>LR738541.1:22738007-27738007 GCA_902685375.1 Neostethus bicornis
ACATCTAATTGATTACACAATTTTAAATTAAAATTACATTTTTAAAAAGACATCAAGCATATCTGATTACAAAGTACTGTATGTCATGCCATTGAGGGATAAATTGTAAAGAATACTTGGAACAGTTGTGTTCCAATTGACAATTGTTTTTTGTAAAAAAATTACATGATGCAGTTATAAAAAATGTAGAAATGAATAAACTATTTTGGCTCCAAGATTGTGCTTTTTTGTTTGTAAATTCGGTGGGATAGCTGTTGTCTTTATAAAACCACTTCATTCCTCTTTTATTAAACAGTTACTGTAACAAATTAATTACAACTGTGACTGTAAAAGCAAATTAGACTACGTTTTGCTGACATGCACAAATATAGTTGAAATGCTGTAAATAGCCTTTGCAGATTTTTAGTTTATTTGCTTGAAAGTTTCTGTATTGTGAATACAGGAGAATTATTATCTTAATTTAAGATGTTTATTTTGAGTCTTAGCTGAAGAGCAGAATTTCTCATCTCTCAAAAGGTAAAGAGAGGATGCAATATTCCTTTTAAGCCATGATGGGGCACTTTGAAACAACTTTATGGACTTCAAAAGTCCATGACTGGAAGATTTTTTTTATTATTATTTAATTTAATAGTAAGATTTATTGGGATACCCACTTAATTTCTGAGGTCCAACTTATTAGTCAATGCATTGCAATCAGCAGCTATGCAAATAGTTAAAAGTTACGTCATGCTTTAAAGGGTTTCAACACTTGGGAGACACTGAGCAAAGATGAACCAAACATGCCCAGTTTAAACATCTGTTTTTTGTACAGGTTACATAACGGAGTTTTTGACAGCAAGCTGTGTACATTACATTGAAACTGCATGGTAAGCAGTAGCTCACCTCTCTACCTGATAGTTTAATGCTGACCACTTTATTAACTCTCCATATGAGGCCAGGAAAGCCTGATCTGATTTCTGCAGATGGTGGAGAAAATTTAAACACAAATAACAAACTCCAGATTTTTATCATGGTCACACAAAGTGCAAATTTAATGCTTTGCGATTTGAAGAGTGAGGGCATATCAGCTCACTGTGTGATGTCTGCCCACTGCAGACTTGGTTTAGGAGCACAACCAGGGCAGATCTGCTGCTCCTAAAAACCAGCATCATTAATCCTGTTACTGTTGAAATAGCAAAGACAAAATGTCCATGACAAAAAAGTCTGGTCAATTGCATTACAGTTCTACATCTCCTAATTGTTATTTAGTAATCAAATTACTAATAATATTTTTTGCTAATCCTCAAATAAAAAGACATCAACTCAAATCACCATTTCACTTTAAATAAATCCAGCACAATTTAAGTATCACATGGGTTTTGCCTTAAATTTTGAGAGCATTTTCCAATCAAATATTAGATTTTTTTTTTTTTTTTATCAGGGAGGAGCCCTGAGTAGAGTCATTGCTCCTTCGGGGTGAGAGTCAGATGGGGTGGTTCGGCCATTTGGTTAGGATAAGCGCCTCACTAGTGAGATGCTTCAGGCACATCCCATCAGGAGCAGACCTAGAGGCAAGCCCCATACCTGATGGAGAGACAATGTTCCACAACTGGCCGGGGTACGCCTCTAGATCCTCCGAGGTGAGCTGGAAGATGCAGCCAGGTTGAGAAAAGACGGGCTTGCCATCTGAGGATGTTACCCCCTTGACCCGGTCCAGGATAAGTGGAAGACAACAGAAAGGAGGTTTTTTTTTAAGTTATTCAAAAAATTACATTGCAGCCGGGAAGTTAGATTTAAATTACTTTCTATAAAACTCAACCGTTTCATAAAAATAGAGGCATTTATATACTCTAATAGTACAAAGCCAGATAATATGCGCATTTATCGGCATGTCTTTCCTCACAAATTCTTGGGTGTTTACTGGAGATTGGCCTGATCCAACAACCATTTGTCACATGCAAAAACTGTCCACCCATTTAATCAAGACAACGGTACTAAGGACAGTCAGCCCTGCAAGCAATTTATCAGTGAGAGTGCTGAGAAACATTTTGGCTAATTAATGAAATGAATGAGGTAAACAAGGACAACCAGGGGGAGGTTAGGGAGCTGTTAAGAGTTTACATTCAGGGTATTTGTCATTTTGTGACTGCCTGCTGATTGGACATGTTACACCCCTCATTTGTTTAAATGTGTGTGGAGAAAAATAAATGAAGATGTGGAACGTTGAAGAATGTTCTTTCAGATGTGTGTGAGCAAGATACTAAGCTCCATTTTATTTTATTTTTTACACACACGTATCTAATGAAAGCATAGCTTCATTGTCTTTCTGCTGTTATTTTATCAAATGATGCATGAAAAATTGATAAAGAAACAGGATGAACACCTTTAAATGTGACATGTGTATCATTGGAACAATGAAAGACATTATTTCAGTGGAGCAGATCCCTTTCTTTAAATTGCTTTCACTATCAGTAATGGTGACGAAGTGATCAGTTCTGCTGATATGTCTCTTTCTGCTCGTTATTACTATTACTCATTAGAGATTAATTATAAACATGAATAACTGATCTGCCCAAATTCTGCAGCAATTTAAGTATTTTACACATGTCCACATTTAAGTTATAAATAAAAAAAATGTAGTAATGTACTAGCATGTTACATGAACTGTAAAATGTAGAAAGACTAATTAACACAAGTACCTATAATGTTGGTTAATAAGCTTAAAACACCAGATGATGCAAGTTGGCGAGGTACATTTTTTTCAGCTGTTAAATGGTGTTGGAGGGTAATCACTCACAAGAAAATATAACTATAACTGCCAAAAATTACAAGAAAAATACAACCAAAACTCAATGACTGTATTTGTGAAGTACTTTGTAAGCGAATGTTTATTACTTCTTATATCAATTTAATGTACAGATTTCAGGTGCTTGAATGTGATAAAAATTAAAGTCCAAATCATTGTTCAAGTAATAGTGTTTACAGCACACAAATATAATGTTTAATTATTAGAATATGCAATCAAAGGATAGCTGAATGACAGGAAATATGACAATTTTTTGTTTTTTCTTGGTAAAAATATACGTAGTTATATATACACTTCTGATCACTTATCACTCAAATTTTTGTGTTTTTCATATGTTGTAATTATTTTTATATAACCACCTAAAATATGTTTGTAAAATAGCTCTAAAAATGAATGATTAATTTGATAGAAAATCTAAAACGGTCTCTTTGTTTCCTCCACATCAGACTTTACATTATCAATAAAAGCTTGAAAGTGTCTAATTAATCTAAAAAAAAAAGGAAAACACCACCCTCCATATAAGGGTCAGCGTGACAGCACAGCTCATTGCTCAAGTAAATTTAATTAGAAATTATATGGGGTGTCTTTTCTGAGATTGATGTGTTCTGACAAATGCAAATAAACAGCAGCTCAGACCCTTTTCTTTTCTTCTTCTTTCTAAATAAACGCTAAGATGTAAAAAAATTAGTAGCTGGTTGTTTTGTATGTTTGTGTATTTACTAATTTCCCCTGACTTGTGTGAATTTGTGTGTGAATTGGTGAATGCGAGGAACTTTGTAAAGCATTTTGAGATATTTGCAGGTACTTATAAAGTGCTATACTGTATTAGTTCTCTATTTTGGCATAAGTTTTCTAATGGTACAATTGTGGGTTTCTTCTCACCTAACAAGTCATGTTTTCTGTTTCTCCTCCAACTTCATCCATCAGGACTTTAATGCTGCTCATCTCTGTGTCCAGGCTTTCCATGCCTCTACAAACATCTCCTTTCCTTCTCCTATTTTGGCATGCCTGTGCCAGGTATTTGTTTAAATTCCTCACACCCTGTGGGGAGAGGTATGTCCTCCTCTTTTACCCCCATCCCTCTTTGGTCTTTACTGCCTGTTTCTGTCCATCTCATGTGCACCAGCACATGTATGAAGCTGCTGATGTGAACTCTCCCTGGCACCAACAAGAGGCGGGCAGCCTACGCATTTTACTGGTTGTAGTCACAACTAAATCATTTCCAAGTTGTTCACCTCTGGAAGCTGGCAAACCGCAGCCTAGGGTTTGACAAGTGTTGAAGCCAAAAACAACTCAGTGGATTGCAGGCAACTGTGAGTTGCTTTTGATAACTGCTGAAAGACTCGTTTATTCAACAATGTTGTCAGAGTGTCTACCAGTTAAAGTTCACCCCATGTGGAAAAATGTTGATACAGGCCACTTTATTGAAGAATTAATTTATTCTATAGTTTGATGGCCATGTCAATCCCTCCCTGTGATATGCCGGCCATTTGAAATGGAGCTGTTGTGGTGTTGACATTGGGTCAGAGTTGAAGAGCATTAGTTACTGCAGTGCGTCACAAAACGACAGCAAATGCCAGTGATTTGCTGGATCGGTTCTGTCCTAGAGCGTACCCACAGAGAAGCAAAAGAAGGGAATTTGAACTTTAAGCTTCCTAAAAAAAGATTTTGCATGTAACGATTCCATTTTTATTAAGTTGGTTAGTCAATTTCAATAAGAAAACGAGTCAATAAAAATTTGAGTGAAATTTAGTACCAAGTTTTGTCCCTTTGTCGGCTTTCATGCGTGGAAGAAGCACGCAGACAAAAAATAAACATGACAGTTAAACAATTCCAAAGAAAAATGAGAAAAATTATTCAGGATCAAGACATTAAAAATGCCTTTTTTTCTGAGAAACTTCAAATCTTTACATTTTTTTTTACAAAGATTAAATTTTGTGTTCGTTATATGTATTAAATTTCTCTTATAAAAAAACTGACTGGAAGCTGTTTTCTGTCTCCTGATAAATGAGTCTCACTAATTTGCTGTTGTAAATATTCTTTATCATTTTTTTAAGCACACAACACATCAGATTATAGCTTTTCTAAATTATTTTCACTTTTTTACAAGCTGGTAAAGCGTTAGACGTGTAAACCTTCTTTTCTTTTGTTAACCCTCCAGGTTTCATAAATCAACTGAAATAAATGAGTAGCTTATAAAGTTTTTATGCGGCTGGCATACCTATGACTTTAACAGTATGTGAATATTTGCCAAGAGTTGAAATTATGATACCATTTAAGGTTAGATTATAGATTTTAATGGAAAAGTCCTGCAGTGGGATTTATGATTAACCCAATATTGACACTATTTAAAAAGACATCATGGTATGATCGAAAATGCGGTTATTTAACCGTCATGTGGCCATAAAATACAAAATTTAAAACACACATTGATAACTACTGTGGGCAAGCTGATTCACAATTATTTTAGTCATTTCCTAAATCAAAGAAAAAAAGTGCATTTCTGAGAAATATATGTATAAACAGATTGGAATTTACAAAAAGAAAAAAGAAAATTGAATCACTATTTTAAAAAAACTAACTTGCTGCTTTCAACCACTGGAGAGGGACTTCTCTGCCCGGAAAAAAAGGGCCTTTTTTATGTGGATGTTAAAATTTTCTGAAAGGGGCAAAGGACCTCAAATTCAAAGATTCAAGAGTTCTGATCAGGATAACTTAATAATCACTTTCAGTTTGCATGACGAGCCCCCTTCATCCTTGTTTCATCCCACCCCTTTACCACACTCCCGCTCCTCTGGGTGGACTCAGACACAACAGGGACCGAGCTGAGGACACAGACTGGCGCTGCGTGAGCAACAAGGCAGACGGCTGAGATCACATGAAGTTTTTTTTCCCCCCAAACTGCAGATCATCAGCTCTTCTAGCAGATGAAGAGGTCAGATAAATTTCAAGCAACGGATGAGAATATTTGAAAATGGGAACTGACTTTTTGCATCCAGCTACGCCAAGGAATCTTATCAACATTTGGGAGTAAATTGTTGTAAAGTAAGTTTAATATAAGCTCATTAATTAACTGTCACATACAAGATATCTGCCAGGCATGAAAAAATATTTATATATATATAAATATTTTACCATAGCACCGATTAGATACAAAAATGGGCCTTTAGGTTAGATCTAGTGGTCATGATTAAATACCTTGACGTAATTCATGTCAATTTAATTAAAAAACAAACAAACAAAGAATAATTTATGAAGGACAAAGTAATTCTTCATCCTTCTAAATTGTATAGCTAAACCAATCAAAGCTGAAATCTAAAAAGAAAATTAATTTCTTTATGTGCGTTTTTGTGACTTAATTTCAAGCAAGATATGGACACCCTTCAAATGCTTTTTTTCCTGACAGATTAGGTCACTACAGGAGCCTACCTGTAAGTGGGAAGCCCCACAAGGAAAGGCTAAATGGGAGTGCATAACCTCTGCTCCGCATGGTTCACAGGCTGTCTCAGTCAGGCGTCTCAATTCTGTTTTGATGTCTCTTCAGATGATATTTCTCCAGGAAATAATCAGTTCTGAGGGAAATCTATTAAGCTTGTCTCACAAAATAAGTAAACTGCTGAAACATGACTTTTCCCCTGAACATAGAGCCAGACTTCTGGTTATGATTTGGCAGATTTTACGCATCACTCCTCATCCAAACCGCTGGTGCACAAAGGCGCACATGGCACGCACAAGACATATAAACAAAACTTGGCAATTTCTTACACATTCCCTACTCCAATCTCTACAAAACCTCTATTGAGATACAATACTAATTATTTTTCTGCTAAATTGCCCCGCAATTGTTGACCTTAACGGGAATTTAAAGCCTCCAAGTCGACCCCCTGCACTTTGGAAAATACTTAAAAAAAACATAACAATGAACCATTTTGAAACTATAAAACTGAGAAGGCTGCTGCCAACCAGAGCGGATCCTGGTAAAACATAAACTATGCTGGTTTAATTGTCACTTTTATTTAAATGCGTTTATGTGATTTCATTTGCTTTGCCTGTTGTTAAGATTTAAAAACATATAAATCGTCCAACAGTAAATTTTAAATGGAAAAATTATAAAGCAGAATTAAAATAAACTAACTTGTTTTTTCTGTTTTCTCCACATTTGGTCTCTATTCACTTCCTCCCTGCTCATATAATGAATAGTTTTAACATTTCAGCCTTTATTTCACCTAACCTAAAATAAACAATATTAACATTTTACATGATGAACCTCTCAGATTCTCTGCCTCCACCCTCTCCATATACTCTTCATAACATCTCAGTGCCTTCTTCTTCTCTCTCCATCTCTCCATCACCCAGCTTAGCATCCACAGCTCTCTTTTGCGCCTTTCTCTCACTCCTTTCCCTGCTGGGCATCACAGGAAACCTTTACACCATAGGCCTTCTTTTGAGGCGCAGCAGAGGTAGAAAAAGACGTGGAGCCCCACCAGCATGCTGTCTAACAAGAATACCCATACCATCTTGTCTTGCCAAAGTTGCCTCCCCCTCCTCTTCCCCAACCTCCTCTCCTTCCTCTTCTTCTCTTCACCTGCAGGTCCTGAGCCTTGCTCTTGCTGACCTGCTCTATCTTTTCACTGCCCCGTTCATTGTGTATGACAGCCTGGCGTCCGGATGGGCCTTCGGAGAGCTGGGATGCCGCCTTCTTCTGAGTGTGGATCTCCTCACCATGCACGCCTCAATCTTTACTCTCACTGCCATGAGTCTGGACCGTTATCGGGCTGTGGCACATCCCCTCCACACTACCTCATCAACTTCATCCAGCCTGCTACGGGTGGGCCTGGCATGGGGACTGGCAGTAGCTCTTAGCTTACCAATGATGATCACCCTACATCTGGAAGACGGGGAAAACAATGAGGGCCAGTTGTGTGTCCCGGCATGGGATGAACAAAGCTCCAAAGCCTATCTGAGCGTGCTGTTTTGCACCAGCATTCTAGGTCCAGGGCTGGCCATTGGTGCACTTTATGCCACCCTTGGGCGACTTTACTGGGTCTCACAAACCAAACCTGCCTGGGCCAGTGGGAACAACTCTGCTTGTCCTCCTCGTGCACCCAAACCCAAAGTGCTGTTACTTATTCTGGGTATTGTCCTGGCCTTTTGGGCATGCTTTCTCCCTTTTTGGATCTGGCAGCTGCTCCCTCTTTACCAGCCTGACATGCTGCGGACAGTACCGGTGGGAACACAGGTGACAGTGAATCGGATTCTCACAGGACTGACTTACGGGAACTCTTGTGTCAACCCATTCTTCTACACGCTATTGACTGGGAAACGGAAGCGCAACCAGCAAGTGCTTACATCAGCAAATCAGGTCTGCCGCAAAAGCAGCCCGGCTCATTAGAGTGTTTCTGTCCAATAGCATAGAGAATGAAGGAAAAGTTTAAAAGTGCAATTAACATAAAACACAAATGTGAGAAGAAACATGACTGCATCATGAGTTCTAGCACCAAAGACTATGAGTAACGCCTTAACCTCCAAACTGAGGAAACATTTTAAACAAATACCAGCACTTTGTATTAAAACTAAGTAAAAGGACTATATTTCCTGTTTGGAGATTTAAAAGAATTGTATTTAAGTTTTACAAGCATTGATTGACAATTTCCGAAGCCAACACAAAATTTTACAAATTGATGCTAAAATATAATAATAAATGGTATTTTATCAAAGTTTACATTTAGAATATTTGGATTTAACTATGTTGTGTTTGTAAAAGGATTAAGTTACATGTTGTCACCTTTAAAAAGACATTTATGACAGAAAAAGTAGTTCAAAAGCAACAAATATTGGCTGTTAAATAGATTATATTCAATAATAACTGCCATGTGCTGAACATGACAAGCATTAACAGATATATTTCTGCTTGTTTTAGAACATTTTCAGACAAAATGTTTATTTCTGAACAAAATATTTCATTTGATCAGGATTTGGAGATGGTTCATTGACCCGCCACGCTGTGTTGAACAAATCAGTTGTGTTTAAACAGTTCAAATATTTCTTTTTTTACTTTCTTGAACCCAGACATATGTTTTTAACTAAAAAAACATTTTCTGCTATGCATGTTAGTTTTGAAACTTTGTCATTGCTGTAAATTATGCAATATTTTGCTAGACTGAAAGTGGTACAAAATTTGTTAAGAATATAATCTTAAATAAAGAGACATCTTCCTATGATCTAATGGGTCACTTGATTCCTACGCATGGAACGGTAATAGATACATACTGTACACACAACAGAAAAAAATGTTGTGAAAAAAAAGGTGATGAAGAAGTAAAGAAGAAGAAAACAAATGATCCAAAAAAATGGTCAATTTCAGTCAGTCATAATGAGTTTGTGTCCATGTTGGCAAGTTGTGTTTTGAATGTGAAGATTCAAAAAGTTATCTTCACATGCTTCGACCAGTATTTCTGTACCTGGCTAAAAAGCTGCACAATAGTGTCATATGCACCAATACTCGTGAGCAAATGTAGTTTACAAGAGAAGAGTAAAGATAAGGATGACATGTGGTTGTACGTAAGTGTAAATCCACCATGACCATGAAGCAAAATGCAGAAAAGTTGAAAGAAAAAAAAGGAAGATTCCTCCTCAGTCTCATACATACTTTACAGAATTTTTTTTTTTTTTATTAATATTGTCACTAAATAACCAGTTCATTTTTATCAACTACTGTATATATTTTTAATATAATTTCATAGCGGCCAATCAACCTAACATGTATGCTTTTGGAGAGTGGAAGAAAAACAGAGCACCCAGAGAAAACCCACACATACATGTAGAGAACATGCAAACTCCACACTAAAAGGCCAGTTTTCCAAGTCTCGCCGCCACCCGGGACTCAAACCCCCGACCTTCTTGCTGTGAGACCACTGTGCTAATCACTGTACTACCATGCCGCTAGAAACTTAGTAAAATAATTATAATTAAAAAAAAAAAAAAAACAAGAAAAACAGTCAAAATCAATGAATAAATTGGAGAAACAGTCACAGTTTTTAAAATGGTATCTAAAAAATACATTTCAGTCAGTCAATCAACATTTATATATTTAATTTTTTGTACTATTATGTCATCATGTTTCTGAATGTTTTTGTATTCCTTACAAAATAAACTACATAATAACTCTTATAACTATTTTTCTCCATTTTTCCAAGATGTCGGAAATGACTGTGAAGTTCAATCAGTAAATTACTTAGATACAGTGATACTTTGACCATCAACAGAATAAATCAGCAAGAAGAGCATCTGAATGGTAATTCCATATTTCAAAGGTATTTTTCTTACTTCAGCCTAACCTCAAAGGACCATTAAGATCTACTAACTGTGGTTAACTTTGTTTTGACTAGAAATTCAATAACCTTCAGAGTGTGTAATCCCCCAGGTACAGGATAATTTAAGTATATTCCCTACAACATGTAAAGTGAGACTTTAATTGGGTTAACTTTAGGTTTGTGTGTATTTATTTAGCAAATTAGGTGAATACATGTTCTGAAATCTGTGATGTGATGAAGTGAAATATCAGGGTCGTCCAAGAAGGTGTGAAGTCGAAACGGGCAAGAAAGAGCCCGAGCAGTTGTCAAAGGGTTTTGTGTGTTTCTCTGATGCCATAATTCCTGTAGTCCACGCTGACTACCATGTGTTTCCATTTTTTTTACTTGGCTACCTCTGAGCATAACGTTCCCACAGCAGTTGTTAGCCACAGCCATGTGCAGGCACACCACAGGGGGCACTTCTGTTGTAAGGCTAATGCAATATCCATCCACCTTTCGCAGACAGCTGAGACACACAGCACATTTGTCCATTTAAATGGAATTTCTTGCAGACTAAGAGCTAGCTAGTTTTAAAATTCTGTGTCTTTACTGGAAACTTTGTGATTTTTGGATCCTTGAATCATTCCAAAATGTTGGAAGATTTAGGGCGCATTTTAAGATTAAACTTCTCCAAATATTACATTGAGTGATAATGTGGATATGAAAACACAAAGCGGGTGTTCTTCGATTTATTAAATTTGTTATGAGGAGAGTATTTGGATGCCGATGCAATGTACAAGGCCATATATCAGATGATTAAGTCCTCCCTTGGGTCTGCAAGGATGACTGAGTGTTTGATAAACTTCAAATATATGATGTTTGGTCAACCCAACAAAATGAATGGAAAATATGGTCTCAGTGGGCAGACTGGTCAATCTATAAACTTAGTTATTTTTGGCTGATAGTTGCCAACAGCGGCTGACCTGCTCCAATAATAACCTTTGTCCTCCACTACAACAGAAGCTTTTGATTCCATCCTGAGATTACAGGCAGCAGCTTCCTCTCAGCACCATAGAGAAAGACGAGCACAAATATTTTCTTTCGAGAGTACTGTTGTGTTCTACCTGAGGGTTTCATAACTCCAACAGATGTCAGTTTCCTGGAAGCACTGACCATCTTTCCATCCCAGCTCGCTCACGCCCTGCCCACCAGACTCTCCTCCTGACCAGTGTTTGGAGCTGCTGCAGGTGCCCCTCCCCTGGGCGGCTCGCTCAGGAAAGCACCCCACTGTGTAGACGAGACGGGGCCACAACCCAGGCCAAGTTCACGCTGTGAGGTGTATAAGAGGCTCCCATTCTCTCTAGACATACGCACACAAAAAAGGTTCCCCTTGCACTCTGTGTTCCCACCTCTAAAATTCAATCTCCCCATCTGTTTTTCTTCTCTCAATCACTTCTTGTCTCCTTCACACGTTCTCCCTGTGCTTTCATTCCCCCGCGTGGTCTAACCTCAAGATTTAGATTCATAACATAAAGTTAAACTCATAAGAGTAGCCTATGAGGCCCAGACTTTTAGCATCAAACCAGCTGGAATCAAACATTTTCAAACTTACGATGCGGCACATATGACACTAACACCCACATTAAAAAAAAACTTGCTTGTAATTGCTGGTTTCACAGCAAACAATGAATACCAGGAATTCACAGTGTGTCTTTGTTCAAAGACTGGAAAGTTGAGTATGAGACACCGTCCTCCCATCACGTTCCCTGATCTCACACGCCTGTGTCAGCCGTCAGGATCAGGCGAGGCCTGGGTTTGAGTGCCTCAGAGGCTGGAGGTTAAATCAACCAACATACACAATGTGGTTCGCACTTTGGCTCTTACTATAGCTTTCCCTTCTTGCTCCTTCTCCCTCTCTTTGTGGTTCAGCCTTTTCTATGCTTTCTTTCTCACAGTGGACCTCCTGTAAACAGTCAATGCTGTAAACTTAGGCCTCAAAGATCTGCTGACCTCTGACGCCTAACTCATGTGAACCCCATGCTTTGTTTCTATAGGGAAGCCATTGCTGAATGGCAGTCCAAAGAATCAATTTCCAAAGCATAAATCTAAAAAATATAGTCTCAAAAACGACAATCTGCTGGAACATAAGCTGAGCAGTTCAAAGCATGAGTATTTCAAGCAAGGCTAATAGAAAGCCTTACTTTGTCTGATGATTGACTATTGAGTCTGTGAAACTCAGCCGAAGGAACAACAGCTTTTTCTCTCATTTGGTGGGTTTGACTGTCACTACTGTCTCATGCATCAGTCCAAAAGATCTGGTAACTCTCATCATACCACATGATCAGTTTCACACTCATTAAATCTTTTTTGAAGACCTTTCCGCAGCACAGTTGGATACATTTTAATACTAAAGAGACAACTCCTGTTAGGTCATAAATGCCTCTTTTATAGGCTCAATTACAGTGAACACTCCCTGGAAAGGTGAAAGTAGACCTGAACCGTGCCAGCTAAATGCACCCCACAGAGCCACCAGATCCTCTCACAGTTGGAGAAGGATCAGGTTTTTCTTCACTGAACTAGTCAACCATGTGCAGTTGGAGTTTTTCTTTGAATTGAGTGATCAGAAACATAAGCTTTTGTGGAAATTGTACTTTTTGTCAGACAAAATAAAATAACAAAAGCAGGAGTACATGTTTACCTCATCCAAAGATACAGCTAATGTAATGTTCCTTAGTACAACTGTGAAATCTTTCAAGTGAATTTGGGGTTTATGATTGAAAGAGTCTGGTCGAACAGGCTTTTGTGATTTAGAATGTACTTGTACTTTGATTTACTTTTTGAGGTTCTTATTCTGAATGTGACTACTCTTCTCCAGAAATGCATTATTGCTTCAGGTCTGATACATCCATATAGATTTTACTCAAACAATTCATTACATTAAATAATTAGTTTTTACAGACAATGTTTTAAGTCACTTTTACCTAGCAAATAGAATCACATTGTGTGAGTGTCATAGCCTAAGAGTAGTCCAATAATTCTAGAGACAGATCATTTGATCATGGACAGAGATCATGCTATCTTCTTAGCCCACCATAAATTCTCCATCATACAAAACATCTAAAGCTACTGGAGATTGAACAGAGTGGAGAACAGACTACAATTTAAGAGTGGTACAACAGAGGGAAACAACCAATGTTATTAACAATTGAGATTGAAGTTCAGCATGAACATGATCACTGAATGGAGACCACCATCTGCTGGTCAAAAAGATAGACTGGTCCTGAATGTTTTGTGAGAATGTTTTTACCAACTTATTTGATGTAACATGTAATTTAAGTGTTGTCTTCTGAACTGCTCATCCCTAATAGGTTCAAGGGAGGTGCCGGAGCCAATCCCGGCTGATTTCAAACAAGAGGCAAGATACACCCCAAACAGGTTTCCAGTCTGTTGTGGGGCCACACACACACACACGCACACGCACACGCACACGCACACACACACACACACACACACACACACACACACACACACACACACACACAACCATCCACACACTCATTCTCAGGGGCAATTTCATTGTGGCTAAACAACCTAACATGCATGTTTTTGGTGAGTGGGAGGAAACTGGAGTACTTGGAGAAAACCTTTGCACACACAAGGAGAACATGCAAACTCTTCACAGAAAAGTTACTGTTTCAAGCCTCGCCCCCACTCCGGGAATCAATCGCCGACCTTCTTGCTGTGAGGCCACTGGGCTAACCACTATGCCATCGTGTCGGCTCATAGTTTAAATATGTTGTTTGTTATACACACACACATATACTGTATATACATACATATATGTATACATTTTAATCATCATAACGTTTGAATAAAAGATTTATTTGAAATTTGACTTGATAATTGAATTAGTTACTGGTATTTTTCTTAAAGAAAACTCAAGAGTATTTGGATCATTCTATTTTAGTTTTCCAGTTTTTGACATTGTCGAGTTGTAAAATCTTCTTGTAAAAGCAACTTTAAAAGTAATTATACTTCCACAGAGCCATAAGTAGGAGTACAGACCAAGGAAGTACAACAAACTAGACTTGTTGCTGAGTTAATTGATGTTGTGTCACAAACCTCCTGGCTTGCTCAACAAGTTGCTTTAAAGAAGCAGTATTGTGTGTGGAATATGTTACACAACATGTTCTTCAACTTATCTGTCACTGCTCGTACTAAACCTCCTGCTCAGGTAACAATGTAATTGACCCAATCTAGCACCCTTGTCCCTAGCACCCTTGTCCCTAGTAGGGAGGACGCCACCCATTCAGACAGCTCAAATCTGCAGAACAAGCTTTCTCCGAGCAGATTATCTGACTGCAGTTTTACAGAAGTTTAACATTAAACCAGCTGTTGTTACTCAACTATGAAAGATTTGTTACAATAGATGGGAAACAATTTATTATTCTTATTAGAATATACACAACAATCCCACAGTACAACAAAAAGTAATACAAATCATTAATAAATCCTCAAAAGCAACTCAATTTCTTTTTTGGACTGATGGTAAATTTGAATCCAAATCAAAGCAAAGTTCTGAAGTTTGCTTTCAACACTCAGCAACATGGAACAAAAGAAATTCAACCGTGGCTGATGGTTGTTCAGTCTGTTGTCCATGTTGCCCCCACATAGAGTTCTCACCTTCCACAGAAGTGAAACCTTCCTGTGATGTTTCTGAGCTGCAATGGTTGTTCTGTAACTATACACCTGCAAGAGTGAATCCAAGTAACCCAGCACACTGGTACAAACTGAAAACCAGGAGGTATGATGCTGAAGCCATCCAGACACTTGTGCAGGATGTTAAGTTCCTCATGCATCCACATCTGGGTAAATGTCGAGTTATTCACCTCACTGCTCCGAAAACTTGAACCCCAATATTTTATCAGGCATTGAAATCCATGTCAAAAACAATTACAATTTTATTTTATTCAGGATAACAGAAGCAAATACTCAAACAAAAACATAATTACCATTCTCCGGATTTGGGGAAAAAAAATATAAATTGTTTAGGAAATTTTGAGGTACCATACCTTAGATCTGCTCACACCAATGTCTTTTAAGAATGAAATACAAATACTCAATTTATGGGTGGAGCGGGGGCCCCGTCTTCTGAATCATTTATCCCCAGTGGGGTCGCAGGTTATACCGGAGCCTATCCCGGCTTATTTCAAGCGAGAGGCAGGGTACACCCCGAACAGGTCGCCAGTCTGTTGCGGGGCAAAATTTCAGAGTGGATTTCTTAAAAGGATTTTTCTCTTTTTTTGAGAATAACTACTGATCAATGCACAGTAGATTCAATAATTAAAGTTATTTGAGTAAAACGAAAATACAATCAATGCAAAAATGCCAATTATATATATGTTTGTATGCAACTAAATGCATAAAACAGCAGTTTTATCTTACCTTGCTCAAGATGCATGTCTGGGTACTTGAAGTTGTTTGCTCAACTCAAAATGAGATGCTTCCTGTGGACAAGTGTTGCAATGAGATGATGACACGAAAGTAACGTTTTGGGTCTTTTATTTTTCTGTATGCACACTCGTTTGTTTCTGGCGCCCCCTTGCGGTTACCTTCATGCTTGACGCTAACGTTTTTGCCAGTGTTATCAATATAAATATTATTTCCTTACTTATTATTTTTAAATGTATTTATTAGGAGAGAGGGGGTTCAAACTGTTTTTTATAATTGTCTGATTTTGGCTCCACTCCGGATGGGGGCGGGAATGCGTCACAACGTTTCTCTCCTACGACTACCAAAAATAAAGAAGTAGAAGAAGAAAACAGACTCCTCCCCCTTGCACCGCCTTCTAGCTGTCCTACATTAAAAATAAAAAATTATATCTATTTATAACGTAAGAGAAGATTGTGTGCTCAGAGAAGTATTAATGTCATTTTGTGGAACTCAAAACAGCGGGTACGTGTCATTTTAGTTTGAATATATTGGGTTTTTTTTAAAGCATCGTTCAAATAGGTTCAGTTTGTTAGCCATTGCTCGCTATTGCTAGCGGCTTACGTAATTAAGGAACTGTTTCCTTTATTCTATTTTCGTTAACGATCGTTAACATTTAAATAGTTATTAATCCTACTGATATTTAGGAAATCCTTAAGTACTCAAAATATTTTTAAGATGAATTTATATAAGCACGTTTTTACGTTTAAAAATCCACATTAGCTCAACTTTCCATATGTCAACAATACGATCAAAAGTCAAATCTAAAAGATGGAGAGTGTTATTATTATGTAGCATAAACCGTCATGTTTATGCCCAGTTTGTGAATTTTTATTGACAATGGCAATGTATAGTTCTTGATTGATTCTTTGGTGTATTTTTATTTGATCCAGGCGCCGGAGTAAATGGGATCAACCGGGCCCCGGTTCTGTGGTGGTGGGGGAGGCTGAGTCTGCACCTACAGGTGCTCTGGATGCTGCAGCAGCAGTCGCTGCAAAGATCAATGCTATGCTGGTGGCTAAAGGCAAACTCAAACCTTCACAGATCAACACCCCAGGACCACCAGAGAAAGTAAAGAGCTCAATTATTGCTGTAAAACACAATTATTTTTTGCAAAATGGTCACTGATTCTACATGATTCTACACTGGAATGGTAGAACAGTGGTGGCCAATCGCTCTCTTGTGTAGATTTTATACTGAGACATCGACTGATAAAAATATCTCAAAAAGTCTCAAAGTAAGCTAGTAGAACAATGTATGCAGTTGTTTGGGCACTGAGGATTGTGGGAAGTAGTCAATTTGGTCTTTTAGCTTTCATTTAATCTTATCCTTGATGTGGTCACGGGGATGCCGGAGACTAACCAGCTGATTATAGGCGAGATGTACCCCAAACGTGTCACCAGTCAGTTGTGGGGCCACACACACAGACACACCCCTATGGACAATTTTGTAGCGGGCAATAAACCTAACATGCATGTTTTTTTAGGGTGGGAGGAAACGGAAGTATCTGGAGAAAACTCACACATACACGGGGAAACCATGCAAACTCTACACAGAAAGCCCAGTGTTTATTGTCCCTGGGACTCTAACACTGACCATTTTGCTGTGAGGTCTCCATGCTAACCACTGCATCACTGTGCAGGGCCAACTTTTAGCCTGGTTTGCCCTAATGATCAAAGTATTTCAGGTTGCATTGATTTTTTTTTTTTTACTAAGAGAATAATTAATTTTTGTTTTGCTCATGTTGGTTAGAAGTTACTTGAATTTAGGAGCTGTGAGTACCATCCAGACTACCATGTCAGGGATTTAACTGGGTTGTAGAAATGCACGTTCTTAATAATTTGATTTTACATAATTGAAAAACCCAAGTCAGATGGAATTTACCAACAACATTCAAAAAGGTATTTTTCTTGTATATCATTTTTCAGCTCGGGATTATTGGGAAGCCTCCTATTTCACAAAAAGCAAAAGATGACTTGGTGGTGGCTGAAGTAGAGATTAATGATGTCCCAATTACTTGCCGTAACCTTCTGACCCGCGGGCAAATGCAAGATGAGGTCAGTAACAATTAGGACACGGATATATTAAAAATATGAACATGTTGCCAATGAGCTGAATTGTTCTTGAAAATGTTTTGTATTTGAACTTGTTTTCAGATCAGTAAAGTCAGTGGTGCTGCAGTCTCTACTAGAGGCCGTTATATGACTGCAGATGAAAAGGGAAAAGCCCCTCCAGGGTAACTTTTTAATCTTTGTACTATAAATGATTGAGTATCTATTTAGTAGTTTGTACTTTAACATGTGCTGTGTGCTTTTTCCACATAGGGATCGACCTCTGTATTTGCACGTCCAAGGACAGACGAGGGAGCTCGTTGACAGTCTGTAGTTTTTTCCACATTTTTTTGTGAGCAAATGTTTAAAGTTTGGCTGATCAATTGTTTTAACATTTTCTTTAGGAGCTGTGAATAGAATTAAGGAAATTATCACAAATGGCGTTGTAAAAGCTGCAACTTCCTCATCATCTTCCCCGTACTCCTCAAGCGGGACTCCAGTCACAGTTTATCATCAACACAACCCACCTCCACCATCTTTGCCTCCTGTGACCAACTACAAACCTCAATCAGCGGTAGAACCTCTCATCTGATTTATAGATACCCTGCAAAAAAATAATTCTCCAGTTTTTTTTTAGCTGTTTTGAATGTTTAAGATTCAAGGCTAAGTGAAGTACAAAAAATGTTTTGTTTCTCTGAACAATTACAGTTACAGGTACATTCATAAGCTCTACTAGTATAAACCCAAAATAGTTTTTCCATTCCGTTATCCTCCTGGCCCGCTTATCCGGGCCGGGTCGCGGGGGCAACACACTCAGACGGGATGCCTAGGCTTTTCTCATCCCAGCTGCATTCCCTAGTTCAAACAGGAGGATCCTGAGGTGTTCCCCGACCAGCTGTTAGACATAGTCATACAAGCAAGTATGGGGTCTGGCTCTGAGTCTCCTCCTTGTCAGATGTGCCCAAAACACCTCACCAGCGAAACGCTCGCGAAGCATCCTAACCAGATGCCTGAACCAACTTATCTGGCTTCTCTTGTCCCTGGAGGAGCAACAGCTCTACTCAGAGTTCCTCCCAGAGTCCCAGAGTTACAAGCAGCCGAAATGAGCTTCATCTGCAGAGTCCTCAAGGCAGAGCTCCTTACTCTGTCTTTGAGTAAGGAGCTCTGCCTTGAGGACTCTGCAGATGAAGCTCATTTCGGCTGCTCCTTACTCTGTCTTTGAGTAAGGAGCTCTGCCTTGAGGACTCTGCAGATTTCGGCTGCTTGTATTTGTGATCCTGTTCTTTCCTTGTTGTACATTCTTTAAATATTTGTTTTGGGGTTTTAAACAGTGTTTCAATGCGTCACCAAGCTAAGATTGAGAATTTGGAGTCTACCAGTATTTGTTCTATTACAGATTGTTGATCAAGTGTATGAATGTACTCAGTTTTGCTTTGATATATTTTTTTTATTTCACAGATGTATTACGTTCAAGATAAACTGTTTGTTGGCCTAGAGCACGCTATCCCAGAATTTGGAGTGAAAGAGCGGGTTGAAGGCCCCGGCGGTTCATACCTTAATCACATTCAAAATGAGACTGGGGGCAAAGTCTTCCTCCGGGGAAAAGGATCAGGCTGTTTAGAGCCTACATCTGGGCGAGAGGCTTTCGAACCAATGTACATTTATATCAGGTGAGACTTGTCTAACTTAAAACATGTCAGGAATTATTTTAGCATTAATTAGAGGTGAAATTGAAAAATGATATGTCTCTGGTTGTTGCTTTACTTCAATAACATTATTTTTTTTTCAGTCATCCTAAACCAGATGGACTGGCATCAGCAAAATTTTTGTGTCAAAATTTACTTCAGACTGTGAGTAAATTTCCTGTGATTTAAATGGTTTTGTACGAATTTTTTCTTTAAGCTAAAACTAAATTAGTTTTATTTCAATCTGTCAACAATTTTTAGATTACATAACCTTAAACTTCCTAATTTACTGATGTTATAAATGATCAATCATGGAATCATAGAATGGGTTTCAAAGTTGTCTTCTGCATTCCTCTATGATGGAACACTCCTGGACAAATGAAGGAATACACAGACTTGTAGTCAATCAATCGTTATACTGTATTTTATTTAGAATTTGAAAAGATTTTAGCAGGCCCTTTCTGCTTACTGATAGCACGATTCGTCTGACTGTTTCTTTCTCTCTATGGAAATAGTCTGAGGTTGTGCCATTGGGATTCACTCGCTCGACGTGGGCGTGTACTTTTATTGCTTTAATCAATTGCTGCTTTCTGGTCCGGACTGGATGTGATTTATACAATGTATCCAAAGAGTTTGTGTCGTCCAGAAAGCAGAACGTAAAAACAAATTTTGTCTGTCCGCAGCAGGGTAATCATGTCTTTCTTCAGAATAAAACTTTTTAAAACACTGCCTCTGTTCTGGATTTAAATCCTCAGTCTTGGGAATCATTGCTAACATAGACCAAAAAGCACTGTTCACGTCCTTTTTCAGCTACCGAGCTACAAACATGGCCTGGACAGATGCTTCTTATTAGGTCGAGATTAATTAACCCTGTTTATTATTCTTAGAGTTTATTATTTGGCATCCCCGTAGTTTGTTTATAAAGAACAAAGATATTAAAAAAGAACTAGATGTTAATATGTATAAATTAAAAACTGAACTCTCAGGGAGGATTAAATATCTTAATCAACAACATCTCTTCTTCCAGGTCCATGCAGAGTATTCTCGTTACATTTCTCAGATGAGCACGATGAACGCAACACAGCCAGGTATATAAATAAACCTTGTTGGGATGCTTGCAGGCGACATTTAGTCTTTGTCCTACTTTGAAATAATTTTTTTTTTCTTTTTTTTTTGCTTCTGAAAGTAATGTGTGTTTTTTTTTTTTTTCTCCTGTTCAAAGTGTGAATGTTTGTACTTGCAGTGCTGTTAAAGACAGTGTTTTAGCACCAGTGAGCACAGTGGATAATTAATTTTTCTGTCGTACTTTATTTTTTTCCCATAAAGACCTAAAGTAAAGCACTAACATTTGTGGTGTAGCAATTTTAAATATCTTGTGCTTTTGAGAATTGTTTTTTTTTTTTAAACATTTTGAATTTGGCTCTCCTTTTTTTTAAGATTGGGGTAGGTTCACAAAATTTACAAATGTGTAAAATGGATTTTTTTTGGGTTTTTTTTTTTCCAGGCTTTGCACAGCTTCCAGTAGTGAATGGGTTGCCCACGCAGCCGCCTTACTATCCACCAACTGGATACCCTCAAGGCTACGCTTTACCTGTAGCTCCGCCCTCAGCCCAGCCTATTTCTCCACCTTACAACGTACCACCTCCTGTACCTCAAGTAGCACCCGCAGGTCTTCCTTCTCAGTACCCTTTACGTCCCACCCCACCTCTCGTTCCTGCACCTGCTCTTCCTCCCGTTCCCGCCCCAGTTCTCACTCCTGTGACGCATGCACCTGTTCCTGCTCCTACGCCTGACGCTTTGCCACAGGTACTCTTCTTCATTGTTTGAATAAATTACAGAGTTTTACATCGTTGTCAAATACTAGTCATTTTTATAAATTTGAAAATACATAAGGATTTTTGTTTATTATTTTGTTTAAAACCAAGATTAGCAAATATTAAGAATGCATGTTAAAAATATTTTAACTGTCCATATTTGCTGTAAATCTGGACCCAGTGAAATTTTACAGCTGTAAAATGATTGTTAAACTGATTATGATTTTATAAAGAATTAATCTCGGACACAATTTGGGAGGAAAAGCACAATGAAGCGAGGCGTTACCTCATTGGAGGAATGTCTGCCCTTTACACTGGGAAAAGCCGGTTTGATTCCCCCTGGGCCCTTGTCCAAGTGTTCCTGGAACAGACACGTAAGCGCCAGTTCCTCCCACCATTGGTGCTATCGTGCCTGTCTGTTGCGGTGGAATGCAGCAAAAGTTTTTTTTTTTTTTTTTTTTATTAATCCCTCACCGGGAAATTTAAGTGCTGCATTTCACTGCAGCAGGCTGCCACCTATGACGGCGCCAATGGTGGGAGAAACGAGGAGTTAGGTGTCTTCTTCAAGTGGGATGTGAACCCGCAAACTTCCGGTTGACTTCCGGTTCGCAGGCGAACGCTCTAACCACTGAGCCACCACCATTTCGCCATGAGAGATAAATATAGCTAAAAATAGAAAAAATGATCTTGTATTTTTCAGCCTACCTTGAAAGATGAAATAGGCTTTTATATTATACAAAAATCCAGAGTCATTCACATCTTTTCATGTTCATACCAGCAACTTGTTTGTTTTAATGAGCAAACGGGGTTATGAACATTAAAATTCTTTGAACAAAATTCTCTGAACAAAAAGAAAAGACAAGGCTTCTTGTTTTTTCTTTTTCTTCATAGAGCAATTATATGTCATAATGGATTTTTTTTTTAAAAAGGAAAATGATCCAGAATTAGACTGAAAGTATTTTATGTTCAAAGAAAATGTTAATGTTTAAAAATTTTTTATGGAACCAAAGTCATTGTCTTTGATTCACATTGTTATGCATCATTGTAAATGTCATTGGGGAATAACTAACTTGTTTTTTTCCAGACTGTTGCTCCTGTACATTTCCCTCCCTCTCCTGCAGTGCCGCCATCTAAAGCTGCTCCACCTCCTCCTGCCATGGCAACCACCCAACCACAGAAAAGACGCTTTACAGAGGAGGTTCCAGACGAGAGGGACAGGGGTTTGCTTGGATACCAGGTGATAAAACGTGAAGAGCCATCCATTTATGATCCTTCAGTGTTCCCTTTGATCCATTTTTATCATTTTGTCATGTATTCTGTTTTGGGATTTTTCTTTTTCTTTGTGTATTTTTTAAGATGTTTTCATCAGTCAATCGTTTTAAAGTTTTCCTCATGTTTTTTGGTTCACAGTTTTTTTATTTTAAACTCAACTTTTTTTCTTTCTTCAATTGTATGTGTGTTTTGATTGAGATGATGTGATTTATGTAGCCTGCTGTGACACAGTTCATTATTAAATTTCAGAGAACAGTATTTGAATCGAATGATCTCTTGAATGTTTTAGTAAATGGGTGTGATCAGACCTTGCGAAATTTTGATGTCGTCGGGAGGGTTGCGATAAAATACAGCATTACGAGAAGGCTTAGTGGAGTTTGTCCGCTAATGGTGCTTGTGTGTTTTTCTGCTCATAGCATGGACCCATTCATATGACTAATTTAGGTGCAGGCATGTCAGTGAGTAGCCCAGAGACTTCTGGACCAAAACCACAAAGTTCCTCTGCGCCGGCGAGTGAGAGGAACAGGTACACTGAGTTTATATTGTTCTTCTGTTGCTTAATAGCAAATATACCTTTTTTATAATATACCCTCTTTGTTTGTACTTCAGTCGTCAGTTAATGCCTCCCCCACCCTCCCTGCCTGTAAATGGAGTGAGACCGAAGATTGAAGAAAAAAAGGGACCACAAGTCCCTGTGGGTAAGGATGTTGTCCTGTGGATCAACTGTGAATTGTGACTTTTGATAAAGATCTCCATTTATTTTTAGCCTTGGGAATTATTATAGATATGTAAACTATACCAAAAACTATGGCCCAGGTTTTCTAGATCTAAGAGGGGGGTGATAGATAAACTCATCGCCAGAGGCATGTCTAAAAAATTTTGCGCTTGACATACAGCCTGAAACCGGCTGCTTCTAATGATCCGTTTCAGGATTTAAGAAGTGACACTTTTTGTTCGGATCTCTAACAAGTCGACAACTTGATGAGTACATCAATCTGGGTTTGGCAGTTTTCTCATTTTGCTAACGAGAATCTCTCCTGTTTTTGTGTTTTTCTCTTTTTCTGTATTTTTCTTCTCTTTCATGTGTCTCTGGTGTGATGCTGAATACTGTATGGGGGTCGGCCATGACTCCACATGGGATGCCACCCTTGGTTGATCGGCCCTAACACTGTCGCACGCCCACCAACTAACGGCCGTTTTCATACGATCGCCTCCTCCACCCCAACTTTGATCTGAATCTAATAACTTTTTGTTTCTCCCAAAATTTGTTTGCAAAACTTTAATTTTGGAACATATGGTGCTTTGCCTTTGTGTCTTGGTTACTTTGTTTTCTTTCAGAACCTGCAACAAAAAGACTGAAAACAGGTTTGGTAGCATACACGGGTGACTCCTCTGATGAAGAAGAAGACCAGCCCATCTCCAAAGGCTTAGGACCAGGTAACCTCGGGACAGTTTCTTCGGCTTCCAGCTCGTCAAGTTGGGCAAAGGGCTATCGTAGCCCGGAACCCCCGCGTGCCAAAACACAACAGCAATCTATGCCCTTTTGGATGGCACCTTGAAATAAATCTAATTATATAGATGTATCTATTGATATATCTATATGTACTTAAAGATGTGTATGTATGAACATGTATAATTTCTCAATGTTTTCATAAGGTCTTAAAATACGGTGCCTTGCGAAATTATTCGGCCCCTTAATCTTTTCAGCCTTTTGACACATTTCAGGCTTCAAACATAGATATAAAACTGTCATTTTTTGTGAAGAATCATCAAAAAATTTGGACACAATTTTTTGGGATATTTCAAACTTAAATTATTTCACCCCGTAAATTATTTCTTTGTAGCACCATGTCAGTTTTTCACATCAAGAGACTGAAATCTTTGTTTGTTCCTTCTTGCAAAAACAGCTCAAGTCACTGAGGTTTGGATGGACAGTGTTCAACAGCAGTTTTCAGTTCTTTCCACAAATTCTCAATTTAATTCAGGTCTGGACTTTGACTCGGCCATTTTAACACCCACCCCAAAAATGAAGATGTTCATTTATGAAACAGTCAGTCAGTCATCTTCTTATCCGTCTATTCCTTTCGGGCTTGTATGGGGTGCCGGAGCCCATCCCGACCAATTTAAGGCCGGGATGGGCCTTAAATTGGTCGACCTGTTCGGTACACCCCGAACAGGTAGCCAGTCTGTCGCGGGCATTTATGAAACATTTCATTGTAAATTTTTCTTTATGTCTTGGATCATTGTCTTATAGGAAGACAAATCTCTATCCCAGTCTTAGGTCTTTTGCAGACTCAATCAGGTTTTCTTCCAGAATAGTCCTGCATTTGGCTCAATCCATTTTCCTATAAATTGTAACCATCTTCCCTGTCCCTAATGAAGAAATGAAGGCCCAAACCAGGATGCTGCCATCTCCATGTTTAACAGTGGAGATGATGTGTTCAACGGACCTCTGACACTATCACAAAATCACACTATCAATGTGCTATTGCACAGTGATACTTTGTGGTTAGCAGTGGCCTCACAGCAAGAAGGTTGTAGGTCCCCAGGTGGGGGACGAGGTTTGAAACACTGACCTTTCTGTGTGGAATTTGCATGTTCTCGACGCGTATGCATGGGTTTCCTCTGGGTGCTCCGGTTTCCTCCTACCCTCCAAAAAACATGCATGTTAGGTTGAGGACCCCCTCAAAAACAAGATGTCTCATCTCAAGGGGCTTATCCTCCTAATAAAATAAATAAATAAAAAAATAGGCGTATTTATATGGAGACTTCATTACATAAAGATAGATTTGATTTATTCTCATTAGTCATTTAGATTAACATTGGAACATTCAGAGATCCCCACTGAGCATCTGCAGAGAATTTGCTGCACTAAAAGTAAAAGGGCTGAATAAATTTACACGCACAATTTTTTTTGTTTGTTTTTATTAGTTAAATTTTTTTTTTAAACCTCCAATAAATTTTCTTCCACTTCATGATTGAGTCCTGCTTGTTGCTGATTCATCACAAAAAATAATACAATTTTATATCTTTCTGAACAGGACATTCTCATAAGGTTGAAAAGTTCAAGTGGGCTGAATACTTTCATAAGTCACTGTATCTTCACCCGAGCTGAAGCTGACATTTTCTGCCACATTGTCCTCCTAAATCATATAAACTTTTCTTAAAGTAATGTATTGGTTCTGGGATTGAGTTATTTGGGTCCAGATATAAACATTGCCATTTTTCATCCAGTTTTGGTTTGTTTTTGAGTTCTCTGAATTCTACTTTGAAAATGGAATATTTTCAGATGAGAAAACTTGATCCTATTTTATGGATTAAAAATGATTGAACTGCAAAAACAGCCTCCAGTTATTATGTGAATTGTAACAAAAAGGACATGTTATTTGAGCACAGTTTGTACACATATAAAAATATCAATGAAGCTGTTCATTATTTCAGTTTTTGTTTTACTATCAAATTTTTATCAAATCTTCGCTGCTATTTTTTTTTCCCTCTTCTTGATTTTTTTTTATCTTTTTCTAATCTATTCGTTATGTTTAAATGCTTTAGTGAAATGTAGCAAATTTACTTACTGGGTTTCTTAAAAAATAAATTTAATTTATTGTTGTTCTTAAGTATGTTTTCTTGTGAGATTTACAGTTTTGCAATAAAATTAATACTAAACTGTGCTTTAACTTTTAGTTCAAAGATTCATCTCCTGAAATTTCTCAAACAAGTTTACCATCAGTGTCTACAATCTTAAAAGGTAATTTCAAAAGTTTTGCATCGGTAAATAACTTATGTGTAAAAGTTATGTGAAAAAAATACAGAGTGAGGATTTTTTGTTTGAAGGTACTCCTTCAGATTTTCTCAATCCCAGGTGATCGCTGAGGATTTTTCTTGGTAAACTGAGCAATTCGATTTTCCATGACTGGCCGAAAGTGACGAATCAGACCCTGAACACACCAAAAAAAATAAATAAATAAAGTGGATTTACATTCAAACTAGTTCTAATAATTTTTTCTCTACAATAGGCCTCACCTGTACAGGCCAAGCAGCTCCATCACCCAGAGCACAAATAGTGTGTCCCTCAATCTGTTTGCTCAGCTCCCAAATCATGTCTATTTCAGAAATGGCTGCATCTCCTCGCACAAATCTCCACATCATTTTATTCATCCAGTCCACCCCTTGGGGATTGAAAAAAAAAAAAAACAGTGATCTTTCAGAAAAGAGAAATATTCTTATGCAAAGTTACACTAAGTAGGAATTTTAAGAATGACTTTCTCTAGATTTTTTTAAACATTATGACTGACATGTCAATAGAAGACATGAATAAACCAAACTTCTGTAGTGAATACTAATGTTGTAAAAAGTTTTTTAAAACTTTATTACAAAGTGTGTATTTAGTTTCTTACCTTCCCTGCAGGGGGTGCACTGACCACAGCTCTCATGCTTATAAAACTCTATCAGACGGGAGATGGCTCGAATTACATCAGTCTGGAGGAAATATATTTGGTTATCTAAACAGTATTTTTGCCATAACTTAAAGTTCAGGGATGTTTTACCGATTTATCCATGACTATCAACGCTGCAGTTCCCAGGGCAGTCTGTGCTCGAACCAAATCATCAAAATCCATTAGAACGTCATCACACACATGCCGAGGGATGATGGGAGTTGAAGATCCTCCAGGAATTACTCCTAATAGATTGTCCCACCCGCCCCTCACACCTCCTACAACAACCATAGGAGCAAAGGTCACGTCACTTTAGGACTGGTGTCAAGATCCGGTTCTGGAGGGTCTGTGTCCTCATGGTTTTTATTGTGGTGCTGGTTCAAAACAGTTGATACACATAAAGGGAGATTAACAGTGAAAAAAAATTGTAGATTGACTCAATAACTTTGATCAGGTGTGTAGATGCAAGATCACAAATCCTTCAGCACACCGACCCTCCAGGACCGGCGTTTTGACATCCTGCTTTAAAATCAGCAGCATTTACTACGTATGTGGCTTTTAAAAAATACCTGCATGCCTCTCTATTAACTCTCTCAAAGGGATGGACATTTCTTCTTCCACTGTACATGGGTTGTTGACGTGTCCTGAGATGTTAAACAGCTTCGTTCCTGAGTTCCTCTCCCTCCCAAAGTTGGCAAACCAAGTCCCACCTCGACGACAGATGGAAGGTGCTACGGCAACTGTCTCCACGTTGGACACTGTTGTTGGGCATCCAAACACACCTGAAAGAAGAGAAACAGATCGCTGCATCACCTGTAACACTAAAACAAATACATATTGCTGCTACTTTAAACCACAAATGTGCTTCATTTGAAAAAGACAGAACAATAGAGTAAAATTTTACCAATATCTGCAGGAAATGGTGGCTTAAGACGAGGTTTCCCTTGTTTGCCCTCGAGTGACTCAATGAGAGCCGTCTCTTCTCCACAGATGTAAGCTCCTGCTCCTCTCATCACAAACACATCAAAGTTATACCCAGAGTGACAGGCATTCTTCCCTATCAGCCCTGCTCTGTAAGCCTCATTTATAGCCACCTAAACCACAGATAGAAAGATCAATGGTGACAAACAGGCCACAATAGGTTTAAAAAAACCTATCAGAGGACACTTGTTCTTACCTGGAGATTTGAAGACTCATTGTAAAACTCTCCTCTTATATAGATGTATGCAGCACGTGCACCCATGGCTGCTCCAGCCACCAAGCATCCTTCAATCAACTTATGAGGGTCATGCCTCATGATCTCACGGTCTTTACATGTTCCAGGCTCCCCTTCATCAGCATTCACCACCAGATACTTCGGTCTATCACACAAAAAATACAAGTTTAATTTAAATACCAATTCCAACAAGACAAGTCTTTTTTTTTTCTTTACCTCCCATCACTTGGTTTGTTCATAAAACTCCACTTCATGCCAGTAGGAAATCCTGCACCCCCTCTTCCTCTCAAACCTGAGATTTTCACTTCATTTAGGATCCAGTCCTTCCCTTTCAGCAAGATTGCTTTTGTCTTGTACCAGTCTCCTCTTTTAAGTGCTCCCTTAAGTCTGAAGAAAACATGTTGGAATGCTTATACTGAGTTTTGTGGAACCAATAAAACCATTTAAGAGTCAGATGTTTTACCTCCAGTCATGTCGACCATATAAATTGGTAAATATCCGGTCTTCATCATTCAGAGGACCAAACTTTGTTTTTTTGGGTTTTATCTGTGACAAGATTACAAGAAAAAGTTGTGATTTAAAAACTGCATTCAAGAATAGATGTTCATATGTCTTTTTAGTTACTGTATAATTAATTTTCAATTTATTGATTTTTTTTGCCCAACATTACAGCTAACATTTACAGTCTAACACAGGGGTGGGCAAACTTCTTGATTCGCGGGCCACATTGAGTTCTAACATTTGACAAAGGGGCCAGAACAGGAGCAGAGGGATGCTTTGGTAACCTCAGCTCTGGAGAAAAAATACACATCTTGGGATATGGAGAAAACATGTCGTTTAATTTGCTAGGTTTTGAAACTCAACGTGCTTGTTCACGTGTGTATTGGCGCCGATGGCTTTCCATATCTGCGCGCACCGTTTATTTTGACAACGTGAGCATCACGAAGACACGCACAAAACATCAGAATTGCATGGCAGATAAAAATGAACAAGGTTAATTTCCATTCCGTAATCTTCCGCTTGTTCCGGGGTCGGGTCGCGGGGGTAACAGCCTTAAACGGGTAGCCCAGATGCCCGAACCACCCCATCTGGCTCCTCTCAACCTGCAGGAGGAGCAGCTCAACACCGAGCTCCTTCCGGATGGCAGAGCTCCTCACCTGATCTCCGAGTGAGAGCGCATCCACCCTGCTGAGGAAGCTCATTTCGGCTGCTTGTACCCACAATCTCATTCTTTCGGTCACCACCCACAGCTGGTGACCATAGATGAGGTTAGGAACGTAGATCGACTTGTAAATTGAGAGCTTTGCTTTTCGGCTCAGCTCTCTCTTTACCACGACGAACCGATGCAGCGTCCTAGGTTAATTTATTTACATTTTTTCACATTTGGCGGACCAGATTTAAACATTTAACGGGCCGCATGTGGCACGCGGGCCGTAGTTTGCCCATGCCTTTTTTAACGTTTGAAAATATATTTACATCTTAAACTACCCCATGTTTAACAAGAGACAATTCACTTATTAATGTTGATTCCTGCTCTTGAAAAGTAAGATCATTTCAATCCACAATACCTGCCTTTGTTTATTTATGTATCAATAAATCTCACATTCAGATTTTGATGTACATTTGGTCTTGTGAAACTAAACTCATGAATGCACGGAAACCTGTTTAGTTTGTTACACAAACTGAAGTTTTTAGCAGGACTACGTGTTTCTTTGTGACAGTTCATTTGAAGAGGCCTTGTACTGGACACGTGTTTGTAGATTTCTGTGTTGCTTGAAACTTTGTCAAAGTGTTCATTTTGTTCTGCTGCTTGGCAACATTTTTGTTCTGCAACATCAGCTCCAGAAGTTACAAAAAAGTTTCTTAACTGCTTACAATCAAATTGTCAGAATTTACTGGATTTTGGTGCATAACTTCAGTTCAATCTTTTATTTGTCCAGAATCTTTTCAGTTGAATGTGCAGAAATAAAATTTTCTTTATTACAAATGTGAATTGTTGTGCGTCATTTGTATAATTTAACACTGTACAGTGTTTTAACCTTTTTGATTGTTTGCACTGGTAATTTTTAAATTCTTAGCACTAATACAGCTTAGACTAAGGTCAAGGTCAACCTCAAAGATTTTATTTTTCACAATTTATACTACTTATAAATAAAGACCATAGATTTAGCTGAATAAATACAACAGACAACAATGTACATGAAACATAAAAGAACACTAATGCAAAAAATATTGCAATGTTTTTAATGATAAATAGTATAGAAATGAGTCCACAGGTGTGTTGCAAAAGAATTCAAAGTCTGTCTTAATTTTTTTTTTTTGTCTTTTGATGTTTTTCCAGCAAAAAAAGAAAAAGCCAAAATGTGACCTCCCTGCAGGACAAATTTTCTTTTCCAAGGAAGGTAACATTGACACATAGAAAAGGTGTGAAATTAAAAATATAGAGCAAAAGGAAACAAACTCTGCTTCTAATATGATTAAAAAGACAGACAACAGGCTATTGATTGAAACAATCTGAAGCTACGATGAATAAATGACGTGTGATAAAGGACATGTTAATGAATGCTTCATGTGACTGTAGATTGCATGCTATGTGTGACATGAAGCTTACCTGTGCAGCAGTGCTGTAGGTCAGACGTAGGGGCACCTTCCGTGCCACAGAGCTGAACATCATCCTGTAAGGCCGGATCTCACTCTGTCCCACACACTAAAACTCTCAGTCTTCTGTTTGACTTTTAATGCTTTTTGTTTTATTTTTTGTTCCTACGTGAGTTGCTGCAGTGAGTATATAATTGCAAGCCAGTCAGTTCTGTCTAATTAAACTAAGAAGCTTACAGGATAACGTACGTCACATCCTTCTCCTTCAAAAGGTATCCGATCCTTCTGCACGTGGGTAACTTTAGCAACACTGCAGCTGAAAACTTTAGAAAGATTACATTTTATCTCTGCTGCTTTTTACTCTGTTTCTAAGTCAACCTTCTGCTAAACAAAAAGTTTCAATCTAGTTTCAAAGAGTTACAAAAGTTTTGGGGCCGCTCGGTGACCTCACAGCAAAACAGTAAGAGTTAGAGTTCCAGGCTTGGAAAACTGGCCTTTCTGTGTGGAGTTTGCACATTCTCCCCATGTATGCGTGGGTTTCCTCCAGGTACAACAGTTTCCTTCCACCCTCCGATAACTTGTATGTTTGGTTGATTTGGACACTATGAAAATGCCCTGAGGAATGAGTGTGTGGCCCTGCGACAGACTGGCAACCTGGTCGGGGTGTATCCTGCCTCTTGCCTTAAATCAGCCGGGATAGGCTCCGGCAACCTCTGCAACCCTGTTACAAATAAGCGGTTCAAATGACAAAACGAAACGAAAGTGTTGAATTAAATCTTCTTATACGTTCACTGAGGTGTCCATTAACTTATAAAGATCTTTGTAAGATTGATACAATTTGTTAAAGTATTAAACATTCATTTAAGTACTAAATTCACAGCAAAATGACAAGACAACATGGGCAAGCTTATATATCTTTATTGATTTTTTTTACATAAACTGAAACAAATGTTTGGAAACTGAACACTAATTTGTTAAGAGGTTATCTAAAAACTGAAAGACAAAAATGTATCCCTGATAGTGAGGTCTCTACGCAGACCATACCCCATAAATCCCTTCACCGAAGCTAAGAAAAACAAACAGCTCACATCGAGAAACACACATTTCACAGCTGGCATCAGTTAAATGTCATTCATTTATGAAGCTCTGACTGGGAGGACCAACACCCTTTATGCACAGGACCAACTGTCATACTGAATTTCCAGTAAGACAGGTTCCAGCAAGGCCAGTAGTTTGCTCTCATTACTCTTATTTACACAGTTTTGCTTCATTTCTTTTAAATGTACAAAATCTATAAAATCTAATATTTTCAAACTACCGGCATTGCAGTTGCATGAAAAGTGTTGGATCACCATACAGCACCAGTTTCTTCCCACTTTATGTTTCATATAAACACTTAGTGCATTGCTCAAGATTTCCTGAGAATAGTTTCAGCTTGAAAACAAACAAACAAAAAAAAGAACCTAAGGCAACGTCATCCCTTTATCTTTACTCTAATTATGCAAAAGGAAGAGTAAGTCTGAGAGTTTTCTGGAAGAACAGTCTTTTTCAATCACAATTGTAAATGGTCATTTGTTAGAAACGGTATTGAAAATCAGACCAAAGAAGAGAAAAAAGCTTATAGCTTTCAAATCTCATAGTGCAAAAAAAAAAAAAACTAGGAAAAAAAAGAGAAAGAGCAGACAAAACACACAAGGCCAACACACACATCTGCTACATGAATATTAAGAGAATTTAAAATACAAATACAACTGCTGTCATTAAAGCCATTATTGTTGCGTAACACCCTGCTACAGGGCCATGGAAAGCAACAATTCCAAAGTTTTTGGTCAGAGATGAATGAACTCGAGAATGGCCTCGTTAGTCACAGCGGTGGCCGATCTTTAAGAACTGCCATGCAATAACTGGATACAGTACTATACAGATTGAGTTCATACCACAAAAGCATGCTAAACATCATTTCATATCCCAGTTTTGTCACAAGGTTTTAAACCTTTTTTTGTCTTCACTTTTTTCCCTTCTTGCTACCCTGAAGTTTGGAATGTGCCTGTGTTATTGCAGAACATAGTGGGTTACATGTGCAAAGAATGCATTAGAAGAATAATGGCCAAAAGAAAACAATCACCCTGCTATATGGTCTTCAAGTTGACAGCAATGTGGAGCAGAAAATGCAAAGTCACAACTTTTTTTGCAAATTTTTGGATGACAAGTGGATTTTGATCTAAATTGAACCTGAATTTGGTCTTACAAAAGTAGAGGAGCCACAATAAATATAAATAAATAAATAAATACAAAAAGAGGGCATATAGTTTTAGCCATCCCTTTGCTTTGCTATTTTTTTTTTTTAAACTTCCAAACAAGGAATGCAAAAGAGTGCATAGAAAAACTGAAGTCGCAGCTTCAGAGAAAAAGAAGAATTGCTTTGAACATTTATCAGCAACAACTCATTGACCCAGACTTTGTCTCTTTTGGTCAGGCATTTACACAGAGCTCTTCAGCTCTGAAACACAAGCATGCAATCTCCCCTGTGGCTTTTAAAGAAGTTGGTTAGAGTCTTTGTGAAACCCAGAGTTGGCTACAGTTTACCCTACTTCTTACTTGATTTAAACAAAAAGAAAATCTTGGTTTAATAACCAAATCCAAGCAAATGTTCTAGCTCAATAGAAAAGAAAATGAAGCTGAGATTATTGCTTGCGACACACAGAACTCAAGTAATTAAGACTGCAGTTTTACTGATGACCACCAGAAGACAGTGGATGCAAAAAATATTGTACATTATGTGGAACGTTTATTTGAAGTTGCACCTGATTCAATGCAAATTTGAATATAATATATGCATTTTCAAATATCCATTCATACATTCTACAACTCTTCATTTTAGTTTGCATAGTGAAAAACATCTGAGGGGAGTCCACTTGACACACATCTTTGGGAGAAGTCACTAGAAAGCTCAAATTTCAAAGCGCCAAAAAAAAAAGATAAATTTAATTAAATGTCAGCAAAATCAAGAGACACCCTTAAATATCTGTAAAAACCCGTTTCCGTTTTCATTATTATTATTATTATTATTATTGTGATATTTAATTTTTTAAGTGCTCTCTGTATGGGAGCAGCAGGTCATAGGCCACCTGAGTGAATTCTTTTTTACTGTGGACGCCTTACCACAAACACACAGTCTCTGTTCACTATTCCCCTTCTTCCACTTCCTCGTCTCCAATTTCCTCTTCATCCGCCCATCTGCTGTGCTGCAGAGCCGGTGACCGGGTTCTTCCTGGATCGCTCCTCTCTGTTTTTCGACCTTGCATTTCCAGCCCTTGGAAGAAAAGCTCTGGGTAGCCAGCCAGTCTTTGAGGCCCAAGTTGGGCCAAAGCCTGAAAGGCAAGAGAATGCTCCCTTTCCATGCTGCCTGTAAATACAAGCGGATGACTGGGCCTACCTCCACCATCCAGCAACGCGCCGGGGTGGAACACAGATGAATGAACCAGTAAAGACAGAGGACTGGACTGCTCTTTCTGACCTTCATCAACTCGTTCATTTTCAAGTAGCTCAGGCTCACGCCTGGGCCGGCGTGTTCTTTGCTCTAAGCAGCTGTGACCTTTGCGATGACGCTGAAGATGATCTTCTCGTGCAAAAGCTTTGTGGCAAAGTGGGCACTCAAAAGGCCTTGCTCCACTGTGAAGGGATAGGTGGTTTTTAAGATCATATGAATGAAGAAACCTAGCAGGGCAGTGGGGACAGGGGTAAGGACGTTCCCCTGTGTGTTTCCTCATGTGGATCTTCAACTTATCGTTGCTAAAGACAAAAAGAAATAAATCAAGAATTAGCAAGATTGAAGGCAGAGGAAGACAAATTTTTTACTTTGAAACATTTCATACCGTGTGAAGCGAACACCACAGGCTGAACACTGGAAGGGTTTCTCCCCAGTGTGGGTTCTCATATGTCGGGGCAGTTTTCCAGCTCCATGGATAATTTTCTGACAGACAGGACACTGCTGGGGGGTCTGAGACTTCCTCTTTCTTCCTCCTGCTGCTGCTCCCTGCGTGGCTACACCTTGATCAGCTACAGATGTAGGTAGGGAGCTGCTACCCATCAGCATAACATCATCACCTAAACCCATCTCATCATCTTCAGATATCTTGTCAGTCAAAGGCTGAACAGGAGGTTGGTGAGCAATTTGTGGGCGTTCTTGTAGCCCATGAAGGAAACCTCCGTTTAGAGTCGCCCCTCTCCCTGGCTTTCTGACTGCCCTGGGTTCCCCATTCTGCCAATGTGAAAGGTGAAACTCTTCTGGTTCAGGGCTGGGAGGTTGTGTTGAGGGCAAAGAACGAAGGCTGTCTGATGCAGGTGAAGCATGTGAGATGGGAGAGGCAGGCAGCAGGTTCAAAGGTGAGGAGTTGATGTGAACTGATCCAACCTTTTTCACCTTCTTTCTATCTGTTTTTCTTCTGGAGGATTTCCCTACAGCACTACCTTGCTTTGCCATTCTCTCTAGAGCTATGTGTTGGACGCTCTGCTCCTCGGGCGTCTCCGCCTCTGCCGTTTCCCCGAGTATGTCTCTGCAGGCATCAGCAACACACTGGATACCCAAAAGCTGAGCTCCTCGTAGCACATCTCTCATCCCTGAACTAGGTATGGTCAGAGTGGCAGTGTAGGCAAACTCCAGCAGGGCATCCAAGGCATCAGGTGCAACGCAGTCTAGCTGACAAACGCTGAAACCTCCCCCACCTTCACCCCCTCCTTCCTCTGTTCCAAACAAACGACGGAAGTAAAGACTGACAGCAGCCATGACAGATCGGTGCGTGGGGTAACGAGCTCCTTGGGAGGTAAGGGTGAGGTCACACAAGAGTCCTGTCCTCCTCTGGTCATTGAGGTGAGACAAGAGCTCATTGCTATGCTCCGGGAAGGGGATCCCAATCAGACCGTCCTCTCCTGGAGACATTGCCACCTACATGATAAAGAGGTTGATTAGGAACACCGAAGAGATGAGGGCAGATCAAATGACCTACAACTGCCTTCATGTTTAAGAACTTTTCATCAATACAATCCAGGCACTTTCAAAAACACAAACATCAGTGTTGTTACTTTATCTTTGCAAGCAAAGATTGATTATCCATACACCTTTGTAAGTCATACTCAACCCGTCCGGCTGTAAATCTTCAGTGGCGTGACTTACTCAAGTTGTTTTACTTCACATGCAGGACTATTTAAATAGGTTTTAACAACAACTTCATGATCCTTTCTTACTTTTTGCTCCAGATTAATAAACCAATGGTAGACAAAGTTACTGCTGTACACAGTGAGAAGGAATCAAGCTATTAGCAGAATTTACTAAAAAAAATGAAATCGACAAACATCAAGATGAAGAAAAAACAATAAAATATTAAATTGAAAGCTGAATGATTAATTTTTTGGAAATAAAAGAGTTACACAATGCCCTATGGGTGCTGCAGACAAGGGGCAGTAGGTTAATTCTTGTGAAACCTTTATAGCATTAGCAGATTGATTAAAATACCTGAAGGAGAACAAAGAGAATGACAGCAGAGAGCAGGGGGAAACAAACTAAGCAACGCAGAGGGAGGAAGTGATAAATCTTTACTTGGTAAAGGGGGCGACGCAACAAAAGAATAAAAAAAGAAAAACAGAAGATTCCATGTTTTTTTAGACACCTACGATGAAACATCTCACCCAAGTGTTTGAAGATGCATCTTTTTATTTGGTAAAGTTTTTTTTTTTTTAATTACAAAAGTAAATTAAGATTTTAATTTAAGACAAGAGCCGAGCATGAATGAGGACAATAACTTCTTTTATTTTCTTTGAAAGGCCTGATCGTAATAAGACCCAACAACTCCCTTCTTTGGATCCCTAAGCTTGCACCTCACCCTGCCCACACTTTACTCGGTCGACAATGCTCTTATACACCTGAGCAGACCAGATTTTCCACAAACAACTCGCCCTCCACATAACCCTTCAATCCTCCCTCTCTCCACCCTCTCTGCTCTTCATTTCCCTCCCATAGCAACTGGCAGCCCCCCTGGCCATCCAACAACAGTATTCTGCACAACAGCACATCCACTTGACTAACCTGCTTCAAAATACACCTTTTAAACTCACACACCTACAAAAAACACATCTACACTCACTGTGTGTCAATCTGTGGCTCCCCCCACCCACCATTGTTCAATTACCTGTTCTGTGACAAACTTGACAACGGCCTTTATAAGACCAAACTCACCCCACCCATGCAAGTAAAACAATTGGATATTTGTTCTTCACAAATACCTTCAAGTTAACTTTTAAATTCATTTCGTCCCACATAAACTGTCGAAATACACTTTCAGTCTGCTGGTAGTTTCCAATCCTACCTTTCCTGCCTTAATAGGCATGGGCACAGTCAGTTGGAGCCGAGGCAGCGGCTCTCTTGTAGCATCCATTTTTATTCTGCTTTTAGCAAATCTTCCCCACTCTCTCTGTCTCACACGTCTTTCAAAAACCACCTTTTTCCTATTTCCTTCTTTCTTTAGAAGTGCAGTTTAAAGGTCTGATGCATTCGTCAGAAATCGAGGTTAAGTGTTCATCCTTGGGAATGTCTACCTTTCTCGCACATTCTGACATTCACTCTCCTTCCTGTTGTATGAAGAAGGCTCGTGGCGACAAAAAAAGTTTTAGAGATACCCCTCCCCCTAGAGCGCCTACGCGCCCCTCTCTCCAAAACTCAACGGCCCATTTTCCGAATACTTTCCGATAAACATTATCTCCATTTTTTCACAAAAAAGGATCAACAGGTGGACGGATAGCAGTTCACCGTAGCTAAGGTAACGTAGATAACTTAACACTCCGGATTAAGACGATGCACCTTACGTTAAGAAGTTAGACAGGAAGGAAATCAGAGCATAAAACCAAAACCCAATTCACTCAAACCAAAGATGAAGAACCATGTAAGAACCAAAATCATATTGTTGGTATGAGTCATATTACGCCGGGTTCAAAGATATAGGTAGGTGTAATATGAGAGTTAAATCATTTATATTATACCACACCTCTGAGACAAAATGGAGAAGAGAACTCAATCTAAATGCCTCCTTGTCATAAAGAACACCACAATTTGTGTCACAAATAAGAACTATTCTTCAAAGCCAAAGCACTATTACACATGTGTGTCTAAACTGAGCCAGGATACATACGTCAAAAAGTGAAAGAGCCGAGGTCCATGCTATTTTCCTCTAAGAATAAAATTTTCATCTACTATTTATTACATGCATTTTAAAAATCAATGTGTTTTACAGGAGAACAAATAAAAATAATACTAATACAACTGGAGCAGTCGAGCCATTTAAGCAACCCAAATTTACTATCTTTTTTATTCTAACAAATAGGGCAAAACGACTTTTTCTGTGCCAGATACCAGATTCAAATCAAGGTTAAGAATTATCTTTATGCCACTGCTTTTCAGTCACCGTTCCACCTTCATCCTGTTGGAAAGATTTACCTTAAAATTGGAATTATTTTTTATTAAACTGAAATTTTTGCTTTCAGCAAATTCTAATGTGTTTTGTGAAACACTTATAAGCAGAATGCCAACATCTTTCTTTTATTACTTAACCTCAAGTGCATGTAAACACGCCACGAGAAGCAATTTTTCAATCTAATATGGTATTTAATATTCATAATGACAGTTTTGCACAAATACAATGTAAATATTCTTTTAAGCTTGCTTATAATGAAGTTTAGTAATGTTCAGAGAAACGATTATTGGAGGAACTTCTTCATATCAAGTTTTTGGGGTAAAGTGTAAACTGATGACTTGACCTTGTAAGTGTACATTGTGTCTCACTGTGCGTAGACATGATAATGGACCAGAAAAAGAATGAGGGCGACAATCATTTGCAATCTCTTCCAAATCCAGCTATATTTTGTGTAAATTAGACACCACAAAATCAAGTATAGCTTCTAAAACTGAAAAAATCAGATACTGTCAACAAAAACGTTAACAACAAAGAGGTTTTAGGAGGAGCACAAAGTGGTGTACATGAAGTTTCCGGTACAGGGAAGAAAAAAAAAAATGGCATCATGGGTGTTTGTAGTTGAAGCTTATTTTGGTCTGCCCCTAAGACGTTGTTCGGAAAATATAGATGTTGAAGCGATTCCCATCAAATTTTCTATCAGTCTGTGAGTCACTTAATACTGGCACATCACAAGATGCCCAGCCACAAAACCTGTTCATACCGCTCTAATCTTCTCCCCCGTCACTTTGTTTTTCTGCTTACCAAGGACGTTTATGCATAACTTGCTAAATATTGCAACACATTGGCGCCAATGTTACAACAACCCACAGACAATACACCACAAACACAAAATAGTTGAATTGAAAAGCTTGTTTTCTTCTAAACTCAGATGAATCTTATTTAGATTTGATGTATGTTAACAAGGCCCGGTGTTACTACGTTATTCAGGTGTTTTTGCTGACTCTCTCAATCTTTCCAAAGAAAACAAACATGCTTTTTTCCCCTCGTATTTAAACTTCCATTTGGTAGTCTTTATGTAAAGATGTTATCTTTCCAACAATTATCTCTCATCTTTTTCTTAGTTTTTTTTCTTCTCACCTCCCACTCTTTAGTCGTGACGGACGTAATCACCTCTGCAACTCTACGGTTTCCTCATCCTTTGCTTTCATTATGTGCACACACTTCTTATTTTTGAACAACAAAGCTTGTTTTGTTTCTTTGAAAGACATTAATACTCTATTTTATTTTGTTCAAATGATCTAATGTAGTTGTCCTTCATGACTGCCAGGGTTTGATGGCATCATGGTTTGTGTTGATGCCTAAAACACAAAATAAAGCAAAACTTTAAACCTACTCAAAGCTAAATTTATAGCAGATTACATTTTACTCAAGAGAAAATAATAACATAAAAGCCTAGTTTCTGACCCCTGCCACACTTCAGTACAGCTCCTTGGAAAAAAAAAACAACTAAAGAACAAGCTAACTTGTTTGAAGGCCAAAAATTAGACTATCGTAGGCACACCTGTGTACTAAAGTCTATTTTTAGATTAATAAAACAAGTATTCAACTATTTATAATCTATATTCATATCCCACTGCACCCACCACGTATTAAATGAAGCTACAACTATTATTATTTTTCTGCCTCCAAATTTCCATTAAAGGCTGCAAGTTTTCCTAGTCTACCTCAATTAGATCAGGCTCCAGCACTAAGGGGGAAAATTTGACTTTGCTATTCACACAAAACTGTGGCTGAGTGCAAGAGGGAGAAATGCTTGAGAAATTCTCGTGTCAGACGTTTTCCAAATTGCTTATTAATGTGTGTGATTGTAACTGTGTGTTTGTGCATGAATGGCTGGCTGAATGTGATACGAAGGCTTTGCGAGCATGATGCAAATAAAGTCAGCGTTTTGGATTATTTTTAGACCTAAGAAGTCAGAACGTAAATTAAATGTAAATTGTAAACTAGTGGACGTATTTAAAGAAAAGGCATACAATTTTGTACAAATAATGTACGCACACATACTGTATCTACTGATCTCCAGAACATTATGATACACACTAGCTGTGAAATAAATGCTGAAAAACAATGTCATTTTTGTACAGAAAATGTCCAACCCGGACACAAACACTTTTTTTTCAGACAAATAAAAGCTTGTACTTCAAATAATTTCTCAACTACAACATAGCAGACTAATAATAAAAATGACTTTCATTTAAACAAATCCAGTAAAGCCGCCAAACACATGGAAAATACAATTCAAGCTCCTACCGTTTTAGTTTCCACTCACTTGACTTCCTCACATCACTTTTACTTCACTGTGTCACACTAAGTTAATGCCTAAAAAAGAAAGAAAGCTATTCTTTTTACCTCTGACTGATTTAAGGTAGTGAGTGGTGTACTGGGACACCTCAGGAAGAGTAGGGGAGCAGGAAACTGTGGGATGCGAAAAGATGATGAGCTTACTCCTGCTTGCCAAACCAAAGCTGCCACAACTGCTCTCGCCCAAGCAAACTACTCTCATATAACAATTCGTAAGAAAAACTTTCAAGTTCAAATGTGTCAAATTCATATTTGCATGCTTACTGGGAGCTTACAGAAACAATCCGGACATTAAACATAGCACCTCATCTCCACCACCAGTGAGTCCTTGCAGCTCCCTGCAGAGTGGACATTTGCATCCCACCAGGAGATATAAAAAAAAAAATGATGAAAGCGGGAAGAATTTGAATCGCCATTTGAATTTTTGAAATACAAGAACAGAACAGCATTATTATAATTACATATACCCCTCCCATCATAATTAGCAAAACAAGGACTGGAAAAAAAAAGTAAGGGAAAGAAGCCTTAGTGAGATGTCATCTTTTTTGTTTTTTGTTTTTTTTTTCAATCCGCTGCAACTAAACCTGCTTCTGTCTTTACTGTAACTGGGACATTATGGTGTGTAAAGTGTGACGCATGCACGCGGTGTGGTCTTAGTTCCAGAAACACATTACATTATTCATCTGGTTGGCAGATCAGAGGCCCTTATCCCCTCGCCCTCCCATACCACAGCGCTTCTCTTTGAGTTGCAGCAGGAGCCAGTTTGCATGCCAGACCTGGACACCAATGTGAATCTGCAGGAGGATTATCAGCTTACCAGCACATGGGGCAAGACATTTGGGTACACTTGTATACTCTGGCCCTTAATACCAATCAAGTTCTTATCTGAATTCTTAATAAAGGTTTTCCACAATTAACATTATTACATTTAAATTAAGCAATTAAAATGAACATGAACTACATTTAAACATTTTAACAAACACCTCGATGGATGATTCTATTTTTTTTATTTGTTTAATTTTACTTTCTTAAAAGTTAAAAGCTACAACAAATATATACGCATTTTTCCCAATTTTTAAAACTTTTTTTTTTCTTGAACCCTGAGCATGACCTTTTTTTTCACTGCAAAGTGGTTCGATTGATCCTTATTTTTAAATGCTGTGATAAGGAAGTTTATTTTTATTCATTTTGATGCGAGCAAGTTGAAAATTTATTTTCTAAAAGATAAAATTTGTACGGATGTAAAATACTTGTTTGACACATTTGATTTGTTTTTTTTTTCCCCAAAAATACAAGTTTTTCAACCTGAACATGTGCTCACATTACAAACTTATTTTATTTTTTTAGTTTCTCTTTTCTGCACCTAACAGTTACTGTGTAGCAGTTTTAACAATTGTAGATGCTAAAAATAGATATGTATTTTCACACTTTTTGTTTCTGGAACCAAAGTAAAATCTTCTACTTGGTTTGCCACAACGAAATTCAGAAGAAGTAGCAACCGGAAAGGAAATCAATCTGAGGTTGGAAAGAGGAAAAGAGTCTGAGATTTGAAGAGAGACAACACTAAAGAGAATATGAGGGAGGTATGTTTTCTAAAAACATACATGTTCTTAGAAATCACACAAAAAATAAGGAGAGTATGTGGGAGGAGAGACACATGAGCGTGAGCGAAAGAACAGGTAGTGGGTGTAGACATACTCTGAAAGATAAAGCAGGGAAGAGGGGAGGTTAAGACAGGAAAATCTAGTCCCAGCCTCGACCAATCTGTGTTAGTGACGAGACATGAAACAAGAGTCGACAGAGTTAAGTTACAAGGGGAGAGAAAGGGGGAAACAGAAAGAGAGAGAGAGAGAGAGAAAATGAGAAAGAGAAGGGAGAGGACCCGTGACACGATGGCTGGGAAATAAACCAGCAATCGAGCAGGAGTTGAACACATGCACACAGACACAGGAAGTAGCAAGAGTCCTTGCAGGTGTATGGGTTTGTGCGTGAGTGGGTGCATGTGTGCAGATGTCAGAGGGAGAGATGTGGTAGCAGCCATCTCTATCATTAGCATCATCAAAAAGGAGTTTCACCAGAAGATGGAGAACATACACAGATGTGAGAGAGCAGGCGTGCTGAGAGAGTGGTTTCACACTTTACTCTCAGTCCTTTTTTAGCCCCTTCGCTGGTCAGCAGTTTTTTACCGTTGTACTTTCACAGCCTTTTCAATGTGTGTGTGTATGTGTGCGAACAGTGGAGCATGAAAGTGTGTGGGCGAACTACACATAGCACCCCGCGTCAATTAATATGCAAGGGTAAAAAAATTGATTTTTTTACTCGTAGCTTGAACGGTGTTTTCACAAATTCAAGCTCATTACAATTGTTGAAGATGTGTAGAAAGATGATGCACATCCAGGTGTGTATCCACAAGTTATTTTTGCTTCAATGGAGTTTTAAAAATACAACAATTCTACAAAGAACGTTGCTCCAACTCTAGCAGAGGTGTTTATATATTAGTCAGTGGGGTAGAAAAGTTGATTTAAATGAAAATTCTATCTAATTCTATCCAATTGTATTTTATTAAAAAAACATTTTTTAAAAATATGAATAACTGGAAAAGATTATCACAAATTTATCTAGCATACTTAATGAGTGTTTTCTTCAGGGCACCAAGATCTGTTTTCAAAAACTTTTTTTTTTTCATAACTTACTACATATCAGAATTATGCTCACATTTCCGAAGAATTTCCGACGTCAGTTTTATCAGCACACAAAGAAAATTAATCTCTAAATTTCAACAAGCTAAAGCATGGCAAACTGTTTTTTTGAAAAAAGTGTTTCTTTGTTTTTTGAAACACCACTATTCCTCTTTTCCAGGTTTCAAATTCAATCCACCTGATTCAGATTAATCGGCGTGTTTCTGAAGTTTTTTGAAAATCTGCTGATAGGTCAGTTGTTTTTGGAGTGTGTTTAACTGTGGCCAATAAAAAAATCCAAAGCATACCCTGGAGATGTTATTAAGTTACTCCTCTTACATATCATTCCATTTTTAAATTTTGTTTTATGACGCTGTCATAAACATATTTTTTTTCAGGATTTGTACATTGGAAAATGTTTCTAAGAATTGGAAAAATAGAGATAAAATCTAATCTCTGTGCTGTGGATAAAACTTGTGCTCATGTATTGGGGCCGAATTCATTCAGCAAGAAAATGCAGTGTAAAACAACTGCAACGAGATCATCTGAAACCTTTAAAAATTGCAATAGGGTTGCCTTTTTTTTTTTGCAGTGTATGGAGTTAAGTTTGGTAATGGGTGTAAGAAGAGAGTGGAATTTTTTATACTTTTGCAAAATTGTGTTAATACTTTATGGTGAGTAATTTGGCTTTGAATTTAGAAGGAAATGGTTTTTTTTTAAAGTTATCTCAATGTGAGAAAATAAAGAGTGAGTTTGAAATGCTTTAAAAAAGCAGTTAAAAACATTTTACATGTTTATTTTCTCTATTTGAGATTAATTGGGAATAATTTTTAGAAGTATTAAATTTTATATTTTTTGTTTGTTGAATGGCAAGAATGCTTATATTTTTTCTCGACAACTACACATGTCTGGGCATATGTTTAGTTGCACATCTATTAAGTGCTTGGAGTTGCCAAATTGCTGGGAGGGTCTTAACAGCTGCTCCATCCCACAAATGTTCTCCTGCATTACAAAGAAGATATTACTAAAGCCCTGGACACAAAAACCCAGACAGAAATTTTGCAGAACTGACTGATCATGATAGGCTTCCTCTTGCTGTGCTCACTAAAAATGGTCAACCACTGAAACAGATGGAGCGATTAAAGTAAAACACATGCAAAAACAACCTGGAAGATTAAAAAAAAAAAAAAAAAAGAGAAAAAATGATTGCAATCCCATTTTTTATTGGCTGATAGAAACAAAAAAAAAAAAAAAAAATCAAGGAGATGAAAATGTGTCACTCTCCTGTAGTTCCATTCTAAAAAATACTGGTGATTATTTATAAATAGATAAAGGTGATCACACTTTTCAAGAAAATTACTTGATAAAAATTGAAAAACGAGCAGAAGTTTCTTTTTAACAGTGGAGATGAAAGGAGTCACTCAGAGCACCAATGAGTTCTTTTTCATGCTCATGTTTGAGTGTTTATTCTCACTTTCTCTGAAGTCTTGTCTCACTCTACTTATTTATGATAACCGCCTGCTCACTCGGATAAAAAAATTGCACTGTTACTAGAAAAGCTGAATCACTGTTACTCCTTCAACCCGTGGCCTTTTCAGGGGCTCACTTTTCTCTTCCTCTTTTTCTGACTCTTTACAAGAAAGAAAAGTCACGGCCACCTGTTAACTGGTTAACATCGCAGCGATGTGGGCTGTTGGGCTGGTGGTCGAGAGCAGGGGAGGACTGTCAAATGCTACAGAAACTCATGACTAAAAAAAGAGGAAATGGCTGATACATAACTTCCTCTATTGACACAGAACGAGTGGGGGTAAGAATCAACTGTAGCAGCTGAATGGATAACATGTAGTCACCGTGTGCCGTAACTGCTTAAAATGAAGAAACAACTAATAAATGTGACAAAAAAAGCAGTTTGATCAAATGGGCAAAGTCTGATTAAACCACCCAATCAGACATTGAGAACCATTCTGAGAATAAGTATATCATCCAAAAAAAAAAAAGTGAGACAACTTCAAAAAAACTTTCTTTTGACTCCTTTCGTTCCCTCTCCATTCTGTCTTTCTTTGTCCCCACTTTCCGCCCACTCACTAGGTTCGTATGAAAGTGAAAACCCCATCTCTGAAAAGGGGGAATTTGTTTGGGTTCACATGCCCTGATTAAAACAGTTCCTGGAACCGTGTGTATGAATGTATGTGAATGTGTTTGTGTGTGTGTGTGTGTGTCAGCACTTCCAACCCACTGGACCACTTAATATCACTTCCCTTTAACCACCACTTTAAGGACACATGGGAGTCACCAGCCTGGCAAATACATGGTCACATGGTATGTCACCAGTTTACCCACCACCTACGACACACATGCAAATTTCTCAAACATAACAATAAAATCTACACGTTCCCCATCTGTTTACATTTCCTATTTAATTTAAAATCATAATTATAGACGTCAACATGTGTTAGTTATTGGAAGTTTAACTCCTCCTAATTAAGACGTTTTAACATGTAAAACCAAAATGTTTTCTTTGAACTATGAAAAGAAAATTGTGAAATTTGTGTTAGAAGAAATAAATTAAAACCACACCATTTATCCACATATCGGATTGTTGAGCTGGCTGGATTGTTAAACGGCTGGATAGGTTTTTTACATCTTTGTTTTCAAATTGACTGTTTTTTAAGCATACAAAAAAAAAATTTGAACAAAAAGCAGACATAGTGGACTCTTCTTTAAATTTTATTGCATTATCGTGTCTGGATTCAATTTAGTGAAATAAAAAAGCTTTGACAGTAAAAAAAATATATAAAATCAAATCAAATGACTGTGCGTTTTGCAACTTTTTTCACAAGGCAGTTTAATCAAATTAAAAAATACAATAGTCCCAAAATGAGATCTGGTGTGGTATAACCATGTAAAAAATTCAATTAAATTTAAATATGATGTTGGACGTCTGAAAGTAAATTACTGGTCTTTGAATGACCCTACTTTACAAAAGCTAAATTTTAAATTAAAAAAAAATTTTTTTCACTGAGTCCACATATTGTCTGATAAACCTGAAAGTAGATTAGTTAAATTATAACACATCAGTTTTTATAACTCTAAGACTTTAGGTTTATTTCCAAAAAAATACTTTTAAATATAACCAACTTCTTCATTACTTTGAAGGTCATTTTTGACATAATTTCTGAGCCGTCTTAAAAGCCTGTTTGAGTTCTGGAGCTTCTGCAACCTACAAACCACAGAGGAGTTAACTTCCAGGTTGCCTATAAAATATTCAACTGCTTGACCACTTTATTCAGCTCATATTTTGTTCCAAGGACAGGGATGTCTTCGACAGGCTCCTCCTACCCTGTGAACATCAGTATTTACCAAGGTTTGGCCCCAACAAGCTGTTTGGGGTATAAACTGAGACACATACTTGCTTTAATGAGGCCACTCTATTCAGCTGATATAAGGCAGATTAGGGAAGCTCTATTTTAAGCAACTCTTGTCTCTTGTAGGAATTTTGCTTAGTTGGACAAAATGTTAATGGATTTCTGCCAGAGACCAACAAGGTGGAGAAAAACGGACACCACTCAACTTGATGATGAACTTTTCAGCTGTGGTTGTACAAAAAAGGATAATGTCTGATTGGTGGGTGGACCAACAGGACAAGCGGGTTAGTATAAATAAGTAATTATGCCAGGGAATTATCATATTCAAGTGTGAATGTGCAATAAGTTTTAACAATAAAAATGTCTCAGAAAAGGATTATTTGGCGGCTTTCTTCCTTTTACTCATGTTACGTTGTAAGTGAGCAATCTACACACCAGATTAGTTGTGTTTTTAATAAAGGGACTGTGGGAATATAATTAATAACGCTAGCTTCCCTCTCAGTGATTAAAGCCAAAACAGGCCATTTTAAGAAAAAAAAAATAAGCCGTTCTCCAACAGTGAATTTCCAACTAGGATTTTTTAGCTGAATTTAACAGCTTAATGATGCTTGAAGGTTTTCCACAAAACTTTTTACTTTACTTTTGTAACGTTTTAGACTCAAAAGACTTGAACAGCTGAGGAGGATTATTCTTCCACATGGAAGGTTAAGTTTTATATTTCTAACCAAAGCTCTGTTCAATAGAAGCAAGTGTTGTACTAAAAAAAAAAAAAGCACTTTTTTTTTTAAAGAATGCAAACAAACAGATTTATATCCAAAAGCCATTTTTGTAGACTCCGATACACAAAGTTTTTAAATTAAAGAAGAATTTGTTTTAAAAAATTTTCACTTTTAAGGGAAAATATTAATAAATACATGTATTTTTATAAATATATTTGTAAAATATGTAGCTGTATATTTATATTGTTATAGATCTAATTAATTGATTTGATATATATTTATATACGTGACAAATAAGTGTAATAAATCATTAATAGCAAATATTTGGTGTCTTACGACACATCTTCTAACCGTTCTTCTCAGCTATGTTACGATAACTTTTCATTTATTTTAAATTATTAAGGACTATTTTGGTCCTCCGGTACATAAACAAGCTTTGGTCATTTGAAAATATGAAAGTGTTCACTAAAAAAATGACAAGGACAGAGTGACACTTCCTACCTCCAGTCCATAAACTCAGGAGACGAAGTGTGCCTGCTGTCTGTCTCTCTTGTCTTCCGTCTCCTCCTCTTTGGTAAATTAATCAAAAGTCAGAGGTCATAAACCTGATGGAGAAGGAGACAGATTCGGTTAACCTCAGTCTGATGATCACACATTTCTTATGAACGGATACCGGACAAGTGCTGCGCTTGTTTTATTTTAGTTTTAATAAGTTAGCCGGAATACTCGTCCACAAACACACCCGCGTAAAGTCACATGATGGATCACCCTGGTCTACGGTGGCACAAAGTTCTACTGAAAGATCAAGAGAGAAAAAAAGGAAGAAAAATAGAAACAATCAGCTTCCTGCTTTTCACTACTTTGGAAAAGAATCCTTCCAATACAAAGCTGAAGCTGGGAAAGCCCACACATCCACAGATTATTACACACAGAGAAACAGATATTGACTTCATAATGTAGGCCTGCAGACAAGCAGCCCAGGATGGAGGTCAAGCCGGGACAGCAGCAACCAGGAATGAAACACAGCTGTCCAATTATGCTGCACACACAGTGAACAGAGCTGGCAACCAAAATTTCTTTTAAAAAACCCCTATGGCTCTTCCATGTGTGCGAGGTCATCCCAGTCTGAGAGAGGTTTGGAAAGGCCCGGTCACATGATGGTCGCTTGTTCACAGAAACAAAACTACTTTCCACCCCTTCGAACTTTAATAACTAACTTACCCGCAAATGAAGACTGAAAGAATGATTTCTCTGACTTCTACACCAGCCTTTCGGAGACAGAGACGTTCCTAAAAACGGAACCTTGAACACTTCTATGAACATGTAACGATTTAACTAAACAAGCAAAAGAAGGGAAACCAAACCCAAGCCAGTTGAGCAAGTTAGTCCGGTCTGTCAGAGGGGAGAGTCAGCAACACATCTACCTCTGTTATGACGCACATCCATGAGCCCACTGGATCTGCAAGCCCTCCCCACCCATGATGCAGGGAGAAGCCTTAACCTAACATTACAGTCTGAGCAGATCCCATTGTAACACAGGATTAAAATAAAACACAGGGTGCGCCCTGGGGATGATGATGATGATAATGATGATTAACAGACCACTGGAGGGAGATCATTTAGGTACAAGAGGCTAAATCCAGCAGATCTACTGGACTGCGCAGAGGCAGGTGATGTGCGTGTGAGCAGGTTAGGTTTTGGATGTCAGCCTGTGTTCTTGGCTATAATTAGCAGGTCAGTCTCCAGAAACGCACCCTCCGACCCTGCTCCTCCTCCACTGCCGCACCGCCTCACCTGGACGCAACGCAACACACCCGCACGTACACAACCCCAACAAACACAGCACAATCTGATCCCCAAAGCAGAAAATTTACTCTTTCATTATGTGCTTTAAATAGATTAAATGTCAGCGGGATAGGCTGCGCGTGACGTGTAAAGTCCTCCCGTGACCCCGGTCCGATGTGAGGAGAATAAAAGCTGAAACAATCCCACACAATCCCACCAAAAAAAAAAACCTGTCAACTAAACTTTAATGTTTAATTTTGAGGTTTATCTGTGCGATCAGGTGGAGCAGGTTCACCTGTACCCACCTGTCCTGCCTCCACTTCCTGGATTATTCCTGATTAGTTTTTTTTAATCCAACAAACTTGTTTGGATTGTGAGGAGGTGGTCCTCTCACCGGGTGGAGGTCCGATCTTCATCCAGTTCCACAGATCTCCTGCTGCTGAGATGACCGGGCTGTTCTCCTGCTCTGACCCCCGGTGTTCTGCCTCCGATCGGCCAGCTCCTCCTTTCTAAGAACCAGGAAGCGGCTTGCCCTACTTACACCCAGCCGCCGATTGGTTCTGGCAGGGCTGGAGAGGAGACCGCCGGGGTGGGCAGGGCGCGGGTGGAGGGAGGGTGGGAGGAGATGAGGGGTGTGGGTGGATGACGGACTGGATCTGCCTGTGGTCCGATAGGCCATCAGGAGTGTCTGTCCTGCGCAAAGAGGACGGTGGGCAGGTCTGGAGACCACCCTCCTCCCCCACCCTAACCTGCTCTTCTCCTGGCATCACCCATCAGAGGTGGGAGATCTGATTGAGGGGATGCTGGTCTGTGCACATCCCCATGTCATGTGCCAGCTATTACACATTTATAACTGTAGCTGTTAGATTTTTCTTTTCATGTAAAATGAAACTATTTTGATGAATTCCTTTTACAGAGGATGTGTCACTTCCAATGTGGTGTCGAAAAAAGACCAGGGAGGTTTTTCACAATGAGTTTTTATGAATCAGTAAAAAACTGGGTTAAATCAGCAAACCTGCAAGAACAAGAAGTTCAAAAAGGAGACTTTTTTTTTTCCACTGACAGGTTTAGTAGGTACGAGATTTATGCTTTTTTTCTACAATAGAAAGCAGAAAGGGTAGTTTTTGAAGAGCATTGACTTGTATCTTGTTTGAAGTGGTCTTGTGTATGGGAATCACCTCAATCTTTAAGAGTTTGAACCTCATCCTGCTGCTCCTGGTGTCTCTGTGTGTGTGCGTGTTGGTGGGTTTTGTAGAAAGGCTGCAGGAAGTCTATATATAATTTTGTGGTGAATACAGCAGCCCACCCACCCTACACCACCCCTTCAACCTTAAATCTCTGCTTGGCTGTGGTTGAGCTACCAGTGTAAGAAATGACACATTTTGCACCTGCATGACTGTTTCTGTGCAGTTTTACATCATTTCAAGAATATTCCAAAAGACCCCAATACTTTTACAGAAAAAAAAAAAAAAATGATTAGTTTAGATTTTATTTTCAGAAAAAATTGCAGTCCTAAATTACGTGTGACTGTCACACATAAACAATCCCTCACTTTTAAGATCTATTCTATCTAGTTTAGGTTTAAAACAAATCACTGGAATTAATTTTATTATTACTAAAATCTAATTAAAATGATTAACAGTTATAACTATTGTTCAACGTATTTATTGAATTATTTTACTTAAATGTAAATGTATTATAATTGAAAAATATAATCATTAAATTATTTAAATTTAGTATTAAACACGTTCAGTTTTGCTTTGTTAGTTTTTATTACATTTTTATTCACATTATAAAACTTATTTTAACTCATTTGTCATAGTAAGAATATTTGCTGCACATTGAACTCTGGTGGTGTTTAAACTTCACATTTTATTATAAAGCATCCTCATTTTTAATCCTACATGCTTGCACATTAAACACTCTGCGGCAGCACATGCAATGTTGCAAAGACCAAGCCAAAGTACAAAACTACAATATAAAAAAGGATTTTAAAAAAACTCTATTTTTGGTTGGTGGTATATTTAGATTGAAGTGGGAAAAGACATCCTTCTGTGTCTATTTCAGAACCATGGTTACAGAGAGCAATTACAGGACTGGTTTATCCCCCTACCTCTATTTGTGGCTGGTAATCCAGACAGGTGTGCCACTGTAAACCTCTTCCACACACACTTCCTGTGAACTCCATTACCTCCAGTTACTTTCATCGTTAAACTATTTCCAGATGCTACAGAAGAATTTTGTAGAAGAATAACTAAACTTTTTCTAGAAGAGTACTAGTCTCTTTTTTTTCTATTATTCTAGTAAGATTATTAAGGTGTTCCCTCCATCTAGTGGTGACTGTACATCCTGCAAGCTTGAAGCTCAAATAAATTGGGTATGGAGTAACTTATCTATAATAGGGAATTATGAATATATATATATATATATATATATATATATATATATATATATATAAGAATATAGCTCAACCTTGATTTACGCAATACCTTTTTTACTTAAAAAAATTCCAATTAGTGCTAAATATCCATAAATATTTATCAAATAGTAGTTCTTTTTGTTTTATGAGCGTGTTTATGCCTCTATTTGTGACTTTGGAGGCACATTATACAGTGTAAACATTGGCCAATTATGTGTTATATGCATGCTGAATAAGATGATGCATACATATATACTTATATGATGTATATGATGCTGTCCTAGAAGAGTGTCAAAGTTACTGGATGCCAGTAAGAAAAGAACAACTGACAAGATAAATACATAATCCCATGGACTGGAAATGTTCTTCAAGATCACGGATATTCATTTAATTTTGTTCAAGTACCCTGAAAAATATTCTATCGTCACATACAGTTGCTTGACCGTGGATCTTACTGTACATGTCCTCTGCTGAAAGATAAAAGATTAACGTTATGGGAGCAGAAAGAGCAGAGTTGGAGGTTAAAGGTGGTTAAAATAACTTCTTAATAGAGACAAGAAGTTATTATACTCCACAACGGAACTATAGAAGCCGCTAATCCTCAGAAATGATGTGCAAACTTAAGTCTGAGCCACCTCTGTCCGATGTAAAGGTCAAGTAGAAGTTGATGTACTGTAAATACCTCTCCATAATCTGCCTAAAGCAAAATTAAAATGCACCAATTGCAAAAAAATATTCAACAATCCCAATTTGAAGGAGTATTTCGTGGCATCCAAACAATCTTGAAGGGGTTCCTTTTTTTTTGCAGCAACTAGATTTCATACAATAGAAGGACTGTGTACGTTTGAAGAATTATTTCTTTGTTATGATGAGACAAACAGATATTTGGAGGAACTGTTTTTCCATTTTGCATCATGTATCATTTGTTAAAAAATCATTCACAGGACTTGAAAAATATTTCATTTAAAACCAATGCGTGGTTTCCTATGCCTGTGTCCTCACGCAACAGATTGGCAACCTGTCAAGGATGGACTCTGCCAGTAGCATAGTACAAGCTGGGACCAACTTTGACGAGCATTAGGACTTTGTATTGGATAAAGAAGTTTAAAAATGATCATTGTGGTCTGAATGGGACACCTTATCTGATCTTACAATATTCAATAAAGTTGAAGTCGGAAGTTAAGGTTACCCTTGAATCATCTCAACTGGGGATCAATCCGTCAAACAGGGGCAAGTTTCACTGTCTTGGAGAATATATTTCAGTCCCATTTAGTACAGACATTTTCTGTTTGCAGATTCCAGTGTTTGTTTCACACTGCTTAAAAATGATCTAAAATATTAAAAGCCATCATTGTCCAGGAAGAGTGTTGCAGCCCACACAATCTCACTGCCTTCACCCAATGGTGTTTTCTGTAGTGTAGATTCACAGTAGGATTGCAAGCACTTCACAGGTGAAAGTGAAAAACAGTTTATGTTTACAGGTGCTCACATGAAGTACATAATATATGCCAATAACTATGGCGAGTGGAACTCAAAGCAAGAATCCACTGCAAACAAAGAGGTTGAGTATTGGCAGACAAAAAAAATGGGCAGATATTTCACATTTTCAAACCAAATTTTCCTGTCTGCTCAGAAAATCAAGTCTATTTTTAATAATAGCAGGGGGAAAAAAATATCAATTGCACAAATAGACCAAAAAATGTTTTCAGTGCTGCAACATAGTTTCTTACAAACAATTCACTGATAAGGAGTTTGACTCCATGCAGGGGTTAATGTCTCAATGAGGTGCACAGGTGCACATACAATGTTCTCTTGAGTTAAGGAACATAGACTGGAGCAGAATTTGATCAAGTATTTGGACATTTATTAATAAAAAAATAGTTTTTATTTTTGTTGTTTGGGTTATTTTTTATTTTTTAACATAAGACAAACCTCTGAAACAAAGCATAGACCAAATATTTTGACTGTTAAGCTTTGGCTTATTCACTTTGATGTGTTACCTAGTCATTAAAAGTTACTATCCACTTTAATTGTACAAAATGGAACATTTGAGTCATAATGGAGAGCCAAAGAATGAAATGAAGGACAGGAAAAGTACTCTGTATTTTGGCAAATTTGGCCTCTGTTTAGTCTTAGGCTACATCTCTCTGATACAAACCAGAGAAAGGGCTTTTTTATGACATCCTGGCAATCTTTCAACCACAAAGTGATGAATACCTTCAAAGTTGGAAAAATCGATGTAGATTTTTATTCCACTCCTTAAGGTTAGTTGTCTTCAAGTGCTTTTATTTACATTATCTAAAAAAATGACAATAGATCTTTGTGAGTAGGAGAATAAGAACCCTAATATATTTTCACAACTGGTGCATGTACAAGTACTATTTCTTTTCAAGCACTATAAAAAATACCTAACATATCATTTTTTTTATTGAGCTGTAGAGCTGTGTTTTTCTGAACAAATTAGCCAATGTCACACAGTTTGATATTTAAATTAATTTTATTCTTACATCCAAATGTACATGTGCATCAACGTCACTTTCTTTGATACATTCTCATCATCACAAGCACGTCTTTCATTATCACACACTAAATTATCATTTCAAATGCATTAGTTGCTTCTTTTTCTTCTCAAAAGCTAAAGCTATCTTAAATAAAAATAAAACATTTGGTCCTTAAATATATCATCTAGGCAACATGGTATTGGGGTTAAGACACAAATGTCTTGTTGCTACCCACAGAAAACTTCAAACATTGCAGGAAACGGTGCTGGCAGAGTCAAAGGTGTGACATGAGGAGACCGACGGTTGAGCAAGAAGCTGATGGTAGCGAGAAGAAGAGTGTTGGACAAACTGAGGAAAAAAAGCAAAGTCTGCAAGTGTCAGAGAATTAGTTAGCAACCAAATCTGTGAAACTGAAACGGCAGTCAGACAGACGAGCAATGAAAGACAAAGCTGAGGGGTGAGGAAGCACACAACAAATACGCAGAGGAGCACATATTTACAATAAGGAGAGCTGGAATAAAACAATCCCGTGAGCCACGGTGCACAGTAGATCAGTATTGGGTGTCTCAAACACACACATAAACACATTTACTAACTACATGTCAAAGTGAACATGTGGTTGGTTATTTTATCATATTTTTTGTATTTATCAAAAACTATAACACCAAACACTTGGGACAAGAAAACTATTAACAAATTTCTCCTAATAATTCAAAATGATGTTTGTGTTGGTTTTACAGCAAATCTTTTCATCTAAAAACTGAACATCTTTTAATTATTTTTATTGAGATGGAAAAATATTACACTTTAGTGAGAAATGGAAACTAGAAGTGGTGCGCAGGAAGTGTCTGTTTTATCGCCTGTGCATTGATACCCAAACAGACATCTTTCTATACATCACTCTATAGAATCAATATAATTTTCACTTTATTGTTATCCAAATTTTTCTTGTTGCAGCAAAATAAAATGCATATCAAATATTGCTGTTTTCAATTACTTGCAAATCATCCAGCCATTAATTTTGTTCAGCTTTTCAGGATTTAATCCAATGCAGAATATTTTGCTCCAGCTTCTTGGCTTACTCCAACAATTTCTAACATAGATAATTATGCATGTTTGGATACATTTGGACTTCACGCTAACATTTTCCACCCACTCAATAAGTCCTTTGAGCCATTCTTGAGCCATTCTTCTTGATTAATGGCAAAAGTGAAAATTACACGTTCATCTGATATTCTAAGACAATCACATCCTAGAGAAAACACAAGACATATCTGCTCAGATTAAACCATCAGCCACCTGGTGCCAACTCTGACCAATCTATTCATACAGACTCTGTTCATCTGGCACCAGCTGTAATAAAAGTACTTCCTCAAAAGTTTCTTTTTCTTACATGTTTGCGGGCAGTTTGTGCCGAAGGCCCTCAGAGTCTTTTCTTGTGAGTGGTAGCTGAGGGTCCTTTTTTCCACTATTAGGCGATGTGGACTTTGCAGGGGTGGCAGTAGGTGTGGGTGTCTTAGAGCTCTGCACGGGGACAGAAGGTGCATTGAGTTTCTGAAAGCTGGTAGGTGCTGTTGGTGAGGTTTGCTTTGGTGAGGGAACAGGGAGAGACTGGACATTAGAAGAAGTGGAAGTGGCGATTGAGGAAGAGAAAGGGTGAGTGGAAGTGTTTGTGGAACCCTGTTTTGAACACTGAGTGGTTGAAGAAGATGGGATTTGTGTGACATGGCTCAAGCCTGATGTGGGGCTTTGAGTGAAGGCAGCAGGGGTTTGCTTCACAGGATAAACAGTAAAAGTTCTTTTAGTTGAGGAGCTTGTGCTAACAGGTGTGGGTGCAGAAGTTTGAGCTGGAGTGAGAAGAGAGCTTTGTTTTGGGACCTGGCTTGGGCTTGTGCTTTTGGCTGAAGGAGACACAGAAGGCTGGAGACATGATGTTTGACTTTGAGGTTTAACGGGCGAGATGTTCGATGTTGTTTGGCCAGAAGGCACAGAGGATGTCAGAGGGAGTGTCTGTGTTACTGTTGTGATAGTTTCAGCAAGAGTCTGGGAAGAAGAAGAAGGTCGGGTACGACATATCTGTGTGGGTGTGGGTATTGGCGAATGAGCTGGGGTAAGGACAGGGCTGGAACCAGATACCAGAGAAGGAGATGGAACTGGGTTAGAGGACTTGGATCTTGGGCTTTGGGGGTGGGGTGGGGAGGAGGTGAGGAAAGAGGAAGATGGAGGAGAAGATGTAAGAGAAGACTTGGGAGAATAAGGTTGAGGTAAAGGAATTGGGTTAGAAGCAGAAAATGGGGGTGGTGTGGAGGATGGCGAGGGAGAGGAAGAGCGGGGGGAGGGTGTGAGAATTGGTTTGGGACGGGGAGTCGATAGAGGACTTGCACTTGCGGAGGATAAATTGGAGGAAGGAGGGGGAGAAGAAGAGCGAGATGGGGGTGTGGGGATTGGCTTTGGGCGAGGGGTTTGAGAGAAAAGGGTTGTAGGAGAAGAAGGAGTAGGTGAAGGAGATGGGGTGGCAGAGGAAAGTGGGGTCTGCTTTGGAGGGGAAGAAGCTGGCATGTACACCGCAGAGGATCCATGTGCATTTGGGGGTAATGAGCCAGTGTGAGGGGTGGGTTGTGTGTATGTGGCTGTGTTTGCAGAGATAGCCTGTGCTAAGGTGGGTGGTATGGGCACGGCAGCCTGTGCTTGAACAGTAAACGGCATGTTTGTAACCAGCTGTAATGGAGGATTTGAGGCAAGCATTCCTGCGCTGCCTCCTCTGGCTAACTGTCCCACCAGGAAAGGAGCCGCCAGCAAATTACCACCAGATGCCTTTCGATGGAGAGGTGGATGAGGTTGCACACTGACCCAAGAGCGATGAGGCAGGGTGGGCTGAGAAGCAGACAGCAGCCTGGCTTCTTGGGTCAATCTGCCTAATGCTGGGAGACCCTGGCAGCTGTTCCCACCGTGACGTAACAAAGCCTCTTTTGCACCTTGTGGACCACCGCCATCATTCGGGCATGTAGATGAGGTGGTCGAATTGGTGGTTGGTACTTTGTGAAGAGGTGTAGCAATTGGAAGTGTTGGGGTTCCTGGTGCTCCGGTCATCATTGAGGGATGATCTACTTGAAAGCGGGGGCTGTACTGGAGGGTCCTTCCTTGCTGTAGGGGAGTTGGGACAGTAGTGGATGGGGTTTTAGCAGTTGGGGGTAATGTCATACCACCTGGAGGACCAATGGTCGAAGGAGAAGCTGGAAATCCTCCTCTTGGAGATAATCCACTCATTCCTCCCATCGCCATCATACCGATGAGGGAGCTCACAGATGGACGTAGAGGCTGAAGGACAGGAGCACGAGGTGGAGAAAGAGGAAATGAAGAGGATGGAGAGGGGGAAATGAGAGGTGAGGGTAGGAAAAATGCCCCTCCCAGGGCATGCTGTTGCTGCAGCTGCTGAAGCTGCTGCTGTTGTTGCTGTTGCTGGTGCATAAGGGCAATGGCTACATTACTGGTGGCAGCTGCAGTCTGTAGGGGAGCATGGACCAGTGGTGCCCAGATGACTGGGCGTGGCCTTGGGGACACTGCACCACTTCCTCCCATCATTCCACTTCTTCCTGCAGCAGCGGCTGTAATCGCATCCTGCATGGCTGGCATGCTGTCATGTTTAACAATCTGCTGAACTAACATGCTGTCACACGAACCCAGTCCCCCTGCAGGGAGACCACCTCCTGCTCCTGGACCCCCTCCACCTCGGCCTCCACCACGACCTATACTACCCCCCAGGGAACCACCCTGAGAAGATTTCCGTAGAAGCATTGAGTTCTTTCTGCCTGTTGGAATTTAAAACATCAAAAAACTATGAGTGTCTCAACTTATGTTAACTCTGAGTATTTGAAATAATTAAAGCTACGATTGAGCCTAAAAACAAATCAAACAAAAACGTACCGATTCGGTCCAAACGATCAACAGCAACAGTTTCAAAGGCACGTCGCATCATTGGATGTTCCTCCAGAACCTCATTAAAGCTGTCCACACTGAGAGAGTACAAACGGCAGTATGTATCTGCACGGACACTGGCTGTCCTTCGTCCCCGAGTTAGCAAACAGATCTCTGATAATATACGGGAAAATGAGGCAGCAGCAGAACCAGGAAAAGAACAAATTAAAAGATTAAATCAACCCAGTACCACACTACCATTAACCACTTATAACACAAGTGTCTCACTGTTTACTTGAAGAGAAAACCTTGATTCTGAAGACTTCCTTTACTTTTTGAAGCTTAAGCTTCAAAAGACAAATCATTCTCACCTCCAAAGTAAGACCCGTCACTCAGTTTGGTTTCCTTGTTCCCACGGGTCAGCACACTAACTCGTCCATGTTGTATGAAATACATTTTCCGACCAACGGTGCCTTCACGAATGATGAAGTCAGACGGTTGAAACACCTCAAAGCGGAGCTTGGTTAGCACAGCGGTCACAAAGTTGGGGTCAGCGTTGGCAAAGAGTGGCATGTTGGCCACCAAACTCCTGCAGTTAAAGCTGACTATCTCCTGAATTAAAAGAATGTGAAATAGTCAAAGAAAATTGTCAGAGACAGAAGCACAGCAAGTGATTCTGAATATGTTACCTCTTTCAGAGGCTCACTAAGTTCTCCCAGGATGTTCTCTTCATCGAACATCTTTCCTTGAAAACGATGCTCGTAATACTCGTGAATCTTCTGTCGCATGTCTGCAGGAAGTTTGTGGAACGACATATACTGTTCCACCTGCTTGTACTACAATAACAAAAACACAAAAAAGCACATTTAAATTGATAAAACCACATGTACAGTATGGTCTTTGAAATAACAATTTTTTTATATTATTCAAAGATTTCTCAGCTATTTCTGTCACTGAAAGGTTTACTTTTTCTTTGAGGTATTGTCTCATCTCTATTTTCTATCAACCTTCTTCCTATGCTAACTTTTTTTAACCAGGACATCCTTGGGATAGAGACTCGTTTCTGGGGGATTATATTTCCAGAGAAAGAAAAATAAAACTGAAGAATTAGTACTAACAGGTCAATGGTTTCCAACAAGAAGAAAAAGCAGTTTTATTACATACTCATTGGAGTATGTTGTTAAAAAGTGATTTTCACATTGTCAAACGTGACTTGTTTAATGGTGGGTAGGCAGAAATGTGAGCAGACAACATGCTATTTTCTAGACAATAGCAAGGCGTTTCCCAAGACTCTAGTGTGTTCCATTAAAATCTGTACACCCGCATATTATCAGGGAAACATATTGTAAATGAAATGATAGGAATAAATTATGCACATTGTCTCTCCAGTTCTCCGAAAATGATCACAATAATGTCCTGTTGATACACAAATAAACCTGTTGCAAGAGACCACCGGAGAAGAATGAGTCCATGTGTGGAATATTCCAAAGACAAAAAGGAACATAATTTAGAAAAGACGGTTGTCCTTAAAAAAACACAAGACAACAACAATTGGTAGCAATGAACAGAAGACCATGGTACACTGCAACATGGTTCACTGAATCTTATTTCACAATGTTCAGATTGAATTATTGAATTATTGAACATATATAAATCTCTCACGCTTTCTACATACTGTATACATACAAATTTATGGCGGTAGTTGGGGAGGAGGTGCACAAAGAGTAGGTGAATGTATGCATATGTATGTTATACGTACAGTATGTGTACAGAAAATTTTTTCCAGACTTTGTCAAATCCTATTAGAAAATTCAAATAGTGAGTCTCTTGAAGCCTAAAGCTCAAAGTTATAGCAAAAGTGGACGGATAATTTCCAAACTCTTCGAAATAATCAGTGAGAAATCCATATAGCAACAGATGAATGAGAGTCATGTTTCACCTTCTCCTGATACTGTCGGCGTGAGGAGTCCAGGGACTGTATGAGAGCGGTGGCATGCCCGATGAACATGGCGTAGCAGGTGGCGCCTACGATCATACTGAGCATGGTGAGCCAAACATCAGTCATTCCCTCTGGAGCCTGGGCACCGTACCCAATACACAACATGTGGCTCATGGCCTTGAATAGAGCATAGGAGTACTGCACGCCCCATGTGTCATTCTGTGGGTGGGACACAAGACAGAGACATGTTCAAACAGGTAATTACAAAGGCACATGGTTGTTGAAGAGTTCCTAATTTAGTCGTGCAATGGGAACTTTTCCCTCTCGGAGGCACTGAAGCACAACACACCTTAGGAAATACAGCTTCCATCACAACAACCAGCAGTTGAGCACTTTCAGAGTTAAACCCTACTTTAATTTTAAAAGAGAAAGCTCTTGGGATACAAAACTAAGAAAGCACCCGGGCAATGAAAAGTTGTTCAAATACAAGTAACCACTTCCATATGTGGGCCTATTATTTAGTCCAATAGCCCCCAGATGCGAACAGTGTTTGGGGAATAAGGGAACTTCTCTGGGGAAAATCCCAGCATCAGTCTGCTTAGCAACAATTGCTCATAGCAACAAGTGAGACATGAGTCAGCTGTTAATGCAAGTTAGGCTTCTGCTTTGATGGAACAAGCTTTCCACTGTTTGTGTGCAATCACAGCTCCACCCGTTCTCTGTTAGGGGTTTTAATTAAAAAATCTATTTTATTTTTAGAACAAGTGCAGTCAATCTTATTCCAGACATGTTGCTGCATGAGCCAATTAACACAGATAAGGGGGAAGTATTTGATGGCTGATTAACAGCCACACTGAACACACACAGTCATAACCAGCTCCCTTCTCGATCTCTGCTATGTGTTAATCTGAAATAAATATTCTGCGTCCTGCCACAACAAACTCTGATAACGCTCTGTGTGATTCAGTCAGCTCATTCTGAATTTCCTGTTTTGTTCATCTAACAATAGAACATCCTACATTAATTCATTTAGAACTCTCTTAAATTAAGTTTTTTTTGGAGACATACCACCATCAGGTTTTTAGAAACCCAGCAGTCAAGAGGGAAGTCTTGCAGCATGGGGACCAGAAACTGGAGACAGCCATCCCAGTGGCACAGCAGTAACATCATACCAATCAAGTTTACAATCCTCACCATGGCACTGGCAAGGTCATAGGTCATATGGAAGATCTGAGAGATTTAGCAGAGAAAAATAAAGAAAAGGAAGTTTAGTTAAAGTCTCATTTCAACCTAATGTGTTTGAAACATTAGTTATATGTAGTAAGAAAAACTATTTTGTCTGTCTTACCTCCTCCCATTGATGAATGTAACGGATGAGCCTGGACAGACGTAGCAGTCGAAGCAAGCTAAGTATTTTTGTAAAACGAACTATTCGCAGTGCCCTTGCAGTCCTGTAGACCTCTGAATCCAGACTGTCCACCATGAGGAAAATGTAATCCACAGGGATGGATGACACAAAGTCCACGAGGAACCAACTCTTCAGGTAGTTCTGGCGAATTGCCCTGAGTTGAGAAAGATGGAAGACCAGTAACACACCTCATTTGGTGAAACAGTTTGAAGCAGCATGTGCAACATAATCCTGGCAGGAAACACCCTAATCAATATTCATCAGCAACCTGTTAGAGTTTAAATGCAGCAGCATCACTCTTCTAAACTCAAAAATGTGCTTGAACAGGGACCTAACAGATGGTCAAAAGAGAACATTTAACATGGCAGAAGGTTTGCTGATTTTAAACAGAAGACATATGGAGCAGCAGCACACACACCAGTCCTCCTACTGACCTGGGATCCAGCAAGATCTCCGTGCTGTCTTCCTTTACTATGCCTGTTCGGAAGTTGAGCACCAAGTCCACCATAAAGAGAGTGTCAGACACCACATTGAAGATAATCCAAGATGGAGTGTTTTCATCTCGAAAAAAGGTGATGCCCACAGGTAGGATGATTAAGTTGCCCATCATCAACAGTAACATCAGCAGGTCCCAGTAAAATCTTGAAGAATAAAGATTAAAAGTTATCTGTTTTGAACTATGAAAATAAGGTAAAAGTTATTTTATTTTTTTGCTAAATGTGTGATGCCAATTTGTAGAGAAATTTAAGTCTTTCCTGTTTCTCATTTTCCTAAATTTAAGTTGTGATCTTAACAAATTCTCTGCCATGCACTGCATTCACATTCTCTGGTACTTCTAGAAGATTCAATGTCAATGTATTGGTCAGATTATTACTTTTGAATAAGCCATCAGCTATCACTGAGATAAAACTATTACAACATCTTCTTGGGCCATGGTATTCATTCTGCAAGGGCACTTGAATACAAGTGTTTCTAACTTTGATGTGCAGGACTCAGACAGTCAAAGTCTTTCTGCCAGTGAAAATAAAGACTCAATAAAGTTTAAGGAGAAAAAAATTAAGCAGAAACTTTGAAAGAGTAAACAGTTGCTGACAAGCACCCTTTCAGAAACACTATATCAGGTATCATAATGCATGGGGGGAGTTCAAGCATCACATTCATTTTTCAAAAACTCACACTTAGAAGTAAAAATATCTTTTCCAAATGTCTAAATCTAAAATTACATCAATATGCGATGTGTGTAAGGAAATGAATTAAACTAGCAGAGTTTTATTATTTGAAAATGGTCCAAAAATAAAGATTTTCTCAAAAAGAGAACAAAAAAAACTCAGCTAAGTAGGATAAAGAACTCAAGTGGCAGAGGGAGGTAAGTCATCTGTAACCTTGAGGAAGCATCATCAATCTGTATTTCATTCTGGAAGACATCGCTCTGTGAGGAGGCCTATTCACCACAAAAAGTCAGGATATCACTAACGTCATTGGAGGCTGAAAGTGATTAAAATATGAGAAGAGCAAATCCAGCCATGCGGAGACAAATCCCTTTTTTACTTCCTCATCCATCAGTATTAAAGTGGCTACTAAGACTGTCCCTATATTTTGAAGTTCACCACATTGTATCATACTATCCAAAATACAAATAATGATTTAAATTCTTATTTGTTAAAAACTTGTTTGAAAATGTAGAAGATTTTAATATAATTAACCCGGACCTTTAAGTGACAACATGAGAAAAAGGTTAAGGGTTTCAGAAACTATTGTGAGACACTACACTTACTCATTTTGTTTGGTTGATGTCAACGTGCACCAATTTAGAAACACAATCTCATGGAGCGATGCCAACACCAGACTGATGAAGATTAGGCATGCATGAATCATCCTTCTGCCACACACACTCTGTACTCTCAGAATTTGTCACTTAAAATGACGGATGCATTATTTCACAAGCATGGGGAATAAATACAGGGATTATTTACTACTACACATAAACAAACAGCTCTCTGTCACAGAGATTCATTCCTGACCTCGAGAAAACCCTTGTTAATATTTTCCATAGGGAAAACATAAGGAAATTACATTACGCCTAACATGTTTATGTCTGTCAGTGCGTTTCATGTCTGTGGTTAATGACTGTGCACTAAGTAGTGCACAGAGAGATCAGGCGCAAGGCTACAAAGACCTGTAAACAGCAGAAGAGTCAGTCTGGTACCGTCACTCATACCGCTTATCACATTTGCAGCAAGTGTGGTTGGAGCTGCAGCTCCCACATCAGCTTATTCAGCCACAGCTGATGTTGCACAAACAGATAAGTATCCAGGTGCAGACTTCGTTGTCTCTAGAGAAAGAAGGATGCCAACAAGTAGTAGGCGGCTAACAGTACTGCTGTGGGAAAATCTTGAGTATGGATTCTCATTACAGATTCGAGCAAATTATTTTATAAAAATGACTGTATTATGATAAAAAAAAAATCCTTTTGTTGTTAATCATTTTGATGTATAAACTTTTTGTTGTGGGGAAAAGTGGATGTTAAAAATACCCTGATAAAAAATATCTGTGACAGACTATGAATTACCAAAATCAGTAAAACTTGAAACTGAATGCTGAATTAAGTCTTTAAGTGCAGCATTTCATCCAATGAACAAAATTTGTAATCCAGACACCCAGCACCATGAGGTACACCACTGCTGGCAATATTACAAAATACTAAAAGCTAAAGCTGATAGCATCTGTATGAGACCTTATCACTGCAAGCAAAACACAAAAAGACACTAGTGCAGCAAAAGATAGCAGGACCATCTGCTCTGGTCAACTAATGGCTTGAAGAAGCTAATTAAATTCCTGATCAGGGATATGACATGGTGAAACATCTTAAAATCCATCCAGATATTTCTCTGTGGGTTCAGTTTTCTGCGACACCTTGCCGTCCAGTTAAAAGATAAGGACAATGTATGTCCTTTCTTCTGTTTCTATTGTGGGTTATTCCACTTCTGAAAAGGTTATTTGAGGGTTATCCAAAAATAAGTAGAGCAATACCAACGGGTCATCTGGCTGTTCATGCTGAAATAAATTTACAAAACCTGAGTCTCATCTTTACTCTCAAAAGAAAAAGCTTTATCCTCTCAGTCTAGCATTTTTGTGTAGGCGATTCCTGTTTCCTCACTCCCACAGCAAATTATAAAAGATTTTAAAATAACTTTGTTTCCAAGAGGTTTACTTGAAAGGAAGATCAAAGTGAAGGTTAATCAAAATTTAAAATACCAAACTACCTACAATCTGAGTTTGGAAGAAGACTAAATGGGTTAAATGCTTGACAGTACCATATTTTTCCAACTTAAACAACAGTAATGTGTGAGTTTTGAGCACACATGCAGAAAATGTGTGTGCCTTTGCACTCAGTGTGCTAACACACACACATAAATAAGAATTGCAAATGCAATCAAAGCTGCTCCCACCCGTCTTCCTCTTTAAATATGAGCAGGTGTTGTAGAATAACTGACCTGCATCTAGTGCTCAGCGGTTGTAAAACTACTAATTTTACGGTAATTGAGGGCAAGTGTCTACTTAATGGTCTGGAAGTGGCTTCCTGTTTGCAGGTGACATGATGTCAGTTCCTTGCGAGTTTCCACTCATCATCCTGCCGGGAAATCAGGCAAATAAGCATAAGGACAACTGGCAATTGCATGTCATCATATCTGTGAGATCTGTGCAGAAATGTCTCCTATTTTTCAGCTCATATTCCTCTTGTTCTCTATTTCAGCAGCAACAAGTTTTTCCTAATAACGAGCCCAGAGGGGCACGCTTAACAGATGGCTCACAAAGGCCAGACTTCAAATAGACATGCATATAACTTTACACACTGAAAAGCTCTCTTCTCTGGTTGATTCCGGAAAGCAAATGTAGATTGCCATTTTTATTTAAACAAGAAATTCTTCAGGTATGTCAACCCAATTCAAAAGTAGGGGAGGAAGTTGTGCAAAAAAAATTTAACTTTCAGAATTTATGACATCATGACAAATGATTATCATCTCCAGGTTTCAACCATTAAGATCAATAAGTGCAACAGGATCGGAGAATCGAAGCCTCATAAATCCATACCCATCTCTTCACCTGTCCTTTCTACACTGACCTCATTCATCATTTCACCCCTAAGCACTCCCTCAAGCATCACTTAGGAGTAATCTTTGCATTGACACGCAACACATAACGACAGTTTGTGTGTATCTGTGAGTGGCTGATGAGATAAAAGTGGGACGGAAGCCTTGGGGTTCAACTAATCCATGAAGTCTGCCTACAGTGTCTGAATGCTGTCATTTCTTTTGCTGTCCACCTGTGAAAGTTTCTTATTGACTAAAGGGTGATAAATGTCATAACACAGCTTATTGGGGACAGGCTGAGATGGAATTGATGAGAGTACATTTAAATTAGTCACAAAAAGATGGTTATACCAATCTTTTGCAGTCCTGACAAAATAAAAGGCCAGGGTTGCTGAAATTAGAGCCAGAATTATTATTTGTAATAGTATATTTTTTCCTATACATATACTGATTCCTCTCCAATAACAGAGAAATGAGAATTAGAAGTTGGCAGCATGAAGAGCTCGATTTGCAACATTTTCCGCTCTCATGAAATTAAACATAACATTTAGCTTAAATAACAAGATGGCATTTTAATCCCCTGGCTCAGCTAAAATTGTCCCCCGATTTGCATCGTCTCCCTACTGTCCTCTTTAAAATGTGAAAAAAGGGAGAGTTTTTTTTTTTTTAGAAACAAACTGCGTAGAATCACGTTTGAACTCTTTTTTTCCATCTTTCCTCATTTATTCATCCTCATCTCACCATATGCATCCTATCAAAAGATTGATTAATATTCAGTCATTAATTTACTCCTGTCTTCATCAGACACTCACATCCAACCATCACATCACTTCCTTTACAGACTTGGCCTTAAGCACAATCTATTTAGCCCCTTCCGTGTCTTTCTTCTCTTTTCAGATCCCCTCCTCCTTCTTTATAACTGATTTCACTGAATACACTCTTCATTTGCTTTCCTCCTTTCCTCAGTAAATCATTATCTAATTAGTGGAACACATAAAGTGAATCAATTCCAGGTGCTTAAACTATTTTTTTAAACCAAAAAACATTGTGAGTCTACAAGTGGCTTCTATTTCACAAACCAGCATTAGAGTAACAGGTTGCATGCAGTGAAGTGTGTTTGTGAGGCTGCATACCTAAAGTCACTGTAAGGGTGTATGATCCAGGCTCCTGCTGATTTTAGTCTTTCCTGCTCCAGAGCCACAGCTTTGTGGGACCCGAACATACGTAGACTAAACTTGTTGACCCCAGGCTGGAGCATGGCTCCAAACTGTCTCTGGATGAAAGTGCTCTGGTTGGAGTTACTGTAGTCCTCTCCATCCAGCCCCATGCCGAAACCACCCAACCCAGACTGCCCCCCCATCTCGGGAGTCCCTGCTGCAGTGGTGTTGCAGGTTGTGGTGGTGGTGGTTTCTGCACCAGTGGCCACCACTATCACCCCAGTCCCAGTGGAGGAGGTGGAGGCGAGGGCAGTGCGTGCAAACCCAACGGAGCGCGGGGCAGGATGAGCTGTGACAGAGGAAGAGGAGGAGGGGGGTGGGAGAGGCAAAGGGGTGGTCGGAGTGCCTGCTGTGCGGAAAGAAAGTCCATCTCTGGTTGATGAACTCATGATGGAGAGACGACGGCTGCGTGGAGCTGAGGAGGTGTTGTCTGCTCCAAACGAGGTTTTCTCCCCCTCCAGGGAGGCCTGGGACAGTCTGTAGCCTGGAGAGGGCAAACTGCTCTTACTGCGCCTTTTGGAGTCTCCTCCATTCCGTCTGGGCAGGCTGTCACCTCCAGATCCTCCTGAGCTTCCACCTGCTACCACTCCATCCATCCCACCTCAGGAGGAATCGGGGAGTGAGTGGGTGAAACCTGTAGACTGAGTCCCACCCTCTCCAGAAAGAAACTGCTCACCTTGTTTAAATTGTCCTACATAAGTGAAAATGTCACTTACTGTGGATTTAGGAAGAAAAACGAGGGGAGAAAAGTCTCAGTCTTCTGGAAGAGTCAGATCACACCCCCACCTTCTCTCCAGCAATGTCTCCATCCTTACCTCTGTGCCCTTGGAAAGTGTTCCACACAGACATTAAATCCTCCACGCTGCCAGTGTGACGCCAACACTTTTTTCTCCTTTACAGATGTTTCTGTATTATTTCTCCTTCCTCGCCCTTGAAACGTTGCTCTCCACCCGGCGGGCCCTCCCTCCCTCTCTTCTTCTCTCCTCCACCGCCCTCAACCTCTCTTCTCCGGGCATGTTGGCACCGGGTTCCCGGTTTGTAGGAGATCCCAAATCTGTCCAGATTTTATTCCCACTCTCTTTTCCCAATTGTGCTTCTCCTTGTTTCTTCAGTGGACAACATTATGTAAGAGGTGTTTGCAGGATAGGGAGCGACCATCTAAGGGTGAATGAAGGGATCCTGTGTCAGAATGAACGCGGTGTCAGTGGACACCAGAAACGCGCATCATGCGCACAGTCTGCGCTCCGAGGCACACTAATTCCTCCGTACAGAATCCAGAACGAGATCAACGACAACTCTGATTAACCCAAAAAAAATTAACCCATTCTGTCATGGATTGGACGTCATGCTTTCATCCGGAAGGAAAAGTCACCTTTCATATGATGGAATATTTTGTCAATCCATGACTGAAGCGCTCAGCCAGACAGAGAAGAGGCATGAAGCAGCGTGTTTCAGCAAACTAAAACCACACACAACTGTTCACATGACGTTTGAAACATGATGTTCTCTCATCCGCTGCTGTCATGATCACTTCTGTCGACTTTCAACGACATAGTGTCTAGGATCCTCTTTCACGAGGAGAGATCCAGCTTCCAGAATGAGAAAAATCAGCTCCAAAGAGGCGCTCAGATAAAAAAAAAAAAAGAAACAACTTGTTGAACATGTAAGATCCTCCTGAAGTGAAGCAGATTTTTACTTTTCCTTCTAACTCCACACAGCCACCGAGGAGCGCAGCATGCAAATGAAATATTAAATAAATAAATGTGCATATAAAGGTCTGCTGGATCTAATAGGCCTGTTGCTATGGCATCAGCATCCTCATCATCCGTCCCCAAGGCCGCATGCCCAGGCGTCGCAAGACGCACGCATGTCTCCAAGGTGTGGGTTGCACGTCATCCTCTCTCACTAACACAGAGAAGGAGATGTGATGTGGGATAAAACTTTATTTAAAATACCCTAAAAAAATGTGGAAAGGCTGTAAAATGTGAACAAGATGGGGAAATTAACAAAAATAACAGTTTAGAAGATAAATAGTTCTTGATTTTTACCTTCTAAATGTCTATAATAATCATTTTTGTCTTCTCCTTCTTTTCCTTTTTTTGTCAGCATTGGAATTAGTTATGATTCATACATTTGGTGACGTCTATTGTGCTATTAATTGGGTTAGTGGTTGCAAGTAATATATAAGTATTATGAGCCTGTGTAAAGAAAATTTTATTTTGAGGAGTAATATTTCCGTTCCGTCATCTTCCACTTGTTCCGGGGCCAGGTCGCGGGGTTAACAGCCTCAAACGGGAAGCCCAGGCTTCGGGGGTCATCCTGACCATATGCCTGAACCACCCCATCTGGCTCCTCTCGACCTGGAGGAGGAGCGGCTCAACACCGAGCTCCTCCCAGATGGCAGAGCTCCTTATCCGATCTCTGAGTGAGAGCCCAGCCACTCTGCGGAGGAAGCTCATTTTGGCCGCTTGTATCAGCGATCTCATTCTTTTGGTCACCACCTACAGCTGGTGACCATAGCTGAGGGTGGGAACGAAGATCGACTTGTAAATCGAGAGCTTTGCTTTTCGGCTCAGCTCTTTCTTTACCACGACGGATCGATGCAGCGTCCTAGTTATTGCTGATGCCGCACTGATCCGCCTGTCAATTGTCGTTGGTCGCGGAGTGTACAAATGGACGTTGCAAGGACATTGTACAGCAATGTCGTCATGACTTTGGAGGAACATTGTGACAACATTGTCACAACGTAAAATTGTTAGCTGACCAAATAAATTCCACTACTTCTAGATAGACCTTCCTTCTTTTTAAGTATGTCCATTGTTTTCTATTGTGTATGTTGATTTAGAATCAGAATATACTTTAATCATCCCACACATAGGAAATTTGTGTGTCACAGCAACAACTTTCTATTTGCTAAGTGAGTCATTGTAGAGCCCGATCACGTAGGGGAAGAAAGACCTCCGGTAACGAGTGTTCTCGAGTGGAGTTGTCTGAGCCTCTTGGAGAAGGAGCTCCGCTGTTCGTCCAGGAGTGGGTAGAGAGGATGGTCATGGTTGTCCATGATGGACAAAAGACAAAAGTTTCATAAAAAAAAGTAATCACTGTTAAAAAAGGTTAAAATACCATTAAAAAAACTGTTGTGTATGTCGTGTTATGGTGTCTTATTAAATAATCTACTGACACTTCTATAATCTCTAAAACTTCCTTTAAAATAACAGCATGACTTACTTTTTTTTTTTTTTTAACAATAAAGCATATTGAAAGAAAAATGTGCATTAAATAAGAAAGTACCACGACAGACTGGTGACCTGTTCGGGGTGTACCCTGCCCTTCGACTTAAATCAGCCGGGATGGGCTCCGGCATCCCCCGCAACCCCGAATTGGACAGACAGATAAGATAAAGACTGACTGACTGAAATAAGAAAGTGATGAAATAAATCTTTGACAAAGACAACAAAAAAAATTAAAGGTGAAGTCATTCCGGAGGACCATCATGAGAAATGGCAGATCCCACACAGGAGCACGTTTTAATTACTTTCTTTCAACAAGGCAAAGGTGGCACTGCTCATCTCAGTGGACAAAAGCATGTGTGGTCCAGCATGTCTCTTTGTCTCCTTGCATCTTTTATTAATGTTTTAATTGCCAAAAGAAAGAAAGCGTGGCATGGAGATAAAGTCAACGGGGAGGGGAAGAGGGGAGAAAAGCTTATCTATCAATTCTAAAGAGGCACAAAATGCAACAAAAAGCCACAGATAATATTTACCTCCCCTGTCAAAGAAGAAAAGGAGAGACATGACAGCTCATTCTCTGTCAATTCCACAGAGAACAAGCAGATAGCTGAAGCTAATGATTCAAGTTTTATTTGAATGGAGTTATCGCACATAATAGGCACAAATCCTAAAAATCACATCTAGCACCAGATTCTACAGGTCAAAATTCCAAAGTTTAGACAAAAGAGATAACGTTCTAGAGACAGAGTTTACTGTCTCAGTTTAAGCTGAACCTTTTAACCTTTCATCACATTTATTGTAAGTTTGAAAATCAGTCGACCCACATGCAGTCAGATTGTAAAAGCCTGAGGTATTATGGGACATTCACTGCCCTCATTATATTTGTGTGTCCAGACCCAGGAATCCAGCCTGTCACTACAATCACCATGTCACCCGTCTTGAAGAATCCCCTTGCTTTACCTGCAGGGTGAGAAGAGCAAGTAGCATGGTTTTATTTTTAGGGAAAACTGTGTGAACCATTAGAAAAGCAGCACATACACTGACCTATGTTCATGCCAAAGTCGACCCTGTTGTCGACATCATCAGCCCAGATAGGAGCAGGCAGCGGGTGGAAGAGAGCAGGAAACACACCTCTTAACAGCTGGGACTGGCGAGCCACCTGAAAGGAGAAATTTCAGCGACTTCAATTGTCCGTTCACTTTTGTATGTGTGAATCATACAAATGGACCAAGACGCTGTTTCCCTCTTTCATTATGTTGAAAGAAACAACACTGTAAAATAAATATTAATTTATCTATAAACTCTGATTGTGGGTTAAAACAATGACATTAACACCAGAAGTTATTTTTGTGAGGCCTTGTAAATGTCTGATTTCTTAATCTAAAACTTTACCCATCGAGTCCATGACACAAACCCCTCTGTTTTTCCAAAGGTATTTTAAACATTTAAGAGTGATTGTGAAATCCAACGACCAATCGCACATACACCAGACTAGGCAGGTGAAGAGTCCTGCCCAGGGACACAGTGACAATTTAATCACAAATTCCCACCGTGGCACTTGGGGTTCCAGCAGTCTCCCATCCAAGTACTGGCTAGACCTAGCCTGTTTAGCTTCTGAGGTCTAACTGGATCAGGCATCAACAAGCTGGTATAAATACATATGGAATATGTAACCTCAGTGAATTTTTTTTGCAAAGAAAAAAATTAGAACATATCACTAACTAAATCTAGCCATTTGTAACTGTTACAGAAACACTTTGATTATGGAGTCTTCAATTATAAAACAGGGCAATTATTTCAGTCTAAAAAGAAAAATAGTTCTTTAGTATCGTGAAGGAGAAATGATACCTGAGGGCTCCGGGTAACAGCAATGATTGGACACCGAGGACGATACCTGGAGAGGAGATGTGCTGACCTGAAAAGAAAGAAGGAAATGTAAATTTCCACTGACTGACAACATTGAATGAAATAGAAGAGAAGATAAAGGAGTTTTCTCTTTAATTATTGTCTGTTTATGTTAAACATCAGCATTAAAACTAACCATTAGAATCACTTATATACTGTGTTATTAGGAAAGATTTTAACATCTGAAATAGGCATAAGGAGCAAGTAAAACAAGATTGAGTTGACACCAAAGGGTCGTCTAGTATGTCTCCGCCTGCCCTACAAAGTTTTAATCTTGTCGTTTGTGACCTTTACCTTTGGCTGCATTGACTCTGAAAACCAAATCAGATAATCTGTAGTTGGTCCAAGGTAGCTGTGGTCAGTTCCATTAAAAAAAAAAAAAAGTCACTTGTTTTCGAGCTATTGTGTTGACACATAACACTTTAAAACTTAATCGGTTAATCTATAGTTAGTACTAAGTAACTGTGGGTAGTTTCACAAGAGCTTGTGACCTTGACCTATGTCACCTTGAAATATGGTTGTAAGACCTGAAAACCTGGTCAGTTCATCTATAGTTTGTACAGAATAATGGTGGGGGTGTTTCGTCAATATCCCATTAGTAGTTTGAGAGATATCGCAAACTGGAAAAAGCTGGACATGTGGTTGGCTCACTCCTCGCCTGCGTGGAGGAGCTGGTGAGGGACAGAAAGAAAGCAAAACAGTCTTCAATCATGCTGAATCGCTCCCACCTCCTCTATGAATCTGTGGACCATCTGAAGAGCTGCTTCATCAACAGACTTCTGCAACCCCGCTGCTCAAAGGAACAGTACAAAAAATCATTTCTGCTGCCTTCCATCACATTGTTTAACTTTTCACTTCCAAACCTTTTCACTATCACTCACTACAGTTTAAAAGAAAACATGTATGACATTGTATTGTAGGATGTAGTATTGTCTTGTCTTGTATTGTAGCACCGCAGCACTCAAATTTCCCTTCGGAGATAAATAAAGAATTTTCAATTCAATCACGTTCACCAGAAAGAACGAATGCACAAACAGCCTGAAAGCTTTATGCCTCCTTCTCATTCTATGAGCGGAAGCAAAAAAAATAACATACGAAGAAAACGATAATCATGATGAATGGAGCACAAGATGTTTTAAGAGCTTGGACCTGTCTAGAGATCTTCCCAGAGTGGTTCTTGTAGTGGTGATGGTAGAGGTGGATTTGGGGTTAATAAAAGACGGGTCTTCTTTAATTTATGTTCATGTTCCACTTTCATCTCCCCTCCGACAGAAGTCCACAATAAACAGTAAAAATATTTTCTTAAAAGCATGTTTCCATTGTTTATGTTAATTGAGATACAAATAATAAGTAAAGAAAGTTCTTGTGAACATTTTCGTGTCGTCATGTTTCCCATGTTCTTGCCTAATCCTTTTACTTCCTGGGAAGATGCAAAATTAACATTGATGCAAAAATCTAGATACAACAAAATTAAGCAACATAAAACATAACATACAACATAAACAGGGTTGGTTCATAATAGAACATACTGTACAGCGTCCTAATGTTTCTTAAGTCAAGTAAAATGGTAACTTCTGTGCAATGAACCGTGACAAAAGATGTAGACTATTTGCAATGAAAAACTGGGATGTGCTGAAATACAGGAGAATTTATGAAATATAGTCTATTACACGAGTAAACCATTATGCAAATTTCTTCAATCATGTTTTCCCAACCGCTGCAGTTATGTAAATTAAAAAGGTAGAAAGTATAAAGTTTGCTATTTATTTCATATTTAGTACTAAAAATATCAATTTTGTGCTGTGTATATTTGTGTTATTGTGTCTCTGATGTGAGTGTGTGTGTTTAGCCTGGTGGCTGCAATGAATTTCTCTTCAAAGGACCAATACAGTTGTTCGGATTCAAATACTTGATTGGACACAGTTCATAATAAATAAATGTTTTTTACTCTTATCAAAAGTTTATTCCCAGAGGCATAAATTTGACCAATTTATCTGAGCAGATGAGCCGCTCTCTCTTACTTCCAGGACTTATACTAAGCTTCAAAGAGCTTGGAACGCCACAAGCTTGTGAAAGTGTATTACTGTATCAAACCTAAACCCACAAGCGAAAATTCTTTTTAATAATCTGTATTAACACAGAACTTTATTTTCTACCATGTGTGAAATCAAGTTGAGAAAAGGGGGAAATGACAAATTGAGACCTTTTTGTTTTTGTAATCATTGGATTTCAAAGCTTTGTTTTTACTTTGCGGGGCCTTGTTCGGCTTCCCATCAACACTTAACACAATTCTTCCTCAAGTCACCTCAGCTGAGCTCACTGGGAAACCACAGATTTACTGGATGTTTAACAATCTCTGACTGTTTCAACTTTCAAAGTGATTCATCCACTTTTGCCATTATTTTCTTATTAACTTCCCATTCAACAACTTTCAAAACATAATTGGTGTCCTTTTTTTCTATGTAAAATGTTCTATGGCTGATTGGAATAATTAGTCATATGGCAGAGATAATTATGCAGACCTCAACTGTCATACTTTTCTAAAGAGCATATTTGAGGCTCAAGCTTATGTTATTGTACAGACCTGCCACTGGTGGTGAGGACTATAATGGCTCCAGCACAGCATTTGAAGGATGATTCAACAGCTCCAATGGCAGTGACTTCTGTAGGGTCAGAGGACAAAGGAGTGAGGCGGCGGAGCTCTTCAAACAGCTGCTGGTGGAAAATGGCTGCCTCGGCCTCCCTGCAGATCTGACAGAGAGTAACAGAGACAGGGAGCAAATGTAAGCGGCACACAGACGGATGGTGGTTTATCAGAGGGCATTCAGTCAGACAGAACAAAATGGATGGCATCTGTGCCATGAAACACGCACCGAGTGCATCATTGCCACAGCTTCCAAAGGAAACATTCCCTTGGCGGTCTCTCCAGATAACATTACGCAGTCGGCTCCGTCCAACACTGCATTTGCTACGTCACTGCTTTCTGCTCTAGTCGGCCGTGGGTGGGATACCATGCTTTCCAGCATCTGGGAACACAAAAATGTATTTTGACAATAACATAAAGTTTGCACTTTAAAGAGTCTCAATTGGAAAATCAGTGAAGTCTGTAGATGTCTACGTACCAAAAGAAACTAAACTGATGAGAAATTGATAGACTTTCACAAAAACTGGAGTCACAACAGTGATTGACAAAGCAAAGGTTTCAACTAAGACGGCTTATCATCTATTTTCTAGATTATTACTGTTATGCTAGACAAACGGGAACATGAGTCGATGAAGAGGGCAGACTGTTATGGCTCTCTGATGCATCTCAGTGGAATCTACAGTTTGGAAGCTGCAGATAATGCTGATTAGTGTTTCTGTGTGGGTGTTGTTTGTGAACAAATGCTGTCACTGCGAGTCAGAAGCTGTAGCATAAACAAGATGCAGTGCTGTGGCTTAACATGGCCGCAGGGATATGTGTGTGTGTATGTGTGATGGTGTAAAACAGAGACGGTTGAGTAGATTATGCAGGAGTCTCAATTGTAATGCAAGTTTTTATCATTCACGGGTTTAATTGCTTAAAACAATAGTTTTAGGTTAATTTACCATCTAAATATCCCATGAAGACTGTAGTATTTGTGTGTGGGTGCGTTCATGTGTGTGTGAGGAGGGGGTTCTGACCTGTGTGGCACATATGACTGGCTTCCCAGCAGAATTGCAACGTCCAATCATCATCTTCTGAGCAATGAAGACTTTCTCAGCAGGAATCTCAATCCCTAGGTCACCCCTTGCAACCATTACGCCATCACTCTCTGCAAGGATCTCCTCAAAACTGTAACAAAGCAATCAGAAGGGAAATGAGGATTGAAAGCTACAAAAAAGTAGAAAAAAACCCTTCAACATAAGATGGTATAATCGTTTGTTTGAATTGAATTAAATATACTTTATTTATCCCCAAAGGGAATTTGAGTGCTGCAGTGTTACAATCATACAATCTCATGATTAGATAAACCTTAGGTTGAAAAGTATCACAAAATTCATCAATCAAACATCTAAATCCCAATCTTGAGATCGTATCCAGAACACAGAGAAAACATTCACACTGAAAAAAACATGCATTTCCAAGAAAGATAAACAAGATTTTTTTTTATGACAATGATCCAACACAAGACCCTCCTCATGTGAGATTTATTAGTGATGGGTCAATCTAAAAAAATTGGACTTGACTTGTAGTTAAAAGTTATCAGCAATAAGAAGAGAACATGAGGTAAATGATGGCAGTGTGGCAGGTTGATATAAACTACAGTCACACTGACTGTAAACTGTGTCACCTATTTTAGGTGGCAGTTATAACTCACACCATCTACCACGGAGATAGCTTATTGGACATGTGTCAGATCCACAGCTGACAAATGTCAAAGTTAAACTCCCAGCTGGCTGCAGACCACCACCCGTGTCTGGATTTATGAGTCTCGTCACAGCCTCATTAAAACACGTTCTGCCTGCAGAACGTCTAGCACTTTCAATAAGCAGCTGTAATAGAGAAAAAACGTATTTCTCCTTTCTTACTTTTGAACTCCTTGCCGACTTTCAACTTTGCTAATCACTTTGACATATTGTCCGTGTGGCCCCAGAGCTCGACGAACATCCTTGACATCCTGGGCTGAGCGGATGAAGCTGGCGAACACAATATCTACACCGTGAGCAACCCCGAATTTCAGATCCATCTCATCTTGCTCGCTAACAGCCTGTAGGCCGACGAGGTCTTGACCAGGTAAGTTGACGCCTTTACGGCTGCAGAGTATTCCACCTGCCTCCACCACCGCATCCACCCAGTCAGACCCTGCAAAGAATAAATAAGAAATATATCAGGTATGTGGATTCTGTGCAAATAATTTGATCATCAGTTTATGAGTTTTACAAAAACAATTTTGACCTAATTTATCAACGGCATGATGCTAAACTGTTTTGATGGCATAAACAGCAATTATCATTGAGCACAAGAATAACTAAACATGTGTCAACATATTACATTTCTTTAAACATTCCATTCAAACTAGTTTCTTTCTGTTTTTTTTTTTTTCATTAAAAAAAAGACTAGTTTTATTAGAAAAATAGCCTCATCCTGAATAGATGATGAACAGAAATGAGGTCAAAGTCAAATAATGATTGGGAATCAAGATGATTTCAAGGTGAATAAAGAAAATATCAGGGGAGAACTGCTCATAAAATAATACAGATGAAAAAAAAACAAGTAGGTAAGCTAGACCTTCAGAAAGGTTTTTAGCAGTCTGGAGCAGCCGTGCACACTTCTACTACACAGCTCCACAAAAACAAACATGACCTGAATGGAGGAGAACATTGAGGATCAGTATCTGATCCAACCCGGATTGCAAACAAAACTCAACCTCTCTATCTGTTAAACATAGAGGTGGGTTGATTGTGACCAGGAAAGCATCTCTCTAATACAAACTAAACCTGGTGCCTTATTAATCGAATCGCTCCAGCCTTTTCCAATAAAATAAACACAATCACAGATTGATTTATTTGCTAAATCGTATTCTTTGCAGAATCCTGGAGCCATGTGTTGCCTGGACACAGTCACACAACTAAATAAAAAAATGCAACAATGTATTTTAACATCATTATAATAATTGAGAATTGATAGTAAATAGTATTTTTTTTTTTTACTTGCGTGTATCATTTAAAACCTTATTAACAGAGAAAAAAAGTCATAAAATTAGCTTTAATAATCAAATTGTAATATGTTTGTTTCATCTTCTGAACTGTTTATTCCTAACGGGATTGCAGGGGTGCCAGAGTCTATCCTGGCTGATTTTAGGGGAGAGGCAAGGTTACCAGTCTGCTGTAGGGCCACAAACAAACAAGACCATCCATACACACACTCATTTCTTGGGGCAATTTTATAGTGGCCAAAAATTGTAATAGTTGAATCTATTAGGCATTACAATTGAAAAAAAAATTACAAAGACTTTTTCCAGAGAATCATGACTGGTATTACGGTACCTGTTTCTATAACTTTGAGAGCAATGAGGCCATCATCAATGTAGATTCTTGCTCCTTTCTCTAGAACTTGAGCCAGGTTTGGATAGTCTACAAAGATAATCTGTCCATCTGTCTTGTCTTCCTCACTCTTTGCAGTCACAACTCTCACATGGTTACCCTTCAGTAGCTCTACCTCCTCTTCCACTTTCTGTAAAAAAAAAAAAAAAAACATGAATAAAAATTGCATTCTGTCAAAGAAAAGACACCAGAGATACACTTACAGAAACGAGCAGCACTTCCAACTGTAAACCCACAAATGCAATTGTTAAATACGTTTTTTAATTATTCTGAAGTAAAACTTAAAAGACATTCATTTTACATGAGTTGATGTTTTATTCAGAAGAGAAAATACAAAAAGATGACAAATGTGTTGATTTAAAATACTGTGATAATTCAGCTAAAACAAGCAACTTACAAATTTCGGAACAGATTGTAAATGATAAATGGACTCTATTTACATAGCCCTTTTCTACCTGTGTCTGCACTCAAAGCGCTTTACAGTGTAGCTCACACTCACTCATTCACACCTGATGGGGATGCTGCCATGCAAGGTGCAATCCACCATCAGGAGCAATTGGAGGATCGGTGTCTTGCTTAAGGACACCTCTGCATGAACTCCTGGTGGGGGATCGAACCGGCAACCCTCTAGTTGAAGGGCAGCCGCCCTACTCACTGAGCCCTCCTTCCCCCTAAGAAATCCCGTAAAATAGATGGCTCCATATGTTTACAACATTGTAGTATTGATGGGGTTTTTTCAGAACCATTTCAGTCTTGGTATTGAGGTTATCAGATTCTGGAGTTTTAAAATTGATTTTTAATTTTTGTTCCAACGACGCTGAAACACTGGTCTTTCTGTGTGGACTTTGTATGTTCTCCCTGTGTATGTATGAGTTTCTTGACGTACTCTGGTGTCCTTCCACCCTCCAAAAACATGCATGTTTGATTGTTTGGCCACTATATGATTGCACCTAGGAATGAGTGTATGTGTGGAAGTGCTCGGGGTGTACCCTGCCCCTCACCTCGAATCAGCCAGGATGGGCTCCGGCACTTCCCACAACCCCGTAAGGAGTAAGTGGGTTAGAAGATGAATTCTGGTTCCCGGCCTCCTAAAACTTTGTGGTAACTTATTATATTATTTTTGGTTTTAGTTTTTATTGGCAGGATAGTAGATTTGAAGCTGATCAAATCAGACTCTTCTCCGTTGGAATTATGCTGCTGGGATAGATGCGGACTGTGAATAAGCATTGTCTCAATTAATCCAGACCAAAATGGAGGTTTATGAATGTTGTAAAGGAGGACATGGTGGTAGCTGGTGTGAGAGAAGATCATGTAGAAGACTAAATTCAATGGACGAAATTTGAACAAAAAGAAGATGATACCATTGACACATCTGTGTCAACAAGAGATACAGTATGTTAAGAACCTAACAGCTGTCCAAAGAATATCTTCACCCCATGTTCTTATATTCATAGGTATCTTTTTTTCCTCTGATAGTTTGTTGACTTCATGTAGCAGATGACGGGGGGCTGATAAACTTTGAAAGTTTATGTGCAGGTACATCATTTTAAAAATTTTCATCCGCTTCCTTTTACAAAATTTCATTCTGACAAATTTTCAAACTAGCGTCAATTTTTACTTTTTCTTCTACTGATAACAATGACAAAAAACTTGTCTAAATTAACTTAATTACCTGCCAAATGTTACTCGCTTTGCACCTATTTTTTATGTTGTTTCATCTACATTGTTTTTATTGTGTTTTTCATTTGGAGATGTTCCTACTTTTCTACAATTTGGGTTGTTAAACAAGGAGATGTCAGTGACACGGTTTTATCTTCCAGAGAAACGATTGAGCTGATTTAGGGGGAGACACAAGAAAAGTATTGCACATCATGCCGAGCCCTTTGTAAGCTAATCAAAGCGGAAAGAGGGTACCAACAGCTCTGAGGTATTTACTCAACAAATCAGACTGCAGGCACCCACATCACAGTGAACAAAACCATAAAGTGATAATGAAAAATCAAAGCAGTTCACGCTCACAGCTGTTGTTTTTCCAAAAGAAGCAACAACCTGTTTCAAATTATCTCGCACACTGGGAGTCGACACCATTTCAGCAGCTCTCACACTTGACTGCACATATTTGTTTGATTAGACTGTTTGATAAATGACAGATAAATACTTACCCCTTTGACTAAACCAGTACGGATCTCAGGACCCTTTGTGTCTAAAGCAATGGCTACTGGTCGATAGTATAATGGGTCAGATGTTATGGTCTCAACAGCTTCTCTGATGTTTTTGATGGTCTCACCATGGTACTGTGTTGAAAGAACAAAAAACAAAGTATGCTTTTTGTTCATAAAGTATGCTAGAAAAAAAATTGTAAAAAGAGGCATAAATTAACATTTTGTACTCACCTCATGAGAACCATGAGAGAAATTAAGACGAGCAATGTTCATCCCAGCTTTGACCATCTCCTGGAGTTTGGGAACAGTTCGAGATGCAGGACCTGTGAGAGCAACAAACAATTTAACAAAGAAGGTTTGACAATGATAAAATGATTGAGATAAATTGCCATAGCTAAAAAAAGCAATACAAAATAACTGTAGATTTTCTAAAAGATTTGAAAAGTCTGATAAGCCAATGTGCCATAAGGCATCTTTGTTTAAAACACAAAGACAACGTGTAGGTGTGGAACAAACCTGTATGGAGCATTTTCTCAGAAACATGGTGAATGAAATGCTTTGTACAAAACAGAAACATCTTCACCACAGAGTTATATAATTTCTTTTGTTATAAACTTCAAGGTCAGTTGTGATTTTGCAGAGGACGTTTTCCTCATTTGACATTCTAGTGCTCATCATAATATGCATCAATAGTACTGACCTGAAAGATTTTCTACCTGTACATTCTAGTTTCTCTTTATGTTAGTGTGAAACCTTGAGTGTTTTTTATTGGATTGTTTTTACTTCTCTTTTACAATTTCTGAATTATTCTTTTTCCAACAACTAAATGTTTCTCCTTCTTGAAAGATTTAATAATCAGTGGTGTGCTGGATTTAAAGTTAGGAATAATAGCCTTGCCACCTGTTACTTTAATCACAAACCACTTCATCAAGCTCCAAATGACTGAAAAATACTGTGCAGTGTGTTCTTTTCTAATTATTTTCAGGTCATTTTGAGGTTCTGGACAAAAGAAAACAATTCTTTGTGTTGCTTCTATCGTCTGACATGTGTACCCTGCTGGATGTTCTTATTCACTAACTGTGAAACTAAACAAGCAACTTGAAGCTGAAAAACCAGTGAGAACTCAAATGTTCCTTTCTGGCAGCCAAACTCTACAACACCATAGTTGGCTGTCTTGCAGGACGCCGCTGATGACATAAAACAGTTGCCAGAAAACAAACTTGAAACTGAGACTGTCTGTCTGGCACTGGTCACAACACTCACCAATAGTGCAGATTATGCTGGTGTTTCTCGCTGTGATTGGCTCCTGGTCTATGTCCAGCAGACATAGATGCTCCAAGAAAGTGTCAGCCATGCTGGCATCGAGCTGTTGGCGCTGAATGAAGGAGTCTGGCATTGTCATTACATCCGAGTAACGCCTGATGCGAGCTATAGTGTCAGAGAAACGCTGTCAGTGGGATGAAGTTGTGAGGGGAAACTACACAGTCACCTCTGCCTTGAAAAGCACCCAAACATCACACACAAATATCACACAATGAAAGCAGAAGTTGGACAAAATGACATGAAATTCAGGCATTTTATCAATTGTTAGTATGAAATTGAAAAACTCTTTTTCAGCTGGCGTTCTTGAACCAGTTCTTTACAAACATTTGAAAACCTATTAAGTCCTAAAATACGGTGGGAATTCAACATTAAGCTGACACCTCATAGAAAATAAAATAGTCATATGTCCTCGAGGTGACTGCTTCATTTAAGATTAGCTACTTATTTCAAGCAACTGAAAGAGACAAAGATGTCTCCTCAAAATATGCCATAACATTTTTATCAACCTCTCCATAAGGAAAATAAAGTCAGAAATGCTGCAGTTTCTAATAATTTATCCAGATAATACTTTTGTCTTTGTTGTTTACAGCTTAGGATCTGTGCGTCTTTCTCTATCGCATCACATAATGAAAAATGTTCTGACAAAACAAAAAAAAACCCAACAACAACCAAAAACAAGAAATGGGAAGATTATAAATTTACACTGAGATTTTAGAAAAATGCAATCTAAGTGTCATTGTATGCAGAAGTAGTTGAATACTGTATGTTGTACATTCAGAGGTAAAAAGCTATTGGAAAAATGAAGACAATAATGACTCAATGAGTACTGATAGTGAGGTCAGAGTTTAAGTCTTGGGAGAAATCTTGATAAACAGCTGGCAAGGGTGGCATACAGACAAAGAATGGAAAAAATCTAGCAATAGATATTCCTGTGACTATTTATGGCTCACTGAATATGAGAGAATATACATGGTTCTCTCTAAAACTACTGGAAATGAATTTAATGGAAACTGATTGGTATTTAGGAGCATGAATTACATAAAATAGGTGCTGTTGTTAGAGACTAATGTTGGGTGTGGTTCTTTTACAACCCTAAGGACTTTGGTAATAAGTGTTTAATGATTTAATGATGAAACAACCGACTTTAGCTATAACGACTACATTTGAGGGCATTGCTCTGATCTACGTGACTAATGAGAAAGTGACATGACTTGACACACATGTACATTCAGCATATAAAAAAGAAAAAAAAAATACAACAAAATAACAAAAAATAGCGTGATTGACTACATAAAAATAATTTATTAAAATTTCAATTAAGGAAACATCCTTGAGTTTGCAATACTGGTCTTCTAGCTGTTATTCTTGAGATTTCTGAGATTTTTGTGTTAAAAAAAGCTGTTGGAGAGTCATAATTTATTTTCCAAATGCATAATTTATCAACCACGTCAATATTGAGTTTTATCAACCTTGTCTACCTGATGGACAGTGTTACACCACTCTGATCTGAGATGCTGTATTAAAACTCCTAACAATGATCATGAGCGTTAGTATTCCTGCCCTGTTTCATCACTGCCACTCAGATGCCAAAACGTATTTCATGTAAGCTCTGTTTTTTTTTTCTACCAATCCAAAAAGAAATATGACACTTAGATGATCAGAGGTTTTTCCAAGAAATCAGCTGGCTGCTGTTGCTGGAAACAAACTGACATGTTGTACCATTGAACAAAATGTTCCTTTTGAGAAATTTGAGAAAAACTGAGAAAGTGGCAAGCATATATGTATATGTTGCTGTTGTAACATAACATATTTTGCTTTATTAGTGAGAATCAAATATAAATCATCCCCCACGCTGCTAAAAAAGGCAAATTCCATTAAAAAAAGGTCACGATATTTAACGGTGCTATAAAGCTAAACCTAGCCCTGCGTTATCATGGTTTAATGACAGGAATGACTCAACACCAGCAGTCACAGAGTTTGAACCTGGAAGTGGGACATTTATTTTACATGCAGAGCTACAGTATGTGGAGCTTTGCAGATCTTTTGAATTCTGAACAATAATTTCCCTCTTGCAGGATGTTGCAATGTAACATTTCTACCGTCACATGGGAGTGAGGGGACAGTGAAGAGCTTGACAGGCAGATTCAGTCACAATGAAGAAAAAAAAAAAGAGTGGAAAGAGGAGTGTGAAAAGAAGTGACATGAAGAACTTACCCTTCATGTCGAAGATAGTAAGAACAGTATGTTTGTTTTGTTATTCTTTAATGACCTATAATAAACTAGTCATGTCCATGTGTTTTTTAGTTTTAAAAGTGGGTCTGAGTAATCTGAAGAAATTCAACCTGCAGTCATTATGAAGAAAAATTGTGACAAAACTCCACCACATCAGTAGTGACTGGAGGTTTCACAGAATAATTTCTGTATCTGTCAGTTTTCCTTCTTTCACTTTGTCTGTTCCCCCCTCTCTGACCCAGTTCTGCCGCACCGCTGCACACATCATTGCAGGTCCCACTGAGATTCTCTCCTAGGACACCTTCCCCTGTGTGTACACATGAAAACACACAGGCATACACTTGGAAACACACCCACTGATACCTGTTCGTGGAAGACTGACTATAAATAAATCAGCCTTCGGGTCAAAGACACTAAAATCTGTGAAATATTGGTCCATGCTGGGACATCATGACTGATCATAAAAAAAAATCTGATGGTTGTGACAATATATATATCAGAAATGACTAGTTCAGAAATGGTCCGTCAGTTTGTAAGCTGATGAATTAATCAAAGTGAGGCAAATAACAGTATCATTTTTCATTCTTCCTTCAATTAAACTGTTATAAAAAATAATCTAAAAGAGTTTGTATGAGCATTGATCACAAAAAGGGCAAACCATTTACATATATCAGAAATAAAATACGAATTAGGTATATGGAATTAATTAAAGTTGTAGAGGTGCAAAATGAAACTAGTTGCCCTTACCCATGTTCAGTATTCCTTCCATTACACGGTTCACTTGCTCCCTCTTTTTTTGAATTTTGCTTGCTAATTGTGTTGGCTTTTCTATCTATGTCTCTGTGCCTCCCAAGCACTGCAAAGCATTCTTTTACTCAGTTACATGCCTGTTTCTCTCTTTTGTAGCTTTTGACCCCTGTGCTACCCTCTCCCCCATCTCTCCTCCCACCTTCATCATTTTGGGAATAGGTGGCCTGACATTGCTGAACTAACATGATGCTAAAAATGGAAAAAAAAAACTGTAATTACACAACCAAGTACACTTTTAGATAAGGTGAGCACTGTTTAAAGTTTACTCTATGATGGCTCATCTTCAACTTTTCTGGTAGTAAAAAGCAGTAGTTTGAGCCTAAACTGCAGCAACATCTATTTTTCCAAATTATTGTATAATCAACCACTTGAAATGGGAAAACAAAAGGTTTCAATAGGTAATATTTCTTGTCTTATATCTTTTTTAGTTATTACAGCTTGTCTGGTGTGGTGATTTATCATTTCTATTTCTTCTTTTGGCATTTCTCTTCAGGGGTCGCCACAGCAAGTCAGTTTCTTCCATCTAACCCTATCTGCTGCATCCTCTTTGGTCACGCCAACTGTCTTCATGTCTTCCTTCACTGTATCCATGGACCTCCTCTTTGGTCTTCTTCTAATACTCTCTCCTGGTGGTTCCAAATCCAGCATCCTTCTTCCGATGTACTCTCTATCTCTCTTTTGCACAAGAATAAACCAGCTCAGTCTGGCCTCTTTGACTTTATCTCCAAAACCTCTAAGATATGCGATTCCTCTAAAATACTCATTTCTGATCCTGTCCATCCTGGTCACTCCCAGAGAGATCCTCAGCCTCTTCATCTCTTCTACCTCTATCTCTGTTTCCTGTCTTTTTCCCAGTGCTACTGTTTCTAGACCAAACAGCATGGCCGGTCTCCCAACGGTTTTGTACACTTTCCCTTTCATTTTAGCTGAAACTATTCTGTCACACTTCACACCTGATACTTTTCTTCACCCGTTTCAGCCTGCCTGCACATGCTTCATCACCTCTTTTCCACACTCCCCATTGCTCTGGACTGTTGATCCTTAGTGCTTAAAATCTTCCACCCCTCTTTATCTCTTCTCCTTGTAGCCTCCCTCCACTATTTGGGTTCCTCCATTTGCAATTTACCATTATCTTAGTTATATTAACTTGGTCTACTTTTCCAGGCTTTTTGTGTCAAAAATATGTTTTCTTCTGAAATAAATTACAAATAAAAATGCAAATGATACCTTTGAAAACTAAAAATAATGCTTTTATTTTATAGGAGATGAATTTTTTTTTGCTATTAATTGTGCATATTTTCTTTGGAGAGATCATCTGAAATAATTACTTTAACCATTTACTTTAGGAAATTATACTGACTCAAAATGACTTATTAGTGCCACAGTGACAAGTAATGAGTAACCATAAATTATTCATTAATTCAACATGGTCAAGTTGGCGGGCAGGACTTTCAAGCACTCCTGATGATCTTATTACGTTTTTAGATAAAATATATTTTAACATTAACCAAATGCTTATGCTGAAGAAATACAAAGGAAAGAAAGAATTTGGCTTTTTTTTTTTTTTTTAAAAGAAATGACAAACATATACTTTGCTATACGTAGAGCCCCCTCTCCCGTTCTTTTTCTTGTGGTTTGTATTCATTCACAGTAAAAAACTGATTTAGATATCTGTGAGACTAATGAGGTTTAAACGAGGTGGCATATGAATGTGATGACTATTTATTGAGTCATTTTACTCAAAGCTACAGCCAGAATTTGGAGGCTTGTTGAGGCAGCCTGAAGCTTCACTCTGCAGAGTAGCATCCATGCACAGTCACGCACACACTCTGACTGACAGGAGGCGTAAATGTTTGGCTAAGGGTGCAAAGAGACCTTTGGCCCAACCTGAAAGCTGAAAATTAAACCAGAAGCTTTCTACTCCATGAAGCACACACCTTGTATAAAACAGCGACGTGCACTGTAATCACCTAAAGGATCAAAGGTCAATTTTCGACAGTTTCCAAAGTGCAACTTTGTCAGATCCAAATTAAATGTACACAATAAACATGTCACTGTTTTTTTTTTCCTTTCTTTCTTTTAAGTAATACGATAAAAAGTTCCCACTGAGTCTTTAGATTGCAGATAAAATGACAAGGACAAACACATTTAATAAAGTAAACAGAGTGATCAATACTTGGAAGAGATAGAGAGAAAAAACAAGCACTGAGTAAATAAACTTACATAACATCAGACAAAGAAACCAGAGCTTATTGGTTTAGAAAGAGAAAACTCACACTGTAAAGTTCAGTTGTTTAGGAATGGAGAGATCAGCAACCTGCAGGACAGAGACCAAAAGAAGACTAAAAGGTGGGCACTGAAGTCCAGAGCACTGGAATGACTGGGACGAAAACTAATTGGGAGGTTCGGATGAGTTTTACTACCATCTACTGGACAGATATGGTATCACAGCCTTAGTGAGCCCAGACACAATCAAGACAACAGGTGAAGAGACAGTAACAGTTATTTTTCTTCATTTTTAGCCAAATGGAAAGTAACAGATACGTGAAATGCTTGGGGTTAAACATCAATGATGACAGCTCCACTTTTTGTGTCAGTGTGTGAGTTTAGTGAAAGTGATCATTGGATGAGTTACAGGTTGAAGGATGAAGGTCGCAGTGGTTTTGAGATCTTCTGGAGAAGGGACACTCAGATGGAAGCTCAGCAGGATCTAAATATGAAAAAAGAGAAAGAAATTAGGTGGAGGGAAAACTCATTTAATTGTATAAAGTTGTATGTGTTTGTATTCCATATATTTTATTAGATCTTGAAAATGTATCCTTGTTTTTGCAACTTTATCTAAATTCTTTTTCTACCATTTAAAGTTAAATGACATTTCCTCTGGTTCCTATTTTTTTCTCTTAAAAGAAAAACCTGTTCACCCTTTATCTAAAAAAACAGAACATCTAACCTAAATTTAGTCTCATGCCCTAAAGCCAAAAGCAGACCAAAATATCCCTGTAGATGCTAAATTTTCCCAAATAGACATTGGAAAACCACAAAAAGACAGAAAACATCTCACACAGGGTACGAAGTGTCCCAATTTGAGAAGTAATTGGAACAAAAATGCCACAGTGAGACACCAAACAAATATTACATGTGTCATAAAAACTAAATAGGATGCAAAAATAATCCAAAAAGAACCACGGAAGAAGCACCACATGACAAATGTAATTTAAAGATTGTGGGAAACTAAAGAAAATTTCCAAAGAGCTCATAAACATTGTAAAGTTTATGTAAATTCTCTTTTTGGATTTATGCAACGACAACAACTCGTTTTGTGGTCAATTTGTGTCTTTTTTCAGGAGATTTGAAGACTTATTTTATGTAAATCAAGTGAACCCTTGTTCTCTCACAACAATGTTTTCATTTGCCTGGTTTTTACTTAAATCAGGTTCTCAGTATGTTGCAGAAATTCACAAAAACCTTTTCATATCAAAGAATGAATGCTGAGTTTTGCTCCTAAGTGCTTTGGTTGTTTTTGCTTTTTCAAATTTTCTGTGCTAACTTTTTACGTCCTCTTTTTTTTTTTTTTTAACCTGTCCTGTCTGGCGTTGTGACCAACAGAATAATGATCTGTATGTCAAGTATTGCTGAACAGTTTTGTTCTACCACGGTCAGCACCATGTGCCGACCCTGACAAGCTTTAATTGTTTATTTTAAATGCTTTACAATCAAAATATCTGTGCTTTCTGTGCTACTTTTTGCTGGACCTGACAGGAATTACAGAGGAGTGTGACGGGGTGTGAAAAAGAAGAGGAATAAGGTACAGAAGAAGAGGAAAGGGGGACAAAGTAAAGAGAAAATCTAAAGTTACAGTATTCAGCATCACAACCAACCTGCTGGATTATCTAAGGAGAAAAAAAAGTAAACAAGAGTTTAAACCAGAGATAAAACTGACACACACAACAAAACCTTCTAGAACAAATGATGTAGAACACAAACACATGTTACTAGAGCTATAATAATATTGGTTGGGAGCAAGGAACATAGCGGACAGTAAACAGTGTGATATAGTGTGCGAGTGTGAGTGAAAGTACATGCAAGCTGCCGATGTGAACCATGTGCTTATTAGGACCACAGATCCTCACCAGCCCCTAAAGACTGGAACGAGGGAGGCAGAGACACACAGAACCCGGGCCCGCGTCCATCCAGATCCCGGGAGCCCAAGGCTGGGCCAAGGAGCCGCCCACCCAGCCAGGCGCACAAGAGAAACCCCTGCCGGGCCATCCCAGCACCAAGGGGCACCGGGCTCCCCGATGTCAGGACCCACAGGCTACGGGGCAGACGCCCGTAGCCTCGCCCCATAGCCTGGCCCGTAGCCTCGCCCCTTAGCCTCGCCCCATAGCCTGGCGTCTGCCAGGAGGTTGCCGCGTTGCCACGGTTGCCGCATGGGGTACGCGGCAACCGTACCCCACGACCTCAGGCGAGCCCAGGGAATGTCAGAAGTCAAGGCCCGGACCGTGAGGGGAGCACTCACCCCAAGGGCCCAGGGACCCGACACCCCAAGCCAGGGCTCAACCAGAGGCCCAGCAGGGCCAGGCCATCCTATATGCAGCCACCACAGCCCAAAACACAGCCAGGTGCCCGACCCCGGCGGCCCAAAGACCACCTCTGCACATCTAATGTCCCTCTTCCCTACATAGCCCCTCACCTGTAGCCTTGCCAACTCTCTGATGTTGCTCACCCCAGTGCACCTCTTAACCCCAACTGGTGACGAGAGGCCCCGGCAGGGTCAGGCGAGAGCGCCTCTGGGCCCGTCTCCCAAAAAAAACCACACAACTGCATCTCTGGGTGTCTCCCGCCCCCCAGCAGCGGGCAACACAGAAGTGACTGGCCTCCAAGTCCCACAAACCCAGCCCCCCTCCAGGCAGCAGAGCCCCAAGATCCCGGCCGATCCGAAGGGACACAGACGGGTGAAGACCGGCTGCCCTCCCCCGGTCCCATCTGTGTATGTATGTGCTGCAAATGAAGTGGGCGAGAGAGCGTTTGCGGGTGGCGGGCCCTGTCGCTGCTAAGCGGCATTGCCCCCCAACCCCAGGACCTCTCTGTGTGTTGTTTAATTAGGAATGTGTGTGGTGGCATTTTGCCATGTTCAGTGTCTAACGTGGAGTTTAAAATTGAGGGGGAACGATATGAGGGAGAACGGCATGAGGGGAGTGCAGGTGTCCCCACTTGGCACTCCCTCTCCGAAATACCCCTCAAGACCCTATATGAATATAAATGACTAAGATGCAGATAAAAGTGGAGTGGAGGATGGGTGCAGACGGGGACTAAGAAAGGGGATCACCCTACCCAAGCCTCGTCAGCTTGCCCCACCCATCCAGACCCCACACCCTAAGTGACAGTGAGCATGTGGCAGTGTGGAACCGGGAGAGGGCAGACGGGTGGGCACAACCGGAGGGAGGGAAACACTCCCTGGGTACCGGCTCCCCAGCCGGACACAGTAAATGCCAGCGGCCCTCCGACTCGGCCAGGCAACCACGAGGCAAACAGCACGCTCCAAAAAGGGGCAGCCGTGTGGGACACAGCCACCAAGGAAGTGTCATCTGCCTAACTTGAGCAGACCCCAGAGCCATCAGAAACAACCTCCAACAGGCCTGACGACCCGGGCCCACCCCACCCACTGAGGCACCCGGTCACCACACAGCTTTGTCTTACCTTCTTTCTCCTGCACCCTATTTCCTCCCCTAATCACCCTCAGCCTTCAACCCTTCAACCCCTCTTTTACGTCATCTTTTACTCACATGCATGAGTAAAAGCTGCATCTCATTCTCGGCAATCCTCCTCCCCACACACTGCCTGGCCCCGAAGCCAAAAGCCAGCGAGCGAAACCCTACAGCCTCTCCTGTCCGCTTCTCCTCCCTGCTGGTGCTCCATCGGCTGGGGTCAAAGCGCAGCGGATCCTCAAACACCTGGGCACTTCTTCCCATTGGGTAGAGACAAGCCTGGACCATTGTCTGCAGGATGAAGGTGATGATTAAATTCAGGTAGCAAACGATGTACAAAAGAGCCACAGAATGGAGACTCACCCCGGCAGGAATGTGGTAATTCTGAAGAACAATATCTCTGACTGGGTATCTCTGCAACGCGATTGCTACTGGGTATAACCTGATAGAAAATAAAATGCATGAATAGTTATTTTTTTTAATTCACAACTTAAAATAGAATAAAGACTTTATTTCTTTTCATACCTGAGAACTTCTTTGATTGTCCCTTTGAGCAGAGGAGCCCCATGCAGGGCTTTGTAAGGGTCCTTCCCAGACTGACTCCATGATGTCATCACCTGCTGCCGAACCGTCTCCTGCACTTCAGGATTGCGTCCCAGCTCAAACAGAGCAAACTGCAGTGGTACAGCTGTCTGCAAGGAGGATAGGTGAGGAGGAGAGCTGATGCAGTGTAAAGCCAGCAGATTAACACAACACTAACACACACCGTGTCAACTCCTCCAGCCATTAGCTCTGTGATGTTTGCTTTTATAAGGTCCAAAGATAGCTTCCCTTTGTCCATGAGTTGACCCAAAACCCCGGTGTATTTACCCCCAGCTGGGCCACCCACAGACACCTGGTTGGAGGAAGATGACAGTCGCTGGTAGGACTTTTGAATTCTTGCTTCAGCTTAAACGAGCAGAAAGCAAAATAAGTAACATATAAAAACTACCCAGATGAAACAAAACTCCAGGCAAAGCTTGAACTTTGCATCACCATGACTGAAGATGTGGTCCCACGCTGTGGCGTGCTGGGTCCACAGGGGAGCGCCGATTCGGAGCAACAAGCGAGGTGGGAGGTAGAGAAGAGGAGGAGTGGTTTTTAACATTCGCTCCACTGCCCAAATGAACTTCTGAGAGTCCAAAGGAGGAGACGAGGAGAAGAGGCCGATACGTTCTCCATAGAGAATATGGCAACTGGCTGCAGATAAGGATGGAGATCCGACAGTGTTAATGGACTTCAAGGGTTATTTTGAAGCATTTTTAACTTCATTTTGACAGTGAAATTGTAATCCTGAATATAAATAAGTAATAACCCTGTCAAAGTTACTAGACTTTGTGAGCAATATCCTTCAAAAATAGTATACAAGTTCAACATTACGGTAAAATAATGTTTTAATCTATAAACAACCTTTTATGCATGTGACGTGTCTAGAAACAACGCTTCTTGAATATCCAGTTAGCACTCGTGCTTTGGTTACATCAATCACACATGAGCAACCAAAATTTGTATTTGAGCATCTGGATTTGTGTGCTGTGGTCCATTAAGATCAGAGCAACACGACTCAAAGACATCAGCTCCACACTCACGTCCACACAGAGGAGCGTGGAGCTGAGTCACACAGCGATTCACACTCCTGAATGTAGAATGAAGCTGAGAGACACATGAAAGAAACAGACCTGCAAAAGAAGTGCTACGGCTTTGATGATTTCTATTTTTAACAATCATGTTCTCTTTGACCTTCTACATTTTAAATTTCTTAAAAGCAGACGTGCCCTGAATTGAAATTAAGTTTAAACTCTTACAAAGTAGAAAAAAAAACATGTTCCACTGTAGGAAAGATGAGATGTGCACATGAGAGGATACTTGAGGAAATTGTGAAACTCTTCTGGTGTTGCAGCCAGCCTCAGCCTACAACATTATTTTTCTCTAATGCATATTGTCTGAAAAGAATTTATCATGATTGTAAATGTAAAAAATTAGACAATATTTGTGGGGATTTTAGCTTAGCTCAGACCCCCCCTCACTTTCTCACCCTCGATGACTGAAGAGAGGAATAAACAATTGTGACCTTTAACACATGAAAAGTGTAATAAATATGATGATGAGAATGAACTCTGACCTTCCATTGCGAATCGGAAAAGGTCAGGACTGGGATCGATGGTAAGAACACGTTTTCCCAGCTCCCTTCTTCCTTCCTTCTCCACTTTTGCCTGCAGCATTTGACAGAAGTCTTTTGCCACCTCGTCGAGGAGAGGTAGAAAGCTCCTTACGGCTTCGCTCATCATCACTTCTTTGTTGAGCTCCAGACGATCAGTTCTCCATTCCTCACCATTCCTGTGGAACCAGAAGCCTCAATGCAGCATTAAAATACATCTATTTCTCTTTGTTGCTCTTAACTCAAACGAGAGAGTTTATAAGCATCCATACCAACTTCACTGAATACATTACACAATGCAAAGAATTTTTGAAAATGCGTTTGAAATTTGAACACATTGCTTAGAAAATTAGTGCCGTAATTTCTACTAATTCCTCAACTGAATTAGTTTATTTCAAATGAAATCAAATTTTCATTCATAGAGCACCTTTCATACTGAGGTAACACAATAAAAACATAATTTTAAATGTAAAATCAAACTGGTTTTGTGGCACAAATAGAATAAACTATGTCTTCAACGTCAAAGTTTTTGCCCATTTTTCTAAAAATATAAAAGTTTTTTTTTCTCAACACTAAAACATTACTACTGTCTCACAGTTTACCACTGCTGTGATTAGAAAGACTGCAGCTCAACCCGATTGGATAGACAAGCTACAATCACCAAAAACCAATCAGGCTGAATCAAAAAGACTGATTGAATCTGTGGTTGAGTCACTAAATCAATCATCTGCTCAGCTTTGAAAATGTCAGCCTTCTGCACAACGGATGAAGCGTTTCTGGAACCACTAATCTATGACAAAAATCACTGTGTTGAAAACAGCCAAGGTCCACATCTGAGCTACGGTAACCATGGTATTTCAGGAAAAAAAAATGAGAGTGGCTGGAAATCTCATGATTTCAAGAAGCTGAGAAACTGATACAGAATTTTTTTTATACTACACAAGAAGTGGTTATTTGAAATAATCCAAGTAAAAGAGATTTCAAAATACTGTATTGATTGGAATGAGAGAATAAATTGGCAAAAATAAAGGCATTTTTCTTAAGATCATTGGCCCATTTTGATTTTTGTACAGATTAGAGGGATCCCCTTTGTGGATTACACTTCACATCCTCTGTATGAAACAATGAGGAGCTCATTCAACCAGAGACTGCTGCACCTAACGTGTAAGAAGGAAAGCTTACAGGCGTTTTTTTTTATATCGTCAGTAGTCAAGTTCTTTAAATCAGTTGTCTAAAAAAGAAAAAAAAGACTGAATATTTTAATAATATGACTACATGTTTTTTTATTTTTTAATTGAACTACTGTAACAAATTAATTTTCCACTGATGGTAAATAAAGTCAACTGTATCGGCCAAGCAAATGTCTTGCTTTTCACAAGTTTATATTTATTTAATTTAAAAAGTCTGCATGTGAAATGCTTTGTGAATTTTTTTAGAAATGATTAGAGTTTGAATTATTTCAAATATTTATTTATATTTTAAGTGCAATTATGAGGTTTCTGGATTTGTTATAATTTCCTAATTTTTCTTATCATCAAACATATAAAGGAAGAAGGTCTGATACATAATAATGAAGTCCTCACTTCTGTCTTTGCTTATCTTTTAACAATTTGGCCTTCTGATGACCTCAGACAGCGTTTTCCCACAATCACATGCATTCATCGGATTTTTCCTACAAATTGAGTAATTTAAACAGAAAGATGGAGCTGACTTGAGGAAAACTCCTTTGCAGTGTTTGCGTATTTCTCGATGAATTGCCCACGGCTGTAGGGTCATCCGACGAGGGTGCAGTCCTTCTGACTTAAACAGTTCTCTGATATCCGATGGCAACAGGACGTTGACGCTGCTCAGGGTTCCCACTGTTTCCCTTCACACACAAAGTCTAGTGTTAAACTAAATGTGGTACTTTTACACAACAATACACAGCATTTACCACACAGTTGTTTACCTGTAGATGGGACCGAGGGATTTAAAAGTGTTCTCCATGTGCAGATGAAGTTTCTGGATGCGATTCTCTCTCCAGAACTTCACCAGATTAATCCAACCATTTCTCCCAGTATGAGGGATCTCTTCAAAGCTGCGCACTCGTTCATCCAAACCCCTCTTTCTAGCTTCCTTCACAGCTCTTTTATCTCCATCTAATTTACTATCCAACACACTCTCTGCTGCTGTCATGCAAAAACATTTCTGTGTTGTAATTGTGAAATATCTGCATCTAGAAGGGCCCTGTGCTCTGACACACACAGCCACTCCGATGGACATGCTTCTCATGGTCCAAAGGAAATGTGTGGCTCACTCCCATCCAGCTCTTTACCTAGCGCTGTTTTCTCTTAGGGACTAATTATTTCCCTCCTTCAACTCCAACCTCACACAGAACCTTGACCTTGAGTTGTGTGTTTGATGGACCAACAGGAGGTGAGGATTTATGAATCTGAGTGTCAGAGTTCAAGAGAAAGACAACATAGCCAATGAATTCATCAAAAAGAGGTGACATAAAACACTGTTGCATTTTCTTACAGAAATTAAACATTAAAGATTATGTGTTATGTAAAATCAACTTTTTGAAGGTTTTTACAATGTTTGAACTTTTTTATATATATCAAAACATACAGTGCTTTAAGTGATTTTCTTTTTTATTCATGCATGTCCGTGCATTGAGAAAACTCTCCTGCTCAGTATTTGGATACCAATGTGTTCTCAACGGTGGGTTTTTGTCCCATACGCCCACATTCTAACATAAGCACGAAACCTTTTAGCTGCAGCAGTGCTCGTTCATGTAAAGTTGTACAGGGGGAAAACATTTTTATATACGTAAATGCAACAAAATAAGTAAACGTGCAAGTTTTACCAATTTGATACACTACATTTATTTTATTTGCAGACTCAAACAAGATTCATGCTGTGTTGTGCATGCTCCCAGAGAGCACGACTAAGTGGGGAGCAGAAAGAGGGAAAATCAGTCAAAAATGGAAGTGAAACTGGAAAAAAGTTAAACTTTTTTTTTTTTTTTTTTAGCAAATATGGCATTTTTGAACAAACAAAAATAAAAATGTACTATGTACTATGGAATGAGGAATATTACCTCACAGAAGCACTACATCCTGCGTTCACAAAAAAGAAAAGAAACAAGAACCAGTTTTATTAATGAGTTTAATGTTTTTTTTAAAAGTAGTACATTTTCAATTTGGAACGTCCAAAAAACTTTCCACATCAAAATAATAAATGAATGAAAGGTCCCACTCACACACAACTAGCACATACCTGTTTGAATTCAGAAATATTCCAAGCAAAAACAGTGAATTGATTTAAGAAAAACGTTGCAAAACCAAACCTTTCTATTAATATTTCCATTCCATTTTTTTGTGTGTGTGTTTAGGTATAAACGTACCCTGAGGTTCATATTTTATCATTGACCAATTTAAATGAGATTGTAAAGAGAATATTCTTAAACTATGATGAACATATGAAGAATTGGAATGATTTTAAATGATTCAGATCTCTTTCAAAGACATCTTTTCCTTCTAAATTGATAATAAAAAGGGAGTAAAAATGCAACGTCCTGTTATTTTTTTATTTATTTTGCTTTTCCTTGATGATTTTCTGTACTGGTTGCAAACAAAAGCCTTTGCTATTCTAAAAACAAAAAGAAAAATTAAACTGTTTTACGGTACTCAGGCAACTATTTATAGATTAATTGAGCAGTAATCATGCTGCTTCACTAATCTCTGTGATTCCACTTAAATTTAATCACATGACTCTACAAGAGTCCTTTGCTGCTGTAGAAATGGTTGTTCTGCTGCTTTTTTCCCCCGTGAGTGCTGCCATGCTAAAACTGAGACCTCGAAAGGCACTCAGCAGGTTGAAGTTGTCGTCCTTGGTGTTGGTTTCAGGATGAATCATTTTTGACAGCTCATGGGGGAGCGACACTTTGGCTCCAAAAGACCTCAGGTGGTTTGAATCCTTAGGGCACTGCATCATGTTAAACAAATGAGAAAGAGAAAAGTGAAGGGCAAAAACATCAAATTAAAATCGAAATCCTCAAAACTAAATTAGCCGTGTTCACTGAAGCTTCTAGACAGAAAGATAACAATCAAAGAGACATCTGTAGCAATTAAGATGAACTTTTAGATGGAATTTGAAAGTTTCATGGAAAAAACAAGTTTTGAGAATTTAGTGTAAAAATTTATCTAAAATTATTTATATTTTCGTGAGCGAAGAGGATTCAGTAGATAGGGTGAGATGGTAGAAACTGACTTGCTGTGGCGACCCCTGAAGGGAAATGCTGAAAGGAGAAGAATAGTGCAAAAATGTTTCCGAGTTTGGAGACAAGAAAAACATACAGTACATAAGATTAGTATTTATAATTCAATGGACTATTAGTAGATATTATGTAAATTAATTCCGGAAAATTGATTCATTAATAAAGAGGGTTAAATGAGTCATTTTATTACTGTTTGTCAAAGGGAAAAAAGAGAGTAAAATAATATGCACGATTCCAAGTAATGAAGTCTTGAATGAACAAATTCTTAATTTTTGTAAGAAATGCACATTTTTATCTCACACTCTAAATAACATTATCTACTTCTTCTTCTTTTCCTTTTGGCATTTCCCTTCAGGGGTTGCCACAGCAAGTCAGTTTCTTCCATCTAACCCTATCTGCTGTATCTACAAACATCCAAAACCCCCAAAATATTATTTTCTATGAGCATTAATGATTATCTAACAATAATGATGTTTTAAAGGTGGGTTTCGTTTATAATTTTAAACATTTAAATTACACTTAATATCCACAATTTACTTGTAAAATACACGAGAACATGTGCAAATTGAACGTTGCAACAATACATTTGAGTCAAAATACAAACCTTATTTTGAGTTTTTTTTTATTCAGAGCACAATGCGATAACATAAAACACAAAAATGTATAAAACAAGCCAAAACTACATTCGATGTGTGTTTCTGCAAGAATGACATTTAAATGATTCCAATAGTGCCGTTTCCCATTCCACCAATACGCTGTAATAACACCACAACAGGCCATTCCAGAGATGCTCATCGTCTATCTCTGTGTAGCTGTTCTATAAAAGTAATGTGTAATACTGCATCCCTCACTGATGTCCCTTAAACCACAGATTGTGCAGTGGGAATATGAGTTACTATAATCTGTTGTGACAAACCTCAGCCAGCTGATATTTCGTCCTGAAGTGAGATCTCACAGCTGCTCTCTGTGCATTCTTCTGAGCGTTCATTGCTTCCCGTAGCTTTCTGTAAATGCAGCAGACAAACACAAAGACATCAAGAATGTGATAAAGCATCACCTGCATCACACAGAGAATGTTATCTTGTAAGTTAGCTGAAGCATTAAAATCCTTCCACACAACTGGTGGTAATGACGGATTTGAGTAAAAAAATTCCGTCTGAGGGTTTTATTGCCATTAAATGCTCCCTTATTGTTTTTGGTGATATTTGACATTAATCCAGAACTTGTACCCATCTGTGATGTGCGTTTAGTAGTACTAATCTTATTGCATTTTGAATCATTTTTAAAAATGCTGCAAAAAGGCCTAGAAAATAAAGTTTTCTAGTCACCAGTTATTTAACCATTCCATTTGTTGAAGATGTTTAGGGAAGTTTAATAATTAAAATTCAATTTATTTTTCTGTATGCTTAAAACAATATGCTACTATTTGCATGAGATATACTTGCCTTTTCTTTTCCAGATCTGCCTGATAAGAGCGAAGAAACGTTGGGTCGTTGGGATGTGCTCCTCGGACGGGAGGGGCTTTTCCTAACACATTTCTTCTACCATGGCCTCCCCTTGCTCTGTTCTGCTGGCCCCTCGTTTTGGCACACAACTTCTTATCTTTCACCCCTGACACACAGCTAAGTTTCCTAATGGGTGTCTTCAGTGATTTTTTTGCTCTCCACACAGCCTCCATGGTGATCTGCAGCTACACCCCTATTTCAGGGACAGCTGACAGGTGAAAATGTGTTTGCTTTCTCCTTCACACATGATGTGTAACTCTGGCACTGTCACATCTCAGGACAATAATTCAGGTTGAGACCTGTCAAGGACAAGGATGACAGTCATACAAGGTTCATACTTAGGCTTACACACTATACATTTACACAAGGGGTTTATAACCTCCACAATGACTTGGAAACAACCTCAAAATAATACACACAAAATACTAAACTGTTTCTTTAAACAATAAAAAAGTATTTATTCCTACAACACAAATGTCATTCTTGAGCAGATTTCTTACCCATGTGTTGCACAGTTGAAGAACCTCTCGCAGCATGAACTCCAGGTAAATCCCCAGCCAGATGGCCTTCAACACCACCAACAAGAACAGGCAATTCCAAAGATGGAAAATAAGCTACAGAAATCAAGAAGGAAAAAAAGATGGTTCAAAAATATAAATCCCTGTTTGTTTTTTTGGACATTGTAGGAGAAAATGAAAGTGTTCAAGTTTCAGTGCCTGCTTCACTGACTCCAGGACTCCACACCTAAACCACCCCCAACTCTTCTACACAGATTACAGGACTTAATGAGGAGAATCTCATTAGCTGTGGCAGGGAACGCACGATGACTCACGTGTCTGAGGTGAAGATTTAGAGCTACGAGCTGATGTTATGTCGGGTGATGCATGAGGTTATAACAGGCCTAACATGAGAACTGACTAGTTTTTTTTATATTTAGGTTTCCTCTCCCTCTTTGGTACATGGGTAAATACTAGATAACAACTACTGGTCCATTTTACAGCAAGATTTTTTTCTCTGATCACAAAATTTCTGCCCTAATATTTAACAATGACGAGCTTGTTTTTTCACAAGAAGAAAGTCAGAAAAGTTGGGGTTTTTTGCAATCAACATTTCTTTTTCCCATTTTTTGAACAATACGTTGAAACAATTATTAAACACAATCATATTCTAATATATATTGCAATTAGTAGATACAGTATTTTTTTTATAAAATATTTTCTCAAGTAAATGATTTTTTTTATTTTCTGTTTTATATTTTATTATTAATCTGATTTTTATTGTCTTGTGTTTTATGTTCTTTTTAGTGAGATGTTGTGTGGTGCAGTAAATTGCCAAGGAAAGCTGTAAAACAGTTGCCATCTGGGACAAATAAAGTTTTCTGATTCTGACTCCGAAGGCTGTCTTCGAAAAAAGCAGGGACGTGAAAGAAAAAAGGATGAAATCTTTATTAGTTTTACTGTTTATGTCCATAACAATTTCAGATGGTTTAATGATTCATTGTGAAGGACAGTTGTGCAACAGATAAGAGGTGCTTTGAATAACAGCAAACCACTTGAATTTTTTTATCATCCAAACATGAATTCCTCCAAAAAAGATTTTTAAAAAAGAAAACTCAAATCTGTTGCTATTTTTTTATGTAAAACTAGGAAAAAAGACCAAACATAAAGCTTCTGAAGTTTGCATCACCATTTGATAAAATGGAAAAAAAAACACGACCAATCAGTTTATTAAAGTGTTTTATTCTTTGTTTTTCTGTTTCACTGATGATTATTTCAGCTTCTCGTGCTTAAACGTATCCAGATTACACTTTGGTTTTTATGCACATTTTGATTTCCCTGACGGAGTGATGTGGGGCATTTCTCTTTTCCAGGAGATGTCAAAACTTAAATAAAATACTCCCCCTTTCTCACCACAAGATCTAAACAACAATTTGGACTGAAGAGGCAACCTATGGTGCAGGTCTTTATTGAGGAATTCCTACATTTGCATAGTGTCACTGTAACTAAACTGCAGGAATGTGCAACATGGGCTTCTTGATTTTTTTCTGCTTTCTCATGCTTCTTCGTGCGTGGGTTTCTGTGTGTTTGAGGATGGGTGATCGGTCACATGATCAAATGCCAATCCACCTGAGAATCCTTTAAGTGGCTCAGAGCCAAAGGGTTTGCATGTTAACTCTCCCACAAACACACACACACACACACACACACACACACACACACACACACACACACACACACACACATTTGTTCCCCTCCTTTGAAACTTAGATAAATGTATCTATGGCTATTTAAAATTGTCCTTCATGTGGAAATGAAAATAGGAAAACTTTCATCATGAACAAGAACATACAAACATCTGTAAGGTCTCATTTAGTTAGAAACACATCAGATCAACTGATTACCAAGGCAACAAAAAACAGCCGGCACACACACTGGTTTAGCCTTGTGTCTCTTCTGAGCTGTATTCAATCATCATGTCAAAGTCAAAGGCATCTACACACACACACACACACACACACACACACACACACACACACACACACACACACACACACACACACACACACACACACACACACACACACACACACACACACACACACACACACACACACACACACACACACACACACACACACACACACACACTGAATCAGAGGAAAGTATAAACTTACATAAGAGTCCAAAACAATAGATTTTTTTATTAAATGACAACAGATTTTTTTTTTTAGATAGAACTAAAAAATCTCACATAAATATTCTAGAGATACTTTATGAGCTTCATTGTTTCCTAATATTTTCTCTAAATTTTAGAGATATTTTAAAATCTTGCTCTATTCTTTATGTTATTTTGAGTGAGAACAAAATGATCAGTAAGGCAGACGGTCCAAAACAAAACCAGACCTGTGGTTTTAGAAAACTTTTTACTATGTGCATATAAATTAAGACAACATTATGTTTTCACAGTTTGAGTGTAAAATTAATTCACATTTCAAATGATTCAATATAAAAGTTTTTGTGCTTCCGACTTTCAGCAAACTTACCGCCGACATTCAGACTTCGATACGAGCACCTGTAACCTCCCCTACTTTTTTATCCTTTATTCATTCTTTAATAAGATAAGCCATCTCTCGTCTACAATTCATAGTTCCTCATTTTCTGCACAACCTCTTCAAATGCATTTATAAAATAACCTAAACAATAAAAGCCGTCTGTTCTGTTCATACAAGCTGATTGTGATCATCTGCTAAAGTCCCAGCTCTTTCTCCAAGGATGAGTCCTTCCTGGATGAAGGAGAGGGAGGAAGAAGGGATGATGGAGAGCAGAGGAAAGAGTGATGCGTTTTGAGGGTTCATACTCCAACATCTGCTCCAGCAGATCAAAAAACAGGTGGTGCTCCGTAGCATGAGATAACAAGTACTTCTGGGAAAAACAAGAAATTTGATTGAAAGGATTAATACAATTGGCTCTAAGTGTGAATATCTTCTTGGGAGTTTACCTTTAGAGGTTTGCATTTGGATTTAACAACACGTCCGGCCTTGGAGCACTCGTTCCAGGCCAGACGGCCATGTCGGAAATATTTCTGCTTTCTGAAGGGAAACAGTTGCTGTCACATTTTAGTATTTTAGTTCAGTAATAAGAGAGGAACAGTGAGATACCTGCTGCTTTGGATCATTCTTTGAGGAATTGGTCCCTGTATTTTCTCCATCATGGCAAGATGTTCTTTATTGTCATGAGTCTGGAACAGAGTGAATCCTTCATAGTATTCAAACAGGATGCATCCAAAGCTCCAAACATCACACGGCTGTCTCCATCCCAGCTCTGCAGGAGAAGAAAAATATGTGTATCCATCCAAATGGATACTTAACACCTTTCTACACGAAAGCAGAATTTAGTTTTCTTTTTTACCCAGTATGACCTCTGGGGCTCGGTAGTGACGTGTTGAGATGACGACAGAGTGATGTTCATGGTCGAAGGTTGCACTGCCAAAGTCAACCAGCCTCACCGTGGTGTCATTTATCCTCTTTTCATTGCGTTTCTACACAGAAAACAGATAAAAACTCTAAAACTTCATTTATTATTTACCATGTTGATATTTCTACATTAGGATGGTTTGGAAACAGAAATGGAGTGGAATGTGAGTCCGTCATACACTGCTGACCTGCTCCATTTCCTCCCATCCTTCTGAGGTTTGTCAGCTGGATTTACAGAGCACATTGAAAAACTCTAGAGGTTCTCATTTTTCCAGCTCAACACACTTCACATTGAATATTTACATATATTAATTCTAAAATATCAACCATTCTGAAACTACTGGGAAACTATGTTCTATTGGTTTTTGTCTGAGAAGTTTTAGAATTAATCAGTTTCAGCAAGAATATCATGTTATTGATGATGTAGATAATTGTTACTAAAACACGTGTTTTAATTGAAATAAAACTCTTACTAAAAACACCATATTTAGCACACGTCAGAGTGCACATCAGAACACCTATGAACAGGGGCATTAGACAGACATGCACAATCGATGACGTTTCCATTTATTTCAATTTTTAAGCCTTTGCAATTTTCACTTTCATTGAAAAGAAAAGTTTGAATATGATTCCATTTTTTTTTCTATATTTTCTCTATTTTACTAATGTTTTTCATTGATTAATCATCTACGTATATATTTCTTGTTATTGAAATTTGTTTTCTCCTTGGAATTCTTATGGTCATGTGGTGTCTGTATGAGCTTTTCTCTGTAACTCATACTGCATTTGATAAGTATTTTGTTTTGTTTTTTGAACTATCCATCCCTAATCAGGTTGCGGGGGGTGCCGGGAATCTATCGAGATCTGCGACTGGTCATAGATCTCAATAAATCAGAGTTCTGAAAATGAACACTTATTCCATTAGAAGTATGGCAGGTCGCAGATCTCGATGGTTAGATAATCTGGAAGGGAGCGGAGCGTTCTGGGCATACGCAGAGGTGCATGGTTGCAGATCTCAATAGCTGCAGATACTGGAGCCTATCCCGACTGATTTCTGTCCAGAGGCAGGGTACACCCTGAACAGGTCACCAGTCTGCTGCAGGGACACACCACACACAAAACCATCCTCACACACATTCATTCCTAGGGCAATTTTATAGTGGCCAAACAACATAACATGCATGTTTTTGAAGGGTGGAAGGAAACAAGAGTACCTAGAGAAAACCCACACATCTACACAGAAAGGCCAGTGTTCCAAGCACCGTTCCACCCAGGGCTTGAACCCTTGACCTTCTTGTTGTGAGGCCACTGTGCTAACAACCACACTACTGTGCTGCCCATGATGGGTATTTGACAAGTAAAATTGGCATGAATTATAAATTTAAAAAGTATTTCTCTAAAACAAAAATAAAATGAATCCTTTACAATGATATCAATATTAAATATTTTAAACTCATTCAGACCATATCATGTGTAAATAGTGTCAGTTAACAGAAATGGCATTATGTTGAATAATAGTGTGATTTACAAAATTCTAAGTGCATGGGCATTTCGCTGTTCTATTTTACATGTGAAAAGAAAAAAAAATGGAATCACATTTTTCAGCTTTCTATCAACATGCAGCTTTAATGCATTCAGTCCTCCTGACCTTCTCTGCATTGTATACGACAGAGTAGTCTGAGTTGACAAAGAGGATGTTCTCAGGCTTTAGGTCGGTGTGAGTCAGCTTGTTGTCATGGAGAACTGCAGGAGAGATGAAGAAATGGAAAGAAAAGAGAAAATAAAAAAAAAAGATTTATTAGAAGTCAACGCCCTCCACTGGTGATGACATTTTTTATCCATCATTTTATTTCTGAAATATGCTTCAGAATAATCAACTTTAAGAAATGGAAGTCAAATTATAAAATACAGGAAAATGTAAACCATCTTCTGTTTTTGTTAAACAGAGGGAATTTTTTGAAGTGGTGTAAATTATGAGTTTTATTGTCTGAAAAAAAATTAAGTTGTGTCGTTAAAAAAATTTTACACGGTAAAAAGTTCAGTTTGTTACATCATCAAAATAAAAAAATTAAAAATATATAGAAAAGCATGAGTATTTGGGCTCCATGCCAACATCTACTGCACAATCTCATGTTGTTGACAGGATTGTGCAGTTGATTTACTGCACAAACGTAATTTGTTCAGATCCAGTATGAATAGATCAAACATTTCACCGTGACAGATGACACATAATTCATATCAAATAATGTCATAAATTCTAAGATGTTTTTAGAACCTGCCTGCAGTTGTTGGTTGAAAGAAAACATATTATTTTCTTTCATTTGATGCTTGTGTTACAGACCCCAAACACACACACACAGGAACATGACATATATGCATGACACGCACAATTTCAAATCTTACATTTGACTGTGATGACAAGTTTTAAATTTAGGTTGAGGTTGGAGTTACACTGTTGTTAAAGTTACACAACGTCATCACAGGGGGTGTTTATTACTCTTTTACAGAAATATGCCAACACACACTATTGAACAGCGCATCTATCACAGCTTGGCTGTGGACAAGCTTCAGGAGAACTGCTATACACTGAATGATGTTTGTTTACCGCATTAGGTCAGTATGTATGACACAGCAGACCACAGCTGTCCACAGACAACTCAATAAGAAATGTGGAGCTCACTAGACACATGCCAGAAAGCAAAATATTTCCTTCTGTTCAACATCTCCTAAATGGTTTGCCTTGTTGGCTTTTAAAAAGAAGTCATGTTTAAATTTAAAAGAAAAAACTTTAAAGAATGCAGATTGATTTTCCATGTAATTTATTATCTCCTAAAATATTCAGAAACATACCACGGTTCCGTTTTGCACTCAACATGATACTTTAGCACCCAATAAAAACACTTTCTCAGTGATCTATTTCCAGTTTAGCTGAGGAGGCTAATATAAAATATTCTGGTGACTTTGTTCTACAAAGTTTATACTGTATCTTTTGAAATAAAATATGATACATCATGTCAGCGGCGGTAATTCAATAAAGCCACAAAAAAATAAAAATATAGTTGAAAAAAAGTATTTTCACATATAAACTTAAGTTTGTTACACCAAAAATTATTTTCGGAGTTGTTTCTTTAACTTAAAAAGAACTATTTCACTGAATTTTGCGTCTATGCTACTTTCCCTGATTAATTCATTTTATGAACCATAACTTATCTTTTTGTTGGTGATAAACTAGACTTAATTGGAATAGCAAACCAGCAGCAAAGTAATTGAGTGTTGAAAAGCTATTGTTTTGAGGAAAAGGTCATTCAGCCTCATGCACACAATTTCAGCGAAACAACATGTAGTCGTGGTAACTACAGCTAACCCATCTCCAGAGCAGCATCACAGATACGAGAAAGACTTCGACATGAGCCTGTTGGACAATTAATCTAGTCATTTTAATTTGATTCATTCATTCGTGTCAAATGTGAAAACTTCTTTTCATACCAATAAGCAGAGAAAGAGCAATTGAGTGCTGGTGGTATGAGGTGTGTTACACTCACAGCTGACAGCCTGGCAAATCTGGCTGGCCATATGCCGGATCTGATGAATTGGATATGGCAGGAAGTTGTTTGATTTCAAGAAATCAAAGGTGCTGAGAGACAGCAGCTCAAAAGAGATGCACACATGTCCGTGGAAATTAAACCAGTCGAGCATTTGCACACAGTTACTATGGAAAGAGAACAAAAGAATATGAAACACATGAAATGTTTATATCCACACAGATTGCACTCTCACTGTTTGAGGAGTGGATCTTTCTCATTGATCTTCTCCAGAACATTGATCTCAAGTTTGGCTGCTTCTCTGTATTTCTCCTGGTTTTTGATGATCTTTAGAGCAACTCGGCCTCCAGCTCTGGGTGTTCAAATACAGTGAAAAAAATTCAAATGCAAAATAGAAACACATGTGCATATTAGATTTTCTATTCAGACCTGCTGTGGTCCAAACACTGCACCACTTTACCAAAGGTCCCCTCACCCAACGTGTCAACTATTTCATCTGTAAGAAAAGTGGAGTAAAACAAAAAGTTAGAGTTTGGAAAGAGGTTTTTTTTTAAACTGCTCTGACACCTACATCTTTCTTCTAAGACATCCCCAGTTTTGTAGATGAGGTGACCGTTTTCAGTGTCTCGCTTTTTGTTGCATGCAGTCTCGTAGCTGCTTCGCTGTGGGAAAAGATATTAAAAAATCTTTACATAAACTATTAAAAGGAACATTTTTCTGAATAGTTTGCCTCGAGTTTCTAAATCAGTTAGATGACATTAAACACTGTTTTTAGCACTCGGCTTTTATAAGATAGAAAACTTTTGTTTTTTTGTGCCTTTTTTAATTTATTGGAACATAACCGAATGGATTTCTCTCATGGCTTGAGCTTAGCTATATTTTTTTATTACTTTTTTTTTAAAATTCCTTACCAAACAATAAAATGTAGAGGATTTAGTATTCCTGAAAACTTTTTGTTTGATCTCAAAATTTGTTCTATGGTAGATGCCTATCATTTGATCAATTAGTCAGCAAAAGAAATCTCCAAACCATGATTCTTCCACCACTATGTCAAACCTGGAAATGTGTTTTCTTTTTTAATAGAGGTTTCATCTGATGGCCAACACATTTAGTTTTATATTAGTAAAAGCATCTTTAGTTTCCAAAAGGACCCATTCACGCTGAATTTTATTGATTAGTTACAGTTTTGGTGGGATGTTCTATTCTTTATTTGATCATACATGCACTGCAATACAAACACAGCAAGAGGACTTCAAATTTTTTGTTTTTCAACTTCTTGAGGTCAAAGATGAGTAGAGCAAAGTGACGATCATAATAATTTGACACTCATCTGGAACCTAATTTTAAACATGTGAAGGTGTGATAAATGCCTTTCTCGTGAAACTGATCTGCTTTCTAAATCTCTTTCAATTACTTCTGTTATTGAAGGGTAATGTGATTTTTTTTTAGTCTAATGAATATCACTTTCAATGTATTTTTTTTTAATTTGATGTATTAAAAAAAACATCTGCTAACGCAACACATAGAAGTTTGGTCATGAGATTGTTAATATTAAATATAGGCATGATAACATAGAGCAAAGACAAACTGTAAAGCTGCCAACTGGTGCATCATTGATCCTTGGGATTTGAGCTTGTTCTGAAGGAGGTCAATAAGCGACTTCTGGCCTCTTTGGAGGAGGCATGGCTCTATTTCCATCTACATTCTGAGACTGTTATTAATATCAGAAGCTCAGCATGAGGGTAAGTGAGGAGACGCACTGAGCTGGACACGAGCCGCTAAACACACACAAACTGACACTGACCTATATACACACATTCTAGCTGGGTGTTTGTTGGAAAGCAGGAGTTAGACTAGAAATTTGCTCATTTCTAAAACTGCGAGTGACAAACAAATGCAGAAAAAAAACAAAAAATAACACAAAAAATGTTCATGATACTCACAGACAGACAGAGACCGATACAGTCCAGGAAATCCTTAAAAAGAGCAAAAAGCTTTTTCTTTCCCATCTCACAGATGTGACAATCTGCTTGGGAAAGGTCAAGCTTGAGTGGAAGACAAGTGGATGGAGAGATGTTGCTTTTAGGTGAAGCAGAAAGGCTTTTGAAGCAGCAGCCAAGATGTTGAAATGGAAGAGAGAAAAAAAACACTGAAGACTAAAAAAATCAATATAAAGTGGTACAAGAAAGTCCCAGAGGTGTGATGAAGTAATTCATATACACAGAATAACCTCAACAGTTACACAGACATGCCACAAAAATAGAACAAACAAAAAGAAAAGTTGGACAGACAAAAAAGCAAAAGTCACAGAAAAGAAGACAGGAGCGGTGCAGAGAAATAGAAAGTAGCGAACAGAAATGAGATGACAGACGCAGAGAGTGCGAGCTGAGACAGATGCTAATTATAAACTTTGCTCACAGCCCCCATGAGAAAATCTTCAGAGAATCAAGATGTGTGGGGACGGCAGGACAGATCCAGTTTCACCCAACTTACTAACTCTCCTCTGTCTACCTCATCTAGTTGTCCCATGTTTTGCCTCACCTGTCCTGCCGTGTATGCTACTTATGACGCCCAGCATGCAGTATAAAATTAATCGAGAAAAACAACTCACAACTACTTATGGAAAAAAGATTTTACTCAACAAAATGTTTCAACTGGACATTTTTTTAAATGAAGAATAATTAATGGAATATAAACGATACATTTCATCAGTTGATAAATGATTTGACGGTTACATTGAAACTTCAAATCAAATGCTTTTTATTGTTTTAATTGTTATAAAACATATTAAAACACAAGCACTGATGAAAAAACTTGAAAAATCTGTGACTTCTGTTTACTACAAGCCCTGTGTTTGAACTCAACAATGTTTAATTTGGAATATAAAAGTAGAAAATAATGGAAACATGGGAAGAATCCGGTTAGGTCTCCACACACGCTTCATTGCAGGTTGGTCAGTTTGGTCCTGTGGACACCATAATGTCCCCGTATGGCTCATTCTGCTCCACATGCAAAATCTTGCCAGATACACTCACTGAACACAGAGGCACAGGGGTTTAGAAAAAAGGAGGGAAGGAAGACAAATACAAAAAAAACTTTATTGTCAAAAGAAATAAATGTTTTTTGTAAAATGAAATTACCGTGTTATTATGACTGAATGTTTTTAAATCTTTTGTCTAAAAAAAGGGTTGTTTATGTGTTTTACATTTACATCTAAATAGCTTTTTGAGGAATAAGAGCTTTTTTTTTTAAATCACTCCACAGCTCGGAGGTTTTTACTTCTATCAGCAGTATTTCTGAAGCTTCTGCCGTTTTACCAAAGCCCACTTTGCACAATTTTCTTTTTGTGAGGTTTAAAGAGATGCTGGTGAAAATCAGTCACTGTGTAAAGAAAGTTTCCCATACTGAAAGTTTCATTATGGAAAACTTTTACTGTGATGAATGTGTCAACGTGCACATGTCTGGGATACATGCCAGCTTATAAAAACTTACCCAACAGCTTGAGGAAGATCCTGCTCACCGTTCTGCGGTTAGCTTCTGAAGGCAGAATCTGCTGGAACAATACAAACTCCTCTTGCTGCTCAGGCAACAGCAACCTGGACTCAGAAACACATTGTAAAACATGTTTTATCATTGTTCTCCTGTTTTATGATGAAAAACACACCCCGGAATGTCTAATACGTCTCTCTCCATCAGCTCATCTACACTTTCTGGGATGTCCTGCAGCACAGATGCAGACCTGGAGACAGTGGACCTGCGAAATGCACACATAATGGCATGAGAGCGCCAACAAACACATTGACCTGTTGTTCTCACTCACCCTTCTCGGTCAGATGAGGGCAATGGAGAGATTTCCCGGGAAAGCTCCTTCTGGTCCGAAACTTCCAGAGACAATAGACCCAGATCTGGACACACAAGCATACATACAGTAGTTTCTAACCCTGTAACACTGCCCTAATTGTCCTCAGATTAAACTGAACATCATATTTTACCTGATAAACGAAGCTCCTCTGGCTCCGCCCTCTCCCTTTGGACCTGTGTTCACATGTACAATGTGTGAACTTGTAAAACATCCCCATTTAGAATGAAAAATGTTCTAGTAATGAAAGAAAAACACCTCTGTGGAGCTCAATCCTGCACTTTTCTCCTGCCTTGCAGCTTCCTGCATCATCTCCCTCTCAGACTCGCTAGACTCAGGCCCTCTCTCTCGTTCCAGAAGGTCAGAGCCAGAGACAGGCCTGATGATGGCAGCCTGCCTCCACAGAAACTCAATCTCCGGCGGCAAGACTGCAGGAGGGAAAAAGCTTGGCGGTTTATTTTTGAAAAGGTTACTTGAGTCATGACCCATATCAGGGCTGCATTATGGGATGTCTGTTGTGAAGGATGTTAAATAACTTATTCATTATTTTGTTTAAGATTTGCTGACACAGTGCAAAAACTAAATTTTGTTTTGTGTAAAATCAAAGTGATCTCCGGTGTGAACCAGATGTTCTGTGGGAAGGAATGAGTTACTAACCGTTAAAGGGGTTGTTTAGGAGCTCAGAAGCAGAACGAATCTGTTGCTCGATAGGCAGATGGAAAACTGGATGTCTGGTCTCAGTCAGAGGGTTTCTCATCTGCCTTTGCTGCTCCTCCGAAGGAAGCTGCGTCTCTGGGTCACTGAAGATCAGCTGCCTCCTTCTTCTCTTCCTCCTGGTTTCCACCTCTAGGGGGACATCCTGGTGGTGTGTGGGCAAAATCAATTTAAATGTGTATTTTAGAGCCATCAACTGTAATGAGAGTATTCTATGTAAATGTTTTAATTTGTTTGCAATTATTATAACTTTTGATCAAACATTAATCAAAATAAAAAATGGTGCTTTGTGGTTTCAAAACACAATCCTGGAATTTAACAGATTTGTTAACAATATTTTGCATCCTGTTTTTTTTTTTTAATGTATTGAATGTTTATACCATTCATTTGAACTGAATGGCTCATTGATATTTACTGTGAGAATCTAAACCTCCGTCAGTGTTCAATGTAACATCAGCTGCAATCTGAACTAAAACGCTGCAATTTCCCCATTGTGGGACAAATAAAGGTTTTCTTGATTGATTTTCTTGAGATTTGAAATCTTCCTATTGATAATCTATTTGGTTAAAAAATGGATTGAATATTTTACATTTCTTTGACACTTCTCACCTCCAAATCCGGACTTCTCAGATGTCTTTCCTGTCCACTGGGAACAGAAACTGGTGTTGGTATACCAGGTGGAGAGACAGGTGTGAGCAGGACTTCAGCAGGTTGTTGTTCAGGTAGCACAGGCTCTGGCTGAGGCAACATCGTCACATCCTCGCTGGAGATGGAGGTTGGCTGCAATCTGACAGACATACTGTAGATCTAAACTCAGAGAGGTTGGGGTTTGTGCAGATTGTGTGAGAAAGAGAAGGAAATAGTTACATGCTGGTTGACCCTGTGAGCCGCTTTGGTCGCTCTTTCTCTCCAGATTCCTTGGATCCTTGTGGTAACTCCACATTTTCTTTTTAAAAACATTGAGAAGTAAACAAAAACACTCAAATTTGTTTTCCCTCTTTGATTTTGTGCATACCGTCAAGAAAGTAGTCAGTTTGAGCCATGAGGAAGTCAAGAGAAGCTGGTTGAAAATCAGGGAAGTCCTCACCCTCAAACTGGCAGAAAAAAAACAGACATGGTGAGCAGCATCAGTGAGATTTATTACAAATTAGGCTCTGTACCTCTGCAGGGGGAATCCCGACAGTCTCCGTCTCTCTGAGAGTGATGCTGTCTGGAGATGCAGTTGTGCCTGAAAAGAAGGTCAAAGAAAGCAGCAGAAAACAATCAAAAACAATAATAAAAAAGTTTGCCTTCCTTCTTTTTGACACTTTGTCACCAATTTGTAGAAGTCACAAGGCTGTGTTTGAAGACAATAGATTTTCTCAGCATTAAATTTTATTCTATTCAAGACATATCAATCAAATTGTTGTCACACACTCTATTTGTCAATTAGTCACTAAAAAAAAATTCTAACATTTCGGGCAAGATGATTTTATGTCAAATATATTTCACTGCTTTTACTCAGTGAAGCCCTCACACATTCTAAAGTGTTTTGGCATCAGACCAAGATGTTTAAAGCATAATTACACTCCTGCAGTTTGTTCATCCAGCTGTGAAATGGGCCGAGCGTGTTTCATTTATAGGCATGAAATGCATTTATAGATTATGTAAATTAGAAATGCATATCCCAATTTGGTTTCTGTTCAAAGTCATTTATTATTGATGGGTCTTACATGCCAATATAAATTGACTAATGTTCGTAAATGTTTCATTTCAAAGTACCTGTTTTATTTATTTATGTTGATAGGCAATGTTGATTGGACATTTTTACGTTCTTCAGGCTTATGTTTCACACCATATTGTAAAAGATTTGCTGTACAAACAAACAAAAAATGCATTTTTTAATTAGGAGAGTGTTCCTTTTTCTCCTGAGATTTTTAGTTTGCTATTGAAATGCACATAAAAAAATTCAGAAAAATTATTTCCTTTGCATTTTGTTTTTTTACCCGACTTTCTTAAAAAGTGGAATTGATGTAATTTAGACTAACTGAGTAATTTGCTTTTGGACTTCTACATCGTTGTACTTTCATATATTTAACTACATTTGTGTGCTTAACGACATATTTTCTGTTTTATTTTCCTTTTATGCTAAACCAAAAGGTACAAAAAAATTTTGCTGCTATGAAATGAAGAATTTTGCAGACCAGAAGCTGCTGAATCAGGAAGGTCAGGTGAAGCTTCTCTAATAGAACTCCGGAACTTCTAAAAGAGAACAAAAAAGAGAGACAAAGATTATTTTGTATTCATTCATTATTCTTCTGAGCGTCTTACCGCCATGGCTGCCAGGGCCTATTCTGGCTGATACAAGGAGAGAGGCAGGGTACACCCCAAACAGGTCGCCAGTCTGTCGCGGGACAACACACACACACAACAATACACACATTCCTTCCTAGGGGCAATTTTCAAGTGCTAAATCAACCTAACACGCATATTTTTGGGGAGTGTGAGGAAACTGAAGTATCCGGAGGAAACCCACACATACACAAGGAGATCATGCAAACTTCACACAGAAAAGCCAGTGTTTTAAGGTTTGTTGCCACCCGAAATTCCAAACCTGATCTTCTTGCTGTGAGGCCACTGTGCTAACCACTACACCACCAGGCAGTCAGATTATTTTGTAAAAAAAAACAAAAAAAAACCAAGAAACAAAAAAACATATGAATAAGTTATGTTACTCAACAACCTCATTTTAAGTGAACCAAGTCTTTTAAAGCAAGTTGCAAATGAAAAGTGCAGGAAAATGCACAATAATAAAAATGACCAAAAAAAATAGAAATCTAATATTGCATTTCAATATTATTCAGAAAATAAAATTTTAAGATGAAAATGAGCTTAATGTGGGTAAGATTATTTGTAGAGGAAACAGCATGTAGATATAAAAATAGAAATATTTTTCTGCTTGTCTTTTAGAATAAAAAGACAACTTTATTCTGGACTCAATTCAAGCCATTGTAGCGATATCCAAACAGGAAGTAATTGGACTTAACTTAATTTAAGTCTTAATTGGACTTCTACCCAATTAGGAGAGGAGTACCACAATTGGGGTAAATTTTAGAAAAATAAAGCTAAAAATCTTAGCTTTGGATCCAAGTGTGTGCATTTACATAAAATCAGTTGTAAAAATTTGTGTAAAGCTGAAAATTGATTGGTTAAAAGATCATTTTACTGTTCTTCTTTGTTACCTCTATCATTGTGGTGGGACTGGGCATAAGACTCTGCTGGTGCATCAGTCCAAAAAAGGGATCAGGAGCTTCTTTGCCTTCCTCCATGAGAGACAGGATATCTGGCAGCTCCCAGGCACGTCTGGAAGCACACAAATGAAAGTCAAAGCAGGAATACTGTTTCGTATTCTGAACCACTTATCCCTATTATTGGGTCGCGGGCGGGTGGCGAAGCCTATCCCAACTGAATACAAACGAGAGGAAAAACACATCCTAAACAGGTCGCGAGTCTGTTCCATGGCCAAACACACACACACACAGGCAATTTCATAGTGGCCAATCAACCTAACAGGCATGTTGGACAGAAGGAGGAAACCGGACTACTAGGAGAAAACCCACGCATACATGGGGAGAACATGCATACTCCACACAGAAAGGCCAGTGTTTCAAGCCTTGATCCACAGGGAGTGAACCCTGACCTTCTTACTGTGAGACCACTGTGCTAAGCACTGTACAGCACTGCAGGAATACTCATTCTAAAAATAAAAAAAGGGATACATTTTCTTACTTCTTGGACTCATCTAGATCAGTTTTTGTCACGTTCCTCTGCTTCAAAAACTGCTCCCAAATAGACTGAAGCTCTTCTGAAAAAAAAAATCACACATACAAGTTCACCATCAAAACCAACATCTCCTCTGTCTTGAAGTATCTATGATCATGTTTTCCTACCCAGGAGGAGAGCACACTGACGATGGTAGACCACAATGACCCCATACTGCAGTTGGGAAGAGAGGTAGAGGGAGAACCGGGGCAGTGGAAGACCTGGTTTTGGTGGAGGAACCAGTTCCAGCACATAGTTCATGATGTTGGTGCTAGATGGAAGAACTTAAGTTGAACTATTGAGCTTTTTTTATGAGAAAAGAAACCAACTGATCACCTACCAGGTGTTTATTACGTTGACCTTCAGGAGATCTCTACGAGACACTTTGATGCCCCTAGTGGCAGCCAGCCTGAAGTGAACATGGACATTGTTTAAATTTTTTTGTAATTGTTCATAAATGAGTTGAAAAAAGCAGCTGAATGAATGACCACGGTAAACTTGCTTTTTAAAATTAAAAGAAGAATTCTTTAAATTCTTCTTTAAAGAAGAATTACCCTAACCCTCCCCGGAACAATGCAACTCTAAAAAAGGTTCAAAATGAGTTGGTAATAAACTCCAAGTGAATATGATTAACTACAGTAAGATTATTATTCACTATGATTTCAGAAATGTAGTCAAGCCTCCAAATGTACTGTTTAAGCAAAATATATTAAGATTAATTAACTTTCTTGATGTATAAAGTTACTATTTTCTTCACAAAGTGTGAATAACATAACTCTATATTTGTCTTTTAACACATTTTCCATTTGTATTCTGTAGATTTAAAATTTAGTAGTTAAATCTATTTTTTTAATAACTTCCGAATAGATTAGATACAGTCATTTAAGCATATTTATGAATAGTTTAGAATAAACATCAGCTCAAAAAAGTTTCTAAAAAACTAGGTCATTTTGGACATTGATGCGTATTTTGGTTCACAAATGGAGCAGAGTACTACGTATTAAATTCTTATGTTCTTTATATCAAACCAGTTCAATTTGTAATCAGTTTTACCAATTTAATTTAAAAAAACGACATGAGAAAATGGTAGAAAAAAAATCACTTTTTCAAGATATCTTTGTTTGGTTAAAAGCCGTAACCTAAAAACCTCGTTAGTTTTTAGTTTTAGTAGAGCGGCATGTTCAAAAGAACATGCGCTGTTTGATCTCTGCCGCTCCCGCCTTTTAAAAGTAATTTAACTCAGATTCTTTCTTTTTTTTTGCAGAATTTAACCGTAATTCTTTACAAAAAGTATTAAGCTCACTTCAGGAAAATGTAAACTAAAGTGCTACATATAAAGTGTTGTCAGCTTTGTCATAACCATAAAGGATTTTTTAAAATCCTATAATTTACAATAAGTTTTTTTACAAAATAAAACTCTTAAAAGCAGATAAAATTATGTAAAAGGTTTTGTGGAGTTTTATTCTCCACAATAAAAGAACATTTCAGAAGCTAAATGCAATGTAAATGTAACATTTTCTTAAAACACCCCAATTATATCATTTTGGGAAAAGAATTTGACTCACCAAATAGTAGAAAAACAGCCTGAAGGGCGTTTAAGGACAGTTGGGTAATAAAACATCTTTTTTTTCCAAAATTCAAGAAGTTGGAGAGATTGATGCAACTGCTGCTGCTTCTGATCTAAAGTTCACTTGGGAACAGTTCCCAAATATTTAGGTTTTAGAATAAAGCTGATTGGTGAAAGTATCTGCTCATGCTGACATAGAAAGTCACAATTTTTTTTCCCCCAATGGTTTTTATTTAGTTGTAAAGACAAGCATTACCAAGAGATATACAGTGAAAAGGATTTAGTCAATTTTATTAAAATAGCACAAAGAAGAAATAAAGCAAAGCAACATTTTTTTAAATTCACAGAAGTCTCCCTCTGCACTCAGTGGATCCGCAGCAACATAGCAGCTCTTTCCCTGCCACACTGCCGACCTCATAGTTATAGTCCCAAGTCAGCTCCGAGCCAGCACGAATCCGCCTGCAAAATACAACGGGAATGAGAAAAGATTTACCAAAATACAGAAATGACTTACACATTGTTTCTGGCTTTGTTGGGAAGATAAATTTGATATTGAAAAGCAAATTGCAATAGAAAAATCTGTTCCTTTCTATTTCTTAACGCTTTATCTAGGGTCGGGTTGCAGGGACAAAAACCTCAGATTGGAAGCCCAAGCACAGTCGGAATAGGCATTGTCAACAATGTCAAAGGTTACATCATAGCTGAATCAGCGCTGTTTATAAAACTGAATTTCTCAAACACATTTTCAATGTTTTTTCTAAAGGACATGGACACATAGAATAAAATATATTTCATTTCTGGTCAAAATTTAAGTTTTGTTTCCGTTCCGTTGTCTTCTTCTTATCCAGGGCCAAATCACAAGGGCAACAGCCTCAGGCAGGAAACCCAGGCTTCTCTCATCCCGGCTGCATCCTCCACCTCACCTGGGCAAATCCCTGGGCATTTCTGGACAGCTATGAGACAGTCTGTCCAGCTGGTTATGGGTCCGCCTCTGGGTCCCCTCCCAATAGGAGGTGCCCAGAACACCTCACCAGCCAGGGGGGCAATGCGGGGGGGGGGCGGCAACCTAATCAGATGCCAAACCACCCCATCTGGATTCACTTGTCCCAAAAGATTGATGTCTCTACTCCAAGCTCCTCAACAAACTAATCTGCAGTCCCATCTTCCAGAGGAAGCTTATTTTAGCCACTTGTATTCAAGATTTTGTTTTGTCAGATACCACCCACAGCTGGTGACCATAAGATGGAGAAAGGAGCGTAAATCGACTGAAAGAGCTTCATTTTTGGCTCAGCTCTCTCTTCACCACCACGGATCGATGCAGCATTCACTTCCCCGGAAAAGGAATCGGCATGCTGCAGGCAAGTTCTGGCACCAATCATACAGAGACCAGACAGCCCGTAACAAGGCATCCGGGAGATGCCATTCTCCCAAAGCACATCGCACAGAGGTCCATGAGGAACAGGATCTAATGCCATCTCCAGCTCCACAAAACACATGCAGACTAGTTGGGCAAACTCCGATAAATCCTCCAGGATTCTAAAAAAGGTCAGGTGGTCCATAGTTCCACATCCAGGACAGAAACCACACTGCTCCACCCTAATCTCAGACTTGACTATCTAACGAACCATCTGCTCTAATACCTTTTCATAGATCCTGCTAGAGAGTCTGAGGAGTGTGATCCCTCTCTGGATCATAATATCCTTATTAATGATTAATGCCAATATTAGCAGTGAACAAACTTACTTGCTGGCAAAGAATGCCACCCAGGGGAATCTTAAGTCATGTGTGTCCACAAAGACATTCTGGACGAAAAGGTTAGGGCTGCAGCTGTGCTGTAATACAAAGAGAAATACAAATACTGACGTAAGGGATCAGCATGAATTTGAAAAAGAAAAAAAAAAAACACTGCAAATTTCTACATCTTACGTTGAGATAACGCCCCAGATTTCCCTCCAACTTGGCATCAATAATGTAGCAGGACTCTTCCCCATCGTAGAAGTGGCGTGTAGATTTGGGACCGTTTTCTCCAGTCCCGCCACTATGCCCTTGCTGTCCAGCTTTCCCTCCCTGATTGCATGGCCCCGCCATGCCTCCAGATCCACCAGATTTCACCATCAGGCTGTGGCTATTTTTTAGGGCAATGCCTCGAGTGGATTTCACAGCCACTTGCTTTTTAATAATACCTGAGTCAAAATGAACAAAAACTTCATGTAAAGACAGTTAATGTAAGAGAACCAGGATTAATTTTGAACTTTCTAACCACTTCTGTTTTACCTGGAGTGACTTTTTCTTTATCCTTGTTGTCTTCAGAACCCGAGCTGATGGTTTGAACATCATCGCTGTCGGAGAGAGTCATCACATCCTGCTTCTCTTGCTTCTTTACAGGTTCAATTTTTACATGACTGATGAAATAAAAAAAATGCTTAGTAACCACAAATAGGTTAAAATAATGCACTATTTTAAAAATGTACCTTTTGTTGTCGTCACTGGTTTCCTGTCATGAAAAACAGTAAGTTAATACATTTAAAATGGTTCTTTATATGAGAAAGTGGTCATCATTAAGATGTTCTGTATGTACAGCTGCAGGAAAAAGATGTCTAAAATTAAGGGGATTTTTTACCCCCAACAATACATATGAACAAAGTGGTATTTACATTGTTCCTACATTTACTTTTACATTTTGCAACCTGGAAAAATGAAGCACTCATTTTAGTAGAGTAATAAGACCCAAAGTATTTATTGTACCTACTGCTAAAATTATTTGTTGAGTTAGAGACAAATGTAGCATTCATATTTTTGTTTCCACTATAAGCTGTTTAAAAACAGTTTTTTCCGTTCCGTCATCTTCCGCTTGTTCTGGGGTCAGGTCGCGGGGGCATCAGCCTCAAACGGGTAGCCCAGGCCTCTCTCTCCCCGGCTGCATCCTCCAGCTCACCCGGAAGGATCCCAAGTCATTCCCCGGCCAGCTGTGAGACAAAGTCTCTCCAGCGGGTCCGGGGTCTGCCCCTTGGTCTCCTCCCGGTCGGACGTGCCCGAAACACCTCACCCGCAAGGCGCTCAGGGGCATCTTAACCAGATGCCGAACCCCCCCATCTGGCTACTCTCGACCTGGAGGAGGAGCGGCTCGACACCGAGCTCCTCCCAGATGGCAGAGCTCCTCACCCGATCTCTGAGTGAGAGCCCAGCCACCCTGCGAAGGAAGCTCATTTCGGCCGCTTGTACCCGCGATCTCATTCTTTCGGTCACCACCCACAGCTGGTGACCATAGGTGAGGGTAGGAACGTGGATCGACTTGTAAATCGAGAGCTTTGCTTTTCGGCTCAGCTCTCTCTTTACCACGACGGACCGATGCAGCGTCCTTGTTATTGCTGACGCCGCACCGATCCGCCTGTTGATCTCCCGCTCCATCTTTCCCCCACTCTGATGGGGTGACCTTTATCTGATCTTAAATCCTTTATCGGATCTTAAATCCTCTGAATTTATTGTTTTACTTACCTTCTTCAGCCCCTGGTTAGTCAGCCATGAAAACACTTTGTTTTTGCCAGTCTCCTCCGGTATGGATGGTGGCTTCTCACTTTCTTCTTTAGGGACTACACTCAGTCCATCTTTGCTGTCTTGGCTCTCTGAAGTAGAAGGGTGTAGAATTTGTTGTGAATATACAGTAAATTTATGAGTGAAATAATGAAGGAACCAAAAATTAATTTTAGGAAAAGGTCACAATGAAGAGGAAATAAAATATTTTTACAGTCTGAACTAAATTTACTGTTTGCTTTTGAAGAGAAATGTGGGGCTTACCATGCGCACAGGAGCAAACAAGTAAAAAATTACAATGATCAAACCAGGGCAGCACGGTGGCGCAGTGGTTGGCACAGTGGCCTCACAGCAAGTTAGGTTGATTGACCACAATTAAATTGCCCCTAGAAATGAGTGTGTGGCCCCACAACAGACTGGCAACCTGTACGAGGTGTATCCTGCCTCTCACCTGAAAAAAGCCAGGATAAGCTCCCGGCAACCCCCGCTACCCCATTAAGGATAAGCGGTGTAGAAGACGAAACAAAAAATGACCAAACCAATCATATCCAAATAGATGACCATTTAATCTTCCTACTTACTACTGCTCCAAAGCAAAAGAGGCAGTCTGAATGTATATCGGGTGCAAAACAACTAAAATAATATTTCTCAGCAAGGTCACCTAACAAGGGTTCAATTTAGTTAATAAAGCATAAGAAAGAGAAATTGTTGATCAAAGAGTATATTAAAAAAACTGTCGTGCTGTTTACGCCCAGGCTGTCAAACAAATGTAAATGAATTCCTTCTAACAAGTCTTAGTTGTTCAGCATAACGATAGCTAACCTTCCTTGTTGCCCTTGAGTTGCCCACGTGTGGTGTAACTTCTCCACACATGACTTGAGCTGTAATAGTTGTCCTTTACAAACGTATTATCAGAACTGTCGCTATCATCACTCTTGGACTCTTTTTCATCTTCGTTACTGTTGTCTGATGAGGACGAAGCTGTTAGACAAAAATATCAGTGAAAGACTAAAAAACTGGCAATCACGATGCTAATAAGCACTAACACGCTCACCTAATACACATAACTGTACAAACGTGTCATTATGTGTTTGTTGTTCAGAATTTATATAGTTTTGTCAATTTTCTGATAAAAGGTAGTAGCCGGAGACGAGAAGAAGAAACACAATTTAAACTTGAAATTGATTTTTTTTAGCATTCTGGAGGAGTTTCTTATTTAACAAGTACATTTATACTCACTCTCCTTCAGTTGTCGCCCTCCTGAAGTACTTGCTACTAAAGCAGACGGCTGGATTTTCATTTTTGACACATCCACACCACTGCCATCACTGTCTGAACAGTGGGCCTCACTTTCATATCCCTCTTTAAAGTTTTCCACACTCTCTATATGGTCTAGATTGGCAAAATACTCGTCACCCATTTCCAGACCTTCTTTATCGGCAAAATCATCAGTCAAGATTTTACCTGTTGAGTTAAAAAGAAAAAAAAAGTGTTTAAAGAAGGACATTTCTATGTTCCTACTTAATCATTTAAAGTTTGACTCTTACCAGCATAAATACAGACAAATGAGCCCTTGGCCACATCATCCAGACACCGGATTCCCCAGCCTTTGTTCTGTGTCTTAAAGAGCTGAAGACCCACTTGCAAGCCATGCTGAACCAACCGGTTGGTGCACATTTGAACGGAGCATTTGCAATTTTTATTACATTCATAGATCCTAAAAAATTTGAACAGGAATAAAAAATAAATATTTTTGCTAAACTCAAGAAAGAGCATCTCTATCGTAAGATCAAAGTTTCTCACCCTGTACCAAGACACTCTTCCAACCGTTTATGATCATATCCTGCCATAGGATTGACCTGACCTCCTGGTGTACAAGCTGAGGCTTGTAGAGTCAGCTGGTGGCAGGAGCATTTTGACCTGCAATTTGGGTAGAAATGTATTATTACCTAATGACAAACCAAGAAACTTATAAATGAAAAAATCAGCTTCACAGATGAAACTCTTCACTGACTTGTCTTGACATCCATCCGTACAATCACAGCCAACAAGAAAGTCTGTGCTGGTGTTGATGAATACTCCATTTTCAGGAATGCGTTCTTTACCTTAAAAAGAACAATTTTGATTACTCAAAGAAATTATATTTCTATAAGACAAATTTGTTGCGATTCGTACGTAGATTTGTTAAATGATGTGTAAAAGAATCTGAACAGAATAATGTGTCCTTAGTACATCTGCTTACCACTTAGTTAATTCATATTTGGTATTTAAATGATCTGTAATGTGGTTATAGTAGGATGGGTATAAAAGCTTTCCAAGAGCTCCAAGTAGGGTGCTAGTGATGAGCAAATGAGATGGTGCTCTGGAGCACATGTCTTTGTCTTTCTGAAAGAAAAAACTCTAAGCAAAGCCTTGGAGCTTGGTGTACAGCAGTCACTCATGTGACTAAAGTGTTTGCTCCTATTGCTTTGCTCTGCAAGTCAAACCCTTCAAAGTATTGGGGTATTTCATTGGTCAGCAGATGTCCCTGGTTTGAGAAGCGCTAAACTTCAAAGTATCAAAGATCCACCATTAATTCTTAAACAGTTTGACAGTGAGAAATATTGTGTGACATTAGTGGCAATCTGGGTGACTTCTGAATAAAAACAAAAAAACTGTATAATTTTTTAAAATTCAAAATAGAATAAATACTAATTGTTACTTTAATAAAATAGAAAATAAGAGTTGTGGGTACCCAGTTTATGGATTGTGCACTTTTTTTGAAATGGTTAGATTTGTCCACTACAGGTCAGTGTTTTTCCGAGGCCTCAAACACGTTAACCATTTGAGAAAATATTGTCACTGAGGGGTTAATGGTTCAGAAAGCTTCATTTGCCCGTAACTAGCTCACTCACTTAAAGCTTTGGAATATATCTAATTCTATTTGTAAGTAATCAATTGTGACAGCAAAAAATTATTCAAAATAAATCAATATTAACTTCAAAGCAAGTTGTTTGTATGGTGTCATTCTTACTGTAAGCAACTTTAGGAGGTGGTGTGCAGTCGATTTCATTGACACAGGAGAGCGGAATGTCCTCTTTTCCATAGGTGATATCAGGAATGTAAAGATAAGGCTTTTGTGGCTGAAACGGCCGATCTACCAGGACATAAGGGTCAAGGCAGAACATCTCTAAAAAGATGAAATCACAGTTTGTCTGGAAGAGGTAACGCTGTATCTCCGCCATGCTGCGCAAGCACAGTCCACATGGTGCTTTGTAAATTACACTAAACGACATCTGAAAATTGGAAATGTGACAGAAATAGATTATACAAAAAAAAAAAAAAAACAGTGATAAAGTTTTCTTCCTGCTGGTGTTTACCTTGCGGTTGACTTTGCGTCGTCCCGTCATACGTCGAAAATCGTACAGCAATGGTGTGAGGAGGGGGTTCTTTCCTCTGTGAATGTCTATGTTTGAAGGTCGGACGCGGTTTAGACAAGCAGGCTGACATGTGTGTGTCATGTAGAAGATACGGTCCGTCGGGGCTCTGTATGCAAGATGCTGAGGAACAGTGGCCAGTGGTTGCTGCACGGGGGGAGCGGTTGTCACTGCCGGCTTCTGACTCAGTTGTGAAGAATTGAAAGCAGGACTCACGCATAGTACTGAAGAGGTAGACATTCTTCCACTGCAATTAAAAACAAAGAAAAATTGATACCTTCAGTGGCTACAAAGTGAAGATCCCATCTCATTTTAAATACATTTTTACTCATAAAGCCATATATCTTCTGTGGTCAATTGAATCAATTTGAAATAAATTAACCTGTTATATTATGCTTATAGCGTCCCCGGTTGAATGGTTACCCTTTCAAAACTGATGGTTCAGTACCTTTATTTACTTTTTGTTTCTAAACAAACCATAAGAGCTACAAAAGAACAATTACATCAAATCACAGTCACACAAACATTTTCCCTCAACTTTCCCAGCACAAAGAAAACCATGAAAATCAACACTAACCTTGCTCCCCCATCAACCAGGAGCTCACAAACCATAAAACTTGAACAATGTAATAAATTAAGCGTTGTGAGATTGTGAGATGTGTCTGTGCTCCCTACAAATGCCTTGTCAACTACCAATCAGTTGAAAACATAACGTGTAACATAACGGATTTTCTGTGGCTACTTTGAAATTTGAAACATAACAAAACCAATATGTTAACTGGTTGAATCACCATAAAGAAAAGGGGGGTTCTGACAAGATCTGCGACTGTTAAGATCTGCGACTTTGCGCATGCCCAGAACGCATCATCCTTCTCCCCACCACTCCCAAAATGCGTCATCAACCTCCGTCTCCCATCCAGATGATCTAAACATCAAGATCTGTGACCTGGCATAATTCCAGCAATTCTATTGGAATTATTCCAAGGCAATAATAATAATAATAATACATTTTATTTGTAGTGCGCTTTACACTTTCAGAGAAAATCCCAAAGCGCTACATAAAAAGGTAAAAACAATAAAAACATTTTAAAAACTAAGAGGTGAGATCGGGCCTAAAACAATCCAGCCCGACCCGAGCCCACGGATGTTAAAACCCGACCCGACCCCGACCAATCAATTTGATTTGCAGGCCCGAGCCCGAAACAAGCCCGAAATGTCATATTTTATTTGTGAGGACTCGGGAGGGGGAGGGTTATTTATAAATTAGAACATTTTCAAGAACACGTTTTTTAATGAGAAAAAAAACAAAAAAAAAAAATCACACTATAGGACCCCAAACAAGCTTGTCTGTGATGGCCTGCTTAGCGCGAAGAGGAGGGACAGTCTTTGAAACAAATGATAAAATAGATCTTTGACTATCATTACTTTTGGCAGTCCAGCAGTTTAAATGCCTGCTCAGCGTCGAGGTGCCAGTCTTTTTGGTGTCGTATGAAAGCAAAGCGCCACATTGACTACAACCAGCGAAGCCAACGCAAGGTTCTGGAGCATTTTGAGCAATTAATTTGAATCTTTACCACACCTCACTCCTACCGGTGCGTGTTTGTCTTTTCAGTTCTCTTGCCTTTAGTTTATCCTTAACTTCTTACTCCTACATAGCGGGGATACCAGTTCAGAATAAATAAAATAAAGACGTGCGCAGGGAGGATTACCAAATTAAGAGGAGGCGTTCACGTGCGCAGAGCATGCGCTGGCTCTGCGGATCCCGTTTAGTAGTTAAACATTACTTCTCTGTTTTATTCAAATTATTAATTTTATAACAAGTATTCCTTAGTTTAGTAGCCACACCTCGTTTTAGTTTACATTTTATAAACATATATTTATTTAAAAAAAAAAAAACAGCGCGAGAGAAGCCCGAGCCCGACCCGAAGTAATGATTGACATTTTGAGGCCCGACACGTCCTGAATTTCAGGTCGGGCTTAAGATCTTACCTCTGCTCCAAGGAGCCTTGTTTGAATTAATTTACAAAGCTTCCAATGCCAAGAAAAACATGCAATTGATTCTTCTTCCTCTTAAAAATCAATAAGAGGTTCTAAACTTAAATCTCACCAAAGAAATCTGTCTGAAAATGAATAAATTCTAAGAATAGCTCTCAAAGTGTTGGAAATAAATTAATACAATTTAAGGTATTTAATCAATTACATCTATTCAGAATTAAATTGGCAAGAGTCTACCCTCAAGTACCTTCAACTTGCATACGTAGTCAGCAAGCTCCTTCTTTAGCACTTATGTTTTGATTCTGTCCAAATTTTAGTCTGAAATTTTTAACAAGTTTTCATATATTACCGTATTTTCCGCCCTATAAGGCGCACAGCATTATAAGGCGCACCTTCAACAAACGACTATTTTTAAAACTTTTTCCACATATAAGGCGCACCGCATTATAAGGCGCTACAGTAAAGTCTGTTCAACTTTGTTCCTCTAACTGTGGCCATCTCACTTTGTTCCGCGGAAACTCTGTTTAGTCTTGTTTACTTGGCGCAGCGCATCCTCTTGCTTCCTCCACTTCCTCATCATTGATTCATTGATGTTAAACTCTGTCGCTGCGGCCAGAGGTAAGATCTTAAGCCCGACCCAAAATTCGGGTCAGGCCTAAAAATGTCAATCATTACGTTGGTCGGGCTTCTCTCTCGCTGACTTTTTTTTTTTTTTAAATAGATATATTTTATAAAATGTAAACTAAAACAATGTGTGTACTAAACTAGGAATACTTGTTATAAAATTAATAATTTGGATCAAACACAGAAGTAATGTTTTACTACTAAACAGGATCCGCAGAGCCAGCTCATCCTCTGTACACGTGAACGCCTCCTCTTATTTTGGTAATCCTCCCCTGCGCACGTCTTTATTTTATTTATTTTGAACTGGTAACCCCGATATGAAGGAGTAAGAAGTTAAGGATAAACTAAATTGCTTTCATACGACACCAAAAAGACTGGCACCTCGACGCTGAGCAGGCATTTAAACAGCTGCACTGGCAAAAGTGATGATCGCTATTTTATCATTTGTTTGAAAGACCGTCCCTCCTCTTCGCGCTAAGCAGGACATCACAGACAAGTGTGTTAGGGGTCCGATAGTGGGATTTTTTTTTTTTAAATTAAAAAAGCGTGTTCTTGAAAATGTTCCAATTTATAATTTTTTTATAAATAATATTTTTTTTTTACCGCGACCCCGCGGTTTTAATATCCGGGGCTTGGGTCGGGCTGGATTTTTTAAGTCCGGTCTCCCCACTGGCTGTGGCTCTATTCCCGTGTTCTACTGCGTGACCGATCGCCTTGAGTTTAAACTCTGCGGTGTAACAGTGTCTCTTGGTAGAAGCCATTTCCGGGTCTTTACACAAACACACAAATGGAAATGAGACGCCCTTTCATGTATCCCAGCATGCACCGCGCACTTCTTCTTCTACGGGGGAAATGGAGTCGGCGGCTGCTTACTGCAGTTGCGACACCTGTTGTAGCTCAATATTAATCCATATATAAGGCGCTCCGGGTTATAAGGCGCACCGTGGACTTTAGAGAAAATTTAAGGTTTTTAGGTGCGCCTTATAGTGCGGAAAATACGGTAGTAAAAAAAGAAAAAAATTGACCCGGACCCTGCTGTGGCAATATCTGGAGTAGTGCATAATAGTAGAATTTCAAAGTCAATTGTGGAAGAGGACTTAAGCACTGTGGCAGAATCAGCTAACAATACCAACCGCTTAAGTAATCATTTTTTTTGAGGAGTGTGCAACAAGAGTTAAAGTTGTCGCTTTAGTATAGGTGTTTTAGTGGAAGTGGGGAAGAAGCGGTGAGAGTGGTTGGATCATCTGTCAAATAATTCCTAACAAATAAAATGCTTCATTAATGTAGTTAATGTATCATTAATGTAGAAACAGCTTGTTCATTGTAACATGGGGGACATAAATACTAACAAATTTGTTAAAAACCACTGAATCATTCTAAAAAAAAAAAAAAAAACAACATTTTGGTGACAAGTACAGTGCACACACATCATTATTAGATGGTAGAAAACTTGGAAAAGTTTATTTTGCTTGAGATGGTCTCTTTGTGGAAATTCAAATGTAGAAAATGCAGATAAAACATTTGACATTTATTTATTAACTACATTAATGTTATGTATTCTACAATGTATATCACTGAAATTTCCTTACTGGTATGAATTTGCTTATAGATTACATATTAGTCTTCTGTAAAATGTCATCTTACCTTTGCGTGTTAGCTGAATTGTTGGCCTGCATGATTTTAGAGGCATGTGTACCTCCCACCCCAGGAATAAATGGCGATGTGCTCTTTTTTGCCATCTGATGTTTATTCCTTTAAAAAAGATAAGGTATGATTAAACAGGCATACAGTATATAGATAAAAACTCAGAAGTTGAGAAATTTTCAGAACCAGAGTGAGCGGACATTTTAGTTGCTGATTTCTAAAGCACACGCTTAAAAAAACACAAACTCTAATAACATGAAAAGACCAGGGTAATAATCTTTTTGGTGAGAAAACAACTTGCCAGTCATATATCGAAGTTAGTTAGGGGAAAAAAAATCAGCCATTCCACATTAAAATGAGCAAATTTATACCTATTTATATGTGTATATCAGGGGTCACCAACCTTTTTGATACTGAGAGCTACTTCAAGGAAACTGAGTAACGCAAAGGGCTACCACTTTGATAATACACTTCTGAAATAACAAAGTTACACAGTGTACCTTTAATTTTATCTTATTATTAATGATATTCTATGTGAAGACACTGATTGTTAATGATCCATCACAATAATTATTTCAGTATGATTAAACAAGGTAGAAAACAGATACATTTCAATATGCAATACTCAAGTGTTTCATTTTCAAATGATCACTTCCACAACATTTTGCAGAAAATCTTTTTCAATTTTTACTAGCCACAAACAGTTATCGTCATTGCTTCTTTGAGAACCTCCCCGTCTGAGAACACCTTCGTCTTCTTTATCAAATATGTAGCTCTAAATGAGGCTTCAGTTGCTTTTTGAGAGTTTTTTACCGGCCACGTAAAAAAAGACTGCCGTTTGCCCAAAGCTGCCTTTAACTCACGGGCTTTTTTCGTCCGTACGACACTGCCTGGTGGGTAGTTAGCATGGTAGCTTTTGTGACGTACTGAAATGTCTCTACACGTTGTACCGCTTACGCGTCGCCACAGTCGCACCGCAGATGAAACACGCACAATTTTCTTTTACGTTAGTAAAAAAGAACTCTTCCTCCCATTCACTGTGAAAATTATAAGTTTTCTTCCTTTTTTATGCCATGTTTTTGTGGGTAGAAAACGCGCTCACGAGCTCATCTCAGAAAAGCTGGTTTGTCATGCGCACTAGAGGGACCACCGCGTGCGACTGATGCGGTCGCTGTGTGTGACCTGGTGCCCGCGGGCACCGTGTTGTTGACCCCTGGTCTATATGTATGGATAACCGTCTTTAAATTACTAGAATAACAGCTTAAAACGGCCTAGTTATACGGATACCTGTATACGTCAAACCCTAGACCAGAGTAAGCAAGTTTCTAAATTCAAATTTTCTTGAAATAATAAATTCATGCGGATTAATAATACTTACTCAACCCGAGGAACTTGTGAGGTTGGTGTTTGTGTGTGTGGGGGAGTTGGAGGAAGTTGAGGCTGTTGAGTTTGTGGAGATGATGAACTCTGATCAGGCGAGTCAGGATCAGAAGGTCCACTAACCCTGGTGTACTGAACTACAGGACCTTTAGTTCTTAATGCGCCTAAAATCACAGAATTACAGCAAGCATAAACAGACATGTCATTTCACATTAGATTTAAAAAGAACTTGTCTCAAGTACATTTGCTACTAATTAAACTTGTTCTAAAAAAGAAACCATTTCTGCATTAATGAAACACCATTGCATAAATTTCAGACAATTGGCATGTGTTACCCATGTTTGGTCTAGTCCTCATTTGGCCAGCAAGTTTCTTCTCATGGGTACTTGCATTTGACAATTTTAGTTGAAACATGGGCTCCAACCTGGTGGATCCTCTGTAAATCCACTCACTTCTTTTGTCATCCTGTTTACCACCAGAAAACACAAGAGTAGGTCAGCTTCTGAAAACAACTGCCATCTCATTTGTTTCGTTCAGAAATATAATTTCTACAATATTCTCTAAGTGACATATTTGAAATTATTTTCATACCAAGATTGTTAAAAAACAAAACAAAATCCTTTATGATGTATGGGTTAGCTACCTAATTATCAATACCTTAACAGAATTCTGAAAGTTAAGATAGGTGTTCAAATACTTTTTAACAGTAACATTCAAAGAAACTTAGAAAAAAAAAAGTACAACGCTCAATAGCTCCTTCTGAAATGTTTTAAAAAAAATTTAAAAATCTTGACCTATTTTTACTATACATATACTTATCTTAACCTATTTTTCTTCTTCCTGTACCTATGCTGCTGCATATTGCCATTTTCTCATTGTGGAACTAGAAGGTTTTCTTGATTCCCAGATTTATTTATTTTTTTAATTTGGTTGCCTTGCACCTAGTTTATCCATTTTAGACTGCTCCATAACTTTTTTTAAGTGGGAGAACTTTACATTTAATGTTTCCATTGATGAAGTGGAAGTCTATAAAAATCCCCAACTATTAATAATCATTAAATGAAAATAAACATTTTCACATTTGACTAAAGAAATGTGTACCAACATGTCTTTGTTGAGTCAATAAGAATATATCTAAAAAAAATAAAAGACTTGGAACAACAAGGACAATTAAAAGTAATCTGGATTGAGACTGTTCTGATTTAACTGATTTTGTCACAATTGTAATTGACTAAAATCTCATTCATGACTACAACTAATACCTGCCTTACACGACTTTTGTGCTGTTTCATTGTAACAAGGTTCATCCTCCTAATTTTATCAATCATGTTTAAAAAATACATATTCAAGATGTTCTTTCCAATATGATGGAGCAAAATGATTTAATAAGTATAGTAACTTTAGGGAAATACCAAAACCACAAAGTAAACACATGCCAAGCAACCAAATAAACATTGAGCTGCTCCTGACTCTGGCAGTTAGTTACTTCTGTATACTCCATACACGTGTTTCTTCCCACCCCAGATGCACATTTCTCTACCAGTCTGTCTATCCGATTGTCTCTAGTGGGCAAGCTGCAGAAAAAACACAAAGCTGCTCAGACTTCTACCACTGGAAGTTGGCGCATGTGCACTTCTGCATATTCAGAAACTCTCGTTGGCGCATGCGCACTTCTGTATTTTCCTGAGACTCAAAATTTTTACTTACTGTAAAAAGACAAAACCTATTAAATATTTCTTTGACTGTGAGTTAAGGTTTTGACAGTTTTGACAAATTTTTAAATAGTCATATCTTAAGAAGTATATCACTTGTCAAACTTCAGGCTTTTTTAAATTTCCAACACGCCAATTCCATTTTAATTGTTCATTCTAACACAGCATTCAATAGTAAATTTTCCAAAGATATACCAAAAAGAGAATCTTGACCAAGCTTCCATCCACTTCTTCCACCTTGCTCTTCCACCAAGTTCCTTCCCACTCCGTCTTGATTATCTGGCCAACCTTTAGGAGCACCATTGGCCTGCTGGGGTAGGCAGAGATGTACTCTTCAATAAAATCTCTGCAGGATGCATCCTCTATATCCTCCCACGTACGCTTTACTGTAAGAATAAAAAAATGTTTTCTTCAATACCAGCTTGTCACACATTTGGATTAGTTGAAATGTTCTTTTTAAAAACTGTAAACAGCCCACATGGCCTGCAAACTGGATACAGCTCAGGAAGTGTCACATAGGAGGCATAACCATCATCGAAGAAAATTAGAAATCTGAAACACAAAATAATCTAATTAACCTAAAATAGTATCAGGATTTTAATACTTTGTATTTCAACTCACCGCATGCGATTCTTGTTGTTTGGCATTTCTGCAACAATGCCTGCATAAAGCCAAACCAAGTCGCCATCTTTGTACTTGGCAACTACACGCGCACCAACAAATAGATTCTCCAGGGTGGGGTTATACTCAAAAGCCACATGATTACCAGACAACAGACTTTTGCCTTTATCAAACTTCACTTTATACTTGAATATGCCATTTCCTAAAAAAAAAAAAAAAAAAAAAAAAAAAAAAAAAAGGCAAATTGTGAGCAGAATTAAATAATCACAACAATTGAAGTTTGAATTTTTCAGCTATCACTGAATTATAATATTTAATAAAAAAAAAAAACTTAAAAAGCATATACCTATAGGGTTAATGGCCACAAGTGTGCCTTTGTACCATGACTTGGTACGTTTTTTCCCCAAAAGGGTCATGCCGACTTTGAGCTCATCCTCTTTGAAAGATTTTGGCTGAGTAGTGGCTTGAGATGGAGCTTGAGACACAAAAACAGTCGGTATTGTACTCTGAATGCCTAAAGGTTAGGGAAAAAGTGAAATCAGGATGTTATGAACTATGCAGTTTCACAGGTGCAATGTGAAATTCAGTTTGTGTACTAACTTGTCGAAGGTTGTGCTGTCTGCCGACCCATTGAGTTCTTTGCAACAATTTGAACCAACTTCTGAACCTGTTGCTTGGTTTTCTGCAGAGCTGAGAAAGCTTCTTTGGACTATTAGTACAAGATAAAATAAAAAATAAATGTCAAATCCAGCCTTACAAGTACTTCACTCTACCATGCAATAAAAATAGTCAAATATATGATTGATATTTTGATAATTTCTCTAAACTAAAATCAGACAGATATATTAAATGTTTGTTTAATGTTTGTAAATGTGTTTAATTGTTTAAAGATGTGCCAGAAGCCAAAAAAGCTTAATGGCTTTTCCAAAAGTCTTTAAAATGCATATTTTTTTCTCCCCAATGGCTGTTTTTTGTAATACTTATTTGATGCCTTGAAATGCATCAAGTTTTTCTTCATTCAAGTATTACCACTTCTTCCGCTCCTTTTTTGGCACCTACCTAGTTTCAGCAGCGACTGATTAGGACTATTTTGGTCTTGAATCTACCAGCTTTATTGGGAACAGTTGGATTATATTACATTTTTTCAGTTTTGCTTTTTTTTTTCCTATAGGAATCAATGGAGTTTGGAAATTGTTCCCAAAAATGACCCTGCGCCTCAAACGAGGATGACATCAAGCATACTGTTTGCTAGAAACACAATTTAACCTTTAAAATACGCACAAGGCTTTTTTCTCAAACTATCTTGAACAGAATTTGATATGTAATGTACTTTTTGAGGAATGACTGTTTAAAATGAGACAAAATCAAAAAAAGTTTGAGAAAAGTCCATCGCTCTAGTTTCAGAGCAGGTAGATCCAATTTTTAAGTGTTTTAGAAGTCAAATGTCCTTAGCTTCTTCAATTTTTATTCTAAAGCCACAAATTTTGAATCAAAGTGAAAAATTTTGTCTTCTTCAAATGGTACTAAGTGGAATTTTGATTTGCACAATAGTTTCACCCCAATTCAATTTTGAGAAAGACTGAAAAAAAATATCTTGTGTTGTTTTTAAATTGCTAATTAAATTCTGTTACGCCCAAAAAATAAAATAAAAAATATTCCTGGTTAGCTCAAAACCTAAACCCTCTCACATCAAAGAAATGTTTCATAGGTTTGAAGTTTTTTTTTGTTTTGTTTGTTTTTACAATAAATGAAAGTTCTGACTGTCTGGAATATACAGAAGTCTGCATGTACCTACTACAGTTTCTGAAAATACAGACGTGTGTATGTATTTTTAAACATGGAATAAACTCTCACATATTATATGTATTGTATGTATTGTGTGTGTATTGTATGTGTTTCGGATTTGAATTCTCATTCGCCTGTTTGCTTCTCCGTCTCTCATCCACGGCTGGTGCCTGCTATCTCCAGCGAGCCTCCGCTTCTCTACTTTTTCTTCTTCCCCCTCCTCTTCCTTGACGACTCAGCTAACATGACGCTGCCAACATGGGCAGCGTAGTTAGCGAAGGAGGCACCGAGGAGGGTAAGAAAAAATTGACTACTGATTCAGTAATCTGGAGATCTTTTGGATTCAAACCATCAGACAAACATTACAAAATAATGTTTTCTGTCATGAATGTCAAAAACAAATGCCGGCGAAAGAGTCGCGCACTACGAACTTGTACAACCATTTGCAATTGCGACACAAACTATATTATTATGAGCAGTGTGACAAATTGCGTGGTGGAGATGCCGCACGCAAGACCACAACACCACTAGCAACACTCTATGTGCAAAAATAAACAACAGTAGCGCATGCTCTAAACAGGGAGCATGCAGTAAGAAAGAAAAGGCGAGGAATGGTGTCGTTTTACACAGTCTGTTTTGCATTTCACGTTGGAGCCATTATTGCACCAATTTCTATAGTGTAACAATGCAGTTTTGTCAACATGTTAAAGAATATAGATCCCCATTACACTTTGCCTTGTAGACAGGCTAGTATTCCTTGCTCAGAATAGAAGAAGCTTGTGCAAATTGTACTCTTAATTGTTTTTTGTTTGTTTTTCTGTTTGCACAAAACCCACAGAATAATAAGAGAGGTAAACACATTTATTTTTGGCTGAAACTAAGAGCAGAAAATCTTTTCTTTCGTGTTTAAGTCACAGACCAATTACTGTGAGTTTGTGCAGACCGTTAAATGTTTACAAAGAGAAGGACATTAATGAATGAAAATCTACCTGGTTGGACAAGTAAGAAGTTTTACTTAACGTGTTTCAAGAGACGTCTGCTTTTTTTTTTTTTAACAGATGTTCCCTTATTTCAAGAAGTGAATATCCTTTATGTTTTTAATGATTACATTGCACTTGGAAGTTGGTTAGTGTCAGAATGTACTTGCTTTTGCACTATTTTGAAGGGAAGGTTTTTGTTTGCAAATATATCAAGATATACATTTTATATCGAGAAATAGAAAAAAAAAAAAAAAAAAGAGATACAGTATATATTTTTTCCCATATCGCCAAGTCCTACGCCAACCAAAAGAGGCAAAAATCCAAGCAGCTCTGTGTTCGTTTGGTAGCTTGGCAAGTTGAGACAATAATCTGCTAGACAGAGTAATAGGAAAAGTACATGTGTCGTGGGAAAAAAAATGTGTAAATGCCCACGCGCCTCACATGTAAGCAAGCTGGGAGTACGCTGATGGCTGAAAGAAGTAAATGTGTACGCAGTGCTCGGCGAGTTATGGGGGTTTAGCCTGGCAACCTTGCCAGACCATGTTTTTGAGATATGACTGCTAATAAAAGATTAAAGATGTAAAGAATGAGTGAAAGAATGATTTTTAGTATTTTTACAATACAGAAGTACAACAAAATTAAGAGCTGCTTCTCTGTGCACGCAAGCGCACAAACATACTGTATTTAAATGAACATTTCAGCTTAAAAGAAGAGTAAAGCTGAAAATAATGTCAGCTTTCTTATCCAAGATTTTAAGTTTGCATAATGAAGAGATTTTAAAAACCAGCTGTGACCAAATTGGTAAACATTAAGATGATGGAGCAAATGTATGGTTTAGCAGATTTCTCTAAAAAAAAATGCGACTTACACTCCAGTGCAACCAACATATGTTTTTTTCTTCTTTATTATGCATTTTTTGGCTGGTGCAACTTATAGTCTGAACTAAACTAACTATGGTATTTTTCAGTGTTGTTTTCGTCAATGATGACGAAAACTAAATGATTTTGTTGACGAAGCATTTTTTTTATGACAATGACGTAACAATAACAAAATAAATGCAAAATTTTGGTGACGAAAACGTGACTAGACGTTTGCAAGTTTCTGCTGACGAGACGAAAACATAACAAAATAGGCATCAGACTTTCACATTTCTGTCTGTGAAAAAAAAAAACACAGCGGCTGCATCTTTCTCTTACGGCAGCACACCCCCCACAATGCTGCACGTTCACACCGTCTACACAACACACCTCCAGCCACGAAGAAGTCACAAACCATGGTGAAAAGAGCAGCAAAGGAGCTTGGTGGTCAGAAACTTAAAGTTTTCCACATATTTAGCGCAAACAGCATGCTAACTTCAAGCTAATGCTAGCTTGGCGCCGCTAACTTCCTAGTTAGCTTGGTTGCGCTAAGGACTGCTTTAAATGCATTCCAATGTTTACTTAGTTTACAGGATTATTAAGAGGTGTCAATTTTAAGTATGAATAAGTTACAACGTTCCTCACTCACTGAAAAATTTCTATTTATTTACGTTGTTTTACAAAGTTCACTGTTTTGCACAAGTTAAAGCTCGGCAGAGTTTTTTTTTTAAACAAACAACTTGCATTATTCTCAGTAATAAAGACACGATTGTTAAATTTTTTTTGCACTAAAACTAGACTAGATGTTCTTAGTCTTCCCTGACAAAAACTCTTTTGGGTTTTCGTGACTAAAACGAAACTATAAAGAGATGACAAAAACATGACTAAAACTTAAATTAAAATTCGTCCAAAGACGAAGACTAAAACTTAGATGGCTGCCAAAAACAACAATGGTTCAGTTAGGAATGTGTTCCAAAAAGAACAAAGTCAAACTATGCCATTCTCTAGTACAGCCAGAAAGAAGATGAGATACAACCAACAAAATTGATGTACAACCTAAACTGCCAGCTTTATTTAGGCAGCTACAAAAGTATAGAGCAAACTCAAATGCTGGAGTTGTGCTAGGTTTTAATTTTACTTGTAAATACAAAAAATTACCTTTAAAAAAAAAAAAAAACTGAACGCGTGGTATTTTGAGAGGTTTTTGAACAGACACTACCTCGAGAAGCTTTTCCTATTATATAAAACATACCAGTTGTAGACTTGCTAACTTTATCTTTGACTTGGAAAAAAAAGAATCCATTTAAAATTTTGAAGGGTTTTTTTGTGGTATCAAAAATAGTATAAGATATTAATATTTTTCAAGATATTGTATCGTAAGTTAGCCATTTCAGTATCGTCACAACACTAAAATGCACAAACTTAAATGGGACTGAGTTGCTTTCAAAAAGTTTACAGACTCAATGGGTTTTTCTAATTCAGTCCTGACAATTGTCAAACAAAATCCCTTCACATTTGTAAACTTTAGTAAAAATTTATGAGTAGACTGAAGTGCACAAATTGGCAGACTACTTAATATGTACAGAATATATTGTTTCCATTTGACATTGCATAGATACATAATCAGAAAGTAAATTGGCAATAAAAAAAATACTTTGTTCCCCTTACCGCTGAGTCTTTGGCAGGAACAGGTTTATTTGGAGGAACCACTAGTGATGTAGGAAAGAAAACAAATCCATAACCAACCAAGACTTTCCATTTAAATGTTTTAGATACAGCAAACTTTTTCCCCAGAATGACTTACAACAGCCAACAGCAATAACGTCATCATCGTCGTCATCGTCGATCTCAATGACCTCCATGGGTAGAATATCTCCACTACCCTCGTCCTCTGAACTGCTCTCCCGATAAACAAGACCAGTATTTTGATAAGTTGTCTTCAATATCTTCTCAAACTCAAACAAAGATCTACATCAAAATAATGGGGAAAAAAAAATAAGATTTTATAAATGAACACCCATTGATTAGTAGAAAAAATATATATATTTTACTTACTCTTTGGTTTCATTGAGAAGCCTCTCAGTCTCTGCCTGTTCTTTCTCCTTCTGCACCACTTCTTTCGCAAGTTCAGACACTTTGTTTCTTTTATTCTGTACAAGTTCACTGTTATCCACCATTTCTTCAATACATGCTTTTAGCTCAGCAAGAGACATCCCAAGCTCTTCTTCCATATTGGGATTCCACCAGCAATCCACCTCCATACTGAATCATAAGAGAGATTCTTTTATTATCACATGATGATCTGAAGCAACGCAACCTTCTAAAATGGTCATTCATTTAAAAATAAAAAACATAAAAAAAAAAAATCTACTGATTTAAGTGCAAAAGCATTTAAAGCAACTAGCTTGATTGGGAAAAATGCACTTCTACTCACTTTTTAGAAACTTTAGTTTTTAAAATTTTTTGGTTTAAGCTGAATGTTTTGTTATGCTGACATAAGCATTTATTTATTTTTACATCAGCGCCTATGCTAATATTAGCATGAATTAGCATCTATTTATGCTAACATTAGGCTTATTCAAAATGAATTGCACCTCGCCTGAATTTCAAATGAGAGTAGGCAGCACATAAAATAAATTCTGCAAGTTTCACACAGTCTAAGTGTACAATGTAAGGTTTGGTCCCAAAGGGCTGAAAAATCTAATATCAGCAGTTATTGTAGATTATTTCAATATGAATTAAGTTAAATAAGTTCCATATCTACAAGTCTTACAACTGTTGAAATTCACATTGGAAGAATTACAGTAAAATTGTCAGCAGAACGGTTCAACAGCTGAATGTGTGAGGGGACAGGGATCACATTTATGAATAATAGCTAACACAAATTAGATTCATGTAGTCACCATATAAAATGTACAATAAACACAAAGCGTAAAGCAGTGGGAATACATATAAATAGAGCAGATATGTAGTAAGTGAAGGTTATGGAGACAGTTTCAGATCAAAACATCACTCAGGGCCAATCAGCAGTCAGGTAGACGATATCGTAATCATTTTAGAAATATTGATCTTTTTCCAAATGTTTCTATTTTGTATGAGCAATTTGCGTGAGTATGTGGTCAAATTTGGCATGGACTGATTTTTTTTAAGTATTACAATTAATTTGAAAAAAAAAAAAAAAAAAAAGGTATTTGAAAATATTATCACAATTACTTTGACAAATTATTTTTAAAAGTATTGCATTAATTTTATCCTAATTTATTGTAATGGTTTTGAAACAGCTTACATTTCTAAAATGTGTACAGCATTTGTTGAAACTCCTTGCGCAATTTGTCAAATTTAGTACAACATTAACAAGACACTATTTCCCATGCCTTTAGGATTTGTAGTACATGCAACCCGGTGTTCTGTCGAGATTGAGATCTCGATGAGGCAGCAGATCTCGACAGAACTCCAAAAAAAAAAAAAAAATACTGCGCTTGCCTTGTTCTCACAAAATCGGTGCACAGATGACGTCAGACAAGTCAGCGGCATCTCAAGAGCAAAAACTAACCGGCATGCATTGCGCACAGATTGCCGCCGATCTAAACAGCTTGCACCTAGCTCATCTCAAACACGCGTTTAAGCATAAGTTAACGTTTGTGCTATCATTTGCATTACTACTAATTTTCGCAGATTTTGCATCGATGCTAACATCAGCGTTCAGAAAACTAGCATTCATTTCACTCTGAAACCGATTAGAGTTTTCGAGTGGGGGCGAGGCTTGAAACGCTGGCCTTTCTGTGTGGAGTTTGCATATTCTCCCCGTGTAAGCGTGTTTTTCCCCCCTCCGGGTACTACGGTTTCCTACCACCCTCTGAAAACAAGATGTGGGGTTGATTGGCTGCTACAAGATTCTCCCTAGTTATGAGTGTGTGGCCGCGCAAAAGACTGGCGGCCTGTTAAGGGTGTATCCCGCTCTAGCATGAAATCAGCGGGATAGACTCCCACAACCTCCGCGATAAATTCAATGAGTGCTAGCATTAGCGTTTAAGCTAACAATAGCTCAAAACAGGCTATTTAGTTAGTGGTAGTTTTTAGTTTGTGCACTGACTTTAGTTGCTTAACTACCTTAAGCTTTTCGGCCATTTCTAAGTTGCCTTTTTTTTTTAACGTTTTAAAGTATAACCATGCGACTAGAGAGCCAAAAAAGCCATTTTCTGGCTGATTTACAACTCAAAACTAGCACTGATGATGAAGAATGGACAACCATAATAAATTGAGATTAACGGCTAAAAAACACTCTAATCACTTTCCAAATATCAAATCACGCGAGTTACAAAGTGAACGTAAATTGACTTGATTGATTGGATTTCAAATATGAAAAACTCCAACAAAAAATAGCTTTGGAAGATCAATGACGCATGGAAGCTGGATGGACGCTAACAGGCTAGCATAACATGCTGGCCTGTTAGCACAAAATTAACAAAATTGAAGACGCTACGGTTACATCAAGTGCTAATATATCACATTTTTCGTGTCTTTAATCTGGATTTAGCTCATCATTATCGCAAAAAGCGAAATTTCAAAAAGCTTAGAACGAGTATCCTAGTTGGTTATCTTAGCATTATTTCTCTCACATGGAGGTAAACTAATAATCCAAACAATAGGTTAACTTTACGGTTATTTATGGGCCTGCAATGTTTTAAAAGTCTTTACAGTACATTTTAAGCTCACCTCGTAGATTCTGCCATCTTGTCTTGATGAACAGAAAAGACCGGGTGTTTCTAAACAAGCTACAAATGAGCCGCTGCTGCTGAAGCTGGGGGAGAAAAAAAAAAGCCCCGCTCATCACGTGGTTTGTTTAAAAAAAAATAAAATAATAAAATATATACTATTTTCTACTTTTTTTTGCTTTTTGAAGAAAAAAATAACTTTACATCATTTTACATTTCTATTTTTCTCTGGTTTCAGAAATATTCATAAACCTTAGTGACACCATTTTTTGTAGGCTGTTGGCAACTGAAATATTAATTTAACTTAACGACTCACACAGTCCCATTCAAAGTTTTTTTTAGATCGTTATTTACCTTAAATCTAAACTTAAAGAGATATTTTACAGTAGCAGACTTATGTCAAATTATTTACAAAATATAAGTAGAATTTTCTAAAACCCCTACCAATCCATTTTTGCTTGCTGCTAAAAAAAAAACCTCAAACAACAGCTCTGTTGTTAATGTTAGAGAAATAATTCTTTTTACATTGAAATTTTATGATATTGGTAGAAATACAACTCTAATGGACTGGCTTTTCTTTTTATCTTGTGGTATTTTTAAATTATGTAATGATTTTTCAAATTTGCAGCCATGATGAAAACTGATTACACTTTACTTGACCAGTAAAAGTGTATGCTTCATTAAAAAGTTCAGAATTGTTCGATCTTTGCTTTTTTCCGAAATGTTTTGATCTAAATTACTTTTCTTTATTGTGGAACTTGAAGTCACTGTACAAACTTCATCTGTAAACTTGAATAGTTCCACACTTTCCATACTTACATTTTTAGAAGATACACAGTTCACTTAAAATGCTACTGGGGCAGAAACTGCATAAAAATAAAATACCCCATTGGTCAAAAAATATCTCCCACACTGCACAATAGGAGCTTGAATTAGTCTCTTGTGTCCATCATTCATCTGTTGGTTCCTCTTCAATTGTAGATTCTTCATATGTGGAAGTAGAAACAGCACTGTATGGGTCCAACACCAGCTGAGCACAGCGGATGATAGTTACAAGTAAAAAGAAGCAAAGAAGGGAAAAGAAGAAGAGGGCAAATCCAAGATCAACATCCACATCCAGCCTGGTTGTAGGAAGAGTTGAAGACTCCATGCTAACACTCAACAAGAAAATCTTCAGCTCATCTGTAGTTGTTGGATTGCCCTTCTGTACATATCTGCCTCCAAAGAAGAAGAAAAAAAGAGTAAGGTTTGACTGGGGCAGACATTGAACCCCATTTGGCACCTGTCTTCTTTATCAATAGTTAAAAGGGAGTTTGGTGACAACCAGGCTGTTCCTCAGATTAGAACACCCTGGCATCTTTTTAGGAGACAAGACCTTTACACAAGATAGCACTAGTTACAGGATCTCCTCTAGGGTAAAACATTGCATTGTGTATGTGGTTGAGGAATAAACAGATTGACCAAACTTGGTGAGAAGTAATCAGACCATTTTATTTAGCTGCAACGAGAATTTCCACCTGGTCATTCACAAATGCAGAAAGTCTGAAAATGTACAGTAACATAATGCTTCTTATAACTAAAAATCTCTCCTACCCTTGTTGTTCACACAGAGTACATACGCCTGGCCTCAAGGCCTTCAGTAAAATAATTTCCACAACAACAAACTCCCTCTTCAGTTGCCCAATTCACCTTACGTTATCTGTCAGTTTCTCACAGCTCTTCAGTGGCCTCAAAGACTTCAGAAGACCATTTATTCATTTCCATTGTCTTTCAGTTGACTATAACTAAAATAACTTGTGAGATTTTCCCAACAATGTGCATTGACAACCTTTCAATCGATACAGGTTGTACCCTGCATCTTGTTCGCACTTTGTTTCTGCAAAGAACGTTGAATAAACCCAAAGTACGAATCATGCACTACACCAAAACAGACTTTGGCACCATGTTAAAACAAGCAGTTTAGGAAATGAATGAAGATGCACAAATATTTTAACAGCCTTACATGGTAAGACAATGTGTTTAGCTTGTACTTAAAACAGTTCATGGCACTTGCTTCAGGTTGAAATAACACCAAAAAAAGTTGGCATATTCAGAGTTTAAGAGTTACACAATATTGAGGAAACATGCTGCCACCTAATTCTCACCTACAGAGCTCAGTATACACATCTTAAACCACTAACTCAATTTATTTTGACCCCATTTGTAACTCAGGAAGAAAACTGACCTGACCTGATGCTCTCAGATCCAAGTCTTCACCAATTCACTGAAGTAGGACAGTAAAGAGAATCAGGTCAATCAAAGCTGGTTTTGGTTTCTTTAGATAAAGGTGGCAACTCTCCCAAGGAACTCTATCCATGTTTGTTGGAGAAAGACTGCTAAATCTTCCATGAGAGTATCATTAGTTGAGTGCACGGCTAACATCTGGTATTACAAGCAGGTATAAATGATTTTGTGATTAAGGATTAAAAGCAAAAGATTGCAGTTTCCTTTTGTAGGTGAAAGGAACACACAAAAAAAAAAAAAACTAAGCAACATCAATGTTGACAATATAACATTTTAATACAAAAACCAAAACATCTTTTTTGTGTTTAAAGTTTCATAAACATATATAATATTTTTATTTATATGTGTTCCTTAAGGGTGAAAACCATAGATATAGAGCAATCAAAAGGGTTTTTGACAAATACCACGATCAACGACACATCCTCTGGAAAAAACAAACAAAAAAGAAGGGTATTTATCTACACGAGTTATACAGAATTACATAATTTTTAATCCCAATAAATTTGTTTGTGAAAAATGTACTATTATGAAATATCGCCAACATCCATAAACCAAAAAATTTTGAAGCTCAATCTTTCATCTAACATTGTCCCCAGTAAAATCTAATTCATCAAAATCAGGCAAGGATTTGAGTTTGTTTCTTTTCTCAAATGTTGCAAATGAAGTGGTCAAAAATAAACACTAGATATTTTTCTGGACTCTTCTTTTTTTTCCTTTTAGGTCCACTCATGTTTTTAATTAGTTTATTCCATTTTTTCTCCTGAATACCCTGATCAAACCATAAAATACTCATGAAAGAAGATGATATATGAATGGATCAACTGGTAAAATACAAAAAAATACATTTAAAATCTTAAGATTATAATTTTATCTGTCAATTTTTTAAACAAAGAAAACAATGTAAAAAAATGGCTTTAAAAGTATGCAATTCTTGCTTAGTAATTATTGCTGATTTACTATTTACTTTACAAAAGCAGTAGAAAAGCCTGCACCTACAGCATTGCCAAGAGGAGGTTAAACCAAAGGCAGACACATTACATACTTGTGTATGAAACAAACAACAGTATGTGCATTATTATTTTTAAATGCACACATGCAAAGTTTTATCAATAGGCAAAAAGAGCAAGTTTTACACATTACCAATGCGCACTTGTTGAAACATTTTGTAGCCGTTGTAACAATGCATATGTTGCTTAAGTACTCAAATGCGGGAAAAACAAATCTTAAAAACAAATATAAAAGTTATAGGTGAACCCACCTACTTATAAGAAAAACAAAATATATTGTATACCATATTTTTCTATGCGGTGTAGAAGTGCTCAATGAAAGCAGATTAGTCATGCACAGAGAAACCATAGATGTAAAACAGAGATTAACGTGCAGCAGTAAGGAATTCAAGACATACGAAACATGTACAATCCCTGCTTTTCCTGAGAGTATGAATAACGTGTGATTTAATCGACATGCTAAAAGGTAAAACAGCAATGCATTGTCTTTATCAACGCCTGAGAAAAACACTGACATGTCGTTATAAAAGGCCTTGGTTTACGTTTAGTTGCTGTTTATGTAATTGTGCAGTTTGTTCAAGTGTAAATGTGATTGTGCGCTTTTAAACATTTCAAGTCGTTTTTTGTTCATTTCATAACTGCTAGAGGTGGGACTTTCATGTGTTGATTCCAGAGCCTATCCTGTCTAGTTAGCAAGTGAGAGGCATGGTACAGCCTGCAAGGTCAGCAGTTTGTTACAGGGCCAAACACACAGAAAACTACTCACAAATAAAATACTTTCATCTTCCATTACCATTTCTGAACTTAGCTGACACAATGTTGTCAAACGAACAAATTTGTCATTAAAATTTGCAAGTTCAAAAGCTCCTCTTTGATATGTTCCACCCTTTAGCAATAAAGCAACTAGAAACAAATGTAGCAACGTCAAGTTTTGGTTACAGGTTATGAAACTTTTCACTCTTGTCAATAAAGAATGGGTGTGATCTACTTTCTGGATTACAAACAAGAAATCTGGTCCCATTTCCTAGCAGGAGATTTTCCTCTCTGCTACATCTGACTAAATTATACAAAGCTGCCGATGGCTGGAATCACTGTGGTCTGTAATTAGATATAAATGTTTTAGAAATAAAAATATAAACACTAAAATTTTAAAGGATAAAAGGTATTGCAACAGATCGTCTCCTAAAACCTATCGTAACTATTCAATAGCTTTAAATTTAAATGATGTGTTTTTGTACAGATTAAAAGTAAAAATTGTATTTTGGGCTTGAATTTTTTTTTTCAACTATAGTCCTAATATTTTATTATTACTTTAATTTTAACAGTCCCACCTCCATGGTTTTATATATGTGTTTTATAAATGTGTAATCTTTGGGCAGTGCTAGCTAGAGAAATACTTTTCATGATGGTTGAAATATTAGAAAAACTATTATTTATTTTTTTTAGTCAGTAGCCATTTTTTTCCACCTCCCCTTTAGATTTGTCATAAAACACCCCTTCATGTTAAAACTGGCCTGTTGTGCAGTTTCATTCACAAGCAAGAGAAGAATGCTACTCTCAGGAGAAGAGGATCTGAATAGAAGGAAGATGTGAGCAGACTGAGCCGAGAAAACAGAGGAAGAAACTATTGGAGACATTTGACCACATCACTCATTATAAGGTGGGTATAAGGGGATCTCAAAGTCTTCATTGCTGAAGCTTGCTGGCTGATCCAACATCGATAACACATCCTAAATGAGAGGAAAAATTTATATTTAGCTGATGCAGGGGGAAAGTAAACAAATTTAGCTTAATTATGATGAGACGTTTATATTTACGGGAAACATGTCTTGCTGGTTGCCTTGCGGGTGAGGATGCTGCTCTGCATTGCTCTGGCCATGCTGTTGGCTTTGCCACTGTGGCCACACTGCCTCTGCTGTTCGAGAAGGGAACTGGGCCGAAGACTGAGAGCCATCTGTAACAGAGTACATAAAAATGTGTATTTCTCATTATGACAAAGATGCAATTGTTTATGCTCACAACCTACCGTAACCGTTGGTGTTGATGCTGGCCCGTGCATTCATCTGGGGGTAGTTTGTTCCACTGGTAGGGGTAGGAGCAGCACCTGTGGGCATCTGGCTAAAAGTGTTTGAAGAGCCACCTCCAAATCCTGCCATGGGAGGAAACTGAGGAGACATGGTTTTTGCTGCCTGCGAAGCAACCTGTAGTAAAAAAAAATAATTATTTTAATAAATGAATATTAAAAAAAATAAATAACACAATGTCAGATTTAACTTCCCTCATTTACCTGATTGTTAAATTGTGGTCTGGCTCCAGTCCATCCCCCTGGTTGTCCTGCATGACCATGGAGAGGACTAGTGGTGCTTGATGGGGTGACTGTTTGTGGGGCTCCATTTTGACGGGACATCTGGGCAAGCATCTGACCTGCTGAATGCGTTGACTGGGCCATTTGTGGATTCATGTTGACCTGTCTGCTGATTGGAAATGAAAGCTTAGCAGTAAGAACATCTTAGTTGTCAAAATTTTACTATGCTCGCATTGTGACAATAAAGAATCTTGAATTAGAGAGATTGTAGATTATTCTTGTTAGTCTTGTGGTGTAGAGAAAAAAATTCCACATGGTACAAACATACTTCCTACCTGTATGTATCACTAGAGCGACCAGCTGGGAAGTTGTTGGCATAGATTTGAGAGGACGGAGTAGAAGTGGATGGAATTCCTTTGGCCTGCTCTGGGCGCGGGAACAGAGAAGGGTATAGCTCTGGCTTTTCTATTCCCTTGGTGTGGTCTGGTCCTGCAGCGGTTACTGGCTGCACTGGTATCTGTACACAAACACAAATCCCGGAATCAACAAAAGTTAAACAAAAATGAAAATTTCTAGAATCCAGAAGTAAAGTGCAGGCAACCAAAATAAAACTTTAATACTGAAACAGTGTTTTCCTGGTGAGCAAACAACAAACATCCTCCCTCTGTTTCCATGATTCTTATCAGCTGGTAAAGCATCAAAGAAAAACAGATTTAATCTCTGCTTCAATCAAGTTGCGTGCGTGCGTGCGTGATTGAGAGAGTGTATTCTTACACACTGCCTGACCTGTGAGAGAGGAATTGTTCCTCCTTCGTATAGAGCGTCTCTTGTGCCGCCTCCTTCCAGGTCAGCCTGCTGCTGTTGCTGCAACTGCCTAAAAAAACAAAACAGCGTAACAAATCATTTAAAGTTGGTTCAAAATTGGTTGCTTAGGATTTTAACACCCTCCACTGGCGAGAAAGAAACCCAAACACCACTCCACCCACCACCATTCACCTTGACAAAATAAGTGAGTACAGAAGGGAATCCAACATCTGTTAAATACTCAATTTGCTAACATGCTACACCATCTATGTTAAAAGCTGAAGAGTTTGACTATCTTCAATAAAAACCTTAGGAACCAGAGAAATTAAAGATCATGCTTTTGTTTTAAAACTTCTACTTGAGCATAACATCAATAAAATAAAAAGGTCAGTGTTACCCAGAGAGGGCAGTAAGAAGCAGGACTAAACAACCTCAGTTTGCTAGAAAACAGTAGGAGTCTCCCGTTAAGAAGCGGACCCTGTTCTCCCATGCGGGCCGGATTACCCGGGCCTAGTCTCACCTGCTGGCTATCTGTTCAGGGCTGAGCACAACAGGATGGCCATTTGGTCTGCTCTGGCCCAGAGAGGGGGGCATCGAACCCCCTGGGGAGGAGATGGGACTGAGGGGGTCCTGAGTCGAGTTTCTACTTCCCCACAAACATAAATGGGTTCAGAAAAGGTGTATTGGAGAAGAGTAATAAATGTACGGTTTATTAAAATGTCTTTAGAAGAAACCACAGACTGAAAATAATATGTTTGCATCCAGACACAAATGTGTCACAACAGTCATTTCACAACATCAAGAGGTTTATTGTTTTTGTATTTGACTGTGAAACTATAAAGGAAGTAGAACTCACTTGACATTGACATTCGTACATATGATGTACTCAATTTCTTCGGAAAATGGGTTCTGGAAAGTGAAAGAGCTAGTTCTCATCCAGATCCATTCTCTCGATTTGGAGCGAAATCTGAACATCACCGATAGAACCTGACCCTTCAGTTTCACCACCTGAATGATGAGAGGAAAAGTTTGAAAATTTCAGCAAAGGAAAAGTTTACATGCATGCAAACTTACAGAAAATTGCAGTGACTGGGAAGTATCGAGTTACATAATTTAACCAAACAGCGTCGAGGACTGCTGGTCCAGAAAACAAGTTGTCGTCAGAATCCGAAAGATTTTTATTGCTATGGTCAGTGAACAGGATTCAAAGACTAGGAACTTACTGAGGTATTAATGTACAAAGGTTTTGCTCAATGGTCAAATCAAACATCCTCATTGTACACTCGGAATGACATTCAACGGTGGAAATCTTTTTCTTAACTTTTAGGTCAAGTTTCAGTTTTATTCTGACTTGGAATCACTTCATGTTAAAATCTACTTTAAGGCTGTTTTTTAAAGATAGACCAGAAACTCTTCCTCAATCATACACACAGATTTAGACGCATGTGTATTTACAAAACATCATTTACATAATCAAGCTTAAAGGGCTTGTCATATTACAAAGACATTGTTGGTATAATTAACTTAAATTGTGTAATTAATTTACTTAAATATGTGTAATCAATTTAATTATCTTAAACTGGAACAGATAAACCTGCTTGTGACTTCATGTAGTTAATAAAGTCACAAACCATGTTTGAGAAATTAGTTGTGACTTCATTATACAAGAAAAAGGCAGCTAATGAAAAAAAAAAACTTTTTAAAGGTTACTGAATATTTTTAGTTCTTTTGTAGTGAAACTACCTGCTGGAAGCTGTCTCTCAGCAAGCCTTGGTCCTCAGGATGAGCAAGCTCTAAAATATTCTTCCCCAAAAGGTCCTAAAAAAAGGTGAATAATGATGAACCCACAGAAAATTTATTAACATGGTTGTGTCGTCTAGTTCGGGTCAGAAATCTACCTGAGGCTGATAGCCGACAGCGGCCATGCATCTGTGGTCTACAAAAGTGAACATGCCCTGGCAGTTATGGCGTGAGATGAACTCTACAGGAACACTGATGCTATTGATGTCTGTGTCACCAGGGACACAAGTCACCTGAAGAAATACAAAAGGGTTTGATGTTTACAAAAGATCAGACTGAGAACGAAACACATCTAAATGTATAAATGTAACAAGAACAAACAGCATTGAGCTTTAGGCTTGAACAGGATCATTTCCCTTTTCTACTTGTTTAGTTTCATGCCGTTACAGCACACCTAACTTTTACCGAAGCAAAAAATGTATGCAAAACTCATGAATAACACCAATTATTTCAAACATGCAAATAAAAGTTCAAATTTACAAAACAGAGCACAGTCTCCTTTTCCATTATATTAACAATCAGTAAAACTGGTCTGGTGAAGGCTGTTGGAGAAAAACAGTCAGCAGGCTACCAAACCTTTCATTTTCATTGCTGGAAAAAGGTTTTTACAAACATTTATTTCCAAACATTCATAAACAAAGATCTCATTGGAAGAGAAAACCTAAAAGTCAGGTTATCGTACCTGTAATCTTCCAATGGCAACTAGACAATAGCGACTTCCCGAATTGCTGTCCGCTTCATCATCTGTTAATGATACACCTAGAATAGAAATATAGACTTTTACTATATTCTTTAACATGCTGGTGTCCGCAGTAAAGAATGAAGCAAAAACTGAAATTGGTTCAGTAAGCCGTTTTTTCGTTTTTGAAACTATCAACTTTACCTGCAGGAGGCCAGGACTTGATGTATCCAGTACAATGAACCACAACGTATTGGGGCTCCCCATCCTTGGCTGTACCCAAACCATTCCTGTTTTATTTGGGAAAAAAATAGAAGTAGGCATAAAATATACGTATTTACCCCATGCAATTGCCAACTTATAGTGCTAATTTAGATACGTATGTCATTTGAGAAAAACAGTTTTGCTCACCTGTTTCTATTCCTAAGAAAACTCAGTCTGTTCATTGATATCGGTTCCACAGGACATGTTCCACACCTGGAAACAGATCATGATAAACTATCTGTAAAACTTCACGCTCATTTCAGAATATTGTGGAAAATAAATAATAATTTAAGACAGATAATCTAAGACAGATCTCACCTCATTCTACAAATGAATGACCGACGAGCACCCATACTCATTCTAGCTGACGACTGCTGACTTTCTTTCTTCACTGTTCCAGTTTTCAAGTCCAACATCCTCCCTTTAGAAAGAAAACCCTGAATTTATCTGCCTGATTTATCTATGTTTTTTTATTTCTTTTTTATATTTAGAACTAAAACTATAAGTTCGGTTGATACATTAGTTATTGATACCTGTATTGTTATTTTCTGCTGTGGAGAGCTGCTCCCTGAGTTTTTCTGTGTCGTCTGGATGGAGCTGGTCGTAAAGAGAGGAGCCAAGCCATTCGGACTGGGACTGGTTAAGGACGGGTGTCAACGAGTCAGAGACATAAACAATGCGGCCGGTCTCACATGACACCACAAACAGGAAGCCATCAGCTGCTTCCAGGATGAGGTGCTTTAGTTCCTGGAAACATAGGAAAGTGCATTCATTAAGAGCACAGAAAAATTAGTCACATTTTGTGCATACAATATTATTCCCAATACTAGTGCATGAGCTGCCATACTGACGGGGTGCGGGTCTTTAAACGAGCTATTTGCAAAATAAATCTGGAGGACAAAAAAATTTGGCTCAGTACGGTATCGGTACCAGCAAAAGCTGCACATGCACAGTAGTGCTTCCTGTGAGAGCAGCATGGCCTGTTTAAAAGAACATGGACATGTCAAACTTGAGCTAAAGTTTCATATGGAAGACTTATTTTTGTCAGACTCAAGTTTTGCTGTATTAAAATTTCAGAAAAAAATGGAGAGTGTGCTTTCATTGAGAATATCAAAGAATTATTTAATTGCGAATGGAACGTTTTATTTTATTCAAAATTATACAGTTCTCTAAGCATTGTGATATCTTATCGACCCCATCAACCCGGCGAGTGCGTCCACTTTTGTGTTTGTATCAACACTCGCTTGTTTTTACCCACCTCCAAAAAGTGATGGCCTTTGAGCCTTTAAAAAGTGTGAAAAACAATCCAATATTCATCTCAGTGTCACGGTCTAGTTTGTTGGCTGTAAACAATTAGTCAACTAACCAGTAAAGGCACAGTAAAACTAAAAAAAAATATTTTTTGGAAATATAACTTAATTAACTTAATTAAACAAATTGGTTAAAACAGAAACCTCATTAGAAATTAATGGGGGGGAAGGCTCAATTTTATTTTGTAATAAGCAATGCTAGTTTGTCAAAATATCACAAGGATTTTTTAAAGTGACATTAAATGTATTATGTCCATCCTCGATATCAATACTTTCCAGTGTTCCTCATACCTGATCAGTGAGAAAAGAAGGCTTATATGATCCATCTGAATTTGTATGGCCACTTCCTCTAAGAGACTTCATATGAGACACCGCCATTCGTAAGATGGTCAATTTGTCTGGTTTCCGAGCAAGTGCGCTGCACGAGGGCACCATGTCTGACAACTCTGTGATGTAGGCGGTCATTTTGTTTCGTCTTCGTCTTTCTATTTCACTGTGATTCTCCCTAGAGTAAGGAAACAAGGATGGAAGAGGTGGAGAGAACAGAAGGGGTTGAGATGCAGGAACACAGATGGGTGGGGCGGACAACATGGGATAGAGTTTAAAGTCAATGTTTAAATGTAAGTCTGAAAATCAAGAAAAAGAGCAGGAAATGAAAAATGGTGGCAGAGGGAATGGATGTATAAAGCAATGTCAAATTCATAAAAATGTGAGTGAGAAAGCGAGACAATCTGGTCTTTTGATTCCAGATTGTGTGATAAAAGAGAGGCGGTGCTGAAATAGAGAGCTGATTTTCTGAGGAGGGAGACAAAATAGACAAAGTGAAGGGATTACTGGAAAGAATCAGTGCAGTTAGGATGACCAAATAGTGCTGGGTTTACAGATGACCAGCTGCCTTTCTGACAGACCCCAAGGAAGTAACAAAACGACAGATCTGTTCAGGGGTATATAGACAAAAAAACATTATCGGAAAAAAAAAGTTAAAACAAATAAAGTCACTTAAGAACAAAAAAAAAAGTAGGATGTGTGCATTTTATTTAAAAATATTGCATCCCTTAAATTGCCTTCACATAAATTCATTTCCTCCATCTTATTTTTCTACCTGGCAAAGCGCTCTTTGTCATTGCTGGAGGCTCCTGTTTCATCATCACCCCTGACAAAGAAAAAAAAACACTGTTATCGCAGCAGTCCAGACAATTCAAATAAAGGATTTTATCAAGTTACATTAAGCAGTTCTCACAAATTTGCTGCAGTCATGAACTATTTACAAAACAAGAAGCAATGGAGTTATGTGCAAAAACATTAGCATTGGTGAGTTGTCATGTTAAATTTATCTTCTAGAAGTTTTTAAGTCATCAAGTGGGTGATTGTCATATTGAATTATAAAATTGAACATGATACAGTTGCATATTTTAGGCCTGCATTTTTTTAAACAATGTTACATGGCACACTTGTCAGGTGTTGTCAGGAAATTATCCTGAGCTGTCCAGTGATAGGTTGTTTACTGTAACCATAGAAATCCACTCTTCCTCTCAATATGGCTGCCTATTCCTCCCCAAAACTACCACACATAGTGCATTGCATTTGCAATTTTTGAGATATTGTAAAAAAATTTAGGTTGCATTTTGAAGCAGAAAAATAGCAGATTCTAATTAAATCTCACGTTTTTTGCAAGACATTAGAGAGGAAAACATTTCTCTTGCATTTTCGGTAAATCCCCTCAAAGGCTCATTGTTTGAAACTACATATAGATTTAGCAATAATATAGTATTAATATAGGCAGCTATAGAGACTTGTTTCTAACATTTTGGTTGGTGGTGTGCCTCAAGATTTTTTCGATGGAAAAATGTACCTTGGCATAAAAAAGGCCGAAAAAAACTGTTTTAGGCTACGTATTACAGGTAATCTTTTCTCCTCTCCATGAGTATTGTTTACAAAATACTGCATTTCTACCTCAAGGCTAGCTGACATATATGTCAAAGGGAGCACTATTTTCCAGCTTTCATTTAAATAACAAAAATCTTTTTTTTTTTTTTTGGAAAATAAAGACATCCACAAATACCTGAACAACTTGCTTCCTTCGTCATCATCAAAATCTGGCCTGTAATATAAAGTCAAATGATCTCAAGTTTGTGATCACAACAAATTAAGTATATATTAATGGTACATTAATAAAGAGAAAACAACTTACGCAGCTCGTCTTTTATTTGTTCCCTTTGGTACAACTGCCCCACCACTTGCTTGGTTCCCACTCGCCCCCATTCCAAGATTTAGGTCTTCTAAGTCTATAAATATCACAGAGAGCAGGCTAATGCAACAGGGTTGACAGGTGATTTCCTTTTGTGCACTGGAAAAAGAAACTGTATCTCTTAACTGAAGCCTGGACTTGGAAAGCCTGATATCCATCACAGTAAATAACTGTCAAGTTTAAACTATTTTATAAGTAAAACCATGCTTTTCCACATTGAAAAGACACGCGATCGCGACAAGTCAACAGCAATCTAAGATGATCACAACACAGAGCAAGCCTCACTACATAACTTAAAAAATCAAACATCTGGAGTGAGTTAAGCAACATCGGTTTGTACAGTTCACCATTAAAAGTTTATTTCTCATCTTTGTAGTGTCAAATAAATATAAAACCTGGAGCTAGTCACTTATTTGACCACCGATCGTTTCCTATTCCCTTTTTTGTTTTAGCAAGCTGTTGCTTATGCAATAAACAGGTAGACTCAGTGTAGTTTTGCTGCTAAGCTAACATAGCTGATGCTGTCACGCTATCTTTCGGGAAAAAATCATTTACAGAAAAGCCCCAAAAAACTCTCATAACCGATCAACTGCAACTAAATACTCTTTCTGGATGATCTGTGTGTTTTTTAATAGAACTTACCTGGGTTTGAAGATGACATTTCCGTTTGGAATAACATAAACAACTAACTTCAGCAGTGGAAAAAATAGAATTCTAAACACACCTCCCCCTGACTAGCTAGCTCGATGCTAACCAGTCCGAATTTCAGACGCGCTTTGCTATAAATCACTCTGAGTCATAACTAAGGTCACTACATGGCTGGGAGAAAGCTTCACGCATAATTAAAAGTGAATATTTCCGTCAGTCACTGTCCTTTTTTGCTGTTTTGTCACCGTTTAAAGCCCCTGTCTGAGTAAGATGGCGTTTCAAGCTAAAACATTCGAGCTGAATTCCTTCCTTCTCTCTCATTGGTCAGTTAGACTGACTCTAGCTACGTCACACTCTAGGAAACATGAAGAGAAGAAGAATAAACTTCTGGAGAAATTTATTTTATCATTTATTTTATCATCTCACTTATTTAGGTTAATGATTTAGAATTTGGTTAAAATACAATCACTACTCATTATTGTTTGTCAACTAAATCAACAAGTGTTTGGGTGGGTGGTATTTTTAAATAAGAAATATGCATGATTCCATTTTTTAAATCACAATTTAAATACACACGCTATCTGTAAGATAAGCTCAATTATGAAGTATTTGTGTGTTTTTCACATCAGACATAACCATGTGTTTAAAATACTAAAATGTGCAAAACATCAGCTAACTCTCCCACATTACTGTTCACACACTTGCTTATCATACTCCGGGACATTCAAGGCCACTGCTGGCAACTCTTGTTATCTTGGTAGGGAGGGGAGAGGGGGAGGGTGAGCAGAGAGTTTTAGGGCCAGCGAGCGTAAGGGCGCTCGCGCTCCTTCTCTCCTCTTTCTCAGCTGAAAAAGACAATTGATATCTCTGTTTTGTGAATTTTTATTGTTGGCTTTGATTCTGAAACTACTATCATGAATAAAAGTCTTTTTTGGACTTAACATTTGGTGCCGAAACCCGGGACCCAAGATCTGGGCTTCGATCCGACGTGGGAGCAGGGAGGCCAAAGAATCTGTGCACAGCGTCCTCCCTTGACAGGACGGGCCAAGTCCCTGTGCCTGCGCCGGGTCGCGGTTCCAGTGACGGGTCCAACTTGGACGAGATCATCCCAACAATAAAAGGTAGGCTTGGCTGACCATTTTGAAACATAAATTTATCTATGCTTGGAGTAAACGACTCAGCATATTTGTGGCACTGGTTAGAGCAAACGGACTCACCAGTTGCAGGCACTGGTTAGAGCAAAAGGACTCACCATTTGCAGGCTTTGGTTAGAGTAAACGACTCACCATTTACAGACAGGTTAGAGTAAACGACTCACCTTTTGTAAAACTTTTTTTTTCAGGTTAGAGTAAATGACTCACCTTTTTACAGATAGGTTTGAGTAAATGACTCACCTTTTGTAAAACGTTTTTTTTTCAGGTTAGAGTAAATGACTCACCTTTTTACAGATAGGTTAGAGTAAATGACTCACCTTTTGTAAAACTTTTTTTTTTTTTTTCAGGTTAGAGTAAATGACTCACCTTTTTACAGATAGGTTAGAGTAAATGACTCACCTTTTGTAAAACTTTTTTTTTCAGGTTAGAGTAAATGACTCACCTTTTTACAGATAGGTTAGAGTAAACGACTCACCTTTTGTAAAACATTTTTATTTGTTGTCTAGAGAGGTCAGCCAACCTACATGTTCACCAGAGAGAAATTTGTGGTTGAAGGAATTGTGTTTTTTTGGTTTGAAAAATGGTTCTGATTATGGATTTTGATCATCCTGATTGGAGGAAAGTTTTGTTGTTGTGATGTTCATTCTGTTTATGCATTGTGAATTTCCGTGGCAAGATAGAGAAAGTTGTTAAACGAAGGAAAAAGGGTACGTTGTTCAAACTGGTTGTGTGCGTTGAGAGAGAAAAAGACAAAAAAAAAGAAGCAAAGCTGCTGTGCGGGCTGTTTGTGTAGCTGCCGCGTTACAGTGTGTGTGTGTGTGTGTGTGTGTGTGTGTGTGTGTGTGTGTGTGTGTGCGCGTTTTAGATCTGTATTAGTGAAGTCAGATAGTAAAGAAAGTTGATTGTGGTTGTAATTATACAATAATAATACAACATGGGTAAAAATCTGACCAAGGAAATAAAAAACAGTCCAGATGTTAAGTTTATGGGGAAAACTTGCCCAGGCAGTTGTGACTTCCTGGAGAAGTGGGTCACTAAACATGGGTTCCAGCCCCACTTGAAGAATAGAGAGCTCTGCTCAAAAGGCGGGAGGAAAAGGTGAAAAGGGGCTGAACCCAAATGGCATCGTGGACCTCGCCCAGGACCTCGACCAGGTCCTCAATATGGACCCCTTCATGGACCTCGCACCGGCGATGTCTGCTACAACTGTCACCAATGCGGCCATTACTAATAGAGACTGCCCACATCCTCCAAAGTCTCAAGGTCCCTCAGAACAGAGAACCCAGATGCGACCGTAAACCCAGGGATCTCAGGGGTCCTCCCTACAAACAACAGCAGCAGCCCCCATACAACCCAGGCTTCAATCCCTTCGGGAACAAGTGACGAGGCTCCTCTCAGCCTGACCCTCCTGAGCATGACCAGAAGGGTCCTGAGTCTGATCAGGAGGACTCTCTGGTCCCAATTCCTATTTTCGACCTTTCCTCCTTACCTGGCTCCTACCACAACACTCCTGAAGCTCGCCTCACCCTTCTCATTGGTCCCAACTGCATCCCAGTCACCTTCCTCTGTGACACTGGAGCTGAGGTCTCCGTCATCAAAGACAACATTCCAGGCCTGCGCCCCACAAAGAAAAAGATCATAGTTATAGGCGCAGGAGGTGATGCCAAAGTTACTTTCTGGTCCGAAAACACCACAGTAGTTGATGAAGATGGAACAGAAATCTCTGCCCCCTTTATTATCAGTAACTGTTGCCCCATCAACCTCCTGGGCAGGGATTTACTTGTCAAACTACAACTGAACATAGTGGTTGGGCCTAGAGGCCTACGTGCTGAAAAAGTGGACTTTTCTACTGATGTCTTTGTGATGGAGGGGCAAGGCACCCCCGCCACTTTCTACAGTCTGGAGCTAACTCCCACTGGTCTCTCCTCTATTACTGAGGACCTACAAGACAAGACTATAGCCCTCATGCAAGGCATGCCCTGGACTCCGCAAAATAATTATCCTCTACATATCACCATGACTTACACCAGAAACCCCCCTTCTGATAAGTACATACATCAGTTCCATGCTTTGGGCCCTCAAAGGGTGACGGCTACACATTTCCTCTGGGGCCAAGGTTGGGCCTGTGCCCTCATGTCATTATCTATCGAAGCATCACTGCTGGCCACAACCTTCACTCCACATGTGTCTCTGGCGAAAAACCCCCTCCATGAGATGGAAAGATCTGCAGTATATTGCACAGGAAGCTATGGTCCACAACCACACCCTGTGGACTAAATTATCCCCCTCTCTATACCACAGACAACATACCAGGTACAATTCAATTATAGCCCAAAATCACAGAATTTCCGTCTCAATTGGCTTCACAAGAAAAAGAGGAATGTATTAACAAAGATACACAGCAAGAAAAATAACTAACAAATGCTAACTAAACAAGACTAGCACATTTATGCACTTAGACTCTCCTTCTCGGTGAGGAAAAACTCCTAAAAAACCCATCAGTGGAGAGATGTACATGTCCCCTCCACCACAGCCATCCCACAAACACATCTTAGTGCATGACAACCTTATCTCCTCCACGTAGCTACTGATTTTCCAGACATTCCTGCCAGCCTATGGGCCACTTCCAAAACTGATGTTGGCCTCATGACCACAGCTTCTCCAGTCACCATTGTACCAAAAACCACCTACAGACCTTGGCTGCGACAGTATCCTCTCAAACCTGATGCAAGGGATGGCATCAGACCAGTTATCCAATATATGATCTCTGCCAGGATCATTATTGAGTGTCATACTCCTATATTCCCTGTGAAGAAAGCAGAATCTGGCAGCTGGAGAATGGTCCAGGATTTAAGAGCTGTTAATGCTGCCATCAAACAACGTGCGCCATGTGTACCTGATCCACATGTACCGCTGAATGAACTATTACCCTAACAGAAGTGGTTCACAGTTATTGACCTCAGCAATGCTTTCTTCTGTAAACCACCGTTGTGTCTATGTGTTTTGTCTTGTGTGTGAATGAAAGAACTGAGTGTTTTAAAGATTCTAGCAGAATCTCACCAGTTCTTAATTTTTATTGTTTTGCCTGTAAAGAAGGACGTATTGGTGACTTGGAGATAAAGGATGGGTTTCATCCCTGAAAACTGATTCCGCTGTGTGAGTAGCACACAGTAGAAGGCTGGATCAGTGTCCTCTCTTCAGTCTCATGCCAAAGAACTTCTTTACTGGACTTGTATAAGTTTTAAATGAACTAAAAAGCATAGTTTTGCAAGAAATCTGGTTATTTCCAAAATTCTTAAGATACAGGGAAGTCTAAAGTTAGAGGTCTTTCTTAGAATAAGAAAAAGAGAAAAGTAGAGTTAGTGATCTTAGAATTGAACAAAGAGACAAAATAAATAATTGGGAAAATTTGTGTGCTGCGCCACACGCTGCAGGCTGCCAGCACGGCGCCAGTAACAATGATAAAAAAAATACATAAATAAATAAAATAAAAAGAAGCACAGATCTGTGAGACTGGCACATCATCTCGCTGAATGACTGTCCACAGTGTTTATAAAATTGACCCTGGCCAGGTTAATTTTTGGGACTCAGAAAGCCGGTTTATGATGCCAGTTTTTGAGATCAAAAGAAGTTTGTAAAATTATTACCTCATCAAAACCAAATTAGTGAAAATGACTAAACAGTAGTAAATAAATGAATAAACTGTAAAAGTTTGTAGTAAAAAAGAGCCTTAAATTTGGTTTAACTGTTCTGTTACAAATTTATTCTGAAATGGCTCAAAAAATGCTAGTTTTTCACTAAAGTTTGTGATTGTGAAAAAGATGGATCTTTGTGTGTCTCTGTTTTTTCTGCAGCTGGGTGCGTTTGTGTCTCTGTTCCGCTGCAGCTGGGAGTGTTTGTGAGCGTGTGTGTAGGTGTGTGTGTGTAAGTGGGTGTGTAAGCCTGTATGTGTAAGACTGTGCATGAGTGTGCAAGGTTGCATGTTCTCCCCGTGTTTGCGTGGGTTTCCTCCGGGTACTCCGGTTTCCTCCCACCCTCCAAAGACATGCATGTTAGGTTGATTGGCCACTATGAAATTGTCCCTAGAAATGAGTGGGTTGTGTGGATGGTGTATGTGTGTGGCCCCGCGACCTGTTCGAGGAGTACCCTGCCCTTCGCTTTAAATCAGCCGGGATGGGCTCCGGCACCCCCCACAACCCTGTTACGGGATAGACGGATAAGATGATAACTGACTGACTGACTGACTGGTTACATGATAGGATGCAGTTTGTTTGTTTGTCTTGGGTAAAGAAGGAAAAAAAAAAAAAGGGAAAAAGTAAATGAGAGAAACAGATTAACATTGATTGTTTTTATATTTAGTGAAGATCATTTCTTTATATTTCTTTTTAAACATAATCAGATTGGAACATTGTGTTAGTTTTGAACTCAGGTTTGTCCATAATTTCACAAAACTTTTTATCTATGCTCTGCCACCTGGTAAAGGGAAGTTAGTATTGCTGTCTCTAAGATTAATGTGGTGGTAGATAAAAATGTTTTTGAATACTGAGACAGATGCTTATTAATGAACTCGAAACATAATTTGAACAATTTTAAATTCTATCTTTTAAGATCAGAGCATTAGTTTGATCCAAAACTTCAGCCTTAGCAACAATTATGTTTTTCTCTAATCAAATAATTTGCAGAGTTGATTTTTCTTTGTAATTGACACCCCATATTTCAGCACAGTAACTTAAATATAGTCAAATGTGAGAATTGTACAAGATGAATAATGATTTTTACTGAGAAAATATTTTGATTTGTGCTGAACTTTGTGCAGTTAATAAATAGATTAATGAATTAATGAAGCAGTAGCGACTAATAAAGGAAGTTTAGATCTGCAGATAAGTGTTTATGGTGATAGTCAGACGTGACTACTAATTTTATGTTGTAATCATAGAGGTCTCCCCCTATGTTTCTGTTCCCACTTTTGATGCCTTGCTGTACTGAAGGTCTAACCTCCTCCACAATAGTTCAGATAAGATATTCCTACGCTTTAGTGCACCTGGCGTTCCAGATAACAGAGAGACCCAGCAGAACACAGGATCATTGTTACACTATGATGAGAAACTAAAATGTTCAGATTTTAACGATCAGCTAATAATGTTGCCAAATACTGCTGTTTAATATAACATTTCCATAACAAAGAACAATTAACTTTTGTGACCTTTACTCATCAGACAGATGATGTAATTTTTGAGGCTTTGTATCCTCTGCAGAGCACTCCTATCCGGACTACTGTAGCCACTTCAAGAAGTAATATTTTGCAAAGTCTTACAGTTAAGAGATGAGATAACGTGAGATTCACAGGCTGACCAGGCCTTTGTGTTATTGAATCAGCTACAAAAGATAATTTGGAGAGTGTAAATTTGGATGTTCTGTGATGACAAAAACAGCAATTATTGAATTTAGAACTGTTTAACACAATTTCCAGAACTTCATGCAGTTCTGGGAGTTTGGGAATTTTTATGGGACATGAGATCACCACACGTACAGATAGCCCGAGTGTGATTTCAAACTGTAACTATAGTGAGCCACGGGCTTAGCCATGTCTCAACAGGGGGGATGCTGAGAATAGTAGGGGAGGTATTTCACGAACTGTTTGGTAATAGTTGATTCTTTGACCAAATGGGTTAAGCTGGTGCCATCCAACAAACTCAGCCCCTTTTGGATCTTATGTACACTGAACACTTCCCCCTGAACTCTGTTCTACAATGGACCCCAGCAGCAGATGCGGCCTTCGATGTTTTAAAACAGCTCCTCACCTCTTCAGGTGTTCTAAGTCTACCAAACTACTCCATCCCCTTTGTCCAGACAGTGGATTGGAAACAGGGATTTATGACTTCCCTGCTACTCCAGCCCTACGGCTCAAAACTAAAACCGGTGGCCTATTACTCAAAGAAACTTGATCCAGTTGCTGCTGCACTCCCCCCATGTATCCAAAACGTCTGTGCTGCAGCCATGGCGGTACAAGCCTCAGCTGAGTTAGTTTTATTTCATCCCCTCACTCTCCAAGTGAGTCACGCTGTTGATGTTCTCCTTCCACAAACAAAGATGTCCTTCCTGTCTCCTGCGCGCCACCTCAGAATCACAGCCACCTTTTTGTCACAACCACACCTTACCATCAAACGTTGCGACACGCTCAATCCTGCCACCCTACGCCCCATGACGGGGACGTCACCATTTACACTGACAGTCAATATGCACCCTCCACATTTTTGCTGCACAGCGGGCCAGAAGAGGGATGAAGACTTCTTCAGGAACACCCGTTCAACATGCTCGGTTACTCATTGAGCTCCTTTCTGCTGTGCTCATACCGCGGACTATCTCTGTTTGTAAATGTAAAGCACATACCAGAGACATTGATCCCATTTCTTTGGGTAACGCCAAGGCTGATGCGGCTGCTAAGGGGGCAGCCTCCGCTCCTACACAGATCCTCGCCTCCACCAGTCAACAATCACACCCCGACCCACCAACCATCATCCCCCTACAAGTACTGCGAGACATGCAGCATCATGCCCCGGCCTCTGAAACAGAACAGTGGACTACAGCCGGGGCCACCTCTAACCCTGACGGACTCTTTAAACTTTGCCTCCCCAGAAGCCTATTCTCTGCTGTAGCTAAATTGAGCCACAACAACCGACGGGGGTAGCAGTGGAAGTCCGTTTCGAAGAGGCGGGTAGCCACCAGGGGCCAGCGTCTCAAAACGGTGAAGAAATCAGCTGAACTGCGCCCTGTTTATGGATGGCTTATTTTGTCTTTTGCCAGAGACATTTCCTGGTTGCTCTGTGTCTCCAGTTTCTCTCACAACCCACAGACATTTTTGGGACTCCTGAAACTGGGCGACCAAATTAATTGATTAATTGGTTGATTGATTAATTCGTTCATTCATACAATTTATTTAAAAGCGCCTTTCTAGAGGACGAATGGACAGGATTGAGGACCGAATGGCTTTGGTCTTAAGCCTTGCCCCCCAGGGTGGGGTATTTGCTGTGATTGGTGATTCTTGTTGCGCTTACATTCCTGATGACAGCTCCACCATTTTGGATGCCAGACTATGACGTACCTTCGCCAAGCCACGCCTCAAGACTTTGTTCCTGCTCCTGGTTGGCTTGACTGACTTTTCACAGGCTCCGGGTCCCAATTTCTCCCGAAGGCCATCCTACCCTTCGTTGGCCTTTTAGTGTTTCTGCTCCTCTGCTCCTGTGGCGTCATCCCTGTGGCAGAATGAACTGACCGCAGAATATTTCTGGCCCAGGTCTACCAATGCAATCTGCTCCCCACTCAAGACTTGGATTTCCATGACCTTGCCACCACCTCTCTCTAAGCCCCTTGCCCCTATTCCAAGAATATGTGCTAGAAACCTCTGTTCTTGGGTCACTCGTTTGGACTGTTTGCACAATAGGTGCATTCTCAGGGTGCCTGGCTTCCTGACCATGACCCTGCACCGTGGTATCCCCACCAACAAGCACCTGCGGGAGTTTACCCGTTGTGGCGCCCCCGGTCAGGTTTTTCTTAAAGTCACCCTGTTGTTTTGTTTTTAATGATGATGTATCTTAAAGCTAATTTAATTGTGCTATTTCTGATGCTCAAAACTCACAACAGGGGGGAAATGTAAGATAAGCTCAATTATGAAGTATTTGTGTGTTTTTCACATCAGACATAACCATGTGTTTAAAATACTAAAATGTGCAAAACATCAGCTAACTCTCCCACATTACTGTTCACACACTTGCTTATCATACTCCGGGACATTCAAGGCCACTGCTGGCAACTCTTGTTATCTTGGTAGGGAGGGGAGAAGGGGAGGGTGAGCAGAGAGTTTTAGGGCCAGCGAGCGTAAGGGCGCTCGCGCTCCTTCTCTCCTCTTTCTCAGCTGAAAAAGACAATTGATATCTCTGTTTTGTGAATTTTTATTGTTGGCTTTGATTCTGAAACTACTATCATGAATAAAAGTCTTTTTTGGACTTAACACTATCATCATGAGGTTGTGTAGGTTGAGATGTTTAGAATCAATTTGGGGTTCTGTCCTCAAATTTTGTCTACTCTACTCTTCTCTGCCAGGCTGCCTTGCCTGCTTGATGTATCTACATCGTCCCGGGTTGAGCTCTTGCTTTTTCGTTCTTGTGGACCCTTCCCCATTTCATTCATTCCTCTCTAATGTCTTCTCATTTAGTGTTTTACACAGCTAGTTGGTAGAGTATGATTTACATGTTGTCCGCCTGTTGTCAACCTCCTCTCCTTGGAAGAGCGTTCTGTTTCAGATTCCTGTCTTGTGCATCCCCAGACTGAGGAGGCTGCTGTGCATGATCTACCACTCCGTTTCCATCAGGATGAAGTCCATCTACTGATTTCTTCAGATATATAGCTGTAGAGTAGAATAAGATAATTAACGGTCTTAGACACGTTTGCTGCTCGTCCTAAGGGAGGGATCTCTCTTTCATGTGGGTCTCCATAAGGTTTCACACCCCGCCCCCACTGCTGTTTTGTCTTGGGGGTTTTTTGTAGTTTTTTTCTTGCTGTGATGGAAGATCAAAAGGCATGAATTTGCTTATATTGTTTAGCTAGCATTTGTTTAGTTAGTTTTTAACTGTGTATTTTTTTTTTAAATATACAATGTAAAGCCCATTGAGATATTGGCCCATGCAAATAGAAGTAGAACTCGCATGCATAACCATTTTGACCAGTTCATTGCTGTTAATCAGGGGTCAGGAAGAGGGGTAGGCATTTGCAGACTGGAAGACGATGTGGAGTGACATCATCATGGCTGCAGCAGGAGAGTAGCACAGCAGTTGATCTGACACCAAAAGGATAGACACTAGGGGTTAAATAACCAGGGGAAGACGAGACACAGGTGCAGACAACTGGGCTCAGGAGTGCTGAATTAGGGCACAGAGCAGGATTATGAGGGCACAAATGTTTAAGAATGGAACAGGATCATGACATATTCATGTTAAATGAACCCATTAAAATTAAATTATAGCTTTATGTTGTTAAATAAATTACTGTTACACTAAATTCCTTCTCATTTGGTAAATGTTTTGTCATTAGATTGCAAATTTCTTTATCTTATGCTTTCACAAACTTTCATAATTTCACGTTTGGTTGCAGACAATTTTTTTCTGACTGATAAAAAAACTTGTTGATAGTGCTACAAATGGATTCAAATTCAGTTCAAATTAGACTTTTTTGTTAAGTTTTCATTTTTATTCCTACATGATTATAAGTCATAGTTTTATCAATAATTATAAACTGTTTCATTTTTATCTTTCTTAAACTTTCAACCCTGATTTGTAGATGCACAAAATAAATTTTTGTATAATTTTATAACAATTGTATTATCTTATGGTTATGTTCAGATGAAAATATACAGTGGTGGTCAAAAGTATACATACACTTGTAAAGAACATAATGTCATGGCTGTCTTGAGTTTCCAGTTATTTCAACAACTCTGATTTTTCTCTGATATAGTGATTGGAACAGATCCTTCTTTGTCACAAAAAACATTCATGAAGTTTGATTCTTTTATGACTTTATTATGGGTAAACTGAAACTGTAAACTTTTGACCACCACTGTATGTTCTAAGTAATGCAGCTAAATGCATTACAATGTCAGTTGAGGTAAAACAAAATATATTTTTTAACACATTTATCACTTGTTTAGTTTCGTCCTGTAAAAACCACTTATCCTTTAAGGGTCACGGGGCATGCGCACAAAATAGTTTTTTGTTTTTTTAAAAAAAGGGTAAAACATTTTATTAGAAATTTGAGTCATTTAAAATGCTACTCTACACATTTTCTCCTAAGATGGCAAATGTTTTGAGTATGGAAGAACATATAAAAACGATTTATTACTGAATTGTGTGTGGTGTCTTTGCATACATAATTCAGAATGAATAAAAACATCAAAATACTTTTTTGGTAATCCATGATCATTTATCATTATGAACCATATTTAAGCATCATTGAACCAAAACATAACAAACAAGATAAAAATATAACACTGTATTCAGGACACAGTCGTTTCTTCTGCATCACTGGGAAAGTAAAGGTTGCTCGTTGGTCGGGGTTAGTAAAGGAGAATGTGGTTGTGGAATGAGAGTGAGTTGAAAAACTGGGTGATTTCTAAAAAACAGGAATCAAGTGTTGAATGAAACAGTGAGGAAACAGCATATTTCTGTCTTGAAGATCTATGATGTGAGGTGGCAACCGGAAAGAAAAGAAGAGGACTTGAAGATGGAGAGCTCCTCGTACGCTACAAATAAGGCACTTAATGCACAAATACACAAAAGTGTGACAAAAAGTTAAGAACAGTTATTGTTTCATCAATACATCAAAAACAAACAAAAAAAAATTCTATAAACATTAGAAAATGAAACGTGTAAACTGATTTTATACATTAAATCTTAATTAAAAAGATTAATTTAGAACACTTATTCATAACCAGGTTAATTAACGTAACCTAAGCTTTAGGCAGAAAACTGCAGAATCTGGCCAAACTTCATGAAGAATATTTCCAGTATTTCCACAAAGCTACTTCATTTCACAATGATCATACTGAGTCATCTCTTCTTACGCGGGTGGCATCATCAACACATGGCTCAAACTTTGCAGACATCAAATCTCAGGAAATTACATTTTCTCAATCCTGTACCAAACACACATTTCTATCAATTGCTCTCAACTTTACCGGAAAAAACAAAGACAAACACTTTTTCCAGGTGAAGTAACTTGAAAGGAAATGAGCTTAGCTGAATTAAGACTGGACTGAGATAAAACACCTCACAAAATTGAAACCATAACACTTCATAAATGGCACAAGCCGCGTTAAAATGCAGAGGCACAAAGTCCAGCTGCTATATATGACTTTTTGAGCTTGTGCAAAGGTGCAACAGCTTGAACGATTATGTTGTTGCATAGACTGAAAAAAAGGGAAAGAAATGCCTCATTGTCTCACTTTCTCAAAACAAATTTTACTTTGTTTTGTTCTTCCTTATAAAAAACAGAATAAAGCAGCAGAAATTTAAAGCATCGCTTTAAAATGGCATTCAGCAGCTGTAGCTGGCTCTAAGGCACACAAGTTAAAGCATAAAAGCTGAAGCGGAAGAAGCATCATCTCTCTCCTGCACTTCTATTTTCTTTCCCGTCACAGAGAAATATTTTGGACTAACATAGAGCAAAGGCCATGAAACATCAAACTTGATGACAAAGAAAAAGTTGTGCCGGTGTAGTGTCTGTTGGCTCTTGGTGCCCTCTAAAAGTGCGACTGAACACGTATGTGTTTAGGTAACTTAATTTTTTTTAGAAGATCTCTACTGTTCTCAGAAGTCAAGAATACTTTTCCTCTCTTTCCCATACACACTTTTTTTTTTGTCATTTTTGTCTATGAATCTCACTCTCCTCCGACGGATGAGTCCATCTCACTCTCTTTTATTCTGTCTTCTTGTGGTTGTTGTTGTGGACTGTGTAACCATTTAGCAGGGGTCCATTTTTCTTGACATGAGTTTTATCCCCTGCCTCCTCCTCTTCTTCTGACTCATCTGGTTCATCTTTGTCACTTCTGTCATCATCAACTTTTTCCTGGAAAAATAAAAAGGTATTCTGGTAAAAAAAAACAAAAAAAACATACATTCTGAAGCAAAGATGTCAAAAAAGTCTTAAAGTGGCTATGACACGATTGAAAAAAAATCAAACAATCCATGCATCCCCATTCAACTCCACATTGTAATTACATTTTGTTTTTTAAAAAATTAAAATCATGAAGGAAAAGTGGCCCCGCAACAGACTGCAACGACCAGTTCTAGGTGTACCCTGCCCCTCGCCTTGAATCAGCCGCGATGGGCTCCAGCACCCCCCGCAACCTTGTAAGGGATAGATGGATAATAAGGTGACTGACTAATGGAAAGTTTAAATATTGAAAATAAATTTGCACTTTGAGGCTGCTTATGTCATCAATCCAGAAGTTGATCTAGAAACACAGCCATATTGTGTGATGTCATCGTGGGAACACAAGTCGCTGAAATTTTAGCCTTTGCAATGACGGACATGGAAATCTCAGAGGAAAGCTCATCAGAAAATGAAGCCGTTTTGGCTCTGTCATTATCTGACAGTCCTTTTGAATTCAAAATTTTGGACGATGAGGTCGCCGTCGATTCATATCTTCCCTACAGATATGAACCATATGCATCAGAAGAAGACGGCGAGGGGTCAAGTAGTAGCAGGTCTAACGCTGGTGGTCACAGAGGTGGGATCCCAGTTGATATTCAGTGTTTAACTAATGTTGAATGGTAAGTATGTTTTTAAGCATTGAGAACCTTGCTTATTTAAGTACTATACTTTTCTTAAAGAGGTCTACAGTGTTTCCTTTAGTGGTTACCAAGGATTATGTCATGTGGCAGGTCGTTCTTAATTATAAATAATTATTATCATAAAAACAAAAAACATCAAAGAAATTCAGCAATTTTTTGTTTTTATGAGGAACCTCATAGAATGATCCACATAATATTTTATACTCATATAGGTGCACCTGTCAGTGTTGCCGTTCTGACCCGGCACTCCACTATCCCTCGTTCCCTGGACTCGTTTTTCCCACTATTTGAATAATTTTGGGCCCTTTGGGAAGTTGAATACTGTCACATTATCTTTCTGTGACTTTGAGCACCCAAAAACCATACAACGACCAGGCATATTACCCAAAAACACGACACAAAAACACTCAGATTCAATGTAAACAAATATGCTGCCCCTGAAAAGTCTCCCCTTAATGACGTCACACGAAAGTACTTCTGGAATAGTTCAAGAATGAGCTCTCAATCGAGGGATAATCTGAAATGTGAATATTTATGTAAACATCCTCTTTGGGAGACTGATTGCACAGATATACTTACGTAAGTGATAGTTACTCTATCAAAATCTGTTAAGTAGTGTGTTTGGTGTCATAGCCACAATAAGCTTTTTTTCATTTTGTTGCATAAAATAAGCTTGACGTGGCAAATTTTAAAATGTTTCTTGTATTTTTGACAGCTTTTGTACAATGTAGGTAACAACAGAAAGTTTTTATTTTGGCCGCAAAAAAAATGAAAAGATTCTGTTTCCACCTCTTTCTGGTGACTTTGCAAATGAGAATTTACTTAATTAGATTTACTTCTACTACTAATTTCAACTTCAAACCTCTTCCACATTTGGGATTTTTAAATCCCCAATAACACAAACTTCTGCATATAAGAATCTTGAGACTTGTAACTTTTATTACAACTCAGTTTAAAACAAACACTACCACACTAACGCTCACTCGAATTCCTATAACATACAAAAAAATTAATAATTTCAATCCGAATTAGACATGGACATTTCTCTGTCACACAATTCAAAAGCTTACGCCATTCTATCAAAACCAAACCCATAATCACGGTTGGACATCAAATGTGACAAAAATTCCGGGGAAGCACATTCCAATTTCTGGTTCCATTTCTTTTTTAACTTTTCCACGCAAACCAACAAAAAAACAAAAGACACACTTCTTTTGTTAATTTTGTTTGCAGCAGCAGTTTTCTCACATTTTCCTTGGAATAATCAACTAGAGGAACTAAAATAGAGAGCAGTTCACGAACGATGATGTGGCAGATTTCTAATATTAATGAAAAAAAAAAAAAATGAATGCTTACGTTGTTGGTGAGAAAACGAATCGCTATGCGAATGATGAGGATGGCCCAGAAGATATGAAGACACTGCAAAGTCATCAGCAGCCCGTTGAAGAAGTAATAGCCAAAGAATGGTTTATAGATAGTCACTGGGTATACCCACGTACAGTAAATAATCCTGAAAACAAACAAAAAAATAGCATTGAAAGACAAAATAAAGTCATTTAATAACATTCAACAGATGAGTGTCTGAGTACCAGAAAGGGAAGATAATGAGGCGCGTGATGATGAAGACTGCAGCAAAAACAATGAAGATGTAGTTGCAGGCATTTCGCCAGCCAGCATAGTTAAACATCTTTGCAGACTGTAAGAGAGGAAAGACAAATATGTTTTACTGGTACATCTATGACAGTGTTAACGTCTTTAAAGTGTTTGGTCCTCCACCAGATGGCAGTCTGTGACAAATGACCTCCATGCATCGTGTGTTGTCGTCTATTTTTCATATGAATGAATAATTGATACTGTCAGCACACTGTATGAACACATCTTTTCTGATCACTATTTTGCTATATTTGATTGATATAACCTGCAATTTGAGATCCAAAAAGAGGTGTGAATTGTTCATGTTACCTGACTGAGATCACATTGACCTGCTTGAGTCAATGCAGGAGGTTTTTGCTACGTTTACCTCCAGAAAATAATCAGAAGAGTCATGCACCAGCATGATGAGAGTTCCAGCACGAATGTAGTTAACACACCAAGAGAAGCTGATGAGGAGGATAGTTGCCACATGGTGAACTATCTGCTCCTTGAAGTCCTACAGAAAAATGACATGAAGGAGAGACATTTTTTAATTTAGTTTTACAATCAAAGAAATATGGATTTTGCAATTAGGTTTGCGTGCATGGTGCTAAACCCTGCTTAACAAGTATGGAGCCAAAACCTTTTTTTTTGTAGCAGGAACACAGTGTACCTCTTTTCAAAGATTTTCCCACTGTGCTCAGCTGACCAAACTGAGCAAAGTTCAACAAACACAGACACACACACAAAAATACACGTATAACAACGGTCTAATGTCCACCTCCAAGTCCACAGATGTCAAGATTGATCAGATACTACATAAAATGAGTTGTATTCTTTATGAGTAAAGATAAAGAGAAGAAATAGAAGTTTCTGAGATTTCTTTACTTACTTTGCGTTTTACATCTGAAGCAACACTGAAAAGAAGGGAGCCATAGAAACCCAGCTCAATCATGTAGTACCAATACTGTGATGGTAAGAGAGTCTAAAAGAGGAAGACACCAGTTTTAGTTTAAAAATTCACTCACTGATTCATTGACATTCAATTACGGAGACTATAGCCTACCACTTTCATTATTGATGCTACTATTGATTATACAAAATATGCTAAAATTTAAACTTTAAAGGAAACAATATGATTAATAGCCAGGACTTCTTTTGATTAATTTTTTTAAAGATATTTAAGTCAGTTGATTTTCTTTTGCCTGTGATGTAACAGCAGTGCATTTAAGCGAGTTGAGATTTAAAATCTGTTTGAATTTTTTCAATTGTATAAACTGAACTACTTTGGCTCCACCGATCATTAGTGTTTATCTTATCTTAACAACCAATGACGTTATCAATCTATGTGTCAGAATTCATACTCACACCATGCAATAGATAACAAATGTATATGTTTCTTCCAAGTAGCTTTAAAGGGAACTTTTTGGAGGATTGTAGCATGTTTAAACGTTATTCCCACATCAAAAACATATCTGAACAGTTGTCTTCTATTTCATTCCTGCAAGTTTGAGAAATTGGCAAGCTCTCCCGTCCAGTATTTGTATGCTATTCGAACCTCAGGCTGTACTTGGCTGAGAATTTTGCTGTCCACCACGCCCACATTCTAATGTAAGCAGGAAGTGTATTTGCAGCATGCAAGCACGCTGCTTACGCTCAGTCCTAACTGTGAGGGCTTTTATGTATATACACCAAAATAGAAATATAAAAGTATATAGACAAGCTTTGCTAACTTTGCAATCTATGCCGCATACTGCACATGCCAAGGGAACAGGGCTAAGCAGGGAGTGAGACAACAAATGTGAAACTCAGTAATTGTATGATTAAGCTTTTTCTGGAAATATGGCATATTCTAGGCTAAGAAAATGTGTCAAATTTATTTGTATATGCTAGGACCGGGGTCGACAACCCGCAGCTCTGGAGCGGCATGCGGCTCTTTCGGTCCACCCTTGTGGCTTTTCTGTCACTATTTCTGTCAACATTTCTAAACCGAATCAATAATCAATAATAACAATAATCATAATAAATCCCCAAACTAGATCATTATCAAAACCCATCTCTTTAAAAAGTTTCTTTGCTAAGGGGAGTCGTAGAGTTACAAAGTTACGGTGCAGACTAGATCTTAGAAAAACTCTGCAGGTTTCAGACCAAGATGGGACTGTCTGGTTGCAGCAAAACCAGCTCAGGACTTTCATTGATTTACTGTTACTGTGAGTGACTAGTATTTTTATGCACTTTTTGTGATGTTTTATTTTGAGGATATGTTTTAATGTTACCATAGCAACCAGAGTGCGTTAGGGCAGAGACAACGTTACCCATGTTCGTTAATAAAGTTTCCACTGAAGACAAAGTGGATTTATGTGAATTATTTATTGATAAAGTAACCGTTTTTAATGTTGGTCTTATTTAGTTTTTTGCGACACCTTTAGACCGGTCTGTGAAAATATTGTCAGACAGTAAACCAGTCCATGGTGCAGAAAAGATTGAGTACACTCTTCTACAGGATGAACTTCAGGGAAAATAAACGTTTAATCATCAAGGCTCATTATGTATTTGGAGTTATTTTTATAGTAGTAATTTTACTAATATAAATATATACGGCATGTGTTGCCTGCATTCTAAGGCTTTTCACATTTGCGGCTCCAGACGTGTTAGTTTTTTGTTTGTTTCGTTTCTTTCAACATTTTGGTTTGCCGACCCCTGTGCTAGGAGATAAGACTTTATACCCCACAAAAGCACAATATCCCCATTAAAAAAAACTGTTCCTACTGTAGGGCGTCTGGCTCAGATTGAGGGCATTTCAGTGACCTCTAGAACCTTCTTAAGTAGGATCTGAATGCAATAACTTGGGGACATAAATACAATATACTCCATCTTAAAACGCACAAGCACTGGGAAGCCTTGCCACATCTCCTTCAGGTCATACAGCCAAGGTTTCTGCAAAAAGAAACACGATGAGAGTGAAATAACAGAACCTAACATCTGACTCAGCACTGCGAGCAGCCAAAGCTCTTTTTCCCTCTGACAAAGACAAAGTTATCGCAGCACAACACTGTGAAAACTGGCAGGTTACAACAGCAAGGCAGATGAGAGATGAAGATGTTTATCAAGAGGCAGGAAGAGAAGCAGGGACGGTAGAGAGTTTAACTTTGCAGTACTCACATCGATGAGGGCGCCCAGGCCAGCAATGAAAGCAAGAAGGTAAAAGGTAAATCTCCAACTGAAAGAGAGCAAACACACATACAAACATACTTTTTCCTCAGTCAACGGGGAAACCAGCATTTGAAGAACTGTATGACACACTCTAAATTTTAGTGGGAGATGCTGCTCAAAAAATTTTGTGAACTACGCTGAGAATACTTAATGAGGATTCCTCGAATGCCTGTATTAGTGGAAATATTTTAACACAAAAAGCTGCTGACACAGATTGGTAAAAACAGAGGAAGACGAAACGGTAAAGAAGTAAGAAATGGGAGACAAAGAGACAAAAAGATCGCTGTCTGCACACAGACAAGGATCGATTCAGAAAAAAAATGTCATTATGTGGCAAACAGCACAGTGAAAGACACACTATAACTGAGTGACAAAACATCCACTCACATGCATTATTCCACTTCAGGACACACTTATATGCAGATCTTTGCTGCCAACAAGCTACAAAATAAACTGCGCATGCGACAGTCTGAAGAATCAGTTCTACAAAATAACAAATTTTCTATTTTAACATGTTTTCTCATAACCTTGTCAGTTTAGAAATAACCTCTTTATCTCATCAAATAGTGTCTCCATTCATAAAATTGCTGTAGTAGCCATGAAACAAATTCACACAACTGAAGTGATGCATGCTTTCAAACCATCGAGATCTCGGGGAAAAGTGCAATGGAATTGAATAATGAATATGTTTTTGCATGCGTTTTAAGATAAACCCGCTTGCAAATCAGTCCTTGGGAGGCTGACAATCTCATACTTTCTGCTGCTGCCTCTGGCACCATCTGTTGTACATACACATGTTTACATTCATGCCCCATGCAAGCCAGTTTAAGCAGATTTTCACTATTAGCTGATTAAACTGTAGGATTAATTCTGCTTCTGTTGCTATAAAAGGCTGAAGCATAAAAATAACTGTGACTCGTGACACCGCCATGGCCGTGTGCTCAAGTGCATGTTGAATTTGTGTGTGTGTGAAGAGCCTGTGCAAAAAGCATGGTAGTGACAGAGTGACATTGTAATGATTGCATGTTAAAAATAGAGAGCTACTTTTACAGCAAGAAATGTGCTTATATAGCCAGAGGAACTCAGAGGTCAGCAGCTGCCTGGACTTCCTCTATAGCTACATGCCATCTGGGTAAAAACAGTCAGTAAGCGCGTGCATTTACCTGGCCTCTCGAAACTTTTTAAGCATACTTGGTCTGTCCAGGTTCCTTCGTCTTCTGAACCATCGTTGGACTTGTTTCTCTGAGAGGCGAGTCTGCTTGCAAAGGTTTATCACTGAAGACTGGGAGAAAAAAAGGAAAGTCACATTGTAAGGCTAACTGATAAATCACACAATACAGCATAACATTGATTAAATGTGAGGAAATGTACCTGGGAGGGAGTTTTGGTAATGTTACAGTAGAAACACTCCAGTGTGGTGTTGTAAGGGGCCTTGAGCCGCACAGTCTCTTTGACCCCGAGTAGAGAGGCCAGGGGCGTAGCCACTGTTCTGTAATAAAAATCAAGGCAATGAATCTTACAATAAAATAGAAATATTAGTCTCAGGAGCGAAATTATACAGCGGCCTAAAGTTTAACCAACAAATTGACTTCATGGTGAGAGCAAGCTCCATCTGCTTGCTAAGGTTAAAGCCTTCTCCAGCTGTGTTGAAAAGCTATCCATGCTCTCATCAGCTTCATGCTAAACTATCACAATATGTTGTATATGCTACTTAGCCAACGAGTGGTCAAACACCTGGTGGTTGAACATGAGCACATCATCTCAATCCCATAATAGAAATTAACACAATATTATTTGATTTATAGATTTTTTTATTTTATTGGAATATATTCATCCCATGTGGGGAAATGACTTTTGCTGCATTGTACCGCAGCAGGCAGCACCAATGATGGGAGTAACTGGAATTTAGGTGTCTTCTCTAGGGACACTTGAGCACGAGCCCAGTGGGAATCGAACCGTCTTCTCTGGGTCCAAGGACAATTCTACTAATTTAAGTGCTTTAAAATACAGCAAAAACACATTTACTAGACTATTTTGTTTAACTTTGCAATTTGAATTCACTTTTATTTGTGTAGCCCAATTTCACAACACAAAGGGCTTCACATAGTAGGTTAAACTAAAGTATATAAAACTAGTAAATAGTAGAACAAAAAGCAAAAAAAAATGTATATACAAAAATACATGGTGACTAGGGAGGCACGGTGGCGCAGTGGGTAGCACAGTGACCTTACAGCAAGAAGGTCGTGGGTTCAATTCCCAGGTGGGGACGAGGCTCGGGACACTGGCCTTTCTGTGTGGAGTTTGCATGTTCTCCTCGTGTCTGCGTGGGTTTTTTCCGGGTGCTCCGGTTTCCTCCCATCCTCTAAAAACATGCATGCTAGGTTGATTGGCCCATGCCAAATTGCCCCTAGGAATGAGTAAATGTGTGTATGGTTGAATATGTGTAGACTGGCAAACTGCCCCTCGCCTTGAATCAGCCGGGATGGGCTCCCGCAATCCCGTAAGGGACAGACAGTTAAGAAGGTGACTGACTACATGGTAACTAACTAAACAATCTCCCCACATTCCTGCCCATAGACCCTACCTGGGTTAGAAAAAACTGCCCCTACCCCAAAAATAATTTTTTTTTTTTTTGTATTTTGAATTACTCTGTTCATCCCTCACCGGGGAAATTTGTTTGCTGCACTCCTTACACCGCAGCAGGCTGCCCTTCAACGGCGCCAATGGTGGGAGAAGTGGGGGGATAATGGCAGTAGGGGAAAAAAAAGAAGAAACAGCAGGGATGAATCTGATATTTTTTTTAAAAAAAGTCCAAAAGGCCATTCATCATTTCCCATTAATAACATTTCTTACTTTTTTCCCCCTAAATAACCATCAATTTAAAAAAGGCATAAAAACAGGAACTTAACGTCCAATTACAAAAATAAGTGAATTTATCAGTCTAGATTGAGACAAAATTTCCAGATTAGTCCAATTAGGCTTAAATTTAGATCTCTCTTCTTATCCTTCTGTTGCAGGAATATTATAGTTTATGTAAATGGTTGGAAATAGAAGAATTGAAAGATTAAATGTATTTTTCTACATAATAATCAAATTAAACTACACATCCTTATGGGAGAATAAAAATATATTATAAATAATTATAAACATTAATTATTGGGCGGGTCAGAATGAGTGCACTATATGATAAAAATGTTTGATTATATAGCGGTTTATCGACAAGCGGTTTATCTTCTGAACCGCTTGTCCCTGACAGGGTTGCACAGGTTGCTGGAGCATATCCTGGCTGATTCAAGGTGAGAGCCAGGGTACACCCTCAACAGGTCGCCAGTCTGTTGTGGGGCCACACACACATGCCTACCGCTATGGCAATTTCATAGCGGTCAATCAACCTAACATGCATGTTTTTGGAAGGTGGGGGGAAACCCACGCATACACGAGGATAACACGCAAACTCTACAAAGAAAGGCCAGTGTTTTTAAGCATTGTCCCCACCTGAGACTTGATCCCTGATCTTCTTGCCATGAGGCCACTGTGGTATCCACTGTGCCACCAGGCAGCCCCATACAAGCATAATAATATTGAATTTGGCAATTTGTAGTAACTACTGTATGGCTATTATACTGTATGCCTTCTTAACCCTGTCCCTTTTGGGGTTGCTGAGGGTGCCGGAACTCATCCCAGTTGATTCAAGGGGAGGGCCAGGGTACACCTTGAACAGGTCGCCAGTATGTCGCGGGCTATTATATGCATCATTCATAAATAAGTAAAAACATTTTATGATTAACGGTTTACAACTGAAACAATGAGAAACCAAAAAATACTGACTCATAGCAATAAACCAGGCAGGAGGTGGCGCCGTAATGACTAACCACCAAAAGAGGAACTACTGGAAACAAAAACACATCTCTAACGTGCAGAACTAAATGAATCACCCGGACAAACTAATCAAAAACCAGATACAACTGCTAGTATGGTAAAGTTGCTCTAAAGGTAAACAGACAACTGTAGAAAAAAAAAAAAAAAGATCAAATACGAGAAGAGACAATAGCTCAGGAAAATAAAAAAGCGATGATGTCTGAAGATAAAAAATAGATGTTTGTAGGTATAGTGAAGCTCTTATAAATGAAAAAAATGCACTGACCTTTCGAAGATCTGACGAATAATAAGGAATATCAAGGCGATGGGTAAAGCCACCCATAAATCCCGGGCTTTTGCGTACACCCGTCCATCCCGATCCTCCAAGTCAGCCCAGCCAAGGCCCTCCGGAAACCAAAGCTGCTCCTGCCAGAACCATTCAACCAGCTCGGACAACATCTGAAACACCAAAGCAAGCACTATTCAGCACTGCTTTTATCAATACATTATGTATGACACAAATAACCATGGCCAGGGTTACTGCTAAATTTGACTATACAAGCAAAGAATCCTAAAATGTAGGCCTCACTGTGTGGGGGGGGGTGTACGGTGCCACCCAACTATGAGACAGACATGATGTTGTATTCACTAGAAGTCTTTTTGTGGGTTTTCCCTTAATGCATGTAACAGAGCAGGAGAAACATGCAGGTGGCTAAGATGACCCACATGAGGGTGAGGAATCTGACCAACTTTAGAGAAAAAAGAAGAGTTTCTTCATGCTTTCAACACCAACTGAGAACAGCTGTTAAGAACTAACCACGAAGAAGAATATTTCCGCTCTCAAGTCCAGGGAGTGGCAAAAAGAGAAGGAGAAATAACCAGAAGGATGTGAGTCATAAGTCATCTATAAAGTGCATGGGGAGTGTTCGTATATGCTTCGTCTGTGGAGTCCCCCTACTCAGATCTCCAAGAACCCTCCCAGCCTCTGCAGCTGCACATGCCAAAACTCTGAAACAGCTTCACTCCCATCCCCACCCTGCTGCTTCCAGCTAGTAATCAAGGATTCCCTTGTTGGTTTGGAAAGCCAGAAACTTTTGTACAGCTATCTCATCTTTTTTAAATACACTATTTATTCTAAAAAACTAAAAATTTAAGTTAAGCAGTGAAGAAAAGTACATTTTAAATAAAAACTTCTAGCATCTTGGTTTAGCCAATTCCAAATAGTCTGTACTAAAACTCTGGGACAAAATAATCAAATCAATACTTACGGAATCAATGTTTGCAGCCTACTTACTAGTGCTTTTAAAGTGTATTTTATTTTACAAATTCAGAATTCCTTTAAATGAGTGTGATAATCTACCTTTAATTACGACATGAATCAATGTCCTCAAACAGATTTTTTTTTCTGATTGTTTTCTAATTTAAAAAAGTGAGGGTTTTTTTTTTCAGCTGACAAACAGTTTCTGACTAATAAAGAAAAGTTTTTTATTTGTTGACAATTTGTGCGTAAATCATCACTTTTCAAAATGTAATCAGCAAGGGATGTGTGGTTCAAACAATTAAACAAATCCAATCAGATTAATATTGTTGTCCTTCAAGGTTCATTCTCCCACCCTTGAAGGTATTTCTCCATTGGAACCAGGACTTAATGTGCGACACTATAAACCATAAAAGAAACTATATCAGCTGGTTGTAGCTGCTCACAGAGCTCGGCAGAAGGAGTCACGGTTGAGTGGATTGGTTATTTTCCACATCATGTCTTGTTAGTCATCACGGCCTTTGTTTCCTACTGCAATAGCTCGGATGGCTGAGCACTGGGCTATCCCTTCTGTCTTTCCATCCCCCCTTCAACAGAAGTAGTGGTTGGTAAAGATGAAACACTTTATCCTCCCATTTGCCAGCTCTTTCCTCTCTGTATTATCCTGCCACATTTCTGCGGGAACACCAAACCAAATCTTGAAACTTCTGCTGAATGAGCATGTTTGTCTACATGTCTGCCTCAATAAAAACGACTGAGTAATCTGACCAAACCAGATAAGTAAATGAAATTCTGAGCACCAGTATATGAGGTTCAAAGAACAGAGATGTTTGCTGTGTGAAAGGGATTTCCAATACTAATGACTGACTCAAAACAACTGCATTAGTTTTAATTAGACACTACATCATGTACAGACAGTCAGTAAACAGTATAAGGAAACATGTACAAACATTCCTTCCATTTAGCTGCAAAGCGGGAGAACAGCACAGAGATTTGTTTCCGAATGGAAGAGGATTATTTTTAGGGCTACTTGTTGAGGTCATTCAGTGAATTCAGCATTTTTAAGCACTGTTTCCCCACAGCATTGCTAAAAGCCTATATCATTGGCTGGCCAGATCATATGACTAGACTGACCATTTTAAACACCCAATAAAACTAAAGAAGGCCTCCAGTAGAGGAGGGATGGAGGAAGTTCACTTTATCTCAATCTTAGTTGCTGCGCTTCCTCAGTATGAATATACACTAAAAGTATGTGGTGATTGTAAACAGTGATCTCACATTGAGCTAGCAGAAAATGGTCCGCGCTGTTCCTGATGTCCGCTTTAAGCTTCAGACGAGTTCTTCGTTTATGGTCCAGTCTTTCAAAGATAAGAAAAAACAGAGGCCTCAGAGAAAAACCTAAACAGATCAGATTGAAGTCTGATACTGAGTACAGAAATATTTGGAAAATGTAAACAGGCTGCCACCATGTAGTATGCTTTTCTTACTCCCTTTTTGAAGGATAAACATGATCATACAGTTTATTATTTAAGATGGGAAGAGGCAGCGAAGGTAACACAAGTCATATGACGAGCAACAAGGTCTGTTCATGAGTCACTAAACGCACTATCTGTATTTGTAAAACTACCCAATTACTCATATCTGTTCAAATCTAAAATGTTCACCAGGAGTTGAGTCACTCAAGCCATAGCTTGTAAACGACCAGATAACTGATTTCAGCAGTTGGTTCGACATGCTGCTTTAACAAAGCTGATTAAAGATTTTTGACTTGATAATCAAGACACAGTGTGACAAACACTTCAATGCAAATTCAAAGACTCAAAATCAAATCACAGGTCATTGTTACTGCCTTTTATTTTGGGTTCATTATTTAGTGAACCCAAGTAGCATACAAAAGATAAAACACACTATTACTGCTGAAGGTCTCAACGACTTGCTAGAATCCTGATAAAAATCTGATTCTGAGGGTTTTATTACGTTAAACTTGGAAAATATTGTCAACTTTTTAAATTAATTACATTGTTTTTTCAATCTTTTAAATAAGTCACAATACACAAAGTCTTGCAACGCTCAGCAAGGTTGTTCAAATTGTTCATAAACAAAAATTTCATTCAATAAATTTATTTTACACTTCATTTCAGGTTCAATGGCCTGTTTTTCAGTGACTGAGTTGACCACTTTCAAAACATGTACTTTTAAATATTAACAAAAATGCAGTTATTTTTATAGTCACCCAGTTGGCAGGCACTTATTCAGACTCTTTCAATTTTAATATTTTATGGGTATTAATCTTTTATAACATCAAAATACATGTCTACATCAGCCAAGTCTTCCAGCAAAGCTAATTTATTCAAGCAATAAACTGGGGAGACGGTGGCTCGGTGGTTAGAGCATTTGCCCGCGGACTGGAGGTCAACCGGAAGTTTGCGAGTTTGCATCCCAATGAGTGCATGACTACGGTCCTTGGAGAAGACACCTAACCCACTGTTGGTGCCGTTAAGGGCAGCCTGCTGCGGTGTAGGTGTGCACCACACAAAACTCCCTGGTGAGGGATGAATAGAGTGAGGGGAAAAAAGAAAAAAAACTCGTAACATCTGTCAAAAAGACATTTCACACAATTCTCTGCCTGTTCTTTTAATAACTGTTCCCAGATAAAACTTACTAATAATGACATGAGTTGTCAAATTAGAAAACATGATGATGTGGAAGTAACGGGTCATGCCAACCTCCTGTACGGTCATAGTTAAGCTTGTAGTGGTCCCACGTCTGTTGCCATGAGGAACACTTGGAAAAGAATTAAATCCTAACAGGAAATGCAATGGGATGAACGGTCAGCTCAGGAGAACAGCACGCATCCTCTGAATAGTTTGTTAGCTATAACTCACATCATGTCTCTGGTATTTTGAGTCAGAGAGGAATGACACTGAGGCATTTAAATTCTTTGCATTTGAGCAATCTTTTGCGGTGTGAGGAAAGTTATTTTATTTATATCAAATCAGGCAACTAAGACTTGATTTTTTGCAAGTCAAATTACATTAGTTAGTAAAAAAAATTAGCTAAATTTCCACTTGGCATAAAGATGATTTGATGAGCTGCGTTAATCTACATACTGTGCTGTAGATAAAGATAGGTAAGGCAACTTTTGTACCTTTGACACTGATCTGTGACACTGATGAATTATTGATGGAACAGTCAATCAGTAAGTGTAAAAAAACCTGGTTCAGGATGTGTGAGGATGATATCAGCAAGCTGATAATTTTCTCCTCAAGAGATAAAAGCCAGTGTCTAGAGTCCAATACTCTACAGAGTCTCAAAAATGTTGATTGAAATAAAAGTGAAATAGTGAATAACTATTTACTCTTTCAGGTAACTTCAACTCAACTGTTAGAGATCTCTGGTGATTTATGCAGTCTTTTTTGAGTTAAATTAGCAAATGTTTTCTTCATTTACACTTTTGGATTTTAAGGATAGGTACATGTTCCTAGGATACAACACTTTAGTTCCACTCTTTATCTTCTTTATAGAATTTTATTCATCTTCCAAATTTTGCATGATAACCTCTGATCTTGAGAAATACACTCCACATGGTCTTTTTTTAATAAAAGTGAAACAGTGAATTACTATTTACTCAGTCAGGTAACTTCAACTGTTAAAGATCTCTGACCATCTGCAGTCTAAATTTATATTTTTGGGTTCTAAGAAAAAGCCACATTTTACTCAGATACAAACCTCTAGTAAAGTATTCTATTGTTTACCTCCCATATATTTCTTCACAATTTGATTCATCATCTAAATTTAACATGATGACCTCTGATCTTGAGAAATATACTCAATCTAGTACTTTTTCAAAAGAAGCTAAACCACGTATAAATGATAATTTGCTCATTTTTCTCACAGATTAGGGTAGAAAATACTATCTCAACCCCAATTTCAATCGAATCTGATTTAAATCCAATGTAATGACTCATCTTTATAACTAGGTCAATACAGGAATTCTACTTTAATATTTTTTCCCCTTTATTTATCAATTCTCTGAGTTTAGATTAGCCCCAATGTAGCTAGCTCAAAGGGAAGTGGGGGGCTAAGTAAAAAACACTATGGCCTACAAGAGAGGTCCCAAACGAAAAGATTTGTATTTAAAAACTAAATCAAATGATATTTTTTGTAAGGGATGCATTCATTAACATCTGTGACCCCCACATGTTAGTTTTACGTGATAATCTCACGTAACTTTGCGGCTAAGTTGACGAACTTTCCAGCCAAACCTGGACATTCAACCACATGTTAGACTGACCATACCACAAGCAGGACGAAAATTATCAGTCATTTTAACATATATACAGATCACACAAATATCATTTTAGTTTTTGTTTTTTTAAAGCAATTTCTTAAATTAAATGAGTGGATTCCTACATGAATACGTAATGACGTTGAGAGAAGAGGATGCGAGGCGTACATCTGCTGCTCTACAGAGAAGCACATAAGAGATATCATACTTACTTTAGTGGCTTTTTTTCCTCGTAAAAGAACCGTAAAAAATGTCCTGATTTGTCCTTATTGTCTAAAGCAAAGCAGTACTTGTAACCGGGTTCTAAAATCCTAATTGTCCCGTTATGAGTCCTATCCGCCAGTTGAACTCAAGATGGCGTAGTTTGTCCAAATCCAGGCTGATTTTCACACGTTTCCATGAGGTGCAAAGTGAGACGATCTTTTGAGGGAAAAAGATTATTAAAAAAAAAAACCACACAAAAAACAATTAGAAAACAGCTACAAATTAGATTCCGACTGAAAAACTCCAAGACAATGGTGTGTTTTGGTGAAAATGATCCAGAAAGCTAGCTGGTGTCCTTAGATGATTTCAAGTCCCTGTCGTCGGGGTGTGTGTGGGGGCGTTTGGCCGGACAGAGGCGCAGGTCGGCCGGCTGAGAGGGAGGAGTGAGGGGGATAACGGAGAGGGTGGGCCGTAGATGACGTCCGAGCACATGAGGAAAGCATCTGGCTGCACACACACATCCGCTTTCTGTTTTATGATGTTGTTAAGTTGTCTTGCGAATCATTGCGTCCGAAAGAATTGTGTTGCTAAAACCTGCAAACTTCCTTGGATTGCTGCAATTTACAAGATTTGCAGCATTAACTTTTGGCCTAGCTATTGTTTGCATGCACAGTTTAACTAAATACTTCATTTTCAGCTACTTTTTCAAACCTACTTTTTTCCAATGCATTTTTGTATATATGTTTTGTTTGAATGAGGTCATGGGATGCCAGATCCTATCCCGGATGATGACAGGCAAAAGGCAGGGTACACCCCGAACAGGTCATCAATCTGTTACAGACCACACAAACACTCATTCACACACGCACACACACACACACACACACTCATTCCTAGGAGCAATTTCACAGTGGCCCGGTGTTTCAAGCCTTGTCTCACCCGGTACTCGGATTTGTACATTTGTAAATATGTATAAATATAGGGCGGCACAGTGGTTAGGACGTTGGCTTCACAGCTGGAAGGTTGTGGGGTTCGAGTCCTAGATGGGACAAGGCTTGAAACACTAGCATTTCTGTGTTGAGTTTGTATGTTCTCCCTGTGTACGCATGGGTTTTCTCCGGGTACTCCGGTTTCCTCCCACCCTCTAAAAACATGCATGTTAGGTTAATTGGCTGCTATGAAATTGCCCCTAAGAATGAGTGTGTGGCCCCGGGGCAGACTGGTGACCTGTTCAGTGTGTACCCTACCTCTTGCCTGAAAACAGTGGGGATAGGCTCCGGCATCTCCTGCAATCTATTTAGGTATAGATGGTTAAGAAGACAAATGAATGTATAGATATAAATATATATTTGTCAATATGAGTATTGACAAATATTTAACCAGTTTAAACACAAAGCTTCATGTTCAATGTTTGGCTGATCATTGTGTTAGGTTGTTTCACTGGTTTTCTAATACTAGTCAAAGTGATTGTGACCTTTGCACTGTAGGTGAACCATGGCTGGGGTTATAGAGTGACACAGCCTTCAATGACTTGAGGTCCTTGTGACTGCAGCTTGTGCAACACTTTGTCCCACATAGTAACATTTTGCACATGTGAGGTAGGATCAATAGGGTAAATAAGGTCAGTAAACTGTTTGAAAGCTGTTCAACTTAACTTGCAAGTAAACTTAACTTATTTCTTTGATCCCATTTTGTTTCAATCTTATGAACTGAATTCTGAAAAAAACAAGGATTATTAAAACCTCCTTTAAAAAAAGCAAAATCTGTGTCTTATGTTAAAGTAAATAGTCTGTTTACAGTCATTTTTGTAATTTAAAATGTTAGGTGTTTATAAAAGTGCAGCAGCAGCAGTCTGATATTCGATTAAAATCTTATATTTCACAGATCTATTGTATCAAGTTCTCATTTTTACCCTGACTTCAAATTCTTTTGAATTATTTGAAAAAAGGAATCAGTAGCATTCTTTAACCAGCAGGCCCTTCCAAAATGAGGATCGTGTTCTTGTTGAAGCAGAAATAATAAAAATGCAGTCTTTAAAAGACAAACTTTTAACAGGGAGGTACTTTTAACAGTTCAATAGAAAATGGGCATGTTCTCTTTTTGGTGAACAATTGCGCCATCTATTGGCCACAAAGAGGACACGCTTTCAATCGAGCTTTTTTGAGAGACTTGTTCCTCACAGCAGCATCAGGCCAGATGTTTGTTTGATTTATCATTATTTTAAACTCAGTTTAAGAGAGGCCGTAGCCAGTAGTTCAAAGGAAATTGTGAGTAGAGTGACGATGTGTGAATGTCAATGCAGATGTACAGTGTTTTGTGCAAGTGAGGGATTTTTAATGTACAGTATACTTTGTTTCATCTTCTAAACTGCTTTCCCCAATGGGGTTGCGGGTTTGCAGGAGCCTATCAAGGCTGATTTCAGGCGAGAGGCAGGATACACCCCCGAACAGCTCGCCAGTCTGTTGCAGCGCCACACACTCACTCATTTCCAGAGGCGATTTTATATTGACCAATCAACCTAATGTGCATGATTTGGAGGATGGGAGGAAACCAGAGAAAACCCACACGTACATGGGGAGAACATGCAAACTGCACACAGAAAGGCCAATGTTTCAAGCCTCGCCCCACCTGGGACTTGAACTCCGACCTCCTTGATGTGAGGCCACTGTGTTTTTTAATGTATGTATGCTTTTAATTTGTTATTCTTTAATGATCCAGACTTTAATTACATTTGAATATGTATTTGTTCTGTTCTGCACTTTGTGTAACCATATTTAAAAAGTGCTTTATAAGTAAAATTTAGTTTGATGATCAAATTGATTTTGGATGCAATGTGCGCACACACACACTCATACACACTCCATTAATAAACCACACTCATGCTTTTAGTATGATACCTTTTATTTTAACTTAAAAAGAGAGTGAATCAAAAAACAGGTTTCAATAAATTAGAAATAAATATAGTTGCTGTAATAATTAATAGATACATATAATTGTTTGATTGCAAGAGTCTGGCAGAAACAGGCCCTCAAAGTTTTTCTCTAGAAAATTCTAAAATCAAAATATTTGCATCCCACTCAAATCCCCTTTTCCCGATAAACAAAATAATTGTTAAATTAGTAAATAAATAAAAAATAGTCAAATATTAAAACCTCCCACAGATAAGTGCAACCCTCCCTCTCCTGTGTTTCACCTAAAATCTAAGTAAAAATTTAAAATAGGTTTGTGATTTCCCATTTTACAATTTGGAATGTAATATCCTTTTATGATGATGGTACTAGTGGTAATAATTAATAATGATGATAATAATAATAGTTATGTTGCTGTTCAGTGTTTTATCTAAAGTAGTCTTTTTGCCTGTTTTCCTGTTTTTTTTTTAAATGCTGCTCTTTGTAAACTAAACTATTTACAGGTCTTTATGATCTTCTCCAAAGTCTTTCTAATCTACTTATTAAGTAGGTTTTTTTTTTTATTTCTTCTTTTTTAATTTTTTATAACAAAACATCGGTCCCTCTATATTTGTCACGTAATAGACACGTTATAGACGTGTTAAAGTCTATAGAAGTGATATATCAGCAGTTTTCATCAGTAGCCTTTCCTACAGATGTAGTCTCAGTAGCCTGAGCTGTTAAACACCCTGTTCCTCACTGACTCGACAAACCAAGCTTGTTTCTTTATGGGTAAGTAGTATGTCAATGATGTGTACATGTAATTGTGTGTGCATGTCAGCAGGCATGTGTTTGTGCACTTTATGTACATATCAGCTTTTGTACCATTTCAGGTTTAGTATTAAGAGTGCCTTTGAGTGCACTGGTGTGTGTGTGTGTGTGTGTGTTGTGTGTGTGTGGCAGCACTCCGCAGACGCTCATAGGTAGCAGACAGTCTGAAAGCCCAATGAACCTTGAGATTCCACCTCAGCTGAACTCTGAGAGGTCACCTGTGAAGGGAGGGAGAGTTGGAGGGTACAGGCAGTGAGATATGAACAAGGGGAGAGAAACAGAAAAAAGAAACATAACTTGTTAGAGGGTTTTAAATCAAGCAATTTTTTGTGGGTTATCAAGTGGATCGTCCGATTTAGCTAAACATATTCATCTCATCTACAAAAAATAAACTCTTCTCTGGACATTACTGGAACAGGAGTCACGTTTTCTATTATTAAACTGCACCTTTAGTCCTTCATTGTTTTTCTTTGTTGCAACTCAAATCAATTGATTTTAGTTACTTAGTTTTTTAACAGCAGTATATCGTAGTGCTTGAACATAAAACAACAGTGCCTGGACCATGCAACTCAAAACAGTGAAAATGATCTATGTGCATTAATCGAACAATGTGTTTAGACCTGAGCATGTGTGTTCATTAAGCTGTATGTGAAATTTTATAAGCATGTGCTGCACTTGTGTGCCCCAAATCATGGCAAGCAAACACTATCAACATGCACAACTTTCTGGCATTTGCAGTATAGAAATTCTGGGTGACAGTTTAATTGATATAACTGTTTTGAGAGCAGGTTTATTAAGGTGCTATAAAGTTAGCTTACAGGTCTAAATAGCTTTAATAAGCCCATTTACATCCATGGATCTAAAAATTTGTCTGGAGAAAGAAGCAAAGTGCTTTATTAACAGCATGTGCTGTTATTTGGCAATGCCTTCACACACCCACAGCTTCACTTTTTTTCACTAGAAAAAGTGAGGGTTTGTGGAAAAATAACTTTCCCTCACATCTCTTTGTCATTTTTCTCCCAGAATTCCTATAGTTGAAAGGCTGTTCTCCAATAAGCAAGAGGCATTTGTTTTTTCCACCATGACAACCTCAAACACTTTACCTCAAAACACCAGCTAGAAAAGGAAGGAGAGAAACAAGTGAAACATTTGAAGATGAGAGCAAAGGAAGGAAGATTGAAAGAGGAGATTAGAAGATGAAAAAAAAGGGAAGAGGAGGAGTCACCACATAAACAGTGAAAGAAAATGTAAAAAAGAAAAAGGCCAAGAGAAAAAAAATGAAGTATCAAAAACTGAAGAGTCACATCACAGTGTGAACAAATCGCAGTCCATGGTAATGAACTCAGCCTATCAGAGTACAGCTCAACAAAATGCATGCTCGCCAATAAATACAGAGTGCTTTTTGCCTGGAAGATTTGAAAAACTTCACTTGAACTTTCAGCTTGTGTACACTGTTCTTTGCATTGTATCAGGTAGCAGTCATATTTTTAATCCTACATATTATACTTGTGATTATATATCCTGTTGTTCAATATAACCATTCAATTTATGCGACACATTTAAAAAACAATTTGTTTTTCCATCTCATTGCTCGACATTATCGGTTTACAATTAAAACTCCTCAAAATAACTTTCTGTTCACACACCCATTTTCAGGGTTTCATTCAGTCCTGCATTACACACTTACAGTGTAACCCAGACACATTCACACTTAGATGCTCAAGCTCACTATTTAACCCAAACCATTTGTATAAGTAATATTGACACCAAACAAAACACTACAGAAACTGATCAAAAACAAAGCCGCAAAAAATAACAAGCGTTGCTACAGAATTTAACAGATTACTGTGTAGTGGTTATGTGTATCGAATATCCAATCGAATCGATTGATTCAGAGTGGAGTCCTGGTTATGGATAGTTATTGATCAGTATGTGCACAGGTCAATACAAAATAAAGTCACAATGCACCAAACACAGTCTGTGATCACTACAGCAACAGGACATGCAGGTCAACGCATGGCTGGTTGCTCGAGGTGACAGAACAAAAATTGCCAAGGGCAACCAACACAGGCAATCAATCGCCACAGCAACCCAAACACAGGCCAACCAATCAACTTACAACAATGCGAGAGGAAGGGGGGATCAGAGCTTTATCGGTCACTAGGCAACCATTGCCAAAGCGATGGGGTCCTCGTGAATTATGTTTGGACGGAGGAATCTTGGGTTGGGTAAGTTGTCGATTCAGGAAAAGATCAAAACAGCAGGAAAGAAATAAATCAATTTGTCAAAAAAAATAAAAATAAAAACAATATTTTAGTATTTTTTACTTTTCCTTTAGCTGAACCAAGTTAGTTTCATACTTGTTGGAAAGTTAAGTTGTTTATGTTCGGCTAACTTCTTATCATCAGTTTAGTATCATACTTTCTTGTGTTAATCAGAATCAGAAATATACTTTATTGATCCCACACAGGGGAAATTTGTGAAGTTACTTTCTGCACGTTTTGTCATCACTCGAGATTCCTTGATTACAATAGACCTGGTTTCAGTTATTCAGGATTACTTCTTTCCTCCACACTAAAACCTCACCTCTAAATATTTGTTTTTTTCTCCTCTTGGGGTCAGTTAGTATGGACGGTTGGCATCTTTGGGCCTTTTGAGCTGCACTTTAAGTCTTTTCATGCCTATCTGGAAACCATTCATCGACTGGATGGCAGCTTGAGCACTGGCTGGGTTGTCAAAACTCACAAATCCTGAAAAAGAAACACAGCAAATAATAATACATTTTTTAAAAAAAAACATGTCTTGTTTTTTAAATGCAGACAATAAAACATTCTGTCCTTTCCGTCGTAGTCTATGTCTTACCACTTGTCATCGCTTCACCACACCTACTCTCACTGTTCTCTCCTTGTTTCTGTCTGTCTGTGAGTCTCACCAAAACATTTGCTCTGGTTCGTGGCACGGTCCACAAACACCTTTGCTGATATGACATTGCCAAAGGGCAGGAACATCTGGAGCATTTCAGAGTCACTGAACTCCTGAGGCAGGTGGTAGATAAAGATGTTGCACCCTTCTGGACCTGACCAGACACACACACACAGATGTACATTTATTAAGAAACTACTGGTAAATGATCACATCTTGAGAGCACTTAATGATAAACAACTTTAAATAAGATCAGCAGAGAGCAGGGTGTGGCCCCAGAACGAAGAAAGTCACATTACCTTCTCTTTGCTGCTGTTGCTGGGGCTGCTGGTGTTGCTGGGCAACCAATGTTGGCTGCTGGGGAAATGGCTGGCCAACCAATCCATAGGCAGCGGGGTACGCGGCTGTTGGAAGAAGCAGAAAGTAGTAGCATTTGATTGGATGAAAACAACAGGTGGCAACATGAATATGTCCAATAGAGTCGTTTCCTTGGAAGTGAAACGTCTCCTGTTGAAGGTGAAAACTATTAAGTGTTACAGCAGAGCAGAGAGAGCCACTAAACAAAGATACGGTTGATCTCTGTCTGCTGTGTGCACATTACATCATCCATTTTCTCCATGGTTATGAGCCACATATGCACATAGTGTCTCAGTGAAATCCGATAAATCATAAAATTAATTACCCTTGGAAATATTTTGTCCTTGAAAGTCAAAGAGCAGACATGCTTTTCTCCCTTACTCACATTTAACATCTTCATTTAACCTTCTGACTGTACTGTTGTAGATATAAATCAAGATCAAAATGACACGTAAGTCAGTGCTTTACTGAGGTCAAAGACCAACCTGTATAATGTTGCATTCCTGCATAAGCCTGCTGGAGTGGATCCAAAGCAGCTGCCGGACTCTGAGCTGAACAAAAAAAATGACATCAAATAAGATTAGAAAATAAAAGTAATAAAGTTATAATTTCGATCATTTTGTCTATTGCCTAGTTGTAGAGCATCAGGATACAGTGGTATACCTTGATATGGGTGCACACCGTTGGTGTATAAAGCCTCAGTTTGCTGTCCGTTTGAGGGAGCTGGCACATTACTGTAACCATTCACTCCTATTGGTGGAGGGAGAGCTGGCACAGGTGTTGCTGCAATAGCTGGTGGTGTGTTTGTCCCTGAAAGCATTGAGAAACAAAAAATCCTTCTTAAAAAAACTTCAAAATTTTAAATCAAGTATTTTTATGTTTTAGTGAAATACGAGTGAAGCAAAATGTTATAATTCTGAAAAACTGCCAACTTTCATCCCGCAAGAAGAAAATAAAAAGTTTGCTTTGTTGCCATCACGTGATAAATAGAACTATAATCTAAACACTTTTACTTACCACATTTAACACATTTAATCTGTGGCAATTTAGATGTTTTTAGTGCAAAAACTGTGCGTAAACATACCAGAGGACGGTGTGATGGGTGTAATGGGTGTGGCAATGATGCCGTTGGCATTAAGCGCTGCCATCTGCTGCATCTGTACGGCAGCAACTGTTGCCACAGGAGACAAGTACGCTGACTGGGCAACCAGAGCCTGCTGTTGGACAAGCTGTAGATTAGGAAGGAAACAGGGGAACGAAAGAGATGGGGGAAAAAAAAGAAAGGGGGGTTAAATTGATATGGGAAAAAAGAGAAAGACAGAGAGAAGAGGAAGAAAAATGAGTGGAAGGGCCAGAGAGAGGGCGTGATGGAGGAACAGATGAATAGAGATCTAATTACAAGGCCATTATGTCCCGAGTCAGTGGGTTAATGGTTGTGTGTTGCGGGAAAGCTAATGCCAGATGACGTATGTTCTGTTGTCTAGGTAATAACATTAGCCCCAATTAGACCGCTGATAGCCTCTTCAAACTTATTACATCCTTTCATAAGCACAGCACTCCCCTTACAAACTCCTTGTGTACATGTGAGTGTAATACAGTTGCACTCCAGCTGTGCATTTGTGTTCTTGCCTGTGCATTGACGGCCTGCGTGTAGGCATTGTATGCAGGAAAGTTGAGGGTCATCGGGCTAAAGATGCCGAGCTGAGAGGCCACCTGCTGCATCCTTCTCAGCCCTCGTTCTTTCTCTGTGTCAGCAAACTTCACCACCAGACTTGATGATGCTCCCTGGGAGCAAAAAATAAGTTGAAGGTGAGAATTAATAGTGAACTGAATCATTTGTTCATTTATTTTTATTTAGCCATGGATGTGTTTTTTTAATGTATTAATAGCTGTACGCATGCAACTCACGGGCATTGTGCGACTCCCGTGCAAGCTGTTAATGGCAGCCTGAGCTTCAGCGTGTCCTTGGAATTTAACAAACGCACATCCTGCAAAAAAATGCAGTGATTATATTTAAATGAAATAATAAATAAATAAGTGTTATTTTTCTTCAGTAGATATGCTTGAGGGTATCTATTTTATGCAGTTTACCTTTGCTTGTACCATCTGGACCTCTCAAAACAGTGCACTCATCTATGCTGCCAAAGGGTTCAAACAGCCTTCTGACATCCTCATCACTCTGTTGCTTTCCCAGCATACCCACAAACAGCTTTCTGTCTTCTAAGAACCAGGGAGAGTAGAAGAAAGAAGAAATAAGAGGAAAGACACAAACCTTTGATATGCCATGTCTAGTAACATCTCTGTGCAACTGGAGTTTCCAAGATCAAAACATCTTTTCATTGATGCTGTTGTCCAGCAGGGAGCAGTGTTGACTACACACTGATCACTAGAAGTGAAGTGTGACCTGAGTGTTTGTGTGCAAATAAAGAGATTTTCTCTATCTAAGAAGAAAAAACAAGCTCCCCGTTGAGTTGGCCCTGTTTAATCCAAATTGACACTTTTTATCAGTTGGATCAGTTCAGTTAAAACACATTAAATTGGTGCTTATTTCTGCACGGTGGGAACCTTTGCACTGCACCTGACATGCAAATAGGTACAAGACAACAACTTCAGTGGTCAATCAAATGGGATGTGTGAATTACAGGCTTGAATGTGTGTGTGTTGTGATTGTGGCTTACCTCCTCGGCCCTCACTGTCAGCCGGTTTTACCTGGATTGGCCGATTCATCTACAAGACAGACAAAGACAGTCAGCATCAAGAAGTCTCTCTTATATATTCGAAACTCACAAAGTTAAATTTATTCATGTCGGTCTCCAAAAAAAAAAACTTACAACAAAAAGAAGAAAGTTTAGTAGATTTTTGTTTGGATTATTTCAAGAAATCTCAAATTAAAATAGAAAACCTGTATGTTGCAAATTCAAGGTTTTCCATTTTTAAATGGTATTCAAATATTATAATAATAAAAAGTGCAAGAAAGACTGAATGTGTTCATTTATTATACAATTGTAAGGTTATTCTAATTAGTTACAGTGTTGAGTCTCTCTAAGACTTATTCTTCTGTGTCAAACACACACACATGCATACACACAACTTAACAGCCTCTGATTTCTTTCTCAAACTCGTCGAGAGAAACATAAATACACATACACATAGAGGAGTGCTGGAGAGGATTGAGAAGTGATAAGATTAAGAGTACGGGCCAGCTGATCTGGATTACAGAGGAACTACGGATTACATGAGGGACAAGAGTAGGCTGAGACAGAGAAAAGGGAGGGGTGGGGGAGAAAGATCATTTAGTAAGGTGAAATGACAAGTGTGTAAAGGGAACAGGAACGGTCAGCTAAAAATAAAAGGATGAAGAAGGAGAGGTATAAGCCTGGGGGACTCCAGCTGACTAACCATCAGAAAGGGGCAAGTAGAAGGCCAAAAGGAACTCGGCCACTCAATGGAAACACTGGAAAAAGAAGTATGACATGAAGAGCAAGACAGAAAGAGAGACTGAGAGAGGAGAGATGAAAACAGAGCTGCCCCTGAGAGATGACTCAAAAACAAAAAAAAGGAGGAGGCAGGATGGGGTGTGATTCAGTCGTGACTCGCCGTGTCTAAAAATGTCACGACCACAAAAGTCCCAAGACAGAGAGTGTTGATACTTCTTAGCAAAAACACTAAGCAAAAGTTTCTTCCATTCACATACCATGCAGGCTTCACACACACATACACAGATTTAAGAAAGACCACACACACAATGCTTAGTCATAGTACCGAGGCAAAGAGACAGTGTTAATGCCGAGGCGGTGGGTGAGAGGGAGAGAGAGAGAGGGCTGCAGAATGACGGTGGTGAAAAGAGGAAAGAGTAAGAAAGAACATGGAGAAAGTAGTTTGAATCCAGAAAAGAGAAATCAGCTCAGCACCAAAAAACCCCCAGAGTTAAACAAATCCATCATGAAATAAGTGCATATTCAAAAATAATAATAAAAAATATTAATGAATGTTCAACTTCAACCAGTCAAACTTTGATTGTGATGGATAAAATATTAAACATCTAAAATGAGAACAGGAGGGTTGCTAGAGAAGGAAAATAGCGAGGGATGAGAAGGAGGAATGGATGAAGGTCCCAGCGGGGTGCTAAGGCAATGTAATGAAGCTGGTAATTGAGGAGAGGGCAGAGCAGAGAGAGACTGATCCATACATTTGATTAATCAGCTCTTAGCTGTCACCACAAAGTTATTGATCTAAGGCGAGGTCATTACACACACTGCGTTACACACACTGACACACCAGTGAGGACAGATGCAAGCACATCTGCACCCTCCCATAAAACACCTGCTCATTCTTTGCTTCCTAACGCACACAACCTATCAGGTTGGAAATACTGTAAACATCCATCCATCCTATCATTCATTCATCATATCCAAGTCCTGATGCAGTTTCTGACCATCCACGGTGCCATTAATCCATCTTATGCTATCAGCTTATTGATCAGTTCTGTCTTGTACATTGATTTCAAATTCGGTCGTAGAGCCAGCTGATTGTAGCAAGATTTGTGTCCACTAACCTTTTCTCGCCCCTTACATTCATCCATCACCTCTCCCGTTTCTTCTTTCATTAGCCCTAATCAAGTTCACCCTCTGTGAACGAAAGACCGAGCTGACAGAGGAGCACTATGGCTTTTTTTAATGGCAGCTGATCAGTCAGAATATCATGTGTGTGTATGTGTGTGTGTGTGTTAATATTTTCTGAAATTTTAGCCTGAAATTTGTCAAATAAATTTAATGAATTCTCGTACGGTGAAAGATGAAAAGCGAAGATAAGAAGAGATGAGAAGAAGCTGCAGCTGAGAGGTGGATGCTGCTGTTTCAGAGACAACACAATGCCATTGGAAAATTGGCATGGCAACCAGCTTGTTGTCATGGCAATTATATGACGACATACTGAGTAGGTAAACAATGATGTTGTTGCTAAGAGGGACTGCTATCCTGTTTGCTTACAAAGATTAAGTACAAAAAAAACTCCCAGGCTTTCAAAGAGCCGCTCTTACAATCCCTTCCGAGATGTTTTTTTTCTCCCTAAGTTGTCAAAAGAATGAAAGAAAAATGCACAAAAAGATATTGTGGAGAACTGCAAGCCCTGAAAAAACACAAAATGTGAGCAGAAACAAAGAAACTGATTGCACATTAGTTTTATTATATTTCTCTCGGGCCTGACAGAAATTGCAAAACGTAGTCATTCAGATTTTACTTTGTGTTTTTGTCTTTTCTTGTTATTCCAACAAACATAAGAAAAAAATGTGCTCTTTTCAAGCCAAATCACCCTCTTATTACTCACGTTCCAATAAAGTCTTAATTAACAGTAACCATCTGCAGACATGTGCATATCTAAGGAGCTAAGCTTCATCCTTCCCGCTCCAAATGAAAATAGCTTTGCTGACTTTCTACATGTATGAGGAAAGTGAAGTCACATCACATGCGAGTCCATGCATGAAGCCTTACATGTGATAAATGATGGGAATGGGAACTCGCATGAGCACCCCCACTTAGCAGAGGCACGTCCAATCACGTACGCATGACCAATTCCTGCCTGCAAATACAGGTCCATTTGCATGCTGGGATGACAGCACAAACACACACAGTACATGTCACTCATCTGTGCGCAAACTGACTCAAAATAACACACTTTTCCTCTCTCCAACAGCAGCCGTTCTTTTTACTCACTCTGAAACAAACACACATACAGTTAATCTTGCTCCCCCGCAGTAATGCAGAGAGGATTGTACCAGGATTAGAGGATATTAAATCCTTGGATTATCCAATCAAATCGTATTTTACCCCCTCCCCCACTTGCACAAAATCAGAGGGAAGAAACCATTGCAACCCAGAGGAAGGGAACACAGTACTGTGTATATATGTGAAACATAAAATATTCAGATTCATAAATGAATGCAATAATTCTACTTTTTTGCCAGCATTTTACCACAAATGAAGTAAAATAAATCAGTAAGAGTAGAACAAAGAAGAAACATTAGCACACGGGGTACAATTGTATTTAAGTATGTGATGAGAATAAACATTCAAAATGTGCTAATGTGACTCTTCCTCTCACACACATGTATACACACTATGTATACATCCTCCCACCCTTTCCACGGAACACTCCATCCTCACCACTTCAGCTGACCACTTTCCAGAGCTCGAGAAAGGAAAACTATTTTTATCCGTTCTCCACAATCAAACATTATTCCCGCCTCTTTTTCTATCCTTGATCTTCCTCTTTCCCCTCGCAGCTCTGAAATCTTTTTCTACTGCCATGTAGTGGGGACATCAGTGTTTTTTAAAAATTATTTTGCAGGTTTTTTTCTATTTCTGTTGTAACTTATTTCCCTTCATCACTCAACCATGCGTTTATTTGACAAACCAGAAAAGAGAAAAGTGTTTGTAGATTTCACTATTAAGTACATTTTTAGACCAATTAGTTCTCAGACATGTCCTCAAGCGCTTCTTTTTTTTTTTAGACCATAATTACACTAATATTTTTTTTTTACAGCAAACGATAGAGATCCACAAGTTACATACAGATGGTAGGGGGGTTTAGAAGGCAGTGAGACACAGAAGAGAAAGATATTGTGTTAAACGTCACTTAAATAAAGCACATTTATTTAATTATAAGAGTCATTCAGATTATGTATTATTAAAATGTGTATCTAACAATGAAAAATAATCCCAACCAAAGACAGTCTTTAGCAGCCCATATGTCACTGTTTTCTATTGAATGATTGTGAAAGCAATGTTAGCACCTCTGGTTTACAGCTGGACCGGGATATTTGATGTGAGAAACAGAGTGAGCGGTGAGGTGGAGCAGCTTAGCGGAACTCCTCCACCCCTCGTGCTATTATCTCTTTTTGCCACGTTAGGCTTTGCATCCCTCTGGTTGCCAAGCAACCTAGCATTTTGCTCAGCTCCGTTGCTTGGTAACGGAAGCCTGCAACCATAATGCAAGCTCCTGGGCAGCCCATCCCCCTGCTCTCATCCCTCCTTTCTGTGTGTCTCTCTCTCTCATTCCATTCTTCACACCTGAGAAGTCTGGCCTCCATCTCCTCCACTCAAAATGTTATCTGGCAGTTAACCCTTCATCAACCTTTCTGGAGGAGCACGGATTAGTAACCAATTCTTTTTTTCCTTTTTCGCCCTGGCTTTTTTCCTTTACCAACCTACATCCAAAGGCATCAAATCATACATTAAGCAGAACTAAGCACATTGAATCCCTGAAATATTATTCCATTTTTGACTAACTCCTGTGAGAACAGTTTGCATGCAGCGGTGGAGCACTCACTGAAATTTGATCCTTTGGATTTAGTCCAACATAATCCAACAGCACTATAGCGGATAAACATTAGACCCATGCACTTGGACCTTCTTTCTATTTTAGGGAGTGTAAGTCCTCTGGGAAATGAGATAGTGAATTAAAAAGGATGCTACAAACCAAACAAATTCACGATGGTTGAAATTTCATATTTGCTGAGATTACATCTGATACACAACCTGTCACACACGTGTAACTAGGAAGACAGTGAAAGAGATAGGCAGGACTCCAGAAAATTTAGGGCCGATGTACAAAAGGATCTTAGATTAATTAGACTATTTAATCAGCTTAAAATAACTTAACATAATCAGTATAATCAGAAGAACATATTTGTTATACCTTTTAATTATGTGATAATTTTTTTTTTTTCAATTTTATGTGGATCACCCTAAAGTTAAATTGAAGAAATTTAAAGTGAAGTGATTCGCAGAGCAGCATTTTAATCTAGCTGCATGTAGTGTTTTTAAATTAGAATAGTTGTCTCCATACTTTTATTTGAGAAAGAAAGAGAATTTGAAATGCAGAACTAGCATTTTTTAAATATCTCAAGGATAAACAAAAATCCTAAAAGAAAATTTATAAAACCCAACGGTAAAAGTTTTTTTTTTTTTTTAAAAAGCAGGTGTTGGAACGTAAACCTAAAAAAGTGATCATCCTCTATTTATACTTTGTATGTAACCATCAGTTTAAATGACAAACTATAATTTAGTTCCTGAAATTTACTGTCAAAAATGATTTTTTTCTGTCTTTTTTTTTTATGTTTTTAAACAAGTACCATCTAATAACCATCTTGAACTCTGAGGACCTCCGGGACCGGACTCCTGCTGGTGCCTAGAGTCAGGACTAAACATGGAGAAGCCGCATTTCAATTTTATGCTGCAAAAGTCTGGAACAAACTTCCTGAGGCCGTGAGACAGGCCTCTACTGTGACAATGTTTAAATCTTTAAATCTGTTTAACTGTGCATTTGATTAGTTACTCTTTTTATCTGTTTTAATGATTTTATTTATTTAATTTTTAAACTTTTTGATTCTATGTTTTGTGATTTTAATGCATTCTTTTTTCCTTCTTGTGAAGCACTTTGAATTACATTTTGTAAGAATTGTGCTATACAAATAAACTTGCCTTGCCTAACTTTCCTATCAAACATAAACATCTTCTAAATCTGAACTGCTGTCGTCGTCTGAGTGTCTTGGATAGTTGAGCAGATTATTAAAATAAGTTATCTGTGTCAGTGTAATCTGAGTATATAAAGCTCAGTCTATATAGGTTAAATGTCAGAATGAAGTGTGGTTCGAGAAGAGACCTCAGAGTGGAGGTCATACCCCAGGTGCATCTCAAGTCTGGTTACCACACACACACACACACACACACACACATAAGCATGCATATATGCAGGGGCACACCAGCAGCCCCCTCTGACAGATGTCTCTGTTTAAATTGACAGAAGTACGCCCTGACTCCCTCCCACTTTTCCACCACCCACAGAAAAGCCTTTCTTTCTTACACCACCCGTCTGCCCCTTCCTCCATGCTCATTATGGAAAACTTTTGTCTTGTTTCCTCCTTCTCTCAAACCAGACCTTCTCTGCTCCTCCCTCGTCTCACCCTACCCCCTTCCTGCCTCTAGACCCCCTATTCATGCTGAACCTCTTCATAGCCCCCCTCTTCATCTCCTAACCCCACTTTTCATTCACACAAATTCACACATCCTTTCAGCCCCCTCGCACGGGCTTGTTCTATACATACATCCCAGCAGACACATACATATTACATGCGACAAGGCGTCTGGATGGAAGGCTGAAGGCTGCAATTTGGTAATTATGAGAGGAAAATTAAGATCAGCCAAGCTACACAGCTTTATGCCATGACACTGAAAATGTAAATGTGAAACTGTTGATATTTGCCAATGATCTGGCACCGGCCATCAGTGAAACTTTTCAACATTTAAAGGTTCATCAAAATGCAAACATTTGGATTTAGTGATTGTTTAGGAAAAGGTCTTCTCTGTAGAAATACTTTTGTCACTTCTAAAAGAAAAAATCTTCTTAATGTGATATTTCATGTGGGACTGTGTGTGAAAGAGGGATGCCTAACAATTTTGTCCACAAATGAGTTACAACAGACAAACTTTTAGTTTCAAATTAATAAAAATTCACTATCTAATGTGGTTTTTCACAATTGAGTGTACAAGCACAAAGCTTTTATACTAATAAATACTGACTATTGCAACCAAACAACGTTTTTCTATGAATGAGTAAAGGCGGACCCAACAGAAACTGGCCTCAGTTATAAAAAACAGATGGTGTGTGAGATGGACTCAGCTCAATTTTGGGCTACTTCAGAGCGCAGCATCTGAGAGACACTGGTTTGGCAGTAAACAATCACACAACGTGGTAATCACGTGTCCACACAAATATAATGAGCAAAGTGGGCCAATCCATAAATGTTTATATATGTGTGTGTAAGTGTGATTTAGATAGAATGTGAAAGAGTGAGAGGCCTTAAAGATACACACACTCTCCAGGGTCAGACTTTTATGAGGCTATGATTAGATTATCTCTTAATTTTGTGCTGAAGTATGAGACCGACACTTTTTTCTCTACATGTTACATTTATAAATACACCCACATGCACATGAACGCACAGACACACCATTACACGCACAAACGGAGCAAAGATTTTGGCTTTAAATAAACAAACTAGATCTCATTCTGTCTTTACTGTTCACAACCGAGACAAACGCCCTTTGCTTTCAATACCCACTCTGTGTCATTTCTTCTTACTTCTATGCTTTCTGTCTTAGTTTGACACACACACACTCAAATCTACACCTGTCCCTCTACTCCTTTCCCGTCCCACACACAGTGTGGATAAAAATAGAGAAACAGAGCCAGGGAGGGGGAAGCGATGCACATCACAAACCCCATCAGGAGGGGAGAGATAGAGGCCGAGGAAAAGATGGAGCAAGAACATAAAGACAGGGAAAGAGGGAACTGGGGTCTGTTCTAAATCAAAATTGCAGCAGTAAGCAGTGAAGGGGAATAGTAAACAGTGCTGCTGACCACATAAATATGCGAAATTAGCCTACAAAGTCGCCCTAGTGGATAATTGCTCATCATAGCTTCGGCCCACAGGGAGGCTGTCTGCCAGGCTTCTTAGGCTCAGATCCCACATGGAAAACACACACAACGTACACACGCTCTTAGTGAAATCAGATAAACAACCGCCACATGGAGCCATTGATGGACGTATGCAGAGTAAGGACTTATCTGCCCAGGCTCATTACACTACTGGCACATTAACGCACCAAGCAATTAGGCAAACAACAATACCTCTGATGTCAGATCGGAATAATTTATTTCTTTTTGTTTGACTGTGAAAATTAAGGTTAAAGCTGTTCAAAAGGTGTGAAGGAAATCACCTCATGTGTGGCTTTTTTCATGTAGGTTATAAAAACATGCACGTTGCCTCTCTGATGGAGCTCAGACAAAACTCATAATGACTCCGATCACATTTGCACCGGTCCCGGGAATACAATTTATTATAAATTATTAACCATATTGCACTGTCAGAACATTGTGTTTAATCAATATCACTACAAACCCATTTTTATGAGTATATTGATCCATTACCGCTCAGTTATTGTTAACTACTTGTCCTGTGGCATTTCTTTTGCCTTATTAATAATGCATAACCATTGAATGTGTCACCCAAAGTACAATGTGTGTACGTTGTCTGTGCGTCTGCTTAGTTTTGGCTCTAATCAAAAAATAGGGAGCAGAGTGCTGCCTGGAGAGCGGTGAAGCATGACAACACACACCTGGTAAGCTGCTTATCACACTTTAATTTCACCTACACCGAGATGCCAGCGTGACCAAACAGATGTGTGCGTTTCTGAGTGTACTCGTGTGTACAAGCGTGTAGAAACAGTTGTGTTTTGAGGTAGCACGGAGATGGATGAAGGAGGGTGGGGGGATAAACACAAAGAGAAGAGGTTGCAGTTTAAATGGAAAGAGAGATATCAACGACAAAGAACAAAAGAACAGATAAGGAGAAAAGATACAGAAGAAATGGCAAGGAGAGACAAAGTGAGAGAGAGAAAGAAGAGGGAAATAAAAATCTGAGGAAGATGGGATGGATGAGTCGCTTCATAAAAAAAATATGTGAGGAAGAGAAAAAAAGGACATTTCAGTGCAGTTTAAAAAAAATAGCATTAGTTTAAGAGTATATGTACATTTTGTCTCATTGTATTTATGCACATGTTTTTTTATTACAATTACAAGATAAAATCTGACAGAAAAGTTTAGCAGCTGATGTATTCGGAGTATTGTCACCCTTCTAAATAAAGAACTATAAATAGCATTAGAAGAGGTTAGTATATCAAGCGTTTCTTCCAGAAGCAGCTCGGTCTTAAAGCACATTGAACCACTATAAAAGATTACTGTGGTGGGAAGGATTGACCTTCTAGTCGTGTTCTCCTCCAGGGAAGTTTTATAGCTTTGACAGCAACCTCCTTATCCCAAATCCCACCTCCCCCCCCAAAGAATTGTATGCTAAATACAAGGCCCTGACCTATGACCCTGCACACGTGCTGTTACCCTTCTGTGACCATTTCTGTCCCATTGATGTTACGCACAATAAAAAAATCTTAACGCCATTTAACCCTTAATGGCTGTTTTTTTTCTTTTAGGATCGTAAAGAAAAAGCAAAAAAAGGAAGCTTTACTCTATCAATGAATTGAATCAAGACGCCTGCAAAACTATTTTTTTTACATTTAATTTTCTCCATTTTAAAACTATTACATTGCATAATGCTGGGATTTAGTTTTTTCCAAACTACTCAATATAAAGTTTAAACATTAGTTCTTAGAAAATGAGAAAATTTTGTGTCGTATCTTGTTGACAAGAAGTTGCAAATTAACTTCATTGTGGCTCCAACTTTAAACTCCTGCTATCATGACATACAGTATTTAATTCTTGCTTTTTCGATGGTTCCCTTTCTGAATCCAAATTAAACATAAGATACTCTGATAACGCCATCTGTTCATCTCTTTCTCGCTCTCAATCCAGCTGTAGTTTTTCTAATTTTCCACTCTGACACTCTGTTGCCCCTGCTGAGGCTCCCAAGGACTTTCAGGTATAGTTTCTATATATTTTACCAGTTTTATTCATCGCTTCACTGTCTTGGTTAAACAGCTGAATCAGCATTTAAACTCACCAGTGAGTGACATGTAGGAGCTATAACACTTTCACACACTCAATTGTTTGACCATGAGTGGAGGAGAAACTTCTTTATAACTTGGATGCTACAAACCATTGTCCTGAAATTTCTACCCTTATGCAAATCCGTCATGATTGTGCCAGTCACACGAGCGTGCTGTGAATTCTTTTGTTCTGTCAGCAAGCCCGCAATCTGACTATAAAAACTAGTTTGGGATAAACTCATTGCACAGCTTAACAAATAGGACAAGAGAAGACAAGCAGAGGGGGGAGCAGCGGAGGTGAAATGGTCAAAAGGGTCAACTAATCAAGAGAAGGGGAAATGAGATGAGAAGTAGAGGACTGCTGGGGGAGGGAGTGCGGGAAGGATGGAGGAGAGATATGGAGAGAGCGCGGGACAAGTATTAAGAGCAAGACTGAGAGGGGTGGCCATAAATGAGTGTGAAATGAGAATCAGAGGAAGAGGCGCGAGTGTGTAGAAAGAGAGAAAAATGAGCGAAAGAAAGCAGGACGGGTGCCAGTGTGGGATGAGGGATTTCATAAAAGGGGTAGGTTTTAAGGGTGGAGAGAATAAAAAATCTTACTGGGTCAAGAAATCTGCAATGAGATGGCAACTGAATATGGGGGATATAAAACAATATTTGAAGCAAAAAATACAGAATAGATTAAAAGAAAATAGAAAATATAACTGAGGAAAAAAAGAGAAAATTTTAAGTATTACAGAGGAAAGAAAAAAAAAAACTAAGATAAAAGTGTGATGTACAATGGATCATTTTTGGTAGGTACTTTTTTTAGACCAAAAAGTAGGAAGCAATAGGAATAAAATGTATCTTATTGATATAGTTCACCATTAAAACTGTTTCTGATATTATTGATAGCAAAGGAGAATGTAAGATTGAAACGATGTGTTCATTGAATGTGATTATTCTGTGTGGGTAGATGATAGACCACGTAGTGACTAGTTTATACATCAAAAATGACATTGAAACGTTTTATAACTAAATATTAAGTCAACTCAGATGACTGACAAGATTTAAAAAATTAAATTACAAAAAGCATAGCTGAGGAAATTTGAGAACCTTCATACTTTGAAGCACAAAATTTTTTCACGACAGTAAAATATAAACGCACAAAAGATCATCCTAATTTCAATATTTTGGCAAAAACAATGTTCGATCCAACTCAAACTATTCAGACAAAATTATTTTATAATTAATTTAATGCAAACTAAGAATGACACATTATTTTTCATTAACAGCTCAGACGTATTAAAAAGACAGTAGTACATAACCACACCCTTTTTTATCACGAGTTATTCTCTCAGGAATGGTGTTTCTAAATGTTGCATGTGGTTGCTAATGACTATCATCACTGCAAATGTTTCCTTTGTGTGTTCTCACTACTCATTGCAGATTATCCAGAAAAATGACGTCCCTTCCATCTACAAAGCAGACGTGTGTATGAATGTGACTTAAAGCTCTCGTGAGAGAAGACTAAATGAAATGACAAAGTGTAACGGTGGAAAAATCAACATAGAACAGACAGTAGAGGTAATTTATGTGAAGAGGTCAAACTTCTTAGCAGCACCTAACTGGATTATTTGTCATTATGAAGCCCCTGAGCTTGTATAGGTGAGTATTTATGTATAAAATTCCGGAGCATTCTTTAAATGTATAAGAAACAAGTTTGTATTCAATATGCATGTATGCAGGGATTTGTGCTCGTATCAGAACATTTCCCTTCCCCCAACGCCCTTTCTTCAGGCTCTCCTTCAACAATTTTCTCAGAGATCTTATCAACACTCCGGTTCGGTGAAGAAGGTGCAGGAACTGAAACTCCGATAACTTCCAATGCAACACGGTATTAAATGAGATACAGAAACGTTCAGGAATGGCTGAGTCACACTAACTATTCCATCGCCACTGAAACACGAACATGAATACGTCTTAAAAATGTTGTTTTGTATGCACAATATAATTTTAGGTTATGGCTGAGATGTTTAAATTAGCACTTAACCTGTAATGCATAAAAGTGGATAAAAATGTTCTAAAACAAAATAATAAAAGCCCTGTGATAAAACCAGGTCATGGAGAAAAAAGAAAAAGAGAAGGATGGAGAGGTAAAGTCTATGAGACAGACGCCGCTTCTTGCACAGTGTCCCTTCCATAATGAACAGTGGCCTGCCCCAACACAGTCATTGCGCACAATCCCTCACTAGAGAGACTTGAGGGAGCCTAGGATGAGACAAAGGGGAATGGTCACATTAATTACATACACTCTCTAGACGGGAGCTATCACCGAAGGCTAACGGGGGAACGACAGGGAGATGGAGAGAGAGAGAGTGAGAGAGGAGAACGAAAGAGAAATGGAGATGCTAATGCTCTAGGAGTACCCTATGTGTCTCCACTGGGAGGGAGTGTTTGTCCTAAGCAGCAAGACGCCTGCCGGCTGCTGAGTTATGTCACAACGTCACTAATAGAAGCTGAATCTCCAATCACACAGACACACACTAATGCAAGGTAATGAGTGTGTGTGTGAATACAAGGTAAATTGAATAGTCTATATTCACTAGTGCACGGTTTTGCTCAATGATATAAAAGTATTTGCACACAAAACTGTTTATATTGTTGAATGTTAAGCGTGTCGTATCACTTTGTGTGTAGGTTTATGATTGTTTGTTGGATGTACTTACCCCTGGTAGAGTTTTCTGCTCATGAAGAGCACTCTGAGCTTTCAGTGCTGATTCTCTTGCACAGTACGTTAGAAATGCACATCCTGTCAGACAGAAAGGTATGACACAAAGGGGACAAGAAAAGCAAAAGCAAAAAGGTTAATGTTTGGTCTCAAAATATGTCATTGCTTTTTCTGTTCTGCCCTTCAATAAACACACACACACTTTCAGAAACACATCACAAACCATTAAGACGTTTCTTTTTCTTGTTCTTCCTCTGATTAGTTTATTCTCTACTCTGAATTGGGACTACGTTAGTAGTTCAAGGCTTTTAGAATAAAAATATTCATGCAGTAACTAAATTTGACAGTATTGTAATGATGTACTCCAGACCAGAGAAGGACACTCCACACCACGGCACTTTCAGAACGGCACGAGTTAGCACACATGACAGCACCACAGACGTTTGCGTGGAGTTAAAAGGCCTTACAGCCTTACAGGCTGTCATATTTCTGTCCTGCTCCAACCACATGCCTCACGATCACTCCATATACACTTCCTCCATATTCCTATGTGCTGTACCTGTGTTTGAGTGTGTGAGGGAGAGGTGCATAGCAGAGCTGGCTGGCCAGAGCTGTTTACTACACCTGTCACCAGCACTAAGACAACAAGATTAGTAGCAGGTTAGCGTTCTCCGTGACATTTCACACAGACCAAAGAAATTAGTTCACGTCAACTGTGCTTCTGAGGAGCTGATGATGACTCGACATTATGCCAGAAGGGAAAAAAATAAGTTCATTATAAGACTGACACAAGACGGTACACGACTCACAGATGCACATGTATCTTACAATCCATGTCATTACTTTTAAGAGGGGCTTACTGTGGATGCCGGGATTCTCTAAACAAACATTCTTTCCCTTGTGTCACCCAGGCTTACCAACCCATTATACTGATTGGAGCACAGAGTATAATCTGGTTCATGTAACACACAGAACCCCTATTTACTGAGTGTGTGTGTGTTGGGGTAGAAATCTTTATTTTCTTAGAAAATAAATACTTCTTTCTACAAACTAAAAGCTTTCAAAGAATTCTGTTTATTCACAAACACTGTTTATTTGTCATTTATTCTTACATTTAAAAATTATTTAAATCCTAATAACTTCTGGACATAAATTTTCTGCTTTATGAAAGCATTTAAATTCTGTTTGTGTACCGAGTTTGGTGCCTTTCTTCACAATTTTGCCCTACAGCGTTAACCCGACATGGAGACTAGAGGTGCTGTGACAGTTTCCATGGATACGTGTGGTAGTCAGTGTAGAAAAATCCACCCATCTATCTGCCTTACTGTCACATGTCTATCTATCTATCACTGTACCCAGCCATCTGTCTCTCCCTCTTTTTCACTGTTATTTGGTCTGCCTCTGTTCAAGCTGGGCTGAGAGGTAAAGACTTACCTTTGTGCATCCCAGTGTATTTGTCCTTAATCACGGTTAGCTCATAGATCTTGCCAAATTGCTCAAAAATGGGTTTGAGATCCTTCTCCTCTAGATTCCGAGGAATCTGTCCAACAAACAACTTGATGGCGTCCGCCTCCTTCATCGGTACAATATGGAGATGTGCAGGGTTAAACAGACAGGGAGCAGGTATCCCCGGAGATGAACAACTGAGTCTTCACAAATCCTTAGAGCATAACCAGAAAGAGAGAGAAAAAAAGTTAAAACCGTACATGAAAACCTATCAGATTATTTTTTATGTTCGTGGCATGTGACAAAATGTTAATATTGTCAATTTGTACAATTTGTTTTAGAAGTATTTCAGTTTGTTTTGATGGGATATTGATTTTGTTCAGTGTGGGATCCAAGTTGTTTTAAGAATAGAAAAGAGTAAAAATGAAAAATCTAAGTGTGAATAATTTAAAACGTATAATTTTAACACAAAATTTAAAAAGAATCATTCATTATTTTGAACATTATTACTAATTATGATGACAAAGGACTGCGGTAGCTTCTGGGAAAATGATTATGCAAATGATAATAAGCCAATCAAAAACAGTAATGATACAACATTTTAATCATATATATAAATATATAAGGTATATTTACAGTACGTATCACTGATCAAGGATTACCTTTTACAGATTAAACACCAATCCAGAATCCTGTAATAAAAAAGAGAAGTGGGGGTTAGTGGGACTTAAATCATTGCATTAGAGCAGTTTCTTTGTTTAGGCAGCTGTAGGTTATGGCATACACACACACACACACACACATGCATGTCATGGGGCTCCCTTTGCTCTTTGTCCGATTGCAATGTACACACGCACACACATATGCACAGATCAAACACACACTCAAGTCACAGAACAACACATGTAAACTACAAACTCCACATAAAGGATCTCTTACCGTTGATAAAGAAGTCTGTAGAATAAGAAATGAAAGAAGGATGCTTTCAGTTTGGTCCTCTTGTTTTCTCTGATCTGTCTCCGTCCGCCTGCCTCTCCTCCTCTCTGTCTCTCTCACTCTGTACCCCCACTCCGTGATCGGATACTACAGGTTGTTTGTGATTTTATATATTTACTTAAACATATAGCTGCATTTTTTTAAATACAACCTACATTAAAAACTGTGTTGTTCAAGTCTGCAGGTGTCAGAATGAAAATCCCTGCAGGTGACAGCTTATCTGATATAACTACAACAAAAATGCATTAACTTTTACAGTTTTAAGTGAAAAAGAAATGAAAGCCAGTCAATATGCACACTTGTAATTAAATGATTACGCGCAATCCAAATGTATACAAATCTGGCTAACTTTCAACTATTTAAACCTGATTGTTCTCCTTCGATTAGCCTCTTGTTCATCAAAGATCCGTCAAAAAGAAGAGGCTGATTTTACAAACTAATGTTGATTTCTCCTATTTCTTGTGTGATCATACCCTTCCTTTCTAACGGCGATGTGGTTTTAAATGTTCTATAGAAACCGGCTTCTTTCTACTCGATGCTCGCCCCTCCCCCGCCTGCCGAAGCGGTTGCTAAGTGTGACGTACTACCAAGAGACCGTCACTTAACATCTTCGTTGTGCCCACACGAAAATTAAATGTTACAATTAAAAAACTGCCTTTTTTGGTAAATAAATAAAACTTATTAGTGGTTGTACATTTAAGAACAAAAAATAAAATAATTTGATATATCTGAGTTTGATTGAATTTTTTTTAAGAAGGTTGTTTTCGGTGATGTACTTGTCAGATAGTCCCTAAACTGCACGGTGTGCTGCTATTGTTCTCTCTGAGCTCTGACCATGGTGCTGAAACGATGCTTCCTGACGTGAAGCCGAAGCGCGCCTCCGCCAACGAGCACGCAGTCACGACTACTACAGCTGTTCACGCCCGATCCAGAAATCACGCTCACACCCACACAAAGCAAAATGTGTGACAGAGGGTAGAGAGAGAGAGATAGCTCCAGGATGGAGTTGGCCTACTTTGAGGGATGTACTTCAGGAGACACAAAGACATGTTTATTGTATGTAAAACCTAAAGATTCTAACAATCAGTTGGGATCAAATTGTATTTTTTTCAATGTTTGTATCATTTTTGCTTAAATCATTGAGGGAGAGTGAATGGAGTCACAGGGTTCATGGTAATTTACTCCTTAAGGTCACCATCTGGTGCCCTTTAGGAGCCAGCAGCACCACCTCCTTACACCCCTACACCACATATGTAAAGGCCTAGCCTATATAATCACGTCACATGGGGATTCCTACAAATCGGAAGCAGTCAGGCAGCAATGCCTGCAGGATCTAATGGTGTGCTGGAGGACCAAGTCTTTCCTGAACAAAACGGGAGAGATGAAAACTCACCAGGAAGCCTAGTATTGAGACAAGGACAAAAATCTAAAGGATGCTATTTATTTCTTGAGAAGAGATTTCTTTCATTCCTGCAGAAACACTTTCAAATGGCTTGACTGTAGTTTGAACAGATTGTCCTCGTCCATGGGTACCCACCCAGTCAGACAGACAGATTCCAAGTAGACCGCCAGGTGTATAGGAAAAAATAGAAAATGAACTCAGTGTTGTCAAATTAGAGACTTTGATGCTAATTTTAGAGGGTATTCAGGCCCTCTGCTCGCTAGCCCTAAAATTGAGCAATTCCTTTAAAAAAACAAAACAAAAAACCCAACAACAAAAACCCAAAACAATAATCTAGTGACTTTTTCTAGTGCTACAGATTTTTGGAGTCTGTGATGTGAAAGCACGTTGTTAAACCTGTTCTCAATGAGAAGCGGTCCCTGGCGCTGTGGTCCCTCTCCTTTCCAAAGCATTGCGGAAAATGTCTGTGAGAGAAATGTGTGTGTGTTTGAGAGCAAGAGAGGGAAATTTGTGTGTGTCCGTCTAGGTTTGAGAAAAAGGAACTTATCTGTATGTCTGTTTTGAGAGAGAGGAACTTGTCTGTGTGTCTGTGTGTTTGAGAGAGGAATTTGCCTGTATGTGTGTTTGAGAGAATTGGGTTTTGTGATGTCTGATGGTTGTGTGACAACAACAAAATGTGTTGCCAGCGTAGTTTTACTGGTGGCTGGAAACGGTCTGTGGGGGGTTATAATGTTGACACTGGACTGGTAAATGTCTGGAGGTTTGCTAGTTGAAAAGTAGATCTTGAGACAAAAAAGTTTGGGTACCCCTCCACCAATCCATCTAAAACTACAACATGATTGAAAAAGAGAAACATTTAAATCCTGAAAGAAATGCAAGACATTAATGTTCCATCAGGGTTAAGGTTTATAAAACTGCAGGAACATCATACTAAATACTGGATTATTAATTTCACATGAGATTAGTTGGTATCTCTGCAAATATGAAATTTACCTGTTGATGTTCATTTCTAAATTCACATATTTCTGAGTCTGGCTATTTTTTTTTAATTAAAAGCAACTCACATAATAAAAAGCACACTTTCTGGTTTTAAGGTCATTTTCTAAGAACTTTATGTACTTTCTGATTTGCAGACTGGCCCCCAGGGATTTAGAATTGAAAAAAGCAGTTTAGAAAATGAATGAGTTTGATTTAAAAGGATAGGCAATGTATAGGCAATGCTTCAGTCTATTACTTTTTTCTTTTTAAATAAGAAAAATATGTAAAGATTGTGCATGTTTAATCATATAAATAAACCTTAAATCCTAAAGCATTCATTGACTTCACTGACTCAATAGCGCCACTACTTGGACAGAGGTGGTATAACACATTTTATAAAAAAAAAACTCATTCCAATTAATTAGTTTTATTTAAAATGAATCCTTTTAGGTAATAATTTTCCCACACACTTATGCTTGTTGCTTTATAAAAAGAAAGTAAACTATGCAAATGAACACCAATGTTCATAAACTCTGGTGGTAACCAAAAGAAAAAAAAATACTACAGCTTCTTAAAACAAAATAAATTACATTTTCTTCAGATCATAGATAAATTACTATCATTTTTGTTTATATACTTCTATATATGTAAAATGACATTTATTCTACAAGGGATTAGAGGTGACAATGACACATTCAGCACAAACATTCATATTTCACTTAACACAATAACGTCACAGATTCAACACTTATATGACAGTAAGATGTGGATAAATGCAGCCTACAACAACACTTATGGTACTAATCACATAATGAAAAAACAATAGCAACAATTTTCAAAGAAACTTTACATTTTAAAACATATCTGACAAATATACAGATTCCTCACGCTCGACCTGATGCAGTTACATTTTGTGTGAGAAACAAAGGGAAAGGACTTCCAACAGAACCGAAGGCTGACGCTTCAAAACGTGAAATATTTTATCTTCAGCTCACTACGGAATGCCTTTTGTTTTAACAGAACAATAGTTTATATGCTTCTAAAAGAACATGTCATTTTCCCATGGTTATTAACGCTTCCTAATTCTGTCTTCATCTGGGGGAAAATCCAGCTCCACACCCAGGAGATGGAGAAATGCAGATGATTTTAATTCTAAAACACAACAGTGAGGGATAAACAACCAGTTACAGATTGTTCAATGAGGAGAGTGCTGCTTCATTAAGAGAATAAAAGCAACATGATACGGATATATGGACATAAAGAGTTAAGCAAATAAAACCCAGCAGATTTTCTTGGTGGAAAACCCAAAGGCCTCTGTTTAATAGAACTATTTTATTAGTTACTTTTTTATAGAGCATCTTTATGGACTCTTTTAATCACCAAGACATTAGAAAAAAGCTCCAAACTTATTCCCACTGGCTTTTGAGGATTTCTGGCTAAAAACACTGATCAGATGTTAGGATGCATTACTCCATCGTTTAGTTGCAAGGCATTCAAAAAAGAAGAACAAATTTTCCCAGTTAAAGGATGAACTCTGGTTTGATTAACTGATCTCATTCATTCCAAGTGAAAACAGGTCTATAAAAAAGAACAATTAAATCTTAAATAAAAACTCTTCATGTGCAAGTGATGAGTTTTTGTGTTACTGGCTCCGACAAACAAATCCATACTTCTAGGCTTGAAATTTCTTGCATGTTTGTGGAAGAGTGATTAAAACCTCACTAAGTTTTTAAACTATTAAAAAGTTTTTTTTAAGAAATAAAGTTGCATGTGAATACAAAACAGTAAGTTTGCGATGGGAACATTATGTCATCCTTTGCTTCTTGTTTGGGAAGATTCTCATTTGTCTTGCTACACCCACTTACGTTTGGTCACATTCTGCCAAGATCACTCCACCCCTTTGGTTTATTTGTCCAAATACAGAAAAAGGCACATGAGAAAGAAATATTTGGCAAACAGTGATACACAGAATACGTATGTCAGTCGTTGTCACTTGGCTAGGGTTTGCACTTTAACTCAGCGAGGAGACACACGCACAGATCTATTCCAGTAGATCTCCATCATTCAGAACGCAGCATCGTGGCACACTCAATTTCTCCAGCAGATAATTTGTGAAACTCATAAGTAGTTCTGTGCATGTCTAAATGCATCTGCTCTAAGAACTTGCAGAGGGCAAAATTTGCTGCTAAACACAACTGGACCCCAATGAGCATCTTCAATTACAACCTAAAAGCCAAAAGCTTGAACTTTTAAGAGCGTCAGGTAGGACAGTACTGGTAGAAGAAATTCGCTGCTTTCACAGTGTTTTACCTGAAGATTCAGGAAATAATAAAAAGTTATCAACTCAAGCAACTCTGGTCCAAGCTTTTCAACAGAATCATTTAAGGTTTGATCCTTTACGTTAACCTGTTCCTTGTCTGCATTGCTCTGACTTTGTTGGTGATTGGTTGTTCAGTGTCTTTTGGTACGCTGAGCACTCTGGGCACAAGAGGCACAGCAAGCAGTTTTATAGTAGGAGTAGACACACATGCGGGCCTGAACCACCATTACACAGTTATCAAGTCTGTCCCTGCAGTTTTTATCTGTTAAAAGAGGAAATAAAGCAGTGGTTAGCAAGTGGAATGGACGTCACAAGCATGAATGCACCATTCCTCAAAAACTCACCTGTGATCTGTTGTCCACATGGTCCTGTGTTGCAGACTTGCTCAGATTCAGGTTTGATATTGATGTCACAGGTTTGGCTGTGCTTTTTGTCTGGTGTTAGACATCGAACCTCTCTCATCTGCAAGCCTTTTCCACAGGAGCGTGAACACTATGGTACAAAATGGTAAAATAATTGGAATCATAGTCCTGCTTTATAAATGTTTTTTTGCTGAGTCGTTTCTTACCGCGCTCCACTCTGTTGTAAACCACTGAGATTCACACGGTCTCATGTTACACTCCTGAACCACAGTGGGCTTCTCTAGGTGAGCACAATTAGTGGCCGGAACAATGGTAAAGTCATTTTCTAACTTCTCAACGCAAAGAAGCTCTCGTCGTTGGGATCCATCTCCACATGGTACATTACACTGATAAGGTATCAAATGGAAAAAAAAGTCACCAAAACAAGAATCAACACAAGAGTCAGTCTGTTTTTATTAAAAATGTTTTAAATAATTCTTTCCCAATTCCACATGCATATCAAATGGGATTTGGAAGCATTTTGACAAAATCTTCCTCTCTCCATCCTACCTGTGTCCAGGGGCCACTGTACCACATGGCTGTTGGGACACATGGGCCCTTGTTGCAAGCTTTCATCTCCGCCGGTCTTTCTGCAACACAATCTCCAGCTCCTCCATCTTCTCTGACCCCTCCTTTAGTGAGACACACCACTTCTCTCTTCTGCACCCCGGGGCCGCACTGTGCCGTACACTGAGGCCAGAAAGCAGCATATCATGTTGGGGATTGCAACTGAGAAAACGCTCTCTCCATTTCTGAGTAGTGTCTTACGCACAGTGTTTGACCAGTCACTGAAGTACCAGTTGGTAACACAGGGACCCATGTTGCATTCTTCCGTTCCTTGTGGGCGGAGCCCTGAGTTGCATTCATTATCATTCACTGCACTGCCTTGATCGCTTACACAACGCACACTCCGGGTTCTCCTCCCTACTCCACAGTCCACTGAGCACTGTGGTACAGAAAAAGAAAAATTCAAATGGTCTTAAACAGATCAAGGTCAATGACCTAACAGCAGATGCCGTTCCCAGTCACAAAACTGGTGCTGTTGACTTACTGTGCTCCAGTCAGAGCCGACTTCCCAGTGTGAGCAGAGACGTAGCTGGCAGGCCTGCGTGGATTCTGGCGGAGTGAGGTTGGCACAGCGCTGAGGATGGACCATGGTTGATCGGTTCCCAAAGCTCTGCCGACATTGGAGTTGTCTTTGCTGTATACCAGGTCCACATGACACGCTGCACTCTGACCATGCACTCACTTCCCAGCTAAAATACAGACAAAAAAAATGATAGCACACTTGTTTCCATCTACTTACAAAAAAAAAAACATTTTCCAGTGATTCACATCCGCAGACTTAATAGGAAAATAAGAATGAAACATCTATAATGAGGGTGGACTTGCTCACAATGGTGGGCAGGGGATTGTGTTACAGGGCTCTTCCTCAGGAACTGGTTTGGCTGCAGAGTCACACTTCCTCTCAGGCTCTTCATCATCTGTGTGCCGATTTATACACATAATGACTCTAAACTGAGACCCTGCAGAAGTAAAGAACAAAACGAATAAAAAACATTATCCAAGCTCTTGAACTTGCATCTGCTTTCCAGCGGAGGGAGACATCACATCATCTAAAATAATACTTAGGCAGGTGTGGTGTTAAATGCACTTCAAGATCATCACATCTCTCACCTTTTCCACAAGAAGCAGAGCATTCTGTAAGGCCTCCTTTCCTCCACACAAATGGTAACTGTGTGTCCGGAGGCAGGTCAGTACGAGGGGGGATCCGAGCATTCCTATTGGGACCTGATCCTCGTGGGCGTGTCCTCTCAGGTGTCCACCGGTCGGTAGATGGGGCAGAAAACACAGATGAAGAGGAGGAAGGGAAAGAGGGAACTGAAATAGGAGGAGCAGCAGGAGGAGGCACTTCTATTGACACAGTAAGGGGACCTAGAAAAAAAGATCGCACGCATGATTATAATGACCAGTTTGAAAGCCAAGGAAAAAGAACTAAAAATGAAGAAGGAAAGGTTAGTCATAGTTTAGGAAAGAAATTCAGAAAAGTGCTGAAATACTAAAAAAAAAACAAAAAAAAAACCAGGACGATCACTGTGAGTCATAGGCTTATGAGGTCACAATGAGGTCAGCGTCTCATGATAGCAAACATGTTGTGCAGATAGCCTCTCATTCATTCCAAACAAATACTTGCAAACACATTCATACAAGAATTCCTTTCAGTTGGCTCACAAACCGCACCCATGCTAATCAAAAAAGACACGCATCATTGTTCATAGTTTGTTCTCCTCGTATAATTTGAAAATGTTGGGTTTTCACTTTGTACTAAACACATGACAACGTTGCTGCCAAATAGATTACAAATAATCATAAAGGTTAGGATGTAATGAACATACTTCGAAGGGGTTCCCTTGCCAACTCTCGCTCTCTTGGTCTCTCCCTCGCTGATTCTCTCGGAACCTCCTTCTCCTTCTCTGGCCATGTTTCACTTTCTTCCTCCTTCTTCTCCACAGGAATATAGAACTCATAGTCGATACCTGGATTCTCCTTGTGAAAAATGATCTGGGACAAAATTATATGAAAATGGTAATGAAAGAGTGAAATAAAGTGTAAAGAACTTCAGAAGTTTTCAATTAACGAGATGAAGCTGAAAAATTTTAAAGTTTATTTGGACATACCAGTAATGTTAACAATGTTAACATGTTAACATACCAGTAATTAAAAATCAAATTGCAATATTTTAGTCTGCTTCATTTTAACATGTCAGTATTATATAATATCAAAGATACTTGACTTTATTTATCCCTGTCGGGAAATTTGACTACTGCAATGCTACGATCATACAATGTCATACAACAACGTATTTTTTTTTTTTAGCTATTGTGAGTGAAAGTTTAAAGGTTAGAAAGTGAAAGATGGAGGACTTGAAAATGATTTTCTGTGCCGTTCCTTTGAGCAGCGGGGTTGCAGGAGTCTGTTGCTGAAGCTGCTCTTTAGATAGTCCACAGATTCATGGAAGGGGTGGGGGGGATTTAGCATGATTGATGACAGTTTATAGACAGTAGTATAGAAGGCATGTTACGTATGTCACTCAGATCTTTATCTTTAATAAGATCTGATGGTCTGGCCATAGGCAATTCAATGTGGCTCAGACTGAGCTTTATACAAATGTATTTAGCTACAATAACATTAAAATAAAGCTGCTTCTCCAGGAACATTGGACACAGAGCAGATGATACCAACTCAATCACTGACGGAACCATACTGGAGATTTGATTAAACTGCACATGCAACATGAAAACTACACATACAACACAGAATATGGTCGTTTTGAAATGTTCTTAAAAAAGATCTCGTTCAACAACAAATTTACTTCAATTTTTATTCATTACCATCTCTTTTCTTGTGAAATATGTGGCTTTTTCTCAAAAAAACTTTTTTCTTCTTCACTCATGTATTTTTTTTTTTTTTTTTGTATAAACACGAATGAAAAGAAAAACTAGCAAAATCTTACCCACTGATGCAAAACAGCTCACTTTGCTATTGACTCTTGTATTTGCTTTCTGATAATGTTATGAGGTGATGAGGTAAAAGGAACAAGTTGCTGCTTTGTGGTTGGTTGGTTTAAATCGAAACGAAAACTTTCTGTTACTGTTGGAAACTTTGATTTGGAGACATCCCGTTTGGAAGCCCTCCATCTCATGAAGGGAAGTTTTAACTCAGTGATAAAAAGTTCATCTTTGGACTGAGAGAAGCTTGTTTGATTCCCTCAGGGATCATGCCTAAGTGTCCCTGCAGAAAACACCTAACCCCCAGTTGGTCCCACCATTGGCGCTGTCATGGCTGCCTGCTGCGGTAAATTGCAGCAAAAGTAATTTCCCCACAAGTGATGAATATTGTATGATAGAATAAAAATATAAAAATATAAATTTGGGATAGAATTGCTTCTTTTAGTAAAAATCTGATCTCTGAAGAGAAATGTTCACATTTTATTTTAACATAACATTTGTGTACGTGAAAAGAACAGCCACTGCATGGTCACAGTGTTTTAGAAAAAAACTAACTAAACAAGATGTTTCCACTTATGACTTGCAACTTGAATAAGAGAGAAGCTTTCCTGGAGAAACTAGGAAAAGAAAGGAGACTTTCAAGTTTGAAGTTACAGTTGAATGGAGCAAATACTTTGATATTTGGATACTTCAATGAGACAAACTATTACATCGGCAAGTAGGAATCATTTTTGTGTAGGACTTTTGTCTCCCCTTATACTTAAACTACGTTACAAGCAAAAATCTGAATATAAACCCAAAATTAACATCACAATTAATTTATTTTACCGGGCAAACTCCAAAATCTACTATTCTTCCTTAAACTTTCATATAGTAGTTATGCATTTCATCCTCTAAACTGCTTATCCCTAAAAGGGTTGTGTGTGTGGAGGTGCGGGGTAGAGGAGGGTGCAGGAGCCTATCCAGGCTGATTTAAGGCGAAAGGCAGGATACACCCCGAACAGGTCGCTAGTCTGTCATGGGGCCACACACACACTCTCATTAATAGGAAAAACTTCATAGTGATCAATTAACCTAACATGCATGTTTTTAGAGAGTTGCAGGAAACTGGGCCACCGAAAGGAAACCCACACATACACGAGGAGAACATGCAAACTCCACATGGAAAGCACAGTGTTGTAAACCTTGTCACACCCTGGACTTGAAACCTGATCTTCTTGCTGAAAAGCCACTGAGCTAACCACTGCATCACCGTGCAGCCCTATAGTAGTTATATTTGGTAAAAAAAAAAAAAAATAACATTGAAGAAATGGGGCAAAATGATATGAGAATGGTAATGAAAGAGTCATGTTTTTCCAATTAATTTAACACAATACAACCATAAAAATCCAACCAGAAACCTTTTTAAATTATTTTTTTCTAATGGGAAATGCATACATTTTAATTATCTTTCTTTAGTTTGTCTTCATTTAATTCTGAATTTACTTAGTAATTATGATCAAAAAATGATTTTATGATTTAAGAACTGCCTGCTTCCAAAATTAGGTCATGATCGACATATATTTAGTAAAAAGGCTGATGTTTCGACCTGATTTGATAACTAGAAAAGCACAAGTATGTTTTGTGTTTTCTCAGTGAGGCCAATCATTGCAAACATCTCTGCGTGGACCAACATAAATTCAGCTTCCCTCATTAACGTTATTTTTTTAATGTTCTTGTTTGTCTTTTCCTACAGAATTATGAAAAAAAACTTCCTGCATACTACTACTCACATATAGCTGCAGCTGTGTTGTGGTGGGTCCTCGTGCCTTCAGGGTCTCGCCTCTTTCTTCCTGTCCTTCTGACTGCGCTCTGGGTCGGGTATAAGTGAATGTGGTCCCCCCTGCCTGGTATTCTCCTGGAGGGTCCACAGCCCAGCGCCCGTTGACCACTGATGTCCCCGTTCCGCTCCTCATGGCTGAGGTTTGCAGGGAGAGCATCAGAGTAAATCAGTCACATTTGTTTTTGTATTTCTCGAATCTGAAAATTCTTATCAAAACTCCTTACGGCTCAAACATGCTTTGGGTCAGACAAACACAAACTTTGAGAGTTGTTTAATTACCAAACAGGACAGTAATGAAGCAAGCACACAAATGCAAACATCTACAAACTTCAAGCATTCCTATCCTGACTTTCAAAATACAACTTTCTATCTGGTCTGAATTTGTGAGGCCACAAAATCTACAGTGTTAGCTGAAGCCAGTACACACATATTTGGAGCCAAATCTGCACTTAGTTTGCCAAGAATTTACTTTTACTGGAGCTGGAGCGACTTTCCTCCAAGAAATCCTGAACTGTACTTTTTTATGTGTGTGTGTTTGTGAATAAACAGTGCAGCGGTGGTGTAATTGTTTGTCTCGCAGATCTCACCAAGGTAGTTGGGGCTTGCTCGTCTTTCTGAGATGTTGATAAATGTGGCTCCGGGTGGGATGTCAAGAATTTTGTGGTATCCCAGGGGAACTGTGACATTCTGGAAGCTTCCTTTCACCTTTTGACAGGAGGTGTCATGTCCGCCACACACCCCACACTTGTCAATCAGAGCGCTGGAGCCCAGCACCCCGTCACATCCCTCACTCTGAATAGAAATGATGAAAGAATGTGAGTGTTAACTAAGACAATGAGAGAAAAATGGGGCTGGTGAATGTGAGAGACATGGAAAGAAGGGTGGGGACGAAGGGGAGAAAAGCTTTCATGGTCTTGCTGACATTCCACATCTGATGCCAGTGTTTATTTCACTGCCATTTGGGTAAATTAGTCACCAGTGGTTGCAACATTCCTACCAGAAGAAGAAGAAGGAAGGAATGAAGGTGAAATCAGACAGTGAGGTTAAAAAAAAAAAACAAAAAAAAAACAAAGAAAAGAGGCCCAGGTTTAAATCAGCCAGGTTCTGGCTTATGTCGACTGCAGTTAAACAGAGTAGACATGGATTCAGATGTCTTTTAAAACATGGGGGATGGGGAAGAAAAGCTTTTATGTATACAGATCCCCTTACCAAGCATTGGCCTTCTATACACACATCATTGGTGCTAACGTTAAAGCAGGGTGTCCCATCTCGAACTCGTTCTGCTTGGCGGACGTAGAACCGATACCCAGCAGGTCGACAGGTCAGCTCACACTGCTTATCTGCACCAACTGCAAAACACAGCAGAATAAACACATAAAATAAACTGTTTGCTTTTTAAAAAACTTTTAGTAAGTAGGGTGGAGGACACGCAGCTGGACAATAAATGTCTTTCCATGTGGTCAGGAAACTGAGACCTGACCACGTAACCCCTATCTGTCAGACAGCGAGACAACGATCTGGTGTTTGGCGTGCTCATAGCTGCACCTTCCCTAGGGATGCACACTTAGCAAGGAGGTGCAAACACAAGCTTAAGAAAGGTAAGATTTATGGGTATAACCTAACTGGCGAGCACAGCGGGGAGGGGTGTTTGTGCAAAGAAAGGACAGAGGGGAGGAATCAAAGAAGTAAGCTCCTGCTTCAAGGTTATGAAGGAAATGAAAGTCCTTCAGCACTGAGAGAGCAAAAGGACAAATAGATGAGCGGAGAATACTGAGGACATCAGAGGAGAGTAGGAGTACAAGCAGAGTGATATATAATTAAATTAATAAAGTACAGTCAAAGGATTTATGGTCATTTAAAAGGGGGTTATTATGCTAAATCAACCTTTAGAGGTTTCTGTCCTTTTAAAATGTTATTCCCACATCAAAAGCATGCCCGAGAAAGGATTTTCTATGCTTGAGTAGTTTGCAAGCTTTACAAAAGCACAGTTTTTGGATACTATTTGAATGCCAGGTTGTTATTGGCCAAGTCTTTTGTTCTCTACCACACCTACATTCTAAAGTAACCAAGAAGTGTTAGTGTTCATGTTCTTCTCAATGCCCAGTCCCCTCCACGATCCTCAAAAGAGAGGTCTTTTTTGTAAATACACCAAAGATGCGCTTGTTTTGATAATTCCATGCGCTTTACATTGTGTTAACGGCCTGAAATAAGACTTATGCTGAATTGTGCTCACACCCACTGGGGACAAAGTGGGCCAGTGAAGGGGGGTGATTCACTGTCAAAAACAGAAGTGAAACGGAATAAATAAACTTTTTTTTTGGGCACTGTTACATTACTAACTAAAGCTTAGTAATATGGTGTATATGGTGCACTGTCCGTATACAGGGCACCATAAAATAAGAATGAGTATGATACAAAGCACAATAACCTCTCTTTAAATTTCTTCAGAGGCAACCCATGTTATACAGTAACACAAGCTCATTAGTAGGATTCGGTAGGCTTTGGTGTGTCAAACAACATTTTTTACACAAACACGTGATGTATTAACTGCTTTTATCTCTCAGGACAGAAACAAATGGTCTCCACAGCCTAATGGTGACGTATTCCTTTCAAGAGGAAAAAGAAGAAGAGAAATGGACTGTAAAGGCAGTAGGTTGCTCCACAGTTAGTCATCTTCTGTGAGTAGAGAGATAGGAGGGAGTAAAGAGAGTTTATGTCGTCAGCCAGATAGAATAGATGTGTGTGTGGATAGCCTTAATGTTACATTAAATAGGACTATAGACATAAACCCAGTGCATAAGTCATTGGTTATATTTCACATTTAAGGTGGAAATAAGAAGTTTCTGCAACTGGAAGTGTCTGGGTCAAGGCGAATAATTTTGTGCATGCGAGCTGGGGCCGCGCACCGTGCATATTTCTGTGACAATTTACGACACAAACGTAAGAGCTATAAAACTCCAACCAACTACATGAATAGTGTGATTCTAAGAACTGTTAAAACTATTATACACTTACATAACCCTGTGCTGATGGTGTGTAAAGAGTCATAGGAAAGGAAACCCTCGTTGTAAAAAGTTTGTTATTTAGAGCTACAGACTGTTTCAGCTTGACAAGATTTCCTCTGCCAGCTTTTAAAGACATCAGCAGTGTTTAACCTCAGGCTTCCATCATCTTCAAAGTCAATAGGAGACAGCCTAGTGTAAAAGGGCAAATACCAGACCTCTGGCTTCACCTGGTAATGCTAAATGACCTCCACATGCTCTGTCACAAAAACATGTTAACCTACAACGAGGCGTCTCCAATAATCACACAGGTGTTGCTGTACTTACTATAAATTATTATAGAAACACTAAATGGTGAAAAAACAATTTTAACTCTAGTTTCCATTTTAGTTTTAAAGTTGTCTGGTCTATCTTACGTTCCTTTTTGAGCTCACCTACCCATCATCTTCCTTCACACATACACACACATTCAAAATAAAAAACACAAACTGTTAGTACATGTTCCTGTCACACAGCATCCTAACTCAGAGCTCTTTTCCTGCAAAAACACGAGGATATTGAGGAATGTATTTGGTTTTACTAAGTGGATGGAGGCAGTGTGGGGTAGAGGTTACACACAGGAAGCCACAGAGCCATGGTTGTGATGTTTATCTCAGTGCAACTCTGTCTTTAGTGTAGGTAACACATGACTAAGATCAGAAGATTGCTGGAAAACACCCTCTTTAAATTTAAAGGTCTTAAAAAAAAAATAGAAACAAGAGACAGAAGATAATGATCAAAAATACAGAGAAACTGATTTTAATGTTAATTTTTTATTTAATTTTGTGTGTGAAAAAGACTGTAATTACTCATGACCCTTTTAAGCTCTGCAATGAAGTACATGCCAAGTGCTGTACAGAATAATATGCGTGCAGGTTCCTTGACATAATTGCAATCCAGGCCTTTATTTCACTGTTGCACTTGTTTTCTTTTCTAAATCTAAAATTGAAACTGCCCCGCTAAAGCCATAATCATTTACAAAAAAAAAAATATCGTCAATCCCAGGAAAAATACGACAAAAAGAGGGCTTACAGCATGACAGGAATCAGTCTACTCCATACTCAAAGTGCAAAAAAAGCACTGTAGATCTACATCAACCTTTTCAAAGTCTAACATTTAATAGTGATGTCCTGAAATAGTTGTTGCAGATTAACTTTATCATTTACCAGTTCAGATTCAAGAGTCCACACCCACTCCATATTTATTTCCTGCAGCATCAAAGTGTTTATGAAATTGAATTTGCAATTCATAATTATTTCACAAAGCCTAAAAGACGAAAGTTAAACATTCATTTCATGTAAATATGAAGACATTTTGTTTGTTTTACAGGGCTCTAGTACAGTAATGCTTCACACATTATGTATCATTATGTCATTTTTATTCTTCATATTTTTACTAACGGTCCATCCACTGACTGATAATCACCAAAAGACAGATAAACAGGACATATTAAGAAGAAAAAAGAAAGAATGATGCAGAGTAGAGAGTGTTCCCACTTTCTTTCTCTCCATGTCCACTCTCTCCATCTGTCTGTCATAGTTATCTTTGAGAGATTAAACTGGAGACAGTGACAAAAGAAGAGGGGGAGTGAAAAGTGGGAGACACTTTACTGTCTGTGTCTGTACTTTAACTTTTCATATTTCACTCTCCATCATCTCAGGTTGAAGTTATTTAAAGTATAATGAATGTTTTTGTTTTTTTTAAAATTCATTTTGTTAGTTTCTTCTTGTCGGGCTCTTTCTCATTTAGCCTCTGATCCCTATTCACTTCCAAAGTCCCTCTGTCCCTCTCTGAGCTTAGTGTTCAGACAGTGGAATATATGTTGTCTAAATATACTTCCCCACTATCTCTCCATCTAAACAAACTGGAACTGGGAAAAAGAAAGCGAGAGGCAGTGGGACAGGAAGAGGGTAGGATGGGTATGCGAAGAGAGATGGGGCCTGGAAAAAAATCAGAATATTCAAGTAAAACAACACCTGCACGTGCAACGCTTACAGAGCTGCACAGAGGTTGCTATGGAGAGAAAAGGAAGCTTGGATTGTTTTTACGGCTTGGAGGCATCAGTGGCAACTCTGCTGTCTAAATTTCCAAAACATGGGTACAAACTGCAATGATGCACTGTATAAATAAAAAAGTCTGTTTCATGTTGAAACACTTAACTCTGCATCATTGCTGTTGGAGTGAAAGTGAGTTGTTTGATATGATGGTTTTGGGTTGAGGCCAAACATCAAGATTCAGTTTTCACAGAGTGGGAAAGAATTATCTTAGATCAAGTTATGTCACCCATTGAAATCCTGCCGCTAAAAGTTTATTTGCCCCCATTTTGCATACTATACTAAATTGTGCAGTAAAAGTTGCCCTGTTCTCGTTTCTTCCTCTAATTCTTTTTGATTTCCAAGCAGGCATCAAGGACAGGTTCGCTTAAAAAGATAAATGTGACCAGGAGCAGAGGGCGCAGACACACCACAGAGAGAGAACATTTACAGGGAAGTTAAATTCAGAACACAACCTCACAAACAGTGAAGCAAGGTGGTGAAAAGGAAATTCCCCTGTGGAGATAACCCTCTACTGACTCCGAGGCTGCAAACGTAGAAATTATTATGCAGATGCACTTTTTGTCCTCAAAAAGGAGCAAGTCTGACAAAAATTATTAAAATACTATTAAAAGATTTATCATGTCCACTAGGGAGAGACTGAAGAACCCTGAAGCAAATGCCATCCATATAGCTGCTTTACGTTTAGCAGGATAGCAGCTTACTTATCCTAGGAGAAAAGCTGAGTGGACAAGGGCAGGTTAAGTACACACATTACAGATGATTCTTAACCCTTCCATTCTAAAACGCATGCAAGTCAGAAACTAGAATGTGCTTGGAGCACTGAATGTGTGTCTAACTAAAGAGCATATGGCAAGGCTAACAAATCTTCTATTGTGAATCTAGGTTTTATTAGATCAACTTTAAAACCTCTGACCTGTAAAAATAAAATCAGAGGCGGGATTCGACAGCAAAAGCATTTATAGTAGTTATTGAACTAAATGTAGGATAAACAGCTGAGCTCTATAGATTCCTACTCACCGCAATCAGGTGACAAACCGACTTTTTTGGCTCCTGCATGGCGTTTGCAAGCATGTAGACCTAAAGACTTTTAGGTCATACATGTGAAAACCCAATGATCCTCATGCAGAACACAAGATTATAACAAAACACTAAAATCTATTCATTTCAGCTTTCCATCAATTAGGAAGTACGACTGGTTGGTATCCATTTATAAAACAAAAACTAACGGGAGGATATTTCAGGGGATTTTAGAGCATTTTTAGGGTATTACTTAAACATTTAGCTGTGTATTGTTTCCTTCAGACGCACAATCCTCATGCAATCCTCAAGTAAGCAATCAGGATTCCTATCAATGCACTAAATCTCACCCATTTGTATTAGAGAAAAAAGCCTGAACACAAATACAATAACTTTTTAAAAATTCAACTTAATACTTTCTTTGTGAACAATATTTATATTAAATTATCAGCATTTAATGGTGGGGCTTGAACGGGTCTGTACTCACTGTATACAATAATCTGAAATTTTATGAAGTAATGCACTTGGTTGATTTATTATGTTTTATGGTTCCATAACAAATCCAAAGTGTGTTTGTCTGCATAGACTTTTCAATTATCTGTCAGTTACAAAAACACTGTTTTTTTTGTTTTTGTTTTATGGAGCTATAAAATGCAAAAAAAATCCTAGAATGTCTAGAGAATGATCTATTTATCCACCAAGCATAAAAACTTCAGCATTCATAGCAGTTCTGTCATGAGAAAGTCACGAGAAACTAACGAGACTTGCCATCCAAAAACTCCAATAAATCTCTATTTAAATTTAAAAAATAAGAAAAAGAGGCCACAATAGTCTTTCAAAATAATCTAGCAAACATTTTATTGTTGTTTGTCTGTAATGAGTAGGAATCTGTATTTAATCACTACAAAACCCACACAAGTTTACTAGTGGAGCTTAGACCAAAGAATGTTAAGATGAGAACACAACGATTGAGAATTGTAACTTACATGTTGTGGAAGTCTAACGTTAGAATATGTACGCTTTAAACAACCTCCACCCTTTTTATTTTTTAAAGTATTTGATAAAAACTCAGATTGATCGCTGAACAGGTGGCAAAGAAAAAGGCAAATTACTGCTGTTTTTTAATCCGTGACAAAAGTTTTCTGTGCAAATAAAAATGTGGCAGATGTGGGGCCGGAGACTTAGGCAAGGTGGTGACATACAAAGTGGGATAAATTTATGACAGAACCATTACAACAAAAATAGATATTTTTTGTGCAATTTTAACTATTTTTTTAATCATTAAATTAAAAAGAAGTTAATTTTATTTCTTGGGGTGTTTAATTTATCCCAGTTTTCAGCAAAAAATACAGTATAAATACTGTATTGAGAATATGTTTCAGAAACAAAACTGAACCAACAGTGAAAGGCTACATGTTGGATGCTGTTCTGCTGGTTATGTTTTCTGAGTGTGTGTGTGTATATGTATACTGTATGTGTGTGCGTCTGTCTTCGGCATTCCAGTAATTACATCTGCACAGCCAGACAGTTACACAAATATTCATAAGTAAAAAATGTTCAAATATTTTCACAGATCAATTGAGCAACATTTCAATAATACCATCATCCTGCCACTAATCCCGTGCTGTGAACACAAAAAGGCTCATGTAGATCCTTTAAAAGCCTGATGATAAAACTGTTGATATCATCTCACAGCTGTGCGGCCCTCTCTCTCGCTTCTCTCCCATTTTGCAATATTGTCTACATCCTCTCTGTTTTTTTTCTCTTTACTTCTTCAAAAATCTGTAAAATGTTTCTTCCTTTATCATACTCTGCCCTACTCTCAACTCTTGTACACATTAAAAAGAAAAGTGGCCACACACACGCACACCCATATCGCCAAGTCCGAACATGTAACAGGCAAAAACAGGCTGCACTGTCGCTCCTGCCTCGGTGGTCATGTGACAAAACCCTTGCAGCCCATCATCTCTCACCTCCCTCCTCTTATGTTCCTCTTTTTCTCTTTATCTCAATCAGTAGGAATCTGTGTACTGAGTCAGAGCGAGGAGGAGAAACTTGGCAGAAGCGGAGAGCATAAAGAAAGACATTGGACAAACGAGAGGAAAAAAGAATAAGATCGACTCATTTCCAGCTGTTCTCCATTCCTTATGAGTCTCGCCACCCTCAACGCAGCGTATGGATGTGAGCCTGCGTTAGTAGAGGGTTGGGTGTCTTAGTGGCGGCCTGCCAACACACACTCATACCAGAGAAAATTCAACTCGCTTACATTTTACTGACCCCCTCCCATTTTCTTGTCTCTATCATCATGTCACACATTTTCTCTATGAACTTTTTACCACATTGAAGGACATGACTACATAACTCTAGACTACTGAGAGTGTGCTAGCTAAATCCTCACCTTCAGTGAAAGGCTCCCAGTTGTAATGACGACCCATGAACTTTTGAGTGTTAAAGGCTGCACACTGCTCGGCTCTGGAGTCCAACGCGGCCCCTCCCCCACACACCTGGAAAACAAACAAAACAAGACAAAGAAATTAAAGTAAAGATTAGTGCCAATAATTCAACCAATGCAAATGACTTTTATAACATGGGTTGCTTCTCTGCCAGTCCCCGGAGAAAGCAGGGTGGGGTGCAATGAGTGAAAGAGAAGAAAAAAAAATAACTGAAAATAAAGGGAATTAACTGGAGACTATAGAGGTATGCACAAACATTCATTGCTTGTATGCTCAAATTTTCACATGCGTGTACGGCGTGTTGCTTAGGGCAGTAGCAAATTCATACCAATCATATGGAAATGATAAAGTTTTGGAAGCTGCTGCTTACATAAATCCACTGTGACTTTCAGAGCCAGACCGGAGAGTATGAGTGACTGTGTAGGCACGTGCATGAAAAAGCAACTAGAACTACTTGTAAAGAGCCTCAAGGAGCTATTAAAGGTAGGAAAGTTGTGCGTAGAGTAGCACCAAAACATCAGGATGACTTCAACATGGTGCTTGATTTACTTTGTTGCTCAGCTTAGCTACTATCTAAAGACACAAACTTTGATTGTGCGTTTCACATTTTGAAAAAGAGAAATAAAAAATAAAATATTTAGGCTTTAACAGTCCTAAACATATTCTCATCTTTCTCCAACATAAGCACTTTGAACCTTTTCCTATAACAGGATGTGAAGTGTTTACCTGAGGACTCTGGCAAACAAGAAATTATACATTTTGGTTCAGTTCCTGAACCTCCTATGGGATTACTCTGAAACCTACAACAACTTAACCTGTTACCTACAAGTTGTGTTAGACCACAGTTTCCTTCCACGACAACTGAAATCTATTTATTACTGCTGAGTTCCGTTTGCTGATGTCAAACAAACTCACAGAGAGACGTGTGTTGACTTGAAGACGTACATTGGGTAAACTATGCCAACATTTAATGTTCTGTGGGCAACAGTCGTGACACAAAATAAGTTTTCCTCCAAGTCTGGTGCTGCCATAAAAACTAATTTGATTACCTAATTTATTTCAGTAATTTAGTATCAGACTGGCTATAAAACATAATTCTAGCAAAAAATACCAAGGTTGATGGATGATTGCTTTTTTTTTTGTTTTCTTTTGGATCAGTTAGAATGAAATTTTATTAAAAAAAACAAACAAAACAAAAACCCTGAATAAGAATTTAAAGAACAAGGAAAAAGCAACTTTGGTAGTCTTGCAGTTGGTTTCAGGATGTTGGAGTGTTTAACATCAGACTAATATGACTTATTAAACATTCCGTTCCATTGTCTTCTGCTTATCTGGGGCTGGGTCGCTGGGGAAACAGCCTCAGATGGGAAACCCAGGCTTCTCTCACCCTGGCTGCATTCGCCAGCTCACCCAGGATACCAAGGTGTTCCCCGACCAGCTGTGAGACATAGTCTTTCCAGGGGATCTCCTCCTAGTGGGATTTGTCCGAAACACCTCACCAGCGTAGCGTTTGGAAGGCATCCTAACCAGATGCCCGAACCACCCCATCTGGCTTCTCTCGACCCAGAGGCACAACGACTCTACTCCTTGCTCCTCCCAGATGCCAGAGCTCCTCACTCTATCTCTGAGTTAGAGCGCAGCCACCCTGTAGAGGAAGCTCATTTTGGCCGCTTGTACCGGTACTCACGTTCCACCCACAGCTGTGACCATAGGTGAGGGTAGGAACGTAGTTTGACTGGTAAATCAAGAGCTTTGCTTTTTGTCTCAGCTTTTTCTTCACCACGACTGAAGCTCAAACACGCAGCGGGCCAAAATTTAATGATGGGACAGTGAGTCTATATACAATGTATGACTTAATAATGCAAAACCACAAAATTGCATGGTGCTGGTATTGGGCCGCTTTAAATGCTGTCAAGAAATGAGAGAACATTGATGGTTCCAGCTTACTGACATGTTAAAACACCCAAATAGCATTCTGGGATTTGTAATAATGCTACAATAAAGGCTCTCAGACCAGTGTGTCTGCTTTAAAGTTCATTTTGCATGGCTTTGTTGGTCAGATATAATGGCAGAGTTTATGCCATAAATGACTTGAGCCACATAATAGTCCCTAATATCAATTCTTATTCACTAAAAAGCTTCACCTCTGACTTGTTACAGAATTTTTTCACATTAACTTCTTCCATTTGATTCGAAAATCAAGGCTTTGGGCATATTTATTTGGACTATTCTTTATTTAACATAACTTTGAGAATGATTTTGGAAGACCAGTCAAGATTAAATCATTTCATGGTTTCTTTTGTTTTACTGTGTTTCCTCAAAATGCAAGTAGATAAATTATTGTGGTCACTTTCCTTCTGCAAAAGGAATTTAAACATCTAATGTGCCAAGGTTGACTTCATATTATTTTGTCTGATGGTCTGATATAATGTCTAATTTTTCTCGTGCTCTTTTACTTTGGTCAAATTTTAAGTGCCTTTAAAGCTGCACATTGATTAGGTTTTTATCAGACATTTTTTTACTGTGAGAAGCAGCAATCCCCCTGCTTAGTGAGTTTGAAGTCTTCTGATACACAGCTGGCTTCCACACACACAAACACACAAGTGGCATGTCGCACAGGCTTCTCAGATTTCCCAGCACCTCTAATCTTTGTCAGCCTCACAATCTCCTTGTCTTTCACTCTTCTCTTTTTTTTACTCATTGCTCTCCTGTTTATGCATAGCCCCCCCAATTCACAGCTGCTGCAAACAGCTGGAAATTTCCCAGTAAATCATCTGGAGAGACAGGAGCAAGGGAATAATCAGTTTTATACATTTACACATACACAATCCCAGACTATACAAATCACAAACAGGGAAACTTTTCCCATGTGAACCAACCTCAGTGACAAAGAGTAACTAAAAGAATCTGTTGAATAAATTCTTAGACTTTAGGTTACTTAGATTTGGCCTCACTGGGTTCATCCCTTTCCCCGCGTCGGCATGTGAGTGAGGAAAATATATGTGACCATCATGTCATGAAACACTAAAAATGATCATCAGGTGTTTCTGTTCTGCAGTGGAATTAAAACCAGCTCATGAAACTTTACGTGCTACGGTTCACCAAAGCTTCAAGCTGCTGAAGAAAGCTGCTTTTTGGGTTATTTATAGGAGATACTTTTCACTCTGTTTGCAGACTTACATACAGCAGCATATCTGACTGAGTGAATGGAGGTCTCTGAAGGTCAGTGCATGGATGTGACCTGATGTTTTAAAAGGACTGTGTAAATCTCTCCTGATGCCTGTGTGAAATGTGCTGGGTGATGGTTGTAAATATTTTCTTTGGATGTAAACATGTTGAGCTTTATTTGAAATGGGATAGTTGCAGTGTATCAGGAGCATATGTGTGCACTTGTAAGACCATAAACAATAAGTGGACAACAACCTTGAAAATGAGTGTGTGTGTAAAGCGAGCAAGCAGCCTCCATAAAAACAGGGAATGAATGTAAAAAAGAAAGGAAAAAAAATGCAGGAAAACGTCAAGTGTCATGAATCCATGCGTGTGATTACGGGAGCGAGTGGATTCTTTTCCCCAGAGAGTTTGGGGTGTGTAAAACATCAGGAGGCTAATGGACTAAGTAGAGAAAAGACGAGGGGTGGGGGTACCTATGTGAGAGCAAAAACAGACGAGATAAGACGTGTTCACTTGGGTTTCATGGTTCTGGAGGACAGCTCATGTGTTATTGTAAAGACATGCATCCTGTGAGTGCAGGTGGAGGGGGTCTTCACAGCCACCAAGGGAACCATGAAGTCAAACAAGAGGGAAAGGGTAGAAACGCAGAGAGACAGAAGTCCCTTTATTGAGTAAAACAGAAAAGTTATCCACACAAGTTTCAAAGGAAGTAAACTGGAGTTTTTAAAAATGTTTTTTATCTTTCATTTTTCTTTTCTGTAATTAAATTTGAGGACCAGAATTGTAATATATATTTCATTTCGTCTTCTGAACTGCTTATCCCTAACAGAGTTGCACGGGTGCCGAAGCCTATCACGGTTGATTTCGGGTGGGAGGCAGGACACTCCCTGAACAGGTTGCCAGTCTGTTGTGGGGCCACACACACAAACAACCAGTCACACACACATTCATCACAAGTGGCAATTTGGTAGCAGCAAATCAACCTCACATGCATGTTTTTGGAGGGGGAGAGGAAATCGGAGTACCTGGAGGAAACTCACTACTGTCTGTGTAAAGAGTACAAAACTATGGAACAAGTCCAGATGACTTTTGTTTATTTCCATCGATTAGAATGAAGAAGTAGCCCTCCTTCACATTATTTGGTGAGTTGGTCTAGCTTTAAAAACCCCATTTCTTTAAACTTTTTTATGTAACCAACAGATTTGCAAACAACTTTAGACAAAAAATGCCTATTTATAACCTGTTTGAATAAGATTAACAAAGTAACTACCAGTTGGGAATCACAGTTAGTGTCTTGCAATGAGGCATCAATAAAATTTTGATCTTCACCACACATTTGTTGATTTGTGTTTTGGTCATACAAAAGAATAGTTTCTAGCCTGGAAATAATGGAGTACAATAAAAAAGACTTTTCTTATTTTTTTTTAGACAGGCGTTGTGAAACTGGCAAGACTTTTAAACTAAAAATGTCATAAGGAGTGATTCCATTTAATCCCTGGAGAATGATGAAACATACCCTGTGAGATACGATCACCCAAAGTCCACTTTAACATTAGATTAATCTTCTTGAATTCACAATAAGAAGAACAGAAAAAAGCAATGTCGAAACTATCTTAAGTACAAGGAAAAGCACTCCCAAAACCATATTACAAGATGATGAAGGAGAAATAATAAAAGGCTGATGGCAGAGGAACATAGGTGCGAGTGAAAGCAGCTGGTGATAGACGTGTTTGACTTAGGAGGGGGTTGGAAGGGACTAGAGTCTGTGTGCAATTTGCAGGAGAATGTGAACCATGAAGAGTGTACAGGAGGAGGTGCCCAACACATTTTCTAATATACACACAAACACAAGACACATGCAAACCCTTAACATATTACTGGTGTTTGACACAAACACTTAAGAGAAAAATATGTGAGGGAAGCAAGTGTTCCTTTCATAAATGTTTCAGAAGGGAAAGCCCAGGTGACACGTCACAATGCAAGTCCATGCATGCACAACCAACACCATCTCCCCAGTAGCACATGCAGGTTATGGCTAGCTGGTCATTCCTCAAGGATTACTGCAACGCTTCACAGACAAAACAAGTGACCGCTGGCCTCTTAAACCATAAATCACCGAGCAGGAGGACTAATCAGTGTGTGCTCGCACACAAATCTATGACATGTTAATGTAACCTCGATGATTAACATTCTCTGGATAATCTGGTGCTGGAGGTCGTGTGTCTGTTTGCACGGCACCACCCAGCTTTCAGCCTCAGCTCCAGGGGGGAGATAAAAATCCTCCTGAGAAAATACTCATCACTGATCAACACAGACAACAAATTAAAAAAGGGGAGAGAAATGACGCAGAAAGCATAATGACTGATTCAAGAGACAAAAAAAAAAGCTTAAACAACTTATGTACTCATAAAATGATTAAAGACAGACACAATTTTTTGACTCAAAAAGCTCTAAATGACACAGACACGCTCAAAAATTAAGAACTGCTTTTTATATCAAATCACCTCAATGACACTTATTCTTTACTAAAACTGAGGAAACACTTGCTTTGAAATACACCAGCGTATTTATTTCTCCACTGGTTTTATTTCACTCTTTTTATGAAGTGTGAGTGTTTGGGAAAAATGTATCTTTCCTGTAAGCTATTATGAATATAATGTTTGATTAAAGCTGCATTATGATCAAGAACAGCATGTAAAATACATAATAAATAATTGCTTATGCACATCTGGGTATTCCCAGGGTGACACTAATTTTACACTGACTATCAAGATCTGGTTGCTAAGCAACACAAACATTGGTTGAACATGAAGATTCTCACGTTTTTAGATGGGAGTCTTGTGTTGCAAAATCTCTTATGTAGAAAACTTCCAGAATATTCAGACTATTTTCCAAAGACTACAAGTATACGGTAATAGGGTAAGACTGTAGTTTCATCACAGTCTTACCCTAAAGCTATCACACAACCATGAAAGCAAAAACACCCTGAGAAAAATTATTTTTCTAAACCTCTTGCACCCTGACGATCCTGCTGATACAAAACTAGTCATAGAATTAGTTCTCGCCGACCAAGTTAAACCACATTAGTTTTAACTATCCTTATTTCAGTATGTAGTTCTTTTTTTAAAAAGTAACAAGGCTACTACAAAATTACCCCTAGGAATGACTGTATGTGTGTGGCCCTGGAGCAGACTGGCGACCTGTTCGAGTTGTACCCTACCTCTCAACTGAAATCAGCCAGGATAGACTCGGGCACCCCTTGTGACACCATTAGGGATAAGTTGTTCAGAAGATGAAACAAAGCAATTAGAAAGCCAGAGGTGCATACCTGGGGACAGGGTCAGGTTGCAATAGGTTACTTCATTTATACTGAGTTTCTGCAGATGGAGGAGTGAGAATGGGCCCAAAACAGATGAAAAATGATGAAAAGAAACATGAAAGAAATATCTGTGGGAAACTCAAAAGACACAGAAGCTCAAATAAATAGTCTTAACAAGCAGCACCTGGTTTCTGTGAAAAAGTAGGTGCGCCTGCTTGTTAAATTACTAAAGCGTAAAAAAGTAACAGCAGAGTGAATAAGCCGATGTGTGTCTGTACGTGTGCCACATCTAACACCTCCGCACATCTGAGCTTGCTGTCGATGATAAAAACATCAGCCCGAGCAATCAGAACATGGCTCTGCACCAATACTTCTAATAATATATTTCCTGTATACCAGTGCCTGCATAATGACAGACTGGGATTAAATCGGATCATCTGACTGTTGCTAAAGGCATGCCAGAGTGTCTGCTTGCTTTATGATAGAAACATTTTAAGTCTTGAAATAAAACTATAGCTGAAGCGGATAAAATATCTTTCTCTAGCCAGGGCACGGTTCAGATGGTCTTCATTTTCACATTGTAGCAAGTTTAAGAAAACATCATATTAAATTAACATTTGGATCACACCAAAACTTTCTCGGAGTTAAACTTTTAAGCATTGTTTATATGATTTTTTTTTTCACCTCAATAGTTTCAGTGTGGTCGTGGTGGCAAACGGAAGAACACGGGAGCAGAAAAACAAAGTTAGCAGTGAAAATACACCTCCTCCGTGGCTCCATTAAAGCATAAAATTGGTCACTGTGTGCTGATCCATTTTAATCAGAGCCTGCAGTCTTTCACTTAGATTGCTTTGAAACCACAACAATATTTCTAACCAGATCAACGAGGTGGAGTAAAAACAAACAGGAGGAAGTATCAGACTCATTTATTCTGTTTATGATTGTGTCCCATCCACTTCTGATCAGTCATGGGAGGGCATCCCGGCAGCCTCAAGACCAGAAGAAGGCACTGGGATGGACCAAAGTTCATCATATAGAGACAAACAAAAATCACTTCTCAAAGAATTTACATTCCTCAATTAACCTTTAACAAAATAGTAGTAAAAAGCAGGCAAATAACCCGCAGGAAAGTGAAAAAAACATGACCACTTTAACATTTAAAAATGTTTCATCTTCTAACAGGCAATAGGCAGGGTACACCCCAAACAGGTCACCAGTCTGTTGTGAGGCCACACACACACACACACACACACACACACAACCATACACACACAATCATTCCTGGGGACAATTTTCATAGTGGCCAATCAACCCAGCACGCATGTTTTTGAAGGGTGGGAGGAAACAGGAGTACCCAGTTGAAACCCACACATACACGAAGAAAACATGCATCTAAATACGTTTGTCTGAAATTTATCCTTGATTGACTTGCTGCAAAGCAGTGTTCAAGAAATTCTCAAAGTTCTGCTGAACTCAGTTTGTTCCACATCTGTGTTTTGTTCCAGATTCTCCTCACAATGGATCATCACCTTCCAAACCACTTATTCCAACCAGGGTCGCCGGGATGCTGGAGCTTATTCTGGCTGGCTATCGTCATTCTGTTGCATAGTGGGTAAATTAACATCTTTATATATCACTTTTACTGCCCAGTTAAAGTATAAAAAACCCAAACAATTATTTAGTAAAATCTCAGTTTGACATTTTGATGAAAACACATAAAAATAGTTTCCTTTGCTTCTCTCTACACTCTTTTTTTTTTTTCCTCATTAAAGCTCACTTATAACCAGGCAAAGTTATGTTGAACTCAGCTGACGGCAGAAAGAAGGGGTGGGGTAGGAGAGCCTTAGGCTAACAAGATCCATCTAGAGGAAGCAAAGGTCATAATGAGATTTACCCTCCCCCTTTCTGTGTAGAAGCATGCAAGTCCATTCACAACTCTTAGAGCTCCTCTGGAAGAGGGTGCAGCTGGCAGGAATCGGTTGCAGTTTGTAAATGGGGGGTCATATGTCTCCTCTTAAAGAAGTATGTCAGTAAACCAGTAGTAATTGATTTTGTATGGCAACAACAAGAATTTAAAATAGAATGAATATTCTGTCTCTTAAATCTCAATGCCTTCATATTTTCCGATCGACATAAGTAGATCTAAAAAACTAAATATTCAGTCAGAGTTAAAATAATCATAGTGATGTTCTGATATGGTAACAATTCAAATTCCAGTTCTGAAAAATACAGTTTGCACTTAAATTTTTTCCTTTCTCTTTTTTCCTCTTTGATGCTATCCAGCCAATTGGGTCATCTTCATTAGTCAGGTTTCCTTCACTCGCTCTGGTGAAGACATTCGCCGTTAGTGATTCTAGATAAATATTTATTCAGAGGAGAAGGATAGACAGAAAGGCCAAGGCAAGTGCTCAGACAGCTATCGGAGCTCAGTGCAAAAGGAAATGTCTGCTCCAAGCTGCTGCCTTTTTTTTAAGTCAGACAGATTCTTCTCAGGTTCCGTATTTCACTGCCTTCGCCCTCTGACAGAATAACTTCTCTAGTTACCATTCCCCTGTGTGCATCCATACATAAACACACACCTTCCCAAAATTTCCTTCCACCTTCCTCCAGAGTCATTTTTCTCTCCATCCTGCTTAATTCTTCTACAAACTATTTCTACCTTCTGTCCTTTCAACAGATTCTTTCATCATCCTTTCCAACACACGTAAAGAGCCCTTTCACTACCCCCCGACACATGCATACACTACTGTGTGCAGATTTTCTTAAACACAGCTCTCTTTCACTACCACTCCACTACGTCGCTTCCTCCACATGCCATTTAATTCTGCATGCATTTCTCTATCCATTAAATTTAAACACACACCACCTTTTGCCCCTCTTATATGCTTCTTATATTCTCATCTCTGCAATGTAACAAACACATGTACACACAGCCAATCACATTTTTGATGGGCCTCAGGCGTGCCGTGTTATGACAAACACACCTAATAGATAATAGGATGTGTCACACTGAGTTTGGCTCAGCTCCTGAATCACTCACACATATATTAAGTAAATACATGCCCGGGCAAAGTCACCACTTCAAAGTTATGTTAAAAAAGCAGAAAACCAGAAGCAAACATACTTAAAGCTGAGGTTGATGTTAGGTGAATATGTAACCCAATGAGTCAGGCTCAGTCGTCACAGGACTGTTTTAACCCTGCTGGCACACATAGTGCCAGTTTTGTGCCAGCTTCTAAACTTTCTTTGGATGATTAAACAGAGCAGGAGAGAACGCAAGAGACTGAGAAGGTGGCAAGTTATCTACAAAAAGAAAAGTCAAGGGCTTAAGAGTGCCAACCCGACTTCGACTTCAAGTGTCTACTTCCACTTGATTTGAGCAGCATGTGCAGTGTGAGTGTTTAAGCATGTAGGTATGCGTGTGGTATTTATTAAATCCAATCTAATCATCTCCTCCTTCTGCGCTCACTTAAGATAGCAGAAAGTGGCCCGCCGGCGTAAATAACCCACTCACATGTCAGTCTGGCTATTTTTGCCTTCCTAATTTCAGCTCATATCTCTATCCTTAACGGTTGACATATCAATGCACCAGTGAACTCACTTTTTATTTGACACAATAGTTAAAATGATTACTCATTAACACAGTAAATCAGTAAACTGAGAATACAAGACCGAAGAATAAAATATATAGATGTATACGGTTTAAAAGTTCCATTAAAAAGTACTCTAATCAGAGAGGAATGCAGTTGATAACTAGCCACAGGGATAATAATAATGAGTGTCTCTCCACTTTAGGAATTTGAGGTCAGAAAAGTGTCAATAAGAATATTTACAGAAACGGTCTAATTTAGTACCAAATCAACAAAAATAAAGTAAAACTCTGACATGAAACAATATTTTTAGTTGCTTTAACAGTGGGGGTCATGAACACAGAGAAAACACTGGAAAAAAAAGAAAAGAATTTGGAAAAATACAGATTGAAATTTCTTAGCAAAAATATTACAAACAAAATTAGTTTAGATATTCAATTACTGTATAATGAATTTTTTAAACATCTTCGCTGTAAAATTTACACAGTTACTGTAGGAAGTACAAGGCATCTGACTCTGACGTCTACTGAACTGCTTTTTCCAAACAGGGTCACGGGGGTGCCGAGCCTATCCCGGTTGATTTCAGGCAATAGGCAGGGTACACCCTGAACAGGTTGCCAGTTTGTTGCAGGGCCACAGACACAGACAACCATCCACAAACACACACTCATTCCTAGGGACAATTTCATAGCGGCCAATCAACCTAACATGCATGTTTTGGAGTATAGGAGGAAACATAAGTACCTGCAGAAAAGCCACGTATACACGGAAAGAACATGCAAACTCCACACAGAAAGGCTAGTGTTTCAATCTTTCAAGCCTCACCTCCACTCCAAGACTTTAATCCCAACTTTCTTGCTGTGAGGCCACCATGCTAACCACAGCACCACCATGCCGCCCAGTGTTACAACCATTTGTGCAAATATAATCACATGTATAAGTGAGCATGTCCAACATTTTTTTTCCACTTTACTCTGTATTTGGCAATTTAATTAAGGAGATAAGGGTTAAGTACATCTAAATTTGATCCTCTATATTTTTCCTTTTTTCTATTTAGCACTATTTGCAGTGTCTTTTAAAACCAATGAATGAAGAAAAAAAACAATATTTAAAGATGTTCATTCAATTAAAACAGAGAGTGGTGCTATGTCAACGTGATAGGACTTCTGTACTAAATTCAGAAAGGGAAAATTAAAAGTCATATGTTTCCACAGGAGCCAAAAAGAGAATAATTTAGGATTCCAAAAAGTTTCTTATTTGCCAAATTTATAGTTTGTCATTTAAAACTTGGAGCTTTTGGAGAGTTTTCTCCTGTTGTCTATTGTTTTAAAGGATTGATTTGCAACAGTTATTCCAAGACCTAAAAATGCATGATCATTTCATTTTCTGCTTCTACTGAGCAACCAAAAGATTGTTTTTTGCACACTGAGAAATGTAGGCATTCATGCAAAAGTAGGACAACACAGAAACAGCATTCCAGTTTAAAATCTGTGACATCGCTTTAACTTTTTTGGTAATCAGATTTTGTAAAATACCATGATTTTCAAAGGCGAAACTGAGACGTAGATACACTTTAAAAACGTTAGATGTGTTACATGTTAAGTGTGATATCACCAGTACTATGAAGGTGATTAGGTGCTTAAAAATAAATTCTGAAGCCCTTGTTTACTAGTTTACAAAAAGTTTTGTCTTTAAAACCAAAATGAAGATAAAAAAAATCAAAGGAAAATAATGTCAAATGAACATATTGCAGTTCTGAAGTTTACTTGAAGTTCGGAGTTGTGTGCTGAGGTATGAACCATCTCACACAACCAGGCTTGCAGCGTACTGTTTTTCATGGCAGCATGCACAGACACTTAGCTCGTGATAAAGCTCTCACAGACTGCACGGTGACGTATGGAAGAGGTCACGACCCCAATCATCACCGCAGGCAACCAGCCAAACGCATTACACTACATCAATACACACACACAAACACCCAGCTCCAGGCAACATTCACAACCTACAGTGAGAGCAATCATTCAAGAGGAAACGGAGTGTGGACACTTGTGTTTCAGGTATGTGTAGAACTTCATAGCAGAGGTGTGTGGTCTGGTTGTGACCCGGGCTATGTTCACGCCTCAGGGTGCGGAGGCATCGACAGAAAGTTTCCAAGCGAATGCTCAAAGACAAGCAGCTTGTGTTGGAGCTGGAGAACGATCCACCGATCAAACACTAGGCTGACCTTCACATCCTCCTATTCCAGCTGCCTAACTGCTTCCTTCAACACATGGTACGCTGATAAATCATACCTGAATGCAGGCTGAGCAAATCCAAGGTGTGTGGGCAACAACGATTGAGGTTAAGACAATTTTAAGACAGTAAATTATATTGAAAACAAGTTTTTTTATTTTAGATGAAAGACATCTTCTTACCTGTGAGAAGCACCTGCGGTGTTCTTTCTCAGCTCCAGAGCATTTGAAGATTTGAGGAGCTTCTCTGACGGTGTGCCTGCTCGACTCGACCGGCAGGTGTGAGGGATATTGGTTCTGTAAGGAGTACATGTTGCCTCCAGATGAAGTCTGAGGACTGAAGTCTGGGTGATGCTCCACATCTCTATGCACCAAGCTCGGGCGATGGAGAGGAGAGGAAAAAGGTGAAGCGCTTCCAGGGGAGCGTGGGTGTGAAGCTGGGGGAGGCGGGGCGGTGACCGAGTTCCAATCGAATCTTTGATTATGAACAGATGGTGACCAAGAGCGAGAGAAGGGGTGTCTGTTTGAAGCTCTGCTATGGGTGTGTGGTGATCGGTTTGTGGGGCTACTGGATAATGTTGGTCTCTCCTCAGCAGCAGGTGCTCCTCTATTCTGCCCCCCACTCCTGCTTTCCTCTCTGTCTTCTTGAGCATCCTCTCTCTCTTCTTCTCTTCTGCTGTTTGGTGTTTTCTCTTCTGTGCTGTTCCCAGTGTGGCGAGCCTGCCGGTTGGTACGATGCAAAGGTAGAGAAAAGGGAACTTTTCCATACCCAAACTGACCCGGACGAATGTTGGAAGACCTGCAAAAAAAGGCAGGGAAAGTTAGGATTGATTTAGAGCTGTGGACAAAAAGGGAGTACTGAAGGATTAGAAGCATCATAGAGCCAGCAGGTTGTGGTGAGTGAGAAGAGTTGTGCTGTGCCAAAAATGGAGAAAAAAAATTAATATAAACTAAAGATTATGATGACGGGTGAAACTCCAAAACCCCAACACAAAAACCACCAAATAAAGATTCAAATACAGTCAGTGTTTTGACAAATGGGAACCTAAAAAAAATCATCAAAACTATCTCTAAAAATCTTTGTATTTCATCATGTTGCAAATATTTTTCTAAATTTCTGTTGCTACTGCTAGTTGAGCAAAACTCACTTCCTTTTAAGATGGAAACTCTTTTCAAAGAAGAACTCAATGTGCTGACAAAAGCAAAATCAGAAAATTAAATTGGCTGAGTCAAATAAATAGAATTATTTCAATGATAAGTTAACCAAAGTCTACAATCTGTAAAAAGTGGTAATTAGCATTTGCTAGCATTAGCTAGTTAGCCTTTGGCTGTATGTATGTGTTTTTACATTCTTCTTTTTTATACATTCTTATTTTTTTCCCCTTGTTTTTGTACTTTTTCAATTTAATTTTATTTATATAGCCCAAAATCACAGAATTTCTGTCTCAATGGGCTCCACATTTACTGATTTAAAAGGAAGAAAAACAAGAAAAAACAGGAATGTATAAAAACAAATCCACAGCAAGAAAACTAACTAACAAATTCTAGCTAGACAATATTAGCACATCCCTACCCTTGGACTCTCCTTCATGGTGAGAAAAACTCCTAAAAACCCCATCATTGGGAAAAAAAAAAGAGAAACTTTGTAGGGATCCACATGAAAGAGAGATCCCTCCCCTGGGACAAGCATCCAATATGTCGAAGACTATTGTTTAAATATTAGCTTATTCTACTCTACAGCTAAGTATCTAATTTATTCATTCATTATGAAACAAAAGAAATTGAAACATTATTTTTAAAGAATATGAAATACATTTAATATTTTTTCTAAATAGAGAGACAATCTGACATTTATCTTTACAAATCAAAGACCAATAAACATGTGACAGTCCAACTGACACTAAACAGATAATGTGTTAAAACACCAACACCGCTAAAACAAAAAAGACAATAATATGGATGAAGTATTTGCCCCGTTGGCCTGTATTTCAAAGGGAAAAACAGTTTTAAAAGTTGAAGTCAACTTCTAAAACCAATAGAGTGAACAATATCTTCAGATCTCCTCAGTCTGGACGGCACACACAGGTCAATAAGTCTGAGATATAAGTAAGATCAATACCAGTTAAGGCTTTAAAGATGAACAGGAAGATTTTAAAATCAATAAGAAAACTAAAAGGAGGCCATGAAGGGAAATTGAGCACAAGAGGGTGAGTTGAGGAGTGTTTTTATTTCGAGTGCCCTTATTGAGTTTATCTCCATTTAAACTAAGTGATACATGATAGTCATTAAGTACAGTGTTGGCCCAACAAGCGGAAACTATTCAGAGGATCTTACCCATCAGAACAAAGTTAGAGTCATCACTGCTTTTTTTTTTAGAATGCATGAAATACAAGTTGATTCTATCTAATAATCTGATAAATGGAGCTGTAAGTGTGGCCTGAAAGCAGCCGAAAACTTGGTTATGCTGAGCAATGCAAGTTTCTTTTTTCTTATCTGTAGTAAATCTAGCTAAACTGTAATATCACAGATGGATGTAGTCATGACACGTAGTCATCGATGATGGTTTGAAAAGATATAGAAGGCTTTGGCTGTATTTCTGTTTGTTACAGTGATATTTGATCTTAATTGTCATCTGACTCACCTTCTCACTGGCAAACCCTCTCGACTTGAGGAGACTGAGCGTCTACCTGCTCCACCTCCCGTTCTCGTCGCACCTGGATTGGTTGGCCTCCTCATCACCCGTCCTGGCTGGTTGTAACCTTGTGTGTGCGAGTGGTAAGAAGGTCGGTATGCAGACACAGGTTCCTGATTGGGTGGAGATTCTTGCTGATGGTAAAAAGGAGGTGAGGGATTGGTTTGTCCAGAAGAAGGGGGCCCTTCGCCCCCAGTGGGACTATTCCGATACAAAGACAACCCCGGGTGGTTGTTGTTGGAGACTGATGGAGAGTGATAAGATGGGTGTTGCCCGGGGTAACGAGGAGAGTAGTAAGGATTCATGAGCGAGATAGCAGGATCCCGAACGCCCCTGGGCAGATAACTCGGCCAGTTAGGAGACGTCAGGGAAGGTGTGTGGGATGGTGGAGGGGATAAACACTTTCTGCTTCTTTGTGAAATACCCACACCACAAGTTTGTGAACATTCTGACCACTCGCCCCACATAGACCACACACCCTTGACGGGTCCAGGCTCAAACGCCTGTCTGGAAACTCGGCTTGCCACCTGGGAAAAACACACACATAAGGAAACGATAAATTAACGAGCCATGCATTGCAGCTTAAATATTCATTTACAACATTACGCAATTCAAGAAGTTAAATATTCCCTTGAACATAAATTATTCCTAAATAAACACGTTATTCTAAGAATTTCAAAGCTTAATGGTCTCATTTCAAGTGTTTGACCAAATGAACAGAAGAAATTTGCATTCCAGCAACAGTAAATAAAAATACAAGTTAGAAGTGCTTCGGTGCACTTAATTTTTTCACCAGAGTTCTATCCAAAGCAGCCTCGTGAGGCTCTTTTCAGAATCACTCACCTGCCAGCAGTTCAGGAGCAGCAGCTGGATAAATTCAGCAAAGCTTTATGTCATTTATACAGTATGTGGTTCAGAACGACACGATGTTTGTTTGTACATACAATATCTGCATGCATCAATGTGGCAGTGGTGGCTTTGATATGCCTCTCTGTGGTTGTAGATAAATATTTTCTCCTCTCATTTCATAACTGGCCGGGCTGGTTGGCAGAGCAGCAAATATGCGAGTTAAACAAAAGTTTCCATTCAGAAAGACCCAAACACAAATCTGTTCTCCAACTCCCCCCTTTTCAATTTGAAAAAGTGTGAATATGTGTTTGCATGAACAGGCAAACCTACAACCAAATCAATCTTTTCCTGTTCATTCAGTCGCTATCTTAACAGAATTTACATCTCGGATGAGACGGTAGGAGGAGAGGAAAGAGAAATGTGTGTTTGTGAAGAAGGAAGGTGTGCTGCTCTGCGTAATGAGTGCCATCAAACACACAGCTGCCACATAGTTGGGGCCATTAATGAGCTGCGAGCAGTGACCCCGCAGCAGCCACCGCTGACCTCTGAAGCTACTGGGTAAACTTCTACAACACTGTTACAACCAGGAAGGGGTCAACCCCCCTTAAAAAAATTCATGAAAGCCACTGTAGCGGTACAAAAGTCTGTTTCAAATTCCAGAAACACAAGTTTCTACTGGAATTTTTTTACATGTGTATGCATAAATTACACAATATTTTTGTATACTAACAGAAAATGAGGAATTATTCCTAGAAGAATAAAATAATAAAGCATGAGTAAAACTAAACCAGTTAGAAAAATCATTTCATTCTGAGTGAGACTCAGGAATATCCCTCTATGCTGGAGATACGTATGTGTATGTCAGGCAAGCTAATGGATAAAAAGCAGTAAATATTCTCCTTCCTTCTGAGACAAATTCTTCACCATCTTAACCCTATGCGATAAAAACCCGCACCACACAATCACATCAAATTAGTCAAACACTTCAGATGGACTGTCAACACCTGCTTGTCCAGCCAAATAAGTTTCACCAGGTTTTATGTCTTATCAGCGTGATGATGTTTAGCCAGCCTTATCGGGTTAGATAATCCCGATTTGGGTCACGTAAGACTTTAAATGTTGCACATTTTGGGTAATATCCAGTTAGACTAATTTAAAAACTAAAGCTTTGAATAAAACATGCAAAAATGTGTACGTTTTAAACATCTTTTTTGCTTTTCTGGTGGCAGTTGTGCAACATTGAGCAAGTAACATTCAGAGGAATTTAGACCTTCAAAGAAAGTAAATCTAAAAGATTATTTGACTGCTTTGAACATTTGAAGCAGCAGATGGACGATGTCTGCAGCACTCTCTTTCAGTGTCAGCGTGGTCCTGTAAGTGACGCTGGGAAAATACAAAGCTGTCTTTTGACAATAACCACTGTTGTAATTGTATTCGTTAACATGGCTTCATGATACAATGGCTCACCTTCTTTTTGGCAGCTTCAGTCAGGGAAGTTATAACCACCACCATACCCCACAGCACATAGAGCCTGGAGGGATGAAGACAGAGAAAAAGCATTATATGTTCAGAATTGAAAATGACAGATGACTGAATGTGGCTATTTAAAACTGATGACTTTTCCTATGACCTAAACCTAAACTTCCTGCTTATGTATATGTAGCACCAAAACTCATAAAGACTACCTTTATTTTCTGTCAAGGCTGAAAACTCTCCAAAAGTTTATCCTTGAATGTAAAGGAGTGCAATGTTCCGATGACTTAACAGTAATTTATCAAGCAATTACGACACAAGTTGGCTTAAAGATGCACAAAAGTATTTTGTAACCCCCACGGTCCAGGTTAAACAACCTAATCAATCTGAGACATCTTTCGTTTTGTCTTCTAAACCGCTTATCCTAATTCGGATTGCAGGGGATGCTGGAGTCTGTCCCGGCTGATGACAGGCGAAAGGCAGGGTACACCCTAAACAAGTCACTAGTCTGCTGTGGGGCAACATACAGTTAACCTAGCATGCATGCATGACGGCAGCTCGGTGGTTAGAGCGTTCGCCTGCGGACCGGAAGTTCGCGGGTTCATATCCCACAGAGAGCATGTCTAGGGTCCTTGGAGAAGACACCTAACCCCCGTTTCTACCACCATTGGCACTGTTGTGGGCAGCCTGCTGCAGTGTAAGAAGTGCAGCATACAAATTTTCTCGGTGAGGGATGAATAGAGTAATCCTTTATGTTTTTGGAGAGTTGAAGGAAACCAGATTACCCAGAGAAACCCACACTTACACAAGAACATGCAAATTACACACAGAAAGGAGAGTGCTTCAAGCCTCGTCCAACCCGAGACCCGAACCCCCACCTTCTTGCTGTGAGTCTCCACTGTGCTAACCACTGCACCACCATCCTACCCTCTTAATAGTAATTTATCAATCAGTTATGACACAAGTTGGCTTAAAGATGCACAAGTGTTTTGTAACCGTCATGTTTCAGGTTGAACATCTTAATCTAAGACATCTTCAGAGGTGCAAACAAACACAGGTTTAACCTGCAAGGAAATCACTTAGACTGAACACACCCTGAGGATGTGGTTTTGACACACACACACACACACACACACACACACACACACACACACACACACACACACACACACACACACACACACACACACACACACCAGCCAAATCAGGTGCAATCAGTCACTGTTCCATCTAGTCTGGCAGTGTTAAACTTTAAAGAAAATGTATATTGTGCATCAGTTTGATTTGTGCACATGTTTTTGCAAATAAAGTTGGATATTAAAACTTCAGAGACAAGTGCAGTGGGAAAAAAAGCAATCTGTTTTTTTTTTAAAAAAAGCTAGAAAAACATGATAGTAAAAGAGTTGCTCAGAAGGACATTTCAGGGTTCACCACAAGAACCAAACCATCACCACAGCCACCAGTCCACAAACCACATCTAGCAGGGTAATTGCTCCCTTCTCCCCAGTGTGGTTCTCCAAAACCACCACCGTGGTTTAGGAGAAGCTTGCCCACACCAGACTACACAATTACCCCCAAAAAACATAGACAAAGGTTCAGCACAGCCCGACACAACAGGATCACTCAGGCTGAAGTAACGACCCCCTACTCGGATCCACGTTTCTTCAGCCGCTACTGTGGCGCACAGGAGAATAAACTCTGATCCACAGGGAAGGAGAGACACAGGGAGAGAGGTAACTCTAGAAAAAACATACCCTAAAGGAAAAAGAAACCTCTTAACACAACTTGAAGCCAGTGGATAAGTTTCTAAGAGGTAAAACCTGTTCTGATCGCAGCGCGTAACGACTTGGAACCGTGCGTAAAAAGCGAAACATCCACAAAAAAAACTTTCAGAAATGTTTTTGCAGCAATCAACAGAAACTATATGACCACCCAAAGAAGGATGCAAACCCACATGTGGGGAACAAAACATCTGGAGAAGTTGAAGTTTTACCTGAAAAATGAAACACGATGCATGATCCAAGAATCTCACGCAAACTTCTGACCTGCAGAAATTGATTCTCACTCCAGTTTGTTTCAGTAAGACATGTGATGAAGATCAGTGAGGGTTTCCTCTTTTCTCGTTCTTTCTGTCCCTTTTCCTTCTGTCACAGTCACTCCGAGGGATCTCTGTAATGTGGGAAGGATCAGTTTTTCCCTCTCTTTTGCTTTACGCAGCTCGATCTGCAACTTTTTTTGGGTCCTTGGTGTGACGCCTGGCAGCCAGGGGGCCACAGGAAAGACAGACAGAGAGAGAGTTACAGAGTGAGAAAGAGAAAGAGGGGAGACAGGAGACACAAAATGAACAGATTACACAACGATCCCACTCAATTTCACACACAAACCATCCACTCCCTATCTCAAACACACAAACTGGGTCTGACTAAGCTGCTTTAGTTACACAATTCAGCACAATAATGCTTCTTTGTGCCTGATCACACTGATCAGGAGTAATGATCTGGCAGGATCTGTGGAAAAGACACTTTATCACATCTAAAGTTTTGAATTTGGAAACAGACAGACAGAATTGGGTATGATCACATACATACCTCTCAATAATAATTAAAAAAACTCATTTTATTTACACATGGGTGAATTATTGCCCAGACTGTAGGTCCAGTGGGACAAAAAAAGAAAGAAAACATAGTTTTATGGGATATAAACATGCCTGTGTTTTCTCTTAACTTATTAATCACATTTAGAGAGAGAGAAAAAAAACAGACATGCTTCACACAATCAGAGCTCAGATAAATACACCCAGGAGAGAAGCCACTTTCAAATCTCTAAGTGAATCTATGTGTGCATTGTTTGTGGGTTGGGAACTTTTCTCAGCTTTGGTCTGAAGCAGATGTGAAAAGTGTCTGATGCCAACTTTGTCACACATGTAAGATATGATCTGCTCATTCTCTGTTCTTTTAAACTACATGCCACAGGGGACAGAGGACTGAGGTGAAAAGGTGACAAAGAGGTGGAGAGATAAAAAAGATCTTATCTTCTCCTTGGGCTTTAAAGGCTTTACTTTGTTTCCCATGGTTGTCGTACAGGAAGGACATTTCTTATGATGTTTCAAGTGTTTCTATATGAAATGAGAGCCTTTCCAAGTTTTGGACACAAGCATCCAAAGATGGACACAACAGCACATGTTTAAAAAAGTAAATTGTTTGATTTCTGTAAAAAAAAATCTTGTTATGACACATAAAGGACAATAATGTCCCAGATTGAAACATGACGATTGAATAAAATGGCTAAAACTGCTTATTTGTCTTCGCATTAGATAGAAAATAGTAGCATCCAGACAACTCGAAAAAATGTTTTTTGCAATATAATACCTTAAAGTGAGGAACAAGATCATTGATAATTACATTTTTTGTCTAAAAGTGCTGAAATATGAAGATAAAAGCTGTTTCAATTGATTCTTTATGTGAGTGGGCAGAAAGCCATTCTTTTTAAATCCCGATGCCGCGCTCTGCTTCTGGTTTGAGTTTATGTTTGGAGTCTTTCAGGTCCCTCGATGACAGGGGATGTTTGTATGACATCGTCATAAAAAATATCACTCTTGTCACAATGAAAACAGAAAGGCAAAGAGCTTAGAAGAGCAAAACCAAGGAAGAATGAGCTTTTTGTTTTTAGTCAGACTCAAACAGGAACACAAGAAGCAGCACGAGGGAAGAATATCTATCCATCCATATATAATGACATTATAATTGCATTACAACATTTCTTATAACCATGCCCTCAAACCGCAGTGGTAACACTGCATTCTCATTACCAGGTCCAGACGTTTAACAGAAAGCAAACAGAGGCACTATCATGTAATTTCAGGCCTGAGCTTTCTTAAAATAGGCTGAAGATTAAGAGAAAAACTGAAATCTGATTGTAAAATGATGAAAGCACATCTCAGGTCAACATCAGTAACTAAATGAGGGTGTTTTAGTGGCCATGTCTGTGTTAACTTTCTCATCTTGGAAAGCAGAGATGAGTAATTGCAGATTTTGGAACATGTGCTGTCACCAAGTCAACTTTGTTTACGAGAAAAACCTGGCAGGAGAACATCCAACATGCAAGAATGTATTTAATATAAAACTCAGACTCTATAATCAGAAGGAAAATTGTCCTGAACACCTGCCCACAGTAAATATTTATCACTTCACTGAAGATTTTGTGTTTTTTAGATATTGAAAGACATAAAAATCTATTTGAACCCTTCTTTATTTAGTAGGAAAACTTAAGTCAAATCTCCCAATACCTCAGACCTTGTGGTGGAGAAGTGACATGGTTGAAATGTGAGAAACCATCAAGCGGAAAGGAGGGCGTGTTTGCAGGGAGTTATGATTGAACGTATATTAACACACCCTGATTTTAGGATGTCCCAGGGCCGGGCTACTGCTATTCTTGGACCAGCGGTCTAAAATATGGCCACAGTGAACGTGACGCATATTACTGACTTCAAAGCCAAAAACTGACCACATCACACAGGGGGATTCAGATTTGATCTTGCAAAATAATAAAGTTAAGCAATAGTGATGAGGGAAGGTTCCAGGAGCTAAAAATGTATGAACACAAATCCAGCGGCCCATGATGTGTGTGTTTGTGTGTGATTAGTTAAATAGATATCTTTGGACTTCTAAGCATTATATCTATCAGTAACTGCAATTAGCCAGAGGTCATTACCATAGCTACCAGTGGTCCATAACTGTTTCTCACTCCCTGTTTGTCTCTATCTATCCCTCCTTCTTGTATTTTTTCAGTTCTTTGAGACTTTCTTGCTAGTCTGTCAGCACAACCAACCACAACATCCTTATTAGCTACACGTCTCTCCCAAGTAGTCAACACAGCCCACATAGATTGTGTGTTTGTGTCTGTGAATTTCTGTGTGTAGCAGCAGAGTTGTTATTTCCCGGCTGGTTGATCTGAGTAATAGCACCGCAGATCAGAGTGCCAGTGCCTCATGGGAAAGATAAATCACTCAAAAAACTTGTGCATGTGTACACAAACCCTGCCTGCAGAAAATACCTACCCCCTAAGCTCTGGCCCCAAAGCACGGAGAGCCTTCCTGTTAAGGAGAAAGAGGCCTTGAGACTTCTTTAGACCTAATAAGACTTTTAGAAGTTTGACCTTTAGAAGATCTGTAAGGAATAAAGTTCTGAGGCCAGGGTACATACAAGTCAGCTCTGCTTGCGTTAGATTTCCAACAGAGAAATCTATAAAGCTATCTTGTTTTATATTTGAAAACATGTACAGTATGTATGTCTGATTTTTCTAATAGTTCCTAATATCTATATGATAAGCATCCAATATCTCCATTTAGATCATATCTACCATTTGGGTGTGTGTGAATGGTTGAATGTGAGCAACACAGTAAAGCACTTTGCGTGCCAACACAGGTAGAAAGACTATGTAAGTCCCTTTACAAGTTGTGTGAAAAGAAACTTACAATCTGAAATGTGGTTTTACTGTAATGTTTTTCAGACAATCCATCAATCTAGTTATGAAAATAATTGTGTTCTGCATACATTCTTGCAGAGAACCATTCCAGATGCAGACAACTGAGTTGGGGTCACTCTTTTTGGAGAATGTCAGCATTTTGTCAAGTTTTTCAATTCCAGTTTAAGAGGAGCACTGGAAATGAAGCACCAGACTTCATAGTGTTAGTCATTTTCAATTTGTCAAAACACTCTTGAGCACAAGTGGTCTTTAATCTGTCATTTGAAAGAATTAATCGCTTTATAGTCTGAAATTTATTTATAAGTCTACCAATACAAAGTTGTGAAGCTTATTCAATACAGGCTTCTTTTTTGGAACCATTTTTAAAAAAAAAAAATTCTTATTCTGGTGATCATCAGCAAACTGGAGCATTTTTCTGATAGTTTTCTGCATAAAAATGAAATGTTTGATTGGATGAGTTAAATATAACAGTTCCTTCTAATGTTTTTATTATTAAGGAAGATCTGATTCATTTCATTTAACTGGAATTGTCCATGTGGTGGTGTAGGTTTGTCTGAAGGATTATGGGAGGAAATTTCAAATCTGTCTTAGTTTATGAACGTGAAAAAGAAGAACATTGTAAATATATTTTGCAGACACCACTTTTCAATCTATTTGTGAGACGGTGATGATCACTGAATGTCATTTTACAGCAATTAAATACCAATATTGAGCAGGTCAAACTTTTTTCCAAATAATTAATTCATCAAGTTTATAACTTTGCATAAAAAAATGATCAAATTTAAGAAAAAAGGTTGCAAAAGTTACTGGGATGTCACACAAACACTTGTTTCTGATTCCTTCAACTTGAATGCTTTGAATGAAAGACAGAAAAAGCAAGAAAAGGTAATAACATGTTATTTTCTTCACTTGAAAAAAGTCCAAAACTCATAAAAAGAAGAAAAAATAGCTAAAGAAAATGTATTTTTGAAAGTGAGTTTTGGATCAGTTCCTTGTCTCTGTACTACTTTCCAGTACTCAGCTGCTGCACATATGGACACATTGTATGTTGGCACAAACCAACAACACCTCTTTCAAGCGTTCTCATGTTTTATTTGATCTAACTAACAAAATATGGTGTCGCCCACAATGATAGCAGCAGCGTGTGGTTTTGTATCATTTCAGGTGATCGATATTCACATATTTGAGACCATACATTGCTTGGAAAAAACTTGTGGATTGAACTGTGTGCGGGCAGCTTAGTGGAGGAGGAGACCTGAAAATACTGAAAGCCTGAGAAGCTTTGAGCAGAAAGAGAGGGAGAATGACAGACACTTACACAAAGGAGGGGAAAAGAAAGGCAGCGGCAGAAAAAGGATGAAAGGGGATGTGGGAGAAAGAGGTAATGGCAGATTAGAGGGGACAGAGCAAGTGTAAGAGAGAGTGAAAGAGAAGGAGCACAGGAAGGAGGGAGTGATTTGTCTGGCTCAGATGGAGTCAATATTTGCTCCATTCCACCAGTTCTGTGCCAGGCTGCAGATCAAAGCAGGATATGTATGCTCTGGATGAAGCACAAAGAGTTAGAAAGGAAAGCATCCAGCATCTTTACCGTCTGGTATGATGGAGCTCGATGAAGCCAAAAGTCATACAGTTTCATCAAGTGTGCTAACTTCAATAAAAATAATTCTACAGTTTATTAGTAAAAAAAAAAAAAAAAAAAAAACTTTAAACTACTGAACAATAAATAAATGAAACAGAGGATTTGACAAGGTTAGGGAACAACCGCAAGCATGTTCTATCCATGGGTACTCAGTTTTGAGGATTCTGTGGAGTCCCTAAGATAGACGAGTTGTCCCTTCATATCAGCATTGGAGCACAACAAGAAACTAAAGTATTGTTTTATTTATATAATCAATTATCAAGTAATTAAAAGAAGAAGTAGAAGAATACCTTTATTAGTCCCACAATGGGGAAATTACTGTGCTGGCAGGCAAACAACAGCACCAATGGTGGGAGCTACTGGAGGGTTAGGTGTCTGCTCCAGGACTCATAGGGGGCCTCAGTGGGATTTGAACCAGCTTCTCCTGGTCCAAGGATAAACCGCTACCACCTAGCCAACATTTCCCCTTAACATGCATATTTTGATAAATGAACTGTTCTGTTGTCTTTCAAATATCCGGGGCCAACAGCCTCAGACAGGAAGCCCAGTCTTCTTGCACCCTGGCCGCATCCTCCAGCTCACCTAGGAGGATCCCGAGGTTTTCCCCAGCCAGCTCTGAGACAGCTTTTCAGTGGATCTGGGGTCTTCACTTGGGTCTCCTCGTGGTGAGACATGCCTGAAACACCTCATCATCGAGGCATTTAGGAGGTATCCTAACCAGATGCCCACACCACCCCATCTGGTTTCTCTCAACCCAGAAGAGCAGTGGCTCTACTCTAAGCTTATCGCAAATGGCAGAGCTTCTCGCTCCATCTTTGAGTAAGAGTCCAGCCACCCTGCCTGGGGTGAGCTTCCTCCGCAGGGAGACTGAGCTCCAAATGAACGGCAGAAACTTAAAATTTAGCTAATTTTATTAAGTCTTCACTTTTTGTTTTGATTTTTTGGCTATCAATCTTGCTTTTCTGGTTATATGTAGAAATAAAAACAGACACCCCAGAGCGTACAATTTCATTCTTTAGTTAGGTTTAGGATACCAAGATTTAGAACGTCTAAATAGATGCTTTATTTTCTTTGTGTAGTTTGACTGTAAGCCAACCGGCATTCTTTTAATTCCAAAGGGAGCCTTCTCAATTTTTAAAAGTATGTGAAGCATTGTCTAACTTCTCTATTGTCTCTACTGCATTCATATTTTTAATTTTGAAATTTGACATTTACGGGATAAAAATTGGCTGAACAAAAAAAATGTCAAAATTATTTAGCTTGACAGTCAAAAACAGCATTTGAAAACTAAATGAGACAGTTTCACTGCGTCAGATTGACGTGTTGCAAACCAACAATGCAAGCTCCTTCTGCATCGATTTCCAAGCCAAAAGGTCTTAACAAAACTGTGGTATGTGACGCCGTCGGAGTGAAAACGGGCTGAAATAAAGGGGTCAATAGGTGGAACACCCTAATGAGGACATCTCTGGCGAGACAGGAACATGAGAGGGGTCAGCTCAGTTGGGTTCTAATTGGCTGAAGAAACTGCTGAGAAAACATTTTTCTAATTATTCACACAAAGAACAATTGTCTGGTCATAGAATTGACGGAGTCTCATATATAACCCTAAACAACAGGGCACATGTATGATTAAATGAACACATATAGTATGAGACTAAAAGGAGATTTGAGGAACTTGCTTCCTTTTTTGGTCGGTTAAAGGACCAGTGAGATTATACATGGCGCCTCACTGAACTGCCAAGGTCCTAAAAAACTTTAGATTGATTTTAGAGCTGATGTAACAAATCAAATCAAACTGAACCAATGAGGCCTTTTTTAGAAGTTTTCCATCAGTCAGTTTTTCTATTTAAATTTGATTTAATTTCCCTTGAGATTGTTAAAAAAAAAAACTTGTGTTATCTTATCTAATCTTATCTCAGGATCAGACCAGCTACCACAACACGGACCACTGGGAGTCTGATTACTCTGGCTGGGATGGAGTTATGATATTCAATCTCTGTGACCTGATCTAATTCTGGTGTAATTACATGTGATGTGTTTATCAGTTTACATTGTGGCTTTTAAAAAAAATCTCAGAGCGAACTGTCGTTTGCTTCAAATAGAATGAACATGAAGATAATAAATTTGATCTGATACCGCCAAACCAAATGTTTTATCAGCCTCAAAAAAAAAAAAGAAAAAAAAAAACTAAAAAACACAGTGAAGCTTAATGGACCACAATCCAACTGTTATGTCGAGGGGCCCGGACCTCCATACAAAAAAGACTTAAGACTAGTTAATAATGCTGAACTGTGAGAGAGGCCCCTGTCATGATGCTGCCCACTGAATAATGTATATTCTCACACAAATGGGCATTAAATTGAATTACAAAGTAACAAATGATTGAAGAATTTTGGAATTTGGGGCCCCAAGGCAGCTTTGGATTGAAAACAATCTTAATAAAATCAGTTTGAGAGGGATTGAAAAATTGTTTTTCTGTAAAAGATCTCAAGTAGATTTACAAATGAGAAAACAAAATAGACAGAATATTTCTAAACCTAGAGTTAGAGGAGAACCCTTTGTCCACATTCAGCCGATTTGACATTCTGTTAAACTATTACATTTTCTGTACCACTTATTTGACCTCCAGTAATTGGAACGTCGGAGCCTATCTCAGCTGATTATTGGAGAGAGACGGGGTACCCGCCGAACAGGTTGCCAGTCTGTTGGAGAGCCACATACAGACAATCATTCAGTGCCCAATTAATCTAACATGCAAGCTTTTGGAGGGTGGGAGGAAGCCGGAGTATTCGGTGTGAACTCATGTGTACACAGCAAGAACATTCTTGAAAAGAATTTAATATCTCAATGCATCATCTCCTGGTTGAATATAGATTAAATAATTAAGAATGCATCTTCTATACAAAACTTCACACCAGTGTCTCAAGCCTCACCCCACCTGGGGTTCAAACCAGCAACCTGTTTGAAAAGTTGAAACTAATTGAACACTTAAAGCTGGAAACTGAAAATGAAATTTGTACAGTTTTACAAAGCGATAATGCATTAGATATTTCAAATCAAATCCAATTTTATTTATAAAGCACTTTTCCAACACAAAGTTACACAAAGTGCTGAACAGAATAAATAAAATCGTAAACAACATTAAAATACAGATCATTAAAAAACACAGTGAGTCAAAAAAACAAGCATCCATCAAAAATCACACATTCATACAAAACACTGCACACATGCATCGACGTTCACACAGCCCTCTAGCCACTGCCTCTTTAACTAAAATAAAAATAAGCATCTGGCCTGATGCTGCGAGGAAATAATAACTGGGGATCGATCCACACCAGGAGTTTCACCCATGACTGCAGCGGTCAAAACCACAGGGGTCCACTGAGCTTCAAGAAACACAGGCACCCACAGAAGCCACCTGGCTAAAGTGAGGCACCCACACCACCCAGGCCAGTCAGACCCCCACAGAGAAGACCCCACAGACTGAGCAGGCAGAGCTCGTGGGATGGTGGATCCCCAATTGAAAAAAGTTTGTGGACATTTTACATCACAGATGTGCTTTTACATCACAGATTGGCAAGTTTGAATAGATGAAATAATCATCAAAACATTATGTTTAACTAATGATAACTACTACATCAGTAATCATGTTAAAAACGAGTTGAATTTTGTTGTGAAAATCTTGGATCATATGAAGGAGCAGGTTTCCATCCTCTGTGAAACATCTGGTTTGTCTCTCCTTCTGCAGGTTTGAGTTTTCTGCTTTTTTGTGTGGTGAAAAACAAAGGCTTGAAATCACACAATTGGAAATGAAGGGTTAACTTTATTTCTCCAGTGTTTAAAAAAAAATCTTCTAAATTTCCTGTATGGATGTCAAATGCTCTCACCCCCACCCCATATTGCTTTGAACATTCCTGTAAAGTACTTTTCTTCCACATAAAATGTATTTTAATTACTTTGCCCAGTCTTATTCCTCTTACGGCCATGTTCGTTTTAAAAATTACCCACATTATTGTAAATTTTTAGGTTTAGGGCACAATGTTTCTAACTATATGAGACGTAAATCAAAGGTGTCATGACCTCTTATGCTTTTTCAAATTGAATATTGACAGATGAATTGTTTCCATTTCTCTCACGTTCATGCTGATGGTGGTTACGTAAGTAAAAGGAAAAACTAAGTTTTGTTCGCAGCTGTGTTAGACGTGTTTCTGTGTAAATTCTTTACAGACTTTAAGCTTTTCTGACAGCTTATCCCAACTTTAAAAAAAAAAAAAGTTGATCAACCCAACCAACACGGGACTCCGCTGGGCATCATTCATACCAGCTGACCAAAAGTCATAATAAGATTTCAGCAGAAAAATTTGAAGCCTTTCTTTTCCACACTTCACATATTGAATTTAGAATAAACAGATTGCAGCAATCTATTTGCTGGAGGAATTACTTGGGTTTTTTTTTTTTTTTTTGTTTCTTAACTGGCCAGAAAGTCAACATGACCCCTGGCCTCTGAAACCCTAAACTCACCCTCCTGAGAGCGATTCAACAGGTTTGCAGGAACAATAAACTGAATGGCTTTTTCACACAGAGCTCACTCCCTGTAGGTGTCCAGGCTGTATGAGAGCAGGATAGGAAACCAGGTCAGCAGAACGTTGAGCATAGCAGGCATACTTTGGAACAGACTGGAGCCAGCTTGAGACTGTAGGCCACTGTGCTGAGCCTGAACTTATTTGTGTGTCTTTATGAGTGAGACTGCATCCTGCCGGTGGGGACTCTGCTCATCTTTTACTTTGAAGTCAACCTAAAACCAGGTTCAAGCATGAAAGACACAAAACATATTAAAAGTGGAACTTGGCTGAAGATTGAGGTGCAACATATCCAAGAGCTCTCTTTGCAGAAGATGAGAGTTGGGTCAGAGCTATGCGGGATTACTGGACCCAGACCAGTTACTGTAAATGGAGAAGACGAGCGGCCAGTGCAAAGTGGGTGGGCTGAGCATCACTCACACAAGAAAGCAGCCTGACAGTTTTATTCCCAAGCACATAAAAGTTTTCTTACTTGATTGTTTTGCAGCTTTGTCCACAAAAAGATAAATCCTCAGCTCTTAGAAGAAGGGCTTTTATTGTAATTAGTAAGTGTTACACATTCATGCATGTACAACATCAATCCACAAACTCCAAGTGATAAAGTGAATTCTACATGCCCTATCCAAGTGTGAACAAACAAATGATTTAACATGATGAAACAGTGAGGATAGGGTTACAAAAAGCATATGTAAGACTCCTACACAACTGTGTGTGTGTGTGCGCCATGGTAGGTCAGTGTGGGGTCGTGTGTGGCGGCTATCTGTCCCCCCGTTTGGCTTGCCTTATAAAGCTCCTCTCATTGTTTTCGGTGGCTTCACTTTCTAAGGTCGCCCAGGCAGTGATCGGCTCTCTTTTTTCTTTGTTCAGACTCTCTTTTCTTGCTGCTCAGCTTGAACACACAGTCATAAAACACAGAACACACACACAGATTATTTATAACAGGGTGGAAGGGAGAGGCACTCCGGCCTTGAAGGACCTATTTTTGGAGGGAGAGCCTTCAATCACTCAGGCTGACAGTTTCTCTGTGATACCAGCAGAACAATACTGAGCAGCATGTTTATCTACGCTCCCCCTTCACCCTCACACCGGGTAGCAGTCACCCTGCCTCCCGCCAGGAAAAAGGGACTTCCAGGACAATAGCAATCTTAGAGAGACCAGGATGATTTTCTGGAATTAGATTTGTACTCTAATCATGTTTACCCTGCCTCTGCATTGTTTCACACAGGAAACTCTTCATTTACTTGGATGCTTCTTTGGGAGTGGAATATTGATAATAAAATTTATGCCAATTTCTGCGTACGAACTGAAGCCATTTGGGATTTTTATTTGCTCTCGAATGTTCTCGGCCAAGAGATTGCTCAGTTTTCCGCTGTTATCTAGTCAGGATCTGACTGGAGCTGCCACATTGAATCACATCCTATTGTAAAAACAAACAATTTGACCTTTTTAATAGCTCATTTATTATTATATTTATTTCATATCTGAAGCTTAAAGGCCAAGTATAGATGTTTCCAAAGAACTATTTTGAAGAATAAGGAAGTAGTTTAGATTTGTGATTTTTTTTAAGTGAAGACAGAAAATTAACAACAAGAAATAAATGACACAGAATTAAACAACAAAAAACAGACAAGACTACTTAATGTAAGTACAAATTCTGCCTGTTTCTTGGATAAATAATATGAGTTAAAAATTTTAGTGCTCACTGGAGACATTTGAAGCTTATTAATAATAAGAAAAACCCCTTTAATTATAATCTTGGGTAATAAACAAAAAATGTATCCTGTGTTGAATCTGATCCATCTGACATAATGATTTACACAAGAGTGATCTAATGTTGAACAAGCCAAAATGTAACTGACTTAAAGGGTTTAGTAAAATAGATGATGATTTATGTTTTTTAAGTGCTTGCTTTAAAAAATACAGGGAAACAAAAAGCCTTGTTGTTCGGATCTCGTGTGAGTCAGTCTGTCCAATGGACCCAATCCATAACAGTGGTAAGTCCCTTTGGCTCAAAATAATTTCCTTCAAATTGTGTGACTCAAAATTTTCAATCAAACTACATAATGTGGAAATGTGTGTGTGTATGGGTGTGTCCCTACTCTAAACTCTTTAAGATAAGAGTTTAGAGTAGGCAGAGTGGAAAGTTGAGGAGATTGAAGGGATGTTGATACTGCTATCTACAGTAAAGACTTAAATAGTGTTTACTAAAGTAAATGGTCTATGTCATCACTACGCAACTACTGTGCAATGTTGGCTCTTTGAGGTGCTGTCTGAATCGGTTTTTATAAAAAACATTTTGGACAGTTAATCAGACTTTGAGCAGAGATACTTTTATGATGAGTGTGCAGTAAAATTTACAATTGTAAATCAGAATGTGTCAACTTTGCTTTAAAAAAGGCAGTTTTTTGTTGTTGTTTTTTAGCGAAGAAAAACATTTTCAAAGTGTCAGTTTGTTCTGGTAAAAATTTAAATTCAATAGAAACTAAGAGCTAAACTTTGTCACACAGGTTGATCCAACTTTTTATGTCGGATTTTTAAAAATACTTTATGAACAATAAAAGTATTCTCCAATACATATCAAACTGAAAATACCTGATTTATCCTCAAAAGGAAATGTGTGTGCTCCAGTTCAAGATGAATTAGCTAGGGCTGAATACAAAAAGACATAGACAGAAAGACATGAACACACAAATAAATAAGATGTGGGTTTAAGAACAGTTTGAGGACAAATGAGGTTGTATTTGAATGTGTAAATCAAGACAAATAATGGTTTGAGGGAAAATATTCAGTCTTTGAGAAATGTCCAGTTTCAACCACATGTTGATAATCCAGTTTATTACTTTAGATGAATCTTCTAAAAGCACTTTTATCCGACCAACTTCGGCTTATTTCTACTCCTATAAATAATTTCCAGATAAAATGACCAAAACCCTTACTTCATGAGTGTGAGAGCATCTTTTTTTTTGTTTTTATTTTATTGTCTGCATACACTTCTCTCTGTGACTCTGTGGCAAACTTTTTCCATCCTAATGCCATCTGTCAATTAAGGGAAAAATGTTCCACCCTTTTCGACCTTCACTGTTTCCACTAAACACACATGAAAACACACAGACCTGACCCAACTGCTCCCTTGCCTATTTTAGTCAAATCCCCTCCGTTTGCTCCTTTTCTTACAGTCTTTTAAAGGTATGCCTGGTTTCCTTTCCCTGTCATATCAGATGAATGTTTACATTTTAATGACTTTTAAGTGAACAAACTATTACTGCTGCTGAGTGATGGTGATAATGATCTTCAAATAGCTTTAAATCTTGTCTTTGCACTAAGAATTTTAAAAGTAAATCCCATTTTGCAACTTGAACCAGCTGTTTTCACAGAAAAAACACTGATGTTACAAGTTGAACACATTCAACTTCAGTCAATTCAGTCGAAAATTATACAGGCCTTTGGTAGCATCATGTCTAAGGGTGACCGTAGAGATTTCACAACCTAAAAAGCAGGCATTATTACTTTTAGTTAACCTGTGGCAGAACTTTTTGTACTGATTTCTAATTTAGGCTAGATTTAGGCAAAATAATGACTTCTTCCACAAGGTAGCTGGACTCATTCAGAGATAGAGTGAGGAGCTCTGCCATCCGGGAAGAGTTCGGAGTAGAGGCGTTGCTTCTCCGGGTGGAGAGAAGCTAGATGGGGTGGTTTGTGCATCTGGTTAGTATGCCTCGCTGGTGAGTTGTTTTAGGCACGTCCTACTGGGAGGAGACTCAGAGGCAGACCCCCGACCTGTTGGAGATATTATGTCTTACAGCTGGCCAGGAACACCTTGGGATACTCCCAAGTGAGCTGGAGGAAGCAGCTGAGGTGAGAGAAGCCTAGGTTTTCCGTCTGAGGCTGTTGCCCTTACGGACCGCCCCCTGTTAAGCGGAAGACAACGTAATGGAACAATGATGTCAAAAGGAACCAATGTTTTTACACCAAATCTGAAAAAGTCCAACTGGGGTTTTTCTAATAAATAAATTTCCCCCAGAACTCATTGTAAAGACTAATGATTTAATGTTTCACATTTATCAATAGAAATTGACCAGATTTATTAAAAGTGGTGTTGGGGATATTACTGCTCTTAACAATTTCGACTCAAAATCCAAACCAATATCAAGCACATGGAGTCCTTAAAAGCATTGTCACGTGGTCAGATAATCTTACTAAAAAGTAAAAATATCTACCACTCAGAGGCTTCCCAGTAAGTGAAATACTGTTGACCGACAGTTTATGACCCCTTCCTCTGAATAACAAACTTTGATGCTTCACATTGTTTTGGGAACTAAAATGGGTCTCCTCCCAACCCTACGTGGTTCTCAGGTCACCAGATGTGTCGTTGAGCAACTTTATTTTTGATACCTGCAGTAGGAATGTGAGCTTTACTGGAATAATAAGTTGTTCATCTGTGTGTCCAACTCTCATCAGATCCAACTGCTGAACATGCTTAGTTCATTTCTATTTAACCGAGTAACTCGCACATTTTCAAGGCATTACCAGGACTAACATGGAATTCAGACTATTGCTTTATGCTGATGACTTGTTGCTTTATATGTATAAAAAATTCCATTTACGAATCTCTTTCCCTTTTTTTCCCCCAGCTTCAAATAAAACAAGAAAGATATTTGGTATTAAGAAAAAAACAGTGAAGCAGCTTTCCCAATCTGATGTTTCTTTCAAGTTAAAGTCTTCAAAGTTCAAATAACTAAGTCTACGTAGGTTGCCAAACCTTTCAAGTCTTCGCTGAGATTAAAGTAAGATGGAGGAGAGCTTCCTCCCTCTTTTTTTGTGATAGTGAGAATAAATGCATTTGATGTTAACATACAAAAACCTTACAAAAGTTTTAGGATTTTTTTTTATTTACACACATTGAAAAGCTGGTTTTTGTTAGCTTGAATGTAAGAACACTCAAATCAAATAGAAATCTAGAAAATTTTAAGCTTATTAAAACTTTTCTTAGAACATATTCACTGTTACATTTTTTTTTGCTATGCTTGTCCATCCATCTATCGTCTGAACTGCTTATCCCAAAATGGGTGTACATTGGGGTACAGCCCGAACAGGTTACTAGTCTATTGCAAAGCCAATCGACTGGCCAAAATCATTTTTTGCTTTAAAAGACCAATCATAGTGGACTCTTTTCTTCTTACCTTTACTCCTGGAATCCCCTCGACACTACCATCTCAGTTTAGGAAACAGATCCAGTTCACTGCTCCAGTGGTTTTGTCTTTTAAAAAGATTTCTGTTTTAAACCCACTCCCACTCACCCTAACATTTTATCTATAGCAGCATAAGGAGCCTAAACGTTTTAAAGATTTTTATAATTATCGTAAATCCATTCAGTTTCTTCATAGCCAGTAATTAAATTCAATCTTCCAAATACCCATCTTTTGTCTTCTGAACTGCTTATCCCTGTTGCGGTTGCGGGGCTGCGGAGCTTACACCGGCTGATTTCAAGCGAGAGGCAGAGTACACCCTGTACAGGTTGCCAGTCTACTGTGGGCCACACACACACCTTCCTTCCAAAGGGCAAATTTTTGTAGTGACCAATCAACCTGACATGCATGTTTTTGAAAATTGTGAGGAAACCCACGCATACACAGGGAGAACATGCAAACTCCACACAGAAAGGCCAGTGTTCCAAGCCTAGCCCCACTCTGGGACTCAAACTCCAACCTTGTTGCTGCGAGGCCACTGTGCTAACCACCATGCCACCCATCCATTTTTGTCGAAATAAAAAATAACTTTGCCAAATTTTGCTCATTGACTTTTCTTGCCTTCTATTTTAGAAACCATGGAATAGTTTAACCACAAAAAAGGAAAACAACTTTCAAGAAAATGAAATAATTTCTGAACGCTTTTGGTGGAAATTTGCAGCAATTATAGAAAAAAAATGTACTTGTGCCTTCACAAAGTGTTATTTGGACGTCAGTATTTCAGAGTTAAGCTGGTGCGATGCCCACAAATATGGTGAAGGTTTGTGACAGACGTGGACGTTCATGTAGCAGATGTTTTTCTCCTCTTCAGCCACCGATTTATTGCAGTTATTTTAACTCTATGCCCAAGAAAGCTTTTTTAAACCACCTCTTCACCTAGAATTTTCGGTCTTGTAGAAGAACCTTTTCAACTTTCTATTATTAAAGTAACTACCTCCTTTTGAGGAAGTTGAAAGCCATCTGCTTTTTAACTGAAAGTCCAAAACATTTCTAGTACACAATGGACCAGAGTGGTTATGGTCATTTTTTTAAAGCTAGATAACCTTGTTTTTGTGAAGCAAAAAAAAAAACCTAAATAAATTTTGAAAAGTTAGGAAAATTTCTAATTATAGTTTTAGTTTTATACTTAGTGGTTCCAAAAATGTGAAAGTTGAAACTTACTGATGATAGCTTTTCTAAAATAGATGCCAAAATACTGGTGTTTTGTTTTTTTTGTTCTTCATTCACAAATACAAAATTCAAAGAGAACATGTAAAAAAAACATTTATTTCATCATTGCTGCAGAATTCCTGGGACATCATAATTCATCCGAGTTACTTCTTGTGTCTCTCAGCAGGGTGAGACTTTTTAGAATTTCTTCTACTTGCATCTGACCCAACTGTTTGCCTGCTCGACTCCTGACATTTACTGTCCCACTCTGAAGTTCTTTATCCCCCACCACTGCACAAAACACAGAATAAAAAACAAGAGTTGAGGATTTAATACCGATAAAATGTTAGATTTTAGTGAAATAAATAGCAAAAGCTGTTCTTCTTTACCAAATATGTAGTTATACTGGGCCAGCTGAGCAGAGCGAATCTTCTTATTTAAGGTGGCACCTTGATCATTGCTCAAATCCACCATGAAGCCAGCTTCACGGAACTGTTGAACCACCTTCAGAGGAGATCAAAGTCCTTCTTAAAATTTCAAATAGACACAAAACTAAAACTATTGAACAAAAAGCAAACTGTCCAAGATCTCAATGTGGACTGACCTTTCTACTGTATGTCTCACTGTTGCCTCCTACAGGAATAACCATGATCTGAGCTGGAGACAACCACAGTGGCCTAGTGGGTGCAGAAAGACCAGTGATGTGTTAAAGAACAGATTCAGTGTCGATCAGCTCTACGATCTTGTAAAACACTGTGGCGATCGCCATCTTACCATTTCCCTCCAAAGTTTTCAGCCAGGATAGCGATCATTCTTTCCAGTGAACCCAGCACCGCTCTATGCACCATCACTGGCCTGTGCACCTGGCCGTCACGTCTAAAATAAATTATTAATAAGGAGGCATTTAATTTCTTTTAGAGGCAAAAATAATGATCTGTTTGTTTGCTGGTAAAAATCTAGATGATCAACTTTAAAGGAAACAACTTTAGGACAAGTTATGAAGTCACAATAAGATTCATCTCTTTGACCAGGTGATCAAAACCATTATGACTGAGTGCGATCACGAGGGAAGCAAATTAAAGAGGTGAAAAAAAAAGAGTAAAGCCATAAATAGGAAACGTGCTCACTTGAGCAGAAAATTTAATAAAGACCTAATCTTTCATGACTAAATTAGCTCCAAGTTTTAGTTGAGCCACTTCTAACCTAAACAATCACAAGATTTTGAGCATAAGATCTGGTGATAACTAAAGCAAGGAATGTAAATTTATTTTGAGCATTGATGAAGCCAAACGCATGCAAAGCAGATCAAACAATCAATAAAAGTTTACAAAAACCTCAATAAAAAACACATTACTGCTAAAAACGGAGAGAGAAGTTCATTATTTTAACTCAACACAGTGTCAAGACTTTCACAAGAAGAAAATCTAATAAATATTTCCCTATGCATAGATTGCATCGTGTCTACATCGTCTAATTTGCAAATCACACACAAAAGTGTTTGTTTTTTCCAAGAAAAAATGTTTTAACAGCTCTCAATTTCTTAAAACCAGTGAGAAGGTTTTCATTCTGACTGCTAAATACTCACCCAACATACTGAAGGTTGAACCTTATTGGCAGCTGGAAATCCAGTTGAATTGTAGCACACTGGTGCTGTCGGCCAATCGCATCCCTGATGAGGATATCTATCTGGAACGATTCACATCAGTGTTTGTTAAAATCCTGCTTAAAAAGTCTAAAAGTCTGAGTTGAAAGATGTTGAGTTTTTCTGTGATTCACAAACATATTTTCAGAAGAAGCTGCGGTTGCTCACTAGCACTCTGGACACACAGCTGCAGGGAATGTTTGTTTAAACGTGTCTATTAGTCTGCGTCCTTCAACTTGACTTGACCCACCGCTCACCCTGCTTCTGCATTAGTCTGATCATGTCTACCTGAGGCTGACGTCCTCTTTGTGATTGTTGAAACATGAAAATTTCCCTGAGGAAAACACAGCGGACGTTTTAGTTTTACTATTTCTGGTTTACGCAAACATCAGGGAGCAATAACTTCTATTTTAGTTTTTATTGGTGTAAAAAAAACATCACGTGGTGCTCAGAATGTTTTCAGCAAGTAGACTCTGGCCATCTAGAAAACAGATTAGATTAACTAAACAACTCAATAGTTTAAATATTCTCACAGATAAGAAAGCAGGCTTTTTTCGTTGACCTTTCAAAGTCAGCCGACGTTGCCTTTTTATTTTGTGTAAATAAAATGCTGGTTACTTTTGTCCACACATCCAGATGTGTCCAACTACAGACTAAGTATAGATGTTGTACTTAATGATCAGCATGTCATGACTGTATTATTCTGTTTGTGTTTAAATACTAATGTGTCAGAACAATAGATCAACTCAAATAAGTGAGCATCACTTGGATTAAATTTGTATGAGCTTTGGAATATCTTACTTTTTTAAAATGAAATAAAAAACAGAAGAAAATCAGCTATTATTCCTCACATAGAACTGATGTACAATCTAAATTAATTCATGTCAGTATATATTTATTTAGATTAGAACATGGAAAACATTTCGACATTTTTTCCAAAAATGCATCACACTCCATCTGCTCTGAGATATTCACAAATTTTATTTTTATCACAAAAATAACAAACATTTTAAATAGCAAGCTATCTTCAAACTTAAGTAGTGAAGACACTGAACAATATTTAAAGCTCGCTGCAGGAAAGCAATTAGAAGTAGTGAATTGGTCTCTTTAATCTGAGATTAATTCTAAGAGACTTCAAAGCTTGGTAAAGTAAAAATTAGAGGTTTTACTAAAAAAATATTTCAGAAAAAAATTATTTAGGCCAATTAAAGAGGAGGTTTTGTACATTCGGAAGGAAAAAATTCTTATCTAATTCCATATTTTTTTATAGTAGATACATAGCTCAAAAATGTTATTTTTTTGTCAAAACAAGTCAAATTAAATTTATATAACTACGTACTGTGTACAGTATTATTCTCAATATTCGTGCATGCGCAGCCGTACTTATGGGGTGCACGTCTATAAAAAAAAGCTACTGTATTTGCAAAAAAAAATTGCAGGGCAAAAAAATTCAGTTCAGTACTTGTGTCTGTACCAGCACAAGCTGCCCATGTGTGGTAGTGCTATTCAAAATAACAAGGACATATCAGACTGGAGCTAAAGTTGCATACTGAAGACTTTTTTTGTCGGACTAAGCGTTGCTGTGTTCAAGTTTCAGGAAAACACAGGGGTGTGCTTTAATTAGAAAAATGATTCCATTGGGAAAAAAAACATAAAATATTCAGTTTGACTTCCGTTGACACTCACTGAATTGCCTCTTACGTTAGAATGCAGGTGTGGTGGAGAACAAAAGGTGTGGCCATGAACAACCAGGCATTTGAATAGTTTCTGAGTGCTTGGTGAGAGAGCTTGCAAATCACTCAAATGTACAAAAATGAATTAGAAAACTAATTGATGTATTTTTTTGGAGGTGAGAATAACGTTCAAACATGGTAAAAACTTGCAAAAAGTTGACTTTACACAAAACTCCTGTTTAAAACTTCATCATTTATCAGAGCATCATATTTTTAAAACTCTGCTTAATGCCACGCCCTCTTCTTACCTTTGGCCCATAGAAAGCTCCGTCTCCAGGGTTCAACTCCCAACGTTCACCAAACTTCTGCAGACTCCTCTCCAGCTGCTGCTCACACACACCACCACAAACAGTTAGAGAATATAAATACATTATGCACATTACAACTGGTGCGTTTAGTGGTGAAGCGCTGTGGGAGCTCTGAACAAGAACGTTCAATTAGACTCCATCAAGGGAGCTAAAATTGCCACTATGCCTCTTTAAAAAGGATCTGTGGGGATTTATAGATTTACATCTACTCAATTGGAAAGTACCACTCACATAACTGGTTGAGTGGAAACTATTACAGCATATCAGTGTGTATAAAGATTTCTTGCCACATTCAAAGTGTAGACACACACTATGAGCGGTTGTTCAGAACGTGTGAAGGTGTGTATGTTTTACCTGCTCGGCATTGTCCCACTGCTCAGGCTCCCCAAGGCACGGTGTTGGCCGGGTGGAGAGCAAGCAGTGAAAAGAAAATCCAAACACTTCATAGACGCTCCGAACAAAGTCCAAACAAGACACAATCTCTTCCTCAAGCTGGGAGATGAAATAAAAGTCATCAACATTTAAACCAAAATAGGTTGAAGGATTTTTCAAAAATGAAAACTAAGGTAGGAAAATGTAATCATTCCTAACATTGGGGGATAACTATCATGTATGAAAGATCTGAATTACTTGAGAAACCTGAACGAAGGCATCTTGCAAACATTCCAGGGCTCAATATGAAGGATCAGGAAAACCGTGACAGACATTCTGAGGTGTCATATTTGAACAGGACAAAGACTTTCATTCATCCAGGTTCAGGCCTCCTGGAATGTCTGGAGTTATTTGTACCATCTAATCACTGTAATGTACTTTCATGTGCTCACATATTAAAAAGTTCACTTCCTGCACAAGAATAAAAACTTCTTTTACAAACAAGTCAAAGCTGCTTTTTTCCTTTATTCATTCAGGTCTGATTACCTGCTCAGGTGTGCAAAAGATATGAGCATCATCCTGGCAGAACCTGCGAACACGAGTCAGACCTCCCAAAGCTCCAGAGAGTTCGTTGCGGTGCAGCGCTCCGAAGTCGGCCCACCGCAGAGGAAGCTCTCGCCACGAGCGAACCCGCTGCTCAAACATGAGACTGAAAGACATAAAGTCAGTTTATAGAAGACAGAGTGCAGAAATGTGCGTTGTGTGTAAGTATACCAGTGTGCAGGACAGTTCATAGGTTTGAGAGCATAAGTCTGAGAGCCTTCCGATGTGACAGTGAACATGTTCTCGCTGTAGTGCTCCCAGTGACCCGAGCGCTCCCATAAGGCTGTGCTGTATAGAGTCGGGGTCACAACCTCTGTGAAACCTCGCCTTCGGTATTCGCTCTACAAGGGGTTGGAAAGGAAGGATGTGAGCAACAATGAGAGCAGGAGCAGGTCAAGCTGTCACAACAGTGTCATTATGAAAGACAGGATAATATCCTCGGGACTGAAACAAACTTAGAAATCCTCAGGACCACACACGTCAAAGTAGTTTCAGAGAGCTACATTTATTAATACACGTACACACACTGCTTGCTGAACCAAGTACCGGTAAACAAGCAACAAACATACAAGGATAAGTGGAATTTTATGATTATATAACACCAAATAAGGTCAGATTTTGCATAATGTAATTAAGGCCCAGGTGGCATTTTGGACTTTCATTTTATAAGCAGCTATGAAAACATTGTTTCATTCATGTTACATACAGAAAATCTGAGGGGTTTTGAACAAAAACAAGCAAAAAGAATGTGAATACAAAAGTTTTAGACTTTGCTTCTGTTACTGCAATAAACTTTTTAAGCAGTTAGAAACTCCTGCTGGTTAATTTGATTCTAAAGACTAAATTATACTTGAATTTTTTTCTAATTTATTTAACTTACAAAGGACAGTTTTTGTATAATGAGGTTATTTTTGCCTTTGTAGCCTTGTGTTTCTGGGCTTTACGCAAATTGCATGATGTTAGCATTCGTTATTGGATTGCTAGAGATCACAAGTGGCTAAGATTTGTTACTTGGCATTAAGAGATGTGTAAGAGTAGAAATGCAAAAAAATAAAAAATATGCAAATTTAATAAAAAATGTTAAATTAAGTGCACCTTTATAAAGTCTGTAAGTGTGTTGTATATGTGAGCGCCTTTAGGTAAAAAAAAGCAGCTGCCGGGACTGACTTCATTGAAGAAAAACAACTCCTGGTCCTGCACACAAGAAGGAAAAAACAACATAATTAGAAAATTATTAACTCTTCTTTTTTTTTAAGCTGTAAATTTTCCTAAAGGTCCTCTTACTGTTCCGATACGCCTGTGATCCCTCCTCCTCGCCTCTTCCTGCTCTCTTTCCCATTCCTCCATTTCCTTCTCTGCAGGGAATGCCACACCTAGCAAACGCATTAAACCCGATGGGGCCGTCTGGTTGGTCAGGGTAACAGAAGACAGCTGGACCGATACAATAATGGAGTGAGAGGAAAGAGGAAATAGAAGAGAAAAAGGTGAAGAGGAAGAATACAGAAATGATAGTTCCGGTGCAGTTAATGTGTCATTGTGTCAGCAGGATTCTCGAACAGAAATACACTCTCTGGCAACATCTTGCCGCTGATGTTTCCAGCGGAACACTAGCAGTTGTGGAACAAACGTATTGTTATGGAATTTGGAAACACTTTAGTGGATCAGCGTGGAGAAGGAAATTTCTATTTATACTAAATGTTTCCACGTTGGAAAGAAAAGTTAATTGACACTGGAATAAAAAAAATTCCCAACAGGATTCACTCAGCTTTGGGTAGAAATGAGATAAAAGAACTAACCAGATAGAAACAATGCTCAGTTAAAAATACATAAGGGTTGATAAAATGAACACCTTAAATTGAGAGCATTAAGTTCTTGATTTAATAGCATTCATTTCAATTGATGCATTGATTAATTTGATGTTCATAAATATGATTAACATAGAAAGCAATTCGCCAAATGTTACAGCAAGCACAAATTCCCTGGGAGAGTGTGCAAAACTCTTTCTTGTGCTACAACCAAATGAGCTAGCGCGGGGATCGACAACCCGCAGCTCGTTTAGCCTCATGCTGTGACACTGCAGCTTTGGAAAATCCATTATGAGTAGGTTATTTAATTAAATCATCTCGCAAAATCGCCTTGATTTCTCACATTTCACAAAGTGCTGGAGAGATTTAACAGCAGAAAACAAGGAGCATGAAAATAATTGAGATTTACAGAACTTGAAGAAATCTCAGATGCCTGTGTAAAACTGCTTTTCACTGAGTTTCAACTTCACGCCCTGTACCAGTTAGTTTGGCCTGTGCAATGATTATTATTCGTTACCAACCGCTTTTTTAAAAAAAATTCTCTGAATGTGCTTGAGTCCCAAAGAGTTGAGTATTAAGTTTTCTATAAAAGTTTAGTTCAGAATGACTCAATCTGTTCAGACACGGTAGTGCGCGGTAATCTTACTAGATTACTATAGACTACATTAATCTGAGGAAGCAAACAGATCAGATCCTGCATATTGTTACCGAGAGTTTACTGATCTGTTGATAAATAACAGTTATTTAATAATGATAAGCGGAAGACAACAGAATGGAAATTTAAGAAAAAAGAAAGAACGCAAAATTAAAAGTAGTCAAACAAACCTGTTGCATCTTGAAGATCTTGAGGAAGCCTGTATGAGGGAGAAGAGGCCCATTGCTGAATCCTATAGTGTCTCCACATCTGATTCACAGAAGAGGAGCAGGTACATTAGTGGCTGGGATGTGGAGACAAATCTTTTTTTTTTTTTACATTTTGAATATTTCTACAAACCTGTACACTGTGATGGTGGGGCCACTGATCTGCTCTTCAACAAGCTGCAGCCTCAGCTTACTATTCTGTTAATGATGAATTAAAGAAAAAGTGAGCAACTTAAATTAAAAAAAAAAAAAAACTTGTACTGAACCACATTTAATCATAAATTTACAAGAAGATAGAATTCATAACATTGTTCATTCAGGATATTTAAAAAAAACTAGTCAGGCTGTCTGATCATGTGGTAAAAGACAAAACAAAATTCTTTCAGTAAATGAAATGACACAAACTGAGTTTTCATGAACATTTTTGAAATATCACTAATAGATGTGATATGTTGTTTCTGAATGTTGTGTAAAATCTAACAACTGCTCCTGACCTGAAAAAGTTCTTGTACTTCATCTGCATACAGCTCCAGGCTAATCAGAGGAAGTTTGAGTGCTGCCATCTCCTTACACCTCGCATCCACCTCACTCAGAGATAACGCACTATGGGTTGAACTGAACAGAAGTGAAAACATCAAAATCTGTTAAAATGTTGTAAACAAGAGTGATACAATTTTAGAATTTGTGATTATGATGTAGTTTTTAAAAAAATCTAGGTTGATTTTGTTTATAAATTTTTTTTTAAATGAGAGAAACTACCTTTACCAATCAAAAACTACCTCATGAACATTTTACCTGTTGTCCAACACGTGATCACAGAAAAGTCCGAGTTCTGAAGCTCCTTCTCTGCATACCTCAGCATTAAATACACCCTCTAGGACACTGCCCAGAACGCATGCTCCAGTCCTCCATGCTGCCTGAAAAATGTCAGATGGGACAGATTGGAAACATCTAGAAGACAAAGTTGAACTTTGAGTTTGATGACAACCATATGAAATTAAATTGTACAACCAGTACAATTAACTTGTACTGTCTGCATAGGTTCATAATAAATTTACAAGTTAATTATGAACTCATACATTCAAAGTAAGTAGAATTTATAAGCTCCATCATAATATGGACAAACACAAGTTACTATGCTTCATTTGAAGTTTTGGAAGTTAAAACCATGTACCTTTTTTCCTTCGAGTGTATCAAACCCCAGAAAATGTAGCTCACAGTCTCCCTCTAGAGGACGCCCAAGCCCCCACAGTTCTCCGTTCACCTTACTTATCAGAGGCCGTTTAATCCTGGAACAACAAGCAGTAACAATGTAAGCAGGGGTGTCCACCTTTGGTCCTCGAGGGTCGGTGTCCAGATGGTTTTCCATGTGTTTCTGGTTTGATACAGCTGATGCACATAAAGTGAAATCAACAGCCAATAAATTTTGGCACAATGACTCAATAACATGGATGCAAGAACACGTGGAATACCTTCAGGACACCGGCCCTCCACAACCGGAGTTGGACCCCTGACTTAAAGCACCAAAACACTGAGATCCATGTGGAAAACCTTCTCCATGTGTAGTGCATTTACCTTATACTCTGTGCGACACACAGAGGCGTGGTGACACCAGCAGTTCCCTTTACTGTCCTGCCATCAGACAGACTGATATAAAGAGGGTTCTCAGCAGTTTGTTTCCTTTTAGTTTGCTTTTCTCTGAGAGACTCAAAGACTCTTAGTCGCTCTGATAAAGCTGGAGATACCTGGACCTAAAAAGAAAAAGACAAAATGTTAATTGAAGGTCAAACTATATGATGGGTGATACAGCTTTCCATTCAATTGTCTTCCACTTATCCAGTACCAGGTTGTGGGGCAACAGCCTCTGACTGGAAACCCAGGCTTCCCTCACCCCTGCTACATCCTCCAGCTCACCTCTGAGGATCCCGAGGTATTCCCTGTCCAGCTGTAAGACATTGTCTCACCAGCAGATAGGGGGTCTGCCCCTGGATCTCCTCACAGTGGGACATGCCCGAAACACTTCACCAGTGAGTCATTCGGGAGGGATTCTAACCAGATGCCCGAACGACCCTATTTAGCTTCACACCAGCTGGAGGAGCAATGGCTCTACTCCAAGCTCCTCACTATCTCTGAGCGAGAGTTCAGCCACCCTGCAGAGAAAGCTCATTTTAACCACTAAAACTTTTAATTTGGCAATTCTTAATTTGGCAACTTTTAATTTAACATTTCAAAAGAACTTTTTATTAAACAAAAATTATTAATCAAAACATTCAAAGATGTGTTCCTGTCTTTGCAGAAAGTGTATTAGGTTATTTTTTTCAAAAATCTAACAGGGTAAAAAGAATGAAACTTTTCTTTATCAGTAAAGATAAATTAACAAAATATTGATGCAGAGCTTTTACAAAAAAGAAATTAGCTTTAAAGAAACAGATCAGCTGTTGTTACATATTTATAGATTACAATATTACATTTTTGGACAAACTGTATTCAATTATTTGTAATTACAGTGTATTTATAGAATTACCAAAAAATTAATTAAAAAAAAAACTAAATGCTGAAAACTGTGGGGATTTTTTGCACTTAAGTATCATTTTCGTTATTATTGCTTTAAGGATGTAAATAAAATATAAGTTTAGTGTCAAGTTTATCTTCTAAATAAATTAAAACCATTTAATTTACACACACACACACACACACACACACACACACACACACACACACGCAGCTATAGCTAAAATCTATCACTGCCTAGATGTCTGAAAAACTCGCTAACCTTGCTGTAGCTCCTACGCAGCAGAAAAGTTCCACTAAATTCCGACGTACTGACAATCAGCCGAAAAATTTGTGTCACCGCCATAGCAGACAGCCCTCCCTACAGGTTTATTTTCCAAAATAAACACAGTACTCTCCTTTACAGCAAGCGGCCATGACACCGGAAGTAAGGATTAAGAAGAAGGCGGAGATACATGAAGGACGTATGACGTCATTACGTATCACGCTCAAACATGTGGAGCATGGATAAAAAAATACATGAGATGACAGGTTTAGAAAAAAAGAATTTTCGGGCGAATACAAAAGATCAAAAAGCGTCAAAGGTTGGATATTTCAAACAGACAAAATTGGAAATGTGTTGCGTAGGTGCCACAACTTAGATCCCACCCTTCCAGAGAAATAAACGCTAACCCAATTCATACAGGGTAACTAGTTTAGTGTGGTTTGCTGTATGGAGATTATCTTATACTATCTTGTATCCCAAAATTATTCTTTTAAATACTACAAAATAATAAATATTAAAAGGATTTCCACCCCTTGAAAGCAAAGCACTTCACAATTGCAATTAGATCAAACATCTGAAGTATTAACTTTGTATGATCTCTTAGACATTAGCTACCTAATGTTTTTTAAAACAAACATCAAGATATAATTTCTTACATTTAAAAAGTCAGACTATAGTGGAAACATCACGGTTTCTAAATAAAATTAAATACAGGTTAGTCTGCCTCTTGGGGGAGTAGTGGCACCTTCAAAAATAACATTTTGAATTCATCTAAGGTGTTAATTATTTTTACCCTCTACTCGATCAGTGTCCACACTTTTATCAAGTGTGGACATAGCTTGACCGTCAATACTTTAAATTGAATTAACAAAGTACTTTTCCGGGGGTTGATAAAAAATCTGTAAAGTTTACTACTTGATTTACTACTTAATACCTGTCTGTGACAGATCTATAGAGAAGCACAGCTTAATGCTTCAGAATAAAAGTTTTGCTTTGCCAAGAGAAGAGTTTGCCAGTCTAAGTAGAAGTTTTTCAAATACTGCTGCAAAAGTGTGCAACATAATTTTAAAATCTGCTTAAAGCAATCATTTAGGTAGTTGTATACCAAGTCACTTAGGTAGGGTAATATATCTGTAGTATATCAGAACATTGTTGCAGGCTAAGCAATCGTAAATAAGTTGTGCAACAAGATTTTAAATGACATTTTAGTTCTTGTTTTCACAAATAAAGGTGTCATAAAATCCGAATGAATCATTAAAATTAAGTCGTAAAATACTAAAAATGCTCAAAATTATGAACAAATTACTACCCGATTAATAACAAAAACTGATTGCAATCAGTCACCAACCAAACTACAAATACTCTAATTATTTGAGAAAGCTCTTTCAAACTGAGCTCGAGTATCAATTTTACTCTTTAAGCTCGTCTTACAGTAATTGTATTCACTGTGACTTATCACTGCAGAATGTGTGCATGTTCTTTATACCAGAAAGGATTGAACACTCAAAGACATGTGATGTAAGATCATTGATGAATACAGCTGCAAAAATCAATTAAAATTCTCAAATACACACAGACCATCAGCTTCATCACATGTTCCATAATTTCCAAACTAAATTAGTCAAACGAAGTTGATCTGAACAAAAAAAAAACAAAGTGTGTTTTCTAGCACAAAATAAAATGTTAAAACATGGTGTTTGGAAACTCTTTACATCTGCAATGTGAAGCTCGTTGAGACAAAAATTTTGTGATTTTGGGCTTTACAAATAAAATTGAATTGAACAGTTCAATGAAAAAGGATGAAAAACAATAGAATATTGCATTACATTTTTAAAAATAGACCTAACAAACTATATGCATAAAATCTGAAATCTTGATAAGTTGTGCTTTTAAAACAAGCATGAAAAAATAGTTCTCTACAGGATAAGTCTACACCTCAGAACAAATGAGTGAGTTACTACATGACAATAGGCGGCATAATAATAACAATATTTTTTTAAAAAGAATGATTGTGTTTTTCATTATTCCAAAATTGGTTAAGAGGAGCAGAAATGTTGCTGTGGTTAAGCACAAGAACTTGGAAGGCAAAAGGATGAAATTAGCAAGGAAAAAGTGCAGAGCAAGGGCTAAAAACTTCTTGATTGGTTCATTAAATCCTCTTAAAAGAATTACCCCATACTATTTTTCTAAGCCTGACAATAGTTTGTGGTCATGTACGATCTAAAACGGAAACAACCACTGAATACTGATGCAGTGTCAAACTGGCAGCAAATGTGTAAATATATAAACAAAAAAATTGCACAAAACAGTGCAAATTGGAAAAAAAAGTAACCAAATAAAGTACCCCCCTCCCACAGTTCAATTGAAACTCTGGATTTTATTCAAGTCATTACATATTGAAGCCAGTGATGGATCGAACGGAAGCACTTCACTACGGAGTGTCTTCATTATTCAGTCTAACTTGAAGCAGACAGTCACACATATCTGTCAAACTTTAAAAAAATATCCCACCCCATTATTTCTAACCCTTTCCATGGTTTTCAAGAGGAATTAAAAAGTGTGACAGATATTGCAGAAAAATTTTCGAGATTAAAGCTTTGACAAGGTCTCAAACACAGAAAACAAGTTTTGTGAGCAACGGCTCTCATTTACAGGGAAAAAAAAAACTAAAAAAAAAAATTCTCAAAGAGAAAAAAAACATTTCACAAACTCACTCTTTATATTTACAGACTTGGTAATGTACAAGGGAAGAAAAAGATGGAAGAAAGTTTAGTGAAAGAAGAGGATATTTACAGAAAGATTTTGGAGAAAAATAGGAACAAGTTTCAACTCCTGTAACTGTTGTTACTTCTGAAAAGGAGAGATTTTAGCATTCGGTGGACAGAATGCTTCCATTCACCGACTTCTTATCACACACTTAAGAATTGATGTGATATTTGTTGAAATCTCGTAAGATTGAGAGTTACAGGACATGTTCACCAGGTAAAATCAATCTAGATAGCTGAGTGTGTGGTTGTAAGACATGGAGAGAAAATAAGCTGGTCATGTTTGAACACATTATACTCCACTTGATTTATGAAGCCACACTAAATCTCCTTTGAGATTGCCACATAGCTGTCTTTCATATGATTTCTTTTATTCACACATAATTTTTGTTTTCCTCCCACTTTTAGAAGTATCTCTTGTATAATGAGCTGAGTTTAAAAGCTAGCCGCCAATCCGAGTGATGACAGGATTCCGATCGAAAATACCTCTAGTCTTTCTGTTTATCAGTTTGCTGGGCTAAGCCTATAAATCCTACGTCCTTTTTATTGTGTAACTGAGTTAACTAACTTTACCTCATTTGTCATGTTTATCTTGAAAACTGTTGATCTAGCGTTAACTGATAACTAAAAAATGGAAGCTTGTGAGTTGTTACACACACTCCACTATGTAACTGATAATGCATGATGTTACAATGACTAGCCATCAAGCTGAAATGTTAGATTTAATCAGCTATTTACAACCAGGCCTAAATGTATCTTTATTTGACAGAGTAGAGATATCTGGGCTCATACCATCAGGGCTAACACACACTGCACTGTCAGATGTGTAGCCTGCGCTTCTCATTCAGCTTGTCGCCTCAGTAGCGTGGGGGTAGGAAAGGCCTCTTCTGTGCATGGAAAGGACCACCAGCGAATGGAGGCCCAGCTCGTTTTCCTCCACGAAAGCCACCCCTAGGGTGATCTTGAGATGGGGTTCTGCTTCGCTGCAAGGATCTCTGTGACCCCATGGTGGAAAGCATTGGGGGTCCAGAACTAGGCAAGCTGAGAAGTGGAGTGGGGTTGGAGGTCTGGTGGCGGGGCTGAGCTGTAGGACTGGCAGGACCTTTCTGGGAAGGGTGCGAGTCGACTGCAGGGGAGTTGGGAGTAGAAGGAGAAGGGGTGGAGGATGAAGGGGAGGGGGAGCGGACAGGCAGATTGAGTGGTTCTTTCACTTTACCCAGCAAAGGTGGAGGAACACCTGGAGTTCCTGGGCGATGGATGGGGGGTGTATGGCGAGGGATAAAATGTTCTTTGACTGTACCCGGCCGGGGAAGTTTAGGGGGCTCGCCTAACAGTGATGGCATGAGTGGTGGGGGAATCAGTTTGCTTCCTCTGGGCCCCATGCCACGATGATCCCCGACTTCTCCTCGGAATCGGGGAGGGAGAGATAGGGGACGATCAACAGGGACTAACACTCCCCCAACCATGACTGCGGAGGGCACCCCGGGGTGAGTGGGTGGAGGTGAAAGGCGCTGTGATGCAGGAGGTGGAGGGGGTCGAGGGATTGGTGGAGGGCTGTTGAAGAAAGGAGATGTGGGAGGAGGCTGGAGGTGTAACGGAGGAGGGGTCTGCATGTTCTCTGTGTGATAGGGCAGCTGGAAGGGAGGGGGAGGAATGGGAGGTGGAATAGAAAGAGGCGGAGGAGGGTGAAGATGTGGGACAAGAAGGTGTTGGGGAGGAGGGACACGCGGGGGAGGAGGCAGCATGGATGTGTCGTAACCTCCCGAGCCAATGTTAACAGGAGGGGGAGGCAAAATTTGAGGTGAGGGAGGGGGAGCTTCAAGGTACTCCTCCTCTTCGTACCACCCTGGCCGACTACCTGTGCTCCCCCCTCGTCGAGACCCTCGGCCAATCACACGGATGCTTTCTACTGTCTGGATGCGCTCCCCGGTGAGGGGTTGGTTAGAGTAACCCAGGGTCTGGATAGGAGCCCCTTCAGTGTGGGGTGACACCAATGTCTCAATGCGATGATACAGACCCTCCCCCCTGTCTTCACCTGTCGAATCTTTTCTCCTATCTCCTATTTTCCCATCATCTGAGCCGGAGCTTGCCTTACGAGAGCTGGCTGAAAGTCTCCTCTCCCCCACCTCCCTGCTATTTCCCATATTCCTTAGCTGGCCATCTTTCTTACTCTTCATGTCGTTTGCTGGTGAGGAGATCCGCTTCCTCATAACTTCATTGTCTTTTAACTTGCTGCTCTGTTTCCCAGCTGCATATCTGGATGAAGGAGAGCTCAAAAAGTTTCCATTGCTGCTGCTTCCTGTGGGGGCGATGGCAGCATCCCAGGGTTCACTGCGGTACGCTGTTGGTGAGAGATTATGCCCTCCAGATGAGCCTAAAGATTCTGGCATACTCCCGGGTGTGTCCATAATCTCATCCTGCGTAGGAGTGCCGACCGCCTCGTCTCTAACCGGTGTCCCGTCCACCCCATCTGGACTGACATCACCGAGAGCAAGACTGAAGCCTGGATTACCCTGCAGAAAACGGTTGATCTTTGATTCTAAGCTGGGTGGAGAAACAGAAGGTGCTATAGGACGAGGTGGAGGGGGAGGAGGAGATTGTTGCACCTCCTTTGCCCAGTCTCTGCTTCTTCCTGCCGTTTCTCGTTTGAGGCTGTTCCCTAGAACAGCTTTTGTTTTCGGTGTAGTTGGGGTTAGCACAGGTTTGACACTTGCTGACTCTGAAGAGGTTCGTGTGGTGGGGGTGGATGAGGTGCTGGTCACATTCTGTAGCAAAGAAGATAAAGCTGTTCCGAGACAAAAAGAGTAAAAAGTTAGAAAGAGTACAAAGTTTATAGAGTCTAAAAGAGTCTCATTTCCATTTGACCTGGTGTATTGGTTTTGGAGAGAGCGTTGAGGATTCCCTCAGGGGTGATGTCGACACGTGACAGGATGCTGGCCAATGCGGGACTTGGTGGAGTTGATTTGGAGGCTGCTGACTGGCCAGTGGGTGTGGTGGGAGTCCCGGTAGTGGGCCTAGGAGAAGGATTGGCTGCCGAGAGACAAAGATTGGTCGTAAGTAGAATAACTCAATGAGTTTGGAATTGAGAACGTATTTAACATTGAACGTGTGCAATAAACCTAATAGAAGTGTTTGCAAAGGTATCAATAACTCAGGGATGAAAACACGGACAAGCAGATTTAAAACAAGGTCTAGCTATTAAGATAAAATAGACTATGACTAATTTGTATTCAAATACACTCCACATCTGAATGGAGTTTTGAACGACTCGGATTACCCCCAAAGTCGGCACATAGTGTATTTGTGTTACAACTCAAACAGCTCACAGTCTTTACAAATATAAATTTTTCAGTAAAGGTTTCTTGTGACTTGTTTTGGTTTAAATCTTTTGACATAAACATTGATGCTAGCATTTAAAGAAGAATATCACTCAAGTTTAATTATTTAAAAACTTAGAGGGCTCAGAGCCAGATGGGTTGGTTTGAGCATCTGGTTAGGATGCCCTCCGAGTGCTTATCTACTAATGTGTTTCAGGCATCTCCCACCGGAAGGAGACCCAGGGGCAGACCCTTTACCCGCTAGAGAGACTATGTCTCACAGCTGGCAGGGAAACGTCTCGATTTAGTCCTGGGTGAGTTGGAGGACATAGCCAGGGTTGGGAGAAGCCCGGGTTTATCGTCTGAGGCTGTTGCCCCCGCTATCCTGCCCCGGGTAAGTGGAAGACAACAAACGGGAACTTAGAGGGCATTCAGGAATATTCAAAAGCCACAAATTTTAGTTACCTTTCTTTGTGCATCACAAATTAATCTTGATACATCTGAAATTTACTAAGATTTGCACTAGCTTAAAGCAGTAGCAAAAGACAAGGAGATTTTCACATTGAACTGAATTTGATTGTTAAATACATCTAAAGCAAATTTTATATTAAATAACTGACCGGATGTTTTTTTGCAATGGCAAAAACTTCTGTCACAATGAGACGACCGTATTTTTATGACTATAGGGTGCACTTCAAAGTCCTAAATTTTCTTCCAAATTTAGAGAGTGCTCTATGCCCTATGTTGTGCACCTACTATGCTGTGTGACTTCCGGAAAGCGGCCGTCGTAGAGGAAAACATGAAAACAGTAATTGGGAAAGCGTGGGCGTGAAAAAAGATAGCTTACTCACTTTTACTAAGGCCGAGTAGCAGCTTCAGGCGAGTTACGCCACAATTTTTAACATTTTGAACATATTGTAGAAACATATTGTACAAGCTTAAGCTGACTGCTTGCAATGTTCTTCGAGCTCTCACAAAAGGCGGCATCATTCACGAGGAGCTAGATGGCAATGAGAGTTTATTTCAATGAGGAAATGGAACCTGGCGTGTTTGGTAGGATCTATCCCAGCTGTTCTTTTCAGATACAGAAGATGAGAACTTTGATGGATTTCTGGATGTTGATTAATTGATGATTGAAAAAAATGTGAGTATCTCGCTAAATATTCCATAAATCGCAAACAAACTTGAATTCAGTTTTGCTCCTGCTACATGTTTTTAAACACACACTAGCATAAATATAAAAATAAAATAAATATAAATGAATTACTCTATTCATCCCTCACCGGGGAAATTTGTTTGCTGCACTCCTTACACCGCAGCAGGCTGCCCTTCAACGGCGCCAATGGTGGGAGAAGCGGGGGTTAGGTGTCTTCTCCAAGGACCCTAGACGTGCTCTCCGTGGGGCGCGAACCCGCGACCTTCCGGTCCGCGGGCGAACGCTCTAACCACGCGGCCACCGTCTCCACCAAAGCATATATGTTTTACTGGTATATCTCAAAGAGCATGCACCCTAAAATCCGATGCGCCTTTTGTGTGTGTTAAATACAGGAAAAATCTTAACAGAAACAGCGCTCTATGATTCAGGAGCACCCTGTGATCATAAAAATATGGTTATTCTTCTCTCAAAACTCACCTGTATTCTTCATAGCAGATGTCAGTGAATTAAGAATTGAGCTGATCTTTCCTAGATCCACTTTGGCCAGATCAACGTTCAGCGGGGTGGTTGGAGCAGACGTAGCTTTAGCAGATATGGGGTTGGTTGGGGTTGCCACAGCAGGCGAGCTGGCCTTGGTAACTTTAACAGTTGTGTTTGCTGGCTTTGCTGCTACCTCTGACTTAGAAACCTTGTTAACAGTGTGGGATAATTTCTCTTTCTTTTCAACTGCAATGAAATAAAAATACAATAACATGACATACATACAAATGTCAACACACCATCTCCTGGTGTGTTGAAAAAACAACAACACGAAATGGCAACAAACCCTCCACAGCAGCAGGGACGGTTTCTTCATCGGACATGTCCATGTCCTCCATGTCTCTGTTGTCACTTTGGATTTCTCCGTCATCCATCGCCTTGCCATCCAGCTCCGGATCCACCTTAGCTCTTCCCACTTCCAATCCAAGGAAGGGTGAGTCTGAACCGGTGGGGGAGGGCGCATCTTCAGATGGAGAAGGGATAGGAGAGTCTTCAGGTCCAGGTAGTGTTGACTTCAGAGAATCTAGTTTCCTTTTGAGACTGGTCACTCGGTTGGCATAGGCATTGTACGCCTGTGGAAGGAGACAAATTGAAAGTTTAGAAAGAAAAATGAAAAAGTTATTTATTTTAAGTAATATAGTATCACAATTATCATTGAAAAGCACATAAAAAGTTACCCTAATTTGTATTGTAAACTGTAAAATATAACAAAATTTTTACTCACATTAGCTACGATCTTGACTTCCTTATACTGAGTCTCATAGAAGATATCTGCGTTTCCCAAAAAATCCAGTAGAGACGGCCCAGTTTTCAGCTCTTTTTCAAGGAAACTTATCGACTCCTGGAGTTTCAAACTGCCCTCCTCAAAGTCCTTGACAAACCTGTTTCCTTCTGCCTTATCTGCAAAACAGCAACATTCCACTCAGATTCATGTTCAGTTTTTGAGTTAACAAAAGCCGAAAAGAACAAGTAGGTCCAATTCTTATAACAGCAATATCTTTAGTGACACGCATATGTCTTTTTTGAAAAAAGTTTTGCGGAAACAAATTTTGAAATAACTGCAGCGCTGTATGACATTAATAAATGTTTGATAGATTGTGTTTTAAAGGCACTCTTTGACAAGTAATTTAAATACATTCTGCGGACAAAACTTATGTAATAATGTAGTATTAATCAGAGTGAGAACTGACCTTTTAGTCTTTTAAGAGCCTCGGTGCTGCAGACATCCACTCTGAGAGCTGCGAGCTGCTTCTCTCTTATTTCTTCTTCAGCAACAGCTTGCTTGTATCTTGATAACTGTTCGATTAGTGACTGTGGCTAGAAACGAAAAAACAAACGAAGGTGAAAGACAAAACCATTTCTGCTGTCTCATACCATTAATTTAAGGTAATATAATTTGCACATTTATAAAAACTTACTGTGAACTCTGCTACAATCTTGGACTTTAGTGCAGCTTTATTACTGGTGGTAGCTAAATAAGAAAAACAAGTGACAAGATGTAAATTTTTTTCAAGTCTTCTGAGTGTGATTGAAATGATGAAACTTTACTCTGTTCTTCAATAAATGATTTGTACTTGTTCACTTTTTGAAAAAAGAAATACAGATCCAAAATTTTAGATTCCTACAGATATATCATCCCTTTCCTTTAGAAAGGAAGGCTAAAATCGAACATAAACAAATATTTTTTAGGTTTTCTTCACACAAGTTTGTTCTAAATAGTAATTGCTTGTTAGCAGTTGCAATACTTCATTACGCTTTTTTTTTTTTTTTTTTTTTTTTTTACTTATTTGATGGCATAATGGCATTTTCTAATATAAGATTTGTCAAACATAAAGCCTAATGAAACAAACTGACCATTTGTGGGCGGAGACTCCTTTTGTTTCTGTTTTTCTTTTAGTTTTTCTTTTGCCTTTAGTTTCTCCTTTTGCTTCTCTTTTTCTTTCTGTTTCTCCTTTTCCTTTTGATTCAAGTTGGTTTTCAACTGGGCAATGACGTCCTCAGGATACACACTTCGCTCTTCCCAGATTGTGAAAATCCTCTCCACTGACTTGCAAACTTTAGCGTCCCTGACAAAACAAAACAACCGTACAGCATGCACACATCAGTGTTTGACAAACACATTTTGTTTCAAGGAGATCATTTTCTATATGAGAAAAATACACAAAAATCCTACTGCAGACTGTAGTGTTTGGTTAAAAAAATGAAGACGTTAAACTCACTTGATGAGCTGAGCAGCATTAGGAAGAACCTCAGAGAAGGCTGAACGAAACACAATGGCGTTCTTTCTTTTGCAGTTTTGGATCACATCATTGGCTACGTAAAAAAGGTTTAGGCGATGGTTGTTGTCAGCTGGGGGGAAAAAAAACACACGTAGTAGTTAAAAGATTTTATAGTCATGCTTTTCTTTGGACAAAACAAAGGCTTCACATTTGTTCACAACTCCGTTAATCCTACACTAGTTTTTATCATATTAAATTAGATTTAATATCTTCAATATAACACTAATTAAATGATTTTCTGATGCCATTATTTGTGCTTTTAGTGGCACAGCACATGTTTAATCCATTAGTTTAACCCAAAAATCTAATGAGATAATTTTCTAATTGAGGTTAAAGGAAATACTTTTGAGTTTTTGTGTTTGCGCGCAGAAAAAATAAAGTAAATATGTTTGATTTAATTTGTGTAATTATTTATATTAACTAACTGCATCAGTAATATGTAAACTTTTAATATTTTGCTTCTTTAACAACAGAAATCATCAAAATTTCATCTTTCTTTAATCCAACCTGTTCGTCTCTACATTACACAGGGCCTCTCTATTGACCGACTAAACTCATGGATTTACTTAAACCTTTTCAACAAACCAAACTTGTGCAAAAAATATTAGACTTTCACATAAAAATCCAGTGTGGTATGGCTAACTTGACATTTTTTTCTTTTCAGTTTAACAGGAAATAATGGCATTTCCTAACATTATTGGACAGATTTCTGCAGAACTAAAATAATATTCTCATTTTGGTCATTTATAATACATTAAACCCAAATTGTAGTTGCTAACCTATCTCAAAACAAACTGACAACTTTGCAAAACATATTCCTCTTTCCTTTGAGATCCATAGCGTGTGTCTATAGATAAATCAAGTTTGCGGATTGGAAGCGGTTCTAAGAGCAGATACAGTAGCTTTCCTCATCCTGGTAAATATCACTTCACCTGAGACTTTTCAGCTACCACGTCAGATTGGACCCAGTAAAACATGATCTCTTCTTCCACCTTTGTTCAACAAGAAACTAATGCCTAAATATGGCATATCTGAATAATAGTAATGTCTGTTTTCATTTTGGCAAAAAGACAACATAGTATTGAGAAGAGGAGCAGACAAAAAGCCAAACTTCCAACAAAGGTCCTCCTGCAACTTTTTTTTTTCTTACAATTTAACTTAGGTATTTTGACATTTTTATTTTCATTTTATTTGATAAAAAAATATATTACAAATAAATCAGTTACAAAGGAAAATTTGCTGGTATAAGTAGGACCCAAAGTATTTCACTGTAGATCACTTTTTATTTAAGATTAAATACTGCTTTCCTAATTCTTTCCCAACTGTCACTTTACACTTTATACACTTTACAAACCAGGACCGCATACAGGTAAACACCAGCAGGTCATTAAAGTTCTTTGTGGTTTCTTTTCTTTTAAATCTATCAGAGCAATCTAATCTAGAGGGTTCTGCATGGTAGATATTTGTTTACACAGTATTTTTTACTCATGGAAAAATAAACTTTTAGTTAAAGCAGAAAGTCTTAGTGCTTTTCTGCAAATATTCTGCAACTTTTAAGCAGAGTATATTTGCCAAGATGAGGAGTCGGGAAAATTATTACAAACATAGTAGAATGAATTCAAATGAAAGCTGCACAATAAGGACTTTGGTAATGCAAACCCAAATGAAATATAGACATTAATTACAATAGATCATCACCTTAAAAACACACTAGAAAACCAAAAGTGTTGGCAATTATGTAATGTGAAGCTTTTGCAATAACGTGGTTAACAGCCTTTTAAAAAATACAAATTTTTTTGTGTTATCACATCACCAGAAAGAAATTACAAATAACTCACAGATAAATCTGCAATTATAACCAGTCCTTCAGATATAATTACTTCTTAAGCAAATAAGGCCCTCTTTGACAACATATTGCAGGAAAAAGTAGAACCATTATGGTAAAGCTGACAAAACCGACATGTGAACATCCAGGTCATAGTCCAACCTATTTAAAGAAAAAAACTACTAGTGTACTAACAAGTAGTTTTTAAACGTTAGCATGCAAATCTACAAGCACGAGTTAGCCAGGCACTGGATTTAACGTTTAAAAGCTCAAGCAGTAAATTTTGTGTAATTCATGTATGTTTTTGTTTTGTTTTTTAATACAGAAATGATCAGATTGAAAATGATTTCCGGATGGAAGTCAAAACTTCTCGATCATTAAATGTACTGTCCAGAAGACGCTGTATGTTTTCTATGATGTTAACAAAATTTCTCATAATTTGGACACAATGAATATTTTTCCCAATCTGCTGCGGTAATTCTGGATTAATAATTGTTTTATTTATTTGACCTTTATTTAACCAGGTTTAGGCTCATTGAGATTAAAAAAAATCTCTTTTACAAGAGTGACCTGGCCAAGAGGCACCGGCCTCCAGGACCAAACAAACATTTCAAATTAAAATACATTTACATTAAAAATATAACAATAAAACATTCAATCAAAACATTTACAACCACATCGACTATTCTCCAAGTCTATCAGTTGAGATTTAAAAGAGTTTAGAGAGACCAGCTCTCGCAGACATAGCTCGTTTTGCAGGTGGTTCCAGTCATTTGGGGCACAAAACTGAAAGGCTTTCTTCCCCATCTCCGTTTGAACTCTGGGCACTGACAAAAGATAGTGGTCCTGAGATCGTAGCCTGTAGCTGGCATTCTGTTTAAGTGTAATATGGGTCTGTAAATAAGAAGGAAGGAGTCCAAGTAATGATTTATAAATGAACATGTGCCAATGAATGAAACGCCATGAAGAAAGAGACGGCCATCCAACACGAGAATAAAGCAGACAGTGATGAGTAAGTGAACGGAGGTTTGTAATAAACCTGAGAGCACCGTGATAAACTGTGTCAAGTGACTGTAGAGACTGTGCAGATTGTATCACTAAACCAAAAATTTGCTTTTCACTGCATGAAGAAGTTTCCCAAATTAACACAATATGATAAAAATACTCTTTGGGTGAAAAAAGCCTTTACCTGTTCTCTAAATATTATTGAGGTCTATTTTGTTTTATTCTTGAAGTGTAAATGTGAGAATGAGATCATTGTACAAAAGACGAGGCAGACGGGCTTTTTCTTTCAATAAACTGAAGATAAAACAATCTAACCGAGCTCTAAATGTCACTATGACTTACTTCCTATTGTCTTACTTAATAAAGTGTTGAAACATCCAAAAATTACCTAGATTTTTTTATGCAAAAATAGTTGCTGTGCTAAAAAAATACATAGTTTTTTTTGCTAATTTGATGGTTGTTTTGATTGTTGAAAAATTTAATCGTCCAGACATTACTTAACTATTGAATCACTCCTAATATTGTTTTATTTCACATTTTCTCAAAATAGCTGTCAATTTCTAAGCACATTGGCATCTAAAGGTTTAGCACGTTGTGCATTAACTGTGTTCAACCCAGATGTAAGAATGTGGACAAAAATGTAAAAGTACAGGTATTCTAAGGCTTGTCCACTGCTGTTTCAACAGCCAAGAAACATGCTTCCACGCTGCCTTGTCATACGTGGAAATAGTCCAATTATGATCTGTTTTCTAAAACATGCACTTTTGGTAATGATGCAGGGTATACTGTTTGTGTTCGCCTAAAATAGCACACGTACAATCCAGAAATAACAGATGTTAATGGCTTTTTTAACTGGGAATATAATATTAGAGACATTTTAATTCCCCAAAAGTAAATGCTATTCTTTTCTGCAGAAAAATAAATGTAATTTCTGCTTTTTTTAACACAGCCTGGAAAATACATAAACTAAATTTAGAATTTTCTGAAACGGAAAGCATAAAGTGTTATTTCTGAATCTACTTTTTCTACATGAAATCAACGTAAATTTAAAGAAAATGTGTTTTTCTACGAGCAACCAATGATCTTGTCTCGTGTTTTTGTCGTATTTTCCAATTCAATCATAAATAACTATTGATTGTTTTCATCACAACTTTGGTCAAACTGAAGCAGGATGTCTGACTAAAATGAAAAGAAAATTTCCTGTGAATTTTCTGAAAAGTATACATGAAAACAAGCACATGGTCTATTTACCACAAATAATGAGTTCATTAACATTTAGATGTTTATTAGAGATTTTTTCAAAACAAACCGAGTTCAGCCAACAGCAAGACATAAATGATGATCTGCACATTGCAACAAGCTTTTACTGGCACAGTGCGAAACCGTAAACAAAGGCTCCATTAGAGCACAACAGCACAGCGTCTTTCATCAGCATTAGCTTTTATCATGCATTGTTCTGAGGGCGGCCATGCAAAATAAAGACTGCTTTTCCTTTTTATCAGCTTGAATGACTTTTTATTTGTTTCTTTTATTTATTGTGTGGGAAGCTAAGTATTACAAACTGTTGTGCTAGATAAATACAACTTTACTCATTTTTTGTCTGAAATATGGGCTGCTACTCAGGTTTAAAATGTGTCGTTCTTCACTAAAATTTTCTAATCAAGTCTTAAAGGAAAAATATACTCTTTTCAGTTTATGTGACTAATCTGAAAATATTCAGTATCATTTTTATAGTTCAAGTAGATGACAACACAAATGTCCAATAACATATTTTATTCCCACATAAAAGAGTGGATGGAAAAAAGCACCACTGAGAAGAATTTTTCATCCCGTTTACAGCTGATCTTTTCAACGCTTTAGAATTGCTTAATTAGTGAGATCATATGGAACATATCAATTAATATCAATATGTACAGCATTCCAAATTAGAAAAAAAAATCTTAGTTTTCAGTCAAATTTAATTGCAACAAATCAGTAAGAAGCACCAGGTTAGCATTGAAACATCTTAAAGACCTAAAAAATTCCAACAAAGAAATTTTACAATGCTTCGTACAATAAACTTGAACATAACATAAGCAACTACAAATTTATTTCAACTAAATGTGGAGGAATGACACAAGCAATCTCATCCTGATTTTGCTTCAAAATCTCTAGTGATTTTTAAGATATCTTGGATTTCTCAACGATAACTGTGTCTTAAACGCAATGTGAACTACATCCATAAATTTTGATGGCACAGAACTTTCAACACTTCTTGTTTTCCATGTTTTTAAAAGTAAACTGTTGTATTCTACTGTAAAGTACCAAAAATAACAACTATACACATTAAATTTACTTCAACTTCTGGAAGTCATCACTGATCAAAATAAAAACTCTATTTTTTTTTTTTTGTACAAAACTATAAATAGCCTCATCACAAACAAATGTACCCACCACGATGCAACAACAATTCATCATTTTTTTAAAACTGTGAACCCAGTTGTGAATTGAAAAGTTAAATACGACTTTGCCAATGCAGTTTCTATGAGTTTAGATATTCAATATGTATACTGAATACTGAATGAATTCCCAAATAATCCAAACAGGGGAAAAAATGGACTTGAAGACAAAAGTTTACACTAATCAATGACTTTTCCCCCCAATCAGATCCATCTGACACCTCTCTCTTATTTTAAGCTAGAGATACTATCAATTTATACCTCTGAGATAATTGGTTTTAAAAAGTTAGATATTTAAAGTTATTGTTAGCAGTGACAGAATGTGACACCAAGATGGATATGTAAATATCAAATTGTACTCAACTTTAAAGAGCGAGCTGACAAAATAACCCTTGAAAACTTGTTTTACCGACAACAGAGCCTCAGACGAAACAGAATTGATCAAACATGCAAAACATTTTTTAAAAAATTTATGGCTCCCCCGAAGCAAAGATTGATATAGTCAGTGGGCAGATAGCAAAAAAGGAGGTTATATTGATAGGAATTTTATGAAGTTATTGTTTGCCCTCTAATGATTTCCTTCTTGTTACAGGGCTCCACACTCACATTAAACTCAGCGGAAGTCTTTAAATCCTCTGGCCCCACAGCTTGGAATAGTTTATAGATGCACATAAACTACAGGTGCTAATTTCAGTCAGAGGTTTTAATAAGGTCTTAAAGGTTTGAAGGTGGTTTTTTTGGCCATTACTTAACTGTTTGATCAGCTCATTTTTAATCTGCGGTTGTGATCTGTTCGATTTTTTTCACTTTATAACATTTTTTTAATAAGTACATTTAGTTGGGTTTACTTTGTTTTGAATATAATATTGAATAATATCTAAAGTTGGACTCCCACTCTTATGAAGATTGTGGAAATTTTTCGACCTCATGATCTAAAATCTTTGCAATGAAACATCAAATAAGAATTTGTATACAAAAAGTTGTATGCAACACTTTTCTCTATTTTAAGCTTACACGCTTGATTTTACTAGCAAGTTACAAAAAGCTACTTCACTTCAATATAATCGATTTAGTTGCAAATGGAAAACAGAAAAGAACTTGCTTATGGATAATGAAAAGCAACAATGACCAGTTATACTTGAAACTCAAACCAGCTCAAATCAGTTAGTGTCAGATTGCACAAAATTAGATGTCATTGTAAAATAAAATGTTGTAACTTCTGAAATTCTAGTGTTTTTACTGTAAACAAAGTGCTTTCAATATTAAAATGACAGAAAAATTTCCCCTTCAAAAATCTAAAATGACTAGATAAGCATAGTAAAAACAATAGCATTAATTACACTCTTTTGTAAGCAGTTGATTTTTTTTTTTTCAGTCAAAGGATGAATTATTTTAGCACAAACACTATTTGCCAAAATGCAGTAAGTTTAGAAATAATTTTATCAACAGAAATAAATTTAAACATCCTAACTGTGCATGTAAATGGCTGTTGCTTGTAGGAAACAATTCATTTTAAAGTAAAATATTTATGATCAATAAATTTAATGTCTTCTGAACTAAGATATCCAGAAGTCTTACTTAAGACTTACTTAAGTAGACTTAAGTGAATCAAGTAAACTTTTGTAACTTAAGTTTCATGTGGAGATATTACCTTTTAATGACTTTGCATCTAGTTCAGCTACAATCAATACAATCATTATCTTGCAGAGGTTTTACCATCAAGACTAAAATAGATCTGGAATAGATAATGTTCAATAGCCTCTTCACTGCAGTCAATTTAGCATCAACCACACTTCATTTATAAAGAAAGTGCCATTTATTTTGAGCTGGTATTTACACTCTAAATTGAAGCTTTAAAAAAGACAGACCATGAAGTGATCAAAAATCCAAACTTCAGGAGATCAAATATCTTAAACCAAATTAAACCCATGCAGTTTTATTTGAGGATCTGTAAATAGCATAAGCATGTGTGAAGGGACTAACACACACCATGCACACACAACACACACAGAGGCCCAACTGTAAACACTCTTATCACACAAACACTAGCTTAGCATTAGCAGCTAATTTAAAGCAGTTTTAACACCATCCGTCTGCACTCAAAATATATTAAAATAAAGTTTGAGACCGTTTAGAGAACACGTTTGCATTGCAATGAGATGCGTTGCACTTTCTGTAAAACTGTGACTTAGAGTTTTGCTGTGCAAAGCGACCTCAGCTGAATTAGCTACCTAGCTTAGCTTTCATTGGAAACTCACATTTCTTAAGCCACTTCATCCAATGACGAACGATAAGACCGTGGTGTTTCTTGTTTTCAATGCACCATGATGAGAGTCCTTGTATGGACTCCATAGTGTTAGATACTCCTTGGAGCCGCCGGTCCAAAGATGCTTCAAGTGTAGCGGTGGAGCTTCGGGCTCCCTGGCTGCTTGCAGCCCCCGAACCGGCCGCCATCTTTTTAGTTTTTTTTTGCAGATGATGGGGATGAAGGAGCTGTGGCGTGATGATGTAGACTATGGGCAAACCACGCCCCCTCCCGTTCACTAAGAAATTGCATGTTAATCTTTACAACACAGGGGAAAAAAACCCAGTTCATTTTGTTCAAATTTGGTTTATTTAAGGCTATGACTGTACCATTATGGTGAAACATACAGTTCAACGTTGACTAATTTTCTAAAAACATAGAAATAAAATTTCAAAGTTGGATTTAAAAAGAAAAAGTTTTAAGCCATTAAGTCTGTGCCAGGTCGGTCCGAATGTGCTGCAACAGTTGCTGAGACCTTTCTCCATTTTTTAAAGCAAGTTTTTAAGTGAATAGAGGGGTTTTCACCACAAAATGTGATCTTCTAATTTTTTTTTGTTTGACCCTCTTCTTGGGTGAGCAATTAATGCCACACTAGTCAATCTGTCAACAAAAGCCGAAATAAAATAGCCTATTACCAAAGAAATCAACACATATGCACACGTACAAGCACATGCTACCAGTATACATCTTGATTTGTCATGTTCTCACTGACACAGTCTCACAGGTTTATTGTTCCATCATTTACATAGTTGAGAGCCTGATTTTATTTTCAAAGCCACTGCCCTTTTCCAGCAGTCTGTGAATGAGGGACTGCTGTTTGTGTGACAGTGCCTCTGGGTGCTAGAAGGTTAAAGTCAGTTGAAACAGTCCTCCACATGAACATTTCAGTCATCTGAGCCATCCAACACACTCTGGCTAAGAGCAAGATCCCAGTAGTGTTCTGTCGCGTGTTTTCTGAAGTGTTCCCGAGCCATACTTTCTGTAGGGCACTGCTTGAATTTGATCTCCCCAAAACTACGGTCCTTTGCTGTACCCTGAAGAATTGGAGAAATCAATTTTAATGTTGATTCTTTAAAAATGAATATGCTGTAAATAGCAAACTCTCCACTTACCTCCCAGATCAACCAACACTTGTTGTTCCTTCTTGTATCGTCGTCACCATCTGGATCTACAAACAGAAAAAAGTTTAACACTTTAATTAAAACAATTACACAAATTTAAGCACAAACTAAAAACTTTGGTCTTATTTTGCTTGGAACATGTTCATGTAGACATGTATATACATCATTTAGTTTAGTTCAGAAACTTGTGAAAATTTTTAAAACAGAAGTTTAGACCTTAATGTCCTGACTAACAGAAGCTGATCTGTTTTTGCTCCTTCTATTATTTACTTTCTTACTTTTCTATTTGTGTACGTAATGACATAACAAAAATCTTTTTGTTTTTAACATGCAACCCAAAAATTTGTTCTGTGGGACAACATATTTTTCTTGAATGTCTGCACATCTTTGGGTCATCATCATCTTATCCAAGATTTTAAAAATGCCACAATTGAAAGCCTTGTGAAGAAGCAGGTCCTCATTTATTTTTGGTCCTGATCTACTTCAGTACTTCTGATGTTTAAAAGTAGGATTAAAATATTTTGATTATGTAGAGTGACAAAAACCATACCAAAATAACCTTAACAGTGACAAGTAAACACAATAGAAAGAAATTTGCCAGCAGCACCAGGAGTAGGTACAAATCAGCGGTTAGTGAAGCCATCTTGCAAACAGAGGGTTCAGCTCATGTCGATGTATCTTTGAGCAAGACACCTAGCATAGCTCCTAGTGGGTTGTGGTTAGCGCCATGACTTGTGAATGATTGAAAATAAGGTACACTGTAAAGTTCTCTGGGGAACTTTCCAGTACTAGAAAGCACAGTACCTATATCACTTTCTTAACATTAAAAGGGTTTGAAATTCAATTTCTGCAGTCATTTAAGTCCACTCTTATTTTTTTATTCATCATTTCTAAACCTCTCTTTTATTCAACAGTAACTTTACCATGTCTACCTGTAAGAAAAAAACCACGTGTAAAAACATTGCTCTGATAAATGGTGTAGAAAAAACGCTGCTGTAGCAAAAGCTACAAGTTACCACGGATCCCCATCTTACCATCTCTTTTACTGTTGTGTTCCTCCCATTTGATTCTATGCATCATCAGTCTCTTAAACTTTTTTTGAGATTTAGGTCCTAAAAGGGAAAAAAAAAAACCTGATTAAAAATAACTCCAGAGAAAGTTAAAACACAATTTTTAACAACTGATTAACTCAAAACTTTGGATCATTTTGGAAGGTATAAAGTTGTATTTGAAAAAAATTCTAGTAAAAACATTCTATAAAAAATATTCTTTCCTTTACAGACAGAATTCCAGGTACAAGTGTTAAAAGATTTGGTTTGATGGCCTCAGATTGAGTCCCTGCTCAATTCAGATGATCTAGCTTTGTGGGTTTTCTAAGTCCAGGATCATCAGCTCTCAGTAAAACACTTAATAGCTGTAGGTGAAGTGACCAAGAAAAGTACCAGTCTCTCCACGACCATGATCCTGTGCTGAAAATAGTGAAGTTTTCTTTGTGCTCAATGACAAAGTTACACACAAGCTGCAGTACCCACCCGTAAAAAAAAAGAAAACATCATTTTAATGTATTCAATGAAACAATAAATTAGATTTTAAAACTACTTTACCTCCTTCTACAACAACAAGATTGACATCTCTGTGAAGAACTACAGTGCCCGTCAGGTAGAGCTGGCTAGCATTGGCCTCCACTTTGAATTTCTTTGCAGGATTTTGAAGATAACGAATTCTATGCAGAGACGATGAGTTGGTTATCTAAACATAAATTTTAGGTACAATACAGTTGCCACATCTGTGTTGTTACTACTAACCTGTACACTGCAATGTGTACACCATTACTCAGGTCTTCCTTTAACTTCTTGACTTTCTTCTCTTTCCTTTGCTCAGCTGTGAGCTTGCGAGCTGCATTGGCCTCCTCGTGAGCTCTGAAAGCATGTGGTGACATTTTATTTCATCCAAAAAGTTTTTATTGTAACATTAATGACATAAAAAAGCGAGTGAAATGTTTTTCTAACTTTTGTCTTTTTGCCATTTGTGCTCTCACATGGGCCTCTACTTTTGTTGGATCCTGAACTGCCTCCGTCCCCAACACTCGCATTAGATTTGAAATCCGCACTGCAAAAACAATCATAAAAAAAATTAAATATCAGTGGTAACTTTCTTATTTCAACCGTTAAAAAAGAGCTGTTATGGTGTTGTCTACCTTTGGGTTCAGGCGGTGGCATCAGTCCTAAGCGGACTTTCTCCTGCACTTCTTTTTGTCCCTCTCTTCGTGTTTGTCTTCTCAGCTTCTTCTGTTCCTTTTTTGTTAAATAAACACCCAGCGTAACTGGCTTATCAGTGTCAACTTTAAAAGAAAAGATTAGTATATTAGACATTTTCAGAAATCACAAATTAAGATGTCCAAACTTCACTTTTCAATTACCAATCAATAACGTACCAGGCGGTCTCATTTGGGCTGGATGCTCTACCAAACTGGTTATCCCAAAAAAATCCATGTTTTCCAATTTTGGATTTGAAGTTCTTAATGAGACAAAAAGAGAGATTTCTATTAAATAATGTTTCTGCTGACGTATAGGTTGTGACATTAAATAGTAAATGTAAATAAGTGGGAAAAAATTGCATATTTATTATCATGCTGTATGGGAGAATGATTTAAAAGGATTGAACTTACATCGGCATATTTGAAGGCCAGACATAAGAGTCCCACCATTCAATACTAGGAATATCCCCTTCTCCAATCTCTTTTTTAGGAGCAATTAGTGCCAGCTTAGTGGATGCCTGGATTCCTGTTTTTTTTGCTGCCTGCGAAATCTCGTTCTGTAGTCGTTCCAGTTGGGCCTGATTAGAGTAAACATTCATGCAAGAAAGACGAACGTAAGGAGCTGCTTTTTCAATAGTAACCATAAATATAAATTCAGACATTTGGATGATGTAGTTACTGAGAGTTTTGAGTTCTTGCTCACCTTTGTTCTAACTCTCTGAGCAATCTTTTCAAAACGCCCCTGCTCATGGAATCTGAAGGTCCTCCGTGTACGTTGAGATGGTGTGATGAGCACACGTTGATCGAAATAGGATGTGGTCTCCATGTCCTCGCCCGGTTTTTCCTTCAACTGCTGACGGAACTGCTCCCTCTTTACTGCTCTAATGTTAGCTGCACACAAAGACAAAAGTGTTAACGCACAGGAAAAAAAACAATTATTTACAATGAATTATTATAACAATATAGATACCTTTGAGAGTGGGCATTCGATGTGTGAGTTCAATCTCTTTGCCAGTTGCATCCACAGTTCTCCCTTTGTCATCCAGAATAAGTGGTGTTGGCTTGTTCATTTCTTTTATTTCTACTTTTCTGCAAGTAGACAAACAAAAAACAGACCAGACTTATACATAAATCCATAAGGAGAATTTAAGTTATAAATCCTCTTTTTTTTTCTGTTTAAAATAGTAACTTTTATTCAAATAGTGTTGCAGCTTACGGAGGTGCAATTCCCATGGCGTGTAGGTTAGCGAGTGCAACAAAGTTGTGAGGTGTAGTGGTACCCAGAGTTCCAAGGATACCAGGCTTCATGGCTAATTGCGACTGGATGCGTGCTTGGAGCTCAGCTGCCTTACGAGCCTTCTCAATTGCATCGTTCATAAAGCTAGCAGCCTGAGAGGGACCAATGGATGAACCCCCAGAAGCACCAAGAAGCCGGGATGCTGCTCCTTCCCGCTAAAAATCAAGGCAGAAAGAGGACAACACAAAAATCAATATAATATACAGATTCCACCAAAATAAACCTGTATGGTTGAAGATTAATTTATATTTGTGCACAACTGATTTATATTTTTTTCAGCTTTGTATACATGGCCCATATTCACAATAACGTCTCAAAGAAGTTCACATAAAGTCATTTCATAACAGCCTGAAAACTGCAAACAGATTGCCTGTTTTTAGTTTTTTCTCAATGAGAAGTAGATTCCAAGGGCAGGAAAGCACTGAAATTCTTTAGTTAGTTTTTACGTAATTGTGTAGATACATTTATTGTGGTTTGTCCTTTTTGTTTTTTAATTGAGCAGAATAAAATTAAAAAATAAACAGAAAAAACATCTTCTTACTGCTCCAGAAGACACTGACGAGGGAAAACTCAGCTGTTTCTTCCTTTCTTCTATCTGTTTTGTGGCAGCCTCCATCATTTGTTTTATCTGTCAGCATGAGTAGGATGAAAATGATTAGTCACATAAACTGAAAAAAAAATTACACATCCCAAGACAGGTGCAGGACAATTTCCACACCTGATTTTTGGTGAGCATTGCAGAACTTTCAGATGGAGGTCCTGATATCTCCTCAGGTTCCTCCACCTCCACAAAGCGAGGGGTGCGTTTGCGCTTTGCTGTTGTCCCATCTCCAACTTCCGGATTTTCTCGCAAGACTCCTTGCTCGGTCTCCTCACCAAAAACTTCCTAAAGACCAAACAACAAATCACGAGTTGTAAGTCAAATGAAAGCAAAGTTAAAACTACATGTTTACACCAGTTGCAACGATATGACTCTGTAACATAAAAACTAAAATTTAGTTTTTGTTCGCTAATGCCAAGTAATCTCTTGCGGTTAGGTGCATTTTTTTTTTATATACTTTATTAATCTCTGACCGGGAAATTCGTGTGCTGCACAACATCGCAGCAGGCTGCCACCTATGACGGCGCCAATGGTGGGACATGGTTAATGACATTTCTTGACTAATTTTATTTCTACCAATTTAATTTAACAATACAGTAACAAAAGAAACTTTTTTTTCTTGAAATCTGAACAATCACCTTTAGTTCTCTTTTGCGGATCTTTTCTCCAGCTCCTTTGTTCCCCTTGGTATTTCGACTCTCTTCAAGTGCTTCAAAAAGCCGTTCCACAAAACTTCCAGCAGAGTCATCGAGGAAAGGACGCAGCTGGTCTGCAAGAAAAGGGCGTTAAAAAGTTCACGCAAATCCAACATTACAGTTGTTGCCGTTTTATTTGGGGTTTTTTTCTTCTGTTTAGTTCTGTTTCCTTTTAGTGTGTTTCTTGTTTTAATTGCTATTTTACTTGTATTTCCAGTAGCTAATGGGGAACCTTAATAAAACAAACTTTGATTGTTATCAAAAGAGGATGAAACAAATTCTCATGTTAAAATATTGTAAAATAGAATTTCATCTTTTCACACAAGCATGTTTAAAAAAAAAAAAAACATACAGAGTGCAATATAGTTTATACACATTGGCATACGATTACAATGACAAATAGCAGACGATGGAGAACGATCTTAGAACAATGTGTTGTTTTAAAAATGCTTAGGTTATCATACATAATAAATAAAAATTAAATGCAAGATGTACAGTATGTGATGTAGACAGTTCATGCCCTTTTCACCGATACATTAGCTCATTTTAATCCCTACAAGTGAGGTCTCAAAAAAGTTGCCAAAGCTTTGTTAAAACCAGAGGAATAAAAATGCAATGCAGAAATCCAACTAGATTAATAAATTAATGGAACATAATTTTAATTGGTAAGTGGTACAGAAAACGAATACTACTTCAAGCAATATATTACTGGGATATTACAGAATAAACACCTTCCCTAAACATTAGAATATAAAAAAACATTGGCCATTTAAAGAAGAATGTTAATACATTTTCAACAATAATCACCAGTTATTGGTATGAAAACCCAAAACTGATCAATTTTGGTAAAAAAAGAAAATAAAAATCCTTCATGTGCAGAATGTAGTGAAGAAGACTTTCAAACATTAAGCCATGTAACAGTGGTATGGAACTCTTGAGAGGGGTAAGCATAGTTCAAAGGAGCTGTCTTTGAACCGGAGAGTTGTTGGTTCGATTCCAAATGAGCTCATGTCTAAGTATTACTGGGGAAAACACCTAGTCCCCAGTTATCCCACCATTAAAGGATAAAAAAGGATAAAGGATTACTCCATTCGACCCTCACCGGGGAAATTTGTGTGCTGCACCCCTTGCACCACAGCAGGCTGCCCTTCGACGGCACCAATGGTGGGAGAAACGGGGGTTAGGTGTCTGCTCCAAAGACCGTAGACGTGCTCTCTGTGGGATGCAAACCCATGAACTTCCGGTCCGCGCGCGCGAACACTCTAACCACTGAGCTGCAGTCTCCCCCATTAGCGCAATACAGCCAAAGTTAAAGTACAAGTATTATAATTATTATGAAGTAAAATAACATTTCATATGCTCCATTCCGTCATCTTCTGATTATCTGGGGCTGGGTCGCTGGGGGAACAGCCTCAGATGGGAAGCCCAAGCTTCTCTCACCTCGGCTGCATCCTCCAGCTCACCTGGAGGATCCGGAAGTGTTCCCCGTCCAGCTGTAAGACAGTCTCTCCAGCAGGTCTTGGGCCTGCCTATTGGCCTCCTCCTAGTGGGATGAATCAGTGAGGAATTCGCAAAGCGTTCTAACCAAATGCCAAAACCACCTCATCTGGCTTCTCTGGACCTAAAGGAGCAGCGGCTCTATCTGGATTTAAGTTAAACACAGTGACATCATGAGGTCAGGTAACTTACCTGTAGTCTTTCTTTTATCTAATCCTTTCCCCACACAGTGTAGAGCAGCTGTCACCACAGTAGGTTCAGAAAAACCCAGCACCTTCTTAACAGTACGCTCCACCCAGGGTCTTAATTCATCAACCTCCCGCTTTGGCAGAGACATTCTCCAATCCTGGAAAAAGAACATAAATAATATCTTCTTTACATAAGTAACAGACCAAGTTCAACAGATCAGTGTTATGAATGTCCCAAAGAAAAACTTTTAAAAAAACTAACTACATCAATTTAGCAACAGCTGAATTATCTTTTTGCTCCAAGTGATTAGTTTGGATTATAGACGGGTGGATAAATGTTAATAATTTGACAGATCAGTTACTGTAAATGTGAAATGCCGGGAAAATCGTACATCCGCCAAAACTCTCTAACATGCTAACCACCGTTAGCATTTTACTATAGAGCAGATCCCAACATGACACAAACAGTTGAATTTAACTCACCAAATTATCTAATATATATTTATTTCCTTTCCGTTCGTGAGTACTTTAAAAACTAACTGACTTTGGTTTGATTTCAGAGCTATAAAACATATAAATAGTCCTGTTTTTGAGTAAAACTTTAGGGTTAGCCTCACCGTTCACACAACGTTTCTGTTTTAAGACCTGGAACCGGAAACTCGCACCACTTCTTCTTCGTGTACTTTTTGTCCAGTCGTTCCATTCCAATGTTTTTTCGTTGTCACCACCTAGCGGTAGTGTGAGGCATGACAAATTTGAAAGGTGTGTTTTCTTATTCTCTTTAGCTTTTGATTTTATTCCTACTAATTTTTTTAAATGCAAGTTAGACATAATTAAATATAGAACTAATACTACTAATGCAATTTGTTTAAAACTACCAGTAAAGTTTTATTTCTTGCACGTTTTTGTCACTTTTTCTGTTTATAAAGTAAAAATGCATACTCCATAATTAAGTTAAATAGTTATTCAAACACCCATTTTGTTAGTTAAATATTGCCAAAGTCTTACTTCACGAACCACAGGCTTGCCATGAACTCAGTAAACTGGCTAGTAAAACCATGGGATTATCAGGAGATCTCCTGTTTCCCTCCACCCAGACCCACCCCTTTCCTTTTGCTCTCCATGTCTAATGTGGGTCAGCTGAGTGCATTTGTAGTAGGGTGAGCATGAATCAGTAGTAGTGAGCCTCAGGCTGCCCCCTTTCTCTCTACAACTAACCCTCTCCATGCTTCGGAGCTGTTAATGCTGCAAGTATCTGTCAGGAAAAACTATATATGCATATACAGCATGTTATAGTTGTCAAACACTTCTTTACACTTTCATAAGTATGACACTAATGCAGTAGGACATTACTGCAACGTTGTCTTTCCCTCTCCAATCAGCATACCCTCATTACTCTTGACATAAAGAGTCAGACTGTTTGCCTCCTTAGGCACAGACTGATTTACCTCGATGGAAACATAGTGCAACTCAGTTAAACAGATGCAACCTTTGGCTTTAGACATACTATTTGAGCTCTGGCATCCAGGGGGAGCTCATAGTAGAGCCGTTGCTCCTTCAGGCCAAGAGAAGCCAAATGGGGTGGTTCGGGCATCTGGTTTGGATGCCTCCTGAACGACTTGCTGGTGAGGTGTTTTGGCCACGTCGCACTGGGAGGAGACCCAGAGGCAGATGCCGGACCTGCTGGAGAGACTGTGTCTCACAGCTGGCCAGGGGAACGCCTCGGGATCCTCCCCGGGTGAGTTGGAGGATTCTTCCAGGATGATGGAAGACTGGGCTTTCCTTCTGAGGCTAAGATAGGCGGAAGACAATGGAACAGAATGGTTTTTTTGTGTGTGCAAAATCTAATGCATTTAGACTAATTTCTTTTAAACTAAAAAAAAGATGATTGAGAGTTGTTTGTTTTTTGGGGGTTTTTTTGTACAATCATACACCTTCATTTGACTTAACCTAAGCAGAGAACATGTTACCCTAATCATTAAACCTTAATAATTAAAGTATTACCTTAATCTTTAAAAAAATTTTCAAATACTCAATTAGTTAAAATATACTTTTGAAACCTTTTTGGCCCTTAAACACCTTGTAAAATTGGTTGTTTTTTAAAAGTAAAGTTGTGGCGGCCTGGTGTGTCCTGGTGCCACGTGTGCATGTGAGACAATTCGTGACGAGCACAGAAGTCAAGCAACAAACAGATCAGGTGGGCCATTCCTCTCTTCCATAGAAGGAGCTCGGATTGGAGCTATTGCTCCTCTGGATCGAGAGAAGCTGGATGGGGTATTTCGGGTATCTGGTTCTCCCAAATGCCTCGGTACTGAGATCTTTTGGCCACCTTCCACCCCAAGGACACCAAGAGGCAGGTCCTTAACCTACTGGAGAGACTATGTCACATGTGATGGTGTTGGATAGCACTCCACTAAAAACAAATTTATTGTACAGTGTTGTATTACCATGCTTTTAAGTTAAAAAAACAACAAAAAAAAACCAAAGAGCTCTAAGTATCCTTTTGTATTGCCACCATTTTTCTGCGATAATATCATTTTATTGTACTCGCTAGGTCAATTTTGTTAAAGGAAGATTGTTCTTAAGAATTTGTGTCTTCACTGAGCCTCACATCTGAACTCACACCAGGTTTTTCTGTATCTCTTGTTCTGGAAGAGATATGTCATTGAGAAGAATAGTCAGATTCCAAACTGAGTAGATTGGCACCGGGTCCATGATTTTGTTAAAAGTTTGCTGTCTATTAATTATAATAAATTAGTTCATCATTACCATAATTAATCAATTGTAACTGGCAAGAATGAAACTGTGGATTACTGGAAATACAACTAGAAATAGTTTTCTACATTCTTTTTTGTAAGGATTTCATGGCAATAATGTGAGGTGAAGAAGCATTTGCAGGCAAGCTGGAACGGGTGGAGAATAGTAACAAGTGTGATAGAAGACTTTCAGCTAAAATAAGAGGAAAAGTGTACAAAACCGTGGTCAGACTGGCCATACTGTTTGGTCTAGAAACAATAGAACTGAGGAAAAGACTGGAAAAAGAGATGGAGGTAGCAGAGATGAAGATGCTGAGGATCTCTCTGGGAGTGATCAGAATGGACAGAATTAGAAATATGTATATCACAGGAACAGATCATGTTAGAAGAGGTTTTGAAGATAAAGTCAGAGAGGCCAGACTGAGATGGTTTGGACATGTGCAGCAGAGAGAGAAAGAGTACATCGGAAGAAGGATGCCGGGTTTCGAACAACCAGGCAAGAGGCCAAGAGGAAGACCAAAGAGGAGGTTCATGGATACAGGGAAGGAAGACATGAAGATAGTTGGTGTGACCAAAGAAGATGCTGCAGATAGGGTTAGATGAAAGAAACTGACTTGCTTTGGCGACCCTGAATGGAAATGCCGAAACAAGAAGAAGTGACCAAAGCACATCATTATATTCAGAGTTTTTATAAGCTGTCAATTGATGTGCCATGCATGAAATAAGCATTTTGTTTCTCCATACAATCCTTTCAGATAGTTTTGGAAAAAAACTTGTCGAGTGCACAAACATTTTATTTGTTTCTTTTCCTATATCAGTCTTTCATAGAGAAATTCCTGTGCTGCATTGTAACGCAGCAGACAGCCAGCCAGCCAATGACGGCACCAATAGTGGGAACAACTAGGGGGTTAGGTGTCTGCTCCAGGGACACCTAGACATGAGCTCAGCAAGATTTGAGCCGGCAACTCTTCAGTCCAAAGTTGTCATTTTCTACCACTGAGCTATGGCTCCCCCTAAAACATAACCCATAATCAGCCTGTAATCAAAAGATTAGCAAGTGAGTAAACACCAGTGACACACGTGCAGCCATCAGTGATGAACCTGAATTCCTCAGTGGCAACTCCCATGCACTGTCCGACCCCCTCTGTCTCTACAGCCAACTCTATTATGTAATGACACCTCAGCACATACTGTGACAATACCACCGACGTTTCTATACAGCTAAAAACAAAACATGCACAGGCTCACATGTACACACACTTTTACTCACTCGTGTGATTGAGAGCTTGTGACTTTAATTTTTCTATCTGGCCAAACAAGTCATCACGGGGCCGTGTGTTGAAAGCCGGATGAATTCAGGCTTTATATGACAGGAATGCCAAGCTTTTTGTGAGCAGTTGTCGCCCAATGTCTGGAAAATACGAATGGCTGAAACAGAAAGATGTTTGCATTCTTCTTAAACAACACATACTGTAAATGTCAGTGTGTTTGTGTAGTGCATATAGCAGATGTTTGTTTTTGAAAGATATTTAATTTACATCTTTGTTAAACATTGATAGATCAAGTTGAGGATTGTGGTATATTTCATCATGCTGACCCAGTTTTATTTCATTGTATCTGACAGAGGCTGTAAATCATCTCAGAAGATGCACTCCCCGGGGATGTTGTTGCTTGAACTCTCCAACACGTGGGTTACTTGGACCTGTGCATGTGTGTTTTTTTACATGCTCCACATCCAATAAGAGTGAAAGATTTTGTCTATCACTTTTTACTCAGTGATAAGACTTTTTGTTTGGTAGCAAGTTCATTTTTGCACCGTTTCTTTCTAACGTTATTAAACCCAAAATAGTGATTGCCTTACACTCTGGCTATTTGAATAATTAAGCAGGTGTATAAGATGGCATCATCCAGAGCACGCTCCCAAGAACACATTCAGGCCAACTAAACTGATGAGGATGTTTTCCGCCTGTAGCCTGGCCGTGCCCCAAATATCACGAACAAAGTCAGAAAATACACGTGAGTCCTTGAAAGTGGAGTCCCGACATGTCTTTATTTACAATTGGTGGCATCAGACCAATGGGGACTAGAGATGGTGGTCAAAAACATCTTTTATAACACAGCATGGTCTGTGATCTCCAGGAAGGTAGAAATGACTTTAAAGTTGCTCTGATTTCCATCACGGTGTCGGCCACTTTGCAATTTTAATGAGCATTGGGGCTGTTTTGGGACAAGGCTGCACTAAAAACCCCCAATGGGTTGTGTGAGTATTAGAGCGTGTGTGTTTTTTCAACTGTAAAAAAATGTGCGTGTGTGTAGAGTTGTAAAAATTATATAGTGGCTTCACCTCATATGAGCTTTACTGGAGTGCAGTGACCTAATATTGGGGGGAAGGGTGTTTGGTGTAAGCGAATAAACATTTTATTATGTCATTTCCATCCCTTTTGTGCTTGGCACGTAAAGCAGGAGACACCCCTCAGTTGTTAAAACCTTGTAACAACATACAGACACACAAATGGAAACAACACAACAGAGGATAAGAAGCACAGTAAGTTCATTATGTGCAATCCTATTGATGCACTCACACACATGCTCAAATAATCCTACACATGCAGGTTGGATTCTTAGAAAAGTGAAAAATCATTATTGATTCTGCTGGTATAGTTACGGTTTGGCAAATTCATAAGCTTCCCTTCAAAGAAAAATTAAACATCACTTGGCCTTTTGACCTAACATGCTCAAATTTGTGGTTGGACCAGAAGTGAAAAAGAAGTTGTTTTAAAATCAAAGTGAAAACGACCCAATGTCTTCCACATTTTCCAAAACTGCAGTAAAGTCAGCTCTCCTCCCTTCAACACCCCTCAAACACACATACCCACACACAACCCCTTCATGTCCTTTTCTTCTTGCCCCTCTCCTACATCCTCCAGAGAAGAGGATGAGGGGGAGAAGCAGGGCAGGGGCCTGTCTGCTAAAAACTGCATGGATACAAGGGGGGGCTGAGTAGAAAAAAAATTGAAAAGAGAAAGAGTGGGCTGTCTCTGTTATTGTAGCATAGCACAGTCAGTGTGTCAGAGACAGCCCTATCAGGAAAAAATCAGCCAGTCTGTGTCAGACTGTGCGAAGGGGAGTGGCACATGCATGTGCATCTAAGCTTGTGACTCCAGCTACGTGTTTGTGTGTATATGTAACATGGCTGATTTCATCCAGTCTGAGAATGGAGGAACCAAACCACACCCACTCACAATTCACCACTTTCATACCTCATGTCCTTGCAGTCTTTATTTATAAGATTCTGAATCAGGTGGAAAAAAATATATTCTCCATTGCTGATCGCTGAAATGATCAAACCTGATTTAATTTTCAAAATTTAATTATACTTATCATACTCTTCTGTTTTTATTTTATCTTTCCAAATAACAGAAACATTCAATTAAATGCTACATTTTCAGTCCACAATTTAAGATTTCTTTCATACTTTCATCTTCTTATCTGTCCATCCCTTACAGGGATCCCGGCTGATTCAAGGCGATGGGCAGGGTACACCCCAAACATATACTACCATCCACACACAAATTCATTCCTAGGGCAATTATATAGTGGCCAATCAACATAACATGCAATTTTTTGGAGGGTGGGAGGAAACCCATGCATACACGAGGGAACATGCTAACTCCACACAGAAAGGCCATTGTTCCAAGCCTCTTCCCCACGCAGGACTCAAACCCTCAAACTTCTTGCTGTGAGGCCACTGCGATGTTGAATTTAATGTTTTGATGCCAATTTAATTGATTTAATGCCAATTTAATGTTGAAATAATTAAAACCAAGTGTAAATATTTATAAATTTAGTTATGAAATGAGCCAGAATATGAAACAATATTGCAAGAAATAAGTTAAAAGCTTGATTAAGTATCAAAAGAGATGTTTTCTCCTTGAGGCATGTGTTTTATTGCACCAATGAGTTTCAGGTTGTAGGGAATGGAGATTTCGAAAGAGACCTCTATTCACCCCCTAGGAACCTTGACTTTATGCTTCTGGAGAAAAATTAAGGTATTTTTAAATCATTAAAGTAAAAGCATTGCTGCCAAAGATTGTCTAAAAAAATTTAAAACATGTCATTTTTGCATCTAAGAAGCAGTTGACCAGATGCTAGAACCTTTTATTTCTTTCAGAAATTAGAAGGATTTTTTTACTTTTAGTCTGGTGAGCGTGGTCATCTTATAAAAAAATGCTTGTAGTCCGTATGTGATTTCTACAAAAAATAACCACTGGTGAGAATTAAATTCATAAATCCACAACAGCTTTTTTTATCAGATAAGTTTGTTCTTCAACTTATCAATATTTACTGCATCAGTACCGCTGTAGACACCGCAACAATCATCCATCTTTCTCCCATAGCAACTTTATTTGCGCTGCATACTGCAAATATTGTTTCAGGTAAAGACCATGACCTCAAACTTTGGCTCTCAACTGACCCAATTTCAGCTATTCACCAATATCAGAAGAGTCCAACAGAAGAAAAAAAAATCCCATCACGTCAGGTGTACCAAAGAAAGTTTATTTTCTATGATATCGGATTGAATGATATCCAGAGACATTAAATCTAAAACCCATTTTGCTGATCTAATCAAATGCAGTCATTGATTACATTTGGTGACCATTCGAACACATTCTGTGGTGTGAGATTCTATTGAGATTCTATTGAGTTTTATCGTATTTTGGTACATGTGACATCTGAAAACCCCATTTCCAAACTTGCCTCCTTTCAAGGTTATCAGATCATTCTGCTGAGACACATATTATGTGTCTCAATTTAGGACAATTAAATTTTAGTCCTATTAGTTGTGAAATAATTTTGATGCTCACCAACTTTTTTTTCAGTAGAAGTTTATGGTTATGATTGATAAATCTGAGACTTCAGCTTCCTTCTCTTTAAGTCTTTACTTTAAGGCAATTAAAGAAATGACTTTTGTTTTCTTTATTTTAGCTCCAAACTTGAGTCACTCTCTCTTTTTTTGTTTTTAAAACTCTTAACGTATCAATTTGTATCACAAATAAAAGCCAGAATTATTTGAGAAGAACTAATCATAATTTATCAGTTTATAATTGCTCAAAATATTTTTGACAATTATATTGACATAATTTTTGTTTCCCCCAAAATATGGAATTTATGTGGAAATGCTAACTTCTTAACACAGCGAAATAATGCTGAATAGTTTTGCAAGAAGCATTGCAACAATCTTTGTGTTTGCTGCAAATAATTTGTTGAATTTAAAACACTAGTTACTTCTCAATTTGCACATTTTTTTTATGATTTTTGTAAATAGAAATCCTACTTCAAAATGCATTTAATCAAGCATAAAATTAGTGAAATTTTTGTATCTCTTCAAATAAACAAGCTTCCTGCAAACTCACAAAGTACAGGAATGTTTGGGCTCTGCAGTGACAGCTGGTTGGAGGATAAGCAAGCACCCCCACTACTTTCAGTCAGATTAGAGAATGTAGTCTCACACCCTACAGCCCCTCCACCCACACACTCTTTAAAATCTACAGTCTCTAAACCGGCACCCCATTGAGTTCCACATCTGGTTCATGTGAGCTGCTTTCATAAAACAGGAGTTGGGCACGCATCATCATGACTAAAAAGGAAAAAAAAATCTGGTTTAAAGAATAAAAATTAAATGATGCCATGTGAATGTTTCCCAGAGCAAACATTAAATACAAGAAGACCGATTGACTTTCAAAACGTGTGATTTATTAAAATGTTATTTTGCTTTTCACGTTGTGTCATTATTGGAAAAAAAAATCAGGAGAGAAAAGTTACAAAAAGACTGGATAAAATAAATATTTAGTCCTGTTAGGAAAGGAAAGATACTAACTGGATTGAGGAAGATGAGGGAGAGAGGGCAAGGGCAGACAAGTACAGCAGAGTGGGGGAGGGCGAGGTGATGGGGAAGCTTTTCCAGTCAGCTTCTAACATGTAATGAGAAGAAGGCAGCTAAAATAAATGAGACATGGTTATTTATGACCAGTCAGCAGTAGAAAACACACAGAATAAAATGAACAAATAACCAATGAAAAATAAGTGCAATTGGTTCCTTTGTTATATGTTATCCGTACAGTAAAAAAAAAAAAAAAACAGGAGGTGGAAGACACCCCAACCTCTCATCTGTCAGCATCTGGATCTGTGACTGAGGATTTCTACACTCCTTCTCCAAGACAAACAAATAATAAAACATAGGCAGAAACATAATGACTGCCTGTGGCTCTGTGTTCATGTGGGATATTTTTTAGGGGAGTCCGCTACATGGATAATTATCCTCTCTATTTACATAATTTGAGGAAAAACTACAAATACCAATTTAGATTTTTTTTTTTAATATATACTCAAAATACATTTTGCTATATTGATAGATTCAATTAGATTAATAGAAACTCTTTGATTATCTGTGAGATTACTAGGATATATATAATTTTCAAAGAAGTGGGAGGGCCTCTTATGAAATGTCTATATCAGAGCTGGGATCAGAATAAGAGTAGCAGCAGTGGAGGGTGGTGCAAATAAAGTTTCCTCCTTAAATTTCTAAAAAAAAATTCTACTTCAAGTTTTCAAGAGCACCAGCTTCAAGTTTGTTCCTCCACTGATTAGAGCCAAAAGAAAAGCTCAAAATGAAGGTTACACTTAGTACTATTAACAAAATAGAAGCCACTGGTGTTGGTTTGTGTGTGTCAGCTGGAGTTGTGGGTAGTGTGAGATAAATGGGCAAGTTTTGATTAACACTGGTTTCAATGTAAGTTTATGAAACTGTATGTTTTGATGCTACGAGTCTGAAAGGAAGATAATAAAGACTACTTGTTGGCTTTCAAAACCAAACGTGTACTGGTTTAGTGAAATGCAAACAATCAAAATGCAGCATGAATGCACCTGAAAGCACCAAACAGTTTTTCTGAGCACATCCTATTCAGTAAAAGGCACAGTAGTCCAATTGTCCAGTTCTAACATTTCACTTTTTCTTTTGATTTTTCTCATGATAAAAAACCCAAATGAAATGTTAACAAAATCTTCCCAAAAATGATTTTACAAACAAACAAAAATGAATGCCAAACTATGCGAACGCACAGCTGGCCATTAAACAGCTGCCCAATAAATAAATAAACAATAAATAGCTGCAGTGTCAGATCAACACATGAATAAATTAACTGTGGTGACTCAAGAGATGTATGTCTTTAAGTGGTCCTTGTTGGTCTTTTTTTCTTTTCTTGACCCTGATTGCCAGTCGGTTTGCAGTCAGGAACATCTGATCTGCAGCAGGATGCTAAAATTTTAAGTATCTTCTTATTAACAAGATGTTTTTTTCTCTCCATGTCACTGATCTGCAACAAAGTGCCCGAACAATCCCTGTGTTACATTCCTGGGCTGTGACATCTTATTTCCACCAATAAACACACCAAACATAACACTCGCTGTGATTTTGTTTTTCTCACATCACTAGCTACTAGATAGGTTTCACAGACTCTAGTGTGATCACCGCACACTTGATGCCTCAATTATCTACAAGTGAAAGTAAAATGAAGCACAGATCCTGCCAAAAGACAAGAATCACACACTTTTTATAACTCACCATAAAATTAAGAAATGTTTTTGGAAGCAGTCAAACTTTTTTAAAATTCCCTACTTATTTCTCCTTTAAGTTACAAAATATACATTTTTATTAAATATATTATGTGTTTGGGTGGAGCACAAAACCTGTGATCTCACTAGATTTACCCGAGATGCAAAATGGAAGCCACCAGTAAAGGTAGTATAAACGAATAAATGAGACCAGATATTCAAGCCCTTAATTTACAAGGCTTTAACACCATCTGTCCCTTCTCTGATTTATTCTTCGTATCAAATATTCGCCTTTATCACAACTGTGTTTAATATTCACATTCTGCAAAAAGTTTTAACTTATTGTGCGCAACTTTGTGGTATCTTCAAGTTAACGTAGTAAACAGGCAAGTCTGCAGGAGCATTTTGTTAAAAAAAAAAAAAAAAATAAAAATCAGTTTTTCTGTCGGTAAAGTTGTGTAAAAAGTATCCATTTTCGAATGAACCACTTGCGTTCATGCTTGAAGAAACTTTCAATCCCCTTCACAATTATGATCTATTGGATTTTGAATCTAAGTGTTTCAACTCCTTTTTTTTGTAACCACATTTGCTTTTTTGTAGTCTTGGATTTCTACAAAAAGTCATTCTTGCTCTTGTTGGTTTTGGTGATATACTGTATATCTATAGCAAACTCCACTAATCTTCACAACTCTCCTCTTGTAATTCTTCAATAATTTCTCCACCAAAGACCCACACCCCTTTTGCCCTTATTCTTCTCGCAGCAGCTTTGAATTTGGTGTTGTAGAAAAAAAGCAAGCTGCTAGCTTAGATTGCTGGTACCTCAGGTTTTTGAGGTAGTGGGTAAAGGCTGGAGAGTGGCAGGTGAAGATTGGCTTTCATCTTGACATGTTTCAGTGGTCTTTTTCTCATCCTGGGTTCCAACAGCAGGCTGGCTTTGGCACCTGGTTTGCTTTTGATCAGTGGGGCGTTTGGAGATTGTGGTAGAGGAAATGGAGCTGTCCTGCATTGCTGGATTGCCCCTCATGTTTGTTGTGGGGATGTTTTCATTGTTACCCACCCCAATCATCCCCTCGCTTGACATGTGAGTTTTCCGTGGGGATAGGATGGGAGCAACGTGTACCCATGTAAGGCTTGGCTCGGAGCTCTGTGCTACATTATAATTTGATCGCTTACCAAGGTCTTCCCCATCACTGTCTTTTCCCCCCATAAGATTATCTAGCTGGCTTTTACTGGCCATCTCAGGTGAATGTTTGTTAACATCGGAAACCAGAAATGGAGAAGATCGATGGCGGTCCTTTTCCTCCTGAACAGACCTTCTTTCTTCTGTACTGTGAGGACACTTGATGGGTACTGGAGAATGTGTGGGGGAATCTGTACCAGTCCAGCTGAGTCTACGTTTCTGGAAAATGAGCAAGAATGTAATTTGCATGTTAATGTGAAGTTAAATTGATGGCAGAGTAAGTGATGGATGTAGAAACTATTTGTACAAACTGGTGCAAGCACTCTAAGAAATGTGTGTGTGTGCTCACCTTGACAGGAATGTGTAACTGATCCCTGTGTTTGTGTGGCGGGGTGGAGCTGAAAGTTTCTTGAAGGTAACCATTAGGGGACGTGGCATCTCTGGAGGGTGTAGATGCAGGTTGTGTGGAGACTTGGGGAAACCAAAGCTTTAACATCACCTCCACTTGAAGCAGAGTGTTCAAGTATTTCTCCCTACAAGAGATAAAGGAAAGACATTTTATGTTCAGACCAAATGAAAGTGTAATTTATGTGGTCCGAGGTGGATGGTGGGATAATGTGAAATTGCAAATGTCACCTTACCCACAATTTGGTCTTTGTAAAACCCCTACAATCCTTTGGATGCGATCCATGGCAACACTCTGCTGGAAACTGCTTAAACCTGTCAATAAAAACCAATATATCATTGTTCACATTTTTGCTGCAGATAGGGACACAGAATTTCTCTACGGAACATATGCACAAAAACCACTTTCATTCAGAAAATCAGTAAGCCTAACAGAGTTAATGAGTCAGCTAAGAAGTTGCCATCTTAAACATGCTGCACTTTATACCGCATCAATACGGACTACTGCACAGTGGTTACTCCACCAGCGCAGGAAAATGGCTGCTTTAATCACAGCCTGTGTTCACCATTTACAACTTTAGCTCTGCACACATGCCAGCTGAAGACAATGATGTCAGGATGCTTACCGTGGTCGAATCGGCCCCTCTTCAGTCCATTCAGCAGCTCGAGGAGAGGCCTGACAAAACCCTTGAGCTCAGCACACTGACAGAGATAGAGGGAGAGAAGATAGATTAAGATTTTAGTTCTTGCTTTCTTTAAGCAGGCTGTAAACTTTTCTCTCAACACATTGTTCTATTATCATACCTCTACTGTTTTATTTTCATACATCCACATTGTCAAGTGTGGTTTTCTCACCTTCTGAGCAAACAGTAGATCTCCCTCTGATTTTGGTGTCTGTCTTGTAGCATCCTTCTCAACCAGGCCGATACGTGCTGCTTTGCCATCCCTTGACCTGTACAGTTCCTCGTCTTCCTCTTTATCTGTAAAGCTGTCACAGGCCCACTGGGAACCGGGGCACTCTAATTCCACATCTTTTTTGGCGTTCGGCCTGCACTTTTCCTCAATACCAACAGATGGAGAGCTGTCGGTCAAAAAGACGTCTGTGTCATCCTCGGCTTGCTCCGAGTCACTAAACAAGGAACTGTTGCTGGAGCTCAGGGAATCAAATGAGTGCGGAGTGGAAGTGCTTCCTTGAGACTGCATCTCTGTTGGGGCTGCAGGAAAACAATACGGTCATCACAGGAGTAAACGCAACTTAGAAAAAAGAAATCAACAAATAAAAGCTTGAGTAAAGTCTGAATTAGCTCTCAAGTGGATAGTAGCTCAAATTGGACTCATGTGTGAAGGTATACTTTCTAGAATGTAGTAACCCAGTCCTGTTTTTCTATTTAAAGTAACTCAAAATGGTGGAGTCTACCAGTGCACTGGTTTAACATGGTGCGGAGTGGGACTGGGAGTTGTCTGAAACATACAATGGTGGTTAGTTGTCTGACTCTCATTGAGAAGGCAGGAGATTGGTAGAGAGTAAAATGTGAGGGGGATGGGAGCTTGTAGAGTGGTGGAATCAGAATAGGTTTTCTCCCTCTCCACCACGGCCTCCAGTTTTCGCTTTAGCCCCTCCTCTCTTACGTCTCACACTGGCTCTCCATCCCCCCTTGGATTCTCTCACACACACAAACCATCCTCTTTCCTCTCAGGCTGCATTTCTGTATGCCTCTCTCATCTCCCCATGCTTCCCTCAGCTCATCCCCTTCCTTATGCTCACAATCTTGGTGCCCCCTCTTTTTCTTTCCTCTCCAAATGAGCTCATATCCACCTCAAACACTTTCTATTTTGCATTTTTGATCATATACTTTTTTCTTGTTTGTCTTTCTGATCTCATCAGCCATGCAACCTTGAAAGCCTGCTGCTCTCTGAGACCACATACACACACGGGAAAAAGACACACCCCCACAACTTATATCAATGTCAATCAAAATTTAAACATATACTATATAAAAACAACATTTTTTTGCCCTCATAGAAAAAAAAAACACTATGACATGGATTTTCAAGTACTTTTGACTATCTTTAATTTTACAGCAGATCATTTTATGTGTCCTGCACGTGATGTGGGAAAAGAAAATCTGGCATGCTTTTTTGAATCTTTTTACTTTTCAAATAATAAAAAAATGATAGAAATACATATTAAGAGTTTTATTTGAGTTCATTTCTAGATCTTTTAGAAATGGCTAAGCGTGTAGTTGGATGGGGGGTGTGGTGGGATGGTGCATGTCAGCTCAGGTGGAGTAAAGCAGTAACAGCCTGTTTATTTCTGCGCATTATTATGAAATAAACTGACCACTATTTACAAAATTATACGATTATTTGTCAAATTAAAAATTCTATAAATACAAATAAGGCCAAAAATATTAATATTTTGAAATGAAATAAAAGCTTTCTTGAGTTATCAAAGGAATCAAACATAACGGGGCAGAAAAAAAAACGTTTTACTAGGCTACTTAGCAACATAGAAAACGGTTCAACACTCACCTTCCGTTTTTTATTTTAGCAGCAGAAAAAAATAACACATCTAAAAAAAATAAAAATATTTATAGTGGAGGTTTCTCGCCTGGTTGAATCAAATCAATCCGTTGATAGACCATTCGTGGCTGGAGCAGCATTGGGACACCCAGCCTCAGGATCAGCATCAGTCTTTGCTTTAGCTAGCTTTTTCTCTTGGCAGTTTACGAGCGTCAACATGTGCGTAGATCCACGTGCCGTATCTGACAAGAATTCTATTGGCTCTGAGCCCGACTAAAAAAGCATTCCATTGGATGAAGCTTCGAGCCAGTGAACGCATTACTGTTTTTTGATACGATGACGATCCTTGCATTTGCGGCCCCGCCCACTCATGTGTCGCCAGTGTGCAGTGAGCGCTGCTCTACTACAGCAAAGCAGTGTAAACACACACACAAGCACGCTCAGAATGGACGGATGCACAATATGCGTCCGATCAACGCAGAAATCATCACCCCGCCCCCGCTGCATATAACAAACATAGGCAGCTTGATCATGTTGGGAATTATTGAAACACAGTACTCCTGCTGAAATAAAGCCTGATCACTACTCATTTTTATTTTCCAGATCTGGGTCAATTCACTAGGAAAGGTATTTTTAAACTTGTATTTAAGGGTTAGATTTTACTTTTATTCAAGTACAAACCACGAGTTTAAATCTTATAAAGTGTTAATGTGAGAGTGTGATTTTACTTTTATTCAAGTACAAACCACGAGTTTAAATCTTATAAAGTGTTAATCAGAGAGTGTGATCTCCATTTATTGCAGATTAACCCATAACTCACCATAAAAAAACAAAACAAGGATTATTGTGTTTCAATAGAAAATAGGCAACTTCAACAACTCCCCGTTTGAGTCAAGCCAGTGTGGATTTTCACAGTAAACAAGGTTTGCATGCACCACACCCCCTTTCCTGCTTCATCGTTGCTTGTGACCAAGTGTGAACCACCAATGAATGCTTGTTTTGCACATAGATCTACGGAATTGCCCTTAAGAGCTGACTTTTCTGGGAACTTTTAATGATTGGAAATACTACTTGTAGGAGGGTTACTTCTAAACAGAATGGCATAAAAAGTTCAACCATTAAAAGTGTTTGTTGTATGAATTTTATCAATCAATTTTTTTTTTGGTTTCCAAGTTTGGTTGAATATTGTAGATTGAATCAATTGAGTTTTAAAAATTTATGTTTCTTTATTCTTTTTGAAAAGTAATTCTGCATCTTACCTTGAGCTTGGTGAACTCTGACCACCACCTATAGCATATTATCTATAGGCACCAGTATGGGTGGTTTCCCAATATACACACACCAAAACACTTGCAACTTATTCTAAATTTATCAAATTAATTTCACGATCTTTTCCCAATGAGACCTGGATTGTTTTTTAAGTCTCTTTGGCTTTCAGGAGAGATATATAAATGTGAAATACCTCATATGTTGCTGTAAGGGATAAGAGCCCACCCTTCCCCCATACATTGAATATCCATATGAACTCACTGACACCCTCTCCTTCACATACACATTACTAGCTTTGTCCTTGTATGGTTGACAATACATTTCTTTGTGAATCCAGCTCCTATTCCATAGTGAAATGTGTTTTCTACTTGAACAACAAATAAGTTTTTTTTGGTATGCACTGGTTTCTGTCAATTTGACCAAATGTGTTTTAAAAATTTTCTGCAGCAAGTTGTGTATTTATTTCAAATTGGATATAATTTGCATTTTTGTGAACTTTACCAAATAATGACTTCCAATTAATTGTATTGTACAATAATACAGACCCTTGTTAATGGTTTCCAAGCAGCTGAACTCACTGACCACCTTTTATATCAGGCAGTGCAGTAGGCACCACAATGGACACATCACAGATCACATCACAGATCACATCATCCCTCCTCATCACATATATTTGTATTTTCTCTCCACATAAGATTTAAATGAAAAGTCACATGCATTGGTGGCTTAAACTGTATTTTTAGATGGGAAATGCTTGGTAGGTTGCAGAGAGGGGATGAGGAAGCCTGCCCAACCCCCTCTATACACACAACATATACATTAACTCACTGACCTCTTCTCTTTTACACACACATGTGGGCGGTGCCCTTGCTTGTTTGACAATATGTTTATTTGAGAATTTTACTATCCCAGTTAGTACCTGCTTACTAAGGAGCCACAGTTGAGGTTGACATTTGGAGAAACCAGGGGAAAGGGTTTTGTTTATGCACATTGTATAGATTTAAAAAGCTTACCATCTCCTCACCCCACCTCCTCTCCTCCACATTCCTCCACTACACATGAACCTAGTGAACCAACTTTGAGTTCATGTGTGTTAAAGACAACCCCCATCACTTCCATCCTTCCATCTCCCTTCCTACTGGTTCCCATCCCCCACCTGTTTCCATGGTGCTTTTTTTCTAGCTCCATCCTTTTTCTCATTATCATTCCCTGTATTGACATGCTTGAGAATCCAATAACGGCTGGTCACGGTGAGCCTGAGCCTATGAATGAGGTATTTGTCAATGATGTGGATGAAAGTAAATGCGTATAATTGTTTCCAGTGTGGAATTACGGTGCTCTTGAGCAGAGTGGAGATGGAAGTCAAAATTAGGCATAGATGACAAATAATCGGCTCTAACGGAGTTACTGTGCAGCTCAAAAGATTTGCAATGTTGGAGCTTAAACAGAAGTTTATTCTAGAAATTCCTAATGACTTTACATATAAGGGGTTTACCTTTCAGTCTTTCCCCCTTCAACAACACACAAGCTGCTCAGGAAGGGAAAGAATCCAGAAGGTCAAAAGCACAGTCACGTGTGATAAGAGCAAGAGACCACAACAGAAATGTTATCTGTCTGTGGAAAGAAAGAGACCTGAAGAGTGATGAAAGAGAAAACTGTCTCCTATTTCATTACAGTCTGTTCAACATATCACATTTCCTTTAAACACCAGTTTAGCTCTTCAAACACTTCGTCCCAACTGGTTTTCTCTCTTCTGACTTCTATCTTCTTGTTTACCGCTTTCAACTATGCTTAATGTACACCCACTGTCTCCCCAACTTGCTCCCCCCCGCCGCCCCCACACACACTTTTTATGTAGTTACATAAATTCAGCAAGAAAAAAATATTTTAAAGTGTTTTGTTTCATCTTCAGAACCACTTATCCTTAACGGGGTTGTCTAGGGGCACCAGAGCCTATCCCGGCTGATTCAATGTGAGAGTCAGGGTACATCCCAAACAGGTTGCCATTCTGTCTCGGGGCCACACACACTCAACACACACGCACTCATTCCCAGGGATGATTTCACAGCAGCCAATCAACCTAACACGCATGTTTTTGGAGGGTGGGAGGAAACTGCGGTACCCTGAGAAAACCCATGCATACTTTTGAATAAAAAATGGTGATCATATTTTTCTGAACAGTTGCAAACACTTGTCCCCAGTGGATGGAAATTTGCCATAAATTTAGAAACTATTAATGTTGGGGGGAAAAAGTCCTCTTGTAGATCTGCAGGAAGTAATGAATCAGGAGTGATCTCCCATTCCAGAACTTGCCATTCCATATATACACTAACTATCTTGTTCCGTATGATAATAAAAATACTTGAAAAATGCATTCCTTCAAGTTCTTAAACATTCTTATTGTAAAACTATGATTTTATAAAAATACATTATCAACTTAAATTTGCAGTCTTCACAATGCATATGGGATCATGCATCAAACCACATCTAACGTTTTCGTCACTCTACCATTTCACATGGTTGTGCATCGTACACAGTCACCTTATAGTCTAGTAATTTTAGAAAAATACTCTTCAGATAAAATACTTTTTTATAGGTTATGTTTTACCTATTGTAAAGGGTGTTTGATAAATTATTTGTTGAACTGAATAAGTGCCTCAAGTAAAGGATCCTGTGGTTCATAATGTCATTTTTATGGTAGTACAGATTAGAAAAAAAACAAAGAGGCTTAGACATAAATGAAATTTGAAAGTTTCTGTTTCTTTGTCTGAAGCTTCATTAACAGGTTTGCTTGATCAATATCCGCACACCCACTATGAGACCAATAAAATGTTATTTATTGAGTGTGTTGAGGTTTGCTCAGAGCAGTACTGGTTTTCAGTTTAACTACTCCAGAAATTAAGGACCTGTAAAAAAGGGCATCATGCTGTGGGTGTAAAAATGCACCTCCGAAGCAGCTCTCTAAAAAAAGAACAACTGTTCTTCATCATCATACATATCCAGCTTGATGTATTATTCCTTTTTCACATCTCATCACTGGACCTGCCCACTGGTAGGTCTAGTGGGCATAACCTAGTATAAAAATATCCCATTTTATCTCTATCAAGTCTGAGAAAAACAAAAAACTTGTCTTCTTCTTGGGTCTATTTTATCTGATCATACATTTAAAGAATATTCAGCTAAAATGAAAGGGAAAGTGCACAAAACCGTGGTGAGACCGGCCGTGCTGTTTGGTCTAGAGACAGTGCCACTGAGGAAAAGATAGGAAACAGAGATGGAGGTAGCAGAGATGAAGATGCTGAGGACCTCTCTAGTAGTGACCAGGATGATAGGATTAGAAATGAATATTTCAGGGAACAGCACATATTAGAGGTTTTGGAGATAAAGTCAGAGAGGCCAGACTGAGATGGTTTGGACATGTGCAGAGGAGAGAGCGAGAGTACATCGGGAGAAGAATGGTGGGTTTGGAATCACCAGGAAAGAGGACTGTTTCCAATTTGTTAAAAGAAAGGTCTAACAAATACACTGTATTTGAAGTTTTTTTTTAGCTGTCCTGTTTTAGAAGAATCTCCATTGTTTAACTGACTATTGTTTTTGTTGTTTAAGAAGGATGTCAGAAATGTTTGTTCCGTCATCTTCCGCTCATCTGGGGCCCGGTCGCGGGGGCAACAGCATCAGACACCCAGGCTTCTCTCACCCCAGCTGCATCCTCCAGCTCACCTGGAAAGATCCCGAGTTGTTCCCCGGCCAGCTGTGAGACATAGTCTTTCCAGCGGGCCCAGGGTCTGCCTCTTGGTCTCCTTCCGGTGGGACATGCCCGAAACACCTCACCAGCAAGGCGCTCGGGGGGCAGATGCCCGAACCACCCCATCTGGCTCCTCTCAACCTGGAGGAGGAGCAGCTCGACACAGAGCTCCTCCCAGATGGCAGAGCTCCTCACCCGATCTCTGAGTGAGAGCCCAGCCACACTGCAGAGGAAGCTAATTTTGGCCGCTTGTATCCGCAATCTCATTCTATTCTCTGTAAATGTCCAATTTATAATGATATGATAATAAAAAAAAGGAAAAAAAAAACGCCTCTAATAAGTCTGAAATAAACTTGATCAGAGATTCAAGGTGACACAGTAAGTTTGCCTGAGTGTTGACATTGAAAAAAAAAAGAAAAAAAAAATCCAATAATTCTCTCATCCTCTTTCTTTTGATATCTTAGACTGTTGAAGTTGCACAAAGTCTGCAGCTCTTTAGGAGTCTTTATTAAAATGATGAATCATCCACAGTTCTGCTCTGATTTATTGATGTGTTGTTTTTTTCAAACCTTTCCTGGAACTCATATAACCGAAACCCCCAGGTGGTTCAAGTAAGACACAACATCCTTCAGAAAACCTCCAGCACTGATTTAGCACTGATAGGTTTTATTTTTCTATCTAGGAGATTGTAGTATAAATCAGAACAGATAAAACCTGAAAAAAAAACCCCAAAACATTATTTTATAAAGAAAGGCAATGAAAGGCAAAAGAACTCAACTAAAATCAATATCTGGAGCTGTTTTTTGTTTTTTTTTAGCTGTGTGTTTAAGAGCTTATTGGTATTAAAGTTTTTGTTCTATGCACCTTGCATTTAGGTGCAGATCTGTGTGAACATCCACATGCATTGCGCTCTATAAAGTGGGCGTGACGCTTTGTTGCTGGTTTTATGAATGAAACTAGAGGACACGCCCCCTGGCAACACGCATGCACTTGAACGTAACGTAACTTTAATCGGACTCCTTCCTGAGATGCTCCACAGCCAATGAACGATCCTGTTTGTTGCATAATTTGTATGAAGCGCTTTATGTTGCTGCGATCCGTTATGCCGTAGGGATTCGCTGAAATTAAGCAAAAAAAAAAAAAAAAAAAAGAGGATAAAGAGCATAAAATTTCGTTTCATCTTCTGAATTGCTCATTCGTAACAGGGCTGCGGGGGGTGCCGCAGCCTATCCTGGCTGATTTCAGGGGAGAGGCAGGAGACACCTCAAACAGGTCGCCAGTTTGTTACGGGGCGACACACACTAATTTTAATCAATAAAACAATTGAATTTGATATTTTTTTTACCACACCGTATCCTTACTCTAAAGTGATTTTTATGTGTTTTTGAGAGGATACCCATTCATGATTACGATGCTAAACGGTCACACGTTCCAAAATGTTTATTCTGCTGTGATCTTCCACCGAAACATCTACTGATATTTTTCAAGATCAAAATGAATGTTGGGAATTGTACTACACAGTTTTAAAAAATACTACTATGAATATTTGAATTTTATGCTGCTTTTTTCCCCCGAAATCATCCTAACACGTGTCACGTGTATAGGCCGCCCTCTAGTGTTCATCATTTCAAGTTCAGAACAATCCTTCAACTTTATATAACCATTGAACACAATAACACAGTCAAACTCCCAAATTAAATCAAAAGAAAAAAAAATGAAAGAAAGAAAAAAAAAAAAGGATGAAGTTATTTTAAGAAGGATTATTCTCTGAGTTGCATTGTTTGGACTCCCTTTTTCTCACAATTTTCTCAGACTGATGCAAGTTTATGTAATCCTAACAAAAAGATTAGTCTGAATGTTCAAACTGAAGCAACATGAACCCCTGCATTTCAGTTCAAGGATCTGAGGATGCTAATCCCAGCATGAATTGATTTTCACAGCTTATAATTCTACTTTTTTTCTGAAAGACATCTGATGCAATTTTCTCTTTAAAGCTCAGAGTGAGACAGTAAAATGAGAGCCCTACTTCTGAAGCAGCTTGATAGATTAGTATTTATACATATGCTTTAGATACCATTCATGAATTAATTGACTGATCATCAGCAATCTGTATGCGTCATTTATATTCCATTTTGGATTTCTACCAGTAGATAGTGATGTAACTTTTACCTGGCAATGAAATATGAATTCATACTAGTAGTTAACCTGTGGAAGCTGAATGTGGATTATCAAATGAAATCTCATTACAGTGTCTTAAAACAAGAACAAACAATGCAATACAATGTATGCAAAAGTATTTCAAATTTTGTCATAAATTTGCTCAATTCTCACTCCTCGTCTGTCAGCCTGTCCATCGCCATAGAAAACAGCAAAAGACTCAGATCTCTGGTGCTGTCCACTCCCACACTGAACACCTCTGTCTCACCTATAGCACACCTCACCACGGTCTTACTGTCCTGAACCACTCTAACATACTTCTCTGTCACACCAGACTTCCTCATACAATACCATAGTTCTTCTCTAGGTACCCTGTCATACGCTTTCTCTAGATCTACGAAGACACAGTGCAGCTCCCTCTGACCTTCTCTGTACTTCTCTATCAGCATCCTCAAGGCAAATACTGCATCTGTAGTGCTCTTTTTAGGCATAAAACCATACTGCTGCTCACAAATTCTTACTTCAGACCTTAGCCTAGCTTCGACAACTTTTTCCCATAACTTCATCGTATGGCTGATCAGTTTTATTCCTCTGTAGTTACCACAATTCTGCACATCTCCCTTGTTCTTAAAAATAGGAACCAGCACACTTCTTCTCCATTCATCAGGCATCTTCTCACTTTCTAATATCCTGTTAAACAGCCCAGTCAGAAACTCTACTGCCACCTCACCTAAACACTTTCAGACTTCTGCAGGATTAATTAATAACTTATTTCCTTTACTCAGTGTAGTTGTTTTCAATTTTTTTTTATAAAATGACATGTCTTGAACAAAAGGAAAGACTAACATCAGTTTAAGTTTTTTATGCATGGAACAAGTAAGTGATAGGACACCTTCTGACACATTCAAACTGTAGTAGATGAGTTTTATGTTGTCAAGTCAAAGGAAAAACAATGCTTTAACTTTGTGGAGATGTAACACATCTGTTGTCACAGTTACTTAGTTACTCACCTAAATGTCTTGAATTTGAAATATCAATTTGTCTTTGCGACCAAATTTGTATTCCATGCATAAAATGTGGCTTTTCTGCACTTTGACCGTCTGGGGTTTTCAATTTTCAATTCAATTTTATTTGCGTAGCCCAAAATCACAATGGGCTTCATATTGAAGATAAAAAAAAAAACTACAAAAACAAGAAAAAAAGAGAAATATGAATACACACAAATACACAGCAAAAAGGTTACTAATAAAAGGTAGCAAAACAATTTCAGCATGTTCCCTCTCTTAGTGTCCCCTTCATGATGAGGAAAAACTCCTAAAAACCCTTCAGTGGGGGAAAAAAGAAGAAACCTCCTGGGGATCCACAAGAAAGAGAGACCCCTCCACCCAGGACGAACATCCGATGTGTCCAAGACTATTATTTAACTATTACCTTATTCTATTCTACAGCTGTAGAAATCGGTAACTACAGCTCTACCTGGTGGCTCATATGTAGCTTATTTTATTTTAATAATTCATCACAGAACACTAAGAACTGCTTTCCTGGTTCAATGCAGACACTATTACAAAAATCAAGGAACACACAATCATCTATGGTGTAAGGTTAATTGTTTTAAACCAAGTTTTTCATTTATTTAGTTAGAAACCCAGATAAATGCTGTAAAAACTGTAGAATATAAATTTTGGGATTTCATTTAACCATGTTTAATCTTCATAAATTGACATTATCTCATAATACCTGTCAGCTGTTTGTTTTTCTTTCAAAGTGGTGTTTTGTTTGAACGAGGGTTTGAGAATCTCATGTTTTAAACCCCTTTTGGAAAACAAGTAGTATGAAATATTGATATAAAATAAGTTCAATTTCTGTTAAAGGAGTTACAGTGTCTGCCTTTTTTGACATGTTCTCAACCTAATTTAAACTCTGACGTACCCTATTTTTATGTCTTCATGTTGTTTTAATTTAACCTCTATTTCACATTTTCAAATTTCAAATCTTTTCTAGCTGGAGTAACAGCCTCAATTTAATTATAAAAACAAATACAACAAAACCTGTACAACGTAAGTTATATAGTTTCATTGTCTTAAATTTTTCCCAGCAGATACCCAAAAAAAGTGAAGAAATGAAATTATTGTTTACAAGTTCACCAACTTCCAAAAAAAATATTCTAAACTAACATTGAGTATTTGTTTGCTCTTGGAAAATATATTATATATTCTATCATTTCTATGTGACTGTTAAATTGATTCAGACCTGTTCTGAATCCCTTTACGCCAGAATAGACTCAGCATGTTATGGCAGGTGGGATTGCTGGGCTCAGTCCCTTTCACCCCCCCAACTCCGTTTCTCCCTCACTTGTTCTTCATCTCTCATTCCGCTTTAAATTCATTTCTGTGTATGGGGCACAGAGGGTGAACATGGACTCATTGGGACTTTTTATTCTACTAATACTTAAGTTTTTTCAGTGGACAACTGTTTCTTCTGTTGGTAAGATTTTTATTAACGTGACAATGAACATTATGTAATATTTTGCTGGCTGTGCCTTTGTGGGGCTTTGTTTGGATTTCTTAATGTGGGCTTTGCTAATAGAGTAGTAATTATTGCAGTTCATTTCCATAAAACTAGGATTGGGGAAACAATGTAAAAGAGTTGAAAAACTACCCTTTTTTAAAAAACTACGTCATACGTCATGCATTTCTGTTTAGTATTAACTGCAGTGATGTTAAGATATTAGCTTTAAATTCAATTAAAGTGGATTACAATAAAACAGATTAATGAATGAGTTTACCATAACTGTTTCTGCTGTTTTTCATTTCAGAGGAAACCAGCTGGACATATACTGGTAAGAAAGTTTTTATTATTATCTTTTTAAAATAAAATCCCAAGTGAACACAACTTAAAGTTTTAAGGGATAATTTAGAAAAAATAGATCCTGGAACAAAAGTTGATAATCTGGATAGAATTCTTAATCTTATGCAAAACTTATAAGCCCTTCACAAAAGTGGCAAACGTTATTTAGACTGAAAGTCAGCTCTGAAAAAACAAAAAAGTAAATGTCCTACCAGAGTGTAATATTAGTTTATACACTTTCTAAAATATAAATACAAATAATAAATTGGTGCAAGTTTACTAAAAATACATTTAAAAAAAGGAACTTCTGTATCTTAATATTTTTGTTCCACAAACAATGAAAAACCATGATTTGGGTTTTTAAAACTTCAGTTGAATTTGTGTCTGTCCCTTCACATGTCACCCACCGTGTGCCCCTCTGTTTTCCGTTCCTTCTCTCTTTCTGTATTAGTTACAGTTCAGCAGACTGGCATGAGCACAGTGGTCACACTGAGATGATGAAGGATCTAAGGGTGATAAAGAGGAGGAGGCAGGTGCACAGGGAAGAGTGTTGAACAGAGTGAAGGAGATGGGACGGGATGAGGCAAAAAGATAGCAAATTGTGTGCTGTATTGTTACCCTGTACAATAACCTATGTGTTTATTGTGTTGTTGACTCACACTGGCTGCCTGTGTGGTAGACAATGACTGTGTGGGAATGAATGAGGCTTACAGATGACCACCCTCTGCATGTATTCAGAAGGGTGAAACTGCTGCGTTGGTTCCGAGGCAGGGATTTCTAGAGACAGCTGTGTGTGTACTCGGATGGAACGTGTCCTGTGCCATTAACCAACACATTGATGCATTTGTTTCATCATTTTCACAGCCGTAAATTAGCAGATATTTTGTCAGACATGATGCTGCTCTGCATGATGCTCACATCTATCAAACTTTTAGCAGTGGTGGATTGCTGTATCATTATTTTTTTTTGTGCAAACAGTTTAGTGCATGGGGATAGGAATTACATGGCTCATTATATTGCTCAGCAAGGGGATATGCATGTGTATGTCTTTGTTGTGGGGCTTCATTCAGGCCAGGAGAAGCAAGCGATGAGGAGTACAGTAGAGCGGGTGACAGGGGTCAGAATATTCGGCCTCTGGTTGCCATGGTGACATCCATAGCGACATATTGCAGTGCTGGGGGACTAATTTTTGAAGCAGAGCTGTGAGACAGGGCTGTGTTGGGAGAGGTAACTAGAAGAGAGCAGATTATGAGGAGAAGGAGGAATGCAGCCTCACATTGCTGACATATCAAGCTAACTTTTACCAGGTCTATAATTTCAACAAATACAGCAATAAATTGGATTTTATTTTCTCCATTTTATTTATTTTTCTTCAATCAATTGACATGCCAACCTTAGTTCAGCAATATTTTAGATATTTTACATATTTAAATGTTGGTTTAAAGCATAAAAAACATTGTTATTCTAGACGTCACATTTCAGAAAAATCTAATTATGCCATCAAATAGAAATTATTACTCCCCAAAAACACAGTAATCCTTCTTTAATGTTGATAGAATTCTTAGACTGATTCTCTGATGCTTGTCAGCTTCGTCAGGCTGAAACTAATGAGTAAATATGGTTTGTGGTTAAAAAGTTTGTTCTATCTACAGAACATGAAAGAAATCATTGTCGACAAATTTTTTTCTACTTTGAGTAACAAGTTCTGTACTCCAACAAAAAATCCAGCTAAAATAAAACTTTTCAGAATGATAATATTTGAGCTTTGACTTCACCCATTTAAAAAATTATAACATTAATTAAAGATGTTCTCCTATTTATTTAAAATCATCTTAATGTACACCCTCATCTCATAGTCCAAAGATTTGGCATCAAAGAACATATCTGTCTTGCCTGACAACCTACAAGTATTAATCAAGAGATATTTTCTTAAAACTTTAGCCTAGGGGTAATCAGGTATCAATTTTTTTTCTTCTTCATTTCTCCAAGGTTTAGTTGGTCAAGCCGAATGGTCAGAGCACTTTCCTGACTGTGGAGGGACTTCCCAGTCACCAATAGATGTGTCAACTACACAGACTAAATATGACCCCAGCTTGGTCCCAGTGACACCACTAGGCTACAGTCAGCATGGCAACCAACCCTTCACGTTGATCAACAATGGCCATGCAGGTAACTATGGAATCTAGATCATTTTCTCTTTCCTTTTATGGCTTTACAGAGTGTGTATTTAACAAACTTGCAAATGATACCACACTCATTTGTTACCTGGCAGCAAACTTTTACTAATGTCTAAGAAATAAAGTACATATTCATATTGTGAACTTTCCAAAAAGGGTTTACTAAGGTGGTTGCCTTCACACCCGCTTAGTACAAGTTTCCTAATTTTTTAAAATTTGTCTTCATCAGTGATCATCGAGCTGCCTGAGTGGATGGGACTTGGAGGGTTACCGTGGCTCTTTTCAGCTGTTCAACTGCACCTTCACTGGGGTAATGGTGGTCCTAGTGATGGGGGCAGTGAGCACACCATTGATGGACAGAGTGCAGAAGCAGAGGTATGAGCAGACAAGCCTGCCTTTTAAACGATAACTACATAAAAAGTGTATTTAAAATGTCCGAAACATGCACAACTACATATAAGCAACTTAAAGAGCTGATGTGAATTTATTTAGTTGTTTATTTTTATTCTCCGAAAGTGAAATAGTGAATCTTATGTTTATTGTAAAAAAAAAAAAAGGCTTCAAAGTTGTAGTTGAAACGTCTCAATCATCAAATATACTGACCAGAAGATAACTTTGTAGACTTTTCTATGATGGATCACTCCTGGACTAATGAGAGATTCCACGAAAATGTCATGTTTAGTTTTTGATAGGATCCAACGAGCCACATACAGATATAAAAATGTTCAGTCTTACAATTGATCTAATCAATTAAAAAGGTAGAAGTTAACTTTACTTTCATAAATACAAGTTACAAAAGTTCAAATAAGGGATAAAACATTTTTTCCAATGAGTTCAGCCTTTTGATTGTCCTACTTTTTTTTTTTTTTACATTTTGCTGCAACAACTCTTACTTGTATTTGTATGCTCACTATTGTGTTCCTCGCTCTTCTTTCAGCTTCATGTGGTGCACTACAACTCTGAGCTCTACCCCAACATGTCTGCAGCAATGACACAGAAAGATGGATTGGTTGTTTTAGCAATTCTTATTGTGGTAATGAATGAAAAAAGCCTTAAAACTGCAAACAAAAACCAGAAAAATAAATGTTACTGTGTTTTGTAGTTTGCATGTTTAGGCTGGTTAAGTCTAAGATTTTATTTCCTAGACAGGTGAAGAGACAAATCCAGCATTCAACAACATTTTGAACTACCTGGGTCGTGTCAGATATGCAGGTGAATATTCTCTTAATGTTGGATAGCTTTGGCAATTGAATTACACAGTGAAAAATTAAGGAAAAAGATTGTGAATTTACATACCTTGCTCAAAGTATTTTTGCTACTTTTATTTCTCATCAGATCAGAAGGTTTTCATTCCAGCATTTGACATCCAATCCCTGCTACCTAAAGACCTTGGGCGGTATTATCGATACAACGGTTCTCTCACAACACCCCCATGCCACCAGAGTGTCATGTGGACAGTGTTTCATGAAAGAGTTAAAATCTCAAAAGCACAGGTTTGTTTCACAATCTTGTTTTAAATTTTCAAGAGTTTTCTTACAAAACAAAAGGTTGAATAATTCTTGCACAAGTTTTTTTTTCTGCAAATAAATGAAAACATTTTGCTCAAATCGTTTTAATCTGATGCAAAGTTTAGTTTAAATCCTTGAAATTTGATAGGATCACTAAAAATCTTGTTAAATATCCATTCATTCCGTCATCTTCCACTTATCCGGGGCCATGTCGCAGGAGCAACAGCCTCAGACGGGAAGCCCAGGCTTCTTTCTTCCCAGCATCATCCTCCAGCTCACCTGGAAGGATCACGAGTCGTTCCCCGGCCAGCTGTGAGACATAGTCTCTTCAGCGGATCCGAGGTCTGCCTCATGGTTTCCTCGTGGTGGGACGTGCCCGAAACACCTCACCAGCGAGGTGCTCGGGGAGTATACTGACCAGATGCCCGAACCACCCTATCTGGTTCCTCTCGACCTGGAGGAGGAGCGGCTTGACACCAAGCTCTTCCCGGATGGCAGAGCTCCTCACTCAATCTCTGAGTGAGAGCCCGGCCACCCTGCGGAGGAAGATCATTTCGGCCGCTTGTATCCGCGATCTCATTCTTTTGGTCACCACCCACAGCTTGTGACCATAGGTGAGGGTTGGAAAGTAGATTGACTTTGAATCTTGTTAAATTTTTCTTGGTAATAAAGGATGTGTACATTTCTTTCTTTTTCTGCAATTTTCTACAGAATATTAAAAGTAGCCTTTATTTTTTTCTGCATATGACATTAAAAGAAATTTGTTCGATACTTACCATTGTCCTCGTACTAATTCCGTGGCATCTTTATTATCGCTTTTTCCCCCCAACTCTTTTAATTCTGCTGATTCCATGGGATGTACTATTTGAACATGGGACATGTACGTATTTGAACATGATTGTGATGTTCCACATTTAGCCTCACTCACAGCAACCCTCCTTGGTTACATAATTGTTGAAATGATCCTGCACCAACAGAAATTCATCTGCATGCATGAACATAATTGTCGAAATGTTGTTTTAGATTTTACTGGTGAATCTGGAAGTTTAAAAGGTTTGTGCTTGACCAGACCATATCAGGGACAAGTTTATTTTCATCAAAATGTCAATTTAGTTTGTTCTTTTTTTAGATTTTAGATACCACACACAGATAAGTAAAGCCAGAAAAAACAGTGCATCATAAATGGCAATGAAAATATCCTCTTCTTGGATTATTACCCATGAAATCTTGCACTTAATTTGGATGTGATGGAAAATATAAAAAAAAAAACCCATTAGACTTAAGAAACAGACTTCCTAGATTTTCTGTCTTTGGTCCTTTCACAAATACAAATAAAAAAATCTCTAGAGTTTAGCAAAAATGAACTTACAATGTGATGATGATTTTTCAATTTCTTTTCCAGTTGATGAAGATGGAAACATTCCTTTACTCCAGTAAAGCAGAGGAACCAGAGAAGATGATGCTACAAGGCAACTATCGTGTAACACAACCTCTCAACCACAGAGTCGTCTTTGCCTCATTCACAGGAGGTCAGAAAATGCAGGAGACTATTCTAGAGTTTAGTGTTGTGTTTGAAATGACAAACCCAAACTCATTTTGCAGCTAGAAAGTCCATTTTGGCATATGACAAAAAGAAAGATGTAATTCACTTGAAAATATCTGTTCACGTTTTTTAAAAAGCCAGTTAGTTTACTTCAACAAGGCCGCTATTTGAGCATGGAAATGACTCATGACTTACAGGGAAGGAGTAAATTGATGGCAGATTGAGAAAACTAACAAGGACTAAATACGCAAGAAAAGCTGTTTGCAAAGTGATTAGAAAAATGATTTGCAAAAAATAAACACTGACTCTATTGTGACCACAGAAGGCTAAGTGATGAAAGGAGAGAGGAAAAGGAGACAGAGAGCGAGACAGGGTGTTAGACAAAGACAAAAGAGAAAGAATTTGTGTGTAAAGTGCTCATTGTAGTAAGTGACTGAACTGGAAGGCCTTTGATATCTATTCTCTTTTTAAAGTCAGCAACTTTAGAAAGATGTTTTAGTTTCAAACAAATGAAGGACAGTTTCTTATATGAAATATATATATTTTTAGCAAAACAAACATTTTATATCTGTGTTTTAATGCACTTTTATCTGAATTTCACAGAAGCAGGACAGGAGCTCACTTCTGGTAAGAAGAGATATATCTCTGGTAGAAGAGATATATTTAACTCAAAAAAATATCATAACTTGATAATAATTGGAAACCTCATTACATAACCAAAGAATTTAACTTCCTTTGTTGGAATTCTGTTACATTTCCCTCTGCAGGTGAAGTCACAGCTATAGTAGTAGGAGTGATGTGTGGCTGCGTGGGATTGGCGGTAATCATTCGCTTCATTGTGAAAACGATACAGTAAGAAATTCCATTTACACAGCATGATTCTAATTAGAGGAAGAAATTTAAAATCAGTTTGTTGTTGTTTAGGTCTGGCCATTGGTGTGAACTGAGCTGATCTCTGTTCATTTATTTCTTTTGGCAGATTTTTAAAACTACTTCATCTTGAAACAGTTGTGGTAAACAGGTGGTTTTCCTGATCCAGTTTCTGACTGAAATATTCAAATAACACTTAGTGATTTTGCTTTTTTTTTTTTTAGCTTTAAAAATGTTTTGGCACAGGACAGAAACCCCCAAGCGTATATATCAGGGTACTTTTTCGGTTATTATCTGATTTTCAAACTGAGCAGATATAGTTCCGTACCAAAAATTAGTTTAACCAATATTTTCAGTTATTAAACTCTCTTTGAGACTTTTTATAACAGCATGCAAATGATAGATTTTTTGTTCCAGTTGTATGTTCTTGTTTAGCAATATCTTTGTAATTTTTTTACAATCCGTGAAGCAACATTTCTTCATTGTCTTGTACGATTGGTCAATCAGATTGTAGTTCATATTGACAAAGTTTTTTGTAGCCAATACAATCTACACACGAGTCACATACACTCTTTACTTTAAAATTCTGACCTTGGCTGCACAACTTTCGCACCCTCTGTTCTGTGTGAACATGTCACACAAATCTGAAAACCTGTGTTGATTTGAGTGTAGTTTGAACATTTTCCTCATAGAGTAATCCTCTTTGTTATGTTTTTTTTTGGGCATGCTCAAAGATCAACGCTGGGGATAATCTGATCTTCTGTTTGCTTGTTGATTTCATAATCAACTGATAACTATGCATATGCAAACAGCTGTTTTGTAACTTTTTTATCCAATCAACTGTTCCTAAAGTTTAACTATATTATCTCACACAAGAGTTAACCACAATGTTAAAACTATTTACCTTCTTTAAAACAAAACGTCACCAAGTACAAATGATTGTACTTTATTGATTTCATCTAGATAATTGTAGAAATTCTAATGTTCGCGCAGTGGTTAGTACAGTGGCCTCACAGTAAGAACGCTGGTATTCAAGTCCCAGGTGAGACGAGGGTTGGAACTCTGTTCTTTCTGTATGGGGTTTGCATGTTCCCCCCTTGTATGTGTGGGTTTCCTCAAGGAACTCTAATTTCCTCCCACCCTCCAAAAACATGCATGTTAGGTTGATTGACTGCTATGAAATTGCCCCTAGGAATGAGTTTGTGTGCGTGCGTGGCCCTGCGACAGACTGGTGACTTGTTCGGGATGTACCCTGCCTCTTGCTTCAAATCAGCCGGGGTAGGCTCTGGCACCTCCCGTGACCCCGTTAGGGATAAGCATTTCAGAAGACAAAACAAAATATTCTAAATACAAATATATTTTTTTCCACACTTTTTTTTCGGATGTTTTGCTGTAGATGTTTGCCTGTGGTACTGGACCAAAGTAATTGGCTTTTGAATACACTTAAAATGAGCTTTTGTGGCTCAAAAACCACTGCTTTCCAATCACTTCTCCATTCATCTCAACTAGTAAGCTACTTTGAATCATCTATCTATGAAGATTGCCCTTACTTACAAAGTTTTATGTTCATCTTTTTACAAATTAATGACATCAAATTCTACTATAAGTGGTTTCAACATTGTGGCTATTGTACTTGCTTACACTTTATTTGAATAATCATCATTTTCTTAGCTAACCTGATCATGTTTTAGGAACCAACGGCTTTTGTAACAATAATTCACGAGCATTCATTTTAAAACATCATCTCCAGCCTCTCTGTCCAACTGGGTTACTGTACAGTATGTGGAGCGCTGGGAATGAGGTTTTAAAATATTTGCACAAAATCTTTCCTTTGAAACACTAAATCCAAGAATTTTCTTTCTGTTTTAGTCATGTGATTCTATTTTTGATCTTGTGACAGCTCCACCTCTAGTTGGGACGTCCTGCACAACAACCGACCGGCTCCAATGCCAAGGTTACTGTTCAAAATCATAATCTCTGACCTCATTTTCAGCCCAAATCTTCTCATTTTAACCACCTTTTAACAGTCACATACCCTCATTGGATAGATTTTGAGATTTTTTTATGTTTACAGATGTGTAGATACTAAACAATATAAATTACCAGCAAGGCTTGAGCAAATGAATCACTTTGAATAGTTTTCTTATTATATCACTTTTAGCGTGCTAACTAACTGGGGTCTAACATGAAGAGAAGTTGGAGACAGGATGTTTGGCCAGATTAAGTGATAGATCACCAGATAATTTAAAATAATCACTTCACATTGATTAGAACTTGAAATGGCCTTTGGAGTGAGTGTGTGTGGTCGTCTGTCCCTGTGGGACCCAGTGACAGGGGGTAACCCATTTAATGTGTACCTTGTTTGTTTCCAGTTAGGATTGCCTATTGGAACCCTGCCCTAGAAGAAAAGTAATGGAGGAAACTTGTATTGTACCAACACACAACAAAAATAAATTTGATAACAATACAATATTCTACGCAGGATTTTTTAAAAATAGAAAAAAGGTCAAAAGACAGCCTTTGGAGTCCAAATTTACATCGCTGTGATTTTAATAATTTTGAAAAATTACGATGTAAATAATCCCTTTTGTAAACTTTTAACACCAAACTGTGACCAATCAAACTGAGAAAAGGGTGCTTTGTTTATTTGAAAGACTAATTGATAAATACTCCAATAAATCATTTATTAGGGGATGAAGAAAGCACATTGTAGAAAACATACTGCTAATGTGTTGTGTTCAGGCATTTTTTGTGAAATTGGAGAGATGTTAGATGACTGATGCTGAATGCTCAATTATGACAAAAGTATTTTGATGTTTAATAAGCAACATTTTTAAAAATAGTTACATAAGATAAATGCATCAACCAGAATATTTGTTTCTAAAAAATGTTAATACATTTTTAGAATAGGAATCAGACATACTTTATTAATCCCTATAATGTGGTGCATACCACATCTCTATACTTTATTATTCCTTACTGTAGTGCATACTAATTACACATTTAGACTACCACTAATATCGCATTAGATTTTTAACTGTGGAGTCAGTAATCACTGCATAAATGTTACTGGACAGAATTTGAACTCACTGTAAGGCACCAAACTGTCATGTTTTTTAGTCTTAAAGAAAATAAGAACCTCTCCTGGATTGTGTGAGAACTGCATAACAGTTCTACAGCCTTTTTTTTTTCAGTTGGGATGACCTTTTTTCTTTTTATATCCTAGGATAAATGAACCAGATAAAACAAAAGAGAAAAAGCAAGACCTGGCAATGAACTCAACTTTGGAGACTGAAAAAAAAGAGGAATCCTCACCATCCTCTCAGCTGGAACTGTAGCTGATGCACTGTAAACAAGGCAAACTTAGTTGTTGTTCTTATAGATTTTTTTTTTTTACTGATTCAAGTCTCCTCACAAGACAAAAAGCAAAAATATTTCCCTCTTTTTTATTTTTGAAGGGCTGTAGATTAAATATACTGTATTTTGTACAAAATGTGACTGAATGTGACTGGTTGATATTGGAATCCATGTATTCAGAATCAGAATTACTTTATTGATTCCTCACATGGGAAATTTGTGTGTCACAGCAGCGCTATAGTCACAATGAAAAAAAAGAAATAGTAAGTAAATATACAAAAAGGATAATGAAAAATAATAATAATAAAAAGAAGGAATAGTATGACTAACATATACAAGCAGGACTGAATGTGCATGAGGAGGTAAAAAGTGTTATAAGTGATTTAAAATGTAGAAAAAGTCATTCTGAACTAAAAGTCAGTGCTGTTATCAGTTGAAATAAACATGTTTTCTCTTCTTTTTTGCATATCAAACATGTCATTTTGCTGGTTTATGTTAAAGCATGGCTACTGCATGCTTCACATACATGTAGAAATGGTGTTATTTCACGTTTATATGTGATATTTTGTTATTTTTATTTTGGCAATGTTCTCATTGTATATTTTTGAAGTAAAACCACTCTGCACAACTTGAAATATACAGTAAGTGTTTCTGTAAGATGATTAAAGTTTTTTTTCACTTATAATAGTAAACAAAATCCGACAATTTGTAATGAAAGTTCACAGCGAGTGAGTGAAGCATGTTGTATATATAAATGCTGTCAAAAAAAATCTTGGCATTGAATCAACATCATGTGTTGTAAATGAGTGAGTTGTTTTAATGTGCATTAGTTCTATTCAATTAGGGAGACTTTGGAGAGCAACAATTTTTTTCTCATTTACTGGTGTAATTATTATTTTGTATCTAACTTGTCATCATGAACACCATATTAAAACACTTGAATGTTAAACATGTTTAAATTGATTCCCTCCATCATTGTTAAGGGCGGCACAGTGGTGCAGTGGATAGCACAGTGGCCACATAGCAAGAAGGTCCGGGGTACTCCTCCACCACCTCCCCATCCCTTCCCAGAATTCAGAGGGGCCGCATCGCAGTCCTCTTCTTTTGAAAGTCAGTCACCATCTCCCTGGTCTTATCTATATTGAGCAGCAGGTGATTCTCTCCAGCCCACTCCACAAATCCATCCACCAGCCTCTTATACTCCTCCCCCTGCCCACCACTTATACACCCCACAACTGTAGAGTCATCAGAGAATTTCTGTAAGTGGCAGGACTCTGAGTTGTGCTGGAAGTCCGTGGTGTTCAACGTGAAGAGGAGTGGAGAGAGCACAGTGCTCTGTGGGGCTCCCACACCATTTAGAACCACATCAGACAGGACACTGCCCAGCAGGACGAACTGTGGCCTGTCTGTCAGGTAATCGGTGATCCAGGAGACGGTGGGCGTACCAGCATCCATCAGCAGCAGCTTATCACTCAGTAACGAAGGCTGGATGGTGTAAAAGGCACTAGAGAAATAAAAAAACGTGATTCTCACCATGCCTCCACCCCATTCAGATGTGAGTTATCTTGCTTGCAGCTCACTCACAACTGGATGGTGGTGGAGGCATGATGAAAATCATGTTAAGAGCAAAAACTGGGGCGCACAGTGGTGCAGTGCTTAGCACAGTGACCTCAAAGGAGGTAGGCTGGGGTTTGAGTCCCAGGTGGGACAAGGAACACTGGCTTTTCTGTGTAAAGTTTGCATGTTCTCCTTGTGTATGTGTAGATTTTCTCTGGGTACTCCGGTTTCCTTCCACCTTCCAAAGACAGGCATGTTAGGTTGATTGGCCAAGATGTAATTGCCTGTATGAATGAGTTTGTGTGTGGATGGTTGTCTGTGTGAGTGTGGCCCTGCGACAGACTGGCGACCTGTTCGGGATGTGTCCTGCCTCTCACCGGAATTCAGCCGTGATAGGCTCCAGCACCCTTAACAACCCCATTAGGGAAAAGTGGTTCAGGAAAGAAAACAAAATAAAACTGCTATAAATTAACAGAAACTTGAGTTGTTACGTTAAAACAAGCTTGTTAACTGGTAGAGTGAATGACGTGGGAAAAAAGACATAGAAACGCTGTTTTAAAGCGGATTATGAAACAATGTTGGTATCTCAACCTTGATTCAATTTGCAAAAGTAATTGATTTACAACATCATTTCAATAGTCTGAATTCTGAATCAGTTCCAGCATTGATTCACATCTTCTGCCCACTGCAACCCTACAGGAATCTTGTTAGAAAAAAACAGAGGTTGCCTTAAATTTTGCATCACAAGAGACATTTTTTTCGTTATTGGTTTTAAACTTTAAGTGGTGACCCCACTGCTCCAACAACTTGAGAGAAATATGTGGTTACTTTTAAAATTGTAAAAAAAAAGAAAAAAAAGAAGAAGAAAAGAGACAGAAAGAATATGGGGCAGCGGGTGTTCGTTCAGGTATGGAACGTCCACCTTTGGACAGGGAGAAGCCAGTTCGATTCCTACTGAACCTATGCGTAAGTTTCCTTGGGCAAGATACCGAAACCCCGTTTCTCCCACCACTGGGACCGTCCTCATTTTTTGTTTACCCTCCAAAATAGCAAGCGCACCACACAAACATCCGCAACCAACAGAAACGATCCTAGAAAATACTGAAAATAAACATATTATTTTTTTAACTGACATTAATAAGAGTTTTTAAAACTCGAATTCGCTTTTAATCTGTCGTATTTACTACATCAGCAGAAAAAAAAAGTTTAGCTGATTTATCAGTTTTTTAAGCACATGTACCTTTAATAACAATTTATATTCACAACTAGAGAAAAAGAAAATCAAACGTTTTCTTGATTCCATACAACTGAAGATTTATTCAACTTAACATAAAATAACAAAATGAGGAACTGAAAGAAGACTGTGGCATGTAATTACAGTGTTATTATAAATAGAAAGGAATCCTCTGCTTGTGCAAAGGGTTGGATGACGTAGCCACGCCCACTTGTGCACTAGGAAGTGAAAGTAGGAACTGGAAGTGAATGATCACACTTTAATTGCACATTTTCACCTAGAGAAACATATGTTCCTTCTCAAAAACAGGTGAGGGGATGTTAATTGCTATTCATATTCTCTTCTGCTTTCATATTTAAAAACTGCATGCCGCAGATGTGCGTGCGTGTGTGAGTGTGTGTGTATGTGTGTTACACTGTTTACAAGAATATGTTTCATTTCATTTTAGATAGTGTGTGCACTTAAATGCTGTCTGATGTGTTCCCTCTGAAGTTTAGATGCTCTTGATTTGATCATTTTTTATCGCATTCTTCTTGCAGGAATGGCTGTTTGCAGATTTCTTCTCTCCTTTGCTCTTTGTGTACTGCTGAGTCAGCAAACATCTGGAATAAATGATGCTCCATGTGAGCTCTCCAAAAGGAAAACTGGCTACAAAACATTCCTCAAACGTCACGTCCCTTCTGGAACCCCAGGCTCTCTAGACCAGAACGAATGGGGGAAGTTCATTCGTAATTTGGGAGGCTGTGACAGACGACCTACTCAATCCTTCATCAATCCAGATGATCTGGATAAGGTGAAAGCTGTGTGCACATCCACAGGAGGGAAGGTTTATAAAGACAACTTGTGCATCAGCCAGGAACCATTTACTTTTGTCACTGTGAGGAGCGAAAAGGGAACTTGTGGCATTAAACAAATCGACAAAGAAATCAAACATCTGATCCTGGCCTGCGAAGTTTTGGAAAATCAATGTCTGCCAGTTCACTTTGAGGGAAACCCAACAGATGACAAGCCCAGCAACAATGCCAGAGGCTGCCAGGATGACAAGAGAATGAATCATTCCCCAAACCTTAAAATGTCATGGATGGGGTTGATTTTTGCTCTTTTTATTATTTATCTCTACTGATTTTAATGTGGTCATGATGTGAGAAACAGAAAGGGATTCCAGGTCTGATTGAGAGTTTTTATCCTTCCTCATTTAGTCCTGCTATTTTAATTAAACACGTGCTTTTTGAAAAGTATTTTAGTACAATTATATTTTTAAAAATACTTTTGAAGCTCAAGCTGTATTTTAATTTTTATTCATTGCTGGATTCAGTTTTGTCAGAAAGTTTAGATTTTTAAAAGTATAACAACAGTGTTCAAACATTTAATGTATTTGCTTGTAAAGTATTAATTAAATTAATAAACGCTTTCAAAAAGTGTTAAATGATCTGTGGAAGAAATATTTCCGATGACAAATAAAATGGATGCAGTGTGAACTTTTATCAAACTTTTATAGGCTCTGCGGAACATTTCCTTCTCTTTTTCTGAGAAAAGTTTAAATATCCATACAAGTATTAAGAGTAACTGTTAATCTTTTTATTATTGAATGGAATATACTTTATTTGTCCCTGAAAGGAAATTTGAAGTTTTTTTTATTATGCTTTAACTTTTTTGCTTTCTTTTAAGACATTGTTTGTGCATAGGAAATGAAAGCTCCAACTGAAATGTAAGAAATACAAGCCAACATGTTGGTGTAGATTTGTTGAATCAAATCCAAACGGTGTTTTTTATGTTGATTCTGAAAGTTAAACATAAAGTAGATAAATTTGGTTTGGAGTGAGACTCATGAATGCAGCAAAAACTAATCAGAGGACAGTGGGGTGAGCTTATACGTAACTGATGAACAAGACCTTACAAAATGTAACAGCAAAATATATATGTTAAACCTTAGATTGAATCTGAACTAGACAAAATTTTAAGATTTATTCCTCGAACTGGAAGTGAATCAATCTTATCAGTTTTACCAGAATGTGAATCAACAAAGTTAGGACAAGGGAAATTTTTATGTTTCCTATTTCGGTCACCAAAATGTCCATTTTCCCCTTCCACGATGTCATTAGTCAGTCTGTCAGTCAGTCACCTTCTTAACCGTCTAACTCTTTCGGAGTAGCGGGGAGTGCCGGAGCCCATCCTGCCTGATTCAAGGCAAGGGGCAGGTTACACCCCGAACAGGTCACCAGTCTGTTGCGATGATGTCATTAGGTTCATAAAAATGTTTTACTATAGATTTACTCAATAGGAAACTTTGTAAAAATAACATTTTCATTTCACCACAAACCTATAAAACTGTAAATAAAAAACTGACACTGTAAATCTGTGGGTCAGAATACTAAAATGTTTAAAACACACAAAGTTTAAAACTAATTCATTCTAAAATCTTGGGGATAAAGTTCGAGAGGCAAGACTGAGATGGTTTGGGCATGTACAGAGGAGAGAGAGTACATGGGAAGAAGGATGCTGGATTTGGAACCACCATGAAAAAGGACTAGAGGAAGGCCAAAGAGGAGGTTCATGGATGCAGTGAAGGAAGACATGAAGATAGCTGATGTGACCAAAAAAGATGCAGCAGATAGGGTTAGATGGAAGAAACTGACTTGCTGTGGCGACCCCTAAAGGGAAATGCCGAAAGAAGAAGAAGAAGATTCTAAAACCTTTATCTGCTCAATGCAACATTTACAGCTATAGTTTCTGAGCATGTTTCATAGATATATGATTGATTTGAAGACTTGAACATTTACAGTCTTTGCAAAGTTTTTGATGCTTTGACCTCACTATTAACTGTAGGGATTTGAGTTAGACTGCAGTCACACAGAAGGCTAATAGATTGAACAAGATAAACCCTAGTAACCGGGTTTGATTTGTCATCATTACTGTACAAAGCCCGACATGTTTGAACAAATCTGTGAAGCTGGATTAAAAAAGACTAATAATGTCTATTTTTGTAAAAGCATGTACTACCATACTGTAGCCACTAGATGGTAGCAAATCCCAGCAAAGTTCCAGTAATGCCTGATTTTCATTTTCTTTCAAAAGAAATAAATTCAGACATCAGTCATCTCTAAAACAAAAAGTAGATTTTGCAAAACAAATGACTTTGTACTAATTGCATAAATGCATATAATGTTTGAGAGGCAGCTTGTAGTTCTTGCCACTGTCAATCATGGAAAAAAAAAACATGTTTGCAGGAGCAGATCAAAGTTTCACTGAAAGTTTGATGAGAATTCAACATAAAAAACACTCCATTGTAAAAATGGATGTGTTTTTTAGTTTGCAACCCCAAGGGCAAACTTGCAAGCCTCAGAAGATTGACATGCAGATCAGGAATATCTGGAGATTTGATATCCTTGAAGATAAACTTTTGCTGGAGACTTTAAATAAAAGCTATTTGTCACCAGAGAAAAGACATGTCAGTTTCTTAAGAATTTACTCAACAGCTCTCAGTCTGTTTGCAGTCTCATCATCCTGCTTGATGAAACAAAGAACAAATTGTTTTCTTATATTTCCCATGAACACATGTACAACAATGAGCAATAAACATTACCTCTTAACCTTCATCTTGCAGTCATATATAAGTCACACATCATCATTCTGATGGGATGATTTGTTTTAACAAAAGCTGAAACTTTAAACTTTTTTGTTCAACTTTAAGATGTACCTAAATGTACAGTAACTTTCTGTGTGGAGTTTGCATGTTCTCCCTGTGTATGTGTGGGTTTTCTCCAGGTACCCCGGTTTCCTCCCACCCTCCAAAAACATGCATATTAGGTTGAGTGACTGCTATGAAATAGCCCTTGGAATGAGTTTGTGTGTGGAAGTGTGTAGCCCTGTAACAAGCTGGCGAAATGTTCGGGATTTACCCTGCCTCTCACCTGAAATCAGCCAGGATAGGCTCCGGCACCCCCTGTGACCCTTTCATGGATAAGCGGTTCAGAAAACGAACAAATGAATATTTTATGATCAAGTCCCAAAATGATGTTTCCCCACAACAGCACCAGGCCAGATGTTTTGATGTTGCTTATTATTATTATAAGCTCAGTAGAAGAGACAGTCGCCATACCATCGATGTGCCATATGAATAAAGTTTGATTCATTCATAGTCACATGAAAGGGCAAAGTAATGTGAACACAAACTGGGCTTAAAACATCTAAGAGTGAAAGCCTAGAACTAAGGTTAAATCAATGAAAGGCGTTAAAATACAAAAGTGGATGTTTTGTTGATGCTTGAAGGAAAAATGAAAAAAAATATGGGTCTATCGGGCATTACAGATCATGTTTCAAAGAAATCATTGTATCATAACTTCAGAAAAATGGCAATGCATGATAAACACTGACTCAACATTGTCATTAGAAATACAAGCAAGAGCACAATAAACAGAAAGAAATAAAACCTTATTGGTAAGTGGTATAACACAAGAAGCTTTTGTACGGGGGGTGAGGAAATAAACAGCTCATTGTAAATGTCTGAATAAGTAAACTGTACAGTGGTTTTTGTACAGCCACAGATTGAACATCAGAATTATTATTATGATGAAAATAAAATGAACACACGAGTCTATTTTCCTCTTTGCAAATCGGCACTCAATTACCATTATAAGAAACTTTGCAGAGTGCATTCACTGAGGACTGTTGTGTTCCTAAATTCTGAAAAAAGCAACACTCAACTTCAACGCTTTTCCTTTCAGCTTCAGCACAACTTTTTTTAATTTCCTGCCTGTCAAGTCACTTGACGGTTTTTTGACTGTCAAGTCTTTTTCTACATGAATGCAGGTGACTTGAAAAACCCAGGAAAGATCACAGACGCAGGTTCAACTCGGCTTTGTTTTTATTGCAATTTTATGCCTCTTCAAAGCAGTTTCAAAGCAGTTTCAAAGCAGTTTCAAAGCAGGTCAAAAACCGGTAGCGTCTCTGTCTTTCCCTCAGCATTCATGGTTCTTTGTTTGTCTGTGTCTGAGCACAGCACCTGAGCACCTGTTTTAGTATGTCTAATCATAGAGGGAGGAGACACTACCAGTTCCTACCTGTGGCTCCAGACTAAAAATGAGACAGGTAGGACAGAATGAAGATAGAGAAAATTGAGAAAACAGATAGAATAGAGAGGTCTTGGATGTTGACTTGACACCTCCCACTTGAGCTCCTGGAGGAGACCAGAGGAGGTCACACAGATAAGTCTTTCGGGTCTCGGTTGGCATGTTCTTCAACCGGTAGCAGAACAATGAGGCGTCTCACATCTCTTTGCAAGATTGTAGCAGGGATGCTGGTTTTCACTTGCTGCTTTTGCACTTTTACTGGGACAGGATAGCTTGGGTAGACTCGTATGCTGGCGTCTCTGACAATTCCGTTTTTGTCTTTGTTTACATCCACCACTCTCCCCAGTTTGTACTGTCCTCTCAGTGCATTTTGGTCAGCTACCCAGACAATATCGCCGATGGCTACATTCCTTTCCCTTGTATGCCACTTGTTTCTTACAAATAAGTTTGGTCCTGCCAACTGGCACCACTTTCTCCAGAACTTTTTTACTTCTGCCTGGATGGTTTGCAGTCTTTTAAACGGGTATCCCTCAAAGTCGAATTCTGTCAAATTACCAGTTGGGCCTGCTCGTCCGAGAAGTAGACTGTTGGGGCTGACAAAATTTATACACTCTTCCCTGCTTTGCACAATGGCGTCTATTGGGCGTTCGTTAACGAGATTAGCGGCCATGAACAGGAGTGTTTGGAATTCACTCCATGTGAAGACACCATCACCACCAACGTTAAGAAGAGCTCTCTTAACCAGCCGAACTGCTGCTTCTGCGGCCCCGTTTCTGTGTGGAGAATTTGCAGGATGGAGCTTCCAGGACCATTCCGAACCATTCCTCGCAGCCCTATCCTCCAACTCCTGCTTGTTCAGTCTGTCAAGGTACTCATACAACTCTTTTAATGCTGGTCTAGCCCCTACGAAGTTCGATCCGGGATCTGACCAGAGTTTTCTTGGATGGCCTCTCAATGCTGTGAATCTCTGGAAGGCCAGAAGGAACCCTTCAGATGACTGGTCACTGACAATGTCGGCTTGAATGGCTCTTGACGCCATGCAGCAGAACACAATTCCCCACACTTTCAGTTTTGTTCTCTTCTTCGTTTCATCCTTCACCCAGTAAGGTCCGAAGAGATCAACAGTGGTGAATTCAAATGGATGGGCAGGAGTTACTCTTTCTGCAGGAAGGTCACTCATTACTTGTCGACAAGCCCGTGCTTTGTTCTTCCTGCAGATTACACAGCTGTTCACAACTTTGTTTGCATGCCTCCGGCCTTTAATGACCCATGCATTTCTTCTCATTCTGAGCAGAGTCCCTGCAGCTCCTTCATGATTCTCGTTGTGAGCTTCCATTGCAAGTAAGGTTGAGATCCAACTTTGGAATGGTAAGAGTGGTACAGCTGTTAACTCCTCCGCAAACGCTTGAAATCTGCCACCACACATCAACAGTCCATTTTTGTCTTTGTACACAACTAATCGTTGGAGAGTTGTGTCTGGGAAGATCTGTTCTTCTTGAGCTGCAAGAAACAGATTTCTGAGGGCGTGTTGGCGTTCAGCAGCAGTGAGTACTAGTGAGTTGGTTTTAAGGGTTTTGTCTTTATGCAGCCAGGTTTGAGCAGCTCGCCAGGTCCAAGCCACAGCACCAATCAGTTTTTGCAAGCTACTGAATCTTTTCACTGTGATGAGCTTATTGATCCAGCCGGCTGGTGGACTTTTAACCGTCTCACTACCTGGGTGTTTGATTTTAGAATCAGTCATTTTTGGAGTGTCTGAAGTGTTGTGTTTCGACTGACTTCTTGTGATCACAGCTGCGAAGGACTTTCTTTGCATCTTGCCCACACCATCTTTTGCTTGAGCTGCCACCTCTCTGGGAGATTTTACAGGCCACTGTTCCACTGGTTGCCTCAAGAAGTCAGGACCACTTTGCCAAGGTGATCCTTCCCTCAGCTCGCCCACTGAACAGCCCCTTGTGATGATGTCAGCGATATTCAGACATCCAGGGATCCACCACCAGTCTTCCACTGGGGCTAATCTTTGGATTTCTCCGATGCGATTGGCAAAGAACGTTTGATAGCCATAGCTGTCTCTTTGAATGGCTCCCAGCACAGTTTGACTGTCTACCAGATGAAACCATCGCTCTACTTGCATTCTTGAATGTCGTTCAAAGTACTTGCGAAGTCGAGCCGCAAAGACTGCACCACAGATCTCTGCTTTCACTGCTTCGCCCTTCTGATCTAGTGGTGTTAACTTGGCCTTTGCCTCGACAAGTCGGACTTTAGCTCCACGTGCACTGGTCCATCTCAAGTACATGACGGCTCCATAAGTTTTGTCACTTCCATCAGAGAAAGTTATTGCTATTGGTCCAGTCTTCCAATCAGGAGGTGTGATACTTCTGCAGAACTTTATTTGACTCAACTCTGCATACTCCTCGAAGAGTTTGATTGCTTCCTCCCTAAGAGCTTCTGAGAGTGGTTTGTCCCAGGTTTCTTGAGTCATTTTCCCACCACCAGTTTCTTGGAAGGCCTTTCTCACAAGTATAGCACCTTTTTGTTTCAGAGGAGTCACTAATCCGATAGGATCGTAGAGTCTTGCTACTTGACTCAGTAGCTCCCTTCTGCTCAGAGGATTTGGAGTTTCCTCCCTTATTTCTTCTTTAGAGAGATTCTTCCCAAGCCGCATTTTCTTTTTTTTCTTTGAGAAATTGATCGAGGTGAGCATGTATAATTTGTCCTCTCCAGTCTCATAGCCAACTCCGAGTGCTTTATTTTCCTCATTCCTCATTTGGTTGGGGAGAATGATGGTTTGGTTCTGAGTACCGTTCTCTGCATTAGCATTTCCTGGACTCGCTTGCCTCCCACTTTGGCCAGACCATACCCAAGGCTTTAGTAGGAAGCCTCCAGCTTTCAGAACAAGTTCGACCCCATTGGTGATCTCGACTAGACTCTCCAGGTGATTGTGAGAGGTAAGTATGTCGTCCACGTAACTGTCTTCTTCCAGAACTCTGCGCTCTTCCTTCATGTGAGCAAACTCCGGTAGTTTAGCAGTTTCTCTCATTGCTAATTGCGCTATGCATCCTGCTGGTCTGTCCCCCATATTCACTCTTGTAATAGCATATTCCTTAATATCATCCTCAGGCCTGTCTCTCCAGAGAAACCTATGCAGGTGCATTTCACGGTCCTCTAGCCAGACTGAGTTATACATCTTCTTGATGTCTCCCAAGGCAGCATGTACACCTTGGCGGAATCTGAGTAATACAGCTCTGATGGGATTCAGTACATCTGGACCTTTAAGCAGAATGTCGTTCATGCTTTGACCATTGAATCTTTGGCTGCTGTTCCATACCAGTCGGACAGGTGTTGTTAAAGAGTGAGGATTTGGGGCAACCAGATGACTCACATACCAGATAGGGCCTTTCCAGTTGGTTTTCTTTTCTTCCGTCAGTTCTATGGCGGCATGTCGATCGACCATTTCGTGGATTTGGGCAGTATATGCAGCTTTCCACTCCGGATCTTTGTTCAGCTGCCTTTCTGTTCTTAAGAATGTGGCTTTTACTGCATCCTTGTTATTTGGGAGCGAAGCTGGATCTTGTGTCCATGGATACTTTGTGTCCCAGTGTGGAGTACTGACGTGATCATCCTTTTTGACGTAGGTAAGCCCATTTTTGATCACTCCCAGCTCTCTCTCTTCCGCCAGCGTCATTTCCTTGCCCCCTGGCTGACAATTGCCACAGCGACACCCTCCACATTTTGGCTCACAGGAGGCACCGATGCTCTCCCATCTCCACCAATCTAGGAAGTCTTTGGGTGTACCTTGTGCAACTACAGTGCTGGCGGTTACATGTGGAAGGATACCTCTAGGATCTGTATGCTTCCGAATTTCTTCATATTTTCTTGCTGCAGTGCGCATTGATCTGGCAAAGTGGGTTTTGGAGTGATGCGCGGCCATCTCCACATGCTCAAACAAGTCTGGATGGGCGCCACCAACAGTTTTTCCAAGAGGGCTGTCCCATAGCACAAGATCCCCCACTACCTTCTCTCGTTGAGGTGCAAGTCTTCCTTCCCGGTGACTGATCAGCAGCTCAATTTCTTTGGGACGTTGTAAGTCCTCAATGTGAACATTTGGGAAGAATGATTGAAGTTTTCTAGGCTCAACTTCTTTATGCACCTTGGCGATTTCATCCAAGCCATAGCAGACAAGTTCATGTGATCTTTCCACACCTGAATCTGTCTTGATGCGAACTCTGAGAAGGTACCTTTTTGTCTTTTCCGATAGCGTCATACCACCGATGCCATACAGCTTCAAAGTCACTTTCTCACTACGCAGTCTGAGTCGTTCAGCAGCCTTGTGGGTGATGTAGTTTGTGTCAGAAGCAAGGTCTATCAGTGTGCCAATTTTCTGACCCGCATTTGCTGTGACCTTCATTAACATTAAGATGACTGGTAACTCTGCGTGCCCATTCTGTTCCAATAGTTGGGATGGTGGTGAGTTGCCAGTTTGAATGTTTCCGTTTGTGAACGCTTTCCTGCATCTTTCTGCCATGTCCGGAGATAACTCTGACAGGAAGTCTTCTTGTTCTGTAGTCAAATTACTTTTCCTTTCATTACTTTTCTGTTGTACTTCTCTTTTATTGATGTCTCTGGGGCAGATAAGGTAGTGGTGTTCATTAGAAGTTCCTTTCTTGCATTCTTTTCTTTTGCAGATGAATGTATTCTTGCATTCTCCTCCTTCTGTGTGCCAGCAGAGACAAAGTTTGCACAGCCCAAGCCTTTTTACTGTGGCTCTTTTCTCCGGGATACTCAGTGCTTTAAACTTTCTGCACAAGAACAACTTGTTGTAGTGCTTCTTCTCTCCACACACTTCACATATGCCCTCAAACTCTTTCTTTGTTGTCTTGGTGGAGGCATACTTTTTGTCTTGTTTCCGTGGATAGTTGTCCGATCGGTCCGTGACTCTCAGTTGCTCCAATCTCTCAAGCACACCTTCTTGCTTTTTTAGAAACATAAGAAGCATGTCAAAATGATTGTCAGATGTTACCCCATTACTGGGTTCCAGCATGAAGCTAAGCCAATCCCGCTTCACGAAGTCAGGAAGCTTGCTTTCGATTGTTTTAATAACAAGTGGATTTTTTATTGCACCACTGTTATTTAGCTCTGTTAGGTCCGAAAGAGCCTTTTCAACTGACTGGATCAGTTCAATCACTTTGCGCGGTTGGTTTCCCTTAACAGGTGGTACTTTCTCAAGATCCTCGAGTATTTCAATTACAATTGCAGATTTGTTCCCATACCTATTCTCAAGCACTCTGAACATGTCCTCTGCAGACGAGTAAGTTGATAATCTCAGTTCTTTCACAATTTTGTCCTCCACACTATCAATGAGTTGGATTTTTCTGACTTCCACCGACCCGGTGGGTTCACCCTGCTTTTGCAGGTTTTCCCAATCCTTTTTCCACCTATGGAAATCTCTTTTTTCACCAGTGAATTTGGGTAGAGAGGTTGGTTTAATTTTGATGATTGGTGACACAAGTGCGTGTGGTGTTGCTGGTCCCAAAATATGCCCAGTGGGGCTCTCTGTAGCATCCTCTGCAACTCTCCGTGCAATAACAAACTCTGCTTTCCTGAGCTCCAGCTTTAGTTTTAATGTTTTTAACTGTGTAATCCGATCCGTCAGAATTCTGCGTTCCCCTCCAGGAATCCATCTCTCCCAGGCCACCATAGTTTCAATGACATCTTTCAGTCTTTGTGTTAAAATGTCCATGTGAACACCATAGCTTTCAATATTTATGCTCAGGACAGGCAAATCAGCTGTTCTTTGACCAATTTCCTCAGCCTCTTGTATTGACATTTGAACCTCATGTTCTCCATATTTTGACCACATCGTTGTTTGCACAGCATCTCTTACGAGTTTGAATTTTTCCTCAGCTTCTTTGGTTGCTTTTTCAATCTCTTCCTGCTGCTCAAGCAATTGTGGCTCCTCCACCTTCGTTTCCTCAGACAATATTGCAGCCATATAATTGTCATTTGCTTCAAATAGCTCTCTGAGACGTTCAGACAATTTATTGAATTCATCCAGTAATTCTCCTTGTACCATGTTGTCCAACTCTCTCATGACAAAGTTGGTCTGCCTTGTGAAGAGGCTCTTGGCAAGAGTGCGCTCCCTTTTGAGCTGTTTGTTTGACTTATCTTCAGCCATATTTTCCACCTGCGTTCTTTATAGCACTTGGAATTTTATTTTTCCTTTTCTGTGCGGGCACGCTCGGTTTTTGACTGTCAAGTCACTTGACGGTTTTTTGACTGTCAAGTCTTTTTCTACATGAATGCAGGTGACTTGAAAAACCCAGGAAAGATCACAGACGCAGGTTCAACTCGGCTTTGTTTTTATTGCAATTTTATGCCTCTTCAAAGCAGTTTCAAAGCAGGTCAAAAACCGGTAGCGTCTCTGTCTTTCCCTCAGCATTCATGGTTCTTTGTTTGTCTGTGTCTGAGCACAGCACCTGAGCACCTGTTTTAGTATGTCTAATCATAGAGGGAGGAGACACTACCAGTTCCTACCTGTGGCTCCAGACTAAAAATGAGACAGGTAGGACAGAATGAAGATAGAGAAAATTGAGAAAACAGATAGAATAGAGAGGTCTTGGATGTTGACTTGACACTGCCCCATGATTTAGTGGAGAAAGAAGAACACAAGAGATGTTTAGTTTATGACTCAGCTTTCTAATGTATCTGATATCCTTTCAGCTTCTCATAGGCCTTCAGCAAAGTCATAAGATCACAATGAAATCACAGGACCACTTAAACTTAATGCCCTTTTTCTGCCTCCTGCCCCGAGGCACAGCCGAGCCATATGAAAACATTCTGTTTAAGAAACAAAACAAAAAACAACAAAAACTTGATCCCACATCGTAGAATAAAACGGCAGATTCCCGAAACACATATGCCAACATCTAACAGCAATGACCACAAGTTGACCTCCATTTAAATTTTTTTAAATCCATGACATCATCAGGGGATCACACACATTTTAACTGCACTAATGAGTATGAATAGTTGCATGTTTCCGAATGCACGCAAAGTGCTGACACAATCATCGCTGAGGAAAAAGCAAAAAAAGAAAAGCACTCAACAATCATTGACTCGGGCTGAGGAGGAAAGGCTGCAGCGGAATAAAAGAATGAGCGCAGAGTGAGAGGCAGCTTTGGGTGGAGGAGAGGTACCGTGGGGGTGCTGACACAACCTAGAGAGGGGTGCACTTTTATTGAACTTGTTAACTTTTTAAGGAAAACCAAACAACCTGACATAAAGTTTGGTGAAAAGCAGTGAAAGTATGGGAACCAGCTTTTGTTTTCCTTCTCAGCATTCCCATCCACTTTACCTCACTGTACTTCATTCAACCTTTCTCTATCTCCTTTACTTCCTTTCTTTACATGTTGACCTCCTTCTCCTCCTCCTTTCTGTTGTGCTTTGCTTTCCTGTCTGCCCCTAAGTAATTCAATGTCTTTCAGGCTAACCACAAAGTGGTTTTACAGTGCTGTGGTCATGTCACACCTCACAGGAGCACATGTGCTCATTAAAACTTTATGTGGGAAAAAACAGATTTGGAAAGAATTGCATGTGTGAACAGGTCTAGATTAAGGATTATATTGACTGAATTGAATGCCTGCAAACATAAGCACCTTCACCTTTCTCCTTACTAATTGAGACTTGACTCTTGGTCTCCTGCTGTCCAGACCAGAAGAATTTTTAACAAAGGCGCACAATAATCAAAACCACAAAGACATTAGAGCGAGGAAGGAGGGGTTTTAAGAGTATAAGGGGGAAGGAGGAGGTTGATGGACAAAAGGACCAGAGTGTGAGTAATACAGGCATCTGGGTTCAACTGCATCAATAATTTGAGATTTGGTCTCTTGTACAAAGAGATTCCGCTTGAGTCATGTACACAACCAGACATTCTGCGGGGACCTTTTTTCTAAAAAGAAATTCCGAGGGAGAGAGGGAGTAGCTTAAGTCATATACTTTTCTTTTTGAAGATTTTGTTTCTTCAAAATAAAGATTGGAACCAGATGAGGTAATAACGACTAATAAGGGTGAAAATAAATAAGCGACAACCACACGTCTGGTGCTGTCCCACATTGTTAAAAGTCATTTTTGTGCATAGTAAAAGGGAATTAAGTTTTTGTGCAAACATCCTCCAAATCGTTACCAGTAAGAAACTATTTGCAAGAATTCTTCTTGCAAATAGTTTCCTCTGGGTTTTTTCGTGTTCGTGTCATGCAGATCTATAATTTATGATGCCATCTTTCATGCTGTGGTTCATTAGACCACCATGCCGGTACTCTGTAGCATCACTGCACTGCACACAGCACTGTTTGTCATGCTGCAGAGAAGTAGTTCATGGTATCTCGGTGGTTTGATAAACTATACAAATAATTATGATTGCCAAATTTTGTACTAAACAACAGAGGTTTTCAGGTGATAATGTCAATGGGTGTTTTTTTAAAATGCTTTCCTCTTCGTCTTAGATTTGTCAATTATCCTATAGCCTCATGTGAACATTCTCTGCTCACATTTCTGAAAGAATGGATGACATGTGAAAACAAAGCCGAGAACTGATATTCATTCAGCTTTTAAGTGCATTCATGAACAGGTCTTGTTCAGTAGCACCTTCCAGAGTAAAGGCCACAAATAATGACTTCCAGCCAGGAGTTAGTAGTTTAGAAGGCCAGGGTCAAGTTCACATCTGGGATTGTTAAGGATACTGGGGTGGAAATTTTTACTGGAGGTCAGATGGATGATGGAGTAGACAATAACACTCGAGTGGGACTTTTGTTTGGGCTGATCACTTTTCCATTCACAGACCCAAACTATAACCCGTACAGACACCTCATTAAATAGTGATTCCACTTTAGATAAGAGTTACATGTAAAACAGGATATTACAACTTCTGGGGAATAGTTGCTTGCAGGCAAGTTTGGAACAATAAATAGTCTGAATGTTTCAGTGATCCAGCTCAGATTTGTGTCATTTGAATAAGCAGAGGAAAAAGGAAACAATATCAGCTCAGGAGGAAGTAAAGAATGAAGATATGGCACGGGTCATTGTGGTGAGAGTTGATACAAGGCTTTGTCTAAAATTTGAATAAACAAGGCTTCATAGAACCGACAAAAAACAGAGAGTTGTGTCAGCTATAAGTCACGCACACGTTTTTTGTTGGGGTTTTTTTGGTGAAAGAATCAACTTGTGTTAACCTGTTCAAATTGCACAAATCTTGTAATTATTTCCATTGTGGATAAAGCTCCTTATGAAACTATAAGTCATTGTGTGGGGTGTTGGATTATTTTCACACAAATCATTAAGTCGACTGTGAACTTTATTGAAAAGAGTTTTTCTTTAAATGTTTCCCCCCCAACACGTACCAGGATGCCAGGTCATCAAAATAACACGTACAAAACATATCTCCATAAAATAAAGTGCACTATCATTTTATTTCTCTAACGCTGTCGATGGTACGACAGAAGGAGTTAATGTTGTTATTGTACAGTTTACTCTAATTAGGCCTGCAGATCTCTGGATCCTCTAATGCTGGTTGCAGAGGCAAGGCGTGACATTGACGGTGTGTAAGATTGCATGATCTTCTTGAGTGTATTTAAGCTTCAATGCGTTCCTGTCCACTGCAATGTGAGTGACTGCTTTTCATTCACGAGTCAGTTGTAAACAAAGTTGGAGCAACATGAAGATTAGTTTGAACTTTAAATCCTAATGAAATACATCATTAAATTTGAGTCTTGCACATCTTTGAGACATATTTTACAACTGTATTCCCGGATTTCTAAAAGTGAGCCATCACACAAAGGCAAAAAAAACAGTATTGTTTGCCAGGCTGGTATGACAGGCCATACCAGCCTGTCAATGCTTGATCCTGTCGGACCTCAGAAGCTAAGCAGGCTGGGTCTGGACTGTACTTGGATGGGAGACCACCGAAACTCCAGGTGCCACAGTGGGACAGCTGTTGAGATTAAATTGCCGTTGTGTCTCTGGGCAAGACACTTCACCCACGTTACCTAGTCTGAATGGTGGGTGTGTGCGATTGGTTGGTGATGGTCAGAAGGGCCGATAGCGCAAAATGGCAGCCTTGCTTCTGTCAGTTTGCCCCAGGACAGCTGTGGCTACAACAGTAGCTTACCATCAATTGGTATAGAGTGAATGAATAATGCATATGTGAATCGTCTTTGAGAGTCTTGAAAAGCGCTATATAAATGCAAGGCATTATCCACACATTAGATTTACTAATTATCGTGTTTCCTTTGTCGTCTTTGTTTTTTTTTTTTTTTTTTTGTCTTCATCAGGTAGCCCCAGGAGCGGCTTGTGCCCAGTGGGAATCGAACCAGGTTCTCCTGGTCAAAAGGGCGAACGAAATTCTACCACTAGGTCGCCGCTTGTGGGACCTCATCATCATGTTTCCATAGGAATAGTTCATGTTAGTTCTGAAAATGTAAAAATGTTTTAAAACAGTGTTGAACTTTCTAAAACAATTCAAAAGATTCAAACTTTATCTGATCATCTGGCAGACAAACTGGCATCAACTGTTCTTCACGCTTTTGATACAGGATTTTATGAACAGCAGTACAAGAATAAGTACTTTAATGATTACTTGAGTGCTTGTGCCTTCTTGTTCTTCTTTGTGAGGAAATACGTGTTGTGTTAAACTGGGTTGCTGAGAAACTTTGTCAATAGTGACACTGTTTACCAGGAAAAACGTTGGCCGCTAGATGCTGAAGGAAATGGTCACTCTCTGCAACTGTAACAAATAAATTAATTTAATCTATGGCATGAGGTGCCCAATGGAAAAGTTATTTCAATAAATGGTTCCTCTGGCTGCTGCTGCTTGTGTCACTTCTTTTTAAACGTTCTAAGAATTCTTTTTAGGCTATGGACACACAATATACTATGGCATGTGCTTTCTTGTTTAATTTGTGAATAAAAAAAACTACATTCATCACCAAAATGCAAAAGAACAACAAATAAAAGGAAATTTATGAAGGAAAAACTCATATTTGTATGTTTATATTTTTATTATAGATTTCTATCAGTAAAATATAACGGTCATTTTTGCAGTTTCATAGAAGAGATCTTTCGGTTTCGGTAGACTGTGTAAGCAGTGCACCATATTTTATGAGTGTGTGTTCTATTTAAACTTTGACTGATCTTGAATTACTCACAATGTCTTCCACCGTCTGCCAATGTCTTTGATGTCTGAACGTATCAGTTACCAACAAAAAACTCAATGTGAGAAAAAAAAACACAGTGAGAAACAAAGAAGTGAAAAATATCCTGATACTTGTGGCAGCATCAGGAATAAAGGTGAGTGAAATAAAGCTGGCACAAGAACAGAAAACGTATACTTCTTACACCTCGACAGAGAGAGTAGTCTCTCTTTTTTTCTTTCCTTGCAACTGTTCCAACTCTGTTGCAGGTTTTGACCTCCCACGTCTCTTTGTCTCTGCATATATTTGCTGACTCACTCACTGTTCCCCCTCCTCTGCAACAATGAGATAAAAAATGACCTGCACTCCAGTCTCTAACTTTCTACCTAACTTCCCTTCTTCTCTTTCTTGCTTTTTTCATCCTTCTGTTTGTCTTTTCTCTTCGTTCTCAACATGCTTGAGGAATGTGTCAGGCCTGCACAAAAGAACAAAGCTCATCAGCAGGCGTATAAAGAAAGAATAGGAGGAGAGAGGGGTTAGAAAGTTGGGTGAGGTAAAGGATAGGGATCGAGGAAAAAAGGGGGGAATGAGAGAGAAGGAATGAGTGGAGAGAGTGAGTTTGAGAGGAGCATAGCACGGTTGAATGGACCTGAATGCCGAGCTTCGCTTTGTCATCACGTGCTGACATGAAGCATCACACACTTTTCAGAGCTCTTTATCAAACATTCACTGAACTGCACACACTGTCTGTCACTGCATTGTGCGTTCAATACTTTGATGCATCTCTTGTTGCCTCATGGTAATATGCTAATAACCCACTGAGAAGATACATGGAATTTCTTTCAATCAGTCACTTTGGATTTGCTGACATGATCCCACTTTTTTTAAACAGACCACCATGGCAGTGTACCAGACGTGCTGTCGCACTTCAACATCTAAGTTGTTGTACCGAACAAAAAACTTAAATTGAAACCATCTGTATTATATTAATACTGTTTCATTCTTCTTTTAAAAAAAAAAATCTAAAAAAAGAGAACATTGGAGATTGTGATATAGTCTTCATGTGAGGACATGCATGATGCCTGGTGTGTGGGCAGTGATTTGTGTGTGAAAAGAACAATGTGAGACAGCTTTGTTTCATCAAACAAAGTTGCCAGGACAGATTCATCTTGCAGGTTTGAGTATAAAAGCCCTTATTATTTTACCCAGCATCACTTTTAAACTGTTCACCTTTCTCTCTTTATATAGACTCTGATTCTGTGCATTTGCAGGTTTGTTCATGCAAAAGAAATTATTCCCAAAAGGATGAAATCTTGATATTACCCTCCCTTAAATCACCCGGGTTACCTCACACTAATTTGGCGTGCAGTGTAGCTGATGGGATCATCCATCAAGAGTCAATAGTTAACGTCCGCTTTGTGCACTCTCCATCCATCATCAGCTCATGCATGCATGCGCATTGGTGTGCGTAGACGTAGAGTGTGTGTGTTTGTGTGCAAGTGAGGGTGAGCGCTTTATTAGGCTACCTCCGACCCCGCGGGCCCCTGACCCTGGCCCGTCCTCCTCCTCTAGCCCCTTTCTTCCGTCCTAACAGCGGGTGGGAACAAGCTTTAAGGGGGTTTCTGCGCCAATCTCACTTTTATTTTAATCCCTGCCTCTCCCTTCATGCTTTCCTCTGACGCAGAGCCAGTTAAATGGAGAGCCCAGTAGCTGGATCCCATTACCCTTCAGTTTTATTTTTATGACAGGGCGCACAGGAGATTGGGGTGAACTTGGCCTCTCTACCCGACTCTCGCGCGCTTTCCCCTTGCCCAACACACACATCCACTGCCATCCATCCATCCATAGTCTCAGTTGCCCAGTTGACTGATTCTTCCTTCTCGCCACCCTCCCTTAAAACACCTTTGTTTGAATGCACTTCATGCTGTTATGTGTTTAGATTTTGTGCAGCAAAATATATTACATTATTGCAATCAGCATGAAGGTCGGGGTTCAAGTCCCAGAGTGGGGGCGAGGTTTGAAACTCTGATCTTTCTGTGTGGAGTTTGGATGTTCTCCCCATGAATGTGTGAGGGTTCTCCGGGTACTCTTGTTTCCTCCCACTCTTCAAAATCATGCATGTTAGGTTGATTGTCTGTTACAAAATTACTCCTAGAAATGGGTTGTCTCTGTGTGTAGATGGGTCTAGTGTAGACCCGCAACAGAGTAGCGACCTGTTTGGGGTGTATCCTGCCTGTCGCCTGATATCAGCCAAGATGGGCTCTGGCATCCCCTGTAACCACATCAGGGATGAGTGGTTCAGAAGACGAAAAAAAAGAACGAAAGATTACAGACGATCTGCAGAGATGTCTGGGTTTGGTCTGTTTGGGTATCTCCATGGTTACGTACAGATCAGAGGCGTTTCCTAATGTGCACATGTTGCCCTCAGAGGCGTGCACTGTGGACCCTTTTGACTGCACGCTGTTATCCTCTTGGGCGTGCCCGTGAAGAAGGAGGCGTGTGTAACCCCACACAAGTTCTACTTCTTTCTGTGCCATGCTGCAGAGGCGCAGACGCAGAAAACGCGCACCAGTCCATACATGTGATCACGTTTCTGATCAAATCATCCTGGGAGCAAGACAGACACAACTGCAAAGGTAGTGTTAAATTAGAAGCACAAAAAGGCAATTGGAGCATTTTTTTTTTTTTACAAAAAATTAAGGCACAATAGATCCGTTATACTTGGACCTGTTATTTTACCAACTTTCCATTAGCAAACTACCTGCATCAAAACATGGAGAGAACAATTCCAGACTTCTCTGGTACCTGGGAGATGAAAAGCTCTAAAAACTTTGATGAACTCTTACAAGTTTTGGGTAAGTAATGGAAAAAGGTTTAAATCAATGCTTTTGATTTTAAATCCCCCCTCCAAACCTGCTTTGCATAAAATATTATGGCATAAATCCATGCTTTTTTTGCACATTGTAGCTCAAATCCTCCCTTGAAGCCCGGAGTCCTCTGTCCCCCATTGGGGGTGGTTGGGAGGAGATGGGGGGTCTTTTGTCATACTGCAAACCTTAATGCTTGGCCTCCAGCCAGCTTTACCCTTTTTCTCTCATCTCCCCTTTTGGCCTCTTATACTAACACAATAGAGACAAACGGCAGCACATCTGTCTGTGTCACAAACTCAGGCTATGTGTATGTGATGTGTGTGTGTGAGACGACCGTTATGACACAATACAGTGCAGGACAGTAGCATCATTATGAAGAGGCAGTGAGGGACAGACACCTGCTGCTGAGATTCATGCTGTTTTGTCTACCCCATCGCAGGGTGTCTTTTTGTATGGACGTTCATGAGTGTGTGTGCAGGATTAATAAGCAGTCTGTCACCAATGTTCGTTTCTCATCATATTAGTTTCCACTGCACACCTGGAATTCATGTCAGAAAGAGAGATGATTACCTCAAAAACAAGGCAGCTCTTTATCTCAGTTGGTCCACAGCCCATGGAGGTCAATGAAAGAGTTGTCAAAAGGTGTCTCTGTTCTGAACGCTGACACATCACAACAGTGAGGAAGCAAGAATTCCTGACCCACCAATTAGAGTCCAATTGCAGTTCAATAAACCAGTCTGTTCATCTCCATTCATCTTTATATCTGAACATGTTTGAGTGGCGATAGAAGAGGAGGGGGTAGACCAAAGTAAATGATGGTGATATGATTACATGCATGAGAACATGAATTTTATATGCTTTCAGTGGATACATGACAAGCTGCTAGTTGTTGGTATGAGAAATCTTAATAGTTTTTAAAAGTTAAATCTGCTTTTACTCATAAAAGATGCACTGAAAAAAAAGTTGATGAACTGCAGACTCTGTGAGACACTGAAAATCTCTTCCAACTATTTTTGCATTACGAACAAAAACTTTTGGCCTGTCACTCTGAGTTCCTGATTTTGGCAATAAGTATTTATATTGTTTGGAGATGCAAACCCAGAAAAAATGCCAAGGAGGGTCTTGCTGCTTGCTCAGTGTTCATAAAGAGTTGCTGGGTTGTCAGTGCTAGGAGATCTTCCATACTGTTTCTGTTAAGTGTCTGACTGTTAACAGTCAGACATTGCATTGATGAATTTGAAAGCAAGGTGTCCTTTGGTCAGGTGATTATCAATGCAGATTTTTTTTTTAAATAGACCAATGAAGAGGAAACTTGTTGGGTAAAATCCCTTTATTGTTCATGGCATATCTTCCTGGATGTTGTCCACATGGCCAGTCTTCTGCACTTTTCCACAATTGCAGAAGTCCTATTGTTGGAAGACTTATATAAGGGGGTCCCCTCTTATTTGGTTTGTACCACTTTTTTGTTGCTCAAATGGTCAAAAAACATTTTTGTTTAATCCACAAAGACACACCATGTACAATAAAGGCATTTTACCCCAAAATAAGAGTGCATTGGTTTAAAACAAAAAGCCACTGCAGAAAAAATGTGTTTAAATCATATTTAATTGGTGCCCAAATATTTACATCATCCTACAAAAGGCACAATTATTCATCAGAAAAGACCTCAGAAGACAGTGCCTGATCTTCTGATCATGCAACATCATGGCAAGTTCAATTCAAAGCCAAGTTGAAAATGATTGTTTTTTAATGTAAAAAATAATTACATATTTGCAGATAGAGTGGCAAATTGAAATGTTTCAACAATAGGAACAAGTGGGAGTAAGGCAAGTCAGAAAAACTACTTAAAAAAAGAGACATTACATCAGTTTAATCTTTCCTTTTTGAAACAATTCTTTTAGAAAGCAAAGTGGAGATATCAGTCAAAAATGTCCACCTGTCCCAATGAAGCAGGCAAAGTCTTGGCCTTTACTTTAAAACTGTGGGATAAAAAGATGGGTATAATGTAACGCCTGCAAATCACCACAAACTGAAGCCATGCAGTAAAAAAAGTAGAGGTTGATGTTACAAATGCTACAATATGAATGCTTGTAAATGTAATTAAAGTTGTTAAAATATGAGATGTATTTAAATTTGTTTTTACATTTCTTGGGCAGTAACTGTAAAAAACTAATTAAATCCATATGAAGTGTCATTAATTCATTTTAGAAATTATGAAGGACAATTTTTGTCTTTATTTGTTAATCCTAACCCTGAAAGAGACTAAACCTCCCACACCCTACGCCTCATACACACACCTCTTACATGTTAGTACAACTGACCTGATTCTTCATATCATTTGGGCATATCGCAGCTGTGTCCAGCTTGCCGGCACCCACTACCTTTTTCTAGGCATTCATCCTCTCCTCCTGTCTTCATTCCAGCTCTCCTCTGGCTCCTTGTTTCCCTGTGCCAAATGCTTCCTCTGCTGTTTGACCCCTGACCCTCACCGTCTGCCTAACTGTGACTTTGTGTGTCCCATGTGGTCAGAACAGTGTGAATTTAATCTTCTTGTTCCTGGGCTTTCAGGAATCTGTCAGGATCAGCTTAAACTTTACAGATCTTTCAACTGCTTAAGAGGTTTTAGGTTCCTAATACTTCCCTCAGAAGCTGTCTGTGGAGATGGAAGACATATGTGGTTCTTCTTGACCATTTAATATCAATTTTGATGCCGTTAAAGCAGCTAAAAGAGGGAAAAACAAATTTGAACTTGTCCCCCCGTCACACATTTTTCATTTGATTTGCTCCATTTTTAAGATAAAAAAGTAACTTTTTAATATGGAAGGAATTTAAAGTATTTATTTGCTTATTTTTAAAGTTCTATCCAACTTTTTTGATTAGCAACCCATTCAGTCACTGATTTGTACCAGGAACCTCAAATATTAGGGGGAGGGACCTTTCTTACTAAACTACCTGCCTTTTTTTTTTTTTTTTTTTTTTTAGCTGTTTCCTGACATAGAAATGAAGTCACATAAAAACTTATCAGAGAACTGAGAAGATGGAGGGAACAGAAAACAACAAGAAATCAGCACCTTTGTTTGATTGTGAAACTCTTTTCTGGTGTCTCTATCAGTGAGCTTTCAACCTGTTCTCCCCTTTGATGGAGATGTAGCCCAGGATCGTCTGTGAACTCCTGTCTTTCCTTGCACTCAATTTTTTGTTGCAATCAAAATTTCTTTGGGAAGCTCTGGCTTGTTTCTTCTGACTGTTCCCAATGTGGTCAGCTTCCTCTTCTGAAGTTCATCTTCTAGGCAGTAGGATGTAAAGATGTTGTGACCTTGTAGCCCTTCATATGTCTCCATTATGACACGCATCCCTCGATTCTCATCAATTGCTTTTCAAGGTTGCTTTCCAGGGTATACTTGCATAGTCCATGGATGACTGGATGTTGCATCACAGGCTAGCCGTAATTTCATGACATGTTTGGCGGGCTGCTGTACTTGCCATACTTTTGTATTTGAACAGCTATTTGCCCACATTAAGTCTCATGAGTGAAAATAACCCATGAAATCATTTTTGTATACAAACATTGCACAGAAATTGTAGTACACACCAAAGAGCCCAGATTGCACACACAAGTGCATGACTCAATATGAAATAAAGTTACAAAATTGAAGAAAAATAGAAAGGGTAACTCGTTTTTTTGGTCAACACAAAAACTGGAAGGGGTCAAATTGACCCATAACATAACACAAGGGTTACCAACATATGACTATCAATTGTATGTGACAAACTTTTAAATCTAATCAAACTTTATTTGTAAAGAACTTTTCAAACATAAAGTTACACAAAGTGCTGAAGAACAGAAACCCCCCCCCAAACAAGAATTAAAAACCAAATGTAGCTCATCCATTAAAAATCACTCACTTGCACAATCACTGCCCACATGCATCATCATTTACAAACCCCACACTGTCCCTGACTTGGCCATGTCCCTTGAACCACAAGCTACTGTCTCTTTAACTGAGTTGAAATAACGGTAAATCATACAAACATCTGGCCTGATGCTGCTGTGAGGAAATAATAACTGGGGATCAATCCAGACCTGGAGTCTGGCTGGTCATGATTGCAAAGACCAAAAACACAGGGGTCCACCTGGGTCCTGGAGACACAGGCACCCACAAAAGCCGCATGGCTGAAGTGAGGGACCCACACCACTAAGGTCATGTAGACCACTACAGCAAGGACCCCACTAACACAGCAGGCAGTATAGTGTGTTTACTGAACTACATGATCTATGCTTTATGACTGTGCAGATATTTACACTTGGTGACAGGTGGGAATGTGTGTGAGGTGAGAGGTGTGAAACCTAACTCAGCAGTGCATACACACTTCCTCTCACACTAGAGAGATCTTAACACCATTGCCTTATGGTTGTCTGGCCTCTACCGCAGGGATGTGCAATTCTTTCCCATCTCTTCCCACTCTGCAACATCAATTTTCCTTCTTCCTCTTCTATTTACCTTTGAAAAGTTCCGTGTTCATTTTTTTCCTAAATGCAAAGTTTGCATATGTGATGGGAAAATATGTAACAAAGCAGCAGTTTTGATAAAATAGAAATAAATTAAATAAAGAATGAAAAACATACTGTAGATGGAAGTGTGAACATGATTATTTAATATTTGACCAAAAAAGTCTTTCCCCCGTATGTGCAGACATTTTCCTTGTAGTTAAATCTAAAATTAAATTGTGTTAATCAAGCTTTTTGTTAAATCCAAACTCTACTGTTATCATGTCTTTGTAAAAGTTGGGAAAAAATATACAAATAGGCTGCAAAAATAATAAATCCACCCGTTAGTTTATGTTTAACTCTAAGTATGCGTGTTTATGTGTGTGTGAACATGATTAAATCCAAGGGGAATGCAGATGTGCAGACATGCTTTGTCTGCTGACCTCATTGTTTCCTCTGTCATCGTTATTAAACAGAGCAGTGTCATTCCGGTCTGCTTCCCATATTTCGCGCCTAGAAGAAATCGACGTGCAAAAACATAGAAAAGATCTAAAACCCTTACTGTTGCACAATTTGATTGTTTTCTTTGAGGTTTTTAAATCTCTATTACACAAATGTTTAAAGTTTATTGCTTATTTTGTTTTTTTAAAAAGGGTTTTAAATCTGCGTTTTAAAAAAAGCATTGATAAACTTGTTTCATTTTTTTTACATTATGAGTGATATTTTCTCATAAAATCTGCTTGATTTTTTTCCACTATTTTCAACTGTTTTCTATATGATTTACTTTTAAAGAATTTTGAATTGACCTTAAATCTTATTCTGTTGTGCATGTTTTTCAGGTGTAAATGTTATGCTGCGTAAAATTGCAGTAGTAGCGGCCTCTAAGCCGCTGGTGGAGATCACACAAGATGGGGAGACCCTGTCTATCAAAACTTCGACCACAGTCCGTACCACCCACATCACCTTCACCGTGGGGCAGGAGTTCAATGAGACCACAGTGGATGGACATCCCTGCAGGGTATGCGCATAGACTTAAAACTTTTCTTTAGCGAAACCCTTTTCTCCTTTACACGCATACATGAACCCATAACTCAGCAGAAGAAATGAGTGTGTGGGGAGAAGGCTGTCTAAATGACATCAATCTGTTTAATTAGGCTATTCATCATATCTGAACTGATGGCTATAACCCTCCCTTGCTTTCTGAAGGCATATCAAGCTACACTCCACTCCTTCTAAATCTTTGTAACCCCTCTCAACTCTTGATTCCCCCTTCTTGCCCTCTATCCCTCCCTAATTCTCAACTCTCCTCATTTTCCCATAGATAGCCTCTATTTGTCCGTCTCCAAAGCAAACACATGCAATCGGTCAGGGTTTCACTCTTCTAAAAATGAGTGCATCACAAGTTATCACCTCTCAGTGATCCCCCCGCTGGAGCTCTCTCTGCTCCCACTAGAGACTCCCTCATTTATTCCATTTACCCATGAGTACCAGTTTATACATATACATACCTCTAAATGTCCAGATTCCGATGTTTGATTGCTTTTTGTCATTTTATGCTCTCAGAGTTTTCCACGTTGGGAAACAGACAGTAAAATCAGCTGCGAGCAGATTTTGCAGAAAGGAAAGGGACCCAAAATGTCTTGGACACGAGAAATCACCAGTGATGGCAAGCTGATCTTGGTAAATTGCTCAGAATTTTACGATTCTAAAAAAAATCACTTGATTGTTAAGACTTATTGTTGAAAAGCTGTTTTGTCAATTGTTAGTTTCCTAAATGCTTTTACATCTAATAAAAATAATCTGTGAAAGAAAAAGCTATTTAAGAGAATCATTTTTTTAACTAAAATTCAGAACGTGAAATGTTAACATGCTGTAAATGAGTATATTTTTAAAATAAAAAATGAGTAGATAACATATTTATAACATGCATAGTTGCACATTTGGCACAGCCATTCAGTATCTGTTCAGGTAGATAGTAGATTGCCAAATGTTATTTCTATGTTTAGAAGTTGCATCTGCATAACTGCAAACTTGTGTATTTAAAAAACAAGCAACTGTTTATAGAGACGGGGGCTGGTATAATGTCGTTTTCGGCTTTATTTAATTGCAGCTTAAAACCAGTTTGTCATCAAGTCATCCAATGATGCCTCCTCTAGTTTCCTGACTCACCCTCAGAACTCTGAAAATAAATCTGTCACTAAGTCATGTTAAAGCTTCGAAGTCTGATGGAAAGTCTTTAGTGTCTTTGTGATGTCATGATCATCTGTCCCACAAAACTATCTTGTTTAGCTTTTAAAAGCAAACAGCGGAATGGAAAAAATGACTGTGAATGTGATAATGCATTTGCAGTGGCATGTTTTCTTCAGGAACTTTGTTCCCAATGGACACCAATCCAGTGTCTACTTGGAAACTATATACATAACACGTTCATCCCACTAAAAGGATCGATAAAACTGTTCACATATCGGCAAAATACTTCCAAAATCACTTTGTGAAGAGAACCAATGCATTTTTAAACTTTCTGAAAATGACTATTTCAGACTCATTTAGGGCTGCCTTGTAAATGTGTGCAATCAGAAGAGCTACTCTTCTTGCAGTTTACTGTTTATTTTTTTTTAATTGGGCACACATAAACTTATAGGAGTACTCTTGAGAAAATGTTTGCTAGAGCGTTGGCACAATGATCCAATTTAGTACTCCCAAAATGTTTTAAAGCATTAAATCCACAATGGCTATCTAAGATGCCAGTAGTAAATAAAGTGTACGTGCAGAAGTGGGATGTTTGGTTCAGGGCTCTGCACTCTCATAAAAGTGTTTGGTCATAACAGTAAAAAATGCTGAGGTAAAAACAAAATAAATTGGTTTATGTTGGATCAGAATACTCTGAGATGTGGGATTTTTGTGGGATTTTTGGACTCATTAAAATAAAATGAGTATTTTCATCCTTTTAAATTCCCTTTTTTTTCTTTACAGACCATGAAAGCAGATGACGTGATATGCACCAGAGTCTACGAAAGACAATGAACGAGAGCACTTCTCACTTTTCATCCTCCTAGTTTCCTTCTCTCCTTACCTTCATCACCGATTCCATCTCACCTCCCCATTCTCTGTCATGGGGATAAAAAACTAATTTAGTCTTTTTTTCAAGTACCCCTGTTAGCATTTCTATATTATTTCTGTGGTTATTGGATCTATCATATATTGAACAAAATAGTCTGAGCTCTTGCGTTTTCCACTTTTCTCATCGAGGTAGTTTAACTGGGAGATTTAAACATGAATAGAAGTGTTGTTGAAATGTGTCGTTGACTTCATTTCCTCTATCACAACTTATACATTTATTTGTGTGCTGCGGCTCGATTCCCGTGTTCTACTGCGTGACCGATCGCCTTGAGTTAAACTCTGCGATGTAACAGTATTTCTTGGCAGGAGCCATTTCCGGGTCTTGACACAAACACACAAATGGAAATGAGACGCTCTTTCATATATCCCAGTATGCACCGCGCACTACTTCTTCTATGGGGGAAATGAAGTCGGCGGCTGCTTACCGCAGTCGCGACACCTGTTGTAGCTCAATATAAGGCGCTCCGGGTTAAAATGCGGATTGTGGACTTTAGAAAAAATTTAAGGTTTTTAGGTGCGCCTTATAGTGCGGAAAATACGGTATTTTTGTAGCTCCACCCCCAAATTTCTTAATCCTATTACATCATTTTTATAAGTTACTACAATAGATGGTGTTTTTTTTTTCCATTTTGTCTCTTTTATATAAAATTTCTTCTCAAGAAAATAACGCCTTCTCTATGAGTAAAACAATAAACCACAAGATTAACTCAGCCTGGCATTGCTTTGTTATTCTGAAAGGCATCAAGTTCAGAAAAGCATTCATAACTCAATGCTTCATGCTTTGTGAGTGTTGTTACAAAATGTGTGCGCATTAAATGCCTCAATCTTATTTTCGGCTTTCTGTCAGCTGTCTGCAACTAGAATAACTTGTTTGTCCCCTCCCTTTCAGACTAGACTCTCTTTCCCTTCTCAGTTTTTCTATCCTGCCATCTTTTCCTCACTCTCTCTCTTTCTATGACGATCATCCCCCTGCAACATAGCCATGTTAATTCCAGACCCATTTATATGGCTCTGCTTATCTTGCAATTTTCTTTGCCAAACAAACTAACAAACTCAGCTGCTACAAAGTTAACACCAGTTCCCTCAATTTTTTTTAACAAGCAATTTTATTTGAAGGAACAGGTCAAATTAGGTTTTTCAAAGAGGTAGTTTGTGCTGGTAACAAAAAGGGAAAAATGCTCATAGAAAAGATGCACAAAAAAAATGAAACTGTCATCTTATGTAATCAAACAGAGCCAAAACTGCTTTGTCAACACATGCTGTAAATAACTCATTTAAAGAGAGAGAGAGAAAAAAACGCTAGAGGATATTAAGTCTGTTTTGGGAAAAGTGGTTCACTGCTCTTGAGTCTTCACACACCTTCTGATTTGGTTGTAGAGTGAAGGTGTTTGGATGTCCGGGCAAAGCAGGAGAACAAGTGCACTGTTGTCCAAAAGGTGTTGTAAGTTTCAAATGATAATAATAGATTTAAAATGCTCATTTTAATTCAAGGGGGGGGCGGGGGTGGAGGGTGATCCCAGCAAATGTTATGATGAGTATTAAACCTGTCAAGAAAGAAAAAATGACTAATGAAAACTCCAGAGGTCAAGCTTACTTTAGCCAACTTTGGGTTTTTTAACAAGGGCTTCTTGTTACAGCAAAGTAAAAGTGAAGAACTAACAAAGAGGACCAACCTGTAATATTTTTTGTGGCTACAGAACAACAGCAAAATATAATCGTATCATTTTCAAGAAACTTAATGAAAGCACCCTAACACTGTGATAATTGTTTTATGAATATGTCCTTACAAAGCTTTTCCCTCAAAAATTGCAAAAAAGTAAATAAAACTGCAAAAATAAGTTGGTTTTACCTCAGAAAATTGCAAAATAAGTTGAAAAATTGCAAAAAAAAGTTTAAAAAATTGTAAAAAAAAAAAAAGTAAAAAAATTGCAAAAAGGTAAAAAAAAATCGCAGAAAAGTCACTTTTCCGTCAAAAAGTTGCAAAAAAAGTAAAACCATCGCAAAAAAATTACTTTTTATGTCAAAAAGTCGCTTTTTTGTCGAAAAGTTGCTCTTTTTTCAAAAAGTCGCTGTTTTGACAAAAAGTCGTGAAAAGGTCAAAAAGTTGCGAAAAAGTCACAAAAAAGAAAAAAAATGCAAAAAAGTTCATTTTTTGTCAAAAATATGCAAAAAAAAGTTGAAAAGTTGCAAAAACACTCAAAAAGTCGCAAAAATGTTGCAAAAAAGTTGAAAAGTTTTTAAAAAAGTCTTTTGTAATTGTGAACACACTGGGTGCTTTCTAATGTCCAGACCTGCTGCTCATAAAACAGCAAAGAAAAAAAAAGTTAAATTTTGACATTTTCCAAAGGAATGAATATGAATGAATATTAATTGATTTTCTAAAAAAATTGAAATGAATTGGAATCACTTTTCATTTATGCCCCATTTGTTTCATAATTTCATTTTATGTAGATGTAGACCTTACCCATGACCTCTCACCCAGGATTTAGCTACCTTTTTTAATTTGTCACCCATCTGCTTTTTTATTGTAGAGACACACATGTGATATTGATCTTCTCTTCTTTAGTCTAATCCATTGTATATCCCCCGTTTAAGGACCATCTGTTGTTATGGCAACCTTGAAGGATTATGGGACAAATAAAGGTCAACATGCAAGTAAGACGGCAAACCAGTTGACCAGTCATCAAATGGTCAGAGTGCAGGTCAGTGGGCACGTCTCCAGGAAATGCCAGTTAGATTACAGGGTACAGCTTATTGACAGCAGATGTGCATAACAACTAGCAGACTGTTAAGGGTCCTGAAAAAGGGTTAGTGGTGTGTGTGGGAGGGCAATAGGAGTGTTGAGGGATTATATCAAGCCAGCATGCACTCACACACGTAACAAGAAAAACATGGAATCCAAAAAGAAAAAAATTTAGTGGTTGTAAAACCACTTTTAAGAAATATCTCTACTTTATTTTTTATTTTTTACCCTGCAGCTGCGTGAAGTTACAGCGTGACCCCAATAAAATCCCCTCTTCTGCCTCCTGTTCTAATAAAAGGGGTAAATAACAACCCCACCCTCTGTGTTTATTACCCTCAAGGGCAGTAAAAGGCAGCTGTCTGGCCCGCTTCAAAACACCAAGGCTGAAGTGGACCCACAAAAAAAATAGCCTTGCACATTTACCGGCCAAACTGAAACACACATTCAGGGAAGTGTTCACACAAATCATCCAACACTTACACACAAATTATGGACCACTGTTCGTCTCTGAAATGGACAGCAAAAAAGCAACGACAAAAAAAACCCCATCAGCATGTCTTAAAGGTGTTATGTAACTATGAGATCTGGCAAACCAACCACGGCACAGTATCATTATTCTGAAGATTAAGATCTGAAATAAAAATACCCACTTAGTGCCAAAATCTAAAACCCATCCATGAAATAAAAACTATGTGTGAGATGAATCGCTTATTCAGTCAATTTGTTAGAAATCTTACACCACATTCCCATGTCTAACAAGGCGACCATGGGCAATCTGAGTTTATTAAAGTCGTAGCATTGATGTGTCTGACGTTTGTGGGAAAGCAGGTTAGTTTAGGTGTCCTGAGGCCACACGCTGACACAGGTTTGGCAGATGTCTTACGAGCGGGGAAGAAAAGAGGAGAGTGTGTACTTGTCTGCATACTTCAGTGTGTGTCACAAAAGTCAACACAAGTGATTTGTTTCTGCCCGAAATGACTGTGACAAAAGGGTCAAGTGGATCTCGGTTGAGTGGGAGGCCTCAATAAAACACTCTGCAGGAGGAAGAACTGTGATGGTTTGTAATGAACATGAAAATGAATTGTTGCATAAACTAACATTTTTAGAAAAAATCCATCATAATGGAGTATTTGCGAGTTACACTCGCAAATACTTGTGTAAACAGATATCTAACACCAAGACAGGTAAAAGCTACCAATCTCCAAAAGGAAACATAAGAAGACCGCCAAGAAGCCTCTGGAATCTCTCCTAAGACATCTATCAGAACACATGACAGGCACATAAAAACAGCATCTCCTAGGTTATGGTTTAATAAAAAAAAAAAAATATATAGAAGCAAAAGTGGGGATTACTGAAACCCAAAAGGTCTCAGCGACTCAAAAATCCCTGCACTTTACACATAGAAACAGCTACAAATTTAAAATAAAGATTTCACATAATCTCATACTTCTAAAAGTTTCATTTTTTTTCTGTTAAATTTATGGCTGTGGAGTTAATAGGATGCAGAAAATCCATGAGCGAGTCTAAAAGGTATGCAGTAAAATTGTTCAACAATGTCTGGAAATCTCAACTATAAGGGTTGGCACAGAGGGAGAGTAAAGCATATGTACCCCTTTTGTCTCCCTCTTTTTAAAAAACCCTCATTGATACATTAAAAATGACTTTGGAAAAATAAATCATATACAAAGAGGTTAAGGTGGAGAATAAATAAAAAAAAGTGGTGCTCATTAAAGCTTCCCTTTAATGGTTTTGGTCATTATTTGGAAACTTTGACCCAAAAGGTTCACTAATACACCTCGTTGCACATCTCTGTTTGTAAAGCAGACAGGTCAGGGGGGTTTCTCCAAACTAATATCAGCAGTCTGGCATGAACTTGTTCATCCATCTCCTCAACATGAGGACAATGGTCTCACAGTAAACTAGAAAGAGACTGAATGAACTCTTTGTGTCCTAAAAAATGTAATAACAAATCTGATTACACTCTTAATGCTGAACTCTGGATAAACTGAGGCCTGCAGAGAAGACTGAAGATAGTGTTAAAGACAGAAGAAGTCAGTGAGGCAGAGTGTGAAAGGATCTATCATCGTTCATGCTCATTGACAATAGATTTTTTCTTTCCCTGAAGACGTATTGTCTGGTCATATATCATCAAGCTGCAAAATAAATCTCATTGTTGGTCCTAACTCCTACTGGTTTAAAGCACATGCTTAGATGAAGTATTTATGCTGATTTGAAGAGGGTTTTTTTTTTTTAATTAAAAATATTTACACTCTTAGAAACTCTTCCTCAATTCAAAATGGACTTTGTTCCACACCTTTATTGTTGAGGTGGATGCAGGATCATTGATATCTGTGGATGTTGTGGGGCTGTCTTGGACCTGTTGCTTCAAAAGGGGCAACCCAAAAATCAATCCCCACCATTCAGTGGCGCAATAACCTAAATGATTTGATAATGTACAGAGAGAATTCTCAATTGTAAATTTACAACACATCTTTTTTTCATTTGTTCATCATTTCACTGGATGCTTTAAACTCTGATGGAATCCACAAGTGTTCTCATATACTCAAATTCTAAAAAAAGACTGCAACCGTGTTTGAAACAATTACCTATAAAGCCTTACTTGTATCATCAAGAACTTTGCTTTTATGCTGTTCTTTCCAATTGCTTCCTCTTTTTTTTTTTTTAAATTTTACTGTTTTGCACTAAAACTTTGGCATTGTGCATAAAGAAACACGTAGATTTAACATCTTTTTCTCATTTCTAGCTTTTTAGTATTTGTTTTAATGCCAGACTTTACATACTTTTAATTGAAATAATGTGTCTACTTTCATCTCCAGTTGTTGGTTTGATTTTTTTTTTTCTTAAACTTCTTAAACACTTTTGGGAGTAAAGTCAACTTTAACCTGACTAGTTTACAGATGTCATTTGAATCTGACACTGAAGGAAAAAAACATACAAATCATATAACATACAAACATACATATCACTTGTACTTGAAGTACAGTGATACTTGTACTTCAACAAGTATCACTGAACACAAAACAATGCTACAAGAGTGTTCAAAGTCAGTCAGTCATATTCTTATCCGTCTGTCCCTTTTGGGCTTGCGGGGCTGCCGGAGCCCATCCCGGCTGATTTAAGGCAAAGGGCAGGGTACACCCCAAACAGGTCGCCAGTCTGTTGCGGGGCCACACACATACAACCATCCACACACACACACTCATTCCTAGGGGCAATTTGGCACCGGCCAATCAACCTAGCATGCATGTCTTTGGAGGGTGGGAGCAAACCAGAGTACCCGGAGGAAACCCACGCAAACATGGAGAGAACATGCAAACTCCACACAGAAAGGACAGTGTTCCAAGCCTCGTCCCCACCCAGGACTTGAACCCACGACCTTCTTGCTGTGAGGCCACTGTGCTACCCAGTGTGCGCTGCCAGTGTTCAAAATTCTAAGGAAAATATTGGAAAACAGAGACTTTACGCCTTTTAAAGATTTCTAAAAGTTGAAGTGGAAAATGATCTTTTAAAACACAATATCCTCATGCTTGTGCACAGTTTTCTGTTAGCATTATGACATCAGATGCAATAGAAAAATTGTTAGGGATTTATTCAATACAATCTCAGACGTGAAGGTGTGTACATTGTTTAGTAAAATTTTAAAAAAGAAATTCTAATGCAATAAAAAAACAAATAAACAGATGATCCTCTGGCAAAATATAACGATTGCTTTTTCAGTTTTCAGATCACATTTTGGTTGGTAACTCTTCACTAATCATTGGATGATTCATAGAAACAAAATTCTCTGTGTAACAGTGACTCACGTTCAAGTTCTGACAACGATCACTGATGAGATTTTATATAGTTGCCTTTTTTGTCTTCAAAGCAGTTTTTTTCTGTTAATTATTTTCCTCTCTGTTTAATGCTGGTTTTAATCACATAAATATAAATCGGCTCCCGCCAAAATAAAATTACACATTGGTTTAGAAAAATGGTAACATGATAAAAAAAAAAAATTACTAAAAACTTATGGACTGAGTTATTGATTCATTTGGCGCTCAAGCTTTGTGATGACGAAATACATTTGCAAAGAAATTCATGTTTCTGTCAAAAAAGACATTGAAGCCAGGAAGGATTACAGTATGTTTTCTTTTCTTCAAGGATACAGTATCAAATTGACAGTTGATGACTTCTTGAATGCTTACACAAAGAGTTGGAGTCCATCTCGTCACGCTCACTTTTTCAATAATTTAATGTACAATAAGCATTTCAGAGCAAAACGGGCAAGTAGTGCCAGAGTCAGGCAGTGCTAAGGTGTTATTTAACTGGTTGCAGAGTGCTGTGATTTGGGAAACAGCGCCGGAGGTAACTTATTGTGAGAAAACTGGAGTGGTTGCATTTAAAAAACAAGAGGGTACATGAAAAGGTCCAAAGCTGCTTTCCAAAATTTGGAGGGCATTTAAAAGAAATAACTGCATTGAGTTTTTATGGGAACTAATTAGGAGGCCAAACACAAAATTTGCATGATAAACACGGTTATGAAATGCTGGCATGGCTACAACCTTGTCTAACACGAGTGTTTTAGATGTACTCAAAGAAAACAGGCTTGCCTGCTGACACCATCCTGTCACTACCGTTTTATGTATCTAACAAATCACATGTACAGGACTGCTAAGATAAAATCTGACACACTGGTGCTATAATCTCCTAATGGCTCCAATCTATGGCTCTACACAGTTATCCTCTATGTCTGACATTGATTTATTGATCACTCAACAGAAGAAAGGCCTCATGAGCACACAAGTAAATGCTGGAGTGTCCAGTGGAAATTCCATATGTTTTCACATAATTCTTTAAAAAGGAGATCTGGTACCTTGAACGATGGGCATGATACCAATACAACTTCCAAAATAGTAGTTTCAAGATGACCCCTAGAAGCAAAAATCATTAACCATAAAATAAATGGTTAAAAAATGCTAATTTTAGACAAACGATTAAATCCACATAAACACAAAGAATAAAGTTCACTTTACATCAGCGTTCACTCTTCTGAGCTATGGTAGTTATTAGCACCACATTGCTGGGAACTGTGTCACTACAATGGTGCGACTTTGGAAAGTTTGATTTTGTGTCTCGTATTAATTGCATAGTTCTTACTTGTGTAAAAAACAGTTGGCGTGTGAGAAGTGAAGAGTGTGTATGTTGGCACAGAGTTTGGTTCCACCTAAGTGCAGGAATCTGTGGTTGTGTACTGTGAGGTTTGCTTGCGTGTGAGCAAGTGCATCAGACTTTACATGCAGCTGCCAGTCAGCACGACTACGCTGCCAGTGAAGTTACACAAACTGATGTGTGCCAAAAATGTTAATGTGCATCCAAGCACACAAACAAAAAAAGTAAATGAAAAAAATATTTAGATGTGTTACGAATACATAAATAAATCTAATTTCTCCGATATTAGTCTGTTTATCAAAACTATTGATTGTCACAAGGAATTAATATTCCTTGTGATTTGAGATGAAATTTGAATGAAGCAAAATGAAAATAAACAGGCCACAACAAACAATGAACGTCTTTCCCCCCTAGGCAATGAAGGCCATGCTTAATGACAAAATAGCAAATTTTCATTTTTGATTTTTGTCAATCTAGAAATGAATGAGTTTCTTCACCAACAAAATTTTGACTGGGACCCAAAATAGTAGACATCTTCTTGGGTTCACAAACTGCTGAAAGTGGGATTTTTCTTAAGAAAAGCATTTATTATACGTATATCAACCAAATTTGATCAAAATCGGTGGGCACTCTAAATTGCTGGTACTCTCATAAAGTTTGGCCCAAGCGGTATACTTATATATAAATTTCCATTTTTTTTAAAGGTATAAATGCAACTTTAGGTTAGCTTTCAAACCTTTCCAGACCTTCAAATGATCTTTTTCTACAGAACAAAGAATGAACATTTGCTCCATCTTTGATACAAAGGCATGAATATGTGAAAAGACAAAAATAGAAAGGAATATTTTTAAGAACACTTTGAATATCAATATCAATATTAATTATGCTCTAAATGTAGGGGAAATAATGGTGAGACTGAGGTCAGACCTTCTAAAGCGATAATATTTTTTCCTGGTGGAGTCAAAGATCACAGCAAATGAAATGCTTTCCATTAAAACCTGTGTTAGTGACTTATGAGTCCACTCCTCCAACCCTGTGCACTCTCTGTCCTGCTGCTGGCAGACATCCATCACCACATGATGAGTCTTAAGAGAGCTGATTGTAGGAGAAAGACATTCAGTGTCGTTTTTATTAAAGTAAAAAGGGGAATTCAGCATTTTGTCTATCTCAAATCATCTGACCATCATAAGTCAGATGATGAAGGAGACAAACTAACTATAACTGTCTGTGTAACTGGCTCTATGAGGGCATTGCAATATTCAGAAGACACGCTAGACTTCTCACACACTTTAACACTTGTGAGACCAACAGGGAAAGCCCATCAGTTGAACCAGGGTGACACCAAGTGGTAATGAATAAAAATAGTTTTAGCAACTTGCTGTTGAATGACGTGCTGTCCCATAAGGATGACATAAACATGTTCAAGTTTAGTAACTTGGCCATACTGGTTTCCTTTACAGAGTAAGTGTTGATGTGATCACATACATGATACATTTATTCCCATCATCAAAGGTCAACTATTTATTGAAAGGCCTCTCTGATTCATATCAGGCGTGTTTAGATGCTTCCAGTCAGTTAAAGACTTTTAGGAAAATAGTTGCGATAAAGTTAAAAGAGAAATCATAATAAGGGAAAACTAGACAATTGGGCAATTCAGATTTGCAAATTGTAAGGGTTTAATCTATGGCGGATCCATGGGTAAGTTAAGGGTAGAGAATAAAAAGTTGAGATGAGGCTCTTAGTTGAGGGCCTGACAGCTTTGTGTCCTAACTTCCATCTGTGTTTGAGATGCATTGACATCATAGTTTCTTGCTGTTGACATTCAGATTCAGGCACTGAGCAACCATCAGAAAAAAACACATCTTCAGACAAGCTCAAGAGTCGATGATGAGTGACCACAATGTAAGATAATTACATAGATAGTTACACAATCACAACAAGCTATGAAATATAGAGATGTTCATTCTGTGTCCAGAATACAATGAAAATGTAAAACATAGTTGATGTGTGGTTTGAACAGATTATTAAGAGTTTCAAATTATTTGTTCATCTTCTGGACTGTGTATCCCTAACAAGGTTACGGGAGGTGCTGGAGCCTATCCCAGCTGATTCAACGTGGAAGGCAGAGTACACCCCAAACAGGAAGCCAGTCTGTCATGGGGCCACACATACAACCATCCACAAAAACATTCATTCCTATGGGCAATTTTATAGTGGCCAATCAACCTGACATTTTTGTTGGGGTTTTTTGGAGGGTGGGAGGAAACCGGAGTACCCAGAGAAAACTCATGCATACATGGGGAGAACATGCAAACTCCACACAGAAAGGCTAGTGTTCCAAACCTCGTTCCCACCCGTGACTCGAACACCCGACCTTCTTCCTGTGAGGCCACCATGCAGCCCGTTTCAAACCAGAGAACATGATTAATAATTAGCTATCATTTCAAATGTCGCCAAGGAAAGGTATTTTGGAAAAAGGTGATTGTTAGATTGGTAACAAGTGTTAACATCCATCTCCAAAGAGGTAGCTAGACAAGGGATGTAGTATTTCTCAAGACTTCTGTTTCTGATTATTGTTAAGGAGTAGCAGCTCTATTTTGAGTTCATCCTGCAACACTGATCTGATAAAAAAAAAAAAAAAGAAAAAGAATGCTTTATTTTTGTTCATTATTAGAAAAAGGTTTACGATATGTAAAGTTGCCCACAGTACATATTGGTATATGTAGGTAATATGTATAGTTTATGAAGGAAGCTAAACATATAGGTCACTTTCCATGTAGTAAAGTATGTAAATAATCTTTGATCATTATCAAAAATAGAAATAAATAGATGAATAAAAAGAAAAGAATACAACAGAAGCTAAAAGCACAGCAGAATGTTTTATTTTTTAATAATTTTGTTTTCATCGATGGACTTCTAAAAAAGTTTTATTAGTTCTCCAACATTCTGCCATCAATTTCCAGATATATCTATTGCATATTTACCAATTGATTTATTAGTCTAGTTTTGTTTTTCCTTTTGGACTTATGATTCTCAGTTTTTTTTTAAAAAAATTACTACATATCTTCTGATTTGATAATTTTGAGTATAGTTCATTTTTCAGAATAAGATGTCAAGTTTTTGAGTGTGTCTTGCAGTAAGTACTATTGACCAGCAGATGGTTGCATTGTAAAAGTAAAACCTGCAAGAAAGTCAACAGAATTTGATTTCAAGATTTATTGATAGCTTTTGGATTTGATTAAAAAAAAAAACACTAACTATGCAAAAAAATGCAAGGGACTTAAAAAAATAATTCTTTATCACTTGCTTAAGTAAACATGTTTTAGTGTGAAGACTATTTTAGTTCAAATTTTTATTGAACGTAAATGATTTCTCTATTTTTTGTTTCAGGGCAAATTTTCAATCCACAATTAAATTAACACCTGATCTGATAGGAAGGTCCACTTTCTTTCAAAATCTAAAGACATGTGGAAAATAAAAATGATGTATATTGATTGAAAAAAATCTGATGATTAAAATAAAAATCAACCCTCCAAAGGAAAAAAAAGTGCAAAACAGCCTCATTGAGACTTATTTGATAGTGCCTTCAAGAATAAAATCTTGTTTTGGTTATTCTGAAATATAAGATTGTGAGAAGGAGGGAGTTTGTGTGTTTGAGTAGTGCACTGGATGAAGGTGAAAGAAGGATTTAAGGGAGGAGGGAATTGAAGGAGGATAAATGCGCTCTTTCATTCCATAGAAATCCGTTATAAGGAGCAGATTTTTTACACCAACAGACAAACATGGGGATTAACCATTTTACCAGAAAAGAAACTATGAAGGACTGAATGATGGATGAGAAGTTATCTCAGGAGGAAATACTTCTGTTCAAACTGTGGATCTAAAGGAATTTTTCTGATAACACTTTACTTTCAAAGACACGCTCCTGGACTCATGGGTGATTTACTCCGATCATCTTTTCTATAATGAGTTTTTAAATATTAGGAATGGACATTAGATCTGAACTTGTTGAATGGGGCAGGTGCAGGATTTTTTTTTTTATGAATCAATTCAAACACCACTGGTGTCATGATTCAGAGTGACAACAAAATTTTAGGCAAATGCATGTTGTTCTTCAAATTCTAGTCTCGACTTTCTTAATTTAATTTTTTTCTTTATAACTCATAATAATTCCAAATCTTTTCTGTTGGGGAGTGAGATTGAGATTTCAATGCAGTGCTTTTGACTAGATTTGACGGAGCTAAAAAAAAAAAAGTTTTTACACATATGCAAATACTTCAATCATCAAGTTGAAGAGTATTTTATAAGCAGTAAAGAGAGAGAAAAATCAAGACTGCCTTCATTGAAGTTCTATAAATGGAGCTGCACAGATACCTCTTGTGCTTGGAGTTTATTCTCCTTCTTAAAGGTAAGTATTTTGTCATGTGCATGAGTTTGAGCCTTTGTAAGTTATAACTCAGTAATAAATGGTTACATTTTGTTAGAAAAATGAATATACAAACTCAATATTGTATTGTAGTGTTTATTCCTTGCACAGCTTTTCTCCTGTTCTTCAGTTTTGCTTCAGTTTGACATTAATCCACTCAGTTATAATGCACAACATGTGTGATATCGGTGTCACACATGCCTTGCTGGGACCCACAAAGTTCTATTGTGTTACAGTGAACCACTGACCAGACATTCCTGAGAAGTTTGTGCAGAGAAAAAAGTAGGCATGTACACTAAAACACCTGGACATGGTCCACTTGTCAAATAGATCAAACATCTAGAAAATGGGGCTTGACAAATGAGTGGTTTCTGGATCAGTGTCTTATTCATCTGTAAATCTGTCAATAAGATTAATTACGTGAAGACATTTCACTTTTTAGACGCTTTCAGCCAAAGGATGTTTGGTATGGATGGATATACTCTTAAAAAATGTTTGAAACACTTTTACAATCATTGTGTTACCTGTTTTGTTTTGCTATTTTTTTTTATAGACGGATAGATTGTATGATGCATCAAAATCTGAAATTGAACACTAAAACATTATTTTTGAATATTCTAACAATGTGATATTTAGAAAAATATGACAGTTGAGAGAAGAGCCAACATAGTTGCCTTCTATTGGTTTGGAATTGGAGTTAAACAAATCCTCTTTAAAAGGTGGCTAGTTCCTCTCTGCTTACATCTGACTGACCTTAGCAGCTGTGAAACAGGACCTCACTGACCATATCAGCCCTTCCCATCGCCTCAACTTCAAGTCTAACGTTTCTGTAATTAGGGTCTTGTGCCGTTTGTGTTTTTGCTTTGGAGCATAAAAATCAGTTGCTTTCCATCGCTCATAGTCACTGTGGCAGACCACTTTCAAACACCTCAAGGAGCCATTCTATCTGGTAACAAGAAAGGGAATAAAAAGGCTATTGTTGTCTGGCTAACTGTTTGATAATGAGACAGATAAGATGTGGGAGAGCTGCTGTGTTATACCATACAGTCATGAAAAATGATCAGATAAACTGCATGATAAAATCAGTTAGAATAAATGCTACTTTTAAAAAATATAAGAATTTTGTACATGTATTTATTAAAATCAAGCATGAAAAAGTTTAGATAATTGGTGCTAAGCTGTGAAATAGTTTATATAATCTCATTCCAGGATTTGTGTTTCTGCATACGTGTGGGTTTGTGAGCATGTAGGAGAGTGATTATGCATGTAATGTTAATGGTTTCTCCAGAACTCTCCTGATGTGGACAGCAGGCCTCCTTTGCCTGTTATGCTTTACTGAGATGTCAAACACAGGTGTGCACGCGTGTGTTTGTCTTTAACTCCGTTTCAGAAGTCATTCATAAAACCATGCTATTGTTGTCCCCGCTGCCCCCTTGACTCTTGTTCTCGCATATTTTGATGACTCTCAAACCTTCTCCATCTTCATCGCCCACCCCCGTTCCCCAAGAGAGGGTGACAAAGATGAGAACAGAACATGATTGAGATAATGGAGAGAAAGCCTGTTTAGGAGGTAAAAGTACAGGGGAGTGAGCGGGAAACATAATGACTCATTTTTGATGATAGAAACAGACAGTAGAGGAAACATCTCTGCTTAGTCAGAACTCACGTTCAAAGATCTGAAACTTATGAATATTAAAATACCAGAATAAAGAAAAACACCTGCATTTCCCTTTGCATCAGGTCATAAATAAAGCCTTATTTATTGGCACTGACTTTACACTTCTCAACTTCTGCATTTAAATGAATAAATGGCCATCTCACATAGTTATGATTATTCACATCTAGCAGTAAAAGTTCCCACAGAAGAGAATGACATTAAAGGAATCTTGACTTACTTTGGCCTGATACAGTTTTCCCACTAGCTTTTGTGACAATAAGTGGTCACGCAGCCTCACAAAATGTCTTAAACAAACTTTTGGAAAAGAGAATCAGGGAATGAAGAGAGAAAACAGAAAACAATGTCATTGTTTTACTCAAAGCCAAAAGAGAAAAAAAGATAAGACCGTGTGGGAAAGTCAGTTTTTCTGGATGTGTGTTATAAAAGTGAGCGTATGTGTGTGTTGGATGGGGTTCACAGCAAAGAGAGAGTGGGTAAATAGAAAGATGAAAGAGCAAATCAGTTTGAGGGGCTTGTAATCAGAAGTCGTGTTTGTCGGTCTAAGACATTTGGAATTGAAGTTCGGGTGATGTTACCACAAGAAAAGACAGACACTTTTTACAACCGTGTTTAAAAAAATGGGCGTTGGGTGCTAACAGTGGAAAACAACTAACTGCAGAAACATTTAACAAGATAGATTAATTCTGTCTGACTTTGAAATGAAAATCTGGCCAGTACAGCCTTATGAAGATTATTAAGATTCAGCTCAAAATCAGATAAATAGAGTAATCTTATAATTGTTTCTCAGTGTTTGATGATGCAAGTGATCCACATTGTAAAATTAGACTATATTAATTGTACAAATAGAGTAGCAAGCTCGTCTTTAAGGTATAAATGGAGAGAAAACTACTATTGCACATATGCTAATTGTTATTGTGAAGTTTTCAGGAACTATTTTATTCTGATAATCTAATAGTGCTATGTATGTTTAGTCAAATATGGTATGTCTACATCAGATGAAAAACAGAACCAAACTTATTGATGGCATCAAGTAGAGACCCAGTGGGTCTCTAGAATAAGCACGTGGAATTTCAACCACTTTTCACTAATGAGGTTACATACAAATCATTAGAATCAACCTTATAATCCAGAGAAATCACTGTGTTTTAAAACAAACCCCCGAAGCCATCTCTAAGGTATTTGTGTAACTTAAAACTTCAGGTTTTGTAGTTATGAATGAATAAATGTGCATATGAGAGACATTTGACTGAGTATGATGAGAGTACCAGAAAAATAAAACATCTGCAATGAAAAGTAAAAAAAACAGGTAAAACAGAATACACTGTGAGAGAATCAGGCGCAAATATGGAAAAGAAACCGAAAACATATCCAATTTCCCACAAAACAGAGTGGAATCCCCCTCTGATGAATACAAACCAGGATGCTATGTTTGTGTAGAGCATAATCACACAAGCAATATTTTGGTTGTGTTCCGTTCTCTTGATTTCGTTTCCCTACTTGAATCTCAGAGTTGAACAAGACATCATCTGCAGTTGTACTGAGGAACTTCAAAATGATCAAACATATTGGCCACACCCTTTTTTTTTGCCAGGCAACATTTAACAGGCAGTGAAATAATCAAAGGAAAAAGTTAAAGTGGGTATGACACAACTCTTTCCAGTCTTGTAATTCATGTAGTTGGTACCCACTGTATGTCCAAATACATAGTATTTCCACTACAATAAAAGCACCTCTAATAGGTTAGCTCTTAAGTGTATCTCCATCTATAGACGTGTATACTTGTAGGCGTGTATACTCATACTCAGATACTCTATAGCCGTGTAACTCATATCTCAGCATGATGCACCCTTTGATTGCATGTGTTGTTCAAATTGAAGTGACTGATCGAAACTTATTTTTCTTTCATCCAATCTTACCCAAGAACAAAAATAGGAACAGACAATTTAATGAAAGACTCCCACTTACCCAATTTGATGTGAGTATTATGTGTTAGAGCGGAAATACTTTGAAACACGAGCCGCTGTACAGATATATGTCACACTTGCAATCAGTGGTTGTTTTCTTACAATGGGCTGCAGTTTGAAAAAAAATTTTGCACTGTTTGACAAAATGATTAGTCATGATTAGTCAATAAAAAAAATACAAATCCAGAAAGTCTTCCAGTTTATTTTAAAGCATTGAGCTATTAGTTTAGATTGATGCAATCGCGGTCCTTTGCTTATGGATATACTTACTTTTGAAGAAAGTACTTAAATAGTTTGTTCATTACTCGTCTACATGTAACCAATGTAATATCCAAAATATTTGCTAATGTTAAAAACACCCTGTGAGGTGCAGAACCCAGTGAGATTTGGACCTGGTTGTTCAGCATAAAATTCTTCTCACAGCCGAAACGGTTCAAACCAACTTTCCACAATGAAGTGACCCTTGAAAGTTAATGGCCAGCAGCTCTTCAGAAATCCGAGAAGCAACAAATGTCCTTCTTCGAGGATCATTAATTTCAGAAGACTTTTTACTGCTTTTCATAAAAGTAAAAAATGTTATGGTTGTTTTAAAAAAATAGGTCAGAAGATACATAAAATTACAAAAATTCTAACAAAAGCCAAACTAACTTAAAAACACTGCACCGTTTTTTGGGGTTTTTTTTGTCTTTGGCATTGTAAATGTTATAAGATGGAACTCATTTGGGAACAAATTGTGAACCAAACGAATCCAAAAACGCTATAAACGTTATAAACATATAAACGAGTTAAGATGGTGTTATTGCACAAGATTGTCCAACAATCAGTGGAGATGACTGCATTTTTAAAAACGTTAAATCTTTTTAATTAAACCCTGCGCAGGATTGCGAGACAGATATTTTTTCTAAGAACATTGAAATGACACTCAACTCACTTGTTTCCTTCTGAAAAATAGATTAACAACCCTCATGATAGCTCCACAACCCACACAACTCAAAACTCTCATCTAACTGCAATGAGTCTGCATGTTTTAGGGAAAAGATGCGGACTATTTAACTTGCAATAAACTCCACAACACAGATAACTTTGCAGCTTTCCAAACACTTAGAGCTCACTAACTTCACTCATGTCACTGATAAAAACACCCTCAAAAAATAATTCCGACTTTATCCATGTGCCGCCTTGATGTGGTGCCCACAAGATTTTCAACATCTGTGCTGAGCAGCTTGTTGGCTGAACATTCTCATTTACGGTACTTTACATCTCACAACGGTCTTGATTATTGGCGAGAGCCTCTCTTGTAGAGCCGTCCTGATAACACAGTGCTAAACAATTACTATTACTAACCTTTTTCAAACTTAGCGGGTTAAGTTTGGAGAAAGATGCATAGACTCCTGCACTCCCATTTTTTGCTGGACAACTGCTTTGATGGTTTTCAGTCAAGTTTTAGGCCTCATTACAGAAAAGAAACTGAGCCCTGCTGTGTGGGATCCATTTAGGTCCTCCTTGTTTTTCAAACCACTACATGCTTCACATGCTCACATAATGTTTGAGAGAAGTATATCTCATCCTAACTATGGATATGACATAATGGCGGTGTAGGAATAACTTGTATTTATTACAACTTAAATCAAACTACCAGGTGGTATGGCGTATAAAAGCAGATGAGAAACCCAGAAGAACACAAGACAATCTAACAGCAAAAATTGATAATGGGCCATTTATACATGAGATAGTGAAGGAAGATCAAATTAATTTACATGAAGGCAGACCTGAAAAGGCAATAGGTACTGACAAAATGAGAAACAGGCGGATCACATGAGGACAAGTTTCTGGAATAACCCAGGGAACGGGGACACAAAAAAAAAACACATCAAGTTGTTACAGACTCTGTCAAAGAATATGTTTCAATCACTCTGTAAGACATTGGAAGTTTATTCATACGTTTATATTCAATATGTAAACTATGGTAACGGTCTGCTGTTTGAATTCACTAAATAAATTGTTAGTGCAATACTTCCAGAAGTCTTGACTAAAACTAGAAAATACAATCATGTCATTCATGTCCTCAGGTCTGTAGCTTAGATACTTTAAAAGAGTTGATCCATTTCCAGTCCTCTCTATGGCTGCCCCATGCCTCTTTTCCAAGTTATTTTCCCTAGTGCAATTAAATAATTATTCAAATCCACTTAATTATGCAACTCTCTACTTTCTTAGCCACACATTTTCAAAGCAGTAGCATGTTTTTATGTTGGAACTTTGCAGTCGAGTGTGGTGGAGAGTCTCAATAATTAATGATTCAGAAGTGGTGAAACCAAATCTCGAGATTATTATGCTACTTCATGTGTTTTATGTCCACATGATTCAATTAAAACTTTTTACCGCTGTGAGGAGTTCTATGAATATTTTGCATTGCTAAAGTAGTAATTCGAGGATTGTGCTATCTGAGGTGTTTTGTTTTTTTCCTGACTTTTTTTTCAAAAGAAGTTGAGGAAAGACTCAGATTGTTTTCTACTTTGGTTCTTTGGGGTTTTACTTTGGGATTTGAGGTTCCAATGAGATTAACTTCTCAATTTATACTTATTTTACAGATGGTCTATTCTGTCTTTCATTCACTTCTCCCTACGAATGAACGGCAGACTTGTGTGTCATAACAGTGGACCTACTTTACTTTTGGGTTTTTCTAACCCACGCCCTTCCGTATTTTGCTTCTTCTTTATCCTTCACTCTCCCTCTTTCCCCTCAGACTGAACTCCAGTTTTTTCAAGCTTGCCATATTCACCTTGTTTATCTTTCTGTTCAACTCATTCAGTTTTAGCCTCTTCTTATAAAATAATAACATGACTTAGCAATAGTTTTGTAAAAAAAAAAAAACAGGTAGAAGGTAAAAAACTTGGCAAAGTTATGTAGTTTCCAAACAGATATTTTGGTCAGTTTTCTACTTGTTTTAGTTAATGCCAATTCAGAGAGTTTAAAAAACTTTTCCAAATAAGTTGTGAAGAAGTGCAAGTAAAGAATGTCACATTAATAATTTAATGAAAGAATGGTGGCCGTTGAGAAAGCAATGCCACAGAATCCTTTGGGCTTTCATCTCACTTGCAATGCAAATGTTTCTTATGAAACTACCAAGTCTTGTAGTTGAGCCCAAAACTTTCTTTGACATAATTTGTGTAATCAGGGTCATGTTCAAAATTTAGGCTCCAATTTCAGTTTTAAATCTTCAATCCTAAAGAAAATCCATCATCCTTGTTGTCCCTAAACGTTGAGCAGTTTCACATTCTTTTGATGTGTTTCCAAAAAGATTTCTCTTCAATTGAAAAATTTCTGAGTGGTTAACGAGTCCTTAAATTCCTTTGTTATTTCTTCCAGAGTTGTGTGAGTGTTTCAATATTGATGTAAAGCATCCACGGATATTCACTGGCCCAGAGGAATCCTTGTTTGGCTTCTCTGTCTTACAGCATAATGCCCATGGAGAGAAATCGTAAGTGTATGCAACAGACTGGAATACAGCACTGGTGAGGAAGTCAGGCTAGCTCTGAATGATAACTGAGTCTATTTTGTTTCAGCTTGTTGGTTGGCGCTCCATGGGACGGGCCACGTAATAACAGAAAAGGGGATATCTACAAATGTGACGTGGGAGATGTGAAAGACTCATCCTGCATTAAAGTTAATTTGGGTAATAGAAACAATCTAAAAGTGTATTTGTTAACTTTTTCGAACCTTCATAATAACATACCACAGTGTTGAGCTTTTGTTTTGTCTGCCTTAGGAGACACCGCTCTCCAAAATGTCTCCAAAAATCTGAAAAATTCTCATTTGGGAATGACTTTAACTCCAAACTCACCCGATGGTTTCCTGGTGAGTAGTTTCAGCGACTGAAGAAGGGATTTTGTTTTCACTACATAGACAGTGAGCTGGTGTGTGGTTATCTTAATGGACGTTAGGAAATCAGAATCAGTCTTATTTTTATCTATTATTCATCTCAAAATTCGAACCTCTGTGGTTCAGATAACTTTCTTTTTTTCCAGTCTTCCTTCTTGAGATTCAAAAACTCAAGAAGTTCTATTTACAACAGAAATACTGTCTTATCGTTACACAAAATAATTTCCTTTATGAACCCATAAACTACTGTGTATGGGATTTTAAATTATTTGTAAGAACAAAGTTTTTCTTAAAGCTAAACTTTTAATAAAAGTTTAAGTCAAGTTGTGATTTTCTGTTATCACACTGTTTAATTGGAACATTTTAATAATAAAAGAAAAAAGTACTTTTTTTTTACGTCTTCTTTGCCATGGGTCATGGCATCACATGGGTTACTACTAAATTAATATAAAAAACAAAATTATTTATCTGGAATATGATCTTATTTGTTATCTTTATCTAGATTTGAAGTAAACACGTGTGACAATGTAACTTGTTTTGGAATATGTGTGAGTATTAAAACACAAACGACGGTTTCACACGTTGATTTTTCTTTATTTAGTGATTAAAATGTCTAAAATAATTACTGACATGTCTGGACAGAAAGTAAAATGTTGCTCACTTACACAAAATTTGCATTTATTTGTTTGCAGGGTAAAATAAAAACCTAGTGAATAATTTCCTTACTTAAAATTGTTGCTTTGGAATATTTAAGTTCAAATCCAAACAGGTGCAGGTGCTCTATTTATATACCATTTTATGTTTATTTTTTTATTTATTTATTTATTTATTTCGGTCACAGTGCAACCTCATATCAATGAAATAAAGAAAACAACCATATTCCAGCAAAGGACCGAAAAGGTAACGGCTGAAGCAAACGCTTATTACGCCGACCCTTTTTTTTTTTTTATGTCATAATAAAAGCAAAAAGACATAAGTAAATACTAAGTCATCATAATTGTTATAACACATAACATAATAATATCATAATACATCATAACATAATCATAACACATCATAACATATAACATAATCATAACACATATTCGTAACACATAACATAATCATAACACATCATAATTGTTTACTTTTTATAGAAGCTTGAATTTAACCATCAAGACTTGCATATTTTTTAAGTATTAATAACTTAAATTTCTTTTTTAAACATAAAAGATTTATTTATTTATTTATTTATTCAAGCTTTCAAGGTCTTTTTCAAGCAGAGCTAGAAAAAGTTTGCAATTCCCATAGGTGATTACATCAGATATTTATTTACTAAAATCCTTGCTGATTTTTCATTTGACCCAATCAAATTGAATCTTTCTGTATTAACACATCTACATGTATGGCAAGCCGTTTGAGCCATTTTTCCATAGTCTTGATACAGTATCAAGCATTTGCTTGGACAGCTTGCTATTCAGCTTTGACTCAAAGGTTTGGTCAAAGGATGGAGGCAATATATCTATTCAGTCATGTAGTTTAGCTTTTGATACATTGATTAGAATGAAGATTGATTATCTGAGCAATTAGATAAGTCCATGAATCACTGACTGTATTAAAAGAAAGAAAGAAATATACTTTATTCATCCCTCAAAGGGGAAATTTGTGTGCTGCATTACACCGCAGCAGACTGCCTCGACAGCACCAATGGTGGGAGAAACAGGGGGTTAGGTGTCTTCCCCAAGGATACGTAGACATGAGCTCACTGGGATTCAATCCCGCAAACTTCCGGAAAACTTCCAAGTCCAAGGGCGGTTTTACTACTGAAACTATATTTATAAAAATCCTTTTCTCCAAATGATTTAATTGTAAAGCGTATGGCCTGCAGGCAAACATACTGATTCTGTCTGCACACAGGGGTGTAGGATTTTGTGTAGAGCAAGTGCGATTGTATATTTGTGTTTCTACCAGATTTTTAAAACTACTTTGGGTGTGGAGTCGTGCACAGTTCACAAACGTTTGCCAACTCAGGCCACTTAAATATGTGTGTGTCTAAATGTGTGTGTGTTTGTGTTCATGAGTGTTTATGTTCACCCCAGTGGTCAGGTCTATAACAGGATCGGAATGTGTCTCCAGCCTTTTGTTAATGACAGACTAACCAAAAGCCATTGCACCTCTCTCCATCTTCTCCCTCCGTGGTTTCTTCTCTTCTCTCTCTCCATCTCGTCCTCACTGCCTCTCTGTGCCTGAAGAGAAACCCAACCCCAAATGACAGGGCGAGAAAAACCAGGATGTTTCTCTTTCAGCCGTTCTCCCCCCATTTCACCCCATTTTCAGTCTGCCTCTTTTGTCTTTCACGACTGAGTTTCTGTTTTATCTCCTCCCATCACAGACTCTACGCATTCGGTCCTCTAGACCAAGAATGAAGCATGCTTTGAAGACAAAAATATTTTTATAAGATGCCCCCCTCCCGTTTCCCCTCTACTCACCCTTCCTACATTTAGCACAATCAGATTTAAATTGCTTTGCTGGTTTTGTGTTCCAGCTCTGTTAAACCACTCTTGACAACGGTAACTGCCAACATGTCAACAATAGTCTCCCTCTTTCTGTCTCCCTCATTTTCTGTCCTCCAAACCACACTGTTGTAGTTTTTCCATGACTTGTTCCCTCTCATGGTGTTTTCTTTTTGTTCCAGCCTGCTGTTATTGTGTGTGTACGTGCGTAAGCTGCATTTGTGCGGGATTAAATTCTGTTACAACAATCAAAACATTTTTCGTAAAACAGAAATACTTTGAAATCTAAACTTCACAGACAAGTTGTAGCTACTCCTGCAGTTAGGTTATCTCTAAAACACATACAGAACTGATGTGTGTTAATGTGTGCACGCTTCTGTTTGACAGGCATGCGCCCCACTTTGGTCGCAGGAGTGCGGTACGTCTATGTTCAGCCTTGGCATCTGTGCTTCTGTCAACGATGATATGGAGCCAAAGGAGACCATTGCTCCAACTGTGCAAAGTAACCACACATTTGCACACTTACACACACACTGAGGGACAGAGTTGTGCCACAGAGGCCTGCTTTAACCAAAAACTCCTACTTGTGGCAGGGTGCGCCACATATATGGACATCGTGATTGTGCTTGATGGCTCCAATAGTATCTACCCCTGGTATGAGGTCCAGAACTTCCTCAGCAACATCCTCAGTAAATTCCACATAAGCCCGGAGCAGATGCAGGTACAACTAGTGGTCACTATGTGTGAGCTCTGACTGTAAATATTATTTTCTTCAAGTAATGGAAACTTGTGGGTTTTAATTCAATCATTTTCACTGATTTTCTTGGACTAGTTTTGCAGTTGCCCAGCACAGGAAAACAAGATATTTCCTAAAGTAAAAACACAACGATACATTTTAAGAGGAAATGAGCCTAATTTGGTCAGAAAGAATTGGTAAAAGAACTTCTAAATTCTGGGGTTTGAGCAGGAATTGAAGATGAATGAAAAGTGTGAAGGGGTATTATTCTAAGCCATGTGTGGAGAGTGAGAGGGGCTCTGAGTTATGAAAAGGGAGGGTGAGGGGTGGCAGTGGGCAATGTGAGGTGAAGAGGAAATACCTCTGGTTTTTGAATGAATTTAAAAATTGTTCATGTGTGCAGCTTGCTTACAGAAGCGAACTAGTGCATAAAGAGCCACGAAACTCTGAAGATGCTTTCATTCAGAATCTGCAAGTTGTAAACAAGAACATGTGTCCGGATTGAAATGTGTTTTTGTGTGTTTCCAGGTTGGCATATTGCAGTATGGTGAGGTAGCCGTTCATGAGTGGTCTCTGAAGGACTACCAGACCACACAGAAGGTTGTGGAGGCTGCCAAGAACATCAGCCGACAGGAGGGACGAGAGACACGCACAGCATACGCCATCCAAATGGCCTGGTCAGTCACCATCTCTGGCTAATTCCATTAATTCCTAAGCATGCCGTAGATTTGGCTAGCACATTGGAAACTATCTTGCATGTAATTCTTGGTGTGAGATTCTCTGTGGTTAATCTCTAAACGTAACCCTGTACAATTTGTATCTACAATAATAGAGTGGTTTATTTTCTGGAAGTATGTTTTCTGCTGCCGCAGGCTGCTTTTGATTTATGGCCCACTCAAATATTACATGATGATAATAATATGAACATACTGTGTTGTTGAATGCACTGTCAGTCTATTGTGGTTTCACAGAGAGGAGGATGAACCTCTCAGTTTCTAAAGAAAGACTTTTAGAAAGCTGTGAAAGTAATTAGGGTTAAAATTTTGGCATCAATAGAATTCAAAGTGTAAAAATTAGATGCAGCTGACACAAAGTTCTAGATTTTGTGGGTAGGCCCTTTCACAATTTTTCACTCCCACATTTACATCTGTAAAAAATCTTTAGATGACCAAGAAACAAATGCATGAAGCTCAGTGGTGGAACGTAACAAAGTAAATGTACTTCGTTACTGTACTAAAGTAAAAAAATTGTGTATCTGTACTTTACTTAAGTAAAATTTAAGACCGGTACTTTTACTTTTACTTCACTACATTTTTAGAGCAAATATCTGTACTTTTACTTCGCTACTTTTTAAAAGTGTGTTTTACATTTTTTGTTACATTTTCGTTCAGGAATTTGAAAAACACACAGGTTTTTTAGCGCATCTTGAAGCCGCATCGCCAAAATCAAAAGAAGCAGTTGATCGGGAGAAGAAGTAATGAATCGAGAAACATTTTCCGCATTCATTCAGCGCCAAAAACCCAACATCAAATATTGTACAAATTAAAAAAGAGTCAGAAGATCGTTGTTCGTTGTATTTACTTCTAAATAAAAAGTTGAGCCATCATTACACAGAGCAGGGATGGATCTAGAATTTTCCAAAGGGTGTGGGGCTTTGACAAAGCCAATATATAGTGACTGGGGGCCCCTGCCCCAAAACAATTTAAAAAATAAGTGTCATTTTCCTCCATTTTGGTACCCATTCACTGGCCCTTCTAGCGGATAGCTTGACTTGTTCCTTTTCCTTTTGTTTTATTTATTTTTTTTGTGGACCAAAAGAGGCGGGAGAGGGGTGTCACACCCCTGCAGAGTATTTATCCTGGTTACCATGGTGACACCCTATAGCACAAAAAATAACATTTGAATTATGATCGAATACTTTTACTTTTTACTTAAAAAGTACAATTTACACCAACTACTTTTGTACTTTTACTTAAGTAGATTTTTTTTATTGGTACTTTTACTTTTACTTAAGTAAATTTTTTGCCTAATTATCTGTACTTTTACTTAAGTACAAAAAGTGAGTACTTCATCCACCACTGATGAAGCTGCTGGAAAACAGGAGACTATACATATACAATCAGTTCAAAATTTGGGTAAACTTTTCCATCAAATCTAATAAGAAAGCATGTCCAAATCTTGGATCTTGGATGTTATTGTGGAAAGACTGACATTAAGGGTTCAAATATTCAGTGTGTGTATCAAAATCAAAAGTCAAATGACAAACATTACTTTTGTAACTGTATTTTGATGATTTCTAATTTTGAGAATAACAACTGGACATACGTACATATCATATCTTCTTCTTCTTTTGGCATTCCCCTTCAGGGGTCGCCACAGCAAGTCAGTTTCTTCCATCTAATCCCATCTGCTGTATCCTCTTTGGTCACACCAACAATCTTCATGTCTTCCTTCACTGCGTCCATGAACCTCCTCTTTGGCCTTCCTCTAGTCCTCTTTCCTGGTGGTTCCAAATCCAGCACCCTTATTCCGATGTACTCTCTCTCTCTCTCTCCTCTGCACATGTCCAAACCATCTCAGTCTGACACATATCATATAGTCCTGTCTAATTGTGTAGGTAGTCACACCTTTCATTTACAACACCAGTAGTTTTAAAGATTTTTTCTGTTATTTTTTTACCACTAAATATCAGAAATCCGACACCACGAACCTTCATATTTGGTCGCTTTCAAAAGACTGTTACACAGTTACTGAACGTTAATCAAACCAAGAATGTAGACCATAGAAAAGCAGATACTGTAGCTCTTATGTTTGCGTTTTTGTGGCACTTTATAATAATATACTGTTAGTACATGAACCAAACTAATTTTGGAATCAGCTCTCTAAATTAATTTTCATGTAATTAAAGATATTTTTATTTGAATGGCACATCAAACTTAGCATTAGTGCTCTAAGATAACATCGAAGATCCAAACCTTTGAAGTAAGCTGAGCTAGATGGCCCCTTGCCTTTTTAAACTGAAAGACATCAATTACATTTTCCAAAAACAATCCGAGACATTTATTTTTCTGCTCAAACAAAACTTTTCGATCTGTCTTTTGTCTGTTTGATTTAGCTTTAGTCCAGAAAGCACAGCAGAGATTCCTGAACTTGTTCCTTCTTCTGTACGTCAGAGAGCTCTAACTACTTAATGTACATGTGAGGATTTAACAAGTGAATTTAAGGGCAAAATCACACAGTTTTATGGGCAGGTTTGGCATATCAAACTTAGAAATAACTTACAAATAACTCCCCCATCGATTTATTAAATTTGATTTCTGAGGAACTCAAATTTCAGGAAAGGCAGCAAAGCTGGAAGCCTAGGACCGGGGTTCAAGTTGTTCTACCATGGTGTAGATAGGAAGAGAAATGGTGTAGGAGTTATAGTGAAGGAAGAGTTTGTTGGGGATGTTCTGGAGGTAAAAAGAAGGTCAGGCATGGCGATGAGCCTGCCTGCCTGCCCAGCCTGCTGCCCATCAGCCTGGGAGGGACCAGGAAGGACAGGATCAGAAATGGGTATATCAGTAGAACAGCACATGTTAGAAGTTTTGGAGATAAAGTCAGAGAGGCCAGACTGAGATGGTTTGGACATGTGCAGAGAACAGAGATCGGCAGAAGGATGCTGGGTTTGGAACCATCAGGAAAGAGGCCTAGAGATAGTAGAAGGGAGATAGTAAAGGATTGCTCGTTCTTTGTTTATTGTGTAGCAAACAAAGAGGAAGACCAAAGAGAAGGTTCATGGATACAGGGAAGGAAGACATGAAGATAGTTGGCGTGACCGAAGAGGATTCAGCAGATAGGGTTGGATGGAAGAAACTGACTTGCTGTGGCGACCCCTGAAGGGAAATGCCGAAAGAAGAAGAATAAGAAGATTTCTGAGTAACTCTAATTCTTGTTGGTACTGTTTGTTGGACACAGCACTAAAAATAACTTTTACCATCTAAGTTCAGCTTGTTATTGTTTTAAAAATGAGGCAAATACATTTTTTTCCCCCAAAATTGTGCTTGATATTTGACCTGATATGAAGAATAAATACAGATTAAATTGCAACGTTAATTACAGAATTAATTAGGTCTGTCATACACTGATTTTGCTTTTAATGGTTTTTTACACAGTAAAGCATTCAGATATAAAATGATTTGAATTTAATATAGTGTCTAGAGCGAAAACATTTTTTAAATACAACCAATCTTAATATTTTATCTCAAACATCCAGATAAATATCTTAAAATAAAGTAGTTCACAAATTATAATAAAGTTGGCAGTAGAAAACAAAATGAAACTCAAAGTCAGATTCCATCTCCTCAGAAAATTTTCAAACCGACCCACTTCTACAGATAATTTTTTAAAATTTCTATCATATTATTTTTATCCCTCAATGGAAAAATGACTTTAGCTGCATTGGACTGTAGCAAGCCGCCACAACAGCTGCCAATGGTAGAAGTAACTGGGGGTTAGATGTCTTCACCAGGGACACTTAGGCATGGGCCCAGTGAGAATCAAACCGGCTTATCGTGGTCCAAGAATGGACATTCTACCACTGAGCCAACGTCTCCCTGTGTTGAGTCCCGCCCTTAGCTGAGTACAGGTGGTCTACAAATTAAATTCAAATAATTTTTCTGTTCAATGCTTCCTGACACATTAATCCAGAAAACGATGAACACACTGCTGTGCTTGGAAGACAACTTTTGAACATTTAAAAAAACACTTTTATAAATTCCAAACTAGTTTTTGTAAACGGTTAGTCGATGTTCATTTCCTAAGCAACCAGTCAACAGCACTAAATCTTGATTCAACTTTAATTCTGTGGGGACATTTCTTGCAAACTACCCACACATAAAAAGTTCTTTTATATGACACTCATGGCAACATTAAAACTGTTTTTAAAGATCCGTACAACTTTATTATTTATCTTAATAGAAGAATGTTGGCGGAGCTGGGAGTGTTTCCATTTGAGGCTCCAAATAAATGAACAATCGGGTAAAACCTATTACTTTTAAAAAGAAAATTCCGACTTTATTAAAGTCATGCCCATATAGCGCACCACACCCAGACCTGATGTGTGGCCATAACTACCAATTCTGAATGTGAGTCTTGGAGCAGAACTTTATACATACAGACGTATACAGAAAAGAAACACCTCCACACAACCTCACTGGTAATTGAAGAGTTCCTGTTTTCTCTCACAATTGAAGGTAAAAGTCAGGAACGTTTAGAAGACCAGTAACCAGTAAAGAGATGTAATTGTGGCTTTGAAAGATGGGAGGACCAGTTAGTGTGATCTGCTCCTGAACTCTGTCACAATTCTCACCCTGCTAGATGTAAAACAAACAGAAGATTTAATTATTCTTTCAAAAACAATGAAAAAATAATAATTTCTGAAAAAGTTTTTCCATTCGTTTCAAGTTTTTCTCACATTAAAACCTTGATGCTCAAGAGGAAGATCAGTCATAAAAAGATAACAAATTGAAGTAGAACTGGACTTTTAAAAACATAAATCCTCCCATTACATACACACATGCTAATAGATAACTAAATAACGTCAGATAGAAAAGATGTGACAGGGTAGAAAAATAGTTAGATTAGCAGAATAGAGGTGTTTGGCTGCTCAGTCAGCAGAGCTGCAGGTGTGGCAGGAGCTGGTCAGCCAAAAAGAACTTCTGCAGCTATAAAAATACACAACACACACAAGCACATGACCATCTACACACACATTTAGAAACTCATACTTTTCTCATTAAACCCATGTTATGTAGCCTTTCAAATCTACTTTCAGAACGAAACATTTACAGCCCCTACTCCCAAACCTCTTAACCTCAACTTTAACCCTTTTCATTGCATGTTTCACCTCTGAACTCTGGTCTAAGTGTGTTCTTATAATAAACTTAAACTAGCCTTTAGTAGAAAAAGTCACTTCTCTTTCACGCCATGTGGGTTTTATAATAATTCAATTTGGGTTATTTTTACTGGAGATTCACAAAAAAGATAGTCTCAAACTAACAAATTTAATATAAGCTGACAAAAATTGTGAGGGGTTCTAAATTCCACAAAGATAATGAGATAAATTTCAGATCATAACAGGGATTAATTACTTTCTCACAACAAAATTAGTGAAAGCAATTACTAGAAAATAAAACATTAATTAGTAAGAAAAAAAATCCAGTTCAATGACATGTACAATAAAACCCTGAATTTAATACAAATTTTATATTAACCTGTAAAACTAATCAATATGTAGGGATATTTTTTTATTTTTATGAAGACCCAAAGTAAATGAAGTTTTCCATTATTCTCACACATAAAAGACTTTTAAAAGATCGTCTGATGGCGGGGGTAATTTATCAACCACTTATAAGTTTGACCTTAACCCTTACTTCTAAAAGACTTGAAAGCAGCTGTGGGGTCACACAGTGAACCCCTCTAACACTCACCACATTTTACAGTAAAACATATCTTCTGCCAGAACATGAGACAAGCTAAACTGAGCTTTTACATACGTTTATAATCCATCTAGTGTGGTTCAAAAGAAAGTTTGGGGTATCTGTAGCATCATGACCATTCATACTTTGACCCGTGTGTTAGAGCTCTCTCATAAATAACTGTAGTTTATGGCCTCTTGTGATTCCAGGTTTAGAGATCTGTAGGTAAGTCATGACTGGACTTTCAGCTCAAAATCTGTTTTATTTAAATGGGTTCACATGGAAACTATTTTTTATTTTCTAAAAACTGAAGTGATACAAATCATCTTTTTGGAGTTGGGTTTCTAATAAACAGAACTAAACACTAAGACATCCAAATAGTTTTTCTTTGGAGAAAAAGTCAGGGAGGCCAGACTGAGATAGTTTGGACATGTCCAGAGGAGAGAGAGAGTGCATTGGCAGAAGGATGCTGGGTTTGGAACCACCAGGAAAGAGGCCAAGAGGAAGACCAAAGATGAGGTTCATGCCATCTTTGACATGATGTCATAATGTCCTTATGCTACATTGCACATCACAACTATGTAGAAAACATCATGTGCCCTCTATTATAATATCTCTCTAAAAAATCTCCCAACATCCCCTATTATTTGTGCCAATTGCCCAAATTAATCAAAGTGAAATGTATGGTTTAGTTTTCAGTGTGATATTTCAAAATAGTCTCGACGTAGACACACTGACTGCTTCATTAACATGAAACAACCCCTTCTCCTTAGGTTAGCCACTGATGTCTTTATCGCCCCACCCGTCTGAGATACTTGTGCTCTCCCACACAGAAAAGAACACAGTCGGACCGCTGGGTTGTGTCATTACCACACTGCATTGACTCCATAAAACGGGTTGTAAATAGAACCAGGCCCCCCAATTAGCTTCACTTACTTTCCCTCTTCTTTCATCTTTTGGATTTCATTTTAGGTCATTTCAATTATTCTTCCTCTAATTTAGCAGAGTTATTCTGGGTTTCTACTTGTACAGTATGATGTTATTATAAAGTAAAGACAGTTTTACTGGTTTTAAAGGACTAGTCATTGTGCACAAATTATATTTCCAACTATTCTTTTTTTTCTATCTTTCTGCTGTGTCTCTTGTGGTTTAAGACAGTTTCAGTTTACTTCTTTGACATGTTTCTTAATCTTAATCGACCTTTTGCTCTTTTATATGATCCCCGTTTTTACTTCACCTTCTCTTTTATGGTCTGTTTTTCTTTTTCTTCTCTGCGTCCTGTGCAATTTGCAGACTGCATAGGGGAAATGGTTGTTTTTGACTTTCAGCTTCTTGTGGCTGACCATAATGTTATAAATAGGCAAGGGCTGCTGTTAGGCTTGAAAATGACTACGATCATTTGCAGTGACTGCTCGCCCTCTTTCTCTGAGTATGTATGTGTGTGTGTTGGTCTGAGGCTTACCAGCCCTATTCTGCACTTGAAGAAGGTCTCTGAGAGAACAGGTTTCTTCCAGACAAACAGGGTGTGGCTTGATTCTGGTCAAGCATTTGTCATTTAGGTCTTGCCTCTGAAGCACTGCACAACTGGAAGGGTATGAATATATGTGGCTTCTGTGTGCAGTGACACATGGGACGATCACTTTGAGGCAAATAGTATACGGTAAATGCTTGCCACCAATAAAGATGTTAGTGGTTCTTTTATATGTCCTGTGTTTGAAAAACATAACAATTTACTCCAGCACTTAAAAAATACCCGTTTTGTATTGTCTAACAGATTAAATTCATCTCACCTTTTGACATAACCAATTTGCCTGCTTTTGTATTCAAATCTGATTGATGCTGAGTTTGGAACTGCTCAGGAAGAGACTTGGAGAAAGACCAAAGGGGAGCTTTATGGATGTAGTGAAGGAGGACGTGCAGTTAGGGTGAGAGAAAAGGATGCAGAAGACAGGGCAAATGACTTGTGGAAAAGCCAAAAGGAGAAGAAAAAGACAATTAAGTTCAGTAAACGAATATGAATTTATTTTGATCAGTGTTATTATTATTGTTGCAGCACAGAGGCGTTCAGTGCTGAACGAGGAGCACGAGAAGGCGCTTCTAAAGTGATGATTGTGGTGACAGACGGAGAGTCACATGATGGGGAGGAGTTGCCTGATGCTCTGGCGGAATGCGAGAACAGAAATATCACCAGATATGCCATCGCTGTGAGTACATTTGGTCAAATGTAATTCATAAACTTGTGCAACTTTATTACTGCAGAATGCAGCAAACTTCAATAGTTTATTCTGGAAACAATTGTTTGTCCCCTAACAAGCAACAAACTTATGTCAGCATAAGTTTACTGAAATTCCCCAGATGTACATGTGTAGATAAATACATGTATGTACTGTACGTATTGTCTGTATGTGGGATGAACACTACATACGGTACAACAACAGGCAACTTACAAAATCATCTCTCCAAAAGAAATTCTTAGATTACCTGTGGGTGTACTAAAAAAGCTGAGTGGGAGTAAGACTTCCTGACCAGTTCTACCCTCAAACACACTGAACCACCTGAATCCTGAGTGGTCAGCAACACACACACAGACAGGCAGACTCAGCACCACTTCCTGCTCCATACATGAAACTTGGAAATCCCAGAGGAGAAAAGTTAAAGTTAATGGCAGCAAATAACAGATATCACATGTAGATTAAAGTTAGCAGTTCTTCAGGTTGAAAGAATAATCCAAAACTTACATACAGATGAGCAGTAGTAATAAATGCTAATATCTACTGTGTGTCTGTGAGTGATAATACAGTGTTCTGCTTTGTACAACCAAAACATACTTTAATACAGGATGAGACAACCGAGACCAAGAAATCAACACATGGCATCAAAGCCAATGCTAGAAATCAGATAAAATCAGATAAAATTATTGCAAAATTCAAATTAAAGTAATTAACTTTGTGGACACCATTTAAAGCAATTGAAAAATGATTTATGGACATCTATTCCATTGCTTAAAAAATTGTTATGAAACTAATTTATTAAAAAAGCAAAATAAAAAAATCTTCCTTTTGTTTTTGTTCTAAAGCCATAGCTGCAAGAATGGAAAAAAAAATCCTGCTTTCCTGAAATTTATTCGTAGATCTTAAACTTTTTAAGATCTATTTACAATTTAATCTGTTTGGATTGCCCAACATACGATCTGTACTGTACTGCTAAGAGAACACAATTTCTCGGAATATCAGCTGAATATTTGCAAACACTTGTCCAAAGTTAGAGAATACATTTCTGAAAATAGATATGAACAATAAAAAAATTAATTTCATTAAACTGAGCAATTTTTACACAAAAATTCTGTGTTAGATTGTTACACAGCAGGCTGTTGCTGTTGCTTTCTGTATTACCTCCATACCATATAGCTATCCATACACAGAATGGAAATGCTCAGAGGTCTTTAAATGTCTGATCGTCCAAAGCAGATTGTGGATTATGTATCAGTAAGGGACAAAGGGGGGGAAAATCCCTTTGAATGTGTTTTCATGCTGTAGTGTCTAGACCCTTAAATCTTAAAATACATTTTAAAATCATGAACATCAGGAAATGTGCTTTAAATCTGAATAACACTTCATCTTTTTTGGACTCTTTTTTACAAGTTTCTCTGTGGGGTTGGATTTTTTTTTTTTTTTTACTTCTATAGGATCTTTCAGTGCACATTTATAAGTAGGCACTCTTTACATTATACACATGCACTCTGCTGCAGCCCCTGCCCTTTAAAAACAGAGGATTTCCTTAGTTTGCTTGGCAGCCATGGCCACATTGGGAGTTTCTTGGGTTTGGTTTCTGTTATGGAATTTTCTCACTTGTACTTCATACATTAAACCATAAGCTGCTGCAATAGACCTTCTGCCTCGGTCACATCTTCACCTCACTCAACCATAACTGTGAACCTTGTTTTCCAATGTAAGAGACTGACCATTTTCTCCCAGCTTGTGTTTTTCAGCAGTTTGTTTTTCTCATTTTCCCTCCCTTTTCTTCCTCATGCTTTATTTTTCTTTGATCAACTTACTTTGCTCAGTCCTTTTAAAATATTTTTTCTCTTTTGGTCTGGAATCCAGGTTCTGGGTCATTATATACGAAGACAGCAAGATCCAGAAACTTTTATTAATGAGATCAAGTACATCGCCAGTGATCCAGATGATAAATATTTTTTCAATGTCACTGATGAAGCAGCACTGAATGACATTGTGGATGCTCTGGGAGATCGGATTTTCACTCTTGAAGGTTAGTTAAAACAAAATAACCCCAGTTGTTATGGAATTTACACAAGTTTTGGATTCATGTTAGGACATCCTGTACAGTGAACATTTGGAAATACTAAATTGTATGTCTTGAATTATCCTTTAGTCATTCAAGTTTTGTTTTCTCATTAATTTGAAAAAAATCCCATAAGCTACTGATCAGCTGATAAATTTCATTGCTCTAAGTTACATATTTTAATTCTAAAATATTATCTAAATACTAACAACTTTAATTGGATTGTCAAAAAAAGGAAACAGGCCGACAGAGTTTTTACAGAAGTTACAGGAACTTCAGAGAAAGGCTGTTGAAAAGTGATGCCACTCCTAAATGCTCAAGAGAATCAAAGAGGAAGCAATGGGAGGAAAGCAAATGTCTCCCACCTGTGGTCTTCAGTGTAAAGACAAAATGATAGTGATCAGATGTTGGGAGGAAGGAAGAGGAAGGGTGGAGATGTGCAAAAAAAAAAAACATAGGGAGTGAAATAACCATGTTATTCATCTACAGGTACGCTTGGATACAACGAGAGTTCATTCCATATGGAAATGTCTCAGATCGGTTTTTCCACACACACACTGGATGTGAGTTTTATCTCCTAGTTTTCTAATACAACTCTCCATTGAAACGCCAACTCATCTCCACCTTCTTTATTTCCTCAGGATGGTATTCTGTTTGGGATGGTGGGTGCCTATGACTGGGATGGTGGGGTATTGAAGCAGGGGACCAATGGAAAGATCATGCCCACTAGAGAAGCTTTTGAAAGCGAGTTTCCACTGGAACTTAAGAATCATGCTGCTTATTTAGGTATAAGTCTGTCAAACCACCATGCATGATTCATCACTTTAACAGTTGATTGTAATTTGTGTGGTGGTGCAATGTTGCTTGGATCTGCATTGATGTTTTTAGGTTACAATATTTGTGTGTAGTGTAAACCAAAACTTGAAATAAACACGCACAATCAAGTTTACCACTTAATCCTTAAGAGAGTCAGTTAAATTAAATTGTTCTTTGCTCTAAACCCACAAACTTTTTAAAAAGTAGTGCAGAACAAAAGGAAAGTAGAACAAAATGTCAGAATGATGTTTTAAAATACCTCATGCTTTTACATTTTAGAATTAGTCCTTTGCATTCAAGTTTAACCACTAATGCTCTGTGTTTGTGCACAACAATGCTCAGTATTTGAAGTCATTTCTGTCCCCTTATGGTTTCTCCACATGGCAGTAATTCTTACACAGAGTGTTTTTTACACGTTTTAAAAGTTTGATAAATCATTTTAAACAGGTTGATATGTTTTAGTTTTAAAATGAGTTTTTTTGGCTCCTACTTTAACAAATTAGTTACATTGTAGCAATTTAATAGTGTGATGATATCCTGAATTACATCACCGCCCCCATCAACCTCTGATTAGAACATGCAAACTCTAAAACAGTTTCTCCTGCCTGTCAGTTAACTCTCTCCCCCCCTAACCCACCCCTAAAAAACAAGTTTTTGCAAAAAAAAGCCAAGGTAAATTATTGACTTAAAAATGTAGATTTTTGTTTAGTGACTTGATCTTGTTATCTTTGTTAAGAACACACAATATTTAGTTTGAAACCACAAAATGGTAAAACCGCTCTAAAATGATAAAAACCCATCATTTGTGAACAAATGACTGTTTTCTTTTTTAGTTATGGTGATTCAATACTCATGTCCCTAACTTTTCTGCAACCTTTTGTCAAAAAGATCATGAATGATGTTACAGCAATGGCTAAAGTATAGTTTATTCCCAGGTTACACAGTATCATCTATCATCATTGGTGACTGGAGGAGGTTGTATGTTGCTGGTGCTCCTCGCTTTAAACACAAAGGAAAAGTCATTCTGTTTGAACTGGGTAATGACGGGGAAGTGGAAATTGTACAAGCATTCAATGGTGAACAGGTAAACAGTTTTCTTTTCCTTGTTCTTTTCTCCCCAGTTTGTTACGAAAGAAAACTGAAATGATTTTCTTTTAGTAATGGTAAAAGCAAGAGTGCCACCTGTTGGTGGTGATTTTTAGATGATATATTTGTCTTTTTTTTTAGATTGGGTCCTATTTTGGAAGTGAAGTTTGTGGACTGGATATCAATCAAGATGGCATCACTGATGTCTTTCTCATTGCTGCTCCAATGTACCTCAGTTCAGGAAACAAAGAGGCTGGTAAAGTCTACATATACACCCTCAGTGGGGTAAGATATTAGTGGAATGAGTTCAAATATCAAACTTAAATTATAATGTGTGCTTTTCTTTGTGGAATCTACTCTGTTACTTTTAACTCATGTAAACATAACCATAGTTCAACTTCTGTCTACCAGGAGCAGGTGTTTTTACCTAATGGTACTCTGAAGTCTGAGGAAAAGTCCCAAGATGCCAGGTTTGGTTATGCACTGGCACCTGCTCCAGATCTGAATCATGATGGCTTTAATGACCTGGTGGTGGGTGCTCCACTAGAAGATGACCATAGAGGGGCTATCTACATATATCATGGTGATGGCTTTTACATTACACCAAATTATAAACAGGTACTTTCCATTTACATACTCCTGCAAACATTCTGTAGTTCCTCAGAATAAAAACTGATATTTGCCTCTTGTGTTCACAGCATATACCTGGGTCACTTGTTTCCCCCTCTCTGCGGTATTTTGGCCGCAGTGTGAGCGCACAGTTGGATTTGGATGGAGATGATCTGATAGACTTGGCAGTAGGAGCACATGGTAGTGCTGTGCTGCTCAGGTGGGCAGAAATATAAAAGGAAATTCAGTACTACTCCACTAGAGCAGATGAGGTTGCTTTCAATTATTAGGGCACTTTTCAAAAGCCCAGAAAGATGAAGATTTTCTTTGCACATTTTCTGCAAAGTTTAAACTTAAAGTGGGATTGCAGTGCATGTAAAAATACCCCAAAAAAAAACCTTCATCAGTGTGACTGTGGATTATATTAAAACATTTTAGAAACTTCTTGGACATTTGCTAAATATATGGTTCCAGAGAAGCCAGTAACTTTTTGTTTCTATTCATAGCATGTTTCACCACAATGGAAGACTATTTGGAAAAAGTGATCACATTACAAAACAAGCTTCTGAGATTCAAATGCTTTGTAAATAGCCCTGCGTGGAAAATTAATATTTGGTACGTCTGACAGTTTCTGTGAGGTCCACAAACCCATTAGAGACAAAGCAGCCAAAAAATACTTTTGGGTTTTATTTAGTTTTGTCTTCTGAACTGCTTATCTGGGGTTGACAGAGCCTATCCTGGCTAAATTCAGGTGAGAGGCAGGGTACACCCGGAACAGGTGACCTGTCTGTCACGGGGCCACACACACACACATCCCAGGGGCAATTTTGTAGCAGCTAATCAACCTAACATGCATGTTTTTGGAGGGAGGAAACCCACGCATACAAGTAGAGAACATGCAAACTCCACACCGATAGGCTAGTGTTTCAAGCCTCTCCCACCCAGGACTTGAACCCTGACCTTCTTGCTGTGAGGCCACTGTTCTAACTACTGTGCCACCTAGGTTTTGTTTTGTGCATGGAAAATAAGGAACAAATCAAAGGAGTAAAACGCCTTCATGAGCGTTACATTATAAATAATGTTTTCCACTAACTTTTTTCCAGTTCTCGAAGCATCGTCCAGATCAACGTGAGTTTGTCTTTCCAACCACACTCCATCAATGTCATTCAGAAGACATGTAGAAGGGGAAGTAGAGAATCTGCCTGTCTGAACGCCACTGCCTGCTTCACAGCCGTATCGCGCTCTCCTAGACATGACAGCAATACTTTTGGTAAAACTCTTCTTTTTTTTTTTAACAAACATCACATCCTCATAAACACTAGTTGGTTATGAAGCACTGTTTTATATTTAAGAAATATGTAGTAGATTTTGTGATGGTTACAGTTTGAAAATCATCTCTCATCATGTCTCCATTCGCCTTGTCCTGTAAAGATCTGTGGGTGTCAGCTATGCTGGATGACAGAAAGTTATCTGCACGGGCCTTGTTTGATGACAGCTCTCACAGACAGACCCAGATGTCGATCAGTGTCCATACAGCAGAAACTGTCTGCTACAAACTTCCCTTTCATGTCTACGTGAGTGCTGGTAGATGTTTTGTTCCAACACATGGGGAAAAGCCAGTTTAACTATAATTATATCTTCTATGTAGGACACAGCAGATTATATCCGTCCAATCAGTTTCTCATTGAAGTTTAAAATCAACAACACAGAGTCTGGTCCAGTCCTCGATGAAGGCTGGCCCACAACTGTCAAGAAATTTGTGAGTTGTACAAAAACAGCTGCTTTTGGATTGAATTCTAAATAACAACACATTTCTTTTTTATGCAAACTTGTCTAGATACCATTTTTTAAAGACTGTGGTGAGGACGACGTCTGCACAACAGACCTGGTGCTACAGGCACAGATGGAAATTTCTGGAACAAGGTGCAGATTTTACCTTTTTTATTTGATTTAACATATAAAACAATAAAACCAAACACAATCTCAGTTGGTCATGTCTGAGTGAGTCGGTTCTTTCTCCGCAGACATAAGCCCTATGTGATTCGCAGCCCTCGTAGACGTTTGGCGGTGGAGGTGCAACTTCACAACAAACTAGAAAATGCCTACAACACCAGTCTGATGCTGAATTATTCACGTAATCTTCACTTCTCTAGCCTGAGCATCCGGGTAAACCACTGTAATCACCCTCCGAAAACCTCTGACATCATTTCTATACAGCAAATCTCATTCATTTGAATGATTTTTTTTTCTGTTATCACAGGGAGAAGCCCACATTAAAATTGAATGCACAGCAGTTGGCCCCAACAGCCACTCGTGCAATGTCAGCTATCCAGTGTTTCGCTCGCAGTCAAAAGTATGTTTGATCTATAAAAACAAAACTCTATCACTCTTTCACTGTGTCACTTGAGCAGGTTATCCTCTTTTCTGTCTGCAGGTTAACTTTATGTTGGAATTTGAGTTCAGCTGCACGTCTCTGCGCAGACAAGTGGAAATACAGCTCACTGCCACCAGGTGGTAACACTGACATATTTTAGACCAGGGGTGACCAACAAATTTTTGTCCCAAGATCTACTTTCCAAGTAGCAAACCTCCTGAGATTTATCAGTCCAATGTCAACATCACACACACACAGAGATGATTTCAAGCATGCAGTAAAACTACTCTCACAATACGTTTTGTTGTTGTTACACGACCATTAGACATCACATCACAAACACGCACTCTCTCAAAGGCACAGAGAAATTCCTCTCTCTCAAACACACACAAATTTCTGTCTCTCTTTCTCACTCACACACACACACACACACACACACACACACACACACACACACACACAGACATTTTCTACACAGAGGCAGGGCTTTGGGAGGAGGGGCCACAGCGGCAGCAAGCGCTACTTATTGAGAACAGGTTTAACAACGTGCTTTCGTGTCAATGACTCTAAAAATCTATAACACTAGAAAAAGTTGCTAGATTGTTGCTTTGTTAAAAAAAATTGCTAAGTTTTAGTGACTCTAGCGACTAGAGGGGCGGAATACACGCTAAAAAATAGCGTCAAACTCGCTAAATTGGCAACAATGACCTCCTTTCATATATTTTTTTTCCTACACACCTGGCAGTTGACTTGGAATCAATCCGCCGGCTACCCATAGACCGCGATCAACTGGTTGGGCACCCCTGTTGTAGATTCTAAAAAAAGTTTTTTTTTCTAATCAAACTTTATTAACTCTACTTTTTTGTCCTACAGTGACAGTGTGGAGAGAGAAGAAACATTTGGAGACAACAGAGTTACACTACAGAGTTTTGTTCAATATGAACCAGATCTGTTTGTTAGCAGGTGTGTTTTTTTTAAGTTTAAGATTGATCCTATTACTTGCATTAATTAAAATCTGATTTATTCATTGTTTTCCCTTTGCAGTTACTCCAATCTGAACCGTTATGAGGTCCACCCCACACGAACTGTTTCAGAAGCAATTGGACCAGAATTCTATACACACATCAGGGTAAAAAAAAAACAGAACTTTGGAAAAAGGCTTAACCCACAAACTATTTATTTCTGTTTTACATCCAAGAATCCAGACAGCCTTGTAATCATCTAATGTGGTTTTGAGAAGTAGCCACTGTGAAAGAATGAAAAACACACTCCAAGTTCAGGAATAAATCAATGCAGTGTGTTCATAAAAAATGTTAGAATCAGTGAGGGGGCAGATTAATTTAGAAGCAAAACAGGCAGGAATATATTTAAAACATACTAGTATTATGAGAATCTGAGCGAAACCCAAAATCCATCATTTAAAGTAAATAATAGTTCACAAAGGATAGCTATAAGTATAATCTCATCAAAATTTTAATGTCTAAACCTCTGACATCTAAAAACAGCTCCAGAATATTCTTCCTGCCAGACAAAAATATTTTCCAAAGACATGTTTTTAAAGAGAGACAACATAATGTTGAAAAGTTATGAATAGTTTTCTAATCACTGTCTCATTTTAATAAATTGATAGTTTTTTCTAGTTTTTTTGCAATATGTAAGGAAATACTTTATTAACGTTAATAAGTCAACATTACTTTATCCAACTCTGCCAACTCTACCCTGAAAACCTAATAAGTTCACCCGTAGTTGGTACTGATAAACCAACTATAGATGTGATTTTAATTAAAGTCCCTTCACTGATTGTGGAGGTATTGTGCTCACAAAAAAATTGTGAAATCGACCTTTGTGACCCTGAAAACCTGATCAGTTAATCTATAGTTGGTGCTGAGTAACTGTACTGTAATACTGAAGTAGTAAACTTGTATGGACAGCTAAAATGATGTTTGTTTGTAGTTACAGAATCTGGGTTGTTACTCTGTGAGTAATCTGGAGCTGCAGATATATCTGCCATCTGTAGCTGCAGAAGACAAAATCTTCATGATCGTGACTGATGTCTCCTCAAGCAACGTGAGTCGACCATGTGCGAATTTTTATTTTATTTGCTGAAATCTCTAGAGCATTTTAAACTGGACCTACAGGCAACTGGGGTTAACTGCAGCGTGATGAGTGACACGGACCAGCTGAAAGCCAGACAGAGAGGTGTGCACCCCCTTCATCCTGAGGACATGATGCAGGATGAAACACTGGTGAGAACAGAAAATGAACACTACAAAGGATTTGCATAAATGCTCATGAGACCCATATTCTTATGTGTGTCCGAGCAGAGTTGCAGCAGGTCCTGGTGCACAGAGGTTGTGTGTCAGATCAAGCAACTCGGTCAGGACGCCACTATTCGAGTCACTCGCAGAGTTCACGATGATTTCTTCAGAAAAGTGAGTTACAGATACTTAGATTTTTAATCAAATGAACCAAAAGTGGGTCATCATGCCTCTGTTCTTGTTTGTAGGCCAAATATAAATCAGTGAAGATAATAAGTACGTTTGCCGTCACAGCCCAGGAGACAAACCTTATCACATTAGGCACAGGAACAATCTGGGGGGAGGTAAGACTGTAAACAACAACCTGCGTAACACAAACAAGATAACTTGTTCTTTTCTTTCTCTGTGATTTTATTTTCTCTAGAATGTTCTAGAAGTGTTGAAGGGGCGAGCTATTCCCATCTCGCTCTGGATTTTGATTGGCAGCATTATAGGAGGTTTGCTGCTACTGGCTCTCATTACTTTCATTCTATGGAAGGTATTTATTTCATTAACCTTGATAAATACTTTGATATGTAGGGGATCGATTCTAAATAAAATCTTTATTTTGCCAGCTTGGGTTCTTTACAAGAAAACAGAGAGAAGATGACGACCATGAGGAATGAACAGTTTTTGCTCCAAAAGAAGAGAGGTTATTTGACACCAGGCTTAGAGAAGATCTGAGAGAGGGTTTAAAACCCCAAACTGAATCTTCAAGACCAAAGGAAGCATCATCAGGGTCCAAACATAATGCACTACCCACTTTTACCAGGATTTGGGGCACTTATGTAAATATGTTTTTTTTTTTTTTTTTTACTTTAACAAACAAGTGTATTAAACCAGTTCTTTTATTTAACTTGCAGACATTTTCACTGTTTCCACAAGTCAAACAATCACTTGGCTCAATTGCATTTGTTTTGTTCTTTTTCTTTAATGGAAATAAATATGTTGAGTGGTGTTGTTGTTCTGTTTTTATGGCCTCATGCATGATGTTGTTTTGTGGGGAAAAAAAACTTTAAAAACTTTTGAACCGTTTTATTTAACAGAAATCAAAATGATAATTAAAAACTAAGAAAATAAGTGTAAAGTGAATGTGATTCAACTTGCAGATGTTTTAGTTGAGCTGATGTAGGACTCCAGAAGAAAAATAGTTTCATCTACTTGGTTCTCAGCTGAATCTAACCTAGAGAGCAAAATAGAAAAATTAACCTAAAAGAAAAATCAAATTTCTGAGATAAGAAATTTTTCTAAAAAAAAAAAAGAAAATGTTAGCGTCTTTTTCCTACTTGTTAACGTGAAGCCTCAAGCTCTCCAACTGTTGCTTCTCAATAGGAGTGATCATTTCCTCGACCTCTGTCAGTTGATCTGGTGCAGCACCGCTAGCCTGCAGAGAGGCTAAAATGGCTTCAATTCGCTGAGATTTTTCTAGAAGGCGCCTGTAGACGAAAAAAAACCAAAAACCCACCAATCAGCTGGTTCTTTAAAAATATGGTGCTTGAAAGGGAAACTTATCAAAGACCCACTTGCTTTCTTTGCTCTCAAAATGGCGTCGCTCCATGAGGTTGGCAACTGTCTGTAAAAGAAAAAAAAAAGACAATGTGTTACAGAAGATAAACTCACAATGAAAAATTTAAATAATAGAGCTTCAAAACGCAATTAGTGTTTAATGGTTCACCTTGTAGGAGTTCTGTAGCAGCATTCTTGCTGTGGGGAGCTGATTAACAGTATAAAGATAGAAAGTGCGAGAAGGCGCGAAGTCTGGTGTCTTAGGGATTTCCTGAAGAACATTTGGTCGGTCAGAACACTTTACTTAACGCTAACTTAGCTTGACTTATCTGTTTCACTATGATTTTATTATCAGTCCATGATGTCTACCTGTAGTTGGACCAGATTATGTGAAATCAGTGTGTAGACCATGTCTTTAGCCTCTTTCGTTGGAATCATGGCAAAATCCTCCACCTGTTTTTGTTCCAAGTGATGTTTTTGTAGCAAAAGACGGAAGATGCGAGCCGATCTTGAGCCAAATCTATTTGGGAATCAGATGGGGCTGACTCAATAATTATTTGTGAATAACAATGCAGGAACATCTATCCAATCAAAACACACTTACCTCTCCTGTACAACAGATTCAAGCGTGGCTCGAGCCAGGTTAGATAATGATTTATATAGATCTGAGATATAGGCTCAGAAAAGCAACATTTTTTTAAAAGAAAACTAGCTGGTTTAGAAAAAGGAGTTGGTATCGACTTTTATGACACAAAGGATACTAACAACAAACATCCCTCCTCCGCTTTCACCAGCCTTCCCCACAAACTCCATCTGAGGAATTAAAAAGAAACACAATTTAAAAAGATTGAAATCAGACGACAAGCAGTAGGTTTTTACAAACAACGTACCGGATCATCCACCAACAAAGTCAGGTACTGGTCCAAGATCTGTCTGGGAATATTGTAACTAGCCGGCAAGGACCTGAAGATCTCATTGGCTGAAAGAGGCTTTGTGCAGATAGCTGTGGGAGAAGTCGTCACTTCACTCATCCTCAACATGGCCCTCACTATTTCACTGCTGGTCTGAATTAGAACACAAAACCCACCAAATAAAAATGCATTATGTTGGTTTGTCTCCCCTACTACAAAAATAGAGCGGAAATGATGAGAAATATATATATATTCTTTCTGATAAACACATACTAAAGCTACTTAACCTGTTTCTTGATCCAGCGACGCCCTAGAAAATTGATCTGCACTTATTTGAGAAAGAAGTTATTTGCTAACCTGATCAAACTTGTTAGCCACAGCGCTGATGATTGCCTGGTCTCTGAAGTAAAGATGGAAACGCTCAAAATTCACCTGCCAGTAAATTGCTTCATCCCCGTGAGTCTGAGCAAAAGAACACACAAGTAAAAAGAAGTAAAAGATTAGATTACTAATCAGTCATTTCTTAGGTGAAGAGAACGTTAAAAGGTTAAATGTTTGCAGTAGATGCTACAATTCCTAACCTCTGGATCCATTCTAGCTCGCTTTGCACTCCTTTCTTCCTCACCATCGGCACCTCCATGCTGGCGTTTGCCTCGTCCAACAAGTGTGATATGTGGAATTGTGTAGCATTCGGGGAAACTCTCTGGTGTGGGATGGCTGGCTGTTTGATTAGCAGGGGCAGCAGGAGTTTCTGTTGTTCCTGAACGTCCCAACGGAGGACAGCGCTGAAGAAAGTGAGTCTCCACCAGTTTGGAAAACGCAGAAGATACTTCCTTATAATCCACACTGTTTCCCTCTACAATAACAAAGTAGAGACTTCATTTTACACATTTTGTCAGTGTTCTATGTAAGCTAGGCAAGACTTCACACTCAATATTTTCTGATAAAATCCAACATATCTGGATTGTGAAACTAGTGTGTATGTTTACACAAGATTTGTACTGAATTCCATAACTTTAAGAAACATGTCATTGTGTGAAGAGTTTCAAATGTTTTTAAAGGCATGAAATACAGTATCTTGTGAGTTTTACACAAAAATTTTCAGCCATGGAGCGGATACCTAAAGTACCAAGGGTCCCCAAGCTCAATCCTAAAGCAAATTCTTAGATATAACCTAATTTCTTTGTTGAGTGTTTTGGGAATATAATGAACTTACCCTCCATGTTTTGTGTAAGACGGTCTGCGACTGTCTTAATTGTGCTGCTCATTGTCATGTGGCCTCGCTGTAGCAACTCCTCAATGACGATTTCCCCAACGTCACCATACAAAGATTTAGCAGTGTAGATGTAACGTGGATAACGCAAAATTCTCAAGATCCGGTGAATGTAGGCCTGATATTCTGTTGGGGTATTGGGTCCTTTGCGACCAGTGATAAATGAACATGCCCCATGCTGCACGAGCACACACACAGACTTCTTCACCTGGAATCAGAAAAAAAAAGGGGAGTACTTAGAAAAACTTTCTTTATAGTCCATCAGCATCAAAATAAAGTTTACAGATTTAAGATCAATGCTAAAAGTTAGTCAACAAAAATAGGAATTACCAGATCAACAGAAATGCCGGTTTCATGAACAATACTTCTTAAATTCTGTGGTCCATTTTTTAACAAATGTGTTCCCACTTTTCCCACCAGATCTCCAAAATGTTCTCGAAGTAGAAATCCACACAGGCGAACTTCTTGGGAAGTCATCTATAAACACAAAAACAGACATTGAGATGATCAGTTGAAGAAATAGTAAATCATTAGTTGCAGATGTTGAATTATGTATCTTGACTAGCTTATTAAAGATTAGAACAATATCCAGCTTCCAGCATAAAATAGAAATATAAAATACTAAAACAACAATCATCAACAACAACACTTATTTCAATCTTCAAAAGTATGAACTTTTTTTTTTTAATCATTTTTTCCAGTCAGTATTAACTTAATGAAATGGATTTTTTTAAAAAGGCTACTGTACAGTTTATTTGATAAATAGATTCAATAGATCACTTCTGGATGAATAATAGATACATAAACTAGTTGCCAATAATATTTATTTATTTTTTGTAAAAGTGTAATATTGGATCATCTTCAGGTCAGAACATCTGATCTGTCACTAATCTGAATTTGAAATATTTTCTCTCCAGATTTAAACTAAAATCGGAATCAGAAGTACTTTATCGATCTATACGTGGAAAGAAGTGTTACATCAGCAGTACTGTACTCACGAAGAAAAAGAAATAGTAAGTACATATACAAAGATCAGAAATAATACAAATAAAATTAATAATATGAACGAAAATAAGGATTCAAACAACCGTAAAAAGTTTTTTAAAACGACATTAAACAAGAAGAGCTTTATATTTTAGTGTTGTATGTTGTAGCATCAGTTTATCTGACATGATAGTGAACACAACACACGCACGTGGAAGCACTGGTACGAACTACTAACTCATTTAAAAGTCACTAACACATTCATTAACTTTGCCATTAAAAATTAAAATACTTTTCTCATTTATGCTCAGCCCTTTTGATGCAAATTGATTTTCAGAGAAGTTTTTTCTATTTTAACATACCTCAAAAAACCCTCAGCCATGTATTTTCTAGGATGTCAACAAAGAATCACTTCCGCTTTGTGGTTATCAGTGCCGCTATGCATGCTGGTCTGGAGGTGGACACTTTGTGGAGGACCTACGTCACTGTTTGTGCTGCTTTGGGGAAGATGGCGGAGGCTGCGGCTGTTCCCCCGCATCGGTTTTTCTGTCACTGTTGTAAGGGAGAAGTAAACCCAAAACTCCCGGTAAGCCAAATGGATTGGGGGGATGTAATAATAAAATCTTATAGAGTAAAAGCAGCTGACAAGTCTGATTTCTATCAAATATTGTTGGGTTTAGCTTGTGTACAACAGCTAAACCTTGGCTAGGTTATTAGCAGTTAGCAGCGTTTGTTTTCGTTACACTCTCCAGTTAAAAATTCAGACAAACCTTTTTGTTGTTTGTTAGTTTAAGAGGAAGCACTGTAAGGTTTTGCTTAGTGTGCAGGTCACACATTTTATCCCCAAATCTTTTTAAATGGGTGTTAGTTAGTCTGACAGTTTTTATTTCCTCAAACTAAATGACAAAACAACAAAAAAAAATACGTGTGTTTCAACCATTTTTTCCAAAGTCACCACCATGATACTTTTTTACTGAGATTTAGTGCAATCTTCTTTACTTTTAATTTCTGTTTTAACTCACAAAGTGATAGTATAAACACGGGGATCTCCAGATTCATGTTTATATGTCGTGTTTAGTTTCAGTTTTGAAATCAAGATCATGAGAAGTTGTTCAACAAATAAATATGACGGATGATTTAAACTATTTTGACAAATGAAACATAGAAAAATTCTGTAAATGCACAGTTACAAGTGGTACAAATCTATCTTCAACAAGTTTGTTTGGGAAATATTCCAGATGAAGGATGTGCATCCAACCTGTGATTATTAAAGAAATGGATCATTTGACAGATTTGGGGACAGCTATGTTCTTGTTATTATCAAGTGGTCCTGTATGAATATAAGAGCTGTAAATTTATACAGCTGGTTTCACTCACTTAACAAGCAAATTATTTGTTCAAATTAAATTCATTTTACTAATCGAATAAAATCCCAATATGAACTTTTGTGTGACACTATTTGAAATTTTGCATTACACATTAAAACTAAAATTCTTTATCAGTCGGTGATCTTAAAAGAATATTAGCTCAATTACAGTCATTGCACAGAGCTACATTCATTAGGGTGACCACTATGAAACGTTTTTGTCATTAAAGTTTTTCAAAAATCGGTTAATACTACCAGCTATAATTACGTTCTGTCGTCTTCCGCTTATCCGGGGCGAGGTCGTGGGGGGAAAAGCCTCAGACGGGAAACCCAGGCTTCTCTCAGTCTGGCTGCGTCCTCCAGCTGACCCAGGAGGATCCCGAGACGTTTCTGAACCAACTGTGAGACATAGTCTCTCAAGCGGGTCCGGGTTCTGCTTCTGGGTCTCCTCCCAGTGAGATATGCCTGAAACACCTCACCAGCAAGGCGTTCGGGAGGCATCCTAACCAGATGCCCGAAACTCCACATCTGGTTTCTCTTGACCTGGAGGAGCAACAGCTCTACTCCAAACTCCTCCGTGATGGCAGAGCTCTTCCCTGTATCGCTGAGTGAGAGCCGAGTCACCCTGTAAAGGAAGCTCATTTTGGCCGCTTGTGTCCGCAATCTTGTTCTTTTGGTCATCACCTACAGAAGGTGACCATAGGCGAGGGTAGAAACGTAGTAGATCGGCTGGTAAATTGAGAGCTTTTGCTTTTTAGCTCTTTCTTTACCACGACAGGGTGATGCTGCGCCCAGCTATACAGTTAGATTTAATCATGTTGTCTTCTGTTACGTCACTAATTTAAATGCCTTATGGTGCAATTACATGCATTTAGATAAAATTTTCACAACAATATGGATTTTTTTTAAACAACAGTTCTTATTTAATCTTAGCTGTTTGTTTTTTTAGCTCTAAAAAAACACCAATTTTGCTAAAATTATGCTTCCAAGTGTAGTTGCTATTTGAATCCTTATTTTGTGGTATTCCCTGTCACACTCAAAATTGATTTGGTTGTCTTAGAAGCATTTGGTTGTATGACGTAACTTCTTAGAGCCGAATGACCACAACACTCAAAAGTATTACATTACACTAGTTTAGTCTGTCCCTGATGACCATCGTTTTTGTCATGCATGCTTGTGTAACAGGAAAATAAACCTGAAATAACTGCTATGCTTTGTTTTTGTTTGTCTGCTTGTTAACTTATTCTGAGCCTTAAAAGGTATCAGATTCCTAAAAGTGTAGAACAGGCGATGCATTTTTAACATGTCCCACGAGCTTGACCATGTCAGTAATTTGTATACATATATATAGATTCAAAATAGTTAGATTTATGATTAAACACTGACATTTTATTACATTTTTCTTTCCCAACATGTGATGACGCAAGTTTATATGGAATAATTTTTTCCAAAACCTCATATTAAATAGCCTCAAGTAAATATTGTTACCACTAAAGGTTGTGATTTATTATTATTGGGAATTACAACACGTAACTCGGCTACAGACTGGCTGCCATGTTTCTCTCATTCTGTTGTAGATTTTAACACTCAGCACATTAGGTGTGGTTGGCAGACCAGCTCTACCACCTCGGTCACATTTAGAAAACACTGCTTGTCATACGTGTGTATCTGATATTTGCTCATCCTCTTTTGTTTTTAAAGTCAGATCCCAAAAAGTTTAGTAATAACTTGTTGGGCTGTTGATAATATTCAAGGAATAATATCATAAATTCAACTAACAAAAATGTGAAATGAGAGCTGTGCCGTGTTAAAATGGAAAAAAATTAAATGTTTGTGGAATTAGTTCCCTTCAAAAGTGAAAAAAAACCTAGTATAATATATGCCTATAAACTGAAAGTAAATTTTATCTGTGGTAGAATCATCTGTAAAAGGTTTATATAAAGGTTTGCGTTCACATTTATGATTTTAATGTCTTTGCCAACCTTTTTAATCCTCATTGTTTTTGTAACTCAGTCTTCAATGTAACTTTTACAGGAATTCATCTGTCCAAGATGTGATTCAGAATTTATAGAGGATATAACAGAAGACTCCAGGTAAGAGATTAAATGTTTTGCTTCACATTTTTAAGCAGGTGTTATAGCCTTTAAGTGTTTATCTGGTCTTACTACAGTGATACTGAACACTTTCAGCTCACACATAACGCAGTTTTGTTGAGGAGTAACACTAATTTGAAGCATATGTAGAGGGTCCAGTTCATTTGGTAATAATGTGTCTTTTGTCCCTTTGTGCGCTGTTTCCCTCAGTCTCCTAGAGGGTGGCGCAAACGGGATAGATGACACAGCTACACAGTTTGCAGAGGTACGAAAGGCTTTTTGGGGACACAGGAAGGAATACATGACTTGAGAAGTCTGATAAAAACAATTATGTTAACTAAAACTTTTTTCTTTCTTTGCCTTCTCATCCAACCTCGCTCTTTGCTCGTTCATCATTCCATCTTTGCAGCTATGGCACCTCCTGCTACTGGAGCGGCCGTTCACAACAGACAGCGACACTCCAGACTCAGAACCACGACTTCCTGGAGGACGTCTGGGGGGGTTTAGTGATCTGGGTGGACTGGGAGGGGGACCAATTGGAGGATCTGTCCCAGCAGGTCTAGGAGGAACTATGGGGGGTTTACTAGGAGCTGCAGAACCATGGGGCCTGGGGCGTCCACCTCGTATGCACTCTCAAAGAAGATACCGATCCAGAGGTAGCAGTAGACCAGATCGCTCGCCAGCTGTGGAAGGGTAAGATGGCTAAATTAGCATTTTTAGTATTTTGTCTTGATGGGATAACACCAGCTTGTGTTCACGCTGTTACAACGAGCCATCACTAGAATACTGTTGCGTAATTCACTTTTAGCTGTTAACACCAGAGGAGTTGTTGTTTATTGGAAACTTTAAAGGGGTTGCTTAGTGGTCTGAAGATGTCTTTTAATGATGAAAACCACATAAACCAGCACAGTTACCCATGATCTGTATTAGAGGCCAAGTTCAATTCCGGAAAATTACTATCCTGCAAATTTTCCATCCATCTCTTCTCTAACACACCAATAAATACATGACTTGTCATCAGGTCTCCACAGATCCTAATGAAATATGGACGAAGAAATTTAATCAATAGATTAAGGACCATCTAATAGACTTAGGAATGCATCTAAGGAGAGTTCTCTAGGACTCGATTTGGGCACTCAGGTATTTGTGGTTCCAGATTAGGTTCTGACAGATTGTCTTAATCCAGTTTTCATTTTTTATACATTTATAAAAAATTAGTGGTCCAGCTGTTTAGAAACATGTAATTTGACATCACAAATGAATGTTTTGAGAAAGGCAAAACTGTACATACCAAGTTTTGAAATGATGTGGAGAAGTTTTGAATGTATGAAGATAAGCAATAAAATATATTATCGACTTGGCTTCCAAATAATGTTAGAAACAGGGAGCAAAACTTTGATTTGTGTTTGCTTTGTTCATCAGAATCGTCCAACAGTTTCTTGCTGGTCTCTTTGCTAACTCCGGCGTTCCTGGTTCACCTCCTTTATCATGGTAAAAAATTATAATCCAGTAAACAGCAGTGTTGATTCTATTTAAATGTTGCCTTGCATAAGCTTTATTCCTTTTTTTTTTCTTTCCAGGACAGGGATGCTGCACTCTAACCCTGGAGATTACGCATGGGGAACAGGTGGGCTGGATGCTGTGATAACACAGGTAAACTTTGTTTCTCACATTCCTCTCTTTTTGTCTTCTGTTTTTAACATAAATATATGTGCCTGTGTGTTTGTGTAGTTACTAGGACAGTTGGAGAACACGGGGCCTCCTCCAGCAGAAAAAGAAAAGATCACATCTCTCCCTACTGTCAATATATCTCAGGAACAAGCAGGTAAGACACATCCCATTTCTCTTTTTTTTTTCATTTATGTGAATGGGACAGCATGCATGAAAGAACAGCTAATGCTGTAAATACCCCAGATTTTGCTCAGTTACTGTACAAGAATATTTAAAATACAAAATACTCTAAAACCAGGAGTAATAAACACGTTCGGATGAGCCATGACAACATAGTTAAAAAACACATACATCAGACATAATTAGACAATAATGAAACAAAAACAATGAGACAAGAAATTAATCAATGGGGTTTGATTTTGTTGCTTATGTTGTGATGAAAGGTTGAAATAGTTATTAAATCATGTTCAGTTTAATAGTATACATTATTTTTTCAATGTTTTTTTTTTTTTTAACGTCAGTTTTTAATCTCTAAGACATTTAAATTGAATCACCAATTCAAGTTTATTTTTAAACAGAAATACTAAAAACCTGAGTTGTTTCAGTGTTTTTGGCTGGTTTATCATTTTAGTTGCACCATTGACATAAGAAACTAGTTATGGTCAATATTAAATTTTTATTTTCAAAAGTCACTCATTTTCCGTTTTTTTTAAAAACTATTCTTAAAACATCACAATCAGTGATATTTGAGGCTGTGATGAGTACTAGTGTAACTTTTCAATTCCAAAACCATAAAAGCGCATTGATTCTTTCTTTTTTTATTGTTACTTAAAAAGTTTCTAATTGTGGAATCTATCTTCCACAGACTGCTCTATGGAATGTCCAGTTTGCAAAGAGGACTTCACTGTGGGAGAGCCGGTCAGACAGCTACCTTGTAACCACTTCTTTCACTCAGATTGTATAGTACCGTGGCTGGAAATGGTGAGTGGAGTAAATCTATTGCAAAAATTTTAGCCAATGATACATAATGTATTTTATGTATGCATATTATTTGTGTCTTTAAAGATTAATTCAGAATTAAAGCTTTTATGTGGATATTCTAAAAACATTTACTGCCACACATAAACATCTGGAACCTAAAATGAAAATCTATGTATTTATTTAGTTGTGCAATTTTCTTAAGGGAATCCAAATTGTGTTAAATGGAATTAATGTTGGAAATTTGCTGTTGTATTTTTTGTACTTTCTCAACTAATTTGTGCATTATGCTTTTTTGATCATGCAGCATGATACATGTCCAGTGTGTAGGATGAGTTTGAACGGAGAAGATAGCAGCCAGACCCCAGCTGAATCCCCCACCCTTTCTGCAGACCCTCGCACGCAGGAGAGATGGTCCTTCTGAAACACCCACCAGTCTCATCCTTGAATTCCTTTTTTCGACTACATACAACTAAAAGGCTTTTTTTTTTTTTTTTTTACTTCTCAGCTCCTATCTGTTGCAGTCATAATCCTCTCAATTTCGATCTGTATTTTTATTTTCCCATTTTTACGCCTTACCCCTTTACCGTGTCCCATACAGGTGTCTTAACAATTCACTGTGGTCTAATACAAACCTGGTTAGATTAATGATCATCTTACCTTTCATTTGCACTTGCATCCTTTTAGACAGACTCCATCTCCGTCTTTCTTTAAGCGCACCGCTGCAATACACTATCATGGGAAAAGGCCAGACTTTATATTGTATACAATGATGTCTTTACATAGGGATGAGCTCATTTCTGCAACTGAGTCCTGTAAGGCACATGATAAAATAATACTGGATAGTCTTGCTTGTATTTAGACAGGTGGGATGTGACATTAGCGTAAATCATGCCAAATTACATAAAACCCAGGTTGCTGTTTTTGAGAATGGTTATTTAACCGTTAACCTGGCTGAGTTTTATTAGTTGGTGGAGGACTTTTCTTTACTGCGTCAGCACTCTGTAGCATGCTTCAAAGTATTTTATAGGAATCATGCTTTAAACGGCCACAGGCCAAATCTGGACCATCCTAAATTTTTCTGTCTGAAACTATCAACTCACCAGCAAGGGAATTAAATTAATCCAGAGCTCGGACCCTCATTTAATGCTTTACATTTCACAAATATCTTGTTGACATGAGAAGAAAAAAATGACAACCTTACACTCTTTTCCTTGTTTATGATTCTTTTGTTTTGCATTTTTATCACCTCTTGATGTAAATAATTTTAGTCCTACAACTTATGGTCAATAATGCAAGGAAATACGACCTTTGACGATTTGAGATGCAAATGTGAAAAACATGGTTATCAAACTGTATATTATATATATTAAAGGTATATGATGTAAGAATAAATTGACAAAATTGTAATGTTTAACTTGAATTGGTGACAGCTCATCAAATGTGGCATTTTATTTCCTTCACACACAGAAAGGTGAACCGAAACATTTTGAACAATGTGCTTTATTTACAATAAAATTAAATAGAAAAAGCAGAAGGTATTAAAAAAATATTCTGTACATCATTTCAATCATCTAACATTGTGAGAATGTTGAAGGCACCTCTGATGTTGCTGTGTGAGCAAATCTAGTAGGTGATGAGATGTTTGAGGTATATTGTTTGGTTTGATCTATGTAGTTTAATATTTAATCATATAAAGTTCAGTAGCAGCAAATCAGATTTTAAACTTAAACCATATCTGCTGCTTGTTACACAGTTAGAGGCTCCTGAGGTTTTTGTATCTATGACTGTGTGCTCCACTATTTTAAGACATTATCACAGTTTCAAGTCATGCTTCAGACACTTTGATCTGCTTTGCCAAAAGAGGAAAAGTTTTGGTATGGATGCATGGGGGAGGAAATTAAAAAGTTCCTTTTTTAGTTTTTACCAATTAGCTGATTAAATTATATTTCAATTCATATTTCAATTCAAATTTATATTTAGATTTCAAATTGCACTGAAATGGTAAAAAAATAACCTTGGCTACAACTAAAATATATGTTTGGACAATTTTCAGTCTTGGTGATAAAGCTTTGGGTTCAAATTTTTCAAAAATTGTCAGAAGAGGCACAGATATGTAATGTGAAAACTATCAAATTTTCTTAAATTACTTTCAGTGATTAGATTTATATTTTGTTTAGCTTGCATATAAAATGTGCAAAGAAATGTTTGTTTGAAAACTCGTGCAGAATTTCAATGTGTGTTCCAAACAAGTGTGAGCAGCGAATGAGGTGGAGCAGTGGCGTGAATGTACCCCACAGCAGGATCCCAGATTTCAAATTTGATCTCAGATGGTGATCTGGAAAAAAAGAAAACACATAAGTTTCATACCGCCCAATTATTAGCATGTATGTAGACAGATATATTTATAAAACCTGTTGAGAACGATGAGCACCACTGAGTCATCTGGTCTGATAAACGCTGAAAATTCTAGCTTTGTCTCTTCACTGGCAGACACACCCACTCTCTGTGTCCCCTCCAAGAGAAACTTACTGCATTTAAAAAAAAAAGACACTTTGTTAAAAAAAGAATAGATGACCTGTGATGTGAACACACATAATGTAAGAAAGATTTACCTGAAGTGGGCCATGCTATAAAAAGTTGGCTGCTTGTAGAAAATGTCACGTTTTGCATCAACAATAATCGGGCTGTCCACAAAGTTTTTAACCCAATTTGGCCCTCCAGTTTGGTCTAGTGCAAGATTCCAATCAGTCCAACCTACCACATAATTATTTAAGTCCTAAACAGGAAAAAAAAAAGGTTATTATTACATTGTCTTGTACTGTTATCATCTGAACATCAAGCACATGATCACACTGTCACAACTTTTCTGTACTTTATTCCACTAAAGGTGGCAACTTCATTCCGCACTCTCAACATCTCTCATATTCCATCCGGCTTATTGCGTGTTCTACAGTTGTGAAACTGAGTTGTGGTATCATAGTGAGTTTGTCCGAGATACTCTGAGACACGATCAATTGGCTCGTGATTCTGGATGAGCCCAAAGTCCTAATGAGTTCATGCAAAATGAATTGAATGGAAGGAGTCTAGTTTCCTTTTGAGTGAGAGTGAAGAACGAAGAAACGAAACACCAGTGGCAGCTTGCTTTGCAGGCGGTTTCTAAGAAGTGTGTGTGGCAGTGTAACTTACAACCGGCTCTGCAGCATGAAAGGAGGTGACTCACCTTTCTGAGGACAACTCACAGTTTGTTAAACAGACATATGTTACAGAGGGTCTCACTTAACAGAATCTTTAAACATGTTGAAAGATCAAATTATCTCACCTCCAGAATGTCATGAGCATACTGTTCGGCTCTGTCCCAGCTTCCTAGCTTCACCCCCCTGTCTAACGGTCTCCAGCCTGCACAGGCCTCAGTGCCAAACAAGTAGTACTCTGGGTAGAGATCATGGACAGCTCCCAAGCTTATATCAGCAGGTACCAGACTATCCATGTACCAGTGGACTGCCACTCCATGGATGTATTTTGCAGCATGAACATCATTTAGGACCTACGAAGACAGAGAAAGTTGTTTTAATCCTGCTTGTCGTACTTGTCCTCGGATCCGACTAAACCTGATATTACTCGGCTAAATATTACATTTCTCACGTTTCAAATGAATAAAAAATGCTGTTTTTGTTTCATCTTCTGAACCGCTTATCCCCAACGGGTTACGTGGATGCCAAAGCCTATCCCGACTGATCTTAGGCTAGAGGCAGGGTACACCCAGAACAGGTCGCCGGTCTGACACGGGGTCACACATATACACACAATCATTCACACACATATGCGTTCAAAGGGACAATGTCAACTTAGTGGCTGTTCAACCTTGCATTCATGTTTTTGGAGGGTGCGAGGAAACTTGTAGAAAATCCACGGGGAGAACATGCAAACTCCTCAAAGACTAGCGTTCCAAGCCTCATTCCACCTTGGACTTGAACCCTGACCTTCTTGCTTTGAGGTCATCGTGCGGCTTAAAAATGCTTTTTTTCATTTGCTAATTTACTTTAAAAAGTTAAAAAGTTTAAACCTGTAAGAACATAATCTCATTTAATCAGATATTCATTTAAATGTCAGTGAAGCACTTAAAATTTGGGTCAAATATCAAAATCAGCACTGGCCTCCTGATCTGTTTGAGTCAGTGTGCTTGCAGTTAAGAATGAGACAAAACCATGGGAAGTTTAAGGGGGGAGATGGTGGCACAGTGGTTAGAGCGTTTGCCTGCGGACCGAAAGATGACCAGAAGTTTGTGGGTTCGCATCCCATTGAGTGCACGTCTAGGGTCGTTGGAGAAGACACCTAACCCCCGTTTCTCCCACTATTGGCACGCCGTCGTGGCAGCCCGCTGTGGTGTAGGAGTGCAGCACACAAATTCCCGCAGTGAGGGATGAATAGAGTAAAAAAATATATATAAATGAAAGATTATAAATTTAGTCAAAATCTCAAAAATACTGCAAAAAAATACTCCGATTTTTTTTCCCCTCTTTGGTTGTGCTGAATAAGAAACAACAATGAAAATTTGGCACAAATCAAGTTAGAGAAAGATTAGCTTTTATGCTGAAAAATGGACTATTTCTGTTTTTTTCATGGTTTAGTTGTCAATTCCAGATTTTGTTCAAGAAATAATAAAATAAAAACATGTCCAACTCCTGCTGCCAAATGTCTGAAAAAGTCCATTTACTGTGACAGCCAGTCCAGAAAAACGACAGGCAAATAGACCATTTGACAGAATCAGAAGGTCTCCCGGTGTTTTGTGACTGAGCAGTCCGTGAGTAAAGAAAAGAACTTATGTGACCTGAGGTTTTTATTGTTATCGTTGTAAATTTTAATCTGGAATGGCTAAAAAAAATTATTATTTATTAAAATTATTATTTAGTAAACCAGCCTAACAGAAAAAAAATGATGACAATCCAAACACAAGCTGTGTTTTTCTTGTGAATGATCAAGTCACTTCATATGAGAATGCTTCACCATGACCTCACTGAGGGGACTTTTTAAATGGCCAGATTAGGGTGGATTACAAAATAACATCCAGATTAAGAGCTAAAAACAAGCCTGTTAGCGTTTACTTTGGTATTAATTTGACTAATTCACTCAACAATACGTCAAAGATTACCAGACAATGTTAAATAATAGTATTTATTAACTTATTTAATCTTATTTAAGAAAGAATGGTGATGTTATGTGTAAGGCTGTTCACTATTCTAACTGGATTTACAGTTTAAACCGTTTAAACAGTTTAAACATGAACTTTCACACATCTATCAGAAGTACTGCGACTTCTGCTCATCACTGCGGTGTCTACATGTCACATTGTCAAGTGGAATTTAAAAGAATTCATTATAAAATAATCCGTAGTCTCCAAAGTGATTTAATCAGTCTTATTAATAAACATTAATATCAAGGATTATTGGTGCTCAGTCGGTTTTATATTAGTATTTTTTTTTTTTTTTTTATGAACAACTCATTGGGTTGCGGGGCTTGAAACACTGACCTTTCACTGTGGTGTTTGCATGTTCTACCCGTGTATGTGTGGGTTTACTTAGGTTTTCTCCCACCATCCAAAAACATACATGTTAGGTTAATTGGCCACTGTGAAATTGCTCCTAGGAATGAGTCTGTGGATGATTGTGTGTGTGGCACCGCAACAGACTGGCGACCTATTTGGGGTGTACGCCGCCTCTCGCCTGAAATCACCCAGGATAGGCCCGCCACCCAATATGGACTAGCGCTTCAGTAGATGAATCGAAACCACTCAGTTGGAACATTTGAGACGAACATCTCCAAATTCAAAATACGTGGCTAAATTTATTGCATTTTGCTACATATTTTTTGTTTACAAATAACTCTGAGATTAGATTGTTTTGTTAATATTCCAATTTTTTGTCCATATCAGAACAGTTCACCATAACACTACCCATAGACTCACCACTTTCGCCCAGTGAGGCAGCAGTAAGCGGTTATCGTCCAGAATCAGGATGTGTGTTTGTGGGAATGCCGAGGTGTGCACAGCAGGACCCAGGTCCATAGCCACCCAGTCCCTCTGCTCTGTAGGAGTGAAACCCAAAGCCTGAAAACTAAACAGAAAGATGAACAGAAAAGATATGACTTCTCTGGGATGTGATAACGTCACAACTAATTAAACTCGTTAAGTCAAGACCTGTAGTTTGTCATACACCCTGCAGATGGCTCATTTCCTGTGGTCACTGCCCAAAAGCTCAAGTTATATTTAGCATATTCTTCAAGAAATCTGTAAGAAATAATCAAAACAAGTCATTAGAGTTTTTTATATAATTATTATTTCAAATCATACTCTATGTGGTTTTACAAAGTCACCTAATGTAATACTGAGCCCATGTTTTATGCTCCTTCCCTCCTGGCTGACCCTTCAGAGAGCCCTTTCCTGTGAGGGCATCATTGGTCTTCATCCATGCTGGGGAGCTCCAGGCACTGGCCAGCAGGGAGAGAGGTTTAGGAGACATGGCCTGGACACGCTGGAGGAGAGGGATCTACAACCAAAGAAAGATAAATAAACATGGGCAGACGTACAGTATCTTTGACTGATACAAAAGATAGAGACCTTCATTTTTGTGTCCTCAGGAGCCAAAGTGAAACTGTTTAGTTGGTAGTCTCCAGGTTTGTCAGCGTAGGTGTAAAGGCGGGTAGAGAAGTCACAGCTGGCCATCGGGACGCGCACAACGGTGTAGCCAATACCTGCCGATTCAGTAAAAACTGATTGATAACTAACACTTGTAACTTACATGCAAACAATAAACTAAATAAAAATGACTAATTTATTAACTTGTTTATCGATTGTTCATCTAATTATAACATGACATATTTATTCCTGGTAAATAACCATTAGATTAATTTCACTGAGGAATAAGAAAGACCCAGTTAACTTTACAAAACAGAACAGTATCTTATCTCTTATTAATCACAAGACATATTACAAGTTAATAATAACACCGTTATGTACAATAAGAAGCTGGTTAGTTACAATTAAACAGTTTGATTATGATTCAAATGAAAAAAACAATAATTGAAAATCCTTTCAGCAATTGTAAGGTATCAAAACCAAATAACACATTTGTGAACCGTTTGTTGCATTCCGTTGTTTTCCATTTATCCGGAGCCGGGTCGCAGGGGCAACACCCTCATACGGAAAAACTCAGGCTTTTCTCACCCCGGCTGCATCCTCCAGCTCACCCAGGAGGATCCCAAGGCGTTCTCTAGCCTCAGAATCCCCCTGGGGCTCTGCTTCAGGTGGGACGTGCCCAAAACACACATTCAGGAGGCATCCTAACCAGATGCCAGAACCACCCCATCTGGCTTCTCTCAGCCTACTCCGAGCTCCTCCCAGAGGGCAGAGCTCATTACTCTAGTTGTTATTCGTGAGTTTATTATTTCTTATACATCAATTTAGAGTATAATTGTAGAATTTTTTTTTTATATATAAACTCAAAATTTAACTGCAAAAACAGAAACAAGTAGAAGAAAGATGCATTTAAAAAAACTCTTAAACTACAGATCATATTAGATTGATATGAAAAAAAAACTCAGAGATTGACTCAGAAGAATCGATTCTGGAAAAGAATTTGATTTCTTTGCCTCCCTTCCTTTTTAAATCTAGTTTTTGCTCTTTCAGGTAGAAAGGTAAAACATCTATTGGAAAAGCAACCTTCAAAACCCTAAAATTAAAATACATAGCAAAGAGAAGGTTTTTATTTCTTGTGTTGAGGGGAAATAATATTGGTCGTACCTTCATTTGAGAAGTACTGATGCAGCAACTGCTCTTGTGCTCCATCAGAAAGAGAAAGAATATTGATGGCAGCTGCATCGGTCATCGCTCCTCCAAATCCTCGAATTCTCTGATACTTCTGGTAAGGAACAATCGTCAACCTGAGACCTGGAAGATCCCAAGTTAGGAAGGGGAAAACACACCTCATGATTACCGCATGTAGTCAGATAAAGTGTGCGTGTGGTTTTTTTTCTTACCTGTCCCAGTGGTGTTAACCTGAACTTGACCCTGGCTGACCTCCAACCTACTGCCTGCCATACTGCTCAGGTAGGAGGAATAACGACCAGGTGGAGGGATGGAGACTTGTCCAATATTATCACAGTATGTGGAATTACATTCACACACAATAGAGTCATGGCCAAAGTTTCTGGCAACACATTTATTGCTCCCTGAAGGATGAAAACACAAGTTTAGATGCTGATCTGAAGAGATAAAAACACATTTAAAAAATAAAAAAAATCTTTACCTAAACAGAGGATTCCCTTTGATGCGATGGAAATGAGCAGCAAAACAACAAATGATGGCATCTCAGTAACTAAACTAGACTTAGAAGAAGTTTGAAAAAGAGCAGTATAGTAATGGTCATTTAGGGCATTTCATTCACGATCAAATCACCTCACAAGGAATCGGGCAGAAAATCAGACATGCCCTGGAGCTTAGGTTCAACTATTTACATCCTATTGCTAATTTACGGAGCTACAAAATGGCATTTGACTGCTTCCTATGTGGTTTTGTGATTATGACAGCACATGTGACCAGATAATGGTCACCTGATTATGCAATAACCTGCACCAGCCGACAGGTGGTGGTGTTTCACCTACGGTCTGATTGCTTAAAAGACAGGCCATTTTTTTACAAACACACACAAATACTTCACACAGATACATAAAAGTGACTTTTTGATTTAACAAATTTGTATTAGATTTGCACTGAAGTGTCTCTTGTGAAAAAAAAAGAGAAATTAATGTGAGGATTTTATGATGCAGTAAAGTTTTACTACCTCCAAATTGTGCAAGAACCAATGTTGACATGTATTTTCTATCTGTATTATTCATTCATTCATTCACCTTCTTAACCGTCCATCTCTAACATAGTTGCACAGGGTGCGGTAGCATATCCCGGCTGATTCAAGGGAAGCGGCAGGGTACACCCCGACCAGGTCGCCAGTCTGTCGTAGGGCCATACACACTCATTCCGAGGGGCCAATTTTCATAGTGGACAATCAACTCACATTCATTGGTTTGGATTGTTTTTGGAGGGTGGAAGAAAACCCCAGGTACATGGGGAGGAACATGCAAACTCCACATAGAGAGACCAGTGTTCCAAGCCTCTTCACTACCCCGGACTCGAATCCATGACCTTCTTGCTGTGAGGCCAAACTCAATTACCTCAATGCATCAATTAGTAAATAACTTTTTTTAACAGAACTGAATAGCAGAATGGACAGTTTGCATCAGATCTGGACTCTGAGAAAAAATTATGTGATTAATCCTTACTTAGCACACAGACCACAGTCTTTAAGTCTACATTCAAAATAAAAGAAGCACAAGTATCCCTTACATCATGTTCCCATTTTTAGAATGACATTGAGGTAAAAAAAAAAAAATTCTTGTGGTCAAATAAATAACACTTTAATAAAGATAAATGATCAAAATAAAAGTATGCGCTGAGGTTTAAACACGTGTGATCCAACTAAAATAAACATTGGGAGGAACAAAAATTCTTATGTGAAGGAAAGCATAATCTGAAACTATTACCCAAGCACCGCACTGAGATCAGCGTTTGGGATTATTTTGGTGTCAATTTGAACTTTTGTGAGACATCTGTCTCATTTTTATTGTAAAAGAATGGACCGCAGACTTTTGTAGAAATATTTTATTACCAAAGCAACACCGTGTTACAGTATAATGTACATGAGATTTTTTTTTTTTGATAGGACACAAATGCTTGTATGTATGTGTACTTCAGCAGTATTTACAGTCAATTTACTTTGTTGAAAATATCTATGTAACTCTATAAGGAGCTGCAAATTCTTTCAAACACGGCTGGATTCCTGTTGCACAAAAATACAAGTTCTTTCTTTCCTTCTTCTGTTCGGCCTGATGGAAGCAGACATGAAGACAAAGAAAAAGTTATGTTTAGATGTAATTACACGGATGCCATAGCAAAGCAGAAACATTATAACTTACTTTGATGATGTTGGAGCCAGTGGCGGTCTATGTAGTAAAGGTAACAGCTCTCAAACTCCTTCTCGCTGTATTTGGGCACTGAGATTGGTATGAATGGATCCATGCAGTCGAACCCAGTCTAATGATCCAAATAGGAAATTACAGAGTACTACATTAAAGCTACTGTCTCCAGGAATTTATTTAGCATGATCCTTTTTAATATCACAGTTACACGGCATAATGTCCTTCATGGTATATTTAACAATAAAAACACCCGCAGGCAACATGTTAAATGTACGCCTCTTAGCGGAATATTCAAATTCATCAATATTTATAATATTCAGAGTCGCAGTGGGAAGAAATCCATAATGCATGTTTTTAAACGCAGATCAATGCAGTGAAATAAAACAAGAGTTTGAACCCAGTTGGGAGCATCTCAAGAAATACGAATAAGAAGCTTTATGTAGTTTATCTGCATAATTTTTCATCACATGGGATGAAAGTGTTACATGATCCTGCAGGGAGACTTATTCAATAGTAGCAGTAAAGAATTTGACTAGAAGATGAAGAGAGTTGCGGTTTTATGGATGCATTAGGGAAATGATCGTGTGATGTGCAGACATAAAAAATATGACGGTCATAACTAATACTTAAAATAGTTCAATTCAGTCAGCAGATAAAATGCAACCTTCGGATAAAACCCTGAGAAGAACTGAAGTTTATCCATATGGTTATCCGATGTTAGAATATCCTACTGATACAAATCAGAACATGAGATTCTCTTTATTTACAAATAGAGCAAGAAATTTGATTCCTTGCAATACTTCTAAACAGTGTTTTGTTGTTTTATGACAACAAAAATTGCTACATTTGGAAAAAGCCCAAGTGGGAAATAGAAATTTAAATTTATTGCTGTATCAGCTACAAAAACAAATTCAAACAGTTTCCGACCTTTCCAAGCAGCTCCTGAGGCAGGTAGGAAGACCTCGAAGTATAGAGAGAGCCTGTCTGGGATAGAGTGGTGATGATGGCGCCTCCAATCTGTGACAAGAAAGATGGCAATCACTGAAAAGTTTGATAATAATCCATGTAAGCTGTTTTTATAAATGAGATTTTTCTCACCCAATCATTCTTCATGAGCTTTCTCAGATTATAAACTAAAGTGAGCTCTTCTGGATCCACCTGAGGGCAGAGGAAATTAGTCATATCTGAAGATAAAAAAAAGAACTCAATTCAAAGCGGTTTTGTTATTGTGTTTTCTCACAGCGCTTTTATCCTCCTTCTTGAGGGTTGATCTTCCCCACAAGGCATTGACACCATCTACCGCCACAGCCAGGCGGAAATCTGCCCCGGGTTCCCCGCTTTGCAGCCTGAGTTCTTTCATCACCGCCCCCACCACATCGCTACTGCTCTTTACACGAGATATGCCCTTTGGAGAAAAAAAACATAATTAGAAACGACTAAGAATTACAAGAGGAATCAAGCATCATAAAAGAGGAACCAAGCTTCAATGTTGTAGAAGAAAGAAACAATTGAAGTGACTGAATTAAAAAATATATCAGTCACCAAAAATACAAATTGGTGCACCCTGCACAATAAAATGACTAAATACCAGGATGACTGATACAGGGAGAGAAATTCTTGGTAAATCTGAATCCTTTTCAACTTCATCACTTTGTGTAAGCTAAAGAATATGGTGCTGATTCATCAATGTGCTCAGATCACCAGATATTGATCCTTTCCAAGCAAATTGAAAGATGAAACTTTAAAGACTCCGGAAGGAGAAGAACTCAGGCAAATAAAAACATATGAAATGGTAGATAAACCACAACTTTGACTTGAATTTAAAAAAAAATGCAGAAAATATTTTGTCTGCTTTGATTCTTACAGTGAAATGACTCACCTGGTCCACAAGTTCTCCTAACGAACACCCCTCCTCAGTGGATTCCCTTTTAGTCCACACATAGCGGTGCTTGGTTTTGATCTGGGAACAAAAAGGGATCTTTTCACTCATTTTTTAAAAAAATATATTCACAATATTTGCAAAAGAAAATTAAAATGGCATGGAGTCAAATAATTGTAACGATACAGCCATGTGCGGGAAACGTTATAATAAAAATACCCAAATGTATACTTTAGATTATGCATATGAAGACCAAATGAATACCAACATGTGTAAAATGTTCCCATACAGTAAATGCTACATTACAAAGTGCTTTTGAACCTGAATTCAATCATTGTCACATAACCCAGACAAAAAAAAAATGCTGAAATGACTCCCAGCATTCCTCACTACAGATGGGTCAAAAATATACTAACTGAACATACTTAAATTAAACCTAAAGTTGTCAATCTCAAATCAGACTAAAAGTTCAAATATTATTTCTAAACCAAAGATATTATTAAGATAGCAGCTATTCCTCTGAGTCATAGCTCTGAAATTCATAATGTTATAAGACTAACTGTGCATGTTATTTTTTATGAAGCCCTGAGTTTATAGGATGCTCAAAATGTTTTTACTGCTTTTTATCTCGGTTATTTACACATCACACGATACAGAAATTCAACATTATGTAATAAATATATTATAATTATAAGAAGTTGTTAAAAATATGACTTCAATTACATATAAAATGGTAAATAGACTCTAAATATATAGTGTTTTTCCACCTGTGTCGGTACTCAAAGCGCTTCACAGTGTAGCTCACATGCAATCATACACATTCACACCTGATGGTGAATGCTGCCATGCAACGTGCAAACCACCATCAGGAGCAGTTGGGGGTTCAGTGTCTTGCTTAAGGACATATTGGCATAAACTCCTGGTGGGGGATCGAACCGGCAACCCTGCGGTTACAGGGTGGTTGCCCTACACACTGAGCCATCCTTTCCCCATACATAGCGTTCCTCAGAAACAAAAGTTTTTAGTTCTATTCTTTTTTCATCTCTGCTTACAAGATAAGGTTTAGTTTTATATTTTTAGAGTCATATTGCTAAATGTTTTTTAAGTTAAATTTTGATGCCTTAAATCCTTTCTAAAGGAGTTACCTTAGAGAGGAAGGGTTCATTTGTGATTTTGAAGTTGCGTAGCCAGGCTGTGGCTTGTAATGGCTGATCAAAGCGTGAAGACTTGAAGGACGATGGCAGCAGCTCCTTACAATTCTTCACCCAGAGATGAGCTGAAAATGGAGAGAGACTATTTCAGTGGGGTTCATATTGATTCACAGTCAGGTACCTGATGAATTTGTTTCCTTATTCTCACCATCAGGGATATGCAGCACCAACCATCCCTGTGTGTAGCAGAAGTGAACAGCGTGACAAAGAGACATCGTCTTCCCAGTGCCTCTCTGCCCATCTAAAAATTTCCTCATAAGGATAAAAAGATTATTCTGAGTTGAAAAGAAAATAAGTTCATTTATTATTTTCTATGTCCTTGTTTCAAAAGGATACAAAACAAATATCTAAGCGGAGGTTTGCTGTGGTCAGTTTTCTTCAAATAAGAGATGACCTCCAGAGCTGGCTGTCTCACCATGATGCAGGCTTCATTAAACGTCTTTATCTAAACCCAGAGATGAGGATGGTTATGCTTAAGAGACACAGGTAATCTTTTTTTGAATAACAGTGTCAATAATTAGTCATTGTGATTTATTTTTTTAATTTTACAAACATCAGTGAAAAACATACCTGTTGCTCATAGCGCCAGGGAAGTCCATGCGGGAACAGAGAGCGGATGTGGGCAGATGGCAGGGTGTAGTACTGCCCAATATGTTTGTCTGATTGGCAAGCCTAATAAGAAGAACAAAGCACATAAATCAACTTTCATTTTTAAATCCAAACTCAAAAATCTTTTCTTAAGTGGTACATTTTTATACATAGCTGAATGTAGTTTTAACATACAAAATTTGAACAAATTCTAGTAAAATACTTATAATCAAAGAAGCCATCAATATCTACACATAGACAAACATGTGAAGCTCTGTATGTAATATTTTAATTTTGTGTCAATTCTACAATTGAGATCTTATTTTGGACCATGTTGCTTTTATTTATCAACTTGTGGGAAATTCGAATTAGACTCATTTAAGGGGGTTAAATGACACCCCTGTCGCAAAAGTTAGGTATTGATAACTTCCGTTCTGTCGTCTTCCACTTATCTGGGCTGGGTCATGAGGGCAATAGCCTTAGACTAGAAACTCAGAATTCTCTCGTCCCGGCTGCATCCTCCTGCTCACTCGGGAGGATCCTGAGGTGTTCCTTGACCAGCTGTGAGACATGGTCTCTCCAGTGGGTCTGGGGCCTGTCTTTGGATTTTCTCCCAGTGGTACGTGCCTGAAACACCAAATCCTTACAAGATGCTCAAACCACCCTATCTGGCTTAGCTCGACTTGGAAGAGCACCAGTTCGACTCAAAGCTTCTCCCAGATGGCAGAGCTCCTCGCTCTATCTGAGCGAGAGTCCAGCCACCCTGCAGAGGAATTCCATTTTGATTCGTTATCTAGGTAACTAGTCCGTGTAGTCCCTCATTCATCCAGGAGTGATCCATAGTAGAAAAAGTTTCAAAAAAGTCTTCTGGACAGTTCAATTCTTGATCGAGACGTTTCGACTTCCATCCGGAAATCATTTTCAATCTTTTTCAATTTTCAATCTTTCAGATTGAAAATGATTTCTGGATGGAAGTCGAAACGTCTTGATCAAGAATTGAACTATCCAGAAGACTTTTTTGAAACTTTTTCTACTATCTTGGTAACTGTTAAAACTTTACAGAAAATTTAGTTGGGTATTTTTTTTTGTTTTGTTACGTCTTCTGAACCACTTATCCCTAAAGGGGTTGAGGGTTGCCAAAGCCTAACCTGGCAGATTTTAGGCAAGAGGCGGGGTACACCCCGGACAGGTCGCCAGTCTGTTGCCAGGCCAAATTAGCCCAATTTAAACTACATTTCTAAATTTGATCGAGAACATCCTTTCAAATGTGTGGGTGGACTAGATTAAATGTGTGCTTAATCTAGCTTTTCTTACTGGATCTGTCTCCTGGGTTCTGAAGACTGAGAAGATCTCTGGTTCTGGCTGCACAGCTACAGCTTCCTGCTGATGACCACATTCACTGGTATGAAGTGACCTGACATGGGCCACCTGGGGAAAAAAAAATCTTTTATTAAAATGTATCAATCCTAATACCTTGAAACAGTCTGAAAATTCACACAGATTTTTGGTTGTTTTTAAATGATCAGTTTAAGCTAGCGTGACACCGTTTCAGAGAGCATGCTTTTTAAACCTGACATATTATTCTTACCGCTGGCCGTAATCTAAAGGCAAGTCTGTGAAGCGCCATAACCTGGGAAAAAATAAAATTATTGAATTACAGCAGCGTTTCAGACACCTTAAGAGGTAAAAGCGATCATAATACAGACCTAAACAGCAGTCTCCTGTAACCTTGTAACACTTAGCTAACAGCTAGCTGGAGCTTTCTACAGCATTAACAAGTTGTGTAATCTGGAAAAGCCACTGATTTACGGATTACTTCTACTAATGCTACGTGTTGAAAGTATTGACTTCATTCACTTAAAGATAAATTATAGAACATTTTGCTCTTTAAAAAAATCAGCATGCATGTACAGAGTCAATGTGGAAGATGCGTGATAGGGGACGTCATCACGTAATACCGGAAACGATATGAGTGTGGATCTGCCAATCAGATTGTATAAACATAGCGCTAAGGCCTCTGGTAAGTGTAGTTTTTTTAAATGCAACTTTTTCGAAGTTTTTTTAATTCTTTTCTTTATTCTTTTTTTAAAAAATGTTTTCAGATTTATTACAATTTAAGAAACAATACAATTGTTCATTTAAATCATACAAACCATTTTTCTAACTCAATGACTTCCCTCTTCCCTTCTGCCATTGGATTTTTTAACACTATAATCTATATCTGCTCATCACTTGGTCACTTTACTCTTGTCATTTCAGTCTTTATCTATGATCTTCTCTGCCATTGCACTTCAGTTTACTTTTTTGTTCAGACCACTGTTAGTTTTGTTCAAATTAGTTTAGTTAATTTTGATCATAGTTTATATTTACGTTTCCTATTTTTTTAGAAATATACTTTATTAATTCCTGACCGGAAAATTTGTATGCTGCACTACACCGCAGCAGGCTGCCACCTATGACGGCGCCAATTACTATGCTTATTATGCTTTGCACATTAGTACCTCAGCAAGTTCCTAGTCTCTGAATCTTGTTCACAGACCATTGGAATAAAAGTCTTTCTGATCCAATGTATTTATAGATTACTTATAGCGTTACAGCAGACATATAATAGTTGTCGAGGGATCAACAAAAAAAAAAGCAAACATTGCAAACACTAATATGAAAACAAAAAAGAGTTAAAACTAAAATAGAACTTTGACCAAAGTTGTTGTTTTTTATGTTCATTTCTCCTTCTATCCCAGGTTATGTCATCAGGTGCAGAGGTTTACAGGAAAATCTTTAACGCGAGAGAACTAAAGTCGAAATTAATACGGTTGGTTTTCAAAAAGTTTGTAGAAACATTCATGAGGTGGTGATGGTAGAGATGTAGGACCCAATAGCATAGATGGTTTTAACCAGTTTATTGCAGTTTATCAGGGGCTAGTGAAGAGCGGTAAAGTGATGGACACCAGGGGTTAAATAACAAGGGGACTGACGAGACACAGGGCAGACAGCAGGGAGAGGCAATTGGGACCACATACCAGGATTAAGAAGGAGGAAATGTTCATGAAACAAACAGCATTATTTTGTATGATGAACGTGATATTGCAACTTGCTTCCAGTCAGTGAAAACAAAAAGAATATGTATTTAATAAATTGAAGACAGGCATAAACGCATGCAAATTCAATTAAACAACAACTGTACAGCCCAATACTACAAAGCAACTGTCTCAGCGGGCTTCATATTGCAGATTTTTAAAAGTACAAAAACAAACAAAGAACAAAAAAGAAAAAAGAGACACAAATAACAATAATCATCATCATACTTTATTACCCCAGAGAAGAATGCACAGCTAAACCCTAACTAAATAAAAGCCAGCTAAACAATTTCAGTGCATTCCTGCCCTTAGACCCTACTTCTCGGTGAGGAACCGCTAAAATAAAGAAAACAGGCAGCAGTTAGTAACAAAAGAAGAAACCTCATGGGGACCCAGGCAAAAGAAGGATCCATCCCACAACACGAGCAGCCAATCATATCTTATTGCTTAAAGTCTAAAAAAATTATGTTAAACTGATTTTTTTAATGGTATTTTATTAAGATCTGTTATTGGTTACTTTCTTAGACTATGAAGGTAACTTTAACAGACTAATTGGATTATAATTAAACTTCATTACTTTGGTTTAAACACCTTTACCTGTGTCAGCAAATATCAAATACCCCATTCACATGTGCGTCAAGAAGAAATTCAAGCTTGGAGACAAGTGTTTAACACATATAAACAGCTCTCACGATAACTTTTCACTAAGTGTTTATTGCTTATCGACTTTCTCTTCCTGAGTGAGCTAAATCCCATCTGACATGACGCACTGCAAGTTGTGAGCAGCTCTCCAAATCCTACCAGCAGTTACTTCAGCCAAGTCGCCATTTTATTAAGCACCTAAACAGCCCTCCCCGATCGCCTATTAGGAACCGCAGTGAGATTCTGTGTTCTATTCACCGTTTTGCTTCCTCCTCTGGCCACATGAAAATGGCCACGCAGTTGCATTCCCGCACATTTCCTAACCAGCCCCTCTGCGCTGTCAGCCTGTGCCGCTGCGCGCACACACGGACGCACAACTGCAGCTGCAACTCTGTCCTTCCTGACAGCTCACACACAAGGATGAACCATTAGATCAGGCGGGAGCGATCTAACTTTCCCCCTAGAGAAGTAAGCAAAATAAGATTGAGTGAGAGTAAGCAGTCCGCCACCTAGCTGCGGAGACGCACCAACGGAGGTTATGAAAACACCCGCGCTGCGCTGCGTGGACCAAAACTCGCTTTTTCGGGGGTGTTTTAACCTCTGCTGGCCTCAGTTATGTAATCAAAGCAACATCTAATGCAGCAAAGACGGTGGATTGCTGTTGATGAGGAGGGGGAGAGCAGGACAGCACCTCTTCACCTACTGCCGAAACAAATGCAGTTGGTTTCGGGACGCGCTCTCGGGTAAGTAGCCTACGTAGCCTTATTACAGATTACCATGGTAGTTCATATCAATGTGTGCAGGCCTGTCATCAAGAGCGAATCCTAAGCACAGCAGGTTACAGAGAATTTTATGCACCCGCTTTGCGCTAATTTTACCCCTTGTTGCTGAGCATGTTTTCTCCTCTGTTCTCCTTGCATGGGTATATTTCTTGTTTCAATGTTGCTGACACCAGCAGGGCGACTGGCAGAGGACAGATAGAAGAGAAAAACAGGGGGGATTCGAAATCAATCTACTTCATAAACACCACCAAGTCAAAAGCACATTTTGCTATTGCGCAGCTTCTTTCTTCAGTGTTGAGTTTACATGCTTTTAAGACATTTTGGATGGAGATCAGGAGTGACGACAACAACAACACGTGCGTATGTGTTTCATTTGGAAGTGCGACAGCATCAGACAGATGGTGCTTTCAGGTGGTGCGCAAAGTCATTATGGAGAAGGAAGCTCCAGTTAACCAGTGAGAGTTTGCTCTGGTGCACCTGGGTCCATACTGTTTCTACAGTGGCAACATCATTTTAAACCCATGCAGCTGTGACCTGGGTACAAAATGTTCAGTTATACACTTGTAATACACCAAGGAGAGATGTGTGATTACAGAAAAAACTCAGGTGAGAAAGTTACCTGAAAGGGTGTGTTTGTGTGTAATGTACATGTTATGATTCGAAGATGCCTTCACTGGGGCTCCGTCTTTTAAGAGTGCACATGCTGTTGTCAGGCAGATGACAGTAGTGTTTGTAGTTATCCACGAGAAGAACACCATCACGGGATGTGATGATGAGCTAGAAATATGGTGGGCCATTATTATGATTTAATCTTTGCCTCAACACTCCATAGGAAGCACACGACTACAGAGTCAAGTCTACCCATCATTATGTCACTGCAAGTAGCTCCTGGTCTAATGTTAGAGTAATTATGAGTTATGAACGAGTGGTATAGCTCTGGAGAGTACAAAAAGCTATTAGTATTTGACTGATGCTGAATGAACGTAACCTTTGAGTTTAAAATTGGCTCCTTTGAATGTGGACACACTAACATTGTCCCCCTTGAACTCGATTGTCTTGCTCATTCAATCTTAGGCTTTTAGAAAAAAGTGTCTGTAGTCACTTAAGAAAATCACTGCCCACTTCCCATTTTTATTTTATTGTAAGAAAAATTGGCCTGGAAATTGTTTTTCAATACTGTTACATAAGAGCAGTTACAGGAACAGATGTTCATTCGTAGTCTGTGTAATTCAAGGAAAAGGGTTTGGTTATGGTGGGACTAAGAGGCAGTAGAGATAGCCCACTGAGCCTGACCCACTAAATAAAAACATTATCTGTGATTCTTTTGTAAGTTTAATGAGCAGTTTGAGAGATAGAGGAGCTTTTTTTTATGTGACGGACGGGGTGTGTACCTAACTTAAACTGAGCTCATATATCTCTATAGGGAGAACAGAAAACAATGAAGGATGCTTGACAGAAGATGTTGAATTTGATAACTTGTCGGGGCATAGTGTTAGAGAGAAAGTGAAATATTATTTTAGGGCGTGTTTCTCTGTTGTAATGTCACATTAAAAATCCATTTACAATGGGGTCAACAAAAAGCTTACTTGACTTAGAGGAAGCAATGGGAGGAGGAGGAATTTGCACTCCTTTCCAAAAATAAGTTTTACCCTTTCCTACGGATTTGTGTTACCACTACTGAAAGGGGAGGAGGCGAATGGTTGCACTGTGAATGGAGGGATTTAGGCTGGTGAGGAGGAAAAGAAAAACTCAGTGGAGGAAATATGGTTCTTATTAACATCCATACAGTGTGTGAGCTGACTATTTTACTGTGTGGTCTGCTGAGAGGGGAACAGAGAGGATGGGACCAACAGAGAATGCATGAAAAAGCTTACAGCCAAACATGAAAAGGGGAGTTTCAGAAAGAAAAGAAAGTAAAGCAGTGGGAAGGGTGGGAGGAGAAGTGCCTGTGGGAGTAGCTGAGAACAGAAGGCGCAAAGACACTGGGAAGGAAAGGGGAGGAGACTGGATCAAGTGTTTGAATTAGTCAGAAGCTGATTGATTGATCAAATTGATTTGAGAGGAGGTAAACTACGGATTAGAGCATGAGTGGAGGGGGACGAGTTAAGAGTTGGGCAACTGCCAGATGTATTATTACTGTATATGCTGATTTTTGGAAAATCTTGTCAAAACTTTAAGGGGGAATGTGAGTAAGACTTCCAGTTTGTCCCAACATTCTGGGAACCTGCTATGTTGATTGGCCTCTTGGGTTTTCTGTGTGATGAGATCATCTCTGTGGACACAGACGTTAGTACCTCTGTACAGCTGCCTGCAGCAAGGGGATTTTCCCTTCAATTCCTGTGCTGTTGCGATTCAGCAACTGAGCTCACCGAAATGACTAATCTCTGTCTCTCTGTCTTTTTGCCTTTCTCTGTCTCAGCTAAAGTCTAAAGAACAAGAAGACAACTTCCCATGTTGGACAGAAGTGCTCCACCACACCTGGACTGCTAGAGGATCTTTTCTTTTTTAACTTTTTTTACCCATACATCTATTCTGCTCTCTGGTTTCAACTCCACAAAGCTAACAAAGCTGATTTAAAAGTTATACTGGGACCCTACCAACACCAAGCTCTTCCCCCCTGACTTCTCTGATGGATCAGAGAGTAAAGGGGGGAACCCCTCCAGTTGTTGTTTCCACACTGGACCCCAGCTCTGTACCTGAGGACTCTGAGCTGAACCAAGTGCCAGAGAAGAAGAGGAAGGGGGAGGTGGAGAATGGCAGTGCCGGGAAAAAAGAGGAGGAGAAAAGAGGAGCAGGAAAAAAAAGGGAAGGCGACAAGGGGACAGTACTGGAGCTGCTCATCGAGGGCCGTTGTGGAAGCATAGGGCAGCAAGAACTTCCGATCTCTGGCAGAGAGTCGAGCTGCCCTGAGGGAAATGTACGCGTCCGGATTGGGCTTGAAGCCAAGCGCACCAAAAAACCACCCAAGATTTTGGAAAGCTATGTGTGCAAGCCCACCATCAGGACCTATCAGAGACAAGGAAGGGGTGTCTTGCTGAGGGGGGATGTAGAAGGAGGAGCTGGCCAGCAGAGTCAAAGTACTTCTACCACAGACGAAGCAAACAGAGAGCAATGCTCAGGTTTGGATTCTGTCCAGACCACATCCAAAAAAACTGCATCTGCTGCTTCACCAGCAACATCATTATCATCCTCGTCAGCACAGACTTTGTCGTTATCATCTCCATTTACTACAGATTCTACCCCAGCCTCGGTCCATGCCATACCCAGCCAAGCGAACAAGACAGTCAAACAGGTAGGTTAATGACCAGAGTTCTTCATCTCATAGGCATAACACTTCTTTCAAACCCAGAAAATCTTTTCCTTTATCAGGTTTTAATAATGAAAAAGAACACAAAAACAACAGGAGTGGAATTATCTAATCAATTATTAAACATACATGCTATTGTTCTGATTGGGTTTTATACACTTTACCTCCCGGCTTGAGGATGAGCCTAAATGGTCCTAAGTTACCTGTCTTTGTGCTCTTGTAAAATGAGCTATTGTCTCAATTCTGAAACCCAAGCTACACATTAGAATGAACAAATCTAAAAATAGGACAACAGCACAGCAACCACTTGGAGTTATCACAAACACTGGTCCATCAGTCCTTATACTAATCACCCTTGGGGAAGCTTATAGTTTGAGCTGTGAGAATACTACTCAAGCAGCAACATACCAAAATTACAGAACATGTATGAAATGTCAAGCCATCTCATTGGTGTTAGTGTCAATTTATAACCACCAATGGCAACGCTTTCCACTCTCTTTCAGCCTATGCTTGGCTCTCTATTGCTGTCCTTCTCTTCTATTTATATATCCCCTCTTTTCTCTACCTGCTCTCATTTGTCTTTCACTCCCCCTCTGTCCCTGTCCCACTCCCTTCTCTGTATTTCTCTGCCTTTGTATTTCTCCTTTTCTGTGTCAACCCCATTTCTGTTTCCATCACCTCACTCTCTTCTTCTCCTCAGCGTGCCCTCGTTTCTCTGCCCAATTGAGTCATTTTATCCTTGCACTCTCTTAATGGGCAGGCGATAACAAAAGCATTTCACTAACCGTCTTTTTTGTTTTGCAGTTGGCTGTTGTTTGTGGTATACTAATGGATATTAAAACCTTTGTGTGACATTGTTTTTGTGTTTGCATTCTGCAGGTTACTGCCAATCTGGCCGATAAAGCAGAGGATGACTTAAACGGCTCATCTGAGAAAGTGAAGAAAGTTAAGCATCTGAGTGTCAATGGTCAAGCTCTTCCAGTAGAATCCAAACCCACCTTGCCCATTTCAACCACTTCGTCCACCCCGTGCATGCAGACAATTTCTGCACCGGAAACCAAGACTGATGGGAAGAGCTTCAAAAAACAAAATGGTGTGGTTCAGACTGCCAAGCAGAAGGGGCTACCGAATGGGAGAAGCTCTGCAAACATCCATAGGACTTCAAGCTCATCAAAAAACAGACTTGGAAAACAAAGCAGTCTCTCTTCTGTTTCCTCTGAGGACTCTTCAACAAGGTTTCCAGGCGCCTCCAGCCCGTCAGATTCTCCTTCACCTCAGCCCGTTTCTCCTAAACAACAGTTATCCTCTACTTGGGACTTCTCCCCTCCCCAAATGCATGACCAGAATCCAGAGTCACCTCTGGAAAAAAAGAGAGAAAAGGAGAAGAAAGCAAAGAAAGAGAAACGGAGAGAGAAAAAATCAAAGCGAGACAGAGCAGATGCCGAAAGAGCAGAGAGTGAAAAAAGAAATGAAGAAGTCAAGAAGAAGAAACTGGTGAAGGGGAAGGATGGAAAACTGAGACACAGTAAAGATAAGGATGAAAAACGCAAAGCTGATGATCCAAGAAGGGATGAACTACAGTCTGAGAAAAATAAGGAGTGCAGTCCAGAGAGACGTAAAACAGATCATGATAATGCAAAAGACAGCGAAACAGCTGCTAATGGAAAACTAGATAAAACCTGTAAAGCAGTGAATACTAGCAGGATAGAAGAAAAAGAAACGGCTGTTGACTGTGGCAAGCTAGCAAAACAAGCTGAGACAGAATTAACAGCTGATATTTCAAAAGAACAAGACATCTCAAGACATCCAACGGAGCTTCCAACCCACTCCGTTTTTCCTACCCCTCCGACCATGCCTATTTCTTCTGCCCACACCCCTATTTCTCCCCCTTCATCACCCTGTGAGCAGGACAGTCGACCACTCAAAAAACGCAAAGCCAGAAGACCCAGCTGGACTAAACTTGTGCACCGTGCTCAGAGATTAGAAAATCAGGAGTTTCCTACAGATAACCTACATAACTCATTTCTAAGTTTTCCCCAGATGACCAAGACGCCCCTTCTTGCAAAAGCCTCGATTCAGCAGAGTAATGAGAGCACAACCCAATCTAGCTCCTTATTCAGCTCCTCCTCCCCTCTGTCTTCTATGATCAAAACTACAACTCCAAAGCAGGATCAACCTGTATCAAATTTAAATCTGTCTGTTTCCCGATTCCCATTGAATGCCACCAGAAAAAGGGGTCGACCAAAATCTCACAGCTTCAGTATAGATGAACCTCCCCCTCAACTTTCACCAAAAGCCATCTCCAATGAGGTGCCTCCTCTGGAATGTGATGGGGTTCAAAAAGCCCCTGTGCTAGAGCCAAGTCCAGTCCTGCTGTGCGCCGCTCAGACTAAATCCAACCCCAAGAAACGTGGCCGTCCTCCCAAACGCAGCTTTTTTGAGGACAGGATTGGAAATGCTCTAAATCACGGCGATCACAGAGAAAGGGGGAGAGATTTTCATCTTCTTGAAAAGGGAAATCGGCAGCTAAAGTTACGGAGACTGATTAATGAAATGAAGAAAAGAAAAAAAAGAAGGCTTCATAAAGCTTTCTTGTCTGGATATGCAGGAAAGGAGGAAAATGGAGGTCGGGCAGCAGATGGTAAGAATGTGAGAATGTGTAAATCGATCGAAGCTACGACGGTGCACACACTTTCAGCTCTGTCCTCCTCATTTGGGAGCAAGCTGGGCCCTCAAATCAATGTGAGCAAAAGAGGAACTATCTACATGGGCAAGAGACGAGGTCGTAAGCCGAAATCTCAAGCAGCTAACCTAAATTTCAACTCTCCAAACTCCAATCATCTTTCTCTGTTTAGTAGTTCCTCTGAAACATCTCTTTTCACATCTAACCAACAGCATCCTCACTCTCACCCCTTTCCTTCACCATCTCTTACTCACTCCAGTGGAGCTCAGAGTCCTTACAGTGAAGGCAGTCTCACAGAACCAAGCCCCAGTCTCCTTTTTTCTCATCCTTTCTCCCTTCCTTCCCCATCTTCATCCTGCACATCCCCTCGTCCTCCCTCATCCTCGTCTCTTTCTCCATTTGTAAAGAAAAGTTGCCCATGTCAGGGAAGACTTCACTTCCCTTTCCACCAGTCTTCATGTAAGCTTTCCAATATTTCCTCTCCTCTCCATAACATACCTGGGTCTCCAGGCCACCTGAAAGAAACCACCCCGTCTCCCAGAAGTGAGTCCCACAGCGATGAGACACTGCCCAGTGACAGTGGGATTGGGACGGACAACAACAGCATCTCTGAGCGAGGGGAAATAAGAGGAGCACGAGGAATGCTGAGGTTGGGTCAGGGGTCAAGGATAGTTTTGGGTGGTCAAAGACTAGCTTCCTCTTTCATTGACCGACCTTCTCCGGTCTCATCCCCTCTATCTCATATGCCCAGACTTACAAACGCATTGAATAGTTCAACCACCGGGGAGCGGCACAGAGAACGACACCGGCACAGGCGGAGGGATTATGACTGTTCAACATCCTGTTCCTGCTTGTGTCCCTGCCCCTGCTCAGGACACAACAAGTGCACTCACCCGGAATATTATGCTTGCCATAATGCACTGAAAAAACAGAAAAACAAACATAAGAAGAAGCACCAGCAACTCCACATGCAGGATCCAGAGTTTCTTGCTGAACTAGATGATCTAATTGCTCATTTCAACGAGATCCACATTGGCCGGAGAAGCTGGGCTAGAATGGGACTGGGTCAGAGTTTTGATGGGTCTGTTGGAGGAAGGCGACACCATACCTCCTCTCATTCACTCCGCTCCAACATTTTTAGGATCAATCTAAACGGCTTCTATTCGCCCAATCCTTCATCTTTCTCTGCCAGTCCCTCGTTCAATCCCCAGCCTTTCTACCCATGTCATTGTAACAAAAAGCCAGACCGAAGACAGTGTGGCTACCCATCTAAGTTCCAGGAGACAATTGAAAATATGGGATTCTATAGCAGCTACACACCAGTGCCGCCATCACTCTACCACCATCTCCCTACCTCCTACCCAATTCCACCTCCTCATCATTATGCTTCCCACCAACCCCATCACGCTCACTTCTTCCTCAATCCGGCCAGATTCCACCGGCGACGAACCAGGTTGCTCAGGGAAGGAGCTTTGGGAGGGGAGAGTGAGGGAGATCTAAGAGGAGGCAGTGGAGGAGGAAGCGCTGGGTTTACATCCAGCCTCCCTTGTGGCTGTGGTAGGAGTGAACTCAAACATAAACATAAACATCGTCACAGGCACTGTGAGGGAGATGTGGAGGACGAAGAGGAGTTACACGAGAATGAGGAGGAACCGGAGATGTTGGCTGGTTCAAAAGGACATTCAGGGTTCATTTATAGGCAACAGGAAGGAGGAAGAAAAGCTGCAAGAGGATCTGGGAATACGCTGTCGAAGGAATCCCCATGGTTACGTCAGAATGGAAACGTTTCTTTTTCTACAACTGCATCCACCTCCTCTTCGTCTGCAGCAGAGAGGTACAAACATACATCTCTTTCCTTATTGGGGCTGGGTTCTTCTCACTTGTCTTCATTTGGAGGAGGGTGGGGTGGATTAGGGCAGAACTTGATAAAATTTGGAAGCCTTGGCAGCTCGGGATTTGGAAACCCAGACTCCAGCTGGAAAGGGTTCACTGGTGACCAGGTAGGACAAGGACTAACAGTATCAGATGAGGAGGATGAAGATGATGATGATGAGTCTCATCTCTATGGGACATCGCCACCCACGTGTCATACCAACTTGTTCACATCTGCCGCCCTAGCAACGGGGCAAAGAGGCCTTAGAAGTGGACTGAGTAGTAGGACCACAGGAATTGGAGAGAGGTCGAGTAGAAGAGAGGAACCGGCATGGACGGAGCGCAGGGAAACAGGTGAGAATAAACAACATGATCAGTAAGCATGCGAATGAGTGAATGAATGATGAGGCTGCAGCTTATCAGGAAGCTACTTTGGGATGATAGAGTTTTCTACTTGTAAACTATTGTCTGATGAATGCTATAAAAAATGCTGTTGGAAGTTTGTGTTTGCACAGCTGCGTGCTACAATTGCTTCTTTGGCGGATAATCTGAATATCCATCACACACAGACAGTAATGTAGATAAAACGGATATCTTAACACTATTGAAATATGACAGTAGCAAACCAAATTGTGTCAGCTAGCTGAGATAATAGGTTTATGCTGGGAGCCTTTTTCCACTCGCATCGTTTGACAGATTTTCTTTATTTGCTCAATGTGGAGATAAAACTTCAACACAAATAGTCCTCCCATTATAGTGACAGCCCTGCTTTTTCCCAGGTGTTGTGGAGCAACACATCAAAGCCCAGAGGCTACATGAGAGGAAATCAGACTCCATTCTTTTTATAGCCGGTTTTAGACTCACTCTGCTATGCAAGTGTAGTGGCAGGGCGACTCTCCAGCCACGTCTGGAAATGTTTTTTAAAGACAGATTCTGGCTGGAAGGAAGCATTGAGAAGGGGAATCTGCCAGAAAACCTTTGAAATCTTCCTGGTGTGCACTGAACCGCACACCGTCACAGCTCAAGGCTGCCGAGTGAATACATTCATTAGCTAACCACCACATTGGCTATTTAAAGCTTGGCCTATTCCTCACTGCTGGCCAACAGGGCCAATTTGACTTGGAAAAATCCAATAAGGAAAGAGTGGTCAGTCTTGTCAAGAGCTGTGGAAAATAGAACAAAAAGATGGATGACCACCAGAGGGAATGACGAAGAAACAGAAATGAGGTCAGATAGGGGCAAAAACAGTTTGGAGGGAATTTGCTTTTGAAAAAGAAAAAAAAAAGAGATAATTCCATAATTACTCAAATATGTTGAAGGTTAAAATGATTTAAAATAATTTTATTACTGGGTTGATCTAGATTGGGTGGTTTAGGATGGGCAATAGTGTGCAGAAGTACGGCACGTTAAACTGAATGCTCATTTAGACACTGAGCACATTCCAATGTGTTTGTGTTCATTATTTACTTGACAGTGTGTTTGTCTGTGTGTATTCAGCTCATAAATCACTTTTTAATACATTTCCTGGCAATGATGTGGTCAGAGGAAATGTTGTGACTCACCTAATCTGCGGTCTGTCCGCATGACTCAGCCTAGACTGCCCTCACCTCACACCTCCTGCTGCCTCAATCACTGATCCACATCTGTCTCATTTCCTCTCTGTCCTCCCACCGCACCTCCTTCTGCTCCTACACCTCTCTCCTGCTTTCTTTTTCAATGACTGCAGGTTCACAAGGTGACTCGAAAAGCCGCGGGCAGCAAAAATGTGTGCCAACTTCAGACAATATGGCGGTGAAAAACAAAAGAGGTCCAGGACGACCCAGGAAGCACCCAGTGCCCTCATCCTTTCCCATGTTCTCATCTGCGACTTCGTCCATGTCATCATCTGACCTCTTTGCAGCATTCAGCCACAACACAGATGGAAGAGAAGTGGGAGGCAGGAGAGAAGAAACAGCGTTAGAAAGAGGAGGAGGTGACATAATACAGCAGGTGACAGAACTGGAGTTGCAGGCAAAGAGGAAAAGAGGTCGGAAGAAAAAACTTGATGACTCTCCTTGTCATCAAAGGTAACCAACAGAGCTGGTTGACTTGATTACTCAATACAACCACTCACTATTTTTATATTAACCCTTTGCTTTCAGCACTGTGTGCTAAACCAGTGCCCTCTCTCTCTTTCTCTATTTCCTCTCTATCATTCTACCTCTCTTTTTGTGCTTTCCTTTTAGTTTCACCACGGATAAAACCGAGAGTGACTCCCAGTCAGATGATGACCACGCCTCCTTCCAGTCTCTAACCATCCAAAGAGGCGAGAGTACTGATGGTCCTCCCTGGAAAAAGTTCCTGAATGCAGGACTTTACTCTGATGACTATAAAACTACAGAGTAAGATGATTTAAACTTCTAAAACTGACCTAATATGTTTTTTAATTACAATGTTGTGATGTTATTTTTTTTTCTTTTCTCCAGCCCCCCTTCTGGAGCTCTGAGTAATTGCAGTGAGAGCTTGGATTACACTCCAGGGGAGCATGAGTACAGCATATTACCACCTCCCATACACGTTGGTGTGTTAAACTAAACATCACAAAACACTTGTAATGGTGTGTTATTGCTGGGATCATCGATTCATGCTACTTTATCTTCTCTAGGAAAGTATTTGAGGTTAAAGAGAATTCATTTCCAGCTACCCTATGATGTGATGTGGCTGTGGCAGCACAAGCAGGTACGATCAGGCTTAGTAATACAGACAAGTTGTCAGGAAAAAAAAGCATAAAGTGTTCTTTGTAGATGCACTTTTGGTATAAATCTAATAATATTTATTAATTAGCTCTGCAGAGAGCCGACTATCCCCCTGAAGAGGAAGCGGCGATACTGTGAGTACCGCTTTTGCACGTGATATTAATATATTTAACTCTATAAGTGCCTAATGTTATTCTACATCAAATTCATCCAGGTCGTATTAAAGAGAGGACTGCATCTTCCCAGCGAGTAAGTTTAAAGCCTAAAGTTTGTGTTTTACTGTAGTTTTTATCGTACTCTGTAAAATTCCCACGGATCTCACAGTGCTATCCCCCTCATAGGAAGAGAGCTCCAGTGACATCACCAGCTTATTTCCGCACCTCGACATGGACCCTCTGACCAGTACTGAGAGGTAAGGATTTTGACATTTTGGAATAAACTTGACTCTCTTTAATTGAACATGGATCAGCACCAACTGATGTCTCTCCATGTGTGTTGACCCAGGAGTTTTGTAGTGAAACATCACGTGTTCCTCGTGCGGAACTGGGAGCTTGTGAGAGACCGACAAATCCGAATGAGGATAGAAAGAGAGAGGGAGAGAGACGAGGACAGGGAGGAAGGAGACGAGGGGGAGGAAGGAGACTCGCAGAGTTTGTCCTGTGATGGAACCAGTGGGGACAACAGCCACATCAAGTCAGGTCCATGAAGCAAGTGTGTGTGTTAGTTTTTGTTTCTGTAGGTGTTTGTGCATTTGTGGTTGAACTCTACTTGTTTTGGTTTTTCCTTCTACATTGGTGTGGGAGGTTTTTTTTATTTTGGTGTCCAGTGTCTTAAACTTGATGTGTGCTTGTATGTGTGTCCTGTGTGCTCATGTTTGGCTTGTCTCACCATATCATACTCAGCAGCTAAACTAAGTGGTTTTCCAACCACAGAATGCGGCCTGCAGAAATCTTTCCCCTTTCTGTCATCCACTGCTAGTGTCCAAGAACCCTGTAGGCATCAACTTTCCCCATTAACAGCAAAACCACACACTTTCCATCAATGACGCTCTGACCAAATGCAGATAAAAATCAAGGGAAAATAAGACCACATTATTAGATGCATTTCTAGAAGACATAATGTTCTGCTTGCACCTTTTTTTCTTTGCTAACATCCAGAATACTCAACCCTTAGATCAATCTGTGGGGGTGGAGGTGACGGTAATAAACAGTGATCCCCCACACCGAAGTCAGGACACCTCCAGCTTGCCTACTGCCAGTCCATATGTGAGTTTAACCTCACATCACCCACATAAAACAGAAAAGATTTAACAATGCAAGACATACAAAAGTAAAGAAAATAGGTCTGCTTTTATAATCAGTTTTGTATGTGTGTTCACTTCAGCCCACCAAAACCCCAAACAGTCAAGAAGAGGAAGGAGAGGAAATAAAACGAGGGGAAGGAGAGAGCAGAGAACAGCGACGAAAACGGCTCAATGATTTGCTTCTGACCCTCCAGCTATCATAAGCTAACATAAAGAGAGGTTCGTGGGATGGAAACCGCAAATCCACAAGCTTGTGCCCAGCTCCACTCATTTATTCTGTCTGTATGTAGGTGGAACCCCTCTGAGAAAGGAAATGACCCCACCACTGGACAGATGGACAACAGCTGATGTCACAGCGCTACTATCAGCAGAAATGGTGCCCCAAAGGAAACATGGAAAAAGAAAGCCTGCGGAGCTGAAAAATTAGAGCAGCTGAAAATGCAAGAAAGACTTCTCGCACACTGATAGATGTCAACCTTGCTCTTTCAAGGGCATCACACCAAGCATGTAACCATGGCAACGTATCTTTTGTCCAAGCGGCTAGAGATGAGAAAAACAAAGATAGGCTGTCCTGGATGAAAGAAAGAAACAGACCAGCTGAAATGAATTTGCACTAGTGCTAGCTGAACAAGCACACTAAAGATTGGATGTACAATGAGTGGACACACTATAAACACACACACTTTGATTGCTCTTACTTTGGCACCTTAAGCAAATCAGGAAAGACAGATGTTGCACAGGAGGTTGAAAGTGGACATATATGGTACTCAGCATTTCAGCTCCATAGTTTCCAAGAGACAAGGAGCTCACAAGCAGCCCGGGCCTCAAGTAGGTCAAAATTGAACCCTCATTTACTTCTTAAGCTTTCAAAGTCACATCGCACCTTTGGGAGATAGCATTGGGAGAATTGAGCCAGTTTAAAACTGTAGAGACAGTGTTGGGGGAGAGGGAGGGTAGGTTCACTTTAACAAGATGTACCAGTGAACGGGTTGCGAAGGGGGGGTTAGCAATAGGAATTTTGGCACTGCTGCAAGAGAATTTCTAATGAGGTTTTAAGAAAGAGGTTATTTTTTGAAAAAAAGAAAAATAATACTAAAGTGAACAAAATGGGACAGCATGACTGTTGCCCGGTATAGAAACGGATAGAATATATTTGATGACAGGAATGTCTATTGTCACCTAATGTCAGTATTGCTTCCGAAGGAAGAAATGTGGTTGTGTACAAAGCGGTTTTGTTTACTCCAGTCTGCCTTTGAGAATGTTTCACTCTTTGCTTCAGAGCATTGACAATCAGAATGTCCTCAGAGTGTGAGAGCAAAGAGGGAACAGAACAAAAACCAGAACGGATTTACCCCAAATGCTCTATAGAAGTGCCATGTTGTCTTGTGTGCGAACCTAAGCAAACTCATGCAGTCTTTAAAAGCAATATCTCCTCTAATAAGGACTATAAAAGGACTTCAGTTTTTTAAAACTTTTTATTTCAGTTGTGAATATTTTGGGGTTCGAGGTCATTTTTCTGTAAAAATGAAAAGTAGATTGTCATAGAGCATCAGAAGAGCATCAGGCAAATCCACCTAGTGGAACTAAGATTTCAGTTTTATGTGAATGTACAGTACATAAAGACTTGTTTTTCTTCCAGTAGTGTGTAAAACTAGTATTATACATACAATATATCTGGATTACTCATTAAAAAGCTAGTTATTGGACTTTCTTTTTACTAAGATGTTTTTAACAAACTACTCAGCTGACCAACGTACCAGACATTTCTCTTTCTAAGTGACTATGATTGTATATGATTTTTTTTGTAGTACCATATTTTATCGCTTTTTTATTTTCAAGCTGAGTGTATATTTGCTTTTGGTCGGACAATCAGTGACAGTGAATTAGTTTTCCAGTGTTAAATTCTGGCTCTCTTTTAGTAGTCTGGCTTTTGATAACAAGCCAAGAAAGTGCAATTTCTTTGACTGTTTACATACTGTATGTATATTTTTCTTCTTTCCTTTTTTTAAAACTAAGAGCACTACATTATTGCCAGTGAATGATTAACTTTATAGCAAAGGTACACATTAAAAAGTTATTTATCTAGTCTGCATGTATGTAACCTTTGCCTGTTGCCTCTGATTGTGTACATCAAAAACAGTGGAAAAACTCATCGCCATAGAATGTCCGCTCAAACTTTTGGCCTCTATATCCAGAATAATAAAAAGCATTTTATGTCTACTAGTTCTAAACTGTGAGATTGTTTCATGAAAACCTTTAGGGTTCTTACATGCTGCCGTGTGTGTGTGTGTGTGTGTGTGTGTGTGTGTGTGTGTGTGTGTGTGTGTGTGTGTGTGTGTGTGTGTGTGTGTGTGTGTGTGTGTGTGTGTGTGTGTGATACTGCAGTGATGTTAATCATCTTTAGCTAACAGTGCTATCTAGTGGTGTCAGATTGTATATTTCATACTGTTGTCCTCTATAATGACCCACAATGGAGGACTTTGTGATCAAGAGAGCATGGTTACAAGATGGGGAGGGCTGCAGCTCACTCTGGAGACACAATTTCCTTTGAATGTCCGAAAGCCTTCTCGGATCGTTTAATCCAAGAGGGGAAAAAAATCAAGGTGAAAGAAGTCAGATGAGTTCCCCTGGAGCTTTAAAATGAGGCTGTAATGAGCCAAGTATTTAAGAGAATTTTTTTCATTTAGCACATTCCAAAACATGCATGTTAAATTAATTGGCCACTATGAAATTGTCCCATGGGATGTGTTGTGGTGGCCCCGCAGCAGACTGGCCAGGGTGTACACTGCCTCTCGCCTGAAATCACCCATGATAGTCTCCAGCACCCCCAAGACCCTCATTAGGAATAAGCATTTAAGAAGTTCTATTGTTTCTTTTGAACTACTTATCCCTAACAGGGTCGCAGGGGTGTCAGAGTCTATCCTGGCTGATTTCAGGGAATGGCAGGGTACACCCAGAACAAGTCGCCAGTCTGCTGTGGGGCCACACACACAGACAACCATTCACACACACTCTCATTCCTTGGGGATTTTCCTAGTGGCCAATTAATTTTTTCACTCATGAAGGCAAATTTATGTTAGAGAAAAAAGTTAAGCAGGTTCAACTCAGAAGTAAAAAAAAATTAGATAACACAAAAAAAAAAAAACAGGTCAAGTAATAAAGAATAGATTGAGGTATAATTCACTATTTGTTCTAATTCAAAGTGCCAAAAGAGAAAAACCTGTTTTTCTAAATCCAACTATTATTCAGTATAAATGTACTTCTTAGCATTGAAATAATTATATCACAGAATTCAGTTCACGCATCGGTGCAGCGTCAGCAATAACTAGGACGCCGCATCGATTCGTCGTGGTAAAGAAAGAGTTAAGCCAAAAAAGCAAAGCGCTCTTTTTACAAGTCGATCTACGTTCCTAACCTCAAGATTGAGCAAGCGGGTACAAGCGGCCGAAATGAGCTTTCTCTGCAGGGTGGCTTGGCTCTCACTCAGAGATCAGGTGAGGAGTTCTGCAATCTGGGAGGAGCTCGGTGTCGAGCCGCTCTTCCAGGTTGAGATTAGCCAGATGGAGTGGTTCGGGCATCTGGTCTGGTTGCCCCCCGAGCGCATAGCTGCTGAGGTGAAACAGGCACGTCTCACCGGGAGGAGACCAAGAGGCAAACCCCGGACCCGCTGGAGAGACTATGTCCAACAGCTGGCCGGGGAATAACTTGGGATCCTTCTGGGTGAGCTGGAGGATGCAGCTGGGGTGAGAGAAACCTGGTTTTCCAGTCTGAGGCATTTGCCCCGGCGACATGGCCCCCAGATAAGCAGAAGACAACGGAATGGAAGAATTCAGTTCAAAATGTTAATATTCAGCTCAGAGATTTTTTTTATGAGATTTGGAGCTAAAATACGACTCAGACAGCAAAAGGGTTTGGTTTCTACAGCTCATTTTTATTTGGTGTATTTACAAACAAGCACATGCAGGATTTGGACAGTGACAGACACTAGAGGAGCACTGACTATATGCAACAGAGGGCTTTGGGAATGTCTACAGGCTACATGACACTAGAGAAAGGAAAGGAGCTTAAGGAGAAGAAGGTTCAGAACTTGACACACGCAGAAAGTGTTTACACTCATCTCTGCTTTCACTGCCACACACACGCTCACATGTGCAGACTCTTATTTTAAGAGCTCAGATAGATAGAGCTGCTTCTTTCAGACACCTTGAGCTTAATAAATAGTACATCCAATAAATCAACAACTTTCAATCACATTATTTAAAAAAAAGCTTCATTTGTCAATTCATATTCTATCTAAATATCAATATGTTTTATTACTATCAATTTGATGGCATTTTATTATAACTTAAATGTCATGAGTGGTTTGAATGACTTACTGCTACTGGACTTTCGTCATGGTGCCAGTGATACATTGCTACATAGCACTGACCAGAAACTACACAGCTATTTGAACAAACTGAGATATCCCTGATTTATCCACAAAGAACATTCCAGATTAATTGAAAACAGGTCTACATATCTTCACATTGTCTTCTTTTTTTTTTTTTAACCAAAGTGTTTGGTGATGGACCTTATAGCTATCGAAACGGTTGAACATTAAAGCATATGCATAGTCATCCACACAGAATCTAGAGAATGACTAATATATGACACAAAGCAACACATTTTATATGAGCCACATCAGAATCAATGTACCACTCCCACCACTATTATCAATATCAATGATCATGAGGGAGAAAGCTGAGGTATGACTCTTCACACTGCATTTCATTTTTAATTCAGATAGTGTTTGAACAAGAGCTGCGGATAGTTGTGCGAGATATTAAGTAATAAAATAATTAAATGTTACAATAGTTTTTCATCGCTTATGGAGATAAATATTTGTTTTGCATTTATTTGGAACATCCATGACACATTCAAATGCATATAGGCATAAAGGTACGAGGTGGTGTTGAATAATAATAATAATATCATGAAAAATATGGCTTGACAGTGGCAACACAAAGGACACAAAATGGGAAGATATTGGATTTCATACTTAAAATGAATAAGTTATTTTGCATGTATAATAACCACTTGATGTGTGATGAAAACTGCTTATGAGATTATTTCATCCATATCACTTCCACAATAAAGCCGCTGTGTTCAGCCACTGCCGGTTTCACTATCTTCTTTCTCTTGTTCAGCTATCTTTTTATCTATTTCTATATCATCAATCTTAATAAGTTTATCTATACATATAGTTTTTGAAAATATATTTTTACAGTCAAACATAGTCGCAGAAACACAAACCATGTGAGAAAGATGAGAGGTCAATAAGGGTGAACGGTGAAATAGAACACAGATCTACACAGCTACGATATACTACATCGATACGCAGGAGCTGCGGCACAGTACTCTGACATGTCTTCTCCACTTAATCATCTGAGACTCTCTGACAGAAAAGTTTGCCTACATGCTGTCAGGATCTCAACTCCTAATATAAACCCACTGATCACAAAGAGGTCACTTATGTCGGAAAATTACCTGGAAGGAACTTTTTCTGTGATCAGCGGCTAAAAAGGAGAACGGAAACTGGGGAAAAGACATCAAAAAGGGACATTTCAAACAATTTTGAAACACCTCTTGTGCGAAAGGGTCTAAATTTGAGTCATTAATTCACACCATCTGCTAGATTCCTGGTGCTAAGATCCATTAGCTTTATGCTACCCAACTGAATGCACTGTGATGTGAAAAATCCCCATATGTTCATCAGAGAAAAATGCTCTAGATGAAGCTAAAGCAGAGCAGATGGCTCACTCAACTCAAACAATTTTTAAGCCATGCATGAAATATCCCTTTCAGAGTAATGCAACCGCACTGTAAGCTCTCAACAATCACCTAAAATATATGTATTTATATTTCATATTTATTATTTATTCTTGTATTTATTTGGAGCAACTGTTATGAGTGTTTCTGTCACATGATGAGCGAGGTGTAACCAATGGGTACCAGCCCCTCTCTGTCTCCCTGACGACAGCGAATCCAGTCCTGATCAACGCCTGCTAACACCACAAGTTCTTCCCCTTTGCAGAAAGTGAGTTCTGAACCGGTTCCAGCGTGGTCGCACAGCGTTCGTACAGACCTAGGACGGAAAATTAGATTTGGTGACCAACAGATAAGACCATAAGCTAAAGCATCAGCATATTATGAGACAGGATGAGTCACATCCAGGATGAACTCAGACTGATGAGTCAGCAGTTACATTTAAAGAAAAAACTCTGAAAGGAACAAAGATCCATATTTATTTATTTCTGAGTGTTTATTCCTGCATCTGGAAGCTCTAAACGCCCACAATGTTAGGTTTTTATAACGCAAAGCTAAACTATTTCATTCTCTTCAGTGTTAAGGTTAGCATAAGACATTTTAAAGTTTTTATACATTGTAAATTTTATTAATTCAACTCAAGTTTTAATCTGAGATTACGGCACCATCTTCTGGTTTAGTCAATTAAAAGTTGCCTAATTGTCTAAAAGTGATCAGATTCATTAGATTTACTCTAATACACTACAGTGTTAAATCCTCTAGAAACTCTCATTAAGTGTGTTATTTCACAAAGACAAAACAATAAATTGATATTTCCCAGTAGATTTTTTTCAAACTAAGAAATCAAACTCAACTTCCTGTTTGCTGTACCTGAGTGGTCTGGGTTTGTCTTGATTCTCCAGCGTATCAGAATCTTTCTCTGACTCCAGCTCTCCTACAGGCTCAGGAATCCTTCGTAGAATTGGAGCAGAGTTGCTGCTCACCATTCGAGTGAAAGCAGTGACACCAGGAGCTAGCCACTGCGAGGGGCGTCTGGAAGGCCAAACAGACTTGAGTAGGGGTTTTATTTAGATAATACCACAGACAAGCCCTGTTCAAGTAATTGTAACAATAACTGTTGCTTAAACAAGAAGGTATTTGTTTATATAAAAGGACCGAAATGAAACTGTTAAATGAAACAACTTAGAAACTCTGAAAAAAAAACAGAACAAAAAAAGGATCATAGATTATATATTAAACACACAGGCAAAGTATTAGTACATCCATATTTTTATTTCTGTGTTATGACTCCACCAAATGATAAAAACTCAGGATCTGCAAAAGTAATCAGAAATTTTTAGAAAATACAGTAAAAATGAACACTTAAGCGCAACAAAACCAGACTTCCAATCATTTCTTGCTCAATTTGATGCATAAGTTATGATCCCCATTGGTTTGCCTAGCATTACATTGTTTATCGAATTCTTGAAAAAAAAAAGACAAATCAAATTCAGAATCAGAATATACTTTAATCACCCACACATGGGAAATTTGTGTGTCACAGCAACAACTTCCTATCTGCTAAGTGAGTCGTTGTAGAGCCCGATCATGTACGGGAAGAATTCATTAAGACTTTTTAGATTTGAATATTTTAATATATACTGTACATTTAAATTTTTATGTTCTAACTACCCTGCGAGAAACTGGCGACCTGTTCCGGGTGTACCCTTCCTCTCACCTTGAATCATCTGGAATAGGCTCAAACACCCCTCACAATCCCGTCAAGGACAAGCGGTTTAGAAGATGAATGAATCTCCTAGTTACTTCTGCAGTTATGTTTTCATCTTTCTGATTAATATCCACTGGATCCAAGTGTATCATTTTTTTTGGCCTTAAATATATTCATTTTAGATCAAAGTATTCATTTATTATGTTATGATAATTAGAAAAATCATCAGTAAGTTTAACCATTTATATTTAATATCAAAGCACAGGTTTAGTTGCGTTAAACACACTTATTCCAAGTAGTGTATGTTTCAGTCAGTAGCTTACCTGGATGGTTGTGTGTGGCCAGTTGGGCTGTTGGGACTTTTTGAGGCTCCAAAAAGTCGTCCAAGACCATAGAGAACCTGAGTATTACTGCTGACAGCAGCATAGTCACTTCCTGCTTGAGTCTGCAGATCTGATAGACCAGTCTTCACTTCATCCTTTTTTACTGGAGACAGACTCATGTCGGCAAGGTTCTGGCTCAGGCGGCCGCCCCACCGCATCATAGCACCCCAACCCTGCTGGATCATCTGTGATAAAAAAGAGAAAAAAGTTTTAAATGCTTACTTATACAGTAATAATGTAACAAACCTTTAGAGAGTGTGTGATTACCTGTCCCGCTTGCTGAGCGAAGCCATCTTCTTCCATAATTGGTGGAGGTAAGCCAGTAATGTCTTTTTCTTGCACCCACAGCAGCTGAGGACTTGTTTGGGAGAAAGGTATCGAAGCTCTTACAGGTGCAGCCTCCCCATTTTCAGATGGCTGTGACAATTCCCTTTTTAAACTAGCATAGGGTGAAGAATTTAGATCTTTATTTTGCCCTGAATATCCAAAATCTACTTCAGTCAGACTCTCCATGTATTTTCCACATGTGATTTTAGATGTTGCCATCAATGTCTGTGGAAACCCAGTGTCCTGAGAGGGTGGGCTGGGGATCTCTGGTTTGTGACTGTCTGGTTCCAGATGGTGGTGCTGGAAGAGTAAATCCAGATTGAAGGTGAGGAGGCTGAGAGGCTGCAATACGAGGAGGAGTTCTTCAAACAGAGGCTGGCAGGTGCCCAGCGACAGATGCATGAAAGAAGTGGGATGGTAATATGTCTCCAAAACATCTGCAAGTTAACAAAAAAAAATATATATTGTTTGACTTTTTATTTACTTGCTTGAAAGTTAAGAATCAAGTGGAAGCTATGAGGACCTACCATGGCAGGACTGAAGGTGAGATAACCAGGAATCAAGAAGTTTTGAGCTACAGAATAAGATGAAGCAGAAAGTCAATCATTAAATAATGTAATTAAATATTACTTTCAAACTATTTGTTTGAATTAACATCATAGTTTGTTCTTACTTAAGCAGGCCCAGCAGGAACGCGTTGAACCTCTGCTTACTCTGTCTGAGTTGGGAAAGCTCACCCACTCTGACTTGTAGGTTGAACAAAGCTTGAGTTTTAGGACCTTAAAATATTGATTTAAAAGTAAAAGATAAAAAAGAGGAGGATGAGAATGAACTTAGGGGGATGAGTAAAAAATGCTGTAAAGCTTTCTGTTCATAAACTCTGTCAATAGCTTGGTAATTCACTTTATTCAGCATTTTCGACAAGTATTGACTGATGTGAAAAAACAGAGTACAAAATTTATCATCATTACCAAGCAAGCAATATCCAAAGAAACAATCTAATCTACTTTTCTTTAGATCTAAATCTTTGATGATACCTGGCTTTGTAGAGGCCTGGACGAGACCCCAGGCAGAGTTTGGCCTTCTTCCAGCAATCAGGTCACTCTGATGGGGCCTCAAACCATCGGTCAGCAAACTGTGCAGGGCGGGGCAGAAGCACTGCAGTACCAGGCGGCCCAGAGATGGATTTACGGTGCTGTCTCCTGATAGAGCCTGCGGAGCCGAGAAGGGGAAAGAGAAAGAGATGGTAAAGGAAAACAGGAAAGGGTGAAGAAAAACATGCAATGATTGGTAAATACAACGGTTTTAGAAAAAGAGGATGGGACTTATAATTAAGTGAAGAAAACACCAGGACATGAGGGTTGAGAGAATATGAGAAGTGATGATTTTGGGAGAGTGTGGAGTTAGTTTCTAAAAATAAAAAAGTATGACTAAGAGACCAGGTTATTTTGTACCTTTTTAACTGAGAAAGACTGAGGAGACAAAACAGATTATGAAAAGACAGTAAGATGGATGAAAGAAAGCATATTTAAAATAAAGTAGATTAAAAACAGCATTTAAATACAAAAAGAATATTTGTATGTGGCTAACCTTCTGGACTACGGTCCGAGAAGAGCTGAACTGGGCCAAAATGGCCTCCACTGCCACGCTGACCGCACTGACAAGAGCTGGAGAAAAAGGCAGATAGGATGAGCAACAAGAGCAAAAACAGAGTTTCAGTTTAAACAGAAAATATTGAACTTCACTTCACAGATTATTTTGGACTACTGCTTCCCGCTTAATCTTAGCACATACACGACACAGCGTAATCTCATTTTAAGGTTGCAAATACAGTAGCATTACAGCACATCATGTTAGCGAAACTAACATGTACTCTTTAATAGTTTTATTTTGGTTAATTTACATAAGAATGGCACTCTGGTTGCACAATTAAGTGCATGCACTACTGCTGCAAAAAACATTTCCTGCTTATGTTAGAAGATGGGTGTGGCGGAGAACAAAAATGGGGCCAGCAACCTGATGCTTAAATTGTAGAAAAGACAGCTTGCAAAATGCTCAAAAATACATAAAGAAAATTTAGTTTTGGTATGTTTTTGACCATGAAAAAAACCCTCCAAAACCTTTATTATGTATAATAACACTTCTATAACTGTTGCTTCAATAACAAAAGCATATTGAGACAAATAAATAATCATGTACACCTTTCTTTTCAAGCAGGCACTGAGCGGGCAGCCTGTAACCCCTCAATGGATGTTTCACATCTTCACCCATCCAAGGTGTGTCTGACTTCTGTATCGAGCCAGCGAATGAGATGCTGCGCACAGCTGATGGTGACAAAAAAAAATAATTAATTGCAGCACAAAACAAAACCCCATGTAAGGTTGTTCAAATGAATCACCACTTTACTGTAAGAACTGAAATACTAGTTATTAGTCAGATTAAGTGGATGGAAGCAGGTGATGCAAAAATGACGATAATGTGTGAGCACATCTTGTTACGTGTTGATCTGCTCAGATTTCTACGTCTCGTGGGATGACTTACCGTCTGCATGAGATGAACTAAATCTCATTGCATCCACCTTTACTTACACACCTACATCAGTCCAAAAACACTAACTTACACACACTCTCATGTCATTTTATGCCAACTCACCTCTGTTTACGTTCATATATTTTCTTGAAAATAAATTGGTAGCAACATGAACACTGTAGTAGGTCTAAGCAATCTTCATGTATATGTTTAGTTTAATAGGTTTTAATCTAAACTCTGTGATGAAATATGCAACCGTTACTAGATATAAATTGCACACAAATTTAAATTCGTATATAAACTCCATCTAAGACGATATGAATAATAAGTTGGCGTCAAGGCCGGATCGTTACGGCTTCACTCTCTTATATTACAAATTGCATTCATACTGAATGATTCAGCTGTATGTGCTAATTAGTTTAAAATATTCAAATGCATAAGGTGTTTACATTTCGTAGCTATCATTTTATCAAAATTTGAACATGTGGCCTTTTTTTATGAATGTCCACAAATAGCTCAGTAGGTGGAGATAGTAAGGTGGATTTTTACAGTGAAGTTCAAAGGACTGCCATTACTTGCTATTAGTTGTAGAAAGTTTTAACAATTTGAAAATACCCCTTAAGTTCATCTATAGTTGATACGGTTAAGACAGTTTAATTGAAATCCCTTCAGTGGTCTGTGAGATATCTAGTTTACAATCATTGTGACGTGTAAAATGATGCCATAAAAAGGCATTATTTCTTTGCAGAAATGGGTTATTAACTCTATTACAACTAGTATTGCCTACAACTTATCTTTTATGTCTTCTGAACAAATATCTACCTACACTCTAACATTTGTGCTGTGAGGCATTAAAAATGCCTAATTGCAACATTGTACAAATCCATTCCTAATTTTTAATACTTTCCTCTTGATTTGTTGGAGGAAAATCTATTTATGAGCCAAGAAAATGAGCTGAGTTGACACAAAATGGTCCACATTCAAACAACTATAAATGAACAGAGGAGTTACCAAAGAGCTTAGAAACCACAGAAGGAGCTAACATAATAATCATGTTAGATTAAATAACACATGAGCAGGTGTTATTTAGTCTCCAAGTGGATTTACATAAACATGATATGAGAATGTAAAGATGGATGCGTGTTAAAGACAGAAACTCCATACATCTTTTAGAATGGCAACACAATTTTTAGAGCTTTCTTTTACTTATAAAGATATTGTGAATTGTGTTTAGCATGAAATGCATAACAAAACATCTTGCACGGACAAAAATGCAACATGAAAAGACAAGACTGACAAAACAATTTAAGGGAACAAAAAGAGATAAAGTGATGAGAGTGACCTTGTATCAGGCCCAGATGATTCCTGCCTAAAGGCATTTTGCAGATTTGAAAGACCAGAGTAGATAAGCTATAGCAGATGACCTACAAAGAGGGGTCTTCTGATATCCTCATAACTAGTTCTTTCAAATCTGTAAATTCCTGGGCAAACCTCTTTGGGGCAAAGGGCAACAAAAATTGACAGACAAACAAGCAAGATGACAAAGAAAAGTATGTAAGATGTAGGGTAAAAGAGAGAGAAATCTTACTCGCCACGTGTGACTGCAGAGGACCCTGGTAGAGTTTTGGGGGCAAAGGGGGTGCTGTGGGGGCTGGAGGAGGGTAAAGGTTGGGATAGTAGAGGGGAGCAGCTAAAGCGGGTAAGGTGTGCGAGCGGGGAAAAAGCGGGGAGCCGAGGGCAGAGCTAGCAGCACCTGGTGGGAGTGCTCCGGAACGCTGGGGAGGAGACAGAGCTCCAATGGGTGAGAGGCGAGGAGGAGCACCCCGATGAAGAGGGCAGTTTTTAGGGTGGTACAGGTAATAGGTGGGAAGAGGAGGGAGCTCTTTGGATGTTCTGGCTTTGGTGCTGCTGCTGTCTTTGATTAAATGTTTTCTAGTATTTAAAGAATCTGCAGTGCTGATGCTGTCAGCATACATCAACATAACATCTATGTTCTTATACGGTGTGCTGCAACCTGCTAGCTCAGCACTACTGCTATCAGGTGTGCTAGACTTTGAATGTGTGTTCATTAGTTTCTCTGAATCACTGTTGTAAAGGGAGTTAGTATTGCAGATTGAGTCAGCTGCAAACTCCCATTTGTTAGTTTTGGAATCATTGTTCTGATTTGCGGAGGGTGGAGTTTTCAAGAAGACATCCTCATAATTCCGAGATGAGTCTGCCCCGTAATCCACAGAAGACTCATCAGTGTGAATTTGAGCTGGGTTGGCAGCAGAGTGCAATGGTTTTTCTAAGGACTCCTGGCCTACATGACTGTTGGGCCGAGGATCTGGAAGGGGTTGTGAATTACAGTAACCTGGGCGAAAAGGAGCAACAGCAGAATGCAAGAAGTAAGGTTGGGAGGCCTGGGCAAGGGAGAGCGGGGGTGAGGAAACTGCTTAGTTCAAAAGGCAAAACAAAAAGCAAGTTGTGGGAGTGGAAGGGACATACGCATACATCAAGTGATATGGAGCAAAGCAGAGTCGGTAGACAAACAATGGAAACAGCCGAGTGGGATGGACGGGTGAGAGAAAGCAGGAAGAGTAAAGTAAGAAAATGTGGCAAAGAAATAGGAAGGAGAGAGAGATGCAGAAAATGTTAGTGTCAGCTAAGAGAGAAAAAAATACATTTATAAAAGTAATCCTGCAATTTATAAAGGAACCAGCACCTAATTAAGATTAATAGTCACACATTGTGTAGAAGTATATGGAATTGATTTATATAAAAAAAAACACATTACAAACAGACTTCCATTTAGCAGGAAACGAATTGAACAGGAAATGATATCTGAGCAGTGAAAGAGAAACACTTGAACACCTGCTCAGTAGAAATACTCAAATCAAAATTATTTGTGACTTTCAAATAAAGCTTTTTTTTTTATCACCAAAGCATTACAGCTAATAGCAGGATGTATCTGGATAATGAATCCAGGGAGATATGGAACGAACACTATTCAGTTCTTACATGTGACTTGCCTGTAAAATTGGTATAATTTACCCTGTAAATTTAGTTTTCAAAATGCTTAACATAATGGTTGATATGGGTGATATTCTCATAAAATACCTATTAGCTTTAGCAGACATCATAATGAAAAATGGGATATTTCTCATCCAAGATTTGAACATTAGCTAGACAGAAAAAAGGACTGACTAGAACTAACTCATCATGACTCTACTTTTACTTTCTATTCTTTTACTTTATGGAAATATTAAATACACGTTCCTTTATTGTGTCATTTCTTATGTTATACAGTAAAAATAATTCTCATCATAGCCTCTTTTTTTTTTTTTTAAATCTCTCTCTAGTTTCCTCCACATCAACCTTCCCTCCCTTGCTTCTCCACCAGCACAGCAAACTGTGTAATGCTGAGTCAGTGATCCAATAGCAAGGTCTATTTGTTCCTGCTCAATCATCCTGTCTGCTTTTGTGGATTCTCACAAAATGTCACTATGTACATATTCTTTTTTTGCTAAACAATGGGCTATGAAATTAGCTTAGCCATACCTTGTACAGAATTGATCTGTCTTTGAACTGTTGTCACTACATAGTACTTCCTATTTTCTTGACAGAGGCTTCCAACAATTGGTCCATGTAGTGAGATCCACCCATAAAATTCTTAAAGGTGTACACACCTTTTTTTTAATGTGAATTTCTGTACAGTACCTCATTAGAATGATTGCAAAAAAAATTTGCAACATCAGTTTACACTAATATAACTAAGAGATACAGTTTCGTTTTGTCTTCTGAACTGCTTATGCCTAACAGGAATGCAGGGGGTGTCATAGCCTATCCCGGCTGACCAGCCAATAGGCAGGGTACACCCCAAACAGGTTGCCAGTCCGTTGTGGGGCCACACACTCACAAGTTCCACAAACACTCATTTCTAGGAACAATTTCACACTGGCCAATTAACCTAACATTTATGTTTTTGGAGGGTGGGAGGAAACCTTAGTCACTCAGTCACCTTCTTAATCGTCTATACCTGACGGGGCTGCGGGGTGCCGGAGCCCATCCCAGCTGATTTGAGGTGAGGGGCAGGGTACGACCCAAACAGGTCGCCAGTCTGTCACACACACACACACACACACACACACACACACACACACACACTCATTCTTAGGGGCAATCATGTAGTGGCCAATCAACCTAGCATGCATGTTTTTGGAGGATGGGAGGAAACCGGGGTACCCGGAGAAAGCCCGCACATACACAGGGAGAACATGCAAACTTCAAACAGAAAGGTCTAACTCCCAGATAAAGTGAAAATACATTATTTACTTTGTTGAAATATTAACATGTACATCTAAGAAATATTTCTACGCTGAATAATTATTTTTCGTTTTGAAATCCTTGCTGATCTAAACTGACTTTTTGCAGGACTAAGACTCAGACATTAGATCAGTAATTTGATCTGAGCCAGCATGTACCACTCTGTAGAGGGGGAAGTGAGTAAGATAGGTGGTACAAACATACCAAAGTTTATAATATTTGTTTTAAAATGTCAAATAAGGCAACATAAGAATAATTAAGAACATACAACTTTGTCATAAATAAATTGACTTTTTACATAAGTGGTCAACTTAGAGCTGAAATGTTAAAGTGGAAAATAAAAAAACACTTAGCAGGAACTTCATTCGCCCTATAACCCCCTCTAACCCTGGATCTAAAGTGCTTGAATAATTAAATAAGGTTGCTATGGCATCACCACTACAAAACCTACTTATTGGAACAACTCCCACCTTCTTTTACTCTTCCTATTATCCTAACAATCTCGAGTGAGGATACCATCAGCTGTATTGTCTTCGTTCTTTTTTTAAGCATCCATCCCAAAATGAATCATTCATTTCTGACTCATGTTGAACCTCTGTGTATGCACTCGTATCATATATCATTCACTACCCCTAATGAGACTAATTTTTCATCCATGCTCCCTAAGTTTTCTGTTCTCTTTTGCACAATCCAAAAGGATCATTTGTGCACAAGTGAGGAAGATTTACAAACCCATAGCCATCTGTATTTAGATATCTTGCTGTTATGTTTTTCTTTTTACTTATGTCCTTATCATAAAAGATTTACTTACTTGATGCTCTTGAATCCAAAGTTCTTCCTCCATCAGCCCGCCCTCTCACCTCCACCTGCTCTTTCACTTCTTCGTTCATCCTTCTCTTTTCCTCTAGTTTAAATGCTTCTTCATCTTTTTCTATGGTCAGTAAGCTGCTGTCGCTGATTGAGCAGCCAATCTTTTGCAATGTGCACAACTCAGGTTTTCCACCCTCTTTATCTGCTCTCTGAAGCATCTCTTTTAGGGCATCCATGGAGGTGAGAGCTGGAGGTGGCTGCATGAAGAGCGCTTGGGCCTGTGAGGTATACTCCCACTGGTTTCCATCACTGCCCGCTTTCTCCCTTCTCCACTTTAAGTTGTAGAGTATATCTGGGTCAGGTGTGATGATCATAGGGTCAGGTTCTGGCTCACTGATCACCTTTGTTGGTGGTGAGGTGTTTTTGCTGCGGAAACGTAGCTCTTTAAAAGTTGTAACCTTGGGAGCTGAGGATGGAGAAGAATCAGAAGAACTGTGTTTACTTGTGGTTTCCTTGAAAGATTTCTTCTTTACAAAGGACTGTCCTTGAGGTGGGGCTTCACATTCAGGTGTGAAAGCAATCAGCCAATCAAAACGCTCAGGTTGCTTAGAATTATCTGGCAAAGTACTGACTTTGAGGGACGGGACAGAGGGGGGAATTGGTGGTAATGGTCTGGGAGGAGGCGGAGGTGGGGGTGAATCTGGTAACTTGGTAGGATATCTGAAAGTTTCATGGTTTATGTTCTTTCCATTGGTGTCAAGTGTGTTACTACAGCTGGTGGTATAGTAAGTGTCAGTTGTCAAGCCAACATTCCTCCGTCTTCTTCTCGCCATTTCAGTGAATGAAGTTGTTCTTTGTATGTCTATGCTTTCTTCTTCCTTTCTGTTTTTTTCATCTGCTTTTTGATTTCGATCCAGCTTGCTCATGTTGATCCATCCATCTCTGTCATAATCTTTCTCTTCCACTCTATCTTGTAGTCTGAACTCGTTAGACTCAAGAGATCGAGATGAAATCTGATTATCTCCATCTTCCTCATACTCTAATTCCCCAACACAGACACCGAGCTCTGGACTGAGCTTGAGCAGCTCAGCTTGGGTCAATCCAGCAAGCATAAGCAGCTTGCGGATCTCCACATCCAGTGCATGAAAAGAAGGAGGAGGAGGTAGAGCTGGTGGAGGAGGTATGGCGGGTGGGGAAGAGGAAGTAACTGAAATGACAGGTGGAGGAGGTAATGGAGGAGGGCGTGTGGTAGGTGGTGGAAGAGACATGGGGGTCTTTTCCTGTTCAGCTTGAAGAGCGGCAAGGCGCTGAGCCTCCTTCCTGGCAAGATGTCGCTTTCGGGGAGGCGGGATGGGAGGGGTGGGAGTAGGGAGGGATGGAGGTGGGGAAGGAGTTGTATACAGAGTAAGGTATGGGACATGCTTAGAGACAGGGAGAGGAGGAATGAAAGGAGGCGATGGAAGGAGGGGTTTCTCACACCTAAAAGTAGTGAATGTAGGAGACGAGGAGTTACAGGAGAATGTGGACAGGGTGGGTGAGGTGGTGACAGCCATAGAGGTTGTCTCTCTGCTGATATTTATGTAGGTGTGAAGGTCTGAGCTTACACTAGCATAACGGGCAGGAGGTTTAGGGGGTCTTGGTGGGGGCTCTACAGGGGAAGGGGTGAGCGAATCTGGAATGAGATCATCACAGTCTGATGGAGCAGTAAGGTCGACCCCGGCATCTGAAAACTCCTGAGACTGTCCCATTGTTTCATCACGGGATCTGTACAACTTCCAGGAAATATCAATATTGCCCATTTCATCCAAAACATCGGTCAGATCTTGTTCCTCTAGATCTCCCAGATCAAATCCCTTCTCATGAAGTCTGGCAATGTAGGCCAGCTTCACTTCCCTGTTCACCTTTTCCAAACGATCCAGGTGATCTAGCCGATCCCTTAGGACATCCCAATGTTGTTCTCCTTCCAGATCCCAACGAGCTACTTGGATTACCTGGCTGAAGCGCTCCATTTTTCCAAACTCTCCAACTGACTCCAAAAAGTCAAGCAAACCCAGTTTGGTGACTTCAGAGTCACCGCTGACTCCTAAATAGTCAGGAGAAGGTGTGTTGAGAGCAGATGGGAAGCCTTCATCAGGAGAGCAGAGACCAACCTGACAATGTGATGTTAAAAATGGGTTTTGATAGAGGGGAAGAGATGGAGGTGAACGTGCTGGTGGCAGACATTCAGGAACTTGGGAAATAGATTGGCTTTGGGGAGTTAGAGCAGGTGATAGATTGTCCAGTTCATGGGATGAGCAAAGGGAGGAGGACAGATCAACACAATCTGACTCTAGATCAGAGCAGGAACTGATAGAAGTGGACGAGGAAGAAGTAGAAGAAGACAGTGAGAAATCCAAGAAGGATGGGGGGCCTTCACAACATGAGGGAACCAGGGTGTCATCATCTTCTTCATCATCATCATCTTCATCATTATTGTCAGCTTCCTCTTCATCATCGGTATCAATAGCTCCACTGCTTCCTTCGTCATCTTCCTCTTCTATTTTATTCTTGTTATTTACATCAGTGTCCATTTTCTTCTCTTCATTTTCGAGACTGGCAGAAGGTCCAGTAGGAGGCTCCATCTGGGCCTTAGCTTGCGACAGAGCCTCCTTATCACCTGTCCTGTCGAGCTTTTTGGGCAACTGAGCTGGAGGGGGAGGCAGCTGCAGCTGTGTTCTAATGGAGATTGTATTATTATTGTTGTGATTGTGGTTGAACATGCTGTTGCTATCCTGTGGAGATCGCCCATCACAGCACAAACATGGGAGACTCGGCTCATTGCAGTTTGGGTCAAGAGGGAGAACAGAAGGAAAAGGCGGAGGGGCTGCTGCCTTCCTGGATCCTGCCGATCCACTGGCGGTTTTCGGTTTGGGTTTAGCCAATCTGGAAACGGAGGAAACTGACTTTTGTGTACTCAGTCTAGGCTGTATTACTGGAGGTCGAGGCTGAGCACCCACCCTGGTCCTGGAGGGAGCAGTGGAGACTTTGGTTGCCCGCCGAGGGGTGGATGTGGTGATTGTGTTCATGTTTTTATCTTCCTTCTGAAAGCTAGGAGCATTGGACTTTGGTCCAGCCACAGTGTTGGTTCGTTTTTTGACGTCAAAACGCCGTGGCTTCGAAGGCTGCGAGGACTGCATGGCTAGAATGAGGATTTTTTTAAGGATTGTGGGATTCTTTTGTTGCTGTAGAAACAAATGTAGATGCTGGCCAGATCCAAGCTATGACGCACTGTGTCAGTCACATTTTGGCTTGACTCCCAAAATCCTGCAAGTCAAACAATACATGTGAATAACGACTGCAAACAAACCCAAATGTTCAAAGCCAATGTCTGACCTGACACATATTCCCTTTTAAAATATTTACAGCAAACACATCATTTTTATAGATTTAAAGTCTAGAATTTTTTTTTAAATTTTAAATATGACCTCATGGATGTTTATGTAACCGAAATGACACATTTCAGGACCAACAACGACTAGATTCCATACATAGCAAATCTCAGCCAATTCATCTGCTACTCTTCATCTGTTCACACAGCATCACTCATATTCATGAGATCTATTTGTGCAAGTCTTTTATTTCTGCAAGCTAAATCAAAAGAATATAATACCTACCTAGAACATAAAAAAAAACTTTACCTGGAGCAATTATGGAACATAAAGTACATTTAACTGGAGCATGAATAATCTGCACAGAACACAGAGTCCGACTCCTGAAAGCTTAAATATTCCACCGTGTCCTTCACAGATCTATACAATTGACTATTATAGGCCTTTACCAAAATGTTGCAGGATTACCTAAATAAAAAAAATGGACCCATCAAACAAAACTCCTGTCCTGTTCAAAGGATTTAACTCCGATTGTATTGATTCCACAGAGCTGATGGAGACAGAGGTGGATGGGTGGAGAGGAGGGGGATTTCCATCCGCATCGCTATAATCTACAGGCCATAAAGCCGTATTTCAAACTCAAATATTATTCTACATAATATAATTTCCTACTAAACATTTTCATTAATTTTCTGACGTATTTACATGTTAATATTCCATCCGATTTTTGTCAAGATCGAACATTTTTACCTAAAGCAGCCTCCGCGGAGAAATCACGAAAGATCGTAATAAGATGGGTTTGCTTTAAATACGTCAACAAATTATACAAATTGAAATAAAAAAGGATTTTTTTTTATTATTAAAAGAGTACTTACTGGTAATATCAGGCAAAGATGGATGAAGGTCTCCATCTCAGCCAGTCTCCCACTCCCACATCTCAGTCTCTCCTCACGGGATTTCTGTGGAGATTCTCGCGAGAAATTCACAACGCAGCCCTCCCCTTGTTTTAACCATCCCGTACCCTAAATAGTATTACACATCTATTATCTAGCTTCACAAGTGCATCACTATTACAAAATCCCGGGAGACGACTGTAGATGTATTCATTTATTTTTATTTGATAGTTTATTTGATAAGGACAGTGCAGATTAATCCAGATTGTGTCAAATTACCAGTTATTCCATATGCTATTTTTCATTTAGGGTCCCTGATCAGATGTTAAAAATGATCTTAAAAACAATGCATTGCAAAAATAGAATAAAAATATTTGATTTGATGGTATTTATAGTAAATTGGACAAAATAAATACACACTATATATTAGCACATAAATGTACTGGATACTGAAGTCATCCTAGTGCATGTAAATAAATGTTTATATGTGATCATTTTCCCCAAAAGTTGAGGGTAATCCGTTCCATCCCTGTGCAGCTCTCACTGCAATAGAATCCTGTCCAAATGCATTTCTACCCAATTGAACAAGTCACCTCTGATCACACTTTTTGTGTTGTAAACAGTAGTAGATTTACTTTTACTTGCAGACACATTAAGTTTTAAAGATGACGTCAATCTAGGCCTCTAAATACATCATATTAACATCAACTAGGGCATGTGGTTCAGAAGATGAAAGAAAACAAGGTTTTTCATGCATTTGGTTTTCTTGTCTTTTGACAGAACAATAAACGCAAGGAGTGTTGATAATTTCTTTATTAAGAAATAACATTCAGGTCAGTGCAGACAACAGACCCAATAAAAAGATTCAAAACATTTCTAGAATACATCACTGTCATAGACAACTCTTCCAATTTCTAATCACATAACAAATCAATGATTAGAAGCATTTCTAAAGCTTTGTCATCTGGCAATAAACTATTTCAGATTTGGCAACCAAATGGATAAGTATTGGTTTATTCCAAAACATGAACAATAAGAAAAAGCAGCAAGTTTAATAAATAATAAACATAAAATAGTGACAGAGATAGTCTCAATTTCAAAGCCTTGTCTCAATCAGACATTAATCTAAAAAAAAAAAAAATTAAATTACTGCTGCTGTTCTTAAAAATACCGATTTATTCATCATACCAAAAGTAAAGAGACTGGTAGGCAGATGTTCATTAAAAACTAAATGGGATCAGAAAATCTGCCAGAACGCACTACTTGTGAAAGTGATTAAACGCTGAAAACCAGCACAATCCCTCACTTGTTTCTTTTGTAGATTTTCTTTGCAAAATTAAGAAAAATTGAGTGAGGAAGGTTCTGAGCATGATTAGCAATGAGTTTCTGCAGCCGTTGATAGCTTTCTTCTTCATATTTTTGGAACAGAGTTTGCATTTGCAAGGTGTTGTATAGAACTTTGACCTTTTCCACACTTGCTTCATCATTCCGGCCGTAACATGCCTGAAAAGGACACAAGAATGAATTACTTCTAAAAACTGGTAACAGTGCCAAAATACAGGCATTTCTTAGGATGTTTCCACAAATAAAAAAAGGCTCACTTTCAGGTCAGCCTTCTGCTCAGGGGACATTATTTCCAGAGCTTTGACCACCAGCCAGCTACATTTACCATCCTGGATGTCTGTGCCAATCTTTCCGGTCACTGCAGGGTCACCATAGCAGTCCAAATAGTCATCCTGAAAATAATGACATCACATGGTTATCATCAAAAATACTATCAGGAAAAGCATGTAAAACCTAATAATATGGAACCCAAATTGTGCAGATATAATTACCTGTATTTGAAAGAACTCGCCCATCTCAATTAAAATGTGTTTGGCATTATTGTGTTCCTCCTCGCTATTAATACCTGCCTGAAAAAGGAAAGGGACAGCAGATCATTTAAAAAGCTCATTTTCCCACTACAGTTTAATGCTTATTAAGAATCAAAAAGAGAGATGCTTCTTACCATGTACATTGCAGATGCAACCGGGAGATAAAATGAGTAAAAGGCAGTCTTGTACTTAACTATGGCTCCATATCTGTTGGATGATAAAAACATATATATAAAGTTATCTGGACTTTAAGCCATTTTAGATCTCTCACATCACTCCTATGATTTTCTCACCGTTCCATAGTAAATCTATTGAAATCCATCTGGTCAGGTGGGGCTGTCATTAGGTCCAGAGATTGACCAAGCTCTGTCTGAAAAGTGGTCTAAACCACAAAAAGATGCAACAAAGGATTTAATAACCAGACAATTTGCATAAGCTGGACATTTTTTTAAAGATTAGTTTATTTCAAAAGGGGACAATGTAATTTTATAAAATTCATCACTAAAACAGCCACAATTAGTCAAAGAGCTTTTTTTTATCTGTAATTATTCCAGAAATTAGTTTTTTTTTTTTTTTTGTACTTCTTGATGGTTAAAAGTCATTCTCTTTTGTCATGTTGTTTTTGTTGATCATAGAAGCTGGTGAGAAACCACATCTCTGTTCAGTTTGGAAAATTTTACACACAAGTGAAATAGGTTCAGATTACTATGTGTGTTTAAGCTGAGGTTGGAATCTACAAAGAATTCAGTGCTCTTTGAAAGGCATGTTTGAGTTACTTCTGCCAAACTTATGTTCTGATTTTTTTTTCTTTTATAACCACTAAGAAAGATTTTCCTAATATTAGGCAAAAAAGAAAATTACAAGTCTTAGCAAACTTTTTGCTCAGCCCTCCAATGGCGTTTATGCCACGCAAACTAATTATTAATAATTATCTTGATGTATCCAATGTAAAATAATGTACAGAAATGAGAGCACAACAGTGCCCAGGTTTCAAAGTATGCAACTTATAAAGTAAGTTTTCTGTAGTTTTTTTTTTTTTATGACAGGCATGGACATATGTTTTCTAATTGTTTCCACGCTACTCTTGACACTTCTTTTTTCAGCTCACGTTAGGTTCTACCCACAAGTGTCTCTCCTCCCCCCAAACCCTCTCCCTGTCTTGTTATGCAACAGTCCATGCACTTTGTCACTTTCATAAATGGCTCGAATTGCATGGAAGGATGCTTGATTAATGAGATTCCTATTGTGCCCGAAAACAGTGAAGTCATCCATTTATGAGCTCTATTCTAACTCACATTAAGTTTTTTTTTTTAAAGTGAACAAATACTGACAAGGGTTGCTTTAAGAAATTATTGGTAGGATTGCAAACAAACCAACCACAATATTCACCATAGCAGATAAAAATTTAGAGGATATTTGGAGTTGGATAATTATTAACCACATGGTTTGTTTGTTTGTTTATGTGAGTAAAGCATTAGCTATCCAACATGTTCATATGTTCCTTAGTCAAACAAGATGAATCTTAGTCCAATGACACATCTCACGATTGCTCTCCTGCAAGACTTACTTCATTAAATAGCTCGAGTAAGTGAACGTAGTAGGGCTCATCTCTGCAATGTCTCCGGAGTAGCCTGTAAATTGCCCCCTCCACAAGAAGTGAATCGTTGATGGCGTCCAGACCAATTCCATCCTTTTAAAACAATTGAAATATTGTTACTAATAGAAACAGACTAGTTCCTAACTACTATACAAAAATTTATATACTAGCGTTTAAATTGCAGAATATGTAAGTCTAACCTGTTTGTACCAGCAAGGCTGTCCTCGTCGAGATGAAGATCCATCCATGATATCATCTAGCATGAGTAAAAATGCTTGAAGCTGCAAGAAACAGAATCACAGTGACAGGCATCAAATATATACCAATAGATTCATGACATAAGGTGATACCTTAGTAATGGGGCAGGATGGACTGTTGAAAGTGTTTTGACTTTGGTGTTGAGCAATCTGATTTTGTGTCATGCAACTGAGAGGCTGCAAGTCTACAATGTCTTGATAAGTATCAAGGACATCAGAATAATGCGTAACTGTGATTAAAGACAAAATCACTCTGACACAATTTAGACAGGCTGCACGGTGGTAAGAACAGTGGCCTTACAGCAAGACGGTCAGGGTTCGAGCCTCGGAGTGGGGGTGGGGCGTGAAACACTGGCCTTTATGTTTGAAGTTTGCATGTTTACTTATATATGTGTGGGTTTTTCCAGGTACTCCGGTTTCCTCCCACCCTTCAAAAACATGAAAGTTAGGTTGATTGGCCGCTATGAAACTGCCTGTAGGAATGAGTGTGTGGATGGTTGTCTGCATATGTGTGGCCCCGCCGCAGACTGGCGACCTGTTCAGGGTGTACCCTGCCTCTAGCCTGAAATCAACCGGGATAGGCTCCGGCACCCCATTAACCACACAAGGGATAAGCAGTTCAGAAAACGAAACGAAACAATATACACATATGGAAGAACGAAATGACATTGATCCCATGCATGCATAGATTGGGAATACAGTTTGTAATCAGTATGGTTTCAGTATCCGCACTGATACAGAACGGATTAGTGATACCAATAACTTCCAAGGTTGCACAATAAATTCTTACCATCTCTATGCACCAGCCAACCAACAGAGCCTTCTGCACCATGTCTTGTGTTAGCTGGGATGGTGGAAGAAGCTCTCTCAGGGAACCAATCACAGACAGTCCTCTGTTCCTCTTGCCTCCAGGTACATTGTAAACCATAATCTGAAGAAAAGTAAGACATTAGCAACATCCTAAATCATAGAAATAGTGAGTTAGGAATGAGACCTACCCGTTTCAGTCTGTCCAAAGCATCAGCCAAGTATGGATCTTTAAAATCTCTTTCTGTGAGTTCCGTCACCAGCTCATTGAACTGAGCATCAAACAGTTGGGAATCTGAGAGCAGTGGTTTTTTACTCTGAGTTCCATTACAAACACTGTCCCCCTGAAAAGATGAAGTGCACATCGTAACAGATCGGCTTTTTAATCTGAAAGGAGACCTAAAAAGCCACATGGTCCAGAGTCTCCTTGGTAGAATGTAGACATAGCTTAGCATGCATCTCATTTTTAAACTGTTCAATTCTCTCACAAACGAGCGGCAAATTAGTCTGACTCCACCTGTGAAAGGTTTCCAGTTCTGGTTAACATGCTTAAAAGTGAAATCTATTTTGTTTAATTTATAAATGGATCGTTTCTTTGCCTTGATGACAGGATTATAGAGAAGACAATCCTTAGCAAGTTTCCTTCCTTTGAAAAGCAGCGTTAGCTGATCCTAGCTTATCTAGTCTCCTGTTTATTACTAACCCAGCTAAACCATCACAAACTAATTTTTTTCTTTAACTCATCGAGTTTTACATACCATAATACCACTGTCTTCTTTTTTTCCACAATTTTCACCAGGCATTTTCACAATATTTTCTGTTTTCTTTTTCCACTTCTTTCAGTCAAACGGGGGTCTTTGAACGCTCCTTCAAACCAGGATGTGAGGATTGTAGTTCACATGGCAACTCGCAGTTGTTTTATATCGAGCTAACAGAACTACAAGTTCCAGCATTCTTTGCGAGTAGGCGGTATTGTGGACATGCTGATTTTACATTGAAGGTTTTAACTGGTTGTTCGAATCGAACCAGGATGGGTTTTTGTGTTTTTAAACCAATAGAAGTTACTAAAAGGTGGAATGGAAATGGTGCGAGAAAACTTTAGGATTATGAACAGCTAAATAAAAAAAGGAGAAGATAAAAGATTTTATGTGTCCAGTAGTTTCGGGGAAATTATGAGAAAATTAACTACAAATCATCGTTTGAAATGTGTAATTCCAGCAAAGTTATTCTAAATTATTTCCTCATTTTCAGGTTTTAGAAGCACTGACATTTGTCTCTTAGTCTATCAATAAATTTCTTTGAATCAGTTGTTTAGATGATCAGAGTTTGAGTACAGTGTTTCTGTAAAATATCTATTTTTGTGGCCGTTGTGTGAGTTTTTTTAAATTAAAATGATCAGAGGCCGAAATGAGCTTCTTCAGCAGGGTGTCAGGGTTCTTACTCAGAGAGAGAGTGAGGAGGTCTGTCATTCAAGAAGAGCTAAATAAAGAGCTGCAGCTCCTCCGGGTCGAGAGGCGCCAGATGAGGAGGTTCAGGCATCCGATTAGGATGCCCTCCGAACGCCTCACTGATGAGGTGTTTCGGGCATGTCCACCGGGAGGAGACCCAGGGGTAAACACCGGACCGCTGGAGAGACAACAGTATATCTCACAGCTGGCTGGGAAACACCTCGGGGTCCTTCTGGGTAAGTTTGAGGATCCAGCTGGGTGGGAGGCCTTGGGTTTCCCGTCTGAGGCTGTTGCCCCCGCGACCCAATCCCAGATAAGAGGAAGACAGCAGATTTTTTTATTTGATATTATTATCAAAGTTAAAATGCCAGATTGAAACAGGATTTTCCGAAACACTTTTGTCTCACTCTCTTTAAAATAAAACATTCATCATGATTAAGTGTAGATAAATAATAAGAAACAATATATTTTAGGGTCCATTAGGGTCCATTCTGCATTTTATTTAATCTTCTGACATCCCCCATGATGGGGTCATGGGGTTGCCGGAGCCTATCCCGGCTGATTTCAGGAGAGAGGCAGGATAATAATAATGATGCATTGAACTTATATAGCGCTTTTCTAGACACTCAAAGACGCTTTACATATATACATGCATTATTCATTCACTCCATACAATCATTCACACACACAACATTCATTCCTGATGATGGGAGCTACCATGCAAGGCGCATACCACTATCATCAGAAGCAACTGGGGGTTCGGTGTCTTGCTCAAGGACACCTCGGCATGGACTCTGGGCGGGGGATCGAACCTGTGACCTTCCGGTTACGGAGCGGTCGCCCTACCCACCGAGCCACCCTTCCCCCATACACCCCTAACAGGTCGCCAGTCTGTTGGGCGGCCACACACACACATTTATTTTACTTGTAGCAACTTCATAGCGGCCAATAAACCTAACATGCATTTTTTTGGAAAGTGCAAGGAAACTGGAGTACCTGGAGAAACCCCCCATACATGGGGAGAACATGCCTTTTAAGTCCACACAAGTTGTCTTAAATTCACTCAGAAGTAATCTCTTTTTCTTTTTCCCTCCAGGGGAGGCCACAGCTAAACACTTGCCTTCATTTAACCCTGTCTTCTACAAGCTCTTCTTTCCCATCATCTACCTTTCTGTCTTCTTTAATTGCAATCTTAAATCTCCTTTCAGCGTTCCTCTGGACCTCTTACCGACAAGTTCAGTATTTGGCCTCTTGTTTTTTTTCCAATTTACCTTCTTCACATCTTGGAAAAGTTCAAATCATGTCAATCTTGAATCACTGACTTTATTTCTGTAATCTCTAAAATTGTTGTGACTTTGATTCTCTCATTCCCCACTCTGTCCATCATGATCATAAAAGACTATAAACCAATAAAATTACATTTTTCTTTCCAAATATGGAAAACTACATCAAAACATTTTCACAGTTTATAATAATCGATGGCGGTTACAAAAGTTTTTAATAGTTGGACTAAACTTCAACACAACCTAAATTCTTTTCTCAGTGCAGCATGTGACTGTCTAAACTTACTGCTCCATGTCCCGTGTAAAGTGGGAGAAACTCATGGAGTGAACTTGTTACAAAAAATCTTGAATTCTTCTTGATCAGCGACTTCGAGCCCAGTTAATCTGAAACATATCAGGACATGCAAACACTAAAGCATACTTCTCCCAGCCTTTCTTTCTTTGCCAGCTCAAACTTTGCTTCAAACTATTGAGAATCTGACTGTGATTACTTTTCACAAAAATACAATTAGATGAGGTAGCTTTCACAAAAATCAGGCTACAGTAAAATATCTAGTGTGAATATAGGATTGCATGTGGTTATAATAGATTAAATTAGCCATTTCAAATAGGCAAATATTTTCTGTAACGTCAACTGCAGTTAATGCCAGATAGTACGTTAAATTTGAACGCAGAAACCGAAAATCCCAGAATGAAGTTCTCAGAACAAATATGGACAATTTCCAACCTCAGCCTAAAGATTAGAAGAACATTCCTTGTTTAAATGCCAAGACTTTCTAAAAATTCTTTCTCGCAACACAACTGTCAATTCCATATTTTTTTTAGTATTTCTGCTACTGTTAAGTTACACATACTGTAGTTTGCTTTTGAACATCCCAAAGCATATGTAGCCCGATCTATCGGAAACAGTCACTGGCCTAGTAGCTGGAGTGAAGTAAAATTGAGCCTCGAGCAGCAACTAAGCAGCATCAGCCTGGCTAAAAGATGTGCATGACTTTTTTTCTCTTGATTTGTTGTATAAGTTGAGGAATTCTTCTCTTTTCAATGGAACTTGAGGAGAGGTGGGCTTTAACTGGAAAAGTACAGAAAGAAAACAAATTATACTATATATCCACATATGTGTTATAATCTTGTTTTTCACAACAGTTACACAAGTGTAAATAATGTTCTTCATTAAATCTCTATCATTTATTTCATATCTGAATTAAGTGTCATAATTAGAATACATGTTATCCAGGTTCCAAGGCTGTAACCTAGAGAGCCTGCAATACATATACAATGCCTTCAAATAAATAAAATTTTATGCAAGACAGGAGGTAGAAACACGGTCGAGTGTCTTTCACAAAGGGACGTACAAGTGTGTGCATGTGAATAAATCTTTAAAGCTAGTGAGTACAATAGAAACATTTAAACAAAAAATGAAGAAAAAAAGTTTTTACACCACAAATACACTGCAAATATTTTAAGTGCTACTCAACTAGCCATTTGTTCAGTGTCCAGATCGCTTCTGGAAGTGTTTATTGCCAAACACTGTTTGAAGTCCGACCACATGGTAAATTTGTCTGTACATTTACTCTTACATTTACAGAAGTTTGCACTTCACTATCATACAATAATTGGGCTGTTTAAGCCAAAATCTCAAATAAGTTAAGATTATTTGTCCTCAACCTTTACCTTCTATATACAGTCCAACTGATTATTAAGGGGTAGTAGACAAAAGAAAAAAGTCAACATGCAGAAGACATTCAGAGCACTCTGTTATGTGGATAAAAGTGGATGCACAACGTTCCTGCTGTATCACAACTTTAGTAAAGCATGCACCTGCCAAAATTGTACTTCGCTGTTGTCCATAGATTACATTTCAAAGATTAGTCTGTGGTGGACAAACATGTTGAATATGGTCTCTATTGTGGTACATTATGTAAGTGAAAAATAAATTGGGACTCCTTTTAAAAAATAATAAAGGGCTTTGTTCAGAAAATTAGTAGTCCTCATGTATAACTTCATCAATTTATCCCACACTACAATCAACTAACTGTGAGATTATTGTGCATTTCTTAATATAATGGAAGACAAAAAAAAAATTCCACAAGTCGCTCCACCTGAGCGAATGGCGATGCACAATAAAGCTCAAAAGCATTTTGCAATTTAACATTTTATAACAGTTCTTTTAAGATGATGAAAAATGAATGACAGAAGAGTTTTCTTGCTTGTTTTGATTTTTTTTTTCAGTGAAGGAGGTCAAGAAAAATGATAGTTAAATAGACAGGTTCAAATAATCTTTGGTTCTTTGAAAACAATATCAGCGTGGAAAGCTCTATGATGGGCCATTGCCATAATTGTCAGTAAAATCAAGTACTCCAAAGTGATTTCCACATAATGTTGAGCATTAATGAATGTGGTCATTCTCTTAGTTGGCTTCAGGGAAATTGTGTGAACAAACAACAGGAAGGGAAAACAAGTGAATCTCCTCTTTACTTTCAGCTTTTGTTAGAACCCCACTGTCCGGTGAAGTGGTGAGCCAATACTCAGTTTCTGTCTGTCTTCTGCCTTGTTATCACAGGGCAGACTCTGAATAGAGAGCCCCAGATGATCCATGAGGAGGATGGGGTGTCACTAATCGGTGTAATGATGCAGATGAGGAGAAGCTTAAATCTCCACAACTCCGCAGGTGAATCCCCTCTGGAGCCCGGCTACTGTGATGTCGATTGTGTCGACTGTCACTATGGGAATGATGATGTCCACGGTGGTGAGGACGATTGGAGTGATGAATGGGATGTCCTCTACTGGTGCTCCAAGGAGTTCGCATGACCTAAAGATTTGAGAAAATAATAAATTTAGTGTCTGGAAGACAAAATTAACTAGAAGTTGTGATCATACTTGTTCCAATGGCAAGTGGTTTGTAGCAGCACCATCAGCTCCGCTCCTTCTTTTAGACCCCTGAACTGCATTCCCAGCATGTTCCGAAGAGGGTGATAGATTTCGTTTTGACCGCTGCAAGAAACGAGCCACCAGAACTCTAGTGACCTACGGAAAATAGAACAAAGCTATTATTTTTTTGTGTGTTAGTTGTGACATTATGCAAATGATTTAAATGACCAATTATTCAGTTACATGGAACCATCAGATCTTAGCTCTTACCTACTTTGTCAACACCCCCATCAAAAAGGATGCAGTATTTTTTTCTTACAAAAATGTATTTTACATAATAACCCGAAGTTGTGTTAAGACAGTTTTATTTTTTTCAGTAAAGTAATTCTTACATAAAACTACAAACAAATGTGAATTACTGCAGAATTATTTTATATTGGGAACCTTTATTGATATTGCATTGACAACCACAATTATCAATACCAGACTTACTTTAAGGTCTCCAAGAGATCGATGACAGTCTTTCGGTAAACGTTGTGGTGAGTTGGGGGCTGGTTTAGAGGGGACTTGCACTCCTGTAGTATTTGACTTCATATTTCCTTTACTTGGAAGAGCCGAAGCTGGAGGCGCAGCAGTTTGAGGCAACAGACACACTTCAGAAGATGGACCTTCACCAACAAGAAAAAAACAAACAAAACGTTTTCTTGACTGTAATTTTGTCGACCAAATGAAGAGAAATTTCATAAACAACCTTTTAGAATATTTTTTAGCCACGTACAAGAAAATTAATTTGACATCTGGTTTTGTATGACAAACAATCAGCAAACCTTTGACATCCCTTGCTGTCCAGGGATATTTTAAACATTTTTCAAATATGATGCACTATGCGTAACAATTTTTGCAAGATTGATGCAAGTTTGTAATCAGTGTAATGCATTAAACAGAAAGTAAAAACCTATTAGTTTATATTTTTTGTAATTGTTCAAGAAAAACGTGTGTTATTTTTGCATTCTTGCTAATTTGATCTGGTACATCATCTCTACATCTGTACTGACTCAAAGAGCATGTGTGCACTATGAAGAGCTAAATTTTATGGTAATGACAAAACAGATTAAATGATAACTCTTGGTTCATACCCATTACAGGCTTTTTATGGTAATGGCGTTTGATCACCGTTCTGGGATCAGATACAAATCTGTTGAGTGGTCATTTTTACAAAGACATAAAAAATAACTGCGTATTAGAGAGTAATTGTTGACATAAATGCATGAACAAAAAACATAAAATTAGAAGCTTCTCTTTGCTAAAACTTTGTTACAATGCACAATAAATAAGCTCATCTTTAGTTTGTTTATCAATTTTCAGAACTGCTTTTGTCGTACTGCCCTGCAGAAAAACAATCAAGTTTTATCTTTTGAAATGCAGTATCAATCATCATCTCCTTTTGGTTTTTCACTTTACTACAGCGAGTCAGTTTCTAGACTCTAATCAATAAGTATTTTTTATGCAGTTTTCATAAATCTACTAAAATCAATCAGATCATTGTGAGGATCGTTTAAGGGTCATTACTTTTTATTTTTCTGCTGTTTTGGGGTTTTTGTAGCCTTGCGATGGACCTCTCTGTTCTTGGCCTGCTTGACACCAATTTTAACAATTGCATGCTACCTATAGCGGTCAGACTTCACTGAGTTGAGATCTGCTGGGTTGATGTCATATGACTTTAGATTCCTCTTGCATGCGTCCATGTATCGCAGGGTAGGTCATCCAATTGGCTGTGTCGCTGAGGCAACCTCCTTATAAAGAACATCCATTAGAATGCGGCCATCGTCCATCCTGCATATATGTCCAGGCCAGTGGACATATATTGCCTCTGGGATAGGATGGTGAACATATTATACAAGCTCATTTCGGCCAAGACACCCACATTGGAGACTTGATTATGCCAAGTGATGCCGAGGAGTCAGGACAGGTGGAAGGTGTTTAGTCTACACTCTTGGCGGATAGTCAATGTCCAAACTTCACTGCCATACAGAAGGGTGCCCAGCACTGACCCTCGGTAAACTTTCATCTTCATGTTGAGAATCAGTTTGGGGTTGTTTCAAACACACTTTGTTAGGCGGGCCATGGCCGTTGCTGTTTTTCCTATCCTGACATTGAGCTTGATGTCCAGGGATAGGTTGTTGGAGATTGAGGAGTTGAGATATGTGAATTTGTCCACCACCTCCATGGTGTGATCGCCAATAGCGATTGTGGGAGTGGTGCTGACATCCTGACCCATGATGTTAGTCTTCTTGAGGTTGATGATGAGGCTGAGCTCCGTGGATGCCTTCTGCGAAGTGAGTGAAGAGATTCTGAAGGCCAGCTTCAGTGTGAACAGCGACAGCGGCAGTAAAGAGCATCTCCTACATACTGTATCTTAAGGTACCATTTCATCTTCCCAGCGCTGGATCAAATGCTCATGCAGGTGTCTGAGGAGGGAGCTCTCTTTTGCAACCTTTAAAACCTCTGGAGGTTGCGCTACCTGGTGCTTTCCCAAAGGACAGCGAATCAATGGCCTTGCTGAGCTCCTTGATGGTGGGTTGTGATTCCAGTTCTTCCATGGTTGGGCAGTGGGGATGACACATATTCTAATCTTCTAATGTCAAACATTGGGACATTTATCATCAAAACCTTGATTGTTTTTTGTTTGTTTTTAATTTTGAGGTTTACTTAGACAAACTTTCTTGACCTCAAGACAGCAATCGGATAGAGATTCAAGTTGAGAATATTTAATACTTTTAAAGACACAAAAACATTGGTATCGCCAACATAAGCAATACCAATAGTATTGTACCTAAATACTATTAGGAAAACAGCATTTCTTACCTGTCTCTGTAGACGCTTTGCTTCCTCCAGAGTCAAAGTCAACTAGTTGATAGCAAATAAAGGAACCAATTATTAGTATTTAATAACCAATTATTAATAAAGAACAACAAAACTTATGTTTAGCATCTCAACACATGTGTACCTCACCTGTGTCTGTTGAAGAACCCAAGCCTGGCTCACTATGGGACCTCACAAGGCGTAGAAAGTTTTCACTGTGTCTCCTCACATTTTCTCCAGATCTTTCATTTCTCCCAGTCCTTTGATGAAAGATGAGAGACTGGGAAGATATTCCATTCCCATGATCACTGACAATCTGGGGGGATGAAGCAGGTGGAGCAGAAGAGCCTATAGCTCCTTGGTTTAGAGGTGTGGAAGGATAGACACGAATCTCAGGGATAGAGGATCGTTGTTGACTGGCTGAATTTCCCAATGCGTCTAGCTGGGAACAGCTGCTAGCTAACATTGCTTGGCGGCGCAGCACTGGAGATCTGGGAAACAATGGAGAAAAGCAAAATATGGTTTGTGACATCATTTAAAAGCATGCATTTAGAGTAATACGGTTCAACAACAAGTAATTACATCTCCATGGATTTACCTATTGTTTCTTCTCACCTGTATGTGTTAGTAGCTGTGCTGGGTGAAGAACAGGAGTTAGATCTTTCTCCTCTCAGAAATCGTCTAGCTCTTGGTCCTCCAGCTAAGGGACTCTCTGGTGTTTGACAAGTTGGACCGCGGAAACCAATGTACTCGCCTGTCTCTCCACCATCGCTGGAATTTCTGTTGCTCCTATTTCCATGGCTCCTTAGCCCAACTTCCATTAGACAGGAGTCTTCAGAAGGGGAGGAATCATCTGGAATGTCTACAATCTCTGACATTAACAGAGATCCACTGTCCATAGACACTAAAAAAATAAAATAAAAAATGTTATCTATGAAAGTGAGGGAAAGTCTGCTTAAACATATCGTATGGTTTTCAACAATCTATTTTACTTTGGTTTGGACCATTAACCTTCGGCTTTTATATATACATATAGGGACAAGAAAAGGCAAAGAGAACATTTAGTCAAATTTCCATATGGTAAAAAGTATTTATGTAAGTTAAACATTTTTTAGTGCATTTGATCTTTGGTATACGTATAAGTGTCCGATTGAAGGACACCAGAAAAAGGTTTCACACCTTCTCCACTGAAGGCTGTAGAGGTTCCTCTTTCTCCGGAGTGCTCAGTTCCATGTGTATCAAACACTGTTGCCTTGATAAACATCAAAAAGTAAAGGATCAGTATTGACAACACTTAACTGTACATGACCCATAGGACACAATATGCTTTCACCAAGACATGAATAAGTTTCAAGAAGTCTATTCATTTTCTATACCACTTTATCTAACTTGAAGTTGCGAGTGTGCCAGAGGCTATCCTTGCTTGGTCAAGGCAGGAGGAGGGGCACACCCTGAACAAGTTGCATGTCTGTTGTGGGGCTACGCAATTATGATGAGTGCCCACTCGCAAACCATTCATGCACACACTCATTCCTATGTGCAATTTATCAATATCCAATCAGCTTCAGATGCATGGTTTTGGAGGTTTGAAGAAGCTGGAGTTCCGGAAAGAAACCACAATTACCTGGGGAGGGCATGAAACCCCACACAAATAAGCTAATGTGTCAAACCACACTACATCCTGGGCTCTTTCTTGCTGTGAGGCCACTGCACTTACATACTGTGCCAATGTGTAGCCTAAGATTTCTAAATAAGTACTGTCCTTTCGTCTTCTGCTTATCTGGGGTCGGACCAAGTGGTAAACAGTCTCAACTGCAAAACCTAGACTTCCCTCACCCTTACCACATCCTCTAACTCATCCAGGAGGATCCCAAGGCGTTCCCTGTCCAGCTGCGAGACAAATCTCTCCAGTGGGTTCTAGGTCTGCTCTTGGTCTCCTCTGGGTGGGTTAGTTCATATTTATAAACAAATAAAAATATTTAATTTGGATACACATAAAACTTTAAAATTGAAAAAAACTTAAAACTCTAGAAAAAGTTTGAGAATAAAGACCATAATGAAAATAATACCCCGGCAATAAATTTTCTTCGTTTGTTTGTAGATCCACTGTTAGGCTGGTTGGATTAAACAGACGGTTTGTTTCAATCCAAGGATACAATCTAACCTTGCAGGATTTTGGTTTGTTTTCTTCATCTTGGGCAGGTACTTTTTCGCGTTAACAAAAATACCTGTTTTTTAAGTGGGACTGGATTGGGACTGGATGTGATGTTTTCAATGCACTCAGTCAGCGTTGTCCAGAAACCAGAGTGTTAAAAGCAAACTTTTCCTGTTGCATTTTCTAAACTTTGGCTCTAAACTTTGGCTATAAAGGCTCAATCTCGGGAATTCTTGCAAATTAAGCAATCAAGCTATGAACATGGCCAGACAGACGCTTATGTTCATGTCACGACATCATCTTTGTTTGCTAATTGTCCAGACGTTTTCCAATTACTTCAATAGTAAGGTTATACCAACAATACGTTACATGGTATCTGGGGTAAAATTAAACTGAGCTGAGGCACCAAATGGCATCAGCATGGCGACTGTTAGACATAAGCACAGCCAATTAAAATGAAGTGTGGAGATGTAAATAACTTTAGAAGTCTGAATGTCTGATGCCCTTTCTAGATGGATATCAATACTAACAAGTAAAAGTTCTGCTAGCTCAAATTTGCATGCTTTTTAGAGATATTTTATTCAAATAGATATCCATAGCGAGAGGGATATTGATGCACATGCTCACCTGGCTAAGGGCTCTTTGTCCCATCACAGCTTCATATGGAGGGGGACAATCAGTGGGATATAGAGGAACAGGACTCTCCATGGATCCATTATAAGTGATGCTAGAAGTTGCAACATATTAATTGCATTGATACATATGAATTTAACACAAGCTATTCTTCTACACATGGTCATGCTCCAGTTTAGTGCAATTGTATAAAAAAAAGCCACATATTTTATTTCTGTTGTCGTACCTCTGAGCATCTGTCTCTGAGCTGCAGGTATACTCAGGAGGATAATATGGAGGTGGAGGAATGGGTGGAACAAACTCCTCAAAATCCATGATGTTGGTCAGGAATGCATCTTGCGGAGTAGTGCATTCTGGGTTGACAGACCGTGAGCGATGTGGGGCCAGCTAAATGAGAACCGCAACATATCACCCAGTAAATTAAGGTCTAAACATATAGCAAAACTCCCAAAGAGAAGTAGAGCCACTTTGTACTAAGTAGTAAGTCTGTCACTTGATGTAAAGTGCTGCGTCTGAGCTCACCAGGTGCACAAGGTCCAGAGAGAAAATGTGGATACTGCAAGTCACAGTCGACAGCGTACAAATGATGGTGGAAAGAATGCTGAGCCCACATGCACTGAACAGAAGATCCTGTAAAGAAATAAGCATTCATAAAATAGCAATTCAATGCCATAAATTTATTTTTGCTTGGGTTACTTTAACGCATCAATCTCTATTTTAAAAATCTGCTCACGGTTCCAACAAAAAATGACTTACCTTTAACTGATGTCTGACTGAATGGCAGTCATTGTTAAGGTATAACACCAATGTATCTTCTGCATCTATGGAGCATGGGTGTGAGGGTGCACAACACACACACAGGCTGCTCTCCACCTGCACACATAAATACACCATTTATATTGTTGTGACACTTTCATTTGCTTTTTCAGAATTTTTTCAAACTATTTCTAGCATATGGGTTTGAAGGACATTCCAGGCCTTGGCAAAAGGCACTGATTGCAAACCTGGCAGGTGAGCATAGACTTGACCATCTGTGCATTCTGGCATGAGAGCATTGAGCCAGCCAGGCTGAGAATGACACACACTGCGGACAGCAACATGAACAGGGACACCTGTAGAAGTATAATGATAATACATTTTAGTTGGGTGTGAAAACTGTTTAACAATTAAATTGCAGAGGGAGATTTTAATAATCAGTGTCAAGGGCAGAATCGTATGCATTCTCCAAAAATCAAGCCTCTATTAACATTATTATTTTTTCTTTTTTTATAGAAATCATGTAATATAGTACACTTATAGTGTGATGTATTTTAGTTAATATTTTAAAACCAAATTCAAAAGTGATAATTGTCAACTTCTGGCTTTTAAAATGTATCTCTTTACATTTTAAGACAATGTGTGTAAAATGTTCACTTACCACCAGAGTCAGAGGTCTCCTCCAGGATATGATGCCAACAATGCCTGATGCCACCACCTGGAAAGACAGCACATTATCCAACAATAACTCATAACTCTTTAGGATTTCTTTTTTTCTAACAAACATGTGTCTATTTTTGTAGTCATACTTACAAAGAAGCCAGCCCAGAATGGGCAGGATTGCCTCACACGTGCAGATGAGGTGAAGGCCATGCTGGTGAATGAAAAGGCCAGCACCATTGCCCCAAGACCCAGGTGGCACAGCCCCAGGTACAAGAGCAGACGTGCTCCTCCAGGTCCTCGACCTGACATGCCTCTGCGGCTGTCTGACCAACCCCTGGAACCAGACGCTGAAGCCACGCTGCTGGAATCTGAAGGTGAAGGCATGTCTGGCTTGCTTGGAGAGCTTTTTACATTCACTCTGAGCTCATAAATCGAGTTGAGAGTGTAGAAACCGGTAAGGGAGAGACATAAATGCTGCCATCAGAGCTTCCGTCCATCAAAATCATGCGGCAAGTTCTCCACTGATAAATGCAATATTTTCTGCGCAATGTCCCATGGCACACGTTCATCCAGTGTGAGAGTCCAAGAACTTTGTCAGCAGAAAGTTGAGAACCGAGAACCCACAATACAGTCACAGCTCCCGTACTCACCTCATTTGACGTTTCAGCTAATATGAGATTGGTTCCTTCAATGCAGTGTCCCCATCACCTCCTGCAGCTCACAGGCCACTGGAGCTCAGAGTACACTTTGTGCCATTGTCCTACTCACTTCTGTTCAAACTAAATCACACCAACAAATTCAGTCTATGCTTGCTTTTAAATGTTCATATTGTTATTATGCCAATCAGCTTTTCATAGTTTCCCCCTCTCCATCTTCTGCCTTCCATTTCTCCCTCCTCTCGCCCGTGTGGCATTGCGGTAACCCGAGTCCCGAGCAGGCCGCAGTTTTAAAAGCATCCCAAAGAAAGCAGCTGATCCTTCCCTCCTTCCCCCAGCACAAGTAACATATGGCGATCAATCCGAGGGTCCAAACAAGGAGAGTAACGTCCGATCTCCCATTGAGACTTTAAGTCTCCGTTTTATCATGAAGAAGAAGAAAGAAAAAAAAAAACAGCGTGAAGATCAGCGCTCCAAGATCACATCGGTCCGTTCAGGTGGAGGAGACTGGTCACCTCCACTTAAACTAGAGATCCCGCACTAATTTCTAAAGACCATTAGAATAAGAAAATAGAATGGTGAAAAGAACTCTTTATATTTTCTATAGTCTTTAAAAGGTGGTCCGGATACACCTAGACCCCCTCCTTCTCTTCCGTATCTTCCCTCCCTGCAGTCACGTGGGCATCCCGTGTGTTTGGATGATTCCTCATTGCCACCCGCCAACGTTCACATCAGCATTACACCATTGTACATCAAGATCTGCGAGTCCAGGAACACACAAATCCATTTAATTTTGTTTTTCATGCGCCCCTCCCTCTGCTGCTCCACACTGCCAGAAAATTTGTTTGGAAACGAAGACCTGGCCTGCGTAATGACAAGGCACGCGTTACGTGCAGGCTACTTGGAGATGCGGCAGATCGCTCGCACCGTAATGGTGCTGATGTTGGGATGAAGGGGTGGTTGCCATAGTGATGGACTTCAGCTTCTGCTGCAGCAAAACGGTATTAGAAGTATAACAGCGGACAAGAATTCTTTTAGTAAACGGAATAAAAGTCATATTAACTGCTCTTTGACAGATTCAAGTGTCAGACACTTACAATTATTGAAATTGTTAATAACATTATGGGCACTTTAACAAAAACAAAAGAGTACTTGTTTGGCATCTGTGTGGTGGGTCTAGGTTTTATGTTTCTGTTTGTTTTTCCGTGTAAAGGTTTTTTTTTAGTCCTGCTTAGAAGTTTTTCTTGTTCTTTGAACATCAAATAAGATCAATTCATGCATCACCTGTTCAAAGATAGACCCAAGGAACATATATGCTACATTTAGAACACCTAACTAATCTACTCAATGTACTCACTTTGGATGTTAGAAATGTATTTTTAAGCAAGTTTGAAAGCTTTTACTTCACAGTTTTGACTTATTTAATGACCCTGGAGTGTCCAGTTAAAAGTGTCTCAGCTCCTTTTTTTTTTTTACAAAGTTATTGGTCAAATTTGATTTAAGTTGATTTTGCCTGTGAACTATTTACTTTTAATAGTTCTAAACATTAATTATCTGCAAGGTAAAATGAATCCAGGCCGGCAAGTTTCAGCCAAAATTCTGAATCATCAGAAAGTTGTCCAAGCCAGCTGATGTGCCAGAATAAGCTGAGGGATATTTGTATTTTAGCAGTTCAATAAATTAATATTAAAATAATTTACACAATGTTAGATGTGTAAGCCTTAGTCAAAAACAAAATGAAAAGGGTTAAATTGCTCCACCACAACACTTTACAACAAACTTGTATCTTAAATGATAGAAAATTTGTTTCACTAATTCTCAATTGGCCGGCTGCATTTAGAACATGGACTAAGTAGAAAGGACAATATTTCAAATAAAATTTGAGATACTCTTAAGACCTTTTTGTTAGATAAGATTGATTAGAAAAAGATTTAAATAAATTCATAATAATCCTGTTTGTTGTATACATATCCACTTCGATCTGACACACTACACCTAATATTATTTTATTGTTGATTTAGATTAGCCATTTTATTTTAAAGGAAAAGACACTTTCTGCTCGTTTGTACTGAAAGAAAATTCACTTTCAACTGGTTCTCTAAAAGATTTAATTTTTTCTTTCAGATGTTTTTCTTTATTAAACACGAGTATCAAACATGATCTGTTTACCTGCTTGAGTTAATTGTGTTATACTTGATTGTATATTTGTGGGTGTTGAACTGGATGACTAAATTTTTTGGTTTTGATCCTGAGTTGTATAAATTAAACCCAGTTCAACTTTTACAACTGAATGAAAAGTACTTTCTTAAATACAGTCAGATTGAGTGTGGAGTATTCGCTTTATGTATTGTTACTCAATCATTTAATTAACACACACATAAAAAATAGACAAACAACTCGTTCCTTCAATCAATTTATGACCAAAAAGGAAGTTTGTGTGCATGTTTAAATACTGTATAAAGGATCAAGGGCATCCTAAGTGAATCTAATACATTTATATGCAAAATCTACACAAATAGGCCCTTATGTAGTTCAGTGATTGTTAAAATACAAATAAACAAAATAATACAAAAGAATAATGTAAATCTAATCAACATGCATTCAGGTTTTTCATTTCCCTTTTGAATATTGTGGAGGCAACCAAACAAAGCACAACATCCTGACACATTTGAACCATAAATTGGTTCTAATATGTTTTACAGAAAATGTAAAAAAAAAAAAAAATCCTTTTTTACAGGTTCTGCTGAGACTAGGCTAAACGTGTGTGCGTTCAAATACTACAGCAAACTTATCCAGTGCCACGGAGGTCCTACATATTGCTAATGTAGTTGCACGCATTATTAAAATGTTACAACAAAGTACACAAATCGTCCGGTGATAATGAAGCCAGGTCATAGGTGGAAATTAAGTGATGGAACAGAAAAAAATACAGTGTGAAACAAATGTGTAAAAGCTGAGGGACTGGATTATAAAACATTATCAGACCCTTGTTAGCAGTAGAGTTTACAGAAAAAAATTTTTTGGAAGAAAGATATTTTATAAAAAATAGAATAAAATAAAATGTTTGTTTTTGAACGCCTGTTCCAACCACAAAAAAAAAGTTATGTTTTGTTGATTCGCAAGCTTAAGACTTGATGCAGTAACCCATCAGATGGAGACAAAAATGGTTCTTCCTTAAAAACACAGTCTTGTTCAATTTTCTGTGAAACATCTGGGCATATTTGTTTAGAGAATAGTGCATTTAGAAGCCTTTTTCTCTGTATTGCTGGTAATTTTAACCTCCTTGCCTGCTGTAGGCTGCAAAAAAAAGGTTAAAGACAAAAAATGAACATACATTTACGATTAACAATATTTGCTCCCTACCAGAAATGACCACCTACCGCTTTCTTGTTGAATTTATTTAGTATGTCTTGTGCCAACGCCAGGAACGACTGCCGAACACAAACAGAAAAGAGAAGTTAATATTTGACCCAGAGCTAGTATTTTTAAAAGCAAACACATTTTAGTAGAACAATTGAAAGTTTGATGAGTTTGGGGTAGTCAAAGCTCACCTCTTCCACATTTATGCTTGACTTTGCACTCGTTTCAAAGAATCTGATGCCATGCTCCTTTGCCAGCTGTCAACAACAAACAGAAATGGTCAAACTACTTGTTAGACCAGGTTAGGAATCAAGATGGAAATGATAATCAACTCCTAGGTGTTATCTAACATAAATATGAAGATGACACATCAGAAACCACCTTCGACTTGTTTGAACTAAAAATAGTTTACAGTGAAATCTTCCACATGATTTGTTTCAGGAAGCAACAAACCATTTGAAATTTTTGACAAACTGTTATAACTACTGTTTCTATTTCTCTCTTGTGTTAGCACAGAAGTATTAAGATCAGCTTTTATTTGCAGTTGAGTAGATTATTATAATACCCTTTTTTTTTGCCTTCCTAAAAGGAATTTTTCAAGTAAATAACTCCCACCGTGACACATTTTTTTTTTTTTTTTTGTTTCATCTTCTGAACCGCTTATTCCCTAACGGTGTTGTGGCAGGTGCCACAGCCTATCCCGGCTGATTTAAGGCGAGAGGTAAGGTACACCCCAAACATTTTTTTTCTATAGTAAAAATCAAAACCCATCTTTTAGTCCCTATCTATTATCACAATCCTTTTAATGTGAAAAGATCTTCTAGGCAGGTGAGACAGTTCTTGTTTTGAAAAATAAAAGTTCTTTTAGCATTTAACAAAATTTTTATATATTTGTTCCGTCGTCTTCTGCTCATCCGGGCCGGGTCGCAGGGGCAACAGCCTCAGACGGGAAGCCCTGGCTTCTCTCACACCAGCTGCATCCTCCAGCTCACCCGGATGGAACCCGAGTTAATTAAAAAAAAAAAAAAAAATTATATGTAGTCTTAGTAAACTGATTATTTTCTGCTACTTATTCTCTCTCATGAATGAATATTTTGTCTGCTCAGCCTGGTGGATTAAAAAAGGGGTCAACCGGACTTGCATAACTGAGGGTTTTTTCTCTGCACCCCTATGTCTGTGGTGCAGACACCCACCAGTCTGGGTGGTCTCATGTGGTTTTTGGCCTCTGTGTAAACGGGTGTGCCGCCAGCATGGGTGGATATCCAAGATATTAGTTTTGGTTTTATACGTGAAAACATAAAAAATATTTTTACTCGGAAAAAAGTTTTATGTAAAGCAAATTTAGACATTTCTTGCATGAGGTGGTCTTTATAAACTTTTTTCAAATCATTTGTTGGAAAGTTCTCACCTTTTCTCCAGTTTCTTTGGAAACTTTACGCTTTGCTTCAATGTCACACTTATTGCCCAACAGCATACGATTGACTCCAGCCGATGCATTCTGGAAAAAGGAGCTTTCATCAAATGACTCAAAGAATTCTGATGTTAAACCATTTGTCTTACATGATTCAGTGAACAATTTACTTAGGTTGCACATTACCCAAAAACACATGATAAAAAACTAACTAACAGAAAAGTTGTGGAGTTCTGCTTACCCTGAAAGTACATTGAATGAAAATTATTTAAAAACTCATTTATATATTTTTAAAGTCTCACTTCTTTGATGCTCTTCATCCAGTTCTGGATGTTTTCAAAAGATTTTTCATCTGTGATGTCATACACTAGTATAATGCCCTGAAAAGCAGAAAGAAAAAAAAAGGTAATTTGTTAGAGTTGTAAAAGGAATATCAGCAGATGGACAGTGTTCATAAAGTTTATTAGGCTTTAATGTAAACAATTCTGTGTGTAACTTTGAGCGCACAAATGTGACTCTTTAACTGCTGAATTTTAAACACACCCATTCTGAGGCTAGACCAGGGGTGGGCAAACTTTTGGATTCATGGGGCACGTTGGGTTCCAACATTTGACCAAGCAATCGAAACAGGAGCAGATGGATGGCATGCTTTGGTAAACAAGTGTGTTATGTATGGAAAGCCATTGGGACTGCTACACACACGTAATCCAGCGCGTTAACGTTTAAATCAAGCACGCTTTAAAAAACGTGCACCTCGCACTATGTTTTAAATATAGGTTGGAAATCTAACGCGCTTATTTACGTGTGTGTATTGGCCCCGATGGCTTTCCATATTGGCGCACTGTTTATTTTGACAACGTGCGCATCACACATTTTAATAGGAGCAATGTTGTTGTTTTTGAAACAAAACAAATATATCTAGAGTGCGCCATCTACTGAGAAAACATCGGAATTACAAGGCAAATAAAATGTTAACATTGTTTATTTATTAATTTTTTTTTAGGCTGGATTAAAATGTTTAATGGGCCGCATGTGGCCCGCAGGCTGTAGTTTACACATGCCTGGGATAGAATGATGATACAAAAATTGTTGTTGAATCTTTTGTGTGCATGTTTTAATTTGCAAATTTGTGTAAATTTATTTTTTGTAAATTTATTTTTTGTCTGGGGAATTTCTTGTTAATTTTGTGTGCACGCAAACACACATTTTAAGAACTCAAAGTAACACCCAAAGAAGTTTACACAGTCCAAAATCATGTCATGTTTGTTGATTTTCTCCAGGTCTCCTGGACTCACCATAGCTCCTCTGTAATAGGCTGTTGTAATAGTTTTGAACCTCTCCTGTCCTGCTGTGTCCCTGAAGAAAGAACACATTAAGTCAAAGAGATTTATTCATTCACAGTGTGTTTTGACGAAGCTTTTCAGAGACCTAGAATAACAGAAAGTGTTTCTGTGTGCATCTGACAGTGTTAATGTAATTGCTATAACTTCATAAAAAAAATTCAAACAATAAGGAAGATTTATTTTCTTCCTTGACAGAACTGAAAGGAAAAGAAATGTTGAGGGTGACTGTAATCTACCTCACAATTTCACATAACATTTTCATGGAATCATCAAAATGGCACCTTACCAAACTTGTAGTTTTACTTTCTTTCCATCCACTTCAATAGTTTTTACTTTAAAATCAATGCCTGGGAAGTAAAAAAAAGAGGACAGGAAAGGGTGGAGGAGAAACAAAGATTAGCTAAAAACATCAAATATTTAGGTCAGGTTAAAACTGGTCATTGTCATTTCCACTTTGGGTTCTCCCCCTCCACATAAGGGAAAAGATGACACATTCCTGCACAGATATGTCTTTCATTTCTTTTTTTGTCCCTGATGCATGGACAATCTAACAGAGGAAAGGGCTGCCCTTCACAAAACAGTACATGCCAGAAAGCCAGCTATTCTTCTGGGAATGGAGAGATGGTAAAAGAGATAGGAATGAGGGTGGGTGGACCTTCAGAAAGCCTGTTGAGAGGAATGAGATCTGGGAGCAGGGAGACACAGACAGTAACATAGAAGGGGTGGCATAATAAATAGGCAAGAAATTGAAAGAAGCTCAGACTAGTTGAGACATGAAAATAAGTGTGACAAACTAGTTTGCAAAGATTAAAAGCATCAAAAAGAAAGGAGGAATTCTTAAACGTCAGCAAAGGGTAGTCTGTCCATGTCCAACTTTGAGGGAGGCCAGGCAAACCTGAAAAAGGTATCAATGTGTAATTAAAGAATAATTAAACTTTAATAACATACCAATAGTGGAAATGTATGTGGTGTTGAAATTGTCCTCAGCAAACCGTATGATCAGACAGGTTTTTCCCACACCACTGTCTCCGATGAGTAACAGTTTAAAGAGATAATCATACTTTTTTGCCATTGTTAGAAATGTTCTCAAAATCAGAAACAAGAGGAAAACTATCTGTTCAATCCAAAACCTCTTTCTTCGAGTAAATAAAATAATCCTTGAGATTCAATTCCAATGAACAGATTTCCTTTTTTTTTTCTTCTTTCCACCCCTCAGAAACTTGTCACCGGTAAATTCCGATCCTCAATGCTTTAGTGTTGATATCAGAAATAAACTCCATCTAAAAGATCAACCACCGATCGCCAAAAAATGTCATCCCACCCTTTTCAAAGAGCTAGTGTTACCAAGTTAGCAAACATAGTGGAGTGACTACGTGTTTTTCAGTCTGCTGAAAACTTTCTTTCTGTCTGGCTTACGTAGTGTGGGAGTGATAGATGTTTAAAAACCTGCAGTGGCACCATATGAACACTAGGTGGCGAAAGTGAGATAAAAAACTTTTGAAAATGTTTAAAAATAAAATAAATCAAATGTGAATCAATGGGGGAAAATGTAGCATGTATACCTCTATCTAGCAGTTTATCGTTTTTTAAAAATTATTTTAAACATTTAAATAAAATATAAACAATAAAATATAAACAATCAGACATGATTGATTGTAGTTGGTGTTGTAACTACAATGTTGTTGTAGTTAGTGTAGTGTTTATTTTTAAACAATAATAAAGTGAAAAATTTTAACTTTTTTTCTATTTTGATTTTCTTCCTTCCTTCCTTCCTTTCTTTTCTTTTTTTTTTTTTAAAAAACTGATTTCAGAGTGTTTTTTCCCTCCATTGGTTTCTCTTGCTCCTCCCCCTCTCTGTCGTTTCCGGTAGAAGTCTACATTGTTTTTGAAAATACGCTGACATGCCTGTGAGTAAAACTCATTTTTATACTTGATCGAAGTTCTTTAATGTTGTAGTTTTTCATCATCTTAAAGTTAACTCTCGTTTTTGTGTTTGATTCGTTAGAAACAACTGTTTTTTGTAACTTTATCTAACACGTAGAAACCCGAAGAAAAAACATGGCGAAACACATCAGAAACCCACGCGGTTCCATGCTAGCTGTTCTTCTAGCCTGTCTGTACAGCTTCTGTTAATAAATATATTTAACAATCCCGTCAAGTTTTACAATTTTATACTTGTTTAAATATAGTTTACTCTAATTTGATCGATTGTTATGTGAATAATGCGAATCTCCACGTCTAAGTTTCGTTATGATGACTACAACAAAAAGTTGATCATTTCATCTTATTGCGTCATGTTTATTTTAATGTTTTTAATGTATTTTATTATTATTTTCAGCTCGCTAAAGATCTCCTGCAGCCCACTCCTGAGGAGGAAAGGAGGAGTCACAAGAAAAAACGTCTCGTCCAAAGTCCCAATTCCTATTTTATGGATGTCAAATGCCCAGGTTAATAAAACTAATCATCCAATCTTGTTTCTAGGAATCTAATCACATTAATGTTTGCCTTTATGTGTTGCCTTCTCACTTTTTTTGTGGTGATTGAGGTGTCAAATAAGGCATACAGTGATCATTGTGGTTGTTTAGATTAATAATGAGATTACTAAAAACTCATTTACAAAACAACTACAAGGACATTTTAAATTAATCAAAGTTTATAAGTTTCCTAATCAATTGTGGAATTTATTTTTGTTAAGTCAATTTTCTTTCTGTCTTACTTTTAAGAAATCTATGAACAAATATATATTTTTTAATTCGTTTACAAAATGTCTTTGAAGTTTTGTTAGAAATTTTTTGGAATTTAAAAAATTTTTTTTTACTGAAATTGTCACAAAACAAGTTAGAAAAACAAATTTATATTTTCCGTCGTCCGTTCCGTTGTCTTATGCTTATCCGGGGCCGGGCCACAGGGGCAAAAGCCTCAGACAGGAAGCCCAGGCTTCTCTCACCCCAGTTGCGTCCTCCTACTCACCCGGAAGGATCCCGAGTCGTTCCCCAGCCAACTGTGAGACATAGTCTCTCCAGCGGGTCCGGGGTCTGCCTCTTGGTCTCCTCCTGGTGGGGCGTGCCCAGAACACCTCATTAGCGAGGCGCTCAGGGGGCATCCTGACTAGATGCCCAAACCATCCCATCTGGCTTCTCTTGACCTGGAGGAGGAGCAGCTCTATACCGAGGTCCTCCTGGGTGGCAGAGCTCCTCACCTGATCTCTGAGTGAGAGCCCAGCCACCCGGCAGAAGAAGCTCATTTCGGCTGCTTGTATCCGTGATCTCATTCTTTCGTTCACCACCCACAGCTGGTGACCATAGGTGAGGGTGGAAATATAGATCAACTTGTAAATAGAGAGCTTTGCTTTTTGGCTCAGCTCTTTCTTTACCACGATGGACCAATGCAGCATCTTAGTTATTGCTGACATTGTTCCGTTGTTTTCTGCTTGTTTGTGGACCTAGGCTTCTCTCATCCCGGCTGCATCTCCAGCTCATCCCAGAGGACCCTGAGGTGTTCCCTGTCCAGCTGTGAGACATAGTCTTCCCAGCGGTTCCGGGGCCTGCCTCTGGGTCTTCTCCAGGTTGAATTTTACTGAACCACCCCATCTGGCTTCTTTCAATCCATGCGAGCAATGGCTTTACTCTGAGCACCTCCCATATGGCAGAGCTCCTCACACGATCCCTGAGCAAGAGCCCAGCCACCCTATGGTGGAAGCTTGTATCCGCAATCTCGTTCTTTCAGTCACCATTCTCAGCTGAAATTTTTCAGAATTTTTTTAATTTTAAACAATATTTGATCCTTCCTGTTGTTTTAGCTTTTGGGCCAAACTAATGTTTGTAGGTGTTGTTTTTTCTCTCATTTTGCTAACTGGGGTTACATGTTTTATTTAGTATAATTGATATTAGCTGGCATGTGACATACAGAACATCTTGATAAATAAGATGACATTAACTTCTGTTTTAAAATAGTTGACATTAGAATTCCTTCTATTCTTGTTTTGCAGGTTGCTACAAGATCACCACAGTTTTCAGTCATGCTCAAACTGTAGTGCTCTGCGTCGGTTGCTCCACAGTTCTGTGCCAGCCAACGGGAGGAAAAGCTCGCCTGACAGAAGGTACTAGACAATCAGTGACTGTTTATGTAACTTTGACCCTCTTAGAACTTGTTGCCACTTGAGCATTGACATTCTGGCACAAAGCCTTGAATCTGTGTTAAACTTAGTGGATTCTAGATGTTTTTCTACTGCATAACTCCACCTACCTGTTACAAAATGAGAGTTTAGTTTCGGTTGAAAACCAGAAGGTAAACAAAATACCTTCTGATTAATAGATTAGTAAAAACTTAATTTTGCCTTTGTGTTGCCCTCTCATGATATTCTCCATGAAGGGGGTGTCTATCAAGGCATACAGCGACTCTTGCGGTTGTGACAGAAACTCATCATTATTGATCCTTTTCTACACAATTAGCTGCAAGCACAAACACAACTCTTTTGTTTTCTAAAGATACATCTCAAATAAAATAAAGAAATGATCTTAAAATATAAATATTTTCCACTTATCACATTGAAGAACTTTTGATACATGGTTTAGTTTTAGGTTGAATTTCTGGTCAAGGTTTTTTTTTTTTCTGACGCTTTTGCCATCCCACGCTTAGTTTTTTTGCTGTCATGGTAACCGATGTTAACTGTGCTCCAAGTTACAATAAATGCACGCATACCTCTTGACACTGGAACCACTCTGGTTCGAAAGGGATTTTATTTTTTATTTTATTAGTTACCTTTTTTTTAGTCGTGATTTCTAAAGAGTTTTGTTTCAGATTTTAATCATTTCTGCAAATAGGAAAAACAAACTGTTTTATTTGTCTTTAAGGTAAACTTACTACTTTTCTCCTTAATCAGGATGTTCCTTTAGGAGGAAGCAACACTAATTTGAGCAGCCATCTTCACAAAGATGGATGGAAAAAAACTTGATGATCAAGTGAAACCGCCAAAGATGGGAAGGAGAAGAAAGAACGGACCACCGTTTTTAATCACGTTGAAGTGATCTATCTATATATTATAAAAAAGAATTTATTGGCTTTGCTTCGATGTCTTTTTTTCTTTCAATGTTCTTTCAACAAAGCTGTGGCTTTTTTTGATTAAATAATTTCAGATTTCTCCAATTTCTTTCTCTTTAGTCATAAAAAGTTTGTTTTGGATTTTAGCTATTTATCCTTTTTTTAATTAAATAATTTAATATTTTTTATTAATTTCATATTTTCTCCAATTTCTTTCTCTTTAGTCATAAAAAGTTTGTTCTGGATATTAGCTATTTAGTAAATAAAAATTAGATCCAAATTTAATTCACTTTTGGGATTGCAATTCAAGAAATGTTTACCATGCGCTTCTGTGAGTTTGACATTTGCATGAAATAAAAAATAAAATTCTCTAACAAATTTCTTGCTTAAGTGATGTTTGTTTGTTTAGAATTTATAGCTTAATCAGCACTTCAGTAACAAGTAGAGATGTTATTTTCCAGGTCGGAAACTGAACCCACCATTTGTTGATAATGTTATAACGGTGACTCGTTTCTACTTCACTGTGTCCAACTAATCCGAGATTAAGGGACTTTTAAGTGCTGCTGTTTCCTAACACTGCACATACTGTAGATGTGTATTGTATGGTTATGATCATATGGTTATCTGTCTCAACACATATCCTGTGGATTTGAACCATGTTAGTAATTTTGAAACTAGCTCCAGAACAAGTAATGAGAATATTGTGACCATGAATATCGTCATCTTTAGATTTGGCCTCTTGGTCGTCCGCTGCCTTCATGTGCGTATTACAGGAGTACTCAGAGGGGTGATGAGTGAAAGGATTTTAACTTTTTTTTTTTATCAACTCTCGTTTATTTACTGAACACACTTTTACCAAGACGGACAATGAATTCTTTTTTTTTTTAAGATTTAAAAAATGTTCATTGATTGCAAACTTATTTGCTATAAGTTTTTTTTTTTTTTCGTTCTCATTGATCAGTGAATCTTTATTTATATGCAAATCACTGATTTTAAATTAAATGACTGGAAAGTAAACGTATCAATCATTTACAGTGAAGGTCAACATGTTGCAGCAGGGACAATTCACTGAACATCTGGGATTTAGAGAAAGATACCAACGAGCTGTTTGACTTTCTTCCTGTTTGATTGAGCAGATAATTACAATTAGTTCAGCTTCACCGTCCAATCTGTTGAAAGGTAACTGGATGAGCTTCAGGTTTAAAGTCTTTGTGCTGCAAGAGGAGACTCTGAAACTTGCTCAACAAATTGTGTTATTGAAGAGTTTAAGACTTCAGCTTTAACTACATCAGAAATACTTCAGGACCAAAAAACTAAATATAAAGCAACTCAATTTTCTACTGTGCTCAATCAAGTTCTATTTTAAAATACAGACCATAATATTCATGTTCAATTTAAAGCAGGGTACCTTTTTTTTTATCTTTACATATCCACAGCTAAAGGGATGGTGCTGGCCCAGAAGTAGAATGTCCGTCCTTGGATAAGGACAAGCCGGTTCGATTCCAACTGGCACCATGTCTAAGTGTTCATAAAGCAGACAAGTAAGCCTCTAGTTGCTTCCATCATTGGTGCCATTGTGACTGCCTGCTGTGGTGCAATGCAGCAAAAATAATTTCCCAACTGAGGGATGAATATCAATAATAATAAAAAACTATTCAAATGTGTTTCACCAAAAAAATAAAAAAAAATCCACAGCTGGAGACTGATTGTTCTGTAAAATTCAAAACACAATTACCTTTTAACTCCGTTATTTAATACAAATTCCTTTATAAAAATGGACTAAATTGTGCTTCTCCTCTTATTTTGATGAATTAACATCAAAGGAACAGTTTGATTATGAAACAGTTCAGAAGTTTAATCATTTTCCCTTCACCTGTGTGTTCCTGAGAGTATATTGTGTATCCTCATTGTATTCGTATCAGTGGCAGATTGAAGGTTTGTTTGGGTCGAGGCCAACATCAGTAGCACACCAGCAGGCACTACATTGTCTTTGGGACTTCAGAAGCAGCTGCAAAAAAGAGTCTTGGACCCTGAAGAGCCTGAAATGAGGTTACAGTAACAGCTGCTGAGAAACATTTGCTGAGAACAGATGCACTTGACATCTGGACACACCTGGAGGGACTGAGGGCTGAAAGACAAAACATAGAAGGTTTAGATTATAAATGCTCTCTTGGAAGAATTGGTTCAGAAAACGAATACTTGGTTAAATTGAGTGACAAACTGCAGACCGTCACTAGAGGGTGCTAAAAACTAAAAAATGAAGGTCAGACCTATTGCTTGTCATTAAATGGAAGGACAAAAATGATTCTGGTTCATTCTAAATCTAAACCTATTGCAATGATTGTTGCAGAACTTCACCACCACCGATGAATTTTTCAAGGATATTGGGCCACTAATTTGTCTTGCTCTAAAGCTGAATAATACTCCCATCTAACTGCATGCTGGACTCAAAACAATTGTAACATGTCCAAATCACTGCAGACAGTGCTTGCAGGACAGATTTAAACCCTTATTTTCTGCGAACCAGAGTTTAGACATCTAAATGGTCCTTTCCTAGTGAGCAGGAGAAGAAAACAAGATGAAAGGATCAATAGAAAATAGAGGACATTTCTTTCAGACTTGGTAAATGAGTTTTAACAGTATTGATCTAAAGATGCTTGTTTTCTTTTTCCAGAGTTAAATGAGTTAAATTGAGAGATATAGAAGAAAAGCTTGTCATGAATAAGAATAAAGAGGAGAAAAAAAGTAAGAGCTTGAGGACAAGTTATACAAGTTAAAAAAAAGTGTGGGTGTGCATGTGTCATGAATGCAGCAGAATTGATCAAGGTTATTTGCTAAACTGAGCCCTCTGACAAAGAAAGGATCAACCTGCAGGGTGTCAGGATAAAAGGTGAGAAAACTTTGAAGAGAAACACACAGCGCACACATGAAAACACTTATTCATCTGCACACCTTTCAGTTTGGGTTCATCCAAAGACAGGGTTTCTAAACATTGTTTACAGCCAGACCATAATTAACTGACCTTCACATTGGTTAGGAGGACCTAGGTGACCCCAGATGTCTCCATGGCAACCGGCTCCTGCAGAGCAAAATCCCTGGAGTCCACAGTGAAAAGCTGTGTACAAAAACACTCATTGACATATGAGGGGGCATGGCAGCCACACATAAGAGGTCATGTCAAACAGTTTTGGGTGTTTTCACCAAATAGGTTTTTTCATTTGTGTTGGTTTCAAATCCTCTCCAGAACCATAAACTTCTGTAGAATACTTAAAACTCCTACCTGAATATCGTAGATGCAGGTATGCACATATGCTGACATGACCACATACAGAATTGGTCTGTGATTGCATTTTGAAATGTAGTTTATTTGAGCTGAACCCCGATTCTTCTGCTCAATGTCTCAGAAAAAAAATGAGCCTACATTCAAAGTGTAACAATTGTAATGTTGTCCTGAATGTAACACACCATCAACATCGGAAAATCACAACCCACCACTTTGAAAATGTCTATTTTCTGCTTTGATTTGGTTAAAAAAAAAATTTTTTTTTAATGTGTGAAATAGTTTTACTACTTTGGAAATATGTGGACATTGTTTCCTTGGAAAATCTTGTTGATCCTAGATCCCGCAGAGGATCGTGTCTGTAAATACTCACTGATTTGATGCTTGATGGTTTAGAAGTTTGAACAAATTAAAACCAAAAACCTTGCTTCAAACAGAGAGAAGTCGACAAAAACATTAACAAAGAAAACAACTAATTAAGCCTTTTTTCCCGTTTGATTGACGAAAATTGTCGTCAAGCCATTTTTGACGAAATCCCAGCACATTAACGAGACTTGAATGTTGAAATATACTACACTTACATTTATAGAACAATGGCACATACTTTAGATTATCCATGATGATAAAATATTGAAGCTACAATTACCTTTGAGGAGTTTAATTAATCACCAACTGTCGTAAGGTCTAAAAATATCAAAGCTAGACCCCAAAAAACATTTTGACATTTCATTCATACAAACACAGAAGAGCACATTTCTCTATCCTCCAAGCATTAAAAGCACACTGACCTGGTACAAGAGTCATCCCAGTATTCAGAGCCTGAGATTAATAATTTATGTGTCTGTGGAGCATTTTGTGCATTAATTATTTCAACTGTGGAACTTAAATAGTTTGTAAGCTGAGAATAGATTCTTCTGTCACTACTGTGTGTACATCAGTCTTTGGAATGAAAGAGATCTGATGATGTAAAACTGTCCGCCATATGCTTAAACTTTGGCTTTGGCAAAATAAATCATGTGGTCATTTATTTTAAAATTATAATTAGTACAAATCCTGTCATTACATTTTATAACAACAACTAATTAAGAACTGCAAATCCAGAACTGTTCATGACCTTTATTGGTGGTGAAAAATCTCATAAAGCAATGTAAATTTTCAGGTGAAATGTTTGTCCATTGATTTAGTTATTCATAAATTACATTTATATTTATTCATTAGTCCCTTCCATCTGTACATGCAATTGTCCATCACAGACTTGTTCAGGTCAGAGATGCTGTAGAAAGCAGAGAGTGTTTGAGCATTTTGCAGTCTGTGCTCTACCTGACCTATTTTTCTCTGCAAACTCAGACATCAGCACAGACATGGACCAAAGTCTGTCAATAGGAATCTGAAGTCCACACAAAAGGAAGGATTGATTCGCACATCTTTTTAATACGTCTCGTGAATAGAATTAGAGAATAAATGGTTTTCATCATGCAACTCACAATACAATCAGGTTGTCTATTAACAAAAGCTTACATATACAAAGGAATAGATAATTACTTTTATTTTGATGACTTTCACAAAATGGCTTTTTAAAGGCACAAAACATTTCATTTATCCTTCTATTTCCTCCAAATGTCAAATTTACCTTCTCCCATCCCCAAGGTTTACAAGAGTATTTCTTAGAATTGACGTTGACTAGAATGTTGATTTTAATTACAAGTGTTCCAAAACCCTGCAGACAAGAACAAAAAATAAAAATCTGACTTGTATTGTTTCTGATTTTTGACTTCCTCTCTGTTTTGTGTTTGGAAACTTCTCTCCATGACAGACACTGACAGTTGCTATAGAAACCAAGTTACCTATCAGGCAAAACAACAAGAAGGTTGGAAGAAGACACTGAAAACAGAAAGATGGATGTAAATGTTTAACATTCTGTGCAATTTCACTAAAAACACAAGATAAACTAGATTATTCAGCTAGATTTGCTGTACGTTCAGAGATGGTAGCAAAATATAAACAATGAGTCGTTAACCAAAGACTGATGAAGACACATATAAAAGATCTTTAGGGCAGACACCTAACACATTGAGGGTCTAAGCAGGGCGTAGGAGGAAAAAAGAAAACATTCAAACAATAATTTCACATGTACGTGACTTATTTGTTTATGGAACAGAATTTATGTAAAAGAAATGGGTAAAAATAAAATAATCAGAATACTGATAGATTTTTTAAATTATTTGATTAATGAAGTAGAAGAACTTTAAGATGAGGATTTTGTTGAATAGTTTGGCAACACAAACCAGAAAAGAACAGAAAGTAACCAACAAATTACAAAGTTAACTTTTCTTCTCTCTCTCTCTTTGTGTTTTTTTTTTTTTTTGACCGAATAATCTAAAATTAGGCCGAACCGATGCAATACCTGAAATTTCTCTGCATAAACATATTCTTGCTCATCAGCAAAAGTATTTTTTCTTTGAAATATTGAGCAACAACTAGATGGAGAGATGCAGTAGAATAATGTATTTCTCAGTTTATTAAATTGTGAAAACATTGAGTCGGTTTCCAAACTATTCGACTTGATCTCCATCTATTCGGTCTAAACTGAAGTTTTTCTCAAAGACAATTTCATTAAACTTTGAGCTTGTTTCATTTTTCTTCTCAGGAATCTCATTCCAAGAGATTGATACACAAATAAACACACACCCATTTATAGAAGGCTACACATATTTTTTTCTGCCAATTTGTTTCTGTTTTGTTGTATGTCTATGAATACAGCTCAGCCTCTGGCAGTAGTGCACAAATGTGATAAGCAGAGGGAGTTATAAGAAGCAGCAGGAAGGTAAGATACCACAGAGCAATGAAAAAAAAAGTAGCTAAATAGAAAAAGCCTGCTGTGCTTGTAAGGTAGCGGGATTAAGGGCGGGGTGTCAGGCGATTGGAAGTGAAGATGGGGAAATATATACAGAAGTGAATAAGCAAGAAACCCCTGGGCTTTCAATATGTTTGCTTTTTGACTGATGCTGCCTAGGAGGTAAAATATTGAGAAAAAAAAAAAACAGTCAAAGGACATTTATACTATGTAAGATGCCTAGTTTAATTTGAACTACATTGCAAAGACTCACCTGGATGCAAAAAGCAACATCGATTGATACAAGATTAACAAAGTTGGATTTCTATTTGGCAAAATTTTTCAATTTCAGCCAAACTGGATCTTCTCATGAGACCTAACTGGAGAAGCAGAGAGCCAAGATAAGCTAGGAAACTGAGATGTAAATGGAGCTGAGCCCTGGGGTGAGGTTAATATCAAATGTAGTGACAGGTAGCCCAGTTATGTCAGAGGAAGTCCCCTCTGGAGACGGAGCAAAGTTTGAGTCCCCTGTGGTATCATTAAAAATATCGCCTCTCCTTTCATCCCGATTTAAACAAACAGGATGATAAATAGGTTAAAGGAAAACCTCTGCTCACTGGCTGACATGGGCATACTATCACATCCCTTTTATGCAACTTGAGGAGTGTGTGGGTGGTCGAGGTTTCCATGGAGTTGAGACTGTAGGTGACAATGGGAATCTCTGACCCCATCATTACTACCTGTATAAAATTCTGAACTAATCACGAGGATTTCAGCTTTAGTTTTACTGCTAAACACCACTTTCCATTTCTAAAAACCATTGTACCATTTATTGAGTGCCTGACTATAAATACATACACAGTCAACTTGTCTGTTCAAATTCTTGTTTTGTTGTGTATCAGTCTTTCTTTGAGTTGGCATTAAAACTACATAAAACATGTATTGATTTTAAAAACAAAGGCTCAGCAATAATGTTATGGCAGATTTTGCTGTTTTATGCTCCAGAAGCTGACTGTACACAAAACTAAAGTCTTGAGTAAACATTCAAGAGCTTGCAAACTGATGAGTCTTACCTGCAAAAGTGCCTGTTGTTTTAAAAACTTTAAAACCCTTGCTAGCCACTGCCACTCTACTGATGCCTCTAATGGACTTAGGACAAAATATTAATTGAATATGAAAAATGCTGAAAGCAGCTTTTACACGGATGTTTGAGTATTTTGCAAAGTAGGTTTAAAGTTAAGGGAGCACATTAGGCTAAATGTTTATGAAGGTATCTGTGAAAAAAGGACTGAGTCGAGTGAGGAGGTGATGGTGAGTGTTAATGTAAGACATTGGAAGTGCTGAGGTTAAGAAAAGCTTAAAGTATGTAGGTGTTGAGACTCTAATGGAACAAGATAATGGTAGAATAAAAGCATACAAAGAAAGAAAATCTTAAACCAGTAAAAAAAAACAAAAACAAAACAGCTTTTACATGCATTCTTAATGAACAAAATGAGTGTTGGAAAAAAAAATCTGGCAGTTTGCAAAGGCATTTTTGAAACATCTTGAGATAGAAACTGATCATGGCTTACCCCGTTTTAACTGATTTTTTTCACAGAAATTTGCATTTTTGAGGGAAAAGAAACCTTTTTCTATATTTTGCGCCAATGTTGTAGCTTTTGGGGAATTTAGTGTTTGAGTTTCTGAGTAATGCATCTCATATTGTATCAATAATAAAAGTTTTTCTTCATCCATATCACAGCAACATCACAGCACAATATGGCCTTCTGCACAACCTGCAGAGTTACGGTAAATCAGTTTGCAATGCAACCCCCACAGCACATTAATGTGCACAAAAAAAGAGTCAATAACATTGTGTATGTGTGTGAGTTATTGTTGCAGAAACCAAACTGCCTACAAAATCTGTATCTTGTGTTGGAAAAAAGTTTTAATACAAATCAACTTGGCATTGCAATGTGAAGAATTATGGATACAGCCATGTCAAAACCTGGTGGACTTCAGGTTAATTGCACAAGGGATGACATTGCATGTGACAGGTTTACCACATTGTTTGAACAACGCACGCCAGTGATAATGGAAATGAACCTCTAACACCAATATTTATTTTCTCTTCCTCTGCTTGCATGTCACACATAAGCACTAAAAGATGGCCACCCTCACAGACACAGCAGGCATGTTGGAATAGGACTCTGGTCTACACGGTGGGAGGGCAGAGCCAGACATGACATCCACGTGGTACATTTCCCATGTTTTCTGGCTTATATTTATCTGAGGAGCTCAAGCTCTGGATTGACTTTTTTTTTTTTTTTTGCGACCTGTCCCAGATTCCCTGGTCACAGTAAACTCTAACAGTGTTGCATCCAAGAAACAGCATGTGTATACACAATTACCATTTTTATGCCTCCACTCATAGCATGTGGAGGAAGCATTCAACACTCGGGACGCATCCATGGTTCCATACTCCCGTACCATTTTTCTGAACGCAATGTCTCCCAAACCATTCAAGCAATTTTAATAAACTACCCATGGACATTTAGTACCAACTATAAAGGTATTAGGTATTCAGAATCATGTGATCTAAGATCAAGGTCACAAAGTTCTTGTGAACAGTCAAACCCCTAAAGGGATTTTAATTAAACTGCCCACAGTTATTCAACACCAACTACAGATTAATCAATGAAGTTTGTGAAATTAAGGCAGGTGATATAGGGAGCGGATCCAGGATTTTTTAAAGGACGGGGTTAGGTCATTCACAACACCAGTATCAGCGGGACTGGGGGCATTCCCCCAGAACATTTTGAAAATAAGAACCACTTTTCTGCATTTGGGTGGTAGCTTGACAAGTCCCCTTTCCTCTCTTCTTCTTCTTCTTTTTTTTATTTTTTTTTTGTGGACCAAGGATGGCTGGGGGGCGTGCAACCCCCCTGGATCTGCCCCTGGATATTGGAGTCAACTTGTTTTCTTTTACAATTAAAAGCTGTTTTACATGTCCTCTCACTCATTAGAAGCCACCACGAGGCACTGAGATTGTTTTAAAAGCTCATCATTGGAAAGATGGAAGAAATGTGGCAAGTGATAATGCACTCTTGTGTATCATTGGATTTGTGTCTTTGAATCATATTAAGAGTACATCGGCAGAAGGATGCTGGATTTGGAACCACCAGGAAAGAGGGCTAGAGGAAGACCAAAGAGGAGGTTCATGGATACAGTGAAGGAAGACATAAAGATAGTTGGCGTGACCGAAGAGGATGCAGCAGATAGGGTTAGATGGAAGAAACTGACTTGCTGTGGCGACCCCTGAAGGGAAATGCCGAAAGGAGAAGAAGAAGATAACAATATGTGTATAAATGACAATGACATTTCTAATAATCTTTTTGTCTTTGCTACATTTAAAATATCCTTATTTTTATCAGTTGCTCTAAAACCCAGGAAACTGGTACCAATCTATTTCTCATGGCACCTGGGAGGAAGTAGCTTCATAAAACTTAGATTATGTGACCACTTGTTGGTTAAGGTCAGACATTTGATTCTCAATTTAGGTGTGAGAGGTTCTGGATTTACTCCCGAGCGATCTTCACATATCACCTTGTGTTATCACTTGGAGAGGATTGGCTGGCTGGACACATCTTGATGCGTTGCCAGTGGGAGCAGCTGCTGCCGGAGCGGTGTGGGGATTAAAAGGTTGTTCTATCTAGTCTATCAGTGGCAGGTGTATTGTGTTGGACACATTGTGATGCTGTTGCTTGGTTAATTCTTTGAATCTGTTTATATACTAACTTGTCATCCGGTTTATGGGCTGAATGTTGTTTTGTTGTCTTTGTGTTCATCTTGGTACCCGAACAAAAAAATCTAGACAACTTGACCTTTCATTTGCTTTTTATCTTGCATCCACAAATACCAATGAAGTTACATCCTCAGATAAAACAAAAGTTCATGGAATTAACCTTCTTCTTTCAGAAGCAATGGACCTTTAGATTCCGGAAATTCTGAACTGAAGAATACTTGTAGCATGTTGTTGTGAAGAAATTTTATTCTGAAGCCTTTCATTTCTTTTCGACCAACCAAAAGTATTCAAGGACAAATTGTACGTGTCACGATATTCTATTAGTTTGCAGAAAGATGAGTTTAAGCACATTTTTTAATTTGTGCACCCTTCCACCTCCTCTCTTTTTTTCTTGTATTTTGAAAGAAGACACCCTTTGTCTTGTTAAAGATTATTTATGCCATCCTGTGTAACCTTTTATATATTTCTCCTCCTTTGCATTAGTTTTAATCAACTCAAGTGCGATCTCTCTCATCAAGACTCCCGTAAAAATATCACCTCTACACTAATAAAACTCCCATCTGCTCCAGACGTCTTTAAATAAACCATCGCAGGGAGTCATTTTTAACATGGCCACATAATTTAAGACAGGTTGCATACAGATGGTCATCAGTTCTTGGCAGTTCTCACTGCATTTTCTGTCAGCATGTATTCAACAAATATTTTAAAAGGGAGCAGCTACCGCTAAAACACACCTGAGAATCTAATCAGAAAATCACTTGTGGCTACACTGATGTGAAGCAATGTCACCAGACATTCAGTCAACAAAATGTGTGGTTGGTTTCTTGGGAGAGAGTTGACAAATCGACCCAACCTTAGGTTTTGCCTTCTGAACTGCCTATTCCTAACAAAGTGCCAGAGCCTCTCCCAGCTGATTTTAGGCGTGAGGTAGAGTTCACCCCAAACAGGTCATCAGTATTTCGCAGGGCTACACACACACTAATTCTTAGGGGCAAAGTGACTCAACCTTTAAATTTCAATAGGAGTCTGTTATAACTATGAAAACCAGGAGCAGCATCTTCATTTCCTGATTACATGAAGTTTTCAAGCTATGGAAATAGTATGTTTAGCCTTGTATTATTAAACAAAAGTTGGAAATTAAAATTTGGACTCCCCCCTCTGATAGATGTCTAATGAGGAAGAGGTCTAGAAGAGGACAAAGTGATGAGGAAATCTCTCTTTGGACTGATTTCCTTTTTTTTGGTTTCTAGTTTGTTTTCATTTTGACATTGAGATCCACAGATCCATTGCTGTTTAAATCCATAGAACACACAAGCAGAGTGAAGGATAAAATCCATTTTCTTTTGGATTTTTTCCAGTGCATTTTGGAACATTGGAATTTTGGAACGCTTTACAATTCAATATTCTGTAAAAAAGAGTGGATCTCATCCTTCAATCATGTCATCACCAGAATACAAATGAAAAGTGTGGGACTTTTAAACTTAATCCACCTTCAAAACGACTTTTTAGTATAATTGATCAAATGATTTCGCGGAAATAATCAACACTTAGTTTGACTCGAGGATGAATTGGTCTAGATTTGAACAAGGATAATCATTGAAATGATCAAGCTGTTTATTAAGCGGTTAAGTTGTTTTGTCAGAGTGGAACTAGTGTCTTAAATGTGTCTTGTTTCCAATTTTTATTACAGCAGACAGCCTCTAATGAGAATACATTGTCCCATTAATTGAGGGGGAAAATGATAAACGAGGAGGAAAGTTAATTATTGATTGCTTTTTAAAATTCACATTTTAAACACTACAGTTGAATGCATGCCAAATTGAGCAAAAAAGATGTGATCTTTCTTTGATCAACATATCAGTACTTCTAAGCAGCACATTTTACTCTCCTTAGTGTTGTGTTTTCTTTTAATTTCATATTTTTTTGTTGTTTCTATTCTACGTTGTTCTGCAGATTGAAAGTAATGATCTAGATATCTGAACCAGAAAGTACCTCTTGCTTACTGATGACATGGAAGATCGTTACAGAATTATTTTTTCCAATATTAGTTGAAGCTGCCTTGACTAGTTTGACACATGGTTATAAATGTGTGTACTGAAACATATAAAACCATATTAATAAACTGTGGACTCTTCTGGATATTAAAAACCTCAGACAATTATTTTTGTTTTGGGAAGTAAAAATGTGAGTTTTCCAGTGTTTACAGCAGAGTGCATGTGCACTATTCACTAACAGTTACTGGTCTCTCAGTGCTAAAAAAATCTTTCATACTGGTTTTAATTTTTAGTTTTATAACATTGTGAAAGTTCCTCTCTCTGAAGCTTCAATCATACCCCTAATGACTACTTTTTGTTCTGGGTCTGCAGTACTTCAGGTTGCTTTTTAGGTGTGAGAGGTTCTGGATACCGAAAAATGCGTTTGATGAGACCAGATGAAATAAAAAGATAATTGAATAAATTCTTGTAGCTTCTAGGTGCGTTCCGTCTGTGTTCTGGTGAATAAATAATTTCTGTTTATTGCAATTGTATTTTGTATGACCTCTGAGACTGCTGAAAAGTGGAACTAAAATGTTATTGAATATTTGTGTAAGTCACCCAATTAAAAAATCTACCAAAGATAGAAAAAAAATGGAAGATCAACATGACAAATTTACAACTCCTGCAGTCCGTTAAATTACTGATATGACTTTTTCTTGTGTTGCAAAGTACATTTTAACTTAATGTGCTATGATGGAAATTTACAATCCCCATGGATTAGTTATTCAACCTGCTTTTATTCACTTGCGATTCTTTGACAACAGAAAAGCAACAATCGTGGCTTTTGCAGGAAAAATAGAAAACTTCACAATTATTAACAAATTGGTTTGTGCACTTTACCATGCATCTTAGTCTGTCTGACAATAGTTGTAAAAATATATCTAAAACATTTTAGAAGTTGACAGGTTTCATTGTTAGTGAAAACATCAATTTAAAGTCATGTAGTTTTGTCACAAAAGCTGTTTAAAAACATATTCAACATGTACTGTCAAGGCTTTCCAAGACATGTTCAGACACAAATAATTAATTTGATTTATTTAACTCTGGTTGAGAAGAAAAGCAGCAAAAATATGTTTTCATATTACTTTGTAAATGAAGACAGACACTTTGTCTAGTCAGAATGTCTCTGCTGACACCATTGTTGTCAAGTTTCATCACGGTTGTTTTTCTTCAAAGTGATTGGGGATGTTTCTTGAAAAAGAAAAAAAAGGTTTCTTATAGTGTGTTCTTTATCTAAAGTTCTCTGGAAGTTCCCTCTCAATTATCCACCGGCAGTAAGTCATCATGGTTTTTATGCGTAGTCTACTTAACATGACTTGCCTGTATGCTTCATAAACGTAACGTTCGTAAATCTTTTTCAAAAAAATCTCCCTTCAACTGAAAATTTAAACAAAATTGTGTTTAGAAGTAGATTTATTTTATTTGACTTTTTGCTACTGTGAAAGGTTCCCATCTTGAAGTTCTCCACTAAATATGGCCTTATCAGTTTTAGCTGACGAACAACCAGACACAATACCCAATTCCTATTGTTGTGTCTGTATTTCTTGCTTGATTCAGACTTGAACAAGGAGGAAGCAAGGAAAGTTTTCTTGGAAGAAGGAGAGAACTCAAAGATGTGAGCCCTGAGAAAATTACCATGGCATTATAATTATATAGCACAGCCAAAAAAATTTAAATAACATAATAAGAAATTATAAAAGCTGCAGGGAGCGACCAGTGAATAACATGGAAGATAAGCAAAGCATGAATGTGTACTTTGGGCATGCCAATGCCTCAGGCTGCAAAGCTTCACACCTCTCTCTCTTATTTTCTCTCCAGATAAAACCTTCAACGTGCTGAAATTAAATGAAGCTTGCTTTTATTCTATTAAAAGCAATTTATTTAATTTGGTTGGGAGAGACTCTACGGTTGTGCTGAGTGTGGTTCGATGTTATGAAGCTGGTTAAGTGTGTGTGCTTCCTTACAAACACATAGCGACTTTAATGTGAGTAAAATTCTCAAGTTCTTTCACATTCTCAGTAAAATAAAGTTTCACAGTAAAAGTTGAGGGGAAAGATATTTATTTTCAACAGTTACCAACACAAAAAATTTACACACAAGAAGGAAAGTAAATTAATTGTAGTGCAGCAAAAAAAACTTTTGCTCCAAATGTCAAAAATGTAACTTGCAAGTCCTTCGTTCTGTGGATTTATTCTGCAAATATATTGGGTCAAATTAATCTATTCCCAAATTTGTCCTTAAGTCACACATTTTAAACTCTTAACAAAGATTAAGATTTTTGTACAAATTTTCATTTGTTTGATCAATTCCCTACTGTCATAGGGCCTCTATTAATTGTCCTCAATTTTTTATACATGGACTCTTAAAGTGATGAATAACTAGAATATTTTAATTTGGGTCACTTTTTAAAATAACTTTAGACAAATCGCCAAGGGGCTTCCTTGTTTTGAAGAAACTCTGTGATGTTTCAGACAATTCCTGGACATCATAACCTCCCTCAGAGAAATAACCAACTATTTATCAGTCACTTATGGGCACGCCTGAAAGATTTGCAATCAAGAGGGATTCATTTATGTTGGCAGCCCTCTGAGAAATGTTGCCATAATGCCAGTAAAATAACGGGACAAGTCTATTCCTTAATGACTCTGATAAATGCTGATCTTTTTAAAAGGTATACTCATCTGTTTGGAACTATGCCAGAGGACATGCGAAAGACCATTGGAGGAAATATCCTCTAATTTGATTAAAAGATCGAGCTGTAAGATTCATAAGTAGTCCTTTCCAAAAAGTCAAACATTAAGATTGCTGCATGATTCCAAAAAAGTTTTTTTTAATGAGACAAGTTTGGAAAAACAAACAGTAATCTTTGGTAAAGATTGTTTTTACCAAAAATTAATAGTTCAAGATTGCAGCCCCACAGCAAGAAGGTTAAGGTTCGAAACCAGGCCTTTCTGTATGGAGTTTGCATGTTCTCCACATGTATGCGTGGTTCTTCTTCAGGTACTCTGTTTTCTTCCCACCCTCCAAAAACATGTGTAATAGATTAATTGGACGCTGTGAAATTCCTCAAAGGAATGAATGTGTGTGTCCCCATAGAAGACTGGCGACTTGTTTGAGGTGTACCCCAGCTCTTGCTTTAAATCAGCCGTTATTGGCTCAGGCATCCCTCCAAACCCTGTTATGAATAAGCAGTTCAGAAGACGAAACAAAACTTCAAGATTGCATACCATAAACACAATTAATACTGGCATCTGCTTCTTCTTTTGGCATTTCTTTTCAGGGGTCGCCACAGCAAGTCAGTTTCTTCCATCTAACCATATCTGCTGCATCTTCTTCGGTCACGCCAACTATCTTCATGTCTTCCTTCACTGTATCCATGAACCTCCTCTTTGGTCTTCTTCTAGGCCTCTTTCCTGGTGGTTCCAAACCCAGCATCCTTCTGCCGATATACTCTCTCCCTTTCCTTTGCACATGTCGAAATCATCTCAGTCTGGCCTCTCTGACTTTATCTCCAAAACCTGTAACATGTGCTGTTCCTCTGATATATTCATTTCTAATCCTGTCCATCCTGGTCACTCCCAGAGACATCCTCAGCATCTTCATCTCTGCTACCTCCATCTCTGTTTCCTGTCTTTTCCTCAGTGCTACTGTCTCTAGACCAAACAACATGGCCGGTCTCACCACAGTTTTGTACACTTTCCCTGATCGGGAAACTGGATCATTTTCAGACAGTGAAGACATTTGTACCCAAAGATGATCCAGGTCCAGGTAACTTGTAGAATGATTTACAAGTTAAAAAATCCATTTAACTGCAAAAAGCTGTTATAAATGACTCGTCTAGTCATTTATCATGTAAAACAAATCTTTGACAAGAGTTGATTTTAACTTGTCTCTGAGATCTTCAATCTAAAACTGTACTTAAAGTTTAAAAAGTCTAAAAACTTTTTGTGTTATCATCCTTTTCACACAACCATTAATTCAAGCCCACTAGCCCCATACCCACTCATCAACAGACACTTGAAAATGTTTTATGAAACACCGTTACTGCCCTTTCAGATAAAATTAATTTAAACTATGTTGAATGTAATTTACTTCAATATACGTTATCATAAAAGTTTGCATTGGAGACGACATGCTTTATTAAATAACCTAATTTTTTTATAATCGTTAATTGAACTTTCACTATTAATTGGTATTTGTTTTGATTAATCAAATGTCAATGCCAGTGAAAAAGTAGGCTATTACTGCTCGGACAAACATACTCTAACTTGCTGATGTAAACACACTATTGACTGACATTCTATTTCTTTTTTCATGCTGATGTGTTTGTGAAAAGGAGTGAGAGAAAAAGACGGGAGAAAATCTGATGCAACTTGGGTGCATAAAATCCATGGCAAACGGTAGAAGCAAAAATGTGTCATTCTTCTACAAAAATAGGATTTTATCTTAATTATGAGAAGAATTTAAGGCACACTTTTTGAAAAATGACTGATTCAAATGTACTTGTAATGTACTTGTGCATGAAGGACTTATTACATAAGCAAGGGGTATGTAATCAAAACAGAAACCAAAACATAGATGAATAAACAACTGTGACTCAGAAAACATGGAAGCTATTACGTTATAGATAAATACTTTATTTTTTCTCTCTGATAAAATAAAATTACAAAATAATTTCAACCTTGAACGGCACTTTCCTTGTTCATAATTATTTAATGTATTGGTAATACATATAATTGTCATGACAAATGGGAAGAATACTATAGTTTAATAATGTTATATATCAGCTGTAAATGTGTTTAATCATAATGGTAAAAAAGACTAAGCAATACAAAGCTAAATTCATTAAGAGCATACTGTACAATATTCCAAGCGCATGTATTTCAGTATTTCGGCCACAGCGTGTCACTAAAAGATTGTTTCCAGTATTATGTCCAAAGCAAAAGTATTCTTTTCTCTTTTTCCATCAAACCTTGAGAAATCATTTCAGAGAAATCATATTTATTTCAAGAACATCTGTTCCTTCATGGCCATTGATCCTTTGAAAGGTTTATTTGTGTTCCCTTATGATCATCCATAGTCCATGTCTTTTCTGAGCAGTTCCATGTACCACTTCCAAACATGTCCATGCCTATTATTTCACAGTTATTCCCTCAGAAATATTGTCAAAGATATCTGCAGCGCCTGCTCCTGCTATCTTTTGTCCTAATGGACAGCAACGTTCCCTGCCTTTTATTAAAGTCCATTTAAGAGAGAGCACTTTGGTTGTTTAGGTGTGTGTGTATGTATGTGTGTGAATGTACATTTGGTATGTGTTGCAGTTTACTTGAGTGAGCAAAAAAGGTTTTTTTTTTCTCAGCACGAAATACATTCATGAAAACAACAAGGTGTTTTTTAACTCCAAGTTTGACAAAAATGGCAGTAAAGTGAGGTTTCATGGTCAATGCCATGTAAGGAAACTATTGTAAACCATGTAAACTTTAACAATACAAGGAAGCGTTGAATTGATCAAATTATCAGTGTAAAGTCAAAAGCCATTTTAAGCACATTCCTAAAGAATAAAGTCAATTAAAATGTTATTCAGTGTAATTTTTCAATGTGTTCAGCAAAAAAAACCAAAACCCTTTGTTGTTTTAGCTGACTGTAGGCGTGTAGATTGTGACCCAAAATATAGGATTTCCCTCTAAAAGTGGAACATTAAATCTGTGCAAAACTTATTTTCAAAGTTATACAGATAAAACAAAAACAGACATTTTTTTTTCCTTCAACCACCTGAATATTAATGCACTTATTACAACTATTCCTAGTCTAGTTTCTATGGCTGCTCCGCTAAACACCATCAAAATCTCATTTCAGAACAACAAACATACAAATACGCTTAGACAGGACTTAAATTCAACATGTGATTTACTAAATGCAGTCAAACATGACCGTGGTGTAGTTGTGCCATTTTATTGCACCATCTGCTTCCATCTCAGCATCACTAATAGACACTATGATGAATCATGTTCTCCTGCTCATTCCGGTTTCTTCCACAAATTGTGTCACCCAGTGACTGGATATAATTCCCCTGACTTAAGATGTTAAAATGTCACAACAATGCTTTTTAAATCTAAACCGCTGCTCACATCCACAGAAAGTAAGTTTGTATGAACTTTTTTTTTCTTACAGTGTGGCAGTGCGCTGTGGAGTTCGACAGTGCATCAAGTGCATGGCAGTAAAGGCTTTTTAGTGTTATCAAGTGGACTAGTGCATTTTTTGTGTAAAAAGATATCTTGTGGGTTTTTTGTCTCCTTACCTTGTATTGCATGTTGTGTGTATGTATGTGTGTGTGATACATGCCGCTAGTTTTATTTCCTTATTTTTTTTTCTAATATTACGGTTGTATTGATCCAACCTTCTGTTAAAGGGATGCTTGTTAACACACACTTAGCATTCAGATAGAAAATAGATCATAAGGATAAAAAGTCACGGTCATTAATTCCTGATGAAAGGAGTGAGAGATTTGGAGAAGAGGAAAGAGGGAAAGAGAGAAAGAGAGAATAAAAGGCCTTTTGCAGTAATTGGAGAGAATTCCATTTAGGAGTTCATATAATTATTCTTAGTTATTCCGCCTCCTGTCTCAACCCCCCCTCCCTATTCTCTCTACCTTCATTTCTCATAATCTTGACATCCTTCCTTTCCTTCATACCTTTTAGGGTCTCCATTTTTCATTTCTTTTTCATGTAAGAAAAAAAGCCCACTCCCATTTTGTTCCAAAGATGTCTCATCCCTCAAGCCAGTGGTCCATCTTAATCCCATTACTTTTCCCGACATTCCTATGTTCATTCTGTCTCCCATGAAGTAATAGTTTTAAAAGTTCTCCACAGATCCTCAGATCCTCTGCTTTTTATTCTTTATTCCAATATGAAAGGAATAACCATCTCCTTCTCGCTCCCTTTTTTGCTCCCATATTTGTCTACTTCTGCACCTCTGAACTGTCCTCAGCAGCTTGAGGTGCAGGGATTAGGGTTGGGACTCGCCTCCAGGCTTGCCTCTGGGCTAAGGGGTGGAGGTGACATAGGGGACTCTAAGGACAATGAGGACACCTGTGCCAGTGGTAGAGGAGGAGCTTCAATCTGGACTGGAGAGGTTGAGGCTGAGGCTGGAGCAGTGGCTAAAGATGCAGCTGGAGACAACGGTACCACCGCGCCCGCTCCTCCTCCACCACCTCCTCTGTCATCCCTTGCATCCCTCTCTCGAAGCAAGTGGACCAGAGCGGCATGCTGGGCGCTAAGGGTAGCAGAGAGGTGAGCTGGCAGAGCGTTGAAGCCTATGGTAAGCTGCTCCACTCGCTGCTCCAGAGACAGCATTTGTCGCTCCAAGTCTTCGCTGCGGTCATTGAGCTCTGACATGAGCTCATACATGACACTCTGCATCTGTGGGAGAAGAGTTGGGGATGTCTCAGTGCACTAAAAAGAACTTGAAGGAAACCCACATACAGACACACACTTCCAAAAAAAAAGACAAAAACATTTTGGCATTACCTACATTTTTCTACATTTTTCTTTTTATCTGTGGTACTTCAACATGACAAAAACAAAAAAACAATTATTCTTCACTCTCACTGTTTTGGTTTGCTGAACATTTCATCAAAAAGTAGAACAAGATAAGATGAGATCAAAACATTGAATCAGAGTGTGGGCTGCTTCCTGTGGCTGGGGCAAGGCTCAAAACCCTATTTTTTGTGTTAAATTTACATGTTCTCCCCATGTATGCATGGGTTTCACTGGAGAAATCCTGCATATTGGGCTAATTGATCAGTTTCTTATATGTGTGGGCCTGGAAAATAACTGGAATAAGTTTGAGTGCCCTTGGGATCCCCAGTGGATAAGCAGTATAGAAGATGAATAGAAAAGCTGAATGTAAAATAAGTTTAAACATTAAATCAACATTATGTATCAGAAAGTTGTGTTCCTTTTATGTTGACAATAATTAAAAATGACTATGTAAAGTTGCACTGTTAACTTTTGTCCTCACATTCAGTGTGTTTACTAGTGATGAAGTGTTATCACTGTGTTGTAACATAGACATCAGTGAAGCTTTTGAACAATTCTCAAATCACGATGGAGCAGTTGGGGTTTACTGAGACAAAATCCAAGGGGAGCAGAAGCTGAAATAAAAATCTGGCTGCATAATTAAACATTATGAAGAATGAGTTGTAGAAGAGCAGTAAGAGAGACAGAATAAAAGGAAGAGAGCACTGTGTCCCCGCCTAGCTTTTTCTGCTCTCTGTAACCATGGTAAATGTGCAAGTGGCCAATTCAGATGGAGTTGTTCAGATGCCATAATAACAAAATATGTGGTGCTAAACACAAAGATTGTCGGAAAACTGTGCATGCTTATACACACACAGTCGCCCGTCTCTTCCTCAATCTTTGACACTCTTTTTCCAGCCTGTCTCTTTTTTACTCTCTTTTGAGTTCCTCTCGTTCACAAACGCACAAAGACGCACGTACGTGTACGCTCACATTTTCAAACACCCACACAGTAGGAGAAAAACATGAGCGCTCCCCTCCCTCCACTCATTTCCTCCTCACTCGCTCACTCAGTCATTCCTGCTTTAACACTTGTTCTCGTTGCTAGGAGACACAAAGCCACAGAAATGGGCAGGTCAGCATGGAAACAGAGGGATGCCGTGGTAAATTCTTCAGAGCAAATGGACTTAATGTCTGACTTAGCAACATGTGAGGTTGGCAAAGTGTTTATGGGTCTCACCTTAGAGAGGTCCACTAGTGTGTTGGCTTGGTCACTGAGCTTCCTCTGCTCCATTTTCACACTGCGTAATCTGCAAACAGACACACATAAAACACACAAACAGGGTTGAAGCCCAGTAAATACACAATGGTCAGCCTGTAGAGTTAATCCTTTTGGGTCCAGCGGTCACCTTGCCCAGTTTAACCTCATTCCTACCTGCCGTATCTGTAGATTTGAATGCACAAACGTAGCAAAACAAATCTGCTCTGCAACAGTTTAAAATCTGAATTAAGATAAAATAATAAATTAAAGAAGAAAGATGGCATTGACTTTAACATTAACTGTACGACAGGGATTGATTAAAAAAGCCAAAGAGGACAGGGCCTTCAGGGAAATAAACTACAGGGAATGAAATTAAATAAAATAAATCATCTTACCTCAGTCCAATTAAAAACAGATCCTGTCTCACACTCACAACACAAAACAATAATTAATGGCTCAATCTGTGTTTTCATCAAACCCTGTGACCTCCATCATGATGACCCTCTAGTAACTGCGCTTTGGGAGTTTGCTACAGATCCCACGTCATGAGTAGGCAAGTGCCTCTTGAACGCGCTAGCTAATGTGTTCAAACTGTCTGCAATCAAAGGAGCAGCAAACATTAAAGAAACACATAAGTCAGGTAGTAGCACGTAACATATTTATTCATCTTCTCACCAAGTTGGACTTTAACAAGACCCCTAAAAGCCTGTTAGTTAAGTGAATAATTAGGTGCTTATGTATGTACTTGCATTTCCCACGCTTATTTTTAAAGATAATATAACAACCAGAGTGGCTTTAATGGAGTACAATACACTAATCATCTAGCTGCACAATTGTATTTACCTGGAGTTAACGTGCCCTTTGGTGGATAATGAATAATTTTCATTTGCTTTGTGTGTATGTGTGAGTGGAGGGGGTTGAATTATTGTATTTTGTCTGCTTATAAAAGTGGATTCAGGTTGGGCGGATAGAAAGTACAGCAGATTTCAAAGAGTTTTTTGGTCAGTGGAATGCACAGTTGTGTGCGCGTGTCCATGTGTACAAACGTCTAGGTGTGTGTGTAGTGTGAATGTGAGGTGTATTCTTACTGATGTATGGCCTGAAGGAACTTCCGCTGGTGTTTGCGAACCCTGGAGTGGTCGATTTTCTTCATCAGCTTGGTGTGCTTGTAGATGAGCCAGGTCTCCCTCAGCACATTAGCTGCTGCATTCTTTATCTGTAGCCAGAAACGCACACACAAACACATTTCATCAGCAACAGGTAGCCCCTGGCAACCGAAGAACACAAAAGATCCGCCTGGTTTTCTTCCACCCTCTTTTTTGACTCATTTATTGCCTATTCAAAGCAAAATAACCCTGGACCATCTTTTTTGTCTCCATGTAGGCTGCTCTGGTTCTTTCTGTCTCACATAAATATTCAGACATGCTTGCCAGTGCTTTAAATGTGCACATTCACAACTCTATCCTTGGGGAAATTGGCAATAAAAACCAACAGGAATCCCTCCCTCACACAATTCTCTCTCGTCTTCTTGTGTGGACATACCCAATCACACCTAAACGTGTTTGAATGGACAGCTTTATACAGCATGGTAACCCACCATCATTGTTAATTAAAACCAGTGATGTTTCATTTATCCCTAACAACAACCTAGCCAGATTCATAAGATTAACAAGAACATTTTATTAATTCTCATGGGGGTAAATTAGTTCACTGCAGCAACATGACTTAAGTATTCTTAGCAAAAAATAAAACCAGGGACATTCATACATAAGATGATAAAAGAGGCTGAGTCACTGCTCTTAAACTAACTTTCAAAGACATTTCCCATCTTTGCTGTAAGTTAAAAACTTGAAGATGAGGCCAATAAAGACATGCTGTCCTATGAAAACCTGAAGAAATTCTGCATTTGTACCTCTGACACCACAGTTGCATTATCTTCTTTTTCTTTCGACATTTACCTTCAGGGGTCGCAAGTCAGTTTCTTCCATCTAACCCTATCTGCTGCATCCTCTTTGGTCACACCAATTATCTTCATGCCTTCCTTCACTGTATCCATGAACCTCCTTTTTGGTCTTCCTCTAGGCCTCTTTCCTGGTGGTTCCAAACCCAGCATCCTTCTTCCAATGTACTCTCTCTCTCCTCTGCACATGTCCAAACCATCTCAGTCTGGTCTCTCTGACTTTATGTCCAAAACCTCTAACATGTGCTGTTCCTCTGATATACTCATTTCTAATCCTGTCCATTTTGGTCCATCCTGGTCACTCCCATGAGTGTTTAAATTTATGATTGCTCAGATTCCACTAAAACTCAACTAAGGTCGACTTAACATCAATACACATGCTATTTAAAAAATGATGATTCGTTTTATTTGAATTTATTTGCATATAATAAATTCCTAAAAATATCTGCTGGGTGCTATTTAGTTTCAACAAAGGGACACCATGCTGGACTGTTTAATGAATCGAGGAAGGACAAGGAAACTGTAAAAATTCAATGAGTGACTCCAAATAGAAGCTAAACACTGAACAAAGAACAATTACACCCTCTCTGAAGAGCATAAAAGACCCTGGCGGCTTCGCTAATCAGCACCAGTAGACCCAAGTCAAGGACTACTCGCTCAAATACATGTCTGTGCACATACACACACAGACATACACATACTTCCAACTAAATGTAATGAGTGAAAGGGCATGGGCCTTGCAGATGTTTTTTCAATGACACAAGAAAGACAAACCAGTAGCTTCTGTACCACTGATATTTCTGAGTAAAAGCTCAGTGTTTCATCAAATTTTTGTCATTTAAAATAAATAATTTCTTTTCACGTTTTATAACACTAATATTTGAGAAGTTTCAGGTAATGAAGATCTAAAGAAATTAACACTTTATACAGAGAAGTGCAAATTATTGATCAGATTAAATCTGTCCACAAACATTTAAAAAGATATATTGCTGATGAGATTGCACAGCCTTTTATAAAATAGAGAACACAGTGATCTTTCAAGCTGTAGGTGTGATTAAATCTGACTGTTCCAGCTTCACAGTGGATATCGTTCAACAACATTCACTGCACTGTAGAGTCCATGTGTACTCTGTGTAGTGATCTGTGGCACGGCAAATCTAAAGAAGGATGAAATGTTATCTCTGGTGAATGAGATAGAAAAGTCAAAGCATACACAAGCACGCAACTAAATAAATATGTCCAAACGTATTTCTCATGGCTTTAACATTCTTTTAGGAAAGAGGGAACTAAATCCATTCTGAAAAAAAGTGCTAGGTACAACAATAAAATAAAATTTGATAAATGTTTCGATTTGTCTTCTAAACTGCTTATCCCTAACAGGGTTGTGGGTGTGCCAGAGCCTATCCCGGAGGATTTCAGGGGAGAGGCAGGGTATTCCCTGAACAGGTTCCCAGTCTGCTTTGGGCCACATGCACAACTATCTACACACACACACTCATTTATCAGAGCAATTTCATAGTGGCCAATCAATCTAACATGCATGTTTTTGGAGAGTGGGAGGAAACCGGACTACCCGGAGAAAACCCACACATACACGGAGAGAACATGGAAACTTCACACAGAAAGACCAGTGTTTCAAGCCTCCCCACCAGTCTGGGTCTCGATCTCTGACCTTCTTGCTTTATTTGGCTAAATAACAGAATGTCTCGCTTTTATTTTTAGAAGATTTGAATGTTAAGAATGAAAATCTACGGCTGAAATCAAATTTATAAGACACACAAACACACATAGAGTGAGTGAGTTAATACAGGCGTCACAAACCATGGCATCTTATCATAAAGCCCAAAGCATGATTGGCATTGTTGATATTTTTCAAACAGCATTACCTACTTTGCTGAAAATCAAATCTCACTAAGGGTAAAATTTTTATTTGCTTAAATTCTTTTAGAACGCAAAACTACCTTTTTAGTTTTAATCAACAATCAGGCCACAAAGAGCACATTCAGTATTGCTTTAGGGCTTTGTGGGCACACTCATATGTCAGGTTGTATCTATCACTTGATCAGTCGCTGCAAGGTCACAGAAATTTGATGAATGATGACATGTTTCACGTGCAAATAGCAATCAGGCGGAATTTTCCAGATACCCTTCCCAATCATCCTCCCCGCCTGAGTCTAACAAAAAGAATAAAAATGACAGTTGAAAGGTTTTTTCTTTGGTTAAATAGACACATGAAGCAACAAGAATACTATGTGAGGAACCAAATGATGGCAGCAGAAGACATTTGTGCACCATATGGGCAAAATTTGAGCTACCAAGTCGGGCCATCTGGTTGGATTGGGTCAAAGATCTGTTCATGCTGCTCCCCTACATAGCACACCTTATGGCAGGTACATGTGAAAAATATTTATTAAAGGGGTTCCCATATCCCAGCATGTTGGTGAGCTGATGACATAATGTTGTGAATAAATCAATCAGTACACTAAAATGGACCTAAGTGGCAAAACTAGCCTTATCATAAACTGTAGGAAACAATCACATTAAACAGAAAAAAATCAAGCTTTTGATTTTGTTTACTGTTGAGTGAAAATGGCATCTTTTTAACATCCTCCCTTTTTTTTTACATGATCGCTTTAATGGTAAAATATTTCTATACCTAAGTGCAGTTTTTTTTTTTTTTACAAATAGTTGGGCCTAAAATAAAGTAACTGCTGGTAATTTATTTTTATTGTTTCATCTTCTAAACCGTTTATTTTAACAAAGTCGCGGGGATGCTGGATTCTATCCTGGCTGATTTAAGGTGAGAGTCAGGGTACACCCCGAACAGGTCACCAGTCTGTTGCAGTGCCACCCACACATTTATCCCTCAGCACAACTTCATAGTGGCCAATAAATCTTACATGCATGTTTTTGGAGGATGGGAGGAAACCGCAGTACCTAGAGAAAACCCACACATACAAGGTGAAAACATGCCAATTCCACACAGTAAGGCCAGTGATTCAAGCATCGTGCCCACCCAGGACTCAAACCCCCAACCTTCTTGCTGGGAAGCCGCTGTGCTAACCACTGCGCCACTTTAAATATCTTTAAATATCTACACATATGTCGAATCATACTTTGATCCATTTCCAGTTACCATTTTGTTGGTATTTTTTAAATAGCAATTTTGTTTTTGGACCAAACATATGTTCTATTTATGTCTGTTTTTCCCTCAGAAATGACAGCTTGTGCCAATACAAATAGATAATGTTCCGACATGGCTAAATCATAAATCACAAATAAATGAAACACTGTTGTTTGTAGTGCTGCATACTGGAAGGTCAGCTAGGATTACTTCAATGTTTTCTCAAAGGAAAATTTTATGGATTATCTTCTGATTTGAAAAAGCGCACTGACCTACAAAACTAAATGTGAACTGGCACAGGTCAAAACTACTGTTTTGTAAAAAAAAAATAGCATTTTCAATTCAGTTTTTAACTGAACCAGCGAGTAATTTTTTGCATTGAAACGCTAGAAAAATCTCCAAATACAAAGAAAACAACAAAGAAAGTAAAGTACATCTAAAAATATAATTGTGTCAAGACATTTAGTTAAACCTCAAATATCAGATATTTATCACAGCACCACATTTAGAAGCTGCACAAACTTCAACACTGCAAAGTAAACACAGGTTCTGTCAGAAAACTTGGAAACATCAATTAAGATGAATGAACGTGTCGCAGAAAAAGCCTGTGCCACTTGTGATTCATCTTGATCTGATGTGAATTACAGAGCTATTGAAAGGAGAGTTATTTTTACTGTTTAAGTGGAAGTCAGCTTACAAGAAACCTTCAGGGATTACATTTCTCCCATCTGACTGGTGGTGTAAACATTGGAAAGCATTGCAACACCTCACACCTAATCCCAGAATGCCCCAAAATAACGTGTCATGGCTTTAAATATGCCACAGATTTGAACTGCTTGATCATGGAAGAATATTTTGATGTGTATTCTTTTAAAAGGCCAACATTTTCATTCTTTTATAAATTATTTTGGAAGTTAGACTCTGGGCCAATTATCATGTCCAAGGTGTTGACTGTGGAAAATCTTCTAGCAGTGGTCTTAAAAATCAATCAATGCTTCAAGCAGGACACATAGTAAAACACCAGTGCCTTTCAAACTTCTTTTGAACACAAATCATCTCAAGAAAATACGTCTTTACATCAAACATGAGCCCTTCACACCTCCCAAACAGACAGGCCGTATTAATTGTTGTTTAATTAACATGGTTTCTAATCCCATCAAAAGAGGCTGCTTCAGTGCGTGCTAAATGAAAATTAACCCTGCACATCGAACTCGACTGATCCATCATCCTCTCTGATAAGGTTATCAGTAATTTGGTTCAGTATCTGCTTTGCACATAAATTAACACTTCCAACTTTTTTTTAATGTCATCTTGAGGTTGAGAATGATAGCAAAACATTGTACTATAACAGATTTTAAGCCTTACATGTTCATTCCAATTTGTACCAAGTATATTTATAAATGTTTTTTTTTTTAAAGTAAACTGACATCCGTGAAAAAATGCATGTATTTTTTTAGACTGAGGCCAGAAGGATTACGTTTTTTTGTAATTTTGGTGATTGTTGACAGCCACACCCAAGACTCATTACACAGCAGCCTTGATCAGATCAGCTGAGCGTTCCGTCTTTGGCATTTAAATGACATTCCTGTTAATCCTTCAAAGGGAAGGAGACAGCTTTTCACTGAGAAAGAAAGCAAGCGTGTGTGTGCTTTCTCTGTCAGTTAGTGTGTGCAGACACACATATGATGATGGCAGGTGCTATTGTTACATTATTCATTACAAAGCTCGGACTGATTCTGCTACCTTGTTAAGATAATATGACAGTCATGTTTTTCAATAAGAACACAACAGCTTTATTCTTTAGTCTGCAAGTGATAGAAAGAAGGTAATAATTACTGCAGTCAAGTAAATGTCACCAAGCTGTTGTTGCATTGTGCAAATTGCATTATGTTATTTTGTTTTATCACATTTCAGAAACTTAGGCTTTGTCGTCACCGTGATTTACTAAGTAAACTAAGATATCGAGGCAAATTTATTTGTAAACGACAATTCACACAAAAATGAATTCAAAAAGCTTTCTGAAGCAAAGATTAAGTAGATCTATAAAAAATACAAGTACAAATAAAATGGTAAAATCAAATTTTAAAAATTTTCTCTGATAATAAATTCAAATTTATACCAAGAAGAGTACAAATGGCTGCACGATGGCACAAATCCAAATTTCAATCCAAATGGAATCTAAATGGAAAAGTGAGGTTAAAGGGAGAAGAGATATGGATGGTGGAAGATTTCAAGTACTTCGAATCAAAAGTCCGGAGAATGGAAAAGAGGTGAAGAAGCGTGTTCAGGCAGGCTGGAACAGGTGGAGAAAAATATTAGGTGTGATGTGTGATAGAAGAGTTTCAGCTAAAATGAAAGGGAAAGTGTACAAAACTGTGGTGAGACCGTCCATGCTGTTTGGTCTGGAGACAGTGGCACTGAGAAAGGACAGGAAACGGAGATGGAGGTAGCAGAGATGAAGATGCTGAGGATCTCTCTAGGAGTGATCAGGATGGATAGGATTAGAAATGAGTATAGCAGGAGAACAGCACATGTTAGAGGTTTTGGAGATAAAGTCAGAGAGGCCAGACTGAGATGGTTTGGACATGTGCAGAGGAGAGAGAGAGAGAGAGTACATCGGCAGAAGGATGCTGTGTGTGGAACGACCAGGAAAGGGGCCTAGAGGAAGACCAAAGAGGAGGTTCATGGATACAGTAAAGGAAGACATGAAGATAGTTGCCGTGACCGAAGAAGATGCAGCAGAGAGGACTTGATGGAAGAAACTGACTTGCTGTGGCGACTCCTGAACGTAAATGCCGAAAGAGGAAGATGGCGCAGTGGTTACGGCAGTGGCCTCACAGCAAGAAGGTTGGAATTTGAGTCCTGGAGTGTGGGCGCAGCTTGAAACACTTGCCTATCTGTGTGGAGTTTATATGTTCTCCCCGTGTATGCGTGGGGTATCTCCAGGTACTCCGGTATCTTCCTACCCTTCAAAAACATGCATGTTAGGTTTATTGGCAATTAAGAAATTACCCCTAGGAATGAGTATGATGGTGGATGGTTGTTTGTGTGGCCTCGTGACAGACTTGTGACCAGTTCAGGGTATACCCAGACTCTTGCCTGAAGGCAGCTAGGATAGGCTCTGGCACTCCAACGATCCCATCAGGGAACAAAAGAATGCAAATAATTTCTCAGATTTTAATACTCAAATGCGCTACTAAAGAGGACAGTTTGTCATCAGGAGTTAAACATAGAGTAAATGACATGAAATGGTGACAAAAAAATAATCTTGTGAACAGTGATGGTCCGTCATACGCTTTTTATCATTCTTTACTTATAAAATATTACAGACTTTTCAGACAATTCCGAACTGAACGTCATGCAAATTTCTCTAATCTAAATGTTAAAGTAGGCCTCGCTGTGAGGTATATCGCAGTGTGAATTTGTGCTTGGCGGCAGGAACAAATTGTACAACAGCTCATAAAAATACAAACCAAAACGTGATGAATAATCAATAAAAAAAACGTTTCACGAGTACTGCATCAATTTTTATTTGAAGTTATAGCTAAAGAGCCAGCTTAGTTTTAGTCACTGCTTTGATTAAAGGAATAATGATTAAATCAAACTAGTAGGTACGTAAAACAGCTTTCCACAAGATTAACGTCTTTTTTTTCAAGCTGGTTTCTTTTAAGACCACAAATACAGTAAAGTGTATCCAGCTTTTATTCATAGCTGTACAAGTAGTAAAACAAATTATAATCCTTTTAAAAATGGCTTGGAATATTTTATGGCTATTTGCTTGTTTGCTGGTAAGAAGCATGTTCTGATTCAAAGCTTTAGTCTTCATTACAATTATGGACTTCTAAGCGCCATATTTTGTTTTAACAATTGACTTTCAACTACAACTTTCAAGCAGCCTGGAGTTAAAAGTGTTAAATAGAAAAAAGCAGATAGAATTGCTGGATTATGTAAAAAAACCAAAAAAAACCAAAAACAAATGTATGTAATTCCCTGTCTATCGCAGTGATACGTACATGTTAACCCTGGAGTTGCAGTGTGCACAGCTGCAGTGTGCACAATGCTTCTCACAAGGCTCACTACCTAAATGAGTTCACAATCATTGGATAATCAATCTACAAGGTTCTAATTAAATTCTGATGAGGAAGCAGAGATTATCTAACCATTGCAGGTCAGACTGAATTTGGCCCAACCAATTTTGTAACACACATCTAAACACAAAAGAAAATTAACGTTTTCTAAGTTTCCAAATGCATATGTTAAAGATAAACTTTTAACAAGTTTTTCACAACTCCGAATGGTCTTAACTGGTTATTGTACATGATTTAAAATGAATGCTATTCTTTATAAAACTGATAGAAAAGTGATGAAAAGTAAAAGTTACCATGTGCAGCATTTTCGGGACAAAAATGTCTAACATGACGTGTTAGACGGTAAACACTTATTCTTCAGTGGTTCTGTTCTGAAAACCTTACACTCCTGTCAGAATTTCTTCCTAATTGTCCAAACTCAGGAAACTCAGACAGGTGTCAGCTTGAGGCAAAATGACCAGTTCAGACAAAACAAAACATCTCTTGAAGGTAAAGACTTTCTCAGAGAAGGCAAAAGTCAGTGCCCCTCTGAGCTGGGAGTGTGGAATCCCAGGTTCTCTGATAATTCATGAGTAAGTCAGTGATATTTCTGGTGTGAGTTGGACTGTCTGGTGTGCACTATGTCACAGACTAAGTGAACTTTTATGGATGCAATTTCTAGGTACAGCTGAGGTGTTGCAGAGGTCTAATTTGTCAAACTGAGGAATGAGTCTCTTCTTGATTCTGATTGCCTCATCCGGCTGAATCTTAAGCCCTCACTGAAATGATTGACAACTGTGTGTAATGTGTGTCTAAGAAGATGATTGCCACCTCCAAATCCCAGACTTCTTGAAAATGGTGAAGTCACCTTGGCGGGTAGTGGTGAAGTTCAAGCATCTCTTGGTTTTATTAGTGAACAAAGAACAAAGTCGGAAATGACCAATTTGGACTCTAGTGATGTGGGTTTTGTAACATTTTGCCACAATAAAAAAGAGCCGAGCCAGGAGGTAAAGCTCACATTGATCTACATTTCCGCTTCGAGGATACGTAGGAAAGAATAAGATTGTGGTTACAAGCATCAAAATGGGTTTCTCTGCAGGGTGTCTGAGATCTCATTAGGCGATAAAATGAGAAGCTGTTACCCCGGATGGCTCTGAGTAGAGGTTCTGCTCCTCCACAGGAAAAATCTAACAATCCAGGTTGCAGCGTTTAGGAAACCCCCTGGATGTCTTTCTGTCAATGTGTATTGGGCACACACACCAGGAAAAAGCCCTGGGGAAGATCCAGGGCAAGCTAGAGAGAGTATTCTTCAGCCATCCTTAGAATGCCTCAGGAGTATCCTAAATGAGCTGAAAGTACTGGCAGAAGAGAGACATCTGGGCTTCTCTACTTGAGAAACCCGTACATTTGACCCAACCATGGATAAACGGTTGAAGATATATAGAAAACCATCTGGTTTGTCCAGTCGAGAAAATGTCAAACCGTAAGTGCACATGATGCTACAGTCTAAACAATTCATTACATGTAAAAAAAAAAAAAAAAACTCCAAAAAAACTCCAAAAAAACCAAAGAACCAAAAAACCAACATAGTGGAAAAAATACCAGGACAAAGTAATGGACCAATAGAATGTAAATTCTACAGCCAAACTAAAAATAAACATTTTTACATGTATCTGCTTTCCACAAACCCCACACACAAACATGTTCCCAAATGTCATAATCACATCATAAATTATTAAGAGTGTTAAATGTCTTCTGACATAAATACAGGGCATGCTTGGTTTCTCTGTCGATCTTCCACCCGTACTGAAATTATTGATCATCCTACCCCGCTCTGTCACCCAGATAACCCTGCTGCCATAATGTACCCTACATATTTGATACGGGAGCTATTTTTAAAACATGGGTCTTTCAGCGATATGAAAAATTGAAAAGAACTGGAGGAGGAAGAAAGTGAGAAATGGTGGTAAGGAGTTGAGGGGGGCAAGAAAGGGAGAGGGCAAAGGGTGGCAGCAAAAGAGAGAGAGAGAGAAGGATTTACTGTAAGAGAGACAAATGTCAGAGGAAAGGGGAGGCGGAGGGACAGCCATGTGGGAGGAAAAAGATCGTAGATGGAAAGTAAAGAGAGATGGTAAGTGAGAGAGCAGTACAGAAAGAGCCTGATAGAGATGACCTTTTATTGCCTTCGCTCACTCAAATAGCACAGCACTTTGTCACAACACAGGCTGATAGCACGGTGGGGTGGTCAGGGAGGGTGAACAAGCATTTCAGCCGAGCTTTCAACTCAACATAAATACAAAAATATAGTCGAGAAACTCTAAAAGTATCCTTTCAACAACTTTTACTTCCTCTTTCAGTGCAGCAGTTTCATTCACACCACGAGCAAACACACAGTCCTACACACCCTTTTGGTGAGTTGCGTGTCCATCATGAAGTTGTGTACATGCTTCTCGGCCTTGGTCAGCTCCAGCTTCCTGGCTACCACGGCAACAACCAGAGCTGTACAGCCGGCACCCTATGTGACAAAACGGGAGCCGGGAGGAGAATGAGAAGAAAAAAAAACAGTCAGTAGTGCAGATGAGGTAATCTGCCTTTTGGATAGAGAGTTAGTCCAGATGATTTCAGGGAGCAAGGACAAAAATAAGCAGAGGACATGATTCAAACAACAGAGGGAGACGTGAATGGGAGAGGGGAGGATTAGAAGGGAAAGCTCTGCTCCAAATCCATATTTCTTCATGTTCAGAATGAAGCCAAGTCTATTTTAACCAGCAATCCATCTGTTGTGAGATGCCGTCTATATTGACTGTGTGTGTTACTGAAAAATGTGCCCTTTGTAGATAAAATAATCTCAGATTGACACCACCTACTTTCATTTAATTATATGCTGTCAATCTGAATTACATGGTGTCAATTTTCTCCTTTCACCGGAGGCATGTGGCCTGCAGGACATGTAAAAGTGTAAAACACTGAACAGTTTGTCTGTATTCCAACCCGGCCACATGGGACGTAAGGCAAATTCAATTGGGAGAGTGACAGCAGTCGCTCAACCAGAAAGACATGCTTGAGAAGAGGAGTAGGAACACAGGCAGGGAGACAGACTTAATTAACTTTCAGATTAGACACTGTTTTGAATGAGGCTGCTGAGTGCTCACAGGTTCCTCAGAAGGAGCAGGCAACGAGGGGAAAGAAAGAAGGGAAGAAATGATAAAGAGGGTGAAAAGCTATGAGTGGATGTAAATGAGGAAGGAAGGAAACATTGAGGGTGGTTTAAAAAGAGACTAAATGCTAAAGGCAAGGGTGTGTGTGTGAGTGTGCAAGAAGAAATTAAGAGTAATTAGTACATATGTATTCTGATAAGAAATGAATTAAGATTAAGAATTAATGAAAGTGAATAAGAGTCCTTCCTGCTTATGAGTGCACGTATTAAATGACGAGGGAAAAGAAATGTGTACAGAGAGAAAAACAAGAATCGCAGGGTAACTCGAGGGATCATTCCTCCTGAAATGTGTAGAAAATAGACTTTGTTGGGCACACTCTTGAAAGACAAGACAGGCTTGCCAAAAATAATCTGGGTCCAGTGAAATGCAACACACAAACAAGCATTAATGCTCACGTCTGCATGCTCAGCCGCTCTATTTGTGTTTATACAAAAAATATGAATAAAATATGATGAGAGCCAAAGGAAAACCCATGAAGCATTCATACAAGTCAGTGCTCGAGGGAGAAAAAAAATATCCCTCAGTAAGCAGCAGTAATATGTGTAAATGCTGCAAGGTGTGTGCGACCACCGGGGTTGTGCATGTGTTTGAAATGGTCCTCCTCTGTCAGAAACAGTAGGGGACTGATTGGTTCATCAAGACAAGCCTTGTATATATGTGCATGAGTGTGTTAGCTTGAGTGTGCATGTGCGTTTATTCTGTGTGTGGGTGTGAGTTTGTTTGTGTGTACACCTGCATCCATTTGATTTCAGCAGGGTTCCCTGTGCAATCTCCGCACAGTGACATGGCTGATGATGGCTGTGCTGCTGTGATTTGTTTCCTACGCCTGTCTGGGTGTTTCCCTTACTTCCCCCAGTGCATGCCTGCTGTCTACCTGGCTGTCAGAAAATGGGGAATCACCCATCTGTGCTTATCTGTTACATTCACAAGCCGCAGGTAAAAAAGCTCAACTTCAGCTTGAAACACAGAACAACAAGCATAAAATAGTTTGCTCTATGTTGATAAATCTAACTCCAAAACAAAAAGAAACATGCCATGCAGATTCCGTTTCTGATAGAATAACAAAAAGGTGCAGAAAATAGAAGACAGGAGGAAGATATCGAACGACAGCAGGAAAAATAAAAAATGTGTTTTTTATGAACTGGAAACAAAGTCTAAAAAACTGCCTTCTAAATGGTCAGCAGCAAAATACAACACTTAGTTGTTTTTACATATTTAGATGACAGCTTTTAAAACATACATTTATATATAAAGTTTCTGTTCCGTTCCGTCATCTTCCACTTCTCCAGGGCCAGGTCGAGGGGCCAACAGCCTGAGACGGGAAGCCCAGGCATCTCTCACCCCGGCTGCATCCTCCAGCTCACCCAGAAGGATCCCGAGTCGTTCCCCGGCCAGCTGTGAGACATAGTCACGCCAGCGGGTCCGGGGTCTGCCTCTCGGTCTCTTCCCAGGGGGACGTGCCCAAAACACCTCATCAGCGAGGTGCGAGGTGTTCCTGCTGACCAGATGTTCGAAACACCCCATCTGGCTCCTCTCGACCTGGAGGAGGAGCGGCTAATTACCACGCTCCTCCCGGATGGCAGATGTCCTCACCCGATCTCTGAATAAGAGCCCAGCCACCCTGCGGAGGAAGCTCATCTCGGCCGCTTGTATCCGCAATCTCATACTTTCAGTCACCACCCACAGCTAGTGACCATAGGTGAGGGTCAGAACCTTATAAATCGCCTTATAAATCACGAGCTTTGCTTTTCGGTTCTGCTCTTTCTTTACAATGATGGACCGATGCAGCGTCCTAGTTATTGCTGATGCCGCACCGATCCGCCTGTCGATCTCCCGCTCCATCCTTCCCTCACTTGTGAACAAGACCCCGAGATACTTAAATTCCTCCACTTGGGGCAGGACCCTGTCCCTGACCTGCAGGGGGGCATTCCGTGCGAGGACCATGGTCTCTGATTTGGAGGCGGTGATTCCCATCCTGGCCAGTCTCTCCAGCAGTTCCGTGGTCTGCCCCTGGGTTTCCTTCCAGTGGGATGTGCCCAAAACACCTCACCAGCGAGGCGCTCAGGAGGCATCCTGCTCAGATACCTAAAGCACCCCATATGGCTTATCTTGACCTGGAGGAGCAACAACTCTACCCGAGGTCCTCCTGGATGGCAGAGCTCCCCACTTTGTCTTTCAGTGAGAGCCCAGCCACCCTCTGGAGGAAGCTTATTTCGCTTGTATCTTCAATCATGTTCTTTTGGTCTTTTTTATTTTTTACATAGTTTTTATTTTCAATTAATTTTTTTGTGATTGTAGTCCGGAAACAAATAGGCAACATTTCCATCCATTAAAAACAAGCAAAAAAAAAAAATCAAGTAAATATATAAACAGGCAGTTGAGTACAGTAAATTTTGTGAACAAACCTGGCATTAATCATCTGCTTTTGGAAATCATTCTTTAAAGACGTGATCTATGCTGTCAGGTCAGCAACACTTTTAATTTCTATGATATATGCACACACATCAATATTCAAATCCACCCTGATTCACCCAGTGCTCCACTCAAACACTCCTCAAGTACTCATCATCTCTGGGTAATCAAACAACTAATAACACGTTAGTCCTGTTGACCAATCTTAATTTTGTTTTATAGCTACACTTAAATCAAAAGTGGAAATGAGAATTTAATTAATTAATATTTATTTTCAACAAAAAGTTCAATTCAAACTGAATTTTTGCAGTTCAGCAGATGCTGATTTATAAAGAAATCTATCTAAAAGATCGCATTTCTGCTGATGACGTTTAGTTGCATTTTGTTTTGTAATAATCTGGTTTTTCTTTTTAGTTAAATTTCTGAACACCTCCGTGTTTAAACTGCATTCAACTCTTTAGACATTTGTAGCCACTCGATGGCTATGCTTCCTGTATGTGTGTAGATTTTTGTTTACAGTAGCATTATTTTGGACTAATATGATCACATACACGTAGACTTTTATACCTGTCTGCCACACCAGTATCCACCCACTAGCAGCACAAACTCCCCCATATACACTCGAACGCCCCCAGGTAGCCACAGCAAAGTGATATATTCCATCAATCTTGGTCTTTAAGGGTTGTCATAGAAACTTCAGTGAGGATTTTTTGCTCATAGAAAGTCATAATATTAATTTTGAACAAAACAAACCATGTTGTGCTTGACCTGAGGCATCCTAATCTTTTTATGCACTGAAAATTTAGTTAATAACTCCATGTTGTCTTTTCATAACCTGCTTCAATTGGTTGCCACCAAGTGAAATGTACATTCATTCTGTCTGTCCACATCCCTTCTCCCCTTCTGATGATCAACAAAAATAAAACACTCTGACCGCTGTGAGGACACACTGTTTGTGTGTGGCATGAGAGGAGAGCATGTGTGGGAGCAATATGAGTATATGTCAAGTTCTGTGTCAGTGTTGTGTGGGGGCCGCAGTCTGTAGAGAGGGTTTCGGGATTATTTGTCTCCACCCCCTGTTTCATGGCCTTGTGTGTTAAAGTAACTCTATCTTAAACATTCATTGGATGATTCACCCAGGAAAAGGGGGTTTGTGAGTTTCTTTGTGATAGTGTGTGTTTGTTTACACATTAACAGGCCGCGCAGTGCAGAAAGTAGGTGAGCTGGCAAACTCAGGAAGGTCGGACTCAGTTTAAATAAAAGAATGCACATGCAGACTGGAAGTTAGTGCCAGACAAATCATCAATCTGATTGCTTTCAAAGATAAGAAATCGGTAAAATGAAAACAAAACTGCCAGGAGTTTTCAGTTAGAAGTTTTTTTTACCTATTTTTTGAGATGCAGCTTTGATTTAAAACTAAATTTTCAATCCTCTTTAACACGCTTCTCTATTCTCTATTCTTTTCAGAAAAAAAAATTTCTTTGATGTAACCAGATGCATCAATAACGCCAAGTTCATGTTAGTGTGCAATAAAACACAATAAGTGCTGTGATTTGGTAACAGAAAAAAACTCTAAATTATCATTTTACTTGGATCATTTTGAAACAAAGGGGAGATTACATTTTTTTCTTCCCATAATAGTAAGACATCTCATTTCTTACTACATTGCATTTCTTGTCATTCCTCTCATTTTCGTTTCATTATTTTTTCACAAGATTCCAAAACTAAAGTTAACCTCATATGACCCAGCATCTAAATGCAAGAATGCACCGAAATAAAAATTTTGTTTATACAACAATTCAAAATGGCAAGAAAGCAAATCCTCATTTACAGTTTGTAGTAAAGTTCTAATTTTAAAGTTAAAAAAGTAAAAAAAAAAAAAAAAAAAAAAAGTTTTTTACAAAGTTGGGCAAATCAATTTGATTTAATTGTTTCTTTAAAAATCTTTAAGTATTTCTTTAGATTAAGTTTTGAACTTCAATTGTCTGCCGAAGCTTTAAAGTTATATCAAATCTTCTGAAAAGAATTGTCATAAAACCCACTCATTGTGAGACCCATCATTTCTTCCTGCCACCATACTCATAGATTTTTTAAGATTACATGACTTTTCTCTGCTGGGCCATTAAAAACGCAATTATCTTGCATTTGAAAAGGCAGCAATTGCTGAGAGGTTGTGGAGAGAATAATAAAAAGAAAGTCAATATAATAGAGAGGAAAAGAAATTATAAAAGAGTGACAGAAAACCAAAATTAAAACAAGAACAATAGAAAACTTGTTAAGTAAAGCAAGCAGAAAAGTCACCAGATTGAGATACAAGGAAATGGGAGGTACATACATGAGAGCAAACACGTTTCTTTCGGGAAAAGAGATCAACAGAGAAAAGAAAGAGTTAAATGAGGAGGAAAGTTTGATTAAACATGAGAAGTGGAAAGAGGCAAAGGAAAGAAAGACTGATGGAAAAAAAAGAGAGAAAATGAGAGTGGGAGGACATGGCACATTGAAAGGTAGGACCTTCATTATGCAATGAGGACAGACAAGAGAATCACACACACAGAGAAACACACATCAACTACTAACATGCTCTTGTTTGCACGCCTACACAACCCAAACACACAAAAAGCACAGATGCGAGCTAATTCAGAGAGGATTGCCCAAATTGCACAAGGAGGAATTTATCTCACAAATGACAGCATGTGCTCTAATCTGCTGACCTTTGGACCGGACAAGGACAACACCTTAGGGAAAATGTAAAGGAGTCAGAAGGAGGAGGAGAATACAGACCATAATGCCTGTGAGCAGACACACTCCTTTTCCACAGTATGTGTGAGGAACCATGTCTCCATAGCCAATGGACAGGAAAGTGATGGAGATAAGCCACATGGCTCCAAGGAAGTTACTGGTCACATCCTGAGCATCATGATACCTGAAAAAAACCCCACAACAACAACATTTAGTAGATATTGTCTGATGATAATGAAGGTATGAGAAAAGAAATGGCCCACTGGCTGTGTCTGCAGATGTGGGTGTCACAATTGAACATATGTTCTTGTAAAGAACAAGATACATAACTCTATCCATTGCCTCAATCTTTTGAGCCCTGCACGCAATATTGTTACTATAGTTACCAGACCTGGTGCAGATCTGATGAGACAAAGTTGTTAATAAAAAGAACCCACAGCCATTCAACAAGTAAATAAAAATTTTAGCCTTGAACGTTCACATTGACTTAAGTGAAAAGAAATCCATCCAAAGTCGTGTCTCAACAACTTCTTCATTTAATTGTATTTTAACTTTTGGTTTGGAGAGAAAAGAAAAAGCCAATTAAATTAAATTGTGGGCTAAATTAAAATTTTTCATTGGATGGACAAAATGAAAAAGTAATCAAGCATATTGACAAACTGACATTTTTCCTAATTTTCTAAATGATCTCCAAAAGCATTTGAACCCATGAGCAGGGTGAGTCATTTTGTCTTCATGTGATGGTTCATGAGACACGTTATACAATACAGAAACATTATATTAATCAATTTGAATTGAAACAGAATAATTTAATTGTTCTTAAAAAGACACATGCTCTGGGGTTGTTTGATTTTTTGGCTGTTAGATTTAAATACATGAGCAGTCTACACAGCCATATGTTTTCTGGTAAGTCTGAACACTATGACTCTGACAATGACTGTGTGTAAACACAACAATGATGTAACAAAAGAAAAAAAAAATCTCAGCAGCAGAAAGTACGTATTTGTATTTCTTTGACTGCTTCAGAATATTCACAATATTATAATACTAACAAGGTGTTCATTTTCAATTCCTGCAAAGGTAAAGCAAATGTGGCCAGTGTTCCAAACCTTTCTGTGTGGCTTCGAGTCCCGGGTGGAACTTGAACCCTCAACGCCCCCGGAGTACCTGACCTTCTTGCTAATGACTACGCCACAGTGCAGCCCATTAGGTAAGGTGTTTTAGAAAAATCGGGAAAATAATTGCGATTTTCTTGACTTTTATAGACTTTGCTACAAAAACAACTTTGAATGAGTTAAATTCTTTTTTTATCAAATCTTTTGAAGTTAGTGTAATTGCATCCCTGTGCATCGGAATTATTAAATACACATTACAAATTTGGAGCCTTACATCAAGAAGGTTGCTGGGTCTGTGTGAAGTTTGCATGTTCCCCCCAAAACATGCATTTTAAGCTAACTGGAACAAATTGGCCCACGGAATGAGTGTGTGAGGGGTTTTCTGAGTTATTCATAAAACTCCAATAAACTTGTGACCTGTTCTGGATGTAGCCCACTTTGTAACTTAAACTAGCCAGAATGCTAGAGCCTAGTTTCCATGTTTACCGAACTTAACTGCCCTTAAGTTAAGTTATGGGTGAATGACCATGCACTGACCTCTCACACACTCGGACTGTCCAAGCAGCGATGATCCACAGGGAAATGCTGAAGACCAGCAGCACCGTCCCAGGACAGATAGTCATGAGAGTTTTCATTACAAACCGTGTGTTGAAATGAACCTGAAACACACACACATAAAACATCCTCAGTCAGTCAGTAAAAATTATGCTTATCCAGTTTCCAGTTTCTGTTATACAGTACCTGTTATAGAAATGATAAAAATCCTCGGAGAGAGGAGCCTAAAGTTAGACTAATTAAGTCTTCAGAGAACCTTTTAGTAATGGTGGAATTTAGAGTTTCATTCTGTAATTGGGGTCAAGATTAGATCTTGCCCTCTGACTCAGGTCACGCTATACAATGCATATGAGTAATTGGCCTGTTTTATAGTCACCGTTTTACGTGACTGTTGTCAATAAAAAGCAGACCGTCAAGTTCTGGCAGATAACTTGTTTGACGTGTGAGCCCTTAAAGTGTAAAGTAGCTGATAAATGAGTTGTCACTCTAAAGCAAAACTTTAGTTGTAGCTTAAACTTCTCACCTCGTCACCACGAGCCTGAGGGTCAGAGCAATGCCATCAGACGTGTAAAAGCAAATGACTATGTTGCTCATTTTAAATGCTGTCGTTTTTTCAACTAGGTTGCATTTTCTACCATGAACTGCATGCTTTCACATGAACCTTACTTTGACCTTACTTTGACTTGTTAGTTTTCATTTTAAACTTAGCACCCCTTTTTGTTGAATGACTTGTATAAATTTTTCCCCCACTAACATTCTAGTTTCATTCTGGTCTTTCTTTTCATGGCCCATTTGAGCCGTATACAATATTGTGTTCCCATTTCACACCCTCTTCTTATTGTATACTACAAAAGATTTTTCTCGGCTTATATCTAAGTGTATTTGAAGAGTAACAAAAAGGAAAGTAATGGATTTTTTCTGGCAGATAAAAAGAAACAAGCAATTTATAAGAACAGGAGGGAAGAAGAATATTTGACATTTAAAGATAAAATAGAGGGGAAATGACAGATAGAATAGCTTTAAAGGAACATATATATGAACCTAATGCCACCCTCTTGATGCTGTCATCTTGACACCATCACAGATAAGCCTTCTAATATGATCTCATTTGCATAATATGAAGATATAAGGAACAAAGAAACGAAAAAACCAATCTGACCTTGTTAAGGGCACCTATACTCCTAGAGGAGGCATCAGTGAAAAGTTTGCTGTGAAGAAGCATGACTCTGGCGATGAGGTAGAGGCGCAGAAACATGGGCACACTCAGCACCATGTCCAGGTCAGCCTCGGCCTGTGAAGGTGCATATGAGAATGCCAGTCGTGCCCGCCACTGAAATTTGAAGTCCCCAGGCACAGGATGCACAGCAGACACCAGGAGCTCCAGAGCAATCAGCAGAACCCTTTCCATTGTCATGGCGATGCGCCAGTCGTCTGCCCCGTTGTCTATAACAAACAGCTATGGAGACAGGAAAGCCACAGTGAGACTAAATGACTGTTAAAACTTTATCATCATCTCCTATTGGCATGCAATACAATGTAGTAACTAGGAGGAAATCAGACTTAATGCATTTTCTGAAATGGAAAACCAAATCTGCATAAAGATGGCTTTTCATTTAAACTCCAAGGGTTTTCCATTCAAATCAAATAATAAATCCTAAGTCATTTTGAGAAACGGGGTCGTATGTACAAAAGATTACAATAACCCCAACAGTAATGATGTGTTGGTGAAGGCAAACTACCCTGAACTGTTATTGCTGTGGTTCTTGTTGGCTCAAGGAAATATGAGTTACAGTAATATTTGCCAATTAAAGCAGAAAATAGAAGAAATCTATTGATTTCGATACTTGAGCTTTTTAAAATCTTAAAAACAGACACACACAGACAGTAAAGTTTAGAGTTAAATTCTCTAACATCCAAATATCCAGAGCAATAAATCTATGAAACAAAACGGTCTGTGGGTGACATAAGCCACAAACTATCCCACATCATGGATAAGCAAATGTTACAGCAGACATTAATATATATATATATATATATATATATATATATATATATATATGTGATGTAATACATACATATCAATTTAAATGCACACGTATGCACGCACGCACGCACATATACTGTATGTGCATTTAATTATGCGTACATGCGCTATACAGATATAAACAAAGATCTATAGTAGATACAGTCCATATTAGATATGAATGCATTTATCAATGTTAACAAAAGTATAGATATACATTTCTGTATTTGTGTTTTGCCTGCACAAAAAAGATTATTTTAACAAAATAAAAATGATTTCTTCAGATTTGACTCTAGCAGCAGCTAAATCCTTGCATGCGGGTATTTTCTGATCGTAATTGCTGTAGTTACTCCTGATATCTGTCACCAAATCTGTCGCCATAAGAAAGTGGTAAGAACAAGTTTCATTACATGGCTCTCCTTCCAGACGATGCTGACAGGAGCTGAGGGAGAAGAAGTGGAGGGTAGTCGGATTGATGAGGAAAGAGAATGAAGGAAAAAGATGGATGTAGAGTGAGAAAAAAAATTAGGATGTTGTAATAAAAAAGTTCTGAAATGAAAAGATTAACTTTGGGTCTTTTTCAAATCCATCATAAAAGTTCAGCTAAATTAAACATTTGCATAAGATTTCTTTGCCTTACAGATGGGAATGTGAGCTGAAATTATGTGGTGCAATGACAGTAAATTTCATTTTTCAAATTAAATCCGAATTTTGCCCCTACACTGTGAAATACCATGTCACAGTTAAGAAGGGAAAAAAAAGAAAAATATGATGAGAGTAGCAAAAAAAAATAAAAAAAAATAACCAGAGACCAGGCAAAAAGGTTGTGGCGTGGAGAGGAAACGAGGAACTCCCCTGCTGTAAATCAGCTGAGCTAACAGATGCTGGACTGCCTGGAGATACAGCCAGAGCTCTAACAATCACATTCTACAGCATGATTCATCTCAAGGGCTTTTAACCCACACAAACATTTATTTAGGAAAAAAACAAGAACAAAAACGGGTCAAGCTTCAGAGCAAGCGGGCATGACAGCTGTGTGTCGAAGCCAACTGATTGCTGTCATGATGAAGTCAGACTGCCACTTCCTCAGCCACTTGTAGAAGCAACAAATACATCATTACCTATATTTCCCCAGCAGGGAGTTTGTGTCACTCCCTTTGGTCTGTTGTTGCATATGTGTGAACACATGTCAATGACATGCATGGACGCATGTAGCTCATACACACAAACGAGCCCATTGTGTAAGCTATCATTTGAACTGGGGGGTCAAACACTCGCTGCTTTCTTCAATGATTTCGAAGAGGATCCGAGTGCATACATTTGCATGTGTGCGTACATACTGTACTTGTGTGTGTTTGTATGTGCCTTAGTGAGTTTGAGAGAGAGCGAGAGAGAGAGAGAGACAGAGAGAGAGAGTGTGCAGACCCAGCCTCGTCATGGTGACTGTTGCCAAGGCGACAACATCAAAGAGCAGCCAAGCTTAATTAGGATCCCTAGTGAGGGAGAATGAGAGAGTCAAAAAGAGAGAAGGGCAAGGAGAGATGAGAAAAAAAGGCGGAACAAGAAAAAAAAAACCCACTAAGGTGTGCTGCGATGAGTGAAGTGGTACGGAGAGGAAAGGTTGTCCAACACTCATATTCTCTCCTTAGGTTTGCCAATGCTCACATATGTGTGACTGCTTACATTTTAATTAAAAATAATCTTATTAAACTATTCAAGATGGGTGAACGCATCTGTTCCTCAAAATACCTATTATTTTTTACAAAAGTGAATTGATGAGAAATGTTGATGCATAGTTTTAGATAAATCTCTAGTTTGTGAGTTAATGCTGTTTTAAACCAACCGATTATACATTTTGTTATATCAAATTTATACACGTATGAAGTTGTGCTCCACTTTGCATGCCAGACATCTTTTACTCCAGTTTATTCTTGCTAAAATGACATTTTGCCTAATCAAAACAGAGGGGGTCCAGTTTCCAACGGCACCAGGGGATATGAGCGCTTCCCTCTGACTTCTGTCATCCCCTGCTGCCCTGTCTTCCGATATACTTTTTTTCTGTTGGTCTTTTCCTGGCTAAATTGCCATGAGGAAGGGATAAATAATTAAATTCCATTAGGAGAGTAATCTGTCAATTGGAGTGAGTGAGAGCCGTTGGCTCCACACGAGCAGGGCAGAAGCAGGGTATGACAGAAGACTGCACAGAGAAATTATTCTAAAATGCTTGCAAATGTAGATTTAACAAAGGAAGAGTAAAATGTGTATTTAGAAATGAGTACAGTTCTTACAAAAAGTCTAAAAAAACTTTGCAATACACAACTACAATTGAAAACTATCTTATACACATGCAAACAACAATGAAAAAAAAACAACAGAAACTGTTATTAAAATAATTAAAAGTGGAGTCATTTTCGTGGCAGCACAAATCCATTGTTTATTGGGTTGAAAAACTGGAATGACTGTTTGGTTCATTCATAAGATCGGCAAAAATGTTTTTAGGACAAACTTACTCTACAACTTTCATGTATGGCACAGGTTAGTTCAAGCAAAAAAAAAGTTTTGTTATGTGATTAAAACATAATAATTATGACAAATTGACTAAAGTAATTGTAATCTAATCTAAAGAAGGAAGCCATGGCCTTAAAAATATTCCTAGGTGAAATCAGACTTCTGGGCTGCAGGGTGGCGCAGTGAATAGCACAGTGGCCTCACAGCAAAAAGGTCGGGGTTTGAATCATGGGTGGAGATAAGGCTTGAATCACTGGCCTTTCTGTGAGGAGTTTGCATGTTCTTCCCACGTATGTGTGGGTTACTTCTGAATACTCTTGTTTCCTCACACCCACAAAAACAATGATATCAGGTTGATTGGTTGCTACAAAATTGCCCCCATGAATGTGTGTAGCTCAGTGAAAGACTGGCGACCTGTTCAGAGAGTACCCTGCCTTTCGCCTCGAATTGGCCGGGATAGGCTTTGGCATTCCCCAAAAGCAAGCCCATCTCCCATTGGTCAGGGAGAAGCAGTTTAGAAGATGAAATGAAATCACACCTGCTCTACAGGATTCTTTATGTTTCCAGTGACTGTATTAAAAACACTTGTTATCAAAAAATCTCAAGAAAAGGCAGGTAACTTCAATGCTTGAGCAAAGAAGTGTGAAATGCCACTTATTTTCCTTGTCTATTCTTCTTCACTGGTATTTGGACCCACTTTCTTCTCTCTGGTCTCCTGCACTTTATGAAGCTGTCAGGTTCTTTGGGTTCTACAGATTCTGTCACCACTGTGACCCAATTATCTTCTAGCATGCTGTTTTTGTAGACCTAATCAGTAAGTTCCTGTCTTCTCCACTGCACCATTCTTCACTCTTCAGGCTAACAACCACCTCCACCTTTATTTGATACCCATAAGGCTTTATTAAAACACCCTGTCTCTTTATCTCATCTCGTTCACCACCAGCGTGTAGACTGCTGTGTCTAATCCCATTCTTGCTTTTATCAATGACTCATGATGCTGTGTTTGATCGAGCTACCAAACACATTCAAACTATGCACATCAATTGTTGTTTGCTAACCTCTTCAAATTGATCGTTTCTTAGTAAACTATTACTGGAGAAGGACAAGATGTAAAATACATCGGAAAAGAAGATAGATAGTCTTATTGAGCCTGAACTAATGGAGACCTTTTTGGATTTCAAAGTGTAAATGTCAGTGGTGGAACGTAACGAAGTAAATCTACTTCGTTACTGTACTTAAGTAAAAATATTGTGTATCTGTACTTTACTTAAGTAAAATTTAAGACCGGTACTTTTACTTTTACTTCACTACATTTTTAGAGCAAATATCTGTACTTTTACTTAGGTACTTTTTAAAAGTGTGTTTTACATTTTTCGTTACATTTTTGTTCAGGAATTTGAAAAATACACAGGTTTTTAGCGCATCTTGATGCCGCATTGCCAAAATCAAAAGAACCAGTTGATCGGCAGAAGAAGTAATGAATCGAGAAACATTTTCCGCATTCATTCAGCGCCAAAAACCTAACATCAAATATAGTACAAATTAAAAAGAGTCAGAAGATCGTTGTTTGTTGTGTTTACTTCTAAATAAAAAGTTGAGTCATCGTTACACAGAGCAGGGGCGGATCTAGAATTTTCCAAAGGGGGGTGGGGCTTTGACAAAGCCAATATATAGTGACTGGGGGCCTCCCCCCCAGAACATTTTAAAAAATAAGTGTCATTTTCCTCCATTTTGGCGGCCCATTCACTGGCCCTTCTAGGGGATAGCTTGACTTGTCCCCTTTCCTTTTATTTTTTATTTTTTTTGTGGACCAAAAGAGGCGGGAAAGGGGGGGGTCACACCCCTGCAGAGTATTTATCCTGGTTACCATGGTGACACACTATAGCACAAAAAATAACATTTGAATTCAAAAGAGGCGGGAGAGGGGGGGTCACACCCCTGCAGAGTATTTATCCTGGTTACCATGGTGACACCCTATAGCACAAAAATAACATTTGAATTATGATCGAATACTTAAAAAGTACAATTTACACCAACTACTTTTGTACTTTTACTTAAGTAGATTTTTTATTGGTACTTTTACTTAAGTAAATCTTTTGCCTAATTATCTGTACTTTTACTTAAGTACAAAAAGTGAGTACTTCATCCACCACTGGTAAATGTTTACTTGTATCAATTTCTTAAGCAGATATGTTGCTAGCGGCAATGGCTTAAAACTACCCATGGATCCACAAGAATACCAGATGTCCTAGTTTTTCCCAGTGCTTAAAAAGGGCACACTATCCGATCATATGCTGTTAACACATGCATGTCTGTCATGTAAGACAGACACATTTTTGAGTGATATATAACACAAAGTGACAACTACATCAGCTGTATATGCACGAGCATCATGAAGCTTGTTAATCCTCATAGAAAAGGGCATGAGAAGTAGTTGTCTATATGTGTGCATGTATGTATGAGACAGCTAAGCAAATAGGAAGAGGTGAAGGTCAGATGACTGTTAAATCAACTTTGACATAAAGAACAAGCCCACAGGGGAGGATGAACAAGATCATGGGGGGGAGAAAGTGTCTCACTTTCTTTAATTTTAACAAACAGTGGCATCCCAGAGCAGAGGGCTACGGGTAAGAAAAGGCAATGAAAAGTAGAGAGGACAGAAGGAGGGTGAAATCAGGATAATAGCAACAGGAGAGAAGAAAAAGAGAAATGTTATGTTTGGAAAAATGATAAAAACCAAATATAGGCTGAGGTGTCTACATGGCGTGAGATCTGACAGGACACTCACTACCTCTGGCATTTTACTTTGCTGTGATGTTACATCTGCCGTTTATGACCTTTCAAATTTCTTTTTTTTTTTTGCAGTCTCCCTAAAAACATGCAACCTCTTATGAGTTCTCAGAGGCCATGTCAGCCTTGTGATCATGTTAAATACCTAGTAGCAGATGCTTTGCTTTACAAAACCAGACACAGTTAGTTTAGAAACTAACTCGAGAGTCACACAAGAGAGTTTAGCACATAATGGCAGGGACACACAAACGAATTCAAGCTGCCCTGTCAAAATAAAAAAAAGAGCAGATGCAGACACATCAGCCTCAAAACTCTTTTTTTCTATGGGAGGGAAACAGACAAAACCTAGAAAAGAGACAGTCCTAATCACTGAAGAGGATGGTGACACAGCAGGAAAAGCATGCTTTCACAGATATAGTCACAACTCCAGGGAATGTCTGGAACAGGCACAAAATAAGTGGGGTAAACCAAACACTCAAACACACTCACTTGCACTCAGTGCACATGCACGAATCCACACACCCTGAAATACATGAATATTCAAAGAGGATAACACACTTTCCTTGACTGTAATTGCAGTTCTGAGGAAACACCCCTGTGGCTGCTAGGACGCAAGTAGTAGAAAGTATGAGGAGATGGAAGTGAAAAGGAAGTGTTGGAAACTGTGAGAAAATGAGGAGAGGTTCATGATTGGGTGTGCGCATGTGTTATGTAGCCTAATTTATCACCCGGATTTCTAAAAACAGTATCGAGGATATTGTGAAGAGAGGATTCCACTTATTATGTCTGAAGAGAAGGAATTTCCTTTCCTAAGTGTGAATATGAATGAGCTGTGCTCCTGAAATGGCCAGAGGTTAGCAACAGACAAATGGCATCTCGTAAATGAACTTTTCCGGGATACAAATTAATACATTTTTTTCCTGCTCAGTCTGTACATTTGTGGTTTTCCTTTTAATTTTCTTTACTTTTTTTGCCCCAAGTGGAGATGTTTAAGTATCTCGTGGTCTTGTCCACGAGTGGAAGTAAGATAAAGCAGGAGATCGACAGACGGATCGGTGCGGTGTTCGCAATAATCAGGATGCTGCACCAGACCGTCATGGTGAAGAAAGAGCTGAACCGGAAAGCAAAGCTCTTGATATACAAGTTCCCACCCTCAGCTATGATAACTAGCTGTGGGGGGTGACCGAAAGAACAAGATAGCAGATACAAAAGGCTGAAATGAGCTTCCTCCGCAGGGTGGCTGAGCTCACACTCTGAGATAGAATGAGGAGCTCTACCAGCTAGAAGGAGCTTGGAGTAGAGCCGTTGCTACTCAGGGTCAAGAGAAGCCAGATGGGGTGGTTTGGGTATCTGGTTAGAATGAATACAGGGTGCCTCACTGGTGAGGTATTTCAGGCCTGTTCCACCGGGAGGAGACCCAAAGGCAGGCCCCAGACTCACTTGAGAGACTATGTATCGCAGCTGGCCGGGAAATGCCTTGGGATTTTCCCAGGTGAGTTGGAAGATTGAGGGAAGGGAAGCCTGTGTTTCACGTCATGATGCTGTTTCCCCCGCAAACTGACCCTGGATAAGCGGAAGACAACGGAACGGAATGGATATCTTTTTGTGAATATAAAAAATACATTATTTTTCTCTTTGGAAGACCAAAGAGGGGGTTCATGGATACAGTGAAGGAAGACATGAAGATAGTTGGTGTAACCGAAAAAGATGTAGCAGATAGGGTTAGATGGAAGAAACCGACTTGCTGTGGCGACCCCTGAGGGGAAATGCCGAAAGGAGGAGAAGAAGAAGATAAAAAATACATTACGTTGTATGACATCTGTATTAGAATCAGCCATGTCTGAACTGAATTCTACTGTGTGTTGAAGAACAACTGCTCACTATATTTTCCTAATAACATCTTGCCTTCCACAGAGTGGCTCTGAGTGCCATTCTGGTGTCTGCTTGATCAATGGGGTGTTTCTAAAACGCTGCAAAAGAAACTGAATCACACAAGTCACTAATGCTTGAAGTGCTCTAATGGACTGAAGAAACGTCTCCTTGGTATGCATCAGTTCAAATTTGAGATTGAATGTATTTGGTCAACAATTCAATTTTTTGTCTTTCAAGTGTGTATTTTTAAAAAATGTGAAGGTGAATCTAATTTATTTGCTATGAAAGTGTGCTTTTTTCCAGGCATGTTTGTGCACTTTTTTGTCAGTCAGTCAGTCTATGCCTTTCAGGGGGGGGTTGCCGGAGCCCATCTTGTCTGGCGAGGGGCAGGGTACACCCCGAACAGGTTGCCAGTCTGTAGCAGGCACCTTTTTGTGTGAAATAATAATAAAAAAGATTTATTCAATGGATTGGCAGATTCAGGATTAATGTTAAAGGGGAAAAATATATGAACATACATGGATCAAATAAATTTATCTGTACAGTACATAAAAAAAAAAATAAAGCAGCACTTTTTTAACCAATCATTTAGTCTCTAGTTTTTGCCATTAAAATGATCTCTCTGATTACCTCCTTTAAAAACCATTATTACTGACTACTGTGGAGACCATGGAGTTCCGTTTTTCTCTCTCTAAGCAATCTCAGCCCACTGGAAACATTATTAACCCTGACAGTGAGTAATTGCACAAGTCAGGCAATCACAATACTCAAAATGTATCAACGAAAGGTGGAAGGTACCGCCACTGAAAGTAGTTGAAACAGTTCTAAAATCAGGTGTAGGGAGTAAAACCACCTATGCATCAACGGAAGATTAAACTTATTTGTAAAACAGTGAGGTAAATCCAAGAAACACTGTCTAGAAAATTAGAAGATTATAGAGAAGAAACTCTTACTATTTTGTGCTTGTCTCGCTCTCACTTCATGCACGTCTGCGCCAAATTTCACATGAGATGTTGGGTTTTTCTTACCTAAGGCTAAAACAACTGAACGATTTGTCACTGTACTGTTTCTATGGTAACACTGGGATGATCCTGTATTGACCGTAACCAAAACGGTCCTCATTTTTAATAATGTGTAGACTAAATAACAAATGATCAAAAATGAGGGGATTGAGAAGGAACAATCAAATTAGTAAAGTAAAAACAATAATGCAATGTTTTAAATTGAATGCAATCTGGTTTAAAGTAAAACCCATCATCCTTTTGTGATAAAGTTGGGTGTGTCCAGGGTAGTGTGACCACAAGCTTAATTCTTTTTGGAGTGTGCTTTATTATTTATTATTTTAGCATGATTTAAAATGTTATTTATAGTCTTAAAATAAAATCCTGCAAGTCAGAAGAAAGACAATAAAGAGGTGACTCAGTGAATTGATCCGATTCAGAAGTCTAATCAAATCATGAGTGAACGAGCTGATAGTAAGTAAGACAAGTGTCAGGAGTTTTATTAAATTAGAGCAGTTATGTCTTAAAGAGACAGTGACACATACGTCTAGAAACTTTTTATATTTTATATGTCTTTGTAAAGCTCTGAAAGCTCTTAATTTACAAGTCAATCTATGTTCCAACCCTCACCTATGGTCACCTGCTGTTGGTGGTGACCAAAAGAATGAGATTGCGGATACAATCGGCCGAAATGAGCAGGGTGGCTGTGTTCTCATTCAGAAATCGGGTGAGGAGCTCTGCCATTCGGTAGGAGCTCGGTGTCGAGCCGTTCCTCCTCCAGGTCAAGAGGAGCCAGACGGGGTGGTTCGTGCATCTGGTCAAGATGCCCCCGGAGCGCCTCACTGATGAGGTGTTTCGGGGACGTCCCACCGGGAGGACACCAAGAGGCAAACCCCGGACCCGCTGGAAAGACTATGTCTCACAGCTGGCAGGGGAACAACTTGGGATCCTTGCGGGTGAGCTAGAGGATGCAGCTGGGGAAAGAGAACCCTGGGCTTCCCGTCTGAGGCTGTTGCCCCTGCGACTCGGCCCCAGATGAGCGGAAGACGACGGAATGGATATGTCTTTGCGTTGAAAAATGGATTCTTCAGGAACTCAAACAAAATGCCAAATGATGTTTCACACAACCAGAATGAGTACTGTTTAGTATCCAAATACAGAACAACTGATTGTCACGCCGCGGATTGAAAAGTATCACTAGTAGTAATGAAACAATCACTCAAAAAACACCTGATTTGTTAGATGAGACTGGGTAAAACCAAAAATGTTGGGATGATATGCAAAAGCAGTAAATGTGCTGGATCAAAAGTAAAACCCACAGCAGGTGTTATATTTGTTAGACCCACCTTTTTATTTCCAACACATGGACATCTGTTGTTACAGAGCAGACAAACTTCTACCAGATGACGAGTTACTTCTAAATGGAAATAGCTTGGCAGGTTGTAAAGGCACTGTGTTTTAGTAAAACTCCAGACTTCTCATTAATTCGAACTATAAAAATGAATGGGCACATGATCCAGTCATGGCCGAGTTTCACAACCATTTTTCTACTTGTGCGTCATGCTTTTTGCTGTTAAACTGTTTTTGTTAGCCTCTCAGTGGGAGCCACAATTGCCACAATTTGCAAGAAAATAAAGAACAGAGCAATAAAATGGGATTGTAACAAAATCAAACCATAAAATTAGAGTGGAAAAAAATAAGGCGTTGTTTTCTGAGTGATCCATGGACAAAAAGTGCATCAGACGGGAGGAAAAACGGGTAATAAGATGGATGGTGCACGACCAGGGAGTAGAGAAGTCTGGAAGAAATGATGTAAAACTCACCATCAAAATTGAATTGAGCCCCAATGGAGGAAAAGGAAGACAAATCTAATCCGATAATAACGGAGAAGCAGGAAGTGAAAGAATAAAGAAAGATGGGCAAAGAAAGGCATCCTGATGGTGGTTCTGTGAAACTGAAGCTGTGAGGACTTGAGGGTGAGAAAGGAGTGATAGAGAAGAAGGTGATATAAATGCCAGTTAAATTTGATAATATGATTTTGATCTTTGGAGACTAAATGTACTACATAAATACATCAATGTTATGTGTGTGCGCACATATCTAAAATATATCATATTACACACATTTAAAACTGCTCCAGCTGAGTATGCCCAGCGTGTTAATGAGAGCTCTGTTGCACAGTACCTATAATTATATTTAAGTAAAAAATAGCTTTTTATATTATGAGTGTGTACCATACTATCTAATAATAATATCTATGTATATTCACAAACTTGTGGATATAAAGGAGCAAGTGTAACACTGGTGGACAAGTGATGAAATATGAAACCAGCATCTTTATTAAAACAAATGCACAGTATGAGACATTAAAAAAAGTAGCTTTAAATGCACACAGGGTCGTATATACAACTGCATAGTTTGTCATTTTGTACGTTAACATGCGTTTGAAGCAGTGTTACACTATGCTTTGGCCTTGAATTATCATCTCTCTATCATCATGCTTTATGGTTAGCAAACGTTTGGTGCAAAAGTCTTGATATTTGCTTAGTTTCGTCTACTGATCCATTTATCTGTAATGGGGTTCCGGGAATGCCAGAGCATATCCCGGCTGATTTCCGGTGAAAGGCAGGGTACACCCGGGACAGGTCACCAGTCTGCTGCGGGGCCACACAGACAACCATACACACACAGACTCATTCCAAGGAGCAATTTCACAGTGGCCAGTTAACCTAACATCCATGTTTTTGGAGGGTGGGAGGAAACCGGAGTACCCAGAGAAAACCTACACACAGGGAGAACATGCAAACTTGACACAGAAAAAACAGTGTTTCAAGCCTTGTCCAACCCGGGACGCCAACATTCTTCCTGTGCTAACCACTGTGCCACCATGCCGCCCTTTGATATTTGCTAGAAATGCAAATTAAAGTTATTCTACTTTCCGAAAAGGAAAAACTTTTTTTCAACAATTCTTATCGAACAAATCAAACTTGTTTTGTATCTAATTGTGTTGTCATTAATATTAAGCAAGCCAACTTAGACATGTGATGTTGGCAGTGTAAAAAGTAGCACCCGATCTTGTCTGGTTAAACATAACTTGATTTTAAGTCAAGAACCGATTTTAGTTAAGAACTAACTTTGTCCAAAATTTGTTCAAATTTAACAATTTGGTTGAAAATTTATTGATATAAAAACATCTTTTAATCAAAACTGTTTGTGAAAATATCCCAAACATATTTATGTGTTTCATACAGTATAATGATGCCAGATCGGAAAGTTTTGTCTGAAGAGAAACAAGATCATTTTGCAAACCTAAAATCCAAGAAATAGCCCACACAATAACAGAAGGTGTATGTACGTGTTCTTCAGCCAAGACTTGAACAAGAAACTCTTTAAATAGGAAACAGCGGGACTAAATATATAACAGCTGTACAAACAGTTAGTGGTAAAGGTTATTTATTTATGTCCATATTTTTATTTATGAACGTTAATCTAGATAAAAATGTATATGTTCTATCTCATTATATTAATTTGTAAAAATATCTATTTTATATGATAACTGCATCAGGGCAAAGTGTTAATAAGTTAAAATATACTGAAAACATGACGCTAATTGGTATTCGTCAAGTATGACCACAAAACTTGATTTATTCTTTCCAAATTTCACATCTCAAATAACAAGTACAATCAAGAAAAAGGCCCAGACTGTAATTACAAACAACTTGTTCGTTAGAAACAGTTTTTGGCCAATTTTAACGAGGTCGATTGGTTTATTTTGTTTCATGGTTTTAATCTCTTGATCCTCAATGTTTTCCTGATTGGGGATTTTGTTTGATTGACTGGAGCTTCTAGAGTCGAGTTTTTTTTAGTGTGAATCAGTTATGAACTGATCTCCAAGATATTGATTTTTTAAAACAACATTAAGCCAGATGTTTGAATACACCTTTAAAAAGGCTGCACTGACGGTTACAGGGCAATAGAGAAAGTGTTTATCTACGCATGTGTGTATGTGAAGGAGTACTGCGTGACTACGTGTTGCATGCATGTGACGGGAGTAACATGAGAGAGAACAATTCTGATCAAATGCCTGTTTTTATGCCTCTATTTTATACTTTGATATGTTTTAATATGCCAACATTCATTTTATTCAAAGCCATTTGTGCTACATTTTGTGTAAAAAAGTGCTTTGTCACTAAACTCAGATTTGATCTGAATACTGCTCACATATTATCACCTTTTCTAACTCAAGCTATTATCAAAAGTGTTCTGAGGTTAAATCCTGGCATCACTTTCCTCAGCCTGCTGGAATTCCCATTCATATTTTTACTTTGCCCAACCCAATCCCTTAATTTAATCAAAAGGAATTATTTCTCAGATAGATTAACCAAAGACCATTTTATCTCTCTCTGTACATGCTTTCAATCTCCTGTTGGCATTAGCCAGCCTATCACGTGCAGCAGATACAATGTGTGTGGGTGGAGGACTGACTGTTTCAGTATTACATTAAACTTGATGAGCGGGAACAAAAGCTCTTTTATCAATAGATCATAAACCATTTATGAAAAACACATTTATCTATGCACAGTGTATGAACAACCACGCAGTTGCCCCCTTTCCCAATGAATTTTAATACACCAGCTTCCTACTATAAACTGATTATGGCTATCACTCCATCAGTGACAGCGAGTAAGGAATCACCATGGTTATTGATTTGGGAATAGAACCAGAAACACTCACCAGAATCATAGTTTTCATCACATACTCTCTGGTGCTTTAACAGAAGTTTTTACATATAGGCTATGATGATGATATCAAGATAAAAATCTGAGCTTTAGGCTAAAGTGCAGTTAGAATAATGAGTGTGGCTCCTTGGTTTAGCCAGTGGGGATAATAGCTGGTGCAGGGACACTCATTATGTCTCGGAAAGCTCGCATAAATAGTCAATGTGCATCGATTGCAAACGGCTCCAGATGAAAAACAAAAGTAAATGATTGTGGTACCGTTGTATTAGTCAAAGGCAAGCAACCGAAATGATGTAATGAAGCATGAAAGGATTTCTGATTGACTATTTCGGCCTCGCAAGAGGTTCCGGCTGTATGTTGTGTTTACAGGTTTGATGTTTGCTCTTTTCTCCATCCACTGAATGACAACGTTATTATTTACTGATGGTAGATTTACCATCCAGTTTGTATCCAGTTGTTACCAAGCCACACAGGCTGCTTTGTCGAGCCCACTAAAACTCTCATTAATGCCATTAATTGGCTGGAGTCGACACACACCTGGGTCCCGGGTTATTTAAGGAGCCTGAGGGATAACATTATGTCTACGGCAGAGCTCAGATGGACCAAAGATGGGCATGCATTTAGAAAAAAAATCCCTCTTGAATGAAACAAGAGAAAACTCTTTTCTCCTGTTTGATATACTATTTCGGATTAGATGACAACTATGATATACAAGCTTAGCAAATATGAGACACAGCTTAGCATTTTGGAGCAGGCGGATGGAATTATCTTGTACTTGTATTTACAAAATACAGATTTTTTAGGCCACAAACTGTCATGCAGATACAACATAAAACCTTAAATTAATGGCATACAGTTAGAGTGTGTTTGAAATTTACTTGAGGTTTAGATTCACTGCATGTTTGCATTTAACATGTATTTATAGCTAAAAACTAACAGTCGTGAAACGGTTTTCCAAAGGTTTGAGATGGCATGTTATTTACTCCCTGTTATGCATTAATTTCTGATAAAAATATTTTGGATAGTAAAACAGAAACTATGTTTTTTATTCACCAAGTTTAGATCATTTATTTGGTAAGAAAGAGCATGTTTGTCATTTCTGGTGTCTGTAGCTAAAAACCTTTTCTGCATACGTTCTCAAGGATGTTACCTCATCATTTAATTAATCTTGCTGACACTTTGGAAATGCAGCAAGCTTCAATTCTGCTCACATGAAAACCAAACTGCCTTTTAAATCTATAAACTAAAGTAATCTAATACAATATGCTGTATTCAGGAGAGGTTACAGTATATGTGTTTGTCACAATCATGTATTGAGCAAAGGATTTATGGTGTTTGTTCTGAGTGAAGATTTAAAGAGAAATAGATTTTTGTCTAGAATAGAATTCTTGTGAGTGGTAGATGTTTTGTCTACCGCTCACATACTATAGAAAAGTAAAAACGAGGAATTACTCAGTGAACTATTTGCTGAAAATGTAAACCAGACACTTATTTAAAACATGCTAAACAATGATGTACAGTACAGAGTCTTTATGTGCTCTTTTGTAAAAGTCTTAAAATGAAATATTTTTTGCCGTGCTGGTTTAGGCATTTTTTTTTATCAAACAAGGTACCAAAACTCACATAAGCTTTCACCAGTCTGATTGGATTACAGAAACCTGGCATGAAGCCAAACAGTCATTGGCCAGATTAACTATGTGGATTTAAAAAGGAAGGTTTGGTAGTTTCTATGCAAACTCACATTTAATTAGACCAAGTTAAAGTATGAACTTTATTTTAAAACTATGAGCTTTTATTCCTAAAAAAAGAAAAAAACAACTAAATGTGTGTGATAAATTAAAAAAACAAAAAAACATGTGTTGAGAAGAGGAAAGATGATTTAAGCTTGTAGTTATTTGTTGAGGCAGGTAAGTAGCTATTAAACCGTTCCTATTTTTAAAATATGTTAATTACAATGTTTCACAGGCATTCTGTGCAGAGACTCGTTATAATAACAAAAATTATGCCAATAGTTGATCTAATTTATTTACTGCTTCTTTTTATTCCATTAGAGACAAAAAACATCAAACAGAGTCAGGCATCAAGATTTCAGGTTTGAAGAAACTAAAACCAAAAGCACCAAACAAATTTCACAAAATCTCTAATTACCTTCATCTATTCTTCACATTTTTTGTAAGACAAACTTTCCTTTATTCTTGTTATTGATGCAGGTTGTGAGATAGTGTGATGGTTTGCATTAGAGGGTTTAAGTCTGTGTTGATGAACATTTGTAGACTGACCTTGCTGAATGAAGTTAGAACTTTTTTGTGCGTGCGTGTGTGTGTGTTAGCTTTGTGATGCACTGGTGAGGAACCTAAACATCCTTAGGGTACTCCTACGGGCTTTTCACACAATTAAGCAACTTTAAAAGTCAATTAGCAAGGTCACACCTCTGTTCATGCAGAAAATCTTGCCTAATAATAAATATGACCTATTATGTAATATATGTATTTTGTTTTACCTGAACCTCACGAGCATGGTAGGCTATAATAAGCCCCAACAGGATGACAGTAGACAGGCTGATCAGACACTTCAGGGCCAGAGAATACATGGAGCTCTGCAGAGACAAAACAGACACACCTATTATCAGAAACATGGTAGATCTTTGTAGTAGCAGATTTAATTTAGAAATGTTCTCCTTGATTTCTCTCCACATTCTTGTGCCTTGCAGGAATGATATTCTTGGCGCACTCATCCACAAGATGGAAAAACAAGAAGAACAAGAAGAAGCAGGTTTCATTGGATAAACAGAAGTATTTTTGTAAGATTTCTTCTATTGTCTGAGGAGAGTTTTACAAGATCTGCTTTTCCAGTGTCATTCAGTTTATGATCAATGCACTGGGAAGCTCGTCTCAATACAACTCCTAACCCTTTAGTCTTCTTCACTTGTTCTCCTCACACACTTTGATCAAACAAACACTACCTTTTTCAGAGTTTGGCAAGAAATAAACATTGAATAAATATATTTTTAACAGACTGACAAAATGACTGAATGAAAACATATTGCTTATCATACTCCAGAAATTCATTCTGAGGTTTGAGAAAATAAATGTTTCTACAAAAAACAACTGAACATTAGGATGGGCGCAGTTTCTGAGTCCTGCTACGGATGTTCCTGCCAGTGGATGAGGAAGCAAAGGGTTCCTGAACAAATAGTCATGACACAGGATATTATTTCTGATAGACTAAACCAACGGACATCATCACAGAAATACCAGTTTCATTCAGAGCATGTTCAGTTTGTCGTCCTGAGAGTGGACATCGTCAGAAAGATGAGGAAACAGCTACTTTTTAGCTGACATCCGCCATTCTGCCTTTCAACACCTTCTTCTTTCGGCATTTCCCTTCAGGGGTCGCCACAGCAAGTCAGTTTCTCCCATCTAACCCCATCAGCTGCATCTTCTTAGCCAAATTCTAATTCTGTTGGAAGTGTTCTGAGCAGCCTCTGCCTGTCATGAAGATTCCCGCTGTGGGGAAATTGTAACCAAACTAACTCTTATGGTCAAAAGTTCAGTTTAGTTGTACTTCATGCATGATCCAACTGTCAATTGTTGATAAAAGCAAGTGGAAACTTTATAAAATTCATATTTTCAGGAGTTCTGGAATTTTGTGAACATAAATAGGGGAATGAAATTCGGTTCTAAAACAAAAACAGAAAAAAAATGGAGAAATAAAAATAGGAAAGCCAGTTATTTGTTTCTCACATTAGTCCTGAAATACATTTTTTGATTTATCAGATCTTAATAAAAAATTTTAATTCAAATATTTTAAGAAAGTGTGACAACAACAACCAGAAAAGCACGTGCAGAGTGCAGGCGTCAGCCAAGGTCTGCAGAAAAAAAAGGCTGCCTTTTTTTCTGCCAGCATAGGTGCAGATTGTCCAACTGAATGGAAGTAAGGGGAACTTGACATATCCTAAAGTTTCCACAGAAAGCAGAATTCTAATGCTCTACCTCGTAATGTGCCAGTGTGTGACAAGACTTTAGATATTAGGTGGAATCCTTAAATCCCACCTGCAACCAAGTGGTGATTTGGATCACCCCCAAAATGTAATCAGTTTTTTATCTCACGGAAAATTATTTATCCTCATTTTCCCAGTGAAAATTTATACTGTGAAAATTTGTGAAAAAAAATCCACCAAAAACCTTTTGAGTTATTTTGTTCAAACACACACTAAGATCATCACACAAATTCTGGAGGTAAAAAAAAATGAAGGAACACTTCATGAAACTGACTTTGGATAAACGTGCCTAACAGTGTAATTACAGTTGAACAATCTAAACAGACTGGTATTTCCAAAGTTGCCTCTAAAACATTGTGGCATTTCAGTGGGAAGGAGTTTGGTGGAGACCTTCTTCAATCTGACCTCACTGCTGTTACTTTTTGCTCATCTCATCCAGTTTCGTCATGCATGAGGAAGTATAGAGACATCCTTGGGGCATTGCCATTTCCAAAGCCCAGCCGTCTGTAAATCAGTCTGTCTGGTGGACTGACCCACAGTTTTGGCTCAGTCGAAGAATATTAATATTGGTGTAAAATGAAAATGTCTATCAGACAATAATTGGTGAGAAGATTTTGATTTTTATGATGAAGATTTCTTTTTCTTGAGAGGAGCCACTGATTCAAAAACACTGCTTTCACTGATGAAGTTGTCTGGTTCTGTTCTGAGAAAGGATTTACAGACCCTAGAGCAAAATGTTAAATAAAAGAAAGAAGAATTTCCTCAGCGCCAATGATGAAACGAGCAACAGTGCAGCAGGGATTTTCCTCTCTACAACAAGCTTTCAACTTTATATCTTTATTTTTCTGGGTTTATTTTTCATTCAACTTGATTCTTACCCCGACAAAAAAAAAAAAAAAAAAAAGAGTTTGATGGCTGGAAAAAAACTGAGTAGAAAAAATTTTGTTCCTCACAGGAAGAATCCAGTTTAAAACTATTCAAACATTCCTTCCAATAATTCCTTGTAGTTTCATTTTTAAAAAATCAACTCATAAAATGAGTTGCTTTGCTGTTTGACACAAACATGACGGTATGTCTAGATTCTACTTGACAGTCATCACAAGGATTGTTAAAGTAACAGGTGGAGTATTTTATTGCATGGTTTTTATAGTTTTATTCTGCATGTTTTTAATGTCTTGTGTTTTTAGCATATTTTAATTTAATTTTATTTACTTCACCTTCTTCTAAGAAGTGGTGCAGTCCCTGATTACTTTATAAGAGGGAGCTGGGGGCAGAAGAGAAGAACAAGGACCAGAACCGAAGAGGCAGCCAAGAGACACAGTGGGGAGCTCTCCTTTTGAACTATGGGCTGGTGGCGTGGTGGTGTGTCAGCCTGTACACCGCCGTGTGGCTAGGGCTCTCCCTGCAAAGAGATACAGGGTGTTCATCGCAGATCCCAAAAGCAAAGAGGATTCCCGCAGTCGGTGGTCCGGACAAGTGGTCCCGTCAAGGGGCGGACCTGGGAGGGCAAATGGGGTGGACCTGGGAGGACGAATGGTCCCATCAAGGGGTGGACCCAGGGACGACGAGTGTGCCTGTAAAGGCTGCGTACCGGGACGAGGGGTGCCAGTGGGCTAAACATGTAAACTGTTTTAAGGACTGCCATTTTTGGATATTTTAATAAATAATGCTAAAACTTGTTCTATGGTCTCTACCTCTGTTTCCCTGGCGTTACCGGTCCGGTCCAAAACCGGCAGTTAGGTCACGTCATATTTATTGTTTTTTTTATTGTTGTTCTTTTTTGTGCGACACATTTTAAAATCAATAAACATATAATCTACTAAAAATGTGTACCCTGGTTGTCATGATCTGTCTTCCTACCGGACCATTTCCTCTCTCCTAATCCTGCCCAGCGCCCTGGTTGAAATTGCCTCTCCATGATGTCTGCCCATGTGTCTCGTCTTCCCCCTGGTTATTTAACCCCTGGTATCACTCCATTGTCGTATTATGTGCTTTTCTGCACTCGTGATGGTGCTCCTCAGTGTGTGGTCCCTCAGCCCTATGGGCTCCTCTGTCTGGTCTTGCCAATTTTCTCAGGATGGCTTCAAGGCTGTACATGCCACATACCTACCCCTCTTCCTGATTAACTGATTAACTGCAATAAACTGGCTATGAATCTGGGTTCTACATCACCACCATCACCTTACCTAATATTCCAATGGGGATATAAAAACAAAAGTAGAAACTTTTTTTTTTTTTACACCTGGCTGTTAAAATAATGAATACTATTACTTTTACTTTACAGTTCTCTGTTCTGGCTAAATATTTAACTGGTTAAATATTTTAACATTTTTAACATTTACAACTTGGCTTGGCACTAATTTCTCAGAGGATTGTAAAATGAAGATTTTTTTAAAATATAAAATTATGAAAACCCTCGAGGGCTCGCTCAACAAAACACAAACTTTGTGTGACTTAGCACTACCTATATTTGTTTTTCCAGACACATGGCTCAAAAATGATTAACTACATTTTCCAAATTAATTTTGGTTTGTAGATCATGCCTCAAATTTTTTTTTTGTCATTTGTTGTTTTTTTTTTTGTCTTTGTCATTTTCTCAATTATCTTCTTTGTTTCTACAAACTTTAAATCATTTCAATTTAAAATATCCTAGATGCATCCAATAAATCACATGGTATTTTGTGGTTCAATAAAGTTATACTTGCTAATCTGCTTTAGTTTCTGCATCTGCATTAAACACCGTCTTTGAATTGGAGAATGTATTTATTCAGAATACCTTATACTAAACACTTCAAAACACATTCATCTTTGAGATGACCAAGGTCAAATGATGAGTGCAGCAGTCCTGTGTCCTCCTCAGGAGACACCTTAGTCTTATTGAATTTCATATCAGATATCTCAGGATATCTCTGTGGTTCAGTTGGATGGCTGCTAAGCATTCATCACAAACCCTCCCTCAATCTGCACTCCAACATTAGACACATCACTCAGCCTTTCCTCCATGACAATATTAAGCAGAATTCACACAGCACTTTGAATTCATGAATATATATATTTCTGTCAGCCATGTGGAAAATTGAGTTAGTGTTACAGTGTTTCTTCAAGATCTCTGTAAAACTGTCTTGGACTAAATAGTATAAACTAAACATGAACGAAACAGTGAGGAGACGGGGTCTGGTTTGTTAATTCTCAAAGACTTGTGTTTCATCACAATTATTCAAATAGGGAGCGATTGAATAAACACTGTGGGCTTTTTTTCCCACTACCCATTTCTTGCACAAAAACGCACAAACAGATCTAAACGTACATTTTTTGCTAATATCAGTTGGGTTATGAGCCACCGAGAAATACTGTGAAAATACCATCAAGCTTTTGCTCTCTGTGATTTCTTCTATCAGCCAAAGGTCCATCAGTCTTGCGCTCCTTATTTGCCTGTGCAGGCTTGTCCTGTCTCAATCTCCCTTTCCTCTCTTGAAATCTCATTTGTACTCACTGAAGCAAACTGAGAGCAAAGAAAGCCAACACTGTTGTGCTAATGAGAAAAACGCAGGTTTCAGATCGGGCTCTCAGCAGCAATTCTGGTAAAACAGTCACAGTTGGTGAGATTTGAGATCGTGTCATTTTGCTCAGCTGCCTAATTTCTCAACACCCCTACTGTTGGTTGACCATTAAATTTTTTTCTTTCTTTTTGCTTTTAAGATTTTCCCAATGCCACCCCAAGAATTTTAATGCCAATCACACAACGATCACAAAAAGTCCTTCTAATGGACTGCCAACAAATTATTAGTTTCCACTGTCGGGTCTGTCAGGCTTGATGGTCAAGCTGTTTCAAATGAATACAATACCATATTTTTATTTGAATAAGTACAGGTTTCAAAATAAGTGGATGTAAATTTAAATGGAGTGCGCACAAATGCACTCCACACCATAATTTGTGCATTTGTCACTCAAATATATGCTTTTATTATTCAAATTTATTGCATTTGCTGGAGCTTTTGGATTAGGTAAAGATGAGCATGTTTGTTTAATTAGAGAAAGTTTTGAAAAATTTAAAGTTTTACCTTTTTTTTTTTTACAGCTGAGTTAGCAGAAAGTTGGACTAATATAAATACTTGAATCTCGGGGAAACAGCTGCTGTGCTGTGAGCAAAAGTTTTAGAAACCTTTCAAAAATCCACTAATTAATGGCTAGATTCATTTCAAATGAAGATTTTAGGGGAAAAAAATTCAATGTTTTCACATTTTTTTTCTTAGAAAAAATAAAATTTCCAACTTGTATTTCTGCAAGTTTTCAAGATTTTTTTTCTTACAGAAAACTATAGTTTTGAAATGGTTAAAAGTGCAGAAGACTTATTTCACTGACAGTAAGCGATGTAAAATATTCAGTCTGATTGAAGAAAAATAAAAACCTCAAGACAGCAATATATGTTAACATACGTATACTGCTTACTTAGACTGGTTGAAATATCTAACAGATGAAATTAAAATACCGTTGCTGGCACAGTTTGCAAACAAGTGCAGAAGCAAGGGTGCAAACAAAACACAGAAATCCATTAATGCACCTGCTGCTCCATAGGTTAAGACTTTTACCACTGGCAAGAGTCAACTTGATCAATCAATACAACCATTAGAATAGACAAATGGTACAATGTTTAAAAATATTACTGGTTGATAAATAAAGGATGACCATTTCTCATGTGTTTAAAGTGAATGTGCTAAAAAAAAAATTAATATGTCAAATTAAAAACTCTTCATTGTGGATTTTCTTGGCTGCATGGTGGTGCGGTGGTTAGCACGGTGGCCTCATAGTAAGAAGGCTAAGGGTTTGAGTCCTGGAGTGGGGACAGGGCTTTGAAACACTGTCCTTTCTGTGTGGATTTTGCATGTTTTCCGTGTATGTGTGGGTTTTCTCTGGGTACTTTGGTTTCCCACTCTCAAAAAAAACATGCACGTTAGGTTGATTGGCCACTATAAAATTTTGGCCGATATTTTTCCTAGGAATGAGTGTGTGTGTACTGTTGTCAGTATGTGACCCTCCAACAGACTGATGACCTGTTTAGGGTTTACCCTGCTTGTCGTCTGAAATCAGCCAGGATTGGCTCCAGAAATCCCTGTGACCCGATTAGGAATAAGTGGTTCAGAAGATGAATCAATGCATGAATGGATTTTTTTTTGGAGTCTGCAGAAAGCTCTTTTTGCTATCAAAATAGTTTCAGTCATGCAGGCTGTAGGTTGCACAGAAACAAAGTGGAATGACCACAGCATACATAACAGCAACATAGCAAATACATTATTAGCAGAAGTGTCAAAACGCACGAGTCATTTTGAGAAATCCATTATATTTGCTAGGATTTCTGTAGACTCTTCATAAGTTTAAGTTTTAGCTGAAGCTTTAAAGTAAAAGCATAAAGTTTTAAGTTTGACTGGTTTACTGAAAGTAGAAGGAATGGAAAGTAGAAAAACAGAATCGGGTGGAAATTCAGATAGCTCCAAATAGTTTTTGTAGCTAACAAGTCTGTATTTAAAATGTGAAGAGTACGAAGTAAAGATAATTGCCTCACTATGTCAGAAGTGGAAATAAACGTCAGATGCACAACAATTATTTAAAAAAAAAAAAGATACCTATTATTTTTCTACTCTGCCAGGATAATGATATAGTTGGGCTTTGGTACTTGACACATCTGATTAAATGATAAATAAGCATGGGAAAGTTAACAGAAAAAGCAGCAAGTGCCAGATATTTTTTGCTGAGATGAGTAGATAGTTTCTGCCCAGCGGGGACCTTAGCAAGTGAGCAGCAGCTGACACTAGCACCTGCTCGCTGGAATGGGAGACGAGCCATCAGTGGTTCCAACTAGTTCTAATATTATGTCAAAGGATTTCTTTTAAAAAGCTGCCTGGATATCTTTGGCTGTTGATTAACTGGCAACTTGGAAACCTACACCTCCTCTCTGAAATGCAAATGATGAAAAAATTCTTTTTTATTTGCAAGAACAAAAAATAAAATGAAATTATATATTTTTTCTTTTGTGCAGCCAAAACCATTTTTACACAAATAATATTCCAAAAAACACTAAATAATTTAATAGAACAGTAAATTCAACTCGCTATACAGTAATAAAGATTCATAAGAAGTTCGCAGCAAAGACAACATAATCACAAACGGTCATATCTCATTAAATTGTTACTTTGTTTTATTGTTTTAAACAACCAATCACTCCACATTTACATTTGAACTCCTCTTGCTGTGTGCCTCCATTCACTTGCATGTATTTATATCCAAAAGATGTTTTTACAGCTTTTTTTAAGAAATGCGTTCACAAAAAGTGACAAAATTATTGAATGAATTGAAACCTACTTAATGTTGCTGTTTCACGGTTTACTAATTTAGTATCTATTGTGTGATTGTTCTTTGAAATTTCAAAAGGACAATTTCAAACAAGCTAATTTAAAAGGAATTTTCAATCAGAAAACAGCAACTATTAATGCATCGGTGATGACGGACCAATATCTGTATATGATTTGTTAAAATGTCTGCAACACCCTAATGATGTGACTAAGTGTGTTATACTGTCACATTGGCTGGTCAAACTCCAGGATCTGAACATTTAAACCTTTATTCTTCCACCATACCGATAGTGGAAGAATGATATTTCAATTTAAAAATGAAAGACTACTAAATTTATTGGTAGGATTCATTTGTCTTTAGTAATACAAAAACAAACTAGATTTGAAACTAAGTAAACTTACCAAGCAATGAGATGTGTAAACGTAAAAGCTAAGGTAGTATTTACAAAAAGAAAAAAGAAGATAAGTGACTGAATTTGATTTAGCTGTTTAAGCTTTGTCACATGGGGAATTGTGTTTGTGTGCTGTAGTCAATTAAGACCATACATCAAGCTAATGTCGGGAAACACCATCAATCTCATACTGTTGTATCTCCTTTGGTTGCATACAGATTAAACAAGGCATTTAAGCTCAGCTAACTGTGCTGCTGTATCTATGACTTTATTTTATTTAACATTGCTTTCTGTAAAAAACTAAATCACAACATATAATTATCACAGCAGGTTCAAGCAAATATTGTAAAGATTATACCAAATGAAAAAATAGAGGTAACCCAAAAGGCTCTTTCTTACTCACCCGCATATAATTTCTAGGTCTAGATAATTTATCTCAATGAAAATCTTATAATAGAACACACACATTACATAAGTTACATTACATATAAGTTGTCGTGAAATGTAGTTTTCAATGTAAATGCACCATGCTAAAGTGTTTCTTTTGTCTTTGTGGGTTTTTTAACTAGCTGTGTTCTGGTTCAAGCCGATGGATTACAGGTCAGAAGTAGTAAGGTGAGGCGGTTCGGGCATTAGGCCAGGAGGACCCATGTCAGGGAATGCACCACTGTGATTAAGACCACTACTTGGTCTTAATTCTTTAAACACAGAATCTACCCTCCCTTCTTTTTGTATCTCTTTTTTTGTATCTTTCTATCTCTTCTACAAAGGTAGAACCATTGTTGGCTGCATGCCTTAATTCTTGCAATTTCCCCACTGTTGGACTAATAAAGGTTTTCTTGATTTGATTCTTGATTGACCCAGGCCTATATTTCACAAGTGACCAGGGTTCATCTCCGTATACTGGATGAGCTTGAAAATGTGACTTTCTTGCTAAGGCTAGTGCTTTGATGACCCCAGATAAGTGGCATGAATATTACATAATACAAATACATATAACACAACGTGATATAATAAATTGTATTGAGTACCATGTTATTTTTAAAAAAATAACACTAGGGAACACTCCAGTTTTGCATTTAAAGAAAGACTTGCTTTTACTCAATGTAAGTGTGCAGAGTACAAATCTGAAGTTAGAATTTTTCTGCAAGCTTTGATTTTATGCAATCTTTGATTTTTATTTAAAAAGAACAAAAAACACAACAATTAAAGTCAGCCACAAATCAGTATATTTAACAAGGCAAAAGAAAGACTTTAGATTCAAGTACATCATTGTTAGATGCACCATATGGTTTTTCTGGAAGCTTTTCCCAGAAAATAGTCTTTATCACAACGTGTGATAAGTATCATTAAAAACGTTCTTCAGATAAGAATCAATCACAGCTAATAACGTTTGTCACATTCTGTTTGCACTGTATTTTAGTCAGGCAGGAATTTGCATTTGTAACTTTTGCGTTTGTACACTTCATCTGGGCAATCTCGTTTAATACTCCAGCAGTGTAGTTGGCCATCATACATGTTGTCCTGGTGACCTTGGTAGAATTCTTCCATTATCTTTAGGTTGTGGTGGAACAGCTCTCCTGGTTTGTAACTCGCAGCTCCCAGGATTTCAGGAAACTGGTCAAGGTGGCAATTCAAAAAATGAAGCCTGATGCTCATGTTGCATCTGACAGCACGAAAAGCCAAGAGCATTCTGTTTACAAGTTCATTGTAGTTATCTGCCTTGATGTTTCCAAGGAAGTTCTGAACGACTGTCACAATGGATAACCATGCTGCCTTCTCCAAGGCAGTCATCTTGGTAACAAACTGATCATCACGAATGACGGTTCGAATCTGTGGGCCATCAAACACACCTGCTTTGATCTTCTCTAAACTGTGATGATGTTTTTGAAACTTTCACCTTTGGTATCCAGTGCCTTGACAAATTGTTTCATCAAACCTAATTTGATGTTAGAGGAGGAAAGATGATCTTATCTCTGTTAACAATTGGGTCATGTGTGATATTTGGCATGCCAGCTTCAAGGGCTTCATGAACAGCTCAGTCCTTCTGGACCCAATGTTTGTCACATGCTCGACTGTCCCACATGCAGAGGTAACATGGAAACTTAATAAAACCCTTTTGTTGACCGAAAAGGAAGTTTACCATTTTCAGGTCTACACAAATGATCCAGTTGTGTTCACAATATTTTAAGAGATCCATGTCCATTCAGATGCCATCATAGACTTCCTGCAGATGCACTAACAACCACGGTTTTGTAAATTTTCCTCTCATTTTAGCTGAAACTAAAATTTGTAATTTATTGGTAGTAATTTTATGTCCCGAGTCTTTCCTTGTCTTCATTTTTCCCTGGATCCACATAAGTGGGAGATTAGTGTGTATTGATCAGTGCCTCGGTTAACAGCATGCAGAGATAATGAGCTTTTTTTCCAACTTTGTAAGATCAGTTGGAAGGCAGCCACGTACTCATCGACACAGACTCAAACACACATTCAAGTATCCGGAGGGCTTTCCCCGATTGTCCCCACATCCCTGGCACAGATAAAGGGTAACTACATGTCGATTACTGACACATTACTCTTGAAGTGATAAGTTGCTCACTACATGTGTTGTCAATGAATATCAATGAACATCAATATGTGCAAGTGTGTGTGTGTGTGTGTGTGTGTGTGTGTGTGTGTGTGTGTGTGTGTGTGTGTGTATGATTTAGCCTTGGGATTCTCTCCTGTCAGTGTGATGCCTTCTTGCAAACAGTCTCCAGGGAAACAGGCAGTAGGCAGAGAAGTGATTTCACCTTACCCGGATAAACACACACACCATTTACACACACTCCGTTTCACATTAGTACACGTCATTACAGCTATACACACTCAATTAAACCCGCATAAAAAAGATGTGAATTCACACACATTATCGAGTGCCTCCATTTATGAGTTTTTGACAGAACACAAGACAAAACTGCATAATTTAAAAAAAAAAAAAAAAACTATTCAGGCGTGTGCATGCCAAGAAGATGATATAGACTAGGGCATAATGTTTTTGTTATTCTAAGAAAATCCAAGGCTCGCACGCCCATGTGCACCAACACACTCACAACCAGAAGTAGCCTAGCCTTGTTAAACTGAAATAAATGAGCATATTTGTACCTGTTAGTAGTAAGACCCAGGGAATCTACAGTCCCTTAGAAGACTGTGATGAAAGGAGTGTGGAGTGGTGGTAAAAGGAGGAGGTAGAACAGGGAAAGAGGCACAGAAGTGATGAGATAGCTGATGGGTCCTTTAGAGAATATGGTGGCAGCTGGTGAGATAAAATCCCCGATCATCATTGTAATCATGTACCTACTGAAAAGGGACTTTCAGCCTCTGTAAGTGCTCAGGCAGCAAAGGTCTAACAGTAAATGTCTGCAGGAAATGTCATAGATGGAACAGAGGGGGCACGGATAGCAATGACATAAGTGTAAAACGGAAGGAGGGAGATGTCGGCAATGACCCCCTCGAGAACATAAAGACATATTAGAGCTGTGCTGGGAAGGAGGGGCATAAACACCCCAGCAAAGAGAGATAGGGACACCAAAGGAAAATGGAAAAACATAACTACCAACCAATGATGTTCTTTTACAAATACAAATGTTATTTCAATTTAACATTAAATGATTAAAAATAAGAAATGTTGTCTTCATTTATTCATTTTCTGAAACGTCCATCCCGAACAAAGCTGCAGGGGAGCCAGAACTTATCCCGACTGAATCAAGGCGAAAGGCAGGATACACCCCGAACAGGTTGCCAGTCTGTTGTGGGGCCACACACAGATAACCATCCACACATACATTCCTAGGGGCAATTTTTCAGTGGTCAATCAACCTAATACGCATGTTTTTGGAGGGTGGGAGGACACTGGAGTAACTGTGGAAAATCCACGCATACTCAAGGAGAACATGCAAACTCAACACAGAAAGGACAGTGTTCCAAGACTAGTGCCCACCCAGAACTCAAACCCCCAACCTTCTTGCTGTGAGGCCACTGTGCTAACCACTGTGCCGCTATGCCGCCGAAGGGTTGTCTTCAAATAACAAAAACCACTGCTTTGCCCTGATATTTATGGACAAACTAATTACATCAGTTTGTCACTACATGACTATATCGTGAAGGTTATTTACATAATTAAAACAAAACAAAAAAAAACAAATGGTCTGAGCCGTAGTTCCAAACATATAAAAATGAATTAATAAGAGGAAAATAAACTATGCAAATCATATTTTGCTGTGTCACGATTTCTACACAGACACAAAACTTAATGTACCGATCCTGCCAGAATTAGGTACAGTAAAAATCTAATTAGAAAGTACTTTACAAGTTTATTATGGTTTGTGCGTCATAAAAAAACAGAATTCCCAAAGAAAAATAGCTTGATAGCAAAATGTATAAGTGTACACAATTTAACCATAACAATAAAAACTGTTATCATTTATTATTTTTCTGTAATTTGCCAGCATAGGATTTCCATCTCTCAAACAACTTCCTCTGGCTCTTTCAGAGGGATTCCCAGATGTTCCCAGGTTGGCAATTTATACAGTAATCCCTCATGTGTCCCAGTTCTAACAGGATGTCTAAATCACCCATCAGTCCTCAGACACCCTTCGATGGAACATGCCTGGAACACCTTACTACTGTAGTAAGGAGTTCAAGAAGCATCCTAACTAAATGCTTGAACTAAAGCCTTTTCTGGCACTTCTCAATGTAGGGAAGCGGCACCTCTACTCTGAACCTCTCCTGAATGACAAAGAGGAAACTCATTTGTTCACCTGCCTCTTCATTGTCTCCTCACTTGTGAAAAAAGACATTGATATGTTTGAACTCTTCCACTTGGTGCCACATCTAATCCTGACCTGGAGAGGACACTTTTTCTCGGTGGAGAACTATAGTCCTCAGGTTTGGAGGTCCTGAGTCTTATCCCACCCATGTGACACTCATAAACAAATTACTCCAGCAAATGATATAAACTACAATTTCAAGAAGCCTCAAACTATCTGTGATGAACCGAGCAGAGAAAGTGAGACAGGCACAGGGTTTTAAGAAAGAAAGGGTTCTTTTTATTTAACCCAAAAACCTCAAAAGTAAATAAAAGTTTAAAGATTATAAAAGAGGTCAAAGTAACTAACTAAACTCAAAATAAAGTTTTACAGAAGAGAATTAACTCAAACAAACAGACCTCTCTGACTTCTTCGCTTTCACCAAAAATGGTTCATTACTGCCGACCTCTCTGACTGAGAAAAGCCTGAACTTAAATGAGTGCTGACCAAACCACCCCCAACACAGAAGGGGGGTATAAACAAAACAGCTTAACTCAAGTTAATCTAACAAAACCAATTTCACCCCTAAAGAAAGTGAATGGGACAGTCCAAATAGGTAACTCCGCCCTGTGGACAGCAGGTATGTACTGTACATCTTAAACAAAGAAGACTCCTTCCGCCCAGAGTATACCCCACAAGAGTACATGAGAAAAATAGCTTCTTTAAATTCACAAGATACAAGAGAAATTTAAAACAGATTATCACTAAAGCCAAAAGCCCTGAAAAATTCACAGAGGCTGTGGCTGTGACAAAATTATTTACCTGAATACACTTTGCAGTCTCTTAAAAAGTCTGAAAGATACAATGTCCTTGATGATCATGCCATGCTCCAAAGAAATATGGCATGCCATTAGGAACTTAGATAATGTCCACAAAGTCCCCTATCAGTATCTTAACCAACTCATTGTTGTCAACACAACAGATAAGAGATTGCAAACCAAATCTACAACCTGTTATTGCATTGCATTGACGGGACGGAGGAATACACGAAAAGTATTCCCTCCACAATCTACAAAGTGTTAACATTAGCAGCTCTCCATTAGTCCAGCAGACAGTTTTGACAGAATCCATGCCCCAAAAGTGTCTGGAAAGTAAAGCAAATCTCCAAAAACATCTAGGAGTAATTTTTAAAGACTTCATAGGATAAATGATTTTTTATTGAAGTTATATAAATCCCAATCATGTAAAAGTTTTTGTCTCTGCTACCACCAAAGCTGCACCTTGCTTAGCCTGCCAGTTTTTCATTTGCTGTTTGACGGCTCCTCTCACTGCCTTTGTTCTCTCACTGGTAAGAAGATGACTGCCATGATCAGAACCAAAATCATACCATCCACTGGCCTGTTTCAACAATGTATATTAATATGTACGCATCTAATAATTTTTAAGACACACAAAAAAGTCATTAACAGCAGCTGAAGTTTGTTTTGCTTTAAGCTGTTTACAGAAGTCTTGCTCCTCAGAGTTTATTAAATATTTGCACTGTTCGTGTCTCAAAGAGGTGAGAGATTTGCACATTAGTGAATATGGCACAACACTGCTGCTTCATTAAATATTAATAACGACTCTGTATGTTCTGTGTCCAAGCTAGATGATCAGTCAAGTTCTTACGGTGAAATGACATTGTGTATTTCATCTCAGGCTAATGTGATAACACACACACACGTCCCATTCCCAAGTCGTGTATTGAGTTAAATAATTTGTTCAAGGATGTCCTTAATTTGTTTGTTTGGTTATACCAGCTGTTGTTCTGCCAGTGGTGTAATTTCCGTATTGAACATAATTTTCTGTCATGTTAAGTCTTCATTACATAAAAATTTCACAAAAAGGTCTCACATTATTACGAGTATGGACACAATCCCATGATTACAATGTGGGGCAAGCCCCTCCAACTCATTAAGATAATTACTAACGTGCCAGCAGTAGCCTAGCAACATTAAAAGTACTTTTTACAGCATAATAAGTTGCCGTGGGCAAAACAAAATCAGATAATTACTTTTGTGTATTGTTTCAGCTATTACGTCTCATTAACAATGTTTGTACATCTTGAAAAAAATTATTGAAACATAATTTTGTGTTGGCTGTCCTCGGGCTTTCCCTCTTTAGAAGAAGACTTGTCGAATCATCCTTTCAGTTAAACGAATACATTAACACTTTTGATTCAACTACTGCAATCAATTGTATCTTCATTTTTTCCTCATGGAGAGACTTTCACTTTAACAGCATACCCTCTCTTTATTATTATCTGAAGTTCCACTCCAGTGGTAATTAATCCTTTAATTACTCTTCTAAATTTCTCCAAATAGTCTGTGACAACGTCTGTGCCATGGAGAAAAACTTTCCGCTTTCGAAACAGACTAAATATGACTCTCATTTAGTGTATGGAATTTTATTTATATGCTAATTTGGTGCTGCTCAAATTTCTTTGCAGTACAAAATGAGAAGACATTGTGCGCAGCGAGAAGAGGATAACTCTGAGTTGGTTAGTCTGCAATGGGTTACTTATTAAAAACAGAATTGTAATGGGGATTTTGAAGAAAAATGAAACAACATATGTTGTTGGGCAGTGGGCACACAACGTTTGTTTTTCTTTTTCTTGTATCACGCATCTGTCAAGGGTGCAGAATGGTGTGACAGGTGAATTTGACAATACCTGCGCTTTTTCTTGGAATAGCCATGTTGGATGGCAGGCCTGAAACAGGGTGAGGAGCATAGCCACAGGGAGGCTCATGGGGATTTATTAGACAATCCCCTTATCTGATGTTGATATGCCCTATGTTAAGTTCCAAAGTACCCAAAAGCTCATTTTATTCTCCAGCGGAAACCTTGTTAGACAGGAAAAGAATTTGTCCAATAGGGCCACTGTAAAAGCCCACACGAATGAGAAAGCATGACAGTCAAACAGATATGAAAATGTCTATGAGCCGTTAAGGAGTTGAAAAAGTTTTATTTACCTTTTATTTTCAAGTTTTTTATGTAAAAATGATTGTGCCTGAGGGCAAACTAAAATATTCATAAATTATTTCAGCTTGCAATATTCCCACTGCATAATTTATCTGCTTGACTGGACATTTACAACACCACAGTTTATTGCCACTTCTTGGCATACCTGAAAACCGCTTTTACCTGATCTCAGACCTCATTACTTGTTATGAATTGAAACGAATGGACAGGATGATGAATGAAGATGGAGGCCGAAAAGCAATGAAAGCGCTGAATGAGAAATCACAGTCGAAGTTTTTGTGAGGTGCTGACGAGTTCAAAATCTGTTGTATATGCAGTGTTTAAACACAAAATACTCTCAGTCACGAACATGATGTCCTCCACTGTTAACTTCGTTCCCTCAATCAATCTTATCACACACCTACACCAACACAGCGACTCCACACAATCCAACCCATCCTGTTTAGATTCATTTTTGTTCGTCATCTCTATTTTCGGGTGAAGACTGAACAGGTGGATCACTAAAAAGAGTTGGAAAAGCTTTAGTGTGTGTGTGTGTGTGTGTGTGTGTGTGTGTGTGTATAAATCTATATTTAAAGCTCATGTTAGAGAGTCCATTTTTGAACCAGAGAGTCGCAGGCTCGATCCCACCACAAGCTCATGCGAAAGTGTCCCTGGAGAGAATACCAAACCCCTTCTTCCTCCCACCATTAGCACTGTCATGGCTGCCTGCTGCGGTGCTGTTAGGCACAGAAAATTTCCCATGAGGGAATAATAAAGTACGTTGTAAAAATGATATATATAGACATACAGTATCTAAACATTTGTACAGTATTTATGTAAGAAAAGACATCAGATTTTGCCTCAGACCCTGTTGTCACCGCTTTCTGATTGTCAATGAACAACACAGTGAAATGTAAAAGTTTGTGGAGCATGTGTAAGTGGGGGCAGAAAGAACATGAGTGGGTGAGTGATTATCAGTAATCAATATGAGAAGTCTTTTAAAGCTTCAAACCTTTAGACTGATTTAATCCACTGCTGGAACCGTTCCTGTATTCTCTCAGCCATACTTTCATTCATCTCTCTTTCTGACTTCTCTTTTATCTTGTGATCTTTATTTATTTTTCAGAAGAGAAACCAATAAGCTGCCGTCCACTTCAATTATGTGAGCCAGGGCTCGTGCTGTTTGATGTGTCTCAAGTCCTGCTAGACCAAAACCAAATCTAACCTGCGTGGCCCTGCAACAGACTGGCGACCTGTTAAAGATGCACCCTGCCTTTAGCTTGTTTAATTCCTCGGACGGGATTCAGCACGGCTGGGACCCACCATTCTAAGAAATTATTTAGAAAATGAATGGATAGATGGAATAATCAATACTCTGACAGAAGTGACTAACCGACATGTTAGAATGAATTGATTTCCAATCATTTGTTTTGATAGACGACATCGCCGGGTTTGGATGAGAACCGCTTTAACTGAAACTTAAAGAACTAAATCAGGCTTTTCATTATCGCCTTTCTCTTCTTTCTTTCTACAGACGTTCATTCTCACCCAGCCACTTCCCTCTTCCGATCACACTCGCTCAGTTTGACGCCCACTACATGTGCTGAGGTGCGGGGGGAGTGAGAAAGGAAAGAAAAATAATGAAAGAAAGACAAGAATAAAGAGGGAGACATAGAAATGAATTTTAAAAAGGAGACAGATGCTGAAAAAAAACTTTGAAGTGCTGACCATCTCTTTCAAGTAGGAGCGTGGACAGAGAGGAAAATGAAGACAAACAAAGAAGGAATTAAAAGAGAGATTCAAACGTGTGTTTTTCCAACTTAAAAAGACAACGTGTGAAGCAGTGACCTATGACAGATTCATTCCACAATTAATTAAACAAAGTAAAATCAGTATAACCACATGGAAACTAACCAAACCACAATTAATTCCCTCTGTATCTGTAGCAATCATCTTCTCCAAGCCACCTGCACATCTGTCCTCACATCAGCCCACCTGCTCTATCACATGATCAATGAAACATCAGTAGCTGGCTCCATGTGTGGAACTAATATTTCCACTTCATTTGCTTTAGAAAAACAACCTTCTGTAGTGTATTTGAGTGGAAAGAAGAATGGGACAAGCATGAGAAAGTGTTTGCATTAGGGAGGTGAACTAAAAGATGCTCAGAAGCTATCTCTCACACACACAAACACACCCACCGAAAATAAACACACAATAGCAGCCAGGGGCCAGTTCAGCTTATTACACTGCCCATTACACAGACAAATGAGATCTCGGCCTCCTACTGATAATCTGCCCCTCATGTCCTCTGCATCGTTGCATTACATCACCCGGAAGCAGCAACTGTCAAGCTTGGTCATTACAGTACACAACCCCCCCATCCAACAACATGCATTCAGTCCTCCTCAGAAGGAGGGCAAAGCGAGCTGCTGTAAACTGGTGGATGTGGCCACTGACCCTTCCAGATAAACACTGCGTGTGTGAGTGTTTTTGACCCACGGGGGTAAAACAAAATAAATGTTTCTGGTTCAAATTTGGCCGGTGACCTTTACACAAGTCCTCCTGACAACATTTCCTGGTGCTTCTCTCTGGTTTCCAATGCAGGAAATGGAAATGCAAGAGGCTGCAGGAAGTTCCAGCTAAGCAGGAGAGCAGCAAACTGCGGTTGTCAACTTGGATGTCACATCAAAGAGACACTTCAACAACTTTGAATTTGGCTTTCAAAAGACTGGAGGGCACAGAGAATGCAAATTTAAAAGTGAAACAAAAACAGCTGGAAAACCAGTCAAAATCAAAGAATCACAAGAGAAAAATTTACCAGCTCATGTCTTTAAGATTAATTTCTTCAAGCAGCATAGAAAATAAACACCCAACTTCAATAAGGCACCACCAATCAGAGCGTAGGTGGTTGAGCTATCATAAACCAACAAATTCCATATTTATTATTCATTTTGAATCTAAAAACTATCCTCGGATGAGTCAATAAAGAATTCTAGAAAACTATGCTCTACTCCCCAAAAATTCTTTGAAACTACCTTCACTTACTCATTAGAATTATTATTATTTTGAGGTTGCCGGTTAATCAAACTAAAATAGCTTATCCTCCTCCGTGTGAGACATTAACAGCTCCAACTCATATCATGCTGCTTGCTTGTGTTGTCCACTCTTTTACTGCCGCACAACTCACCACATTTTCCCACATTCTCTGCTTGCAATGTAACACTTTCTTGTTAAGATGAAAAAAAACTTCAAGCTCGAGCTGAGAAAACCCCCACTGACATTATGCCAGGATTAGAATGTCTCAAACTTAGCGAAGGAAAACTCTTTAACTTTTAAAGCAGAAAACTCAGTAAAAGATCACAGTGAGTTTGTGATTATCAATGACATGTTTCCTCACCTTGGTGTACACGCCCCACGACAACTCTGTCTCAATCACCATGACAACAATGCCAAACATTCCAAAGATGAGGGCATAGTCACTCAGCCTCTTCCTCTTCTCAAACAGCGCCCTGCGGTGTCCCAGTTTGTAGCCGATGTTTTGGTTTTTTCTTTTGGGAGCCTTGGAGGTGCTGCCCCTGGCTGAGGGGCCCACCGACCCGCTTCCCCCTTGCCTGCTGCCCCGTCCAGACTGTGCTCGCCTGCTCTCCACTAGTGCATGGTTCTGATGATATATGGACATTTGGTTGGATGTAGAGTCAGTGATATCATATCCACCCCTGGGATATGGTGAGTCTTCTTTGGATGAAATCACAATTTCTGGGGGGCTCTGTATTGGTTGATTGGTAGACTGAGTTATCGAGCAGGTAGAGGTGGCTTCTCGCTGCCGGTCGTGACTTCCAGTAGCTGCTAACCCAGCAACAGCTGAAACGCCTCCCTCTTTGGTTTCACTGCTGCTTTCTGATTCAATGAGATTCCTACGAGAGGCGCTGAGACGGCTCAGGGGCTTCATGACACCACCGGTGTACTTACAGGAACTCATGGCAATTTCTGTAAAAGGGTTACTGTCTCTGCGATGGACCAGAGGACTAGCCTGTCTATGTTTGCTACCCCTGTCTCTCTCTCTGTCACGTTCTCTGTCCCTCTCCCGCTCCATGGAGGGCGAGTGGGAGGAGTAAAAGAGGGCGTTGTAGACTGGGGAATTGTCTCCACTCAGGCTGTGCTGTGAACCAAGGCAGGAAGATAGTGGGGTGCTGGTTGGGTGGAGAGCATTGGGAATGGGAGGAGGCAGAGGTTGAGCTCCGGAGGAGGACAGGGGTAGCTTAGGAAGCGATGCTGGAGGCAGGTTGGGCGTGGCAGGTGATGGAGATGGGGTGCTGCCATTTAAACGGTCGAGGCTTGAACCTCCCATGTGGTTGGAGTGATTCGATCCTGGCTGGTTGCCAGTAGAAGAGGGATGCGATATGCTGCCTAGGGGAAGAAGGAAGCGCTGATCTTCATCCTCACTCCCTCCTAGCAGAGCCAAGCTCAGAGAGGGGGGAGGCTCCATGGTCACAGCGATGACCGCTCACCGGTCTACAGGTAAACACAAAGAAACAAGCAAAATTGTAAAACACTGACACTTTAAAAAAAAAAAAAAAAAACACTTTTATATCATGATAATAGTGAGTTATGCATGTTTTAGATGTGCATATAATAACACACCATTAGGAAAGTAAATCCAAAAATTATGACCTGGGAAAGTGTTGAAAAGAGGGGCGACAGAGAGACGGGAAGCTGTTTTAATTGGGATGTGTTTTTCCTTGAGTCACATTGAGTCAGCTGCTCAGTCAGCCTAACTCAGCTCTTCTTTTCTCAGTATCTAGTTGTTCTCTCACATCCCACAGTGCTTCCAGCATTCTCTTCCATAAAATGTCATCTGGGTTATATTGTTGTTGGCTAGACAGAGGGTGAAAATCCTCTGGCTTTACACCATGGAAATGAGATCAGGCTCAGACACTCAAGGATAATATTTTCACATCTGTCAATTTTCATACCATGAGGAATGTGAATGTTTTAAAGCATCAGAAACCATTTACCAGTGATTGATCCCAAACAATAACGTACTTTCAGTATGATTTAACCAGACACCTTAATGCCCCCTCCTCACCCTCTGATCCTCTACCTACCTCTGACTACTTCTTCAGTCCCCCAGGTTAGTTGAATTGAATTACTGGCTGACTGAAAACCGACCAGCACACTTTTTCTTTTTCATGTTGTCACAGCCATCCCATCCTTCTTTTTGCCTTCGTCTTCTTTCGGGTCCTCCACAGGTCCTCGTGCGTCGCTCCACCAATTTTTTTTTCTGTCACTTAAAATGAACAGTTCTTTTCTTCCTTTCTCATCCCCCCTAAACCGTCGGAGCCCAGTTTTATCCAGTCAGGGACGATCAGCACTCGGATGCGAGGAATAATCCATGGTGACGGGATTAAATCGCCAACCTGTGGCTGTGCGTAAAAACGCGCAAAGCAACATCTGAGGTGAGATTAAACCCGGGGATCGATTGTTAGTCCAGAGATTGGGATTATTGTCTGATGTTAAACATATGAAAAGACGGAGTGGTACTCCAATCAACAGCTTCCTTTCTCTCTGAATCCCTCTCTCACTCTCATCCAACTTCTCTGCATCTTTTCTCCGCCTCCAGACCTGCCGATCGCTCCTATTGGACAGCATCAGTGGCACATAGGATCTGAAAACAGGTGGCAGGATTTGTGAAAGATGTCATGCCAAAAAGATGTTTGATTTATCATACCCAGGTTATTTTAGGGTTATTATTTTAACTGTACCCTCAGAAAATACAATCCACTTGACATTCAGTGTTGCTGTTTCTGCTATGAAAACCATTCATGAGACTTGTTAAAGGAGATTTCTTTTAAGGAGTTGGACTTGTCAAGTCAAAAATAAACCCAGTATGGTTCTCGAGGAAAAAACAAAAATAAACAAGATGCCTGACGTATGGTGAATGCTTTATTTTTGTCAATAATTTAAACGCAAACAAAATATTTATGGATGTAGCGAACAAGGACATGATGTTATAGTTGATGTAAGAGAAGACAAAGACATTAAATGGAGTCCAAAAAGGAACAGCCATAAAAGAAGAGAACGTTCAACAGCTGCCTTTGAGAATTCAAAGTACCTTTTATTGTATGTGCTGAATGGCAGACTGCTGTGCATATGTCATGACATGTATATCTTAAATTGTCCACAAGAACTTTCAAGCAATGTTCCGTATGCAGCATCAGGGCTGCATGGTGGTGCAGCAGTTATACACAACTGCTGTCCCACAACTAGGAATTTGTGACAAACTGGTGACCTGTATGGGGTCTACCCTTTCTCATCTTCTTGAGATGTTCCAGCATCTCGTGACAGAGCATTGGAATAAAACTGTTGTGTAGGAGAGGGAATGAGGAGGATCCAAATGCAGGTTTAACAGTTTATTAAGTGTTGAACAAAGGAATCCACAGCAGAGAGATAACGGCTTCAGGCAGTGCTGGATGGCCAAGAGGAAGGGCTGAAGGTTCCTGTGAGGAGAATAAGAAAATTAGTCTGATATCAAAATTTGACTCAGCTTAGAGGTGGTCAGTTTACCACTAGAATCGTTGAAGACCTGACAGAGACTGTGGGTGACACCAGGTCTTTTATAGCCACCGGTAAGTCTGTGCAGCTGGGAGCAATCAGCCAATCCTCTCGTTAGAAGCCATCCAGCACCTGTGAGTTTTGGGGAAGAAAAAAAACAAGCAGGCCTAAAAGGCCTCACACCACAAAAACAGTTCAGAAAATGAATGCTTTGTGGCTTTACTAAATTAGAAAATGACATTGAACTGAGGGCAGCATGGTGGCGCAGTGGATGGCACAGTGGCCTCACAGCAAGAAGGTTGTGGGTTCGAGTCCCAGGTGAGGACGAGGCTTGGAACACTGTCCTTTCTGTGGGAAGTTTGCATGTTCTCTCTGTTTGCGTGGGTTTCCTCTGGGTACTCTGGTTTCCACCCACCAAAGACATGCATGCTAGGTTGATTGGCTGGTGCCAAAATTGCCCCTAGGAATGAGTGGATGTGTGTGGCCCCGCGACAGACTGGTGACCTGTTCAGGGTGTACCCTGCCCTTTGCCTGAAATCTGCCGGGATGGCCTCTGGCACCCCCATAAGGGGTAGATGGATAAGAAGATGACTGACTGACATTGAACTGAAAACCCTTCATGTGTTCAGTTTTCTAGGAATTTATCACTCCGTTTATCATGAATATATATGTTTGGTGTAAAAACGTGTGGTTATAACTTCATATCATATTTATATTTAACTCAGCATATGTATGGTCACAATCTCGCATAATTAGACAAATCTGAGTGACCTGAATGGTTTCATATTTTTATGTCTCCCCGCTTTGTAAACCTTAATCTGATGAGAGCAGACAGTTGTGCGGGAATGGATTAGACTGTTTCCTTATAGCAGGTCAAACATCCTGTCATTACGCAACCTGACAGACATAAAAAAAAAGCACATCATGGCATCCAGAGTCTTAGCAATCTCAGCCGTGAGCCTACACCTTATTTGCGCAGGTAAAGTGCCTCTCTTCTTGCTGTTGCACCCACACGACCCTTTCCATTTTTCCTGAGACCTATTTTAAAGTGAAGCTTTTTTCTTCAGTTTGCCGAAGTGATTAAGGTTTTTTTTATGGTTACACAGCTGTCCAATCGAAATTGATCACCATCATTTAGGCTTTTGTTCTGACCACTTATCTTAGTGGAAGAAAATGATTTTCCATCATCCTCCAAGATCTTGGCATACTTCTATCCCCCGCCCCTTTTTTTTAGCTTTACCTGCATTCTCAAAACTCTGCATGATACCAATAATTTAACCCTTTCAATCAGACTTGAATCTTTTAATCTTCGTCTTGTGCTAGGGTCGCCACTGACCCATTTTAGATTTTACTTTTATAAAAGAACCACATAGGGTTGATTTTTTGCATCAATGCTTTTTGACTTTGTAAGGAATCTGTATTTCAACAAAAATAATCAACCAAGTTTCAATTTCAATATTTCTAAATGGCTCTGGTTGAAAATATAACATCTGTAGTGTTTGGGTCAGTTTCGACCCAGTTATAAAAATTTGGTATAACACCAATTATTACAACCAAAACTGAAACCATAATTGCTCTGTAAATCACAATAGTTATCACCATAACTATTGTGATTTACACAATAGTTATGGTGGGCTTCTCTCTCAATTTTAATTTGAGGGGAGTCTCATTTTGTCTTGTTTTCCTGTATACCTGCTCAAAAATAAAACAAAGACAGGCACTCTAGCACTCCATCCACACCACAAAAACCATGCTCATCAGTCTCCTTCCCCTCAGCCTGCCCTGTCTCAACACAAACTACAACAGCCTCAACCCCACTCAGGCTACCTAACTCTAAAAGGAAGAGGTGTCAGATTTGCCCAAGCAGTAGGAACAGAAGGACAAATACATCATGATTTACCTGCAAGAAATATCTCTGCAAGGAACTCTAAATGTGTCACATGCAACACATGCATCTAAACATATACAAGGTAGGTCCGTTCTGTCCCATCGTCTTCTGCTTATCCGGGGCCGGGTTGCAGGGGCAACAGCCTTAGACAGGAACCCCAGGCTTCTCTTACCCCAGCTGCATCCTCCAGCTCACCCTGAAGGACTCGAGTCATTCCCCGGCCAGATGTGAGAGATAGTCTCTCCAGCGGGTCCGAGGTAGTAATTGATTCAATTGATTTATTATTTTGTTGATTGCTTGACCTTACAATTCTATATTTTGTGCTAGATTCTGTGTTCATATTAAAGTATTTTTTCCTTCATTTCAGTATAAATATAAAATATATTGATTGAAATTGATCTATAAAACCGCAGATACGACTATAGTCAAGAACATAAAAATGTAAAAAACAAAAAAAAACAACGGAACTTTATAAGAGATGTGTCTTTTCCCCCTAAGTAACTATCAGGTAACATAAAAATACTTTTATTTCGCTGAATTATTTATCTTGATGTTCATTCTACTATTTTTTGTATTGGAAAAAGAGGGACATATTGACTCAAATGAGCTGAGGCTCCCTCCAAAGACATTAAAACTAACAATTTTTTAGGTCAAAGGAAGCCCAACAAGATAACTAAGAGATGAGAGAAGAAAAATAGAGATAATTACTTGTAGTGTATTTAACAGCTGGCATAGGACACAGATCAAAACCGACCCGATCTGTGATCGTTCCTATTGGACAGCAATTGTAAAAAACCACAAGAGATGGTAGCAGCAAACCAACACAAGGGTTACGTGATCATAAGAAATGCCTTCACATTGTTGATAGATAAAAAATAGGAAGGCACGCATTGCGGTTAAAATATTTGTTGCAGCCTAATCCAAGCATAATCCAATTTATGATCATAGGGTGGAGAATGTCAGCTATTTTTGTTGGTAAGGGGGTAGCGTAAACACCAGCAGGGTCACCATTTTATTGCAGGGGCACAGAGTGAGAGACAGAAAGCCACTAACTCTCACATCTAGGGAGAATTTAGAGTGACCTATTACCCTAACCGTTCAAACACCCCCACCATGTCCACACAAAGAATTCCCCAAGTCCTCCTGTCAGGCAGGTGGCTGAGGATCATCTGGACCAGGACCGTCATGTGAGGAGACAGCTTCTTCCTTGCAGCTGTTATACACTTCAAAACAACTGTGACGACTTATTATGGACTTTAATGCTGTGAAAAACTTTTTCCCCACCAGTGTTTAGTTATAAAATTGCAAGAGAAACAAAAGTGTTTTGAGAGTTCGACACAATGAAGTGGAATAAATGGGGGAAAAAGTGTACCACAGGGCTGGTGGGTATAAAAACTGGCAGAAAATACAAATGGTGTCAAGCCACACCATAATTTTCTTAGAACTCCCATTATTTCCCAGAGAGGTTTGTGGTTAGAGAAGAGGAGTTTGAAATAAAGAAAGCAGAAGCAATTGTGGAAGAGAAATAAACAGCTCTCTGGATAAAAAGGTTGGTAAACAGTCTTGCCCCGCAGCTTATGTCAGATGTGGAGTTTGGGAAAAATATGTGAAGGAGAAAGTGAATAATAGAATAGATGGAGGAATAATAAAGTAGGTTGACAGTTGCTATGCCGACGCTTTAGTGTATAGATGAGTTCTCATTCCAGATGATACATCTGTCCTTTTGATTTCCCACAGAGTTTAAAGAAACATCAAAGAGGAGCGACCGGATATGATACTGTATAAATCACATAAAAGTTCTCAGTGATGCAACGAGCAGGTGGGCAGGAGAGGAAATAAAGAAGTGGGTAATGAGGTATGGATTGAGAAGCAGGAGGGGTGAAAAATATTGATGAGAGTGACTGATGAAATACTAATTATAAGACATATCTGGAAATAAATTTATTTTAAAAAACACTAATGTATTGTGTTGTACTTTTTCAGTAACTAATGTCACATTTTTGTCACCTCAGGTGCAACATCTCTTCTTCTCAGGGCTGATAGAAGTCTTCTTAAAAGAAATAACTCGTGGATGAAAGATCATTACCACTTGTGTTTCTCAAAGTTGATATTATGGTGTTAAAACTTGAAAAAAAATAGCTAAGATCTGCTCGATGGAAAAGATATTTTGCTCACTAAGCAAAAAATAATAATAAAAAAAAAGTTGTCTGAACTGAAACAATTTCTCTCTGCAGCCTTTTCATCATAAAAATACCTGTTCAACTTAAGAGAAAGTCAGAAACCCGAGAACATGTGAGAGCTCAATTTAAGAAGATAATATATCCTGAACAGTGAGTAGTTTTTGGGACAGTTTTTATGCTGAGCTATCAGTGACCACCAAAAATATTTTTGTTATGAATGTGGAAATAATTTTAAAAACTTTCCAGCCAAAAGCAGTCTTTAATACAGTATTATGTCATTTATTATCAGCATTTGTACAGCCTTTTTATCAAGATCGCTTGAAAATATCTGTAAGAAGCAACACTAAATGTCAGACATGTTTTAGATAAAGTGTTTGGAAAGAAGCAACAAAACAGAAGCTTTCGGAAAGTTTTATTGTGGAAATGGAGTAGATGGTTACCGAGAAAGTAGAAGTTCAGGTAGGGTGTGAGGTGTCCGAAATAAACGTCTGGGAATGAGGAAATTGGTGAATCCACAAAAGTAAATTGGCCACCCCATCTGACATTGATCGAGGCTGACTAACCGTGAAGGTTTTTCCTGATATCTCAGGAATGAGTTTTCCAGATTTGTCAAGATGGTGGTGCAATTGACCACATACCAGACTGGATGACTCAATGACAAAGAAATTTTCCACAGTTTGATGATGTATGAAAAAAATACTAAGGACCCTCAGAGAGCAGGTGAGCTGGGATTGGCTAAAAAGCTGATTCTGATTTTAGTCCACGAGCAATCTAAGTTTACAGGTGAGCTATTAAAGACCAATAGGAAGCACCTCCTTGTGGAAAGCAGGTATACGTACAAAATCAATTTAAAAAAATGCAATTATCTGTTTAGCTGGGAGAGTTGTTCACAACTATCAGCTATATAGTCGACTATTTGAAATTCTATCTGAAATTCTATCTGAAATTTAACCACAATTTTATATCTTAGCAAATATGAATACAAAATATAAAAAAACACACTTCAGATTCATTGTTACAAATAACTTCATCAGTTGTTTCTGTTCATTCCATTGTCTTCTGCTTATCCAGGCCCGAGTCACGAGGGCCTCAGATGGGAAACCCAGGTTTCTCTTAACCCAACTGCATCTACCAGCTCACCAGCGAGGTGTTTGGGAGGCATCCTAACCAGATGCCCAAACTAACCCATCTGACTTTTCTCGATCCAGAGAAGCAACAGCTCTACTCCGAGCTCCTCCTGGATGGCAGATCACCTCACTTTATTTCTTAGTGAGAGCCCAGCCACCCTGCAGGGGATAAATTTGCACATTCTGATTATCTATATTGAAAGATTACAGTATGACAAAATCATAAAGCTTCCTAAACAAAGTCTTTGGATAAAATATAAAGAGATTCTTCAGGTTGCATCTCATTGTAATGATTGATTGGAAAAGAAAAAAGTTTCAGTTTGGTCGGATAAGTTTAGATTTATCCAATTTCTAACGGAGATTTGAAAATAAACAGAAAAAACTTAAGCGTTTAAGACTCTGGCAAGGGGACAATGGTAGGTGTAAATTCAAAAGGGCCAACAGAGGATTTGAGAACAAGTGCTTTGAGTGTGGCAGTCAGGTAACAAATGGATTTTGTTGGATTTGTGGGTGCACCAGTGTGTGCCTGAAGACACAATGAAACAAACAATTAAACAAACAGAAAAACCTAACATTGTTCAGATGGGTGTAAAAGAATTCAAACCGCTGTTTTTTATTCCAAATACCAAGCTCAGGTACTGCACTCAGTAATTTGCTTTGAAATGCTCAAAAATAGCATATTTTTATGTGTAACAACAGTAGTTACGTTCATATGATACTATTACGTTTCATTTCTGAACTCTTCCAAGTAGATTGATGAGAATCATTTAAATATGCTTGGCAAGAAAAAATTGATTACCACATTCTTTCAGGAACAACCGAATTATAATTGCTTCATAAATAAAAAAAAAAACATGTATATATGCACCAATGTTTGTTTAATTAAGTTATTGTACAGGACAAATAATAAAGGTGGTGGTGCAGTATTACCAAGTGCACCATTTTTTTTTCACTGAAGCAAATCCAAATTATATTTTCAATATTAAATAAAGTTTTTTTTTTTTTTTTTTCTATGCCTTCATTAAGCATGCAAGTTTTCCTGGCGTCTGTAACAATTTTGTGAACTTGATACGGCCATTCATTCATTCATTCATCTTCTGAACCATCCATCCCTAACAGGGTAGCGGTGTATGTCTGATTCAAGGCAACAGGAAGGATACACCCCGAACAGGACGCTAAAATTAAATTTAAAATCTTGACTGTTGCTCAGTCCTAACTATGCATGAACTGATTAGGTAATCAGAGCCATGCAAACAAAAGTCAAGGTCACAAATTTCTAGAGGCATATTGTTTGGTACCTTGGCGTTGACTGATTTAGTTAGCTTTCAAATTTGTATTTAACAAGTTCATCTGGATACTTGACTGTCACGTGAATTGTTGCAAGCTTGAAGGCCAGCATAAAATGGTCACATTTTGTTAGACAAGTTTGACAAGTCAGGACTATTTTCATTTAAACTTCAGCTTTGAATGAGTAGCAAATCATTTTTATTTATTCTATTTTTTAATGATAGTCATCAAGGCCATTCTGTCGAAAGAGGAAATGGAGAGGCGTTTTTTTTCACCACTCATTTAGTCTCTGCATTTGTGCAAAAAATGTCAGAGAAATGATGAGTAAGTGCATTGTTCAGCTCTTCTTAATAGACCACTGAACCGGACTTGCTCTATCAGACGTGGCCTAATCGTTGGCCTGCACAGCTTCCATTGTCTCTAATGGCTCAGAAGCACTTGGGGCTGGAAAACTGCGGAGTCTACCCCGCTACAGAAATCCAAGTGCCATATATGCAGATGGATTTCTGCACAGCAAACAGCACTCTGGTCCTGCTGCCTGTGAGACTAATCAAATCCACAGAGTGGATGACTGCAGGGGGTGAAAGGTAGAGGGAAGGAGGAGGTATGTGTGGGGGAAGTAAATGGTGGAGCTTGCAGAAAGCTGAAGGTAATGCATCTGCTTTTTCATATAAACGCAAAGCAATCAGTGCAGAACACCTCGCCTCCAAACAACTGGCCCTTTTAATAACACTGATACCGGCTCACAAACACGTGCACAACTAGCTTTATTGGAAACCAGCCTGCCAGAATTCATGTGTTTCATCTCAAACTGGCAAGCTAGTCGTTTGCACATGTGCCCAGTTCATAGTATTTGATGTTTTGAAGAGTTCAGAGGATAACTACAGCTTTACACTGTCAGCATGATGGCACTCGGTGTGCTGTGGTGATGCTGATGGACTGAGTGTGTGTTTGTGTCAGCTGTCTTCTTGCTAAAAAATACACCAGTCAGCAGATTTGTGACACAGCCGGATTTCCACTCACACACACAGTTCTTGACATTTTTACACATGGGGGAAAAAATCTCTTTGGCGACAAATGGCTGACTTTAAGGTCTCTTTAGGTTGGAGGTTGACCATAAACAAAGTACGTGCAATTTGTTAAGTAAAGTCATGTATCCACCAAATTTAGAACTTCTAGAGAACATGTGAGTAAATATGAGAATATCTGCATCAAATGTAACAATTAAAAAAATCCACATGAAAACACGCTGAAACAGTAATAATTTTTTTTGGGCAAAACATTATATGACAGTTGGTTTATTAAAAAATGTGTGTGGGTGTTAGAGTGCATGTATGATGTCTGTGAGGGTTCTTATGTGTGTTCCATCTACACCTTCATACACATATGGCTCTTCCATCAACAGCATCAGCAGGAGGCAAAGAAAGATCTGTCCAAATTCCTCAATCCTACCACTAATTCCACACATACACAGAACCCACTGACACCTGGAGCACCCGTCCTAAATATACCAACTCCCCAATGAGCAGGCATGTGTCTTTGAGCTGCACAGGAATCACAGAAATGTGTAGCTCTTTAGAAAGAAGTCAAGTTTGAGCCTGTCATGTGTTCTTTGGATTTTTGGCAGTGGGTATGTTTGGTGCTACCCTCAGTTGATGGTGATGGACAAAGATCACCTGCATATTTAATCACTTTTGATTTGTCTTACATATTTTGAGGAATAAAAATGGAGCTTTAATGTAGTTAAAAATGGGAATAAATATGGCTAAATTACTTAGAGTTATCAGAAATAAATGATAAACAACAAAACTAAGAAAAGAGCACAAAAAAGTCTCAGTTAGATTCATTGTTGGACTTTTTAGAGTTTCCAATAAAGTAAATTTGAAGCTTTAAAGTTTCATAAAAATAATCAGCACAGATTGTGTTTGCGGAGTTTGATGGATCACAGACTGTATGTTAAGATAGCAACATAATGTAATGAAAGGAGCAAATTAGTTGCCACAGATTACCAAAAAACATAAATGTTCTGCCTCACTGTCTTACTTACAGCTTACAAAAATTGAGGATGTAGCCTATGAACCCATAAAACTAAAATTTAGAGATCATTTTAAACATTTATAAATCAGTTGCCTGCATGTCACTAGAAAGACTCAGCTGTCTCATCTTAGTGTAGAGACACTGCCTGATTTTTGGCTCAAATTTTAAATAAAATAGGTATGAAACATGTTAACAAGTGCAGAATAAAATATCAGACTGACTTCTAATGAAGGGCTGCTTGGTGGATCAGTGGTTAGCACAGTGGTCTCACAGAAAGAAGATTGAGGGTTGGAACACTGGTCTTTCTGTGTGAAGTTTGCATTTCCTCCTCGTGTGGGTGTTCTCTGGGTACTCTGGTTTTGTTTCACTCTCCAAAAGCATGCATGTTAGTTTGATTGGCTGCTATGAAATTGTCCCAAGAAATAAGTGTGTGTGACCCCACAACAGACTGGCGACCTGTTCGGGGTGTACCCCACCTCTCGCCTGAAATCAGCCAGGATACGTGCTTTTATCCCACCTCGGCCCTATTAGGAAGAAGCGGTTCAGAGGAGGAAACAAAAACTTCACTCACAGTCAGCCACCTTCTTAACTGTGTATCCCTTAGATGGTTGCGGGGGTGCCAGAGCCCATCCCGGCTGATTCGAGGCAAGGGGCAGGGTACACACCAAACAAGTTGCCAGTCGTTGTGAAACAAGTGTGTGAAAGTCAATTAGATCACAAGGTTTATTAAAATGTGCTTGAAACACTCATACTTCTAACATCTCATTGAATAAAAATGAAAGCTTCACTTTTAGCTTTCAAATATGAACATAAAAACACAAATCAATATTTGTGAATGTAGGGACTTTAGTGTCGGTATAATTGATGTTATTTGGCTAAGTGAGGATTTAGAGGTTAAGAGATCAAAATGTTCTGAAAATGTTTACCATCATATCCCTGCAATACAGCACAACGTGTTATTTATGTACAGATCCATTGAACAGGCCTCATAAAATGATCAATGCCACTGCAAACATAGCACTGTGTACACATACTCACGCAGTGACCACTATATTACTCCTTTTATCACGTCATGTTTTATAGCAGCAGTAACATCGCTGGTTTTACTGGAGCCCTGTATGTACAATGGCATTACATTACTTAGCAACAAGACAAGAAAAATGATATTGCACAGCTGGTATGCTTCATTTTCAGTTTGAAAACTGATAATCCATGGATTAGCCTCCCATCAGTGAGGCATCTCTTCCAGGTTACAGTTTATTCCCATATGATGCTTCACTGCTCAAACATTGGCTTGTTGCCCCTTAGATGATCATCTTGTTTTTTTATCTGAGCTTCAAACCATCTTTCTCCTTACTCAGTCCTCATGTATTCCCTCTTTCCCAACACTCATTTATTTCCATTGGAGAACATCGATTGGCTCATTTAAGCCCCACTGTCTGGACTAATATTTCACATCATGCAGTCTCTCTCCACTCATTCATCTTTCCTCCATCGTGCTTCAATCTTCTTGCTTTGTCATTAGTTTTGCCTCCTCTTTCCCCACCCCAACCTCCAAATAACAAACTGGAGAACCAGTCCAACTTGATGGGTTAAAACCTTATTGACACATGATCTTGTGGCTGAATGACAAATCAGAACAAAGCCTGTGTGCATATTGTTTTCATGTGAGATCTCACTCCAAGTGGACAGATTCTAATACTGCATTGAGAAGCTTTAGATTTGGAATAAGATCAACCAAATCACTTTTTTCCAGTTGGACATCACATTTGTTAAAAAAAAGATTGAAGAGGAGAATACGATATACTACACTAGTGTTAATGCCTCAGAACTCCACTGGGTTGAAATTCTGTGTATCCAAATGCAATTCACACACTGAAATTAAATGACCACATTTACATTCACATCCATCCGGAATCTCATCCTCTTTCTTGTTGACATGTGTCTTTTCTCACAGATTTACACAGAATACAAACTTTAGACAGCAGGCACTGAAACATGAGTACACATTTCCATCTGCTGATCTGTAAGAGGACTGCAATGAGAAAAGAAACTTCCTGTGGATGGATTAAGATCCCACAACAGACTTGCAACCTGTTCAGGGTGTACCCCGCCTCTAGCCTGTGATAGGCAACCGATACAGGCATACAACATGCTAAAGTGAATTTATGTTTTGCTCTAAAATTCTAACTCAGTTTCTATGTGATTGTCAGCAGTGTCCTGTTCGGAAAATTGAAAACTAGCACTTCATGTCATTTTTCTACCACTAGAGTGAAAAACAGTCATTTGAAACTTGCTTGATCTGTATTTATTTAGACCCTTTGACCACCTGGGACATTTGCCTCACTATAAAAAATACATACAAATGATTATTTTATCATACTGCTGATTTTATTTATTTATTAACTCCACAGTTCTTTAAAAAAAAAACTGGACCCATTATAAATGATGAAAAACAATGTTATTTAAAAAAATCAAGATTTGAGATGATTTACAAAATATATACATTAAAAACCCACACAAGTACATATCCACACAGTCTATAATGCATCCAAAGGGGTCAAGAAGTCTGAATCTGATGGAAAAATAGTTGTACAATTCAAAAGTTAAAATTATGAGTTTCTTCAGGTTACTTTTTGAAACATCGTAAGCTGCAATAACCTGATGCTAAATTACTAAGCATTATATGAATATTTAATGGTGCGACAGTGGTTGGTCAGTGAATTTATCACTGTTTCATCATTTCTTCATTAATAAGTGTGGGGGAAAACGAGATCAAAGTTCACTATGATGTAATGAGATGTTGTGCCAATTAGCTTGAGAACTGCAGACAATTCAACAGGAACTTTACAAGCGTACCAGCTACATCAAACCATTTGTAGATGCTGACCATCTTGCATAGCTAGAAGAAAATTATTTTGCATGAGCTAGTTCTTGCAAATCTTTAAGTACAAAATGTGGAAGCAAAGTTTAAGAAATAAAACATCTGAAAGCAGATTCAGGCTTCTGGACTGCGCTGGATACCTGTGTGTTCATGTACATGTGTGCAGCTGATGTATATAATTGCATCTTTCTTTCAATTTAAAAGATATTTTTAAAGAAAGTAAAAAAACTGTTCCATTTTGTAATTTGCAGGAACTCAGCAGGTATCTACATTTAACACCTATCATGTATTGAGAGGTTCAAAAAGAAAAAAACAGACATGCAGGAAAATCTATTCAATGTTTTTATCTCTTTTCCAGCATAATCTGCTGTATGAAACAATAACAACACGAGTAATTAACAATGAAAATAAAAAACACCAAAAAACACAAATAATTAAAAGAACACAGTATCTGCAATCAGCTGGAGGTTATAAGTACAGACACATACAGGGATGATTAAAGGACTGGACTGACACAACATAAACAATACATGTTGAGTAAAGGATAAAAACTTCAAATCCCAACGCTGGTGTAAATCAGAGAGAAAGAGGAAACAGGAACACCAGAGTGTATCCAGGAGCAACATCAGATATACCAAACAGGAAGTAGAAATGACCGGTTTTGTGAAACGTGATAATCTTCTGTGTAATAAACTCTTATTGATGCTGTCAGGTGGAATTGAATCGCAATGAGCGGAATTAGGACTTAATCATAACTCTCTTAACAGAAAGAAAAAAAAACAGGACGAACACTGATTAGTTTTTGCCTGAAGGCTTACAGCTAGAATGAGGCAACAATTGGCCTAATGAGTAAAACTTGTTTTGGTTTGTTGTTTCATGTCTGAAGAACTTGCAAAAATAATTTGACTTGAACGCAAACAGTGGAAACCACAGGCTAATAAAAACATTCGGATCAGTTTTGCCTGCTTGAAAAATAGGCGCTCATTTAAACGAACTTTGATTCAAACTTAACTTTGACACCAGCTCAGGAAATACTTTGCTTAGAAATCCTGGTCCTAGACGTCTTTAGATTACTTTAGTTCTGACCCAGACTTTTTAGAGTAACTACAACTTTATCTGCTGGTTGGCTTGTTATGGAGGACTGCTTTATGTCTTCAATTAAAAGACAAATCAAATAATCAAAAGTAATTATCATAGTTAGAAAAAAAAAACCCCAAAACATTCAAATGGAAAGAAAATAATAGTTCAACTCCTGCAAGCGATCAAGCTGGACTTCTTCCTCATGAATGCAGTATTTACAATATTCTGTACACCCTACATCCCCTTCTCTCTGTCTCTCTCTCAGCTGTGACCTCACTTATACTTCAGGCTTTGCCTTTGACTCACTCTGTCACTCCCCATCACTCTCTCTGCAGCCTTCAACCACAGTTCTGGCCACCGGCTTTTGTATCATTTGATTGTCTTTTTCCTTTAAGTCACAAATTCCCTTTGGTCCACCCCTGCTTGTGCTATTCTTTCATCTCGTAATTTTTTTATACAGTGGATAGAACTCTCTACGCCTCTGCCTGTTTGTACTCCATTGCCCCGCCGTTGCTACTGTTCCCACATCCCAGAGGAAAGCTGTTTCTATTGCTTCCAGTTCCTTCCATCGCCTCAAAGCTCTTCTCTTCCAGCGGTTTGCTGATCCAGGCTCCGTAGCCATACAAACTTAGAGTATGGAAGAACTGTTGTTTGGCGAGCTGGAAAGACGAGGCTGCGATCTTGGCCTGTGCGTAGGAGGGCAGTGACAGGAGGTCAGAGCGACCACACTTCTGGCACAGAGAGCGGAACAGGCAGAACAGGTTGGATTTGGACACACGGGACACTGCCTGTTTGTTCCTGCAAAAAGATTGAAAATAGTCTTTTTAGCTTGATGATGAGCAGAAAAATACAAACAAAAAACCCCCGACGCCTCATTGTTTATTTTGTTTTTTTATTTACAAGTAAGTTGGATGATTTGATGGCCTGAACGAGGCTAAACACATATAAAAAAAGTGATCTGTTAGTTAGAGAAAGAAAAGAATTGAACTTTTCATGGGGCATCCAAATTTACAGGGGAAAAACTAATAATTAGAAGAAAACCTTTCTGAACTGAGTGAGCAAATATAACAACCATTAAGATTTTATCTTTTTAGTGTTCAGTTTGCATTTAAAATGAGTTCTAAAAATATGCAATTGTTCACTCAGCCTGAAGCTGAACCGGGTTGATAAACAAATGTTTTTAAAAGTATCTTAAAAAGAAAGAAAGCCTACCCATATACATGTCTGAATAAGAATGAAAACTTCTAAAATCAGTAGGACGCTAGCATGTGTGAACAGGGATTTCTGTTCTATCTAAAACCAAGTTTTTTTAAAGTTACATACCCATCAACTTTTCCTTTGGTCCCATCCAGCACCTCAACGCTGTACTGGTCTGGAAGGCTCCAGTTCACACTGGACTCTTTAGTCTTGCCTGTGTGTCGTGTTGAGTCGTACACACTAACTCTGCCCACCTACCAGCCGGAAGGGATGTGGTGCGGTAGGGTGAAAAAGAAATATACATTTAGCACACACAGAGGTGGTTTAATTTAATCATGCTATATTAAAAATTGTTACAGTATTAAATGCATCACAGTCAGTCATTTCGGTCAGTGTGGAAATAAAAGCCAAACTCATGCTGAAAAACAAACAACAAGACAACCAGCCAGCTATTGGATTTCTGGCATTTTTTCCTCCTGCTGCAGCAGGTACTAACCTGCTTTTTTGTTAATTGATGGATGGGCCTAATTCACACAAGATGAACAATGAAAAACGGCTTCGGAGGCGGCAATAGGAATTCTGGCAACCTAATTAATTAATTAAATGAGAATGACCTCCATCTTGATGATTTATGTTCATGTCTAAAATCACATCATAAAACTGGTGTGGCTACCTCGGGGTGATTCAGCCTGAAGGGAGCAGGAAGATTCTGGGAGAAACTGTCACCGTCTCTTGCCAGACGGCAGCAGACAGCACGTGTCAGGTGGCCGTGGCTGTACAGGTAGCCTGGTGGATCCACAAATACAAGTTTATCGGACAGATAATGAAATAAAAATATAGATACAACTGATCTACATCTGCCTGAAATTCACAGTGCAGGTAATAATTGTTTGTTCCCCTGGGAAACTCAAACTTAAAATGATCTTTAACCAAACTGTTTTTGTTGTTTTAACTAGAAATGACACAGGCTTTTTAAAAAAAAAAAAAGTAATACAATATTAAAGAGGTATTATTTTGGAGGTAAAACATTTCTCAACTTTCATTTACATTTGAGCTAAAGTCTGCATGCCCAAAGTTATTCTTATTATCCTCACAAATGAAAAAAAAAAAACTTCATAAGCTATTGCAAGAAACAAATTGTTTTTGCAGTTGTTGACCAACTTCTGCACGCCCTGTTGGTATTTTGCTCATTTAGATTTACAACAATGAACTACAACATTTCAGTTACATGGTAATAAAAGTTGAGAAAAATGTTTTTTACACAAAACTTTGGGAATTAAAGATAACCGTAAGTTAAAAAATGTCTTGGTAATTAAAAGCATCACTGTACCAAGAGTGATGGACTTCAAATAGATGGGATCCATAAAGTGGGTGAGCATTGCCCCCTGCAGGCCCAGTACGTTCCAGCGCAGAATCTTATCACTGCAGCTCATGGTTCGCAGCCTTTCTCCGTGCTGGATGCCGTCCCAGGTGGGAACAATGGCACTTGACTCCACTGGGATAGTTCCTTCACCTAAACAGCAACAAGACACAAAAACAAAGGCAGACAGGCTTTTAGCTCTCAACAGCATATCAAGCTCTCATACGTAGTGTGTGACAGACGACAAGTAAAAACAAAGAGTAGATCATCTACCATTCTCCACTTTGGTGCGAAGCTTCCCCTGCTTGGCATTTTCAAATAGCGGCTGGTGACCCTGGACTTCATCTCCTGTTTCACTACAGGACTTATCAAACAAAGCACCGTCCCCACAAGGAGCCGTGCTTAAAAGAAGAGGAGAAAAAAAAAGAAGATCCACATTTGACAGAATCCAAAATGACAGAAAATGCTGATGTATCAGACTAATGGACAGGACAGAAACAGTTTAGAATTAGAGAAGAAAAACAAAAGAACACGTCTGATCCTATTACCTAATATAGAGGTGAAAGGTGATGTCGGATTTGATCCGTAGTTTGTTTTCTGTTCCTGGCTCAAATATACTGTCGTCTGCGCCGTCATAGTGCTTAAGCAGCTCACTGTACAGAAACCTGAGAAGAAAGGAGACAGTGGGTTAGGCTTATAAATAATGTCATGCTGATCGGTTCTAGGAGACAAGGGAGTATTTTTAGAAATGAAGGAGAAACATTAATAAAGACACAAGATATCAGTGTCTACCGAATGAATCCCCTCCTGGAGATGATTTCTGCATGGCAATCATTAACTGTATCCCCTTTAAGGCTCAACTCTTCTCCTTTGACACAACGATTTCCTGTAAAATAAAATGAAAAATAGGCCAATGTCAATGAACGCCACAATGAAACACCTCTGAGTTTAGTAGTGACCTAGTTAGCTTCTAACTTGTGACAGCACATGCCTCTGAGCATAAATACCAACTAAACACACAAAAAAAACAGGAATAGAACATTTTCTTCCTATTTTTAAAACTTGTACTTTCACACATTTTTTCTAGTCTCTTTTCTAGAATGTGTAACTACCCGTTCCGACGCTGACGACCGTTCCCAGTCCTTCTCCTTTTCTCATGATAATGGTGGCCAAAATCTTGCGTCCCAGAAGGCTGTGCTGGATCCGTGTGGTCAAGGCATTAAAACGCTGGTGGCTCAGCATTGCTATCTGGTCATGCAAAGTACTGCCACTCACAGGTAGCTGGGGAAAAAAAGTGTGTTTTCATATAGAGTGCATCTTCTTGATACAGCAAACACAAAATATTCCACACATTAAATGTTTATTATCACAGTCCCGGTATTTGCTAAACTAAAACTAAACTAAAACTAATTTAACCATAATAAAAGGAGACTGGGTTGTGATGATGTTTTAATTGTTTTTTCATTATCTTTATAAAATGACCAATTTAATTTTTTTTTTATTGATTTATTATTATTGTGTCTAAATTTTTTCATTCCTAATTATTTAAAGCTGAGGTTAGAATTTCTACATTTTTTGATGCCTACAATTAAAGAAAAGTCAATACCTCAGTTGGGATGAGCTCGCCTGTTCGTGCCGCCCTCTCAGCTTCTCCAATCAAGACCCGCAAAGCAGCGTCAGCAGCTTCTTGTTTTCCTTGTTTCTTGTTTGAAGCACAAACTGCAGGAAACCAGCGTCCACCCAGTTTGGCCTGATAGGTAAATCTTAGTGAGATGGAAAAGAGAAAAAGTTTTTTAATGGGTATGTTCTATAAAAAAAAAAACAGGAAGTAAAAAGAGTAATAAAATTTTCTTTAAATCACACTAAAGATCAAAGCATCATCATCAAAAAAAATATTTGAAAAGAATATAGTAATAAAACAACATGTGTGGTGTCATACTTGGGCTCATGTGCCGGACCAGACTGGGCAACCAGACGGATCTCAGCAGCAAATCCACGAGCCCGGGCGTATTCCAGAAGACCTGACACTGCGTTACTGTTCAGGTAATTTATGAGATCCCCCACACCAGCCTCATGTGCTGCTCGCAATTCATCTGCTGTTAGAGGACGCAGAGAGGGACATGCTGTTCCAGAAGCGTCTCCTTCTACATCACTAGAAGGACCCAGAGGCAACTGAGGCTGGAAAAGAAAGATGGGGCAGTTAAGAGATGTCAATGGCTTAGCAAAGGCATTGGTGTCACAGGCTAGAGAAATTGACTATTAAAAAAAAAAAAAAACCCACATATTTAAATCTTAAATGAATTTCCTTTTGCTTGACACCTCTTACCTTGTTGAGCTGCAGTTTTCCATCAGCCATTAATTCTTTGACAGCTTCCTCTGCTGCCAGCTGGCGGGCTGCTTTTTTACTAGGAGCAGAGGCTTCAGCGAACAAGAAGTCTCCAACCTTCACTCTGTACATGAACCTGAAAAGAGAGCCGACAAGGTGAAAGGGGTGTAAGAGAGATGGAGAGAGTTACTTTGGTCTGTAACAGAGATTGTTCACTTAGAAGGATTGTAAGTTAGTATGAGATGAACAGATGGGTGGAGACAGGGTCACGGTAAAGACGGTTTGTGGTGAAGCAGCTGAAAGGACACGCACGCACAGTATTTTAACAAAGGTCTTTGGAAAAAATGCCTCACAGATAACATACAGTTATATCTGCCAGGCAGAGAGTCGCCTCAGGGGATGTTTTAAAAGAATAAATGAACAGAGATGGTATTGTGTTTCTGTCAGATGACTAGAATTCTGAGGATGAAAGTAGATAATTTTCTGGAACAGATTGAATGTAGACCTTTCTGTGTGTTATGTGGTGGAAAACAAACATTCAAAAAATAAAAGACAGTGGGAAAGAGGTCACACCTTGGGTCGTGCGGCGGGCCAGCCTGCCCTGTATTGATAAACTCAATGGGGTTCCCAGTACGCTGACAGTACTCCATCAGGACAGACACAGGATTCTTCCCACCAGGCAGAGAGCGAGACAGCGGTGGACGAGGTCTTTCCAATGTCGCCTCTGCACCTCCTGATTCTACTGTTCCTCCTGTGTTTTCAACTGTCCCCTAGCAGAGAGACAACATGGAATTTATTGTACAAGAACCGTAACGGCATCCATATGTAGTTAACCTTTTTATTTTTTCTAAATGGGATTTTTATAACAGAAAAAACATTACATTTGAATGTAATGTAACATACACTGGTTTCTGGAAGTGACTCAATCACTTGGTCCATGGTGACAGGATTTACGTCTCCAATCGATCCCGTTCCTCCCCGCATTTCGTGGATTAGGGCACGAAGGGTGGCTGCAGCAGCATCTTTTTTTGCAACCTTTTTACTAGAAGCTTCTGCAATCGGATAAGTTCTCCCATTGAGCATCACTTGCATGCGAAATCTAGTGGTGAAGAAAAAAATACCCACTGAAAATCTGAGCTCCATGATATCAGAAAACCTAACAGAGATAACGGTATTAAAAGTTCTTAAAGAAATTAAATAGGGCACAGATTGAATGTTTTCTCATAACTGTCATAACATTGTTCCAGATATCTGCCAAGTTGTTCTTTCTGCAAAAGTGACCAGTGCATTTTGATCTAAACCTTTGTGCTGTAAAGTCTTCCCACACAAGTTATGTAAGCAGCTCAATTTTGAACAATTTCTACATCCCTGTAAATATTAAAAAGCAGTAACCTGCACAAATTAAATCACAACAAAACAGACGTAGCTACTAACCTCGGGTCGTGAGATGGTCCATACTGATCGAGAAGTTGAAACTCACAGTTTTGGCCCAAATACTGGGCATATTCCATGAGACCGCTGACAGGGTTTTTCAGTTTGACTTCCTGTAATTTGGCCCACAAATTTTGGGGAGGCGGGGCAGCCAGTGACACTGCAACAGTCCCCACAGCATTATTATTTTCTAATGCCAGTTTCTCAGCATCGGTTTGTTTCCGAATTGCATTGAGGTATTCGGGAATATCGTCGTTAGCCCATTGTTCGTCATTAGCAAACTCCTGTTAGAATTCATAAATAAAAAACATAGGAGGTTAATTTTCTTTGATGTGGACTTTTTTACCTGTTTTTTTTTTTTTTTATTGGAAAAAAAATTCCGTTTCTTGAAAAACTTTGGTCCTGAAGATTATAAACATCTCAACAAAGTCTTCTTGTTAATCACATTGTCTTCCTCTCAGACAAAGGTAAAAAAAAAATGCATTAGTAAAGGACCATGTAAATCTAACAAACTTTTGGTTTGGCTTAACTAATTGGGCCGAATTGCCTCGTTTTACCATCACAATTGTAAAATAATTAAAAAAAAAAACAAAAAAAACTTAGTCACAACTCTACCCACAAATTGACAATGTTCTCCACAGATTAATCCAGAGACCCTTATATACTTTAGTTGATTGCATATTCAAGTTTGATTTTGTGTATATATTAAAAGTTATTCAGATTTGTTTTCACTGTTAAATGCATAAGTGTCCTGCCAAAATCATTATGTGTAGTAGAGGCAGTGGTTAAGGCTTACACAATTTTGTTTTCATTGACAATTTTCTCATTATCGTCAAGGTTTTATGCTTTTTCAAGCAATTGCTTCCTCATTAAGCACTTTGGTTTGTATTATTCCATGAATACATTTGTACACTTCAAAATATAAAACTTCACTTACCCTTTTCAAATGACGCTGTTCTGCATTCTGATTTTTAAGCTCTGGAAGTAAATCAAGACCTGGTATATATGCCAGTGGCTCAGAAGAAAACAAATTTTCTTTACTCTCTTCCTGTTTAATCGCTTCCATCTTCATCTGTTCCTGCACAGCTGGAGAGCTTTGTGAAGCTCTGAGGGTCCGCTCCATCCTCTCTCTGCGATGGCTGGACAATTTCCATTTCGGAGGGTTAACATCACTGTTCCTTGTGACTTCTCCTAGTTTTTCCAAACTAGTAAGAGTGGGATTGACTCTCTTCACATTATTGAAACCCAGATTTTTTGCTATGGCGAGAGCAGTCGCCTCACCAGATCGTAGGAGGTACTGTAAAATTAGTTCTTTAGTTTCTGCCATCATAGCAGGATTAAGTTCCTGATCAGACGTTTGGGGTGTACCAAGATGCTCTTTCTTGTTTTGCTGACTTGTTGCTGATGACTGGAATTCGTCAGAGTCTGATAACTCTGAAGAGGAGGAATAAGAAGAAATAGATTCAGTATCAGACTCCCCTCCTCTGCTCAATCCCCCGTCTTCTGTTTCTGAGTTGACTCTGGTTTCAGGTATCTCTTGGTGTTCGGTAGTAGGAGACAAATAAGAAGATGAGTCGTAGATGCAAGACTTTGGTTCTACTTTTGCTCTGAGATGTTTGTTGTACAAAGTCCATACAGGTGGGCTAAGTCCTTCTTTTGAGGCTTTCTGAGATTGTTCCAAAGAGTAAAGAGCCCTGTTGACTAATTTCTTAGATAAATGCAACTTTTTGGCCAATGCCTTTGCAGACACACTTTCATCTGGCCGCAGGGCAGTCAAAGCCTTTAACACCTGATCTGGTATGTCAGCCGAGTAAGGAATATTCTTCTTGGGTTTTCTCAAATTTCCTGAGTTGCCTAAAGAAGAACACTTATCAAACTTTTCAGCTCCTCTGTAAGGCCTGTCTCTGGATAAGGTTAAACTTTGAAAATTGTTACACAGGGTGTTTGTTTGCTCAAACCTTGATCTGTCAGAATAATAGTGGTTTTGAGGATCTTGACTGCCTCGAAACGCTCCTACACCAGGTGGATATCCAAAACCTTGATCTTGACTATGGCCCCTTACGTCCCTATAGGAGTTATTGGGGTAGTATTGGAACCTAGGTGGTCTTTTAGGAGTTCGTCCTCCTCCTCGAGGACTAAATCTAAACTGTGGTGCCTGAGAGCGCTGACCCCTCAAGAACTCTGCCTGTTTGTATTGAAAGGAATTGAGAACTAAGTTGGCATCATATTGGTGGTTATGGCAGTAAATAAAATCTGCAGAATTAGGAAGAGATTTAGAGTGTGGTGAAGGGGGCCAGGATTGTGGAGGTTGTAAGGATACGGCAGGCTGGGCAGGACCGTTGTAGTGATTTAGATTCGGGGCTTGCAGCAGGTCACCTCTGGCAAATAGTGGTGCATTTTGGTGGGCTGGTGGATGCCTGGAACACTGTTCTTTGTAAGCCCCTCTTCTACCTCTGCTCATAGCGCAGGGGTCAAACACAAAGAGGGGTGATCCAGCAGGCTGTGCTGCTTTGAGATTATTTTATCCTTCGACCAACAAAATACCCTGATGCATAAACAATCAGGGCTGGATTGGTGCACGCTGAGAGTATCTGAAAAAAAAAAAAAGATAGTAGAAAAAATAAAAATTGCAGTTAGATTAGTTTGGCAGTTAGAAGGGGGAGGAGGGGAAACACAGGTAAAAGGGTCTTTGAATTGTGTCTTTAACCCGGTTAAGTGTCCTTGATTAAGTCAAATAATTTACATTCATCATCACCCTCCACTGAAGTTGACCTGAATTGTAGCATAATAAGAGTGTGTGATACATTACAAAAGTAACTCAAATAAAAATTATAAACAGGCGATAACGCTTTGCAGCTAATTTTTCCAGAATCCATTTTCAAATCATAAGCCTATCAGTCTGCAAGGATATCACAGGGTGACTTGCTTTCTGTTTTTGTCACACTGAAACTTAAACCCAGGCTAAAAGGAAACTGATAAATAATTCAGACCTTCTTGTGACTATTCTGTATTGTTTCTGAACACAAAAAAATTGCTTAAGAGTTAAACCGCTGCCAGCTGAGCGTACAACCGAGACAATATGGCAGAACAGGGACACTTTCAAGGACAAATGAATGTGGAAATGACAGCTGAGGAAGAAAAAAGCTAAAGACAAAAGCTGAAATGTAGAGGTAAGTTCATTTCTTTCACAAAACATGTGTGACAAACCAATAGGTATTTTCATTTTGACTTGTGTCATTCAGATTTTAAACATTCTCCCATGATGAAAACAAAGATTGATTCTGCCTCGAGTATCATACCTGACAACACTCAATAATATCTATATCAGCCAGACTGACAACAAAGAGACACCCAATAGAGAGTCAGGTGTCAGCCCCTGTGGTGTGTCACACAGAGCTGAGCAGGCCCAAACACTGCTACATTATTAGAGAACACCATTACAGTAATAGGGAGCGACAATCCTGGCAGCCTGAGGATGAACGCTGCTGAAGCTGACAAAGTTTAAACCTGATGTAAACCAACATCTGACAGCCAAAAAGCAAGGATGTATTTATTTATTTAATAACTTTTCGGTTTTTTAGCTGGTACAGACAGTCTGGCAAAAAACAATCTGACAAAATTAATCAACTCTTCAACATAGTAATGCTGTCAAGACAAGAATAGACAAGATCAAATGATGCCAGTAAGTCAGTCCACCAAACAACCTCATGTTTATAAAGGACATTAACCATTTTTTATCTATTCTTGAGCTAGCAGGCTATCAACCTCACCTTTGGATGGCTAATCAAAAGTCGAAGAATTAAAAACAAAAATGAGATCAATTGAGCGTAGATAGATGCCTTTGACTTTTTCCAATTTTGAGGCTGAATCAAAAATACGCAAATGTTAATCTAAGTTAAACGTTGAACAAACAAAATTGTACAAACAACGTAGTAAAAAGTGGCAACTGGTTAGCAGAAAACAAGTTGATCATATCTTTAAATCCGTAGCTTCTTCTTTAGAAATACACAATCACAAGTGACTTATATATGCTGATCGTTTATGGTGCTGTTGCAAAATGTTGCATCAGTAAGTTTAGAGGAAAATACAACGACGGATTGGTTTGGAAAGTGTAAAAACATCAGGAAATCTAATTGGATAAGTTTCGTTTTCGCTTCTAAACTAAAGTTAGGTTTCTGTTTTATCACGTGTCAGAATTCACAAGGACATCCTTCTTTCTCTGGATCCAGAAAGCAGACTGATTCCACACTGAAACATCACATCCCCAGATCAGATTCTCACATTAAATATAAAACGAGACAGAAATGCTCGAGTCTGCTCGTAATGTAATCTATTAGTGAAGATCAAAATATCACATTAAAGTCTGATCGGTTTACTATAATACTTGTATTTGTTAACAAAGCTGTACACGTACAGGAATAAAAAATAGAATTATATAAAGTTATACCAAAATAGTGAAATATTGTTTGCAATTGACACTGTTGTGAGTTTTTTTTTTAAAATGTTTCAAATGTACTTTATGTATAAAGCGGGATGATCAAGCGATTGTGTAACAAGTTATGAATACTTCGGATGTCTGCAAATAAATACACTAAGTTTCAATTAGTATAAAATCTTTCATTACCATGTTTGTCTACATGTGTTCGAGCATCAATGTTTTCTTAATATTTGACGCAAACATACAGAATCAGACACTAACGTTCACATTAAAACAACACCGACAGATTAGATTATCTAATATTTATAAACACCAAAAAAGTACGAGGTGGGTAGTTTGACATGTTAAACAATAAAAATGAGATTATTTTTTTTTAGCGTCCAGCTGGCTCGCAGCAGCCACATGAACATCGTCCCTCCTCCAGCTAACCTCAGTTAGCATGTTAGCTTCTCACTGTGAGACCCATTTCGCACTGATTCCGCACCGCTTTATTTTACCCTCAGAAAAAAATGGTAGTGGGTTATTTCTAATCCCAAAATACCAAGTAATTAACTAATCAAGCCATAGAAAATAAAATAAATAAATGTGACAGCTTGTAACATTTACCTCAGCTTGCGGTGTTCTAGCAGATTCGGAGGAAAATAGAAATGCAGTGAGAAACAATCAAAGCCATGAGGCGCGTGAATGTGACGTACACACCTGTGACCCGAATCAGACTGCTTTGCGTCGCGTGGAAATGACGTAAAAAGGTTGGGTGCCTTTTCGTTTCAGCAGTATCCTTTCGCTGCATCCTTTCACCGTGCATTAGAAAGCGATTTAGAAAGAGAGCACATCTGGAAATATTGCATTTTTTCTTTTGGTTTGAATTATTTTTTAAACAGAGATAACTTTTTTTTTAAACCGAGAGATCGTTTGTACTCACAGTTTCTAACAATTGTCCAAAATCAAATATCTTATCCCAAACCAGCTAATTTAAATTGAATTTGTACATGTAGATATTTCTAAGAAGCCTTGTTCAACAATTCAGACAGGCTTCTACACTACATTTTTCACCCACAAGTGTTGAATAGTCCCGTTAAAATTGTACTGATTCTTCAATTGCTTTGTTTGTCTTGCCTTCACTTTTTCCGTTGCCTTTAAAATAAGCAGAATAAAACTATAAAAACCATGCAATAAACGACTGCACCTGGTACATATATACATACATGTGTACTGTATATACTGTATGTATGCAAGTAAGTATGAAAAACCCTTTTGCATCTTTCTCGGCAGTTGTGGTGCTGTACATAAAGTTTAACTGTCACCCAGTGTCATCCTCCTGTATTTATATATGGCTTATGAATTTGGCCTAAATTTCATCAGGGACAACATGATATCTTCCTGCAACTCAGCCTTTTTCTCCTTATCCACCACAGTGCATAAATACCCTTCTTCTTTTGATTCTAACTTTTTGTCTTTCATTGCTCATGTGTGTAGTCCTGATGATATACCCATATTCACATTTTTAAATAATAGTGAAGCTTTAGTTACCCATATTTGGTAACAGTGACGTTCATGTCTGGGGAGGCACTGACTCTTCAAGAGTTAGATTTACAAATGTAAGAACTTAAAAAAAATCTTATTTCAGCATTCATCCAACTACTGTAATGCTTCAAGAACAGATTTGTCTCTTTTATAGCTATGGATAGAGTTTTAAGAAATCCATCAATACTGTAAGCAAATTACAGAGATTTTATTTCGACCAACAGTAAAATTGGTCATTTGGGGGGACGGACGGACGGACACACACACACACACACACACACACACACACACACACACACACACACACACACACACACACACACACACACACACACACACACACACACACACACACACACACACACACACACACACACACACTGGTAGCAGGTGAGGCAATCATAATAGTTTTATTTCTTCATTTTACATTATTCCGTTTTTTTTTTTTGTATTTTTGTAGTTGGTCTTCCTCTATTACTTGTATTATTTCTTCTTTTTTTGTGAACACTGTGCTGCTGATCAATGAAGTCCTTATGATGACTAAATATGAGCACATTCAAACACCACCGAATGTTCTCAAATATGAAATCATTTTCATCCTAGATGCTTTTATAAAATCAGAAAGTTTTTATTGGATTAGATTAGATTATTTAAATGTCTAATACATTGTCAGATCAAATCCCGCACCACATCTTAGTTAGAACGCTTAGAAGCTTTTTCTCACTCCATAAAAATGTTTTTTAGAACTCTATTCCTTCCAAAGAACTCAATAGAAACTCTTTTCCCTTGAGACAAAGTTGATTTTATTACTTTTCCCCTCAACTGCAAAGAAGGTTTTTGTTAATTTTAACTGAAAGAAATTTAAATCATTTACTTTTTCTTACAACAGTTCACAAATTTCTTGTAATCACTGAAATGCATTGATATAAAACTCTGCATATAACCCAAAGTCCATATTAAATTAAACCTTTTCATCCATTCTTAGTCACACTTCAGCAGTTGCAACAATTCATTCAGAAATGGGACTGTATTAGCTTTGCAGCATGTGATGGGAGCTTAATGAAAACATTAAGAACAAAGATGTGAAATATTTAGTAATGAATTGTGCCATTGAAAAGAAACCCCATGAAGGCGGAGTTGGAAACAAAATATCATATTCTACCCTCCTCTCACCAGTATTTCAAGATTTAAGTGAACCAAATATGCATTTTATTATTCTGAGAATAAAAATATATTATGAAATTTAACAACTCATATGATTGTTTACTAACTAGTGTACTTAACCTTAATTGTATAGGAAAAAACGGATGTCTAGTGGAAACCATTTTCTGCTTTCAGGAAGGGCTGCACATATTTTTTATACTGAAGATGTTACTACTGGCCTCACTGCAAGAAAGTCGTGGAGTTTGAGTCCCGGAGTGGGGCGAGGCTTGAATTACTGGCATTTCTGTGTGGAGTTTGCATGTTCTTGGTAGTGTTCAAAATCATTAACAACACACGCCACATACAGTATATCAGATTTGTCATCTGGGATAAGGGAAACTCCTCTTGTTAATTATGTTCTATTGTCACCTGACCATCAATTACTGTTATAACTTGATGAAATGTTATATAAATTTGACAAGTAGTGAAAGTGGTATTAAGCTATTTACTGATACAAAGATCTGAACAGATTGTTTTGCATGATGACGCATTCAAACATGTATTTAGAGAGAACGACAATTAGACTAAAAATTAGCTCATCAGCTAATCAATCAGATGGATTTATTTGTGACAAATGTTAAGTGGTGGCTCTTTGTTCTACCTGAAGCCCAATTATACAGATCCATTTGCAAAGATGGACTAAGACTCTTGAGTCATGAAACAGCGATTTGATGCAATTTGATGAAAGCTGTAAGAAATACATTCAGTTGTGAATGTTTGAAAGGTTTTTTGGAGATCTGCCCAAGTAGATTTGAGAATGTCATTTTAGCTTGGAAAAATGAGCTAAACCTATTGAGAGAAACTGTAACACAGATTTCTTTTGTTACGCTTCAAATAGTAATAATCATTTTAATAAAAGATTATAACTTACTAAAGTTTGACAAGTAAAATTCTTGGTCTTCTCAAAAATGCACTATATTGTAAATTAAATCGCAAAGCAAGGACATGATTTGAAACATACTAACAACCACAGAGAAAAGATGTTCATTATCCTGACTGCACAACTAGCTACAAAAGGAATTTTAAAACCATTTTCAAAGAATGACATGATAATAATTATAAAATAATGATTGCATCTCATTCTTTTATTCTATTTCTATACTGTTAATTATTTCAGAAATAGTGCAGTGATCAGAATGGGAAAGATGGTTTGTAAAGGGCTTCATAAATGTACTTTAACAAAATATCCAGTTGGTGTCAGCATATCAGCAGAAAGATGTTTAGATTCCACTGTGCATTTAGGAACAAAAATTATGGATGGCAAATGGTGTTTTCTGTTGTTAATAACTTATTGGTCCGAAAATTTTAGAAAAAAAACATACTCCAATGATAACTAAATATTTTTTGGAGAATACTGTACAGTGAACAGAATCTTACAACTGGTTTAAAAGTGGCAGACTCTGGAAATGTGAATGACTCGATATCAGATGATAACTAACCTTCGGCTACACTTAATATCATACCATAAGTTCAGTAGAAATAATGCTGAAAATAAAACAATAAGAACTTAAAGGGTAAGTTTGAGTGAAGCCTGTGTACACCCATCACTCTAATTCCAATCCACTCCCACACACTATCTCTCCTTCTTTATTGGAGTATTCTTTTCTCTGCTTGACTCACCCACTTTGCATCTCCTGCTGTCTCTTCGTCCCCTTTTCTGCTTCTTTCCCTGATCTTATCGATGCTATCAAGCCCTTTCAATTTATTTTTAAGGCATTTCTCCTCAGAAGATTGCCCATTTTCCCAGTTTTTTTTTTTTTTTTTTTTTTTTAGAATCTATCGTTTTCTCTCTTCTGTTTCTTACTGTGCCACTCTTTCTGTGTTGCTTCAGAGGAATGCAGTATGAAGCAAGCTGTGACTCTTTGGCTGTTGATACTTACAGATTTGCTTGGAGGTGAGTGACTTCAACAGTGCATGGGTAACTGTATTTTCTGCATGAGCTTGTTGAACACACTGTTATTTTTGTGTGAATACACAAAAATTCTGATAACTGCACACTCTCTGATAACACTGTCACACACTCTCACACACATTCTGATAACTGCACACTCCCGCTCATTAAAAAGCATATGGGGTCCTTGTGTGTGCAGGTACACATACTCACACAAAAAATAGATTTATTTTTTATGTTGAGGCAGCAACACTGTAATGTGTAATCATCTTCACTGCAGATTGCATTGCTGAGCAGAGCGTTTTCTCCTCATGGACAATAATGGAACAACCAAAAAAACAATAAAATTGATAGAAAATAATTCAAATTTGTAGGCATTGGTTATTCTAAGCAGTTCTAAAGAGTCATTTTGATAAGGCAAGTTTATAGAGTGAAAACTATGTTTTATAATGTTACACATGCTTAAGATGGACTTTTAAAAAGGCACATAAAATTCCTTTTCTGTTTTCACATACAAATTTCTGCACGTAAAATACAAATTTAAGACATGACAAGATACATTTGAAAGTGTGTAAAGGCAAAAAGCAGATAATTGGTTTAATAGAGTGATCAAAAAGCATGTAAAAGAAAAAAAAAAGCAAAATCTCATGGAATCAATCAAAATCTCTGCATTAACCTGAAAAGTTCGTATTAGATGAGCAATATGAGAATTGTTTTTAATGATAAAAATAAAAAGCAAGTCTTTAAAAAGATTCATTCAATGCAATGAAAGGCTTGGATTACCAAATTAGTGCTTCAAGGTCCTGATTGTTATTTCTTTAACAGCAAGATATCAAAAACGTGCATTTCATGTGTTTCTAAACAACTACATATTGGTGTACATTTAGTGGTTAAATGAGAAAAAGTGGTTATAATGGAGGAAAATTTATTACAACTGGCTTTCATGAACATCGAGAGACCATTTACATGAATTATGACCATAGTGACTGTGGAATCACATGGATATTATTTAAGGTCCAGTAAGTGAATAAAGATCAGACAGTTCACTTTCAGTCCATTAATCACAACCCCATTACTGGACCACTACCATTGTAAAGTTGTAAGCCGCACATTTCCGCTACTCTTTAGGCCTTGCGCTTCTATCAACCACCAACAATTCACCTTCCATATAAATATTTTTACTTCATTGGAATCATTAATCACGTGATTTGAAGCCCACAAATGACTCACCAACGAAAGAGAGTAAGTGTTCATTGCCCCTGTGAGTGCTGTCTGTGTTTGTCTGGGGTGTTTCAGAGTTTAATTGCATCACTATTTTCTGCATAGAATGAAACTGACATTTTTACAAGTGTGGACAGACTCCAACAGGGTGCTGGTGATTAATCACACACACAATTGATTAGGAAGAGCAGGAATCTTTCTGCCTCTTCTCCTTTTGCTCTACTTGCTTTTGCTCTTTATCTCCCATGTTTTTATTCTATCTTTCTATTAACCTCCCTGCGTAATTTCTCTTGGTGGTCCTTTCATTGGTTTTCCAAGATTTTTTTGCAATCTTAACATTGTTTGTTGTCTACCTGCTTGGTGTCTTTTTCTGATTTGAATTTTTCTATCTTTCTACAACCTTCTCGTGTTTAATACCTCTATCTCTTCAGTCACAGTACAGGGTCCACATCAGCGCTTTCTACTCAAAGAGTTAATGAGAGACTACAACCCAATGGAGAGACCTGTGGGCAACGACTCTCAAACACTCACTGTGCAGTTTTCCTTCACTCTAATGCAGGTTATGGATGTGGTATGCAAATTTTTGTCAAACTCTTAACACTTTTTTAGCAAACAAAACATTACACCTACAAATATGCTGAAAGAAAAGCTGTTTACATTCTTGTTTATTAATTTCAAATGAGATTATTTTGTTTTTCGCAATGACATACAGTACATAATTTAATATAAAAAAGTAGAAAAAAAGAAGTTGAAGGTCTTATGACAATGCTACAAACTGCTGCTGTCATCACCATGTGTTTCACTTTTAATTTAAAATGGAATCTTTTTTAAGCTGCAGTTGTGTAAAAGGTAGGCTTGGAATTAATTATTATTTTTCTTCTTGTTTCCTCTATGTCACGTGAAAGGATGAAAAAAATCAGATCCTCACAACAAATGCCTGGCTAAGTATGGTAAGTATAAACAAGAATAATAAAAATTTTTGATCAATCTGTGAAGTGGAATGATTTCTCCAGCATTTGAAGAAAATAATGCAAAACAATTTTGCAGATCCAATTTTCAATAAAAAAAAGTTTGTTAGCAGAATAACTTCTTCATTATTCTACCCTCAGTGAAAACTGTACTTACATGTTTTGCTAAAGGAATTTGGCTGGCTTTTATTTTACCATCTGAAGTTGAAGTTCAAATGAAAATAGTTTAATAAATTATGTTTGGAAATTTTGAACCTCGAAAAGGAGCTAAAAATCTGGATTTTTTTGTTTTTACTTTTGCAAAGCTGCAGGTTATAATAGTGTGTTTCAGTGAACCAACTTATACATTTCTGAACAAATTTTATTAGATTTTCAAAGAATTTTATAAATAAATTATGAACAAGTGTTTAGACAGAATGCAGAGTGCAAAGTTTGACTTGAGCTTGATAAAATAGCAGCTTCTTGGTTAAAGTTTGTGATTGTGTTTTCCAGCAGTGGTATGACCACTATCTCCAATGGAACCAGTCAGATTATCCTGGGGTCAAGAATCTTCGTTTTACTTCTGATCAGATTTGGACACCTGACATCTTGCTATACAATAGGTGTGTGAAAAACAAACACACATCTTACATCAGCTGCGTCCGTTCTGCATCTTTACACTGGCACCTTGTTACCTTCTTTCAGTGCTCACGATAAGTTTGATGCCACTTTTAAGACCAATGTTCTGGTGAATTCTAGTGGATTCTGTGAGTATCTACCTCCAGGTACGTTTTGACAGGCGGTATCTTCTGCTCATGAACAAAGTTTGTGCAAATTAGCAAAAAATTAGACCATGCTCTTTCTGTAGCAAATTATATTTACATTATTTACTGCTGATAAATTTGTTATTTTCTCTACTTCCACATGACTGCATAAAAATATGTAATTTTATCTAGAAAACTATTTCTATTAAATTAACCAAGCTGATAAAGAGTTTTTCTCTGTTTTAAGGGATATTCGTCAGTACGTGTAATGTGGATGTCAGATGGTTTCCTTTTGACATTCAGCGTTGTGAGCTAAAGTTTGGATCATGGACCTTTGATGGCTGGCTTCTGGACATCCAGATGAAGGAGGCAGATATCTCGGGGTATATGCCCAACGGAGAGTGGGACCTACTGGGTAAAACTGAATGATACATTATTTTACATTCAAAGTCTTCATAAGTGTCTCAGCATAAAAAAAATTATAATGATAAGCCTTGATAAACTGATTTTTATAGCAACATTGTTATTTTAGAATGAGATCAAAGTTCAACAATTTAGGTTTTACTTTTAAGGATTTGTTTTTGGATCATATGCACGACTCTCAAGACAGTGATATTTGGGTCTGAAACCCATAACTTGCACCAAATTTTGATGTTATTGATTTACAAGAAATGAACCAAAACCTCTTTCAGTTGAACATTTTGTTGCCCAAAAGTTCAGGCTTTCCATTATTTTGTTGAAAAATTTTTTGTTCAGTCAAATCCTATTTTTTTTTTCTTTTAGCTTGTCATGGGAAATTCTAGGTTGGCTACAGCTCTTCTTGTTGCTAATGACAGGGTGCAATATTTTGATGAGTGTTCTTTGTCACGAATCACTCTACAAACAGAAAATTGCAAACTCTGCTTTTCAACTCTTAAGAGGACGTGAGTGACACATCAAAGACTTGTTTTGAACTTCAATAGACGAAAGTCTTTTGCTCATATATAAAAAAGCTATTTCTGCAATTGAGAAACACAACTTGAAGAAGAGATTCATAGATATTTAGTATAATTTAGATCATGAATGTAGGACACATGTGGAATAAAAAACCAAGCATTCGTCAATCATGTGATCAGTTTTTGTTTGTATTACGATGTACTTTTTGGTTCAATTGATGTTTCATAATAGTGCAAGAGATGTAAAGTTTTGGACTCGTCAATAATGGCTGAAATGTTTGTTTTTTAATCTGACATCAAATCTGAGGTGTATAAACCAGTGTATTAATTGAGAAATTGCAATACATTTCAGAAAAAAAAGTTCTAGTTAACAATATGGATCATTGTATATTTAAAAAAAAAAAATAGAAATATGTTCTAAAAATCCCACAGTGGAACTGTTTCCTGCAGTTTTCTGTGTTAACGAAGCTGGACTGCAACAGACTTTTTATTCCCCCCCATATTTCTGTGTGCCCCATTAGTGTTCTCTGCATAGCATTCACCAGCTTCATCTGCATTCCCTCATCTTTTCAGAGGTCCCTGGAGATCGTCACGAAGTTTTTTATGACTGCTGTGCAGAGCCCTACCCTGATGTTACATTTGTTGTGACATTACGAAGGAGAACCCTGTTTTACGCTCTCAATCTCCTCATCCCCTGTGTGCTTCTCTCCTCTATGACTCTGCTTGTTTTCCTGCTTCCTGCAAATTCTGGAGAGAAAATCAGCCTTGGTAAGGGATAAGAATCATAAAGAGGAATTGAATATATCATTATTTAATGCATATTTCACCTAATAAGGTTAAATAATTTACATATATGTGGTGCATCCTTCTTCAGCACCTTTATTTAAGTAATTCCCAGTCTTTCTGAGACAACAATATTCTTTATTCCTAAATAGTGTCTCATTTGCTGTCAAATTACCAAAACGGCCAGGAGAAAATGAAGATAGTTAGCATATAGGAGCGAAAGAGAAAAGGCAAATGGGATACAATGAATTTGTTTGGAAGAGTGTTAGAAAGACAGATGAGTGTGGCACAAAATCAAGTGTAGCATACCAAGTACACTGCAAAGCACTTGTGCACCTTTTATACTTAAGTCTTCTCTCTTTTTTCTTTCACAACCAATGACTCCCTTTGGCTTGACCCTGTCTTTAGGCATCACTGTTCTACTTTCACTGACGGTCTTCATGCTGATGGTTGCAGAGATAATGCCTGCCACCTCGGATTCAGTACCACTCATTGGTTAGTTGCTGGTTTCTTTTTACATTTTTGTGTGCATTTGTAGGTAAATGTTTCTGTCTTTTCACACAAGCGTTCACAAGCATGTTCATAACAAATAGGTTACAAATACATGGTTATGTGTCTCAGGTCAGTACTTTGCCAGCACCATGGTGATTGTTGGGATGTCAGTTGTTGCCACGGTAATAGTCCTTCAGTTTCATCATCACAGCCCTGATAACGGAAATATGCCACGTTGGGTGAGTTCCATCAATAAATTAATATTATTTTATGGGAACCTTTTTCAGCTAATTTTGAACACTTACTTCAGAAAATGTAACAAAGTTAATCAAAATGTAAAAGGAATTTATTTTCCAAAATTTCATGAGAAAACACTACTTTAATAAGCTTACGTTTAAATATATGTTTCAATCTTTAAAATGGTGGAAAAAACACAAAAACCGTTTGACTGTTCAATAATTATTTTTCTGTAACACTTTGCTTCAGAAAAAATAGTTTTATTTGTACTTTTTTCTTTCAGGGCTATTTTGTTTTGGCAGTTTTTACTTTTGAGTTGGATATTTCTAAATGTGGTTTGTGCCCTTGTAAAAAATAACCTGAGATGCCTTTTTTCATCTTCTCGTTGTGATTGTTGTGTTGTTCCAAATAAACTTTTTAAATTAGATTTTTCTTTGCTTTCAGAGTAAGAATAAAAAAGAAAAAAGTAAAGGCAATTCTTACTGAAATGGCCTGCAATTATTCTTTAAAGTCTTTCAAAAAAGGGTGTAATTTTTCCGATTTTTTTTGCAACAGGCTCCTCCTCATACTTTCTTTAACTCCCATCTCAAATAGATTCATAGCGTCTGTTAAATGTCATTATTTCTAATCACACTAAAAACGGATTATTAATAAATGCATACTTAAAGCACTTCACCATCTTGCGACATCCACATTACTCTGTGTCCATTAATTATATTAATTTTCAGAGTGGCTGTGCTCCTGATAAGTGGTACTTTTCTAGATTATGTTTGATGAGTCAGGGTATTTATTGAGCTTTAGATAGCTGCACACCAATGTGACCAATAATTATCCCTGTTGGTTTATTATGAAATGGAATGCACCTCTGTTTTGTTTCAAAGAAAAGAGAAATGATCAAATTCTTCTTGTTAGATTACTTACCAAAGCAAGATGTTTGACTAAATTTGTTGGTGACGCTATCTTACAATAAAGTGACTCCACTGCATATGTTTGTTTCCTAACTTTTGCTCATGTTTTTTACTTTTAGGTGCACTTGGTTCTGCTACAGTGGGTCCCATGGTTTCTGAGAATGAAGCGTCCCGGTGAAGGAGCAGAGCCGACACTTTCCAGCAGCCATGCAGATTCTCAGAGTAAAACCCTGTCCTCTCCAACCACCACCACAACCACTACCACCATTCCCACGCCTGCACCCTCCATCCTCCCACAGAGCCTCAGTTCTCTCCAAGCCAGCCTTGTCCAACTTAGCCACCCTCTATCACATCCACTTTCTCTACGGCCTAACTCCCAGGCTGTGATCCTCCCCAACCACAGGGATCTCAGCCCTAACCCACATCCTCAGCCTAATGGTCATCTACCTTACATGGGCTTCCAGACGTTCCAGACCTCTGCTGAACTGGAACCAATTCAGAGGAACAGGACTATTAGTCATGTGAGGAATAACACAACTGGAGGAGACGGTGACAGTGGAGCTGTTGTTGAAGGAGCAGGACAAGTTGGAGATATACCAATACACCATCATCTTCAATCTTCCAAATTTGGAAGTCCTCCACTGGAGCCTCCGGCATCTCCAGACCGAGATCCATCCACCACGGCAGCTGGATCCTGTGGATTAGATGGTGGAGGCACCAGATCAGCGGCCCTTCACACCTCCACTGGGATTAACCGATCTGTTGCAGTAGACAACCAGCTGCAGGCTCTTCTGGGGGAAGTGCAGTTTTTAGTTGAAAGAGTTCGCGAGCAGGACCGTCAGCTGAGTCTAGCTGAGCAGTGGCAGTTTGCAGCCGCTGTCATTGACCGGCTTTGCCTGGTTGGATTCAGTGTTTTTAACATCATCTGCACTATTGCTATTCTCATGGCTGCACCCAACTTTGGAATAGCATTGTCAAAAGACTTCCTCTGAGGTGTAAAAAGAGGTTTGATGAACTTTGATGAAAGCACAACTATTGTCATTGACAACTGGACTCAGAGGAGCAAATATTTCCTAGTTTGGAACTTGGAAATATGGACTATGAAACATGACTACTTATTTTCTCCATGAACACAGACATTCTCCTCTTTCTGCATCTGGAAGTGTGACACTTGTTGGGAGTTATTTGGAGACTCATATCAAAATGCTCTTAACCCTAAAATTTGGGTAGATAAAAAGTTGAGATGAAGCCCTCAGAAGAAAGCAATAATGGAGCAAACATGAAGATGGTGAGTCCAGAGGAAACTGACATTTATTGAATGAATTAAATTGAAAATACTTTATTAATCACCAAAGGAAAATTTGATGCTGCAGTGCAAACACCTCGATGCCCTCGTCCTTCCAGTGGTCCTTCCTGGTCTGCTAACTCAATGTGAAACTGGCGTCAAAACATTTATGCACTGCATGTAAGGTGAAGAGCTTTTTAACTCATCCAGTTCTACAATTTGGAATATTAATGTGATTTTTCCTCTTTGGTAACAAACGGAAACACAACTCCAGTACTTGTAGTTTATTTATAAATTCACAAAAATGAATGTAATGAAGGTACACTATGTCTCAGTCTATTGTCCCATTGATTATCAAAGAGATTGTCTTTGTCCAAGCTTGCCAATTGCACTGCTCAAGGACCGTTAAAATGATGTAGAGAACTCACTGTTAAAAAGTGTGGCTCTACCAATCACTAGAGCGTGCTGATGAAGCAAAGTGTCCTTAAAAGCAGCAAATGTTTTGCATTAAAGGACTAAAACACATCACCTCCGCTTTAGCTGGATTCAGACTCCGGTAAAATAAGTTCATTCAATATATGTTGAAAAGGGTTTGTCACCTATAGTGTTTGTGTTATTATTCTGCTTTAAATTTGTTCTTAGATGTTCGTTTATTTGCAATTTATCAAGAAACCCTGTAAAAGGCTTCTTAATCATTCATTCATTCATCTTCTGAACCGCTTATCCCTAAATAGGTGTGATGCTTGGGGTTTCCAGATCATATCTCAGCTGATTATAGGTAAGAGGCGAGAGGCAGGGTACACGTCGAACAGGTCACCAGTCTGTTGCAGGGTTCATTTCAAAGTTAAAACTGAGTAAATGACATTTTTCAAACTACACATGGATTACACAGTGATGGCAAAATTCCCATTCCTGCCATGCAAACATATCACAATATTAATGTTAAAAAATGGCAAATGGCTAAAGAATTTGGACACGGACCATATAACAGACCGCAAACTTTTTCTAAATAAATGATGATTACATGTACATTGTCATTGTGTTGGGGTTCAACATAATTTTAGATCAGAAGATAAAACAGATAGAAAGATTTGGGTGGACATCAAACAACACAACCATTTGTAGGTAGTGCAAAGAAAATGTTTAATAAATCCCTGCAATGTCCTGTTGGCATTGCTTCTTGTTTTTAGGAGTCAAGAGCGGCCAAATATGTGTCAGGTATAGATGTACAACTAATTTGTACTAATGGATGAATGAAACATACAATAGAAAGTTCTGGCACCAGATGTCATTCTGTCCACAAAACCTGCTTTTATCTTACACAATCATCATTCTTTCTTTGGAATGATGAAAAAGCCTGGTGTGAGTCTAGGTATAAACCCAACAAACACTCTTGAACTTCCATTTTCCTGATTTCCTACAACTAAGATCTGCTAATAGTGTCTAATGAAACAAAGAGTTAAAGATTGGCATCCTTTTTCTGTGACCTTTTTTTTAATATAAAAGATATACTTTATATGAATAAAATAGTTTATTTGTTGATGCAAATTCACTTTTAAGTTTCTACCGGTAGTTAACTTGAAAAGAAACATTTTACTCCAACTGAATCAAATTGCTTTTATGAGAATGGATTGAAAGATAGCTTACCTCAACAGAACAACTTAAATGATTTTGTGCTATCTGTGCAAACACTTTAAATATTCATGAGCAGAGCTTATTCAATTCTAGAAGTGCACTGTTTTCATTTCATTTTTGTTCAATCTAATTTTGAAGTCACAGCAGGATAATTCAAATGTTTCATTTGGAAGAATTTGAACTTGTTAAGCTGTATGTCATAAATTAGTTGTAGAATAACTCGGGTTGTTTCTCTGAAAGAAACAAAAGCATGTGTGTCAGTTTGACTTAATGACTGGATAACTTTAACTCAATGTTTTGGAAATGTTTAAATTATTAATCAATAATTGGATGACTGGGCTACATTTCAGCAGAAAGACATTACAGTCAATTCTTTCATTTGAAAGGCATTTCAGTTTAAAATTACAACAGAATGTCATTCATGCAGCTGTTTTGTAAAAGGTTTTTGTTGATTTAGTGCCACCGATCATACAGTGTTTCTGAAATTTTGCTTTTTTTGGGGGACTAATCTAAAGTTCAAATAAGGAAATGCAGAATTTCAACTAAAGTTTTTTTGAAGAGGTTTTTGTTAAGCATTAAATTTGTATTGAGTTTACAAGAATATTAATTTGTTACCTTTTTTTCAGCCTTAGTTTTAGACAAGCTTACTGTATGACTGTGTCTCATTATTGTGAAGCAGAAAGTATCAGAACATCTCTGAATTATTCAACAGAGCTTTCAAACATCTTTTTGTCTTAACGCTCCTTCCATATTTACATTGCAAACCCAGAAAAAATGGGTTTAAATTCTACTCGAGGTTTCTCCACCTATTGAAACCATCCAGTTACGTGACCGGCTTTTGAACAATATTGTTTCCATATCCATCAAAGAGGAACAAATCATAGTATCCCAAATGTTGGGAAATGACTTAGATGAAATTGTACTAATCTTTTGGTAACTTTTGTGTCTATGCAGAGAATCTCTGCGGTCATAATTTAGGAGCCCAAACACATTCTTACTGTGTTTTAATATGAATTGTGGCTGAGAATGTTGTAAATAATGTAAAATAAACTACTCTGTCTTTCTCATTCTCTTTGAATTTACCAGATACTCTTTTCTGTTTTTAACCTGGTACAAATAAAATTCGGAGGAAAACAGATAAGAAGTAAAGTTGGAGAACAGGAGCAGAAATAGAAATGGATGGTTGAAGTGATGAAGCACGGTAGTGCAAAAATTGGAAGAAAGATAAGAAAGAGAGATAAAGAGAGAGCTCTGTATGGGATGCAGAGTGAAAGAGAGCGAGGTTGTTTCATGGTTTATTTGAGAGAAATAGAGGAGGCAGGAAAAAATGTGCTGAGAGTGCACATGAGGACCAATAAAGTTTTTAACTGATTGCCCATTAATGAGAGAGGAAAAGGCAATGGGATAGAAGAGGAAGGATGAATCCCTTTCCTTTCTGTAATCTACCTCCTCTTCAATGCTGCTGCTGCTAAACTGCACTTAGACCTTCATTTAAGGGTGACTGGACACATATTCAGCAGTGAGGGAAGATGTCTTCATCGGGATTTATTTGACAAATCTTGGCAAACATTCACGTTTAAGATGATTGACCATGAAATAATGCAAACACTTTATGATGACTGAATTTAGCTAATTGATGCTTTGGCAGAGCTGTACTTCTGCCTTTAGCCTATTAATTGACTTTAAACTTTTTATTGTAAGCATCAGTTGTCAGGAAGGGTTGCTCCCCATGAGAGAAAGACACCGGCCTACTGAACTCGTTTTATGCTGCTGCTGCTAAGAGATGCAATCCAGCAGAAGTAATAAATCTCATTCCCCACTCTACCCCTTCACTGACTCAAGTCAACCACTTGCTTCATGTCCACTGCTCAAGCATAGCTGTTTGTTCGAAGAGGCAAACGGAACATGATGCAGCAAACAAGAGGGCGGGATACAGACACTCCATCTCTGCCTCCAAAGGACCACTGCAATCTGTGGCTGCAGTTGTCACACACATTTCTACACACATCCTGAGACACAAAGAGAGGTGCAAACACACACATATTCTGCTCTAGTGGTCGAGTGAGGACCCTGCTGCAGACCCAATGCAGCACCCACACATCCTCCTGAAACTGGCCATCCTTGTCGCACCAGTACTCATCAGCACAGTTCTGCTGCTGTGCAGTGCAGTTGGTTGTGTTCTTGCTGCAGCCAATTGTGGCTGAATAAAATCAGACAGGTAATAAAGGCAAACGGTTTAGAAGTAAAACAGTAAAATCAAATGAATTATCTATCTCTGCATACAAATATATACTGGATTTACACCCTACACACATACATAAGTCTTTTATATACGTGTGTGTAGTGCATGTGTATACATTTATAAATGTGTATTAACATAATATATAATTAGGCATACTTTATAAATGAATGCATATTTAAAACTTTTACATTTCATATTTTCTCTTTAAAACTTAGCATTGTTATTTTTTCCCCTGTTGTTATATTTTCAAGCATTTTTTTCTTTTATTTTTTCATCACCCAATTCATTTTCAAATTTGAGCTGATGTATCTGTAGTTGCTTGTTGCATTCCTTTGGAAAGGTTTTAATTATGTTTATTGTCATTTTTATAGTTTTGTACTTTTTGTGACTTTTGAAATTCTGCGGTTTTGTTTTTTAAAAAACAAGCAAAACACAATGCTGTAGAAATATTTAAGCCTCCTGTTTGTGATAATGTATCAATGCATTAAGGTAAGTAATTTATATGTCCCACATTATCATAATAATAATACATATTGATAGATTTAAAGAAAGCCTAATAAACACCATCTTTGTCAGGTTACCTGATTAAAACAGATGCATAAACTTTGCATATGAAGCCCAACATTTTCAAAACAAGAACATGTAAAGAAAGAAAAAAAAAAATCATTAGCTTTCAGAATGCAAAAAAAAGCAGCAAGATATAAAACTGGTAGTGAAGTCTCAAAACATTCTTATTTATTCTTTTCCACACAGATAATAACTTTATCACATTCAGATGTCCCAGGACCGCAACCTGCAGCACTACCACTCAATATCTATTAATTACTTGATACAGATTGTGGATGCAGATCGATTCAAAGCAGCTGTAGGATTGGTTGTTGGATAATTGTCTCCCAAATCTCATTAAAAGTCATTGGAATTGTGTAAAAAGAGGCAAGTAACGAGGAGATTAGATGGAAAACAAATGTGGGTTTGCAAACAGTGTCTCAAAGTGTACAATTAACTCCCTCTGCTGATTAAGAAGATTGGGAAAAAACTTGTCATTTTGGCACCTCTTGTCTGTTGGCTTCTCTAACGCTGGTTTATATCACACTCAACACAATACAAAGTCTGACCTCAGCATCAATAAATCAGTTTATTCAAAAAGAATATGTTACAATTTATTACAGTAAGCAATGCATCTTAAATTTTATGCTTCAACAAGTCGATGGATTTGCAGTTTGTCAATCTCCATCTTCTGTTTAATGCTTCTCTGTGAAAGCCAGGCCACGTCAGCTGAATGGAACATTGTGTTCAATTAAAATAAATAATGCAGATTATAACCACAATCAGAAGAAAAAATAAATAAAAAATGAGAAGTGTGGTGACAAGCTGAATGAGGTGTCAGACAATCAATTTTGTTACACTTTGTCCAAAAAACTAACAAAAAAAGTCAAAAGAAATGTGTTCAGCCTTTGGGATTACACATTCAAATGTTCAATTAAAAGGTTCAACCTTTTAAGTTTGATAAAACCTGGACACATTCACAGGGGTCTGGTTAAGTTTATTTGATACGTAAAATGGACAGCGTCATCATAAAAAGTGTTTCTATAACTCAACCAGCATGTTTGTCTGATGCAGAATGTTCTCATTACAAACTTCATCGTAGTTTAAAAGTGGCAAATCATTCTTTTGATTCAGATGAAACAATGTCATTCCAACTTGTCAATATAAAAAGCTGTGTGTGTAGTGTAATGTTTAAAACCCAGTGCAGTATTTCTGCTTTGCTCATTGATTTATTTTATGTGATTCTGCTTTTAGACTTTGATTTTTTACAAATTATTGCATTGCCGTTATTTTGATCAAACATTACAGCAAATTAAATGTGTTGCCTTCCACATAATACTCTCAAAAACCATCAAAGGAGCATAAAAAGTGTTACATTTCTGACTTAAATCATTACATACCAAATATTCTTTCTAACTGTAAAACAATATTAATAGCACCTAATAGTGTTGGATTCTGATAATAAAGACCTTAAACATTTTCTATCAAATTTTGGGGTTTGATCATTGTTCCATTTGGTATAATTTATTTTTATGTTTAGCATGTGTGAGGAGTTTATATAATGCAAGCCAAAGTGACTGAAAACTCCATTCCTCACATTTAATGAATTGTACAAAAATGAAAATCTCTCTTTTTAAGAGACATGGTCAAACCCCAAAGTTGATGAACTTTAAATCGGTACAGCAAAGTATTAGTAAAAGAGATGAATACTGGAACAATCATATTTAAATTAAAAGCTGATACAAACCTGTTTAGACCTTCCAGACATGATCATTGCGATCCAGAGAGTACACAAGAGGGGAAGGACCCCTGCTGTATTTTCTCTGCAATACACAACAAAACACTGGAACACAGAGAGTAGGAGGGAGTCCAGCCTAAAAACTTTTGCATGAATTGTTAATACTTGAGATGAAAGAAAAAAGGTTTAGTCTCTGGCTTTGAACAAGGTTCCAGTGAGTTTCTGTGGCAACACTTGCACATTTAAAGAAGGTTTGTCACATGATACTCACTTTTTACCTCCACGCTAAATTTGCACATGTCGTTCCAAGATGAATAAAGTGCAGCAGATAGTCCTTCCATAAAAATAACCAGTAGCAAAGAAAGAAAGTTTTTTAAAAAAAAAAATCTTTTAAAATACTGTTAGAAGTATTATCTTCTAAAGTAATGCAAATGTGGGGCCAGTTAGATTAAAATTATGACAGTGACTTCTATTTGTGGGTCCTTGCTATGGTTTGCTTCATCTGTTGGGGCTCCGTACATGCATAGATAGCATGCATCCACAAACGTCGCGCACACACACACCCCGCTGTCTCGACCAGCGAAATTCCGACGCACATTTCTTCTACCCGATCGCCCCCCTACCGTTTCTTCTGTTGTACAGCAACAGCTTCAGTTTCATTCTTTAGCGCATCAACAAATTTAGTTCTATTACAAATAGTGCAAAACCTCCTGATTAGCACTTTGAATTCCACTTTCCCTCCTTGCCAAGAAGAGAGTTGCACAATTCCCTTTTTTGTTTATAAATGCGCAAACATCTGCTTTATATCCCTTTATGTTCTGCAGCAGATCCTTGTCATTTTGACATGTAGGAAGAAGTTTGTTGTATGTAGTTAATGGACTGAAAAATGGAATTTGTGGAATTATTAGCCAAGTTCTTTTTATGTCTGAGGCTAAGTCAGAGCCGAGCTGAGGCAATTCAGTGATGCTCCTGTGTTTATGTGGTGATGATGCGACTTCCTACATGCCCGCATCCCGTCTGTGCCTCAGCAGCTGGAAAATATTCTGTAACAGAAACACCAATCATAATCTCAATACAAAAGTTTAAAAATCACAAAAATAAGAGAAAAATTTAGAATTTGTACAGAGGCAGGCAAAGCCTTACCTTCCCACACATACCATCTTTACGACAGTTCTTGTTGTCTTTGTCTGTGGCTTCCTCCTCCACCTGCAAACACAAAAGCCACCTACATGTAACATTGTAAAACTTGGAAAGACGGGGTGTAGAAGGGTGGAACAAATTTACCTCCTTCCTCCACTTCAGCTCACAGAAAACTCTTTCAAAGCACTCGTGCATGTAGTTAAACTAGACATGATCCAAACAAAAAAAAAAAAAAAAAGAGACTTGGATTTAAATTATTCATATTGTGGTTTAAAATTTTCATTTCATCTTATGTTAAACTTACATAAGGTGTAAAGATCTTCACCCAGCGTGGCTTCTTCTCTCCTCGTGCATATTCGAAGCAGAAAGCCATTCCTTCTTCATCTGTGTCCCACCTCTGCATCTCACCCCAGTCAAAAGCAATCACCTGGTTCTGGAGGAACATTCACGCTTTAAAGTGCTTCCTTAAAGGCAGTGGGGAAAATCTTCAAATCCTGACAATCCAGTGGCTCTTGACCACTTTGGTCTTTTCTGCCTTATTTTAGGTTTGCATCTCAAACCAATAGAAATACTTATTGTCACCAAAACCAGGAAATTGAAGTCCATGAAAAGTTCTGGGCCAATGGTTTTAGTTAATCACACAAGTCCACAGTTTATTAATGAATATATAATATTTTAAGTTTATTTATAAGAAGTGGCCCGAGAAGTGAAGTTTCATTCAAGAAAAATGGAATTTAATAAGATCTTCAATAACACCTTTAAATGCTCACCCTTTGTACACATTGATTAGGAAGGAAAGGAAATCTTTGACTTACCTCGAGAGTACCTTCTTCTGTGCAGGCATGCAACTTAAAGTTGTCTATACTGATGGCTGTGATGACATGGCCTTTACGCCGTGAGTCGCAGGCACAATGAGGAAACATAATCTCATTGTAACCTTCACAATCCCGCAACAAACTTAGGTACTGAAAGAAAAGGGAAAGGACATTTTTTTTATATCTTTGCCATATGAATGAGTGAAATTTTATTCATTGTATACAAATACTGACTAGTTTCCCTAGTGTTACAAACTTTGAGTCAGACTGTTCTAGCCCCCACAATATTTACAATTTGATCGATAGCAAGAGTGAAGAGTCAAAAATATGTGTGAACGTGTACTGAGCTGCACATGCTTAGAAACTGTGAGGACTGACCATAGACATTTTCTTCTGTTCTGCCATCTTTTGTAACTGATAGGACTTCTGTTCAGCTTTGATGAAGCCGTTCTTCAAATCATCCACAGCCTGCGAGGTGGTACATGGAGAGGGGGGGTGATATTTAACACAAAGAAAACACACAAACGCCATCTTGTGGGAAAAAGGCAGACATACTGCATGCAAACACCTGGTGAAAGAAGTAGTTGACAGCGAGCTGGTTATCACTGAGCAGAGTCTCTTCTTCTGTAGTGAAGAGCCACTTGCGCATTGTCAGGCAGGTTCCCGGGATGGCTGAGGTATAGTTTTGTACATACAGTTTATGAGGGAATTCATTGGGAGCAAGCTTGCGCACTGTAGGAGTGATGGGGAATAAAAAAGAAAGGAATTAAATGGTTACTTCAACAGTCAGACAAACTGAGCACTTCAGGAAAGCCTGATGCAAAATATGATCAACTTGGACCGTAGATGCAAAAGTTTATTAAACTCAGTTTCAGAAGCAGGATGTGTGTTCAGTCCATAGAAATTAAAAAAAAGAAAAAAACTACATTTGTGGTATGTTTACATATTGTTGCATCATCTTTGCTCAGCAACCCCACTTTGTAAAGAAGAAAAATCCATTCTGCTGTGAAAGACTTTCCTATCCTTGCCTGATGAATCATTTTAGCCGCTCATATTTGACATAATTATCTCACAGTAAACAAAAGATTTTCAAAGAACAAGACTTAAGATGAACAAGCACAGAACTGTCAATGATTTGGCAGTGTTTTGTTGTTTAAACTTGCATAAAATAATTTGAAAGGTTATTTCATATGCATCTAGAAAACATTAGATGAGTTACAAAAGAAAAAAAAAGCTATTGAAAGGTAAAAGCTCTCATTTTGTGTGGATTTCCTGTAACGTTTGGAGGGGTTTTCTATGCACTTTCTGTTCCTCCCACCATTCCCTACATGCAGTTAGGTAACTGGTGACCCTTAATTCTTCATGGAGTGAATGTGTGTCACTATGTGAGTGTGTCTTATGATGAACTAGCAGTCTGTCTGGGGTGTATGCTGCTTGCAAATTGCTGGGATACGTTCCAACCTCACACAACCCTGAATTAGACTGCAGCAACTAAAATAATGAATGGTAAGCATTCAGAAAGGAGCTCATGAACTCTACTCAAAACCAACATTTTGCTTTGCTTTAACAACGGTGTAAAAGAGTTACAGATTTGATAGATGAATGTTTGCTTTTATTGACGTCTTTTGTTCTGCATTGAGTTTTTACTCACAAAAAGTGTGGTTGATAACTTCAAAAAGAGCGAAGTAGCTGGCTGTCACACTGTCCATCCCTAGATTCATGACGACAGCCTAAAAACGGATCAAAATGAAAGAAATGACTAATCAAGTGGGGACACATGAGTGACTGCTGCACAGTATTTATTTACCTGATAAACTTGATCTGTCGTAGAATTTTTGCAAACTCTGACAGTGAGTGTGGTTTTATCAGGCATGGCTATTCTCAACTCCACATCTGACACACCGTTATAGTTCTTTGAAATGAGAGAAAAAACTGCTAAGTGAGCAAAAGGTGACAAAATGCACATCTAGTTCTACACAATTTATTGTTTACCTCATCTGATTCAGACAGGAACTCCTGCATAATGTCACTTTCTCCAATTACTCGCACAGAGCACACTACAGATAAAATAAACAATTGTTTGAGACTTAGTAGATAGTATAAGTGGTTTTTCACAAGTAGATAAATAGGAGTTTCTCTGTCTGTTTTTCTTACCTTTCTCCAGGTACTCTTCCAAACCCCTGCGTCTTGCATCCAGTTGCTGCTCTGACAGTGAAAATGGCCATTTACCAGGCAGTTTAGGGAAAGTAAAACTGGCAAACTCTCTCTTCAGATTTTGGTGTAAAATCACAAACTCCCTGTAACGTTTTGAGCAAAGCTGCCGGCCCGCCATATACACATTGTACACCTGAAAGAGAGAAACAACAAAAATGTCATTTTTTGCAGACTACACACAAATCTGAAGTCAATCTCAAGAATGATTATACCTATAAAACAGTCGTATAATAAAAGCAGCACCATGCTGACTCCAGGTAATAACAGCTGCTGTTTTAGTGGCTTAGAAAAGTTATCATACTCATTAAACTTTCCACATGTCGAGAAAGACCAAGATAAAAGCCATTTGCTAGAATCTTATGTATAATGCTTATACAAAATGTACCATAGTTGGGAAGTAAAAATAAAAATCCCACATACAGTACATTCACATTTTTAAGTTTGTCCAAACAATACTGAGCCTCAAACTGTGCAATGAAGTCTAATCAACTACCAGACAACTCAGGAAAAAAGTTCAAAGAAGTTTAAATTAAGCTTACGTTTAAAAAAAATACATCAAAAAATTAAATGAGCATGACACAACTGCTGACGTATGCTACATAGCTGTCTTCCAAAATGTTTGGGCTAAACAAAGGAAGCACTGAACAGAAAAGAAGCAAAGGCTCATGGTGGCTGAAAAAATGGCAGATTTAAAACTCAGATGGGTAATCTGCTTATGAGATAATCATCTGTCACACTTGATAGAAATCTTGTCATTATAGAAATGTAGAAAGAAGAAGGGTGTTGTTGAAAGAGGTTCGGGAGATGTCGTGTGAGCGAAAAACATGGGACCCAGATTATGTTTGATTGGACGTTAACACCTGAGTTGAATACGCTATCTGTAGGCGCAAACATGGCCGTTACAGAAACCTGATGTGGAATGCTTGTCTTCAACGGTAAGAGAGGATATGGTCAGAGTTTGACAGAAGGATAGATGTAACCAAACGGAAAATAACTATCTTGTCCTACCATAACATTCAATCATTTACAATGTGTGTCACAGACTTTAATTTACCTCACTGTGCACTTACCACAAATTTTTCATTGTTGAGTTCGGTGTGTTTGTAGTTGGGAATGGAGATGGGAACGGCCTGTTTATCGGAGTAGTCGTAACAGGATTGAGCTAATCCATCATCACCTGGATCTAGGCAGTCCGCTTCTTGTGGTGGGACGGACAGCACAGCGAGCACCAGCTCTCTTTCACCAGCTCGGATCAGATCTACCACCTGCTTGTGTGTGGCTCCTTCTACGCTCACCCCATTGCTGTTGAATGAAGACATCAATACACTTATTATAGTATTGGTATTTTTTCAATGTTTTTATTTGAATAAGAACACAACTAAATTAAGTCAAACTTATTTTTAACAAAACTTATAAAACGAGTTGAAGATAACTTTAAATGACCAAAGACCTGCCATGACAAGAATGTGACACACAGTCAGCAACATTGGGAAGTTGCTGATGTAAAGGTAGCTTTTTTTTTTGGGAGAAGTTATATTACACTTCCAGTAAATAATTTCATTTTCTTATATTACCAGTCAATAGTACACGATTACAAAATAAACCCAACCTCAAAATGCCTTTTTCTACAGTATTTAACCCTTTAACACCATTCTTTCACATCTCTCTTTAAGTTATAAATCCTGTGTGTCATGAGTGCAGCTGAGCATGAGCAGCCATGGGTTTGCTGACTTTAGCAGTCATGTGCCAGGAGTGTGACCATGCTTATAAACACTGCACCAACTGTTGACTTCTCTTTTTGAGCATTGCCATCTATTTGATCTTTTTTCTAATCTTACTTATTTTTCACACCTGTTTTATCAGTTAAGCTCTTCTGACTAATTTGTCAGTGCCAATTAGATGTGCAAAAATTGCGTGTAAAAGTTTTAAAATATGGCAAAATGAATGATTACAGTTTATTACAGTACGACAACTATCAAGGCAGTTGTAGAGAACAAAAACAAGCATAAACATGCACCTAGGTTTGCATCCTCTTTAATTCCCCACGTAATCACAAATGTGCAAAACGTTTCCTGTTGTGGGAAGCTAAAAATATAATCTAATTTACTGACAAAATGGGTGTGTGTTATAGAGTGCAACAGTGAAACAAAAAAGGCAACTGCGTAACTATGTAGGCAATAAAATATGTTCGTATTAAAATAAAGTAAGTAAAGACTAATCATAAAGAAAAAAATCAAATATTTCACAGGTGCACCGAGGAAAAGAGCAAAGTCTTCATTGGCACAAAATGCAGACTTAGCATTTTTGGCAGTCTTTCCTTCTTTGCAGTGTTATGATGATATAATACCCAGCTGTGGCCTTTGCTCGGGCACTATCAGCACTTTTTGTGATGATCAGGTTGTAAGAGACTATTTTCTCATGTCACATCACATCTTCCTCTCACCTGCCACCAAAATTTATACCTTCACCGGGAAAGAAAACGAGCGCTGTGGGCATTTACTTTTATCAAACTATGACAACAACTCAATTTTGCTGGCACTAAACCTGCTTAAAAGCATATTGCTCTTTTTCTTTATGCAGCTTAGTAATAAAATAAATTTTGTCTAGCTTGCATTTATGACCAAACACAATAACTACAAAGAAATATCTGTGCAGCTAATCATAAACACAAGATTAATTAACTTTGTATTATAATGGAAAGTGTTGCAATACCAAGAATGTTGAGAGAGCAAGATATTTTTAACATTATTGCCTAAAAAAGTGCACTTATTCCGAAGTATGTTTAAATATATTGACTAAAAATACATAAAAGGGCAGTGTGCTGTTTTTTCCGGTACACATTTGCACATTTTATAAAAATTCCCATTTGAACACAGTAAACTTCTTTAAATAAAAGAAAATCAGGGAATACTTGTAATAGTAATAAAATCTAAAAGAAGGAGTCTTGTAGAACATGATACCAAAAATGAGACAATCTTGATTGTTAATCAAAATAATTGACACAAATAACTGAGGGGTCGTAAGCCTTTGTGTGTATTGAACAACAAAATGGACTGACATATATTCGCATGCATGGATGCAGAAACAATGGGGTCAACAAATTGCTAGGTCACTCCAGGTCTTGTTCTTTACATCACTGGGCAATTCAGAGAGATAAGCCAATCACTTTATTCTTTGCACACAGACTAATGCTGTGTGATCTCCTCCAGCCTTGAACAACAAAGTCTGGCATCAGTAGGTAGTTTACATGCATGCTAACACACCAGTGAGGACACACACTTCTATCCAGGCTATAGAAGCCACATCACTACTTTTGACTAGATTTTTACTGCATATAGATTTATTGTAGATTTGACTGCATATTCAGCCATTCCACAAATCATTTCAACTCACCCTCAACTATAACCTGTGATTTCTTCAATGACTAACTTTTTACCAAATTTGTATATTTTAGATCAAGTCAGTAATAGAAAAAATTACCCAAAAAAACAAAGGAATTTATCATTTTTACACACTTTTAAAAAGGCTCTTAGATCTCACATCAACTCAAACCCATGAATGTTGGTGTAAAGTTGGACAGTTATAACTTTTTATAGAGTACAGTTTTTTTAGCGTGAATGTTGATTGTAAAGCTGAATAAATTTTGTATAACAAACTTATCACAGATGTTAAATGAACTAGGTTTCCTCCGGGTACTCCGGTTTCCTCCCACCCTCCAAAGACATGCATGCTAGGTTGATTGGCTGGTGCCAAAATTGCCCCTAGGAATGAGTGTGTGTGTGGATGGTTGTATGTGTGTGGCCCCGCGACAGACTGGCGACCTGTTCGGGGTGTACCCTGCCCTTCGCCTTAAATTAGCCGGGATGGGCTCCGGCACCCCCCGCGATCCTGAAAGGGACAGACGGATAAGAAGATGACTGACTGACTGACAATTTGATTTTTAAATAATTGTACTGTTGTTTTTAGATTGTAAACTAGTTTGTATAATGAATAAAAAGATAGTTTGTCATTTAAAATTGGACTTCAGGCAGACTAGCGACCTAACAAATAAACAAATAAACATTTACTTTTATGTAATACCTTAAAGAACCTTAATAAAAACTACTAAAAACAACTAAAGTTGTAAAAGTAATATTCATTTTATTTCCATTCCAGGTGAGGGGTCCCTCTTTCCAGTGGGAACCCATGAGGTTTCTTCTTTTTTTTTTTTTTTCTTTCTCCACAGCTAAGTTTTTTCTCACCATTAAGAAGAGTCAAGGGCGGGACTGAGCTAAAACTGTTTAGCTAGCTTTTATTTAGTTTGATTATAAATGTGTATTTTTGTATATACATTTTTTCTTGGTTTTTGTACTTTTTTTTTTTTCAATTTTGTTCAAATCATTTTTTTTGGAATATACACATAACTGGATAAGATGTAAATAAAGATTATTTGAGAGGTTCTGGATGATGTGAATCAGAGGAATGGATGTGACAGGAATAATGATTTCTGGATCACACATACAGACAGTCTTTTCATCAGGATGAATGGCACAGTGATTGTAGTCATGATGGGAGATGATTTAAAAACTACATCTTAGGTAGTTTGTAATGAGGTTGAAACAGTATTAAGAACTGAATACTTACACCTCCAGGATTCTGTCTCCTTTAGAGATGCCCGCTCTGTCGGCAGCACCTCCCGGAAGAACAGCACTAACATGCTGCAGTGGAGCGTACAATTCACCGTTTATACTCCGCAGTTGTCCTCCTTCACTCACTTGTCCACGGACATTAAAACCATAACCAGAGTAAGACTTTACTATTCGTACTAGCCGTGGGCCCGAGGTGACAGTGGTTACAGTCTGGCAACAACCACCGGCGTCTGGTGTAAGGTTCCCGCTGCTGGAGCCATTACGAGAGGAAGGTTGAGGAAACGGAGGAGCCGAGGAACTAACTTCTTGTTCCTCAACGTCCGCCATCGTTCTATGAGACTTGTTTCATCCACCCTAGTTCAGTAACCATTTATTTTCCAACAAATAGTAGCGTTAGCAGCAAAGCTAATCTATTTGGCTAGCTTACTGACTGGGATCTGCCGGAAAAAGCCGAGAACTTCCGATTACATCTGGAGGTCGTTTCAGGAAGCATGGGACGCGTTCCATTTCGCTCTGCTTCGAGTCCTTTACCAGTGAAGTGCCATGCAGTGATTTTTAGAAAGTCTGAAAGTTTATAGCTTTAGCTTTTGTAGTTTTTTATTTTTTTTGCCATGTTTTATCATGTGAACCTGATTTTGACATCACTCTTTAGTGAGGAACTCTCCCATTCGGGAGGAGCTTGGTGAAAAGCCGTTTCTCCTCTGAGTCGAGAGAAGCCAGGTGGGGTGGTTCGGGCATAGGGTAAGGCTGCCTCCCGAGCACCTCGTTGGTGAGGTGTTTCAGACACGGCCCACTGGGAGGAGAGCAGAGGTAGACCCCCGGACCCGCTGGAGAGACTATGTCTCACAGCTGGCCAGGGAAGGCTCCGTGATCCACCCAGATAAGGTGGAGGCTGCAGCCGGGGTGAGAGAAGCCCAAGTTTCCCGTCTGAGGTTGTTGCGACCCGGCCCTGTATAGGCTGAATGCAACAAAACGTAACTTTATGTGTGCCTATTTCTAGAAAGTGGCACTTTTGAGTTTGTTTTTTTATATAATTAGGGGTACATGTCCATGGGTCTTGTGTATCAGCTGCAAATTCATTTTTAAATTTTCTTTAATATAAATTGCACATTTTGTGTAATTTAACATTTTCCTTTCATTTTATATAAAAATACAACTGATCCCATCACTCTATTTTTTAACTTGTTTATTTTTAAAGCGATTACAAGACAAGAAATGTGATCTTTCCTTTATAAATGTGAGGATTTCTCTGCGTCTACATAGGATAACTCAAGAGATCCATGCTTTCATTTTTTAACTAGGATGCATTGCAGTGTAATAACCAATAATTACAAAAAAAGCAGAAAAATCTAAACACAAATTTTGTAAAACTTTGTAATATTTTTTTGTAAAAAAAAAATAAAAAAGCCTTTTTCAGATAATAAATCATATCTAAATGTTTGTGTATCTTGTCGGATTCAACCCTAATATGTTTAATTCCAAGATTTCTTTTTTAAAATGCATTTATCATCTATTTTCTTCATCCTCATCTCTATTCATAAGCTTCCTCACATAATTTCTTTAGGTCATATATGTCCGTCAAGATGCAGTGTACAATTTTGCAATGGCTGAATATTAATAATAATAAAACCCTTATACATACTTTAGAAAAACTTAGCAATAGAGATCCTAGGATAAGACAGTGTGCAAAAGGAGATTGTGTATACTTTTACTACCAGTTGATGGTGCTAAACCCCAATGGCTGTAAATTTTGTGCTTGTTTTGAAGAACCCACTGGAGGCCATGAAACAGAAATGAGTTGAATTGTTGTAAAGTTGTTGCAAGCACAAAATTGGACTTGTATTTTTAGCATAATGTTCTCAGTTTCAATAGAACTAACCATAATTTAAAAAAAATGTAGTCCTTAACAAACAACACAATCCCTGTCTGCATCTGGGCAAGTTGTTCACATCGTTTTTGTTCTCAGCCTGATTCAAAGAAAAGAGGGAAATTTATAATCAAATAAAAAGATGTATAACCCTTGCAACAGATTTGGAGCCTGCCACTAACCTGATATCAGGGGAAAGGCTCAAGCATCAGTGTTGATTGAACAAGTGGATCAGAAAGTAAATTGATTGATTTTTCATTTTAGCCCTGCTATACATTCTTGTTATGACTTTCAATGGGAGTTTCCAGGAATAAAATCAATTAGAAAAGCAGACTTTAATACCATTTCACTGGCTTTTTTGATTGTTGTTGACGTTGCTAACAGAGGACTTATCAATAGTTGATTGTATGCCACTGTAGTCGGACATTTTTTCAATATAATTTTAGTGCAATTTCTACAGATCTAGGATACATGGATTTTAAGAAGTTTGCATGAACTACAAAGAAAGGTGAGCAGATCTAATCTTTTCAGAATCAGTGTGACAGATATACTAGATTTTGGACACACCTTTAGTTTGTGTCTTCCGTTACACAATAAATTTTCAGTTGGCCTTTGTTTTTTTGTGAAGAAAAAAAATAGATGATGGCAAATTAGTTAAAAACAAATGCTTCTCAGTTTATCAGAATCATCCCAAACTAAGTCCTTTGATTTAAAAGAAAAAAAATGCGTTAACATAGTTTAAAATAAACACACGTAATGTGTTAAAAAAGAAAACATCAGAAAGTTTTAGTAAATTTTGGATTTCTATTTACAAGAAACGAGAAAAGACTGATGTACTATGGATTTCATTTTATTTCAAATGAGCTCGTCTTCCAGATGTGGTTAGTTATTCATCATCCTCATGACCCTTGCCTGTTTTCTTGTGGTAGTGACATTTGGCCAAAAGAGAAATGCACTTTAAAAATTCCTTAAAGTTGATTTCTCCATCACGGTTCTTGTCCATCTTCCCCATCACTTTTCCCAAGTCAGCTGCAGAAATTTTTGCCTATAGAAGATAATGTTTCACATCAATATAAATGTTGGCAGAATAATAGATGTAAGAAAAAAGTAAACATCTTAGTTGTTCTCACTTTGAGTTCTGGATTTTGAATTTCTTTTTCCAACATCTTCTTTAGTTCTTCTTTGTTTAATTTGCCATCACCATTGGCGTACTCCTCAAAGATGTCCACAACATTTTTGATGGCTTGCTCAATTCGGGCCATGGCTTTTAATAAAAAGATTTACATTCAAAATAATGCAAAAAGTGTTCATCCATTTAAAATCCAATGTGCTTTAGGTACTCACCTTTTCACTTTTAGCGATGGAGTGAAACCTTGTCTGTGTCACTGATGGACGTCAGATGAGATGTGTACCAGTCAGAGAGGACAACTTCTTTTTATAGGAGAGACTTAACAATATGTGAAACATGCGTGAAAAGAAACAGTGATGCATACATGACAAATAAATGATACACTCCCATAAACTAGCTTTGCCAGTCCTTTTGTTTTGCATTGAATGAATAGTACATGTCTTTAATCACATCCAAGTTTGTTCTGTGAAACAAAACATTTGTACATTTCTCTGGGAGTTTCATAGGTGTTTCATCTAATGTAAATATGTGTTCATTGTTAAAAGCTAAAACCGGCTTACAGTGATGTAATTTAGAGTACACTGAAAGCTACAGACACAATAAATGCTTAGCAACGGTCACTTGTGACTTTTTTTGGGTTGTGTCTGTGTGTTTGCATTTTTGCTTTGTTTATGGGATTAATAATCAAAATTGAAACAGTATCAGGGTCTGACTCCTTTATAGCTACGCTTCATTCAGGTGTCTGTTTCTTTTAACTGGACTCTAACATGTGTAAGACCATCAAGTGACCAATCTCATAGATATATTTAACTGCGACAACTTCTCACCGCATATTATTTTGTCCTGAAACTGTGTTGAAACTGGTCTCTTGATGTAAACAATGCATTAAGTTTTCATTTGCGTCTTTAGATCGTAGATTAGTCTTGCAACATTTCCCAATAATGGAATCAAAAAACCTTTTTTACTTTTCTCCCTTTTGCATGTTATACTATTTTGTCATTTATTATTGTATCTACCTTATTTAATTCTATTCTTTTTTGGTTTTGCTTGAAGGGTACACAATTACCGTAAGTCCCATATTCACACCTGTAACAAAGGCAAAATCTCTAATGTTACTCAATTTTTTGGTTTGATTCAAAAAATATTTTTACAAGATAAAACGTGTTCTGTGAATCACAGCAAAAGAATTACTTGTCAGTTCAAACAAGTTCATAATTTTGAACATGTCACATGACCATGCCCAAATTCTTTTGTAAGGTGGAGTTGAAATGGAGGTTTGTTTGCCTGACACCAAGATCGCACCTTGGAGTACACAGTATATACAACACAATGTGACTATTGACTTCCTCCTGCACACATCTCAAACTCAAACACAGCACAACCCACTAAAATACATTAAATTAATGCAAATAACATTTGGTCACACTTTGAGATCTCCACTCGAGATATAAAGTGCAATATAAATAAAATTTTTATTACTATTATTACACATGAATGAATAACTATGGACAGATAGATAGGCAGACAGAACGAATACGTTTTGGAGTCTCCAAAATATTTCAGCGATGAATAATTACTTGATATCTGACATTTAAAAAAAAAAATTGCTTTTTGTGACTTGTTATGACGAGTTTTAATAAAACGTACTATACACACACACACACGTATATAAGCTTTTTCTAGATAAATTAAGCATAAAATACTGGTGATATTTGAAAGTCCTCCACTCTTTTTAAATGTGAGAAAAATTAAAACCAGTCCAGGTTCAGTAAGCCATCAATTAGTTTCATGTTCTGGCATGACTGAATATGTCTGTAAATCAAAAGATGCATATTATACAACCTTCCCTGTCAAAGAGGGAGGGTGCTGAGTAAAGTTGGCAGGCCATCAGCATTGCTATAAAATGAACACGCAAGGTACCATTTAAGTGATTAAAAATGATCCTGCAAACCGGTTTAACATGCTGAACATACTCAGTACTGACCATCTTTTCTTTTCTTGTCTCATTTGAGAACTTATTGATCCATAAAATACTCAGTTGGAGATTTGCACATGTACCAAATTGATAAAAAAAAAAGAGGGACAGTAAAAGTTTTGTGCGTATTTTAAGGAATCTGAGGAAGGCATTTAAGGTCAAGTAGGCCAAAGAGAAAAGACTAACAACTTGATGTGCGTGACATGACAGAAGTGAGAAAAGAATGCTTAATGATTGATGAACACATTCTTGTTTCCTAACATGACACCACAACTATCACAGCCCTACATGCACACAAACAGAAATATAACAGCAGCCATTAAGACTTTATACTTTTTATTTATTCTGAACAGATTTTTTTTCTGTTTTTGGAACAGGCAACCTTAAATACAGCCTGTACTTCAGATGTTTAAGACATGTTACAACTGGTTTAACCTTCTTGTTCATCCCCATGTCCTTTGCCTTTGCCTTTTTTGCCCCCTCTGCCTGTCTTCTTGTGGTAGTAGCTTTTGGCGAGGTTGGAGATACAGCTACAAAACTCGCGGAAGTTCACCTCTCCATCATGGTTTTTGTCCAGAGTTTTCATGGCTTCATCAATATCATCTGCATTAATTTTACTCTAGGAAAAAAATATGAATGAATGACAGAAAATAAAAACAATACACAGTTGACCCAAAGGCTTAAATGATATTGTAACCATTTCATGCTAAAGATGGAATTTTACCTTCAACTCCTCGCTTTCCATCTCCTTTTCAAACATCCGCTTCAGCTCTTCTTGGTTCAGTTTGCCTTTTTTGCCTTCATCATCAGCATACTCTATAAACATGTCCACGATGCTAGTGATGACTTGATCCAGACGTGCCATAGTTGGAACTGAAAAATAGTTTAAAATTTCAGAGATTGGAAAAAAAAGTTTAAAATTGGATTATTTTATGCACACTTGTGAAAACTTGCTTGATCTAAATTCAGACATGATGCCATAAAGTTATCTCTCAAACTTGAAAATGTCAAATGTGCAATCAATATTATTGTTTTGAATAAAAAAAGGGTTTTTTTCTTGCTTAAAAAAATGTCAGTAATGTGCAGGAAATAGTTTGTGAGTCATCTGTGGGCTTCCAGAGACATTTCTGTTTTTGTTCCTTCAATCAAACAGCTCTCCTTTTCATTTCTTTAAGAAAAAATAATCACAATTTTTATGGTTAGCTTGTGGGTCTGATGCTATTAGAAAATATTCCAGCTTAAACTCACTTCCCAACCAGTTTTTCCTCCTAGAGTACTTACCTTAGACTTCACGTTCACAAGGGAGGAGAGGAGGTGTTTCGGTTCCAGCTGAGACTGCTGTGTGACAAAAGAGAAAGAGCCCTTTTAATCCTTTAAGAGACCCTGTCTGACATACTTAGCCATGCCAACAAATGCCACACACTCCTACACATACACACACAGAAGACACACGCCAATGATTATAATGCAAAGTCTTTGCCTCCACCCATACCAGCCAAACAAGCTCTGTTTCTCAGCTGAGTAAGTTTTTCCAATATGCTGTAAATGGAGCACCAATTTTTTTTTTTTCAGTATTCTTCCAATTTTTTTTCTTTCAAAAAGGCTGGGCTGACTTTTCCTTTTTCTCCAATTTCCACAAAAAATTCAGTTGTGTTTGCCAAATTAGGTCCTTGATAATAATGCTTTGCTGTATCTACCAACATAACCTGAAGGGTAGAATCTCTTTGACACATGTCATGACAGAATACAATGTGTGAATATCCTGGCTGTTAAATTTGATCTTTAAAACTCAGCAGAATTGGTGTAATCACCCTGATTTGTGTCTCGAAGCATGTTTGATTCTAACTCGATGCACAATATTTTCCTTTATTGGTTCCAGTGCAGCGGTCAGAAAACATCTTTTTTTTACCCTTAACCCCTGTCAAATTTCCTGTGTGGGTCAGATCACTCTCTTCAATCAGACCTCATTACCTTCACCTATTGAAAAATATCAAGTTTCCTTTGCAGGAGAGAGGACGGAAAGAGAGAATGTGTATCATGTGGTGGTACAAAAAAAGTTAATCTTGGTTTCCACACTCTGTTGGTCAGAATACGCCTTACAGTTTCGCTGCTGGAGAGCACCTGCTGTTCCTCCTGAGTGCTTAGGCTTCATGACAAAATGACAGGCATTTGGTTTTTATTGGACATAAATAATAAAATCTTATCTCTTCATAAATTTTCCTCTCTTAAATTAAATGATTAAACAGTTAGAGGACTTTTACTAATTATTTTATTGTTTGGTTTTATGTTCATTTAAAGGTTTCAGTGTTTGTTTTAAAATGATTTATTCATGACTCAGAAAGGGTTGAAAAGGTTAGCAGAGAATATTAAAAACAAAACAATGGTTGTTATCCCTAAACCATTAAAATATGAGAAGGTTTGGTCTCTTTTTGTGGTTTAAACTGCTGTTGTTGTCATGATCCTCCTCTCTTCAGGAAGATTTCCTCACTCCAAATCTGGCCCTCTGCCCAAATTCTGCAGACCTCATCCCAATTGCCTCTCTTAATGTCTCCACCTGTGTCTTGTCTTCCCCCTGTTTTTTAATTCCTGGTGTCCATCCCTCCAGTGTCAGATCATCTGCTGTTCTGCACTCCTGCAGCAGCCATGAGGGTGTCCTCTACCAGGCTGCACATGCCTACCTCTCTTCGCTAATCCCTAATTACCTGCAATAAACTGGTTAAAACTGGCTGTGCATCTAAGTTCTAGATGTATAGCACAATCACCACCTCATGACACTTGTTGACTTTCATACCAAAGTCAGTGACTTCAGAAGAGTTCCTCTAATCCTTGGGGAACCCATATTTTTAACAACAAACTCCTACATCAACTTGATTTACAATTCCAATACAGATCAAATGAGAATATCAGACCATATGGTGAGACTTCAGTATATTTTTCAGGATAACAGCTGAAAACCTTTTTTGATCACATCATTTGCCATTCTCAATAATTTTAGTTTATTTAGTGTACATGAGACTTATACTGCTCGAATAGCTTTTAAACCAATTCATCTTACATTTAAGGTTCAATACCATATCAATTTAGTTAGAAGGGTGACATTAATCAACAGTCAGAAAAAACTGTTTAGTAGCAGAGACTTAAAATTTGTCCTTAAGATGATAAATTGATGCCTCTTAAACTTAACATTTTGGAGGATGAGAGCCACGTTTCATTACGTTTTTGATGTATAGCGACATCAGGCGTTGGTTGAAAGACCTTGAAAAAAACTATGAAAAATTGTGTTATTGTGAGTTTTAAAAAGTACACATTTTACATTGTGGACAAGCTGTCTGCTTTCTGGATCCTATGGCATCATCTTGTGGTTGAAACTGAAAGTGTGTGTAAAAGTCCGTAAGAAAATAAAGTGGTATCAAGAGCCATATTTAAAGTTTGTTGAATTTAAGAAGAAAAACCAAATAGAAGGTATATGGGTGTTGTAAGGGGAAATGAGAAGATGATCTGAGAGACTGAGATTGCTTTATGACCCCTTGCAGGCAAATGTCCTCTAATTTACATCAAAATCCTGGCTGTTATAGATATTTATTTATGAGCACTCTTCAAAAATATTGTCACGTCAAAACATTAACTTCCTATTTTAACTGTTTTGTTGCTACTGAACTACGGTCCTCTTGGAATTTGTAGGTATTAATTTCCTACAAGGTCATTTGCCTTAAAACCAGTTCCTTGCAAATAATCAATAATATGAAATCAAACTGAAAGCACCTTATTAAAGTCTTGGTATCAAAACAGAAAAAATATCCATACAAAAGAAATTTTAGAAAGGAATAATTCATAAATCCCTTACAATCTTTTTTCCAAATTCCACTACACCCCTGTGCGCACAAGGGCACAGGTGCCAAGACCTGAGGCTACTTACATGTTATAACATAGTGAAATTCCTTCTAGCATAGATTACCGGCAGACAAAAAAAACTGTGCTTCCTCAACTGAACATTCCACATGGTTTTAGGGGTGAAAAATGTGACTCAGATGTGAGCATGAAAATACTCCAAGTTCTTTCAGAAGAATTTTCTCTGAAATTTTAGTCCAGTGTCTGAATAAGAAATCAGTTATTTTGTAACATCTTTTTCTGTGCAGCAAGATCTAATAGTTTGTTCCTAATATTTTAACTTTTATTTTATTAAGTCACAGCGTTATACTAAATGAAGAAGACAGGGAGCAGTGTCAAATGTTGCTTTTAATATGAATCTGGCACACTGTACCACATCAAAAAATACAGTATGCTCAAACTTCACTTCTTCCCTTTTTCTGGCTTTTTAGTAGATAGAGAATTATGCTTTTCACTGGCAAGTGTGACCCCGGTAACCAAGACAATGAATTCTCCAAAATCCAACTCGTTATCTTTGTTTTGGTCCAAATCTTTCATGACCTGATCCAAGGTGCCCTGGGGTTTCTGACTCTGAAATGGGGTGATAGACAGAAGAATATATTTATAAATGAAAAGAACAAGAGGAATAGAGTTTATAACAGATAAAGTTTTACCTTTAAGAAGTTGGGTAATTCAGTCTCAATCAATTTTTTCAGTTCTTTTTTGCTAAGGGTGTTTTTATTTCCGCCTTCTTTGGCATAACGGTGAAACACCGTGATTATGGACTCCATGGTTTTCTCCAACTCAGTCATTGCTGCAAATGTTAGTGTTGACAGGCAAACTGTAAAGAAAAAAAAAAAAACACTTTTTTTCTTTTTTGCATTTTCAGAACAATGTTCATATTGCAAAAAAAAAGTTGTGATAAACACTGGATGCACTCTGTAACAGTATACTGTACGTATAATCCAATAGTAGTAAATCTTAGATCAGTGTCTGCAAAGAACCAGGGATCTGCTCTGTGTTCTTTGCCGTTTGCTATAGTGATGGACAGGCTGACAAACGAGGTCAGGCAGGAATCCCCACGGACAATGATGTTTGCAGATGACATTTTGATCTGTAGTGAGAGGACAGAGGATGTGGAGGAAAAGCTGGAGAGGTGGAGGTTTGCACTAGAAAGAAGAGGAATGAAGATTAGTCAGAGTAAGACAGAGTACATGTGTGTGAATGAAAGGGATCCAAATGGAAAAGTGAGGTTACAGGGAGAAGAGATAAACAAGGTGGAAGTTTTAAGTACTTAGGATCAACAGTCTAGAGCAATGGAGAGTGTGGAAAAGAGGTGAAGAAGCGTGTGCAGGCAGGCTCGAATGGGTGGAGAAAAGTATCAGGTGTGATGTGTGACAAAAGAGTTTCAGCCAAAATGAAAGGGAAAATGTACAAAACCATGGTGCGACTGGCCATGCTGTTTGGTCTAGAAACAGTAGCACTGGGAAAAAGACAAGAAACAGAGATGGAGGTAGCAGAGATGAAGATGCTGAGGATCTCTCTAGGAGTGACCAGGATGGACAGGATTAGAAATGAGTACATCAGGGAAACAGCACATGTTAGAGGTTTTGGGGATAAAGTCCGAGAGGCCAGACTGAGATGGTTTGGACATTTGCAGAGGAGAGAGTACATCGAAAGAAGGATGCTGGATTTGGAACCACCAGGAAAGAGGACAAGAGGAAGGCCAAGGAGGAGGCTCATGGACGCAGTGAAGGAAGATAGGAAGATAGATGGTTTGACCAAAGAGGATACAGCAGATAGGGTTAGATGGAAGAACTGACTTGCCATGGCGACCTCTGAAGGGGAATGCCGAAAAAAGAAGAAGTGGGTGTTGGTTACATCGCGACCTTGTGCAAATTCTTTAGAGCAGACGTAAATTTTGGGCAAAAAAATCTTTATCCTTTCTTTCTTTTTATTCCCTTGCAAGGAATACCAATTCTACTCCTTACACTACAAAGCAAGTTTTTAAACAAAAGTGGAAAGTACACTGAATAAAAACTACTTCAGAAATATGCATCTTCTACAAGTTAAAACAACAAGCCTCAAGTTATCAGAATCAGAAAGACTTCTTGCTATCATCAGTGAACAAGATTCAGAGACTAAGAACTTGCAGAGGTACTAAAGTGCAAATAAAAAACATAGTAATAAAAATAGGAGATGTAAGCTATGGTAAAAATGAACAAAACTAATGGAAACTAAACTAATTTTGACCATAACTACAAAACAGGAAAGATTCAAAGCAAAAACAAATGTTTTATGATCAGAAAAGCCTTACCAATTTGGGGTGAGCAGAAACCGGGCTGGAGTGAAGAATGCTGGAATTTTGTGCTTGCTTGTAGAATGTCGCGAGATACCAGTGTTGGTATATTACGCCTAACAGGGAACAGAAATCCCCTGTCTGGAATTTTGTGGTAGTTTATCCAGCAATTTATAGTCATGCCAAAACACACCCTGTATGTTACATGACAAGGCAAGGCAAGGCAAGTTTTTTTTTATTGCACAATTCATACAAAATGTAATTCAAAGTGCTTCACAAGAAAGAAAAGAAAAAGAATGCATTAAAATCACAAAACATAGAATCAAAAAGTTTAAAAATTAAATAAATAAAATCATTAAAACAGATTAAAAAAAGAGCAATTAATAAAAAGCACAGTTAAACAGAACTGTTTTCAGCCTAGATTTAAACATTGTCACAGTAGAGGCCTGTCTCACGGCTTCAGGAAGTTTGTTCCAGACTTTTGCAGCATAAAATTGAAATGCAGCTTCTCCATGTTTAGTCCTGACTCTAGGCACCAGCAGGAGGCCGGTCCCGGAGGTCCTCAGAGTTCTAGATGGTTCATACGGTACTAACATATCACAGATGTACTTTGGTGCTAGACCATGGCCGCGACAGCGACGATTGTTGTATTATGAAAATTGACAGTTGACTGTTGAAAGCTAACCGTTGCAAACTGTTGTTATTCGAAAGTAGTTGAACTGGAATGAGTGTGTATGAAGCTTGAAGAACAGTCTTGGAATAAATGCATGTTTTGACTCTACCCTGAGTGTAGTCTTCCTCCGAAACAGAACCTGCTAAGAAATCTGTTTGTTACCACTCGGCCACCGATAACACTGTACACTTGGAAAGGTAAGGGGTTTGCAAGGGAAAGAAAACATCTCTTCCTGCTTTGAACAAAAAAGGTCAAATATTCAAAAGTTATTGTGCCAGTTTAGTTAAGTTTTATTATTCTTGAACATGTGTATAGTATTCAATCTAATGTTTTGGTCATGTTTAAGAAAGAAAGAAGTATACTTTATTTATCCCTCAACAGGGAAATTTGTGTGCTGCATTACACCACAGCAGGATGCTTCCGGTCCAAAGGCGAACGTTCTATCACTGAGCTATGGCCTCCCCTATCACCTTAATAAAAAGTTAATCCCCTCTTTCTTAATATCCAATTCTTCTTCTTTCTGCATTTCCCTTCAGGGGTCGCCACAGCGAGCCAGTTTCTTCCATTTAACCCTATCTGCTGTATCCTCTTTGGTCACAGCAACTATTTTCATGTCTTCCTTCACTGCATCCATGAACCTCCTCTTTGGTCTTCTTCTAGTTCTCTTTCCTGGTGGTTCCAAATCCAGCATCTGTCTTCCGATGTACTCTCTCTCCTCTGCACATGTCCAAACCCTCTCAGTCTTAACATTCAATTACACATTAGTAAATTTATAAGATCCAACAAGGCAGCACATACTGTAAGTGCTGATCACAAGATATTGTGGGTTGGTTTTTTGTCTTTAATAGAAAAAAAAAAAAGCACGGTATCTCATGTTTTGAGTGTACGGTACCTGTTTTGATTCACATTGTTCATTTAAAAAAAAAAAAAAAAAACTTTGCAAAGAAAGCTTTTTCCCAAAGTTTAATTACAAAATGACAAAAAGTGTGTGTTGATAGATGTACAGTAAAATAAAATACACAAATCTCTTTGCAGCCATTAGTGCAGAGAAAATGAGAATATATGGAATGTGTAATCACGTTTTTTTCCTTTTTTTTTTTTTTAAATGGGGCACTTCATAATTCCAAGTTTATAAAGAAAAAAAAATCGGGGCACAATTTCTTATGTTGGTGAGCATATAAAAAAAAATTTAATTATTAACCAAAATGTGAAAAGGCAATTTTACAATGACCCTTAACATGTTAGTTACATGACAGTTCAACTTGACCTAGTCATCAATTCTTCCTTTTGCTCTTGGTATTTGTCTTGGCCGGTGCTACTACGGGAACAGCTGCTTGATAGAGGGCCGCAGATATTTTGTTGATGTAGTACAGGGCAAAGACAGAAAATATAAGGCTGATAAAGAAAAAAATAAAGCAAGTTGAAATAAATAAATACAACTTTTTACCTTCTAAAGTGATTCATAAAAAATATCACTAACCAGGTTGTGACGCAGACTCGGTGCACCAGACCAGAGGCAAACAAGGACAGGCACAGACACAACAGGACTGAAATTAGAAAGTGTTTAGAGTCAGTGATTCTATTACAAAAGATTGATCAAACATTTTCTACAAACTGAGTGACAAATGATGGGTATTTAACATAATGTATTTCTATATTAAATATAGTCACAGCCTGGGAATATTTCAGCTATATCATAACTTACTCTCTGGAAATATCTTGGCTTGGAATCCCTTTCCAAATACCAGGTTCTCCATGTTGTTGAAGGCCTTGAAGTAAACTAAGGAAAAATGCACATAAACTAAAATACCCTGTAATATAAGATAACATAAAATCATATTCATAAACCTGGTGCTTAACGGCCAGAAAACAGTGGAGTTGATCATGGAAGGGTCAGTGTCAGAAAGGTCACAACCACTCTCTAAACCCTTCACTTGGCGGACACTTTAACTCAACCACGAACTCCAATCACTTCCCCGGCCCCACCATCACACGGGACCTCAAGTGAGAGGTGACCATCAGCACTCTCTTAAAGAAGGCCCAACAGAGGATGTACTTTCTATGACAGCTGTAGTTCTACACCACGAATATCGAGTCCAACTTCACCTCTTCCATCACCAGAAGACGTATGCTGGGGCCACTGCTTGGGACAAAGAAAGACTACTTCTCAGCATTCTGCCCACAGTCTTCCATCTCTCCAGGACCTGTATGTCTCTAGGACAAGCAGGATAAATAGTGGTTGATCTCTCTCACTCTGGCCAGACTTTTTGAGCTGCTTCCTTCAGGCAGAAGGCTACAGTCCAATCAAACCAAGACTTCTCACCACGGGGACAATCCCCCCCCATCAGTCATCACACTGATGGACACTACCTGACCTGTCTCCTCAACAACTGGACTCTTGAAAAACTTCTGCTCTTCTACCTGTCGCTTGGCACTTTATGATTCTCTTTGCAAAACATTTTATGATGCTACATGCAGAGTGATTTTTATTTTATAGTATTCGTCTTTTTATCCGCTCATTGTGGTCAGGGGTGTCAGGGCAGTAGGAGCCTTTCCTGACTGATTTTATGTGAGAGGCAGGGTACACTCTGAACAGGTTGCCAGTCTGTTGCTGGGCCACACATACAATCAACCATCCACACACACTCATTGCTAAGAGCAATTTTATTGTGGCCAATCTAACATGCATGTTTTCTGGAGAGTGGCAGGAAACCAGAGTATCTGGAGAAAACCGACGCATACACGGGAGAACATGCAAACTCTACACAGAAAGCCCAATGTTTCAATCCTTGTCCCACCCGGAATTCGAGCCCCGACCTTCTTGCTGTGAGGGATATTGGGCCACCATGCAGCCCTATTTGGTTGTATATTTTTATCCTATTTATGCAGCGTTCATGTTTGACATCGCACACTACGCTGAAACAAGTTCCTAGTCTGTGAATTTTCTTTGACAAAGGCAATAAATATTACCTGATTCTTCGAGACCAGGTTATTAACAAGTGCAGAAAATTGTGTAGTAACAATTCTAGACATGACAGCGTGTGCTGGACTATTCAACAAACCATCAAAAGATACAGTAAGAGAACAAATGAAGAGAACAGAGCCCAGGAAACCTCCCAGGATGGTGAGCCATTCAGTTGATCCAAGCTGCTTACTGAACATTTGCATCCCAGCAAAAACCAACACTGTTAGTAAACTGGAGAGCACCAGGGAAGTGCCTGTGTTCACAGCTGCAAAATAACAGGGAGAAAGATATGGCTCAGTTGAAATTAGTGCAAGAAGGAAAACAGATTCTATTATAGAAATAATGTAGCATGAAATATGGAATTTATAGAAACTAGACATTTAGGCATAATCTTAATCAAAGGCAGGAAGGATTTGTTAAAATGATGCATTGATTCGCTGGGGGGAAAACAAACAAGAAATAATTTAAAACATTTTTGTTTATGTAGTCAGATCTGCCAAAAAAAAAAAACCTGAAAGCATAAACTTTATTTTAAAATATAGGTTAACCTTAAGCCACGTCAGTGTACGCACTTAATAGTTTCCGACTTAGCATTTAGCTTCACATTCTATCTAGAACATACACAACTAATAATTAAATAATTACTAAAGTGATAAGATTTATTACACAAAATGCATTTAGAAAATGTGCTCAATAGCTGTTTGATTTCATTTTGATTGACCAGGTTATTATTATTATTGATGGTAGCGTAACCGCTTTCCTTCATCTTAATCCAAATCATTTAAATCCCACAGGTTTACTCTTCATGTTTTTTCTTCAGAGTAATACATACCCATAATCTTGTATCAAAAGAAAGTCTGTCCAGATCAAAGAGATAAATTTTATAAGGAGATGAACTTCGATGATTCCTAAGACACCGGTTAAAGGCGGAACAAAAATGTCGCTACACGGTCAAAAATTGAGGACGGACTGGTGGGTGGAGCCAAGTTAGCTTGTAGCATAAAATGCTAACTTAACTCATCAAATAATATTATTTAGCATGACTGATCAATGGTTAAATTTTTTCATTACCTGTATAACATGTGTGAGTTTAGCCATTCTAGGTTTTTGTTTTTTGTTTTAATGAAACAAATGTTTCCCCCCAACATTTATGAAAAACCTTTTTACATAATAATTACTAATCTAAAGAATAAGCACAAAGTATCTTAAAAGATCCTTAAAAAATACAAAAGTTGATTAGTGAGTACATATGATTAGTGTGCACATATAAATATTAAGCCCTTAGTTGTCCAACTGAATTTGTGAGCAACAAGATTTTTTAATCATTAATGCAAATGAGCTGTATTAAATTGTATATTTTTGCACATAATATCTGAATAAAAACAGTAAGTTGTTTTTAATATTTGGGGAAAAATAGTCAACAGTTTGGATCTGTACCAATAATAATAAAAAAATAATCAGATTTTTATTTTAGAATGTATTATTATCTTATTAACAAAAAAAATGCACAGGTTAAGAAACAAAAGTCTAGTGGAATTTAGAAAAATCTGCTAAAACACACCGATACGTCTTTAAAAAAATCATGTGTAGGCTAAACTAGTTTTATGTTATTGAATAGGCTTTTTCGAGAGAAGCCAGATGGGGTGGTTTTGGCATTTGGGTAGGCTGCCCCCCAAACGCCTTACTGGTGAGGTGTTCTAGGCACGTCTCACCGGGAGGAGATGCTGAAGCAGGCCGCAGACCCTCTGGTGAGGCTATGTCTCACTGCTGGTCGTGGAACGCCTTAGGACCCTACCCGGTGGGCTGGAGGATACAGACGAGGTGAGAGAAGCCTGGGCTACTGGAGCCAGTTCCGGACAACGGAACGGAAAAAAAATTGGCATGTTGAGTGAAACCAATACTCCTAAAGGCATTCCTCACACTCAAAAAACATTTTTTTTCATGGATAAAAACACATGAAAGATGGATGTTTACCAAAAATTTTAGTGTTTGGTTTGTTAGCCAAAAGTGTGTTTTTTGAGACAGAAAGTCATATTCAAATGTTCCTTTAATACCTACAGATTACCTAATACTAAAACTAATCAAACACAGAAAAAAAAACATTTTTTTTTATTTTATTTAACATGTATAAAAATATGTATCAGAAAAATGCATGGAGTAATATATTTATCCATTGATGGACCATTTTGGTCCATATTTCAGCGTTGTTTTCAAACCATTACTAACTGCATTGGTTAATACCATAACATGTATAACAATCCAACTTAATCAGTCTTTTACTTTAAACATCGATTTTTATAATGGCTTTTGTTTCAATCCAAAAACTGCAATAAACAGAAGAATTTCCAGAAAAGCAGGTGGGACACTGCGAAGAGAAAGAGACAGAGATCAAATTGTTGAACAATCTGAAGAAACAAATACATCTCTTATGCACATTCAAATGTACATTTTCACTTTCAATTACAGTCCCTTTAAACGCAAATTTTTCAGACCGTTTGGGTCACACCAACCTGCAAGTGCCAAATATCACCCAGTAAGTCCAGCATTCCCACTTCTCAAACACAAAGAAAGACAAGGAGACTGATGCACTGCAGTGAGCAGCTAAAGCTGGGGTAAATATGTCAGGGAAAAACTCCTCTGGAAAAGAATGCTTGTGTTTAATTTGAAACATTTTATGCAAACTAACCTGCAAATGGCAAAGATCCACCAGTAGTCGTCACATTCCCACTGCTCAAACAGAAAAAAAAGAAGAGCTACTGTTGCACTGGCATGAGATCCAGTTGCTATAGAAGATTCATCAAACATGGGAGTTTGTAGTCATGGAACTGTAACTGATAAACACGTGCCGAATCTTTTTTTTTGTCCAATAGCCATTTTTTGTAGGCAACACTTATTTTATTCATTTCTGGGTTATTATCAGTTAAAAGCCATTTTTTCCATATTTACTTTTTCTTGTGAAGAGAAAGCTTCTGCAAAAACACTTTTTTTTTTTTCAGAATCAGAATCTGATTCTGAAAAACTTTGATGCCCTGGCTGAGATGAAACCACAAATGTTGCTGATCTGTAGTATATCCAAAAATAACTTGTAACCAGAGACAAATTTATAAATAAAGTTGTCACTGATTATCCTTCTCAATACAAGTTGGCAGGTCATTACTTTAGGAAGGATACACAGAAGACTTTGAGTGGGGTTAAACATGGAGACTCCCAAAAAGAAACCAGACAGCTCTATCGCAAACAGACCAAAGGTGACTCCCAATGCAACCGTCAACCTGGAAAAGAGAATATGTATTAGAGGAATATGTTTACATGCTTATGCTTTCCTAACACTTACTTACTCTCTGTTCATCTTCTGAAACTGCTCTTCTGTGAAATCCAACGGTAAACTTTCCTTCACATTGTGTTCCTGAAAACCACAAATGTTAGCTCATGTCTTTCATAACTATAATTTTTAAATGTATAAAACATCATGTTAATGTAAACATAAAAAAATATACACAAAACCCCCCCACAAAACCCCCTCCAAAAACCTGCATGTTAGGTTGATTGACTGCTATAAAATTGCCCCTAAGAATAACTGTGTTTGTGGATAGTCGTCAATGTGTGTGGCCCTGTAACAGACTGGTGACCTGTTTAGGGTGTATCCTGCCTCGTGCCTGAAATCTGCTGGAAAAAGGCTTCGGCACTCCCCTCGACACCATTGGGATAATTGGTTGAGAAGAGGAAACAAAACAATATCTTCTTCTCCTTGTGAATTTCCCTTCAGGGATCACCACAGCAAGTCAGTTTCTTTCATCTAATCCCGTCTCCTGCGTCCTTTTCAGTCATGCCAACAATCTTCTTGTCCTCCTTCACTGTATCCATGAACCTGCTCTTTGGTCTTCCTCTAGGTCAGGGGTGCCAAACTCCGGTCCTCGAGGGCCAGTGTCCTGAAGGTTTTCCATGTGTTCCTGATTCAATTCAATTGATGCACACAAAATGATATCAACAGCCAATGAAATTTGGCACGTGACTATATAAGCGACATTAGGTGTATGGATGCAACAACACATGGAAAACCTTTGGGACACCTGCCCTCCTGGACCTGAGTTTGACACCCCTGCTCTAGGCCTCCTGCCAGCCAATTCCAAACTCATTATCCTTCGGCCGATGTACTCTCTCTACTCTGCACATGTCCAAACCATCTCAGTCTGGGCTCTCTGACTTTATCTAAAAAAAAAAAACTCTAACGTGTGCTGTTCCTCTGATATAGTCATTTCTAATCCTGTCCATCCTGGTAACTCCCTGAGAGATTCTCAGCATCTTCATCTCTGTTTCCTGTCTTTTCCTCAGTGCCACTGTCTCTAGACCAAACAGCACGGCCGGTCTCACCACGGTTTTGAACACTTTCCCTTTCATTTCAGCTGAAACTCTTCTATCACACATCACACCTGATACAATGTATTTGCTGTATATTGTTACTTAACCCTCCAGGGGGAGGTCCTCCTCTTCCTCCTAACCCCCAAGTTAATTTGATAGAAACGTTTTTTTTCCCCACATTTTAATTAGATTAAAACATAGTTATAAGAACGTTAAAAAGCTTGTTTCTTACTTACTCTCGACCAAAAGATAGTGATAACGATGATAAGATGTGATATGATGGTGAGAAAACGTGCTGGGATCAGACTGCTGTCAACAGACATGTTGATGGTGATCACAGCGTAAATTAATACGTCATGAAAACAAAAAGAGTCATATATTTAACTTATTTATGTTTTAACACGCGTTAAGACATAAGTTATATTAAATTATTCCATTAAAAATATAGTGAAAAGCGTGCTGTGCAAAAAAATGTAGTAGCACCAGACACTCGGTCGCTACAACAAATCCACCCAGACGGTGCATCACTTAAATCTAACCGGGCAAATATACCAACCCACAAAAAGGTTCCAGTCACTCGTTAAATAAATCAGACATATATTACAATAAATAAATAAATAAATAAATACAGATTTCTGTATAGTTTTTTGTTTCACAATAAAATATTGTGTTCATAACTACAATGTGTAGTATTTCAAAGTTAATCAGACTGCTTTGATTTTTTTTTTTTATGTTTTAGTTGTGCGACATCGCCACCTGTGGACAAAATCAAAACTGGGCCAAATATTAAAAAAAGCAATGTGTCGATTATTTATTTATTATTATTTTTTAGAAGAAAACAAATGTAATCTAATTAAAAAAGAAAGAGTGGATAAAATAAATGACAACCAATGTGTAACTAATTGTTTTTTGTTGTAGTCCTTTATCATTTTCCAACTTTTCGAACAACAAAACACAAGACGCCCCGCAACATGACTGGCGACCTATTTGGGGTGTATCCCGTCTCCCGCTAGAAATAAACCGAGATAGGCGACCCCGTTAGGGGTAAGCGGTCAAGAAGACGAAACGAAAGCTATGTTTAAATGAAATATCACAGCTCCCTCTCCTACCATGCATTGCGGCTGATTGAAACAAGCATTTCCAACCCCCTCCCTCCTTTCTCATCTCTACAAAGCAGTGCTCGTCCACCAGACAGCAGCACCGTTTACGACGTTTTCTCCACCAAGGTGGCTGGGATGCTTTGACTTGTCTTGCTTTTTCTCAACAAAGCAGATTATTAAACCGCATCCAAATCGCATGTAGATGGCTGAATCAGAGTTACAAACATTTACCACGATTATGGACGAACTGCTTCGCATCAGTGTAAGTGTGACGTTGATTTTATCAGCCCTATATTTATCTTTTTTTGTAACAATCTGTTATTTATTTAGGTATGTACAATTTTCTAGTAAAATATATTTGCTTGAACACCTTAAACAATGCGATGCATTTATCTTTTTTTTTAATTCACCATTTATCTTTTGAATAAGAATCTGTTTCTTATTGGTATTGTAAATGGTTACAGTGACAATACGTAAAAAAATCAAATTATTTATGAAGTGATGATTATCAAGCACTAAAATAAATTAAATACATTTGCAAAGCTTTTATAGGCTTTAGGCCGCAGATGATGAGAAGGCATGTTGTCATAGAAACCGGATGCTGCGCTTTGTAGCTGCAGCAATAGAAAGGGGTCACCAGCACTAATAATTACAAGGTGCATGACTCCTTATGTTATTTCTATCTTGTCCTATCAATCTTTTCTCAATATACCCGTGTCAGACTGGCGACCTGTTCAGGGTGTACCCTGCCTCTTGCCTTAAACCTGCTGGGATAGGCTCCAGCACCCACCGCGACCCATTCGGAATAAGCGGTTTAGAAGACGAAATGAAAAACTTTCTCCAAATATAATAGCTACACACTCAACACCAGGCTCCGAGGGAAGCCTGCAGCCATCTTTCCTCCACACTAATCCACTTCTTGATACTTTTTTTGAAAACATATGTGCTCAATATAGACATTCGTTCCTCAATTCTTTCAGTGGCTCAAGGTGTTTGTTCTCTTTAAGATTTTTTTTTCTTAAGGTTTTTCTTTCATTTTGTTCTACAGTCCAACATGAAGCAAATGGAAGAGGAACTACATTGCCCACTGTGTGATGAAATAGTGAAGCAGCCAATCCTTCTCCCATGCCAGCACAGCGTGTGTCTGCTGTGTGCAGCAGAAGTTTTGGTACAAAGAGGATATCCACCTCCTGATCTTCCTCCGGAGCCCAACTCACCACTGTCTTCACCCAATGCTCGCTCCCCTCGTCAGCCACGTAGACCTGCTCCTAGGACCCCTGATAGATTGGAAAGGGTTCTCAGAACAGGTGAAGGAAATATTGTGTGAATATTCAGGAAAAATTATTGAAGAAGCTAGGAGTTTTTCTTTGATGTGAGAGGTCACATTAATGTCCCCATATTGAAACTAGTCCTGTTATGTGAAAATGCTTGATGGTGATGGTGTGTGATGAAACTGCTCTTAGCTCATACATCAATATCTTGTTCAATATTTACAACCCTATGACTGTATCTTATGACTTACTTATTAAGTGCTTAATTCCGTAAACATTGAGAAAAAATACCTGAAAAGATCAAATGTAGCTGTAAATTTAGATGGTGACTAGTGGCAAATAGTCTACAAATATGCATTTCAGGTGAAGACATTTAATTACAGTCCTTAACTTTTTTGTGTTAATTTCCTCTTTTCCATCTATTCCCTTTAAACCTGTATCCTTCTCCCAGTATGTGGGACATATCCAGGGCGAAGAAGGAAAGACACAACCCTTCCCCCCATGCTTTTCCCCTGCCCTTCCTGTCAACTGGATGTGGAGCTTGGAGAGAAAGGCCTGACAGACTGTTTTCGTAACCTAACCTTGGACCGCATTGTTGAGAGGTTTGCAACATTAGAAATACCATAAAAATTATAATACATTGAAAAGGTGAATATGTACCAGTCCCAAATTTTATTCATGGTGTGTCTATGTGGATTTTTTGTCCCGAAATAGGCAATCTAATCTCAGCTCATGAAATTAATGAATTGAGAAGTTGATCAAGAAATTATTTGCCAAAACTAGTTTAAAAAAATCGACCTCCCCTTTACTTGCGATTGAGGACCAGGTCTGAGAGAGATTCTTAGGGACAGCTCAAAAACTCAAAACATACAAGTCTGCAGCAATTTGAAAAGTTTTTCTTGTATCAATAATTTCACTGAAGTTTTATAAGCACAACTGCTTTAGTTTGATTTTTAGTAAAAGTCTTTGATTAGTAAAATCAAAACAAACCAAGTTAGACAAGCCACTTTAATAAACGTGCATAAAATTAAAAGCCTATGAGGGTGAGGTGGTTACCACAAAGGAGCTGTATCACTGCTGCTGCTCTCAAAGAATGATGCTGCATGTTTGCTGCAAAATATGCATCATCAAGCCAGATGCAGGTGGTCTATCTAGGTCATGCAATTACCAGTTGCAATTAGATTGAGAATGCTATGGGCTAAATATTTACTTTTTAACGCACCGCTATGCTGTTTTATTTCTGTTTTGTTTTTTTTTAAATTTGTTTTACTATCTTTCTTCTTTATCACTTACTCATCAAAAATGTCTAATTCCTCATTTTTATTTATCTCTTTTTAGGTACAGGCATGCAATCAGCCTTGGTAGCGTGGCTATAATGTGTGGTTTCTGTAAACCGCCTCAGTCTCTGGAGGCCACAAAAGGTTGTGCTGACTGCAAATCCAACTTCTGCAATGAGTGTTTCAAACTGTACCACCCTTGGGGTACTCCCAGAGCTCAGCATGAACACATTCTCCCTACAAACAACTTTAGGCCAAAGGTTTGAAGGTTTTTATTTTGAGTACATGGAATACAGTAGTTTTTATTGTATAAAATTTCGCTCTTGCTTTGCTCTCCAGGTCCTTACGTGCACAGAACATGAACAGGAAAGACTGCAGTGGTACTGTCGGAACTGCCAGAGGCTGTTGTGTCCACTTTGTAAAGTCAGACGGATTCACCATGGGCATAAAGTTTTACCTGTAGCACAGGCCTACCAAGCCCTCAAGGTGAGTGTGAATTCAATTTGTTGAAGTGTTTTAAATATTCAATTCAATTATATTTGTATAGCCCAATATCACAATACAATTTGCTCAACGGGTTTCACATTGTAGATTGAACGAAAGTACAAAAAAGAGCAAATAACAAATTATGTATATACACATTTACACTAAAACCAACGAAACAACACTCAGTGCATTCCTGCACTTAGACCAATGATCTTACATGTTCAATATAACTGTTTATAGTACATATTGTGTTTGGTTTTACAGGAAAAGCTTGCCAATGAAGTCACCTTCATTCTGGCCAATCAGGAGACAATTCAGGGTCAGATTACACAACTGGAAGCTGCCATCAAACAAATGGAGGTAAAAACTGTTAGTTGCTTAAAATATAGGAACACTGTGGAAAAACTGGTGACCTGTCAAGGGTGTACCCCGCCTTTCACCTGCTCACTACCTCCGACAGGCTCTGACTCCCTTTTACAACTTAGTGTTGGACACGTTGGTGTGAAAAATGAATTAAAGGGGCGAGAATACGGGCGCATGCTGTGGTATTTCTAGGTGGATCTTCTCAAATGAAAATTAGGAATTTCCTTTACACCTAAATCAAAAAGTATTTACTCACATTTTCTAAATTCATTAAATACTCAAACCACGATCCACGAACTCTCAGTTTGCAAAAAAGCGCTGTCCTGAAAATAAAACGAGTCAGTACTTACAAAGCCAACTGCAAACCTCTTGCAAGCAGCTTTTCTATCAGTAGTAATTTAATTAAAAGAGGCAAATTAAGAAAATGTGTAGATCAAGCTAAAGTCAGCAATACCAAAATGACTTAAAAAATAGTTGCTAATGAAAATGCTAAAAGATTAATCTGATCCGCTTTTTAAAACAGTTATGTTGGTGATATTTTGGTTCATTATTCACATGCACAGAAATGTTTAAAATTTCCATATTCTACAGTATGTTTTGAGCCAAAAGAGCTGCAAAGAAAATTGGGTGCCAGGGTTAATCAATCAAAGTTTGGTTTTCTAATGCAGTAGCTGCCTCAGGGAACATGTCAGTAGAAACAAAATAAATTTAATTAAATACGAGTCAATTTTAGGAGCAAATGTCACATTCTGTTTTAAAAAGGGCAATTAAAGAGCTAATTCTTCAAGAAAATAACTGTTGCAAATGCATGCGAAAGTTGACCGTAAATTACCTCGTTGCACGTTTGTTAATACCAGTTGAGCTCTTAAAATAATTTAGAGAATCTGTGTATAAAGATTACGTTTCTGCCTGGAAAACAGTCATTTAGCGTCTTCACTCAATTAGAAAAATACAGTAGAAGTAGTGGCAAAAAAACTTTGGAAAACATTGCTTTTTTGAGAAAAAAAAAAAAAAGTCACACAACAAAAAAGTTAAAAACTCTGGAAAATGTTGGATAGACTTCTATCGATTAGTGTGTTTTCTAGAAAAAGATTTAAATTCTTATTTCTTTGCAGGCGAACAGTGCCGTGGCTCTGCTGCAGCTGACTCACTGTATACGAGATCTTGGAGCTGCTGTTGCTGAACGGCAAGGTACTTTGGCCTTGGCCCTGGAAGGTTCGCGTAGCAGAAGAGAGGAAGCCCTATCTACTCAGGCCTTTGAGAAACAAGGCCTGCTAGACCAGGCAGGTTTGATGGCGTACACACACGAGCTGCTCAAAGAGACAGACGCTCCTTCCTTTGTACAGGCAGCCAGAGTGACACATAACAGGTAGAATGATGTTTCAAATCAGCACAATTAGCTTTACCAGTTTCCTCACTTTTGTCTTCCTAAAATGTGTTATTTTCTATTTTCACACTTCTTTGCAGGCTAGTTAAGGCCATTGAGAGTTTGCAAAATTTTTCTCTTGCTGCCGATCCCTCATTTGGACACTTTCACCTTGATGCTACCAAAGAGATCAAACTCCTTAACAACATACAGTTCATACAGGGTACAGGCTGTTCTTATATTTCAATTATATCTTTTCAGGGTAACATTTAATTGATCTGTTGTGTTTTCCATAGCACCTTTGGCTCCAGTGATTGACACTCAGAAAACACTTGCATATGACCAGCTATTTTTGTGCTGGCGCCTACCCCAGGATTCGGCTCCAGCCTGGTTCTTTTCAGTGGAATACCAGCGACGAGCCGGAGGAGCCGGAGCTGCATGGGGAGGCGCTAGCTCCCCCAGCTCCTCCACTCCATGGCAGCGGATAAATGAGGTGAAGGGAACAAATGCTGTGATTGATCGGTTGCAGATGGATAGCGTGTATGTTCTTCGAGTCAGAGGTTGTAACAAGGCGGGGTTTGGAGAATACAGTGAAGAGATTTACCTCCACACCCCACCTGCACCAGGTAAAAATCCACTCATGTGATTACTTACTTAATGTTGATGTTTGATTTTCTTCAAAATCGTGTCCTGGTCTTTGATTCTCTCCATTAACAGCAATTTTAATTTGTTTAGGATGACGTTTTAGGAAGTTGATCTTTTCTTGCTCTTGTATTGCTTTTTTTTTCTAAGTGACTGACTAATCTATATTTCTTTCTCCCATCCCTCAATATTCTCCATTCCTCTTTTTTTTATCTTTCCACATAAAACCTTCCTTTTTTGCTTCACATTCCAGTGTCACCTCAGTTCCATTCACCTTGCTACTGTCTCTCTCACCACAGGTCTGTCTTTTCACTTTATAACATATTTGTTATTGTTTAGTACTGATATTTTCTGCATAATCATCGTTTCTGAAACATCATCCACTTGTTTAACCTTATTCTTAAAACACAACATGCATATATTGAATATTTGTTTATTTCCCTTTGCTTGTAGCCTTTTAATTTTTCTTTTTTTCATTTACTAAATGCTCTCTTCCTCCAAATTTTGCGTCATCGTATCTGTATGTCTTCGAAATTCTTCCATAGTCTCAGAGTTCAGGAAATAATTTGTTCTCAACTATGCTTTACTTATTTTTTCTCGTAACCTTTCTTTTTCTCCTGGTTTACCCCCTGTGTCTTACCTCCTCAGTCTTAAGTTTCTCTTTGGATTCTCGCTGGGGTCTGCATGCTGATCGCTTAGCGCTGGGTAAAGGTTTGACGTATGCTCGCAGCGTGCCCGGCCTCTCCCTCCTGCAGGCTGCAGACAGAGCACTGACCTCCTGTCATTTGACTTTTGATTTGCTGGTGGCAGACTTGGCCATCACCCAAGGGAGACACTATTGGGCATGCTCCATAGAGCCTGGGTCCTACTTAGTGAAGGTGAGCGATGAGTGGTTGATAACTTATTTTTATCATTTATCAATCACCAGTTAGTATGTGTAAAGACAAGATGCATCAATGAGAATAGTCTCCTCTTTTTTATTTGTATGTTTGTTTCCACAATAGTCTGTGTATTCTTAGCAGGATTCGCTAAAAGCGAGAAAGGGTCGGCGAATAATATAATTATTTTTCTTTCTTTCATTAATGTGAAATTACACTGTGACCGAAATAAATAAATAAAATAAATAAATAATTAAAAAAGCTGTAATTGACCAATGTTTTGTCTTAATTCATTTACAGGTGGGTGTCGGACAAGAGGCAAAATTACAAGAGTGGTTTCATGTTCCTCAGGATATGGCAAGCCCACGGTAATTAAATCTTTGCTCATAACATTTTATAAATGATTGAAATGTACAAAAACTATCACTTTCTGTACAATATGCAAGACTGCACAACAAAAAATGTTTAAATCCATATTTATAATGATGACTTGTGAAACTTCTGTGTAGCAGTAAAATCATTACCTCCATCTATCCACTGGGAGGAAACATTTCACCACATAAGGTTGGACTTTGCCTGCTGCTGGACAGAAGCCAAAATATAATACCTCCATTTTTTTACAAGGCACCCACTTAGGAAAGGTGTTCAGTGCGTCATGGGAAAACTTGACTTATGGTATAGCATAATCAGGTGATAATTCAGAGTCACCAGAGCCCACAGTGACCATAAGATTTATTTGAGAGGAAAGTTTAGCCTCCACAGAAGAACAGGATGAATATATAAATGCTAAACTAAGACTTGGGTCTAATGCTACACAAGCACAGTTGTTAAAGTAATATGATTTGCATTCTACTCTCACTTTTTATATAGAAATCTGCAAACTTTCACAAAGAAATGCTATGTTGAGACCAGGGATGGGAATATTACAGTCAATATATTACTATTACAACATTATATTACTTTCAATATATGTTGCTATTATTATTATTATTGCATATTATAAATGACTAGTGCTATTATATTTAGATAATCATACCGGCGAGTCTGGACTTTCTTTCTTGACAGAAATGATCAACACATAATTTGTGCTTTTATCATCTTTTAAAATGTATTTCTTCTTAATTCATATAGTTAAACTACTACAATAATACTATTATTATAATATATACAGACTGTCCTTCAAATCAGTTCCCTTTAATTATGAATGTACCCAGTCTGTCATCTCTCTTGGTGAAAGCTCTACCCCCAACACTGAAAAGGCACTCCACTGGAAATGTGGCGTGAACTGCCAGGTGTTTAGCAGCTAGTATGGCCAGGTGGGGGTACTTGGTGTCCTGTAGACAAGAAGATCTTCGGACCTGTCCAAAGAAGGCTCCCTGATAATTATCACAGTGCCCTAAGGCATCCACACCCTTGATCATTAATGGTCCTAAGCACCAGTGGCCCTTTTAACAAGTCAAAAACAGGTGACAGCAATATGTATCTTAATATCACAGTCTTATATTACTTTGTCATATGTTGCTATTACTTTTCATTATCGATGTATTACTATTACAGCGAAAAGGTTCTATTGTATATTACTATTATGTATTACTATTGCCCCATCCCTGGTTCAGACAAACTAATACCTGGAAGATTGGAATGTAAATTAGATCGTTTTTAAGACATCTTTGTTTGGAAAATGTTTCGGTATTTGTTCTGTCTAAATGATAAAAGAGGACATTCTAGAAGTGGAGAAAACCTTTTATATTTGATCAATTATGAATGAAAAGGTGGCCCTATAACAGCCCGGCGATCTATTCAGGGTGTACCCTGCCTCTCACCTGAAACAGCAGGGATAGCCTGCGGCATTCCCGTGACCTTTTTAAAGATAAGTGGTACAGAAGACAAAATGATAAATGAATTGGTGGTTTTTTAGTAATTTATTTAAACGATACAATGAGTCATGGCTGTTCAACATATCAGTATACCTAAGGGAATCATTGTTTGCGATGATGGGATTGAATGATTATTGTACAAATTATATTTTTAAAGTAAAGATTTTGAGCATCTAAAACCTGGATTGCGTTACTTTAGAATCGTGATGCTGTGGCTCTTCCAAATGTACTGTAATAATTCATGATATCTGCTGTAATTTTGTATTTCTCCTTACATTCTTTTTGAGAAATCTAAGTGATTCTCATCTTTTCCTGCAGCTGTGACCCAGACAGTGGTCATGACAGTGGGGCAGAAGATGGCCAGGATTCTCCATCTCTCTGTTTCCTCACTATTGGAATGGGTAAGATCCTTTTTCCTCAAGGTAACGGATACAGTAAGAGCCAGGGTGACAGTCAGAGCCACGGGGGTCAGCACTCTCACAGCAGCAACCATAGTAACATGCACCACCCACATACCACACCTCTCCCACCTCGACTGGGAGTGTGTCTGGACTGTGATAAAGGACGAGTCACCTTCTACGATGCGCACTCTTTACGTATCTTATGGGATGGACCCCTGGACTGCTCCGCTCCTGTTTGTCCTGCCTTTTGTTTTATTGGTGGGGGAGCGCTACAGCTGCAGGACCTTGTGGCCAATCATTGCACAGACGAGCCACCGCCAAGGAGGGTAACCATCCAGACCCGAGCTACAAATCGAAGTAAATGATGATTTTGTGGATTCGCTGAGAGATAAAGTGGTTAGATTCGTAATTTAATCAGAACCACATCTGACTGGGCTGTCACAATTGTTGTTTTGGTGAACTTTTTTAGAATTGACTATGAACATCTAAAGTTGTTCTGTATTTGCACATGGCCTGAACAGATCAAATTTTCCTTTGCCTTGTCTTTTGTGCTTGTAGAGAAAGTGGGGCTAAAGTGATTTTAGACTATGCAGAAATACGTCCACAAGGTGAGTCCAAATCTCTCATAGCAGATTGCAATATTAGAAAAATCTGCTCCCTTTACACTTTGTCTCAAAAGACAAGAAAAACTGCATGACAGTGTAACAGGGGTTTAAAACTTGTGAATATGCGGATAATTGACTGTCACCTTGTGGAAACACTTCAGATGTACTGTATGTCAGATTTTATATCTTCACGTTGCTTTTGAATGGTTTATGTAGATACGCCACAAAAATAGTGAATGTCAATAATCTCCGTCTTTCAGTGGAAAAGTTCATCTCCTCGTGTAATAATCACATGTAAACTCTCTGAACAGCATGTTTGTGTTGAGCCTGTCACAGACGGCTAAAGACACATGCTCACAGATGCCTTTATGTTTTCAGATTGCACCCTAAACAAATGCAAAAATGTTCTTTATACAGATTGTAGAATAAAAAGATGGTTTAAAGACGCACATTTAAAAAGAATGTGAATTATTAGCATAAAATTGTAATATTTTAGTGATGGAAAATGAATTAAAAGTCTGATCAAAACTCTACAAATACAAACTGGTCTCAAACTGTGTAAACTACTTCTGTTTTCTAGACTCTGGTTAACTTCTTCCCAAAGCTTTGGGTTTTCTTGTGCCAATACACAATACATGTTACAATATGTAAGATTGTAATTTATTGGTTATGATTGTTGAGATTGCATATGGTTAAATTTTCAAACTGACAGTCTCAGGCTAATTTTTTGAAAAGTAATGGTTTTCTTGTGGCGATAGTATGTGAGCTTGGGCTATCATTTTATATTTCCTGTGGAGCTTGGCTGTAAACCCCGAACAATTCAAATGACAGTAATTATCTTGTTCTGGGCATTTCTCATTGTCTTATGAATGTTTTATGTGTCATTGGATGTTTTTCCTGTATTTAAATCAAATGCAGTCACAAAGTTTTATAATATGATTGTGTCATGCAATCATTGCAACAAGTTAAATTCTTTTTTTTTTTTTTTAATTACTGATAATTTTGTGTTGCATTTTGGTCTTTAAAAATTCTTTTTTTTTGTTAGTGGGTATAATTTTCAATTTTCACATATTTTTGTCCCATTTTATTTTCTTCTGTTTCTTTCAAACTTGCTTCATTTGATCTCTGGATTTGCACAACATTTGATCTCAAATCATTTTATTTGATTTCAAAGTGTAGCATGTCAAAGTTTCTTTATTTTGCAGTTTGATTTTGTCTTGTTAATTGAATGTCTCCAAAACAATAATAAAAAAAAAACTTTTAAAAAACAGAACTGTAGTATGTTAATTATTCCTTTTAATGCAACATAAGTTTTTACTGCAGGCAAATATATTATGGCATTATTTTCTTTTTGAGTGTCAAAATAGTGAAAAAGAAATAGGACGGCAGCAAATAAAATAACAATATTTGAAATATTCCTTATACTGTTTTGCTCTATGTTAAAGACAAAACAAGAAATCTTGTGCTCTTACGCTTATGACTTCCCTCTCACTCAATATGTGTTGTGTTTGATTTAGAGTTCATATTATTAGTTGGAACCCTTTTTTAGGTCACTGTCATAACAGTCGGTCATGATATAGAAAAATCCATATAATGTCATGTAACTGAAAACAGTGCTATTAGATGGATTAAACTATCCAACTTTCTTTGTCTAAGTTGGTTGATGCAATGGAAAAATCTGGGAGGTACCATGCTTCGACAAGAAAACTCTTAATCACTTAACCTGACAGAATGCTTGACTACATCAAGTTCTCCGGGGATCACATTTAATCCGTCTGGTTTGTACATTGTCAAAATTGACCTCGGGCGTCTGACAGAGGTTGTCACAAAGGTCAACAAATGTACTTTACAGTAAGAGCATCAGACAAGAAGGCATGAGCTTGTTGAATTTGTGGCTTCAGCAGCTGCTGTAACAGGTCGTTAGAACCCAGACAAAGTGACAGAAAGGTATGTTCTACAACTGTAAAAGAGATAAGTGCGTGTTATATAACAGGAAAATGCCTCGTAGGCACGAAATGAAACGTTCCTTTCATACTAAAGTTGAGAATATTTTTATGACACTGGCTTTAAAAAGGAAGCATTCCATTCCAATAGAGGGCAGTCATGGCTTTATTTAAAAAGATGGAGAAGACAACAGGTGCATCTTGAGTCAACTGGTATCAGGGTCACAAAAATTGTGCAGAACATTACTTACGGTACATGATAGTACAGAAGTAGTATGTGTATTGTTTTGTTCATTTAAATCTGTATTTCTTAATAATCCCTATGAATTTAAAGCATTTTTCTGAGTTAACTCAACTACTAATCAACATTAATTTAGTATAGATTAATTACACAAACATTAGAAGTCTTTATAAGTTCAAACACACCAGAAAAGACCAAACCAGACTATTAAAACTTTACTGAATTAAATTACCATCGGAACAGTTTTAGATATTCTTCCAACATTGCACGTCTGACTCTAATGCTTTTTTTTCCCTACCAAGTGTTATTGTTGTTTTCATAGCATACTAAATTCCTACAAAAATTAATAACACTGTGTAGGCATGTGTTTGCACGCAAGGTTGTATTTCAGTAGCATGAATTCCTAAAACAGCTTAACCTGCTTTTTAAAAAGATAACAGGATAAATGAATCACAGTGATCAGGAAGAAACAAATCAAAAGAGAAATAGGTGACTAGACTTTGTGAGATTTTGTGGTAGTAAAGTAAATAGACTTGTGGAAATTCTAATTAAAATGTCAAGGTGATTAACTTGTTTATAAATTGTTCATCTTATATCACTTTTATTTGGAGGTAACATAGCGACAATAAATAACTGTGCTAAAAGAAAGCCATCATAGCAGTTTTATATTTAGAACTGGCTTAATAAAGTCTGGTAGGCCAGGTTCTGCAATGAGATATGGTGAACTTTGAGTTGTGCAAGCAATGCAAGAAGTCACAGACGTGATTGATAATGTGAATCCAACCTAAAGTTGCCCAAAAACTTGCGGGGCCTTCTGCTTGGTTTTTTCTTAACAACTTTCACATTTCAATTAGTCTAAAAATTTTTCACATATTACGCTTATAGATAAAAATTTGTAAAGCAATTAAACCAGATGGATCTTTGCCACTAGTCTAGTTTTTTTAAATGTGTTTGAAAATCACATTTAAAATACGTTTATAAAGACAAACAAACACATAAATTAATTTGCTACATGTGTTCTCTGGATAAATGCCAAAGAAAAGACGACATGCTCAGACAGGAGTGTGTTCCCCAGGTTATGTTGGTATTTCTGTCTCAGTGTGTGTCACTTCTTCACTAGAAAAACATTTACACACCAAAGTTCTTATCAATTTGACATTCCTCCGAATTTTAGTGGCTTTATTTAGCTACTGAATAGATTTAGTCTTCTTTTATATTTTTTTCTTCTTCTAGAACAGAAAAAAAAGAAGTTTCCCATTCAATGTGAGCTAGAGGTTCTTCTTCTGGTGTCAAACCATCTGTGAATCTCAAATCTGTCCAACTAGTAAAACACAAAAATACCTGACAGTTGATTTATATCAAAAGCGAAGTGAGTACGTTCAATCTCTGCCGACTAGGTTTTAGTCCATGGGCTTTCTTCTGACAGCTTAATGACTAGCTGTCCACATATCACTCTGCTCACTACTCAAATGTGAAGCGTGGCAGAGGCAAGAAGGAAAAGGAAGCAAAACAATCTGGAAGACTGACAACACAAACTGAACCACAGTAAAACTCTTTAGACCTGATAATTATGTTTTTTTTTTTTCTTTTTTGGCAGCATTGGTCTTCAGAGCATAGGTTTTCCAGCAGCAGCTGTTTGGACCAAAAAAGAGCTGAAGAATCACATTTTGTGTGTGTGTAAGAAAAAAAGGGGGCTTTGTTTGGAACTTCTGATGCATGCAGAAAGTTCTTGTGTAAACCCCTTAGCTGTGAAACCTGCTGGCCCCTGAGAGAAAATGCTGATTATAAAATCAAAACCTAAGAAATGGTTTAAAACTGGAAATAGAAAACAAGCTAAAAATCCCAATGACAAATACCAACTATGGTTAAAGTGCATTTAGAATCAAGAAGTAGATGCAAACCAATAAAACACATAGTTTTGTTTGAACGTGTTTTCTTGTGTTTGCATCTTTTTGGCACTACGGATAAGAGATAACTGATTTAGGAAAAAACAAAGAAAAGCACAAAGAAGAGTAAGAAAAAAAACCTCACGTCAGGAAGAGGAAGCATGTTGAACCATAGGAATGATAAGATAAACAAGTTGAGAGTCGGGGACAACAGAGATTAACTGGTGAGGGTTGGGGGCTTACAGGAAAACACATTCCTTTTCATCCCTGATTCCCTTTAAACCGGCAGCTGAGACAGGTGTGCTTTTACTGATGGTATGTGCACAAGTTGGTGAGTGCCTCCCAGTTTGCAGAGTGCGTTTATTTGCTGAGTTTGCGAGCACACAGGCTGCATGTTGGCTGAGACTTTGTTGTGTATAATTATGGGGGAAGTAAAACATACAAATCAGAATTTGCCCATAAGGACAGGAATAGACATATGAAAAGCACACATGGAAATGGTTGAAGAAGCCTTTGGGAGTGTCTGTTACACAACGTGTAAATAATGTGTGTGTGTGCGACAGTGTTTAAAAGGATGTGTGCAAAAGTACAAGAGTCAGCTTGTGTGTTATTTAAGAAGAAGGTCTCAGACTCAGGAAACAGAGAGATCCTGTTTTTCAGTTGTTCTCATTGTTCAGCTGTTTGCCCCCTCCCATTTGTGCAACTTCACAACATACACTGAAACACTGATGTTCAAAACATAGGTCTCATGCTGCCATGTTACCAAAGAAGATCTGCAGTGACCAGTGAAAGTACCATGCTTTGATTTCCTAATGCACACCCAGCACGTTGTCTCTTCACAATACAGCTAGAGGCGCTAATTAAGGCAGTCTGACCAGCCCAGCTGACTCCATGTATTGTCCCTCGAATGTTAGTTATGTCTTAGCTTTTCAATAGACAAAGAAGCAACAATAAACATTCCCTTATCGCTGCCAGGACTCATCATTTACTAAAACTTGCAGCTGCACTGCCCTTCTATTTCCTACTAAATGACTAAGTTCCATTAATTAGGCTGATGTTCTGATCTGACTCATTTGCTTGCACCATCCTGTACTGATTTTCAGATCTGAGCAAGCATCTGAAACTGTCATGACTCAGAAAAATGTTCAGTCAAATAAAGGTCAAAATTATTTTCATAAAAAAACAACAACAACAACAATATTCTTACATATAGATGTTGACACACAATTATAAGTGTATAGAAGTGTTATGTCATTCGATTTAGGTGTTAGGTTTGCAGTGGATAAAGATATAGGAGTGATGGCAGTATAAAAATATCACACCCACCTGTAGATCTGAATGAAACTAACTTTTGATCTAAAACATTTGCATTTTGTACTTGTATCAGTCGTACTTGATTTTTTTTGGCACAGCTTTTTATTAACCAAACCAATTCATACAAAAATAAACTCAAATTAATGTCGTGTCACTGAACTAATTTTCACTCGTTTTATCAGACAGGTAATCCGAAAGTTATGTTCTACTATTATTTACAACTAGAGAGAGACAGAGACCAGCCGGGGCATGTAAAGACACACTGTAACTGAATGAAGAAAGGAGATAAACCAGAGCCGAACATATGTGGTAGTCGAGTAACAAACAATAGCAGATGATATGAAAGTAGGACAGGGGTTGAAAAAGAACAAAGCCAAAGGAGAGTGTGTGGGCAAATCAGAGACATGGAGTCTGAGATATTATCCTTTAATGCAGTAAACTAGATACTCTTGTTTTGCAGCTTAACACATCGTTGTTTTTACGTCCACCCAACTTTAATATTATAATGTAGCTATAATAACACAAGGGTGTAATTCATCCTCTGAGAAAGTTCTATTTTGGTTCAAAGGATATTTTTAACAATTTAATTGACTCTTGAACACTTTACAAACATAATGTCCAGGATAAGTTGTTTAATCTCAATGAGTGAGTGACACTTGACATGAAAATATTTAAACAGTTTGAACTATTTTAGCAATTTTCTTTGGGTTAAGAGCTAATACAGACATTTAAAAACTGTTTTAGGTGAGAACTCAATGCTCTTTCTCTGTTTTTGTCAGTAACAGAACAGGCCATAACTGCACAAAAAAGTACACAATAGTTGACATTTTTCTGAAATTCTGAACTCATTCACATTTTCTGTTTCACAAAATACAAAACTCCTACAATCTTAAGTTTCCAGAAATTTAAAGTACTATGTTTAATAATATTCCTGTACTTTTGAGAAACAACATAATAGAAAGCAAACATATTACGTATATTTTAAAATGCACAAATCTTTTACGCTATGAGAATGTGACTATGACCTGACTATGAATGTGACCTTTGATCTCACTAAATTTGATTCTTGTTAAATATTTTCAAGACTCACTTGCAAAGGTGAGTCTTGAAACAACGTAAGTTACAAGTTAAACTTAGAATAAGGGCTGACATTTACCTTTCTGTGGAGCTTGTATACTCTCCCTGTGTGTGTGGCCTCCCACCAACCAAACATGCATGTGATAATAATTGGTTACGATGAATTGCAGTGAGTGTATGTGTGTGTGTTGGTGCAACAATTTGTGTTAACGTTGCATTATAAATGTTTTTCCCTGGAGTTGCATGCCATCTCCAATTAATTAGGTGGTGGGTAATAATATGAACTCATAAGTTCAGTTTTATGAGTGAATAGAGAAAGATTACATGCACTTGTTTTCCTTGTCATTCACATTTATTCCTTTCCCAATCTTGGATTGGGAAAAAAAAAAAATCCATTTTGGCAAGAAGGTAAATTCTATTGACTGTGTGGGAGATGATGCTCCTAAAAAGAACAGCATAAACATATCAAGAGAAATTAGGATTACATGACAAGTTCAGCAAACTTTTCACAGTGACTGAGGTGGTCTAAATGAGTTTTAAGAGCCTAATTTTAGATTAATAAATACAAAGCTTAAAATGAAAAAGCACCTGCGAGATTCTCTCTTGGGTTCAATCCTGCAAAAAAAAAAATAAAATCTTGGAAGACATCAAAAAGTCATTCATAAAAAACTTTTGTCCATGAAGCTTCTATTATTCTCTGCTTTCTTGGTATTTCGCAAAAACACTTTTCGCAAAAGTGTTCCTTCGAACTTGTAATCTTTTGTGTTTTGATCTTTCATCTGTAGTTCTGTATTTTTCTCAGCTTCAACAAAACACTCAATTCTAACACAACATTGTGTTATCAATGTGTATTCTGTGTCAGTCGCAAGCTCTTTGAGCTCAGGAAGAGAGGCTAGCACGGCACACACACACAGGATGAGAACCTCCAAAGTGGCCTTTCCCACCACTGCCCTCTCTGTATCAACATACTCAAACATGCCTGCTTAGAGAGCCGGACCATCAAACAGCCTTTTGTCTCTCTTATACAGTCACACACAGTCACACAAACACACACAGTCACATACACTTATCTCCAGACATCTGCATGTAGGCTCATTATTTTAACCAAAACAAATCCTCCAAATTTACGTTAAGATGCTCTTCAAAGGTCCAGTACATCTTTCTTAAGAAAGGAGAGAAACTGAAGCACATCCCTATATTATCATTAAACTACACATAAACAATCGTGGGCTGCATGGTGCTGCAGAGGTTAGCACAGTGGCCTGATAGCAAGAATGTCAGGATTTGTATCGCGGAGTGGGGCAAGGCTTGGAACACTGGTCTTTCTGTGTGGAGTTCGCATGTTCTCACCGTGTATGTGTGGGTTTCCTCCCACCCTCCAAAAACATGCACGTTGGGTTACTTGCCCACTTTGAAATTGCCCCAAGGAGTGTGTGTATGATTGTGAGGGTGTGGCTCCACAAGACTGGCGACTTGTTCGGGTTATACGCTGTCTCTTTCCTGAAATCAGCCGGGATAAACTCCGGCACCCCTCGTTACCCCATTAGAGTTAAGCTGTTCAGAAGACAAAATGAATAAACAATCATTGTTATGGTAAATATTTTATTCAAAAGGCACTTTTTAAATCCAATAAGTTTTACAAAGAATGATATAGCCTTTATTTATCCACAGTACCAAGTGGGCTCATCCAGATAAACATGATTAAATGAAAGAAAAAAATGTAAACCCTCACCCTGAAAATATCTTATTTGCCATGTTTCATATTTAAGGTCATAGACAAGTTATGAAAAATAGTTTCACAAAAATATGTAAACACGTTAAGGTGTCGAACATGAGCTCAACAAGTACATCTGGTATGAAAAGGTTTAGGGACAAATATTGTCCTTCATCAGATAATATATATTATGCACGCTTGATTACACAGAGCGTACGGTAACAATTCCAAGGATATGTGGAGAAAATCACATAGCCTTCAGCTCTATTGTGTCTAAAATACCCAGAAACAGGAAATTATGGATGCAATGACAATAGCAGCTAACAAATGACTCCACAAAATCTTTGGTTTGTATAAAAATTATCTCCAATCCTACAGGATTGTGTGGGGATTGTTTTCTGACATGGTAGCAGATCAGATAATGCCACTAAAATCTAAAGGCAATCACAACCTGGCAAAAGGCACTTAGAGATGAAGAAAGCTTACAGGAATAATCCTATACACAACAATGAATGTAACTCTTTCACAAACATAATTGTCACTTTGACCCATTTTGGCATCCTCAGTTTATATTATTTTGTGTAACATTGTCTTTAGTAAAAAGACAAAAAGATTATAGTTTTACTGTTGTACCTCAATGGGCTCAATAGATTTAAATTATTCATTTTTTTTCTTCCTAAACCGTTATCCTCGTGTTTGCAAAGCTTTATAAGGAGGTGGGCTTTGATCACCAGATGCAAATTTCCAAAACAGATAAAATCTGATGAGGCTGGTGAGGATACCTGGTGTGTTGGGAACCTGCAAAAATAACATCACCAAATGAAATTGGTTATGAGTTTTAAAAAAAACAAACAAAAAAACTCATGTGTTTTAACTCTAATTTACAAAATATCTCACCATCACATAATAGTCGTTCAGCCGAAGGCCATACAAGACCCAGGAGGTGGAAGTGAAAAAAGTGGCTACAGTAAGAGGGAAGGACAAGCACTGCACATTACCACTGCGCACTATTTTTACCTAAAGAGAAAACAGAGAGACAAACAAAGACCAAATTAACAAATTCAAATGAAACATGAATAAGAAATGAGCTTGTTTAATTCATTAGGTGCACTGCTGTTAGCAACTTTCTTCCTGTTCATTTTTAATTCGTTTGATCTAAAGTAAAAAGCGGAGGATTGTAGCTGAGTTGTTGCTGGTGAAACGTTGTTGGTACGTCCCGCTAGCGGAAAAGAGAAGATGCACCGGGGGGGTTTATGGCTCTGGCTGGGCCAGGAGCATCTCTGGATAGGGGGTAGGAAACACTAAGCTTTCCAACCTAAATCACCTGATAAAGAGCAAGAAAATGAATAGAGGGATCTATTAAAGGTAGAAGATTTTTCACTAGTGGCCTATATTTTAAAAAGTGTTTTTTATGATTTGCGTATGTTATAATACTTTTTTTTGTTACTTCTGAAGTTATTGGGGAGGTACTAGCTCAGTGGTGAAAAGTCCGTCGTTAGACCAGAAGAAGCTGACTCGATTCCCACTGGGCTGTAAATGTCCCTGGAGAAGACATCCAACCCCCACCATTGGCGCCATCAGGGCTGTCTGCTGCGGTGCAATGCAGCAAAAAAAAAAAATTCCCCATGAGGGATGAATACAGAACAATAAAAAATTATGATCACCTAGAGCTCCAGCGTGCGGTTTAAGCAGCGTTTATCATTCATTCTCTCATTATAAAATAGCCCGAGGAAAACTTTAACTTGCAACTCTGATCAGCAGCTTAGATAAAGATTGAGACAAGCTTTCAGCATTATTCATTTTCTGAAAGAGACTTAGTGTTTAACACTTGCACGTTTTTTTTTCACTATGTTATTTTTCCAGAGATGTTCTAAATCTTAGCAGTGGATTTGTTAAAATATTAATTGGTACAATGAGAAATATTAAAAACCCTCTTCAATCCTTGTGTACCTCTGTAAGAAACAAAAAAATTACCAAGGAGAATGAGATACAAACAGACAGAGATGTAAAATAACAGGAAAACACATCAGGAAAAGATAGAAAGGAAACTGGGGTCGTTGAGAGTCGGGAGGAACAAGGCAAACAGGATAGAAGACAAAACAGTGAGAGGAGATAAAAGCAAGAAAAGAAGAAAAAACAAAGGGAGGAGATGGTGTGGGTGACAGAAGACAAACTAAACTCATTTCCATTTAGATAATGAGTTCAGTCCAGTAAAAAAGTGAAACTGTAGAGGTGCTGTCTCAGTGAACGTAGCATTCCTTAGGTTGTGGGCATCAACAAAACATCAAGATTTCAAATCGGGTGTAAAAGGCAACCTCAATGTCTGAAATAGACTTATTTTCAGTTCATTTCAAATTATTTAACCAGACAAATCAACTAAATATATATGTATGATTTCATTTTGTTTTACTTTTTTTTTTTAGCTTTGCTAAACTGGACATCTATAATAAAAGCATTTAAAACAAGAAGATTTTAAGATACATACAGAATAAAGGAAAACCTATGACTTGATGGTAAAAACAGCAAATGAGATACATTTTTAAAACAGATTCCCATTTGATTACTTGGTTTATAAAAAGAAGCTCAAAGTGAATCAAACATGTTCAAGAATTTTTCATTTCAATCCATTTTTCCCTTCATAGTTGTCGCTTTAAATCTTAAACACCGCTCTGCAAAATGCTTTCCTTCGTAATGTTGACTATTGAAGGAGTGCAGTAATAAAAGTTGCACTGCTAAAAATAACTGCAAAGTTAAACACAAGTTGCCAAAAACAGTACAAGTTGGAGCAACACCTCTGAAACCACAGTAGTTATCTTTTTATAGATTTAATGCTAGATCAATTACACACAGCTTTACTGGAAAGAAAAAGTGAATTCTTGTTGATATAAATTCTTTCTAAATAAAGAAATGTGATGAAGATGTGCACCATATTCTGTTTGTACTATAATTAAATCTTAAAAATTCAAAACCAGAAACCCTTCAAAAATTTAATAGCATCTCAAAAACATGTGTTTTTTTTTTTTTTTTAAGTTTTAGGATCTCAAAAGAAAAAAAAGAAGATGATACATTTTTAAGTACAAAGTGTTATGCATGTTTCCAAGTAGGAACAAATGGGTCAAACAAAATCCACTTCACAGAACTGTCCCAACACGAAATCAGTCTGCAGGACAATAAAAGAGAGGCATAATCCATCTTAATCCCACAAATAACAGACGCAAATACTGAGAAATAAAAATTTATGTGCTTATCATATTTTTTCTAATACACATTTTCTGGGGTGAACAGGAGTCAGTCAATTTTTTATAAAAAAAAAAAAAAAAAAAGAATTTAAGAAACAGAAGAATCAAACACAAATGCAAAGAATTAACCCTTCATCAACCACATAGACAAAGTTCGTTCATGGAAAAACAATCTTGACTTCGCTGCCGTGGCCCCATTTCACACATTTTGTGGTCATCGTATCTATTCTGACACTTTGATAAAATACAAGAAATCAAGAAAAGCTTTATTGGTCCCACAATGGGGATTAAATAAAAGCTCCTTTATTCAAGTTTATGTAGCATGTATTTAGAAAAGGACAAAGAAAAACCGAGGACTGACTGGTTTTAGCAACTTTTGAAATTTGTGGCAAACATATGCCACAATGCCGGGTGTGTTTGGGTCACAGAACCCCCAAGATAAAATTGTTTCTAATCTGGAAGCTGTACACTCATGAATTCCTCTTTAGCTGATCCTCCAGCAAGCAAAACATCTGTGTTTGACCTCATAGCATGAAGTACTGACGTATACTAAGAATCGTAACACAAGTCAATCTGACTATACAGGATTTTCATCAGTCACTTTTTTTAGGGACAGTTTGCTATTCCTGGTAATAATCACGGCAAACAAAATTGTGGAGGGAAGCTTAGCACAATAACACAAACCTGAAAGATTTTCATTCTAGTTTCTTTGCATCGAGATAATTGTTATTCAAATTTATTCCAAACACCTTTTTTCAAGGAAGTTAAGACCTTCCGACACTCAGAACGTAGAAGCAAATTCCAGCCTTGTTGGTGACTAAAGGCAGGATACACTCTAAACCAAGTACCAGTTTTTCATAGGGCCTCGATCCCACTCCGGGACAATTTAACAGACAAATCAGCATTGTTTTTTGTGCGGAAGTCGGTCACCAGAAAGAAGTGTTCCATATTCAAAGAGAACGTTCAACCATTAATGCACCATTCTCATATCAGAAAAGGTTACAAGAGTAAAACTCTAAACAATTCATATTATCTTTCATGCCATAAAAATCTGTTTTAACATGAAGGAAACTTGGCTTTGTGACTTGTGTGTGTTGTCCCATTCTCAAAGTAAAGGTGTTGTAATTTTTGGTCGACAGCAGATGATACCAAGACAGGTTGCTATGCCTAGAAGTTAAAATATGTCTGTGTTAATAAATTATAAGAATGTCCCCGAAAGCAGCCTGTCTCTTTCTAAAATATTAAATATATTATTTTTCTGAATTGCTGTTGCCATCCCATCACACAAGTGTTGACATGTTTTCAAAGAGCACTGATACAAACCCCCGTTTAGTACAGAGGTTGGCCTCTAAACCTGTAACTATTACAGTCTGGGTTTTTTGCCCTCAAACCAGACCTTGAACATTGATTGTTGGCGTACAAATTTCCACTGTGTAAATGCCAATCCTGGGTAATAAAAACACAAGGCCTCTATAACTATTTGAGAATGTTCCAATGTGCTTTAATAAAGGACTAGTGAAGCCTATTCAGCTATTAAACAGAGGTGAAAACAAGATTTTCAATGCACTGGTGTCAGAGACATTGAGAATCCAAGCAGAGCAACTCAGGCTCAGAGGCTTTCTTGATTCATACTGAAATTACATCAAAATAGAAAAATAAGTAAGGAGAAAATATAAAAAAGGATCCTTTCATAAGATAAAAAAAAAAAAAAAAAAAAAAAAAAAAAAACATCGCTCAAGTTTTCACAATTCTTAATTTTTTTTACACTGGAGGAAAAAGATTTTTTGTAAATGACTATTTTTAAATCATATTATTTGATTGCATTCATCAAGTGGTACCTATCTCCTAATTATCACTGTACATAAACAGATTCCTTAGGCTGAAAAGGAGCTTTGAAGTGCTTTTACATATAGACTGGTTCAAATTCTATTATTAATAATAATGCTAATTAATACTTTATTGATCCCTCACCGAGGAAATTTCTGTGCTGCTGTAGACCGCAGCAGGCTGCCACAACGGCACCAACGGTGGGAGAAATGGGGGGTTAGGTGTCTTCTTCAAGGACCCTAGACATGAACTAAGTGGGATATGATCCCGCGAACTGCTGGAGAAGGCAGCTCAGTGGTTAGAGCGTTCCCGCGCGGACCAGAAGTTCACGGGTTTGCGTCCCACAGAGAGCACGTCTAGGGTCCTTGGAGAAGACACCCAACCCCCGCTTCTCCCACCATTGGCACCGTCGAAGGACACAGCCTGCTGCGGTGTAAGGAGTGCAGCACATAAATTTCCGCGGTGAGGGATGAATAGAGTAATTCATTTATTTATTTATTTAACTTTCGGTCCGAGGACGAGCCAATGAGCCACTGCCTCCCCCTAAGTTAGTATTAGTATAAGAATCTTCTTTTCTCATAAAATCATTAAAATACTTCAGTTTTTATTCAGTCTTCACTTTATCAAGTTTAGCTTGACTTCCTAGTAACCATCCTTCCTTTTTTAGCATGCAGGTACAATCGAGTTGTGAGTTTGATGTCCCGATAATTTCACATTGATCCTTGGACTGAGAGCGTAAAGCTGTTAATTGTCTGTGACCTTTTTTTTTTTTTTCTGTATTTATTAAGTATTAACTATTTCAAAACTTTGCTGACATTTATTTGCAAAAAAGCAGTAACCTAAGCAGCATTCAAGTTTTTATGAGATAGTATTACCTATTTTAGATTTTTTTTTTTTTTCAACTTACCGTAATTTCACGGCCATTAGGCGCACCGTACGAAAAGGCGCAGCCTCAGTTTTGTGCGCTGTTGCTGTATTTAACACACACATAAGGCGCACCGTACGAAAAGGCACAGTCTCAGTCACACACCACCTTACAACAACACACGCAAGCATGCAAATGTGCGTATTAAAAAATAGTCCAGTGCTTAAATAGTTTAAATAAGAATTATTTTTTTTTAAATTCAAGTTAATTGATGCACTTTAAATATTTTCTGTTACACACTAAAAAACAATGTTAATAAAGCTGTTCTTTTTCTTTTTTTTTCTTTAATGTTAACGAGGATACAATGTTATGCAGAAGTGTACTTAGAACCAGGGGTCCCCAAACTTTTCTGCGCCACGGACTGGTTTAGTGTCTGATAATATTTTCACGGACCGGTCTACAGGTGATAAGACCAGCCGGAAAAACTGTCTTTTTAAATCAATAATAATACATTTAAATCCACGTTGTCTTCACGAGAAAATTTATTAGCAGCGTCTTTATAACATGGAAAAATTCTCTCTGCTCGAACGCACTCTGGTTGCCTTGGTAACGGTAAACATACCTTCTCAATAAAAAACATCACAAAAACAAAGTGAATAAAAATACTAGTTAGGACCCTCACACCAGGGGTGGTACACCTGGTGGTTGGGGACCACTGCTTATAACAATTTCATAGACAAATGATACTAATTATGGTCATGGCGGAGAGTTGGGCGAAATATTTTCTTCTTTCTAGGGGGGGCATAACAGGAAATAATTGAGAAGCACTGCGTTAGTTCAAGCATCTACAATCCATCGACTTGTTTATGCTGAAATTTCTCGCGGTGGCTCGATTCCCATGCTCCTCCGTGTAGCTGATTGCCTTCAGCTTAAACTGAGCGTCATAAGCGTGTCTCTTTGCCATTTTCAGGGTTAAAACAGCAATGTTGTGCATACAGCATATACCTTTTTTATACACAATCCACGCCCACACTTCATTCTTTAACGTTCTCATGCCTTTTCTTTCAGGTCCGCCTCGCTTCACGGGCACCGCGTTTTCTTTTAGGTCCGTCTTTTCTCACACACACAAGGCGCACCGCACGAAAGGGCGCACCACTCATTTTGAAGAAAATTTTAGACTTTTAGGTGCGCCTTATGGCCGTGAAATTACGGTAATTCAAACACCATTCTTTTATTAGTTTTTGGACATATTACGTTTTAATCATCCTCTAGGCAAAGGACCCCTTATAAGTTGTCCGTACAAGCATATTTAGAAAATAAAAACAAATGAACGTATTAATATCTGGAATGAAGAAAAGTAAGTGGTGTCATGACGCTTTCCTAATTCAAGGTCATTAGGGTGCTTAGGCCCATCCCAAAGGTGGACTACACCCAGGAGAGATCTTCAGTCTGTCGCAAGGCAACACATTCTCTATTTAAACCTGGGGCAATTTTTTACCATCAAGTTAGCCTGACAAGCATGTTCCTGATGGGCAGAGAAAACCTGCATGGCCTGAAAAACCCAATGCATACACAAAGAGAGCAAGCAACCTTACACATAAATTCCCCAGTGGTTCATGCAAAGTATCTATGATTCAAGATTAAAACGTTAGATCATCATTTGCACTTTGCACATACATCCTGTGTGTATGTTGTGTGTGTCTGTAATGCAATTTACCAGGTCAGTAAGTGGTGACATGTACATGCTGACGGTGACCACGCTGCAGGTGAGACCGAGTTGGTCCAGTCGAACTTCTTTTTCAACGAGAAAATGGGTGAAGTAAAACCAACCAAAGATCAGAATTGTTCCTGCAGTGAGAGTTTGAATCATCACCTGCCTCTGATAAAAAAAAAAAAAAAAAAACATTTCAATCAGAAAAAAACATTAAAAGCATTTCTGGTGAAACAAAAGAAAAATGACAGTGTTCTTACCTTTTCTTTAGTGTAAAAGAAGTACATGACAATGTAGAGAATCTGAAGTAATGCTCCAATTGTGTTAACAAAAAAGATTGTCTGATCTTCTTTCAGCATCCCATAATACAACCAACCTAGGTTACTATGGAAATAGAATTGTTAGGTGTGTTGAGCAGAACAAACAGCAAGTGTGTAAACAAAGCTGTGCAGAATAAATGTTAAATAATAAGCAAATGTAACATCATTACTTTAGACATGTAGTTAGAAAAGGAAGAAACTGGATGTTTTCAGCACTTTTGGTCTCTCGCATCTTCTTTAGATCGCTCCTAAAAATATAATCAAACCCAAAAAGTCTCACATATAAAAATAGATAACATATACATAAATGTAATGTACATTGTGTATGTAATTAGGAAGGTTTAAATCAATAGAAGTTATCCAAACTAACAAGTACGTTAAACATTACATTTTAAAACCTTTTTCTGTTATTTTAAATAAACTGTTATCATAAAACAAATGAACATCATCATAAACAAAACTAAACTAACTTACAATCCAGTCGAGAACATCCCGATTGTAAACACAATGCAGGCCCATGATAAAAGCTGCAACGAATCCATGAAGCAAGAGAAAAAAATAAAGTCGCTGTTTTATTTTAAAACTACAACAAAACTTAAAATTAGAACAGAAAAAAAACTAGGGAGATGCTTTCATTTTACTTCCGTATTTGCAATCAGTGTGTTGAGATTAGCTAACAGCGGATTGGCTGTTACTCCGACGATTTGTCACCGCCTCAGCCAATGGTGGGTTGATATGATTGAACGTAAAGTGCTGCTACAGTGTCGCAAAAAGTTTCTATTCTGAAGGTAGAGCAGTTTCATGTCCTGATTTGGTCATCTCATAAAACTGTCAATAATACACCTGAAAAATTCATTTGGATTTCAATGGATACATTGGTCCTATAAAGCATTTGAAAGGAAAGTTTAAAATAGTAGAATATGATAAAATCACTCGATGTAAAACTATGTAAGATTATTGTATTGTGACCAAGATGGACAGGATTAGAAATGAGTATATCAGATGAACAGCACATTAGAGGTTTGGGAGAAAAAGTCAGAGAGTCACTGGTGTGAGTCCTGACAATTCCCCACCTTCTCCATTGCTTCTCTCTGTAATTTCATTCCTCTACTTTGGTCCCTCTCATTCCCACACATATACTCAGTTTTACTGCCTATAACCTTCATTACTCACATCTACAGGATAAACCTCCACCTCTCTGGCATTCCCTCCATCTGTTCCCTGCTTTCACCACATATCACAATGTCATCTGCGAATATCATAGTCCATGGAGATTCCTGTCTAACCTTGTCTGTCAACCTCACCATCAAAACAAGAAGAGACTCAAAAAAGATACTTGTTGTAGTTGTACCTTCACTCTAAACTCCTCAATCACACCTACAGCACACCTCACCACATGTCCTGCACACTCTAACAAACTACTTCTCGGTAACACCAGACTTTCTCATGTTAAATACCAGTTATTCTCTGGAAACAATGTCATAACTTTCTCTTGATCCTTGAAGACACAATGTTTCTCCCTCTGAACTTTCCTGTACTTCTCTATCAGCATTCTCAAAGCAAATACTTCCAGCCAAATGCCTCTATTTTCAGTATAAAACTATACCTCTGCTTGGTCTAGCTTTGACTATTCTTTCTCATTACTGTATTGCTCATCATCTTTGATGATCATTACAAGAACCAATATAGTTTGTTTAGTTTAAAAAAAGAGAAAGAATTACAAGTTTTGGTCTTTGTTATCTTTCATTTATCCAACCTTTTTCTCACTTTCTCCTGAATATAATAAATTTTTTTACATGAATTCATAGTGAACACTTAAAACTCCATCTGTTTTGAAATTTCAAAATATAAAATGAGATATATGTTTTATTGAAGCATATTAAATACTACTCCAAATATTCAAAACACAATAAATTAAGAAAAAAAAGCAATTAATCAGGGGAAAATGGAAAAGATGAGCGTGAGAAGAGATGAATGGATGTGAACAGAACCGGTATGACCCAATGGGGATGATCGATAGAAGTGTTTGAAAAACACAAAGAGAAGCTTTAAGTAAAAAGAATGAATTGTGAATAAATTAATTATAGACAGTGAAAGCTAAATAATGTGGGACACATTGATATTTGTTGCTTTTACATTTGAGATAGGTGTAGAAGGGCATTTACATGAGCATGCTCTGACTTCCATGTTTTGTCTGTTATTCTATACATTTCTTAGACTTCATGATCACCTGTAGAGAATTTCAGCTATGACGTTAGCATGGAAAAACAAACAGAATTGGTTCATGTTCAGATGCAGTGTGTGTGTGCTGTGTGGTTTTACAAGTAATGGTGATTTTTGACAGTTTTCAGTCATCTCAGAGGTTTGTGGGTTTGAACGTTTGTGCATTTTTTGCCTTGTGATTCCAACGTAGAGCAGTGGTTGCTGTTTTTCCCCCCCAATTTATTGTAATCTCAAAGGAAGTTGTTTAAAAAAGTAAAAGAAATGGTTAAAAATGGGACATCTTAAAGTTGAGATGGGAAAGTGACACCTTCCCACCTAGTTGTTAGTTTGCCTTTAGGCCCCTCTTTTACTACACTCCTTTTTGAGAGACCCCATTGGTTCTTCTGTTTGGTTTAAAGACAGGGAAATATAACCCAGGTCACACCATGCACACTTGGGATGAAAGGCAGAGCGGAGAAGGAGGGATGAGAAAAATGGGGTCAGTAAAGGATTTAGAAAAAAAAACTTGGAAGGAATTGGAGACTTTATTGGGGCAGGAGATGAATGGTGTTGCCAAAATATTGTGTCACCCATCAAAATCTTTATGATCTCAGAGGGTTCTCATGATCTGAAGGTAGATTATTTCAGAAACACTGTAAATCATAAAAACCGAGAGGCATTTTTATTAGAACACTTTTTTTTATTTTACTAAAGACTTTTCACATCTCAAAAACACTTTTTTTTTTATAATTTTCTCTAGTTTTTTTTTCTGTACAAATGTACATGTAAGCATAAAGAAAAGATACAAGAACGTTTCACATGAAAACAAATATATGCTACGAAACCCCTTCAATCTGAGGTTTGATGACAAGTGAGACAAATACAAATAACATCAACTGTTGTACCATGATGCTAAAAAACAGAAGAAATGAGTGACAAAACGTATTACCAATGAAGCTCAGCCCCTGAAATTCCAGAAAGATTTGCATTTTTTTTCCATTTTATTTAAATAAACAATGCTTTTTCTTAGTTCTCTAATTTTTCTTCAAAAACTATAGTTAGATTACTTTATTTTCCTTTTGAATAAAAAAATAGTGTTAATTAAAAAAATGTCATAAAAAAAAAAAAAAAAATCATAAATTTTTACAAGCCAAAATGAAATAAAAACCTTTTTTGTAGACTTTTTTTAAGAAACGGAATTAAGACCAGGAGCTGAGTGCTACACAACATGACAAAATCCTACATATGTCTACCACTTTGACAGTAGCTGATAACATAACACAAAATCAATAATTTCTCTACATGTAGAGGAAGAAAAACACGTGGACGTTCGGTAAAATAACGAACAGCTATGCCAATGATACAAACACTAGAAACACGATGGTAAAAGTGATGTAATGTTTCCATCATTTTTAGCTTGGATTCAGATCATTTTTCTAACATTTCTTGTTCATTGATTTTTATGTAAAAAAAAAAAAAGCAGTGCATTGTAAATGGTCCAAACTGAAAAATTCCATCCACTTAAAAGAAAAAGTCTTTGAAGTTCTGTTCTTTGGAGTGATCTACACTTCACATTCACACACTGACAAAACACACACAATCATGCCTTTTTATAAAAAAAAAAACAAAAAAAAACATTTTTTATAAACAAAAATCATTCTTGTCCCAATGACCAGCACTGGGTGCAAACTGTCTCTTTTTTCTGGTGATGGACCTCAGTGCAACAGAACGGAGAATAAAACTGGAATCATGGTGAAAGAAAGCGATAAAGACACCAGCTGTGCTGCGGAGCTGCCGATGCTTCTCTGGACTTTTGGTTGCATTGCATCAGGGTCATCTGAACAAAAACAGGTAACAGGTAAGTTAGTACATGATTCATTACTAAAATATCTAAAAATAACAAACAAAAATAACAAACAAAAAAATAATGAGTATTTTTTTTAAAAAGCATCTTTACCTGCTGGAAGCCTGTTGGAGGGGTTGTGAACACCTCCTGCAGCAAAAAACTTCATATTTTCTCCATCAGTGTTTTTTGCCATCTCCACCACCTTGGATTTGTCATGATGATTCTTCTTGGAGCCTTTGTGCCCAATTACATCCACCCTCAGCTTCAGACAATCTTTGCCATGATGATGCATTGGCTTGGCTGTCACAACAAAACAGAAAATATTTCATCAGAACAAAATGCTAATTACAAATTATTTGCTTAAAATAACAGGGACTTATTTATGATACTTACAGATATAGTAATAACTTTCGCCCTGTCTGAATTCTTTGCCGAGTGTGAAGGGTGTGAAGCGTTGAAACTTCTCAGAGAACTTCTCAGGAGCGTGAGGAGCAAAGGGTCGAGAGCACTCCCAGCGCAGCTGATCGAAAGAGTGAGGCTTGCACACATCGTAGTCCTCCTTCTCCACCATGTACAGCACATAGCGCTCAGCAACATTTGGTGACACCTCATCATGGGTGTAGTGGGGGCAGATGATGTCCAAATAGTCGTTAATATGGACTTCAACGCTGTAATCATCCCACAGGAAGCTGCAGAGAGACAGGAAGAGAGAGAGAGGAGGTTAGTGACAAATGCTCCAAAGGGCACAAAAGTTTTTCACTTGATAAAGTTTTCAAAATAAAATTCAAAGCCAGGTTTTATGGATATGTGAAAAACACGTAGGCCAATGTAAAATATACGCAGTGACACTGATAAACAAGTCTGATCAAGCTTAATTAGTTCCACGAGTTTTTATAACAGGAAAACCCACCCAGTATGTCACATATTGTTATGTTTTTTTCTACTTTTCCCTTAAAGCGAAGTTTCTTTTTTCATCTGCTTACAAGTCAACAAAACTATAATTCTGTTCTATAATTTGGAACAAGACTTTGTGATTATAAAGCTTGCCACCTTAAAACAGAGAGAATCCCCAGTCCGTCTGACTCTAAAGTTTTTTTTTTTTTCAAGCTGTTTTCCAGTTGTCTCAGTTTCTCGTCTTAGATGTTTGTCCATCTGTGCTGACTCCAAGTCAAAGAGGGGGAGGGAAGTGTTCAGTCTCAACCACCCCACCCCTATTTTTTTTTTTATTTATCTTTTTCTGATTTAATTTTATGGGTCTTTTCAAGTCTTTTCATTTGCTCTTTTCTGGCTTCCTATGTTCTAGGAAAATATGTGAATTGGGGAAATTTGAACAGAAAACTTGTGTTCCTACAACAGCTTTGAAATGGTTGTGTTTTGCAAAGACTACAAGCTAAAAATCAAACATCTGTGTTAATTTTTTACTCCAGTAGAGCTTAGACTTTCAGTTAATGAGTAGTAGTGACCCGGTTAGGAGCAGGTTTACTGGTACAAAGGAGGAAGAAAGTTTATGAGTAAAGGTTTAATGAAGTGGTACACTGTTCAAGTTCACATGGCTCATGTTTTTGTCATGTACAGCAAACATGATGCAAGTGAAGCCATGCATGTGATGCACAGCTGGCTGCTGTTATTCCCGCTGTGTTATTTTGCTAAAAACCAGGAGGTGCTGAAAGATTTTTTACATGGTTGCTACTCCTGTTACAACCCCGGGGTTAACACGCTGTAATCCGTAAATCCAATCACAGCTTTAACTGATTGGCTGCTTCTTGATACTTGTGTTTGGCATGTAGAGTGAAAAAGTGAGAAGAAAACAGCTCCTGCATGTCTGTCGCTGTTAATGTGCGCTTTAATGTTCATGTACGCCTCCTCTTCACCATCAAAGCTTGAGACGTAGCGGCTCTGTCTCCACCCCTTCCCGTCCTGTTGTTGTGGCTCCTGTAAGGACCCCCCGGCTGAGTAACAGACACGGTGGCTCCAAATGAAGGCCTCTAACCCCTCCTTCCTTCCTACTCCTTCGCTGTATGTGTATGCATCTGATGTATTGGTTACTGCTAGTACAGTATACCTGTCAAAACATGCATTGTTAGCTGAGCACAGCCCCAAACTTGTTAACAAAGGCTAATAAGCAGATCACTGCTCCAATTGTAAACCAGAACTTTCTTTAAGACAAAGCTCTTTGTGAGTGGGTACAATTCTGTGCAGGTGTGTGAACATAATAGTGTGTTTCAGGATAAGTGTTTATGTGTAAAAAAAAAAAAGAAAAAAAAAGAAAAGTAAAAGGCGCATTTGTAGCCACATAATTAGCCAAGAAACCTCCAATCTCATGTTGGTTTTACATTTTCTTCAGGCCAGCCGGTGATAAAAGGTTTGAAGCCTGGGAAATGTTTTTGAGGTCTCAAGTGGTTCTCAATTGGATGCAATACACCTTTTCCCTCCACGCAGGCTTGTCAAAAGCCAACAAAACGGAAAGATTTTGTTGCCAATTTCTTTCACATCTCACGCTTTTAGCAAAACTTTTCCTTTTATCCTTCTCTTCACCTTCTCTCTACCTCACTTCCCCCTCATCTCCTTCATGGCCCCGGCTAATTAAAAGCTGTTAGGGGTCTGGGGCCAATGTGTTTTGTAGAAAAGAAGGGGAGGAGGAATGAATAGGGTGTAATTATACCCTTTGCCTCCCCAAAGACAGAATGCCTGAAGGCTACAGGGCCCCTTCAATCCCTCCACCCAAACCCCCGCAGAGCTTTCACTACTCTGACTAATGTGTGTGTTTCTAACACAAGTGTTTGTATGGCTGAAATGGGCTTTTACGAAATTAACATCATTGCAATCTCAATGGCTTTTCTAAATGTTTATAGAACCAAAAAAAAAAAAAAAAAACCTCTCTCAAACTTCATGACACTTTCCATCTCTGTTCATCAAAGCTACCTCCCCTCTTCCATCTCTCCGCTTCTGACGTTTCTCAGGAGAGTGTTAGTCGCATGAACATGATAGCCGTGTCCTTTGTGAGACAGAGAGCCAGGTGTGAGTCTTTGCAAACCTACTTTCCATACAGCTTCCTCTCCTCATGTGCTGGTTTGTGTGTGCGCACATACGAGATTCTCTGAAGACGCCTATTCAGGACGTCTCATGCCTCAGGCTCATGAACACATCTGTTTGTGGAGGCCTGGTGGAGTCTCCTGTGTGTTTGTGTAACATGTGCCTTAGGTGTGGGTAAACAGCAAAGGTTGGAGTCTTTGTTCCTCTTTTGCAGGTCACTTCTCACTACGGAGCTACTCCAGATTTGACGTCAGTAGGCAGTTTTTTTAGTGTGTGTTTTGAGAAGCTACAATAGTATACTGTACATGACCAAGACTAGTGGTCACAATACCAGCTGATTGTTTCAACACTCATCTCTTTTTACTAAACATTTGAAGTCTTTCCTGTTGTCTTTGCACTGCTCTTTCATTTCTCCGGTCATCTTGCTTTCTTTTTCCTGCCACCTGACTTTCTATTTTCTCATCCTTCCACCCCTCTATTTAACCTCCTTGTGCTTCTGCTGGTTGTCAGTCAAACAACCAACACAGGAACTTCTGTCTTTCACCGTCTCTCCGTGGAAACCACAGCTGGGTCAAGAGGTTGGAGTTCACAGTCGCAACTGCTCATACACACACACACATTCACACTCTTGTCTGGATAAGTGCTAATGATATACGCTCCACACACAGAAGACATTCAAGCAGCAAGTCAGCAGCACTGAAACACCAAACAGATGCAATCCCCGCTCACCACCCTTCCTCCATTTGCTCTGCAGGTAATCAGTAGTAAGTGTGCGCACACAGGAATGTCACAACAGGGGGGCCAGCGGTTAGGACGGTTCTCACAGGGCACACTCATCAAATTTCTTAACCCCGCTTTTACAAACATAGTGTGTGTAATACCTAGTTAATTTGTGGTGGTCTGGCAGATTCACACCTTCTATCCCACAGCGGCTGACGCAGGTTTAAATAGTTTTGGTCAGTTTCAATAAGACAGTCCATTTTTCCGACATTAGGTTCTAATATTACATAAGAAGAAATTATCTTTCCATGCCACATCAAGGCAACTTTTAGGTTGTTTTATTTACTTCTAACAACTGCACATATGCTGCAATAATATCACAAAGATGCTCATCTCCGTTGTCCAGGATGAAAATGACCAATAGTTTAACTCATTCAGATTCAACGTTCTCCGTTTTCTCAATCTATCACTGTCTGCGCTCTCCTCCCTCTGTCTGCCCCTCTTTTTAATTCTTCAACAACCAGTCCACTGCCACTTCTCCCTCCCATATTGCCCTGTCTCTGAACGATGACATAATGAACCAAAGCTCTTCATTCTGGCTAATTTCTCAACACAAACCCATTCTGCACTTCAAGTCTCTATTGCCTAGCGCCCGGGCTCCCTTCTCTTGTATTCCTCCCCTTTCGAACTCCCCCAAAAATCTTTTCACCCACCCATTTTTCTTCTTTTTGACCCTCCTTTTTTGTTTGGGATGAATAGAAAGAGGCCAAACAGTATTAAGCTTAGTTTAATTTCAGGGAGAAGTGTGTTGGGGGTGTCAAAGCAAGCTAATTTGTGATCCATTTTATCTGATGTGAAGATAGATGATTATAAAAGTAAAATAAGATAGGTTTTTTTTTTTAATTAATGGATGCAAAATAGAATAAAACGTAAGAGATTAGTTTGTTCCTTGTTTAGCCTGTAGGGGGGGCTAACAACCTTCATATAGACAGCAATGTTAAACTATGCCTGAAATGCTGTGAATGAAAAGTGTACACACACACACACACACACACACACACACACACACACACACACACACACACACACACACACACACACACACACACACACACGGGTGTCTGACAACAGTGGCCATCAACAGGTCTTTCCAACATTGACTACAGGACATTAACAGACCTGAAAAAGTAGGAAGAGTGATGCTAGGGAGAATGAAGACTAAGTCTGGACCACAGATACGAAAGCAGAGAGACGGTCAGTTGGAATTTAGAAATTAATTTGCTGAGGACAGTTATATCAGCAGTGACACAAGCAAAGTCCTCTGATTCTGAATGATCGCGCAAAGCAGAAAAGCTGTTTGTAATTGATTGTTCTGATGTTTGATGGATTCCATCAGAGAGATTATTCTACTGCCCAGAACATTGGTTACATCACAGGATCAAAAAAATTGTACATCCAAACACCAGGATGAAAGTTTTGTGTCTCTGGGTCAGGTGGTCGGATTACAGACAGTCTATAATCTTTCATTTAGTGTGTGTTCTCATTTTGCTTAGATTAGTGGTCGCCAACCAGACGGGCGATGGGATTGGGAGGGGACGGAAGAGTGAAAACGAAAATGGTGAAGAGAGGGAACACAAAGTACAGAAATGCACAAAACTAAAAGGCAAACAAACATAATATTACACAACTAGACCAAACTCCTGATTGAGGATTATGCTTTAATATGGAGGGATCAGACTGGCCAATCAGAAAATAGGTAGGCAGAAGGGGGAAAAACACCACACACAGTGACACACACTGCATGCACAGCTGACAGAGTTGAGTATAGTAACAGTAAGGTGGAATGTTGACTGTAGCTAATATTAACAACCTGGTCCTCCTTCCTGCCCCCCTGTGTGTAGAAGTGTGAGTCACACATTTATCATGTCTTGCTGAGGCTGTCTACAGTAATAGCCACTCCCTGTTCTACTCCAATGTTCAGACACGCTCAACAACAAAAATAAGACTCCTGCCAGTTAACTCAGTTTAGAGCAGAGCAAGTCCAACCTCTCTCTGACACGGGCTAATAAATTTGCCACAAAGCTGAACTCTGTCAGCTAAAGGAAAAAAAAAACCCCAAAGGTGATTAATCAGACTCCTTCAAGACCTGAAGTACAGGATTAAGTCATAAACACAAAGCTATACTGATAAGAAAAAAAATCATTCATCCAACACATAGAAAAGCAGAATACAGTGAATACAGTCATCATCCACCCTGACATGAATAAACATATGCTGCCATCTGGCTACTGTCCTCCTCCTGTAAGACAAATGACTTCTTCTCAATAACATGTCAATAAGCATCAATTAGAATTTGGCCTGCTTCTGTCTAAGTTTACTGATGGATCTGTTCAATCCAGTAGGCAGGTGACTAATTGGCCACATGGGAATCATCAGGAAACACACCAGGCCAATTCTGGGCAGCTGGTCTCCAAAAAGCAAGTTTGAAAAAAAAAAAAAAAAAAGCATCGGTATGACAAATATACAAAAAGAATTCATTCGGTACAATGTGTCGATTAACGAAACAAATGTTTCGGTCAAATTGATCATTTCTTTTTGTCTGTTTTTATTTTTCCGGTTTCTTATACAAAGTTTTTGATGTACCAAGTTGGTGTTTGCCTATCTGTGTCAGACCCTATGTTTAGCTGGGCAGCAGAAGGGATTAATGTTATTTCATTATTTTTTTTCTCCCCCCAGTCTGGTTACGCAACCCCTATTTGACGGCAGAAATAGTCCATGGTCGGATTAGATCACATAACGTCTGATTTTGTGTTAGATCACGTCATTCTGTTCATCTGCTACCCCACATTATCAGCCTAACTCATTTCAATTTTATTCCTTGGAGCCAGAACTCACTAATCCCTGCAGATCGTTCCTCCAATCAGTTTTTCTCCACTTTGAGTCACCTGCAGGACACACCCCTTACCTTCTTGTAGTGACTCAGGTGGAAAACTCAGGTGGTCAAAACCTGGATATTGAGTCACATTCAAACTACCCAAAGATTCAAGCATTGATGATCAGATTTTCCATTGAACTTTTTTTTCAGATCAGATTTTCCATTGAACTCTCATCCTCTTCTTGGTAAATCTGCTTTCCCCATTATACAGATCTTTTTATTTTAATCTCCTGTCAGTTGTCATTGTTAAAGTTCAATTAGAGACCTGCTAATGCCAGTAATGTAATCAAGAAAAGACCCAAAGTCTATTATGACATTTGCTAGTGTTGTGTTCCAGTGGTAACAAAAAAAAAAGGTCCTAATAGAAATCTGAACAATATAAGATAAAGCCCACACTTTGATTTACTTAATTATTGGTCATATTCTAAAAGTTGACTAAGTTGTGTTGCAATAGAATCCAATAAATCCAAGTGAACATATCTGACTTGAAAAAAGTGATCAGCAGTAAAAAACAACCTTTACCCTTTAGAGACCATCTCTTCTGTTCAATGCACAGAAAAAAAGCCCCAAAACCCTTTTTTGAACGTACATTAATCACACTTACACACACAAGTTCAGACTGTGCAGACCTAACGGGCCAAGTTCATACCAGTTATTCTATTTTCTACTATCAGAGAATGTCTGGGTCTATGTGTTGCAGTTAAAAATAGTTGTGATTTTGTCCATCTGTCAGGTTTCCTTTTACCATCTTCTTATTTTTTTATCCATAATCTGACCTGTAAATTTGTCTGTAATTAAAGCGATCCCAAATCAATTAAAGAATCCTTCACATGAGTGATAACCAATCAAAATAAAAGACAAGTGCACATGTCAAGATGATGGTTAAAAATCCACTCCTCTCAGACATGCACATACAAAGTTAAAACATGAACGAACAACTTCAACAACGCAGATCTTACTTTGTGTTGGAGCTGTTCCAGTAAATGCTGTGTCTCTCTGATGAGACCATCCACGCTCCGACAGTCAACGCCAAACCTAGCAGATACACCACATCCATCGTTTCTCCTTGATTCCAAATCAGAAGAGTTTAACTTTTCAAAAGAAGCTTTAAACTTAAACTCAATTAGTGTAAGAAATAAAACAAGAATGTTTTAGATCATTTAGCAACAACACTGAAAATACTTCTAACAGAGCGCGAGTTGATCTGTCTCACACACGCTCTACTTGTGTATTTTCTCCACTAGGCCACGCCCACTACGATCATGGACCAATAGAATAGCTGACACACACACACATTTACACACATAAACACTCCTGTAACTTTTTCTTCTGAAATGTATTAGTCAAAATCATCACAATCAATACCCTTCCCAGAAATAATTTCACAATTTTAAGAATGATTCAAATCTTTTCCAACATATTTAGATGGATTTAAGTAAATACAAACCACAGACTGCTAGATATTCTGTTTTTTTGTGGTAAATGGTGTAAAGTTTTTGTTTTACACTTGGTTGCTATCTGTTTTTATTGATATATTTTCTTATTTGATTTAAATGAGAGTCTTTCCAAAATGTTAGTAAGTCTGCATAATGATAATAAAAATCAGATCTGCAACTATCTGTAGAAATATCTAATGTCTATGCTATTTTGTTTCCATTTACTCTGCTTTCTTACAGTACTTATAGTACACATACAGTACTTATAGTACACATACAGTACTTATAGGACACATAAAGTACTTATAGGACACATACAACATTTTTTTTTCCTTCTTGTATATATACTGTCTATTTCTTTCTTGTTGCTGCTGTAACGCACAAATTTCCCAAGTGTGGGATCAATAAAGTAAATCTAATTCTAATTAGAATTAGATAGGACAGTACTTATAGGACACATACAGGACTTATAGTACACATACAGGACTTATAGTACACATACAGTACTTATAGTACGCATACAGTACTTATAATATGCATACAGTACTTATAGTACACATACAGGACTTATAGTACACATACAGTACTTATAGTACGCATACAGTACTTACAGCATGCATACAGGACTTATAGTACACATACAGGACTTATAGTACACATACAGTACTTATAGTACGCATACAGTACTTATAGTATGCATACAGGACTTATAGTATGCATACAGGACTTATAGTACGCATACAGGACTTATAGTACGCATACAGTACTTATAGTATGCATACAGGACTTATAGTATGCATACAGGACTTATAGTACGCATACAGTACTTATAGTATGCATACAGTACTTATAATACACATACAGTACTTATAGTACACATACAGGACTTATAGTACACATACAGTACTTATAGTACATGTTGTCTTGTTGATCTTGTTTGACAACCTGTCATAAAAGAGAAATTGAAACCGTTTTTTTTTTTTTTTTAGAAAAACTGCTGTAGACCTACAAAAGTGAACAAACCACCTAGGTGGATTTGAGTATTCATAAAACCAATCACAAAAAAAATACTTGTACAGATGTCTAAGCTGCAGTAGAATTGTGCTCTGGTTGACTAAAATAATCAAGAAAACATGTATGTGATTCTTTACTTTTTTGTCTGGATGATGATGTTTTCTGAGGATGTTCGGATGATGAAACAGTATTGAGAATTACTCCCAGGTTATACCATATGTCTCAGCAACGTTGAAATTCACAGAATTGCTCTTAGTTATTCACATCCAAAGCACTTTGTTGACTTCAGTTCATCTACTGAAGAGAAGCAATAAACAGACTTAAAATCTGTAATCCTCTTGTGTGTTCAGTCATTTCGGAACCCTTTGCAGACATGTATACTGCAGTCTTACAGTGTTCATGCAGGTTGTTGTTGTTCTGGGACGCTGCTATACTGATTACGTTTTGTCAGATAGTCAAGACTTATTAGCCACTTATCAGTAAGTCTAATCTTGTAGTCTCCACTTTGCTCAGTCACCAGACAGGTAGCTGCAGAAAACAACCTCCCAGATGGAGGGGATAAAGGCAGACTACGGAGTGTCTGTCGGATTGTGACCTCAGCAGGACAGGGCTTCCCTCAGGCAGGGATGGATGCATGCTGGGACGATCTGGAGCAGAACTTTCAAGCACTAGGAAGAAGGGAGGAGGCTGTGTTTTTCTGTGTGTGTGTAAGGGTATTTGTGTTTCGTGTAAAGCAATCCAATACTCCCTAGGCTTGGTTGGGCAAGCACACACACGTTCCAGCACTCCGAACCACCAACACACATACACACCAGATCATAGATGCTTTAGGCAATGGGGGGTTAATAACAGCTAAGGGGGCTTTTCCACTCAGACGTCCCCCCAAAATCAGAGACAACAGCTGAAAAGGCTTCTGAAGATCTACTGAAGTATTTCTTAGTTTTTAAGTAAATTAGAAAATGATAATTCCTACATAGTTAGCTATGGGGACATTATGGATTAATTTGAGACTAGTGAAATGATAGAAATGTGACTGTTGTCGCCCCATTCTAAATCTAGTCTATGATTCACTGAAACTATCAGTGATAGGAGCTTCATACTCTGTCACATAACACTTGGCGTGAATTCTTAGTGTCCCTTACTGCCAGTGAACTTCCGACTCTCATGCTTGGGATCTCCTTATGATGCATCCATCAAACAAATAACCACTCATCAAGCAAGATGGAAAACCTATTTAGAAATTCTCTACCCACAAGAACACCTCCTCTCTGTCAGTCAGATAACTTCTGTTCCACCCATGAACATGCATTACATGGATTGCATGGATGTGAACTAGCAAGTCTTCTCTGGAGGCATGTTTCCCAGTGTTTGTTGCCAGGAGAGACCACAGATGAGACCCAATCCTTCCACACACAGACACATTGCAGATAGACACTCAAGCTGCGACAACACAAAAAGTGCTAATGGGCAAAGAAAACTCCAGATTTCTAAAAAGGGATAAGGAAGTTGGGGAAGACCTGACATTCATACAGACTAAGCAGCCTTTCAAAATCAGGTTGTTTGTTTCCAAGAAACTCGTCTCCAGACGTCACGCATATCTACGAGAAACTAATGTGGAAATTCCACAATTGCATAACTGGTTTTACTAAGCTGTAGCACTCAGTTAAAAAAAAAAAAAAAAAAAACAGTGATATCTGTTCCTCTAGATTATCAAACGATAATCTTTTTTTTGGAGGGAAACACAAAGAAAGGTTTTTAAAAGTGTTACGAGAGTCGGGGGAAAAAAACACAATACCAAGGGAAGAAATGCAACACATGGGAGGTAATCACACAAAAATAGAAAAAGTTTTTTTCCCCAGTTTATTAAATTTTCATTTGTTCTTGTTTCTTGTACTTTTTTGAGTCCTGTTATCTTCCATCCTGATGGCTGCAGGCAGGGTTCAGAGCTAGCTTGGGAGCTTTTGACAGATTTGTGAGGGTACCTGACTAACTAGAGGTTAATGGAAAAGAAAAAAAATAATAATGTGAGGTAGAGTTGAAGGTGGAAAGAACTCAGGTGTCGTTAAATGCAACAGACGTAAAAGCAGTGGGTGTAAACCACACAGGAATATAACAAAGACCAAACAGGAGTGGTGATGTAGGCTTTCAAACAGGTGCACTAATCTGAGCAAACACACTTACTCCTTTTTTCCCATTAAATCAAAATTTAAAGATGTGTAGGTGTGCTCTGGTTCCTGATGCTTTGTCTATTGTTGTTGGATTTGGAGTGTAATGTTTTTCTGTGGATCACATGCAAGTCATGTGAGTTTTTTTTTTCCTTATGTAGTGATTTAATCGCATCATAACATGCCGTGCCCTCATACTCCTACCTTTGCTGACGTAGGTGAGCCTCTCATACCACACCTATGGTGTAACTCAGAGGTGCAAAACAACATGAGATTTTTTTGTCAAAATAAAACAGCAAAAAAGAGAGGGCAACTTGGGAAAAATATTCCTTCTTTATTTCTTTGGTAGCGTCCGAATTTCCCCCTAAACTGATCTAAATAGATCTGTTTACTTTCATCCAATTAAGTGGATTATTTTTTATTTGGAGCTGCCTTGGTACTTATCCAAAACTGAAGAATCCTAAGTGACATCAGTGAAAAGGTCAAATATAATATTAACACTTGACACAAAGAATCGAGTATAAAGGACGTAAAGAATCAATTACTAGGAAAAAAGACTCTTAATGACCCCAGTCGAACCCAGATTGTCTCTCTTCTGTTCATCCAGCCTCTGTTGTTACTGCTTCCTTAACCTTGTTAACATTTGGCATTGTTTCAGCCATGCTTAGACAGCTTGTCACCCTGCTGCCCTCTGTCCTTTACACCTTCCTCCCCTCATCTTTCTGTTTCATAGCAGCACACGTCGACAAGCTGCTCCCTTTCTGGGCATCTATTCATTCCGGTGCATTTACATACAGGTGGTTGCTCATTCAGACCCACACGGTCACATTTTTGCTTTGACACGTTCTAGATTTAGCTCTCAAACCGGGAAAAATCACATGTTTGTAGGGACATACTTCTAATGAGGTGGTGTTTCAGTTCTGAGCATCTTCTGGGTAGTTGCCATGGAAGCTGATCTGTTTTCAAACGTGCAACATACAGGCAATCAAAACAAGTAAACAGAAACACGCGCATACAAACTGGCACCCAATGCTGCATGTGCGTGTCAGCAGGGGGCAAATGAGCCATCTCCCTCCCTCATGAACTAACATCGTTTTTCTATTCAGACCACAGGAATCATTAACCCTCCAGATCAACAGGCACACTCCGCTTGTTCGCTTTCTCTATTCTTCTTCACGTCTCTAAGGGACACACACAGCAGCAGTGCACACAAAAGCAAAAAAAAAAAAAGCCCCAGTGAAATATCTAACCGTGCTACTCAAATTGTATCACTTCTGCCATCATTTGTTACATGTAACTTCTTGTCTGTGTCACTGCTCAGCTGTTCTCTCAGTTATCTTCTTTTCGTTTTTTTCTTCAGCTCATCTGTTAAGTTATTTCCATAAAGCTTTCATCTGCCCCCGGCCAGAACATGCTGCACACCTCCTCTTGATTACTTTCTCTTTTCTTAATTCATGTGCTTGCAGCTTCCACTATGAGCATTTCTGCTCCCAGAATTCCATTCTACCATTTGTGCCATTACACTTCCAACTGCATAACTCTTCGTGGGGTCTATCGTTCTGCCTGTTGCTTCCAACCTTCTTTTTCAATCTGTCTTCCCTATGCCAATTCTTTTCCCCATAAGTGTCCTGAATAGAACATTTGTTTGGAGAGAAACTATTGTTTTCACTATTCTCTATTCTCCCACCCATGCCTTCTTTATTCCACTGTCTCCAGATCTTCTTGTTTCCTCACACGCTGCTGGCTCCAGCCCTGTATTCATTACCATAGCGTTAATGATCCCAGATGGACTGACATGACTCTACGGGGGCGAAGTGTGAGCGCCTTCTTCCAATGGTGAGCGTGGGTGTTTGCATTTGTGTTTGTGGGCATGCAATGCTGTTGGACATGTCTGTGCATACATGTGTGTGAGCACATGAGTTCATATTAGCATTTTTGTAAGAGAGTGATTCCTTCTTTTCCTCCAGGCGGCAGATAACTGTAATAATTTTATGCATCTCTTGTGTTCATAAAGCGAACAACATGAGTTAAGGACAGCTGAGTGAAGATGTACTTTTTTAAAGAAATCTGTACACGGAAAAAATGAAAGAAAATGGCCAGGTTCGCAATTATAAATTCTTCAGTAAATCTAATTAATACGCACATGCAGAGGCATATTTATAAGCGAATACGTATCCCAAATACGTATTCGCTTTATGCTTAAGATTTCACTTTTAGATTTCAGCTCATCTGGGGAAAATGTATTTCATGATGTTCAGGCATTTCTAAATGTTTATTTGTGGTTGCTTCTCATTTTTGACTTTCTGATAGATCTGGTAGCTCATTCAGGATGTCTTCTGCTTCTTGCATAGTTGGTACTAAGACTGAATTTAATCAACTGCCAACCTAGTTTTAAAAAAAAAAGAAAAAAGGACAATTTTTGTTTCAACTCACTGAACCCTTTAAGATTACATTTGAAACTGATTAAAGGTGACAATTGACTTTCTTTTCTGGTGTACTTCTTTTTCCGAAGCAGTTTTTTTTCTTTGATCTGGCCAGACAAAACCACCAATTACTCTTAGTTTTGTAGTGAATTACGGAGACTTTTCTTACAGATTATTGAACTTGAAAACTTGGTCAAAAGAAAGTTGACATGTACTCTTTGCATCTCACTATTTTAAAATGACCAGATGCTTTTTCTTTAAGAGTCTAATATAGCCAGTAAAAAAAAAAAAAAATCAATGCTTATGTTTCTTGTTTTCATCCTAAATACAAGAAAAAATTCAACCTTCTTTTAGTGTCTGAAGTTTATAGTTTGTATGCTGAAGAATATGTCTGGAAGTTAATAAAACAAAATGTGAAGAGTTAGATGTGATGTTTCTGCAATGTTTTAATTAAATTTTAATAGAAAAAATATGCTAAGTTTTTTTTACTGTTCTACATAAAGAAAAGTCTGACTCATGTCTTTGAGTTTCTACTTTCTTTCTGCAGTAAAAATGCTAACCACCAGACATCTGTTGCAATTTAAAAAGAAGCATGACAGCAATAATCTGCAGCACGTTGGAACAATTTTTAAATTCACTCACATATATTTTGTTCTCTTTTGCTGCAGAAGTAAAGACATATGAAAGATGAGAACAGGTGTCAGGCAATGACAAAGTGCCCCTGGAAAAAAAGAAAGAAAACCGCCTCAGATCCTGCTGCTTTTGTTCATGCATGTCAAAGTTGCAGTTCAAGAGATTGGAGTCAAGAATAAGCATTTTTCTCAGTTATAATTATGTTTTTTTGTATTTGAAAACTAAGACGTCCGAGTTGAAATTTTTCTAGGTTTTATTATTTAGTCATCATCAGAAAAGAAATAATTCCATAAAATGACACATTTAATGACGCTGAAACAAATTTAGCTAGTGACTACTTGTCAAGTAAAGACACATTTTCAATTAAAAAAAAGCAAACAGCAACAAAACTTTAACAAGTAGTGAAAAAAATAAACATATTGATCAAATAATTTATAATAAATAAGATCTTCTGAACTACCCGTCCCTGACGAGGTCGTGGTGGGGGCCTATTCTGGCTGATTTAAGGCGAGAGGCAGTATACAACCCAAACATGTTGCCAATCTGTCGCTGGGCCACATGCACAACTATACACACACTCATTCCAAGGGGCAATTTTATAGTGGCCAATCAACCTAACATGCATGTTTTTGGAAGGTAAAAGGAAACCAGAGAATCCGGAGAAAACCCACACATACATTACAAGGGGAGAACATGCAAACTCCACACAGAAAGGACAGTGTTTCAAGCTTCAATCCCCGGCCTTCTAGCTGTGAGGCCACTGTGCTAACTACTGTAGCATCGTGCCTCACGGTTGTGGTACTCTTATACTAAATGTGATACAAAATTTAACCTAAAACTTTCCTTTCAGTACCCAGAAAGTAGAAAAGAAAATTTCTCAAAATATTCAACAGCAGGTGTATGTTTTATTGGGACTATCAGCTCAGATGCAAAACAGTGACTATTAGAAATTAGGGTTTTAAACTTTTGAATCTGACATCCTGTGAATTTGAAGATGATCTCATGTGCAAAGATCAGCGTAGAAAGGCACAATCCATTGTAAAAAGTTTGTTATGTAAGAGTTTATCTGCTTGCAGTTTCAAGCTCAGACCTATTCACCTCTGCAAAGTCAGAAAAGACTTATAGCTTTACGAACGTCTTCCCCCTAGCTATCCGAGCTGTATTTCACTATATAGGGTAGCTGCAACTGAATGGCTGCAAATGTTCAAGCCCAAATTTACAACATCTTTTGAAAAGTTATTCCTAACATTCACAATTAAACTGGCTTATTTTGTTTTGGTCCTAAATCTAAGGTTATAAGAGACACAAAGCAAATATAGAGGTGGCAGTGTCAGTGTGCAGTAGTGTTTTTCAAGGTCATGCTAAAGGTCACATTTAAAAAAGTATTCCCTTTGACACAAAAAAGATGGTTGATTTTGATTTATTTTGAAGTTTAAGTCCTCATCAGGTAAATGTTTTGTTGCTGAATACTCAGCAAGACTGGTCCGCTAGGTTTGCTATGTTAGAGAAGACAATGATTTAAATTCTGTAGTGAAACACTTTTGGGCACAACTGGTGCACTTGCACTCTTGCAAACACATGGACACAAACACATGCACTGTCTCCTAAGGTTACAATGTTACAGGTGCAGGGCCAAAGTGCATGGGTGTCATAGATATGCTGGCATTCTTGAAATATACACACACATTGCTTGAACACCTTCCAAATTTAGTTTACTACTTTCTTACTGGCTCTGAAAATGTGCACTATGATAAGGAAGACCCCGTCTGCACCCCCAAAAAAATAATAAAATTCAAAGAAAAACTCTATATCTTAATCCTTCTCTGTTGAACGTGTTTGATCAATTTTTGCAAAAACGGTGCATAGACTTTTTTTTTATTTTTTATGAACGTGTTCTGAGAATTTGTCCTCTCGTCCTTCTGTTCTGTCTCTCTGTTCTTTCTTTGTCTATCACTGGCACGCCAATGATTATTGCATAATTGCACAGTTGCTAGATCATCAAGAACTTTCAATCTAGCACTTGCTGTACAAGAAAATGTCCTGAATTTTTAAAAATTCATGCCAAGATACACAAATTAGAAACTCATGCACACACACAAGACAATCTCCATTCCAATTTAAATAATTATCTCTGCATCTGTTTTTTTTTTCCTCCTGTTGTGACAAAGTGAAACATAAAACTAATGTGCATCGTCATGGACACCTGTGGATATGCAGTAAATAGAAAATATTAGCCAGATCTGTCTGTGCATCTTTCTGTTCACACACCAGCAGCTTTGTTTCTTCATGTGCGATGTTGTAAAGGCAGTTTTTGCGTAATTTTCTCTTCTTTTACAGTCCTTGCAAAAATTCCAATAATAAGCTGCACAAACAACAAAAAAGTGTATAAAAATCACTAACATGAAGGATGCAGATGTAATCATTGCAAAAGCTGCCTGAAGTGAGTCTAAAGATCAATTTACTGTGGAGTGCTCATTAATGTTTTATTCACTCTTGATTTAAACAGCAAAAACGTGTTTGTAAATCTAGGCAAAGAATGATGACCATAGGAATCTCTTTAACAAGGGTTTGAGGGAAAAAAGCAGAATTTAGGGTAAAATCCTTTTCGGTTTTCAAGTTATTAAACAAAGATGTGCACATACATGGACTAAATGGCTTCTGTATTCCAATTTGGCTTTCACTCCTTTAACAATCATAGTGTTACTTTTTCTCTTGAAAGGTGTTCAATGCTTTAGTCAAAATGATCCAAATGGATATGCTAATTAGGTTAAAAAACAGCATGTAAATGTTTTCTGTGATTAATATTCCGCTCTGAGATTTCACTGAATAATTGGATAAACAGAATGCTAAATTGCTGCACGCAGTCCTCACCACAATCCTTTCCCAAGCCCTAACCCTCCTCACCAAAACCCAAAGTCCTCATCAGATCAGTCAGGTCTGGTCAATCCCCACAAGTGTACAAGAGCCTAATCAGACCACACACATACACACAAGAAGGTTTGGTTTATCCTTGGCAGATGGATACATGCACATGTTCCTGTAGGATTTTCCGGAGAGCTGCCAAACCTGATCAGCAAAGGGTCATCCATACACAAAGACAGCCAAGCTTCTCTTGAGTGATTTATTGACATGCAGGCCCTAAAATGATCCAAATCTCAACGTCTGGACATGATGTACGTCCAGCTTTCGCATAACATAGGGTTGAGGAAAGGTCAGGTCACACTGAGGAGGTTATGAGAGTTAAAACAGGCAGTGAGGAAAAAAAGGTGGTGGTCTCCGTCTAATCTTTTAACTGCTAACAGATGGTGTCCTCTATCCGGGTGAACTGATGAAAAAAAATATTATAATTTAGTCATAAACACGCACAGAGAAATTGGTTCTGCCAAACATGAGGCTATTGAAAATGGAATGATCCCTCTGAAATCATTCATATTTCCTTTTCTTTTGTTTAAAAAATGGTGGTTGCCTGGGTGAAGTGTTTTTTATTGTGGATGTTACATATGAAAATAAAGTGTTTATAGACAATTGCTGAACAGGGAATAAAGACTTTCCGATCATTGAGATTACACACAAGTAGAAAACAAAGCCCTTAATTAACTGTTATCCTTAAATAAACATTCGATTTTGGGTCAATTACTTGTGTATTCCAATAGTGACAAATATTTAAGAATGGAAAATAGTTAATGATCATAAACGATTTTAATCACTGACATCTCGAGAAGACCAAAAGCCACAAAAATTCTGGATATGTCTTTTGGAGTCTTTGAGATTCAGAGTTTGGCTAATAAACTTCCCTTGGAAAATGAATAGTGAGCAAATCATTGAAAAATTCAACCCTTGTTTAAAAGTCGTACTTCAGATTTATTGCCTCTGACATTTTGTAAGTCTTCACTGTGATGACCGGCTGTTTTCCAATGAACGAACATTATCTAATACATCTAAGGTCAAATCAGTCCACAACACATTAACCTGTGTCAGAGCGTTAAAGAAGAGAACTCAGTAGGATTACAAAGTTCCTAGAAGTATTATTAGACAGTTTAAACCAATGGCTTTACAGTGTATGTATTTGAAAGTAAGACTACAGTATGTGTGAAAAGAAGGTGTTGTAAATCCACTTCTAACAGGCTTATGATTTAAAGACCATGAGCTACACATGTCCTCATAGTAACTCTTAGTGATTATTTTTTAATCTGTCACACACTTTTAATCTATCACACTTCTATGATCTCGCACTTTTAAGACTGATATTTTTAAAACAGAATTTTGGATTGAAGCTTGGTTAATTTCCATTGTCCAATCTTTTGGCGATCACGTGTTGCGTTGCGTCTCTTTTTACCCAACTGCCGTCCCATGTTGAAATAAAAGACCAATCCTATTACTAAATATTAAAAGTAAGTGTGTAAATGTCACTGAGTTTGCCTATAATAGAAATTTGTGGGTCTTTAGACGTAAGTCCGTTTAGCTCATTCAGAATTTAGATAAACAGATTACACTAATCTGTTGGTCTTGAGCAATCAAAAACCCATGATGACAAATAATAAACTTGTGCCCTCAACAAACAAACACTAGTAAAACCCCACACAGAACCACAATCAGAACCAATGTTGCTGGAAAGACCAAGACTGTATTAGATCCCCTCTGCTCCAAACCAATCTTCATGTTGCTTCTCCCTATACTATTGCAACTCAGATGGGAAACAATTCACCCAAAACATGCTCATATCTCAAACCTACACAGACATTCCCCTTAAACCCAATGGTACAAAAACCCCACCCACAAATAACCCCCCAGTACTTCACACATTAACTCCTCACTCCTTTTCCTCAGGGCACCAATCAGATGACAGGGCAATGTGAGGACAATGGCATGCCCCAGTGTCCCGAGGCAAGAGGTCTCTAGATCCTAGTTACCCTCAACCCACCATGCATTCAACCAGCTAAGGCTTGTAAACATGGACCTACAGAAGGTTGTGTTTCTTCACTAGAGTGCTAGTTTAGGCCAACCGATGTCCCAAAGTACACTGCACACAAAACCACCTTCAAAACTGCCAAAGTTCATTGGAAAAATACAAATCATGGATGGATGGTTCATGCAGATTAGTTGAGGCACACAAAGCATTTCTGAACCGTGTTTGGTCTGGATGGATTGGAGAGCAACTTTCTCCAACCTTTCAGCAAAAGCTTTTGGGATTATTGTGAAGTCAGCATTAAAAAGTGATGCGAGGCCATCCATAGAAGGTATTATGAGTTTTTGCTGACCTGACCCCGCTTTTAAAACTAGGCAAAGTACATGTTTGGGAACAAAGAACTATAGCTGATCTGGTCTGAGATAACAACTCAGCCTGTTATCCTGAGATAACAGGACCTGAGGACCTCAGAGGACCTTGGTGGACCTTGGAGATTCTCCATATAAAAAAATTAGATCTCATAACTATCGAAGTTTCTTTACAAGTTTGGTAATTCATGTTGAAGTCAGCTCCATCATTTTGTCTTTTGCATTAGTTCACCTCTGTTTGTGAGGCACAAATTTAGTAAATAAATTTGCTGTGGGTTTGCAGAGATGCTTTTTTCCTGGCAGAAAAATCTCTCTATATAATATAAATATAATACCTTTCCAGTAAAAGCATGAGATGCTCTCAATAGCAGGCTTTGTTCACTATGTCAGTAAATTGTATGTGGTTCATCATTAGTTTGTCAGACTAATGGCAGAAGAAAGCACCTGATTCCAAACAGGGAACTGATCAAATGTTTCTGGCTAAAAAAGAGAAGAGCTTTGTTTTATGTGAACTTCTTGTGTCAATGAGATTGACTTGCACCCTGTGATGGATCATTATTATATACTGCATTATAAGTTAGTTTAGTAGTTTTGGAAAACAATGTTAAAATTTTAATTAGAAAGTACATTCCAGTGATAAAATGCTGGTATTGTTTGAAGTAGGAAACTGAGGATCGGTGTGATTTTGCAGACAATCTAAAAGCAAATCTATGCTTTGTTCGATTTTTGTCCCCTTGTCCCCTGGATTGAGAGCTTTGCTTTTTGGATCAGCTCTTTTTCTACCATGACGGATGGATGCAACGTCCTAGTTATTGCTGACGCCGCACCGATCCACCTGTCGATCTCCCGCTCCATCCTTCCCCCACTTGCGAACAAGACCTTGTTCTATTTTTGTGTAGTTGAAGCAGATTTCTGAAGGATCTAAAACTGTTATTTGTATTACAAGCAAAGTACAGGTAAGTCAGCCAGTCAAAAAGCCATTTTTTTCTTGTTTAACTTGATCTCTTTTATGTTTAAAATAAAGCTGTGTGACGTTTTGAAGGAGAAAAACTAAGTGTTTGGTTTCATCATTACATGAATAGGGTTTTAAAAAAATTGTCTGGTTTTTTTTCAGTGGCTCGGGGCTGCATTCATTTGCTCAAACAACTTTGTATTCATCACACACATATTTTCAAGGTCATATGACAACTCGACATCATTTATCATCTCCTCTTTACAGGCCTATATTTTATTATGATCACACTGGATTCCCTTATTGCACATGGGACAAGAAGTGGCAACCTTCTTATCCTATGTGCAATAAGAGAACAAAAATGTTACTACAGCTTGTCCCAGCAACTGTTTGTCTAGCACGTCTTCATAAAAAGCAGAGCAGAAAAACATCCAAAGAAACACAATAGGTTAGCTCTGACACTTTTAATTACATAACAGAAGATAGCAAAGCGAGTGCTTTAATGCACTGCCTGCTCAGGCCCTCCACTATAATTACAATCAGACTGGACTCAGCCTGGCATAACCAGGCTTCGTCTATAAAGGCTGAGGTGTTAAACCACCCGTGGCTCTCATTAGAGGACATGGGCTAATGAGTGCACTACACACACACATGCACTGAAAGCATAGTAAAACTCATTCACATAATGTCTGAAATTCACATTGCTTTTACTGCAACCTGGCAAACTTAATTTCACACTTTTGCTTCCTGTGACACACACATACTTGTACTTTAAGAGGAGTGTGACTTTAAATGGCACCATTATGAATGAAGCTGGAAATGCCAATTAAAAGTGCAGGAGTCTAATTATTCTGTCCATTCCACTCACCTGCCAGCACAAAAAAACATGTTTGAGGGAGACGTTAAATGAAGAAATTATATATTGAAGCAATGTTTAAAAAAAAAAAATTGTGGAAATGTTGAAGAAAATTGTGGAAATTGAAAATGGTAAATGCGGACGTACAGTGGATTGGAAGAGAGGGAGAAGGAAAAAGAGAGTAAGAAAGTAGGAAAGAGTGAGGAAGGTAACCTGATCCCTGTCCTGATAAAGCCAAATATATTTTAGAGAGGAACAGAAACAGCTCTGTGTCACCAAGCAGACTCTGAGAGATCCTTTGGACTTCACTTGCAAGAACCTAGCTGTTTCTTTGGGTTTGAGAAATATAAACACGAATTGAAACAAAAAGGTTTCAAGAAATATAAAATGCATTCAGTCCTAAGAATGTCTGCTGGCTTTAATTAAGAAGCCTAATGTTAGAAAGAATGTTTTGGCACATGACTCAATGATAGCCAGCATGACATTTTAAATCCACAGGTAGCTATTGTTTAGGAAGATGTCATTTTTGTCTAAGAGAATATCCACTGTGAAGAAAATTTGGGGATTTTACTTAAAACGTTATGTCATTGAAATCAGTTTTCTAGAGGAGCACACCCATTAGAAACTTAAAGACAGATGTTGGTTTTTGGAGCCGGAGTTGAGTTTTTAAGTGTCTTGGTGGAGCCTGTGTGCTTTGGGATGAAGCTACATCACTGTGCTTGCTGGCACTGTCAACAATTTTGTTCAGACTGTTGACTTTTCTGGAATTAGTGACTAAATGCACAGATGTGTAATGGTTTTTGAAAGGCTGGGTTCAACAGCTTGTATGTCTGACCTGGAAAATATGTCAAAAACTTTAATGGATGCAGTCGTAATCTGTCCGGCTTGTTAAGTGTTCATTTAAATTTTCAACCTAAATTTATTTATTTATTAATTCAGACTCATTACACTATCCTGGGATGTACTTTTCTATTTAATAGATAACATAAAGACTTCAGGATTGTTATAAGAAGCCATTTGTAAAGCATTTAAGCAACCACTGCTGTAAATTGCTTTCTGAATCAGACAGAAAGACAGTCCAAGTAAAAATGGTATTTAGGGCAGTTTTTCCAGACGTTTCAGCCTTGATCCTCGTGCCCTTAATGAAGGGTTCAGTTCACTGGAGTCTCAACAAAAAGGCATTCTTATTGCAGTTGTATCTGGAAAGGACCGGATAGTCCCTTAAGGTCAAGAGGATCAGACGGATCAGGAAAGACTGAATTTAATTGACATACGTCTGGGAGCCACAAAGAGCAGACAGTAAATATCGTTCTTTACATCAATGAAAAGAACACAATTTCATCTTTGCTTAGGTTCAAGACTGAAAAGAAGAAAATATGGAACATTATTAATCTAAAAGATGAGAAAGAAATAGAGGAATTGTCAGAATGGGGGAGTACACATACTGTATTTACAAGTACTTTAATAACAGAGCCAGTTAGCTAGTATTGTGGGTTGAATTATGAACGCTCTTCTTTTGGCTTTGTTGTGCTCTTGGAGGCTTCTGATTGGTGAACAGTGCATTTAAATATTGATGAAACTACTGTCAACATCCACTAATTACCTGGACGTGACAACTTCCACGTTGCACGATGATGATGTTTGATTTATCTAGCATTAGGATGTGTAGTCACATGCGTGTGTGTACGTGCTTCAGCTCATGGCAATAATTCAGTGTCTGAGAACATTGTAAAGCCATGGGAGTGTTAACTTTGCACCAAGACTGATAAAAAGCTATTGGAGACTGACATATAAAACAAGAGCAGTAGAGTTTGGACTCTTGTAATTGATATTGTAACTTTAGTTTTATTGCTCAAGTGAATATGCAAAGTTTACTTCTATTTAAGGAAGAGAGTTTGACAGTGAAATTGTTTTGACTAAATGACACGAGTTTCAAACTCACTGCAGAAACGTTGCTTTCAGTGTGAACATGGAAAACATCAAACTCCCACAGAGACAGGCACAGCAATGTTCACAAGGCTTACACAGGCTCTTTTGTTCCTCCATCAGACCACCATTGTCTGTTTTCTGCATGCATGTGCATATTGTCCAGTGAATCAGGGTGTGAAAGGTATCCACAAGACTGTTTGAGACTGAGGTTTTCTTTTTGTAACGGGCATGCTGTAGGTATGTCACTTTAAAAAAAAAAAATGTTTACTACTATAAGCCAACGAGGGGGACACACACTTTTGGTATTTTGTCTTATCATAATTCAAACAGAATGACATCATGCCAGTCAGGTTGACCGATGATACTACACTTTTTGCATCACACAGAAAGGTTACTCCTGTTTACCACATTGGCTGACTCAACAAAAAACAAACATTGTACACCCGTGAATTACCAAAATTGGTTGTCTTGTATCGGGCTCCAAAGTTTGGAGACTACAGTGCCAGCTAGGGATTTCTATTCAAACTTATCAAATTGAAGCTTCTCTCTTGTTTGCTTAACAGTTTTTACTGCACATTTAATTTAGTTTCAGTAGACAGATTGGCTGAGAAAAGCAAATTGAGCATGTCTGGTTAGTCACAGTAGGCAGCATATAACCCTGTTACTTGCTTCTGTGCAGAAAAGATATTCGTGACCATCTTAAAAGGATTACATGTTTAAATAAAAAATAGTTCCTATTTTGAAGCTTCAAGAATTTTACACTATGAATGAGTAATCTTAGTTGAAAACATTATTATTAAAAGGCCTCTCAATTAGTTTTTTAAATTCTAAAGCATCTCAAACAACAATCAGTAAAAATCTCTGCACCGCTGGCTGTTTTTTTTTAGCATATACACATATCCAATCTCAATTCATGCTGCTATTTGCTGGTTCATAAATGTTAAAAAAACAGCAACAGTTTTAATTACATTCACAGTTACAGTACTGTAACCAAATGTTCATTCTTGAAAGAAAAAACATATTAAAATAATTAAGTAGGGCAATATTTAATTTTTTATTTCTTTATTTTCAGCCAAAAAAAGATCCATTTTATTTTTCACATTTCTCTCTTTGAGTCTTATAACCGGGCCCACATTGTGGACCTCGGGGTGGGTTAAGAGTCTTTCTTTGAGGAGTTTGCATGTCCCACCAGGTACTCCTGCTTTGTCCAAAAACTTGCACGTCAGGTTAATTGGCTACTGGGAAATTGCTCTTGGGAGTGTGTGTATGAGGGAGAATATTTTTCTGTCTTTGTGTGTATGTGAATTTGGTAAGTCTTGGATAAAAAGTCCGTTAGTTGTTATTTCTACTAACAAAGCTCCCTTTGCACCAACTGTTTGCAGCTGACCAACCAGGACCAATGTGACTCAATTTTTGTCATGCTGGAGGAGATCAAAGGTGTATTTTACACCCGTTTTGGTTCCCCAAATCATTTTATTTTCTCATCACTTGCACAATCTGCGTTAGGTTTGCTAACATCACAGAGCTCCTTGTGGCTGTCAAAAATCTGCTTGCTTTTGCTCAGCGATGGATCTGAGAAGAATTGTGTTTTTGTCCAAAGGGAAACAATTAGGGTAGTGTGCGCCTGGGTTAGAAGAAAAGTATTCAGTTGTGGGCTGAGAAAGCATTCAAGTCTGTCTCTGAACAAACTCACTAATTGGCCATTTGTCAGGCTGGAGGAAGGAGCAAACAAGACATAAAGAAAAGAGAAAATCAAAAAGAATTTGAGGAATAATGAGAGGTTATGAGAAAATAAAACAAAGTTCAAAGATATATAAATTTTGGTTGTGATTAAAGAACATTTGTTAATATGTTTTGTTTGAAAATGATTTTGTGGGCGTAAGCTAATGATGAAATACACACAAACACAAAAACGTATGAACTGCATCAATGGAATCTAAGATTTTGGAATTGTGATTGTTAAACAGTTTTCTCAGAGAAAAGTAAAACTATGTATACAATTTAGAATAGTAAAATATGTTTTAATGAGATGAGAAGTGTGCATTACCGGGGTCAGAAATTCTGGACCAAATAGAAGGGAAAAAATTCTCTCCTTTTTAAAATGTTAATGTGTCCACACAATGAAGAACTTGTGGAGGTGAAAAATTTTAAAGCATCTTGGGGGGAAAACAAATGGAAAATCAGAAGGTGGAGACTCTGTAGCGATAGAGACTACATTGGCCCGCTGGGAAAAAGAAAGAGCAGGGCAAGAGAGCAAGACTCTGGATTTACTGGGGCATCTGTGTTCTTTTCTGAATTATAACTATGAGCTGTGAAAACATCAAAAGAACACTGGGTTTCTTAGTTAAGTTTGCTGAGGATTCTCTTCTAAAAAAAACAGGGATAAAATCAGTCAATTGGCCAGCTCATAAGACAGCACTAGCTTGCATTTACTAACAGGAACCTTGATGAGGTCATTTGGAATTTCTCCTGGATTCCTCCCTGGTTAGGAATTCAAAGTTCAAATTATCTCCTGCTGGGAGAAAACCCCAAGTAAGGCCAGCAACAGAGAAACAACATTTCTATTAGGACCTTGGATTCCTCCAGACAAACTAGGAAAGGAAATTCTGAGCCTATCTCGGCTGGTTTCAGATGAGAGGTAGGGTACACCCCGAACAGGTCACCAGTCTGTTGCAACACACACACAACCATCCACACACACACACACACACATTTCTAGGGGCAATTTCATAATGGCCAATTAACCTAACATCTATGTTTTTGGAGGGTGGGATACCAGAGTATCAGGAGAAAACACACCCATACACAGGAAGAACATGCAAACTCCACATAGAAAGTACAGTGTTTCAAGTCCCGTGCCCACTACAGGACTTGAACCCTGACCTTCTCGCTGCAAGGTCACTGTATTAACCACTGCCCCACCATGCAGTCCAAGTCAATGTTACGATGTCTGAAAAAGGCACAAAGTGTGCTTAAACACCAAAGTGCACAACTGTGAAAAAAATAATAAAATTAAGTCTTTTTACCTTTTCAGAATTGAAGAATGAAGTCACTCATCCTCTTTTATTTACCACATTCAATGAGCCGAGGTAAACAGTTTATCTTCAAGTGTAAGAGACCAGTACATTTTATTTAACCAACCCTTCAGCAGGTTGCGAGGTAAATACCAAAAGCTTGTGTTTTTGAATAAAAATAATTTGAATCCACAAAACTCTCCTGCTCTTGCTGGTGTCAAAGTTAGCTTTGTTATCACATCTAAGGTCTGCAAGTGGATTAGAAACCATGGCTGGATAAGTCTGGGCATGTTTGCAAAAGAAGAGTGAAGGTGATTCTGGGAAATGTAGGAAATTAGTGACTTATCGTAGGCATTCATTGAGTTTGGCATTACATGTTGCCATGTGTAAGAAGACACACCTATGTGTAAGACCTCAAACTGGACCTTGACTGAAAAATTAAATGACTGTGTATTAAAAACTACACCTGGAATGATGCCAAACAAACAGGACTCATTGTAATAGGGGGAAAAAATATCCATTGTACGTACATTCTTTTGTCCCGTTTGAGCAAATGTGAGATGAATGAATTTATCAAAATCAGAACAACTCCGCTCAATCTGAATCGGTTATGATGCTTGAAGTTTTATCAAGAGAATCACTGGAACATTTTGTTTTCTTTTGTATGTGTTTTATTTCAAAGTATTTGTTAAGGATTATAGTCCCTTGGTGATATGATTATGTAAATATACGTGTCGAGCTTATAATTGCATTTTTTTTATTTTTTTTATGTAATCTGGGAAGCTAGAAGTTGAAATTCAACAACTCAACAACACATTTCAGTGGTTCTTTTGAATTTTCAAAAGAGTAAACATCCAGGACGGCAAATCGTCCCGGTTTTTCATCATGTAAAAACGGATTACTGTGCACAGAAAACACTGATGGGAAATATTAAGGACAGTAGTGTCCTAAAAGAGAAGATAAGCCAGAAACTTTTTTGGGTCATGTTATTGATTCTCCATATGATTGCAACAGTGGGAACAATGCATTTAAGAGCACATTCATCAGAATAAGACACCAGCTCTGACGCAGCATGTCCAGATGTTCCCGGATTATTTCATCCATCATTCTCCCTTTCTATGCCAGCCCACTGACTTACTGCTGCTGATATGTGTAATCCTCTACTTTTATCTCTTGTTTCTCTCTCCCACAGCCATGTCATCATTATGTATTTGTCCATCTCCATTCCAGTTTAATCTCTTCTTAAATTCAAGAGTTATTTTTGGGATGCTCTTGTATAACCAGTGCGGTGGGCAGAGGCATAATTCTTGCCTACAAAAATGAATGAGAAGCCAGTATGTTCATGATGATGGGACGTTGAAAGGGAACAGATTCAGAAAAAAAATGCTGCAGTATGTCTTAATTCTATAAATGTGTTGCTTTTTCTGCTTTTCTGTTCACTGAATACAGAATTTAAACTCTTACATATGAAAAGGTGTTTCAGAATGATCTCATATATCACTGTAAAACTTTTTCTTTTTATCAAAGACTTCAGAAGAACACATTGTTTATGATTCTTTTAAAAAAAGAAACCAATTTCTGTAAAATAAATGAATATACAAAAAGTCTTTAGAGCATTAGTGTATACATGCATGAGGTTAAACTTCAAGCTTAAAGGTAGCAAAATCCAGTTTCAAATTAATGTGTTCATTCTTACGTCTACAACCAAGGGCCAACTATTTAACTTTGTCTCAAAGTAACTGCAGAGAGTAGTGTTAAGTAATTCAGTAATTGATCAGTAACAATCTCGAGGAGGTGCAGAGAAGAAGACGGGCACTGTGTTTTTACGGTTTACGTGGCAACATCCGGTTGCTCGCTTGAGGAACTGGAGGTGCACACTTGGACCCAGTGAAATACAGAGAGACCAGTTTGATGTTTTTCACCGCAGCCTGACTTTGTGGACTCCAGCTTTTGGGTTGCCAAGTTGAACATAGTGCAACCGGACTGGGATGCTGGTGGATAGGGGCGAGGAGGCATCCAGGTGTTTGCACTGCAGAACTCAAATTTCTCTTTGGGGATAAACAAAGTTTATTCAATTAAATTCTATTTGGCTCATTGATGAACAAAGTAATACACTGGCTCAATGTTCCTTTTTGTCTTGTATTTTGAAATATTCTTATCTGGCTGTTTCACGCATGATAGCTTCCATGTCAAACCTGATCCAGACCCTGCTGAACAGGGTTTAACAGTTGTTGTCTGTTTTAACATGCAGGTGCTTATATGAATTAACAAACCAAACCATTGAATAAAAACGCACGACTTACAAAACAACTTAGTTCATGTTTTGTTTAAATCAGAAAGTTCACTGAATGTAGCTGGACAGCTGCACTATATTATTGTGTCTCTTTTTTTTTTTGTTTGGTGAATATGTTTTTTGTTTCGACACTGTGAGCAGATCACACCATGGTTCATTTGGTTCAAGTAAACTAAGAACACCGACATTCAAAAGGAACAAATTCTGAATGATGTTGCACCTCGATGTGAATGAGTCTCCAAACTGCCACAGATCATTTTCCTGTCTCGTACCATTTTAACTTCTGTTTCCATATTTAGGTTTCCCGTTTTACTTTTCTGCTTTAAATCCAGTTTTGTTGTTTCTATTTCTCATTTTCTTATCACTTATTTTCATTCAGGCTCACGAAGAAGCAAATGAAGATTTTGACATTCATCAGCATGCTGTCTCGACAGTCTCACAGATACAGAAACACAGACGCAGAATTACAGTCATGGACCGTGCTAACATGAAGGAATTTGGATTGCTGGAAAAAGCTAGAATATCTGGACTTTATCCATGTCTACAATTAACATGCAAATCTGAATAGAAAGCTTAAACCATTGGCATCCTAAAGGTATTACCTCACTTTTATTTTGTTTTTTTTTTCCTTTTGCATAAAATTTCCTGTAATGAAAATAAAAAAATGAATGACATTACACAAGCATCAGAGGGTCAACAGATTCAGTCAACACCTTTTTGAAAATTTAAACATAAAAAGCACACAAACATCTTAAAATGAGTAAAATCTCACTAAAATAAAACAATCAATAGGAATAAAATGTTGTCTTGACTCATTTCTTTCATTTTTTTCTGATTACTTCAGAAAAATTAAAAAGCTTTCCAAATTTTTCTAGATTTATGCAGACAATTTAAACTGTGCTAGTAAACTGACTAAAATTGGTTTTAAAGAATACAAATAGCAAAATATTCACCAGCCGAGGTAACTTCAATGCAAAACATCACAAATATTTCATCCACGTCCTTATTGTGCTTCTCATTTTTAGACACATAGGTAGTAACAGCTAAATACAATCAGTCAATTAAATTTTTTTTGGGCTCAAATTATATGTATGTGCGGAAATAAAGCCACATTTACTTTTCATAATGGCATAGACGAAAAGTCTTTTGCATAAGTGATGCAATTAGCCAGAGCCATTGTGTTCGTACAAATATACCTGTGAAAACAAAAACAACTGAAGCAATTTGCTGAATAAATTGTTGAAAATAATAATGATGGAACATAATGGGTTTAATTACCTAAGAGACACAAGAGGTGACATGGTAATGGTGATAATAATATGGTGGTAATAATTTGTATGTTTTAGCTTTGGTTCACCAACAGCAGAAATTTGAATGATCTATTAATTCAGGGTTTTCTTTCTTTTACTTCCTTGATCTATTTCATAAATTATTTATTGTTAAATCAAAGTTTCTGAATACCTTTGTAGGTTATATGCTTTAAATATTTTCAAATCTGCTCAAAGTTTCTGTTGTTAATCCTTCATTAATTTATGGAGATGAATAACTTACTTGTGAATTAAACATTGTGTATAGGTTTAATTTCTGTTTCGTTTTGTCTTCTAAACCGCCGTCACAGGAAGCGACAGAGCCTATCCCAGCTGACTTAGACAAGAAGCCTGAATTGGTAGCCAGTTTGTCGAGGGGTGGACACACATACACACAATCATACACACACAGTAAATTAAATACTCAGCTTAAAACAAAGTAGCGCATGAAGATGAGAGATGAAAATACATTCAGGTAGTCTATTCATTCTTAGCTTTCAGGACAAAAATGAAAGTGGCAAACAAAATGCCAGGGATAATCTATGGGAAAAAAGTGTGGCACGCAGTATCACATCTTCTCTAACCTCAGCAACAAAAAGAAGCAATCTCACTTATAAGGCCTCTTATTTTGGCGTTTTAATGAAACAGTGTGACAAAATTGTAAGCTAAAAATAGTTTAGTTACTTTGTTTCTATTTTACTCTTTCTTTTGTTGCAGATGGTGGTTTTTGCAGCAACATTATTTAACAGATTTATGAAGCAAAAATATAAAGTACAGAAATTATTATTAGGCTATTCATATTCATATTATTAGGAACAAAAATCCCTCCTATTCCATGTGTTATTCCAAGAACTTTAATTTCACACATCTTTAATTATGAAAGGCAAGAAAAGTTTGTTGGAATAAAAATAATCGATATGACAAAAATGCCTAAAAAAAAAAAATCACAGCATAAAATGTGGTGTCTGATATTACATAAAATTTTGTTATAAAGAATTTGCAAAATAAATTATATAAGCAGATGCACAAGCCAGTCCTCCAAAAGTTAAAAATAACCATTTCTACTCATTTAGATGCTGGGATGTTTTTGCTCTTTACTGTGTAAATGGGACAGAGCAGACCATATAAGGAATGCTTCAATCTCTGTTATAAAACTCTTTAAGCAGTGACTGCAGACCATTTGCAGAGCTTACATGAAAAGAGATTTATTACAATAATAACAAAAATGGTCTTATACAATTTGCATCATTATTACAAAGTTCATATTCTCATTACCATAAGAGTTGCTGTATTTCAAGTAGAGGTCAGAATTCAAATCGAGCCTGAGCAGCAAAAAAAAAACAGCCTGAAGGCACAGTAACAAAACCAATGCTACTTTGAGCCAAAATGTTAAATAAATTAACATTATGAGCAAACAAAATGCGTCAGTGAATTCAAGCAAATTGGAGAACAAAATGTGTTAAACGTTCTGGGAACAGCTGATATAAATCCGTTATGTGTAAAAAAAAGCTGGCCTGGAATACAAAAAGATATTTTAAAAAATGACACAAAAAAAACTTGCTACATTTCGTATGAGCTACATTTGTATAAGCTTCGAAGATGATTGAGGGTTTAGTTCATGTCTTGTTTAAATCAGAAAGTTCACTGAGATCTGTGTCGGGACGGGATGTTCACTCATTGAGTGAGCTTACATTGAGCTGTGCTGCTTGCTCAAAGCATTAGAGCTATAGATGTTCTGATAAAACACACGTAATCAAACACACAGACGCACACACAAATATTCATTCACTTGCAAAATGTTATGAAAGAGATGTTTCTCTAGTGTCAATGAAGAAAGATGGTTTGACCTATTCATAGCATACAAGCTTCAAGTCAATCTTCAAGTTTTATTGTAAGAAGGTGTTCTCAAGAAATAGATTACAAAATAATTAATAACGCTTGCTAGGATATTCGTGTTCAACAGTGTAGTATACAAAACTGTGGTGAGACCGGCCATGCTGTTTGGTCTAGAGACAGTGGCACTGAGGAAAATACAGGAAACAGAGATGGAGGTAGCAGAGATGAAGATGCTGCGGATCTCTCTGGTAGTGACCAGGATGGAAAGGATCAGAGGAAAAGTACATATTAGAGGTTTTGGAGATAAAGTCAGAGAGGCCAGACTGAGATGGTTTGGACATCTCTAGAGGAGAGGGAGAGAGTACATCAGCAGAAGCATGGTGGGTTTGGAACCACCAGGAAAAAGGCCTAGAGGAAGACCAAAGTGGAGGTTCATGGATGCAGTGAAGGAAGACATGAAGATAGTTGGCGTGACCGGAGAGGATGCAGCAGATAGGGTTAGATGGAAGAAACTGACTTGCTGTGGCGACTCCCAAAGGCAAAAGCCGAAAGAAGACTACCTAGTATCTACGCTCAATTTAATTTCACTCCAGCTTATAGGTCAAGTACTGCTGAGCATGGGTCAGTTTGTTAAACCCCAAAAATGATCGGCCAGTGAGTAAATGGAGATGATGTTGTGATGTCAGATGCAAATGCTTATTTGAAGTACAAACAATTCCCTCTAAAAGTATTTTTCATTTTAAACATTAATCTGTAGGAATAAAACAAGTTTTCCCCCTCCTTTTAAGCAGTTGGAATATTTTGGAAAACAGACTAAAGTTTCTTTGGTGGTACAATCTCCGAGTAACAAAACAGACTAAAACTAAGCCGGCTGGTAAATTGCTGTCTAGAACTTTTATAGTTTGGTTTTCAGAGGAAAGATCAACTGTCCAATTTATTTATATACAACTTCTGAGCTAGTTTAGGCAGATTAATCTTTTTCTGAAAGTAAATTACCGTAATTACCAACACAGTTGGGAAGGCAAAATAAGGAAGACAAGTTTGGTTTTGATTCCATCCTTTTAGAAAGTAGTACAAAAGTGTGAACTGCAGCTCGGATTCTAATCAACTTACCTGTGATGCAAAAGTTAGAGAGTTTGGTTTAAAAGTAAGATGCATGGACTGAAAATAAAAACATAGTAAAAAAAAACCTAAAACATACATTCAAACACAAATAATCAGTTGTGAAAGATACCTGGTGGGAAAAAACTGTCCAAGAGTAAACAAATGTGCAGACCTCACATGAGCATGGTGCTCAAAACATGGCAAAAAAGTACAGGATAATGGAAAATTCAGATTTAAGACATTCTAGATATTCAGTTGCTAAAGTTCCTCTTTTACTCAAAATATAATTATTTTGTGCATCAAACTAATGTTAAAAGACTAATGTTACAATAATACAAACTGTGTAAACTGTATTAGGACTTTGGGGTTCTTGTAACCAACACTCTGCCAGTGGTGGGCAGCAGGTGCCTGAAAAGGTTACTTGGAGAGGAGCATGGGGTGCAGAGCTGAGCCTTTAAAATACACAGAGTTCTAGGTGAGTATTTGTCTGTTACCTTCTAAGCAAATGCATTTCTGTCTGTGTGTGGTAGGGACTGAGGTTTGTGCCAAAAATGACTGGTTGCTCAGGTCTTAATGAACTCTTGGTCTTTAACTGAGTCTTACAAAGATCTGTTCCACTTTTATGGCACCAAACAGTCTCACTAAATAGATTTGTCTCACATATTTTACCAAACTTCCAGTAAATACTTTGATTATTTTGTATCTTCCTGTTAAGCTACGTGCATTTTCTCAACTTGAGTTGTCTTTTTGTTCAGATGATTTTCAGCTCAGGTTTCCAAAGAATGTTTTTTGTTTAAGCAATGGCTTTGTCTGTGTGGTGTGAACATGCCCAATAAATATCTAATCAAATCAAAATCAGGCTATCAAGAGAAGTCATTTTATCAATGCAATTCTATTCAAGTTAGACAAGAAGACTTTTCAAACTTTTTCATCCAAAGTATTTAATTAAAGGTAGAATGGGATGACTTGATATATCGGATCTGTCCATCATAGAAAAAACAGCTTTCAGTTTGGATTCTTGGAAGAAGACATCCCTTCAAGCTCTGTCTTAAAAACTTATTTTTATCAATTGTTAAGTACTGTTGGCCCTTTCTTCAGTTCTACTGCTGTATATTCAGACAAGAGGTCAATGTCTCCTGAAACACCAGAAATATCCTGCTCTTAGTTTTATGTTCAAATAGAAAGGAGTAATATCATCATTAACTTGGATACTTCGGCCATTTGTATCCACAATCTCACATAGATCGACTTATAAAATCAAGAGCTTTGCTTTTGGCTCAGCTCTTTCTTTACCACGACGGAACGATGCAGCGTCCTAGTTATTGCTAACGCTGCACCGATTCGGCTGTCAATCTCCTGCTCCATCCTTCCCCCACTCATGAACAGGACCTCAAGATACTTAAACTCCTCCACTTGGGGCAGGACTCTGTCCCTGACCAGCAGGGGGTATACCACCCTTTTCCACGCAATGACCATGGTCTCGGATTTGGAGAGGTGTTTCGGGCACGTCCCATCGGGGGGGAGACCAAGAGGCAGACCCCGGACCCGCTGAAGAGACTATGTCTCGACTCGGGACAACGACTCGTGATCCTTCTGGGTGAGCTGGAGGATGAAGCCTGGGCTTCCCGTCTGAGGCTGTTGCCCCCCGACCCGGCCCTGGATAAGTGGAAGATGACAGAACAGAACTTGGATATTTCTTCTCTTAGCAATTCTTCCTGACTGAAGATTTTAGGGAACATTTAACAGCGGAACACCTACCACAAATCGATTAATTTAATCATATGTCCCTCAAGTCTGTCAAACATTAAAACTCTGCGCATCGTCATGTGCCTGACAATTAGGTTTAACCAATTATTCATCCCAGTAAACACAATGATTTTTTTCCTCCCCAGAGATAATGGTGTCTATTTTAATCAATAAACTAAAGATTTCACAATCTTTTGAGGACCTCTCTTCCATCTTAGTGTGATGGTGATCAATTATCTAGTTTTCATGTGAAGACAATCTGTCATCTCGAGATAAAACAAAGTTTACTTGCTGTCTCAAATTCATATTCAAAATGATGATCAAGACCTGTCTCAGTTACCATAGAAATAAAATGTTGAAACATACATTGCGTGCATAGATAAATACCTCATGCTTGTTATTTTGCATGACAAAGTTTTACTCCCAGACAAGTTGGAACGGCTAAATTAGTTGTTTTGAAGCAAGAAAACGTGTAAAACCTGCTGAATGGCGCAGACAAATAAACATTAATACCTCTGACAAACAAGTGATTAGCCTTTTTACTGAACCCAACCGTGCAGTCTCATCATTTGAAAACAGGCTTTATGTTTCAGCAAAGTTAGTCCTGTTAGGAAACACCCAGGTTCTTCCCTTTAAATAAAATGGTACTGCTAAATGGAATGACAGGGATCTTATGTATGTTTCTATACATTATTTTTAAAATAAGATTGCTTAATTGTCTAAAAATTATTTAGTTCAATCTCAATGAGAATATTTGCTTCTTGTCAAAGACTTCCGGAATAGATTATTGATAGAACTTTTCTATCATGCATTACTTCTAGATGCCTACTGACGATTAGACAATGTAAAGATTTAGAATATGTTCAGGGTTTTATTGAGAATGAAAATATTCAAAATTCTTTGTGTACAATCAAGGGATCGGGAAATATTCCTTATCAGTGCACTTTAAAGTATGCCAACTCCAAAGTGCATCATTTTGTTGTTGTCCTTCAACTGGTCCCACATGCTGCTGCCATTTTTAGGAAAAATAAAAGCTTATAATTAGAACTTGGCACCATTACGCCGGAAATATTGAGACAAGTAATCTGGTGATTAGAAGACATGAAAAGAGACCAAGCGGATTTACTGTTACAATTCTAGTCCCACTGCTCTAATTAACCAATTGGCTTTAAATCCATTAAGTCAATACAAAACCTTACCTTAATTGACCCCTAACGTATAGTGTGAATCGTGCCAAGTTCACACAAGTTCACCCCTAAGCAGGACGTACCGCAGTTTGACAATTAAATACAAGATTTTTTTTATTTTTATGAAAAAAATTTCAACTAAACAGTTTGGTGAACAAATTTGCTGCATTCTCCCTGCATTTTAATCTGGAAAAAAAAACCTCCAGAAAAATCAGATGTATTTTCTTTGTAGCGCTAAAAGCTTATTTTAATACATTGTTTTACACCAGTATGTGTATGAGCTACGGTAGATGGTTTTCTGTGGATGTACATGTCAGACAGTATAAATATAACCATCCCATCTGTTGGGCTGTGCAGATGCTGTCTGGAAAACACAAGATTAGCACTGAACTTGGAGAGGGGGAGTAGGTGCTGAGAGGTTGAGATGAAGGCCAATTAGTGACTAAGATGGAAGAGGGGGGTGACTGACTGCATCACGGCAGTCGTTTAAAAGAGAGGATGAGAGAAAACAGTACAACAAAAGAAGGATATTCTTTATGTGACTAAGTACGTAGTAAACACATAAAAATGATCAGACGGGACTCTTGAAAAGTATTTGGAAATACTAAAATTGCCAATGAAATGCAATAAAAAAATTGGCATTATTCAGTCATCCATCTTTTAACCATCCATCAATTGACGATTTGTTTTTGTAGCTTTGTTGTAAGTTTAGATTAAGTGATTTCTCTTTTTTAAAAGAAACTATATCGCTTTCCATCTTCTTCTTCTTTCGGCATTTCCCTTCAGGGGTCACCACAGCAAGTCAGTTTCTTCTATCTAACCCTATCTGCTGCATCTTCTTCGGTCACACCAATTATCTTCATGTCTTCCATCACAGTATCCATGAACTTCCTCTTTGGTCTTCCTCTAGGCCTCTATCCTGGTGGTTCCAAACCAAGCATCATTCTTCTGATGTACTCTCTCTCTCTCTCCTCTGCATATGTCCAAACCATCTCAGTCTGGCCTCTCTGACTTTATCTCCAAAACCTCTAACATGTGCTGTTCCCCTAATACGTTTCTCTACCTGTTCCAGTCTCCCAGAACATGCTTTCAGTCTTCATTCCTTTATGTCGGAGCCACAAATGAGTGTTTCTGTTTATTAGTACCTAATTAGTTGGCACTTCTGTGGTGTGTTGATTTTGGGTATACATTTGGAGTGTACGAGTTGGATTCACCTGAACTAACGGTAGTTTTGAAGGTTTAAGTGTGGGGTGAAATGCCAGTCTTGTGTGGATTGATTTGTTTGTTAATAAATGAATATGGTCTTTTTTTAATGTTGTAGTTGGGCTGACTGTAAATGGCTGTAGAACAAAAAGTATTTGGACAGAAGACAATTATTTGATTTGATTCGATTTTAAAGTGTCCAAAAAAAATTATTTATTCATTTTCTGTACTGGCTTGTGGGTTCATAAGTATCAAATACAAATGGCTCACAAAGCATCATGCGGACCACTCACTCAAAAGTAAGAAACTCAGTGAGTTATCTAACTGAGCTGACTAAGGTTGTGAAGTTGAGGTGACAATCCAGTTGTGAATACTTTCTTTTACTTTAGTTTGTTTGAACTTTCACAATCCTTTCTGTGCTTTACCAGTGCCAGAATTTCTTATTGGAAAAAAGTGAATGCTTGTGGCAACTCTTTCCAATTTAGTTTGGCATCATCAAGGGAGAATCAATCTCAGTAGGAAACTTCATCTACAACATCTGGATCTCATCACCCAGTTGCCCCAATTAAGTAAGCAATCACTACTGGTTTCAGGTGAACCAACGTGATGTTGATGACTCAGCAAACTTTGCCTTCTGGACATGTTCTGTAGACATGCTGTGTCACTTCGCATTCATAAACATGAGCTCGAGGGCACACATTCAGTATGAGCTCACATCATATGCTGTTTGCTCGTCATGCATGTTGACGCAGCGACCCACATGCTCTGTGCAAGGCCTTCATACCAAGCTCCCGTTAATCAGACCGTGGGGCACGTTCTCACAGCAAAATGCAGGTTTTTTTTAAACTGGGCGCATAGGGCTTGAGTAGGAGGGCTCCCTTGGCCTCGTGTCTGCACAGTCACAGGGCTCGACACCTGACTGAGAGGATGGTGAGAGTGTGGGGACCAGGGTGTGTCAGAGGGTTCATCTGTTTCTGGTGTAATTGAGTGTGTTTTGCTGGATAGTTCAAGTACTATTTTTTCTTTTAATTTTTTTCAAGTTGAGAGTAAAAGACTACTCAAGGTATTTCACATTTTGTTTGCAGACACAAAAACACAATAGCAAATGTATTTTCTATTGGTGGTGTCGGTGATGGTGTCGGTTTGCAGAATATACTTATTGTGTGAAATAGCTGTCCTCTGAGGTTCTCAAAGCGGAACAAGAGGGTGTTAAAACATCTGCATAACAAGTCAACAGTTTGCAGCTTTTGTATTTACAATACCGGCTATGCATAACATCATTTTTTCTGTGTAAACACAATCCGAAGAAGTGGATGTTTTTCTCTTCTGCCTGACTCACTGTGATAAATGAATGCAGCTAGATAAACTGCTTTCAAGCCTGTGTGATTGAAGGACCTTGAGTTTACACTGCCGTTTGTTAAATGCTTGACTCAGTAGTCATTTACAGTTTCTTCCTGCTCATTCTGCGAGGAGGGAAACTCTTGGCCTCCACAGTTACATTTCTCCATTTAAGAAGACAAAGTAAAGTTTTTTATGAGATATTTTATCAACATATGCTGGTAATCCAGCAACATCTGTATTTGTCCATTTCTCCAAACACAGGTCACAGTGGCCTGAATGTTATGACTGAACAGAGACACCATGTGGTGATTATGTCCTACTGCGGGTAGTTTATGAGAACCCTGACTTCTTCTTTTTGTTGTTTCATTTGACCTTAACTTTGAAGAATTACACAAGGTGGTAAAATGCAAAGACATTTTTACCAATATGATCACATTTATCTTTTAGAAGATTTTTTCAAATCTTCTTTCTGTATTTTTGTCTTTTGGCGAGTCAAGTTGTTTATGTAAAGCATTTTAGTTTGACTTGAAAAAAAATGCCAACATATATTCTGGCGTCTGCTCACTATGATGTGAAAACCTAAAACCACTTAAAAATGATTTAGATAAAGCAAAATGATGAATCAAAGTTTAAGAAAGATTTTTAAAATTCATTTTGGAAAAATTATCCGGAAACGACTCTTCTGACGGAAAATTTGATTTGGTGAGGTCAACTAGAACCTTGATCTCTGAATCATTGCCTGCATCCAGCACAGGAATCATATGCTGTCTTTTACCAACAAGAAATGATGAAATATTTCATACACAATAAATCAGATGGATTATGATCAGAATTTGACTTCAATGCACTTTTGACTTATAATTTTTTTTATGTTGATAGCAATATCTTCTCCTGGGGCTGCTAAGCATGTGTCAGCATCAGATAATCAATAAAAGATGTAATTAATTCAATGTTTAATACTGTGATTGGTTGAATTCTTTTTAAAATAATTTGTAAATCCCATATAAGTTTAATAGATAACTTTTTTCTTTACCAATATTTTCCAGCTCGAGGTCAACTTTTGTCTGTTGACCTCTATCTCTCCATCTCCTGCTCCTTGCTGTTGAATCAGTTGGAGGAGAACATCTCTACCTGTTGCATAAGATCACAATCAACTCTGCCAACATCAGAAGCAGTTTTATCCCTCCATCAGACAGTCCAGGCATACAGGAACATGCTGCTCGCTTGTCCCATTGTCATTCAAATGTTGGGCTGGTGATTGAAGTGCTTATCATCTCTAATCGGAGCGTGGAAGGTATTACTGCTGTGAGAGAGCCTTGCCACACTAACTTTGATATGGAAAATCATGTCTATGCGCTCAAAAACAACATTATCTACAGAGAGCTGAAGATACCAAGCAAAACCTTATGTGGAACCTCTATCTGTTGTCTTGGATTAACACCACGCTTATTCTCATTTTACATATCTTCAAATACTGAGAGAGCAGAGAAATCGATGGGGGATGTGGCAAATAAAGAGTCAGACACAGGTTGTTAAAATTAACATTTGTAAGCTTATTATTTTGTTATCATGATCATCGTTATGGTTTGTTCAGTTTACAGTTTTATTTTCAAGTTCATTTAAAGTCATTCCAGTCGAAGGTAAACATGATTGTAATTGTTGTTTCCAACACTAATAAATGCTTTGTTGCGTTACCAGACAACAATTGATCTCACTTACACACACACTCGTGGAAAAAAAATCAGACTGACTCACATTCTACACACAGCCATGGAGGGAAGGACAGAAATGAGTTCTTACTTTTTTTTCCCTGACACACAAACACACTCACTCACCCAAACTTATTCTCATGTTTAAGTTTTTAAGTGCAACTTCTTGAAGAATGATTTATCCATCCAGAATGATTCTCTGATATTTCCTTTCACACCGGAATCTAAATCTTTTCTTACTCCAACAAGAACCTTATATACACCTGGGCTGGATCACTGTTGTACTGTCTCTACAGGCACAATCTCTTGTCTGGGTGACGATATTATATTTCTATAGAGGTTGTGGAAAGTGCTTACAAAGATTATGCTAAAGATCTTTGAATATAAACACTTCACAACTAAATGCTCACAATAATGTAAAAAAGATATATTTAGATTTATTTCTGGAGGCTTTACGTTGTTAGAAGTTTTGACATTTTGAACCATGTGGACCTTTTAAAACTGTTGCTGTTATACTGGTTGGTTGCAACTTTAGAAACACTTACTCTTTGGATTGTTTGAAACTATCATTAACAGTTTATGGTGAATATTGTGGGTCCTGTCGGTTGCATTGTGGAGCATTAATAGATTACTCATTGCCCAAATTGATACTCTTATGGATCGGTTTGAGAAGTTAACTTTGTTGTTAACAAACTGAAGTTAACAAATGCCAGTTGCCTCGACAAAATTATATATATCAAAATAGAAACAAAGTCAATAACTACTTTTACCTTGAGTTTGTCTGCAATGCAAACTTTGTTTTGAATCTTATGTTATACTCTCTGTTAAACATAGCTCACATTTAACTGCTTTTTTCTGGATATCAATAATGATGCATATTGAATAAAATGTCACTCTAAATTAGTTTTTACAAACTAAATAACATGATAAATAGACTTTAATGCATTTTTTGTTTACAATATTGAAGTGTTCTCTTAGAAAATAAAAGAATAGCCTAAGAAAAAAATTGACTAGATAATGACCACAAAGAATAGGTTTGAAACTGTGTACAGCCCAAGTTTATATAGGAGAATCCTGCTCTTCCTTCAACCTTAAAAAACTTCCCCCATCAAGATAAACAATGGTACACCATATTGAAATAATCAAACCCGTTATAAAAAAGGAAAATAAAGAAAATATTCACAATATACGACCAAAAAAAACAACTTCAAGTTTATAAAAAAATGCTTACATCACATTTCATCTCGGCAAATTTCAAGAAATCAGAATTCCATTCTCTGTCGTGACATTTACAACTTGTACCCAAACGTCTCTCGTGTGGGTGAGACGTTGAGGATTCTTTTCAGCCAATCATCAACTTTGAGGCCATCATCTTCATTATGCTTGATTAAAATCACCTTCATCATTGTTATTAGCTACTAAAGTAAGCCATGCCCTACTGGAGTCTTTTATTGGCAGGGTAGGGTGACCATGGTGAATAAGGTGCTACTTGCTATGAAAATGCTATTTTGAAGCAATTGACTGGTACAATTGTTTGCAGTTTGAATTTTCCTTCACCAAAAAGTTTGCCTATAGGTAAAAAGTCGTTTCTTTCTATGTACTTTTTTTCTTTTCCATTTTTTTTTAAATTTTTGCATTTTCCTACGAATGACACGTATGTGGATGGATGTCTGGGCTGTTTGGACTTTTTACTACATTTTCTTTCATTCTAGATCCTGTACAAGTAAAACACTCATCATTTAACACTCAAACATACACAAAAACCTTCAAAGGAACAAAACATGTATACATGTGGCATCTGACATGAGGATTTACAAAGAAAAGGGCTGGTAGGGATGGATGCAAAACCAACGCAGACTTCTGGAGAACCTGTTATTGGAACTGTCCATAGATGACTGAAAGATGCATGCCTCCTCTGTGCTTGTCTTCCAAGCAGTCTTCTGTGAGGAGGATAGTATTGCTGAGTGGCTTCTCCATAGCCATCATGTGCTTTTTTAACCTCGGAGATGACAGAAATACCGACCGAGCACTTAAATGAAAAAGACAGAAAAGTGACACTGCAAATCATGACACCAACAAAGCTTTGCAGTTTCTGTCAATGGCACATATAATCTTTTTTTCTATCACAATTTTTCTTTCTCCACAAAAGGACATTTCTGTATCAGTCACCATATAAATGCTTTAAATCCCTCCATCCCCCCGACTCTATTCAGGCATGTTGTTGTCTGCAGACTGATGGCAAGCATGAGATGACACCATAAAGTGAAGATGGCAACTAAAACACTGGTGTCTTGAGTTCTGGGGTGATTTTGTCAACTACTTTGACTTTTTTTCTACCCAAACCCACCCCTGTGTGAACTGTATCAAGAACAATAAGAACAAAAAGGCAATATCTGTTCAATTCAGCTGAAATCTATTCGATTCAGTTCATTTCAGTTCAGTTTAAGTCTTGGTGCGAGAAGCTATGGCAACAAGCCCTAAGAATATCATATGTCCAATGAAATCCAAGGGAAAGTCCTCAAAAGATTTTCATTTGGACGGTTGGACTTCTTCTATTTGTTATTTCAGCGCTGCTTCTCTTGTTGTATAAATGCTTTTAGTGGTGAGCGTGACTCAACAAGTTCACCCCTTGGCCTGCTCAGACGCACACACACACACACACACACACACACACACACACACACACACACACACACACACACACACACACACACACAAGCAGGCTCACAAATAAACAGTCAGACTCAGACTACAGTGACTGTACAGGCACCGTGGCACACAGTTCAGTCTGTGTCACAAAGAGTCTGAAGATCTTCCTCAAACACACATTCACAAACACATTCACTCTTCCCCACTTTTCTATCTACTGTTTCTTTTCTTCTCCTTCATTGCTTTCTCCATCTCTTCCTTGCAATCTTCTGCCCGCTGGCAACGTACACCTTTCCAAGGCTAGTTGGCATGGTGATGCAGATGGGATGGCCGTTGCTAGGAGATAAACAGCGCGGCCAGGAAGAGCATCGTGACGGTGAGGAGAAGGCGATCTCTGGACGGGCTGCTCCCGCTGACACTTTTCTCCAGCTTGGGGACAAAAGGATTATATTCATCTGGAAAAACAAACACACAAAGAAAGAACAAAATGCATTCAATTTAATATAAGATTTTTGTAATTTTGAAGCTTTTTCAATAACTTTCTAAACAAAGCAGTGCAATTATTGGAAAAAACCCACAGCAAACATGACATCAGTAGATCTACAATAAACTTTAGAAACACATTGTATTTTAATCGTCTCCAATTTCACAACTTGTAAACCTGGTAATGTTGTTAAAAATAAGTTTGTGGTTGTTTCTGACAAGGTCTGCCCACAAATTGTTAATGTCTATTCATTGTACCGGCAGTTCTCATTGTACCGCCAACAAACGCACCCTCTACAGTTACGTGATTAATGAGACGGGAGACGAGACAGAAAAACTATTTTTCTGTCTGTACAAAGTCAGCTGAGGTTGATTAGTGTTCACGGTTCAGTGGTAATATACATAAGTAGAGATATTGTCAATCTTTCCACATGGTTTTGTATCTTTCTTCAGAATATTTCCAGCCTTGCAGCAGGTCAGACTGCAGAATAATGACCAGTTGACACCTGGTTTTTCAGCCGGTCTCACCGGGTATGCTCTGCTGGGCAGTCTAATGAGGTCCATGCAGCCGAGTCTCTAAAGCTAAATGCTTTGACTTTGACTACTCTGTAACCGAGCACACAGCGGAGGGGTCAGGACACCATGTTACTTCCCTGTGTGTATTTTTTTTTTTTTGTTTACTGACAAAGAGGGATGTGGTTTCATAAGACACAACAGCAGACAGTAAACAGAATCTCACACAACTGGTTTTAAAACTTGTGCCATCTACAGTATGTCTCGTTACACACTCGCACGCACACACTCGCAGACATGCACTCACCCAGCCACTAACTGTCATGTAAAACATAATTATAGGCACAAAATTTGGTCGTATATTTGTGCATGGGAGGTACATTATGATCTTCTGGAAGCCAAACAACTAGTAAACTAAGTTTTTGTGAAACTGTTATATAACTGCAGACGGTATCGAACAAACACACATAAAAAATACATAATTAAATATTATGTACAGAATAAACTTTTGTAAAAAAAAAAAAAGAAAAAAAGAAAAAAGACTGGACTATTTTTAGAGGAATTTGTGAATTGTTTAATCTGGTTTTTAAATGAGAAATTATATGTAATTTGCGTCTTTAGCATCTCAGATAGTGCTTTGTGAGTGTATTTGCTTTTTTTTTTTTTTTAGAGGCTAACTTAACCATTTAAATGACAAAATTACAATTGGTGTAGAATTTTTTTCTTCCATTTGAATATTTAATTCAAAATATTTTTTTCCCCCCCATCTGGCCGAGCCTGGTCATCATATTGAGTAACTGATGCCAACATGGTGGATAAATATCATCCGGATGATAACTATTCGTAATGACAGAGTAGTACAGGGATCTGCTAGCACCGTTCCATCTGTGTTGTAAATGAGCTCTAAATAAAATGTAATACCACAGGCCCGTTCAGAGGAAAACCTCGGTTAAGCTGCAGACATTGATTGAAAGGGGCAGCACCAAGGAAATAAACTGTGAGCAGTGAAGGAGAGAAAGAAGTTGGAGGCACAACCACTGCAGTTTCCAGTTTTCTGCACGATAATCCTAAAGATTCAAACCAAGTGATTTGTCGCTTTGTCCGATGATGTTGACTTGCATAACAGCAATTAGAACTATGATGTGATGAACGTAATTGGTAGTCAGGGGGAATGCAAACGATGCAGGGAACAGGAAGCCATGCTGCCTTTTTGTTTTCACTTCATTCCACAACTCCCTGCTGATTTCCTCACCCTCTCTCACTACACGGGGACTGTCCTATTAATTTAATTGGCAAGACAACACTACAGGTAAAAATGACCCTTTAAGAGGTCAGTTTGGTTGAGCTTGGAAGGTATTCACTAAAAATCAGCAGTTTTCTTTTCCCATATTTTTTGTTTTGGCTTTTTTCTGCATAATTTGCAAAAATGAGTAAGAATAGAAAAAAAAATCCTCAATTGTTTTTCCCGCTGTGTGTAAAAGTTGTGAATTTGCGATGAAAAATCAGGGGCTCATGTTTTTCTGGTGCTGTGCTGTTGCCATGGCAATAGCAATTGATGGTTTCCTGATATATGAGGGATGATTTAATAGGTTCTCCTTTCCTTATTTACTGCTCCACCCCACCCTGGAATCACTGGCAGAATTAATCAAGTTTCAACAGAAACCCAATTCAAATGATTGCCACGATTTTCTTTGGAAAACCCCAATCAGAGCATCATGAGGACAAACGGAAAACACTCAGAAAGATGTAGACTATTATGTAGAGTCTTGGTTTTCTGAATGAAATTTGAGTTGAGCTTTTATGATAGTGAGTTCTTGGCTAATCTGAGTGAAGGTGGCAGAAAATGTGTGAAATGCATATTCATGGGCTTGTTCAGTAGCATCAGCAGCTTGCCAAGCCAGCTGGTGCTGTAAAGTTAAATTGCACTGAATGTCACATTTTGAAAAAGCACTTTCCCCTCTGGTTGGGTACTTTTTATATTGCATGGTCACTGCCACCTCATATCAATGACAGATTTGCTGACACATGTAAAAGATGATTCCAATAAAAAAACGGATAGAGAGACTTAATACATCACTTCATAATGCATTGCTATAAAAATCTAAATGAGAACACCAGCTCTGGACTTTAGTTTTGGAAACCGCACCACTTTGAGTTGGAATGCACTACGCCACGGGGTTGAATATTACTGTTTTAATGTAGACTTTTATATAAAAATAATTTGTTAAAATATTGCTTAATTTTGAATGATAATGAAAGTGGAAATCTGACTCACGTCTTTAAAAACCAAGATGAAAAGATCCATAAAGACTTTTCTGTCTGCCATGAAATCACACATTTTTGCTCTTATTTTTTGCATTAAAATACAAAAAAGAACTGCCATTGTTTTTCACACTCGTGTAAAAATTAGGATGATTTAATCGAAAACTAGGTGGTCGTCTTTTTCTGGCTCTGTGTTGTTGCAGGTTGCCCGTTGGTATCATATTTCAAGTTTTATTCAGGGTGGCCCTTACGTGAGTGAATGTAGTTGGGTAAGAAATAAACTGAGAACAAATGTTGTAGAACAAAATCCCTGCCTGGTCTAAAGTACGTTGGAAAAACATCTGTTATTCTTTACTGAAACCCCTTTTTTCCCAGAAAAAGATGACTCTTTCCTTGTCTTTTTAAAACCCTTTGAATTGTGTTTTATTGTGTAGCAGACATAAGTTTTTTTTAAACTAAAGTTTGCCAAAATCAAAATTATGAGCCAATATTCTGCTTAAAAAGAAGTATTTAAATCTAAAAGTAACAAAGTAAAAGTAAAGTAGTAAATTCTTGGGTGCTTAAAAATGTTACAGATTCTTAATTACGCACATTATGAGATTTTATTTTGTTTCAAAATTTTAAAAGACAAGTGTAGCTGTATTGTGACAGCCTCATCTTTTCTAGCTTGGCCAGATTATTTTGAAGAGTTGATCTCGGTACATAAAATCAATTTGTAAAGGGACACATAACAAGAATATTCTTAATGTTTGGCTATTGTTTACTTCTTGTCTGAACTTAACTTGGAAACCTCCCGCATTCTAACGTGTTTTCAATGCTATTGATAAAATGTACTTTAGAGAACAATCATGAAACAGTGGTGCCTCATAAAGAGATCAGAGTTTGTTCTACTTTTTTAAAGTTACCTAGTAAACAGGTAGTTGTGTAATTGATTAAAAGAAAACAATGTCAATGTTTTCAAAAGTAGATTTATTCAAATGAACAGATATGCAGATTTAATTTTTTCACATCTTTAAATGGGATAGGCAAAAATCTTTAGCATACATTTAGATTAAATAAATGCATAGGACTCACCAAGATCATCAATTTTTAGGTCTGGTCTAAGTGTGTAGTCGGGTTCTGTAGGGTCTGGTTCATCATCTGCACCAGAAGCTGAAAGATAGAAGAGAAACTGTGTGAGACTGACAAGCATGAGGGCAGGGAGCTGGGGTAAAACCTCTACTCCAACCTTAAGCTTTTTAATTACATCCAACTTGACATCTTGAGACGAACGTGTGAGAGAGTAGCAAGACAAGGGTGTAGAGGTTTTTAAAAAACCCCAGAGCAGAAAGACTGACAAGCCATAACATCGCCAGCAGCCTCACAAAGACTGAGAGAAAAGAGGAAGAAGGTCGATGAGAAGAGGAAGATCAAACTGAAGAGAATCAGTGTGAGAAAGAGAGCAACGGAGATGCAGGGTTGAAAGAGGGAGGAGAGGTTAATACTACAGAGCTGTGGAAGTTAAAAGGACCGGACAGGCCAGAGATCAAAGAACGTGTGTCTGTGAGTGTGAAAGTCTGTGAATGTCTGTGTGAGTGGGTTGAGAGACTGAAGGGTGGCAGGATAGTGAGAGAGCATAACGCTGCATATACATAGCCACCCACTGACCGCACATGGCAATAAATGCATTCTGACAGGAAACCAGGCAGGAGGGGTGAAAGCGGTGGAAAAAAAGAGAGGGAAAGAGGACAGGAAGGAGGCGGAGGTGAGGGCCTTCAAAGCTCGGGCAGTTTCTTTTCGGTGCCGCAGAAGGAAAAGGAGGAAGAATAAAAAGAAAAAGACAAGAGAAAGAGGAGCAAAGGGAGCGAACGCTACGAGTCAAAATGCTGCAGGGAAAGCTGAGCAGGAGTATTAATAGCTCGGCTTCTTTTAGATTGTGCTTGTATCTGACTTTGGAAAGCATGAAAGAAGCCTAGCAGTTTCTAGGTAGGATGACTAGCAACATGGATGCAGGTGGTCTGTAAAGAGGTTCAAGCATTTCGTTGCAGGTCAGACATCCCAAACATACATAGTGGGTCACTTACCCCCAGTGGAGCAGCAGACATACACTCGTAGCCTAAGACAGCTGCGGCCATGGTGATGAGTGGGTGTGGCTATAAAACACAATATATCATTGTATGAGTTAGTTATATTTATTCAGAGCTGACGTAGGTCTCAAAACTATAAGATTTATTGCACAACCAACTGCTTATTCGTGTCAAATTTAGTCCAGATGGTCGATTACTGCCGTGTGAATTATCAGAATTTAACTATTTGCGAAACAGACCAAACTTTTTGTTAAAAGTGTTTGATTGTTTTACTTCCATTATCCAGTAAAACCCTGGTGCCAAACTTTCCAAACTGAAAACACTTTAGTCAGTTAATTAAGAATATTTTTTTTTCCACATCTTGCTAATAAAAGCCATTAGGGAACCAAGCAAACAGTGTGAAACCGTTTGTTTTGACAGTTCTCTTCTTTCTTCCCCATCTAGCCAAATGAGGCTGCACTCATTATGCAGTTTGCTCTCTGTAATATTTGTTGTTGAGTTGTTTTATGACAAGCTAAAAGTTCATTACTCAGAAAGTGTCATTTTGGCACAAGGTGTTAAAAAGTTAATTTGATTAGCAGTCAACAAAATGGATGGGGCTGCTCAGCTGCGGAATGATGTGATTAGATGTGATGCAGCAATTTGTTATCCTGAAATTATATGAAGACAGACTTCAGCTAATATGAGTTGAGTATTCGTCAAATTCTCATAACTCCTAAAAAGTATAACTTGTTTAAACCGACCAGGAAAATATGCGACTTAGTCTGATCACACTTATTTACAAAAACACAAATATAATATGGTTTTTCTCAAAAATAAACCAGTAACTTGTTGAATGTGACTTACAGATATAGTAATATTCTTGGCCGACGTGGAACTCGTAGCCCAGTGAGAAGGCGCTGTAGCGTTGAAACTTCTCAGAGAACTTGATGGGTGCATGTGGGGCATGTGGTCGATTGCACTCCCACCTCTTGAAGCCCAGGTTGGGGTCACAGTTTCTGTAACCACGGTAACTGACCATGTAGAGGATGTACTGCTCTCCAGTGCCCACCATGCGCTGGCTGTCATTGTAATGAGGGCAGTAGATGTCCAGATAGTCGTTGACATTCACCTGCATGGTGTATCCCTCCCTGCGGAGACTGGAATAAAAAAAAACAAGGGAAAGACATGAGAAACTAAAAGTGTTTCCTGTCAAAAGCATTTCACATTTAAAGGTGGTAAAGATTTTTTTTTAATTATTATTAATTATTTTTTTTGCAACAAATCTGCCTACACTGTTAGGACAGCCTGCACTTGAACATGGAAAATCCATCCAATCTTCGTTGTGTAATAAACAAAAACTGTTGGACTACAGCCTGTCAGTTCCTCCAACTCCCTGTTTTTTATAGTAAGTATTTCAAAAGGTCAGAGACACAAACACGGAAGAATCCAGAAAAGACCTCGATGGGCTTAACTCTTGCCCGAGAATTCTAAAAGAGTTACTAGACTGTCAGCCTTCCAAACGACCCCTCCGCAAAAAACTCATTTGTTGGGCCTACTTGTTTCTAGCAGAACCTTGGCTCCGTGAATTTGAATATGGAACGTTCATAAACATTCATAAAACGTTTTAGTCAAATCCAAGTGTTATCAAGGAACTAAACTCAAAGCAGGTGTGTGTACTTTAAGGCAGCGGGTTTGCAGGTTGCAAAGTATTTTGGAGTTTCAAGTTTGGAGTCAAGGCCCCAGGGCCACTTGCTCCTTCTCCTAGTGTCAGCACGTCTTTGTCCCCTAACCCCAATGCTCGTACATCAACCTGCGTGCAACGTTGCCTTCACGTCAGCCGTCAACATCCTGGCAACATTCCCTCCCTCCAATCACCCCTAAAGCTCATATATCAGCGTCACCCTGAAAAAGACTCAGCTCGACAGGAAGATAAGGTCTGATTCTGTGACTGAGAGATGTGTGATGGTATGTGTGTGTATGTAACTGTTGTGTAGTGTGTGTGACAAAGTGAAATAGATTCTTTCCTGACATCTAAAGCCTCTCTTTTTCTCCCCATCACAGACACAAGCCAGTATCTGTGTGACACAGACAGGTTGTAGTTGTAAATCATACACACACCGCTGAACACGTGCGCACACACCTACTCGTAAAGTCGCAGCGGTGATTGTATATGAGCACTAGGGGGCAGCAGTGTGTTGTCTTTAGCCCTGTCTCTTTTTGCCAGTTCTAGGTCACGTCTCTTGGGAGATTATTATTCAATTATTAAATAAAGATCGAAACTCTTTGCACAATGTCGTTGCCCTCTCTCCATTACTTCTGACTGCTCTCTTCCAATTCTTTATTTGACTTTCACTTAAACCACCCAATTTTCTCAAACCCCCTTTTTGATGAAAATAACAGGAATTGATGATTAATTGTTTGGTATTCACTCACAGCTCTGCTCACTTTTTTTTTATTCTTCTCACTTCTCTCTTTATAATAAATGAAAAATCTTGTTGCTTTTGCAGAAACAAACAGATCTTTCAAATTTATAGGAAGAACAAGGGGATCGGTGGCTTCACCAAGCAGGTGTAAACCTCTTTTAAGAGGAAGAAGGAGAATGTGAACAAAAAGAAGAGACAAAACTGCATAGTTGATGAGTTTTAAACAACCAAATAGAGGTTTTCTAATATGAAGGCAAAATGAGAGAAAAAACAAGACGATTGGCATCTTGTGGCATCGTAAGTGATCTTTTCTCTGAGATAAAATCTGGTTTTGTGGTCCTCACTGTGTTTGTGCATGCTTTTGCTCATTATGTGCAAATGAGTTGTTCTGAAAGACTTTAAGTGTGCTGCACAATCTCAACCTGTTATTTGACAGCGTGACATCTGAAAGCCTACATGTCTGAAAAAAACCACACATCCACAAACAAAATTTGCACTCAGTCTGATTTCAAATCAGTGTCTTGATGGCAAATGAAACATCTTGTAAAAGTGGCTTCAGAATCCTTGAAGAGCATTATGTGTTTTAGTTTCATGTCACAGATAATCGGAAAATCAGACGTAGCCAATTGCGAAGAATGATTAGATCACAGCAAAAGTGCACAAGGGGGGACGGCATGAAAAATGGATTCAAGCCCTAATTTTTAATATCATACCACAGTTTTACCTGAACATGACATCAACTCTGTTGCCCCTGGATAAGCACAAACAGTGACTGTGACACACAAATTCCATATTAAATCATTCAAATAGAAAAAGCTTCTTGTAAAATCTAAATGTGTATTTTTTTTTTACATTTTATAATGGCTCTGCATAGTTTGACATATCAACCAGCATGTCAGGCTGGCAGAAATCAATTTACCAAAAATGACTCTATCTAGACCACCGCTGACTGTTACACATGATCTGAATACAATTAAGAAATTATAGCACAACATTGGAGTCTTCAATATAATAATTACTAATTTACATATTTTTAGAAAGAATGGTTTGAAATTTAAGTTCATCTCAATTTGCGCTGATCAATTACAAAAGCAGAAAATCTGCTCATTTGGAATTTATTCAAAGGGATGTAACAAACAAACCCGTGAATGGAAAATCTCGCAAATGTACTTTTCATTGCTGATGAGTCTACAGTATATTATGGAAGAGTTTAACACATCTTGCAGAGCAAAGATAATCACAAGTGGGTAACAATAATTTAAAAGGTGTAAAACACATTCTAACTTAAAATGCCAAAATATGCAGCATCACTTTTCAATGAGCTTTTTTTTTTTTTTTTTTTTACGTTTACTGTTCTTTTGAATTTTTCTGGTTAAGTTGCCAAAAAATATCTTGTGCTTTCTCTGCTGCACGTGAGCGTTATCTGAGCCTGATGAAAGGCTGCTTTACAGACACATCTTCAGTAATACAACTCTGAGGTCCCAAGAAGAGGCTTCCAGGAGCTAATGAACACTTATGTATACAGATCCATGGGCAAGATAGAAGGATAGAAAGAAAGATGGAAGTATTTACAGGATAAGATGAGGGGTAGTTGAGGTTAAAAGCAGCCGAGTATGGCCACCGGGGAGCTTAGAGAGATAGCAAGTGGGAATGAGAAGGAGCAACAGCTAAAAGCGAGATCAAAGTGGGCCTGGATCAATGTCACTACTGTAAAATCACATCAGTGAGAGAGAGAGCAAAGGAGAGACACAGAGAAAGCATGTTGCCTATATAAATCAGTCATAGGTAACATAATGCCAAAGAGTTACCCCCTGCTTGCCTATTATCTGCCCGGCCTATCGGAGCATCGTACATCAATAAAACACTTTGACAGAGAGAGCAATCACTCCATTTTATAAGGAGAGCTTGGAATACTGGTTCACTTCTGATGTTTTCTGCTCTAAAGAGACTATGTAGAAAAAGGGAGGCACTTTGGGAGGTTGGAAGCAAAATTATTGTAGCAAGTGTGCTTTATTCTCGTTTGTCATGACAAAGCTACATAGTAAAATTACATCAAAAATACCCCTTTTTGTGCCAACAGCACATCACACTGAGCCACTTGGCTGCAATAAAACGGCATGTTTCCTTTCTAGATCTTTCATCATGTATTATTTCCTATTTGGGCTCACCAGTGTGGCATCATATGGGGAAAACCTTTTGTAACAACTGTTTCAAGATAGAAAATTTCAGCGTCGGGTGTGAATAGTCCCATGTGCTCCAGCTGAGGTGGGAAATATCACTCATTAAGATTCATTTTTCACATGGTTTGCTGAACCTACGACAGGTCAAAAAATGCGGGAGTACAGCCTGTTATCAGCAAAGTTTTAAATATAACCGTCAGCTATGGATGAATTCTGAGGGAACATGTGCAAAGAACATATAAAATAAATCCACATGTTAGTTAAAATGTGACATTTTGCATTTGGGGTCCAATCTGAAAGTAGGCAGATTTTAAAAAATTACGTTTTTTAGGCCAGCATTGTAAAAAAGTTTTAGACAATGGCTCGTGCTACATAAGGACAGTTTTAAACACATTTTTCAGAATAATACACCTTACTAGATTTTCTTATGACACCCCCCCTCACATACCGCTTCTTATCTGATTAAAAAAAAAGGATTGAAAATTAAACTAACAATCCAGAAATCTTTTACTTTCAAATTAAAATCTACAAGAGAGCAGTTTTTTTAAACATCCTCATCAATATGTCGATGTTCGTTTCGACACACTTCCGAAGAAAACTGTCCCAAAAAAGTAGCTGACAGTAAAAGCTATTACTCGTCCCATCAAAGAAAAATGCTTTCTGGCTGTTTTGCAGGCTCCACTTCTCCCTGGTCCTCTGCCACAGCCAAAATCTGCCTTTTTGGATCAACAAGATGGGATATTTTGAAATGCAAAATTTATACATATGTATTAGGAAAAAAAAAAATCCTATATCCACCATTTTTAAAGTTTAGGTTCCAGCTTGTGGTTTTGAAATATTTCTACACAGAAAATAGAAGTTTGTGAAGCCAAATTAGCACTTAATTGATAAGGTACCCCTCTACATGTTATCCAGTTGGTCAAAGCAGACATTTTTGAACATTTATGTGCCCTTGGATAATTTATATGCCTTGCTTCTTTCATTTGGTTTTAGTATCTCCCAAGCACTTTACGATCAAAAGTACAAGACCCCAGGTGGCTGATTGGGTTGCCGTGGGTGTTCGTCACAGAAAATCAGAAAACTACCGAAAAAAAAAAAATCCCCACACATATTTACAAGATAAAAACAGGGTTTTTTTCATTTTAGAAAAAAAAATCAAGGAAGACACTACACTGGTAATGGGCATTAGGTTTGCTTGGATTAAATTTATCCTGCAGGGTTACAAATGATTGGCAATCAGAACATAAAAAACCCACTCTGCCCCTCAAAGGCCAGAAATCTTAATACCATCTTAGTTCGGTACAGAAATACGAACATTGTTGCAGGTGGACTCCAATCAACCAGCAGAGTGGTAGGTATAATTGAATGGCTCCCCTGCTGAATGGAGACTCCCAGAGATCTGTTGCATCAATGAGGCTCTCATCAAATGCCGACAGGGGTCTTTCCCACTATATCCTCTTGATCTTGCTCCCCTTTTACACTGGTTTCTTAGGCTTTCTCTCTTTTTCCTTGTCTTTGTCATTTCTCTCCCTTTTCTCATGTAATGCACCACCTAAAAGGGAAGACATGTGGTTTTGATAAAAAAAAACTGCTTGTGTGCATCTGGAGATGGAGTGTAGTGTGAGAGCTGGTTCTAAATTTTCCCCATTGAAATCAATACCTGTCTAGAGTGTGTTGAACACACTAGAACATGCTGCCTTCTCCCAAGGCCACTACAAAAACACACACTCTTCCTGACACATATACAGTAGTCCAGTCCTGCAGAGTACTCCTTCATCATTGGTAATTGATCAAAGCATTACGGCTAAAGGGGATTGCTGACTCGTAGCCTCACACCCATCACACAATTCTATAATTTCAGCACCTTCTTTTATCCCCATCTCTATTTTCTTCCATTTATTCCATCGTTTGCTTATTTTTTCTGTTTGTGTCTCACTCTTCACATGCTTTTCATCACTTCTCTCCTTCCTCAGACCCTCCTGCTAGCCTGTGGATATTGACTTTACGGTGTGACAGAGAGTGTTCTGGCAGTGCCAAACTAAATGGCAGTCATTATTAACCCTTTTGAACCTAGCTGTCCCGCTCTCACTCAGTGAGGCGTTCGACAAATACACACTCTTGTGCCGTTGTGCACATGTTCTGCTGCACATGCGTGTTTTCGCAATCAATCATTTGAGCTTTTCTGCAGGTTTTGTCCTAACACTCATGACACAGATGGATGGATGTGAGGAAATTAAAATGAACAACCACATGGAAAGACAGATGGCAAAAGCCAACGCAAGAACACAAGCAGAACAAGAAGTCAAGAAGAAAAAAGATCAGAGGTGTGAGAGGATGCAATGATGAATGACAAGACAAAAAAGGGGAAAAGACAGGAGAGTTCAATTGAGAAAAATGTCTTTAAATCTGTGAATAAGACTGAGGTTTGCAGTCTTTACCTTAATTTGTGTGTTTATTGATTGAGTCTTCAACTTTAATTCATTGTCCAATCTTCTAACGCAGCCTATTTTACGCACTAAAGAACATTTTAGTTTTTACTTTTTGTCTTCTAGATGCTAAGTGTCACTCAGCGAAAACGTGCCAAGTCAAATGGATCTTTCCCTATTTTTCAGTTCACTTTTCTTCCATCAATCCTTCCCAGGTCACTATATCCCTCCGCTTCCCTACGTCTCCCGTCTGTGTCTGTTCCCAAAGCCCTTACATGAGCAACAATGATCCCCTCAGACACGCTGGCTACCAAAGACAGAGGCACACAGAGGAGAAAGAGAATGTATGTTCCCTAAGCTCTCCCAAGATTGATAGTGATCCTGTCTGTTGCTTGTGTATAGACTCAGCATTCAGTGAGACATTACCCTCTGACCCAGCTATTGATTCTCGCATTCGCTGCCCCAAACACACAACACTAACCCTGACCCCGCCTGTAGAAAAATAACCAACACATACACACACTTCTGTGTGTACAGTTCTGTAGATTGATAGTTTGGCTGTGTCCTATGAAACCTGATCAACCTACTGAATAACAATCGTTCTCCCAGCCTGCCAGAGCCCACTTCCTGGTCGAGTCTCCCGGCACCAGTGTCCCAGTGACTGATGTGTTTGGGTCAGGGTCTGTAAGCTTGAATATCAGGGCTGCGAGAGAAAGAGCTTCAGCGCAAGGATATACTGTACTCAACAACAGAAGCAATACTCAGGTGCCTCTCCTGAGCCGTGTTTGATAAAAGATCCCAGGGAAAAAAACAGGTCTTGGGTAGAGCTACAATACAGAATGAGAAGTACTGCAATCCATCAAGCAGACCAGGGTCATGTAGTATTTGCAAATAGGCAAGCTTATCTGCTTGCACTTGTTTTAACCCAGTTCAAGTGTGAAGTTGGTGGGGTTCACAACAAAGACGATACCAGCTACTAATCCATTTAAAACTCAGAATTTCTCTTTTCTCTGTGACTGTGTGTGGCTGGCTGGGTGATATAAGAGAAAACAGCGACAAAAAAAGAAATACTATCATCCACTTCAAACAAAGTAAAACAAAAGCTCAGAGGAAATTTTAACCCTTGTTTGATCCAGGGTCGAAATTACAGACACAAGTTAAACTCAGAAAGAATATTTTGCCATTGTCTTTGTGAAGGAGGTGAAACCAGAAAAAAAAAAAGCAAGTCAGAAAGAGGTGCCAACCAGCAATAGCCTAATGGGCTTCCTAGACAAAACCACAGCTGGCTTTCAACTTTAGTCACCATGGCAACAGAAGAAGCCCCAGCAATGGAGGTATTGTAGAAAAAGATGGAGGGGGGAAAAAAAGTGGAAGGGCATGTACTCAAGGGGTTATTGCTTTGTACCAAAACCCATTTCCTCTTTAACCAACATAGCTCTCTTTTTTCCTCTAATGGCCAATTAGAGACCACTTATTACCATTCTACATTATCATAAATCATCTAAGATTACTCTGCCAAACACTTTTTCACAGTCTTTTCTGGTGCAGTTTTGTTTGTAGTGCATTTTGTATAAAATTATTCAGAACTGAAGATAGAAACCAATGTGACTAAAAGGGTTGACCTCGTTGCAAACAACTGTTAGATTTGGAGCTTTAAGTGCAGACTGATGTATTTAAGTTAAATAGTAGAAAAATAAACTCATGTTGGCAAGGAATGACTTATTCAACATCACATCTTAATCTTTGAAGACCATCTACTTACAGTATGTGTATGTTTAAATTAAACCTTGTTGGTTATAGGATACACTTCTAAGTTTGGGGGAAAGTGCGTCTTTTCAGCTGTTCAAAAAACTTATAAAGATTCAATTAGGAGCAATTCAACCCAGAAAAAAAAAGTCAGTAACAAAAACAGTTCATTTACTTGGACAAGCAAGGGCTAACATAAATTCTTGAAATTATTCTAGTCAGAAAATAAAATTGAACACTAAAAATCTAATCAATGCAATGTCATAAAGTGAATTGATTAAACACACTCATAAACACTGATGGATCATAACGTAAGGAAAAAAAACCATGAAGATTTCAGAACAAAGACAACGGTAGGATAGTAGGGATGAAAAAGAAGAATAACTGTCTTTGCTACATTTTAAAATCAGAGAAAAATGACAATTGAAACAAAAACTTTGATTCAACAGTTTAGAAAAATCAATAGTTTTGTTTGACTTCTTAAAAGACCTCTGTTACAAATGTCAAAGATACTTCATTATCTTCAATCATAGCTTTTAGTCAGGCCACAAAGCGAGGCAGCACAGCAGTCTGGCTTGCTGTTGGAAGCTGTCCTGACACTCCGGTATATTGCCTGTCACACTGCCGCTTCAAGGGGCAAAGTTCAATACAAACAATAAACAGAGCAGAGCAGGAGGGGGTAAGACTACAGCCAGAAGCATATTAATGAAGACAAAGTAGGTAGAAGCTTAAAAGAAAGTGTTATGAAGAGAAATTGTGGGGTCTTCTCTTCCTTTGCATGTTGGAGGTGTGTGGTTGTTAGAGGCCGATCATGCGGTCGACTCTCACCCGAACATGAGCAAAGTGTCAGACTTGACAGTATATCAGGAAAACATTCTTCTCTCTCATGTCCACCCTCACCGTCATTCATCTTGCCCTGCTCTCCTCCCTCCATCTCTCAATTCTTATCTACTTCCTTCCATCCGTCTTGCGTTCAATTTTTCATTTCAGGTTCAATCTTTTCGACGTTCCTCTCACTCCCACTCCAATGACACTTCTCCCTCCTCTCCTGTCCTCCTCTACCTGCCCGTCAGTCTGTTGTTCCTGCCTCCCTTCCTTTGTGAAGCCAATATGCCACTACCTGTGTTTAGACATGTTGATCATCACATGACAGGCATGGAAATGTGTATTCGTACAGACATGGTGTATGAGCCCCTCTGGTGAAGACGTGTCATGGTGCATATACCAATGTGTTTAGTAAACAAAATATCACTTAGATATCTGTCAATCCGGATGCCTGGACAGTAAAAGTTTGATTTGCATGTCAAAAATGCTTATGAAAACAGAAGATATAAAAAAACTATTCACAAATATACTTTATATGGAAAATAAGCCAACCTCATTTAGATGGAAGTGGGGGGAGAAGGGAGGAGAGATTGTTGCATGTCCTCTTAATTTGTGAATCAGTTAGTTCTTCAAGTTGGCAAAAACCTGTTTACACCAACTGTAGCAACCAAAACCTCAAAACTATTTTTGTTGGCTCTCAAAATGCTGTTAAAGTTTTCCGTGTCACTTTTGCATCAGCTATTTGCTTTGTCACCATTTTTTGTGTGTTTCTGTGAAGTCCATCAGGAGTGGTGTCGGACTTGTTTGATAGTTTACAGCTCAAAAAAACTGCAAAAAGGCAGTAGATGGAGAGATCCATGCATAATCAGGTTGGTTAGTCATTTTTATGAGTTTTGTGGTTTTGATTTTGGAAAAAATATGATGACTGTAGTGAATTGTAACACAGTGAATAAAATTACACTTTTGAAAAAAAGGAGAAATTTCAAAACTGTAAAACAAAACTGATATGTTATTTATAAAACTGTCCTTATTCTGGCGATGAGCTATCATTACACTTTCCTTATTCTTCAAATAGGAATAAAGTGTTGCCTCATATCAGGTAAGACATTGACAATTATAAAGGCGACGTTTACCTCCACAGAACCACTATCATTATCAAGGGTTGAGCATTGCTTCCTGTTGAAATATGTGACGGAAATGAAGTATTGGCTCTCCTTTAATGAGAATTGAATTTCTGAATTTTTTTTTTTCTCACAACTCAAAGCTTCACTTGCTCAAGTTATATATGTGATACAACTTTCTCACATTTACAGATGTTCTTAAAGTAATTGGAAATAAAAATAAACATTAGCTGCATCATAATTCTATATTCAAGATGAAACTTATCAAAAGTGATGTTCATTTGCTCAGACATGCTGTTTACTTTTACTTAAATGCAACAATTTCTAAAAAGAAAGACAAACAAATCACATCTCGCAGCTGTAACGACAGCATAGACAAATGGGTTCACTTTCAAATTGATACCTAAGCCCGCAATAAGGTTTATGAATATCAAGGTGTCCGTCAGAATTCTGCTGTATTTATTTGTAGTTGGGAATTTATTATTTATTCAAAGGGGACAAAGCTTCGGGATGTGAATATGAGCTCTCATAAAGTCTGCCCACGTCCCAGTGCAACATCTCGGCCATATAAGCAATGCCTGCTCTGCTTTGCTGCTGGAATATGAAATATGCATGGACCATAAAGAGCATATGGACCATCCATCTCAATATCCGCTGGAGCAAACCATCAGAAAGATCATTAAATCTAATAAACACATGCTAACTTGTGCACACACACGTACACACAAAATGGCACATAAACATGCACTCCAACGTCGTGCATAATGGTTTATCAGTTTTAGTACCAACTATTGCTGACAGTGCTCATGCAGTCAAAGCCAGACACACAAAAAAACACACACACACGCACCAATATTACATTTAAGAGACTATGTGACAATGTTTTGGTGCATTCAATTTAAATTAGCAGTTTTAAAGTAAAGACGTCACTAACAGTCATCAACACGACAAAATTCCAAAGTAATTATACATTAAAAAAAACCCCACAGTGGTTTGTGTCTGTTTTGTTGTCTGTTTTCGTTTTGCACATAAAACACACACTGGTACATGTGCCTCAAGTCTAAACTGTCACCATTTATATTGTCTTTACCACACCTCTGTCAGGCCACGTCAACATCAGGGCTCAGTGGCTGTCTACTGTGGGAAATTAAATTTTAATAAGACAGACACACAGACAAGTAGAACACTTATACCTATAAAGGGAAAAGTTGAGGCCACAGCCGGAAGGATTAAAGAGAGAGGGACAAGGGAAGAGAAAAAGTTAAGATGTTGGTGACATAAGAAGGGAAAAATTGTTGTGATAAGAGAAATTGGTACAACTCAGGAGGAAAGTCAATTCTTCTTCACTGAGATTTTACCAACATGACAACAGAACACCTCTAGTGGGTGAACACCATTGTATCTAAATCTAACTATCTGTCCCTTTTCATCTTCTTTCTTTTCTCATGCATCTTTCTAATCTCACTACAGTCCATGTCAGCGAGGAGCCCGACACTAAAGACAGCATCATATTCTATCATCCATGCAGGCGTAGATGGAAGTGCACACACACGGGACAGCTACGAGATGGGCTTCCATTTTTATCTAATCTCTTTGCTTTCACAGCCGTTCCTTCATTCTTCACTCCGTCTCACTTTTCCTAAAAGTTGTCAGCTCAGGTGCAACCCACATCAATCTGCTAATGGCCACTGCACCCTTGTAGCTTCACATGGCAGCCTTAAAAGCCTATTTAGTTTAATGTGCAGGAGTAAGCCTGGGCTAATAGATGGGCGAGATATTCATGTGTGTGTGTTCATGTTTGTGTGGGCACTTTCCTAGAATTTTTTTTTTTTTTTTTTACAGAATTTTGTCAAATTGATACAAAAAAAAATCTGGATGTCTATGTCTGAATGTAATTAACATCAAGAAGAACCCCAATGTAATTTTTGTTCCCATTAAAAAAAAAAGCTGTACAACTCTGTTGCTAGTGGTTACCAGTTCACATTATGCTTTTATTTACTTAATACCAGAAATCCGATCAATTATCCGATGTGATGTACTACAATATTAGATGTTCTTTTGTACACAATCATCATACTAGATCAGGGACGGATCCAGGATTTTCTAAAGGGGGGGAGTGAGGCCATTGACAAAGCCATTATAGCGAGCGCTGGGGGTTTCCCGCAACCCCAGAACATTTTGAAAAATAAGAGTCATTTTCCTGCATTTTGATGGCCCATTCGCTGGCCCTGCAAGGGGATAGCTTGACCTGTTTCCTTTCTTTTCCTCTAATTTTTTTTTTCCTTTGGCCCTCTCACACCTACCCTGAATCTGCCCCAGTAGATACACTTTTCTAGCATTTCCAGCATCAAACTTTTATTGACTTCCTGGAACTTTCTTTGTAAGTTGGATATGTGATTATTGCCATATGACAAATTAAAGAAAAATAAAATAGTTTATTATATTCACAAAGAATCAGAATCGTTAGGGATTTTGCACTCAAGCATCTTGTTACGTCACTTATTATGTTTTGTTGTGATATGCACATCAATAAAAATGCTCCAAAATATCCTTCTTCCTCTTTGATGAAGCTTTTTCAATCAATTAAAAGTACACGAGATTAAAACAAAATCTTCTAAATGAGATGTGTCTTTTCCCCTGAAAAAGAACGTTATCTACTCTACATTGTTTTCATTTAGCTACCAGCCTGTATGATGATGCCTATATTGCAGTTTCTGTCTTTGAGTTCAGTTCATTTGCCCTCATTTAAATTCATCTCCCAACACATTCACTCATTGATTTTCAATGTAACCTTGCTGTTTGTGCTCGGAAAAAAAAAAGCAAAATCTTTAGAATTGGTTTTATATGCAGTTTGAACAAATGAATCATTAGCTTCTATGCACCCATAGCAAAACATGCTGAGCATTTAAATCTTAATTATGAGACAATTAAAAACAGAAGGAGACATTTTTAATGAAAAGCTGAAAAGAAAGATTTAAGTTCAGACCTATCGGATAAACAGAAGTTTTCAATTTCATTTGGTTGCATTTGCTCGGGAAAAAGCTCCAAGCTGGATTTCAATGCTTGATAAAAGTGACATACTTGAATCTGTCCACTTGGTATCAGACCTTATGTGGTCCATGTAAATCTCAACAATGAACCAACTAGCATTCATCACTTACAAACTAAATGGGACTCTCAGAAGGGAGGCTTAGATGCCTAAAATACTTCCTCCGCTTCAAAACTCTGTTTCTCTATTTCTCCTTCGGGGATACGCTGCCTCTCCAGAGTACTGAGCACTGCCAAAATGTAAATGCAGCAATAGTTAGGGACTGTCATTGGTGCACTGCTGGCTTCTGGTTTAAATTTTAAAAATATCTCTTCTGAAAGTACATGTTCTGCCTGCTCACCTCTGCTGCCGTGGAGTTCTTTTGATAAACCGACTGCCTGTCTTGTTAGCAGCACTTTGATTCAGACAATTTCAAGAATATGAAAAGATGCCGTTATGTCTTGAGAGACCATTGAGCCTTTATGAATGGTGGTACGTATGCGTGCGGCTGGTTGAGGATTAGTGCTGTGTGAGTTGGTACTTGAGGGCTTAGAAAAACCAAAAACATTCACACCTGGAATCTCACCACTGCACACAGGGAAAAAAAAGTCTAAACTTTGAAGAAATTAACAAACGGTGACAAATGGCAATTTGGCATTTTCAGCCCTTCTAGCAAGGACTGTCCTTTCTGCCCTTCAAATATTTTCTTCCCAGTTTTCTGACTCTGTTTGACTTCAGCTGTTCATCTCCCACACCTCTCTCTATCCCATCCTCCTGTTTCCACCCCAATCATCCACAAAGTTTTAATCCCTTTCTCTCCTGTCGTTTACTTCCTTCTCTATCTAAGTAATTATCTCTCCACCCTGTCCGCTTGTTGCACCCCCTGTCATCAATCTATCTGCCTCTATGTAAAATATCTCCATCTGCTTTCCCTTTCATTCTGCGTTTCTCATTCCGTACCTTCCTTATCATATTGGGCCGGCTCCTTCATCTTTCCTCTCTTTCCCTCTATCTCTCCTCCTCTCATCAGCACCCTCCTTCTGCTTGCCTGCCTCCATCTTTCTATCCCTCCTCCTGCTCGCGGCCTGATTGATATTCAAACTTGAACTTTGCCGGTGACTCGTGTGGTCAACGATTTGCTTAGCACATAAACCTGTTCGGGGCCATGGAGGTTTGGAGCAATCTGGTGTTGGGAGTTAAGGGAGAAGATAAAACAGCATCAGAGACCACGACAACGGAGTTGTCCAACCATTAGTTTGCTGTAATGTTTATCATTACCTCTAAGCAAACATCATCCGCAGCCAGAATTCACTCATTTTTCTCTGAACAAGTGAACCAAGTTCATCTCTCCAGCACATTAGGCATCTAAAGGTCTTCATCTACTTCCATCTTCGTTTTCCGCTCTCTCTCTTTCTTTTAGTATCCAGGTGTTCTCATCAAATTGTTTCTTCTTTATCCAGCTCAGAGGAGCAGTAAAGTGAAGACGCTCCAGTGAGACAAAAACGAGTTGCGAAATTGCACGTTTGAGGGGACGAGTGTGTAGAGAGTTTAGAACTGAGCAATAAATCAATGTGTTTAATATTGGCACCACTTTGTTTTTAATTTACTGTTTTCCATCTCCTTATGTGCTGTATCGGCCTGTTAATTTGATCCCCAAATATGGTCACATTTTATGTTCATTGTAACTCAGATTAGCCTACACTCAGTGAAAAAATGTCTGTCGAAAGTCCCTTAAACATCCTGTCGATAAGTTGGTAACTGTATCATAAAATTATTCTAATCCAAAAATACAGCTTCTTACTTATGCAAGTAAAAAAACTCACTGAACACAGTTCTCTAATTAAAACTTCAAGAATAATGTTCTATTGACTTATTTAAATGTAGACACAAGATACAAAGTAGAAATACATTTAAATCTAAAGTCAAAGGTTAGAATTTAGACTTAATTATTTCTCATTAGTTGCTACAGTTTTTGAATGATCCGTACTGCAGGGCTTTAAATCTGGATAAAAATACCAATTATCAGAGCCATGAAGCCACGATGAACTTGATTTTAAACCTTTAAGGGTAGAATAATAATCTCTGACAATTCCAAAGTCTTTCAGCATAAATTTTGGACGTTCTCCCTGCATATGTGTTAATTTTCTCCCCGTACTCTGATAACCTCTTCCCTCTGAAAACATGATGGACACTGAGCTGATTGGTTAAGTTAAAATTCTCCACAAGTGCAAGTGGATTGGTGTATATCTTTCGGTGTGGCTTTATGAATAGCCACCTGTCGAGGGTATAATCCGCCTCTCTCCTCTCAAGTAGCCAGCTTGCACCCCAAAAAGCCAGGAATGAATTGAGCAGTTTGGAAAATTAAAAACATTTATATATATATTTATATATAATATATTCCTCTTGCTTCTAAGATTTGTGGGAAAAATTCAAAGGACACTGCAGTAGACTACAATACACAGTAAAAGAGTTGTTCATATTTTCACTTTACATTTAGATCCATTTTGATTAGTTTTCATTTTTGTGTGTTTGAACTTCATTTTCTATAGAATTTAATTGAAAATACTTTATTTATCTCTGAAGGGAAATTTGAGTGCTGCAGTGCCACAATCATACAAGTGATCATACAAATCATACAATCATACAATAACAAGATTTTTTTTAAAACTGTTGTGAGTGAAAGTGAAAAGGTTTGAAAGTAAAAGGTTGAATAGTTCTGTACCATTCCTTTGAGCAGTGGGGTTGCAGGAGTCTTGTGCTAAAGCTGCTCTTTAGATGGTCCACAGATTTATGAATCGGGTTGGGGGGTGGGGGTTTTGGCATGATTGATGACAGTTTTGCTTTTCATTCTGTCCCTCGCCACCTCCTTCACGCAGGCGAGGGGTGAGCCAACCACAAGTACAGCTTTTTTTTTTTTATCAAACTCCTATCAAACTACTTTCATAACTGCTCTATAAGTAAATAAACCTGTACACTGTTAATTAAAAGCTATGAGTTCTTCAAAATTTGACGTTGTCGTAAGATATGAATTGTTATTTTCAAGCGCAGAAACACACATTTCTGACACATGTACAGGTGTCACAAATCTGTCTCTGGTCCCATGAGTTTGTTTGCCTGTGTGTTTAATCTATGAGATTCAAGTCCGGGGCAGGACAGCTGCTTCAAAGATGGCAGCATGAGCTTTGTTCTCTCTTCAATCAAAGTGCTTCCCCACAGCTCGGCCTGCCAGACAAAACCAAAGTCAGCCAACATCGGGCTCAAAATTCAACTCAATTGGACAGCAAGACAAAGTGAGAGAGAAGGAGAGAAGAAGAAAGAGAAGGAGTGAGACCTGTAGGTGAGAGGCCACGAGCTCCGTTTCTGTCTCTGGTGCAATGTGATGAAACCGGCAGGCAGCCAATCAGACATGACGGCGAGCCAACCAGGGAATAACCTGCAGGTCAGCTAACACACATTTACGCACATGCACTCACTTGCGTGCGCAATCATCAGCATGCGTTTGCTAAAATCACAGCCTTGTTCTTTGGGCTCTGAACGGACTTTTTCTGATATCAAGTGTTGCATGTAGAAGGTAATTGGATTGACTGTAATTGGTTGTGGTCTGTTGGTTTGAATAGTAAACGCTGGCTTTGCATAAACATACAAATTAAATCCTTGTTGATGTTGTGTGTCTTTGTGTGCACTAATGCATGTTGGTGAGTAGACTCCAAACGCAGACCGTAAGCTTTTTTTTTTCTCTTTTGTGCACTCCAGGACACAAGAGATGCAAGACTCTTGTGGTGAAAAGGAATAAGAATGAGTGGCAGAAAACAAAGCAGTGAGAGATGAAGGGATGAGGTGAGAGTGGTCAGAAGAAGAAAAAAGGAGACGCAGCAAGAGTCCAGAGAAGTCAACAAGAAAATGAAGGAAAAGGTGAAGACTGTGCGGATGCTTACAGAAGCATAACATTTACGCTTGATTTACCATGTGTGTATGCATTTGTGTGTGTGCTGCTCCATATCTGAGGCGGAGTTGTGTTACAATAGGTCATGCTCATTTTTCTAAAGCATGTGTGTGTGAGAGACCTTTATGGTGACTCTTTCGATTTCAAATACCAGCAAATTACGGGTGCAAGTTTAATGAGTTATGATAAAGAACAAAAATATAGTGTCAGTTTCCACCTCATAAACAAAATAACAAATCGATTAGTCTCTGAATAATAATAACGTAATTTGACTTTTGAGTAAAAAGTATAATGTTGGACTCAAGAAATATTGTTTTATCACATAAAGAGACGGTATTATGCTTTTATGGGGTAAAAATTCTCATCTCACAACAAATATTGTTAAACATGGTTTCTTCAGTTGGCTCGAAAAATAAAATTGATCCCTGACAAAAAATACATATAAATACGTATACCATATAAGTGTCACTTCCATTTTTAACACTGTGAATTCCCACCTTTGCTTGCTCCTCACTTAATCCTGATCTCTGGTTGTGTGCACTACACAGCGTACATCTTTTTTGTGGCTGCAGATTCAGTACAAAGCGCATCACTTTAGCAAAGCTTGCCTATATTTTTTATATACTTTTTGGTGAATTTACATAAAAAATAGCTCTCCGTGTAAGGGTAAGGACTGACTATGAGTAGAGTGTGTTAGCTAAAACCCTTCCTGCTTACATTACAATGTGAGAGTGGCAGGGAACAAAATTTAAGTTCAAAAACCTGGCGTTAAAATAGTTTTTCAATATTGGACTTTGAATACTTTGACTTGGGCCTGGACTTTGAAGAGAACTCACAGATTACTCATGCACAAATACAACAGAAAACAATAGAAAACCTCTTCAGATATGATTTTTATGTGGGTAAAACATTCAAATCTGGTAGAAAACTCCAATTTGATTTTGCATGAAGCAGCCCTTTAACTTGAAAAAACAGGTTCCAAAATTCAGACGTTTTGTGCTCTGTAAGATTTTAAGTTTCTAAGCACAAAGTAATTTTCCTGTTAGCATATGAAACAAAATGTACCCTTTTAAACAAAGCAGTAGCCAATAGTGGTTGATAAAATTATTAGTAAAAAGTGTAAGAGAAAGCTAAAGCTTTCATTCCTGAACCTTTTAAACAATTTGCCTTCATTTTCCGGCTACGACAGTCAAAAAAAGAGAACAAAACCTGCTGTCAAGAAATTGCTTGTAAAAACATTGCAGTAAAAGAAAATTTAAGCAGCGTTTTTTTTTTTTTTCATTCAACTTTTCATAAGTTGGTATTCTTCTGAAAAGCTAATTGGAAAAAAATTTCATCATCCACTGCACTGCTTTGTGAATCTGCCCATTGCCATCACTGAAGTACTTTATATTTCTGCAAAGGTTGACAAAATACACAAATGCTAGGAAGTATAACATTGTTAGATAACACCCAGAACACTCCCCAGTTTGACATGTCATTATATCATATTCTCTTTATAGGAAAGAATTGGTTTAATCAGACACAAACATATCCTGCTATGGAACATTATTTGCTGAGAAAGCTGTGTAGCAATATACATGTTCTCTTCCAGCTAATAACACACTGACAGGTGGTCCAGACATGTGCACAAACACATATCCACATCAAAAAGTAAATAAGACGGAGACCCTTTAGAGGGATTTGAAACAAACACCTTAGACCGCCCACCGAGCCTCAACATGCCGTGTCAGCTTCATGCCTCCCATTTTATTAGCCTGTATTCTCTTAGCTCTCTTTCCCTCCTCTTGTTTACTTCCCTGTCTACTTATTTGTCTCTTTAACTGTACAGCTATTATGGTGAAGAAGAAGTAGAACCATCCCATCATGTTTCATTCAGGTTGAACAGTACCTTCAGGAGATTAACAGCCTTCATGATTCCCAGTTACATCTACAAAAACTGAAGCAATATCAGACAATACAATGAAACTAAATGTATTAAACAAGGTTTTTTGTCTTAATTGAACTACAATTGCTTCCTTTTTAACTTAGGAAATTGTGCTCGTCAAAAAAGGTGGCACCAAAACTGCCATGCGTGTTCCAGTTTTTACATGCTACTTCTGAGAGTCACAAAAGTGTTTCAAGTGTCAGAACCTCAAGGAGATGTTTCAAGGAAGGAAATGATGAAAACAGCTTGAAAGACAGATAGTCTGGTGAAAAACGTGGAGACACAAGAAGCAAAGCTTCATATATTCATGTCCAACACACTATATTCTTATGAACGTGAGCAGAAAATTTATTAAAGAGAAAATCCTCAGGTTTTCAGAAGCGACGCTTTCCAGGATGTGAAGGTCTTTGAATGGGATGTGTGACATGAATAAAGATGCTGAGCAACGACTTCCCACTTAACTTGTCTGTCCTTCTGTAGTATTATTGCTTGCTGGTCTGGTGAGTGGGTACGAGGTGCAATAAAAGGTTGAAAGTGAATATTTCGAGGCAAAACTGTGAATCAGAGGCGAAAAGCATTCTGTTGAAAAGAAACTATTGTCACATCTGGAACTCGGGTCAGGATGTACAACTTTCTTCAGGTATTAAATATTAAAAACTGGCTTATCTACAGTTAATATAAAAACATTATAATCTCAGGTATTTGCATTTATGAATGTGGACCCAACAGAATGTCTACAGATATGTTTTTGTCTATTTTTATGGATTATGGATCTAAATGTGCTGAGTTTAGTGCATTTTAAACATGCCACATTTTATTACTATTACGTTTAATGAATTGCGGTGCAATTTGTTGTTGCCACCGTAAGCTACAGGCGGAAACACTGAAAATGAAAGAAATCCTAAATGATATGAACTCTTTCCGTGAAGGGAAAGTCAGTTTGATGTAAACTTTAATGCTGTCTTATGCTCTTGTGCTGCCTCTTTGCAGTGACTAATTTCTTTTTTTTTTTAAATTAGTCACTGCTGTACAATGAATAACAGCTCATTGATATTCAGAAAAGAGTGTAAAATTCACTTCACCTTTAATAGGAAGCAGCATTCTGGACGTAAAAGTTATAATTTATGGTTTCTCAGTTTCAAAATGTAGGGATTCAACAAATTCAGAAATTTAGTCAATAAATGTCATTTTGCCAGCGTAAAAAAAGAAGAAACTAGCCAAAAAAAGTATTTTTTGAGAACTTTAGGAGGCAATTATTTTGTGAGACATGTCACAATTTCACCGATATGACTATATCATTTTGGCTCATTTGCTGTTTAGATGGCGCTTTGCAGTTTATACGAAGGCGTGAATCTACTTCAGAAAATCAAATAACATCTGAATTCTGAACTTCACAGAGTCCATCATTGAACACTGGGAATGCAATGAATGAAGCTGCCATCTTTTGTGCAAATTTCCACTCGCTCTCAGCCTGTTTTTATATTTCACAGCTTTTAATGGTTTTTCCCGAGCCGCTTTAACATGAATAAAATCGAAGCAATTGCAGCGTTTGACCTGCTTTCTTTCCATCTGTGCCAAATCTAGAAAGAGAAAGTCACAAAAGCAACAACTAAATGAACAAATTTATAGTAATAATCTGATAACAACACAATCCAAAGGTAGATTTCTCTTTTTTACCAGATAATCTGGATCAAATTAACCAGTAATAATGTTTTGCTATGTTTTTTGTTGATCTGAGCAGCCAAATATTGATTGTCAATTGGATAGGGTGTTCACTTCATCACTCTTTTCATTCTTTCCAAATAAACAGCTGCAGGAAAATTTGGAAGAAAAAAAAGAAAAAATGAGAACAACAAGTTTCAAATGTTTTTTTTTTTTCTTCGTCTTTTCATGAAGAGGCTTGATGAACATGGCTGCACAGTTTGCTGCCAATGAGCTGATGCGCCTCTTTAAAAAACAATAATTAGCTTCTCATCCACACTGACTGATTAGCTTCAGCGGCTGAATTAGACGTCTCCGAGGTTTTCTGTGTTGTTTGTAATTAAATGGAATTAATGAGCCTGAGAGGTAAGGCAAGAAGTACTTAAAAAATGTCTCTAATCATGCATGTTATAACTAAATTAACAATAAAGACATCAAGAATACAAAACGTGACAAAAATCCAATCATTAGGGAAAACTTTGTTTTTTCTTTGGCAGATGAAATTCAAACCACAGTTGGTTTACTGGGAAAGTTGTTACTTTTGTTGTCCAATCAAGGGAAATAATTTGGTTTTCCTGTAAGATAAATTTAATCAGAAAGTGCACAAATATGACTACGAACACAAAGTAATTACATCTTCCTGTAGATCTGCTCCACATGCACACGTTGTTCTCTTCAAACAAACTCCAAGTAGCTACTGTAACACAACCAAACACTAATCGTGTTTTCATTCGTCTGAGTCGACAAGCAAGTTAATGGCAATTCGTCTGTGTGTAAAGTGTGTAAAGTCTGCATGGTTAGTCCCTCATTTATTTTATTTTGAAGAAATAAATTCAAGTATATTAAAAAAAAATTACCAAAAAATCTTGTTAAAATACTAGAATAGTTGGGATTTTTTAAAAATTCTTTAACAAACCATGACAGAGTTAGAGAGGGCTATATTTTTTTTCCTGAGGTAATAATTTTCAGCACTCGGCATGAATAAAAAAACATGGTACTTTTTGTTAGCTCAGAAATGTGATACTTTCTTGCCAAAAAACAAAAAACTTAAAGATACATTTATCCAATATTACTTTAGTTTTTGACACTGTAAATTTTTCCGTTCACTCACTCACTGCTTAGTCTTTTCCATTGGACGTGTACATAACGCTGCATAAATCTCGAGGCAGAGGGAGGTAGAGCATTAGCTGTGGGTGTGGCAAAAAATAACCGGGTGTTCGAATAGTCAATAGAATATTAATAGTTTGGTATCAAACATGCATGAAAGAAATAGAAAAATACTTCAGGTAAGTTTTGGATGTGGGAATAACTTTGAAACATAGTAGAAATCTCCAAAAAGTTGATTTTGCGTGGAACCCCTCCTTGTTGTTTAGCTTGGATTTATTGTTTAAGACGTTTTTGCTTTGAAGGTTTAATCATTTAGATTTGAAGTTTCATCAATATCTCAATGAAAGTATATTGTTTATCAATAGGTACAAACTGGCTAATCACCCTTCATGCTTACATACACAACTTAAGGTAGCCTGCAGCCTACATTATAAAACATCTACACAGCCAAAAAAACAGCTGATCTCAACATTTTACAGAAACTAGTGGTAGTTAAACGAGATGAGTTTTTGTGATCTCATCATTTTCCCCTCAGAATATCACACAGTGCTATTTTCATCACCAGCCATGGTCTTTTAATCCTGATTTTCTCTCAAGTGTACCATCTACACTAAGAGACCCTCAAGCCACACAATCGCTGTATGTGTCAGTCATTTTAAAAATCCCATAGCGGGTCTCTTTCAATAACTCCCAGTATGTTTTAAAAAATTTGGATCGTTATTTTGGTGTAGGCGTTAAAAACTGATGATCACGGATTACACTTTCTGCCATCGTGTGACAAGAAGGGTCCGTCATTAGCAGGAGATATTATTAGATAGGCGATTAACTTGGGTCAGAGCTTTGTGTCAGATACACTGACTATCTGTCCTACTCCTCCGCTGTTCACTGCCTTTGTTGCCCTCTCCCCTTCTCTTTCTGCTTTGCCAAGCTCAAGCTTATCCCCTACCTTTCATTCATTTAAACCTCATTTTCCTCTTCTTTTTTTTTACTTTCACACAGAAAAACTCAACACACTCTCTCACCTTCATCCTCTGGCTCTATCTGTCGCTTAACTCTCGCACTGTTGTCCTCGCTACAGGCCCAAACCACTTCCCCACGGCATTGCCTTTCTAATCCTGTTTTCCATCATCCCATGCTCTCTTCTCTTTTCTCACACTCACATCATGCTTTTTTCAACAAGTAACCCACCTCAATTCTTGCAGCCTGCTACGTTATTTAATAACACATATTGTTCCAAACCATTTTTATTTTTTCATCATAATTTAACTTCAGCCATGACCATAATGAAAGCAGATTAATTTGAAGGTAGTTTCTCTACCTTTTTACACGCACAAAAGAAGTGTTTTTCCACCAATTTTCTTGCAAAGAAAATGAGAAAAATATTATTTTCCAGTAATTGCCATATTGTTGCTATTAGAATCTCGGAGTAGACACATAGCTCCTCTGGGTCGAAAAAATCCAAATGGCATGGTCCGGGCATCTGGTTAGGACGCTGCCGGATGTCTCGCTGGCGAGGTATACCAAACATATTCCACTGGGAGGAGATCCAGAATTAGACTCAGGACCTGTTGGAGAAACTATGTCTCGCAGCTGGCTCGGGAACACATTAGGATCCTGCAGGGTTAGCTAGAAGATGTCGCTAGGGCGATGGAAGCTCTGACTTCCCAGTTTAGACTGTGGCCCCGGCAACTTGGATGAAGCGTAAGACAACGGTGGGTACACTAATTGCCTCATTCACAGTTAAAGCCGGCTCTTTTTTTACCAAGTTTTATTGAAAAAAAATGCAGTATTCTTATTACTTCTGGGTTTCATAGTAAGAATTTCCCACCTGCACAACAGTTGTCAACACATCCAGCTGTTTGTATTTAACCATATGTCCAAACTAATTGGTAAGCAGGCTTTACCCCATCAGCTTCTCGGCATAAATCCACATTAAGTATTACCCGAGCTAAGCAATTAATCATTCGGTATTCACGGTGAGTGGGTGTGTTATTGACTTTTCAATGACGTGACTGACACCCAAACAGCACATCTGATAGTGAAAAGCAGAGTTGTTTACAAAAAGACAAATCTAACCTAAGAGACAACAAGATTTCCAAACTTCTTTCAGAAAGAATTGATATAATATTCATAAAAATCTGTGGCAATGCATCTGCTGACCAGAATACAAATCACACATCACCTCAAACGCAAACACATCTGGTATCAAAACACTTTTTGTGTGGCTAGTCTCCAAAAAAGATTCCGGAGATTCTCTGAAGCTCAGATGAGAAAAGAACACAAATTCTGAATTTTCTATGTATTTATGACATCTGTGTTCATTGTTGTTAAACGGCATGAATTCCCCTTTTGGGTGCTAATCAGAATAAACAGCGAATTTGGCCAAGAGGTGGAAAAATATGAAAATATTTCAAACTCAAGCTTAGCTAAATGTTAATATACAAGGACAGTGGACAGAAATGTGGAGGATGTTATTTATATTTATTTTATATTTTCATATTATATTTATTATATATTGTTATCTTTATTATATTTATATTTTATTTGCACGGTAAACAATCGTGCATCACACAAGTTACAATCCGTCTCTCACTATTTATATACATATATATTCATCCATTCATCTTCTCAAACGTTTTTCCCTGACAGGGTTGCGGGGGGTGCTGGAGCATATTCTTGCTGATTCAAGGCGAGAGGCAGGGTACATCCCGAACAGGTCGACGTACATATATTATGTATATATATATTGTACATATATTGTACATATATTGTATATATATTGTACATATATTGCATATATATATGTATATATGGTATATACACATACATTAAATCAAACAAAAATATTAGAAGAAGAAATCACACTTTGATAAAGTCTAATTTCTCAGTTACACTCAAAACATTTAATTATGCTGATTCATCACAAAACAAAACTTTCCCAGATATCATCTGGACAAGCTTGTCTGCAAAAAAAAACAAAAAAAAAAAACGCAATAATAACTCAAGTGGGTATCAAAGTCCACTTTTGTTTGTCACTTTTTTATCCTTTACCAGTATTATCTCCTTTGTAACACCTTTACTTTGGTCAACCTTCTATTATTTTCTAAAATTCCATCATTTTTTTGCCCATCATCTTATCTCTTCACTTTTTCCTGATATGACCTGCCATCCTCACAAGAGACTTTACAGGGAGTTGTTTTGCAAAGATCGGGTGGATGAGGACAGAAGAAATGGAGTGGCAAAGGGTAAAGTTTCGATTTCTCCGCAGACAAATAGTCTGATTATATGTAGGTAACCTCTGTAAAAGGCCTCAGAATCTCTAATTCTCTGTAGTTACTATGAGAAGAATTACAGAAGACACATCCGAGAGGAGTACAAGACAAAATGGAAATAGAGAAACTATACAAATGTAAAAATGGGATAATCACTACAAAAATTCCCTCGAGGTGTTTCATTTGTTCAGTGAGTCGGAGATTTTACAGCTACTCTGAATCTTACACAACATGCAAAATCAGGACAAACACAAATCACTGATAGAAGTATGTTTGATATGTTCTGTAAGAGGATTTAATCTACTTTCTTTTCTTTGCTTCTACCTTCTTTGAAAAAAAAGGCCAAAAGATCTTCATCTTTTTCTAACCTGCTTAGTCCAACTGAGGGCCGCGGCGGCCTCGTGGAGCCAGTCTTATTTTTCCGACAAAAGCTCAAGATGATTTTAATACACTTCAAAAACTGTTTTTTGTAACAAATCATTGAGATTTTTTACAACCAATCTCGACTTCTCAGTTTAACATTTTTTGTATTTCTATTGAATAATTCACACCAAAAAAATGAAAACAAAAATAAACAAACATAATCATCTAGTCAATCAAATTTGATTTTGTCTCCCTTTTTGTGACCAAGAAGCTGCAAAGATATGCAGCTGTAAGAATCGGTCAAACTCAGTGAGAATGTAAGCAGACTTTGAAAAATCAGTATAATAAAAAATATTTAAACGCAATCATATCATAAATGAACTTCACAGACGAGGACGCTTTTCCCGAAGAGAGGCAGACCTGAAACCAGCAAACTGAAAACAGTAAAAATACTAATCCTAACAAAACAAAATGCTACAATCTACTGCATAAACAAAAGCAGTTTTTAATTTTCTATCATCCGACAATGTAACGAACACAATTAACATTAAAAACTAACTCTGGAAACAGTCATTCCAGCACAAATCAGTGTTTGTTAGTCAGATTAAGCTATTTTGTTAGTGAAACTAAAATAAATTTGTCTTTCAATTCCAACATAATTTTTATTTTCTGCTTTTACTTTCCTTGCTTTTGCATTAATCTACACATTTCACTCTCATAGTTTCAAACTGAAAGGGAAGAAATTAAAAAAGGAAGAAAGTCACAAACAAGTCTGATCTGTATTTTGTTGTTTCGGTCTCTGTCCCAAATGCCTCTAGGTGCTTCTTGTTCAAAAAGTAATTTTCCTCCACCATATTTAATTGTTTTATTGTGTCATTACCTCGTGTTGCCGGAGCATTAACGCACCACGCATTCCACCACGCCTATTAAACTGTAATGGCTCAACAAAGCAATACGCGTTGTGATCAGACCCAAACAAACACACATGCAAGTGCGAATGCTATCGAATGTACACACTCTATTAAGTGCCAATGGTGCCAAAGAGTGATATGAGGCAATATTGGAGGCGAGCAATGTGATGAAGTGTGCAAAACACTCATTAGCTGAGTCGTTGTCCCAGTTCAGTTTACCACACACTTAACAACTTAACGAAGGAGCGGCATTGCTTTCACACAGCAACCACTTATAATCACTTTGTAAAAACACCACCAGATTTTGATGTACACAATTACTTGATAATATGCAGTGACAGCAGAAATGTTTATCGTAGAGGTGGATTTGTAAAAAAAAAAAAAAGAAAAAAAACATATATCCTCTGACATTGGAATGTCAGTTTTTCTTTGTCTTGTAAAAATTTTATACAGCTGCTACTTAGAATGTGAAACTAAATTACCACCATATTTGATTTCATTTGTAGAATTTTGAGACCAATAGAAACTAAAACATTTAAGTTCAAATAAAAAGAAAAAGTTTGTATATATGTAAATACCATATATATATATATATATATATATATATATATATATATATATATATCCGTTTCATTGTCTTCCGCTTATCTGGAGCCAGGTCGTCGGGGCAACAGCCTCAGATGGGAAACCCAGGCTTCTCTCACCTCGGCTGCATCCTCCAGCTCACCCAGGAGGATCCCAACGCGTTCCCCGGCCAGCTGCGAGACATAGTCTCTCTAGCGGGTCCGGGGCCTACCTCTGAGTATATGCATATATATAAATAAGTGAAAGAAAAATACTATTTGCAGCTGTTTAATCATTTTCTGTCAATTGCTCAGTCCTTGGGGTTTAATTAGTTTGTTGTCAAATAAATTTTTCTCACTTCAGTACTAATTTGATGTTGAGATTTTTCGTGAGTGTATTTTAAACAGACAAACAAATCCTGATGCATACGAACAACCAATTTTGTCTACACACAGCCACATAACTTTACACATAGGACTGTGTGGTTATAGGGTCACGTATCATCCTGCTCCAGAACACCCCCAAATATCGGGAGAAGCAGCTCACAGCTCACTTAAGATGGAAATATTATTAACCAAGAACCTTTGAGATTTGATGCACCTGTATATTTAGTCAATATGGAATAGAATGAGAAGTGATTTTGCACCTGCATTTACCAATAGCCTCGGTCATCTATTCTGTAATTCTTGGTAAATTGCCATATGCGGACACATCATTTGAAAGGTCTAATTTCTTCAGTTGCGCACTATGAATGTAATCTCAGTCCAGAAAACTGTCGCCACAATCTGAGCCAGAATGATATAATAATATTGTATCTAAAATAAAGACTTTAAAATATGGGGAATCTCATCTTCCGCCTGTGTCTTGATGTGACACAGCATGAGCCCAACTGTGCAGGGAGTCTTAAAGTATGTGCATGTATTACAGTGCATGTAAGTGCAACCGAGCGGGAGAAAGCCTTAAATGTTTCTGAGAGAGTGAGAGGAAGCAATAAGATGAGCGGGTGAGTTTGTCTGCCGAGAGAGGGATGATGGATTGTTGGGGAGAGACAGGTGAAGTTGAATATCTCCCTACAGCGCTTGGTCATAAAGCAAGAGAGCAGGCTCCTCCTCAACAACACAATGAGATCAAATAACCCCTAGTGCCTCTAGCACACACACACACATACACACACAAATACACATTCCCACACAAACACTTGGAAACCAAAGCACCATCAGTGGCTTGCACTGATATGCTGGTTTGGTGTTTTGAAACATCCATCAAAATCTGTAGTAGTAAAAGTTGGAATAGAGGACTTTCTGACACACCCTGTCACCTATGTATGCCAAAACACATGTGGAGCCTGCACGCAGATGTGTACACAGCAGCATAGGGATTCTGCTGGAAAGAGCAAGATAAAGTGCAATGTAAAAGAAAAAGAAAAAAACTCAAGCAGGATGGAGGAATAAAAACAAGGAGAAGTGGGCAGAAGGTCACTTATGGGGGAGGCTATTCAGGGTTAGAGAGGATTAAGACCCGTCTTTGTGACTGGGTGGGTGTAAAAGGGAAAAAAGACAGAAGAAATGGCATCAATCTTTCTGAGTCTGAACGCAATTTTTCTTCGTAACAATGAACCAGTGACCAAGGTATTTAGGGAACCAGCATCTGTCACAAAACCTGACACCAGCACAGTCCCACTGCCTTTCTGTTTTCAACAGTCATTAACAGACCTCTATGACTTCTTACTTTAGCTTGTTAATGAGTGTGTGTGTTTGTTTGTGTGTCAACGCACATGTGGGGCTCTGCACTTCTCTACAATGTGAAAGAAATTTCATGCTATAATCAGCGGGGGACCGGAACACATGACAAAGAAAGAACACACAACAGAACCTCATCTCTTCACACACACAAATACACAAACAAGCATCTTGTTGCGTTCATCCAGCTTTTGAAACTTTTTTCAAAAGTGTTATTATTAAAGTTTTTTTTTTTTTTTTTTAGTTAAAGTCAATAGAAATAATGGCAATTTTTCAACAAGTCAGTATCAATAGTGAAGTTTCTTTTGGAACTCACTGAACTTCTATACACTATGTTAACATATCAGAGGTAACAAATCATATTTAGCATGGCATAGTTAATAGATATCTTGTCAATCTGACACACAAATCATCTTAAAATGAGTTTCACAGTGTTTTTCTAACTTAAAAATATAAGTGATCTTTTTTTAAAAAGAGGGTATTGATAAATTCACATTTTTGTCAGACGTGAACGAAGCAACTAAATGTTGAATATTTTTCTTACTGATTTTCCTGAAACAATATTCTTTTTATTGAACCTGTTATTTTTGTGAACCGGTAATATCAAGCTTAGTTTGGGAAATGTGTCGTGAGTTTCCTCTGGTGAGTGCATTGCTTCAGAATTGGTTTTCTACATTCTTTATGCAACTCATCTCCAGTTTTTAATACCACAAATACAATTATTTTAAATCCAATTTAAGTCACTTTTCATGTGAACTAAATCCCATAAATACCTGATCTGCGACAAATCAACTGCATTCTGAACCGTCATGCTGCATTTCATTTGAATTTGACTTTGACGTTGGAGACATGAGGGATATATATAATTTCTGTGCAAGTGTTGATGTAAAATGGTATAATCTAATGTAAACAGTAAATTATTTTATTTTCTGACTGCCATTTTAAACTGAAGCACATGTGTACGCTAATCTGCAGCTGGACCATTCAAGCTCAAGTAAATGTAGTATCCGTGTTCTAGTAAAGGGTTAATTAAAGGTTTGTGTTTATAATCCTTCAAAACGCCAAAACATGTTCACATTCATATTGAAATAAGACCAGTCTACCACTGGCAAAAACAGCTAAAAACAGTTACTTAAATAACGCTTATACATACACACACACAATCCACTCACAGAAATGCATATGAATGGCATGTGAGGGATCTGTCCCAGAGCTTGGCTGTGTGTATCAAAGGCTTGTCTCTTCCAGAGACCAGTCGAGGCCCAGCATTACACACTTAGCATTAGAATACATCAATGACACAGGAAAAGGAGGCGCACAGGCTTTCATACTCAGAGAACCCACCTTCAGCATCTATCTCCTCCTTTCCACTCCTTCTTTGGCCTTCCACCCCCACTGTTAGCCTTCTGCTATTATCTCCTGCTCTTCTTTTTTTCCCTTCTTCCCCTCAACTCTTTAAGACCCTGCTCCCCCTCCTCTCGAGAAAGAAACCTTTTAAAGCGTGACCAGAACTCAGTGCAGCATAGACCGTGACCACATGGCCATACAACAGCAGATAGGCAGTGTGTGTGACTGACATAAAATAGTCATAGTTAGGCCAGCCACTGCTCAGTCACCCTCGGTGTTGTTAGTGTCTGAACAAGCTCCCTCTGATCCTGCTTAGCTGTCTGACCATCAGCATTCAGCACCAGACTTCACCGACTAACTGACAAACTCCACTTAATGGAATAAAACTTGGTCCATCAAGTGCACGTCAGAGAATGCATGTGTGTGCGTTTGTTTGTGTGTATGCCCCGTCACTTGTCTACAAGGCAGTCTGAGAACAAGGGAGAGGTGAGAAAAAACAAGCCCATCTCCTTTTTTTTTCTAATTGCAAATGACAAACTTGCTACCAAGAGTCCGTCTGGCACCTGACAACGCATGATAACCTCTCAGCGCCTTGCCGATACCCAGTGACAGACCTGAGGCTGAATGTGTATGTGACTGAAAACCCATAGACCGACAGATCATAACATGACTAGCGAATCAGTGTTCTGCCCTGTGGCTCTGATTTTTCAACGACAAAGCAGTAGGTTTACTGCCAATATCCCACCTGTCTTTCTCATCTCACTTTTTTTTATTGCTCTTTCAGTCAGCCATCCTTTCATATAATCAATCTTTCTCTTACTCTTCTCATTTCACTTTCTCACCTTCCATCCTCTGTATCATTTAAGATTCTACCCATCATCAGATCGTTTCCCCTCATGTTGCGCAATAATCAGGTTAGGACTACTTAGTGGCTTGTACCCATACGGACTATTATCTATAATAACATTTTAACAATATAAAAAGTCATCTATACCTACAGCTTCATGATATAAAATCCTCCCTACGAAGAGATGTAACATGGTCTCTTCTTTCACAGACTCAGTCAACACCGCACTTTTGTTCGTTTTCTATTTCAAGTAAACTTCATTAGAGAGGGTAAGTTGTGTACTTCTCTAAACAACTCTCTAAAACTCAATTAAAACGGTATGGAAAAACTTTATTTTGGTACTACTTGACTGTCTTTACTGGTTGTACTCCGCTTACAAATAAATTAACTAAAAATAAATAAGTACATATTCAGTATATGAGCTGTCATACGTGTAAAACTGCAAATTTTGTGGGATATTAAAACCCTCAGTCCTCAGAATTTGTTCCATTCCGTTCCGTCATCTTTCGCTTGTTCCGGGGCTGGGTCGCGGGGGCAACAGCCTCAAACGGGAAGCCCAGGCTTCTCTCACCCCAGCTGCATCCTCCAGCTCACTCGGAAGGATTCCAACTCGCTCCCCGGCCAGCTGTGAGACATAGTCTCTGCAGGTGTCTGGGATCTGCCCATTGGTCTCCTCCCAGTGGGACGTGCCCGAAACACCTCACCTGCGAGGCGCTTGGGAGGCATCCTGAGCAGATGCCCGAACCACCCCATATGTGTCGTGAGCAAAAATGACAAGCCCAAACTTGTCAAACACTACTACCTTCTGGTTTCGGTGACAAGTATGTATTTTGTTGGTTTGTGAGACAAACCCAGAGAAAAAAAAGAGAAGACTAAGCCCAGGCTTACTAACTTCCCAGTATTTACAAAGACTTCTTGTCAGTGCTGAAGGACCTTTAAAATTTGGATGTTTTATTCACATAAAATCTTGAGTAATTCAAGTTTTATGTTTTTCCAAAATCTAATTAAAAAAACAATCCTATAAAAGTAACCTCATCGATGATGAAGCGTCTAATATGTAATCTTTGCCCAATTTTGCTCTGGTCAATCCCCACATTTTCTTTTTACAAACACAATACAAACTCAAAGTGCAGGAAATCAAATGTACAACAGCCTTTCATTCCTGGTTATCTTTATGCTTTATGTTTTAAGCTGACACTCGCTGTGATAATTATCACTAATTGAAGAATGGTTGTTCATTCTTCAGTCATGATGGCATAGGTTTAAACTTTGAAAGATCTTTTTAAAGACATTTGTAGATAGGTTTTCAAAGGAATGAAGTGACCTCCTATGTGATACAATTTTTTTAAAGCAACTTGAAGTTAAACATCTGGGTTTTTTTCCCCTAAAACATGAAAAACCAAACTTTCTAAACATAAAACAACATCTCATAAGAACATTGAACTGTACAAACTAGCCTACTACTACTAAATTTATCAAACAGGTAAGAAAATACGAAACTAGATGGCTTCAAGACATCAAGTGGTTAATATTTTCATTGCAAATATATTTATTCTTTTTTCAAATTACTTGTATAACTTTTTTTTTTGAGTACCAATATTTAAAAAGAGAGCAACTCATTGTGATAAAGCGTGAAAGAGAAACAAACACCATATATCATTCAGACAAAATAAGTCTGAAAGCATGAGTCCACACTACACAAATGAGCTTACACTTTTCCCATTCACACATTGGCTATTGGGTTAGCATTGACACCCCATTGAATGGCCTCCTGAAGGAGCAGGGCGATGCTAACCAGGAACACTATCACTTGCTGCCCTGCTCCTTGGCGGAGCAGCCAGGGAAGCATTGATATGGTAATGTCAGAGATGTTTCATGGCCAGGGTTTGGGACCGTGGGGCTCTGTGATCCTCCAAGCCCAAAAAGGACAGATCTCTAGGGCATTGTGATTCCCCAAGTAATGGCTCTGAGTGATCAGGATAAGCCCGTCCATGCTGCTTTAGTGCTGTCACTCAGCTCCTATTGTGGTCATGTGAACAGCCATTTTCATCACAATTGACCTCAGTTTTGGCAGTTGTATTCTGAAGGCCCGAATTTCCACTATTCTTTGGTACTCCCTTCTTCTAATAGCGCTTTCATAAAAAAAAAAAAAAAAAAAATACCGTCTGATTGTGTGTGATTTCTCCATCTCTTTTTAAAGAGGCCATCCGATAAGGTTACTACAAGGTTAAACTGGTATCCATAGCTATCTTTTCCAATCTCTACAGTCAGGCTGAAAGAGGGGATGACATGGAGCCTTGTTTTGATTGTTTGAACCGATGCTGGAGAAAATACCAACATGTGATGCAACACACACACACATGCTGTACTCTTCAGCACAATGTTGGGGAAACAGCACGGTGGGTAGCAATTTACAACACAGAGTGAGTGGGTGGATGGATGGCTGGCATCATTCTGTTTTATTCAATCACAATTTAGCAAACAGGCCCATATGGTGTGAGTTTGTCTAGAGTTTTGTGAGTAGAGGTGTGTATTCTCCTTTTGCTCCATTTTATTTGATCATGGATGGCAGAAAATAACAATGCACTCCCTTGAGGAATCTGTGGGAGGTAATGACAAAGATTGTCCCTGTGAAATGAGTTTCCCCACACATCTGTGTATGTGCGTTAGTTAAAGGTTGCGTATGAGCACGTATGGTGGTTAAAAAAGAAAGGGAAAATAGAAATGGAGGTAAATGGGGGAGTTGAGGTGGGAGTAAGAATTATGCATATGTATGGGTCTAATACATGTGGGTGTGTGGGTGGCGTGCTTCCAGGCTGTGGGGCATATCCATGCTCGCTTTCCTTCCACACCACAGCAATACCCACACATGCAAACACTCTCATACATGAGCGCTGTAGGATGGGAGGAGAGTTTGTGTTGCTGTGAAAAACTCTGCTTCATCAACACACAACACATCCTTTTCGCTACATCTCCTCCCACATCTCCCCCTCTATCACCTTTATTTCTCATTCTCCCAGGATGTGACACAGAATTCTTTTTAACTGCGGTACATTCATTACAGCAACCCCCACATCCTTCATGCACACCCTCTGCACCCCTACCCACTACTCTGCATCTCATTCCCTATCATACCAGTAAAATAAAGACAGAGAATCCACATCCAGCAGCTGTCCGGGACTTTATGTTTTGTTTCCTTAAACCAAGATAGTAAACCTGGACGGAGGATTTGTCTAAAAGAGATAGTAAACATTCATTCATGTGCAGTCATACTATAGCAGTGGTGGCTCATTCCTCTACCTCAAAGCGCAAGAACAGATCGTAGAGCCTCAGACAGTGTGGGTGTTAGCACCGAGGCCAACCAGCCTTGCTAACACTCATCCGTCCTCATTTGAAATCCTTCGAATGGCAAACATAGATTCAGTTCAATCCACACATGTACACACGTCACGTAACTGCATCTGAATGTAAAGGGGAAAACTAAATTGCATGGTAAAGGTCAAAAACATGGGAATACTATTCATAAAATGATGCATTCATCCACAGACAGCCTACCTACAACTCCTCATACAATATTAAAAGAGAAGAAAATACATTTAGAAAGAGTCCACAAAAAATTTGGGCAGTGTGCCACATTCATCTCCCCTTACGTTAGAACTAAATAAGTAGGGTTGTGGTAAAATGTGTCGATTTCAAATAAAATTCTGCATGGATAGTGGTTCGTTTAAAATTTTTTTTACCACCTGGACAGTGACTACTGTACAAAGTTCTGCATTCTTCCAGTGCGGTATGGGCCAATGTATCATTTTTACATAGAAATATTACAAACACTGTAAACCCTACACTTTAATCATATACGAAGAGACTAACGCTACTACAAAATGACACTTTTAAATGCAGTAAATTAGGATGCTGTTGAAAAATCTCTTAATAATTCATTTGTTTTAAGGGGTTGCTAAAATTTTAAGCGAAAATGTAAATTTTTTTTAGTCCATTAAAAAAGGTCCTAGAGTTCTTTGGGTAGGTCTTAAATAACGAAGTGAGAAATGTGGGGTTTTACAGTAATCCGCATGTGTTTGCGGGAATAAGAAATATTAACCTCTGCACATCTCGAATAAAAGTAAGTTTAGGGAACGAAAAAAAAATATTTCCCAGGTTCCTGAGGAGGTACTCTTAAAGAAATAGATAGTGGAATTATTTCTAAAATAAATTTTACATCTTCAGCAAATAGCTAGTTGTTGAGGCTTTCCTCATACAAATTTACATGTTGAAAGGATACTGCTTACTCTCTAAATTTCTGCTTGTTTGTTGTTCGGCTCCATTTGAGCATGAACAGCACATTGTTTTTATAATCTCTGCTGATAACCTTTGTCTTAGTAAAACTGAGTCACATACGGAACCATGCAGGGAAATGTCCATTAATATAGTATTTATTTACTACATTGTTTCTTTCAATTCAAGGTCATGAGGGGGAGCCGATTCCAGCGAATAACCAAGCCAAGAGACCGAATACACCCCGAACAGGTCGCCTGTCAGTCGCAAAGTCACACTGAAACAAATAACTTCACATTTACTCACTCTTAGGAGCAACTGGCTCCTCAAGACCATTACCTTATTTTGCATATTTTTTTAGCGTAACGAAAATGAAATACTCAGAAAAAAAACTCATGTACCAAATCACACGCAAAGGCAGTTCAGGCAAAATGTAACTCCGTAAACATAATAAGATTCTTTGTGCTGAAATATTTAAAACTTTTGTAATCAAATTCTAGACAATCCATCATTCCTTCACCTCGACATATGTTTCTTTTTTCATTCGTTATCTTCCTCTCTTTCAGGACAAGGTTGCAGGGAAACAGCCTGAGTAGCAAAGCCCAGACTTCCCTTTCCCCAGCTACATACTTCACCTCTTCAGGGAGAATCCCAAGGTGTTCCCTGGCTAGCTGTAAGGTATGGAACTGAACACTTGGCTGCCAAGCTTTTGCCCCGTTGGCTCGACTGGGCACATCCAGAACAAGGTACATGGGCCGCCCTTTCATTGGACTCACCAACGCCAATTGGGTTGAGAGAAGGAGGAGATGGACGACAGCTGACTACGCAGACCAAGGCGATCTGTCCCTCAGCTACATTTCTTCAACTCACAAATCCTATTCTGGCCTAAAAAATGCAGCAAATTATGTATTCTACAGGGTATTAGACATTGGACAGCTTTCTAGTCTTAAATTTAGAGTTTTCTCCATCAATTGGCTAAAAAACAGTGATTCTAAATGAGCATTTAAAATCCAAAAAATGGGTTTCCAGGCAAGTCATGCTGGTTTTGAACAGACGTGATCCAATATACCATTTGTCTTTCACCAAGTCAAACTATTGTGGAATCACAACTGTCATCAGAAACAAGAATGTAGTGGCTATTCGAACTGCCAAGAGGTGTGTCGAGACGTTCGATGGGCTGTGAATACTGATAGTGTGCATAGACACTCCAAAATAAAAAAAAATTAAATATAACGCTTGTATAACAAACAAAATAGATTATTATATCCTTCAAGTGGATTTTCAAAATAAAAATGTTGCAAGAATTTTGCCAGTTATGTGGTATTTTCTCGTGCGGTGTATGGCGATATACTTTTTAAAGCCAACTCATCTGTTGAGGATAAAAAAAAAGTTTAATGAAGCAGTCAGAAAACAGTAAGAGATCACAGTTTGTCTCTTGACAGACTTGGCAGTACCAATGAGGATACTGGTACAACAGTGAGGATGAGAAATGGCAAAGATGGGCCAACTGGACAAAAAGAGGCAGAATAAAAAGAAGCGAGCTGGGCAGCAGTTACACAGTGAGAGAGAGAGAAAGAAACATCCAGCAGAAGAGAGCGGTGTCTGTAGAATGCCATCGATCCAGCTCTGGTAGAAACGAACAGCTGAGCCAGATGCAACACACTCTCACACTGACACACAGTCAAGCTGCTGATCCCACAGACATCCAAACAGTCAGAATAATCAATTTTGTTTTACTTCAGTGAGACAACCTACCTAGTTAAATTATACAAACAGCTGAAGCTAAGTAAAACTTCAATCATCGTGAGGTGAACCTTCAACACTGGAGAATTGTCTAGTTAAAGACATCGGTCAGAAACTGAAAATGAATCAACACCACTTGTAATAGAATTGAGATTTTTGGGTAGGTTTTTTTTAAAAACTATCCATCGTAAGAAGAAAATATTCACAGAATAGTTTCTAATTTTGTTTTGCAGATTTTTTTAAACAAATAAAATTGAATAAAACTCAAATACAAACAAATTAATACAAAACTTTAAGTGCATCAACAAACACAATTTCAGCTAATTGGTTTTAAATTTGACTGAGCATCCGAATGACTGACTGATTTTCTCTGACAAATCAAGTTGGCCAAGTGTCAGTTTTACCGACTGCTTGCTGTGCCCATCAATGGCAGAGTGTTGGTACAGCGAACATTTCTGCCTCCCTCTCTGGCCTGGTGGGGACTGATTAAAACCTTCTGCTGAAACAAGGTCATAATTCACTTAGCCATTTCCCAATTTCCGCATAATTACCCTCCCGCTTTGCGAATCCTAACACACGGGAACACACACGCGCACACATTCACACCAGCGCTCAGACACAAACACATTTTCTCTCTGATTTGTGTCATTACTGAGAGGAGAGTGGCTAAAAGGTTTCAGAGTTGGCCTCTTAGTGACAGCTTAAATGGATAAAACCTCAATTAAAGATGTTCCCTCTCTGCCAAGCTCTCTCCGTGAAAGGAATGAGCATAATTTTGTGCAGTTTGGTGATGTAAAGAATTTGTCATGTGTCTGTTCCTCTGGGCTGACATATCGCACCTTCGAACCTTCTTATCAAGTTGCAGAATAATTTCTTACGAAATTCAGCTCAAAGAAAAATCACTTGTATAACTTTTGAAAAATTAGTTTAAATTTATTCCTACGATTGAATAATATTATTAATAAAATTTTAAAAAGATAGATTTGATACAAGAGAGGGATTTTCTGTAACAGCATTTTTTCTTCAGACAGATTCCTGAGAGTCAGACCTACTTATTCAAAACTGATAAGAAAACAGGTGAATTTTTATGTGTCATGTTTGTAACATTTTGATACTACACCATCCTACTTAGCTGTGATGAGACCAAACATCCGGCCTCGGACTGCATCAACATTGCTATCATTAGCCACTTTATAAACACACTATGAGCATCCAGTGTGTGTGTGTGTATTTGTGTCTACGCATGCACTGACAACCATTACCACCTGCTCCCCTACCAAAAAGCCCCAGGTGTGTTGTCGAGAAATAAAAACACATAAAAACACAAAAATAGACCTACACACACACAAGACACACGCCATTAACACACACTGATACGTAAAACTCTGAAACAGCTTGTGAATATCACAGCTTTGCTATTAGCACCTGATTACACCGCTGGAGCTTTGGCACCGGCTCATGGAATAATGTTAATATCAACATTTATGTGTATTTATGAGAGTGTTTGTGTTTGTGTGCAGCTTTGCAATGTGGGATCTGTTCTCTGTGGAGAGTTTGTTCAAATTCAACCTGTGGGTGGAAAGAAAACCCCTATTTCAGTTTCATGCTTTGCCTAAAATATAAGGATAATGAGAGAAGATAGTCTTTTGGTAACTTTGATGCATAAAAACAACATTTTGAGCACCTCAGAAGGCATCCTATTACCAGTAACTTGAAATAACACCGCAGAACAGCAGCACACCTCCCTGAATTCATTCTTGAGAATCTGGAAAAAAGACCCAATAAAGCCAGGGATAAAAAGTATAATTTAATGATTAGCTTAAAATCTCTTGAATGTCATTGGTTAATCTACAAGGTCTTATTTCTCTTTCCTGTCAGCAGTTATAGATATTGGGTTCTGGGATAATGCCAATGATATACGGAAAACTGGTACTCACTGAAGTACGATCTATTATTTTAGTGAGGCCAGATCGATTGCTTTTAAATGCATCGTGCTCATCTATGACTGCATTGTATTTATCACAAAAGATAGGTTGGACAATTAACCTGTTAATTTGATAAAAAAGTAAATAAACAGTCCTTGTGAATGTATAAAGTTTGAACATTTAAATCACCAACAGATTGGTAACAGCGTCTTTGGAGAGCAACATAAGAAAAATGACTGTTCTCCTTCTTTCAGAGTCAGCTGTCTGCTGACCAGCCACCGCTGTCTTCCCAAGTGTGCATTAAATAGTAAAGCAGCAATCATAGTTTGATTTCTTGAAAAAAGTATTTGTAACAAAAGGCGGATCACATCCAGAAAACCAACCCATAATTCAGTCTCAGATACTGTGCGTTGCACGCCATCCTTTAAGATTTATTTATAAGTTTATGTGAAACCACTTTTTAGAAGGAATATACAAGCCACAGTTAACATTGTAAGTGGTTTTAGTTTCATCACAAGGTAGACGTTGAACCTTAAGAGCAATTTTAGTTTATGAACATTTTCAGAATTGCTTTTTTAGAGTATTGAGGACTGCATTGAGGTCATATGAGAACATAGATTTTTTTTTTTTTTTTTTTTTACTTTGCTTCAAATTGTGAAATACTTGCTTAGATAATTCTGTATGTCTCCAGATGTTCTCAACTAATTTTGCTCCAGAATTGCAGCTGCAAAGTTTCTGTGGACAAGATGGAAACACAGAGTACTTCCTTCCCACGTTTAACATTTTTCATTTTTACTTCTTCACACTTATACAGCTGGATGAATGTTGATTTTGAACAGTTACAAGACTGAGCATCGCATACAATACCTGAGAAGAGCTTTTAATCACTCACATCCAGACAGCCTATCCGAAAGGGCACATAGTTGCCTTTACACAGCCAGAATAGCAATCACTCACACACTCAGTCACACCTTTGAGTAATTTAGACTTTCCACTTCAACAGTTCACATGTGGTTGGAAAAAGGCCGAGACCAAGGAACCCACACATATTTTTCAAGGCTGCACAGAAACCACATCTGGAATCATATTTAGGCTTCTCTGATCAACAGTGAGCTCGGGCTTGTCCTGGTCGCAATAATGTCAGGAGTATATGAAATAAATAAAAACAGATGCTGGAGTTTAAACCTTGGGAAATCATTCTGTTTTTGCAATATTTATTTGGGCCTTTGAAGGAGCTTCGTTTCCCATCAGGTGGTAAAAGCATTAATAAATTTGCAGAATTCATAGTAATCTTGCACAATCTTGCATTCTTGTTTGGTTTTGAAAGAAAGTTTGATTTATGTACTGATTTTTTTTTTTTTTTTTTTTTAGAAAAATTATAGCCCTAAATCAAACTTTAAGGCTTATTTTGAGTAAGATTTACATTTTTGTCAAAACAGCTTAATAAAAATGTTAAAAAATTGAGTCATCGTTGTCAGAAACTGACAAATTATAGCTTACAGCTTGACCCTATCAACACTTACATTATTACCATCCACACTAATCTCAAAGTCTATAAGCAGGATCTTTGATCATAAAAGATGAGACACAACACTTCCCTTGAGACCGAACTTGTATTTTTGGCGTGTTGAGAAAAAAATCTGTTTTTAAATTTATTACACATGGGACTAAGCAGAAGAACGAAAGCAGCACTTGTGTGATGTTAAGCTTCTACACTGACTGCAGCCCACCAAGCTAAACCGACAGCTTCTTTCAGATTGACTACCAAAAATAAATCTCAACCAGCAGGAAGCAGTGCTGCTTTTTATGTCTGGATGATCAGCCCATAGTCAGAGACTCCACAGTTGATCTCCCAGATCTAAATCTTTACAAATAAACTCTGAATTTAATGTGTTTGTATTGGAATGACATATTGATATATTTGTTAAAAAATGTTCATTTAAAACAGGTTTCCTGTTCTTCCACAATTCAACCACATTCTTAAAGAGGCTTAAAAATACAGTTTTTGTTAGCTACTGGACCACCAACGTGGAATTCATGCAATCTCTTAAATCAATACCAGTCAGACATTGGATCCCGGCTTTCTGTCAGGCTCAATCAGAACCTCCTTATTCAGTGTCTCTTGTGTGAGTCAAGTCTCAACAGAGTTCCATGTGTAAAATCTCTACTAACTCTGCTTCTTTTGAATCCAAGCGATTACAATCACCAGTTAGTATTTGACTCAGGACCAAACCAGCATGCTTTCTTCAACATCAATACTTCATTTTCACAGCAGTGTCTCCGATTAGTCGATCATGTCAGCGAGACGCTGTTTGAGGAAATGAAAGGTCCAATCAGGATGCAAAAGTACAGGGTAGGTTCAGTATTTTACACTTTTCTTTCTATCAGGGTGAAAGCTTTTTTTTTTAAAGCATAAATGTAAATTCCCATCTATGATCTGGTGTATCTTTGGTCAGTCGTAAAAAGACACATACAAAAACAGAAAAACATTAGGAAAGGTTCGAGCAATGACTGACCAAGGACATAGAAAGTCACTTTTCCATGCATGCAAAATAGGAAAAAGCTCCTGGCTTCAAAAAGCTTCAGCCCTCATAAACTTCTATTGAAAAATTGGCTATAACAAAGTCACTTTTGGTGTTAAGTTAACCATTCTGGCTCCATTAATTTTGTTAGCATAGATTCTCCATGGTTCTTACATTTTTTGTCATTATTTGGGCCTGCACACAAGTTATCCAAGTTAATACCTGGCCAATCAGATGCACCAATTAAAAAGGTGGTTCATCCCATGTGGGGACGTTAGGCAGGTCTGATTGACAGATTTTACTTAGCCAATGACAGCAGGAAGTCAGACCATGGGCCAAACAGATTGGCAATTTGCCGCTCTCCGGTGGCAGGGGCGTGTACCTTCAAAAACCTCTTGGTTGGCAAGGTGGTTGCCATGCGAACACAGACCCTATCCTAAACTGCATATTTCCTGATCCAAAACTTCAACATGATGCTGTGGGTAAAGCAGTAAAATGGTGACTAAATTGGCTTCATTTTGATTGAGCCGAACATTATGAACAATATCACGCTCACTATACCCACCCTTTTTACGGTCTTTGGGTGTGAGTAAAAAAAAAAAAAACACAAGATCTCAAAGTGATGCAATATGTTTTCAGGTACTGGAGAGATTGAGTCCAAGCCGATTTAACATTAACTCACACTGCTTTTATATTTTGTTTTAAAAAAAACTCTTAGAGTTCATTCCCGTTTTTCTTCAAAAAGAACTAAAAAATAGGAACTCACACGAAAAAATCAAGCTGATAAATAGACATAAAACATGGGGATAATTGATTCCCACTTTCCCCTTTCTACGTGCCTAAATACCCAACAATAGCTGTCAAATAAAAGAAAAATTATTTACTTAAAACTCTGTGCAACAGCATGGGAGAATGAACTACACAAGATCTAATTATGCAACCAGTAGTCATCCATCATGCAGGTATTTTTTATTGCTTTAATTAATAATATCTCAGTGGGAAAGTCTGAATGCCAAACACACACTTTCCCACCTAAAACCCAGACTCCAGTCAGCCTCACACTGCATGCTCATTTTACACATCACTAATAAATGATCTGATCATAATCACAAGTTTGTCTGAGGGTGAGGATTTACTACAGAAACACACACTCACAAGTAGGACCTGGTATCTTGTGTTTGTAAGGGGTTCTCTCATGGTGTTAATATTCATAAATGTAAATATTGTTGTCATAAGTGGGACTGGGAGATAGATAGGTTTGTGTTGCTGTCAGAGGGATTGATGACTGGTTGCCGTCTGTGTGGCGGAGTTACAATGCTGTGTTTGAGGACTCAGCGTGTGGATCAGGGGCACTGGCCGAGCATTATTACTGCTATTATGTTGACCCACCTCCCTCTGCTCTATTATAATTTAAAATAAAATCCATCTGTATTCTTCTGGATTTCCTTTCTTTATAACGGTAGTCCCACAGTATCCATTTTTCTTGTATTATTTTCTTCCCGCCTTGCGTGGCATGTCTCTGTGCACTCTGACGAGTTGCATGAATATAAAGCAAGCTCCACCTCAGTATCAATTACCACGCATATGCATGCCTTGTATTATAAGGAGTGAATCCTTGCAACAGCTGGCTTCATATCTATGACCTGGATTGAGGTGACACCATCAGGAAAAAACCCACACACATAAACACACGTTGTGTCGAGCTGTGCTTGTTTAGTGGCAACCTGATTGCTAGCAAAATATACAATTGATAAATTAAGAGATATCGCCGGATATCTATTATGCAAATCAAGTTAACTGCTGTGTTATCAAATTACACTCGTACTCATGTATACACATACGTACACTGGCGCACACACCACTCACATTCACAGCGGTGGTTAATTGCCAGGTGGGGGAAGATAATGTGTGATTTAACGGACTGATGGATTTGTTTTTGTTTCGGCCACCCATCAGTGAGCAGAGACATCTGTAACAGTCCAAACACACACACATACTGGGTCTCACACATCCAATTGCGCATATTATTACACACATTTGTGCCCGTGCAGGGATATCAGTGACTCATAGGCAGCAGCAACAATCTTTGTGCAGGACACTAATGCGGAAAATTACCCATCCTTACTTATTCATTCCCTCATTATATTCACTTTAAGCATCTTCCAGAAGGTACAGCAAAGATTGGTGTGGGTTTATGTTAGTGCAGATGCTGGTATGGACACATTTGTAATGCATGATCATGAGTGCAAAGTTTTAATCCTGTGTAGAAGTCCCAGGCTGTCTCTAGTGTTGATGAGTGGCTCAGGGTCAGTAGCTGCTTGAGAAATTGCAAGGTCCTGAGGCTTTACAATGTGTTTACTACTCGAGCTGACAGCTATAGTACAGCTTATTATTGGCCTTCTAAACCTCTACACTGCAAGTTAGAGAAACTCCATGGAGGCTGACCGCCAGTAGCTATAGGCACGGGAGCTTATAAACGTTGAGAAAGAAAGGATTAAAATAAAAATACTGGAAATGGGACCAGCGTTTGTGAGAAATGGTTTGTAGTGGATAAACGAGTAGATTAGACAGGGTTTTCTGAAGTGTATCTGTCTCTTATGCATCACCGTCCATGGTCCCTTTGTCTGCTAATTCACTAAGCAGCCTCAATTTGAAAGTGTTATCCATGCTAACTGTTCAGACATTGTCTGGATGTGAATTGTGAGAATAAGCAAAGAGGTAGAGATGGGAAATCCGGGATGAGACAGGTCCACTGAGATCAGAGTGTTCTTTAATTAACTGCAGTCTTTTTCCATAAAAGACACACACACCAAGACTCACATTGCAGGGGCAAATATTATTCTGCCTCAGGGACAAAAGCCGTATTGATAGTGGACAGGCGGAAAGAGAGAAGGGATGACTGCTGGGCTGTGCTCTGAACACCGAGACGGTCAGGGTTAAAGGTTAAGCTGCTTCTAACTGCAATAGTACTCTCTATGCTCTCCCTCAAGATAAAACATCTGCGCCCTGAAAATGCCCAGTGAAAAAATTAACTAACACTTTGCTAACGTTAATACTGCACATGATACATCTATCTGATTGTGTGGAGGTCAGAGGTTCATAACTTCCTTGTATGCCTTTGAGCATTTTATGAAAATCAACCTTAGTCTCTGATGCAAACAGCAAAGTGGAATTTTATTAGCATTTATTAATAAAATACTCAACAGCGGGAGAGAAAATTGAAAAGAAGAACCCCCACAATGAGCTGGAGAAAATATCAGCTAATTAAAAGAAAGCTTCTTTGTATATCACAAGAAGAAAATTTTTGTTGCTTTTCTTCATTTGTACTAAAAAGCTATTCTTTTATGAGCTACCAGCTCAGTAAACTCTAACAGTTTTATGTCTTTCTAAGAGCTAAAGCCATTGCCGTTGGGTTATTGCCTCCACACAAAAAAAATTCATCCTTCCTCTGCAGATTTGTACCCAGCGGTGAAATTTTATGTTTATATTTACACCTTGTGCAACCATAAGACCGAGTCGCAATTAATCTGAATGCTCCTCATGAGGGCACGATAAATTCTGAGGAGGTGGTGAGCAATACAAATTGAGATCTTCTAAGTGAAAACTTGCACCAAAAAACATTTATAATACAACAGGATTTGCTGCCAGATGAAAAATGAAAATAAAATGATGTATTATTGTTTCACTGGGGTTTAATTACCTTGTGTATATGATGTGTAGTTTATTTCGACATCCACTCAAGACAAAGTATGGAATAAAGCAACACACAAGCTATGTTTTAAAAGTCAGCTCATTTAACATGCCAGACACAAGTCTCCAGGATTTATTTAGCCATACATAAATGTATAGATACATACAAGATTTAACTGCGAGCTGTGCCAGGAGAGATAATCCTGCAGCGTGTTTCCGCAGGCCGATGCTACATTCTCAGGAATCCAGTGGCAGAACTGTGGACTCACTAGGATAGTTGAAAAAGGCCGCTTTTGAAAAAGGAGAAGGGGGTAGGAGAAGCTTTCTCCAAGATAAGAGCGAGGAGCCAAGGATTAGGAGGATAACAAAAAGGCCAACTGACTGTGTGTAAACAAGAAAGGAGGTTAGGAACGAATAGAAGAAGAGAGCAAGTTGGAAGGAGAGCTGGAAAGAGAGATTGAATAGTGACACGTATGTAACACAATGGGGTCAGAATGAAGAAGTGTTTCTAATTGAACCAGATAGAGGAAAAGACAGTGAGACGGTGTAAAAAAACCCAAAGCAGAAAAATTACGTGATTTCTGTTTTTCTCTAGTTCTCCAACGTCAATAAGAAAAAAGAAAGAACTTGGGCAGTGAAAGATTTGTAAAGTAAGGGAGACAAACACAGTATGTACTAGTTGTATCAAGAGGTGCTGAAAAGATGGTTTGAATCCAACTTGACTACTCAAAGGGAACTCAGAGCAACTCAAGGCGTATATAGCTTTACCTAATCATTTAAGATTTTTAAAAAAATTCTCATCAGTAAAATATTTGCAGCAAAGCCACTCAAACCCAGTTATTAAAATCCCCAAAATAAAATCACCATCAGCCCATAAATGAACCAAGAGTGTGGGATGATCAGAAAAAGTCTTCTAAACCAAGATCTCAACCTTTCTATTTGACAAGGATATGGAATACTATACAAAACACACGCACACTGTAAAGTTAAAATAAGATGTGAAGTCTTACTGTATGTTGGAGCTGTTCCAGAAAACAGAATGCCTGTTGGCTGTCACTTGGAGCACACTGGTTAGAACCCAGAGACACAGCGCTGCCAGAGCCATGCTCCTCTCCTCTCCTGGACTCGATCCCCTCTCTCTCTCGGTTCCCTTCACCCCACCAAACAACGCGACTCAAACATCCCTCCAAATGCCTAGCAGAGGAGGAGAAAAAAAAGCTTCATGCATGCAATCAAAGCTGCTGTTAGTATTTTAACGTTGCCAAAGTTTACAGTAATGTGAGGAGCACCCCCTTTTAAAAGCTTAAAGCAAACACTGCAAACCTCCTCCTCTCTCCCTTCCCTCCTCCCTCATAAAAGAATCCGGGGATTAAAATAACGGGGCTTATGGTCCTTTGGATGCAGAAGGACGGGTCCTCTTTGCGCCCTTCTCACCGGGAAGCGCAGCGTCTGGATCCACCACCGGAGCGCAAAATAACGGTCCTCAGATCTCCAAAAGTCCGATGTGGAGATGAGGAGTTTATGTTTGAAAGCAAACCTACTTGATAAAGATTTTCTTTAAAAAGTAAAACATTTTAAGCAAGTCCTTTTCTTTTAAAGTCTTCTTTTGATGCTTTAGCTTCCAAGAATCTGAGATCTCACTGTGCTGCAAACAATTCAAGCAGCTAGTTTCCTCAGGCTCTCAGCCATGCATGGTTTACTACGAGCAGCCTGCACCCCCGTTTCACTACTCCTGTCTCTCTCCTTCTCCTTCTCTCTCTGCTTGCCAGGCAGCACTCGTTCACTTTTTAACTCCACCCCCTGTGAGCGACAAAAGCGCATTCCTCCAATATTGTGGCCGAATTGCAGCGCATCATGCATCACTGTGACTCCAGATCTCCTTGTCTACTGGTCCACCTCGACTGGTGGTGTGAAACTAGAAAGATCAGAATGCAACCTCTCCCACAAAACCTCAAAACATTCAATTTATTCTAACCAAGTTATTGCATTTGTGATTTTATTCCCCTATAAGTCCAAAAAACAAATGTGTACTTTGGTTTGTGTGAATTTTTATGTAAAAAGGGTGTCTGTACATATTTAGAAATCGGAAAACAATGTGAAAACTTATTTTTGGCTAGGACTGTGGCATTTAATTTTTTTTTTTTTGTAGTTTCTCCCGAAAGCTGTACAAAAAATATGTTAAAAATTTGGCAAATACCTCATTTTTCAAGCCTAGTTTATGGGGGTCAAAATGGGCTGAAAATGATTTGTTTCCCTGATGAAAACATGGCAGATCTTTCCTTTACAATAGATGTGTACTGTAAATTTATAAACTTGACGTAACAAAAAAATTGGCTTGGAGATTATTTTTGCAGGATGTGCTCAGCATGAACATGTTTTTTTATTTTCTTTGCCAATTTTCATCTCACCAGCCAATTACTGTGAGAATGCTGCAGCCACCTGCACCCTGTATCAGACTAACAAGTAGGCTTATGGGAAAATGAATGAGTGAATGAGTGGATGGATACATTGCAATTTCAATGTATTTTTAGCTTGCCTCTTGTTTTTTTGGCAGAAAGTTGTTCATATTATAAATACACAAAATCTAAACCAACAGCACACTTTTCTTTCTAATTAATAAGTACACTTGAACACATCAATTTTTGTCAAAATCCTTAACTTTCTTATGTTGTTTTGTAAAGTCATATTTCACTGTATTACCCTTTCACTTTGCTTTCCTCAGCAAGTTTTTGACCATGTAAAGAGTTTCAATTTAACTTACGCTCATATGTTAGAAACAAAGTATAAAACCAACCTTTTTTTGTTTAATTCAGCTCTGTTTGTTCTAAAATAAATATGTTATAATTTCTATTTGCCTACTTTTCTGTTTTCTCCTATTCTGATAACTTAAAAAAGTTACAGAAAAATAAGGTTTACAGGTCTTTTTTTTCAAAGCTTAAACGCTCAAAGTTTGTTTTTTAAAATAAAATTTGGGTCTTACCTGGGATTCTTGTGAACTTTTCAAAAATGTATAAAAATATATATACGTATGTCCCATTAATAGGCTACTTTCAATAATTTCAAAAATCAGGTTTTATTAATCAATGCCCATGTTTTTTGTGTTAGATTAGAAATGAGGCAGCAGGTGGCCTGGAGCTCCTATATTCCTAAATATGCCCTCTCCATTACCTCCACAAAACTCTGCATCTAGGTGTCTATCTGTGTGTATGCAAGAGAGAGAACGAAACCAGACAGAAAGAAGGAGACAGAGAGGAATGGAAGATAGGAGTAAGATTGTTACAGTTTTTTTTGCTGCCTGCTGGGAATGAGTTGGTTAAGGAGAAGTCAGAATGATTTATTGGGAGAAAAAAGGAGGGAAATAGGGAAAAAGAAGGCAAGAAAGAAAGAGAGAGATGAGATGCCATTGGGGAATCCCTCTGTCTTTTCCAGTCCTTCCTCTCCCCTCATGAGCTGTCCACTTACTCCCTCCCCCTGATCCTCCACCACTCGCTGATTCCTCACACCTCTTTATTCCTTTTTTTTTTTTTTAAAGAAAAACTTTCTCTTTGGGACAGTTCTTGCTTTCTGGCTCTGTAATTTTGCACCTGTATTTACTCCCTGGTGGGTTCCTCATCTTTTTTTGTTGTCTTCAGTCATTTTCTTATGCTCTTGTTGAACATCAGAAATAAATTTGTTTGTTCAACTCACTTTCTTCAAATTGTGCAGCCACGGTAGATAGAATTGTCTACCCACTCATGATTTAAACTTGGTCCCTTTAGGGACCAAAATCAAAATTTCAAACACAGGCAACAACACAGCATCATTTGACCTCAGCTGAATATACAAGCAGGAGTTTTTAAAAAATCTTACAACTTGTGAAAACTTTGTCTAACAAATAACTTCAGCACTTGTACAAAAATCTTTTCCTACTGACAACTCAAAGTCAATGCAACACAATGAGGGCATAATACGTATATATCAGGCACAGCAATCAACTGATTTTATTCTATTTGACAAGCGGCTGATTGCAGTCATGGAGTTGAATGCTTGACTGTGTTTAGTCTATTTGAATGTGAAAATGTACCTACATCTCTGTATGAGTAATTAGTCTGGTGCGAGACAGAAAAGTGAAATGATGTAATTAGAAAATAGCTAAAAATGAGCAGACTTGTTTGCTCTTGCACCCAGGTTGTGCAAGTAGGAAGACTTGCTCACAAGCGGCTGTGAGATTCGGCCACACTAATACAGGAAATGAGGAGTGGTGGGTTGCTGTAAACTAACATGAGCAAAGTAAACAGAAGAAACATGCTAAAAATGCTAAGTGCAATTTAAATGACAACCATGTGTTAACCAAACCTAACATAGAGATCTACTAAAACTTTGATGCAAGCTACATAAAATCTATAACTGGACTACTGTTTGGTCAGTACTATAAGGCCGCAAAATAATAAAACTGGGTTGGGCTGTGATCAGATAAGCAGCAACAAAATATTGTTGATACAATCAAAATGTATCATTACTTAAAAACTGGAATCGATGGTGAAAGCGGGGTGATGTGTAGTATGTGATGTTATACTGTATATAAAAAATTGACTGTATTTTCTATTGAATAATAGAAAATATATGAAGGATGTTTTTGACAACGAATATTTAATTGGTGTACATTTTTGTTTTAATAAGCCGCAGTATGAATAGCAGGATATTCTGCACTAGTAGGAATGTTGTCAGCAAAAAATCAAACGGCAAATATTTCTTTTTGAAAACAGAAAACTTTGAAAACATAATACAACAATTTGTTTTTTACTTAACAATTTTTCATCAAAACTAAAGTATTCTTTCAGTGTCATTCCTTTACAGCTACAATAGGGAATGCAGTGAGAAATTTTTCACATGATTATCTGTTCAAACTAAAGCGAAAACAAATTATGGATCTGAAAGGAACTACTCATATTATTATCTAGATTCAACTGAATAACTACACACCCAATCTGTAAACCCACAATAGAGCAGAAAGTTTGATTTTGATCTCTAATGGACGTGCAGATTTTGTTATTTTTGAAAAACAAAAACCCAATATCTCACCTTTTTATTTGGTTTCTCTTCAGAAACCTCAGTTCTGTTTTAGAAAACACTTGTGTTAGTTCTCATCATCCAGTTCCTCTGCTGTGGATAGGGGGGTACTTTTGAATCACGCTTGAATTGAGATTATTATGAGAAACAACCTCAAGGCTCACTGCTTATGGCTTGTATAACATTTCCAGCTCAGAACTGCCCAATGGCACATCTGTCAAGAGCTTCTTTCTAAAACTTTGTAATGTAATCTGAGTTTTCTCATAGCACTGATGATTGAATATTGGGTTTTTGCAGAGCACAAAATCCTCCCATGGGGACTAAGGAAGTGAACAAAGAACAGATAAATTCAGCAGATCTTTGTGGTGCACATAAACATCATCCACCAAACTCCTTTTAGGAGTTTTTCTATATTCTGATGGAATTTGTGAACTGGGAGTTTCTCTTTTACTCCACCTCATGCTCACTCTGTTTCTTGGCCTGCTTCGCTGTTCACTGTTGTGTTAGTAAATTGTACTGACACTACCTCCGCCTCCTCTTGCTCCATCACCACCTCTGCTGCTCCCCCTCCCTCTCTGTCCCTCTTTCACCCGAGCGACTGACACGAATTTTCAATTTCTCTGTTTACCTTTTACTGCTGTGCCTAAAACAACACTGGAACTGGCTAAGAGCGAGGAGGTGGGGGTTTAGGGTGGAGATTGAGATGAGTGTGGAAGGAGGAGGGTAGAACGATAGAGGAGAGGTGACACTAAGATTGGATGGGCCTAGAAGGAGGAGGGAAGAAAGTAGGAGGGTGAAGAAGTGGAGGGGATGCAAAAATTGAAAGAGGTGCAAAAAGAGAGAACAGGGCTTTCTCTGTGTTTTGGTTAGAGAGGAATCCAAGGGGGAAAGAGAAGAAGCGTGGGGGGGTGGGAAGGAGAAGCCAAGTTGATACCTCTGAACAGTCACGCAAACTGATTCAGCAAAGGGCAAGATGGAGAGAGAGCGAGGAGGAAAAGGAAATGAAAGGGTGGAAAGTGTGTAAGTCGGTACGGGGTGGAAAAAGTTTGATGAGGCACAGAACATTAGGAGTGCAATGATATATAGAGAGTGAGGGGGAGTGTGAGATTTATAGTGGTACAGAAAGAGGGAGAGGACAGCAAGAGTGATGTGTGGCGAGGGTTTTTTTTTTAAGAAGATGGGTGAGATGGAGAAAAAGGGAAAAGAGAGGGCATAGAGAGAGAAAAAGAAAGAGAGCTCAGAATAGATACGCTCCCAACAGCATGAAATATTGAACGAAAAAGGCTGAACACAAGGAGGGGCCAAGAAAATGGAGGGACTGATAAAGACAAATACAATCGTTTTGTGTGTGTGTGTGTTTGCGTGTGTATTGTTTTGAAGACAAAAGAAGAAGATGAGAGAGAGAAGAAGAGTAGGTGACGGGAATATGAAGAATAGTCGCTAGCGGCAGAAGACCAATTCTCACATGCACCCACACAAACATACACTCACACACATCGCTTTGAGTTTAGATTACCCCCGAGTGTGGAGAAGCTCGAGTGAAATTTGGTGGTGTTGAAAGTATCACGCAGCAGAATACTTTTCATCACTACTTGCACCATCCAGACACACACTCTCGCACACTAACACACACTTTTGCACACATGCACGCCCCGGCACCACCACTACCCCACTTCCACCAGCCTTTGATCTCACTTTTCACTGATCTTCTCTCCTTCCATGTCAAATATTTAGGCTGCGTTTGGCAGGTTTGACGAGAATTACCATGGAGAAATGATTTTATTTATTTAACTTCCACATCATCAGAAGTCAGTGTCAGTAGCTCTGAGAGGATCAGCATTGATCCAAAAAACTAGATTGTTTGGTTTTATGTTCCACACATTATTGTGATGAAGAAAATGCTTTTCTGAATGAAAAGTAATCTTTTACACATTCTTATGGCAAAAATTTTAAATTTTAAAAGACACTTTGTGAACAAAAAAATCCATCTAAATTTCTTTGGCTAAAATGTTTTATTGTAAAAGTTGTGAAAAAGACCATTCATAAATTTTTGGTTAATTATTTATTTTCAGAGAGAGAATTTCTCCTTCTATATTTCTCCTGCTTACCAGGACCTAGTATATTCAAAAGGTCAGATTTTCTTTTCCTTATGTCAGAGATCTGACCATAAATCAGAGCGATTTTATCAGTGAACGAAAGTGTGTACGTGAAGAAAAAATAAAAGGAACAAAGACAGAGGGGGTGTTGCAATGATAAGTGTACGGTAGATAAGCAGGGTTAGAGATACAAACGGAGTCATGATTAATGCTCCGTATGCCACAAATTTGGACATTAGTGCTATATTTTTGAAAAGCTGACGGAATTTAATTGGAGAAAATATTAAGATTTTGACAACATACAGTGTAAAAAAAATCTTGAAAAAAATTTAAAAAAGAGATTTTTCAAACACAATTGGGTTTGATTTTTTGGGGGAGGGGGATGATCCAATGCTAATAAAGTCCAGAAAATGCCTCACTGCGTACATACACACATATTAAAGGTGACACAAAAAAGTACTTATGGTGCTACTTTAGTGATTTTTTTAAAAATTGTCAAATTATCAGTTTTAAATAAATAGAATTTCTCCTGCTAATAAATTGCATTTAAAAAAAAAATCAAACATAATAATATACATTAGGATGTTTGCTAAGTTTGACAACAAACATATTGTTGTAGCGTTATATTATGCTGATATCTACAAAGCAATTGACTATGTCTGGCCATCTTCATCTATCAGAGTGGTGTCTCCCGACATGTTTTTTACAGAGCCTCTGAAACACACATCTCAGCACAATAGCCATGCTTTTTCTTTTTATGACCTTTTAAATATTTAATATTCTAATTATAAAAGGTCTTTAAATTTTCTACACTCATAATGATCAACTAACTTTATCTGATATTCCTCCTCTGTCTAGTTGATGCTGTCTGTGAGCTCTGGCTTTTACTTGGCCTTTTTCTTAATGGCATCATTATTAAACACTGACATCAGCACTTACTTGAAGGGATTGTTCTTGAAAATCTGTGTAGGATGTGCATATATTATTACATGAGTGCAAATATGAGAAAAGCAACTACATATGCATACACAAACGAAACACAAAATTTGAGCATGTAGAATTGATCAATTGCTTGGTTGCAACAATGTCAAAAAAGACCCAAAGATGTCGAGACTTGCTTGATTTTTTTTTCTGTTGTCTCATAGCCCACTTGGACAATTTTCACTGTCTAGTAAAATTTATGCTAGTATATTATCACCAACATTAGAAAAAGTCTAATTTTAATACACTTACAAAATGCACGCAAATATATTTTATCAAGGTCATTCAAGCCAATATGAACATCATAGTAATTTACTTTCTGCAACTTTAATCAATTTGAAATGGGTTAAAAAACTATAGCTAGGTGAATGGAAATCCGATAGACTTACTTTATATCTAAGTTAATACCTAAAAAAAAATATTAGGAGTGATATACGTATGCAAATCTAAAGCTTTTGTAAGAGCTTTTGCATTTTTTAAGTAACGTAAATATATGTTGCCATTAATGTAATTTTCTTTTACTGCTTCTTTTTTTTTCTTTCTCATTTTTCTTATTTCCCCGGATTTTCCAATTTCCTCAGATATAAAGATGGGGAGCAGAAAAATTTAATGTTTAAATAACAGTCAACACAGCATCCATTGGATGCTCATCCCGAGGGAGGGATCTCTCTTTTGTGTGGATCCCCATGCGGTTTCTTATTTTTTTTTCCTTACTGATGGGTTTTGAGGAGTTTTTTCTCACCATGAAGGAGAGACTAAGGGCAGGATTGTGCTGAAATTGTTTAGCTAGCTTTTGTTAGTTAGCTTTTAGTTGTGTATTTGTGTGTCTACATTTTTCTTTTCTTTTCCTTATTTTTGTACTTTTTTAGATCTGCACTGTGAAGCCAATGGAGACATTTTTTTTTGTGTGTGTGATTTTGGTCTATTCAAATGAATTGAATTGAGTTTTATTTTATGCTTGTCAGAAGTCCATAATTGTTTTTAATTTAATAAAAATTAATTTATTGAATTTACATAATAAAAATGCATTTTTTTATTATTAAAAACAAAAACAACATCTTATGGTGTTATAATCATTAAACCCCAATGAGATGGGGCTAAAACTGTTCAATTTGAGTTGGATGCAAAAAATGTAGCTACTACTGATATTGTTTGAATTAGCTAAGTTTAACTAACTTGCAAAACAGTTTTATTATTGCAGTAAATCTACAAAAATAATCTGTTTGAAAAAATTTTTTTATCACATCTTGAACATTATTTTTAACAATACAAACTGTCGCAGCTGATTATCAGCTCACTTGTCATAAAAGCTCAGCAGAAGATACGTTCTGCAGCAACTGAGAAAATCCAAGCAGAAAATCCAGATGATGACAGCGTTCTACATGACCATCATTGAGTCCATGTTCACCTTCTCCAAATGTTCTCCATCACTCTGTGGTACGCTGAAGCCAATGCCAGAGTCTGACAGAGACTGAAGCACATCCTGAGAAGAGCACTACGCTAAGTAGGTGATTGGCTGCTGCCTTCCATCAATCCGGGACCTTTACATCTCCAGGTGAGCAGGTCAAGTAGAGGATGGCACTTCTCATTCTGAATGTGCCATGTCCCTCTGGTAGGAGGCTGAAAATCATTAGAAACAGAATGTCTTGTCACTGTTGAGCCGCATTTTGTAATAACGGTGCATTTTGTAATAAACTGTGTGTGTGTGTGTGTGTGTGTGTAGTTTTTTTTGCACATGCACAGTTTTCCTTCAAATGTGTCCTGCTTTAAGTTATTAACTTTTAATATGTACTTAGAGGCATAGATTTCAGTTTTACTTTACAAACTGTTTTTAATGCAGTGAGCATAACTTGGACAATGCAGGTTTAAATTCAGTCATATAATTTCTTATCAAGGGCAAAACATCTACATAACTTTAGATCAACTGCAAAATGTCTTTATACTTCCATATATTCAATTACACAGATAATATTTGGCACAGTTTTTTCATACCTGGCATCATGTTGAACTCTGTTGGCTGTCTCAATTAAGCATGCAAGCAGCGCATGATCTTTGTAGAACTGATGCAGCAGCCAATCAGATTACAGCCCGCCCGCATTTATTACAAAATGCACCGTTATTACAAAATGCGGCTCAACAGTCACAAAACAGTTTTTTCCCTTTTGCTGTTTCTCGTGAACACTTTAAAACATCTGTACCATCTGGTATATTTGGACTAACTGGTCCCTCATCACATCAGTCACTTCAAAAAACTGTCTTCTCTGTTGTTATGTTGTTGCACACTGCTGCAAATATAGCCCACCATACTTTTGGTAAGAGACTATTTTGTTTTGTAAGCGATCCTTCTTGACTTAAGTATGCACTTTTTGTCCTTATGGTGGTTATGTCTCTTCTATTTTTTGTTATTCAGGGTTTTATATTGCACCCTTTCACCAAAGAAAGATCGTAACCTTTAACATTTGTGTTTTACTGACAATGGCATGAAAGTCTTTCTAATTTTTCTAAAAAAAAATGGAATGTTATATGTGTATATATTTCTATTTTTAAATACACACATATATATATTATATTTCATCATGTATAAACTGTTTGAATGGTAATATGTATGTGAAGTAATTATTTCTTACATTACTTACAAACAAACCACTACGTCTATGTGCAGGAATGTTGGGTTGTGTCCAAGACTATTTAGACAAATGTTCTTGATGTCTCATATTTCACAAGTCTCAGTACTGCATCTTCCCATGAGGGCACTTCTGCAGACAATGCAGAAACACTGAAGACAGCACGCATGCACGCATGCACACACACACAAACACACACACACACATATACAGATAGACAGCCCCATACACAAGAAAATTCCCTCCTCTGGACAGACACACATGCACAGAGCACACACTGGAAGGGAACAGGTGCAGGTTGAAAAAGCCAGCTGCCAGCCGTTCTTTGTAACGTCTACATTTCATCTGACACAGCGGCAGCAGTAGCACAGGTGATGCTGAGCCCAACGGGCACCAAGATTAAGAGACTGGAGGAGGTTTAAGGTACGTGTCATCTAGGGTCAGATTTGCATTTTCCTTTCATTGTTAAAGGTTAGGTATTCCAGTGATACCTAAGCTGATCTAAGATCAATTGCAAAAGACACCTTCCACCCTTAAGGAAAGCTTACTGGAGATTCCGCTGGTGACACCATGTGTGAAGAAGGGAGTTGAAAAAAACTGCATGGAGATTTGTAAGCTGTGATTTGTAGACATTTGGAAACCTGTGCAACAGCAAATCTTTCTGTTTTCTTTCATCCACTATCTTTCCATTTTGTTCCATGCATGTAACTTATACTCCATCCCCATTCTGATTTTGGTGTCTACTACTATCTGGTGCCTCACTGCACCATCTCTATTTCCTTGATGCATTCAGCCAGAATGAGAAGTTGCTGTCAAGTAAAACCTCTAATAGATTACCCTCTGACCCTCTACAGGAGGCGAGACCAACAGGATTGTAATTGTTCAATGCAGCTTGTGTGCATTGTGAGTATCTTTGGGAAGCATGATGATATCCAGAACTGCCAGAAAATCTAAAGAGTGAGCTGCATTCTGGGCTACAGTGATACATTATATGCTGCCCCCGAGAAAAAAAAATTGTAAAAAATTGACATTTTTGCTGTACTCAGCAAATCGAAGCTTTGAGTTGCACGATTGTTCACAAAATGACACACAAAACCAGATGCAGAGAGGGTACAGATGTGTATATAATGTATTTTTTGTTGAATTGCACCTGGCCGGCTCATCTGTGTGCCCTCTGTCGGAGCTTGTCTGATTGGGTTTGTATGCATGAGTACTCAAGAGTGTATATTTACATTTGTATACACGTGTGTGTGCGAGTGTTCATATGCGTGTGCACAAATGAGTTTCTGTGAAACGGAGGCCCTGACTCCCAGCTCTCCTTTGTCACACTGACTGACTGCTGAAAGGCTGAAAGCAGAAAAGCTATTTCAGACTGTGAAACTAAATGACGGCAGGTAGTCAGGCATCAGCTGCTCACCAGAGTAACACAATGTAGACCAGTCATCACCAGCCCTGTCATCTGATTTTGTAAATGCACTTCACAAATCCCCTCTCAGGCTCTCCTTCTGCTCTGGCTGCCAATCACACTCTTCTAAGTGTCCTCAAAACTCAACTGGTCCTTGCTCAGCGAAAGCAAAGCCAAAGTCTTTTTCTTCGCCTCTATCTTTTCTTGACCCAGTCATGCTCACTTTGCTTGGGAGTTCTTACTAAATTAAGCTTGTTTGTTCTTATTCAGGTTGCTGATTTGGTTGATTTGCGTTTAAACTCCCATGACTCAGTAAAACTGGAGTTATTTGTTGCTGGGTTGCTGCTATAACTCGAGCCTATCGAGGCAATTAATGACTAAACGAGCTGTTGCCATGGGTGGTTGTGGAGCCTCGCATGGGTGGGCAGGCCCATCCACCAACCATGCACAGTCAGCCACCAGAGAGATGAACCAGGAAAGAGGGATCAAGAGTTTTTTCAAAGGTGAGCTGAGGTGAGGGGGGAAAAAAGTTATCAGACAGAAGAAGACACACTAAGGGAAAGGAAACGATGTAGAGAGGGGAGGGACGAAAGGGGATGGCAGAGATGAAGGGAAAGAGAGTAAGTAAAAGCAGGTCTGGTCCAGGTGGGGTTCAGACAGTCAGTATGTTATTTTAGGAGGGCAGAAGGAGGGAGGATGAAAGAAAGGGATGGATGGAGGGAGGAGAAGATGAATGTAGTTAATTAAGACGAGCAGGCGGAGGAGACAGTGTGGAATTACACAAACACTAATTAGAGTCTTCGTTAGGGGGCACGAAACGAGAACAGCACATCCATCATCTCAACCCTCCATCCCTCTTGCCTCCCGTCTCTGCTCTCCACTGCTTTTGCTTTGCAACCATATTCCTCTCGCGATCCTCCTACTCACTGCCCCTGTCATCTTTAATCTCCCTCCACTGCTTTTCATATCCCCCCTCCCACCTCCGTTCTCATTTTTTACTATTGATCCCACGAGCAGTTAACAAAATAGATGCAATTTAACATCTGTAATCATAACCAAAGCAACTGTTTGATCCCTTTCCTCTGGGTTTCTTTGTTACTTTCTGTTTTCACTTTGGTTTTTCTTAAAAAAAAAAAAAAGATTGCCACAGGAAAGATACCGCTTCCACTCTTACTCTTTCCTGTTTGACACTGGCAAACATTTACTCCACTATGTCAGCACAATTTTTATAGCCTCAGAAAGCCAGTCAGCGCCTCCTGTAGTCTGCTGCACTCCTCCGACATCTAGCATACAGAGCATGGTAAACTACTTACTCTTATCTTGTTTTCTTTCCCGGCCTTTTTTTCTTTTACAAACAGGCTGTGAGTATTATACTCATGTCCTCTTTACCATCCCACTGTCCCCCTCTGGCTCATCCGTTATTCCCTGTAACAACTGAGCAGGAGACCATCTTTTTCTGTCAATGGATTCTTCACTTTACTCTCTTAAAAGGATGGACACAAAAGAAGAAAAATTGGGAATGGAGCTTGTCTATGCTTTTATTTGTTTCGCTAATGGAGTTTTAACACGCAAAATGCATACAATTGCACAATTTGCTTTTAAAGTAACTTAAAAGGAATTTGACTAAAAAAAAAGTCTGAAATTTGCACGTTCTCTGTGTACGTCTGGTTCTCTCTGGTCACTCTGACTTCATTCCATCGGTCAAAAAATGTGCAAGTCAGGCTAATTGGTCCCCGAAATATTTTTTCGAAGTCAGTGTGTGTGGCTGTGTCCCTTTAACAGACTGGTTCCAGGGTGTACCCGCATCTCTTATACTTGCAACCTGGGACAGACTTTGGCACTCCCTCCATTGTAAGAAGCAGCTTAGATAATGAACGAATGGGGAAACCAAATATTGAGTGACTTGGCACGCTGAGCTCACAGAGTGAGTGATTATGCACATGCACTAATTGCTGCCATTTGCAGACAATTTACATCAAATTCTAATTTCTCAGAGTTATGAGACCCAGGACTGCTTTATTTTGGTTTGGGAAAGAAAAAGAGAGATGAATTCAATTCATATGGATGAAAGTCGGCAACCATTAGTTCCCCATTACAGAGGGTGGTTAGTCTTTTTTTTTTTATGTGGAAACATGGTTGCAAGAAAATAGCAATGTAAAAACAAGATGGTACTCCTGACACACAATGCACCAAGCTCTCCATGATGTCTTGTGTAAGTACAGTATATTGTGGAAACTCACAGGTTAAAAATATTGACTGGTCTAACCTATAAACAAAATAAACAGTTCAAAATGCCAATTTTTAAGTAATTAATTTAAAGACCTCATGTGCTCTGTTACGTTGAAAAACAGCATCCCTCAGGATAATGTTCTATGGGAGCTTTCCCTCACCTGCTGTTTGGAGCATTTTGGTCCCTGTGCAGTTTGAACAGGAGTTTGTTTCACATTACCAACTGACTCATGAGGGGTGTTAAATTCCTGCCAGGGATGCCCTTTGTCACTAGTTCTGGTAATAACTATTAGAGACAACATTTCCAAGCAGAGCCAGGAGGAAAAGTGTGTGGTTCAGTGAACCCCGGATCTTTTCTTTTTGCAAATGATGTGTTCTTGTTAGCTTCATTGAGCAGTGACCTCCAGCTTGCACTGAGGTTGTTTGCAGCCAAGCGTGAGAATTAGCAACTCCAATTCTGAGGCCATAACTCTCAATTGGAATAGGGGAAGTGCCTGGTGTGAGTTAGAAACATCTGTGGTGATGCAGAAACAACATTTGTAATGTCAAAAATAGAAAGCTAGGTTAAAAAAACAACTCTTGATTTGATGGCTGATGCATTCACATACTCCCATTCTCAAACTGTAGATAACAAACCAAAGAAAGAGTGTAGCAGGTGTTACAATGCATCATTTTATGAGCAACTTTGTTCCTTTTGAGACAAGAGGAGCTTTTCAATGAGAAACTACAACATTTGTGAAAGTAGTGTCACACAATGACAAATCACGAAGAAGCATTTTAACATAAATTTGCTGCATGGAGGAGACTGGTGTCTCCATTAAACCAATGCAAAGACTGTGCTAGTTTGGGGAGGCAGCGGCTCAAAGGTACAGCATTCGCCCTTGGACCAGAAGTTAACCAAAAGTTTGCAGGTTTGATACTCACTGAGTTCATGTCTTGGGTCCTTGGAGAAGACACTTAACCCCCTCCTTCTCCCACCATTGGTGCTGTCATTGGTGGCAGCCTTCTGCGGTGTAATGCAGCACACAAATTTCCCCAGTGAGGGATCAATAAATTAATTTTTTTTTTCATTTTTTAAGTTCATGTCATTTATCAGGCCAACAAAAGTAAGTCAAGATGTCTATCTTAATGACACAAAGTTAGTAGCAGTACATACACAATAAGACATGTGTTATATATTCATTTGATTCCCATGTGAATTCGATGATACCTAAATCTCATCTCATCAGATGATGTGATGATGGAAAATAATTTTGTTGTAAAATCTGATCTGAAGTTATCTTTTTAGTTATTTTTTATTATACAAGAATCAATTTGGTTTTCAATGACAAACTTCGTGGTTAATTGTTCCAATTTGCTCTTGACTTTCATGCAGAACACTTGCAAGTTCAATGGAACAGTGGGGTTACCAACTCATTTATTTATTGAAACCAAGCAAATAAACAGATGTGTGTGCGCTCCGGCACAAACCTTGTGTAAAGTCTTCTAAAAATTATTGATAATAAAGTGAGTGAAGTTCGATGTTACCTGTTAAACACGAGAACGTGCAACGAAGAAACAACACAGAGCATTAATATTGTAAAGTGATATTTTGAAATCTCATTTCAGCAATCCCTTTGAGGATGTTTATTTACTTCATCCACTCCAACCTCTGAACCATACCCGAGCTTCATGTTTCAGGGTCACTCGCAGAGACACCGAGTTGATAGAGCAGAAAACCCTGAAATATTTGAAGCTCCAATTTCAGGTGAAAGGTCACTGAGCGCTCACAGTTGCAGCCTGCTAACAAGCTGCCATCCACCTGCCCATCAAATCAAGATGAACGACCTTCAACACTTCCAGAATTTTAATCTTCTAAACATACATCTTTGTCTTTAAAAAAAACACTCAGACACAGGTATTAACATCAGTATTCAAGCAGAAAAAGCTGTCTGACAACTATGTGATCTACAAAACCAAAAATATACCCTATTTCTCAAAATGAAAACAGTAAAAACAACACTCTAATATTTCACTGGAATAAAGGATGGAATTGTTTTAGTCAGATTTAAACATTAAACTAAAATATTATTCAATTTAAAAATTGGACACGTGAGAACTTTCTTTTCAATAGTAATTAAACTAAAATAATGGTTTTTAGAACACAAGTATTAAACTTCAAAGCCAATATTGTGAACTCATGGCCTCAAGTCCAGCAATCAGATGAAGAATGTTGTTTAGTCAGCCTTTTACCACTTAAAGAATATGTACAGGTTTAAAAAAATGGATGTCTCAGCTGAATTTGGAAAAACCTTGACCATGCATTTATCTTCAGCGGACTACACCACTGTAATGGTGTCCCTACAGGTCTCCATAAAAAGTCCATCAGACAGCTGCAGCTGGTTTACGGTGATGCTACGCAAGTCCTCACCATGACTGGAGAAGTGAATCATAAAATTTTAGACATTAAACATTACTTGGTCGCTTCCTGTTGGTCAAAAATAGACTTAAAATGTTTGTTTACAGTGGTTTGCGTGGTTTAGGAACAATGGTTAGGAAAAATAATTAGTTTTGTTAATTTTTGTTTTGTTTTTTTTTGTTTACCATATTTACACATCCTATTTTTATTTCAATGTTTATTATTTGCACATAAGTACCTCAGCAAGTCTATCGTCTCTGAATCTTGTTCACTGATCATGGAAATGGAAGTCTTTCTGATGAGGACCTTCATTTAAAATTCTGTAGTTGGTTTAGGTTAGATAATGATTGAGCTGTAGTTCAAGTGCAGATTTCTTTTTCTGCTAAAAGTAGCCCCAAAAGGGTCATAATGAGCTTCTGAAAGCAAATGCATACAAATCTTTTCACATTTTTGGATACTAGGAGTTTCCCAAAACTTTTTAAATCAACAAAACTAAAAAAATCATGGCGGTGGAAACACTCCAAACTCTCCATTGGAATTCTAAGATTCACTGATCTTGGCAAAACAGCATCACGAGCTCCACCTGTTCCTTCTTTCTATCTGTAGCCAACAATGTGCTGGTCAGCACAACAGTGACACGCTAATTTGCAGTGAAAATTCACTGGGGTTCCCAACATTACACCTTCTGTAGTCCCAGCAGGTGCAAAAGAGGGAGTGATAGATTCCTGAGTATCTGATTGAACAGTGCACAGAATGAATAATTGATGTATGGGTTCCTCATTCTAGTGAATGAACAAGATGCAGACAGATGCCCGAACACCAACTCTTTTACACCTCATGCCACCGGCATCTTATATTGAGCTAATTTGCCGGGAAATGTATCATGTTGTTTGATTAATAGCAGCGTGACGTGTGGCTCACCTTTATGTAGGATTCATTTGTGTGTGAATCTGTGTTTGTGCCTGCTCTGCTGTAATCAACTCACTACTTAATGTAAAAACATTTGTCATTATAAGAAGCTGTCCAGTGGCACTCAATTAATCCTCCCACAAAAGTACACAATAAAATTAAATATAAAAGGTCACGACAAACACTAACACAGGTACATGAATTTTAAAATAAAAAATACACTTATAAAATCTCTACCTCTGACCATGCAACAAAGTTTAATAAAATCATATTCACATGCTAATATTTTTCTAAATTATCAATCTTGCTTTTATGCTCTCATTGTTGCTTTTATATGCAAAACAACATAATAATTTCAGTCTTTTGCTGACGGTCAGATACTGACCCAAAATCCACAAACTTCTCAAACCGGGGATGTGCTAACCTTTAAATTTAATTGCTCCATATTTGAGCATTTTTGTTGGCAAATGACCATTAGCATTTTATTATTATTGTACAACTCTCTAAGAGTTTTCAGACATAATGAGTGATTCTGAAAGACATGAAAAATGACTTGTTTGCTCATTTTGATTTCCAAACGTTTACATCACTCTTTCACCAATAAAATTCTTAGTGACTCAAAATCAGTAACCTGAAAGTCAGATGTTTATGTCTGTATATGTTGTTGCTAAGTAACTGGTGCTGGGTTTTTTTTCCCACTTGCCCTGCTTCACTGACCTTGGCGGTGAAGCCGGGTGACTTAGTTTTTTTTAAACACCAAATCTACCCTCTATCCTCCCTTCCCTTTGTATCTCTATCTCTTCAACAAAGGTGGGACTGTTATGTATGGCTGCAGGCCTTAATTCTTGCAATTTCCCCACTGTGGGACTGATAAAGGTTTTCTTGATTCTTGATTGATTCTTGAGACTGTTAAAGAAATTTAATTTGGTCAAAGTCAAATTACAACTTCTTTAAAATATTGTAACAATCAGTGAACGAAAAAAATCTAAAGAAAAATTATTAAATGAACAAAAATAGATCAGTGAATAAAAATGACTTAATGGGTAAATTATGAATAAAAACATTGTGAGGAAAACCTAATCTTATCCAGTGAAGATAAAATATCCAAGAAAGAGTTCTTCGTAGCTCCAATTCTTTTTTATGTCTTATTCACTCCAGAAATCACCCCAGTCTCTAAAACAAACATCAAGCCAGAATTTTCTTTTATAAATAATAAATGTGTATTTATTTATGAGAACAATGCATATGTGTATGCCTTTGTTGCTTCAGGGAGCATTCAGGACTGAGGCTTTTAGAGGAAAATGAAACAACAACGGAGTCATGGAGCACCAGTGGAAGTTGGATAAAAAAAAAAAAAAAAAACGTAATCTTTAAGAGCACCTAAATCATTTAACCTTAAATGTTTCTCAATGTCAATCTCAGACTGCTCCTGGTCTTTTATTGTGTAAATTTTATTTTGATTCCCTCTAAAAGTATGACTAAGTATTGACATTTATTCAATTAGTTTTTACATGTTAAATTACTACACCTTTTTTAAAAAGAAAACGGTAAATTCTAACCAAGCCTAATGCTGTTTTGTTGGATTTGCAAGACAAATTAATCTATGTTTTCCAAGCACAATTTTTCTATGTGCCTCTTATTACAGTACTATTAAAACTGGATTTGGAATTGTTACAATTACACCAGTAATGTTTTAAAGTAGTGGATAGTAAACATAGACAAGATTTCTCCATGAATATCGTGAAATTCAATTTTCTGCTTCACATTACAGGTTAGCTTTTGGTTTAACATGTTTTTTTCTTTATTCATTGAAATGTGATAGATAGTTTTTGTTGGCCTCTACCAACTTTAAGTAATATTTAGATCTGAACAACCAACAAATGGAAGGAATTGAAAGAAATCAACATAGGGCCCCAATTTTTTCTGCAATTAACTTATGTTGGTAATATTTATTTTACAGAAGATAAATGTCACGATTGAAGTAGGAAAAAAACTACTTGAAACACACTATTTTATTTTTTTAAACCTGTCTGTCTAAAAATTATTTTTGATTCTGCATAATTTCCTGAGACTTAAAAAAAACTGTCCCAAAACAACGTTTGTTTCTGTGATGAATCTTCCTGAAGCTGGATATTTGTAGATTGTGTTAAAAACACAGAAAAATTTCCAACAAAGAAATTTGCAAAGGAAGATGATTGAGTAATTGCTCTAAACTTGTCCAAAAAAACTTAAAGAACAGGAAGACTGATTTTAAATGGAGAGGCTGAGGAGGCCCTTTGCTGCTTAACCATGCCATTTTCATCAGGATAAAATCCATCTACTCATCCTCGTCCTGGGCATCGCCAGGCTAAGGAGTCCCCCGCGTTTCCATCAGGATGAAGAGCATCTATTGACTTCTTTAGATATTTAGCTTTAGAATAGAATAAGCTAATATTTGAACAATAATCTTAGACACATTGACTGTTCGTCCCGGGGGAGGGATCTCTCTTTCGTGTGGATCTCCATGGGGTGTCTTATTTTTTCCCCACTGATGTTTTTTTTTTTAGGAGTTTTTCCTCACCGTGAAGGAGAGTCTAAGGGCAGGAATGTGTTGATATTGTCTAGCTTGCATTTGTTAGTTAGTTTTCTTGCTGTGTATTTGTGTTTATACATTCCTCTTTTTTTCTTGTTTGTCTTCCTTTTGAAGCTGCAATTTGAAGCCCATTGAGACAGAAATTTTGTTATTTTGGGCATACAAATAAAACTGATTTGAATTATTTCCGATGATCCAAACAAAAAAATGGCATAATGTGTAAAAACAAGACAACACAAGTTTGTTCTTTAGCTAAAATTAAATGCTAATACTGGTATCGCCATATTTAGTGTCCAACAATAAAGCATTTTTATTCTATTGATGTAAAACGAACATTGAATAAATTCACGAGACAACACATTGCCACAAATCAGGGATGAAAGCTACCACCCTAAAAAAAGTTGCCTACCCACCGTCTTGTTTGAACTGATGCTCCATTAACCTTGATTGTCTGACTGTAATCAAAGTGGATGAAGCAAAAGCAGACATGAGACTGGTCGGATGAGACTCTCATTATTTTTATTTCTACTTGCTTCTCTCCCCAACATCAATTTACACCTCATTTTCATTGCCTTCTCCTATCCCTCTTTCCCAAGCCTTCTGCTCATCAAATCCCCTTCCTCGATTTATACATTCCCAATTTTTCATTTTCCTGTTCTAACTCTCTGTCTCTCTCTTTTCTCTCTCTCCCCTGGATATTTAGTTTGATTTATTGCCTCTTGTTGGAAAGGTTGGCGTTTTAATAACTCAGCTTCTCCTCACCCCAACGAAGAGACAGAGAATGTGCTGGAAGAAGAACTTTAGTAAGCACAAAATAAACACGTGCAGACAGACAGCAAGGTTTTTCTTATGGGCTTCTTTTGTCTAACTAACACTCTCCCACTCTTTTATGTCTTCTCCTCTCTCTTTCCCAATGTAGAAGTTAAATGTACAAGTAAAATTTGTCAATTTGACTCACTTTCAGACTTGTGGGAACAATGAAAATATGTTAACAATTACTTGTATATTCTAGTATTTGGGACAACCTGATGTTAGAATTAAAAATGAATGGTTTGACCCATCGTACAAAACACTGCAATTTCATAAGAAAGAATAAAAGGCATAAAAACAACATTCTTTGCATTCATCCAGGATGGTTTTAACTCATAACCCCTTTAATGGTTTATTTTAACATATACTTAAAACTTTTATGGGAATAAAAAAAATTGCAAAAGGTGGAAGAGTGCTAAAATATAAAGTCTTTTGCAAAAAAAAAAAAAAATCTTGCTCCATGTTATTCTGTTCTCTGTCACACCTCCTACTAGTTTTGGTACTCAATTTACCATCTTACCCTCTTTTTAATTGAAGTGTACAAAACCGTGGTGAGACCGTCCATGCTGTTTGGTCTACAGACAGTGGCACTGAGGAAAAGACAGGAAACAGAGATGGAGGTAGCAGAGATGAAGATGCTGAGGATCTCTCTGGGAGTGACCAGGATGGAAAGGATCAGAAATGAGTATATCAGAGGGACAGCACATGTTAGAGGTTTTGGAGATAAAGTCAGAGAGGCCACACTGAGATGGTTTGGACATGTGCAGAGGAGAGAGAGAGTACATCGGCAGAAGGATGCTGGGTTTGGAACCACCAGGAAAGAGGCCTAGAGGAAGGCCAAAGTGGAGGTTCATGGACACAGTGAAGGAAGACATGAAGATAGTTGGTGTGATCGAAGAGGATTCAGCAGATAGGGTTGGATGGAAGAAACTGACTTGCTGTGGCGACCCCTGAAGGCAAAGGAAAGAAGAAGACCCTCTTTTTAATTGAACAGGACAAAATTTAAAAATAAATTCTAAATTCCATTTGATATTAATGTTGCAAAATTTTCCACAATTTTTAAATACGTTTGTAATGTAGCTCTTATTGCAAGAATGATATTTTCATGACTGTGATGGAGAAGTGTTATAACCTTCCAAACTGCTGGTGGAAAAATAAAAGCCTTAACTGTCAAATTCAATGCTTTTTCTTTCATCTTCTCGCAGTATCAACTTTATTAAAAAGATTTTATCATTATTATATTAAATTTGAATAAATGCATCACTAACATTGAAAAATGACAAGTAGTCAAAATCTATGAAATTTTGTATTTACCAGATGAGTACGCGATTGTGTAGAGTGTAGTTTGCACTTCCTAATTCAACAGCTTTTAAATTTAAACTAATACAATTCATAAATTAGAAGCCTGTCATTGTGTTAGAAAATTCATTATATAACATTTTATTCTCATAAATGTAACGTAATGTAATGTATATCCAGGTTCGTTTGGGTTTTCAAAAACGTATAATGTTTAAGCGTAAAATCAAAGGAATAAAAGGGGAGTGATAGAGTCTGGGATGAGTCAAAGAGCAGAAAATAAAGTAAGTGGGAAGTTTCTAGCATCAAAGAGAATCTTTATTTAGATGGTGATTATTCGCACTAGTCATTAGAGAACCATATCACTTTTCCTCATTTACTGAAAGACAGCGAGGGAGTGGAGCTGAAGAGAGAATCAGAGAGCAATCATTAGACGATATCACTTTCAGCCATGTTCTGATGAGAGGAAGGGCTGCGACAGACGCAGACTGAGAATCCACATCCTTGAGCAATAAGACAATAACTAGTAATTAATAATTCACATCACAAACCGCCACCCAGTCCAGGAGGACTGAGGAATACCTCTCCAAAGACTGTCTCATTCCATGTTTGTTTGAAATTGCAGATCTCCAGCTGGGGGTAAATATCTGATCAAAGTAATTATGTATCCCAACTATAAGTGGATAATGATTGTTTTTTTTTCTTTTAAAATGTCTCCTTAAAGAGTGATTACATCAGATAGCGTGTGGAGTTAATTATAAAGCAAGTGCAATTATCGTAGAACATATGAGTATTTCCTTGTTAATTAAATGTTTTCAGGTGTTTATTACAACCACATAAACAATCATATTGGAAAAAACTAATCCAAAGAGCCATATCCATGCAGTTGTTTGGATATTCACTTTTTTTGTAACGAGTCTTACAAAAAAGTGAAAATGGAAATAAAATAGATTAAGAAAGAAAAATCTGCATTTTTTTTTCCCCCCTCTGGCATCATATTTTGTAAGTGGTCTGGCTTGTTTTCGACATCTTCCTTTTGGGAACAATTAATTTGCTTTTAGTTCCCACAACATAACACACTTGTCAAAATTGCCATTGAGTTATTGCCCACAAGAAACACAAAGTGTCAGTTCAAAATTGCACATGTGGAAACGAAAAGAAAATAATTCATGAAAAAAAAACAAGCAGAAAGAAGAGGATTAAATACAATTAGCAAAATCTTTGCAGGCAAAAATATGTTACTCGGCCTCATTTTGCTTGACATGCACTAAAAAAAAACAAAAAACAAGCAAAATACATCTTTAAAAATTTTATAATTGCAACAGAAGTAATAATTGTGAGCAAAAAATAAGCTTCTTTAAACATTGTTTTTATTGTTTTCCATTTCTCCTGGAAGGATTGCTGATGTTACAAGTGAAGTGAGCTCTCAAGCAATACATCAAGTCGTAACCTTCACTGGATTTTTGGCAGAACATCAAACTCCACACACAAAGCGCCACAGCCTCGTTCATCTCAAAGTTAATTCCTCTACAGAGGGTTCACTCTACCCATCTGGGATGGAGAGGAGAACTGTGGAAAGAAGCAGCACAGTGGGGGACAGAAAGGGATGTGATAGAATAAATTGTGGAGGTGTGAGGCTATTGAGTCAATTGGAGGATGGAGATTGGGGAGTGGGACAGATGTGAATGGGCTGGCAGCAAAGGGCCATTTAAATACAGGAAAAGCCACATGTCCTTTACTTGACTCCAAATACTTTATTAAAGATCCATAAACTTACAAAACAGTTGGTGGGCAGATGAATCAAGAGAAAACAGCAACTCTTTATCATGTACCAAAAATTTTCACATGCTAACGGTATCATGAAGTGACAAATTATGGAAAAACCTTCCAAATACTTTTCATTTTATTCCACACACGTATGTAAAAGCAGACACACAAGTAGATAAAAGCAAATGTGCTACATTGCAAGAAAATCCTTTCACCATATGTACTATGGGATATGCGACAGCAGCTCAAACACACGTGTGTATGTGACAAAAACAATGGTTGACTTCTTGTTAGCCTTTGTAATATATGGTCCCATGTGTTTTGAAAGCCAACCTGCTGTGTCACATCGGCCTTGTTCATGTCACAGATAATGTCTATCTTGTTCTCAGTACTACATTTAGAGACAGGAACTCAATAGACTATTTGGCTAGGTTTCTTTTTTTTTAATTAAAGTACAATTAGGTGTGTTCTGAATTAAAATGTTATTCAAGAAAAGAAATGACTAGTCTTAAAAATATATTTTCATTCTCCGGTTTCATCTGAATTTGAGATTTTTTATTCCTTCAAACAAATTTGGGAGAAAATGAAATAGTTAAAGTTATTTCAGCATGCTTTTAGAATTTTATTTTAATATCTTACAATCCATATAAACATTACGCAAGGCTTTTGAATCACCCCACTATACACCCTACTTCAGTCGATTAGACAGAAAGAGATGCCCCTTTCCCACAAACTAAATCAGAAGTTTCTCATATGATTACCTCAACATCTAGCTATTTGCAAAATAAGAGATAAGATATCTAAAGACCACAATCTGTACTTTCAACAGAGCATTGAGGAGGGTTAAGAATTTTTCAAGTTATATTTTAGTCAGACGGAGCCAAGAAAATGTTTTCCAATTGAGTAATGGAAATAATGATCACTTTATCAGTAGAAAGAGATGATTTTCCCATGTGGAAACAATAAAATATGTTCAATCTACTAACAGCTTTTACATTACAAAAATAATCTTACACGATAAAAATCCTTTTTGGATGACGTAATGGAAAGTAAGGTGAAGGTTGTGACCTTTGCAGTCCATTTACCCAAACACCACTAACTAGAAAGGACGTTTAGAAAGTTAGATGTCTGGCAAAGTAAGCCTCTTACAAAGTTTAAACTGGGTTGTGTTATTTTGAAACAAAAACCCGACAATAATGAACATGTATAAAATATTTAAGAAATGATTCATTTAAACTTTGTACTATTGAAAAATAGGTCATTTTAACTCACTAAACTATTTATCAAACTTTGTATTTGTTGAGCATATGAGTAAAAAAACTAGTTGTTACATCTATTATTAATTTAACAATTATACAGAGTGCTGCACACGCTTAACATCACTTGTACTTTGACTGTGCTTGTTCATCCACATAGACTGTCAAAGCAATGGAGAACCTGATTAAAAATGCAGATTTTGCAATTTATCAATATTTTGCAATCTCCCCATTGTGGGACTAATAAAGGTTTTCTTGATTCATACACACATGTTAGTTTCGGAGGGATTTAGTCAAATTCAAACACTGAAAACAATATTCACTGAACGGTTTTTTACATGCAAATCAAATACTGTACCTCATCTAGTTAAATTAGCATTATGTGTGTACATTTAATAACAATGCCTTTCTCAAAGTAATTTTTTTCTCTGAAACATTTCTCCCTTAGAGATTGCGGGGGTGCTGGAGCGTGTCGCCGCAACCAATCCCGGCTACACACAGACAAAAATTCACATACAAATTCATTCCATGGGGTGATTCGGTAGTGGTCAATAAACCTAATATGTTTGTTTTTGGAAGGTGTGAGGAAATTGGAGTAGCTGGAGAAAACATACACGAGGAGAACATGCAAACTCCACACAGAAAGGCAAGTATTTAAGCCTTGCCCCCACTCTGGGACATAAACCCCAACCTTCTTGCTGTAAGGCCACTGGACTAAACACTGTGCCACTATGATAATGAAACTGAAATTTTTCCATCAAATGTTGAAACATTTGTTTGTTAATTTTATCAATGTTCTTCAAGGAGGACTGTTGTAGGTTTTTTTGCGCCCACACACAAAAGTAAAATCTCTTTTGTTTGTGTATTGAAACCAAGATTCTGTAGTTCTAAAATAGAATAAAATAGAAACATAAAAAAAGGCCTTCTGGTCAGTGTTTCATTGAAGATGAGGAGACAGTAGAGATGTAATCAGCTTGCTCGCTTTTCAGAGTGTGTATTCAGTTGGGGCCACTTACAAAGTCAATAGTAATGGATAGCACATTTCCAATCAGTACAAAACGAGACGTTGCATCTTTATCCGCTTACATGTAGAACGGGCAGCAATTCTGCAAATGTTGCTTTGAAAATCTATCCAGCATAGCCAGTCTTCACATTTTGGGTACAAATAGCAACTATTAGTCACCAAAGAATTTGAAAGACTCTTCAGACAGCACAAAAGAACTGACCATCAATACAGTCGACTGGAAAAAGAATAACCAGAGAAAAAACAGGAGGATGAAAAGCAACAGAAGCTCAAGGGGAAGTAAGGAAAGTGTGGTAAAAAGCATTCAATAAACATGTCTCTATAGTAACCAAGATGTAATTTGCTTGGTGGGAAAAGGAGAACGCCACAGATTGAAGAAAGTGATGGAGAGTGAGGAATAGAAAAGCATTTACCATCACGGCTTGAGTCCAGAGCTGTAATTACGGAAGTGAGACGTAGCGACAGAAAGGGAGGGAAAAGAGCAGAGGTACACAAAAGAAAAGAGCTGCACAAAATGCACTTTTACAAAGAAAAAAAGGTGAAAATGGAAATACACAGAAGCAAAGTGGTGACCCTGCAAAATTGGCAGTGTTGCAAATAAGTGGCGTGGGTGCGCAGAGAAAGAGCAGCAGCCAGAACAAAATGGCAAAGTTAACGAAGAGAATGAAGTTGAGAAAGAGGGCAGCGTTTGCAAGTATGTGCACACTATTGTTAATTTGTTCATGTAAAAAAGAGCGTAAATATACACGCTATTGAAGCCATTTTTTTCTTTTTAAAAAAAATCAACCCTGTGAATTATCAAAAAACATAAAAGTAGTTTTGAAAAGACTTGAGTACTTTAGATGAGTAACAGAGTTTTAAAGGCAGATGAGGATCAGAGATCATAAGGGAACTTAAGAAGCCTGGCTTGATGATGAGGGATAAAAGAATATTATGAAACAAAGAAGCAAATGGCTGATCAAAATAGCAAAAAAGTAAAAATAGAATGGGGCCACTGTGTATTTGGCCTCATTAAATGATGTCAGGTGAGTGAAGAAGAATACACTGTTAATGCTGAGTGTGTTTAATATGAAGCTCGATGGTGTATTTACCACAGTCTAGAGGACAGTTGATTACTTTTATGAAGATGCTGTGTCAGTCCGTGTCTACAGAAATGGTAGCATTAAACACAGACAATTTGAAGTGACAAAATGATTTGTAGTGCTAAACAAGCATCTAAGAAAAAACAGTAAGGAGCATTTTTTCTGATTTTTTTCCTGATAAATTTAGACAGTTTTTTTTTATATACGCAGAGAAATCTGCAAACAAATCTAGAGATGAATATGTGTGATGTGTTGCAGCTGGGCACCTGAATTTCTTCTTTGAGAGATTAATAAAGTCTTTATCTATCTATCTACAGTATCTATCTATCTATCTATCTATCTATCTGTTGCTCTATGTGAGAACATGTATAAAAAAAAAAAATTGCTGCTCAAACAACAAAGAAATCAACATAAACTTTTTACAACTTTAAAACTGAGCGCCGTTAGAGATGTTTATACATTTTTTCTCAGTGCCCTCTTACCTTCGACTAGTCACGTTTTAAACACAATTTTTAGGATATATTTCTATCAAAGAATAAGCAATCAATGTGCTTCTTAGAAAAAATAATTTCACATTTCTTGGAAGACACTTGTGTATGAATCTGATTGAACTCTATCGAGTGACAAATCTAAAGCACAAGGAAAAAATCATTTAAAAATGGCTGTGAAACCGTCCTATTATCTAGCAGAGAGAAATTACACTAAACAAATCCAGAGGAGTAAATTCAATGAGCCTCGGTACAAATAAATTCAAAACCATTGTCTTGTTTGCTTTTGCACAGCACTAATTAGACAAGAGCACAACCCAAAGTGTAGATGTGCATGTTTAAGAAAAAGAAAAACAAAGACAACAGCATCATCCCTCTTAGTTTAAATCCTAAAACCAAACAGAACAAAACTAATAAGGTTATTGTACCAAATTTGAGCTGAAAAGGTATTTCTAATCTTAAGATGTAGCACAGTATGGGCTCACAAAATTCTACTGTATTTCTGGACGTCTTGAGACAAACACATGGAAAAATCTTATTAAAATCTAACATAAATTACTTTAAACTTTTTGGACTCAACATTTACTGTTTTAGTCTATGGGCATATGTTTTTAAGGGACACAGCTAACAAACCACCATGACTAATTCAAGTTATTACATTGTGTTTTTTTCTGGACAACTAAAAAAATCAACATTAGATTTATTTGCTTGTATATTTAATGCAAAATACTTCAAGATCATTTTTATTTTGAGTTTTTGCACAGTTTTAGCACAGTTTTACTGCAGCATAAATATATGTACTTCCATTTAAATTAACTATATATAAATAACATAAAATAAATTTACAGAAACAAAGTGGACTGTGCTCAAAAAGGGAGTGAGAAGAAGTAAGAAATACTTTTTAAGCCGCACCGCTGTACACAGACTTCCTTACATTAGTGTGGATGTCTTTTATACATAATTTGTATCTTGACATATTTGACCTCCTTGAAAAAAAGATGGTGCATCTGAAGGGCCATTCTATGAATAAATAAAAAATTATTTATGTACATCTACTATACACATGAACTGTTTTTCTTTCAGAATTTTAAATATTATATTCATATTTTTTATTGTCGGTAAATTAATGACAAAACTCACTTTTTAAGATCAAAATTGTGTGAAACCTAATCTTGTACTTGTGCAAAAAAAGTTTAGTTTGCAGGATTTGTCCACCACTTCCAGTACCCCGTTTGCAATAGGAGATACCTAATATTTAATGCATACAAACAAAACAGTTTGATTCATTAAAAGATCAACTGTATTTCAAAGTGAATCAAAACATTATCTACATATGTAACTGTGGAATTGAAAAAAATGTAGCTGTTTTAGGTTTATTTTGTAAGAAATTTGCTTACTTTTAAAATAAAAGTAGTCATTCATAGGTGGTGAAATTCTCATTTCCCAAATTAAAGTTCAAAGAAATGTGATAAACTGTCACATGCTTGATACTTTGAGAATGGAGTCAGTGTTGTGGGAACAAATTTGAACAAAAAGTATGAGATCACATTATCAAGAAATAAAACATTGATACCCTAAATGAATTACACAATATAGTTTAGGAAGACAAATTTGGATTTTTTTAAAAGGAAACTGAGCAGCTCACGAATTTCCAAAAAGACTTCGTGGAGGATTGAACAAGCAATAATTTGTATTTACACCAAAATGCTTGAGAAACGTAGTTCACACAAATGCAACTTCGATGTTTCACAAATCAATGCAACATAACATTGACTACTTTCACATTTCAGTGAGACTCAATTAGTAATACCATGCTTACAGGAATTAAAAAAATCAAATTTAAAATCTATTTGTAGTATTTTGTTGATGCTAAAGTATAAAACTTGCACAGCCATCACTACAAATGTACATATTTAATTCTGATTTTTTTACATGTGTATTCTCACAGGTACACAAAAGAACTCTACAGGATACCAGTGAATATCTGCAGAAATACTCTGAGGCGAAGGAAAGATGGAAAAACAAACATATTTGACAAAAAATGAAAAGATCAATAAGAGTGAAAATTAGGATAGATGATTGATGTGGACAAAAAGAAAACATTTGGAAAACATTGCTGATGGTGATGAATAGACAGGCAGGGGCAACTCATATTAAAGAGAGAAGGAAAAGGTAAAGTCTCAGGGGAAGACAACAACATGAAGTAACTGCAAACTTTTTTTTTCTGTTTGTGATCTTAAAGTATTAATTAGCACAATTAAAATTTACCAGCTCTGCGATCAATTGAGGTTTTGATTTCATGCATCAGAACTTGTGATTTCAATCAGCCCTCCCATGAGGTAAATGAGACCACGCTTTCTCCAATCTAATCTGATACAAGGGGGAAATCTGGACAATTTATAAAGTGTAGCTGAAGTATTAGCTGCAGGGCCAGTGAATACTTCATTGCTTTATTCTCAAGACAATTGTGAATGGAGTGTTAGGATTTTTTTCTACAGACGATAAGAAGAATAAAATGGATTTTCCCAAGAAATTATTAACCTCTAGCAGAGCAGCAAAATATGTAAGGGAGTGTCTTGTCCTGTTGATCAGTCAAAATGATTGAAAGAGGGACCCCTGTGGAGTGATACACATTTCCATGGCCCTCTCCACGTTTGCTGAGAAGGCACATGCTCACCAGGGACAAATTAGCCACAAAGGAGCACTGAGGTATCATGGGAAATTAATGATCAGGACCTCCAGGAAGTGAGTTAATGAGTCCTAGTGCCACACACGTGTTTACAACCAACCACTAACACGGAGATGGTAAAAAATAGAGAAAGTAAGACAAGGAGGAGGTCATGTAGAGAGGAAACACCCAAACATGCTGTTGCTGCAGCAGCTAATAACACAAAGCTATCAATGCTCAGATGAATGATAGCACTGGAGGAATAGCAGGGTTAGTGATCTCCCAGACACACCAACAATACACTCAGATAATTAGAGAGGACCACCAGTGGCTTTCGCTCACAGAGGCGTAGTGATTACTGTTGCTACACCTTCCCCAGAGGCAGCTGACAACAACTACAGAATTAATACGTATCAAAATAAACACACACACCACAACAACCTCATGCATCTAAGTAGAGTTGAATTAAATGTGCTTTCTGGAATATTCATGGAACTGGGTCTCCACAGTCCTGCAGATCAATTGTTTTACTGATTCCTTGTTATAAGTTGGGTAACTGGTCTCCTTGATGTCATACCGTAAACTAAGAAAGTGATAAAAGCTAAAGAATAACTGGAACTTGATCATTTACGAGCTCAGCTGATAAAATTTTTCCTCAGATAGACAGACACATACAGTAGATTAGGTATTTTTTTTTTAATCTTCAAGAGAAAATATGAAATCTAACTGGGTTAGCTTACATGTGTCATAAATAGTAAATACAAATAATTATTATCTTCCAGTCTGAATGGTTTCATTTTGTCTTCTTAAGTCCTTATCCTTAATCGGATAAGGATGGTTTGGATGGGGTCACGGGAGGTTTTGGAGCGTATTCCGGCTAATTTCAGGTGAAAGGCAGGGTACACCCTGAACAGGTCACCAGTCTGTTGCGAGGCCACACACTCAAGCAACTGTTCACACCCTCACTCATTCCAAGGGGCAATTTTATAGCAGTCAAATAACCTAATAAACATCTTTTTGAAGAGTGGGACGAAACCGGGGCAGCACGGTGGAGCAGTGGGTAGCACAGTGGCCTTGCAGCGGATAGGTCGTAAGTTCGGGTCCTGGGTGGGGACGAGGCCTGGAACACTGGCCTTTCTGTGTCGAGTTTGCATGTTCTCCCCGTGTCTGCGTGGGTTTTCTCTGGGTACCCCGGTTTCCTCCCACCCTCGGAAAACATGCATGTTAGGTTGATTGGTCATTGCCAATTGCCCCAAGGAATGAATGTGTGTGTGTATGGTTGTTTGTGTGTGACCCCGCGACAGACTGGCGACCTGTTCGGGGTGTACCCTGCCCCTTGCCTTGACTCGTCTAGGATGGGCTCTGGCACCCCCCACAACCCCGACAGGGATAGACGGTTAAGAAGGTGAAGAAACCACGGGGAGAACATGCAAATTCCACACAGAAAGGAAGGGATAGACGGTTAAGAAAGTGAAGAAACCACGGGGAGAACATGCAAATTCCACACAGAAAGGAAGGGATAGACGGTTAAGAAAGTGAAGAAACCACGGGGAGAACATGCAAATTCCACACAGAAAGGAAGGGATAGACGGTTAAGAAGGTGAAGAAACCACGGGGAGAACATGCAAATTCCACACAGAAAGGAAGGGATAGACGATTAAGAAAGTGAAGAAACCACGGGGAGAACATGCAAATTCCACAAAGAAAGGCCAGTGTCGCCCCCACTCCAGGACACGAACCACTGACTTTCTTGTTGTGAGGCCACGTGCTAACCACTGTGCCAGTGCGGTGGTCTGCAATGTGTCACAAAATTATTTAATTTTGTATCAAATTGTAAGATATGATGCAAACTAACAATGGAATAGTACGACTACAAACAGAGTGATACGAAGAAAATAACTGGGGAGGAAAGAAGAGCGGAAAAAAAGAAAAAAATGCTCTTATTCTCTTTTAATATATTATATATAATATTTGATACAAACTTTTAAACTGCTGGACACCCTCAAAACAAAAAAAACAACTTTGTTTTATTTGTTCTCAGTGATTGTGTTCTCTGTTGGGGGCCTGTTCATGTCTGTGCCCGATGGTTCTACTTTTCTAGGTCTGCCCCTGCTCATTCAGAAAAGTTTGAATCCTTTAAACTGGTACAGTTGCAGACTGTGTCCCCACACCAGTCGGCGCACCTCACTAGGATTTAACTACACACTTCAGACACATAACCACACCCATGTATATTGGTTGGCCAGAAGTTTGCCCGGCACCGCCCCCAGATCAGGGGCATACACCCTTCTAGTAATCTGCAGCCTGTTGCTGCCAAACCAGCTGGCAGATTCAGCAGGATCCTGTCAGATTATCACTGTACTAAGTGAACATCTCCAGGTAATCATTGTTTACATTTTATTTACATGTTATGTGCTCTCAGTTTAAAGGCACCATGTGGACTTCCCACTATTGAACTGATCACCTCACAGGTTAAGACAGTTCCATGTTTCTTTTGGATCAACTTCAATCTTACTTCATGCAACATGCCAAATACCTGCTGCAGATGACGTAGAAGCTGGAGTTGATTGATGAGTTGGTGAAGCTTCAGGAGGAAGTTGATCACGGAGATCCAGTGTGGGATCCTGTTACCTGATTACCTCTAATCGGGTCCACTATCTCTCTACAACGTCTAGCAAAGATGTGGACATTTAAAGCTGTGGCTTTTTTCATCCTCAACTTCATCTCATCTGCTGTGGCCAAAAGACACGCTGTTTATTGGAACTCTACAAACACAAGGTGAGAAACATGTGCTTTAAAGGCAAAGTGAAGGGCTTCTGATTGGAGATCAACCCCTTAGAGGCTTAGTGTTATAGCCTGAAACTGTTCATAGTTGTGGCCTTCAGGAGAACAAGTACAGCCGGTCTGAACTTGTCTAGTTATTGCTCAACAACCTAAAGTCTTTTTGAATGAGTCAGGCTTTTGTTTGTTTAAAGAATCTCAGCTATGTGCAGGATCATCTTTGTTTGCTTAATGAAAGAGATCTGCAGAGAAGTCCTGATTATTCTATTGGCTTTTAAATAAAGAATCCTGAGTGGGACTCTGTGCTAATTTTATAACCAGTGATCTCAATCAGAATGATCCTTTTTATTTCCTTCTCATCTATCTTGTTCCTTTTTCTACTAGTTAGTGATTATGCTACTTAGAGAAAGACATTACTGATGCTTTCCTAAGTGTTGTGATTAATTCCCTATGGGGCATGCTGAGGACACAGGTGGATATTAAAGTCTGAAGTACTTATGTGCACTAGTGTGTATATGTTGAGTAATGAGGAGGTGTGCACATAATGAGTTGATGAGGACGATTAACCAGGTAGAGTAAAGCTCACCTGCATATCCAGGTGTTCTGGTTTGTTTGATAAAAGGTTTGCCTTTTGGGGTAGATTGAACCTATTATATACCCACCATACTCTGAAATGCTTATTGAGAGAGCATAATATCTCATTCACTAAAACCTTCTTTTGAATATTCTACTCACTAAATGGTTAGGGGATTTTGTACGTATAGAGGAAAAAAACATTACTCATTGGACCATTAATTTCCCCAAAGGCTGTTTTGTCAGCTCTGCAGGGTTTCTCCTCTGCTTGAGTTGGTCGTGATTAGGTCCAGAGTGCCCAAAAGAGTAAAACCCCGTACAGTAATGGGAAGCCAAGAGAAATGGGGTTTGGAATGAACGCTGCGAGGATTAGGAAGCACCTTCTTGTTCCCCAGGGATTTAGGGATGAATGGTCACAGCTAGTGGCAGGGGGACACAGTCTGCTGCAACATCACACAATCACAATGCCATCAGCATCACGATGGAGAATAACCCACTGTGGTAGAGAATTGCTCTCATCACAACATCACCCAATCACAAAGCCATCAGCAGAGCAGTGATGTCCAGACTTTCCTCTCCTCCTGCTCTCCTCACCTCCTGCTCTTCATTTTAGTTTTTTTGCGCTTGCTTCCACCATCTCTTCCCCCCTTTATCTCTCACTGCTCCCTCCTGCCTGGTGATGGATATTGGCAGTGTGATTAGTTGAGCTTCAGTCATTTTCCCATACCATATTTTCTATTAGCCGCCTGCCAGCCTCACGGGTTGCTCTGAGGCCTATAAATGCAGCCAGTCGGAGGAGAAGGAAGCACAGGGACATGAGCACCATGCTCATATTTGGCAGGGTCTTGCACAACAGGGCCTCGATTACTACTCTTTTCTTGAATCAGTAATGAATGTTTTTGCTTTTATTTTATTATTCTCACTTCTTATATCAGGCATATTCCAGTGAAAATGATCCACCAGCTCTGCAGTTCTCTTTTATATCACCACTTTGTCGTGCACGTTAGCATCTTTCAGCTCACTGTTGTGGTTGACCAGCCATAAAATGAACTATTTTGATCCGGTTTCACAGCTTTGATATGTGGATATAGAAAGGTCCCACTATAAAAACCAGTAGATGCAATTTAGTCAGCACAAAGCTGTGGTGGTTACAGGAGTGTGCACTATTGCTCCTATACAACTTTATTTCCCTTAGGAGTAGATGGAGAAGACAACAGGACAAATATCGACTCAAAAGTGAGTAGTTTGGGGACTTAGATTCATTACGGTTGTAAAAATAAGGCAAACAAACTGCATGCTCAAATTGCATTAGATCTATAAGATGTGCAAATGGTTATCTCTTTGCTCACTCTGGTAATTCATTGGCACTGCATTTGTAAATCTTCTATTTAATTCTAACTATCATTCTATAACTAATTCTATTCAAAACCTTACATTTCAGCAGAGAAACAACCTGGTATAATTTCATCTCTGCTTTGAGAGGTTACAATACAGCCTCAAGTAGCTGATGTAATTTTAGCTTCCAAGAAAACAAGCTTTCCACTCTTAATGACAGAAGACCATCACCTCTCCTACCACATGTAGATTTATGATTTTAATGAAGCCGGGGCAGTGAAGTGGAGATTGAAGAGCCTCGTGGTTGTCTAATATGTTTGTAACAGGCTCGATGAAACATTTTAACAGGCACACATTTAGCACTCTCCTGACTGAAACATGGAGTCTTGAAGTGGTAGACTTGCTGCAGGGTCAGCGCTGAATGCTGTGGAATCAGATACCTGAGCTGCTTTCTTTGTGAGGCTCCAGTGGTCACCCTCTTTTATGAATTTTATGAACACAGTTTACGATCACTCCGTTTTACAGCTGTATCTCCTTTGGTGCAGAACTTCTGTATTAAATGAGAAATGATTTTGTTCTTCCTGGAGCAGTTAAAGGTCAGTAAAATTATATAACCACAGATCTCAAACTAATATGTGTGCGCATTCCTGTGTGCTACTAGTTTAGATTGTCTCCTGAGTCTGAGCTTCTTTATTGGGTGTACACAGACCTGCCACAGTGTGCTTTTAAACTTGTTGGACAAAAACACTTTGACCAGCTTTATTTGCTGATGCTGCCGTGTCTGCTTCACCTGCTGCGTTCATCATAATCTAGCCAATCGAAGATCTGTCAGAAGTTGGCCAAAACACTAAAAACTTTCAGCATTAAATTAGTTTGTTGAAGGTGTTTTTTTCCATCAGTGGCTTCTCTTCGTGTCATAATATGTGACCCATGAAACAGTGCGTTTTTTTTTACTTTCACCTATTCAATTTGTGTCCTCTTATATAAAACAGATGGGAGGAAGCACGCTTGATGCAATAGTTTCTCTTTTAAGTTTAAGCATCAAGCTTAAATTTAAAAAAAATTATGCAGTCATAAATTAGTTTAATATAGTTTCTTTTTAACAATTTCTCCATTTGATTTTGTATTGTAATTTTTATAACCCTAATTTTAAATCAATATATTCCAGAACGTTTTGAACCTTCTCTGTATTTGTGTCTCTATCTCCCAGCTTTTCAAACAATGGTCGAGGGTGAGCTCCCAGCCAGTGAAGCATGTTTAAACACATACAAGGAGATGAATATTTGTATTGGTTTTCTGTATCTTTATTGAAAGCAGCCCTCATAAGTCTGCCGTGTAATCTCTACTCTGTTTATGCATCATTTCCTTCTGTATGCACTCACAAAGCATCTAGTTTAAATACCAAAGTAAATCACATTCTGCATACCACACCTTCGCGCACACACTCCAATCTGATCGTTGAGCGTGAAGGCACCACACACACATCCAGCTTACAGGAAGGTGAAAGCAGACACTGCTTATAATTATGTCTTTTCAGGGAAGATGATTGCACTTTCAGGCCAGTTTCTATTTTCATTATTTCTTCATCCGGGAGTCCATTCCTTCGTTGTAGAGTGTGTGCATGAGTAGTGAGATTCAAATAAATATATTCCTCATACTGTCTACCTCTCCTCTCTGAGTCTGTCTGTACTAATCTTGATCTTCCCTTGGTAAATGATTAACATTGAGAACCTGGCTGAATTATAATCAACAAACCCACAGTGAGGTAATTACCACTTTATTCCCTGTCCTGCTAACAAAGCAATTTCTCTCTCCCCCTCCTCTCTTCATCTGTCATGTAGCTGTATCGGTGTCTGTCTTTTCACTGTGTCTCTATTGTCTCTCTTACTGCTGCGCACTGATTCCTAGCTGCATTTTATAAGGCAAGTTGTGCACCTTATCTGTCGTCGTAGTGTGCACATTGCATGTTTGTTTAGGGGTTTTAAGAGTATTACCTGTGATTGAGTTCACTTTTGGTGCTTTTGAGTTGCTTTATCTCTGTCAGAAAACAATGGAGGGCAGTGATTTTTAGTGATTTGTCGGCCTGAGAATTGACGTTTACAACCATTGTTGTTGGCTAAAGTTCATTTCAGTGGAACAATAAGTCTGTCACAGTTGTGTGTTTGTGTGCTTTTGGAACGAACCTGCTAGTTTGCATAAAGGGGAAAGTCTTTGTTTCCTTGACAAGAGATGAAGTGTGATAAATTTCAGTTTTAGGAAAACAAAACCCAGAAATGTTCCAGCCTTATTAAAACACTGGAGGTATTAATTCATTTGTGATTGTGTTGTTTTTGCTCTTTTTTTTTTTTTTTTTACAAGTTTTCAGACTTTGTTTTTCTCTCTAAGCTTACAGTGTGTTTGGTTTCAAGTTGGAAAAAAAAACTTTTCCGGCCAGCGGTGTGCAGCCTGTGAGAACTTTTACCCACTGCTGTACCAGCCCCTTGTCTAAATAGGCCATTGTTTTTTTTCCCACTTGTTAGTAGAGTTTAGGTGTGACTGAAGTGTTAAAGGGAAAGAACAACTTATCACCCCTGTATGCTTATTATTTATTCTTTTTTCTTTATAGGTGGGGCATATATAAACAAATATATTGTACAATCATTTCTTGACAGATGTACTAGATACGTTACCTGTATTTTCTACAGCTTCCTCCAATTTTAATGCATGCATCTGTGTGAAACTGGTAATCCTTCTATTTTGACATTATTTTCTATATTATACCTTGGGATGAAACCGGCTTCATCGTTGCACAACAAAAATAATCTTTGCAATTGAAGCGAAAGCCAAGATACCCACACACAGACTCAGACACACTGTGTTGGAAATGAGGTTCGGGTAGAGGCCTAGCAGTGAGTTTGCCTGTTAAAATGGATCAGATAGTCACAGTGCAGCTTGGAGCTGTCGGAGCAGACATGGTGTACAAGCATGAAAGGATGGCCGCGCTCTCCTCCTGGTCAGGATATTTAGTCAATCGATACCAATTTAACACCCAGATATTATCACCGTCTTTTTGCATTATCACCAGACTGCATATGGACCCATCTCTTTTCTCAATTTCTCTGCCCACGCTGCCCTGTTTCTCTGTGTACACACATACATCAATATTAGGCTGCATTAGGCTGTAATAAGTTGCATTGTATGAATTTCTCCAGGTGAGGTGGAACAGCTGTGGAATGAAATTAGCTTCAGTGATGTCTGCAGCCCGGTTGCCGCGGTACAGCCTGACTTTGGCTCAAAATGGCTGCTTTGCCATGTGTGCGTAGAGAGGGTGATTGTAGTGAGTAGCGGCTGTCGGTAAGCCCCGAGTGGAAGCTCTCTCTTTCATTCATTCAATGCTCCTAGTGATCCGCCATTGTTGCTGGTGTCAAATAAGTTGTGTATTTCTTTGACACATAAAACAGCAATTAGGTTGGCGGAGAAAGAATGTGTAAACACAAAATGTGGGAAGCGCCGTTTATCTTAGTCTGACCAAAACAACACAGTACACTGCTTGTTTTGCCAATACATGGATTGTAAAAAGTTCCCACACGCGTGTGCAGATGGAACATCCACACAAGAACATATAAGCCCTCACAATGCTATTTCACTCAGCTCAGAAATCCTACCAAGAAGCAACCTGGGAATTCCCTGAGACAGAAATTGAATTAGTATTGACCCAAGCGAAGCAAAAGGCTGGAGCAGGTGCCTGGATTATTGTAAAAGCCTAAGTCCTCATGGCCGGGAGGATGCTGAGATATGTTTGCCGTTTTGTCTCCTCTGCTAAAAGGGACTTAAGAGCAATTGTTCCAAGAAGCTTTTTTATTTCATTGTGTAATTAATAATATCAACCACATAATGTTTACATGTGTCGAATACAACCTTCCTTAGAATTCACTTGTATTTAAAATAATTCTCTACTTATTCCAGCTTCAAAAGAGAATTCGTCTATTAAATTACGAGGAGATACGTGACACCGATTGTTGTGCAAAGAATTAATAATGTTTGCTTTCTGGCACATCTCCAAGCACCCTTTCTGTTCCTCTCCTCAAACACACCAACCCACACACACACACATATCACCCACTTCCTTTTGTTGTTGTTGATAATCTGCTCGTGCTACTGCAGTTGTCCTGTCATAGAAAGGTAGCTTACACACCCCAAATTTGAAGCTAACGTGAGCACTTACGAGGAGCGATGTGTTAACGTTAAATAGTGCAGCATGTCTCTGGATTAAAGACCAAATAAATCTGTATAGCAGACTTAACTGCTTGCTTTTGCATCTCTTAAAAATAACAAAGTGAAGATTTCAGGTGTCACCCACAAAAAAAAGAAAAAAAAAGGTAGAAATACAAATAATTTTATTAAACTGTCTAGGAATAAAAATGCATTAAGAAAATTACTCTTTTAAATGTAAAAATAACTAATGCAGAGCCGCACAACCCAGAAAATATAAAAAAAAATAATACTGAAAACGTAAAAAAATAAGAATGGATTTTATTTTATTCTTTTTTTTTTTTTTTTACATAAAATCTCAACACTTTGTAAATTGTGTACTGTGTTTTACTGATGATACCTTTTCATAGTCTTAACTGTACTGCAGCTGAAGAGAGGTGGTGCAGTCATCCAGCGGTGTGTACAAAGGCATCTACAGAGGCCAACTTCACACCAGAATAAACTTTATTGACTTATAAACTTCCTTGAAAGTGTAGCACCTTCATTGCGTTATCAGAAAAGAACAAAGAAAAACAATATAGTAATAAAAAAAATCTGGAAGTGTGAAAGTGTTTATCAGGTGGGCATTTAGCTTCTTTTTTATTTTGAAAAAAAAAAAAAAAAAAAAGCTAAGCAGCTCAGAAGTTTTAAAATCCGATTTATATTTTTTACCTCTTAAGATTTTTTTTAAGAAGCCCGGGGGTGGAGTGCTCCATAGAGGGAAAAAAAATAAGCCTAATATTATTTTGCCATTGCCTCCCAGAACTGTGGTTGCAAAGCATAGTTTCCAGCCCCACATGATGTGAAAGACACATTTTACCTTTGTTTCTGTCTACGATGGCACACACATACCACACAAACCACAAATGAACATGCACACTTTCTCTCTTTTTTTTTTTTCTCTATGGGGATCCCAAGGGATGGTGAAAACATTAGACCTGCAGTGAAGGGAGTGAGGGATGGAGAATCTGTTAAGGAGAGGATGGTAGGGAAAGAGTCAACAGATTTCAACTCCCAAAACAGCTCAGGAACACCCTTGGGGATAGAGGGATGAGGAAAGAGGGAGAGAGGGGAAGAAAGGGTGTCAGTGGATATTACAATCACTGTCAAGAGCAAACCCTTCCTCCACTCCTTCCATGCACGAGCCGTGACGCAGGGCTGTGTATACAGGTGTCGTAGAAAGACACTTGCATTTCTGCCAATGGTGCCATAACCCCAGCTGCATGCACACGTGGCTTCTCAAACTCAGGGGAAAGCCTGAGGAGGAATCACAATCCATTTAGAAGTGACACTGCTTGTGTTGCAGCAGAGTGTCTTTACATGATTTTTTTTATTTTTTTTTAAAAACACAAAATGAGGTATCGTGCTTATTTAAATATGCTTGCGCTCCTATTCTTTCATGCAAACATGAAGAGGTGTCTGGTTATGTTGCGAGGACATTTTGTAATTTCTGTTGCTACCCTGATTTTATCCTCATTATTTTATTACGTATTTCCAATCAAGCAGCCTGTAATCTGATACTATGATTTTTTTTTTTTTAAAAAAGTCATTAATCCATTTCTTCCTATTTAAATCTAATACTTTTTATGAGGTTGAGAAACTTTTTTTTTTCCCATACAAATTGAGTTTTTGGTTAAGTGAGCATGATTGATTTTCATAACCGTTGTATTTTAGATTTAGTTTTTTGTAACAAAACATTGTTGCATTTTTGAAAGCATGATATCAAATTTACATAAACAGATGATGACATTGTTGCTGAGATGATTAATAGATGTTGTCAATTTATTCTTGAAACTCGTATTTACACCGTTGTAATTCAATTAGTGTTCATTTGTGTAGAAATTCCTTTCCTCAGTGTATGTATGTATATAATTTAAATTCAGCTCCTGTAATTTACAGTTTGAAAACATCTGGCATGGTAGTTGTATTTGTGCTGAAAAAGAAGAGGAGAAATGGTCCTGTCCCAAATCTCCATAGCCGTGGCCTTGTACCAGGAGAACTCATGAATCTCATTGCTCCCTTATTCAGCTGCAAATGGAGTTCTTGTACACAGTATACCTCTCAAAACACTCTAGCGAAGACTTCAGGTTAGTGGATTAATATGTATGCTCTCTTAAAATACTCTTAGTGACAAATGTCTCGTCATGAGGCTCATTAACTCTCACGCATATTTCTTTTGTTCCAACTAAAAAGGCTTCCTGGTAGATTTGCTTTCAGAACAGAATATTGTTCAGAAGAGATTTATTTGTCATCACAGCCATAGTTAATCAGTATTTGTGTCATTTGCTTTATTCATTTTGGAATTTGGTGCACTTTTTGTTTCTGTTTGAGAAAGACTCACTCTCAGCCAAACATACCTTACCTCCTGTGTGTTAATCTTGTAATTTTTTTGGGTCATCGCGGTTCATTACTTAAAGTGCTGGCCAGTCATCTTTAATCCCAAATTAATCAGTTAATCCTGTCTGCACCTCTCTTCATGACCCTCACGACTTCCTTCCTTTCTTCTTCTAAATCCAAACCCCCCTTCTCTTCCCTCTTATTGTGTCTGAACCTTTCATCCATGTTGTGGAACTCTGGCCTGAACTGGCCTTTCTAAGAAAGTCAGGATCCTCAAGGTTGGCCGTGCCAAACACTTAAACCTCCACACGAGTAAATGAATAAATTTAGATTAAATAAACAAGGCTCGCATGTGAAGTAAAATAATACCATATATTATTTATACATATATTTTTCTGCAAAAGTATAATAAAGAAATAGTTTAACTCCATCTGCTTTAATGCCGCAAAAAGAATATTTCCTATTGATGTTACTTTATAGTTTTATTGATTGAATCTCTACTGTATGTTCATGAGGGAGGGGTGAGTCGGGTGAGTAGCTGTGCGTGACTAGAACAGGACAAAGCTGGATGCCTTGAGGGGGAATAAAGTGGACCTTCCATACCCCCGACACACAGAGCGATATGAATCTCAACCGATGTGACGGAGAAAGATGGAGAGCCAGAGAGAAGCATGGATCGGCTGTGAGGGTGGGAGAGGGAAGGGGGCAGTTTAGACTCCTGGGATTCCAAAGCAGTGACCGTGAAAGTGCTTAGATAAACAGAGAAAAAGAGAAAGAGAGGGAGGGACGGAGGATAGAGAGGGTAAAGCATTGGTGAAAGAATGCAGTGAAAAGAGAGGACGAGAAGATGTGGGCACACTGACGAAGTGAAGGAAATGAGACCTGTAGAGAATGGGGTGAAGACCAACTTGAGGAAATGAAACTGGGAATAGAATCTTTAAAAAAACATGTCCGAGAGTCAGAGGTCACATGAATGGTCAACTTACTCTATTAACCTAAACTTTCCAGCTCTTTCTCTTAACCGTTATGAGTTCTTTTTTTCAATGGAACCAACTTTCTCGTGTCCTGCCTCTAAGTTTGAAAGTCTAACTGAAAGGCTAAAAAAAAAAAGTTTAGTAAACAAGTTAAAGACCTTGTAAATGGCTATAATTCAAGCAAAAATAGAATGCCCAAGTCTTTGCTCCCTGTCCAGGACTGGCAGAAACTTTACGGACAAAAAGCAAAAAAATGTGAGCAAAAATGAGAAACTACAGCATCAAAAGTGTGACCCACTTTGCAAATGATGGATTCTCAAAACCAGGTCTGATTTATTAGCAGAGTGTATTTGCTTTGCGGGTGCCCTTTTCAACGTGGTGACTGTATCAGAGAAAATGTGTGTCTGGAGGGGTTGCTTGTCTGTCCTCCTTAACCCACTTTACACAGGTGGGCCAGCAAGACCTGAGATGCATATTCATAGTTAAGTATAGTTTAATAAAAGAAAGTTAACTTTACAATACAAAGATTTCAAACATTAAAAACTGAATAAAAACACATATTGACCTGTGCATTACTTGGACACATAGATCTACACATCCTAAATAAACATAAAGGGTGGTTTAGTTGACCGTGAACATGTAGTACTGAATTTGGATGTTTTCCAACAGCTATTCTTACTGTAACAACTTTCATAAAATTTAGAAAAGTCTCATTCAATATGGGCAACTTGGGGATAATGTTGAAAACACTAATTTTCTTAGTTTGTCATTTAGGAAGGCTAAATTATTGATTGTTTCCTGAATATTTTTTTGTTCTTTTAATTTGGTAAGCACTTTTAGTTTGTATAGTTTACAGCTTGTAAAGTTGACAGTTTCTCCGTAAAGTTTTTTTTTTTTAGTTATGTGCTGCAATCGTCTGCAAGCACGTGTTTTTTGATGTTCAGCCGTGCCACTTGTGGTTTGTGAGGGTGTTTAGATGTAGAAAAAGCCTCTCCAGGCCCTGCTGAGAGTCCAGCACTGAAGATGCACAAAAGAGAGGGCTTCGTCTAAAAGCTACTGGAGAATTTAAATGGCTCCTTGAAGTTGTGAACAGATCCTTTGAATCGAAGACTCCGGGATTCACACAAACTCACAGTCAGTGTTGTTACAGACCTGTTTGTTTGAATATTTGAAGCCAAAATAAAATGTTAGGATGAACAAACACATTACAAAGAGGCCTCTTACAACATCTTTTTAATTATGTTGAGCTAGTTGACCTTTAATTTTGTATCTTAATTAACCATAAATTTGTATGTTTTTGGCTGTGCATGTGTTGCATTTTAGACTGATACGTCAGTAACTTTCAAAGACATGCAAATTAGGATGTCTATTTATTGATACCAATCTCCATCATGTGAATATGCTAAATGGTAAAAAAACAAGACATTACCAAATTATTTTTACTAAAGATTGAAATTCAATCCAATTCGTATTACATTTGGGTTGTCTCATCAGGCTTCATGCTTTAATTCATTGTAACCACTGATTAGTATAGAGAAATGCTTTGTTACAAAGTGAATTTTAAGAGCCATGCAGAATTTTGGCATGTAAAAGTTTTTTTCATTTTTTTCGTCATCTTTCTACCCGAATCCCCATCTTGAAAGTCAACGGTGCTAGTGTCTGTATAGTTTTTAGCTATGTTCAAGCTGTTGTATCCGACCCTGGCACCTGTACAGATCAGCCCTGTATTTACACTGCAGCTCAATTTAGACTGCTAAAAACACGGAGAGCACTCATTACTCTGAGGTTTAGGCTGTCTGACAGAGGGATGCAGGAAAATGATGGATAGAGCAAAGGATGGATGGGTGGGGTGTTAGCTTGGCACCAATCCTAGCTTGAGATTGGTGGTTGTCTTGGTAACAGCACGTCTGACCTTATTTACCCCCTTGCACACCTCCCGCTGTACTTTACTATAGCATGTGCACAATTCTTTTGCCACACAGACTTTCTTGACATTAATGTAGAACCTCTCTCGATTTTTTTTATTTATTTATTTTTATTCTGTCTTGGGTTCTTTTTTTTCAACTCTAAGCTTTAAAAGTGTGCCCACTTCCACATAGCACCGGTAAGAGCCAACTTAGACTTTTTCCAGCTTTAGTGCTGGTGGGCAAAATGAAGCAACAGTTCAACCATGAAGTGCCTTCTGTCAAACAGAAAATAAAAAGACTGGAGGACTGCACTCTGGTCCATTTACTCCACGTTGTAGATGATCACTTCGTACCTCCTACAGAAGTCCCTGGAAAGCTTATTTTAAGGATCAGACCAGACCACACAGGAAGAATTTTGCTTGCCCGAGAGTACTTCTGCATTAGGAGGGGTTGATGGTTTCTGCAGACTTGCAGCCATATCAAAATGGTCCAGATGAATTGGTTTCCATACAGATGGATTGTGTGGGCTTGAATCATGCAATTTTTCTCAGCTGTGTTGGCCATACCTACACATCCTGTTATGGTGCTGAGTCCCACAAAAGGGACACACACACACTAAGTGGACATAACAGGCAGAAAATGGGGTCTGTCTTTACTTGAGGCTGAAAATCTTTTTGGTGTGAAGCAGCAGGTGTGTATAACTGTGGTGGTAAATGTGGGTGCCCGAGGCTGCTTGCTGATTCAAACAGTTTGTGTAAGGCCAGTGTAAAGGGTTTGTTCCTATCATTAACACTAGTAAGAAAATTGACCGACCTGCAATTAGGCAACAGAGATGACATTTCCTAAATTAATTTTCATACAGAGGATGCGATGTACATACCTTTTGTTGCTTTTCTGGAGAAAAGTATTTTTTTTTTTTTAATAGAACAGTAGTTTCCAAAGAGAATATAATCCTACCAAACCACCACATCTTGTAAATACAGGTGTGAGTGCTTAGACCTGGCATCTAACAAAAACAGCAAATGGAGACAGCAGACAGAAATGTTGACAGAAATTTGAACTAACTTCCATGTGAGGAGGTGAAAAGTAAAATGCAAAAGGTCACATCCTAGTAACCTTGAAGGAAACAGTGATACAGAAAAACATGTATGCACATTCCTGCCATAGCGAACCAACCAGGAAACAGTAGATAGGCATAACAGCTTGTTCCTCTTACTTTTATATTTTCTGTTCATAAGGTGTTGATTATATTGTTAGCCACTGTTTAATAAAATCAAGACTGTAACAAGCTCTGGTTTCCAAATTTTTTAGGGGGTGGTTTGGACAGGGATGTAATAAGAAAAGAACGTTTTTGAAGCCAGCTGGATAGGGGAGGCCACAGATGGTCATTGATGGGGGGTAACATCCTTGTTTGTGTGCGTTGAGGGGAGTAAGAATCTCGATAGACACAACAATGGGGTTGGGGCTATGAGCACAGCTTTGTGTGGGTGCCGAGGGGAGCACAGCTAGGTGGACTGGAGTGGGAGGGGGCGTCATTCTGTTATATTTTCTATCCTTTTGGACTGAGCACAAAAGAGGAAATTGTAAACAAGTTGAAACTGAAACATAGCATTAAATAATCCACTCTTTTGGACTTAAAAGATTGTGTGGTCTCAGAGGTCACCCACCCATTTATGTTTTAAACTATTTTCCATCAGTATTTCTGAACAAAACAGCAAAAAATACTTGAATTTAAACAACCTAAAAAGTCCCTTCAGCATAACCATGGTTCTCCTCAAGGTCTTCTTTCAGGAGCATGTTCCTACAAACACCTTACGAAGGAGCCAGTCGGGTGACATCTGAACCTGTTGCCCAAACTACCCTATCCGGCTTCTCTCTGTGTGGAGGAACATTTGCTTAATCTACAGTTCCTTCCAAATGAGTGCTAACCTGCAAAAGAAAGTCTGACTTCTTGTATTTGCAATTTTCATCTTTCGGACCTTATGCACTGCTAGTGACCATAGGTGAGGGACTTGGACTGCGTGGCAAATCAAGAGCTTCATCTATTAGTATTGCTCTTTCTTTGCCACAACAAGCCAATGCAAAATTCTACAGAAGGGGCATTCGCACGATCTACAAAGCACTTGCAAACTAGTTAGGTAAAAAATTTTTGTCTGAACCAAGACCCTAAAGAGGATTTGGAGCTGATTGATTATTTTATGGCTAAGACAGAAACTCCATGCTCCCTCTAAATCCAAGGTTCAAATATCCGATGTACCCTATTCTCCAGGATAGCCAATAGAACTCAGGAAGATTGAGATTTGTCGCGTTTGGAATTTTCAATATAAATTTAGCTCACTAGAATACAACCCACATGAGTTCTCGTGCTGAAATAAAAATCTAAATCAGTTTAGATTTTTAAAGAAGGTGAGGTTTTGTTGATGTTAATGCAGGTCTGACTTGTTTCTTATAATAACTAAAGTGAAACCTGAAAGGAGGAGGATCCACCTTGCAAAGCTTCTTTTTTGTTTTGATTCCCTTCACTAGTTTTGTTATGTGGAAAGGAAACACTTTGTTACAAACTCCTAGCAAGCACCAAAACTTTGTCATGCTACAGTATGTTCAGCAAAGCCACGGTGACCAGAGTACTGTGCTCAGACAGCATGCTAACACTGGTCCTGCTGTGATTAACCACAGATTAACTGAAGCTCAACCAAGCCCTCTGGACTTCCATCATTACAGAGAGGAAACAGGATTTTTTTTTTGTAACCAGGTTTGCGTTCCATCACTATCAGAAAGCTGTGCATTAATACTACTCCCTGCTGCATACACTTCTTGCTTTATTTTAGATTTATAGCACATAATAAGCATGTTATTAGCATTTTCATTGTGGTATATTTTTATCCCAGATATTTATGTGCAGTACATTTGTTAGCAGCCCTTGTGTATCTGGGATGCGCAGTATGCTGTTTCTGTGAGCGATCAAATATCTGTTCTGTATTCCTGAGGCTGTGTTGCAAGATTGTTGCTCCTTTAATTATTCTCTCATATTAAAGGATCAAAGGTCTCTGCCACAGTGAACCCCCTGCATTTCATTAAAATTACACACACACATCTACGCCTATGCACACACCTCCATACACATCTGCATGACATCAGCTTCTTTCGGTTTTTGAATTTTGAATACAATTTCCTGTGATTACGAGGGGATGAATGTTGGCCTTCTCTGCTTTTTCATTGAAGGCTCCAGTTTGATATTCAATTAGACTCCCCTGAGTTTTTTTTTTGTTATCAACCACTAGTTTATACCAATACTCATAATGATGTCACAGATCACCCCATGTGAACAAGGATGAAGGCTGTTTCACTTCTTCTGATGTGCTTTCTGAACCTGTGTGTTATCGTGTTTCTGTGCAACCATTGTGTGAACCCTCTTTCTCATCTTCAGCTAACTGGACCCAAGTAGTCCTCTTTGTTGCAACCAGGGGATTCTCCCAGTGATTCAGGCTGCTTCAGCACTCTCTTCTTTTACACCCACAGCTCCTCAGTGCTCCCATGATGCCCCTGTGCTGTCACCACTCTGCTTAGTGGCTGGCAGGAGGGGAGGATGCTGAGTGTAATTAGGGCGTACCCAAGCCTACCAGGGCCAGAGACGAAGAAGGGGGAAGAAGGAAGGGAAGAGGAGGGAAAGCGGGATGACAAGTTGACATCAGTACAGCACACCGACTCTGTAATTGCTTGGCGTGCATATGGCACAGACTGAGGCTTGTGGGAGGTAAGGGGGTCAGGTTATATAGGATATGCAGTCTTAAAAAGCAACAGATGGAGGATGAGTGTGTGTCATCCAAAGTTGGTAGAAAGAATGGAGATGAGATAAAGAAAAAAGGTGAGGAAAAATTCAGAGTCAGGCTTGGCTGGGGCAACAAGAAATCTTGAGATGACTGGCATTTACAGCAGGGAGTCCAGCATATTGACAAAGCACGTGTCTATTATAACATGCACGTACACACACTTCAATAGTGAAGCATTTTCTTTTCTCAGAGGTGTCTTAAAAAGCACTACAGGTGGTACAAAAGGAAACAGATTGTGTGTTCTCTTGCTGATTGTTAGGCTTTACGTGTGTATCCACAATCAAGCACCTTTTCTGCTGTAATTAGCGCACCCAGGTAATAGAGCTATTGAACATTACGATATATACACACACGGTCAAAGAGTAGGTATTGATCATGGCAGGTTGTATTTGTGTGTACTGTCCTGGATGAAGGCTCCTGATCGATAAGGTCCTCTCTTTTCGATAAATTGTCAATTTCAAACAGTGGCTGTCGAGCATGAAGCCGTTTCAGTTTGGCCTGCCTTTGGGGTTTCCCCAGCAACCTAACGTACACCATCATACACACAAAAGCTTGAGCCACCACTTTTCTGCTTCATAATCTCCAACAGAAATATGTTACACTCACTTTAAGTTTTCAAAAAATAATATTTGTAACATTTGTGATTTTTAAAATTTTTTTTTTTTTAAGTTCACGCTTTTCTTTTTCTGAGTCTTTCATTTCTCCATCTTTATTACACTCCACAGATCTGCTGGACCATCTCACATTCCTATTTCTTGTCACTTCTACGCATTTCATTTCTGTTTCCATCAGTTGTGCCACCTCTTTTTCCTTTTGCTTTTCAGCTCTTGTCTCCTTTTTTTTTTTTTTTTACTTTTGGTGCTCTTTTCTTTGTCCAACTACTTAACTTGAGACTACTCTGCCGTGCACCACCACCTCCTCCACCTCTTCCCCATTCTACACTCCTTTTCCCTCCCATGTTCCCCTTCACTGGCTCCCAGCACTCCTTTCCTCTCTCCTCCGCTCTGTCACCCCTCTATAAAGACTCCCACCGACAGACCTGAACCCTCTGCCTGAGCCACATTCTGCCCCTTATTCTTCTCTCTTGCTGCTCTGTGTGAAGAGGAGACCAATTAAAGTCTGTCTCCTCTCTTCCAGCACTTCGTTGTTCTCCTCTCGATGTCTGCACTCAGACTCTCTGGGGTCGCTAATTAAAACACTTTACTCTCGTTTCTCTTTGGTCCACCACATTCACCTATTCATCCGACTTTTTTCTTTCTTTTTTCCCTTTAATTTTATCTTTTATCTTTGTTTCGTCCCGTCTCCGCAACTCCTAATATTAGTTGTCTGCTTTTCCCGAGAGTTTCTCACATGTCACTATTACTCACTTCATTTGCCACACAGATTTACCTCTGTTGCTTTCTTCTTTTCCTTTTTCTTCTGTTTTTTCCTTTTAGCCTGTACATGGGTAAGTCTTTTCATTCTAGTTGACAGGAAGTCAAACCCTCAGTCTGAAAAAGTATGATATATGCAGCTCTTCTATTCTAATGATGCCTTCTTGTCCAGAATAGTTGTAATGCCAAAAACCAGTCAACCTCCTCTGACATTTCTTTAAAGCAAAAAGAAATAGTTTGTTTTACATTAAACTGATTTAAGTGATGTTAATTAACTTGTGAGAAATTCCTCTTGTTTTTTCTTTCTGTGTTTTTGTCTTTTCATTGCATGGCACTCAACTAAACCTCTTTTGTGATCTGCAAAAATAAGGTGTAATATTTGCATTCCCAGAATGTTCATAAGGACCTGCACAACTTTGTTTCATTACTGGCAGTAATTGTGTTTTATTGATGATCTTTCAAATGTCTAGAATTGCTTCTGTTCCCCCAGAAGGTTGTGTTTAATCACACCCTCAGTCACGTACCTCCTTGTAATTGTTATGTAAAATATTCATGTTCTTGTCATTCTGTCTTCCAGGTTACTAACAGGAGATCTGACTGTTCAGATGAATCTCAATGATTACCTGGACATCTACTGCCCCCACTACCCTGACAGAGGGACCCCACACACTGAACAACCAGAGATGCTTGCCCTTTACCTAATAGGTGAAGAGAATTTCAAAGGATGTGTGGAAACTCCAGGAGCTATCAAGAGGTGGGAATGCAACAATCCCTTTGCTCCGTTTGGGCCAGTCCGCTTCTCTGAAAAGATCCAGAGGTTCACTCCCTTCTCACTGGGATTCGAGTTCCTACCAGGGAAACACTACTATTACAGCTGTAAGTACGACTTGAGGGCCTTGTTGTGATTGAATGGCTGGTTGAGAAGCACATTTCATCATGAGAATTTAAAAAGTTTTTGAATGTCTTCCCTGTGGTTGAAGTTTTAGAAAACTCTTGAACATAAGTACAAAAATAATTTAAAAATATGTTAAAATGCAACTATTTGAGAGCTACATATGTTGAAGTACTGTCACATACACGCACCAATTACATAAGTGGGATTGGAAAAGGCGGCAGCTCTTTACCCACCTCTGTCACCCAGGGGCGGTCAGGGCAATGGGGCTCTGCTTGCTACAGATGGCCTTAGCGTGCAGTGCTTGGAAGCTAGTCACTTCTGGGTTGCCCGCTGCAGAGGGGGCAGGAGAAATCCTAAGGTGCAGGTGTGTGTGTTTGCAGGGGACAGGCCTGAGTGCGGTCTCGCGTGGGGATTATGAAGGGATGCATGGGGTAGTTTGGGAGAGCAGGAAGGGTAATTCTGTTAGGTGAAAGGGTGAGGGTGCATAGTTATAGGAGCTGGTTGGACTTGGGCAGAATTACAGGTGAGGGATTAGTAAAGTCAAGAGGGGGGTACTGAGGATGTAGCTCTGAGTGGATATGCGCTTCTGGGCTGCCTGGACCAAAAGCCTGGTTATGTTTTGGGTTGTAGTGATTGATGAGAATGTGTTGGGTCGCTGTGGTTCTCCCTTCCCTGTTCTGGCCTTTTGGAGCTGGGAAAGATTTGTTACCCCTAATAAGCACATGGTTCACATCAGAAGCATGCATGTACTCTCACACATGTACTCTGTGCCACACTGTTTACTGTCCGCTATAATCGTTGCTCCCAATCAATATTACAGTGTAGTAACATCAGTTTGTGTTCAACATCAAGGGTTATTTAAAACATTTAGAAAAAACATCAGTGGGATCTTTTTACAAACTTTTAGGTAGTTATGTTTTTGTTTTGTTTTTTGTCATACCCTTCATTTAGCTTGAGAGAATTAGGGAACAGAGACAAACACAAGTTTTTAGACATATACAGCAACTTTTGATACCATTCTTGGAGAAGGTATGCATGAGACAAGAAGGCGGTCAATCATCAAGTCAATGAAATATGTAGTGTGGAAAGATGGCAATAAGGAAAGGGTGGACAGTGTCTAATAGGAAGAAATTGGGATCAATATGGGACAGTGAGAAGGGAGGGGGAGAGTAGGGAAGCTGACGGAGGAAGAGAACCGTGAAGAAATGACAGAGAGAGGTGGAAAGAGAGAAAAAAAGAGAGAGCGCAAAGATGGACGCACAGGCCGGGAAGGAAAGGAGGGGAAAGATGGGCATGGGACAGGATGGGTGAGAGAAATCCAAACTGAAGAAAGAAAAAGAACAAAAGCAAAAGAGAAAAGGGATGGTTCAAATGAAGAAGAGAAAGAAACTTTACATAAATTACTGTTGCGTACTGGAGGACAATAGTGTATTGTCAGGGAATGAGAGAGTGGATTCACACACATACACACATGTATATATGTACACACATGCACACTGAGCTATTCATGCCAGTTCACAGAAAAGCAACAATGGCCCTCCCCCCGGCCAGGCCACTCGGAGCCCAGAGTGATTGTGTGTGTTTTGTCCACATCAAAGATAAGACGAAAAGTTGGTCCAAATGTCTGGCTCACGGGTTTGTGGGCTGAGCCAGTGGGACTGGATACTGCATAATGGCATTAGCTTGAGAGAACAGTACAATAGCATTAGTAAGCCTAATGGCATTAGTAGGTTGAGTCTGAGCCGGACTGAGCTCCTCTCTACGATAAACTGTGACACTCAAACCCCCCCAGATCAGACTCTGCCAGACTTCCCAACCTGCTGACAATTTCCCCACATTTGAGTCGTCAAAAACAGGAAACACCTTGACATCCTCTGATAGTCAGATACTTCTGTCACTGGGCAATTTAAAGGGAAAGTAATAAAATCACCAAAAGCTCAGTGTTTCGGGGCCTTAAGGCAAATCCAAGAAAATGCAAGCCGATTAACAGATTGCCATGACTTTAACAATCCTCACTCTGGATCTGAGAAATTTTGAATAAACCCCAGTGATTTACAACCCTGAAGTTACCATGGAGTTAACAGAAATGCCACGGTTGTATGTGAACACAACATAGTTTCATTAACCAATTAATCATCAAATTAGTAGTGAATATCTTGTAAAAAAAAAAAAAATAAAGAAACAAAACAACTTTTTCAACACTTTCTGTATAATGTTCATTTCAGTTAGTTGGCCCAATATATGGCTGAAAGTTTCTCTTGTTTTCTTTTTTCCTCCCATTTTTTGCCTGTTATTCTATAGACCTCAATAATGTAATTTGCTCCTTATTTTTGTTTCATTCAAAGTGTTCTCATTTATTTTTACTGCAAAATTTCCATTGGCTTTTTCCTACCCTATGATTGATTTTCTCAAGACTGGTATTTTTAAGTGCGAGTCGTTTTCATAAAACACAACAAATGATGGAGCATCAGAATATTTGGTGTCCTAAAATTTCTATTTTGTGTCAGTTAAGAGAGAACATGTTCATGATTCTGGCTAAAGTGTTACAACCCACAGAAGAGTGATAATCAAATGTCTGGACATAAAATTTGATCTTATCGTAAAGTTTGAACTGTTTTCAATTTATTTTATTACAATATTTCTTTTTTAAAAAAGAAAGCCATTTAACTCAGCAGTATCAAACTCATTTCAATTTTGGGGTCATGTCGCATCCAAGTGGGCCATAGTCGTTTTTATTTTTGTTAAAAAAAACTCTAAATCTATTAAAAATAACAGTACAAAACACGAAGAAAAATTGTGACATTTTGAAGCATTTGGCTCTTTTATGCAAAAAATATGTGAAATGAAATATTTTTAATCATATGCACTAAAACTTGTTAAATTTCACCATATGGTTAGAAAATAAGATGTATAGTTAAATACATTGTATGTTTTTTTTCTCCCTCTCAATTTCCATTTTATATTTAATAAAATTTCTCAGTGGACCAATTTTAGCATGTTTGAGGCCCCTAATCTAAACTTCTCACACATAATGTTTGGTGGATTTATTTCCCTGCCATATATCTGTTTATTTCATTTTTTAAATTTTTTTTTTTTACAATTATGGCATATTTGCATAAAAATACACACCACACGCAATAAGTTTATAACAATTTTTATGTTAATAACAGCATGACTTATTGTGCAAAACCAAATGATTTAATCCGGTATTTTTTATTTAGTACTTCTACTTCCAGATGTTGCTAAATCAGATGTCTGATTTATTTTGATCTTCATCCAACAAATACATTTTATGTAGCACAGTAAAACAAATAACCTGACTTTTTTCAGCTGCAAAATTTATTACCAATAGGTCTTATTACGTACAGTTAAAAAAAACATTTCTTTACTCTTTTGAGATGGGATAGTGTCATGAAGATAAATATGTACATATACTCGGAATATGTACTCATTTTGGATAAAATGGCACAGATACATTGGTCCATAAATCAAAAACATTTGATGTGATAAATTGCAGAAGTTTAAAACTTTGTAAAAGTAGCTACTATTGTTGCGTAATTTGGAAGATTGGGGCAACTTTTTTCTGTTTTCAATCTTTTTGTTGTCATGAAATTAACAGAATGAACACCTCATCCAAAAAAATAGAGCATTGCCTTTTAAATTTATTTTACTATGGATGGTTTTTCCCCAATGTGAGAATCCTAACTTGTATTATTTTGGGGTGTTTGAGAAGTAAGCAGCTAATTTACATCCTGTTCTTCACAGCTCTACCCATAGATGAAGGTCCTCCTCTGCCATGTATGAAGTTGCGCGTCACAGTATGTTGTGAACCCAGTGAGTACACGCTGCTTTTCATCTTTTCTTCTTTTCATCCTTTCTCCTTTGTACACCAGTAGAGTTTTTTGCCGTTCTCATCTCTGCCATCAAGGCTGTAACCAAACACTGATGTTTAAACTGCTACTCATCTTTACTACTATTCCTCCTGTTTTCTTCCTTTAACCTTACTCTGACAAGACTTCTTTTAAAGCTTAACTTTTCTCTCTTTAGAGTTGTTTCTTTTAAAGCCTAATTGGTTAGTCTGGTTTGAGTGTGACTTTCCTCTTAAATACAGCTGACCCCACTGCTGCTTTTCTGTCTCTCTCTCTCGCTCTCTCGCTCTCTCCCTTTTTTTTTTTTTTTACCTCTGTCATCCTGATTCTCCCATCTCTCTTTCCCTGTGTGAAATTCCCAGAGTTGATCTAATCCAGAACCCGCCCGGAGTAATGTTAGTCTTCCAGTCCAGTGAGCTGCCTATTCTGGTTGGGAATGCTGCCCAGTCTCTGTGGGAATCCCTGTCCGCTTGTTGGTGTGTGCGCTATCTATGCATACAACCCTTTTTTTGTACATGTGCGTGTGTGTGTGTGTGAATGAGTTTGCTTTTTTTTTTTTTTAACACCAGCGTGAGTTTGAGGACCTTTGCGTGCGATCTTTGGCAGTTGATGTTTAGTGTGCATGTGTGTGTATGTCCTTGCTTGCATGTCTGAGACGTCTGTCCCAGTTCCCATCCCAGCGTTATCTGCAGGGGGCTTGTTATGCTGTGCACTCCTAGACTGATCTGACACTTTTTCTTTCAGAAAAACTGATTGCAAGATTGTCTAACTTGTACCTTTCCAAACTTACAGTCTTGTTAGATTTATCAGTAGGATTTTTCCAAAGATTAAGGAAGGGAATTAGGATCAAAGAAGCTCTATCTATCTGGAATTAATTCTTTAATGCTATCACAGCTCCTGCACGAGATGTGGATTCATTTTCTGGTTTTACTTAAGTGAAGTTTAACAACTTTTTCTATAATAATGATCGTAGTTTCTTTTTTTTTTTTTTTTTTTTTTTTTTTTTAGAAATACATCAAGTAGAGAAGATTCTTATACATTCTTGACCTTCTAACAATATTCCATAATTAGCCTAAATCATATGGACCATAAAACCCGGTACAAACACACACTTTTTTGAAAATGTTTCTCTTCCAGCTTTAGTTTTGAGCAAAAATAAACCTGACTACAAACACCCACATGCACCCCGTTTCCTTCCCTGCTTCCTCTCGTCCTAGTTCTTTACCAAAACTAATCCTGACTAAATTTCAGTGTCTGCGTCTCCTTGTCTTTCACCCCCTTTCCCCTCCTGCAGCCTCCCTCTCTGTTTTTTTCCTCCACTCTTCTGTCATTCTTGAAGTGGCACTAATCCCCCCTTCTCTCTGTCTCTTCAACTCTCTCCTCCCTCTCTCATTTTTTATGATCTTTCGCTACTGGAGCAAAACTAATCTAGGCACCATCCATAGTCCTAAACACATACACACACATTCACACCCACCCCAGGCTCCTCCTCTCCTCACGCCACTACCTTCAACGTCCAACCTTTCCTTTGTTGAACCTCTGTTTCTGACAGTTATTCACAGACTCCCTTCTTCCCATTCCTCTGCTTCGCTCCATCTCTGTCGTCCACATGCTGTGCGGCAAGCGCTTTGGGATGAGCATACATGAGGCCAGAGAGAGGAGCGTGAATTAGATGGATGAGAGAGGAGATGAAGGAGAGTTGGAGGCTGTGTTTTATCGGCTGTATGTGAATGGCAGTTTACCACAGCTGTTGTTGTGTTGTTCCCTGTGGTAAAACCTCCTCTCCTCCCCGCTTCCTTCCTGCGCAGGTTGCCTTTTATCTGACAGGTAGTATGCCAGCAGGGCATCCCGTCCCTACATTCTCCAAGTGTGTGTTTGTGTGTGTGGCCATCAGTGATCACTGCTCCTGTCCTTCAGCTACATCTCTTATCTAAACTTCAAACCATGTGGCTCTCTCTCCTCCTTTCTCTGTCCCATTTTTTTCCCATTCCTTCAAAAAGCAGCTTGCGTAATTAGAAGGTAGTTCCTTGTGGGGATGCACTGCCATGGGTGTTTGAATTAATTAACAGCACGTGCACCAAAACAAACTGCTCTGAAGGACAGAGGTGACAGTAAGAGACCATCAGGTACACCGTCATTGCTCCAAGGTCAGCCCGCACATACCAGTTCTTTAATCTTTTCTCCTGTGTGTGAATGTATTTTGTTTTTACCTTGATTTAACTGCAGAAAATAACAAACCGGACAGATTCAGAGCAGCAAAGGGTTCAAAATTACATCCTCTGCCTCCATTCTTTGACTGCATTCATTGCATGATGCTGTAAAAAGAGAATAGTATTTTCTCTTTAGGTTTTAGTTTGTATTTCAGCATTGCAATGTGTGTGTGTGTGTGTGTGTGTGTGTGTGTGTGTGTGTGTGTGTGTGTGTGTGTGTGTGTGTGTGTGTGTGTGTGTGTGTGTGTGTGTGTGTGTGTGTGCTGTGTTTATTTGAACGTGATGCTGTCATGAATCATGGTACGTGAAAGGCTTTGCTGCAAGGTGCTTAAGCCCAGGTTGCATCAGAAAACTAGGCTGTGCATCTGTAACAGCAGACGAGTGTCATGTGAAATTTCTGGCACCCTGCAGCCCTTTGTTGCATCTTCCTGTAGCTCGCTTCGCCTCCTACTCCAAGCTTACCTTTTTTTTTCTGGCTTTTTTATTAACTGCATCTTCTTTGTGAAACTCCTGTTGTGTTTATCTCTCTTGCTACTCCTGTCACTCTGCCTCTCTGGCTTTTATTTTTTAAGCTGTCCCACTGTGAAAAACCATTACAGAGCAACTTCCATCTCTCCCTAATTGATTTCCCTTTCCTCTTCAGCTCACTTCCTTTTTTCTGTCATTGTCCTGCTGTGAGCAGTCCATCGCATTTATTTTAGTTTGCAGAGCATCACTATTTTCTCCTCGCTTTTTTACTCCTCTTTTTTTCCACCCAACCAATTTTTTTTTCTACCAAATCTCATGTCCCTGCCTGCTTTAACCCCCTCTGCACTCTATCACATACCTTTTCACTCTCTGGACTCGATACTCAAGGACAAAACTCCCGCTCACACAGTTCTCTGGCAACCTAAAGTAAAATGTTGACTTTTCGCCTTTTTCACCGTGTCATGTTTAAAGTTTAAGGCCGCTTATGGTTTTTCAAATTTAAAATTCTTAGTTTTACGCTAGAAATTATTGTTGGTTAGCATAAGCTCGTTTGTGTGTGTGTATGTGTGTGTAAAATGGCGGCATGAGAAGAGAGGTGGAATGGTGGAACATTGGCTCTGCTGAGCAGCGAATGCACACCCACTTTTTTCACCACCACTACACACACACGCAGATACCTATTTAACCATGGTTGTGTATGAGTAGTCACACATTTGGTCACACACGCACAACAAACGGCACTGCGGAGAAGTCTTCTTTTCGCTGCCACGTCACCGCAGACACCATTTTGTGGTCGACTTTATCATGACCAAAAAATATATTGTAGATTCAGGCGATTGATGCTAATCGTTTACTGGAAGTAATTTGATTAAAGCCTGATCAAAACATGCGAATCACACATGTGGGTAAACATAAGGCATGCAAAGAAACGGTCAGTCGTATTTTTGGTGCTTCGCGAGGAAAAAAAACGAATAGAAAAAACATTTTTTTAAATTTATGTAGATTTATAAAATTTATTCTCTTATATTTATTAAATAATTAACAATATTGATCTGAAGAATAACTTGTTTTTTTTTATTTTTGAACAATTTTTTTCCAAAAATATTTATTTTTTCCTACATATATTTTTTCATCAGTGTAATTTTATTCCAATTTTGTTAAAATTGCTTCAATTTTGTGGGTGAAATTGTCCAATTTGGAAGCCTAATGGCTCCAGCTGAGATTAAAGAATAATTTAAACCTTTGTCCTTTCTATTTCTAGTTTAAATTGAGAATATGACGGTTAATTCTTCATTTCTTTCTTCGAACACACTCGTACAGATGAATGCACACACGCAAAGCTCAAAGCAAGCCCCAGACCTGGCATGCTATTTAATGCTTCGTTAACCCCTTGATGGTTGTTAGTTGTACACAACCTGAGAGTAATTCAGTTTCATGTCCGCTAGTAGTGCCTGTTGTTTAGCTACACAGAGGGAGACTATCAGGTGTGGACATGTTTTTTCGGCGTCATTGATAACACACTTTGTTTTCTCTGGTGTGTGTAGTTGTGTGTCACCAGGGTTGCAGTGTCAGAGTCGGGTTCAAGGCCGTAGATCGATTTAATAAGCACTTGTTCAGTTTCATCTTTGTTTCCTGACCTTACTGTCATAGCTCACTGAATTTCTTTGGCGGTTCAGTTCTCAGAAGGATTTTAACCGTTTTAAGTCTTTCTACCTGAATTCCCTTTTTTTTTTTTGTTTTTTTGTTTTTTTCCCTTTTCCTCTTTTCCTTTCAGCCCCCTCCTGCTGAGCTAGGGACGCCCAGACACAAGCACCCCCTTTTCCTGTCGCTTATTATCCCTCCCTTTTCTCTATGTCTGACCTTGTTTCAATCTTTCAAACTTTTTTTTTCTCCATCGCGCATTCTCACTTGAGTCCACTGCTCTCGCTTTCATCTTCTGTCCACCTCTTGGTTTCGCTCTGTCGTTTTGGATTTTCTTGTACCCCTACACCACACACTTTTTTTCATTTCCTGTATCCCCTCCTGTATAATCTCCGTCATTCTTACTCTGACAAATTTACATAACACTATCTCTTCCTGTTACTGTGCTTCTCAAAGCTCTTTTTTTGTCCGACCTTTAGGAAAATTTGCATAGAGGACATATTTAGGGTTACACAGCCAGTCAGTACTCATTTTTCATCCAGTTAGTCTTGGAGTAATGGTAAATACCTTCCTCTGGTCGTTTGTCTGTTTCTTGCTCCTTTTGTTCCACAAAGCATCAGCTTTATTGAAAAAGTTAAGCATGCAGAAATGACTAATCAGCAACTTGTTTCTTTGCTTTAACTTTATCTAAAACATCTTTTCCTTCCTTTTCTCGCCTGTTACAGCATCAGAGGGCTCAAAACAGATACAAGGTGAGATGTGACATCTTAAATTTCATTCTTCTTATAGTTTAGGCATCCTAATCCCGTGCTTACACTAATTAAAAAATGGCTTTGAATATGATTTATGATAATATGATTTACAGTATGATTCATGCTTCATTCAAGCAAACAGTGTATTGTTGTAACAGCTTTCACCTGGTTCACACCTATCTAGAATTTCATACGTAGGATTTGATCTATATAAGTCACAGTTTTTGTCATTAGTGGTGTTTAGGGTAAGATATGTCTGACACAAATGTGTGCTCCATGTGACCTTAAAGTGTTGAAAAGCCGTTAGTCTGGTGTGGCGCTAATACCAGTATGGTTCTCCCAAAGCGTCATCAAGCTGTTGTTCATCAAGCTCCATTTCTTTTAGTTTATAGATAATACCATTGTTTCCATTATTACTAAACGGAAAATAACGTTTGAATGTTCATGTTTATTGGTGGGTTTGTATCAGATGTAAAAAAAAATTAACCAAACTTTGTTCATTCATTTCAGAAACTGAACCTCTAAATAAAGTTTCGTCTTTGAGGACAACTTTAAGTCTACATCTCATCCTGGTTCTCCTCTTGCTGACCACTTGATTTTGGTCGTCTTCATTGATGACTTTGTTCTCCAGCACAGAGATGTTTTTGTACACAGTACAAGCAGCACTCAGGCAATGAATCACTAAAAACAATGTGCTACTGTAAGCTAATCCAACTTAAAGTAATTGCTTTCTTGTTGTTCGTCAAAAAAAAAAAAATTCATGCTTTTTTTTTAACAAAAACACAAATGGAAGACGCAGTGGCCGAGGAACTGAGGAGCACCAAAATACAGCTGCATTTTGTCTTTTGTTTTTTGTTCATTCCTTGTACAAGTAGCAGAACTGGATGCTATGTACACAGTCGGGGCGAGTTGAAACTCATGTCCGTGTCTGACGCCAGAAGAACAAGCATCACTTTCTCAAGGTTTTATTTTTTGTTGTTTTGTTTTTTTTACTTTTTTAAATCATCGCTTTGACATTTTGTGTCTTGTATTTTTTTTTATTGTGTAGCTAACACTTATTTTTGAGAAAGTTCGTTCTTGAAGAAAAAGGTGTGGAATAAACTACTGTACTGTGCGGTTCAGGTTGGACGTATACAATTTAGGGGGTAACTTTTGTTTGTACATAAACTTTTTTTACTTTTTTTTTTGCAAAAGAGCAAAAAATATTTGTTATATGTTTGTATTTAATAAGATTTGCAAGACATTTTGGGACGAAATGAAAAAAAGCCATTCAATGAGGAGACTGGGCGGCTGCGCCCCCTGCTGGGATTTAACTGGCTGTACTGGAGTTTAACTGGGATGGATGAAAAATCAAGGAACTGGTGTCATGTTCTGGTCTTTAGTGTTCGGACTTCTGACAGAGTTTACTCTCTGATTTATTGCTGTACCCTTCTACACTGAGCTTTTACTCCAACCTGAGATCGAACTGTGGAAAATAGAGGGTTAAACAAAAAAATATAAGCTTGCCTTGTTTCAATGGACACAATGGATCCTAATTTGACAATTTTGGGTTTTTATTGATGTATATGTATAAAAACCATTTGTTTTGGTTGTTTTTGTTTACCCTAGTTCTGGTTACGTAGTGAAGAAGAACACGCAAAAAGCCAATTGACCTCAACAAAACCTCCAGATCAAACCAGTTTTATGTTAAAGAACAGAATATGTAAGTGTAAAATAAAATGTTATAAAATAATAGTGAAAATGTAATTAATCAAAATAACATTAATTATGTAAATTAAATTTCAAAATAATTTGCAGTGAATTAATTTAAATTGGTCGCTTGTTTTATTTAAAATTGCATTTATGGATTGACACTAATGTGTTTTTTATTTTAATTTTTTTTATAGTTCTTGTTCTGCAAATTTAGAAAAAAAAAACAATGTCACCAGCACTTACGTTTTCTTCAACATATCGAGTGTCAAAATTCTCTAAAGCATTCATTTTTTTTTTGTTTGTGTTTCATAAAAAAAGAACAATGAATCCTGTGTTTTGACATTGTTAAATTTTTGTGTTCAGTTATGTATTTGTAAAGTTTGAAGTCTTCGGAAAATGTAATGAGTTTCCTCTTTCACATTTTAGTGAAGATGATGCTTCTTCCGTGAAGAGCCGACTGCAATCTGAGCCTATTTTAATGTGGCAGGACAATGAAATAAAAATGATTGCATTTAAACACTTTCACTTATTTATTTATTTAACTTTAGACTTGTATTGATTTCCGTTATGTAACCACAGGTGTCTGTGACCGGGGATTTTATTTGCGGAACACACACGTTCAGTGTTAATATACAGCAGTGTGGAGATAAGGAGACTTAAGGGACTTAAAATGACCTTGTGGTGCAAGAGGCTGTTGTAATGTGAGTAACCTAGTGGAATATCGAACTGGCTTTTTATCTATGGGCCGCCAAGGCCTGATAAGACTCAGATACCCCGTGGACTTTTGGTATTAATAGACTCTCAAGCATCATTACCAATACATTGACCTGAAAGTAGTTATTTTCTGTCAACATGGGGCTGAAGTTCAATACAGCTTTAAAAGAGATGGAGTTTCTTTGTGTTTTAAATATAGAAGTGTACATCCAAATAAGCTGTAAATGCATTTCCATTTATATAGGCTGTAATGTAGAACGTCTTGTGAAGGCAGGGAGGCAATTTCCTGGATAATGGGGCTAATGCTCCTATTTCATGGTTTATGATCCCTTCTGATGACATGTTTGTCACTGTTGAGGCATGATGTTGTGAAGTGGCTTTGATTCTGACCTTCACATATATAAATCCAAAGTCCATGTTTTCATTCTTTTTTTATTGTGAATGATGAAGCAAGTTTGCTGAAATTGGCAGAATAAGATGGATACTTTTTAGAGTGGTGTTAAAGGGAAGAGACTTTAAAGCCAATATCACTCCACCTTCCTCCCCACTGGTGTATTAAACCATTCTGGTTTATTCTAGTAAAAAAAAAAAAAAAAAGTGCACAGACCCGGCGCTTTTATGTTTTTTCTTTGATTTCAGTCAGGGAGCCGTATAACAACGTAAAAAAATTTACAAGTTTGATATTTGCAGAGATTTTCTATCATTGAATCAGTTGTGTGATCTGCCAGTCCACCAAACAAACTTTTAAAATTTGAAGTGAAAACTTAGAAAATTGCAAAAAATAATTGTATTTAAGTCTTATTAATAAAGTAATAGTTTTTCCATGTCCACAAAAAATGCGCTTGTGCTCTGTATTCAGTAAAAGTCTCCATTGAGGTTACATTTTACATATAAAAAAATTCTGCATTGAAAATTTTATGTCAGATTGAAATTTATTTGTTTGCAAATTTCTAAAACATTCAAGATCACTACTTGTAACTGTGTAGTCAGAGTTAAAACCAATGATTAAGTCACCAAATTCACCTTGTTGCATTTTGGCCATTTCTTGAAAAGGTGCAACAAACAATGAAGAATTGAAGAATTTTGATTAAACCCAATATAGTTGTTTAAACACGTTTTCTAGTCTTCTTGGTCTTAGTAACAATTGGTCATCATAAGAAAGTTTAACAGTCAAAATGTGCAGCATCGGGGTATGGTGTCAGCACTGTGGCTGGTCTCCAAAAGCCTTGTAATTTGACTTCCTCAGACCATTTAAAAACATGCATGTGGCTTGAACTGATCGTTGTAAATTACCATGTAGTTACAAAGATATATTACTGTTACACCCCATCATCTTATTGAGCAAAATATAAACCACATGTGGATAAACTTGATTTAGTGTTCCTTGTTAAATGTCTGTATTTCTCTGCAATAAAATACCATTAGGTCTAAGTGTAGCATTTCTTTTACTAATTTGTACTATTATGTCTGTCAGTAATGTTTATTTAACATGTTTACGACTTTTTTATTGTTACAAAAGCTGACAACATCCCTTGATCAAAGTTTCTTATGTCCTTGGAAATGTGAGTTTTGTTGAACATTTATCTGCAACTTTTTTAAAAGTTGCCGTAAATTACTAGCACACTGTGGCTGAAATGAAGCTGCAAGCATGTGACATCTTAGGTGGATAGGGGAAAAAAAATGCATAAGAAAAATTTACTGTTGAAATTGAGTTTTTCTGCGAAAAACTAAAAAGATGCATTTAAGTAATGGGGCTCGGGGGTACACAAAAAAGAACAATAAAGGGGACAAAATTCTTGAGTATTAAATTTGTTCATCCTATGGGAGCAAATAATCAGGACTAATTTGTGTCTACAAATGAAGAAGTAGGAAAAAACATGTTGAAAAAAGTTTCAAAACCTTTTAGTTTCCATGGTATCAGAAATTTGCAAGGTTCAAAGTGAAGCTCCACACTTCTTTCTAACCTATCAGTTTGTATAAGTTTTCAGTTGCCATTTTTGGTTTTATAAAAAAAAGAAAACCCTTTGCGTCAGAAAAAGTAACTGAGATTTCTTTTCTCTCAGACAAGAGGCTCAAAACCACCATTTCTCCAGCACGAGGAAACTGAAGGTCAATGAAGAGGAAAAGTCCTCTAGTCTTAGGTGCGACTATAATACACAGTACAGTGTAATTTAGTCCTTTTTTTATGGCTCAGCTGCTGAAGTCCTTTTTTCTCAAAGCAAAAGAAGCCATAATATCAGTGTTCTGTTTCAGGCTACACTGATAAAAGAAAAAAAAGCTAGTATTTCACATATTTTCCAAATATTGCAATACCTTTTTCAATATATTAACATCCTGAAACAGTATATATTTTCCAGGGGAAAAAATTGACTTTTCAAGAGTAAAAAACTACAAGACGTTAAATCTTTAAGTCGGGATTTAACCAACAGACCTTTAATTTTATTTTTTTTCACTGTATAAATTTGTCTAAAGATATCTTTTTCTATTATTCTGAAAGGCTTCACTGCATTTGGCTTTATTCAGAGACCCTTTTGAAAGTATGAAAGAACACAGAGCTGAACTTTTGCTCATGTGTTTTAATGTTAATGTATTGCATCAAAACATAATATAGATACAATTTTTTTTTTTCTGGTACAGCCAAACATTCTTTACAGCTACAATTTCAAATGCAGGTTATTGATGGACAGACCGAGTCTAAACAAGTTCATTTCTCTAAAGTGATTTGTGCTATGGGAGGAAAACACATCAATTTTCTCACCCCTAATTTATCTCAATATGTCTCAGTATGCAGATCATCAAATCTTTTATGCACGACAAATTATCCACTGCACAGCCGTGTCTCACTAAGTAAGCCTCTACAATTGTGAGCATCCTCATCATTTAAAAAACCAAATAGTCTGTCAGACGTCCAACATTTAGTCTAACATTTCATTGGATAAATGCAAAGTTTTTTTTTTTTTTGCAAAAGTGCAAAAAAGTTTACTTGTACATTTTTACTGTGCTAAACAATCTGGCCCGTGTTGAAAATTTTTGTTGAGTGTTATAAATCTTGAAGAATTATGCAGTTGAGTTGCCTGCTACCCCGAAGGAAAAGCCAGTCAGTACCGAAAATTTTGTTCAGCTTGTTATTTTTGCATAACTTTTTTGAAATAAAACTTTTTTTAAATAATACCTTGGAAAAGTTTTTCCAAATTTTGTTGAGTCAAAACAAAACATCATTAGAAGTTTGACCACGTTGTGATTTCTAACCAAATGAACGCAAAGAGTTGTCAAGACGTTTTGCATGCATGAGTCATGGCGTCATGGCATCATGGCAGCACCAGTTGGTTATATTGTAAAATTATTTTTAAAAGGCCTCAATGTACAAAGCAAAGATAGCAGTTGTTACTGTGACAAAATGACTAACTGTGCTCTTAAGCTGTCTGTGAACCATGCACTAGTACTAAAAATGTAATGCTGTCAGAGAGTGATAATCAGCAATAAAAAAAATAAAATTCAATCTAACGTTATGGGTGAAATTGTGTTTTTTTTAACATGATTTCCATTCCGGTGACACACTCAAAAAGACCCAACAACATGCGAATGCTTTCATATTGTAACAATTATTTGTCTAAACAACTTCAGATTTGGTGAAACCTTTCAAACAAACAATAATTTTTTTCTTTTTATGCACCATATATACATTTAGAAACATGTTCACATCTCCTATGCTCTTCGTTCATGTAGTGTTTCATTTATGGTTTCTAAATAGCAGTCATGGCTTACATTTAAAAAATACAATTAAAACTTTCATTTCAGGCAAAAATGGTCTAATTTGATATTTTTTACATTTGTCATTTGGATAAATTTTTGCATACATTTCAGTTTTTCACGAAACAGCCAATTGTTGGCCACTTGTAGTAAACTAGTTTTAATTTGCAACAAAGTTTGTTTTTAACCCTCTGTGTACAATAATTATTTTTATAAAAAGGTTTTTCAATGAGATGGTACATTATTATATTAAACAATCAACTTGCTTTTGTAGTTGAAATATTTATCGATCTCGCCAAAAATTTACGTTTTCATTAAGAATTGCAAGATCTGAAGATTTTTTTGTTAAAAACCAGAAATGGTCTTTTTGCTTCATGACTTTGTTGTAATGTATCAAAAATGCAGCCAGTTAAAATGTACAATCAAAAGAAAAAAATATTCTTTTATGCTTTGTTCCTGAAGCTACTCACTGATTTCCAGATCACTATTTAAGTCTTTTTAATGAACTGGGTTTGGGGAGGGAGGATGGTCTCCAGTTAACTCACAAATTGACTTTATTTTGCTTCTGGGCTTCTTGGATGACCAAAATTGATTTCAAGTTATTAGTTTCTTTGTTGAACCCAACTAATGAAAAATCTATTGAAGAAGGATGTTCCATTTTAAGAAACAGAGCAACATTTCTGAGCATAAAGAACGAGATCTACTGAAAAACATGAAATAGTTGAATGCCTTAAGAAAGATGGTAACATTTGATTATTTGAATAAACAAGTGTTGTTGCATTGTTGCTAATTCAGAGCAAACGCCATGGGATGCAGATAAAATGAGGCAGTTTTGTGCAAGACAAACCCATTAGAATAAAAAAGCAGCAAAAAAAACTGCTAGTGTTTCTGGATTTTGTAAAAATTTATTTATAAGCGCTTCTAGAGGTTTTAAGCCACCACTTACCAATGCTCACAAGCAATGTTTGTTAATGAGAAGTTTTTGTTTTAGGTTGATGGAGCAGTGGATGTTTGCTAGTAGGCCACCATGCCCCAACAAAGCTCAAACATCAATAAGAGAGTGGTGGAATAATGGTTTAGGCTAGAATCATGGGGAGAAGCAGTTGGCACCTTTTTTCAAGTTCCCGAACATGTAAAAATGTCCTCTGAAAATTGTGCACAGTTCCTGATTGAACAATTTTTCCAATACAAATAGAAGAATCATACTTTTTGCAACAAAATGTTTTTATGTACACTAAGGCTCCATCTGAAGTTGCAAGGAATACTTGTGTACCTCTGGCTGCAATGGGCATAAAAGGTGAGTAACTCATGTATAGGCCACATCCACCACCTCTATTGAGAATCTTTGGAGCAAAATATCTATGAGAGTGGGAGGCAGTTCACAACCCAAACAGCAGCTCTGAGAGGCTTTCTGACAGCCTGTAAAGAAATTCAAGCAGGTACTCTCCAAAAACTCACAAGCTCCAAGAATGCAAGATATTTTTGAGTTGCTGTCAAATGAAGGATCCCATTTTATAGTACGATACGTTTTTCATCGGATAAGACGTATTTGATTGAATTTCCTATTGAGATCCGGAAATACGGCTTCCAAATGAAAATGCAGCAAATAAATGTTTCATTCTTTTCAATCAATTTGGTGTTTCTAAACTCTTTCTGATACAGTAATTAGGTACTCTGCTATTTGCTTGTGGAAATTTTACAACTACTCTTCTGTACAAAATTGCTTTTGGGGAAGTTTGCAGGTAGGTTTTTCTGTGAACACCTCAGATTTTCCACTCCAAATTTCAGTAGGATTCAGCTTTGCACTTTGATTTATTACCTCAGCTTTCCAGCTATTTTTGCAAAAATTTCAAGGATCATTGTTACATTGAATCAGTTTTCCGCGGTTGTACACAATAACCAAAGCATACCATTTAAATTTGTACCATCACTTCAATCTCCAAACAATCCCCCAACATTAGCTGTGTTTAACATCTTTACTTATGTAGAAAAGATGAGCGGAATTAACATGTTTTCAGATAAAAACGGAAAGGTCACTGGTTCACATATGGTCAAATATTTTTTAAGGTACACCCACACACCAAAAATTTGCCTGTTTGCTAATAATCTAAATAGTGGTTGTGTGGCATTTGTTTATATGTGGTTTAGACTGCCTCCGGCCTACCAGCTGAGAAACCCTCTAGCACCTCTAACCAACAGGTGGACAAAATAGTTAAAAAGAAATAAATAAATGACTTATCTTAGATGAAACTTTTAGATTTTTTATTTTAGAAACCTGCAACTTCCTTCTGCTCATAAGGCACTTGTAATAGTATAAAATAGGTTTCAAATGCCCCCTGCGGGTCAGGGATATGGTCCTGCCCCAAGTGGAGGAGTTTAAGTATCTCGGAGTCTTGTTTACGAATGGGGGAAGGATGGAGCAGGAGATCGACAGGCGGATCGGTGCGGCTTCAGCAATAACTAGGATGCTGTATTGGTCTGTCGTGGTAAAGAAAGCGCTGAGCCGAAAAGCAAAGCTCTCGAGTTACAAATCGATCTACGTTCCCACCTTCACCTATGGTCACCAACTGTGGGTGGTGACCGAAAGAATGAGATTGCGGATACAAGCGGCCGATATGAGCTTCGTCAGCAGAGTTGCTGGGCTCTCATTCAGAGATCGGGTGAGGAACTCTGCCATCCGAGAGGAGCTGAGTGTCGAACCACTCCCCCTCCAGGTCGAGAGGAGCCAGATGGGGTGGTTTATGCATCTGGTCAGGATGCTCTGAGCGCCTCGCTGGGGAGGTGTTTCGGGCACGTCCCACCGGGCGGAGACCCACTGGAGAGACTTTGTCTCACAGCTGGCTGGGGAATGACTCGGTATCCTTCTGGGTGAGCTGGAGGTTGCAGCTGGGGTGAGAGAAGCATGGGCTTCCCATCTGAGGCTGTTGCCCCTGCGGACCAGACCCGGATAAGCGGAAGACGACGGAATGGAACGGAAGGTTTCGTCAATCATCACCAACAGAGCAAATGGTATCTCATGTGATCTGTCTCAACATTTTGGTTCCCAAAACTAATTGCTTGTATCCCCTTTCTAAGACCTGATTAGCTTTTATTTACACAACCAAACACTGGTTTTATTCCTGAATTGTGTTTTGCCTCAAGTGTTTTCCTGGGACAGCTTCCATGCAGTGCAAATATGAGCAATCTTTTTATGATTGTAGTCACATGACCTTTGACTTAAACATCTGCAGGAGCTCCGGCAATAAATATTTGATGTTGTAGGACCAAAAACATTCTGCTATCGGCCTGAATTTGTTGCATGGCCGGACAATGAGTCTGATTCATCAATTCATCTCTTTCAGAATAATTTTTAGGAAGTGGCCTTGTTATATATCCTTTTGATACATGATCAAATAATAAGATGGGTTTCTCAGTCAACAGTTGAACAGATATTTTTTTACAGATCTGGAATAATTTCTATCCACTGATCCTTAAAATTGGTCATGAAATTGAATAGAGGACTTATCATAATTTTTAGAAACCATTTCTAATTATAAAACAGGTCTTTCTAGTGTTAAACATCCCAGTCCATGTTAAAGTTATGGTTGTTGGAAGGAAATAAACTCCAGCTGAGTTGAACTGTGCAAAATTTTTCTCATCAGTTTTCAGCATGCTGGCTGAAGCTTCACAAGAGCAGGCCCTTTACATTAAAGCCAGTCTTCTGAATAAAACACATTTTCGGATGCATCCTATGTGTGTGGATGTGAGCAGGGGGTCTTGGTTCTGTGTATCGGACTGAGAACTGTGACAAACTTTGGATTATGAAAGCGGCTTTTATTTGAACACACCAAAACCAGGCACAAATGAGCTCAGTCAGTCACACTTGACATTGCAGGAAAGTAAAGCAAGTACCCGCATTATTCAACTCCCAATTCCAACCTTTCTTTTTTCCCCTCCCTTACTTACTTTCATCTACTTTTAATGTCTGAAACTTTGATACCGAACATCCCATTTCCCATGTTCTGGTCAGTTGGCTTTACATGCAGATGGAGTGGTAATTTGCATAGACTCAAAGGTCTCCGTTCTCTCCTGATGCTTTTTGACAACGGAGAGTCTATTCATTCTCTGTGTTAAGCATCGCTCCTACGACACCGCCTGAATTGCTGTCTCATGGTGCTTCAAGTCTCGTTTTACACCACAGGAACTACTGAAGAATTGGATTAAGAACACATTCCTTTAAAGAAAAGCTTCACACTCAGTTGATTCTGATGGATAGTTCACTCCGATATCAAAGTTTGACACAAGTTTTGCACAAAGTCACGCCAAGTGCAATTTCATGTCATGCTGAGTTCAAATCACAGACACAGTTAGCTCTCTGGATTCTCCTTAAGTCAGTCCCACCTTGGAGATACAGAAACATGAGTGCATTGAGAGAACAGCTTGATTAGCTTCTCATCCTCACATCACCTTAAGTGGCAGCTCTTATAACACTTTTTCTGAAGTCAGTCTTTGGAGAACCAATTAAGTTTAAATATGTGCAAGAGGAAGAAAAAGACAGCCACTTTATGTTCTAGACTTCTCCCATTTTGTCATGAGCGACATGAAAGTTGTGGTTAATTAGAATTTTATTTGAGCACTGAAAGGAATCTACATGAGGAAAAAAAAACATCAGATTTTACTGAATTAAATCCTAGAGTAATCCAATAAATTCCTCTAAATTTGTCTTCTAAACAGAGAACAACAAAGAAAAAGAATTGACAAAAACAGCAAACCATCAGTGGTCAGAAAAGGATCAGAATGCTGTCAAAACCTATCAAATTGCTATACCTTCTGAATGATGATTCCAATTTTTTAAATTAACTTAGCAGTTCACAATGACTGCTCATTGTTGTGCTGGTTCAAAAAAAATCCCATTGCACCCAATAAACGATACATCTAAAGTCCTATTTGAAAAAATCTCATGATAACCACATTTTTGAGTTAGGCATAGCTCAGTGGTAAAATTGCCAACTTTTGACCAAAAGAGTGCCTGTTCAAATCCTGCTGAGCGCATGCCTAGGTGTGTCTGGAGCAGACACCTAATCCCTTAGTTGCTCCCACCATTGGTACTGTTGTTGGCTGGCTGCCTGCTGAGGTGCAATGCAGCACAGGAATTTCCCCAGGAGGGTTTAATAATAATAATCAGTCTGTGTATTTTTTGGTTTCCAAATGTAAATAAACAGGTAAAGGGTTGAGAAACGAGTAGGTGATTTAACTAAGGGTGGTTAGGAGCTTAAAATTCAACTGCTAAAAGACAAAGGAAAATGACGTTGCAATATTGAAGACTTATGAAATGTAGAAAGACTAGAAGAGTAACAGGTGCATGTATGATCAAACATTGCTTACAGGAGTTATGGCAGATTTCTTTTTATGGACACTTAAATATCATTACTACATACACGGTAGGCCAATCAGTTTTTTTTGGTGAGCAAAAATCATTGGCCCAGAGCCTGTCTATTACTCCAATGTCCTTGTTTTTGACAACAAGCACGTATTTCTATTGGTTGAAGATGCAAACCAGACAAAGCCAGAAAAGACCAAGAAAGGTTATGATCTTTGCTTAGAATTTACAAAGAAATACTGAAATACTGAGCTGTCACCGTAAGAAGATCTTCTATACTGCCTTTAAGTTCTCACACAATACTTATAAAACGATCTAAACATTTAAGTGTATTTAATCTGTTTATATAAATTGTATGTGAGGGTAGATAACCTTCAGAGCACATGTTACATGAAGGAGAACAATTTTTTTAAGCTGTTGAGGGCCATAAAAGCTGCAAACTTTGTATTTTTATAAAGTAATATTAATTATATCGTGACAAATTTAGGTAATTTGTTTTCTCAATTTACAATATTTACATCAAAAAGCTTATACAGACATTTATTCAGTTTTCTTCGATTTTTGAAACTGGGTTATTTCGATGTCTCACTCTCCGCTTAGAACCGCCTCCTGGGAAAATGCACGACACAGCGTAAACTTTATTTAAGGCCGCAAATTTATTGCAAAACTTTGAGTGAGCAAAACTAGAGAAGATTCAAATTACTCAAACATACATTCATTAAAAATAAAAGCTATGTTTTTATATGAGAGTAACGTTCAAGCATAGTAGAAACATCTGTTCAAACGTTGCATTAGTCAATTTTTTAAAGTATAAAGTTCCAGTCCTGATTAGAATTTACATTTACTTGATGTGTATTCTTCCAAACAAAGATGATTTCAGACCATGTTTACCGTATTGCTGCTGTGATCATGAAGCTTCTGTTTGCTGCATCTTTTATTTCTGTTATTATTAATAAATGAAGCAAGCCGTGAAGCCAGGACAGATAAGTTAAGGGGATGGGGGCGGCCTAGAAGTGGTAATTGCTGGTGTAACAGTGTGTGCAGCCCCGCGGTGGCCTCGTAAGCGACTCGCTTTATTAGATCAGCCGGTATCGATCGTCGCTGCGCCGCGGTGACTAATCTCCAGGCGGGGAGAGGGGGCGTGAGGATCGATCAGCCTGGATTCAATCATGTCTTGAAACAGAGAAGGTAATTTATTGTAATCACCGGTACTAAATGGAAAACGTGAGAACAACGCGCCCGTGAGGTCCGTGTGGAGAACTACAGCATGTGAGAAAGATTGAGAGCAGTGTGTGGAGAGCCACAGATTATCATCAGTGAGGTGACCTTCAGAAATCCATCCATGCTACAGCTCAAAGATTTTCAAATCTAACTTTTTTACCTTGAGGAAAAACATTTAATAGCAAATTCTGATGACCAATCCTTCTGATCTTTATTTTGAATCTATGAATGAAATAATTGTACATTCATTAGAATACAAAGGTATATGTGTTAACCACCCTTGAAATAAAAAGTTTTGTTTTGTCTTCTAAACCGCTTATTCCTAATGATGTCACGAGCGTCCCGCAGCCTATCCCGGCTGATTTCAGGCGAGAGGTAGGGTACACCCCGAACAGGTAGGTCACCAGTCTATTGCGGGGCCACACACTCACAACCAACCACACAAACATACTGATTCCTAGGGGTAATTTCATAGTGTCCAATTAACCCAGCATGCCTATTCTGGAGGAAATTGAAATACCCAGAGAAAACACACACATACATGGGGAGAAAATGCAAACTCCACACAGAAAGACCAGTTGTAGCAGGAGACAGTGTATTCAAACAGCATAGGATGGTGGTGTGTAAGATGACCTTGTTAGTGAGGAAGTTTAAGAAGATGAAGGGAGTGCAGAAGACTAAATGATGGAAGCTGAAAAAGGAAGAGTGCTGCTCAAATTTTATAAAGGACTGACCAAAGAGGATTCAGCAGATAGGGTTAGAAAATGACTTGCTGTGGCGACCCCTGAAGGGACGTGCCGAAAGAAGAAGACACAAAAAGACCAGTGTTTCGAGTCTGCGCCGTAACAAAAATATTGAAAAAATATACATAGTGTAATGTTTTATTCAACAGCTCAGCTGATAATAAGAAATACATTTTGGGGGCAATTTCCCTCCATGTCAGACAGGATGGGTCTTCAGTACAAGATCAGACAAAGTGCCACTAAACAGCTTAAAATGTCATAAAAACTAATTGAGCAACAGGTAATGTTTCAAAACCCAGCCAGATTCAGGCACGAGAGTTTCGCTCCTCTTCTTCATTCTCCAAAAGGTAAGCTGCTTTATACCGTGTCACCCCTTTATCATCGACTATCTTTAAGGCCGCGTTCCGGAGGGTGTTGTCCATACTGCCCAGTGAAGTATATCTGCAGAGGACAAAAGAGAAATTCCCAAAAATATTTGTGGTGCTGCTGTGAACTGCATAAAATTATAGCAAAAAAATAAATTCAACCGTGTTCTCACCCCTTATCATAGAGGATACAGTAGGGCACGTATAACGTCCTTAGGAAAGACCAGATATCGTGATAAGTCCAATCCTATGAGGCGAAAGAAAAAATATCCAACTCAGTCAGCGAGTATGGGACTCAATTATCTTTGTATATTCCGTCTCAGGACAGATAGAATCCTTAGAGAACAATCAAATGCACTGATGAGAGGTAACAAAAGATAAACTATTAAAAAGTGTTATAATAAACAGACTCAGTAAAAAAATTACCAGCAGCGGGTTGACTCTCATGTAGTCTGGCCAGCCGGGGTCAGTCGGACACATGGGCTTGAGTGTGTGGGAATAAGGGTCGGTTCTTCGGGTGCCCATTAGAACAGCCGTTAGCTCCGGTCTTTTTTCCTTAACTTCATTAAGTGCTTGACGAATACTGCCCTCCACACTTATAAGCTCCAAGTCATATCTTTGAAAGACACATTAAGAAATGTCACCTTATTAAATAAAAATAATATTTTCTAAAAACGTTCAAACAAACTCATTCCACACCTTTTTGTTGTGTCTTGAAGGAACCTCTCCATTTCAGGAAAAGGAGATACAATACGAATATACAAAGCTTTGACCTTGTCTTTTACATCTGGATACCGTCTGAGATGGAAGGATTTGACAAAAAAGATGAACAAAATGACAGCAAAGATTTAGAAAGATCAAACTACTTATTGCAAGAAAACACAAAAAAACCTTAATAAAGTTATGACAATCTATTGCTTCCTATTTTATCTGAAATAGGGGGAAGTTGGTTCGGTTATCTTTCTAGTTTCTATTTAAAATCAATGTCCTCTGATCACCGTTTTAGTGCAGAATAGTAGAGATGGAGTAGAGCTGTGCAGTCTTTGCCTCCATTGAAGCCAACACAGATTTGCTCCACCGGATACTGGTCGAGTGCTGCTTCTATTGTTTTTAGAGCACACTTAACTTTCTCACCCAATGGTGTTCCTGTGAGAAAAAAAAATAAGATGATCAACTCAAAAGGTTACAAATTTGATTGATGGTTTTTTTTCAGGTTTCATACTAGAATAAAATAAATGCTGCTATTTTATCCTGATTAACTAAATCAGTTTTTATATAAAGCGATATCAAAAAATCTTGTTGCTTTCTACAAGGAGCAGAATTTTTATGACATAGTATTACACCTCCACAAAGACCTTACCTTTAGTGGCTAGCTCATACACTGAAACAGTGGCCATTGACACGGGGTCTTTCACTATGGACACCACGCTACCTTCGGGCAGCATCCCAACCAACTGATTTCTTGCTATGTCCACTTGTTCTTGGCTGTCTGAGTCCAGGACTAGTCTGACTTTACTATAGTTGCTCAACCAGTCAGGATATGAGCCAAGAGCCACCTTTCTGCCCCAACTGGCCTGCAGTTTGGTCAGCACAGGTGCAATCTCTGTTTCCTCTGCATTGACAAATACCTGGGAAAATCACAATCAATTAGCTTGAATGTAATGTTAAAACGCAACAGATTTGTAAATAATGGTTTGTGGTCATCATGTTACCTCTCGAGAGTGAAAAGTGGTCCCTGAAGCAGCAAAGAGGTGTTCCAACCCAGTAAAAGCTCTTTCCATTAAAGCAGGTATACCAGGAAACACAAAGACATTACGAACACTGACCTAAGACATTGTGAACAAGAAAGTAATAATTTGTCATCTGTTGTGTATTTTCTAAACTCTAAATTAAATTGTAATATCTGGAAACATTCTAGCACATAAATCAGGACTACTGTTTGTACTCAGACATTCTGCCAACTTATCAAACTAGAAATTATTCATTTATTTAAAAAATTAGAGGACAAAATCAGTCAATTTTGTTTAACCTGACTTCACTTACCACAGGATAGCGCTGTGGTTGCCCGGTTTGGGGATCAATTCCATAGTTGAGCTTGGTTGAACGAGGCACCATGGCCAATTTCATCGCTGGACTGTTTTTGTCAGTCACCCCAAAAAACTCTTTAACTAGCTGGGAGAGCTCGGGATGGGGAAACAATTCTTCTTGAAAAGCCATGGCAATGCTCTCCATGGTGACGTCATCATGAGTGGGGCCTACACCCCCAGATGTGAAAAGATGCGTGTATTGAGAAGATAGATGGACAACCTCCTTGGCTATGACCTCTTGTATATCTGGGATGACGGTTATTCTTTGCACAGACACACCAAGTCTCCTCAGAGCTTTTGTTAAAAATGTGCTGTTGGTGTCTACTGTGTAACCCTGAAACAGATAAAAAATAAATTATCGCAATGTTTCTTTACTCACATATCTACATCAAACACTTGGAGAAAAAAAACTTTCAAGCTCCAATGTGATGAAATTTATGGACCGATAGTGAGAATGTTAAGAGAATAAGGAATGACATTGAATGAAATCAAAAAGCTTTATGTTTAAGTCATGATTGCGTCAAGACAAGAAGTGATGTTGAACTTGTCATTTAAAACCAAGCATGACTGCCACATCAAATAGCCATCCCAAGGTTTTCCAGGGATTATGAAATCTGAATGAAAGGGTTAGTAACTAGAAATGGTGTAGAAGCCCAAAAAGTCAAGACATAATGAATGATAGGGTATCTCAAAGATATGAACTAAAATCAATTTGTTTATGGTGTTGTGAAAGCACAATTCATTGTAAACACAAATTCACCTTCAGTATTTCATCTCCAATGACAAGGATGGCCGCAGTGGGAGCATCACTGTTGGATGCAGAGGATGAACTGGTACCCAAGTTGTTAGTGGACATTGTTGCCTTGCTTAGATGTGCAGCCAGTCTCCTTACACGCACCGCCACTTTGCTCAAATCGGGTAATGAAAAGCTAAAAAACAGAATTTCTTGACATTAATTCTGTCAAGATGAATGTTGGAATTAGACAAAACAGAATTCACTGGAGTTGTATAGCAAATTGATTAATGCTAAGTGTATAAAATGTGTGTACAAACTGGCTGATTTTTTTCTGTACAACCAGAACAGCCAAAGCAGCTACAAAAAAACTTATCAGGTACAAACAGACTGAGTAAACCTGCCTTAAAAATCAGAAAAAGCCGTTCCATTGTCTTCCACTTATCTGAGGCCAGGTGTAGGGGCCCCAGTTGCGGGGGCAACAGCCTCGACAGGAAGCCCAGGTTTCCCCGGCTGCATCTTCTAGCTTACCCTAAAGGATCCCGATGCGTTCCCTGGCCAGCTGTGAGACATAGTCTCTCCAGCGGGTCTGAGATCTTCCCCTGGGACGTCCCCAAAACACCTCACCAGTAAGGCGTTCGGGAGGCATCCTAACCAAATGCCTGAACCACCCCATCTGGCTTTTCTCGACTTTGAGGAGCAACAGCTCTACGCCGAGCTCCTCACGTTATCTCTGACTATAGCCCAGCCAATCCTGCAGAGGAAGCTCATTTTGGCTTTATCTGAGATAGATAACACTACTCAAAGTGTTATCTTTGAATGCCTAAATAATCAAATAAGGCCCAATAACATGTTATTGGTATGAAATCTCTCATCGCAGCCATGTCAAACTAAAGAGTTTAGATTTATTATCCTATTCATTTTAATTTTGCACCCTGATTAAAAAGAAAATTAACCCTTTCAGATGAAAGATATGCTATTACCAACTAAGTGCAGTCACATTTAGGATTACAAACAATAATTCTTACATCAACATGGATCCACATGAACCTTCCAAAAATTGATCAGTGGAGCTCAGCCCTCTCCTTTCTCATAACTCACTTTTCCTACCAGGAAGAGAAACCTGGGATTAGCTTCTGCAAATTATCAACAGAACACCGTCAACATAAAAAACAATGGACTTTCATAGAATGAATTACAATTATTTTATGGGGAATTTGGGACATAGCATTTTGTTTCGAGACTTAATCCAGTTGTTTGAGGCATTTATTTAACCTACAGTTTGAAAAGGGGAATCACAAAAATAAATTGAAGGTTTTTTTAATTATTATTTTGAATGGGCTATTGACAATGACAGTTACAATCGTAATGTAAAACTATGCACAAATCATCTTATATAAGTGATCAAAGTACATAAATCAATGTTTAAAAACTTGTTGTCGATACTTGTGAGTTTAGGCTATAAAATAGAATGCCAACTTGTACATACGCAAGTACTGATTGCTTTTATTTACCAGTATATTGATGACAATTACTCATATTTAGATCTAAGATTTAAACACTTCTTCCCTCTTACAGCTAATTGCAACGACATTACTAATTAATTACAATCCGTGTCACAATTCTGTCATTAGTTTTTCTTAAATCACTCACAAAACAATGTCAGCTTTTTAATAAAACCTATATTTTCAGGAATTAATCACAGACACTTACAGAGAAGTACATGTTCTCGTTACATAGCAGTTCCGTCGTGACTCGGTGTCCCAAAAAATTATATCCAATCATAAAAGGAAACAACATCCCCGGAAATATTTGATAGCCAATGACAATTTAAAGGCGGGCTTTAAAAGACAGCATGTCTAAAACGCGGAAGTGTACAGTAGAATTTTAAAACACACACAAAATAGACAGATGGCTGATCAGGTTGTGTTAAGGCAGGGTAACTGACAAAGTGTAATAAAAAAACAAATTAAGCTCATGACATGTCGCTGTTGTTTGTAAATAGATGATTCATGCTTGTTAATTCCAAAAGATGTCTCTTCTTCTCTTAGTAAGATCATTCGAAGCACACTTCAGCGTCCCTACTGGTTGGAGGAACTAAGCCAAATTATTCTACCTCGCAAACACTGATTTACAATTTATTGTTGGCCTAAAGGTGGCGTGTGCCTGCTTGTCAAGAGCAGGAGAGAGAAAACTGCTCATTGCTCAACTTCTTTATCCATTAACTTAAGCCATTATGCCCAGTTTGAATTGGATTTGATCAGATCTACATAGTTTATGTTTTAAGTTTATGTGATCACAATCATTTGGAGATCAAACAGGCATGGTGTATTATTTTAATTAATGATTTAAACTAAAGTTGATGTAGATGAGCCTTTAACATCAATTATTACTAATTTACTGACAATAAGCTCAGGCCTATGCTGGTATTCATATTAGATTCTGAAGCATGGTGTTGTCCATGTGACAATGTCCATGCTGTCCTTATTTCTGTTGCAAAGTAACATAAACTGAACATTTTTTTCAGGCAAGCTAAGGATAGTTTATTAGTACAAAAATTAATTTGAAGAAAATATTTGCAATTAAAACAGTCCAATCATATTTAAAAATGTATAGCTAAGAATCAGTTTAAAATAAACTAAGAAAAGTGCAGAAAATTTCAAATGATTGAAAAGAGTTGCTGCTCCTCCGGGTCGAGAGAAGCCAGATGGGGTGGTTCGTGTATCTCGTTAGAACGCCTCGCTGGGAGGAGACTAAAAGGTAGACTCCGGACTCGATGGAGACACTATGTCCGACAGCTGACTGGAGAACGCATCGGGATCCATTGGGTGAGCTGGGGATGCAGCCGGGGCGAGAGAAGCTTAGGCTTCCCGTCTGAGGATTTTTGCCCCGCGACCCGGCCCCGGAGAAGCGGAAGACAACGGAACGGAAAAAAACATGCATGTCCAAAAAGTAGCTATAGTTTTGGTCGGATATGTGAAAGTAGGAATAACCAATGTTCTGAAAAAAGCATTTTCAAAAATTAGTAATAGTTATATGATAAAAGCTTTTTTTCACCATCAAAATACTAATTTAAAAAACAATCAAACACACATAATTCTCAAAGGACATATTAAACTACAGTAGATTGCAAAGTTCCTTTGACAAACCTAAAATAAATAGATTCATGTTGTGGTGTCAATGATAATTTTTACTGCTTTATAAATTACTGCAGAAATTAAACCACTGTACAAAATGTGAGCAGATGTGGTTTTATTGTAAAACCAATGGAAACAGAATGAAAACAGATGTTTTAATCAAACAGCGATCAGCAAACCTTTGGCCTACAGACAGGGATTTCTCAGTTTGCGCAATGTGTCTCTACTCGTCCAGGTGCAAGTACACACACACACAGACGTACACACACACAGACGTAAACACACATACACACGCATGCACACACAGGGCCCGCGATCGGATGACGTTGCCATTTGTTCACGGAAGTGGCTTCTGTCGTGACCGTAAAGGGGGAGTTCAGAGGGGGAGGAGGAAGGAAAGACAGAGGGAAGAAGTTGAAACTAATCTTTTATGAAGTTTACTCAAATTTGAAGAAGTTTGACGACTTGATCCATCGACGGATTGTTCCATTTCCCATGATAGTAGTCTGAAGTTTGTTCAGCAACAGCTTGGGGGGAGGAGGGGTGATCGAGAGGAAGAGAGCTGGTAAGTTTCTCGTTAAAGTTGTCTCACCACACTTTTAGGGGGCAGAGTGTCTGTGGAGTGTGTGTTCTGTGCTTCTGAAAAGTTTGAGGGGCTTATGTCTTTCATACAAGTCTTTTTCTACTGGAGTGTGTGTGTGTGTGTGATCAGATCGAACTGTCTCGACACTTAAATGTGTTTCTTTTCTAATCTTAGTCAAAGAATATGTGAGTTTGAAGTCACATTAACTACAAGTGAAACAGTCTAATTTGAGCCTCAATGAAGAGAGTTTTAAAAAAATAATGTAACAGTTTTGTTTCTGAATTCATATCAAATTATTTACATAGTAGTTAGACATGGATTGTATCTGATTATATCCATGTAGTGACAAATATATACAGTATATTTATAATGTATGTAGTTTTCCACATTGTTCAATTTTACTTGAAAAGCTGCATTGTTATGTAGATCAGTCAAACTTAAAGAGTGATCCATAGTTATTGTAAATTTAAAGTTTAGTTTTAACAAGTACTAGGTGTGAATAGATAGATTTAATTGGGATCAAGTCCCTTTTTACAAAATCTTTTTTAACAAATATTTGTTTTAGTAAAAAAAAAAGAAAAGAAAAGAAGAATATACTAAATTCTGCCATTTCAGCATTGGGTGAAATATAAAGTGGGATTTTAGTAGAGTAGAGCCATAGCTCCTCCAGGTCGAGAGAAGTCAGATGGGGTGGTTTGGGCATCTGGTTAGGATGCCTCCCGAGCACCTCACTGCTGAGGTGTTCGGGCAAGTCCCAACAGAAGGAGACCCAGGGGCAGACCCTGGACCACTATGAGGCTATGTCTATGATTATGTCTCACAGTTGGCTGGGGAACACCGCGGGGTGAGAGAAGCCTGGGTTTGGCATCTGAGGGTGTTGCCCCCTTGATTCGGCCTTGAATAACCGGAAGACGACGGACGATCAGACTTATTTTTATATTTCTTCATTATCTAGCTTTGTAAAACATAACATTTTGTTGTAATGGCATCAAGGTACATCAAATCTTTCTGGGTGGGATTTTTTAACAGTTTATTTAACATTTCGTCCAATAGGCTTCCTTTAGAAATTTAACCCTGCAGATGATTCTGAATTTTAAAAAAGATTGAGAGCTGATCATAAAATTTTGAATATGTACATTCAGTTTAATGTGTTAAATCTCAAACTCTAAGCATCCACATTCCAGATTTGACCTTCCCAATGATGGCTAAGCTGTCTGAAATTGCCAAGCTTTGTGGGACCCAGGCCAAATTGCTCTAAGGGGATAGGTAGTTTTCAGTGAGATAAGCAATGGTCTATCAGTGCACACAGACTTGAAATCTGTGCACAATTTGACCCAAAAAAGTAAAAGTTTAGTTCCTCTATTTCTTCTGTGTTGATTGCATCCGTGGAAACGAATCACCAAAACACACCTCATATGTGTTTAAACAGGGTCACTGTGACAGAGTTAAAGTTCAGCAAGAATGAGTGAAGGACAGACACACTATTATGGAAACACACTGAAGGGCATAGGGGATGATTGAGGTGGCTGAAAGTGCTCTTATCAGGGTCAGCCACACCGCTCAGCCCAGCAGCCCCTGACATAATATTAAATGGTGGGAGTTATCGCTACTGATGAAATGCAGCCGGAGAGAAGGTCCAATCAACAACAGATCCAAAAAGTCTTAGATTCCCACACATGACAGAAGTCAGACAAATAGGACACGCACATCCGTCTACACATATACACATACAAGGTCAAACATGACTCGGACAGAAGGACGTTCCTGGTCTCTGGCTGTCACTCAAAGCCAAGCATCATGGCCTCCCTGTCACAACACTGGCTCAGTCCAAACTTGATTAAAGTTGGATTTATCCAATTCTGCTCACACCCTATCAGTCACAAAAAAAACATCAGTCCTGATTGATAAAGAAGTGACATTTGATTGTTAAAGCTTCACTTATCCTGCTATGTGCATGTTTCTGTACAGTTGACACAAAAACACAAAATGACAATTTATCTGCTATTATCTTTCATTTCTTGATAATAGTGACAAATTTGATCTCAATATTATCCATAGACTGGAAACATTTGCGTGAGAGAACAATGGAGAGGTAAGTCGTCGTAAACATGAAGATTTCACAGAACGCACCATAGTGTGTGGGCGACTCAGTCAGTGTAATCTCATAGGTGGTTCTTGTTTTTCTGAAAGTATGTTCCGAACAAACTGTAGGAGTTTGTTTTTGAGGTTGTAGCATGTGGTCTTCTATGTCTGGCCTTGAGACAAAGAGGTCTACAAACAGCTTTGTTTGCCACTTGCCTTGCATGATCCTTTGCTTCATCATCACACATATGAGGTAATGTAAAGCACAGTTTCATTTCTTAAATTTTTTCAGTTAAAAAATAGGAAGTAATTTGGCCATGACCTAATTTACAAAAGAATATTACTTTGTGTTGTAATAATGAATAACCACATTTGTACGATTATATCTAAACAGATATAATCGTTAACTGATAAATTCAACAATTTTATAAGTTCTTCTTTGCAAAAAAAGTGAATATTGTGATTTCAAGGTTCATCTTTTTGCGGATCATCTTTTTTCTATAACCTCCCTACAAATAGAAAATATGAGATAGGTCATTAAAAAATATGCCCCCACCCCAAAGCAAGGTCAACCAACCTTTAAAAAGATGACTGTGCTTTACCGTGGATAATAAATGTGAGTAATGATAGGAACTGAAAAAGCACATTTTAAGTTCTGAAAATCAAATTTGTGACAGCGGGCCATGTATTTGTACCTACCGTAACAGGTTAAAAAAAAAAACCCTATGCATATCAATGATATCACCAATAGACAAAAATATTTTATATTACTACTATAAAATGCTACAATTTAAAATTGTTTTGTTTTGTCCACTGAACCGTCTTGCTAAAAGGTTTGCAAGAGGTTCCCGATCCTATCCTATCGCTGATTTCAGGCAACAGGCGGGGTACACCTGTAACAAGTCGCCAGTCTGTTACGGGTCTAATTTAAAATAGTCAATAATTTAATTAAATAAATCAGTAGCATGGTCTAAACAAAAGCTTCAGTGTTTTTACTCTCATAAAATTATGTTTGCCGGCTCAAAAGTTTTTTCTTTTAACATTCGGAAGCTTTTTATTTTAAATAGAGAAGAGTTTTTAACTTTTTCTGTTTTTTTTCTTCCAAAAAGTTTTTGTTTCTTTTTTTTTTATTATTGCTGGATTGACATTTTTTGTCCTTATTTGGCCTTCCTAGCTTTTCTCCATGGAGACAGATGTCCTAAATATATAAAAATCTATTCCCCAAACAGATATTTTTAAGTTAGTTTACTTTAGAGTTAATATGAGGAAGAGGCTGACACACTCTCTTGGGAAAATACCAAAAAAAAAATCCACGATACAACATTTTTTGTAAATAAATAATGCTGGTTTTGCGTCGGCAAAATATTTGACTTACAATTCTATGTTGTTGGCCTTTTTTCTTTTTTAAAACCATATCGTGCTTTGACTTAGTTGAAGAAATTCTCAAGTTTTTTATTTTTGTCAACAGTCTGTTATTTTGTTTGGCTTTCAATTCAATTTACTTTATTTGTAACTGAAGCATTAAATTAAATGCGTTTGAGTCATTTTACAAATAAGCTTTTTTGATCAATTGGACATTGTAGAAAGACTCGTAGCACTCTTCCCCGTAATCGTGTTATGGTCATGTGTCTGGGGTCAGACGCTACGAAGGAGGGCCTCAAATGCCAAACTATTAACTTCTAAGCAATGCTAGCTTCAGTCTGATTGGTTGTAATATCAGTAATATAAAGTTCTGTTTTGCTATCATCTCATCAAAAATGTTACTATGTAACTGTTCGTTATTAGGACTAGAAATAATTTCAGTGCCTTTTTCCTCAACAAGCGATTAAAAAACTGAAGAGTAAGTTGAAGAGTGATAATAATAGGGGAGAAGAAATTGCAAAGGGAATAATGGAAGGAGATAAATAAGAGAGAGTGTGTTTAGGGTTTGATGGAGGAGTGGGGGCTGGTTAAACCCAAAATAGCCATCTCACATGTTTGCTGTGTGTGTAGCAAGCCATGAAACCGACAGAGACATCCTGCTGGATGCCTGACTAATCTAATGTACACCCCCACCGTAATTTTTGAAAAGTTGACTTTTTGTTTTCCTTCCTGCCCGTGTCGTTTTATGCAAAATGTCTCTCACTTCTCTATCTTGCTCTCTGTTCATATTAATGTGTCCTGACGATGATGAACTGTGCCACTGACTGTAAGAAGTACAGTAGGAAAAGGTCATTGTCTCGGCTCATTAACTCATCTGTGTAACTTCTTTTTGGCTAAATGGAAACGTGGGGTCAAGTAAGGAGATAGAAATCAGATTATGCAGACTCAAGGATACAGTAAGAACAGATCCAGCCCTGCAGCATGTCCTCTAAATCCAAAGGCCTGTTTAGTTTATTTCTGATTATTTCTTCTTAGAAATACTTACTAAATGCAGCATTACACAGACTTATTCTGCACTCTTAGAAACAAAACATGCACTTTCTAGCTTTCACTGGGCAAGCCAAGACAGAAACATCCCACACAAACAATCACACAAGTTAAATCCTTTCATTCCTCAGACTTTGTTGCAACATGTTCACTGAATTATCTCTCTTCTTGTATCAATGCTTTCCACTCACTTTTTTCCCTCCAAGCATTGCGCTGGTTGTCTTATGTCACCGTTGTTTCTCTGTGCTTGATAAACTGTGCTGTTGATACCAAGGCAGTCCCATGATCCTCGACACAGCTGATCCTGGGAGCAAAGCATGCTGGGGGTCAAGTAACTGCAAAGGCAGCGTTGGAACACACAATTTGGTTCCATGTATTTTGTGTGTTTGTGAACTGTGTGCTGATATGCCTTTTGGTGTTTTCAGTGTTACAGACTCTCAGACAGCTTGTGGTAGCCGATGGATTATATGGTAAGACAATAAAATGATGCAACCAGCTTATCACAAACATAACATGCTACTGTGGCTAAGGAGTTTATTATTTAAACTTAAAGTGTGGTCGGTATTCATTTTTACTTCTTATCTGTGGTTTTAAAGTTGTATGACTAGAGAATTTTTTTTTAAAGCAAGCTCATGTGGTGTAAAATTTAAATGAAGTAATATTTTCTGGTTTTGGTTAATGTTGCAATAATGCCACGGAAGTCTCACTGTGCAAAGAAAACTAGATTGATTTCAGATGCTATTTTAAATCATTTTTATGTGAAAATAGTTAATGTCAACTTCATACAAAATTCTGCTAAAAATGTGTGGAGGTTTATCTTTTTTTAATACAGCAGTTGTTTAAAAAAAATCAGTTTTTTTTGTTGCTAATTTTTAGATCATTGTATAGTCTTTATTTATCCTGGTATTTTCCTTTAGGGTTTGTTAAAATGTTTTTGTTCAACTTGATGGTTTCATAATGCTGTTCAGTATTAATAAAATTTTCGGTCGATATAGTTTTAGACTGGAATAGCTGTGTGCTGGTGTGTCAACTGCTGTTCTGGTAGGTTGTTAACGGCTAAGAGCTATAGCCAAATACTAAAACTACAACTTGAAAAACTCAGAATTATCATTGTGTCAACCCTTAGCCACAGTCTGTCATGTTTCACTGGTTGTTAGCATGGTGTAAACTATAGGTGGAGGGTCTTACTATCACCACTAATCACAGGAATCACCACCAGTGATATAACTTACTATGGTCATGTTTGACCTTCTCACCAAGACTTTAGAGATTCTTCTTCTCAACCACATCGTTTTGACATAGCGTTCACTGAACTGTAGGAACTTTGTGTTGGTGTGTCATTTGAAGACTTCTTCCTATCCACTCTGCTAGGTTCCTGTGACACTCTATGGGTGGTTTCCTCTGCTTTCTGCAACACTGCCTTCTCATCAGATACGCTTGAATGTCAAGGCCAATCTGTGGGATCTCTGCTTTCTGTCTTCCTGTTTTTCTCCCTTGAGTGCTGTAGTCATGTAGCGCAGTAAATATTTAAGTGGATCTGAGTTGTCTTTTATTAATTTCTTTGTTTACTTTCACCAAGGTTATCTAAAATGACGTTCATTTTTTAACTTTTTTTTCTCAGGTTATGAAACAATTAAAGCAGTGAGTAGCCGGTGTGAAAAACTCAGATTGTTTCCACATGTTCTGTTTCCACAGAAACAGCTTTCTTTTTTACTTTTATAAAATCCCCTTATCCCCTCTAGTGCATCAATGTGCAGGAGTGTAGCATATGCACAGTGCTAAATGACTCTGGCTACAAAGAGGAGATTGGGGGAAGGGGAGGAAACAGGAAGGAGGTTGGATGGGAGAAAAAGAGGTGGGGAGGACGCACAGCGGCACACATGCATATAAATATATATATGTGTGTGTGTGTGTTTCTTTGGGAGATGGAGAGAGACGGTAAGAGAAATAATGGGAGGCAGCCTTACCCACTCAGACAGGGAGGGGGGAGCGCAGACAGCATGCTCATCCCTCTAACAGACAGTGGTGGAAGGAAAGTGGGCATGAGAGGCAGACGTGAAGGGAGAAGAGGAACACAATAAAGGAGTGCCATTGTCCATCCGGGCAGCACTGCCATTTCACCATTTGCTGAAAAAGACATAAAGACACAGAAGGGGAGTTAAAAAAGAAGGGAGCCAAACAGAGAAGAGGATAGATGGAGAGGAGCTGCCGGCAGTGACTTTGGAAATTAATCGAGCAAAGAAGCGGATAAGAGGAGAAGCACGTTTGTCTGGGAGTGGACAGAGGAAGGAGAGAACGGATGATGGGACAGTCTGGGGCTGTTTAAAGATTAATGCGACTCTCATGTGAATATGGAACCTAGCTTGAGATGATCGAATACGGATTATAAACTGCTTGCACTCTAAACCAAAAAAGGAACTACTTTTGTTTTTCATTTGTGGGGAAAAAAAAGAGGAAACATTGAACAGATTTATTAGTAACTCTAAACAACAGTTTGTAAGACTGTCACCTTTTGTGAATTTCAATTTTCTATTTTCTCAAAGCAGAGCTACTCCGCAGGAGGATACACAATTGTCTTTTTTAGCTGCTGCATTAATTGGTCAGGTTGTTTTTATGCAGGTTTTCTTGGAATAAGTTACATTTTTAATACATATGGCTGCATTTTTACAGTTTACAAGACATATTATTTGAAGTACTATCAGTTTTTCATGCCTTAGTTTGAATTGGTGCATGCAGCCAAAGCGAGATGTCAACATTGATTGGGTTTTATGGCTGGCGCTATGCCGGTCAAACTTTGATCATTTCCTGAACTGTATTGATCTTTCTTGGACTCTTTAGTTTTTTTTCCTACTGTCAAATGAAAGAAAAAAACTGAAAAGCTTTAATGTTGAGTCATTCATGTAGCAACAAATTGCTCGGCGTTTGAATTGAACAAGTGGTTATCGCTTTGAAGATTTTTTTTTTTTGCTGTTGTCAGGACTTTTCTGTGCATATCCTCCACAGGCATCTCTTTTAATGTCTGTTGCCATAGCAACGAGCATCAGCTGCAGACAGAACACAATGTGAACTACTTTCCACTTTAAAAACTGGTGCTGAGCCATTAGACATCTGTTAATATTTCATAAAAGCCAGGAGATCAAATTAGTTGTGGCTGTCTTTGTTATACAATATATTGCTTGTTTACCTTATTTGTCTGCATCTTGTTCTCTGATTCAGGGTTGTTTCAGGTCACCTGTACCCCTCTTACCAATTTCTTTTACTGGCCTTTTTTTAGTCTGGTTGGTCTGCTCCCTGGCTGCAGCAATTTTAATCAGTCAAACTGATGGATACTCAGGCATGACTGGATAAATTAGATTATTGTTCTGATTTGACGTGTATATATTACCATGTGCAGTTGCTTTGCCCTGGGGCCTTGAATGATCCCAGTAGCTGTGTTGTGTTTGTGATTGTCTGTTTATTTTACTGGCTGCCTGTTGGTGACTCAGGTCTTTTTTTTCTTATGTAGAGGGTCATCTCCTCTGCAGTCACCTGACCTACACTGTGTTCTGTGCACTGAAACATCCCAGGGTCAGGTCTGACTGTGCTCTTTGAGCTTTTCAGCCGCCCTTTGTTAAAGAACATCCAGAGTTTCCTAACTGATGTGAACATGTCAATTTACATTTGATGTGTTGCCTTTTTGAAGTGCTAATCCTTTTTCTGGACTTTTATTAAGCCTGAGGCAAACTGTTTTATTAATTCTGCATGCCTTTCGATTGTACAGAAACTAGTTGTCTTTTGTGACTTTTCCAGCCATATATTTTTCCAATTTCTGGAATACATCCCAGCCTGACTGGCACCGCATGAGTATAACTGGATCTTCCATGGTGCTTTTTTTTCGCCAAGACCAGATGGATGGCTAGCTAGAATTGCTAGACAATCCCTCTGTGGTGCTAGACTAGTGTAGGCGACTGTTCCTTTGCCATGCATCTAGCGCCCACTACAATCATAAGTACTTCAGGCCTAGTTACTTTCTGAGATGTTTCTGTGTGAAGAAAATCTACCAGTTTGCTTTACATTACTAAAACTGTGGTGCAGAATTTACAACCTTGTTTTAGTCATTTAAGCAACGTTTGAATTCTTCTTTGCATGCGTAAAGGTCAACAGATTGTAAAAATGAATAGTGCCGCAGGAGCACTATGGTGTGGGCTGGGTAGTTTGATACAGGAGTGTAGGTGTAGTCTTGCCTCTCAACTGAGGTCAGACTGTCAATGACTGTTTTATTGGTGAGATTTAGGGGTTGTAAGACTGTTCATGCAAATGCCTTGTTGGTTGGACTATGCAGAATGTGAGATTTGACATAGCGTCTGAAAAGTAAAGTTGAGCATACCTACTGTTTGATTAGCCTAGACTCCTTTGATAAAGAAGGAAGCAGACCTGGAATATATTACTCGGTTCATATCATATCAGGTCGTGTGAACATACTTCTCTCAGGTAACTGACTATGATCTGGGCTTGTTAATCTGACGAGTTCAACATTAAAAAAAAAAATAGTCGTACATGAAGAGGATAAAATAACGGTGCAGTTTAACTGAGCTACTTTCCATCAGGGGTGAGGAAGTTCATGTTAAACAGAAAAGAGCTTACATTCAGGGAACACTGGGTCCTGAGGTCAAATCCGACCAACAAGCTCTCCTCGCCATCCCAACAAGCCCACCCATAGTCATCTTCAGCCAATGACCTACATTTTGCAGTATTACATCACCACCGTGCTACTGCAGTGTGTGTCACTGTATGAGACAGACATAATCTCAGATTCAACTTACTGCTATCTAATGGTGCTTCAGGAAAAAAAAACAATTAAATCCTAACTGAGGTTGTCAATTTTAAGACTCACACTTTACAAGATCTCTTGTTTTTGCCATATCAGGAACCTCAGTCAGGAACAGGCTCAACTGTTGCAGCCAAGTCTTAATTACTGTCTCCTTTTTTACTCCTCCTTAGGATTTCTATTGGTGTCTAAAGAGACCATGCCTAGCCTCTAGCCATTTATAATCCTTAAGTCCGGGGCGGCAGAAAGACAGAGCTCAAAGTTAATATAGTAAAGTGAGGTGATTGTTCAACAGGACAGCCTGGAGAACGGGCGAGCAATCGAGGGAGGGGGCGAGGGGGAGCGAGAGATCATTTGGAAGAGGAGAGAGGAAGTGGTGGCGCGGGAGAGGGCGGAGGCATTGGAGAGACAGAGGTTGGCTGAGTATATTGTGTGGAGGAAGAGGGAGGACTTCCAGGATCGGAGAGGAGACAGAGAGAAGGGAGGAAAGAGAGAGAAAGAAAAAGAGGCTTCTGCAGAGGTAATTTGGAAGAGGAGAGAAGAAGAAGGAGATTCAGGACGAGATAGGATGAGAGCTATTCAAGGCCATGAAAACATCTGGAGGAAAAGGGAAAGGGAGTAACATTTTAAAACATGTGGGACCTTCAGATTTAAGAATATGATGCACCTGTAAAGTAGACATTAAAGTAGTTCAGTTTGAGATTAACTATACATCAGGAAGCCTTCTATTTCTCGTGTAGCAGCTTTATTGTGAACTCTGTAGGTGCTTGTTGTGTTATTGACCAGTTGAAATTTGTGTAAGTGAGCACCTCCCGTGTCATTCCCATGCTGGCTGCTAATAGGACTTTTTGAGCCTTTGTTAGGTGGGATAGAGCTGTCAAGAGTAGCTGCTTCACAAAAACACACATCTCTGCACACATACACACATACTAAAAGAAGCATTGAGGCCAGAAAAAGTTTATACCGCCTCACACACAGATGTGTCAAAGCCAAGTGCTGTAAGATGCATAAGTAGCTGTTCAGAGACAATCACTAAAGTCGGCTTGTCACGGTGCTGGAAAAAGCTGAACAACTGGCCCTCTCAGAGGTGAAAAAAACTGTGACAAGATCCTCACAGATATTGTTTTACGTTGTGGCAGAAGACCAGAGCTAACCGTCTGTAGAGAGCTAAGAACTTGTGCTCATGTTGATGGATTTAAAACATACATGGGAGAGTACTGAGGACAACATGAGCAGAACTGGTGGATTGAAGAACTTTTTATATCTGTATTCCGTCATTAACTGGAACCTTCTACTTTTTCTTAGCACCTTCTTTCTGGGTTCACTGTGGATCAAGCTCTTTTCAAAGCAGTTTGGTTTTGTTGGAATACAGACAACTGGACAGATGGATGGCGTTCTTGTTCTTAGCCAGACAGTCAGATGGCTGCATGTCGTTTTTGAGTGTAACTTTGAATTGTGAAACAAAGACACTTTGATTAAATTGCCACATTCTGTCGGACTTGCACCACCAGAAAAACTCGCTTACCAGATTCACCATGGAGCTCATACCAAAACCCAAATACACTCACATCCGGAGTGACTCTCTGAGCTCCACAGATGAAACAAACTCCAATCCATCATCATTCCCTCCTTCCAGTCCCGTAACACCCCTAACACCTTCTCCAGGGTTACCATCTTCCCTCTCCTCTTCGTCTCTCACTCCCATCTTGCCCCCCACCTCTCCTCGCCCAGCTGAAAACAGCCCAACCACCCTCTGCTCCTTCTTCCCCAGGATGAAATCCCTTCGACTTGAAGTTTCCACCAGTCTTCTTCCAGGACTCAAGACCTCAACTAGGTCACAGCAGGCTCATGTGCCTGTAGAGTCCTCAGGGGATGACAGGAGCAACTCCAGCTCTTCCCCTACTCTTCATCAACCTGTCCCACTCCTAACTGCTCCCTCTCCCCCTCCCCGACCTCCTCCACAGGACATGAACCGGCTCGGGGGTGCATCCAGGAGGGCACGGGTGGAAGGAGGCCAGCTTGGAGGGGATGAATGGACCCGCCATGGCTCCTTTGTCAACAAGCCCACCCGTGGCTGGCTACACTCTGACAATGTGGTCAGTACCACCGGTGTTTCCTACACTGTACGGGTGAGTGACACACGCTTGCTGAATGTAGGGCACTATTCTCTCTTCCTGTTCCACTGGCCCAGTGGGACTGTCATGTAGGAAATGTAGGATGTTAATGTGTTGCCTTCCTGTTTCCTGGGCAGTACATGGGTTGTGTGGAGGTGCTACAGTCAATGCGAGCACTGGACTTCAACACAAGAACTCAGGTCACCAGGTGAGATTGTCCACTGCTTCTTCTGTTTTCTCACACTAAATGTGTGGGTGACATGGTTAAAGACACTTTTCACTCCCTGCTCATATGTCATTGATTTTCTACTTTCTGTTTTACCTCCTCTCTATTTTTCTTGTTTTCTTTGTGCTACCATCTGACTGTGTATATGTACTCCCCCGTTGTTCTCTGAACCCCTGATTTAGAATGTTCTGGAATCCTGGTGGTTTTCTTCTGGTTTCCGTAGTGATTTTTGTCTCTGCGGCAAAGACGACGATAGTTACTAGGGAGAATAAATTCTTCTTGCTTGCCTGGTTTCCTTTTCATGCTCATGGATGTAAATTTGACGAGGTGTAAGGGTGGGTTAATGACATCATTACCAAGAATGCATGTTTCAATGTTTCAGGGAAGCTATCTCTGTGGTGTGTGAGGCGGTACCAGGAGCCAAAGGAGCCCGCAGGAGAAAGGTACATACAACACACACCCGTACACACCCTCACAGAACATTATTTATTTAAAAGGCGTAAGTGGCAGGAGAAGGAGTGTTTCTCTGAGTGAGAGCTTGATTTAGCATGATTGTCCACCCTGTGGTCAGTTTGCTGTTCAGGACAGTCTCTCTTTTACAAGAACATGCTTGTCTAACTATCCGTTTTATAAAATAGCATTAACTTTCATTATTTATAGACTTTCCAAGCCTTGAAATGAGCTTTAATCCAACTTCCATCTGCATTTTGCCCTAAGTAAAAAAAAACCAAAAAAAAACGTGTATACCCAACATTCACACGTTTTTTTTTTTTGGTGGCCTAATTATGAAGAACTGACTTTTTTTGCACAACCACCAAAAGAAGGCCTTTTTATTCAACTTTAATGCTTCTAGACATTAAAAATAATGTCTATTCACTGTATTTGTTGCAAACACACATTCAGATATCTTGATCTAAGCTGATTGTTCTATTTGTGGTTAATGGACTATTTCTTGCAGGTAATTACTAGTCACTTTCTGGTCTCTCTTTTTTTTCTATCTTCTGTCCCAAGGGAGACTTTTGTGGAGCCTTGTGAGCCTAAAGAAGCTGTACAGATTAACACACAGAGTAGGCAGTCTGCAGTTTAAAGATGTGTGTGTTTGAGCACAGTGTTCCTGTAAAAAACTAAAAACATCCACCCAAACAGTCCATAAAACAGGTGGCTAAGCTCAGCTGCCTGCTGCCATGGCATAATTTGACCAAAGAATGTCTGGCAGTGAAGCCCATCAGACAAAATACAGTTATGGAACGTAAACTAGAATAGAATTGCCTAGACTAGACCCGGCGATTTGGCTGTACTGAGGTAACTGTGGTCAAGCATGTTCGTCTGGTAATAATGGCGTATATTTTCCCACAACATATTTGAAACTGTGGAACAAATGTGGATAAAAGCAAAGGGAACGAGAGGTTTCAAATAAACAAAGCTCACACAATTGTGCTTCCATGGAGTGTGCGATGCTCTTTGCCAATTCTACGTTATGTGAAATGCTTTATGTTTGCCCCACTGGTCATAGTTGACCATGGAGAGCGGATCATTTTCACAATTGCAGCTGTTCTTCCTACTCCCACACAAGGAGGCATTTCCACACCATAACCAACAGACTCATGTTCAGGCATGGGGCAATGAGTGAACTATTATACCTATAGGGAAGGAAAAACAAACCTTTCTTTTTTTTCTGCCCGCATATCCTGTTTTCATTCCTGCTCAAGGTTTGTATTCCTCTTTTTTTTTGCAGCCTTCCTCTCGCTGTTTGACATCCATCCTGGGAAAGAGCAACTTGCAGTTTGCAGGCATGACAATCAGCCTCACCATCTCAACCAGCAGCCTCAACTTACTGGCTTCTGACTGCAAACAGGTTAGACTAAAATAAGATTACCAGAAACAAGTTTTTGTTTTCTCAAGATCTCTGCAGAAAGACTTATTCCCAAAACCCAAGAATCAGAAATTCACCTTACCATTTTAGTTATTTATTGGTATCAAGATTCATTTACTACCAAGTATACAAGCTTTGCTTGTGTTGTTAAATGATACAGAGAACTCTCTTTTTTTGTTGAGATTCTTATCTGATTTTAAAGATTTTGCAGTTTTATCACAAAAAGCTGCATCAGATGCTAAATTTTACTTTTAAAACTCCGGCCCTGATTACTGGGAACTGCACATTGACCTTCTATTATCCAGTAAAGAAGGAAGTGTGTGTGGTTTGGTTTGGGACGGGGTTTTTTGCAGGTAGCTGATGCGTGTTCTCAGCAATTATTCCTTTAGAAAATAGTTGCACGTATATAATGAGTACCTTGTTCATTGAAGACTATTTTGACAGTGCAGATGCAGATTTAAGAAATACTGCAAAATTGACTTTAGAAAAAAAACTTTTCATTATTACTTTAGTGTCCACCAAAATAAGATTTTGTTTTTAGAAAATTCTAGCCTGTCATCAAAAACTTGGAGCTCCTTCACTTTGTTTGCCTCATTTATTCTGAATGTTACACAAATCTTTCTTATTTATTGCCTTCATTCTTGTGTTACCACAAGGCAGGATGTGATCCTCCTCTAAGACCTCTAATGAGTTAATAGCCACTGAGCGATGTCTATCTTTGAGAAATGGTATTCTTTAGAGTAGTACATCCACACTAACACATAACAAGAAGCAGCATGTTGTTCAGCACATACACTCGTTCTCAAATAAAGACTCAGATCCCACACATTGTGCACATGGAGCATTAGCAAGTGTTGATGCTGTTATTGATCCATCGGGGTGGCTGTAGCACACTGTTAGAGGTTCTCCATTCCAGCTATGTTTTATCTCTGATGCAGCTGATGGTGCTCACTGGAGGGAGAAACAAATCACTCTCCTCAGTAATGATTCCACATTTGTCTTCATATACACTTCCAATCCACTCCCACAAACTTCATCTCACCCATGTGCTTTCCTTGTCTTTCTTTTTCTCTGTTCCCGTTATCCCTTTCTCTCCACAGATAATCGCCAACCATCACATGCAGTCCATCTCCTTTGCCTCTGGAGGAGACCCAGTGAGTCACCCAACCCTCCTCAACTCAAATCTCTCTCGAGCTTTTTTTTTCCCCATCCTTTCTTCTGACCGTGCATCCTTCCTTCCTGTTTTGTCATTGTCTGTTCCTAAGAATACCACTTACTTTATTGGTGCCTCACTGGCTCACAGCCGCTGCTCATGTTGCTTCTTGTTGTCTCTTTTTCAGCCCAGTGTGTGTTTTTAACTTCTGCTACAACTTAAAGGCTTCAACTTCTGCTATACAACTCTCTTTGCTTATTGAGCTTTGATTGCACCTCTCAATATTTCCTTTGATTTTACTCTTTTTTCCCCCTCCCTAATAGTTTTTCTTGTCTCACTTCCTCAGGACACAGCTGAGTATGTAGCATATGTGGCCAAAGACCCAGTCAACCAGAGAGGTAAGCAAAACTTTGAAAGAAGTGTAAAAAAAAAAGAAGAAATGTCAGTGTAGTATTTAACCACAATCTTTTGCAACATGACTCATCACTTCCCTCTCACAACTATCACTTTATCTTGAAAAGGGTTTGAAATTGCACACTGGTCAAATACTGCTAGTAAATTAGAACAACCACATTTTTAAGAATGTGTTCATCTCATTAAACACATTAAAAATATTTAATTCTTCTTAATTTGACTCACCACCCACTCGTAGAGCTACTGTACACAGTACAGAAAGAAATGGCACATTTACTGCTAAATAAGCACAAGATTTAGTTCCCAAATTAATGAGCTTAAAGGCTGTATACCGGAGCATGCACAAGTTTCTCTTTCTTCCAATCCTCTGGAAGAATTTTACTCGGTTTCATGCCGAGCTAAGCTGTTTGAGTTTACATTATGGTTCTAACACCCTCTCAAATAATATCCATTACGTAATCCTTTAATCTTTTTGCAAGTTACAGCAGGTATGGTGAGTGACATGACATCTTAGAGAAAGAGTCTTGAAGACACAAGCGAACACTATTTTCCTCTTTGCCTCCATTTGAGCTTGTGTATTGAATTCTTGTTTTTGATTCAATGACAAATTGCTGCAGCTCCTCTCATTTCCTCTCCATCTCTCAATGGTTGCAGCTTGTCATATCCTGGAGTGCTCAGAGGGTTTAGCTCAGGAGGTTATCAGCACCATTGGTCAGGCGTTTGAACTACGTTTTAAACAGTACCTGAAAAACCCTCCAAAACTGGTCACACCTCATGACAGGTATTTTAAAAAAACAAGCCAATCACAGTGAGTGTTTTGTCTAGTTTATTCTTCTGAAACCACTTTGATAACTCTTGTCCTTTACAGGATGGCTCCTTTTGATGGCTCTGCATGGGAGGAAGAGGATGAGGAGGCAGCTCCCCCTGAGGTCCCTTACTATAATAATTTTCCTGGAAAACAGCCTCCCCCTGGTGGACTGATTGACATGAGAACCCGTCCAGGAGCAACACTGGTGAGAAGAATGCACACATTGTTCAGCAGGTCTGAACACTTGTTGCTTGCAAGTGTTTGCAAGTTACAAATTTGAAACCTGCAAACAGTGTTTCAGAAATAGTTTTTGGAAGCTGGTATACTTCATTGTAATTTGAAAAATCTCAGAACTCCCCAACTTTTCATACCAAACCAACCCAAATGTGATTTTAACTATTTTGCAAACATGTCTAAATTTAGCTAATACAACTTGTTTTTTCGGATTGGAAATTATTATTTGCAGTGGTCATGTTTGAATATGTTATTGTAAGTGGGTGGGCTTCATATGATGTCCAAATAACAAATAATTTTTCTTTGAAATATGTTAATTGCATCCCAGAAATATTAGGCTTAACCTAATTTTTCTCCAAACTGGCTTCTGTAATCTATTCAATAGAAAATGTTTATGAAAGTTCACCCCAACGATACCGTGGCTGATTGTTAATTTTCTTGTTCCCGTGTTTCCAGCCCTATGGACAGTCAAGTCAGAATGACATCCACAAGCAGCCTCTGCCTCCACTACCTGGTAAGCCTTGATTCAGCTTGGAGCATGTTTTTGTAGTGTGAGTCTTAGAGGAAAAGATGACAACTCAGCAATGTGAGAGTTTGACACAGCACTTTCCCCATGTCTGTTTAGGAGTATTTTTCTCTTGCTCAGATATCAAATGTGTTGTGGGAATCCTTCATTTAGTTTACAAATCTAAAAAGCATTTCTGTTTTTATTTACACTTGCAATCCAATGTTCATTTTTTGCTAATAAAGATTTTAATTATGTGCAGTATTGAGACAGTGGTAATTTGTTCAAAAGCCCTGGGTGTTTTCTGCTCTTTTAGTGGGTGCCAAAGAAGGAGTTCGAGAGCTGTTTGATGACCCTTCATATGTCAATGTGGATAAACCCCGTCCGCCAGCTGCAGCAAATGGAAATGCTCACAGAGATGCTTTTGACATGAGTATGCATCTGTCTTCTCCATTCAGCTATCCTGCGAATCAGTGAGTTTGATTAACAGAGTTCTGCATTTTTATTTTAAGAACCTTTTGATGATGCTCTAGTGGTGTCTGGACACGGCAACCCAAACTCTGTGGCTGGAGCGCCCTCTCTGGTGCAACAGTTGCAGAATGAAATCTGGTTCCACGGAAGCTTAAATCGTAGGGAAGCAGAGAGATTGCTGACACGAGATGGAGATTTCCTGGTGCGAGAGTCCGGTACAACAGCAGGACAGTACGTGTTAACGGGACAGCAGGGGGGACAAGCGAAACACCTGCTGCTAGTGGACCCGGAAGGAGTGGTGAGTCATGGAGCAGAGCAAATGGAAATATTTTATGGCACTAAGGAATTTTACTTGATCTGTACATATGTAGTAACACTTCTTCTCTCTTTTCTTTTTCTTCAGGTGCGCACAAAAGACCATCGGTTTGGAAGCGTCAGTCACTTGATCAGTTATCACATGGACAACAGACTTCCCATCGTATCTGCTGGAAGCGAAGTGTATCTGCAGCAGCCAGTAGAGCGCAGGGCCTAATGTACAACTCTCCAAGGAAATCCTCCTCCAAAAATAGACCTTCACTTCCTCAGCAAACCGACAGAAGGCACATCTTCACATGCTAGTGACACTACATTCGTAACTTGTACACAGCATTTAAATGAACTGCAAAGAAAGGCAAAAAAAAAAATTCTACTTTCTCTGCAAAATGACTCACTCGCTGCTGTTGCCACATGTTCACGCCAAACTGTGACTCGCAAATTCTTCATCAACGCCGCTAAGAATCAGGTTCAACCCGCAATGAAGGCCTGTTGCAACTCCTCAGCCTACTGTGAACTGGAGAAGCCCTTTTATGATTAACACGATTTGGCAGAAAAAAAATGCAATTCCTCTTTTTTCTTTTGGGAAAAATTACAAGTCTCCAAAAAGATAGAAAACTAAAACATCAATCTATTGTGGGACTTCTGTATTAAACTGCTGAACTTTGGAGGAATACGAGTGGATGTAAAGTATATTTCTTTATTTGAAGAGAAAAATGTTCTCTTGCAAGACAAGGACAGAATGAAATGAGTTTGGTGCAAAGTTGGACTTTCGGTGGTGCAAGAGAACTTTAGCAGCAAAAACTATCCGGTGAATATGCATAGACACGGTTGTTTTCAATCTTATCAGGAGACCACCCTGATAAGGAGACCATCCAAACATTCCCTTTAAGGGATCATTGAACTTTGTCCTTGGAGGAAAGCTGGTATGCAAAATTGAGACTGCTATGCCAAACATTGTCATTTGTACTCTCTTTTTTGGTGTTTTACGCCATTTTCTTGTCATTCATAATTTTACTGGATATTGGGAAGACAAGAGGATCAAAACCGCTTTCCTCTGAAACCTTTTGCACACAGATATGACTACACGTCCTACCACACACATATTTTACACCACCAGTCATGCCAAAGATCATAAACTTGGTTGTTAACAAAAAGCCATGATGATTATCAACAGTTATGTGTCATATTCAAACAGGACTGTTTTAAAGTGGAGAAAAATCTGGGTGTTTGTGCCTCTGAATCCAGCATCAAAAGGAGCTTTTTAAAAGTACACTGATGTCACCTTCAACTAAAACATTTTAGGAAGCAGCAACCATATCTTTTTTGATAGGTGTTTGTTTTTTTGACACCTTAGTATGTTTGCATTGACAATCTGCGACTTTATCTTTTACAGTTAAAGCAATGGTGAGGGATCACTAAAGAACCTCCAAATTTCCCAGTCTAAAAATTATGCAATGTGTTTCATAGATTAAGCATATTGTGGGAGAAAAGTAAAAACAACTTCTTTGAACAGAGTCTAGATGACTATAAATCACTTTTTGGAGCATTTGTAACTATGAAATGGTTAAACCAAATATTGCTCCTCAGTGTGCTGTTTTCACTAAATTGTGAGGATTCATGGGGAGAAGTTGATGGTGTTTTCCTCTCCTTTCTCAGTTCATAATGTTTTTATATCCTTTTAATTGTGCCTTGTTTCTCCAATGCAGTCATGTCACTTCAATGCAGTCACCTTGTGTACTTAATTAAAATGTAATCAACTACAGGAAAATTTCTCAGTTAAACTTGGATTCTGCAAAAATGACACTCCAACGAACACACGTGAAGCAGCTAGAGTGATGGCAATCTCCTCTGATGCAACATTTCTTGCATCCCGCTTCTAGTCACAGATACTTGATGTCACCATGGGAACGGGGGGTTCAGCACCTGTAAATATTCATTTCTAGATAATTAGGAAATTATTTCTGTTGTATATTTAAAGACTTCTAAAAAAAACAGAAAATGTAGCTTTAAAATACATCACTTTAAGTTCTAATAAGTGTTGAGAAGTAAAATCAAAATTCTAAAAAAGAAAAAGGGAGCTGTCTTAATCAAACCTTAACTGTCAACTTGTTTGCAAATCTACAAGCAGGCTCACTTCAGTAAGCATACAGGCACAGTTACACATAGAAACACCTGTGGCAGATGAATATCTTTTCATTTGCTCCGTTCATATTTTATAAAGGGTCAAAAGTAGGAAAAAAAAACCCATTGATATTCTGCCATTGCTGTGTGTAGATGTTTTGGTGGAAACACACTCCCTCTGTGTTACTAGTGTACTGGTGCTGTGTTACCGTTCATCACAGTTGCCTTCGTTGCATGAAAATTCTTTCAAAAGGTTTTGTGGGTTGTTGTTGGTGATAGTGTTAATAATGCTGTTGTTTCTTTTTTGTTGTTGTTGGGTTTTTTTTGTAATTGTGTTTTTAAAAGCCAAAGCTTACTTCAGCTTGCACATATATTAATTTGTACTTTTTTTCTGTCTTAATTTTTTTTCTTGTATTTTTAAGTCTGTTTACACCTGTATCTGAAAATATAAATTGCATATATAAATACATATATCATCCATTTGTCTTTGTAAATTTTGGTTTTAACCTCAGCTTGTGGAACGTGACAGATAACAAGACCACGCAGCACATGTAGTACATAAACATTGCTGGAAAGTAAAGAGTGGATCATGTGCTGTCCAGAACAAAGAATGGGATGTAGTGGGAATTGTATTGGAGCAAACTAGAACTCTATTTGTGAATGGAGCTTATTCAGGGATTGTTGGAGCAAAGGTGGGTTTTGTGGTGGGGTAAAACTCAGCGGGGACATTGCATTTCAAGAGTAAATAGGTTTTTAATCACTGAGTGAATGTTTGAAACCTGGAATGAGTCGAGCAAATGCTGGATATGAATGGATACAGCTGGTGAATGGATGCAGAGAATATGAGTAGAGAGGAAACTGTCTGTCACACAGAGTAGGCCCCAGCTGTCACACAGACACAGTTGGATCCTTTTTATCGGGCATCATCTTATACTTTGCCTTGGACAGCTGTGTTCATTTTGTCTCCATCTGATCTTTAGATCTGAAGCCATGCATCCTCAGCGTCCTCTTCCTCAGGCAATGCCCTCTTCTTCTTTAGGACAACACTTACGAGACATGGCTACAGGTTTGGGCCGAGGCAAGAACTTGCTGGGAGGAAATTTTGCCTATGGTTTTGTCCAGTCACTTAAGGAGTGTCTCTATTTCCTCCTCTGCTGCTGGTGCATCAAGGAGATTCTGGACTGACGGAGAGTAGATCAAGTGGCAAAGATTGATTTTTCCCATTTATTTCTTGGTTCCCTCAGAGCAATTTAATAATAAAGAGTGTGTAGAACACTGTTGGCAGAGCATTGGTAAGTAGAACTACTTACTATTTGATGTTGTATTATTAACAATAATCACAATTTAATTGAATTGTTGAGTTTGGAGCAATGATTTTGTTTGTGAATGCGTTTTAATTTTTTGTTTTAAATGATAAGATCTTTCTACTTCTCACTTTTTCTAGGATTTTCTATCAATGTCTGATGACCAAATCTGGACAGATTGAGATGCTTCTAAATTCTATGATTGAACAGAGTTCAAGTTTTAAGAAGATCACTCATCAAATGTAATGATCAGAACTTAAATGTGATCTGTAATACTTAAAATGCAGTAATAAATGAGTTGGAAAAACACCAAAAAAGTTTAATTCTTCACTAAATGTGAACCAATGCAAGTTTGTAACACATTTCATACACATGGCAATCTAAAGACAGAAAAAATGCATTAAAATCACAAAACATAGAATAAAAAATTAAGAGCGTGGTTGATTTCTAGTCATATGCACGATTAAACAGAACTGTTTATTATGAATGTCTGATTTTATTTCAAACTATCTACTATTGTTCACCTGCTTATTCTCACTCATGTGGGACAATTGATCCCTGAAGAAAAGTGGTGTCTTGCTCATAATTGGCTGAATCTTACAAAAATAGGCGGGAGTAACACAAGCTCCTGTTATGATTGGACGAGAGATGGGTCAATCTAAATTCGACAGGCATGTCAGAAACTAAGTTAGATGGAAAGACTGAAGATCGTGCAGTTTCTTTGACATATGCTGCGGAATTTAAGTCAAACACCCAAAAACGGTAAGAATTAGATTAAATTCTTGAGTAAATTCAGCGGTGTTGGTTGTGATTCTGTTTGTTTTACTCAACTTGGTCTTTTGTCGTCTTAAATTTTTATGGAGGTTCGATTTAAGTACAAAATACTTTGTTAAAGCTAATGTTCAACCTTTTGTTTTGTTTCTTAACTATTAAAGCCTTTTTGAACATTTTATACATCATATATCTAGTTTTTTTTAATTAACTTTTTGTTGTCGGCTTTATGAAGTTTTATTCTCCGTAAAAATAAAACTTGGTAACATTTTCTGTCAAAACCCCACTAAAATTTTTTCCATGAAGCTGTTGGTAATAATATAAGATCTAAACTTTACAATGAGATTTTTCTTGAATCCTCTTTACTTTGCTTTAATTTTCTGACCATTTTTGGTGTGTTTTTTCTCCTAACAGTAACCAGGAAATAGAATGGACAAGGTTTATGTTTGCAGCAAAACAATGTTTTATCCAGTCCTCTAAATATGACAAATAAAAGATAAAATCTCATTACTAAATGTGATCAAACGGTTTAAATTGAAATCAACTGCTTAGATTTAGTTTATAAGGATGTTGTTATCAGTTTAAAAACTTGTGATTTCGTGATGCATACTAAATAATCCTTTTTGAATTCACACCATTTACTTTAACATACCTCCTGGCCATCTTTTACATGTTCTCTCTTTCTGTCTGCAGTCAATCTGATGGAGCTATATTTAGCTGTCATCTATTTAAACCATTCCACAGTAAGCTGCACAATGCTCCTTAGACCTCAGGCTAGATTCACTAGACTTCTCTTGGGAGAAAGACTTGATTAGGAGACCTAAATTGCAGAGCTGGAGAGAATTGAATTTGGAAACTGGAGTGTGTCATTATCCAGCTTTTCTTCCATTAAGTCACAAACTCTTCTTTATTCACAGAGGAAAAATGAGATTTTATATTTTTCTTTGTAGTTTAAAAATAACCTAGTAGCCATGGTATGGGAGTCAGCACCTCCAAATCTGAGACCACTGAAGGGTGGCATGTCCCATGCGGGTCAGGGAGAATATCCAGCCCCAAGTGGAGGAGTTCAAGTATCTCGGGATCTTGTTCCCAAGTGGGTTAAGGATGGAGCGGGAGACTGACAGACGGATCGTTCGGCATCCACAATAATTAGGACGCTGCATCGGTCTGTTGTAGTGAAGAAAGAAATTAACCGAAAAGCAAAGCTTTCGATTTACCAGTTGATCTTCGTTCCTACCCTCACCTATAGTCACCAGCTGCGTGTGGTGACCAAAAGAATGTGATCGTGGATACAAGCGGCCGAAATGAGCTTCCTTCACTCAGAGATATAATAAGAAGCTCGGAATAGAATCATTGACTTTCCATGTTGAGAGAAGCCAGATGGGGTTGTACAGGCTGTTTTAAAATTTGTCAAATAGATGTCATTCAGTAATCCATTTTTATTTAATTATAATCAGAAACCTTAAATAATTGTTATCTTTGAAAAATAGAAGCAAATACTACTCAAATTATTATTTAACTTTCAAATTATTTGGAAATTAGTTTGCAATACCACGTGCATTTTACATAACCAACAATTATAAAAAAAAAGAAAAGAGAAAGGGAAAAAAACACTCATTAGTTAACTTGATAAACTATATAATTGTTGTGTGGAAAGAAAAAGTTTAAACTTTTCATAAAATAGTCTCTCTTTTTTTTTTTTTGATACAGTATGAGATACAGTTAAAGAATGGCTGTTTGGAAAAAGTCTACTGAACGGACTGAGAAACTTTAGGTGGACGGCCCATTTAGCTGTCTGTGTCTCCAGAATAGTGGAGGCCTTAGTTACCCGTGTGTGTGCCAAAACATTTTTCAGCTAGTCAAAAGCTAAGGTGCCTATAACCTCCACAACACAGAGAAAATACTAATGAAGAACTCAATGCTTCTAGTCAGTACGACTTCCTCCTCACCAACACACACTTTAAACAACATTACAGTAGCTCCTTTATTGTCAGAAAGGGAAAGGCTGACATGAAGAAGCCCGTATTCAAATCCATGTGTAAATAAAGAATGTAAATTGTTAAAGCCCCAGCGTCACAGTGACTGTTGTTAACAGCTAGCCAATGGTCTCTTATTAAAAGTCAAAAGGTACTTTTCCTTCTATGGTTTTAAAAATGGGATCTATTTGATCAAAAAGAAGATGGCTTTGATATAAATTGTAAACCATAAAACATAGAAAAGCATCACGACATTTTGTCCATTATTTGTGACTAAAAGGTTTTGTGTTGCAGGAAACAAGCAACCTTTAGGTTGGTATGTCTGGAGGCACCGGTTCAAACAACAGCTGGACCATCCTCACTTCAGAGGTATTCTCACTCTCTAAAAGGTTTCACGGCTTCAGATGACCTAGTTTACAATGTTGTTTTCCTATGGGGAAAATCTTTATCTTAATTGATTTTCCTCTTCAGTCACCTGAACATGAATTAGGTTATTCTCATGATTTCATCTTTGTTTTTTTTGCTTGCATAATAAGAAAAAAATCTTACATTTTTTTGCTGTAAAGATATCCGCTGACTTATTGAAATAAATATTCAAGGACAAAGAAGTGACTAATTTGCAGAATAGTTTACTCTCTTATTCCAGATATGTTTAAATGGCATTGTCTTCTGACAGCTGATCTGTTTTTTTGTCACAGGAAACCATTGCCGAGACTCTGAGGCCTCTTGCCCCAGGAGCTGAGCAGCATGAAAACAGCCACACAGCTGCAGCAGGTATATTTAGACACTATGGCATCATTCATCATGCAGACAATTTAAAAATAAAACAACAAATTATAGCTGCAGCATCATTTTTTTATAAGCATAAGTTACACAAAAATATTAAAAAGCAACTTATGGTGTTGAAATATGGGGGAATACCTATCAGACCACACTAGCACCCTTAACTGTCTTACAGAAAAAAGCACTACGAATTATACATAAAGTTGGTTTTTTGGATCATACTCACAACCTCTTTGCACATTCTAAACTCTTAAAATTTAAAGACCTTTCTCAGTACTACTCAGCAATCACAATGTTTAAAGCATACCACAAACTACTGCCAAAAAATTTACAAAGTCTATTTAATCTGAATGAAAAATCACATAACCTGAGAGTAATAGGAGACTTTAAACTGCCCAAAGTGAGAACCACTAAAAAAAGCTTTTGCATATCTGTACGTGGTGTAAAACTCTGGAATAGTCTCGAAAAATCTTCCAAGCAATATCAAAATGTAAATACGTTCAAACTAAACTACAAACATATGATTTGGTCACAGTATATGGAATGTCTAATGTAATTATATCACTGTCTTCTGTTGGAGTGTTTTTTTTTTTTGTGTGTGTTTTTCTTTTGTTTTTTTTTGTTTTTTTTGTTTTTTTTTTTATTGTGTTGGTGTGGGTAACCAGGTCCGTATCCTTCCATTTTCAGTAATCGTCTTAAGGTTGAAACAATATAAAATGAATTATTTATTGTAAATATGTATCATAGAGCACTGGGGGTGGGGTTAAATAAGTTTTCTTCCCCCCACTCCTTCTTGGACACTAGAAACTTTGATTTGTGCACTTGTTATACCTTCTTATTATTTCTATTGAGTTGCTGTACAAAAAAATGTTTATGTTGATTTGAGAACATGCTACCTTGTCCAAGATAAATAATAAAAAAAAAAAAAAAAAAAAAACTTAAAATAATCTCAGTATTTTATGTACTGTATTTTTCTAACTATAGGACGCTCCAGATTATGAGTCGCACCAGCCAAATATGCATAGTAAAAAAAAAAAAAAAAAAAAAAAGGAAAAAACATATGTAGGGTTCACTGAAGTATAAGTTGCTTTTTTTTTTTTTTGGGCGGCGGGGTGGACGGGGTTGGGGGGGGTATTCATTTGATAAAATTCACGACCAAAACCAGACATGTCATCTTGAAAGGCAATTAAATAATGAAAATAAACTAGAGAACAACAGGCCGAATAAGTGTACGGTATACTAACGTTACGAACTGAGAACGTGTTGGCTGGTACAATAACATATCAAGAGTTTTTCAGACAACTATGGCATTAAAAACATGCTAACAAGTTTACCAAACCATCAGTTTCACTCCAAAATACTAAATCCAATGAAATCTTCAGCCTCAGTGTCACTTTAAAAAACTCCCCCAACTACAGAAGTAGACAATGCACTGCTTCCACCAAACTTTTTTTCTGCCGCTCAATTAACGTTTTTGGGTGTATATTTCACTACTAGCAGCTTGTAACCTGTCGAATAGGATTTCTTTTCAATTGTTTTTATAAGCTATCAGCAAAGTTTAAATGATCAACACAGGCGTAGAGCCCAGAGCGCCCTCTTGTGGTTTCGTGTGAAAATAACATGTGAAATGATGCGTTAAATTGTGTTGATCATTTTTACGTATAAGTCGCACCACCCAGCCAAACTATTGAAAAAAAAACTGTGACTTGTACTCCAAAAAATACAGTACGTATCACGTTTATCTTATGAATTGTTTATTCAAATTTTAATTTGTGAGTAGGCTAGCTAATTAAAACTATTATGTTCAGATTGTACATGACCCTTTAAAAGTAAAATAACACTTTTGTTTCTTTTTCAAAAGGAGTGATGCATTAGTTACTACTTTGACTTGTTTGTTGCAAATGAATTACCTTTGTTACTGAATAACATTCAAAATCATTATACTGAAAATGTCACTAAAGACAATGTGCTCTTTTTACATACAACCTGTTTGGGGAAATATCAAATGGAATGCATTTTGTGGCTTTAGAAAAAGTAATTGTTTTTCCCATTACTGTATGTAATGGGGTTCAGATTGGTTTGTTTATGAAGTAAAGACGAGACATTTCTTACATCCTGTGACACCACTCGGGAATTTATCTCTAGATTTTCCATCCAGATTAGTACACTCTCACATTAGGAGATATTTAGTAACATGTGACATTTCATCATTTGAAATTAGTTTCCTGCTTTACACAGAAAAGCTGAATAATAATAAAAAAACACAACAAAAGCTGAATGCAACAATGTTTGTTGCAACAAATTTCAAAATAGTATCCTAGGATAAAATGATAGTTGTTTGTAAATTATTTGTATAGACAGAAAAAAGTAAAATTAATGAATAATAATGCTCATTCTTAGGGTTTTTTTTTTTCATAATTGGCATTCAAAAACACCAGTTTAAATACATATGTTGTGGGTCGATAAGGGATATCGGTAAAGTGTCATTTTTAAATACTGAAAAAGGCAAAGAACCTCTTTTTATAAGCATATCAAATCTTAGCCTTGATGATCTGATTTTTATTCAATTAAAGGTTATCTAGTTGAGCCATTTGTAATCCTAGTTTTTAGCTTTGTGATTATTATTTTTGAGAAACTATTTCCTTCATGTAAGATGCTTTGTGACCAGTTATTGACTGTTCGTCATCTTAACAAACTTTTCACTTCTGCAGCCGGACAGAGGGAGTCTTTGAAAAGTCTATTTCAAGTATTTGAAAATACCAAGAAAATACCAACCCCACAATTACCTAATTCAACTGCAGAGTTGTTTAGTTCAGTCCTAGAATGAAAAAGCCTAACAATCTAAAAGTTTTTTTCTGCCAAAACCATACTGTGAGCTGAAAAGAACCTATTCCATACCACAGAGTTACAAAATTACATGTCTGTGATTGCTATCTAAATTTCACTGTATATTCGGTTATGTTTAAATAACATCATGCCATATATGACATCTTCTTATTTTAGATCATATTATTAAGTTCAGTGGTATCATACAGCGCACAGAATAACTGAACAACTTCTCAGTTGAAGTAAAAAGAAATACACATGTCCACTTCTTACAGATATAGATTTAACTTTCTTTGAGTTTTATGGTAACAAAGTGAGGCTTTGTTGTTCTGGAGTCAGACCTTGTGCATCAGTTTGTAACACACTGGGCAACGATCACTGGGCAATCACATTACTATCGATTGGAGGCACAACATTTGGGGTGCAGGTCGACATCCAAAGCAATGACTTCATCAGGTCCTGGGTTAAAGGTGTCAAACTAGTGAACAATGTTGGGACATTCTCAATCACGGAATATCCTGTCCTTTTGGAAAGTAGCAAACTATCTCTGCCATGTAGATGGACCGTTGTTTTTTAAGTTTTATTTCTTTATAAAAATTGAGCAGACCCTTCCGACAGGGTTTGAAAATGCACTGACAACTCGAGCAAAAATGTATTTCTTTACAATACATATACATACATACAATACATGTATGCTATGAAGTACTTCTCACGCCTTACAAAACTCAAGCAACAGGTTGGAAAGTCAAACATGTTACACATGGCAAAATTCTTTTCTTTAATGTACATACTTTTTGTTCCCATCAGTGAATTCTTATCAGAGATGAAAACAATCTCCGTTCATTATGATGGTTCTGTTTCCTCCATTAGATACTGACGTCATGTGTCTCGGCTGAGAAATGTTGTCTGTTGTTCTAAAAGCTTCCTCTACTTTCTCTGTATTTGATGATGTAGGTTCTGGAGAGCAAAACCAGCCTCCAAATGGTGCCGAGTCTGCAGAAAGACTCCCTGTGGATGACAACCTAGTAAGACAGCATACAAATCATCCTGTTATGTAACAGTACCAGTTGTCACATGTTTGTGCTGATTATATATTTATGACCAGTCAGTGAAAGTACTCGACTATGTTTATTTCACCATTTACCAACGCTTTGAAAGATGACTTGTTTATTCTGTAAGAGTGTGCAGTAAATTATTGGCTGGAAGGAACACTAGATACTTTAAATAGACCTTATACCTCAAACACGCTACTCCTGATTCAGACAGTGTTATAGCTAAAGCTAACTAAGAACTAGCTTTAATTTCTTCATACAACAATAATTATAACTGTTTTTTTTTTCAACCAATAATTTAGTGATGGAGGCTATTTTTTTTTTTTTTTTTTTTTTTTTAGAATCTCTGACTATTTGTACTATTTTATTATGTTTTTATACTCAGACATTGGAAGAAACAGCAAGTCATGGTAGGGACTCATGTTCTGATCAACACTCCTCTGTGCCAACACATGATGCTGAGACCCTCCTTCCATCCTCATTGGAAGCCTCCAACACTGGAGACCATGCCGGTGATGATGGCAGTTCAGCAGAAAGCCAACCAGAGGGCACAGACCGGTTCAGCTCTGACCCTGATTCATCAACCGACTCATACACTCTTCTCTCTAAATCTTCCGAAGAGCCCTCAGTCCCTCTACTCAGCACAGACAACCTCGGAAATGAAGAAAGTCTTCCGGTGCAAACTCTTCATAAGCAAAGTGAGGAGGAGCTATACCTCCTGAGTGAGCAGTCAGATCGGCACCCTATGAAAATTCATTCAGAGGAACAAACAGGTATGAACAAATCCAACCAGATGCTCAGTGTCCCATCACAATCTTGTTATCAGATTAAATTTTTTTGTTCCCTTTCAGTTTGTGAGAAAATCTCACATCACATCTTGATTATTTTTATTTTTTTCAGTTTGAGGCTTTGTAGTAGACTTGTTGGACCATCAGATTATGAACATGTTCAGTAGCTGGGCCATGTCACCACCTCATTCTGAGGTTTTGGTCAGTATGAGAAGGAAAGCACGATCTGACAGAAAAAACTGGTTGCATGAGACCTGCAGCAATAGATCAGCACTGGAAGGGACTGGACATATGCAGACTTTTCTTTATTTAGCAGTGTGATGGCTTTCATTCTGCAGCATGAGACTTTGTTCTGCTTGGAATACAGAGCTCTGCAGCTGTGCATTTCAAAGATTCTTTGTCTAAATTTTTTAACGTAAGCAAACCTTAAAATACAAATACCTTAAATCATATTGAGTGTACCACGCAGAGCTGATGTTAAAAAGAAAGAAGCATCACAATTCACTATTTGGCTTTCTGATGAATTTCCAGTATTTTATTTTGTCAAAAGTAAAGCTGGTGACTAACTGGAGACCTTATTTATTAAAGTTAATTGTTAGAACACATCTTGAAAAACTTAAAGTTTGAACTAGTTGATCACATCTAAATGAATTACAATCAAAACATCCGATTTGTGATTTTTTTTTTTTTTTAGTTTTATTTATTTATTTATTTTACAATTTTCCACTTTGGACTAAAAGTGAATTTTCTACAAGGTGTATTTTGATGTTCTGAAGATTTTGCTAAAGTGAGACAAAAAATAAGCTTTTGTTTGGTCATTTGTATCAAACAAAACTGAAGATCAGCATTTTTTTAAAAGGTCAAATGACTAATTTATTTGTTCTGTCTTTGCTCTTAAATGTCTTTTTCATGCAGAGGTCACTGAACAGAGAGAACCAGAAGAGAGCAGAAAGAGATCTCTTTTAGCTGCCATAGAGGAGATTGGAACAAGGGACGAAGATGATGATGAGGAAGTAGAATTTCAAGTGCCACAGCGAGAAAATGACAGCGGATTCTCGGTTAACAAGTGCATTCTGGGAGCTGTTTTTCTTTTAGGACTAGGGACCATCTTTTTCTCAGGTAAGCTACACATTCACACCTGCTAAAAAGAAACAGGAAAATTTAGAAAATGAGTTTCAGATTAATGTTTAATAGGATAGATGTAGATGTTCTGAGACTGAGATTTATTATACCTGCAGGTGTCTTCATGGACCTGGATGACGGTAGGTCATTTTAATCTTACCATATGCAAATTCATTTATAACTCTCTGACATGTTTGCACATGCACGGAGAAAAATAACTCGTTCTTTTAAAAATGTGGGTTAATACAAAAATTTATTTTCTTTTTTAAGAAGAACATGTATCTCATCACACTGCAGACATTAAATTGTAAAGTAACTCAAGCAAACAAAACCACCTTTTACAAAACAAGTTTATTTTCAAGAGAGTTAACAAATCCTATTCAGGAAGGATATAAAAATTTTAATGATGCCAAGATGAGACAATAAAATTTGAGGTAAAAATGAAAGAAATATAACAAACAATGTTTCATTTCATACTGTATCCTGTACTAACCTTTGCATGAGTTAACACAATAAATTTGTGATTGCATGATACAGACTAACGAGAGATTAAAAAAAAAAAAAAAAACAGCATAAATGTTGGTTTATTGCTCAAGCTGCATTTTAGTTTATTAATCAAAATTGGGAGAGAGAGAGAACATAGGATGAAGGATGCTGGATTTGGAACCACCAGTAAAGATGACTAAAGGAAGGCCAAAGAGAAGGTTCATGTATACAGTGAAGGGAGACATGAAGATAGTTGGTGTGACCGAAGAGGATGCAGCAGATAGGGTTAGATGGAAGAAACTGACTTGCTGTGGCGACCCCTGAAAGGAAATGCCGAAAGAAAAACAATCAACTAAGTTTTTAAGTAGAGCCATTAAGTGGAACCAGATGGGGTGGTTCAGGCATCTGTTTAGGATGCCTACCGAACGTCTTGCTGAAGAGACTATATCTCATAGCCGGCCAGGGAACACCTCGGAATCCTACAAGGTGAGCTGGAGGATGCAGTCAGGGTGAGAGAAACTTGGGCTTCCCGTCTGAGGCTGTTCCCCTGTGACCCGGCCCCGGACAAGCAGAAGACAATGGAACGAAACAGAACTTTACATATGTTGATTTAAAAGGTTGATCGGCTGCTGAGAAATTGCCCCTAGTAACGCGTCTGTGTGGGAATGATTGTCTCTATGTGTGGTGGTGCAACACACTACTGACCTATTCAGTGTGTACATCGCCTCTTGCCTGTACCCAGACAGGATATTCTCTGGCAACCCCTGCAACCCTTACATGAATATACTGTATGTTTCAGAAGATGAATGAATGAAGTCTTTAATCGCAACCCAGACAAGAATAAATGGTTCAGAAAATGAACGAATGAAGGATTTAATGATACTTAAAGAACAAAAGTAAAGAACAGAGTTTTTAACAATATTAAAAACTTTAGTCAGTTTATTTTACAGACATGGACTTATTTATAAATTCTCTATAAATATTCTGCCTGATCATTAAAGGGTTCACGTGAGAAATTGAAATGGTTTGCAAACTTTTTGCTTTTCTTCTAAAAGTGTTTTGTGTTTATTATGATCTCCATGTTAAATTGTAGAGAGTGACTTGGCTACGAGGGAGCTGAAAGACACAGAGACGTCACCACGGCAGGTCAGAGTCATTTCCTCGTCTTTTCTCTTCACATTTTTACTTGCCTGTGCATCAGTATTCAGTTTGGTGCGCTCAGTGGAAGAGGCAACATCACACCTCCCATTCTTCTTCACCTATCCTACTTCATTTCATCTTTTCATCTTGCTATTATATGTTCTCTATTATTTCATCTGAAAGCAATTAGCTGCCATCTCTAATGTTTTGGTTGTGTTTGTGTTTTTTGAAAAGGAGTGGCTTAATCCTAGTGTTCCTCCTGAAATGTACACAGACAGTTCGGAGCTCCTAAATAAGTTGTCTGAAGGGAACCAGCAGATTTCTGAGCTACAAGCCCAGCTTCAGGTGTGACTCCATTCTGTCTATTACTTCTTCCTCTGTCTGTGTGTGTGTGCTACACATACTGCAGAAATGCATTTCTTTGGCCACGTTCTCACGGGAACCCTCGTGTTCTTGTTCTTTAACTAGGCTCAGAAAGAAGAGCTAAAAGTAGCCAGGGGACAGGCAGCGGAGGGAGTGAAGGAGCGACTGCACTGGGAAGTGGTGGAGAAGGAAAACAGTAGGTTGAAGTCAGAGATGGCTTCTCTCCCTGTCCTTCAGAAAGAGAATGACAGGATGAAGAAAGAGCTGCAGTCTGTCTCGGCCCTACAGAAAGAGCTAGAAACCCTGAGATCTACGGTGTCTGAATTCAAACTCTCCTCAGGTACAAACGGGGAGGGAGAAAGGGGCTGAATTTAAGAAAACTATCAAGAATAAAGACTAAGAAAAACAAAAAGTATATAATGTAATTTAACTATGTCTCTTTCAGCATCCAGTCAGACCATTGATGCACATGTGAAGGCTTCTTCATCTCCCTCTACTGGCCAGCAAGGACACAGTAGGCAGGGTACACCTGGATCCAAAGAACAATGGACCAGAAAGCCTTGGGATGACAAGACAGAGAAAAAAAATCTCAAGAAGGATAGAAACGAGTTCAGTGACAAGAAGCAGTGGAAAGGAGAAAAGTATACAGTGAATGAAGAAGAAAAAAAAGAGCATAAACATGAGGGTAAAAATGAACGAAAGAAAGGAAAATCAGAACGGGAAATGTTTGACACCAAAAAAGAAGTAAAGCAAAAGAAGCATGATGATGATGAAAGAAAAGAAAAAGCCTGGAAGAGAGCTGGAAAAGGGGATGACGGAAAGCGTTGGAAGGATAAAGAAGGTAGAAAAGAAGAAGAAACACTTGTGAAGAACCAATGGAAGGAAGATAAATTTTGGAAAAAGGAAAAGAACGACAAAATGAATGATGGCAAGCAGTGGAGAGACGAAGTAAAAAGCAGCCGGCAGAAAGAAAAAGATCATTCAGAGAGACACAAGATGAAGGAAGAAAAGAGGGAGCACAGAGAGTGGAGGAAAGTGAAAGATGGCTTTAGGGAAAATGATGGTGAGAAGTGGGAGAGGAAAGACTGGAAAGAAAAGGGAGAGAAGAAAGACTTCCAATGGAGGGATAAAGGTTACGTCAAAGAGGAGAGAGGTCGAGGTGAAAGGAAGCAGCAGGAAAAAGACAAAAATAACTTAAAAGCAGGATCAGAGAGGGATGAGAGTGAGTGGTGGAGTGAGTCAAAGAAAAAAAATGGAAATGAGAAGGAAGGCAGGAAAGATGAGAAGTTGAAAAAGAAAGAAGACTGGAATAAAGGAGGTCAGAGAAATAAAAAAGAGAATGGAGACAGGTCAAAGCCAGAAAAAAATAAAGAGCACAAACCACAAGGGAAACATCACCATGAAGAAGAGCATCTCTATGGAGATGGGAACCTCCCTCACACACACCTCAGACCCTCTTTAGGACAGCCAGAGTACTGGACCAAGCAGAAGCTCCGTCTCCAGCATGATCCCAGTCCACCGCAGCACTGTGATACAGTGGAAAGCTGTGCTACAGGTGAGCGGCTGCTCCCTGTCCCTTTGGCTGATTTTCTCGCCGTTCTCCAAACTTACCTGACTAAGGCAGAAGAGGGAGGTGTGGATAACTCCAGTGGAGAGAAGTTAAAGAATCTCACCACAGAGTTTTTCCAGGACGGGGTGTTTGTTCACAACCAGATGAGCTTCCAAGCCTTCGCTAAAGATGTGGGGAACATTTTAGAAGACATGGTAGAGGAGGTAAACGGAGAAGAGAGCGACATCGAGGACGAGATGGAAAATTTTGAAAGAGAAGTGATGAAAAAGTTTACATTGACCGGAGAGAAGAGGAAAGAGAGCACGCTAAAACACGGCTGATTGTGTCGTGAAATTGACGTGTTTTTGAAAAGCAGCTTTGTAGTCAGATCAGATGAGATTTACTCTTCATTCAACACTTTCCTTTTCCCCCACAGACACAAAATTTTAAAGGACGTCATTAATCATGCAACTTTTATTTGCATTATGTGGACTTTATTTGCATATATGCACACATTTTTTTGTCAATTTCATCAGCAGCAGCCGATCTCTGCGTTTAGTTTTTAACTCTCACTCTTTCCATGCAAACCTTTGAGCATTTTGTTTCCTATAAAATAAGCAACTGTGTTTGGATGTGATTCCTCTAATGCTGCATTGTCTTTATTTGATGGATTGAGCCTCCATGATGGAGTTTAATGCTGAAACTGTTAATTTCTAATATTGATCTTATTTAAATACTTTAAGACATGCTCCTGTGTACTGTCTACCGCCTGTTCTCTGACTGGCTGATACTTACAGGTATTCTGCGTTTGTTACTGAGTCTTATCTTAAACATCTGATTAGCAGGGATTTGTTCTCAAAAGTATGACTTATAGTTGGTTGGAGAGTTGGCACTGATTTTAATTATAACTTTTTGTACATTTTGCATAAAAAACTTGTTAACCTGCTTAAACATTTAAGTAATAATATTTGCTTTGTATAAAATTTGACACATTGGGGCACATTTTGTTAAGATACTGAACATGTTTGTATTTAATGCAAAATTCACATTGTGCACTAAGAGCTCACTAATTATTGTTTGAAATGAGTTTGATTAGGGTGTTATGGTACAATTAGCAGAGCTTTTTGAGATATATTTAATGTTTTAAATAAAATAAACACAGCTGTAGCTTTGCTTTTGGTAGCAAAGCAGAAGATGAATGTAAGAATGTTTGCTCCATTTCTGTCTTTAAAAAACAACAATAAAGGCAATTATTCTCTGTAATGAAACGACTGGGTTTAATCTTTTTGCTACTAAAATAAACTTTTTAAAATATGAAGCTGTCCATCATATTGTATGAAACAAAAAGAAAACATGTATTTTGAATCCATACCTTGGATATAATTTTCTTTTTAAATTAAAGAATTCTGTGTTTTTGTTAGCAGCTTGAAGTCTGCAAACTGCTTTTAAATATTTACTTTAGATACAATTGCATTTATTAGAATAAATAAACCTTTTTTGTTATTTCCTTAGCTTTATATATATTTTAATTAACTTCCTACATTGGCCAAAATCTTCATATCTTCTTTTTTTGTCAAACCTTCACCATGTGTTTTTTTTTTTTTATTCCAGCCTAATTCATTGTGTAGGTTTTAGTTGGAAGAAACAGTGAAAAGCCAGATGTAATTTTTTGTGCAAACCGTCATGGTTCCCTCGCCTACCACCAGAGGGAGCCCAGGACCTTGCCTCATCTCCCTGATTCGGGACACCTGATGGTGATTGACCTGATGCCTGTATAAAGGCAGTCTGCCTTTCCTTCCTTGTCGGGTCTTCACCCCTTCCAGCCGGGTCTTTCTGGCTGCCCACCTACCCAAAAGATATTTTTTAATCATGATCAAGAGACATTCCTTGTTCTAATCCTGTGTCTTTGTATTACAGCCGTGCTGGATTCTTTTTCTTAATAAATATTGTTTGTTGTTCTGCATTTGGATCGTCCTCCTCCTTATGTACCTTCATCATAATACAAGACCCGACCCGTCATTGAGACAGCCGCAACGTGACAAATACTTGCAAAAAAACTTGTTCTGTTAACTTGTTTTGGTTTTTTTTAACCAAAAGTTAAATCCTTGATTTTTCTGACATTTATCCATTCATCTCTTTTAATAAAGAGTTTTGGAAATTTTCCCATTAGCCTTGAATTTGTAAATTTGGCATTCATTTGGACGGTAGTATTTTCCCATTACCTATAAGACTCCGCGTGATAGGTCAATGCCTAAATCTCCAAACCCTATAAATATTACCTCATTTGTCAATACCACAACCTCTTTTCTGGGGGGAAAACATTTTGTCTCTGACTAGAAATAAGAAGTTATAAACCAGCTTCAATGGTCAATTACTTACATATTTCTGTATATTTAAAAACATTTACATAAAAAATGACTTCATTTCCAATCCGTAGTCCTTGATACAATAAAATTATGCATGCCCATCATAAAGACATGCAGGTTGCACCATGTAAAAACAATACATCTATAAAAAGTGCCAGACTGACCTGAACATAAATTTATACAGTGGTGGTCAAAAGTTTACATACACTTGTAAAGAACATAATGTCATGGCTGTCTTGAGTTTCCAGTTATTTCAACAACTCTGATTTTTCTCTGATATAGTGATTGGAACAGATCCTTCTTTGTCACAAAAAACATTCATGAAGTTTGATTCTTTTATGACTTTATTATGGGTAAACTGAAAATGTGACGAAATCAGCTGGGTCAAAAATATACATACAGCAATGCTAATATTTGGTTACATGTCCTTTGGCCATTTTTACTTCAATTAGGCGCTTTTGGTAGCCATCCACAAGCTTCTGGCAAGTTTCTGGTTGAATCTTTGACCACTCCTCTTGACAGAATTGGTGCAGTTCAGTTAAATTTGTTGGCTTTCTGACATGGACTTGTTTCTTCAGCATTATCCACATGTTCTCAATGGGATTTAAGTCAGGACTTTGGGAAGGCCATTCTAAAACCTTAATTCTAGCCTAATTTAGCCATTCCATTACCACTTTTGATGTGTGTTTGGGGTCATTGTCCTGTTGGAACACCCAACTGCGCCCAAGACCCAACCTTCGGGCTGATGACTTCAGGTTTTCTTGAAGAATTCATTGTCCCATTGACCCTCTGTAAAGCACCAGTTCCATTGGCAGCAAAACAGGCCCACAGCATAATACTACCACCACCGTGCTTGATGGTAGGCATGGTGTTCTTGGGGTTAAAGGCCTCACCTTTTCTCCTCCAAACATATTGCTGGGCATTGTGGCCAAACAGCTCAATTTTTGTTTCATCTGACCACAGAACTTTCCTCCAGAAGGTCTTATCTTTGTCCATGTGATCAGCAGCAAACTTTAGTCGAGCCTTAAGGTGCCGCTTTTGGAGCAAGGGCTTCCTTCTTGCACGGCAACCTCTCAGTCCATGGCGATGCAAAACACGCTTGACTGTGGACACTGACACCTGTGTTCCAGCAGCTTCTAATTCTTGGCAGATCTGCTTTTTGGTGCTCCTGGGTTGACTCTTCACCCTCCTGACCAGTTTTCTCCCAGCAGCAGGTGACAGCTTGCGTTTTCTTCCTGATCGTGGCAGTGACAAAACAGTGCCATGCACTTTATACTTACAAACAATTGTTTGCACTTTTGCTCTTGGAACCTGCAGCTGCTTTGAAATGGGTCCAAGTGACTTTCCTGACTTGTTCAAGTCAATGATTCTCTTTTTCAAATCTGTGCTGAGCTCCTTTGACTTTCCCATTGTAGCGTTTGTGGGTGTTTTTATCCAATGAGCCCTTTTTAAATGGCCTCAGAGAAGTCACCAGCTGTAGTCACTCATAATCACTCACAAGAAGTTAAGAGGTCATGCTATGAAGCTCATGTCATTGAAACAACTTTCTAAGTCTCCAAAATTGCTCATTCATGTTGCTGTATGTATATTTTTGACCCAGCTGATTTTGTCACATTTTCAGTTTACCCATAATAAAGTCATAAAAGAATCAAACTTCATGAATGTTTTTTGTGACAAAGAAGGATCTGTTCCAATCACTATATCAGAGAAAAATCAGAGTTGTTGAAATAACTGGAAACTCAAGACAGCCATGACATTATGTTCTTTACAAGTGTATGTAAACTTTTGACCACCACTGTATATGCTTTATAACCTTTGCTTTGAAAAATAAATCTGACTTGTTCATAATGTATTCTGACTTTTTAATCTTGTGGTTTTCACTTTGTTTCTCAAAATGACAACTTTTTTTTCTCTGTTTGACTTTTTATGTCATAATTCTGACTGTATCTCATAATTTTATCTATTTATTTCTTAATTATGTCTTTTCTCATAAAAAAGGCTTTTGTACTATTATGTACTAAATAAATAATTAAAAAACACCATTCAACCTTTAATCAGACCCAAAAGATATTGGATTTAACTCGTTTGTGCAGTTTCTGAGTTCAATATTTATGGAAAGTGATTAATCTTAATTTATAAGAATATTTCAAATCAGCTCATTCTGATTCTTCAGTTACTGCTTTAAAGGTGCTGTTTAAAGTTTCTATTAGAATAAAAATCCTTCATAGTTTATCTTTTTTCCAGACAAGTTCTTTGTATATTTTTGTGTCCTTACATTTCTGACTCAGTGACTGTTGTAAGTGTTGCAATATTCAACCACGACCAGAAGATGACAGTCATTTCCAAGGAATCAATTATATTTGGTTACAATAGTGCAAACTATTGCAGTGCAAAATCTTGGGCAGTGCAGAGGCATCAACAATTGTTTTTCTGTTCTGCAGTATCTATTTATTACTAGTCCTTTCGCCTTTTTTTTACGACTGTCTACTATAGTCTCAGCAACAGCGACCGATTTGGAAAAGGTCGGTCTCAAAACGACTAGTGTTCTGTCGAAATCTGCGGCCCCGTCGAGATTCGACAGCTAAGCCTACCGAGATGTGAGGCGTCTTCGAGATCTGCCAGATGTGCAAGATTATTTGTGGAGGAACATCATCATGGTTGCAACAGGCGTGCAGAACAGCAGATGATTTGACAACAGAATGGTGGACACCAGGGTTTAAATAACCAGGAAGAAGACGAGACACGGGTGGAGACATCAAGGAGAGGCAATGGAGAGCTTCCAAAAAAAAAAAAAGCCTTTGTTTCTGAACCTTTCTCAGGGGGTCAAGCCAACAACCTTCATACTGTCAGATGTGTTTGAAATGATCCCAGAAACAGAAATAAGAGCAAAGTGATCAGGGACAATTGTGATGTCTCCCTTCCTATTCTGGGACTTTTCAGTAGTTCCTGAAACACGTTCCTCTTTACAATCACCTCAAAATGTTAATATTCTGCTGACCCAGCAAACTAACCACTTTAGTGGCATCAGAAAATACAAATGCAAATTTGATTTTTATATTTTTAACCTATTAATAAAAACACCAGTCAAGTTTTGTTCCCACATCACGGACACACATCAGGTAGATGAATATGCATCAAATTAGATTAAATAAATATTTACCATCACACCGTTTATGTACGGTATTTGTAAAGAAACCTTCTTCAATCAATATTGTCATTGCTTCCGAAAAACAGGTTTGCTTTTTCTGCTTTGATGTAGTTAGCAATAAACGAGCCAACAGTCCCACCGATTCCAGGCAAAGGGGAATTTATAAGGTCAGTTAGACTAGAAATCTGAAACTTTTTCTAAGTAAGGCAGTGTGGTTGTGAGAAACAAATAAATTCCTTTAGCCACAAATATCATCATGTTTTTGAAGGATTTACACGTATGTCTGTGTAGTTTCTTTTTTTCTGATATTTTCAATGTTGTCAAGAAAGAACACATATGCAAACCCCCACACAAACAGCCTTTAGTTTCTTTATGTGTTACTGAGGGGTCAAGCACAGCTTCTGGAGAAGTAGCCTATACCACTTCATCTGACACTGCTTTGATATGGAGATGTATGGCCTGGGAGCAGCTGATCATCATGGAAACCCATTTCATGAAGTTATCTGCACACTGTTTTAATACAATCTGATGGTCGCGTGAAGTTTGGAGATCTATGGCCATTGTTTCCAGAAAAGTTAGTAACCCCCATCTTCTGTGACCTCTCTTTCTGTCTTGCCTTCTTTTTTCATTCAGTGGATACAGAGTTGCTGTTTGTTCAAAACACTGCCGGTTTTGTAGTACAGCTGAATGTGGAATGTTTGGTAGTAGATAAGAAAAATCCACGACAGGACAAGTTAAAAAGCTTAAGAATAAAATTCACATTAGATTGATTAATAATTTCACTTTTGCTTCTTCAAAAAATGTTTTTTTTAAAAAATCCAGTAAGATATTAACTCTAAATAAGAGTCAACATTAAAAGGAAAACTCAGTTTCAGTATTACTATCCTGGCGTTGGGCCAGGATTGTCTTTTAACTGGAACTGACTGGATGCTGGATAGCTTTCATTTTCTTGTGGAAAAGCATTTGGCATGAAGCTCCAAAGATTTGAACTTTTCATTTTGCTAAGAGCTGTACTACATGAGAAGCATTAAACAGAAGCAATCAGGTTTGGTTATAAAAAAAAAGGATCAAAATGAATTTTGACAGTTATGCTCTAAATGAAGAGAATGCGATGTCTGCTCTCAGCACATTTTATATGTATATGATGGACCGAGCAGTGAAAGACAGTCAGCCATCACAATGTAGCTTCCACTTTTTGAAGCTTGACACTTCCTGAGAATCAACCAAAATATGAAGGGAAATTATTTCCAAAAGTACAATAACAGCAGTCGTCACAAGATGATGACAAAACTAATACCTTGCATGCAAACTATTTTAATCAAAGTGCTGTGTCCTCAACTGATACATAAACTCTTTTTTTGGTCACCGAAAACTCAAATTTTGGTGAGTTTGGTGAGTTGATTCATATTGTTGCACATGTTGTTTTTCTGCTGGAGTGTCAAGTTCTTCAGCAATTGAATGTCTCACAAGTTCCTTGGAGAAGATCAAAGATTGATGCTCAGCTTCCAGAGGTTTTGAAAAATACGTGGAAATCTTGCAAGCAAGAAGAAATATTTCACTCAACAGAAAATTTCTATCTCATGAAAGTCACTAAGTCATTATGTGTCATTTCAGTATGAAATCTTCCAAATCTCATACTGTTTTTCATACTCATAGTGTTATTCATTGTAGCGACAATGCCATGGGAACAATACAATCATTATTACAGTTAATAATGTTATTATGATTAGTTTCTTTTCAAAACAAACCAAATTGTTGCAATTTAATTACCACCAGAATTTTCCCACAAATTGCTGCATGTACGCACAAGTTAAAAAACAGGTTGAACCGAAACAGTTTGATACTTGGCAAATGTCTGATAGCTTTCCTGGCATCTATAATTCCTGGAAAACCTCCCATCTCTCATGGAGACAAACAGGGGGGTGAAGATTGCCCAGAAACACATAATGCATCCTTGATAAAAATAGAAAATGTCAAAACTTTTAACAAATGCCCCAAAACCTTTTCCCATTGTATTTCTTTGTTCATTTTCTCATTAAGTGAGCTTTAGGTTTTGTTTTGCTGCATGTGAACTTTCAGTTTGCAAAGAGAAACTACTGAAAGAAATCCAGTAAAGGCAAAAAACATTGGAAAACACAAATGGGATGGGGAGTGAGGGGAATTTTCAGACACAGATGTCTTGGATTAAAACGAAAGGGAAATGTTGGTGGATCTTCCCTCATTCCTTCTTTTAAATCCACGCCCCATGACTATAAAAAAATGGTCCAGCAAAAGAGGAAATGCAGAAAAGTGAAGCACTCAGACTGGTCAGGAGGGTTCAGCTTAAACAGTTTCTGTCTTATTTTGTGAAACCAGATTTTGGTAAGTCTGTTTTTTGTCTGCTTTTTCATTTTATGTGGCGTGTTTCTTATTAATACTAACTTTCAGTTAATTACAGAAATACTCATTTTATTTTATTTATCTATTTTTATTAATTTTCTATACTTTGGCAGCATATCTGCTGTCACCGTCCAGTTTCTGCTCAGAGGGATCAAGTTCTCCTTCTTGGTAATTTAACTCCAGTCCCTTTACACTTCCAGAGAAACCGGAGTCCTACCTAACTTTTATTTATTTATTTGCTACCTGTGTGTTCGTTCTACCTCTGGTCTTTCTACAAATTGCCAAGATTAGTTAGGACTAAAAGTAAATGTGGGATACAGGGAAACTCCTGATCTCTTTGGTACGGCACATGTGTCAAGGTCATTTACGCATTTTAGCGTGTAAAATGTGTTTTTTGTCAGTCAGTATTATCTACATCATGTTAAGAAAATATTGAGAGTAGATTGTGTTTGGTTTTGTATGGTAATGGCACTACACACACATACACACACACATTGTCTGAATTCTCTTATATGGTATCGATCTCTGGAAATGATTATTTTGTAATGCATGGACGAAGCATTGATTTGGGCAAAAAGAAAAGCCTACCACCAGAAGAACTTATTTCTGGATGTTTTTTGGGCTGTTAGGTTGATGTGTGGATGCTTCTGGCTAATAATCCAAACTGATCTGACCACTATGATGAGTAATTTCCCATTTAGTTGTTGTATTCAACCAAAATTAGTTACACGCACTCAGTTGGATAACATAATGCTTTCTTTAGAGTTTGTGCCAGTGTTTAAATCAGAAACAGAAACTTTTTTTAACTTCAGTTGTAGTCAGAGATAAGTTCCTTTTTTGTAGTCTAATTTGGAAAAGAGGTTATTTTGCAAGATTTGACCAAAAATAAAAGGCTGAAAGACTGAAATCCTAGCAGATGACAGAGATCAAACTGTGTAGGAGATTTTCTTTCCTGTTTTATTTATAGCCTATTTGTCCCACTCTAAATATGATTATTTAAAAATGTTTGAATCCAGTGAAAGATTGTACATATTTTTGTGTAAATATTGTAATGCATAAATTCACAATTTTTCACATTTATCGTTGCAATAATAATGACAGATTTCAAAATTTTTGTGCCAGCAAAAAACCCCACAGCTTAAATACAACTTTTGTAACATACTAATTTCCCACAGGTACAATCAATAAAGCACTTCTGATTCTGATAAATATTACGAACAAAACAATTTTGATACCACAACTCATTTTAAAGCCAGTTATTCACCCAAAAGACATAAGAATAGAAAAAATACAAATGCCCCAACAAATATTGTCATTTTTACATTTTTGATTAATTTTGCACCATTCAGGAACTCACAATGATTTATTTTATCTGCCAGTTATGTGACATAAACTCATTGCTTCACATCAAAATCAAATGATTCTTCTCAATATTTCATTGATCATCGAGTCATTAATCCTATAATGAGGACCAGACTATAAAAATAGGCAATATTTCTTTTTTTAAAAGTTCACTCACCTCTGGTCTTTCTCCGATCAAGTTTTTTTTTGTCTTTTAAGGGTTTTTATTTTCTGTCCTTTAGTGTCTTTTCTGTGGTCCCGGGGACGGCTTGGGGCCTAGCGGAAATTGCACCAGGTTCTCTTGGTTAAAAGACGATATATCTACCACTAGGCCAAGGCCCCCTGGACCCAGACAAGTTTTATGGTAAAACATTTTGACTCAATCCCAGATCATACACGTGTTCAAATTGAAATTACAACTTGAAAACTTGGGGGGAAAAAAGTTCTAAGCAAATAAAAAAAAAACATGTAGCGCAAATAAATTGAGAAATATCTGTATCTGTTCCATGACTGCCCTTCATTTTGCTTCTACCTCTTAGTTTAAACATGCAGCCTATGTAGATGGAGACCTTACTTTGTCCCGTCCACACTTTTTACCTTTACATGTAACCATCCAGCAATCATTCTACAGACCTGTTGTCCTCATTTCTGACACGATGTCTTTTTGGTGTCATGTTCATCCAATTACACCCGAAACACATGCTAATGAACGGGGACCTGACAGACATTTTGATGTATGGATTTCCTGATGCCAAAACATGCATTCACGCTGATGAAAACACACACACACATACGTCGGCCTTTCTTTACCTTTGGTATTTAGCTTGTGGGAGATCTTACAAAGGTGTTGTGTCAATAATAATAGCCCAATAAATAATAATGAAGAGCATTCTGATGACATATGTTCACTTGATGGTTGGTTGGTTGTGTGTGTATGTGTGTACAATGTGTGTTGGCATGACAGGTACGCATGAAACTAAATCCTTAGTTTGTGTGCTGGCTCGCACTCACACACTAATTAGGTTAATGCAAGAGAAGTCTTAATCGTCCTTCTTCAGATATGTGTTTGTGTGCGTCTTTGCATGTCTTTATGCACTTGCCAGCGTGGGCACAGTGTGAGCGTTGAGGTGCAGCATCTGTGTCAGATGGCAGATTTATCAGCTTCTACTGTTACTCCAATAACATCACTCGAAGTAGCCATGCCCATTACCCATCTTGTGGTTCCTGGATCTACAGGGTAGTTTCCACTACTCACTGGAAATCTTACAGTGAAGCCTCACTCCACACCTCTGATTCTTATCAACTCGACTCGGATATCAGCAACATTTATCTTGGCCCTTCGTTTTCTCTGTACAAAGGCTTTGACATTATTCTTATATGTGCCTAGAAAGACCCATGTGTTTGATGAGTTGTGTTTCAAACCTCTTTTATGTCTTAGTTACTATCATATAGTAAGACAAAATAAATTGGACTTATTCTACTGTTAATTTGAATCAACAAATGTTTCGTAAATATTAGTACTTGGAGATAACATTGACTTTGTCTCTTTTACTCAGCAAACTAGATTAATTTGGTTTCTAGTCGTAAAAAGTTGTTGTTTGACTCCAACAACTGAGGACATTTAGTCATAAATGATTTAAATTATGCAGCAATAGCTTTCAGTTAAAGGTTGTCAACACAAGCTTTAACTGATTGTTCATTGAGTTTCCACGTTGTGTTGGTCCTGCTCAGTTTATCACCAGTTAATAGTTTTCACAAAGCTCTTGAACATCACGTTAAAAAAAATTATAATATCTTTTCATCCACTCTAAATACAGAAAAATATTCAGCTCAAAATTCAAAGTGTATGCTGTATGAATCAATAAAATATTATTTGCTCCTGTTTTAAAATAAAAGAAAATGATCTAACGCTGCAAAACTTTGAGTTAAGTACAGAATGAGGGTGAAACAAACCTGGATTAAATTAATGGATGTGGGCGTGTTATTACAACAAACAGATGGGCCAGATGTTTTTAAAGACTGTGCTCACACAGAGTATTTGTTGCAAAGAGCTTCAAAGAAAGAGTTAACACTAACTACAAAGTTTTTTGGCTATTTCAGAGATTATTTGGCCAAATTGTGTTTGAATGTTAAATACAAAAGGGTATCATCACATCCCAAAGGGCCCTTGTATAGTGAACGTCATTGGTGTGATTCCCAGAGTTGCAACAGTAATGTCAGTTGTTTTCATTACTCAAAAAATCTGAACTTGCACAGCAATTAAGACAAAGATAACCTCACTTCATTAACCTGGAGGAAGCTTTTTTTCTGAATAAAAATTTTTTGCCTGATAAATATAGAAAGAAAGAGGGCCAGAGTTTGAGTCTTGGAGCAGGAACGAGGCTTGAAATACAGGCATTTCTGTGTGGAGTTTGCATGTTCTTCCTGTGTATGCGTGGGTGGGTTTTCTCCAGGTATTCGGGTTTCCTCTCACCTTCGATAAACATGGATGTTAAGTTGATTAAGCGCTATAAAATTGCCCCTGGGAATGAGTGTGTGTGTAGTTGGTTATGTGTGTGTGGCTGCGCAGCAGACTGGCGACCTGTTTGGGGTGTACCATGCCTCTCACCTGAAATCAGTTGTAATAGGCTCCGGCACTTCCTGAGACCTTGTTTTGGAAGAGAAGTTCAGAAGACGAAACTAAATATAGAAAGTGCCAAATTCTATCCGTGGGAGACAGCAGTTGTAGATCCATGGTTTAAGCTTAATCTGTTGACCTTGGGTCTAAATTAAAAACAGATCATCTAAATTTAACAGTTGATAACAGTTTTGAAATCAGATTGTCAGTAGGAAGTGAATTCCAAAAGGAGGAAAATGATTTTGGCCTGTAATATTCTAAAGTTAAAGTAAGAGCAAAAAAAAAAAATCCTGTAAACAACCCAGAAAAGTGAAAAAACTTTTATTTACCCAAGTATGATTAAATTCCATTTATACAAATTATTCTGCAAATTAGATCAGGTGTTTACATTAGTTTGTCTTTTTAATTTAGATTGATTTTTTTCTTTTTATAAATTAGATAAACGTATTCCCACATGGACTGCACAGTGGCGCAGTGGTTAGCACAGTGGCCACACAGCAAAAAGGTCGTGGGTTTGAGTCCCGGGTAGGGACGAGGCTTGGTACACAACCTTTCTGTATGGAGTTTGCATGTTCTCCCCATGCATGCATTTTCTCCGGGTATTCCGGTTTCCTCCCACCCTCCAAAAACATGCATGTTAGGTTGATTGGTCAGTGCCAAAATTGCCCCTAGGAATGAGTGGGTGTGTGTGTGGATGGTTGTATGTGTGTGGCCCCGCGACAGACTGACGACCTGTTCAGGATGTATCATGCCCCTCGCCTTGAATCAGCCGGGATGGGCTCCGGCGCCCCCTGCAACGTTGGAAGGGATAGACGGTTAAGAAGGTGACTGACTGTACCGACCGACTGTAATGTGGGAGTACAGAGCTCCCACATTTTCTGTACATACTCTGAAACAACTCATGTCTGATGATGATTTATGTCTAAAGCTCAACAAATTAAATCAAATGGATTCCAGTTACAAGCCATCCTGATAGTAAGAGTAATGTTATAAAAGCATAAAACCAGGTGTTAAATATATTAAATATGTTCCACTGTGCCAGAGGACCATAACTGCTTGCCAACACGGGCAACGACTGATGACCCTGAAACTCCAGTAGGTGAATGGTATTTCTTCATAACAGTTTTAATTATTTACAAGTCACCTTCTGCTGGAATAACATGCCAGGATGTTAGAAATGCTTATTAATGTTAATGTGCAGCCGACTTTGTAATCACATGTCTGGTTGTGCCTGACATAATCAGGATTTGTGTAAAGTTGTCATCCATCAGAGAAACTGGATACAGCCGGTGTTTCTCAAGGGATTTGATGCCCTACTAAAATGTTTTTATATCTTTATCTTCTTTAAAAACCTGTGCAGTCTGTTTTAAGTGTGTTTGACTGATTCCAGGTTAGGTTTTTAACCCCTGTCATGTCTTTCATGTCCTTTTAATGTTTGTGGTGTTTTCCAGCAGACGTGTGTTAGGCGGTAATCTGAACTTTAAGCCTCCTGTGTGGTTTTAGAGATCAGATGTCCACCGTCAGAGATCACAGCTTCCATTGTGTTTACTTTTGGAGACTCCCCTTCTCTCCATCCGTCCATCACACCCTTTCCTTTGCTCTGTTAACCTTAGACAGCATCAGTGGTGATCTACCTCTGTTCTCTCCACCTCATTTATGGTGACTTCATGTGTCCGACTCACGTTTCTTCTGTATTTACATAGAAGGCATGGAGGCATGTCAGTGGTGTCATTTAATTTTCTTGTCTGAGATCCCATTACCATTGAAAATACTTTAATAAAATCTGTTTTTTTTTTTTAAATCAAATAAAACTTTATTTAAGGTTTGCATTAAGCCGCTTCAGCTCTGGACAGCCTCTAGTTTTTACTTCTTAAAAAAAAAAAAAGTTTTACTACAAGAAGTTAAGAACTTCTTTGAGACCCAAAAGCCTAGATGTTTTTAATCTAAGCTTTTGAGAATGTGTTAAATACGAACAAAGCTTTTATCTGCTCCAGGCTCAACGTAAATGGAGTTTTTTGTTTATCAAATTTACAAAGATTGAACATGACTTTCTGTTTGATTCTGAGTGTTACAGATAAAACCATATTTCTTAATCCTACTACTAAATCTGAGCACTATCATGACATGTGCCTTTTTCTTTCTCTGCTACAGAGCAATGGACTCGGCGATAAGGACCCTGGTGACCACTTTTGTTGAATCAAGTGGACGGAAAACGAACATGACCAGAAGCCAGTTTGATCATCTGACAAAAACCCAACTGGACAACCTGATAAGGGTGAGAATCCATCCTGTACCATCATGTTCATTATTGTGCATAACACGTTTTAAGAAGAGTTAAGACTATCTTCTGCCTGTTTCTGTCTTTTTTTTTCTTCAGGAAACAAACAGTGGTAATGATTTCAGAAAGATGCGGGAGCAGCTGCACGTAGAAAAAAGGGGGGTTGTCAGTTTTACTGATTATCTTGATTCAGTGGGATTGCTGGCCAAATCCCTCAGTGAGCAAAGAGCAAGAGCAACATGGAATCAGTAATCAACCAATTTTTAAATAAAATGTCCTTTTTGAAAAGTTCAGCTAAAAATGTTTAATTTGTTCTCCAAATGTAATGTTATTTGTTCACTGATTTAATCTGACAAACACTTTGAATGACTGTGTTTTATTGTGCTTTACAAATAAATGAGTTATCAGAAAATCTTCTCTTTCTTTCATTAAATCCAAGCATAACTTTGATTTATTTGATTGAAGTTTCTTTTATTTTAATTCTACAGAACTCAAACAGGAACGTCATGTGTGAGATCTTGCTTTGGCAGCGTTTAATCAGAAACAATACCACCTGACTTATTCCTACCCCACCTGGGCACGTACAAATATAGCCCTGGCTACCCTGACTGATCAAACACAGCAGCCTTTAGATGCATCAACTTTTGCAACGTGATAGTGACACACAGTATGCTTCCCATTGTGTGTTGTCCTCCATTCTGCAACACTATACACACATATGGTGTATGCAAGTGTGTGCGCACACACTGTGCTACCCCACTCACTGACACCATATCCTGCAACAAAAACAGCTAAACAAGAAGATGCTCTTACCATCAAACCACTGTAAAACATGTTGATGGCACAGGATCTTTTTTTTTTTTTTTTGCTTATTTTGCCTACTATTACTTACAGTATATAGCTACTCAAATGTATTTTATTTCAGATTGTCAAATTCTGAAAATGTTCAGATTTTCAGTCTAACTTGCACCACTTTAACTATTTAAAAATGTTTCTGTTCCTCCTGAGTAGTGGCTTCTGCAGAATGTTTGCAGTCTGTTTCTGTTCCCGATTTTAAAACATCTACCCAAATGTTTCCATTTTAACTGGTTGGCTTTTGGAGCTTGAGGTGTGAATATGTTTATAATAGTGTGCATGTCCTTTCATTCTCATGTTCTCCTTTGTGTGGGGATTTCTCTGCATGACTGCCAGGTGTGATGGCTCCATTCATCGATGCCGCGTTAATCCTCTGGATACTGTATCAGGCATGACCCTCCTTTCCCCCAACAAACTAATCTAATCTCTATATTCACCCACTACTCTTTTTTCTTTTAAAAAGATGGACCCACTGGCAAAGTTGTGATGTTTGTCATCTTACTTTTGAATTTGAATCTGCAAGCCTGCTTGTCTCGGCATGATTTACAAAGATATTCATAGATGGATTCCATTTGTCTTTGAAACAGTAATAATCAAAGAAGAAAATTCAACATTAATACAGAATAATTGGCTGAAGGAATAGATTTGATGTTGTCATTTTATGGGGGAGTCACTTTTTCTAATCTCCTCTTCTGCTACTTTTCATTAGTGTCTAGGGCAGCGTGTCATCCTTGACTGGGTGTGCAAAAAGCATTCCTATCTGTTCAGGAGGTAACAGGTGACTGATGCGTAAATAGAGAAGGTGAAGGTGGGAGGCATGTCGAGGAGAGGAAAATTAGGGGTAAAGGATGGGAGGTGAAATGGGTGGAGTAAGCAATGTATTTAAGAAGCTGTGATCCACATTCTCCCCATCACAGTCTCTCTTCGCATCTGATCAGCAGGCCAGCACTTCACCTACGCTCAGGTAAGCGACAAAGACTGGCGGATGTACCGGACAGATTTTACATGACCACAAAGACTAGGTATATTATACCGGGTGCTACTGGTGCATTGGACAGAGAAACCAAATGGAAGAAAGTATAGACATTTCTATCTGGTTACATGCGCTCTTTTCATTTAACTTATCGTAAAATGACAAAGAAATGTTTCTTAGAAACCAAACAGATCCTACACAACTACATCTAGGAGACAGGTCTAATGTATGCTGTAAGTGGCAGCAAGGAAAAGTTCTCACAGTTTAAAGGTGATATAGGACTTACACCTGTCTGTGGTGTTTTCTGCCATCCGGTTTACCTAAAGTAAAAGCCAGATCAGATTGCCTTTTTGTGTCCTGACCTCCTTCAGGTGGGTTGTTCGGTCAGCTTAGAGTTTCAGTTGTATCTGGCTCACATGTCCAGCATATGACTCCTAGAGGTCCTTACAAAGAAAAAGGTATTGAACAGATTGAGGGGCTTTTGAGGGCCCCGTTGAGCAGATCATCCAGTAAATTTGAGCACACTTTGTTTATATTCTAGAAGGTTAAATGTGTTCAAACTTTTGATGTGGTCTTAATAAGAGGAATCTGACCAAATTCATTCACAGATTTCTAACTCAAGTAATCCTTAAATTTCTGAAGTGCAGATAATAAATAATGATTTGAGATCATGTTTATCACTTTCAAACCAGCCTTTTCTGAGTTGCACTGATTTTCCATGAGAGAAAAAACATATTCTCTGTATTCTCATATTTTCATACTTTCCCTCTGCAGAATGTCTATGCCTAACTCAGAAAATGCCTCCACCCTGGAGAATGCCATGCAGCTCATGATCCAGACCTTCCATAAATACTCTGGAAATGAAGGTGACAAATACACACTGAGCAGGGCAGAGTTAAAAGAGATGCTCACAACAGAGCTTGGCAACTACTTGGGGGTAAGAAAAGTCACTAACGACATGTACAAAGGTTTTCATCGGTTTCAGTTAACATACATGTGTGCCATCTCCTCACATGCAGAATGCCCAGGACAAGGAGGCAGTGGACAAGGTGATGGGAGATCTGGATTCTAACAACGATGGAGAGGTAGATTTTACAGAGTTCATCATATTAGTTGGAGCTCTTACTGTGGCCTGCAATGACTTCTTCCTGGAGTACAATGATAAGCAGGAAAAGAAAAAGTAAACACCATCTTGGCATTAAAATATCCACTCAGCAAATCCTCGTCTACAAGCTGCTGGGAGAAAAAAAGGCAAGGCAGAGCAGTTTTTGGATATCCTATTGTGGAACTAATGTAGACAAAGACACATTCACACACATATTTATTTATTTATATGTATACATATAGTGAGCCGAATAGCAGTTGTTGGGTGTTTGTGTATTTGTCTTTTATGTTCCATTGAATCTATGGTTTGTTGAAATGTTGAAGTCTGGAGTCCAAGGTTGCAGATGTGAATATCTCTTTTTTTTTTCCTTGTGCATTTTGCTACACTGTAAAGCATAAAAAACTTCAGCCCTTAAAAAATAAAGATGTAATTTCCTCAAACAATAAAAAGTTTTTTCTCTGTATTGCAGCAGAAATAGAAGAAGTACATAAATTGAACACCAGATGGCAGCAGAGGAAATAGTTCCATGCCAAATGTTCAATGGCATAAATGCATGATCCATGTGCCACTTCTTTCAATCATTTATTTGTGCAAGCTGTAAGTGTGTTCTTTTGCAATTTAAATGAGGCATTTAAGTATTAGAAGCTTTATAGTAATTTGTGGGTGAAACTAATCAAGCTCATTAGCGTCAAACAAGGTGAAAGAGTGCGAGAGTCTGAAAAAAAAATGACACAAAGTCAAGGTCAATCTGAACCTACAACCTTTATTGAACTGGTTAAGGTGTGCACAGGAGCAGATTTGAAAGTCTAAAAGAGGAGGAGTGAACGATGGGGGAGCATTATCTGAGAAGACGTGAGAAGAAAGGAGGGCGTGTATAAAGGTCAGAGAAAAAGAGAGCAAAAACAGAGTAGGCAGCAGCACTTTCTCCATGAGAAGCCATGCTGCCAACAGTTTTCACAGGTCTCTAAGAGGCTTTTCACACTCGTCTGAGTTCCCCACATATCATACCCCCTCCAGAGACGACTTTCAGTTTAGAACTGAGCAAAACTACGGATTTGGCTGCATCACTGCAAAAAGTTGAGGAGACTCACAACCAATAAACCAAACTGGGTGTCATATTTGTCTAAAGCTTAGAATAGCTTTCCTATGCAGCACAAACTTTACAAGTTATTTGTCTGTTTATCCATTCTTGTTTGTTCTTTTAGTGATTTTTCTGGGTTTTTGCATAACCATCTTTTTTCTTTTTACAACACTATTTGACTTTTGTTGCCCATGCTGACATTTCTCTCCTCTTTAAATGCAGACATGGCTGCAAGGCCCCATTTTTTAAATTTCACCATGACAGTTTTGAAAGGCTGTATAAATAACACAAATCAAGTGCTTAAAATAATAACATGTAAATCATTTAGAGGGGGTATTTGGTTGGTAAATGGTAAGAAAATTGCCAAATAGTTGCATTTGTGGAAGTCTAAAGAGTGGCCAGAATGAAATATAAACCTAAATAGTGTTCTTCCGATCAATACATCTTACAGATCGTATAAGGAAGAAACATGTGGAATAATTATTCACGTATACATGTAGATGTATACTTTAAGCATGAGTGAAAAGAACAGAAAAATAAGTGAAGATCTGCATGGATAACGTTTTAGCCTGGTGATCAGAATAATGCAAAAGAAATAAACAGCTGTGAAAGCACATGTTGATACGCATAATAGCTTTATATCCATGATAAAAATCCCATCAACTCGTCAATATAATTTGATTTACATGTTACTTTATCCAATATTGAACCGTGCCTCCTTTTAACTCAGCTCTTAATACTCCATCTCAGCGAAACTATATTCCTCTGTCCATCATATACGTGTTTTAGCCACGATCTTGGCTTGAAGTCCTTCGTTTCTCAGGAGCTGGTTTGAGCTGCAGCTGTGCACTCTGGCACACAACGCTGCGGCTGCTCTCCATTTACTGTGCAAAACACTGAGCGAACACTCTCCATGCATAATCTATAAGCACATCTCTTGGACTTATCTGCAATAATTCAACCAGGCTGATTCTTTAGTTGCTGCATCCTGAATGCATTTTTCTTCACAATCTGTCGCTCCTACACGCATCATGTTAGTGTACCCACCCCAGGCAGTGCAGTGTAGTTTTTATAACATTCTTTTTATATCTATACAATCATACAACAAACCATTTGCCACTGTACCAGCAACATACATCTGCATGGGCTAACATAGAGAAATATTATAATATGTATCTAATACTAGAATGTGGTAAGCTGCTATGCTATAATAGGATATACTGAATCATTTCACTGACATAGTGGAACTTTGGAAAACATAAAATAAGTACAAGAACCTTGAAATGAGCAACAATTTCCTTTAGTTGATTAATATCCTTCATACCCAGGACATGTTAGTGGGAAGCGAAATGTCCAAACTGGAAAAAACTGAGCATCCTTTTACCTAAAAGAGGAGTAGGAAGGGGCCTTTTGACCATAAAGAAAGAGTTGGTCTGATCAGCATCTGGACAAAAAATTGCAGATTAAAAGTTTTCCTTCAACCTCATCCAAGAAAAAAAGTTGCAGAAAAACACTGCAAATTTATTGGATGTTTTGACTGTTCAATAAAAGTTTTGTCTCCAGCTTTGTAATATAATAAAACTCAGTTCCCATCTTCCCAAACCCAAAAAACTCCAGCCCACGTTCTGCTGTTCTGATTGGTTAGGTCCGGGAGCTGTCTGTCAGCAACTTTGTGGCTGAAAAAACATCAGCCCGGCGTGCTCGTGATGGTCTTCGCTGTGTAATTCTGAAATAAGGGCTGCATGAACATGCCCAATGTACCAAACACGCACACAAACACAAAAATCCACAAGAAGAGACGGTCAATCACCATGGCGACATACTTCCAGTCCTCGCTCACCTGTGAATGGGGGAGATGGATGAGGTGTGGGAGAGGGTGGGAGAAGAAAGATAAAGATGAGCTAAATCCCACTCATCTTGTGATTCTCCATCTATTCAGCTTTTTACTTTTCAGGTTAATAGAGGTGAATGGTTAATATGAGTAGAGACTCATTTCAGCGCACAGCTCTGATGAGGTTCGACATAAGTCAAGGAGGAAGAGAAGGACAAGAGAAACAAGAGAGATGAAGGACACAGTGAGGCAGAAGGATCTCTGACATTCTAACACTCGTCAAGATAACTGGAGAAGGAAAAAAGAGAGAATGTGGGGGAGGGAGATGCATACCTTTTGTGCCAGAAGAAAGAGAATGACAATTCAGTTTTATAAGGTGATAATACACAGAATTGGAGGATATAGTGTTTGTTTTTTTCATTCCAGTAGATAAGCTGGTTTTACAAAGATGTCTTTAGTTAAAAAAAAAAAAAAGAAAATCTACTCCCCATACCTCACTGTCTCCATTTCTCTGTTCCAGCTGTAGCCCTTCGCTATGCAGACGTCATCCTGCTGCTATAATTAAATATTTGTGTTGGATATTCACAGGGCTTTGGTTACATCACCAGACCTGTCTGCTTTGCTTTCAGTCCATTGTGCTAACCCTTGGATTTCAAATGGCGGATTCACATTGCCACAGCTGTGAGGCTAATGGTGTGACATTGCTCACATCTGTCTGGTGTAGAATATGGTTTGTGATATTTGGTTTTAAAGGGGGAAAAATCATTCTGGATAAAAGATTAAATTTATAATAATTTCATTTGATACGAAGGTAATTGTATGTGTGAGTGTGTGAATGAGAAGCGTTTGAATCTACTGATATAGCATTGTGGGTAGTGCAAAAAAATGTATACCTTTCCATATCAACGTCCATATTAATTCTCATTCTTCTAATATCCATTTTGTAATTGAGGGGCATTTAAGTTTTATGTAATTTTTTGCCATGTTCATTGCACTTAAAAAAAATAGGAGATAGCAGCATTAATATTTTTATTGCTGCTAAATAGATTTGAGTTTTAAGTAAAAAACTGAATATCTCATTTTTAATCGTTAGATTAAACTGCCATAAAAATCATAGCAACCTGTATATAATTGAAAGTGCACTGTATTAAGATAGGTATATCATGAGCCATGTGTCAAGATATGTATCGAATGGTCAGATACGTACCAACACCCAGCCTTGCACCATCTATAAAATTTAAACTGAAAACGCAGAGCAATATTTGTGATGATGTAATACTCACACTCTGATCATCATCCTCACTTTTCATGTGGTTTGCTATGAAGCGTACTCCCTCCACAGCTTCTTCAAAGCCCGGACAGGCTTGAGCCAGAAGGGTCTGAGTCAAAGCAGGACCACCAGCTGCTTGCTTCGCCCTCTGCCCACTCTCTCGACCTTCTCTCATTCTATTTAGACCATCCATGGATCCACCACCCGCACCTCCTAGATCTCCACCAAACTGTTTGACAGAAGCCCGGTTCACATAACATGTGCAAGGGTCACTGTCCTCTTTGCCAAACACTGCCGTTGAAGTTCCTCCTCCGTTTCCACCGGTACCACCAAGCCCAAGCCCCACCATTAGGGCTCCTGATTCTCCACTGCGCCCACCCTCTTTCTGCTCTTGCGCCCTTCTCCTTTGGCGTAGCCGCTGACGCTCACAGCTGTTTCTTGGCTGCCGCATGAAGAGCAGAGCAGGAAGCTTATTGAGGAACACCAGTTTCACCCACGGGGGCATTGTGTGTGTGGTGGGGGAGCGGTGGTGCACATTGAGTACACACACACTGGTGACAATAGAAAAAGTAACGAGAACCATGGTGAACATCAAATATTTCCCAACTAGAGGAACATCCAAAGAAGTAGGTGGAACAATCTTGGAGATAAGCAGCAGGAAGACAGTGAGAGCGAGCAGCACTGAGATGCAAAGGGTCATTTTCTCTCCACAGTCAGAGGGCAGGTAAAAAACCAGGATGGCTAACGATGTGATGAGCACACAGGGGATGATGAGATTGATGGTGTAAAAAAGAGGCTTCCTACGAATGATGAAATCATATGTGATGTCCACATATGCAGGGTCAGCCGGGTTCTCGTTTCGTCTGCCCGGGAGAGCAATAATATCCCACTCTCCACTGGGCGTGAAGTCGTCCATACTGGCCACGTCAGTACGAAGAACCAGATCGATCTCCGTACGGTCATAGGTCCAGGAACGAAAGCGCAGTGTGCAGTTCTGCTGGTCAAACGGGAAGTGCTTGACCTCAATCTTACACGCCGATTTATAGATGGCCGGAGGTAACCAGAAGATGCTTCCATCATAAGACACAACAGCGTTGGAGTAGAAGGACACTTCATACACCCCATCAGCACTAAGAGAGAAGAAGAGAAAAGGATTAAAAAAGATATGAAGAACCAGTAAAAAACAATCCTATTTTATAAGACACTAAGAGGGAGAGGTCAAATTAATTTACAAACCGGATAAAAAGTTTAATTTATTAGTCAAAAACAACTAAGAAAATTCCATCAAGAGATTTTACTTGTATGAAATTTTTTGATTAAGCATTTGTTATTTAATGATGATAATTACAGATCAATTAGACTCCTCCTCTGTCTTTTTATAAAATTAATCTTTTTGTGGTAATCAAATAATTAACAGCCTCCCTGATACAGATAAAATCTAAGTTGATTTTTCTTTTCCAGTGACTGACATGGAGTAAGACTTGGAAGACAGCAACACAACTTGGGGTATGTGGAATTATTGGGATCATTTCATTCTGTTTGGTGGGTCTGTGATTTTTTAATCTCTACCAAAGTAAGGTCTGAAGCTGGGAAACAGGAGAAGGCCACACAGATCACTGTACTCCAATGAGCTGATTGGCATCCTTTACGCAGACACTAAGTTTCCATTACGCGTGGAGCAGTGGTTGGGAACATCCTTATCTTCCTCAGACATGCAGCTGATGCTAACAAAGAAAACAAGCTGAAGTAGATCAATGTGAGAAATTTGAATAAGTGATTGTCTTGATAATTTGCATCCCTGCTGATTATCATTTTTTTTAAAAATGATTCATTTTTTAAGATGTAATGGTAATAATGATAATGCATTGCACTTCTATAGCACTTTTCGAGATACTCAAATAGGCTTCACACATATGCATCATGCATTCACTCCATACCAGGTAATGGTAACCTACATTTGTAGCCACAGCTGCCCTGGGGCAAACTAACAGAAGCGAGGCTGCCATTTTTGCACCATCGGCCCCTCTGACCATCACTAACCAATCGCACAAACACCATCCAGACTTGGCAACGTGGGTGAAGTATCTTGCCCAGGGACACAACGGCAATTTAATCTTAACGGCCACCCCACTGTTACACCTGGGGCTCCACCAGTCTCCCATCCAAGTACTGCCCAGGCCCAGCCTCCTTTGCTTCTGAGGTCTGCTTGGATCAGGCATTGACAGGCTGGTATATCTTGATGATAGGAACTTCAGTCATAAAACAATTGACATATCGTGGCCGTCACCTATAAGAACCACACATTATTTTTGTTAACCCACCAGCAGCACTGACAGGATTTCTGTCTAAAATTGTTCTTCTCATCGATCTTCATGATGGAAAATTTTGAACCATTTGACTTAATTATGTTGTTCCAGTTTGTTCTTCTTAATGGTTATTTAATATTACACTGCTCTCTCTTTGCAGCCTGTCAACTTCTTCTCCATAGTAGAAAAATTTCAAAAAAGTCTTCTGGACAGTTCAATTCTTGATTGAGACGTTTCGACTTCCATCCGGAAATCATTTTCAATCTGAATGAATTGAAAATGGATGAATGAGGGACTACACGGACTTGTTAACTTCTTCTCCACTTAACACCCATCCTTCCCTTTTAAGGTTATAGTTACGTATTGACTGGGTAGATATTTTAATGTTAACAAGTTTAATGATGGGGGTATTTGGTTATTTTTCATCAGTTGTGGCTAACTTGAGGATAATAATAAAGCCTAGAAATACAAATTCATAGTGCTTGGTAGCTGGTTAAAGGTGTTTGTAGTAATACCTTGTGCTTGCATTGACTTATTAGTCTAAATTTACTTATTGACCTATTATTATGATAAATAAATAATAAATGGGTGAGATGGTGGCTCAGTGGTTAGAGCGTTCGCCCGGGGACTGGAAGTCAACCGGAAGTTACCGAGTTCGCATCGCACTGAATTCATGTCCAGGGTCCTTGGAGAAGACACCTAACCCCCGTTTCGCCCACTAATATTGTGACAGCCTGCTGCGGTGTAGGAGTACAGCACACAAATTGAATAGGGATGAATAGAGTAAAAAAAAACAATTCCACATTTAAATTATTCATTTGTTTTTCCAAAAGTTTTGTTTAGATGTGCTTTGTTTTCCCAGACTGACCTTTTCTGTTTGGGGCAACAGAGGGAGCCAGTGCCGTTCTGTTTATTTGTGACACAGAGTTTAAGACACTAGAAATGCTTGTGTTGTCGTTACATGCGTAGGTCAAAGAATGATTTAACAAATTCAAACAGCAGCTAAATGTTACAATTTCCCCCCAAAAAGTCACAATGACAAAAGGAAAAATTGAACGGATTGGAACAGTCATCCACAATGGCAGTGCCTGCGGTGTGGAGGAAAACTACTATGCAACATTAGCAATAAGAATACACCACGGTGGGACAGCTGTGAGGCCTAAATTTATCCCCACACTCATACATACTGTTTAATCAATGCTGTCATTTTAAGAAACCTACAAGAGCAGCAATTGGATTTACCCACCAGGGAATCCATGATGACAGTTTTTTAATGAAGAAAGACATCCAGTTTGAATGTCATAATTAAGCTCTTTATTGAGCTGACATGAACATGTGAGCGTTTTTCAGTCTGTTTGTCTCAGAAGCTTTCTGCACAAATTGAGGATAGAAGACAGAGAGTGACTCACTTGTTGTAGAGGACCACGTCAGGCAGCCAGATGTGTTTCGAAGGCAATCTGACCTTCATCATTCCATCAAACTCCTCAGGGACCCAAGTCAGACGATAGTCCTGCCATTCCTAAAGGCCAAAAGAAAGAAAGCTTGGTCACACACCCGCTAATCGGACAGCAGGAAGACATGTTCAAAAGGAGCAGACGTTTGTTTGTTCATCTTTCAGTTTGTGTTAGTTAGAGGTCAACATGACACATTCAAACATAGACAAGTCTAGAGAACACAATGTTCTCTCTCTGCTTTAATCACACTTATAACCACTATCTTCAGACACAGCATGTGACATTTATGTCAGTCTTGACCTTGAGAAGTCTTTGAAATCCACCGATGTGCAGACCAACCAGCACAATTATGAAGGCATCTACTGTAAGGCGGATTCCATGTAGCTGAGTGTGTGACTGCATACACACCAGCCAACATGTCCTTTCCGTAACCTTTTGTAGAAGTCCAACCTTATCGTGTTTTGTGTAGTAAGTCAGCCTTTTACACTGTAACACTAGGGTGTGCTGTGTGTGTGTGTGTAGCTGACACGAACATGTGAGGTTGTCAGAAGCAACTATGATGCACTGTGATCATCGCGGTTTGTCTTGGCTCAGGACAGCTGTCCTTGGCTCACTGACTTTCTGAAGGCGAGGAATACATAAAGCACGGAGGGTCATTCATGGTTCTGTTACGTGTCATAAATCCTAAGTCACTCAGATGTACCTGAATTCATGTGTGTATGGGATAATAATATACCTGATACAAAGTCCAACTAGTGTATGAATGAGTGGACACGTTTTTAAATATGTTTAACTAGAATAAGTGTAGGAATGCTTTGACATTAAATGTTAGACAATATTGGACATATTAGTGAATCTTATAAATTAATGAGTAAAAGAGAAAATTTAGCATCAAAGGAATACCATTCTCACAAAATTTATGACTGGATGTATTTCTTAATTTTTTTCATAGTTGGTCATCAAGAACATACGTATAACAATTGTGTCTTCCAGCTTTAAAGAGGTAATTAAACATATTTCAGGGTAATTTCCTGTTGAATTGCATTTAAGTTGCAGAAGAGGTTATATTAATTTGTAGCTCATGTGAACACATTTGGTGGCTAGACTTCTCAATATTGGATTTAACATAAAAATAGATATACGCTAGAGATAGAATTCAATGTCCGTTCCGTTTCGTTCCGTCGTCTTCCGCTTCTCCAGGGCCGGGTCGCTGGGGCAACAGCCTCAGACGGTAAGCCCAGGCTTCTCTCAACCCAGCTGCATCCTCCAACTCACCTGGGACGATCCCGAGGTGTTCCCAGACCAGCTGTGAAGACATAGTCTCTCCAGCGGGTCTGGGGTCTGCCTCTGGTTCTCCTCCAGGTAGGATGTGTTCAAGTAGGATGAACACCTCATCAACGAGGTGCTCAGGAGGCCTCCTAACCAGATGCCTGACCACCCCATCTGGCTTCTCTTCACCCAAAGCAGCAACAGCTCCACTCCGAGCTCCTCCCTGATGGCAGAGCTCCTCACTCTATGTCTGAGTGAGAGCCCAGCCACCCTGTGAGGAAGCTCATTTTGGCCGCTTGTATCTGCAATCTCGTTCTTTCAGTCACCACCCACAGCTGGTGGATAAATCGAGAACTTTGCTTTTCGGCTCAGCTCTTTCTTCATGGTGACTGACCAATGCAGCGTTGCTATTTACTATTTGCTATTTACTACATTTCATTTGTCCCTCACGTGTTTGTCTCTTTCTCTTTATGTCATACGTCTGTGTATAATCCTGCTGAAACAACCAGATTTCCCAAGGTTAGTAACAATCAAGTGATTTCATTTTATTCTAACCATTTTGAAATCAATTCACTTCATTTCAATCTTGTCAATTTCAAGATTTGGATTGTTCAAGCTTTGAGTCTCTTCACCAATTTTGTTCTTTCTCCCAGCTGGGGCTCTACAGACAAACAGGAAGGGTTATATTGTGTGACCTACAGATTCAGTGGAACATATGGAGCACAGTGATGACACTTTCATTAGCGCCACAGCTCATACAGCGTACTCTACTGGTACGACAATGTGGAATAAAATTATATAATACAAATAATTATGTGATGCATTTGAGAAAAACTGTGTCAAAGTCACATTTATGAATGTGAGCCAGGTCCCTTTAGATTTGTGATTAACTTCCTTTGACAAAGCTATGAAATTGAAATGTCAAACTAAAACATACAAAGTCAAAATCATCTTTCTGCTTTTGTTTCATGAAACATTTGAAAGTAACGAATGAAAGGACCAGTGTGCAATCTCACCTGTGTTAGCCAGACATTGGTGGTCATCACCTGCTCCCTTTCATGCTGCAGATAAAAACAGTTGAATCAAAATGGACAGCTTTTATTTAAATACGTCCAAGAGTTTAAAAATAAAATCTGTATTCATTTGTCTGTGAACATACACATACTCACCACACTAATGAGTTGGGCCAAAGACACCATCAGCTGCACAGTTACAAGCTCCGAGCCATTTGTCGCAGGGCGGATCAGTTTGTTGTAATGTGCTGGATTTAGGAGATGTTCCACCAAACGCTCCTCTGTGTCTGCTCCAAGGCTGCCTGTAATGCGAGCACACTGGCATCACTATGCGACTCCAGGACAAAGCAAGCTGAACTCATCTGCATTTCTTCCCACATTATTTAAATAAATGTATCATAATGAAAATGTGTGGTAATCATACAGGAGATTATAGTCATTCTGTTGAGGTTTTCTGTTTGGCCTCTGGTTTCTCTGCCAGTTTTTTTTTTCAGCCATGTTTATGCCTAAGTGCAATGAGAAAGCAAAGCTTTAACCATGATATTACTCATCATTGCTGGCTGGAGAATCTCAGCACAGCTCAATACGGGCTTCTCACAAGATCTGACATCACAGGAATGAGTCAACCAGTCTGAATGTGTCTATCTCCATCTTTTCTGTTTCTGTCACACTGCTAGTGCCTCTTCCCCGTCTATTTTCCTTTGCTGCTTTGCTCTGCTCCCCAACTGCCACTCTTCTCTAGCTTTGGGTTATTTTCACTCCATCCCTCGTTCTCTCTCTTTTCCCCCTCCTTTCTGCCCACCATCCCCTCCATCTGCAGCAGACTGTAGTCGTATCAGTGAGCAGTGGAGTTTAAGCAGAGCTGTCACAACAGACGCATAAGGAAAGATTTTTTTTCTTTTTTTTTTGAAGAGACATGAAGCATAAAAGAAAAACAAGCTTTCTAAACCTTTTCCTTTTTTTATTCTCTACTTTCTTTCTTCCTCCATCTCTTCGGCATCTGTGCACTAAATATTTTCTCATATTTTTTCTCACTTTTTTCCTGAAGACAAACACATGATAAATACTATCAATGTCTCATTCACACATCCTTTTTTTTAGAAGCTAATGATGACATAAAAAAAGAAAAAAGTCAGCATGAAAAACTTTAATCATCTTAATATTTACACTGCATTGAACTTAAATAAAAAATTAAGAGAGGCTATCCTGATCTGACTTTTATGCATTCCTCATAAAATAGATCATCAACACGAGGTGTTAAAAATTTAGAATATCAACCCAAATCACCGAGCCTGCTTTTATTTGTTTAATACACAACAATGAGAATGTAGCTGATCTGTTGTTTGATGAGCTGTTAAAATGAGGCATGCATTCTTGATTAATCCATTGCTTAACATGTAGCAACAGAAGACATCACCATTGTGTCACATACAGTATCAGTAAAACCTCCCAAACATCAGAGTTGGATGGCTTTTTAAGACTCACTAAGAAGTTAAGTACAGAAATGAACCAAAATAGTAAAAGTTTATGTGCCACTGGTATTGTTTATCCGATGTGGAAGTACTTTATTTCTGCACCTCTGAGATACCTTATTTGAACCACTGAAAACAACATTTGATTCCTGCTGCAAAAGTAGTACAACACTTTTCTAGTACCCCTACTGCTTTTTGGGCTTTCCTCTGTGATTGTAACTATGCTGAAATGGACTGTAAACCTCCCTGATGTGCTTTGTACTATCATCTCTTCACAGTTGTTATCTTCTAAAGTTCTTCTAAAATTCTGCAATGCAAACGTGTAACTAAGCAGCTGTTGCCATGATGCAACTTTTCTGAGACATTACAAAGGCACATGTGCATGTATACTGTACGTGAGTACGTTACAAAAGTTTTAAATGTGTGCATGAACATTTACATTCAGAGTATTTTTATCTTCCAAAACTGATCACATCGCAGGAGAAGCGCCTTAGAAAGACTGCACAGCGGCGTGGCGGTTAAACACAGTGGTCTCACAGCAAGAAAGTCAGGGTTCAAATCCTATGTTGTGACGAGGCTTGGAACACTGGTCTTTCTCTGTGGAGTTTGCATTTTCTCCCTGTTTATATGTGGGTTTCCTCCCATCCTCCAAAAATATGCATATTAGGTTACTGTAATTGGCTGCTACAAAATTGTCCCTAGGAATGAGTAGTTGTGTGTGGCCCCGCAACAGACTGGCGACCTGTTTAGAGTGTACCCTGGCCCTTGCCTTGAATCAGCCAGTATAGGTACCGCTTTGCCCCTTCTCATCACCCCGACAGGGAATAAACAGTTCAGAAGATGAATGAATGAGTTCCACTGAAAAGCACAGCCTCACAATTTTTTAAAATTTTTATCAAAAACAACAAACAAATGATGAAGTTTGTTGAGGTGTCTAGTCACAAAAATCTGTGATAAATTCCAATATTTCACTCTTTCTTGCATGTTGATACTCATCTTGTATATGTTTTCTTTTCTAAAGCATAATGAAAGTCACCAATGTCAAAATAAAAGTTCTATGTTTGACAAAAGTAACTTTTGTGATAAGAATAACGGGTGAGAATTTGATCATGATTATAAATGTGTTCAACTTTCTTTTTATACTCCTCATTTTCGCTCCTTAGACAACTTTTTCGTCTGAAGATAGTAAGCCAAAAATGAGGTTGAGCTAAACAATACCACAGACAAAAGTCAGAGGACTGGATTAGATGTTTTGGACTCTTCATTGGGAACCCAAGAAAAGGAAAGAAAACAAAAGAGCTTGAAACTTTTAAATGAACAAAATAAGTCCGGTGTCCAGCAGCCTTATGTAAAAATTGTTTGAAACAACACTTAACGAAGAAATTTTTTAAGAGACTTATTTTCTTAAACAACTGTCACTACAAAAAATAAGAACAGAATTTAATAAAAAAAATGTCTCATGAGTGTATATCTACATAATTTCACTGCCACATTACAGCAGGAATTACTTTATTACAGAACGAGATCGCAGATACAAGAGGCCGAAATGAGCTTCCTCAGCAGGGCGTCTGGGCTCTCACTCAGAGATTGGGTGAGGAGTTCTGCCATCCGGGAGCAGCTCTGTGTCGAGCCGCTGCTCCTACAGGTCGATCGAAGCCAAATAGGGTGATTCGGGCATCTAGTTAGGATGCCTCCAGAGTGCCTTGCTGGTGAGGTATTTCGGGCACATCCTACCGAGAGGAGACCAAGACGCAGACCCCACACCCACTGGAGAGACTACGTCTCACAGGTGGCCGGGGAATGACTCGGGATCCTTTTGGGTGAGCTGGAGGATGAGCTGGAGTGAGAAAAGCCCGGGCTTCCCATCTGAGGCTGTTGCCCTCGCGACCTTGTCCCGGATACGCGGAAAACGACGGAGCAGAACATTATAGCACATTTCTTATAGACCCATTCTCATGCGTTTCCTGCTCATGGTCTTCATTGAGATGACAGGTTCCTTGTTTAAATTGATCTTGTAGAATGATTTTCAATTACAATATAAGCCACAATAAAATATTCATTCAAAACAAAGTCAACTGAAAGAATTTTTTGTCTACCTGTAGGTTTATAGAACAAACTGAAACAAATTCCAACTTTAGATCTAATGGATACATAAAACACCCAAACTCCCAAATCATTGGGCCATAGTTTTTAAAAAACACATTTCTGAGCTCTTTGCTTTCTATCTGTCCTCCCCTTTCATTCCTCTCTTGATTTGCAGTTTATTCCTCCCTCTGTCTTGTGTTCACAGATCAGGATGGATAGCATCTGTCAACAGATCTCCAAGGACCATCTTTCTTCACTAACTTGATGGGCTTTCCCACCTTTTTTATTCTAACTCCTTTTTTCACATTTTTACCACACAAAGCCCCTGATGTCTATTCAGCGTTCTGATCTTGTCCTCCAACCCACCCCTCTTTCACGTTATCTTCATCTTTCTGCCGATGACAGCTGCTGTCCATTTATTGCTACATCTCTCACTGATCCACCATCATCAATCCACATCCTGTCTGCACACGTGCACCACTCAGGTTGTTTATTGCACACGGACGCAAGCTGGATTTTTCATTGGGATATATACATCTTTATGTGTGTCCACGCCCACAAGGGAAATAATAAAATTAGCTTTACTGTCTGTATCGGAACCACATGGGTAATGTTTATTATTCCCAGACCCACAAAGTAATAACAGTATGGAATGAGGTAGGAAGCCAATACAGTGGAGCAAACAGATCTACATTGCGGACAAATTATATTTCTCAAAGGTGGTGTTGGTCTCTGCAAAACATCTTCTATCTGCACTTAGAAATCTAGGATTACAGAAATGTGTTGGAGTTGATAAGTTTGCAGTTTAAATCTTAATTAACAAAAGCGAAGTAAATAAGGATATCAAAAGTTTGTTGCTCACTTTGTACAAAAATAACTGTTTTTTGCAAGATTTTTCTTATGTAAGTAGTGCAGAGTCGAAACCAGTTTTGCTAGATGATAATAATAATAAATATCACAAAGTAGATCAAGTAACTTAATACTAATTGAAAATGGATGTTTGTTTTTTTTCTTCAGATCCAGTACAGTTTTTTCCACCTACTCCATTACATTGCATGGGTTAACATTATTCTATAACCTTGCATCTTTTTCTCATAGAGGTCTTTGGATACATAACCACAGATGAATTCGTGGGTCTGTGGCATCGGTAAATGATTCATAGGCCTTCCTCTTTGCAAAATTCACCATTTATAGCTTTGTCAGAAGTCCACAGGAAAAAAAAAACTTGTCTGCATGGAATTCAAATAGAAGATCTATTTATTATTTTCTATCCTTCTGTGATCTAACACTAACGCTATGTTGACAATGCAGGGCTTAATGCTTTTTTTTTTTTTATCAGAAATCTGGGTTGTTTGCATGGTTGTTCAAATTTTCATCTGCATCCAAATACAGACTATTCAAAAAATGTCATCCAAAAAATGATTAATTTTTTTATTTGTTAGCATGAATCAATTTAAAAGTTTAATGTGCATTTAAAGCCCTGAAAACATTGAATAACTCTTGAATCCATTTTTAGCATATAGTCTAAATATGCCACGTCTTTTGTGGTAGAAATAGCACTTCTGTGAAGTTGGATGGATACATTCATGATCATTCAAACTTAGGTCACTTTGACACAAACTTGTTATGTTTTCTATTAAAAATGCACATAAAAACATCATTTAACTGGTGCGTGAACAATAACCAAACTTTTCCAATTGCCTGTAAAACCCTAATGTTTCATCGGTGTTTGGAGAACTTTCGAGGGCTTTCCACTCGAATGAAAATGCTAAGTTTTTGCTCTTGATGATATTATACTCTTCAAAATGCAATTTTACCGGGCCCGTTTTCTTTTCCTATTCTTGAAAATACATTGTTAGTTCAGTGCTGATGGCATCTTAGAAAACGAGATTAAAGTCTCAGTGGATTTTCTTCTGACTAAATAAAAATTAAATAGATAAAAATAAACTTCCATTTATACGTTAGAAAAAAAAACTTTAAAGTTTTTTAAATTCTCCAACCTGACTTCCAACACATTATTCTGATCTCTTTTATGACCTAACAAACAGATCAGCGAGCTTTGGTCGTAACAGCCTCACATCTAGAACTCACAATTGCATCAGAGAAAAGTGTGATCTTTCTGTATCCTCATCCAAGAACACAGAAGCTAAAGCCAACCAGTGAGGATGTAATATTACTCATGGCTCAGGTTGTAGTCTGGTTCTTCTCCAATGCTAATATTGCAAACTTATTAATATGACACTATGAATTTTTCAGTACTGCTCCAGTTTAGAGCCTGCAGCCATGGAAGTGACACACCATTGCACAAATGCAAACACAAACACACAAACCTCAATGACACAAAAGCAAAACAGGCAAATGGTGGTCGTTTTTTGTTGCTGTGGCACAGGCCTTAAACTCCGTTTATTTGTTCAGGCTTTTATAGTCTTATACACACTTTTCAGTTTCTGTTTGAAATTTTGAAATGACCGATTTTTTTTTCACCTAACTTTGTAAAGACAAATGTCGTAAAAAAAAGAGTGAAAGCTAAATTGAACCATCCTGCCAAGGTTGTCATAGAAATGATTTCTTTTCCCACAGCTCACTCAAATTAGAAAGTGTTTCAGGAGAAACAAGGTTACTTTTAAGCTTTTTTTTCCCCCCTACCGGCTGGTAAAGAGGCTTTTTGGCTGTAGCTGGAACCTTTAGCATTAAAATATTCCAAAGTCAATAGAGGAGAAAAGCATTGATCTACTGGCAACACCCCTTGGTTCTGTAGTGGCCATAGAACTGGGATATTAATATTGATTCACCATCCAGCCGCAATATCACAGCACTCAGAAACAAAGCTGTCCTCCTGTAGACTAATTGGAGGCAGAAGCTATACAGTCTCACCAAACTCCAACATCCAGTACACATACAAGATGCACATGCTTATAAAACCCTTAACCAACAAGATTAATTCATTCGACTTTGTTTAAAATGAGTATTTTTTTAAAAGAATTGCCATATTCAAAACCTGAAGGTTAGTGGTGAAACATAGCCTTCTGTACTCATAAGAAAAAAATATTTAAATCATAAACATTTCATTTGAAAATATTAAGGATGAGCTTGTGTATTCATCTGCACTGAATTTCTATTTAGTTTGAGAAGCATTTTGATGTTTTTAGGATCCTTCTGAAATTCTATTCACATTTAAATCCTCACTGAACCAAAACTGATTAATCTATTGAAATGTCTATTTATTAAAAAATAGTTCTTACACCAACTGCCTGATACTGTGGTTGGTATCATTTTGGGTTTCCTTCAATTTATCCATGAACTGAACTCAACCAAATAAAAGAGAACTAAATAAGACGTATCATGCAAAAGTTTGGGCTCACGAAGGTCATGGACTTTTTATTTTTAGAATTCCCTTTTCTTTGCCTAAATTTCTTGTGTTTATATTTTGGTGGTCATTCTAACTATTAAACATTAAAATATTTTATTATTATCTGACAGACCTTTTAAAGATCTGTTTAAGTGTCAAAGAGGACACTTAAATCTAATTTTCTTTACTTTACTAATTTAATGTGAAGTTTAAGTTTGTTTTGGGACATTTATAACTATATTCAAACAGTTCCTGTCATTGTCAACCATTAAAGAAATCCCATGCTTTTTTCTTTGCCATTCAGCTGTCAGAGCCCATGCTGAAAAAGCTAATGTATCATACACACATATTGAATGGCTACAATTTATTGTCACATTTGAAGCTGAGAAGCCTCTTTATTAAACTAAGATTATACTGAATATACTGAGCAGGCCTCAGTTTGATCTGTGTGCTGCTTAGCTGGTTGGATGATGGCGTAAAGCTTTCTAATGCTGGCCCCTATTCCACAGATTGCAATGAAATACATCACTTGAATTGTTGTGCCGCTGATGGCAGCTGTTATTGTGTGCTAACATTTGACAACAAATAAATCTTGACACCAGCAGCCAGCTGATAAGATGTGCGCATGAGGAGGAGGAGGTCTGACTGCGAGACATGATTCGAGATAACAGTTTGGACATTTGTCCTGTTTCCCTGTCATTGCTTATTGCATGCTATATTTTAATTGAATTGTTCCAAGGGCCGTGCAGTTATCCTGTCAGCTCTGTCATGTCTACATGATTTCATTCAAAAACACCTATATCAGAGCAATTCAAGCATGTGGTGATGTAAGAACACCTTTATTGAAATAGTCTTAACCCCAATCAAAAAGGATAACTCATCAAATCTCTTGTATCTCCTTTTTCTGTTCTACTTAAGTTGTAGCACTCTCCCTGTTTTTTTTTTTCAATCTCCAGGGTTTCATTGCTGTGTACTGTTACTACCCCACATTCATTCACACTAGCCCACATGTGTTCACATCCACACACAAACACACACTTGTACAAATCACACATGAGAGCACACAGTTTTATACATGAACACACACATTCTCACATACAAGTGCAAGCCTGTGTTGTGAATCTACTGAGCATGTCTAATCACAGATGCTGCCCTACCCGCTCATTTGCTCACACTGTGTTTCCAATGTCCATCCGGACTGTGTGAAATGGAGAAGATAAGGGAGAAACATAAGGTGAAAAGCAACAAAAGTCAAATAAATGAACAATGGTCATTTGTAGTTTCAGAAGCAGCTAACTACAACCATGAAAAGTATGACAGCAAAGTAGGAAACCGACCGGGTTGATCTCTGTGTAATGTAGAACTACTAAGAAAACGGTCGATATTCATTTAGAGCATTCACAAAGCACAGGACAAAGAGTATGGTGAGGTTCAAGATAATCGTATTGTATCAAAACTATTTTAAGCACTCTGTTCAGCCTTGGCTGATAAGGCCGTTACACAGTGTACTGCACACAGTCACCCCCGCATCAGGTCAGTACGGCACCACAAGCATGTTTATTATGCATATCCTGCTGGGGAAATGACAAGAGGCATCCTCCTCACACCACATCCCATCTGCAGTATCTAAGACAGGTGCTGAAATGTCCTTGAGCATAAACTAAAACCCACTCCTTATTCAAGATTTAATTCCTCCAGATTCTCGATATATTTAATAACGGGGATTTTCTGCTTGCTTTCTAATAAGGAATAATTAGAAAGTGTCTATTTAAAAGCTCATGCTTCAGGTGTGTTTGATCATGTGCACACTGCATTTCTTCAAACATGTGTCTGTGTTCACTAGTGTGTGGACAAAGTTAATAGTCTCTAAGGAGGATGCTAATCAGATTTTCTGCCTTAAGGGAAAATGAGTCATTAGTAGACCAATGCTTGGAAGCTTCTTAAAGTGATATATCATGTAGGCTGAATTTTCTCTTTAGTTCCACATACCTCGTCTGAATCTACTAACTAGAGATTATACAACAGTGAATGTTGGATGTTTGACTTTATCAATGCAGGAATTTCAAGTTTATAAAGTCAATTCTTACTTTGGCTAAATAAAACCACACAAGTAGGTTTTTTATTATTTGAAGCTTTAATGCATCTAAACTTATAAATCTAAACACATGCAAACAGTTTTGAGAAGTTCAAGAATTTTCGGAGTATTTTTTCAGACATTTGAGTGTGTGTTTCTTTTTGATATTCAGTCCTGATAAAATCCCGAAATTGTTCTTTAATTTTGGGATTAATTCCTCTTTCTATGCAGACAAAAAATTTCAAACTTTTTGTAAACTACATTTTTCAAAACATAACCAAGCCAAACATGATGTTAACATGCATGGTTTGCTCTGTGAACATCTGAGAAGAGTTGTTAAACTAAAAAAAATCTACTTAGTGAAAAGCTCTCTCTTATTGTTGGATGTAATATTGAGAACTGAGATGGGGATCCAGTCAGCACTAAGAGTGATGACTAACAGTTTGTCGGTGCAAAACAGATGGCCGGCTCAGCTGTATGTGTGTGTGTTTGTGGTTGGAGGTATGTTACTGTGTGCAGTTATGTGAGCTGCCACAAATGCAGTGACAAGCAATCCTTTTGCTTCAAGGCTTTGAGCTGGCCTCTGATCACTCACCGCTAGGATTTAGTAAGAAAACATCACCAATAGCTGAGGTTTGGGGACAGCTTAAATAGCTCGATCACCAAATCAGAGTGAATTCAATCAGGTAAAATATATTCAACGGCCATTGTCAAAAACACATGCCTTACTATCTCTAAATGGATTTCAAAAGCTATGTCGTAAATAAAAGTATCCACTCAGGGGATGTTCTCCATAAAAGCCATCACAGTGAGACAAGGAGCTTCTCTGAGCTGCTGAATGATGAATAATTATTGCTCTGACAGGAAGTAGAAGTTTTTTTAGCTCAACATGTCTCTCATTAACAGAACACCTTACTGTTAATGAGAGAGAAAAGTGAGTGCCTGGTGAAAAACAGCTGATCTAACAAATCCCTAACAGTTTTGTTTCCACTTTATTTTTCCATCTGAGTAGACCAGAAATCCATCTTCATTTAAAACAGCATGCTCAGTGATCCACTTTTGAATGTGAGGTTGTACATGAATTTCAGTTAAGTTGTGGCAAAACATTGCAATCTGCAAAATTTCTAAATAATTTAGTAAACATAGGGATTCTGTAGTAATTTATGATCCAAAATCCTATATTGAAAAACTCCGATATCAACCACATCAAATCATTTTTTAAATATATCAGTGGTTATTTTTGTACAAAATTAAATGATCTACTAAAAACTCTCCTGTAAAACACAATCCAGATGTTATTTATCTCATTAGCTTGTGTTTCTGACACACTGCGCGCAGAAAAATGGAGTGTCTGATATTTTCTTCATCATTCCATCGCGATGCTATTATGGGAAAAGATGGTGACACAGCAATGAAAAAGTCATGTTCTCCACCTCTACCTCTTCACAGCATCTAACCACTCCTTTTGTTCTCTCTCTCTGATTTCTTTTTAAATCCCACAGATCTGTAAACCCAGAGACATGCGGTCCTTTCTGCTGCAGGTGATGATGCACATATGATCCTCCATCAGTAAAACCCTTACCTCCAATGATGGCGAGCAGAGCCAGCAGCAGCAGGGACGGCCAGCCGTCCATCATCATCCGTGCGTCCGAAACTGGAAAGGTGTTCACCGGGATGGAGAGACCTCTCCAAACGGACCCGCAGTGTTCTTCCTCTTCCCTCCGCACAGATCTAAACCCCCTTCAATCCCTACCTGGCATGGTGACGGGAGGCCTTTCTGTTAGATGAGATAGAGGATAACGGTAGATCACGGCAGAGCCAGGTGTGCTGTGTGCTGTGTCGTGCGCTGGATGTCCGTGCGCAGCCGCTCAGTGATGCGACGCGCAGGAGGAGCGTGGGCGGGGCGCGTGGAGGAGAGAGGTGGGAGTGATGGACCTCTGAGGATTTACATCATCTTGCAATGTCAGTATCTTTTCCAAACAAACTCACTCATCTCTAAATAATGTCAAGATTCTTAGAGACTTTTTGTCTTCAATGCTGACTTTTGGGATTTGATCAAACTTCTTTATTTTATTCTTGTTAATGGAATGAACTCAAATCCAAATGACAGTCATAGACTGATTTTGTTTCGTCTTCTGAACCACTTATCTCTAATTGGGTTGCTGGAGCCCATTTATGCTGCTTTCAGGCAAGAGGCAGGGTACACCCCAAACAGGTCGCCAGTTTGTTGCAGGCCCACATGAACAACCATCCATACACACACTCCTAGGGGTATATTCATAGTGGCCAATCAACCTAACACACATGTTTTTAGAGGGTGGGAGGAAACCGGAGTACCCAGAGAAAACTCATACATACACAGGAAGAACATGCAAACTCCACACAAAAAGGCCTGTCTTTCAAGCCTTGCCCCTACACCGGACTCAAACCTTCTTGCTGTGAGGTCACCATACTAACCACTGCGGCACCATGCTGCCCTATAAACTAATTTGTATTTGTCAATACAAATGAAGAATGTACAATCAGATGTGTGATTTCCGACTTGCACAGTCTGTGATCTTTATATTCACAAAGTCAAAGCAGGACTTTGATATGTAAACGAGAAAAAGCAGGATGCCAGACAGAATAAAGACAATCTACTGCCACATGGAGCAATCTCTCTTCAGCAAGATGCTACAGGAAACTCTCCATAGTGGGGATGCTTTAGACTAAGGGATGTGCAAGACACAAAAATCAAAAATAGAAAAAGGAGGTGAGACAGAAGGAAAGAGAGTGGAAAATATAAACAAAAGTAAACACATGTGCAGAATAGAGGAGGCAGTTGCCGTGGTTACTAAGAAAAGCTCCAAGAGGAAGCAACCCATTTCTCCTTCATTTAGTCTATTTTCATCACCAACACACACAAAGCCGTGCACACATGCACAGTTAGCACTTAATACACATTCAACCATTAAGGCACTCAGTGCAAACACACACGTTCACAAATATCCATGCACACAAAGCCTAACTCCTCCCATCACTTCTTCCCCCCCACATTCTATCTTTATACACCTTCCTCTTCCCGTTCTCTCCTTTCCGCAGCATACCTCTCCTCTGCAGTGAATGAGCTGACCTGACAGTGCTCTTCCTCTGCACCGAGTGCTGCGAGTCCTTCTGAATAATTTAAAAGCTGGGACCCCCACAAGTGCTTGTCTTTCCCTAAACCCCGTCACGCTCCTCTCTCTTTCTCGTTTTTTGTGTCCCTTCTTCTGATGTCATTCTGTCTTATTGAAGCTGCAGTGATGTCCAGTTACTGCCACATCTGGAAAACATCACAAATAAATCTGTGAATAACTGGATAAAAGATGGAGGCTAAACCAAAGAAGGGATTTGCAAATACACCATTGAAAATGAGTCTTTCCTTTGCTTGTGGGACATTTTTATCTAAATTAATTTAATGCGACTAAGCTCAAATTTGGATGCAGCATTGAGGCTAAAAATAAGAAAACAAATGGAATACACTTGTGACCTTTTCAGGATTCCCCCTGTCGCCTTCCCAATGGCTGCTGGGAGAGTCTGCAACCTCTTTGTAAAGAAGAGGATGATATTTTGCCCTGTCTGGTTTACCAGACGGCCAAGTATAGTAATTAACAGATTATTTTTTTATTCTCAAACCAAAGTTTTAGAATGTTTCAAAAGGAATGCTTGATTTTTTTTTTCAAAAGACATTGTTTAGGATAATTATTACATTCCCTCCTTTGTGATAGTAAACATTTGTTTTGGAAAATCTCAAAATTTAAATGTTTCCACCTAGATGTTTCTATTTCAACTATTATCTTTTTAAAATTAATGAAATAGTTTAACACTATTTAGTACCACAGACTGGGAGGTGTACTACATCTGTAATGATATTAAACTAATTACATAAGTTATTTTCACAATCCTCTGTGAATTCAATTTCCTCCTCTTTTCTTGAGTGAAAGTAAAAGTTCAAGCAGGAAAACTTAAAGTTCTATGTCCTTTGGTCCTGTTTCAGTTTGTTCAGAAGTGTTCAGTTACTGTAGGTTAAACAGGAGAAGTATGTCCTGGGTCTTCCCTGAAGCTGAGGAACATACTCAAAGGAACTTGCCATAAAATTGTCCAGAAGGCACCCTAAACCCACTTCATCTACTCTCAACCAGAGACAGGTTCTTCCTACACTCCAGATGAAACTCATTTCATCTGTCTGCATTTGCAATCTCGTTCTTTCGGTCGATACCTGCAGCTTGAAACTATCAGTGATGGAAGGGACACAAGTTGACAAGTAAATCGAGAGCTTTGACTTTCAACTCAACTTCTTCGACGTAAAATCCACATCAGTCCGGTACATATCTGTCTGCAGATCTCACACTTTATCCTTCCTTCCAGACAGATCCAAAGAGAAAACTCCATCTTTCACTGGTAAAAGGCCCATTCATCAAGTTTACTTTAAGTGATGCACCATGACAAATTCAATATGAATCATTAAAGTAGTGAAGTATGTGAATGAACACAAGTAAACATGCAGAAAGCAACTTTAAAAAAAAAAAGAAATAAAACTGGTTTATTTTCCAAAAAGTTAAAATGACAGAAACAATGGCATTTTTCTTGAGATGCAAAATATTGATCGAAAGCTCACTTTTAATAAAAATGTAGAAAAAAATTATTGTTTAACTAAACATGTGGACATCTGTCACATCCCGACCAGGTTTCTGCTGAGGCAAAAACAATGAATGAAAGTAAAAGATAAATGAGGCAAGATTTAAAACAATACAAGGATTTAAACCGCATCTACTACATGGAGAGTAAAAAATTTTGGCACGGCATCAAGGAAGAATGGTAAAAAAAAAAAAAAAACACTGCAAAAGGGTAATGAGGAGATGAAGTGGTGAAGTCTTGCGCCACATATGTCTGTGGAAGAAAGAGAGAAAGCCATGTCCTCACAAACAAACAAACATACAGACATGGTAGAGTCCAGAAAATCTTGCCTTACTTTAAATGTTTTTGAATATGATGAAGAGGTTTAAATGGTAAAATATCTTGACTGAATCATATTAAGGCAAACTCCATTTTCACTACTACCAAATGAAAAATTTGTATTTCAACCTTAGAAATATTCATTCATCCCAAGGCATCCCACTGACAGCTGGGGTTGCATCGCACTTGGCTGTGAACAGCTCCAGCAAGAGGCAAAGATCACTGCTTGCTGAAGCACAAAGAATCACATCATCTGCAAAAAAGTGGAGACTGAACCTCAAGGCCATCAAACCAGTTTCCCTCAATATCCCAGCTGCTCCAAGAAATTTTGTTCATAGAAATTGTGAACAGATTTAAACACAAAGAACAATTCTGTTGACTGTCTGAGGGACATCAAAACACAAGCAGACAGGTTTGATAAACTCTTTGCCTTTTCCAAGACCCTTAGCAAAGAATAAAGCTGATCTGTGTAACTACTGCAAGATAAAACCCGAATCCCTATTTGAAATGTTTTGTTTGATTGGACCTTGTTTCTTTAATTAAGAGAACAAAAGATTAGTCACATTGATGGAGAGATAATAGTAGTGTCTGCATTTGTATGACTTTGTAATTTGTTTCACACAGATGAAAAAGGCAGGTTTTGTCAACATCCCATTTGGAATGTATAGATTCAAACTCATATAAAAGTAAACATCCATAAATGTTGCATTTGACCTGTGGATGAAAGCATTGTGCCATCAGCAATGCTATTGATGAGTTGCCAATCTATAAGAATTGCTTTTCAGCATATCGCATCCCCTGGAGTTACATCCCAGATTACAAGTGTCCATTCACAAACCAAGCAGGTTGACATAAAGCAACTCCAGTTACAGTGATGCGTAGCTCTTTTTACATAGAAGCCGACTCTTATGCCCTTTTCTCTTTTTTTCTCATTCATCTCAACGTTCCCCGTAGATGTAGCCCTGCCTCATTCTCACTAATCACTATGGCAACCTGGTAATCCTAACAGACAAATTCAGCCATCCTTTAACCACCATTTTCATCTTGTACACTGACAGAGAAAGCAGGGCAGCATGTACACATACGCACACTAGAACACGTGTGGACATTTATAGGATGCAGCCTTTTACACTATTTGTTGGATATCAAATGAAAACCTGACACATTAGTATCTTTTCACAACAGCGTGTCCTTGCACCCGATGAGGATAATGCTACTTGTTATTTTGTGAAATGCTTTCTGCTCTTATTGTGAGGATCTTTACAAGCCATCTTAGAAGCAGTGTGATGAGGACATGTATCTGTAAGCTATTGACGTACTTGTTATCAGTGTGTGTGATTAAGTTTGCTAGTTTGGCTTTCTGAGCTTCCTCCCCAGGGTGGCTGGGCTCTCAGAGATAGAGTGAGAAGCTCAACCATCTAGAACGGGCTCAGAGTAGAGCCGCTGCTCCTCCAGGTTGAGAGAAGTCACATGGGGTGGTTCGATGCCTCCCAAGCGCCTCGCTACGGTGGTGTTTCAGGCACGTCCCGGGAGGAGACCCAGTGAAAGACCCTGAACATACTTGAGAGACTATGTCTCACTGCTGGCCAGGGTACACCTCGGGATCCTCCCGGGTGAGCTGGAGGATGCAACTGGGGTAAGAGAAGCCTGGGCTTCCCGTCTGAGGCTGTTGCCCACGTGACCTGGTCCCGGATAAGCAGAAGATGATGGAATAGAACGGAAAGTATGGCTTTACTCAAAATAAGTGTTCATTTCTGTAATTGATTTCACACTCAGTGAAACAATTTCCTTCCCACACAAAAAAAACCTGATAGTTAGATAAAGATTTTACTGCAGTATGTCCTTTCTATCTTTTTGCCAGAAAGTCAATCAAAATAAAAGTTTCTCTCATTTAATTCAACTGTTCTTTATTTAACAAATGTTTTACAATAATAACATAGAACCCACATTTTTGTGAGATATATTCAAGGTATATGACATTATCCAAAACTGATTTCTACATGTATCTTGTATGCATAACTGAGGTTGTAGACCATTCATTTATAACAAAATATAAATTTCTTGAAAAAACAGAAGTTTTTGGAGTTGAGATGCAAACCCCATGCATCAACAACACCGAGGACACCAACACCATGGAATTACAGCATAAACATAAAAGAAAATTAACAAAAGAAAACTAAACTTTGTGGTTTCATTTGGATTTTTGTTCATTTGTGTAGTTAAGATGTTTTTTCTGAAACAGATTTTTTCTTAAGGACAGCAGTGATAAAGAATTTTGGTTAAGCTATATTTTGTAAAACTTGTGTAAAGTTAAAGTTACTGAAACAGCACCATCGCTGTTTGTTCCCTAGACAAGTTTAATTTAATTTGTTAATGTCTGCTCCTTTCCAGCCACAGTAATCTAGGAAACTATAGATACCACAGAAAAGAAGCCTGTTTGCATCCTTCTTCTCATAAAGCAAGAGTTTTATAGCAGTTACAGTGTTACGAGACCCCCGCCTATGTACTCGCTCTAATTATCTGATCAATAAAACTCTTTCTCTTGACAGAAACAAGGGTTGAAAATTAGCCGGATTTCCAGGAGAGATCAATTGGTTGATGGACAACTTAGATTGATGGTGGCACATACTCTAATCAAGCATATTGATCTAACAGGCAGAACTCAATTGGATGGCAAGGTGCTAGTTTATGTTTTGTGGAAAATATGGGCATCGAAAAAACCCAATTTTTGGTGAGACATTTCTGTTGTATCTCAGTTTTTTTTCCGCAAAACATTGCTGATATGATACAGAATAAATCACTCTGCATGAAGCCTAAAATTGTCTTTAGAACCACTGGATATAAAAAGTGGGAAATGTGTAAAAATTTGTGTGATGCTGTTATAAGAAAGGCCATGTTACAACTTTATAAAAAAATTCACCACTAGGTGGCAAGTAACGGGCAAAAATCTAAAAATCCACAGACAGTACACGAAACAATTCGAATGAGTACATTTTTAAAATTTGTGCGCACACTTATATTAACTGGTTCATCTGAGTTTAAGTGTCTGACGGCTGCATGTGGTTTTATCAGAGCATTCATGTGTCCAGTTTTACAAAAATTTAATGTGCTCTGGGAACTGGATGCTGCAGGGTCATGTGCTCTGCTCCTGTGAAAGGCAATCTGTGTGTGCAGTAGTAGTAGACCAGCTCAGGGATAGTGGAGAAGACACAGCTGCTCTGATCCAGCGTATAGCCGAGGCCTTTACTGCTCTTGGTCTGGGCCACAATGATGTGCACACAGCTGTGACTTGTCCTAAAAATGTTTAAAAAAAAAACAAAAACAAGAACTCTCAATGAAAATACACAATTCAAAAATCCTAACCTAATAAGTGAGAGCCATAGATGCTGAAAACTAGGAGTAGTAGAGTATTTGGCTGAAATGAGGTTGTGCATTTCCTGAGTTCAGTGCATGTGTAAACGGGTTTAATGATGTGGACTCTCAAATGAATGAGCAGAATACAATAAATGTGCACTCAGGCATATAAACACACATTCACGCACACATGCAACTGCAGTACAGGCATTCAGACTTTTCCTTGGCAAAACCTGCTTTTGGCTCACTTGTTGAAACATTTGGTTAAAATTTTGTTTAATTTTCAGTATTGCTTTACTTGCTATTTTGTCATGGGATCCCAGGGTCTATCCCAGCATTTTAGCAGATAAGAGGTAGGGTACACTCAGGAAAGGTCACTAGTCGGTCATTGAGCCACAGGGAGAGACAAACGATCAATTATTTGCACAGTTTTACGTACCTCCTGGTAATTTAAGCTGTTTAATCAGCAAGTTTTTATGTGTTAAATTAAAAGTTTTCAGAACAAAAGCTGGGGTCTGTTATTGTATTTACAGACACATTGAGAATTCAGGAGCAACCGCATTCGCAGTTTAGCTTTAGTTCACAAGATGAGATGGCATGTATGTATTGAATCAGTTTATTGTGCTTCAGCTGATCAAACTTGGTTACCACTTGTATCAGCTCATCACGACTCATCAATAGACACTATTAAAACAACAGCACCAAGTAAAATGACTGTAATTATAAGTATTTACATGCTGCATTGTACATAGTGCAGGCGCTGCACATATTCATGCACTCACTTCAGAGCGATGGAGTATTTGCTGGTTCCCGATTCGCTGTCTCTCACCAAGAAGCTGGCCTCCCTGCAGCGCTGCAGCTGAGCCTCTGCCTGCTGCCGACTCACACTGCCATGGTACCAGCTTTAGGAGATGAGGAAGGGGGGCGGTAGAGGAGGGATAACAGATCAGTTTGTATTATGTTACAAAAATTAACAAGCTGAATCAGGATAATGACAGCTTCGTTTAAATCAGACTTAGAGGCATTCACTACAGACAGACACGGCTCTAAAACAAACCAAACAGAAAAAAATACAAGCATAAACAAACACCTTGTGGGTGGCTGTAAGGACTGTTGAGACGAGAGGTGTTGGTGACAGTAGCTACAGGCGAGAGCCATATATAAACAAGCTTTTTCGGTTTTGATGCTGGGAGCCAAATCACAATGACATTCAACTTCAACATGAGAGAAATAAATGCTAACAGGCTGTGAGCATATTTTCCATAACTCCTACAAGGAAATAAAAGGCCATGCTTAACAAGGTGAAAAGTTTGAAGGGTTTGCAAGTAAAATGAGCTTTTTTCTGTCTGCTTAATCCAGTCTCACCTGACATCTCTGCCCTTAGTCTGCTATTTACATTTAACATCTCATCATAGGGTCGTTACAAGTTGTTGCTCCCAGGAATAAAAATTTAAATTTGTTTTAATTTATTCTTGAATTTTTAATCTATTTATTTAGATTGCTTTGCTATATTTTTACAATGTTTTTGCTAGCTTGTTTTGTTCTTTATTCTTAGCAAATGGGACAAAACTGTTTTTCCATCACAAATTAGAAAAAAATGAACAAAAGATCAGAAATGTGCAAGAATTATATGGAAGAAGAATGAATGTATCTTGCAACACAGCCAGGTTTGTTTGTAATCTCAGTGATTATAGTAACATTAAAAACGTAATATAACCTTGTTGTTCACTGTGTGGCATGTCATCTTATTTTAAAGATGCAATTTATTGAGAAAAATTACAAGATGAGAGCAAAACACATACAGTTTCTAAAAATTGATGTATCCTTGTTTGCATTTGATCATGCAAAAGAAATTTATGTTCATGAAAGTTCTGAACTGCCTTTACTTGTGCTTTACAAACTAAAGGACAGAATTTGATAATTTCAATTCAAACATATACATTTTCAGGTTGTTTATCACAAAGTAGCTCAAAATAGCTAAGCATCACATTGCGAATCTCAAGCTTTCTAAGGGCAAATGTGTTGCTGGCATGTTGCCAATGAATTAATTACCTTCATTATGTTCAGATAGATGTTTGCTTTTTTAATCTTTAGATGATTCACCCCAAATTTTGAGGATAAACTAAACAAGGAGCATTTTAATCGAAACATTTGGTAAACCGTCGTGTTACTGCAGGGTTTTATTTCCTTCTTTGTTCATCAACTTAATAAGATGATAAACATTTAAATTTATATTAGTTATGACAATTTATTCTCAGTGTATTTTAATTTCTGCCTGGGTTTTCTTTTATATGCAGCATCAATAGTTTCTGCTTACCACTGCTTTTCCAAAGGCAGACTGGAGTCCAGTTTAGCAGTCTCCCCATCCATCAGAGTACCAGGGGAAGACAGCGGGGGTGAAGAAAGTTTGGTAGGGCTAGACAAAGGTGATAGCTTGAGCATAGGATAAGTCGGAGGTGATGATGTAAGAGGAGATAGTTTTAGAATGGGAGAGGATGGGAAAGATGAGGAAGAGGAAGAGGACGAAGTAGTCGAGACAAGAGTTTTGTGGCTCCAATTCCGCTGTCTCAAGGTGTGTTGTTGTTGCTGCTGCTGCTGGCGGCCAGAGGTCAAAACATTCTCTTTACTGGTAGAACAATCCACTGCCTCAAACTGAGCTAAAGTAAATAAGACAGACAATGTCAACATTTTAAGGTACAATCCTACTAAAGCACGTCGGAGTGTGTAGGATAAACACATCTCTGGAAGTCAGGAAGGTAGTTTTGATTTTCTTTCTGTAAAATAAACTAAATTATTGTATTCTGTTTGTGCTGAATAATGAAATTCATGGCATCCTTCCTCCACACCCAATATTCCCACCCTTCCTATCGTCCCACACTTCTTTTCTTTACCTGACAATGCTCTAACAATGTCCTCCTTTCTCCACTCCCAGGGCAGTTCATATTCCCCTGCCGGACGGACGTCTGACTCCAGCCGTGTGACAGGGATCCACACCCCTTCACCATTGCCCTCTGGTCCTCCTTCATAGGGTGTGTCATAGATGTTTGGGGGCGAAAGTGTTCCCTCCTCTGCTTTGCCTTCCTTCTGACCTCGGTCCAGTAGAACACACACTTTAAGGAGATCTTTGGAACCCCGTCTACGAACATCTGCAACAAGCACAAATGATTTCAGCACTAAAATGAATAGGCATGTGCAAAAAATAAAAACTTATCTGCGTAACAAAATGTATTTTCTCACCACATGCATCTATATTTGATAAATTAGAAGAATAGACAAATATAAATGCTCTGCTTAGAATTTCCCATTTCCTTTATGTGCGTGCCTCCGTGCTGTGGGAGAACACCCAATTCGGATGTTATCACTTGACTAAATGAATATTATCAGTGTCTATTCAATCGAGTGATTACATCCGAACTGGGTGGGGAGAAAAGTGCACAAACACAAGACAAGCATGCAATAAAGAACCAAACCGGCCAACAGAAACTAACGAGTTTCCATGTGGATCTTTTACAGATCACAAGTGATTGAATTGGTGTTCCACCTGCCGAGTGTTACTGAATGTTTGAAAGAGTTCTTAAATGCTCATGTCACCTTCTTTTAGAGGTAACAAAAAATAGTTAAATGATAGTGTCCTAGTTCATATAAATTACCATTGTACCACCATTTCCATGTTCTGTGATTTTTTTTTAACAACAACATAAATTGAATCATTTTTTGTCATTTTTTTGGCTCGAAAAATTGTGACACTTTGAAAACATCCTCCACGCAAACTTGTTCAAAAACATTAGTGAAAAAGAAAAAAATATGTTGAAATAACTAATAGACCCCTTATGGGTGTTACCTCCCCCACACACCTTACTTTTATTTCTTCTCATCTTTTTATTTAAAGATGGCAGTATAAAATGATAGGCAGGTAACTTATTCATTTGCACCATACACAGAAATGTCTTGCCAATTAAACTTTAAAATCTTGCTTGAGTGCCAAAACTTGCCTCAGATAGTTTTGCTATTATTATTTTACTAAGAATAAAACTGATGTCTAACAAATTCTTTTCACTTGATTTACATTTTTACTACATTAAGAAAATTAAATATTTAATAAACAAACTCTGAACTGATTTGCATTGCATTTCACAATGAGATGGTAACAGGATGAAGTCGTCTAGTTTGGATGCTCCAATAAATGTACAGTACACGTATTTTTTCAAGGCACTGTAGCTTCCCTCCGCCTACTAATAACTTTCACATTAGGCTGATTGGTCATTGTAAACAGCTCCTAACGGAGAGTATGTGGTTGTCTATCTCTTCATGCCCCTGCAACAGACTGACGACCTGTCCAATGTGTACATATCTTTTGCTGCACTGACCATGACTCACTAATGGACCAAGTAGTTTGGAATAAGGATGAATGCATGGAGAAACATCAGTCTCCGGCATATTTGCAGTCAGAACAAACCTAACTCGTTATAAAACTGTTATTATGCTTTTCACGCAGCTCATATGAATCCTCTTGTTGAATAGAACAATGCATCGCTCTGGTGCTCTATCACTACAACTTATTGCAACGTACAATCAAATAAAGTGATGTTGCATTCTGTCTTCTAATGTTTTGATTTTGCCATTGAAGATATTAATGACTTGCTGTTTGGATGTTGCATCGATCTTCTCATATCTCTCTTATTTGTGAAAGCTGCCCATCAGCAGAAATGAACAGCATGCTGCACTTTTGTTTGCACTGTTTTCCTGCCATTTCCAGGGAATTTTAATTTGTTGTGTTTTTTGCAGCCTGCCAGGTAGCCTGTGTGTCTGCACTATTGTGTCACCAAACAATGGGGTTACAGGAAGAAAAGGTCAACACAGTCGCTGATTGGCTGAGTCGCCAGGCCACTTCCTGACTGCTGGGAAATGATTGGGCAGAAAAAGGAGGGGTATCTGTAGGTTTAATACAGAGGCAGGGGATTTGGGAGGGAGGGGGGCTTCTTGTCATTATTGTCATACACAGGGGAACATAAAGTGTGAGGATTTTTGTGTGTGGATGGATGGTTGAAGTCAGAGAGGGGGGCGAAACTGGATCCAATGTCCTATCAAGAGAATGGGGCAGAGGAAACACAGGCAGGAGACAGGAAGCTAAAGGAGGAAACTGCACCCATTGTCCCAGCACAACATTGTTACTAAGGCAACCGCCAGGCAGGAGGGAAGTCAGCAAAGATGGGGTCCAGTTTAGATTAAAGTCCCTTTAAAGCATAACCTTGCAAAAATGTGCGTGTGCTGACAATTATAAGTGACAACATTAGATTGTAACAGCTCCATGCGGTACGTGCACTTTCTAAAGCCTGTGTGTATTTATGCATGTGTCTGCAAAATAACTTTGAGGACTTGAGTTTTTTAATATATATTTGCTGAATAACTTGTGAAAGAAAATTACCCTCTGCATAGAGATGTGGTAAATTATTACGAAGAGTGGGATGCCATAATAGCACCTTTTAAAGGAGGGATCTTGACCTTACCTGTAATGATGACCTGGGCGTCATATGGCTCCATGTAACCATCATTAACCCCTGTTCTCTCAGCTTCTCTCTGCTCCTTGGTTTTCTCTGCGTCGAAGGGGTCTGCATAGTCCTCCAGGATAATCAACTATGGAAGAATCACAATGACGACTAGATCTTTTGATGATACATTTTAAAACACAACACAGAGGAGGTAATTTGATGCACATTTGTGTGTAGTGTTCATGACTAGAAAGAGGTGGTGAAGAGAAAAACGGAAATGCTTGTGCAAAGAGGTCACCACATTGTGTTGGCCTGTTTGATCTGATACAATGCAGTGAAACTATATTGTGTTCTTTTGAGAGAAATGGAAATTGAATACAGGCATGAACTGAAAGCACAAAGCACTAACTTCTCAAGCCAACAGTTGAGTTCATTCATGCACTGGACATTTTATAGATTATTAATTTAAATCCTCTTTTTGTCACATTTTAAATTTAGAGACGTAAAACCTGAGATTGGCACAGTTAATGTGGTAGAATCAGACCAATGGGATCAGTGACTTACCGTGGTTTTTATGTCAGATTTATCCTTTTCATTCTCTGTCAGTTTCTGTTCACTTATTCCTTTGAGTTTTTGAGTCTTGTCATGTTTGTCCACTTTGATCATTCTGCTGATATAAGCTTGAGCCAGACTTGATGTCCTGACTGGTCGATTTTCATCTGTTGTATCCATCTCGGTTTTGGTGTTCTTCCGAACTTTTCCAGCTGTCAGACTGTCCCAGAGTGCTCCACCATAACCAGCATTGTTCCGACCTAGTTCTATAGCTGAGTTTTTTCTGTTCCTCCCTGCCAACAAACCTCCAACACCTCCATCTTTACGGGGATTTCCTTTCAAACCTTCTCGTGAGAAAGTCGGTTTTGATCGGGTTTGTGGACCAGATTCTGAGGCTGATCGGACCCTTTCATTTCCATTTTTTAGATTGATGGGGAAATCCTTGAACCATTTTGCCATGACTACCAAGAAAGGAGCACTTTTCACGGATGGAGAAGTAATAAAATCTGTGCGCTCTAACACTTTTCTGCATTGGTCACCTTTGCGCGCAACACCTCGAACTTTTACGCACGCTTTCTTAGTCACCTCTCAGTTAGAAAAACGTTATCAACTAGTTGTACATGTAAATCAATGTAGTTATCTACCCTTTAAACTCCAAATGAAGTTAAATACTCATTCCTTGCATCTGTGGCTGAACAGATGAACTCCAGATGAGTTTTTGGAGATCTTTGGCTGCGTCACGGTGCACCTGCACCTACAACTATCCCTGCAGCTTAAAAAGCAACTTCTGCAGCGCGTAAATTCGAAAGAACTGATAGTTTTTCTTTGAACCTAGCGAAGATCCCATTCCAAGACCGTGATATGATGCGTGCAGTCTGTCGACAAAGCCAAGTGATGAGATTAAGAGGAAAGATGGTGTGCGCAGAAGTGGCTGGAGTCTGGGGAGGAGCTGCATTTGGAGAGAGAGGAGGGGTTCATATTAATAAGAATGCAAAGTAAACCATATAAACCTCAAGTTGAAATCCTGACATTTCCAAATAAGCTATTGAAAGCTTTACTAAATGCAAATACACCTGACAGATAACAGATTCAATTCAAAATGCAAGGCAAGTTTATTTGTAGCACAATTCATACACAAGGGAATTCAAAGTGTTTTGTAAAACAGAAAAAAGATGCATTGAAATTACAAAACACAGAATAAAAATGAAAGCGTGATTAATCTTCAGTCAACTGCACAATTAAACTACACTGTTTTCATCCTAGATTTAAACATTGTGACAATGTCAGCCTGTTTCACAGCCTCAGGAAGTTTGTTCTTCATGTTTAGTCCTGACTCAAGACACCAGCAGGAGGCCGGCACCAGAGGTTCTCAGATATCGAGATGGTTCACAAGGCACTAACATTTTACACATAGAGCAGCTTTAAAATCTATTCTCTGAGCCACAGGAAGCCAGTGCAGAGTCCTGAGCACAGCTTTAGTGTGATCATAGTTTTTGGTTCTTGTTAGAACTCGAACAGCAGCATTTTGAATAAACTGGAACTGTTTTAAGGTCTTTTTAGTCAAATTCATTGATAACCTCTAAGTCTGTTTTAAACACAAAAACCTCTGATCCTGGCAACGTTTTTAAGGTGGTAAAAAGCTGCTGATGTAATTACTTTGATGTTACTATTAAAGTTCATTATTACCTCCAGATTTCTAACTTGTTTTTTTAGTTCTAGAAAGAGAGATTGAACATAACTGCTGACCATCAATTACTGCTTTACTGATTAATTAATCGTGTCATATACAATAAATCTAACAAAAGACATCAATACAGGAGGGAAAAAAAATCACAACTCTTGTTTTGGCTTTAAATTGGACATAACCCAAACCAGTTCAACCAGCACATGTCAACAAACAGTGACATTTAGATTTCTCAAAGCAAAGAAACATTTTTCAAAGTTATTTTCTACATGTGTCTGATTTCTATTATTTGTTGGTGGTTTGTTTTTTTTTTTGCCAGTGTAAAGGGATATTCTTTACAAGGAAATCAGGACTAAGTAACAATTATTTGGTGGGTTTTGCTCCATCTAGTGGGAAATTTAAGGAGAAAAAAAGTCCTGTATTGTGACTTTATAAACAAACTATTACATTTGCAGCATATGGAAGGAGCTGCAGCTCCCACATCGTCTCATTCAGCCACAGCTGACGCTGCACAAACTAATAAGTGTCCACTACTCCTTTATCTCTAGATACAGAAGGATGCCTATAAACAGTGGGAAATTCACACAACATACCTGTTGTGTGAATCATTAATTTATATTGATCCAACTAGCTCTGAAATTTGATGTGAAGTGTTGAAATTATTCATTCAACAGATTTTTATTTTTTTTTACAAATGAATAATTTGCTTACAGCTTCAGATCTTTTTAAGTATTAATAATCTTTATTTAAATTTGCTGAAAACCAGTCTTAACTCAATGAATGACTGACGTAGAAAGTGACTAATCAAAAACTAAAGCTCCCATTTCGACTCCGCCTCTTTTAGTAGATTCGCCCAATCAGACAGGTTTATTTTCTGTAGTGAGCGGGGTAACAGGTTGCACTACAAGCAGTAAAATCAACTTGTTGCTTGTCTAGTTGTGGTTTTCAGAGTGGACTTTGATAAATGTCTGTAAAAAATCGCTTCAGAAGAGCAATCGGATAAGGATTACTCATAAAAAGGTAACTTTTTCGATGTTTTTCCACTTCGATCGTCAAACCAAGAGGCTAGAAGACAATATTTTACTAAAAGTTAAACGTTTTTTATCCAGTTTTCTGGTGGGTGAGTTATTATTTTCATCATTAATTTGAATAGGCAAAACTATAACAGGAGAATGTCACGGTAGGATATCATTTCTACTCATTTAAACAGGCAGCGATCTTTGTAGAGATGAGACTAAATCCACCTGCTAACTTTGAGATAACCTTTGATTCTTAAAAAGCTCATACAGGCTTCTTTCAAAACTAAAATTACTTTTTTTTTTGCTTAATTGCTAGAAAAAAATATTACTTTGTACATTGAAATTGACGTTACTTGTGTGTGTGGCCCCGCAACATATTGGCGACCTATTCAGAGTGAACCCTGTCTCTCGCCTGAAATCAGCTGGGATAGGCTCCAGCAACCCCAGTGACCCTACTAGGGATAAGCGGATCAGAAGATGAAATGAATTGTTGAAATTGAAGTTGTCTGTGTGTGGTTCGCAACAGGATGGCGACCTGTTCAGGGTGTACCCTGCCTCTTGCCTGAAATCAGCTGGGATATGTTCTTGCACCCCCTGTTCAGCAGTTCAGAAGATAAAACGTTGAAATTGAGGAGTTGTGTGGATGTACACCTGTCCTCCCAGGTGATCTAGTGAAAGAACTGTTCATTGAGATAATGTGAAGCCACAACATTGATGCTCTTAAGCTTTAAGCAAACACACTAAAATGTCCTGCAATGGAGAAACAGAAAAAAAGAGACTCAACAAATCACAGTTTCTATATGTCAAAAGAAAACAGCAGCTCAGATGAAACTAATGACAGATCATCAAAAATAGGGCATGTTTCATACACTTTATGTAGTATCATGTTTACTACAGTTTCATAGTAATATGATGATACACAATTACAGTTTCAATGACATAATTATGAATGAGGGTTTTTTTTTTTTCACTAGTGTGAGATAAAGTGTCTCTCATTTTTAGCACAGACAAGTGTCACAGTGGAATGTGAGAAAAGGGAGAGGCATACTTATCTTCTCCCGCTACCATGACATTTATGTTCTATTTAGTAACAATAGCGTCTGGTTTGTCATGCCAATTAACTTCTTTAGACCAGGAGAAAATAAATGGCCATTTGTTTGAGTGGTGAAAAAGGAGTAGTTACATGTGTGGAGAGAGTACAAGGGTCTGGTTTTATGTAAAGAATGTAACCGAGAGGGGGAATACTCAGAGGACCAAAGAGATGACTGGACACTGTGTGAAACAAAGTTTCTTAGATGTTCACATTAGCACTTGTCTTACTTAGCCTGTAAAACTGGGATTGTCTAAGACTTTGTGCACCTGTTAGATTTTAAATAGTTGACTGTAGTTTGTAAATGTTCGATGTGCTGCTGGAAACTCTGAACAAACATTTTAAACTGTACATTTCTTACTTGTAGTATTATTGTCATTTTAATGCTTGTTTTGAACAAAGTCGTTTTATTGCTGAGATTATATCCTCTTGAGGAGGTTACAACTTCCCTACACTTTGTCTTTTTCTTTGCCAAGTTATAAAATCACATCTTTTATTGGCATATATATTAACTTTTTTAACCTTTGTGCTTACAAAACTTCAACAAGGCCACAAAGATAATGGTGATTCAAACTTACAAGTCACTGGATTAGGTTTTTATTTTTGATGGGACACATTAGTCATTTTAAACTCTTGTCTGCTTTGTTATTTTCTATGGCTTCTTAGATCTTATTCTCTTATTCTTAGATCTGTCAGTAAAACAGCAGGTTAACAACCGGTAAAAGCACCACCTTTGGCTGGAAAGTACAGTAAGTCAGAGATAGTTGAAGGATTGTTTATGGAATAAGCCAGTAATCAGTTTTAAGGTTTTGATAAACTAAAGCTTATTTAGTGTTTTTATGGAGCAGAGTTGCCTCGTTAACTATGTGAAGGTAATATCACATTCAATATTTAATACTCTTACTTGTCAAAGTTGTCGCTATTGACAACATTGACACTAGAAAGAAGTGTCACTAGAAAGAAGGTCAGGGGTCAAAACCTAAAATTTTCTGACCTCAACCTTTGTGACTTTAATGATAGTGTTTACAAGAATTTGTAATTTGATCTTTGAGGGAATCTATAGTTGGTACTGAGTAACAGTTGACAATTCACTAAAATCCTTCAGTGGTTTTGGAGACAGAAAGAGGTGTAAATATGAGGATGGTGGTGGAAGTAAACGAATGTATCAGAGGAACAGCAACTTAGAGGTTTTTGGAGATAAAGTCAGAGAGGCCAGACTGAGATGGTTTGGACATGTGCAGAGGAGAGAGAGAGAGTACATCAGCAGAAGGATGCTGAGTTTGGAACCACCAGGAAAGAGACCTAGAGGAAGACCAAAGAGGAGGTTCATGGATACAGTGAAGGAAGCACTTCTTTGGTGTGATCAAAGAAGATGCAGCAGACAGTGTTAGATTGAAGAAACTGGCTTGCTGTAGTGACCCCTGAAAGGAAATGCCAAAGTCAAAGTTGTCACTATTAGTTTTGTTTAAGAGACTTAAACAATCACAGAATTCCAACACTGCTGTCATGAACCTACTTATTCATAACTATTAACCATTTAAAAAATATATTCAGAATTATGTTTGTTTATGTAAGGTAAATCCTAAAGTTAATATGACTGGCTTTATTTTGAAAAACTGTGAACTGGCCTTTGGGAACAGTTTAAGACTTTGGTAATAACTCCAATTGTTTTGTAATCAGAGTTTTCCAGGAGGTTTAAAATGAAGAGAAAGCTTGTGCATACTGAGAATAGCCGTCCCTGTTTTCCGCCCTACATCAGTTGGACAATGTCATGAGTTCCCCCATCGCTCTGAGTCGGCTGTGCATTCTTCCTCTGACACAAATAAAATATTAAATAGATGCAAACATGAAGACATACAGAAACTCAAAAACGAAAGAAAAACATTTAGTTGAATCTGTCTGGACTTTTCACAGGTTCGTCTGTTTAAGACGAGTATTTGACTGTGTGAATGGATAATTGATGGGGTTTGTTTTATGTCCGTGTGTGTAACCATTACTGGTGCATTACGTGTTTGCTTGAGCTTAGTGTAATAAGTAGGCTGCAGACTTCATGCATGACTTCACAGATTTGTTGTGACACACAGTTTCCACTGTGGTTCCCACAGGGTGGGAAAAATCACCAAAACTGCATAAATTGTAAACAGAAAGCATCTTCAGAGTTTGCATATGCCTAATTCATAAATGTTTTCTCTCCAGTTCTTCATTATTCTGCCTCTGCTTGTACTTGTATATGTAGAATAATCTAAAATATAAAAGGAATACCTTTCTTTGCTTTCATTGACAGCATTTCTTTCTCACTTTACATCTACTGGCTCACACTTTTATCTCCTAAAACCAGTTTTGTGCAAAAAAAAAAAAAAAAAAAACAACTTTAGTGTTAAATGGTCTAGAGATGTGTGTATGAGCAAAACTGGGTCACATATTTGATGGTCAGTTTTTTTTTTTTTTTTTGCTCATGTGGGAGTGTGAGCTGATTGTAGGAACAGCTTGACTTTGAGTTTTATCACTCACAGTACTGATAAGAACAGAAAAGCTGTGTTTTCTTTCTGTCACTTCATCCGACCTCCCTCACTCAGTCAGCCCACATTCTGCTTTTCACTTCAGGGAACTGTTGAGGGGAAGTGGAAGGTGCAAAGCATAAAGAGGTCAGTAGGGTGTGTTGTAATGGTTTTGAAGTGTTCGCTGTAACGATGGATATTACAGTGTCACCCATCCAGCACACGGTATAATTATCTGAAGTGGTGACAGGAATGCTCACATCAGTGATTAGGCGGAAGGCGTGCTGAGTTGAAGCATAATTTTAGATTTAATTATATGTGTTCCACTGGGGAGGATTAGTAAGGTTAAACAAAAGGTTGAGAAGTCGTAAAACTGAGCATTGAAAATGATTCTTTTTAGCTTTTCCCTTTATTTTATCTAAACAATGTCAATTTGTATCATTGAACAGGAAGAATGGTCAACACAGATTCAAAAAAGGCTCAAAATGGAACAACCAAACAAAGTTTCATAATATAGAATGGAACTCATTAAAAGTATTGGACAACATGAGTAACTAATAAAAAATGAAAGTGGTTTTAGAAGCTGTCAAAGTACTGTTTGGGGAAAATAACTTCAGTGGCCTCCAAAAGTTTAGTGTGTCCTTTCAAAGGGAGAGGTTTCTATAGGTGTGTACTCTCAGGTTAATGACTCATGGAGAACAAAGTTCACAGAACAAGTCAATAGCTGGAAATTGAATGTTAGAGCAAAGCAGAATTACTTTGTTCTCACATTTTAGAAAAGATTGTCTTTTGTTGAGACTTTCCTTCTGGGATCTATTAGGTAATGGAAATTTTAGAGTACCGTAATACAGACATTTTTTGTAATACGTGTAATACATGTATAACAATAGCTTAGGTTAAAAATCAACAAGATTTTTATTATGTGCAAACATAGCATTTCAGAAATGTTTGGAGGCATAGCTCAGTGGTTTAATGGCTGTCTTTGGACCTAAGAGTTGTCGGTTCGATTCCCAATGAGCTCATACCTATGTGTCCCTGGAGAAGACATCTAACCCCCAGTTACTCTCACCAATGGTGCCGTCAGGGCTGCCTGCAATGCAGCTAAGTACTATTCCCATGAGGAATTCATAAAAAATACAATCATGATTATTAGAAGTGGATGTTTTGACTTTTCCCATAAATTGTGTTTTTGGTGTTTAAACATTTCTACTTTTATTGCTGTCTTGTACATTTAAAAAGTTATAAAAACCTCCTAAGTCAGAAACACTGATAATCTTGCTGCTAAATGTTCACTTTTAGTCTCATAAATCAAAGAAATTCCAAAAGGAGTGTCCGATCAAAATCTTATTTTGTTCAATTTTTTTTTTTTAGTATTTTTTTTTTTTTTTTTTAAACTTGAAACTTTTTTATTTCAGACTCAGTCTCCTATAACATTATATACATTAACAAAAACAAATCCTCATATTCAAATGATACAGGTGACCAAGAACAGGCTGAAGCAAAAAAAAATGCTTGTGTGCCCAAAAAAACTAGCTTTTACAACATAGGTTACCTTGAAACAAATTTACAGAAAAGATGGAAAAAAGGAAAAAAATGACACAAATCACAAAATTTAGTAACTTTCAAAAATAAATTGTGAGAGTTTCTTTTTAAAAATTTTAAACGAAACACATTCTTTTATATCTTTAGTTATAAAATTATTCCATAAATGAGGTCCAACATAAGATAAACACCTTTGTCTGAACCCTTTTATGGTTTGGGGTAAAATAAATTTACAGTCATCTCTGAAATCATAAACAGTTTGTTGAAGTTTAAAGTATTTTTGTATATTTACAGGTAAAACATTGAACTTCGCTTTAAACATAAATTGAAGTACTTTGAAATTATGTAAATCTTTAAATTTAATCAATCCAGATTTAATAAATAAAGGATGTGTATGTTCAAAATACCCAACTTTGTTTATTAATCTTATTGCACGTTTCTGTAATAAAAATATCTCATTAATTAAAGTTTTATATGTTCCACCCCACAGTTCAACACAATACGTCATATAAGGAAGAATTGAAGAGGAGTAAATAACAGATAAAGCCTTAAAACTGAATAAATCTTTGGTTTTATACAGTATTCCTAGAGTTTTTGAGATTTTTGTCTTTATATATTTTACATGTTGTTTCCATGTCAATTTAGCATCGATTATAATTCCTAAAAATTTTGTTTCATAAACTCTTTCAATTTCAACATCATCTATTTTAAGTTTTGTATCACTATCAATATCCTTTTTCTTACCAAAAATCATATATTTTGTTTTTGCTATATTAAGTGATAACTTATTTAAATCAAACCAGACTTTAAGCTGTTGTAGTTCATGTTGAATGTTGCTCAATAATTCCTGGAGTTTTTTTCCTGAACAGACTATTGTTGTGTCATCGGCAAACATAATAAATTTAAATAAATTTGAACAATTACATATATCATTAATAAATATATTAAAGAGTTTTGGTCCAATAACAGATCCTTGTGGTATTCCACAAGTTACCGATCTAAAGTTTGATCTTACATTGTTTATTTCAACACACTGTTTTCTGTTTTCTAAATAACTTTTTATCCAGGAATGTGCCGTTCCTCTAATACCATATTTTTCTAATTTTATTAGTAATTGTTTATGATCTATAGTATCAAATGCTCGTTTTAAGTCTATATAGATACCAATTACATATTCATTTCTGTCCATAGAGGAACTGACCTCCTCAATCATGTTCGTCACTGCGTAGGTAGTTGTTAACTGTTTTCTAAACCCAAACTGTTGCGGAGAAATTAACTGATTTTTTTCAAGAAAATTATCTAACTGTTTAACAAAAAGCTTTTCCAAGATTTTTGAAATTTGTGGTAAAAGTGAGATTGGTCTGTAATTTGATATGAGATGTTTGTTACCACCTTTGAATATTGGTATAACTTTTGCCATTTTCATGTCATCTGGTACAACGCCATGATAAAAAGATTGATTACATATGTGAGTCAACAGTTGAGCAATTTGATCTATAACTTCTTTAATTATTATCACATCAGTTTGATTTATATCTGTTGATTTTTTATTTTTAAATGCTTTAACTATATTTTTCACATCCACTTCGGTTACTCCACATAGGAACATCGACTTTACACTTGTATTTACCGTTTCTTTAATTTTATACTTGTCATAATTTATATTACCAGTATTTATTTTTGAAGCTAAAGTCTGTCCCATGTCTATAAAATAATTATTAAATTCATTAGATATACTTTCCAGGTTTTCTACTTTTATATTTTTCTCATTTTGAAAATAACTTGGGAAGTCTGTGTTTTTACATCTATCAGCTAATACATGATTTATAACATCCCATGTCTTTTTAATATTATTTTTACTATCCTCAAAAATCTTATTATAATACAATTGTCTCTGCTTTTTTAAAATAGACGTCTGTTTATTTTTATAGTTTTTATACTCGTTCTCATTTTCATTGGTTCTATTTTGTAAATACCTCTTATACAGGTCTTTCTTCTTTTGACAGGCCTTTATTAGGCCAAAAGTCATCCATGGTTTTCTTAAACGTTTAGTTTTTTGGTTGTACATTATGATTGGACAGTAATAGTTGTATAGTTTCTGAAAAGTTACCATAAAGGCCTGGTAGGCCTGATTTGGATTTTCAACATAAACACCTTCCCAAGAACATTGTGTTAAATGATTTTTAAATGCTTCAAGGTTTTCAGGTTTCCTGAGTCTTAAAAACTTATATATTGATTCTTGTGGTTTTTTTTGTTTTATCATTTGACTATTTATAAACACAGGAAAATGATCACTAATTTCACTTAACAATATTCCACTTGTTGTAATTTCATATATATTTGTGAAAATATTATCAATGAGTGTAACACTATCACCACTTATTCGTGTTGGTTTATCAATAATCGGTCTTAATCCATAACCAAACATCTCATTTATAAAATCACTAGTTAACTTATGTACCTTCCATTTTAATAAATCAATATTGAAGTCACCACAAACAAACACGGACTTCTTATTACTCAATTTCTCTAATAATTTTGGTAATAAATGAATAAAATGATCAATATGTCCTCCTGGTGTCCTGTAAATACAACATATAAATATACTTTGTTCTTTATTTAGTTTGATCTGTATAGTCAAACTCTCCAAAACATCATCAATAACTAAACTGTCTATCATTTCACACCAATATTCTTTTAGGACATAAATTGCAACACCACCACCTTTTTTATTTTTTCTATTTACATAATATAAATCATATCCATCTAACATAAATCTCTCACTTTCTTCATCAATTAACCAAGTCTCTGTAATGGCAACAACTTGAAATGTACATGTTGATGATTTTAAACATGTTTTAATCTCTTCAAAATTTTTTCTAAGACTTCTACTATTAAAATGAATCATTGAAAATCCTGTCAAATTTAACTGCATCAATTGATCTTCTGAATAATAGGAAGCATTCATATTTTTTAAATTTAATATATGAGTTTCTGGATCAATATCTATATCAAAATCAGTATTTTTTACATCATTTTGTTTTAAATAATTTAAATCTAGCTCACGGAGGCCTTTTTCAACATCTTTATCTTCATTCTCCAATATGTTTTCATCTTCATCAAATAAATTTAAATGATCACTTATCATAGTCAAAATTTGTATGTAAATAACATAAACTCTTCATAAGTATTTAAATTATACAATCCTTTTCAATATAAATAATCATTTGAACATACCAAACAGTCCTTATGATTGAGGTAATGATCCAGTTCATTTATATTTCTCTAATTCTTTCAGACTTTTTATCATTATGGGTTTTCCTTGTTCGTTTAACTTTATGAAGATTTTTCCATTTCTTGTCCACGTAGACTGGATTTTCTGTTGTTTCCTCAGTAGACGTCCATATTTAGCAATTTCCCCATTTTTCTTGGTCAGATGTTCATTTAAGTAGATGCCAGTACCTCTTAGGTTCTTTGATTGTCTTAGTAGCTCAATCTTATGCTTGATGCTAGTTAGCTGCATCACAATAACAGGCTTGTTTTTAGGGTCCTTCTTAGGAAATGTGTAGCAAATGGACACATTTTCTTTGTTGAGGCTGATATTTTTGCTGCTAAAGAAGTCCAGGAGTTGATTTTCCAATGTTTGTAGTTCTTGAACAGGAGCATCTGAACCTTCATTTAGCTCTGCTGCTGCTCTTGCATAGCTTCTGTACTTTAAATCAAGCCCAGTGATGACAACATCTCTAACCAGAGATTGTTGTTCCATGTCATCAATTCTCATTTCTAAAAGTTCAATTTTTTTGTCTTTTTCAATCATTTTTTGTTTCAATTCCTTTACTTCCTCCATAAGTTTAATTAGAGTTGCTTGTTGTTGTCCAATATTACTAATCTCTTGACTCATGAAATTCAGAGACTTTTTTATTTCTTCAAATTCCTCTGCCATCTTCTTTGAAACAGTCGGCATTTAGTCTGTATTTAAAGCCACAAAGTAAGATCCAAGGTACCTTTAAAAGGGCTGCACAGAAGTAATCAGGTGCAGGTCTGAGTTAGCCTTTCTTCAGGTGCTCTCAAAAGTCCTCTCTCTTTGTTAATTGTTGAGCAATATCCCCAGAGATGAATCTACAAACATTACTATGAGAGTAGTAAAGTCATATTCCGGTTAGATGGTATTAATTTCTGTGGATTTTTGTTGGATTAAAGAGCAACTCTGAGCAGAAAAATCACAGCTGCAGCCATCTTTGATGACATCACATAAACATCTTAAACATCTTAAAACAAAAGACTGTAAAATGTTTTTATCTAAATCTATTTGATTTTATTTTTATTTTGTGCTGCCATAAATCCCAGAATTTTGTCATTTTTTTCTGACCGGTTTAAGTATTAACTCTATCTTGACTTAAAGCTTTAGCCCGATTTGGATTTTTATGATCATTTAAGGATGTTGCAATCTTTTAAAAAAGTTTGTATTTAAATGAGTCTCTATAATTCTACCCATTTAAATTCTAATTATTTCTTATATTTTTGCTGCTTTCCAGGTATGACTACTCAATCCTCAGGCCGGAAAACCCCAGTGGACTACGGCGTCCAGATCCGCTTCATCAACAATCTTGATGACACCGGTGGAGGCAAATCTTTGCCGATCCCCAAAACTAAAGCACAGTCTAGCTCCAAATATGGTGTAGCGGTTAGGGTGCAGGGAATCGATGGGCAGCCATATGTGGTGCTGAAGGATGGACAGAAGGGGGACTCATATGGGGTCCAGCTCAGGACAGAGTATTCTTCTGGCTATAGAAGCCTTCCACGGAAGAGAGAGAAGCCAGAGTCAGTGGCGGAGTATGTAGATGTTGGAGGACAGGGAGGTGCACTCCGCCGTGCTCAGTCCCATGGGTCACTGCTAGACAGGGATGGAGGAGCCGGTGATGGAGATTTCCAGCTTTCTAGACCGCCTGGAGACGGAAAGTCCGGTAGTTATGGGAACTTAGATGGAGGGATTGGAGTGAGGGCAGCCAGGGAAGAGGTATGGGATGTCAGAGGGAAAAAGGATCCATCAGGGCGCAATAAGTACCAGAGTTCAATGGGGGACAACCAGCCTTTTCCTGGCCAGCCTAAACAAATAGGAGAGCTTCCACCTTATCAAGTACAGCATCCTGTCAACAGGCAGGTAAACAGATTTGATGGCGTAACACCTGGAGTGCAGCAGAGAGGATTCTCTTCTGCGCCGCAGTATCCCCAAGCTACATCTCCTCACACCAGCCCAAAACCCTTCACCTCACCACCAGCCTATACCCACAGCAGCCTGGGACACAGCCAAGCCTCCATATCCAAAGTTTCTGCGGCACACCCTCCCAGACAGTGGGCTTCGATGGAGAAGCTACAGATGGATCTGAGCAACCAGCAGGTAGGAATCCCTCCTCTGTTTAGTCATCACTGTGTATGTTCACTGAGCTCTAAACACCATTAAGCATGCAACATTGCAAGGGTAGCTTTCTGATCTATGTCTTAAGGTGACCCCTGACCTTTTACTGGACCAGTTTCAGAGTGCAGAGATGAGCAGTGATGAGGAGCAAGTCATGCAAGCTGTGTACAATATCATAAGACAAGGGTACAGAGTTTCTTTTTATTGTAGCTTCATGCAATCAGACTAGTCAGAAGGTAATTGTTAAATATGTTTTCAGGTCTAATGAGAGCGACGTTGTCATCAAGCACAAGGCTAAGACTATCCTTCAGAAGGTGCACAGCATAAAGGTGGGCTTTTTTTTTTTTTTTTTAATTCTTTGAATGTTCTCTTTATTCCATAAAGAAATGGCATACGTAAACGTCTCTTTTTACACCTCTTTTGTTAGCAAGCTAACGAAAGCCCTCGGGATGAGTGGATGAGAGAAAAAAGAGAGCTTGAGACAAAAGTGTCCCAGCTACAAAATGCCCTGCGAGAAGAAAGGAGGGTAAGTGGAGCTGAGAAGGAGACGGCTGTATCTCATGACTTTCAGTCCGATACATTCCCTCCATCCCTTCATTATGAGGCTAAATAAGAAATTCTATAAGTCGTCATTTTCACAAGCAAACCTTTCTGTTCTCAATCAAGTGGATAGAATGTCCGGAACTTTTTGTTTGAATCGGAGATACAGTTCTTTCTTACTTCAGTGGAAAATGTCTGAAATTACCCAAAGGTACCTCGCCAAATTACCTCTGCTGTAATTACATGGATCATATCCAGAGCTGGACACAAACACTTGTCTGAGTCTCCTTGAAATGGATAATGGCGTCAACAACCAAAGAAACCTATTCTGTGTTTTTATGCTACTTTGACTAATCCAGCCAGGATGTCTGAGGGGGTTCTTTAGAGTAGTGTGCTTCAGAATAATCTCAGATAATCTTTAAAGCCCTCAGGCCTGGTCAGAGGTGCACACACAATAATCTAACTTTAATAATGACTCATTATATGTTGGTTTAAAGAAGCTTTGCCATTCTTAATCCCTAATAGCTCTAAATATCTTAAGCACTTATGCAGTTTGATCAGCAGGCAACGGTTCCTTAAAAGCCAGTTGTTTACGTGGTCAGAGCGAGCTAATGTCTTGTGTTTCACCGCTCTCATTTATTCATCATGTCTGCTTGTCTGCAGGACTCTAAAAGCAATTCAGACCCCGCTCTGAAAGCTGAGCTCGAGTCCTGTCTGGATGAAAATCTGCTGCTCCAGGACATGTTGGACCGGAAGAAACAAGAATTAAATGAAACCCAATCAGAGTGAGGATACAGTAGCATACAAACACACTTTAGAAAGCAGGAGTGCTCTGAATCACATTCTGTGAGCCGTTAATGCTTGTTTCATAAAACAAGCGACCTCTATTCAGTGTAGAGAGTTCCTTCTCATATATTTGGTGTTCCTTCTTTACCTTGCAGGCTGACTCAGCTGCGTATGGAGAGAGAAAATGCAGAGACACGGGTTAGAGAGATGGAGGACCAGCTGGCTGAGCTTCAAGATGATCTCAGGAGAGAAAATGGCAGCAAGACGGTATCAGAAAGTTGTGACATTTGTTAGATTAGTGACTTCCTAACTTTCTGAAGAGTCCAGTTTTATTACGACAACACTATAAATCCCCCCCCCCCGTGGCCCCCCTGCCTCACACCTGCAATGCTGCCTTTTGCACACAAAATGTGCAAATCTCATGCATTTTTCTCATAGAAGTATAAAAATGTTTTTTTTTGGCTTGGTTTTGCCCCTCACTGAACCTGAATAAAAGTAGTATTTTTTTGTGCTAATAGGTCTAACATAATACTTACTATAATTAAGTTATGGAGATGTTGTCATTGAGGATCAAGTTAACACTCCACCCTATCTTCAGGACCTGGTTTCCTGTCAAGCAGAACTAATGGAGGTCTGCCAGCTGAAACAGAAGCTGGAGGAGACATTAAGACAGAGAGAAAGGGAACTGACCGCTTTGAAAGGCGCTCTGAAAGAGGAGGTGGCGACACACGACAGAGAGATTGAAGCTCTCCGAGAGCAGTACAGTACTGACATGGAGAAGCTCCGGAACAACATGAAGCAAGTGTCCCAGGTCTGCTTGCTCACACACTGAAAGAATTTCACAAAGATTTCACCAAAAAAAGCAAAACTCTTTTGAATAAAAAAAAAGGAGACTGAGTAAGAAAAAAAACAATGAAGTGTCACTTGTCTTCATCAAAACAATAGGGATTATTAGATTGTGGGCTAAGGACGAAAATCATGATTGTAAATATTTCCTTCAAGTTCGCAACCAAACAAACCAGAGTGAACAAAGTTCACTTTCCATTTGTTTTTTTAACATTAGATTAACTTCACTAAATTAATTGAGTTTTTGAAATGAGAATACTTTGTTTCTTTTAAAGAATGTGTGTGGAAATCCCTAACAGGATTGCGGGAGGTGCCTGAGCCTATCCCTGCTGATTCAAGGCGAGAGGCAGGGTACACTTCTCACAGTTTGCTAGTCTCTCCGGGGCCACACAGACACACAAACACTCCTTCCTAGGGCATTTTTATATAGGGACCAATCAACCTAACACACATTTTCGGAGGATGGGAGGAAACCGGATTACCCCTGACTTCTAGCTGTCTGGTCACTGTGCTAACCACTGCGCCACCGTGATGCTACTTATGACAAATATTCCTTTTATTTAAAAATCACAAAATAATGGTGAAATTTTTATTGTGCTACAAAAGTTTTCTTTTTTTTTTTTTTTTTAACTTCCCAACTATCATCATCAGCTAATGTTTGTCCCTCACTGGCAACAATCTTGCAACAAACATTGAAATATTTTATCTCGTTCTGGAACTGGCATAAATTATCCGGATAAAAGAGAAAAAAGTTTTGGAGCATGCAAACAAAGTTATTGAAGTGGCAATGTTTTTTTTTTTCTTTTTACACTTCAGAGAAAAGGAAAGATTCAAACAGTATGAAAAAGCTTTTGATCACATTGTGTAAAATTCTGACAGAAAACAAGCTAGCTACTTGATTTGTTTTTTGCAGACTTTTTAACTGTACAAAGTTCATTTTTATTTATGTGACTTTTTTTCTACACCAGCACACATACATTCCCAGTCGTACACAAAATGCTAACAAATTATTATTAAAATTTGTCATGACGTAGCTTCAGAAACATATCACCAATTTTTAGACAAAGTTTCCCCCAATTTGAGAAGTTATACTCATACCTTAATTGTTTTTGCTTGTCAGTTACTAAAATTTCTGCAGATAATCAGCAACGTTAACTTGAAAAGAAAAATTTCTTAAAGTTTAGGAGATGTAGGAGGACCCAGCAATCGTCTTTGACCATGTTACCATGTTTGGGATTAAAGGCAATCTGTTTTGGTTTTTTTTTTAGACTCAAGCTGGGATTGAGGCTGAAAGGCAGCGTGTGAACTCATCGGTCCGCTCCCTGCAACAGCAGCTGGAGGATTGCAGAGATGAGAGCAGCCACTGGATGGAGCAGTTCCATGCCACTAGAGATGAACTTCGCACAGCCAAACAGGAGTAAGTGTGTTTAAACTGAATCACAATGCTGATGGGGTTTATCAATTACTACCAACCCAACGTATTGAGATTTTGTTTTTACTGTCTGCTTTTTATAAAAAAAGTTTTTCCTGCTCTTACTTTACTGCTGATGTGTTTGTATTTTTCTCTCGCTCCACCTGGTCACTGTTTCCACTCCTTTCTGTCAGAGAGGCACCCAGCAACCCTGAAGCAGAGTGAGGGTCACTGATGTAACATTTGTGTTTAGATTTGCAAACATGTAGCTGTGTCGTAACAATCTAACTGTGTCCCTTTAGAGCTAAGGCTGTTCACACCCTCTTTAAATTTCATGTGCAAAGCCACAGTTAGTCTTATTGAATACCAATATTTTCAAAAACCACTGATAAAAATGTCAATGTGTGACTCTTTGTGGGACTGGCGACAACAATGTAGCTAAAAATGGCCGACAATCCCATAGTGAAATTTAGAAAAATTCCTGACATCAATATCATGGATCCATAAATCAATATGTACAAATTCCGTAATCAATTAATTACAATAAAAATACACAGATGAGTGGTGTGGACAAGCTTTTATGTACGTGTGTGTGTTTCATAGAATGTGTCGTGGACTTTATTGTTATGGACATATGCTGTAAATTAACACACAATTTTATAAACAAAATTATCAGTTATTGGTCATTAACTTTAACAAACAAACAAGTCCATCATTTACTTGTATAATCCAGCTACTGATAATCATACTACAAGGCCGTACTTGTGATGACTGTGTTCTGTAAAGATTGAATAAATGTGTAATTTTTTCAGCCTTTTGCAGATTCGTCTGGAGAAAGACGAGTCTGAGGATGAACTGAAGGAGCTAAAAGAAAAAATAAGCACAATGAAACAACAGACCCCAGATCCAAAACACACACAGAGTCTAAATCAGGTACGACAACTAAACTTATTTACATCATTATTCAACTGAGAGACCTCTTAAGGTTTAACCATCACATCATTTCTGTTTAGGAGCTCCAGCAGTGCAGTGCTAACCTGCAGAAGACCAAGTCTGAGCTGGAGAAGCAGAGGACAGAGTTTGACAAAAAAGTCATGGAAGTAATTTCTTTAAAGAAATCGCACCAAAACCAAGAAGCGGAACTTAAGTATGAGATTGGTAGACTCAGAGATCAGCTGCAGCGGGCCAAGGAGGACTTTGTAAAGGCCCAGGAGAAAACTAAACTGGTTGGTTTATTGTCCTGAAAAGATCCTTCACATAAGATCTCTTCTCAAATGATCTTTTTAAGAATCATCTGGTTGTTTTTTTGCAAAAGCCGTTGATCTTATCTTTTTATTCTCACAAATAGCTACCAGACCCTGCAACCATGTCAGAGTTGGAGCAGAAGCTCAGTGTGGCACAAAGTGAAGCAAGCCAACTAAAAGAGAAACTTTCTCTCACTGAGGAGACATGTGAAAGCACTAAAAGTCGCTTGGTCAGAGCTCAGATGGACATCAACTCTCTTCAAGATGCCCAGAAGGATCAGGAAGCCGCCAACACTCGCCTCAAAGAAAAACTTTCCAGATTAGAGGTAAAGTTTAATCTGCTCAAACCCTAGCGAGCTGCTTTACAGTGGAAGATATGCGAGTGTGTAAGTTATCCTTTGTGGTTTACACAGGCTCAGCTTCAAAATAATGCTTCAGAGAGTTCAGAGACAGAGATGGCTCTCCACGCTGAGGTGAGAGGTCTGAGGTCTGAACTTGATGACGCAAAGAGAAAATCTTCCAGACAAAGCCACGAGCTGCAGGAACTGAGCCTGCGCCTGGAGGATTCAGAGAAGGACAGAGAGATGCTTAAACACACCGTCAGCCAGCTGGAAGAAACAAAACGGCAACAGGAGAAAACTTTGGAGAAACTCAACAAAGAAGTAAAATAAGATACTTTTGCTTTGTTTTTTTGTTAAAACAGGCAGACAACATGCAACTAAAATGTTTTTTTTGTCTCCCATCAGTACGAGACCCTAAATGTCTCCTTACGAGAAGAGACACAAGTTCTCAAAGCTCAGCTGGACGATCAGAGAGAGCGAGCACGTAAAGAAATGCAGGATGCACAGCGTCATGGAAGCGATGCTCAGACTGAACTGGAGAGAAGCCAAATAAACCTGCGCAGACTGGAGGAGGAGGTCTGTGTGTGTTTTCTCTTTTATCAAATCCTTTTCATTAGGTCTGATCATTATGAATTGTTTGAGGTAAAAAAAAAATTCCGGTAGTTCTTTTAACTTAGTTTCACATGTCTCGGTAGATGTCACGGCAGAAGAAGGAGCTTCAGTTGGCATGTGAGGAGAGAGATAACCATCAGCTGGATAAAGAACTTCTCACCAACCGGCTCCGCCACCTGGAGGGAGAAGTAGAAGCCAGCAAAAACAGCAACAATGAGAAATCCCGTGAGGTTCGCATTCTGGAGGTAAAAGAGGATCGATTCTCCTTGTTTTATAGTCTGTAGAAACAAATTATGTGATGAACTTTGGCTCAGTCATTGTGTGGCTTGTTGTTTTTCAGGACAAGCTAAAGCGAATGGAGTTGGAGCTAGAAGAGGAGAAAAGCACCGTGGAAATGCTGACAGACCGAATAGCCAGGAGCAGAGACCAAATCGATCAGCTCCGCTCTGAGTTGATGCAGGAGAGATCATCTAAGCAAGATCTGGAACTGGATAAGAATGCCATGGAGAGACACGTACGTCCACTCTGTGTTTAGTATCAGCAGTCAGGACCTCATGAACCTGTTTGATTTCACACTTCTATGTCTGTCATGTAATAAATATATTTTTGAATAAAAAAAATTTTAATTTATATTTTTAAACTGCAGCTGAAGGAGCTGAGGAGTCGTGTGGTTGAAATGGAAAGTCACTCTCGCTCCTCATCAGGAGTCTCTCAACTGGAAAACAAAATCCAGGAGCTGGAAGAATGTCTGCGCACTGAAGAAAGGTAAAGTTCACACATATACTTATTATGTAATTACCGGTATGTTTTTATTACTTCTACCAAATGAATGTCCTTTTTTGTGTATTGTGAGTTACTTATAGTTCACTTTTCCATTTGAACTAAATCACAAGTAATGTAACTCAAAGGTTTTTTGTGCTGTTTTGTTTTATGCTGCATATTTTATTTGACTTTTTGGGGGAATTTTGTTATTAGTAAGTGTTAATGCAACAAACAAATTAGACTTTCATATCTAATTTTTTTGTTTACCTAAAGGGAGAAGAACTCTTTGTTAGCGTCTCAACGTCGCCTGGAAAGAAAACTGAAAGAGTTGAACATCACACTAGACGAGGAGAGACATACACACACTGAGAAGAGAGATCAGGTATAGACATCTGTAATACTCAACATATCGGACCAAACAGCCAAATATGGAGTTTTCTGGTTGTATTGCAGCTTGCTCTGAGAGTGAAGGCTCTGAAGAGACAGGTGGATGAGGGAGAGACGGAGCTGGAGAGACTAGAGACTCTGCGGAGAAAAGCTCAGAGAGACATGGAGGAGCAGATGGAGCTTAAAGATGCATTACAGGCCAGAGTCACAGCCCTGGAGACTGAACTAAAGTAGGTGTTTCTTTCTTTTTTTTCTTTCAAAATGTTACTCAGCCTTTTTTAATTATTAGATCATATACAGTATAGCCATTATAGCCATATCTCCCTGCATGCCTAATAGGAAGTATCCATTGGTCTCTTGAAGTCTCAGCACTCAGACTTCTGCTGGAAAATTAGCAACCATTACTCAGACTCTGTTGTCAAAATAATCATTCTGGCTGTCTTACCTTACTAACAATGCATTCTTTATAGTCCAAATTTTGTCGCACAAGTTGTTGCACAAGTTCTTCAAGTTAATAAATGACCAATCAGATGCACCAATTAAACAATGCAGTGGCTGTCCACACCTGTTAGGAATGTTTGATAAACAGATTTTACTTAGCCAATGGTAGTAGGAAGCCAGGCTGTGAGTCAGACGGTTTGGTAGTTTGCCGCTCTCCAGTGGCAGTGGTGTGAACCTTCAAACGCTTTTGCTCTTCTTTGGCTAGATGATTGCAATGCAAGCACAAATTAGAGCTTTGATTTCATATTTCTGGCGTCATAGATTCAACATAAAACAATTTATATTGGCAAAAAAATTGCAACTGAAATGGGTTTGTCTGTTTAGAGCTGAACATTATGGGTGATATCACGCTCACTATCTCCACCCCTCCCAAATGTAGAGTAATTGTAACACAATCTGGGTAAAGCAGGCCAGCAAGCAGCCATGTGTGAAAGAGATATTTTGCCAAACTTAAAAGATACATTACCACAGGGGAAAATAACCAACCTGCTCCAAGAGAAACATGTTATTACTCAGAGTGAAAAGTAGAGGGAGTGCTCAGACAAACATTTCTATTGCTATTCTTGACTAGATGCAGACAAATGTTAGTGTTCCAGGCTGGATCTGCAAAGAGAGCTTAATGATGGTTTGTGTCACACAGGAGGAAGACTCAGGCAGCAATGCGACCGGCTTTGGATTCCTCAGCCCTCAGCTCAGATGACGATGATGACAGTCTATATGATCCGTCCTCCATCACCTCCTTCCTAACTGAGAGTAATCTTCAAACAAGCTCCTGTTGAGGCAGCTCCTAAAACCCAGGCTGAAAAGGGAAAAACAATGTAACACTGCCAAGTGGAAAAAAATGGAAGGAGGTGCATGGTGACTGGGAGAAAAGCTAGTAACAGAATGGTATGTACCATGGACAATATGGGAGGCCCACAAGGATCCGGGAGGTTAATGACAATGTGCAGCTTAACAAGGCGCGGGGCTTCCACACGAGAATGGACGGAAGGAAACTGAACATGTCAGACATTTAAAGGAATTTCCTTTAGACCAGGCCAGTTTTCTGCATATAGTACATAACTTGGTATCAGGTCCTAAAGATTTTATAGAATCAGAAAAAAAAAACAAAACACAGAAGTAGAGGAATAAGATTTGGTCACTGCTGTAGGTTTAATGTTTTTAACCCATGCTGTAAAATGACTGTTCTGTAGTCATGGTTAGGTCCTTGTCTATGGAATGAGGGGGTTGGCTTTACTGAGGGACTTGGGTTTGCTCAGGGTGCCATCGCCAGGGTTCCTGCTCGATCAGCTAGGTAGTGGCATGGCTTACCACCACCTGCTTGTACCTTCCTTGTAGGAATCATCACTGCTCCCTCTATCTTCATTGCTTGAAAAAGTTGCCACCTCTTCCTGACCCCATGTGGACCTGGTGCCCAGGATGGTATATGCTGCCAACTATATTCATCAAAAAAGGAGCTCTTACAGGAATGTTTAAAGGTTTTTATGATTTGATGGTCGATTCTTATGCTCTAAGAACCAGTGGTCGGTCTCTTATTCTCTAAAGACCCTCCTTCTCTCTCAGTGTCCTGCAGGTGCACTTACACAGCAAACATCTCTAAACACTCTTAGCTCATTGTATTCAACCTTCTGAACTGGTCACTCTGTTGTACTGATGCCCAGTTTATTGTCGTCATATGATTTGATTCGTGATGATAAATGTTTTTTGGGGTGGGGGTGGAGGGTTGAGTTTGAACGTGTCTTTTAGGTGCTATTTTCACTTGTACAAATCTGCCTGTTATGGTTTTCAGTGAAGAACTGTAGTTTTCTGGGGGGGTTTGTGTGTTTTGTCTGCCCTTCTGTTCATTTTCTTTATCACTTATTTCCAGGTTCAGAAAAATTGTGTAAATATGCTAATACTGGAGTGATAAAAAATATATATTTTTGAAATTGAATTGGTAAAACTTGAGGCTCTTTAGATTTCTTCTTTGCAAATTTGTTCAAACATACTACAAATAATCACTTTTGTTGTAAAAAAAAAACTAAAATGCACAAGCAGCTAATATTTTACTCTATGTTTGAAGGTGATGTCTTCAAATAATTATGAGTTCTGTACTAAGTTGTTCCACTCTTACTGAGTGTATTTTCTTCTCAGTTTGATGCCGAATAGAAGAAAAAAAATTGCTGTTTATCTGGCTATTTTTTTATTAGGACTACAATATTTGGTGTTGGAATATTGGAGACATAATGGGAAGAAACAATAATTTAAAAAAAAACAAACCTGTGAGACAGTGCAATGTACGGCAATGTAACAGTGTAATGGCATTTAAAAAAAAAAAACTCTTCTTTTCAAATCAATTTAAAATCTTGTTTTATTTTGGTAGTTTTGACCAACTGAAAGATTCTCCCTTTTTTTCTTCACAAATCACAGTGCAACTTATTAAATTAAAGTTATTTTTTACTACCCTAATATTAGTTAATGCCGTGCTATTTTTAAAACCAGGCTGAAAAACTATGTAAATTTGTAACAAGTCTGTTCAATTGTCAACTATTGTTATGAATTCTACGCTTTGTTCTGGGACATATTCTATTAAAACACTTTGTTTCATTTGATTGAGCTCATGTTAGGTCTCTACCGAGATGTTGCACTGTTAGCATTTTATCATAATTTTCTTGTATGCAAAGTTAAACTCTTCTCATGTTGCTGTACCATGCACATCACTGTGCTTTTTATTCAAAAGTCCATCCATTTAACTCAAGCCAAAAGTTTTCAAAAGGTGCATTAACTTTAACAAAACAAGAGACTTCCTTCATTAAAAACAGCAGATCTTTAAAATATTTGTGTTCATGGAAAACAATTCATGAATTGTCTGTGTATTTTGGTCAGTTTGTAATATGCAATGTGCCTTATGGTTGTTTAGATTTGTTTATTCTCTCAAAGTTCTCTAAATTCTCAAGAAATTTACTTTAAAGTAAAATAAGATTCTTTAAAGTTCAGCTTCTTGCTGAAGCTTTATTTTAAAATAATGAACTTCTGTAAATCTGTTACAAAGTTTGAGTTAGTTTGATTGCTGAATCTGTGGGCAGTTAGAAGGGTTGGGATCTCACTAAATGAATATAAAAGATCTGATTATTAAACACTAATAAAAATTGATTCACCTGTTCTGTGCACATACGTCCTGTCTGATAGAAAATAATGTGTATTTGTAGAAGCTGCACGTCACTATGCATTCCTTTGTTATTTCTTAAACTTGCTTACTCTTTTATTGTAAAAGCCTTACTTTTTTGTCGCAAAAAGTATTATTTGTAAAATATATTTAACGTTCTAGATGGTTCAACCTGTTCCTTTTTGTTTACATTTTGAACAATCATAAAAATCTTGTTTTTTTTTATTAGAAGTTATGAGTTCAGCAAAGCTGTAAAAGAGTAATAAATGATTTGTTAGATGTGAAACAGTTTCACTATGTACTGTAATCATTGACTGAAAACAAATTGTTTTTTTTTGTCATGTAATGATTTAGCAATAATAAACTATTTTAATTAAGATGATTCATGCTGTTGTGATGATTTATCTCTACAGTTCCATTTAATAGACTGATTAGCCAAAACCGATGATTACAGATGAATATCTTTTATAGCTGTATTGTGTTCTGGTTCACATATACATAATGCATCATATGGAATATGTGTCGCTCTTTGAAATCTCTCGAACACATAAAATTATCCTTTGCGTGTCTAAAAGCCAACTCACTGAACTCTGCAGGATTTTACACACTCAAGCAAATTGAATTGAATAAAAAAATTCTAATTAAAATAACTGAAAATCTGTTGGCAAGCACTGTAAATGAAGTACATATTATTCTTTGATGTTAGATATTTTTCTTTAAGACATTGATTATTCCTTTGAGTAAAGAGGAGGCCTTTATTCCTCCTGTTTGGACTTGGGGAAGATCAAACAGGAGGTTTATGGATACAGTGAAGGAAGACATGAATATAATTGGCGTAACCGAAAAAGATGCAGCAGGATAGGGTTAGATGGAATAAACTGACTTGCTGTGGCGACCCCTGAAGGGAAATGCCAAAAGAAGAAATCAACCAAAATGATTGAGTGTAAGATTATTTTACAATTTTTTTTTGTAGCTTAGATTCCCAGCAAGACAAAGACGGAGGCCTCAGGAAACTCTTCTTATTGCTTGATATGTCAAAGAAAGATGAGTCGGGTAACAAATTATCTGTTAGAACTTGCCAAAGCCAGGACATTGATACAGAAAGACATGGAAACTCAGATGTAACAGTAGTTACAGGAATCAGATGATACAAGATAAAGTCGTCAGAGTTGTTTAATTTATTTCACAATAAAAGAGGGACAGACAGTCTACTGATAAAAGATAACATGAGGTCAATCTGTCAATAATGAGCAGAATCAGGGAGAAAAAATCTGACTTCATTCAGATGAGTCCACTGAGCAAGTTTAGAAGGAGTGACAATCAACGTGAAAATGTGGCACAGAAATTTTCAGTTTCAGATCAAACTTTTAGTCTACTCATACAAAAAAGTGTTAAAGGAAACTACATGACTTTGAATCGTATTTTATGAATAAGTATTACGCGTCAAAAATGGCTTTGGACATTGAATATAAGCTGTTTGGATTCTTCAGAGGATTTCTACCTCGTTTAACCACAAACATTTTTTTCACCACCGGTACATCCAACCAATCCAGAAATACCAGAGGTGGCTGAGGACACTTCTTGGTATCTGTAACTCGATGTCTTTGTTGCCCGAGGGAAAAACAGTCAAGTACTTACGTCAGTAAAACTTGAACATGTCAAACAATTAAGTGTTTTTTTTTCCCTGAATATCAAGAAAAGTAAATTTCACTTAAATTATAAAAATAGAAAATCCTTAAGTGTGTAGATTATTATCTTCATTATCTTTAGTTAGAGGGAGTTGAGATAAGAAATCCTCCCGCTGAGTAACGATTCAAACTTCAATGTTGACATTGTGACAAAAAAAGAGGCAAGCCAATGTTTTTATAAAGCATATTTAATGTACAACACAATTCAAAGGATTTTACATAAAAATTAAAAGCAATGTGAGGGAAAGAGAAAAAAATAAAGAGCAGCTACACATTAAGAAACATTTCAAATATGAAACAATTTAAGGAGTTAAACATCTGAAAAAAAGATGGAGGTACCAAGAATACATTTACTGTCAATTAAATGCAACAACATATCAATTGCAGAAAAAAAGATAACAAAATCCAGTTGGTTCATGTTGATGTCTCAAATGTTAAAAACAATTTTAAGTTTGCTTTTCATTTGCCACAATTCCTGTCTGGAGAACCTTTTTTTGCAATTAAAATAAATTGTCAATTTTTTTGTCATAATAAAAAAATGTTCTCAGGAGGATGGCTAGGCTCTCGGTTGGAGATGCAGTGGGGAGCTCTGTCATCCGAGAGTAGCTAAGATTAAAGCCAATGGTCCTCCGGGTCGAGAGAAGCCAGATGGGGTGGTTCAGGCTTCTGTTTGGGATGCCTCCTATGCACTTCCCTGGTGAAGTGTTCTGGGCACGTCCCATTGGGAGGACACCAGAGACCCACCGAACAGACTATGTCTCACAGCTGATCGGGGAACGCCTCGGGAAGCTGGAGGCAGTAGCGGGGGAGAGAGAAGCCTGGGTTTCCTGCCTGGGGTTTTGCCTCCACGACCCAGCCCCGGATAAGCGGAAGACAATGAAACAGAATGGTAAAATGTTCTGTTTTAAGTGTAAATAGAGCAAATGTTGGCCTGTGTTTTCGCAGCCTCCTCAATGTGGTTGCAGAGTCACTGCACAACATATTTGTGGTAAATATTGTGTTGGAAAAACAGACTCATCTGTTGTGTTTGTGGCCGCAACAATACACAACCAAATTGTTAAATGGTTTAGTTGTTGTTGCCAATCAGACAACTTTCTCAAGACAAATTTGAATTCTATCTTGATAGTAAAAATGTCTAATGGTGACCGGTATATTACCAGTGACAGCAGGTCAAACAGTTAAACTCCTATTGAATTATTGGTCTCCATTTTTAGTTGCGTATTTGCATGATTTACCATTACAAATTTTGTCGGAGACCTCAAACCAGCAAGAAAAAACTTGTCCTTTCCTCTCAACTGTCAGGGTAAAGATGATTTATGACATAATTGTGTTGAAGCTGTTATGAGTAAACAGGATTTTGGGTGATGAAGACGGGTCTCTGCTGGTGCCAGAGATGAAACAGTGACTGTTGTTCCTGCCTAGAGCACTGCTGGGAAAGGAACGTCTGCTATGTGTTGCATCAGCTGGTTTTGAAAAAAACTGTTTAAGAGGAGTCTAAAGTATGGAGACATTTAACTCTTCTGGCAATCCTGTAAATATTTTACTGAAGGGGAAATCTCTCCACGGTCAATGGGTGGAGTTGATTGTTCAGATTGTACATTTTTATTATTTCAGTCACTTGTTTCTGAACCAGTTTGTTTTAGATAAAAGTCACAATCCTGCAGGATAATTAAACAAGTCTGGTCTCTTTGTTTTAACATCCTCTTCAACATGAAGCACATCACGTTGTGCGCAACTGTTTGTTGCTCTTGTGCCTCAAAAGTTTGTTGATTTGCAGTTATTTTGTCCCTGATAGTAAAGTAGGTTTAAAAAGAAAAGCGGTATTTTTGTATTGAGAATAAAAAAAATTATCTGGAACAAAAGGTCACACCTTTAGGGTTTTCTGTTGTGTTGTGTCCACACTCCTACATTTCATATCCAACACCCCCCACCTGTCATATACACTACTTGTTTTGTTAGGCCATGATAATTGACCCTGCATGCTTTCCATGGGTGGAATTGAGTTTCCATGTTCACGCAATCCAACCTGATTGGCCGGGAGCTGGGTGTGTATTAAATTTTAATCTCTAGTTTGTTTGCTGTTTTACACGGCAGCTGGTGTGGGTGTGAAGTGTAACAATGTTACTCCTATTTTCAGTTTGTGGGAATGTAGGTCTTTTATGTATCAACTAATTTAATTATTAGTTTCCCAAAATAACGGGAGTAATGAGTAAAATAGAGGAGTGGAAGGACAGTTTGACAAATTTGTAATAAAACTATTTATGACTAACGTCACATGAAGGGTGAATCTAAGATATTTCTGGTTTGAGTTCAGAAGTGCAACTTCTAAAAGTATCTTGTGAAGTGTCACTGGATAAACAAAATAGATACACTTTTTCCTGTAAGGAATATTTTTCTATTTAAATAATACTGAGAAGTCATTTTTAAGAACTTTTAAGAATGTATCCAATATCAGCCAAAAGATTATGTGTCATACATGTTTTATACTTTGTCAGTCAGACTTCTGTTTAAATTACTAAGGTTTGATAATTGTTTTGTCTTCTGAACCATTTTTTCCTGGTACGGGAGATGCCGGAGCCTGCCGGTGCCTGCTTTCAGGCAAGAGGCAGGATACACCCTGAACAGGTCACCAGTCTGTCCTGGGCCACATACATAAGCAACCATCACAGACACACTCATTTCTAGGTGCATTTTAATGCAGCCAATTTACCTAAAACCTAAAATGCATGTTTTTGGAGGGTGGGAGGAAATCGAAGCACCCAGAGCAAACCCACACATACACAGGGAGAACATGCAAACTCTACACAGAAAAGCCAGTGTTTCCAACTTTGTCACCGCTCCGGGACTCAAACTCATTATTAAAAGTTCTGAAAGGGTTTTATTTTATAATTCTTGAGTGAAGTCAAGTTTTAGTGACTAATCTACATTTGGCAACATATTTCAATCAACAACTGAGTTTACACAGTTCTATTTATTAGGGTTGAGAATCCAAAAGTACACGATTGAACAGTTTAAAACTCAAGTGTAAAAGTCAAATTTACTAAAGGTGTAAAAAGAACCTTTATGTAATTGTTTTTATGTAACAGATGTGATGTAACATTTAACCCTTAGGTAAATGTTTAAGATTTTTCAGCTTCTTTTTTGGGTCTGAAAAGACGGGATTAGTGAAATAATCAAGTTCCATTCTTTTCACCAAGTTTTCACAACAGAAGATGTTTTTTAACCTGTAAGCGTCAGAGACTAACGACTTACATCAGTGGTGAACAAACATGCACGGCAGGTTTCTGAGTCACCGCAACGTCTCTGTTTGATGCAAACAGGGATTCTTACAACAGTCTGCATATAATCTCTAGATTAGAGTGTCTGGATGTGGCTGGATGTAAACACATAATTATGGTTCATTTTTTTGTTTCTTTCACAAGACACAGAATAACACCCAGCCATGAGTTTTGGTGTTTTGGGTTATTTCAGTTCATGCAGGGGCCTCAATCCCATAGATAAAAAAAACACATACAGTACCTTCGCCCTACATGAACTCTTACATTTAAATGATTACTTTGAAAAATCAACTTGTTTTTTTTCAGATGTTTTAGTGATTAAAATGCAAAATTTGCCTTTCTGAACTTCTGTTTTTAGCACCCTGGTGACCAACATTGCCCTCCGATTCTTGATCCGATCAGACCCAGATCAGGTGCTGCTGCCTTTTAGCCACAGGCCAGCAGAGGAAAGGTTGCTCTGTAATTTTATTCTGACACTTTGTTCCTAGAATGTGAGCTCACCTGTTTCAAGAAGTTTGTCGTTCAACCTGTGGGAACAATAATCAGAAATGAATTTCCTCATCTGTAAATGACTCTGGATTATGTTATGTAAAAAACAAAGGTTTTATTAAACATGTAATAAAAATTGAAATGCAGATTTCCTCGCTGTTTTAATTTGTCTTTAAAAAACTATTTTGTAATAACATTGATGAATAATTTAACATATTGGAGACTTTTTTAATCAAATGACAAATTAAATTTATTGAGATATTATGAAATTAAATTTGATTTGATTCATGATGATTCATGAGCATAGCTAGTACATATCACCCTTGGACCACGAGAAGCTTGTTCGAATCCCACTGAGCCCATGCCTAGGTGTCCTCGGGGAAGATATCCAATCCCCTTTTCTCCTACCATTGCCGTTGTCCTGGCAGCACAGAAATTTCCCAAAGGATAATTTTTGTGAAAAAGAACAATTTGTTTGCAAAGCAAGTGTCCTAAAATAAAAAAAATGGTCAGAGTCACTGCATTGGTGGACACTTTTTATTTTGCCAAGCATTTTAACAGATTTTTTTTTACTATTGAGTTTAAGATGATTTTTTTATAAAAATATTTGCTTACATTTCACCTGAGAAACCTGCTGTTTTTTTTTTTTTTTTTTTTACAATTTTTAATGTATTTTTTAAACTGATCTTAAACATGTGAAGCGCTTTGTGACCCCACATTGTGAAAGGTGCTGTTTAAATCAAATTTACTAACTTTTTCCTAATATCAATAACTACTTTTCTTTCCTTTTTCAGAGTTCTTTAAGAAAGCAAAATTTGAGTAACTGAGCATTTTTATATAAGATAAATAAGTAAAGACCTGATAAAGACCAAAATGTTGTTGAAAACTACTTCAAAGCTACAAATAGAGTGAGTGAGAGTTTAAAATAAAAAAATGTATTAATCATTGCATCAATAAAATAAGTGTTACATGACAAAATTGAAATTAATTGCTGTTAAGAGCAGTTTTTTAGATTACAATCCAATCTAATAGTACCTCTTCTTCACAGTTTTAGAATGTAAAGAATTAAAATCTCATTGTAAATTCACATGTGATCTGAGCTAAGGTTTCCCCCATATTTCTGTTGGTATCAACTCTTCTAGATCACAGTTTTATATGTGCCTATGTTTGTTCAGGTTATTTCTTGCTGAAACACATTGGGGTCTCTTGATCTCCATGTGGGCGTGTCTTTACGTCATTACGTCACTCCGTATGACATAGTAAAAAAGTTACTCCTGAAGACTGAGAGCTCTCACACACACTCTGAGGTTTCACACACACCGATCAGCAGGTAGAAGAAAGCTGCGATCGCAGTTAGGGTCTTCATCTCTATTTATTTATTTATTAGATTATTTATTAACTGGTAAAAATGAACGGGGTAACAAGGAGTCTGTGCACATTTGAAGACATCAGGAATCAAGAGCACACAGTAAGTTATTTTTTAACATTCATTTAGACTTTTTTTGTTTTCAAAATTATATTAATTAAATAAGTTTTTCTGCAAAGTTATGTAGACACTGAGTTCAAGGATTGAACTATTTTCTTTTTTTTCCACTTATTTTCTCCTGATATTGTCATTGTGTTATTACTCATTAAAATATGTTTTATAAATTTCCTCTCTCTTTTTTGTTTCAAACCACGTGGACTTTATCTATGTTAAGTGGTGTGCTTATTTGAAAATCCTGATCTGTAGTAATTAAAGTATTAGCTTCCTTACACCTCCCAATGCAAGGTCAGAATTAATCCAGATAACATCTGTGTCAGAGAAGAGTGCCTTCTGGCCACATTATTTAAGAGCTTACATGGTTAATTGTGAGAGACAGCAAAGGCAGATCAGGAGCTGGTAAAGTATCTTTACTTGTGCACTTTGTTCACCACCTGTGCACATGACGTTCAGCCCAACAGGATTAAATGCCACACTGTGGGGATGTGCTCCTGGGTTTCTTCTTAATAAAATACCTCCATCAGCACTTGTGACATGCTTCAAACTTAATGTGTTAGTCTTGGTTTAAACATTGACCTTAACTGGAATTTCAGACTGTTAACTTGCACAGAGTTTGAGATTGTGGTGCAACAAAACACTTTCACCTTCCACCTCAGCTCCCCTGCTGAGCTGCAAAAGAAATGCCTAACAGATTAAACAGAAGAAAATTTGAGTTTGACTGGATTAATTAGAATGGGTTAAAATTTTGGTTTGACATGTAAGAAGTCTAGACGGTTATCATTTCTTATAACCGTTTCTTAGTGCCACTTTCTTAGTGCCACAAAGTATCAAAGGGGTCAAAGTTTACTCAGGCTAACACCACTTATATCTAATAAACTGATAAACTGCATAGAGGAATGTGTCATGAAGCAATAAACTCCAGGGTTCAGGCTATATTTTATCTATTAAAGATTAGTGGTTAACACGCTATTTTGCATGAGCGTCTCAGTCAAATTCACGCCAGCAAATATTCATTCACCTTGCTGCAGGATTCATGTATTTAACTTGTTTATTTAATTCTGAATGTCCAAAGAAACCAGTGTGTTTGATTCTGAGTTAATGGCTCGGTGATTAAAGCTGAAAGGTTAGTTAATGATGATTAAGAAAGAGTGAGAAAAGATGAGTCTATGAGGATGCTTGAAGAATGTAGTTTTCATTTAAGTTTCCGATTAACTTCATATCAGTGGTAAATGTATTATTTTGTGACCTGAATCTAAATATGGTCTTTGTTCCTGTAATGGTTTAGAGTTTTTATTTCCTGGTTGAAATGATTCCACAACTTTGATCTGACGTCTCTGATCTTGAGAACATTCCTCATGTCTTTGCTCATCCTACACATAGTGTTTGACATCACAGGCCTGGAATGGATCAGACGTGACACGCCATATTTTTCCTGAGGAGCTACTTTTACAAGCCAACGAACACCTGTTTTACACACAACAGGGAGCAGAAAAAAAAACAGCAAAGATAAAGTTATTGATAAAAAATGTATATTGTCACCGTGGAGTTTGCTATAAATGCAACGCTGACCTGATAACTAATGTTAAAGGAACTGGGTTAGAACTTTCATCTTGTTAAACTTATATGGTGATCACACACACAAACAAGTCATCGATCTGCGTCACCACTCACCTCACCACGTCTCTATAAAATATTCAAGCTTCAACTTATTTCTGCTGTTTGAAGTGAATGTTTAACGCCAAGAAGAATTTTTTTAAAAATCAAGTGTCAATGAATCACACAAAAGTAGCGGGAATATTTTCAGACTAATTTCTTCAGATAATTTGTTTTATTCAACCTTCTAACCAAAACATAAATAAGCTATTTTGCAGAAATCTTCATATTAAAACATATATCTTTCATTTCAAGCACCTGATCAAGCACTTTTAAAACTGTTGTAATGCGTGTAGATGTGTGTGTTTATTGAAACAAACATCAGTTATTTTCTAGTACTTCAGGTGATACTGCAGGTGTGGTTCATGGTTTTATTCACTTACTCCGACAAATGTTTTCTTTGAAATTTAAACTTCTTTTCATTTTGACAAATGAGCTGTCCACAGTTTGTGTTGTGGCAACACAAAGTGTTTTCAGAAGTACAAAAAGTTGTGCATTTTATACACAATAGGTTTGAATACGAGCAAATGTTCTGTGTTTGGTGGCATACAAAAACCCTTTTCATACTCTAAATGTATAATCTAAAAAATCTGCAATGAATCTGTTGGATTACATCGGATTTTAACACAGATTTAAATTGTATTAAAGATGAAATGACCTGAGGATTAGAAGACAAAATAACTAAATGAAATGTGTACAATATAAGCACCAGTATGAAATATTTTTGCTGTGCAACAGTTGCATCATTGTTGATGTCTGGTTTAGCTGAGCTTTACTCGCTAACCAATTGAAATTTCTGGACATATTACGAAGTGTTGTCTACCAACAACATTCCTAAGTTACTAGTCATGCCTCAGTAAATTTAGCCCCAATGATTTGCCAGCTTCCCACACCAATCCAAAACAAAAGCTTTTTTTCCCCCTCCACATCTATTGTGGTCATTATGAAACTACAATCTTCCAGCTGTGTGGACTATTCATTTTATGTTTCTCTATTTGGCAGTGATCACTTGGTTTACTGTACATGTATTTTCCATTAGGTAAATACATCAGTGTGTTTGCCTGCCCACAAGCAAATTCAACTGCTCCTTTGTCTATGTTCCCAGGAAAGGTAGAGTTACAGGTTATGTTCGGAGCTGAAATAAACAACCTTTTTGCGTCATATGACTGTAGGAAAGGAAACTAAACTAAGAGTATCTTGTAAATATCTCACTAATAAGTGAGAATTTAAAGTCCTTTATTTTTACAGTGTGACCGGCTGTAGAAGTTTTACAATGATGAATGTCCTAACAACACTCTCACTGTTCTCCTTTTCACTACTCCCCCTTCTTCATTCCTCTTCCAATTCGTCAGAGGGTTCAGATGTGAGCAACCTGAGAGCAAAGCACGTTATACAAGAGATTTTTTCATTCCCTGAGATTTGTTTGCTGTACTGTACCTCATTCTGGGCTGGAAGCTTGTTTCCGCTGAATTTTTATTCTTTGTTCATGCTATTCTTTGTCTCTGTTTGATCTTTCCGTCATCTCCATGCTCCATCTGCTGCTGTTTTCTTTATATTGCTGTAGTGACAGAACAGATATGCACCTAATCTGAGAACTTTGTTTGCTCAGTGCACATTAGTTTCTCTTTTACAGCTGGGTTTTATAAAACATTTTCATTCCCTGTTCAAAATGAAAGAAATCAGCAGGAACAGACCAACATTCATATTGTAAATAATAGTTTGAAATCAAAATGCATCTTATATTTTAGTTTCAATCCTATCTAAATGTGACACATTGTTTGCTCGTCCCGGGGGAGGGATCTCTCTTTCACGTGGATCGCCATGAGGTTTCTTATTTTTTCCCCACTGATGGGTTTTTTAGGAGTTTTTCCTCACCGAGGAGGAGAGTCTAAGTGCATAAATGTGCTAGTCTTGTTTAGTTAGCATTTGTTAGGTATTTTTCTTGTTGTGTATTTGTGTTGATACATTCCTCTTTTTCTTGTGAAGCCCATTGAGATGGACATTCTGTGATTTTGGGCTATACAAATAAAATTGAATTGAATTAAATCATGCTTCAGAGAGGATTATGTGAAGTCTTTAAATGTTTATATTTATTATATTTACAGATGAGATAAGTTTATTAAAAGAAAGCTTGATACAGAACCTGGGACACTTACTGTTTATAAAAAAAATTTGGGGAAAAAACACAGCGAACTCACGTAACCTAAATTTAAAAAAGTTTTCAATTAGCATGCAGGTCACACTTCATACAAGACCTGAAACATTTGGAAAGGACAGAACACGAGGCCCATCTGTGTTTTCTTTTTAGTTAATAAGAATAAATGAGACGATCTTTCATCACGTCTTTCTTTGCAAGATAACTGTCTCTTTGTTCTAAAGATTTGTTTTGCTAATTCCTACCACTTCCGATAGTAGTTGAGGTTGGACATGCTCATCTTGTTGAAAGAACAAGAGGGTTTCTGATTTAAATCCCACTGCCCCAATTAATCTGTCATGTTGTCAAGGAGAAAATTTATTTTCTTTGCCTTATTTGTTGACATTGCTTGTGTTTAAATGTTGAATGGGTTAAGTGATGGTCAGAAAACTTGCTGGCACAAGTTAGAAACAAGACAAGTTGGTCTGCCTCTGCATTGCTACGGTAACAAATGTAGCTGAACTCTATCAAGTTTGAATATACAGAGAATAAACATTGTAATCTTGAGTCAACTAAATATAGAGTTCAAATATTTTAAATCTAATCTTTCCTTGATAAACCTTGTCATTCATATAACATTTTTTGCAATAGCAACATCTACGACTTTTACTTTTTTTTTCAATTTACTTTTTTCTGTAAAAAAACATTTGCAGAACTGCAATCCTCTGGAGGATTCTACATTTGGATGTTGGTAGCACTTCTTGTGTGCTGCGTAGTAATGACCTTTTAGCAGCTGCACTCATAATCTGGCATATTTATCTGGCAGAATCCTTCCTCATCATGCTTTTATCTTCAAGGCACAATGTGGGCTCTTAACCAAACTCAAATATCTTTAAACCCTTACGTTTCTATAAAATATAGACTTTTTTGTTTACTTAAATTTGCTTTCCAGCAATAAAAGAAAAATATTTCCTGATTTCCAGAAACATAAATCTGCTTACTTCTGTGGAACAGCATTCAAGATGGGTTTTTTTTTCTATTTTCAATTAATTGGGCTCAGCTGATTATCACGAAAATGGGATTTGGGGATCTTATAACCTTGAGATACAGTACGTACAATCCTGATAAACCAAAGCAATAATCTTGATAATACTTTAATTTTGATTGCATAATAATTTGAAATGAACTGTATTTATTGATGGTAATCCCCAACATATTATTTTCCCACATTTTTAACCACTTAGAAATAATAAAAGACCACTTAGTTTAAATCCCTCATTTGTGTTCACTGATCTTCAACCCATAATTATTAACATGTGTCGGTGTTTTGTATGCATGGGCTTTTTTTGGCATGTCTTAGAGTAAATTCCCCTGAAAAAATAAACTAAAGAACATGTGTTGACTGTAAAAAAGTTATGCAATGTCTCTGATTTTTTTTTCACATCCGGATGTTCACCCTTGATCCCACAAATAAAAGGACCTCCATTTACTGGAAGAAATACGCCCAATGACATCCTTTTCAGATAAAGTGAAACTAGTGAAGCGAGAATTTCTTCCTAGAATACTATTATGAGAAGAAAAACATGAGCAAAAATAAGCAAAGTTGTTTAAAATGTTCAAAATGAAACAAAATCAAATCTATAAACAGCATAGCTTTTTGCATCAAAATGAAACTAAGCACATTTTTCTATTTTGGCACAAAAAATGTTACATGTCTCATTTTACTTTTTAAATAACAGTAATGTTTAAAATTGTAGTGTCAGATAAAGTTTTGCCTTTTAGGGGTTGAGTTTGTAGGTGTGTTATGTGTGTCGTACATTGCCCAGAGCCTGAGTATGTCTTGTGCATTATGTTGGAAGTGTGCCAGGTAGTTTATAGCAGCTGGGAGGATTCGTTACCATGACAATATTCTGTCCTAACCCAACTAAACATCCCCACCTCCTTCCCCGAAATCCAGCGTCTGTTTCCAATTGGTTGCAAGCTTCTGAGGGGTTTCTCCCGAATCCCTCTGACGTCCAGAACACACAATTTAGACCAAACAATCTGTCTCTGTGCGATGATAAAAACTTTTTTTTTCCCCCATTCTGACGCTCACTACAGTCTCACTTACATGTTTCAGCCTCTTTTTCCCTCCGCCTTTTTGTTCCTCCAATGACTATGACTCAATCTCTCCCTCTCTTTTTTCCCTCTCCTCCTCCAAATACTCCATAATCAGTCTAACCATCACATAACGGTCTCTTTGTGGATTCATTTAAGCTTCATCTTACTTTCAGGACGGGTGTAGACGATTGAGGCTCACACTTCACAACCAAAGCGAACCCATTCGGACTACAGAGCAGCACAGAGATAAGGTAAGAACATCCTCAATAAGATCACTCTACATACTGTACATCTAACTCTAGAACAGAAAGCAATTCTAATCTGAGTGCATCCATTGCAACATTGAAGTTTAGAAAAGTGAAAAAGATGGAAAGTAATTGTGAAAATTTATACTGTTGATACTTAATGTTAAAGTTTACTTTTGGACATTTTATTTGATATACAAACAAACTTTATTACTGATGAAATGCAGTGGGTTATTTTAATTGGTGCATATTTTTATAAAAAATTCTCATTATGTTCTCAGTCATTTTGAATAAATTAGCTTCAAGTAATAAGAGCTGTTTCCAAAACTAGTATGGGTGCTCCTACATGTGCCTTTACTTCTTCTAGCTTTTCATTACTATGGCCTCCACACACTAAATGTGTCAAGACAGCCATTGTTCCACCAAAACTGGCAACACTGCCACAGCTCTTAGTTGCATAACATCTCTCTACCAATCTAGATTCCTCTCTCCCTACATCTAAATAACTTCACCAGTCACTCCACCCTTCCTAGAGAAGCACCAGATGTTTATGGGATGGTCTGTCTATTTGGTAATAGCTACTAGATGCTTCTCTGCCCTTGATAATAGAAACTTGTCTGTCACATGCACACAGAAAACATTTGCTCATGACGTGTTTGTCTGTTCATGCTTTAGTTTTGCAAATTTAATCTGATTGCATCATTTGAGCAAACATTGCATTCAGGTGGTTTATAACTATTAAACAGATGTTCAGCAGGTTGTTCAAACTAAAACTATTCTGCAATGTTTATCTAAGATCTCTTCCTGGATTAGCTTTTCAAAATACATCATACTCACTCATGCTTAGCGATGTCTCATCTCTAAGTCCTGTGCTCTCCCTGACTGGCAGCCAATTGGACGAGCTTTGGCATTGGTGCAGCCCAGCAGTGATAGGACAGTTTTGAACGCCGAACCGGTGAAATCTACTGACGAACAAGTGGAGATCATCAAGGTGAGTTTGAAGAGTTGAACTTTGAATCATTCAAGGGTTTTTTTTCCTGTCGTACATCCATTTTGACATCAATGCGTCTCTTTGTTTCAGGTGTATTTAGAGGCCCACAAAAGCGAGCAGAAAAAGCAACAACAGAGCCTGAAAATGCTGTCAGATGAAGTTTCACAGATACAGGAGGTCAGTGTCTGGACTGTATAAATATTCTGTTTTACAGATAAACACACACAGCATTCTGTTCATCTTGGGAATGTGAACATCTGCACGGTTTGTTTCAGACATCTCTCTCCTTCGTTTTATCTGCTGATAAACTTCTGCTGTTTAAAATTTGTTGCAAGTCCTGGTGCTTTTTACTAAGAATGAAAATGAAAGAAATGAGAACGCATGTTTCTGATTTGACTGTTTTTTTCCTCCAGGTGAGGTATTGCCTTAAAAGTTTAAGGGAGCAGATGGCGGCTAAAAATAAGGTAATAATATTTTTATTTGTTACATCCTGCATGCTCGATGGCATTTCCTAGCTCATCATCAAGATTTCCATCCTCATTTCCTTCTTTTCACTCAACAGCTGCAAACAAATGGTTGGAAGGTCGGTAATCCCTTCAGAAAGAATGTCCCATCTGCACCCAAAGGAGGAGAAAAAGCTGACGTGCAGGTGAGCGGGCAGCTAAATAAACATAAATTAATTTATTGTACAGAATCCACGGAATAAAAGTGAGACTTTTTGCACTTTGACTCTTTACAAGAGTGTCGTACAAATCAGTTGGAAAACCGGTCATCATCCAACTGTTCCAAGTTTCAATGACGCACATTGGCGCGCCTGTTTTTATGACAGCCAAACCCTAGAGCACTGAGAAAATGAAAACATTGTTATTACATCATTTCAAAAGAATTTACTAACCCTACATCTATGGATGTTTATGTATTAGGATGCAGATGATGAAGCAGAGAGAAACAAGCTGAGAGAAGTCAGTAAGCGTTTGTATGCACAGCTGCAGGAAACAGAAAAGAAACACCAGGAAGAGAAAGAAAAACTGCAGGTAATAGCCAGACACTTTCTGTTTTACTACAATTACTTCAATCTAAATTGAAGCCACGTGTTTTCTAAAAAAAATGTCTTGGTCTTACAGGCTGAAAGCAGTAGACTTAGGGATCGTCTGATCAACCAGCAAGAGAAGCTGAGGGTTACAGAGGAAGTAAGTGAGAAGAAAGACAAGCGCATTGAGGAGCTGCAGAGACTACTCGGAGGAATGGAGCAGGAGAGCGCCACCTTGAGGGAAGCAATCCACAACCGGGAGGATGAACTGCGTGAGTTGCGAAAGCTCAGAGAAGATGGCAACAAAGATGAACAAAGGTCAGCTTCACACACACTCACATCACATATGATTGTTTTAGTCTTCCGGGAAACATTTGGTGAAGCTAAGTTATCTGTTTGTATATTCAGGACTGAGCAGCTGGAGAAGGAAGTCGCAATTCTGAAGGAAAAAATCCACCATCTGGACGACATGCTGAAGAGCCAGCAGAGAAAAGTCAGACACATGATCGAACAGGTGAGGAGCTCATGGATAACGTAATACAAACATAAAGCAGAAACATTTTTTTCTTTTTTGTCCATCAATCACTCACTGTTTTACTGTGCTTTTTTTCAGCTCCAGAACTCTCGCATGGTGATCCAGGAGCGAGACCGTGTGATCAGAGAGCTGGAGGAGAAAGTGGCGTATTTGGAGGGCGAGGTATGTGCAGCTCTCTGAAACATGTTTGGAATTTCACAGGAATTTAAAGTGAAAGATCAGAGTTAAGATTGAAAAGAAGAGAAATGAAAAGACAACTTTGATATTTGTTTAAAGATGAAGTATATAAAAAAGACAGAGTCTCTTTTCTTTAGTTCACCCACTAACACATTCTTTCTGTGACTGATCTTTGTGTTTGACCTTTGAAACCTTTTTGTACGTGCAGAACCGAGAAATGAGAGACCAAATAGACTACTTCCTAGATGGACGAAGGTCAAATTCCTACCTTTCATCAGATCACAACCCCCAGATTGTTTACAGGTATCTAATTTCCTTTCATTTTCTTCAACTCAGTCCATTGGAAACCTTTGTCAACTTTGCCTAAAATGTCAAAAGATTTTGTTTTTGTCATAATCTCATTCTATTCTTTTTTTGTTACAGTAAACCAATCAAGCCGTCCACCACCTCTAATAAGCCACTCCCTTTCATCAAAGTCATTGAAATCAAGTCATGAAGCACTTGTGAAGATCATAAACACAAGTTACAGACTGAATTAAGACAGCAACATAACAAAACAACCACAAGAGACCGAGTCCAGATCATACAGCTCAAAATTGAGCTCTCTTACACTGAAACATTCCCACTAATGAAGGACACATTGGGGTTTTTGAACACCCACATTTGTGTGAAATTAACATCTCATTGTTCTTAGAATTGCATGAGACTGTTGTGCATCTTGGATTTTACTGCATAGTGTAAATAATGTTCTACTTTTCCTGCTTGTTTTTGATCCTTTGCTTGAATATTGTAGTAAAAGTAGATCTATAGACGACAGATCTTTTCTCAAACTCATTTAATTATGTACTAAATAACAGCAATGTAGCATCCTCCTGCAGCTAAAAACACCCCTGTGATAGATCAAGCAAAAATCATTACCTAGGTTACTTACATTATGTGTCTTTGTGTTCATTGGTGACTTATCTGACTTTGTTCACATTTGTGAATAATATACTTTAAAATTTAAATATTGACTGTGTAACTATTTCATCTTTCAAACAGCACTCCATGTACCTGTGAGGATGTAGAATGTGAAACTTGAGATGTGCATCATTGCAGCTTGTTCGGTGTCATGTATCCAACATTTCAGATTCCGATTGTACTTATTGATGAATGTTTGTGTTGATTTCTAACTATCTTTTTCTTTGTAATTATTTATTTTGAGTCATTTTCCAGGAACTTTTGTATAAAATACATCAAAATCTGTTTATGTTTGAAGTTTTCTGAATAAATCTAACTTTTCCATCTTTCTATTGCTCATGTAATTCAGTGAATGGGCGCCCTCTGCTGGCTCATGACTCAAACAGTTTTTAATTTTTTTTTTCAAGCTTTTCAATTAAAATTAAATTAAATGAATTACTCTATTCATCCCTCACCGGGAAAATTTGTGTGCTACACTCCTTACACCGCAGCAGGCTGCCCTTCGACGGCCTTGAATTTAGACTAAAATCATTTACAAGTGGAAGACAATTTTCTGGGTAATTGGAGAAATAATAAAAAAAATTGTAAATTGGAACACTTTAAAAACATCTTTAATTTTGTGCATCATAGCTATAGCTTGTCTCTATGTCAATCTCTATGCCCCAGTTTCATTTGAATGGCGACTTATGCAGTCAGAAAAAACAAAAATGCTCAGGCATCAAAATGCCTTCCTTGAAATCATTAATATCAGATAAAATAAACACAAGTTGGACGGCAGTAGGCTGCTTTGTTCTGGTTAATAAGAAAGACATCCTGCAGCCACGCCTCACATTAAAACACTGCAATACTGCTCAGATGCATTGCACTGAAAACAAAAGCACGTTGCCTCAATTCCTGGAAACAATCATGGCTTCTTTGCTTTAAGACATTTTAAAAAGACGTTAAAAACATTGCCTAAAGACGTTAAAAAAATACTGGAAAATTGTAAAAATAATGCAAACTTTTTTTGTTCTCAGTGTAAACTATTAGTTTTAACACAGTTAATTTCAACAAATCTGCAAAGGCATTTACATTGTGCAATAAATACTGATTGTCCTATTTGATTGCATAGCTTCATCGCAGTGTTTTTGGTCATATCAACCAAAGCCTCTAAATGTGGGCTTTCTAACCTGATATAGTTCTCATACATGCAATAACACAAGATGTGAGGATAAGCAACACCTACGCAAAAAGCATGTTACAGTAGTTCGATATGCACTATTTGGTGAACATGGCAGCATATGTTAGCATTAAAAGGCAGTGGGTGTTTTTTTTTCCCTATAAAACTCTCACAAGAGTGTTGGATCGTTTCTGTTCATTTAGGCATCATTGGCAACATCACCTCTTTTTAAGAAAAACTCAACCAAAATTCATAAAGTTGTGTCCAGAGTGTTATAGTTGTCTTTAAAGTTCCTCAGTTCCAGTAGATTTCTGGTCCTTAAACTGCGCTGCAATGTAGAAGACATGAGGTAGGAGGTTTGGTCAGAAGGTGAGGAGGGACTACTAGATTCTATGTTGCTGGACAGGTCCTTAGCTGCAGCCTGATGGTGCTGACTAGAAGCACTATTGAGGTTGGCAGCGTTAACACTGAAACAACACAAGGAAAATCAGATTATTTCCACTGCTAGGCTGAACATTCCACGGCAGGATTAACAGAAAATAAAAATACAGACTAGAGCTTTGTGGTGAAAGCTTTCGATTTACTTACATAGAGGGCAGTTTTTTAAGAGCATCTTTGTATTTCAAAAATTCAGCCTTGCCAAAAACCTAAAAACAAACAAACAAGCATTTCTGAGACTAAAATAAATGACACACAAAAAAAGCAGGATGCATCCAGAAATTCAAAAGCTTGTGGTTCCTGAGGATTTTATATCGAACAAAACATGTACTCGTATAACAAATCAGACATCCAACCTCTGCTACGTGCCGAGCTTTGTTGTAGCCATCCAGAACTGAATCGATGACAGAGCTCTGATCTTCACTGGTTATGTTATTTGAATTCCGAAGCTGTAGCATCCACATTCGAAACATTTTGCCAGTAACAGCTGTAGGTTTCACCCCGAATTCATGGAAAGGAAAATCTGATGACAAAAAGAAGAGAAACTGAGCTGAGTTACTTCATCAGGATTATAATGACCACAGACAGACTGTACCTGTTTCTTTGATAGCATCCAGTGCTTTCATCCTGTACAGGTAGTTACAAGAACCTGTAACACACACAGCATAATCAATAAGCTAGTATTCGAACTACTAATCAGTAGTGTCTATGTGTTCATCAGCTCGTCTAACCAGGCTGGTTAATCTTGTTTAGCCGCTCATCATCTGGACATAACAGACGAGGCTCAAAATGGATTTTCTGGACTAACCCGAGTTTGGCATCAATTTCTTGTTTCAGCTCCTGTAAATGCAAACAGGATGTAAAGAAGTATTATTTTGACTTCCTGACAAAATAATACATAACAGCAAAATTAGAGAAGATCAAAATTGTAAGGTGTGTTTCACCTTTGGTGCGTTGTGGCCAATGGGAGTGTGAGGTCCTATCCGAGACTTCATTGTAAGTCGCACAACTTGTCGTTTGACAAAGATGAACAGCAAAACAAAGGTCTGCAGTAAAAACCCAAAAAATATTTTGATCACATTTTTAGAGTTAAATGGAATTTAACAACAACGTTAAACTAGTAGGTGGTAGAAAAAACTATGTTCGGTAGAAACAATAGCTGCTTTTGTAAAAATAAATTGAGGTTTAACAGATTAACGAGTGAAGGTATTACGTAGAAATACTTAAAAGCCATGCCAACAGAAAAATAAAAAAAAAAACTTTCTAGGATCTTGGTTTGTTTTTTGAAATGTAAATTTTCTTTTACTTTTTATATCTCAATATTACCGGTGATAAACAAACAAACAAAAAGTCTTCTTCTTGTTCCTCATTCATCCAGTAGTGATCCATTCTACAAAAAGCTACAAAGTTGTCTTCTGGAAAGTGTATTTCATGATTTTTTACATTTTAACTTCTATTTGGAAATTATTTTAATTTTCAATTTGAAAATGAGGGCTGCACGGTGTTACAGTGGTTAGGAAAGTAGCAAGAAGGTCAGGGTTCAAGTCCGAGAGTGTGGGCAAGGCTTGAAAAACTGTCCTTTCTGTGTGGAGTCTGCATGTTCTCCCAGAGTATCGGTGGGTTTTCTTCTGGTTTCCTTCCACTCTCCAAAAACATGCATGTTAGGTTGATTGGCTACTATGAAATTGCTCCTAGGAATGAGTGTGTGTGTGGCACCGCCACAGACTGGCGATCTGTTCAGGATGTATCCTGCCTCTCGCCTGAAATCAGACAGGAATAGCTTCCAGCACCCCCTGGAAACCCTTTTATGGACTGGCAGTTCAGAAGACAAAATGAAAAAATTGAAAATGATTTCCAGATGGAAGTCGAAGTGTGTCAATCTTCAAAAACATTTCCCAGAAAACAACTTTCCAAAACTCCAAAATTGAACAAATTGTTGGAAAACAATATTTAAAAACAAACAAACAAATCCCCCACGTAATTATCACAACTATTGTAATTATCTTATGTCATTTCTAATTTACAAATAGATATAATCTCATGCTAATGAACCATTTATAATACTTCTACGTGGAACATTCCTTAGAAAAAAGAAATTAAAGATCAAAATAAATGATAAAAGTTTGATCCTTCACTCAGTTGAACATACTTATCTAAACTGTTTAAAACCTTCAGATTAGGTTCATTTGTTATTGGAATATTTCAATTGTAGGAAATGAGAAGAATATGGAAAGAAAATTGTCTCGTTTTGTAAAGCACTTTTCAAACATAAAGTTATACATAAAGTGCTGAATAGAACATATAAAAACTCAAACAGAATTTAAATTAAAATCTGAACAGATCTGCACGTGTTTGTTCCTGATTAAAGTTCTCATAATTATAAAGGATTTCTTAATATTGTAAATATAACAGAAAAAAGTGAGGCATCAACAATGTTTTTTTTAGACAGGAAACTTTTGCAATCATGTTATTTCACTTGGATATGTTTATGACAATAACATTATCCATTTAATTGACTTAATATTAATAATTGACTTAATATTTTAGGATCACAGTTTTTCTTTTCTGATTTTTTTTAACCATAAAAGCGTGCATTTTAAAATTTGACTCTTTTGAAAGAGTAAAATCAGTAGTAACAAGGAAACATTCCAAATAGAAAACATCAGATGCGACTATAAACTTATTTAAAAATGAGATTGTAACATATAAGATCTAGAATTGAAATAAATAAAAATTTGATCAAAATCTGAGCTGTCAAACTAACTCACCAGACTTCCGTAAGCCATGACAAGAACAACGTTTACACCCTCAATCCACATCGTGAGTTTCTTTCTTTTGAATCAAAAGCCTCACTTTGCAGCTCGTCCAAACGTAATCGAACATGTGTTTTCATTAAAAAGGCTGATTTAAAATCAGTCAGAAAGGATTAAAACTTTGTTGAAGACAGTGATGTTATTGTTGTCGTCACATCTTCCTAACTGCTGTTAACTTCCGTGTTAGTCACGTGACTGGCACAGCCCTGGTTGACGTCATTCCTCACGTTAGAATCAGAATCAGAATGCTTTTATTGCCATGTCAGTGAAAAACATCAGAGACTAGGAAGCTTGTTTCTTCTGCCACCTACTGGTCAATTTTAGCGTTACATTCCCAACAATGCATTCTCGGGGGGGAGGGGGGGGGGGAGTGTTGCATTACAATATATTTAAAATAATAAAATGTATTCATTCATCTTCTGAACGTCCATTCCTAACATTTGTGGGGAATGCCGCAGCCTATCCTGGCTGATTCAAGGCGAAAGGCAGGGTTCCCCAAACAGGTCGCCAGTCTGTCGCAGGGTCACTTAAACAAAACAATTCACACACAATTGGATTTTTTTTAAAACAGCGCCAATCATCCTAACACAAGTTTTTGGAGGCTAGGCAGAAACCGGATTATCTGGAGAAAATCCATAAATACACAGGAAGAACATGCAAACTCCACACAGAAAGACTAGTGTTCCAAACCTCGTCCCACTATGAGGTCACTATGCTAACCACTGCACCACCGTGCCACCATATAGTAAATTGTGAAAAAAAAAAGAAATTAAAGTAATAAAATAAGTAACAAAAAATGTTGGGGTTTTCTGTTACTCCAAAGGGTATCACTCACACAATGGACATTTATTTATTTTACCGTGTCATATTTATCATTCAATGGGGAAATTACTTTTGCTGCATTGCACCACAGCAGACAGCCATTACGGCGCCGGGGTTAGGTGTCTTCTCCAAGGACACTTAGGCATTGGCCCAGTAGGAGTCGAATCGGCTTCTCCTGGTCCAAGGAGCCAACGCTTTACAATGTTATAATGCCTTTACATTATTGTATTTCCAAGACTGCTTTTCTTTAAAACGACAAACCATTTTGAAATAAAATACATTTTAAAAAAAGGTTTAATAAAAAAAAAAAAAAAAAAAAAGGTTTAACAAAAGACTGTTGGTTTATTAAGATATTGAATAATTCATAACATCATTCTCCCAAAGCCAAAATTAGACATATGCACCAGAACAGAATGCACCAGTGTGGGCCAGACTCTTATTTGCATCCATCTGGAGGGACACTAAGGGCCATTATTCTGATAAAAAGTGGGTGGAAGGCTGTGGAGGTTTTGCTTGAGCTATTTAAACTCCTTGAACGCCTTCCACAGTCCACACAGGCTTTATTCTACCAACCTCCATTTGGGTTTTACTCAATAAGTCTCCTTTTTGTGAGGCTCAGAATTATTATCACTATGAGGGTAGTTTATATTCAGCATCAGAACTATGAAGTTAACCGTTAACTTTTACTGACAAAAACAGAGAGTAAGTCTTTCCCCATGCAGATCAGCATCAACCACAGTTTCCTCTGTTTTAACGGAAGACAGTGGAAACAGCAGGTGCATGCAAAGAACCTGTAGCAAGAGAGTTCAGCTCTACTTTTCATCTAAAACTGTAAGTCGAATTTTTAGTGTTTTATCCTCTACCTTTTTTTGTTCTGTTAACTTCAACTGTAGAAGATGGTTTTGGCAGGAACAATTCTTCTTGTAAAACTTATCAATAATCTCAGATGGCCTTACCACGTTTCTCAGCTCAAAAACCCTACTTTTGACACTAATTCATTAAATAGATGGCGTCATATGAATGCAGTTTAAACTATGCATTTTCCTGCTGGTGCTGTCTTATGCGTTTTAAAATGTTTGTTCACAATTAAAAGTGTCATTTTATAATATATTCAATAGCTGCTCAGCAGACTTGAAAACATTCAGGTTTGCCTGAGGCAGGGAAATATCATGACGTTAAAATGTCATTCTCATCCAGTTTCATGCAATTATCTGATCTACATCTTCTTTCCTTTGAGCTATGATGTATGTTGAAGTCACATCTTGGTGCCCCAAAGAGTTTGGTGGCTACACATTGACTGTAGTCAGGAATGTTACTCTGTGAGGGTTGAAAAATAACAATGGCAGTGGGAGGAGAGAAAAAGACAGAGAGAATGAGAGGCGCTGGAGGAAGAGAAAGAAAAAGAAGGCAGGAGAATAAACCAGTGTAGCAGGTTTGCGTCACTGTATATCATCCATCATGCAAAGCTGATGTAGAGGACAGAGAGGGAGAGAGCGAGAGAGAGCGGAGTAAGAACCTGATGTCATTACTCAGCACTGTCCGTACAATGTACTGTGCCAACCCAGTGACTAAGGACATCAACAGAAGCTAGACTTTAGTGAGGTAAGGTACATGTTTTATTAATGTGTGAACAACTAAGATCATTTATTGTATTTGTCTCCTTTTGTTTAATGGACGTTTAAAGTTTTGCCAAGCTTGCACAGATGGGACGCTTTGTGAGCTAGAAGAACAGGTGTTTCTGTAAGCTGATACCTAAACTCACCTAGACTGGATAACGCCACTTGAGAGTATTTACACACTGATAAAAAAAATTATGCCCTTGCCTGGTATCTTGTCTAAAGACCAAACACTACTGGGTGAAAAGTGGCTTTTCTTTGTACCCATTAAATGTTTTTAATTAAATTAAAATGACAGATTTTTCCTTCTTCCACGGTTACAGGTGTTCATTAACTTGACAATCTTGTCACATTTCTATCAGTAATTTGAATTTCAGTAACTTGTCATTTCTGCATTTTTATTATCATCCACAGAAACAAGGCTGGTCATGTCTTTTCATGACCTATCAAACTCATGTGCTGTGCACAAACAGCCTTGGTGAGGATTTAATGGATAGCTTTTTTGTCAAATGAATTGCTGTCAGGTGAGTTTTTCTTGTTTTTTGCTTCCACTTAAGCTGACACGCAGTCTTGGGTATGCCACTTATGTAAACAGACTTTATGATACATCTTGGTGGCTGAAGGCGGCTCAACAGTTAAGACTGAATCAGTGTAAGAGGAATGTGAGGAAACCAGTGGAAAATGACATAATCAACCAACTCTTAAGTCAGTCTTTCCTCTTTTTCATTTTCAACACATATTCATAGATTTTTACTAGTAGCTCTTCTTACTGCGGCAGTCTAAATTCCATGTTGTCTATCATACAACATGGAATGTTCTGCATTTCACAGAACTTCAACCTGATGTATGAGGAGACAAACTTTGGTATGTTTGTGAGAGTTGCTAACTGAGTTCAAGCTAAGGAAGTTTAAACTGCTTGTGAAAAAACATCACGTGCAGTGATGTTCAGGAAGAAATGCCATCCGTCTTTTTCTGAGAGAAAAAAGATTGGAAATATGCCTTCTTTTTTTTTTAAATAACCAAGAAATTTACTATCAGGCCCAATTTGTAAGAGTGTTTCTTTTTTATGCTTACTTTTGGGTTCTGGCACTTAACAGGAGTTCAACAACTTTCTTTGTTTTCAGATAATGGACCAGTTCATGTCACCTTCTACAGTAAATGACTTAAACAAGCCAGTGACAGGTGCACAATTCACCATTCGCTCTGCGAACTCTCCATCATACACTCTCACACGGAGGCCGGGGATTAGAAGAAAGGATTCTGTGGAAGGAGACAGAGAAAAGTTTGTGCCTAATGCAGACCGAAATTCTTCAAATGAGGAGGAGGATGAAGTTTCTTCACATCAAACTGGAACAAGGACCTGTTATTTGGAGAATCAGAGTGAGGATGGGTTTGCATTGGAAAATCAAATGCCACTGAGAATCACAACAAACAGAGCAATCTCAGACTGTGGTACTAATCATGGAGAACATCCTGTATCTGAAAACTGTGGGAGGAAAGAACTGGAGGAATCCAATTTTCCAAGTAGGCGTAAAAATTTGGATTGGAGAACAGAAGCGAGAATTTCTACACGGGGTATCAGAGTAGATACATCTACATTGCCAAGCAAGAGAGAAGATGATATTGTTGATAACAATGGAGATTCAGTGGAAAGAACAGTAAGTGATAGTTGCTTGTCAGGCAAAGAAAGTTTCTCGTTATTGGACTGTAAATTTGCAGGTGCAAGTTATGCTCAAGACAAGAATCCATCAAATCAGACAAGCCCGACTTTTGATTGGTCCAGCAGGTGTCAGACTCTCCCTTCCAGGTTTAGATTAGGGTCTAAGTCTGGCTCTAGATTTACTGAGAATTTGTTTGGCCCTAAAGGCAGTGAAAGTATACAAGAACGCATAGAAAAACTTTATGGATCAACCAATGAGAAGTCAGCAGGAAGCACCTTTCCTAGGCGGTTCTCATCACGTGAGAACAACAGTCCAGTTCAAAACAAAACATCACTCGTTTGGACTAAAAATGATAAACCAGAGACTGAAACACCTTTGTCTCAAAGAGCGAGTATGTATGGAGATGCAGTGATTACGGGACAAATCACTGACAAGTATTCAGAAGAAGCTCACTGGAAGAGCAGCTGGATGGTGGATTCAGGCACAAAGTCCCTGGACAGAGCAAGGAGTAGATCCACATTGGCAGTTCAGATCAGACAAACCAAAGCAACAGGAGATATTAGCTCATTTGATAAGACAGACACTTCACCAGACAGAACTTTCAAAGACTCTTCTGGATTCCAAGAACAAAAAGCCAACAAAGTGCATAGAACTACAAAGGAAAATGGAATTAACCTAGAAGATGAAAATAGTAAAACTTATGCACTGAAAAGCATGTCAAGAGGGGGATTAGTTCAAATGGGAGACAATAAGACAGAAATCTGTAAAGGAGCAAAGCAAAAAAATGAAAAGAGGAGTGATTCTACTAGTGAAGAGGTGTTTAAGACAAATCCAAAAGAGAGAACAGAAGAGAGCAGGAGGTTTTCAGACAGGCAGTCTGGTCCTTCTGCAACTAGTGTGAAAAACAAGATCAGTCAGTTTGAGGCTCTGACACAGAGAACACATCAAGTTTCTCCGCCCAGACGAACCATCTCTCTGCCAATGCAATTTGGAACAGTTTACGATGGAGTGAAGAAGAGCAACTCAGCTAAAGAAATGAGTGGGCATAAAAAAGAGGAGTTGGAATGGACTGAAAAACGGACAAAGCTTGGACCAGAGAGGTCTCTGTCTGCAGATGAGGTTGGACTTCGATTAGAAAGAAAAGAAATAGGAGGAAAAGAGGTATTTAGTGAAAGCAAAAACATTGTTTTTGAGGATTCTGGTAAATATTCTAGATTTAGGAGTACACTGAAACTCAATCTGAAGGAAGGAAGTCAAAGAGACAACAGACAGTTTCACATAGGTGAAATATGTTTCAGCAAAGTACTCACTACCGATGAGTCCATTAAAACAAACATAACAGCCAACAGTAACCCGTCCCCGCATTCATTCATCACACATTCAAGAGAGGACATTAACATGGATTCACCAGTTAGTGACGGTGACAAGACTCCAACAAATACTCCAACTGACATGTCTTTCTTGTCATTTGATCAAACAAAAAAAGCCATGATTATCTTAGATAGACAGCAAAACACTTCTGATTCCACACAAGCAGTTGAAAATGAAGAAGTAGACACTATACCTCTTCCCAGCAGCAAGAAAGAAATGTCAGACATGACTGCCTGGATAGCTGGTCTCAATGAAGGATATAAATGCTATCCTGATGAAAATGAGGAAGAAGATTTAAACTATGATTCAGACTCTGGGGATTCTTCTGTAACCATCACCAGTAACATGAGTCAGTCAGACCGGACGAGCTACAGTCTCAGGTGGGGAATGTTCATATTCATTCTTTCTGGCTTCATAGAGGTAAGCAACTTATTGGTCTATTTTTTTTCCATATTCTTATCTTTCAGTCTTACAGATCTGTGTCATTTTACTGGAGCTGAATCAGACATTGATGATTATGTTGAAGTAGAGCCGACAGGTCGGAGGTCTGCCTCCCTAAGCTCAGAAATCTCGGCTTTCTCTTACGTGTCTTTACTCCCCACGGAGGAGCTTGACAGGCTGATGGAGGATGTGAGAACACTTGGAGATGATGCCTTGCAGGTATATCAATAGCTTGACAACTAAAATTTCATTTTTTAGACATTTGAAGGGGAGATGAAAAGGTGGAGGATTTTCAGTACTGATGGTCAACAGTCTAGAGTTATGGGGAGAATAGACAGGATCAGAAGACAGATAGGGACATGTTAGAGGTTTTCAAAATGAAGACAGGGGGCCAGACGGAGGGAATAAACTGGCAGAAAAATACTGATTTCTGAACTCCCAAGAGGCGACCAAGAGGAACACCAAAGGGGTTGTTTTATGGATGTAGTGAAGGAGTACATGAAGGTAGTTCGTGGGAGAGAAAAGTATGTGGAGTATATGAATAGGACTTTTGGTCAGTTGGAAAAAAAATCTCTAATTTATTTTTTCATTTGTCTTTTTTGCAGAACTCTGATGATGTTCAAGTGGTGGTTCTCCACAAAGATCCTGGAGTAGGCCTTGGTTTCAGTTTAGCCGGAGGAGCTGATCAAAATAAGCCAATCGTTGTGAGTAAAATACCCACATCTCATTATATCTTCAACATATTTACAATCTTTCAGTGTCCTTATCTTTTTGTCCAACAATGTCTTCACCTCAGGTTCACAAAGTATTCAAATCAGGTGTTGCAGCACAAGAGGGCTCCATAAGAGAAGGAGACCGGGTTTTGTCCATCAATGGGACGGCACTGAGTGGTACTGCTCACTGGGAAGCTCTTCGAATCCTAAGGAAGGCGAAAACTAAGGAAATGGGGGTGGTAGTCTTGAGCAATGGCATCAAGGTGGGAGTACAACAGAACAATGAGGCAACAACACAAACTCGTTATGAGACAGGTATCAGCAAACGAAATAGATCAGAAAACAAATTTGCCTTTAAATGTGTCCATGATGAAATACAGTGACTTTGCCAACCCCAAAGGTGAGCGAGTGTGTGTGAAGCTACACAAGAACAACAGAGATCTGGGTTTCAGTCTGGAGGGTGGTGTTGGCTCCAGAGATGGAAATAGGCCCCTCATCATTCAGAAAGTTTTCCAGGGTGAGTTTCAAAAATAAATTAATTAATATGTTTAAATATTCTTTTAATTGTTATGTGCATTTTAAATAACGTTTGTTTTGTCTTCTGAACCGCTTCTTCTCTAATCAGAATCAGAAATACTTTTATTTTCAAGGTCAGTGAACAAGATTCAGTGACTAGGAACTTGCAGAGGTACTAATGTGCAAAGAATAAACATAGTAATAAAAATAAAGAATGTAAACTATGGTAGGAAAATAACAAGACTAATTTTTACATAACCAAGAGTGCTCAGAACAAAATTGTGACTGTAGTGCAATGGCATAGAAAATAATAGATAAAGACAGTCAAGTGACAAGAGTAAAGTGATTAAGTGATAAGCCGACTCTGGTTTCAAAGTCCAACGGCAGAAGGGAAGAAGCTGTTTTTGTGGTTCCTGCCCGAGGGAAGTGGCTCAAAAAGTCCGTGTCCAAGGTGGGAAGGGTCGGCTGCTTTCTGACCTGTACACCCCTGAGTCCTGGAGATCTACAGGTCATGGAGAGATGGAAGGCCGCAGCCAATCACCTTTTCTGCAGAGTACATAATGTGCTGCACTCTGTGTTTGTCCCTAGCTGTGGCTCCAGCATGCCAAGAATGATGGATGTAAGGATGGACTCGATGATGGTTGTATAAAACTGTACCATCATCTGGGCTGGCAGTTTGGCTTTCTTCAGCTGCCACAGAAAGTACATCCTCTGCTGAGCCTTTTTGATCGGGGAGCTGATGGACGGCCCCCAGTGAAGGTCCTGTGTGCTGGTGGTACCGAGGAAGCGGAAAGAGTCAACAGTGGTGATGGGGGAGTCTGTCAGTGCGAGGGGGGAGAACGGGGCCACAGAGATTGCCGGAGCCTATCCCAGCCGATTTCAAGCGAGAGTCAGGATGCACACCGAACAGGTCGCCAATCTCTTGCGGGGCTACACCCTCACTGATTCCTAGGGACAATTTCATAGTGCCCAAAAAACCTAAGATGCTGGCTTTTGGAGGGTGGGAGGAAACGAGAGTACCTGGAGTAAACCTATGCATACATGGGGAGAATATGCAAACTCCACACAGAAAAGTTAGTGTTCCAAAGCCTTGTCCCACCCATGACTTTCTTGCTGTGAGGCCATTGTGCTAACCACTGCGCCACCATTCAGCCCTTGAATAACAATTTTTTGATAATTCATTCTTGACTCCAGTTCAGTTTGTCAAAACAATCCAACCTTTTTTGATGCAAGAGACAAGCCACCAGTCATGTTGCAGGCGGGAGTGTGTTCCCAGGTTATCACAAAGCTAACTCAAAGAAACAACTAATTCTGTTCAGACTTAGTCTTGCGGAGAGTTTAGAGTGACCAAATAATCCAACCTGTGCATCTCTGATAGTGAGGAGAAACTCAAAAGACCCATAATTTGGCCTAAGAAATTTTCAGTGTTTTATAAAATAGTTTTTCCATTTTTTTCTACAGGAGGTCCTGTTGAGCAGGTATTTCCCGGTGATGAGGTGTTAGAAATTCATGGCATGAACATGACAACGTTGAGGCGTCTGGAAGCTTGGACTTTTATCAGAAGCCTACCACCTGGGCCTGTAGAGGTGGTGCTTCATCGACCTAAACACTTACAAGCCTGAGGACTAGATCTCTGCTTGATCGACTGTGTCTTGCTTGAGAGAACACTGAAGCCTGATAATATCTTTCTGCACGTGGAAGGACGAACTTCAGATTAATGAGTACAATTACTCAATAAATGAATAAAAACAGCTCCTAAAAAATATTTATTCCATTGACCAAGAAAGAAGAAGGGACATTATCTTATAAATCAAGTTGAAGACATATTTAATTTATTTTTAGGGGCACATCTACCTCAGGGCATGGTGCATTAAGCACAAGTGAAAATTCAGGTGCCCAGATCACAAAGGTTTACAAGCATTTAAAGCAGTTTTTCCAGAAAATCTGTATTTTGACACTTTTTAATTGTAAATAGTTTTGTGACAAATTGTGAAAATCTGCTTTGAGAGTTTTATGGATTTTTAATAAATGCTACCAAAACCATTGCATTTGTTTTTACATTTGACCAGAAAGCTCAATAAACATGTGTTTAAAGTTAAAATAAAGGCAATAAGCTCCAGACAGAAATGCAGCAGCAGTGTTTTACTCTCAGACAGTGATTGTTTTAGGAAGTCAGATAAGTTATCCCAGTTGGCAGGATATCAATAGTTGGATATCAAAAGCTGGAGTGCCTCCATAATTTATATTGCTAGGTAGTCGTGCTTCTTGTACGAACCTGTGCTTATGAATAAACACCCCTTGTTTTGTTGTTGTTGTTTATTTTTATATTAGTGCCATATTCATTCTATAAACAATATAACTGTTATTGTTACAATCATTTTCCCAATTACAGCAAAAGACTCAGCAAGATAATCTCTTTTCCTCAGTAATGCTGACCAGTCATAAAGAATCCTGCATTAAAAACTCAAAACTGCGAGCAGAGTAAGAAACCAAGACCAACGGTCTGTTCAAGATGTCTGAAAACACCAGCCATAATCATTCATTCAAGTAAAAAAGTTTCTGCTTTGAAGTTCTTTTTATATAAACAGATCTATTCACTTTGAACCCCCAAGCCATTTAATCCTGGTATTTTAAAAGAACAACAAAGTTAATCATTTACTTTAGTAATATACCAATATACTGTATTTATAACAGCAGTAAAATTTTTATACATTGTTTAATCTTGTTCAAAAAGATAGTTGGTGTGACCGAAGAGGATGCAGGAGACAGGGTTAGATGGAAGAAACTGACGTCCTGTGGTGACCCCTGAAGGGAAATGCCCAAAGGAGAAGATGATGTTTATTCTTGTTCATATGTTGCTTTTGGATGGTTAACAGCACCCAAGTATTCAATGTACAGTACCTCCTTGTGGTCATTCACTCAAAAATGAAATTTTTCACAATCCACTGCAGATCCTGAATCAGAACTTCAATGAAAGTTGTTTATTTCTGGCCTGCAAACACAGCCAATTATGGAGCCAGTTTTAAATGGAAAGTTTCTACTCCCTGTATTGATTTTTAAATGAACAAGAATTTTCAGGAGTACAGTAACAGTGTTTGATTTCCATAAGGTCAGATAAGCTGATGTCTTATCTTGTTCATTTCTGTGTGAGCAAGGCTGAGGAAATTATCAGCTTTACCAGTTAATAAATAGACATCATAATTATTTAGGTTATGTAATACTTTTGAAGTCCATAGGTCACAGTGTTACAGATGTTAATAAAATAGTCCATACTGGAAAACAATATGTAATTAATTCTAAACTCAGACTGTTTCATTAATATTCAATCACACAGAAAACATTTATGTTCATCTAAATCAATTTTGGGAGATTTTTCACTTTTTTGTGTTTTTCAAGCGGATTATAAGAAAGTAAAGGTTTATTAATAAGTTAATAATTAATTAACTTTAACTAGATATTATTAATTATTACTAAATCTGTATTTGAATGTTTCATTGTTTTCATTGTTTTCATTGTCTTCTGCCACTTTATCTGGGGTTGGATCACAGGAGCAAAAGGCTTTGCAAAAAAACGCAGTCTTCTGTTGCTATTGCAACATCTTTCAGCAGGTCCTGAACAATCACAAGATGTTCCCGAACCAGCTGCCAGACATGATCTGTCTAGCAATTCCTGGGTCTCCTTTCACTCAGACGTGCCAGAAACACCACACCAGTGAGGCATCTTGGACACTTCTGAACTGATTCGAACATTGCCACTTCTCAGTGGCACTGCTCCTATCTTCTCTTGGATGGAAGAGAACCTTAATTTATCTCTATGGGAGGATCAACCATCCTGAGGAAGAAGATCACTTTGGATGCTCATATTCAAGATCTTGTTATTTCATTCATCTGCTGATCATAGGTGATCATAGCTGGAAATGCCACTTGGTGGAACAGCAGCTTAATTGAACAGAAGTAGAACAGCCGCTTAGTGGAACAGCTCCCTAATGGAACAGTAGCTTGATGTAACAGAGATGCAACAGCCATTTGGTGGAACAGCAGCTTAATGGAACAGAGGTGGAACAGCCGCTCAGCAGAACAACAGCTTGATGGACCAGAGGTGGAACAGCCACCTGGTAAAACAGCCGCTAGGTGGAATAGACCTGGAACTCTAACCTTCAAGTGAGGGATAAATTTTTCAGATTTAGAGGTTCCAATTCTCTTGTCCAGCCACTTTAAAATGGAATCTTTAAATATCCCAAATGACTGCTTAATTTACTACGTCTTTTTTACTATTATTATTAACTACATTTCTATAACTATAAATTATTTTCTTCTGAGTTGATATGACTTTTTATATTTATTTCACAACTGTATGTCAAAGTGATATTCTTACCTTTCATATTTTGGTAAAAACACTGATGCTCAACTGTCACTGAAACTTGCAATATGACCTCAACAAGCAGAAGACATGCTGTAAAATCATAACTAGATTATCACCCCCTGAACTGTCCCAGTTCAGGCCAATGATGACGTCTGTTCGCAAACAGCCTCTAACAACAGCGGTGCAATATGTTAACCAACCAATCCCGAGATGCTATGAACACTGTCAAGCCAGGGGGGAAGCTGAGAAGATAAATACACTGCAAGTATATTTGGACAGATACTTTGTTTCTAACACTGGGAAAGACGTTTAGAAAAGAGAGGAACTTAATAATTGGTCATGTTAAAATTAAAATCTCTAAGAGTAAAAAATGCTTTGCTACGAGAATGCATGGCTGAATTTTTGGGAACTTTTGTTTTGCTGGTAAGTCACTTTTTCATCTCTGTGTTAAAAATTTGATCATCAAATTTTCTACATAACAAAAACATCTATTAAAAAGAGGAGTTGGAAAACAAACATTGTGTAATTTGCAATAGAGCATTTGCAAATTAAGGACCAGGGGAAATTTATTTATAACACTTTAGAATAATTTTTGTTGCTGTTGTGTTAAACTGGTTGTAAACTGCAATAAAGATGTGATGTGCAAACACTAAAAAAAAAAAAAAAAAAAAAAAAAAAAAAAAAAGGTTCAGAGTATTTACATTGCATAATTTCCTCTTTGGTTTAATTAAATGTAAAATTTGTTACATAGTTTTAATCTATTGCTTTTCTTTTCTTTAAGTTAAAGATTTTGATACATTTAAAATTTTTTTTTTGTAAAAAAAATATCTAATTATCTAATTAACCTGTAAATAAATAACCAATCAAGATAACTGCAATACTTTTCAAATTGTGGCAATAAATTTTTGACATGACATGACAGTGTTTGAATGATGTTGCAACAAGATGTTTTCTTTAGAATTTTGTCATATCTTCTTGTTTTTTCACTCTTTCTTTTGTCTTATCTACTATGAAGTTCTTTGGCTGTGCCGCTGGAGCACAGGTCAAGACCAGCAGAGAGACTAAAGGCCAGTATCTGTCAACCAACATGGCCTTCTCTGTGGGTGTGATGTCAGGCATGCACCTTTCCAAAGGAGTCTCGGGTAAAAAAAATAGAAAAGCCACTAAATCCTCTCATGTTGAAATACGTATTTACAGAGTAAAACAATACTTGGAAAAATAAAATGACAGATAAATGTTCCAGGTTTTTTAACCCCTGCTGATAACATATCAGTCAGCTTTGAAGGTTTAACTCCATGTTTATAACGTTTATAATCTCATGCCTGTCTTTTCAAACCTTTTAAACAAGATAGATAAAATACCTTACCTTCAAATCTTAGTCTTTTAACTTTTGTTTTGTTTTTTTTTATAATTTTCCATTTTAATCTTTTCTGGTTTTAGGAGCACATCTGAACCCAGCAGTGACGTTTGGTTTGTGTGTGGTGGGGGTGGTTCCATGGAGAAAACTGGTGCCATTCTCCCTGGCTCAGATTCTTGGAGCCTATGTGGCATCAGCTGTGGTCTTTCTCGTCTATTATGGTTTGTTTTACTTTTTCCATTTGTTGAATGTAATTGTTGAAATGTGGACAGACATAAAAAAGTGCTCAAACTTAATAACATAAAAAAAATGAGTACAAGAAAAAAATTTGAGTGTCAAATTTGTATTGTGAAAAAAAAAAACATTTCTTAAAACCAAAAACAAAAGTACAGCACAGTTTTGCAGCAAATTCTGTTCTGTTGTATTTTGCTTATCCGGGGCCCGGTCGCAGGGGGAACAGCTTCAGATGGCAAGCCCAGGCTTCTCTCACCCCGGCTTTATCCTCCGGCTCACCTAGAGGGATCCTGAGGCATTCCTTGTCCCGCTTTGAGACATAATCTCTCCAGGAGGTTCGGGGTCTACTTCTGAGTCTTCTCCCATTGGGACGTGTCCTAAACACCTCACCAGTGCGGCGCTTGTGAGGCATCCTATCCAGATGTCCGAACCACCCTATCTGGCTTCTCTTGACTGTAGAAATGAATTATTTCCCATTTTTATCAAACAAATCAATTTCAAGAGATAACAGTCAAGAAGCTCTAGGTGCATGAATGTGGATGAACAACACAAAGCATTAAATAATAGCAATAATAGTGAACAAAAAAAAAACAGGTGAGCAGTTTTTAGGTACTTTGCAACAACTTGGACCAGTGATTGTAGCACATCCCATAACCTGGCTGCACAATAACATGGCAGAATCGCAATGTGGAAACCACCCAAAAAGAAATAACTAAAAAAAAAAAAAAAAAAAACACTGTTTAGCTTCAAATTCTCTTTGTATTGGTTCTATCTTGTTTACATGAATTCTTTTGTATTGCAGATGCTATAATGGAATTCAGTGGAGGAGTCTTGACTGTTTATGGTGAAAATGAGACAGCGTCCATATTTGCTACATATCCCTCAGATTATCTCAGTTTGGGAGGAGGTTTTTTCGATCAAGTAAGTTGTATGAGATTATATAGTGGTTTCTTGAATTAAACATCTCTTTCTGCAAACTTTTATCAGGTTGTGGGCACTGCCATATTGTTTTTGTGCATCTTGGCTCTGGAAGAAAAGAGGAACACACCTGCTCTCCCTGAGCTGGTACCTGCCATAGTTGGAGCGGTTGTCCTAGGTATCTCCATGTCGATGTCAGCAAACTGTGGGGCTGCAATAAATCCCGCTCGTGACTTTGGGCCACGCCTTTTCACCTTAACTGCGGGCTGGGGTACAGAAGTCTTCACGTGAGTATATTGGACACTATATCGGCAGAGGAAAAGATCATGACCACATTCTATTAAAATAGTATTAAATCAAATAAATGGGATATTTTCGTTTTGTCTTCTGAATTGTTTATCCGTTATGGGTTTGCATGGGGTGCCAGAGTCTATCCTGGCTGTTTTCAGGCGAGAGGCAGGTTACATCCCGAACAGGTTGCCAGTTTGGTGCGAAGCCACACAAACACTCATTCCTAGGAGAAATTTGTCATAGTAGCCAATCAATCTAACACGCATGTTTTTGGAGGGTGGGAGAATACTGGAGTGAAAAAAAAAAAGCCTGCACGGGAGAACATGCAAACTCCCCATAGAGAGGCCAGTGTTTCAAACCTCGTCTCACCTGAAACTCAAACCCGACCTTCTTGTTGTGAGGCCAGTGTGCTAACAGCTGCACCACCAGCGAGATGGTAAGGCCACAAAATATTAAAGGTTAAATAGCCTTAAGATTACTTGAAATCTAAAAGGATTAGCATTACAATCAAACAAATCTACATTTAATCAAAACAATTAGTATAAACTGAACACAATGCACTTGAATGTGCCTTCTTTTTACTTATTCAATCAACTCTGCCTTCACAGGCTTTTTTAAACTTGCTTTACGTGTCAGCAAATGAAATGAGTGAATCACAGGCCAATATAACCTTATAATTTTTCAGCAAGATCAAATTGACACCAGAAACAGCCAGTTCTTTTAATAAAGGTTGAACAGTTTGATAAGCATCAATGTTGAGTAATACTTTTCTTTACATCTTTGCTGTTGCATCTGTAATGTACACCAGTGTATTGTTACACTTCCGACTTAATAACCAAAGTAAATAGTTCATTTTACAACACTAATACAAAGATAATAACCCTGCAAGTTAATCTATTACTTAAGAAATCACAAACACTCCATTATTATTCCACAAAATGTTTTGGTCTTGATTAAAAATCAAATTTAGTGCCATCAAATATTTTCTTAAACACAATTGTAATTTGAATCAATTTGCTTTTCAGGTGCTACAACTACTGGTTTTGGGTGCCACTGGTGGCCCCTCCCATTGGAGGACTAATAGGTGCTTTCCTGTATTTTATTTTCATCCATGCCCAGCTGCCAGACCCTGAGCCATCTGACACTGATTCAGTCATTTCTACCATCAGTGACAAGATCCTGCCTCCAGAAGGAACTTGGGAGAAAACAGACAAATTAAAAACTGCAAATACTTTGTTGTGACTTTGTTTTAAAATGTCTTTGTCCAAGACCGTTTTTCATGAAACCAACACAAAAACTTGGGACATGTAATTTTGTCATTTAATCTACTAGGTTGATCGTATTCACACAAGTAAAAGTGTTGACTAGAAGAGTTTAAGAATGGCAACAACTTATCTTTGGAAGATCTACTGCGGCAAAAATGATGTAGTATTTCAACTATTACAAGTTGATGATTACAAGTTGCAGTTCATCCTCATTTCTCAGTGTGTCAAGCAGGACTTGACAAAATGAAGAAAAAGCAGAATGTTAATTACCTGCTAATCCTCTGCTTACCCTAACGGCTGAGGTGATCAAGTCACATGTCAGGGAGACTTCCTTTAAATTAATCTTCTTTTGTTTGAAGACTCGAGGACATAAACTAAACTGAAGTAGTATATTCAACAAGGATAACTTAAACCTAAAAAGCAGAATGTAGGTGAAAAAATATTTTTATAGATATAATTGGAAAAATTTTAAGGATTAGAATAACCTATTACTGATTCATTGTGAATTCTTTGCATTGTTAATTTTTTAATGTAAAAAGTGACAGAAAACAGTTGAGATTATTGTAATGTCATTATATCGTCTTAAATATTACTATAGCCTGGATGTTTCATTGCGACTGATGCTAAATTTTATTCCAGCGAAGCAAGTCATTCATTGAACAGGTTGCCAGTTTGAATGTGGAATTCAAATCAACCAATTAAAGATATGATTTCTTAATGTAAAAAGGGAATATACTGACAGATGCAAAAGAAGATGATGTAAAACGATGGAAACAAAAAGTTGTTCCTATGGAAAATAGCATTTTGTTCTTTTTGTTAGCAAAATTATCTTGTGTTTTTTCCTTAAACACGCCCTCCAATAGCTGAGTCAGCGGAAATAGATAAAACAACCATTATGCATTTTATATTGACTTTGGTGTACTTAAACCTATTGATTTTTTTCTGTAGAACTTACAGTAATAATTACTCAAACATAATAATTTTTCCCCTAACAATGTCGTGTGACTATGGCACATATTAGACAGTAATAAAATGCCATTTCGGTAAATATTATTCAATTTATTAGAAGATGTGATTTACAGCCCGTATGGCTCTTGTTTCAGTACATTTATATGATTCTGCCTTCTGTGAAAACCAAATAATAAAAAAAGACCAATTCAGTTAGCCTTGTACCAATATTTTTTTGGTTAAATATTGCAAGTTTAATGATAACAAGCTTTTCAATTGAATTCTTCACATACTGTTGAAGAGATTTAGGAATTATTCAGATACACAAATATAAAAAGTTTGTAAAAATCTGAAACAGTGATCGACAAAAAAAAAAAGCAAAGCAAATGTTGCAGAAAAGAGTAGATATTAAGAATTTCAACAGCTACTCCTTTCTGCAACGTTTTTTCTAAAAAAGAAAAAAACAGAGCTGATGAAAAGACAGTAATAAATAAATAATACAACTGACAATTTATTCAGTTATAAATCTTAGAAATATCAAAGACATACAAATTTCCTAGAAAATAAAGTAGAAAGTATAGCATTCCCATAAAGTCACCCATTAATTTATTTTTCTTCATTCAAATAATGAAAAAAGAGTTAAAAAAATGATAACTTTTTTTCAGACATTTGGATGACAAAATTCAAAGTTGCGAAGAAAATTACATTCTTTTCTTCCATTTAAAATAAATTATTGGCCACATAAAAACGTCATCTCAGATTAAGTGTCATTAGCACCCCAAATTCGACTCATAAGTACCTTAATCTTGAAACAGAAATATCTCTAAAAAATAATTTACTTTCTTAGAAAATGTGTTTTATCTATCATTTGAAATATTTTAAAAGAACAGACTTTTCTTATATGGCCAATGTCTTGTATCACACTCAGTCAGAAACATAAGAACTTAAATATTTACAATTGAATTATTAAATCCCCAAATACAGTTTATAGTTACAGTATCATGCTCCAGTATTCGTGCCTGCTGACAGCGGACACCTTATAAATTTGGAAAATTACAGACAATAAATCATAACAACAGAGGGCACTCTGACTCAGAAAATGAACATAAATATTGGTAGATATTGATGTTCAGGGCTTTAAAAGCACTTAGTTATGAACAACTTTGGAGTAAGTGTAAATAAAAATATTCTGAAAGGGTCAATAAAAAAGTCAAACTACAATTAATTATTAACTAGGTAAAGAAATTACATCCGTGGTTTGTTCAAGCTGCAAAACACAGCAGTTTAATTTGCTGAGCAAAAATATTTGATTCTGAGTCAATGTGCTTCCTGAGAGCAGGAAGTTCAGATGGAGGTGGGGAAGGTACCCCACCGCCTCCTTCTCATTCTCCTCCCTCGTTTGTATACCTTGCATGCATGCACATAGAGTATTTCCAGAGTCTGAGTCTCTGTCTCAGCACCTCTATGGCCTTATATTATCTCTAACTGAAGCCAGAATCTCAAGATGACCTCTACGTCAGGAGAGTTTCCTCCAGATGCACATTTCTTCCAAACTAGCAAGGTATGACTGTTTATTCCTAAAGTCTTGCTGTGGTTTTAACAGCTTTTCACCAGTAGGTAGTCAAGTATTTGCTTTGAAGTACTAAACCAGCTACATTTGTTGATGAGTCCTTTGTATTTGTAAAGTGATCGGCTTTCATTTCTGCATCAATGTAATTCAATCGAATGTAGAAATGACTTGATGAGAATTTCCAACAAGTCACAGAATGACTCAGTACAATGCCTAAAACATAACAGAATTGTTCAAACTATAATTTCAAGAAACACAGCAAAAATAATAACTGTCTATAGAAATGTAAAAAAAAACAAAAAAAAACCCTACCTTAATCTTTAAATGTTACATTTATAGAGATAGATACTTGTGTAATAATAAAGACTTTGCAGATTGTTTCCGGTGATACTACATTTAAAACAAATATGATATTTGCACAGGAAGTTATTATCAACAACATTATCTTAAAGATTTGTTTTCTAGACAATGTGTTTGTGGTTTCACACCATAATGTTTCTGTTCTTGTTTTCTGATGCATACGCCCACTGTGTGCTTCAGCACAATAATTTTTTTCATATCATTGTCAAATGGTGTAAGATTATAACTAAACCTGGTCATCAGGCACCCTGTTTTTTTTTTTGGAGGGGGGTGGGGGGGCACTGGTGGGTTAAACATTTTTTTTAAATGTTTTGAAAAAACACTTTTTACTCTCTAAAGCAAAAAAAAAAAGCAATCTTATATTAAACGGTACTATTTTACAATCATGCCAAAAAGGAACATTTTGTGTCAGGGTTTTTAAGAATGCCAGAATTCTTTGTCAAAATAGTTGTAACCCCAAATCTAGATTTATTTATTATTTTGAACAAGGTGCCTCAGATTTGTTTCTTTGGGATCTTGCTTCAATTATTTAACAATGCCAATTTTTTTTTCTGTTTACTGTTTCGATCAATAAATAAATAAAAAAAAATCCTACAGAAAACATCTAACCGATGTGCTGAATGGCTGACTTTTATCAAGTGCTCATTTTTTTATTGTAAAGGCAACTACACAATAAACCCGTTACCTAGACATGTTCACCACATCAAATCTGTAGCTGTTTTGGTAATAGCTAACATAAAATATATCGTGCAGTAACCTTAAAGTTTTAGAATTTTTAACATTCTAGCATTCTTGAATGCCTACTTTAAATGAAAGGTTTGTTAGTTTTTCTGGATGATGGTCATAGATAGATCAGGAAAAGTCATATGACAACTGATGTGCTGAAAAAAAGATAGAAGTGAGAGAACATGGCAAGCGACTCATTCTCACCCTGTGGTATCTATTACAGGGAAAGTGCAGTGCCGTGCTGAAGGATGAATAACCTCAGTCAATATTCCCCTGAGAGTTGGAGACAGTAGCAGATTACCTCATCCAAAATGTGTTTTGTTAAAAGAGGAACATCATGTTTTCTTTCTTCCCAGCTGACAATACTTTTTATGCCCATGAGTTTAACAAGAAGAAAAAAGTTAAAGGAGCAAAGTTTAAACACCTGCTTTTATTTTTCTGTCTAATGAGCTACCAATTAATAAATAAGCAACTTTTTAATAGTCAGACATTTTTAGGTCATTTTTTTGGGAGGGTGGGGGAGCGCTTTGCCCATCATTCCTGCATCATGTTTCTAGTTGTGATTCTTTAATGTCACATTCTTTTCAGATAATTTAGAATTGTGTAAAGAATTTTAGAAATACAGTTTTTTTTCCGTTATATGACAAGATTAATAATGCTTCCATTCCTTTCATGACGTTGATGTTTAAGAATTATCTTTGTCTCATTAATAGGTCTTCATCAAAGATTTGTTTTTCACAAGGCTGAAGATGAATGTAAATCATGTACATGCTGATCCTCATGGAGGTGTCATTTTAATAGACTGGGCTTCAAAGTGGATACTGATTATGAATAAAATGGGGGTTCATGACATGGTAACAAAAACTATGCAGAAAACAGTACCTGAAAGCTGATCAGCCTAACAAGGAAAGAAGAAGGCTCATTTTCATGAGTATTGATTGAATCTTGGGTGTCCTCAGTCCTTGTCTGCCATACATTTCTGAGTATGCACGACTAAACCAAAAAGAAAAGGGTTTATTCTCCAACCCTTGAATGTAGCATATTTTTTAAAAGGAGAGCGAAAGCAGTGTGTCGTTTATTATTTACATGTGATGTTTAAATGAAGATTAAAGACATTTAAATTTGTGCTCAGAAAACTTTATTTTCAAACAATCTATTTTTATTCTGTCTCCTTTAGCAAAGCAAAGATTTATATTGATACGTAACTGATTAAGGCAACGTAGGCCCTTCATTCCACTCCTTCTCTACTAACACACAACATATTCACTTTCAATTGAGAAAGAGAGTCTCAAGAAAAAGTTCAAATATCGCGGGGTAACGTTCACAGTTGATCGAAGGATCAAATAGAAGATCAACAAGCAGATCAGGGCAGATTGTGCAGTGGTTAGGATGCTGCATCGGTCTGTCTTGATGAAGAGAGAGCTGAGCCATAAAAGTAAAGCCCTGGATTTACCAGCTGATTCACATTTCTACCCTCACATGTGCTCACCAATTGTCAGTGGTGAACAAAAATACAAGATTCCAAATGCAAGTAGCCAGAATGAGCTTAGAAGTAGGGTGAAGAGTTCACAGTGAAGCCAGTACCTTAAGAGGAACCAGATGGGATGGTTTGTTCATCCTACTAGAAAGCCTAAGAACCTGGCTGGTCAAGTGTTCTGGCGAGTCCGGAAGCCCAGGACCTGCTGGTTGACAGAGGAACACCTCTTGATCACTCTAGATCAGGAAAAGATACAGCTAGGGTGGGGCATAGGCTCTGGCACTCCAAGTCATACAGATATTAGCTGACAAATTATGTGACATACACAGTAGCACAGTATCCCAGCTGTTGGGATAACAGTAGTCCATGTCTTGCTTGAACAAGGAATGGGGAAACTGGCCTTTTTAAGCGGCATTTGCAATTTCTCCACATATATGATTGGGGTTTCTTCAAGAAACTGTTGCCACCATCTTTTTTTGGTTGTTTGGCTGGAGAAATCGGAAAATATGCTCGTAGCAATTTCAAAGATGTTTTAAATAGAGTGCTTTCACGTAACGTCATCAACCAGGAAGTCGGCCACTTTGGAGGCCTCGACAAGGCATAGGTCAGTATGAAACTATCAGCAAAGCAGTATTTTTTACACTTTGTTTTCATATTTTGATGCTATTCAGAGGTTCAATGAGTTTTCCACGTCATTAACGGGAAATGGCAAAAAATAGGCTGGTTTTGACGCAGAAGAAACGAGACAATATTTAGAAAAAACTACAATGATTGGTCACGAGTGGGGGAAGGATGGAGCGGGAGATCGACAGGCGGATCGGTGCGGCATCAGCAATAACTAGGACGCTGCATCGGTCCGTCGTGGTAGAGAAAGAGCTGAACCGAAAAGCAAAGCTCTCGATTTACAAGTCGATATACGTTCCAACCCTCACCTATGGTCACCAGCTGTGGGTGGTGACCGAAAGAATGAGATTGCGGGTACAAGCGGCCAAAATGAGCTTCCTCCGCAGGGTGGCTGGGCTCTCACTCAGAGATCGGGTGAGGAGCTCTGCCATCCGGGAGGAGCTCGGTGTCGAGCCGCTCCTCCTCCAGGTCGAGAGGAGCCAGATGGGGTGGTTTGGGCATCTGGTCAGGATGCCCCCCGAGCGCCTCGCGGCGGGGTGTTTCGGGCACATCCCACCGGGAGGAGACCAAGGGGCAGACCCCGGACCCGCTGGAGAGACTATGTCTCACAGCTGGCCGGGGAACGACTTGGGATCCTTCCAGGTGAGCTAGAGGATGCAGCCGAGGAGAGAGAGGCCTGGGCTGCCCGCTTGAGGCTGTTGCCCCCACGACCCGACCTCGGAACAAGCGGAAGATGACGGAACGGAACAATGGTTGGTTGAGAAAATCCTTATGCAAGTCCAAATAATTTATATTCAAACAATCCCGATTTGATGCCTGCAATTACATACCCAGACATTGCGAATTACCGTATTTTCACTCCAAGTTTCCACACAGTTGCACATCTAAAGGTCTTTAAAGAAATGTATGCATACTTCCGGGTTGATAATGTCACGTCAAAAAACAATCACCTGTAGTTTTTCTAAGATCGTTGGCGTGAAGGAGGTGGCGTGATATAGCATGAGGTGACCGAAGAGGGTGCGTGAAACAGGATTAGATGGAAGAAACTGACTTGCAGAAAACTAATTGCACATCTGAACAGCAACATATGATGAAAATAGTGATCTATGCATTCAAAATGGTCGACTTCCTGGTTTTAGTCTCGTGGGTGAACGCACTCTATAGGCCTGTATTTTTTTTAAGAACCATCATTGTCTCATTTTTATTGACTTTTTTTTCCTTACAAAATGAGAAAATTACTAAAGGATTACTAACTCACCCTTCTCGGATTTTAACCAGTCTGATCATTAAGTCTCCACGCTTTAACCATGGTGTTTTTATCCACAAAAACGTAAAAACTGAACAGCAACGTCGGTTTCTTCCGGTCAGGATACTCACACGATCAGTAAAACGAACAAAAGACAGCGATCAACTTATAAAATAGCACAAAAATAATTTATGATTACATATGTAAGATTACTGAAGATACGCCAAACAACTTACGATCAAACAAATCAAAAGAACAGCGTAGATGGCGACTTTCAAGTTGTCATGACAACGAATAAAGGCTGGCCAAACTTTACTGGGAGGCGCTTTAAGTACGCTGCCTTCTTGAGATAATTTTAAAACCGTAATATTGGTTGTATATTTGATCGTTTCTTCTTTTCCTTCAACAGTCTGATGGGCAGTAAAGAAAGACAAGCAGCAGAGTGGAGATGTTTGGACGGAGAACTCATGCAGGTTAGCATCCATCGTTAAACTAAACAGAAACACTGCATGGCAACTGTTTTCTTGTTAATGAAGACCAGGTAGTTGTTAGAAATGTGAGACAACATAGGATTGCTGAAAAAACCAACTCACAAAATCCTACGTCTGGTGTCGTTTGGTCATTTTACTATGTGGAAATAAAAATAATAGCAAAAAAAGAAATCATTTTAGGAAGACAGACTTTTTTGTTAGTGATAAAGATCTTCAGTTTAAATTCATAAAGATTTACAGAGTATTTTAGCAGAGAAGAAAAATAGTTCTTAATGAATGGATGGTTGAGTAGATGGATGGATGGGCAGATGTATGTATGCATGTATGTATGTATGTATGTATGTATGGATGGATGGATGGATGGATGGATATTGGATGAATGGGTAAATGGATGGGTAGATGGATGGATGGGTGTGTAGATGGATGAATGAATGAATGAATGAATGAATGAATGAATGAATGAATGAATGAATGGGTAGCTGGATGGTTTGATGGATGGGTAAATGGATGGATGGGTAGATGAATGAATGGGTAAGTTGATGGATTGATGGATAGATAGATAAACAGATGGATGAATGTGTAGGTGGATGGTTAGATGTATGGGTAGGTAGATGAATGGGTGAGTAGATCAATGGATGGGTGGGTAGATGGATTGGTAAATAGATACTTTATTAATCCCGAGGGAAATTATTTGCTATTATTTACTATGTATGGATGTATTCATTCCAAACTTCCAGCAAATTTTGCTGTTGTCCATTCTTAACACCTTCATCAGATCTTTCAGCCAAATTGTTACACTTTTTTGTGTTTAGACTCACTTATATTTTCATCCACAATTCACAAATGATGACTGTTACATGGACAAAACAAATGTTAATCTTACTTGATGGTTGTACATTTGCTCTTTGTACTATCTAAACGATTCTATGTCCCCATTAACTGACACTTATTTTTTACCTTAGCCACTTTATTCTATGTCACCCTACGATGCAATGCGAGAGATCAATATACTGTATTTTATATAAGAGATTAAACTACTATTATTTTACAAAAATGTTTCTCAGATCTCAACTGTAGATTGGGCTCAAATGTAGTATTACTGGAGTTTTGATAGAAGTTGAAATGAAATAAAAGCAATACTTACTTACATACGTACAATTCTTACTGATTAGACAGTATAAACCTAAGATACTAAAAAAAATCTTAGGTCAGGTTGTTGTCAATTTTACATTTCTTGCCTCTTATTGTGACTAGGGCAGGTACTGTAAGTGAAAGAAGGGGTATTCTAATTGACTAAATTGGATCATGCATGAGACACAGCGTCATTATGTGCTGAGGCACCTATCTGGCTCTGCTAAGTGTGGTTACAGATTATTTTACTTGCACGGCAGGAGACTTCTCATTTGCAGGCAAGTTTGGGATGGAACATATTCTCCATGCTCGGACGATGGATACCTGAACAGACTATTTCTACTAACCTCAACACAACCGATGTAATTATGTACTGCCCATGTGACTATATACACTCATAATCAATTTTTAAGGCTGCAGATTTAAACACACTTTTCTGATGGGGGTTTGCGCAAATGTGATGGGCAATTGGTTTACATGTGCTCTGTGACCCTCTGTGACTACCTCAGCGTTTCGGCAGATAGAGGGAGAGAAATCAGAGGAAGGAATACTGCTTTAGTGTAAGTGTGTGCATTGGGGTAGGGCAGAGAGGATGCAGAGGTTAGAAAGGGATCAGGTGGATCCTATTAATTTAACTTGACTGAATTTGGAACTCTATATTTATTCCCATATTTGAGTAAAGATGTTTTGGCTCATCGAACGAAGCTTATTCTCCCAGTACTTTAATTAATTAAACTTGAAATTAGAGTGCTAAAAGTCGTTATGGAAAAATGTCTCCCAGTTGTTTTCCCATTCTACAGGAAGAAAAAGGAGTTGGTGGAAGAAAATAAAAAAGAAGCAGGGAGATATGAGTTTGATGTGGTCTCTATCGTTAATATGATGTTTGTGCAACATTCAGATTTCTCTATGTCCTATGTCCAAGTCAACCATATAGTACAGGTTTGAAGCCACCTTCATTTCACTCGCGCAATCATGACATTTTTCCTCTGTCTGAGAAACCAACCATATCATATTGCATGTCTGGGTAACATATTTCCTCTTAAAAACTATGCCAGCTTATGTCAGCCCATCTACTGTATTAATCACTGCATTGAAAAACCCTCACTTTATTATGTCATCATTGGCTCAAATTTAATAAAGAGTGAAAAAGGGTGCTTCAAAATATGTATGTCACTTCTGAAGTAATTTTTTGCCTTTTTACTTTCAAATAATGTTTTGGATTTACTTTAAATTTAACATTTGTATCACTGAATTAAAAATACATTCCCCAAAGTGAAATCTGAGGTTTTAGCTCTAAAACCAGATTTAAAAATTTGCCTTTTTCGTGCGAAGTGCTGACACTTCACATGCTCATCTGAGTCAGAAGCAAATGTGAAATAGGGGCTGATGTCCTTGTCTCTGCTGCTGAGACAGAGATCAATCCTCCAGGCGCCAGCTACTACTGATTTGCTTTTTAGCTTGGTCCTTATTCCCACAGCGTAACTATCTCAAAGCACAAGAGGGGTGCAACTTTGTTTGACTACTGTCAGTCTGCTGCCACTGTCTGACAGTATTTTTCAACAAATTGCATCCCTATCATCTCAGACAATTATAAATGTGTGACCGGCTGCAGTCAACTCTTTTCATCTATTCCGATCAAACTGCAACTGATGTTTGAAGCTTTCTAGGTGATAGAGACTCACTGTACAGCATTAAGTTTGCGTCAGGGCTTTGATTGCCCTTGAACTTGTCCGAGATGTTAACACTTAGTGGACAGTTTGCTAAACAGTTGGTCAGCTTGCTCTGGAGTAGTTTGGACATAGTCTTGACATAAGATGCTTTAAAAGCTCAGCACTTATTCAGCAGGGGGATCTTGCACACCATAGTTTGAACTTTGCATGTCAGGTGGATCTTGCAACATGATGACCTTCAGCTTGAACAACTGAACAAAAAAGGGAGAGAAAGGGCAAATGAAATGTCAGGAGAGATTTGCAAACACAGCAACTGGAAATTGTATCCTAAACACAGTTTTTGACCCCTTTTAACTTCTAATTCCTACAGCAATCTGTGTCAGCTATTATACATGCTTCGACCAATCTCTAACCACATGTGGTTGTTGTGAGATTATCCTCCTATTAGTCTGTTGAGAGAGAAGGAATTGGGATTGTTGTAAGATGATCATTCAATTTGTTCGTTGAGAGAGAAAGAAAAAGAAAAAACTGAAACTAAATGAAAACAAAAATGCTTACAATTAAAGCTGTAAGATGAAAATGAGGAATGTTTGTAGAACATTTGTTAGATTTTAGAAGAACTTTTTCTTTACAAAAAGAGTTTATATTACAAGTTTACAACAAACTGACTGTCACTGGCCTTTTGTCGACCATATTTCACATGGAACAACAAATTAGTAAAAAATTTTAACAGCAAAATTGAACCCTTCACAAAAAAAATTACCCTTCACAACTTAGGTGATAAGCTGCTGATGGTTGAAGGGCTTCACAATGCTGCATAAACACAGGAAACCACAGTGTGTTTGTTTCAATGTGAGATGGCAACTGTGCAATGGCCTTTCCTGTGTCATCTCACATTTTTAGTCATCAACACAAATTCCATCCTAGATCTTGCTGTTTCTGTACTCATATTGTCTCTGTGCACACAAGCTTGGACATTTGCATTATATTTGATGTTATTTATAGATGATAAACAGAAATGTACAAAATGAGCCAATTTTATTAAAAACAGTAACAGCAACCAAACATAGTACACAAAAAGACCAATGCTTTTGCATTTATAAAAAGAAACTTTACTTACAATTTTATTTCCAAAATATTCAACTGTATCCAATCTGAAATTTTCGAGATTTCTGGCTTTTAAGCTCAAATTTCTGCTGACTTATGGTTGAACAGTGCATCTACAGACAAGTTGGAACAGCACTTTTTAATCAGGAGCAATTGTTTGATTGAAAATCAAGGTGTGGACTGGTGTTTGTCTTTTCTCTGCAATGGCGTTACTCTTTTTAATAACTTGAATTGTGTGTTCTTGCAGAGGAGGAGAGAAAGGTCAAAGCCAACGATAGAGAATACAATGAAAAATTTCACTATGCTGTAAGAAATACTCTTTTGTTATTTTTGCATGTTTGTTCAAAAATGAACAGTCTTAAAAGTGTTTAGTTCTTTAAATGATGAATTGTTCAATCTCATAATTGTGTGAATTAATTTTCTTTCCCTCCAGAATAACTGCATCGCAACATCAAAATACAACGTCATTAACTTTCTACCGGTGAACTTGTTTGGACAGTTTCGGCAAGTTGCAAATTGCTTCTTCTTTCTGCTGCTAGTAATTGAGGTAAGTACAGGAGACAATCGTGGAATTCACATATTTTGTTTTTTAATTTTCAGTAGCATGACAATTTTGTTGTAAACAAAGCATACATAACAGTTTTGCTGATCACAATGTTCTGACTGTCATACCTTTTAAAGTGTCATAAATTTAACAAGGTCAAACTGGTAAGTCAGTTGTACCAGGGGTTTTTTGCCAATATTTCAGATTTAGATTCAGATTTTTTTTATTCATTTGGTCAAATGAATATTTTATACTGTTTAATTTTCTTTGGCCTTCTAAACGATGATTTGGGACATTTTTCAAATCCAGGTGTAAGGTTCAGTCTATTTGCAATGGTATATGCAGAGTAAAACGTTTTTTTAATGCAGCTGTTTTAACTGTAAGTGACATGTATAAGTGGTTGATGAATTTTAATTAAAAAAATTATTAAGTAAATTAAAATGAAACCAAAGTCAAAATCAGTTTGTTTGTAGTCATTTGACAACTGAGTCTTTGTAAAATATAAGATGAATTACTGATTAAGCTCATTTTTTTGAAATACCAGAAGCATTTGTAATGGTTTCTAAAGATATAATCTCACCGGCTCAATGTTCCTCAGCAGTTTTAATTTGCTGCAAGAATGTAAAAATTTAAATTTGCTATTGCACAACAGTAAAGTTATTGGTATGATTCCCACCCATGCAGCTCATGTTGAAGTATCCCTAACCCCAAATTATTCTCTTTAAATTGACTATGTTGTCACAAAACAAAATTCTATTCTAAAAGCTCACTGTACAGTGTTTTTATGTTTTCCCACTAGGTGAGCATCTGAAAGATTGTGTCTTCACTTTTATTTACAATCAAACTGTGAAATAGAAATACTTTGACTTTTTCTTTAGTTGATACCTCAGGTCTCTGCCCTGTCTTGGTATACAACGCTTGTCCCTTTGGTTGTGGTGCTGGCCATAACTGCAGTAAAGGATGCCACAGATGACTATGTGAGTTGCCCATTACAGTAAAAATGACTCGAAGATTTCCTATTTGTACCTCCAACAATCAGCTCTATTGTTTGTCTGCTTCAGTTTCGCCACAAGAATGACAACCAAGTGAATAACCGACAGTCACAAATTTTCGACAAAGGATTGTAAGTCATCATCACTGAAATTTGCAAGAGTTGTTAACTCCAAAGTTTCTTCTAAAATAAATGTGATAGGTTTTTCCTTTCCAAGTAAACATTTCAGAAGAGCTGTTCATATCATTTTCTTTGCAGGCTGTGGGATGAGAAGTGGATGAACATTAAAGTGGGTGATATAGTCAAAGTGGAAAACAACCAAGTTGTGGCAGTAAGTGCGCAGGCAAGAGAAAAATGTACTTCGGCACACTTTGTGACAGATAGTACAAAAGTGTCAAGATTTTGGTATGGAGGGAATGCTTTGGGTTTGTTGCAAGCTAGCTTAAATGTCACAAAGTTAATTTGGTATCATTTTGGAGCATGAATTGCTAAACTGTTTGTAAAGGCTTTACCAAGAGAGGCTGTAAAACTGCATCGGATGATCTATGACTTGTCATTGCTGGCTTTTTTGCAACAAAAAACATGCAAACCAACATCTCAGTATTTGTACTTTAGTTAGTCTGCACGTATCATACAGTAGATGCTAACCTCAGCTATGTGGTTTCAGGCTGACCTACTCCTGCTGTCGAGCAGTGAACCTAACGGCTTGTGTTACATCCAGACAGCTGAGCTTGATGGGTATGAAAACACAGCACACATCAAAGCCTCCTCACCGTTCTTCACAGTCTACAGAAACAAAATCATCTAAGCTACTGTTTATTGTGTTAACTTGCAGGGAGACCAATGTGAAGGTGCGTCAGTCTGTTTCGCTATTAATTGACCTTGGTGACCTAGAAAAATTGGCTACATTCGATGGTGAGACAAATACAAATTTTTCCAGAACAGAAAAGTCCATAATTTTTGTCATTTCCATCTATTGCAATAGTGGATAAAAAACAAAAACCTATAACCACATTCACTTTTTCTGACTTTTCCTGCCACCACAAACAAAATGTCACTGCTAACTCAGCAAAGAAAAGACGTTGAGTGTTGAACAAATTTTCACTCTTACCTACTCATGAAATTGCTTCATTTTTTAAAATGATTTAAGACTTGGTTGTTTCCACCACCAATGTGTGTGTGTGTGTGTGTGTGTGTGTGTGTGTGTGTGTGTGTGTGTGTGTGTGTGTGTGTGTGTGTGTGTATGTGTGTGCATTCATGTGTATACCAACAAAATGTGAATGATGATTCAATAAAATGTTTACTGTAGATTTTAATTTGGTAGTGTAATGTACTTCAGCTGCTTCTGATTTAGATCTCTGTTGATTTTTTTCTGTGTTTGTGGTTGGGGTTCTGTCATACTTTTCTGGCTGAAGGCAAAGTAGTGTGTGAACCTCCAAACAACAAGCTCGATCGTTTCCGTGGGACGCTGTTCTGGGATGGCAGCTACCACCACCTTAACAATCAGAATATTCTACTCCGTGGATGTATTCTCCGTAACACTGAGGCCTGCTATGGCCTAGTCATTTATGCAGGTGACCACATGTGTCTTTGAATTAATATCAATGTAAGCGGTGCAATAATTTATGGTCTTGTTTTTTTCTCAGGTCCAGATACAAAGCTAATGCAGAACAGTGGTCCTACCAAGTTTAAGCGTGCAACCATTGATCGTGTAATGAACACGTTAGTCATTTGGGTTAGTCACTTTAAATCCCCCACTTTTAAGAACTACTTGAATTTAGTTTCACAGATCTACACTTACCCTTTCCTACATACTAAGTTCAACTTTAATTTATACTCAAGATATTAACTCCTCCTTCTTTGTATTTTCATTTGCAAATCTTTGTCAGATTTTTTGCTTTTTGGTTTCTATGGCCGGGTTATTGGCTTTGGGCAATGTATTATGGAACACATACTGTGGATCATTGCAACGCCACTTGACCGGGGATCCCTCTGAGGATGAAGACTACGTCTGGACAGGCTTTCTTGCCTTTTGGCCATACATTGTCATTCTCAACACAATGGTGCCAATGTCTCTCTATGTCAGGTAGGACCAGTCAAACAAAATAAAAAACTTATATCAAACAATCATAAAACACAAAACCACAAGTGTTATCAGACATTTCATTCTAATTATATATCTTGAACTTCCTTGGCATTACTGGAGTTATAACTCAGTAAACCATGACATATAACTATGAATAAATTGAACAGATTTAATGTAAAATTTACCTTGAATTTTTTACTTTGTTTTGAGTATAAGACAGTTTACTACTAAATTTTGTCGTTTTTATTTTTATCTAAATTATGAAGTTGTTCAGAAAAACTACTAACCAGCAAGCACTAGTCTTGTACTATTATGAACAATAAGCAAATACCAAACAAATAAATGTTATGAGATCAATTCTGACAGGGTCAAAAACGAGAAACAAAGAGAATGCCGTTTCATTTCATCCTCTGCACCGTCTTCCCTAACAAGGATACGGTGGGTGCCGGATCCTAGTGTTTCACGCCTTGTTCCCACCCGGGAGTCAAACCCCTGACCTTCTTGCTGTGAGGTCACTGCGCTAACCACTGTACCACCGTGCCGGCCACAAAGAGAATGATAAAACCATTTTGTAGTAGCTTAGATTGGAGGCTGCTGAATTTCACACAGACTTTTGAAAATGATAGACTGGTAATGTTGTCTCTTTTATCTCCAGCGTGGAGGTAATCAGATGGGGCCACAGTCACTTTATTAACTGGGATCGGCGGATGTACAGCATAGAACATGAAACACCAGCTGAGGCCAGGACCACCACCCTAAGTGATGAGCTGGGTCAGGTGAGCGATCAGGTACCAAATGTTTATGTGCTGTGTTTGTGTTCGCATCAAGGTTTCATTTTCTGATGCCCATTCAGAAACAAATCATTCTTCTAAAATAACATGTTTCAGTTAGATACTGGAACCCCATAGGTTTATTTTGAGGAGAAAAAAATGATGAGAAATCAAACCGTTCAATAAAATCACAAATTTGATTCTTTCTTTATAAATCTTCATATTGTGTGGTTCAGGTTGAATACATCTTCAGTGACAAAACTGGAACCCTTACTCAAAACATCATGACTTTCAACAAATGCACCATCAATGGACAGTCTTATGGTACGTATGCACATGTATAAGCAAAAGCACACACACCACAACCAAAACTCACAAGAATTCTCATCTTTTTAAAATTTTTCTTGCTATCAGGTGAAGAAACAGATCCACTGGGAACAAACACAACGGTAAGTTTCCTTTTATTTTCAAATACAGCCAGTGTTACTGTAACTTAGTGTATAATCCAAGTTTTATGCTGTACTGTTTACTTTTAGAGGGTGGACTTCACTGCCTTCAACCCTTGGGCAGAGACTGATTTTGTTTTCTATGATGAGAAATTGCTGGAATCGGTTAAAGCTGGAGATTCACACACTCATGAGTTTTTCCGCCTGCTCTCTCTTTGTCACACTATTATGAGTGAGGAAAATAGTGAAGGTGAGCCGGAGGAGTGAAACCTTTCCAACTAACAAATTTTCTTGTCTAAAAATCCTTTTTAACCCCTTTGCACAGGACAGCTGATTTACAAGGCCCAGTCTCCAGATGAGGGCGCTTTGGTGACAGCCGCTCGAAACTTTGGCTTCGTCTTTCAGTCTCGAACACCATCAACGATTACCACATCAGAGTTGGGCGAAAGTGTCACTTACTCACTGCTAGCCATTTTGGACTTCAACTACATACGCAAAAGGATGTCTGTTATAGGTGATTAAGGCTTCTTTGAAAATTGCATGTGGTGTGCAGATAATAGCAGTTAATAAAATAGTGAAACACATTTTAAAACATTTTTGTATGCATATAAAAAAACGAAACAATGTTATCTAGTTAAGATGAAAATGGGGGTTTTAGTAGCCACAATTTTTATACAAAAGAATGAAATCTTTCAAAAATGGTTCAAAATATTTGAACGTGCAAATACCACAGAATTAACAATATTAGTCATTCTTTATTTACATCAGTGTTCCCTATTGGGTTTTCTTTTCTTTTAATGTTATACGTAAAATATTAACATAGGCTGCAGTAAAAATAGATTTCTAAAAAAGGATTTTGCTTTTACTCCCTGATTTTTTTTCCTACAGGCCTGAAACACTACTTGTCTGATATGATTCAGTAGTTATTTGGGAATATTTTGCAAAACACGACAAGATGTTCTGTAGGTAGTGGTAAACAACCAATAAAGCCACTCAGGATATTTAATGGTGACAGTGGACTACTTAGAGAAATAGGTTTGAACTAATTTTCTTTTTTTCATTTATTGTCAGTGCGAAATCCAGAGGGCAAGATCCGTCTCTACTGTAAAGGAGCTGATACTGTTGTGATGGAGAGACTCCATCCCTGCAACGAGGAATTGATTGAAACCACCTCAGATCACCTCCATGTAAGTGAGCGTGAGTCTTCATAATCATCTGAATAGAACTTTAATGCCACCTAGTGTTCTTACAAAAATAATAATTTCATGTCCTGTCATTTATTAATTTATAATGTTGAAGACCACAAACATCTTTCATGTGCTAGTCTGATATTTGGATAACACATTAGATTCAATCTTAAGCAACTTTAGGTCCAATTAAGCGTGTGTGTTTTCATTTTTTAATGGAAAAAAGTTCTCAAGACATCAATTTTTGCACTAGTTTCTCGCTATTTACATCAGACATGACTTTTCATTCCTTAAAAAAACATTAAAGGCATTTTTTAAAATATGAAAAAACAAACAAAAATGATCCTTTAATAATTAAAACCACCTATATGCCCTTAAATTCTTTTGATCCCCTGCTTCTCAAAAAAAGGTCATGACGACTGTAAGCAATCTTCATCACTCAGAGATGATCACTCAATTCATCATTCATTGGTAGAAGATTTGGTTTCAAAACTTCCAAACCAGGAAATAAATGTTTTTGAATTGATTTGATCGAAAAAAATTTTAGTTCCCTTGTCTTCCACTTATCCGAGGCTGGGTCATGAGGGCAATAGCCTCAGATGAGAAGACCAGGTTTTTCCCACCCCAGCTGCATCCTCCAGCTCCCAGGATCCCGAGGTGTTCCCCGACCAGCTACAAGACATAGTCCAACCAGTGAGTCCGATGCTTATCTCTGGATCTCCTCCCAGTGGGATGTGTCATAAACAGCTCACCAGCGAGATGCACGGGAGCTATCCTAACCAGATGCCTGAACAACCACATCTGGCTTCTCTCGACCCAGAGGAGCAATGCTTCTACTCCAAGCTCCTCCTGGATGGCAAAGCTCCTCACTCTATGAGTGAGCAAGTGTGAAACAATTGTGAAGTGGCCGGGATGGGAAAGTGAATCAGCTCCTCTAAATCTGAGACCATGGTCCTCGCCCAGGAAAGGGTAAAGTTCAAGGACAGATTTCTGCAAGTGGAGGAGTTTGAATATATTGAGGTCTTATTCCCAAGTGGGGGGAGGATGGAGCGGGAAACTGAAAGGCGGATTCAGCCATCCAGTAGGGTGGCTGGGCTCTCCCTCAAAAACTTTTTAAAAAGACAAAATTGTACTAAAAACACTGAAGCAGATTTTTTTTCTACTGTATTTCTACTGTACTTATTGATGTGTTCATTTCTGTTTTTTAGGATTTTGCAGCAGATGGGTTACGTACACTTGCTCTGGCCTATAAGGACCTATCTGAGGATGAGTGGGAGGAATGGTCAGAAAGCCATAACAGTGCTAAAGATGCCATTGACTGTAGGGAAGAGAGACTGGATGCAGTTTATGAGAAAATAGAACAAGACATGATGGTACATGATCCACTACTCTTTGTTTCCAAATGTTAATAGATCATAAAAATATCTGTCTGAGTTTGTACAAAAATTTTTAATGCATGTTTTTACTCCATTTGCAGCTCATAGGTGCCACAGCTATTGAAGATAAGCTGCAAGAAGGTGTACGAGAAACCATAGCTCTTTTGTCGCTTGCCAACATCAAGATCTGGGTTCTCACTGGAGATAAGCAGGGTGAGACATGGCTTTTTTTTTTTTTTTTGGTTAAAAAAAAAAAAAAAAAAAAAAAGGAAAACAGCATAAAATGCTATAAATGATTAATAACTCATGAGTTAGTCTAAACAAGACAACAACTCAGAAGAAAAGATTAAAAGAAAAGTTAACATTATTGGCTGTAAATTAAACACAAGTGTATCAGACTTTGTTCTTTTACTGTTTCTTTAACACAGAGACAGCAGTCAACATTGGCTATGCATGTAAGACGCTGACAGATGACATGGCCGAGGTCTTCACCATCACTGGAAACACAGTTTTGAGCGTGAGACAAGAACTCAGGTGAGTGTCCATTTCGGTATAAGAAAATTTACTTGTAAATGTAAAAAAAACCTCAGACATGATGACTGGAATAAAAATAAACTAGAACTCCAAACATGATGGAACTGGGCAAGTGCAGTGGCTCAGTGTTTTTTAACACAACTCAACAATGTGCGCTGTTGACAGTGTAGGTGCCAAAGTCACTCAAAGTGCTTTCAAGCGTGTTAAAAATCCCCGAAAATTTGTTGAAGCCCTCAAAATTTTTATCAAATTAGGTGCATCAGCTGAATGCACTTCAACTGGATGTCCACCTTTGATACAAACGGTATTTCTATCATTTACCAATGACATGGATAAGTTCCCACAAAACATCCATTGGACTATATGTCTGTATTTTTTCTACATGATATCCTCAATTAAGCATAAAATTGGCTTTGATTTGTATTTTTCTATGCAGGATGGCAAAGAAAAGGATGCTTGAGCTGTCAGAAACCAAGTGTGAAGAAAGTAAAGAATGGGTAGAGCCTAATTGCACAAATAATGTTTACGATGGGGAACAAGGAGCACATGATGTTAATAGAGGAAGTGAAGAAGAAAAACAACTACCGTCTTCACCTACACACCCTGCCACCCTCCCTGATGCAATGGATAACATACCTGCAGAATTTGGTCTTGTTATCAGTGGTTGTAGTCTGGTATGATAGTGCACCTCCACACTCATGCACATGCAACATAGATACAATCCAATAATATATGATTCAAAAATGAGCTTTTTCTAGTGATTTTTTTGTTTCAAACATTTTTTAAAACCTTTTTTCTCAACCCTGATAGACCCATGCGCTTGAAACAGACATGGAGGAAGAGTTTGTTTCAACAGCTTGTGCTTGTAAAGCAGTCATCTGCTGCCGGGTCACCCCTCTACAAAAAGCTCAAGTGGTGGAAGTCGTCAAGAAACACAAAAAGGCTATCACGCTGGCTGTAGGAGATGGAGCTAACGATGTTAGCATGATCAAAAGTGAGTTGAGTTCAGAGCATGAACGATCACAAGTAAAAAGGAAATCGGTTCAGCAGGAGTACAATTAAGTCAGAAAGAAAAAGAAATTAGATTTTGTCTTGTTTATGATTTTGTCTTGTCGACAACAGCAAGGCAAGTTTATTCTTGTAGCAAAATTTGTGGATCAAGTAATTCAGATGATTTTACAAAAAAAATCAAAAGGAAAAACAATCAGGACATCCATCTATTTTCTAAACTACTTGCAATGATACCAGAAAATGATGCCTGCCAGTGTGAGGCAACAGGCAGGGTGCACCACGTGCAGGTCACCAGTATATTGCAGAAAATAAAATCAGTTGTCCAATGCACAGCTGCAAAGCTGGATTTAAATATTGTCTAACATTATCAGTTACATTGTTCCAGATTTTATCAACACTGAAATGCTGTTTTACCACATTTAGTCCAAACTTGGAGTTTTTTTGGTGTTCTCAGGGTACGAGATGCCTCATGCTTTAAGGAAAAGGAGAAAAAAACGTCACCTTGTTCTGAGCAATGAAGAGACTTTTACTTTAGCGTCTCTGTGTGACAGGATGTCAGTGCTGAGGGCAGGACTGATATGCTCATATTTCCTGGTTTCAGGCAGAGTCCAAGCAGCAGGTTGTAATCGCTCTGCATCTAATTTAATGATTCCAGAGAACAGATCATTAGAACAGTCTGAAATATTGATTACAAATGTACAAAATAAACCTATTTACGTCTAATTTGAACATCTCTAATTCTGACAATGTTTTCAGATGACGAAAAGCAAATGATTTTATAGCTCTTATGTGACTGTTGTAATTAACGTAGATGTGGCCCAATGTTTTCTCTTAGTTTTCTAAAATAACAAGTCGTATTTGATCAAAAAAGATATGAAGTAACAACAGACGGACTCTTCTTTGTTTTTGTGTGCAAAAGATGATCACTTCAATCTTATTTGTGTGTGAATAGAATAGAGGTAGTTGATGACAGTGGTATGGAAATGTTCCCATAATTCCCATAAAATTCCTTTTTAAAGGTAGGGCTAGTTGCTTGTGTTTTAGTGCTGTTTAAAGTTCTCCATAGCTGCTTATGTTTCTCTATCACAATCACTTGTGAAAATGGGCAACAATTTATCCAAATAACTTTTAGTTTGGTTTGGTTTCAAACATACTTCTGCTCAGGTTGTTTTTAATATTTTCATTAGTGTGCAAGTCCAACTATTTTGTTGCAGACTGAAATGTCATTACTGTTGTTCTTCAGCATGTCAACACACTAACTTGCATGTTTTTTAAGGGAAATTGTGAAATCACAAAGACACATGCAATCAGTTCTTAGTAATAGACGGAGTTGGTTCACATTTAGTAATTTCTTGTGTTAAACTGGCAATAAATTGCTTTTATTTTTTGTATATATAAGACTAAACTATTATTTGAACTCATTTGCCTCTTTGTGGTTTAGTAGGAGGTAAAATAAATAAAATACTACTTTATCTCTTAATATTAATCTTTTTATTGCTATGTGCCTTTGCATACCAACTATTTTTGCAAGTTAAGATGCATTTGGGGGCAACACGGTCGCGCAGTGGTTAGCACAGTGGCCTCACAGCAAGAAAGTTGGGGGTTTGAAACACTGGCCTTTATGTGTGGAGTTTGCATGTTCTCTCTGTGTATGGTTGGGTTTTCTCCACGTACTCCAGTTTCATCCCACCCCCCAAAAAAACATGCATGTCCCATATGTTAGGTTATTGACCACAGTAAAAACTGACCCAATGAGTGAGTGTGTATGTGGATGGTTGTGTGTGTGTGTGTGTGTGTGTGTGTGTGTGTGTGTGTGTGTGTGTGTGTGTGTGTGTGTGTGTGTGTGTGAGACCCCGTGACTGACTGGCGACATGTCTGGCTTATCACTTACTAAATCTGGCCCACAGGCTAATAATATTAAGACCACGAAGCCATACTAACGATTAATGGGTTTGGCCTGTTGGTCTTACATCCTTCAGAACATTTAGCACTAATAAAACAAATCCCAGAGTACTCTGCTGGGGTTTTGGCACGTCAATCAACAGTACTCATAGAAACTCTTCTCTGTTGACAGGAGTCTAGTTTTCAAGCAGTGTGCAACATTGCATGTTTGATTGTTAAGTAATTTACTGTATGGTATTCATTTATATTGTTTCATTTTTAAGAAAAACTTGTTTAGGTTCAAATAAATATACAGTAAAAGGATGAATCTTTATAAATCTTTCCAAAAAATTCAATATAGGCTTGCAACTTTGCTTTTCTTGCATCATATTTATCCCTCACTGGGGAAATTAATTTGGCTACATTGCACCGCAGCAGGCAGCCATGACGGCACCAATGGTGGGTGTAACTGGAGATACGTAGGTGTTTTCTCCAGGGACACTTGGGCATGAGTTCCTCGGGAATAAAACCGGCAACTCTTTGGTTCAAAGACGGCAATTCTACCACTGAGCTATGCCTCCCCTGATAGTCAATTTTGGCCAACTGCTAAAGTATAAAGTATGTCTAACTTTTTTTGGTGTCCAGATAAACCAAAAGCAGTAATAAATCAAGTCACAGATTAATTATTGATGTGTTTTTAAAATACAATTACCATTAAATTCTGGTGTTCTCCATGCAATTACAATGTAGCTTTATGCTTTATTTTTAATTTCAGGTGCTCATATTGGAGTCAGCATCTCCGGCGAAGAGGGAATTCAGGCCATGTTGGCTAGCGACTACTCCTTTGCTCAATTTCGCTTTCTCAAACGTCTCTTGCTAGTCCATGGCCGCTGGTCCTACTTTCGCATGTGTCGTTTTCTTTGCTACTTTTTCTACAAAAACTTTGCCTTTACTTTGGTGCACTTCTGGTACGCGTTCTTCTGTGGCTTCTCTGCCCAGGTCAGAGAAATTCTGTACATTAAAACATCAAAGAACCATCATTTTGATTTTGACCACACGTGTATGTGTTTGTTTCTTTTTATAGACAGTGTATGATTATTACTTCATCGCTCTCTACAATATTGTCTACACCTCCTTCCCTGTGCTGGCCATGGGAATGTTTGATCAGGTCTTTTTAATTTCATACATTTTTAAAAGTGCAAACTTAACATTTAAGTTTGGACCTTACATAAATAAGAGTTGTATTTTTGGTGTCATTTACAAGGTTTTTTAGAGTTTTGCTTTGCTGGACTTAATTGTTATTTTAGCTGTCGAGGTCTCTCATTTTATCCTTCTATTACAGGATGTTTCAGATCTCAAAAGCCTTGAATATCCAAAACTTTATGAGCCTGGGCAGCTCAACCTTCTCTTTAACAAGAAAGAGTTCATTATCTGCCTTCTCCAGGGGTTTTACACATCGGTGATCCTTTTTTTTGTCCCCTATGCCTCACTGTCTAATGCCACGCAGAGCGATGGAAAACCCCTCTCTGACTTTCAGACCTTTTCTGTCACTGTAGCAACAACCTTGATCATAGTGGTGACCATACAGGTAAAAAAAACAGAAGACACAAAAAGTTCACAGCGGGTATCAATTTGATTTTCTAGCTGTTAAGTTTTAAGCTTGTCTGTTTTGTTTTGCAGATTTCTATTGATACAGGTTATTGGACATTGTTTAATCACATATTTATATGGGGATCTTTGGCTTCCTATTTCCTCCTATTATACGCTCAGCACAGCCAAACCTTCTTTCATTTGTGGCCCTCGAACTTCCAATATATAGGTTTGTCTCTTGCTTTTGTTTTTACTAGCAAATAGTTTTTTGCTTTTATCTTCACAAACTTGGATTTTTTTGTCCAGCCGTCCATGATGAATTTGTTTTATTAGCAGTAAATTTTGAAAAGCCACTCTTTAAATTTGAATTGTAAGCCTTAAAATGAAAAGCCATTTAGTGTATATTTGAATTATTTCTATCTTATTAGTGTTTTAAAAAATGTTACATTACAAAGGACACTTTGAATTTTTTGTAACATTTAAAGCTATGTGCTCCTGTTTGTGTGTTTGTGAATACAGGTTGTGCCCAAATTGCGTTCCAGCAACCAATTGTATGGCTAACTATTGCTTTGGCAGCAGCAATGTGCATAGTTCCAGTTTTGGCATTCCGCTTCCTCAAAGTAAACCTCAAGCCTCGGCTCTCAGACACGGTAAAAAACACAGAATTTGTAATTCTAACTTTTCTGCGGCGTTATTGCAACGTACGGTATGTAACCATCTTCCCAGTAAAGTAGTTTGAAACAGGAGATGAGTAATCTGTTCACATCTTCACTTGATTTCATGTGCAAATTCCTGATTAAGTATTGACCTAATCTGTGTATCATGGGGACCCAAGTTTATTTTGATGTATAATTCTGAGATGAGTGGGAGGTTGTGTCAGTCAGTCAAGCAAGGAAGTTTTTTAGTTTTATTTGCATGCAGTTTCTCTACATGTTTTGGGCATCAGATCATCAAAAGATAGTGAGAATGACTTCATGTAGAAATTAATGTGTGGAAAGTTAACTGAAACAAAAATAGTTTAGAAACTAATTATAAATAGAAAAAAGGAATAGTTCGAAGCAATATGATTTTCAAATATTATTATTTGTTATAATATTTGTAATTATTCTTAAAAAAAATTTTGCTCTGTTTTTTAGGTGCGTCACACACATTTGGTAGAGAAACGAAGACAGAAACCAAGGGGTCGTAGAATAGGCAGTGTCTGGCTTGACGCCTACAATTTGTCAAAGCGCCATCTGAGAGCTCCAAGCACCAAGCGGTCAGGCTATGCTTTTGCTCACCAGGAAGGCTTTGGGGAGCTCATCACCTCAGGGAAAAACATGAGACTCCCATTTTTGGCCCAAGCCACTTCTAGTTTGATAAACCAACTCCGTGGAAAAATTAATGTTTACCCCTTATCCAATATTCTTTTGAAGGAATCAGGCCCAGTTGTCAATGGTACTGCTGTATCACTTACAAACTCTGCTGTGAGTCAGAGTGGCTTAGAAGAAATGCCAAATGGGGAGCAAAGAGACGCAGCACCAGCTCAGAACATGCAGACTGACTCCCTAAAAACATCTGGAGCATGCCAGAGCCCACCTCAAGCTACAAATGTTAAAAACAATGACATTACTACAACACCTGCGTCACAAGAGTTAGAATCCCCAACTGGCTTCACATGCTCTTTAGGAGCTATGCAGGTTAGCTATTAATACACATGTTAAACATTTACAGACTAAGCATATCAGTCACTTCTCTCTTTTTGTCTGCAGGATGCTCTATTCTTTTGGAAGAACATGCCTTGCAGTTCTGCTAAATCCATTAGTCCACACACTGTTGCAGAAGAAACCAACCAGAATGAGAACACCTGAACAACAAATTGACTTGCCCTATTGTGGGGCTTCTATACAAGATGGTTGCAACGGACAAGAAGTTGTTCAAAACTTGGTCCAGAGCAATGAGATTGTTACAAAAGCATTGACCACGCAGTGCTCTTGTCTCAAAATAAGCAGATTCTGTCAGAATCACCAGAGGAAGCGAAACATTCTGATGACTTGGACTTTCCCATCGATAAATTTAGATTTTTATGTTGCGTGAATTAATTCTCTAATTTAAGTCACAGTTTGTTTAAACACAATTTAAATAGCGCTTTAAAATAATCCACATTTTAGTGAAGACATGGGATACGTGCAGAATATAAATGAAAAGTAACAAACTAGAAATATAGTCCCTGAAGGATTGATATGTTGGAGGCATTAAAACTACAACTCAGAATCAAGTTCATAAATCAACTGTGAAAGGAATAAATGAGGAAAATAATAAACAGAGAGGTATAAACAATATCTGTAAGAGTCTGCTTGCAAAAAATCTTTTGCCTTTAAAGTAGTTCTCAATGAGAACACAACTTTATTTTTCAAGGTTTCTTATATTTTTTTTTATCTGATCTGCTTTCTTGTTGAGAATATATTTTATTGTATAATTATTTTGCATCATATTGATGTCTTGAAATTTATGAGTTCAGTTGCACATTTAAAAACCTACTTTTGCTGTTTTGACATAAAACTTTAGAATTTTAATTTGTGTCTTTTTCCTGATGACAACGCATTTTCTTGTAATGACCCTGAAATGCAAAGAGTAATAAAACAGCCCTAGGATTATGGTGGTGAACATGGGAAGAGTGCAAAGATTTTTTGTGAAAAATCTGTTAGTGATGACAGTTTTAAAGTGGTTTGTCAAATTATTACAGACCTCAACATATTGTGAGTGAAGGGCTATGTTTATTATCCTGACTTCATCAGTTAAAAACTCCTCTTTCCTACGGGACTCCAATAAAATGGGTAAAATTGCCTGTTTAGATTTATTCTGTTGCAGGTTGAGTGGCAGAGAAGAGAAGCAGATTACCTGGTGCATAGGGCCTACTGAATAGTGTATTAATATCTGGGGTTTGTAGATGGTCAGGTCAACTGTATGTGCTAAAAAAAAAACAATGCTGATTACCTGGATTTAAAACCTCGCCTCCAGAAAAAAAAGGTGTAAGTTGTAATGCATTGTACTTCTATAGCACTTTTACTAGGCTTGTATAGCCACATGGACTAAGGTACACTAGATCAAACTGTGAAAGACTGTTGAGTAAGTGTGAAACATCATTTTCACACATGAATTGGCCACCATGGGCTTCAGACCACAATCAAATTGAGAATATAAAGATTTTCCACAGGGGACTGACTCCACCATCATCAATACAAGATTATAGTAAGATTATTATTTAATGATAAAGAAGTCATCAATACAAGATTATAGTAAGATTATTATTTAATGATAAAGAAGTCAATGTGATACTTTAGGTTACCGGCCACCCCTCGTTTGATAAGGTAGGTTTAATGGTGATGATTCAAATAAGCATAGCAAAGAGGTTTCGTCTATTTCTGTCAGAGGAACAGTGACATCTATGCACATTATGTTTAAAAGAACGATTTGAAATTGTGTGGTAGAATGTGAAAGTGATGCAGGACTGAACATAGGAGTGAATACTAGAAAAATATGTTGAATATACATTTTTATTTTGTTATTACAAAGTAATTAAGTCAACTTCATATAGCTTTGCATACTGGTAAAAAAATCTTTTGGAGGCTTAGTTTACATTATGATGGGACTGTTTTCAAGTCTCATGGAGGTTTGTTTCTGAGGAGGATTTCCTCTGTGCAACGACGCTGAACAAGGGGAAGAGCAATGGGATTTCACAATAACGGGTGTTACAGACAGCAGAAACTTTATTTTCACTCTACTGGCTGTCAGGAAGACTTCACTTATCTAATCTCACACGTCTACCCTCATTTGGGATGATGGAATTTAAGAACCTACAGATTGTGTTGTTTCACTAGTGATACACTGTTGAACAGGCAAAAAATGAGCATTTTTCTATTTTTGCTGAGCTTTTTGTGGGTCGAGACGGTTCGCAGCCTGATTGGAGAAAGGTGCCCTAGAAAAGGTGAGATCCTCAAGTAATTGCATTTGAAATGAAACACTGGTTATGCCTGTAATTACTTTGACTCATATATAAATTTGTACTGGTGCCATTTGAACAGATTTACAAAAATGTACACACGACATAGTTTATCTTGTATTGCATGTATTCAAAGCAAAAAATTCCAATTAAAAAAGACAATCAGACATATCAACTTTATTTTAATTTTTCTGGTTGAAGCTTTTGCAATTTTTTGTCATTGAAGTACAGAGATCGTTTATTTGTTTAAGATTTGCAGGTGTTACACATGTAAAAAGAATAAAAACAGTTCAGTTTAGAGATGGAATTAAGTCAAAGAACTATTTTTTATTTACCGATTACCCCTAAGTAAAATTAAGATTTTTATATTTGCATTGCAGACTACAATTTCAGCAGCCACTGACTTGTTTCATCTAAAGCAAATATTTTGAAGCGGTTTTTGTTTTTATAAAAAAATAATGGAAATCAAAGCCTGTTTGTGGCAGCTTAGCAGTTTTAGATTTATTTATTAGAAAAAAATGTATGTAACTCAGAGTCTAGTATATTCTGTAGAGTGTGTGGGTAAATCTGTGAGTATTCACACTAATCTGGCAATTTATGTTTGAGATAAAACTTTGAAGAGGGGTAATTTAACAAAAAGAGGAAGTTGAATAGGAGTTGGTCATTTTGGTTATGCAACGTTGCATCTTACCATGCTGTGCCTGATGTACTGTGACTGACATTCTCATTTATAGAAATATGATCAAACTTGAGTTTGTCTCTTTTCTTTCTGCAGACCCACCTCCTGGTGTGGTTGTTTTGTCACCTGGAAGTAGGTTGGATCTGTTCTGCAATGGTCATGTGATGGTGAATGGAGTAAAGGTGAAAATTGGCTCAAAACCCAATAAAGAAAGAATTCTAGTAGAAAACCCATCTACTCCAAAAGATACAAACAAGAGTTCATTCACAACTACAGGTGATAAAAGTTTTGTTCAATATCCAGTAAATGAAACTGACCCTTCCACTACCTCTAAACCTGAGTCAGAGAAGACGCCTTGTTGTGGGAACACGGATTACACAACTTCTTCATCAAGAGTTTGGTCAAACAACACAGAAAGTACACCAGAGACTGAATCAAACAGGCAGGATGAAGCAAACGACACAGAAGGTGTTTTTAACAATGAGGAAAGTGGGGAAAGCATCAGGATGACAAGAGGTACTAAGCCAATACCATACTGGACTTGGAACAAAAAGCTGGTCGGAAAAGAAAACAGAAACTGGGGGAAAATTACATTTACCACAGACGGAGTTCTCTCTTTGGCTTCAGTGCGACTTGCAGACACCGGAAACTACTCATGTCTTCATGGTGGTACAGAAGCATTCACTGTTAAGGTCATAGTCGCTGGTGAGTCACTACATGATTGTTACCTTTCTGGTGTAAAGTTTTACATTACTAACAAATTTAATGCAAACAACAAAAGACATACTGATAGAAGAAAAAACACTTAAATTTTTTCAAATCAAAGTTATTGGAACACACAAAAGAAAATAGCTCAGTCAAAGAGACGGTCAGAAAGCATTTAATTCAGCATTGAAATCATTTACGCTATTTATCTTACTCTAACAACCAGGGAAACTTTAGTTCAACTTTTAGATTAACTTTCAGAATAATGTTAGCTTGTCTTTTGTGCTACTGTCAAAATATTATACTTTAAGCAGTCATGATTGTCATCTGTTTCCAGAGTCTCCTGAGATTCCAAATCTGTCCTGTAAGAAAAAGTCACCGAGCAGTAAAATTCGTTGTGAATGGAGGCCTCAAAAGCCAATGATGAGACAGCCTAGTTGTTACCTACTCCTGAGAAAAAAGTAACACTTCCATTTCATCAACTTGAAATAAAGCAAAACTTTTTTGTTTATGCTTTGTGATGTAATTTTACTTTCTAGTTTAATCCTGTCCGGCAATGACGCTCCAGAGTTCCACCGAATTTCATGTTCATTCTCACATTCCTTCTTCCGCTGTTGGTGTGCCCTCGATAACAATGAGAATGACCTCAGAATCCATCATCTTGCCTACTTGTGTGTCACAAGCATTGAAGGCAACGCCACCAGCCCCCCGTTTTCTTTTACACCTTTTTCCATTTGTAAGTATAAATGAGTTCAGTTTTACTAAAAAGTTGCAAGTGGTCCTTATAGTGTCATTTTCCACTCTCTCAGTAAAGCCAGATCCACCGTCCAACGTTTCGGTCCAAACAGAGCAAGGTCACAGGATGAAAGTCAGCTGGAACTTACCAGCATCCTGGAAGAAGGCAGACAACTTCTATGACATTACTTACGAAATTAAATATAAACCTTTAATATCCTCAAATGAGCAGGTATGTTCGATTTGTAGGAGAGTCCTGTTTTTTCTCTTGACTTGGAGAAAATAGTCTGAGTTGAAAACAGTTTTGTATATTTCTATACAGGTACATAAAATTAAAGCTGCACGCTCATACACCATAACTGATGCAATGCCTGAAGTTGAGTATACGATTCAGCTCAGAAACAAAGAAGAATATGACGGCCAGTGGAGTGAGTGGAGCAACCCTGTAATTGCCATATTTCGGATGGGTAAATATACATCCAGAAACAAAATTCAAATATAATTTTTGTTGATTAAAAATTAATATAATCTTGTTATGATTGTGGGTTTTATATACTTTTATTTAAATGATTAGTTACAAATCGATAGTGGAAAAGGTTAGAGATGGCTAAAAAGGATAAATTGTTCAGTGGTTCCTTCTTTTCATGGTTGGACTTGAAAATAAAAGAAAGAGAGAAAATGACCCATGAATACCTATTTATTTCTGTCTTTTTCAGTTTCTCTTCCTCTTTTAATACGTTTACTTATTATGTCCAGCTTGCCATTGGTGTTCTGGACACGTGTATTTTGTGTCCTGTAAAATTGCTATCAGAGAAGAAGTGCATAAAATATGATAGAAACTTATTCTAAAGCTTTTTAAAAAGTGACACAACTCAACATTAAATACCATGCCCTGTGTTTGAGTTTAAGATCCACAGTATCTCCCTTTTCATTTCCTGTCCATTTTTTACTTTCTGTTTGTTAAATGAAAGCAGGAGTAGGGTGTGATTTACTGTGTAAAAGGTACTTGAGGAATCGAAGCTATTTATTGGGATTGATTGACAAAATTTCTATTGAAAAACTCTCAGATCCTGAATTCTGTTACGTGTTAATCTGGCCAGTTAGCTAAAAGTTTTGACACAAAGTCATTTCAGCTTTCGACCTCCAATTGAACTCGCATACAGCTTGTTTGTCCCTTGTAGTTTCTATTTCTTGCACAACCTGATTTAAAACTACATAATTTCTTTACTTTCTTAGGTTTACTTCCTATTTTAATCCTTTTTCATTTGTTTTTGTCTAAATCCTTTTGTGTTTCTGTTGCAGAATCTGTGTCTGACAAAATGACAACACCGGTAAGAGCTTGAGCTTCAGATTAATTGTCATTTTATCTTATTGATTTCTATTTTTTAAACTGTCCTGATAGTTTTACATTTTTTCTTGGCTTAATTTTTAGATGGATATAAATTACTCTGAGGAGTTGGGTTCTGGTTTTTCTCCAGTCAACGATTCGGATGGTGAGATGTTTTCACATTAAGTGGAGTCTTCTCTGTTGAAATTTTGTGTGTGTTAGAAGACAGCAGTCTTGAATGCTATTTTAGATTTTTAAAAAAAAAAAAACAAAACTTCCCTTTAGCTCACAGGGCTTTAACAGGAAACCATGATATTACAATAACTGTAATAAGTCAGGCTCAAAAACAAGGCACAGCACGGGGGGCACAGAGCCCCATGCAACCCTTTATTCAGTTACACCCGAATCTATACTTGCATCAGCCCTTTGGGATTTCTTAATTCTCAATGGCCTTTCCTTTGTTTTTTTCCACAGATCCAACAACCAATTCTGTTTGTTTGGATTCTTCCTGTGAGCCATCTTGGGCCTTGTGGGTTGTTGCTGTTTTTGGTGTCATGTTAGTCATTTTGGCGGCCTATATTTTCAGGTATCAAATCCAGACAGTGAGATTTCAATACATCAAATAACAATACAGATTAGCAATATGATAGTTCTTTACCTTTATTTTTTTGCAAATCACATGCCAAACTCATTGACTCTTTTTTATTTTCTTCATTACAGGCAAAGGAACAAAATAATGTTCAAACTGCGGAACCTCATTGTGATTGCTCCACATCAGAACTTGTCTCCACCTGAGTCTCCTGTTTCAGGGCCCCAACAAGGAGAGGCTCTGATGATTTTCGCTCCTGTACTTCACAAAGATTGCCTGTTGAATACCACAGAAAAAGGGGGAGAGAACACAGGAGAACAAACTGCAGCAGACAGGATTGAAGCAACGCACTTTAACAATAAAAGTTATTTCTTTCTGGGGAGAGAGAGTTATAAAAATGCATATTAACCATAACTTGAAAGTAACTTGTATTTCAGCTTTGTTTTGCACATAAGAGCCGGCGTTATGAGGACTTTTAGCGATAACAAATCTTTCACAGGCTGTTTATTTTTTTCATATCCTTATTTGGTAAGATGCTATCATAACCTCTTGGTGTAACATATCTGTACATTGTTAAAAAATAACTTCCTCCTCTCTATGGTTTGAATTGTGCTTTCCGTTTATAATGGATGACCTTTAGGGCCCTTTATATGTGAAATATTTCAGCTGAAAGCAACATGTATGTTTTAAATTCTCCTGAAAAAAATGGTCTTGAAAATTAAATTTGATAAAGATTTCAAACTTACATATTCGGTCTCCAGCCGGTGTCTGACTGCAAAGTTGAAATTAGGATTGAAAGTAATTTAATTACTCTATGCTTTGGAATGAGAAATGCTTGAAAGGATACAAATTGCCAAGCTGGTTTGATTCCCATTGGGCCATGCATAAGTGTCCTTGGGGAAGACACCCATCCCCTGTTTCTTTCATCATTATCAACGTCGTGGCAGCCTGCTGCAGTGCAATGCAGCACAGAATTTTTTCCATTTGAGGTATGAATACATTCATTCATTCCTTCATCATCTGAACCATTCATTCCCGGACGAGGTTCGCAGAGGTGGCGGAACCTATACCGGCTGATTCAAGGTGAGAGGCAGGGTACACCCCGAACAGGTTGCTAGTCTGTCGCGAGACCACACACTCTCAACTATCCACACACATACACTCATTCCAGGGACAATTTTGTAGCGAGCTAATAACCTTACATGCATGTTTTTGTAAGTTGGGAGGAAATGTCAGTACCTGGAAAAAACCCACACATACACGAGGAGAACATGCAAACTCCACACAGAAAGGTCAGGATTCCAAGTCTCGTCCCACTCGGGATTTGAACCACGACCTTCTTGTTGTAAGGCCGGGATGAAAACTGTACTTTGAAGTTGTTAAAGTTTTATGACAGAATAGAAAAAAATGTAACTTGTAGTACAGAGAAAAGGTTTCAATCCCAAAGACATGAGTGATTTGGAGGTTTTGTGAAAACAAGAAAAAAAAGGAGTTAAATTCTAGATCTTTGCTGCCACTTTGTGGCTCAGCAATAAGCTACATGTGTTTCCATGACAACGTTTACTACCTGACAACTGTCTGCAAACACTGACTAATTTTAACTGAGGGTAAGGACTCTACAGCAAAGAAATCATGGACGAAATCATGGATGTTTATAATTTGGGCAAGGATCTTAATGGCCTTGTGAATACTGTAGACTTCGAGTCTTTAATTCCTGCGCAGCAAGAAAAACTGCGAGTGTTTAAGGTAAAGTTATTGCAAGAAAATAAAGCTGCATTTGGTTTGGCCTAGCTTAGAAGTGCTTAAAACTCTTGTTTTTATTGTCAGATTGCGCTCAGAATTGAAAACGAGAAGTACTTAAGAGCCCATCCTGAAGTGGAGGAAATTATAACTGACTTTTTGAGGTTGGTTTTCTTGATTCGTTTTTTTTTTTTTTTCTTTGAAGATCATTATTGTCTTGACCATCTTCCAGACATGTTTTTAAAAAGGGTAACACAAATTTATGTTACTATTTATACATAAAGCTATTCAAAGTACTTTACAAGACAAAAAAAATTAAAAAAGATTAAAAAAAAGTGTAATGTATCATGAGTCAAATTGTCTAAATGATTTAAACAGTGTGACAGGGTCAGCCTGTCTCACAGTCTCAGGAAGTTTGTTCTTCATGTTTAGTCCTGACTCTATACACCAGCAGGAGGCCAGTCCCAGTGGTCCTCAGAGTTCTAGATGGTTCATAAGACACTAACATTTCCCACTGAAACACAACCAGAGAAGTTTTAAAGTCTATTCTTTTAGACAAGGGAAGCCAGTGCAGAGTACTGAGCACAGGACAAATGTGATATTCTAGTTCTTGATCAGACTCAAGCAGCAGCATTTTGAATAAAAAAGGAAAGCATAATCCTCTATATCATGAGGCAATCCAGAATTTTTTTATTGGAATAAATATACAGACACTTAGAAGAGATTTTTTTTAAATGACAAAAACACAAGCATACCTCTTTTATTTGTTTAGAAAAAATCATAGTGGAATTACTGTAAATGTTTTTGATCTTTTGTGCTATCTTTTCTTCTGAAGTAATGTGCTTATTGAAAGACCGACTGACGTCCGTGAATTTGCTGCAAGTGAGTTTTGTGCACACACACACACAAATCTTTCACTCAAAAGTTTTTGTGTATTGTGTTTGTCCTAAAGAAAAATGCCATGCTATTGCCCTACATTTCAGCATCACCTCTGATTTGTAAGGCCAATATTATTTTTTCACCATTCATTAATATCCTCCTATCCTGTGTGCAAATCCAAAATACAAAGATAAATATTTGACTGATTGCCAGTTTTGTGTGTCCCCGATTTTTATTTAAAATTGGCATTGGATTAAATCAATTTCTTAGCATTGGGTTATTGTCGTGGTAATCACATCAGAAGGAAATATTCTTAAATGTTTTTAATAATTTTGATTGCCTAATTTTACTAACCATATCTGACTAAATGCAATTGCGTACTAACTAGATCCAGACCCAATTTTGCACATTAATCTGGAGTGCTCTTCGGACAGCAAAAATTCTGATCTTCCGAAGATAATTTTTTAAACCTTTTTTAATGTATTTAAATTAAGAGAATCCCTTCACCTTTTCACATGCTAAATATTATGTAACTTTAGAATGTTTGTCTTCTTCCAAATTTTATAAATAGTCTTTCAAAGCTTTCCAACCAGTGTATCTAAATTTTTGTTTCAAGATATTTAAATATTTCCTCACTTTCCACTCTCAGTACTTTGTATGTTATCATTTCTGATAGTCTACATGCATGTAAAAACCTCTTGAACCTGCAACATATAGGTTCAATACACAGAAATAACCTGTGGTTAAGATAAGAAAAAGCAGATTTGTATTTGATGTATTTGACAGACTGGCGACCTGTTCGGGGTGTACCCTGCCCTTCGCCTTAAATTAGCTGGGATGGGCTCCAGCACCCCACGCAACCCAGAAAGGGACAGACGGATAAGAAGATGACTGACTGTTTTCTTTCATGCATTTCCTCCAAGCATCGTATAAAATACCTAAAACCAGCATTGAACATTTTTTTGGAATATACTTGAAAGACTTATGCCCTTTCTTAGTATTTCAATGACGTTTTATTATTCATCATGAAAAGATTCAAAATACATCTGAAATTTATAGATGGTAAAAAGTTGAATTAATTTTGTATTTTTTTTAAATTACTACGTAATTTATTTTTGTTGTCTTTTTTTCAGTTTACTTCAACAATGCAGCTGAGGTTGCTGCCCAAAAGAAAAAGAAATTTGGAGAAAGTGATGAAGAGTAAATTTTTCAATTGCTATAAATTGTTTTTCAATGAGTTTGATCTTAAGAAGAGGGAGATACTGTAGGTCTGTTGTGTCTGGTACTTTTACATCTTTTACAATATGACATAGGGTAATGGAAATTTAAATTATTTGAATTCATTTTAGCTGGAACATGTTTGTTTGTGAATGAATGAATATTATCTTAATATTTATAACAAACATGTTTAACAAATATGCAAACATGTTTTTAATATTTTATTTTTTGTTCAAAATTGCAATAACACTTGATCTTGATCTCAGTGGTGATAAAACTTTTTATGCATCCATACATTTGAATAAAAATGTACATAAATCCTTAATTTTGTGTCCTTTGTGGTCATTAGTTGTGCAATCTTTTGGGCCACACAATACCAGATCATATTCCCATGTTCATGTATTTTGTTTGGATAAGCTGCTGTTTAATTTCAATGAGCAGGGATCCGTAGCCCTGTTCTGATCCATTGTTAGCGTGTTCTTTGTTTCCATATCAGATTATTTGTGTTTCTGGGGCTGCAGGTTTATTCATCATGAGAAAAAACGAATCCACAACTCTGCAAAGTAAATCAATTACTTCAACTGGACGTTTCCAATGTGTCATACACACTGTCAGTCTATACCTTCTTTTTTTCTCCCTGTCCCTCTTTGTCTCACAAACACAAATGTGTCACACACTTGCTTTGCCAACGTCAGGTGGAGGCAACCTCCCACCTGCTCACATCTGATGTTGACCTGATGAGAAGAAGAAAAACTCTTTCTGTTCACGACTTGATCTTTACATCTCTAAAATCTACTTTGGAAAAGTTACAGAATCTGTAAGTTACAAGAGAATTTTTTGGGGGTTTTGAGGAATTGTTTACTTTTTATATGCACTGAAATTTGTCGAAAAGTCATAAATGGCATGTAGTTTTTAGGTTGTTAGATTGTTTGATTGTTTTTGTATACAGTCCATCCTACTTTTCGTGGTTTATTTTTGAAATATTTAAATGAGAAGCCAAATCAGAGTAGATAAACAAATTGTCGCAAGACGAAAGCCAAACATGAACATTTCTTGGGAAGGATATTTCACCAAATAAAAGACAAAAGGGTACAAAAAAGCAAGACAGTAAAAATGGTTATTTCAATTTACCCTTAAGATTATAAAAAAAAATTAGATCTAAAATTTTGTTTAGGGCCAAGCTTGTTTTCCATCTTATCTTCAAAATTCCCCAAAGTCTGCCACAAACAGAATAACAAGAAGGGTTACCATGGAAGTAGAACTCCTAAACCTCAGAGGAGGAAGTAAACTAGAGGTACATCAGATGGAGATTGGTTCCCAAGCAACTACAGCCTTTAAATGAAATCCCAACAGCTGACAAAGTAAAAGTTGTAAGATTGAAAAAATTTTTTAAAATATGATACCAATTAAATAAAGCACAATTTTAAGTTCAAATTTGAACATCTTTCTCGCTCTCTCTCTTTTTTTTATAAAAGAAGGACTTTCCCTCATGGCTCCAAATGGAGAAACATATTTATTTATTCTTCTACTGACCTGTACAGCTTTGGGTTCGTAATGAAATCATCACCTGTATTGTATACTCTTATTACAGCTCACATTGATTTGTCTCTATGTGCCACTACTGTATAATTTTCTGATCTCGTTCGATATATAATAACACACATACTTGGCATTTGGTAGTAATTCTGTTTTTGTGTGTCTGTTCAGCTAAACCTCAGAGTGCGATGCCAGCAGATGATTCAAAAACATTCAAGGACATAGCAAAAAGCATGGTAAGAATATACAGAAACAAAACAGAAGTATTTCTGACTCATAACGATGTTCAAAAGAGCTACGCTGTTTTTGTAATTAGATCAAAATGACTACTTTTGATTAAGTGAATAAAAATTATGGTCAGATATGATTGATGAAGCATTTTTTTATGTTTATTTTTTTAGATGATGAAATGTCAACATGAAGGTGAGAGAAACATTAAAATGGGATTTAGACATATGTATCATTCTTACTTTAAGAAAACGTTGAACTCTTGTCCATTCATTCATTCATTCATTTTCTGAACCATCATTGGGAACTCTTGTGAACAAACATGTATGATTAGAAATCCACTGATTTCCTTTAACGACATAATAATTTGAAACTTTACCCGTACAGGATACCCACCACCTAAGATGCTGTCAAGCAATGTCCTTGATAACAGGTAATTGTGTATTTTGTATGTCTTTTGTCTGTGTGTTATTTGTGCCTGAGGTGAAGTAGTGTAAAGCTGTTACAATCTGTGCACTCAAATAAATGCACCGTGTATCAAGCCAAAATTCAACTATTCAAATCTATCTACAACCACAATTTTGAAGAAGTTACAAAATTTGGATTTTTTTTAAAAGGTAGTGTTATTTTTGTGTTTCAAAAATATACGGGCCGCTTTAAAAGATATGTTTTTTATTTCCATTGGAGCAAATTAAACCCTACTAATGTTCATTAGCTTTTATTTCTCATTTCATTTGGGTTTTTTTTGTTTTTTTTAGTGAAATGCCTGCTGAGGACAGAATCGCAGAGCAGTCCAACAGCTTCCTGTCCATGTTTCTGGATGTCCTGAAATCAGTCACCGGCAACATAAATGGAGTCTCAGTCAGACAAAATTCAATGGAATCTACAAATGAAATGGTGTGAAAGCACATAGTTACACTTGTTCACATTCAGATCTTTCAAGGAAAAAAATAAGATTTTTAGTGTCTACCTCTGTATCCAGCTCATTTTCCCAATAACAAAATACAAAAACAAATCTCTTTCCAATTTGGTTTGTTGTCAAATTTTTCAAGATGGCATTTGATGTGCACACACTTAACTTTTCTCTGTGTTTAACACAAAGATTTGGAACTGTAGCAGTCTTTCAGAAATTATCAAGAAACTGAGGAACCACACTGTAAGTCAGAATGATAAAACTCCAATAATATATAAGTAGTGTTCCGCACTTTTACAATTTTCTAGTTTGCTCATTCTACTCCCACAGGAGTCATCTGCATGCTATATAAAAGCCGTTGTGGCTCCCATGTCCTGGGCAGCATTAACAACACCAGCTGAAATGAACTCAAGTGACTTTGACATACTCCTCTGGGCTGCTAAACCTGTCCTGCAAGATGTGCCATCTGCAAGAATGACACTTCCAGCTCAAATAGGCGGACAAAATATGAGAAAAATGTGAGTTTGGTTATATAATACTTCTCTATTCATCACTCTTTTTATGTCTTTACATGATGATGTTTATTTCAGGATGAAAATGCTGCAGGAAGTGTATGAACCCATGACTGATGAGCAAAGGATTCAGGTGCTAAATTGGGCAAAAGAGCAAATCACCGAAAATCACTTCAACTGTACAATAAAACCAACCTCAGACAAAAAACTATGTAAGAAATCTTATGAAAAACTACTTCTAAATCTAAACTCAGTTCATTTTCACACACTTTTTTTTTAATGCTGCGGTCTGTGGAAACATTTGGGATTTAAAATTTTTAATGCTAACACTTTGCAAAACTGTGTGCTTATATATTTGTATAAGCAAATGTGTTTGTTGAGAACATCCTACATTCAAAGATTAAATGCAAATGACAGACTTTGTTTAAGTAGTTTGCTGTGATTTGCAGAAACTTTGATGTGCTGGGTTTGCAATTCAAATTTACCAGCACTGGACAAACAGCAAAAGACACTTCAATGTACCACAAAGAAAATCTTGTTTTTTGGTTTTTAATTGTAGTCTTTATAAATGTAAACACACCAACATTATCATATCAGCAGTGCAGATGGATCCCTGCAAACCATCTCTGAAATGGTTAGATCTGGATGCTCTGACTATGATGGGGCCTTACATCCAATATTTACCCCCAGATGATGTTGAGTCTTCTCCTAAAGAAGAGGTGAGTGAAAAGATAGTTTAGAGGCAAATTTTACTAAATGCATCTGTCAATACGATTATTAATGTTTCGTCTCTGTTTCTCTTTTGGATGTCTTCCAGCTGTGCACGTTTTTTCGTTCTGCTCAGTTCAGATCGAACAGTACCAAAGGAATCAGCATGAACCCCAGCCTTGGCAAAACCTTTCTTCAAAAAATTCAAGCGTGCTTCAGTGGAAATGAGTTTATAAACCATGTTGACAAGTGTGTATAAATGTATTAGTGTATAACAGAACTCACATGCTTTGACAGACTTGATGTGCAGAGCATAGTAATAAAATTCAATTTTCTTCAGAGAATATATGGGGTATTTTTAACATTGTAAATTGTAATGTAAATTAAACTAAATATAAAGAACAAAAATTCTTGTTACATTGTTGCTTTTGGCTCTTCATAGACTCGGTCCACTGGCCTGTTACTACGATGCCCCAGATTTGACTCCTGATTTGAGTAAAAAACTTCTGGCACAGCTTCAAGGCTGTGACAATCCCACAAGGCCAAATGTATCTTTCTTTGTTTTTTTTGTTTTTTTACAAAATTAATTCTCTCATCTATTAAAAAAAGTTACAAATGAACTTCTTATTTACATTTTTATCTCTTTTTGTATTCTTTTTATTTTGACTAAAGCTCAAGAAGCATCTTGTTGACTTTCTGATCTCAAATTCCAACTCATCCCAAATGCTGCACAACCTGGGCAGCAGCATCAACCTCCTGTCTCCTGAACAACTGTCAACAATCCCTCCAGAAAATCTCAAAGATGTTCTTAAAGCTCTTGGAACCAACATCAAATGGACGCATAATCAGCTGCGCATGCTAGTCAAAAAGGAGTTGAGTGATAATAAAGTGAGTTCTCAGAAATCAAAACTCTGACTGCTTTTCCTCCTTAACACTTATCTCCCTGATTTTATTTTCTTAGTGCGATGAGATGTCTGGTAAAACGCTGATGGATCTGCAGTCAATATCAGCAGGTTTGCCAAATTGTGTGCTCAAGAATTTAAAAACCCAGGATATCCTGACACATAAGGAGGTTTTGAAGAACATCACCAGCCAAATGAACAAGGGCCAGTTGAAGGCCATGCTGCAGGGCGTGAGTAAGAAAGGGAAAGCAGAAAAAAGCCATAAAAAAAGCAGGATGTATTTATTAACATGAAGGTATTTTGATCATCTGTGTTGGTTTTAAGAAAAAAATCTTGTTTTTTTAGCTGAATGAGAAGATGAGTCCCTCACAGCTGGTGCAGAACTTACCTGCCCCATTGCTTCGTAGAGTTTCTCTCACTAATCTTGACAAAGCAAACATTTCCACTTTAGAGCAAATAGAGAACAAAACCTGGAGTAGATCACAGGTAATGAGTTCAAATACACCACTACCTCTGTCACTGTCTAAATAGCAAAAACATAATCTGAACTCGTTTATTTTGTTCTTCAATAGAGCTGGATATTTAGATGTTTTTTCTCTATTTTTACATTAAAACTGAAAGCTTGCTTTCTAAATTTGTCTCTTATTTTAGGCAGCTTACCTGGCAAAGAAGATTGATAATATAGAGCAGCTACAGTACAGGTAAAGTACAAAACATCCATTCATTTTTAACAGATAAAATACATATAGCAGTATATGTTGATAAATACATGACACTTTTAATAAGATATTATAAAGTCCAAGGAAAGCCTTGATTTCCAAAAAATTTTATCCGAAGATAAAATTTGCCAGTCAAAAAAGTTAGATCAAGGACTACTTTACAAATTATTTTTTGCAATTGACCTTAAACCTACATTGACTGATTTGCAGTCAATGCATAACCAGTCAATGCAGTTGGACTCCTGCGGTAGGACTAAGGTGGGTCATAACGCTTACCCAGAATTCACAAAGAGTTTTCATTCTACATTTAATCCCAAATTCAAACTTGTATCATTCATGCTTTCTAATACTGCATATGTAATCAAAGCTTATAACTATTTACACCCATGGAAAATTTTGAATTAACGTTACCTTTAATCCCCAAAAATTATTGCTGGACAGCTTTGCTCTGCCACACAACTCTCTTTCAAGAGAGCAAGACATTGCAGAAAAGACAGAGTTGTGCAAAAAAAAAAAGGCAAATTGGCAAAGATAAGATTTTATCAATAAGTTTTTGTGTTTGATTAACAATGATTTGGTCAGATTTTTGTCAAAATATTTGTATATCTTAATTTGTTAACTAGTAAATGGTAATCTATTTACACGTTAATCTTCCCTCTGAGACAGGAGGCTTCATTCAGTCCTTCAAGGCCTCACCTGTCAGATGATTAATAAAGTTTCTGACAACAGCACGCTGGATATGGCACAAGTCATATCAGAGACTCCTCTCTGGCTCTCCAAGTTTCAAGTAAGTGTTTGTCATCTTTGAACTGTCTTTTATCTTAAAGAAAACCATGCAATTGATCAATGTACTGTGTATTTTTAGGTGGGATGTGCAGCCAGGAGGCTTTTCATGACTTTGGAGAAAGAAAGAACCGATTATTTCAAAACCATCACTGAGCAGGAGCTGGGAAGGATCCCCACATTGTTATTGCTTTACCTCCCGTAACTAAACTGTGTTCATTGGACCACTTCTGTATTGCTTAGGCGTGTATTTTAAACAATTGATAACATCTGCTTTTTTTGTGTTTTTGCCATAGACCTTCGAAGGTGAAAGACTTGCCGGACTCTGTGTGTGCTGTCTTCCTTAACAAGATGGAGTCTGCAAATCTGAGCATGCTTTCTCTGCAAGCTCCATCCCGTCCCTCACTCACACAGAGAGCTCTGCTTTGCCTGATCAATGTACACACAGATAAAATACAGTTAATAAAGCTAATGAGATGTCTGAGAGAAATTGTCATGGAATCAAAGTTGCTCCGTTCAACTTTTCTGTCATAGAAAAAAAGAAAAAAGTGTGAAAACACCCCAATTTTCATATAAATCTATATTTGTTTTTGTAGGGTAAAGATTTATCTGGGCTGACCATTGCAGGTGTTTTGAGGCTTGGTCCATTGTTGTGTGAAGTGCCACCTTCCCAGCTGGGCCTCATGGCTCCATTGGTTCTGCAGTTCAGCCTCCAGATGTTGGCTTCTTGCCAGCATGTTCCACCTCAGCACAGAGCAGAACTAACTCTGCTGGTCAGGCACAGCTTTGGGTAGGCCATGCTCTCAGAGGATATTCCTAATGGTGCCTATTAATTTAACTTGGTAATGACTGTAATTTACAGGAATCCATCTGACTGGCCACCACAGACTATGAAATCCCTCGGTCCTCTGATTCTTTTGGATGATAACACTACATCTGCTCTTCCTAATAAAGTGTGTATCCTTTCTCTTCTTTTAATATTGTTCTAAACAATTTACTGACGATCATGTTGAATCAGTCTGAACTGAAACAATGAACGTTTCTTTTTGTGTTTGCAGCCTTGGATGAAGGACGTGTTTGCTTTCCTGAAGTCTCGTATGTCAAATACATCAAATGTACTAAAAAAGAAAATCTTTGATATGATCACAACCACTCCATCCAACACATCTCGTAAAAAAAGAGTAGGTAAAGATAAATGTTGATGTTCCTGATCCTTAAAATAAAACCCTGACAATACTCCCTATTTTATTTCACAACTCTAAATAATTTCTTTTTCAGCCAGCGTTACAACCAAAGAACCGACAAAGACCCTGGTTGAAGAACTGGGATTGGATAACATCTTTTGGACACCAGCAGAGCTGGACATGATGTCAAACAGTACTTTCTTGGCCACTGTAGAGATACTAGGAAAAATCCCCAATTATAGCGCGGAGCAGCTGGATGTGCTCAAGAAAAAAGCAATCGAGGTGAAGTGGAAGGAAAGAACTTTCAGAAAAGAATCTTTAATATAATGACAGAAGAAAATAATTTATTGTTTTTAGTTTAATTTTTTTTCCTAAGGACTTCACACATTATAATATTTTTTTATTGTACAAATTTGAAGTTTCAAAGAAATTGAAGCTCCTCTTATTTTGATTCAGCATTTATTCTTAGGACTCTTAATCTCACCACTTAATGACATTTTTGTGTCCACAGACCTTTGGCCCCGTGTCACAGATGACTGAAAGTGTGGTTTTGCAGTTGGGGTGTATAACTCAGGGTTTTTCTGACTCTGACCTGGAAAAACTCCCCGTTTCTCTAGATTATCTGCAAGAAATTGCTCACTGTGGCTGGAAACAATCTCAGGTTATAAAACTAGAGACATTTCTGCATGCATGTAATTAACTTACCGACATCACTTGTAACATCACTCGTTTCTTGACAGGTGGAGTCTGTGTGGAAAGGTGTTGCTAGTTATAACAACCTGACAGCAGAGCACCTGGGAGCTGCAGATATAGTGACACTGAACCAGTTCATCTGTGGATTTAACACCACAGAGATCAGCAAACTAAAAGTGGAAGCATTCAAGTTTGTGAACATCTGCATTTCTGTTAATTGTGTTTCTTTATCTTCACATTTATTTCTATCACATTTATTCAAAAGATAAATTTGAAGCAATTAAAAGAAATATTTCAAAAACTAATTTCTGTGTATTTTTCTCAGACGGATGCTTTTTTCTTGCATTATTAAAACAGTTTTACTGATTCTTTAAGTTTTGATGTCACATCATGTTACTGCTTTATACTGTACATGAATGTGGTGAATTTCTGTGTTCCAGGGATGCTGTTGGCTCATTGGATGGGGTTCGATGTCCATATAAAGTGATGAAGGATCTCAAAAATTGTGCTGTGTCAGCATTTGGACATCCCAGCACCTGGTCTGAAGCACAAGTGAATGACTTGGACACCATAATCAGTAAGACAACTACTAATTAGTCTAAGTTTTCATTACTTAACACAATACTGGTCAGATTTGAAATTCATTATTATATTTTAAGTTTACATATTTAAATAATTAATATATATGATCTGTCTTTCCAGCTGGGCTAAATGCAACTGAAATGGCTTCTTTACAGCCTTCCATCTTCCCGTTCCTCAGTAAACGTAGCATCTCACTCATCCCTTCAGACAACTTTGCTGTAAGTACATTGAACCATTTGACTTGCATGGATGTTTTGTTGAATGATTGATTGACTGAACGAATAAACTAACTACATCCCAGACAGGTTGCCAGTATGCTGCAGGGCCACACACACACACAACCATAAAAACACATACTCATTCCTAGGGGCAATTTCATAGCAGCCAATCAACCTCACATGCATGTCTTTGGAGGGTGGGTGGAAACCTGAGAAAACTCACACATACACAAGGAGAGCATGCAAACTCCACACAGAAAGGCCAGTGTTTCAAGCATAGTCCCACCTGGGACTCAAACCCCAAACTTCTTGCTGTGAGGCCACTGAGCTAGCATGCAGCCCAGAACTTTTCTGTAACCTGTAAATGTCATTTTAAAAATCAACATGCTCAAATTGAAAAGTTTTTTAACTAGTTTTGCTGGCAAGACAAGGACAAGCTTGTAAGAATAGGGATTAATTCAGCCACAGAGCCAAATGTTCATCCCCACAATTTGATAAAACCAAAGCAAAATTTGAAAGGAATTCTTTTGCAATAGCATCCATCTGGGTTTTTCTACATGTCTGAGTATATGTTTTTGTGGATGTTGAATTTAAATATGCCTCACTATTTCTCTATAAAGCAACTGTCTTCAGCTCAACTTGAGGCCCTTGGGCCAGACAATGCTGAGATGGTGACCAGCCAACAGCGAGCTGGACTGAAGGAGCATCAGCTCGCTGCTCTCAGCAGAGCTTCAGCTGGTTCTTCTGAACCACAACGCTCCACAAGCAGAGTCAGGTACAGAAACTAAACTCCAAAGTTTTTATTTTCTATCTGTCTTTAATGCTTAATGCCACTGCCTGTCTCTCCTTTGCAGGAGCTCCTCTGCAGTTTGTGGAAGGAATCGGCTCAGTCATGAAGTCTTTTTTTTTCCTACTCATTGGGTTCCTGCTTCTGTGAGATCATCACTACAGCTAGATAACATGTAACCTTGACAAATTGATATAGTTTGTGGGAAAACTTTCTTTTAATATTTACAAATCTGTGTGATAAGATGCAGATAATTCAAAGAGTCAATTTGATGTCTTAGGGTTGTATTACTACGTAACAGTCTATATTTGTAAGAAATGAATTTCACAGGAAATTGGTTTTATTTTTGTCTGTTGATTAGATACAGAACATCGTAAGAGGACATAAACAAATATCAGAAATTTGGAAAATCAGTGATATATTATTGCAATATCTGAACCAAAAAAGTCAGTTTCCGTTCCGTTGTCTTCCGTTTATCCGGGACTGGGTTGCGGGGGCAACAGCCTCATACGGGAAGCCCAGGCTTCTCACACCCCAGCTGTATCCTCCAGCTCACCCGGAAGGATCCCGAGTCATTCCCCAGCCAGCTATGAGACCTAGTCTCTTCAGCAGGTCCGGGTCTGCTTCCTGGACTCCTCCCGGTGGGACGTACCCGAAACACCTCACCAGCGAGGCGCTCAGGGGCATCCCGACCAGATGCCTGAACCACCCCATCTGGCTTCTCTCGACCTGGAGGACGAGCGGCTCGACACCAAGCTCCTCCCGAATGACAGAGCTCCTCACCCGATCTCTAAGTGAGAGCCCAGCCACCCTGCGGAGGAAGTTCATTTCGGCGGCTTGTATCCGCGATCTCATTCTTTCGGTCACCATCCACAGCTGGTGACCATAGGTGAGGGTGAGAATGTGGATCGACTTGTAAATCGAGAGCTTTGCTTTTTGGCTCAGCTCTCTCTTTACCACGACAGGCTGATGCAGCGTCCTAGTTATTGCTGGCGCCTCACCTGTCGATCTCCCGCTCCATCCTTTCCCCACTTGCGAACAAGATCGTGAGATACTTAAACTCTTCCACTTGAGTCAGGACCCTGTCCCTGACCTGCAGGGGGCATTCCACCCTTTTCCGGCCGAGGACCATGGTCTCTGATTTGGAGGCCCTGGTTCCTTTCCAGGCCGCTTCAGACTCTGCAGCAAATCAATCCAGCAACAGCTGGAGATCAGTTTGTCTGATTTTATTTCAAATGTGCAGTGAATATGTTACTCAGACAAAACAGAATAGGCTACCGATGGAGAGCTTATTACGATTATTATGTGTCACATAAATTTGTAGATTACCGAACTGTTTGTTGTCAACAGCCTTTGTTTGGGTGCAATATACTTTATCTTGGATCATGTAGCAACTTGCAAAAATTATAAAAAAAAATAAAGAGGCAAACATGTTCTGCATTCATGCTGTCTTTTTTTTAATCAAAGCCAGCCTGGTTGAATCAACACAGTTACTTCCACTTCTTTTCAACTGTTTTTTTTTTTTATTCCATTCATGTCCAATTAAATTCAAATATATATTTTTGAAAGGAAAAAATAAATCTTGTGTGGAGCAAAATACACAATTCATAAACTGTGACAACTAAGTAGAAAATATAATTTAAAAAGCAAATGAATGAGCAGGTTTTAGATCAAAATAAAAAGTTTTTTGCTGGAGTGGTGTGTACCTTCGTTTGATTCATGCTGACCGGAGGTCTTATTTCACACATTTGACAAATTATTTAGATATATAAAAAATACAGCAGTGCACAGAATAAAAGAGATGCAAAAAACATTTTACATGTGTTTTTGTTAAGTATAATTTAATAAGAATTAGAAAAACGCAATGAAAAACATCCTTTTGCCGACAAACAAGAATTAAACCTACTTTTTCCTATAAGCAAATTGTTAAACATTTACAAACATTTTAATGGGCAATTAAACGATTACTGTCATTCTAGATACATACTCATGAATGTCTATGATTCTAATTATCTTTGAACTTTTTTAACTTTTTTCCAATTTTCTAAAGCCTAAAGTCTAAATTTGGAGGGAGGCGATAGCTCAGTGGTAAAGTGTTCGTCCTCGAGCTGGGAAATCGCTGGGTCGAATCCCATTGAGTTTATGTCTAGAGTCCATGGGGAAGACACCAAACCCTCCATTTTTTCCCACCCTTGGTGCTGTTCTGGCAGCCTACTGTGGTGTAATGCAAGCACAGACATTTTCCCATCTAGGGAATGAATTAAATATGTGAAAGAAAAAAAATTGGTGTTTTATAGAAAAAAAATATCTACATTTGTTTATTGCAAAGTATACAAGTAAATTTAAATTGTATTAATTTTTGTCAAATCCCAGCAACTAGTAAAAGAAATCTGCTCCTGAACAAGTTTTCTATATGACCAAAAACAGAACACAAAACAAAGAAGTTTCCTTCAAACGCAAACACAAAAACTGCTGGTCATCCAGATAGATAAAATACAGCAGTATGACAACGACTCTTAAAAACCCAATATATAAAGAAATCAAAACAAATCCAAAGTCATTGTACATATTCTTCAAAATAATTCAAAAATTAAATAACTGTTGAGTCATACAACTAAGTTGCTCGACATGGGTCTCCTGAGTACCAATTTTTTCTATCTCTGTAGACAATCAAATGTATGAGGTAAATCTTCGTTGCCCTCTTTCACTGAAGTTCCGCAAAGCTTTAAGGAGGTTTTAAAAAAAGTTTATCTGCAAGTTTAATTTCTCACCTGAGGGTACACTGAGGTTAATGAGGTTTAATTTCCTTCCTCCTATGATTCAAATTTGATTTGGCCTATTAGAAAAATCCAAACAGAATTTGTCACAAGAAATAACGCTTAAACTCAACTGATCACAACCATGCACATCTTCATAATTACTCTACAGTACAATTAATGCCCTGTTTTAAAACTTAACATGTCATATTAACTTCAGTAGTGATGTCGTGCATACACACATTACTACAAGTATTAAGAGCTTACAGGTGTGGCACAATTTCAAAATGATCGGTCCAGTGGGACGACACTTTTTCTTTTCCTTTAAATAAGAAAAAAATTCTTGTAGTAAACAGTCTTAAATAAGCAAAATATGTAGCAATATTTTCTAATGTTTCCATAAAGTACTTTGATTTTTAAATGCTGCCGACCAGCAAACATTTATTGAGAGATTTCACAGCAGGAAGATTCGGTTTTGCACAGGTCCTTATCTACAAGTGTAAAACTCCTGAACAAGCATCAGCTCACTTGTATCCTGACTAGAGGTGAAATTCTACATTTCTTAAAAAGTTAAGGCCTTATTCGAATGTTTTACAGCGTAATCTCTGACCAACCAGAGATTAAATCATTCTTTGGTCAAGTCTGTGCATAGATACATGAGCCAATGCCTCAACAGCAAGGCACTAGTAGGATGTTACCCTCATCGTTTCCTTTTAACCTTTAAACCTCATCTCAGGTAGTTTTCCCAGCATTTCTTGCAATGATAAAAGCCATGCCATGTGTTCTGAAGTGTGTGTTCAGGTCTGTGGCTTTTTCAAAGTGTTTCCCACAGACTTTACATGCGAGTGCATCCTCCTCATCTTGATCCTGACCGGGCTGGGCGGAAGGCGAACCTGGTGCAGAACCATTCACGGAACTTGCATCAACGTGATTTTTAATAGAGGGCGAGGATGACGGGTGCACGCCGCGGGCCTGTTGGCCATCATCTTTCACTTTATGCATGATGAAACGGTGGCGAGACAGAGAGGAGCTGGATGTGAAGCGGGCGCCGCACTGCAAACACTGCATACCTCCACTCTCGGTTCCTCCTCGTCTGTGCTGGCTGATGTGCTCCAGGAACGCTGCCTTGTTCTCTGAAGTGAAACCGCAGGGGGCACAGACGAAGCCTGACTCACCCGCTGATGAAGGAAGAGGAGCAGGTGAGGCGGTTCGCGACTTCTTTGACAGACTTGCCCTCTCTGTCCAATCTTCATCTTTCTCCACCTTCGTAGCTCTTCTTCGTCTGCGGCGAGATGTGGTGCCGCCATCCTGTTCAGATGAACTTTCAGCCTCATCGGCTTTCTGTGTCCACAGGGTTACAAATCAACTGTAGTTAATTTATTTACGGTTTAAAATCCTTTTTGTGTGAGAAAAGAAAGTAGCTCACCATTGGTGTGTCCTGACTCATATCGCTGTGTCTGAGCTGAATGTGTCGCTCCAAAAGAGCTCTGCTGCTGAACGATTTCTTACTCTCAGAGCAAAACCTTGAACACACACAAAAATGTAAATATAGTGTATTTACTGCCTAAAAATAGTGACATTCAAATACAAATAATAAAACTTTATAGGACTGTTTATTTGTTAATACTTTAGAACAATATTTTTTAAAAAGTATTTAATTTGCATTTTGGGATAAAAATCTTCTTCAAACCAATATAAAAATTGAAATTAAAAAACTGCACAAGATCGATGATCCATTGTCATGTGGAAGGGCGAGGGAATATCAATAAAACTTTTTAAAACAGAATCATTCAAAAATTTCAAATTACAAAAAAAAAGCTTACACAAGCTATAAAGCTCTGAAAAAGTGATTTTGAATGAGACGGGACATTTAAACAAATGATTTCACTTACTGGCAGTAGAAACCACGACTAGAAACTTTGTGTTTGTCTCTGATGTGACGCCTCATACTAGACGTAGTGGTGAAGGAGCTCTCGCATTTGTTACACGGAAACTTCTTCAAGATCTTAAAGACAAAACACACAGTGTGTTTTAGTTTGTTACTAATCTGGAAATGTGTTAAACTTTGTTACTTTCACACCTTGCCGTGCTCTTCGCCCATGTGTGCGATGTAATCCTCCCGATCGGTGTAAAGCGTGCCACAGGTGGAGCATTTCCAGCGGGAAGGAGCTTTCATCCTCTCCGTCTTCACTTTCGTCTCTTTTTGTTTCCCTCCTAAATCTTCTCCCTCTGAGCTCTCACACTTTGCAGGTACTTGAGAAAAAGTTGGCTCTTCTTTTGATGTGGAAGGTTTGTGAACCTGAACGACAAACATGTTAGATTATAATAACATGATTAGAAACTGTGTTTTTATTATATTTAAAACTAAAAAGTTGTACCTTGAAATGTTCCAGCAAAGAAGTCCGCTGAGAAAACAGTTTGATGCACTCTGGACATTTAAAAACATGCACCTTCTGGTTGGTTAGATGTGTGTCGAAGTGGGCGTGGAGCAGGGGCTTTTGTGTAAAAACGGTGTCACACATGACACATTTATAAATCAACCTGAAAAAAAAAATGGATTTAAAATAATTATTTTGAATAGTAAAACAGTGTGAGTGTGTGTAGAGTTTTTACATTGACTGTCCATCAGTCAGCACCGGGTGTTGGGAAATGATGTGGCTTTGAATGCTGGGGGCAGATTTGAAAGCCATGGGGCAGCTGGGGCACTTGTGAAACATGTCACAATGAGCCTGCTGGATGTGAGACTTCACAGAGTTTAGCCCGCCAAACACCACTTGGCAACTAGAACATCTGCCGGGATACAAGTAGGAAGAAACAAAAAACATTGGTTACGAATCAAGTTTTATTCTTGTTCTTTGACACAATCATACAAAAGTGATAAATCACCTGTAGCCGATACGACGAGAGAAGTGCAAACAGCTGTCGTGCAGATGTATTTCAAGCTCTGACTGGGTGAAGTTGTTTCCACATTCTGGACAAATGTGTGGTGGAGAGCTTTGGTGGATGCGCTGGTGTGCAGCTGCACTGCAGCTGTTTGGGAGGAGCATGGGAGGAGTGCACTCCGTACAAGTCTAAAGTTTGAAAATATGAACCAAAAATATAAAAAGTTGTCCAGTAAATAAGCACAAAATTGAAGAATTACTGAAAATCATCAGGTTTGATATCTTCTTTCTGCTTAGATGTTACATAAGTTAGTCATTACCTAACGTAACTCTTTGCTATATGCAATTCTGAGACATGGAACAGAAAGTTTACACGTCCTTGTCAACACTAAACCACAATCTTCAATCCACTACGGCAGGCATGGGCAAACTGCGGCCCGTTAAACGTTTTAATCCAGCCCGAAAAAAATTAAATAAATAAATCATGTTAATGTTTTATTTCACCTGCACTTCTTTACATTTAACATATAACTCTAGCCATATTGGCTTTGTTGCAAAAACAACAACACTGCTCAATTTGAAATGTGTGTGTTTCTGTGATGCGCACGTGGTCAAAACAGATTGTCAGGAGATGTCAAACATACATTTTAAACCTAGCGCGCTAGGTGCACGTTTTTTTAAGCGCTATGGTGCTTGATTTTAACGTTAGCGCACTAGATTATGTGCGTGTAGCGGCCCCAATGGCTTTCCATATCTAGCGCGCTTGTTTACCAAAGCATGCCATTCCTCTGCTCCTATTCCGGCCCCTTGGTCAAATGTTAGAACCCAATGTGGCCCGCAAATCAAAAAGTTTGCCCACCCCTGCACTATGGGATGAAAAAGTAAACATTGTATTGTAAAAATGTTAATAATTGTGACAACTTTAGTAGTTTTAACTTTAAAAGATTTTCATTATCACAACAATAAAACCTTACAAGCTTCAAGATATTTTAAGAATTATTTCAAAGTTTTCCTCTCACAAAGAAAAAAAACCCCACTTACAACACTTTGGGATGTTTTGGTTTCCTGAAAATGTTCGTACTTCTCCTGTTTACTTCCGAACTCTGCCTGACACTCACTACATTTTGTGTCAGAGATGACTTCTTCTTCTTTCTTTAAATCTCCTGACGCATGTGCCTGGACTTTTTGTTTTTTAGCCGTTTTGCCTGAAATGAACAGAACAAAATTGAGGAAGAATTCTCACTGTAGTGATATTCGTAATAAAAGCAGCACTGATGTTTCCCTTACCTGCTGCTGCTTCATGTTGGCCGAACATCTGCTCCAAGGGAATGGGTTTCATAACCAAGTGGGAACACTGCATGATCAGACCCTTCTCCTTGTGCTCTCTGGCGTGCAAGAGTAGGCTGCACTTGTTGAAGAATGCCAGCCGTTTAGAACAGTGATTGCATATCACCTCGATACTCAGTGAACGACGATCGTAGTGCTGCGCTAAACTTCGTTCCAGGGCAAAGGTATCACCACACTCGAGACACCGGTAACCCTGATGGGAACATAAACTTCCAATTAGACAAAAACGGTAATGAAAATTATTATTAAAAACAATTATTTTCATATTTCACTGTTTTGCATCAGCGAAAACAGCGACATTTTATAGAGGAAACCATCTTGTTTTTTAAGCAATGTCAAAACATTAGATCCTCATGAAATTGTTACATTTTAAAGGTCCTATCTTATGCAAAATCAAGCTTTGTAAGTTTGTACCTTCTGATGGTGCTGTGTTGGCCTCATAAGAAAGGCTTTGGAATTATTTTAGTTTTTTTAAACAATTGCACATTAATATCATGTTCTCTTCCTACGTGACAACAAACCTGCTACAGCGTTAATGTGCTTAGCTACATCCATGATGTTTTTCACAGAGCAGGAAGCATTTCACACACGCTGCCTGTCATCAATCTCCTGCCGCTACCAACCTCAATGAGCTGGGTGAGTTACTCAGAATGCAGGCCAACTTTCAGGGACGAAGCCTGTGCTTTCTCGAGATTGGGGATAAGCAACAATAAGGCTTTCACATCAGAAAGTGTTTTAAATTTGTATTGTCTGATAACATTGTTTGTAGACTAGGATTTTTTGTTGGTGTTAAGATTATATAAAGAGTTCAACAGCAGAGAGAAGGAAACTATACTTATAGTGCGCAGTTCTGGCTCTAATGGACTTTTCACATTGCCTGGTTTATAAGGAAGCTCTATAAATAACATGTTTGGATATTTCAAAACTTAAATTGAGGTTGCTTATGTGAACAGGATATGATGATAAAATAGCTATTTGCATAAAATGAGGCCTTTACTATGTCCTGTAGCTGCAGTAAAAAAATTTAAATAATCTTAAAATAATAAGTTGTGTTCTTTTGTCACAGCTCACCTGTGTGGGGAGGGAAAGGCCCCATTCAGCCAGAGAAGGAGAGCTCAGATCTGGTTTGTAACTGGGCAGGAGGTTCTTGTTATTGAGGATTTTGTTGAAGGCTTCCACCAGGCTGGTCTGACTTTTTGAAATAATCGCCCCGGTGCTGTTGACTATGGATGCTGGCCTGCTGCCTGGTATTGACGTTGGCAGGGTTATTCCACTTTTCAGAGTTTTCTTACCGAGGCTGCGGATGACATCTTGATTGGCCCTGGAGGACACAGTGGGAAGTGCTGCTGCCTTTGTGATGCTTACTGCAGTAGGTGAAACTTTGTAATTAGTTTCTGCTAAAACGCTTTCTTTAAGACAACTGGCAGCTTCTGGCACCACTGCAGCAACCAACTCGGTCGGCTGGGAAATCTCCTTTTTGAATCTACTATGAGGCCCAGCAGATGATTTCGTGCTTTCCACATTCTTTGTGGAACCTTTTCCACTTTTTTTGGGAATCCCGCCTGTCACAGTCCTCGTGACACTACCTGTGGACATTTTGATTTTGACTTTGAGTGATCGTTTTGAAGTTGCAGTTGTCTCTCCAGCACTACATGGCCTTTCACTTGCAGTCTCATTGTTTACCTCATTGGTCTTATCCTCATCTCCGGCATTTCCACCCATTTCATCCAAATCTGACTTCTCTTGATGACTATGCTCGACTTCCATTGGCTCCTCCTGTTGCTGATTGATTTCTTTATGATTCGTTGTCAAACCTGCTGTTGACTCCAAATCAAGATTGCTTTTTTGATTGGTGTATAATAGACCTGTTTCACTAGGTGGAGGGCTCTCTGGTGAATCTCTCTCCTCAATCACATGTTCTGGGTATTTCTCCTCTTGGACCTTTACGGAACTTTTGCTATCCTGGGTGACCTGAGGCTGTGGAGCAAAAACAAGAGGAGTGGCAGCAGTTTGTCCATCTTCCTCAATTTGATGTTCATTCGTTGGAGCCGGAGTGAAGGAAACATCAGCAGCATGAGGGACTAGACAGGAATTTTCAAGTGAAGCAAAGAAATCTGAATGTAGCTTTGTTTTATGTTTAAATTTAGGAGGGGAGGATAACGGTTCTGGGCTTTCTTGTATCACCAGCGGGCTTCCTAAATCTGGTTCCGAATCATCATCTGTGTCTATATTACGCTTAATTTGATCTTTAACGTTCCCGTTTTGTGCTAAACTAGCAGACAGTGGATTACCATGAGAAAATACTTCATCAGATTGGCAGAGTTGAGGTGAAAGTTGTGTGGTATCAGGTGAGGAGTGAGACAGTGATGCAGTGGGACCAGGATTGGATGAAGTCTGGGGGTACAGCAGAGGTCTCATACTGTTAATGACCTCAGTTGTATCAGCTCCCTTATCATCTTCATTGTCATTTAAGGGAGATCTGAAAGGTGACCATGAGTTGGATCTTTCTGGATTTGTAGGGACAGCCACTTCAAATCCATTCGTAAGTTGGGGCTCCATTGAAGCACTGGAAGACAGTTTGGGACTAAGTTGTAAAGGGATCTCGGGTAAATGAGAGGCTAAGGCACCGCTTGAAGTACTGTGTGAATTATACTTGATGGACTTCTGCTCTTCTTCCAAAGAATCAGAGCGAACGGTATTCTTCACAATGACACTGACAACTGGGGGCTCACTTTGATGGGCTGAAGGACTAGAAAAACAAGGCGAAATCCCATCTTTGTTCCCAGGAGCAATAGTTCCAACCTCATCTCGTTGTTCCTCAGGGTTGGACTGAATGGCTTCATTAGCATCAATGTCGGGAATATCGAAAGCTGCCAGCAAATCGTCAAAATCTGGCGTCTTCATGTCCCCCATCGCCAGAACCTATCTTGAAACCTAATGCGACAATATTTGAGTCAGTTAAATATAAAAAGACACGATCAAATCGTTAATAATGTGCTATTTAAGTGGAACGTTTGCTTGAAAACGAGCAGATGGTTGCTAAAGAAACAGGGAAGATAGAAGCTAAAAATAAAAGACTTTGCTAGTTCCCAGACAATAAACAATTTAATAGTTTAACTTAAGAGCTAAATGAATACCTTTAAACTTAAAAAGATTAAACAATTATAACTTATTTATCATGCAACAAGTGAAGGGTCTTGCTAAAAGCTAGCCGATTAGCCGTTAAATGTTAGCTGGCCTTGCTAACATCAACCGGCAAACTTCCATAGTTAAGTCAAAATGTTTCTATTAAATAAAAAAGCTTTTCCTAACAAAGCTCTTTTACGCCCACAATAAAGTTTGTTTAGACCACTCTGGTTTATGTGGTCTTTTTGTCACAAACCTGATCGGGAAGTTGGTTTCAGACTTTCTGCCTTGTCGCACGGTTATGACGTCAACGACATGTGCGACGTTGACTTCCTGATTCTGATCAAATTTGCGCTTTCTGACAGAAATTATGTCAAATTTTAACAAACTTATTCCTCGATCCGAGATTTGTATTTTTTTAAAATGTTGGTGTGTTTTTTCCCTTTACATTAAGTCTTGCTTGCTATGATGTCTTTTTTTTTTTGGAGACATGTTTTATTCAAAATAAAAGTCTCTTACTCGAAAGTATTTTTAAAATAGTCATGATTGATTTTTATATATGCTGTAATTTAAGCTTAGTCGTTTGTGTTTGCAATTACTTTGGTTAAAATTTCAGTCATCCCTCATTGTCTTTGGGGTTCAACAAAGTAGTGTAGTGGGGCCTCTTCTTTCCATTGGCAATATTCTATCAATTTACTATTCATTTTCAATCTTCACAGATGACATTTGTCTAGGAAATCCAATGCCTAAATCTACCTCCCTTCTTTATTTGTCTCACTAAACTTAAAAAATTACAATAAAACAAAAGTTCTCTTTGTTGGTTCGAATCCTCTCTCCTTGACTGTCTCTTCCTCCAAATCAAGCAACAACCTTCTTTCTGTGTTATGAGTCTGGGTGTCATCTTAGGTTCTATCCTTTCTTTAAAATCACACATTAGTAACATTGCTTAATCAAAATTACTTTAGGTATTGCTAGAATGATCAAATTTTGTTTTTACAATCAGTGTACTACCCTCACCAACCTGCTGCAATCAGATTGATTTTTTAAAACATCCATCCTTATCCTAACATTACCAAGCATTACTTCTGCTGTTCTTGCAGATTTTCACAGCAATGGGAACTCTTACTTGTAATTTTACAAAGTGGGGGAAAAAAAACTTTGAATGGAATAACTGTAAAAAATATCCTAACAATATAAAGAAAGAAAGTAATTTTAATTTGTATTTACCTAGCTGTACAACAAAAAAATTAGGAAGAGAAAGGAAGCAAAATCTGCTTTGATATTTATGACCAAAAGAAACCAACTTTTTTAGGCATTTATTTAGCGGAAAACAATGTACTCAAATGTTTAGTATAGAAACGTATTCAATCTTTTCTCCCGTATGTTGATTGAGGATACTCCATGTCTGGAGAGGAATCTTATTACAGATGTTCTCAAATAAAACATATGTAACTAGACACAGAAGTGTGAATGTGTTAAAACTAAAAAGAAAAGCTCATTAGATTAACAATCAGGTTTTGTTTTGAGGAGAGATTTACACTATCACTGTGATCAACATGTAAACACATGCAGTGAAATTCTCAGACCTCTTTATATAATTATACTGTATATCACACTCGTCTTTTCTCATCTTCACTTCTTCTTCTCCTCATCCTTCTTGGTGTCAGGTTTGGTGCCCGTCTGGGAAGCGAGAGAACCCATGGCATTACGAATGGCCTCATTATTGGGGTCGACTCCAGGAAGGTTTTCCAAAACGCTCTGTAGAAACTCGGGATCTTGCATAACATCATAATCCTCTTCATCCTACAGACATATTTAGAAGACAGCAATTGTTTAAAGATTTTTTTTTGTTCTTTCTTCCTAAAGTTTACAAGATGTTTTTCTTTTCTTCACCTTTGCATCTGCAGGATCCATATCAGCACCTGTGTCCATTTCCTCTGCACCAAACTCTGCAGAATGAAGCACATCAATGTTTGAGCAACAAAATAAAAGTATAAACATTTTATAATATGAACATCACTTTCAACCTTCACCATTTTTTATGCAATATTTCCTACAAAATGTGTATAATTTCCCAATCTTGGATACTTAATAATAATCCACTTTAAAAATTACTTGTGAGGAGTTTTAATTTTGCAAGAAAATTTTAATTTTTTTATTGAACCTCCTCCAGCTCCCTGCATGGACATCTGCAAAGCGTAGGCAATCTGTTCATCCTCTGTCATTCGGCTGAAGTCTGGCAGAGCAGGTGTGACTGACTCTGTATGTGGGGCAGACATCTTCAACAGGACATCCTCAGACTCTGAAACAGTACAGAGAAAAAATAGAATATCCCATCACTCTGGTTTGTTTACAACATAGATAAGATTGAAAGATCAGGCGTTTACATCTGTAATTATAGCTATAACTCGTCTTTTCTTACCATCTGCAGCAGAAGAGGAAATACTAACTTCTGCTGCTGATGCAACGGCAGCTCTGCGAGCTTCATCCTCCTGCCGTTGTCGTTGCTCTTCCATGGACACACGTAGAGCCTAGAAAAATAAAACAAGAATTTATATGTTCTTATAAAAAAACTTAAAATAAAAGAAAATTAATAAAAAAAATATCCAGTTTGCTTTAGTTTCTCACCAGAGCCAGTTCAGGATCTGCGCTGGGATCCACTCCAAACTCAAAGTCACCAGCTCCTAGACCCAATACAGCACCACCTTCTCCAGCTAATATAGGTGAGGAGAGCAAGGCATCAGCCAAGCTGGGCCCGGGTGGTACAGTAACCAAGTGAGAGCCTGCACCCTCTTTGCCATTAAGTGTGTTGATGAAAGCAGTCAACTTCTCTGTGTTCTTCTCCTGAAGGCCAAAAAAAAAAAAAAAAAAAGAGTTAGTTTGAGTCTCAGATACACACAAAAATAGGAACATGTCAGCTGTGGAAATGTGTAGGAATTCTACCTCTTCTCCAAAGTTGATAATATCCACATTGACTTTTTCTTTCTTGAGACGCTTTGCCATTTTGACGAGCTGAAAAAAAAAAAACAGCCAAACTTCTTTAACTAATATAGTTACAAATCTTCTGTTTATCAATTTATTTAAAATAACAAATAAAGCACAACTGTAAAGGATTCAACTCACTTCTTTTTCATTGTCTTCCACTGGGCTCCCAACAAAGACAATGATGCGCATCTTGTGGTTTTTTCCCTGTCGATGCTTTAGTGCCAGCTGTGGACAATTGAGTAAATGTCAAAATAAAATCCATTAATTTTAACTGATGTTAATCTGTGAGAATAGTTTATGTATAACAACAGTTATTGAATAAAATGCTAAAACTCATACTTACATGTGCCACCCTGATTCCAGTACAGAAGCTAATATTTCCATGAGGTTGGACAGCATGCAGCTTGGACAGTATCCTCCCTGTATCTGGGGTCAGTGTGGTTAATACCTCACAGTTGCTGCATGAAATAATAAAAGAGATGTTAGCCAAATTCTGTTTAAATGTCAATGATGTTTTTAAATTTAAATCCCTCTTACTTTGCCATGGTGATGAGACCCACATTGTTCTCAGGATTGCTGCGGGTCTTGGAATGACATACAATGTTTACAGCATCCTGCTGAGCCTGAAGCCTGGTCGGTAAGAAGTCTCCATTTCGCATGTACTCACTGTTGTCCACACTAAGAAAAGAAAGAGTAACAGTTAGCTTAAGGGACAAGTTAGTAGGTAAGTGACAAACTTACTTTGTAAAAAAATAAAATGGATATAAAAACTACATTAAGAGTCATGGAAAAGGCTTCAAAGTTGTTTTTTGGACAGTGTATTTTAAGAGCGAAATGTTTCGACTCCAATTCAGAAATAATTTTCAATCAGACTAAATCATCAGATTGAAAATGATTTCTTGAATGGAAGTCGAAACATCTCGATGATCGAACACACTGTCCAGAAAACAACTTTGAAACATTTTTTACGATGGATCACTCCTGAATAAATGAAGGATTACACAAGATATGTTAAAATAGATCTAATAAACATTCAATGAGACTAAAAAAATGTATACAAAACGCTGGCATCATAATTTTCATCTTCTGAGCCGCTTATCCCTAGTTGGGTGACAGGGGATGCAGGAGCTAATCCTAAAAATTTCAGGTGAGAGGCAGGATACACCCTCAACAGGACACCAGTCTGTTGCAGGGCCACACACTCGATCCTAGGGGCAATTTTATAGCGGTCAATTAACCTAAAATGCATGTTTTTTGAGGGTGGAAGGAAACTGGCATCATAATTTTGTCATGTCAAATTGACAGTGGGTTTTTTTTTTTTAGATTTAATAGAATAATCATTTTGCTCAATGAAGCACTCCCTAAAAAAACCTTTCAGGACAAAGATGCTTGCATTTTGAAACTACTTCATTAGCAAAGAAGCTGATATAGTGAAAAATCTTTTACAATGTGGTATTTTGTTCTTTGAGATAAAAACAACCGCAAGAATGAATTCATCTACTCAGATTTAGAATTTACTCAAGATTACCAACCTATTATTCCTCGTTTTTGTTAAATAAAACAATTTTAACATTGATAACTATAATGAATAAATCACGGACAATATGATGATTGAAATGTTTAAAAAAATGAACTTGAGTATTTTCTTCACATCACAAGCTAGGTTGACACATCTATTTATGGAATGATTTGTCTTTTTTCTTTCTGATTTGGTAAAAATCTTATTGACAAACACTATAAAACTAACATACTACATATATTACAGCAAAAACCAAAACTGATCTATAAAAGATTTAACATTTAAAACAACATCAATGCACAAATTTAAGAATTACCTTTTGTTAACAAGCTAATGCTAACGAAACATAAAGAGCGTTAACTTTGTTAAAAATCCCAAAATCCTGGACTTTACAATCAGAGTGGAAAAACTTCAAATATCTACAGTAATAACAAAAACTTTTGCCAGTAGTTTAATGATAAAATGACATTTTTAAAAGTAAATATAATGCATTTACTGCCAATGTTTTCTAGCTAGCTAAAAGCTGCAGAGTGACTAAGGGAAAGCTTGGCCTTTCAATAAAAAGAGAAAAAAAAGCAGTAATACTTCGGATTAAGCTGTAAAAGTACTAGAATGATGTTATTTTAAAGCTAAGATCCTTCGTAGTTTAATATATTTTTAAAAAATGATTACTTAAAGTAGTCTTAAACATTTCTTACCAGACCATAGTACTTTCCAGCACCATCTTGTCGGATTTCGTTTACGTTGCTGGCGGGGGATTGTGGGTAATGTAGTTTGTGTGAGTTAAATTTAAAGGCGGCACTTGGTGGCACCAGCATGGCCAACAGGCCAAGAAAGAAAAGAGGCAGACAATGTTTTCATAATATGAAAATGTAAAAACGGATTACAATCTTATTCATTTAATTATAATCTTTTAAAAAATATGTCTCCACATTTATTGAATTACAAAACCCTGCTTTGATGGCAAATTACTTTTGTTATGGACAACTGTTTTCTTCACCTTGCAGGTAAATGAGTTTTTAAGCTTTAAACATTCAATGATCTTTTTAAATCGTCCATTTAATAGATTACTTGATTGAATCAAGTTGATTCTAAGTGACTTTTCTCACAGTGATGATTTTCATAGCGATGAAACTAGATTGAAGTTTTCCCCCAACAATATGTAATAGGTAATCTTGTCAAAATTCCTCGTTAAATTAATACATGAATAAAAATATTCGTTTAAAAAACCATGTATGTGTCACAGTAACATTTTAGTATCATAAAATAGAGGATTCAGCAGGAAGTGCATGTAACGACTTGTCATGATGTATTTTATTGGGAAGTGGTGTAATTACTAGGGGTGGGCGGATCGATCCTAATATCGATAATATCGATACCAAAGCTAGTATCGATATCGATCGATACTCGAACCACGATATCGATACTTTGGTTGAAGTTTTATCCCTCGCACTTTGCTTTTGTTTTTTTTTTTTAAAGTTAACCTAACTTATCTGTCTGCAAAATATGCGTAAATGCTGTGTGTCGCGCCTGTAACAAAAAAAAACGCAAGTTGGTAAAAGTAGAGAGAGATGAAAAAACGAGAGTAACCGTGTGGCTGGACTTTGAGGCTACCTGCACCATTTACAGAAAGGCTGTTAAAAAGCAACTGTTTATTTAAAAAATATTTAAAAAAGATAAAAAGCAACTGTTTATTTAAAAAAAGATAAAAAGATAAAAAAAAAATTAAATGACTAAAAGCACGATAAAAAATTTTGCACGATAAACCACGGACATTTGAAGAACTGCAACCTGGGCGCAACTGTTTATTTAAAAAAAGATAAAAAGATAAAAAAAATTTAAATGACTAAAAGCACGATAAAAATTTTTGCACGATAAAAATTTTTAAGACTAAAAGCAATTTTTCTGTAGTGCAACTGTTTATTTACGATAAAATTTTTACATAAAATATCAGAATTTTTACATAAAATATCAATTTTTTTTTAAATATCAGAATTTTTTTATATGAGCCATGGGATAAAAATGACTAAAACCAATTATTTTCTGTAGTGCAACTGTTTATTTACAATACATTTTTTACATATTTTACATAATACACAATAACAATTTTACACAATATTTTACAAGTTTAGTTGTCCTCCACGAATTGTGAAACTGCAACTAGGCTATTTACAAAATATCACTATGTTTTACATAAAATATCACAATTTTATACATAAAATAGGTTTTTGGCCCAAATGTCCGTGGCTGAAATGTCCGTGGCTGAAATGTCCTAAACTAGGGGGCGCACATGGCTCAAATACCCTAGCTTGCAGTTTTTTTGGCTCAAATGTCCGTAGCTGAAATATCCGTGGTAACACTACAAATTAAAGAATCACCTCAAAGAAAAACTTCAGAAACGTAGGAGAAAACCCTGACCCCATCTGTTTCCCAGAGGCAGCGCTCATTAACAGAGACGCTCCAAATTTAATTGTGAAAGTACAACATAATCATCTTTAACATTAGTTAACATTTGTTTGTGTGCAACTGGGCACTTGTATCGATCTACCTACCAACCTGTGTATATCCATATACTTGGTCATACTATATATATGACCCAAACCCTGGATGCAAAAATAGTCATTTAAAAAATTTAAATATCGGTATCGGCGATATTGGTCTGGTATTTACTTGGTATCGGATCGATACCAAAACTTGCGGTATCGCACACCCCTAGTAATTACCTAAAGATATCACTAAGGAGCGACAAAGAGAAAAAAACACCAACATATTTATCCTTTTTCAGCTTATATTTATAAGAGACTCCTCTTTGCACATTAGCCTGTTAACGTTTTAAATTTCACAAGTCCCAACTGCTAATGGGTAAATTGAGTTATATCAACATCATAATTTGGGTCATGATGTCTGGTTGAGATTACACCAGTTTTACTGGTACAATTCTAGAATTGGAGCCACGAGTTTGTACTTCTTCCTTTTGAAATTTAAATCAATTTAAAAATTGCCTGTGTAAAATGTCCCACTAAAGTCAACTAACTTAAAAATTCATTGAAGCATTTAACTCACGCTAAAATACTAGTTGCCCAGTCGATCGTGGTCTACTGGTAAGCCCGCATCCCAAGTCGACCGCCATGTGAGTCGGAAAAATAAATAGGAATGACAGAAAGTCAGTGTTTTTAACTCAGCAACTTTGACGCTATATTTCACAAGTACGTAGATCCTGTAACGACTCTTTTTATAAAACAAGAAAGAAGAAGAAGAAAAGAAAAAAAACAAAGTTGCAATCTACCGGCTTTTTGTAGGGTTATAGAAGATTTTTGGAGTCTGTGACGTGAAAGCACATAGTTAAGCTTGTTCTCAAGGAATAGTGCCTGGTGCTGGTGTAGCCCCTATTAATGCACTGCATGCACACGGAAAGTGTGTGCATGTGTGTTTGAGAGGGTGGGTTTGTGATGTGTAATGGTTGTGTAACAAGTTTTGTGAGGGTAGTTTTACAGCACGCTGAAAACGATCTGCCTGTGTGTTTGCCATGTTAACACTGGACTGGTAGAGCTCAAGAGGTTTGATACTTGAGAAGGCCTCCCCGATTTAACTTAAATAAATCACACATTAAAGCAAAAGTAAATTTTAGAAAATAAGTTTAATCCTTTGAATTTGAAGATGAAAACATCACCACCACATAACTGAAACATGGCAGAAAGAACAGGCAGCACATGTTGCATGAGAAGGCATTTCCGTGACTCATATGTACATATACACATTTTATACACAGTAAAAATATAGTAATTGAAGCATATAGGACAACCAGCAATGGTGGCAAACAAGCCATATGAAACATTCATGTAGAAAAAGAATGGGAGCTCAAATACCCAGAACAATGGGGAGAATATATTGTATCACAATCTAGACATAAAATATAAAATGTCAAATTGTCCATCTCTCTACAAGCAGTATAAGCTATAAAGTCTCAGACATCCTTCTGTCAGCATACACTTCACTTACAATCATCTCAGGTTTATAGTACAAGTCTTGCAACCTACAGCAATCGGTTTTAATAAATATACATCTGAAGGTGGCAGATCACAGATTGTATTGCATTCCTTTTAGAAATCACCGTAGTGTTTATAAACTGCCTTTGTTAATCTTTTCAGCACCAATGGATGTTGTTGCTGTGCCAAAAGACGCAAAGGCAGCAATCTTTTAAAAAAAAAAAAAAAAAAAAAGAGTACTAACCACTTTAGGAACTTTAAATAAAACAACCACCAATAAAACAAAAACATTTAGATTTTTTTTGTAATCAGAAAGACTTGAATAATGTCTTTGGTGACAGACTTTCAGCCAAATTATTGTTAAAAAGTTAAAAACAATCAACTACCAGATTAATAACAAACATCAACCCTACAATACGAAGGTGCTAAAGAAGAGGATTTAAGAACAACAATTGAAGCAAATAGAAATTTAACAGTTAAGATTAAAAGAAAAACTACGTCAGTGAATAGTGAAGAAGATTAAGTGATTTCTTAAAGAACAAAAACATAAATAGGCTGGTTTCAGAGGGATTCAGAATCAAGCAAACAGAAAAAAATCCAGTTAACTGAAATATCCTGTAAACATAGGTCAAACCAGTGTCACTATACGAAATCCATCACAGATCAGTTTTATGTTAGCATACCGTACAGGAGCGCTTCATCTCTCTACACTGCTTTTCTCTTTGGTGCAACTCATTTTACATATAAAACATTCTTAAAAACAACCCCAATTGTGCATTTATCAGAAATTTGACCCTTTTTATTGAAAACTTTCACCTTACTGTTCCTTCTCTGCTGCATAGACCACATGTGCTTAAACACTTTAATACTTGCTTAAATGAGAAGTCAAAATTGGCTACAGTCACCACATCATAACCAAAATCAGTAAAGAAAAACTCTTGGAAATGGAAAAAGAAAAATCACATCTGCCACCTCAGTGGCTTTTATTATGACCTAAGTTTTTGTGAACAATCACAAAATAATGGAAAGGAGTACAAAAGAATGAAATCATACAAAAGTCTTACAAACATTGTTAGTGAAATTGGTCCAACGATTGGTGTGGGCAGGTGTCATTTCTGTAACCAGCAGAAATGAACAGTCATCAGAAATATCAGAAGTGAGAAAAATAAAAAGGAAACAGGTGAGCTGATGACTGAAAAGACAGGATTGTACCGGTGTCTGGGCGAACATTTAGAACTAAACAAAATAATTTCAAATCAGTATGTTGAGAAAAATGAGTTGGTATCATGTAGTGATAAGGCATGTTTCCACGTGCAATCAAAGCACTAACCTTTACCGTACGCTATCTAATACATGTTGGTAATGCGACAAACATGTAAAAGGCACAGATATGACATGACAATAAATGTTGACCGGAAATCATGACTAGACCATTAAGGTTAACACTTAAACTAACAGCATGTTGTATCCAGCTGTTCAGTTTCTATCCATTCATACGTCAGCACATTTGGCCACAGGAGAGAGAAGGTTTAGGGATATATATGCTGTGGCTTAAGAAAGACACATATTATGTAAAAACACAAAACATAATGTACATTCAGCAGTAGCAAGATTTGAACAGGACCGTGGTGGCAGAGAACACAAAACAAAACTATTTAATAGATTTACTTATGCGCATTTGTACCTTTGTGATGTGATTTTAAATAAATTTGTCCTGTATAAAATCTGTGAAAAGAAAATGAAGCTTTGATTGCAGAGTTGACAGCAGCAAGATGTACTGAATTCTTATTCGTCCATGCTAATAACGAAAGACGTAGATGCCTGAACAGTGCACTGAAGTAAGTCACGGAAAAGTGAATCCACTTAGATGTCATGTGAACTGAATAGTCTCTCCATCAATGCAAGGTATTGCCTTCCTGTGCTCAGAATTGTGTGTTTCTGCTGGACTGTCTCTGCCCACTCACATCTCTTCATGCTGTTAAAAGTGGGACCGATCTTAATCCTGTTTTTTTCTCTCTGTTCTTTTAACAGCACACACAATTCAGGATGTCATTAAATAAATGATTGTGGTCAACACACACAAGACGAAATCTATGTTCGGTGAGTGTTTAGGTGTAATGTTGCAGCTTTAACAGAGCTGTGTGAAACTTAAGTTTTGGACAAATAATGATCGCACAGTGAGAATGATGATGATTTAGAAAACCTGAAGCCTGCAGTCTTTTCATAGCTGCTCTCATTATCGTTCAAAAATACCCTTGCATCTCTGATATCCACTGCACAAGTGAGGAAACAGGTGCAACAGGGGTCTGCGGTGGATTGATGACTTTCATTTTTTTCATTTGTCATTTATACTCATCGCACCCAAATGTGCCTCGTCTCTGTAGTTGGCACTGGTTTTTTTTGCTCCTTTTAATTTTCACTGTAAAAAGAAACAAAAGTTAGTAAACTGAAAAGATACTTCAAAAGTAAAATTATAAAAGCTTTATTTAGACTTACAAAACAAATGTTGGTTTCTGGAATGATGTCAGAGAGAGAAACAACTTCCTCATTTCCAGACAAGTTGCCTGAATTTTCACCAGCTTCTTCTGCTCCCAAACTAGCACACAAGATACAGAAAAGCAAGTGGAACATGACTAAAATAACGAGGGCCTTTGTAAAAAAAAAAAAAAACAGTCTACTAACTCACATTTAATTGCATAATAGTCACCTACAACAAAGGTGGTTAGCAGGTCTAGAATGAACACTATGTGACAGGAAGTGTTGAGTGTGTCAGACCAGGAGGAACACCCCTTTCTTTAAATAATTATTTGCAACTTTTTTCCAAGAAAAGAAACAGTGGCTAACAAATTGGTTGTTTTAACTGTAAAGAACAAAATCTGAAGAATTATTCTCTTCGTTTTTACAGCAGGTCACCACTCCATTGCTAGCTTAGTTTCTTACCTCTGGCAAGCTCCATGGTCTGAATCTGTTGTTGCTGATTTGTGCACCTCTACCCCAACAGACCTGCTGAAGAGTGTCCCATTAGACTGAAAAAAGTTCAAGTGTTAAATCAGAATGAGGTGACAAGTCTTACCGCAGAAGAGGTGAGGCTGCAGGGTCTCCTGTGCTGCCGACAGACGATGTGGAGAGATTGGCCTCGCCATCAGCAGAGTTATCTGCAGGTGGAGGGGTCCTTGGAACCAGATCTGGTTTATCCGACTGGATGCCTGACATTGTGGGAGTCAAAAAGTTATAAAACTCCACTGTAAACATTTTTCTTCCACAGACATAAATGAAAAGACATTGGAAACCTCAGCTCCACTTCACAGCTAGTAGTAAATATTCATTCTTACCAATTTCAGTCTCTGAGTCTGTGCTTCTAAAATGGCTGTGCTTGGCGTCCCCGGCTGACTGTCCTGGAGTGTGTGAGAGTGGGATGGGAGCCCTTCTCAGGCCTACCTGGCCTCCACCACGGCTTTTCTTAGATGGTGACGGTCTCACTGAGAAGCATAAAGAAAATGAGACACACACACATACACAGATCATTTTTTTGCAGCGATGGTTTGTCTGAAAGGCATCACCAAGTCATTTTACAACTTTTAGACAGATTTTTCTGACACATTGGTGGTTAATCAAAATTTTTTTGTTTTTTTTTCTTAAATTAGCCTGTAAACTTTGTATAAGATATAATTTGGTGTGAAACAATAACATGTAACAAAAAAATTGTAGTAATAATAATTTAAATTGACTAAAACCAATCTGTTAAATACAAATTATTTCCCAGTTAATCTTTTGAGCAAAACCAGTTGAGCAAAAAAATATATATATATGTGGAAGACATTTCCTACTCACGTGGGATTTTTTTGAACACAGTGTTGCACATAAACTGTTGGAAGCGCTCTGCATAAAAGCTGGGTCTGTGTACTGAAACTGTGTCCTGCAAAAGCAGCAGGAAAATCACAAGAAAGTAAGACATTTTCCTTCCGATGCACACTTATTTCAGACTGTCACTTATAATTAAGCATGTACTTAATCTAAAATTTAAAACTTACCCCATCATGGACCAAAGCCTTCCAGGAATGCTCCAACTTCTTAATGAATCTAGATATTAAACCACAAGCTTTGTTATTGTTTGCAAGTTTTTTAGAATTGAGAATACTTCATTAATCTTTGACCAAGAAAAAAAAAACCCACAAAGACATGCACTTAAAATTATGAGCACAAGTTTAAATAATTTTAAATAACAGAACAACAGAAGAATGAAAGAGGGAGGGAAGTAGTGAGGGACAGGATGATGGCAAAACTGTTGTCAATCATGTTGAACCCCTCGTCCCCCCATCTTTGAATCAGTGAAGCTCCTGTTACTGAAACTCTTAACTTCAGTAACAGACTCCTGCAATCCCGCTGCTCAAAGGAACGCTACAGTACATCCTTTCTGCCGTCTGCCATCAAACTCTTTAACCTTTCATCCTTAAGGCTGTAACTACCACGGTATATATGCACTACAGTTTTTCCATGTACAACTGTAAGCAAGTTTTCGATTATTGTTTTTTTCTTCCTGTGTGTTTTGTTGGTTCTTCTGTTTTCACTGCAGCACTCAAATTTCCTTTTGGGAATTAATCATTTCAGTTTCGAGAAAAGCTACTTACATGATTACTGGGATTGTGTGTGTTATCTGCGAATAATATTGTTAGGACTTCGAAATGAGTTGAAAAGTTGTCAAATAGCAGACATGATTTTATGTACCGTTCCCTCCGGCGGGAAGGACTTCCTTTACTGTACTGTTCCTTTGAGCACTGGAACAGTAAAGGAAGTCCTTCCCGCCACTCTTTCACAATAACCACATATGTATGTTAAGAAAAAAAAGTGTTTAAAATTTGTGTACAATCTACCTGTAAGACTGCAGAATGTCAATTATGCCAATGTAGATGAGCAATCTGTCTCCTTTAGAATTACGAGCAGGAATGCCACCAGTGCTGGAAATAACACATTACAGTTAATAGTTAAGTTTTTTAAACTCATTAGTGCATAAATATTTCTGGGTTCCTAAATAGTCCAAACTTACTGGTCTTCTGTATCCAAAACTCCCTTCCCCCGAGCCTCTCCTTGGATGGACTCCATAGCTGTGCAGTACAGGCTTTTCTGGGCTTGTGGCCGACGTTGATCTGGAGTCACCGCACCCTCGGACACCGGACCATCTCCTGAGCTGAACCCACCACGCTCTCTGTTAGCCTGGTCCATATTGTGGATGCCCATTAACAGACTATAATCCATGATCTTAAAACTCTGCAGGAGCTACACAAAAACAAATAGAAAAAAAGTCAGTAAGTAAGGAAATGACTTGATTTTCAAACTTAAAAGAATTTTGACATTTTTTTTTTTACACATGGTCTTATGCATAACACCACAAGACAATGACAACTGTATTTTTTTAGGATGCAACACATTCATATAGAAAGGTCAATGTTGGCGTTTAACATGATGGTTAAAATATCTGTTTCGGAGTAAGAGCTACTTTTTTTTTTTATCTTTTATTTCGGTCAAATTGTACATTTACAAATAAATAAATTTACATTTTTTTCTGAGCTTATATATACCAAAAGGACCGAAAAGGTATCGGCTGAAGCAGATGCTTGTTACGCTGACCCTTTTGAAAACAAATCATTACGTATCATTACTATCATTATGAAAACAAAATGATATAAATACATAACAGAAATCTCGCTCACCAAGCCACTAAATACTCACCAAGCAGTCTCTCTGAATTGTCTTGGATAAGGCATTATAGTTGTCTGCTTCCAGCAGCAAACCATCAGGCATATCCTGCATAAAGTCCAAGTCTTTGTAAATAGGAACACCCTTTTCTCTTTCTTTAGGAGAAGCTCGTCTCTTGTAGGTGGAGCCTTTCAGGTCATATTTGAGGTGCATGGGAATTATCCGGGGCAGAAGATTGTTCATCACCACAATACGGATGTTTTTCCCCCCTGCTTGGACGCAGTACAGGCCGTAGAACTTTGGTAACAACGTGCGTTTGTTTTGATTTATATTCTAGGAAAGAGAAGAATTATAAGGAAAAAAAAGCATCAATTAAATATTCACTTGGAACTCTATGGCTTTGCATAATCCTTTCCAATCTGTCCGAACTCACCATAAAATAACCAGGCAAAAGTTTCTGGAGAAATTCAGCTTCCTTGTGTTGAACAGTCTTGATGATAAACTCATCATCACTTGAAACGTAAAAAAGGGATCCGCTGGCTCCAGGATTGGACAACTCAATCAACGGTTCGTTACACAGAGAATACTGTCCCAGAGAAAAGAATGATCCACAAAACAGTTAGGCAAACAAAACAATTTTAGTAAAAAACAATATATATAGTGATGAATAAAAAATCTTTATCTGTCCCACAATGGGGTAATTACAGTATACAACAGTATAGGTGCAGGAAGAAGACAAGACAATCAGCATAGGCGACTTGAAAGAAAAATGTTAATAATCAAGATATTTTTTTTCATTAGATGGAAGTGCTTTTTTTTAAAAGCTAAAAGTTTTGCTGATATTGGAGACACAACCAGCTGATGGAAATGAAGCCTTATAAATGCAACCATATCCTTAACCTATATTAACATTCGTTCATGACCAGTCTAGACTACCAACAAACAAGGCTGTTAATTAATAAAAGATAGAAGCAAAACCAATGCGCGTTCATGCACAAACACATATTTAAATGGACACAGTAGTTATGAACATGACAGGGTAAAACTGGTGTACCAGGTAGTCATCTGGCCGGATTCCAAACAGTTCTCTGAAGTAACGAAAGGCGATAGGAGCGTAGGTCTTAAATCGAAAGTCACTGTAGTGATGAGCAGGAGTCAGATTACTGCCTTCACTGTAAACACAAAAGAGAACATGATACATACCTATCATACATCAGAAAAACAAAATAAAAGAAATGCATACACCCATTTAAAAAACCAGAAAAACAGCATTTTTCTAACACTACTTTACAAACCTCGGGAAGAAAATGCTTTCAACAACTACAAAGTCCTGCATAAGAACATCCCTTTCCGCCTTCTGGCTCAAGCTGCCAACCGTATAAGCTATGCCCAGCTGAATTGCACCTTTTAGGGCAGATGACGTGGTCTGTAGAGAGCAAGAACAGACAAATTGTTAGTGCTGGAACAAATATCACACTCTCCTGTGCCTTGGGTTGTTTTACTTGCTATTCTTGGGCTTCAGGTATGAGGAATTAAGTATAGAATGTCAACACAAAACATGAGGGCCTACACGCGCAACAGCTTTTCCTTCAATGCTGCTTAGTGTTTGAGATTAGAGTGCTGTTGAAGCTTTGCTCACTTTTTTGTATGTGGTCTCTCCAGTAGTGGTCTCGACGCCCCGGTGCCCAATGGTCTTCTTCATACTTTGATTTGTGCTTGAAGATCCAGGCATCTGAGAAAAGAGAGAGAAGGAACGGAGAGTAGAGTTGTTTTGATAGTTCAGGTTTCGTGTGTAAACACAAAGAACTTTCGGTGTGAGAGCTTAAGGCCAGTAAGGAAAATTAGGCTCACATGACAAACCGGTATGATATGAGCAGCTAACAGCCGAACGAAGATTTAACTGAATGGTGGCTAACGTTATCAAAACCTTTTTTTAACAAACATTACTTTTTTTGCAATTATTTTGTTTGAAATATTACCTTAAAAATACAGTTTACAGAAATAATACTTCACCACATAAACCCTAAAACTGGCATATTTACTCATATGTTTAACATTCAAGTGTAATTAGCTACTTTCTACATCAAAGTTTGTAATTATTGTGTCAATCTGCAGCTGAAGTTAGAGATATATCTCTTCTTTCCCTAGCAGGATCAGCACTGCATTCATTTGCAGAGATGTGTATTTTTTAAAAAAAGACAATCGACTTACATCTGAAGGGGCCATTTTTCGAATGCTGTTGGTCCCTGAAAACAGAAGAAAAAAGAAAATCTAAAACAAAAATCGACAGCATTAACACATTTAAGATCTCAGAGGAAAAAAAGATCTCAATCAGTCATCAGTTAGTATAAAACGGTTCAGCTCGATGAAGCTGTGCAATCACAGGCAAGTTGATATTTGATAAAAATATTGAGGTCTAAATGGAAAGTTTTTGTAATGGAACAATATCTAAAACCAGTATAGCAAGTTGATAAATGAGTTAGGCTATTTCCGGTAACAAATGATTACTATAAAAATAACGAGCCATGACCTAAACGTGTCCACAGTTACAAACTGCATCAGCTCCCACTGAACTGGAACCACTTCCACTACGAGCTGGCTGCTCCATATTCTTCTGAGTCCCAAGGATGTGTCAAAATCAACATATTCATCCAGGGAAAACATTTAAAAAACACCAACTATCAATGTAAAAGGAAGAAATCTTCACAGTGGATGGGTTGAAAAGTTATCACCTATGAAACAATAACAGCGTTGACTGTGAAAAATTAATCCTAATACTGGCATGTTGAAAGAGTTCACAGGTAACTAAATCCTTTGTCAAATAACTTCATAAACTTCATCCACCAAGCAATCGTCATGTGTAATCATGTCATGTGTATACTAAAGTACTAATTAGATTACAAATCTGCTGTAGTTACTGTACTCAAAAATATTTACAAAAACACAAGTTCAATACAGTTGTCAAAGTTAAAAGACATCCATAAGAAATGTTGGCTGTGCTAAAAATAGGATGGAAAACCTCAATTTCATGCATCTCTCCATTTTTAACAAGGACACACTGCAATCCACTGGGAGAGAATGAGCATCTTTCTGCCCACATTCCCTCTCATTATGTAAAAGAACACAATCATCAGTACACACATGCAGTTTCTGCACACACAAACACTCCCGCACACCCATACGGGTACCTCGCTGTATTGCTCTCCTCCAGAACTGAGTCCTCAGGTCTGTGGAGCAGGGAATAGTCAGTCTGGCTTAATATCAAAGACGAATAGTGTCAAACACAAATTTGCGTGCATGTATCTGCGTGGCTACAGTGTGATCAGATCTGGCCCAGAAGGCAAAACCAAATGCTGCTAAAGGCCAGCCTGTCAAGTATTGTACATATTTTGCTAATACTACAAATCTTAGAATCTTCTACGAATGCCAATCAGGACAGGCCTCTTTTTTTGTTGAATGTAGCCATAGCAACCTCATGTTACCCCCAGCTCCATGCTATCCCTTCCAAAAGTGGCAAAAAAGAAATGCAAGTAAACAAACAAAAAAAAAAAAAAACGACTTTTATAGGAGTTAGAATACTCTTTACATTAATAAACCAAACCAACTGGTTGTTTACAGAACCATAGTAACAATAAGCAAAGATTGCATCATTGGAGAAAACTGTAAAACAAAACACCTAAAGTTTAGCAACCCAGACAAAAAAGTTTGGTTTTACAACAGACTTTTTAAAAATCTATTTCAGACAGTGTGGCAGCTTTAAAAGCTAGTTTTATTGTGGAGGCATGTGGTTAGGACACAGACGGATAACACAGATGCAAGATAGTAGTATAGGAAAAGTACTGAGCTTCGTGAGGAACTATATGTATTTTTTTTTTTAAAAGAAAGCAGAAAAACAGAACAGTGCTTCACAATAAAATCTCTTGACTGTGACATTATGAAGGTCATTTTATTCTAGACATCTACACTGAGTACTAAAGTATTATACAATTGTCATCAAGAAAATTGTTTTGGTTTAGATTGTATCTCGGAAATTTGGGGGTTCTAAAATCAGATTTTTGTGATAATCAGTTTGTGATAGTCAGTTGAGCCTGATTTTTTTTAAAAAGAACTTCTTATTACACATTGAGCAAATGAATATTTCCAGCAATCTGGGGAAAAATTGCTGTTGGAACACATGAATTAGGTGAATGATAACGTTACATTTTCACTGAAACGTAAGCGTTAAAGAGTCTGATTCAAAAGCCCACACTATGCTGTACAGGTAAAGGTATGATAAGGAAGGATCCTGCCAGACAAATATACCAGGTTAAGAAAGCAGCTGGCAAAATGTCATCACAAAACAGGAAGTATTACCAACATCAAAAGGTAGGAATGTCAATGAGATTGCAGTACTGCAGAAACCGCTACAGAAAAAAAACATGGCTGAGTTTACTTGACAATTTATTTCAGGAGATGCCTGTCTGATGAGCACCCTTGCTTGTTCCTCAGGATTTCCTCTGTTCAAAGCCCGAGTCCAGAAAGTGATAACCTAGTATCTTTGAGTCAATGCCAGATACGTATCTGACTTGGACACATCTGTGGTTGGCAAACTGAGCTGGGTTCTTGCTCCAGGGCATATGCACATTTATTAAAATCATTATTATGAAATGATTTGAAGAGTAAATTGTTGTTAATTTAATTAGCATATTTCTTAGTAGCTTAAAACATACAATTTTTGTTCTGAAAAGTCTATGATGGGTTGATCTGGTCATTAATTGGTAAATCAATTTATAATTCAGTTTTACACATAAATAACAGCCTCGGATTAGTTATTTTGTCAAAGGTCAGTGAAGCATTTATTAATAAGGTACATTGTGCAAAAGATTTAGGATAGGAATTAGACTAACTTAATGGCTTAACAATGACTTCAGCATGGGCTGACAACAATAGACAAACCATCTGTTCCTCTTAGTACACGAAACAAGGCACTGCCAACTTTTGTCTTCTTACAAGTAGCCTGGGGCTGAGAAATAATATAGGACAACCACATACAGTATTACAGGATCATTTTCAGCCAATTAGTCTGTAAAATGCCTGATTGACGACCCAAAAAAAGAAAACTAATCAAAATTCAAACTATCAGAACATAGGGCACCTAGCTACACATCGGAATAATTTATCGTGGTAAAAAGTTACCTTCTCAAGTTAAAGTTACCAATATTTGAGGTTTTAAAAGTTATCTCAAGGAATAGCTGGGTATTGTGAAATACAATATTTTATTGTGCATTTTCCTGGTTTATCTTGTCCTGATTGTCTCTTTAAAGCAACTCTAGTCTTTACTGTTGTTTTCAATCATACAAATGTAATTGTATTTTCTACTTATATGATTTTTAAGTGATGGACCCTAGGAAGACTAGTGATTATCGTAGTAACAACTAATGGGGATTCATATCAACAAATAAACTAGTTGCTGTCACTGCAGTGATTGAGATGTGATACTCTATCACACAAGAACTATCTCTGGATTTCAGCCATATTGAACTGAAAATCAGTACTTTAAAGCCACTTTATTTATTAGGTGAATCTTTCGAAAGTTGCAATATGTTCTTGGGCGGTAACAATGAATCACAACTCAATATATCAGTTATGTGCTTAAATAAGAAAACTACCATAAATTAGTTGGGTGCTTTTTTTTTTTTTTACTGTACTCTATTCATTCCTCAACGGAGAAATTGGCTACCTCACCTGCTGAGGTGCAATGTATCATGCCTTACCATCGTATTAGTAAACCATGGCGGCATCAATGGTGGGAGCAACTAGGGTCCAGTGTCTGCTCCATGGCCACTTAGGCATGGGCCCAGTGGGAATCGAAACGGCGTATCTCAGTTCAAGGACCGTCATTCAACCACTGAGCCAACGCCTTTCCACACCCAAAAACATGACTATATTAAGTAGGATCACAATTTAAAAAAAAAAAACCCTCAAGATTACAGTGATGATACGACATATAGATTGTAAAATGTTGAAAAGTAGCTGTTTTGGAAGCTAAATTGTTCATTTAGTCTTGTTTTATTGTAACAAGCACGAAGAAGATTGATTTGTTCAAAGGCAGATTAATAACAATGTATGGCTATAGCCTTCCACTGGTAGACATGCTACTCGTCAAATCTATAACTAGTATTTAGAAAAGATCAACCTTTAAACTCAGTTTGCTGGTTTGTTATTGTACAAACACCAGATAAAGGTAGCAACACACTTAAAGACAATAAGCTTGTGAAACCTCATTTTAAAACTACAACTGAGATTTGACCCGGAACTGGTGTAGGTCGTAATGATTTATTCGCAATCGTAATTTCGACCCTAAATTCAATAAGCAAGATCGATTAAAAAGCTTGCTACTTCTTGTTCATTCTTTGGGCTGGAAACACTAATGCTAATAAGCTAATAAGCTAACAGGGACAGAAAAAACAATGACGATCACATATCACCATTTAATCGCTACCAACATCTACAATAAATTTCACGCAGATTGTCTTTCAAACAACAAAGAAAAAGATTTGGGTTGTTTTAAAAGAAAAGATACCTGTCGGGACTGTTGATCCCGAGTCTGCTGTTCCAGCAGTCGCCATTACGTTTTGACTGTTCACATCACCAGCAACATTCGCCTCTGATACACGTCCGTGTTGCAACATCTTCACAGCGACCCCAGCGGACGGAAGAGGTACCGTTTCATTTTCTTTGGGAACCCTATTGTGTTGCTTCTTTATGTCTGCAAATAAAACATGAAAATGACCGAATATTTTTAAATATTCAAACATTTTCTCTTAAATATAGTTCTTTTTAAAATGCAATTTAATGTAGTTCTTGGCATGTACAAAAAAGAAAAGAGGATTTATAAAAGTTCATCAGGATTTATATTTTCTTGGCTGATTGTAATATACAGTATATGTGTGTGTGTGTGTGTGTGTGTGTGTGTGTGTGTGTGTGTGTGTGTGTGTGTGTGTGTGTGTGTGTGTGTGTGTGTGTGTGTGTGTGTGTGTGTGTGTGTGTGTGTATGTATAAACACTTTATTTATCTTTTAATGGGAAAATTGCTTTTGCTGCATTGCGCTGCAGCAGGAAGTCACGATGGTTGCCAAAAATTGGATCACCGTGAACACTTGGGCCAGTGAAAATCGAACCGGCTTCTTCTGGTCAAAGGACAGACATTCTACCAATAAGTCAACTTCTTCTTCTCCTTTCGGTATTTCCCTTCAAGGGTCGCCACAGCAAGTCAATTTCTTCCAGCTAACCCTATCTGCTGAATCCTCTTTGGTTACGCCAACTATCTTCATGTCTTCCTTCCTTCACTGTATTCATGAACCTCCTCTTTGGTCTTCCTCTAGGCCTCTTTCCTGGTGGTTCCAAACCCAGCATCCTTCTGCCGATGTACTCACTCTCTCTCCTCTGCACATGTCCAAACCATCTCAGTCACCTCTCTGACTTTATCTCCAAAACTTCTAACATATGCTGTTCTCCTGATATACTGATTTCTAATCCTATCCATCCTGGTCACTCCCAGAGACATCCTCAGCATCTTCATCTCTGCTACTTCCATCTCTGTTTCCTGTCTTTTCCTCAGTGCCGCTGTCTCTAGACCAAACAGCATGGCGAGTCTCACCACGGTTTTGTACATTGAACACTGAACAATTAACACCTCGCCCTTATTAAAGAAAATTTAAGTCAAATGAAAACATAAAACATGAAAACATTCATTGTCACCGATTCTGTTCATCACTTTTATGGACAGAATATCTAGGCGCAGCCGAGGCATTGGAGGGATCCAGTTTGGTGACCTTAGGATCGGATCTCTGCATTTTGCGGATGATGTGGTCCTGTTGGCTTCATCGGACCATGATCTCCAGCTCTCGCTGGATCGATTTGCTGCCAAGTGTGAAGCGGCCGGGATGGGAATTAGCGCCTCCAAATCCGAGACCATGGTCCTCGCCCGGAAAAGGGTGGAATGCCCCTGCGGGTCAGGGACAGGCTCCTGCCCCAAGTGGAGGAGTTTAAGTATCTCGGTGTCATGTTCACGAGTGGGGGAAAGATGGAGCGGGAGATCGACAGGCGGATCGGTGCGGCATCAGCAATAACTAGGACGCTGCATCGGTCCGTCGTGGTAAAGAGAGAGCTGAGCCGAAAAGCAAAGCTCTCGATTTACAAGTCGATCTACGTTCCTACCCTCGCCTATGGTCACCAGCTGTGGGTGGTGACCGAAAGAATGAGATCGCGGGTACAAGCGGCCGAAATGAGCTTCCTCTGCAGGGTGGCTGGGCTCTCACTCAGAGATCGGGTGAGGAGCTCTGCCATCCGGGAGGAGCTCGGTGTCAAGCCGCTCCTCCTCCAGGTCGAGAGGAGCCAGATGGGGTGGTTCGGGCATCTCGTCAGGATGCCCCCCGAGCGCCTCGCAGGCGAGGTGTTTATGGCACGTCCCACCTGGAGGAGACCAAGGGACAGACCCCGGACCCGCTGGAGAGACTATGTCTCACAGCTGGCCGGGAAGCGACTTGGGATTCTTCCAGGTGAGCTAGAGGAGGCAGCCGGGGAGAGAGAGGCCTGGGCTGCCCGTTTGAGGCTGTTTCCCCCGCAACCCGACCCCGTAACAAGCGGAAGATGACGGAACGGAAAACATAAGTAGTTATCCCTCAATAATTACCGTATACAGAACTTGACTCAGATAGTGCCCTGTGACAGACTGGCGACTTGTTCTGGGTGTACCTTGTCTTTCACCTTAAATCAGCCGGGATAGGCTCTGGAACCGTAACGATCCCTTTAGGGAATAAATAGTTAAGAAGACGAAGGATTTAGGTGGCAGCCTGCGTGGTGGTGCAGTGGTTAGCATGGTGACCTCACAGCAAAAAGTTCAGGGGTTCGAGTCCTGGAGTAGGGGCGAGGCTTGAAACACTGGCCCTTTATTGTGGAGTTTGCATGTTCTCTCCGTGGGTTTTCACCGGGTACTCCACTTTCCTCCAAAGCATGCACTGTGGTGTGAGGCCTTTTAGGCCTGCTTGTTTGTTTTTTTTCTCCCCCAAAACTCACAGGTGCTGGATGGCTTCTAACGGGAGGATTGGCTGATTGCTCCCAGCTGCACAGACTTACCGGTGGCTATAAAAGACCTGGTGTCACCCACAGTCTCTGTCAGGTCTTCAACGATTCTAGTGGTAAACTGACCACCTCTAAGCTGAGTCAAATTTTGATATCAGACTAATTTTCTTATTCTCCTCACAGGAACCTTCAGCCCTTCCTCTTGGCCATCCAGCACTGCCTGAAGCCGTTATCTCTCTGCTGTGGATTCCTTTGTTCAACACTTAATAAACTGTTAAACCTGCATTTGGATCCTCCTCATTCCCTCTCCTACACAACATGCACAGGTTAATTGGCCAAAAATTGAGTGTGTGGCCCCGCAACAGACTGGTGACCTGTTTGGGGTGTATCCTGCCTCTCGCCTTGATTCAGCTGGGATAGGCTCCGCCAACCCCATTTTTCTAGATTCCTGTTTGATATCAAACTTATGTGTAACATAAAGTTATATTTTCTGGGCTTTCAAGTACTTAATGCAGAGGCAATTTTATGTTGAAGAAAATATGAATGGAATTTTTAATCCGAGCTACTTTTATTTGTTTGAATTCAAGCCAAATTCAACAATAATTTGTCACTACACAACTTAACAAGTAGTAAAATATTTTAAACAAAATCAACCAGCAAAATATTTCAAATGTTTTAATGAAAGTTTTTTGGATACAATATTCATTACAAAGCACACGAAAATATATTGATCTTGAAGCTACAAAAGCATAAAAATGGCATTCAAAATAAGAGATGCATTGAGCAGCAAAACTTAAAGTAGAAGTATAGTGATATACTGATATTGTATAGTGCAATGATTCTTTTAAAAATAAACTGTACTAAGATTGGCAGAAAAGGAAGGTAGAATTTGGCTCATGTGTTGTATTCTGTCTCTGTTTATTTTTTCTCAAAATAGCGCCATTTGTGACCATAATTTCTTTATCTCACCATTGACCCTAGTGGTCGTTATCAGAGGCTGATCCAGGAAGGGGCCGCCTCTGTGCGTCCGTGGGGACGCACGCCCTCGCCGCCCTCTTTTAGTTCACAAAAAAATTGTTCTTACTACTTTAAATATCATAAACTTTGGGCAAAACATGCATCAAAATGCCCCCAGACTCCCTATACTGGCGAACGCCATTGGTGTTCGTTTTGTATATGACCTCACGCCCTCCCCCATCCCCTTTAGAAAATCCTGGATCCGCCCCTGGTAATAATTGTACACAGCTCAGCCAGAGAGCACATTGCGGCATCTGAAACCGACGGGAGTCTTTTACGCTCATATTTTGCGCGTAAAAAACGAATGTCGTTACGGAAAGCCATTTGGACCACTACATTACCTGGTGCGCAAGATGTTAAATCTAAAAATACCCTTGTTTTCATACCAAGCAGTAATCCGAATCAGAGATATTTTATTAATCTTTCTGATTTGATATATGCATATTTCATTTTATATTTTTGTTTGAGACACGTTGAAGCATTGATTGGTTCATATTTTGTTGGCGATTAGGAGATTGGGCACCTTTTCCTCTTCTGCTGGACGTTACGGGTTGCTTTGGTTATGGCATCTGTGATGATTTCAGAAATACACTGAGAAATCTCCTTCTGTGATGCCAACGTGCAACAACGACGAACAGCTGGAGTAGACCTCCTCTTTGGTGAACACAACTTTGGTGACATTTTTTCAATCTGGTGTAAATAACAGAAGAAATTACATTAAAACTATGCATAACTATGTTATTTTAAAAAGTCTAGAAACTGATTTTCTAATTTACTTTTTGCACTGAACAGCGGTCTCTCTCTTCATCAGCCAGAGGGCAGCATTGCTCCACAAAGGTGAGAGAAAATCCAACAGAGAATCTAAACACAAACCTTGTATTAAAGCACCAAACATAACAATTTACACATAGTCATTCATTCATTAATCTTCTGAACCATCCATCCGGGATGGGGTGCCAGAGCCTATCCCGGCTGATTCAAGGTGAAAGGCCGGGTAGACTCTGGACAGCTCACCAGTCTGTCGTGTGCCGACATATACAACCATCACAGACACACACTAGGGCAATTTTATAGCAGCCAATCAGCCTAACATGCATGTGTTTGGAATGGTGGGATGAAACCGGATTACCTGAAGAAAACCCACGCATACACAGGGAGAACATGCAAACTCCGCAAAGAAAGGCCATTGCTCCAAGCCTCGTCATCACCAGGCCATCTGAGTTATTTGTCTTCTGAACCGCTTATTATGAGGCCAATGTGCAAACCACTATGCCACCATGGTGCCCTTTCACACATTCACATTTCTCATAATCATATACTAGAATTCATTTTAAGAAAAAAATATGTACAAACGAGGGAATATATAAGTGAGGGACACATAGCGGTAAAATGGTCATCTTTGGACCTAACAGTTGCCGGTTTGATTCCTGCTGAGTTCAAGCCTAAGCGTCTCTGGAGAAGACACTTAACCCCCAGTTACTCCCACCATCGGCAGCCGTCATTAGCTGCTTGCTGCAGTGAAATGTAGCACAAGAATTTCCCAATGAGGGAATCCCTCATTACAATAAAATTGTTTTTTAAATAATTCAAGCTAATAATTATTAAACAAGATGAAGAAATGAGTGCTGACCTTTTCTGGATAATTTTGTAAGTGTCACAAAGTTTGCTCAGAGAGGGCTCTTCAGCTGAAGTCATGTTATAGCTTGGGTTTGGAGAACTTTGCTGGAAACAGGTGTACACATCATTTGCCTCACCAGCCTGGCAACACTGCAAATCCACTGCCCCCTCTATAAGGCTAGCAGCTGTGCAAAACTTGTCAAGCTCCTCACGCCACTTTAAAAAGACAAATAAAAAAGATATATAACAACATGTTCATTTAAGCAGGAGTTTTTCATTTTCAGTATGTCCAATCTTTTCCATGACTGTACCTTCTGGTCTGCACAGGTAAGAATACCTTGTTGCTTTTTGCAACATTGTTTGAATGCCTTTTCCAAACTATTAATGGTCTTTGCTTTTGATTCAAGCAGCTCAAAGCTGATGGGTGGAAGACACCTGGTGTCATAAAGAGGTCGAAGCTCCTGGGTGCTGCACAGTTGTTCAATGTTTTCTGCTGTTGGTCGTCCAGGAGGAAAGTCGATGTCAATGTTTGGAGAAGTTGATACTTTCTGTTCCATCTTTGCTCTTGTTAACATGGGTCTATAGAGAGTCAGAGTCATCATTCTGCTGTATTTGTTGGTGTTGTAAAATAACAGTTTTGGCAACAGTAAATGTTTATCTACATTTGTCTAAGGAAACTATGCTACGGTGTGGAGAAAAAATAATTGTGCATTATAAAAAAAAAGTATTCTTTGTGTAGTTCTTGTCTGATAGTTACTTAATCTTTTCTCAAAAACATTTTGAATATTTGCAGAAATATTCTGTTAAGCTTTTATCTTACTTGCTCTTATATAAAGTTAAGTCTTATTCCCTTTAGTAATATTATAAACATTCCGCTGCTATAAACTAAGTGGATTTCAAAGTGTAAATGTACTATTTTCAGCGTTTTAACAAACCTTTGGCAAGCAGTAGCATTAAAGTTGAAGTCGTCGGTGGGTGCAATTGATTCCACGGGCAGTAGCTCTGTCGGCCCGTAAGTTGGATTTTTTGCTTCATTGTTGAAACAGTTCAGCCGGTCATTGTCTCTTTTCAAACAGCAGTGATATATACGATTCTTCATTAGTATGTCTTTGTCACAGAAATCATCAAGTGACTTCTTCCACTGGATTAGGAAAAGAACAAATACAGTCACATTTTAATCTAATGCTCATATTCTAACAGGAGGCCTTCATGTCTAAGCGGGTACTGTTAAGTACCTGTAATTATGAGTGCAATGGTGGGATTAAAATACTTTCTACTTATTCATAGTTTTTATGTAGGGATTTTTCCACCATATGCCAGCTTTGTCAAGCTTTCCAGTGCCAAAGTCTGTCTGTTATGTCTGGTGAGACTTGTATCTTGTGAAAACACCCCTAGGCTCTTTGCTTTGTTAAAAACAAGATACAAGTAGCATTGTCTGTGCAAGAATACTTGTTACATAAAGCCTGTTGAAATTCAAATTATTTAGCTTAGTTCAGTCAAAAAAAGTGGTAGGTTGATTATTTTCTTTTAAGAAAATTGATGTTTTTTTTTCTTTAGCAAGAAAACCCAGTTTAAGATTGCTTTTCTCCCTATTTTGACAATGGCGAACAGTAGATTTTTTTCATGTTACTTTGGTCGTAGGTGTGTGAAATACCGAAAGTCAAAACTGCAAAATGTAAGATAATGAAGGCATTGTGCAAGGCATCAGTTGGGTTTTCACATTTACAAAAAAAGGAAATAAAAAGGAGCAATGATTTATCAACAAATGCAATTACAAGAAACTTACTGCCTGAGTGGCACAGCACAAGATCATGTCTTCTTCGTCTGGTCGATTTTTTTCACAACATGAACCAAACCAGAACTCTGCATTATTCACAGCAGTCGCCCTTCGCTCCAAATTTGAGCCGCCGTAACGTGGGCGGTGGTTTCCATGGGCACAAATGGCTTGGATATTGTCAGCTGTTGGTCGACTATGAGGGAACTGAACAGTGTCAGAAGGTGATGGATACCAAGCCCAAGAACCCGGCTCAGAACCACCTGGACATTTAGGAAGAAAACAAGAAACGCATAATAAAAACAATGTTTTGATTTAAATGGATCAAAATGATAGATAGGTTAGATTACCTGATGGATCTACTGGATGCTGCCCAATGTCTAAAGAGAAAATTGTTTGAAGAACATTATTTGTTGTTGCTTTAATGTGTAATAAGATTAAAAGTAATAATTTATGCATATTTTTTGTATCTGGCAGCTTTAACTCTGGAAAACAAGTTTTGATTTAAACGGCCATTTTTACTCTGCGAGTCATGTGTCTTCATGAAAGAGGGGTATGCACATTGAGCACAGACAGACAGACAGATTACCTTTGTCGGAAAATGGTGGCTTTACTGGACGCTGCACCAGGTCTAAAGATAAAATTGTTTGAAGAACATTATTTGTTGTTGCTTTAATGTGTAATAAGATTAAAAGTAGTAATTCATGCATATTTTTTGTATCTGGCAGCTATATCTTTGGAAGACAAGTTTTGATTTAAAAGGCCCTTTTTACTCTGTGTGTATTGTGTCTTAATGAAAGCAGACTACAGATTACCTCTGTTCAAAGATGACGGAATTACTGGATGCTGCATATTGTCCAAAGATAAAGATAAAATTGTTTGAAGAACATTATTTGTTGTTGCTTTAATGTGTAATAAGATTAAAACTAATAATTCATGCATATTTTTTGTATCTGGCAGCTCTATCTTTGGAAGACAGCTTTTGATTTAAAAGGCCATTTTTACTCTGTGTGTATTGTGTCTTCATGAAAGCAGGCTATGGACAATGAGCACAGAAAGACAGACAGACAGATTACCTCTGTCCAAAGATGACGGAATTACTGGACGCTGCACCATGTCTAAAGAGAAAATTGTTTGAAGAACATTATTAACTGTTGCCTTAATGTGTAATAAGATTAATAGTGATATCCATGCATATTTTTTGTATCTGGCAGCTCTATCTCTGGAAGACAGGTTTTGATTAAAAAAAACGTTTTTACTCTGTGAGTATTGTGTCTTCATGAAAGCAGGCTATAGACAATAAGCACAGACAGACAGACAGACAGATTACCTCTGTCCAAAGATGAGGGAATTACTGGACGCTGCATATCTCCATACCTACGGTGTGGAGAAAAAATAATTGTGCATTATAAAAAAAAAGTATTCTTTGTGTAGTTCTTGTCTGATAGTTACTTAATCTTTTCTCAAAAACATTTTGAATATTTGCAGAAATATTCTGTTAAGCTTTTAACTTCCTTGCTCTTATGTAAAGTTAAGTCTTATTCTCTTTAGTAATATTACAAACATTCCGCTGCTATAAACTAAGTGGATTTCAAAGTGTAAATTTACTTTTTTCAGCGTTTTAACAAACCTTTGGCAAGCATTAGCATTAAAGTTGAAGTCGACAGTGGGTGCAATTGATTTCATGGGCAGTAGCTCTGTCGGCCTGTAAGTTGGATTTTTTGCATCATTGTTGAAACAGTTCAGCCGGTCATTGTCACTTTTCAAACAGCAGTGATATCGTAGATCCTTCACTTGTGAGCCTTCGTCACAGAAATTATCAAGTGACTTCTCCCACTGGATTAGGAAAAGAACAAATACAGTCACATTTTAATCTAATGCTCATATTCTAACAGGAGGCCTTCATGTCTAAGCGGGTACTGTTAAGTACCTGTAATTATGAGTGCAATGGTGGGATTAAAATACTTTCTACTTATTCATAGTTTTTATGTAGGGATTTTTCCACCATATGCCAGCTTTGTCAAGCTTTCCAGTGCCAAAGTCTGTCTGTTATGTCTGGTGAGACTTGTATCTTGTGAAAACACCCCTAGGCTCTTTGCTTTGTTAAAAACAAGATACAAGTAGCATTGTCTGTGCAAGAATACTTGTTACATAAAGCCTGTTGAAATTCAAATTATTTAGCTTAGTTCAGTCAAAAAAAATGGTAGGTTGATTATTTTCTTTTAAGAAAATTAATGTTTTTTTTCTTTAGCAAGAAAACCCAGTTTAAGATTGCTTTTCTCCCTATTTTGACAATGGCGAACAGTAGATTTTTTTCATGTTACTTTGGTCGTAGGTGTGTGAAATACTGAAAGTAAAAACTGCAAAATGTAAGATAATGAAGGCATTGTGCAAGGCATCAGTTGGGTTTTCACATTTACAAAAAAAGGAAATAAAAAAGAGCAAGGATTTAGCAACAAATGCAATAACAAGAAACTTACTGCCTGAGTGGCACAACACAAGATCATGTCTTCTTCGTCTGGTCGATTTTTTTCACAACATGAACCAAACCAGAACTCTGCATTATTCACAGCAGTCGCCCTTCGCTCCATATACCCACCGCCAGAGTAGGGCAAATTTGAGTCGCCGTAACGTGGGCGGTGGTTTCCATGGGCACAAATGGCTTGGATATTGTCAGCTGTTGGTCGACTATGAGGGAACTGAACAGTGTCAAGAGGTGAAGGATACCGAGCCCAAGAACCCGGCTGAGAACCACCTGGACATTTAGGAAGAAAACAAGAAACGCATAATAAAAACAATGTTTTGATTTAAATGGATCAAAATGATAGATAGGTTAGATTACCTGATGGATCTACTGGATGCTGCCCAATGTCTAAAGAGAAAATTGTTTGAAGAACATTATTTGTTGTTGCTTTAATGTGTAATAAGATTAAAAGTAATAATTTATGCATATTTTTTGTATCTGGCAGCTTTAACTCTGGAAAACAGCTTTTGATTTAAAAGGCCATTTTTACTCTGCGTGTCATGTGTCTTCATGAAAGAAGGGTATGCACATTGAGCACAGACAGACAGACAGAAAGATTACCTTTGGCGGAAAATGGTGGCTTTACTGGACGCTGCACCAGGTCTAAAGATAAAATTGTTTGAAGAACATTATTTGTTGTTGCTTTAATGTGTAATAAGATTAAAAGTAGTAATTCATGCATATTTTTTGTATCTGGCAGCTATATCTTTGGAAGACAAGTTTTGATTTAAAAGGCCCTTTTTACTCTGTGTGTATTGTGTCTTCATGAAAGCAGGCTATGAACAATGAGCACAGAAACACAGACGGACAGACAAATTACCTCTGTCCAAAGATGACGGAATTACTGGACGCTGCACCATGTCTGAAGAGAAAATTGTTTGAAGAACATTATTAACTGTTGCCTTGATGTGTAATAAGATTAATAGTGATATCCATGCATATTTTTTGTATCTGGCAGCTCTATCTCTGGAAGACAGGTTTTGATTAAAAAAAACATTTTTACTCTGTGAGTATTGTGTCTTCATGAAAGCAGGCTATGGACAATGAGCACAGACAGACAGACAGATTACCTCTGTCCAAAGATGAGGGAATTACTGGACGCTGCATATCTCCATACCTACGATGTGGAGAAAAAATAATTGTGCATTATAAAAAAAAAGTATTCTTTGTGTAGTTCTTGTCTGATAGTTACTTAATCTTTTCTCAAAAACATTTTGAATATTTGCAGAAATATTCTGTTAAGCTTTTAACTTCCTTGCTCTTATGTAAAGTTAAGTCTTATTCTCTTTAGTAATATTACAAACATTCCGCTGCTATAAACTAAGTGGATTTCAAAGTGTAAATTTACTTTTTTCAGCGTTTTAACAAACCTTTGGCAAGCATTAGCATTAAAGTTGAAGTCGACAGTGGGTGCAATTGATTTCATGGGCAGTAGCTCTGTCGGCCTGTAAGTTGGATTTTTTGCATCATTGTTGAAACAGTTCAGCCGGTCATTGTCACTTTTCAAACAGCAGTGATATCGTAGATCCTTCACTTGTGAGCCTTCGTCACAGAAATTATCAAGTGACTTCTCCCACTGGATTAGGAAAAGAACAAATACAGTCACATTTTAATCTAATGCTCATATTCTAACAGGAGGCCTTCATGTCTAAGCGGGTACTGTTAAGTACCTGTAATTATGAGTGCAATGGTGGGATTAAAATACTTTCTACTTATTCATAGTTTTTATGTAGGGATTTTTCCACCATATGCCAGCTTTGTCAAGCTTTCCAGTGCCAAAGTCTGTCTGTTATGTCTGGTGAGACTTGTATCTTGTGAAAACACCCCTAGGCTCTTTGCTTTGTTAAAAACAAGATACAAGTAGCATTGTCTGTGCAAGAATACTTGTTACATAAAGCCTGTTGAAATTCAAATTATTTAGCTTAGTTCAGTCAAAAAAAATGGTAGGTTGATTATTTTCTTTTAAGAAAATTAATGTTTTTTTTCTTTAGCAAGAAAACCCAGTTTAAGATTGCTTTTCTCCCTATTTTGACAATGGCGAACAGTAGATTTTTTTCATGTTACTTTGGTCGTAGGTGTGTGAAATACTGAAAGTCAAAACTGCAAAATGTAAGATAATGAAGGCATTGTGCAAGGCATCAGTTGGGTTTTCACATTTACAAAAAAAGGAAATAAAAAAGAGCAAGGATTTAGCAACAAATGCAATAACAAGAAACTTACTGCCTGAGTGGCACAACACAAGATCATGTCTTCTTCGTCTGGTCGATTTTTTTCACAACATGAACCAAACCAGAACTCTGCATTATTCACAGCAGTCGCCCTTCGCTCCATATACCCACCGCCAGAGTAGGGCAAATTTGAGTCGCCGTAACGTGGGCGGTGGTTTCCATGGGCACAAATGGCTTGGATATTGTCAGCTGTTGGTCGACTATGAGGGAACTGAACAGTGTCAAGAGGTGAAGGATACCGAGCCCAAGAACCCGGCTGAGAACCACCTGGACATTTAGGAAGAAAACAAGAAACGCATAATAAAAACAATGTTTTGATTTAAATGGATCAAAATGATAGATAGGTTAGATTACCTGATGGATCTACTGGATGCTGCCCAATGTCTAAAGAGAAAATTGTTTGAAGAACATTATTTGTTTTTGCTTTAATGTGTAATAAGATTAAAAGTAATAATTCATGCATATTTTTTGTATCTGGCAGCTTTAACTCTGGAAAACAGGTTTTGATTTAAACGGCCATTTTTACTCTGCGAGTCATGTGTCTTCATGAAAGAGGGGTATGCACATTGAGCACAGACAGACAGACAGATTACCTTTGTCGGAAAATGGTGGCTTTACTGGACGCTGCACCAGGTCTAAAGATAAAATTGTTTGAAGAACATTATTTGTTGTTGCTTTAATGTGTAATAAGATTAAAAGTTGTAATTCATGCATATTTTTTGTATCTGGCAGCTAAATCTTTGGAAGACAAGTTTTGATTTAAAAGGCCCTTTTTACTCTGTGTGTATTGTGTCTTAATGAAAGCAGACTACAGATTACCTCTGTTCAAAGATGACGGAATTACTGGACGCTGCATATTGTCCAAAGATAAAGATAAAATTGTTTGAAGAACATTATTTGTTGTTGCTTTAATGTGTAATAAGATTAAAACTAATAATTCATGCATATTTTTTGTATCTGGCAGCTCTATCTTTGGAAGACAGCTTTTGATTTAAAAGGCCATTTTTACTCTGTGTGTATTGTGTCTTCATGAAAGCAGGCTATGGACAATGAGCACAGAAAGACAGACGGACAGACAGATTACCTCTGTCCAAAGATGACGGAATTACTGGACGCTGCACCATGTCTAAAGAGAAAATTGTTTGAAGAACATTACTTGTATTAACTCTTGCCTTGATGTGTAATAAGATTAATAGTGATATCCATGCATATTTTTGTATCTGGCTGCTCTATCTCTGGAAGACAGGTTTTGATTAAAAAAAAAACGTTTTTACTCTGTGAGTATTGTGTCTTCATGAAAGCAGGCTATGGACAATGAGCACAGACAGACAGACAGATTACCTCTGTCCAAAGATGAGGGAATTACTGGACGCTGCATATCGTCTAAAGAGAAAATTGTTTGAAGAACATTATTTATTGTTGCTTTAATGTTTAATAAGATTAATAGTAATAACTCATGCATATTTTTTGTATCTGGCAGCTCTATCGCTGAAAGGCAGTTTTTATTTTAAAAGGCCATTTTTACCCTGCATGTATTGTGTCTTCATCAAAGCAGCTATGCACAATGAGCACAGACAGACAGATCATCTCTGTCTAAAGATGATAGAATTATTGGACACTGCACCATGTCCAAAGAGAAAATTGTTTGAAGAACATTATTTGTTGTTGCTTCAATGTGTAATAGGAATAAGAGTAATAATTCATAAATATTTTGGATCCGGCAGGTCTATCTCAGCTTTTGATTTAAAAGGTCAGTTTTACCCTGGATGTCTTCAGTTTTTATGAACCGTGCTAGCAGCCATGCACACATACCTGACCTAGATAAGTCAAGAATGAGATTCATGCATGGCACAAAACCTCTCAGCCTAAACATATTTTAGTAAATCTGTTAAGCAGAACAAAAAAGAAGAAAAATGTTTTTTGTTTTAACAGATTAAATCATGTACATAGTCAAAAAGAACTGAAGCACACCAAATAAGCTTTATGTTTAAATTCTTATGTTGCCTCAAGGAGAAATGACTGGATAAATGGGCATTGTATGCTCAAGCAGAAATTCAGAGATATTTGTAGAGCAATTTTCACCTTAGTAGTTTCTGTACACAGAAAGATATAAACATACACACCTGACAAAATCTCATCCAGTTCAAATGTGCCATCGTGCTGCTCCATCGTGGACTCATCTGTAAAGTGGTATACAGAAATAAAAACAGAGACAAACTCACAAAGTTATGAAAGAAAAGCGTTATTTTTATTTTGCCTTAATTACTCCATGGGGCTGCAAGTTATGTAAAATGTATTATGATTCCTGACCAAACAATTACAGGAAAGCAGGAAAAAAAGAGACACATTGTGGAGTAACTAAAAGAAAAAAACATGCTTGATTTGTTTTAACTAGCATTTAATCTTGGAAATTGATCCAACGACAACAATCAAAAATAACACTTGCAACAAATCCAGGGATCATTGGGGCTAAAATCGAGGGAGAAGTTTTTTGTTGCTACCACATGAGTAAATTTAGATAAACAGCGTCACTGACCTTTGAATGCCGAGCTCAGCAAAACAAAGACTAACACGGTGGAGCAGACGAGTACCCAAGCAGATCCCATTGCAGCCGTGACTGTTATCTGTCTTCTTTGCTATGCTTGACTGTTTGGGTCTGAGTGTCGTGGCGGTGGATCAGGTTGGAGGCCACCGAGGGAAAACGGGTCAGCGTGTGCACAGTTGCTCTTATTGGTGCAACAGAGGCAGCTGTCAACCCAATCCCAAAAGCCCACTAACACTTTATATGGTTGTTGTGAAGAATGAGACACTAAGGCGGAGTGAAATAAAAAAGAGAGGGAGGGAAGCTTTTGTAAACATGACTCATCATGGCTTTATGTCTCAGAATCTTGTTGAGGGGGAGTAATGAAACACTATACCAAACTATTGGATGGGGATAACTTTTACAAACTAAACTCAGTTTTACTCTATAATTTTTAACCAACACTTTAACATCATTGCCCAATACATAGTGAATGCTGTTATTGTAATTTATATTTGATTAAGTTATCTTAATGCAACTGCTTCATTAGTGTTCATATTCTACTTTTACAAATAATTAATAACAACTTCCTTTTGCAAATTAATAAAACATCTGTGCCCAATAAAATGTTCTTTCCATAACAAGGACAAACAGTTTTGAGCCAGTAGGCTTTTCAAGTACACAAAACAGAAAGTTACCAAATGCATCTGCCACCATTTATCCATCCATGGAACAATTCTGACATTTTCCATTTTTACACCCATCAGTAGTACAGAACAAGAACAACTTAATTCCAAGCAAAAACAAGTAATTAGATATGTTGCATTCCATTTCCTTTTCTTGTGGTTTCATACTGCTATATATGTAGTAGTTTATAACGTGCTTTGATTACTTGATTAAATTTGAGGGAACTATCACATGCACTTTTATCTACAGAATTATATTCACTATAATTTCAGATTATTGCTTCTAATAATTGAATTCAGTGTATCAGTAATTTCAAAGAATAACAGCAACAAAACAGCTGGGCTGTCAACACAAATAATTAGTAAATGATGGGGTAATGTTAATCAAAAGGGTAAATTAAGTGTATAATAAAAAATATTTATTTATTGTATTTGTTTAAGTCAGAGAGGCCAGACTGAGATGGTTTGGAAATAAGAGAGGGAGAAATAGAGATAGTACATTGGCAGAAGGTTGCTGGGTTTGGAGCCACCAGGAAAGAGGCCTAGAGCAAGACCAAAGAGGAGGTTCATGGATACAGTGAAGGAAGACATGAAGATAGTTGGTGGAATTGAAGAGATGCAGGAGATAGGGTTAGATGAAAGACACTGAATTGCGGTGTCACGATGGTGCAGTGGTTAGCTGGTGGCCTCACAGCAAGAAGATCGGAGTCCGAGTCCCGGGTGGGATGAGACATTAAACACTGGCCTTTCTGTGTGGAGTTTGCATGCTCTCCCCGTGTATGCATGGGTTTTCTCTGGATACTCCACTCCAAAATAGGTTGATTGGCCACAATGAAATTGTCCCTAGGAATGAGTGTGTGTGTGTGTGTGTGTGTGTGTGTGTGTGTGTGTGTGTGTGTGTGTGTGTGTGTGTGTGTGTGTGTGTGTGTGTGTGTGTGTGTGTGTGTGTGTGGATGGTTTTGTGTGGTGGCCCTACAGCAGACTGGTGACAGGTGACCAATTTTAGGCCTCTTGCCTTAAATTGGCCAGAATATGCTATGACAATCCCTGTATCTCCATTAGGAAAAAAAAAAAAAACGGTTCAGAAGACGAAGCAAAACTGACTTGCTGTGGCGTCCCCCTGAAGGAAAATGCAGAAAGGAGAGAGGGAAGAATGAATATTTGTATTTGCAGTATTTCAATGACCAAATTTAGTAAAGGTGCACAATCTAAAAGTTTTACAAACTTACCAATGGTTTAAACAGGAAGGAAAACTATTGTGTAACCAGTTTCACGAGGAAGAAACCACGACAAAGGGCAGACAGCCACAGTTTTCATGCTAAATAAGTTAAACCAACAGTTTAATAAATCAAACATAAGAATGAATAAAAAAACAATAACACTCAAACAAGAATAATTCTCATCTGTGTTAAATATAATCTGTCCATTGCGTTACATGTGTGTCTGTAGAGGATGATGAGCCAAACAGATTTCAAGATACTTTTGCCAACAAACTGTCTGCAAACTTCCAGCTGCAAACTGTCACTGGTGAGCAGTAAAATAAAACGTGTCTACCCAGTAAGAAAACCTATGAAACCTCATTCTCTTTACAGAATTACTGCCCTGAAATGTAAACTTCTCTTTGTGAGGTTTATTCCAGGCTATTGTTTTTTGTTTTGTTTTATTGGTTTAAGTTGTTTGCTTTGACTCTTCCGTTTAGTCATGATTTTTGTCATGAATGTCAAATGCCGTAAATCTCTTGCCATTTCACAACTTGGGTTTGATTTTACGGTCAAAGTGACCTCTATGCCATCTCAAACTTGGGAACAAAAAGAAACAAAACAGACAAAAAACAAAACAAAACACAGGGTGGTCTGATTTTGAGATTAAAACAATAATTAAACTTTTTTTTTTCCTGGAGTGAGAAGATGAAAATCAAAAACTTCTTATGGTTGAAGTTTTGCACATGAAATGAGCTCTCAGCAAAAGTCTATATCTAAATAAATTGTTTAGATAGTGGAAGATATTTTGAAATGTTATCATCCTATTTTAAATAAAAAAAAGGCCTAAATTGTTTGCTGGAACTGAAAAATTAAGACAAAGAATGAAGAACTAGGGTGTTTGGCGATTCTCAAATTTGAAGGGAAAAAAAAATCTTTCACTAAAATCTATTTGTCTGGGCTTAGTTTAATAAAATAAATTCCAGGAACCAGTTTTATTGTTTTGTGTATCCTTTGAAAATGGTATTAGTCATGTCAATCTGACTCACAGTCGCCTGAACTTCCTTCCAGAATTGCTGACATTAATTTAGTCTCTAAAAAAACACTGCAACTTCCCTGAGAAGGTTAAAGAGAGCTGCAATGACCGCAATTTCCAGCTGTTGTTTTGCAATATTCACTTTTTAAACTGATATCTTTGAAACCGCCCATAGTAATTGAAAAATATGTACCCTTTAAAAAAAAGTAAATTTTAGAAAACTTAAATTTTGCTGTCTTTCTTGATTTTGTTTTTCTCAAGAATCAAATAAAACTCACACTTACATCTGGTATCACAACCACAGGAGTTTATTAAAAGTAATATGTGAAATTAAATTCATCAATATCGTATTTGTCCCAGTGAAAGAAAAAACTACATCCAGATGTTTTTTTTTTTTAACTTAATGCTGAAGCCTATTCACTTTTTTCCCCATTTTTACACCTGTCTATGGTACAGAACAAGAACAAGTTAAGAAAAAAGTTTTCAAACAAAAAAAAATATGCATGAAGTATTAAAATGCATGAACATGTAGATTCTAATTTAGACATTTAATGCAAGCTCTTGTTAAAGTTTGAATAGACATGTGCATGTGTTACTTATGCCAGACATTTAGATTTTAGAGAGAGTTTTCCTGGTCCATTTAATGGATAACCAGTCCAAGGAGAAGCATTTATTTAGCAGAGGCAAGATGGCTCTAAATGCATACTTTTTACTGAAATGAAGAAGATTCTACATACAAAACTTACAGCTTTGTGTCATGTGTATAAAAGCAATAAAAAACTGCTTTAACGTGACACTGCATAAACACCACAGCGTCATTCCAAAAACCAATTTATGCTTTTTTATTATTCAGAAAAATACAGCTATAAATTTGAATGTACACACAGTAACTCTTTTTATAAAAATTAAATTAGACTTTTTATTGCTCTCCAAAAACCCTGCTGGTGCCACTTAAAAAAATTTATTTCCAAAGGGGAACATTTTGTGTCTTTGAGCACATGAATAAACAAATTGTGGCAGAACAGTTACAAATCTGAACAAAATTAAACAGCACTCCTGAGAAAACAACAAAAAACCTGTAAATTCGGTGTCACTAAACCCACACAGAAAGGTGACTGCTAGTTCACCAGAGTAATCAAAATTATTTCCAGAGATTCAATAATATTTCAAAAACAATCTGAAAAACGATCTGTTATGACAGAAATGTACAATGCAACACTCTATGATTATTATTGGTGTCACTTAATAGAAAAATAGAGTCTGTTGGAAAGAAATGTTGAAAATTTAAATAGATTGAGTATGTGTGTGAGTATGTAATGATCAGTGAGTAGCGCCTGGTAGCATCTCCGCTTCAGATGCAAACAGCTCTCTGTAGAGAGGAGGAAATAGCGAGTGGGCCGTGAGTGGGTATCTCTGACTGAACCAACGAAGCTTTTCCATGTGCAAGTTGCACAAAGAACGCAGTACTGCCATCCTCTGGTACAGCTGCAGGATAGAAGTACGCTTAGATGTTTGTATAAACAAACTACATGTAGCATGTAGGCCAATTTATAATTTTAAGTGATTTAAAATGTACCTTGTGAATCAGAACCTCCTGGTTGTCTCTGTGTAGAATCTGTGTAAGTCCAAGCTCCACACTCCTTTGCACACGCTGAACTCTAGTCCTGTCCTCTAAACAGGGACGTTCTAAAGAAAAAAACAAATGTTTTTTCAACAAAGTTGTCATTTTGATTAGTAGAATTCCTATTCAATTGGGGAAGAAGATGTATTTGCGAACATGGAGATTTGTATTGTCCTTTCACAACTAAAGTTGTAGATTTAGCCCCCCCTGGCTGGATGTAATATTTTTGACAGACTAAAGATTTGTACAGTTTTTCATGTCTTTGATTTAAAGTGGGCGGTACAGTGGCGCAGTGGGTTGCACAGTGGCCTCACAGCAAGAAGGTCGTGTGAAGCCTGTGTTTTAAATTGTCGAGCATATAGTAACTTACTTATTACTATAAGTAAGTAACTAAGTAGGTTACTAGAAGTTACTTACTTCTAGTAACTATAAATAAGTAACTTCTCTTTCAGCTAAAATGAAAGGGAAAGTGTACAAAACCGCGGTGAGAGCGGCCATGCTGTTTGGTCTAGAAACAGTGGCACTGAGAAAAAGACAGGAAACAGAGATGGAGGTAGCAGAGATGAAGATGCTGAAGATCTCTCTGAGAGTGACCAGGATGGACAGGATTAGAAATATCAGGGGAACAGCACATGTTAGAGGTTTTGGGAATAAAGTCTGAGAGGCCAGACTGAGATGGTTTGGACATGTACAGAGGAGAGAGAGTACATTGGAAAAAGGATGCTGGGTTTGGAACCACCAGAAAAGAGGACTAGAGGAAGGCCAAAGAGGAGGTTCATGGACGCAGTGAAGGCAGACATGAAAATAGTTGGTGTGACCGAAGAAGACACAGCAGAGAGGGTTGGATGGAAGAAGCTGACTTGCTGTGGCAACTCTTGAGGGGAAATGCCAAAAGAAGAAGAAGTAACTGTAAATAAGTAACTATGAAGTAACTATTGATCCTGTCAATAGTTACAGTGACAGGATCAATCCTGGTCACTTCCAAACAGAGACTTCTGTATCTTTGTCCCTGCTTCCCCTACCTTTGCCTCTTGTCTGTATAATGCCCAAATAAATTTTTCTCACCTGCATTAATCAGTACCAACGCACTGAAGAGAGCGATCTGCTGCTCAGTGAGCTTTAGAGCACACGTACCATGTGCAAAATCAAACACAGCTGCAATTAAATCCCCACAGGCTGTGAAAATAAAAAAGATAGCACAGAAATCCAATAGGTTACAACAATAGCATAGCTTTTCCAATCATTTCTTTATGAGTCTGAGGCTTTGTGATTTCTCACCCAAAGATTTAAAGACTTCAGATCCAGCATACTTCCCATCAAAGAACACAGTATTGTTCTCTGTGTTGAAGTAGCGACTCATCCTGACCAGAACCACTTCCATGGAGCCTGCGGGATCACAAGTGAAAGAGTAAACGTTTCTCTTTTTTGACAAGTAATGATCTTGGTGGAAATGAGGGTGAACTCACCAGTCTTCAAGAGAGCAATCTGGTCATTCTGGCTGAGGACACGGAAACCTGGGATGTGTTTTGCAAACTCCACCACGTATTGGACGGCATCTGTCAATCGAATGGCACAGTGTTGCCACATCTCATCCATGTTCTGAAAGGACAAAGTTGGTTTTATTTTTTCTTGGTGCAAACTACCACTTACAAAAAGCTGAAAATTCCCTAACAAAAAGATTCCCACTGTTTTTACCATTCAATATACAACTAAACTTCAACAACCTTCTACAAAGTTTTCATTTTTCACTTTTTTTAACCCAGTACATTGTCTTTCTTTGATCAGCGCTGATCAAAGAAAGAAGAGGAGGGGGAAACGATGAAAGAACTTTTCTCAGTTTTATGTTTGATTCATCTCACAAAATAACCTCAAGTTATGTGAGAAAGCCAGTTTGGTTTTGACATTTTGCTTTATGGCTGACAAATGAAGGAGTGGGAGAGAAAAACAGAAATCATGTTGGTAATACTTTGCTCTGGTAGGCTTGGATCTCCTCTCTGTTAAACATTTTCCATCTCAGGGCTTGTAGCTCCTCTGGTCTGTACTGGCTGGTCTCCCGGTGGGAACGTACAATGCTGGCACACATTTCATCTGAGGTAAAAGCAGAGAAACTTGTAAGAAATTTGTCTAAATACACATTTCAGACTTTGATGCTTCTTGGTTACCTATGTTTCGTAGAGAGTGAGGATAGAGGCTGTATGGATCTTCCAAAGGACTGAAAGGATGAATTGTCATCAGATCATGAGATTGCTGCCTTGAAAAAAATCCTTATAAAAAAAAAGAGAGAAATAAATACAAATAAAAGGAGAGCAAATTGTGTAGAGTGAAGTGACTTTCCAAATCCGTGCCTCACCTCTTACATCAGGGAATGTGCTGTTGTCCCCTCTGCCATGGGTTCTTGAAGTGGGAGAGACACCAGAGCTACGATAGATCATTCCAGAGACTTGAGAATCATTAGGGGAAAACAAAAGTTCTGGATGAATATCAGTGGTGTAAGGTAGCAGCTCGGTGTCTGCAGGGTAAGAGTAGGCTGTGGACATTGGCTGCAAAAGTTGGGAAGATCTATCTTGACGGTTCTTGTTGGCATAGGACAGCACAACTTGAGTGTCTCCCTGAAGTTGCTGTTGTTGCTGTTGTTGCTGTCGCCGGTGCCTCTCCACCTCTGCATTCAGAGAGTCGCGCTGACGTTTGGACATGCGTCCAAATTTCACAGCTGAAGAGGAAAATAAATAGATTTAAAAAACCTAAATAAAAAGAGGCTAACAGGCAAATGTTTGATAGTACATCTGTGTCACATCTCACCATCTTTACTCATGCCCTGGGCCAGGCATTTCTGCAGTCGGCAATGTTGGCAGCGATTACGGCTGGCCCGGTCAATCTGACAGTTACTCTGTCGAGAGCAGGAGTACGACACAGTGGGAAGTTGGCTGCGCCGAAAAAACCCCTGATGTGCAGGTAAAAAAAAAGACCAAAACATGTTTAGGGCAATTTTTAAGTCATAAATTCATTTTCTCCTTTTTTCTTACTATAAATACACAAAATGTAGAAACTTTTCTCTTTGCATTACAAAAATTCCACAATACATTTTGATCAAATTTGTATTTGATATTACCATGCATTTACCATCTTTTAAATGTTAGGGAGAAAATTATTTTGATAATTATCATCTCTACCACAAGTAATAAAATACTGATATTTTTTTCACAATATTTTAGTCTGATTCACAGTTAAATGAAATATAAAAAATGTTAAGGTGACAAACACAAAGGTGACTATTTCCTGAGATGAAAAGGTTGAATATTTCTTCATTTTAATGACAGCCTAATAATTTTCTTATTAATCTAGTAATTGTAACAGTTGTTCTCGGACTGCAGTAAAGATAAATGGCATAGATTTCGAGGAACAATATTTTTAAATGTGTGAGTGCGAGCAAGAAATGTGTATCTCACCTTGCAGCCCTCACATGTGATGACTCCATAGTGTACTCCAGAAGACTTATCACCACAAATCTTACACGGGATAATTTCAATCTGAGCTAAATTGACACAAAACAAACAAAACAAGTAGTTAAGTATCAAAACGTTTTGAAATGAAAAATGTTTGGGATTACATTCAGAATTGAATTCTCAGCAATATTTTTTTTGTGTTACATCATGTAGATTATTGCAATCTAAAAAATATGTTTGTGCGCAATTTTTACACCCTGAACATTTTGTCCAAAATGATTGACTTCAAAGTGATTCCCACAGTAAAAACACGTCATTTCTGTATTTCCACACACACACATCTATCAGTTGTTTTGTGACCATTGTAAGCCTCAGGTAATTTCCTCACGAACACCTTTTTCTTTACCAATATTGAAGTAAAATAACATCAAATGTAATAAGAATGAAGTTGTTTGAGAATGTGGAATATTTGCAAATTGAAGTTGGTGGAGTAAATGAATCTGTTAACCTCAGAAGCCTTTCAAGTGGTTACATGACTTCTCTTTCATTCTGTCTGTCCTTCTTTCATGTCATTTCTTTACTTTGAGCTATTTCTCTATCTCGCTCATAAAGGACACCACTGCCAGTAATTCACTCTCTCTCAATCATTGCCAGTAACGGCCATCCCCTTTTCAAATCCCCCTATACCCCTGATCACTATAAACTCTCACACACCCCATGCACTTTGCTTTGTGTTTGCTGCTTTAATGTTGACTAGCTTTTCTGGTGATGGATGATTTAGGTTGTCCAGAGAAAATTGTTTTTAATCATTTAATAAAAGAATGCATCATTGAGACAAAAATGACGGCTAAATCTTCAATCAGGTCTAATTTTGTGACTTCTCTCCACATCCGGACGTAATGTGTTCATCCCATGCAAGATAATCTCATATAAACTGATGCTACCTTTGTATATTGAGTAGTATTTGTGTTTCCGTGCATAAGTGTGTCAGATTTCTGTAAGTGTGTGTTAGTGTGTCAGTGTGTGCTCTTGTTATCTAGTACTACAGGGATCAAATGAAGGTTTCTGTACAGGATAACCAGTCTTACATTAAAAAAAAAAAAAAAAAAAAGAAAACACAAACTATTAGCGTGTACAGTGTCATACAGAAAACAATTACAGCTCTGGCTGAAAAACCATCCCAAGCAAACAGAAAAAACTGATTACTATAAAGATTAGAATGTTAGACAAAATATGTTTGTGCAATCCCCCAATGACCTAAAACATGTGATTTTTTTAGTTTTGTCTACAAGTACGTATCTATTAGTGGAGCAGGATATGTGGAGAGAACATCAGTGTTCTCTCTATCTTTTTTTCCTATTTCAGTTTTGATTGTCAACCTCAAACAACAGGAAATCCACCATGACCCACAACCTTTCACTGCTCACGCATGCAATCACACAGACACAGTAATTAGATTACATACTATTCCACCACAACTTTCCATGCAGTTATACACCATCAAATTGAAGCTGGTGTCCATTTGAAAACAATGCAAATGTGCACTGTATGAAGAAAATACCAATCAGATCTTACCCAATTGTAACTGCTTTAACAGAGGGTACAGTTTAATGGGGCCATTATGAGTTTTGTGGATTTTCCTTATCTCCAGACATGCGTTAGCATCTTTTGCTGTGTTTGCAAGCGGGTTTTTAAGAGATAGTATGACACCACGCTGTCTTTATCGCTTCTATTTGTGTTTTCCTTTTGGCCACAGAAAGGACCATTGTGTGTCAGTATGGAAAAAATATTTTCCAAACACGGTATTTCATTGAACAAACGAAGACTGAAATTTAAAACTAAATAAAATAAGCAGAAATGATGCATAAGCGTGATTTCATTAGTTAAATGGCTGCGAATGCAAACCTTCAATTCTCTATCACATGTTTCCCATCATCCGCAGAGGCTAACTTTTTAGGAGCCTGTTCTTTGGTGTCATGTTTTTTGGTATTCATAAGTGGTTGAATTGCAGACATTTGCAAGTGTGTGCAAATTGTGGTTTGCCAGTGGTTTTGTGAATTCAGCATCATTCTTTACAGAGAAGTAGAGGAATATTTGCAATTTATTCCTTTTATATATCCTGTACGGGCTGTAATGAAACACATTTTAGGGTATTAAACCAAGTAAAACCCAAGTCACACATGCATATCTTTTACCAAAATGATTTAAATAGTAATATAAAATACTTTATTCATTACTTGTTATCATTAAAATGATTCAGGAATTAATTTGTGTTTTGCGTTGGCTCAATTTTTCATTTTGTTCTTTGACAAATTTAGCTTTTTTTATATATATATATATATATATATATATATATATAGGATAATAAGTTGCTCTCTCTCACAGAAACTAAATGAAAACAGAAAAATCAATTTGAAAAATTTCATCAATGTATCACTTTCTAACTTGGATGCATACTGACAGATGTCACTGTAAAGTTACATATATCGAAGGCTGTCATAGAGTGGTAGTAGATGTTTTTTAGTCAACTTTATCATGTAGTCTGATCTAAATATCAGTTGCTCTAAATATTGATCCATTTAAATAGATTGAAAAAAAAGTTGATATTAATCATTTATCTTATAACTCTGGTTGGAATTGCTCTTAACAGTAGTATGGCTGATAGTATTACAAAAAAATTACAGAATTATTTAAATTACTGTCTTTTATTTTATACTTTTGGGATGGATCCCAGCTTGCTTTTGATCCATCACATTCATTTGAACAATAGAAAGTTTGGTTGCCCATTACGCGTATAGTAATCCAGTCATAGAGTTCACCCTTCCTTCATTCTCACGCTGAACACTAAATCCCTTTAGTGAATTTTCATCATCAATGGTGATCATGTAAGTTTTTTAAAGAAAAATGTACAAATATTCTGAATTTAGAATATTCCAAATTGCTGCTTTTCACTTTTTCTACAAATAGAAGTAACTTTTTTTTTGTTTTTGCCTTGATGAGCATAGAACATTAAATTTTATATCAATTGATCATTTTATTTGTTTACATTTTCTACTGTAAAACTATTAAAAATTCTATGTAAATTTTCTATTTCTAAGAAAAAATATTTTCTCTTGAAAACTTAGCAATACTTTTTCTCCTTCAAGTTGCTACAAGTCTCTACACATATCTGGATGAAACATATTACTATTTTCTTTGTATAAATTTATAGAATTAAACCCTTTAACATTTTATGAACCGTATGTTACTAAAATAATATAGTTTTATGTGTCACTGGCTCCTCACCAGCCAAATAAAATTTAGGAAACTACTGCAGCAAGCAGCCATCAACACATCCAAAAGAAATGCTTGGATATTAAAAAGCTTGTGCTTGATCAAAAATGAATGGCTTCTACATTTGCAAGTGGTTTGGGTACAGTAGATTCTTAGTTATGAAAATATCTTGAAATGTCAGTGCAAAAGTGACACCTCCCACTTCTCTCCGTAAAAAGTATTCACACAAGGTCTGGCTAAATTTAACCAGGTCACACCAATATCGCTTGGTTGAATAATTTCTTGTCTTGTGAACAACAAAACTACAACCCACAAAAAGAAGAAAATGTCAATTACACCACAAATCACTAAAGTGACTACTGTATGTCATCAAAGCAAACAGAAAGAATTGTATTGATGCATTTGACTTGAATTTGAGCAGCAAATTGATTTTTTTTTTGTAAAAATTTCTCTCTTTTTTATTTAGTTCTAAGATATGGTAAAGTTACAATATCATCTGATTGCTGTTGCGTTGCCACTTTTGGGATTGGATAGCTAATTCTAGAAACTTGGCAACTGTTGTAACACAAAAGACAGCAAGATAATTACAAATGTAATAGAAGTCTTTTGAAAATACACAAAATAATAATAACAGTGAAAAAAAACAGTAAAAAGCAACAGCAACACCTTAAAAACAACACCTTTTCTCATTGCAAAACCTTAGCCTGGTTTACCTGTAGAATATGTGTATCAGATGCCTTATAGAGTGCACAATTTTTAAACATTTACATTTACAATTTTTAAACATTTACATTTGTAAATGTTTAAAAATTGTGCACTCTGTTTTTGCACTAATTTAAAATTGGTTAAGAAAATACAGTTTCTTGCTTTAAAAATATGAATAAAAAGGATTGAATCAGAAGAAAACAAATTTGTCAGAGAAGCAAGGCTCTTTCCCCACTGTGGGATGAATAAAAGATCTATTCTAAAACTTTGTAAGTCTGTTTGTCTTTTTGGAAAGAAAACAGCATGATATATATACACTGTGCAAAAGATTCTGAACTCAATCTGTCTGTTTGCACTTTGTTTTTTGCCTTGCGAACGGACAAAAACCTCAACTTTCCAACGACGGAAGTTTACATTTGTTACAATTGCGACAAAGCACTAACAAAATTCATGTCAGACCTAACAACTGCTCACAGACACACACCCACACATAGACAAACAATTTAATTTGATTTTTTAAAATGCAAATGGTCTTATTCACATTTTTTTATATTGATCATATTTGTATGCCAAGAAGGGATATTCAACAGTCAATTTTTTTGCAGTTTTTTTATTTAAATAGTATTTTATTTGAGAAGAACCTTGTACATTTTTGCTCATTTTATCAAAAAAGAACCATTTGTTTGTGGCGTAGTAAAACTATTTAAAAAACTCCAACTTACTTGATAAAATGTTTTTTCAACGTACTTAAATTTTTTTTTTTTTTTATAAATTTTACAGAGTTTAATATTACTTAAGATGTAACTGTAGGAACATTTTTGAATGGATGAACATCATTTGTTGTGTTTTGTTTTTTTAAAAGAAAAATTGCACTTGTGTGCACAAGAGAAGTTTAAACTAAATAAATGTCCTAAAAATGTCAGAAATGTCTTAAATGATTATGAACACCAAAGCAATAAAACTTAAGACAAGTTCTATAAGAACATTTTATCAGCTCTTTGTGACAAATACTAATTTACGTGCAAATGTCTCGGTGTATTCAATCAAACTGGGATGGTCATCTATAGAAATTTTGTAAAAAAATGCCACAATATCCTCTCAAGGTGAATAACAAAAGTTGATTCAAGTCCCTGTTGATGTTACAATTTCCAAATCTGACTGTAAAGTACTTTCTAAACACTAAGGTTACTGTTTTGTAAGTAGCTGAGAGGATGAATCAACCCAACTGCCGCATTTTTTTTTACCATATTTTGGGACAGGAATGTGTCAGCTGCAAGTTTGATGTTGACTTTGATCTAAAGACACCTCTGCTGCTTTGGAGGAGCCATGCAACTTTCTGCACCCTGAGGAACAAGGAAATCCTTTTTGATAAAGAAACCATAAAGACCTTGACAGGAATCCCCCCGGATAAAACACCCTGGTAAATAAAGTGTTTTATCTGATGAAAGTTGTGTTTTTTTTCCAGCTGTGGTGAAGACACAAAAATATTGGGCAGCATCTTCATCTGTTAGATCCTACTTTTGTCTCGTATCCACACAACAGCTGCATGGTAAAGATATGGCACATCTAGGCGCCATCTAAAAAACAGCTGCAAAGATGTGTGTGTTTGTATGTTTGTGTGTAGGTTTGTGCTGTTGTGTTGCAACAACAAGATCCTGTAAGCGGTGTATAATGGATTCCTCCAGTTTGTATAATTTTTGTTTCTACCTGATCTGCTAAAAAAATGTTCACTAGATTAACCAACTTTGGCCTCCACATACTGTAAATGTTCACACTTTTGTATCGTAATAAATTTCCGTGGAGTAACTCCATTTAAACTAATATTCTGTAGAGGAGCAAAATATGTGTTCTCTTAGTTAAAATTGGGTAGAATTTAATCATTTCGATGAGTCTTTATAGTGTGAAAGAAAAAAAGGTGAAGTGAAAATATGTTTTCAACACAAAAAAATCTAATACTTTTCCTTTTTATTAGTTCAAGCTTTAGAATTTGTAACAAACTATGGATAAGTTTAGTTTCTGGGCATATCTGCACAACTAAACTTGAGCCAGTAACAGAATGGTACTGTACTTGTGGGAGTGATGAGGTGCTGAAATATCAATGACAAATGTCAATGATTCAAATCTAAAATTCATCAAAGGCAACTCAAAGTTAGTCATGGTACCAACATGTGCAAATGAAACACATCAATCAAAATTAAGTTGGCGACGGCAGGGCGAAGCAGGTGTCTGTAAAGACCCGAATAAGTTTCATAAGAAAAAGGGGCATATGCCTTCACACCTTAGATCAAGTTGGTTAAATGTTCAATTGTGGATCAATAAGAAAAAAATAACTTCACATGTGAAGTTTACTTACTCCATGAAACTGGTGGTAGTGCAAAACAAACCCCAAAAAAAGTTATGTCATTCACATTTCTAGTTTCAAAAGTGAAAGAAAGAGGAAAAGATTTCATCGTACTGTATAACCAAGTAATTTGAAGCGACACGGAAATTAACTTCTTTTCAGGCTTGAATAAAAACACAGAAATATAACTTCATGCAATAAATCAATCAAAAACAAACAAGTCCCTAAATAATAATATTTTATCATCAGAGATATTAGATGTGATTGATTTAAATGATTAGATATCTGATTGCAATGCCCACACACTCACACCATCACAGAGCAAAGCTTCATCCCTACCTCGCATCATCCTCACTCCTCGTCTCAGACGTTTGTCCCACTTTCACAAACTTTCTTTTCCTCTCTCTTTGTCTGAAAGTGCCAGCACTTTTTTTTTTTTTTAATAAAAAGAGATGGACAATCTTTAAGTCTTGCTTCCTTTTTTTTCTCTGTGTCTCGTAGTTAATTCTGTCAAATGCTCACTGCAGCCTCAGACTTTTGAGTGACAGTCACCGCCTCACCTTCCTTGTTAGTGAGCGTGTGTGAATATCTGAAAAAAAAACAAAAAACAGACAAAGAAAGGGGGACTGTCCCCTGCCCTGACGTTTTTTTTCTCCTCAGGGTACTTTTTTCTCAACTTTGTTGTTATTCCTCACCCCCTCACTCTATATTACACATCATATAAAAAAAACTTTATAACGTCTGACACTTTTGAGAGTCCTTGAGAATAAAAATTTAATCAGTTAACAGACACCTCTGTGATATGAAACCACGTAAGTTTAAGAGTTTTGATCCCACACGTGATAATTTTTTATGTAAAACATTTGCGAGAAAATATTGGTGTAATCTCTTTTGTACATCTTTTCATTGATTGATATTTTTTTTTCTTTTTCGGTGGTTATCTTGTCATATACTCTGAAAAAATTGGTGTCATGAGATAGAATAGGCAGTTTTGTTTTGTTTTTTTATAATCGGTGGCACATTTATTTTGCAAAACTTTGCTGAATTAAAAATCATTCTTCTCGTATAGGTGATTATCTGGGTTTGATGATCACCCCAAACAACTTTAGTTCTGCTGAAGTATTTTGTCTCGAAGTTAAAAAAAAAAATTAAAAAAAGTTGAGTTTTTTCTTGTTTCCACGGTCGCCCACCTTTATGTTAGCTCTTGCCGGGGGATTACATCAAGCAAAAATTTTGTCTGTTGTTTTTTTGGTTAGACTATTACTAACTGAATATTTATTCGTAATCTACCTTGGAATGGAGTTGTGAATGTACTAAACAAACCCAAACTGAAAAAGCACAACTTTACCACACAAGACAGCCAAAAATGATAAAAGTCTAGGCTTATCTTTTTTAAACCCATGCACGTTCATTCAAAAGAAAATTATTATTACTTTGCTTCAGTGTCTATCTACACCACCTAAAACAAAAAATTATATGACACACATCCGCACACATGATAACACAACCAGGTGAGCCTGAGTTGTGGCAAAAAGTGTTAAACCAAGAGTTAAAAAAAGAAAAGATGTTATCGTTTTCATCTGCACTCGGATGCCAAAGAAACTTCATGTTGTGTGTGAGAGGGGGGCAGTGCAGGTGCAACACGCAGAATCTAATAACCCAACCCCGGCTACACCACTGTACACGTGTGTGTGTGTGTGTGTGTGTGTGTGTGTGTGTGTGTGTGTGTGTGTGTGTGTGTGTGTGTGTGTGTGTGTGTGTGTGTGTGTGTGTGTGTGTGTGTGTGTGTGTGTGTGTGTAGCAGTACAGGTGCAATGTTGCATGATCGCAAACTATGAAGTTAACTGCAATGCATGCACAAATATCTAGCACAAGCGAATGTAGAGTCAATACCGCATACTGACACACACACACATTCCTCTTTGCGTGTGTATTGACACAACTGTTGTGATATTGGGCTATAAAATAAAATTGAGTTGTGTACTGACAGTGTACAGCCAACTTACTCAAATGATTCTTCTTGGACACAGATCCTCCTGAAAAAAAAGGGTAGACGGTGGCATTAAGCAAAGAATTTTTGTTCCAAGCTAAAGTACACACAAACAGTTTTGGAAAAACAGTTTAATTTACCCCTTACAGCAGGAGGAATCATCAACATAGTACATCCAAACCATACTTTTAACGCTAACTTCTTTTTAATTTGGCTACAAAGTGCACTTCTAACAGTTTAAAAATTGATATAAAAGCCACAAAATATAATTTTTTCATAATACTGTACCTATAGATGTAATCTGTTTTATATCACAAAAGACCCAGACAGAGCCACATTTAGGCCTAATCTGTGTCACCCAATCTGTGTCATAATGTGTGGCCCGCATATAATAGATTTCCCTGTTAGGCTGCACATTTATATCTGGGGATTGAGTCTACTTCCAAATAAACATAACTGGTCATAGTTACTGTAAATAATGAGTACAATTAGGTCATAATTCTAAAGAGAAGGCGTCTGTTTTTCCCAAGTTTAAACAATCATCACATGATAGTTTGTGTGGAATCAAACAAGCTAGAATAGTTTGTGTGGAATCAAACAAGCTAGAAGGAAAGGCTTGTAGGGTCCAAGATGTGTCTAATTTTTATTTCCTTCTGTCTGTGAATTCAGGCTAGAAATTGTTAACGTTTCTAAATTGTTTTTTTCTTTTCAAAGTGTCTGAAATTGATTTTTTTTTTCAAATCAATAAAACAGTTTACTCCAAACAGAACATTTTTCAATTGTGGTTTATTTTTTAATTTCTTATTTATTTTTTATTTAATTAACATGTTCAATTTACCTCCTGTGGTTATTTATGAGGTTGCATTTATCTTATTCTAAGACCTAGGACAAGATGGAATTGCCTGTACTTTTCTTTCAAATACTTGTCCCTTCAACAAATCTGATTGAAAATGAACAGATATTTATATAGAAATTAAAGAATATTTTTTAATGATTTAAACTGCTTTTGTTTGATTGTTTAAGTTAACAAATTGAAAAGATAAAGAAACGCTGACGGCTGCAAGGTTAAATAAGAAAATTCCTATTTACACCTGAGTGTGTCTGTGGTATGCTTACAAGCAATACGTTAGAAAAAGGTGGAGGAAGGTGGGTGTCTGTGAAGCAATAGAGCCTCTTTTTTCTCTGCCTGTTTGACCACAATCATAAGAGAGTTTGAATTGCAGTAGGTGTGAGAAACGATCGATTCTGGGCCAAAAGGTTTATTTTTGGACTTGTTTGTATTTATGTGTCTGAAAGAAGTGTTTAAAGGCTAAACAGATAAGTATCAATAGAACTAGCCCATCTTTGTCTAGCATTGCTTAAGGTCTTCTGTGGTTTTCTGCTTTTTCCTTCTCTCATCGAATCAGTTTTGCTTCATAAGCAGAAAGTATGGAATGAAAGCAAGTCGTTCGCGGAAAATTTTGCAAACAACTCTTCGAGCAGGTCCTTTAGCTGATTGCTTAATAATGGGTTAAAAAGCCTAAAAAAAAATAAAAAAACAATAAGAATTTTCTAAAATATTCATTTTAAAATCTATATTAATGCATTGATAAGTTGCATTAATGGCCAAGAATGTTAGCGTACGATCATTTTAATACTCCTACAGGTTTCACTATTGCTTTGTAAAGTTATCATTGACACTGAAAACGTTCAGTGATGCAATTAGCAAATTAAATGAGCAAATGTTTGGATATTTGTACTGAATTTATTAAGTAATCAGTCTCCTTTTACATTAGACAATATATATTGATAAACTTCATACTTTTATAGCACAGGCGATCAAATAAAGGCTGAGGTAAAAAAAATGCTTGTGTGGCCAATAAAACTTATCTTTTACAAAACAGGTTACCTTGAAACAAATTTACAAAAAAAGAAATAAAACAATCACAAAATATAATTTAAAATAGACTACCTCGTGTTCAGTTTAATTAAATTATCACTTGATTTTTTACTACTGTTACTTGAGGTGTTTGTGCTTTTTAAACTGTAAATGATGCATCCCAGGCATATTTATCATGGCACACCTTTCAAATGAAGTAAATAGGACCAAACACATTCCTTACAGAAATGCCTGACGGTTGCAAAGACAACGGTCATCGGTTAAAATCTCCCAACCATGTCCACACTCAGTCCTCTAAGCTGGCTGCAGAAGTGACAGTTGCTTCATTACATAACAGCACCGAGGGCCACTGAGCCTAAAGAATAGGCACGCAAGTTTGGCTGAATATAAGTAATATTAAAGTTAGATGAAAATGTGTTACCATACAAACGTGTTTTATTGTGGACTAGACTTTCACACACACAATATGTGCTTCAATAAACTACTGTATACCAAACATCGATGAAACATTGTATAACTGTTTATTGCAACTCAAATCATGAAGATGCATTTATTAGTCAGTTTTGTGCAACAATCAGTATTAGCTTTAAATCTTTGGAACTAATATAGATTTCTGAATGTAACAATGTAGCTCCTGGGAGATCGAAAAACAAGCTAACGTTGTTCTTTTACAAAGATGAGTTGCAAAAATGAGTTGCAAAAGTAAGGACACGACAAAAAAGATCAATTTAAAAGCTGCAGATGATTTTGTCAAAGCGAACCCAACCAAAGCAGTTGAAACATGCTAATCTACAATTTTTTCTTCTCATATCACATTATTGCATTTTATGTTAACTTTCCTTCTCAAGTAACAAAAAAAACAATTTCTTTGATAAAATTTTAAATATTAACACATAACTATTTTGTTACAGCATATTTGAAAACTTTTACGACAACAAATGCTTTACATGTTTAAACGTAGACACTAAAATAGTAAAAGCATCACTTCATTAAGTCTTTTCCATCAGTAGAAAAACATTAGCATATCACATTTAGATTCGATCTATCAGTCCTCCACACAGAAATGTGATCACACTGTGATTGGTATCATAAAGTAAGCGTCAATAAAACTCTTCTGCTTGAGAGAAGTTACATTACACCCACAGCAGCCACTAAAACCAAGGCCCTCTAACACTCGAAGAAATGCCAGCTCAGCAAAACAGAAACTGTACATGAAGAGAAAAAAAACCACATTGAATCGCTTCTTCAACCTGAATAAACCAGTCGCGGCACCTGATGAGTAAGCCGAGGTTGTTTTTCTTCCTAATCTTTAAACCCATTAACATCCACTTTTAACATTTTGTTTCCCCTAAAGAAGCTTTAATCTTGTTAAAATTATCTTTTTCCACTTCTACTCAAGGCAGAGTTGTGCGCACCGTGTTAAGTTGTTCCAATTTAAGGCGAGCAATAAATTCCATGAAATGTCATGTGGCTGGATTGGGTATTTTTAGAAAAGTTTATAGATAAATTATTTAACTGACATGTTGGAAGACACAGTCACAAAACAAACTTTATGTTGGACATCAGACCCTAAATTTATATACATGAAGCCAAACTGTCACACAAATACAGTACAGCTTAATGTAAAAGGTATAAAAAAGAATCATATTTAAAATACAAAGAAACAAATTTACTCCTAATCCTGCCTTTTTCTTGTTGTTATGTAATAGAAAAATCTCTGTTGTTTAAATTCAAAGAAACCTTTTGCATACAACGCTATGGGAATGAAACTTTTGGTGACAATTGATTATTGAGATGTGTTTTCGATATATTTTCTAACACTCCACCGTCTTCTTCCTTTGTGCATTTTATATCCAGGGAATTGCTGTGTTTTATCGCTCACTTATTATCCAATCAACAATCTCTAAGGATGTGCTTTGAGGGAAGTGGGAGAAGCATACAGCTGGTATCTGTGGCAAAAGGACAAGCCGTCTTATCTCTCGTGACAGCAAGAGGTTCAGAGGTTCAGTATAGCCAAGGAGATACTGTGAATAGAAAAGCATTGGCCGGTAACAGAAGCAAAAATAAGAGCTAATCCTCTTGGATTATTCAGGCTTAGTGCCATTCTTACCCACTCACAGCACCTTACAACACTCCACAGAAAGAGATGAGTAGGGTTACTGGGGTAAAGATGGATGAGAGGGGAGTGACTGATGCAAGAAAGGTGTGTACAATGAGATAATGGGTGAATGGGTGGGAGTGACCACCACGTGGCATGTTGAATGAACATAGCTCTGTTTTTAAAAAAAATATATATATATAAACCATACATTGTTATTACAAAGTCATTAGTGAGATCAACAAGTTTTATTCAGCAGTGAACTTGCAGCTAAACAGATGCAGCAACCTCTGATGATATTCTTACCTTTTTTGCTGGGAAAGTCAGCGGGGGGCAAGTCAGACTCCACATATTCCATATCTCTCCTGTCAACACACCAAATGGCCTTTCCTGCACTCTCACACACACACAAACACACACATATCAAAATGACATTATATTTAAGCAGTTTGAACTACATAATTTCTATGAAACAATGAGTTTTGATAAGAGATCCTTCTACCTGTTGGTTCTTCTAGCGCCCAGGTCGGCGCAGGCATTTAAAAACGTGCACAGCCATCTTCTTCTGTTTAAAAACCTAACGGATCCCAAAAGATCATCTTATTTTATTCTCTGTCGGCCTCACATCAGCAGTGCTCCTCTTGAGTGGATGTGAAATAATTCAGATCCCACTGTGGTAACAGCTCAGAGTGGAGTTGGACCGGCCGGTCACAGATCTCACCCCCACCCGCACTCCACGCACCCTGACCGTCCCGGGCTGGAGAGAGTTATGTCACCGGTTGTTACGTAATAACAGCGGATCGGGTTTTGCTTTGAACTGCTCAGTTGAGAAATATAATCCTATGTAGCTGCTGCAAATTTCCGCAACACTGATGAAGAAAATACAATGCAAAAATCCCAGTGGCCTGCCTGGGAAAATGTTAAAACCAGTGACAAATGAAAAGTCCTTCATTTGAACCTCCTTCCTGCAAGTCACCTGCAAGTATCATTGCAATATAATGGCCAACCCAGTGTGCATAGATTCTTTTTTTATCGAATGCAATCCATCATTCAGGAAGGAAAATACAAAGAAAACAATGAATAATCGATGTCTTCTCAGTTTACATCATTGTGGAAATGTTTCTCTAAGACATATAACTGCATCCAGACATTGAACACCTCATTCTGGAGTTGCAATAAAGACACAAATGAAGTTCTAACATCTGCAAACTTGAAACTGTTAATGTTTTATTTCATATGTGAACCACTCTTTACACATTTACTATTGTTGGTTTTCCCACATGATCTAATACGTTTGCACCAAAGGAATATAAAAAATTGGCCAAATAATATATGAACACATAATATGGAATTAATTCCCAAAAGAAAAATGCATTTGAAAATATCTGGTTTAGAATTAGTTTTATTGTAACAAAGCTACAACAAAGCAACGATGAGAAAAAAATAGGATTGGATTAAATGACAATTTAGTGAATCATCATGAAAGACATTTTTTGTCATGTCAGAAGCTGAAGCAGCCTCATTCTGAAGGTCTAGAGGTGTTTAAACAAGTACCGTTACCTTTATTCCTCCATTGAGCAAAATCTCGTCTGAATCTTGTGCAACATTATTTGAACTTACTTAAATCATTTAAAAAGGTACTAAACAAAAGAATCATTTGTTAAATGTTTACAGTTGAGTCATAATTCCCTTACTGTCATACGTAAAATATGACTAAATATGAATGATTGTATGCTTGTTGTTGCTTGCCATATGAAGCATGTAGATTTAGTTGTGGGAGAAAACTAGAAATTTTTCTAAAAGTTTGAATTTATTTCGACATTGAGCCATTTGGACATGACCCAATGAATCAAAGCAAACCTGCAAAATTCTACCAGCTTCTTACTTTTTTCTTTATTAAAATATGGATTTTTTTTTACCATATTTACTTCACAAATAAAATAATATTCAAATTATTTGTTCAATGACTATCAAAGCATTTTAATTTGGGGGAATAAAGAAGAGTAAGATTGGGCGGTGTGATGTGAAAATTGATTTATAATAAATAACTGAGCATTTTAGGAGTACCCTAATTTTTTTACACAATTATAGAATTCTTTGTAAAGTAATTTTGTGGTTTGTGGATATAATGCTTTTTGTATTTGCTGATGACATAAATCAGTCAAAAGTGCAACTTTGTACAATTTAAATATCCTACAAACTTTATGAAAAATACATTTTAATTCATTGATAAGAATGTGAGGTTTTGGTTAATGCACTTAATCTTCTGTGAGTGTTTAATTAAGTGAAAACTGTCAGTGCTGAAAGATTGATCGCTCACATCCATGACAGGTTTGAAAAGCTGCAGTGGACAGAGCTTGTGGTTTAACTGAAAATTAAAAACACAACCCATCCCCCTTCACTTCCTTAAATTTAATTTGACCACACAGGACTTCAGGAGAGAAAAATGCTGGTGTTCATTTGTCCCACACTCACATGTGTGAGGTTTTTTTTTAAAAGGAAAATGTAGGTAGAATTTGTAACCGTATTTTACTGAGGTTAAAGATGTGAGGGGCCCTCAGAAGACCACCAGGTCTATACTGTGTTAAACTCCTATACTCAAAAACCACACAACAGACCAAAGTGTGTGGGAACTGCAGTTAATGCAGTTAACTGGGTGAAGCGCTGATATGGCCGTGACCAGTAATTGCTGAGGATAAAATTTACTCAGCAGCACCTGCTCTTGAACAAAAGTTTGCTATTTTTAAAAGAAAATGCCAATATATGTTATTTCAGATATCAAATAAACAAGTTGATTCTGAACACAGAAAGTTGTCTGCATCAACAAACAGTTGCAAGTGAGAAAACTGTCAATTACATATGAAATATGCGTGTATCATAAGGTGTGTGTGGGTTAAATGTAAATCAGGAGATTAATGAGTTTAGATTTTTTAAATAAATTGCTTCAATTCAATTACAGTAAAATGTGATTTTATCTAAAGTGGCTTAAGAATAACTATAATGATGCATTAATAATATTCACTTAGATGCTGGTTCTTGTGATTTTATGTATATAAAAGATCACAAAACCAATACAGACACATTATAGTGACAGACTCTGATAACAAATTATACCCCCTTTAATAAATCTTCAAAACATACAATTTGTCATTTTGGTCTCTTTTTGTTCCACAGTCATTGTTTTTTGTTCTTTTTTCTTGCAGAGCATCTTTGCACCAGTATATATTTTCAAAATTGAATGTAAAGAATACAGATTTGCATCAAAGTTCTTTTAAAGCATCGTGATCTACAGCAGGTGTCAGCAGCACAGATCTCTGCGATCTGTGAGGGGTTAGTTTTTACTGCACATTGTGGCTTGCCTTTGTCATACCTAATATTATTTAAAGTGAACAAACAGTTGTTATCAGGAACATTTGGGGTTTTAAGTTGTTTTGTTTTTACTGTAAGTCATGGCACAAAGATCTACTCTTTACATTCAAATGCAACCATATACAACAAATGAGGGAGGAACACTCAACAACCCACATCTGAAAATCAAAACTAAAATGTGTAATACAGGAAGCACACAACTCAGACTTAATAGCTGACATGCAACAAAAAAATTTTGCCATTCAAGACGTTTATTTGCCCCTATTACCATATCTTGCTTGTGAATAAGTTATTATTGTGTATATAGTTATTATTATTATAATACTTGCTATATGCAATATACAGTGGCACACTCCTCAGTTTAAACTATGTTTTAATAAATACATTTTAAAAATAGTTTACAGTGTTTTTTTGTCAAAAAGTCAATAATATACATCTGTAAAAAAAAATAAAAACAATATATTTCTTTAAATAGTAAGTATAAGTGTAGCTCGATATTTGATCTTTAAAATCACAACAACATTTTGCATTATGATAACTTTCTTCGATGATACATAACAACATAAAACTTTTAACTGTAGCTGTAGTGGCAATAATGCAACATACAAATAATAAAAAAAAAACTTGTCTTTAAGGCCTTGGTGTACGTCAACACTGCTAACATTATTAAAATTTTAATAAATAATTATTCATAATTTTGTTCAGTAAATAAAATTGCTTGCGACCCCGTCAGGGAATAATCAGTTCAGAAGATGAATGAATAAATAAAACTAACATATAATCTAAATAAGAGTTGGTAAAACTAAACAGTGGTAGTTAAGTCTGTTTTAAATACGTTAGTTCTGATATGAAGTCATGAAATAAAATTGTCAACAATGTCCAATTAATTTGAACTTCTCAAAAATCACCTGGAAAATTTGTACAAAACTCAAACAAGGGTTTCTCTCATACAAGATGCTTATGACCCTCGTATGCTGGTGGGATGTAAGACAGGAGGTCATCCCGTGTATGTCACCCAGTCAGAAGTTTGCTGATATTTATTGACACAAAGAGTCCTGCCAGATAGAAACAGAAGAACAACAGAAATTAGAATAATACATATGTGACTGGCTTTTAATTACTAATAAAAAACAAATGCATAAAAGTTACCTGTTGCTTCTGTGTAGACTTTTGAACCATCAGGGCTGGTCACTTTACAGGAAACAAACAACTTTCTGTCTTCTGTCTTGTCCAGAATTGATTCAATTAACACAGTGCTTCCTAACGGGATGGGGCTTAGAAAGAAAAAAAACAATCATTAATTAGGGACAGCAATAGATGTCTGACTTAAGATCCAAAACAATGACTACCGTCAGTTTGAATCAGTATACAAGAATGACTGGGCAATTTTATTACCGCCTGTAGATTTAAAAAAAAATCTGTTTCGTACCTGCGGTAGTTGATGTTGAGATTAGCGGTCACAACTGGCGCACTAATCCAAGATGCATGAGTTCCAGTCACAGTATCAATCATGGTGGCTATCGCCCCCCCATGGACATGTCTGAAAACATTTAACACAATCAAACCAAAGCCAGAGTTTTGTATAGATCAATGTGATCACTATTAACTAATCAACCTAGTTTTGTAGTACTAGTACTTTAATTTTTCTGACAAAGACCTTCTTCAGAATAAGACGTAGCAGCAACATACATTCAATACACACAACATTCTCATTTGTGGGATCAATAAAGTATTTCTGATTCTGAAAATTATTCATATTTTTGGATCAATTAGTTTAGTTATATTAAAAAAAGCACTAATATTTGTCACCAAGTTTGAACACTAAAATGTATCTCACCCTGGAGGTCCTTCTAGCAGGTATCCAGCTTGAAAAATGCCCACACAATTTTGTTTGTCTTTCCTGACAAAAACAGCATATTCAAACGCTCCTCCTGGGTGTCTGATGTTCCGGGTAAAGAGACGTGCTTTTGCCTGGATTAATTTACTGAGATACATTCCACCTGAAAGAGAAAATGTAAATAAGAATGAGAACGTAGCAATTCAAGATTTTCCGAAAGTTTTTCTAAATTTATTTTTTGCTAAATTACTTAAATGTGACTTTATTGATTGGATCTGTGCTCGTAAATACATGTACTGGAAATAATCAAACATGTATTAATGAAGTGTGGACTACAAAGAAAATTGAAAATCAATCCAAAATTATTTTTGTATGGTGAGCAAAAAAGTGCCAGTCAATCATTCAACTTTCTGCTTTCAACAACAAGTATTCTCATTGGCTGGAGACACAAAAGCAGAAGAAGCAAGAAAAGACCAAAGTGGGTATTAATGCATACCCATAGACTTATCAGGCTGTCAGTGCTTGAAAAATTAAACAAATCTTTAGATAAAGCCCTCTAGTTTTTCTGGGGAAAAAACTTTACAAACAGAAAATAGATTCTTTAGATTTTTTTTTTCTTCTTTTTCTGATGTAGACACAAACATCTATATTTACCTTCAGGAGAAATTTGAAAATATGTTTCTAAGACTTCTGGAAATACCAGGTCCATAACTATAAATCAACACATTTAATATTAAATTAATGATATGATAAGTTATAAGAGTTTTTCTCGTCATTTAACAGCAACTTGGTGCTTAAAACCAAATTCCATGTTTGAAGTGAACCATTTCAGTCTGACTTGTTTGACTTTATCTCCTGAACAAATTATCTAATACAATCTGCTTGAACACTATGATAAACACAGTGATACCAAGTCAGAACAATCAAAATCTGTAAGGCTAAAGCAAAAAAAGTTAAACTTTGTAATAGTTAGGATTGTGTTAGTTATGTCTAACATCAAGCGTGAACCTTCATCACAAGAATTACCCTTGAAACACTATGTGCCATTCCCAAAAATTCAAAATATTTTTTATCATTGTCAAACTGCACCTGTAGCATACTTGAGAGACCGATTAAAACTTGGTATCTTTATCCACTGAGGTCGTTTTTCTTCTTCTTCTGTCTTCACTTCACATAGGCTGTTGTAATGATTATACAACTGGATCAGTTCTTCACCCCATGAAGAGTTGGGAAGGCTGAAGTCCCGAGGCTTGATCGATAGAATTGATGACAGTGTCTACAAAACAAGGAAATCAAGTTTTATTCAGAGCAAAGGCATGGCAGATTGAAAATAACATGAACTAATCTTATGTCAGTAATTGTATTTTGAAAGTAACTTTGAAACATTGACAGTATGAATACTATTCATACACACACACACATATACTGAATATAAGGCATGGTGGCAAAGTGGTTAACACAGTGGCCTCACAGCAAGAAGGTCAGGATTCAAGTCCCGGGCGGGACGAAGAATGGAACACTGGCCTATCTATGTGGAGTTTGCATGTTCTCCCCATGTATGCGTGGGTTTTCTCTGGATAGTCTGGTTTACAGCCAGTATGAAATTGCCCCAAAGAATGTGTGTATGTAGCCCAGCAACAGACTGGCGACTTGTTCGGGGTGTACCCTGCCTCTCGTTTTAAATTGGCCGGGATAAGCAATTAAGAACGAAACGAAAGACATATAGCCCTTAGTCATAATAATAGATCATATATAGATGATCATAATAATAGATTAACAGCTAGAATAACACATACATATAACATTGTCATGATAGGTCACAGGATCTATCATGATCCTATGAGCAATCCACAATCCCAAAGCACTACATAAATACTAGGCAAGGTAAAAACAATAAAGACAGTTTAAAAAGTGAAATCGACATTCATAGATCTATCATCATCTCTATCGCTGATAGATAGATCCATACTGATTGAAAGGGATTTAATTCAAACCCTAAAGTTTGTAAAGACTAGAGTAGAGGCACTGTATGGAAACTCCTGGAAACAGTGAGTCAGACCACACAAAGAAAGATGCTAGTCATTATGTCAGCTTATTTTTTACACCTACCACCATGTTCTGGACAGATGTGGTCCTCAATGAAACGCTGGCACAGTGATCCCTCAGATCTGTCTTCATCCATGAGAACAAGCCGAGCTTTTGAAAGCCTCTGAATATTCGCCCAAGATTTTTTGCCATCAATATACACGTTTTATAAACTGCTTGGAAAAGATATGATGGCGATCTTAATGATGCTGGCACCTTTTATAACTGCTGTAGAAAAACAAAATGCTAATAGCCTCCCTGTGACATGTTTGATTAATTTAATATAACTTGAGAGAAAGAGAAATAGGACTCTCTGTACTAGCCGGTGACTTTCATGTGTCACAATACAGGCAGTGACTTTCTATTTCCGGCATTAGGACCCGGTGTCACGTCACGGTGCGTCACTAGCAGTTTACATCATGATTGGTCGAGGATCTGAAACATTTCCGGCAATATCCATGCTGCCATGACAACAGATCATGCCGGTTTTTTTCTATTACCAGAAATGAATGAACATGATTTAGTAATTTGTTCCTTACAATTCTGTTCATAATAGGCATGTTCATACATCTGATTACGATTATTAAAATTTCTTACAGGAATTAATAAAGTATATTCAATTCGAACAGAAAAAAATAAAAAAGTTTGGAAAAGTTTGGATTCTTTTAACTTTCTTAAAAAACACAAAAACAAATGAATCATCAATAAGATAGTCATTACAGTTTTGTTCAATTAATACCAGCCACAGAGATGAGATCTTGAATTTCTAAATATTTAGAGACAAAAAACACCATCAATATTCCCTTTTCAAAATTGTCCTATAATTTTACTTAAAAAAGGTCCAATAAAAATGCTGCTTTATAGCTTTACAATAAATTTTATTGCAAAATTAACCCATAATGGCAAAGTTTGATAAACTAAACAAAATACTCAACACATCCTGAAAAAATATACGAATCTTTTTTTTACATTTTTTTTCTCATATAAATTGTGATCTGTAAGGACTGCATGATGATATGGTGGTTGATATTTTTTATGTCCACAAATATCAATATAAACACTTTTACCACCAAAATGTTGTCTGTAAATATCAGTAACAACTACTGATTAAAGTATTTCATTTTAACAGCATCATTTTTTTTTTTTTTTTTTTTTTTTTTACCATTTATCATTATTTTCCCATCATCCTTTTTGGATATGTACAGTCTATTTCTTTCTTTCATGGTTACTTTGCTGCTATAACACACAAGTTTCTCACGTGTGGGATCAGTAAAGTGATTCTGATTTGATCTGTGTGGATCCATCAAACTCATTTTTTCAGTATTCAAGTTTTGGATGGCTAGTTTGCATAACTGTAGCAAGAAAATGAAAAATAGAATGACAACTAGATTTTAAAAAGGTGTACTTTTGAAATTGATGAGTGCACTTAAAAGGTTTTAGCATTTTGGATTACACAGTTCAGACTTTTAACACACACTAGAGGGAGGTAAAGGTCCACTTAACTCAAGGAGTACAAAGGAAATAGATGAAAAACAAATTTAGGCATCAAATCTACATTCAAATTGCAATTTTTCAAACATAACTACATAAATACTTTGCATGATTGATATGTATAGTGCCTTTTAATTTGCTAGATTTACAATCTTTCACAAATAATATGAAAACATCATCTATTGAGAAACTTTTTCTCACTAAATGACCTTTGATATTTTTCTCATGGCATGGTTCTTTGTAGATTCCTGGATATCTACAAACTTTATATACAACTAACGTCTCTGTATCTGTAATACGATATCTGAATGTAATCTATTGTATTATGTGGCTTTGGAGTCCACTTAGTATTTACATGTACAGTATCTTGCTGTTCCGAAAAATCTGTAATACTTGTGACTCAGCTGCACCCAAACAATTACAACAGTATTCCATTTTCTTTCCTATCAGCCACACATGTCTCATGAATATTTTAATCAGCTTGATAAACATTATAAAACAAACCACCAGAACCACAATTTCATTGGTGAAGTGACAAAAAAACTATTCTGAAGAGGAAGTGCGTCTTCCATTTGAAAAAGTTCATTCTTTGGCTTCTTCTGGTTTCTTGTACTTTTCACACAAATCCCTGTAAAAAATAAGATATTGTAGAATTGGTAGGAATAAATTGGAGTAAATAGCTTTGTATGGTTTTTTGCCGAAAAAAAAAAAAAAGCAAAATCTTACCCTGCTTCTTTTATAGTCAAGTCCGCATTTGCACAGAGAGTTTGATCTCGGTCCAAAATTTGTTTTTTCAGATTCTGAACGTCCTGCTCAGCTTTAACTTTTGCATCTTCTTGTTCAGCTTAGACAATAAAGAAAAATAAATTGATAGAAGTTAAAAATTGCAGCTCCCAATAAAATAAACATTAACTTTTATAGAAATGAAAATAAAAAGAGGGTGTTTTATGTACCAGTTGAAATTCACTTCTTAGTCCATAAAGTAATAGTTTGATACGTTTGACAATTTCTTTCATTAGGAACTGGAGTGATTAGAAGTCAAAGGAAGAGCCAAGGTGTCATCAGCCTGATTATAAAACTGAAAATATGTGTTTCACTTACCTTTGAACTTGGCAAGGTTTTCCTGCAACTCAACTTTTCTTTTGTCAGCATTAACCTAAAAATGTAATGAATATTTGATAAGATTATTAAAAGAACATTTTGGGAAATGGTTAAAAATAAAGCCCAAATAGATCAACATCACCAGAGTATATAAGACAAAAGAAAATATATGGTAGAATAGAAACTACTAGTAAACTTGAGTGCACCTTGTCAGCATTGCAGGTCTCCAGGTTTGAAGTTAGACTGTTTTTTGATTCTTCAAGTTCGGTTTTCTTCCTTTTTATCTCCTCCAACTTTGCGTTGGCATCTTCCACAGACATCTTTAGTTCTTGGATTTTGGCTTTGATGGTAAAGATTGAGTCCTCTCTCCTCTTGATCTCTGCTAAGTTGTCCACAATACCAGTCCGTAGGGTGCGCAGTTGGAGTTCCTGACGCACAGTTTGGAACACTAACATGGCCATAGCCACCATGCTCAGGAAAACTAAAAATATAGCTAACTTCATTTCTCCTGAGAGTAGATGGAGATCTTTACGTGTAAAACACAAATGACGATTACCTGCTTACCTCGATCGTACCTAGAGCTACTAAACCGGTTTTCCCTGTCAAACAGGGCGTGACAATTCACCTGCTTCCTGCTGACTGACTTTATCTCAAGTTGAAATCAAATAAAACAAATTAATAATTATCACTAGACTTTGACAAATATTGTATTTTTTTTACATGTTTTAATCTTGAAATAAATTTTAATTTGCGAGCACAATTAGGATCAAGAAATTCCAACCAAGCTTGCAAAAGGAATCTTGTTCATTTTCCTCTTTCCAACTTTTTTGAAAGATATAACAGATCAGCAACAGTAAAAAAATCTTCAAGCAATTTTTAAAAGTAAATTTACATTAGATCTCCTACAATGTATTGCTTGATTTTAATTGTTTTATAAAAACAATGTTTAATGCAAATATTTTTCTCTAAACAAAATTTGTGATCATAAATGATTTGTGATCATAATACACTCTGTACACTCTAAATTTTGACACCATACACTGAATGAATTAGGATTAGGATCAACTAGACGCAAAAACACCTGTCTTTGTTTGTTCATCCTACACAGGTAGGTGTACCTATGTGACGCAAGAAGGAACTTTTTTTTTTTTACATGAGGAACTGGATCATCACTTTAAAGTGCGGAACAAGCTTGTGACATTTTCAATCCCTTCTCTAAAAAAAGATCACTGCTGCTTCCCAGAATGAAGACTCAGTTTCTGATCCCCCTGGCTTTAGTGATGTCTCTGATTCTGATAGGACTGATGAAAGTACGAAAAAGAGAGTTTGAGAAGGAGGAAAGGCAGCACAAGTTGCATGACATCAAACTGCAGGTGACCAACGATTTTCTGAACGAATACGAAGCTGAGTCTGCTGATACAAACGATCAACTGGGAAAGGTTAGAGGTGACTTAAAAACGACACAGGAAGAAGTAGCTGATCTCACTGTTCTTGAACAAAGGATGAAAGAAGACTTGCTTCAATGTCAGCAAAAAGAGGTGAGGGGATCTAAAGATGTCATATGCTTTGAAGAACTGTAGAAAGTATTTTATAATTGTTTATTTCAATCAATATTTTATGTAAAAATGAATAAATCTTGTGGTCATTTCCATATATTTATCTAAGGTTTATTAAAATTTTGAATGCATTATTCCTAGAAACCCCTTGACTAAATACTGGCAGCAAAAGAAATGCTCAGCTCTTCACATGCAATGGAAAATATTGATATAGATGTACACAGATATGTACACAAATATATATTTTTACATAGACATTAAAATGTACACATATGTGAACATGTGTTCATTCCATTGTATGAATGGAATGAGAAAGCCATGTTCATTTAGCTGTGTGTTTAAAAATTTGCTATCAGAATCCACTGAACCTAAAATCCAAAATCAGAATTCGGTATCCTTTACAATACTGATTTGAATATACTCGTGTCTATCTCTGGGTTGAACTCTTGCAACCCATAAATAGTTGGGTAGATGTGCATCTATATATGAGTACATGTGCAGATAGATAGATTGATGGATAGATAGATAGATAGATAGATAGATAAAAACTTTATTAATCTCCTGTTTCTGATGTCCAGCAGCAACAAATCACATGTACAAATAAATAAAAAATTTAACAATAAAAGTTACAATCGCTAGTAATAAGACACCCCATTGGACTCAGTTCCTTCCAGGAACATATGTTAGATTAAATTGCCATACATATGTGAACGTGTGTGTATAGCTTAAGACATGCATGTCAATTTAGTGGTGTGTTTTCATTTTTGCCCTCTGAATCCATTGATAAGTGTGTTTTTTGTTGTTGGGTTTATTTTTTCAGAAATCTGATTCAGATTTGCTGGCAGAAATTGAAATAGAATTCAATAATCTTAAAAGTAAGTAATGTTTCACATTAGCTGATTTTGAAGATTTGTGAAGAACAGTGTCATCACTGTTTTGTGGCTTTAACTTTTTCCAAAATACATTTTTTCCATTTTACTGGTCAGAGGAAAATAATATATGAATGTATTTGCAGCTGAAATAGAGAAAGAAAAAACTGTCTGGGACAAAGAAATAGCTGTACTGACAGAGCAACTAGCAGGACGGAGTGCCATTTGTGACTTTTTGAAAAAAGGGATGTCAAATGCAGGGTAAGATATTAATTTGTTAAAATTAATTCTGCCAAATAAAATTGTGCATTATTTTTTATACTGTTATGCTAATTGGTTTCTATTTTGCAATCTTATTTCAAAGAAATATTTGTGGTGACAAAGAGCCTGAAGAAGAAAATGAAGAAGCACTCGAAGAAAACCCAATCAAAGAGAAAAAACCCACAGAAGAGGACATACAAGAGGAGAAACCTAAAAAAGAACAGGCAAAAGATGAGGATGTAAAAAAAGAAGAGGCAGAGAAAGCTGAAGAAGAGGCAAACGTAGACGCTTTTGAACAGAAAAACCTTGAAGTTGAGGTCAAAAACAAAGAAGAGAAGGCTGAAGTTCCTAAAATGAAAGAATCAATAGTAAAGAAGAAAAAGACCCTATGATAAGATGATGTTCTCTTTTTTTTATCTCAAATACTTTCTCACTTCTAAAAACAACGCAGACTCTAACTCGGATGTGAATCTCCTGCCTCAGTCATTATATTACATCTGATAAAGACATTTAAAAAAAAGCAAATAAAGGTGGTTGCACATGTCTCAGAGAAATCAATGGCAATGTATAACTTTGTTTGCTTCTGCACAGCTAACATTAATGTCTAAACTCAAAGTGATCACAATAGGTAGTCTGAAAACATGTATGCACAGGTAAAAGATGTTTGTATTATATAATAGGTCATTACCAAGTGAAAATTGCCACCAAAGTTTTTCTGAAATACTACTTATTCACATGTGAACTTTGAATGCAACTTTTATGACATTGTCCAGAACGCTCTTTTTCTTTTTTATTTGTTTGTTTTTAACACATGTATAATTAAAAACCTAGGGAAGATACATTTGATGGTTACATTTCTCGTACATTTATTTTTTATGTGTAATATTTGAGTAAAAACTGTCTTCAGTGTTCTGATTTTATTCATAAAACTGAAAATGTGATGAGTTGTGTTGTATGAGCCGTGTTATTTTTGAATAGGAAATGAGGCTGTAGTTATAGGAAAAGATACTCATATTCACAAGTTGTCAAACAAACATCACAAAAATGTTCCCCACAACTGGCCATGCATCTAGCATTAGGCTGTCAGGTATGGGCTCGCGTCCCTGCTACGATAGGTTAGATATGCAGTATAAAAGATGGATGGAGTGATGTATAGATATTTTAATCCTATTCTTTATGCTCACATGCATCACTGTTGTTATCTTGGTTGTTATCTTGGTGTGTTCGTTTCTGCCAAGACAGGTTGTCCCGAGTTGTGGAACTGCAGTGCCAGATTCTTTTGTCTGACATAAAGTGTCAAAATTTGGGCTAAAGGGCTTTAGAACTCAAAAAGAAAAAAATGATGAGAATGTCTGTGTAATAAGTAAAATGTTTTTTTGTGTTGTTTCATTGCCAAGTTTCCATGAACTACCAAACAAATTTGTGGAAAGAAGTTTCAAAAAGTATATAAAAAAGAAATTTACTCTCAGTTGAATTGAATTAATACCTAAACTGCTCCAAATTTTCCAATAACTTTTTAATAAACATGAACTCAAATTGGAAGAAGAGTGTGAGAACAGATGTGAGCCAGTTGGACAGGTAGATAAACATTTGCTTTCAGTGGGATTAAATATTCTCATGCGCACTGTATTGAATGGCCCAGAGCCTAAATACATATTTGACCTTCTGATGCATGATCATCCACACCTTTACAATTATGGTCACCACAATTTCTCCAAACTGTTAAACGTCAACAAATTTGCTCCTAACTTATCCTTAACTATTTTGTGGGCAACAGTGGTGACAATCACAGCCATCTGTACCCATTTTAAAGTGCATCTTTCATTTCGGGCCGTTTAAAATTAAGTTTTGATAATTAAATTTGCTTTGAATGTAAAACTTCTGCTTTGTTTTCTTCACCAGAAATGCCTTTGTAGGTTTGAAAAATTGGCAATAAAGTGAATAAAACTGTTATAACACTTATCAGCTTTTTCTATTTTTTTTGCAAATAATTACAGGTGGCAATAAAGCCTTAATGTCATTGGATAAAGATGTAACCCAAAAGAATTGAATTATGTTAATTTTTTTTGTGACTCAGTAAACGTGTTCCAAAAGGAAAAGATGATTAATAGAGAAACCAACATTTAATATAATTAATTCATTAATCTTCTCTTATCCCTTCATCTTTTTTCATCCATTCATCCATATTCACTTGTGCCGAAGCCTATCCCAGCTAATTCAAGGCGAGAGGCATGGTACACCCTGAACAGGTCGACAGTCTGTAGCGGGGCCACACACAAACACACAGCCATCCATACACACTCATTCCAAGGGGCGGTTTTGCAGCGGCCAATCAACCTAACTTCCATGTGTTTGGAGGATGAGAGGAAACCAGGGCACCCGGAGGAAACATACGCATGCACGGGGCGAGCAAGCAAACTCCACACAGAAAGGCCAGTGTGTACCTACTGCACCACTGTACAGCCCACATTTGATAGCAAAAAATAATCCTTTTAAATAATTATTCTCTAGTTAAACTTTCTTCCACAGCAAGTTCTCAGCCCAAGTAACATGATCTACACTTAAGTGTTTGTAAATGTATTCAAATCAGTTTAACCAGAGAATCTTTGCTTGATGATTTCTGCAGAATTACGGTTGTGTTCTGACTTGGTTTACCAGTACCAAGACAGAACGATCACAGTATGTTATGATAAACTGTCCCCAGTCAATTACAGTACATGTAAAACATGTAGTTGGAAAGTACAGACAAACCCTCATCCCGATTGCTGAGATAATAATTTGCATCTTCAAAAAGCAGTGTGCAAAATAAAAGCACAGGAAGCATATTATCAATCAATCTTTTGCATGCTAACATTCAATTTGGAGAGAATTTGTGTTTGCACAACCCATTGTGCAGAAATTTAACATATTTTTATCAAAGTCAGTTATTTTTAAATTATGGGAAATGTACATTGTCCAAAGATGGTTCCGTTGTTTTTACAGTATGGTTAGCAGGTGCTCTTCTAATTCATGTCATCTAAAGTACATGATGTCTTGACCTTTAGATTCAGTTTAATGGCTCAAATCATGAGTTTTTTCTTTTGCTAGACAATGCCCCCTATTCCGAGGTTGACATCACAGGGATAAGTATTGAATAATAATTGTTAACCTTGTCTGCCTCCCTTTTTCTTAGTGACCCTGCCTCAGGGCATTTTGTGACTATCTGTGTGTTCCTGGCATGAACAAGGGAGTGAGTGAGGGACATTCAGAGATCATGGGCCAATCAGTTGAATGAATGCTTCTGACTTTCACTTGTTAATCTTTTGGGTTTTACTCATGAAACGAGTAGTTTTTGTTGTTGCTCATTTAAAAATAGAAACATTTTTGTGAGGTTAAGCTTGATAAAAAGTGGTCTAAGTTGCAATTCTAGTTTTTTTTTTATTCATATTAGTATTTTCAGTTTTCAAAAAGGAAAAAAGAGAAAAAGTTGTTTCTCTTAATCTACATGTTTCTTTGTTCACAAGCAGTACATACACATTACTTCTTCTTCTCTTTCTGGCATTTGCCTTCAGGGGTCATCAGTTTCAAGCCAGTTTCTTCCATCTAATCCTGTCTCCTGCATCCTCTTCGGTCACGCCATTTGTGTACATACACAGTACACAAATGTTAATAAATTCCAACCTTTGCGTCAATATGCTTACATATATATCTATGGTGGTATTTATTGTTTGTGATGGAGGCAAAACTACAGAAAAGTTATTTTAAAGAATACTTTGCAATTCGTAATCTGTTATGTACAAAACTGACCTGAGTTTTCTGTCATTTGGCTTTATGTTGTTATTTCTCACTCTGCCCCACACCACTCTCCATCTGGTGCAGATTAAAACACTCCCCTCAGGCTCTCAATTAGGCAATCGGGAGATATCATTCCGCCCCAATAGGCTCACAAGGTCATATCAAGAGTGGTTAAAGGGTAGAAACTGTCAAAACAATGATAAAGTTACTAAGTTTTAAAGTATATTTGATTTACTATTGATGATATTTTATTTATATACAGCATTTTTTCACACTTTTTGTGAATCTTCATGTTTATCATTTTAATTAAATTGCACTAACAATTTTTTGTGAGTATTTCCAACTTTGTAAATACAAAGAAAAATGCCCAAACTCTAATTATGAACATTAATTGCTACTTTTTTACTAAAACTGCACCAAACATTTGTTGCCATCAAATGAAAAAAAATAAAAAAACATCTCGACCTATGTGTAATGGGGCTCCATTCTTTATTGATTGGGATATCTGGGAGGTGATTTGGACTTGACAGATGAGAGGGTCCCACATCATCACCAAACTCAATCTGTCATGCTGTGAGCACACTGAAAGGGAAGGTCACACTAGCTTCTCAGATGTCGATGCATCCCATTTGAAGTGGTTCGCAAAAAAAATGAATCTAGACATTTAACAATTTAATTTTATATTTGGATCTTATTCGCTATATCTTGTTTGTCCTTCAACCCTTTAATGATGTTTGTGTTTTGCTAAGTGTAGAAATTCAATTAGGAAATTCTTCGCAAAAAAAGTTTGAAGACCAAATGAAGGCCAAATTGTTAGGTATCAATACTGATTTTTCTGGCAACAACTTGTTTTTGTGGATCGCATCACACAATACACCACCAAAATTGTGCAGGATATTCAAATGTGAAATGTTCTGGACTTTCAAAGCTCATTTTAAACAATTGTTCACAAGAAAACATCCAAAATAATGTCTATGAGATTATTCTTATCATTTCACCTACTCAGAATGGCAGGATGGAAACTATCATAAAACTGTGCTGACACACTGCTCTATTTTTAGTCTTTCAAGTTTTTCTTTTCTTTTCAATGATTTAAAAATGTATCAAAAAATTCCAAACACTTTGTAAAAACTGGGTATCTCAACAATTTCACTTTTAAAAGTTTATGTTCACAAAAAAAGACAAAGGGCCTTCCTGTTTGATGTTCATTCTCTTCACAGACATCATCTGAAAGTTATTTGACTGTACAAATGCATTTGTGTGTGTGTGTCAGAGTTCACAGTGGAATGAACACAACATGTATTGATCAGACTAATGTGGGGAGGAAAGGTTTCAGGCCACAGCAGATGATCAATATAACTCTAATTACATGTGTGTGAGTGTGTATGTTACTGAAAAACTGACAACCACCACTAAAGAAAAAAAAATCAAATGGAGCTGTGTATATAAATGTTGGCCCACTGAGGAGAAGCTCACAGGATCGTACACCACTCAGTCATTTTTTTTAAATAGTGCACACTTCCAATAGAAATTGTTATTAATTTAAACTTTTACTATTCGACCTTTTAATGCCTTGCTTGTGTAAAGGAATCAAGTAAGTATATTCTTTGTTTTTACACCTTTGGGGACATTGTCAAACCTGTTATTTCTAGGCATATAAGACTGTCGACAGGATTTTTGTTTCAGCAGTGACTCATCACTACTGCTTTGCCAATTTGTGTTATGAACAAGTTCCTAAAGTGTGTGAGGAAAACTAACTTGACTTTGTTCTTTTCACATCCAGTTTTCACTCATTTTTCTCATTTCCCACAGGTCTTTCCAGTTTGTCTGGCTCTCCCTGATTGGCCAGAGGCTGTGTGATATGTTTGATATTCGGTTGTTTTTTTGCGATATCCTCTCAACTAAATATCAGACATATTTCTACAGAGTCTGACACTGACTTCTGATTGCTGATTCTTAAAGAAGTTTGCAGGTCAGGTAAAAGTTTTTTGCTACGCCCTTATAATTACACATGGTTCATTGTGTTACAGTCGGAATCACATGCAAACTTAATAAGTCAGGTACATTTGTTGGTATAGAACATTACATTTATGTCATTAAGTAAAGGGGCTGACACTGACCTTGAACAGAGAATTTCAGTATTTACTTTGTATTTGGTCTTTTTTTTTTTTTTTTCAAACCTAGACACACCTTAACAATCATTTACCAGACAAATGAGAAGAAGGGCTTTGACTAAATGGGCGTTAAAAGATGAATGAACATCCTGCTCTACGGGCAAATAGGTGTGGCACTTGCAATGTGATAAAAATAAAGACAAACTTTGAAATCGCCTTGAGCACATTTAGACAAGTATGTTAGCACGTCTGTTTTTTTCTCAGTAGTTCAAATAATTATGTTGTACATAAATACTGTGCGTCATTCTTATGGCAAAATCTAAAAATATTTATTATTTGTTATGTGATTTTATTTGTGCAGCTCTTAAATAAAGTTTGATGACTCATTAATATCCTCCAGAGTGGTTCACTTCTGTCTTTGCATGCCAAATCAACATTTATTACATCAGATGCAGTGAGCCTAATATTTCAGCTATTAATTATCTTCTTAAATAGGTTAATCTGACATTGGTATGAGATGCTTTCTGACTTTTAGTTATTGTAAAACATCTTCTTGCAGACTTAGTGGATTCCTCAAAGGACATTTATGATGTCATAGCCCTTTTTAAAAAAAAGAAGAAAACATGTTAAGAAACAACGTGATGTGCCTGTGGGTGAATCAGTTTGAAAATTACACTTTTGTCTTGTCAGGAACGATTTGTTTTATTATTTGAATGAATTGTTGGGAAGTACATGTCATGGAGATATTTTCCATTTAGATAAAGCTTCCAGCACTCATCTAAATTTTAGGCAGATGAAATATCACATTAAATCAACAATTATAGCAACAATAACACAGTTGTAAAAGGCTTCTCAGAAGCTGACACACTTCATCTGAATGCTGTTTGACAACACATCTGTGAGACCAACCAAGACAAATAAGTGATGCCTTTTTGAAATTCAAACGCTTATTAAAGATCTAGAGCTACTAAAAGTGCAAGCCATCTGTATAGCAGGTGATTTCACTCTAAAAATACCCTTTTGTGAGTTTTGAGTAGATAAATAAAGTGTTTTAAGTTCTCTCATAACTTTGGACAAGCATCTGATAAAGCATTGTCCATGCCAATAAAATATTAAAATTAAACATGTTTTTTGAAAAAAATTTGTACCCAACATACTACATCTTTATACGTTTTCTTTTTTCATCTAGCTTGAATTTTACTGATGTTTTTTTCTATTTCAGTGAGATCGTAATAAATACTACCTTCTGATTTGAAAGCTGTATTGTTTTATAAAAGTTTGATCACTTCCTCCAATATTTATGATGTTTTTGGTCAATCGAACCACCACCGTTGTTATAAACATGTGATAATTCTTACAAAGGTTACTATTGCAGTGATCAATTAAACAGATTTGAATTATTTAAAGCAAAAAAAAAAAAAAAGAACAAAAAAATGAGTTGTCTCAGAGAAGGTTCTTTCTAAATTCAATTTTACACGTCTAACGCCATCGTGAAAGATAATATATGTTTAATCACATTATACCGGTATGTTGATCCACATCAACATGTTTTTAAAATGATTATTATCATACCGTTGACATACACCCTTACTTCTCCCTGCCTGCTCATCCAGCCATTGTCACTGCTGAAGGACCAAAACTGGTAGGTTTAAGAAAGAGATTCTACCCACAAGCCATCTGTTTGCTCACATCTAAACCTCATTTCCCTTCCCCTTTGCCCAAACTGATTTATACAACTAAATTACCCCACGGTCATTTCTGTTATATCATTCTGTCTGTGAATAAATGTTTCTTTTTCTTTCTTTTTAAAAAAAAAAAAAAAAACTTTGTTGGACATTGCATAATCCGCCAACATAGTTTTTATGTTTTAGCTTATTTTTCATGCTATGTTATTTTTATACTGGATGCATGTAGAAAAAAAATACATGCATCCATGTATTTTTTTTCTGTGCATGTGTCTGTGCAATCAGAACAAATGTGCAATAGGTGTGACAATAAAACCTATTTATCTTATATTAACATTATTTTATTAAAAGTAATATTTTTCTCTTTGGTTTGTTTAACTTTAGGTCTTTTGGAAAAGAATATTAAAAGTTAAAGATATGATATTTGTGAAGCCGGATAGACAAAAATGTTTAAAAGCTATTCATTTGTTTAATAGGGTACATTATTAAGAAAGTATTAGTTTTTGCTTAAAAGTAACTCAACGCATGCATTGCATATTAAACACAGAAACACTAGTCTCTTTTTATTAAAATTATATTCAACTGTTTTGTTTGGCATGCACAAGTTCTCTTTTTATGGGCTGTTCCTTACCGTTATTATATTTTTTTTTTTTGGAAAATGTTTTTAATTACATTTTAAAAATGCTATAGTCCTTCATTTTTTTCTAAACAATTCATTTTAATAATATTTATTTTATCAACACAATATCAACAGATCTCCAAAATTTCTTGTTGTATTCATCGTTAATTTCTTAAAATCCAAAATCCAACACAAGGTATCCTGTGATCTAGCACGACAATTCATGTTGGTCAATCAAGACAGAAAGTCTAATTAAATATGTTTGAACATGTAACAAATGCAAGATAAACTGACTCCTCCTCATTCCAGCAAATAAATTATTTTGCAGCTCATTAAACTGTCTTTGACTAAGATCAAATTTAGTTCAAACTATGCTGATTGAGGTTAAATCAGAATGTACTGTATGTTCATCCAAATGAAAACATTTCCTTATCTGATTATGTAATTACAAGTTATTGGATAGTTTGTGCAAGAAAATCTACACAAAAGAATGAGAAAATAATCTACAGACCCACAAATGATATTGATTTCCCAAAGAATGGTCTGACATTATCTCATATCTTTTCTCTATTTATCAAGCAAGTGCATGATAAACAACCACTTTTTGTAAGATTTATGAAGAACTCTTCAATGCTGTGAACCTATATGTTCATGTTATTTATATTGTTGTAATAAGAGTTTGAGCATCATCAAATTTGATAGTCATTTAAGTAATGATAAATTCCAAATTTGGAATTTATTTCACAGCATATGCTACAGCAGTAACGACACAAACTGGGAGGTGTCCCTGTCTGATCTACTCAAAGGGTCAGATGGCATCCATTGAGAAAAATGTTATGTGAAAGTGTGCACTCTATCCTCTGGGGCATTGTCTGTGAAGCTGAGGGAATGACGAACATTGCAATAATAACGCTCGTGCGTTTCCATTTCTTCTTAAAGCATGTTTGCGTGCAGAAATGTAAAAGTGACAGAAAAGTGGGGGTTAATAAAATGTGCAGTATAAATAACTGAGTCTACACAGAGTACAAGATTCACACTGAGGAGGGAGTACAGAAAACTAAAAGGCAGGAGAAGGAATTGTAAAAAAAATTGAATTGTATACGCAACAAAGAAGAGCTCAAAGAAACTAAAGGAGACCTCAGCAACAGCTTCAGAGATTTTTTTTCAAGGTTTCATTGGTACACTTCACTGGTAAGAGCAGCACCTGGCTTTCTGTAATTAGATTTGATTTGTATTAACATTTAAATGTTTGTCTTCAGAAATGGCAAATACAGCAAGATTACTTTTGGTTTCAGTCTTGGTCCTCACAACCAGTCTTCCATGTTTTTCTGTGCATAGCAGTGGTGAATGCTTCTTCAATACTAAAGGTACAACCTTTCAATGTGATTCTTTGAATATTAATCACACACATAGAACATCTACGTATAGAAGAAAATATTTCCAGAAGCCATGAAAAGTTTTCAACGGGAGTTATATAACAGACCCAAAATTTGCTTTCCTTCTATTTGTGAGTTGTTTTGTAAATTCATATGTTTAAAAAAAAAAATAAAAATATATATATATATATATATATATATATAAAGTTTTGTCTGATTTAAAAGTTAGTTATGTTCAATTAAAAAAAAACAACTAAGAAACGTACAAACATGATGACCAGGTTAACTTTCCAACGATCTTCTTATGACAATTTATAAATGTCCTTTTCTTGATGTCACTTTTCTGCACATCTCAAGAAAGGAGATGGTCATCTGTCACTAACTTATCATTTTAAGGTAGCTGTGAACACTTGGGGCAGATCTATGGAGCTGGAGAGAGTTGGTTGACTGATGACTGCTACCAGTGCATCTGCATGGAACCTTTTGGAGTGGGATGCTGTGACAAGTAAGCCTACTTTCCTTCACAAAAGATAATTTTCTAATAAATGTGTTCTAACTGCAGTCTAATTAATCTGTTTTTTCTGCAGTGAATACAAACCTGTGGACTATCCAGAATGGTGTGAGATCATTCGCAAACCGAATTCTTGCACTAGTGTTGCAGTGATGAGGATGAATCACAAACTACCCTGCCTTTGGGGGCAAGGTCGGCTTCGAACTGGAGGACATCCATGGAAATCTGACAATGACCCTTTGTTTTAAAAGCAACTATTCAAATAAAAGATACTAATAGACTGATACTTATTTTTGTTTTTATTTAATAATAACAGTTTAGGACAGAATCTTATTGATGCAGAAATCAAGCATTTTACATTATAAGTAACAGATGTTGATGCTTCGTTTTGTCTGCTGACCCGTTCATCCCTGACAGGGTTGCTGAGAATGCCGGAGCCAATCCCAGCTGACTGAAGGCAAGAGGCAGGTTACACCCGAAACAGCTCGCCAGTCTATCACTGGGCCACACACACAACCATCCACACACTCCTTCCTAGGGGCAATTTCCTAGTGGCTAGTCCAACTAACATGCATGTCTTTGGAGGGTGGAATGAAACCAGAGTACTCAGAGAAAACCCACGCATACACAGGGAGAACAAGCAAACTCCACAAAGAAAGACCAGTGTTTCAAGCCTCGTCCCCATCTGGAACTCGAACCCAGACCTTCTTGCTGTGAGGCCACTGTGCTGATGTTAATTTGTCCTGATGTTGATGCTAAATGTTAAATTTTGTCCTAATACTGTCACATCATTCATCATAATTGGTGCGGCAAATATTTGTGCGGTATTAACTTACTCATATTATAAGTAAATGGTATTTGCTCTGTAAGTGTAGATTGAATGTTAATCTTAGATTGGGGGTTGCGAATATAGCCTCTTTAACTGTAAGAGTGAGTTTTAGTTTTGAAGAATAAAACTGATCTGTATGAACTTGGGGGAAAAAAACAGAATCAAATCAAATTTAGTTACTTTTTATATGCCTTGGTCATTAACTGTGGTTGTCTAAACTAATATGTCTAAATGTAAAAGTAGGTAAACAATAGATTTTTTTTCAATGATTTAACATTTTATTTACTTGGGAAATCATTATACCTCAAAAGACAAGGAATACTGGAAATACTGTTTTTTTTGTTTTGCTTTTATTTACATGAAAAATAATTAAATCGGTTTTAAAAAGGACTTAAAGTAAATAGATCTTTGGGCAAATGCACGTGTTTTGTTGATGAAATTGGCGCGCTTTCGTGACGTCAGTAGCGTGCGCCGTGTTGTTTCCTCTGTTGCACAGTTTTCTTTGCTGTCTGGTGTTTTTATTTATGAAAACTTCATAAAACTCATAAAGTCATGTGGATATTGAATCCCCTGGAATCTGGAGGTACATTTGTCGTAATTACTGACAGTTTTGTTACCGTATTTTCTGCTATAAAGTTAATTAAAAACAGCAAAATTGAAATACAAGGTTCAACTTGATATAAATATTCACATAGTTTTTTAAGCACTTGGTAACTGAGTGATATTCTCTAAAAAAAATCTGATGGCAGAAGTCTGATTAAGCGTGAACCTTTGGTTGAATTATTTAATTAATCTTAACAGTGGAAAAAATGTATTTCTCTGCTGAGAATTGAAACAATGCAAAGTTTGTGATTATGTACTTGTTACATTGTTCATACTTCCTGTTAACGTAAGGATGTGATTCAAATCAAAGCCACATCCGCAGAGAAGACTTGATTTTTTTTCCTTTTTGCATTGATCCATTGATGCATTGATACTGGCCTGGAATAATATGCATTGTGCGAGATTAGACCGGATGAAGCATAAAATAGGCAGAGTGTCATCAAAAAGTGGGGAAGAGTGTCTATAGGTCGTAGTTTCATAAAATAGGTTTTTAAGAAAATAAATAGGTGTTCTGTTCTGCAGGAAAGTGCTTCTTTTTTTTATTATTATTCATTCCCAAACACCTCAAGATCAATATCTACATCAACACTGAAATTCAGTAGAACTCCCCATGCATCTGGTTGGGTGCTTGTTGCACAAAGACATGATGCTTATCGAATACACTTTGATTACCGGAGTGCATCTTCTTTCTTGTGCAAACGTCCACCTTTCCAGAACAGGTGGAGGAAAATCTGGAGAGGTGGAATTTTGCATTAGAAAGATTGGGAATGAAGATAAGTCAGAGTGAGTCAAAGTAGATGTGTGTGAATGAGAGGGACCCAAATGGAGGACCCAATTTAGAGCTAACAGGCAGAAGAGATAAAGAAGGTGGAAAACTTTAAGTACTTAGCATTTATGGAGAGTGTGGGAAAGAGGTGACGAAGCATGTGCAGGGAGCCTAGAACGGGTGGAGAAAAGTATCAGGTGTGATATGTGATAGAAGAGTTTCAGCTAAAATGAACGGAAAAGTGTACAAAACCGCGGTGAGACCAGCTATGCTGTTTGGTCTAGAGACAGTGGCCCTGAGAAACAGACATCAAACAGAGATGAAGGTAGCACAGATAAAGACGCTGAGGATCTCTCTGGGAGTGACCAGTATGGACAGGATTAGAGGAACAGCACATATTAAAGGTTTTGAAGACAATGGCAAGGAGGCCAGATTGAGATGGTTTGGACATGTGTAGAGCAGAGAGAGAGAGCACATCAACAGAAGGATGCTAGGTTTGGAACCACCAGGTAGGAGGCCTATAGAAAGACCAAAGAGGAGGTTCATGGTTACAATGAAGGAGGACATGAAGCTGCTTGGCTGAATAGGATGGAGGGGACTGACTTAGATGAAAGAAACTGACTTGCTGTGGCGACCCCTGAAGGGAAATGCCAAAAGGAGAAGTGTGTACACTGTACAGAAAAGTAAATCTATGATTATCCTGTTTGCATATTTTGTGGATTCTACTAAAGCTGATGCATTTAAGGTGATGGCAGGGAAGTGTAGACAAAGTGTTTGAAGTGTCTGCTGTCCTAATTTTGTGTAGTTTTTTACTCCTATACCATTTTAGTTCCAATTGAAAATTTGGTTTCTTAATGCTTACTTTTGGTTTCTTAATGGGTGAAGACGGCCGCGTGGTTAGAGCGTTCGCCCGCGGACCGGAAGGTCGCGGGTTCGCGTCCCACGGAGAGCACGTCTAGGGTCCTTGGAGAAGACACCTAACCCCCGCTTCTCCCACCATTGGCGCCGTTGAAGGGCAGCCTGCTGCGGTGTAAGGAGTGCAGCAAACAAATTTCCCCGGTGAGGGATGAATAGAGTAATTCATTTATTTATTTATTTATTTACACATAGAGGTCGTTATACAAGGTTATAACCTTGTCTCACCATCAATTTTTAACATGATTATTTTCTTTTGTAAAAATATACAAACCAATATTTCATAATATTTTGCATTGATTACAGCATGCTTTAACATTTGACGTGTTTTATATGTAGCCTGAAATTCTGTGCTTTTTACAGGTCAGACCCATTATCTCCTTTCTGGAAAAAACTATGTGGTGGGACGTAAGAACTGTGACATCCTTCTTTCCAATGATCAGTCAATCAGTAGAGCTCATGCCCAGCTCACTGTTACTGACCAGGTGAGGGAAATGTTCTACTGGAGATTAAAAGAAATATTGTATGTGATCATTTTATATGTTGTCACTGAAGCAAGACATGCTGAAAGTGAAAATAATTTTAAATACAAAGACTATTTGAATGATTGGACCACCTTTATTCTCTAGTACAGTTTGAAGTTTTTTGGTCATGGAGTTCATCATACTGTAGCTTCACAGGTCACCACAGGAATCCTCCATCACTACATTATGGTAGTGGTGGACAATTGACACCTTCCTTTTCTGGAAAAAAACCCACAAATGTTCTTTGTGGTCTGGCAACAGTCCATCACCTTTACCCTGATCATCTTTGAGGTGTGTTTGGGGTCATTATCCTGCAGGAGTACTGCTCTGCGGCCCAGTTTCTGAAAGGAGAAGATAGATAGATAGATTTACTTTATTAATCCCACACTTGGAAAATTTGTGCGTTACAGCAGCAACAAGAAAGAAATAGACAGTATTTATACAAGAAGATAAATAAAAAATAATAAAATATTAAAATAATAAAATAGAGGGAATAATGTGACAAAACATTGAGGTCACTACAGACTGTAAGTGCAAAGGGGGTAAAAAAAAAAAAAGTAACACAAGAAGCATGAAGTGACAAACAGTGATGAATTACATGAGCATGAACCAGTTATTTGCTATTCTGTGATCATGCTCTGTGTGATCATGATCATGCTCTGCTTCAATATTTCACAGCACATATTAGAATTCATGTTTTTTTCCGATACCAGCAGCCCGCACACACCCCAGAGTATGACACTCCTACCACCATGTTTGATGGTAGGCAAGGCACACATCTTTGTACTCCTCACCTGGTTTCTGCCACAGACGCTTGACATCATCTGAACCAAACTGGTTTATCTTGATCTCAAACCACTGAACGTAGATCTAGAAATCCTGGTTCTTAATTTGCAGGTCTACAACAACAAGTCTCATTTGATGAAAGGTCTGCAATAAGTTATTTGTGAGCTTTTTGTGCATCATATTTAGGGGAGGCTTCCTTCTTGGACAAAAACAATGTAAAGCAATTCGATGCAGGCGTAGGCCATCTTGTAAAACAATAATTTAGTGACCAGGTTGAGAGAACTTTTATAGAAAATTTAACTCACCTGCTATCTGGTGACACATGTGGCAGTGGAAAACTAATGAGCCACATCACAAAGAGAAGGAAAAAGACCATCAGTAAATGTGCTCAATTTGTATCTTTTCAAGTAGGAATGTACTCAGTTTTCTTCATTTTCTTATTGGATGTATTTTTAGTCATTTTCAGGGCACAATAAATTTACACTGCTATACAAACTTTCCACTGGTTACTTTTTAATGCATTATAGACTCATTTTTGCAGCGTCATCTTGTGAAAACATTTAACAAAATATTTACAGAGATGTGAGGGGTGTAGTCACCTTTGTGACATGCTGTACATGGATAGCTACATCACATTTAACTACAATAACACAATAAAAACTAGATCATCAAATGGACTCATTCACACAGATTATTATTACAGAATCAATTCCCAACCTTAAATGGTAAATGAACTCTACTTATATAGCGCTTTTCCAACTGTGTTGGCTCTCATTGCACTTTACAATGTAGCTCTCATTCACCTATTCACACATCCACATTCATTCATGATGGGGATGCTGCCATGCAAGGTGTAAACCACAATTAGGAGCAATTGGGGGTTCGGTGTCTTGTTCAAGGACACCTCGGCATGAACTCCTGGCGGAGATCAAGCCGGCTACCCTCCGGTTACAGGGCGGTCGCCTTACTCACTTAACCATCCTTCTCCTCGTGTCATTTTACATTAAACCATAATCCTGATACAAATTATGTAAAGAAATGTACTTTTGTGCAGTGACACGATAGCTCAAAAGGTGGTGCTGCTGCATCAATCTTGTATTTTGTTAGATGGTGATGCTCTTCATTATTAAGATTTTTTTCTGCTTTGTAGTAAATCATTTTAGCATGATTTATGTGTAAGGTCTCGGCTCTAACATGAGTATGTTTGGGTTTATGGGTAGATTGTATTAATGTTATATATGAAGTTTTGGTTCTGCTTCACCATTAGTCAATTTTGATGTAGATCGTTTTCTACTGACAATTTATTTGACATTAAACTATGGTTTGGCTCTCATTAGAATTTTTTAAGCTGTAAATTCTACTCTTTGCTTAAAAACAAAAAAAAGATAATTATTCTTGACGAACAGATTGATGGTTTATAATATTTTTTAAAAAGCATTGTAAATAGTGTCCATACCATTAAAAAGATAAAAAAAAATTAGTCTTACATTTTTAGTCTTTTTTCATTTCTGTAATTTTTTATTCTTTTTGTCTATCATTGTGGATTCTTCTTCTCTATCTTTTTTCCAATCTGATTTTACGTAAAGCACTTTGTATAGTTGTGTAAACAACATGTATCTTGTCTTGCCTTCAGGGCCTGACTCTGAACGACACTTCCAAGTATGGCACATTTGTAAACAACCAGCAGCTAACGGCACCTGTGAACCTCAAGTCAGGGGATAATGTCACATTTGGTGTTTTCCACAGCAAATTCAGGTTACGATAAAAAAAAACAATATTTGCTCATCTGCATGCTAAAAATGACTTAAATATACTTTAAACTTTTTGTTGTCATTAAATTACTTCTTTATTCTTTGTCTGCTTTAGCTTGTCACACGAGAAGCTCGTTGTATGTACTTCATGTTTGGACGTTGCTGGAAAGTATGCACTCTCTGAAACCCTGGCAGCTTTAGATGGAAGACTGGTAAACACCTGGAAGGAGGAATGCACCCACCTGGTCATGCCGACTGTTAAAGTCACTATTAAGGTTCAATTTGTTTCATATTCCTGTCTGCGTGGATTCTCCTCAAACACATGCTCACAGGCTGTCGTCTCTTTCTTACCAGACTATTTCTGCTCTGCTGTGTTGTTGTCCGATCGTGAGGCCAGAGTTCTTCTTAGAACTCAACAACGCATTTCAGCAGAAACTTCCACCTCCTAAAGCTGACAGGTACAATGCCAGCTGTCTTCAATGACCCTCTTACACTGATCACGACTTACTGCATGCATCTAAATATTATCTTTTCTTTTTTTAAGTTTTGTACCTGAGATTGATGAACCCATCCTTAATACAAATGAAGCAAAGCTCGGACTGATCCCTGCTCGCAAACAGCTTTTCGAAAAGAAAACTTTCATTTTTCTCAGTGCCAAGCAAGTATGGCATTAATTCTTTTGTAATTATAAGTAAATAAATGTATGCACATTACTTTTAACATGGTAAGATTAGGAATTTGGAAGTGATTGGTGTAACATCCACCGGTAAAGTAACTGCTAAAACAGAGTTTTCAGATTTGATACTGTCTTCAAATGAAAGTTTTATGATGGAATTGACCAAATTTGAATCACATTGTTTATTAAGACCCAGGTTCAAGAAAATTTTCCCAAGATAAAATTTTATTAAACACAATTTTTTTTTAAGTCTTATATTTTCAAATGAGTTGAGAAATTGTAAAACAAAGGGCTCAGACACAAACTGAAAATAAAACTGTGAAAATTTAGCTTTTTAGTAAAAACCACACTGTTCCTTTGGAGAGCAAATTTCCAATTTATAAAGTTTTTTTTTTTATGACTTTTACTGGCTTTGCATGTGAATTAATGGCCAACTCTGCTGTTTGCAGTATAAACGCCTGAGTGGAGCAGTTTCTTTTGCAAAAGGCAGGAGCCACCTGCTGGAAGAGGGCTCACTACCCAGAGATCTACTGGAGTCTCCACAAAGTTGTGTTGTCGACATTATAACAAATAGCTCACAAACTCAGTTGCTTTCATGTTCTCTACAGTGGGCAAACTCTGTTAAAAGCATCCTACAAAGGTTTCAACTTTTTTTTTTTGCTAGAAACATTAAGAGTAGATGTTATTTTTCTTTTCGTCTTCTGAGCCGCTTTTCCCTAATTGGGTTGCGGGTAATGCCGAAGCCTATCTCGTCTAATTATGTTTTGTGAATTACTTAAATGATTAGTCATAACTTTAAGATGACAATTTTTCTTTGCTATTCTAGTAAGGGGTTCCGGCTGATCATGGAGTCTGAAATAGGTTTGGCTGCCATCTACGCATCCTGTGACAAGTACTGCAATCCATTGTGTCTAGACATAGGTGTGCAACCATACAAAACCATTGAGGAATCATTTTTAACTTTTAAGGTTGATTTACTTATGTTTAGTTTTGTATTTTTAAGGTTTCGACCAAACGGTGAAACCCAGAATCCCAAGCGCTTCGCTGTCACAGAGCGTTGCTGTGGATGAGACTGTGTTAGCTGCACCCTCTCAGAACATCACTGCTTATGCAGCAAACACAGAACCTACACAAAGGTAAAAATACACACTAATTTATCCACATTTTTTATGGGCGCACATTGAGATTGCTTTGAAATCTAATATTTTCAGCGCGGAGGTGTTTGAAATGAGCAAACTGGTGGCAGTCGGGGAAACTCCTAAGAAAGATGAGAAGAACAGCCAGTTCCATGATTCGAAGTTCATCGTGCCTGACTCAATGAGCTCATCTTTCAATAATATAGACAGGAAATCCTCACAGAGGGAGAAAGTCAAATCTAAAGCATCAGGTAACTTTAATAAAGAATTTAAGAACAACTGAATTATTCTTGTCACTGTGCAGAAACATTTAATGGCCGGATTTATTTTTAGTTTAATATGAATTATAATGAGAATGTTTTGTTTTTTTTAAACTTCTTGATAGTTACGGTAAAACATGCACTTTTTTTAGCCTTATGAGATTTTTTTTTCAGCAAAAAGTACCAAAATTGGCAGTTATTTTTACATTTTTTTCTTCATGCGTTTGAATCATTGGATTCTCAGTTGATGTTACAGTTAAGTGTAATAATTTTTTTTTTTTATGGCAATAATCACCAAATTTTTGTATTTTCAGAATTACCAGATTTTTTTGCTAAAATTCCACCATCATTACCCAAAGCCAACGATGAACTACCTAAGAGATTGCTTCCAAATAAGTTTGCACAGAAATCCAAAAATTCTGCACAAGTTTCCCCGCAAAAACAGTCAACGCTGATCAGTTTCTTCCAGCCTGTTAGCAAAAAAAGGTACATTATTTGTGTATTTGTTCATCTGCATATCAATAACAGGGCAGCTTTAATAATTGACAAACATAATAGGCTTTCTTCTTTTTTTTTAGATGAATAATATGCAGTAATTGTTGCCATCCCTCTCCATTTTACCAGGGTTAAGAGAGCTGTCCAATCATTGATCCCTTATCAATAAAAACTACCGTACTAAATGAATCATTCAAAGCATCCTTCTGGAAACTTTAGATTACCAGATGTAATATTATATCTAAACTTTTATTCCTTTATCAAGATTTTCATTAACTATCCATTTTTAAAAATGAAGTTGAACTATTGTGAAAACTTTGTAGATGTTTTATTTTTGCATTTTTAACCTTAAGTTGAAAGATGTTTTCTGTTCCAAGTTTCTCTTTTGATTGTTTTTAACCTTTTAGAAAAAAATGGTAAAACTCAAAATGTGTTACTTAATTAAAATAATTTTTGTTTTGATTAAAAAAAAAAGGACATTCAGTTGTAGGTGGGTTAATAACAGTAATGTGACAGACAGAAGTTAGAGTATTTGTTTTGCTGCTTAAAACAAAAAATTGTAGGTGCATTTTTTTCAATAATAGAGATCCAATTAGTTAGTATAGATAGTCTTGTTCCAAAAAAACATATGAAATGTGTCAGAAATATTTGGCTTTTGTTGTAAAACGTCATGTTTACACACCAGGCTATATGAATATGAAACTAAAATACTTCATATGGAGAATTATTTATTTAGAGAAATGTTTTCATCAGTGTCTGTATGTGTATTAATGAGAATTTTTGTTGTTATGGTTCAGACCTTTGCAGGATGAGACGTCTGCTGTCATGTCAAAATCTAAACGGCCAACCTTGGAGTCATCCATCACCTCTCAGCCTTCTGAAACTGTGAAAACTGAAAAAGAAATGTCCTCACCTCCTCATAACAATTCTCAAACTGTGCCTGACACTCCACCTCAGTACCCTGTAGATTTGTTTGAGGGACCATCAAAAGCTTCTGCAGAAAAACCCCAGAGCAAAAAGAGGAAGGAAATGAAAGAAAAGATACAGTTACCATCCTTGTTAGAGAATTCTAACCACATTTCTGAGGAAATAGATCAGTCCGATAACAATCTTTCAAAAAATCAAGACCAACACAAGCAGCCGATTACGAATAATTCAGTTGTCTCTTCATCCTCAAACAAGAAGCACAGGGCCCACCATGAAGAAAACATTAGCAAAGAAAGCCCAAAGTTAAGTGTGAATGGAGTGACCAGTTTCAACATTAACCAAATTAAAAAATCTGTACCACCTGAGCTTCATCCCAACAATATTAAGGAGATTAAAACAGAGTATAGTAAACTCCCTGAGAGTCCTTCTGCCAGAACAAGTTGGAACAAAAATTCTTTTGTAGATGGCGACTATTTTTTTATTGACGTGAAGAAAGAGGTACATTTTAATCATTTGTTTACACTTTAATATTTAATTTTCCCCTTTGCAAAATACGATGTTTTTTAATGTATGCTCAGTTTTATTACCTGATCATACCTGCTCTTACTTTCATCTCTCATAGAAAACAAAAACGTTCCCTGAAATAAATAATGGCCAAAAGGAAGATGAAATAAAACCTTTAATCACTCCTAAAAGTCAGGTAAATGCTGAGTAAAGTTATTTTTATGATGTATGGATTGGCTGAGTATTTTACACTGACTGGTTATTTGGTGAAGTCAAAATCATTAAAAATCTTTCATCAAAATTTAAAAAATAAGATGTGTAAACACATTATTTCCTCTTAACAAAATGACTATTTTAAATTTAAAAGAAGAGGCCAGGAGTTAATCCATTAAAAAAATAAAATGCCTTGTTTTGTTTCCAGGCGTCCACAACTGAAAACACTCTTCCTCAGAAGCTGACGTTGGTGGAATTTAGATCTCTCACTGTTTCTGATCGTCAAACAAGCAAATTGAAACAAGCGCAGGAGAATGAATCTACTAAGAACTTCAAATGCTTCCGGAAGGTCAGAACACACTCTACCTCCCACAGATGAGTTTTTTCTGAAATGTGGAAGGAGTTCTTACATAAATTGTTTAATATTCTTCCAGGAACAAACAGCCATCTTGCCTCTTTAACTGATAGTTATAATTATAACAATAAAATTTATAAACTAATTTGTTCTATTTGATTATGTAAATTAGAAAAAAAAATTGCATAATAATGGCATAAAAGGATCCTGACAGTGCCCACATATTGATGTGCTATTTTTACTCCAAAAAAGCATGAATTTCCAGTTTGTACAATATTTTTTTGTGACATCATGAGCATGTAATGTTTAATATTTTCCTGAAACCGTTTTGTTTTTTTTTTTGGCTTATTCCTTTTTCAGATCTTGTCTTCCACACCCTCTTCTTTCACACCACATTACTTCAGATCTTCTTTTACTATATATATTAACTCTTTCTGTGTTTAACAGCAACGTCTTCCAGGACAAGATGATGTCTCACACATCATTACAGGATCTGATCTGCAGGTTCACAATAAAGTCAAAAATGCTGAAATGAATGAATGGATGAGAAATACCGCAGAGGTAGTATCATCCTATCTATTGAGTTTTTTTTTAATTATTATTCCTTCTCTTTTGATTCTAGACTTTAACTTACATTTGTTTCAGGAGGAGAGCCAGAACAAACGGGATCAGTCGTTAGGAGATGATCTATTTAGGTGAGAAGTTGGATGTCATTTAGTAAAAGAGCATGATTTTAATTAATATATTAATTTTAAGGTATATTTCCTGCAGAGATGTACCAAATATGTCATTTGTCAACACTGTATGATCTACAAAGTATTATTAACTGAGTTGTGGATGAGCAACCACTTCAGTCCAACCATTCAAATGGTTACTGAGGGTAACAGAGGTGATGTAAGCCAAAGCTGCTGTGTTTTCTTTGACAAGGCAGAAAAAAGATGGTCTGAGATCAATTTTGCGTGTGTCAGGGCTGAGCTGTTTGATTACTGAGTCATGCTCAGCCAGTCATGCGTAGCAGGGGAACAGACTCTGCTACTAAGAAAACAGTCCTGTTCTTCCTTTTTGCTTGTTTTTGGATGAGGGGTTCCAAATGAACTTTCCTGACATGGTTTACCGTGAGCCTGTTTGCTTTCAGCTGTGCAAACATTGTCTGTTTCACACTGCTTGATTTGAGATAATTTTATTGTTTTAAAATGCCTCTGAACATATTGGGGAGTGATCCACATGGAATGTTAAAAGCCCAGCCTGACCTGGGCACATGTTTGACATGCCCTTTTTTCTGTGTTGTTAGGTACAACCCTACCCAACTCACCAAGAGAAGATGAAATGCCCTCACCCAGACACTTCTCAGAGGAAGTATGGTAAATCCGGAATGGACTTCAGGGAAAAAAAAACTCCTCAATTTCTTTGATTTATTAGCTTTAACCTTTATATTGAACTATTCTCTTTTTATCAACCCACTGACAGCTTACAATGTAATAGAAGAGTGGTATGTCGAAAAAAATTTTCACAAAGATTTTATTTGTTAATAAAAAATATATCATACAAAACATTAAAAACTCTTAAGTTGAACAAGAGAGTTTTGAAACTCTCTGAAAGTAGCTTGTTTCCATTAAATGCTCCCTGGTTTCAGCACAATTAGAGACCAGCATGGAATGCAAGCGTCACCATTACAAAATCATTCTCCAGTGAGTCAATCCATCAGGCACTTTAAAAAGTTATCATGCCAAATATTTCTTGGCTTTTATGATAATAGAAGCATGTATTGGTAGAAGGTGACAGACAGTGTTCAAACTACATCATTTCTGCAAGAGAAAAGTTTTTTTTCAGCAGACATTGAGGTATTTTTTCTGAATGCCTTTTTTCTACTTTACAATGAATTTTTTTACCCTGCGATTTCACCTCTTGCAATCTAAAGTTAAAAGCTCAAATTCATACATTTCTTTACTAAAATGTTGTGTGCATCTAATTCTGAATAAAAGTCATTATAATGCAATACTAATCATGCTATAAAGCATTCCATCTCAGCTGAATTTGTTAACTTGAATTTCAATGTTTTTTTGTAAATTAAAAAGAAATAAAACATTCCCACTTTTAGGTTATGTCACTGCTTGTACACTTCAATTCCAGTCTCTAACGGAAATATTAATAGCTGCGTCCAGGCAATGGCTCATGCCTGCATGCATATATTTAGTATTGTTTTCTGTTACTAAGATAAGCAAAATCTAAATCATAGTGAATAAAAGTATTTTGTAAATGGTTAAAAGTAATAAACACACATCATTTCTGGTTGGTATGGCAGCACTGGCAAATTGAGAAGATGAAAATGCCTGTTGACGAATAAAATTGTCACTGATCTAAATTATATTTGTTTACAGTTTCATTGTTTTAAATGGTAGATGATGAGATGAGTGAAGTTGAAAGAAATCAAGAGTTTTTTTAAGTCTGTATGCCGTGCAAAATCACATGTTAACATTTGGCAGATTAGTTGTTTCTCAAAAACAAGATTACATTAGTTCCACGTTGTTAAAAAACTATGTTAATAACTACATAGATGCCTAAATTTATAGATATGGTAGCTGTTAAAATCTTTTGAGAAAATCAATCAGATTAGGATAATTATGTCTTGGTATTTGAATCAAAGTGGTGGATTTGACACTTGGTTAGAATTGAATTGAATTCCCATTTGGTTCTATTTGCATAGCAAAGCTTTTGATAACTGACATCACTTGAATCACCTCTACATTTAAGTTGTAGAAATGTTTAAAGCGAGAGTTAATATTGTTAGTAGATAAACTGAAGACACACGGTGAATGAATAAAAAAACCCTGATGAGATGAAGGTCCTTTTCTGTTACCAAGTTAAAATGACTAATAATTTCTAAATGGAAGCTTTGACATACGAAGGCTTCATACGGAGTCAGACATTACCAGTACACTTAAGAGCTCTTTTGTTTCATTAGAAACTCTTTTTTCTACATGTGTTATATTTTTTTGTCTCAAAAAACTAAAAGAAGCTAACTTTAAATGACAAAACAGCATTTAGAGGAAAATATATTAGAACTTGTTTTCTTTTTTTTTCCCCATGTTGTGGTTAAAAACAAAAGTGTTCCATCTTTTTTTAAAGACCAGATTGTCTGTTTTCCATCATATTTTCAAATGAAGTTATTCCCTCCACTGCTGATGAGCTTTTCTCGCTTTTTGAGTCTCTTCAGCAGACAGGAGGCAATGCCTAGAGCACCACCCTTTAGGAAACGGACAAAGTTGTCTCCTACAAGCGGGCCCATAGCAAATAACCCAGGCTCCTTGGTGCATTCGAAAGTGTAGGGGTTTATGTCAATCGGGTTTTGCTTGCAAGAGATTGGTTTTGTTGGATCCTGACTGAGGTACTGGCCCTGATCCTTCAAGAAAAACAAGTTTGGGTTGGTTCCAATTAGCACAAGGGCCATGGAGATCTTGAGTGCCTTCAGGGAGTTGTTTCCCTGTAGCAAGCACTTCATGTCGGACTGGAAGGACACAACACAGTGTTCAGGGAAACTGGTGTAGTCAGGAAATAGGCTGACACTGGTACCTCCAGTCATATTACCTGCTGGAAGTTGAGGTTTGGGGCACATCTTGGCACACACTGAAGAGGCAATGCTAACTGGCTGGGGTCTGAAAGTAGCTGAAGGGGGAGAGACATTTGTGTAGGTCTGAGAGCACATCATGTTGTAGACTTTGTGATATTCTGGGTATAAGGTCTTGGGCAACTGCTTAAAGATGAGGTCTTGGTTGTCTATGTTTTTGCGAAAAACATGCAGGACTCTAATGTTTCTTTCACAGGCACACAGAACTGCATCAGCAGCACTTAAACCTGCACCGACAATTAAAACTGGATCAGAGTTCATATCCAGCTTTCTCTGGCTTAAAGCCAAACCCAGTTCTGAGATGCTGTGGAACACAAAAGGTAGATTCTCTCCCTCTACCCCTAATCGAACCGGTGAATCAGACGCACCAGTAGCCAAGACTACATTTTCAGCAAACAGAGAGAAAGGAACATGTGTGTCATTCTGCACCTGCTGATATCCCCTCACCTCCCAGACAGCCCCCCCTTCTCCACTGTTTACACATTCCTCTTCATTTCCCTCAAAGCTTTTATTGCCATCATCTCCCACCCCTCCATCTCCTCGATCTGCATGCCCATTTTCCAGACCTCCCACCTCATCCCCCCGGCAAAGTTTCTGGACGGAGGTCACATAGGTGTTGTTAACAAAATTCTTTTGGAGACCTTTTAGCTTCACATAGTCACAGTAATAGGATGAGATCTCCTCTGGGGTTGCTCTGTCACTGGTTACATCCCTAGAAACAAAAAAAGATCCATTTTATTTGTGTAGTACTTTAACATGGTAAGTACTCAAACAAAGTAGCATAAAATCTTCATCAATTGGTTTTAAAGCTTTATAGCAGCAACTGCAAAGGCCAGCAAATAAGAAAAGAGCAACTCTAAGTAATACAAAGACAAGCCCATTTAGTGATTTAAAGAGAGAAATAAAGAAAAAAGAAATCTTGAAATGCGGGAGCAGACAGTGTTGTTTTTTTTTAAATCAGCATGATGTGTTTTCAAACAGGAGATGATTGTATTTTGAATGCTGGGAAGAGGCGGCTATCTGCTCAGAGTAGTGAGATGATAGTGTGTGTAACTGTCATAACTGTCATGTTGTTTGATCTTTATTTGATCTTATTAAATTTATTCAATGGAAAACCAGGTCAGAAACTGGCAAATCTAAAAATAAAACCAATCGACTGGGGAGGATTCTGTAGTCCTACCATTAAAACTTCTGTTTTTATTCAAATTAAGAATTCATACAACACTAAAAAGAGGATTTTGGTTCCTCCACTTTCAGCCTTTTTTTTTTTTTTACCTGTTTTTTCTGTTGGTTAAGTCTCTGTAGTTCACACCTGGAAGCTCCATCCAGATGCCAAGACTGATGGTTAACATGGAGCCCTCCATTGCCTAAAACATGGGAGAAAAAAATGCCAGTGGGCAAAAAAAAACACACAATTTTAATAATGGTGCAAATTAGCATTCAGCTTTACATGCCAAGCTCCCCCAGGTGTTCCCCTTCCAAGAACCAGATGTGGGATGTGTTGCTTTTTGTCTCTCCTCCACTGAAGAATGGGAGGGAATTCATAACCAAAATCAGCATTCGGATGCAGCAACGAGTCAAAAAGAACAGCCACAGGATTCCTCGACCTCCCTTCAAGACCTTCACTCAGATATTCCAAGTCCTGCGGAAAAAAAAAAACTGTGTTGGTGCACGTGTGTAGAATCTCTGTACAGACAAGAACTTCTAAGTTTATGTACCTGTTCGGTGATGGGGAGGTGCTTGGTCTCCTGTAGCTTTCTGTACAGTATTGCATTTGGATGAACAGTCGCTGTGTCCAAGTATGGTTTGTATCCACTCAGCAAGTAGGAGAGGCAAATTCCTGATGGACCATTACCTGAGAAGAAATTAAGATGTGGAGATGTTCAACTAAGCATCAGGATATGGGCATGTCAATGAACCACAACCCTGGATGGAAAATGAAACAAACTCTTCATTATCAGTAGTATGTTAAATTTACCTATGATAACCACAGGAAGAGTAGGTGGGCGTGCTTTTGGTTGGGTGGTCTCTTCCAGAAGAGGCATGGCTGAAGCCTGGGCCAGAGCCGGCACTGAGGGAGAGAACAAAGAAATGTGAAGAAAGTTCCAGACTTTTCTCTAGCTGTCTAATTCATATCCAGCCACAAGCAGAACCTCATGTGTTCTTTGTCTCTCCATTGTCTCCGTGTTTCTGGGTCAGATTATTTGAACAGGTTCAAACCAGCCTACTGTCTTTGTGTCTGCCAGTGTTGTTGTCTCATGTTAGCTTAGCTTCTGTCTCCATCCACCATCATCAGCTGACTCAGAAACACACACACTGAGGGAGAGAAAAAAACCTTTATTCATCCTGTTATTGTGCTTCCACACACAACCACGGCCCTCCCTGTCTGTCTGGGGCTTCAGACACGTGGAAACACCCGCCACAACACTGCGTGCCCCCATGTTTTCTCACTGTTGTCCTGCTGACGTCCACTTACGCTCTGTCCATCACACATGGCCTGCGGCGAAGCTAGCCTCTTTTAACCCAGTGTCGCTTCTCCAAACAAAAGGGAGTCCTAATCAGATTTATGTGGGCCTAGTCCTGTTGTGAAATGTTACCACAGAGCATGTGTAGAGTACATTTTGTGTGTTATGCGGCAGTGCCATTGTGTGCCCGCCGGGCAGCAAATCCCCCTTGATCACTCCTCCGAGTGGGCCCTAATCCCATTGGGCCTGTTTATGTCTTTATGTCTCCTTTTCAATGGCAGCACGGTGAGAATGGGGTCCTGGCATGCTGACAGACCAAACCATCAAAGATCCAGATCCCCTAATATCCACAACCACAACTCCAACACACACAAAGACTCCCGCCAAAATATTGCCCATTCGACCCAGTACACCATGCCCAGTTGCCCTACTTTCCACCAAGTCACCACACACACATCTCATACTCTGACCTCAGATGACTAAATGTGGGCAATAAAACTTCAAATTAAAAAATGCCTGTAGAAGAATTGTTAATCTAACTAGAATTTTGTTTTTACCTTTTGTAAAGTTTTCACAGCTTTACAAAAAATAACAAAACATCTCCAAACCAAATTATAGTGAAAATAAGGTGTGACACAAGAAAATTTCCCATGACACTGATATAAAAAAATGACTTCTGTACAGCCATTAGGGGTGTTTTACTGCATATTGTGCAGCACTTTCAAATAAAATTACTGTATGGGATCCAACAGCAATCCATAAGCCAGAAATTATTTGTTTAAGAGATTGTAAAACACCTTTCAAAATGCAAAGTACATCCATATGACTTTTACCTGACAGACTTGTGTTTGCATAAAATACATTTGACCTAAGCAAATAGCAAATGATGTAACAACCATTGTGTGCATCTGTGTCCATAATTCTAAGACCAAAACTCCATTTTTTTACAGTACAAAACTTCATTTTTTCCCACAGGGAATTACATAAAAACAAAAATAATTAAAAAAAACAAACACATTTTTATGGATTTAAAAAACAGCTGATGAACACTTTGCTTGCTCTGTAGGAACTTTGAATTTGCTCATTTTTTAAAATTAAAATCACAAACATCTACATCCACTTCTTAGAAATCATTTGACTAAAATAAATTAAAACATATTTATGAAAAACATTAATTAATTCTTCAATTATACAGTAAAAATCTTAACATGGATCTTATATTTATTCATTTTAGCACAGGTGCATCATTTTTAGATGGGCCTTTAACTGCAGCATCTTTTTTGCAACCTGGACCATTTCCAAAATGTTAGGATCTGATAGTAAATTAGGTTGAGTTTGAATCCAGGAATGGTTCCAAATGATTGTGTGGATGTGATCGCACCACACACCACATGGAGCTGCTCCATCACAGCATCATGACAGAGCCGCACTGGACCAAAGCTCTCTCCTCATGAATGGAGCACATGCAGCAGCAAATCCGTTACCAACACTGCATAAATTTATCAAACTCAAATAAACACATGTGTGAGACTCACCGTTCTGTGATTTCTTTCTGTCTCTTATTTGCGTCCTGGTATCACGACCCACACCAGCTTTCCTAGCCGTATAAATAGGCAGACACCGGTGGGAGGACCTATCCAACCTCTATCTGGTCATCACACACTCACATGCACACACACTCACCTCAGCAAGGTTAAATCCAAGCAGACCAGGGGATTTCTGCTAGTTTCTGTACTAAAATGAATAGATCTTCATCGTGACTTGTTAGGAGAGTGTGATAAAGAGAAATCATGTCCTGCGTCTGTTTTTATCGTCACATGAGCATCTCACGTGTACCGGTAGGCGTGAATAAAAGGATAGGGATGAGAGCATCTCAGCATCATCATCACAGCACCATCAATACTGTGTGACTTTAAATAGGCTTAAAGAGGACGTTTTCATTTCTAAGAGATGCTCAAAGCAAAAAAAGAAAAAAAAGATCTAATTTTAACCGGAGAATTCAATTCTATTTGTACAGCCCAGTATCACAAAACAATTGTTTCGACGGGCTTCATCGCAGGTAAAAAAAAGAGAAAAATATTAATCCATACAAATACACAGCTAAAAGCTAACTAAACACAAGCTACCTAAACAATTTCTGTACAATTCCTGCCTTTAGAGCCTCCTCTGCGGTGAGCAAAAATTCCTCAAAACCCAGCAGTGGCGGTAAGAAAAAAAGAAGAAACCTCATGGGGACCCACTTCAAAGAGATATCCCTCCCTCTGGACAAGAGGGCCATGTGTCTAAGTTTGTTTGTTAAATATGATCTTATTCTACTCTACAGCCAAACGTCTGAAGTAATCAGTAGATGGGCTTCATCCTGATGGAGACAGCATGGTAGCCAAAAGGCCTTCCCAGTCTGGCGACCCTCAGGACGGAGATTAGGATGGTAGATGAGGTACAGAAGCCTGCTCAGTCTGGGTGTGCCCCACACTGGAAGACAGGGGATCCATCTGGAATCTGAAATAGAATTCTCTTCCAAGGAGGAGGAAGAGAGAAGTGGACAACATGTGAATCATACTGTACCAGTGCTGTAACATTTTAAGTAAAAGGACATTAGAGAACAATGAATGAGATGGAAAAGCCAGGGATCAGCCAAAGGCGTTGTGGATACATCAAGCGGTCAAGGCAGTCTGGCAGAGAACACTACATAGAATTAGAGGACAAATGAAAAAAGAAAAGGTTGTTCATTTGATCCATTGCAAATCAGAACAATCTTTGTTTTGAATTATTCAATGAGATTTTTTGCAGCCTGAATGGCGAGTAATTTATATGAGATGATAATTTGCTCTAAAATAACCACATGCCTCTGTTACCGCATTAGTTTGTCCCTCGACAACACCAACAAAATTTAATTTTCATAGAAAATTTGATTTCTTTAGCCATGAAAAACTAATAAAGTTATTGAATTAATGGAAGTTGGCTTTTGTCACTTCTTCCTCTGATCAAACAAAATGTGCAGCTAGGTTTTCAACCATCTGTTGGGTTTTATCGACCAGTGTAAGCTGATAGACCTGTTTGGGGACTATTGCATTGATGATGGGAGATAACTAATCTGTACCAGGAGCTGTGGTCGTTGGTACACATTGACACACAAACAGAACTTGTGTCCTGGCCAATGGAATATTTTATGGATTTGAACCATACACCTGTCAACTTTGTTTGAACAGCTTAATTTATTGGTGGTACATTTATTTATTGAAGTTTGAGATAGAGGTTTAAAAGGTGTCTGTATTGTTCTTATTACCAACCAACTGCACTTTGATATGGGAAGACCTAGTTTTGAATGTGGTGTATAGCTTATAAAGAACATCACAAACACCAAGCAGTTCAGTAAATTATGCCCAAATCACTTTACCTTCATATTTTGGACAATTTAGCCACATAGCACATACAGTACTTAACAAACTGAAAACTTTGATAAATTCCTTGCAAATGACATCAGTGAAATAACGGCAAATGTTTTTTTTATTCAATAAGATGCTGCCACTGCTTAACTAAACCGCTACTTTTGAAAATATGGCCCATTTAAATTGGGCAAGTTGAACACAATTAGATGATGATAGCAGAGAACTTGTTGTGGCAAAGTTACAAATCTGAGAAACTATTTCAAAGCTGTACCTACTAGAATCTGTCTCTGGCAACACCTTTGAATTAAAGGTCCATATTTAAAGGTCTACAGTATGTCCATAGAACTGTAACCACCCAAGATAGGTGGTTTTACACTCACTCTTTTTTGGCTGACTTGGTTGTTTTATCATTTGGAAAGTGACCAAAATCCAGATGAGAACAACTATCTTAACTAATTTACTGGGTGACCTCTATCTGACCTTCATTTTAGTGCTGTCTGCCTTCTATAAAACAGCCAAAGCTTCCAGGGCCGGGTGACGGAGGCAACAGCCTCACCAGGCTTTCCTCACCTGGCTGCATCCTCCAGCTCACCCGGGAGGATCCCGAGGCATTCCTTGTCCAGCAGTGAGATCTAGTCTCTTTAGCAGAACTGGAGCCTGTATCTGGGTCTCCTCCCAATGGGACATGCCCGGAATACCTCACCAGCAAGACATTTGGGAGGCACCCTAATCCGATGCCCGAACTACCCCATCTGTCATCTCTTGGCCCGGTGCTTTTGTGATGAAAAAAAAGAAGGGATCTCTTGCCAAAATACCAAGCTACAAACCAGCAAGTCTTATGGTCCTTATTCAAACTTTAAGTGCATAGAAACATTCTTACTGGTAATGATTGTCTCATTGGTGTCTTTATCAGTTGTCTTTCCTCCTAGCGTACACTGATTTCTGTATTTTGCTTCATTTTATTTGTAAACTCAATTGACTATCTTTAATTGTAATTTTTTATTTGTGCTAAGGTTTTTAAAGTTTTTCTTTTTTAATTAATTTACTATGAACGGCAAAACATTTTTCGGTAATGTGAGAAAATTGCTTTATTTGAAACTACATTTAATGCTTGTCCCTGTTTCCCCTTTAAATAAATTTTGTTTGCTATATGGTTGCATTATTAACTTGTTGAATATATTTTAAAATGTCATACACATTTCTATCTAGTAGATGCTTTTTTGTGAGGGCTTAATGAGCATAATTACTACAAATAGGTTGAAATAAATCATATTTTTATTATTTCACCTTGTGGCTTTGTAGGCTGACATATACGTCACTTCCGGGCTTTCATGCTAACACATGGCTACAGTGTGTATCTTTTACGGTTAATTATAAAGTGGTCCTAAACGCCACAAAATGGTCTTTATTACTAGGGTTTCTCTCCGAAAGGTAAGAACAACTTTAAGCATATTAGAAAAAGAAAGAAATATGTAATTATTGTGTGTAACAAGCAGGGACATTAGCTTGAGGCTAGCTGTCAGGATGCTAATGCTATAAAAATATTCTAATGTGGTGATGCATTCAAATCAAAAACCATATTTCTGTAGAAACAAATGTCAATTTTTAAAATACTATATGCCAAGCAAAATAAAATGCTTTGCTACTTTATTTTTCAGTTTCTGTCTTGGTGTCATTAATTAACTTGCTTGATGAGGGCAAACAAGTTATATTGAAAAATAAAGGACAGTTGTGAATTATTGTAATGCTTTCATTTGATTTGCATCCAACAAATTCTGTTTCATGAACGCCTCACGGGGCTTAAACTTCAAATTCAGAAATATTTTTTTCTTTTCGATTCTTAATGTTATTTATTCTAGATTTAAAAAAGGCTTCAAAGTTGTCTTCTGGATCATTGTCTGAAACTACATATATATTTTATAATATATTGTTAAATAAGTGGCTATAGAGAATTGTTTTTAACATTTTTGGTTGGTGGTGTGCCTCAAAAATAATTTTCAATAGAGAAATGTACCATGGCATGAAAAAGGTTCAAAAACACTGCTCCAGAAGACAACTTTGAAGCCATTTCTACAGGTATTGGGCAAACTCGAGTTAGTTTATATAGAACCAGGTCTCAGGTCCTTTCTATCAGATTGAAAATGATTTCTGAATGGAGGTAAAAATGTCTGGATCATCGGTTACAGTGTCCAGAAGATAACTTTGAAGCCTTCTCTACGATGCACCACTCCTAGACGAATGAGGAATTACACAGACTTGATTTATTCCAGATTTGTTTGTTTTTTTTCTTTCACAGTATGGAAATTTTGTGGACAACCTTCGCCTGTATGTCAGAGGAGGCAGTGGTGGCATGGGCTTGCCACGTCTTGGGGGTCAAGGAGGGAATGGTGGAGATGTCTGGGTAGTGGGAACAAAAAACATGAGTTTAAAGAAGGTCAAAGACAAATACCCACAAAAACGTTTTATCGGTGGAATAGGAGGCAACAGCAGGTTGGTGTTCCTGTAGACTTATTTACAACCAGCAAGTATGGATTTCTCAAATTTATGCTTTTTAATTTTTTTTTTATTACCAGCTTGCGTACTCTGAAAGGAGCAAGAGGGGAAGACAAGCACATCCTTGCGCCTGTTGGTATCACTGTCACTACTGATGATGGCAGAATACTTGGTTTGTAAAGATATATGATAGAAAATCTCCTCTACTTTATCTTGTGTATTTTCTCTGACGTCACAGTAAACTACAAATTCTTTATTCTTTTAGGTGAGCTGAATGTTGAAGGCGATCGTGTGATGGTGGCAAAAGGCGGGTATGGAGGTTCTTTCTATTCAGATTTCCAACCAAAGAAAGGCCAGTCTAAACATATCAAGTTGGACCTGAAACTCATTGCTGACTGTGGCCTTGTAGGGTGAGCACAGAAAAAAAAACCAAGCCAATTTGAACATCTAAAAATATTTTAGAGATTTATTTGTGTAACTTTATTTACTGGTAGGTTCCCAAATGCAGGAAAGTCTTCTCTTCTGACAGCCCTATCTAATGCAACACCACAGATAGCCAGCTATGCATGTAAGACTATAACAATGCATGTTTGTCTCTCTGATTATTGCTTTCTATTTATAAAATCTTGTCTTGAATTTTCCAGTCACAACACTGAGACCTGAGATTGGAAAACTGATGTATCCAGACTACAAACAGGTACAGGAACCTATATTAGTGGTCTTTGTACTAAGTTCATATTTCTTAATGACATTTTTCTGGTTCTTTTGGTAGATCTCCGTTGCTGATCTCCCAGGATTAATTGAGGGAGCTCACCTGAACAAAGGCATGGGCCACAAGTTCTTGAAGCACGTGGAGAGAACAAAGCAGCTTTTATTTGTGGTGTGTAAAAAGGAAAAGCACAAATATAGATACACCTACATTTTCACATGTGTGATCAGTAAAATCATCTGGGAAACAGTCTGATGGAGTTCAATTTTGTGTTTTGTTCTTATTTAGGTGGACGTCTGTGGTTTCCAGCTGGCAAGCAAAACACAGTGGAGGTCAGCTTTTGAATCTGTGCAACTTCTTACTAAGGTTTGTGTGGTGCTGGAAAATGTAGACACATTGGCTGCTCATCACAAATTACATTTGTGGTGTGTCATTCAATGAGATGTAATTCAGTCATAAAAATGAGTTCCTAACTTTTTTTACACCATTTTTCATACCCCGTTTTTGATCTCCCATGAAGGAGTTGGAGTTGTATAATGAGGATCTGGTGACAAAACCAGCAGTCCTGGCGGTAAATAAGATGGACCTGCCTGATGCAGAGAATGAATTAACAAAATTAAAGGAACAACTTGAAAATCCAGAAGGTAAATGTCATGTGTGTCTAAATTAGTAAAGTGACTTCGCTATGAGACCAAAATCTGGTTGTTGATGGATGTTTGGTTAAAAGTGTCTGTAACGACTGTCTTATTTTGACACTGTCCTTTCTGGCAGCTCAGAAGTCAAGCTGTCAACAAAAAAAATTGTTGTGTCGGGTCTAGTTAGGTATCACATTGCGATCATGAAGGTGCACCTCATTTGATTGTTAGAAAATGTTATTTATTTAAAAAGTTCTATTTATTTTGCTAGAATCAGAAGAAATATTAATCTTAAAGTACAATAAAAGTATTCATATTCAAAATTATACATAGAAGTAAACAGACAAGAAAGTCACACAAACACATATAAAGAAAGATAAAGTCATGTTGCTGTAACTCCTGTTGATATTAAGAGAAAGACATTTGGCACGGATGACAGAAAAATCAAAAACTTTTTGTCCTCTACGATAAAACTGCTCAGTTGCTTCCCATGATTTTAAAACGATTTCTGCTTCTTTATCATTTTGCAGATCACTTGGACTTACTACCTGATGGCATGATACCTAAGAACTGTATAAACTTCAAACATGTTGTTCCTATTTCTGCAATCACTGGATTTGGTATTGATGATCTGAAGAGCGTAATTAGACAATCTCTTGATGAAGATGACATCATTGGAACCACTGCCATTCATCAAGAAAAGCTGCGGACACTGAGATCCCACTTTGAGAAAAATTTGTGATACACTCGTGTGGTCAACAGCAGAGGGCTGTTTTTCTTTCTGCTACAAAATATTGTGAATCTTTTCTCACAGTGACGTCACTTGTCAAAATAATGTTTTTATGTATTCTATGGACTGATGTAGAGAGTCGGCTAAACAGAGTTACACTCTACATTAATTAAGTTTTTGTTAGCACAGAAGCTGTAGATTTGAACAAGTGTGAGTGTAACAGAAACATTTTCACAAACAAATTTTTGCTCAAAGTTTTATTTTATATTAAATATATTACAATACTGAATGATTAAGAGAAAAAATGTGGGTGGATTTTTGCATCAGTAGTCTGTACAGCACGCACGCATTAAACCCCTCCCCAAAAAAAACAACCGCAGTGTTAAAAATGGTACATAGAGTTCCTGGAGGCAGGGGTTGATGAATCTGGCAGAATGAGAGCACATGGCTGAGACTCTACAGAGTGCTCGTTGTACATAGATACATTCAAGTTTTTGACCAAAGAGATAGTCGAACATCTCATTGGTGAAATATTTACCAGTGTGGTCCTGTCAAACCAGCAGATGTTTTTGGAGGATTGGCAGCTCCACAATCTCCATGAAGCTTTCCCGTGTGCATTGTCCAGAACACCAGGATGAAAGCCTGGCGGGATCACAGCATTATGTTAAATCAGCAAAATGAGGCTCAAATCCGCCAAGAGGAGCCTGTGAAAGAGCGAAACAGGGATCCAGAGCAGAAACAAGCTCTGGTTGAAGGCAAATAATGAGCCTGTACAGATCTTATTTAAAACATCTTCAAACTTGAGATCATTCATTTCAACACAAGCTAAAAGAAAAAGTGTTTACAAAAATCAAAACCCACACCTAACATTTCTCCATTCAAACTCAACACACATTATTACAATAATGCACTTAATTACTGTTTGAAAGAGTTGCTGTACATAATGCTGAGAAGAAGTGAGTGTTAAAAAGGTACTTAATTTAAAAAACGGGGGAGAAAATCTATCAATTAGTTTTATATTGGGAGGTCATTTCAACTATGCAGTTCTAACATACATGAATTAAAATGTACACAGAAACAAAACATCAAAATGACAAGTTTGAGGCTTTGAGACCATTATGCCTACACAAGGTAGAGAAAGAAGTAACTGCACAGAGAACTTGCTGTTGGGAAGTGTGATTCAACACAAAGACATTTGTCCTAAATGAGCTGCACTGGTGTGACAGAAGAATAACACTGCTCTGATCCTTTTTAGACCCTCAGACTTCCTGTCTGTGTTACACAAACCTATTAAGACAAAAGAAGATGATAATGATGGGAAAAATGTTTTAGTGACATGCTTTTTTCCCCCCATAATGGTATCACAAATACCCTAACAAAGATGAAACTTAAATTTGATATTGAAATGTCATGCTGTTGGTCTTCACAAGCTCAAACAGCAAGCACTGTACAGCATAGTTTATCATTTACAAGGCTAAATATTTCATCACAGCTAAATCCAAAATGCACATTTAAATGACAATTTCCAGATTCTCTTCATCTAGTTTGCTGCGTTCATCATCTCAGACTGAAGTGAGCTAGGAGACATAAAGAGCTACCTCTATGTGATGCTCTGGTCTCAGAAAGTAAAATCAGTGAAAATGTTTCTGTTCATTATCATGGGTTAAATTACAAAAATCACAAGAGACAAGTGGCACATTTACAGTTACACCAAATACATTTCAATTCATTCACTTCACTCAGAAATGCCATGAAAACTATTTAAACTGCGCTAAATTAATGCTTTAAGTCTATCTCAGAAAAAAACATAATGTGCCTAGATAAAAATTTCTGGACATCTGTTTCTCACAGAGATGGATAAGAATAGTGCTAAGGTGTTTAAAAATTCCACAACTAAAAAAAACACATTCTGCTGTGCATGAAGAAAGCTATAGAGGTCGAAGTCACGAAGAGTAAAGGCAGAGGGAGAAAAAACATGGACAATAAAATAGAAACCCATACAGAAGAACAACTGCAGGGTCTTTACATTTATCTACAGCATAGCTCAGCGGAATAAAAAGCTGAGTTTTCTTTCTAGTGCTTTTGTCTCTCAAAAACACACAGTGTGTATTTCACTGTACATATTTATACACACACCAGCAAACTAAGGGGAGGTGGGATCAGGTTGGGTTCAAGAAAACAGCTAGAGATGTTTTAATTTTGGTGAAGAGAAAGTTTTAAACTAAAAAAGATCAAATAAAATCAATCATCCCCTCTTGCATGCTTTTCTTTCAAACCCATTGATCTTCTGAGATTTACTGATAACAGGGTGGTCTCATGCATACAGTGTGGGGTTTTCTATAGTGATTCACGTGCGTCAAAAAACAGGACTTAACAAATAAAATGTTAGTGCAGAGTTGCAGATGGCTTGTTCTGCTGTCCGAAGAGAAGAAATTGAACACTTTTTAGGGATGATTTTAAAAAAAAAATAATGTAGGGTGTTTGTGATTGGGGGTCAGAGTGTTTGGAATTCTCTTTTACATTTGTGGGGTTTGAGTAGACAGGAACAGCTCGCTCTGAGTTTAAGCTCGCTCTAAAGTAAACGCAGAGCTTGTGTCTCCACATCATCTTGTAGAGATACCATCTGTTCAGAAAGCTTCAAAAACATGTGTACACGCGAACACAAACACACCTGCCAACGTTCGATGAGCTTTCTCTCTTTCTCTTTACAAGCTTCGAGTCAAGTTTCTGTTTTGTGTTTTCCATTCATAATAAAAGGAGACACTTGAAGTTCTTTAGGTGCAGATTGGAGGAGGTTGCTTCTATATTGATGTCTCCCAAAGCTGGAAAGAGAATAAAGAATGACAAGAAGATGACAGAAGAAACATTTCAAGGTTATTTACTGTACTGTAAAAGTCACATAAAGCTTCATTTTGTCCATCCAGGATCAGATTTATCTGTTGAATCGGTTAAATAAGTTGTCTATTGATGCCATAGACTGGTGTATTTTAGAGGATAGTTACCCTGGCACTCTGCCTGTTGGCTTTTCTCTGGTCATCAGGAAGTGGGGGCATGGGGTATGGGTACCGTCTGCTTGATGCAATGGATCCTGTCGAGGAAGTTGGAGACTTGGCAGGGGATAGTGTCCTGAAAAGAGGAAAAAAAGCAGGTGAAATGATAAAACTATTGGTTTTTTTTAAGTCTGTACAGGGATGAGTTGGCCAAAGACACAGTTATAAATAAATTAGGCTAGTTAGAAACATTTTGCTGAAGTTAGACCTGTGACTTTGGCCAACATCCTCCTTGAGCTGCTCCAGTTCTTTGAGCTTCAACTTTCTAAATAGAGAAGTTGCTCTTAAAAGCTCTTCACTTTGCTCATCAAGAGCTAAATCATAGACAATAAAGCAAAAAATGTGCTTTGCCTGTAAGAGCAACTCCTACACAGTCGTTCCCAGCTAAGGCGTGGGCGCAGTCACAGTTTCCTCCAACCCACATGCTTCAACCTGGCATCAGAGAGCACTAACAGTTAGAAAGAGGTAGCCGAAAAGTAGCCTTAGCCATGTTGCTGCTAAGGGGAACCTCTGCTTTGGTACTTTAATAGCTGAAAAGCTGTTTTGTTTAAATGCTGGAAGCAATGAGGATGGCACAGTAACTGGGACAGCAGACCGGATCAAACCTGGGAAAGAACAGCTTACAGTGGTGCTTGAAGGTTCTATCTGATATTTCTGTACAAATACAACCTGAAAATAATCAAATTTTTTTCCAAGCATATGTCTGCTCAGGTTACACTCGTCTCTCACTGGAAAATTTGTTGGAGCAGGGTTCGACGTATTACACAACCGTTCACTGAATTAAGCAGCAGGGGGAAAAGAAATAAACCCCACGGTGTTGAAAATTTATTAGGAATCCACAAAATCCAGTTGTTTGACTGGACACATGGATTTTAGAACTGCTAATTTTAGAATTGCACATTTATATTTTTAATAAGAGGGAGAATTCTTGTTGTTGGGGATTCTTGTTCTCAAATTTCCCTTTGGAGATCAATAAAGAATTTTCAATTCAATTAGATTTAAAACAAACCAAATTGGATGTACATGTGAGTATTGAAAAGAGAATCAATCAACGCAACATATGATGTTCACTATTCGAACAAATTAGAATAATTAACAATAAATTAGGGCTACTTTGTTGAAAACTGTCTCTTAAAAAAAGAAAAATTTACATGACTTATAGTAAAAATAAATGGTGGTTGGTGAAAGATTCTTTTAAAACATCCTAAACTTGATGAAAAAAATATTAACAGGGAGTTGGTCAACTCTTCAGTACAAAGTTTCACACACTTCATTCTAACATTGGTAGTCTTTTAGATTTTTGCAATCTGCTCTAAGCACATCTGAATCTGATTATGTTTTGAGTCACATTTGTGCAAAAATGAAGTATATTAAAAACTCTAGAACATTTTCAAGCACCACTCTACTGGAGATCAAAAAGTATTGAGTTCCATCTGGAGCAGCAGATACAAAAACACCACTTCCTGTGTGGTGAGACAGTTCTGGATAGGCCAAAGCACTGGAGAGACTGGAGTGCAGTTTCCAGAAGTAAAGTGAGTACCAATTAATAAACTAATTAATTTCAAGTTTTAAAGTTACCCATTTGAAATGATTGAAACAGTTTGTTTTCTTAAATGATTTCTATGAATGGTTTTAACACATTGAGGAGGGGTGTCTGATCAATCTGAACTCTGTTCTTATTCGACTTTGGAGAAGTCTTGAACTGCAAATAATTTGCAAAATTTATAGCAGTAGCCTTCATCAACTTTAAAAGGGGTACTTCATTTTACTTTCAATCTATATAATTAGTAACAATTACTTAACAAACTGTTTAGCAATTTCTTGATTACGCCTCCAAATCTCTCCATTCTTTGATTTGTTTCTGTCCTTAAGTATGTGTAACATTTATTGGGTAGACGCACGCTGCTGGGCACAAGGAAGCAAGGTCTATAGACTCCAGATTTAGTTTTCTGGATGTCGGCTTCCCTGTTGTTTAGGGAAGCTTGTATTTGTGATTATCTATAGACCTAGGATGTGATTGGAGAATTTGCTGGACAGTGATGATGTCAGAGCAACATCCCAAATATTAGACACAGCGATGACATCACAGTGGAAGAGGTTAGGATTCAGACCACAATCACTTATTGACAGAACAATGAACATGCAGAAACTGAAGGAGGGGAGGGAGCAAAGAAAAGGAGGATAATTTGGAATAAAACAACAGTATTTTGATCTAGACTTAAAATTCAGATTGTTTTAACTCAATGTATAAAAGTAGAAAATAAAGAAAATCTGCAACTTCAAAGCAGCTGTTTAAAAAAATATCTTCACTGAAAGTAACTGAAAATGTGCATAAAGGATAAAATTATTTGTCATCCTTAGAGGAATTTTATTTTAAACAGATTTCAAGAACAATTATCATGATGCTAGTTTTCTATAATATTTTCACTGGCAAAAAAACTGAATCTGCATTGAATGTAACTTCAGATTATCAAACCAAACATAAGAATGTTTCAGATGAATGTGTAGGATAAAGTACATGGTCAGAGGTAATACCTAAGGAAAGGTCCGCGTGTGTTTTTATTCACATCTTCTACCCACTGAGTTACATCATAAAACTCTGATTTGTTGCGGGGAGTTAAATACCTGTGGGAAGGGATGTGGGGGTGAGGGAGCAGGGTGTGGGTGTACGGGGAGTTTATGGATACAACACAAGGAAGGGAAAAGAGAGAAAAGGAAAGAAAGAAATGAAAATCTCCAGAAATAAGCAATTAGGGCGATCGGAGAGAGGAAGAGGAAAAATTTTTTAGGAAAGCAGAGCAGAGCAAAGACATTCAGAACAAGATGCGATTTGAGAAAATGACGAAGATGGTGGACAGACCTGCACGTGGTTTCAGGTGAAAACACAACTACAAACAAACAACTGTGTTGTGTATTATAAGCTCAGTAGCACATCAGTTGCATCATTCCAGGCGGTCAGCTTTCAACAGTTTTTAACATGCTCATGGTGAGAACAAACGTACAACAGACTACCTTGCAGGCAAAATAAAATAAAAAAACCTTTCTAAAGAAGAAAAAACAAACATGGCAGGCTGGAAGGCCGATGCATAATGCTCATTTTTCATCTGCAGTCAACAGGCATGGATGCAAGATTTTTATTTTGTTCACATGACACTTTGGATAATTAAAATATATCATTTAGCCCCACAAGTCAGAAAAGTGCTCTGAATGCACAATGAAAACAAAACTGTGTATTCTTGCCGACCTGTGAGGCTCAATGTAAATGTAAATTCTTTAGAAAAATTATGTCAAATATTTCTAAAAAAAAATGTTTAGCTTCTCCTCAGCTTGAATATAGACAATTCCCATTTGTATTCAATTTGTACTTTTTACATGTAGTCAACAAATCTGATGAAAACAAAACTGTTTCAGTTTGCATTTGAAATATGTTACAATTGGATTACAAGTCTATTTTTTTTGTCAACTTTAAATTTTCAAAGACTTTTCCTATGCAGCTTTTTTTTCAACAGACCAATTTTTTTTTTGTTAAAAAATGCAAAATAAATTGGTAAATGATATATTTCCACAGAGAAATAATTGTGCTTCAAAGTTATTAAGTTAGTGTCATGAGTTTTTCCTCCTTTCATAGGCTTTGTTGACTTAGAATTAATAAAAAAAAAAAATGTACGTTGTTTTCTTCTTAACAAGTTTGCTGGCAGTTTTTGAAAATATTGTGTAGAACATGATTCCATGAGGAACTTACTCTGTCGAGTTGGAACGTGCACGAAACTTCTTCCCTTTCAGTTTCTTCCGGTTACCGCTCAGATTTCCTGGAGTAAAAATTGAGATGATTATTTTGGTTACAAATGTTACTTAAGAAATTATACAATAACTATACAAATTATATAATAATTATACAAATTATACAATAATTATACAAATTGTACAATAATTTCTTATTGTATACTAAATAGTTTTTTATTGTGTAACAAATTATTCAGTTATTGTAAAATAAATGAAAATTACAAAAACTTTCACCAACCTCTAAAATCAAGACTAATGTAAAAATACTTATGGCAAAATCTAAAAAATGATCTAAACTTTAAACTATGAATATTAATATCAATCGTAAAATGAACTACACGTTTTAGCAAAAAAAAAAAAAAAAAGAAAAAAAAGACAACCACTCAATAGTTTGAAATCAAAACTTTAGACTTTGTTTAGTTTCTTCTTCTGAACCACTTATTCCCTAACCAAGTCACGGGGGTGCTAGAGCCTATCCCGCCTCATTTCAGGCAAGGGGCAGGGTACACTCTGAACAGGTCACCTGTCTGTTGCGGAGCCACACACACACAACCATCTACACATACTGTACACATTCCTTGGGACAATTTCATCGTGGCCAATCAACCTAACATGCATGTTATTGGAGGATGGGAGGAAACCGGGGTACCTAGAGAAAATGCACGCATACATGGAGAGAACATGCAAATTCCACACAGAAAGGCCAGTGTGTCAAGCCTTGCCCTCACTCCGGGATTCAAACCCTTAGACTTCTTGCTGTGGAGCCACTGTACTACTGTGCAGTCTATCATTTTTGTTTTACATAATTATGTACGTAAGAAGAATTTTTGAGCCACAACCCATAAAGAAACAAAATTATATTGAAAATCATGATACTTTTCTTCAACCTCATTCATTAGTTGTGATGCTTTTCACTTTGTATTTTGGTGTAAATAATTTAATTTTTTTTTTTTTTTTTTAATTCAGGAAGGATGTTTTCATGTAAAAGAGGTCTGTCAGCATTTTACCTTGCCACGAGTTGCTTCGCGGTCTCCCGTTTTCACAGATGTCGGAAATGTGTTTGGCATCTGGGATTCTCTCACTCCAAGAATGGGATAACCCATTAGATCTACATGCAAACACACAGCACAAATTGAAATGATCTGACTAGTTTTAAAACAGGAACTACGACAGTGAAACAATAGGAAGACTGATGTTTCACTACTATGAGGACAAAGTCATGTCAACTCTAATGATCAAATCATGACAGCTGAAATGTAATGAATTAATGTAGCTTCATTTTTTTTTTTAAATGGCCAAATATCAACATTTGTCAACATTTTCAGAAACTATCTCGCCAAAAAGCGCCGAATGACAGCTGCAAAGCAATTTGTGAACATGTGAAGTGAGATTTACATCAGTGATTAACAAAAACACACACATGCTCATTTTAAACACTGCCAGCAAATGAATGAGTGAGGATGAGATGGCACACCTGAAGCCAAACACTGAGATGTTCTGAGATATGGATGGGATGGAAGGAGTGAAGGACAAGGTGCAAATCTGCAGGTGGGACAGGCAGGCTGACCTCTTCTTGGAGCTGCAGCCAGAGTTTGTGCTAACCCCTGGAGGCATGTCACTGTAAAATGAATCTGCATCCCCAGGCTTAGTGACATAGTCACCTGGGGGGATTTGTCTGGAAATACAAAGGAATGTTTTTAGATGCTCTGAAAATAAATACCACGGCAGGAAAAGCCCACTTAGACGCACAGAGTTAGTAATCACTGACATATAACAAAGTACACCCTTCAACTTTGTACCCCGCTCTTAAATCACCCAATTTACATTTATTGTTCCATTTGAGCACTAGTTACCAGCTGGATCAGTCTGGTTAATGTTTCATGACTGCACAATTGAATTATAGTAGTAAATATCAAACAATTGAAGTGGTATAAGTATTTTTCACAGCATTTGTAAATAAATTTGTGTCAAAATAATGTAAAAAATTAACAGATATCAAGATTGTTACAAGATAGAAGAATCCGTTTTAAGACACATTTGTCCTGCATGTAGTCTGATCACCACAACTTTACCGCTTTAGTATAAGACTTGGTGATTTTGTAAATATGAAATTCTTGAAGATATATTTGAAAATTGACTAATATCTTCAAAAATTTGAATGCTTATATTTTTAACTGATGTTTCAGCAATATAAAAAGTGGGATTTTTTCTTTATTTTAATAATTAGTCAATTGTTTCTAAATCTAATCACAACTATTTTAAATTGTGAGCTTGGATTTGAAGACAGTATGCAAAAACAAGAATTAATCAATTGTTTTTCAGCAAGAAAGTTAAATTTTTTGGTCCCTTGAAGAGCAATAACTTTGTTGAGAGTTTTAAAAACTGGGGAAAAAAGCAAAATGCAAACCGGCAGAATCTTCTGTGCACTTCTGATTCAACGTAGCGCCTTTTTTTGTAGCTCCTACAAAGAGACACAGCATTCTTATTAAAGTGCATCAGTAATTAATTTAATCTAATCTTGTGCGGTCACTCCTGCACGAGCACTCACTTATAGCACCAGGCTGTAACGGCCAGGATTAGGGCGAGGAAAAGGATGGAACCAGCGATGGCTCCGATTATGATGTTGGTGCTGGTGATACCTGATGGAGAGGCAGAAAGAAGAATGAGGATCTAGATGTTTAATTACAGTAAATGTATTTCTTTTGATTGGGTTATCTAGATTCATGGGGATGCATAGACCACAAAACACCGCAGCAAAACAGAAACACAGCACGTCTAGCAGGAAAAGTTGGAAACAAGAAAGGGGAAAGCAATCAAGAACCACTAATATGCCTTCATTTTTAGAGTTAAACCTGTCCCTGATCATCAGATAATTATCAACCAAAACCAACTTTTTTTCAGTTTTATAAGAGCAATGAAACACCACTGTGTTTAACTGAAGAGGATGAAAAAGAAGGAAGACCAGGAAATGACATTAGACAGGACAAAAACAGTTAAAAAGGAACTCAAATCTCACCTTAAGTCACTCCTTCAAAGACATCAGCATGTCGACAAAGAATGAGTGTAAAAATAATGCCAAACAAAAAGAATGACATGCATGGTGTAGTGGATACAAACGTAGCTGGTCTAATTAACATATTTGAAGCCAGAGAATAAGCATAAAGGAACAAAAATGCAACTGATCACAAAGTAAAATAAGTGTGAATGAAGTGGAAGAAGGCTTGACAGTGTGAAGTGAAACATGTACAGATTGCCATTTGAAAATGTTGAAACGGTGAACAGCCAGTGGTAACAATAAAACCTGGAGAACCAGCCCCTGTCCTCTAGTTATTTACATTCTCATGACTTCATCGGGGAGCGGACGGATGGCCAAGGACGCATGTTTGATACAACATTTAATGGTTTAGTAGCAATGAAAAATCTTTACCTGAGGTGGGGGTAATGGGTCCCAGCACAGGGTGACTGAATGGAGATCTGGAACCACAATCCTCTCCTGTCCAGCCCAGGTAACACACACACCTCAGCTCACTACTACACACCTACACAAAAAAGAATGCATAAAATATAACAACGGACAATTTTCCAAGATATTTTATTCAATTGTGTCGATGGAGACATTTAATCAAATATCTAACTCAAACTTGGGCCAATAAACTATTACACCATATAATAGTAGAAAAAGTTTCAAAAAAGTCTTCTGGACAGTTTAATTCTTGATCGAGACGTTTCGACTTCCATCCGGAAATCATTTTCAATCTGAATGATTTCCGAATGGAAGTCGAAACGTCGTGGGTTTGATCGAGAAACGTCATGGGTTTGATCGAGAAACGTCTCGATCAAGAATTAAACTGTCCAGAAGACTTTTTTGAAACTTTTTCTACTATGGATCACTCCTGGATGAATGAGGGGACTACGCGGACTAATTATACCATATACTACGAAACAATTCAATAACATTTTTTAAAGTTTGGAGAGTTTGTCCAAAGATTTTTTTTAGTGCTTCGTACCCCATGTCCAGAGCAGATAATCTTGTCTGTTGTTCCGGGACAGGTGCTAAAGTTGAACTGTTGAACCGGTAGACACTTGTGATTGATACAGATGCTATTCTCCCCGCAGGCTGTCCCATCCTCCACATATCCCAGGTCTGTGTCACCATCGATCATTACATGAGCCCCACTGAAAATAGAATCAGTCACAGTAGCTGAAGCATTTACAATAGAACACAGTTTTACATCATAGAAAATATGCTCCTTTTTATTTAACTTGTATTAGTAAGGTATGTAAATACAAAAATAGTATTTAAAAAAGTTACCTAATTATTCCCAATAGAAGCACACTTTCTAATAGAAGCACACTTGGTTTTTTTTTTGTTTTTTTTTTAACTTAAATACGGCAAAACTCAAGTCCGACAAAAATAAGTCTTCCATTTGCAATTTTAGCTCGAGTCTGACATGTTCTTGTTATTTTTGATAGTCACCAGTTGCCATGCTGCTCTCACGGGAAGCGCTAATGCGCATGTGCAGCTTGTGCTAGTACCAGTACCTGACTGAGCCGAAGTTTTTTGCAAGTAGTTTATTCATAAACGTGCACCCCATCAGTGTGGCCTCGCATACTCGAGTATCAAGAATAATACAATATTTAGTCTCTTATTGGTTCAAACTTAACAATGTGAGCCTTGATACTTCTCTTTGAATATTTTGTACCTGCAGTCTAGAGAAGCACTATGTTGCGCCACTGAGAAAGACGTCAGTCCTCCTTGTAGTTCTCCAAGACGCGGTGCAGGTGAAATGTTAGAGCAAAGCAGGTAGCCACAATGAACATCCCTGGAACAAAAAGTCATTTATTTTACCTGAAGAACTTAGTAAACGTGATGTATAAGTGAAATAGAAGGCAGACTCACTGTTTGTTACACTGGATCCAAGTATCCTTGTCCTTCCCACAGTTTCCTTTCTCTGTTCCTTCTATGTTGAGCTTCTCGTAGCAAAATTTGTCAGCTGCTGTTGCCTCTGAAAAGGGCCATAAATGACGTTAAAGTATTACAGCAATGACTGAAGTTTGTGGAGCTGACATAAAAACATACTTACTCTCTCCCCAAATATATTTGCATTGCCTGTCCTTAGTTTTGCACCTTCCGTTGAAGCAGCGACCCTTCAGAAAGAACAACAGTTTGTCTTGATCAAAAACTAATCAAGAAAATGAAATCTTGTAAAATTTAAACTTTTTACTTGGTCTTTTTCACATTTGTAACCATCCATTTTGTGGACATTTGATGGACACTGAAAGAAAAAGAGAAAATATTTACAATATTTACTCAAATCCATGGTGATGGCACTTCATATAATAATTGCATTCTTTATCAATCCCTCATAGGGAAAGCTTATAAAGAAGCAAGGACTACCTAAACATGGGATGCAAATACTCACCTGACTGGAATTGCCTGAGCAGTATTCGGGGATGTCACAGTCATTCACAGCATCTCTGCACACAACTCCCATGAACTCCACCTGCAGCAACATGGAGATCCGATCAAACACATTACAAGAAGTTTGGACTTTTTGGACAGAGGCAAAGTAAAATGATCTTTTTGTACAAAAAAGGTTTAGAATCCACCACTGTCTATTTTATAAATTTGAATTCCACACTTGTCCACTTATTTGAATGTCAAGAGCAGTACAATTGGTCTTTGTTCCCAACAAACAAAAACTATTTAAGCATTTTCTGTACCTGGCAGTTATTGCAGCACAGCCCGTTGCTACAATTGGATCCTTTGGTAAGGGTGCAGTTCTTACAGCAGTTTTCTCCTTCCCTGCCACATTCCTACAGACACATAAAATCTTCATCAGAGTTTTTTCATTTCTTTTTACTCATCTCTTTAGTTATGCATACGCAATTAAAAATCAAATGGAACATTATGGAATAATTGGTTTGCATTTTGGGTTGCTATTCAATCAGATACATCAGTGTTATTCTCTTAACTTCAGATAATTCATTTAAATTAATTGGGTTTTTTTAGCTCACTGTTGGGCTGCCACAGTCACACTCTTCTCCATGCTCCACAAAGCCATTTCCACATTCCGGAGGATCCAGCATCTGGGCAGAAGATAAGGGGAAATGTTTTTATAGTTACTAGAATGTTTATATTCCATTAATGATGAGAATACATTTGGTGATTAATAACAAACTTTACTGATTTAACATAACAGGAAATAGAATGATTTCTCAGTGACTCATCACTTTTTTTTCCACCTGAGAATGGGGGAGAACCAAAATCTGCCAGGTAAATAGGATTCCTAAATAGGCAGTAGCTTAAATGGTACTTAGGTACTGTATTTACTTTTGTTGTTTAGCAGTTCTTTACAAAAGAGCAATTTTCATTGTAAAATATTTCTAAGGTCTATTCATCACAGACATTAAAAAAGTCAATGCAATGCAAAAATCAGTGTTAATCACAAACCAGTTGATATTTTTGAATCTATCTGTGTATGTACAGACAAAAAGTGTCTGTATCACGATGTACCTTCAGAGGTTTATTGAACAAACATGCTCCTCCGCCGCTGTTCAGAAAATTGTGGTACTCCTCTACATTGCAGGCAGAAAACTTCTTAGGCAAGTAGAAACTGTGTAGTAAAAACCACAAGAAATGATGTTGTTACCGATGATGGAATGACCAATCTCAGGTAGAAATGTGTGTGTTAGATTTTGCACCACCGAAAAATTATATAAAAAACCTAGAAGATTCTTACATGAAGTGGTCTTTCACACACTATGAAATATTCTGATGTTACTGTAGACAATTATTGTAAAGACATATATCCAAGTAAATATGCACATGTAGGTATTACTGTCCTTATATTTAAAAAGTATTGTAGTCAAGCTATTGTCTGTGTTTTTTGTTTGTTTTCACCAAAACTCAAAACCTTAAGGGGTAATTACTGGACAACCATACTCACAGTTCAGAGGAGACTCCTATAATTAAATGGGAAGCAGATTTGTAGCACAACTAATGTCAGATAATTATATGAATTTGCGTGTAATGGTTTCCAAGATGCTATGCCTTTTCAATTATAAGTGATTATTCTTTGACCAGTTATTGCATTACTGTGGAAACATTGTGCTCAGAAAAATCCCAAATGACACCCAAGTGCCAGTGCGAGCCATGAAATATCCATGATCATTACTCCTTATCTCTTAATAACATTTTTAATAACACTAAATGAAACAATCAGTTTTAGCCAACTCCTGAAAATGTTGAAAGGCAGTCTATTGTAATCAGATATCCGCTGCTGTCTGATCCTAAACCTAAAATATCACAGTTTCATTATCTTCTGTCACATTTCAGTATTAAGCACATTGCAGGAGCACGTTTGGGTGTCTGATGCTTTTACTCATCAGAACTGAGAGGAAAAGAGAGAGAGAGAATGCAATAACAAAGACTCACATGGAGTCAAGAGACAAGCTGATTCAAACATTATGGAATGAAATGAAGACAACCACACTGAGGATGGTGACATGATGAAGCCTTGACGTAGGATTAAAGTATGACAAAAAAACCTCAAGCTCAATGCATAGTGTAGTTAGTGATCAGATACATGTTAATTTCACTTTTGTATGTAAACCAAATGTTTGAAAAATGTTGTCATCTTTATCTCTTAAAAAATCTAATATAGAAAACAAAGATGAAACATGATATTACTAATGAATGAAGAGAGGTATATTTGTTAAAAAATAACTGAATGATATCATTTGATCAAGTATATGGTGTTAAGTGAACAGGGTGTCAGGATCAAAATATGCATTGTGTAACTTTATAAAAAAATACAAATTTGATTAAGATATAAAGGCATCTTAAAAAGAATGACTTTCTTTATGGTAAGCTTGTCATCCTAGTGGACACATCGAGAGTTCAACCAGGTGCAAAAATATGTCATCTTTGTTAGACTAACTGTTTGCAAGTTCATCAAAATATATTTTTCATTTATGAAATTTCCTCAGCAATACTTTTGAATACCCACAAACTAAGAAAAATTCTTCATGGGATGATGTAGTGAATTGGTTACATTAGTTAAATTTTAAAAACCCTGCAGTAGATCCAGCTGTCTTCTTAAACAGTCAAATATCTTTAAATCACAATACCACATCAAGACAACATTGTAAAATAATTTTGAACATGATCATTCATCCATAAGAAGGATTATTCTCGGGTATTCAAGTATTTGAACCTTGTAGTTTTTAAGGGCGTACTCTTCAAAATACATATTTTGAGCTGATGTGTTTATGGAAACATCTGTCATTTCATGAGAAGATTTTTAGAAACTAAAGAAATGAAGTAAAAAATAATGAAAGATGAACCAACTTCACCTGCCTGCAATCAGATCAAGTTAGTGCAACCTGTAATCAAGACTTACAGATCTGAAAAATATGTAAACTAAATATGAAAAGCTGGTTCATGTACGCAGGAGTACACATGGTGGAAATGATCAAACAGATTCCCCGAGACATTTACATAAGTACAAAATAATCCATAACAGCTACACCCTGTGAAAACAATGTAGAAAATGTTAGTAGTCAGGTTACTTTTATCAGACATGCAGATGCTAAAGAACAACAAAAGGAATCATTGAATACAAACGTCTGAAATACCATTTATTTGATTTTGAGGGGAAAAAATTGGTTTGGTCCATTCACAGGTGACAAGTTCAAAATAGAACCCACCCTCTGTGACACGACCTCATTTTTTTATAGAAGGGACTTTATGTATTTGACTGGAGCAAAATGTGGTTGTGCACATTGAGGAGAGAACTCTAAGCCTAAGAAATAGAATGAAAATGACATTGCAGACTGTTTTCAATCGGTTTTAAATGGAAGAAACAGGAGGCACAAAAAGTCCCAACATTTAAAGAAGAGAGAATAGATGAAGCATCAAATAATCAGAAAAACCAAAGTTGTCTCTTCTGATCTGAGACATTAGTAAAAGAAAAGAAAAATCAACATTATATAAACGTAAAATTGTACCACAGTGAGATTATGAAAAATACAGTCAGTGCGTTACATAACCGGACATCAAACCGTATTTTTTCATATCTTTATAATAAAAAAGAGAAGCTCGGGCCTTCGTGGCTGTGGAGCTGCTGAATGAAATGGAAAAGGTTGTGATGATTGACAACCCCCTCTGAGACAGCCAGTTGCTAAAATACCAGCACAAGCAACGCTGTAGCAAGCTTCTGCTCACCTGCTGTCCCATTTTGGGATAGAAGGAGAATGCAAGAAGTATTTAAGAAGAGGGGTACACACTCACAGAGACAATAAATACTTGTGTAACAAATAGACATGTTCACAATGTGAAGCAAGTTTGAACAACATCGAGACACATTTTAAAAGGCTTACATAATTTTTTTCTACAGAGTCAACTTGCAGATTCATGAGCTATTCTCAAATCTTAAAAAGCAAGATGTTACATTGCTGAACTCAAGTTATATAACATAAGGCCATAAGTATGTGTAGACTGCCACCTAGCGGTAACTTATCAATCTACAAAAAACTCCAATAAATCTCTGCTTTTTGTCTTGAAACAAAGATACATCTTAATATCAACTTAAAAGACAACCATTTACTAATAACTATATACTTTGTTTAATTGTAATGACTCAAAATTAGTTTTGAAGCAATACATTTTTTGTTTGTTCGAAATCTATGAGGAAAATACTGAGTCACCAGCATCTGTAAGAGATGAGACGACTATGGTATGGAGAGATTAGAGTGGACAAAAATTAACTTTTAATTCAACTTACCCAACGTCATCCATGATGCAGCCTGCCCATTCGTCATCGCATTTACATTCACCTAGAAAGAAAATAAAATGTACAAATATCAGGGCTTAAGATAAGTTAAAAAGGAACAAAGAGCTAGTTGTGTTTGTCAACACACCATTAAGAATCCTCTTCTTGTCAGAGAAAATGCCGATGTTCTGTCCAAGAGATTGAGCAAGGGTGATCGCCATCTCATTTGTTTTACCATACTGATGGAAAAAATGAGGACGACAGGGAAAAAGAAGGCAAAGTCAGTATTCATTTGAAAAAAAAAACCTAAAGTATAATTGAAAAGAAAGCTGTGAAAAGATTGTCTTTTAAAACTAAAAAAATGCTAATTGATTAATCAAAACGGGCCAAAAAAAAGGAATTTACATCTTCTACAACTTCACAAAATAACACGCTTTTATGCCTTTTTGTCGGTTTTTATACGGTAAGTCACACTTTCTTCTGGATGTTTTTTTTCACATCTGGAGACAAAGAGTTGCAAACGTACATCAGTTTTATTTCAATTTGATCAAACCACCACCATACTAAACTTTATATTCTGTCCTCTTTCCCAAATTTGTCCTTTGCTATTCTTATCACAGCTATCTTTTATGTTAGAAGTTTACTGTCCAATTTTTTTCTTCTTGTGGAAATAATTATGATTGGTTTCTTACCTCATTGACACCCCCTCCTTTGGTAAGAGAACAAACTCCTCCCAAATACGAAGCACCACCAAAGCTGCTATGAAAGCGATTACCTCTGAGAAACAAAAAGAAACCTGTTAATGTTTTCACGTAAATTTATCATCGTATTAAAACATCAACCTTTTTTTTTTTCATTCGCAGACTTACGAAAAGAGGTGAACTGAGTCACATTTCTCCTTGATAAAGTCTTTTCTGTATTTCATAAATTCTTTTAGTGTCACCATTGGGTCATCATCGATATTAAACTTGCTGTCTGCTGACCAGGTTTCCATGGCAACGAGGACAATGCGGGTATTAAGTTGCTCCCTGAAGATCTGGGTGATGAACATCAAAATAAAGTTAGATCTTGTAAGACACAGAACTTAAACTTCAAAGTCAAATTATGATTTAAAGCAAACAAAAGAAAAAAATCTGAAAGATGAGGTTTGATCGATATCACAACTGACAGGCATACTTCATATTCATTAGCATCTCTGAGTGTTCATTATGACAAAAGTCAAACAGTGAAATCCCGCCACATGCTATAGCCCATAAAAAGAGAGCAGATTGTGTATTGAGGTAGCTGTCTGAAGGGCAAAGGAGGTCAGGTGGATATTAATGTTTGTGTTCAGACTTCTTAACAGATCTCCACTTTATAAATCCAAACACTTGGAAAGAAGTAGATGCAACCTTCAAACAATATTCAGGAAGTTTCTAAAAAGTCGACTGTTTCTCAAGTATGATTCCATTCAACTTTATGTGTATCCCCCATAATATAAAACAATTTTCTAAATGAGCTTTACAATGTAAATTCAAAGGAATAAAAGAAACTGAAATTTTACAAGTAGAGTTTAAGAAAAACTTATTGTTAAACTGGCTCTTGATGGAATAAAAAGATTAACCAGATCAATGTTCGTTTTCATTTCTAAACATAAGATTGGTTATCAACTTTAACTTTTACAAGCCTAAAAAGGTCTGTTTGTTTTAATGAATGTCCAGAAAAAAATCATTCATGGGTAGTTTTTGGCAAAAAAAAAATTTTTGCATGTGTCCTCGATATTTTTATATCATGAGTAAAGTAAAACTAAAGACTTGTATGTAGCTATTTCTGACTGTCAAAATCAATGTCTTTCCAAAAGTAGAACCTGGATCATACGATCATCTTCAAGGACACAAAAAAAAAAGCATGACCTTTACTAATCGATCATCTTACAAATATGACCCTGCCGCAGGTCTGATTTCAGTTACACAGCACACAAATGCGACCACAAATAGTTACTTTGTTTGTGAAAAAACTCAATCCAAATGATGGGGAAGCTGCTTCCTGCTCCGATCGTTATCTGAATATTTAGACAGTAACAAGCAAGGTAGCAGCTGTGCAGCAGGATGCAAAAAAGGCTAACGGGATTTAATGAAAACTCAGGTCACTGGTGGCAATACGTGTGAGTGTTTGTGGTAATCTTTCCTAGAAGAAGATCAATACAGTTCTTACCATGTCAGCTACATTGACCACTGTCTTAGCATTGTTGTTTGTGTGCCCGATGGACAGGCGATGCTTCTTGTACTAAGGAGACAAAAACAAAATGCAAAGAAATAAAACAAGAATTCATACATTCATTTGATAAAAATGACTAAATATTGCATTTATTGATGGAGATTTACTGATTAAAAGCCAGAATCAGTTTGATTTTAATACAGTTGTTGTTGAATGTCAGTAAGGGAAAATAGTTGTGATATGAATGAAGCATCAAACACTTGGTTTTTACATCATTCATATGTAACAACTACTACCTCATTTTCAGAACAATAAACTCACCATTAGATGATCATTGATCACCATTAACTCAATGTATTTAGTTTCATCTTCGACACTTTGGGACATTCTCGAAGCCTGGAATCAGACAACAAATTTGCTTTGTATTCTCCTAAGGCGTACAAACAGTAATTTCATATAAAAAAGGATCTATAAAAAAAGACAACTAAAAATATAGTCATGCGATCTGTAGACAGACCAATAAAAAATGTATCAATAAAAAGTGCAAAGCTTATTCACATGTGTTTGTGTCACAAAAAAAAGTCATCAAAGTTTATTAAGCTTGATAAAAAGCTGGTTCTCTCTCCACAAACACATTCTGGCAGAGTTGTGCTAACAAGAGAAAGACGTCATGCAAAATGGAAATAAAGTAGGTGGGGAGTTATGTGGGAGAACCAGAGCACACTTATTATTTTAAACACACTATATGTGTGTGTGAGGAAAACTGTGTGATTAGGCTTTAACAAGTTGCATCATCAGCATGACTAAGACTATGAATGACCAACTAAAACATGAGCAAAACTGTGACATAATCCTATCGATACACCTGTTCATGTTTAGATATTTGCTCTGACCACTTCTTCTTTCAACATTTCTCTTCGGGGGTCGCCACAGCAATTCAGCTTCTTCCATCTAACCCTATCTGCTGCGTCCTTTTCAGTCACTTCATGTCTTCCTTCACTGTATCCATGAACGTCCTCTTTGGTCTTCCTCTTGGCCTCGTGCCTGATGGTTCCAAACCCAGCATCTTTATGCCGATGTACTATCTCTCTCCTCTCTGACTTTATCTCCAAAACCTCTAACAGGTATCTGCTCTGACCACATGTACGATAAAACCATATATTGTACATATAACAACCTACAATAGTAATACCTGATTTTTTTTCCTTCCAAGTATGATTTTAACACATCCAAACTTTTAAATTTTTAAATGAATACACACCTGTCTTTTTTTTCTCCAATGAACAACTTTTGACCCAGGAAATGGAGGACTGGGGAAAGGAGGTTCTGGTAGATCACCTTTTCATCAAACACAACAATTTTTTTTGGGATTAATGATAAAACAAATAATTACTTTGCATCTATAAAAGAGAAAATTTTGTGTTGTCTGTGTAAGGGTCTGTACTCTTACCATTGAGAAGATCACTGAGGCTATCTTTTCCAGCAGATTTGTAAATCATGTGAATATGAATGTCTCCCTGAAATGTAAAAGGAAATTATTATTGAGAGAGATGATCTCAATGAGATCACAACAGAATAACACCAAGTCATGAACTTGTAATATACACCCACACATTTGGTCTCTACATCTTAATCAGAGATAACAAAAAAATAGTTTGTCATGTATTAAAATGTATTTGGGTAGAGAAACAGTTTCTTAATCAGGCTTCTTTAGACTTCGTTTCTTTCTGTTTATTTGCAATTTTTTATCGTAAAAATAAAGCATTTTTTTAAACGTATATCATTATGAAATATTATTATTTTATTTAGAGACAGGGCTGTCCTGTAAGCATAGCAACCTACTCTTATTTAGTCTTTAAATCAATACACAGTTTAGGAATGATTATTTGTGTAAGTTTATTATTTTAATTTATATAACTTTATGTTATTTAATTATGTAATTTCTTAACTATTTCACATTTCAAAATGAAGACTAGTGACATTAAAATTAAAAGAGAGGCAGTGAAGGAGTTAAACAGGGTGGAGATTCATTAGCGTCCTGTTTATGATCAAATCTGCTTCCATGGTTCTATTCCAATGTACTGAAGCTGTAAAGTTTAATGCTACCGGATTTGCTGTGGATCCTAAATGAATCTTCGTAAATAAAAGGTATCTGTCACAATTCTGTAAATTGTAAATAAGATTTTACTGTAAAAGATGGAAAAGCAATGATAATCTAATGCTAACATGTTAGCTTTTGACTAGCTGTGTTTAAAAAAAAAATCTTTAAACTTAGTTGTTTTCTTGATTTGTCTTTTTTTATTCAACCAGTTTTAGTTGGTAATGGTTAAACATGCTGAAATAGAGCCTTTTTTAAATTGATTTGTGACTTTAAAAAGTAGTTTTTTAATGTTTATTTTTAGCAGCTAAACGCTAATAAACTACTGCTATAGCTAGGACCTCCATCTATAAAACACTTGTTACTATACAGTTATGTTAATAACCTCAAAAATACACAATTAGTCTTTTTTGTTGTGGTTAGTACTGTGCTATTAAATTGATTCTGTGTGTATTTAGTCATTCAACGTAAGCAAAATCAAACTAATCTCAATGACTTGTCAGATACTAAAAAAAATAGAGTAAATAACTTAAGTTTTCTGTTATTTAAATCAATAATTTCTACACAGTATCAAGATATATCTAACAAACACATAATGCAATTAAAATGATTTGCCATTCTTTTAAAATGTCAAATTTATGTGGATTTTTTAAATTAAAATCTGTGTGAGTTTTGTTATCCAAAAAAAAAAGTAAGCTCTAAAAGTATGATTTATAATGTTTGACCAAAAAAAAAATAGCCACAGTTTTGGTTTTTAATAATGTTAGGATAAAAAGTGATCACAAAATAGGAACTATTCAGTTACAAAATGAACTTAAAATCCATTCTAAAGATGCCTGTTAAGCTATATAGCAATAAAAATAATAGATTATTTTCTTTTTTAATATTAATACATTCTATTTCTAGGCATCATAGTGGGCTAGTGGTTAGCACTGTGGGCTCACAGCAAGAAGTTGGGGTTTGAGTTATAGGTGGGGTGTGGCTTGCTACACTTTTCTTTCTGTGTGGAGTTTGCATATTCTCCCTGTGAATGCGTGGGTTTTTTCTGCTCCGTATTCTTTCCACCCTCCAAAAACATGTGTGTCAGGTTGAATTGCCCCTAGGAATGAGTGTGTGTAGATGGTTGCGTATGTGTGTGGCCCCGCGACCTGTTCGTGATGTACACTGCCTCTCGCCTTAAATCAGCCAGGATACACTCTGGCACCTCCCACTACTCTGTTAGGGATAAGTGGTTCAGAAAACAAAATTAAACATTTTAGTTCTAAGGCGTCTTTGGGCACTCAAGGTCATTGTACTTTAAATTTACTTTTATAAAAACTACAGTAATAGTTAAAAACAACATTCATACAACATGTAATGCATACAAATTTAGACAATATATTGATCAGCATTAAAATATATAAAAACATAGATTTAAGAAAGAGAAAAGTCATGGTTGAAGAGAAGGGACTGAATTCCAAAACCAAGATCTGGAAAAACAAATGTAAAACACTAAAGTGATAAGTTTAGTTGTGATCATTTCACAGTGTTACACACACTCATGTAAGTGTTTTAATTCAATGACTTATTGTTAAGCTGAAGAGTTTTTGTAATACACTGTTGTATTGACAGTTCTGCTGTGCAGCCCCAGCACTCGAGTCATTCCTACTTTGTTTGCAAATGAAATGGGAGCATTGTCTCTATGGGACTGCAGATATTGGGTCAACTATACTGTGGTGAATACGTAGTTGCCCATAGCTAGGTCAGCGTTTGGCATACTTAGCTTACTTTGGTGCTAATGGGGCCAATCACATAAATTTCTAAAATGTGTTCTTTCTTAAAATATTGCATTACTTTGTATTAGCATATTCAGCTACTAATTTCTGCCTGTCTATCCTTTATTTTTCCCAGGTCTCTCTTTGCAGCCCCATCGCTGTTTGCATCAAGTCATGACGTGTCGGAACATCCACGCCACCAACGCTTTTGCCTTCTTCATTGCCTTTGTTTCTGTGGGTGGGATTGCTGTGGCTACGTTAGTCCCACAGTGGCGTATTACGAGACTTGTCACCTTCAATCGTAATGCCAAGAATATTAGTGTGTATGATGGTTTATGGGCCAAATGTGTGAAACAGGATGGATATTCAGGATGTAAATATTATGATCCTGAGGTAATGACTCTTGAACATTAACTTTCTCGTTTTTGTTGAATTTATTAGTTTGAAGTTGAAGATTTCTCTTTTTATATTTCCAGTGGTACTCTAAAGTGGACCAGCTGGATCTGCGGCTCTTGCAGTTCTGCCTTCCAACAGGCCTCCTGTTCAGCTCCTTTGCCCTGTTACTGTGCATGGTGGGGATGTGCAAGACCTGCTGCTGTTCAGACAAACCCGAACCAGACGTGAAAACCGTTCGATTTTTGGTGAACAGTGCGGGATGTCATTTGATTGCAGGAATGTTCTTCTTCCTTGGTGGAGCAATTGCTATTGCACCCTCAGTGTGGTTCCTTTTCCGCACCAAGGAGATGAATGACAGATACGACAATATTTTTTCTGATGGTTTTGCTGTCTATGTATCAATAGGATGCTCTGGGGGTTTGATGCTAGCTGCGCTGCTCATGTTCATGTGGTACTGTATGTGTAAGCGGTTGCCTTCACCTTTCTGGTTGCCTTATGAATCAATGACTAATTCCCAATCCACTCAGCTTCTCAATGCCAATGGGTACCCTCCCTCTCCAGTTTATGGTTCACAACCATTCCCACCTCAGACATATCCACCTACAGTGATTGAACCCCAGTCATATGTGCCTTCTCAGGGCTATGCACAAAATTTGATGGCCTCTGTTGCACCCCAGGTGTACATGTCCCAAGTACCTGCTACAGATGGGTATGGGTCAGAGGTTGGTGGCACACAGGCTTACAGCTATGCACCGTCTCAGAGTTACGCACCATCACAAAGTTACGCACCTTCACAGGGATATGCGTCAAGCTATGCAGGTCATCGCTACTCTACTCGTTCAAGAATGTCAGCCATTGAAATTGACATTCCTGTTGTAACTCAACCTCAATGAAGGAAAAAGGATTCGTAACCTCAGGCTTGTGGTATTCCATAAGATAATCTACTAAAGTAAGAAACCATGATAGATTGAAGGGGGTGAATTTTACAAAAGCATCTTTCACCCTTTGTATGTGATAGATTAAAAATCTGTACATTGTTCTCCAGACAATGAGACTGTATTTAAAAGGTAAAATACTAACACACTGGTTTTAGATCTTTTTTGCCTAAAGAGAAAAAAAACATCAGATTAATAACACTAAAAAGTCAGTCACTTGCTGAAAGCGGACTGGCCAATTTACCAGCCCTGTGTTGATAATAAGATACAAATATTCATTTTCTCTGAAAGATTTAAAATTCTCTTTGCTACAAATTGAAAATAAATTTGTTACATACAACTGTTTAACACCTGGACTTTATATTTTTGTATAAGTTAACTCAAACTAGCATTGGATCTAGACGTCAAAGTGACTCTTTTATATTGTTTTTTTTTTTTTAGTTAATTATCACAGTGCCTGTGGAGAGCAGCTACTTTTTCTTTTTTTTACTAACTTTGCCAAGGTTGTGATAGTATTTCAGGTTTTATGTACTTATTTTAACTTTGAGCATTCTTATTTTTTTTTTATTCATATCTCGAGCCAGGGACCAAAAGAAACCCTTTAAGGGTGATGATATTCAAACAATTTTAACTACACTGGAAATTAAAAAAAAAAAAAAAAACACAGGAATGCGGGTTATTGTTGAACACTTTTCTGTAAGAGGCCACACTTATCAGCCAAAAGCACCTCTGCTGCCTTTGTTTTCATTTGATCAACCTTACAGTATATTCAAGACACTACACATAATTATTGTCTAATCTTTATCTAATCTTTTTGTTTTTAATAAAGTTTGAATAACAACTGAATGTGTGTCCTCTTATTAGCTTGTCCTAAAAATGAACACTTGTAAATCACACGATAAGTATTGCAAATAGCTCTTAAAATTGATGTCACTCCCTTTTACATAATTTCTCTGATGCAATCCCATCTTGGCATTATTGCATCTCATTATTGAAGTGGGATGGATTTTGTTTTTCCTCAAAATTTTTGTGTGCCTGTGAAGCCATCTTTATCAGGGTGTGTGCATCAAAGAAAATTGTAGTAAAAAGTTTATAAAGTTTGAGAAGTTCTGTAACTTACAGATTGTCGGTCAAAGTGGCTTCATTACACTTCTTTACTGAAACAAAAACACTTCCAGCTTCACTGGAATTAAAATACAGTCCAGTGGTTTTGCTAAATGTTAGGTAGTAGTTAACTGAAGCCAATAAGGTTTTAAAAAAGTTTTAAAAACCGGATCCTTTTTATTTAATGACAATACAAACAGTCTGCAATTAATGTAACTATGAATGCTTTTTTTTCCTTTACTATTAACTTTGAAATTCACAAACATGTCTTTAAATTTTTTTTTATACAGCTACTTCACTAAGTCATGTGAGATTGAAAACAGTTATAGCTTCATCTCATTCCAAAATTATGACTAAAAACCAGTCTGTCCCCTTCTGCGGGACATTGAAACTATTACACCACAAAAATGACTCAAAGCAATTTACAGTTTACACATCTAAACTCCCCTTATTTGATTCTAGACAGGCAACAATTAGAAACCTGAATTACAAAAACTTTTTTTGCAATCTGCAGATAAACTTCTGTTATTGTTCATACCAACTGTGTATTGATCAAAGCTTGGATGAGAACTTTGAGCAGGTGTAAATAGAAAAATAATATTTTTATCAATGTTGGATAAAAAAAATTGTAAGTAAAGACTAAACCAACTGTGCTTTGACATAACTATTAACACGTTCTTCTTTCGGCATTTCCCTTCAGGGGTCGCCACGGCAAGTCAGTTTTTTCTATCTAACCCTATCTGCTACATCTTCGGTCACAACAACTATCTTCATGTCTTCCTTTACTGTATCCATGAACCTCTTCTTTGGTATTCTTCTAGGCCTCTTTCCTGGTGGTTCCAAACCAAGCTTCCTTCTTCCAATGTACTCTCTCTCTCCACATGTCCAAACCATCTCAGTCTGATCTCTCTGACTTTATCTCCAAAACCTCCAACATGTGCTGTTCTTCTATTATATTAATTTCTAATCCTGTCCATCCTGGTCACTCACAGAGAGATCTTGAGCATCTTCATCTCTGCTACCTCCATTTCTATTTCCTGTCTTTTTGTCAGTGCCACTGTCTCTAGACCAAACAGCATGGCCGGTCTCACCACGATTTTGTAGATTTTCTCTTTCATTTTAGCTAAAACTTTTCTGTCACACATCACACCTGATACTTTTCTCTACCTGTTCCCGCCTGCCTGCACACGCTTCTTCACCACTTTTCCACAATCTCCATTGCTCTGGACTGTTGATAAGTATTAACACGTTAGCTACAGAAATAAAATCTATTGAATTACCAGGATAAAAGAATCAACAGAAAAAACTTTTCCTCTGAACTGTGATCAATTCTTTAAGAATATATCCATATTTACAGTCTCTTGAAGTTTCCATTTCTCTCTTATGTTGCTAATTTAACACAAATTTTATAGAATTAGTAATTTTTTTGCCTATACTTCTGTAGACATGAACTGCAACCCTTTGATGCATCCCTCCAGAGATTAGTGGTGGATAATTATTGAGAGAAAAAGCAGCTTGTTTTTTTTTTTGTTTTTTTTTAATTTATTAGTTACTTCATATGCAAGCATCAGTGGCAGTATGTCCTCGAGTTGCCCCAGCTCTGAACTCCCTGCAATAGTTGACTGTACCTTCTTTGTTCCTAAGGTCCTCTCTTCCAGCCAGTAATCTTTGTTTAGAAATACACACACAGCATATACAGCTCAGTAGGGAGTGTGTAAGTGGTGGAGATTAGGGGGTCTGTGCAGATGGCTTTCATATGTTGTGCAATGAGTGGGGGCGGGGTTTGGGTTGCCATGGGAGATGGTACCTCAGACACAGACTATGAATGGTCTGAATATAAATGAATATAAAACAGGGAGAGGTAACATGCCTATCATTCTCTCCCCCCTCTTCCAGTATGAGTGAATGAACTGCATCAAGTTCAATTCATGAATTTGGCTTCAGGAAACAGAAACTCTTCTCTTTTTTTCCCTCAGACTCACTCTCACTCCCAGCATGAGCATACAAAAAATACATTCCACTTGGCACATAATGCTAACACCCCCACCCAGAAACCTGCCACAACCCCCAATAAAAAAATCCAGTCTCTTCATCTATCAAGTCCCAACCCCCTCATTTTATTCTAAAGGATTCCCCCATCTAGCTCCTGAGGTCATGTCATAAAAATGATCAAGGACTGTAGAAAAAATAAGAAAAACACACAAAAAAATGTGGTATTTGGATTAAATATATGCAGGCATTAGGCTCACATATGTTTATTTAATTTGGTCTTAAATACCCACATCTAAGTGTGACACATGTACATGTTGTCTCGTGATGATGCTATTTTTTACATTGCTTATTAATCAATCGTACAAAAGTATGAAGCAATAACTGGAAATATCAACAATATTAAAATATTACCAATTGACCTGCAACTAAGCCCTCACTTTATCTAGTACCCTGTTCTACACGACATGCTTTCAGGTCTGGTGGCACATCTTACAAAATTAAGTCAGTATAATATAATTCATTCATTTTCCAATCTACTTTTTTCAATTCAGGGTCATAGCTGGGTGGGCAGAGGTCATAAGAGCTATTAAAGAGGCAAGAAACTGGGTACAGCCTGGACAGGTTTAATATCTTTCACCTAAAATATATTGTCACGGGTTAGGACTGACTGCATAAAAAGAACATTTTGACACAAGAAAAAGAGGACCTCATGAAGGGGTTGCTTGTAAAATCTCAAAGTTTTGTTGTACTGTAAGGGCTCAAAGTATCAGAAATGAATTAGTTCAGGACTCCATTACAAACAGAAAAGTTTTAAAATGTTTGAACTATACTACTGTGCTGGATTACTGGATATGCTCATGTTAGTCTTTGCTGATACCCCACAAACTGTTTAAAAATGTATGATATTAAAAATCTACTAGACTAAAAGTCTATGGTGTGTTCGGGTGGTCTCACAGCAAAATCCAAGTGGGACAAAGACAGTGTCAAAATTTTAAAAATAAGTAAGTAAAACCAAGATAGCGGAACATATGGTGTTTTCTGCCAGCACAGGTCAACGTTGAAAGGCCCAGCATGAGACCCATCACTACATGTGGCCTCACGTTAGGACGTATGCTTCATCTGCCAAATACGACTAAGAAGACTTCACAGTCTAGTTTGTGGCTTTTGAATGATCACAATCTGGATCAATATGACAATTATATAAAAATAAATAAAAGAAGAATTGCATAATGCGAACAACTAAATTGTACAGTTATTTCAAGTTAAACTATCACCCAAATAATATTACATGTTAGAGAGTTTTACATCATCTTGGCAAATAATGGAATATGCAATAATCCCCTGAGTGGAAAAACATAGAAATAAACATAAAACATATAGAAAGTGTTGTGGAAAAACATGACTACAATAAGAGCTGTTGGTGGAAAAAAGGTATGCTGAGGAAAAGAATCAAACTTTGTAAAATTGATCTATAATAAAATAGAGCTGGTTTTCCAGCTTGTTGTGTGCTGTCTAAAATTAGCTGTTTCCATCTGCGGTTCAAAGATTTTGCAAAGTGGTAAAATATGCAAGATTATGCATCTTTTAGTCAAGTGGTTGTGACTGATTTATATATTGTGTTTCATTTGTATTTTGATCGCTCTGTCCTAGCGTGACTTTCAGCCTTTGTAATACTCAACAGTAGCTTGCACAGTCATTTGAAAATGTTAACTGAGCTAGGAACTCAGTCTTCTTCTTGATCTTTTAATAATTCAGCCTCTCCAGAAAATGCCGGAGAGAACTCGTGGAGCACAGAGAAATGAAAAAAGTGAACTCAGGTCCTCCACCCACTCTGCGTCAGTGTCTGCTAACTACCAACACCCCTAAGTGCCGATTCACACATCCACAAAAGAGCTTTCACACACACAAAAACACACTCACCAAGCCCTGAGCTCTCTTATCTAGTCTGCTTTTGTTCCTTGCAGAATAAAAACAGACACACGTTTTCAAGAGTTTTACCGAAGCACACGCGCGCGCACACACACACACACACACACACACACACACACGAAGGTTCACTTGGTTTTACCTGCTTTCTTTAATAAAAATCTTCAAATTATTTCAATCTACTCTTCTTACTAATCCTATTCAGTTTAATATCCAATCATATATGTGTAACAATTGGTTTGTGAGTTTCATCTGGGTTGACCTAAATTCCCTTTACAAAATCATCTTATTCTAGAAAACATCTTCATGCACGACCAGCACCAGATCACGTAGTGGGTTCAAGACAAGTGATTCTGTCCTCAAATATCACAAGTTCCACAAAACATGGGCCAGAAAAAATCATTGGTTTTGGTTTTTTTCAGATAGTGGGGACAGTTTGACACAATTTTAAATGGGACTAAATATTGACATTCAAGAGTAATTTAAAAGAAAATGATAACAACGATAAAAATTTGAGTTTATAATAGGTATGTGGGATTGTGTTGTGCTTCAGTTGGTACTGCGATCATTCGTTTGCCCATAAATAACTCAGCAGCTGCTGGATTTGAAAAGATTGAGAAGAAACAGAGAACTCCTGCTGAATTGAGCCTTGTTCTGCTCTTTCAAAGAACACAGAGTACTTACCCCTCCACTGCCTTGGCCTTCAGGTTCAATCATGTAGGTGTGATTTCCATCAAAAAACATCCCACTGAAAACAAGAAAGAGGTGGGGGAGATGGAAAAAAAGAGATGAGCTTCACAAATTGATTCTTTTATCAGGACATTCAAAAATCTTTTTTAGAAATCAAAATTGGAGACCAAATTTGATGGTATTTTATAAACCAGCACTCTTTTTCATGATAATAAGTCACACATAAATTAAATTCTGTAAAATGTTTGCTTTTATGATCTGTGGTGAATGTACAAAATTTAGGAACCTGGATAATTCTGAGATTGTAAAACAAAACAGATTCATCAAAACTTCCAGGTCCCGTGGATGTAGAAAATCAATGGTACAAGTAGGATAAAAATTGATCACACATGGGAGCTCTGCTACATAACAAGTGATGCTAAAGATGAAAGTGGTTAGAAATCATTCTTGGTATAGAAAATTTGCTCGTAATTTCTACACATCCAAAAACACTAATAGGTGGATAAACATGTCTTTAAATACATTTCTTGGGAAAATTTTTACACAATTTCCAAGACTGCAAAACAAGGTTCAAATCCTGTCATTTCAAGAAGATTATCCAACTTTTACAAAAAAAAAAGTTTCATTTTGTCTTCTGAATCAAAAAGACATCCTAACATCAGAACTTTGAGCAAGTTTATTTTTGAAAAAAGGGCATTTTAATCCACCTTTTTTTTTTTAATTACAGTTATCCAATGGCGTATCATTACAAACGATCTCCATTGACACACTGGTATGATGAGATGGGCGTGACTAACACGCTTTGCTGCAAGTTCACATCAATCAGTGGTGTTTACAAATGATTTGACAGATGCTGTAGAAATGTTCAAATTTACTGGCATTTTAGTGTGAGATCAGATTCAACAAAGATAAGTAAACTTTTTTTTTTTAATATTTACCAAGTATTTTAGGAGTAAAACCTCAATAAGTCACACAAATATTAATTAAAATAATTTGGTAAAAAATGAACCCTTTCATGCATAGAGGTCACTAGAGTGGACAACTTTTTAATTGTTGTTTTTTCCTATATGAGCAAATCTGAATATCAGAATTGCACAGAATTGAAAAAAATCCTGGAGTTGTCCATCATAATTTATGCATGAAAGGGTTAAAAAAAAAAAAAAAACCTCAACAAACAGAGATCAAACAAAGTGTTTTTCTTTACAGTGTCTGAAGGTCTTTTTGTCCTGCCAACATGTCTTTGAGTTCACCCACCAGTTCATCAGATAATTAACTTGATCTGAAGCTTTTAGGCAATTGCTCAGGTTAAGCTGTGAAGTCAGAGGGTAAATACTGTTGGAGCGCACAATCCATTTTTCTCTCCAAGCTCTCTTACTCTGGCTTTGCTCAGCAGTAGTGGCCTTCAGTTGACTGCTGTCACCTTCACTACTTTATCCTGGTCCCACACGGCGTTCCCAGCAGAGATGCAACATGGACTGAAGCACATATCTAACCGTAATGTTGACTCAAGATGTTCAAAGACTAATTGAGTATGGATCGATTTAAAAAAAAGGTACATATTCTCAGTAGATATTTGGATTTGTGTAGATTTTTTTTACAATTTTTTTTTTTTTCAAAAAACTTCCAGTGAAAGAGAAAACAATTAAATATTTGAGATCGGTACTTTCAATCAATATTGAGACTATGTTTTTAACAATGACTTATGTTTCCAGACGTGCTAAAATATTAATTCATTCATTCGAATTCTGAACCAATTATTCCCTAATGGGTCGGGGAGAGTGCCGGAGCCTATCCCTGCTGATTCAAGGTGAGAGGCAGGGTACACCCGGAATAGGTCGCCAGTCTGTCGTGGGGCCACACACACATTCATTCCTAGGGCCAATTAACCTGCCATGCATGTTTTTGGAGGGTGAGACGAAACTAGAGTCCCGAAGAAAACCCACGCATACACAGGGAGAACAGGCAAACTACACATAGAAAGGCCAGCGTTCAAAGAATCGTCCCCACCTGGGATAAAATTTTGTCATACCAAAATGTAATATGTCACAAGAAGATTAATTAAATCCATATCCACCTGGACATAAAAAAAAACTAAGAAATTATTTATTAAATGTACTTTTAAGTAAGAAAAAAGTAAAACTCATAAAACCGCAATTGCCACATTCATTCTGCTTTCACAAGAATGCAAATTTATTGTATCACACTAATGCTTGTATAGATCACACTAATTGATTTTTTTCACAATTTTATTTAAAATGTGACAAAAAAATATTTTATTAAAACCAACAACCGGATTTCACTTCAGTTGTAGAATTTTTACATAAAACCTACTTAGTTCATATTAAAACCTCTACCTGCCTTTTTCAGCCAGAAAGGTGGAACCTGAATTGATGCTGAACTGTCATGAGGTTGTAGGATGGATGTGGCACTGAGCCTCATTCCTTCACAAACAGCTAAAAGCCTATTGAATTGCAGGGTAAAGTTTCTCTGTAGATGTGTGTGTGTTCACACAAAACGAGAGAGAAGGAGAGAGAAGAGCAGGATGCATATTATGATAGAACCCTGACTCAGCATAAGGCAAACACTTCCCTCTAATGTGTAACCCCATGACACTACTTTGCACTCTGTGACTCTTTCTTTTTTTTCCCTGTACTCTTTTACATGATCAGATTGCATTTTTTTTCTGTTGGGAAAATCCATGTTTTCAATATTTCTGTAAAGTTATGACTGGGTGTGTTATAAACATTGCATCACGTAGTAGTCTTCCTACCGTCACGTCTGACTAAATATTAAATACTCAATCCCAGCATCACATTCAGCATCACATTCAGTTTGAATTTAATCAAAGTTCCATCTTGTGCTTTTCTCATTGAATCATGTGCACATTAACAACAACAATTTGGGGTTTAGAACATCCATTACACAACAGCAAAGGAATCTTACTGATTTATAAACCTTTATAATAGATAAGTGGAAAGGGCCAATATTGCTCTTCCCAGTCCCCGTCTTGTGACTGTCAAAATTTGACCAATCTTTTGCAAACATATAGAGAAGAGGTGGGAGGACCATGAGTGATGGAAACAAGTGTGAAAGCTTTCTTCTACGTAAAAAGCATCATCAATGTAGCCACCACTTGCTCATTGTCACATATTTAGAACAGAAATAGTAATATGTTATGGGGTTTTTTTTTAAAACTTTTGCATGGTTCATGTTTTGGTCACTTGGTTGACTTCACCTGCCCTTCTCTGATTGGTTGACTTGGCTACCTGTTTACCCAGGTGTGTCCTGCCAAAATAATATGACCCATACGGCAACCAGACTCATCTCTAAATAAGCCCACCTTACTGGTACAACATTTGGATTGGTTTCCAGGTAGTAACTCCCAATCACCAAAACATTGTCCCTATGTGTGCTCCCCAGAAGGGATTAAAATAATAAACAATGGTATCTGCCTCTCCTGCATCATACTTAAAGATGCCAAACCTGAAAAGTACATTTTTTTCACACTGAGAATATTGGAATCATTTATCGGAGCAAGTGTTAAGATCACAATTAATTCAGCTAGACCTTCTGATAGAGTACTTTTTTTATGTTAAAATGCTCAAAATAATCTAAGAAGGAGGATTATAAAAAAAAGATGCAACAGAAGGGGGGAACAAGGTTCAAGAATGAAGGAAGACTGTTATTTTTTCAGACAGGCATGGAAGGTGCCTGCTAAAATCATTCACATTGATTTAATGCATAAATTGAAAATGTACTTGGACCTGAACACACACTCATGCAGAAACATGAGGTTGGACAAAAACTTTCACATGTACAAATTTATAAAGTCACATCCACAATATTTGTACTTACTGCAATCCGTGGCAGGTTGAGAGAGCCACAAAGGATTGAGGGATGTCTCTGACCTTCCCCTGGTAGTAGCAATGCTCACCTCCCTGTGTACAGAACACAAACATGGTCACATCCTCAAATCGAAGTGAAACGTCTCACTTGTTCATTTCCATACTCCATCAGGAAATGAGTACAGTACAATAAATCACTCAAATCTCATTTACTAATACACAAAAGTTCACGTATGACCAGATGCAGGCATGTGACTGTATGTGTGTGTGTATATTTTAGTGCTTTGCACTTTAAGATTTTACAGTACGTCACCTGCGTGCCAACAGCAATCTACATTATGAGCTTCTATCATCGGCCACTACTAATAAATTTTCCATCTCAATCAGCTACACTCATTCGCTCCATCTATGTCTGTGTATGGCGTGGCCCTTTTTCTCTCCCTGCTGGCGTAAACATATATTTATTGTCTACGGAGACATGCATGATGTCTAAGTATCTAAGTGCTCTGCCGGCTATCTGGTCTTAGTCCATTCTTGCTGCCTAACAGCCATTAGGCAGGAAGCAGGTCTCCCTGAGGAAACTAGGCTATTATCAGAGGATCAATTTCTGCTTTACAGTTTGATGTTGTGGACAGCATAGCAAGTCAGGATCCACTTCCACAGCCAGCTCTCCCAGTGAATCTGAACCATATCTCATCAGATTGTGTGGTGGTGTTATTACAGCCTCGTGGCAAGCTGCATGCTGGAACCAGAGCCAATATTGTTCTGCAACAACAGCCTTTGGTGAGGGTGTTAATTTGTCCCACAGGTGTTGGGAGGAACAGGGAATTGTCATCAGAAGGATGGTAACATGCTCTGTTTAAACTGCATCAGCTTCTTCCCAAGGAAAATATGAACTTTTAAGTTATTTACACAAAATAAAAAATACCATTATTTTTCTATATTTCTGTATTTACAGCTACAGAAATAAAAAAAAGTAAATCTGCCTATTCTGTGATCCACGTTCAAACACTTGTTTAGAAAAAGATTAGACCAACACTACTCATAGTTTTGAGTGATAAATGAGTTTAAAAATTAGTTTATCAAAGACATGATAATTGGTTTTGCTTTAAGACTGAAATAAAGGATGATGTGACACGTCCTGTGTGAAAATGTGAAAAATGAAGGTGTTGATGACTGGAAGTATTTATTTGTTGAGACTTGTGGCTTCCAATGGGAATAGATCCTGGAAATATTCAAGCGAGCTCTTTTTCTTTAAAGATGAGATTCCAGTATTATATTTGAATCTTGTCAAAAGGAGAAAATGGTGCATAAGCTTCCAAGCTCACCTGGACTTTTAGAAACTGTCTGATCAATGCAATGTTTTGCTGAAAACCTAATACTTTCAAACCAAATGAAAGAAAATGTGCAAGTGGTCAAAGTGAAAACTTTAAACCATTAAAGAAAAAAGTAAAACAACATGTGAGCCTGGGAAATTTCATCAGCATGTCTTTATTGAATTTGGGAGTGAAATCACATTAGCTATGCTAGGGATGATTTGTGGGTTTTTCTCTTCTTTTGATTGTAATTTTCACAGTTATTTACATTGTTCCCTTTCCTTAATGTAAGCTGTTGCATGCATCTATCATTGTTTGATCAAATTACGTAGAAAAGGAAAACAAGCTGGAAATGATCTTTGTGTAACTTACATCAGGCTGATTTTATGATATTCTATCCATGTTAACACGGACAAATAAGATAAAGGCAGTCAATATAAATGCACCAATGAAAAGAAAGAAAAAACAGACATATTTATATGTATTGTAGCATTAAGGATGCATACGAAAAGAAGATGTTAGCTTAAACCAGATTCAAAGGGAGAGGTTGGCCAAGAGGAGACAAAGAGCTATTTATAAGCAGTGCTGTGCTCTACTATCCCAACGACTTTCTTCTTCCTGCCGCACTGAACCCTCTGCTCCACTTCCCATCCAAGAAACAACCAAAACCAGGAACTTTAGGTACATCCTCAACACGTGAGCGATGCTAAATTGGTCAGTGAGCTCCTTAGATCTACAGTAGAGTAATTAATCATCAATTCTGGACAACACAATGCACCATGAAAAGTTTGAGGTTGGACACTAAAATAGAGGGACGCTGCAACCTCTGAATATGAGAAAAGTTAGATACCCAGAATGAACAAAAAAAAAACCCAGCAGGATTTTAATGTAAGCACAGCACAAAGTTTTAACATAAAGACAACAAACTGAGATCTTGTGTAGAATTTTTTTTTTTAATTCTGTCTAAAACATGGGTTTACAGAGTAAAGTTAGTAAAAAAATATGGGAATCAGCTGAAGCTGGAAACCTGGGACTTTCTCCGTTTTTTTACTGCAGTAAATTCAGGGACAAGTGCTTCTGAACAACCTCATGGTACTCTTCAGAGGTACAAAAGTGGTGCATCAGCTTTCTGTGCAAAATATCTCGATTATCTTTACCACTATCTTAGTTAAGTAGTTTTGTTTTAGATGTATTTACTTATATCATTTTACATATGTCATTGTACTATTTTTATTCATACTAGCTTTTCAGCTCACAATCTGACGTTTTGTATTTCCTTATAGTTTTAAAAATCTTTATCAAAACCAGTTACATGCGCTATATACACACAAAAAATGAAATAAAACTATTTCATACATGTAAAGATCTTTAAATAGTTTTTTTTTTCAGATCAGCACTCTATCACTGTGTCTTTGTACTATTCCCATCTCGCAATGTTGTGATGTCACAGTCATGTCACAATGATGTCGAAGCGGTATTGCTGTGTGTCAGTGTGTTTGTGAATTGGTTGTGTAGTAATCTTCGATCGGATATTTATTCTTCTTTGTCTTCAAAAGGTTTAAATTGGGGGAAAAAGAGAAGCAAACTGGTTTTGTGATTAAGAAAGAAGAAGAAGAAGAAAAATTACTCTATTCATCCCTCACCGGGAAAATTTGTGTGCTGCACTCCTTACACTGCAGCAGGCTGCCCTTCGACTGTGCCAATGGTGGGAGAAATGGGGGGTTAGGTGTCTTCTCCAAGGACCCTAGACGTGCTCTCTGTGAGACACGAACCCGCGACCTTCTGGTCCGCGAGCAAACGCACTAAACACTGAGCTGCCGTCTCCTCCCATAAATTAACCCACGTCATTAACCCATGTCATGTAAAATCCAAGCAGAAAAGATCCCGCCCTAGATCCATTAAAACAGCAGGTAGGTGCACTTGTAGGTGCACTGATAGGAATTGTGATCTTTTATAACAAACAGTCCAGCATATTATCTTCTCTTAGACCATGCATAAGCAAACACAAACAGGTATGTGTTTCTTTTATCTGCAAAAAAAGACACTGACCGTAGAAAACCACAGCCAGGGTGTGTTTCTCCCTAGCTGTGGGGATACTGAATAAAATTCACAAACTGTTCTGTAATTGCTGCCACATCTATAACGAACCTTAACCATAACATTTGTTCTCTTAAAATGGATCATTCTTTTTAAAATAACTAATATCACACTAATTTGAGGCTTAACTGAGGAAATCCTGGCCACTATCATTTTCAGTCCTTTGTGATCTAATTATACATGCAGACTGTAACTAATCTGCACAGATTTTAGAGGATTATGTTAACAATCTCAATCTGACGTTATCATTGCTAAAAACTCTGCTCACAGCTCCAGAGTCACTTGGCTCTCCAAAAATGTACATCAAGCTAATTACTGTATTTCTAACACTGGAACACTGGATGTGATTGCTCACTGTGTGAAAAATAGCTCATTGATTAACAATGGGAGTCTTTTTGAAACGCTAACCAGCCAACTCTTCAGGAAATAAAAGTTGCAGGAGAACCAGTACGGAGCACATCCTAATCGGTGATCATAGAGCCATCCTGACCTTCCAAGAGTGAGATCAAAACGTACCAGCATTAGACATTTGTCGCCAAACTAAACATCATACTCTACTGTATGACAATTTTTTCACCTGATTACAAGTTTGTAATGATGATGATCTGATAGGGTTTGTGTGAATGCATAAACAAGCGTTAAAATCTCGAGTGTCATGCCCATGTTGCCCACAATGTATTAACTTTTTGTGTAAATGAATTGGTCGGTGTTAGAGGATTGTTTGTGGCTTCATGTCTGGTTGGTTAGAACATCAGAAAAATAAATATAATCAAACTGAGACTCATCACTCAAATCTCTGGTAAAGATACATTTTGGTGTAAAATGTGCATCAATAACAGTGTTGGTGAGTATGATAGGAGATGAGGTGTAAAATCTTACACTAGTAATGACAGTCTTCCCGTTTTCTGACAAATGTCTCTCCACGTACCCAGACGATAAAAGATCACTGGGAAAAGAGAAAGAAAAAAAGGAGATGTTAGAAACAATAGGATTTTCTTTCATTCATTTGATTTAGTTATTTAAGCAGCTTATTGAATGATTTTATTCTGTCTCCGCAAGACAAAACCACACAGCATCAGCCTTGCTAATAATTATGATCCACTTACAGAGACGTGAATGTTTTGAGTGGTCAAACACGTAATGACAATTTTAAAAATTCCGTCTTTGAAAGTCTGTGTGTGTGTTTCTTCTATATGTGAGGCATGAGGGACAAATTGAGGTCATGAAGTGGTCTAGAAAGCAGAAAAACAGAATGAGAAAGAGGCAGAAAATAAATTAAGATCTTAAAGAAAAGCTGGAGTGGCATGAATAAGTGGAAATCAGTCTACGTGTGCTTTCTCAGCAGAGCTGGACCCTGGAATTCCAACGGTGATCCACACAGCCCATTCTGAGACAGAGATGTATGAGCTCGATTCCACACCCATACACGCTAAAAGAAATGTAGCTGAATGAGAATTTGACCCATCGTTACCTCTTTTTTTTTACCGCATAATAGAGAATAAAGTGATTTCCTCTGATTTTATTAAGAGGTGTTCTGAACAGACAGATAACCATACAGAAATAAAAATACACAAACACACAAAGTTTAGTATGTAAGTTGATGTTTCTTGTTTCTTTTATATGAACTCAACTTTAGGAATTTCACAAATGATGTTTTTCAGACTTAGAAAAGATGATTTCATTGGGTGGGGGTCACAACCACAGATATCTACTCCAACTTCCTGCCAAAAATCCCACATTGGTGAGATACAAGGAGGCAGAACAGATGTTTATCTGAATGAATAATAAAATATTCTTTGGTATGTTTCTTTATATAAAAACTATGTTTGATTTAAATCTGTATTTCGCGCACTGAATAAACATTATAGTAAATCAATTTGTGAATGTGTTTCATTTCTGTGTGTATAAATTGTTACTTAGCGTGTCCATGTTGATACAAATTCAATCAAACTAATTCAATTTAGGTCCATTAATCCATCAGCATCACAGGTTATTCCAGAAGTTTGACCTGATGCTTTCAGACAAGAGACAGAGTTCACACTGAATTAATCTCTGGACCATCGTAGAGATACTTTAAAACATACATTCCAAAGAAAAAAAGATTCTTAAAAAATACAGAATAAAATTACCATGTTTTTGTCTTGAGGAAAAAAAAAACAGCTTGTATTTTATGTTGTGTGTCAAAAACGATTCAGTTTCATTTTTTATAAGAAGACACCTTTCATCCGTTTGAGCATGCTGTATAATGGATTAGGTAAAAACTGGAAGTTTGCAGGAACTTGTGTGAGTGAATGTGTGTTTTTACAGCAGTTAAAGGTCGTCTAAAGTTAGACAACATAGGGCTAAGTTGCAAAAAGTACAATGAACAAAATCTGGTAAATGATTTATAGATAGATAATAACTGGTTCTCTCTGTTTGGTTTATTGCAAAAAAAATAAACACACATTAAAATATGTACACATAGTTGTTTCATCAGAAACCAGCCACATCTGTAATTTTGTCACACCTACGCAGCTACTATGAAATTTTAGATTACCTTCCAACAACTTGGTATAAAATAAAAATGAAATTATATTTTATCATACTGTATTATTTCCTCATGGGAAAATTTCTGTGCTGCATTGCACCACAGCAGGCATCCAATGGTGAGATAAACTGGGGGTTAGGTATCTTCGATAGGGACACTCAGGCATGAGCTCAGCAGGATTCGAACCAACAACTCTTCGGTCCAAAGATCGAAATTTTACCACTGAGCTATGCCCCCCCCTCAATTGCCATTTTATGCCATATATTGGATAATACGATAAAATGTGATCAATATGAAGACAGTGTGTGTGCTGTCAACACATCACCTCTGAGAAATGTGGAGATGTTTGTTTTGGACATTACATGTTCAGATTGTCTTCTTTTTTCGACATTTCCCTTCAGGGGTCGCCACAGCATGTCAGTTTCTTCCATCTAACCTTATCTGCTGCATCTTCTTCGGTCACGCCAACTATCTTCATGTCTTCATTCACTGTATCCATGAACCTCCTCTTAGGTCTTCCTCTAAGCCTCTTTCCTGGTGGTTCCAAACCCAGCATCCTTCTGTCAATGTACTCTCTCTCTCTCTCCTCTGCACATGTCCAAACAATCTCAGTCTGGGCTCTCTGACTTTATCTTCAAAACCTCTAACATGTGCTGTTCCACTGATATATTCATTTCTAATCCTATCTATCTTGGTCACTCACAGAGAAATCCCCTGCCTCTTCATCTCTGCTACCTCCATCTCTGTTTCCTGTCTTTTTCCCAGTGCTACTGTTCCTCGACCAAACAGCATGGCCAGTCTCACCACGGTTTTGTACACTTTTCCTTTCATTTTAGCTGAAACACTCCTGTCACACCTCACACCTGATACTTTTCTCCACCCATTCCAGCCTGCCTGCACACGCTTCTTCACCTCTTTTCCACACTCTCCATTGCTCTGGACTGTTGATCCTAACTACTTAAAATCTTCTATTTTCTTTATCTCTTCTCCCTGTAACCTCACTTTTTCATTTGGATCCCTCTCATTCACACACGTAGTCTGTCTTACTCTGACTGATCTTCATTCCTCTTCTTTCTAGTGCAAAACTCCACCTCTCCAGCTTTTCCTCCACCTCTTCCCTCCTCTCACTACAGATCACAATGTCATCTGCAAACATCATTATCCAACCATATGTTCATTTAATAACTTCTTTTAATATATGAGAAGAAACATCACATAAAACATGCTAATAAGAAACAAAATAAGCAAAAATAATTAATGTTTTTGTTTTTTTTACTTCTTGTCCTAAACTTCAATTTACTTTATGTTGCTTTCTTTTGGAAAAAAAATCATTTTTCACTTAATAAAATTGAAAGGAGTATTTAGAAAAGGCTAATGTGTCTTATATGATTTAATTCAATAATTGACAGTTTAACAAATGGTCTTTTAAAATAAATGGAGAAAAAGTCAAAATCAAAGTCTTACAAAAATTTAACAAAAAAAATTAAAATGACTCATTCATGTTTAAGCAATTTTGTTTCAAATAAATCTGAATGAGTAGAAAGGAATAACAGACAAACTCCATTACAAGACACATATCGCACTTACAACCAACAGCAGTGAAAACGAAACACTTTTTTACTCTGGAGACTGAATTCCCAATTCACAGAGCATATTTTGCAAGTTTTTGTTTTCTGGACTATATTTAAGATTCAGCGCTTGTGATATTTATCTGTACTTGAGCTGAGCCGGGATAAGAGGGGCAGGAGACTTCAGCACCGAGGCACACACACAGGCTCCAATGGAGGGTGCTGATAACAGATTTCAGCTTTAATTGTTGTGGGATTTAAATAATTTATATGACAGACAAAGATGAAAAGCCAACCGTGACCCCATCCCCCTCACTCGCATGAACACATTTACATCTTCCCGCTTTCTGTTAACATGACAAATGTAAATAAGCTTGACAGAAAGTGGATTCACGATCATGTGAAAAAAGCAGCAGTTTATTGCACATTTTTTATAACTCAGTAAGAGCATGTGCTTCGCAAATGACCTATTTTTTTTTTAATTGTTGTTTTTTAGTCTCATCTCCAATAGTCCCAGGAATGTCTTGGGCCCAGTGGGAATCAAACTTGGTTCTCCCTGTCGGAAGATGGTACGTATCTCTACCAGTAGGCCAACGTGCCTGGGACTCTAAAAATTTTTATGTTAAATCTAAAAATGTCTTTAAACAATCAAACCCAGAAAAGTGGTATTTTTGTGGCAACTGACTGGCCAGTCTTAAGTCACAAATGCTACATTTTAACATCTGGAATTTGTGTAACACAGATGTTTAGCTCCATCAAACAGCTTTTCAAATGATCTGTCTCATTCAGTCTGTGTAAAAGTCTCGCCCAGCTCATTACTTTTTCTGCAGAGTCTGCTTAGTCTCTACCCTACTGGTAAATAGTTGTTTTGGCTCTGTTGCCACAGTTACATCTGTTTGAATCAGACATCCAGCTGTCAGTTATGCCTGGAGGAAATTACGATGATAGTAACACTGATGCTTCACTCTCAGCTCAACATGTGCCGAAGCAAAGCTGAGATGTAAATTTACAAAGAACTAAGAGTTCAACATCTTTTAATGTCCTTTCTCTTTAATTCTAACCAACACAAACACACCTTGGTAATGAATGACGTAACGACTAAAGAAATTCTACTAAAAGTCTTTAATCAACTTCAAATTAGTCTTTGAATGTGATAAATGACTTTAAACAGTGAGTGCTTTGAGTCTTTTGGGTAGTCAGTCCTTTTAAATTTCCTTTTTCTCTTACATTTTGTTACAAGTTGCTCTAGGCAACAAAATCAAATTTGATCTTTTAAGGTGAGTCAGGCGAAACCACATTACATTTCTTTTTGGTCTAAAATTCTTTTCACGATCTTTGTCACTTGGACAAAAGAAATCAAAGAAAGAGGTAGCCTGGCAGGACAAATGTTTCTGTGTGTATTGGCACCAGTATTATGGTGCCTGGCTTTTCACTTCTTTTTCACTATTCACTTAGAATCCTCTTAATAAACCTCGAAACAGTGAATTTAAGTGAGAGCTAGAATAATTAAGCTAATTTAATCTGATACATTGTCATGTTCAAACATGTGCAGACAGACAATGCAATCATCAAATGGAAGACCATCACTCCCATAAATGGATTTGCCATTTAACCTGGTGATAAAAGGGCACTGCCAAACAAAAGGACGAAGCACGTGTCAGGAATCCATAATGAAGGGAGCACTGAGGGGAAAAAAGGATAGATCTCATAAGAGCATAGGATAAAGCTTGAGGTAAATCCAGGATAAAAAAGAATGGATGAGAAAAATAGAAATGTGGAAAAAAAAGGGATGGAGGGGTTTGGTGGATGGGGAGAAAGCTGCAGCTGCGTTCACCTGCCCACCAGCCCCTCCTGTTCCACCCTTCCACTGAGGCATCATTAAAGGTCTCCAGGCTATAATTCATTCACTGTCCAATCACTTATGAAATGTGTGATTCCACCAGCAGAAACACTGGGATACCTGTTCTGGTTTCAGAGGGAATACTGTGGCTTCTAATCAGTAAATACTGAGGCAAGCAAAACCTAAAACAGATGAATCAAACACAATGCTCTCATTCCCATACTTAGCAGTCACTGCCTCACTGTGAGGGATAGCATGCAAAAACAAGCCAAACAGCACTGACTTCTGAATTATGCAGCAACTGGGATGTTGCGGGCACCGAAGAGAACATGCAGGTCTATCTGTGACAAAGTGTAGATGGTTAGTGAGCCTGGTGAGCCAACCAAAGAGGGATACCAGGGACTTAAGCATGGTACACTCGGGACTAAAGCCATCTTGTCTTTATTACATCCTGAACAATTCATGTCCTTGAATCTATTTACTCACATTGAGTTCTCAATAATTTGGTCCTGGCTCTCTTCAAATATATTTGTATGACATAAAATTTTGAGGAGTTGAAAATGTTATTAAATAGTCATTCTCCCTTCATTAAACTATAGCTTAAAACTATTTTCTTCAACATGTGAGAAGAAAACAGGCGAGGCAATGGGAGACAAGAGTCTTTAAAATCCATTCATAGGTTTTTTCGGCATTAGAACAACAGTGTCCTCCCTGTTTCTTCCTTCTGAAAGAAAACATCCAATAATCCTCTAGACCTCGAGAGGCAGCATAACAAAAGAGAAAAGGGGAGAGAAGGTCAAGAAAGACAATGTAGGGTCATTTCAAGATATTACAAGAAAACTGAATGGATTTAAATGAACGTCTTGTGTTCTTTTATTTGTTTCTGGGTCGCTAAGGGTGTTGTAAGCCACCTGAGTAAGTTAACAGGCAGGGTACAAACTGCACAAGTTATAACACAAAGATAAACAACCAATCATTTGCTCTCTCATTTCCCTTGGCAATTTGAAACACCCAGTCACTAAAACTGTGATTTTTAGTATTATTCTTCGTACTGCATTTACTTTTGTTTGTTCCCTTGTTATTAAAAGCATAACGTGTTAAATTAATATGGTTAAACTAATCATTTTTATAATCAATGTTTTAATTTTCTTGTTTTGAAGTAAACTTAAACTTGAAACTCGAGAAGTGTGCAGTCCTCAAATAGCAAACAGTGCAAAGCTAGCACTATGTATATTGATCAAATGCTAAGTGGGTAAAATGTTCCTTAAGCTGGGATGGTCCAACTCCATCAAATAACAATTGATTTAGTGCATACGGTAGTTACAAATACATAGCCTCCTAAACAAGATGCACAAAGTGTGCTACAAAAACAAAAGCAGGTTTTAATTTTTTTCTTAAATATGAGCATTACTGCCCTGTCTGGTGAGCTAAAACAGGAGGAAGCTGGTAGCTGTGAAGTGAGGCATGGAGGTGACCCCCAGCCTCAAGTTTGTGCTTTATAGTCATGACACGCGGTGTAAACATGTAAACTGGCTTATACATCAGAGCAGACTTTATGCACACATTTCTCGATGCCATGAAGAGCCTCTAAGCCAATATTTGTCAGAACTAAATTTGCCTGCATCCACACACATGCTCCCCTGTGCAACAGCTACAGTTATGAGTGTGTGGATGTGCATGTGTGATATGAAGACACAAATCTGGGTAAGAAACGCCGCCTGAGGTGAGAGAGGAAAGACTAAACGAGAATAGAAGGAGACTCGTTCAGTCTCTCAGTCGCCACTTCCATCATGCACACTATTTCTCCTCCTATCCCCGCCCACTCACAAAAATTCAAGGATGTGTGAAGGACTTTCCAATGTTTTTTTATGCTTTGTTTTTTCAACCTTAAACATGCCTTTCTTGTTCTTTCTTTTCTACTTTTGCTTTCTCACGCGAAAAAACATCTGGGTTTTTTCTCATTAAGTTTGCAGTAAATCAGAACATGTGTCTGAAATGAAGAATGTGCCTGGAACAAGATGAGGAGATGAAGGTTGGAAAGGAGGGAAGAGGAGATGGGCTGCAGCACTGTCATAGTCTAAGAAGCAAAGTGTGGTGGATGATAAATGATCCTGGTGGGGCACATGGGGAGAACATTAAATCACACACCTAGCATGGTGTAAGATGCATTCACATGTACAGACAAGAAGCAAACACATAAATATGTGTACATTATAGGATGTGCAATTATGACAGCATGACATACATCACACTTCCTGCTCATAATTTAAAAATAAATGGCAGTTTTTATGAGACCCCTGGAGGTCACAATGATAACCTGACCAGCATTTCGATGCACACAGCTGATTTTAAAATGAGCAAAATAGTTTTGCTGGGTAACATTTAAAAATTAGTATTTCTTAGTGGAAAATAGAACTCCCACACAGACAATCTTCTTTGACATTTGAAGCTCTGCTACTCTCAAATGGGTAAAAATAATTCCTAGAAGAATCTTCTGCGCAATATGCAATAACAATGTAGAGGATTGTTATATAATATGTAACTTTTTCTATAAAAAATTGTTATGTAAATATATATTGAACAAAATGGTGTTTGAATAGCAACATGTTTAAAGCCATCTAACATCAAGTAGAAGGAACAGGCTTTTTGGCAGGAAATGAGTTACAAATACATAAACTAAACAATGAGAAAAGTAGGAGCTCATACTTAAGCTGCAGAAATATTAGTCAGATGCTTGCATGGCAACCATGCTTGCATGGTCTCAAGTGTAAATCACAAACTTGAAACATTGAAGGACAGGAAAGGCTGAGAACCGGTTCCCTGCGATGGAAGGAAAAATCATTTTGAATGATCAAAATGAAAAGTTTCCAATCGCCTTGCTTCCAACCTCTGGGAACATGAGTTTTTATCTTCTCAAGCTACCGATGGGAACTATTTATTTGTTTATTCATCCATTCAGTTTCCCTTCCTGCTTGACTGGAGCCTATCCCATCTGCCCTAGAGCTCGAAGCAAACAGACAGCTGATAGAAGTGACCTTCACTTGGAAGTTATGCTGGAAATACTTTATAAAATACATGAATAAAATATTACAGCTGCAGGTTTGTTAAAGTACTGTACATCTAAATGTCATCTCAGCTGATATGAGGTGTGTCCTTGTTATCTTCCTCTTCACATTAACACAACTTTCCCCTCATAGCCGTGGCGTATGGAGAGGAAATGAAAATGTGGAAAACATAGGCATAGAGTAACAAAAATGCTACATACAATATCTAAAGAAAACTAACATATGACGTGATTTTTGTGGATGAACAAAGCTGTTTGAGACACAAATAGTTGTAGAAACATTGCTGACTGAGGATTGATCCAAAATTGAAAATAAAAGCCATGTTAGCAGATCAATCAGACACCAAATAAGCTGTTCCAACCAGTTTCTTCAATTCCAAATCCAGCACAGTAATAGAGTCAGAATAATTTTTATATGTAGATTTTTACGCTGTGCAGATGTGCCACGGCAACTCTATGAATCTTAATCAAAAAGAATTCAAAATAAAAGGATGAATTGAAAACAAAAGGTCATTTAACACTTTTTGATGTTCAAAGACAAATTTTTGTTTCTTTGTATCTCATCAAAACTGCACAAAATTAAGTAAAATGATAGATTATCATTTAAGGCCGTTAAAGTTTTAACAGCATTTGTCATTTCTGCATCTTTAAAGTTGATTAACTTTGCATTGGTCTGAATTAGTTGGAGAAAATTCTAAAAAAAAAGCCGCAAAACACAATTAGTTCCTTTTATTTGTCAGATTCTATTCATTTCTGTCTTCTCTAAAACATTGATTCTTCCTCTCTCTCACTCTGTGGCTTGGCTCTTTCAATCCATTCTTGTTACCTCTAATTAAGACAACACTTTATTTGTCTCCACTGCACCTGAGACCCAACAAGATATCATCCCTGCAATGACTCGGCTGCAGAAGCTTTTGAGGATTTTATGTCCTCTTGGCGACTTGTCCCTACTCTGATGATCACAAACACACATACATATAAATTCTTGAAACTCAGAAGCACCAAAACCTATTTATACATCAATCAGACCACTGAAGCGTGGGATGTTTGGTTAGCAACTCACTACACGCGGTCATTTAAAAGGAGCCCGTTATTACATTAGTGTGTTATACCATCCGAGACCTTCTCAAACACTACGGTCTACACACACACTCAGCTTTCACAAAGAGGAATTATGCATTTAGCATGGCCTGTAATTGACTCACACATTAGCATAAAGAATTTGTCTGCATGCAAGAAGAGCTGACACGACATAGTTGTAGAAATAACAATACACTTAGTCTCTGCCAGGGTCAACACGAGATATGAAGAAAGAAAGAGTCCTGTAAGACCAGGAACTTCTTTCATAACACTCAATAGATTATAAAACTCTTCAAAACCATTTCAATCTACCCACCTGCTTTCACTCAGTCTGCACTCACATACTGTTCTAGAACACATCAAACAAACTTAAACACTATTTTCATCTTTTTTCTTGATTCATTTTTCCTCAAGGATCCAAAAACTGTGCTTTGTGCTTCCAACACATACTTTGTAGAAAAAATATTTGATTTGGTTGCGCTGTACATATTAACAATGAAACTATATTGTGCTTTTATGCTGTGAATTATATTTTTAAATTGATGGTAGCTTTTTTTTTTTTTTTTTTAAATAGGCACCTGATTTTCTGTTTTAATTTTCTTGTTCAGACTGTATTTAGAATTTTTTAACAAAGAAAACATTATGAGATAAAAGAAATCAAAAGAATGAAAACCAGATTTATTCATATACATCAAATCTTTTTTCTAAGTACCATACAACTAAAACCATTTCTTACCCAGCCTTGTTGGAGTGTTTTCTAAAAAGAGTTTGTAGAAAAAATATGTGTTAAAGAGTTTGTTTGTTGAGCTTCTCAACTGATCTCATTTTCACCATGTTCGAACACTGCAGACTAACTTCACACTAAGGCTAAATGCTTTAGTCCCTCAGAAGAACTCAGAGATCAAGTTGGAGCATAAGCCTAAAATATTAAAGTAGAAGATTCTCCTCCAGGTTTTTAGGGAAATGCAGAGTTTATGTGAGTGTAGAAAAAAAATGCTGGACTGTCTGAACTGTCTTTGGGATGACTAGTTGCACAGTCATCACCTAGCTGAAGGTGGAGTCCATACAACCGTTTGACAATGTCCCAGAGAATTGCGCCGACACTACAAGGTCATCTTTGGATTTTGGAATCATTTGTAATTCTTTCTTGACATAAGACAGGTAAAAAGGTAAATCCTGCTTTGGGAACCCGACACTGAGTTATGGGGCATTACAGAAAAATCTCAATGAAGGGTTGTTTGGTTGGATAATAGTTTTTATCTCCTAGCGCATCAAGCTAGCAAAGCTAGCACATACGTATTCTTCTACAATCTTATGTTGGTGCATTGACATATAAATAACATTTGCTGTTGAAGGGAGGGACTGAGCATGAGCAGAGCACGTGCACTAAAGTACTTCCTGCTTATGTTAGAATGTGGGCGTGGCAGAGAATGAAATCTGTGGCCCAGAACAAGCTGTTGTTTGAATAATCAGAATATTTTATTATCCAAATACTGGACAGGAAAGCTTGCAAATTACTCAAATATTTATGAATGACATTTTAAAAACTTTAAGATTTGTTTATGATGTAGGAATAATGTTTAAACATTGTAAAAAAAAAAAAAAAAAAAAACTCCAAGAAGTTGATTCTGCAGAAACTCCCATTTTAATTACACTACAGTTTTTCCATGTAATAATCATTTTAAACTATCTTGCTAGGATTTAAAGCAAAAGTAATCTCTGCTTCAAAGAGCACAGGTAATGAGATGGTGTGATATACTACGGAAAGCTGCAGAGAAGCCCATCTAGAAGCTATCAGACTGAGTTGCAGTTACTTTGTATACATATCTTATAGAGCTTCTGTCAAACAGGAAAGCTACCTCAGCGACAGTCCGCTGAGACAGCCCTGGTTAAAAAGTCAGACTGATCTGGATCTGAGAGCATGCTCGAAGTCTGATTTTAACAGTCAAACATAAAAATGTCCAAGGCTAAACTTATTAAATTGTAATAAACCAAGTAACCGTGTTTTTAATTTAACCGGAATAAAATGAAAAACTGTAACAACTTAGATTATCACTGCATATTTACAATATTTATTTTGATATCAACCACTAAACACACACATTGGACAAGGAGCCTAAAAACATGACTCACAAACATAGTCGTGTTTTTTAATGTAACAGGATCATCTATTATTCAGCTGGAGCAGGTGGGAAGGGTGGGGTAGCAGGGCTAGTAGAGATGTGTGGGTGTTGGTCCATCCAGAATACCGGTGGGGGTGTGTGCTTGTGTGTGAGAGAGAACGTGTGCGTGCATGCGTGTGTGTGCAAAAGATGTGGATGATTTAAAAGAAAAGAGGCGACCCCCTCTAAGCATGAGCCCATTTTTAGTTGCTCATGAATGACAAATTGCCTTCAGTGCCTCAAATAAAGGAAATGAAGAAGCATAAAAACCCCGTGACCTCTTAACTTCACTTTATCACTTTAGACGTTCACTTTTCTGATGGCTAGTTTGTATCAATGTCTTATCACTGATAAGAATATTAAATTAAAATGAATCCAGGGTTAATATTGCCTTTATGGGAGGTCTTTTTTACATGCATTATAAATAGCTTCAAATTTACATGTCACACGTTGTAGAAAAAAGTTAACTTTGAAAACCCGTGTTGAGCTTGAATTAAAATACTAACTACAATTTTTCAAACGGGATTCGAGGGAATGGATAATTTGTCTCTATTATTTTATTTTTTTAAAAAAGGAATTATTTAGATGTCTTGCCAACACATCTTTATTAGGAAAAAGTGACAAACAACAAGCTAAAAGCCATGATGTCTTTAGATTTTGAATCATTGTGCACAATTTTAGGCCACTCCACTCACCAAAAATCTATCATTTTTTAAATACAAATAGGTTTTAAAGCAAAATAAAGTACGAAAATGTTGCTCAGCGATGTGTTTCTTACTTGTTACACTATTTAATTCAAGCCCTTTTTAATATCAATGATCTTTTACTAAAAATTGGGCAATAGCTCTTTTTAAAATGCATATTTTTATCTATCATACCTATTTTTATTTTTATTATGCATATAATTATTTTGAACTATTTTAACTCTTCTCTCCTGCAGTTATGCTGTTGCATGTTGCAATCTCCCCATTGTGGGACTAGTAAAGGTTTTCTTGATTATGTGTTTTCATTTATGCTGATACAATCTTTCGCTCATTTGGCATGCTTTTCTTTATTTTATTTTAATTTTACCATAGCTAAATTGATCCCTCAAGAGGAAATTTATGTTGTTACATTGCATCGCAGTATGCGAGCAGAAAAGCACGAATGGTGGGAGAAGGTAGGGGGATTAGCTGTCTGGTGCAGGACACCTTGGGGCTCAGTGTCCTGCAGGACAAACGTTCCACCATTGAGCCAACGCCTCGCCGTTATGTCACATAAACATTTCAAACAGGCTAAAACAGCTTCAGTAAAGCTGCACAATAATTAAAAAATGCAACAGCATTATCAAATTGATTAAGGTTTTCTTATATGTTACCAACTACATTAATATATAGTTGTCATTAGAGTTTTAGCTGAAGCAAAAAAGCACAACCCCACCTACAGAATGTATGGTACACTAGAATTAGTGGATAACACAAAACAAAACTCACAAAACATCTATAATTCACCTCTCCATTCCTTTTTGGGGTGAAATGACAACAGTTTTGGTTGTACTTGTTAGTAAAACAGCTCACAGTGGTGGGAGCATCAATGTATCAACTGAACAAAAAGTCAAGAGTATTACTTGCCTCAACTTGAGAAAATCACAAATATATTGTTGCATTTAATATTGAGAGCTGAATCAAAGAAATCAACAAACATATCATCAGCCCTGAGAGCAAGAAAACTATGTATAACAATCACCATGTTTTCAAGAGGTACAGCCATATGACTTTCTAGCAAACCACCTACGCATGCATTATTCACAGTGTGAGGAAAATGACCACCTCTCAGCAAACAGAAAAAATTATTACTAAAAATGTGCAATAAAAGATTTCCTAGAGCTAAAAACTAAAACGAACATGTTTTTTTTCAAAATGGTTGGCGAAAAACACAGAAACCCACAGTTACAGCCTGCCCGTTTGATACAAGACTTCGTGTCCTTATGCAACCCTATCAACTTGGGTTGACTGTGTCTGAAAGAAAAAACTGCAAACAAAATTAGTGTGACTGTAAAAACAAGCTCACTATGAAGTGTAAATGATGAGGACAGAAATGAAAGAAGAGAAGAAAAATATGTCCCGAAGAAGAAGGATGATAGCTGCATGAGGAACTTATGTAATCAGTTCTATTAATCAAGTTTATATAAAGAAGACTGAATAAAGTATTAAAAATTTATAAATGTGAAAACATACGGAACAGAAATACTTTACTGAATAAATAGATCATCAAAACCAGAAGCGTGTCTCAAATAAAAAATATATAGCCAAGTTAGTGTGAACATCATAACAAAATATGGTTACCCTAAAATAAATAAATCATCATGGCAAAACTGAACCCCGAGCCAACACTAAAAAGTTCTACTATGGCTTTAATTAAAGTGAAATTACAAGTTGGTTCCAATTTTTTTTGCAACTAGTCACTGACATACCGTTTTAGTTCTTTTTCTTATCTGGATTAAATCCATCTGATTAGAGTGACACAGCACAAAGTTAAACTGCATTCATCTCTGTCTTTTCTTCCTAATGAGAGCTGCACAGAGCTGTCTGGCTGTTTGCTTGGAGGCTAATTCACTCTTTAGTATTCACGGCTTACTGCCAGCCTCATTTAAAAAATGTGCTCAAAAACACTTCTGTGCACTTGCTTAGGTTTGATTCACAGAAGATGCTGAGCTACAAAAAAAAACAAATTAAAAGAAGAAATATGCTCAAACATCGTTTGAGGTTCCCCTTCTTAATCTACACACCATGTGATTTGTGCTGATAATCCTTTAAAATTTATCGCATCTTTCTTAACATTTCCCCTGCAGGACTCACTTGAGGCAGTGGTAGAGAGGAGGTCACTGAACAAACTTTTGTCCATCATGGAAAACCATGACCATCCTCTCTACCCACTCCTGGACGAACAACGGAGCTCCTTCTCCAAGAGGCTCTGACAGCTCCGCTCGAGAACATCTCGTTACCGGAGGTCTTTCTTTCCGTACGTGATCGGGCTCTACAACGACTCACTTAGCAGATAGGAAGTTGTTGCTGTGACACACAAATTTCCCCTGTGTGGGATCAATAAAGTATATTCTGATTCTGATTTCCAGCTATATAAACATAGATTATTCCCAGTACATTTAAGGTTCTGTGTAACTGTGCAAAATTTTTTCTAGAGTTAAAATAAAACTCTTTTCAAAGTGTAAAATCAACACAAACTTAAATCATAAAAATCTTAAATCAAAATTTGCATGAAGGATATTAGAAGTTACGTTATAATGAAGTTATAATTGTATGACATGGCAATAAAAGCATTCTGATTCTGATATAAACTTAAATAAAAATGAAGCCATGAGAACGATGTTTTTTTTATTGAATTTTGTTTGGTTTTTTTTTGTTTTTTTTTTTTAGTTTAATTACCTCCACGAGCAAGGCGGAATAGTATGATTAGTGGTGAGGAATCCTTGAAATATTGCTAAGTTTTATTAGCCCAGCTCATCCCTGATTTTCATCTGTTCATATCGTACATTCATGTTTATGAGTATAAAAACTTTCATACTTAATACTGTACAATCCATCCCACTCTGAATGGAACATTTTGCAGAAACCACATCCTCCCAACCAGGGAATTTGTGAGATGTAAAATTTTAACTCAGCAGGAGGGTGATTTCAGCTGTGATGAACCTGCTGCCAGTGTCATCGTTTCAGCGCAAAACTCACATGTTCTAGAGGTTTTACTGCAATGGGTAATGAAGACAGAAAGAACTCGAGATATGAATATACGCAATAAAAAAGATGGAGGCAAAAAGAGAGTAACTGGGAGAGGGACAGAGAGAATATGGAGAGAGCAAGAGAGCAGCTCACTTTCCATCACCAGAAATGTGATCAATATCAGCGTCTGACACGGCAGCATTTCAGCCTTTACTGTAAATCACTTCCTATTATGATGAAACCTCTAAATCACACACACACATATACACTCAACTACACAATAACAACCTGCTGTGGACATACAAACACACTCCAGCAAAGGCCCATATACAGCACGGTCATTCACTTGCAACAGCCTGCTTTGGTACACGCTGACAGTGGTTGTTTATGTGCTCTATGCATTTCCAAAAGCAGGTTATAAAAAACTTTATAGGAAGCTAAAATACAACTTCAATCATGCAGAATAGTAATGACACACTTACATAATATCTTAGTTTGTTCTGTGAATTGTTTGAGGTAGATAAATAGATTTGGTGAATTTTGATCTGAAACTCATCTTTTTGCCTGCAGAAATATTTTGTCTCTTGTTGTCTAAAGACATTAAATAAAAGATAACCCTAGAGTTGTGTATTATTACTAACAAACACCACTATTATTCAGAAGGTTTGTAAATTGCAAAGACATAATTATTAATAGATCTGCAAAGTTGACTCTGACAGCCAGGTTGCAACACCAACAAAAGGACAGATTCATACTTACTGATTCAGTTCCACATCCAATATAAACTGGTTTCCAAAAGCATCCACCTGAAAGCTGGCCTGGGCAACATGGTCCACCTGGAAAGTCACAAAACATACATTGTTTTCCAACTGAAAGCAAAAATCCATCTTTTTTCCAACTCACTTAAAAGTGTACTCTTTAGATCATATTAAAAGAAATAACAATCATATTTATCAGTCAGATGAGGTTCATTTTTTCTCGTCTACTGTGATATGATTGTGGCACCTTACAGGATGTGCCTAAAACATCTCACAACCTAAGCCCCTTTGGTATTGTATTGTTGTTGACTCGTGCAACTGTCTTGCTTTGTTTGCTCATCCAAAATGACTGAATAAACTTAACTAACTTAAATAATCATATATGGCTACATTTTAGTTTAATTTAAAATAGGCAGCAATACAGAAAATTTCTGTTAAAATATCCCAACTTAATCTAATTCATCATTCAGAGGGTAAGAAAAGAACCCAAATGTGAAACTGAGTTGTCAGCAAAACCTTTAAATCATGATTTGATCAGTTCATAAGAGAAAATAACTGTAATTTAAAATAATAATTCTTATCATTGGACCCCTGGATGGAAGTTATATTATTCATTGTATTTAATCCATCATGTTTCTCTGTCACACATCACTTAAACATTCAAACATTTAAGTACATCTTTTCTCTTCTTGTAGGTACTGATTTATTCAAAGGTTTTAGACACATATGGTGCCGCCTTCATTACACAACCCTTGAGGTCAATGAGAATTCCCAAATATAATTCCTGCAGGTTTAGAAGACTGTGACCTTAAACAACCCCACCTCTCCCCCTTCAGCTTGGCCCACGGGCTACCTTTATTATAGATCGGAGTCTGAATGATAACAAGGGGAGGAAGGGAGGTTTTTTTCTTTCTATTCTTCTTTTCATTTTAGGAAGTGCCCCCTGCTCACCCGAGGATGACCTCTGTCACACAAACTCCCCAGTGATTATAGACTTGTTTGCTGAAGTGTGTCCCTGTTTGGTTGGTGCATAAATGTGCATATGAATCCCAATCCCACACTTCTAATGAAATATTATCTAGCAGATTGGATCCATGATGGAAAGAGGTACCGGTAATTGTGCTTAATGAATGTACGTTCCATCCCAGTACTAAGAAACACCGCTGACTCTTCTTCATTGATTTCTGACTTCAGCAGACCTGACTTTCCACTCATGATTGTCTGAGTATGAGTCTAAGTGCTATCAATATTCTATGCAGACCCAGGCCATGACACATGCCAAACGACACGCTCCACTCAGAATCACTCTGCTTTAAGTGTTTGTTTTCCACTAAAACAGTGTGCACTGTTCACTTAACGTCCCACTGCTCATCAGTACCGTCTCAATCGGAAACTGAAAATAGACAATGCGACACCAGCCTATAAATAACTTTCTGCATGTCACACATTTTAAGAACTGTTTGACAGATTTGTTTTTAGGCCATTAATCTAAAAACAGATAATATCTGATCAAACTTTGTAAAAGTGACATCACAAGTTTCAGCTCTCTGGAGAACACACGTCAGACCAAAGTCTCCGTAGCATCTCTTCTATCACGTCCATACTTGATTTTTCCATCCCTGGTTATGAAGATTTTATAGCTCTGTTTGAACTCTGAAGTTGTGCTAACTGCCTCAATGCAATTTTTTATTGAACTATGAGAGGCTATGAGACTAGAGAAGCTGGCACACTGTTAACAACCACTCATTTCCATCCAATTAAACAATGCTTTAGAAAAGTGTTTTATATCATAGAATGATACATTAGGCTATAAACACACAAACAAGTTGCTAAGTTTGGATAGTGCCCAGTACAAATATGTTTCAGTCATTTTAAAATCATCTGGATTCTGGTTTGTAGAATTTGCCTCAAGCTTTCAAGTTAAAGCTGAAACTATGTTTGTGTTACAAAAACCATCATTAAAAATTACTTTCAACATCAAATGGAGAAATAAAAAATCTTCTAGGATGACAGATGGCTCTTGTCAGCTTGTTTACCCATACAGCTACATCTGTGTGTTAGGTGTGGAAGCCACAAAGGGTTAACACCTCCCTGCCTGCTACCATCTGTAGCCTCTCCAGAACCCTGAATGAGTGAACTACACAAGCCAAAGGCTCACGAATTAAAAACGCATGACCAGTTTACACCGTGTTAATTGACTCATCTTTTGAACTGCGCCCAGAAAACATGCTGGTGTACTTAATCAACTTAGCAATCAGTTCAACTGGTTTTATTATTTCACTTTATTGGCTATCAAAGCCACAACCAAATGACTGATTGGATTATCAGTCAGAGCTTTCCACATTGTCTTTCTGTATAATTGGTTTTGTGGTTGATCCCAACCAAAATACACCTCATCTATTTGCTAACCTACTATTCTGTATGAATATCGGTACTACCAGACAAATGAACAGCTTCTTGCACAAAAGTATTAAATATCTAAGAATGGTAGACTAACAGTGGTCTCAAAGCAAGAAGGGCAAGGTTTGAGTCTCGGAGTTTAGGTGAAGCTTGAATCACTGTTTTTTCTATGTGAAGTTTGCATGTTCTCCCTGAGTATGTTTGGGTTTTCTTTGGGATACTCTGGTTTCCTGCTATCCTCCAAAATCATGAGTGTTAGGTGGCCCGCAATTAAATTGCCCCTCGGTTTGACTGTATGTGTGGATGGTTGTCTTTGTGTGAGGCTCGATACAGACTGGTGACCTATTCGGGGTGTACCCTGCCTCTCGTGTTAACACAGCTGGGATAGGCTCCGGCATCACCCACACCCCCAGAAGGAATAAGCAGCTCAGAAGACGAAAACCAAAACAAAAATGTGATAGATTGCGAATGATTTATAGATTTACAAATTACTTTGGCTAATTTGGCCCTTTTGAGAGGGCGTCATTTAAAGTGATTGTTGATTATGTTCAAAGATTGATAGCAAAGCCTAGAAATTAATGTTCACAGAGAAAATAAACTTCAAGAAGAAATAATATCTTCACACAATGACCCTGATTAGTGTTGAGGTTATCAGCTTAAATGGAGTTTTTAGTGCCCTCTAGTGGAGAATTTATAATAATCTTGCATAAACACAAGCAGATAATTTATTATTTTAAATTATCAAATTACATAAAAGCAATAGTGACGTGACATGGTGAAATTTTCTAACAATGAATTAAAAGGGAATTGGGTTCTGTTTTCTGGAAAATATTTTAAAACTAGATTTAAAGAAAAAAAGTTGAGTGAATTGATTTTATTTCTTTGATTGAACAGAAACACAAATTTGTATCGATGTGCTATGTGAAAACAGAAAGGTTTTATAAAGTTTGATGCACATTCTAAAGAACAGGTTGAGCAACTTGTTTTTATTTTCTGCTTTAGTTGGGAATGACCCATATTGCACCTGCATGAAGTGCCACGTGGTTGAATGTGAGGGTTTAAATAAATGTCTAATTAAATATTTATTGCTGCATACTGATTTGATACATTCTGTGATCATAAACAGAGGGGTGGAGTAGAAAGGGATCCTGAGATGGCTATCTGAAAGATGTGCACACTACGAGTAGAGAGTTGCACCTTTCTAGTTTCTCTTCCATCCTGACAGTAAAACACTGTGTACCCACCTGCGTGGAGTCTGGATTGGCCTTAACTCTGGTGCTGAGCTCATCGTGTGTGATCTGGCTGTGGTTGTGCCTGCTGTAAAGAAGACGAAGTGGTACTGTGTCCTCCTTCCCTATGAACCTGACTGCATCACGGAGAGCTTTTAGATCTCCTGCACAATGCAAAAACAATTCAATTAGATGCAGAAATCAGCAGCTTTAAAGCTCAGTGAAAAGATTTCAATCTGTAATGTCGATCAGCTCCATCTCCTTTGATCAGATGAAATATCTTCAGGATGCTTCACATTTATTCCTCTCAATCAGCAAATCAAGATGATCAAATAAACACAAGGTCGATTTGAAAGCACTTGTTCAGAGAAATAATTAAAGTAATATCTAAAATGAGGTTTGTTACCATCAGGGCTGCTTTGGTGAGCGATGTGCATCAGTGCATAAGCGCACAAAAGGGAAATCCACCATCGCGGGCGCATCCTCAGCATCATCATCATCTCTTTCTGGCTGGAAAAGAAGAAACAATGCGGTATTCCAGGAGGAGGCTAATATGGTCCTGCCTTCGCTAGGGAAGCCCAAATCCGGGACAGATCGTCTGGTTGAGCTGGTGGGGGTCCATCGGAGTGTTTATGAGTCTGATCACCGAGCGCGTCTGAGCTCACCGAGACCGGATCGGCAGCACGAAGGGAGGAGGGATGGATGGAGAGGGAGGAGTGGGGACACCTCCTAAAAACACATCAACGTCCAACAGCTCACTGCAGAAACACCTAATGCATATATATGAGCGGATTGGATGGAGAAAAACTGTGATCCAGGCCTTCCTCTAGACAGGATTGAGGCGTATCATTCCCACACAGTCCCATAATTTTTTATCATGAGTCACTCCATCATTGTGCCAATTTTACCCTTAACCACACAAGCAAAAAAAAAAAGACAGAAAAATGTAAACAGATGAATAACTAGACTTGTTTGACAAAATATGATCAACTATTTTACATGTAAAGATGAAAACAAAGACAGATTTCTTTTTACAGATGAAGAGATGGGTATTGTTTGTGACCTTATATAGACTTTATTGTCTTATTAACAATTGTGTAATTTTCTCAAATTCTTTATTTCCTAAAGTTGTTGATCAGATAAGTTAATTAATAGGGACCCATACAGGCATAGTTTGTCATTAATTAAATTGTTTTTCAAGCAAAATTTTATCCCAAAATTTTTTTTATTATGAATGAAATATCAAATGAAAATATCAACCTCCTGTAGAGAGATGCAAAGAGTTTGATGACAAAGCAACCAACAACAAAAAAAACAAGATGGGATAGCACTCCCATCATGTGCCAATTTACCCTCAACCACAAAATAGAAATGAAATAAGACAGTAAAATGTAAATAGATGAATAAATAGACTTATTTGACCAGATATGATGAACTATTTTACATGTAAATCTGCACAAAATCAGATTTATTGTTACAGGTAAAGAGAAGGGTTTTTTTTTAGTCCTCATTTAGACTTTCTTGTCTTAAGAATTGTGGACTTTGCTCAGATTCTTCATTCCTACAGTTATTGATCAGATCAGATAAATGCTTGATCTACCATTTTGTTTCCATCAGGATGAAGCCCATCATCTGATCTCTTCATATATATAGATGTAGAATAGAATAAGCTCATTTTTAATTAACAGTCCCAGACACGTTGGCTGTTCGTCAATGAAACCGACAACCTCCTCTAGAGATATGCATAAAGTTTGAAGAAGCAGCAACTAACTTGTCAGAAAAAGACAAGATGGGTCAGCTTTTAGTTTTCACAAAAAATGTCAAACTACATCTCTGGACTCAGATTTTCATTTTAATATGTAAGCTTGTACAACCACACTTGAAAGGCTCTCATGTTACATCAGTTATCTTAAAACTGCTTCTGCTCACTGTCTTCAAAAGAAGTAACACATTTAAAACTTCTGTTTATAAGTGTTTTAACTTTGTAGGGTGTACATGTACCACTATTGTATGTCCAAATTGCTCCATTTTGAAATCATAAGGATTTCTTTATCTTGATTCAAAGAGCTAAAACTTGGAATTTAAATACAGTGGCCCAGTGCCAGTTGGTTTTGTTACATTTCATCTTCTGAACCGCCCTTTCTTCACGTGGTTGTGGGGGTTGCGGGAACCTATACCAGCTGATTTAAGGCGAAAGGCAGTGTACACCCCACACAGGGCGCTATTCCTAGGGGCAATTTGTTAGTGGCCAGTTAGGTTAACATGCATGTTTTTGGAGGGTGGGAGGAAATCGGTGTACCTGGAACAAAACTCACACACACAAAAGGAGAACATGCAAACTCCACATAGAAAAGCTAGTGTTTCAAGCCTTCTCCAAACTGGGACTCTTGCTGTGAGGCCGCCAGTCGGTTTGTTCAGTAGAAATCTAGCAAATGAACATAAGTGGTGGTGTAGAGTATGGAGGAGGTATGCTCCTCCTTTAAGCCTTGGTTCCGTTTCCAGTAATAGTGTGGCAGCTGCAGTTGTCAGCAGTGGACAGTTTCCTGTATACCACAGGTTATTAACATTCAACAGCAGAATTGTTTCAAGAGTAATGCAAATCTGACATCATGGTCCTCAATCAAACAAGAGTGCTGTGTTTTTTTCTCTGGGTTAGAGATAAGGTCGAGGAGTTTAAGTATCATGGGGTGTCAGGTATCCATAGTCCAGTGGTGATGGGCTCTACGTTTTTGCATCCGGTAGTTTGCTTTACACTCTTTGATGCACGGTTTGGACGCAGCTAGTGCATAGAAATCCACACCAGGAAGCTCCCTGAGCTTTGTCCTTCTGCCAGTCTTAACCCTCATGAAGTTTGGAGGTCTGTGTGGGTTGACTGTGCAGAAATTGTGTGACCTCATTCTAATACAGCTGATTGTAGAATGTTAAGAAGTGAGAACATTTTCAGATGGATTTGGTGCCATGGTAGCATCTGATCCCAGTTACACCATTAAAATAATTGAGATCTAAAAAGCAACCTGCACTTTTACAATCATGTCTTGCAAAGAGGATGTGCATTTTAGAAATTTGGTTCTCATTGTTTGAATGGTTGAGCAAAATGTTTCTAACAAAAGTAGTTTCTCACCTTTTTTTAAAAGACTAAGACTATTTTCTTTGAAGATCCATTTGTTCTCACACAGAATTTTAACTTTATGGTCCTTTCCCAAAAAAAAACCCTACAAGTTTTGTTGAACTAATCTGATAAAATCCTATGGTTGTCACAGACAACCCAACTGTAGTTTTTTTAGTTTTTCTTCAGGAAAATTTTAATGCCACATATTTTTTGCACCTGCATTTTGTCCTTTCATCTTTCTCCAGTTTTCTTGTTATTGTCCTTTTCAGTTCTTTGTTACAGTTAGTTACTAACCTTCTTTGATGTGTATTAAGACCCATGTACGGGCTTTCTTTGTAGTGTACAAATTTTTTATTCTGAAATTTAAAAAAAATCAGGTGCTCTCAGACTAATTTGAACCATCTGTCTCAAGGGAGCAATCTGTCCTTGCCAGCCTCCCAGAGCTGGTGATAGAGTGTCTTAGCTTGCTTGAATTGCTTCGGTTGCCATTTACAAATAGTAAAATCTAAATTTACCCTGCAGGTGTATAGGTTTGCTTGTAGGTTTGCGTTTGCAGCTTAAATTGATTTAAGCGGTGGATCATCATGCTTAAAACGGCAACAATGTGTTAATTTAGAGATCAGATCATGTTGATTACATACAAGTGAATTAAATCCTCTGACTAGCTGCAAAAACTAATGCTCTTTTACAACTTAAGGATCATAACATGCCTGAATTGTGTTTCTGCTTACGAACCCAGAAATCTGACGTCCATGCTGCAATACTGTATGGAAAATGGTTGAAATGTGAATTTAAAATTTCGTCCAACCATTACATGATGAGCATTTAGCAAGGTCTTGCACATAAAAGAAAATCAATGCTCCTGCTTTTCTTAATGCCAGAGGCAGACTGTGTATCCATTTAAGAGCAATATGGGCAGTGTGCTAAAAGCAGGGAGGAAATACAATAATTAACTAAAATAAAAAAAAGGTTTGTATTATTTGCAAAAGTTTACTTTTGCTAGCTAGTGTTCACAAATAGAAACAAAAATAATGACATTCAGTGGGAAATTATACAATATGTAACAACATAAACAAATTTTGAATGAGAAAATTTCTCCATTTTTTTTTATGCGGTTTTGTTTTCTATAGTCAAACGATGCAGGGTGGACGGCAAGTATTAAAAACAATTTTAATCCATTTAAAAGCAACAAAATTCTGCGACATTACAGTTACATATTTAAGAGGATCTGATGTATTTTATAAGAAATTACCTCCACATTAGTATATATAGTCTAACTTGGGCAGGTACATGTAGAAGGTAAAATTACCGTGCAATATAAATTCCGAAGTCTGTATTTAGCAGTGCTGTAACCTTTTAATTTGCTGTAACGCAGGAATTTTCCCTCACAACATACTGATGCTCATTTTGTTAATGTCTGCAGCAGATATTCCCATGTGACCCTGAAAATCCATTAGTGTGGTGGAGGTGAACAATGGTACAGCACTTATGCAATAAATGAAGGGAAAGCTGAGCTAATGCATCAGAAAACTAACACCAAAGTGGAGGTCATTAGAAATATATTTGGAACATATAAGATTTTATATTTAAAGTCAAATCCCACAAATTCCATTCTTGAATTATTTTTCTACAGCCTCTCTTTTTATTGTTCCCATTAATTGTCTGATTTTGAAATACTAATGTAAGTATACATTTTTTTCCCCAGATGAAAATGGGGGAGGGTGCAATACATCAAAATGAGCTGCAAATACTTGTAGGTCTTATGCATTTAAAATGTATTTAAATGAATTTAAAATGTATGTTTGGACAATGATGTTTGCAGATGACATTGTGATCTGTACTGAGAGGAGGGAAGAGGTGGAGAAAAAGCTGGAAAGGTGGAGGTTTGCACTAGAAAGAAGAGGAATGAAGATTAGTCAGAGTAAGCGTACGTGTGTGAATGAGAGGGATCTAAATGGAAAAGTGAGGTTACAGGGAGAAGAGATAAAGAAGGTGGAGGATTTTAAGTACTGAGGATCAACAGTCTAAAGCAATGGAGAGTGTGGAAAAGAGGTGAAGGAGCGTGTGCACGCAGGCTGGAATGGGTGGAGAAAAGTATCAGGTGTGATGTGTGACAGAAGAGTTTCAGCTCAAATGAAAGGGAAGCCATGCTGTTTGGTCTAGAGACAGTAGCACTGAGGAAAAGACAGGAAGCAGAGATGGAAGTAGCAGAGATGAGGATGCTGTGGATCTCTCTAGGAGTGACCAGATGGATAGGATTAGAAATGAATATATTAGAGGAACATCACATGTTAGAGGTATTGGAGATAAAGTCAGAGAGGCCAGACTGAGATGGTTTGGACATGTGCAGAAGAGAGAATCCATCGGAAGAAGAATGCTGGGTTTGGAACCACCAGGAAAGAGGTCTTGAGACAGACTAAAGAGAAGGTTCATGGATACAGTGAAGGAAGACATGAAGATAGTTGGCGTGACCAAAGAAGATGTAGCAGATAGGGTAGATGGAAGAAACTAACTTGCTGTGGCGATCCTTGGAAGGAAATGCCAAAAGAATAAGCATTTAAAATTTATCAAGTTGTATTTTATAACACTAGTTTTAAAATTGCTGCATTGGCTCCCTGTGCGTTTCAGGATTGATTTTAAGGTTCTTTTAATGATTTTTAAAAGTCTTAATGGTCTTTGGCCTTCCTATTTATCTGACCTACTTGTGAGGTATGACAAAAAACAAATGTTTGTTTTATTTACTGTTATTTTTAACTCAGTTAAAAAGACAGTCGCTAGCGGTTGAAGGGAATTAGGGGGTTGGGAGAATTGTGGGGCTCTGGGAATGTTTATGCATGTGTGCAATATTTTGCGAGTGACTTTGTAATGTTTGTTAGCTTTTGATTATTATTTTTTATAATCTGGATTTTAATTGTTAGTTTATTTTTCTTTTCAGCACTTTGAAAATGCTTTTTAATTTTTATTTGATTTATCACTTAATATATTTTATTAACTCTTTTAAATGCATTCATTTATGTCAAAACTAAAGAAGTTTAAACTATTTACACAGAAAAAAAGTTTTTATTTTCACAATTTTTATAAGTTTTAAAATTTTCACAAAATTTTTAAGCTATCATTTTACTTTAGTAATCCAATGTGTTGCCAGTAAATTTTTATTTAGGCTTCACATGCAAAAATGTTAAAATCATAAAGCAGCCACTGCTTAAACACAAAAAAAGGTTTGGTTTATTTATTTATTTTTTTACATCTACTATAAACCAATTAGATGTCACACTCAGAGATTTGATAAGCAATTTTCAGAATAAGTTGTTTAAATGTCAGAGACATTTTTGTAAATTTTGTCCTGGGAATTTTTGCAAACCAAATGTAATTTTGATAATGTGTAAACTTTTTTAAAGTTTATTCCCAAAACAATATTTGCGTTTCCTTGAATTTAAATACATACAGAAATAATAAATCTATAGAATAGTTTAGATAGTCTATTTTTATAGACTAAAAATTATTTTGAGTTTTACTTCAATCTTCAAATCCATGAAACTCCACATCCTTGTCGTCGCTGGACAGGAAAAGATCCCACAAAGTTTGATTGGTTTTGTTAAGATTATTTGAGACAACAGGTTCTATGTTTGTATCTGTTTTTTGTCTTTTGGGCTTGGGAACTTGATGTTTTCTCCTAAACATTTTAGCTGGTGAAAAGTTTTTTGAGGAACTTATTTTGGTTTCAGGTGGCCTCCCGGTCAATGCATCATCTTGTTGGGTTTTACACTGTAAAATGTTCCTCCAGTTATCTTCGTATGAATCTGCTGAAAAAGTTAAACATTCCGAAATTTTTTTACACTCAGTATTTCGACTGAGAGTGTTTGAACTGCTCGCACCTTTAAAAATTATTTGATCTTCAGGTTTGACCTGGGTATCTTTGGGGAGAACCATTGGCAGACAGTCTCCTTCAGACAACAATGTTTCTGAGTTCAGCCAATGAGTCTGAGCATCCTCAGCCTTCGTTTCACAAGACGTCCGAGTTTTCAGAGTTTGTGTTGCTTTGCAAGTACAGGATTTAATCCTACATTTGTCCAAGTGGTCAATACTTTTCATCTCCAGCCCCTTTACTTTAAACATTTGACCATTGTTGACAGCTGATCTGTTTCTCATTTGTGATTTTGATGATCCCTCAGACTCTATTTCTGTTTTACTGAGATTTAAAGAAGAGTGATATTCCATCTGTCGGGGTTCCTCACAAGATCCAGGAACAAAGAGCACAGATGAAACGCAACATTTTGGTCTGGAGGGGAAGGAAAAAAAAGGAAATTAACTGAATGCCACTACAAAAACATCAGCAAGTCGCCAGGAGAGTTAACTTCAAATTTTTGTTCTGATCTCTAGAAATCAGATCATAAAAAAGAGAACGTTACCCATTATCTTTAGTACTGATGGCGGCAAAGTTATGATGCATGTTGGAAATAAGTTTATCCAGAACAGCATATGCACCGCTCTGACAGAAAGTCTTGTGACGTTCACTCTGCAGATGCTGAAGAAGAAACAAAATTTGATAGATAACGTGACGTCTGAAAGCCACCGAGTACTCAATTATTCTTTAACACACAAACATCTAAACACACAAATAATTTTAAAACCCTAATGCCACATAACAGATCATTTTACTAAAAAAAAAAAAAAAAACACACATGCGACTACTGATAGACTGTACTCAAACTTAGATTTCACGGATACAACATAAAGAAGTTTGGATGTTAAAAACTCCATTAGAGATTTTGATATTAAATTGTATTATGGCTTTTTGCAATGCTGATATACTCCATAATTTTGCTCAAGAAGACGGTAACTTGCTACAGTTTTCTGAAAGTAAATGTCTGAATAAACTAAATTATGCAAATATATTCTATTGTCATAGACACAGGGTTGAGATGGTTGTGATAGAAGTAAAATCTAAACTGAAGTATTGATGATAAATTGTGGTAGATTATATGGGATATATTAAGTAGCAAAAAGTATAATTTTTACTGGGGTTTTTTTTTCAGAAAATGTGTTTTCTTACAGTTCTGTGATCTCACAGAAAACATTGAAAAGGCCACAAAATAGTTGAGTAAAAGACCAAATATTTAAAGCAAAGAACAAAATATAGTAAATGAATAAATGGTAAATTATTATATTTTCAAAAAAGCACAATTCATAAAAAGAAAGCAAAATTTCCGCAGAAAATGCAGTGTACTGAACCATCGAATATTCAAAGAATTATGAGGGGAAATATCTCCAATTTTGATGTGTGTGAAGCCTTTTGAGACAACTTTGTTGTGACAACCATTTTAAGTAAGTACCATAGAATTGTTGCGAGACTATGTCACTTCTCTACTAAACTTCCTTAAAAAAAAAAGAAAAGTTCATTCAAGTTCCAAATATGACAATAAGCCAATTTTACCATTGTTAGTTTGTTGTATTTCACCATGCAGCACTCGCAGAAACCGTTTCGTTTCTTGTTTCTGAGTTTCTTTCGACTTTGAGCTCTTTCCTCACTGGAAGCTTTCAAATATCTGACCAAAAGGTTAAAAAATGCAATTAAAAATATACAATAATTCAGAGGCTGGTAAGTAACTTATCATTTAGTTAGACTGAATAATACGTTTTTGTATCTGCCAAATCTTACAACTAGACTGAATAATTACCAACTTTAAAAAAAAAAAAATCAGAAAATTATTCTGGTTTGTGCAGAATTCCATTTTTCTTTCAAGACAAATATAAATAGTGAGATTGCATATCAAAACTAAAATAAACCAATGAAGCACAATACCGGGGTTTCTGTTGCCTTGCTTCGTCAGAATTTTTAGCCTCAGGAGCAAAAGGACATTCAGGAGGAAAAGTCCTCCAGTTGAACACCGGCATATTTGGGATCGTGAGGTGAAGAGGACAGTAATGCCTGACAAAAGAGAAAGTTTATTAGTCAACACTTAAGACAGAATAAAGATCAATGTCTAGTTCTTTTTGGCTGATTGTCTTACCGACTGGAATCCTCAACTTTGATGAAAGGTTTTATGAGCTTTCCTCCTGCAACAGAAATCTCTCATTTAAACTAGGATATAGACAAGTAATTTCACTTAAATTTAAGTTTGCTAAGGCACGAGATAGACAGAATAATTTATTTTACCTCTATCTTTTGAAACATCTTGGTAAACATCTTTAGGTTTTACCTGTGAAAAATATAAAAACCAAATGTTTGTTTCCTCTCCAAATTGAAGTCAAATAATAACAAAATTCCGTATCCACAGCAGTAACACAATTGGTTTAGAAATTTTCTGCGTGCAAGATTTTATACTTACACTTGGTTTGGAAGGAAGAGATTTAGAAACCTTGCTTCTGGCCATCTTTTTCCTCTTGACTTCTGCTATTACATCTGCAGATATTAGTTAGAAAAAAATAATACTGTCAGTTTGATGACCAGCAATATGTCAATGAAACAGTTGAGAAAAAAATACTCTATGAAAGAATAAATGTTCTTCTTTTGGCATTTCCCTTCAGGGGTCGCCACAGCAAGTCAGTTTCTTCCATCTAACCCTATCTGCTGCATCCTCTTCGGTCAGGTTATTTATTCAGAAGAATAAATAAAAAGGTTAAACTACGGAACGCACCATCTATGTAGAAGATTTTGACCCCCCATTCCATGGCATTCGACAAGATTCCGTCCATTTGTATCCTCCCCTAGTAATAAAAAACAAAAAAAAACACCTAAATGAGTACTACCATAGGTTTTTGGAGGTTATTAAATGTGATATTAGTGTTCATGTAACAAACCTGCTCTTTCATTACTCTTTCCACTAATGTCCTTCCACGGCTACTGGCAACAAGCTGGAAAACAACATATTACATTCATAACAAGAAACTTTAAAAAAAATGTAAATCTTCAAATTGTGACAATTTTTTTAATACCACATCTTTTAACAAAGAGACTTGAAGTACTTTACGTAGACATTGAAACATCCTTTCTTGCATTCTTAAGTTGTAAATAGTACAAGTGAAGTTTCTTTGAAAGATTTCATAAAGAACTTGAGGAGATGTTTCTGTGTGCGCATTGTGGTTGTTAAAATAGAAAACATGAACTTACAGCATCTGTTTGGCCCAAGGATGTTTTTTTCCCGTTCCCTGTGCTGATCAAATTTGAACAGAGATATGGAGAACTTTGCCCAGAAACCGGGCTGGGGACAGGAGATTCCCATACCAAAGAATGAACGTACTTTGCCTCCTGCTTGTGTGACACAAGATACCCAATTTCCTTACTGAAAAACTTCTCAACAGTCTGAGAAAACAAGAAAGAACAGAAGAAAAACAATTATTTGCAAAACAACAGTGTAACTATTCCCCACAGGTCTTTATAAACCATAAACAAAACATGGTTTGTAATCTTGTCTGAGGTTCCCCATTTTGTTAAGATTCCAAAAAAGAAATAACAGATCATTTCTATATTACTGTGCCTTTACTAATATAACACTGTGTCCTGTTTTCAAATCAACATAATTTACCACAAATAGAAAACATAAAATGTACCTGAAAATATGTAACCAAGGAGACAATACAAATCAAGGCATACACAGTTGAAGCAGCAGAATTGCAAGTATTGGCATTATTTTACAAATATGTTCAAGTTCTACTCTATTGTATTCCATTTATACAGGGCCAGGTTGTGGGGGCAACAGCCTAAGATGGGAAACCCAGGCTTTTCTCACCCCGGCTGCATCCTCCAGGTTACCCAGGAAGTGTTCCCCAGCCAGCTGTGAGACATAGTCTCTCCAGTGGGCCTGGGACCTGCCTCTGAGTCTCCTTCTGGTGGGTCACCCCACCAGCGAGGCGTTTGGGAAGCGTCAGAATCAAATGCCCGAATCACCATACTTGGCTTCGCTTAAACTGGAGGAGCAACTGCTCTACTCCAAGCTCCTCCTGGATGTCAGGATATCAAATAGACCAGTCTAATATTTCTAATCTTTACAAAAAAAAAAAAACAACAGAGAAACCAAGTTTTTGAACATCTTTGTTTGGCCTTACCCCTCCAAGCTCTTTAATGTCTTGCTCCAAAGATTCTGTCGTTTTATTTGAAGGTAAATCCAAATAGAACACTTTCCCAGCAAACGGTTTAAGTGCTGCAGAAGATAAATGATTATTAACCAGGAACATATGCGTTTTTTCACACTGGTTTAAACTTTTTCCTGAAAAGAAGTTTGCTATTTTCAGGTTAAAACAGACAAGTAGCAAAATGACAATGCACAAGAATTTCATCAAACCCTTTGAGAACCAGTTCTGTTTTTAACTTAATCTATAAAATGGAGTAATAGACTTACGGGAGAATAACTTAAATATTTTACATCTAAATATAAAATTCTTTTTGCAATCTGCAATGTTTTATAAACATATTTTCTACAAAGGTTGTCTTTAACAGCTTTATCAGTTTCTTCATTTTTAAAAGACGTTAGTTCACTTTTGGGAGTAACGACATGATGTTGTTAACACTAGGTTAGATTCAGAATACGTTATTAATCCCCAGAGCGGAAATTTGTGTGTCTGGTAGTCAATGCATCAATTAATCCACAGTAATGCATCAATCTTTCTGACCTTTCAAACAAATACTTTACAAGGTTTTTAAAATGCCTCAAAAAGAAGTTTGATCAACAAAAGAACTTCAAATATAATTAAAAACTAAAGTGAGACATACAGTAATCTCGGAAATTTACTAAGAATGTATGGATTCAAACTGTGTAGATTTATCTAACAAAATATTTATGATGTAAAAACACCTCAAAACAGGGTTGCACAGTGGTTAGCAAAAGGTCAGGGTTCAAGTCACAGAGTGGGCGTAGGCTTGATACACTGGCCTTTCTGTGTAGAGTTTGCATGTTCTCCCAGTATGTGTGAGTTTTCTCCAGGTACTCCGGTTTCCTCCCAATCTCCAAAAACTTGCATGTTCGGGTGATTGGTACCTATACTGCTTGAGGTGTACCCCTGTCTAGCCTGAAAGGATAGACTCCGGTGTTCTATCGAGATCTGCAGCTTCAGCTCGATAGATCAGAGTTCCGAAAACTAACCCAAACGGTAATTCCAATAGAAGTATAGCAGGTCGCAGATCTCGACGGTTAGATCTGGCAGCGGGAGCGTTGTGGGCATGCGCAGAGGTGCAAACTCGCAAATCTCGTCAGGACACCGGTGACCCGATTTGGAATAAGCGGTTTAGAAGACAAAATTAAACAAAGCACCACCAACCAAATGTGTCCAACTATAACATATCGTTCTGTAAAACTTATGAGAATTGAAACCCCAGAAAGCTCCCTTTTTGATGGAATAAGATCAGTATTAAATTGAGATTGTCTTGAATCTTGAAATGCAAGATTTCCTACATTTAAAATCAGCTGATGATGAAACGAAGTTTCTTTAATGTGTTGCAACACGAAATTCCTCCCAAAGGAAAGAAGTTCTTATTTGCTTGAATTTTTCAAAATATACTCGTTAAATCTTACTTTTTAAAACTGGTTACGGTTACACAAATATAACTAAAACCCTTGTGAATTCTAGATTATTTCACATGGATTTTATATGGTATATTCTTACCTTGTCTGTTTGCTCCTAAATTCTTCTGCTTCTGTTTTGATTTCATTCTGTTTCTAAAGTCTTTCCCACGGCTTTAGTTTTCATCTACTCACTGAATTTAAGGAGAGAAAAAGCGTTAAACACAAAACCAATCAGGAAAAATCTCCATATTAAAACTAACGTATTAGAACATCTCATGATGAGCCTACGAAAGTGAATTTTGATTAACTTATTTCTTTATCAATTGTCCTAAAAACAGGCTATAAAAAATTACGAAATAAATGTCTGAATTACACAAAAATGTTGTTACCTTCGCTGTTTTGTAAAAACGGAAAAACTTTACAAAAAATGTCGTTAAGATACTTTGACTGTTGTTACTTTTAACGTTTTGCTCCCGCTTTAAATTAGAAGGTTGCCAGGTTTGAAATATGTCTGTCATCGTTTCAAATAATTTACCAAAACTCCTCAAGATTTAAAAAGCAAATTAATAGATCTATTTTTATTTATTAATTAACCATTTACTCTTGCAGTCAATTTATTATTTTTACTCTTTCGTACTTTTTAAAGTAAAGGTGTTATCATCTGACGGAAAAGCTTAATGATCTGGCAACCCATTGTTACGTAATTATATGCTTTAAATGTGACGATTCGTTTCAACTACAAATTAAAGTTTCTCTAAAATAATTCAAATATATAGTCAATCCACTTGTTTTTATTTATTTGGGCTCTTATTTAGTTTTTTTTTTTTTTTTTACTCAAATCGAGGAGTGTTTTTTATTAAGAATATCATCAGACGAAAGTGCTGCATTATGCACAATGTCACGTAGGTGTAAACAGACACAGTTTGGGCTACAACCTGGCACGTGTTTGACCAATGACTCCCATTAGATAAGCCAAGGCTGTGCTGCCTCTACAGAAAGTTGGAATTCTTGATAGGCATGAATGTGTTCGAGAAAGACGTGAACGATGCGCAGATGTTTTAGCAGGTAGGAAGTAAACAAAGCTAACCAAGGTTAGCCTGGGAGACTATTCCACACAATCTAATGTCTATGGTTACAATACTGTTACTAAATAAAACATTTTATCACTGTTGTCAGAAAAAGTTATTCCATATATTGCATTCATATGTCATTTATATGTCTGATGTCGTGCGATCTCGTGTTTTAAAGGCACCATGAGTGGTCAGTGCCGTGAGTCAGCTCCTGGAAACGGCATTACACCCATCCAGCAGATGGTGGCGTCCTGCTCTGGTGCCCTCATCACATCTTTTTTTGGTGAGGGTCAATCCTTTCTCAGAACTGCCAGGATTTACAGATCTATCTTAGATTTTACTTAGAGTTTATTTATGAAAACAAAGTCAGTTAAGGTATTTAATTAGAAGTGAAAAGATCACATGGAGATGGAGCGATTCTCTGGAGATCTATGAATCCAAAAAATCTGAGAGTTTGCACTCTGTGTGACTTTTCTTATATCTCTTTCCCTACATATTCCTTATACTCCCTAATGGTAGTTTCATACACACATTCATACGGAAGGCGAGGGTGGAAACACTGGCCTTTCAGTGTAGAGTTTGCATGTTCTCCCCGTGTATGTGTGTTTTTTTCCAGGTACTCCATTTTCCTCACAATCTCCAAAAACATGCATGTTAGATGGATTGGCCTGTACAAAATTGTCCTTAGGAATGAGTGTGTGTGGCCCTGCACCAGACTGCCAACTTGTTCGGGGTGCACCTGCCTTTTGCTTGAAATCTGCCGGGATAGCCAACCCCTGGGACCTCATTAGGGAAAGCGGCTCAGAAGACAAAACAAATATATACCTATATATAAAAGTAAAGAACGAACCAAAAAAAAGTTGCTGTATACTGACTTTGAGTCAGATCCACTTTGTGATCTGAAGTCAGAATTATACAAGTTTGAAAAACAACTTGTGTGTGTTGTTAAATCAAACTTTATTTATAAAGCACTATTCAAAAAAATTACTCAAAATGCTGAACAGAAAAATAAAAACTCTAAAAAAATTAAAATTCAGATTTAAAAAATAATAAATTATAAGCAAACAAACATTTTTAAAAATTACACACTCACACAAAACACTGCACACATGCATCAACATACACACAGATGTTTCTATGTTCAAATATAGAAAACGGTTATTGTTTTGTAATAGTGAAGGTTTTTTAATGGTGATGTATTTGGTGGGGAAAGAATTTTTTATGAACAATGTTGTTAACATCCGAATCGCTCTTTTCAGTCACACCTTTGGATGTCGTAAAGACACGATTGCAAGCCCAGAAAAAGCCTCTCTCTCAAGGTACGTCACCCAAAAATATATTAATCTTAACACTTTTTTTTTTAGTTTGACCAGAAACTTATTTGTCCTTTCTTTGTCTTCTTGATAACTTAAAGGCAAATGTTTCGTCTTTTGTAATGGACTTATGGACCACATTTGTGTGTGTGAAAATGGCAATTCCAAGGTCTTGTACAAATCCCCCGTTCATTTCAGCGGCACATTGGTGAGATTTTACAGACACACCAGACATCCACCTTTTGCAGGGATTATTTATAAATATATGTTAATAAATTGGTAAATTCCATCTCATATTAAATATTGTGTTAATCAATTATACAACTTATACTAGTGTAACGCTTAACTACAAAGGCGTTTCCCTATTCTAACTTTTTATGCTACATTTATACAGGATACATTCATCAAAATAGTGCGCCATGAAGGAATTCCAGCATTATGGAGCGGCCTTCCTCCAACACTGTATGCAATCATCTTTTTTCTCTTTTTTGAAAACCCTAGTTTTTGAATATGTTGTTTACAAGCTTTAAACTGTCATTAATTGTCCAATTAAAGACTATTAATTCATTCGCCCTTAGGCATTTTAGTGTTTTTAACATGTGTTATCTTCACAGTGTGATGGCTGTCCCTGCCACAGTGTTCTATTTCACATGTTACGAGCATCTGTGTGCAGCATTGAGAATAAGAATGGGAGAATTTGGTAAAGAGGCTCCCCTGTTTGCAGGAGCTATTGCTAGAGGTGAGCATATCACTATCTAATCAGACAACAAAATATAGTTCAAAGTTCTTAAATGTGTAGTTTTTATGCCCTTAATTCAAACAATGTACTAACCTGAGTAGTGAGGGTGGATAGCTCAAAAAGTCCGATCCCCAGGCAGTGGTAATTGTTGATAATAAAAAAAAAATGTAAATTGGATAACAATCAGTGTTCATTGAAAAGAATGCAATTGGTTCAAAAAAGTTGTTTTAAGAAAAGGTTGTTTTATGGCTTATGTATACGTAATGTTCAGATTCTTTCCGAAACTTTTTCTTCAGCACAAATAGTAATGTGTGGGATTTTTTTCTCCTTGAATCTATCACTGTGTTTCAGTGGGTTCGGCAACAATAATCAGCCCTCTAGAGCTGATTCGAACTAAGTTGCAATCCCAAAAGCAATCATACCGGGAGCTGACTGACTGCATTCGTTCTGCTGTGGAAACTGAAGGCTGGCTGTCCTTGTGGAGGGGGTTGGGCCCCACGTTGCTGCGTGATGTGCCTTTTTCAGCCATGTACTGGTACAACTATGAAATGGGCAAGCGCTTTCTGTCTGAATGGTATAACATCAAAGAGCCCACATTTTACATTACCTTTATATCTGGAGCGGTGTCTGGATCTGTAAGTTCACTAGAGTTCAATAATTAACAAAGAATTGAAATAATGTAGTACTTTCATTTGGAAGTATATAACTGTTTGTTTACATTTTGTATGTTTCAGATAGCCTCTGCTATGACAGCACCATTTGATGTTGTTAAAACAAGAATGCAGGTGGAAATTGGGGAACTGCAAGCAAAAAATTGTAATTATCTTTTCATAATTATTTTTTTTTTAGAAATATTTATTTGTAATTAGGATTAGGGTAATTATTTATAAGCAGAGATGTTTCCGCAGTAGTTAATAATTATTTTTAAAAAATCTACTGAATAGTACTTATGCACTAACATGAAAATGAAATCAAGACAATCACAGACTTTCTTGCTCTAATTATAGAATTTTCTATTTAAGTGGTTGGAAGTTTCTGGTTCTTAACAGGTTTATTAACATATTTAAAGGCCTTGTGACTGATGTGACTGTCATGTGAGAGTGATTAGGAAACGAGTCAAGGGCTGATTGGAATGAAACAGGAAGCAATGTGTTGCAGATCTCGTCTTTAGTTGAGTAATTCAGTTTAGCAAACAGCACTATTTTCATCCCCTGAAATAATTTGAAATCCTTTTGCTTGTAATTGTCTCATTGAAATATTTGCATAAATTATCATGTGATGCTTTATCAGATATAAAGTCAGGCTAATTTACACCTTTCTCTTTTTTTTGCAAAAAACCCACTGCTGTCTAAAACCAATACAAAAACCGAAATACTACCAATTTGATACTTTGTGTTGAATAAGTAATCTAAAACTGAATATAATCTATTTGAGGGCTGAAACAGTATTACTTTCAATTTCCGTTAAAATAACATGTAGAATATTTAAGATCACACATTCTAAACAGTTATGAAAAGCATGACAATCTTCTGCTTTTTAAGTACTGCACATTCCGTTCCATCGTCTTCCGCTTACCCAGAACCTTGTTGCGAGGGCAACAACCTCAGACGGGAAACCCAAGCTTCTCTCCCCCTGGCTGTACTCTCCAGCTAACTCGGGAGGATTCTGAGGTGTTCTGAGTTTCCTCCGCAAGCTGGCTGGGCTCTCACTCAGAGATATAGGGAGGAGCTCTGCTGTCAGGAAAGAGCTCGGAGTAGAGCCGTTGCTGCTCCGGGTTGAGAGCCGAAGTCTAATGAGGTGGTTCGGGCATCTGATGTGTGCCTGCTGAATGCCTTGCTGGTGCGGTGTTTCGTGCACATCCCACCAGGAGGTGAAATATCCCAAATTACACCAGATGATGTAATTTGAGTTTATTCACAGACTAGCATGAAAATTGTTTGTTGATTTTAATGTCAGTGGATTACTTCTATTTAAAGGATTATGGTTAATTACTTTACTATAGGTCACAAGGTATTTTTTTATGATGTATTACGGTTTCTTTAACATTTTAATGGTATCTGTCTTGTTAGTGTCTTGCCAGTTGTCCTCTTCCACCTTCAGTATAATGAAGACGATTGTTGCACAGAACGGCTTTCGTGGACTGTTTGCAGGTAGTTGATGTTTGATTTTTAATAGCCTAAGATTATGGTACATATATGTAAAAATGACCTTCTGTTTGTCATGTTTCTGGCAGGTTTCTTCCCCAGGCTGATCAAAGTAGCCCCCGCTTGTGCCATTATGATCAGTACATATGAGTTTGCAAAGACTTTTTTCTTGAAACAAAACCAGGAGAAAATACTTCGATCTCTATAAAGCAGCAACGCATGATGGACATTTCCCCAAAAGTGAACAAATGATCAGATCACTAACTCTGCAAAAAATCAGTGAAATACAAGTGATTAACACTTTTAGTTTTATGCACTTGAAAGAGATAATATAACAAGAGTTTCAAAACCTTCTTATTTTTTAGTATTTATAGTTACACATATTCTTTGTAGACTAATGACAAAAATTTAGTTTATCATCTTCTGTTCAGATATTATGTTAGATATTTTACCTCGATTATAGATCAATTTGTCAATTGTGTCCATTTCTCTGAATTTAAGTGCGTTGTGCCTGAAATCCTTTTAAATTGTTATGTGAAATTATTTTATGTCTGTTTTTCCAAGTGTCAGGCTAAAAAAAAAAATCATATTTGAGTGAGATGGTAATAATGTGTTAATCATTTCAAACAGAAGTTGCACCCCCGGCCAAACTATGAAAAAAACCTGTGACTTTTAATCCGAAAAAATACAGTAGTTGTACTCAAAAGACTAGAGTAACCGAATTATGCGATGAATCAGAAGTTTAACTAAAAATCAGTGAGTAGATTTATTTTATATTAAAAATAAAAAGAACTGAGGCAACGGGCGGGAATCAACATACTAAGCAGAATGCGGCTTTGGCAGTCGCTAAGGCAATGGTCCAGGTTTGGAAATTGTTTGGCGAGGCTTGGGAAAAGGACTTTCTGATGGCTTTGAAGAAATTTTGCTGCACCATCAACACTGTTTCACGGTGGGATCGAGAGCTGCTGCTGACCTCAAATCAGAATGTTGTGGATTTAACATCCGCTGGAAGGACTTTGTCTCACAACTGGGGAAAAATGCCTCTGGGTTCCCCCCAAAAAACTTCAATATCTCAAATTTTATGTTATTTAAAATGAAGTCTGTCGATAATGAAAGGCTACTAAACATAAATAAAATAATTAAACCAAGTATTCAGCGCATGTGCAAATGAATCCTACACAAATATTAAAGTAGAAAGTAGAGGTTTGGTGCTGATGGCTTTTCATCAGATATGGAAATGACTTGAAACTGGTTTTCTTTATGAATGGATTTTTCATGTACTGTTCCATATGAATGTGGATTATATTAATATGGTTTTTCACAAGGTGAAAAATGAGATTAGACAGGAATCTCCATGAACAATGATATTTGCAGATGACATTGTGATCAGTAGTGAGAGGAGGGAAGAGGTGGAGGAAAAGCTGGAGAGGTGGAGGTTTGCATTATGAAAAGAGGAATGAAGATTAGACAAGTTAAAATAGAGCAGATATGTGTGTGAATGAGAGGGACGTAAATGGAAACAGGGAGAAGAGATAAAGAAGGTGGAAGATTTTAAGTAGTTAGTTAGGATCAATAGTCCAGAGCAATGGAGAGTGTGGAAAAGAGGTGAAGAAGTGTTTGCAGGCAGACTGGAACAGGTGGAGAAAAGTATTAAGTGTGATGTGTGATAGAAGAGTTTCAGCTAAAAATGAAAGGAAAAGTGTACAAAACCGTGGTGAGTCCCGCCATGCTGTTTGGTCTAGAGACAGTGGCACTGAGGAAAAGACAGAAAACAGAGATGGAGGTAGCAGAGATGAAGATGCTGAGGATCTCTCTCGGAGTGACCAGGATGGATAGGATCAGAAATGAGTATATCAGAGGAACAGCACATGTTGGAGGTTTTAGAGATAAAGTCAGAGAGGCGATTAACTTCCGGTCCGAGGGCGACCACTGAGCCACTGTCTCTAAATGTGTGTAAATGTGTGTTTTATGGCTTTGAATCACCAAAACCCAAAATATTTCTCTATACCTAATTCAATTTCAGGTTGGTAAGTTTAAGTCAGCAACAGCACCTTACATTGATTGTGACAATGATAACTTTAGAAATATTCCTTCAATGAGAAACACGTTTAAAAATATTGCACTTTATTAATGAAAAGAAAATCAAAGCTGCAGGTATTTTTTCCTGAGAACAAAAGAGATCATTCTCTATTCACATTATTAACAAAATTATGAAAAAAGACAAACACGCGAATAAAAGGAATGTGTTCAAAGCTGTCAATCACAGTTTTAGCAGAGAAGGGAAATAAACTCTCTTCTAGAAATAATGGCTAGTTATGATTAAATCTGCATCAACCGAACTGATCTACAGTCAGTATTAAATACTTCTAAAATAATCCTTGCAACACATAATCTGCATGTGAATTTATACATCTAATTTATACAGTAATACATGATTCATTTTCCAATGTAGGAAAGGAAAGACGCCACAGAGATAGAAACTACAAAGTATATGGTTTGTTGATTAAGTTATATGTACAGAGTTTCTGTTTCACCTTCGTGACATATTCAGTCTAAAAGAGCTGGTCAAACGACATGCTACGTCAAATTCTTCACCTAAAAGCACAACTCCCATTTCTTCAAGCTTTGGGCTTCACATTCCAAAGAAAATAAAATCATTACCTACCAGGACCAAACCTGGTAGAAAGCAAAATATACATCCACATCTTCTAAGAGGGAGTGATAGCTGGACTGCTGATCTCTGTTGCAGGACTGGCCAAACACTCGTTTGACCTCAGGCTGGCCAAAGATTTATAGCTGGCTACTGAAGTTAGAGAGCCACAGAGACCCCTTAATGATGGCGTGTCTTCTTTTCCTGAAAGAAATAATCCATCAGATTAGTATTTGAGAATGAAGTGGATATCTGATTGGTTCCAGTAAAGCAGTGGGGTGAACATACCTTGATGAAGCCACAGTGTGCTGGTTGGTCTGGTTTCCACAGACAGTGTGTGTGATGGATCAAGGGACGTCCGGGAGAGGCTCATGTCTGAAGAAAGATGTTCCAGACTCTGGAAGTTCTTTCTGAAGAGTTCAGAGAATCAGTACAGATCATTCCTCATATATAATATAACTTTTGATCAATTAAATTTAACTGTTCAATTTTTCTCCATATCGTCATGCAATTTTAGTATCCCTGTGTTTATCACAAAGTTTTTAGTGTCACGACCCTTCCTTCTATTTGCAGAGTAACATGTCCAAATTCGTTAAATTTAAGCCGATTTCAAGGTGTTTATTTTCTTTATTGTCTACAGAAATGTTACTTTCATCTCTCTGATAATTTTGTCAACAATTTTATTTCATCTAAAGAATTTAATTCACACATCGTTAACAATTTATGGACATTGTTGGGTTGTTTTGGGTTTTTTTACATCAGCGACGTAGCAAAAGACACTTGGATTGCTGCATAAACAACTCTAACAACATTAACCGAAATCGCTCTAGATATTGACCAAAAACTTTTTTGATAAAGTAACGAACAAGTTTGCTGCAACAAGCATGCTTGCATACTGTGCATGAATCTTTGAAGAAAAAAGGAAACAAACATACCCCTCCCACTGTCCTGTGCGCTTCCTGTACAGCAGCGTATCCAAGGCAACGGCATTGGCATCTAAGACTTCAGGAGACGGCCACTGATTAGTCAGATGGGCTGTTAACTCCTGCCTGGATTGCAAATCGTTGTTCTTCAGCACCGTCCTGAAAATTTGAAGAAGACAAAACTGACTATGTTTTTCAAATTATTTCTGATGGACAACAGATTAAAGAAAACCCATATTTCTGTCAGTCACAAAATTCTTTCCTAGAAAATATCAAGATGATTAATAATGCATTGTAATATCTTCTACGGTTTATTTTTTTCTACTAGTTGCCAGTTTTATGGCCTTAATTTTCTACTTATGCAACAATTTTTCTTCGTAGTATAAAAAATGTGATATATTTTTTAAATTAAAGTCCTTTTTTGGGCTCTTGCATATTTCTTTTTATATTTACCTGCATTCAACCCATGGATGTCCAGATTGAGATGTGTACGCTTTCTTCAAGAAATGATGATTAAAGTAATGATTAAATATTATTGGTAGAATAAAACACTGCTTGGCTAATAGAAGCACGGAGAATGATTGAACACAAATAACAAACACTATGCAGCCTCAAGGCTTGTCGCTAGATTCTAAATGTCACATTTGCCAGTGGATGCACTGCAAAGCTGCTCATTTATTCATTAGAAGCCTCACAAAATTGTGCACACAGCAGAAGTAGCTCACAGTTGGTCCTGCAGCTCCAGTATGATGATCTCAAGCTGTTCCTTCTCCAGCATGTGAGAGAGGTGTGTGTCTGCTAAGCTCTGTTGAAGAGCTTTGTTATGCGACATAGCATCTGATAGTTGGGCTTCTCGTAGACGGACCAGCTCTTCCAGGTAACCCTGAAGTAAACCAAACATGCATAGAAACACAAAAAAATTTTACAGGATGTTTTTTAACTAATTAAAAAGGCATCAGAAGACTTTCAACATCCCCACTGCTTGGATACATTTAGAAGAAAAGGTCACACTCTGCCTCTTTATTTCAAAATAACACAAAGTATTAAACACCTTCTGCTCCAGGGCCATGCGATACTTCTGCTCAAAGCGTTTGCACTTGCTGACCAAGTTGCTCTGCTCTGTGAAGATGGATGCAGCAGTTGCTGTTTTATCCGGGGTGCTGCTTTCACTCCCGCTGCTTCCCATCGTCCTCATCTCCTCTTCATCACTGCTGATACTGCCTGGACTGCTCAGAAAACCAATGTACCATCATCAAAATTTGTGCTGAAAGGCAACGACCTCTCTAAACCAAATATGTATGGGAAAAAATTAAGACTTGTTTAGTTAAAAAAAATATTTGATTGCTCATACCTTTGTGTAAACTTTAAGTAAGGTGTGTAATCGATAACAGCAGGACAGCCAGCATCCAGACCCTCTCCTTTCAGACAGAAACTAGAAAAGAGACAGAAAATGAGCTTGTACACTCTTCAGCCATGTATCACACACGTAAATAGAATTCTTACTCAGGTGTACTTTAGGTGTATTACAATAGGGGACAACAAACGTCTGTTTATTCGCCTGACAGATTGCAAAGAAAACAGGAATTATTGTGCTTTGCAGGAAGATATCGCATATATTTTTGGGGTCTTCGGTGAAAAGTGCAATCTGCTGTTTTGCTTTCTGTTGAGGCAGCAGCATCTGAGCCAGTAACTCCAGGAAACTCAACAAATAGATAAAAGTGTCTGACTGCGCTAGGGACTGATCTACACCTCCTGAAGCTGATTATGCAAATCATATTGCAGCGCATAAGCTGCTGAACAAACATTTATTTTGTCAGAGTTTTTTTTTTTGCTCAACAACAACAATATAAAGACAATTTTTTTTCTCACCACAGCAAAATTTATTTTTGTTTTTGTTGACCGTAGTAAAAAAAAAAGGCAAATTAAATACTCGGTTAAAACCATTTGAAACTACATCACACTGCTATTCTGGCATTTGTATTCTTTCTAAGAAACTGTACATGGTTTATTTTTCTCCCATCTTCTCAGCTAATGGGAAAATTTTAGTAAACACCAACAAACCGTAACTTTTTAATAAGTTTAATGTTCGACAGATTATGTTTTTATAATTTTTCTAGTTAAAAAGCTCTGCTTGTCACATTACAAAATACAGCTGAAGCAACAGTGCTTTTGTAACCAACAAAAACTCTGATCTTCTGGAAATAAAGAAATGCAAAAAACAGGAAATGATCAAAATAGAGTGATAATTTGATCAACTTCAATCTGTTTAGTAGTGATCAACTGAATGCCAGGCTAGATAAAGAAAGAGTTGTATTTCTAAAGGATCACTGTGCTGTGTTGGTGATACTGTATTTTATTCTCTCATGAATAATCACACAATACTTTGTTTCTTATCAAGCATATTAGTCAATAGACTATTACAAAGATCAAATACCAGGAGATTCCTCCTTTCCTGAAGACTGCATGTTAGGGCAATAAAGGATAGAAAGCCCGACTGATCAACAAAAGCAAATAAAGAATTACCTAAAGTCAATGGTGTTCAGTCCAATCAGCGTGTCTGCTAACAGCCCTGCTTCTTCTCCCAAAATGATGGCTCCTTCCTCATAAAACCTCCTGCAATCCACACACAAGTTATTAGTATAATACATTTTCGAGCTGAGAAATGCAACAAGCTGTCGAAGCATTGAGAGCATGGAAAATGTGCAATCATAGATGGATGGTTGAGTTTTATGTACACTACACAGAGACCTGGTGGTTTTGAAGTCTCTCAGCGCGAAGGTGATGTATTCTGACAAACGTTTCTCCATGAGGACGACTCGGATCCATGCCCTACCCTGCACAGAGAAAAACAATTTCATCAAAATAAATAACCAGGGGCCCATCTGAATGTGTCAGATGTGCAACACAAATTTAAATGAGACTGCTGGAAAATTGTGTAAAAGGTCATTAAAAACAGATTGAAAAACTGAAATTTCCAGTCCTTTAAGCGAATTGTACTGTATATTGGAAGAAGCAGGTTAGTGAATAGTTGGATGGATAAATCTCAGGCAACTCTATGAGGACTTACCATCTTAATGTCTAGAGCTTTACTTAACGTTTACTTCCTGTTTTTTAAAGAGTTGATTTTAAAACTTTAGTGTTTTTTTTTTAAAGCTCTGAATGGCTTCATCCTCTCTTACCTGACTTAACTTTATATATGTATATAACTTTTAAAAGTACATACAAAAATTGAGACTTTTTATACATTGTAAACCTTTTGTCATAACATGTTGCATTTGTTCTTTTTGTAAGAGCTTACGGTAATGCAAGGTGAGCAAAAATCCCACATGCTGTGCTCTGTATAGGTCAAAATATGCTAATACCTTAAGCAGCAGATGTTCAAAATAAAAATACATCAGTTTAAATGAGCTTTTACACTACTTTGCAGTTTTCAGCTTGATTACACACACAGTTTTGGAGTCACATGCTCATTTTGTTCTGCTCTGAAGAGACAAAATCATTTCTTTGTGCTTCTGCTTCTTGTTCATTTTACAGTACATAAATAATTTATTTGAGTTAAAGAAGATTTTAGACCCACCTTTGCCTTAGAAGATCGCACATTTTCCATGCTCTCAATGCTTCGAATGCAATTATGAGGTACTTTACTGCAGGCAGCTTTTAAGTAATCCCAGAAACTCCGAGGGCTCTCATAGCCAAACCAAGTTGTCTGACCTGTGAGAAAAAGATAAAACAAAACAGTTTTATGTAAGTAGAATAAATTATTAATTCTTTGAGTTAAATTCTAACTCATACACAAACTATTGTTATTATTTTATTAATATACAATTTTACATCATATTGGGTCAGGCTGAACTAGAATCTTCAAATAACCTTTAACGGTGTGGGTTTCATTCATCAAAATATGAAATCATTTAAAATTAAATATAACTTGAGTAAATTTTTTAACACATAAACTTGTGTTTTTCTAAAAAAAAACAAAAAAAAAAACAAAATGAGGCATCCTGAAAACTTAATTAAAAAAGATTACAATGTTCTCATTTTCAGCATGTGATATCACATATTACACACACTTCTCATATTTCTTTCCATAATCTATAACACACCTAAATAACACCTTATCACATAAAATATTCTTACATTAAAGATGACGTGCTTTTAAGTGTTTATGTGATCATCAGGGAGCGATTTCATACCTTTAAGTCGATGACTAAGGATGTGCTCAAGGATAGAAACGAAATTAATGAACTCTGGGGATGAGTCATCAATCGTTTCAAAACAAGAGCGGTCTAGCAACGTCTTCACTGAAAATCTAGAATTAAAACAAAAAAAAGACACGTCCGATCAATGTTGTCAGGGATTGATTGGATTTTATTTCATTAGATTTTACTTTTAGATTAACCTATGAGCTGTTTCTAAAAGATAAATACCCAATTGAAATAGAATTAAGATCATTATAAGTGGAATTGGAAATAATTCTGTGAAACAACAAGGTTGTTTGACAATGATACTTTTTGTTTGGCAACTTTTCTAGAACAATCCTGGGTCTTGCAAATAGATATTTTGTATTTGAAGAAATTTTGCTGTGACAAACTTTTATTGTGTAATGTGATGATGACTGTGATCTTCCCTGTTCTGTTTTACAGTGTCATATACTGTAAGTCCATGTGAGCTGGGCGCATATGTGCATGACACTTAAATAAATATTCATTTATTCTAAGCAAAATTGCTAATAATTTAGTTTCTCTCTCGAAATATTGTTAATTTAAATTCCAAAATAAATTATTAATGGGGTTTTTATATATCTTTCTTGCTATTTTTATTGGTTTGTCCCAAAAATTTCAATCATTTTATACAATCTCTTTAAGCTGAAAGATTTCAGCTGTTTCCAAAGGGATTTAGGTCACAAGTCATGGCTAAACAGCTTTAAACAGTCTGGTTCTTTTTGTTTAACTTGCCTTTTTGTGCTGATGAACATGCACTTCAGGTCAGAGTCCAGAGGAGAACATTTCACTTTTAAAATTCAAGTAGCAAATTTTGGGTTTCCAACAATGGACTTCTCTATTCTTAGTTTTAACATTACTCTGCAAAAAGTTGTGTTTAAAAACAATATGCATTGACATGATAGCCCATGCTATCTTATTTTTAAATGCATAGTCATAAATCCCTGCATAGAAAACTACAATAATTAATTACTAAATTAATTAATTATTTACCAGCTAACACGTCTCTGGGCATTTTCAAGCAAAGATGTAACGCCACCATAAAAGTTCTGCATAAATTCTTTATAATCTGATTTTAAGTAATTAGACAGGAAGAAAAGTTGACATAACTTCTACAACATAATGATGGGAAAGATGTGAACACGTGCGTCCGCATCCTGCCAAATTACTCAATATCTGACTTTTCTTGTATGAGTTTACTTGTTGTCCAGCAGTAGTGACCACTTTACAAATCTTTAAAAACAAGAAGTGGGGTGCTTTCTGTAAAATATAAAGACAAACATGTATGTATATCACTGATTCTAATCTTTTCTTGATCTTCAGTCATTTTTTCACATGTCGAATCTGACATGAATCGAGTATATCTTACAGTTAGACAAGTGTATGCATTTCCAGATTAAATTTTGGATTATAATTGATAAAATGAGATGTTTTAAGAGTACAGGACTACTGTTGTGTAACTTTAGAGATCTGAGCCTGGTCAAAGGAGACATAATATTTTTTTAAAATTTAAAAACAAGAATAGTGTAATTAAAAGATAACATTTAGTCAGTGAAGTACAATAAATACAAAGTTTCCAGCATAAATTTGAAGTATTATGTGTTTATATTTCCTTCACTAAAACAATTTTTTTATCATTTTTTTTTTAGTCTGTATTTGATGAATGAACTTTCCAGATTTAACACATCTCTTCTGGGATTTTTTTCACCCAGCTCTTATTTCCAGTTTGACCTGATTAATGGAGTTTAGTCGTCTCTCGACTTAAGAAAACAAACGCGTATGAATATTACAACTATTGGAATCGTGTTACTGTTTGTAAATATAGACATCTCAGGGTTTATTTTGGTCATATCGATCCTAACCCAATTCTTATCGTAGTTTCTTATTCAAAGATATTTAAACATGTCTTTGTTTGTTAGATCCCATGCAGTTTTGAATTTTATTGAATAGACTACCGGTAATCTTTTTTTAATATATTTCTTGAACTTCTTGATACCGAGAATGATACTGAGAAATGTCAAAATTGCACATTTCAAGCTGGGATAAATAACTACTATTCACATTTTTTAAGGCACACCATAGATAAGAAAGGACAATTACGAAAAGAATACTCTATTCTGGCTGCATGGTGGTGCAGTGGTTAGCACAGCAAGAAGGTCAGGGGTTTGAGTCTTGAAGTTGGGGCAAGGCTTGACACACTGCCCTTTCTGTGTAGAGTTTGCATGTTGTTCCTGGGTATTTGTGGGTATTTCCAGATACTCTGGTTTCCTCTCACCCTCCAAAAACATATATGTTATGTTGATTGGTTGCTACAAAATTGCCCCTAAGAATGAGTGTGTGTGCCTCTGCAACAGACCGGAAGTTCACGGTTCGCATTCCACCGAGTTCACGTGTAGGGTCCTCAGAGAAAACACCTAACCCCTGTTTCTCCCACCATTGCCGCCGTCATAGGTGGCAACCTGCTGCGGTGTAAAGCAGCATACAAATTTTCAAGTGAGGGATTAATAAAGTATACTGTATGTATATAAAAAAATAAATCAGACTGCCGACCTGTTTGGGGTGGACCCTGCCTCTCACCCTGAAATCAACTTGGATGTGCTCTGGCATTCCCGGGGACTCCATTAGACGTAAGCAGTTTGGAAGACTTAAATGAAACAATACTACTCTAATCTTCTTGAGTTTTTTTTTTTCAGGAGAAAATCTCAAACCTTTTTTTGTCCCAAATCTTTTTTTCTGTTTTCTGATGCTTTGTCAATCAGTAGGTTGATGGTTAATAAAGAGAAAAGGGAATCTGGCAAAAGACCAGTCTTGTCAGCACACTGCACTTTGCTTCCCTCTTACATGTTAAATGATTGCAGTGGAGGAAAAGTGCACAGCAGCACTAATGTGCAAATGGATTTGAATGTTTCTGTGTTCCCAAACAAAAGACTGAGCAAGCAGCACCTGGAGAAGGTAGCATATGAGCCTTCTGAGGTGTTTGTAGCATAATAAAGAGTCTATTTTAGTCTCTAATGATGTTCTTACTTTGCTGTATCAGTAATATCTGGCACTAGTGCTCAAATCCACAAATCAGTAGTCAGAGAGGACTTTCTATATCCAAACAATGTTAACCCTAAGACCTTATTTTGTACCTTAAACAGCAAATAAAGTAGCTATTAAATCGGATTTCTGATAGTGGATGAAGAAGACATTGCACTCCTGGTTTATTATAAGCCAACCACTGACACATGCGCAGATCCATGTAATATTTAAATAAATGTTACGTTATGAATTCAGCAGCCTAAGCAGTTTTAATCCACCTTCCTCATTAGATCTAAAAAAGGACAAGAAGATCTCACCTGCACACAGTGAGCAGGTTCTTCTTTTCCACCGCTGTGTTCCTGCCCACGCCACGCTTGCGGGTGAGATGCGACGCCATCCCCAGATTGTGTCTGTGGTGATCTACTGACCTGCTGTCTTCACTCCACAGCACGATCAGGTTCAGTTCACTACAAATAAAAAACGCAGAACAGATTTACCATGAGAGGATGAAGAGGTGCTGGAAACCTACGAAAATCGCACACAGGGACCTCTTCCTGTTGGCTCGTTCAAAATAAAAACCTCAGAATATCAGAATCAGAATGCTTTTATTGCCATGTCAGTGAAAAACATCAGAGACTAGGAACTTGTTCTGGTACTGGTGTGCAAACATATAAAATAAAAATAATAAAAATAAAATAAATAAAAATAATAATAATTTTTACAAAACTAAGAGTGCTCAGAAGAAAAAGAAAAGTAGTGCAATGTCATAGAAAATAATAGAAAATAATAAAGATAGTGAAGGGAAGAAGCTGTTTTTGTGGCGGGACGTTCTGGTCCGAATGGACCGGAGCCTCCTGCCCGAGGGGAGTCGCTCAAAAAGTCCATGTCCAGGGTGGGAAGGGTCAGCTACTATCCGACCTGCACGCCCCCGAGTCCTGGAGACGTACAGGTCTTCGAGAGATGGAAGGCTGCAGCCGATCACCTTCTCTGCGGAGCGCACAATGCGCTGCAGTCTGTGTTTGTTCCTGACTGTGGCTCCAGCGTACCACACGGTGATGGAGGAGGTGAGGACAGACTCGATGATGGCTCTGTAAAACTGCACCAACATCTGGGCGGGCAGCTTGGCTTTCTTCAACTGCCGCAGAAAGTACATCCTCTGCTGGGCCTTTTTGATCAGGGAGCTGATGGATGGCTCCCACTTTAGGTCCTGTGTGATGGTAGTGCCGAGGAAGCGGAAAGAGTCTACAGTGGTGATGGAGAAGTCTGTCAGTGCAAGGGGGGTAATGGGAGCTGTGACTTTCCTAAAGTCCACGATCATCTCCACTGTCTTCTGAGCGTTGAGCTCCAGGCTGTTGTTGCTGCACCAGGACACCAGCCGGTCTACCTCCATCCTGTAGGCCGACTCATCGCCATCAGAGATAAGCCCAATGAGTGTGGTGTCATCTGCAAACTTGATCAGTTTGGCAGAGTCATGACATATAAATAATAACTCATTATTTTGATGTGTTATTTTATACGAGCGTGTGTTTTTATTTAAAAAATTGTGTAATGCATTGGATCTGCAACCAATGCATTGGTTACATCAGTGGTTTTCAACCTTTTTCATATAAAGATAAATTTTTCTATTGAAAGAAATCTTAAGACGCACCAACAACCAAACATGTTCAAAATGATTCTCTGAACAAATTTTAATTATTTAATTTCTTAATCAAACACAATTTCATATGCAATCATGTGTCATAATGAGCACTTTGTTGTACTATCCACTTTTGAAAGTTTTGCACCTTATCTTCCTGATAAACATGTTTACTTCCAGACAATGAACCCTTCAGAGGATTTACCCGGAATGCCAAAAAAAAAAAAAAAAAACTTCTTCCTTTTTAATGTCCTGCAGAATATGTGAAATTTTATTAGAATTTGCACTTTCTCTGCTTCAAAACTCAACCTAAATTTTCTCTTAATGTCTCGAAAACATAGAAAATACAATCCACGAGGTGGGGTAGTTTTTTGGAGGGATGGACAGCACTGCAGAATGCAACAAAAAAAAAGAGAGAAGAGTGAGTTGCTATGGTTACAGCAAACAACCTATCGCAGGACAGCCCTGCCTGTCTCTAAATAAAATGATGAAATTTTATTATGATCAACATAAATAATGTATTATTTTTACAACAAACACCATGAGATCAACCAAAGCAATCTTTGGGAGATATCGTTAGATCGTGATCACCGTCTTCTTCTTTTCCTTTCAGCGTTTCCCTTCAGCGGTCGTCCACAGCAAGTCAGTTTCTTCTATTTACTCCTGTCATCCTGCATCCTCTTCGGTCACGCCATGACCGTACGAGGTGAAATACGTAGAATAATTTCCCACAAAACACGTCACGATCTCTCATGGCACAAACACTGGTTGAAAACCGGTGGGTTAAATGTACCAACAAACTGCCTTTCCCAAAATTATTAGAAAAATAGGGATTATTTTCTCATCTATGTTAGTCGGGTTTCATACAGGGGCGAATCTAGGGTTTTCTAAAAGGGGGAGGGCGTGAGGTCATAGACAAAACGAGCACCTGTGGTGCTCGCCAGTGTAGAGGAGTCATTTGCCCCAGAACATTTTAATTAACTTTTCTGCATTTTGGTGCATATTTTGCCCAAACTTTATTATAATTAGGATCCGTCCCTGTTATATAAATGCACTTTAACCCCATTTCATAAAGTCAAGGATCTTCTCATTGACATATTACATTATTAATTTTCAGGTTTTCTTGATTTATAGCAATCAAATATTAGGTATTATTTTACATAATGTATAACATGTACGACAAATACAATCTTTTTTTTGTTGTTCATTTTGCAATCTGAATCCCTTTGAGACAATTGTGTTGTGATGTTGGGTTGTACAAATAAAATTGAATTGAATGTGTATTTTATTGTGTATGATACACAAATTTCCCACGTGTGGCATCAATGAAGCATTTCAGATTCTGATATTTAATAGTTTTAATTTGTATGTGAGGTGTGGTACAAAATTAGGAATTCTAAAACCAAGTCATTTCTGCAACACCAATAAAAAAGAAAGAAAACTACCAGTATGAATGAGCATATGAAATGGATAGTTCTTCTAATTTTTGTTTCTTACTCAGTTGTTTTGTTTTTTTATTTCGTTTTGTTTTTGGTAAAAATAAAAGTCGTGTTTGATCATTTTAACAGCTTTGTCCAACCTTGGATTGTGCTGACTTCTTGGCTGCAAATGTAAAATCCTACTTAGACTCATTCTTAACTTATGCCAGGCCTATAGTATGTTTTTATGAACTTCAAGAGGTGTGTTGCTCCAATGGATCTGTGCAGTAATCTTTATTTTTATGTAATATTCTTATAGTCTATGTCACAAAAACGCCACACAAATACATTTTTAATTTTGTCACACCTCAAATAATTAGATTTTTTTAAATAAAGTGAATTAATTTCTTCTGCATAGATGGCTTCTTTTGCATTTTTCTTTGTTGTTTGTCCAGTAAATATAACTACAGCTTATTTTTTAACTTGGATCACCAGGAGTCATTGTAAGTCAGATGCTGCCATTTAGTGGTCTCACATGCAAACAACAGCCTGATTTTATTTTTTTTAAAAATAGGATGATCATAAATATTTTTATATACAGTATATTGATCTCCTGTGAGTAAAATAAGAGAGCTACTAAAACAGTGAAGAATTCCAGCTGAAACTGGACCCAGCAACCTTCTAAAATGTACCTAAACATTCTAAATGTACATAAACTGGATATCCCACACAATTTATGTGTTTTATTTTAATCAAGAACTTTCTTGGACAAAGGGAGATATGACATTGATTATTTTATTGGGTCCAGATAGTTCATGATTAATTCATATTGAAATAAATTAGTTGCTCATTTGAGTACAGTGAATCCATTGTCATGTTCAAGAAACCAGTCTGAGATGATTCCAGCTTTATGACATGGCGCATTATCCTGCTGAAAGTAGCTATCAGAAGTGGGTGCATTGTGGTCATAAAGGGATGGACATGGTCAGCAACAATACGCAGGTAGGCTGCGGCGTTGCAAAGATGCTCAGTTGGTACCAAGGGACCCAAGAGTGCCAAGAAAATAATCCCCACACCATTACACCACCAGCCTGAACAAAGTGGCCGGTGAGTGTATACACTTATTCCTAGGGGCAATTTCCTAGTGGCCAATCATAACATGTTTTTGGAGTGTGGGAGGAAACCAGAGTATCTGAAGAACACCCACATATGTACAGGGATAACATGTAAACCTCCAGACCAAAAGGCCAGTGTTTCAAGGCTCGCCCATATTCCAGGACTCAAACCCCGACCTCTTTGCTGTGGGGTAACTGTGCTAACCAGTAGGCCATTGCGCAGCCTGTATTGAAATGTTTAAAAAAAAAAAAACGATGGTGTCTCTTTATAACATAACTCAGAAAATGAAAGGTTTGAAGATGTTTAAATTTTCAAGTGGTTTTTACCATATTAACATATATTTTGTTTACCAGGATAAAAAAAATACTAGACACAGAGGTCATCAGAGAATCAAATGATTAGGAAATTAAATCATTCTCTGTGCTGGTTGACCCTGTAATTTAGGGAATTCAGAAAACAAGACGGTGTATACATCCACTCCAATTTAATCATGAAAGACTTATTCTGTTTACACTGACTATGTAAAAAAAAAAAAAAACTATTCAAATGTCTTTGAGATAACACTTTTACGTGATGGAGGGGTTTTTGTTTTCCCATGAAGCCTCAAACATAAAGGGATTCTAAAAAAAACTAAAAAAACCCAAGAAAATTCCACAATATACCTTCTTTGAAGTTTTCATCCAGTTAAATATTTAGAACTGTAACTACAAATTGTTGCCAAAAAAAATTGTGAAACACTCATAAATAAAAGAAAAATCCAAAGAATTATTTTCTCCAGACAAAGTTATTATAGATGTGACTTTTAAGGAACTAATTTAGGGAGGATTTTTTTTTTTTAGAGAGTATGGGATTTTGCTTCAAATAGCTTTTTCTTTGTCTTCTGTTTTCTTTTCTTTGCAGGATTTGCAACAATTCTTTTCACACTAAGAGGCTCCAAAGTGAAGGATGAAGGAGATTCATCCTCTAGTTTCCGTTTCTGTCCTCTCATCTCACCAGCTTCCTTTTCTTCTCCACTGTAAGGTTCGGGTGTAGCTTCAGTGCTATCACCAGTTAGCCATTTAACATCAAGTGGTGGCACATTAAGTTTGATCATATCGAGAGTATCCTTGAATATGTCTTTTTCTGGGTCTGAGCACTGTCGGAACCCCAAAGCGAGCACACTTTTCAAACCCAGGAGCTCCGAGACGGTCTGACTCAGAGAATGTATTTGGCAGGCCGGCACATCTCTGGTTGCACTCAAAGCCAACAAGTGATCCATCATATGTTTTGGTCTGACAGAGTTACACACAAGTACCAGTCGGAGTTGGTTCCTTTCCAGAGCTTTAGTGACTTCGTTAATGCCGATTGCTAGCTGACGTCTCGCCGCCACGTTCGTCCAGCCATTCCTGATGGGACTATTCTCCTGGTTGTCCTGAATCATCTGTGGAACTGCTTCTGGTGTGGATGTTTGTTTCTGCTCCTTCTTTTTTCTCCACGGACGAAACACTTTCAACTCTTTTTTCTCAAGACCAATAATAAGTAATTTTTCCCTTAGTGTGTCAAGAATGATCTGTATGTGCTTTTGTGGGACAACCTTCCACGAAAAGGCAAAGGGCGAAGTGAAGGAGGTTTTTGTTGGGGCGCTGTTTCTTTTCTCTTTCTTGCTCAGCTTTGCTGGAGTGGCCATGTCTCATCCAAAGCCTGAAGAAAAATAGAAGAGGGAAATGTATTACTAGCTGCGGTAAAATCAATTCATATTTTTTTTTGGCTTAAAGCTGAAAAGTAAAAAAGGCTTTAATTCAAAGTTGTTCTCTGGAAAGTGTTTTTGATAACCAAGACATCACCGTCGAAACGTCTCGATCCTCAAAAACACTGTTCAGAGGACAACTTTGAAACCCTTTCTACAATGGATCACTCCGGGACGAATGAAGAATCACATGTATTTATAGTTGAAATTAAATTCTTAGATTGAAGCTGTTCTAAGGTTAGTATCATCTTCGCAGATGCAGACTTGGTAAAACTACAAACTCCACGGCAATTGATACAAACACACAATTTGGTTGACAGAAGACACTTTGTAGATTCTGTTCCGTCGTATTTAGCTTATCCATGGCCGGGATGCAGGGGCAACAGCCTCAGACTGGAAGCCCAGACTTCTCTCAAGCTGACTGCATACTCCAGCTCACCTGGGAGGATCCAGAGACGTTTCTCAGATAGCTGTGAGACATAGTCTCTCCAGTGGGACCGAGGTCTACCTATTGTTCTCCTCCCGGAGGGACACGCCTGAAACACCTCACCAGCGAGGCGCTTGGGAGGCATGGTAACCAGATGCCCGAACCACCCCATCTAATTTCTCTCGACCCGGAGGAACGACAGCTCTACTCTGAGCTCCTCCCTGGTGCTCCTCACTCTCTCTGAGTAAAAGCCCAGCCACTTCGTAGATAATGCTTTTTAACTCTTTAAGTTGCTGTGCTCAACCAGTCACTAATAATGTGACTAGTCACGTGTAATTGCTCTTATTAGCTTAATGGTCTTGTGATCAATTTAATCTGTGACAAAACACAAACAGTTCAGTTTGTTTCCTTCTTACTAGCAGAGGTGTCAAAAGTACCAACTTTTTCTACTCAAGTAGAAGTATAAATACCGAGTTAAAAAACTACTTTAGTAAAAGTAGAAGTATCAACTCAAGTTTTCTACTTAAGTAAAAGTAAAAAGTAACCTATTTTAAAACTACTTCAAGTAAAAAAAGTAAAAGTAATTTTCAGAAAAAAAGGAATATTGTTAACAAAAGCGTATGAACATATTTTTTAACTATTATCACGTGCTTTAAGGAGCAGAAAATATGATAATAAATGAAAGTGTTTTGGTGTTAAACTTTATGAATCAGAAACATTTATTTGTTAATAATCTTTATTGAAAATCGATTAATGAACACAATCAAATGTATTATCATAAGCAGGGCATTATGTAACGTCCCTTCAGCTACCAAGCTTCACTCTGCATCACCTAATTTAACCAACTTCAGCAGACACAAACACACTCAATGTTAAAAAAATAAATAAATAAAATGACCAAAAGGCTTTTTTAAGCCTTGAAGGCAGCTAGTTTTCAAAGTTCTTTGAGGCAATACTGAATAGTCTTTAACAAGTTGATAAGGTTGGGAGTGCCACATACACGCTGCGTGACACCTGGAACCAGCGTTGCCAGGTGGGAGGTGCTGGATTATTGTACCAATGACGTAAAATTATCGTATTTTACAAAAAATATCGTACACCCAGTAAAACCACGCCCATTGACAAAATAACACCCTTTACATGCACTCGTAAGGCAGTGGGAGTGTAGGAAACACACAGGAGGCAAAATCCTTGGATTCTTTTTCTAAAATTTTAAGAACTGTAAAAATGAAAAAATAACCAGGGAAATAAGATTTTAAGAAACCCAGAAAGAAACCAGTAGGGGCGGGACTTAGGAGGAATTTATATATATATACATATATATGTGTACATATAAGGTTTTTTAAATGTTAACCCAAACATCTACATGATACAAAATCTAAGCGATGTGTAGTTTTAATCTCCTCAGTCAGTTTTTATAAACTAATCAATAACATTTTGGATGCTTTTAAGCACAAATACTTCATCCACTACTATTTATGGATTAATCAGTTCAATTAGCTTTGTTTCTAAAGATAAAATAGTGCGTCACAGATCAAAGTTATTTTTATAAAAATACCATCTGCAACATTTTCAGCAAAGACGTTTACAATAACCGCAGACTGAAGATAATAATAAAACATTTCTTTGCTGTTGTTTTTTTTTAAAAAAAACTGATAATTCAATCAAAGTTCAGTGTTGCAGCATCAGAAACACTTTGATTTCCGAGCCCGCATCAAGTCTCAAACACGGAAATTAACGTTCCTGGCTACTCTTTAAAAGTTTGTGGGCGGGGCTACTCGCCCCAAAGTTATGATTGACTGGACCTTTCAGCCAATCATTCATCTGTTCCTTTGTTTGATGCATTCAGGGTTCATAAAAAAAAAAAAAACTCCGACAAACAGTCGCGGCTTCTTAACTGTGACAAAATGGAGAAAGTAGCGACTACTTTTTATAAAATGAACGAAGTAAAAGTACAGATAATTGCATAAAAAAGCAGTGAGTAAAAGTAAAAAGTAGACAAATAAATAATTACTTCGTTAAAGTAAAGATAACGAGATTTTCTACTTGAGTAAGGTAACGAAGTAGTCTTACTTCGCTACTTGACACCTCTGCTTACTAGTGAGCCACAATCCCCTTGTTGAATGTTAAAATTTTAATCACCACAACGATTATGTTACAGTGAAAATACAGAATGTTCTAAAGGGGGAGCGGGGTTTAGGTGGGTTTGACAGTTGATGCTTTTTTTGTGGACCCCCTGGATCCGCCACTGCTTGTAGGAATTATAAGCTGCTAAAGTGTTAAAAATTAATATTAGATTAGAATTATTTTGTATATGTATATATATAGTATTTATTTATAACTTCTAAGAATTAGACAAATATTTGCCTGAAAATTCTTGCACATCAGACTTCATCTTGTCATTTTAACTGATCTGTATTCATTATTGCACACCAAGTCTTTATATACAAATAAGCTTTGATTTAAAAAAAAATCAGATTATGTGCCACAACCCTTGAATTAATACTCTTTATGCATACATGTCAAAAAGCGTGTGATGCATTCTTTTATTATTTCATAAAAGAGAGAAAATAGAATGATCAACTAGAGATAGAGACGATAAACTAAAGATCAAATAGAAAGAAGAGTCTTTAAGAAGACTGATTGATTAATAAAACTTCAAATCTTTTTTTTTTTTTTAACTTAGTTGTAGGAATGAGTTGTGGTTTCTCACTCAGTACAAATTTTTAACAGCAATCTAGCCATTGGTGTACATATAAATGCATCAAAACTTCAATCTATACATTATATCTACAAACATAAACATAGAAATAAACAATGAAAGACTTTAGTACCTGTTAATTAGTTTTTCTCTCGATTTGATTTTGTGTTCACTAAACAGCATGTTTCTCACAGCGCAGCCATCTTGTTTGAACAGATATATTATAAAGTGGATGAAACAGCGCCATCTAGCGTTGAAAGGATGCCACACATGAAAATAATACATTGTGTGTGTGTGTGTGTGTGTGTGTGTGTGTGTGTGTGTGTGTGTGTGTGTGTGTGTGTGTGTGTGTGTGTGTGTGTGTGTGTGTGTGTGTGTCTGTCTGTGTGTGTGTGTGTGTCTGTCTGTGTCTGTCTGTGTCTGTGTGTGTTTGTGTGTGCGTACGTGTGTGTTTGTGTGTATACATATATATGTATTTTAGGCATATACGTATACATATATACATATGTATATATGTATACATATTATTGTTATATTGTTGCTATTGTTATGTTTTAAATACGCTGTTTCTTTCACTTTTAAATAAACATGGAACACTGGTCTTTCGGTGTGGAGTTTGTATGTTCTCCCTATGTATGCGTGGGTTTTCTACGGGTATTCCGGTTTTCTCCCACCCTCCAAAAACATGTATGTTAGATTGATCAGCCGTTATAAAATTGTCCTCAGGAATGAGTGTGTGAGTGGATGATTGTGTGTGGCCTCGCATGCAGACTGGCGACCTGTTCAGGGCGTATCCTGCCTCTCGGCCTTAATGTGGAAGAATAGGCTCCAGCACCCCACCACCACCCCATTAATGATGACCGATTCAGAAGATGAATGAATTTATATGAGTACTTTCCATCTTTCAAAAACATCTTGGGTAACCATCAGAAGAGTCAATCTATAAAATGTGGCTAAAATAAGAAGATTGAGATTGATAGGATTGAGAACAAAAAAAAGATTGTGATTAAAAAAAAAGAAAATAGGATGCAATCTATTTTTCAAAATAACTTGGGTGCAAGTAATCAGAAGTAAGAAACTACATGTTTTAGTTAATTTTGTCTTTTTGCACATTTTTAAACTACTTGATCTGCAAGTAGATCACATTTTAGATGCAAAGATTTTTTCTGATCATTCAGATATGTATCGATTGCTTTTGGAAGAAATATGAGAGGTGGTAAAAATAAATGCCAAGAAATGAACTCAACCTATCTTGAAATATTTTCAGAACAGAAAGCCTTATGACTTAGTGTGCATATGAATGACGGAGTGAGCAGCCAATCAGGTTCTTGTGTTGGAAGCTAATCCCGCCCCTTAACGATGCCGTTTGGAAGATTGCACCCAACTGTACCGCTATTACAGCTGCGCATCGGGACTCTTGGAGGACAATCAGCTTCTACTACGATCAAATTTCCATCATCTACAGAGATGTCGATCGAGGTAAAAAGAAAAAAATAATCATTTCAGTTTGATTCTTGCTTATTGGAACAAATACATTTAAGGAAGGTCATGCATTTTGTGGGAGGAGTAGAAGCAACATGTATGAGGTTGAATTTTGAACGCTGATAAGATCATGCTTATTAATTATTCACATTTTATTTATGAGGCACCTTTCACTGACCTTCGACTTAAAAGTAGGACGATCTAAATATTTTAAACAATAAAGAATCAGGACAACAAATAGAAATATCTTAGCAATATATTTGATCATCACAATGAATAATATTTATGTTGGGGGGGAAAGGGCCTGATCTTCTTGTCGTCTGGGATCCAGCTTTTGTCATGATGTGGTTTAGCAGAAACATATTTTAACTCAAGATCAATCAATGGGTGTTTCTTGAATAAAGATAAAATATCCTGCCAACTTTTATTTATTGCTGTAAATTTTTGTGCATTAATATCCATTTTTGTGCTTTGATAATCTATCTGCTACAAAATCAGGGCGTTTGGTTTTCTATGGCTCCTCGAAACATGTACAAAGAACTCTTCTGTGGTGCCCCAGATCTTTTGTAAAGCAGATTTATTCAAGCTTTAACCAAAGGCACCAGACTTTAGTATAAAGGTCCATTGTTTGTTACAAATGTCTATAGGAATCGGTATCCCTGGTTTTTCTACCATGTCTATGTTCAAATTTTGTTTACGTTCAAATTTTGGATCTGGTGAACTCTGAACTACCTAATTAATATGCAGCAGATCATTTTGTGTAATTACTATGCATCCCACCTACTGCACGAACATTTGGTGCATGAAGTAACTTTCTTTTTCAACATTCAAACACATCCAGGCAGAGTTCAACACTGTGGCAGAAAATGTGAAGAAAGTGAAGACCAAGCCTACAGATGATGAGTTGCTAACTCTGTATGGCCTTTATAAACAGGCTGTTGCTGGAGACAATAACACTGGTATGACTCAATGCTAAATCATAAACAATTTCTTTCAATGAAACATGAATTCAATATTTTTTCTTATGTGGCTTTAATTTATAGAAAGACCCGGGATGTTAGATCTAAAAGGAAAGGCCAAATGGGATGCCTGGGATTCACGAAAAGGTAACGTTTGCATGGACAAACTTGAAACAAAGTTATTGAAAAAATGTGAAATAATTATGACATTAATGCAGCGTTGGTGTTGTACAATGCTTATTCAGCATCCATGTTAACTTGAGCCGAAACGACTTTGTTGTATTGTTGTATTATTGTATCACAGTATTGCTACTGTGATTGTGATCCATGTCAGATCTTTGGCTGATTCACGACTTTTTAGTTGAAACTAAAGAAAACAAAAAAAGGATTCAACATTTTTTTTTAAAAAAAAGTGTAAATCATTTTCGTTTGTGCTTTCTTTCAGGAATGTCCAAGAATGATGCCATGTCAACTTACATAACTCATGCAAATGAAATCATTAGTAAATATGGGATGTAAGGCTGAAAAAGTTTTAGATTTTGAATTAATTAAAAACAAAAGTCCCACTAAATTAACAATTGTAATAAAAAACCTGTTTATCTGCTAGATCACAGTTGTGAAGACGTTGTCATTTTACATCTTTTTGTACTGTACTGCATGAATTGAAAAAAAAATGTTTGAATCAATAAATAACTTGCTTCTACTTGTTTTCCCCTCCTAACTTGTTATATAAAAATTTTGTGTACCTTTGTCTATGGATAAATTAATAAAAAAAAATCTTCCAGTCATAGTTTGACCTTTTAATGTTTTTTTGCACACATCATGTCTCTTCAAGTAATGAGGAAGATTAAAAGGATGAAAGGAGTACCCTCGTCCTTCTCTAGAACAATTGAGAGTTCAGAAAAGAGGTGAAGAAGCATGTGCAGGCAGGCTGGAATGGGTGGAGAAAAGTATCAGGCGAGATGTGTGATAGAAGAGTTTCAGCTAACATGAAAGGAAAAGTGTACAAAACCGTGGTGAGACCGGCCATGTTGTTCGGTCTAGAAACAGTGGCACTGAGGAAAAGACAGGAAACAGAGATGGAGGTAGCAGAGATTAAGATGCTGAGGATGCCTCTGGGAGTGACCAGGATGCATAGGATTAGAAATGAGTATGTCAGAAGAACAGCACAAGTTAGAGGTTTTGGGGATAAAGTCAGAGGCCAGACTGAGGTGTTTGGACATGTGCAGAGGAGGGAGAGAGAGTACATTGGCAAAAATATGCTGGGTTTGGAACCACTAGGCAGGAGTCCAAGAGAAAGTCCAAAGATGAGGTTCATGGTTACAGTGAAAGAGGACATGAAGATAGTTGGTGTGACCGAAGAAGATGCAGGAGACAGGATTAGATGGTAGAAACTGACTTAGTGTAGCGACCCCTTAAGGGAAATGCCAAAAAGACAAGAAGAACATGTCTCTTCAAGTGTAAAAGACAAACTAATAAAAATCAGAAGAAAATTTAATTGATAACGTAATGTTTTTCATGTAAAAGTACGACATTCTTGGTAATGAGGTAGTTTTTTTCTGTAAGAACAAACAAAAGTTTTGTACCCTCAAGTTAAATCATTTAACCACTGTAACAAGAATGCATCAACTGAAAACGAACAAGCAGAAACGTTTAATAGCGTTTGAATATTGCAACATATCAAATATATGTTGCCACATAGTTACAATATTCACTGCTTATGTGAAACATTCATTTCCAAATTGACAGACTTAAAAAAGAAAAAATCTGAGTAATTCAGGTCAACCCATCGGTTGACGCATGCGCAGTTTGAGTCTGACATCCTGCTGACGCTAGTAGGGTAAAGGTGAAACTAGACAAGAACACATTGCACAAGATTTCACTCAATACGCAGGTAAAGGAAACCCGAGCTGCTGTATTCATGTTGTGGAAGCAATCGCTACTTGAAGGTAAGCTTACGACTTCTTTGATGATTAAATTGAGTGTGATTTAGCATTAGCTGTGCAGCAGAGTTGAGGAATACGTTCATAATGACAACTCATTGTGGTTTGTGTTTTTATATTCACTCCATCATGTGTTTAAACTGTTACATCAAGGCTGATCTGACCAAAGAAGCATTTTATTGATATGCTTTGCTTCTTAAATTCCTCACTTTGAGGCATGACTTTTGATGCGAGTGTTCTGACTCGGACATCATTGTGAAGTGGCTCAGAATCAATTTACAATTTACAGATAGACATATTCTTTTAAATGTCAAACTGGATCCCAAAATATTAAATTAATTTGTGGAATCCCATGTTACAACTTTTGCAAAACAGTTATTCTGTCATCATTTATCCCAACTTAGTGTTTGTGTGTGATTGCGTTTTTATTGCGTTAAAGGAGAAAGAAATGGCCAGTCCTTTGTCAGGATCTGTTTCTGAAACAACCTTTCAGCACCAAAACAGTCTGCCACCCCTGCCTGTACCACCATTAGAGAAAAGCCTTTCTAAGTATCTGGATTCAGGTAAGATTAATTAAGTCTACACATGGCTTTTACAATATTTTACCTCAGAAAAGACAATCAGTGGCATGGTGGTGCAGTGGTTAGCATTGTGGACTTACAGCAAGAAGGTCAGGGTTCAAGTCCTGGGTGGGACATGGCTTGAAACACTGGCTTTTCTGTGTGAAGTTTGCATGTATGTGTGGGTTTTCTCTGGGTACTCCGGTTTCCTCCCATCCACCAAAAACATGCGTGTCAGGCTTTATTGGTCATTATGAATTTGCTCCTGGCAATGAGTGTGTGTGTGCGTTCGTGTGTGCGTGGCCCCGTGACAGACTGACGTCATGTTCAGGGTTTACCCTGCCTCTTGTCTTAAATCAGCTAGGGTAGGTCGACAAGGATAGCACACTCCAGCAAACTTAACCAGAGTGTCTACTAGCGGATATGCATCCTGTCTTCTTCATGTACATAGTTGTGGATACAAGAGGTGTGTTCCCACAGAACAGTGGGGGGTAAAACGAAAAGTAATGGAGACAAACGTTATAACTGTTATGGATTTTATATAGTAGTGGGGAACAAATAACTGCGAGTTGTGGACTGCAGCTAGGAATCACATCAAACTAAAAGACACTTTTGGATGAAAAAAATAAAATAAATAACAAAAGAAGTAGCAACAAAAGAAATACCGTACACAAAGATTTACATTTTTGAGCTAACAATGTGACAAGTGTTGGCCTCTTTATTATTTTCTCTCAACAAAACGTCCTTGGATTCACCAAAAGGAATGCCTCCCTACATTCTTACTTTTTGGTCTTAAAAATTGCTGATGTTTGTTTTGTTCGTTTTTTTTTTTGTTTTTTTTTTCTTTTACTTATTTTGTCAGTTGGATTTGAATGAATGAATGAAATATACTTTATTCATCCCTCAACGGGAAAATTTGGGTGCTGCATTACACCGCAGCGGGCTGCCACAATGGCGCCAATGGTGGGAGAAACAGGGGGTTAGTTGTCTTCCTCAAGGACACCTAGACATGAGCTCAGTGGGATTCGATCCCGCGAACTTCCAGAGAACTTTCATAGATATTAAAAATGTATGGAAAAGGTGGGAGTAATGCACAAATAATTTTATGATATACGCAATCTACCTTTTTTGCAAAATACAAACCAAAATATGATCTGCTTACATCACAAAAAAACAATAAAAATGGGCTAAATTAGAGAATATTCTAAAATTTGATATACAATTCAGATGCCTAGACAATCCCTGCACAATAGCAAGAGTGAAATGATTTGTTTCTTACATTGAACATGGTTTATGTTTTTTCTCATCAGCTTTCATTATTTAAAATTATCCTGAATCTTTGCTGGTTGTTTTTCCCTCATGACCTTTAACAACCAATAAGTAGGTCACAAAGTTAGACCTGCATTTCGAAATGTTTTTTTTTTTGCAGCAGCAGCAGCTGTAGCAGCAGTGCCATGTACTGGATTATTGTAAAATTGCAGCTGCATTTCTGTGCCCGAAGATTAAGTTTTTATAATATAGATCCATACAAAGTTGCAAATATCAAACATTTTTTCCCGTACTGTAGAACTCTTTATCAAAAGTTACTCTTTCAAATATTGTAAAGTTTTAATTAAAATAAGTTCAACTTACATGTGAAATGCAGAAAGTTCAAATTGAGAATTACATTAACAAAATGATTTTAAGGTGTTCAGTAACAGCTCCGATGTTTTATAAAAGAATAAATCCTAATAGTTTAAAAACTTGGTTCATCTCGATGCCAAATGGGGTAACTTATCTCACTAAAATCAAACCATAATTGACTTGTTTGTTTATCATAAATGTTTCAAGAAAAATATTTGTTTTTTCTATGTATCGACTTAACACCAGCGGCACAGTGGCAAAATGGTTAGCACAATGGCCTCACAGCAGGAAGGTCAGGGGTTTTTTGTGCCGGGTAGGGATGAGGCTTTGAACACTGGTCTTTCTGTGCAGTTTGCATGTTCTCCCCGTGTGGGCATGGGTTTTCTCCGGGTAATTCGGTTTCCTCCCACCCTCCAAAAACATGCATGTTAGTTTGATTGGCCGTTGTAATATTGCTCCTGGGAATGAGTGTGTGTGGATGGTTGTCTATGTATGGTTGTGGCCCCGCGATAGAGTGGCGACCTGTTTGGGGTGTACCCTTCCTGTTGCCTTTAATCAGTTGGGATAGTCTCCAGCATCCCCCGCAACCTCTCTTAGGGTTGGACAGCTCAGAAGATGGGTTAGGGTTAGGACATAAAACTACTATAAGTCGTCTTTAATAAAAATGGATGTGGATACAAGCTTTTCAGACTTCCGTCGTTGTTGATAAAATTTTAGGCCCCGCCCCGTCTTATCAGTCCATAAAAATGTTCAATATATTTCTTATAACACGACAATTGAGCAAGCAAGATACTAATTGTTTGTATCCATACTTCCATTTCTTTGTCCCCAGTCCGTCCGCTTGCATCTGACAAAGAGTTTGAAGCTACAGCCAAGACTGTAAGAAAATTCCAAGAGGGTATTGGTAAAGAGCTGCACCAGAAACTACTGCAGAGAGCCAAAACAAAGAGGAATTGGGTTTGTAACTGCGCCAAAAATACGTTTTCTGCCACTTTTTCACCGGGATACTCCCATTAGTCAGATTTTTTTTAAATATTTCTTAGCTTGAGGAATGGTGGTTAGATGTGGCGTACCTGGAGGTCCGCATTCCCTCTCAGCTGAATGTGAACTTTGGTGGTCCAGGACCTTACTTAGAACATTTCTGGCCACCTGAAGAAGGAACAGATCTGCAGAGAGCCAGCATTAACACATGGCAGACGCTGCAGTACTGGAAAATGCTACGAAAGTAAGATATGTGTTCATAAACATTGACACAGTTTATACTTTAGAAATTTGCTAAAATTACCTTTTTTTTTGTTATACTTTATAAATGTGTCTGTACGTGAATGAGAAATTTTTTAATGCATGTTTGCTTTTTATTTGTTATTGTTTACTGACCTGAATTTAAATTCTTTTGTGAGTTTTTATTTGTGAGTTTTATTTGTTAAGCACTTTGTATAACTATTTACATTTTTTTTAAAGTACTTTACAAATAAAGTTTAATTTGACATAATGACCTTGTATGTTTAAACCCCTCAAGGGAGAGTCTGCCTCCTCAGAAATCTGGTAGCACTCCATTAGACATGGACCAATTCAGAATGCTGTTTTCCACATGCAAAGTACCCGGAGTGAAAAAAGACACCATCCGTAATTATTTTAAAACAGGTAAAACAAACTTTGCTCTAAAGCTGACCTTTAGATACACAGACAAAACTTTGACCCCTTAATCAGCCAGCAGATGGCTGTTTTATAACATTTGTTTTGTGTTGTATCACAGAAAGGGAAGGTTCTTGTCCTTTCCACCTGGTGGTGATGTGTCGTGGAAGGATATTCACATTTGATGCTGTTTTTGAAGAAAAAATCCTCACCCCACCAGAACTTCTCAGGTAGCAAGCACAAACTAAACTTCACAATTCACATTGGTCTGTACTTACGAACTTCTTAAGTCAAATCATAGTAAAGTTTATGTGGAGACAGAAAAAGACATTTCTGCTCAGGTGGATATATTCGCTATTTCAGTTACCGCCAAACTGACTAGTTTTTCAAATAATCTGCGGTGAAGAAACAACTGCAGGTTTAGTTTTATTTATTTGGTTTGTGTTTTGGGTCAAACTTTAAATGAACCTGAACCAATAGCAACTAGTGATGATGTAGTGTGTGTTTGTGTTGACCCTCTGCAGGCAGTTTAAGTATGTGAAAGAGCGCTGTGAGGGAGAACCAGAAGGACCTGGAGTGGCTGCACTCACCTCAGATGAGCGAACTCGCTGGGCAGAAGTAAGGCCGTTTACATCTGGAAGCTTTACGGGAACCAAACGGTCATTTATGCAAATATTCTTTACTGTGAATTAATACTTTTTTGTCTATTTTCTTCTAGGCAAGACAGCATTTAATAAGCTTAGATCCACAAAATGAGACCATTCTTGAGATCATTCAGAGCAGCCTTTTTGGGATATCGCTTGATGATACAAAGCCGTACTCTTCTCCTGAGAATTACACAAATGTATGAATTGTACAAATGTTCACAAAAATAAGCAGTTTTGTCCTGCTTCATAATTTCTCTTTAAATTATGACTCTAGTTGGTCCAAGGTGCTCTTACTGGCAACCCCTCAATCCGCTGGGGTGACAAATCATTCACCTCAGTTGTGTTCGCGGATGGCACCTTTGGATCCAATTGTGATGTGAGTTTTTGTTTGTTTCACACCAAAGTAGTTTTAAAACTATCCCGTTCTGTTTCAATTACGAACATCACATTCTCATAAATGAAGCCTAACAGACAGCATGCATAGGAATAAAAGTTTCAAATAATGACCATCTTTTATAGGTGAAATGTTGATTTTAAAATTTTCTTGGTCTTCCTTTTCAGCACGCGCCGTATGACGCCATGGTTCTGGTATCTGTGTTCTGGTATCTCGACCAGCAAATCAAAGCATTAGAAGGCAAATGGAAGGTAATTATTTACTTTAAATGTTTAAATATGTGTTTAACTGTTCAAACTTTTCACAAACTGTCCTCGCATGTCTCAGGGCTTAGAAACAGTTAGACAAATTCCCCTTCCTGAGGAGCTGCTGTTCACTCTGGATGAAAAAGTCTACAGTGACATAAATCATGCCAAGCAGCAGTATCTCCAGTCGGTGAGCCTTCATAAAACTTAATGGAAAATGGGTGTGAACATTGATTTTTTTTTTTTTAATTTATTATTTATTTCCTTTTTATTCACTGTGTGGTATTACAGGCTCAGGATCTTCAGATTGTGTGTTACGCTTTCACAGCATTTGGAAAAGCAGCCATAAAGAATCAGAAGCTGCACCCAGATACTTTTGTCCAGCTAGCAATGCAGCTAGCCTACTACAAATTACACAAGAAGTACGCTTTTAAGATCCTAAATTTCATTATTGTTGAATTAATCTAATGAAGCTAATGGCTCTAATGATCTTCTTCTTTCATCTCTCAGGCCAGGATGCTGTTATGAGACAGCCATGACGCGCAAGTACTATCATGGTAGAACGGAGACGATGCGACCCTGCACCCTGGAGGCTGTGAACTGGTGTAAAGCCATGTTAGACCAAACATGTGATGTAAATGTGTTACTTGTAAACGTTCCTAAAAATATGTTTACTCATTTTCTTTCAACATTACATTATATAAAATTGTCATTTCAGGCCAGCAGCCGGAGAAAAGCCATGCAGCTTGCTTTTGATAAACACAACAAACTGATGTCTGAAGCTCAAGAGGGAAATGGTGAGTTGTGTGTTCTGAAAGAAAAAGGTGTTTAAATGTGTTTTTAACTCCTTTATTCTGAAACAATCTCTACCGTAAGATGTTTTTGTGAAAGCAGCATATATTAGATGATAGTTCATTCTGTTTTTGTGGTATTGTTACCAGGTTTTGACCGACATCTTCTTGGATTGTATCTTATCTCCAAAGAGGAAGGACATCCCATTCCAGAACTGTTCACTGATCCACTCTATTCAAGGAGGTACCACTTTTAAAACTCTGTGTTGTCCGTCATCGTCTACTTCTGCTTTGGCTCAACTCTCTTTACACCCTGACAGATTGATGCAGCATCCTAATTATTGTGAATCCCGCAGCAATCAGCCTGTCAATCTCACTCCTTATACTTCTTCCAATCGTGACCAAGACCCTGAGATACTAATTAAACTCATCCACTTTTGAAACATTTCCCCTTAAATTGATAGAATGTCTTTAAAGATAACGAGTATCTAGTTTTTCTACACTTCCAAGTTTTCTGCGTTAGAAGTTCCGTTCCATTGTCTTCCGCTTATCTGGGGCCGGGTCGCAGAATCAACAGCCTTAGACGGGAAGCCCAGGCTTCTCTCACCCTGGCTGTATGTTCCTGCTCTCCCGGAAAGAGAGCTGTGAGACAGCTCTCTAGGGGTCCGGGATCTGCCTCTGGATCTCCTCCCGGTGGGACATACCCCTAACATTTCACCAGCTAAGTGTTTTTGAGGCATCCTAACCCGATGCCCTAACCATCCCACCTAACTTGATGATGATAAATCCCTCATCGATCCCAAGGGAAATTATTATGTCATCTGTTGCTTTTATTCACACATCAGGTTACACAGTTGAGAACAGTTCATAAATACGGCAGGTAAAAAAGACAAGTAAAAATAATTCAAACAAATATAAACGATAAAAAAAATTCTCTCGACCCAAAAGGAGCAGCGGGTCTACTCCAAGCTCCTCTTTGATGGCAGAGCTCCTCACTTTATCTCTAAGTGAGAGCCCAGCCTTAGAAGTTTTTGTTTTCAATCTAAAAGTTTATAATCTTTTAGTTGTGAATCTTCTTAACTTGTTTGTGTCTCTAGTGGAGGCGGTGGGAACTTTGTGTTGTCGTCCAGCCTGGTGGGATACACCACTATTCTGGGAGCAGTGGCTCCAATGGTGCCTCATGGATATGGCTACTTCTACCGTATCAGAGACGACAGGTGGGTTAAAAACCTCTAAAACTATATAACAGAAACTACAATGTTGACTGAAAACAACTTCTGAAAAAACTAATTTATCTAAATGAGTATGATATTTTTTCCTCCGGTAGGATTGTGATCTCCATTACAGCTTGGAAATCTTGCCATTCGACAGACGCTGCCTCTCTATTTAATCTTTTTTCCAACTCCCTCCACGAGATGCTTCACCTCGCCACCACAGCTCATCTCTAACATAGTTCTGACTGGTTAATGTTGACAGTTAGTTAAGCACAAAAAGATGCAAAGTGCATAGCTTGCACCGTATAATTTCCATATATTTCAGAATAACTGACCTTTTATACTATTAATTTGATTCTTTGATTTGTTTGTTTTTGTCTGATGTTTTATCAAGTGTGTATAAAAAAAATCCCAGCAGTATTCAGTCAAGCTAAAGGCTAATTTTTTTCCTCCATAATGGCTCTAGTTTTGCTGTTAAATTAATCAAACTTTTTTCTTTAATTGATTCACTACTACACAGAAGGATAAATTAATTCTATGTTTTGTTTTCAAAATCCAGACTTTGTGTAAGTAAATTATTCCGTTTTGTGGTGCAGATGCCGTGCTGATTTTCGGGGTTTTTTTCAGTTCATTCTCAAAAGCATAGAGCACAATAACCGCTTGTTGTTTAAGATTCTTTGGACTTGAAATTAAGCTTTTTGTCATTTTTATTTAAACATTTGTCCATAAAATAATCTTCATGTTAAAAGGGCTTGAAATAAGATTTGATACATTGATGCTCAAAACAACAAATGAACAAATTGGGCTTAACAGCCATAAAATTGTAAATGTTTGAACTAAAATATAACTTGTTGGTTCTCAGATTTTACTTGGATCTGTTTGTCATCTGATGTATGACAAATTTCTCCCAGCATATAATTTACTGTCATCATTATTTTATGCTATTATTTCTTTTATTATTTCAGTAAGTGAAAAAATAAATGCAATTAAGTTAAATGTTCTGTGCGCCGAAAAGGACACAACCCTTTTATGGATCATGGACAACAGAAGAGTTTTCTTTTGTTGTGCAAAAGATTGAAGTCCAATCTCATAAAACACTGATGATTTAAAAGAGTAGTTTTTTTTTAACACATTAAGCCTTAACCTTTATGACACAGCATATTAAGCTTTTGTAAATAAATGATTTAAAATGTACAATTCGGAGAAAAAACTCTGTAATTCTTTGAATGTCATACAAACCGGATTCCGAAAAAGTTGGGACACTTTAGAAATTGTGAATAAAAACTGAATGCAATGATGTGGAGGTGCCAACTTCTAATATTTTATTCAGAATACAACATAAATCACAGGTCAATAGTTTAAACTGAGAAATTGTATGATATTAAGGAAAAATATACTCATTCAAAATTTCATGGTGTCAACAAATCCCAAAAAAGTTGGGACAAGGCCATTTTCACCACTGTGTGACACCCCCCCTTCTTCTTAGAACACTCAACAGACGTCTGGGCATTGAGGAGACCAGCTTCTCAAGTGTAGACATAGGAATGTTCTCCCATTCTTGTCTAATACAGGCCTCTAAGTGTTCAATCGTCTTGGGTCTTCTTTGTCTGACCTTCCTCTTAATGATGCGCCAAATGTTTTCTATAGGTGAAAGATCTGGACTGTTGGCTGGCCAGGTCAGTACCCGAATCCTTCTCCCACGCAGCCATGATGTTGTGATTGATGCAGAATGTGGTCTGGCATTATCTTGTTGAAAAATGCAGGGTCTTCCATGAAAGAGACGACGTTTGGATGGGAGCATATGTTGCTCTAGAACCTGAATATATTTTTCTGCATTGATGGTGCCTTTCCAGATGTGCAAGCTGCCCATGCCACACGCATTCATGCAACCCCATACCATCAGAGATGCAGGCTTCTGAACAGAGCGTTGATAGCAACTTGGGTTGTCACTGTCCTCTTTGGTCCTGATGACATGGCGCCCCAGATTTCCAAAAAGAACCTCAAAACGTGATTCGTCTGACCACAGAACAGTCTTCCATTTTGCCACACTCCATTTTAAATGACTCCTGGCCCAGTGAAAACGTCTTCGCTTGTGGATCTTTGTTAGAAATGGCTTCTTCTTTGCAGAATAGAGTTTCAGCTGGCAACGGCGGATGGCACGGTGGATTGTGTTCACTGACAATGGTTTCTGGAAGTACTCCTGAGCCCATGCTGTGATTTCCTTCACAGTAGCACTCCTGTTTTTGATGCAGTGTCGTTTAAGGGCCCGGAGATCACGGGCATTCAGTATGGTTCTCCGGCCTTGACCTTTACGCACAGAGATTTTTCCAGATTCTCTGAATCTTCTGATGATATTATTCACAGTTGATGATGACAACTGCAAACTCTTTGCAATTTTTCGCTGGGTAACACCTCTCTGATACTGTTCCACTATCTTTTTACGCAACATTGTGGGAGTTGGTGATCCTCTACCCATCTTGGCTTCTGAGAGACACTGCCAATCTGAGAAGCACTTTTTATACCCATCATATTGCCAATTGACCTGATTAGTGCTGATTGGTCTTCCAGGTGTTTGTTGTATGCTCAAATGACTTTTTCCAGCCTCTAATAGGTTCTTGTCCCAACTTTTTTGGGATTTGTTGACACCATGAAATTTTGAATGAGCATATTTTTCCTTAATATCATACAATTTCTCAGTTTAAACTATTGACCTGTGATTTATGTTGTATTCTGAATAAAATATTAGAAGTTGGCACCTCCACATCATTGCATTCAGTTTTTATTCACAATTTCTAAAGTGTCCCAACTTTTTTGGAATCCGGTTGTACAATGATTGCACTGCGAATAAAAAAAATTCAGTGAGGCATTGTTTTTTTTTTTTTGTTTTCTCTTAAATGAACAAAGAAACAGTGATTAAATAGTCAAATACAAAATGTATTAGTTACATCTGCTTAAAATGATGTATTAGAAATACATGAACATTCTGAATATTATCTATGTATACATTTTAGGATAAACTACACAGGTATTTCTGGTCCACATTTACTCAAAATGACAAACACTTTACATAAATACATTTAACAAAAGCTTTTTTTGGTTCATGAAACAACAATGTCTCAGTAGTAGTGCATTACAGTATAAGCATTAATAAGCGTTCATCGTTATTGTCTGGACTTTCTAAATTCAGTTTGTATTAAACAGTATCAGAAATGTCCAGACCACTACAAGCTGGAATCAAAGAAACCATTTCTCAACTTGTGAGCTGACTTTTCCAGCTTATCTTGGGTATTTTCATTAGTTTACAGGCTTTTCTTTTGTTTGAAAATGAGCTTGTTTTTTTTTTTTTGACACTTCAGCAAAGTGGAAGTTGAGATCAGAGATCGGGTGAGGAGCTCACCCGAGCTGGGTGAGGATGAGGTGTCGATGTCTGGTGAGGAGCTTGACACCGAGCTCGGGTGAGGAGACGCCGAGCTCCTCACCCGACACCGAGTGAGGATGAGAAGCCCTATCTGGCTTCTCCAGGTCGAGAGAAGCCAGATAGGGTGGTTCGGGCATCTGGTCAAAATGCCCTGCCCTCAGCCCTCTGAGCGCCTCGCTGGTGAGGTGTTTCGAGCATGTCCCACCGGGAGGAGACCAAGAGGTAGACCCCAGACACGCTGGAGAGACTAGGTCTCACAGCTGGCCGGGAAACGACTTGGGATTCTTCCGGGTGAGCTGGATGAGGCAGCTGGGGTGAGAGAAGCCTGGGCTTCCCATCTGAGGCTGTTGGCCCTGCGACCTGGCCCCTGATAAGTGGAAGACGACGGAACGGAACAAAAGTGGGGGTGAAAAGCTTTCAAACACAAGAAATGTGCAACCATTTAAACTTTTTTCATATCTGGCAAGAATAGGTTTAGCATCAGTGCACACGGTAAAAACAAATTGTTTGTTTAGAGGGCATGAGCTGATTAAATCAGAAATACTATCCCTGTAGATACTTCCACACGATCAGTTAAATCCTAGCATATTTGATTTTTAAAAAAAAAAAAAAGAAACCTACACATTCAGCAGACATAATTTTGCTTCGACTTCTATCAAATATGTTTACAACAAACTAGTCAATGTAAACGTTACAAAATTTAAATTGAAGCCAACAAATTAAACCACATATGCGTATTTTTTTCCAACTTTCAGTAACAAAGAAAGTTTAGTGTGTAAATTTTGATGGGAAATATTTTAACTTCTGTATAATAATAAAAAAAAAAAGTACTTTGGCAGAAAAATTTTGTTTCTGCTCATTTTTTAAAATTCTATTTAAAAAAAAAGAAAATGTGTTAAAGTGTTTCAGTGAATCAAACCAGAATATTGTGACACAATCCCCTTACAAGACACAACACAGTAGCAGTGTAACACAGGATACAGTTGCTTCATTTAGACCTTCTCTGCTTCACTGAACCTGCTGAGTCTAAATGTGCTTAACAACAAAAACATAAAGCAGAAATGCTGATCAAAGAAGGCATTCGTGATTAAAGGTCCCCTATTATGCCTTTTTTCCCTTATTTTATCCTGTGCTATGTATCTGATATGCATAATTTTACATTCCGCCACAATCTCAACACAAAAGTTTATAAATACTACCCTGTTTGGGAGCGCAGTTTCATACCCGGAACTCAAAACAGCTTGTTTCAGTCTTTTTTTTTTTTTTTTTTTCCCGGGACCCGCCCCGTTGGTTGCGATTGGTTGTCATTCATTGTGATTTCCCCACCCACCCAGCACAGCGTGGAGCGGGAGGGGCGAGGTGTGAGACGTATTGAGTAAACAAAGCGGTTCGGAGGAAGGAATAAACTTTTGACTATGGCTGTCCCCGTTAATTTGATGCTAACATCTATAAATACATTCGGAATATAGCGTTAGCATGCTAGCGCCAGTGTTACTTACAGCTGCAGGTTCCTCTTCTCCTCTGTTTGTGGGAACAGCTCCAGTTTGTAAAACCAGCTTTTTGGCAAAACCACTTTTGAAAAGGCCAAAGTTTTGAAAGCAGGTTTCAGAAAAATGCCGTTGGCACACGAAGACATTTGAGCTGGTGGTGTAATGAGGGTCTCCAAAAATGAAAGCTAACCACTCTTTACGTAGGTCTTCTGTCTTCGGAATAGTAAACAAAGTTGAGACATCAGCACAACCAAATTCACATTTTCTCTTTGTTGCCAAACAAGAGCTTTTCACTGTAGAGTGAAGCACGGAAATGGGTGGATATCAGGGTGGAGAGCAGGTAGAAGTGGGGGAGGGTGTTTGAGCTGCAGGGGGCTGAACAAAAAAACAGATGTACGTCACTATGTTCCACCAGTCGTTAGAAGTTTGGAGAACACGCCCCTTACTTTGAATTTAAATATCTCAAAATAGCATGAATCACAATAAAACACACTTTGGGGGATTGTTTGGGGTAGTACTAAGTAAAATAAAAGGTTAAAACCTCATAAAAGTCAGTTTTGCATAATAGGGGACCTTTAATCCCTGATCTCTCTGTCATCTCATTATGCCGCATGACCAAGCTGTGTGGTGACCAGCATGTGGTATACTCCCTTCTTTGCTAGCAGCTGTTGATGTGTTCCCTGTTCAACAACCACACCACCTTGGAAAACGGCTATGCGGTCTGCATTTCGAATGGTGGACAGACGGTGAGCCACAACAATACACGTCCTGCCCTCACTGGCCTTGTCCAAGGCGTCCTGCACCACCTGCAGAGACAAGACGGAAACTTAGATTTAAGGTCATTTTTAATGGAAGAAACTGATTTGGCAAACTGAGATGATTGGATGTAGTTCATAATTTAGGTGGTAAAAAGTATAAAATACAAACCTTTTCGCTCTCTGTGTCCAAAGCAGACGTCGCCTCATCCAACAGCAGCATTTTGGGGTTGCGTAGAATGGCTCGTGCAATGGCTATCCTCTGCTTCTGACCACCTGACAGCTGAGTTCCTTTATCACCTGCTTCAGTGTTGTACTTCTGCTCATTCAAAAAGAAAAACGAATGAGTCAAGCTTGTTGTCTGGGAACCTTGTAAAGACATTGAGTGTCTTTTTTCTAAACAATCTATCCAATTAAATTTACCTGTGGCAGCTCATCTATGAAGTTATGAATGTTGGCTGCCTTAGCAGCTGCCACTATTTCCTCCATAGTCACGGTGCGGCTGTTGTCTCCATAGGCGATGTTTTCAGCCAGGGTGCAGTCAAACAGCACGGGCTCCTGGGATACTATACCTATTTGAGATCTCAGCCAGTGAATGTTCAGTTGTCTGATATCCATGTTGTCCATCGTCTGAAAGAAGAAAATTCTGGTTAGTTTTTGAATTTCAGAATAAATGTTTCTGATTTTATGGAACCGTAAGAAACAAAATCCCAGATCCTAACACAATTTTTTATATTCTTGAAACAGAATAAAAAAATACAGAAATAGTTTGATTTCAACTGAATCGTTGATCTAATTTCTTGATAACAATATGAATAACAATACATGTTTCTATGACAGAATTATCAAACGCAGGTCAAATTTCTGACAGCTAAATACAAAATACACAGATTGTCCGTGTACGTATGTCCTCTTACCACTGTACCATCTTTGGGGTCGTAGAACCTTTCTATTAACTGGATGGTGGTACTCTTTCCACATCCACTGCTTCCCACCAAAGCCAGAGTTTCTCCTTTTTTAACCTTCAAATTCAGCCCTTGCAGGATGGGAACATCAGGGCGTGAAGGGTAGTTGAACCTTACATTCTTAAAGCTAACGTTACCATCAAATTGGTCCTGGAAAAGAAATTGTTTGTTAATGTCAGCGTGTGTTTCTTTACCACAGTTTTGAGTCTTGATTTTATTTTTAATCTTTAGATAATATGTCATTTACCGGTGACTCTCCTTCCTGTGACATGTTGTCAATAGCAGGCTTTTTGTTCAGCAGCATAACAAGATGGGCAGCTGACAATTTGGCTTTAGCGTAGTTCGGAGCAAAAGAGTTGGCTTCTCCAAGGGCCATGGCACCGAAAAGAACAGCTGAAATGACACTGTCAGAGGAAATAATTCCAGTAGGTTAGTATTCTTTTGTAGTCAGGAATACCAATAGTAAACCATTTACGTACATGCGACTTAATCTACTAAAGTTGTTTGGAAACCTACATTTTGACAACAATCCCGATTTTTGTGGAACTAATCTGTTTTAAACCCAGTTAATTCATTTAATTGTGTGAAGTATAAAACCCTCAATTCTAAAAGGGTAAGCTGGAAGATTTCTGAAAAATAATTATTACTAACAGACTATTATTACTAAAAGTACGCAATACTTTTGAAAATGTCAGAACAAGCTGGAAGATTATTATAATTCAGTGGCTGTAGCTCGGGTAACGGTTTGTGAGAGTAAAATAAAAAAAAAAAGAGCATAGTTGTTCAGTAATCTACAAAAATAGTAATAAAACTTTAAACTAATTTTTGTTTAAATCTAAATGTTTTCAAACAATGAACTAACTATCTGAAGTAGTTAATTTGTGTAAAAATGCAAGCTGAAAATGCTAATTTTACAACTATTCCAATAAATCAAATCTGCCTTATGTGCATTTGGTTCGGAATTTAAGCTTTTTAATTACTACAGAGGCATCGTATAAAATATCTTATCAAATGTAAACTGAATGGGATGGTTCTATTCATATTTTATGAAAAAACTAAACTGTAAAAAAAAGTCATGAACAGCAAAGTTGTTTAGTTGTTTTTCTTAAAAAGTTGAACAATATTCCTGTGTATAATATTAATATCTAAATCTATTTTCATATTTCTTTGTATCTATAAATACACAGTATATCAATATGCTTCTCAGCATGAGCAGCAGGATTCTAAAATATAGTTAAGCCTAGTATCTAACAAAGTGTATTTATTCATTAAAGATTTTTTTATTACAACCTTTCAGCGTTACTTTTTTTGTCTAGATTACCTCTGCCACATATTTTGTTGATTCACTTGTTTGTATATTGCTCTATAAAAAGGAGGGGCAACATTTGAATGTTATGCAACTTTATAATCTTACATGATGCAGTGAACTTTGTACATTTCTTGTGCATCACAGGTAGAATAAAAAATGAGGCGCACATGCCCTTCAAACAATATTTTACAGCATTGTTGTATAAGCTTAGAACACACTCAAGTGAGTACACACTGACTAACTACAAGAAAAAGTGTAATGATTAACTAGATTTGAAACAATCTCTCCTTTCTTCCAGGTACTCTCACTTGTTTTGCACACGTGTTGTACAATAAAAATCTACAGTATCATAAACCAAGCCTGTGAAGCACTTAATATGGATAAAAGGTTGAGTTTACTCACAGAAAAACTGCCTCCACGTCCATTCTTCCTTGTACAATGAGCCATGCCCCGAAGCGGAAACAGCCCGCATAAGCAAAGTATATCATGGACTGAGAGAAGGAGAAAGTAATGCCGTACACATGGGCCTTTTTCTGAGAGTTTCTGTACAGAAAGATAAAAAAAAATAGAATCGAAGACAGTTCTCTTCAGTTCATTTAAAATTAAACTGTAATTTGTATACAAAGTACATACTTGTATGGCACTTTAAGGTTTTCCTGATACAAGGATTCAAATTTGGTTTCTCTTGTCAGAGAGACCACAGTGCGAATGTTTTCTATGGCCTCTGTGGCAATCTGTGGAGACACCACACAAACATCACAAATGAGAATGAGGTAAAAAAGAGAATTTAAGAGAGAATGTCTATACCTTTCCAGCCTTCTCTAGCTCTTTTTTGTCTTTGGCAGCATGTCCTGTCAACATTTTCATCTCCACAGCTCCTGCCAGGGCTATGACTGGCACTACACCTAAGATGAGTAGGGTCAGCTCCCAGCCGTACACGAAGGCCAAAATTATCCCTGTACCCATGTTGGCAAAGTTCTGCGCAACTATCGCCAAACGTATCCCTGTGGCCTGAATTTATAGCAGAAACACACACACAAAAAAAACAAGTTTACTCTAAGGGTCCCTGTGGTGGTCTTTGACATAAACATTGAAACTGCTACTTTTACTTACACCTTGTACTTGGGCCGCATCTGTGGCCAGTCTCGTAGTAAGAGCTCCAATACTGTTTTTGGGGTTATCATACCACCCAAGATCCTAAAAAAAAGGCAAGTTTTAAAAAAGATTCCATTCAAGAAAAAAAATTTCTCTAGCTTAAGTGTAAAGGAGAATAACATGGTTTCCTGGTAATAAAGAGCAACACATTGATCAGATCATGTTCTACAGGGCAGTAACCTTCATTAAAGACACCTAACTGAGATAAGCGGCTCTCCATCAGTTATATGCTCATTTGGTTAAATTAGTATATGTTTTACCAACTGAAATGACTGTCAAAGTGTATAAAGTAGTTTTTGTTTGAAAAAATAAATTAAACTCACTAGTAAGTGCTGTGTGAATGGGGTACTTTGAAAAATACAACTGTTAAAAGCAACACCATTACTAAAACGGAGCATCACAGGAACTTTTCAGAATTGGTATATGTTTGGGTCAATTTTTACAAATCAGACACCTATGTTGATAAAAAGGGATTTTAAAATAATATTTGCCAAACCAACCTGTCTCATCATGGACTTAAAAGCTCCAAGTCTTAGTTTCAAGGTGAGAACTTCTCCAGATTTACCAAAACAAAAACCCTGTGCAAAAGAGAGACAGAAATTTAACTGAACACCCACATTTCATACATGCATTTTCATCAAATTTTCAAGGCAGTTCTGAGTACCAGTAACACTTCCTAATGCTTTTGTGATATTTAATCACAACATTTGGATCACAATAAAGTACAACAGAACACTTGTGAGAATGTAACCAATAGTCACATACTTTCCAGCATGCAACTGGTCAAACAATTTTCTCATCAACAAACTTAAAAAATTACAGTGCAAATTGTTGAAAGTCTTTACATGTCTTTATACATCTGTTTAAATAGTTCATCCAAGGTCTTATTAACCTTTAAACACATTTTTTTTTAAATGATGGTTATTCATCTTCTTTTAATTATGCTTAAATTTAGACTTCTTTCTACATTAATTTGATTGCAGTTTCAAGTTTTACAACATAAAGTTTTATTTGGTCCAATATTAGTGCTGCATACCTGCAGAAACATGGTGATAAAGCATACGACGCCGATTGCAACAAACATGAGAGAAAAGAAATTAGATCGTTTCCTGATGACCTCTTGGTCTGGTTCAGCAAAAACCTAAACATAGAGAAAAAAAAAAGTTTTCTTGTAGATTTGTACATTTCTGTTTTAATGAAAGTTGACCTACGGTAATAATTTTGGAGAAGAGAATGGCAAAAAGAGGCTGGACTGCTCCATTGATGATAGCACAAATGGTTCCGACAAGTACGTAAGGCCACTCGGAAATGTTGAGACGCATCACTTTCAAAATAGACACTGGAGGGACCTCCTCATCCTACAGAGAGAAAAAAAAAACTTAGAAAAAAAGATTTGATTTGATCCTCTGCAAACATGAATGAATAATCTTCTTGTCCTTGTGATCACATTCTGAAAGCAAATCCAACGAAGCAGTTCTGATCAGCTAATTAAAAACACTAAAGTTGGTATCATGATTTGTAATAATTATTTACAACAGACAAGACCAGAATTTCTTAAAACTTTTGTTTTATTTCACTATAGGTGTCAACTGACCACTTCCATTTGAAACATCAGAAACAACAAATCTTACCATCTCTGTTGTGTCAGTATTCTGCTTTTCCTTCTCGGCCTCATTCTCTGAGGCAGCAAAGGAAGCCCCTCGTTTGGATTTCCTCCTAAACAGTGAAGTCTCAAAAACTGGGTTGGGAAGTGGACTTTTCTCATCCACAGACATCTCGTTGTCTTCCTGCCCTTCCGTTTTCTGAAAGGTCTGCAGCACAAATAACATACCAACTGAGTATGGGTTGGGCTTGTCTTGATTTTCCCCTGAAAATCTAGACTTTACCTGCATGGTGACCAAGGTGTGGTAGACTCCCTTTTTCTCCATCAGCTCACTGTGAGTCCCCAGCTCTACAACCTCACCTTTCTGGAAGCCAGCGATAACATCGGCATTTCTGATAGTTGAAAGGCGGTGTGCCACAATAATTGTTGTACGACCCTGTCGGACCTACACACAAACAGGGAGACTATATCATCCTTTTCTGTTAATGGCATGAATTAATTCACTTTTAAAATTTTTTATTTAGGAAATTCTACAAAATTTGTCACATTTTGTACCTTATCAAGAGCAGCCTGCACTATGGTTTCACTCTCAGCATCAAGTGCAGAAGTGGCTTCATCCAACAGAAGGATTTTGGGATTACGGACCAAAGCTCGGGCAATGGCAATCCTCTGTTTCTGACCTCCACTCATCTGCGTTCCTCTGTCACCAACCAGTGTCTCAAACTTCTGCTCGACAAAAACAAAGCTAAGCCTCAGGAACATTTGGAACAGATGGCTGATTTTCTTAAAGGTATGATTTTTGTCATACGTCAGGAAGTTTCATGATGAAGTCATAAGCATTGGCTTCCTTGGCAGCTTGTTCAATCTCTTGCTGAGTCACATCTGGTCTGCCATATCTGATGTTTTCAGAGATAGTAGTGGCGAAAAGAATAGGTTCCTGGCTCACCACACCAATCATCTCCCTTAGGTAGCGGATATTTAGACTTCGGATGTCGTGGCCGTCAATGGTTATCTAAATAATGTTCACATTTCACACAGTTCACACTTTCTTTAACTTTTTAAAATATCAGCTGTGAGTTATCATTTCAGCTAATCATGACAAGATCACAGTGCTCTTGTAAACCTGTGCACATTTTACAATAATTTTGAAAGTCAATAACTGTGGTTAAAAATGATGCAATTGAAAAGAAAAGGATTGAGGAAATATCTTTTCACATTCAATGTGCCTATATAAACTTTTACTAGACTTACAGAGCCATCCTGGGGGTCGTAGAACCTCTGCAGCAGCTGGATTGTCGTGCTTTTGCCACACCCGCTGCTGCCCACTAACGCTGTGGTTTGACCACTGGTCACATTTAGACTCATATTTTCTAAAACCTACAACAATAAGACATCAATATGAGGAACAGTTTTATTTCATAATTTGTCTTTTACAGTTAGATTTTAAACATACTTGAACATCTGATCTTGAAGGATAGCTGAAGTTGATGTTTTTGAACTCTATGTTTCCTTTGATGAAGTCCGGTTTGAAGCCGGCCTCTGAATAGCTGTCGATGCTCGGCTTCTGTGAAAAAAAGAGAAAAGCTCTCTTCTGGTTTTGCTGTTTGACCAAAGCAGAAAAGGTTTCTTTTAATAACCTCAAACAGACAATAGGAGGAAGGCTGTTAGCTTGTGTGTTTAACCAAGCTCATGTTTATTTCTACAGGTCTTTGTGTCTCCACTGGTTCTTTTGGCGTACTAATGATTGCTAAAACACACACACAAATGTTCTCCTTCCCTCTACCTTGTGGTTTACAACGCCAGAGCAATATGCAGATAGTCTGAGACTTTTTATGGAAGTTCAATCGCTAAACTGTAAAACAAAGCCATAAAAACAAGAAAGATATACAGTGTTGAAGACACACTGTATACATATTATATATGATCAATAATGGAAACTTCAAACCTCCTTATTTGTTATTGTTATTGTTATTACACAGAATGCTCTTTGTGTTAAGAAAAGCAATTTCCTTTATTTGTATTTCTAAACATACGCATAGGTCGGATGTAACAAGTGTCCCTTGTACCCTGCCCTGGACCTTCCCTCATCACCCTGATTAGGGACACCTGACGGTGATTAGTCTGATGACACACACCTGTGGATCCTGGTGTGTATTTAAAGGCAATCACTCCAGTAGGGGTGTGCGATACCGCAAGTTTTGGTATCGATCCGATACCAAGTAAACACCAGACCAATATCGCCGATACCGATATCGATACCGATATTTAAATTTTTTAAATGACTATTTTTGCATCAAGGGTTTGGTCATATATACTATAGTATGACCAAGTATATGTAAATACACAGGTTGGTAGAGAGATCGATAGAAGTTACAAGTTGCACACAAACAAATGTTAACTAATGTTAAAGCTGATCATGTTGTACTTTCATAATTAAAATTGTAGCGTCTCCATTAATGAGCTCTGCCTCCCGGGAAACAGAAGGGCTCAGGGTTTTCTCCTCCATTTCTGAAGTTTTTATTTGGGGTGATTCTCTAATTTGTAGTGTTACCCCTATATTTAACATCCTTTCTGCACATGGTACCTCAAAGTACAGCCACACGGTGCTTCTCTTTTTTTCCTTCCATCTCTACTTTTACCGACTTGCGTTTTTTTTTTGTTTCCTGGCCCCGAGTCGCTGAGTCATGTGACAAGTCAAAGCCAATGAGAGCAGAGAGGGGACGGGGCTTTAGCATACAGGCGCGACACACAGCGTTTACGCATATTTTGCAGACAGATAAGTTAGGTTAACTTTTTGAAAAAAAAAAAAACGGAAGCAAAGTGCGAGGGATAAAACTTCATCCAAAGTATCGATATTGTGGTTCGAGTATCGATCGATATCGATACTGGCGTTGGTATCTATATTATCGATATTAGGATCGATCCGCCCACCCCTACACTCCAGACATCTTTGTTGGGTCTCATCATCACCTTCCGGCTGCCTGACCATAAGTTGCATTCTTGAACTCTGTTATAGAATTTGAACTTTTGATCCTGAGTTAATCCTTTGCCTTACTGAACTTTTTTGTCTTACTGGACTTTTTGTTAAATAGATCCTGTTTTGTTGTCCTGCATTTGGGTCCTCCTCCTTGCACATCCCCACATCACAACAGCAAGAAAAGGACACTTGAAGCCAAAAAACTAGAAACAGGTCTCATAAATAAAACAAGTTTTAAGTAACTCAGTAACTCAGTTCGTGACAATTGCTTTATGAATAAAACATTAAATTCTTGCTCTCGTAACTGACATCACTTACTGTATATTACCTCATTCATTTGAAAGCATTTTAATCCTCTTGTATTTATTGAGAAAAACATTATTTCCAGCTAAAACCTGAAAGAGTAAAGCTATAGCTGGAAACATTGCCCAAATAACCTGCTGGTCTCCATTCAAGCAGCAGATTCTTCAATTAGAAAAAGTCCATCTCATCATTACTCGGCCCCAGGTTGCGGCTGCATCAAAGCAGTGCTTCAAGGTTGTCGGGTACAAGGGCAAATGTTCAGTAATCAAATGTGACAACTATTCAGTTGCAGGGAATTTTATTTTAGAAAGGGTGTTTCAGGTAGCAGAATAAGTTAACACTAAGGCGTCAAACCGTATTCCTAAAGATACTCCATACCAACCTGTATCAAAGTTGCTAACGAGTATTTGTAGGGAGTTTCATTAAAGGTCTGTCACTGGTTTGGGGTTTATCACATTCAAAACAATTTAGGATCTTAAACTTTGTGACCATGACCCTAAATCGCATGAACCTGAAAACTTTATCAGTTTATCTACAGTTGGTACTGAAAGAAATATTGCATTTATAATAGTGTTACGGCTGCAGGGGCAGACCGAGTCCTTAATGATTCTATCACATTTTGAGGGTAGAGGTGTAAAAATGATTGCATCCCTTACATGATCGATGATACTGTACACTTTATGTGCAGCTCCACGGGCGCTGGCAAAGGTCTGGATGTTGGGAGAAGTTTGTCCCATGGCAAACACTCCAATCAGTACAACAAAAAACACCTTTGAAGAAAAAAGCATTAGCCACGCATGATAAATAAAGACGACATCCAGACTCAAGTTTAACTCACAGTAAGCACGGATCCGATACTGTACTCCCCACTCAGAATCAGTGTACTTCCATACCAGAAAGCCAGAGCATACGACAGGTAGATCATCATAAATGTGAAACCCATGGCGATGTTAGAAGAGAGGGCTTTTTTTATTCCCATCTTTTTTGCATCCTCCAAGTTTCTGTGATATCTGATGTTAAACGCAGACACAAACCGAGAAAGGGTTGATTGTGTTTTGTTTGGATTAAATTCAATTTAAGCAACAACTGAGCCTGTACAAAGTGGATTTAGCTCCAGAGAAAAACAGTCATTGCAATGTAATGGCCCTATTCTGTTTCATGTCTACCGAAATGAACCCTTAACTGAATATTTCCATCCACTCAGAAGAGATATTTTCCCAAAGTGGACATCGCCCATATTTCCAAACTGGCTTTAAAAATGAACCGAATGGCATCTTACTCATAATAATAATCTCATCTACGTCACACACCTTTGGATCTCTTTTTCTTGACCACTGAATGCATACACAGTTCTGATAGCAGAAAGAACTTCCTCAGCCACGGCACCAGCTTTAGCATATGCACTCTGTTCCTTACTTGTGAAGCTTGTCAGCACCTGTACAATGCAGAAAAAGTAAAGTAAAATAGATAAAATGTCAAAGGGGACCTAGGCCCCTTATCTTGGGAGGTAGCTGAAAGACTTTATAATATTTTATCACTCAAAGACTCCAGCTTGTCAAGTTGTAAATTCTGTTTGTGAGCCATAAGACTAACTTCCCAGAACTTTCACTGACCTATGCCCTTTGTTTCGAGAGGGGAAATGTTTGATAGAAAACTAAACCGCTGGCTTTTGTTAAAGAAATTCTGGCTTTGGCAGAGAAACGTGTATTTGAAAGAGTGGTGAATAACACTACTCAAAGTAAACTGATGAAGGTAACTACTTTTTTTAAAGAAAAAGTTTTTAAAAAAGCTTTAGTTTTAAATTGTTCAAGTACAGACTTTTTATGTGTGCTTTGTCTGCTAAATAATTGCTATAATAAATACTAAAACATGTCTTAGTATGAAAAGATGAACAAGCAGCTGCCAGCATGAATAAAAACAATTGAAAAGTTGACTTACCTTACTGAACAGTGCTGCTGAGATGCCTAAGGCTGGACTCACAGACAAGATGACAAGAGTGAGTTTCCAGCCTTTAGAGAAACCAATAACAAATGCTGCAACAAACGTGCTGAAACTTTGGAACAACATCCCCACCTTATCACCAATACCTTCTTGAATCTTATAGACGTCACTAGAAAGGGAAAAGTTTAGTTGAAACATAGCGTTTGGAGATCACAAATCAAACTAAAATTATTTTGTGATAATTGTTCATCAATCTGTTGTTCATTTTTCATTGTTCATCTGGCTCCTCCTCCAGGTCGAGAGGAGCCAGATGGGGTGGTTCGGGCATCTGGTCAGGATGCCCCCCGAGCGCCTTGCGGGCGAGGTGTTTCGGGCACATCCCACCGGGAGGAGACCAAGGGGCAGACCCCAGACCCGCTGGAGAGACTATGTCTCACAGCTGGCCGGGGAATGACTTAGGATCCTTCCAGGTGAGCTAGAGGATGCGGCTGGGGAGAGAGAGGCCTGGGCTGCCCACTTGAGGCTGTTGCCCCCGCGACCCGACCCCGGAACAAGCGGAAGATGACGGAACGGAAATTGTTCATCAAATTCCAAGAATAGAACGATTATACAACACAGCAATGAGATGAGTCATTTTAATAGCAAAAGACACATTTAGACTAAAAAAAAATAAAATTGTGAAACAAGTATGTGTAGCTCTTTTGCTACCCACTCTGTAAGGCGTGTGTTGAGTTCTCCGGTGTCATTGACATCAAACCAGCCGATGTCCTGCTGCATGATTTTGTGGAAGAACAAGGTACGGATGCGCTTGACCTGCCGGCCTGCTGCCAGTGTCCAGAGAGACACTTGTAGGTAGGCTACAATCAGGACAACAGCTCCCATGATGGAGTAGTAGATGGCATAGCTACATGGAAAGAATAAGTAAAAATATATAACTTTAAACTTAATTTGTAAATTTAGATCAGTCGATATTGAGCTGATGTTAAGACTTACACAGTCATTTCTTCTTCTAATTTGGTGGTAATGTTTCCAAGAGAAATATCTGACAAATCCAATGGTTACACTATTAGTCAAATGTGAAGTTCTGTGACACCATGCTCAGCCAAAGTCTTGAGCCATCTATTAATTTCCTTGGATTTTTCTCCCAAGGAGAAAGACTTTTTATTTAATTATTCAAATCAAGGTTTTTGACTCTTGTCGCTTTTTCAGTCATTCTTAGGTTTTTTTCTTAGTAATCAACAGCAACCATTTAAATTAAGAGAAAGATTCAAGACTTTTGCACAAGGATTTGTGTGAAGACTCACTTGCGTAGCTTATGTTGTTACCAGAAGCTGCATTATTAACAAGGCTGTCCGTCATGTCTCCAAAGACAATACACATGAGGGGAAGCACGACACCATTAGCCACGGCTGCCACTGTCCCCAATAGAATCATAAAAATGTCCAAGCCATTTGCAAACCTGAACTTTATTTTTAAAAAATGGGAAAGAAGCAAAATGTTTAGGCTGGATGAAAGTGTCAGAAAGAAATGAAGCAGTTATTATTTCATCCCAGCAGGAGATTGGTGGAGTTTAGCTGAACAACAGGAGGATGTACTGCACTCCCATCCGATCTCGTTTCCCCTTTTACTGTAGTTCACACGCATACACACACATCTATTATGCTTGTAAGATCATACCTTTTGGTCTTACAACATTCACACTGCTTTTCCTCCTTCACATTCCCACTGTAATTAAAGAAACTTAGATATTTCAAAAACCCACATATTTAATTGTACATTGAGTAAAGTTAAACTAAATTACTTTGTTCCCCGAAACAACAGAAGGTAGTAAAATGATGTCAGATAAGTGTCATTGTGTCTGCTGAGCTTACCACGGCAAGAGGACCAACCATAGGCTCTTTTTTCACTTTTTCCTTCTTCTTTTTGTTTTTCTTTTTGTCATCCTTTTCACTTATTCTGAAGATTAAAAAATGGGCATTTTTAATTCAAAAAAAGAACATATTCAATTATTTTACAAGTTTTAACCATTAATAGTAGTTTTGGCCAAAATGTCACATTGGTTAAAACAATAAACATAACTTACAATGTGCCAGAAGTCAAGTTACTCATTAAACAGGGCACATTACTGTGGCATTAACTAGAAATGTACGACACAGCAGAAATAAAAGTCTAGTCTACCATCATAAAAGTCATCTAAAAGTCTGATGGTAAAAAGTAGCCTACCAAAAGTTTGATCAAAAGTTATTACTATTGATCTAAGAGAATCTATTTTTAAAAAATAAATGAGATTTACCTTAAGTCTCCATTTTGTTCATGTTTTTGTTCCATCTCTGTATTTGCCCCCATGTCTGTATCCTGTCCTGTTAACGACAATACCGCTTTGTTTAGTTGATATGAATAGTTTTACATCATTTTTCTGAAATGGAAAAATGCAATGAAGAAGCAAAGCATGTGTGGAGAGGAAAAAAAAAAGATGATCAATTTACTTCAAAATAGAATTGAATTGGAATTAAAAGAACACAAAGACAGACATACCGAGCTGTTGTGCGTCAGCTTGTGCTTCCTCCAAGTCTGGTCTGATTTGGTTTATTTCTATTGATGATGCTTTACAGCATGTACAGTCCCTCCTCCTCCTCCTTCACGTGTATCTGGTTTCTGCTCTTCATCAGCACAAACATCTATCAAACATACCATACTAGAAATACGTATGTTTATTATGGTGTGTAACTGGGAGATTAACTTTAGAGCACATTTAGATAGTCCTTCTCGATTGCTAATGTTTGTTTTTTTCACCGGAGCTTCATGGGAAATTATCGATCAATGAACAGGGGCGTACATAAAAAAAATCTGGGAGCTCACGTTGGGGTTTTGTAACGCTTTGCGTTTCATAAAAAAACGTTTTTATTTAAATTACAAAAAAAATATTTTGTGGGTTGTTTTGGTCAACCGATTATTTCCCCATTTATTTTCTAAATTACTTCTTACTTCTTATTTGTTAAAAAAGTCCATTTAACCAAAAAAAACAAACAAAAAACTTAGTGTCTCACCAACACATATATCTGATTGTTTTCTTACCTTTCTCTTTCTTCAGAAAACAAAAATATAGAAACATATCATTCTTCACATGGATGCTGGCAAGTTGCTGCTAAATTAATGTTGCAAAATGACCAAAATCTAATTACATTAATAAAAAAAGTAAATTTCTATTTCTATTTATTCATAATTGTTGTGATCTTTTTTAAATATATATACTGTATACATACAGTACATAACTCATACAGCTACAGCAACAATTCATATTGAAATGCTTGTAAAATCAAACCATCAAATTTCAAACTAATTTTCTTCCTTTTTAAAGACATTGGGATATTGTAGACCTAAATTGTTGAAAATGAGATGTAATCCTTCTAAATGAGTGCAATTTTGTTATTGGTGATATTGTTGATTTAATATTAATGATTAGGGGTAACTTCTGCTTTCTGTGTACAAAATATTACCTTTTTGTGTGTTTGATCAAATTAAATACATTATAGCAGGCATGTGTGTGGATGAGGTTCAAGTTCTCTGTTAAAGTCCATGTATTTTTTAATGATAAGGTTCAGAACATCAAAAATTCCATCAAAGCCACGGTTCAAATGACAATCTTACCACCATCCAGATTGTTAAAGCTAAATGACTTCACCTCAGTAACAGAAACAACTGTTGAAGAAATTATCACTAGTCTGAGTTCATCTACTTGCTCTCTTGATATATTACCGACCAGATTTCTAAAATCTGTGTTAACCAGCATGTTGGCACCAATCACTCAAATAGTCAATGTGTCACTTCAAACCGGAACCTTCCCAAGTGCCTTTAAAACTGCGGTCATCAAGCCACTCTTAAAGAAGAGTACATAGTCTTGATGCTACAGTACTTAAAAACTATCGGCCTATTTCAAACTTACCGTTTACAGGAAAAATTCTTGAGAAAGTTGTTTACCAACAACTGACAAAATTTATTTTAGTGAACAACTCATTTGATGTCTTCCAGTCAGGTTTTAGACCTCATCACAGTACAGAGACAGCTCTGATCAAGGTAACAAATGACATTCGTATGAACACTGACGCTGGTAAAGTCTCTGTTTTAATCCTGTTGGACCTGAGTGCTGCGTTTGACACTGTAGATCATGGGATCCTTCTACAGAGGTTAGAGAACTGGGTTGGTGTTTCTGATACTGCGCTTAGTTGGTTTAAATCTTATTTAGAAGGACGCAAGTATTTTGTAGAAATTGGAAATTGTGTGTCATATCACATGCCTTTGACCTGTGGGGTTCCTCAGGGGTCAATTCTTGGACCCCTGCTGTTTAACCTCTACATGCTGCCGTTAGGGCAATTGATAGCCAGTAATAACGTGTCCTATCACAATTACGCAGATGATACTCAGATCTATGTGTCACTGACAGCAGGTGAACATGGACCTGTGGATTCACTCTGTCGCTGTATTCAACAAATCAGAGTCTGGATGCAAAACAACTTTCTCCAGCTAAACTCAGACAAAACTGAAATCATTGTCTTTGGCCCACAGAAACAAAGAGAAAGTGTCATCAGTTACCTTCAATCTCTCTCTCTCTGGAACCGACAAATCAAGTTAGAAATCTGGGAGTAATAATGGACTCAGACTTTAACTTCAACAGTCACATCAAATCAATTACATCAGCAGCCTTTTACCACCTGAAAAACATTGCCAAAATCAGAGGTTTGGTTTCTAAAACAGACTTAGAGGTTCTTATCCATGCATTTGTTTCCAGTAGGTTAGATTATTGCAACGGTCTACTCACTGGTCTGAACAAAAAGGCTTTAAAACAGCTGCAGTTTATTCAAAATGCTGCTGCTCGAGTCCTAACAAGAACTAGAAAATACGATCACATTAGTCCTGTGCTAAAGTCTCTGCACTGGCTTCCTGTGGCTCAGAGAATAGACTTTAAAGCGGCTCTGCTTGTGTTTAAGTCTCTCCATGGTCTAGCACCAAAGTACATCTGTGATATGTTAGTACCTTATGAACCATCTAGAACTCTGAGGACCTCCGGGACCGGTCTCCTGCTGGAGCCTAGAGTCAGGACTAAACATGGAGAAGCTGCATTTCAATTTTATGCTACAAAAGTCTGGAACAAACTTCCTGAGGCCGTGAGACAGGCCTCTACTGTGACAATGTTTAAATCTAGGCTGAAAACAGTTCTGTTTAACTGTGCTTTTTATTAATTGCTCTTTTTTTAATCTGTTTTAATTATTTTATTTATTTAATTTTTAAACTTTTTGATTCTATGTTTTGTGATTTTAATGCATTCTTTTTCTTTTCTTTCTTGTGAAGCACTTTGAATTACATTTTGTATGAATTGTGCTATACAAATAAACTTGCCTTGCCTTGCCTAAAGCTCACTATTCCTTTTTCTGATCTCCAAGTTCAGTGTGGGTCTCTTTCACATATGAATATAAGAGTTTTTCTTTAAATTATTATGAATGTTTACAACACACCTACAGTTTTCACAACTCTTTCACATAGCAATTACGTGAGGTTGTAAAGTTTTTACAGAGGAGGTCAAAGACCCAATAATGAAGGCTTAGTCACTCACACGACCTAAGTACACATAAAACACTGACTTTAGTACATGTATGATTGTAATCATCCCTCTGTTAGCCTTGAAAGGTCTAAACATAATCATTATCTTTATTGCAGTCCAAAAACAAGTATATATTCAGTTAAACATAGTTATCTGAATCCTGAATGCACTGTGAAATCTCATCCTTTTGATTGCGGACACGGCACATGTTCGACTGTTTAATTTTTCTTTTTTTCCTTTTTTCTTTAAACAAAGAACTTGTGTTCACATCATAACCTGATTATCTGCAAAACAAAGGTCATTGGATTTCCTAAGTGATAAGCTTTTCTCTTTGAAGATCTTTGCAATTACAATGACACCAGAAATATCATGCTTGTAGTTTGTCAGCATTTGAACGTAGGAGTGTGACCTTACACGAAGGAGATCGAGCGGTGCTGAAAGTTAAACCCACATTAGTTTTCACCACAAAAAGTTCCTCAGTGACACTCTTCCTCAAGCTTGTGGGTTGTTTTGGTAAGAAACACTAACACCTAACCACATGTCTTTATATGGTTTGATGTCCTCTCTATGTGTACATGTACCCTATGTGTATACATCCTGTAAATGTATGTGAACTGAAATCAGATTATTAGTGGATGAGAATATACTATTTCAGTATATGAAAGTAAACTGTTGAATTTACAAACTATCAAGAAACTTAATTTACACTTAAAAATCAAGAAAAAGAAGTAAAGAGTATTGAGTAGCTCAACAAGCCCAATCTATATTGGCTGTCACATTGTTAGGCAACCACTGACGGTGGTGTTTTTTTCTGTCTACAGGTCATGGGAATGATTCCAAACTGAAAGGTGTCAAAGAGCACAGTCATCTAAGTTCAAGTTACTTCAAACAGGAATTAGCTTCATTTCTAAATCGGCCAAAAAGCTTCTGCTCCTACTGGGTTGAAAAAAAAAAGCTCATGAAGGGTGAACATTTAAAGAAACCTTAAAAGAAGAAAATAATATATTTGTCCCACCTTTTTGGTGTTTGTAACCTCTCCTCCATGCTAGGACGTGTAAGTTGTATCTTGGTGACTCTCCCACAGAGCCCCACCCCAATCATTTGGCATATTTGAAGTGCCTGTGAGTTATTTTTAGATCACTATACAGTAGATGGTCATAATCAATCCGAGACAGCAACTAATTTATTTCAATATGAATTAATCATGAACTATCTGGACCCAATAAAATAATCAATGTCATATCTCCCTTTGTCCAAGAAAGTTCTTGATTAAAATAAAACACATAAATTGTGTGGGATATCCAGTTTATGTACATTTAGAATGTTTAGGTACATTTTAGAAGGTTGCTGGGTCCAGTTTCAGCTGGAATTCTTCACTGTTTTAGTAGCTCTCTTATTTTACTCACAGGAGATCAATATACTGTATATAAAAATATTTATGATCATCCTATTTTTAAAAAAAATAAAATCAGGCTGTTGTTTGCATGTGAGACCACTAAATGGCAGCATCTGACTTACAATGACTCCTGGTGATCCAAGTTAAAAAATAAGCTGTAGTTATATTTACTGGACAAACAACAAAGAAAAATGCAAAAGAAGCCATCTATGCAGAAGAAATTAATTCACTTTATTTAAAAAAATCTAATTATTTGAGGTGTGACAAAATTAAAAATGTATTTGTGTGGCGTTTTTGTGACATAGACTATAAGAATATTACATAAAAATAAAGATTACTGCACAGATCCATTGGAGCAACACACCTCTTGAAGTTCATAAAAACATACTATAGGCCTGGCATAAGTTAAGAATGAGTCTAAGTAGGATTTTACATTTGCAGCCAAGAAGTCAGCACAATCCAAGGTTGGACAAAGCTGTTAAAATGATCAAACACGACTTTTATTTTTACCAAAAACAAAACGAAATAAAAAAACAAAACAACTGAGTAAGAAACAAAAATTAGAAGAACTATCCATTTCATATGCTCATTCATACTGGTAGTTTTCTTTCTTTTTTATTGGTGTTGCAGAAATGACTTGGTTTTAGAATTCCTAATTTTGTACCACACCTCACATACAAATTAAAACTATTAAATATCAGAATCTGAAATGCTTCATTGATGCCACACGTGGGAAATTTGTGTATCATACACAATAAAATACACATTCAATTCAATTTTATTTGTACAACCCAACATCACAACACAATTGTCTCAAAGGGATTCAGATTGCAAAATGAACAACAAAAAAAAGATTGTATTTGTCGTACATGTTATACATTATGTAAAATAATACCTAATATTTGATTGCTATAAATCAAGAAAACCTGAAAATTAATAATGTAATATGTCAATGAGAAGATCCTTGACTTTATGAAATGGGGTTAAAGTGCATTTATATAACAGGGACGGATCCTAATTATAATAAAGTTTGGGCAAAATATGCACCAAAATGCAGAAAAGTTAATTAAAATGTTCTGGGGCAAATGACTCCTCTACACTGGCGAGCACCACAGGTGCTCGTTTTGTCTATGACCTCACGCCCTCCCCCTTTTAGAAAACCCTAGATTCGCCCCTGTATGAAACCCGACTAACATAGATGAGAAAATAATCCCTATTTTTCTAATAATTTTGGGAAAGGCAGTTTGTTGGTACATTTAACCCACCGGTTTTCAACCAGTGTTTGTGCCATGAGAGATCGTGACGTGTTTTGTGGGAAATTATTCTACGTATTTCACCTCGTACGGTCATGGCGTGACCGAAGAGGATGCAGGATGACAGGAGTAAATAGAAGAAACTGACTTGCTGTGGACGACCGCTGAAGGGAAACGCTGAAAGGAAAAGAAGAAGACGGTGATCACGATCTAACGATATCTCCCAAAGATTGCTTTGGTTGATCTCATGGTGTTTGTTGTAAAAATAATACATTATTTATGTTGATCATAATAAAATTTCATCATTTTATTTAGAGACAGGCAGGGCTGTCCTGCGATAGGTTGTTTGCTGTAACCATAGCAACTCACTCTTCTCTCTTTTTTTTTGTTGCATTCTGCAGTGCTGTCCATCCCTCCAAAAAACTACCCCACCTCGTGGATTGTATTTTCTATGTTTTCGAGACATTAAGAGAAAATTTAGGTTGAGTTTTGAAGCAGAGAAAGTGCAAATTCTAATAAAATTTCACATATTCTGCAGGACATTAAAAAGGAAGAAGTTTTTTTTTTTTTTTTTTGGCATTCCGGGTAAATCCTCTGAATGGTGTGGGGATTATTTTCTTGGCACTCTTGGGTCCCTTGGTACCAACTGAGCATCTTTGCAACGCCGCAGCCTACCTGCGTATTGTTGCTGACCATGTCCATCCCTTTATGACCACAATGCACCCACTTCTGATAGCTACTTTCAGCAGGATAATGCGCCATGTCATAAAGCTGGAATCATCTCAGACTGGTTTCTTGAACATGACAATGGATTCACTGTACTCAAATGGCCTCCACAGTCACCAGATCTCAATCCAATAGAGCATCTTTGGGATGTGGTGGAATGGGAGAGTTGCATCATGGATGTGCAGCCGACAAATCTGTGGCAACTGTGTGATGCCATCATGTCAATATGGACCGAACTCTCTGAGGAATGCTTCCAGCACCTTGTAGAATCTATGTCACAAAGAATTGAGGCAATTCTGAAGGCAAAAGGGGGTCCAACCAGTTACTAGCATGGTGTACCTAATAAAGTGACCGGTCGGTGTATATATGGCCCAACAACAGACTGGCTACCTGTTAAGGGTGTATCCTGCCTCTCACCTAAAATCACCTAGGATAGGCTCCAATACCCCACCCCCTGCGACCCTTTAAAGGGTTAAGTGGTTTAGAAGACGAAATGAAACATTCCAATACACTATTTCTTCAATTTAGGAGATTTTACACCAGGGGTGTCAAAGTCCGGTCCTGGAGGGCCGGTGTCCTGATAGTTTTCACTGTGTTCCTGATTCAATATAGCTGATGGATATGAAGTGAAATCAATAACCAAATTTGGCACAAGGACTCACTAACCTGGATCAGGTGTGTAGAGGCAAGAACACATGGGAAAACCTTCCAAGACACCGGCCCTCGAGGACCGGACTTTGACACCTGTGTTTTGTATCTACCGCTCTCATCTCAGTGCTTTCAATCATTCTATCATCACATTAGTGATAAGCTGGTATAAGTTCAATGTCATGTAAGCATTTGAATTCAAATGTTTATATTATTATGGAGAACTCCTGTTTGATAAGTAACTTGTTTAAGTACATAAAATAGCTTATTGGAATAAGAAAGTACGGTGGTGTGTTTCTTGAAGAAAGGAATTTGACCGATCTTTTTCAAAGTGAGTTTATTCAATCAAATATCCATGCTGGTATAGCTGACGTGAAAGATTATTTGCATGGGGTCATGTCTAAATGATGCTGGTACATGTTTTTTTTTTTTTACTTTTCCACAGCTTACAATGATATCGAATAAAAATATTGTTCTTCGGTTAAGCTGCACGTCATTTCAAAAGTACACCTCACATTTAGAAAACAAAACCTCTTAAATAAGGCAGGTACTCCAGGTTGAGTTCTCTCTAAAGGTTGTGGCTTGGAACACAAATGCTATAAAATCATCACAGCAGCAAATCCAACATGCTCAAAGTTCATTCAAACAGCTGCAGGCAACATCTGTAACAACATCCAGGAGGCACACTGCTGAATCAGTAGTAACCCTTTTTATTCTTTCAGCTAAATGCCAATAATTTGACTGATTGTAATTTATTTAAACATTGAAATAAAGACATTTTCTTTAGCCCTGAAGCAGTTATTTGTCCCTTTTCAAATAATCTACAAATTAACAACAAAAAATACAAACTTTGAACCAAAATAAAAGCAGCATTCTTAAAAATGCAGAACCGCAAGAGCAGAAACATCAAACACTTTATGAAAAAAAAATAACATTTGAACCATTAGATTTTAAGAGAATGGGTCATTAGTGTGGTCTGACATTGAGCTAAAGACCTCAATCGTACTCACCAAAGCAGCAAATAACTGCCAAATGACACTATGTCATTGTAAAAGGTGTCGAGTAAACAAAAAAAATTCCAGCAAAAGACAAAATTGTGTTTTAAGACCTTTTGAAATGTACAGTTACACAAATCACAACTTTCACACATTTAGCTGCACAAAATGTTTAAATAAAGATGGGGTGTTGTAACTTTGCACACAGAACACAGTACCCTAAAAAAGTAAAAAAAAAAAAAAAAAAAGAAAAGACATCTATCAGCTCTTAGCCTGCAGACGTCTGCTCTTACTAAATTATTGAGTCTTGAGCTTGATTGTTTTTGCTCAAAACTAATACTCCATTTAAAGATTTGTTGCTTGTTCACATATTTGCAGCAGAGGCTAGTTATGGTGATAAATTCAAGGAAGAAATAAAATAACAGCTTGAAACCCATTGTCTTGTAACTACAGTTATTTTTTTTTTTTCAAAATCAAACATGAACTACTAAAAAAACAAAAAAACTCAGGATTACTTTGCTGCCCTGCTTTTCAAGTGCCTAAGTTCTCACTGAGCACGTCAGCTTTATTCAGCTCCTATAATCAACTTTGGTGACTGAACAGCACAGCATTGCAATGCAAATAATTGCACAACGTTCCATTCTGTAACTTGTAGAATTTTGACGGTATTCATTCCCCTGTGAAAGGTTGGAATAAAAGATTCCTCTCTGGACGCAGACTTAACGTAAAAACAGCCTCTATCCCCAGTAAAAATGTAAAAGTTTTTAAACTGTGACGAGTCAAACAACCCCTGTGTTTAAGATAAATTCAATTTTTCAAAAAAGGGCCCTTGTACTTTTTAACGAACTCAGAAAATTGTGCTTCATCAATGCGATACATTCTTCATTAGAAACCATATAGACCCACTTTGAACAGATTGTTTTGTACATAAATGATGAAGAAAAATGCTTTGGATTGGAATAACCAATTTCCAAACACGCTATAGGAATAAATATTTGACTTTAAATGTACAGTTATATACCTTTTAGTCTTGAACAGAAAACATGTATATCAATGCACCAGGTGGATAAAATTCCTCTTACTGACGTGTGTTACTTGACACTTGTAGCTTTATAAATGACCATGTTTTTTATTTTTTCTGCTGGAGTACGGGTGTTCCCTTAATTTTAGAAACACTTATAGCATTTCTATTTCTACTGAGGCCGATTACAGCCGACAGACACACTTGACAGACAGACATGGGGAAAAAAAAAGAGGCAAGAAATGGAGCAGCGACAACAACGGTTCGGAGAGGATAACAAAATACAAAATGTACTCAATTATATCTGGTTATCCTTTTGATCATTTTTTAACATAGATCTAGGAAACTGAAAACATGCCAGCGTCTCACAATAAACTCGCTGAAGATGAAGAACTGAAAAAAAATCACAATGTCAAGGCATCCTCTTCGACATCAGACTGGTGGTATTTAAATGCAGGTCAGGAGCACGTTGGGCTTTATGAATATCTCAGGCATAGCATGACTTGACATTCAGGATGATGATTTGAGAGTTTTCACCTCCCGGTGGATTGTGAATGCTGCTGATGAAACAAGGACAGGAAAGACCTGCTCTCGATCACCAGATTAGTTTTAGTGTTGAAGTTCTCATCGTCAAGCTTGGGCAACCTGCATGTCCATGTAGGAATCATCTAGAGGTCTCTGAGGACCCAGCTGCTACTGAAGAACAAGTCCAACCTAGAACAAATAGATTAAGTCTTAAATATGTGTTACAAAAATGATTTAAATAGGTGCTTACAGAAATGCTTTAATCTTAGATTTTACAGATAAATATTAGACCAGAATCAGCACCAAAATATTTTGTATTTAAATGACTAAGTTGGTAAAAACAAAAAATCCTACAAAACATAAAACCCTTGAGGAAAAAGTAGGTGATTTATTCGTTTCTAATAAAAAATCTTCAACAAGATTTCTCAAATTACTAGACACCTGCGAGTTTTAGAGAATTCTTTGCTCCAGGACATCAAACCCACATAAAATACTGTGGCTTTAAAAGCTTGTAGACCTGCTTATTCTCTATTTTAACACTGAGTTGTTCATCATTAAAAGTTATGTTAAAACTTCCAAGACAAAGTAACCAAAGAAGAAGGTTGTGCTTGGGATGATCAAAGTCAAACTGCTTGTGAAAAAAATCTCAACAAAGGTCAGAATACTAAAGTCTCAACATTTCAGAGTTTGTGCAGATGGGCGTTGCTGTTAGTTTTAGTGCTTTCTTTCAGAATAACAAGGAGACTAACAACTACTTGAGCATTTTCCTTTTTCACCGTTAGAGTAGAGGTGTCTAACTCTGGTCTTGGAGTGTCCTGAAAGACTATGTGTGTTTGAGATGACCCACGTGGACGCAGTTCTGATCGACGCGCAATGTATAACGATTAGTTTTTGTGTATGAAATACCACCGACTTGCTCTGACAAACGCACCTTTTACCACGTGTTTCTGGTTCAATACAGCTGACGCTACTAAGGTGAAATCAACAGCAAATAAATTTGGGCGCAATGACTCAATAACCTGGATCAGGTGTGTAGATGCAAGAACATATGGAAAACCTTCTGGACACCAGCCCTCCAAGGACCGGAGTTTGACACCTCTGTGTTAGAGCATTTTTTCTTACAATTGACTGTAAGAACCTTAAAGAAAAGTTCATCCAAAGGGATTTTTCTCTGATCATGAAGTTATATCCTACTAGTGCATCTTAAAGCATAAAACATTGTATTTTATAGAAAACACATGTTTTTAAAATAAAGGTCAGTCAGTCAAATGTAGAATGAGATGATTTATGGCTGCACCAGGTAACTAACCTTGTCGGGGTCCATTTGGGGACATTTCCAGTTGTAGAGGTAATACTGCAGATTTCCGTCTCCTATGCCAAACTTGAGCTTCTCCAGGAACACCTTATTCTCCATTAGATCCAAAGCATTGAAAACATCAAAACCTTTCTATAAACACAAAGAATAAACATGTCACAGAGTCAGAAACTAAAAATTCTGTTTTGAAACAGAAAACATTAAAAGCCCCTTTTAATATTCAAATTTTTAAAAAATTCACTGCTAAAACATTTTACATGCGTGGTAAAAAAATCCCAAACAAAACCATAACATTACCAGTTTAGCCAGGATCAGTGCATCATTCATTAAGTCCAGTAACGGAGTCTGTGTATGGACGTTGTAGAAAGAGTATGCTGCCTTCAGGGTTCGATGGAGAGGGTGGTGCATCACAGTAGAAGGCAAAGTGTAGAAACTAGTCAAATCTGTCAGTCTGCCATCGGCACCCTTAGAAAAAGAAAGCACACAAGCTGTTTGTAAAGACAAGTTTAGAGGGAGACCATTTTTAGACCAAAAGCAGTCTATAAACACAAACATAAAAGGCGCTTCCGCCTGCGTGTTTAATCAGTTTTTTTTTTTCCAAGAAATGACACATCATTCTTCTAAAATATGATAAGACTATCTTATCATGTATTATTATTTCAAAAAATTATCTTTCAACTTTTATAGAAATTTTTAAAAAAGGTTGCATGTCCAAAGTTATTCGTATCCTTTCCATTTGTCAAAAAAAATATCATGCACTATTGCAAGAATTGAATACTTCTTGTCGTTGCTGCCCAACTTTTTGTTTGTCACACTGGTAATTTGCCCATTAATTATGAGATCCAGCAACTAAAGGACCTGCTACTTTGGCTCAAAAGTAGATAAAATTTGAGAAATAGGTATTCTTTTTTAATTTTTTTTTACAACACTTTCTTTTGAATGTCTTGTTTTTATTTGGAAAAAGCTTGTGCCACTTCAGGTTTGAGAAAATATTGTCAAGGACTGAAATGAGCATTTAAATTAAATTTGCCAAGGCTATAAATGATTATGAGCAGCACCGCATGAGGTATTTTCTTGGCTTTGGGAAATACATTAAATATGCATATAAACACGAAATATACAGATACACAAGTGTCAATAAGCTATTACACAAATAAAATGATCAGTTCTGACGTCAGACGATCATGTGGTGTGTGTTAAAGACAACACAATCTCACCACTTACCTCCACAACATATGTTTCAACAATATTGTCCTGCGGTAAGAACCAGTGAGCCACGTCTTCCTCAGACATTGAAGGTGCGAGCAGGAATCGTTTCAAGTATTTTTGTAACAGCTCGGTGACCTGCCGAATGTCACGCTTCTCCATTGGTCGCAAACCAGCTGTCTTGGTGCTCTGTATGGGTCGGAGGGAACAAGAAAAAAAAGGTGTGAGCTCTTCCTTAAAGTCAAAGATTTTTTGTCACACATAAATGTATTGACTTGAATGATGTTTAAACTGAATCAGAAAATACAGTAACAAATGTTGCAATCAGCAGTCCGTCTATGACTGCAACGAGCTACTTCTTACATCTGGTAGCCTGTAGAGCTTCATAGTCCTTTGCAGAGTCATATTTCTGCTCAGATGAGAGAATTTTACTTCTACAAGCTTCCTGGGATTCAATGATCGATGCCAGTATCTGGACAGAGAAAAAGGTTTCAAACAGGTTCTACAACAAAGTGAAATATAGACGTGTCTATAGACATTGTTTTTACACTCTGTTTGCTTTATTTTATTTGGTAGACTCTGCACGCTTTGCTGATAACAAATAATGCCATTGGATACCTAAATTTCCCCACGAGGATTAATAAAGTATCTATTTATCTAAATGTAAGATGGTTATGTTTCGAATCTAAATTTAATAGAACAAAAGTAAAATGTAGTTCGTCATAGAAAAATGAAAAAAAAAAAAAATGGCCACATTTCCACAAACTTGGCTTATTTCCATTCAACCACCCAAAGTGAACTATTTGTAAATAAAAACTTTACATTTAAAAACAGTTGTTTTGTTTTTTGAGTGTTTAGTGCCTCACCTGCATGTAGACACTGGTTTGGGCAAAACAACTCCAGCAGTGTACACGGCCTGAAATATTCCCTCTAAGTTCACCCTCCGTGTAATTTCTCTGATGAGCACAGGAGCAACACGCTTCGAACGCAGCTTCTTATGAACACACAGGAAGTTGATTTCAACCATCTTCTTTATCCTGCACAGGCACCATTAAAGAAAATGAAAAGTTGTTCTGCGTGAAAAAAATTCCCCTCCTAATATGATGGTTGTAACGTAGAAACTGACGATGGAAAACTCACGTGTCATGGATCCGTATGTCTGCAGGGACGGCGCTGATAAAACCAACTAGCTTTTTGTTTGAGGACACTCTCACTCCGCAGTGCCACTGAGGTAACCAGCCAGGTGGACGTAGAGCCCTGATGGTGAGAGCAGAGACATTTATTAACAGTAAGAACATATTTAAAACAAGATTTAAAAAAAAAAAAGAAAACACCATACCATTTCAGAAAGCTAGGTGAATAATCAAATCTGAACATGTTATCATCATCCTCTACGTAGTTTTCATTTAGAAGTGTGTAGAGCTCTTTCAGCTGAAAAAAAAACATATTACTAATAATTAATTTGTTAATTTGATCCTTTTCATGGAATTTCAGATAAGTGACTCCACTTACAACATCTGCACTGCTGAGATCCAACGTGTCCCACATAAAGCCTTGAGGTAAAGAATATGGTTCCTGTCGGATATTTTCTTTGTCAGCTTCAATTGCTCCGTGACTTGTCACAACTTCATCTGCAAATACAGCAAAAATCTCAGAGGTCAAAAGGTTTTATTACAAAATTACGGGCAAAGAGCATTTCCATTCTATCAGAATGCACATGAATTGCACCAGATTAATAACTATGAACTTTGTTTGACTTTAAAACTTTTGAGTGGGTATGTAGAACTTTTTAAAGTTCAGCATTTCTTGCACGTCATGAATTGCATTTCTGCAACTCAAAATTAAAATGCCTGCAGATCAAGTTAATGATGCATGAATGGATTTTGACTAAGGAAGGATTTACTTAATTTTGGGACAGGTTGGGTGTCCCAGAATTGGTATTTGTGCTTCGTGGCCTCATCGATACTTTTAGCTGGACCCTGGCAGGACAGCAGTTCCATGGCTCTTTGGATATCCTGCAGCTTCTGAATGGGAAGGCCAGGGTTCTGTGTACATACACAAAAGAAAAGGAAATAATGAAGACACAACAGTTGTTCAAATTAAAAATAACATTAAAGCCCCCAAAAAGTACAGAAACCCATTTAAAGAATATCGAAAAGGGAGAAATATCTATGTATCTAATTCATAGTTTTTTTAATCTTTTAAATAAAATTATTTGTAATTGTGCACAAGTATACACATGCTTTATCAGTGATTTCTTATTTGCTCTTTTAACTTCAAATATTATTAACATTTTTTTCCACTTACTTTTTTTACTTGCACCTCTTTTGCGAAATATGGGTCATTGACATACAATAATTTAAAATAAGGTAAACTAATTTATAATAGTATCGGCGACATTGGAACAAAGACGCAAGTATAAGTATAAATAGATTAGGTTTATTAAGCTAAAATGAAACTTTCTGATCTGAATCAAAACTTACAACTTCTGCTTTTAATAATTTTGCAGTCAGATCTGCAGGGAATCTATTAGAATCCATATTGGCTACCTATAATCCAGGGAGTCAAAATCATTGCAGAAAAATAACTCTAAATAGAGCATTTGGAACTGGGATGTGGGATGCAAACATTCTGCTTAAAGTTTTGTGTTTTTTCAGTTGCAGCCAGCATGTTGGCCAAATGACAACTATGAGATAAATCCCTTGTGTTGTAGTTTTCAGCAGCAGGGCATTGAATCAGCCTTCACTATTAAGCTTGCTGCTGGGACTCTGTCTGTCATAATAAACCTGGCTGGTGATTATGAAGAGATTTGGTTTAGCAGCTCTAAGAGAGCGTTTTACAACTAGTGCTCTGCGACACACCAGTGTGCCATGACAGATTGTCAGGTGTTTTGTGGGAAATTATCCTATTTCACCTCATATGATGATTATTATCTACCAGTAGCTGCCAAAGATAGTTTTGGTTGATCTCATGGTGTTTGTGTTAAATTTAAAAAATGGGTTAAAGTGTATCTAGTTACATTTCTTGTTATGAAATCTTGTTATTTTATTCAGGGACAGGCAGGGCTGTCCTGTAACCACAGCAACCCACTCCTCTGCTTTTTTGATGCATGCTACTGTCCATCTCTACCGAAAACTAACCCTGTTAGCGGTTTGCATTTTCTACATGTTTTTGAGACGTTATGAGAACATTTTGGGTTGTGTTTTCAATCAGAAAAATTGTAGATTCTAAAAAAAATCTCACATTTTCTGCAAGACGTTAAAGATGAAAAAGTAACTGCACTTTTTATTTGAAAGAAGAATCACAAAAGATAATGAAATAGGTTTTGATGTGAGTCCTATTTAGGGCATTTTTTTTGTGGGAATCACTACATTGTTAAAATAGGCAGCTATAGACATTTTTTTTTAACATTTTTGGTTGGTGGTATGCCTCAAGATTTTTTTTTATGAAAAAGTATATCTTGGCATGAAAAAGGATTAAAAACACAGCTCTGAAAGAAAAGGTCTTGTCCACACACTGCATTAAGACTGTTAACATCACACCTTTATCTCCTGAGAATCAGAGGCAGAGTCAGACTTGGCTCCTCCTGAACTTGGCTTCTCTTTCTTCCTCTTCTGCTTCTTCTTCTTTCTTTTGGCTCCCAGATCACCTCCTGGGCTGCTGTAGAGATTGAAACAGACGTACGGATCAGCGGTAGCCTGAGACTGACTGTGGACTCCCATCCATTGCTAATGTTAGCTACCATAGCAACGACTGACAGCTGAGCTACATGCAGTTAGCTAACTAACGGTTTGTCATTCAACCAGAACGATGTCTGGACGTAAAAATGAGCATAAAACTGTTTTAAAAGAGAAAAAAACATAATAAATAAAAACCCCTATAACATATTAAAGTATTTGTAAGCTTGTGTTTGTATCTTGCTAATATTAGCACGCTAACCGCGCTAGCTCCACATAAACAGGCTGATTGAAATAACATTACTGCGTTTCCCAAAACAGGCCAGCTTTACCCCTGCATGTGTTCATTCTCTTCCTCGTTGTCTCCATCTATGCCACAAGTATCCTGGTCGTCCAGCTCCAGGCTCTGCTGGCTGGCTGCGGATTCACTGTCTTCCGCCATCAGAAAAATGTTTTAAACAGAACCAGTCTTCCTTTAACAGAGCTCACGGTGGCGGAGCAGAGATGGAAAAACAATATAGACATACGTATATGAGAAATAGCGCCACCTTGAGGCCAAAGGAGGAACAGCAGAATGGAATGTCTGACTTAGAATTTGTCAGTTTGTGTAAAGAATGGAGTGAATGTTCAATTTACAGACAAGATCCAGTAAAACTTTAAGAATTTACTTTAGGTTGTTGGTTAGTATCTAGAGCAGGAGTGTCCAACCTTTTCGTCCCAACTCCTCCTTTTTTTCCTCAAGTAGCAAACCTCTTGAGACCTACCAGTCCAGTGTCAACATCACAAACACAGAGAAGGGGTCACAGGAATAGCAGGCGCTGCTCTTTAAGAACACGTTTAATAACGTGATTTCACGTCAATGACTCCAAAATTTTTCTGTAGCCCGAGAAAAAGCCACTAGATTGTCACTTTAAAAAAAATGTCGGTACACCTGATCTACAGTTATGATGTTATAGGCTAGAAAGTTTATCACCTTATGTCAGATTGTTGGCTAGTAACTACAGTAATGATGTGACATTTGAAAATTATCTTTATGTGCATTCAGCCTGTACAACTTAATAGATTTTAAATTGTATCACTTGTTGTACTCCTTATTTTCACATTATTCCTTAAATTGGTATGTTTATTTACTATTTATTTTTTTACACAATTTCAGTGCTGCTGTAACACACAAAATTCCCATGTGTAGGATCAATAAAGAACTTTTGATTCTGAAAATGAAACTTGAAAAATGAAAACCTTCAAAGTGACCACAATTTTAAAAATTGGGAAGAATTATCACATGATAATTTGATCATTCTGAGGTGAAAACAAATGAAATAGGTAGCTTTTTTAAAAATCATCTGAAATGAAAAAAAAGAAAACATTTTTGAACTAAGTTGTATCTATGTTTTTCAAAGACTGAACAAGATCTTTCATCCAAAAGCATTAACATTTTAAAAAAAAAAAAATCTAAGCATAAAACCACACTGTAGAGTACGGTTCTTTTTTAAACTTGAAAATAGTTTCTAACCTTTTTTGAAATTGTGTTGGCATGTGTTTAGGAGATTGTGAACTTTTGTTAAAAATACATTGTCAAGAACCCCTCATGTAGTTTTCCACACATACAAATAGGCATTGCTGAGCTCTCACTCAGAGATCGGGTGAGGAGTTCTGTCATCCGGGAGGAGCTCAGTGTCGAGTCATTCCTCCTCCAGGTTGAGAGGAGCCAGATGCGGTGGTTCGGGCATCAGGTCAGGATGCCCCCGAGCGCCTCGCTGGTGAGGTGTTTCAGACACATCCCATCGGGAGGACACCGAGAGGCAGACCCCGGACCCGCTGGAGAGACTTTGTCTCACAGCTGGCCGGGGAACGACTCGGGATCCTTCTGGGTGAGCTGGAGCGAGCAGCCGGGGTGAGTGAAGCCTGGGCTTCCCGTCTGAGGCTGTTGACCCCGCGACCCGGCCACGGATTAGCGGAAGACGACGGAACGAACAAATAGACGTGGAAATTTCTTCAGGTCGGTTGTTTATTCTGAATAATAAGCTTCAAATATAATGCAAGACACCATTTTCACACTCAGGATGTTGTATTGCTACTCCACTCAGGAATTGGAGGTCATTGTGGTGTACTGGGGGGTACAGAATCATTCACAACAAGAATGCACACATTTCATTGAACTGGAAGAAGTAAATAAAGCACTTCACATACTCTAGTGATTTCTACATCTACATGACTTGATTTGTCACAGATTGATCAATTCTTCGACCAACAGCCAAACTTGGCAGCATCACAAACTGATACCACCAGTACAAACATCCACCCCAAAAAACACAAAAATACAAAAACGTACTGAAATAACCTGCAGTGTGGCTTCACGTATAATCACACTTAGCTTAATTTTTCCAACATTACAATGGAAATTTCAGCAAAGACCTAGCTGCTTACTGTGAGAGATGTTAGTGCTTTGCTGATTATTGTAGAGAATTTTTTTTTTTTTACAATCACAGCAGAAGCTGCTGCTAGACATTTTCTGAGTAGTTTGCAGTGTGGCTTGAATTATGCTAGTGTCGAAGAAGGTTTACTGCATGCTTCTTTCACAAGCAAGGGAGAAAACAAAAGACTGAGGTAGCGGAGGTAAGCTTTAGGCAAAAAAAGGTGAGAAATAAAAAGGGTCACCTGGTCAACAACTCAGATTATTTAAAGGCACTTGGGTTGTGGAGTGGCAGGCGTAGGAAATAAAAGTAAAGCAAGACTAAAAGTTTGTTTTCAGCTTTAAGTTTAACTGTAAGCCGGATAAAAAAACAAAAGCCCTTAACATACATATATATAAAACATAGTCTATTTTCAGGTAAAATACTTCATGTTGGCAATGAAAAAAATATTCAAGCAGCCGTATAAAAAAAATTATGCATAGCGTTAAGAACAAAATTATAAAAATCAGTGGTTCAACAAAGACAAAACCCTTCATATTATCAGATTGTATAATTATTCAGAACAAAATTGTAGCTTTGTAGTGGTAATGCATCTGTATTCCATCAACATCATGATGTGTTGTGTGACTCCAATAAGCTACAGAACAAGTAGTGGTTAAATTGAATCATTACCAAAATGTTACCACATGAGGAGTAGCTTATTAAAACACCCGCAAAGCGCTCTGCCATGCTAGATTAAACTCTAGCGACAAGCTGAAAAAATTTTAATCACAGAACACACACATGCCAATGGTGAGGGTTACACTGTTCTAGTGGTCAAAGATACAACAAAAGTAATACTAAAAGAAATGTCTCTAAAACAAAATATGATTGGTTAAAATTCAATTTAAAAAAATTCAGGCCAATATGGCTAAAAAAAAAAAAAGGAAGTTTTGGTGGTTAAGATTTTGAGAACCACTCATCAATAAGTCCAATAATGCTTATAAGGCTTTTATGACAATAAAAAAGGCATACATTTGTTGAGCATAAAATATGCTAATTTTAAGCCCAGGAGTTTATTGAATTCATAAACAGCAAGTGGTAGCCCACCTGATGAGTGTTGTGTTCATATAGCGTGTTAGGATGACAAACATTTGCCATCATAAAGTTTGTGGGGGACACAAAACATTGGTAAAATCCCAGTGCTGAAATTTTTGTAGTGCTGAATTTAAAAGAAACAGTATAAAGAAACATTTTCTCTGTTTTATTATGTGGACTGCAGACTAAAGATGTGGATTAAGGAGATTTTGAGCCATTGTGTATTGAGAAATCTAATATTTCCTTTTGGTCTTATTGGTTGAAAAAATATTCAATGCAAGTGAAGTAAATGTAAAAATACAAGCCAAAAAAATCTTCTGCACCTCATGACTTTTGATCCAATCAGTAGGATTATGAAAAGTTGATCAAAGTCAGAATAACTTGCATAAAACTCCCTTTAGTCAGAAGTGGCCCACTTTTGACATTTGGATAATACATTTTAGATTTATCTCGCTCACACCTACTTTGCTAGCATTATAATTTCCAAATAATTCTTGATAGCACAAGGACGGCATTGTTTTCCTTTTATTACTTTTAGAGAAAATTAGTTTGGACAAATGGAACAGCACTTTTAAAACCTTTCAGTGTTCGTTTGTGTAGCAAATGGAAAAAGACTAAATGAAACATTTCCTGATGTTATTTGAGATTGAATGCCAGTAGGGGACGCTCTTCCCTCCTCTGCCAGGGGCTTTTCTTTTCTTCCTCTCCATCATCATGTGGTGCATCATCATCGGGGGAGGCTGACAGCAATGTATCATCAGTCTTGTAAGTCAGATCCTCTGGTGTTGGAAGTGGAGGAGGAGAAGCAGGAGATGATGGCGAAAGTGATTGTGGCTCCTGTTGCATTTGTGTTCCCTCACTTGTTTTTCCCTCCAAACCCCCCTGGTCTTGATTCTCTATTATGCCCTCTACTTTGTCTGACAGGGTAGACTCTGCTTTGCTTTCTTGGGGGCTCCACTTTTCCTCTTCGCTTCCTCCTCCACCCAAATCATTTACAAATACCAGCTGAGTGTAGGCCATTGTAGGTGCTGCAATCTTTGTTTTGTCTCTCTCTGTCTCTTTTCCCTCCTGCTCAGTATCTCTCCCCTTCCGTCCAGATCTAGGCTCATTCAAGTCCACCCCTGAGTCAAGACTGGCATCATTGCTGTTGCCGGACCTCGCGTGGCTAGAGCTATCTGTCTGACCTCCTGAACCTTGTGCATTGCCATGACATCCTGCACGCTGGAGGTCAATGTATGAGTGGCGTATATGGGCATTAGAACGTCCATCCAAAGACACAAACCAAGCTCGTGGGTGAGGTAAAGGTTTTCCTCCCCTCAGCTCCATTAAAGTCTTCTCAGCCAGTAAGGTGTCCTCTTTGTTGATTTCCACAAGAGCCGTTTCACCAAGTGCTGATGGGATAGAAATTGACTCTGGCAAGCCGAGACCTTCTCCATCAACCTGTTTGATAGAACCAGGGCTGCAGTCTGTAGAGATCTGCCCAAGTGGCTGCTGAGAATGTGAGGCATTGAGCTCGGCCTGGATGGTCTCCAAGTCACTTTGCTGGTCTGCCTGCAGAAGCAGGGCCTGACCGGACAATGGGTGCTCCCCAGGAAGCCGCATGTAGTGTGCTGGAATCACCAATGTGGGGCGCACTCTGGAGTAGCCTTCTCCAACACTCAACAGATCTACAGAGCCGCAACAAAGCAGCTGACCCGGTCGGGAGAGCAACTGGGGGTTGGCACGTTCCAGGTGGTCGACAGAACGTGACAATAGGTAATCAGTAGCCCTGCAGTCACTTGCTTCCCCTCTGCTAGGTGAGTGGGGTGGCGAGGAGGGTGACAAACAATCTATAATCCCAACACTGCTCAGCTGAGTAGCTGAAACCTGTCCATGATTGGATGATGAGAGAATCTCAGACATTTGGTTGCTGGATGAGCAAACAGAAGTGAAAGATTGACGATATCCTCTTTCTGCACCTGATGAGAGGGCAGATTTTAACTGGAACATCTCTGCTGACTGTCGGTACTCTCTGCTGCGTGGCGTCAAATTCCCGAGCGGTGAGCCATGGTGGCTGTTGTTGGCGAGTGATGAGCGGCTGTGCTTCCCATTGTAGATAAGGCCGGACTGACGCTGGTTGTTCTGAAGCTCATATGAGGACGGCTTTAACATCGGAGTGGTCATGTCGGGCTCAGCTCCAGTGGAAACAAGCTCCAGTTGCACCTGAAAACAACAAAACTTTAGAACTAGAAACTTCACACAGTTGCACATTTAGATGGTACGTAGACTTTAAGAAGATTTTGGATAGGAAATGAAGCCCTTTACATTAGAACTTAGTGTGACAAATACTGTAACTTCCACAATCCAACTTAAAACTCAGACCTTTACTGAGATTATACAGCAACTCAGCACCCCTCCTACTTCACTATAACCAGACATAAAAAATTGTGTTTTTTTTTTTAAATAAACAAAAAATGTAATATGCCATACCCTATCCCTGAGCTGCAGAAATACAGCAGGAAACACAATAGAATTTGTTTTAAGAACATTAGCTCTGGTTGTTCTTTGTGTTTGAGTTAGGTACTCAAAATTATTTTTTGATGCAGCAAAAACATGCAATTAAAGAAATACAAACCTCATTGCTGATGAGGTTCAGGTGGGACATGGAGGTGGCTTGATCTCTTTTAGAGCTGTCCAGACCAGAAGACAGAGCAAGTTTGCGGTGAGATCCTCGTGGTTTCAAACACCGTCGTCTTTGAAGCAGACACAAATCAGAAATGACTTCATTATTATTATTACATTATAAAATATTTTAAGTAGGTAGTAAACAAGCCTGTTATTTTATTATAATCAAATCAACATAATGCATTGACAGTCATTTTATGCTGTACCCCAGAATGTTCATGTCACAGAATGAGAAGTGAAGCTACACTGACAGCAAACATGATGGTAGGAATTATTCAAAACCTAAAATCATTCAAAATTATATTTTTTAGTGAATCACAAACTGCAAAATGCAGTTTTTAAAATAATCTGATGTACAATGTGATGATATGACTTTATAGATATAAAAATGTGTGAGAATATTAAAAAAAAAATCTAACCACTTTTTCCCCCTTTTTTTTTCATTTTGGAGGTTAAACCAGAAATTGTAAAAATAGCATTTTAGTACCTGCAGTAGTACAAAAAAAGGCACAAGAGGCAAAGCAGGATGAGAGCCATGCCTCCCAGTATGGTCAAAAGAAATACTGTATGGTAGGTGCTGATGTCTCTTGCCACAATTAAACCTAAAGGAAAGACAAGAAAAAGGACATTTTAATAAATATCACCCAAAAAAAGGAAAAATGAAGCATTTGATTATACGTTTAATTTTTTGTCAGTTTGATTTTATTCATTTTCGAATCAATTTTCCAAACTAATCTGAGTAAGCAAACTTTTCTTACCTGCGTGTGGAGGTGACATGGCAACCACCCAGTACCCCAGCTGGGGAGCGATGTAGTACAAAATGAGCTGGTTGCCTTCCTTCCTCACATTGGCCCAAGTGGTTTTAATCCAAGTGCCTGTTCAGTCACACAAAAACACAATCACAGAGCTTGAAATAAAAATTTTCACACATGATTAGTAGTGTCAAGAAAAACTGTAGAATAACTTAGTGAGAAAGTTACAAATGTGTGACCTGTAGCACTTGATTCTTTATAACAACGTAACACTAATTAAAACTTAGAAAAGTGCCACATGTTGCATTGGTTACCAGAGCCTTTCTAAATGTAGGTTTCTCTTAGTGCATGACCTTTAATTAGATCACCAATAGTATAAGATTGAAATAATTGTTTTTTTTATACTCAAAGCTTGAAAATGTTAATTATTGACTGACAGGGAAGAGTCGTTAGTAAATCTAAACAAGCCACAAGGAGGCAGCAGCGATGACCCATAAAAAGAAAGAAAAGCAGTTAATTCAGAAATGTCAAAACACAAAAGAAAAACATTCATTGATTTATTGGTTTTAAAGCAAATCAGTTTAAATGAACCTAATCCTTTTATTTGGGTCTTTCCTAATCCAGGAAGAAACTTAGCTTTTGTGTTTATCTCATAGAGGTGAGGAATCCACACAGACATAGAAAATGAAGGAAACAATATGCAAAGGAAGGGGCACTCAAAGAGCAAAGCAAACACATGTGAGGAAAGAGAAGGAAACACATCACAAGCAGAGGAAATCAGGGGAGAGGAATGGGATGAGAGATAAGAAGAAAACGAAAAAATGACAGAGATTGCGTGACTCAGCACTTCTATTCCAGATCGAGGCCTGTGCTCAGCCCTGCCCGGACCCACTCTAATCTTGTCTGATTGTCTTGTCTCGTCCCCACAGGGGAATCCTCTCACTGTGACTGACCTGTTTAATAGTGACATTTAATGACTCGATTCCCACGCTTCTGTACAATACAGTGACGAAAAACTGTCAATTACTAAAGCAATGCAAACATGGAGAAAGCCAACAAAACCGAAATACATGACTTGTCCCCTTTTCTTTTTATGTTAAGTCAACATAGCCTGCTAAAGATAGCGCGTTCATCAGTGGGAGGTGCACCCATTTGCATCATTAAACTCCCTTTAAGAAGAAGGTGTGTTTGTTTGAGAAGCACAGATGCATCAGGTAGTTCATCTGTATTTCATATTGTGTCATTTTCCTTCACGCTACAACATCAGAGGAACAGGTTTCCATGCGTGGCACACTTCAGAAGCAGCGTTTTCATTGTGAGATATTTTCTCTGAAATATTCCTTTCAAACAAGCAGTTGTTTTTAGCCTTTTACTATTGGAGGTTTACTATTCAATGTTTAGCACAAGCACACAAGTTTTTTATGTTTCTATTCAAAGAACAATTTCATTGAAGAGTCGGGTCTTTCTCTTGTGTTACTTATTTGGCAAGTTGCTAAGGGACAAGATACACCCTTTTTGTTGTGGAAATACTTGCTTATGTGGTTGTGCTGAGGGGAGTTTTTTCAAAGCTTTTTTAAAAGATCTGGATGTTTGTACTTTGAGCACTTAAAACTGAACACTGAGATCTTCTAAAATATCCAATGAGGATTCCTCCATCTCTTTTCACTGCTTATAACATGTATACCCAGAGGATTTTTACATTGACTAGAGAGCAAAAATGCTACTGTTGAGAAACAAACAGCCCTGTTACAGAAAGAGCTAGATAATGTGTTTACCATTCATCATCTGTGCAACTATGCACCAAATAACAAAACTAAAAGTTTGTCATTTTTACCCAGTTACAGGTGAAGTCCCCAAACTCATAAAACACTCGTTTTCTGCCTCAGTCAACTATTTTTCTACACTTTTTAAAAAGTGGGGGGAAACTCCACAAACAGCAGCACTGCAAATCACCAAGTTTCAAAAGTCTTTCATTTGGCCTGAAAGCTTCAGTCAGCACTGACTTGTCAAAGATTGGTTCACCGACTCTGGAATTCCCTCGGCTCTGGGGAAAACTTTCTCCCATTTTTTGAGCCGACACTTTGAATTTATTGATCTCAAATTTCTGCCCCTTTCACAAACAAGCAGCTTCTTAAATCAAGTATCCAAATCTCTACTTAACCAATTAATTATAACAACATATGCTTAATTTCTCATATTTATTGCCTCTTAATTACCAATTATCATTTACTTTTTTTCCCAGCTTAACACAATATCATTATTTGAGCCAAGAAACTGTTAAAACACTGCTAATGCATTGGAAAAGTACAAGCTTTACAGCCATCATGTGGAGAAGCAGAAAGCTCTTGAAATGTGACTCATGTTCTTGGAGACAGATGTTTTATTGAGCAGACTGGATAGATCCAACCGATAATCCACCCACATTTTTAGGGCCCTGTCTAAAAAGAACTGTGTTAGTCACACAGTGGGGTGTTTGATAAGAAGTTTAAAAAGTGCTGAAACAAATCAAAATCTCCAGAGGGCCTTGAAGCACCTTTATGAGCCTGAAATCATAAGGTCTTTGTTATTGTTTAGTCTCGTCTTGAATTTTTGTTCAGGCAGATTATGCATTATAGGCTCAAACTTGTGATGTGTTAGAATTCTTTGATTTGTAGATTAATACAGTATGTTGCCACATGCTGCCCATTGTGTGACCTTATGAATACAGTAATTCATCTCTGTGAAATCCAGCTACAAATTATGAATTGACTTCCTAGGACAATAATGCACATGTTTTGTATAAGTTTTCATTTTTATTTAGATGTTCAATACTATTTTATTAACTGATCTGTAAGTACATTTTGAAAAAATCATAAACTCATAAACATTATTGGTTTTGTCATTTACACATAAGATGTGGTGGTGCTGCATCGATCGCAACCTGCCGGTAGCTCCCAGGGAACATTTTGGTCAAGACATTTGATTTAAAATAATGGAATTTTTTAAATTTATCCTTAGCATGAAGTTTTTTCATTTTATTTTCATAAAGGCAGAGGTGTACACTAAGAAAGACTGCCCATTGGTTGCTATAGTTACAGTTAAAGAAATCAAACAGCACAACCTTCTCCTATTCTTCTTTTCTGCATCTGTCTTAGTGTGTTTACAATCAGAAAAATTGAGACCATTAATCTTAATAGTCACGCCCTCTCCCACATTGTAAGAAGTAAAATGTTTCTCTTGCATTCCGGGTAATTCCTCCAAAAGGGTCAGGAATACTGATAATAAATATGTCATCAAGTTATCAAAAAACAACAAAAAAATAGTGCAAAAATAACAAAGTGTTCAATATTTTAACTAAATGATAGATTATGATATTTTTTTATTTTTATATATATATTTTTTATTTTTTCATTTATATTTAAAGTAATATCAATCACTATTTAAATATTTGACTTTTTTGTCTGCAAATATTTTGGACTTTGTCAATATTAGTAGCCTTCATGTTAAAACAGTGTGAACACGCTTGTGTTAAGACGTCAACTGAATAGTCAATCTTAAATAACCCTCTAGGGCAGTGTTTCAGACCACTTTTTGAAAAAGAAAAAAAAAAAGACCCAAAACATTACAGGTATAAAATATCTTTTACCGGATCGGTACTTACCAAAATGTGGGTCAAATCTCCAAGCATGTATTTGGTCATTTTCTCTCAAACCACAATCGGCTGGCAAAGGAACAGAGACTCTGATTGCCCCATTTACTTGCAACTCCACTCCATCACTAGTCAATAGATGAACAGAAACGGCAACCACAGCAGTCAGCTCAAACGTCTTCTCCGTGCCTGTCCAAAAAAGCAAAGGAGTAGTAAAAAAAAGTCATCAGAAGAAAAAGGAACTGGAGTAAGGTGCAGATTGGGGCGAGTGGACACAGGAACCGACAGCAGGAGGCGGGAGGCTAGCATAATAACTTAGATAAAGGAGAGACAGACCGGAAAGAAAACAAGGGAAAGACAGGAAAGAAGGAAATGGGGGTGAAAAAACATGGATATCAGGGTTGGAAAGTGTCACAGGGTGCAAATGAGCCTAGCGCTGTTTGGAGGGAGCAGGCATTGAAGTAGTGTGCACATTAAAACAAAAATGGGAACATGGAAAAAGATTTTTAAAAAAAAATCAAATTGGTCACACCCATGTCGAAAACAAATCAGTGTGTGCATTTAAAACTTAGCAAGGTTGGAAACAGAAACAGTAAAAAAGTGTAACAATCCTGTACAATCCGTACTTTTGTTACCATTTCCCTTCAACACCCCACGGCACAGTGAAGCTACTAGTTAAATGCCAACAAAAAGACCAGATTGGATTACCCAAGAGTATGCTAGTATAACTCTTAAATCAGAAAAGAGATCATTCTAGGTTACTAAGTTTCAGGAGGTCAGAAAAAGGTCTTCTGGTGTTCCTGATGAACCTTCACAGAAGCTTCTTCTTCTTCGCTCTCCTATAATCTGCATCCTGTTTGTGAAATTTGGTTTCTGACAAAGATCTAAGGTTTCACTCTCACCTGTGTTGTTGTTGCCAAGAATTTGCAAGTGTGGAAAGTGCTGGATGTGAGCAGGGGAGCTTGTGACAGTTAGCAGAGCGGTCAGGTTGGCGTAGGATGTGTTGGTAGGAAGATGCAAACCTCCGCGGTGGAAATTTACACTGGGTTGGTGTCTGAAACCTTTGAGAGAAGACAGATTTTTAGAATTTGTGAACAAAAATTTCACAGTACAACTAATTTTCAAGTTTTAGTTGAGCTTATCTAAGAATCTTTCGCTTATATTGTGAATGTAAAGCCAAAAAATGAACACTTATATCAATTAAAAATGAAATGCAACAAATGAGACATTTTCCTACATAAAAATGATCACAGCAAAAATTTTAGATGCTCAATTTAAATTCAAATGTAAACATAATTTAATCTGTGCATAAAAAATTGATGAAACCTACTACATCACACATTATGAGTCAATATTTTTAATATTGTTTGTTTTAGCATACAGTATATTACAAGGTACTCTTGTAAGCCTCATCTTATCTTAATGCTGTTTGCACATCGTCACCCATCATCTAAGCTTAATAGAAGCAACTCCATTAACATTATACAAATCAATATAAAAACAATCACATCCCATTCTACCTTTGCTACCAGCTGGTGAGATTAACAATTTTGTTTTATTACGATAAAAAGACTTGTCTGAACAGCTGTTTTGTTTAATTTATCATCCCTAATACCTCTAATCAAGTTTTCTGTCATATTAAATTCAAATCAAAAGGAAAAAGACATGTAGAAGGAATCAGAAAGGTGATGTCATTTTGATCCAACTCTGCAGAATGCACATTCCTGAGCAGTGAGACAGGACCCAGCTGAATACAAGAGTTCACTGTGTTTGTGTTACTTTTGGTCTTCAATATGATTTTTGGGTTTGTAGAAAAGCTCAACTTTTATGTTCCTGTCTAAAACTTATCTCCTGAAACCAAAGTTGGGATTTTTTTTTGTTCTACGGCCCTGTTTTTGTGAAAGAAGATTACCTTACAGCTTTTCTTTGTGTGCTCCTTTCCTTAACTCTCCTTGTCTTTTTCCCTCCATTTTTTCCTCCCTTCATCTGTTCCTCCTGCTGTTGGACACCGCTCTACCCATCCCCCTTTCTCCCGTTACCCCTATTCTCTGTAACCGCTCCACCCACAACTCTGCTTTGAAGAAATCTGTACCCCCTGCTTTTATTATTTATATTTGTGCCAAAAGCCAAGGTTTATCACTCCCCTGGGTGCTCAAGTTCACAAAACATAGTGACAAACAGAGTGTGTCAGAGAGTGGGTACTACCATGCTCCATCCACCCTGGCACGTGCTTTGATGCGTCTCAAAAGGTTTACATGTTAGTGGAGCCTGCTGCATATATATCTTTAAAGGGCTTTTCCCCACTCTTTTTGTCTGGTTACACACTGACACATCAAATTACACCCTTGTTGGTCACCAACACACAAAAGAGCAAGACAAAGAGATAGACAAGATTTGCCGAAGAAGAATGGCTCTTCTATTATAATCATATCTCAACAAAGAAGCTGAACTACAAAGATGCTAAAATATAGTTTCACATGTACATTAATATATACATCTGTATATACTGTATAAAATAAAATATAATTCTCCCTCATGTTTCGCTGCTGGCCTGCAAGTTATTTGAAACATTCAAAAAGTTTCAAACTTGTGTTATTTTTTTCTAAGAAATTATGCTTATACATTTATTTGTTTAACCATTTAAACAAAGTTTTTGAGCAATAAACAAGTTTATTTACAATTGGTGACCAGAAATGCACTTAAATGTGTCTACCTTGTAGTCCTGAAACAATCTCGACTGTATCTTCATACACCATCAGGGTTGCAGCTCTTTCCGGAAGCAGATCCAGACTGATGGAGGAAAATACTAACAAAAAAAAAAACACAAGAAAAATGTAAGAAAATTAAATAAAAAATGAGTGAAATCTACATGCATTCATACACTAAAATGTACTTGCTGTCATCAGACACTAAAAATCAAAACTCTATATGTTTATTTGTTCTCTTTCATCCAATCAAAAGTCTGACCTGTCCATCTACACTTTTTTCTTTGTACTTCCTTCATTTCACTACTGTATTGTTCAGAGCTGGTAAGCGTGATAATCCAATTGGCCATCATTCTTTTGGCTCATAATAACCCCCAAATCCTTCCCCTTCTGCAACGCACACACACTCACAATTTACCCGGACTCTTGGGAGGTACTTTGTGTATGAGTCTGTCTGAGTGTTGGTGAAAGGAAAGCTCAAGCAGCCCCCTTGCTGGGTTTTGGCATCTAGTGTAATAAATTAGTAATGGAGCACTCCACTAATCATTAGCTCACATACCTGGCACAATTTGCCTTCATTTTTATTTCATCTAAACAATGCTGTTATTATCTGCATGCACACGCAATGAGGAGATTTTATCCTTTTAAATGTTAATGATTCCTAATTACCCTTTTACATAAGTTTTAAAATATAAGACTCACATTTATTCAGGGCACTGGAGATTATTTGCACCTACCAGGTAATCTGGTGGGAGTCCAGGGAACAGAGTTTGGAACGTATCCTCTTTTTGTCGCGGTGACGACCAAAGGTGTCCCCAGGCGATAGGAGAAGTGCAGGTAGGCGTTGCCATCAGCTAACGAGGTTTCCGTTGTTAAAGAAGTGTGATTGGCAAAGAGCTGAATTGTGGCTCCGAAAAGGGGTTGATGAGTGCTGGCATCACTCAGGTGAACCTTCAGAGTAACTTCTGTTAACACAAAAATAAACGTTTGCTGCTTCTGCGTTTCTGAAAAAACAATGAGTTGGGTTTTTTTGTCTAATGCAGGCGTCATTGGTGTCATTCTAATTACAAACATCTAAAATACAATAATCCCATTAACTGTGTTTAGTTGGTATGTGAGACGTTTTTGGCATCTGATCAACATCTCAGCCAAATAGACTGGTGTCTGAACCCTTTTTGGATTCATGCCAATGGCACTTCCCCTCCTAAACAATGAAGCATTTCCATCCCTCAAAGAAGTGTTTGACCTGGTGGAAAAAAATAACCGCATATACAAAAATTATTTAGCTGAAAAAAAAAAATCATCCCATTTATACCACACACCAAATTCACACAACTTTTTGATAATCAATCTGCTTTGTCAGATTACATTATACAATAATAAAGAACTTGGGATAATTACCTAGCGAAGTGCACCATCACAAATTAGAGAGTAAAATTTCACTTAATGTTTAATTTGATAAATGAAAAACATTTGAACAACTTTAAACTAATGCTAAACTGTGAAACTGATGCTCATCCCGGGGAAGGGATCTCTCTTTCGTGTGGATCCCCATGAGGTTTCTTCTTTTTTCCCCACTGATGTTTTTTTTATGAGTTTTTCCTCACCGCGAAGGAGAGTCTAAGGGCAGGAATGTGCTAATATTGTATATCTAGTATTTGTTAGTTTACTTGCTGTGTATTGTGTTTATAGATTCCTCCTTTTTCTTGTTTTTCATCTTCTGAGTCTGCAATGGGAAGCCCTTTGAGACAGAAATTCTGTGATTTTGGGCTATACAAATAAAATTGAATAGAATTAAACTCATAAGAAAAACTGTGGAAGATGGGGAAATTAAGCTTAATACTTATTTGGACAGTTTAATTTTAAAAAAATAAAACATTTTTAAATCCCCAAAAGAAGCATTTGTATCTACTTTTGATCATTTGTTCATTATTTATGACATATTTATTATTAATTGTGAAATATCTGGCCGCTATTGATAAGACTTTACTGCATAAAGAGGTAAAAGTCTTAAAAGCTATCAGACAAAAAAAGTACAATCAAACTAAGTTTGACCACACCGCATGCTGGAATCCTAACTCAAAGGTATGACAAACAGAACCTTTGTGGGAAGGACACCCTACTTTTCTAAGCCACACAAAGCCACGCTGTCCCTCTCTTCACACACAACCTGGACGATCACCAGCTCCCGAAGACCTTTGGTGATCTCTTAAATTAAAGCTTGAATTTTTTTTCCCTCTTTAGACATTTATGTCATAAAGATGCTTGCAACCTCAACTCTTACCAAATAATAATGTGCTGTACTTCTTTCTTGTTACCCCACCCTCCGTGACACATGTGCTAAAACACATAGCTATCCTGAAAAAGACACATCCCCTCCCCCACGTCAGGGGATCTTTCAGCCCATGAAAAACCTTTGTTGATCGGAGGAGGAAGAGTTCACCCACAGTGCAGACTCCACCTATAAATGATCTGTGATGAATAGAGTGAAAGAGGTAAATAGTGTTTAATGGAAGGCAGAGAGACGTGTCAGTCCCAGCGATGTGGATAGTATTCTATGGTGTGAAAATCCGTAGTGAACACTCATTTCATTATTATCCTTTATTAGATTACCGTCACAGCACAGGACGGGAAAACTAGACTGGATTTTCCCTCAACAGAAACTACTTGCATTGAGATTGTGTGTGTTTGAGGGATCATGACCTCACTTCCTGTCCCACTCCCACTGATATGCAACTATGGGTACCAGCTGTGCTCACTTAAAAAGAAAACTCTCATGGGAGACTCAGACTGACACACACATACACAAATGCAACAGTCCCCTCCCAGTCCTCATCCAATAAATCAGCAATGAGGTGACATCATTGTTAAACAAGCTAAGGGACTCAGAGAGCACTTCTCGGTCTAAGTAATAACCCCAGACCCTGTCTTTGCAGAGAAAATACTACCACCGTAGATGCCTGCTGCTCAGTGACTTTCTGTTTGATGACCATATGGAGGGAAAAAACCATGAGAGCTTGGCCTGCCCGACACCCTAATCTCAGACCAATTATCCACCGCGCCAGCCACCGGGTGTTTGTGTTTGGATGCAAAGAGATAAATCCAAAAGAAAAACAGAAGGAGTAGAAGAATGATTGTGTGTAGTTTCTCCCTCTACACCTCAAATTACATTTCTGGGAGGCTATTCATTTCATCACCGCTAAAATGAGATGTGAATTGGACGTGGTTGGTATGGTTGGCCTTTGCTGGGTGTGTAGGTGTTCTTCCAAAGATAGAAAAGAAGGCTGCTGTAGAAGATGCATCCTTTTGTAGTATACATTATCATTCTCTTTTACTTGTGAAGCAGCAACAGTCAGAAAATCTTGTGTTTCATCAATGTAAAGACTTTCAATGACCAAACTGTAAAAATGACTCAATATGTTTGGTGAAATGTACAATTTTTTTATCTAAGCAATGTAAAAACACGTTATTATATTAGATTCATATGTTAGTTGTAATTGTTGCCAAATACATTTAATACCAAATATTAAAATAGTCAGATAATTTGTTTAGCTCTGAATGAGAAGACAGTGATATCAAACCAATCTGAAGCAGAAGCACATGGTTAATTATGAGAAAATGTAGAAATCATGTGAGTCAATTGGAAGAACAGGACGTTGCACTAAACACAAACGCACAACACATTACTCTGAGAAGGTAAAATGCTGTTGAAAAAAATACAAATAGACGATTTTGTGGTTTTCTCTTAAGTGCTATGTAAACTTAATCTTAAAAAAATATTTTGGCGCATTGACAAAAAAATCTCGTCATTGCAGAAGTTAAAAAAAGATGTGATGTGTGAGAAACACAAAATCCACACATACATGGATTGTTTAAAATTTGCCTATATAACATATTGTCAATGACGTAAGAGAAAAAAACGCAAACATTTTTTTCATTAATTATAGATTTTGACTTACAAAAGGAGTATGTCTCCAAAAGTAAAAGGTGGCATACCGTAAATAGCTTTACCTGAGAAGCACATCATTAATCAGATGAATGATGTGTTTCAGCATCTGCATTTTAATGGGAAAATTTACTCAAACTTTAATGTACAACCCATTTAGCTTAGAGCTAAAAGACTACTTTGTAAAAAAAAAAAAAAAGACTTCTTAGAAGACTCCTTGTGTGTTCTCTCAAACTTTCTGTAACAATGTCAAAAAAAATAGCTCTTTTCAAACTTTTCACTTAATGCTGTAAAAACCATGTAATTGTATAATTCATTCTATTACCTGACATTTCCCCTAACAATGTTGAGTGAACCTAATCTTGATAGCAGTAACAAATTACCTCACAAAAACTGGAATGGCTAAAATTCTTTTCCAATTAGGCGACATATTGTCTTATTTTCAACCCAAATAAATTCCTAAAAAGATCCCAATGGGATCCTTCCTATTTTTATTTATTTATTTTTTACTGACGATGCAGTCCCAGTATTGCTGGCAGAAAACTGTTGGCTAAGTAAAGTTCAGCTTGTACAGTCTATTTTTTTAATTACTAAACAAAATTAGGGCAGCTTTTCCTTCTCATTAGAAAGTGTTTAGCAGCTTACCCATTCCAAACTCAGAAAGAATGTATCCAGGTCAAAAAATCTTCTTAAGTGCCAGTGTTGAAAAACCTTTTTCCAAATTTTTTAAAAACCGTTCATTAATTAGTACCTTTCTGTAAACAGAAGTTGAAATACTAAAGTGATGTGCACAGCCTTTGTTTATATTTTAAGAGGTTTAACTTTTTTTATTGCCTGGTGACAAAAAGGTTGTAGCGTAGAGTTCAATTTAATTGCAGGTGCTCTAATGAGATAAAAAAAAAAACAACCAAATTTAGCTGCAAACAAGGAGCCGAATATCAAAGAAACAGATTCAAAAACATGTTCTAGCATAAAATACAAAGACATGTCAAAATGCACATTCACAATTTAAATAAAACGTTTCCTTCTTTGGTTAAGACAGTCGATAGAATCTCAGACTTTTTTTTTTTTAACTCCCTGGATTAAAAGGGAGATCAGACAGTGACTGCAAATCGCATTAACCTACCAGGAAAGTTGGTGAGCAAAGACACTGTGGAGGTAATGGGGTCGCTTCAAATTCTTCAAACATCTCTCAATGATTAAGGGTACTGACATTGACTACAAATGCAGTGCTTTCTCATGACTTGGGGTCTGCTGGGACTCACACCAACTTCTTGTGATTAAAATCTAACTGGTAGCTGGTTACAACAGCAATTTATTGCTATACTTCCCGGCAGCCCCTCTTCAACCTCAGCAAATGTTTGCATTATAAGATGCGATGCCATTCGTATTATGAACGGTGGTAATGTGAGTAAGATCCATATCTGCGGCTAAATTATCTGTCTGGCTCCACTCAGCCATGCTGTTTGCAGGATAGACTGGGAGAAGTCTTCAATATTGACCTGAACATACCACTCAGAGTAAATGAAGGTCAATATCAGGCGAGGTGAACACAAAACACAAAAGGAGGAAGACTTCAAAAGGCAGAAAGAATTTTGCAACAATAGAAATAATCAAAGAATTGCAGTTAGGTTTTTTTGGTTTTCATAAAACTTAGGACCAAATTCAGAAATAAAATGCAACTTTCTCATCTAAGTTTTGGCTGATTTACATTGATAAGTACAGTATGTTTACATTCATATCACTACTGTCAGCAGCAGAGCAGAATGAGGCCTACATGCAGGCCAGCCAAATCTAAAAGCAAAGACAGATGACTGTGGCTATGCTTGTTATGATAAATGTAATGAGGGAAACAGATGTACCGGTATTTCCATGTAAGAAGCTATGTTGACAGAGAAACTTTGAAGTTAGCAACGTATTAAGATGCAAACAGATAAACAAGATGCATTTTGTGCTTAGGCCCGGATTTGCAGATGTGAAAGTATTCCTCTTATTGGACCGTTTAATGTAAGAAATGGTCATATGAACAGGAATATACACACTTTGTAAATCATTTTCATAAAGTTTCAACTGCATAAAATTAGCAGTGCCTTTTTACCATTTTATACTGTATGTAATAAATTCATTTGGGTTTTTTGCAGTGGTGGTAACTTATAAATCAGATTGTTTTCATTGATACATGGTGACCTGATTTCTTTGACCTTACAAAAGTACCAGACCTTTTCAAAGACAAAAGATTGTTTTGCTTATTCACACTTAACATGTCAGGTGTTCTATGGTTATACAGCATTAATGCATGGAGCAAAGTTTACCAGCTTTTCTTGACCCAGAGGAGCAACGCGGCAATCAAAATGAGGAGGAAGCTCATTTCGGCCGCTTGTATCCGCGATTTATTTCTTTCGGCCACCACGCACAGCTGGTGACCATAGGTGAGGGGTAGAAACGTTGATCGACTAGTTAATTGAGAGTTGTCATCTCCTTTCTATATTAATCTAAATATTTCTGCAAAGTTCAGACACAACATAAATGACTCAGCTGTGCAGACATGCTCACGCTACAATGAATACATGAATAACTACATAAACAACTAGCCTAGCAACAAGTAGTATATTAATTTTTTAAAAATTGGACTGTACAAGGACACAGTGGTTGTGCAGCGTTCTTGTGCTGCAAGGACACTGTACCTTGTACACTAGCCAAAACGTAGGTGACCAAAAGCCACCTTGTACATTACTTACACTAGCCAAAAATGAGGCTACTGTACATTTTTGCAGTACAGTAGCTTCACAGCAAAAAAGTTGGGGTTCGAGTCCCAGAATGAAGGAAAGGTTTGAAGCACTGTCCTTTCTGTGTGGAGTTTGCATATTCTCCTTGTGTTTGCGTGGCTTTTCTCCAGGTACTTAGGTTTCCTCCTATCCTCCAACGGTATGCATGTTAGGGTGATTAGCCGCAATGAAAATACCCCTAGGAATGAGTGTATGTGGATGATTGTGTGTGCCCTGCAACACACTGGCGACCTGTTCAGGGTGTACCCTGCCTCTTGCCAAAAATCAGCTGGGATATGCTCTAGTATCCCCTCCTCTCCATTTGGAATAAGCGTTCAGAAGACGAAACAAAACAATAAAATAGTCAAAAATATTTTTTAGGTCGAGTCCATTTGTAATTTAGTATAGCAATTTTTGGATAGACAGATGGATAATAGACATCTAGACAGATTGTTGTGTAATTTTACTGCAAAAATATATGATAAAAATCACCATAATCACTCACAACATGAATATAATGTAGAAATGGATTGTCATGACTCATTGCTGGTGAAGTCTTAAATAATGTTGAACATGGACTTTTTGGCTGTATGCAATAAAAACTTGCAAACATAGTATTTTGTCAGGACCTAAAACTATTTAACTGAAATATTTCAAAAAGGTTGGTAAAATATAAACTCAAAAACTGTGGAAATGATTAACAAACCAACAAAAGCTTCAAGACAAATCACAGAAACCTGACCTTTACTAATAAAAAACTTAGTTTCCCACAGCGACATAAAATTTATAGCCAGTCAATGTGTAACTGCAGATCATTTTCACTGAAATACTTGCAAATGAGCACTTTATAGAGAGTAAATATGTTGTTTTGTGTGTTTACCAGCTTACTTGCTAATGTTAGCCAAGTTATCCTCTCAGCAGCATCCAGACGGGTTAGCAGCTCCGTTAGCCAAAAAAATACAGCTAGCTTCATCTTTACATAGAAAATTAAACCAATAACAGACACAAACTGACTTCATACCTTGTATAAATGTATTTTCTGGCGATGTTTTGGCGAAAGCTTTGGGTAAAATGCATCCCAAAAGGCAGAAAACAATCACAGAGGTCCTGCTCCAGTCCAACATCATTGCAGATGTGTGCATCAAAGAGAGCGGTTTAAGAAACTAAGAATAAAAAAAATGTTTGGCTTTAATAAACTTACTGCTGGTTAACAACAGTGTTTAGTTTGCAGAGGAGGTAGTGCTCCATGTTCAGCAGAGTTTCAGCTTGTAAAGCTGTGTTTCTGCATCCCCAGCCTCTCTGCTCGCTCGTTTTTTTTTTTCTTTCCCCTTTTTTCTTTTTATATCTACTGGCCAGGGTCAGGGTGGAAGACAGCCCCATTCCTCTGAGATTCATACCCCACCACAACAGCACCTACAGGCGGATAGAACCAAACACAGCACCGCTAACATCTGCTGATCTATAGCGTCATCTTTAGGCCAAATTAAGGAAACTTAAAGTTGCTGAGTGTTAAAATCTATATTGTAAGGGACCCACAGAGAAGATTTATGGAAGTTGTGAAAAAGCTTGTGATGCATAAGAGTGTTAGACACATTGGAATTAAGCTCCCAGCTCAAGTGAAAGAGGCAGTCACAGTTTTTACATTTAATGCTAGGCTCAAAAAAAATTCTCTTTGAACAAACTTTATCACCATATCAGCTAGAAACAGAGAAATGTTGCAGGTATAGTTTCTAGTTGGCAGCTAGATACTAGAAGCTGGGGAAAGCGTGATACATTTGGGTTCTGTCCTCTAATTCTGTCTACTATTCTCTGCCAGACTGCCTTGGCTGCTTGACATGTCCACATCACCCTTCTTCTTCTTCTTCTTCTTCTTCTTCTTTAGTTTGCGGCATGAAGCACCAACCTGGGTGCATTACCGCCACCTACTGACTGTCACGAACCTCAAATCCTCCTCAATAACCCTGTACACCTCAAAAAAGTGTACAGGGCACCAAAACCCTTCCCCTGACGTCCATACAAAAACACCTCCTTCAAGCTCACTTGTCTCATCCCAACACTCCTCAGCACCACCATCATAGCCTCTCTATCTCCCTCATACTTTCTACATGCTAACACCACGTGATTAACCCCTTCCAACTCCCCACAGAAATCACAACACCCATCCAAATGTTTACCCAGAATCTTGAGCGTTTCATTCAATCCCGTGTGCCCAATACGTAACCTGCTAAAAACCACCTGCCCCCGCCTTCCACCACCCACCGGATCCACAGTCACCCCCACCGTCCTCTGTACTTCATACAAGTGTCGTCCCTTCACCTCTGACTCCCACTCCATCTGCCACTGCTGCATTATCCCCTTCCAGACCAACGCCTTCACCTCCCCTCGTGACAGAGCCACGACCCTCTCCACCACCACCCGATCTGCAGCCCTCTTTGCCACCTCATCCACTCGCTCATTCCCCCCAATCCCAGAATGGCCCGGAACCCACATAAACACCAACGACCCTCCTACCACCCCCGACACCATATTCATAACATCCCAAAACAAACCCTGATGATACCTCACCCTCCCCAGTTCAAGAGCCCGAACCACTGACAACGAGTCCGTGCATATAAGTACTTTCCCACCACCATGTTGCATCGCCCACACCACAGCCATCCACACTGCATATAACTCCACCGTGAAAATACATAAGTGATCTGACGTGCGAACCCCTACCTCCACTCCAGACCCTTCCACCACCATTCCCGCACCCGTCCTCCCCGAAACCGGATCCCTTGAACCATCCGTAAACACCAATGTGTAATCCCCATAATTCTCCTCAATAATACTCCTAAATGCTCCCGCCACATTCACATCCCCAAACCTCCGTCTCCACCCCACCATCCCCAATTCCACCCTCACCTCTCCCAGCCTCCACTGTGGCACCATCTGAAAATTGTCCTCCCGCTCCAACTCCAAATCCCCCACACCCAATTCCCGTGCCCACAAACCCCCTACCCACCCAAAACTCAAAGTTTCCTTCACACCCCTCTCCCAGGACCAATCCAGAACCCCCCGCCCAGGGTGAGTATGGCTCTTTCCTCTCAAGGAAACCCAATAATTCACCGCCAGGTGCTTCCTCCTCAGAGCGAGTGGCATGACACCCGCCTCCACCCTCAGGGCACTCACTGGCGAAGTCCTCAGAGCACCTAAACAAATCCTCAGGGCCTTGGCCTGCACCACATCTAAATCCCGTAACACTGTAGGCGCCGCCGAACCATAAACCACACATCCATAATCCAATCTGGATTTTATCAGGGCATCATACAGGCACCTCAAAGCTGAAAAACTGGCCCCCCAGTCCACCCCAGCTAGACATCTCATGACATTTAATACCTTATCACACTTACTGGTCAAGTACCGTACATGTTCCCTCCACACCAACTGCCTATCAAAAGTTAGACCCAGAAAACGAAAAGACCCCACCATCTCAATGTGCCTACCATAGAGCTTCAAACCCTTCACAGTGCCAACCCGGCCCCTCGCGAACATCATACCTTTTGTCTTGTCCACCGAAAATCTAAAACCCCACCTGTCACCCCAAGCCTGCACCCTGTCCATACCCTCCTGCACCTTCCCAACCACATACTCCCTGTTCCGTCCCCTCTTCCACAACGCCCCATCATCAGCAAACAGTGATCTACCTAAATCATTCCCCACCCCACTAAACACACCATTAAACATAACATTAAACAAGGTAGGGCTAATTACACTCCCCTGCGGCGTCCCATTCTCCACGTCATAAACCGACGACATCGCTCTCCCAACCCTAACCTGAATCCTCCGCCCCTCCAAGAAACTCCGAACCCAATTGAATATTCTCCCTCTAATCCCCATCGTGCGTAGTGTAATCAACAGTCCCTTCCTCCACAACATATCATAGGCTTTTTCAACATCAAAAAATACCGCCACCAAAACCTCTCTATTCACCCGTGCCTTCCTAACATCATCCTCCAACCGAACTAACGAATCCAAAGTGCTCCTACCCCTCCTAAAACCACATTGGTATTGTGACAATAGATTCCCCTTTTCTAACTTATACTCCAACCTCTGAGTTACCAACCTTTCCATCAACTTGCAGACTACAGACGTTAAAGCAATCGGCCTGTAGTTTCCTGGATCACTTGTATCCGCTCCAGGCTTCCTAATCGGGAGAATCACTGCCTCCTTCCACTCTGCCGGGACCACCCCCTCTCTCCACACCCTATTAAATAATCCCAAAAGTTTCCCTTTACCCACACTACCCAGCTGTCTGAGCATGCCATATACAATACCATCTTTACCAGGCGCCGACTGACCTCCTTTCGCCAAAGCTGTTTCCAACTCCCCCATTGTAAACACATCATTTACCACCTCCATGACATCATCATCCCTGCCCAGCTCCCCTGCAAATTCCTCCTCCAACTGCCTCCTCACAGCTCGCCCCTCCACCGACAAAGCCTCAACATTCTGAGTTTCCACAAACCGCTGTGCCAACACCTCTGCCTTTTCCTGGTCCCCAACCACAATCCGGTCCCCATTCCGTAGAGCCGGTAAATCAAAACACCGTGCACCCCCACCCATCCTCCTAATCATACCCCACACTGAACCCACCGGAGTGTCCCTACCAATAGTGCCACAATAGCCCCTCCAATAACCCCTCTTGACTGCCCGAATCGTCCTGCGTACCCTAGCCTGAGCTCTCTTATACTCCATTAAGTGCTGAAAGTTGTGTGAGCACCTCACTAAGCGTAAAGCCCGGTTCCTTTCCCTAACTACCTCAGCACACTCACTGTTCCACCACGGCACCAACCGCCTCCCGCCTCCGCCCCTGCTCCTTGGAATAAATTTCCCCGCCGCCTCCAATATGCCCCCCTTAATCCGTCCATCCAACTCCTCTATATCCAAATCTCCATCCACAGCACCCAACAATCTATCACTCTCCTCTGCAAACCCCCTCCAGTTAGCCTTATCTAACACCCACCTACCCCCACCCCGATCCACCCGTGGCCCTACCCCTATCCCCCACCTGCACCAAATCGGATAATGGTCACTGCCCATCGTGCCATCCCTATGCACCCACCACTCACACAAATGGGCCATCCCAGAAGACGCCAACGTCAAGTCCAGCGCCGACTCCCTCCCGGTTGCTACATCTAGTCTCGTTCCATGACCCGAATTCAGACATACCAAGCCTTTCCTCTCAAGCAGCTGCTCCACCACCCTACCATTAGCATCCGTCCTTTCACTTCCCCACAGCACACTATGCCCATTAAAATCCCCACACCAGAGTACAGAACCATCATCCTGTCCCTCAACACCATCCAGCTCGTCCACAGCTAAACCCCTCCCCGGGTTATAATAATTAATAACCGTAACAGACTTACTCCCTGCCCACACACGCACCACCACATACTCCCCCTCCATACCCTTCCCGACCACCTGATAAGGCAACCCCTCCCTTATAAAGGTCGCACAACCACCACCCCCCCTCTCAAGCCTGTCCCTTCGAATCCCAACAAATCCACGCAACACAAAATCAAACCTCGGTTTCAACCACGTCTCCTGAACACAAACAACATCAGGTTTAACCAAGCCACCCGCAATAAAAGCCTTAAAATCCTGACCATTAGCCAACAAACTCCTTGCATTCCACTGGAGAACTAACATAATGAACCTGTAGATACTGCCGCGTCCAACCCTGCCTGCTCATTCAAATCATCCCTAACTTCCTCCCACTTCAAACCAACCAGACCAAAGTGATGCACAGCCGCCTTAACCACAACCTGTAACCTCTCCGTCTTAGATTTTAAACCAGCAGTAGCATTTATCACCCCTGCAACAAAAGCCACCAAGGTCCGTGGCGACACCCACCCCACCTGACCACCGTCAGATACTCCCACAACAGCACTAACCGTCCCCAATCCAGACGACCTCACTTCAGAACCCCCAACAGCCTTCACAGCTTCCGCATAAGACAATTTACCCTCCCGACGAACCTGCTGCACCCTCAACTCCTTCTTCATGGCCTCACACCCCATAAATGAAACACTATGTCCTCCTCCACAATTGCAACACTTAAGTCCCACGCCCTCCCCACATGGCCCCTCCTCGTGGTCACCACTACACCGACCACACCTCCTACCATTCCTGCACGCCCAGGCCATATGTCCAAACTGCTGGCACTTAAAGCACCTGATAGGCGCCCTGACAAACTCCCTCACCCTGTATCTTATTAATCCAAAATACACCATCCCTGGCAAATCTTTGCCCTCAAACAATACCTTCACCGACACAGTGTCTGCTCTAACTCCCGCTCTGACAAGCTTCTCCACCCTCACCACCCGTCCCCTATCCACTCTCAAGTGTTTAACCAGGTCCTCCTCACTGACCCCCCCCGGAACCCCTGATATAACCCCAGCACACCCACCCCCTGATCTATCCCCCACTCTAACCACTCTGACAACCTTACACTTCCCTACCACTTGCAATTTCATAGCTTTACCAACCTGATCTACATCCCCACATCCTATCAAAAGATTCCCATCATCCAACACCCTAGCAAACCGAACTTCCCCCACCTTGTCCTTCAAAACCCTGGTCAGTCTCAAAGGATCATAACCCCTCAATCCCTCACCCCCATCAAACCTAACCACCACGTGAAACACACCCATCCTTCCGCGACCCTGTCCCTCCCCCCTATCCGTGCCACCATCCCCCCCTGACAGACGAGACTTCCGTTTAATACCCTTAGTAGACCATCCCTCCCCTGAGTCCGACCCTTCCCCACCACCAACCTCCCCCGCCCGACCATCCAACCCCCCGCACACACCCCCGTCAACTTCCATCAACCCCTAATCGGTGACCGCAGGCGGACCAGTCCGGACCTGTACAGGCCGTCGGTTGGCCGCCCACAGGACAACCGTATACCCCCACCACCCACAAACAAAAGAAAAAAGACGCACCACAAAACAAACTCACGCCAATTCAACCAACCCAAACAAAAAAACCACGACTAAACTACCCAAAGGAAACATCCAAGTCCTTCCGGACTCAGCACAGTTCAATTCCGATCAACTCCAGCTGAAGAGCTTCTCTTGTCTGAAGCCCCAGAGATTGCATCAATCCGACTTGAATTTTTGAATCCATCACCCTTCTTGTGACTCCTAACCCATTTTATTCATTCCTCTCTGTCTTCACCTAGTGTTTTACACCTCTAGTTGGTAAAGTATGATTCACATGTTTTTCGTCTCTCTTTCTTGCTTCTTTCACATTGGGAGAGAGTTTTGTTTTAGATTCCCGATATGCCCATATTCTGTTCTGGGCATCCCCAGACTGAGGAAGCCTCCGTGCTTGGTCTGTCATCCTCTCTCTATTAGGATGAAGCCCATCTACGTATTTCTTCAGATATAAAGTTGTGGGGTATAATAAGCTAATGCATTTAGTATTTATTTATTTCACAGTATTTATTTCACAGTCCTAGACACATTGGCTGATCCCTTTTTCTTGTGAGTCCCCATGAGATTTCTTCTTTTTTTTTTCCACACTGCTGGGTTTTTTTTAAGTTCATCCTCATTGTGAATGGGCTGAAATTTTGTTTGTTAGCTTTTGTTTAGTTAGCTTTTGGCTGTGTATTTGTGTATGTACAGTACTTTTTTCTTGTTCTTTGTTTGTCATTATACTTTTTTTTTTCTGCAAAAAACACTGAGTTGCTGTACAATTAAACTTGACTAGTCTAACAAAATAAAGTTAACCATATTATCCATGTGCATGCTACAAATTTGGCTTTACAATTTACTCCTTGCATTTATTAAGCTTGTGACATGATTTTTTAAAGTTGTGTATCATATGTAACCTGTTATCAGTTTTGTTTTGTTTTTTCATTTTTGCTTGAGTCAAATTTCAAATTTTTAAACCCACCCCACAAGGCTAGCAAAACAGTTTCACATATTGGGATTTAAAAATTCTTAACTCAATGCACTACCTTCTCAACTTAAACCACACTCAATGCAAATTTAAAATGTTTTTTCTTTGTTTCCATTAAGAATCATCTCAACATGTAATGGTTTGACAGCTAACTTTCTCCTTCAAACTAGACCAAGTGAAAATAAAAATGAAGTGTATAGCCGAAACAATTATGTGAGAGCTGATTGTCACAAAGACTTCAATTGTAACAGAAAACAAATCAGAAGTTTATGTGTCACTGTGTTCCATTAGAAATTATGGATCATTAATAGCTTTTACCACTGTTTCCCTACCAATCTCGTCTTTCAATAGTTCACAAGTGCTTAAACATTATTATAAATGCTTATAGAATATTTGTTCAGGTTGCTTCTCATTTGTGAATCTAAATAAAGGGAACTTCGTTCTTGACAGCAGCTAAAAAAAAGAGACGCAACACACATCAAACTTCCACATCGAATCTACTTTCCATGGTGGTTAGGTAGTAAAAAGATGAAGTGCTCGATTGCCATACTCCTGATTGTCAACAACTTTGTTGTCTTTTCTCAATGTAAGAACAAGTTTTTTTTACTATTACTTATTTTCCTGGACTTTAAATATTTCACACTCATAACACATGCTTCAGATAAACAATTTTACTCATTAATACCGAAAATAATTCATCACAAACTAACATATTCTGAAATAGATTGAAATCTTTGCAGTGATTGCATGATTTTATTATAGCACATAATAGCACCTGTTTTCATTTTTATTTTCAGTTCAACATGAAGTTCTATATTTCATTGGCTGCTTTGTGAATGGGACACCTGAGGTGGAGTTTGAGTTTGATGGTGAGGAGATGTTGTACTATGATTTTCAAAAAGATAAACCTGTGCTTACTGCACCAAGTTTTGTTCATGCTGACCCAAGCTCAACTTGGCTGGGATTATCAATCTTGAACTCTCCACTGAAGGAAAAGAAATTGTGCTCAGACATGGCACAGCTTTTTCAAATTAGAGAGAAATTATCAGCTGAAGCGAAAGGTAACTGCACAATAACATTTATATCTGTACTAACAAAGCTAATTGCTGATGAAGTGTTTGGTTTTCTTTTAATGATAGATCCTCCAGAGACCATAGTCTACACTGCCAGACAAGTGGAAGAAGGAGTTAGAAACAGCCTAATATGCTTTGTGAATTATTTCTATCCACCTTCCATTAATATCAGTTGGACCAAAAATGGCCATCCAGTCACAGAAGGGGTTTCGCTGAGTCGGTATTATCCTAATACCGATCAAACTTTCCGGCAGTTCTCAATGCTGATGTTTATGCCAAGTGAAGGTGATATTTACAGCTGCAGTGTGCAGCATTTAGCTTTAGACTCACCCAAGACAAGAATCTGGGGTAAATCTTTTTCTATATTTCATGAGAAATTAAAACCATTAATTATTCAATGAGCCTATATTAAACATTTTAAAATGTTTTTATGGTTGTTTTTACAGAAGTTGAATTTACCAAAGAAGATGAAAGTTCTGGACCTGATATATTCTGTGGAGCTGGCCTTGCTCTGGGTTTGATTGGAATCACAACTGGAATATTTTTCTTTGTGAAGGGTTATTATAAAAGCTAAATCTTTGTTGTTCATCACAAAATACTTTTAGAGGTGCTCTGAATAACTTATGGTCTTATAATATTGATCATCTTTAGGCCCAAAAAGTTGATGTAAAACTAAGATGTGTTGATGTGAGATGTGTTGTAACAGACTTTTTAAAGAAAAAAAAAACAGCTTTTGTGTGATGATGTTTTAGTGATGTTCTTGTTGCAACTTATTCTGATGAACGTGTTCAGTAATTTCTTTAGCCATGCTCTTTCCCCATTGTGCGACAAATAAAGGTTTTCTTGATTCTTGATTATTGTTTGCACTTCTAGTTAGATGGTAATTGCATTTTGTTGCTCTGTACTGACGATAAAGACAACATAGCTTATAAGGTTGATTTTGATCTACTATACGTCATTTTTTTCCATCGTGTTGTATACACATAAGCACTGAGGCTCTCCAGCTTTATTTAAACCATCTCACAATCTTGTTCTGCAACTTTGTACAAAGATTTAACGTGAAAAAGAAAAAGAATGCATTGTGATTGGAGAAAACAAGATAAAGGGTTTAGAACAACTTTATTTGTTTAAATTAGTTATTGAGAATGACAATGAATCTCATCCTATGGTGTATGTTCAAAACCAAAAAAAGAGAAACAAAAACATCCATTTCTGGCACACTATGCTAAAATAAAAGAAAAAAGAAAACATCGAAGCAAATATATTCAATATTTGCCGAAATGTTTTAGGGGAGTAGGAAGTAGATTTGCCCTTTTAACTCCTCTTCCCATTTCATTTGCAAAAAATGAATGAGGTGGTTCGGGCATCTGGTCAGGATGGCCCTCGAGTGCCTCGCTGGTGAGGTGTCTCGGGCACATCCCATCGGGAGGAGACCAAGAGGCAGACCCCGGACCCGCTGGAGAGACTATGTCTCACAGCCGGCTGGGGAATAACTCGGGATCCTTTCGGGTGAGCTGGAGGATGCAGCTGGGTGAAGGAAGCCTGGACTCCCCATCTAGGGCTGTTACCCCGCGACCCGGCCCCAGATGAGCGGCAGACGATGGAACGAAAAGTTAAAAAACTAAATTTTCGTGTTTCAACATTGTTCCAGTTAGCCAAGGTCATTTATTTATTTGGTCATAATTTCTTAATATATTCATTTTAGAATTTTGGTATTTGATAAATTCTATTTGGTTAAAAAGTATTTTAAACGTGTAACAACATGTTCTGAAGTATCTTTAGATTTTAACACAGTTCAACACCATATACAGATTAACCAAAACTTCTTTGTATTGTTCTTAAGTATATTAAAAGTCATCTGCCATTTTACTATATTGTGTCCTTATCTTGAAACGAAAGATTTTAATACCTAAATCATTCGTTATTTATATCAGTAGTTATTGAGTGGTATTACGATATACTTATAACATAAACTTAGCTGTCTGTAAGTGAACAATATCCTGACATTGTAGCAGTCTTGACTAGATAAATTGTGTTTTGTATGTCCTGTTTTGTGAATGTATTTCATAACTTTCTTTTGTAAAGAAATTATTGACTGGAAAAAAGCTTCAGTTCTTTTCCCCAAATGTTGACACAATAAATTAAAAAAGAAATGCTTCATCAAAATCTATTCTGTACTTTTATACATTTGTCCCCTTCATTCAGTAAACGAAATGACATTAGACTCAGGGGCTCTGTAAACACAACTCATTCAGACATTTACTTTGTATTTTTCAATAGTTATGTTTTTGATAAATTGTCACTTATTATTGACATATTCTCCAATACTTACTACTGTCTAAAAATTGCCACACCTACACAAACTAGTTGTTGTTTAGAGATGTTTTTGCACACTTCCTCATTTTTACTTGCCGAGCACAGAACTAGATGCTCAAAGACTCAACATGCATTTTACTCATGCTCTCATCATTTTTCTCAAATTACTTTTTGCATTTCCATCTGAAGGTAAGTAACGTTGATCGTTCACTAAGTTTAACATTGTGGTATTTGAAGAGTACATTTTTTCAATTATAAATGCACTGTTGATTAAACAAGCTTGTATTAGCTAAATTTCATTATATAATTTTGGTTTCATCTTGCAGGCGCTTATTATACTCATTTGGTAATTCGCTGCCAGTCTAGCTCCCATGATGGTCATGATGCCGTGTACCTGGAGGAGTATTGCTTCAACAAGAAGTTGATAGGCTTGTACAACAGCACATTAGGGAAACTAGTGGGATACACAAAACAAGCGCAAGAAATTGCAAACAACCTGAACAACCACAACATCCCTTTTGTGAAGAACGAGAAATGGAAAACCTCAATGTGTAGAAGTATTGTTCCAACAACCTTTGATGGCTTTCTGAAAACTGGTAATGTTCTAAATTTGCTTTTGATACATCTTCCATTCTTTCACTGCACCTGTGTTAAAATAGTCAAAAACATCAAATGTGATAAAAAAAAAAAATACAGCCCTTAATGATAATATTTTGTCTTTCCCAGTTGAACCCAAAGTGTGGCTGAGGGCTGTCGATGCAGTAGATGGCAAACATCCAAACAAGCTCATATGCAGCATGTATGACTTTTACCCCAAACAAATGAGAGTAACGTGGCTGAGAGATGGAAAAAAGGTTAGTCCTAATGTGATGTCTACTGAAGAGCTGCCAAGTGGGAACTGGCTCTACCAGCTTCATTCTTATCTCGAGTTTATACCACAACCTGGAGAAAAAATTACCTGCGTGGTGGAGCACGCCAGCCTCATAAAACCAAAGTTTTTTGACTGGGGTAAGAGAATATACTATTCAAGTGTAAATCATAACTATCATGTAATTTGAAATTAGTTCAATAGTATTAAGTTTCTCTCTGTGGGAATTTTTTAGGAAAAAACTAATGTTTTGCATGTTTAGAAAATATGTAATTCTGACTTAAACAATAAACTTCCAAGCTAGACAGATAAATACCAGTCAAAGGTATAAGGCTATCGCGCCAATTTTATGATTTTGGTAAATTTATATTTTTAGAACCAGAGCCGAAACCGAGCATGAAGAAATATTTTGTTGGGACAGCAGGACTGTTGGTTGGACTGTTGTTTTCACTCACAGGGTTCATTTACTACAAGAGATCGACTGGTGAGTATTCATTTTAAACCTAAAGTACAACAAGAAATATACATCAAAGTACCAACAAATGCAAAAAATGATGAATTATGTTTTTTTTTTTTTAAATAAATATAGAGGGGGTGGTGTTTTCATACTTTCTATTGGTTTGAATTGGAACATTTTATACACTATATTCTACTCTAAAATAATTGTAATAAACTAGTATTTAACATTCTTACACACATTAGCTGCTCGATGGGGGAAGGGGTCCTTCTTTCATGGGATCCCCACCAGGTTTCTTCATGTTTTTTTCTCACTACTTTTTTTTTTCAAGGGGGTAGAAGGTAGTGGTTGGAGTATTTCTTACCGAGAGGGAGAGTCTAATGGCGGGAATGAACCAAAATAGTTTAGTTAGTTTTTAGTTGTGTATTTGTGTCTCTACATTATTTTATTTATTTTTTTTTACTTTTGTTTGTTTTTTTGTACTTTTTCAATCTAGATTGTGAAGCCCTTGGAAACAATTGTTTTACTATATTGGGCTAGACAAGTAAAATTGAATTGAAATTGAATAAAAGATTCATTTGACTGAAAAAAAAAATTGCTTTTCAGATTCATTGGAATTTCCCTGAAGCCACCAGTGGAACTTCCACTAAGTTTTCAGAAATCATGTGCAAATGTCATTGTTGGTATCATCCTTGTTTTGGCCTTTGTGTCTGAAGCATTTATGATTGTATGTGATGAATTAAAATGTTGAAAACAATATTAGAATCAGAATCAGAAAACACTTTAATGATCCCACACATGGGAAATTTATGTGTTACAACAACAAGCAGTTATCCGCTGACTTTCAGTGAGTCGTTGTAGAGCCTGACCACGTAGGGAACAAAAGACCTCTGGTATTGGGCAGTTTTTCAGTCGAGCTGTCTGAGCCTTTTGGAGAAGGAGCTCTTTTTTATTCTTCCATCCAAGTGGAAGAATAAACAAAAAGACAATTGACATTTTTAGAGAAAGCAGCCCTTTTTCAGCCATTAGAACAAAAATGTCTGAAAAAGATTGTTGGTGTGAGAGAAAAGGAGGCAAAATACAAGGACAAGATGAAGGAAACTGTTCTTTTTTTGTTGCAAAAAAAGCAAGAAGTAAAAGAAGGTGGTCCCTCAACCATGTGTTAATTAATATAATGAACAGATGTGTTTTTGTCCAAATTGCTTTTTTTCCTATTGATTGTTTGTCCAGAAGAGGGTAGAGAAGATTGTCATGGTTGTCCATGATGGATAAAAGTTTGTTCAGTGACCTCCTCTCCACCACTGCTTTAGGTGTGTCCTGTTTGCAGCCAATGACAAAGCCAGCCATTCTGATCAGTTTATTTAGTCTGTTGGGGTCACTGGCTGCATGCTGCTCCCCCAACAGACGACAGAGAAGAACAAGGAGCTGGCCACCACAGACTGGTAGAAGATCTCCAGGATCTTGCTGCACACACCACAGCTGAGGTCCTTCCTTCAGTTGAGCTGAAGTTAATATTAGTATAACAGTTAATAAAACCATCAAGATTGTTTTTTCTTATTTCTACATTAATATGTCAATTGTGTCACAATGTCAAACTTGTGTTTGAAAATTGTAAAATCTTATACTCTCAATAAAAACTGAGTTACGTCAGAGAAAACTGTTTCTTAGTTTACAATGGTGAACTTTAAGATATATTTTGATTAATGGCCACACAGATGCTGCTGGAACTTTGTTATGCATCCAAGTGGAAGAATAAACAAAAAGACAATTGACATTTTTAGAGAAAGCAGCCCTTTTTCAGCCATTAGAACAAAAATCTGCCCACAAAGCATTTTTCTAGTCAAGCGGCATAATTAATCATAATATTATTCTCCCTAATATCCAGTTTTCCCGTATTATTTTCTACATGAGGTTGACCTAATTAATGCTGTTGCACTAAGAAAAAAAGCTCCTAATAGTTCTTAAACATCTGCTGCATTGCTACAGTAAAGGTCATAAATAGTGGGAGACCTTCTTTAAATCTGAATATTATTTAAAATGAATAGCATTTCAAATTTTACAAAAAAGTTTTCTCATTTAAATATCTCTGAATAAAAAAAAAAGTCAGGGACACACAAACAACTTTTGGACTCACAAATTACCTTTTTTTTTTTTTTTTTGGAGGAAAATGTCCACTGGACCTTCCTCTTCTGCTTATCGTCTACCACATGCCCCATTACAGTCACCTGCCTCTCATAACCACCACCTGTCCCCATCCTTTATGGCTCACAATATTCATGAAATCATGGTTGGACCATAAGCTGTGACATACCTAATGATTCATGATGAATATGCAATCTTTTTACTAATCAGAACCACTCTAATGCACAATTAAAATTATCTGCATTCAGTCTTCTCCAAAAAAAAAAAAACCCATCCAAGTCAGCTTACTGGGATCCACATAGTAGTGGACAGTCACTGGAAAACACTCTTCATTGGCTAACCTCCACCAATCAGTCTTTCAGCCTACCTCTTTTATCCGAATTCAACAAACTGTTACTCTGAAAGATTTTAGGCAGATAATCTGTTTATTGTGTGAACATCAAAACATTTGTCAAAAAAGGAAGCAATTTTTCTCAAAAGGGAAAGTTTACTGTTAACCCTGGACATCTCTTGTTGGAGCTACAGATCTTCAGTGTGTGTATATGGAGGTTCTATTTCATGCATGTGGTTTAAGTTTATTGGAGTCAAGAGGACTCTGGACTACTGGAGTTAAGACTTCATTCAAATCCTCAACTCGGTAGGTAAAGTTTCACATTTGTAAAATAAAAACCTCCATTTTTTTATTTAAATAAAAATACATTTTTCATACATTTCAATGTGAACAGAAAAAAACTGTCTTTTCTCAGTAATTTCAAATGACTCATTTAGAAGGAACAAAAACTCTTTTTGGTGGTGAACTGGAAGTTAATACAAGGAAGTCACGAAATAAAACACAAACAAAAGATTTCAGATTCTACTTCCACCAAAAAGGAAGTTATTGTTTGGAAACTTCTGTATGATTTAAAACTTTATCTAAATTTAGATTTTAAACATTTTGCCCAAATGACTACTTTTGGATGACATTTGGAGCAACCTTTAATTACAATTTTGATTCTAACTACAATTTTGATTCTCAACAGCTTGTACGTCATTTCACAAACTAAGATTGATTTCAATTTGTCTGACTGTTAATGCTTCATACAAAAGCCCATACACGCTTCTAACATTTAGTTTTTTATACCAGTTGGTACAGTGCTATTCACACTTTGTCCACCTCTCTTTACTCTCTTCTTAAAAGTGAGTTCTGTTTCAGATTCCTGATGGATCCTCTGTGTTCCTGTCCTAAGCGTCGTCAAATGGAGGAGGCCTCTGTTGCTTGACCTCCCAACCTGTATCCATCAGGATAAAAATCATCCATTGATTTCTTCAGATATTCAGCTGTAGAGTAGAATAAGCTAATACTTAACAAACAGCCTGTTTATCAGAATCAGAATCAGAATCAGAATGCTTTTATTGCCATGTCAATGAGAATATCAGAGACTAGGAACTTGCTTTGATACAGGTGTGCAATAATATAAGATAAAAATAATAAAATAAATAAAAATAATTTTAACAAAACAGAGTGCTCAGAAAGAAAAAGAAAAGTAGTGCAATGTCATAGAAAATAATAAAAAATAATAAAGATAGTAAAGTGACAAGAGGGAGGTGACTAAGAGATGTGGGGTTCAGGTTATAAAGTATTAATTAGACTAACGGCAGAAGGGAAGAAGCTGTTTTTGTGGCGGGACGTTCTGGTCCGAATGGACCGGAGCCTCCTGCCCGAGGGGAGTCGCTCAAAAAGTCCATGTCCAGGGTGGGAAGGGTCAGCTTTAGTTTACCCAGTTTACCCAGTTTACCCAGTTTATCCTGGGGGTGATGGTAGGGTTTATGTTGATCTCCAGCATTTCTTCTTTGAAATGTTCTAGTGAACAACAGTAAACATCGAGAAGTTTCTGGTTAACAACAGAGTTTATTTTGCAGAGGAGGTAGTGCTCCATGTTCAGTAGTTCAGCAGTCACAAACTGCATTTAATTGTAAAAAACGTGACACTGTTACTGGGAAAGATTGTACATCAGAATAAATTGAAAACATACTAAATAGATTTATCTACTAAAAATAAAACTTTCACTTGCAAGTTTCAGAGTAGGTTACAAGACAATAACAGAACTTAGAAAGTGTGAATAATTTGCCACAAACTTCTGGATAGGATGAATTTTAGTTGAAAACCCCCATGTGTATAACTGAGTAGATCTGTTTTATGATTTAATTTGCAACATAAACTACAGTATGCATTGTGGCATGCTGGTCTCACTTTCTAGTTCAATACAGACTTGCATTTTGAAACATATTCTTTATGCACTTATTTTGTTAATTAAAATTATGTTAATGCTAAATAAAACTGTAATCCTACTCATTTTGGGATGTGAACACGGACATTCAATACATCTTAAGATATTTCAAACAATATAAATAGAAGGTAATGCGTTAAAATAAAATCTACTCCCTAAACATATATGGATCTCTAGCGTCATCTTTAGGCCAAATAAAGGACTTGGACGCTGAGTTTTATAATTTAATAATATTAAGTTCTATCATTTACATGCAGCAGACCCAAAGAAATAACAAAGAAGACATTTATGGGTGTAATGAAAGAGCACATGAAGATTGTTGGTGTGAGAGAAAAGGAGGCAAAATACAAGGACAAGATGAAGGAAACTGTTTTTTTTTTTGTTGCAAAAAAAAAAAGCAAGAAGTAAAAGAAGGTGGTCCCTCAACCATGTGTTAATTAATATAATGAACAGATGTGTTTTTGTCCAAATTGCTTTTTTTCCTATTGATTGTTCATTGTTGTTTTCATCTGCTTTTGTGCTTTTAAATTCACATAATTTAGCAAGATAAATCTAATCCCATCATTCTTATTCCAGATCCTCTTCTTGTGTAATGTATTTTATAAGGGATGTAGTCTTCTATAATCTATATTCATTTTTTCTTTTTGCTTGAGACAATTTAAAAACAGTTTGGTCTCAAAGAAGAAGGTGAAAATCTTTAATTATGATGAAATGTAGTTCTGTCTTTAAATGAAACAAACTTTTCATCTGCACTAATGATCTGGAAGTCAACTTTCTCCACATTCAGTGTAAAATGAAATGGTCCCCACAATCCGGGTGATGTTTCCCATGGACAAACAGTTTTTGCTTTGAATAACGCACTTCTTGAAAGCCAAACATCATCAGACTGTGGTTGTTGGCTGTGACCTTCAAAGACATGTTTTCTCACTTTTTTGCTAATCCAAGACTGATTTCCCACTTTATATTTTTTAAAAATGTTCCACTGCTTGTCAAAGCAATTTGATACTGCAAAATTAACATATTTTTATGTTACCAATGTCCATCTCATCATGTTGTTTTTGTCGAAAAACATTGTCCTTCAAAGAAGCTTGTCATAGAAAAATCACTAGTTTCATTAAAGAGCCAAAACAATTATATGATTGATGATTTGCCAGAAAGAGTTCTCTTGCTACAGAAGACAAATTGAGACTTTATATCACTGTGTGCTCATACCTACACCTCAAGGTCATTGGTGAATTATTTTAAAACTTGTTGCGTTTTCTTTTCTACTTTATTTGCCGACATTATAATTGGGTCCAATCTTTTAAATTAAAAAAAAAAAAAAAAAAAAAAAAAAAAAAAAAAAATATTTGGTGTTATAAACATAATCTTTTTTCACATTTGTTAATTTGAACACGATTTAATTATGCATGCTCAATGGAGGATTGAAACGTTTGTTGAAGTTGTATCTAATCTGCATATCAAAACAAAAGGGAACTTCCTTCTTAACAGCAGCGAAAAAGAAAGACATACCACACCTTCCACATCAAATCCACTTTTCATAGTTGTAGTTGAAAGAAGCAAGATGAAGCTCTCAGTTGCGATAATTCTGATCGTGAACAACTTTGCTGTCTTCTCTCGAAGTAAGAATGAGCTTTCTTAACACAATTTGTTTTCTTCTAAAGTTTTAAAATGTTGAATTTATAAGACATACTTCATTCAAGTAAAATGACTTTACTTATTAAATAACTGATTGTAAACTAACCTGTTCTAAATTCTCTGTGAAGCTTTGCTGATTGGATCCTTTAATAGAAGCGCTGTATGACATTTTTTCTGTTTTCAGTTCAACATGAAATTCTATATTTTGTCGGCTGCTTTGTGAACGGCACAACTGAGGTGCAGTTTGAGTTTGATGGAGAGGAGATTTTATATGCTGACTTTAAAAACAAGGAAATTGTGTACACGGTGCCAAGTTTTGTAGACCTTGATCCAAGCCAATTTTTAGTAGGGATTGCAATTCTTCGAGATGCATTTGAAAACAAACGATTGTGCTCAGAATTCACAGAAATTGTTAAAGTGGTAGAAGAATCCCCACCGGAAGAGACAGGTATCTAGACAATACCATTAATCCTGTACTAACAAACCTATCTAATGGCTGATGAGGTATATGTTTTTCTCTCAACAACAGATCCTCCAGAGGTTATAGTTTACACTGCCAAACAAGTAGAAGAAGGAGTTGAAAACAGCCTCATATGCTTTGTGAATTATTTTTATCCACCTTCCATCACTGTCAGCTGGACCAAAAATGGCCTTCCAGTCACAGAAGGGGTTTCGCTGAGTCGGTATAAACCAAATACTGATCAAACTTTTAGGCAGTCCTCAATGCTGACGTTCATGCCAAGTGAAGGTGACGTTTACAGCTGCAGCGTGGAACATTTAGCTTTAGACACACCTAAGACAAGAATCTGGGGTAAATCCTTTTTCATCATTAATAATCTATTATTTCTTTAAAAGTAATTTAAACCTTTAAAAAATTGCATGAGTCTACATTACCATTTTTAAATGTCAATGATTTCCTCTACAGAAGTTGAATTTACCAAAGAAGATGAAAGTTTTGGGCCTGATATATTCTGTGGAGTTGGCCTTGCTCTGGGCTTGATCGGAATCACAATTGGAATATTTTTCTTTGTTAAGGGGTACTACACAAGTTAAATTTTGTTATTTACCACAAAAATGACTTTGAGTGGTTTTCTAGATAACATCAATAACTTGTCATGATGTCAGATCTTAATATGTGCATGTAAACCATGTAAAACCAAATTAAATGTGTGTTTTAAGGAGTATTAGCTAAATGTTGCAGAAAGGTATTTAGCATAAGGAAATGCATGATTGTGTTCACCACTTAACCTTCTGCCACTTCACCTTGGTTACATGTCGTGTAACCATTGAATGTTATTATAGTTTTTGTACTTTTGATAAATCTTTGTCTAAAATTTAAAAAAAATTTAATGCATTTTTCCCCCAAATGGTTATTCAGTAAGATTTTTTTTTATCCATTCAAATTGCCCACAGGAATCCGTAATTGGGTAATTCGTTGTCGAGCTTCATTTGACACGTTTATTTGACCGTGTGACAGACTGAAAACCTGTAAAGGGTGCACTCTACCTGTTGCTTGACAGTAGACGGGATGGGCTTCTGCTCCCTGGGGAGCCAGAAATGGAACAAGCAGTATTAAAGGTGACAAAATACAACAACAAAAGGAAATCAGCATTAGTTTGTTCATGCATGACATTACATTCTCTCTAGCTTTAAAATAAAATCATAAACTTCAAATGAAGTCTTGTGTCATCCTTGTGTTTACACTCATACAAAAAAGCCTTTATCATCTTTAGAAATGGTTGCTGTTGATCACAAATGTAATAAAACAACTGTATTAAAAAATTGTATTTGAAAGAAAAGGAACAGAAGGGGTAAAAAAAGATGGGGAACAACTTTTTTTCTTGAGCTGTCTCTCTTTTCAAATGTTCAATATGTACTTCCACCCTCTAACCAGCCCAAACACACACAGCACCCACAAACACACACATCGTGTGGACCATACACCACCCTGCTCTGGGCACAATTTGTACTGTCTTAATTGCACAACCTCAACTATCATGTAAACTTACATTTTTGCCCAATTTGCCATCTTTTTGTTTGTTTTATTTATCTTTTTCTTATTACATCACTCATTACCTTTTTGCAAATAAATCCATAATCTATTGCATATGCACATAATGTTGCACCTAAACTTGAGCTCACATTTATCTATTTGTTAAGTAATCTCTAAAACATAAGCCCGTCCTTCCTCATTTTTATTTTATAAGTATCTTTATGTGCTTATTGCTTGCAATTCTTGTTAGATTCTAACTATATTTGACATACATCTAACATGTGCAATGACAATGAAGTCTAATCTGTACTGTATGCATAACTTTAACTTTATAGAAACCGTATGAGATCCCAGCTCCCCACTTTTACTTTCTCACAACTTTGTTCTACAATATGTACAAAGTTTTAAATTTAGAAATAGAATACATGGTAAGGGGAGATGCAAGAATAATTTGGAACAATTGCCACAGCTACACAGGTCAAACGTTGTTTAGAGTTGTTTTGCCACACTTCTTCATTTTTACCTCCTGAGCTCAGAATCAACGAGTGAGAAACGCAATACTGTATGTGTTTTGGTCACAGCTTTATCATTTTTTTGGTATTGCTTTTTGTATTTTCATTTAAAGGTAAGTAAACCAGTTGCTAAATTGTTTTAAAAATGTGTCACTAATCCAAAGAGTAAGTTTTGTTTCCATTTTCAACACAAGAATTTTGACATTAATTTCTTAGGTGAATACTATGGTCATTAGGTGGTGCACTGCCAATCTAGCTCCCATGATGGTCATGATGCTGTGTACCTGGAGGAGCATTGCTTCAACAAGAAGTTGGAATGCTTATACAACAGCACATTAGAGAAACTGGTGGGATACACAAAACAAGCACAAGTACTCGCAGAAAAGCTTAAAAACGACCCCTCCTTTCTGAAACTTGAGAAATTGAAAACATATATGTGCAAAGCCTAAATCCCACTAGCCATAAACAGCCTTCTGAAAGCAAGTAATTTTTCCAATTTCTGTCTTTCCTTTATTTATTTATTTGCATTGCAATATTACATCTGTCATTGATGTGAAAAAAAATGTAGTTATAGGTACCAGCTTCATTCTTATATCGAGATTACACCTAAATCTGGAGAAAAAATCCCATGTATGGTGGAACATGCCAGCCTCAGCTCACCTAAGTTTTATGACCGGGGTAAGAGAACAAACTGTTCATGAGTAAATTATAATTGTTGCAACTGAAATTAGTTTGTTTTCTTATTTCTCACTGTCCATTTGTGGTTGGTGCCAGATGAGGAAATCGTTTAAATTAATTAAATGTTGTGGGTTTGGTAAAAATATGTTTCCAGAACCAGAGCAGGATACTAACAAGAAGAAATATATCGTCGGGATAGCAGGACTATTGATGGGAATGTCAATTTCACTTGCTGGGTTCATTTACTACAAGAAGAAATTGACTGGTGAGAAACTATTTTAACCTTAAAGTACAACAGCAAATATTTCAAAGCATTGACAAACAAATCTTTTTCTAAAAATAGAACAGGTGGCAGTTCCAACATCTGAGGTAAAGGAAAATACTTTTCCATTTCATAATTAAGTGTTTATCTGACCAAACTAACCTGTTTTTTAGGTTTTGTATCCTGATAATACCCTTTAAATAACTGAGAGAAGTTTTTCTGAGATTCCAGAAATCACGTGCAAATGTCATTAGTTGTATCTTCCTTGTTTTGTCTTTTGTGTCTGAAGGTTAGCATGTTGCTCAGTTATGATTGTAGTTAATAAACTAAAATGTTAAAATCCTTACAACTAATAAAACTCTGTATATGAAATCTTAAAATTTGTTTTGTCATTTTTACATAACATCATCATATTTATGATTTTAAAAGTGTAAACTTGTCAACTGCAATAGCATTTTAAAATGAGCACTGTTGTAATAATGAAACTAAGCCACAAAAATAGAGAGAGTAACTCACTAGTTCACCATAAAGAACATGAACAAGTGTTTTGATTAATAAGCATAAGTAAGAGGAAAATAAACCAGAAGATATTTGGCATTTTTAAAGAAATAAGCTGTTTATCACCAATCAGCACACAGGCCTTTTTCTACTCTGCCAACATTTATAGTTAACTTATCCTTTTTTCTAATTACCACATTTCTTTTTAGCATTTTCCACATAAGTTAAACCTAATTGAATTCTTGTGCTTAAAAAAACAACAAAAAACCCCAACAATTCAAAAGCTTGCTGGGTAACAAAAAGTTGTACTTTGAAATTTTTTTTAAAAAAAAGTTGCACTAATTTTCCTTGAACAGCTGTTGCAGTTTTTTTTTTTTTTATTTATTTATTTATTTATTTCGGTCACAGTGCAACCTCATATCAATGAAATAAAGAAAACAACCATATTCCAGCAAAGGACCGAAAAGGTAACGGCTGAAGCAAACGCTTATTACGCCGACCCTTTTTTTTTTTTTTTTTTTATGTCATAATAAAAGCAAAAAGACATAAGTAAATACTAAGCCATCATAATTGTTATAACGCATAACATAATACTTTGTAATATCATAATACATCATAACATAATCATAACACATCTTCTATTAAAGGTGTGGATCTTTGGAATAATTGTAATGATGAACTTAAATTGTGTTTAAATCTTTTATGTTTAAAAAAGAAATTTAAGTTATTAATACTTAAAAAATATGCAAGTCTTGATGGTTAAATTCAAGCTTCTATAAAAAGTAAACAATTATGATGTGTTATGATTATGTTATATGTTACGAACAATTTGAGATCAATTTTGAGACCACAATTCTTATTTTAAATGTAAATACTGTAATTTCCACCATGAATCCTATTTAAAATGTAAATAATTTTCAGTACCAGAATTGTTTTTATCCCTAAGTCTGTGTAATCCCTCATATGGTTTGAGCCTTTGCCCAGCATACTGAACTCTACACATTACTGGAAACCTACTCCTCTGTATGATCGCCACCAATCAGCCTTTGACCCTTTGACCCTCTTGCTTTTCTCCTAAATTTAATAAATTTTGTTATAATTTTTGCCACATTTTGAGTTGTTTTCTTCGATTATGCTTTGTGAATCACAATAAGTGGCATTCATAAATGCTTAAGTGTTTGCAAGAGAGAAAATGTTACCGGTGGCCGAGTGGTAACAAACAGATTTCTTAGCAGGTTCTGTTTCGCGGTGAGACCACACTCAGGGTAGAGTCAAAACATGAATTTACCACACTCATCCCAGTTCAACATTTTAAAAACTAACAAACTACAAACTACTAACAGTTAGCAACGGCTAGCTTTCACTGTTCTTCAAAATAAACAACAACCGCTGTCAACTGTCAGCATCCATAACACAACAATCGTTGCTGCCATGGTAACAAAAAATAAGAAATAGTTAATTGTCTCTTTTAAAAGGAATAATGTGATACCATTGGACAGAAAATACTTTATTAATTCCCAAAGGCATATTTGAGATTGTTTGTTGTTAGCCTGCAAACCAAAATGTGGCTAACTACTAACCTTGAACAACCAGTAAGTAAAGTGGAAATTTTTTTTCTTTTTGATGAACAATGAATAATAGAACAGTAATAAAAAAATATTTTCATAAAAGTACATGTTAAAAAGTACTCAGAAATAAAAAGGAAGGGAATTTGTTGACTGTATGAACATCAAAACAGTTGTCAGCAAAAGAAAGTATGTTTCCTCACAATGGAAAGTTCACTGTAAACTCTGGATACCCTGGGACAACAGATCATAAAGTGTGTGTGGTGATATTATACCACGCAAGCAGTTTAACTTTATAGGAATCAGAATCAAATTAACCCGGTATGTGATGTTTAATGTTCATCAAATAAAAAAAACTCTATTTTGTGTTTAAACAAGAATATCTTTCTAATACAGTTCAAAAGTGGATGGGGAAAAAATCAGTTTCCTTTTTGTTGTTTCCAATTACTCATTAAGGAGGAACAAATATTGTTTTTGATGAGAATTGGAAGATAAAATAGGGAAGTTAGGAAATAAAACAGGAACAAAAGATGATTCTTTTTATTATTATAGATGTATAATTATGGTTTTAAAAAAAAACTAACCAAAAAATCAACAAACAGAGTTTCAACAGCTTTTGTGGGCAGAGCTGAAAAGGTACATACATACATGCGAGACAACCAGCAAACTTGGCTCAGTTACACCAGTTCTGTCCGAAGAATTGGGGCAAAATTCTTATCAACTCTAGTGAGAAATTTATCAAAGAAAATTCAAGACGTTTGACCCAAGTACTTCAGTTTGTGCGCAATAGATTAGATTAAATTTAGTACCAAAACTAATGAAATGTATGTAAACTTTTTGACTTTAATAAAAGTAATAAAAACTGTCTAAAATAATCATCTTTATTCTGACATTTGGCAAACATCCTCTTCTCCTTTGTACATTTCCCTTCAGGGGTTGCCACAGCAAGTCAGTTTCTTCCATCTAACCCTATCTGCTATATCTTCTTTGGCCACACCAACTATCTTCATTTCTTCCTTCAATGTATCAATGAACCTCCTCTTTGGTCTTTCTCTAGGCCTCTTTCCTGGTGGTTCCAAACCCACTATCCCTTCACCAACCCTTCTTCCAATGTACTCTCTCTCTCTCCTCTGTACATGTCCAAACCATCTCAATCTGGCCTCTCTGACTTTATCTCCAAAACCTCTGACATGTGCTGTTCCCCTGATATACTCATTTCTGATCCTGTCAATCTTGGTCACTCCCAGAGAGATCCTCAGCATCTTCATCTCTGCTACCTCCAACTCTTTTCCCTGTCTTTTCCTCAGTGCCACTGTCTCTAGACCAAACAGCATGGCCGCTCTCACCATGGTTTTGTACACTCTCCCTTTAATTTTAGCTGAAACTCTTATTTCACACATCACACCTGATATTTTTCAATAAATATCTTTTTAATTGTAATTGACCTAAAAAAGAAGCCTTTTTTTTCTAATTTTATGTCTGACAGTGAGAAAAAGGATTTGTGTGTTTTTATGGGGTGACAGAAAATGGCTATCTAGTCAAAGAAAGCATCTGACAGAATTAGTATTATCCAAATACCAATTAAAATTTCCAGCAGTCCTCAATGCTGACGTTTGTGCCAAGTGAAGGTGACACTTAAAGTTGCAGCATAAAACATTCAGCTATAGACCCAGACCCAGAAACAAACCAATGGTCCAGAATATTTTTCAAATCTTTTAACAAATAAAAAAACCTTTCATGTTTCACCAAACTGTCCCTTTTTCTGTCCCTCATAAATGCTTTTGTTTCCTCCTGTACAGGAGCAGAGTTAAGAAAACAATATCAAACTTCTGGACTTGTTCAATCCTGTGGCATGAGCCTGGCTCTAAAAAGAATGGGAATCAGAACTGAAACATTTTTCCTTGCCAAGGGATATTTTAATATTTAAATCTTTTTTGTTTGACACAGAAACTGTTCTGTGTAAACAATATAAGTAGTGTTTACTTATGGTATATTCTTGTCTGAATCTAAGAAAGCTGCACACTGAAAAGTTAATGTTAATCAAATCAAATGTTTTTGCCTTTTCAAGGTGAAATGTACTGCAAAGCGCTTTGGCATGTAACAAATTGTGCTCACCATTTTCATTTACTTCGGTACATACATTTTTTATTTATGAACATCATTTGATATTAATTTACTTTCATTTAACTCAATACAATGTCATTGATTTTTTCTCATAACTGAGCTTGTCAACAGGTCAGTTGTTAAATTATTGAGTCCTTGCAGGGCGACTGAAATCGTCTTCTTACATTTGTGTCCTACAATTGTAAACACAGTTTAAAACTAATGTGTAAATTATATCACCCAATAAAATAATGGTTGCAAGAGGAGCTTAGAACAATGGCCACACCTACACAAGACAAATGCTTCAAAATGTTATGCCACACTTCCTCATTTTTGCCATGAGCTCTGCATCTAACTAGATGCCTGGCATGCATTTTAAACACAGTGTTATCATTTTTATCTTGCTGCTTTTTGTAATTTTATCTAAAGGTAAGTGATTTTAGTGTCGTTGCTCACTAACTTCAACTTTCAGTAATATTTTTGTAGAAACTTTTTCTAAAATTTCTTTTCTAATGGAAACTAAAACTATTATTTGTTTTATTGTATTCTGCACAATACTTCTTTCGGCATTTCCCTTCAGGGGAAGCCACAGCAAATCAGCCTCTTCCATCTAACCCTATTATATTCTGCACAATACAATTTAGCATATATGTATCATTAACTTAAAAATCCTATACTGTATTTAGTAAAAGTAAACAAAACCCTTCTTTCAATTTCAACTTCTAGCTTTTGTTTTTAATCATTCAGGTGATTATTATGGTGATTTTGTAATCCGCTGCCAGTCCGGTTCCCGTGATGGTCATAATGCTGTGTACTTGGAGCAATATTTGTTCAACAAGAAGTTGATGGCCATGTACAACAGCACATTGGAGAAAATGGTGGGATACACAAAACCAGCACAAGAACTTGCAAAAAATCTTAACAACAATACAGGGTACATGGCACACCAGAAATGGAAAACAAACGTCTGCATAAGTAGAATTCCAAAGTCGTTTGACAACCCATGGAGGGCTGGTAATACTTTTATTTTATAAATTTTTGATTCAAATGCATATTTTAATACATTATAAAACGTTTTTCAACATTTTAAAGATTCCTCAAAAGTAGCAAAATACTCAAAGTGACTATTGGTGTTTTACAGTTGAACCCAAAGTGTGGCTGAGGGCTGTCGATGATGTAGATGGCAAACATCCAAAGAAGCTCATATGTAGCATGTATGACTTTTACCCCAAACAAATCAGGGCGACATGGCTGAGAAACGGAAAGAAGGTTAGTTCTGATGTGATGTCTAGTGGAGAGCTGCCAAGTGGGAACTGGCTGTATCAGCTTCACTCTTATTTTGACTTTGTCCCAAAATCTGGAGAAAAAATTACCTGCATGGTGGAGCATGCCAGCCTCAAAACACCTAAGCTTTATGACTGGGGTAAGAGAAAAAAGAAATATGTGTGAATTATAATTGTTGCATGAACTGAAATGAGTTTTGTTGATTTTTTTTTTGCCATTTTGATTGATATAAGAAGGAAAGTTCCTTTGATTTTTTTTTTTTTTTTTGCTAATATGGTATTAATTTGCTAAAACAACACGCTGTTTATTGTCTGAGGAACGGTAAATTCCCCAAACTAGAATTGATAAATTAATGGATTGTGCAGTCAAATATTTTTAAGATCATTAAATGTTGTGGATTTGGTAAATATATGTTTCCAGAACCAGAGCCGAATCCTAACAAGAAGAAATTTATTGTCGGGATCGCAGGACTATTGATGGGAATGTCAATTTCACTTGCTGGGTTCTTTTACTACAGGAAGAAATTAACTGGTGAGAAACTATTTTAACCTTAAAGTACAACAGCAAATATTTCAAAGCATTGACAAATCATTTTTTTTTTTTTAAATGACGACTTTCAGTACTTATTGTTTTCTTTTTCTAAATATAGAACGGATGGTGGTTCCAACATCTGAGGTCGGTGTCAGTAAACAAAATACTTTCCATCATTTTAATTAAGCATTTATCTGACCATACTAACCTGTTTTTCAGGTTTTGTATCCTGACAATGCCCTTTAAATCATTGTGAGAAGTTTTACTAAGATTCCAGAAATCACATGCAAATGTCTTTAGTTGCATCTGACTTGTTTTATCTGTTGTGTCTGAAGTTGAGCATGTTGCTCAGTAGATATTTAAAAGGTCAAAATTAATACACCTAATAAAACGCAGTGAACAATCATTAAGTTGTTTTTTTTTTTTTCATTTGTACGTCACATTGCCATATTTATCATTTTAAAAGTCTATCTGAGTTTCTACCCATATATTACCAGGTTTTGCCCTAAATTTACAGTTTACAAACTCTTACCTTAATAGATGTGTGTAAACATGTCAAATGGCACAGCATTTTTTTTTTTTAAAATAACATTTTAAATATTCAATTCAAACATATTTAATTAGCCTCAGGGTGGCAAAGGCAATCAAGAAGCTTTCACAGAATTTGGATGTTCATGGTTGTCTCAAAGAGCTGTTTGAGAAGTCAAAAGAGACCCCAAGCAATATGTACCTTCCTACCATCCAAACAATAGGTTGACAAGCTTTGTTACCAGCTTTTTCCTGTCAGGTTTGAGGAAGTCACCTTCCTCCATGTAGGTGACTTTATGAAGTCCTCCGTGACAACTGTTAATTATCAGGCTACCATCTGGTGGAGATGTCTTGAATCTTCAACATTTGATCCAAGTCCAACAACCCATGTTTGACAACTAATGATGGGAATCTGGTTGAGTGAGTGCAAAGCTCCGCTGCCCTTGATGCTGTGCTGCATTTTCTTTCTTGTAAGCGTGCGCTTATGTGAAATACCAGTGCTTCCCTGCCACAGTAATGACCTCAAGAATACAGATATTTGTAGACTACAAGCCTGTAGCATTCAAGCCACTGAAGAGGATCCACAAACAGAACTAGCATACTGTGATGTGGATGAAGATGATGATGGAAAAAAAATTGTATACATGAATTAGTAAATGAACTTTTAGAACTAGCGCAGCAATCCTTTTCCTAGATTGTTTAGAATGAAATAGTATTTTTACACTGCGAAATCTTGCTACATTTGTTTGAGTAGGAGCATCTACACTTACCAGATAAGTATTTCTGCAGATGTTTTGTATTCAATGACTATGTAGGGTTATTCAAATAAAGTATGAGATCATAAATCAACAATTGTGTCAATGAATGTGTGCAAACTTTTCTTTAATAGTTGTGAAAGAGATATCAATTTAGAGAGTGATTTATCAAAAAAATAAATATTTTGGCCCAAAACACAAGATAATTAGTCTCCTTTGCTGGTGCCAATTTGTAAAATTTGGGGTTTGGGGTAATGAACTAACAATTGCCAGTCCATTGAATTTTTGACCAAGATGAGAAACACATGTTATCTTCATGTTTAATATTAATTTCCTTCAGGTCGGCTGTGCCTGAGATCAAAACAAATTGTTACACTGCGTATTTTATTCCATCTGCGACTCAAAACACCTAAGCTGGGGAACATCAAAACACCTAAGAATGAACATCAAAACACAAGGAATGTACTTTTTCACAATATAGAAAGTTTACTGTAAATCTTGGACGTCCCTTTTTGGCACCATAGATTGTAAACTTTGTGTGGCAGTTTTATTTCACACATGAAGTTCAACTTTATTGGAGTCAGTATTAAGATCTTAATCAAATCCTTAACCCCGGAAGTACAAACATGCATTTTATGCAAAATTTCATTAACTTTAGGAAAATTTATTTTTCAATTCCCTTCCCAGTCACCTCCTTAATCGTCCATCCCTTACAGGATTACAGGGGTTGCCAGAGCCCATCACAGCTGATTCAAGGCAAGGGGCAGGGTACACCCCGAACATATTGCAAGTCTTTCAGGGGGCCACACACAGACATTCCCTGAGGCAGTCATGTAGTGGCCAATCAACCTAATATACATGTTTTTAGAGAGTGGGAGGAGACCACTGTACCCAGAGGAAACCCACACATACGTGGGCAGAACATGCAAACTCTGCCCACGAAGGCCAGTGTTCCGAGACTCATCCCTACCTGGGACTTGAACCCATGACCTTCTTGCTGTGAGGCCACTGTGCTACCCACTGCACCACCATTTAGTTATTTTCATATTACTCATTTAGGAGGAACAAATACTGTTTTTGGTGGGAACTGGAAGATAAAAAAAATGAAGTTAGGAAATAAAACATGAACAGAAGGTTATCATTCAATGATACAGTATAGTGACTGCTGTATTGTTATTGTATAACATTCTTTGTGCTAATCCAGTTGTCACAGGTGTTTTTTTCTATTCAGCAACAGCTTAACCTTATCCAGCAGAGCAGGTTAGACATATGTTTCTGTCAGCGTCCTCCAAACACGGAAACTACTGTCTGGAAACTTTTTTGCGATTTAAAACTTTACCTAAACTCAGTGATTCAAGACTTTGGCAAAATGACAACTTTTGCCTGGCACTTGGAACAACAAATAATAACCATTTTGATACTCAACAGCTTGTGTGACATATCACAACGTAAGATTGATTCAAATTTATCTAATTGTTTATGTACCACAAAACTTAATCTTTCATAGAACTGTTTCTGTAAAGTGAAACTGAAGCCATGTCAGTACGTGACATATTTTTGTGTTCATAAAATATCAAGTTATTTATGTTTTGTTTTTTCTTTTTCAGCAGTCCATGAAATTACTTATTTTGTAGGCTGCTTTGAGAACGGCACAACCGAGACACAACTGGAATTTGATTCTGATGAAATCTTTTATGTAGATTTTGAAAAAGGAAAAGTTGAATATACCGGACCGAATGATCCTGGAGTTGATATCAGTCAATTATTTCAAGATTTGAAAGTATTTGAAAATTCCCTCACAACCAAAAAAACATGCCTATCAGTAATAGCATACGGTGCAGTTCTGGAAAAAGGTCTAGAGGAAGTGAGAGGTACGTCTGCAATACACACCATCGTTTATTTCAAATCATATTCCAAGCTAATTGAAAGATCACCAAATCAGAAGCATTTAAATTTGTTTTTAATAATCATGAATGTTTATGTTCCTCCTATTCTTTCAAAAAGAAAAAAAAAGTAAAATTCAGATTGTTAGTTATTTAAAAATGACCTATAAAACGTTCTGATACTTGGCTTTGGAGTGGAAGCTGTTCCTTGATTTTATCACATTTTATTTTGTGCAACTTCAATGTAAATTTGAATAAAATCTCACTTTTAAATAAGAAAGAGCAATAAATCATCCAATTAGCCATGGAAATTTCAGTGTCACGCTTTAACAAAAAAGATTTGTGTTTCAGACCCTCCCGAGAGCATTGTTTACTCTGCAAATGAAGCTGAACTGGGTGTCAAAAACATCCTCATCTGTTTTGTAAATCATTTCTATCCACCTTACATTAAAGTCACTTGGACTAAAAATAACCATCCAGTGTCGGAGGGAGTGTCCCTCAGTAGATATTATCCCAACAAAGACCAGACCTTCCATCAGTTTTCCAGCCTAACGTTTACTCCAACCGACACAGACATCTACAGCTGCACTGTGGAGCATATTGCTCTCGACAGACCTCTCAAGAAATTCTGGGGTGATTGTTACTACATCAAAATATTCAGATAAAATATGTGATGTACGTCATTACAATTTTTCTCTCTTATTTGTTTCCCAACAGAGCCTGATTTTCATCACCAGAGTTTGGAACTGGATGTTTTCTGTGCAGTAGGCCTGACTTTGGGCATTTTGGGTGTTGTTGCTGGAACATTTTTATTTGTTAAAGCCATCTACAAAAATGAATCAGTTTTTCTAAGGTGTAACTAATAGGATCACTATCAATTTAAATCAGAAGGTTGAAAATAATTGTTGCCTGGTTAACATCTACTATGGTTTATTGCTTTGTGTAAAATCTATGTATCAATATTTTAAATAGAGCCTTTCAGGATAACTTTGTCTATCAAATATCCACCAAAAGTTTTTCACTATTTCTTTAATCTTCTTTTTGCACCACCCATATTTTCTCCCTTTCCCCATGTTATTTTTCTAAATATCTTGCCAATAATGTACAGTGGACACAAGTTGGGCTTTATCATAAGCTCTTTTAATTTTTCCTTTATCACCTCCCTGTCGGTCAGTTCCCTGAACATGTTCTTACATAAAAAGTGAAATTGGCTCAAGAAAGCAATTCCAGCAATCAAACTGTGATTGGAAATAAATTTTATGACGTTGTCTTGTTACTCTACATCAACTGCAGGGCTACCCAATGATTCATGTCACATTACCTTGAGTGAAAACCAAATCCAAACTGTTTAATTTTAAAACCACAACTCCATTGCAAATTCAATAGATTATGCATTTTTTCTAATAAATTACTATGTTCTGCAGCAGACTGGTGACTGTTCGAAGTGTACCTTGCCTGTTGTCCTAAATCAGCGAGGATAGACTCTGGCAACCCCCATTACCCGGTTAGAGATAAGCAGTTCATAAGACAAAGCAACATTTCTGTCTCCTTTGAGTTTTTATGTAGTTATTTTTTAATCTTTTTTGAAAATGTATCCAATAGAATAAACAAAACTATGGTAGAAATATATGGTGTTGAAAATGTATTACTCGCTTTTGCTTTTCAATGTTTAGAAAATCCTAAAACAAACTAGTTGATAAAGTTACAGAAAAAAAATTAAATCACTTTTGCCACATTTTTTGTGGGTTTATTTCCAAAGCAGTGACAGTAGAGGTTTAGACACGAAAGAAGAAGGCCAATAGTGATTGAACATTAGTTAATAAGCTTTTTTTTCAAAATGGATTAGGAGAGCAAACACATTGAAGACTTCCTAAATAATCAGGAAGGTTGTTTTAAGACCTATCTGGTCAGAGTCTGAACAGGAGATGGTTTTTATAATGTATAAAAAAAATCACTATAAATGAATAATAAAATGCATTTAGTCTTATTCATTGTGTCAGTGTATAGTTTTGTGTATTATTAAATAAAGTGTAACTAGTTTATGACTCACGATCATTTGTACTCCACTATTAAAATGTACAACTTCTTCTTCTTCTCCTTTCGGCATTTCCCTTCAGGGGTCGCCACAGCAAGTCAGTTTCTTCCATCTAACCCTATCTGCTGAATCCTCTTTGGTCACGCCAACTATCTTCATGTCTTCTTTCACTGCATCCATGTATCTCCTCTTTGGTCTTCCTCTAGGCCTCTTTCCTGGTGGTTCCAAATCCAGCATCCTTCTGCCAATGTACTCTCTCTCCTCTGCACATGTCCAAACCATCTTAGTCTGGCCTCTCTGACTTTACCTCACAAAACCTCCAACATGTGCTGTTCCTGTGATATATTCCTTTCTAATCCTTTCCTATCTGATCCTCAGCATCTTCATCACTGCTACCTCCATCTCCATCTTTCCTGTCTTTTCCTCGGTGCCACTGTCTCTTGACCAAACAGCATGGCCAGTTTCACCACGATTTTGTGCACTTTTTCTTTCATTTTAGCTGAAACTCTTCTGTCACACATCACACCTGATACTTTTCTCCACTCGTTCCAGTCTGCCAGCACACGCTTCTTCATCTCTTTTCCACACTCTCCATTGCTGTGGACTGTTGATCCGAAGTACTTATAATCTTCCACCTACTTTGTCTCTTCTCCCTGTAACCTCACTTTTCCATTTGGATCCCTCTCATTCACACACATGTACTCTGTCGTACTCTAACTAATCTTCATTCCTCTTCTTTCTAGTGCAAACCTCTAGCCCACCAGCTTTTCCTCCACCTCTTCTGTTAAAATGTACATCATATACTGCATTTTTATATTTATTTATATGTTGTAATTTGAAGGGATTTTTCACATTAACAAATATCATACACTGTGGTTAAAATACTACAGTGATTATCTTCTTTGTATTGTTGTTTTTCCGCCAATTTTTTAAGTAAGTATGTAAATTTTGATCTATATAGCGCTTTTCACAGATAAAATCACAAAGCACTGAACAATTAAATAAAGGCCAGTACTATAATTACACAAGACCAGGTCGAAAATGATAAACCGAAGGAAAACGTAAAATCACAATAAAACTAGTCAAGTAAAAGCAAAAGTTTTAGGAAAGTAAAGAAACTTTAATTATCCCAATTGTATTGTGTGATAAGTTGAATATATTTCATTTATGACATTTAAAAGCATAAATGTTTTCCCCCAATGAAGACCCATTTCTAATATTATGTTTTAGAAAAGATACAGAAATCACTTTTCATGCTGAACAAGACAAATTACCAAAGAGAGCTGACTAATTCTCTTTTTCTTTTTTGCTTAGAAGTTGCATGGTAAAAAGAAAGATAAATTAAAAAGCACAAAATCAATTGTTTTTTGTTTGTTTGTTTGTTTTTCCACAAAGCACAATGCTGACAGAAATATGGAGTAAGTATAGAAATGTAAGCAAGCCAAAACTTTTCACAAAGAAGCCACATTAATAACCATGCTCCACACCTTTGCCAAAATGTGCTGTCACCATAACTACGTGCTTGTGGAAGCTATTTCAGAAAATTGTATGGTTAGACAAGAAAAAAAATGACACTGTTGTTTTAGTTTCATTGAAGGCTGAATGTGCACGCCCTGCTCACGCTGCACCTGTTTAATAATGTAGCTGGAAAGCCTGATTCACTTCCTCATTTTTTTAGGTTTTCAACTTTGTATTCAGTTGTCATTTCTTGTAGACGTCGTCATGCCACCAGTTTGCACCCTTTTGTGTTTGCTGCTTTTGTTTTTCTCAAATGCATGTGAGTAACATTGAATTGATTTGTTCTATCATTTAATTTCTGACAATATATTCTATGCATCAAGTGCCATTAATTATAGTGTTGAAGTGTATCTCTATGTTTGCCAGGCCATATATGTGGAAGGCCAAAGTTAAAACATGATTTCTTATTTTACAGATGCAATGTACAGCTTTGGTTTGATTCGATGCCGATACACTTCTGCTCATGACCTAGCCTATTTGGAACAAATCTACTATAACAAGAGGCTTTTGGCCCAATACAACAGCACTTTGGGAAAGTATGTTGGATACACAGACAAAGCAAAAGAAATTGCAGACGATCTTAATAAAAACAAAATTGTTCTGGAACATGAAAGGAGGAATTTTGAGAAATGCAGGACCTACATTGAGCTTACATCAAATTTTCCTTCAAAGCCTGGTAATGACAATCACAATTGAAAATCTTGTTGTGATTTCTGTTTCAGCAACGTGCAAAATGCGTTCATGCGTTAATGTGTGATATGATACAGAATACTAACCATTCTTTTGTTATGGGTGTAACCGTTTAGAGATTTTAAAAAAATGGCATAGTAATGTATCACTATGTGGTTTTTTTTTCTTTAAACAAAGGCAACATTTTTTTTTTTACAGTAGTTAAAGCCATATTAACAATACTTTCTCATTTGGGGTCTCAAAGAACCATTACTTAAAACTCTTTTCCATTCATGCTTATACAAAGGTTTGGGCATATTTTTCTGGCCATTTTAAAGAATGAATGGAAATTGGGCTATTTAACATAATTATTCTATTTTTTCTGTACAACCTTCAGAGCAACATCCTCTAAGAATCAGAAAAAAATAATTCTATTTCAAACCCACTACAAACCCCTCGATACATTCATTTTTCACTGTTTTATTATTTTGTTTTTTTTTAACAGTTGTAAATGTTTCTTTTTAAACTAGTCATTTTTAAAAAAGATGCTGCAGCCTCACTTGCAAAGAAGTTTTCTAATCTTTGATGATCGCAGGACTAATGTACCCCTTTTTATCCCTCCAGTTGAGCCCACAGTCAAATTGAGGTCCGTTGAATTGCATGGCAACAGACATGAAAAAGTCCTCATCTGCAGCGCATACAACTTTTATCCCAGGCCAATCAATGTGACCTGGCTGAAAAATGGAAAGAGGGTGACAACTGATGTGACGTCCACAAACGAGCTGTTCAGTGATCACTGGCTCTATCAGATCCACTCATATTTGGAGTTCACACCAGCACTTGATGAAAATATTACCTGTTTGGTAGAGCACGCCAGCCTTTCCCCTCCAAAGCTTTACAACTGGGGTAAGAGAAGGACAAGACTTGGCAGGTTTAAACTGGTAATAAATAAGATTAATTCATTCACTTTATAGAGATTTATACCTGAGGAGCTGTGAACACACTGAACACACAACTGGTCAACACCTTTGCAACTTTTTATCTTCCATTTATTTAGCTTTTATTTATGTTTGTTACTTACTGATGCTGTGAAGTTTCTGCCTGTCGTAATTTTACAATAAATGTTTTAACAATTACAAGTTCATAAGGATGTTAAATGTTTTTAGAGCCAATGACCGCGGCACAGAGGATGAAAATCAGCATTGGAACTGCAATGTTACTGTTGGGACTTTTTTGTTTTCTGGCTGGATTAATGTTCTACAAGAGGAAAACTTTGGGTAAGATAAAATAAGCAAAGTATTTCTACTTTTAGCCTTGAAAAATATGTAGTTGTTCACAGAGATTTAGTCATTGTTTTGAAACAATTTCAGTCAATTAATTTTTTATTCAAGTAATTGCCAGATTTGTTGTAGCTTAGATTTTCCACCAGTTTGACATTTCTGAAAAATGTCCTGTATCAACATAACATACTTTACACTCTTCTCTTTTGTTTGTCTGTTTTAGGTCCTGTCTTGGTACCAACAAGTGGACCCTAGAATGCGTGGGAAAATGTCAAACAACAAAAACTCTGGCCTTTCTGTGTGGAGTTTGCATGTTCTCTTCGTGTATGCGTGGGTTTCCTCTGGGTGCTTCAGTTTTCTCCCACCCTCCAAAAAACATGCGCGTTAGGTTGAGGACCCCCTCAAAAACAAGATGTCACATCTCAAGGGGCTTATTCTCCTAATAAAATAAATACACATTCTGAGTTGATTAATATTCGTGGAAAAAAAGGAAGTCTTTTGTAATAAGTTGCGTTTTTAACGTCCAATTTTAACTCGATAATCTCCCATCTGCAAAACACAGAAACCTAGCTGTTTGTGAAATGTGATTAAACAAGAACAATAAGACCAGCTAAATCCATTACCAGTACTTTAAAAAATGGGGAAAACAGATGGAGGGAATTCTACTCCAAGACAATTATCTGTATCAACATAGTGCCAAACAAGTGCCCATTTAAGCACTCACAATTCCTCTGCATTAAATTGAATTGCCTCAGTTATGTCGCATGATGTTCTCACAATAGAGCAAATAGATTTACCTGACAAAAATGCCATGATACACATGTTGAACAGATGCTGTTGCATTTTTCAACTTTAACTTCCAACTCCCAAATCAATTAGAGGGAACAGGAGTTTCTGAAGTCTTTCGTATCTAGTATTAGGTGAGAGGCAAGATACAACCTGTACAAGGCCTTATTCACAGAGGCGCAGAAACAGACAACCAATTATGTGTATACACAAATCTAAGGGCAATTCAAGCCAACTGATTAGTATATTGTACATTTTTTTAAACATGCAATACTCTTCATGACTTTTGGGGATGTGTCAGTCACCTAAGAGGTGTCCATCATGAATAACTGACTTCTTTTAAAGATGTTCATTAAATTCCTAAATCATCTGCTTCTTTCATTTTTTTGGCTCGGTGTTTGTGTCATGAGGTGGTGATGGAGGACCCAGAAGATAAGCCATTTTCAGCAGTTTATTGCTGTTAATTAGGGGTTAGGGCAAGAGGGGCATATGCAGCCTGGATGATGACGAGGTGGGGAGACCATTACGGCAGCAGCAGGAGTGCAGAACAGCTGATGATCTGACCTGAGTGAAAGACACCAGGGTTTAAATACTCAGGGGGGGGAAACGAGACACAGGTGCAGACAGCAGGGAGAGGCAATTGGGATCATGTGTGCTGAATTAGGGCTGAGGGACAGATTTAGGGTGAGAAATGGTTTCAGACGAGGGTGAGGATAATGACAGTTTTGGAATGATAAATGGATGTACCTGACAAATGTTTCTGAGCCAACCCTGGTAGAATGTACTGGTAGATACATACATGATTTATTTTTTAAGACTAATTCCAAATAAAAAAATAACCATAATTCTAAATTCTACCCTCCCTACTACTTCAGGCTCTCGGTTCTCCAAATGATGGAACCTGTAAGACAGCAAAAAGGGGATTAAATATCCCAGTTATGCTCATAACGCGCCTGCGTTTTTCTTTCTTTATTTAATATGAGTCGCTTTGGTTTCTATTGTATTTTTTTATTCTTACTAGTAAAAAGCCCAAGTTTGATTCTCTTCTTATGTTTTGCCATTTATGTTTACATCCGTTACAGGACCCGATAAAAAGAAATCAAATTGACGTCAGAAGGAATCAGAAAGAGGTAAAAGTCATGGCATGCAGTTAAGTCTCCATCGCATCTATTTACAAACACGTCAGTGATTCTTGTCCTTGTAACTGTGGATGTGAATGGCGTCAGACAGGCTTGATAAACCGTGCTGTTTTCGACCCAAAAACTGGGTCAGACAGAATTGTTACGTTACCGATCTGCGATAAGACCACTAGCACGCCTGATAAGAGGGTCTTTATAAGGCAGAGGATGACTGGAGCTATTCTGCCTGGAGCATACAAAGCATTTGGTAAGATTTAATTCTGTAGATGATATCCATTGCTTTGGATTGCCTCAAAATAAAATACCATTTTCTTTCCTACATCTATGTAATAGTCTTTTTAATACACACTGGGATATGTAATGTGTGTTTTCTTAATTTTGTATTACCACCATAAATTCAATTGGTAATTTATGAAAATTTGCCTGATTGACAAATGTTACAACAAATCAGCTCATAATTATCTTTAATTTGGTATAAATTATTCTCTACAGGGTTTTTTTTCAACTGACAACACCACCAATGGGTATCTTCTTCTCAGCTTGGCTTCCAGAAAGAGGAGACAACAGTCCCAGCTCTTCATCAACCTTCCTTCCGCTCGGTGTTCCTACATCTTCACGCCTTGCACTCACTCTGAACTCCTGTCCCATTTCTACGGGAGACCCACGATCACACTGGAGTTCCACCTGCCGCTCTCCTCACTTTTTGCTGTCAACTTGCAAACAAGAAGTGACACGCACACCCACTGAGCTTAGCAGTGATGGAGTCAGAGCAGAAATGGGAGTGAAAAGTGGTCTTCATGTGTGGGAGCTTATGTGGAGCCCCAAACACAGAGGAAGTCATGCAGTGGTGGGGATTTCAATGCACAACTGTCCTCTTCAAGCATCGGGTTATAATGTGCTAGTTGGTAGTGACTCTCAGTCTTGGGGCTGGGAGCTCAGAACTAATCAGCTTTGGCATAATGGCCAACCTGTGAACCTCTATCCAGGTAAAAAGAAGCAGTTTCTTACAAAAGATGGAGAAAGTCTTATGCCAAAATCTATTACATCATTAGAGACAAAGAGCATAGAAACTCCTCTCCTTATTCCTGAACATGTTCTGCTGATCTTGGATGCTGATTTAGGGACCTTGGGATTTGTTGTTGATGGCAGCTTCCTTGGTATTGCTTTTAAGGACCTACCTTGTGGAGTGGAAATGTTCCCGGCAATTAGCAGTGTGAGAGGAGGAGCAAGCATAAGACTACGCTATCTGAATGGTTCTACTTGTGAGTATCATATTTCATTAAAAAAGTACATTGTATTAAATTCAAATAGTTTTGAAATACTAATATGTTTGTCCCATTTTTGTTTTCAGGCAACCCTCCTGACCTGGTGGCTTTATGTGGACTATTCATCCGCCAAATGTTAATGCATCATCAGAGACTAAATCAAATGGATAATTTGCCCCTGCCGCCTCTCCTTCAGCATTACTTGCATACCTGTTTCTAATTTTAACAGGCATTCAGATACAACCAAGTTGTGTTTGTCTCTATTCACTTCTGTGTTTGTGTTTGTTGCAAAACACTTGGAACAGACAAGGAGTTTTTACCCAAAAAGGTCAGACAGTCTACGTATGTCCTCCAGAAAAGACTAATAGAAATAATGCTTGATATTTGTTGAATGGAGCTATTTTTGTATTTTGTAAAAACCATACCTGTCAAGTTATACAGTTTTGCCGTATTTTATTACGGAAAAAATTTGATTCTAGCAAATATGAGCAAATTGTAATTTCTTTACTACAAAAAAAAAATAGCTGAAGATTTGAGTTTTTTGTCAATGCGTGCCATACATAGAATGCCAACAAAATGACCGGCTTTCAAGTCGATTGCAGTATATTACATTCCAGTCGGCCATTGTTACAGCGCAGTCAGAGCTAGACTGGTTACCTCTTCTTATGTCACTCTGGCTCTCTATAAATTTACTATGATTTGTGATTTTCAAAATGACCAATGGATATGTTTTTATGTACTCATTACGATGTGAAAGCCTCCCCAATTCTAGAGGCAAGAGGAATGCCTGGACACGTATTAGAAACAGCGTAGGGAAAAAGCAATAGTGAGAACAGGGTTGCCAAAGTCCAAAGTTTGACTAGTCTGACATCAATTTTAGTAAAGGTATATATACTGTCTATTTCTTTCTTGTTTGCTGCTGTAACACACAAATTTCCCAAGTGTGGGAATCAATAAAATAATTCTAATCTAATTTAAGAAGAAACTACAATGATCTTTTGTGTTGTATAATTACAGATCTGTAATTTTTTTCATTTTTTTTAATTGCAGAAATGTTGACAATTGTTTTAAACACCTATTGTATGTTTCTTGATGATTATTTACATTCACAGTTGAGCAGGGGCGCTCAAGGTTTTTTGTCCCAAGAGTTACTTTTCAAGAAGCAAACCACCTGAGATCTATCAGTCCATTGTCAACATCACAAACACACACTGTTATGAGCAAAGCCATTTGGGGGATGTTTGGGTTTTGTTTTTGTCGCCCCTTTTGTGTTTTTCTCCTACCTCTGCCACCTAGGCTCCCAACCTTCCCCACCTGTTGGCAGTTACAGATGATTGCTAGTTGGCTGATTAAAAAGGACTGGTGCCAAGCTGAGAGAGGACCTGTCTGCAGCATTCGCTAGAGAAGCTTTTCAGTTGTTGAGAAATGGTTAAAGATTGAATGTAAATAAATAGTTTATTTTTTCAAACACCCTACTCTTCCTCATTCTTCAGTTGATTGTTTCACTCCCCGGGATTATTTATAACATCCATCTACATGTCGGCCTAACCCTAGACCATACGAGTCATAACACACAGAAACCGCTTCCAGCCTGCTGTAACTAACCTCACAGCACATTTAGCTGTTGTCCGACAACCATTAGATATCACATCACAAACCCACCCGCTCTCAAACACACACATAGACAAATACCTCTCTCTTCAGCACACACAGACAAATTCCTCTCTCTTGCTCCCAAACACACATTCACAGACAAATTCCTCTCAAACACACACGGAGACAAATTACTCTCTGTTTCAACAGATTGAAAATGCACCAACACATTGTGGTGTCTTTACTTTAAGTTAGATTTTATGTAAGTATTTGACTTGGACTAGGTCCAGACTAGTGTTGTGGTTTATTACAATTAAATGACATTGTTTTCTATTTTAACATTACTTTAAAATATGTACAAATATATATATATCTTGATGTTTGTTTGTTTTTTAGCATTAAACCAAAATAGTACTTTTGACTGCGTTAAAAAGTATAAAATTTGAAAAATGTTGTATTTGTCGCGTCATAATTTGGACACGTAGCAGCAAGTAGCCGCTAGACTAGCGGCTCCGTTTACGGAAGGCGCCAGGTGAGTTTCTTTCATGGTCAAAACCAAATCACATTTAAGCTCATTTCATTTTTCTAATAAACAAAATGTGTTACCCAGAGCAACATGGAATTAGTTAGTAATGCCACAGAGACCCAACAGGTTTAAGTAAGCGCATAAGCTAATTTGTGATAAAATTATATTAGCATTTTTCAGCTAAATGTAGCTTTGATGTCCATGAACACAAACTTGCTTGCTAAATACTACATTTTACTGCATTTCTTGGTCATTTAGATAAAAAAATATAAGAAGGTATCTTAGAATAAATGTTAGGGTTTTTTTTAACGCGAAGATTAAGATACGATCAGTTCTATAAAATCGTACATGTTAAACTTTGTTTAGATTGAGCATTTTTTACTTTTCGGCTAGTGTGAGTCAGCAAAATCTGGCCCATAGAATTGAATTATTTGCACCTTGAATAACTTGCTGTTATGATTACATCATCTTATTTTGTAACATTGTATTTACAATGGCTGCTGTTACAAAAATAATGTACGTGTGGGTGTTTATCACCAAATGGCTAAAATTATAGGAACGTTTAACATATTAATGGCTTCATGATTTAGTACATATTCCCAAATATTGGAGTAATACAAAAATATATGTCTAACATGTGTGTTTAAGTGCTTCTGGTGTGAAACGTGCTGCTATCACTTTTCAAGATAAGTGAACATAAATATTGCACTTAAAGCACTTTCTGAAAGTTGATTTGTTGATGAGTAGGTGTTTCTACTCATTTATTAGCAAACAACAGTGAACAGGAATACCTACTTTTGTATACAGCATGTAATTAACTATATACCTATAACTACTTTGTTCCAAATGCAGTCGAAGTACTTGATAAATTTCTCTAACCAAATAGTGATTTCATTAATTGTCCGGGTAGAGAAAAGCCAAATGGGGTGGTTCGGTCATCTACTTTAGGATAAACCTTCTGAGCACTCCGCTGGGGAGGTGTCTCGAGGCATGTCCCACTGGGAGGACACTCAGACAGACCCTGGCCCTGCTGGAGAGATGATGTCTCACAGCTGGCCTGGAAACGTCTTGGGATTGTCCAGTGTGAGGTCGAGGATGCAACGGAGAGGGGTGAGGGGACCTAGGTTTCCTCTCTGAAGCTGTTTCCACGTGACCCGGCCTTGACAGGTGGAAGACAACGGAACAGTCCTTTGAGTGTCATTTTTAGACCAGGTTTATGTACTCTAGGTGGTTTTTACATCTTATTTATTATGTAAGTTAATGTTGTGCAATATTGAAAGCAAATTTCTTTTACCTTTGGTGTCAGATGAAAATAATACATCATATAACACATAAAGACATTGAGACTAATGGCAACAGCTCTGGGAAATCTGGGAATTGGAGGTATGGTCTTCGATCCCCCTAGCAGGATGACTGAGGATGAAGAGGAAGAAACAGAGGAAGACTTGCATGCAGTATGTATTGTAATGTCACAAGACCATCATTTCCTGCTAGACTTTTGATGCAAAAGTAAATTGATCACTTTTTGTTTTTTATTTGTAGGTTTTAATGAGTGTTTTGGTACACAATGGGCAGGTTGGCCTCTGCTTTTATGATAGTGAGGACTCTTCTTTACACTACATGGCAGACACTCCTGATGACTATAATCTCCATCTGTTGGCAAGAGGTAAACAATACACCTTATTAAAACAAAATATGAGTCAAAATATAAGTCTCATGAAGTGTGCTTTGCAGATATTTACTATTCTTTTTTGTTTCCCAATGACATTCTATCATGTTTTTTCTAGTTGTTCAGGATGTTTCTCCCCACGTAATTATTACCTGCGCTAAGCAGGAAGCTTCAATGACTCGTTACCTGAAGCAACTTGGTGAGTTCTGTGTGACGAGTCATAAAATTGTCATTGTTTTTAAAAAATGTGTTGCTTTGATGTAATGTTGTATAATTGCTATTTGGGTCAAGGAACTGGGAGAGATTAGGGATGTTTGACCATGTCATCAGGAAGTTTGATAAGGGATGAGTTGACTACAAATTACTTGCAGTTTCTGTTTGTTTATCATTTTAATTTTACAGACAAGTAATTTCTTTTGTTTTATGCATTTCAGCTTCCGACCCAAACTATAAACCAGAGGTGGTCACTTACCCTTTTGTGGACTTTGGTAATGTGACAACTACTCACAATTTTTATATGTCTTTATTACTTCTTAAAGTTTAAATAGATAAAAATGTTTTTAAAGCACAACAACAAAAAACTTTTATCATAAATAATGCAAGCATAATGTTACAGGTCTGGAGGTTGGTAAGCAGAGACTGTGCGCTGCCCATCTCCCGCTCCTTCCTGCTGGCATTTCAGAAAGAGACAAATTGTCCTACCTCTACTCTTGTTTTCCATTTGACTCAACCCTATTGGTGAGCTAGCATTCTAGATATCTATCTTTTATAGCTCTTCAGGACATAATAATAAACCACAGTAGCCATCATTTCTTTAGTTTTTGACAGTGTGTGTGTGTCTGTCTCTCGGTTAGGTTAGGGCAGTGGGGGCTTTGCTGAAATGTCTGGACAGGAGGAGAGTGGGAGTGGAGCTGGAAGACAGCAGTGTACAAGTGCCAGTTTTGCAGTTTCATCCCTACACAGTGTGAGACACACATTAGTGAAGTTATTCACACATACATCTACCAAAGGATAAAAATGAACTTTCATAAAGATGACCTATAAAATGACATCATGAAGTTAAGTCTGCCATACACTTTTTTGATTAGCAATATCCTGCAGATATGTGGCATAATTCATGTTGAAGGCTTTGTTCAAATTTAGTTGCAGTATCTGCCAGTTAGTTGTAGGCCCTAATTTGAATCAGTGGTGCGAATGAATGAATTATTCTCCTCCATTAAAGCTATTGTATCTTCCCTACGTAGAAAAGGAGTGGTGTACATCGACAATGACACTTACAGGCAAGTATTAAAACATTTTCTTTTAAAGATTCATTTCATCTCTTAAAAGTGTGAGTGTGCTTTTGGTTGCTTCATGAGGGACTGAATTGGAATGTTTGATTTTTCTGCATAAACATATGAATACATTGTGGACATCTCTTATTCAATTTTTTTCTGCAAATGTTTTACTTTCAGCATTTTAAGTCAAACCTATTTTATGTTATTAGTTATTACCGGTACTATTTTATGCAAAAAAAATAAGGTTATTAGAATAATTTGTACAATAAGTAAACGTCTTGTGCTCGTTTCAGTGTTCTACAAATATTTAAATCAGATCTGCATCCATCGGTGTACAAGCTGCAGTCTGGTGAAAAGGAAGGACTTAGTCTTTACGGTATGTTTGGTTTCTATTCTGGACAATTTTGCTGCTCATTTACATGAAGTAAATATAAAATTTTTGTGCAACAGGAATAATGAACCGCTGCAGAAGCAAGTTTGGGTCTAAGTTGTTACGGTGAGACAAGCAAAATGTAAAAAATATGTTAGTGCTCCAAATGTAAAAAAGTTTTAATATTATAGTTTGTGATAGAGAAAGTCAACAAATGTTAGTGACATTCTTTTGTCTGATAGTCGGTGGTTTCTGAGGCCCACAAATGACCTGACAGTGTTGCGCAGGAGGCAGGAAGTGATACGTTTCTTCACTTCGCCTCGGAATTTGGATGCCGTGAGCAACATAAAGGCTTTGTTACGCTCTATCAGGAACATACCAGTAATGCATTTCATTTCTTTACATTTACTGCCTTTTTAAATGTTATCAGGACCCTTTTATTATGTCAAAAGTGTGTTTTTTGTGACAGGGACTTCTACGACGGATGTCTCTTTCTATCACCAAAGTGACTGATTGGCAAAGTCTGTACAAGGTCGGACAATCACTGTGTTTTAATACTTAATGTGACTCAACAATAAGTTCCATAAAATTCTCTTCAAATGATGTTTGTATTTGTTTGCCAGACGGTCTACAGCGCAGTGTGTATCAGGGATGTAGTGCGACAGCTGCCTCAGTCCATTCAGCTGTTTAGGGACATCGGTGAAGCATTTTCTGACGACCTTCATCATATTGCCTCGCTCATCAACCGAGTTGTGAGTGTCATGTATCCACTGGAGATATCAAATAAAACTTTTTCAGATTAATTGAGATTGACAAGCCAGAGTCACTGATGTTTCAGTGAGTCATTATAATTCACTGTGGATTCATTTTTATTTTTTAAGGTGGATTTTGAAGGCAGCTTACAAGAAAGTCGCTTCACTATCAAATCCAATGTGGATCCGGCAGTTGACGAGAGTTAGTAAAGTTTTAAACTGCTGCAACCTGGTTGAACTCAACTCAGCACAACTAACATGCTGTATTTCTTTCAGAGAAGAGGAAGATGATGGGATTATCAGACTTTCTAACAGATGTTGCCAGAAAAGAGCTTGAGCACCTGGACAGCCGAATTCCCTCCTGCTGTGTCATTTACATCCCTCTGGTCAGAATTTTACAAATATATACAGTATATTTACTAAATTCCTATAAAAAAAAAGTGTTATATCCACATTTTGCTTGTGAACAGTTGAATTTGAACATCAGAGCTGATTTATTTCTGACTCTACAGATTGGGTTCCTACTTTCTCTTCCCCGACTACCTGGCATGGTGGAAAAAGAGGATTTTGTGATAGAGGGACTTGAATTTATGGTGTGTTTATGATTGTCTATTCATTTTATGAGAATGACTAAATTTCTTGTGCTATTTTGTTGTCTTTAGCAAATATGATCATTGTGTTTATGAGTCTACATCGATTAGTTTCTCTCAGAGGACAGACTGCACTACCGCAGCCAGAAAACCAGGGAACTGGACGACCTCCTGGGAGACTTGCACTGTGACATCAAAGGTCTTTTGCTATCACCTAATAGTGTTTCAGACATCTGTACAACATATTTGTGTGTCATTCTTATTATTTTCTTGATGAAAATCTGGTAATTAGACATGGAAAATGCAGTGATGACCCAATTGCAGAATGCAGTGCTTGAAAGGAGTTCCTCTCTTTATAAGGTGAGCATCTTTTATCTCAGTTTCTGCAATTAAAATACACCTCAAGTACATAAAAAGGATCAAACCCTCAAAATACGGCTTTATTATAAGGGAGAATTTTGTTGTGAATAATTATATTTTGTCATTTTGATTACAAATATGTTTCCAATTGTATGGGAGTTTTTTTCAACTGCAGGGATGTTATTTCTCATTTTAAATGGGCATGAAGCTTCCCTCACATTGCTGTGTTAGCAATTCATCTGGTTTGAATCTATTCAGGAGCTAATAGACATCTTTCAACTCGACATTTCAATCGAAACCAAACTATGAGTATTATGGGAGAGTAATGGTCCTTGGACATTTGGCTCTATTAAATAAAAACAATTTAACAATATTTGAAGATATTTTCTTGTACTAAAATCACCTCTTTTTATTGAGCAATAGTGAAAGAAAACTTGACGTGTTGATAAAGCTCACGGCAGTTTGCTGTTTTAGTTATTATCCATTCTTTTCCTTCTTTGTGTCTAAAATGTGCTTATATAGGCAGTTTTCATATCATTCTCTATGCTCAATATTGTTGGGATTGCAAATAACTGGGCCATTAGTACGCGTATGTATTAGATACAGCAGCCATTGTGGTTTTCTTTATGAAAGGCTGCGGTATTAACCAGGACTTCACTGTGTTTGTTGTTTAGATTATGAATCTCACTGCTGAGCTTGATTGTCTGATGGCTATGAGCAGCGCTTCCCAGGAGTACAACTACACCTCTCCCACGCTTGCCAGCCACAGAAAGATAATGATCACACAGGGCAGGTATACACACCCACGCTAGTTATGAATTTTTTATCCAGCGTGAAGATGCTACGTGGCTGTCATTGCTGTTTTCCCAGGCACCCGCTATTGGAGCTGTGCTCTCCTTTATTTGTGGCCAATTCCTTCCACAGTGCTGAATCAGAGGGCAGAGTCAAAATCATCACCGGGCCCAATTCATCTGGCAAGAGCATCTACCTCAAACAGGTCCTTCTTCACAATATAGAAGGGTTAGAGTATTAATATTGGTAAAAAAATAGGTTTTAATTTTTACTACATGTTAGTTAAATTAATTTGTCCCATAACTTTCATTTAAATTTTTAGTGATATATTGTTTGTTTTTGGGACTTGTTTGTCTTTATTTTTGTTTTATATCACTGAATAATTAGCTTGATTGAAAAAAATGAATATAACCAAAAAAAAACAAGGGTTTTAAACTAAACTATCTTTCAACTATACAAATAAGCGGCCCAAAATTCATTTTCACATTACCTTCTTTCATGACCAATTACACACAGGTTTTCACCAACTGTTTTACTTTAAAACATGAGGTATAGCCTTCTCAGATTAGTCAATTTTGCCAGTTAGTTGAAAAATGATTGCATCAAATTGCAACTTGATAATAAAAATGACTGATCTAGGTAAAGGGACTGTACTTATATGACACTTTTTAGTACCCCAAAGCACTTTACATAGTAATTCACATACACCTGCTGGTGAAAAGCTGCCATCCAAGGCCCTAACCACAACAGATGTTAGATGTCTTGCTGAATGACACTAGTTCAAGGATCGAACCTACAACCTACTAATTGCAAGACAATCACTCCAATCACTGATCCATGTTGTGGTAGCAATGATAAAGTTAATTTGTGATAAACTACAATCAATTCTTAGGTGCAGAATGACCCCTTATTTGTCTCAATTTTTAAGGTGGGTCTGATTGTATTCATGGCTCTGATTGGCTCAGACGTGCCAGCAAAAGAGGCAGAGATTTGTCTGGTGGATGGAATCTACACCCGCATGAAGGGCCGGGAGTCTGTGTCTGTAGGTCTCAGCACCTTCATGATTGACCTCAACCAGGTATTCAACACATCTACACACACTCAAACATCCTAGTATATGGGTGTGCAAATTATATGCATACGGTACTTTCCATTCTGCTTTGCTCCCACTCTCCACCTGTTAAGAATCTTTTTGCAAAGCTCTGCATGTTTTTCTTCCCACCAGCACAGCCACAAACAGTAAAAGAACAAAGTGGAGTGTGAGACTTTGTTGCTCTCTTTCAGATGGCCCAGGCTCTTAACAGCAGTACCGGTAACTCATTAGTGCTCATCGATGAATTTGGGAAGGGAACCAACACGGTGAGAGAAAATTGTTCCAGCACTTTGTGAATTATGTGCACGTGTTTTCCACTAATAAAGACGTAATGTCATAATGTGAAGCAGACACGGGCCCACAAATGGGCCCAACATGTGATACCAGAAGCAAAGAAATTCCAGTGGATGCTTAGAATTGGCAAATATAGATTCAAAAAAAGAAACTGACTAGACTGACTCCAAGCTGACAAAAAAAAGATCATTTCTGACATCTGTAAACATTAAAAACCAAAATCTTAATGCTTACTTATTAGTATCATTGTATTCAGAGGAGACACCTATTTTATGAAAAGGGCTAACAATTATTATAGTATAAAATGTTATGTAAAATCTCATAAACTTCCCCTGCAAAAGTGTGTATTTTCTATAGAGTTACTAGAGACATTCACTTAAGGCATAGGCCTGTGAGATTTGATAATTATTCAAATGCCACATAAAGGTCACACGTGTACGTAGGTAATCAGTTTACTTGATTTCTTTAATGGCAAAGAAATAACTTTGACATGCATATAAAACAAGTTTCCAATCCGATGGGGCGTTGGCCTAGTGACAGAGTTGCCATCTTTCAACTGGGAGAACCTGGTTTGATTCCCCCTGGGACTGCTCAGACTCCAATACGATTTTTAAAAAAAAGCAAGTTTTAAATGACATTTTGATTTTTTTTTTTGCAATTCCTTGCATGTTATCTAATAAACTACTGACAAAAAAGATTTTTTAAAGAGTTAAATAGTGCTCATGTGTTGTTTGCATATTAGCCTATAATTCCTCTTCAGTTGTGGACAGAAACATGAATCAAGTTAAAACACTAATGTCTATTATACTGTCAAATCAATACAGTCTGATAAGTTGTTTGTTTTATCTGGAGACTTAAGCGGTAGAAATAATCCCTTTAATTGGTTTTAACTAGTAGCTGCTCAATATCCGGCTAGCAGCGGTTTGCTTTAAAAAGCTTAACCTTAAATTGATCGGTCACGAGCATCTTACCTTTTCCTTTCCAGGTGGATGGATTGTCCTTATTGGCTGCATCCATTTCCTTTTGGCTGAGAAAGCCTTTAGTGAATGTTCCTCACACCCTGGTCGCCACCAACTTTCACAGTCTGCTGCAGATGGATCTGCTACCGACCAACGGCCCAGTGTCTTTTCTGGTATGATGTTGAGTTTACTGTATATACAGTATTTATTCAGCTGGACCAGATTTACAGCATTGAACAGTAGTTGAATTATTCACAAAATATGATGATTGCAAAAAATAATAAAGCAGTAGACAGACATTAAAAATGTATCATTTTAATAATAATGATATTAATAATAGTGTATACTTTATTCATCCCTTAACGGGGAAATTTGTGTGCTGCATTACACCGCAACAGGCTGCCACAACGGCTCCAATGATGGGAGAAACGGGTGGTGGGAGGGTTAGGTGTCTTTCCTAAGGACACCGACACATGAGCTCAGTGAGATTCGATCCCACGAACTTCCGGAGAACTTCTGGACTAAGGCTAAACTGATTTGTGATAAACTACAATGTGTGATTGAATGTGTATCTTTGTGTGTTTTGAGACTCTTGAGACAGCCGTGGATGGAAATGAGTTGGTGTTTCTTTACCAGCTAAAGGAAGGCATCTGCCAGTCAAGCTATGCTGCCAACATTGCTTTGCTGGCAGGTTTGCCAACTGGCCTTGTACAAAGAGCAGTGGAGGTAAACACAAGTACACACATAGAGAAATATAAAAAACTCACATACTGACTATATTCTGTGATTGTTAAAGGCATCCGAACATTACAGAACAGGGAAACCCATAAAAAGCATTGACAAAGCTTCTTCAGATGAACAGGCAAAGAGGTTTGTTGAGCTTTATTTCAATCAGTATTCATGTAAAAAAATTTGCAAAATAAAAAATACATCTCATTCGTCTCCTCAGGTGCAAAGCTGTGGTGGAGAAGTTCTTGAGTCTTAACCTGGAGGACAAAGATTTGGATTTGCAGAATTTCATGAAAGAAGAGCTCCTGCCCTCTGCTGGTGAGCTACTGATGTGACTGCAGCAGCGCAATTTCAAGTGTAATAAGAAAAAAAATCCTCATGTTTGAGTTCAGTCATAGACACAGTTTCAGAATAGAAATAATTTAGATTACATGACTGTCGTTTATATTACAATAAGACTTTTTTTAAAATATATTTACTCTGTGGTAGTTGAGAAACCAGCAAAACAGAGCTAATTGACTAAAGTTCCTTTGCATTTAGTTTTATAGCAAACAGAAAGTGTAATTGTGTGTGTTAACAAAGTATTCAGCAATCAGCAGAATCTATTTGTATCTTGTTATTCAAGTTTGAGTACAAAAAAATCTATAAAATTAAAGTATGTTTTTCAGCATCCTTTCACACAGTTCTTTCTTTTTATCTAAAAAAACAAAAACACACTTGTTTATCACGATGCTGTCAAGACCTCAATAAAGTGCCAGGTTGTTAGGAGAGCTGTGATGAGATGTAAAAGTGTACAGATGGGAAGTTGATTTGCTGAGTTGCAAAAAGGTGTGTCACAGCAGTACTTTGTCATGACAAAGATGGTTTGGTTAAAAAATAGTGCCGTAGTGGTCTCCCCACCACACTCTTCTGCCTTCACACAACCCAATGTCTTTATATCCAGATCAGCTGAGGAGAGAGAATATGTATTTAATATTACTCCAGTTTATAATTGTTTACATGCTCAGATTAGATTTATGAATTCATGTTAAGTAAATGCAGCCTCATTCAACACACCTGCCTTCCCTCGACCTGTGTAGCAGAGCTCTCCATGGCTACAGTTGGTTTCAGTCGTGTAGCAGGCATCCCAGAAACCCAGGTCACATCGAAAACACTCCAGAAAATCTTCCTCTTCTTCTATACCCGCTGACTCCATGAGTTGCTCCACCTGCTCTTTTTCATCACCTTAGAACAACATAAGTATTTCTTTCAAATTTAGTGTCATTCATGCTTGAAAATTTTTAGAAAATGTTTTTTATATAAGAACAAGACAAAGGAGAAATATATTAACTGAGGCACAAATGTTTTTCGGGTATTAGTGAAGTAACAGTCTGTTTCATCACATCTATACGGGGTGTTAATCAGCTGGAACATTGTGGAGAATATAAAAATGAACTCTTTGTTTAGTGTTTTAACATCCAAAAAATATTTTGATTAGTCTGCAACTTGCTTCGTTTTAGTAGATACCATTAGTAGAACAGATACTGGGAGTTTTGGCAGGAAGACATTATGCAGCAAAGCACATTTCACAACATTTCTTCTCTTCTACATCAATTTAATCAGGCTGATTTAATTTACAAATAACCAGTGACACTTTAAAGTGACCAACATCACATTAGTACACAGTTGCTTTAAAGTGTCACTAATCTCTTCCTTTCAGTGCATTTCAGTCAGACTCAATCCTTATCCTCTTTGATCTTATTAGTGTGAGATTACTTGAATGAGGAGACAAAGAGAGATGAGCCAAAATTTTGAACAACAATTTACTCCTTTTATAAACTTTCTAAACACAAAAGCTGGTAATGAGATAATTTATTTTACTACAGCAAGGTAAAACTTTTTATTTCATTTTTTATATTTAAATGAAACATTTTAGGAAATAACTAAACCCTTTGGTCACTTGAGGAGGTTTAAACTATAAAGCAGCTCTGCAATGCATCAGTATATTTTACTATTTTTATATTTTACTCTATTCATCCCCCGGTGAGGGATGAATAGAGTAATTCATTTATTCATTTATTTTATTTATATATGCATATGCAACACTTTTTATAATTTGTTTTTATCTCAAAGTTTAGGTAGGATTACATTTTTCATGTTATATCTAAAATAGTTCTCTGAAGGTAATTTCAGTAAAAAAAAAAAAAAAAGGCAAAATTAGCAGAAAGTTGGGATTTATTGAAGATCTTCAGAAATTAAGTATCATCTATTTTGATTAACAAAATTCCCTAAACAGCTTTAAATGTGTAGATTAATCCTTCTCCTCTTTTACCCAGCAGATAAATGAATGAGTATTTATTGGAAAGTTACTTGGCCTTTTGATAAACTTTCTTAGATTCGCAGATGGTTATTATAGATATGTCAGCACTTCTGGGCAAAATAATTTAGTATTAATGCCCTGAATGAACAAAATAGTTTGTTAATAAAATATTTAGAACTGATTGCCCTATGTAACCTTTTGCAATAAATTTGACAATAAAGTTGTTTAATGTTGCTTGAACAAACTCTATAAATGTACTGTAATAATATGGGTCATTTATTAACAGATTTTTGCTCTTGAGTAACTGACTAATCAATCAGGTTTTTATACTTGGGTTTCAGTACTGTAAAATAGCCTGTACAGGCAGATGAAATGGTTCGTGGGATATGTTATTGGATTTAGACCTCCTGCGTCAGTGCACTGTACATCTGTCTGTAACCTTTACATCTACAAAAACAAATAGAAACTATGTGAAATCATCTTACCTTGCACTGATGTGAGTATTATGATGACAAAAACACAAAATATTAGTCCTTTCATTTTCAGAAGGCAGCTTCTTTCATTCACAGCCCTTTGAAGACTGCTGAGGTAACCGGAAGTTGGGCTAAAATTGGATTAGTCAGTAACGTACGTTACTTAGTAGACACCTGTTATAGCTGCTGAAAGGCAGTGGACCACCAAGCACAATTTTGTGAATGCAATCTACTAAAAGATCAAGAACAAAACTTTGCTACAAAGTGTTTTTTTGCCCCACAACTATCAGGGGAAGTAGTTTATTGTATTGGATTTTTTTTAAAAAAGTAAATACAGTTAGGAATGCACATAAAGATGCTGGTGGCACATCCTGAAGTTTAAAAATACCCTCATATCACTGTCCTCTTTGCTTGCTAAATCCTGTTTCTGCTAAAATATGCTACGTAGGAAAATATGGAATAAGTACTTCTTCACTCTAAAAATGTTCATGCTGTTTAGCTTTAGTAAAAAATGTGGATTGAAGCTTCTTTCCTTCTCTTATTGAAGAGAAATTGTATGAGTCCTGAGTCAGCGCAGGGTTAAGCAGCTTACGACTTCCTGTCCGTCTTTAAGATATGTATCAATGCACATGCACAACACCCTCCAACACAGAGGAGAGGATTGGATTCATTTGTATTCTCCATGCAGCATAAATCCTGCACTGCTGTCTTATGTAACACTGCCACAAATACTGATCAATGTACTGAAAGAATATTTTAATTTCAGGATATAGCATTGCTGTCTGCAAGATTAAATTATTCAATGTGGTCAGTTTAGTGTCAGATTGAAAGAGAATAAATTATCATAGCATCACAATGCCACGTCTTCCCAAGAACAAGCACATCAAATAATCTCACACTGAGTGGGAAGAACGCTGCAAAAAAGTGTTTCATCCTTCTCACCAAAATTCACAAGGAGAAACGTTAAACAGCTTCATGAAGCAACTCGACGTTCTGAAGAAAGATAGGTGGTGTTAAGTGGGTAAAACGCAAGGCTGCAGATGATTTGATTGTCTGTCATCATCTGGATGGCAGGACCCCAGCATGGGTCCTACCAACAAGGAAATACTCAGCAGAGTAAAACTCCTATAAAACCCTTCAGATTGATTCCAGTGTAATTAGAGAGCGAAGGAGAGAATGCTGGTGATAATTAAAATAAATTCCTCCTCTTTCTCTCTTTGCTTTCTCAAACGTCCTATTTTGACATAATTGTGCCTGCTAACATTTTCCTCTGCTTTGTCTGGTTACTTTATTGTTTGCTCAGAAAACAAAAACGGGAAAGTTCGAATCTGATAAAAAAGCATGATGCATACTCAGCTGGTGAACGAAACTTTTGTTACTAGAGTTTTTCTTCAGAAACAACTTCTAACAGTTTTACTGAGATGTTTTCAGTTTCTACAAAAAAAGTTGCTGACATCCTTCCATCACGTCCATGAAGATTTCTTTATTTTTAACTTATTAAAAATGTAAGTAATTGAGTCTTTGAACCCAAAAAAACTAATCTAAATTTCAGGAAGAATTTTCAATCTTCCTCTTGTTTAGAAAGCCCCAGTTGGTATTTATAGCCTGGCTTGTAGGTGTCGAGTGAGAGGAGTGTGGCCTTCTGCGCTTCTCTCGTTTATTGTTAAAACACAAGACTTCACAACATACAAGATAAGATAAGGAATCAATTTAGACCTCTATACCCTATGAGGAGAAGTCATCGACTACAGAGGAGAGAGAGTTCGTCTTTCTCCCAGGATAGCTCTCTAGTGACTTTCCTGCAAACCTCCCCACATCCTAATATGGTCATACTAGTTGTGGCTTTAGGGTTTTTTGAACATGGTGGAATTCCAGGACAAGAAGATGGTGAGTTGACATCAAACAACAGAGCTCCGATCTTTAAATGCGTGTGAGTCAGAGAAGCGGAGGGTGAAAACACACTTCACACACACTGACTCAGAATGAGTGTGCTACTGGGAGGCACTAAAACATACCAGCAAATATTTAATCTGTTTATTTAGGAATGCATAGTCTGTATGGCTGCATGTGAAACCTTTTAATGTTCCAGCATGCATATTTTATAAGTGGGACTACTGGGGGTTCAGTGTTGGGAGCATCTCAGAAGAATCTGTTCGTAGGTTTAAGTTGATCTCACTGGAGTTGCTGGATTTTGAGGAGACGGAGGGGCACGGTGAGGAGGTGTGAGATATTGGCTCCTGGTGGTGCAGTACTCTGGTCAGCATTGTTGAGCTTCCTTTTTTCTCCTCTTCTATCTCCACCTCCCTTGTTTCTGTACCTCCTACATCTGAAGGAGACGGCAATGATAGTTCACTGCTGGATTGAAGCAAACGGCTCTGGCTGGAAAGGGGGTGTATGTGGGTTGGAGTGGCCAAAGATGCCTGTTCTCCATCTGTATACTCCCACTGATCCTGGCAACCAATGCTTGGCTGCTCTTGTGAGTCATCCCAGCAGCTTCCCCCTTTCAAATCCTCCAAATCATCAGGTATCTCTTGACTGAGGATCTCACGATCCCGATTCTCGTAGAGCAGCGTGGCAGCACAAATGAAGATGAAAAGGCCGACTCCCATTACCACAGGTCCAGCGAGCTTCATCTTTTCAACATGGGTGGTGATGCGTCCACCCATAACCTTTGGTGCTGCAGAAACATAACCAGCCACCGCCACACTCATCCCCACCAGCACTACCACTGCTCCTAACAGGAGCCACACGCCTGGAGGGGAGCCTAGCCGCAGTTTGGTCTGGAGGGACTCGCTCTTTCTCAGATGTCTATGGCATGCTGGGAGGCACACTGGTGAGGAGCGGGAAGAGGTGGGGCTGCAGGCGGGACTGGCAGCAGTCATCCTCTGACCTCAAACTGAACACAGGAGGAAAAAAGAACAGAAAAAGTCAGAACACAGCATCTGTAGACAGTTCACTGCGCATTGCACACAACAGGAAATAGCAGCTTTAATAAGACATGTGGCAGAGTTAATGAGATGCCAACCCCTCTGCAGCTCCTCCTGAGTCTCTGTGGAGCAACAGACTCCTCTCTCAACATCTACAACTTATAGGACCGCTCACTCTCCATCATTAATGACTGACCCAATTGAAGATCTTGTGATTTCACTTCACGATCTCACTGCAGTCATAAGAATTGAGTCATACCCCTGTAGAGATGCTACTGTACTGAACTCCTAATCTAATTCAACACTCAAAGCTTGTGATCACAAAGGACACTCAGTTGGACTCAGATTCTGATGAAAAATGACCTTTTTAAGTTGTAGCCTTTTGGTGTTGCGTTGGATTTGAATTCAATCCCGACTGACAGCACTGTTGCTCCGCAATAATTCACTTGATGTTGTGTGAAAGCAGCCTGCTTACTTGCCTTGGTTTGAATGTAAATCCTGAGCAGAAACTGGCTCCTCGACATGATCAAAATACATAATCCCGAGTAGCGTTATTCCTCTCACTCCTCCACTTTGATCCCTCTACACTTTTACCTAAATTCTTCTTTAGATCACCTCGTCTTCTTGCCTCCTTGTGAGTCAGTGTGAATGCAGCGCAACAGCAGAAATGTTGCTTTAGTAGTAGATAAGAAGAAAAGTGGTGCAGCGCTGCCTTGGCTCTCTCTGCGCTGCCTGCGCGTCTATGCACCCTGTTTATATGTGTGTGTGAGTGTGGGGAGAGGAGGGATCGTGGGAATCTGGCTGGTCCAGGCCAGTCCCACAGGGTCTTGATATTTATTCTCTGCGATTACTGGTCAGCAATGTTTAGAAGAAGTTAGTGAGTGAGCAGTCCTCTTCCTTCATCATCTGATCCGTTATATAAACACATGGAGATCAATGAGACATCAGAGATCATGCAACTACTTCCACCGGAGAAAAACACCCCAAATAATAATCACCAGTTTTTAATGCAGTAACTTACACATTTCAATTAATCTTTATCTTTTGTATGAGGGGTTTTTTTTTAGATTGAAAGCCTCAAAACTCACAAAATGCATCTTCAAAAAAGCTATGCAATAACAAGAACGCTTTTTTAAAAAAACTTGGGACTTGTTGGGTTGATGAAAAGATTAAAGTTACAAATTTTATCGAACCCTTTTTCATTTTTCACATTAGTGAAAGTGTGAGTTTGAAGTTTAAGCACTACATTCTGGTTCGTGAGTTTATTTTGGTGCAGATGGGCCGGATGTGGCCCACACAAACACACACACACACCACACACACACACACACACACACACACACACACACACACACAAAATCCTATTTTAGGGGCTGAGGTTACATGTGTGTTTCCAGCCCAAAGTAATTCAGTTAGAAAAAAAAAGACTTTATTCAGTAGCAGAGGTATCAAGTAACGAAGTAAGACTACTTCGTTACCTTACTCAAGTAGAAAATCTCGTTATCTTTACTTTAACGAAGTAATTATTTTTTTGTCTACTTTTTACTTTTACTCACTACTTTTTTATGCAATTATCTGTACTTTTACTTCGTTCATTTTATAAAAAGTAGTCGCTACTTTCGCCATTTTGTCACCGTTAAAAAGCCGCGACTGTTTGTCGGAGTTTTTTTTTTTTTTATGAACCCTGAATGCATCAAACAAAGGAACAGATGAATGATTGGCTGAAAGGTCCAGTCAATCATTACTTTGGGGCGAGTAGCCCCGCCCACAAACTTTTAAAGAGCAGGGACGTCAATTTCCGTGTTTGAGACTCGGGCTCGGAAATCAAAGTGTTTCTGATGCTGCAACACTGAACTTTGATTGAATTATCAATTTTTTTAAAAAAAACAACAGCAAAGAAATGTTTTTTTATTATTATTTTCAGTCTGCGGTTATTGTAAACGTCTTTGCTGAAAATGTTGTAGATGGTATTTTTATAAAAATAACTTTGATCTGTGACGCACTATTTTATCTTTAGAAACAAAGCTAATTGAACTGATTCATCCATAAATAGTAGTGGATGAAGTATTTGTGCTTAAAAGCATCCAAAATGTTATTGATTAGTTTATAAAGACTGACTGAGGAGATTAAAACTACACATCGCTTAGATTTTGTATCATGTAGATGTTTGGGTTAACATTAAAAAAACCTTATATGTATGTACACATATATATGTAGATATGTATATATGTAAATTTATATGCACCGTCTCCTAGGTCCCGCCCCTACTGTTTTTTTTAAATCTTGTTTCTCTGGTTATTTTTTCATTTTTACAGTTCTTAAAATTTTAGAAAAAGAATTCAAGGATTTTTCCTCCTGTGTGTTTCCTTCACTCCCACTGCCTTACGAGTGCATGTAAAGGGTGTTATTTTGTCAATGGGCGTGGTTTTACTGGGTGTACGATATTTTTTGTAAAATACGATAATTTTACGTCATTAGTACGATAATCCAGCACCTCCCACCTGGCAACGCTGGTTCCAGGTGTCACGCAGGCTTTATGTAGCACTCCCTACCTTATCAACTTGATAAAGACTATTCAGTATTGCCTCAAAGAACTTTGAAAACTAGCTGCCTTCAAGGCTTAAAAAAACCTTTTGGTCATTTTTTTTTTCATTTATTTAATTTTTTTTTTTACATTGAGTGTGTTTGCGTCTGCTGAAGTTGGTTAAATTAGGTGATGCAGAGTGAAGCTTGGTAGCTGAAGGGACGTTACATAATGCCCTGCTTATGTTAATACATTTGATTGTGTTCATTAATCGATTTCCAATAAAGATTATTAAGAAATAAATTTTTCTGATTCATAAAGTTTAACACCAAAACACTTTCATTTATTATCATATTTTCTGCTCCTTAAAGCATGTGGTAATAGTTAAAAATATGTTCATACGCTTTTGTTAACAATATTCCTTTTTTTCTGAAAATTACTTTTACTTTTTTTACTTGAAGTAGTTTTAAAATAGGTTACTTTTTACTTTTACTTAAGTAGAAAACTTGAGTTGATACTTCTACTTTTACTAAAGTAGTTTTTTAACTCGGTATTTATACTTCTACTTGAGTAGAAAATGTTGGTACTTTTGACACCTCTGTTCAGTAGAGATAGACTTTAATTTTAAAAAAAGGTTTGGTCCATTAAAATGGAGCAAAAGAAAAAATAACTATCATGTGGTGGATTTTCTTTATGTAACTTTATATTTTATTGGTCAACTGATTTTTTTCTGATGTGTCAGCAAATACATTGCTATTTTTAAAAGTTTCTTCATAAACACATCTTAGATCATTGATTGAGCAAATAAGAAGTGTAAAGTCTCTCTGAAGAAACAGATTACATCAATGTAACAGAGCATCTAGTTCAGGGGTGAGCAAACTTTTTGGTTCGCGGGCCACGTTGAGTTGTAACATTTGCCTGGGTGGACAGAACAGGAGCAGATGGATGGCATGCTTTGGTAACCGCTGGATTAGACCGACAGGATGGCGCGCTAGATTTTAAACAAGCGCGCTAAATGTTACATCAAGAGTGTTAAATTTCAAATCTAGCGGCCCTTAGGGCAGAAATATAGTGCGATAGCGCTTAAAAAGTGCATTTAGCGGGGCTAGGTTTGAAATGTAAGCGCTTAATGTAGAATTTTGCTTGTTTTAACATCTAAGAGGCTAGTTAACGTGTGTGCATTGGCCCCGATGGCTTTCCGTATCTGTGCACACTGTTTATTTTGTCAACGTGCACACGGAGACACACACATTTTAATGGGGGCAGTGTTGTTGTATCTTTGGCGCCATTTGGTGAGGGAACATCAGAATTGCAGGAGAAATAAAACAAACATGGTTTATTTGTTTAATTTTTTCAAGTTCGACGGGCCGGATTAAAACGTTTAACGGCCGCGCATGGCCCGCGGGCCGTAATTTGCCCATGCCTGCTCTAGTTACATTGACTTTCCCAAAAACAATCTTTTGACTGACAATTTAATTTTAAACAAAATGTACATCTAGATTCAGATGCACATCGAGTTTTGAATCACTTTGAGGTAAATGAGTGCATCAGGCGGTGTGTATCTCATTTATTTTTTCCCGTTTGTACAGTTCGTCAAACATCCCCAGCTACCTCAGAGTCAGAACATTGTACCATTTATGCCTTAATTTACAATACATAAATAAAAGCTGTTTGCATATAAACAGGTGCTGATGTACACAATCCATCTTGCTGAAATACACAGATATTTACAACACAATGCTCTCTTTTTTAGAAAAAAGGATTCAGTCTGATTTTTTTTTTTTTGCTTCACTGTCAGAATGTCCTTTCTTGTATAGATAGTTTCAGCCTTTGCATACATGGACATGAGTAAACTCTGGTAGGGAGTCACACTCCTCTACAAGCTTTGTGTTATGTACACTGTGAACACTTGCAGTTATTTGAATTGAGAAAGAAACAACTTTTAGTTGTTCAACATTCATATTTTTTGGATCATATAAGGGAAAAAAAACACCTATAAGCAAAAACAAGTTGTTCTCGGTTTTAAAAAATAACCAGCAACTCCGCCAGTAGCCCTCAGAGCAGGAAAGCAATACACACACACATTAAAAAGAGAATACATCCACATTTTTTTTCAAACACTTAATCATATTTGTTCACACAAATAAAATTCATAAATCATTTTCACTAAACTCCAGTTCAGCTCAGCGTTTTGGCTCTTTGAGCCTGTTGAGTGATCATTTTTCTCCATCCAGCTTCATGCTTTCACACGCAAGACCTTCTCACCGTAAGACGATTGTATTTTGCAGCTTCTTTTTTTAAAAGGGAAAACAGTCCGTCCCCAGGTAAACAGCAACACAAACACACTTATTAAACCTGCTCTGAGCACAAGCACCATTTCTTTAAGTTCAGATAAAAACAAAGAGGGGGGGGAAAAACAACACTTGTGACAATAACTCTAGTTCCACCATACAATGTTAAGAAGCCTCCAACGTGCCGGTACTTTGATTTTCCTCCAATGTTTCAGTAAACACATTTTGTTAATTTCAAAGTGTCAGGGAAAGTCCAGCCTCAGGTAGCCCACCGCCGCTGCTGTCCATCACAAAAAAAAAGGATGTTTGATAAGATCTTTCTTCAGTACTGTGGCTTCACAGAGCAAGAAAATGTTAACTTATTCTAGTTAATTTATTAAAATGTTTCAAATTTAGGGATTAAAGTAAAGCCAGAAGGGGTTTGAGATGATAAGGAACCCCGAAGAAGTAAGTCTCACTCTTCATCAGCATTTTTCAGCATGAGGATAGAGTTGTAGATTTTCAGAGCTGGTCCAAGCTTGATGGATAAGATCTTGACAATGTCTGCTTGGGTGAGTAGAAGGAAGGCTTCCCCGTCTATTTGCTGAAAGAGAAACCACATTTATTAACATGCAGATTTAAACCTTTACATTGATTTCTTTTTTAAAATTCATACATCTGTTGCTAATTTGAGGATATTTTATTTAACTCAATACCAAGCGGCTTTTTGCATTTGTTTTATTTTCTTAATTTTATAACATTAAAACAAATGGTCGAATAAATACAATTTAAAAAAATGAGTAAATGGTTTTTACATTTTGTTCTATTACTATACAGAAAATAAAATAAAAAAGGAGCCTTGCCGTTAGGAAACTCATGGCTCGTAATTTATAGAGATATATTTTTAAGACATAAAGAGAAAATCAAGATTGTGTTTCACATCTGTTCCTCACACTGCGCACGAACATTAATGATTTTGTGTAAATCCTTTTAAAAGTACAGGCTCATAATTAACAGGAATATGACTACTTAGTCTTGTTTTTCCAAATAAAAAAAAATACATTCAAGCACAACATGTTACTTTTAAAATACTTCATTGTTGGAAGACTTTCTGAACTCTTGAAAATTTCTTGTTGCTACTGAGTTGGCATCCGTTAGTTAGAGATTGTGACCAGTGTGAGGGAAGCCTGAACTTCCTGCAAGTGACGCAACCCGTATTAAACAAAGGACAAGAAAATCAGATTTTTAATTTTTTATGTAGCGCTATTGATTTTTATCCAAAGTTTTCTGTGTTTTAGTGGTTTTATGTCATGGTAATAAAGTTTTAAGGGACTTAAAACACTAAAAGATTTCATTCATCTTCTAAACCGAATGTCTCAGATCAGTTCTAAACACCAGATGATCTGTCGCATCGCTGCAAAACGTTCGTTCACTTTGCACGGAAAACTTTTCAGATATTTCCATCCTACGATGATTTGGTACAAAACTGGTTGTGTTGTCTCAGTTTCATGCAAATGTCATTTTATTCCGACGTCTTAATCAACTGTAAAGTGTTTAAATGTGTTGCAAAAAAAAAAGTTAAAGTTAAAGCTGTTTAATTTTCTTCAATTTTAACAGCAGTTTCAGTGCATCTGAAGAAAAAAAAAAAAAACGGCTGTCATGGGGATGAGTGTTTGGTACATTTTCCAAAAGTGGTCCCCCGACATTTTAACCCAGAACAGGACAAACTATTAACTCCACATGTTGATGTGGTCAGATGTTCCAGCATATTTTATGTACTTGTCACTCATTTGTCTCTCATTGTGTTTTTTTTTTAATGGAAAAAAGAGATTCGAGCAGTGGTGAAATATTTAAATGGTTTTTAGGGGATTTTGCAATTTCAAACTGCATAAAGAAAAAACTTTAAGTAAAAGTTTTATTGATGGGACAAGCATTTTTTTTTTTTTTTGCATCCGATCGCACTGCAAAGTAGAAAAATGTACATGACTTTGAATATCTCCGATTCCGACAAACACGCATTATAAATGTTTCCTGACTGTTTTTAAACAGAATTTTTATTCCAGCTTTTTCTGACTTTGCAATTGCAATAAATGTTTTATCTCCTTTCATAATTAAAGAGAGAATGTTCTGCAAAAATATCATGTTTTTACAAACAAGAAGTAAGAAAGATCAAATAAATATTGAAATGATTATCTCAATGCTAATTTTATGTGCTTTGCTCTAATTACGGCTAAAAAAGTCATTACAGTTGCATGTTTTTCCATCTCACTCGCTGCAAACAAAACCCACCAAACTACCAAAAAATAATTACAGTGAACAAATTGAGTGCTGACCTCGGTTTTAAAAGTACCAGCATGTTCTTTGCATCCTGGGAGTCCTTTGACAAAACTTGCCACCTGATGGAAAAAGAAACATGAGAACTTCAAATAATCACCACAATTAAATGTGACAAGACTGGCGTTATTTCTGTTCCTTTATGTTGCCTTCCGCTTATCCATAGTCGAGTTGTAGGAGCAACAGCTTCAGACAACAAGCCCAGGCTTCTCTTACCCCGCCTGCATCCTCCAGCTCATCCGGGAGGATCCCGAGGTGCTCTCTGGCCAGCTGTGAGGCATAGTCTCTCCAGCGGGTCCGAAGCCTGCCTCTGGGTCTCCTCCGGGTGAAAGGAGAATTTTTGCTTCTCATAAATACAATGCAGGACTAAATCCGGTAATGCAGTTATGTTTAAGTCAAATGAAAAAAAAAAGTCTGCTTTTCATGATGCAGTGTGTAAACATGACGAACCTCTTCAGCACTCCAAGTGGCCACTCTTTTGGCAGTGATGCCCAAAACTTCTGGCAGCAGCTGGCAATGTTTGTCCCAACACAGAGCGACCCGGTGGGGAGGCGAAGCAGAGATGCCGGGCGAGAACACAGACTCATGAAGAGCCTGCTGAAGAGAGATGGCCTCTGGAGATGCTGAGAAAAGAGTAATCAGTAAGGCTTTATTCCACAAAGTTTTTCACACTTTTTACTCACCTTTCTCATCACTGGACTCCTCCTTAACATAGTGCATTTTTAAATATTTGGGAACTGGAGCCATTCTGGATAAAAAAAAAAAAAAAAAAAAAAAGAGGAAAGGTCAGAATGTCATCAAACCAGCTGATCTTCATGTGAGGGAACTGTAACTGTACCGTTTGGGTCTTGTTCCATTGTGACTTTGCTCATTTCCTCCACTTAGTGGTTCAGGCTGACTATTGCATGTTGGATGCTCTGCATCCCCAGTAACTGGTTTCCTAGCAACACAGATATATCTTTTAGAGTCCAAATCCTTTCAATAATTTTTATCTAAAATATAGTAGACAGTTTGTAATTTTTCAAATTGTCCTTATGTCTTTATTTTTTATAAACATCTTTGATATTGTTGGCGAAACAAACCTGCTCTGAGAGTCTTCGACTCCTTCCTGATCTGGCGTGGAAGTGGACTGTACAGTCATTTCGGGGCGTCGTCCTCGGGGTTGAGGCCCACTGAGGGTGAGAAGCTTCTCGCCATTGAGACGGTCTGGCAGCAAGCCTTCCTTGTTCAAATTTAATTCTGAGTAAGGACAGCTCACCTGGCTGAACATAATGGAAAACAAACTGGATATTACTCACAAATCACTCAAAAAGATTTGGGTCTTGCAATTAAAGAAGTTGTAACAAAATAATCAAATATTTTTTATCTAGATTAGACAAACATTTAGAGCCACTCACACAAACATGGACGACAAAAGGAGTTTGTGAGCACAGAAAATATATAGAGATGTTCTCACGTTGTGACAAAGACTTTACCAAATAATTAATAACATTATCTAAAGAATCATTCAAAGAGCTTAAAAGTTGAAAGTGACACATTTAGGAATGACGTTGAGCAACTAACGTGTAGTGTGTCCCATAGCGAGGTCCTCTGATATGTCCAACCCCATTGCATCCGGGAGTGGGACATCCTTGTCCCGGGGCCATCACTAAATCACTTGCGTCTGGAAAAAAAACAAAGAAGTGTGTTGCTACAAAGATGTCCTGCAGACTCAGCAGCTTAAACAACAACTTTTATCTAGTAGACGTCAGGACTGCAGCCTGAGGCGTGTCTCACTATTGAGGTGTTGTAATGGGTGTGCAGTTTTCTGGCACCACATAACCGGATGCAGGTCGGGGCAATCGGTCTCCACCCAGTAATCATACTCTGAACTCCAACCATCAAAATGAATCTGTATTGTCAAGTTTGGGAAAAAAATGACAGAAATTGAACCCAGAGCACATAAAAGTCATTTCATCAGGAGAAATTTTTGTTTCTACCTGCAGCTTGTGATCGTCCGTGTCCACTATGGTGGCAACACGAATGAGCATGGGGTTCCTCTTATCAACAGCCTCTACTTTCATTCCAATCTGGAATCCATGAGGAGGTCGCTGCAGAACATCAAACAAATATAAGATTTTATTTTTTAAAAAAGTCCTGTTTCGAATCTTTTTGATCACTTTAAAGCTAATCAGTCTGCAGACAGGTCCACAAATAATTTAATTATATTTTGGCAAAGGATCAAATGGAGACCTGACATTTTAAAACAAAAATATTCTTCATTGGAAACGAGTCTTGTTTACCGTACTATATTTACACTCTCAATGGGCAAATACCTTTTGCTGCATTGCACCGCAGCAGGTGGCCATGACAGCGCCAATGGTGGGAGTAACTTGGGGTTAAGTCTCTTCCTCAGGGACCGATAGGCATGGCCTTAGTGGGTTTCAAAGTGGCGTTTCCCAGTCATAGGATGGACATTCTACCAATGAGCGAATGAGTTTATACACAAAACTCTAAAAGCCGGGCTTCTCCGGCTTTAAGGGGTGATTTGAAATAATCCCTAATTTTTTATTTATTTCTGATACTGTTAAAACAATATTTCCAAGAAATGCATTTAGATTCTGTAGAGATCCTGGTATTTATCCAGCAATAACCTTCTTAGTGTCGCGACTGAATCTCTACATTCAGTGATGAAAGGCAGATGTATTTTTGTAACCATAAAACTGAATTCATTTGGCGAGTTTCAACAGAAAAAAGACAATGAAATGTTAATGCAATACATTTAAAAGCAGCAGCCCAATAAACATGTTGGCAACGGCAAAAAGCAGAGCCTGAAAATAAATCAAAGTCTGCTTTACCGCATTACAGGCCAGGATACCAGCTAAAGAAATTTAGAAAAATACCAACATCAGAGAAATTTGAAGTTGTTTTTTGTTGGGATCTGAGGAACAACTTATTCCCATAAAAATCAAACAAATATTTTTGAGAAGAAACATTCTTGTTACAACGAGCAAGCAGAAAAATGTTGCAATGCAGATGGAAACAAAATAGTCTTTCACTAAAAAAAGTCATACCAAAAATGAAAGAAAAACAAGACAGTTTTAGTATTTCTAACTATTTAGGTCTGCATAGATTTGCAATGATACACTTACCGGTTTGAAAGCTCGAGCAGGAGCAGCTTGAGATCCTGTTTCTTCCAGGTATTTCTCCCAGGAAAAGGTCTTGGGTTCGTTAAAATCTAAAGGAGAAGGAAAAAAAAGATATTTCTGAGTGTTCTTTCATTTATGCATGCAAATTCCTTCACAAAAAAACAAGATACAAAGTGTCCAGCAAGTGATGCATTTAATTTAATTGGATTAGTTTGAATTGGATTCAACTCTTTTCATCTTATTGCTTTTGAACCTGTATGGATTTTTAAATAATTTTTTAATTAAAAGAAAAAAATGCTTTGCATCTCACCAGCCGGAGTGGTCAAAGTTAATTTGGCCTCCTCACAGTATCCGACAGGATGGATGTATGGACTGCTAGCATCGCACCTGTGATACAACATGTTGATCAAAATCACACACAAATAATCATAACCACATTTATAAGCTACAAAAAAACCCTAAAGTAGTCATTTGATCAAAATTTGTTCAATTCCACCCAAATCTTAACATAGACAAAGAAATGATTCAAACTCATTTTTCACATCTTTCTTACCAGTAATCATATGTGTCGTCCCAGTTGTCGAAATGGATGAGCAGCCGGTTGTCGACGACAGCAGCAATAGTTGCAACACAAATCAGCGAGGGGTTTTTCCGATCTGTTGCTTCTAGTTTCATCCCAGCTCTAAACCCAGATGGAGTCACAGACTGCAAACAATCACATAAAACTGGATCAATAATAGAAAAAAAAATTAAATAAACTCACAATTTCTACTTTATCCATTATTTACTGTGTTTAGGCTCTTGAAAAGGTGTTTTGGAGCCAGTTGACCTCTGCAGTTTTTCACATAAGTGCTCCAATTAAACTCTCCATCTTTAAAACCTAAAATCAAAACTTTTATCAGAACCAGAATATTTACCGACGTTCAAAAATATTTTAAAAATAAAAAAATCTGATTTATGTTTATTAATACCTTTAGGTAGCAGTAACTTATGTCCATTCTTCTCACACCAACCGGCTGGTTTCAGATCCCACGAGTCAGCATTCGCCCAGAAGTCATAGCATTCTGGGTAGCCGTCAAAGTGGAGTCTCACTCTGTAGCCTTGTATCTGCAATTAAAGGGTTGGATGGAAAATATGTTTTAAACAAGAAAAATAAAAAGCTATTTACAAAATAGACAAACGAAAGCACCGAGATTTTTTTACCTCTGCGACTGTGAGCACACAAAAGAGAGACGGATGGGAGGGGTCAAGCCCTTCCAACTTCATTCCAACTTTGAAACTGTTTCTGCTTTGTGGAAACGACTGATGCTGTAAGACAAAATGACATCATAGAACAGGAATTACCTGGTTATTTCCAAAAACATAATGTAATTAGGACATGATCATTCTACCTCTTTGAATAGTTTTAAAGGAGCAGCGATAGCCCTCTCTTCTTCAAGGTAAGCAGGCCAGCTCCATGCCCGTTTCTTAGAGGTTGGCGTATTCGCTAAACAAAGAAAAAAAACATTTAAATAAAGCGTCCAACAAGTAGATCTGTGTGATCTCTATTACATGTCAAATGTTGTTTTGAGCTTCATCTCTTGTAAGATATTCTGATCAGAAAACAAGGGAAGCAATTAAAATTTTTTATTTGAATAACAAGAATCAATTAAAAAAAAAAAAAAGTCATTATTCTTTTGTCTGCAATCCGACTTACCCAGCTTTGCAAGTTTGCCTCCTCTCCTGCCTTTGGTACTTTTGGCTTTTTCCTATGAAGTGAAAAAAGTAAAGAAAAAATGGCCATCTCAGGCATTTTGACTAAATTTAACAATAATTTAAAAACAATAACAATGCTAAATAGAAGCAATTAATAATCATAAAATTCAAACAAAACTGCTCTTGTGCTGAAGATATTCTTCTAACCTCTGGTTCTTCTTGGTTGTCATCCATTTCATCACCAGAATCCATGTAGATCTTTCTCTTTTTGCGTACACGTTTTCCCAGCCTTTCACCTTCTACCACCTGGCTTTCCCGCGCATCTCCAGGAGATGATCTGGAGGGATAAAGCAGGTGCATTTACATATTTATTTTTATAAATCTGCAACACAACATGAAGTTAATTAACCAAAGCAGTGTGTGTTCAAACCTGCCACTTGTGGGCTGGGCACATGCGGTGCTACAGAATTTGCCTTGCAGCAGGGCGTCGCTAGAAACACGACCATCACATCCCCGACATCTTGCCGGCTCCCCATTTGAACCTGCGTCTGCAACAGCACCCACTTCAACGTCAGGGACAACCTTCAGATTAGGGGCCTCCATGCTGTGACTTTCCTCCAAAGGCACAGGAACTAAAAGACAGAGGAAGAAAGAAGTGCTGATACCAAAAAAAAAAAAAATTCTCAGTAGAATGCAGTTTAAAAACTTTCAAATGTCAACACAAAGAAATATTTAACAGAGGCTGTCTCACCTTTTGCTTGCAGTGATTCTGATTTAATCTGATTTGTTGGGACTTTTGTTGTGCCGGTTTGTGATTGGCCCTCTGGTGGAGGGGTGGGAGTATGAGACGGTGCTGGGTCAAAGGTTTCACACTTATGTTCTGCCTCTTGACCTTTGACGTCTGACTCTGTGACAATCTCAAGAGTCCCAAACTCTGTCATGCGGAACTGAAACACAAGGGGAGAAGAATAAAAGATGCTCATCCCATCAAGACGTAGTGACACAGATACATTTACATCATGACTGAATGATTAGAGTATCCTTTTCAGTTCACAAAAAAATTCTTACCAATTGACAGGAAAAAATGTTCCAAAACATACCCTGATATCACTGCCGGGAAGTGTGGCTATGCCATCCTTCCAGTCCAGAGCACCCATCATGTCAAAATCAGCTCCCTGAGAGGGTCCATCACTGGGTGGAGTGTCGGTCATTCCCACTCCGCTGAAAAATAACTAGTAGACACAAAAAAATAAACACATCAAATCCATGCAATCCCTCATGCAACCCCACTGCTCAAAGGAACGGTACAGAAAATCATTTCTGCTGTCCTCCATCAGAATCTTTAACCATTCATTTTCAAGTCAGTAACGTCTTGTCTGGAGGTAATTACAGGCTGGGCTTTTCTTGTTTTTTCTGTCTGCACTCAAATTATTAGCCCAATATAATAGAACAATTGTTTCAACGGGCTTCATATTGTAGATTGAAAAAAGAACATTCATTCATCTTCTGAACTGTCCATCCCTAACAGGGATGTGGGGGTCCTAGAGCCCATCCCGGCTGATTCAAGGCAAGAGGCAGGGTACACCCAAACAAGGTTCTAGTTGCGGGGCCACACACACTCATTCCAAGGAGTAATTTCACAGTGGGAAATCAACCTGACGTGCATGTTTTTAGAAGGTGAGAGGAAACCAGAGCACCCGAGATTCGAACCCCTGACCTTCTTGCTGTGAGGCCACTGTGCAAACCCCTGCACCACAGTGGCTTTAATAAAGTATTTTCAATTCAATTCGTCCAGGAGCGATCCGTTGCAGAAAAGGTTTCAAAGTTGTCTTCTGGGGAGTGTGTTTGATGATCAAGACGTTTCGACTTCCATTCGGAAAGTCAAATTGTAAATTATATCTGGGTGGAAGTCGAAACATCTCGATCATAAGACACACTGCCATGAAGACAACTTTGAAGTTTTTTTTCCGATACAATCACAACAAACACAAAAAAATTGCCAAAATTGCAACACAAATAATTTGGCTATTTAACTCTTATTGTGCTTCTGTTTTAATTTTAAAGTTTAATAAATAACTCTGATTGCATTTGTTTGTAGTTTTTTGATCATGTCTTTCCTCCAAAGTGATTTTTATTTCTAAGCTGCAGTTTTTTTTCAACCTCCAGTCGTACACAACATCACCAGTAGGTGGCGACTCTGAGCGGGTACACCGTGCACTTGGATTTTAAACCAGTCAATAATAATATTGTTTTGCTGGTCAAATAACGGGAAAAAACACGTGCAAAACATCACATTGTAATAAACTTTTAACAACACCACTAATAAAAACAACAAAATCGCTCTCAACTTTTAGTTTCTAACATAAGTTCATATTTTCCTTGTTTTAACAGTATCTCCTAAAAACGCCTGTTTGCCTGGTTACAAGCAAGTGAGACGATCATTTATTGATCAATTTATTACAGAACAGAGTTTTTCTCACTGATTTATCAAACTTACCATCATTTTAAAACATCGATTATTGTAATAAAACGTTTTAGGCTTGACGCATGTTCAACACTGACTTAGAGATATTATTTTCTCTTTGCGACAAATTGATCAAATCGTGCAAAGTAAACAAGGATCAGGTGTAAATAGTCTTGGTGAAGTTTGATTTAACACTTGACGGTCTAGTTTGATTACAGTTAGAAATAAAGTAGATGTTAGAGCGCCCATGATTAGCATTTGTCTGATACAAAATGGCGGAGCATAGGAAGAGGCCACCAACACCTTTAAACTATGTTAATTACTCAACTTAGCAAATTAAACTAATTGTGCAAAGCTGCCGCGCGTTGAAAAAAAATCAAACGCTTGCTATGTAATTTTCTGATTGAGTGTTTTTCTTCACTCTAATCGTTTTTCTTTACTTTCCCCTTGTCACGGAATGTCAGCCCAGGTTGCTAACGCTGACATGAGCTAACAGTCAGCTAGCCTCTTTCTATTGAAATGAATGGAGGAGGTAGCTAAGGAGCTAACTCTAGCATTCTGACTGGATGCAGCCAGCTAAGGACGATCTGTAATAAATAACTTTCCAGATTAACAACAGAAGGAAAATACATGAACAAAAAAAACATATTCTCACATGATTTCCTCCTCACTCAAACAATAACACTGATGATCTGTTACATGTTTTACCATTGTTGCTTGATTTATTTCTTCCATAGAAACTTGAAAAAAACGATTTTTTTCACGTCTTTTTAAATCAGAGTGAGAATAATGCAAACAAACACTAAATTACAAACAAAGAAGCGGTTTTTTCTTATTTTGAAGAAGATCAATAGCAATAAATGAGTATTAACGCTAGTATTGTTAATAAAATGTAGAACTCACCTCGTTTGTGTTTTAACTCTTATTTAGAGCTGGATAGAATTGTGCGCATGCGTGTGAGATGCGCTGTCTGACAAGTTTGGCTTTGGAAAAAGTTCTGATCACTATTTCTGCTCGATTTTAGGCCCGTGTTCGCTTATAACAAGCCCGAAAACTCAGATTGCTGCTGAAGTAACACATCCTGCCATCTGATTGTAGTTTCTTTCTTGTTTTTTTCCTGCTAAAGTACAATCACCCCTCACCCTCCTTCCACACTACATGTAGTTGAATGGTGCAGAAAACACTCTGTCTCATTTTAACCGTTGATCAGCAGATTGTTTAGTGATCAAACATTATAGATCTCAGATTTAATCGACAATTTAGAAGAAATGATGTGCTAACTTAACAAAAAAAAAAATGAATGAAGCGCTCGTATTCATAAAAGCATAAAAATGGATCATTTTCGTTTTAAACGAAAGTATTGAACAGCAATGAAAACACTGAACTGATTTGGCATCTTTTAATGATTACACAAAAGATCCGTCTTTTCTAAAAGATTAAATCAGTCTGATGGGAAATTATGATCGACTTTAAGTTCAAATTTGAACAATTCATGTGATGAAATGACGCCATGACTTAATATTTTGAATATTTGGACAATAAAAACTCAAGGATCGGCATGTTTAATGGCAGCCATCGTGTTAGTTAACTCATAGTTTATTGTTTTAACGCGATAACCTGTTTTGTTTTAAACAGCAAGGATTATATAGGATATGCACTTTAATCATATTAGTGTTTTATAGTGTTTTTTGTATTAATAAAGGATTGATCAGCAGCTAATCTGCAGTATTCCCTCCCACATTGGGCGGATTCTCTCACACACACATAGATCTCTAGAAATAACACCCATCCGATGTTAATCAAATTACACACTTTAAACACAACTTTATATTATGATCACGTTTTATAAGATTAAATAATTTATTTTGTTATGTCAACTGAGGTGAAAATGAGTTTCGATCGCCTGTCAAAACAGCGTCGCAGTTTAAAATGTGTGTGTGTCGCTAGATGGCAGAAGGAGATCAGGATGGGAAAGGATTAAGGATTCTCATGAGGCAGACGTGTTCTTAAGCTACATTCGATCCACAATGTAACAAAGTGTAAATCATCAGATGGCATTCAAAAGCAACACGGTCGATTCAAAGGTAGGAAAAGACATTTAGATTGTTGTTAGTGTGAAAACATGTGTGTGCGGTTTTTTTCCTGATTGTCGAATAATCGATTGTGGTAAAGGAAAAAAATGAGGTGGAAAGCTAATAGAAGATATGGATCGAATGATGTTCAAATCCAGAGACAAATCTTAACTATATTTCATTAAACTGCATTGTTTCTCCTTTTATCTTCTTACAGTCGTTCATATTATTTGGTTAGAGGATGTATGTGATCACATTTGGCAAGATGCTCTAAATAACTAGCTCTTTTCTACTTTTTGATTCTACAGAATGTCCTGTTCCATCTATTGTTGTGTCTGATCATCTTTTATTCCCTTTACTACATGATCGGGAGTGTTTGCTTCGGTGCCTTCAGGTGAAAACACGCACATGCGCTCTGGCAAAAAGTAAAGCAACAAAAAGTGTTGATAAAATAAAACTCATTATAGATCAGGATTTTAAACATCAGAATAAGAATGCTTTTATTACCATTCGTTCCATCAGAGACTAGGAGCTTGCTTTGATACAGGTGTGCAAAATATCAAATAAAAATAATAAATAATAGAATAAAAATTATTTTAACAAAACTAAGAGTGCTCAGAAAGAAAAAGCAAAGTAGTGCAATGACATAGAAAATAATAAAGATAGTAAAGTGACAAGAGGGAAGTGACTAAGAGATGTGGGGATCCAGGTTATAAAGCATTCATTAGTCCAACGGCAGAAGGGAAGAAGCTGTTTTCTTGGCGGGACGTTCTGGTCCCGATGGACCGGAGCCTTCTGCCCGAAGGGAGTCGCTCAAAAAGTCCATGTCCAGGGTGGGAAGGGTCAGCTGCTATCCGACCTGCACGCCCCCGAGTCCTGGAGACGTACAGGTCTTTGAGAGATGGAAGGCTGCAGCCGATCAGCCGATAAGGGCTGTGACTTTCCTTAAGTCCATGATCATCTCCACTGTCTTCTGAGCGTTGAGCTCCAGGTTGTTGTTGCTGCACCAGGACACCAGCCGGTCTACCTCCATCCTGTAGCCCGACTCATCACCATCAGAGATGAGCCCGATGAGGGGGGTGTCATCCGCAAACTTGATCAGTATGACAGAGTCATATCTCTTAAACATAGGTTTATGGCTCTAAAGACAGAGTCATGGCTCTTAAACATGGCTCTAAACATGGGCGTTAAACTCTGATCTTCCAAAATCCTTATTGTTTACTTCAATCAAATAGATTGAAATTCAAATAGAACGGATTCAGCTAAACCTGAATGAAAGAAGTCTCTGAAGGATTTCATTTGACATTTATTATAGTCTATTATTTTTAAAAAATGATAAAACACACATTTTCTGTAGTTTTCAGATTGTGTATAACAAATGTTTCCAAAATTTTTACCACCATCAACATCCTTTCACATCATGGCATGTGTTATTTCAAAATCCACTTTCAGTTAATGAATGTCTTTATTGTGTACCATTGTCTTCTGCCGGGTCGTGCTGGCAACAGCTTCAGACGGGAAACCCAGGGTTCTCTCATTCCAGCTGCATCCCCCAGCTCACCCGGGAAGTTCCCAAGGTCTTCCCCCTCCCAGCTGTGCAACATAGTCTCTCCAGTGGGGACAGGGCCTGCCTCTGGGTATCCTCCCGGTGCCTGAAACACCTCACCAGCAAGGTGTTCCAGGGGCATCCTAACCACATGCCTGAATCAACACATCTGGCTTTCCTCAATCCGTAGGAGCAACGGCTTTACTCCGTGCTCATCCCAGATGGCAGAGTTCTTCACCCCAGTTTGTGTATCTTGGGATCTTGTTCACAGAGAAGGATTGAGCGGGTTATTGACAGGTGGATTGGTGCGGCGTCTGCAATAATCAGGACGCTGCAACAGTCCATCTAGGTGAAGAAATAGTTGAGCCAGAAATCAAAGCTGTCAATCTACATTCCAACCCTCAGCCATGGTCACCAGTTGTGGGTGATGACCTAAAGAATGACACTGTAAATACAAGCTGCCAAAATGAGCTCCCTCCGCAGTATAAATGGGCTCTCACTCAAAGCGTCTTTGTTGGACACAAAATAGCAATCTACACCATTCGCAAATTGTGTGAAAATCATATCTTGTCTAATTCCGGCCACGGATGATAAAAATGTCTGGTGTATGGGAGATAGTTTTTAAAAATTAATCTGCCTAGTATAATAATGGCTGGGATTAAATGCAAAATTATGACTTTTCAGAATCAGAATGCTTTTATTGCCATGTCAGTGAAAAATATCAGAGACTAGGAACTTGTTTTGATACAGGTGTGCAAAAATATAAAATATAAAATAATAAAAAATAAAATAAATAATAATATAAATATATAAATATATAATATAATAATAATAATAATAATATATTAATAATATAATATAATTATAATATAATAATAATATAAACATATAATATGAATAAATATATAATATGATAATAAATATACAAAATAATAATAAAATAAATATAATAATAATCATTTTAAGACTTATACTAATTGTAAAAGTAGGTGTTTGGTTTAGAGGTGTGGTTAAGTTTAGGATAGGGAATGGCATAAACGAGAATAGTTAATGAGGAAGGATGGCTAGTGGGCTGGGTGAGTGTCCTGTAACCTGAGAGTCGCCTGAGGTCGAACCCCTATTGCTCCTAATGGTGATTTGCACCTTGCATGGCAGCTGACACCATCAGGTATGGGTGAATGTGAGCTACAATGTAAAGTGCATTGCGTACCAACGCAGGTAGGAAAGTACGATATAGGGAATGGAGTCCATAAGACTTAAAGTGGTTATGACACAATTACAAAATGTCAAACAATCCATGTATTCCCATTCAAAGATGCATTGTAATTGATTTTCCAAAAAAAATTTAAATCATGAACGAAAGTGTACACATCAAAAAAAAAATTTGCACTTGTAGCCTGCCCACGCTGAAAGAAAAAGAAGAAGCCTGCCCACAATATCGCTCCAGAAGTTGCTTGCTTGCTTGTAGAATGTCGAGAGATACCAGAGTTGGTATATTACGCCTAACAGGGAACCGAAATCCCCTGTCCGCTCCAGAAGTTGACCTCGAAACACAGTCTTGATTTGTGACGTCATCGCCGGAAGAAACGTCTCTGCAGTTTTAGTCTTTTGCAATGATTGACAGAGTAATATTTGAGGGAAGCTCTTCATAAGTCGTTTTGGATCTGTCATCATCTGACAGTCCTTTTTGAATTAGAAATTTCAGACTAAGTGAAATAATGAGCAAAATTACATTCCTGTACTGCGATACAATATTACTTTGTTGTGTGTGTTTATTACCGGACACAAACACACACACACACTTCGAAAATAGCGCAACTTCCACAAAATGCAAAACTAATTGTTACTGTTTATAGTTTCTTTTTTTTTCTCATTTATCCACTAGGACAGTTGTTCCTAACTTTTTCGCTCCACGGACCGGTTTAGTGTCTAACAATATTTTCACAGACCGGTCTAAAGGTGTAGCAAAAAAAAAAAAACTAAATAAGACCATTCTGAAAAAAAAACTGGCTTTTAAAATCAATAATAATGAACTTGAATCCGTTTTGTTTTTCCCTGGTAAATGTATTAGCAGCGTCTTATAGCATGGCACCATTCTCTCTGCCCCAACGCGCTCCGGTTGCTACGGTAACGGTAAATATACCCTCAAAAATAAGACATAACAAAAACAATGAATAAAAATACCAGTTAGGCTCCCCTAGTAAGACTAGATCTATCGGAGTTCTGTTGGGTACTGCACTAGGAAATTCTCTAATTTGCCAACAGGGTTTACCGCGTAACATGTATCTTGTTAGACCTGTATGCATAACCAGTGTCAATAACTACTATTACTTGATTATCATGATCAATAACAATGTTATCGACCTACCCTTGCACGTCCTCGTTTTTCGAAGGCAACTCTTTGAAGTTTTTTTGGTGGCGATGTGAGGGACACGGGTCTCTCACTTTGACTGTTCGTGGACGTCGTTGCTGTGTCAGACGCTGTCAGTGTCACACTAGCCGGAGTGAAGGGAGTTGACTCGACGGTAGTTCTTGCACTTGGGGGCGTATCAGGAGCGTGATTTGGCCGAGGAAATACCGAAGGAATAGCTCCTGATAACAACCGAAGTGGACATTTTGGGTTAATTCCCATTTCCCTCATGTAGAAAGGTTTCTGTTCAAAACATTCTCTTTCGAAATGGTCACTGCACAATTCAGAACAGGACACGGCACTCCACTCATCCCTCGTTCTCTGGACTTGTTTTTCCCACTGTTTAAATAACTTTGGGTCCTTCGGGAACTTGAATAATGTCACACTATTTTTATGCGACTTTGAGCACCCACAAGCCACACAACGACCCGGCATATTATCCAAAAAAACGACACGACAAACACTCAAATCCGACGTAAGTAACTGTGGATGCCCCGTAGTCTTCCTGTGATGACGTCACATGAACGTACTTCCGGAATAGTTCAAGGACGGGTTTTCAATCGAAGGATTTTTTAAATGCGAATATTAATTGAAATATCTTCTTTGGGAGACTGATTGCTCAAATATACGTACTTGCGGTGGATTAAGTGATAGTTTCTTCATCAAACTTCGTTTAGTCTGTTTGGTGTCATAGCCACTTTTATTAAGAACAGTGGTTAACAGGGGCGAATCCACGATTTTCTAAAGGGGGCTGGGGTGGACGTCAGGTCCCTGCCACGCGGTTTTCTTAAGATTAGAGAATTGAGTTAGGTGTAAATTAATATGATCAGTCCGGTAAATGGAGAAGATCATGTTAGTTTTGCAAATTGCATGCGTTGGATGGAAATTGTGTTTTCATTTGCAAAATGAGTACAACATTTTTACTGTCATTTAGGCAAGACCACTTTGATGGACTGATCCCATTTGACTTTAAGACTGAACCTGTTGAATCCAACTCAAAGTACCTTGGTGAGCCAATGGAAACACTCAATGTTTGTATAATCTACTCATAAATTTAGCAGATAATGTATTTTTTTACTTCTCATCTCTTTCAGTGAATCTCTTATCCTTGGAGCTCACATACTTTTGCAGTGGTATTTTGTTTGCTGGAGTGGTGAGGAGACAGGTTTGGGATTATGCTCTTACCGTCACTCTCCTGCATGTGATTATAACTAGCTTAGGTAAGTTAAAACGTGAAATGATCTTTTTCACTTTCAACTGTAATGTCCATATTTAATGAGATGCTTTATTTTCATATGACAGTGATGTTGGAGTTTCCCATTGTGTGGCAGTGGTGGCTTGCCTTAGGTAAGATCGACTTCCCTTGCAATTGTTTTGTATTACAAGTTGTCATTTTATTTTTAAAAAATCAATAAAAGTGTTTTTGTGTTTTATTTCACAGGTTGTGGCTTGTTTCTGATGATTTCTAACGGTCAGCTTATTGCTTACTACATGTGCCAAAGTGAGCAAAACTATGCTGCCTTCAGCTTTTATTGAAACATGCTGGTTTATAAACTGCTCTTGAACAATCTTGTGAAGCGAGGTAGAAAGAATGTGAGCATATGCTCCTTTCTGAGACGCCCATTAGATTCTCAGCACTGATGGACTTTTTCTGTTTGTCACTAAAAAAAGACTTGCCATCAAAAACAGAGTTGGAGCTGGAAGAAAATTGTCTAAGGTTTTTCCAGTTTGCTGGCATCATGTAGTCTGAAAACAAAAGCAACACAGAAATGCTCTATAATCTGTTTACAATTGTTTCTGTTTCATCTCTATCACTGATGTATAATCAAAAGCTTTGTAAGATGTATTATGTAAAAGCAAAATGGGAATTGTGCAATATAAATTAAGATTTTAACATAGAAATGCAAAACAATCAATAAAAATGCTTAATTGTGTTCATTGTTCATCAATAGATATCCCATATGTTTCGAGACCAGTTTATGATGTGCTGAAAACGCAACGATATATAAAAAATATAAATTTAATCTGGTACAATCAATAAATAGCAATATTAATAGAATATTTTACATTGTGCTTAAAAATAAATTTAAGACTCCAATACACAAAATAAGCATCTAAAAAAGCATTTTCATAAAATATTCAAGGTGTTATGGAGATGCAGCACACTCCGCCGACTTCATAAACGAGAATCCGAGGAAGTTCTCACTGTCTGTGGCTGTCTGGCACTCCTCGTTCACACAGGCAGGAACAGGTAGGCGTGTAAACTCGGGATCGATATAGGTGATATCACATGGGCTAGACTGAGGGGAGATGAGTAAACACAATTTAAAATGGGTCTTAACTGAGTAAAGAAAAAAATGCTTCCGGGGTTATTTCTTATTGATTCATACCACGTTTGGGATAAACGGAGGTTTTATTTTTCTCGCCACAAGATCATCCCAATTGATGAAAGTGAAAAAGGAATGTTCTTGCAACTCTTCCTGAAAACACATGTAAACACACATTTTTACATGTTTTCTTTATATTTTATTGATCAAGGTGTTTTGTTTTGTTTTTTATTCTACTTACAATATCACGACTCTCTCCCAGACGTTTGGTGATATCTCTCTGTAACAAGGCCTCTAAGAGTGAGCGGGCATTTTCAGACAAGCTGCTGGGCAGCTGCAGATGAGCGTGAAGAATGTTCTCAAACATCTTTATTTTATCGTGATTGTAAAAAGGAGGCTGGGAGAAAGACCAGAAGAAGGGATCTAAGATGATGATACAAAAAACAAACCGATAAAAACGACATAATTTAATTTTCACTCACCAATCCACACAGCATTTCAAAAAGTACAACACCCAGACCCCACCAGTCCACAGCTGGGCTGTATGGTTGGCCTTGTAGCACCTCTGGAGCAAGATATTCTGGAGTGCCGCAGAATGTGTGCATTATCTCTCCGAGAGCCACACCCTCTTTACAAAGCCCAAAGTCTGTTAGCATCACATGGCCCTCACTGTCCAGCAGAATATTTTCTGGTTTGAGATCTCTGTTCACAAAAAGTGAAATGAAATGGATTTTAGTTTGACTTTTCTAAAGTCTTTGTTTTTATGTAGTTTCACATCTTTAGTTTTAATACAACATTGATAGATATTATGGACTTCAGTAGAAAAACTATAGAGACTACCCAACATAAATAAATGAAGCAGCATTGGTTTGAATTAATCATGAAGTATGAAAGTGTGCAAACAGAGAGGTAAAGAACATACACATAGTTGTTCTAACGTCTAAATTTGTATGGCTAGAAAAACAAACCTATAAACAATGTTCAGTGAGTGTAGGTAGCCCAATGCGACAGCCATCTCTGCAGCATAGAAAGCAGCCCTGTGTTCTGGAAATGACCCTTTTCTCTGTAGGTGATAAAACAGCTGCGGGGAGAAAAAAAAGATTTTCTCACAACACTGCAATCTGCTAGTTTATTAAATTTTACTCAAAGGGATTGGAAAATTACACTCGCTTGATAAATTTCACTTTTTCATTTTAAAAAAATGTGTTGAATGAGATTTTTTTTATAGTTGTTTTTTTGGTTTTGCGTACCTCTCCTCCATTAACATAGTCCAGGACAAAGTAGAGGGCATTTGGTGTTTGGAAAGAGAAGTGGAGGCCCACTAGGAATGGATGTTTTAGTCCTTTCACCAAGACACTTCTCTCAACCATCACATGTTTCTGCTGCAGTCACACAATGAGCAGATGCAGTTAGAAGACTGACAGTTAGAATTAATAAAAAATAAAAAAAAACAAAACAACGAAAGATAAACAGACCTCTTTTCTCTTGATAATCATTTGTTTTTGCAGAACTTTGACTGCATAGCAGGTTCCTTGTTTCTTGTGTCTTGCCAGCAAAACCTAGAAAAGATTTTAGATTAAATTTTTAAGCTAAACCTTTCCATCCTAATGCAAAAATGTACAAATTGAAAACTTACTTTTCCAAAACTTCCTGTACCTATAACTCTGAGGTAGTCAAAATCAGATGGTTTCATCCTGTTTCATGAAGCAAGGAAAGAATTGTGATAAACAATAAATTAATTTAACTGCACAGACAAGTATAGCTTTGTGAATATTTATAAGGAGAAATTATATGTCATGATATTTTTGGAATGTCATTTCGTGGCAGTAAATTAATGTGAACGAACACTGTTTGCTTTATAAAAATCCTTGTCATAAATGGCACACTTTGAGATAAACACCATAACCTGATGGGATCACATAGTTAGGAACCAATAAGGTAGACCCTCCCATGGAGCTTTTCAAAGTGAGTCCTTCTCAGAAGACTGCCACAGAAAGAAAGGGTTGCTCTGTAATGTGAAGCAGAACTTTTCTTCCGTCAAGATATAGGTGTTAGTGTCAAGAGTGAAATTACTTACTGTGAGACGGAGGTCTCAACATTTACTGAGTTCTAGGAAAAGAAAAGTGATAAGGGTAAGGTCTGACTTAGTTTCATATCCTGTCAACAGGTAGCAATCTGAAAAAGACTTCATTTGTCTGAACTTACTGAGGTAGTTTTTGCTCCTTTGGTCTTTTTCAGTTTGTCTCGACGCTGTAGGAGCTTTTGAGTGTCCAATCTACAGTAAAGAGATCGGGTCAAAAATATACGTGAAGAACATTGGCTTTATTAAGCTTAACAAAGGTTTGATCAATTTTTTTTTCTGCAACTTACTGTTGACAGAGTTGTTGACTGGAAACAAATTTGTTGATGAACTCACTGAATCCTACTTTCTTTTCTTTGAGTAGAGCTGTAAGACAAGCACAGGGTCAAATCTATTATATAAGAGTCCTCTCACATGAATGTGGCATGTCTTCAGCATGCCATCAAACCCCAGTCTTTACTAATTTAACTATTTGAAATGTTTTATGGTTCGATTTAATGATAACAGAAAATAAAATTACCAATAGTTTTTTTTTATTGTAGTTTTGGAGATTTGGGTTAAAAAAATTCTACCTTCCTTCTCTTAGTATATTTTTAACTGCAACCCTCTAATCCTAAATTCCAGCAACCTAAAATATTTATATAAATGTGCAACAAATCATGTCATTTTTCCATCCTTACCTGAAAGGAATGTCACAAGTCCTCTCATTTTGGAGTAAGTGATTGGTCTTTCTTTACTGACTGTCATCTGGATCAAGTCTGATGAAAGTCTTTTGAAACTGAAAGGAGAAAGAGGAAAGTGTCTGGTGTGGTTGTCTGATGTCTCCTCACTCCTCTTCTACTTGCTGATCTTGTGGTCAGCAGTCTCCAACTTCTCGAACTTATCTTATCCTGCTGCCCATTAGAAGAATGTTGACGCAGGAGAAGTGAGTAGATGGGACGTTGCGTTCATGTCTCATCGGAAATGTAAGCGCTGCAACCTGCACTCGTGAAACTGCAAATTTATTTTAATTTTTTTTATTTCTGTACAAAAACCAATTTTAAAAACCAGCAATTTAAAACAATTACTGCTCATATTGAATGATCTACTAAATAATTAGGGATAAAACTAAAGAAAATAATGAAAATAATAAAAAAAAATTCAATTTATTCCAACAGATTTGGCTGCATTTCAACTTCTCATATAGGTCAAAGTAATGTTCTTGACTAAAAAATACCACAAAAATCTTTTCTACTTTGTGTGCATGGGTTTCCAACCACATTCTTTCGTTTTTAATCTTTTGTTTCTTTTGAAACATTTTTCTTTAGTTCCTTTTCCCCCTCAAATCTCTCTCACATTGCATTTCTCAAGTGAAAGATGTACCAGCATGTAATACACTAATAGGTTACTGGTGCAGGTTGTGAATGAAACGGTCATTAAGCATTAGATCATAAAAACTACTTTTCAAATAAATACCTTCACTGAAATATTCCTCCTCTTTTTTTTAAACTGGATCATATTTTTGTTCAGCATTTTCTTTCACGTACAGTAAAAGTTTTGGGTCATGGAAACTGTTGCACATTTAAAGCCCAACAGTCCTTCAAACATTTGTCATCATGTCTTGTGGCTTGCACAAATCTGAACACTGACAGAGTCCGTCCACGCCCTTACTGACCTAGATAGTGTGATACATTAGACACAATCCATGATTTCCGTCTTATATTGGGCTGACCGTTGTATGCTTACTGTTGCTCTGGTTTCAATGTGATTTAGAGCAGCTTCCAGATGAGTTTATCTCAGAATGATTTTTAAATAATGGACTTTTAAAATTATTTTGACTGTTTTGTTTTTTTGGTGGATTTCATTTTCTTGTACACTGTTCAACATAGGATGAGGTTACTTAAAAAAGTCAAATATTGACCGTCTTTACACTATAAGAGCAAAGAATTATACTAGCCAATAAAAGTTGGAACAAACTTTAATGTTCCGGAGCTTGTTTGCTTCTTTTATTACATGATGTTGCAATAGGAAGAAGAAGAGCTATGCTGGTTGTGGAAGTGTGATTCATTCAAATAAAACAAAAAGTGGTGAAACACACAAATAGTTGTAAATGTCGATGACACTATGATATCATGCAGTTTTTCATTCAAATCCATGCATAATCAAATATTGAAGCCAATGCGTTGTTACATAATGAATGAAATGAGTGTGAGTCTGCCTCTACTGGTGGCAGACAACTTCTTGAGAGACACAAGAAAGAGAGGTCACAACTTGGAAATTTCAAAGTGGATTGTAAACAGAAAAAAAAGTGTTACATGGCGGAGAATAAAATTTTCACAAGAGCTTTTTGCTTTTGAATTATCGTCTGTAACTTGGAATGAGTTGTAGAAATGTTACGTAAATCCAAGGCAAGATTAGAATGTGTATCAGGGACATAAAGTGCTGATACTGAAATAACATCACATTTGTTCCTGTGTCTCTAGGGTCTAAATTTGGAGCTCCAGAGTTCAGGGCATACAGGGTATGAAGTGTCTTGGTTACCACTGCAGAAAGTTGATCCCCTAACAGTCACAAGGGGAGGTTTCTGTGCTGATGTCTTTAGTGGAGGAAACCAACCCTCTTCCCACTGTTGCTCCATCATAAACCAGTCTTCTCTAGTTTGGTTGATTGCCATATGTCTGACCCTGTTGTCCCACCTCTCTGACTGCACAGGAAACTGCTCAGAACTGGTTTCACGCCTCAGGAGGACAACAAGATCTCAAACATGCAAGCAATTCAACTGGACTGCTATATGTAACAACAGATAGAAGGCCCAGGCTTTTCTGTATAAAATATCCACTATTTTTAACAGAAAAACATTACATTTGTTTAGAATGATTAAAAATAATAATTGCACACATATTTTCTGTGTATTTAGTTGTATATATACAATATATATATCTTTTTTTTTTTTTTTTTTTAAAGGCACGGTCCTCTTTAATAGACTGAGGATTCATTCTGCGTTTTTTTTCCACCTCTCCAAAGAATTGCCATGTAAATTATTTGTGGAGTTTGAGGAAAGTAGCTACTCTTTCTTTTACCCTGAACGAATTGGACAAGATGTAATATTAAATTTTTATGTGTTAAAGTAAAGTCTTATGTTAAGTCTTATGTTGGGTTTAATTGTTTATCTTACATTGGTTTAAATGAGTTCTGAACTATAAAAAACAGTCACATTCCTTCAATCATTCACTTGTTCATTTATCTGTTTACTTTTGTATGGGTTATCCAATTATGGGTTGAGGAATGAGTTGAAGTGGTCACTGATACATGACTCCCTGGATTTCAAGAGAGGCTTAAGGATATGACATCTGCCTAACCTTCACAAGGGTAAGAAGACTTTTGGTAATCTTACATTGATTGAAGGTCATCTGTAAATCTGGAATCACTGCTGGACAACAGAATCTCTCCTGTATGACATTAATGAAGTTTTTATCTATCATTCTAAAAATGTGCAAGGAATTGATGTTTCTGAGACCTATTAATGTTCTCTAAATTCAAACCAAGTATTGCGATGGTTCTTTCTTTCTTTGTTTATCAAAATCCCCTCCTGAATTTCTTCAGTTGCTATTCTTTATAGAGTCTTTTCAAAATTCATATTCATTACTGGAAGGATGCAACTGGGGTGAGAAAAGCCTGGGCTTCCCGTCTGGAGCTGTTGCCCCCCATGACCTGGCCCCGGATAAGCGGGAGACGATGGAACAGAACATTTACTTTATGCATGCACATACTATACTCATGCACACACATTATAAAAGCTCAATCCAAATATTAAACAGTATGGTATATTTGAGTTATAAATATATGTATATAAACAAATTCCCAAATTTGTCATTTTTGTCTAATAGATATATTACTAAGTATTCAATTATCTTCCATACTAATTTAAAACCTATAATAATTTACCATTTTGATAAATAGTAGCAAATAAAAATGAAATTATGCTATATCATTCAAATTATTTGGAAATTTATTTGTAACACGACATGGTCAATATGCATAACTGACAATCATAAAAAAGAAAACATATACATTTATAGTCCTATCACCATGAATTACTAGTTTGTTGTTTCTAATCCAGTGTGCTAACCTCGCCAAATTATTATTTAAAATTATATTCAGATGATCAGTTGTATAAGCAGATGTACATAATGTCATGTCATCTGCATATGCAGCCATGGACACATGTTCCAATACCAATGGAAGGTCATTTGTAAAGACAAAAAGCAAAAAAGGTCTGAGGCAACTGCCTTGAGGAACTCCACAACTCATCATTTTAATTTCAGAAAAAACACCATTTAAAAAACCTTTATATTCTCGATTACTTAAATAACTGTCCAACCATTTTATAACAGATGATTCAAATACTGTACATAACCGCTTAACCTGTACAATAAAATATTGTGATCCAAAAAATCAAAGGCTACAGTCGGGTCCAGGAAAATTGCACCTGTGAGGTTTTTATTATTAATTCTGCAGCCAGTGATCTGTAATCTGAGTGAGTGTGGTTGTTGTGCAATGAACTTGTCCATCTAGTTCTAGTCTTTTGATTTTAGTTTGCTCCCCTTTGGTCTGCAATCTGGTTGCTTAGCAAAAGGCAGATGTGAGTTACACACAAATCAACCAGTGCTTTATATTTTAGTTGCAAACAGGAAACTGTTGTAAGTGCTCAGTCAAGTTGAAAGACATTGTGCTGAAAGTGGTACTCCAAAGTAAAAACTTTCTCCAGTTCTTCTGCACAAACCGCAGGGATACATTTTGTTACATTTGTTACTGTTTCCAAACTGTATGGCTATATTTCACTTCAAGTTAAATGTTGAGCTTTTTTCAGAATGTCTTGTAGTGTAAAAGTTTTTTAACTAATAAAATTGACATTTTTCTGGAACAGGATGAGAATTGATGAAAATGTTATTTCTGACAAGTACAGAAGATAGTGTTTCAATAAAATCTAAAGTTTCTCTCTAAAAAATGTTTTTATCTGGTTTGTTTTCAGCATTGTGTGACTGTCATTTCTGTAAGTGTGCTGCCGGGGACACTTTTCTTTTTGTTTCAATTTATACATTAAAATATAAATGAACTCAATATAATACCAATTTCACAGAAATTTCCATTTTGTGTGAATGGTAACCACTCTCATAAAGCCTAATTTCAGACGCACACAAACATTGTATTAGTTGTTTAGACAAATTTATCTGGGGATTCATTGCAAATTACAGGATAATTTGGGAAAACATAACTTTCAAAAGTGTTTCATTACTGTGAATGATCTTATTTTCTTGAATGATCTTCTCACAAATGTTTAAGCTGACAAAGCTATGCAACTGCAAACCCATCCCTTGGGGAGATGTAAGCTTTTGGATTGTCCACTGATAATAAACTGGACCATCCAGTTTGTTACTAGTCTGTGGAACATCAACTTGTTTTTTGAGTTCTAGAATGTTCACAATTAAAGATTGGAATAATTTTCGAACGTGTGGAATGAATTTGTGGAATTTCAGTCATGCTTTTATTGAATGATTAGGAACAATCTAAGTATTTGTGACTATTTTAAACATTTTACACAGAGGTTGTAACAAGTCTGTAATACTATGCATAACCTGCAGATGGCAACAACAAACCGAATTGTTAATTAAACCCTCAATCATTTCTGTGATTTGATTTTTAATAAATCTGTTTCATTGAAAGTGTTGTCTTGACTTATTGTAACTTTTCCCTCATACCAGTCTACCATTTCTACAACTCTCAATATATTCATCCTTCTATAAAAGGTAGGTTATTTTGAAAGAAAAACACAATAAGGGTCTGCATTTATAATATAAATATGTGTTCTGCAAATCTTTCATGTAATTTGTCCTCTATTGTGGATTACCTTTATATAGGTTTGCACATATATATATATATATATATATATGTATAACTTATTGTATCGAGATTTGGGGAAATACGTACAAAACTAACACAAAACCAATTTATATTTTACAAAAAAAAGCAATACGAGCAATAACATTCTCATCTTATAATCAACCTACCAATAATCTATTTATAAATTTAAAAACATTAAAGTTCTATGATTTAGTGGAATTACACACTTTAAAATTTATGTTTAAGATAAAAAAAAACATGATGTCAAACTCTCTACAAAATATGTTTATTATTAGGAAAAGTCCATACGAACTAAGAGGAAATGATGTGTTCATTAAAAATAAATTTAGAACAAATGTTAAAAAATTCTGTATTTCTATTAAAGGCGTGGATCTTTGGAATAATTGTAATGATGAACTTAAATTGTGTTTAAATCTTTTATGTTTAAAAAAGAAATTTAAGTTATTAATACTTAAAAAATATGCAAGTCTTGATGGTTAAATTCAAGCTTCTATAAAAAGTAAACAATTATGATGTGTTATGATTATGATTATGTGTTACGAATATGTGTTATGATTATGTTATATGTTATGATGTGTTATGATTATGTTATGATGTATTATGATATTATTATGTTATGTGTTATAACAATTATGATGACTTAGTATTTACTTATGTCTTTTTGCTTTTATTATGACATTAAAAAAAAAAAAAAAAAAGGGTCGGCGTAATAAGCGTTTGCTTCAGCCGTTACCTTTTCGGTCCTTTGCTGGAATATGGTTGTTTTCTTTATTTCATTGATATGAGGTTGCACTGTGACCGAAATAAATAAATAAAAAAAAAAAAAAAGTCAGGATTGTTCAAGTTTTCAGGAAATTTTTCTATGTCTTATTATGCCTGCTAAATGCTCTACTTATATTTTACTTCTAAATAAGTTTTGGAATATTTTTAATAGTTAATGTGATGGATACCATTGGGTTCTATTGTTTAGCTTTGGTAGCTTTTAAAAAAAAAACTTGCATGTTTCCTATGGGCTGATCAAGGGGCAAAAGAAAGCTATTGACCGTATGAGAACAAAGAATTAGATAAGCCGAAATACATTTTTATTGGCCTTTGTAGGATGAAGTGGGGCATTGTTCCCTGTAAAAGACATATCTAAGGAATTTTTTTTTCTCAGAAAGAGAAAGATACTCACTAGTACACATAAATATCTATATCTAGATAAGTATAGTAATAGGTGAATACCAGTGAATTCATTGGTGTCAAAATATGTGTTGGTTTAATGGGAATACTTAAGAAATAACATAAGAAAATCACGTGTTGTAAATATAAAAAGAGAGATGGGCTTTTGTAAAATCAGATTATTTTCCCCTCAACCTGTTTCCTATTGTTTTTCCCTATGTTCCCTATGTTCATTTTATATGTAAAGATGAGAGACTATTTTATTATTCAATCCACTACTTTTTCAATATGAAGAAAAGATTTTAATCTAACATTATTTTATCTATATGTTTACCTATGTTTATTCAGTTCAGTTCTATTTGTATAGCCCAAAATCAAAAAAGAAATGTCTCAACGGGCTTCACATAGTACATGTAGATTAAAAAAAGTACAAAAACAAAGAACAAAAATGGGGGAAAAAAGTATACATACAAATACACTACTAAAAGCTAGCTAACAAAAGCCAACTAAACAATTTCAGCATATTTCTGCCCTTAATGACTCCTTCTAGGTGAGGAAAAACAGAAGAAACCTCATGGGTACCCACATGATGGAGAGATCCCTTACCCTGGGCGAGCAGCCAATGTGTCAGACTGTTAATAGAATATTAGCTTATCCTACTCTAAAGCTTTAAATCAAGGTATTTATATACATGTATACATATATACATACATATATACATACATATACAGTATATATATATATATATATACACAGTATATACAATCCACTCCATTTCAAATATGTAGAGAAGTTTCTCTTGTTTTATCTAATACTAAGTTTATGTATAAGTTTGCCTTCGTTGATCATATATATATATATGTGTGTGTGTGTGTGTGTATGTGTGAATAATTCAGTATTTCTGTGAATATGTAAGGTTGGCTGAATGTCATTGAAAATGTGTGGTTTTTAATGTATGTTTGCCTTTAATTTCTTTTTAATGTATATGGATTTTAATCCTGTTTGAATTTTATTTACTCTGTTCAAAACTTTGTGCAACTATATCTAAATATATAAAGTTTATGTATTGTATATTTTGTATATAGATTTGTATGTTGTATTTTCTGTCGAGCGCCCCCTACGTGTGTTACGCGCATCCAGTCGGGAGCGCGCTCGGTAAAGGGGCGTGTCAGCGCTGCTGAGGATGAAAACTTGTCCCGGATATTTACCTAAACTATACCTGACTTTACCGAGTCTGTCTACACACAGATCTCAAAGAGGACACCGCACAGGGACATGGTCTGTTTATGATCGAGAAGACTCAGGTAGTGATTTTGTTTTTTTCTTCCTAAAAAACTTTCTTCCCAGGAAACATTTAGTTGGATCGCCGTGGTTGGAGGAAAGTTTAACCGAGGTGTGTTCCTCCTCTCTGGGTGTTGCTTCATGAAGGTTGAGGTTGTAAACAGGTCTGTTCGAGCTGTAGAGCAAAGTACAGCGAGGTCATTGCAGAGTTTATTATCAACAGACTGAGACTTAAGTCAAAACTAAATGGAGGGCCTTACGTGGATTTCGGCCACATTTAAAAAGAAAAGAAAAGAAAAAAGAAACAAGTTTGTAAAAGATTTGAGGATTGGTTGCAGGTGGATCTCAATGTTCACTTTTAGATTGACCTCAGGACGGATTTGTCATTAAAAAAAACTTTTACGAGATATAAAGTCTAAACTCTAACTTTTCAAATATAGCTCCTTTAAATTCCACCTATCAGTTCACTTTTTAATCCTGCATTTCTTTTTAAAAGTCTATAATGGAAACACAACCCTTTACCAAGCTCTCTTAATGTATTCAGAATGTGTCACTTTGTTCAAACATTAACTTAAACATGCTTTGCACTTTGTGAATCTGTGTAAGACAAACTGGCCAGATCTGCTCACCTGGAAATTACACACAGGACACATTTGCATGTATGCATGTATGTATATATAGATGCTCATATGGATATCCTCACTGTGCATCTTGTTCATGTATTTCATCTTTGTCTCTGTATCTGAGATCAGTTTTGTGGAGGTGTAAATGGGGCGTGTTCAACTCTGAAAATGTTTAACATTCTTATCATTCAGCTGCCTGCAAAAGGCAGAGAGATGCAGAAGGAGAGGAGGAGAGAGAGGAAAGGGACATGTTCAGACCCAGGCCTAATAATAAGAGATTACACAAACGAATGCACACACACATACACAGTCCCTCCTTTGCATTCACAGTGCATTACTCACTGCAGGCCAACGCTCCATCTAGTAGATGTATTACTCACCGTGCACTGTCGTCCTCAGGGAGGCGCTTTCATTACAAGACAACAGTCTGGAAACATCTGATGCTGTTTTTAGTTGTGTGTCTTTGTGTGTCTTCAGGTCCCCTCTCAGTGACAAACTGAGGACAGGGTGTTTGTCTTGAGAAGGAGGTTGAGTTACCGTGGTAACAGACATGCCAAAACCAGACCTGCTCTGCCTTGTTCAGCTGTTAAATGGCACGATCGAGACCTTCAGAGTGAGCGTGCGTAACACACAAAACACATTCACCCTTTGAGGAGATTATGTGTTGCTCCTATCTGTCTCTGTGCTCTGCTAATGATCCTAATGACATGTGTGATGTAGTGGCAAACTATTCTTTCCTCTTCCCATTGATTTCCATCTCTCTCATACTGTTTGAAGGACATGCTCACCTTCTACAGTTTATAGATGCTAGTCAGATTTGGGAAGCCTCAAACATTACCAGAGGTTCATGTCAGACATGCTACTTATCTTGAAAAGCATGTATACTACCTTCTGAGTCTCTGCAACATTCTCATGTGAACCAGGGAGAATGTGGTGGTTGTAAAGTGTGTAGAGACTGCTATCATGCCATTCAGGTCAGTCGCTCGGTGTCTCTTGTAAGACATATTTTTTATTGATGTAATAATAAGTAGGTGCTGGTAGCACAAGATTGAAGATCCACACCCATCAAAATGCCTGTCTTCTTTTCTGTTGTCAGAATACAGTGTTTAATGCAGTTTACTGTAAACAAGATTCTCCTTAGATGCGACTGTCCTTCCGGTAACAGACAGAGCAGAGAGTGAATGTTGCAGATAAACTAACAAGAGCTGATAAACTTGTATCATTTTAATCTTAGTGGACTTCCAGAAATCAGTTTTTGACCTTGATGTAAATATGATGTCATATTTCTAAGAAATACATTTATGCTTTTTAGTAGACAGTCAAGTTTTTTCAGGCTATAATGTGTGTTGTTTCTTTGTTTTAGAAGCAAGATGAAGGTGCGGTTTTGTTGGACATGGTACATGACCACCTGGGCTTGCAGGAGAGGCAGCTCTTCAGTTTACAGATCAGAGAATCCAGCACAGCCATCGTCACTATCACAGCCAATACACACTCTCCTGTGAGCAACTGCACATTTAGACTGTGAATCTAATGTCTTCCACTTGCTGATTGCTGCTCAGTTGATGATAACCACAGGGCATACTTACAGAAAGGGTTTTTTGTCCCGGTTAGCCATTATTGTTAATTAAACTCTTTCTTCCAGAGATGGTTGGAGCCTGAGAAACCCTTGAAGAAACAGATAAAAGGTATCAAGCTTGTTCTTTCACTGTCTTTTCTAAAAATGACCTTCCACAACAAGTCGGGAATAGACTTTTTAAAATGGTTATGGTATGGCTAAATTTATAGACAAATTTTGACACCATAATCTGTCTTCGCAGGTCTTGTGTCCCCTTTTTATCTGAACTGCAGAGTACGATTCTTCATCTCTGACCCCAACTCTTTGCAGCATGAACAGACAAGGTTAGTTCGAACTTCTGTGTCATGATACAATATAACACTATGTAATCAGCTTATGGCAGTTCTTGGTTGTTACAATGTTCGGTTCACATGTTTTTTTGTGATAAATCTTTTGTTCTGCTAAGAATGGTGAAGTTATTGTCATTCAAGTATCTCTTTGGGAGGAGTCTTTGTTCTCATTAGAATTGACAACATGGATTTTGCTGACTTTAATTACCTGAAGTTGACATTTAGCAGGTAGATGGTGGCTTTGAACAAGCTTTGTCAAAATTTCTCTCACTTTGAATAGTCAAATAAGTAAAGCGAAGCACAATTGCTCTGATAGGACACATTTCTTTCTCTTTGAAAACTGACTGCAAACTATTTACTCTTTTTTCTTTTTTTCACAAAAAGCCCCTTTGTGTTCACAGATTATGGGCTGTTTTTTCATGCACTAAGTTTATAAGTCTTGTGAAATTTTTAAAGATACTTAAGTGAAGGAGTTTAAATCTAAAATCCATGGAACAAGGTTAAGCCTTTGTGGACTTTCAGTGTACTTAAACTCCTTATCTTTTGTAGAATTTATACTTTTATCGGTAGTGTTTTTTTTTTTTTTACAAAATGCATCATAATTGCTTCTTGAGTTGCTGCTATTTTAATTAATATTTATCAGCTTTGACCAAAGAAGTGCTTTTATCAGTGGCTCGTTGAGATAAATGTGGTAGATTAAGAAAATAAAAGTATTTTATTGGTATGAGCGTGGATTGTGTATTCTTTTCTATTAAGCAACTGAAGATCCTATGGGGGTAGACGCGGGAGACGGTGGCTCAGTGTCGCCTGCGGACCAGAAGTTAACTGGAAGTTCGCATCCCACTGAATTTACGTCTAGGGTTCTTGGAGAACCTAACCCCCCATTTCTCCCACCATTGGCGCCGTCATAGGTGGCAGCCTGCTGCAGCGTAGTGCAGCACACAAATTTTCCAGTCAGGGATTAATGAAGTATATTAAAAAAGAAGATGTCACTCTTTCAGAAGTTAACCAAAAAAAAAAAAAAAAACCTGGTTGTTAAATCTGTTCAGTCTTTCAACATCTGGACATCAGATAATTTTTTTATTTGTTTATTTTGAATTACTCTATTCATCCCTCACCGGGGAAATTTTGTTTTGCTGCACTCCTTACACCGCAGCAGGCTGCCCTTCAACGGCGCCAATGGTGGGAGAAGTGGGGGCTAGGTGTCTTCTCCAAGGACCCTAGACGTGCTCTCCGTGGGACGCGAACCCGCGACCTTCCGGTCCGCGGGCGAACGCGCTAACCACGCGGCCACCGTCTCCACTTTTTTTTTTTTTTAGAAATTTTTTTTTTTGTTTGTTAATCTTCTATTTATTCAGCTTTTTACATGAATGAAAATACCATTCTTTTTCTATTCTTTTGTTTATATTTTTTTAGCACATTCCCCATCTTTAATCGCTGTACTCACTATTTTGTGTGCTGATTGTATTGTATGGTCCTTGTATTGGTTTAGGTTAGGTTTACATTTACAATGAAAAACATAGAGGGATGCTGCATGTAACTAGAGTAGTTAGCTGACCTGAACAGTAATATGTCAGTGGTTTCTGCAGGATGTAAAATAAAACCATGCGTGGGTCTTTAAAAAACGCTTCCTCTTGTTTCATCTCTATAGGCACCTGTACTTCCTCCAAATCAGGAGTGACATTAGAGAAGGACGGTTAGTAACACAACTTCAACATGAACCACCCATACGCTCATTCACAGTGTTTGTTTAGCTGTTGAGCGCACAATGTAATCATTGTATCTGATTGCAGGTTGCAGTGCCCGCTGAGTGCGGCTGTTGTGCTGGCTTCATATGCCGTGCAGTGTAAGTGTTATCACAGAGGAAGAAATAATTATTGAGTCAGTAATAACTGTGTTTGTAATTATTCTTGAAGGATGCCCTCAATCTTCTCATTTAGCAGCTGCTCTGTGGCATCTACTGTGTAGAGCTGGTTGTGTTTGTGTGTGAATGCTCAGTGTTTGTTTCCATCATCTGTAGCTGAAATGGGGGATCACTGTCCATCCAGACCCCATGGTTACCTCTCAAAATGCCACTTCATCCCTGAACAGGATGAAGATTTCCTGTCTAAAGTGGAAGATCTACATCCACAGCACAAGTAATTCAGACAGTGCGTTATTTTTACTGTAAAATGACAAAGTAAGTGGAACAGTTGCTGTGAGTGGGTATTCTTGTGTACTCACAGGGGGCTGAAGCAGTGTGAGGCAGAGCTGTGTTTTCTCAACACAGCACGCACGCTGGAGCTCTATGGAGTGGAGATGCACGCCGCTGTGGTAAGACTTTCCCCTTTGTTGGATTTAATTTGAATAATATGATGGATTATAGCATATTTTCATACATTCATGACAGTCTTTGGGTTCAAGTTTCTTCAGTTTTAACACCGTAGCGGTCTGAATTTTATCTTTTATATTCACAATGAAAGAAAAAAATTCCCCAACAAATCAGAAAAGTCCCTGAATAGTTCAACGTCAGCACAAATCTTATGAAGAAGATCTAAATTAATTTGTGGAGATGACCAGCAAATATTTTTTAGACCTCTTTTCATCACTTATTTCCCCCCTCAGGATATCAACAATGCAGCTCTCATGGTGGGTTTGGCTTCAAGTGGTGTGGCAATATTCTGTAATATGATTTGCTCCAGTTTCTTCCCCTGGTGAGTAATGATGGCTCTTTAGCCAGTCTATTCTTGTATCTCATCAGCTTTTGACCAGTTGTGGCACTTTCCTGCAGGGGAAACATCATCAAGATTTCATTTAAGAGAAAACGCTTTGTCATCCACCTGAAACGCAAACATGTGAGCCCCTATTTAGATTTATTTATAATTTATTCACAGGCAAGTAAACTATTTTAATCACTCTGCACACGTCATCATTTAGTTTTTTTTTTTTTTTTTTTTGTGAAAAGTGGGATTTTATGCACATTTTTGTTTTCTGTTCTTTGATGTGGAAGCAATTTAAAGATTTATGACATGTTTCTTTCCATGATTTTTAGATAATAAATGATTCATAAATGCTCATCTCTTACGATAAATTTAAGTCATCTGAATTTCCAAATTAGGAATTATTTGACCTATGAAATGATTTTCACAAATCTTTAACTCTTTATGTCTCAGGGGGAAACCCAAGACTGTGAGGTTTCTTTTCTCCTGCCTTGTGCGAAGACTTGTAAGAACCTGTGGAGGTCTTGTGTGGATCATCACTCCTTTTTCTCTGCTAACCGGACTGCGAGGAGCCCCAAACAGAACAATAGCACAGTTCAGACCTACAGAAACCTGATAACACAACATCTTGGCCTCGGCAATAGTAAAACTGAAACGTGAGCTTCCTGTGTGAATATAGACTCCTTTTATTGCTTAAACACTGTTTGTTTCCTGATACTTCACAATTTCCCTCTGTTATACCAGCGGTCCAGTCTGCCAGCGTGTGGTTGGAGGGATGGTATGGAATCCAGTCCTGAGGAGGTCACTTTCATCAGAGCATCTTGAAACTAAGAGTTTGCCCTCCAGATCTCCCCCATCCACTCCCAATTGGTAAAAGTGCAAGCAGATACCTTTCATGGTGTTATAAAATTTTGCATTTTGATTAAATTTTAATTTAACTTTGTTTTTCTGCCAGGCGAAGTCCCAGAGTTCGTCACGGGATTCGTAAACCTCGCCCCTCCTCAGTGGAGCTCACCAATGACCTTAAAGACATGTCAGAGGGGGAGGATGTCTTCTACACATACAGAACATCTGTGAACAGCAACAAGGGCAGTGAAGGAGACTACTCATCTCAACAGTTAGTATCATTTACTACAGAAACTACAGGATGTGTACAGTATGTTTAACTTGTAGTTAAATTAACTTTGCAGTGCCTTCATAATATTCCATAAAACCGATGGCTCGGTTTTTACATTCACAGCAGAAAAATAAGATATCAATTTCTTGCACAAAGATTTCCTCTAAGTGTCATGAGAGTGAAAAAAATCCTTTATTCCAATCAGTCTTGGACCAGATGGGGCTTTGTTGCAAACAGATGACAGCATAGGAGAAGAGGACAGCCCACCTCACTATGATAAGGTGCCTTATCTTACCTCATCTACTCTCAGCATGTTTATTACTGCACGTCTGTACATTGTGTGGGCCACTAACCTATTTATGCAGGGAGCTCTTGGCGATGGGGACTTGATGTTAATATGTATCACTCCAGACAATGAGGGCAAGTTTGGCTTTAATGTTAAAGTAAGTCTCCTGCACTCAGAACAAACAAGTTTATTGCTTCACTATTTGCTGTGATACGTATATGGAACTGCTTGCAGGGCGGTGTGGATCAGAAGATGCCTCTATCCATATCACATGTTAAACCGGACTCCCCGGTAAGAAAAAACAAATCAAATTGGTTTAAAAAAATGAAGCAACTGAGTTTTATGTTTTTCCATCATTTTTTCAAACTTTTTGGTCAAAGTAACATTTTTATTTTACTACAATTAAAATAGTTTTTTTAATACATGAAACATGTTAAATTATTTTTAAAACTCTAAAAATGTGAGAACTGTGAGTAAAACTTAATAGACAGCTCTGATTTACAACTGTTTTATTTTTTTAAGTACTCTGCTAGTTACTGCCTTCTAGATAAAAATGCACAAAATTTTCTTGCACAAATGTCCCTGAAAAAGTATAAAAATATATAATCAATGAGAGTACAAACGTAATCCTAATACATCACTTAGATGGTGAATTACCTTCAGATAATATGCCAATACCGGCATTAGATGGCTCTAATATTTCTGCCTTTTTTTGCAGGCAGGTCGATCTGACCCCAGACTTTTAGAGGGAGACCAAGTAGTGCTTATCAATGGTCGAGATATTTCTGAGCACACACATGATCAGGTTGTCATGTTTATCCGTGCCAGTAGAGAATCACACTCCAGAGAGCTGGCCTTGCTCATCAGACGTAAAGGTGCGTCACCGCAGGAGAAAATGCTGAAGTAGCAAGTAATTCAAACATGCTCTGTTGTATTTGCATGAATATTTATTACAGCCTTGAACTGTATGTTAAATCCAGGTCCTGGTCGAGTAGGATCCCTGCTGCAGCTACTTCCCACCCTCACACTCACTAACCAATCACAGGAAAGGAGCTCACACTCTCCCGGCCAGTCTGAGCAGGTCAAAACTTTGGAGGAATCGATGAGACAGCTGGAAAAAGGGATACAGTCTGGTACACTGTGCTTCCATTTTGAGGTACTTAATATGCACACGAGGGCTAAAAAGCATGAGTATACACAGAAACAAAATACAGATGACCGTGCTTGTTGTAAGCAGGATTTAGTTTGTCCCACTCAGTTACATGTTGAATCATAATGAGCCTGCTAAATGTTGCTTTTAGGACAGACGGTGGCCCTAATCCTCAATTTGTTGGATTGTATTGGAAAAATAGTGCCGTCACTGGCTAGGAATGTTTAGTTTCTGTTGGTGTGTCTGCTCGTCCTTACCTACATGTTTGTGTTTGTTTGCATGCTTGCCATTTCTAGAATTTACAAAGGAAAAAGCATGGTTTGTCACTAAACTGTGGCCGACTTCCTGAGAACTTGGAGAAGAACCGATACAGGGATGTTTTGCCTTGTAAGTGCTTCTCACTGTGCCCCGTTGCTTATCCCTCGGCATGTCTTCACACCTCCAATTCTGGGTTATCTTTTCAAACTTGATATGAATCTCACTGCTTTGGGTCTTTTAATTGGTTGAGCCAGAAATGTTCTGACAGCTGTGCTCTGACCCTCACCTGCAGCTGAACTGCTCTGTTTTCAGATGATGTAACCAGAGTGGTGCTGCAGGGTCATGAGGACTACATCAATGCCAGCCACATCATGGTGAACACCAACCATCTGACCATTATGTTCCTTTTTTTTTTTCCCATCTCTCTTCATATGTAAATTATTTGTGTATGTGTGTGTGTGTGTATATGTGTGTCTTTTTGTGTTGTATATTTTGTGTGTCTTTTAGGTTGTGCCTCCTGTGTCTGGTGTGTGTTTGCGTTATGTTGCAGCTCAGGGTCCCCTGCCACAGACCTGCTCTCACTTTTGGCAAAGCGTGTGGGAACAACAGATACACACAGTCATCATGCTGACAACCCTAACCGAGCGGGGACGGGTATACTTTACTTTTCCAGAATATGTCAAACAAGCCCATTTTTCTATCAATAGAAAGGAAACTCATAGAATTACACAACTCAGCATCAATGATGTTTTAACAAAGTATTTCCTGCAGCACACTGGCACATTGTGACATGCTGCGTCATGTTTAATTTCACACATAATTACAGTAGCTAGAGTGTTCTGTGGAGATGTTTACTCACAAAAATCAGTTGGCACAGTTGTGATTAACAACACAGTGCTATAGTTAGGGAAATGGCTAAATCATGAAGTATGAGTTGTTCACCTGTGTAATAAATAATTTGAGGGTGAGAACATATTCACACAGAGCAGCAAGATATTGAGAACCTGCCAAAGGAACATAAACTCTGTCCAGGCTTGGTTGTTGCTGAGTAACCAGATGCTGTCATTAATCGATCATTTTCCAGATATTTGTCTGGTGTTTTGAGTTTCTTCCTACACACACACGTCAATTTTCAGTTAACACCTTAGCCGCGATTAATTGTTTTGATCCCCAGGTTCAAACCAGAGTAGTGAATTTGTTCAATGTCTTTGCAGAATATTTAACAGAGCTGATAATAATCTGTGTCCAGACTGATGGTCAATCCTTGTGTTAATGCTAATTTTGGCGTTGTCATTAAATTTTCAGGCCAAATGCCACCAGTATTGGCCTCATCCTCCAGAGGTGAAGGATTATGGGCACATGAGGGTACAATGTCACTCAGAAGAGTGTAACCTGGCGTACGTGACTCGGCAATTCACCCTGAAAAACACACAGGTATGGTGGGAAAAAGAGCAAAAATTATTTAGAAATATTTATCTGAGGTTTTTTTTTTTAAATCTACTTTTTATTCTGATTATGACAGACACTAGTTTTATTAATGGTGATGAATGGGATTAGTGTGCAGGGATTTTTTTTCTTTTTTTATATGTTGTAGTGGCATGTAACATGGTTATGCCATATGCCACATAATGGAGATCTCCACAGTTAGTAGCCACTCCTGGCAAACTAACTACAAGCCGGCTTCAGCCACTTCCGTGTGGGTGGTGTGGTTTTGCATGTGTGCGTGGGTGGGCATGTTGGCTAATTTTCCAGTCCGTCTGTGTGAGTAGGTGTGCAGGTTTGCGAGCTCTTCCGAGAGGGTTATCTGGTCATCAGATAGGTCATCAGATTAAAGGTGTGGTTGTTGTCCACATCAGCCTTTGTGGTAATCAGGTAAATGAACGGATAAAGCTCAAGAAGGCATGAAGTATGAGTGCACAAACATGGAAACACAGATACTGCTGTGTTGGCCCATCTGTTCCTCTGGCGGAGCGAGTTAATCCCTGCATGGAGTCACAGACCACATGCCTGTTACATATTCTAAAGTCAGCTATTCTCCACCCAGCCTTCGGTGTTTGGTCTTTTCCACTACCCTCCCTTTACCCCACCTGTTTCATCTCTTTCCTAATCTCGGTATCGCCTACTTGTCACGTGGATGTTTTGCTCTTTTTTTTTTTTTTCCACTGCACTCTCCATGGGTTTTGGCTCCTTATGTTCTGGATAATGTCAGAGTGTTAGAGCTAGCTGCTCTGCAGTTTTTCATCTGGGATAAGTTTCCCAAAAGGTTAAACGTTCGTCATCTGAAATGCTGATTAGTAATGCTGCGATTCCCACCCATTGCCCATCATTTTGATATTTTTTGTTGTTTTGTTTTGTATTCAGCTTGGTGAGGAACGAGCTGTCACACACCTTCAGTATGTCGCCTGGCCAGACCATGGTGTCCCAGACGACCCTTCAGACTTTCTGTTGTTTATCAACTCAGTGAGGGAGAGAAGAAGAGGTGAAGAACCTCTGATGGTACACTGCAGGTAACTTTTCAACAAACTTAAGGTTTTGTCGACCACAGGTTTTTATAATGTCTTTAAAAGGAACAACTTTGTTTTGCACATTTTAGTGCTGGGATTGGCCGAACAGGGGTTCTAATAACCATGGAAACAGCCCTAACTGTGTTGGATAGGGGTCGACCGTTGTTGCCGCTGGATATCGTGAAAACACTGAGAGATCAACGCGCCATGATGGTTCAGACCACGGTACGGAGAAACAAAATGAGGGCTTTCTGTCTATTTAATGATACAGACTCTCTGCTTCATTAAATCATTTATGATCTGTGATATGATCACCCTGAGCTGCTTTCCATAGTGTCTGCATGTACATTGTGGCGCAGCTGATATGTGTGTGCTTGCTTTCTAAAAATTTCCCATTCTGCTCCAAGAGATGTTCATGGGGATTATTTCTCAAATAGGAAAAAGCATCCAGGTTGGAAAAGAAAATAGTTAACCTTTGCAAAGAGCAAATGTCTTTTCACAGATCGAGCTAACACAGAGGTTACCTGGAATCCAGATTAATATATTTCTGTATATGTTATACAGAAAACTGTCAGTCTGATCTCCGTGCCCTCAAAGGACAGTTCTATTCAAAAACAGACAGAACTATGTAAGGTGAACTATGTACTGTTAAGTGTTATTTAGTAAGTTTCTGTGTGAGAGAAGTTTCCCTAACATCGGAAAGTAAGATGCCGGAGCAACAAACAGCGCATTTCTTTCATTTTGCGGTGAAATCTGTTTTATCGCAGGCAAACAAAGAAGTGCAAATTAGCAATAATGGCTTCCAACTTATTGACTAAAATGTGGATTTTTCCTTGAAATGGCCACAACTATTTTTCTTCTGACCCTGAGGACTTGCTTTAAATGTTGGCATGTATTCTACCAATGAAATCCAGAAAAACTAAAACGCATCTTGGCATGATTGAAGGTTTTATTGGACATACCTTACAAAGTTCTCAATGGTTTTCAAAGAAAAATCATTTGTTTCTGACTCCCATTAATTCACAGGCCTTTGTCTGCCACTGCCTGCTATTGAGGGGTGATGGAGAATAGCTTTGCTCTGGCACACGAGGTTAGATGTTGTCTGTGGCACCTTGATGGTTTTCAGTGAGAAATGGGAAAGTGTTACTCATGGTTTCAGTGGGAGGACGAGCTGGGAATATGGCAGCTTGTTTTTTTGGCTCAGTTGCTACCATCATTATCTTTATTTTGAATAAGTCCCTGGAGCTTTATCTCTCTGATGTGCTGATAAAATGCTTCTTCAGGTTTCTCTCACATGTTAGTCTATCAGAAAACATTATTAATGACTAAAAAAAAAATCATTCAAATGAGGCATACATCAAGTTTAATTCTAGAATTTTCTATTGAACTTTTAAAAATCTGATGAGATTCTCATCTGTGGATCTATCAAATATTCATCTATGGTGCATCACTTAATGCCCTCCTGCTTTTTGTAATTGTGTAAATTCTTGAACAAAGATCACAAATATATAAGTTACACATCAAACCTGCCATAGGATTCATTTGGTAGTTGTGTTTAAAAGCTTTCTAGAAGATATTCGAAGAGAAGGAACAATCACACCACGGAACATCCTGAAAAAAACTGATGGCTTTGCACAAAACTAAAATGCTAAGAGACAATGAAGGAAAGAAAAACTCCAAACAAACAACAACCATTATAGCTGTTTTTCTTTGTATTTCTTACATTCCAATAAATCTTGTCAGACCAGCCACCTAGACAAAGTAAGTTGTTTCATGCAAAACAACTGGCGTGACCCAGATAGTGGACCAGACCTAGAAACCCTGAGACAAGAGAAAGTGCTGTTATTTGGCAGCGTCTGTTGAAAACCTTATTTGATCATCTCAGTTGCCACTTTAGCAGTGCCTACTGTAACAAGGATACTCGAGACAGTTCATTTTTGAGATATCAGCGCTCTGCTGGACTCACACGTTTCTAGGTTTAAACAATGACTTACATTACACAAAGCAGAAAGTCATGTAGACTACCGCTGAGATCCCAAAGAGTGTTGCCAAATAAATCAAAATCACTGATGAAATTTCCCAAAGCATCATTTTTATATTCTGAGCTGTTATTGTCAAATCATTTTGCCATGGTTTTGTTGTTTATATCTAAATAATCTATTCAGATGTTACTTTTTTATTACTTATGAAAATAACTATATGCTCTGTTTCAGACTCAGTTCCAGTTTGTGTGTGAAGCTATTCTACGAGTCTACAAAGAAAGGCAGGAGAAATCTCCAACACCACAACCTAAATCTTTAACACAACCAGACCAGACCTCTGCCTCATCTGATAGCAGGCGACTTGCACAGAGAGCTCAAACAGATTAAGCTTATGGAACAGAACACAGACTAGATAATGAGAGTATAACAAGCTTCTGAGCACAGCTGTCCATGGTACGCATGGCTATGTGAGGTTATCAATCTTACACCTAGACTTCCTTAATGTTTTCTAAAAGTGCACAACGCTCATAGAAAATGCTGTCTCAATCTTAGCTGAAATAAGACTGACGTGAGCTGCTAATTCCCGTGCGAAACCACGCACAGAAATAATAATTTTGATGAAACTGTGTGCCTTAAACTGATGGTTTGCACAGCAAGGATCCCTCTGGGTATCAGAGGCTGACTGGGATTGGTGTAATCTGTAGTTTATTTCCAAGTCCCAAGAGGAGAAGAAAAGCTCACATTAGATTATTGCAGGGAATACTTTAGTGTCAGTGGTTTGCAGACCTGAATGCTGTCTTCCACAGAAACACCAAATGTTTATTGCTTTTAAATTATTCAGATACTTAATAAATACATTGATTTATACTGATGTGGGTGATTTATTTTCTTTGTTAGCATGGTGTGTCCCATCATGATGGTAGTATTTTTTTGAAAAAACAACAACAAAAAAAAAAGTCCTTATGCGGGCTCTGCAGACTTAAAGGGCTTATTTAGGTAAAGGTCACTTCTTCTTGTGCCTTCATTTTAATTAAATTCAACTTGGCTTTATTTGTGCTGTACAAATAAAAAAGTAATTTTTGAAATCTGTTCAGGAAGCCTTATCCCCAAAGCTGTTGCCTCGATATTTTATTGCTTCCAAATGTAAGATCAAATTAGTTGAACCATTTCAAATCCATCCAAGAGTTTTGAAGTCAAAATTACAGGATAAAACCACAAAATAATAGAGACTGAAGACCATGTTATCTTCTTTGTTAGGTTGCAATTTTCACATCTCTGCTCTTTCATTGAAAAAATGTTCATTATCTGGATGAAATACACAATTTATACAACGATGTGTAGAACTGATCAGGGCTTAAATAAATATTGGAAGTACATTCATTAGGAAAGAAAAAACCCTCTCACACAACTATGCAATTCATGTCCATTTATTTTTCTAAATTTTCTGATTTATTGTCATTTACTTTAATCTGCAGGTCATTTTGGCAATTAGAGCTAATAGATTTTCTTGTCAGATTTATGTGAGCTTGCCTTTAGCCACTGGTCATTTTCACACAATGGTGCTTTTTGCAAAGTCTAGGTGAAATTTTAAAACTACTAAATAATTAGATGTCATTCTGACCCTAAATTATGCCCAATTTGTGCAAAACTACTAAATCCTTTTACAGGCGTCGATCCTTTAACTGCTATTTATATTAGTCATGACCACCAGGGGACTTTATCTCATTTCTATGTGTGAAATTGAGAAATTATGTGAATTTGTAACCCACACTGATCATTTCAGGGACTATTAAACATTTTCAGCATTTCATGTGTCGTTGAAGAGCTTGAATAAAAGCTTGAATAAAACCATGGTCAATTGTACTCAAAAGCAACTCTGTGAATTTATTCACTTGCTTTCAAGGCCAAATATAAAACATGAAGCCTGCTTATTCTGCAACCAAAACCAGAAAGAGATGAGCGTACTGCACAAACCTGAAAAAGAGTGTTTCTCCAGCTACAAAACATCAAATCACATGAAGAACCTGCTTGTCTGGGGGTGGAAACTTACCAAACATAATCATACAATTTGTTTCACTTTCTTGTCTTGTGTTAATTTTTTTGAAGCCTTTACAGCTGGCAACATAAATGCTTTAACTTATTTTTAAGGCCCATTTGAAAGTTACAGGTAGAAATTATTGAATTATTTTGGTGTATGTTTCTCCATTTTTGTCCTTGTCTTTTAATTTGGTCATTTTGAAATATAGTTTTATTCTATCAAATGCAAAAGACATAATGACACCTTGTGTTGAACTAAAGTTTCAATGAAAGTGAACAAGGATTTGGTGTCAAAAATGAGTGAATACATAATTAGTCAAACAAAATTCCATTGATCATAGGAATTGAATAAATTGAAAGATTTCTTTTAAACAGGTCTAAATCTGATTTTAATCAGTTTCTTTTGTGTGTGTTTGTTTTTTTCCAATTAGGCAGAGAATGGGAATTAATTTGAGTTTGTGTCTATGTTTCCACTACAGTCAAATGAATAATTTGTAACCATACCTGTCGTGTTATACAATTTCATCATCTTGTAATACAAAAAAATGCAATTTTTGTCATTTCTACACGGCCAAAAAAATTGCTGGAAAAGAGAAAGAAAAAAAACATTTTCCAGTCAACGTGTGTCATACATAAACATGCTTTAAGGCAAATCTATTACACTCTGGGCGGTTATTGTTACAGTGCAGTCAGAGCTAGACTGATGACTCCTCCCCCTTACGTCACTGTCTCATTATAAATTGACTGCGCATGCGCAATCTTTTGAGATTACCGTAATATAGTTTTTAAGTCCTTAGTACAGTTTGAAAGCCTACCCATTTTGGAAGCCAGAAGGAATGTCTTGACTGCTGTGAATAAGGAACACCTACTTGACTGAGATCACTTGAATAATGATCTAAAATAAAACTAGAAGTTTTGCAGTTTTATAAGCAAAAAAAATAAATTACACTTTATATTCAACAACACGTCTTTCTTTCTTTTTCTTATTCACGAATTTAAGAAATATTCAACTACAGAATTAACGTCACGTCAAAAATCAAACTCGAACGTTTTTTATCCTGAAATCAAAAAGTTTGTAGATACTTGGAAAAGCAACACAAATAATGACTAATAAAATAATTAAAAATTGGATAAAAAAAAAGAGAGATGAAAACATTCCCTAAATCTCCAATTTGAACGAAAAATAAAATGAGTTTAACCACAGGGGGTCTCTGTGACAGACAGGTGGCGCTGTTTCTCTTCTTGGAATTGATCGGCCAGTTAGGAGGAACAGAAGTTTGTTTTTACGCAGGCGCAGAACAGCCTGTTTGGCCAGTTTCACTGGTTGACTTTTACCTGAAGAGGTAGGCTGATAGTTTCGGTTCTCCGGTGGAAAGAGGAAACAACAACCTCTGGAGTCCAGTCCTGTCCAGATGTGCTGATCTGCCCCCCACACCCCGCTCCACAGGCCCCGTGTGATTAAGGATTCCCGCTGCGGAGCGTCGGACGGGATTTCTCCGGTGGAGGCAGGTGCAGGGGATCGGACAGGACAGGACTGTAGAGGTGGAGGAGGTGGAGGACAGGTCCTGCCATCACACCAGATCGAATGACTGGATATCAACTGGTTGGCACCTCAGTGCTTCTTTTATTAGTATGCGGCTCTGCTGCGTCCTAAAGTCTCCTCCTGCTGAGTGACTCCGTGGAGAAACCCAGCTGTTCTGTGGAGCGCTTCCCACGGACCTCCATCAACAAGATGATGGGATTTCTGCGCCGGACCTTCAGCCGCCGCTCAAGAAGCCGCTTCCACTCGAGAGAGAGGGATGAGCGGGACGGGAAAGGGGGATCAGGAAGTGGAGGAGGAGCAGGAGGGGTGACTGGGAACCCTTTACTCCTGCCCCATCAGCAGCAGGTCGTCCACGCACCTGCTGTGGTTACAGGAGGAGGATCGGTCCACATCCCAGCGGCGGGGACGGCAAAGTCCATCATCACCTGTCGTGTCCTGCTGCTGGATTGCTCCGATGTCAACGTGGATTTACCTGTGAGTCCCTGAAGGTGTTGACCCTGCCCTCGAGAAGATCAGATCAGTGCCCTGTGTCCTGGGTTTATTCTCTCCTAATTTTACATTGTGTTTCTATTGAGCTCATTTGAAGCCTTAATCTTAACCCCATTAAGTTTAGATTATTATGAATAAATATTTTTATCTTATCAGTAATTTAGAGAATCTAATGGATTTAGAAATCTAACTTATTGCTGTTTGACTTCAGGTCAAATGAAATGAGTCGAATCAGATTTCTTCCTGGGATCCCATACACACTAATTATTTCTAAACACAAACAAATGGCCAATGTTACTAGAGGGAATCCATCTGGAGTCACACACCTCCTTACCCACACCCCCTCTGTGCCTCCAGACTGTCAGTGATGACAGTGTGTTTGAGAAGTGACTTTCAGCTGCAGATGCTGCTTATCAGTTTGCTTCCTCGTTCTAACTGCAGGACAGACTTGAAGAACATCCCCTTCCAATTTGCTTTTTTAGGGTCACCCCTCTACTTTTTCACCACTTGCTTTACATCTGATCTTCTTCAAGTAATCTTTACTTTTCTTGATCCACCCTCCCTTATAATCTTCTTTTACACTCCCCCAGAGGGCTTTCTCCCTTGCTCGTCATCTAATTCGTTTGCTCCCCCCTCCTTCATCTTGTCTTTCCTCCTGCACTCTCTCCATCTCCCTCTCGGTCTGTCTCAATTCCCTGATTCCCTGATCTGATTTAGCACCATGGGGACTATGGTACAGCCGAGTGACATGGCCATCCGAGGGGTAGGTGGGAAGATGAGTGAGTGTGTAGGCATCTGTGCGTAAGTGGCTCCTCATCAGATGTTTTCGTTTTAAAGGTTGTCTGTGTCACAGAAGCTGTTGTGTGCGTCACTTTCTGAAGCTCCCTATGCATTGTGGGTTATCAGGCCAGGGAGGTTTTCTCTTGTCCCGCTTCAAAAAGATTACAGGAATAAAGCAGCGCCACAACTTCCTCTGGGAAATATTGTTTGAAGTGACACATGACTGGTCGAGCTGGTGGCTTAGTCACAGGTGTGTTGGAACAAGTTTGTTCATGTGCTTCTGTTTTCCCACAGGTGCAGCAACAGGTGCACCGAGCACAGCCGAAACTTGCCTTTTAAATCTATTAGTATGGGAAAGAGTTAAAAAATTCTTAGTTTCTTACAAAGTTGACTTCAGTTTGTTTTTAAACTAGATGTTACAAAATGAACACAGCTTGTCTCCTGTCCTCAATTCCATAATACCACTGATTTCATCATACCATTGCACACCCACTGGAAAGTTTCGACTTGTTATCAGGATTCAAAGGACAAAGTTGCCATCTCTCTACACGCCCCGTGTGCTTTATATGGGTCAGGTTTGGTTGATAACTTCACACAGACCGTTGAGACACATCTACTCATAAACTGCTCTCAATAAGGTCACGACGCCATGCGGTAGTTTGTGTTTTACTGTGACAACGTGTGTGTCCTTGATTGCGTGTTTATGTCAAGAGCCTGGATACGGGTGTTTCCCTCAGGGGGTTTTGCTCATCAATGCACCGACTCACCTCCGCTTTCTTTCTAACACAGATGCTGGGTAGTTTGAAAACAGATAAAATGCAAGAAAAAAAACACAATTCTTTTTTTTTTCTCATTTAGAGTAAATCCAAAGGTCAGGACCTTTTTGATCAGATCATGTATCACATTGATCTGGTTGAAACAGACTACTTTGGGTTACAGTTCATGGACACAGATCAAGTATCAGTAAGCATTAATTTATTTTATTAATCATGTTTGAGTACCTGGAGGACTGAGTCTCACTAACATCTATTCTCCCTTTCTTCCAGCACTGGTTGGATATGTCTAAACCTATAAAGAAACAGATTCGAGGTACGTTTGCGGCTTCCTAATTAACGTGTGTGCAGAAAATTGTGCACATGTGTATTAGCCGTCATACTCTTGCTTGCTCCCCAGCTTTTATCTGGAGAATAAATGGTGCAGCAGGAGGGAAGAGTAATAGTTATATCAAGAAATAATCCAATCAATTTCTATGCTAAACATGAAAGAAACGTTAGGCTGCAGACAAATGGGAGTGAATTGAAATTTCAGCTACAATCGATGAACGAAAGAGGAAATTTAGTCTTAAAAGTTTCTATAAAAAATAATTGGCATATATTCTAAGAAAAATTTGATTCAATTATCCTCCACAAGTCACTGCTTCTTTGTATTTTTCGCCTTCATCTGCATACTTTCATTTTTGTTTTTATTTGTTACAGATGGCCAGCCCTACAGACTATTCTTTAGAGTGAAGTTTTACTCATCAGAGCCAAATAACCTGCGTGAGGAATTCACACGGTAAAAGTGACACACACACATTTATAGTCCGCTCCCTAGAGCCCAGCATACGAGTCTGAGGAGGACATAAGCTAATTACTTTGTTACTGTGGGCAAATTCAAATCCAGGCCGGATGGGTGGAGACTTGTTGAAACAAATTATGTGTAAGGAAAAAACAGTGATACATGTGGGGATTTACTGACTTGTTCATACGATTGTTTGTCGCTCGACAGGTATCTGTTTGTTTTGCAGCTTCGACAAGACATTTTGTCTGGCAAGTAAGTCTCTTTTATTGCAAACAAAAAAAATGAAGACACACCCCAACATTACACACACACTAAAGCTAAAAGTCACGCTGATTATTTGCAATCCACCAAAGTTGGCATGTTGTTTTTTTTATTAGCATGATCATAAAAGATCAAATTGAATCATTTTGATATACAGTAATTTTATCATTTTAAATGCAAGTTCATTCCTCACCTATTGGTGTGATTAGCAACAATAGAAGCCAATGAAAACTATATCTTTATTAGTAAATGAAGATCACATTTCTGTTCAGATGCATTGCACTAATCACCCGGAAAGAGACAGGAAAACCAGCGACATATCACAATAGCCTGATGCTTTTATCGTTCTGTTCAATTTATGTTTTCGTAGTTTTATGTAAGCATGCAAAAGCTGTGTTAGTGCATAAAACAATTGATTATATCCCAAGAAATTAGCTCAGGAAGTTTGAACACACTTGGTTTGATAACTCAGCAGAAAGATCAGAAATGGTTAGAGTTAAAAAAAAAAAAAGCATCCCAACTAGTGACTTTTATCTTCTTCAGCTTCATTCATCAGCAAACAATAAACCTAAAAAAAAACCTCCACTCAACCACACAGGTCACCTCTAATGGACTTTTGGGGGGCGTTTTGCTCACCAACATCTGTTTCTTAACATAAACATGAACCTGGCTCCACAAACACACACTTCAGACACTGTGTTACCGCCTCTATCTGGGCCACGCGTCCCCTGAGTCCAACTCTATTATAAAGCTCAAGATCAAGAACAGGAGAGGGCTGCTTATTTTAGAAAAGGGTTGCTCTTCTCCTCCTTGACATGCTCTCTCACACACACAAGTGCAGTGTAAGGCATTTAGCTAGTTCTGTCTGTCCCACACACGCTAACTCATGTGATGACTTCTGTAGAGCTCAAACAAATGCTAATAAACTTTTGGTTTTTTTTTGTCAGGTTGAAATGTCCATATGATGTGTCTGTGGAGCTTGCAGCTTATTGTTTACAAAGTAAGTACATATATTAACATGTTTTTTTCCTTCTCAAATTAGATGTAATTACTCTATATGTTTATCACCCTGATGTTTATCACATTTTTTTTTTCATTTCTTACCAAAATTGACTCCTTGTCTTCATTTTAATGTCTAGAAAGTAAATGTTGTGGGTTTCTTTGCAGGTGAGCTTGGAGATTGTGACCCATTGGAGCACTCTCCTGAGCTGGTATCAGAGTTTCGTTTCACCCCCAAACAGAGTGAGACCATGGAGGCGGACATCTTTGGCAGATGGCTGGATCTCAGGTTAGTATGAAATTTAATCCAAAGCGTTTTAGCGTTCCTTCTGCACGTCCTAAAAAGTAGACTTCACATGCAACTCTAAATACCTCTTACTGCATAACTTACAAGAGGGCATCCAGCGGTGAGCAGGTTGACCTGAGCAAGTTTCTCTTCTTTGATGATGAAACAACTATGTATGTAAGTGGAGGATAGGACAGGAAATGATGTCATTCAACTACCACCTGCCATCATTTTCAGTAACAAGCGTTTCATTTCACCATCTCTCTGCATCAGCCTCTGTATCTTTTGGTGTGTGGGAAGGATTATGGGATTATTCTCTGAAGGGTCTTGATTGATTTCTGGCATTATTTGACCCAACTGCGCTCTGATTGCACCCGTGTAAGATTAGATTACTTACAAACTGTGGGAAGCGCTTCACTGGGTCAGGAGATCCATGCAAGCAAAGCCTATGTTTGACCCTACACCACATCCAGGACACTGACCTGGAGATGCATCGTAATAATCACTGGCCCATGTTTTACTTTAAAGCTTAGAGCAATTATCAGAGATTATGCAACTAACAGCTTTAAAAGACAGTTGATTTTTTTTTTTTGTCAAAGTCCAAATCAGAGTGAAAATGTTAGAGAAAAATGTTTTTTTTTTTTTTTTTTTTTTTTTTGTGAAAGCTCAGCATTGTGTCATTTTCTTCCCCAGGGGAAAAAGCCCGTCTCAGGCAGAGATTTCTTTTCTCAACAAATGCAAGTGGCTGGAACTTTATGGCGTAGATATGCACTTTGTCAAGGTATGTGGGCTTATTCACAATCACAGAAATGCAATTTCCGAAAATTTGATGTGTGTGATGTCTTTTCAGGGCCGAGATGGAGGAGAATACGCTCTGGGTCTCACTCCAACTGGTATTTTGGTTTTTGAAGGATCCAACAAAATTGGTCTTTTCTTTTGGTATGTAAAGCTATTCTAAACACATTTAGAACATTTGGTGGGGTGTGATTTATTAAGATGTGACCTAATTAAAAAATAAAGAAAACAAAATTATTATTTAAAACACTTTTTAAAAATAATTTTTGCCTCTTTTTGTTGTTGTTTCCCAGGCCCAAAATTACACGTTTAGATTTCAAAAAGAGTCGACTCACATTGGTGGTGGTGGAAGACGATGATCAAGTTAGTTTCTTTTTACATTCGAGTAGAAAATGTGTCAAAGCTCTTATTTTATGATCATTTTAAAAGATAACTGATTGCATTTGTATGCCTGAAATGTAGGGTCGTGAGCAGGAACACACGTTTGTGTTCCAACTAGACAGCGCCAAGACATGCAAACACCTGTGGAAATGTGCCGTGGAAAGCCATGCCTTCTTTCGTCTTCGCCAGCCCACTACTGGGAAAGCCAGTCGCAGTGACTTCACAAGACTCGGCTCCCGTTTCAGATTCAGGTGAGATTCACACTGCGCCTCAGTCTCAGCAGTATTAGGTATTAAGAGTTAAAAAAAAGCAAAAAGTGTGAAGCCAGGATCAGGGTAGTTGTGGCCGGCACTGCTTATCAGCATATGGGGAATAATGTGTCACATAAAACAGAGCCTTTGTATCTATGGTTACAGTGTATCTATGGTTACATGGATCTGTTCCTATGGCTACTGAGATGTCCCCCTCATATTGTTTGTTTTCTTGTGATTATAATCAGACATGGTCAAAGTAAATTCTCACACTTGGAGGACACTTCCTGTTGTTTATTGAAGCGGTTTGATCAAATTGTGTGAAGGCACTCTGTTGTCAGGGGGTAAACATTTAAATTGCAAAAAGTGAAAACAAAAACATCAGAACAGCGTGAAAAACTTGCAGGACAAAGAAAACACAATGTTCTCATATCAATTTTGGCTTGCTTCTTGAATTGAAATTTGGTTAAAAATAAAACAAAAACAAGCTAAACAGAGATTCAGTTTAACAAAAATCCAACAAAGTTACTAAAAACTTCTGATCATGTCTCACAAAGCATGTTTGTACTCCCACCTGTCACGTGATTTCAAAAGATACATCACATCTATCTAAATTCAAATTGGGATTTGTAATCATAGTCTTATCTAACAACTAATTTGTTTTTTTTTTTTGTTTCAGTGGAAAGACAGAGTATCAGGCCACTCATGGAGGGAGACTGAGACGAGCGAGCACATTTGAGCGAATGCCGAGCAAACGCTACCCCTCCCGCACACAGTCACTGGGCAAAGGTGAGTCTTCTGACTGTAGAGGAAACATGGATGACTAATAACATCTGCTCTGTCTCTTTGTGTTATCTTAAAGGTCACACACATTTTTTTCTGCCTTTGAAAATTTCTTTAGAAAAGTATGAAGTTGAGAAAAGCTTCATCTTGTCAAAAGCTTTATTTTTAAAGAATGTTTCCTTTTATGTTTGAATTTGATTAGTGTAATGGATGCTAAAAAAAAGTGTGGCTATTTTCTGAAAGAAAAGAGCACATTTTCTGCCTTTTTTTGTCAAAAACACCTGCTGCACTTGCACTCCTCCATAATTTTCACCTTGAGAGTGCTGCAGTTTTCTGTCAGACTCACTGGCACCTACCTTACTGCAAGTTTCATCTTATATAAGATGAACAAATGTAAACTTCAACCTGTATTTACCCTCAAACGTTTAGCAATTTTTTCAAATTATCTTATAGATCCACATCTGTCTTTCAGATCAAGTAAGTAAATTCAAAAATGCAGTACAATAGCATATCTGCAGTCTCTTCTGACTCATAAAATGTATGAATGAAGATGAGATGTGATACTTGCACATTATTTTTTAGCTAAATGATGTTTTATCTCTTTGCTAGTTTCCATCTCTCCAGCCAAGCCTCCACATATCAGGTAAACACACTTTAAAAACACTAAAACATACACAATGTACATATTTACTTTGCTATCTGTGGGCATTCCCTGTATTCAGACCTGATCCGCTATGCTTGACCTTAGTCCACATAACTGCCTGGATAATCCACACTCTGACACAAAAGTAGTTCTTTGTAAGAGGAAATTAAAATTTTGTGACCTTGTAGGTTTTTGTATTCAGATCAATTTAACTTGGAACAATTAAAAGCACTAAAATAATGTTTTTGCCTGGTGTAAAGCCAGTTTTTGTGTAAAACTGCTATCAGTCATTATTGACATTCTTTTGCAGCTCTCATGCTAGTCCTGATCCCAGCCTGCGTGCGGTGAGCGACCCTAGATAACCCTCTTTCATACACACACACACACACACACACACACACACACACACACACACACACACACACACACACACACACACACACACACACACACAAACAAATACATATGGCAGCAACCAATCTTGTTGTTGGCAACATTTAATTTCAGTTTCTCTTCAATCCTCTTCTCCCTCTCCAGTACCAGCACAACATTCCTATCAGTCACGAGCCGTGGCATCCACCCCATCCGGCACTCACACCCCCAGTTTACCTGCACCCTTCCGGCCATACGCCATCACACAGGTAAGCCCTGACAGCTTCCACTCTACATTGTCATTCATATCCCTTCCCTCTTGTCTTTGTCTATCTCCACGCTTGTGTGTGATCCTCCATCTCCATGTCATGGTTAGGGCTACAATTGAGACTACGCATCCAGTGTCCAGGCATCCTGCTGTCCCTGTGCGAACCAGCAGCACCCTGAAGGGTTCTGCCAGTTTGGTTTACAGGGATAAGGTCATGACGGCTCTTTGACCTGGGAATCAGTTTTGGATTTCTGAGACCACCCCAAAGAGTGAAGCTGTACTTATGAACTCATCTTCATCAATCCTCATCAGTTCTGTCTTGTTCCATTCGTCACATTGACTCGTCCACTTGTTCAGCTTCTTCAGAGAGAAGGACTTTATAGTTTTGATCAGAACATTTAGAAGCTGAAAAAGACACATTTGAAGGGAATCAAGCAGACTCAACGATGTCAAATGAAAGGGAGCCAAATCCAGCCTTAAAAATACAAGAAGTTTTTTTTTTTTTTCTTTTTTGTAGTTTGATTTACTGACTTTTCTGACTTATTTTGTCATTGTTGACTCTAACACGACCATTCATTGCCCCAAACTGTGCACCTCTAACCATATGAATGTGTTCATTTTTGTCTAATGTTTAAATCTGTGTGACTTGCACTGTGTCGGACCATTAATATTGATTATGTAGACTTTAAATACACATTAAAACACGCATTACACTTTGTACCACTCGTGTGATTTAAAGCAAAAATGTTGCATCATGTTATATTTTCATCATTTGAGCTTTTGATTTGCGTAGTTGTGATAAATTATTTTTAAAAATTTAGATATAAACTGAAGTACAAATGCTACCTAAACAAAAACAAGGTGAAGTTGACTTTAATAAGTTATAAAAGACATTTTTTTCATTCAATGAAGGTTGACATTTTAACACTTTGTAGGTCGATTACTAGATCTCAAATTTCTTCTGAATGTGATTGTTTCTATGTCTCAAAAATATTGTCAGTCTATATTAGAGACATGAAAGTGAGATAAATAGATAGATATTGAAGGGGGCTAATCTCTGCAGGTGGATGGGGCCCTTGATATGCTGAGACAGCCTACGCTGATTTAGAAATATGCTGCTTTGTTTCTAGTTCTTTACTCGATTCAAGTTAGAAAAGTGAATATGTTGCTGCATCTCTACTGTTGTGCTTTCAAATTGGGATTTTATTGTTTTTTTTTTTTTTAATTAAACATTACATTAATGTTACACTGGGTTATTTATTTGATAATTCAACTGTTTACAAAATTATGGCCAATGCTGGATCATCTACTTTTGTGTCTGTTCAAATCACATTTTCCTCTTCAGGAATCTTGCCTTGTCGGTTTCCAGGTAAATAAAAAAAAGCAATTAAGAGCAAAACACAAAATCTGTAATGGTGTTTTTCTACAAACTATTGCAAAAAAAATAAAAGTACCCGACTAATTTCCTAAATAAAAACACATTATGGCGTACAACAGATCTTTTTTTTAGTCGCTCTCATTGCTGTAAATGCGGGGAGCATGGGCAACAATTTAGGTACAAACATCAAAGTGAATATTGAGATTATGATCAATTTTATTCCCTCGCATTGCCTGATTGAAGGATATTTCAAAGCTCCCCTTTGGAAGTTTGCTGCCTTCAGTTCTGTTTGCTGTCACACTGCCCCAAAGATCTTACTCAGGCTTAGGGAGGATGAGATCTGTTGCCACTGATTTTCAGTCCAGTCCTTGTATCATTTGGCATTTCTCAGCTTTTCCTCCTTGTTTCTTGGCAGGGTTGCTGTCAAGAAGCCCTTCCTGACAGCCACCCTATCATGAAGGGTGTTTCTGATTAAGTCTGAGTGAGCAGCTGGAAGGTCAAATTTATCTCTAAGATCCTGCTGTGAAGCTCCACTGGTTTTTTTTCTCACTTCTATATACTGTTAATGCTACCGTAAATTATTTTTAGGTCTGACATATCGTCTTTTGTGCTTTTTTTTGCTCCAATTCCCCCTTCTTTTCTCTACTTTTTAAGATTTTATTGCATAGTATACTGATAAATGCCAACTTTATTACAATTTTGCTTTGAAGATCTTGTCAAAACTCATTTAAATCTAAAAAAAGAATCATTTGATCATTTATAGATGCAAATTAATGGGGAGACAAATTGTATCTCTGCAACAAAAATCCAAAATGCCTAAACAACATTGTAATGGGTATTTCAGGAATTCTTTAGATCAATACAATGGTTTATTCTATGACACTCTTTTAAAACTTTATTTGAATAAATATGTTTTTTTAACAATTTATTACAAAATAAAAAAAATTTGATAACGTGGAGAAAGTTTTATTTGTCTGTAAATAGCCTGGTAAAATAAATCACCTATGTCCCAAATTGTCTTTCTGGGAAAGTAGAAAATGTCTAAGAATATGATTACAGTTCCGAGAATTGGGTTTGAAATCAAACGGATCATAGTAAAACTGTATAGTAATTACTATTCTGTTTTCTGCAAATTAACAAATTAAATTTATTTGAGCCAATTTATTAAATTAGTATAACTTAAAAAAGACTCAATAAAACTATTTAGCTTCTTTCAATTATGTATAACTGCACAAATAAAAAATGGGCAAAAGATACTTACATGTTACTGCACAACAAGTTCCAAAAACATTTACAAAAGCAAGATTTATTTTTGGTGAGTCATACTAAAAAAATTTGGGTGATCGTTTAATTATAGGTTTTGATGTCTTGTGTTATTAAAATTGTCATAGTTTTTATTTTAATTACAATAAATTTCTATTGACTTACAAGAAAATTTAAAAAGATTAAACTTTCATTCAACTTGTCCTTTTGGTTCTGGAAACAAACGACCTGTAACATTGGAAATTAAATACTTTTACTGTCCATTACCAGATAGACAGTCAATTGACAATCTTTAAAATTTAAATTAGAATGATAAAAATTTGGATATTTGTACCGTGTTGGATTCAAAAGAACTTTTTTTTGGAAGTCTGTTTTGACTTTGTGTTTTTTCCACAGTTTTCCACTAAGTGGTCCTGCTTCAGATTATCAGTACAGCTCATCAGAAAATGAAAACTCATATTCTGGTAAAAGCCGTCATCATCACCGTCGTCACACACACAGCCAAGACACCCTGTGCCACACACACACCAGGAACAGTAAGTACTGCCAGCCAAGAAAGGTGATGCATAAATGTGTCTGGACTTTACACTGATGCTCTTTTCTTGCTCAGCACTCTGTCATTTAAAAGTTCATTTCACCCAGATTACACGGTTATTAAACAGCATTTGTCAGAGTTAATTCCTTTCTTCAGCAAATATAGTATCGTTAGGAAAAACTGTATTGTTCTAAACTAACCCCTCCTCGTATGCTCAGTAGAACTAATGTAGCATAACAAATTATCAATTGCATTTCTGGCTTTTAGAAATCTCTCATTTATCCAGCATCATTTTCAATTACAACTGCAAATCTTTCAAATGAAGACATTGAATTTGCTCAATCTGTCCATAAGTTATCATGTTCCAGACTATATTCATAGGATCCACAATACCACAGTAAAGGGTGTGGTAACTTCTACAGTAGACGTCACATTTATGAGGCAACCACAGGTTTTCTTTTTATGGACAAACAAGAATCTTACCAATTGACACACTGTGAGGATGCATCGATGAGAGCATTGTCCTGTAAACTAATACATATATTCTTACATAGCTGAAGAACTGAAAAGAAAGTCTCGGCAAGAAACTGGGAATGAGTTAAATTGTCTGTGGAGGTTCCAAATTCAACATGAGATCTAAGTATAGGTTCATTCCTCTGTTTAATTAGAGGTGACACTTCTTATGTCAATTAGATGTATAGTTATTCTATACTCTGGCGTACATTCAGTCATTATTAAATCATAATGGATCATATTTACTTTTCACATAAAAAAAAAGATTGTTTTGCATTCAGTGGCACAAGTCTCATTAAGCATGATGTTATTCAGAACGCAGAGCTCCCCCGTGCCCTGCAGATGAGTTGGATATTTCTCAATCTCTGCTCAAGGCCCTTGAGTCAGAAGGTGATTCTCCTCCATGGCCCTCACTTCATGTCAACATTGATAACAAGGTCAGAAATACATTAGCTTGATATTTTCACAGCCTGATGAGCTGCTTACTGATTTTACTACGGTTCTTTTTGTTTGAGCAGGGAGAAGAAAAGCAGTTGTCTGAAAAGTCTTTGCATCCTCCTGCTTCACCAGCAGTGCTCCCAGATCACCTGAAATGCAACATCCTCAAGGCACAGATGGAGGCAGCTTTCAGGGTGAGTGACCTTCCCACAAGTTGTCCTTTTAAAAACTTTACTTCAGGAATGTAACCAAAAGTATTACCCCTCTTCTCCTGCTCAATGAAGAAAGAGCCTCCAACAACACCCAGGGGGAGAAGTTCAAATGAGACCCTCAGTGACAGGCTAGTTTCACCATCCCCCTCAAAACTCCTGTTTTCCTCCATTTTTATATGGTGTTTTGCAAACTATGACTAACTGTCTCCTATGATTTTTAGGTGTCAGAGCTTATCACAAGAGTCAGCTGCTTCAAGTCAGACACCCCACCGACAGGACCACAACTCAATACAAGAAGAACAGCAAGCCAAGGCAAACTCAAGCACCACTCGCAGAAAACGCCTGGTTCGGCAGTTTAGCTTGTGAGTATTTATAATAACTTTGTATTATTGACACTTAGAAGTCCGAAGAAGTCCTCAAGGTTCCAAAGTTTGGAAACTGTCTTGGGATAAACAATTTCTGGAGAACCTGGCTAGGCTTTGGCGTTTTGCTCAGAACACAGATTGTGCCACTCACTTTCTTCTATTTTGTTCCTCATCAGTAACCATGAAGATGAAGATAATCTGCCAGAAGCACTTGCAGCAATCTCCTCTGAAAGAACAGGCAACTCAGGATCTAGCAGCTCATTGGACAAACAGATACAGCCATCTATATACCCACAGGTAACACCCACATGCATTCAGAATAAAATCTCTTAATAATGCATGCGTTATCGGGTAAAAAAAAAAGCACTGTTCACCACCTTTAGGGTTAATTCTGAGTTTATGCATCATCTTTAAGCAAACTGAGGGATCTCAATGTGTTTGCATGAACGGATGTGTGTTCTAGGTGGAAAATATGCCAGCACTGGAGTTGGGTAGTCCACGCTGTCCTTCCCCTTTGCCTTCCCCTCAATTATCCCCTTCCTACTATCGTAGCCCCATTCCTCACCTTGTTCCTTACCTCGCTGCACATAATGACAGGTAACACACCCACACCCCGTACCTGGTTTGAAAAAAGAAAAAAGCTGCATGGATTACGTGAAGTTTGATCAGATATAGTTGATCACATGACGGTTTTCAGAAACTGAATGATACACACTTGTTGTTTAGCTTCTTATTATTTGATTTTGATTTTGTTTTTTTTTTCCTTTGCTAAGTGAATCCCTAAGTTTGCATGTAAACCAAAAGCACAGCTCATTTTAATCTAATTTAATTAGAACAAATGATAATCCATCTTTTCAGGTATACCATAGCATAATAAATGTGTTGTTGGTTGCATTTTTTAAAAATCTGAAATAATTATCTATGTAATAAATAATCAAAAAATATTTTATATCCATTAATAATTTGATGCAGAGGTGAAAGTTAAACACACAAAATCGGAACTAGTAATTTGCTATAGCAAACAGTTTGTGTATTTGTGTTTATCTTTAGCGGCGAGGAAATCAGGTTGGACAGAGAGAAGATCATGAGGGCCCTGCTGATGACCGAACTCTAAGACCTTGACCTTTGAACTGTGTGACTTCACCTGCATTCAAAGCAAAACGGCAGAATTCTAAAGCAAAGCCCCAAATTTATTTATACTAACCTATGTAGTACATACATTTAAAAATATGTATTTTGCACGCATAGTGTGTAACCGTAAACATATCAAGCATGTAAAACTGCTGGTATTAAAGAAGGGTTTTTATATCTGTGTAAAAATGGAAAATTTTACATCATAGACATGCTGTTGTATCCTGCATGAAGTTGATGTAATTTATTATAGGTTTAAAGTGATTTCACTGCTTATGTGTACATGTTGATGCCTACACTGTGTTTCAAAGAAAGACTGTTGAAGCACTGAACAACACCTCAGAGCACATTACTAACCAAGCAGTTTTGTTACAGGTGTAAATAACATTTTAATTATTATTCTTATGCCAAACAGGCATTTTAAATGCTTCTTTCTGTACTGTATTATAAAAAAATGAAATTTTACAAAGTGAAAATTTGCATAAATTATGGTTGAAAATATAAAAAGCACGTTTGAGTGAAGTGTGAAGAGAGCAAGACTGCACAGCTTTGTAAATGTCTACTTGCCCACTAGAAGGAGACAAATCAAACTCACTGATCTAGTGATACAGGCTGTCACCACAAAGCAGAAGCACTTTGGTATTTTTTTACATGCTGTTTTCATTGCAGGTCAAATATAAATCTCGTCTGAGAAAGCATGCTCTTCAAAATAAAAAGTGTGCAGTAAACAAAAACTGCTCCATAGTTCATTATTTCTTAGGTAGTTTAACTTGGCTATTGAAGAAGATGATCTACTGCAGAAAATATTAATTGATTGAATATTTCTGCACATGGCTGGAACTTAATAAAGATAATTTTATGAGTTTCAGAGCTCTAGCTCAACATTTTCCACCTGAGCAGAATGGATCTCACCCTGGATTCTTGTGTGTGCATTTTTAGTTGAGCTCTTGTGTGTGAAAAACATCACATTCAACCTTTTGAAAGAAATAGGTACATTTATTGTTTTTATGCCAAACAAATTTGTACCCTGTTCGAACATTCAAACATGCAAAAATCTAGAAGATAGTACACTAGGCTTGTGCAAGATTATAATGAATTATGTTTGCAAAAAAGAAACCATATTAATTTTTCAACTGTTTTCAGTTTCTTTTTGTATTTACTGGAAGTAAATTAAATTGATAACTTAGTATTGAGATGAAATTGGATACACATGCAAGCCAACACAAGATGTTTACAAATGATATTAAATAGTATTTTTTGGTATTCATTTGTGAAGTCTGCACCTGTATACTTAACTATTTGTGCAGTCGGCTGCACAAACAATGCGGGAGCTGCAGCTCCAGTGACGTGCGGTTCCTGTCTGGGGAGGCACTGACTCTTCAAGTGTCAGATTTACAATTGTTAGAACTGAAAAATGCATCCCATTCAGCATTCATCCATCGACTGATAATACTGATAATATCTGATCAGCATTCCTCTTTCAATTACACTCATAAACACAGGAACAGATTTGTCTCTTTTAAAACTATGGATAGAGTTTGAAGAAAGTCACTAATACTGTAAACAAAAGTACAGAGATTTTATTTTGACCACCAGTAAAAATGTTCTGTTATTTTTCACATTTTTATTTCTGGTGTTTTAATACATATGAATTAAGTTTGTCTTTTAAAATCATAAGAAAAAAAGGATTATGGCATCGATGAGAGCACCGATGATAGCATTGATAAAAGAACCGATGACATTAACATATAACATTGAAAATAATCTCTATTGTTATATTATTTAAGGCATTGACGTAACCACCAAAGATGTTAGCATCAACGATAGCACGGCGTCATCGATGACCTCAATGATGACGCCATTCATAATGTCGTCAATGCTATCAACAAGGCTAACATCAATGCTATGTTACATCAATGGTAGTTACATCAATGCTTCAAACAAAATAACGTTAAAGATCATTTTCAATGCTACAATCAATGTTATCATTGGTTACCAAATCGATGTTATCATTGGTTAGGTGAGTCACCGGTGAGGTCACCAATGAGTCATCGGTGAGGTCATCGGTGAGGTGATCGATGACTCATCGGTGAGTCATCGTTGAGGTCATCGGTGAGTCATCGGTGAGGTCGTCGATGACTCCATCGGTGAGGTCATCGATGACTCCATCGGTGAGGTCATCGATGACTCATCGGTGAGGTCATCGTTGAGGTCATCGGTGAGTCATCGGTGGGGTAATCGGTGAGGTCATCGATGAGGTAACTGATTATAACATTTATTATAGCATTGACAATAATCTCTAAATGTTATTTTATTTAAAAGCATTGATGTAACCACCAATGATAGCATCGATGTAACACTGATAGCATTGATGTTAGCATCGATGATAGCATGGCGTCATCGATGAGCCATCGACAAGATTACCTCAATGTAGACGCCATTGATGATGTCATCGTTGCTAACATTAATGCCAACATAGATGCTAACATCAATGTTACCTTTGGTGGTTACATCCATGCTTTAAATAAAATAACATTAAGGATTATTTTCAATGCTATAATCAATGTTATCATCGGTTATCTAATCGATGAGGTCATCGATGAGGTAATTGATGAGTCATCGGGGAAGTCATTGATGAGTCATCGATTAGGTAAGCCATGATTGAATTGAATATACTTTATTAATCCACGAAGAGAAATTTGATGCTGCGGTGCTAACACCTGGATGCGTTCCCGGTCCGCTTACACGGTGTTAAAGCTGGCGACTGAACGGCTAAAAAACAGTCCATAATGAGTCTACGAATAAATGATAACATTTATTATAGCATTGAAAATAATCTGTAATGTTATTTTGTTTAAAGCATCGATGTAATCACCAATGATAGCATTGATGTTAGCATCGATGATAGCATTGATGTTAGCATCGATGATAGCATTGATGACATCAACAAAAGCGTCATCGGTGAGGTCATCGATTAGGTAATCCATTACGGTATTGTGCTAATGTGATAGGCGGTATGAGTCATGGGGGGAGCAGTGGCAGATGCACTTTTCTGCTGTTTCCAGGTCTTTGTGGTGTCCCACTGAATCTCTCTGTTCTCCTCAGCCGGTATTTCTAGTATTATATCATAATTTGGTATTTATAGATGGTATCCACTTAAAAATGTCAAATGAAGAGTTTGTTATGGTGATTTACACATGATAGTGTTAAGTAAAACAATTGCCTTTTATTTTTGGAAATAACTCATCTTCACCTTCTCATAAGTTGTAATTGTGTTTTCAAAATAAATATTCATTTTACAATTAGTTTAGAAATTAAGATGCTTGTTAATTATTTAAATTAATGCTTATTTCCATTTACGCAACATACAACGTCTCCGGCCCTCCCTCACTCCTCAGTCCACTGCTGTACTCATTCACAGTCTTGTAACTTCCCGCCTGGACTACTGTAACTCTTTTCTGTTTGGTCTCCCACAAAAAAACTCTCTATAAACTGCAACTGGTTCAAAACTCAGCTGCTCGTATTATCACACACACTCCCTCCATTAACCACATCACACCCGTCCTACAAAAACTCCACTGGCTCCCCATTCCATACCGCATACAATACAAAATCCTGCTTTATGCATTCAAATCATTACTCCTCCATGTTGCCACACCTGCTCGCTCTCTCCGCTCCTCCTCCTCTATTCAGTTTTCTGTCCCCTCCGCCCGTCTTGTCACTATGGGGAGCAGAGCTTTCAGCCGCTCTTCTCCTCGTCTCTGGAACTTACTCCCTCCTGACCTGCGCAACACTAACACACTCTCACATTTCAAATCTAGATTAAAAACCCATCTTTTTTAAACAAGCCTATTATCTTTCTTAAATCTATGTTTTATACTGATAATTTTTTTTTTAATTTGTATGTATTTAATATTTTATGTTGTTTTTAACTCTCACTGTATTTCTTTATATTTTTAATGTGATGTACGGCAACCTTGAGTGCCGAGAAAGGCGCCTTAGAAATAAAATGTATTATTATTATTATTAATTAACCAAAAAAGATTTTACTTTGAATGTATATTTGCCAGACAATGCACATCTGAAATGTATGGAAATAAGTAAGACATCTTAGTAGGAGTGTTCTTAAGTAATTCTGTTGCCGTACTGGTTTAAACAACTCTTTTGAATGAGAGCATGCATTTAAAAGAGATCTGGTTGGGTGGAGTGCAAAAGATTGAATTTCACAATGCTGAATCTGCCCAGAGGGGGTCTGATGCCGTATTGTTTGTCCTGTCTGTTTTACCCACTTCCTGCTCCCCCTATTCTTCATTTTTCTACCCAGTGGAGAAAAAAAAAATCCTTTCACATAATTTGTTTGGTGTCCAGGTAACAATGGCTTCTTTGCTGTAGTGTGGGTGAATGTGGGAAACTTGGAGGTAATCAGTAGGAACAGTGCGAGGGAGTTCCCACAGTTTCCCCTCGAGCCGGGTTCTGTCATCCGACAACTTTACTCAGATGTTTGTGCAATGACGCTCCTAATCCCGCTTGAGTTCACAGCAGTACAAACGTACACAGCAACGAAATGGTGAAATGAAACAGAGGAAAGTTGTGGAGCATTATGTTATGTTTATTAAATTTGATTTATTTTTGAAGGCTGAAACACGACCTCCTGAGCAGGAGCAGCTCTTACTACAGGACACACAACAACAGCCTTAATATTGATTCTGCTGGGCATAAATTGTAATAAAACTATAAACACATGTCAAACATGTTACTTGGTCATTTTTCTTTCCAGTGCCTCTACAAATTTCCAAATGAAAAAAGTTTTTTAAAAAAGAGAACATATTTCTGTTGTTCCTTCAAACATATTCCTCGGTTTTGGAGAAGATAAAAGACAGAAAACTTAAGAAATGTGAGGTACGACTAAATTCAAAGTCCAGTATTTCACCAGTCCTGAACTTCATTTATTTGTAATTAAAAGAGGTTTTGTGACTCCAGGCCTAAAAGAATAGAAATTTGTGGCATGGAGCTACGTACTGCTAATAATCAAACGGCAAACTGGCGGCAGCAGGAAACACTCTGAAAGAGTACCCACTAATGGAACAAAAAGGTAAATCTAAAAGAACACAAAAATTTGAGACGTCACATTTGTGTAAATTAAGACTAAGAAAAGGATCTACTACTAATGTAACAAATCTAAGATATTTTACTCATTATAGTTTTACTGATTAATAACGCATACATATTTGGCATTTTGTAAACATCTTAAAGTTGTATTAATAAACTTCTTCATGCACTAAAGCTTCCGATACAATCAGTGTGTACTGTATAAAATGTATACAAACAAATGCAAAAACAGACTGTAGCATAAAATATATCAACGTGAACATGCATAAACGTTACTCTCATCGCTTTCACACTCGCATACTTTCATTCTTCACAGAAAAGCTGGAGAAAAAAGTTAGCTTGGTAGTTATGAAGTCATTTTTCTCTAGTTTCAGTAGTGAAAACATCATTTGGAATGCAGTACTAAATACAGGTTTCAAAATCTCTATAAAGCTTTTAAAGTACACATTGTGTAATACAAGAAAAAAAATATATGGGCTGGCTTTTATTTTTTTAACAAGACTATAATGAATAATCTATAAAATACAATTATTTCTGTCTTTCAAATATATAAATAACACGTCTAAAAGACTATTTAAAAAAAAAATCTAACAAGTCTTTGACAGATAAGTTGTCACACGACTTATGCGTGAGTGTGACCTGACAGCTGTGACAGATCCAAATACTGTCCTCCTGCTTTGGTCACATGAGTAGGTAGGGACATAAAAGAAGCATCTCCTCCGCTGGACTGACCTATAAGGCTACCGTTTAGAAGACCAGGGGACTCCACAGGACCCTTGTGGAAGAAAAGGAGAAAGAAAGAGAAAAGGATAAAGAAAAACAAAAGTGTAAGCAACAGTTTAAAACAGGCTCATACACCAACACCAGAGGTTACCCATCACCTTCCCAAATGTCTGCCAGCTACACTCTTACATGATTCGTTCATTGTACCGTCACACCAGAGGACCAGCGATAGACTGCGTGCTAAACTGGGGTTCCTAGTTACTGTTATGCAAGTCAAGCTTTCCAGCATGGCACAGACTAGGGAGCAGATTGCAACATATGTGGAAGTCATTTGGCTGATTCAAATCACTTTTCAGTTCACTTCAAGAATTTGTACTCATAATTTATACTGGGTTTGCTTCATCCAAATGTTCTCTCCAGTACTGAGTGCATGAAGTCGATTGTCCAAACTATTAGTCATTACCGTCCAAATTGTGCCGTTCATTAGGCTAATTGCTCAGCACTTTATTATTTGTGACTGAAACGTAATTTTTTTGTGGCTTTTAATTAAAAGTAAGCCACTGTGAATCACTGATGAGTTGCTAAAAGCTTCGGATGCAGCTACTTAAGGAGATAATTGTGTATAGTTGCATCAATATATTTTTTTTTTAAATCGAGATTGTTTTTTTTTTAATTTCAGAAAATTTGAGGGTCACATGTGTGCAATGTGAATCAAAACAGGTAAAAATCCTCCACTTGCTGCTCATGTTTGGAAATTTGTAGCAGAAATTGCAATCATGGCACCTAAAGTAACTTTTGCTGACCAGTCAAGCAGTAGCTAAAAATTGCTGTCCCACTCTCTGACCCTCAACCAATTCTTACCTGCCACCTGTTTCATACACCTTAAATACACACCCATTCTTTGGGCTGCGTAAGCAAAGTCCTGGCCGGGTCGTGAGCATGCACTGGCCCATGGGTATGTATGACAGCATCTTCGGGAGTGTACTGTTGCATGAAGAAGGGGGTGAGGGTGACAGAAACATACCGCTAAGACACAAATTGCTATAAACAGTGACCTTACAGCAACACAGACCGGAAGAAATCCATGACCGTTATCTCAAAAGAAGAAAAATACATTTCCAGTCCAAATTTGCCTCAATACTTTAAATACACTCTAATATATTTCTCTTTTTTTCTATACTGCTTTACTTTCTTTTAAGTACAGATAATATTCAACATAAGCTCCTCCTGTTCAGGTTCAGGCAAGCAACCGTACATGTGTAGCAGAGTTGGGAGAGTAGACAGGATAAACTAGTTTGATAGCCTGTGGGAAAGCACCACGAATGCCTGACAACACACACTCACAATAGAACAAGATGTGATAAAAGCATCTGGGACTTACAGTGAGATATTTGAACTGAAGTCATACAGTAATTCCAGGTATGAACTCTACATTAGTAAAATTATGGAACAAACATGATGTGTTGAGAGAAATCTGTCTAACCTGGTATCCTTGCATTGCATTGATAAGGTCTTTAACCCCGCTGCCGCTGTAAGGCAGACTTGGCATTCGTACCAACCCTCCAGGGGAAGAGAGAGTGGGAGTGGGAACGAATCCTAGAGTTGCAGGTGAGCCAGGTGGACTACAGAGATAAAATGAAAGGGCAAACAAAGAATGATGTCATAAAAATACATAAAAAGTTGCATGTTTCACAAATCATACAGCAGCCACTGTTCAAAGAAGAGAACACTTTCTGTAGTGCATCTCAATTTTCAACCAAAGAGAAAGAGGTCACTTCAAGTTTACCATGTTCCCTGTACTCATACACCACAGTTATTAACTACCCTTGACCCAAATGGTTCTCCTTGGAATAAATTATTCCAGCCTTCAAGAACGTGTTTTTTTTTGTTCCTTTTTATTATTAAAAAAGAAGTTATTCATCAATCAGTTTTTATTGAGCAGTTTTTATTGTAAAAAAACAAATGCCAAAAAATGAAATTTGTTTTCAAATTTAGAAACTATGAACATTCATTTATATTCTGTAACATTTATGCCAATTAGGGCCGGGGAGATGTATACGCCAATCCCAGCTGGTTACAGGATGCTGTGGGTTCAGTTTCATTCCTTTTTCGAGGGAGAAATCCGGAGAGCCCACAAAGATGATCCTATGTGTACATGAGTCTCGGGAGACTTTATCGCTATGAGGTCACAGTGCTAACCAGCTGCAGTACAGCCCAATTATAGATATGTGTAATAAAATATAAGTCAAGATTTTATTTTAAAAAATGCAAGAAGGGACTAATGGCACACAATGCACACGTTTTCTTTCAAAACATATTCTGTTGAATTTATTGTCATATTTGTCATGAAAACAAAGATTTGAAAAATCAAGCCTGAAAATAAGAACACAGTGGCTTAAAAAGTCTTGTTTAGTATGTGTTTGTTTTCTTACCTGGGGTAGTAAGCAGTGTAATTCATGTATATTTGAGCTGAAGCGGGATAGTAACCATGTCCTGGTGGTAGGTGGCGAGGGGCAAGCAACATCTGTCCAAATGGAGGGTAGAGAGCCATGGCACCCTCTGTGGACAGCATGGGTGGAACAGGAGCATAGGCATACGACGATGGAGACAAACCTGGTTAGGAGGGGACGGAAAGAGAAACTGAGAAAAATAATTATAACCATACACACAAATGACGTAAACAGGACGCTGTCATTATTTGTTTCTATTAGAAAGTTCATGGAAACTTGATCACTAAACACAATGGTTGTCAATTTGTTTATTTAAAGTAAATTAAATTTCTACCCATACTTTGTACCCATAAGTTTGTGTACAAACTTTGTACCCAATTTTAAAGCAACTAGAGTTTAATTTCAATCATAAGACGTGTTGTGAATATTTTCAGCACAAAAACCAGATAAAATTTCAATAATCATAAAGTCAGTTAAATAAACAGGATCTTTAGTTTTTGTCTTGTTCTTCTTTTTACTCTGCACAGATTAGATGTGCAAGCTAGTTTTCATGATAAACAGCTAGTAATTGTTTATTGAGTCTTTGTCGTTTTGACCAGAAACGATCTTCAAATCTTTAAAAAAAAATTGAGATTACAAGAAAGTTTGTTTACTTATGTTCACGCAACATTTTTTTTATCATTTCAATTTTTGATAACAGATAGCAAACACAGTACATCTCTACACCAGCTCAGGCCACTGCGTCTTATCAGAAAAGCATAGCAAATGCAACTTACTAGGGATGTACTAAATCCCACAATCACCGCCAATCTGAAAAGATTGAAAAGTTGTAAGCATATTTACAGAAGGTGTCTTAATGAAAAATCACATCATGATTTGCTTACACTCCTCAAACCTTTTGAGATTTTTATGAAAACTAAATTGGTAGTAGGGAAATTTTTAGAATGAGCAACAAAGAAACCACAAGGAGAAATGTATGGATTCCAAAAAAAATGTGTGAATGTGTGAAAAGTGATAGGACAGCTGTCTCATGAAGTTTACAGTATTTTGGGCATGCAGATAGATAAATTATTCTCATTTAATAGCCAACACCCATTTACATTCACCTTTGCACCCAATTTGTAATCCTTCTCCAACATCCTCCCCACAGTTCTAAGTCAGAGAGAAACCAACAATTGTGCCAGCATGGCATGAGCCCACCTAGCCAGCAGTCCTGAAGCACCCACAGCTCCCAGCAGCACTTACATCTTGACTTACATGGCGGAGGGCTGAGCCCCGTCCCACTCCTGCTCTGGGTGTGTGTGTGTCTATGCATGTGTGAGAGCGAGCCTCCCATCAGCACTAGGCCCATCTCCTCGGCGCTGCAGGGAAAGACCTCCACGTAGCGAGCATGTGCCCCGCGCTGATTAGTGATGACCTGTTTGTGAAGCCGCTGTGATGCCTGAAGTGCCCGCTCTGTAGAGATCATCTGGATGAAACAGTCACCTGATGGCCGACCCTGGAAACACATAATTAAAGCTTTATTCGTAATTTTTTTGGCAAAAAGTATGTGAGCCAATGGGTGTGTCAGTGCATGTACCTGCTGGTTGAGCACCATGTGCACACCATGTGGTCTGACATCGTGTGTAAACTCGCCCAGGAAAGTGAGGATGTCCTCTATGTTGGCAGTATAAGGCAGCCCCCGCAGCCTCAGGCAATCCCTTACACCAACAGGAGAGGGCAGGAGAGACACTGTGGGCAGCATTGAGACCAATGGGGCTGGAGCAACCGGTATCAGGGGTGCTGATGAGTATCGGTTTAATACCTAAAACAAACAAGTTTTTTTTCTTTTTTACTAAACTTTGTAAAGAAACCAGTTTGATTGAAGTGATTTTATGATTAATCATTATTTCTGATTTTAGATGAAAATTTAAAACTAGTTAGTTCAAGAAAAACAACCTCCTGCCATAAATCTTGTGTACGATAGATCAAGTTCACATTGTGTTTGACTGCGTTAAAATGTCAGACAGGAGCTGGCTCATAGCCAACAGGACACCAGCATGTTTACATTTCTGGAAAGGACCAATAAAAGGTGCTCATATTATACATAAAAATATAAAGAAGCGTTTCTGTGTGTGTTTGTGTGTGAGTTGTAAGGCTATTAGTTCTCATTGATAAGAGATCTGTTTATCTTACGAGACTGGTGACACCAGGATACAAAGAAGGAATTAGAAATATAGATAGAAAAATGTGTGGCACACAAAAGGCAAACATGAACACAACGCACCTACCCAGTTTGGTCTCCACCCAATAAACCGTTCAATGACTTAAGAAAGAATGTGATACACCCAAATATGTGCAGAATTTTGAAAAGGAAAAAAAAGTCTTTGTACTTTGAATGTAATTTACAAAGAATCCAACTTTAAAGATAATCATCCTCAAACACGTACCTGTTGCACTTCTGCCGCTGTGCTTTTAAACAACTCAATATATCGTTTTCCAAGTTTCTCCTTGTGTTTTCTTAGAGCACACTGAGCATGCTCCTCACAGGAAAATAAAACAAAAGCATCTCCAGTGGGACGGCCATCAGGGTATCGCACAAATAGGATTCCATCCTTCCCTCCACTCACTGGACATGTCTCTTTTAGGTCTTCCGCCGGTGAGAAGAAAGTGAGCACCTGCTCATGTGTTGCGGTGAAAGGAAGCCCTCGCATCCTCACTATGATCTGGTCTTCACGTGACAGGAACACCGCTACCTCATTAGAAGTACCTGGCCAGCACAATGATAAGTACAACACGTTCAAACTCGGATGAAGATGTTTAATCAGTTTTCATGTTCTATCATGCAGCTAAACTAGAAATTTATTATTGTCTGCTGGAGGTTAAATCTTTCATCTGTGGGATGGCAAATTTAATTACGATGTAATGAAATGATTTGTGTTTATTCCACAACCTTCATAGGTGAATAAATTTGCAGCTTAGATGAATCAGGAATGAAATGTGGTTCAACAAGCTGTAAAAGCTCAGCTACCATTACTCAACAAATCATACTAATGAGTCACAGCAGATAACCAACTCAAATTAAAAATCCTTTTTTTTTCTTTAAAGATAGCAAGAATGTTAAAGATCTGACAGATTTGAAAAGTTTAATTTATTGCTAACATAATAGTATTTTGCATTAGTCAATATCTTTGAATCAACCTCAAATACTTTGTTGAAATTACTGAATGCACAGAATCACAACTTCAGATCATTTATTTAGTACTTTACTGCTTCAACATAAGGATAAAAAAATTCTCTCACCTCCTGCTATCTTTAAAAAGTCTTCTCCTGTCGCTTTATAAACCTGCCATAGAAAAAAGACAACATTTGTATTAAATATAAAACATTTTTCTTAAAAAAACAAAAAACTAAACAGAAAGTATATTTAAAGCCATAAACCCAATTAGTAATGTAAAGACCTGTTACCTCAATGTATCTGCTACCCATGTGGTGTTTGTGCCTCTGCAGAGCCAAATCTCGATGTTCTTCACTAACAAAGCGAACAAGTGCTTCTCCGTTTCTCCTTCCCTGAGCATTAAGACACAATGCAACCCCTCCTCTATAAAAACATACAATACGATATGTTAACGCAAGATCAGTAAACAACAACTTTTAGTTTTTATGACAAGTGATGAAACAGATACAAAAATCTGTGTGATTACTACATCATACTTGGCAATGCTGAGGCCTCTGAAGAACCGAGCAATATCTTGGTCAGAAGACTGCCATGGTAACCCCCTGGCACGGATCACTGTGTTGTCACAGACTTTTTCCATCTTACTGCTGCGCACACAATCCCACACAGAAGTCAGCACAGCGGGAATACACTCATTAATTTTAGAAGAAAGGAACATAAAGAATGTAAATGTGAACTCGCTCACCAAGTGCCACTCTCGAACCTCTCACTGACTCTTTCGGGATTAGAAAATATGTGATCTGTCATGAGAAGGTGAAAATTTCTGAATTAGATAGCTGTAGCTTGAACTCACATAAGGCGCAGAAAAAACTCATTTATAACAATTATACCAATTGTTTTACAAAACGCAATTTTAAAGAGTTTAGAATTATTCCAACTGCTGTCGCAATGAGTCAAAATAAGAAAAAAAATCTTTGATTTATTGAAGGGATTTTTTTTTTTTTACAAAAATAGTCAATGCAAATGATGCAGTGGTCACAGCACACAATTTCAATCACTTCTTTGTTTTTTATGTTACTTAACTAGTTCCAAAACGATCATGGCGGGATTTATTATTTGGCAAATTGATATAACTATCACTGTTATGATGAGTTAGATTCCTAAAAAATGGCAGAAATGTAATGACATTTGCTTTTTAACTTCTTTATCCATTTAGCTCTGATCAAATAAAAAATTATCTCCCATCTATTTTTTTATTATTATTTTAATATTTGAGTGATGAACACTTAAAGTTGACCATCCCAGTCTCCAACCAATGAAAGTACATCTGATTATATTTCACACATAATACTCACCATACGGCTCAGAAAGCAGTGCCAAAACAATGCTGGACATTAGTCGGGTTTGTTGTATGACTACTTCCGCTGGCAATACAGTTGATTGTTCCTGGGGATCTAAAGGATCCCACATGGTGGACTCATCAACATGTATATCGAGAGCTGAGCATGAGACATTAAGGAAAAATGAATCAAACATAGGCTGAAAATATAAGCAAAATAAAAAACAGAAAAATGAGTGAGTTAAAACACAATGTGACTGTTTCTTTGTACCAATGGGTGTGTGTGAAGATTGTCCTGTTAGCCAAACATAAACTCTTTCACAAGGGCCTCACAAGGTGCTGCCATTATTTCCTTATTTGCATTTCAAAACATCTTAGCCTGAAGCCAACACCCCGGCTTGTTAACTTTAAAAATGTAATTTTTTAAAATGCACAATCACAAAATCAGACTGAATGGAGAAAAAACAATAATTAACTCGGTCTAAAAACAGGTTGGTGAATGACAACTGTGCTGGAAGGTCACAAAATGTGACACACAACATTTAAAGGAATACCGTTTGCCATGATGTGTAGATTTAAAGTCTTGAGGTCAAATGTTGGGAAGTGGCTCTGAAACTCCTTCCGAAGGTCAAAGAATGAATAGAAGCATTCTGGCACAAGGATGTTCTAGAAAAAGAGAAAATTCAATAAAAATATAAGAACAACTCATCAGCATCTGTTTTATAACTCATCTGTTTGCTCAAAATAGTAAAACATAATTTGCTTTATTCATTGTACTTGTTTGACAAAAAATTGCTTCAAAATGTGAGAGAGCTTTTGAGCTCTCAGTTCTGTTGGACATTGGTACAGAATATTCATTGGATTGTGTCCCTAGAATGGGTTGCATCTTGGTTGGATCAGTTTCATTCAGTTGTGAGAAAAGTGCTGACATAACAGTGACAGTTCCTGCTGAAGTGAGTGAACATCCGCCCTGTCTTCGAGGTGTCCGCCCTACCCAGCTTGCTCACCTTGCTTGCTGCCTCAGGGTGAATAACTTGACGGATGTGGAGCTGCCCATCAGTACACAAACACAACGACGTGCCATTGCCGGCCTTGTTCACCTCATTCGTTAGCTGTATTTTAAACTATAGAAACAAAGGGAGACAAAATGTGTTTGTAAAACAAACTTTATAAATCATAATCCAGAGAAAATTGATTAAAGGGAAATATTTAAGGTATTTCCAAAGACATCATTACCAGGTTTAAAGCACTGCCAATATTTGTAGCTGAACAAATGCAATCTGCTCCAGATCCATTCACTTCTTCTCGGCACTCCTCAACCACATCCTCCTCTGCTTTTTCTTCTGTCAAGTCTAAAGGGTCATGTTTAATGAGGAGCTCAGTCACCTTGCCCAACTGGTTCAGAGGAGAAAACAAGTCAGTCTTGTAGGAGTGAGTGATCCATACTGGAAAACTCACTTCAGGATTGTATAACACAGTTAGATCTCTGTAATAAACTACTGTAAATAAGATGGCACATTATGACTTTAGGAAAAATCTAAGTCACTGGATTACTTCTAACTTTAGTTAGATCTCTCTAATAGACTCCTGTAAATAAGATGGTTTACTGAGACTTTAGGAGTAAATCAACTCTTTTAAAAATAAATTTTAAAAAATACCAAACCACATTATTGATCAATTTGACAAAAACTGAAACTTTGTTCAGTTTTGAATAAGGTTTTGTTTTTGTTTTTTTAAATCCCGATTGGATTTCCTGCTTTGGAATGACAACTATTCAGGAACAACAAGTCAAAATGATTTTTTTTTTCTTTTACCGTTTTGTTCTTTACATCCACCAACTGCCAAACCAACTGTACAAGTTCTTTTTCATCAGATCCCAGCAGATCTCCACTTGTTCCAGATGTGGTGGTGAAAACCACCACAAGGTAGTCTACCTGCGCCGTCATCTGAGCGCAAACAACCCCAAAAAGTTACTAATTTATTCCAAAAAAATAAGAGAAATCAGGATCCACAGAGAAATCAGGATGGAACACAAAGGAGGTCAAAGCACCTTCCTTCACTGAGACACCTGAGATCTATGGAGGTGTAAATGTTCTTCTTTCTTTTTATCTTTTAAGTGAAGTGTCCTGTGTTCACCATCGCAAAGCAATGGCTGAACGAGCGTTTTTGTACCGATCCTTACCTGTCTGTCCACGTCATAGTCTACCTGTTCCCTGCCTCTTTTACCTGCAAAGAATAGGACGTGGCAAACTTTTTGAAGATCCACGCAATATCTTTAGTTTAATGTACATGTGCGATTTTATTTCGGGAAAATAACAATAAAAAATACATTTATAAAATTATTGAATAAAGCACAAATTTTCAATTAAAAAAACTGTTTTACTTTGAAGGGCCGCGTTAACTTAAAAAATTAGTTTTTTTAAAAAAAACTATCTCTTTAAGATCTCATATGCTTTTTTTAGTTAAAAAAAATATATATATATATATTTTTATTAAGTTAATAAAAGTAATCTAGAATATTAGCCAATCGATCGAGCAGAATTGAAGGATGATTTTATGTCAGAACTGAAAAATTATTTGAATTAATGATTAATTTTATTTTGATTTTAAAAATATAATTATCGTAATTTTATGGTAGTTTTCTTATAGAATTTACTTCACGGAGTTTGAACCGGAAATAATCATTACTTGCGCCGGAAGTTTATCATTAGAGCGACTAGAAGCTAGGAAGCTATGGCGGTGGACGCTTCTACAGAGCTTCTTTTTCTAGAAACGTTTAAACACCAAAGTGCAGAGGTATTTGATCTAAAATCCACTATAATCCTTCTATTTGCCCCCTAAATAGGCTTTCCCCCAGTTTTCTATCTTTAATAATCTCTGGTTTAGAAAGGATACTGAACTTTCATGCTAATGACGTTAACTCTTCTACAATTAGCTTTTTAATTTCACAACTTAAAGAAATGTTTTCCGTTTATATTTTCAATGCATATTTTTCACATTAATTAATTGATAGATAGTACACAAATTGTTAAAACTTTTATGTAATATCTTCTTTTTGTTTTGAATAGTTTGTTTTGTAGTTAGCCTTGTGGCTAATGCTAACTAGGTTAGTAATTATATTTTATGAGTGAGAGAAATGACTGTAAAGTCGTGTGATGCAAGTTGATATTGTTGGATTAGGAAGTTAGGAATGCCGGATAAATTTGTATTTTTTTGTGCTATAGTTAACCAACGTGGATGTTGTTCGGTTTCCTTGTGGGGTTTTCATCACAGAAGTGAGGGTCATCCCTCCTGGAATTAAAACACACAGCAACCTGCCAGACAGCAGAGGGTTTGGGTAAGATATCAATGTTTTGAAATGTTCTATTTTTGTTGTTGTTTTAGCAAACGTGACTGTTGGGTGGAATGTAGTGGTTTTTTTCACAATTTTTTCTAATGAATCCATAATCTGGTTGAAAGAGTTCCTTCATGTTTTGTTGCGCTAAGCAGGGTACACCCTAAAAAGGTCACCAATCTGTTGCAGAAAAACTTTCTGTTCTGTTATATTCCACTTATCCAGGCCGGGTCACAGGGGCAACGGCCTCGGATGGGAAGCCCAGGCTTCTTTCACCCAGGCTGTATCCTCCAGCTCACCCATGTGGATCCCAAGACGTTCCCTGGTCAGCTGTGAGACATGCCTCTCCAAAGAGTCCGGGGCCTGGCTCTGGATCTCCTCCCGTGGGACAGAGGTGTTTGGGAGGCATCCTAAGCAGATACCCAGACCACCCCATTTAGTTTCTCTCAACCCGGAGGAGCAATGGCTCTACTCCGAGCTACTCCGGGATGGGAGAGCTCCTCACCCTATCTCTGAGTGGGAGCCCATCCACCCTGTGGAGGAAGCTCATTTCGGCCACCTGTATCTGTGATCTCGTTCACTTGGTGACCACCCACAGCTGGTGACCTTAGGTGAGGGTAGGAACGTAGATTGACTGGAAAAGCAAGAGATTTACTTTTTGGCTCAGCTCGTTCTTCACCATGACAGACTGATGCAGCATCCTGATTATTGCGAATGCCGCACCGATCCATCAATCTCCCACTTCATCCTTTCCCCACTTGTGAACAAGACTCCTAGATACTTAAACTCCTCTACTTGGGGCAGAACCCTGCCCCTGACCTGCAGAAAAACTTATTACGAGTATTTTTTATTTCTTTTTACCAGAATTGTACATCATAGCATGAATTAAGATGTTCAGCCCTAACGAACATGTCATATTAGTTCAAAAGGATTGCTACAATCTTTACGTAGAGACAAGGATCTGTAAATTGTTGATATACGCTATTTATCAAACTCACTATAGCTATTTTATTGTGCTTGAGCATTACAAAGTAAAAGCTAAATGATTGTTAACTGTGTGATTTTTATTTATTTTATTTTTTTTTGTTTATTTTGAATTACTCTATTCATCCCACACCGGGGAAATTTGAACTTAATAAAATAATATTTATTACAGGTCAATAAATATTATTTATTTAAGTTTAAGAAACTAAATCTTACTGGTCTGTAGAATGCTGAAAATGTTGATTTATTTTGTGGAGTATCAGAGGCAATTTTTTTTATGGTGTTTGTGCTTCACCTAGAGTCTCTCCTGGGGAAGAATTATTCAAACGAAACACTTATTCTACTTAATCAAGATACTTACAGATGTTTGTAATGCATGTAAGAATGAACAACCAAAGTTATGGATGTATGTGATTGTTTTCAGTTATGTTTTACCATGAAGTGATTTAATTTCAAAGATGAGCTAGCCTTCACAAATGTTAACTCCAATTAGATATCTGTTATTGATAAGAAAACATTAATCCCAGAAAAGTTTGCTTTCTCAATATCTTTCTGTTCAAGCTCATGAGCTATTTTTAGCGTAAAATATTTAATTACCTTGAGTTCAGTTTAAGTACATCCTGATGTATCATTTCTTTTGACATACATAAATTTAAAACAAACATTTTTTTCCAAAGCTTGTTCTTGTTCACAACAAGAGAACTAATTCAATAATGTTTGTGTAATTACGTTAAGACTATCCCTAATTAATATACCACAATTTGTTTGCGGAGAACCCTGCCTCTCACCTTGAAATAAAGCAATAAAGAAGATGAATGAATTAATGAACGAGCAATCATTAATTAGAATGAAATGAGTTTGCAAGTGTGTGACTGTAAGAAAAAAGCTTGTTGTACACAAAAGGAAAATGTAATTCAACTGAATAAAGTGACAAGGTATTGCTGTACAGTGTGTGTATAAGAAGGGGGAGTGGTGGGTTATTGATTAAGAGAGGTAATTTATGACCCCGGACGTGTATTTATGGTTAACCAGCATAGGCGGGCCTTTGAACAAGCCCCTTTGCTTCAAATTATTAATATTCAATGCTATTATTTTTCTTGTAAAGTCTTATTAATATGTTTTAGTTTTGTTAATATTATCAAGATATCTGTAGCAAATATGTTTAACATTTTTATTCTTTAAATGTTAGTGTCAGACAAACTTAAAATTAAGATTATTATGACAAAAGGTGGACTTGTAAGGTTAAAAAATTTTTACCTAAAGAAGTCAAAATGGACATGTGAGGTTAAGTCCTAATTGAGCTGTTACTGTTTCCAGGGAAACTTCTCCCCATGCCTTCCAGTTGGAGCTGTTCTTCAATAATCTCACCAAACCCAACAGCCCCACCTTTCACCGACTGGGCAGGTCAGAATTGTTTTCTCTCTCCTATGTCACGCTCTGTTGTTTGAAACCCTTTTGCCTCTTTTCATTCCCATTTCCTGGTCATATTTGGAAAGTGCTTAAGATATAGAAGTGTGTTTCACCTGTAGAACTGGTCACAGCAGCATGTGAGACCTGTTCTCATAGGCTTGTTTTCCACCCACCCATAGTCAGGTTTCTTTGTTTCTGTGCTGGCTAACTGGTCTCTCCAGAAACCCAACCTCACCTACACTTGAGCTGGAAGTTAGACAAAATGTGGCTCTTGTTGAAGTAGGAGGCAAGTGAAGTGCTTAAGTCAAGCATTTTATTCAGACTTTATAATAACAGGGGTGTTCACAAGAGTGCCAGAACATAAAATTGTGTTTAAAGTTTGCTTTGTGTGAAGCTTATTAAAGGCAGAATGTGACACACCCAAGTTATTGTCTTCTGGTAACGTTTCATCTAGCTTGCTTGGTTTGCTGTCAAAACAGTTTCTGACTTTTCCAAATTGATGTGGAAATATCTGTTTAGGATTAAATAGGTTTTTCTTTTCATGGTATGATATCTAAAAACTCATCATGTTTAATGGCAAAATGCAGCCTTGTGTCCCCAATCATAAATCTTCTTGCCTTTACTTTAAAAACTTTTACTAAGAAACATGATTGAATAATATTTTGGCAATCATTTTGTTTTATTCATGTAATTTTGGTATTAATCTGCTTTGTATTTTTTTTTCTTAGTTTGGAATATGATGAGAACAAGTCCATTGTGTTTAGACCCAGTGGAAAGGTAACAAAATTCTGATAAACATATTTTCTTTGGTCAGATCAGATGTGAATATCTAAATAGGATTCTACTCACAGGTGAACACTGATGGTTTGGTACTGCGTGGCTGGTACACCTGCCTAACTATAGCGGTCTATGGGAGTGCAGAGCGCTCTCATGGACACAATCAAGACTCACCTCCTCCTCCACCACCGCCACCACTGCAACAAAGTGGGACTAAAAGGGTCGTTAAACAAGGTGCGCAACATTACATTTCTATCGAAGACCAAATATCACTGACAGTCTTTTTCTTTTAAAATTTATGCGGTCAAACTAAATGTTTTTGTGTAATGTTTTAGAATGGGAAAAAGATGACCAGTATAATGGCAGCCCACCCAGACCAGGACCTAGAGGGCCTCGCACTCCACCTGGACCGCCACCCCCAGATGATGATGAGGAGGAGCAAGTTTCTACATCAGGTCAGATATGAAGAACTTACTAATATTTTTGTACCTGATTATAGATTATTTTGACTTTATAAGGGTTTATCCTTTCAGCATCTTATACAGTTTATGCTTTTATAGTACATATCAGTTCTCTTTGTTCTGGTTGTCCAAATGGGAAGCGATTTAGAAAAAAAAAGTCCTTAATTTAACTATAAAATAATTTAAAGTACTGTAAATGGATTCTGTAAAATGCCCATTTATGGGAGTCGTTTAAAACCAAAACTTTTGTTTTATCGAAGATATATATTTATAAATTTATTTTGAATGAAATGAAACAATAAATAAATAAATAAAGATATTTTATCAAGGAGCTAAACTTTTATGCTTTATTCTCAATAACTTGACTTTTTGAGAATATATGAACATTTTTTATTTCTGAAAAAAACCCCACTGAAATGGTCACAATTTTTTATTTTTTTTTAAACAAAAGAGGACAATCAATTTTATTTGTGTTTGACAAAGAATCCCCATCACTGTTAAAGACTTATCTTGGAAAAGGTCAAATTTACTATGGAAGAAATTATATTGAAATTTTATTGATTTATGGGAGTGTTTTGTGTTTTATTGCTTTTTTTCTGAGTTTATTTAAAACAATAAAAGAAAATTTAAAGAAAGTTTACAAGATGTACCAAATATTCTTAAAATGAATATTTTTAAAAAATATTTCTCACACTGGGAAATCCAGTTTAGATTAAAAGACAACATCTTTTTATTTGAATGTTTTGCAGTGGGAGTGATAAAAGACGAGCCAGGTGAGGGCCGTGACGACTACTTGGAAGCTGTGTCACCAGAACGATCGCTGCCCGCAGATGAGGCTTATTCTGACGCTGAACAAGAAGAGGATGGTGAGGAAGACGAAGAGGAACAAGAGGAGGAAGAAGATGCAAGGACTGAAGGAAGCGTACAGGAAGAGGATGAAGAAGAAGAGGAAGAAGATGAGGGTGAGGAAGAGGAGATGGAGGAAGGTAGGGGTGTTCTTATGATAGAGTAGAGGCTAGTCAGCCATCCCAAATGGACCCTCGACCTGAAACTCAATAATTCTCGCTACTCTGTTCTGTAAAAAGTTTGTTGAATGATCGGGCAGGGTCCATTTGGGACTGAAACAGCTTGAGCTTTTGCCCTAGCATGCCATGGCCTTTTGCTACTGCTGGATGCTGCTCCAGGTGCTGCTCTGAAGTTTCCTGATTAACCATAAAAAGCTGTCATGTGGAGAGTTTCTCATCATTTCCACGTGGGCAGGGCATAATGTGAGCTGCAGCTGCAGCCGCATAACGCATGCTTAACTAACAGCATGCTCGCTGCAATACTATCATGGCAGGGTAAGTGTGTGAGTGTATTCATATATGTATCTAAAAAGGGACTTTAGAGCTGTTGCTGAACTCCTCATCCTCACTCATTTATCAACACACATCAAGTTAAATCAAGTTTGTATCACTTTTGTGATGTAATAATAATAGTAAAATATTTCCCTGTTAGGTGATGATGGATATGAGCAGATTTCCAGTGATGAGGATGACTTGGATAACGGGAGCTTCAAGCTACCAACCTTTGACATGGAGTATACTCCTGAGGATCTTGCATCAGTCCCACCTGTCCAGTATGATGCATACGAACGAGAACTCCGACCCCTGGTTTATTTTACCCCACCATACAAGAACCGTTTTGATACCCAATTTGAGAAGGCCAGCCTGGAGGAGCCCATGGACACTGATGGAACAGAAAGGTCAGAGATGGGAGAAGAAGTCGAGGCTGTTGCTCAGTTAAAAGAACTACTAACTGGAATTGGTGAAGACAGAGATACCCGATGGGTCACTGCTCTGGAAGAAGCCCCTGGATTACTTGCCAAAGGCTTGGTTTATTTAATTAAAAAAGGACAAGAAGAATTGGAAGAACCCATTCGAGTTTTAGTTAAGTGGGCTCTCCAGGCTCTAAACATGGAAACTGCTCTCATGCAACCCATCGCACTAAATCTTAGACAGTTAAAAGCTGGTGCCAAGTTGGCATCATATTTGGCAGAGAGTTCACAAGGTCTGAAAGTGTTGCTGCGTGAGGGAGCTCTGAATGTACTGCTGGAGCTGCTCCACACCGAACATGTTTCCTCTACACTGAAATTGAGCATTCTTAGAGCTTTGGATGGTCTGATCAGCGCTCCTGCTGGGGTGGAGGGTCTGCTACATGCAAGAGATTCTGAGAAGAGTGGCTACCAAGTAAGCAACAGAAAATAATCCTGTAGTTAAAACAAAAAATACTTAAAATGCATCAAATAAATTGCACTAATATTAAATCTTTTCAAGATTAAAATCACATTTGAAATAAATAAAAATTACTTTGGATTTTGACTTTTTCATGATGTTTTTCACAGCGTCTGGTGCAGCTTTTCCTACGTGATGAAACAGTCCGAGTCATAACAGCTGGGAATGCTATATTACAAAAAAGCCACATGTACGAGGTTCTTCTGGACCTACAACATACAGCAACAACCTGGAGTGAACCGCAACAAGTATTGTCAAACGTTTTTAGTCAAAGTGTCTGAGATTACAGTTTTCTCCTTTTTATCTTCAAAAAAATAGTTGCCATGTTATTTTCCAGGAGGAGATGGAAGATTCAGAGAACCCGATGGAAGAAGAACCATCACAAAACTCATCTCCCATAAGTGAGGCTGAGCTCGATAGGCTGGCTGGAGTTTTGGAAGAGCTTCATCACCTGTTAGAAACCGCTCCTCACCTCATGGTGCAGCCTCCTGGGAAAGCTTTTCCCACCTCTTCCAGAATAACAGGACCACAGGAGAGGGATAACCCATACCCATCCCTGTTTAGGTACGCATCCTTAGATTGACTGAGTACATTTTCTGAACTTTTAAACCAAATTTATTTAATTTTTTTCGAACCCCTCCCAGGTACATGCATGCGTGCCATTTCCTGGAGAGCACAGCAGTGGTTTTGTCAGCTGCTTCTGCATCGGGCCACCTTGGAGTCATTCAAGCTGTAAAAGAGCTGCTGCGCTTCTTGTCTCTCACACAGTCCGGTCTTCTCTTCCTGCTCGCCCAGCCTACACCATCCAGCCTCATACTGCGTCTTTTGGCATCAGTAGCAGAATCAGAAGGCGAGGAAGGCACATCGGCAGGAGGAGAGGGATGTCCGTCCGGACCGTGCTTTGGGGAAGATGGTTTCTGCATGTGGCTAATGCAAGCGCTACATGCTCTCCAGGGGGTGTCAGAACTAATGAACCATGTGGCGGCAGGAGGAGAGGGTGGGGCGGGGCTTGAAGAGGGGGATAACTCAGAAGTTTTAGGCATGCTACACGCACTCTATCTCATGACGTTTACGCAGACCGGTCGGAGTGCAGTGGCTCATGTTTTCAGTCAGGAAAACAACTTGTCCTGCCTGGTCACTCTGCTCCAGCACCACAGCAAAGATGCACAAGGGTACAGCTCTTTTCTTTTTTAGATCGCTGAAACTTTTTATTTCTTCCATTCTGGTTTAATTTGATAATTTTTCTTCCAGTGAAGCCAAAACTCGCAAAGCGGTGACGTACAACTACGCCTGCATGCTGGTTCTAACAGTCATGCAAACATCTAATGATTTGAGGATGATGGAGCAGTACGCTACCCCACTGCTTGCTATAGCAAGAGTAGATGACACCAATGCTAAATTGCAAGGTGAATATAAGCCCTGTTTATGGTTTAATGTTTTAAACAATTGTTTAGAGTATTTGCCACCTGTTGTGTTTCTATTTTTTTTGTTTAGAGCTCAATAAATGGCTGGAGCCTCTGGAGAAACTGCGTTATGAAATTGGCAGCATTCCTACCCTAATCAATTATGTCAAACAGGTAAACACCCCACACCCTCAGTAAATATGGTGCTGTAAGAAGTACGTTTCAAACATCAAGTATGTTTCTAGTTATCTTCAAAATTAGTCATTAGAAAACTTTTCAAAACAATAAATTGAGTTTCTTAAAGTCTGTCAGTAAGCATCTAAACATGCCTAATTCTTTTGTGTTGCCATAAACCTTTTTGTTTGGACGGCTGATACTACTTGCATGACACCCAGAGATTTTTGGTCTCCTCAAAAAATTATATCCTAACTTTGGTGAAACTGAAGTTAAAGGTTTAACTTGGTGAATTTTAGTAACCTTGCTCTTTTTTTAACTTTAGACTGTTGAAAACGTGTTGAATCCCGAGGGTTCTGGACTGGTAACAGCTCTCAGAGTTCTCTGCCATATTGCCTGTCCACCTCCTGCTGCAGAAGGTAAAAGCTAGATGATTTTTTGCTAATGCTAAATAAAATTTATGTTAGATTTTTTTAAAAGTTTATAACAAACTTTTTCTTCTTCAATTAGCTTTTTAAAATTAGTTGAAGAATTATTAGTCACTATTCCAGAATAATTGCTGATCATATTTTTTCAGGTCAGCAGAGAGATTTGAAGTGGAGTCTCGCAGGTGTCCAGCTGTTCTCTGGAGAAGGTCTGGACATGTGTGTGCGCGTCTTGCAGAAGCTTTGCAGTGTGTTACTGCAACCATGGCGGGTGCACGGACACATGGGGCCGACGCCACAGCGCTGCACAATTCTTTGCATCTGCATCAGCACCCTCAGACTGCTCCGCACCATGCTGACAGAACTGCTCTCCGGGGGGGCTTTCCAGTTCAGAGACACTCGTGTCGCCAATGTGCTAGTGACCCTCCACATGATTGTTTGCTCCATACCCGCATCAGGACGTCTGGATGGAGAGGAGACCAGGGTGCAGGCACTTATAGTAGATGTGCTGCTCACTTTCACACAGGGAGTCAGTGAACAGGTATGCAGATGATGACTGTACATGTGTTGATGATTAAAAAATATGATATAGAATGTGTTATTGTTTATCATTTTCTGTGGCTTTGTTTTATTTTTTCACAGGTCACTCACACAGAAGAAACTCTTGCCAGTAACACTTGGTCACTGATGCTGAAGGAGGTTTTGGGCTCGTTGCTTAAAGCTCCTGAAGGACTTTTCTCTGGTCTGACTCTGCTATCTGAGCTTCTGCCACTCCCACTGCCAATGCAGAGCACCCAGGTAACAAACCATCCATCAGTACCATTTAAACTTTACTTGCCATAAACACTGATCCTAAATCTCTGGCTCCACAGGTGATATCTCTCCAGGATGTGGCTATTGCTTTAAACACAAGAAAGCTGTGGAGCATGCACATCAGGGCTCAGTGGAAAGTTCTTTCAGAGGTTTTGAGATGTATTTGCGCCACCAGCTGCCCTCCACTGCTTTCCATGCTGAGGAGAGTGTGTGTGCAACTTGCAGACTTGTCTTCCCCGACGGCGACACTTATCATGAAGACACTTTTAGAACTGCTGCTGGAAGAGCTGCAGCCGTAAGTAAAACACCTACAGGTTGTGTAATTACGCCTCAAACTGTATTTTAGATGTGCCTAATTTTCTGACCGCAGGGCCGAGGGAAAAAGTGTGTGTTGGGGCCAAGTTTTGCGTCTGCTGTCCTTAATGGACGCTCTAGTCTCGCAAAGAGCCTGTAAAAGCGCAACGCTTCACCTGCTGTCCGGGTCTGTTTCTGGAGACGAACAGCTGGCTGAGTTTTTTCCTTTGCTTCTTTCTTTGCTGGTTCCTCCAGCAGATCACTCCTTACATCAGCAGCAATGCAGTGTTCTAGTGGGAACAATATTACAGTCACTGTGTGACCAGGTAAGATCAACCAGACTCTGCAAACAAGCAAATCTTTCCAAAAAAAAAGTTAAATTTTTCCCTCTTCTGTCTTCTTCAGGACATTTCTCTTTTGGTGTCTCCATCTGGTGAAACGTGTGTGTCAGAAGCTGAACTGCTAGCAAATGCACTTCCAGGACGAGAGATGATGTCATCAGTGTGTAATTCCCTCTTGGAAGTTTTAGGAAATAAAGAGAGCAGCGTTGCTCTTCTGCTCACCTGCATCAGGACTTTGACATTTCTCACAGAGCACAACTATGGACTCTACCACCTCAAAGTGTAAAAGCAAATATTTTACTGTGTATTCTCTGATATCTCACATTTCTTTTTCATGTCAAGATATTTACTACCTTTTATCTTCGCTTCAGTGCTCTGAGGAAACACAGTGCAGGACTTTTCTCGTTGCTTAAAAGATTGGTGGTTTCTTTCAATAAAGACTCAGCGGATCTTCTCTCAGCTCTGCTCGACTTCCTCAGGCAGATTGTCAACACAGAAACAGCCGTGAGTACTGGTTGGGTTTGGTGTGAATTCAGCTTTATCATTAAAAAAAACTCTTTAAATGTGATATCTCATTTCCAATGCAGCATAAATACTTATAATGAAGGAGGCAAAACAATAAACATCACCAAAGTTGTAATAAAAAAAAAATCAACTGTTTATTAATGAAATAGTTTTAAAATGACATTTGAATGAATAGGAAATATTCTGGAGAGAGAGAGGAAAAAAAAAACATACTTGTAAAAAGCGTGTTGATTTTAAAACAAAAAACAAGAGTTTAAATACTTGTGAAAGTTTAAAAAATAAGTCTTGAGGTTTCTGAGGCATTTTTCCAGGGTTTAAATTTGTTTAAACTAAAAGGATTTGTCAGTGGGTTTTGTACAAACCAGCACCTAGCACTTCATGAACACCTGACTCCTAAGAGTCAGTCCAAAAATTCAATATAATTAAATAAAAGGCAAAAAAAGTTGTTTTTTTTGTTATTTTAAATTTCTAAAAGTCATTAATTACCCATAGTTATTGTGGTTAATTTTAGATTACTGAAAGTCTCTTTTTTCTGGTTTCAGTGTGTTGAGGAAGCTCAAAGTTCCAGTGAAGAATCCACGTTTGTTCCTCCTCGATTGCTTTCCAGCTTTGAAATGAAAACCATTCTGCAATGGGAGGAGTCTGAGTCACATCCATTAACGACTTTAGAGAAGCTAATAACGGTACGTTTAATTCACATCTGTTTAAATTTCTTTTTTTAAAAATGTCTCAGGATTCAGTTTCCCTTGTGTTTGCATTTATAGAAGCTGTGTAAAGAAGACGATTCCCTGGAAACCATGTTGGAGAATGTAATTGTTTTGAGGCAGACATTAGAAGGAGCCACAGAAACACCTTCACCAGCCGATATTGAGCCGACTCTCCCACCAACAGAGGCACTGGCAGCTCAGTTTAACCACAGGTTTGTCTGCAAGATTATTTAAGACTATTCCCTTTTTTAAAATAGGGCTACCTGTGTGTTAACTCAAATGAGTGATAAAAGCAAAAGGCCTTGGGTTTTTTTTCTTTCAGGACAGTGTTCATTCTGTCAGAAACTCTGGACGAGCAGCTGAAGGCTTTGTGGTTTTCTCCCTTCCAAGCAGATGATATGGAAACAGATCTGGACATGGTAGCTACGGTTCTTACTTTTTAATGAGTAATCTGTCTGTTTAAGTTTGTTTATTTAGTTTGTGTTACATCATGTTTTCTGTGACAGGTGAAAGTAGATTTGGTAGGTTTGGCTCAGGAGTGTTGTCCGGAACTGGATTTAAAGGCCGAGCTTGAACGGTCGTTCCTGTCTGAGCCATCCTCACCCGGTCACACCAAGACTCCGAAAGGTTTCCGACTGGGCAAACACAAGCATGAGACATTCATTACCTCAAGGTGCCTCCACATACCTCTTTGCTTTTTCTGTTAACCAATGTAATGAGTCACACTTTAACTCAACTTGTGGTTGATTTTTTTTCCTCCAGTGGTAAGTCGGACTATGTTGAACCTGCTAAAAGAGCCCACATCATGGCTGCTCCACGAGGCCGTGGGGGCCGAGGCGGTTTTGGACAGAACGTCTCACGTCCTCATGACATTTTCCGGCTACGCAAACAAAACACATCCCGTCCTCCCAGCATGCATGTGGATGACTTTGTTGCAGCAGAGTTTAAAGACATTACTACTCCACTTGGACCCTTACCCCCCAAACGTCCACCAAAAAGTACTCCGAAGCCCCCCACTAGAGGACTGTTTACTGGGAACAGAGGCAGAGCGGCCTTCCACAGTCAGACACGGTTTTTCACCCCACCACAGCCAAAAGGTGTCCTGCTGTCAGGTAACCAGACTCATTTGTAGGTTTTGATATTGTTCAACATTAATTTATAGAAACAACCTGCAGTTGAAGCTTTAACTTTTATGACTTTCTTTGTGGGCCTATTGTTTGATTTTGTTTTCTCGTGCACTATAATCTGTACTTTACAAATCTACCAATAGAGGGAAACAAAATCTTTTCTCCTGCAGGTAACTACCCCCGTAGAGATGGAGGGCGTGGCTCTTCATGGAGTGGCCAAGTTCCAGCTGTCACTCACAGAGGAACCTACAGTGAACCACGTGGAGGCCAGAGCAACTTCACAAGAGGACCTCTTCCCTCCCGGCAACCTCCAGCAAGTATGTACATCGTCTTTTCACACTTACTTACTTTTTATCCTTCGGATTTACACTCAAGCAGTTAAAACTCTGTCTTTGTCTTGATTCTTTATTTCAGGCGCTTATCGGCTGGCTATCAGGGATCGAGTGCCACGAGGAAGAGGAGGCACCGGGTTGTCGTGGCTTGGTGGAGGAGGGGCTGGCGGTGCTGGTGGAGGAGGTGGCGGAGGAAGAGGATCTCAGGGCAGTAAATTCAGTGGTGGGGGTGGAGGTGGTAGGGGCAGACATGTGCGCTCCTTCACAAGGTAAATTCACCGGGGTTTTGATTGCAGCCTGTCATGGCTTCAAATGGACCAATTAGGACGCTCTGTATATTTTCTCCATGTTGTTACAATGACTGTGTTGTTTTGTAATGAGTCATAATCAGAAAATAAAGGTTGTTGTATTTCAATGTTTTTTCTAAATTCAGATTTAACTTTCTTCAGGTCACTGTTCTACAAAAACTTTTTGAAATTAGTATCAATAAAAACAAGAAATATGATTTTATACTCCCTTATGAAACTTACGGAGATTAGTTTAAATAAATACTCTGGTGATAATCTCTAATTAGATGTTTGAACCTACATACAATACGCCCAATCACATTTAAGCATTATAGTTTTTTTTAATAAAGACCCTCATGGGCAAAAGTAGATTTAGCTTCTATAGTAGGTTCAAATAAATCAAGTCATAATTCCAAAAAATGTGGTGCTCTTTGTTTTGATATTTAAACTCAATAATTTAAAAAGAATAGTAATTCTCACTCAAGAAGACAAAGACACTAAACCCAAAACGAGTCGACATATGTATGTTTATGGAGACATTAGCAGTAAATAAGCATTAGGCTGGGTTTTTAACAATCATTCAAATCTACAAATTTCTCATATTTATTCATTTTTAAAGAATTGTATTTTTTGACTGGAGTCACTCTTTTTTTTTTTTTCTGATGTAAAAAAACTTTAATTGCCTAACTAAACAACAAAAAATACCACTTCCAGCTTTTTATGTATTTATATAACTGTCACCTCACGGTTTTTCCTTTTAATACAATCTAAAGTCAGACTTCGAGTGTTTCCTTTACGTACTCCCTCTCCTTGCAAAGGTGAAAAGCTGGAAGCATTTAAGGAAACCTCTTTCTGGTGGCGTGGTGCTGGATCAGGAAGCAGTTCCCAGCATGATGTTTCCTGATCTCTCTGAAGTAGGTCTGCGTCTGGCTGTTCTGAGAGCTGCTGGCTCCGCATAGGCTGGAGATCTCTGAGAAGCTCCAACAGTTCCCTCTTTTCTAGTTCAGCTTCTGCAAGCTCCTGTCTCCTCAAACGCTCTGCTCCTAGTAGGGCACGCATATCGCAGATCACACGTGATAACTGGCTCTGCACAGAGAGGACAGATCATCAAACGATTAGAACAGATTTGATCTGGTTCATTGCCAATACTGAAACCTTAGATGTGGCTGAGGATGATTGTGTAAATCCAAAATATAAATCAATTCCTTTGAAAAGCAGATAAAAAGTAGTTGAAGCCCTGCTAGAATTATTTACCTTCAGCTCCTCCACCTCAATCTTCAGTTGTGACTCTTTCTGCACCATGTGTCTCCTTTGTGAGTCCAGCCTAGACTCCATCTCTCGCCTCACTTCCTCCACTTTACATAACATCTCTGACCTAAGAAAAGTGTCAAATCGAATTAAAATGAACAAAAAGTTCAAAGATACTGTATTTTTTTTATTCACTTACCTCAGCAGCTCCAATTCTGTACGTAACTCAGCGACACAATTGTGTTGTGATTGATCGATGGAGTGGAGTGTGTGACCGCAGCCATTGGGACACTCTCTGCTGCGAAAGTTACACTCTGACAGATGTGCCTCCAAACCTCGTCTCTCTACCTGCACAGGGCAGCCTGAGGTGATAGGGCAACAAAAACCTAACTTTAGGTTTGTTGTCAATTTACAACAACTTATCAAAACATAAATTTTAATGATAATATATTACAATCAAAAGAAAATAAAGAATACTCTTGATATGAATGACATAAAAAGTTCAGTTTGATATGAAAGCTTTTAAAAGAAGAAAAAATTACCATCAAAAATCTAAATTCTTTTAATCTGAGTGAAAAATAATGGAAATACATTTAGAAACAATGTTACGGTGAGCAGGTGGTGATTTGAGCATAAAATCTAATGTTATTGTAAAAACATTTTCCTATTTAAAAATTTTAATTTATGAATAATTTTCCATCTTAAATGTGAAAAAAGTAGGGTATTTTTTCTATCACAGCACACAAAAGTTCAGGAGAATGTCAAACAGTTTGGGTTTTGCACTGCAAAAAAGTCCACACTTCATTCCATACCAGATCTTGATACCTACCACAGTGGTAGCATATGTATTGTCCACCTGACAATGACAAGCCAAAGTCACAAACAAAGCATCTAAATAAATATATTTTACATTTAGGTTTATGATTTACTCATTTTTAACAAATTATGAAACCCAAGAGCACTTTATCAATGTCTGTGGGAGTCCAGTCCAACTGTCAAATGTCCACCTGTTTGCAGGGGGCAACCATGACAACATATAAGCCACCTGTTGCTCGCCCACTCAAAGGTGTCACATTACTTTTCTCTCATGCACATGTATAAAATTAGCCATGTTGGTTTACAGGCACAAATAATAATAAAAATGAAATAAGATCTGTGCTGTATTCATACCTGTGTTAGAGCAGGAGATGAAGGCAAACTCACACTCATCCTCATGTGTGTGCAGACTCTCTAGTGAGCAAACCACTTCACATCCATGCCCTGCATTTATGCATCGGATCTGCAAACGACTCAGGTCATTCCTCATGTACCTGTCATCAAACACAAATTCACTCACATTAGATGCTAATATTAGTGCAATCTAAAAAAATATTTAGAGAATACGATTTGCACAGCTTTGAGAGAAAGTACAAACCTGTATAAGGGTTTTAGGGAGTTCACATCCAGATGTTGTCTATCTTCAGGACATGACTGGTGATGGAGCAGCCAGCTGCTGATGCAGGAGCTACAGTAAGCATGTTCACAAGGGGCCTGGAGGGGGCGCTCTAACACGTCTCGACATACACAGCACAGCAGTCCTTCATTCACATATCCAACAAACCTCTCCAGATCATAACCCATTCTGAAATGAACAATTAGGAAAAAAAATGTAAAACACAAGGAAAAGGGTTTAAAGTAAATATGGACACAATTTCCCAGTTCTATATTTTTAAATGACAACATCAAACTCACCTAAAGAGTTGTCTGTATCCAACTTATTGCCTTGTTTTTGTTCCTTTTACTCTACTTGTACTTGCATGTTTATCTTTTATTTCTTTTTACAACCTCTCCCTCTTTATGATCTCTCCTCTTGTCATCCAGGTGAGGGTCTCTTACCTCACAAGTCCCTCCCTCTACCTTTGGGAGAGGGTTTCCATGGTGAGGTGTCTTGACAACAGGGGGTCAGGATACAGCCCAGCAGCTGTCAGATGAGATCAATTCACAGGAAAAAATTTCATCCAACCCAAAGAAGAAAAAACTACAATATTTTACTACACTCAGACTGCCTTGTCATTGAAATGGTGTTGTGATAAGGCCTCCAAAGATCATTGCTGTTTCTGTCTGTCTTTAATAGCAGTGGTTTCCCTCTCTGTGTATCTTTGGATGTGGGATTAACATGGATTATACTCTCTCCCTTGCTGATTGGATTACAGAGTACACAACATCCGATAGGACAAAACACACGAGCTCAGGAAGCAAAAGTCACCTCAAATGACCAGATATCGAAGTATCTTAGTTCTACGAAGACAATCTACAGGGCAAGATTGAGTAACAAAATGAGCTATGGTTGGAATATGAAACAGCTTTGGGATGGAGAACATTTTGAAAATGCCTTCAAATGTGTGTTTAAATCAAAAAGAGAAAACTCCAGGCAATACAGTTTTGGAGAGGTTTATTGCAAAACATTTGCACAAACCTGGTTCACTTAATGTGGAACTTGCCCCCTGAGGCCTATGACAACAACTGGGAGCAGAGGGCAATGTGCCTTTCTGATCTACAATGTTTTGTCTCATGTTTACCAGTGACATATGACAGCAAAAAAAAGCAACTGATGGACTGAAACAGGTTGTAATTGATCAAAACTACAAATACAAACTAGAATTTCATCCATTAATTTTCAAAACCAATTCTTGCAGATGATTGCTTGCAGTCTAAAATTGAGCCCAGCATTTTTTTTCTTATCAGTTTCACAGTGTTGTGCATTTTAAGTAGACTTTTCAAGTAATTTGATTTTATTTAAAAAAAAAGATTTTTTATTTTTTTAGTTATTTAAAGTGAATTGAGTTGAGTTCATAAAGTCAAGTGTCAGAGGTCTGTTGGTAAGAAAAATGAATTTACATGACAGGAGGATGCATTAAAAAGAATTTAGATTTTTTTTAAAAATTAAAAAAAAAAAAAAAAGAATTATATTTTGATGTTCAAATCATCTCGTTAATTTGCACCAATCAAGTAATCCCGCTATTTATTTTGTGAAATTCAAAGCATGATTAGAAAATTTAATTTGAAAAATTGTGACCCATATATTAATTTATTTAGTTTTATTAAAATAAATAAAAGCAAAGCATCCAATAACAGGACTTTTTTCATTGCATAGTGAACACTGGTTTCCATGACAACAGGAACAGTGTGGCCGCTCCTACTTCCGGTCTCCAACCAATCAAATTCTTTGAAATATTTAGCGCGAAAAACAGAAACAAAGTAGAAAAAAAAGTTTTACAGATCGCTAAACAGCAAAAAAATAATCTTGTTTGGTAAGTGTGACACATTATTCCACATAAAATCAGACTCTGATTGCTTGAATACTTTTGATGTTCGTTGATTTGTTCATTGTCACTTTGAATCAGACAGTAAATTACATCTAGCTTGCTAAGCTAGTTCATAACAGATAATCAAAAACTTTATCAAATATAATCTAAAACAAGAGATGACATGTGGATTGTGAAGGAGAGCAGAAATTAGCCTCTTATTCTGATTATTCTAAAAAAAAAAAAAACAACTGTAATTATTCATGTAAAAATATCCTCTGTTCTTTAGATACTAGTTTATATGAGCTAACCGAGGAGATAAAGACTAGCTTAGCTTTAGAACAGGTAACAACTAAAAAAGAGAAAACTACAGGCTTTGATATGAAAAGGCTGGATGTGCAAGGTTAAGATTGATCATAAAAATTATTTTAAAATTCTAAGAAATTGTAGCAAAAGCAGATTATGGAAAATTTGACAGTTTTTTTTTATTCTGCCGATATATTTATGGCTTTTTTGTTCATTTCTTGTTGAAAACAAAGCTAACATACTTAAAAATGTACAGTTAAAATACCTACATACATAAATACCTGTAAATATATGTATGTATATGTATATTTATAACACACACACACACATATACTGTAAATATACATATACACACACACCCAATATAAAACCCTGGGCCAAACAAATTTTAATAAATAAGAATATGAAAACGCTGCATCGGTCCGTTGTGGTAAAGAAAGAGCTGAGCAGAAAAGCAAAGCTCTTGATTTACAAGTCATGAGATCGCAAAAAAATGCTATGTAAACATATGTGTAAATATACCTATGGTCCCGAACTGTGGGTGGTGACCGAAAGAATGAGATCGCAGATACAAGCGGACGAAATGAGCTTCCTCTGCAGGATGGCTGGGCTGTCACTCAGAGATCGGGTGAGGTGCTCTGTCATCCGGGAGGAGCTTTGTGTCGAGCCGCTCCTCCTCTGGGTTGAGAGAAACCAGATGGGGTGGCTCGGGTATATGTTGAGGATGCCCCTTTAGCGCCTTGCTGGTGAGGTGTTTTGGGGACGTTCCACCGGAAGGAGACCAAGAGGCAGACCCCGGACCCGCTGGAGAGACTATGTCTCACAGCTGGCTGGGGAACGACTCGGAATCCTTCTGGGTGAGCCGGACGATGCAGCTGGGGTGAGAGAAGCCTGTGCTTCCCATCTGTGGCTGTTGTCCCCACGATCCATTCCCGAATAAGCAGAAGACGACGGAATGAAAAGAATATGAAAACCTTTATTTGGTGAGGGATCAATAAAGTATACATTATTGTTATTATTATTTATTAGTTCCACAATGGGGATATTGCAGTATACAATAGCACGGGCACAGCAGAAACAGGAGAGAGACATGACCAACATAATAAAGAGCTTAGAAAGATTTAAAAAAAAAAAAAAAACATTATGAAAAAGTGTATATTACAAATGTTTTGTCATCAGATAAATATCTAAAGATGCATTGCATATCAAATTGGACCTTTTGTGATAGCTCTTTAAAAAGTCGCTTATAATCATGAACATATTCAACAGTTGATAAAACGTTTAAAAGTTTTTCACTGTTTTGTTATTTATTCTGTGTAAAAACAAAGAGATCATTTTGTGTTGGTTTAGAAATGCGGCGTTCAGGAGCACCCAGTCAGCTTTTGGGCAATGCAGTGAAGAAACCTCGGTTTGTGCCTCCTGGACCATCTTCTTCCTTTTCTGTTGCTGAACCAAAATCTTTGACCCCTAAATCTACTTCAGGATGTGTCTTGGAGAAGGTGAGTTTTGATATTTCATCTGCCCTTTAGTCTGTATTTAATTTCATTTCCATGTTCTAATGTCCTTTTTTCTTGTCTCTTAACAGGTCCAAAGAAGTATCTCAGTCCCAGTTTTCAAAAAAGCTGACAGCAATGTCCAGACCAAAGCAGCCCAGGAGGCTCCCGGTTTATCCAAGGTTTTGGCTCGTGTTTTAAGTGCAACAGAAAGCAAGGAAAATGAGGCAAACAAACAAAATCTAAACCCTAGCTGGGAAGATGAAGAGGATGAAAATCCAACAGGTAGGACATCTAATGTAATAAAAACTTTGTGCTTTTTACTGTAATACATTCAACACAGCCTTGTAAAACTGCACTGAAGGTAAAAGCTCTCCATGGTAGCTTCACAGCAAGAAGGTTGGGTGTACGAGCCACAGAGTGGGGACGAGGCTTGAAACACTGGGATTTCTTTTTGGAGTTAGCATGTTTTTCCTGTGTGTGTATGTATGTGTGGGTTTCCTCCAGGTACTTCGGTTTCCTCTTACCCTCCAAAAACATGCATGTTAGGTTAATTGGCTTCAATAAAATTTCCACTAGGAATGAGTGTTTGTGGGGGTCATTATTTGTGTGGTTCTGCAACAGACCGGTGACCTGTTCTGGGTGAATCCCCCCTCCTGCATAAAATTAGCCAGGATAGGCTCCAGCACTGCTTGACCCCATGAGGGATAAACGTTAGAACACAAAACAAAACTTTCAAGATTTTTTTTTCTTTTTAAATGATTGCATCTAAATGACAAAAATGATTATCAGCTTGTACTTGATGATACTGTATGAGATCTTTTAATAAAAAAAAATCAAATAAAATCCATCCATTAACAATACGCTTTGGACACATTTTACTACTCATGCAAAATCTAATAGGAACAATTTTAAAAACAAATAGTTTTCTAATATTTTTTTTATTAACAGTGGTGTCCATGCAAATTCTATTTGTGGAGTAAACCACAGACTTCCGTCTGGAAATGATTGTAAGTCTGATAGAAGAGGCCCTGAGAACTGGTTCAGTATAAACTTTGAAACCTGTCAGTCATCAAATACACTGTCCAGAAAACAACTTTGAAGCCTTTTCTATGATGGGTCACTCCTGGACCAATGAGGGATTACACAATTTATTTGAAATAATCACATTTTATGTGTTCCGTTCTGTTACCTTCCGCTTATCCGGGGCCGGGTCGCAGGCCCAACAGCCTCAGATGGGAAGCCCAGGCTTCTCTCACCCCACCTGCAACCTCCAGCTCACCCGGAAGGATCCCGAGTCGTTCCCCAACCAGCTGTGAGACATAGTCTCTCCAGCGGGTCCGAGGTCTGCCTCTTGAGCTCCTCCCGGTGGGACGTGCCCGGAAAACCTTGGGAGCGCATGCTGACCAGATGCCCAAACGAGCCCATCTGGCTCCACTCGACCTGGAAGAGGAGCGGCTCGACACCAAGCTCCTCCCGGATGGCAGAGCTCCTCACCCAATCTCTGAGTGAGAGCCCAGCCACCCTGCGGATGAAGCTCATTTTGGCCGCTTGTATCTGTGATCTCATTCTTTCAGTCACCACCCACAGTTCGGAACCATAAGTGTTTACACATATGTTTACACAGCATTTTTCACTATACCAGTTTGCAAGACCAGTTTTCTTCACTATTAATATTTTTTAGCACTTAAGGAACATACCTGTATATTCTGAGAGTTAAAATTGTGACAGGATGTTTTAGCTCTGTGAAGATGTGTTTAGTCATTTAGAAAAAATGTTTTTCGTATTGTTTAATCTATCTGCCATTAATGACAGATATTTTAGAAACTGTTATTATAAATTTGTTGCTCATAAATGAATTTGGACACTCTACCAGGGAAAATAATTGTCATTTAACATTAATTTTACACTAATTTATGGATCTGCTCATACGCTAAATGACTTCATATTTTAACAATATCAAACATTAACTAAGATTCTGTGTTGGTGTGATCGCTGAATGAGGCAGTGTGAAAGACAGCGGATCCAGCATTATGCTAATGAGTGTGTTAAAGCATCCAGATTAAATCAGTGCTCAGGATCAGTGTGTGAGTCTCTGTCAAGAGCAACTAGTACCTTAAAAACAAACCACACTCGCGCTTTTAGTTCCATCCAGTATCCACGTGCTGCTATCAGTTCTCCTGATTTTACTATTTTTGATTTCTAAAATTATCAATATTTTCTGATCAACACATTTGGATGTTTTAAACCTTTATTTAACGGGCATGCGCAGTGCGCTCTCACCCTCCCCCGCTTGTTAAACCAGCTTTATTCCTAAAGCTTCGTTTTGTTGCAGAAAAGCAGACCCTTGACCTCCAGGAGCAATCAATACAATGTTTTAAAACATTCTAACAAGCCTAAAACACAAATTGAACATGGATCGTGATTTATTCATTAAATGAAAATACTTTAAATACTGCTGCGCTTGGGTTTAGAGAAACCGAGCTGTAAGTAGGTCGGTCTGGGTTTAAGCAGCTTAGCTACGTCAGCCTAAGCTGAGAGGAATTCATCCAAAGCCCTCTGTGGTAGGCGGGGGCCTAACCGAGGCTGGCCTAGTTAAGCCTGATTCTTATTGTGTGCAGCACAGCCTGTTTTCTTCTGTTATTTAGCTGTGGGAGAAGCCAGGAGCACTGTGTGCATTTATAGACTTGTTAATCATTGAACAAGATTGTTTAAGAGAAGAAGAGAAGACAAAATGATGTATGTTTGAGAGTTAGACTGTGTTGCACAGAGGACCAAGAATGAAGGACAGCTGGACTTGAGTGAGGATCAACTGCATCAAGTTTGATTTCAAAAAGACAGATTTAGGCCTGACTTATTCTTTGCGAGCCTACAATGCTTTGAGATGGCATCCAGCTCTGTTTTTCTGTCTAGCACGGTTGGAAAAGCTCGTTCGTCCAACTTCACTCTTTCTGAAAAGCTGGACTTGTTGAAGCTTGTTCGGCCTAACATTCGCATCTTGGAGGAACATACGAACAAGCATGCAGTCATCGTGGACAAGAACAAATGCTGGGACACTATAGCTGAGCAGTATAATGGTTTGGGAGGTGATAGACCCCATCGTACTGCTCAGGGCCTCAGGACCCTGTACAAAAGACTAAAGGAGTCGGCTAAACAGGAAATGATGCAACGGAGGCACGCCCAGCCTGAGTACAGATCAAGTATCTCCGAGCCAACCAGAAGGATTATGGAGATGATCCCTCACCTGTTTAACCATGTGCCCATTCAAGAAAAAGACCATGCACTGCGCAGGTACAGTGTAACGTACATGCACGCTCAGATTTACACTTACAGTTTTACCTTGCACATTCAAAATAATTATTTAAGCAAAAAAATTAGATAAAAATTTCTAAAATAAATAATTTTACATGTACTTTTCCCCTAATTTGGATTAACAGTAAAATACGGTGTTTTTATCATTTTGATCTGAATTAAAGTCATATTTAGAGCTTTACTTTTTAAAATGTATATTTTTGGTTCAAATTTAAGTGAAGTGTGTTTTCAATTCAATTGAATTTATTCAGACATAAAACAACATGCTATAACGCAATAATTTCCCACAACTTTTTCATAAAATTGAGATGCATATAGTTTTAAAAAAAATTTTTAAGTCTTACAAAATGATTTCTATTTTTCTTTTGTTTTAGATTAATCTTCAACAAACATAATTCTCCTGCTGAGCCTCCTGCCAGCAGCTCAGCTTTTACTGCTGTCCAGGATTTTTCAGCAGCCATTCGCAGTATCCCTCATGAGGTCGTCCAACTCGACCCTGAAGAGGATGTAAAGCCCCCGGTAGATCTTCCTGTCCTCGCCACAGACATGGAGGAAGAACTGGATGGAAGCCAGGAGCAAGACCAGAACTTGGAGAGTGTTCATGAATACGAAGCGTCTTTGTCTCCCAGTTCGTCTTCTGTAAACATCACCCTTTCTGCATCCCCACTGCCTTTGCGTCACAACTTATACCCGAATGACTTAAACTATCAACACGAGTCAAAAAGATTTCGGTATTTCCACCTGATCAAGGAAGAGCATGAACTAATATTAGCCAATCACAGGAAGGTTGCCTTGTACCTGGAGGAGAAGAGAGAAGGTTTAAAGAGGAAACAAGAACTGGAGGAAGAACTTCTAAGAGCAAAAATCAAAGTGGAGAAACTGAGGGCTGCCCAGCTGAGACATGGACTGCCACTTCCTTTGTAGCAAGAAATCCCATGTTCATTTGGGGTTGTCAGGAAGGGATTTACTCAGAGTTTCTGATGAGCAGTTGCACTCATCAAATTATTTAGCAGGTTCAGAATTTAAACTTCTCATTGAAAACAGTGCCTGACACCGATGTCACTACCCTCTTTGTTTTTGTAGCAGGAAGAGGTCTTGTACTAAAAATGATTAGTGTTCACACACTTGCTAGTAAATAAATATATCTGTTTTGTCTTCCGCGTAACTGTGGCCGGGTCGCTGGGGAAACAGCATCAGACTGGGAGCCCAGGCTTCTCTCGCTGTGACTGCATCCTTTAGCTGTGAGACATAGTCTCTCCAGCAGGTCCTGTAGTCTCACCATTGAGGTGTTCGGGAGACATCCTAACCAGATGTCCCAACTACCCTATCTGGCTCCTCTTGGCCTGGAAGAGCAAAGGCTCTACTCTGAGCTCACCCGGATGACAGAGCTTCTCACTCTAAATATAATATCAAACTTCATTAAAAATTGCTGTTCAAATTAATGAGAAGGTAAATGTGTAGAATGTAATGTATTGATTTTTTTTAAATAAGTGTTGGGACTTGTTGAAATGTTATCTAGAAAGAAATATCTGACATCGATGTTTTCAAGATGGAATACAATAGTTTTGTTTTTAGCTCTTTTAAAACTGAGCCATGTTTACATTTAACACTTTAAGGAAACATTTCAGTTCTTTAAAAAAAGGCAATGACATTAAAAATCAGAGACCAAGAACTTTGTGACACTAGTAAAACTTTTGAAAGCCTTACAATAATTATATTGACCAATACATCTGGTTAAAAGTAAATCTGAATTAAATGCATAAGTTTTTTATTTGATATTCATCTGATTTCTGGATTTTTAGACAATTAAAAGATAAAAGAAGAAAGAGCTGTAACTGATCACAATTTTTTTTTCTATTTATTGTCTTTCCCAGTTATTGTATGTTGTGGAGATTTGACTTCTTTTTTTCTCCCAAAGTTTGCTGTGTGACTGATATTCATCATTTTCTATTAAAACCAAACTTTTTCTACCTGAGGAACTGGAATTGTTTTGTAGTTGTGGTTTAATTTGATGCTTTATTTTCCTCATGAAGCAGCTTAATGCAACAGTGACATCTGTTGGTAACTTGTTGAGTTTCCAAAAGCTCACATCATGTTTGAAATATTTTTTGCAGAAGGAGATAAAAGTCTTTCACAGACTCCTCAGCCTTTTTTGAGCTCAGATCCTGGCCAGAAGAGAGTGCGTTACTTTAACGTGGTGTGGTGTAAGGCCAGTAAGAAGAAACATAAGCGCTGGGAAGGTGATGCAGTGCTGGTTACAAGAGGACGTACAGTCACACTGAAAGATATGGAGGGGAAGGATATTGGAAAAGGTGAGGCTCAGCAATTTTTACAACTGTTCTTTTTACCCCTTTTCCTCAGTTTACTTACTCAATTTATTTAATTGTTGTTAACATTTTTTTGTTTAATCGAAATGATGTCATTGGTGGTCACACTTGTAAGAACAGAAAATGACAATAGAAATTCACAGTTGCTGATGTTCGCTACAAACATCATCAAAAATCACATTCAGAAATTTAAAGCCATCATTATTTAATTTGTATTCCAACTTTTAAGGTGATTATTGAAGTTTTTTTTAAAGTTAAGATGCTTGTGTTAAAGGCAGTGGCTATAAGGTGTCCGAGCTGGCCTCGCTCACTGAGGGAGAAACTCTGTTTGTCGGTGGAAAACAGATTGAAGTGATGGGAATCATTTCTGCTGAAGACTTTGCCAGAGGCCGATGTTTCCAAGAGGTTCAAGTAGAACAGTCTCATACAGAGTCTGCACCACCTCGTTCTAATCGAGTAGCCTCCAAACCTTTCTGTGCTCCTACAAAGTATGGATTTCAGGAAACTAAACCAGATCAGGAAAAGACCTGCAAACCTTATCATGACCCACTAGCTCCAGGTATGTTAGAAACATGTTTATTTGTTGGGAAAGAGATTCCCGTGTTATTGTCATGTTGTTTGTAGGTGCCCTGGTTATGCCCCGCCCCTCTGCAAACCACCAGTGGTTTAATAACAAGGCTGGCCTTCCTGTGGTTGATGTTGTGGTTGACCCACATCTGACCAAACACCTGCGACCCCACCAGACAGAGGGCCTGCTCTTTCTGTATGAATGTGTCATGGGCATGAGGTGACAGGACTTTTTTCTCATTCACATTGTAAAACTACTAAGCAGTTTTGCAAACGTAAGATTTAATTAGATTTTTATAAATCTGTTTCTTTTAGAGCTGTTGGTCGCCATGGAGCCATTCTAGCTGATGAGATGGGCCTAGGGAAGACTCTGCAGAGTGTGGCTCTTTCATGGACTTTGCTTAAACAGGGACCTTACGGTGGGAAGCCTGTTGCTAAGTGGGTTCTGGTGGTTACGCCAGGTAGCCTCGTTCAGAACTGGAAAGCAGAGTTTAAGAAGTGGTTGGGCTCTGAGAGGATCTCAGTGTTCACTGTGGACCAGGTTTGAAAAGAACATGATTTTGAGATGCTCTTAATTGTACAAACTTGAAACAGCAAAGAATAAATTCCGCATAAATACTATTTTTAAAAGTAGTCTTTTTTGTAAAGGACAACAGGATTGAGCAGTTTGTGGCATCTCCCCTACACCACATTCTTGTGATCAGCTATGAGATGTTGCTGCGCTCTCTGGAGCAGGTAACTACAGTCAGATCACCTTTTGTCTGGCATTTAAGTTTGCTGTCAGAAAATCTCTCATTTCTATTTTGTTTTTTATTTCTAGGTCCAGAAAGTGAATTTTGGTCTCATAATTTGTGATGAAGGTCACAGATTAAAGAACAGCAGCATCAAAACATCTTCTGCCCTCAACAGCCTCAGCTGCAAACATAGAGTCATCCTCACAGGTTTGGAACGGTTTAGTTTAGCCTTTAGAATCACTTGAACCCCCAACCTTCTTGCTGTGAAGTCACCTTCCTAACCACTTGCCACCGTGCAGCCCCAGTTTGGAATGGTTTCTAATTAGTTTATTTTAATTAACCTAATTCTTAAATTTTTTTTAGGCACACCAGTGCAAAATGATCTGCAGGAATTTTATGCAATCATTGAGTTTGTGAACCCAGGGATTCTCGGCTCATTGGCTGCTTATAGAAAAGTCTACGAGGAGCCCATCCTACTCTCCAGACAGCCATCCTGCTCAGAGGTACTACTGCCCTCTGCTGGTAATAAAACTACTTTTTCCTGCAACTTATCTCTGCTTTTCTCTCCAGGAGGAGAGAGTTTTAGGAGAGGAACGAGCGGCTGAACTTTCTCGCCTAACTGGCATGTTCATCCTGAGGAGAACGCAAGAGATTATCAACCGTTACCTGCCTCCTCGTCTTGACTGGACCTTGTTCTGCGAGCTGTCTCCTCTGCAACAAGATCTATATAAACATCTCCTTAGCCACCGGGTCTTCAGAGCCTGCCTTCAAAGTTCCACTCAGACCCACACACACCTAGCCTGCATCACAGCCCTGAAGAAGCTCTGCAACCACCCTCGTCTGCTCCATATTACTGTCAAGGTCACACTCTTAAATTTCTTTTCATAAATAATTTACATAAATCATTTTCACGCCTGTTTTCTTTATTGTGTTGCTATATAAAGGAGAAAACAGAACGTGGGTCGGTGGAGAGTTCCCTTTACGAAGGACTGGCAGATATTTTCCCAGAATCCTATTCTTCAGGTGGATTCAACCCTGCTGACTCAGGAAAGTTGCTGGTTTTGTTTGACCTCTTGGCTGCAGTAAGGCAGATCAGCCCTTCAGACAGGTGTGTGTGGTGTGTGTTTGAGTTCGTGGCTGCAAATTATTTTCCTGTGTGTTGTTTTATCTGCAAAGCGCACTCCACTCCTGCAGGGTGGTTGTGGTGTCCAACTATACTCAGACACTTGACATGCTCCAAGAACTATGTGTAAATGTGGGCTACACGTTCAGTCGTCTCGATGGCCACACACCCACAAACCAGCGACAGCGACTGGTCGACACCTTTAACAGTCCCTACTCTCAGAACTTCCTGTTCCTGCTGAGCTCTAAAGCAGGTGGAGTGGGGCTTAACCTGATCGGCGCTTCCCATTTGGTGCTCTACGACATTGACTGGAACCCAGCCAATGATATTCAGGTGAGAAACACAAAAGCAAAAAAGTGGGGGATTCCATTAACTTATGTGTAGAAACCAGCTGAGTCAGAGAAAATGCTCAAATAATTAGCTCAATATATCTGCACCAGTGGATTTATTCTTCTTTCTAATTGGCATCAATTGTATGCATAACCACCACACGGTTTTGAATTTGTGTTTTTTTTTTTTTTTTAATTACTAGGCCATGGCCCGTGTGTGGAGAGATGGGCAGAAAAAAACTGTGCACATTTACCGTCTTCTCACGACAGGTAAGAGTATAAAGATAATAATTACCCAAGAAAAGTTAGTGTAACAAGTTCTTTAGTAGTTTTCTTTTTGTGTTGATTCTTTCCTCTCAGGTAGCATTGAGGAGCGTATTTTTCAGAGACAAGTTTCTAAACAGGGTCTGTCAGGGACTGTGGTTGATTTGGGGAAAGGAGCTGATCACACAAGTTTTTCCACCAATGAGCTCCAGGATTTGTTCAGCCTGACTGAGACGTCTTCTCTGACACATGACCTGTTAAACTGTACCTGCAGTATGGATGGTAGTTTACCCGGTGAGTACTCCAGACTAACACTTTTATGTCATTAAAAAATGTTTCATTACATCTGATAAATCATTTGTCTCTTCGCTAGATATCATCGAAGAGGAGGAAGAAAACGTTCCTGAAAGGCGTTGCCAGCTCGGTCGTCAAGGCGATCGCACAGCAGCAACACGTAAACCACTTAGCATGTCTGAGCTCATGCGTTGGAAACATTTCTCCGGTGACACACTCACTTTTTCTGACCCGTATCTCGATTGTGCACGAAGACATATCACATTTGCTTTCCAAACTACCATCTCCCGCATGGCTACATAGACTCACACACATCGTGTAAATCTTTGTTGTGTTTCTGTTTACACTGTTGCCAAGACCACAATACACAGACACTGTAATGTTCTCATAAACCTTTTTATCATTTTTCTAATTTACGAGTTCTCTGTAAAAGGTTAAATAAATTATTAGACAGGATGATCTTAGACGTCTCTTTCTGGGAGTTTGAGAACAGCCAGTGATGTTATTTGTATCTGTTCAGATTAAAGTGATTAAATATTAATGTGTTGTATGCATACAAAAATTCTATATGTGTGTAACTGTTTATTTAAACAAATAGGTTAATAAAATGTGCTTCTGATCTCCGCAGAATGTCGATAAGAGCATGTGTATTAACTTATTAGAGTTGCTGCTCATTTGTGTCAATTTGTTATGCAATGACTTTACACATTGCTGTTGTGTGAATCTGATGAGCTTTCCATGTGGGCCAGACTGCGATCTGCTCAGTCTGTTATTTTGGATAAAACTGGTCTGTTCATGCCCTTTAACACAAAGCTGCTGCGTGGGAGTTGCAGCATGTCGTGTGTAACAGTGTGTGTGCATTTGCACCCTGGAGACGTGCATGATTTGTGTTGAGGTCTGTCATATTGACCAGAGTCCAATTCAACTAAGGTTTTAACACAAACAGAATAATTTTTTGTTTGAAAATCACCTCGCTGCGTGATTGTTAAGTAACTTTGTTGTATAATAAATGGGTCTCTGGGACTTCGCTTTACATGTAGATGAGTTTTGTAGTTCTGTGGCCTGTTTTGTGGTTTATTTTTTCTATGCAGGCACATTGGAAATTTAGACATTCAGCACACTTTGAAATCTTTAGTTTCAAAGTGTTCCATTTTTCTATTAATTCTAAATTTTATATATCAAATAATTTCTGTACAATCTCGATGTCAGAAGTTAAGACAACAAATAAATGGAATAAAAAGAGTTATCTCCAACTTTACATTAAGTTTAAATACATGATTCAGAGATTTTGTTTTCTACTTCATTGAAAGAATCTATTCATTTTTTTGCAGCCTTGTAACAAAATCCATTGAGAAAGTTGAGAAAAAAAACTATGTAAAAATTTTTCTACTCTATGTGAGAAATTAGTTTTATGGATACAATATGTGGAAATCCATTTTGGTCATTTTCCCAAATGATGGCTGGGCTCTTACACAGAGATAGAGTGAGGAGCTTGGAGTGGAGCTGTTGTTCCTCTGGGTCGAGAGAAGCCAGATGGGATAGTTTGGGCATCTGGTGAGGATGGCTCCCGAACTTCAAGCACGTTTCACCAGGAGGAGACCCTAGACCTGCTGGAGAAACTTTGTCTTACAGCTGGCCGGGGGACACCTCGGCATCCGCTTGGGTGAGGGAAGCCTGGGCTTCCAGTCTGAGGCTGTTGCCCCCGCGACCTGTTCATGGGTAAGCAGAAGACAACGGAACAAAATGAGTTTGTTTAAACAATGAAACATCTCCCTGAATTTCCCCAAGGGGATCAATAGTATCTATCTATACATATTAATTACAGGCTGGTTTGACCAAAACAGTGACATTGGCAATTCTATCTTTGTTGTGTTTATAGAAGATTGTACTTTACTAAAATGCAAGTTTTTAAAGCCATTACTGGTATTTTCCAATAAAATTATTCATTTTTGTGTTTAGCCAGCAAACATTAGCCCCCCGTTTGGGCCACAAAAAAAAGGAGAAGAACGTAAAGGGGACTAGTCAAGCTAAACCCTTGCAGGGTCACTGAATGGACCACCAAAATGCAGGTAAATGACTCTTATTTCTCAAAATGTTCTGGGGGAATTCCCCTGCGCCCTCACTATACTGGCTTCACCAATGACCTCATCCCGCACCCCTTTAGAAAATTCTGGATCCGCCCCTGATTAGACTAACATCAAACAACTTCAATTTTATATTTTAGGTATGTTCACAAACAATAGACAAATGTTAACTCTAAAAAATGTAAATGATTTTATGATAAATTATTATTATAACGTCCTGTAGAGTTTGATAAGTTTTGTTTCTCTTTCCTGTTCATTTAATTTTATACTTTCATGACTCAAAAATTGGCCTCAAATTGTCTTGAGAGTGTGTAGCAGGAGTATTAAAATGACAAATGAATCAACTTCTAAAAGAAAAAGGACCACGTGTTTTTAATCAGTAAAACCTTCCGCAAAATAAAAAAATCTAATAATAATTTTATTTACCTTTTATTCAGTTTGTGTCTAATTTGAGGTTTTAATCATCTCTTTTTTCAGGTTGGAGAAACAGTAAGTTTAGGATGTTACAGTGACATCTAGCGGTCAAATTGATTGCTACAACATCTTATAAATACTTCATTCACTGTGCCAAGAGGGAAAAAAGTCACATCTGTATCTAACTAATTTCAGCTTTATCAGTTTAAACCTTTTTGTTTGAGATGGTTAACTCTGGTGTCTTGGCTACAGCCACCTAGCAACTTACCATTCACTACTAGCATCCTGGTTTGGATTCACCAAAGACAGATGTATTGTTATTAAATCACTTCTCTACTGTTGTTAATGTCCACGTGTCAGACAAATGAGTGTCACCAATCCAAGCAGTTTATTGATTTAAATCACATCTCTGGTGCAAGTGTAAGTTGGGATTTGTAGCCTGTGGAGATCCAAACCACGACCTACTAGTTCTAATCTGAGCATCATCTCTACTGCTAAAAGACTTGTTGTAAGCTCTGAATAAATGACTCCACTATTGATGTTGATCCCAGGACCTCAGGGGAAAATAAATGGACTGCAGAAGATTTACGTCCAAGCTTTTTTGCATCAATCCAACTCAATTCCCTAATGTTTATACTTTGTTTTGAACAGAATAGTTCAGGGTTAATAGGCAGCAAATGTTACAAATGCAAAAATGTGTTTTTTTTTACGATACGAACAAAAGAATTTCACACCCTGCATAGTTGTGTAAACTGTAGTTAAGTAATTGAAATGATATTTAATCATTTTACTACTATTGTACAAGCATATGAATCTCCATGGAAAAAGTCATGAATGAATGGTGGAATTTGCTCGGTTAGTAATTTGGATGCAAATTAAATTGGTAACAAAAGTAGTCTCAATTTAGTGTTTAAATGTCCAACAATAAAGTTGAGAAAAGAAATCAAACATATTTAAAAATGGTGTTAACTAGTCTTCCATTAACACCAGTGCTGCAACCCTTATAAATGGCAAAATGTTCCTTTGTTCGCTCTCAAGCTTTCATATTTTTTACTTCTCTTGCATGTATTAATGGGTTGTATTATATAAAACATAGAGTTGTGCCATGCTTGGCTGGTATGCTGAATGCTACTTTATAGCAGGCAATGTAAAAAAAATAGGTCAGTTTGAATTCATGTATCGTCAATAGTCATCAGATATCAGCCAGCTAGCCACAGGCAGCCAGAGCACCCATCCCCTGCTGACATTCATCCCACTCCAGCACTTAACAGGGATTTTAAATGTGGCTCTGTTCTATCATCTGTCAGGCAGATCAGATCAGAGCTGTAATACTCAGCAGCAGGTTCCAAAAACAAGCCCGCAGCCTGATGCAGAAGTCTGGCAAAACAATCACTAAAACAGAATATCCAGACAATTTCTGTAATAACTACACATTCTACTGTTTGTTTCTCACTTTTTCAAAAACTTTGCTGATGTATAGTAAAAGTTTTGTGCTAAATATATGTAATGTCGTCCAGGCTCTGATGATTGCTTCTGTTGAACATCTACTCTGTCTAATGAGTGCGAAGAAGATCTGTCAGTTATGTCCTGCAAGAAAAAGCTTTGCTTGATTTTAGGAAAGATTTTTTTTATAGCTCAAGAGGTTTACTTTTTCTTTTTTTTAAGATGGTAGGTCACACGGTCTGTTAAGAGTCTTGCAGAATTACCAATAAGACTAATCTCCAAAAGGTAAATGCATTCAGTCTAACCATTTTACATTGGACTTTGGAGTGTTTTTAGACTGAACAGAAACAGAAATGTTACTGTAAAAAAAGCCAAATCAATTTAAATAGCGACTAATCAACAATTTATACTAACGTCAAAAAACTGCTAAACTGAAGTGACTTACAAACAGTAAACAAATTTATTATATTCTTCAGTTATCGTCTTTGTAAAAATCTTTCTATTGAAAGATGCAGCTAATGTTATTATAACAGTGCTTATCTAATTCATTAGAGAATTGATTATTATTATTCTCTGTTGGCATTTTCCTTCAGGGGTCGCCACAGCCAGTCAGTTTCTTCCATGTAACCCCATCTCCTGCATCCTGTTCGGTCACGCCAACTATCTTCATGTCTTCCTTCACTGTATCCATGAACCTCCTCTTTGGTCTTCCTCTAGGCCTCTTGCCTGGTGGTTCCAAACCAAGCATCCTTCTGCAAATGTACTCTCTCTCCTCTGCACATTTCCAAACCAACTTAATCTGGCCTTTTTGATTTTTCCTCATTTTTGAGTCTGTCCATCCGGGTCACCCCAGAGAGATCCTCAGCATCTTCATCTCTGCTACCTCCATCTCTGTTTCCTGTCTTTTCCTCAGAGCCACTGTCTCTACACCAAACAGCATGGTCACTCTCATCATGGTTTTGTAAACGTTTCCTTTCATTTTAGCTGAAACTCTTCTATCACACATCACACCTGATACTTTTCTCCACCCGTTTCAGCCTGCCTGCAAATGCTTCTTCACCTCTTTTCCACACCCTCCATTGCTCTGAACTGTTGATCCTAAGTACTAAAATTAATTATTACATTTGAAGTATAAATGTTATGTCTGCTCCCACATCAATTACAGTATTTCACATGTCTACACTTAATGCAGCTTAAATAAAGTAGCTACTAATTAAATATTTAGAGAATAGATAACAAAGTTAGTGGTTGGATAAAACCCAGTTGATATCTTTGTGATGTTTGACCTTTAAAGAAGACATTTCTACAGCAGTGATGAGAACATCTCAGTGTGGATTTTATAATTATCTTTAATGGTTCATAATCGTTTTATCCACTTTTCTTCTCACAGGAGTTTCTTCTTTTTAATAAACCTAAACTTTTAAGGACACCACGTTCCTGTTGCTTTCAGCTTATTAGAATTGTTTTTGCGGGGTGAAGGTGGGGTAGATTTGAGTGTGTGTGTGTGTGGGGGGGGGGGTTGTCATTGACTAAATTTACAGCTGTTTGTTGAAGGGACATGAGACAAAAATGAGTAAAACTCATTTGAAGGTAATAGAAGAAGGGTTTAGAAAATGAAAACTAAAAATAAGTATGGTATAAAAGATATTGATGTTTTTCAGAGAGCAGCAGATACTGAACAAGGTCTATTCATTTGCTTTTCTCTAGTTTCTTTTGTGCTCTCTGCATCGCCTCCTCTCTCATACAGAATAAAAGTGTGAGCACATCATGATGGTGAAGGACTTATAATCACGAAGAAAGAAAATCTAGCATGCAGCATTTATACGTTGAAGTAATTTAACATGTTTTTATCTTAAATGCATTGGTGAAAACCAAAGAAAAGCTTTTTTGGAAAGACATCACCAAGCACAACTTGGTGCACCAACATGAGCACCAAGATTTTCAGATTTCTGATGCTTACACTGAGGCGTTGCATACAAAAAAAGGTCTTAATTTGCAAATCACATAAAAAAAAAAAAAACTGTTTTTTGGATTGCACTTTGTGGAAATTAGTGATCCTTCTTTATTAAAACACCAGTAAATGCATTAATTCTCGGGTTCAATATGTAATTCATGGTTTATTAAAGCTCTAAATCCCAGGCTGTCTTGGCACAAGAGTGGTCATAGCTTTGCCATGTGCAGATAATTCACCCCTCCTCCCCTCCTGTCTGTATATAGACAGCAGGGAAACCCCATCCCAGCACTGAAGACGTGCACTATCTGTGGGAGATTACTCAGACACCAGATGCAGAAACAACTTGGGATTTAACTTTCTCTCTCTCTTTAATCCTGACTTGAACTTTGTTTTTTTAACACTGGATAAAAGTATCAAGTCACTCTGTCGCAGAAACATTTGGATCAGCTTTATGGAGCAGACTCCTGACTTAAATCCAGAGATGATAAGATGGAAATCTAAATTATTAGCAACACAAAAAGAGTGAAAGAACTTCTGTTTTGGAGGATTTTGGAATTTTTAAGTTAGTGTGTTTTTCCTGTACTTTCTGTGGGTCATGCTGTCCAGTGTGCGCCGCCACAGCCTCCGCCTGCAGACTGAGCTCCACAGGTGGAGCATCTGTGACCCGGGGAGCCACATCCTCCCAGATCGGACCCTTCTAGCCCGGGTTCCTGCATGCATATCCCGCTCCAAGTCCTGTGCAAGCTCCGCTGGTGTGTCAGAGGGGAGCCGTGGGAGCTGGTCCTCCTCAGACTCGGTCATCTCCAATGACTCTGCTGGAGATCCAGTGGATCCAGGGAACCCGTATAGGGTGGTGCTGCTGGGCGCCAGTGGGGTCGGAAAGACGGCGTTTGCGAGCATCTTTGCTGGAGCAGCAGACAGTATGGACAGTGATGACAGCGATCTGTGCAGAGGTAGGAGGATATTATAAGTTAAACTTTTCTAAAAGTAATATTTAACGGGTTTGCTGGGGGTGCCGGAGCATGTTCCTGCTGTTTTAAGGCGAGAGGCAGGGTACACCCCAAACAGGTTGACAGACTGTTGCGGGACTACACACAACCATCCACACACATTCCTAGGGCCAATAACATTTTGTATACAAATGCAAACAACTTAACAGTCACAAATTAGAGGGAGAGGGGGGACTTAAAATGACTTGATTACAATATGTGACTCTTATAATAAAAAAAAAGTATTTAAAAATACATCATTACAATGTTTTCCTCACATAATTTTGTAGTTGGGTAATACTGTATGTTTTTAAATTTAATAAATATTCTTCTACATATCACATCTATTCAAATAATAATAAGACAATAAAACAAATATACAGGTCAAAGTTTGATTTATTTTTTATTTGAATTTTTTATTAAGAATTTTTTCAAAATCTCTGCTTAGTTTTATGAATTCTAAAATGAATTTGTGACTTTTATTTCAGATGAAGTGTGTGAAAGGAAAATTGAGGTGGATGGAGAACCTGCTGTTGTAACCGTGCTGGACACATGGGATGCAGAGGTAAGAAAGGATTCATGGGGGGTGAACAAGGATCTTTTTAAAAATTCCTCTTAAATGGTGTAGAAGATCTGTATCAATTCATGTTTTATGGTCTGGCTTAATTCTGTCTCTCCTGATGTAGTCGTAAATATGCTTATGAATAAGTGTACTGAAAATAAAATCTATGTTTTTAAATGAACTGCCGACCACATAGGACATAGAAAAAGTAAATTTTGTATGTTGAGCAAATTACATTGGCTCAGAACAGTCCAACTTCTTGGTTACTGTGAAAAATAAGTATTTCTTTTCGTTGGAGACAAAAGAAAGACAAGAAAACAATAAAAAAACAAAACAAAAAAAAAACAAGACACGTCTCAAAGTTTTCCAAGTATACATAAAAAGTTTCTTGTGTGTCAGCGGTCGAATGTCTTTAATGCAGCTTTTAACAGAGTGTGCATTACAGATTGGCCATGAATGGACCCAGGAGAACCACATGCAGTCAGGTGATGCCTACTTGCTGCTCTACTCCATCACCGACCGAGCCTCCTTCCTACGAGCTTCTGAACTTCGGATAAACTTGCGTCGCATTCGTCCTGCTCGATACACCCCAATCATCTTAGTAGGCAACAAGTGTGACCTGGTGCGGCGCAGGGAGGTGTCTACAAGTGGTAAGAAGCAATTAATTGTGGTTTAGATCATTAATGATCGTTACCATGAGTTTAGAAATGGAAAAAAAATATCCTAACTTGATTACCTCCCTGTGCCAGAGGGCCGTGCATGTGCTGCTGTGTTCGACTGCAAATTCATAGAGACTTCTGCAGCCATGCAGCATAATGTCTGGGAGGCTTTCTACGGCATGGTGAGGCAGCTACGTCTACGCCGAGACTCTAAGGAAGACAACAAGCGTCGCAGACACATCACCGGACGTCGGGAGAGCCTTCCTGTGAAGGCCAGGCGCTTCCTTGACAAGATGGTTGCAAAGAATAACCCCAGCATGGCTTTCTGGCTGAAGTCCAAGTCCTGCCACAATCTGTCTGTGCTGTAGACAAACCCAACGTCCCAGGCTATAGGCAGATGATGCTGGAGGAAAACCTGCTTCTCTCACTTTGCACAGCTGATGTGAAGTTGTGTTTGTGATGTAGTCTTTGTGGACTTTTGGACATACTGAAGCCATGTTGGACCCATCAAAACATTGAGACAGAAATGTTTGAGACTCTTAAAACCTGATGATTGAAACAAAGAAGGTGAAGTTGTTTTTGTTCATTTCACCACTTTTCTTTTGTCTTTTCTCTTTCTTTATGATTTTGTTCCATTTTATTTGGACCAAATCAGGACACGTTCCCTCTTCTTCACTCCATACTGATATTGTCGGTTCTTGGCTTTAATATTTGTGATACATTTTTTCTGATTCATTGTGCTTGTCGAGTACATATTTTGACTTTATTTATAATATTTTATTGTCCATTATTGTAAATGACAGAGGCAGATAGAAAATGTGATGTATTTTCTTATTACAAAAAGCTTTGCTTAATTAAACAAAGTCTCATTGTTTGAAGGGAACAAGATGAGAAAGTTCTGATGATAATTAAAGTAAATGACTCATCTTTGGCTCAAAAGAGGCACAAAGAATTTTGCAGCTACGTGACTAAGACAGAAAAGATGAGTCAGGTGGTGATTGTGAAGCTGAACCTTGAGATAATTAGTCCTTTTTAGAAGTGAGTGTGATAGAAAATAGTGTGTGTGTCACAAGTGGATGTCAAATTTAACATTTCAAATCAAAGATCGGGGTTACAGAGAAACACCAGATACTAAAATGCACTCTGCAAAAAAAAAAAAAAAAGTGCAAGAAAAGTGTTGCCAAGGTAACCTTCACAAGGACATGATTTGTGTGTGTGTGTGTGTGATATTTATGTTGAGTTTTCTGGAGGTAGGCAGATGGCGTTGGAGCATGTTGTCGAGAATGTTGGGTAGCTAGTCCACAAGATCATGATGGATCGTTTGTGGATCCGGGTTTTACATAACAAATCTTTTCCATCTGAAGTCATGAATTCATCCTCTGAACAATCGATGCTTCAGTCATTTGGTCTGGTGAAACAGTGAGCCTGTGGAACAGTGACTCACTCAGACTGTTCTTCTATTGTTGCAGATTCACACACTTCTCCATCTTGTTGCCAAGCAGCAGTCTGTAAAACCCTCCGCTTAGGATGCTAACATGTGCACTAACCCAGACAGATGATAATCCCAGCTGTCACCATGAAGATAAGATCAAATGTGAAATAATAACTTCAATCTTCTAATATGACTTTATAGATGCTCGTAAGACACTTTATCTTACAAGTGAGAAAGTTTATCTCCAGCCATGTTTCCCTTGTGCCTTGACCTCCTGAACCCCACGAATGACCTCAATGCTTCACATTCCTCTGAAGAAAGCTCAATCAGTTCATCCTATTGTCCATACACATCTCCTTATCAGACATGGTAGTGGAAAATCTGACAGGAAGCACGGCCGAAGTGCAAAGAGCAAAGTCCAAGAGAAAATGTGAGAAATGTAAGAAAACTCCTTTTAAATAAGCAGAAATGTACTCATGTGAATTTGTTTTTGTTTGACTTCTTAATTTGCACATTTTGATTAATCAAATCTAAAAATGTTTTTCTTATGTAATTTATTTGTCCATTTTTTTTACTTTAAGAAAGTTATCATGTACAACCAATAAAATGTATTATGAAATGAGAAACTACTAATAGTTGTGAATAGTTAAGTTTTTATTATAATGCACATGTCATTCATCTGCTCTTCCTGTCACTATTTCTCATATCAGCTGGTTTCCCATTGGCCAGCTGGACGGAAGGATAGGGTGATTAGACAATCATTAGATTCAATAAAACATTGCTAGTTAACTCTTGGTTAAAGTTTGACTAGACTGAATGAAGCTGCTCTGATCACTCTGAGGTCCGACCACGGACTCATTCGTTCTCTCCTCGAAGGTAAGTCCCTTAAACCTTCTCTCTTTCAGCTCTGGTTATTGTTGAATTTAAAAAGACTATAATGCAGACTTTTAGAAACAAACTTGATGAACGTTTGATCAAACCATTTATCAGATGTTTTCAGATCACTGTAGAAGGTGTGTGATCTTGACTTGACTTTGGAAGGGCCACGATCAAGGCGTTGGCAGATCATACCTTCTGCTATTTAGGGACTTCTTTTGATCATTATTCTATCTATAAGTGTCCACACTCTACAAGAAATCAAGAGTCATTCATTTTAGAATTTAATTGGCAGAAGTTTTTCAGTCATTGTCATAAAATGTTTTGAAAAAAAGTGACCTGAAACTGGCCTGAAAAATTAAATACAGTATCAAGAATGTAATGTAACATTAAATTTGCACAGTAAATAGTTTTCCTTAAAAATTTGTTGAGGTAGAAAAGTCTGAAAAGCTTTTAGGAAGTTAGTGGGTATTTTTCAATGAGCAGCCATTGGTTGTTACATTGAAAGAAAGAAAAAAAGTTTGGGTAACTTGATCACAAATAGTTCGCCTGAGGTGTTAAAATGAAGTGTGCTGTATAACTAAAAAGGTCATTCACCACAACTCAATGTCACCTTCACAAAACCAATGGACTTCACAATCCTGTTTATGTCTGGAAGCATAGAAAGAAACACCTTTAGAAATTTTTGTCTCGAAAAATAACATGGATTAACTTTGATTTTTTGTTCAATGTTCTTTTGCAGCTTTTCTTTTTTAATGTGTAATAAATCAATTTTTTCATGCAGGAAGTCCTGATTAATCACTCAGTGTTTAGTTTAGTTTCTGTTTTTAAATGACTGCCCCGTAAAGTGGAGCTTTATTTTTTAATACCAATAAAAGAAATTATTATTTCTTTAGAAATCCCAAAAGCTCTCTTGGGTTACAAATTCAAACACAGCCAGAACAATAAGTTTACACTTGCCTACAATAAAACCTTCAGAGTTTCATACTTTAATGACCTTTTTATGCCTTTGTCATATTTACACCCACTAAGGTCGGAGTTACAGAAGTTTTTCCTGTTCACTGAGGTCACTGTTTTATCTGGTTGCTGAAGGTGGAGTCAAACACAAATGAACTTCCAGTTCCAATTTAGCTTCATGTGAGAGTTCGAGAAACATACATAGAGTACACACAGAGTACATATTCCATAATTCAAATGATCATAAGGCCCTCTTATTTACAATTTTGTGTCAAAATGCATGAATTTTTCTTCATTATTTCACCTGATTCTTTTTAACTTCCAACATTTTGTTTTCCTCTTTTCTCCCACATCTCTTCCACCTCATTCCCAGGCTGTGATAATGACACCCATGGTGCATCTGTTGTTGCTCCCAGTTCTATTCAGCATTGTGAGTACATAGCACCGCCAACTACTACTGCTGTCCTTCAATACATATTCATCAGTGATACTCGAATGCAGATCTAGTGTGTGAAACACCCAGCTTGTTCAGAAATAAAAAGGCTAAACATTTTGAGCATCTTTTAAAATGAAAAGTAGACTATCTTTTGGATTGTAGAGAAAATGTTCAAAATGAAACCTTTGTTGATTTTCTTGATCAAATGAAAATGAGTTTTTAGCCGTTCCTCTGCAGACTTTGCTCCTTTGTTCCGAGAAGAAATAGAAGAGTCCTTGTACTGTCATGCAACGTTGGTTCAATAAATAACTACCCTTGATGCTTGACTAGATTTGTGTCACCGAGTCACAAAGGCATAGAGTTAAACCCAAAATTGGCCTTGAGTTTAAAAATTTTAGTTTACCACATTTTGCTTTGTTCGATCACATTTTCTTTGTTGTTTTTGTTTGTTTATTTCCTTTGACAGGTCTTTGGTGAGAATCTGGAGGAGAAGAAAGGACCGTTTGAGAATATAGAACTAGTCGTACCTGAAGGAACACCAGTGCCTTACCCAGTGTACCAGGTAGTACCCACATGCCTGCACGGGAAGAAAATAGATTTTAAACCAATATGATAAAAACTATGTTGTGAGTAAATTAAGCAGTGAATATAATGAATAACTTTTTTGAGGTGGTGTATATCAATAATGCATGTGGTGACCAAAAGGCACCACAAACTCGGTTTAGGGTGTCGAGCCGCTCCTCCTCCAGGTCAAGAGGAGCCAGATGGGGTGGTTCGGGCATCTGGTCTGGATGCCCCCCGAGCACCTCGCGGGCGGGGTGTTCCTGGCACGTCTTACCGGGAGGAGACCAAGGGGCAGACCCCCAGACCTGCTGGAGAGACTATGTCTCACAGCTGGCCGGGGAACGACTTGGGATCCTTCCGGGTGAGCTGGAGGATGCAGCCGGGGTGAGAGAAGCTTGGGCTTCCCGTTTGAGGTTGTTGCCCCCACGACTCGGCCCCGGAACAAGCGGAAGATGACGGAACGGAATGAACTATTACAAATTTCTCATCTGAACTGCTGCTAAATTCAACCATGTAACACAAATGTACTTTTCTGCCAACATAAAAGCATATTCTGGTCTTTATTGACTACAATTCAGGCACTAAACTCATTCTGAGACCAAAATAGGACTGGAAAGAATGTTTTAGATGTGTGATTTTGGAAAAAATGCAAAAGCTCCTACTTTTTTTTTAATCACAAGGTCTTTTTTTTTAGCCTTTAACAAGAGTTGTTACACGTTTAAAAAGGATTTATTTAGACCACAAGTATTTTCCTAATTCCTCTGTTTTGTTTTCTATTTTCCACTTTAGTTTCAAGTGGCACAATCGGAGGTTGATGATTTCAGGCTGAGCGGAGAAGGTAGAAATAAAATCAAGGTCTCAAAAGATGGATGGCTTTACCTGGAGAAACCGCTAGACTGGTCTCAAGATAATCATTTTGTTTTCACGGTAAAACTTTGTTGTTGTGAAAAATAGAATGTTTTATCACATGCAAAGTGGTAGAACACTTATCGATCTGCAATTTGCTTGTTTGTTTACAACTCTTTCCAGGTAGAGGCATTAGCAAATTATGTTGTGGTGGACGGCCCAATAATTGTGACCGTACATGTTTTAGACATCAACAACAACGCTCCAACCTTCAATCAGAGCAGCTACACGACTTTGGTCCGAGAAAACAACCCAGCAGGTGTGGACATCCAGAGTACTCAGTTAAGAAGAAAAGATAAATATTAAATATTCCTAACATTTTGTCCCCTAAAGAACCTTAGTCGAGGCCATTCATGTTGATGAAAGTTGTAAACTTTTTTACAAGCTCATCTATGTTTGTAGACAAATAATGAACAATTACTTATAGTGGAGACTTCCTGGCACATGATCAGGATTCTTTTTTTTAATTGGACTCACGCCAATCTTTCATTGCAATCAATATTCGGTCTTTAATTTCAGGTGTCCCGTTCACTCGGGTATTTGCATCAGACCTGGATGATCCAGAGAGTCCCAATGCTCAGCTGACTTACAGCCTGGTCAGCCAGATTCCCAACAATCACAACATCCTCCTTTTCCAGATAGACCCAAACACCGGAGAGATCTCCACCACAGCAGAAGGTCAATTTCTCTCTCTCTCTGTCACACACATACACCCATACTGACCTGTCCACTCACAACAGAGCACACAGATTTGAAGAGAGACATGCCTTAGGTTCAGTGTTTGTAGCTGAGCCTGTAATCCGTCCATCTCTGCATGTGATCCAACAGTTTAGCAGTCCAGTAAACCCAGATTACAAAGCTCATCTCTTGTGCTCAAGATTAATGCTGATTGCAGGCTGCTTGTTCAAGTGTTGTTTTATGATGAATGGGAATTTGTTCTACAACAAATAAGAATGTTAAACTTGTTTTAGTTCATTCTTCTCTCCAAAACTATTGCTTTTAAACAGGAGAAAAAATGCTGAAGTCCAGAGAAGGAATCGAGTACGCCAGGGGAGAAGATCGAAGCATCGATGCTCTGAAAGAAAAGTTTGAGAAGTATTGTCCTGCTCCAAAGGTTCCTCATGCAGAAAACCCATTCTTCACTTGTGTGGAGAGAGCAGGTTTGTGTTAAACACAGCTATGACACTGTCATAGCTAATAGCTAATAACTAATTCCAGAAACATAAAAAGAATGGTGACATATTTGTACCTCTGACAAAGACCTTGTTTCAGTCTTTATTTCCCCTTTTGTTCTGTTTTTGCTCTAATCACAGGTTTGTTTTCAATGCATACCTTAATTAATTCTGTATAATTGTTTGAGAAATTCACTTTTTCTTTTTTCTATTCTTTGCTGACAATTTGATGATTGTTGTCAGAATTAACTGGAATAATTCTAATTTTTCTGTGAAACATTTACCGAACAACTGGCTTTTTGAACAGTTGCTTCAGGCTTATTATGCTGCTTTGCAAACATCTGGCCTTGAATTTGTGTTGAAAATAAAGAAAAGATTTTCCACTAATCTTTCTTCAATCCAGGTCATATTTGTGCAATAGATTAGTACAAAGAAAATCTTCCTGAATGTTTTTGTTTTGTAGTGATGCAAAGACCTGGACTTCTCTAAGCACATTTCATTTTAAGTTTTATTTCTTAAACTGCAAAGCTGATGACCTTAAAGTTTTCTGTGAAACATGTTACACTTGATTTTGTTCTTGATGTCTCAATTCAGAGTTAAACTAAATAGATAGACTTTTGTTTCAGTAAGAAGTACCAACCAGTGTTTTTTTCTACCTGGGCTTTTAGAGATTAGAAGGCGTAACAACGACCCGCTGGAGGACCCAGACTACACTCTGATTGTACGTGTGCAGGACCTGAAAGGTGCTTCCCCGACTGCATTGAGTGGAAGCACAAGAGTACACATTGCTGTACTGCAAAACCGATGGGTCAACCCTGGTCCCATTACAATTAGAGAGAACTTAAAGGGTTCCTATCCTCAGATCATCACAAAGGTAATCTGGTTTGTTAACCTCATTGTCACAAAAAAGATCACTGAAACCATTCACACTCATTAAATCCTGTATCTGACCCTTTGATTGGGCTTTCTTCTGTTTTCTCCACACATTCAGGTCCAGTCTAATGACCTGGATGCCATTTACAGCTTGGTGCAGAAAGAGCGAGAGCCCAAATTTCCCTTCCAGATCACAGAAGATGGGGATATATTGGTGACAGAGGAGCTGGATAGAGAGGAAAAGGAGATGGTAGATATTAATAATTCATTAAATATTTATATTTCATTAACTAATAAAAAACAACTTGTTTTTTCTTTTTTAGTACATTCTGGTTGTGTTTGCAAAGAATACAGATGGTAAAGAGGTGGATCCACCAATGGAGATTCAGGTTATAGTGGAGGATGAGAATGACAACAAACCAGAGTGTTCTCCAGAACAGAATGTGTTTGAAGTGCAGGAGGACGAGCCTGTTGGTAAGATGCCTGAGTGATCATGACATCATCTTTTAAAAAGAAGTGGGCAAAATTTTCTCAACCCAAGTTTTGTCTTTTTTCTTCTCCAAATGAATAAAAAACAAATAGGTATGAAATGAAATCATTCCTTTGTGATGACAAAGAGAAAGAAAACTTTTTCTTTTATTTAACTTTTGAATCACAGCTTGGATATTGAAAAAAATTAAAGATAACTTTTAGACATTTGTAACTTAAGAGATCATATTGTTAAAAAAATACTATGACAGTATTCCTTTTTGTCTTATTCTAATTCTAATTCTTTATTCTAATTTTGTCTTATTCAAATTTTTCTGAGATTAAAAACTAAATCATTAGGCACATCTGCAAAGCATACAGTACCTTAAATTTTTGCGCAAGTTTCTAGTTAGCTTTTTTTTTTTTTTTTTTTTTTTTGCGTAAATTATCATTATCAAAAGCTCAATGGAAGAGCCAAAACATTGTAATTCCTGTTTTGAGCTTTTGGTCATAAACTTGTAGCCAACATTATGTAAAGTTTATCATCTCATCTTGGCTTTGAAGGAAAAGAGTATTATGATGTGAAGTGAATACATTTAAAAGTGATTTTTTTGTTGTAATGTTCGTATTGATTGTTGTTGCAAAAAAAGCAAATTAGACATCAAAAGTTTTCATGAATCTGTCTTAAAATCTTTCAAGTTGATTACATACAATTTAATTGAAAATGTAACTGGACCAACAGTTCGGGATCGGGCAGGGACCGCCAGGAAAGCAGAGGCACACACCACAAGAAGGGCTTAACATTATTTATTAAAACAGACCATAAATATCAGTCTTTGAAATGAAAGATTTTACATTTCCGGGCGTGGCCCACAGTCACCCCCACGTAACTAATTCAGACACAACATAAATCTTGTCGCATTCCTATACTGTCTACTTGACCTCATCCATGCTGGAGGATTATGACACGTTAGACTGCCTTCAGAAGATAAGATAATCTGAGAAAGTTAAACTTTGTAACAAGAGGGGGCTTGTTGTTTCTCTCAGTCAAAGTGCTTGGTCAATTCAGCTGAAATGCAAACAATGACAATGAAGAAGTTAGTGTGACACTCCAAAGGATTCCTCAAGCTTAATTTAGTTAAAGAAGGTATCTTAAAATAGTTTACCCTCATTAAACCTAATTTTCTTTGGTCAACTATTCTTCTAAAAGTGCTTTAGATTCTCGTTTGTAGTATGACTGTGTTACACAAAAAGATCTCTAATTTATTATCTATGTTTATTATAAGAGAAGTTACTAACAAGTCAATCAAATTTACTACTAAAGTTTGCATTTACGGATAAAAAGAAAGACCCACCATGTAGAGAAAGCTCATTTCGGCCGCTTGTATCCGCAATCTCATTCTTTCGGTCACCACCCACAGCTGGTGACCATAGGTGAGGGTTGGAACGTAGATCGACTTGTAAATCGAGAGCTTTGCTTTTCGGCTCAGCTCTTTCTTTACCATTACGGATAGATGCAGCGTCCTAGTTATTGCTGACGCAGCACCGATTCGTCTGTCAATGTGCCCCTCCATCCTTTCCCCACTCGTGAAGAAGATCCCGAGATACTTAAACTCCTCCACTCGGGGCAGGACCCTGTCCCTGACCTGCAGGGGGCATTTTCAGGTACGTCCCACCGGGAGGACACTGGGAGGCAGACTCTGGACCCGCTGGAGAGACTATGTATCACAGCTGGCCAGGGAACGACTCGAGATCCTTCCGAGTGAGCTGGAGGATGCAGCTGGTGTGAGAGAAGCCCGGGCTTTCCATCTGTGGCTGTTACCTCAGCGACCCAGCCCTGGATTGACAAAAAGTAGCTGCAATATACTGTACATATTCTAGCTACTTTAACTGGAGCTTCAAAGTCTGTTTTTTCATGTTTTTGATAAGACATGGCATTAAAAAAGAATCAGTCAGCTTTTTCGCTGTCCTAAAACTTGTTTGTGGAATGTTAGTCCATTGCTGAAGTTTTTAGAAATGTATTTGAACATGAACAGGTAATGTTGACATTTTTTCTGTCTCAGGAAGCGAGATAGGAACACTTGTAGCCCATGACAACGATAAAGAAGGAACGTTGAATTCTCAGCTGAGTTACACCATTGAGTCCCTGACTCCACCCTCCGCATCCAATGTCTTCTCCATCGATGAGGCGTCTGGAAAAATACAAGCACTACGCATTCTTCAGCGAAAAGAGCAGAAGGTTTACAACCTCAACGTCAAAGTCAGTGACTCAGGTAAAACTTGTAAATACAAGTGTCAGCTAAGATGTTTTTTTTTTCTAGAGTGTGACACTGATTTGTTCTGATAGTTTTCAGCACTGTTTGCAATGTGGTCATCAAGGTCATTGATGTCAACAATGAAACGCCTTTGTTTGAGAAAAATGATGTAAGTACTTGGGGGGGAAAAAGTTCATTTTTGCCTACAGAGTTTATCAGATTGATTTATTGTCTTTGTACAGTATGGTAAACACTCTCTATCAGAAGATACTCCTGTTGGACACACAGTGTTGACCATCCGAGCGTCTGATGCTGATGATCCTGATAGTGGGAGCTCTTTTATTGAGTTCCACATCTCTGCTGGTGACGATGATGAAGTCTTCACCGTGCAAACCGATGGCACCGGTATTGGTCACCTAGTTGTTGCAAAGGTACATCTTCTATTCTTTCAGTATTTTAATTCTCTTTAAAGTTAATCTTTGATTTTTGTATTCTTATATGTTTTATGATATTGTCAACTGAACACAACTTTGAAAAAAAATCAGCGCCCGTTATATTTTTGCACTAAAAATTGTTCAGACTCATCTATCTGTTTTGAAAACAAAAACCAGACTGCAATAATTCACGATAATTTAAAACCCATCATCTGCACACATTGATGCCTCTTTTTTTCTTCCTTCAACAGCCTCTGGACTTTGAGTCCTCTGCCACCTACAACCTCCAGATAGACGCTCGTAACCCTGAGCCACTGATGGAAGGTCTGGTGTATGGCAAGGAATCTACCACTAAGGTCTTTTTGGCTGTGGACGATGTGGACGAGGCCCCAGAGTTTAGCTCAGATGTTCTTGATGTGACAGTCCCTGAGGACATCAAAAAAGGCTCAGTTCTTCTCAATGTGGAAGCAAAAGACCCAGAAGGAAAAGAAATTGGGTAAACGCAAAAAAAATAAAATGAAAAAAGGAAGAAAATAAATTTTCATTGCTGACAATAACTCCAAAGTAATATATTATTGATTGTTTTCATTTTTTTTCTGGTCATGAAGGGGTTTGATTCATGCAGGGTGTGACTGTGTGTATTTGTAATGGCTGAAAATGTCATCTCTTGCAGCTTTAAGCTGGATGGTGACACAAACGGTTGGCTGGAGATTGATGCTTCCACGGGGGAGATCAAGACTAAAAAGAAACTGGACAGAGAACAATTAGAATCTTTAGATGTCACCATCACTGCATTTGAGAAAGGTAAGAAAAGTTTCAGCCCAGAAAATACCATGCTTGATGCTCCATTTGAGGAAATTTACATGCAATCTAGGAGATTCAGCGTCTTTCAGAGAAAGAAAAAAGTCATTTTCAGTTTTTACATGTAATTTATTTCCCTCCAAAGAAAATCCTGAGAAGTCATCTGAGCGGGTTCTTCACTTACAACTACTGGATGTGAATGATAATCACCCCAAACTTACAGAGAACCAGGCTTTTATCTGCACAAAGGACCCCAAACCTCTCATCATCAAGGCTGAAGATGCAGATGGAGACCCCTACTCACAACCTTTCACTTTCTCTTTAATTGAGAAAGCTAAATCTCCCATCTGGCAGCTGACCAAAGTTGATGGTACGGATAAACAAGCATTGATTGAAAGCTGAAAACTAACAGAGAGACAGTTCGTTTCTACTGTATGTCTAGTATCTGTGTACTTTATGTTTCCTCATTGGGTTTGCAGGTAAGTCAGCTGAGTTGCGTCTGAAGAGAAGAGTGGACGAAGACAAGACCTTCCTCCTTAGCATCAACATTAAAGACAATGGAGGTGTTGGAGTTGATAATGGCTTTACAGGTGAGTTAGGTATTTCAATTAACGTCGAAGAAAAAGCAGTGACAAAAATACCATTTGAAATCCAACAAATTTTTTTTCCCACTATCTAAACTTCATCTGAGTCAAACTTTTATTCCGTTCCGTTGTTTTCCGCTTATCCGGGGTCGGGTTACGGGGGCCACAGCCTCAGACGGGAAAGCCCAAGCTCCTCTCACACCAGCTGCATCCTCCAGCTCACCCGGAAGTATCCCGAGTCGTTCCCCAGCCAGCTGTGAGACACAGTCTCTCCAGCAGGTCCTGGGTCTGCTTCTTGGTCTCCTCTTGGTGGGACGTGCCCGAAACACCTCACCAGTGAGGTGCTCAGGGGGCATCCTGACCAGATGCCCAAACCACCCCATCTGGCTCAACACTGAGCTCCTCACAGCTGGCAGAACTCCTCACTCGATCTCTGAGTGAGAGCCCAGCCACCCTGCGGAGGTAACTCATTTCGGGCGCTTGTATCCGCGATCTCATAGGTTAAGGTTGGGAATGTAGATCGACTCATAAATCGAGAGCTTCACTTTTTGGCGCTGCTCTTTCTTTACCACGACGGATCGATGCAGCGTCCTAGTTATTGCTGATGCTGCACCGATCCGTCTGTCGGTGCTCAAAATCAAACTTTGCCTGAACAATTCTGATCAAAAAGTGAACAAACAAAATTAAATTGATAGTCCTATGGTTTCATTGAACATGACTTCAGATGGTTTAATAGGTTGTCGTCCTGTATTATGTGTGTTTCCCCTTTGTGTAACAGTGCGTGTGTGCAACTGCACTGCGCTGGGCTCCTGCTACATCCCTCCAGAAGGAAAATCATTCAAAATGGGAATGGGAAGTACTATTGGGATCCTGGTAGGCGTTGTGGGATTCTGTGGTAAGTCTGGCCTACATTACCTCCTAAACACGCTGACTGTATTTCTGTCTCTGCTTCATGATCTTTTATTTTCTTGCAGTTATCATGTTCATCATAGTGATCAAACGATCAAACAAAAAGAACAAGAAAAACGCCCTGGATGAGGAGGAGCACCAGAACACACTGATCCAAAGTTAAAGACACATGTAAAGTTTTATTTATATTTACTGGTCTCATAAATGAGCCCCACAAATTTTTGTGAGGTGTGTAGGTGTTTGATAGCAAGATCAATATCCTCTTCAAGACATTTTATGTTTGTGAAGTTATGCATTAGGATAACTTTTACCAAATATTTATCCCGTTTTTTTTTAAGGTGCTTTCCCATTCTGGGAATGTTGATGCAAATTAGACTTTACATCTTCCACAAATCTACAAAACTTTACAAGACAAATTAGTCCTAAAACCTTTTAATACTTTAGCTTTTTGTTGCATTTATGAGATTAGAGTTTGTGCGATCTGATTAACTTGGACGGTAGTTTTTCTGCCAGCATCCATACAGCTTGTTGGCTATTGAAGTCAAATTTTATTTTCAGATTTTATTTCTTGTGTTATCAGCTCTAATGTTGCTGTTCACCCATATTTCAATAACCAATAATTCTCTAAAGAGCTATTGTTTTAGAGATGCTTTCTTTCCCAATAAAAAAGAAACTGGGAATCATTTTGGTGTCCATCATTTTTGTTTTGGAAATGCCGAAAACCTTTGGATGAACCCTGGATTTTTGTAGAATCCAGGATCTCCTCTCAACCTCAACAGACTCTGCTCTGTTTTCAATGCAGCAGTAAGTTTTTATCCAGGATTTATAGTTAGTGTTGACTTCCCTGTTCTTTCCTTTTGCTCAGCCAACTTAATGCTCTGAGTCATCTCCCTGACAGCAGGTGGACAGCCAGGCATGATTATGGGCTTTTATTCTGCACAAATAGGCCACAACATGCAAAAGAAAATCCCTGAAAACACATACATGTGAGATGTGGATGTAGGGGGGCAACATGTGATGCAAAAAATTTTGAATCCCTCCTGTCTGTGCCACGTGTGTTTTGTGAATATGTGTTTGGTAATGTCATGGTAAACCAGGTTCCAAAAACTGAACAGAGAAAAAGGGTGAAGGAAAAGACGCCACATGATGACCCGCTCAAAGAGGAGCCTCTCTGTTGTTTATGCCTGCACTCCATCTTCATCTGTATCCCAGCAACCTTTTCCACAACAACGCACACACACAAAGTTGTCAAAGAACCACAGAAGTGGTGGGAGAAGTTGAAAGGTAGGGGAATATAAAAGTGGAGGTGGACAGAGGGAGTAAACTTCATGATGGATGAGAACCACTAGACATCTCCATTACCACACACTAACATACATGTACACACGGTTGTTTTTAATCAGTCATTTATTCATCACTGGGGTGAAAGCATTCGTGTCCTAATATAGAAATAAAACTAGATGAGAAGTTAAAAAAAAATCCACAGAAAATTTATAATAAAAGTAAATTTATATAAATAACTTTAGAACACTAGAAAAGGAATCATTTATATTCAACTTTTCTGATTCTCAGTCAAACTTTAGATGGCTGAATAACACTGTCAAGGTCAACGACACTCATGTGATGATTCAGTCAGATTCAAACATGAATGCACTCATGATCACAATCCGGTTCTTCCAAAAAATAGATCCAGATGTCTGCAGATACTGACATTAAATTGTTATAGAACATTTAATAAAAATACACTATTTTGAAAAAGTAAATTTATCAAATAAAAAAAGCAAGAAAACACTGCTTTTTTCAATTAAAGCCATAGTTAACTGTAAATTTTAACCGAAAGTTGCAAAACATTAGGCTTTCTTTATGAGGGTATTGATTTTAAACTAATCAATTTATGTAATAAAAGTGAATAAAACCGTGTATGTAAAGGCTCATCAGTGAAGCACGAGATGGGACATGAGTTTATGAGAGTCTTACTGGATCAACTATCCAGACAAGAACTTCCACTTTATGAGCAAACATGAAAGAACCATAATGTGAAAGCCTCAATATTCTAAAATTTATGCAGTTGTTCAGTTTCACTCGACTCAGACAAATTCTTCAGGCCTCTTTGAGCATTTATTGGAGATCAAAATATTACTATAAAAAAAAAAGATTCCCTAAACATACAGTATACTACATGCAAGAAATCTATTTTTATGGTTATTTTTTTTTAATATATAAATTACATTTACATATGAAAAAAATACCATCTTGTTCGAAGAATGTCACAGTCATAAAGAGAAAAGTATTCTTTCTCATTCTGGTACCGCAGCCCCACCTACTGCTCAGAACTTTTTTGTTAACCAGGAGTCAGAGGTGTCAAAAGTACCAACATTTCCTACTCAAGTAGAAGTATAAATACCGAGTTAAAAAACTACTTTAGTAAAAGTAGAAGTATCAACTCAAGTTTTCTACTTAAGTAAAAGTAAAAAGTAACCTATTTTAAAACTACTTAAAGTAAAAAAAGTAAAAGTAATTTTCAGAAAAAAAGGAATATTGTTAACAAAAGCGTATGAACATATTTTTTAACTATTATCACATGCTTTAAGGAGCAGAAAATATGATAATAAATGAAAGTGTTTTGGTGAAACTTTATGAATCAGAAATATTTATTTCTTAATAATGGAACCAGCGCATGGAACCAGCGTTGCCAGGTGGGAGGTGCTGGATTATCGTACTAATGACGTAAAATTATCGTATTTTACAAAAAATATCGTACACCCAGTAAAACCACGCCCATTGACAAAGTAACACCCTTTACATGCACTCGTAAGGCAGTGGGAGTGAAGGAAACACACAGGAGGCAAAATCCTTGGATTCTTTTTCTAAAATTTTAAGAACTGTAAAAATGAAAAAATAACCAGGGAAATAAGATTTTAAAAAACCAGTAGGGGCGGGACTTAGGAGACGGTATATATAAATTTATATTTATACATATCTATATATATACAGTACAGACCAAAAGTTTGGACACACCTTCTCATTCAAAGAGTTTTCTTTATTTTCATGACTATGAACATTGTAGATTCACACTGAAGGCATCCAAACTATGAATTAACACATGTGGAAGTATAGTACATAACCAAAAAGTGTGAAACAAATGAAAATATGTCATATTCTAGGTTCTTCAAAGTAGCCACCTTTTGCTTTGATTACTGCTTTGCACACTCTTGGCATTATCTTGACGAGCTTCAAGAGGTAGTCACCTGAAATGGTTTTCACTTCACAGGTGTGCCCTGTCAGGTTTAATAAGTGGGATTTCTTGCCTTATAAATGGGGTTGGGACCATCAGTTGCATTGTGGAGAAGTCAGGTGGATACACAGCTGATAGTCCTACTGAATAGACTATTAGAATTTGTATTATGGCAAGAAAGAAGCAGCTAAGTAAAGAAAAACGAGTGGCCATCATTACTTTAAGAAATGAAGGTCAGTCAGTCCGAACAATTGGGAAAACTTTGAAAGTATCCCCAAGTGCAGTCTCATAAACCATCAAACGCTACAAAGAAACTGGCTCACATGCGGACCGCCCCACGAAAGGAAGACCAAGAGTCACCTCTGCTGCGGAGGATAAGTTCATCAGAGTCACCAGCCTCAGAAATCACAGGTTAACAGCAGCTCTTATTAGAGACCAGGTCAATGCCACACAGAGTTCTAGCAGCAGAAGCATCTCTCGAACAACAGTTAAGAGGATACTGTGTGAATCAGGCCTTCATGGTAGAATATCTGCTAGGAAACCACTGCTAAGGACAGGCAACAAGCAGAAGAGACTTGTTTGAGCTAAAGAACACAAGGAATGGACATTAGACCAGTGGAAATCTGTGCTTTGGTCTGATGAGTCCAAATTTGAGATTTTTGTTCCAACCACAGTGTCTTTGTGCGACGTAGAAAATGTGAACGGATGGTCTCTACATGCCTGGTTCCCACCATGAAGCATGAAGGAGGAGGTGTGATGGTGTGGGGGTGCTTTGCTGGTGACACTGTTGGGGATTTATTCAAAATTGAAGGCATACTGAAGCAGCATGGCTACCACAGCATCTTGCAGCGGCATGCTATTCCATTCGGTTTGCATTTAGTTGGACCATCATTTATTTTTCAACAGGACAATGACCCCAAACACACCTCCAGGCTGTGTAAGGGCTATTTGACCAGGAAGGAGAGTGATGGGGTGCTGCGCCAGATGACCTGGCCTCCACAGTCACCAGACCTGAACCCAATCGAGATGGTTTGGGGTGAGCTGGACCGCAGAGTGAAGGCAAAAGGGCCAACAAGTGCTAAGCATCTCTGGGAACTCCTTCAAGACTGTTGGAAGAGCATTTCAGGTGACTACCTCCTGAAGCTCATCAAGAGAATGCCAAGAGTGTGCAAAGCAGTAATCAAAGCAAAAGGTGGCTACTTTGAAGAACCTAGAATATGACATATTTTCATTTGTTTCACACTTTTTGGTTATGTACTATACTTCCACATGTGTTAATTCATAGTTTGGATGCCTTCAGTGTGAACCTACAATGTTCATAGTCATGAAAATAAAGAAAACTCTTTGAATGAGAAGGTGTGTCCAAACTTTTGGTCTGTACTGTATGTGTACATATAAGGTTTTTTACTATTAACCCAAACATCTTCATGATACAAAATCTAAGCGATGTGTAGTTTTAATCTCCTCAGTCAGTCTTTATAAACTAATCAATAACATTTTGGATGCTTTTAAGCACAAATACTTCATCCACTACTATTTATGGATTAATCAGTTCAATCAGCTTTGTTTATGAAGATAAAATGGTGCATCACAGGTCAAAGTTATTTTTATAAAAATACCATCTACAACATTTTCAGCAAAGACGTTTACAATAACCTAAGACTGAAAATAATAATAAAACATTTCTTTGCTGTTGTTGTTTTTTTTTTAAAAAAAACTGATAATTCAATCAAAGTTCAGTGTTGCAGCATCAGAAACACTTTGATTTCCGAGCCCGAGTCTCAAACACGGAAATTGACGTCCTTGCTCTTTAAAAGTTTGTAGGCGGGGCTACTCGCCCCAAAGTAATGATTGACTGGACCTTTCAGCCAATCATTCATCTGTTCATTTGTTTGATGCATTCAGGGTTCATAAAAAAAAAAAAAAATCCGACAAACAGTCGCGGCTTTATAACGGTGACAAAATGGAGAAAGTAGCGACTACTTTTGATAAAATTAACGAAGTAAAAGTACAGATAATTGCATAAAAAAGTAGTGAGTAAAAGTAAAAAGTAGACAAAAAAATAATTACTTCGTTAAAGTAAAGATAACGAGATTTTCTACTTGAGTAAGGTAACGAAGTAGTCTTACTTCGTTACTTGACACCTCTGCCAGGAGTACCTTGTTGAGATTGTAAATCTCTTTTTTAAGAGTGTCCCAAGCAGGAGGCAGTTAATCTAACGTGCATGTTTTTGGAGAGTGAGAGAAAACTCTTACACGGGGAGAACATGCAAACTTCCCACAGAAAGGCCGTGTTCAAAGTCTCATCCTCCCACTGGAATTCGAACCCTGACCTTCTTGCTGTGAGGCCACCATGCTAACCAAAGCACCACCGTGTACAGTGACACTAGTTAGTTGCCAGTATGCATAACTACAAAGAGTTTTCAGACCTCTCTGTCACCTTAGCATACAATATTTAACTCTATTATCTCCTATAGCAGGTGGAATGCTGATGACTTCACAGTTGTAAACCAAAATGAGACACCTTGACCTTCTGATGTTTGCAGACAAACAGAATATCCTGTTTTATTCCAGGTGTGGGCTCATATTCACCTTCTTGGAAATGTACAGCAAGAAGAAACTGGCAGCAACAGTGTGTGTTTGCAATGTTTTATTCCATACACAAAACTTTTTCTTTATTTGTTCCACTTAGGACAAAAACATGAATTACACAGATAAAACTGAATAAATAATGAATGTTAAAAGTAGATGCTTTGTTAAATGGAGGAAACTGACTTGATGTGAGAAAGCTGAAAGGAAAAGATGATTAAAAGTATTTGCTTTGCTCAGTCAGGCAGACTTTATTTTACCCAAACAAAAAGCCCTGCGTCAGTGATTCCCGAGTGACTGGAAAACATCAAGAGTTATTCTGTGTGAATAATTACATAAGAAAAAGCCAAAACAATCTGTCAACCACACAACTAATGACCTTTAAGGAAACATGGTTATACATTAGATTGTTTAGAAAAGAAACTGCGATGGATTTAGAGATCTTTGGCAGACATTCACTGAGCCAAACCAAAACGCTACATTTCAGATCATTGGTAATCCTTAAAGTGAAGCAGGGTGTGTATTTAGGAACTGACATGCAGAGGAACTATCCCGACGGAATTACTGAGTGTAACGCATCAAAAGATGAAAATAATAAAGGGAAAAGATCATTTTTTTCCGGCTTGAGACTTTAAAACAATTGGTTTGTGACCTCTAATAGTGAACGACCTGCTTTCTTTCCGTGCAAGTATTTTTGTGTAACTGAGTAATGATGACTTCCGAAATTTGTGACTCATCAGATTTATGTTGAAACTCAACTTTGTTGCCACAATAAATCTAAATAGTTTCCATGACTAGACATATAACTTAAATAAAAAGATAACCAATAAAAATGTAGTAAACATAACAGTTATTACTGGATCAGACATCAGTGCTGTTTAATGCAAAATGAGCTTTTCTGAATTTACTGGAAATATTTTAAATACCTGCAATAGTTCACATGGTAACAGTCCATTATAGGGGACTAAGTGAGGAAAAGTGACATAAAACAGCCCACACACAATCCTCAGCAAGACCTTCTCACTTCAAGTCGCACTTTCGTTTTCTTAGATCGCTGTGATTTCACTCCTGCTGAACTTTTCTGTGGGCGATGCGGCTGAATGTGTTTTTGGCACAAAAATTGGTCTGTAACAGCATGGTTTGGACAGGAAACGACAGGCAAGTGTGAAAAAAGGTAAACTTGGTGACATAAATAAGAGTTTTTGCTTCTCGAGTCAGACCCAGTTTTTAACACAGATCTTCAAACCCAAAGAAAACTATATAAAAACTTTAACATAAGTTTTCTACATAATTTGACTTAAAACTGCATGATACTTATTTTATATGCCCATTTGTCCTCCCAGTGTGCTTTCATTTATATTTACGGCACAGTAAATGTAAAAGTGTGTGTGTTTGACTCGTGTAATATTATTTTCTGAACATCTTAGGATTCCTTCTCTTGTCTTTGCGTCCCGATCACTAGAGGGTTGAACTGGGTGATGATGATAGTGATGTCGTCTCGGTACATACGCGCTAGCTCTTCGGGCAGCGACAGCATCTTGGAAAGCCTCTCGTGATCCACCGTACCAAACTCATTGTTTCCAACAGCGTGACGCATTAAGTGCGTCGCTGAGTTCTGATCTTCAAACGCTGAAGACATGCGGGCTTTTCTCTCTTCAAGAAGACCTTGCATTTGTCCCAAAGTCACTTTGTATCCACCTACTTGGAGAGGCTGACGCTGATGCACTCCAGTCAGATATTCACCCACAATACGAACCACTTCTTGCCTGTGGAGTGTTTCCCAGAGGCCGTCAGAGCCAATAACCTGCCGATGGAGAACAATTTGAGGACAAATTATACAAATTTTTTCGGGATGCATTGCAACATTTGATGCTTTGTCGGATGAGCTTGTGTTTTTTTTTTCTCCAGAGCAAAAAGGAAGGGAAACGTTTCGTAGGATATTGTTTGCTAGAGCTGAAATAAATCACAAATTTAATTAGAATTTGTTTGGAACTTCCACTTCTTTTTTGCCCGTATATGAACCACTTTGCACCTGTAGCTCTGTTTGAGAATTTGATTTGAGAAGAAAACCCAAATTTGGAAGAGAAGAAATAATTTCTTACATTTTTCTATCGAGTAAGTTACTAGTTATTGTCTTAAAACATTTTAACAGACACATTAAACATGTGGTTTAAAAAAATGAGCCATAACAAGAAAATGGCCAACCCCCATTGAAAAAAATGAAAACCGAATCCTGCTTTTATATAATAAAATTATTTTCTCTCTTTCAGACTATTTTATTATTAATTTGACAACTTTCAAACAAATGAGTTTTTATTGTTCGACTCTTCATCCAGATCACATTATAAAAACCTTAAAGTGATTTAGTTCCATCAGGAAGCTGTGATGTTACTTTTGGTTCTCACCAGAAAGCGATCCTGTGGCCGCAGTCGGTGGTACGTGATCTCAGGCTCGGCGGTCAGGTAGGGTGGCGTGTGGTAATTAGGAGGAATGAACTTTGTGTGCTCGTTGTCATGGAGCTGATCAGGTCCGGACTCCAGTACGCGTTTCTGTAACTCAATGCTCCACTTGAACTTCACATCTCCGAAAGCGCGAAACGGCATCAGCAGGCCGAGCAGTCGGTCCTAATGAAGATAAAAATGATGATGACTTCATCATCATTTCTGAAACACACAGTGCTGTAGATGTGCCATACCTGACGTATAACAGTCTTTCTCTCTGATGGAGGGTGTTCGCTCCGTATGCGAGAAACTTCCTCGTCATTCTGAGCGCTGTGGTCGTTGGACAGCGTGTGAGCACTGAATGAACCGTCCTCCTCTTGCACACCTAACACAGCCCGAGCATCTCCTGCATTGGCTATGAAGCTAAAGAAATGAACATGACACAAAGGAAAGAAAAGATACAAAATTTTCAGCCAAAATAGTTTCTTTAATAGTTTGTGCTGCTGTGTGTTCTGGCTTACAGATCTGGTCCGTCGATGTGAGCCACGCAGGCTGTCGCTCCAGAAAAGGCCACTCGGAGAACCCAATAGTGCAGATAAGAATTTGGATCTCCAACCTGAAAAAAAAAAGTCATTGAGTTTATGTGGCATGAAAATTATCCGTCATGTGAGCTTCTCTGAACTATGAAATTTATATTTGGATGCTTGAATTCTCATCATTACTAGCCAAGATTAATGACAACATAGAATATCTTCTAATGAGAAAAGCAGAACTCAGATCAGAGCATGATAAGCTATTTCCAGTCCGTAGATTCATTTCCCCACAAATACAGAGTGTAAAAACAGCATTTTTTTTAGTGGTGATAAACACTTGCTCTACCCAGTAAAACCAGCAGGCAAAGTTCTTACTTGAGCTTCCAGGGAAATGTCATTATCCAGCCTTTTAAAGGCATTTAGCAAGGCTTCACGGGTGTCTGCAACCTCGCCCGGGCTGCAGAAAAAGAGAGATGTGTGGTGCCAATGTGGTCAGTAGTCAGGAACAGAAACCAAAACCAGACATACTAGTGCTGAAGGGAAACGTTCCTTCAACGTACAAAATGTCTGAACATGTTTGAGAAGGCAATCAGACACATTTGAACATTTAAAAAAGATCAAATGCATATATTTGACTTAGAGGTCAAATTATTTATTCCACTTATGGCTGTAAATATATCTATATACAAATTACGTACAGCCTCGGCAAGTATGCCGTATTTACAAATATTCTAGTGTCTTGGAGCTGAATCTTTTGAAAATTAGACTGTCTAAATTTTTTTTTTTTTTTTTTTATCTATTTTTTTTACAATCCTTTTTAAATCCCCTCCCTATAAAGGGAGGGTATATTATTATTTTTTATTTATATTTTCTCTTTTTTATTATGTATACTTTCATATTTTTATGCAGAATTATACTTTCTTATCGGTTTTATGGCTTACTTTTGTGGAATTGATAACAGAGTTTGTATCATTTCATATCAACAAAACAATTAAATATATTTCTGTATTTAGTGAGAAAGAAAGAATTATACTTTATTCATCCCTCAACAAGGAAATTTGTGTGCTGCATTACATCGCATAAGGCTGCCATGATGGCACCAATGGTGGGAGAAACAGGGTGTCTACCCCAAGGACACCTAAACATGAGCTCAATGGGATTCGATCCTGCGAACATCCGGAGCACTTCTGGTCCATGGGCAAACTTTCTATCACTGAGCTATCGCCTATCCTAAGAAAAAAAACTTGAATGCAAGTTTCTCACCTGGTTAAGTCTATTAATTCTTGCCAGTATGTTCGGAGACTGTTAAAGTAGAGGTTCTGAGCTTCACGGCTGAAGTAGTCATTGGGGTGTTTGTGCCACTGTAGAATGGGACTGAGGGCCCTGCCGCTCTCCACCGCAGCTTCAAGTTCACACAGTGTGTCGTGTGGAAGCAGAGAAACGGCTATATAGTAAAACAGCCTCTCACTCAGCGCCTGGAGAATGATAACAGTTAGTCAGTGCCAATAACTGCTAGTAGATACAAAAAACTTATTTTATATTAAAACATAGAGACTTTAAAGGTTTTATCAATTTTGAGTGACAGAGGAATTAACTTCACCTGTGCACAGGCACAGCCAGCGTGGCCATCAAACACACCCAGCAGCATTCCTCGGGTCTGCAGACACGTAGCTGCACTCCGGCGATCTTCAATAGGTGCATTAGCAGGGAGCTGGTTGCTTTCAAAACCCATCACAGATGACACATTTTTTCCATCAAATTCAGGGACCTGAAACAACACTAGCTGGTTAGTCAAAAGTGTCACAGTGACTGGATTGTGAAGTGTTTACTGTGTACAACAACAAACCTTAAAGCTGTACTCATTGGCTTTAAGAATAGAGTTGACCTGCGGGGGCGTGAGGATGTAACTGTGGAGAACTGAGGATGTCTGGTAGCTTCTTGATGACTTGTGTGTCTGCCACTTGTTTGTCAGTTGTCTTGAGGCATGGCAGTGAGCAACAGGACCCAGATGGGACTGGTGGTGTTGGCATGGTAACAGACAGGAAGCAAAAACCTTGGCACGGGGTAAACCCCGGAGCAGTTGAGATGTCACAGGCATTGCTGATTCACTAAATCACTGATGTGTCCACACCTTTGGAAATAACACATTTTGACCTTCAATGATGAGGCACGGCATTGGAAGTTATTTAAAATGAAAAGGGCTTTCTCTCTAATAATCAAACAGAGCCTTAAAAGAACATAAATTATCTGGAGGGCGTTTGGGCTGCTGTCAAAAATCAGCATTAACGGCAAAAATAGAAAATATTTTGAGCTCCAAAGAACAAAAACACTCCCCAAAATCTTAAGTGCACGTTTGTAATGCAGGTTTAACAAGGTTATTTTACTGTTTGCCTTATAGGCAACAGCTTGTTGATCGATTACTAGAAGAGTTCACATTGACCTCTATTTTGGTGGACTTCAGTCTGTTTTAACACAGCCTGAATGCTCACCAAACTTGACAACTTGTCATATTCTTTTCCATATGTATGTATTTGAAAATTTTTCAGATTATTTAGTATATTTCCATGACCACTGAAGGTCAGTTTTAGTAGAGGAAGAAAGGAAGAGTGAAATCTGGTGTGGAGATCAGAGACTTTACATATGAAGTATTGTAGAAGGGGTTTAAATGTTGTCTTTTGGACTGTGTATTTGATGACTGTCTCATTTTCAAACAGATTTTGAGACGTTTTGACTTCCATCCAGAAATTATTTTTAATGTGATTTCCAGATGGGAGTCGAAACGTCTCGCAGCAGGCAGCCACGACCCCGTCAATGGTGAGACCAATTAGGGGGTTAGGCGTCTGCTCCATGGACACAAGTGTGGGCCCAGTGGGGATCAAAACAGTTTCTCCCAGTCCAAGGACAGTCATTCTGCAATGAGCCAATTCCTCCCTTTTCTATGATGAGTGATTATACAGATTTATATATGAAGATCAATGCTACAGTAAATGACTCAAGATAGCTGATACACCTGACTTGCACACCTTGTTTAAACATTCTGATTAATATTCAAAGTGATCAACTTTTTCACTAGATATCATTATGCAGTTTTTTAAAAGTTAATCATGAAAACACTATTTTGATTACAGTTCAGCAGCATTAAAAAAACACATTACATTGAGATCTGTAGCAGTGAACCAAACTATTAAGTAGTTCACAGCTCAGCCTGTTGCACATTCAGTTTTAAATAGCCTGAGCAGTAGTGCATGACATTTTGTTCCCCTTCTGAAATGTTAGGACTTGCCATGACCTACTGAACTAGATTTTTAATTTGCCATAGTAATAGGCCAGATAATAATCATCTGGAAATTATTTATGCAATAATGTGTGTGAGTTATTTTTATTTAAATGCAACATATTTCACAGCAGATTCACAAGCAATAAAATAATCAGATTGTTCTTAAATTTGATTCTTCTCGCTATCAAACAAATAAGTCAGAGGTTTTGCAAAACAAGCAGTGGTTTAGTCATACCTTCTAAAACCCCTCAATCATGCTTTATGATAAAGTTTTATGTTAATGATCATCATTCGCTTCATCAAATTAAATATACATTAATCAACTAAATTTCAGTCTATGTGCAGATCAAGGTTAACAAATTCTTTAGCAAACAGAAATTTATGAGATTCTTACAAAAAAGAAAGTGTGTAAAATAGTGTAATTAATGTATGCTAGCTGAAGCTAGTTGGATGCAGGTTACACACGCTATTAAAGACTAGAACAGTTGTCATCGTGAGTAAGTACATGTAGTCCTGTTAGAAAAAAAACACTCAGGATCACTGATTTGTATTCAAAGTTACCTCAATGGACGGATCAAGAGTAGTTTAGGTTCATGGTTTGACGCCGAGCTTTTAGTCTGTGTGAGTCTGTCCAAAGCGCTCAACCAACAAAACTCACATTGGCTGTACAATGACCTGCGTCATGACGTTATGGCTAGGCGTACGTCCTGCCATTTAAACCTGGATTTAAACAGAATCTGGATAAAAAAGAAAAAGGTTTCCACTGTTTTTTTTATAGAGGAGGCTTTTTGAAAATAGGTATTTAAAATAACAGTTGGAAATAAGTATTTTTATGTGACATTTTAAATCAGACACGGTAGTAAGACCCAAACACGGCCCCTAGTGGCGTTTTGGGAGTATGTCAGAGGTTCTTGAAAAAGTTTTTTTATTATTAAGACAAAATAGTTTTTAAATAGAGAACTATTTCCATTGTGGGGATAAAATCTAATAAATTCAAATATACATAATTATGACAAAAAAAACTGTGACTGCTGCAAACTAAAATCAATTTAATTCATTTAGTGATAACAAAATGAATTTTATTTTTTATAGTTTTTACACAAAATTCTATGTTTCAATCCCGAATGACTAAATGCAAGTGTATTAATCATGTTCAAACAACTGAAGAAATTTTATTTTCAGAAAAATATATAGTTTAACTGGTGATATCATTTGAGTGTTTTAGAAATTTTGCACGAAATTAATCACTAAAGCTTGTTTCAATGTTTTAGTTTAGGGTAAAGACAGGAGATCATAAAGTAAGATGAATAAAGGCAGTCCTAAGTTCTTCTTCACCTTTCGGCATTTTCCTTCAGGGGTCGCCACAGCAAGTCAGTTTCTTCCATCTAACCCTATCTGCTGTATCTTCTTCAATCACACCAACTATCTTCATGTCTTCCTTCACTGTATCCACGAATCTCCTCTTTGGCCTTCCTCTAGGCCTCTTTCCTGGTGGTTCCAAATCCAGCATCCTTCTGCCGATGTACTCTCTCTCCTCTGCACACGTCCAAACCATCTCAGTCTGGCCTCTCTGACTTTATCTCCAAAACCTCTATGATATGCTGTTCCTCTGATACACTCATTTCTAATCCTGTCCATCCTGGTCACTCCCAGAGACATCCTCAGCATCTTCATCTCTGCTACCTCCATCTCTGTTTCCTGTCTTTTTCTCAGTGTCACTGTTTCTAGACCAAACAGCACAGCCGTCTCACCATGAATTTGTACACTTTCCCTTTCATTTTAGCTGAAACTCTTCTGTCGCACATTATGCCTGATACTTTTATCCACCCATTCCAGCTTGCTTGAACACACTTCTTCACCTCTTTTCCACACTCTCCATTGCTCTGGACTGTTGATCCTAGATACTTAAAATCTTCCACATTCTTTATCTCTTCTCCCTGTAAACTCACTTTTCCATTTGGGTCCATCTCATTCATACACATACTCTATCTTACTCTGACTAATCGTCATTCCTCTTCTTACTACGCAGTGTAAACCTCCACCTCTCCAGCTTTTCCTCCACCTCTTCCCCCCTCTCACTACAGATCACAATGTCATCTGTAAACATAAATGTCCATGGGGATTCCTGTCTAACTTTGTCTGTCAGCCTGTCCATCACCATAGCAAACAGCAAAGGACTCAGAGCAGATCCCTGGTGCAGTCCCACCCCCACACTGAACTCCTCTGTCTCACCTACAGCACACCTCACTACTGTCTTACAGTCCTCATACATGTTCTTCACCCCTCTAACATACTTCTCTGTCACACCAGACTTCCTTATACTATACCACAGTTCTAATAGTTGTAAGGCATTAGTTGGTGGGTGCCTTGGGCTTTGCTCCGGGGGTAGGTCAGGGAGACAGGACTGTCTTCTGGGTATGGTGGTGGGGTTTTGTGGGAGTTGTCTAATAAGGCGGGGTAATGCTCCATGTGGTAGCTTCCACTGTTAAAACTCCAAAGAAGAATAACAGCTCTTTGCTGGACCAAGATGCTGCAATGAGATTGAAATGGCTCACTTATTTAAAACCCTAAAGTATGGATAATTTCTCACATGCAGGCAATGAACAAGTGGTCCAACATGGGTCCTTGGCCTCATAATTCTGCTGAGAAAATCCATTGTCTGCCACAATGCAAAACCTAAATCTGGTAGAAAAGGGGTGAAATGTCTTTAATCTTTTCACATAAACAGCTGGCATTTGGAATCAGCTGCAAGAATCAGACTTGGATTAGTTGATAAATTATGCTAACCAAGTTAAAAACTTTAAAGACTTCAGTGATGGACAAATGAGAAGAAGCATGTATCATATAAAAAACAATGACTTTACATGAACATAAGGAAAACAATTTATTTTGTATATTAATTATATTATATTTAATTTATCAAATAGATTTTAATATATAATATTAATGTAATATTACTCTATTTTAATATCTATTAATACATTTTCATTTTTCTTTCACAGTTTGAAGGAAATTTAATCTTTCAATTGAAATCTGGGCTAAACTTGGTGGCCAATTCAGCAATAATCTTAAGGTATTTTCAAAATGTTAAAAAAACTACAAAAGTATTTTATTTTAATCTTTGGTGTACTGTATCAAGATGTAGAATGCAATCACTTGTTTTGTGATGTTCATATGTTAAGAACACAAGGTATAGTCTTACAACCTCATTTCAAAATTCTTTTTATTTCAACAAAATTTAACCGTCAAAACCAGACATATTCAAAAATATACAAATATGAGAGAAGAGTGAAAAATTAGTGGAGGCAATAAAAAGTGCAAAAGAATATTCATCAATTGTGTGTAGTAAACATGTTTGTAATAAATGTCAGAGAACAACACTGACGTTCAGAAATGAAATCAGATATTTAAAAAAGAAATCTCTGGTCCACTAGAGTTTTGTTGGCAAGATTTTTTCGCCCAAGGGAGTTCCTGATAAAGCAAAGTATCTGTAAAGCAAAAAAAAGTTTTACAGTGTTAAGCTTCTAATGAAGACAGCATTCTGTACTCTCGCTGTTTACCAACCTGTTGCTGCACATATGTAAGCAAAGCTGCAAGCACAAAACTTTGGGATCCAATGTCCACGATACAAAAGAACAGAGTGTCAAAAATCAATAGAGTGGTTTCATTTCCATAAAAGAGCACGTTGCTGAAGGAGTGGGCTTCATCTGTAATATAATAAAGCATTTAGGAAACTTGAATGTACAACACACTCTTCAAAAAAAAAGCTCTTACCATTGTAAAAAATAGTCTTCTCCGTTGGTTCGAGAAACTCTATTCCAATTATTTTTTCTAGGGCCAACTTGTCCTTCACGATGTAATCCAGGTCATGGTGAGCCTATGAGAAGCAATGCAACATGCAAGAGAAAACTAATGTTTCTGTACACAATCACTTCCAAATTAGATTAAACAAGCTGCATGAAGTAGTTTGAGAGTAAAGGTAGTTAGACTAACATGGTCGACAAACAATCCCAGGAAGTGATTCATGGTGTTGTAGGCTCGAAACTGCGTCTCTGACCAGTTGGATGCCGATGCATCAAGGAGGCGTGCAGGTCTTCTATTCTAAAATACAAAGTATAAATCATAACATCTTACTAATCTTATTTTGTTGGACATTTAGAAAAAAAAAACCAAAACACTTGCACTTACTTGCTTGATTGATTCTTGTATTCTGTCATAATGCTGCCTCATTAGGTTGGTAAACGACACCTGAAAGGTCTGAATGTCTGTGTTTGGAAGTAATCCTCTCTGACCACAGAGGGACTCCTTTTACCAAAGAAAATACCCGGAGAAAGACAGAGAGAAAGTGATATTAATATGAACCAGTGACAAATGCAACACCAAAACAACCCCAAACATTTGAACAGCATACACGTTCTCTCTTCAGATTGTCATTCATTTCTTGCATGTTTGTGTCCGCGTGGCCATGTACTGAACGTCCATGAATGTAATAGCCAAAGCATCGATGAGAAAATAGAATTACAGAAATCTGTGGAGATACAAAAAGAACACTTCTCAGTGCAGTGTTAAAGAAGGAGAAATAATGCAAAACTAAAAGGGCATCGCTTACATTGCTCACAGAGCAAAGATCCACAAACTGGCGGATTTTGTCCTCCACAAAATGTTCATAAAAGACGGTGAAGAAAATGCACTGTATGGATGAAAAGATGTCTATCAAAATTATATTATTCATAAGAAAAAAAAAGTAAGTAAAACACATTAAATAAAAAAGAGAATTTTACCTGCAGAACGCCAATGCCGAGCCAAAGTGCACATGCAAGACCATAGCGTAGTATCAGGCTATAAGGAGGAGAGTATGCCGTTGGGGGGCGCTTCAGACTTGACCAGGGGTCTCTGAATGCCAAACTAGAGAAATCCAGCACCTTAGTGATAACATAATAAGTTAAAAAGCAGAAAATGCCATGTTTCAATAACAAAAGAAATTAATTGTTTGCGTTACTTCAAGAAAAAAAAGCACAGCTGCAATTTGAAAAGTTGGGCTGATCTTGCGGATGCTTTGAAGGTCGTTCCATTCATTTGCTACAAAATACGTCCTCCAGATACTGACAGGAGCAGGTTCATGTTTTGTCTCCCCATTAGCTAAAGAAAAATAGATGAACAAAGTAAAATAGATGAATGAAACAGCCAAATAAAATGCCTTTTGGAAACAGTGGCTGGACAACTTCGTAAATACCTTGCACAGTTCTGGAAGCTTTACTTCGTGGCCTCTCCCAGTCTATCAGAAATATATCAACGGACACTTGTAAAACCAGCTTATGAATCAAATCCACTACCTGAATTAAAAATACACAAAAAAGTACTTAAAAAAAAATTTCATGAAGAATTTAGTCAACTCATAAAAAACAACATAGTTTGTATTTCTGCTGGTGTTAATTAAACTTTTCTACTTTCAAGACTGACCTTGAGAGCGAAGGCGAAAATAACAAAAAGGAGAAAGTTCTCCTCCTGGGCTGGACTTGGCAACAGCACTGACACATACTGCTGAGCCTAAACAAAAACATGCACAACCTCAGTAACTAAAAAAGACTATAAAAGAAAATTGAAAATGTTAATTAAAGAAAAGTTTGTGAGACAACAGAAAAGGTCAAATAAAAACTTGCCTTTAGTGTCTAAAAGGAGAAAGGTAGGGAAAAAGTTACACATTTTTAGGGGAAAAAAAGCAAATAATTGTGTTAAAATGAAAGAAGAAAAAACCTAGTGAAGAAAAAGTACATTGTTACAAATTATAAAGAAGTTGTATTAAAAAAACAAGTCTTTAAATTATCAGAAACTGAAGCATACCTTGTAAAAGATGAGCCAATAAAGTCCTGTTCCCACAGTACCAACAAAAAAAGCAGTGGCCAGGTCATCAACATAAAACAACAGAAAGTTAACCAGCGTCTGAGAAAGATTGGCAAGCAGATAAATAATGGTGAGAGTTGGACATGAGTATGTATAATTTGGACTGGCTGAAATAACTATGCTGAAGTCACCATTTACTTACTTCTACATCAATGTGAGGAGAGCCAATCCTCCTCTTCCAGCCAATTGTCTTCAACAGGGATAAAAGCACAGCCAGTCCACTTAGAATTCCAAGAGCTGTCTGCATGCACAAAAATCATCAAATTATATAACTTTATTGAAAATATAGTTTGAAATAGTTGCAAAAATGACTTGAAGTTGCTTAGGTGGTTGAGACATGTGATAAACTTAATCCCTAATCAGACAGATCAGTGATTTAGAACATGGGAGCATGAGGCATACATGTGATGGAAAATTTGGGTGAATAATAAGTGTCAATTTTTTTTAATAGTTTAGAGATGCGTATCGGCTATCAAATATAGATTTTCATAGATTTCTAAACGTAGCGCTTTATTTGAAGCACAATATAAAAAAGGACAACTTTGGAGGAAATTCAGAAACAATAAATTTACTCAAAATGCCGCGTGAGTCTGGAATGTGTAAACAAATTATTTCAAAGATCTATGTTGGTTTGGAAAATTTGAAAAAGGAGGACACACAATACATGAGAAAAAAAATGGAACATGGCAGCAAATACTGATTTGACAGAAATTGATTGGATGAAAATTGTTCAAACAAGATCGTTTTTAATGTGGAAGGAACTTGGGTGTCAAAATTTAGTGAGGATTTTTTTTTTAGAAATTCAGCACAGACAAAAAAAAACAAAACAAAAAACACACAATAATAAAAACAATGTGGTAAAATTATGGCAAATCATATTTGAATCTTCATATTGCAAGATTTGGGGATTTGTATGGAGATGGGACTTTGTTTAAATCTCACTTTTGATTCTGTTTTTACAGTTTTTTTTTCTGATTTTATTTTAAGATTTATTTCTTAGGCAGTTTTTAACCTGTTTTGCTGTTTTTAGATATTGTTTTATTCTGTGTCTTAGTCCAGTGTTTCCTCATGGGGATCCTCCATCCTGGGAGCTCTGGCTGCTCAGTCTGTGGGGTGTTTGCAGTGTCGGTCTGACTGGCCTAGGTGGTGCGGGTCCATCAGTTTCAGCCAGGTGGCTTTTGTCAGTGCCAGTGCCTCCTGGAGCCTTGTGGACCTGTGCTTTTGGCCTCTGCAGTCATGGGCAGGCCAAATCCAGGTGTCGATTGAGCCACACTTGTTGTTTTCTCACAGCGACATCAGGCCAGATGTTTGTTTGCTTTACAGTCATTTTTAACTTTGTTAAAGAGACAGTAGCTAGCGATTCGGATGAATGGGAGAACTGGAAAGAGAGGGAGTTGTGAGAATTGTGGGTCTGTGTGAATGTTGATGCATGCGTGCAGTGTTTTGTGTTGTGATTTTTTTTTTTTAATGTTTGTTTACTTTTAATAATCTGGATTTTAATTCTGCCTAAGTTTTTATTTGTTCTATTCAACGCTTTGTGTAATTTTGTTTGAAAAGTGCTTTATAAATAAAGTTTGTATTTTTTTTTTATTTTGGCAACATAGATATAAACTGTAAAAACAAAATTAATCTCAATCGCATTGTGTTAGGTGAAAAAAAAACAGAAGCCCTAACAAAAGAAAATAGTTGGTGTGAAGCATTTTATCTACAGTATGTGATGAAGTTAACTTAAAACTAAAAATGTGATAAGCTGTGAGAAGTTTGGTTTGAAATTGTTAAAACAATGAGGCTAAATAATTTTTTAATGTATATTCCTTCTATGTTGAGTTCACAATTATATAAGAATTAGGCTTTTTTTTTTATTGTTAATCTTTTTTAACTCCTGTTTTGACTAAATTTAAGATTTAACTAAATATGATTTCAAATTCAATCATGTAAATTTTATTAGTGTCTGAGGAAGCGATAGCTCAGTGGTAGAATTTTCGCCCTTGGATTGGGAGAAGCCGGTTCGAATCCCACTGAGCTCATGCCTAGGTGTCCTTAGGGAAAATGCCTAACTCTCCATTTCTCGCACCATTGGCACCTTCTTGGCAGCCTGCTGCGGTGCAATGCAGCACAGAAGTTTTCCCATTGTGGGATGAATACAGTACGATAAAATTTTTTAAAAAATTATATACTGTATATATATATATATATATCTTAAGATAGAAGTGTGAAAAATATTGTTCTTAAACATTAAACTTTAAAAAAAAAAAAAAAACTTCAGTAAAATCAGACAAATCCAGGATTTCTTCAATAATATCATCACATTTAGCTGATACCTCTACTTACATCTGCCTTTACTCGGGGAGCATTTTGATCCATCTCATATTGAATTTCAAATTTGATCTAGAAACAGATAAGGTTCAAGTATAAAGTTAATCAATTCAGTCAAAATGAATCAATGCATGATCTATTCTGTATGTATGACTTACTCACCGAAACAGTTTGAGTTATTATATCTGTGATCTGAACATCACTGTAGGACACTGTTAACAGGGGTGGAAATATCTGACCCTCTTGTGTATCTGGAACTAGCCGGAAACTGCCAAACACGTTGGATTGACTGCAAAGCAATTTACGTATATTATGGCATGAGTGCTGGGCACTTACCTGATGCTGATACTGGTGGCAACACGGATGACTTTTGGTACAGAGCTTAGGCTCTTCTCTCTTCCACTAAGTGTGTCAATAACAAACAGTCGACGGGACAAGTACCAATTCTTCATGCTCTCTACAAAATATACAGTACACAACACAATAATAACCATTTTTATTCACATGTTCAGTGTTAAATGTAAAAATCTCACCTTGATTGATAAAATCTCCATCGTATCGCTGATTTTTGACAAGTGTTGGCAGCGGAAGGAGTTTGGTGCTCTCTCCGTCTTTCAAGACCATGAACACATCATAGAATATTGGTTCAGGATGTGAAACAATCAGTTCTGCGACTGGTAGATTACACTGTACACACAAACATGTATGCTGGCTGCAGGCTTAAAAATGTCAACTAAATTGGAAAGAAGTTTGGAAACTTTTTTGCCTATAATATGAGGAAAAGGTACTCACACTTTCTTGAAAAGAAGTTCCAAAGACAAAAGCGGCTGCTTGCATTGTAGCTCCATCTGGACAAATCTGTAAAAAATTAACAAAGAAAGGGTGAAAATTAAGTGAGAGTGTATAAATGCATTAACATGTGCATTTGGTATAATTTAGGTGGGAACTTTTGAAACTCACCTGCAGGTTCTTTCCTCCAATTTTTTCCCAATCAAGAAACTGTCCCCGGGCATTATAAACAGCAGCAATCAAGTGGATGTCCGTATTCTGGTGGGCAATTTTGTTTTTTTATTAACATGCAAATATTTGGTTTGATAATTTAGTTTAGGTATCTTAAACTACAAAAGATATTGTCATTCTCATGTGGGTATTTTTTATTTCAATTTAAAATGAAACAAACTTACTTTTTTTTCCCCTTTGAAACTGAAAAATACTGGAACGAGGTCAGAGTTGAGCACTCGAATAGCAAGTCCTGGTTCATCGCCGTAGAAAAGCCAAGGCAGATTAACTCTCCTACAAAACAGTTAGTCATTACTGTCCACTAAAATAATCAAAATAAGTCTCCTGAAATACAGCATTTGGGAGTAATGGGTAGATTAAAAAGTAATACCAATAAGAAATATCTTGTACTGAGCTGAGGGAAGCCCTTGAGCGGAAGATAGTGTTGAAGAGACCACAAGCATCATTAGACATACTACTAAAGGAGTGCATGTTCATCACACACATGTTCCCAAGAGCCTGACAAGCAGTTAGGTTGGAGTGCAACTGAAAAAAAAAACATAACATAACTAAACAACAAGGAGAAACTGATTACAAACATGTTTCTTCAATAAAATCCTAACACACCGCCTAACTGGTAAGAAACATTTATGTCCTTGGTCAGAAAGTTTTAATGAAGCAATCTTCCCAAAGAACTATTTCTTTCCATTAATTAAAAAAAAAAAATTAGCAATGAATTGATGTGACACCAAAAAGGATAAAATAAAATTCTTATTGTGTAAAATAAAATTCTTGGAATTACAAGGCATGCAGCTGATGAGGAGTAGAGGTTCTCCACAAACCAGGCAGACTGGAGGCTCAACTTCTGCAAATAAAACAAAAAGTAAAGATAGGATCAAAATCACAAATGTACCAAAAAATGAACGAGACCACTCACCAGCTGACCATAGTAGACAATGGGATTGACATTTGTGGGCAAGCTGCCTTGATGAAAACATAATCCTCCGGCCTGAGAAATCACATTAACAACCATTTATGAAGGTAAAGACAGTATTGAAATTGTTTGATAAGATTTGACATTAGAGGGGGGCCTAAACTCACCAAGACATTAGGAGCTGTGCATGTACAAGAGGTGTTTACAAAGGTGTTGTGACATCTTTCACATCTGAAAAATGATTTTGAAAAAAAAATGTTTTAAACTAGTCAGTTAGTTATCTTCGGAACCACTTATCCCAGTTGAGGTCACAAGGGTGACGGAGCTTATCCTGGCTGATTACAGATGAAAGGCGTGTTGTTATAAACTATTCAAATATTTTTTTAAAAATAAAGCTGTAGTTTTCCTGTAAACAGAAAAATTTACACAAATTAAAAAAACATTTATAAACCAAGTATAAAGACAATTATTTAATAGTAGTCTAAAACAGAGATCACCAACCACCGGGCTGCCGACCAGTACCGGTTCGTGGGTCATGTGGTATCGGGCCGTACAAAAATTAGAAATAACTTCCATTGTTTCCATTTGGTTTATTGTCTGAGCCATAATAATATTTTAATTTGAAAAGCTGCTGGATTTCCTTCCTCACATTCCTTAACGACTCACCTTTGGCACATCATCCCGCAAAATTTAGAAATCCAAACTAGCAAAATGAGTCAAGATAAACAGGTTTGGAAAGTTTCTTTGCTAAGAAGAGTTACAAAGTTACGAAGCAGACTGGACTTCAGGTTTCAGCCCATGGTGAGACTGTCTGGTTACAGCAAAACTAGCTCAGGACTCCCAGTGATTCAGTCTTACCTAGCATCACTAGTATTTCTATGTTCTTTGTTTTTGAGATGTTATTTATATGTTGGGACTATTTTTTAATGTTACCACAGCAACCAGAGTGCATCAGGGCATGTTGTAAAGACGCTGCTAATACAGCTCCTCATGAAGACAAAGTGGATTTAAGTTTATTATTACTATTATTATATTATTATTAATATTATAAATACCGTTTTTTAATGCTGGTCTTATTTACTTTTTCTGCTAAATATTTAGACTGGTCTGTGAAAATATTGTCAGACACTAACCGGGTGCGCAGCGAAGAAAAGGTTGGGGACTACTAGTCTAAAACACAAAAACTCACAATTTCCTCTAACTACATTAGGTGTAAAATGAATACATTTTGATAAAGTGATGCAGAAAAATTGGTGATGCAGAAAAATTTCTACCAAAAGTGGTATGACTTGCTATATTACATTAAGGGACATTACTTTTCACATATGGCCTGATAGATTTTGATATATTTTTTGATCTAAATAAGTTGAATCATCATTTAAAGTTGTGTTTTGAATTTCTTAGTGTTGTCTCCGTGTAATATTAAAATTGGTTTGATGATCTGAATTTTTTTCAAGTGATATATATCCAAAAACACAAAAACTAGGAATGAGTCATGTACTGTATTTTTCCCGGCACTGCACTGTAGATGCATATAACTATCTCTTGCTTCATTTTAACTCACCCACTTTCAACTTTTTAAAAAGACTGAAGAGTAATGAATAGATGTTAACAACTAAAACTTGGCAATGCTGAAGCACAGAAATTTTTAAAAACCACAATAAGTGGCTGAAAATTAGTTTCCTGATCCAAAATATTTTTACATTAAAAATTGCTAACACATTCCTGACATCTGAAATCTTGAAAATGATTTTATAATAGAGATTTACAAATCCCATTTATACATTTTAAAGAATCATACTTCAGAAAGAAAGAACATATTCCAGAAAATATCACTGAAAAGAACACTGCATGTTACATATGGCTGCATGTGTGAAATCTTGTACCCGTCTCCATTATTGTTTGGCACAGACAAAGCAGGGCTGTTTCCATTGCAGGCTTCACATTTGGCTTCATTCAAAAAGTTTCCTTTAACATCCCTTTCCACTGAAAGGAGAAAAAAGTGAGAAAACAATTAATATATTGTTTCTTGTTTTTACATATGGAGTTTTGTGCTCAATTTAAAAACATCAATAAGCATATATAAATGCATATTTGCTAAAATGACCCACCCAGAATATTGCCTGGTGGGCAAACACAATGACCCTCATCATTCACCCCGTTTGGACACCGAATACACCCAAATCCATCTTTTGTTACCACCTGCAGAAAAAAAAACGTACAAAATAATAAACTAAAACACCAGCAGAGATTTTGTATTAGGATTGGATTAATACCCACACAGCAATATTAGCAACAATTTTTTAATACATTTAAAAAGGTACATACAGGTTTGTCGGGTGGACACCTCTCGCATACAAGGGAGAATTTTTCAGAGCTGACACTTGAAATTTTGTACCCATTAACACAAACGCAACTCATGCCTGCAAACAAAATAAAAACAGTTGGGGGTTATTGGTATACTCTTATTTTGTGCATTCCTGAAAGACAAGAAACATGAAAGAAAAATCTTATCACTATACACAATGACATGTTTTCAACATAATTAGACATACGAATATATAAGATAAAGATGGAGAAAACCTTTGTTTGTCTCAATGGGGAAATTGCAGTATGCAACAGCAAAGTTACAGGAAGAAAAAAAAGGGTCAAAGATAAGTATATACAAATAAAAACGTAGAATAGATAAAAGGATAAAAAAAAAAAAAAAGATTTAAAGCTAAAATCTACATTAATGATCCCAGAGGAAAATTGATTGAAATTGAAAGCTTAAAATTGTGTAATCATGCTGAACACTAATCTAAATGTTTGTTTAAAGGTATTTAAAAAGGTTACTGACAGTAAATGCACTGAAAGTACAAAAAAATGTATTCACTATTGTTTGATTGTCCTCAAATGTGATAAAAGTTACCTCTTTTTATCTTATTTAAAGCTATTTACTTTTATTGTTCAAGAACATAATAAAATGGTGAGAAAACCCTGCTGTTTATTTTAAAAGTGTTCCATAAGACTCCTGAAATAGGGGCTCCGGACTAGTTTGATCTCCAGCACATCTACATTTTCACTCTGTGAAAACGCACCATTGAGATTCATTCGCTCCACTGGTGGTGGGATCACCAATGTGAAGACTTAAAATGTTGGCAGCTTGGAGAGTAGATTCCTCAGTTAGAATAATGTAATAAGAAACACCCCAGATCAATGTTAAAGATTTTATTTAGGATTGAAGCATATTCTTAGTCACTTCCATCATATCACAAAAGGGAAAAATAAAACTGACTTTTATTTATTTTTTAAACAAACTTTGTGAGCTATCGTTTACAAAAATCAAAAGAAATCAATCAGATTTATGCAGGAGACACCCCAGTTGCCATGACAACGCACACGTGCGTTTACATTTTATAGTGCTACCACTGGAACACATCCCATATAACTCCACAGATCTTATTCATTTAACCAAGTTGAAATCTTTTCATTGATTGTATAAGTTTAATTATGTTGTAGATGACTACATACAGACAGCAGGTCATGTAAAATGACTAAAACACAAAAATGGGGCAACAAAGTTTTTTTCTAATCACCGTGGGTTCTGTTGATGCATTCAAATTAAATGTACGTTTAAACCAGTTGTTAAGGAACAGTATTCATGCAGACAGTGTCCGTTAATAACATGATCGTTTCTCTTAAAAAGTTATTGTACGTTATTTTAGTTCAAGATTGACTTCTTCATTTCAGCAACTAAATTATCATCAACATTTCAGATGTGAAAGTAATCCCAGAGAAACGGTAACATTATTTTTTATTTTATTGAACTACAGCAGAAAATATGTTTTAAGTTTTCTTTAATTAGCTAATTTGTTAGCATGTTTTGAATGAAGACTTTAAGGATAAAACTAACTTCCTAAACTTATTTTGAAGATCTGTCCAACCGATCGTAGAACAATTTGCTGACAGCATTGCAATTTTATTTTCCAGAGCGTTATATTTTATGTTTACATCTTGATAACATAGTGGAAGGAGAACATTACCGACCTTTGTTGCTCGAACGTTGATATGAACCGCACTTTTTACACTTCAGACTCGAAATATCGAAGAATTCATGCAGATCGCAATCCGAAGGGGAGGCAAACGGGATTATAAATTGTTGGCAGTTAAAAGAATCTATAAAAATGGTCATTAACAGTGCTAATCGCATCATTTTGAGATTATTAGCAGCACGCAATGGCGTCCCCGTCGCCATGGTAAACAACGACCCTCTTTTATTACCCATAATGCCCCTCTCTGTAAACAGAGCAGGAGGACTGGGCTTACAATAAAATCATGGATGCCCCCTCGTGGTGTAGTGCTAGAACATTTGCTTCTAATACGCACTTAAACCGTACAATTTATAGTTGTAACTGTTCATAACCGAACATTATGTTGTTTGAGTGAAAAAAAGACAAAGTAATTTCCTTCATCAATAACGTATTTATTTAGTAACGTTTCAAACACCCGTTCAATGATTTTGGTGCAGCTTGTTAGTTTTGTATGACTGAAAAAAAGAACATTTTAAATAGACGACAACGCTCTATCACCCCCCGCCCCCCCATTTAAAGACTTCAGCCACAAGCTAAACGATGTATTATTCTTTCCAAATATTCTTCTTCACCAACTACAAAGTCTTAACTTTTCAGTCAACTCATAAATTCCACTTTAGTCATCAGAAAGGTAAAATGCAGCAAAGCATTCGTAAACAATAACAAACAGCTGGTTAAATACCTTTTAGTTGAATAGTTGTGCAAAAAAAAAAAAAAAACACACTTGAAAAACTTTGTCGAAAGTTAGCCTTACAAGCTAAAACCAACCTTCAGTAAATGGCTAAAAGTTGCCCAAATCTAAAGTTGGGTTGAAGGATTTCAGTTAGCTAAAAAAAAATAAATAAAAAAATCTTTAAAAAAGTTCTTCATGTAACCGAGGCTAGAAGCCGGGGCTTGAGGTTCAGAATCAGGCGGAGGACAGTAGAAGCACAGACCACAAAAACGGTGTAAAATATTGTTTATTAAACTAAAACAGTCAATGAAACCAGTCATTTCACTACTGGCGGGGTCCCCAAACTCGGTGAACGGACATTTCAGCCACGGATATTTCAGCCACGGACATTTGAGCTAAAAAACTGCAAGGACATTTGAAGAACTGCAACCTGGGCGCAACTGTTTATTTAAAAAAAAAGATAAAAAGCAACTGTTTATTTAAAAAAAGATAAAAAAATTTAAATGATTAAAAGCACGATAAAAATTTTTGCACGATAAAAATTTTTATCGTGCTTTTAGTCATTTAAATTTTTTTTACGATAAAAATTTTTGCACGATAAAAATTTTTAAGACTAAAAGCAATTTTTCTGTAGTGCAACTGTTTATTTACGATCAAATTTTTACATAAAATATCAGAATTTTTACATAAAATATAAAAAAAAATTTAAAATATCAGAATTTTTTATATGAGCCATGGGATAAAAATGACTGAAACCAATTATTTTCTGTAGTGCAACTGTTTATTTATAATAAAATTTTTACATAATACACAATAACAATTTTACAAGTTTAGTTGTCCTCCACGAAGGTTGTGACTGATGCCACGAAGGAAGGTAGGAATGGTCTTCTTGCCTGTGTTTAAGTCAAGCACCAGGTTGTGGAGACGAACCTGAAGCTCCTGGTAATGTCCGTGGCCCAAATGTCCGTGGCTGAAATGTCCTAAACTAGGGGCGCACATGGCTCAAATACCCTAGCTTGCAGTTTTTTGGCTCAAATGTCCGTGGCTAAAATATCCGTGGCTGAAATGTCCTAGAACCCCCAAACTCGGCACCACATGCATATCTGTCCACCTGGGGGCCTGTCCATACCAGACCGCTACCTGGAGGCGCATACATCCCAGTACATCCCAGTCCAACGCCTGTAGGCATTCCAAAGTCCAGCCCACCAATGCACCTTTGGCATGAGCAAGGGTCTGCAGAGGGACCAAGCCCTCCACAGCTGTGCAGTCCTGGTCCACCAGAGCACATGGTGTGCAGATAGACACACCACTGTGCCGTCATCTTGTGCTTCTCTGTGTCAGTGTCCTCTCTTTGCTTCTTGTTCTTCTTTAATCACGGTAAAAAGTACCATTACTATTCCCTTTCTGCATCTCCTAGCAGCTGCTTTTCAGTCTTTCAGATTGGCCTGTGTCTCAGTCACAGGTGGAGCAAATTAAAACCAACTAAGCAATTAAAACAATATTAACACACAATTAAAACAATGGAAGTAAAACCACAAAATTCAGCATCAAAATACTCCACTCGTGACTTTCAGAAGAGAACACGTCACCACGTTTTAAAAGGAAATGGAAAGACACCTGGTTGAACACAGCAATTAACATTGAAAAGTCTGAAGGGAATAAATTGATTACAAGCTCAAGCTAACAAAAAATAAACCATAGAAAATCCTCAAAAAATGATTTGTGTGTATAGGGTCTAAAATGTAGTTTGCTTGTTTATTAGGAAAAATTTAACCAAGTCATTCCATCGAACAGGACAAAACTTTCTCCAGTGTTTTCTCAGGTAAAGACGAATAAAATCAACACCCTTGTCAAGATAAAAGGCTAGATCTGATAGCATTAATCTTACTTCTCAAGTGGTTTGTAAAAGTTCTGAAATGCAGTGAGTGGCACTGTTAATGAAGCTTTAAGAGTCCGGTGAGTGATAAATCTATTGTTTTAAAAATGGACTTCAGGTTTCAGCATTATTTTACTTTTAAATTGTTCCTAAAAAATTTTTAAGTGTATTGTTAAATTGTTTTTTCTCAATTTTTTTCTGCCCATTTGAAGAAATAGGCATCTGAAACCCTGCTCATTTTATGAGTATTTATGAACAAAAAACTCAGTTTCGTTCATAGATGTATATATATATATGCTAAAAAATGTTGAATTTCTTTTTGAAATTGTTTCTTGGATCTCCTTTAGGTGACTTAATCCATGTTGTCACAGGATTTGTGGCTATTGCAGGCACTGTTAAATCGAAGACCAGCTGCACATTTCATAAACTGAGCAACCATATTGCCCATTTCATGGAATGAACAATAAGACTGCCCATTTCATAAAATGGGCAATTTCATAGATTGGGTAATAACATATACATATTCATTTCGGCTGCTTGTATTCGCGATCTCGTTCTTTCGGTCACCACCCACAGCTGGTGACCATAGATGAGGGTGGGAACGTAGATCGACTTGTAAATTGAGAGCTTTGTTTTTTAGCTCCGCTCTTTCTATACCACGACAATTATTGCTGACACTGCACCGATCCGTCTGTCCATCTCCCGCTCCATCCTTCCCTCACTCGTAAACAGGACCCCAAGATACTTAAACTCCTCAACTGGGGCCAGACCCTGACCTGCATAGGGTATTCTACACTTTTCCAGGCGAGAACCATAGTCTTGGATTTGGAGGCGCTGATTCCCATCCTGGCAGCTTCGCACTCGGCAGCAAATTGGTCCAGTGAGAGCTGGAGATCCCAGTCTGATGAAGCCAACAGGACCACATCATCTGCAAAAAGCACCACATCATCTGCAAAAAGCAGAGATTTGAGATCGATGAGGAGTTCTGCCATCCAATGCTCGGTGTAGAGCCGCTCTTCTTCCAGGTCGAGAGAAGCCGGATGGGGTCGTTCGGGCATCTGATCAGGATGGACCCCGAGCGCCTCATTGGTGAGGTGTTTCGGGCAACACCACTGGAGAAGACAGAGAGGCAGACACCGGACCTGCTGGAGAGACTATGTCACACAGCTGGCTGGGGAACGACTCGTCATCCTTCCGTGTGAGCTGGGGGATATAGCTGGGATGAAAGAAGCCTGGGCTTCCCATCTGAGGCTGTTGTACACGCAAGCCAGCCCCAGATAAGCGGTAGATGACAGAATGGCATATACGTACATGTTGAGAAAATCAAAGCGGTTGGAAAGATTTAAAAACCACTGTCAGTGTGAATATAAACGTTTTCAGATATTTAAATATAGTCAAATTACAAATGATTTTTAAATATAAAATATGTATGGCTAAAATTGTGACTTTTTTCCCCCTAAAATTAGCATCAAAGTGTATAGTTTTCAAAAAAGAAAAAATACATGGAATAATTTTATCTGAAACTTTGAAAACACTCATCTAAGGACTTAAATAGAGTTCCAATTTTACACAGCGTTCTCAAGAGGAAACAGAAAGATTGTTGTCTACTTTCTTCTTACAATTTTTTCTACCACATCGTGGTTCAGGGTTTTTATCTGTTCTAGACTACGTTGTGGTACACAGGAAATGAAAAAAAGCAGCTCTGCAGATGTATTTACTTCTCTTCCTGTAAATTATTTTTGACATCCACAAACAAGGGGTACGTAATTTCACAAAACCAAGTAATCTTTTCAAATGTAAAAAATGACTTTAAAATCTAAGAATTGCATTAGGCTGTAATGAAAAAGAACCAACTAAAAAGAAGTAGAGTTCAAGTAAGTAGTAAAGTTTATAAAAAAAATGTCAAGTTTTTATAAAATTGTCAGTTGTGTTGATCTGCAAGCTGGTAGCTTGCAGTTCTCCTCCCGTTCAGATTGTGGCGCTATTCAAAAATTAGCATAGAGGAAAAGAAAGCAGATCGGGAAAATTGTTTGCAGCTGTCGGCATGAGAGACAAGGTTTTAGTATTGTCAACACTAATATACCTGCTTTAAAAACTAGACGACGACTACCTCCGAAATCCAATTAACTGTGGATGTTTGTACACCGCTGACAATATGTGTGAGACCCAACTTGATAGTCTTATTTTTCGGCCTAATTTTTTAAACAAGTTTTTCACCCTCTTTTCCAGACTGCGGGTCAAAAATGGTCGCAATTCTTCGACTTGAAGGCCTGAGCCCCAAAGCGCGCACGGAGGATGTTCGGATTTTTTTCAAAGGCTTTCAAATTTTGGATGGAGGAGTTTTTATAGTAGGGGGAAGCCTCAAAGAAACTTTTATTGCCTTCAAAACCGAAACTGATGCACAACTCGCCCTGTGTTCTTCTGGACAACAGCTGAAAGGATCCAAGGTAATGTTGCATACTAGCAGCATGGAAGAGCTGAAGCAAAGACTAGATGCCATATTTCAAAGCCGTGGGAAGAAAGCAATTTTCTCGAGGGAAGTTAGCACGCTAGCTAAGGCTCCTGATGGTCAACGATCCCAGTCTACTCAAACAGCAGCAAATGACAGTGCGAATTTAATTGATGAAAAAAAAGCCCTCGACTCGGAGCCTGGATATATTAAAATCTACGGAGTGCCAAGTACAGTAACAAAGATGGATCTTTACACATTTTTAAATGAACCGTCTGTGCAGGAAGTTATTATGCATGTGAAGATGGGGCTCAGTCTAACCTGCCTTGTCAAATTAAATAAAAAAAGTGATGCAGTAAAAGCTCTTCGCTTCCACCATCAGATGCTGCGTACCATCCGTATTGAAGTGGAGCAAACTGATGAAAAAACGTGGGTTACTGCCATGGAATACTCTAAGAGAGTAAAAATCTCTGGTTTCCCATCAGAGCTCAAGAGGAGAACTACAGACATTCTACCACACAACTCATCAAAAAGAATCAAGCCAGCCTTTGACAAGTGGTACACTTGGCAAAAAGAATAACAAAGTTTCATATAAAAGAGTTGTTTGGATGTCCAAACACAAATAGATTGGAATCTACTTGAGGAAAAAAGAGCAACACATCAGTTGGATTGTTTTTGATATTTGACAACTTATGCAACAAATCTCTCAGCCCACCACGTGGGATCTGGAACCATTTAAGTATCACCTACCACAAAGACAAAAAAAATATTAATCATTAAATAAATGTTTCAAAGACTGTTCTTAAATTTCTTTCATACATTCAAAATAAATTTTGAAAACACATTGTCCAATTAATAACCAGAGTATTTGGTTAACATAATCTGTTTTTCAATGTTCAGAACATTTCTGTGACAGTTGAAGAGTTTCTTTATCTCTATGTATAGTTTTATGTAGTATTTTATTTTTGGTTTTATTAGCTATGGATATAAATTTGGCTAATCAGACAATCTTCATATGCAACTCTAGTTATTTTTTTTATTATTCTTTAACATACCAGCCTGTCAATGCCTGATCCCGTCAGACCTCAGAAGCTAAGCAGGCTGGGCCTGGGCTGTACTGGGATGGGAGACCACCGGAACCCCACGTGCCACAGTGGGACGGCCGTTGAGATTAAATTGCTGTTGTGTCCCTGGGCAAGACACTTCACCCACGTTGCCTTGTCTGAATGGTGTGTGTTTGATTGGTTGGTGAAGGTCAGAAGGGCCGATGGTGCAAAGATGGTCAAAGAAGAAGAGAAGGAAGATGCGTACATCAAAGGATAGAGAAGAGAAACATCAAGACTCTAGGACATAGGATAGGAACTTTGAATGTTGGGATTATGACAGGAAAAGGTAGAGCGTTAGTTGACATGATGCAGAGAAGGAAAGTAGACATCCTTTGTGTCCAGGAGACTAGATGAAAAAGTAGCAAGGCTAGAAGTGTAAGAGCTGGGTTCAAGTTGTTCTATCATGGTGTATTAAAGGAAGAGGAATGGTGTATGAGTTATTGTGAAAGAAGAGTTTGTTGGGAATTTAGGTGAATTAAAAATTAAAGTTGGCTTCAAGTCACTAAAATTTAGTACTATACACATTATGAGACTATAAGACAAACATATTCAAAAACTCAACAGGACCCAAAAACAGGCAGAACAAGTACATTTACTATTTTATTGAATCTGATTACGTAAAGAAAATATAAGAAAGACAATATATCACACATTAAAAACAAAAACAAACTAGACGTCTTGAACGTGTCATATTTGGTTATGGTAACTTTATGAACTCTTTTTATATATAAAAAACCTTTCAACAGTTTGACATCCATTTGAGTGCAGTGCAGAGAAATTTCAGTTGCCATCTCTACTGGTAATGGTTGGGTGGACAATTGGAATATCTTGGTGGACCTGCAAAATACAAATTAAGTCTTAACTCGCTCATTCATTCACGTGACACCCACTCCAGTTCCCTCAGCTGAAAAAATAAGAACTTTTGTCACACACGTAACCATTACAGTGTTGTTACCCTTAAATTCAATCTTGCCCAGAATAAGTTTTCAATGTCACTATCCTGCAAGTTTTTATGCCAAATCTACAACACTGAGGTCGCCCATTCCACCCATTTGGAGTGTGCACTATCAGGAAGGAGAAAGTCTTAACAAGAACAGAAAAAAATAGTGCAAAAAGCTAGAGTTAAGAAACGCTATCTTACTAGATAAGAATAGGAAAGAGTAAATATGAATGAAAAAGGCTTTCTCAAGGAAAATCTATCAGGTTAACAAATTAGATCTGTACCTGAATAGTTATTGGAGTACTGGCTTGGGAACTTTGAGACTGAAGATGGGAAACTTGTGGAGCTGTTTGGTAAACTTGGAAGACTTGCAACCTTTAAAAAAATATTAACCTTATATGAATGTTTTATTTGAACATTGATTTCAATTATGAGTTTTTGAAAAACGTAGTTTTAAGTGAGCTTCCTACCGTCGCCACACTCCCAAGTCTGTACTCCATCAGCGAATCTGTCAGTTTCTGCGTCACTTTGAGGACTAACTGTGCGTCAGCCTCATTTTTTATCTTGAAGTTATCCTGAAATACATTTTCACCATTAGTTACGGTCATGCCGGCATGTTGATTTAAATGACAAACAACAACAACTGTTCCAACCAAATAATTGAAATCCTGAATGATACCTACCAAATATGAGAACAGTGTGTTATGAAGATTGTTCCTGCCAGTGCTACCACTGGTGTCTGAAGCTGATTCCAATAATTCTTGTTTGGCTAGTGGTTTATTTGTGAAACTCTGATTGTCTTGGAAGTCACCAGCATACGCATTTCTTTGGTTAACATTTCCTAGTCCACTTCCTCGATAGTCTTCTCCACCACATGGACCAAAACCATTGCTTCCTTCAGGTTGGTGATAATTCACATCTGAGAGAAAACCTTGATTCATATCTGGCCTTTCAGGGTTAAAGTAATCTTGCCCTGACATGTAGCTTCCGTAACTGTTTTTTCCGCAAGGACCAGCTGAATAGTCGTTGACTGGACCGTAGTAATTGGGATACTCTTCTGAAAACCCTGATTGGAATCTGGAGCCTGTGAAATACATGTTTATTTTACAGTGTGATAAAAGCATTTATGTACATAGATTCTTTCACAAAGTAGAGGAAAAAACATTTCCAAAAATAAAAACTCACCAAGTGGAGGCCCTATTGGACCCATTCCTGGACCTTGTGGTGGTCTGTATTTAGGAACAGCAGAGCCTAAAGTGTTAATGGAAGAACAAAAACAACTTGGTCAAAAAGTCAACTGGTGCATCATCTTAACCAATGCAAAATGTAAATTTATCTTTTTATTATTTAAACAAAAGTACACAAACCAGAGAGGATATTAAAACTATGTAAATTTGGATTGGCAGAAAATGTCTTATATGATAAACCACAAGATGGAATCTAGTATTGTATTTTTACCAACTGTTACCAAATACATTTTTTTATCAATTACACCAATGCTGCGGCATGCACCAAATGAGGTAATTAACAGTCAAAACTTTAATTTGGCAAGAAAAAACTGATAACATTACACATCAAAATGTAACTTAAAGGGCCCGTCTCATGCAAAATAACTCTTTTCACATTGTATCCTATGCACATACACACGCTAAATGTGGGGTTTGTAACATGCATTACACGATAGTTATGAAAATATATTGATTTGGTGGAGCGCAGTCACAGACCCGGAACTCTGAAAGGCTGGTATTGCTCTTCCCCCCCACCCGTCCTGAGAAAGTACAAGCTCCGCCCTCTGCTCACTGAGCCACTATTCCTTCGCCCATCTCTGAGCGGGAGGGGAAAGGCACTTTCTCCTTGAAGACATAGCTACAAAAAGCGTGTTTCAAGCAAGAAAATAAAAAAGACACAGAGCAGCGAACCAGCCTGTATATTGGACGTTGAAAGCGAGTTTGTGAGGGCGTAAGGCCGGAGTGGAGGCGGGTGAGGAGGGCGGGCGGTTGGTGAGGAGGGAGGGTTTGCTGCGGAGGGGGGCGTGTGCGAAGTCCGTCCTGGCTACGTCAAATGCGTCATACTTTAGACAGCCGCGTCATACTTTACACATCTGCTCATTTGTTGTTTTGTCTAAGCGTACCAGAAATCCACAGCAATTTGTGAAAAACAGGCTAAATCAATCTAGAAACCCCTTTGGTGACATACACAAGGCCCGGACATCACTCTTACAAGGTAGAAAACTCTGGAAAGTCGATTTTGCATGAGATGGGCCCTTTAATTTGAAGGACACAGTATCAATAAACTCAAGTTCCCGATTACTAAACACAAATGACTATTTCGTGTAATCCCTCATTCATCCAGGAGGGATCCATCGTACAAAAGGCTTCGAAGTGGTCTTCTGGACACTGTATCGAGACGTTTCGACTTACATCCAGAAATCATTTGCAATCTGAGTCAATGGTCTGAGAACTGGTTCTGTACTGTATATACCGAGTTCAAAATCCCTAAGGAGGAGATAACCCTAACAAGCCTGTATCAAACTGTAATTGGACAGGTAAGTAACCTGTTTACAAAAGTAGGAATGGGTTTAGCTAACCTCTAAAATTATCTAGTTGTCATCTATCATCCTAACCGAAACTGACTTAAAAAAAAAATCAATGTATCTTACAATTTTAGCAAAGGATTAGCGAGGAGGTGTGAGCAATTTGTTTATGATGGCATAAACACAGTATTAGAACTTACGAAGTCCTTTGAAGGCCAATACATCACAGGGCTCCTTCAGGATTACCTAAAATCCACAATAAAAACATTAAATTACCAACTACTAATCCCACCAGCAAAAACACACCAGGAGTACACATGAAGACAATGAAGGAGACTAAAAAACACTAGTAACACAACTGGTGCATTTGCTTCTGATGAGGCGGTGGATGTTCTTGGATCTTTTCCCAAACCTGAACTAAATTATCCGCCAACTGCAAGACAGACTATGGTGAATCTTGGTGTTGGTGGATGGATTGTGACATAATACCAGAGCTTGGATATACTTTTCAGCATTGAAGGTGCTTTTCCAGATGTGTAAGCAACCCATGCCACATGCATTCATGCAGCCTCACACCATCAGAGAAGTAGGCTTCTGAACTGTGCGCTGATAACAACTTGGGTTGTCCTTATCTTCTCTAGTTCAGATTATATGGCATCCCAGTTTTCCAAAATGAACTTCACATTTTGATTCGTGTCACCACAGAACAACTGTTCACTTTGCCACAATCCATTTAATACAACCCTTGGCCCAGAAAATATGCCTGCGCTTCTGGATCATGTTTAGATATGGCTTCTTTTGGGACCTTTAGTGTTTTAACCGGTTACGGCGAATGGCCCGGCGGATTGTATTTACCAACAATATTTTTTGTAAGTAGTACTGAGCTTGTGCTGTGATTTCCATTACAGTGGCATTCCTGTGTGTGATGCAACGGTGTCTAAGGGCCCGAAGATCACGAGCATTCAGGATGGTTTTCCGGCCTGACCCTTGCGCACAAAGATTGTTCTGGATTCTTTGAATCTTTGGAGATGCTATTATGCACTATAGATGATGATGATATTTTTCAATTGCATTATAAAGAACTCCACCCACATAACATAATGACAAAAAGAAACTATTTACAAAAATTATTTGACTCTTAAACATAAACTGTTTGAAGCGCATAAAAAAAGGAAAAGCTTTCATTTACCTTTATTTGTCCTCTCCCTTCCATTTTCTCCACTTCAGCTACAGCAGTTTTAACAATCTTTCTTACATTATGGTCTTTGATAGCATCTTCCTCTTCACATGAAACTTTGTCAGGATAAAACTTTTTCTGTATAAAAAAAAAGAATACATTTTACATCAGTGACATTTGGCCATGTGTGCAGAATCATAAAAATGCTTTACTTGCCAGGTATCTTAAGCCGTGCTTCCAGCCTTTCACATGATCAATAATATCATGCTGTAAGCGTGACAGTGAACAGAGTTTGCACTGGTAATGTGGTGGCACAGATTTACTTGGGCTTCGGTATTCCCACACATAGTCAAGGCCTTAAAGACATGCAGAAGATAGTACTTATTTGTTTTCGTTTGTCTAGAAAAAAAAAACCAAGTCCCTGTGCTTACCAATAATAGAATGTGTGATCCCTTTCAACATTTGGCTTAGCGAGGGCATGGTTTGTAAAAAATTGCCTTTTGAGAACACTGAAAAGACACAAGAGAAGTGAGCAAAGCACAAGGCACTTATACGCCAAGTTCATCCTGAAAATGCAAACACAATTTAGTAGAAGCCTCCAACGTACACAGGTAGAATCTGTCAGAAGGGTTTTGTTTTCTGGCACAGTTTGGAGAACAGTGGATTGATGTCTTTGTGTATTGATTTTATACCTTGATCTATGCAATTTTCAAATGAAAACTTGGTGTGAGAGGGTTACGACGTGTTGGAAATAGGCGTTCTCAGCTACGTCCCCTATAGTACATTTCGAGGTGGACAGCAGAACACACCCCTTATCATAAACTGCCTTTCAAAGTGCTCATTCACCAAAAATGGCACTGTTAAGCACTAACGAAGCAGTCTATCAGCCTTTGAATGATTTTCTTTCCAAAAAATTTTAGAAAGTAAATAAGAGCAAAATAAATAAATAAATGACATAATCCCACCAAGTATCACACAGGCAGATGATTTAAAAAAACTGAATACTGCAAACAGCAGCACTTAAAATTCAGTATTAAAAAATGTATTACAACATTAAAATGTTGATTATCGAAGTTGCAACTTGTGAGGTTGCTACAATGACCCATGAACTGAGCCGTTACCAATGGTAAAAGTTGTATTTTCATTTTCCATAACGATAATTTGTGACAACTTAAAGGTTTTCTAGGAAACAGTGATTCCTGACCACCAAAAATCACTGTATGGCACCACAGTAGCACCGTGATCACAGAAGGATCACAGAGTGGGGAACATGTCACCGCTGTCAATATGAAGCAGAAAACCTCAAGTTACAGCTTGAGGTTCTGAGCACCAAGGTATTAAATGAACTCACCTATATCAGCAGAATGCTGCAGCTGCTTTTTCTGTAAGCACAGGGATAAACCCATAAGAACACACACATTAAAAAAAATAGTGACAAGAAGACACTTGGCAGAGAACCGAAGAATGAACTTGATCATCAATAGCGTCTTGGTCAAATAGGAGGAAGGTAAACCTGCATCATTTATCATACTCAGTGTTTGATTTGTGCCCATTTTTAATTTGGAGAGATTTATTTATACCTTTTTCTTTTTCTTTGCTTTCGGGCGTTTGCTCTCCGGTGGGGGCGGATTTTCAGCGGTCGGGGTCTGCATCTCTTCCATTGTTTCCATGAGAAAGATCAAATCTATATTTAAAAGAGATGTCATGATGGTTATGTAATACAACCATGATAAGACCCAAAAAATATGTATTTGTGCATGTCAGACAAATTATAAACCATTGCAAACCGAGATTAATCCAGCACTACATTACGTTTCCTCATAAAATCAAAATAATATTTAAGTAATTATATCATTTATAGGAAGATTTCAAATGATTGTAGTTTACAAATAATCCATCCATACCTTGCAGATGAACAACAAATAGTTGTGTTACAGCGCAGGTAGATGATGGATGACGCCTGCTGTGTACCAAACAAAGCTTCCGCTCTGAAAACATAGCAGGCCACACATTTCGCCTATCCAAAATCATTGTACATTTCTCTTGATCGTTTTATTTTAATCAAACTTATAAATTTAGTTAAATATAACCAGTACAACAACTTTAATTTTTAATTAAATATTGTGCAATCGTAGAAGTTGTAAAAAAAAAAAAAAAAGTCATTGTCAGGACAGCTATGAGGTGCGTTTGATTTTATACCGGGGCTTGCCGGATGTTATTTGTGCACATGTAAATCTATCTAAAAAACAGTTGTTTTTAATAGCATTTACATATTATTTTATCATATTTTTGTACCATTATTAAGAAAAAATAGGTAGAATTAGAGAAATCAATGTAATTGATTTTATGCTTTCTAAACAAACCCTGCAATTGTTGAGCTGAACACAATCGGCGGGCGGGTTTTGAAAAAAAAAAAAAAAAAACATTGAAAAGAGCCACTAATCAAAGAATCGGATAAATGACCACGACGGGAAGAAACACTTAAATTTAATAGAAAAAAAAAAAACAGGGATTTGGTTAAAAACTTGACTTAGAGGTGAGTTAAGAAACATTAAATGTGACCATGCTTGTTTGCACGGCTAGATGTGACTTGTATGTTAGCAACATGCTAGTTGTGTTTGCACATGGTGCTTTCTTAATGTATGAATGACTAAACATCAACTATTAATGCAATTTTATTTAAAAAACAAAACACATTTTATATTAAATATGATTGTAATGTTTCTTATTTACATACAGATTGCAAATTAATTTGTAACAATGAAGGCCAAAAAGAAGAAGAGGCAGGATGATTTCCAGAAGATCAAGTTAAAAGTAGGGAAGAAGAAACCTAAAGCTGATAATGTGACTAACACTAATTTTCGTACAAGAGGAATCTACCTATCTGAACAGTTAAAGAGAGACCTCAGTGGTCCTACAACCCACAGACAACTGGGTGTCAATGTAAGTTTGATAAACCAAAAATCTCACATTTTTTTGTGTATATTTTCAATTGATTTCATTCTCTTTGCAGGATCTTCTGTCCCAGCTTCATCATTATAATGCCAATGTGAAACACAGTGCCTTGTTGGGTTTGAAAGAGCTGTTGTCCACTTGTCCCTCTGTGTTGGATCAACATCTGTCACGCTTGCTCTCTGAAGTGGCTGCTGTTCTCACAGATAAAGATGGCAATGTTCGTATGGCAGCCACACGTGTTCTCAGGTATTAGAATCAATGTTGATGTCTATTTAAAATTATAAATAGATCTCTTTGTTTCCATTTCAATTAATCCATTTCTATTTTTTGCAGGTTTATTGCACAGTCTGTACCAGTAGAACGAGTGGCGCCATTTTTTCCTCTCCTTAGTGCTCACCTGTCTTGTGCCATGACTCACATCGAGCCAGTTATTCAAGAGGATGCCATGAACGTTCTGGATGTGTTCCTCGAGCACTACCCATCACTCCTAGCTGAACGTTCAGCAGTACTCCTCACTAACTTCCTGGAGTTGATCTCTCACAGACAGAACACTGGAGTAGCCAAAAAAGGTCAGAATTTTAAAGAGCGGACCTGGGCGCTGTCAGTCAACCCTGATAGGTCTGTGACTAGTCAGCAATGGCGACTCTCTGTTCTCCTCAGGTACGAAAGCAACTTGCTCGCAAAACATAAAATCCTAAAGTCAAGTTCTTAATCGCACTTCTTTCTTCTATTGATTTTCAGACTTGGGCGATTTTTGCAGGCGGTTGTTGAGGAAAGACCCATGGAGGAAAGTGATACATCTGTACGAAGTGACGGGGTATTTGACTCAAGTGGAAAAAGTCAGGTTAAACCTTTAATTTTCAACTGGGAGGATCTCATTTATAACAAAGTTGGAATTAAAATGTACGAACATTCTGGAGCCAAGCCCACTCCTCACTCCACTTTCAAACTGAGGTATGATACAGCAGACTTCAAACAAAAGAACTAAATACAAAGTAAAGACTATTGAAATGAACACACGTCATTCTGTTTTGTGTCATCTTCTTTCACTCTCACCAAACAGACCTGAGGTGGGCCTGAAAACAACAATAAATGAGGGTCTGGATTCGATTGAGACTGTACAGAGCTTTGCAGCTACACTCGTTCCTCTGCTTTTAGAAGTATGGGTAGAAGCCAGTGCAAATGACAGCAGCTGTAACAACTCAGAAGGTGCTCATCTGCTATCCCCAGACACCATGTCGGTGATGTTTCAGGTTTTGACCATTTTGCAGTTGCTGAAAAAATTGGCTCCGCAGCAGGACAATCAAGAAGCACTGGTGAGATTCCTTTTCTCTTATTTGATTATTTTCTAAAAAAGAAATCTTACAAGTAGCATTTTTTTTCTTCCTGTTCAGGACGGGTGGTTTCGTAAAGAATATTTGGAAGACTTCAAGCAGCATTTCCTAAAAAACTTTCCTTATGGCACTCGAGATACACCCAAACATAAGAAGAAGGTCGATCTCAAAAGGTACTAGGGTCAGAAATGGAAATAAGATACTGCTTATTATTTTTTAAAGTTTATGTGTTTGTTATGTCAAAGATTCATTGATGCACATGGTCTTTGAATTTGGTGGTGTGTAAGATGGGTCATCCATGATATGTTTTACTATAAATCTATCTCTGATTGGCTCTCTAGCAGCCCTTAGTTTTATTGTTCCTACGAGCGTATGCATGGATATACATACACTAAAATGTATAAATGTCGCAAAATTGCAACATATGAAGTGTTGAGGAGTCTGTTTGGTGAAGGAGGAACTAAGCTTGGCAAAGTTTTCAATTTTACTGTGTGACTCACATTTTTGCCCCACCTCTGAGCACAAGCTACGACTGATCCATTTTTTTCATTCTTTGGCTCTTTTCTCACTTTCACACACTTGGATAAACACTCCCAATGATGGTTTCACCCATTTTCAGACCTTCCTTGTTATCAGCAGTTGCAGTGTTGCCAAATACTCGCTGAGTGTGTTACATGCTCACCGCTCTCCTGCCACTTAGTTTGCTGTTAATTGAACTACCTCACTCTACCTTATGGTACTTGAATCACACCCAAACTGACGTAGAAGATTGATCTCAAATGTCAAAGCTGGAAATAAAATCGGATTTTTCTGGACCAGGTAGAAGTTGCCTGGAAGAAGAAGCCGCAGCTTCACTGATTGGGCTGCTGATTGTAGTAGTCTTAATATCTTAAAGTGACTTCAAGTATTTCTGCAAACTACTCTTTTAAAAGAATTGAAATATTTACTGTAAAAACACATTTACCCACTATACTGTATGTTACTCAAACAGTTTAGGTTGAGCTAATTTCAGTGCTAGCTAAAAATCCTAAAGAAAAATCTACTTAATTTCAATTCTGTTATATTTTAGTTTCTGCATTGACTATTAAATGACTTTGATCGACCGAGTATAATATTGTTTGTAAATCTGTTGTTTTCTACTCTTCAGGAGTAAGCAGAATGCCACTGTGCCCACTGTAACGGTGGAGCCTCTTGCCTTGAATATCACACTTTGCCAAGTGATGGTGTCCCTCAGCCAGAAACAGAGCCTCAGTGGAGAGGCAGATGGAGACTGGCTGACACTGCTGAGGACTTTTGTACAAGATACTTTAGGGAGCGGAGTGAAGCTGAGCTACAAACAGCTGCACATGCTGCTTGGTACTGTCTGGAAAATGGTGTTCACGCAAAAGAGCAGAGGTAAGTTTTGAGTTTAGATTCATTCAGCTCAAAAACACAAAAATAAGAGATTCAGTGTGAACTTAAATCAAGTCTTTTCAACTGCTAAATTGAATAAAGATTTAGCAAACCTTATATTATTTACTTCCTGTCCACAATACCAGTATAAATTGAGTAAATAAACTTTTTGATGGCCATATGTCACACCATAAAAACATGAGCTGCACCACAGTGTTATGACAGATGCACATTAATTCCCATAAATAAGGGGTGTCTAACTCCAGTCCTGGGGGGCCAGTGTACCGAAGGTCTTCCATGTATTCCTGGTTCTACACAGCTGATGCACATAACGTGAAATCAATAGCTAATAAAATTTGGCACATTGACTCAATAACGGATCAAGTGTGAAATATTTAATGACTTCAGTTTGAAAATTTAGAAAATAAGTTTGTATAACATAGTATTTTGAAGAAAAAAAATGACAAAGGCTGTCTTTCGCTGCCTCGTGTCCTGTCACAATATGCGACTGGATGCTCCTGCGCATGCCTAAGACGCATCCAAACTCCGCCCTACGATGCAATCTCTGTTAAACTGAGCTTCTTTTTAGGATGGAGATAGGGTTCAGGTTTAAATAAGGGTAGTGGTAAAGGTTAGAGTAATCACAGGTTTAGGTGTAGATAAAAAAATAATGTGCCAGTGAAAGCAATGCAATCGCATACATCAAGGGTATACAACTGAGGGAGGTGGAGTTTGTTTGCATCATGGAAGCGCCTGGTCACATATCTTGGCAAGGCTGCAAATCTTGACAGAACACCAGCTCATAATCAAGTAAAAATTTTTGTCATAAAACATGTCCCTTTTCCTGCCACTTAGCTCCTTTTTCTTCTGCATATGTAACACGAGGACATTGTTCACCAATATGTGGATATAAAATACATTTTTTTAGTATAATAAACATTAATGTGCTTGTTTTCATGCAGCAGTGACAGACGAACTTTTAGCAGCAGTTTATGTTTACTACAAGCAAAGGAACCTCCCGCTGCAGACACGATCTCTGCTGCTTTCATTCTACAATAAACTCTACCTGCAGGAGCAGGGACAACCACACATCGCCAGGTAATCTCTTTATCTAAGATGAAGGAGATAACAATTGTTTTTGGACTGCTCGTTTGGAAACTATAAATCTTTTGTGGGTTATGATAAAACGCATATTTTGTTGTTCTTACTTTATGGTTAAAATTATGTTGCAGTTTAAAAAGCAATGCTATCTGCTTTGGTTTACTTTGTTTTCAAGTCTAATTTTGTTTCTCTCCCGACATCTGCTCAGGAGCAAAGTGCTTTCTCATTGGTTGGCGTCTCTTCCTGTTCAGCTGTCTCAGCTCGGCCACCGTAATCCCACTCTTTCCGCACAACTTTTAACTTCCATTCAAGCTGCTGTTTCCCGCGGGAACAAAGAGATGCTCAACAGTCTGCAAACTCATGCCTGCAAACTCTACGGTGAGCATTCTGTACATATTCGTAACCCAGTTGTTTTTGATAATTCACTCATCACCAATTCTTGGAGAGCATGAAGCTTGTTTTGTCTTTTATTGAATTGTCATCAAAGAAAACTTCACTGTCTTAACTATTTGAAAACTATTTCTCTTCTACTGAATGAGGTCAGAGATAGAAAAACATTTGAGAAAAAAAAAACATTTTTTTTTAACTGTATTAAAATTTTCATCAAACAAAATTTAGGATTTAACCTGAATTTGAATAAAATCTTTACTGAAGGTTGTGGGAATCAAAATAATCTCGTTTTTGTACTACAGAAATAAAGAACATGTCCTCTAGGAGACAGCATAACTTCATGTTCTCCATTGTGGAAAACTTATAAAACTGAGTTTTATAAGCAGAATTTGCTGGATATGTGAAAAAGGAGGACGGTCAGATAGTGAGACTGCTGTGTCACAGAGAGGGCCAGGAGGAGGGGTCTCTGATAGAAACTACAGCAGAGCCAGCATTTCACCATCACAAGACTTCTTTTGTTTACAGCCTTCTGACATCAGCGTGTGCGTCAGAGATGGACTGAACACCACACACACATGCAGTCACAATCTGCACACTTACTGCCAGTGATGTTTTCCCTGTCCATCTCTTTTTCTCTTTGTGCAGTTAAGATTATTCAGTGAGCACCATGATTTATGCAGGTTGTGTCCAAGGAGGCAGCTGTGCATCATTCAATGTTCTTCTGTGTTAATGTTTAAGATCCACAGGAAGGAGTTATGGTGCTGTTACCAGCAGAGTCGCAACAGCAAATGGTGCAGCTGCTCTACTTCCTCCCTGAGTTACCCCTGACCCTTCTGGTCAATCTGAGCGGCTGCTGTACTGCTGGACGGATCTCTGCCAGCCTCTCTGCATCGCTAATTCGTATCATACATTTTAGGTGAGATTATGACCTCCCCATTGTGTTGAAGAAACTTAAATGAGTGGAAATGGTGTTTATTAAAGTTAGAATGTCTTTAAATAGTTTATAACAATTTGAGGGAGGGCATGAAAAACATCTACATGAACCACCACAAGATAGCAGTATTGCACTTTCACAAAAGAATGTTGTGGCGGTTTGGTTTCTTACCTGCTCGGTGATGGATGCTGATGTGATCTGTTTAGTTTATATTCTATGAGCAGATTACACTCAGATGCACGTCTGTGGCTTACCTTTCCTGAGCAGAATTGATTTGATTATTTTAATTTCTTCTTCCTGTGTCAGTGGGCTAAAGTTATACAAATTTTAAGTTGGGTAATGGTGAGTTCACGAGGGATGGGATGAGTGCGTAATGGATTTGATACAAAGAGCTCTTTGGGAGGTTGGAATGCAACATCGTCATAGAGTCTTGAGAGGACTATCTTCATGTGCCCCTAGTCTGCACAACACATTATTCACACACACAAATCTACTGTTAAAAGATTTCTCAACTCAGGACATAGAAACATATTCATAAGTACCCGGTGTGCGTTTTTTTTTTTTTCTGAATGAGTTGTTACAAAATGCATAGCAACAAATGCTGAGAGAACAACAAATGCAGTTAGGATTGCTTTTGTTTTTCCCAAAATAATTATTTCGAGTTTTTATATTTGATATGTTATGTTAAATTTTTGCTGATATTTGCCAGGTCGTCTATGAGTGGCTGGTCAGTTGGGAAACAGGAAGCAGCTCTGCAGGATGTGGACTACATCAGCTTTCTGTTCTCGACCCTCATCGGCTTCTCATCTGAAAATCTCACCAACCTGCAGGACGATGAGAACATCCTGCCCTCCACCCCACTCTCACCACTCTGCCTCTACCCCACCTCACTGGAGCAGTTTACCCACCACTGGGATGTCATAGAGGTGCGTGTTTGTTTTTACGGTCATCTCAAAAGTCCAAAACAAGCCCCACTTTCTCTCAGAAGTCAAGTAAGATGAGTTTAGACCAAATTGATACTGAAACATTATTTTTGTATTCTAGTGCAGTTTTAGTCCCCCTGGTCCCTGTCTGTCCATCACACAGAGCTCAGAGGGTGGAAGCTTTATCGTGACAGTCCTGCTGAGAGGGGAACCTTTATTACGTCGCGCAGGTTGGAGATGCGTAGTTATCGGGCATAGTGGATATGCACAAATGCTAATGAGAGCCCATGGCATGATGGGAGAGTGACATTTCAGCGCAGAAATTACTGTTAACGTAACTATGCCCTGGGGCAAGTGTGTGTGTGAGCTTGTGGGGGGCTTATAATCACTAATTCAGCCCTTCAATTAAGGTCTCAGATCCTACTTCTCTCATCTCTCTGTCTGAGTCAATCACCGGCAAGTGGCGGGAAGGAAAGATTGAGGGGGATGAGGGGGGTCTGGAGGCAAAAGGGAGGGGTGGCAATAAGGAACGAACCGTGTCAGATTTGCTTCAGCTAACGAGACAAGATTGTTTAATGACGAGAGAATGCCAACAGGTGTGCTGTCCAGACACACCTTCCACACTTCAATTTGATAAAAACTAATGAGAAATTTGATTTGGATTTTATGAAGAAAACAGTTCTTTTCTTTTTACTTTTCAAAAAGTTGGTGTGGTTTTATTTCATTCAAAGTCTGAACTGGTTCTCCCCACCTCAGCAAAGTTATTTCAAAGAGATAAAACACTGAATGAATCTGCAAATAAAAAGTTTCAACTCTTTTTGTTTTTTTTTAACTATTATTTATTAGAAATAAAAAAAAAAATCAAATTAACTATAGCTAGACTGAAAATTCTTACAGTAAAAACCTTTTGTGAATTTTATTTTTCTAAAATGTTGCTTTATATTCTTTTTCAGTTATTGTTTTTTTTTTAATTCCACCAAGAATATTTTTTCATAAGCTGCTTGTATGTTACACATTCAGGATATTTAAGTGTTTAAAGTGATATCAGCTGTTACTGTGTGTCACTCTTTTAAGACTTTTTTTTTTTTTAATGAGATACATGGATTTGTATACAAATGCTAAAAAATGGACAAATCTTACTTTAGGTAGTCTGCCACTGCTTCGAAACAATGAGTTCCAAGTCTCAGTGCTTCGACATCCTACAAAATGGCATTTTCAAGTACCTGGTGAGTAGCGGCGTTTTTTTATTTGGAAAAACTTATTATTACTAGATGTTATTTTACAAGTAATTAAATGACTGTTTTTCAGATTAAGTTGGAGGTGATTCCTGACAGTCTAGCAGCTGGCTTGCTGAGAGCTGTCTCCAGATTACTAGAGCTGTCCATTCTACCGGTGGAACCTGTGCTGCACTTCCTGTCTCAGTGTCTTCTCAGTTTGTTGGCTCTAATCGTAATGATGCAACTCGAAGCTCCTTCTGAAACAAACCACAAAAGGTCTCAGGAGTTTGATGTTTACCAATTATAAAGAAATATATCTAAACTGCTGTAAACCTCCTTGGTTGATGTTTGCAGGGAGGCAGTTTGGGGCGCCTGTGTGACAGCGCTGAGCAGCGTTCCCCGCTTACTGCGGGTTGTTTTACAGTCGATGCATGTCGGGGAAATGAATGAGGAGGAGCTCCCTCAGCTCGGACAGATCCTCTCCATGCTGCTGCAGCACACACCACTTCATAACCAGATGTTGGCCAATGCTGCTCTGCTTCAAGAGATCATACAGCAAATCACGGTATAGTTTCAAACACATGATTAGAATTTAGATGAAGCGTTGAACAATTTTTATTAAAGAGATTTTTTTCACCTGATGTACTGTGGACGTTTGTGTTTCAGAGGTATCCCAGAGGTGCGACCAGAGAGCGCTGGATGACAGATTTGCTCTATTGTTACAGTGTCACAGTGGCTCACGGCTCCTCTGCACACCGGAGAGGAATGTACTAAGCTATCACACAAGTACAGTGTGTAATTTAACCTGCAAATCTATCAGTAAAAATCACAGAAACACAGGCGGATAGCAGCAAGTAAATGTAACATTTTCGTTTTAGTGACTATTCTCAAAGTGATGTTTTGTTTTTTTAAATAAACTTTGAACTTTTCTTTGTTAATCTTTGTTTACTGATATCTTTTTTTTTCCTTCAACACCAGACCAGCATGGGTTCTGGGAACAAAGCGGATCTTTATTAAAAATATAAATGGCTAAAACCATTACAAAATCAGATCAAAAGTAATTTCACGTTAATCTTTTATAGATTTTACTTTATTGTTTCTTTAAATGCATTAAAAAAAAAAAAAAAACAAACTTCAAAGTATATACATTCATGAATAACAGAGTTGATTATTTTAAAAAGAAAAAAAAATTGAGAAGAAAAGTGTTTCACTGAACTGATATGCAGGGTGAAAGTGTGTGTGTGTGTGTGTGTGTGTGTGTGTGTGTGTGTGCGCGTGTGTGTCAGCAGCTGCAGGTGGGCTATCTGTATGACCGGCTGTTGATGGACTGCCTCATTTTCCACAACGAGTGGAAAGGTTATCTCTGTGTATGTGTGTGTGTGAGAGCAATGGAGATCGTGGGAGATGGCGTGTGTATGGCTTCTTACCACAATGGATGAAAGGTTATCTTTTACACTAGACATTTTTGTTGACTTAACCCTCTGTGAGGTCATGATTTAGATGTGATACAGCTGGCAAAGTGAGCGTTGTGTGAAAAAATTTAGCAAAAGTGACTTCTGTCGACCAGTTGCACATATTTTGGGAGGGTGTGTATTCAGTGCTTTCCCCGGCCTTTGGTCCCCTGTCCAGCACTGTGTGGTCTCAGATGGTATGAGAAATGCTTTGCTTGATTCATGGACTCAGTAAGGTGCACGAAGTCCAAACCATTCACTAGGAAAAACAAGACGGTTAACTCTCTATGAAATGCTTTTTGTTTTGAGTGTTTGTGTACTCACACTGACTCTGCGTACGCAGAGGGACCTCCAAAAGCAGATGAGGTTGGGCGTCCCGAAACGAATGCCCTTTTCGAGATACATAGTTTCCTAAAAAAAAAAAAAAAAAAAAAAAACAGGCACGTGATCCCCCTTTTCATAGATCCGCATTCCGGATCTATGAAACCGGAATGTGTTGCTGTGTTACGATGTGCCTGTTTAACTGGTAAAGTGAAGATGGTGTCACGCCCATCTACTATTGTGTACTCTTAAATCTCGTGTGGACACAGTCTCAAGTGTGACTGGCTCCATAGCTCAGTGGTTAGAGCACTGGTCTTGTAAACCAGGGGTCGCGAGTTCGATCCTCGCTGGGGCCTGATGTTTGTTTTTGACAGTAATTTTGTGTTTGTAGAAAAAACACACATCCAAATAAATTAAGAACTGTTTTGTATAGATGAAACAGACCAGTACACACCAGGAATAAGTTTCACAAGTGAACTAATCTCAGCCATTTAGATTTAGCCACTCATATTTGAATTTATTTTTTAAATCTGTATGGATCAATAACTTCCTTATTGATATTCTGTGTGTAATATAGACGTTTAGCGTTCTGAACCGCTTATCTCTAATGGGGTTGCAAGAGCCTATCCCAGTGGATTTCAGGCGAGAGGCAGGGTGCACCCTAAACAGGTCGCCAGTCTGACGCAGGGCCCCATACACATAATCGTCCACACACACACTCATTTCATAGTAGCCAAATAACCTAACATGCATGTTTTTGGAAAGTGGGAGGAAACAAGGGTACCGGAAGAAAACCCACACATGGATGGGACAATCAGTGTTTCAAGCCTCGTCCCACCTGGGGCTCAAACTCCGACCTTCTTGCTTAATTTCTGTGTGTGTATCATTATTTTTTAGATGTAAAAATAAAACAAAACAAACAAATGGTATTTTTTAAGTGTATGATCATTTAAAAACAAAATACCTAATAATATAGTAAACAGTACGGTCTAATGTGTATTTGTGTGTCAGATGTCTTTGCGTTTTATTGAAATAGTGGAAGATGGAGTGAGAAAAATAAGTCTAGTGAATGTGGGGTGTGGGGGTTTGTATGTTCAGCGGATTGCCCTACGCAGTCGTCTGACATTCCCCCTGACAGGTTTGAACTTTTCACAGTGCCAGGACTGTCAGATAGAGAGAAGGAAAGAAAGAGTGAGACTAGGTGAGGTGGGGGAGGAGAAAACCACGTCAGAAGGTGGGTTCCGAGTGAACACTCTTTCAGTTCGTCTAAAATTGGAAGGGGGCACGTGTACGTATGTATTTTGGCACAGCAGGGTTTCTGCCCATCCTCACATCATCACCTGGTGATGTTATGAAGGTCAAGACTGTCTGTGAAGTGAAACCATAACAGCAGTTTTACACAGGAAACTGGATTGAGGTATTTTAAGCAAGAACCTTCAGAAACTTTTCAGTATGAAAAGTACTATATTAGTGCAGCAGGGGGGAAATAATAAAATACAGCATTTACAATCATATATTTATAGAAACGATCTCTCTGCATCCACGCAAAATATTATCGACGCTTCTTTTTTTTCCCTTTGACTTCATATAGTTCAAATATATTGAATATTTCTTAATCTTAAACGTTGGGCACGAACAAGTTTGGCAGTTTGAGGTTCTACATTTTGTTTGTTTCAAGTGTTTCTCAGGGAAACGCTGATCAGTCAGCAGAATTACAGTATATAGAGTAGTGTTTAGTTTCTAAAAGCAGCACATTTAATTCATAATCTACACCTGATTAATTACAGCAGTAATATTTTGTTTGTCTTTAGAACATCTTGGGGTTTTGTTGAAAGCTTTAAAAAAGTCCTAAACATTTGTCAGGTCTAATGTACAAGATTTTAGGAATTTCTGTTTTGAAAGCCACATTGAACTATATTTAATCTCGGCTCCGTAAAAACTTAATTTATTCAGTACAATTAATAAATCGAATGACTTCAGTTTTTTCAGTCACATTTTTTTTCTTTTCATCTAAAGATTTTTATTGTGACATGTATGGCTGAAAATGCTCAGGCAGAGAAGCACCGCTAAAAAAAGCCTCACTCCTAATTTTTGAGGGGCGGGTATACGAAAATGTCACAGCGTATGAACAGAGAGAAGTGAATTACAGTTTCATTCACCGCCATAATCCCTATCAAAGATCTGAATTATGCTTCATTAAAAAATTTAGAAAAGATCACTGGTCATGCATGCGTGGGTTTTCTCTGGGTACTCCAGTTTCCACCCACCCTCCAAAAACATGCATAGTTAGGTTGATTGGCCACTATGAAATTGCCCATAGCAATGAGTGTGTGTGGCCCTGCAACAAACTGGTGACCTGTTCAGGGTGCATCCTGCCTTTCGCTTGAAATCAGCTGGGACAGGCTTCGGCACCCCCGCAACCTCATTTAGGATAAGCGTTTCAGAAGACAAAACGAAACAAAAAATGAACAAACCTTTAGTTTGGCTTTTTTTTTTTTTTTTTTTACAAGAAATTCTAAAAACCCCTTCAGTGCTGAATACTCAGAAAAATTGTAACTGTTTTTTTTTCCCGAGTCACATCATTTTTAGTAAATATTGCACAAATTGAAGTTCTTCAAATTGTCAGCTGCAAATTATAAATTATAAATACATTTTTGTACATAATTTGTTTTTATTTGCGGTAAAAAGACATGAGTTTCCTTACCATAGATGCTCTGAAGCACAGAGCTTTTACTCTGTGCCGGTTTGGGGATTTGAGTCCTGTTTTCTATTTTCTTCCTTTGACGGGCACAGGATGACTCGGTTAGCATCGTCTCTCTGCCTCTGTTTGCACAAAATCTGCAACCACACATAACACATTAACTCAGCTCAATAAAAAAAAAGTCTCAGACGGTGTTCAAAGGCCTAAAAGCTAGCAAGTCGTCACACTAACATTCACTAAGCGTAAAGAAAGTAAACAGTTTATTCAAGGCACTTAATAAGCAGCATGTACACAACATAATTGTAAAGCAGTACAGAGACGGAGGGCCTCCTGTGGCGGACTGGCAGCTCCTAAGAGAAACATGATGAGTGAATGAGGAAACTAAAAAACAAAAGGAGCTGCTGGTAGCTATTAACACAACCCCAGCTGAACTTTTCGCCTCTTGTTAAACTAGAATGAGAGTTTTAGATTATAGCTGTTCTTTCCTCAGCCTCCTCATCTCACCTCTCTCCCACGCTCTCCCCACATTGCTCCAGTGTAGATGGCATCCAGAATTAATACAGGGGGTGATATACATGTGTGTACCACATGGGCTGCCACAGTTAAAGAAACCTCAAAAAATTAAGTTCCCTTCCAGGTACTAGGCATAATTTGAAGAACACAAACTCACCTCTTCCAGGCTCGCTGAATAACGAGTGCAGCCTCATTTCTCCTCTTTTTCTCCTCTTTGTCATGGCCTGCTGGCGTTTGTGTGCCACACTTGGCTTTTCTTGATGGTCTTCTTTTCTCTGAGGATGGATTGCTTCTTAATGAAGCCAAGCATGTTTGGTCTTTTAAAGTAGACTTCTCTGAAGTCAACGTCTTTTTGGGGTTTTTATGCGTTATTGCGGAGTCATAGTCACCAGTTTTGCTGTTTCCAGTTTGCGTGCTCATGTATAAGTGTCTCTTTTTGATGGAGATGTATTCTTTGGTCTCAGTTGGATCTGTTGTTGAGACAGATGTAGAAGGAGTGGATCTGTTTGATAAAGATTTTTCCCTGACTTTAGGTGCAGTAGGTGGTTTGGGTTGTAGGTAGGGCGACTCTTTGCTGCTGCCAGAAGAGAGAAGCTTTCCAAGTTTGGTGGTCTGTGTAGAATCCATAGAGATGTCCTTGTTCACATGGCAGCCGAGGCTCAAAACATCCAAAGTCTCGGTCATATCACTTTTGTTGTACTTAGACCTTTGACCTGGAGATAAACACATCTTTTCAAAATTTTGATCATTTAATTTGAAAAAAAAAAAAAATAATAACTAAATAGAATTAACAAAACAGTTTGGTCGAAATGAACAAAATTGCCTTCAAAAACTGTGTTACCTCTTTGTCTCTCCCCTTTGTGATAAGGACGTTCAACTTTAGATGGTTTCTTAACTTCCACCACTGACTTCTTTTTGGTGGAGTCCTCCATGATGTTAACTAAAGATGACCGTTCTTGCTCATTTTTCAGCGGTGGGACTCTTCGCTTTTCTGTACCGTTAACTGAAACTTGCTGTACTGCTTCTCTTCTACGCTGCTCTTCTTCTCGCTTTCTAAAAACAGAAAAAAGTCAAACCTAAGTAATAAAAGATATACCAGAGATAAATTAAAATCATCCCCAAAAACTAAGTTTAAATGGGCAGAAAACTTAGAATTTTTTTTTTGCAGTAACTTGGGATGACAGAGTATACGTTAGACTGTTTAATTTATTCAGCTATTCAAAAGGTGAAAGTAAAGATAATCTGGTTTTGTTTTAGGAGCTAATTCTTTGTAAATATTGGACAGAGTGGCTTTAAAAAGTTTGACTCTACTAAATAGGTTGGATAGAGTCAAACTTTTAAAGCCACTCTGTCTAATTTTTACAAAGAATTAGCTCCTATAAGTTTGGCCCTGCAACAGAATGGCGACCTGTTCAGGGTGTATCCTGCCTTGTGCCTGAAATCACCCAGGATAGGCTCCAGCACCCCCCTTGCCACCGCAACACCATTAGGGATAAGCTGTTTAGAAGACAAAACAAAACTATGGGTTTAGTTATGAAACTACACTGTTTTATTTTAAAGATTTTTTTAAGTTTCATTTATTACGGCATAGTGGCGCAGTGGGTAGCAATATGGTCTCACAGCAAGAAGGTCGTGGGTTCGAGTCTGGGGTGCGGACGAGGCTTGGAACACATGCCTTTCTGTGTGGAGTTTGCATGTTCTCCCCGATGTATTCCGGTTTCCTCCAAAAACATGCATGTTAAGTTGATTAACCAGTGCCAAATTTCCCCCAGGAATGAGTGTGTGTGAAATGTTGAATAGCTTTACTTTTGATTCAATTTTATTTATACATTCAAACATCACAAAAAGTTTTCTTAAGTGCCAGATGTGCTTCATTCAGACAAGGGAGTGAAAAGCATATTAACTTTTATTCAGTCCTCCTTAGCTTTATGGTTTAATGCATTACCTTTATTCTATTTAAAGGTTTTAAGACCAGTTTTTGGTCTTCGTCTATTTGGTGTTTTGCTAAATGAACTGAATTTAAAAGGTGCTTGATTTGCAATTTTTTGTTATCAGTTTAGCATCACAAATAAGAGATGTGGTACTCAACTAACCTACATTTTCTAGTAAACACAACTTGTGGTTTCTAATTTGCAACCAAACCAAATTACCTTCAAATTGAGAGAGACAGATTGCATCTTTCACAAGGTAAGCAATATTCCAAATGTTCATTCCTACTTCTGCAAAATATTTTATGAAATCATTTTTTTCTTTCTTAGCTGTCCAACAAGTTGACTTCAAATATATTACTTTAAAAAAAACTAAACAATTAGTTCAAGATTTTAAACAAATTACGATGCTAAAGTTCTTTCTGAAAAAAAAAAAAAAAATCAAAAGCTTTTTTTTTCAAGAAGACAAAGCCAATGCAGAACAAGTCAAAGGCTGAAGACAGAGTGGAGATGCATGTGTGAACACATGACAGAGTGAGAGATAGATATTGAAAGAGTGTGATTATTTAAACATAAGTGAAAGACGAAGATGGATCAGGAAGACAAAACCAACAATGTGAAACGAACAAGTAAACCGTAAAAATAACAAATGGGACAGTGTGACAATATTATTTCCTCGCTTGTGTTTACAGCCAGAGTGTGTATACCTTCAGAACCATCTAGACTTTAAGTACCTTCAAAGCCTCTTAAGATTACAAGAAAATATTTAAAGGGAAGAAATAGCATGAAGTTTCAGTGAGTTAGAACTTTATTGGTGACTCGAGCTCCAAGAAACCAAGCCGCTACACTACCGAAGAGAAAAGAGAAGTTAAAACTTAAAAATAAATTTGTGCTTACTTGGCTGCGTCTTTGCGCAGTTGCTCGTGTCGCATTAGGAGCTGTTTTCTTTCCCTGAAGGCCTTACGCACGGTGTAGCCCTTGTACACAGCTTGAATGGAAGCAGCCGCGATGTCCTGAATAGCCGCTATTGATAGTGCTCCATGTTCCAGCATGAATTGTGTCACCTCACTGTGCCCTCCAAGCAAAGCATAGTCCAGGGGCGTATACCTGCAACACAGTAGTTCTTAATTATTTTCACCACCTTCATCATTGATGCTCGTCCGCATTGTGACAATTTTCCATTCTCACCTTTCCTCGGTGTGCTCCATCTGATTGGGAAATGCACTGTAGCCCAGCAACAGCTTCACCGCATCCAAATAGCCATTGTTACATGACCAGTGGAGAGCAGTTCGTCCCTATGTGACACAGAGAAAAACTTGACTTGTACTGTATGTGTAACATTTATTTAGACAAACAAGTCATTACAACCTCTTTATCCTGAATGTTTGGATCAGCATTGTTCTCCATGAGAACAGCCATGCAGGTAATGAAGCCACCATAGGCAGCACACTGCAGCGGAGTCCGTCCTGAATGGTCCTAGAATGACATTTAAAAAAAGATTAGTCTGGACTTTTTTTTACATTTGATTACACTTTTTTGGAAACTGTGCTTTAACGCACCAAAGACACATCAGGGTTGCCTAATTTTTTCTTTCAATTTAATTTGTGTTCTCATTAATTGTGAAATTGCTACATTTTAATATTAAATTACAAATAAAATAAAAACTAAAAAATATTTTCTATAGATTTCTAGTTGCTTTAAGTTAAACAGTGTGTACCTGTACATTGGGGCTAATCCCATTCTCCATCAGAATCTGGCAGACTTCAGCGTTCCCTCCAAGAGCTGCCCAGTGAAGAGCAGTATGACCATCTACATCTACCATGTCTACACGCGCAGTACCTTTGAGCAAAATGACACAAATAACATTTTAAAAAAGGAATACACATGGTATTGTTTGGACATTGCCTTATTCTCACACTTACCTTTGATCAGTGTAAGGATGACATCTTTGTGTCCCATCTCACAAGCACGAAACAATGGTGTGTGTTTCATCACATCCAGAGAGTCCACCATCGCTCCCTTTTCCAGCAGCAGCTTCACCGTGCTCACATGACCTGACAAGGAGGCTGCATGGAGCGCTGTGTACACACCAGATAGGCATAACTGGATGACAAAGAGCCTCTGGACAATCGCTTATCCTCGTACACATTTTTTGCATCCTCTTATTGGCAACAGGGTGATCAATAAAGGGTTAACATTTAACAAGGGCCACAACACTTATCCCTCTCATTGAATGCCCACTGACCCCCATCCCTTCACTTGGCTGAGCATCTTCTACTAGTTTATTATTTTTTCAAAATTGACTCCAATTCACACTGATTGCATCACAATAAATTATCGTGAACTGATTTAGTCATCGTTGCAAACTAACGCTAAAGAAATAAAGCTGTATTAAACTGAGTTGAACTCGAGTCAAGTGCATGAAAATATTTCGGTCACCAGCCAGTTCTACTGCTCTTCACACTGTCTCATTAACAAGATTCAACCAGTGCATGTTATCTATGCATAAAAAACAACTGCCTGGTTGAGCAGAGAGGATATTTTCACAAATAATAAGTATACAAGCAACCCTAAGGGTGTATGTATCAGTTTGCTCACATGTTTGGGTAAGTGCATGCTGTACTGGGTAAACTGGCAATAAAACCACTGACACCATCGCTTTTCTCAATATCACAGAGTCTCTTCCACCTCAAGAGGGAAATCTCCTGTGACATTATTTGTAGCCTAAAAGAAGCAGTGAATCGATTCCATCAAGACGGATAAATATGTGTTTGGATGTTATGACCAGTTAATATTATCATGCTGTGAAAGTTCACATGTACCAGGTGGATGTGGGTCAAAGCAACTTGTTTCTGATGTTCTTACCTGTGCCACCATACTTGTCTGCCAAGTTAATGTCAATATTTGGGGTGAAGGTCAGCATGGTATGGATGACATCGTCACTGCCTTTCCCAGCAGCCCACATGAACGCAGTCCGACCCTCCAAATCAGGCTCGTCTTTCACAGATGGATGGGACAGAAACACACCAACTGTCTCCTTCACACACACAGCCAGATGCATTAATTACTGTTATCTAATTATTATTTTTGAAAAAACACAAGCTTTCTGTTTTGATTTTTGTGAGATACTGCAAGCAAAAGTATTGAAAAATATTTAAAAACTGGCAGTTTGAAAATGAAATCCATGGACATCTAAAAGATGAGGATTTGAATAATTATTATTGAAATTAATAATAAACAAAAATATTCAAAATTTATGGAGCAGCACCAGTGAAACTGTTGTGTGTCGATCAAATTTTGAAAATACAAAATAAATTAAGGTGTTCAGATCTTGCTTTCCGTTTAAATGCTCATTCGTTTTCATCAAATCAAGATTCAGTTTCGGTAAACATTAATTTCAATATGAAACAACTTTCTATCTTAAACTCACAGCATTGTTGCTTTGAGCTCCGTAGTGCAGAGGTGTTGCTCCTTGGCTGTCCGAGGGTATCGTACCGGATGTATTTCTTTCCAACAGCAGATGGACAATTTTAGCGTGACCTAAAAAATGAATAAAACAAAAAAGGCTTAATGGAGAAGCATTAACAGCAAAAAAAATTAAAAAACACCTGAAATAATTTGTGAACATACATAGCACCGACTTATGAATCTAAAAAACTTGAAGATGCTTCATAAATAAATTTCTGTGATTTAACAAAATTAATTTATTCATGCTAAACTGCATATTTAATTAAATTCTATTTTATTTTTATAGCCATATATCACACAACTGTCTATACAGGCTTCACATAGTAAATAAATTAAAAATAGGAATAAAGAACAAAAAAATATACCCAAATACACTGTAATCAGTTATAAGATGATTAATAGCTAATTCTAAATGTAACTAAACAAACTCAGTCCATTCCTGCTTTTAGACTCTCCTTCAAAGCAAGAAAAATAAATAAGTAATATAAATAAATAAATAAGGAATAAAATATTTGACAGTGAGTAAGCACATTGTAAAATATTAAATTCAACCATGACTGTTAAAATGAATGTTTAATTTAATCCAAAACCATCTTGTTCAAACACAAGACATTTGTGGTTAACATTTCTGGTTAATTAATTACCTTGTTTAGCCGCAACTTTACTTTGATAAAGCTAGCTGATAATTTAAAACCTTTAATCTTGTTATGTAGTAAGTGAATGTGACTCTGAGAAGGCTAGGTTTTGTGTTTACCCAGCAGGGCTGCCCAGTGCAGAGGTGTCCTGAAGAGGTTATCATAAGCTGTCACATTACAGCCCTCATACGATGTCAGCACTTCCACCACTGCCTCGTTACCATCAGCAACGGCAAAATGCAGCGGTGTTCGACCCTCGTAGTCCTGCCAGTTCAGCAGGGACTCAGTAGGTGCTGCTTCCTTCACACACATTCCACAGAAAAAAATACATACCGACAGATGAAGATGGCAAGCAATGACAAATTAAGCAGTGAGCATGTGTGTGTGTATGTGTATACCAGGATGCAGCGGACCGTCTGTGTGGCGCTGGCCTCCTGACTGTGTGCAGCCCAGTGCAGAGGAATTTTTCCCTCACTGTCTGGGATGCCTATATTTGAATCGTGCTTGATAAGGAGGCGCACATGCTCTGGTCGGTTATAAAATGCTGACCAGTGAAGAGAAGTTTGCTGTGAATTGTTGCAAGAAAAGTGAAACGTAAATAAATAAATGAAGCTGAAAATAAAGATGATTAGTTTTAACAACAGAGCTCAGGTTCCCACTTAGGTTTTAGGTCTACAAATTTACTCCAGTTTCGACACGACTAGAAAACATGAAGGAACGTGCTAGACAAAGCTCAAATTGAAGATCCAGCAGTAGGGAGCGATTTTAACTCAGATATGGACTCCATGACGGCTGCTGAGCTATTCTGAGATTCGCTGAAACCACTATCATCTGACACGATGATGCATATTGGATTATTACAAAACTAACTACTGATGTCAGATACACATCAGTTACTACAGACAGAGGAGACTGTGTTTGTGCTCTTATCAGCCAAACGCAGGACAAAGCAACACATTGTTACACCGTTTACTGTTGTGTGCGTGTGCCTCTCTAAATTTCTGTGTGTGTGACTTAAAGTTTCTATTGCTTGGAGCAAACTATCTCGAGCCAGTCGGTTATCTGTTAGCAGGTTATTGGTAAGACGCCCAGACTGGCTGCTTTTTGACTGACTACTAATTATAGACAGTTGTAAAACTAAAAAAAAAAAATGTGTGCGTGTGTGTGTCTCCTTTGTGCTACCTTGTTCTTGTCCTGCGTGTCCACCTCTCCTGGTCCGATGTGTTTGAGCAGCAGTGCAAGGGCTTTGGGAGAGGGATGTCGGGTGGCCAGATGGAGAGGGGTTATTCCCTCCAAATCTTTCTGCAGCCAGTTTGCACGTCTGGACAGCAGAAGCTTCATGAAACGTGTATTCCCCTGCAACATGTAAGGAGGCAAAACTTTGCTGATAAAAGTTGCAGAAATGACCAATTTTTCTCAGCAACTAACAGCAATGTCACACACACTCCCACAAACAGACTCACACAGACTTTTATTGCCGTCTGTTTCAATCCACAGGTCATCCATCTTCTGTCCCTCTTCCTGCCTCTCTCCTCAGCACTTGTGATGAGCTGTTAAACAGTAAGCGGCGACCGTGTCCCTGCCTGTCATACCCTCCACATCATCATCCCCATCCTTTTCATCGTCATCCTCACTCCGGGCCTCCTGAACCAGCGGGCCAGAGGGTGAGTTGCACTAAAGAACCACATGTCAGAGCATTCACACAGGGATGACTGTGTTTTGTATATTTGCCTTTCAGAGTCAACAAAGCCACAGTCTGACAGATCTATCTTGTATGTGAGCATGCATCTTCACTGAGAAGAAACATGTGTGTTTTTGTGTGTGTGCGTTCCTGTCCATTTTGTTCTCAGTCCAATTAGATCAGTAATCCCTGGCCTCTCTCGCTGTCTCAGCCACTTATTGATCAGACGTCAAAGAGACAGGGCTTCCCATCATTTGAAACCCCAACACACACACACCCTCACACGTATTCCACATCTATAAGACAAATCCCGATAACCCATTACATCTCATTTCTATGCAATTATACAATCCTGTATCAGTACTCACACACAAAAAAGTGTATTACAAATAATTCAAAGTTAAAGGATAATATTAAGACCATTTCTTCTTTGTCTACAGTTTTATCAATCTCTTGGAATCCAAGTTAAACAGATATCTTTTACACTGAAAGGGTAGCAGAGAAAAACATTTCTTTAGTAGAATTGTGCCATAAATAGCACAGCATGCACATTCATAGCTCCGAAGCTTCTCTGTTATGATTCTAAATTCCTTTTATTATCTTTTTACCCCCAGGCTGTGACTACAGCCACAAGGGGGCACTGGCTTCACATTGGACCTTCTGGACTGGGATTATTCTCTCATTTAACTTCAATTAAATAACACAAATACTTTATATTTTTACAATTGACAACTGTAATTTTTAAGTTAATCCCTGACATCTAAAAAAGACTTGAAAAAGGAAAAGTTGATATTTAAGTGACCTCCAGATTACTGTTGTGTATTTATGGGCATGTAGACCTTTTGTGCAGCCAGGTGTAGAGCCGTTCTTTGACTGTGGTCTGTCTTGTTGACCGAGGCTCCAGCCTTCAGCAGAATCTCAGCACAGTCTAGTCGGTCGGCCAGGACACAGTACATTAGAGGTGTGCGGCCAAACTGGTCTTCATGGTCTGTCAGAGTGGGCTCCGCTATTGAGATAGAAAGATGCAAACACACACTAAACACATTTCAAGTAAAATTTTCAGAACTTTTATTAATATATACTTGTAATTAAGTTTATCATTTTTAACAAAGATGTAAAAAAAAAAAAACATTCTTTTTCATTCAAACAAAACAACCCTTTTTCAAACCTATTCAATTTTGATAGGAGATCTCTGAGTCTGAAAAAAAAGTTAACCCGTTGGAAGTGTCACACTTTAGTGAGAATGATATAACCGTAATGCAAAACAGCAAGCATCACATTTTTTCTCTATCCCTAGAATACTTCAATATGATTTACTTTAAAAATAAAAAAAGATGAGAGAAGATTTAGAGTGTGAGTGTAATGCTGACCTGTGATGAGTTTGACAAGTGCGCTCCTGTCTCTGTTGACAGCTGCTGCATGAACCTGAGAGCCAGAGGAGGCAGGACCCAGGCTAGAAGTTAACAAGGCCTGTGACAGAAAAAAAATATGAATGGTTGCATCCCAACTATAGAAAATTTACTCTTGTACATAAACAGTTAAATTTAAGTTCAGATATTATTGTAGCTGGAATCCATGTGCAGAGGAGAGAGAGTAGCAGAAGGATGCTGGGTTTGGAACCACCAGGCAGGAGGCCTCAGGGAAGACCAAAGAGGAGGTTCATGGATACAGTGAAAGAGGACTTGAAGATAGTTGGTGTGACCAAAGAGGATACAGAAGATATGGTTTGATGGAAGTATCTGACTTGCTGTGGCGACCCCTGAAGGAATAGATTGTCGTAGATAGAAATATAGGAAATCTAAGAAAATGTGAGTAACTCTGTCATGGCACAGTGCACCAAATAATCAACCATCCATTTGGGTGACCTTTCCCAGCTTACCAGCAATTGAGAGTTGGGGTACACCCTTCACAAGCTGCACGTCTGGAAAAGTGGCTTCAAAAGACTGACAACCACTCATGACCAAAATATTACATGAATTGGTTTTTAAAAAAATACTTCTGAATTAAGAACTAAATGCCATTTACTTGCCTCAACTTTTTTGTACATAAAAATAATTCAAGCAAATAAAAGAAGATGTGATTCATTTTCCATGTTTTGAGAAACAAAGTAAATAGAAAAAAGAATCTAACTTTTGATTACAAATTTTATGTTTTCCCCAATTCAACAAACCTAAAGCTTAATTGGCAGTCAATCATACAATACAACACACTATTTTAAGACGATTACAGTTCCAAGACAATACACGCTGACAGTAGGAAGTGTGTGTGCTTCCACAGGTTTATGTGTATGCTGTGCCTTCTCCTGCTGAGGGGGTTAAATCTCTTCCTGGCCCCACTTAACCAGAGCCCAGTGAAAGCTGGGTAATCTGCAGACAGGAAGCAGCTGGGGAGAGAGAGACCCTGTGTGAGCATGTAAGAGGGAGGGGGTCTCTCTTCATGTCTTATTTATGTCTCATTAATACTGGAGCATGCCTCACTGAGAGTGTGTGTGTATGCGTGCGTGTTTGTGAGAATGTGTGCATTGGGTTTGAAGATGGGGCAAGCCCTGCGGGGCACCAAAAAGAAATCAATTATTGCCCCTAAACACATAAATGCTACAGGCCAAAACTCTAAATATGAATTAATTTTTTTTCTAAGATATTTTCATCAAAAGTGACAGATTCTTTCTGCACATAAAAAAATCTCATGTGTTGATTCAATTCCAACTGATGAATGCTTCTGGGATGTTTATAAAAGTTGATTACTTTTCCCAATCTTACATCTTTTTTATTTCTTGTCCATCAAGGGGTGTCTAAAAGGGAAACAAAATATGTTGGTGTCTTCCATCTTTTTTTACCCTATAAAAGGACGTCCTGCAGACACTGCGTGCAGCACGGCAATTACACCTTGTGTTCGCCACATTCTTACGCTCTCCTGAGTTGTAGAGGAAACTTTTTAAAGATTAGTTACATTTGTTAAAATAAAATCTATGCATGGGTAGAAGATAGTGGGAGGGACAGACAGTAGATGCAACACCTTGAAGGTGTGTGTCAACGAGTTAGTGTGTGGATAGATGTGTAAAATGTGTGTATTTGGCACATGTGCCTTGTTATGGGAAGTGATTTTCCTTCAGAGGTCGTTTTTATAGCCGTTTTACCAAAATTAACTAAAAAGGTTTCTAAGCATCTGTAATTAGGAATAATTACTGGGTAAGTAATGCAAATGGGCAATCATACACACACACACACACACACACACACACACTCAGACACAATCTGCTGCTAATAGTGTTCACACATGCAGGTGTGACGCGGCTGTCTTTCAAAACGAATGTTTTTTAAATCTTATACTATAAATTAAAACCAATCAACTTGACATTGTTTCACTCAACATTAACTTTTGTAGATTCATATTCATCATTTTTCACATTTTTAAGTTAACTTTAAGACTCACAGTCCTGCTGACAATAAAACGGATTGAACATTAATAATTTCAGATGTATAAAACAAGTTACTACTTGAGCATTCAGCTGTAAAGGAAAAATAAAAGTCGATATTTGAATCTGTGTGTGGGACATTTATAATTCTATGGAGCGGGCAGCTGTCGTTTCGTGAGGACCTGAATGTTTCGCTAACACCTACAGTGAATTCAAATTTGGCTAAAAAAGCTTTTGTGATGCAGTGTCTGAAATCAAACAAAGGATGGTTTAAAAACAACACAAGTTCCCGTTGAGAGGTTTGAAGCAGTCTCATTTAGCCATTCATATGTGTTCCTTAGGGAGCACCCCACTTGTTAATATGGAGACAATAACTCAGAGTAAACCATTGATCATGGGCTGAGGTCCACACCAAGTGATTGTGAAACTGTATGAGTATTGATTCATGCTGATGCTGACATTATTTAGTCTTTATTCATATTCCACCTCATAAAACCACAGCAATTTAACAAAGAATCTCCACTTGAAAGCCTGGAGCAGCATTTCAGGGCTGCTGTGCTCATGCACACTGCTGTTAGCTGAAATTCACCCACATGCAGTCACGCATCCTGTAACCAACACCTCAATACATGCTATTGAGCAAACATGTAAAGAAACCAGGGGGTCAAAGAGTGGGTGTGTATGTGTGTCTGCCCACAGTTTGCTTGCTTGAATGTTTCCCTTGCTGTCTTTCAATGTGAAAGTGTCTACTTTTGACCAAAGAGTTCAGACATGCTGTGCAAGCAGAGGGGAAACAGGTTTTTAAGTCTATGGCCTTTACATAAATTCTAGACAAACTCTCTGAAACACACATCTACAAAATTCCATTTTCATTTATGGGAGTACATTTAGTGTCTTAGCCAACATGGTGCCTTCTCGAGGTGCTTATTCCACCTACACAACTCTCAGTATGTCTAAGCATGAGTTTTTCTGTCTTGGATAAACTATATAAGCAGCAGGGAACTGTTCCTGGGTTTTGACTGACAGGTAAAGATGTAGGCGAATGGATAATATCAGTCCTTAGGGATGCCCAATCTGTAAAGCCCTATTTCTGGGGGACTCTTCAGCTCCCAAAAGACCAATGAACTGGCTCCCTCAACTAGGGGTGAGCCCTGGGGCGCAGCGGGGCCAATCAGCAGGAGGGGAGAGAGCTGAGTGACATATAGATCTGCTAATTTACATCATTACCACAATGCATCCTGACAAATGAGCCCCGAGGGTGTGAGCCAATCACCTGGGAAAGTAATGCAATTAGGCGGGACCACAGCTGTCAGTCTGGCAGCCATGGAGGCCAGTAAGCAATGCCTTTGGCTAAACCATTCCTGCCTTCTACCTGTCTTTCACATGCACCATCCATACATACACAAGTTGAGATGGGGCGGAGAAATTAGCCATGCAGATTTAAACTGTAGTATCAGTGGGTGTGTGTATTTGCATGTGTTTACAAGACAGTATAAGACAATTTGGTCAAACCTGCTCTTGAGGATAAACAGGAATTTGGAAGACAAGCTTTGTGTGATCACTTAAAACTTTCTTAAAGTAGTATGCAAGTGTACTCTGGGCTGCACATCTATTTATCTGGGTGTGTTTGTTTTATTTAGTTATTGTATTTGTGCGAAGAGTTGTGAAATGTAAAGTCTAATCCTTATGCAAAGATGATGACAAGAGAGGATAGAAGAAGTGCTTTAGAGATCCAACCTGTTCAGTAAGCTCTGTAATAATTAATGTGTTAATTATTATTAGTTAAATATTATCGTAGCACGTTGAGGTGATGCGCTGAGTCAGCATCATGATGTTATGATTGTTGTGACTGGAAAAGTGCCAGCTTACTCATTTGCCTTTCAAACTGATCCAAATCGGGGCATGAAAGAGTGACTTTATGAAATGAAAACGAAGCCTGTAACTCTATTAAACAATAATCAGGAAGCATTTCTGTAACACATGATGTGTAGATAATGGCAACTTCAAACACTGATAGGAAGTACAGTATGTGTTTTTGTTAGTACATTACACTACTAATGAGGTATCCACATGAGGAAAGCCATTGATACTAGAGTGGACTGAAAACCAGACATGAAGAAACAGTGAGCACAGAAAAAAGAAGGAAAAGGGGGAAGGGCAATACAGACCAGCTCGAGGCCTTTTCAAACCGCCATTGCCTTTTTCCTACATGTCCAAGTCTAATTGGACTAAAAGTGTGATCTAATTAAATGGCCAATTAAAGTGCAGAGAGCAATGTGCCTACTGGCAAATCAGAGTACAGAGGCATAATCAGCTGGAAAAACAAACAAAAAAAATCAATGGAGGCTATTTGAAATGGAAAAAGATGGAGAATAGGGAAAAGAAAGGAGAGGATGGATAAATTAAATTAGTGCTAGTAGTGTTGGGTGTGTGCTACAATAATTGTCATTATACACACTGCACATTACGGATTTTTACATGTGTACTTGGACATAAATATACATACTAATTTCCAATTCACCGTATTGTAATAATTACAAAAAACACACAAGAAAAAGAATAAATAAGAATTTGTGGGAGAGTAAAATCACTCTACTTTGACATCAGTTTGGTGGTGAAGGAAGCTGATTTTTCACATTGTTCAAGTTAAAAAATAAAAAACACCAAATATCAATCATTTTGAAAATAAGATTTTACCCTTTATTTTTTATAAAAACACAGTGGTAATGCTTATTTTTATTTCCTCATCTTGCAAAATAAATTCTTTTTCTATAGTGTGACAGCAAAAGAGCAACTTTTTTAACTCCAAAATAACAGTTGACAAGGAGTCCAACATTGATATGTTTTAACATTAATAAAAATTTTACATAATGACAGAAAAGCGACGATACTAATTTCTGTCAGCCAGACTTTGTAATCATTATATTGTGTTGAAAAGATATTTTGATAATACTTTTTTCCGTTAAAGGTCATTACAAATAGCAATGATTTAAGACTTTGTTGATCTGCTTTATTTTAACATGATTTTGACGACATTATAATAAACTCTATAGATACAAATACAGTACAATTATTCAAGGTATATATCCATGCCTGCACAGTTTAATTAAGGACACTTTTCTGCTTCCTGTCACCAGTAAGAAATCTTTCCCACTCCATCTGTGAGGTGCTCACACACTGTGAACCCCCTATGGACAGCTTTAGCCCATAAAATATTAATGCTGGGATTCAATTCAGCTTTCCTCCTTAATCTCCTTAACAATTATACCCTTGCTGTACACACAATTAGCTTTGTTACACAAGTCTCAACGGTGTTGATTCTTGAGATCATTAATTACACAGTAAACATTCTAAAAGGAACAATCAACTCAAATGATGACTGCAGGGGAGAGTTAAACTGAGATTTATACAAAATAAATCTTTGTAGTGTCTGCTGAAATTTGGCTTCTTACCATATCTGTGTTGAGGGGGGTACAACAACAGATGATGTTCATGTCAATCTGAGTGGATGTTCATCCAGATCTCCTACCTGGCCTGATCCTGGATCCTGCTAAGACAGAAAAAAATAGAAAAAATCCCACCTGTTCTCTCAAATACCTGCCAGCATAACACAACTACTGACTGCATACAAAAATACTGACATACATGTAATACACTATTTTAAAGTCTTTCTAAAGTATGACCCAAAAAACTTTTAATCAATCTCATTTTGATTGATCAATTATTAAACTTTTGTGGATGTTAAAGTATTTTAAAATAATCTTATATTTCTGTGCGTGTACATAAACAAAGTAAAACTTTTGCTATAACGGTTTTTTATTGGTTGATAAAAAGTGATCAAACAAAAATTTCAAATAGTGATCAAAACAAAATGAAAATGCGCTGCAGCGATTGCAGCATAAGTGATAATGACGATAACAATGGTTGTAATTAATAACACTATAAAAGATTTGCAATAATGATGCAACTTCTTGATTTTTGGAGACATCAACTAATTAGAATCGTGCTTTATATGTAATCAAAATAACGTTGGTTATTTAGCAAATATGAATAAGCACTATCTCTGTGTTGCTCATGCAATGATATATTTACCCTTGGTAATTCTTTTTAAATTGAAAAATATACTGAACAAAGTTTTCTTTCCAGCACGTCCCGTTGTGTCACAGTTTAAATACTACAACTCCCTATGCATTCCAAAGCTGACACAAAACCCGCCATTTTTGAAGTTTTCTGACAGTCACCAGTGAGTAGGCTTTTACCACATAAAAACTACATTTCCCTGAAATCAATCAAACTGAAGGAAGAGCAACTGACGTTTCCGTGGTCACAGTAACACCGGCTCGCCGTTTGTTTCTTGCTGCACGGAAGAGCGGCGTCGAGACTGCTTGGCATCATTGAACGGCACCTTCTTAAATAACTTTATAATAAAATGAAAATGTTAATATATCCCTATCTTAATAGCCGTTTCTTGTCGGTAATACTGCTGGTAAGTATATTATTAATTCTTTTGCTTTCCTCGTTTCCTGTTCTTTGCCCTTTGCTACCTGATCAAGCTAGCATTAGCTAAGTGATCGCTGCATAGCTTATAGCTAACAGAAGCAGGTTTGCTGCATTAATCATGGGTTTAAAATTTGCCAAAATAATACTCAAAAACAGCCAAGGTGTTGTTGTTTTTGTTAAGTTAACTGGTGAGATGTTTTACAGACTTTTCATCTTCCAACTGTCACATCTGCTAGTTGTAAGATAACTTCAAACTCATCAGAATAATGTGTTTCTCTTCTATAGATTACCTTGATCACTTTCCGTTAAATAGATTAATTAATACAACTGTTTGTGAAAGTGTGTGTATCTTTGATTTATGCATAACTGTAGATGAGGAAGAGAAATTCACCTACTAAGGATCTCAAGCTCTATCTGTAACTTATTGATCGCTTTAGTTGCTGATATTATGTGCTTATTCCGATATTTATCGTCTATTCTGCGATTAAATGCTTTAAATGGGTTGTTCTTACAATGTTGAAAGTTATTGTTTGGAGCTTTCTGAATACTATGCGCCGGTTGGTGAATTCCTCTGTTGTGGCTGATTCTCATTGGCTGACAACCCGGAACTGGACACCGTTACCTCAAGGAAAACTTCCTTGTAATGCAAAGTTGTGTATTTCTGGTTTTACCACAATTATTCTGCCCCACCTGTTTAATTTTAATTTATTTCACTCATTTGAGGGCATAGTGATTTATCTTAGAAAATCAAGATGTGACATTAATCTTACTTTGATCATTGCCACAAAATATTGTAGTGTTGGAAATTTCTACATTTGGGACCTGTGATTCCTATTCATTTTTATATTAATTGAATACATTTATACACACACACACACACACACACACACACACACACACACACACACACACACACACACACACACACACACACAATAATTACAACTCACCATAAAAAGCATTTATCAAGTAGTAATGGAAAAAATATCTGCAGGTATATACAGTAATTGCAGGAACAGATTATTTTATAGACCTGTGTGTGAACAAACACTGGCTTTGTTTAAACATTTTTCCTCCTTCTGCACATATCTATTGAGAATCCTCTATCCCGTGTGAAGAGGATCCTATCCCATTTACTCCTCTGCCATTGCCATAGAATTATATTCCTGCAGATTTGACAGGAATTTAGTATGCAAACTTGTAATCACAAAGAATGATTTTTTTATTTTGTCCTTCATCTTAAAAACTTCACGTAAATGTTTTTGATACAAAATTTTTTTGACAAGATTAAAATATTTTTCTTTAGTCTACATTTTGACAAAAAAAACAACAGTATTAAAATATTTTTAACATATTAACTTTTAACAGTTATGTATTTGGGTCTTTAAAATGTAAGCCAATGCAAAGATGTTTTTACATAATTTGTGGTTATAAAATGATAGAAACAATGTGCACGTGTAAGATTTAGTAGAAATGTAAAAACACACAAATTAGACTCCATGTATAAAATATGAGGAATGACTGCATGGCTTTGCTCGATGCAATCGCATTTTAAAACCAGCGTTACTATAAGCCACAACTTTTTTTTTTTTTTTTGCCATTTTTCCACCCTAACATAACAAGAACTCACTTTAACCTGATAGCCGATTGATTAAAGACATAATGTTCCAAAACTGCTAAAAAAAAAAATGCTACAAATTAAAAACATTTGGGGTGATAGAGCTCAGCGTTTCTCTGAATAAAAGTCCACCACTACCATCCACCATTTCAATTGTAAACTTCTCCAGAATATAAGAACTAGAAATACAACTAAAACATGTCACTATAAAAGAGATGGAAATACAATTCATCATTTCCTCCTTTACACAAATTTGAACTTTTAATCTATGGTCATTTTAATTTACGGTAATTCAGGCAGGCTGGAACGGGTGGAGGAAAGTATCAGGTGTGATGTGCGACAGAAGAGTTTCAGCTAGAATGAAAGGGAAAGTGTACAAAACCGCTGTGAGACCGGCCATGCTGTTTGGTCTAGAAACAGTAGCACTGAAGAAAAGACAGGAAGCAAAGATGGAGGTGGCAGAGATGAAGATGCAGAGGATCTCTCTGGGAGTGACCAGGATGGACAGGATTAGAAATGAGTACATCAGGGGAACAGCACATGTTAGAGGTTTTGGGGATAAAGTCAGAGAGGCCAGACTGAGATGGTTTGGACATGTGCTGAGGAGAGAGAGAGAGTTCATAGGAAGAAGGATGCTGGATTTGGAACCACCAGGAAAGAGGACTAGAGGAAGGCCAAAGAGGAGATTCATGGACGCATAGAAGGAAGACATGAAGATAGTTGGTGTGACCAAAGAGGATACAGCAGATAGGGTTAGATGGAAGAAACTGACTTGCTGTGGCGACCCCTGAAGGGAAATGCCAAAAGAAGAAGAAATCTATGGTAATTTTGTCCCTTGTGGAAGAATACATAAACACACCCTCATCATGAAAATTTTTTGAAGAAATGCAAATGTTGTAGCTTTAAGTTGAAAGCGATGGATATAGAAGGACACATAGCTGCTGCTCGTAAAGTTGGTATCAATGAATCAATTGTGAAACGTTAGAAACAGCAGCGCAAAGAACTGAAGCAATATCAAAAAGACAACAAGGCATTTATTTACAGTAGTCAGTGCTGCCATTGATGCTGCTGTGTTGCTGTTGTGTGGAAAAAAAAGTTAACTCTGTGTACTGTCTTTGTAAATATCTCATGTTATAATGTGGGCACCTGCAGCTTATGTATGTACAAAATATTTTTTTCTTTAAGAATATAGTGGGTGTGGCTTGTAATTGTATACTCTATTGCACTGAAACAATGGTAATTAACACACCCCAAAGCTTCATTTGGGAAGCGTTAGGAGTTTAATCACACTCCAAAATCAGTGTGAGTAGGTTTCTGTAGTTGTATTACAGAACAGATACATAGCCTGTTCTGGATGAAATGTATCTATTCTTTTTTTCCCCTGCTGCTGTTTTTTTTCACAACAAGAGAACGGCTAACTTTCCTTTTGGGACACACTTCTAACTGAATTAACTTTTAACTTGGGTTGATAGTAATGGATATTGCTAATATTTACTGTGAATTAAACAATTAAAAACACTTCCTTAACATATTTCAATTTTAGTTTGAAGTTTACATAAATTACTTTTTACATCTAGGGAAAAAAACAAGGTAGATTTTTTTTAAGGGAATATACCATAGAACTGGATCAATTGTAGTTGAATTTTTGTTTTTATGTCATTTCCAGCAGATAATTTTTCCACTGCAATTTCATTATGAAGTTTGATTATAATAATAATAATAATAAAAAATTTATTTGTAACGCACTTTATATCTCCAGTGGAGATCTCAAAGTGCTACAATGACCAAAAGGAACAACAAACAGCAAAATTAAATAAAACAACACAAAAAAATAACACTAAAAATATATCATAGTTCACATTATCATCACTAATTATCATTGTCATATCATATATCACATTTATATCAGACAAGCTTTAGTTTATTAGTTTTAGGTTGCTCTAAAACAGTTTTATCTGTTGCCTTTAGTTTGTATTTATGTTTCATTGTTTTTACACCTCCAACAATAAAATGACCTTCTATAAATCCATTTATAATTTTTCTCTCTCTGCTTAAAAAGGGCAAATGGCACACAATCCATGTGGTGCAAACATTACTGGTATTGTTCTAATATTTTAGTATTGATACTAAAATATTCGAGCGCGGACTGGAAGTTCGCGGGTTCGCATCCCATTAAGAGCACATCTAGGGTCTTTGGAGAAGACGCTTAACCCCCGTTTCTCCCACCATTGGCGCCGTCGAAGGGCACCCTGCTACGGTGTAAGGAGTGCAGCACACAAAAGTTTTCCCGGTGAGGGATGAATAGAGTAACCCTTTTTATTGATATATCAATGTTTTTGACAACACCAGTCGGAGAATTCAATCAAGAGAAGTAAGAAACATCCAATATCAGCCAAGAAACTAAACCTAACTGTGATATTTCAATATCCAGAACTCTTTTGTTTACTTAACTGAATGTTAAAAAAAAAACTTTGTAAAATCTGGTACTTTTGTTTGTGTATTTTGCTTATTTTTTTTTTTAAGAAAGCAAAACTTGATGCTGCAGGCAGAAAACAACTAAAGTTACATTGTTACATTATATTCAACCCAGTTCCAGGAACAATGTAAAACAAGCTTTAGTGAAACAGGAAGACTTGCTTTCACTTTTTTGGACATATCTAGGAATTCTTGTCTCTATGGAGTTTTGTGCTTCCACTTAGCTGACATCTGCATTCTTTATGTTTGGATTGTTGATGCACTTTTTTATCTTCTGTGTCTGTAGGTGATGCTCCTTTGTGCTCATGGACGAGCAGATATTACTAGTCTGGATTCCAGCAACATTGATGATGTCCTAAGTAAGGAATTATATTTTTTTCCACAAATAACAAAATATGTGTTCTTTAAATGTTTTAAAATGAAAGGACAAATTCCTCTCACATTGTCCACACATTTAATTTAATACGGAAAAAAGACCATATTTTTTCTTATTTGTTTTCATCTTATGACAATTTACCAACGAACAAAAATGTATTTTTTTTCAAATAACCTAAAATATTTTTGCGTCCAAATGCCATTCTAGTTATGTTTTTATTGCTGTTTTTTTTCTGTGTAAGTAGTTCACTACAAAATGTTTCCATGTTGTCATGCAGTATGTGGGTTTTTGTGCCTTAACTTTTTCAGATCAATATACAGTATTTATATGAACACAATAATTATTCATTTCTTGTTTTATTTTCTTGTAGATAATGCTGGGGTGGCTTTAGTGAATTTTTATGCTGACTGGTAAGATGTTAAATCTTTTGTTTTTCACTTTTTCTTTCTTTTTGTAGCTTCGCTGTCTTTCTTTGATGCGCATATTTATGTTAGTCAATTTTAAATTGAGTTTCGCTTTTGATTTAAACCTTCCTTGAACATGTCACATGGCTCAATACATTTGATTGAATCATCTCGGTTACGCAGCTTTTGAATTCATGCCACATAAAGTGCACATTGTCATCATCCTATTGAGTTAGCTTACTTTGCAGCAGACTAAATCTTCTTTGAAAACACAAGCTGAGAGGGGCCTGAGCTGAAGACAAAGAAGAGCTCAAGGAATTTGTACAAGTGTTTTTAGACTTTTTTTTTACTAAAGAGATTTTCAGAACACATCGGCTCGTAAGAGGTCAACGAAAAGCAAACTTTATCTTAAGGATCCATAGAATAGGCTCAAGAAGGAAGTGACTTGACAAACTCACACAAGAGAGTAGATCAGACTAAAGACAACAGGGAGGAGAAACTGAAATGACTAATAAAAAAAAAACTATCTGAAAAGACTATTTAAACCTGTTCCGTCGTCTTCTGCTTATCTGGGGGGTCACGGGGAAACAGCCTAAAAAAAAGGTATTCAAAAACAAACAAACAAAAAATCAAACCAATGCAAAAGATATTGTAACTAAATCTGTACTTTTCTATAATGCGATGGTGTTGTTGTTGCTGACCAGGCTCTGCCCACAATTAGCTCACAGGAACTAAGAAGAAATCAAGTGATCCCAGTGACAAAATAACCAACTAAAAGTGTGCATCCAAATCGATTAAGAATTTGTCTACTAAAATTATGGAAATTGTGAATTAATCTTTAATTGCAACTTAAAGAAAATCTAGTAACCTGATCTTAAAATTGTGAAGCTGCTTATCCAGTCATCACACAAGTTCAGATAATTTATATAAAATAAAATATGTTTAAAACATTTCTTTTTCTGAGCCTGTGAATAAAGTGACAGACTGCATGTATTGTTTTGCATTAGCTTAAACCTCCTTTCTTTGTAAATTATTACAATTTAAGTAATTAAATTATTTGTGTACATGTTAAAACATGCATGTATTGAATGAGTGCCCAATTGGTTGATAGAAACATAATAAATCTGTTGTAGACCAAAATAACTATAGCTCTGTCTAATACAACAAAATTAGGTCTGAATGAACGCAGAAAAAGTCCTTAATTTATTTATATCATTACCTCTGATATGCATGCTTGTACACTTCTAACCCGATTCAACTTGTGGCTCATATCAAAGTCAACAGCTTTTTTTTTTTGTTTCGGTAAAATTTTATGTTTAATAATGCTTTTAGAAATTTGAGAATCATGATGGTCAGAAATCTTTAAATGATGTTTCTTTTCCCTGATATTTTTTCTGTAGGTGTCGATTCAGTCAGATGCTTCATCCAATTTTTGAAGAAGCATCAAACATAGCGAGGGAAGAGTTTCCTGATACAAAGCAGGTGGTGTTTGCTCGTGTCGACTGTGACCAACATTGTGAGTTTGTTTGTTTTTGTTAAACAACCTTTTAGACTTAAATAACAAAAATTCCAAGATTCCCCCCATACCTCTCCTGGTACTAATCTTTCCTGGGTGTTTTCAACATTCAAATTATTTTTATGTATTTATTTTTTTAATGTACTATTTTCATCCCGCAAATGAGGTAAATTTCTGTGCTGCATTGCACCGCAATGGGTAGTCATCACGGCGCCAATTGTGGGAGAAACTGCGGATTAGGAGTGTTCCCCAAGGACAATTAGGCATGGGTCCAGTGGTAATTGAACCGGTTTCTCCTGGTCCAAGAATGGATGTGTTCTTTACATATTCTTACCCACATGTTATAAGTTTCAAAATTGTCAGTAAAAACACTATTCTCTAGCCCATTCTTTAGTGTCTTCCTATATCCCTTTTTTTCTTTGTTGGGTCACTTTTTCTCTGCCATACAAGTTAGTCTTCTGGGTTTTTATACTCTTTGTGAGAAAACTTGACAAATTGTTCTGAATGAAAAGGTTATTGTTAAGTCATTTATCTTGAGACCACTGCTAGGCATGGATGATCTCAGAAATGCACCATTTATTGTGCCCACAGTTTAATCTAAAATTTGTAAGTCAAAGGCCTCTTTAGAAAAGTCCAAAGCTCAGTTTAGAGTTAGTCCGGTTATTTTTTAATGCAACTGGTGGTTAACTGGTGCGTTCGTGGCAAGTCTTGTGCCAGTGCATAACAGCTGGGTTCAATTTTACACAAATTTATTTTTACTCTTTCTAAATTTTGCTGTACATTTTCTCTCTGACAGCTGAGTAAGAATTAGGGCAGAGCTTGTGGCAAGAACTGTTTTGTTGTCTTGTTGAGTTTACAACTTATTATGGAATCTCCACTTGTTTAGTAATCAATGCAATGGAGATCTTTGAATTAATTTCATCGCCTGAATCGCTTTGTTTAGGGGTGTACCAGAGCCTATGCCGGCTTGTTGGCAGACAAGAAGTTGGGGACACCTTTAACAAGTTCCCTGTCTCTTTCAGGGATATATGTAGATACAAACAACTAATCATATACACGTTCTTATGACAGATCAGCTTGACGTGCTTGTTTGTGGTGGGAGGAGGAAACCAAAAAACCCATGTATTGTACGCAAAGACAACATGCAAATTCCTCAGGAAAGACACTCAGTAGCTCGAACGTCCAATATTCTGACTGTCATACTGGAGAGCTAAACAATGTATCATATTAATGCGAGTCTGGAGATCTCAGGTTGCTATTTACATCTTTCACAGCACTATGATGTTAATACAGAATTTTAAAAAGCATATTTTGTTGAAAAATTCTGGCAGTTAAAGTACTTTCAGAAACTAAAGCAAATTTTATTTTAGACCATTGTTGTTTTTGGCAGCCATCTGAGTTTTTGTTTTAGTCTTCGTCTTTGGAACGAAAATTAATTAAGTTTTAGTCACGTTTCCGTCATCTCCATATATTTTAGTTTTAGTCACGTTTTAGTCAACGAAAACCCAAAAGAGTTTTCGTCATGGAGACTTAGAACGTTTTTAGCAATCGTGGCTTTATTACTGAGAATGATGCAAGTTATTTGTTTAAAAAAAAAAAAAGACTAGCTTTAACTTTTCTTTTTTCTGTCAAAAACGTGAAAGTCTGACGCCCATTTCATTACATTTTTGTCTTGTCAACAGAAACTTGCAAACGTCTCGTCACATTTTCGTCACCAAAAAGTCACATTTATTTTGTTATCGTTATGTCATCGTCATAAAAAAAAGCTTCGTCAACAAAATTATTTTGTTGTCATCATCGTTGAGAAAAACAACACTGTTTTAGACTATGATAAACATCTCCGGCATGTGCTTTCTACTTTTTTAAAACAAGAAATTGAGGATGTGCAGCAGAGTCATGCTAAATTCTAATGACTGCCAATTAAAGTTTTGCTCACCCTAAAAAAACAATTGGATCGGGTGTTCATTCTAATGTGAACGTGCACTACATCCATGAGTTATCCATGAACATTTGAGTTCAAGATTACTCAAAATTTTGTGCTGTACAGAGTGAACTGCAGGACAATCAAAAGATTTTGTCATTAAAAAAAAATCTTTTCAACATGTTTAATTATTTCAAAGGAATCATTGGTCAAAATATACATTTTAAGTTGAAAATGCATCTTTCACATGTGAAATTTAATGGTTCCAAATAGGGGCATAATAAAGAACCTCTTCATATATTTAGTTAATAATTTAAATGACATTAATTACTACTTTCTATACCAACACATGTATTCACACCCAATAAATATAGCTATAAATATGCACACGTGTACTGAATGTGTGTGTTTACATATATACTCACTAACACAGAATTTAATGCACGTATCCACACAAAGATGTCTGTCACACCAAAGCACAGACACATTAACCACTGGCTTCAGCCTTTCGAGATAAAGCAAATTAAAGAGAATTATTGATGACCTGCAAACTGTTTGAAGACTAATGACAAAACTGCTGCTTCCTATGAAGACTGCAGGCTTAGAGACACCCCACAGGGAGACTGACACCTGCCACGCATATACACACACTCTTACACTGTGTGCACAGAGAGTATTTACTCTTGGTAGGGGGTTGCTTTTATGTGGGAGATCAGAGCACAGAGATGACTGAGGGTAGTGTTTTCAGACCCCGGTTCAACTACCGTCTCCGTCACTGCCCCCACCCACCCATGTGTTTCTACTCTTATTCTTCATCTTCTTCATCAAATGATTTTTTTTCCCCCCTATTTTCTCCTCCTTTGCCGGTGTGTGTGTAGCGGACATAGCTCAGCGTTACCGCATCACCAAGTATCCTACATTGAAGTTGTTCCGCAATGGGATGATGATGAAGAGGGAATACAGAGGTCAGAGGTCAGTAACAGCAATTGCTGACTTCATTCGCCAGCAACAGGTCGACCCAGTCAAAGAAATACACGACATGGAGGAGCTTAACAGCATTGACGTAAGTGAAAACTAGACTTTTTTTGTTAAAGGTACATGTTGCGTTAGATTCTGTTAAGGGAAGGCAAATTTATTTATAAAGCACATTTTGTCTACAAGAGAGTCAAAGTATCAAAATAATACGTCTATATTACAAACTTTATGATTCTTAATGATTCTTAGAAAACCATATTTCTCTGTCCAGTCAGTCACAAACTTGTCATGATCTTAATACTGAAACCGAGCTCTGATCCAACAGAGAAGCAAGAGAAACATCATCGGATTCTTTGACAAAAAAGATTCTGAAAATTTTCAAACATATGGAAAAGTTGCAAACATCTTACGAGACGACTGCACGTTCTTTGCTGCGTTTGGGTGAGGCGGCAACATGAATTTACACACTTCATAATCATTTTATTGTAAGCCTTTTTTTTCATTGATTCTTTTCTTTTGCAGAACTGTATCAGAGTCCGAACGTTTCAGCGGAGACAACATCATCTACAAACCCGTTGGCGAGAACATTCCTGACATGATCTACCTTGGCTCGCTCACTAACTTTGACCTAACGTACGCTTGGGTGCAGGACAAGTGTGTGCCTCTTGTTAGAGAAATTACATTTGAAAATGGAGAGGTTTGTTGTCTTTTTAATAAATAAACTGATTGTTCTGTTGATAACCCGCCTTGCTGTTCTAAACTCTTTGTTTTCTCTGTCCTGTGCTTCTGATTTCTAGGAGCTAACTGAAGAAGGAATCCCTTTCCTAATTTTGTTCCATGTTAAAGATGACACGGATAGCTTAGAAAAGTTCCAACATGAAGTCGCTCGGCAGCTCATCAGTGAAAAAGGTAAGTTTCTGCTTCAATAGTGAAACCACAGCCTTTTCTAGTGTGTACAAGAGTTAATAACGAGGATATGGTGTTTCTCCTCAGGGTCCATAAACTTTCTACATGCAGACTGTGAAAAGTTTCGCCACCCTCTTCTTCATATTCAGAAAAATCCATCTGATTGTCCTGTTATTGCTATAGACTCGTTCAGACACATGTATGTCTTCCCCGACTTTAAAGAAGTCTCGTAAGTATTTTAAAAAAGACTACCATTTATAAATACTTTTTTTCTAAAAAAAAAAAAAAAGAGGCCTTTTTCAAAATTGTAAAAATGCGTCAATAAAACAGTCACAAAATGTATGCAAGTTTCCTTTTTTACATCTTTAGTTATGAATTGAAACACTTCATTTCCATTTATTAGAAAATATTCACCTTTTTTCTAATACCAATCACTTTTTGATTTGTTCTTCCATCATGTAATTCTTCTTAATAAGATCAACCCATCATGAAATGACAATTTAGTCCCACACACAAAGGCGTCGTAATCCGTGGTATTCTCAGCAACAGAGAAATGTCACCTCTCTGAAAATCTGTCCTTTATGAATGGGCCAGGACACTGGAGCTAATGTGACATGATTTGGCACGTGCAATAAGTGCTAAACTAATCCAGTCTAATCTAATTTAATCTTATTTATCCTGCCTCCCACCACTCGGCCACCACCCCCACAATCAGAGACTGATCAGATAGACAGAAGCCCGGAGGACAGACTGAGCTTCTACAACCTAATTACATCACATCACTGCTTCATGTGGCACACAGCTTGTAATTGCATTAGCACAGGGTACATTTTATATGTAGATACACTCTGTTTTGTTTACATGTGTGCAGTTAAACACACAGTGTAAACTGTGACTTTGCACATGATGCTTTATTCCAATTAGCTTTTCTATATGAGCAAAATCAAACTGTCTGACTTTGTGTGTAAAAATTTCTGATTGAAGTTAAAATTTGGGATTTTTGCTTTTCTTTTTTACCCGACATATAAATTTTTATCAAGTCTCATGGTTTAGTTTAACTTCACTTGTTCTTTTACATTTTGTTTCCAGTTAAACAAAGATATCTTTCTATTATTGTGTTCTACCACGCCCCATACCATGCTGGAACACTCACGTACCGTATTTTCCGCACCATAAGGCGCACCTTCAATGAATGGTCCATTTTAAAAAAAATTTCAAATACAAGGTGCATAGAAAGAAACTATCGTACTGTGGTGTCTAGGGTTGCGTTATGCCATGCACTAGATCCCCAACCTTTTCTACGCCACGGATCGGTTTAGTGTCTGACAATATTTTCACAAACCGGTCTAAAGGTGTAGCAGAAAAATTAAAAAAGACCAGCCTGAAAAATTTAAATCCACTTTGTCTTAATGAGAAAATTTATTAGCAGCGTCTTTATACCGTGGAAACATTCTCTCTGCCCTAATGCACTCTGGTTGCTATGGTAAAGCTAAACATACCTTTAAAATAAATTACATCATAAAAATACCAGTTAGGCATCCCACAGTAAAACTAGATCAATTGGAGTTCTGAGTTTGTTTTGCTGTAACCAGACAGTTCCATTTTGGCCTGAATCCTGAAGAGTGTTTCTAAGATCCAGTCTGCTTCATGACTCTGTAACTCCTCTTAGCAAAGAAGCTTCATATAGATCTTCATTTTTACTCATTTTGCCAGTTTAGAGGTTTGCGTCATAGGTGAGCCATTGATGGAAGTAAGGAATAAAATCCAGTAACTTTTCAAATTAAAACATCAGAAGCCCCAAGGAACCAGTATAGATCCATATAAAAAGTGCTTCGGATTATAAGGCGCACCGTTGGCTTTTGAGTGAATTAAAGGCTTTTAGGTGCGCCTAATAGTGCGGAAAATACAGCAGATGTTTTTAAGCGTTTTGCTCATTCTTTTTTATTTCTTTCTTTTCACCCCAGTGTTCCTGGCAAACTGAGACAGTTCGTTCTAGATCTTCACTCTGGTAAACTTCACAGAGAATTTCACCATGGTCCTGATCCTACAGAAAGCACACCTGGTCAGGTGAGTCAAGTATATCTGCTCACCCCGGTGTATTTTGTTTTGTTTAATTTTACCTTTCGTTTTCTATTCAAAGGAAAATGAGGGAGAAGTAAGCCAACCTCCTGAGAGCTCATTCCAGAAACTGGCACCCAGCGGGACTCGGTACACCATCCTCAACAGGGGCCGTGATGAACTGTAACTTTAAACGGCCTTCTTGGGATCCTGTGACTCGATGGCACGCTCTGGGGTCAATGAAGGGGTTTAGGGTTGGGCCGGGCTGGCGGGATAGAACAGTAATACCCAACACACTCGTTGAAGAAACTATGATAAAGATTTGGTGGAAAGAGTAATGAAGATAAAATGATTTAGTACAGACCAGAACAAAGACAAGAGTGCAGTTTATGACAAAAACATGTTGGGGAGGGGGGGAAAGCTATATTTTCATAACTTTCATAATTTTTATTTTGAGTTGAGTGGAAGGTACAAGAAAGAAAAAAAAGAAAGAGCGAGGGCGTAAAAAAAAGTTTACTTTTATTTTGTGGCGGTTGTAAATATGTTTGTGCTTCGCTGGAATCACAATGTTGGTCTAAATTAAATGCAGTTTTCTTTATTTTCTTTTTTTTTATTGTCCAGCATTTTGTCAGAAGAACAAACAAAGCAGTGTCTTCACTCCAGTTTTTATGGTTCTAATCTGTGGGTAGTCTGATTAATCCTGTCTGACAGATAATACTTGTTTAGTCTGACTGACCTCATGGCTGCATCTCAATACGGCTAACCTCGAATTTAATTCATTTTAATAGCACAATATCAAGTAAGTCCATCTGACGAAGCTTTACTAGCATATCTTTACTCTCAGTGGCACTAAAGAAACATCTGGTAGACGTATCATTTTCATTGGATGATAAGAGACTGAGCTGCTGCAGCCTATTGAGATGTGACCCCATCAGTACAGTAATGTTGTCTCTTAGCCTGCTTCTAAAAATATCCCTGATATTTCTTATGTTTTTACCATTTTAGTACGGGTGCCATGCTGCATGTAATCAGTACAGTTTCCCTATCAAATAACTGATAAAATACTAAACTAGCTGCTGGATTTGTAGAGATTTTAGTTTCAGACTTTTCTTTTATGGCATCACTTAAGCTCAGCCCAACACCCCAAACCTGCAATCCCAACCCTAAAGCATGGTGGTGGTAATATTATGTTGTGTGAATGCTTCTCTTCTTTAGGCCCTGGAGGCGTTTTTGGTAGTAGAGCAAGTAAAATGTTTCTAGAAAGAAACTTGTGAGCGACAGTTGTCTCATCCTGGGTGCCTAATATCCTGTTATGGTAAATGGACTTTACTTATACAGTGCTTTTCTATCTGCGTTGGTACTCAAAGCGCATTACAGTGTAGCTCACATTCATACGTGATGGCGGAAGCTGCCATGCAAGGTGCAAATCACCATCAGGAGCAATTGGGGGTTTGGTGTCTTGCTCAGGAACACTTGGCATGATCTCTGATAGTCACTCTACCCACTGAGTTATCCTTTGCCTAAATTTTAAAAAAGATTTTTTTTTTTGACCTGGTATAATTTTTATTTGAATTAGAAATAAAAGCCTTATACAATATCAACCCTCTAATTACAAAGATGTCAAACGAGTCTCTTTTTTCCGCCCACAACCTCTTGAGTTGTGTTCCAAACCAAGTGAAAATAATTTCTGAATGGTGTATCTGAACAATATTCTGTATTTGTGTAATGGCTGTTTTTATTTCTCATTGTTTTGTCATAAAAACTGCAGCTCTTCATGCTTTGGGGATAACAATAAGTTATAGCTGAGAAGAAGTCTGTCATTTTATACCAATTTTCTTAAAACTGTTTTATGTGTCTTTATACATATCTGAGGTTTTGGTACAAGTCTTGACTCCTGAAAATCTTTAAATGGAATTAAGATTTTGTTTGGGGAGCCGTTTGTATTGTGTGTCCAACCCTTCCATTAAAGGCCAACAAATAAAAAGCTACATATCAGACCACAGATCAGAAGAAAGGAGTGTGTGATGCCATTTCTTAATCGTTTCAGAGGAGAATAAAAGCAAAAAAAATGAAAACTAAATTAAAAACCATTTTTCAGATGTATTTGAGTGTCTGTATTTGTCAGCAGAACAGTTGGTACAACACAACTTTAATACACTTCTTTGACTTGATGGCACTTTTATTGCATAGATAAAACATTTTTTCAACTTTGATGATAAAATTTACAAAGAAGTGTTCACTTCTTTTTACATAATTTTTATACAAATACATAGCCACTTCTGAAGCTGAAAATTGCAGTGATGAATATAATCAAAGAAGGAAAAATACAGAAACCATGTGTGATTAAGTGCTGGGATTGAGAGAAACTGAAAAATAGGCTCTTTTTTAAGCTGCAATCCATTTCATTCTGACCAGCCTCACACCAAGAACTTTAATGATGTTTGTACAAAAAGACGCTTAAAATTTTTACAGATATGTCACATCTGAAAACAACTTAAGGCCATTATTACATACTGCAGCTATTTTTCACAGTGATTGAGTCTTTTCTTATTTGTGGTTTGTGCATTTGAAGTCAGTCCATGTGCAAGCTTGTCCATCATTTGTCTTTAACTCTTTCTGGTTCTGCTGGTGATGAAGTCAGTTGTTTCATCTGTAGATCCACACGAGCTCTGCGGTGTTTCTGGACCAGGTTTCCACCTGCGAAACCCAGTGCGCCCCCTCCCAGAGCTGCAGCCACCCCGGCAGCTTTGAACCCAGCCAGAAGGCCGAGTGGGCCTCCCAACACACCGCCCAGCAGTGCCCCGGCAACTGGCAACACGGCCAACTTGTATCCCACCGCCTCAAGAAACACAAGGAAGAGATAAGCTCCAGTTTAATTTCACATGCACAGCTTTAGAGGCATTAGCTTCAAGACAGTCTGCGATAGTTTGCATGTGTCTACCCTTTTATGATTACGCATCAACCTACAGAAGGTAGAGGCAAAAGTGACACAAACAAGCTTGTGTGTGTGTAAACGGACACATTAAAGCCTTTTCACTATCTTCATTTATGAGAAATCAGAGATTTGGCCTGTGTGTTATTACAGCGGTTATCATCAGAGTGGTAGGTGCTCTTTGCTGATGGCAATTAATGACGGATTCTTTGACCATCCTCACACACACTCATGCACAAACACACACGGACACTCACTTGATTAACACTTCACCATTAAATTAATCCAGTTCAAAAGCCGGCATAGCTTGTCCCCACCCCTGTGGCAGTTTTAAGCTTTTTAATTTCATCTGAGCCGAGTTAAAAGGAGTCTGGGTGTTGGAGGTTGTAGAGGATGGAGGAAATGAAGGTGTGCGCGTGTGTAATGCTGTTTGACCCGATAACAGATTACAAGCTTTCAAACACGTTAAAACATCCGACACCCCTCTCATCTTCTTTATCACTCCGCACACCTTCATCAAACATGCGGCACGCCGTATCTTCCATCTTACAGGCCCGTCTTTGTTTAAAGCCTAATTTCAGTGAATCCAGGTTGAATAAACTACTTTAACTAGTTTGGGAAGGAACCTTGCAGGAATAAAAAATCTAAGCCATTTTTATAAATCTTATAAAGGGACACTGATTTTGTTGAGAAATATTTTTTCCACCTGAAGTTTGAGTTGTTTGATAAAGAACTGCACTGTCATGCTAAAACTTGATAAGTCATAATTACAATTTAAAAAAATTGATGACGAAAAACATGGCCAATAGTTACAACCACTATAAGTTTTGCTTGGAATAAAGTTTGATATGAAAAATACAAATCAACTAATTAAAACAAACATTTTTGATTTTTAGTGACACGAAATGAACTTTATAGATTTTTGTTAGAAGATCTAAACTTATTTTTTTCATTATTGAAGGACAAACATTCATTTTTATGCTGGAAAGAAGATATGATAGAAAAATATGAGCCTACTTATAAACAATATTTTGTTCGGTCTTCTGAACCGCTAATCCCTAATGGGTTCTTGGGGGCTTCCAGAGCCTATCCCTGCTGATTTAAGGCAAAAGGCAGGGTACACCCTCAACAGGTCGCCAATTTATATCGGGGCCACACAAAGACAGCCATCCACACACACATTCATTTCTACAGGTGATTTTGTAACAGCCAATCAACCTAACATGCATGTTTTTGGAAGGTGGTAGGAAACTGGAAAACCCATGCATACACAGGGAGAACATGCAAACTCCATACAGAAAGGCCAATGATTCAAGCCTCACCCCAGGCCGGGACTTGAACCCTGACCTTCTTGCTTTGAGGCCACTGTGCTAACCACTGTCCTGTACTACAAACTATCTTGTAACATAAAATTTAAAGTTGTTGAATTATTTCCCATAACGCCGTAGTTTAATTTAACTTTAATCTTTTGTACTTGATCAAGCAAAAAAAATATGTAAAAAAGGAAAGTGCAAGAAACTAATTTGAACGTTTAAGATTTTGTTTTTAGACCAAAAATTAAAATCCAATTAAATTCTGCATGTTTCAGGCTGAAAGTTTGTCATTTGAGAAATGTGGTACGTGTTAAAGTCAGCGACTGTTTGTCCAACAAACACAGAAGAAAAAATGAATGCAGTAAACTTCTCAGCCCCATTCATGCTGACCCTCTCATGTCAGCCCTCTTATCCGACCTCTCTATCACACCCCTTCCTTACACTTCTTTCTTTCTCCTCTCTCTATTTTCTTAATTGCAGCTTTCCTCCGTATTCGAGCAGATCAATAGGGACAAACGCTGTGGAATGGCTGGGAGGCAAAGTGCCATCGATCTCCTCATCTCCCAACACCACACACACACCCATCGGATCATCAGGACATAGACACACACATATCCACACCTTCCCCAGGCTCTTGGTCCCCTCCTCCACGTTGGCCGCGGCTGTGTTGACGTTGTCTTCTATGCTGTCAATCTTCTCCTGCTGGGACTGAAACATGGAGAGAGGACACAAAATCAAATCCACGGAATAACACACAAACACAGATTAAAAAGAGGAAACACTTATTGGGTGTAATTTTTTATTTTAATTTACCTTCAATCCTAAACTTTATCAAACTTATTCAAGGTGGTTTGTGTGGTGGTTAAAAGTTCTGTCCAAGGTTTTACTGATTTCTCTTTTCATACAATTTGTGTGAACACACATGTGTAAGTGTGCAGCATTGTGTAGGTCTCATGAAATATTCAGAGTGGCAGCTGTCTCTCTCCATGTGAGGGTTGGACAGACACAGTGACCAAACAACAAGCAGAGCCACCTGTCTCTCTCTCTCTCCTGCTCAATCTGAGCTTTATGTCATTTCACAGTTTTCAGAAAAGAACTTGCTGTTATTTTGTGATGGTTTGAAAAATTGAACAATTCTTTGTTTTAGATATTTTTTGTCTCTACTTTTGTACTTATTTTTTTTACCACATTTTTTATGACAAAAATGGCACAAAATTTAAATGAAATGGTAGAATTTTTTTTTAAAAAAAGAAGCAACATTTTTTTTAAACTAATTTATAAAAGGATTTAATACTGAGAGAGGAAGAAACTGACAAGTCTTAAGACTAATACCTTTGAACAAGATATTTTTATGACTATGTAACAGAAAAAAAAAAAAATAAATAAATAATAATAAAATAAATAATAAATAACTATTATTTATTTTTAAATAATAAATAAATTATAAAAAAAAAATGTATATGACGCACTCACATGATGCACAAAAAATTCAACCTTTTACGAGATAATACTCGTTTCGATTCATATGAAGTAAAAAATAGTCACAAAATAACATATAAATAATAAAACTGGTGTCTTATAACAAGTTAAAATGATTTTATTTGTTCACTCAAATCATTCATTACTGAATAATAGTTTTAAAACATTGTAAACACTCAATAAAATACACATACTGTACACAGCAACCGACATGACCCATGACACACACAACCCCACACACACATTCAGAGTTTCCACTGGAATATTGCTCCCCTGACGGCGTCCGCACCCTGGAGACTCTACAACATGTCTATGCTCTTTCTGCCTCCTCCCGCCCTCTTCAATACCTTTGTCTTTTCTTTTTTTTCCAAACCAACTACATCTTCACTCTCTCTTTTACCACTAATCTCTTCTTTCCTCAGTCTCCTTGCTCCTTTCACTTCATCCCTGAGGATAGGATGATAATCTGAACCGTCTGTTCTCCACCTGCTTTGCTGTATCTTTCGTCCCTCCTGTGACAACCTGCTGTCCCCCCTCAAATCCTTCTCCCTCCACCCCCGACTAGCTCTCATCTACTCTACCATCTCTCATCTTCCCTTGGCGGAGGCCCTCTGGGGCCCCAGCAGTACTCTTGAGCTGATCTGTGTACCCTCGTCTCGGAGGAGCCTTACCAGGCAACACAAGCACACATTGGTCGAACACACAGCACTTCCTGGAAACACCATAGGCAAGCGGCCTCATTGTGTTTCCTCACAAGGCTGCCTGTGCACACATGCATAGAGAAATGCATACAGGATTTAAACGGGACTGTGAAGCTAGCAGAGATTGTGTGTACTCACATGGACAAGAAGGGAGAACTCTGTCACCAAACTGCTGAGTTCTTTCAGGTCCTGTGTGGAGAAAAAAAATATTTGTTTACATCATTAAATTGCTTTCTTGTACAAGTCTAAAGTAGAAATGCTTTGCACTGTCAGAGCCTGATATAATCTAAGAAGACTGAATACATGTTCAGGGTAAAAGAGGGATGAAAGCTCCTCCCGATGTTCATCCTGTATGTGCAGGTTGATCTGAGCATAAATGCTAAGGTCTGATCTGACATTATAATAATATTTCCAATTCTGATGAGGTTTTAATTTAGTTTAAAGTAGCAGTTATGGATGACAGAAATAGTGATGGGATACTAAAGTGGGTAAACAAAGCAAACAGAGCAATAATGGCTAACTAAGGAATGACAAATACTAACTTTACAACAAAAAAAGTTACAACCGCAGATAGAAAGATGGCCTTAATGGTTAATGATCAAAGTATATTTAAAGATCAACTTAATAAATGGGTCTTTTTTAAAACATTAATCTGAACATAAATCTGAACCATTTTTAATTTAGGCATTAGGCATTGATTTATCTGGATTAGATTGTATCTCAGGGTTTTGGGATTTCTGAAATCAGATTTTTGTGATAATCAGTTTGTCAGTTGAGCCCAATTAAAGGAAAAACTCCTAAAGCCAGTTCCGCCTCATCAAGCAGATCGATATTTCCGGCAATCTGTGAAAGAAAAGTTATCTCTGCAGCTGCAAATGGATGGATGAAAACATTGCATGTTTTACAGAAACATTTAAAGAGATTTGTGTGTTATTCAGCACCCATGCTGTTCAATGCAGATATAGGCATGACAAGGAAGGATTCTGCCTTGTAATGTCATTTGAGCAGCTGCTAAACAACAAAGCTCAAAATCAGTGACATTGGCACATTGAGTAAATTATAAATTAAAAACGAATACAATAATTTATAAATCCCTTTCAACATATATTCAATTGAATACCCAACAAAGACAATTTCATAGATTTCAGTTCTGCGGAAACCTCAACAGAAAAAAATTGCAGAAAAAATTGGAACTCAAAACTTGTTAAAATAGAATAATAATAACAAAAAACTGTGGAAAGATTTTTTTGGCTTTTTCATTTTGGATGTTTAAAAAAAATTGTTAGTAAGGAGAAATGAAAAAAGATGAAAGAGTGTGATACATACATACATATAAATACACACACAAAAAAAAACTCCAGACCAAACAGAATCTGAAAAGCATAGACAACAGTACAACAGTGTGCTCCTCTGGTTTTATTTTAGTCTTTCTTAGTGTACAAACATACCTCTTCTAGGTTATCCCATGACTCCGCTGCATTCTGATCAGCAGGAATTTCTGGGAGCTGGAGCTGAGTTTGCCTGCCAGAAACGTCATCTAAGCTTTCAGGATTGTGGGTACTACTGTATGCACAGCCCGATGATTGCGTGCCTGGTTGGAGAGATGAGGAGGGCTGAGGCACCGGATCTGAGTGTAGACGCAGAAAGTCTTGAGCAGCAGCCGAAGCTCTGTTCCTGACCGGCTGGACGATTGCTTCTAAAGCTGCAGCATCTTCAGGTCGGACCCGACTGCATAGCTTCTCCATCTCTCTGAGATTTGCTCTAAGTTGCTGCAGAAGGGAAGATGACATACAGATTCAATGTGAACAAAAAAAATAGCAGTCATTAAAATTTAAAACAAAATATTTGATGGTTTAATATGCTTAATAAAGGGATAGATGAACAGGGAAAAAAACAGCACAGCTACAGGCACTTGCAGCTACCAATAGGAAATGTGAAATTATAATTTGCTCCCATGGCAATAAATACTGAACATAACAGTTTCAGTCACATATGTGACTCAAGTGATGCAAAGCAGTAAAGTCTATGCATCTGTTGAAGTTTAATCACATAAAAATATTGGGTTGTGTAACATAAAAAGTGCCCTGAGCATAACTGGAGGATTACATTCCTATGATCAACCCTCAGGCACAATGCTCAACGACTGAAGCTCTAGGGGTCAACGCTCTACCGATACCTCTGCCAAAAAAAACCCCATGAATTAACATTCACCCGCACACACATCCTCACATTCATAAAAGTGAAAGACACTAATACAGAGAGCAACAGGTTAAGGCACCAGAAAATTAACCTGATCAAAAGTTGCTCCGACACACTAAATCCAAATAATGCACAAGTATTAGTGAGCTTTTCTAATATAATAGTTGCTAAATTTTTCTGCCTCCAAGTGTGTCCTAGACTGAATAAGCCTAAGCCGTGAAAACGTTCTTTTGGGGCCTCACTGGTGCAATAATGGTGAAAAAAAGAGGCCTATGGATCCCATCAAAAGAAAAATATAAATGCATAACTATTATGTGAAAGATATTATTTTTTTTAGAAATCACATACAGTACAATGAGAAATGTGCAACTTATGCACTGAAACATCAGCACACGTGCACACACATCTAAAGCAATAGCAACAAACCCCTATTCTAGATTAATGCTACGAAGACATGGGAAAGCACTCTATGTGAGCCCCTGGGGTTTGTGGGGGAATGGTGAGAGGATAGGTGTGGGGCTGTTTGGAGTTATTTCACCTTCAGAGACATGGTGGCTTCTAGGCAACAACATCCCCTGAGGCGTTTCACACCAACCATGTGAACAAGTGTACAAGTACTTAACACACACACACAAAAAAGATGGAACATTTTAGGTTCAGGTGAAGCTTCTTTCTTCTCATGGCTTTGTATTTATAAAACAATCAGTCGGAAACACTGTTTCAATCTTATTTTTTATTGTGAACTAAAAATAAAAACCCAGGTTTTAAGTTATTTTAAAAAAAATCAAATCTTAAAGTTGAACTACATTTTTTCAAGCAGAATTTCCGGTTGTAATTATTTTACTGTACTAGACTGCCCGTTAATCTCATTAGCAACTTAATTGTGCACAATCATGCAGCTGGTCCAACTAATCTTTTCTACATCTTTTTTTCTTTTACAATGTGGAACTAGGATAAAATTTAGAAGAAAATAATGTTTTCAATTTGAGAGACCAAGTTGGATTTGAAGATTTTAATCAACTCGTATGTAGATTCTAATCCATCGAATAAGTTCAACTTGTCTGAGCTGGTTCTTTCAGAAAGGATGGATGAAAAAAAAATAATAATATTTTTCTCTTCAAAATTAATAGCACTGCTGAGTTGGCAAATAATCTCATCTCTCTGACACGACAAGAGCAGGAGGTGTAATAATAATTAAACAGTCATTTGTAGGAGCGGATTACAGCCAGTCATGTCCAAATATTTTTACTGTCGGTAAACCATCTCCATGACAATAAAGTACACATCAACACTCAATTGAGGACAATTTTATGAGGTTTAAAGACTTATGTTATTAGACACCTCCAAACTCACAAAACACTTTTTTTCAAATCCTTCTGCCTATTTGTTTCTAGCCAAAAAACGAACCTTAATTTAATTTGTTTTCTGGTTTAAATGAAACTCAGACTCGAGTTAACCAGGCTCAGTAGACTGATAGCTATTTTTCTCCACTCAGACATTATCTTCCTATAACTGGATAAAGACCACAGTGGAAGCTCTGACACTTTTCTTTGATCTTCAAAATAGAAAAACACGATTGCAACATCTTGGAAATGTCAAGGTCCAGATTTAGGAAGTCACAAGGTCCAAAGACTTCAAGACTAAACACATACATGTATATTAGCTGCCAGGGCATCCGTGTTTAGGTAATTTAAAGTGCCAATTCACCGCATTATCCTTTACACTAAACTGATAAACATACATTCTTTGTACTTTTTTTTTTTTTGTTTATTTTGAATTACTCTATTCATCCCTCACCGGGGAAATTTGTTTGCTGCACTCCTTACACCGCAGCAGGCTGCCCTTCAACGGCGCCAATGGTGGGAGAAGTGGGGGTTAGGGGTTAGGGGTAACTTGTTTAACTTCTTTGAGTTATACCTGGACAGTTCGGCTGGCATTAATATGCTCTTGATGAAGGCGGTCCCATTGCTGGCCATATTGAAACTGTAAACATAAAGCAGTGGAAATAACATTTTGGATGTGATCTTGTGTCCAGTCATATTTTACCCATCACCTTCTGTATGTTATTATGGTGTTTCTGCAGCCTCTCCAGGTCTGTGGGCAGAGCTACTTTAATGAACTTGTAAATCGGTGCCTCCAGGCGCCTCAGTGTCAGCTTGTTGCCTTCTTCAACCATGTGTCCTGTTGAGTGTCCACAGCCAACACTGCTATGTAACTTAGCCACTGCACCTGTCCAGCTTGTGTCACTGCTGCCACACTGTAAATTTCAGCAGAACCTGATTTTAATCAACTTGTTTCAATAATCAAGAAAGCAATGTTAAAAATAAAACTCCCTGTTACATTGCCCAAGCCAATGTTCACGAGGGACAAAAGGCTTAAGCTAGAATTCCAATATGTAGTAAAAGTTGTGATTTTTAAAAAAAATTTATTCTGTGCCTTCTTTTTATTTTTCCCCCATTCTGTCGTCTTCTGCTTATCAGGGGCCAGGTTGCGGGGGCAACAGCCTCAGACGGAAAACCCAGACTTCTCTCCCTCTGCTGTATCCTCCAGCTCACACAAGAGAATCCCGAGGCGTTCCCTTGCCAGTTACGAGACATAATCTCTTTAGTGGGTCAGGGTCTACCTCTGGGTCTCCTCTCGGTAGGACCTGCCAGAAACACCTCACCAGCGAGGCGTTCAGGGGGCATCTTAACCAGATGCCCGAAGCACCCTATCTGGCTTCTCTCAACTTGCAGGAGTAATGGCTCTACTCTGAGCTTCTCTGGGATGGCAGAGCTCCTCGCTCTAGCACTGAGCGAGAAATTACTATTTTAAAAACAAAATATCTTGTACGTATCATCTGGAACTTTAAGGTTGGCATTACTTTTGAATTTCTGTCTAAAGTTTATTAGACTTTAACCCAAATAAAAAAAATATTTAAAGAAGCTCCAGTCATTTATCAGTATCATGTAGATGTTCTGTATCCCCAGTGCCCCCATACTGGCTCACGCCACCGCCCCCTTTAGAAAATCCTGGATCCGACCCTGATTTGTGTTAACAATTTTTCATTTCAATAAGTAAGCATTTCATTCATGATGTTTTAAAAACAATATAGGGCAAATATATTTCCTCTTATCCTTTAACATCATTAAGCAACCTGTGATTAAATGATCATATACTAATTTAGATGACACCATGTTCAGAGATGTCCTTCCTAATGTTGCTAACTAGTCCTGCTAGTCTGGGATCAGCAGGACAATATTCCTGCATACTTTACGTGTTGAATGTTGACAAAAAAAACTACAAAAGTTTTACCCACCACGATGTACCCACCAGTGATTTTTTTCTTACCTCCAAGTGTTTCTTTCGCTTTTCCTTTATGAGAGAAGTTAAAAGTCATGGGGTTTCTCATTAAAGATCGGAACACAAGCTGAAAGACACCAGCTTTGTTAAAAACAACGATCTGAGTCATTGGCAGAAGAAAATGAAAGTGTATCTTTTACAAAGTGAACCATTAGGCAACATCTGAACTTAACCAGCTGCTGATTAAGAATAATAATTTAAAAAAAAACTTACCAGATTAGATGTCACACTTGATCTTTTTTTTAAATTTCTTAATACCTATCGATATTTTATAAATGTGATCAATTAAAAATTTGTTTAATTTAAGCTGTCGGAAGTTTTTTACTTGTTTGTAAACAACTCCCTTCCAAGCGTTACACAGAATAGTTTCCGACTTCAAACAATTCTGAGATCATTTGTTCCCAATTGTCCAGGAAATTAATCAGTTGCTTCTAAAATCTAAGAACCCTGTCTCTTTGCAATTATAAGTATTGTTTTGTAAAATCAACTTGAAATCATTTCTGTTCCCCCCCTACGTTTTCCCCTCTTTATAGTTCTCTCAGAAAAGTTCAGGCGTGGTTTAGATGAGTGCAGATTAATTTAAATCTAAATCAGTCACACTTAGTCACACTCAAGGCATTCCTCCTGCTTTCCAGACAGGACAGGTTTTCACATCGCACTGAGTGCTTAAAAACCGTATCTATCGTCCATTTAGTAAATTATAAAAGATTGCGCATGCGCAGTCCATTTTATTATGAGCGAGAAGGGGAGGTAATCAGTCTAGCTCTGACTGCGCTGTAACACCGCTGTAAAATTGTATAGTTTGACAGGTTTGCAATCTAGAAGGTGAGAAACTTTCGGAATGCTTATTAATGATGTAGTGGCAGGTTGATGTTATAGTTGAAAAAAAAAGTAGGAAAAAAAGCCTATGAGCAAGAACAAGTACGGTTTCAAATGCTATTTAAAAAAAATGTGAAATGAAGAAACATTTTTGCGGATGATGTGGTCCTGTTGGCTTCATCGGACTGTGATCTCCAGCTCTCACTGGTCTGCCGAGTGTGAAATGGCCGGGATGGGAATTAGCGCCTCCAAATCCCAGACCATGGTCCTCGCCCGGAAAAGGGTGGAATGCCCACTGCGGGTCAGGGACAGGATCCTGCCCCAAGTGAAGGAGTTTAAGTATCTCGGGGTCTTGTTCACGAGTGGGGAAAGGATGGAGCGGGAGATCGACAGGCGGATCGGTGCGGTGATCGGTGCAGTGTCAGCAATAACCAGGACGCTGCATTGGTCCGTCGTGGTAAAGAGAGAGCTGAGCCGAAAAGCAAAGCTCTCGATTTACAAGACGATGTACGTTCCAGCCCTCACCTATGGTCACCAGCTGTTGGTGGTGACCGAAAGAATGAGATCGCGGGTACAAGCGGCTGAAATGAGCTTCCTCCGCAGGGTGGCTGGGCTCTCACTCAGAGATCAAGTGAGGAGCTCTGCCATCCAGGAGGAGCTCGGTGTTGAGCCGCTCCTCCTCCAGGTCAAGAGGAGCCAGATGGGGTAGTTCAGCCATCTGGTCAGGATGCCCCCTGAGCGCCTCATGGGCGAGGTGTTTTGGGCACGTCCCACCGGGAGGAGACCAAGGGGCAGGCCCCGGACCCGCTGGAGAGACTATGTCTCACAGCTGGCTGGGGAACGACTTGGGATCCTTCCGGGTGAGCTGGAGGATGCAGCCGGGGTGAGAGAGGCCTGGGCTTCCCGTTTGAGGCTGTTCCCCCCGCGACCCGGCCCCGGAGCAAGCGGAATATGCCGGAACGGAACGAAACATTTACAGTATGTAAAACTGGATTTGTGAAGGTTTGTTTCAGCTAGAATAGATTTTCTGTCCTCACCATGGCTTTACATGTAATCAAACTTTGTTACCACAATATTTCCTATCAGTGTCCTAATTTTGTGCAACTATACATGTCTTATAATAAATGGTAGTCATGAAAGTTTAAAAATTATACTTAGTACTTAAATCCAGGAAGGACTGCCCAGTAGATTGGAGCTTTGTTTGGCAGGGTACCCCACGAACAGGTCACTAATCTATGGCTGGCTCTGGAATGAGGCTATGGCTATGTGTGTGTGTGTGTGTGTGTGTGTGTGTGTGTGTGTGTGTGTGTGTGTGTGTGTGTGTAGTGGGGTGGGGGGGCCTCAGTTATTTTGTTGACAAAATTTGATTTTAGTCAGCTCAGGCTTAACTAATATAAAATCATTTTTAACTTACAAAATTTTACATAAAGGCCTTTTAAGTTTAGCACCGCCAGACAGTTTTACTCAATTGACTGTGTGTAGAAATAGTTTCAATCCTGTGGAAAGTTACATTAAGTGTGATATTTTGCAGTTGGAACCCAGACAAGAGACACAACTGGGGTTCCCCCTCCTCTTCACAATAAACAGTTTTTGTGAGTGGGTATTGCGTGTTTCCACATCTGATCTTCAACACCTTTTACCTTTGACATTTAGGCCATGGCCCACATAGTCTTTTACCTCAACGGATGCTTCATTCGAGGGGCCACAGTAAAAGACACAGTCCCAGCTACAGGGGATTTCCCATGGCGGAGTTCACATGTTATGAATGTGTGTTAGTCTATGTGTGTCGATGTCATGTGTAAGTGTATGTCTGTATCCACTATCAGGAGACTCCCAGATAAACAGATGAAGAAGGAAAAAAATAGCAAAGATTGAATAGTAAATTGTCAAAACATTCAATTTTGCCACCCTGCTTAAGAAAGGAGGGAGTATCTGAGAGTAGATATGTGTATGTTATGTGTGCATTGTAATAATTAGCATTCTTGATGTGGTTAAGAGATACACTTGTCTCTTTCTTTAGGATCTCTTTAAATTCATGTATTTAAAAAATGACTTTGAAGTTTAGAATTAGAATTCTATTGTGGCAGGGTTTGGTTTTGTATAAAATCAGATGATGCGACTGTGCTCATGCTAACTTGTACTGTATGTGGTAGGCTCTTGAAGGCTTGGGTGTCAATTGTTTTGGTCTAATCCTGAAAGTTCTGCACACGTCTTACTTCCGGGAATCTTATTGTTTTTGCAGCAGATTATATTATGAGATCTTGATCATTACAGGATTATTGTCAAATGTCAAGATAAAACATGAACATTTTTATCTTGTCATGATGTGTAAGATGCAGATGTTTAATTATCCACAACTCTGTCTTTCACATCCTGATTCATGTGAGTTGCAATGGTGGACCATCAACAGCCCTTTTTACAGTAAATTCTCACTTTATTTTGACACATATACTTCAATTTAAAAACCTTTTCACGGTATTACCTTTTTGATTGGATTCACAAGAGTACTGCTGCACTAATTTTCGGTAGTAATCGATTGTTAAAAGTTTATAGAACACTGTATATACTGTAATTTTTCTTAAAGTAGTTTAACTTCTATTTTTAATTTAAAATATCTGTTTCCAAATGGACTTTTATGTTGTTTGAAGTGCTTAGCAAGAAAAAAAACAAGACATTTTCTATTTAAAAAGCTAATTTTGCCAATCTGAACAAACAACACATTACGGGTAGGAGGAAAGCACCTATTCCAAGTGTGTATGTGTGTGTTCTTGTGTGCATAATTATTATGTATACTCTAATGGGAGCTCTAATTAAGACTCTGGGTATCTAAAACCTGTCAACATGGATCGATTCAGTGGAAGACTGACAGCATAGTGTGAGCATGTGTGTGCTCATGTAAATATGAGTGTGTGGTTGCTCCTGCAATTCTCTGGTTCATGTCATATGTTTCATAGTTTGAATGTAAGATGCTATAATATTGTCGCAAATGCAAGTTGAACAAATTTTATTCAAACGTAACAGCAATGTGAATGAAAAAAAAAAAAATTCCCTTCCAAATGAGACATTTTAAACGTATTTAATGTTGCTTTATTTGTGAAATGCCTACTTTATAAAGAGATAGAGAATTTATCCGTTCATTATACATTTAATTTATTTTAGAAGCCCAGATTATTAAGATGGATCCCATTTTCTTTTGTCGAGTGAAAACACTCTCACACAGATAAATCTGTTCACTGTTTCGCTACCACTGTTGCTATCAATCACCTGGTTGTTCAGGAGAGTGTGTGCATATGTGCTCTCAATGTTGTGTCGGACGGCATGTGAGTGATGGCAGTGACAGTGTAGACGGCATGTGCTGTGAAATGTCACCATGGCAATCGATGTTGTTTAACGAGGCTGGAGGCTGATCTGGGCCTCATGCTAACATAAAGCTCTCCTCTCCTCCTTCTACCTCCCACTCCCAGTTCTCCTAATCCCCTTCTACTCTCTGTTAGAGCCTGAGGGTCCCTCCGGGGAGATACGAGGCCTTTTACCTGTCAGGAGGCTTTTGTCTCTGTCCACACACACACACACACACACACACACACACACACACACACACACACATGCACATACACTCACGATGTATGCTGTATAAAAACCCAAGTCTTGGAACATTGGTGTTTTGGGGAGTTTTTTGTTTTTGGTGTAAAAGCAATAAAATAACTTTGAAGAATTAAAACACAGGAGACAAAATGTCAGAATAATCAGAACTAGTTTATGATTTCAAAGTGCTGAACAGAAAATCCAGTGAATCAAAAAGAATAAAAAGATTGAACAGGGCACTAACCAAAAAAAACGGGGGTAAGAAATAAAACAGCTTTTTTTTAAAATGTTTTTGTGTCTCTTCTTCAAAAAACAATGCACAACTCGTACCACAATATTTGAAAAAGCTAAAAACACTTCAAAATATTAGTTTTGTATATGTATATATTTATATATATTTATATTATATTTATATCTTTATAATTTGTTTTTAAAACCACTGCTGTGAGGGTGTGAGTGGGTGGTGGAGGCCCGGGGGAGATTCCCGGAGAGCTGCAGTCTGAGACACAACCACAGGTCGAGCTGTTTTTGAAATGCTTCAGGAGTCTTGAACAGCTAATAACACGCCATGCATATCGTCTTCTCTAAAAGTACACACAAAAACATTATGTCCTCTGCGTTCTTGCACAGCCTCCACAATAGAAATGTAAAGAAAAAAACAAAAAAGTAAGAAGGTGGAATGTTTCACCCACTGGATGTGCAGCTGTCGAGCACCCTGAATCCAGGCAGGAGGCAGGGTGTGTGTCTGTGCTTCTAGCCCTTCTCGGGTTTTAAGTGCTTCAAAAGCTCATTTGTATCCATCCTTATTCTTCCACAGTTTCACTCAACTTAAGATTTTAAAATGAGTAGTAAAAACAAACAAAATAAGAACATAAATTGAGTTCAAGTCTGGGTGACTCAGTCATTGATAGTGCACACTATGTCCTCTGCTGTCTAAAGCCTGGTGGAGACTATTTTCCTTTTGTTTAGCAACTGACAGCAAAGCTTTGTAATAAAATAATTTAGAGTTTCAAATGAGAGCTTTCTGCCTTCGTCTTTTCAATTTATGATAAAACAGCACTTAAGAAATTGCACTTGTTTAAAAGAACTCATCTAATCAGCCACTTCCAAGCATTAATGAAATATCTGTTTTGCTTCGACTTTTTTTTTTTTCAATTCATGTGCCGTCTGACCTTTCTGAATATTTCATTTTGAAAACAACCGGCTCCACATTTCAATGAGAGTGGCATCAAATCCTCAAAAAACCTTCTGTAATTAAACACCAAAATAGGCTTGGCCTAAACACAGATAGAAAATTCACATAAGAATCTTTTTCTCTTTTTTTTTTTTGCAGAATGAGCTTCAACCCAGATGAACAAAAACAGGGAAAAGTCTTCTTTAGCTGTCCATATCAACTTTGTCATCCACTCGTGTGATAAAATAAGGAGGATCAAATAAAAAGTGGTAAAGTTTAAGTAATTGTCTTTTATACAAGTGAAAAGCAATTTCTTGCTTGTCCGTTCAACAAAAAGGCATTCTCTGAAAAGTTTTTGATTGGCTTTTTCTGCTCTGCATCATTTGGAAAGGAGTCTGTCTCTCTTCCAAGTGTGTGTGCATGCTTCTCAGGGATGTGGTGTGAGGCCTTTACACAACACGCCAGAGATTTTCCTCTGCATTCTAAGCCTGAAACATCAGTAGGGCAGAGTGTCCAGAAACCTGTCAATCAGTGGTGGGGGTGGTACAAGGTCCTCCAGCTTCAGGTAAAAGATTCGTTGAAGGCCCTGGGTCCTCTGAGAACGGAGCTCTGCCCTTACACCCAAAATGCGACTCAGAGGAGGTACAGGTTTGGACGGGGAGGAGGATGAAGGGCCACAGCCCAGGTGGTCTCTTAGACAGCAAATGACTTTATTCTGAAGCTCCTCAACTCGTTTTGAGTCCTTCAGACCAGGGACTTGCTCTGTGGACAAACAGAAACGTTAGGAGGGTAATTACCTAAACGGCAAAAAGGAAGTCAGCAGGAAATAAAAACACACGCATACATACATCAGAGCTCATTCAGCTGAAAGAACATTAGCTACATCTAGTTTTATATTGAATTCTACCTCATTAGCCTGTATGGCTCATGTTCTTAACAGGTTTTAACCTGTCTCATTCACTACAGATCAATACACACCCTAACCTAATAAGCCTCCTGCATCCTGCGTAGAGACACATGCAGACCATATAGAAACTATGCATGTAAAAAAAACCTCATATATTTAAATACAAATTTACATTTTATGTGTGCTGCATATAAATGATATGAATTCTTTTTCATATATATATAAATAATGTGTAGGTCTACGTAATTTTAAAATCCTTAACACTGATAAAGATAAAATTGCTCAGTAGTTAATTAATTATTTGGCTTAAAGAGGAGCAAAATTCAATTAGAAACACACACAAGCACACAGACACACACGTCGCTGCCCGTAGCAACTCCAGTGGCACTTATACTAGGCTTAATGTGATACTAACTCATTCCACAGAGAACAGGGTGTCCAGCCCCTCACACACATTCACACATTTTATACACAGGCGCATGTACAAGCTGGTGCTGCAGGGAGGCTGCCTCTAGGACCAGTCTAAATTTGAGGTTTCCATTATCCAAAGCTTATTTATTGTTTGTTTATGTGACTCTTTTGTTTGCTGTGCTTGCTGCTGCAGTCACTTCAGCCCTCCTTCTACTGTGCTTTTCAGACCTCTCACACACACTTTTGCTTCTACAGCTTTCTTCCTGCTCTCCCTTCTTTTTCTATGTGCCTGAGCTCCTGGGGAGAGATCGATGACTGCCTTTCTGCACAGGCCACTCTGAAGTGGTCGATCGCCTGGTGGCTCTGGTGGCTCAGCATTGGATGTGCGCTGCGTGCTTTGCCGAGGTGGCAAAGTACCACTGAGAACGCCACAGACGCCATTCCAGAGCCATGCTCCACAGTGGGCTGGTCGATCAGGCACAGAGTTAAGTGCTCCCCCAGAGAGTGAGGATGGGTTGGAGGGCCGAGACAGGAAAAAAGGGGGGTAGAGGAAGAAGAGAGGAAGAAGGGGGGTTGGGAGAAGTACGAAAGCTTAAACCAGGAGCGGGAGTGGGATTTTACCCACATTAACCCACATTAACGCACAGAAACTGACTCTGGAATAAAGCTGAACAGAATGAATTGTTAACACTAAATTACACCTTGGGCTAAATTTCTAATTTAATTGACAAAAAGCCCAGATTGCTGTCTACTCTGTTGTGTTTCTGATGTGTGTCCATGGAGAAAGCTTCCATTTTTCACCCATGAACACTGATTAGAGGGCCAGGTGTGAGGCAGGTGCAGCAGGTGCTTCTAGGTATCAGGTTCTTGTTGCAGACACAAATGTGTGAAAACACACATGCACATATGAGTCTTTAACCAGATGTGTGATGTTAGTAGATGTATCCACCTGATCAACGTCACATTAAATCATTCACAGCAAAGATCTTGTAAAATGGAAAAATGAGAGAATGAGTGAATGTTTGTCTGTATTTTACTTAAAAGAAGCTCGAATTACTGACAATGTGTATTATGGAGAGAAAAAGATGGTTAATTTTGTTCTTTTTCCTTCAGGCAGAATGTTTGTGATTTTAAATTTGTAGCTACCTGTGAGGAGTACAAGGGCAGCCAGGCAGGCAAAGGCGGAGGCATCCAAGTTTATGCTCTGGAGGTGAGTGGAGAAGTCCCGGATCGAGTCTAGCCACTCTCCAAATCCACGAAGGCACTGGAACCTATGCAGCACCAAGCCGTTACAGAACACTAGTTTATCCTCCGACAGCATGGATCTAAAAAGAACGAAAGAATGAAGACAGGAACCGGTTAGCACACCATTTCAATGAAACACAGTTTTTTTCCCCCATGTTGTAAATATAGCTTTGAGATAATGGAGCAAGGAAACAATTACAATAAAAACAATGAGAAAACCTGGCAGCATCCAAACTCACACAGTAACGGGACACACATCAAACACGAGCATGCAGCTGATTAAGGTTGTGTTTTCTAAATTATAGTATTTTAAAACATTCCTCCGTTTCCTTGTGGCTGGGTGGGGTGAAGGGTTAGGGCAGAGGGCTGCTTTCTGTGTGCGTGTGAGGATTTGCTGATAGGTAAACTTTCATGGCTTTAATGTACCCAGACTGCGGTGTGCAGTGGAAACACAAAGCTTTAATGAGGAAATGAAACGATCCTCAGATGTATTTAAACATCACTTACTCACGACACAAGTACACTTATTCAATCCTCCAGCAGAGAATGAAAAGACTCAAGCAGTTAATAACGCAATGGAGTTTAGTTCATGAGAAAGAAAATAGGGGAAAATGGGTGAAGAACAATGGAGAAAAGATTAAAACAGATGTTTGCACTATTTGAGTAGAGAAAAAGAAGAACTAGTGAAAAGACAGGAAAGCCCTCTAATTACAGCCTGTGCAAACATTGGTTTAGTAGTTATGGGGATAAGATGCAGCACCATTTGTGTCTAATTATCTTAACTACAGCTGAAAATTTCCACCTACTTTTAGCCAAACACACGCAGAGAGGTTTCACATAATCCACCACACAAAACGTGCATTAAACTTCATATTTTCTCAATTATATAGGAAATAAGGAGTTAAATGTTCATTAATACTTTAAGAAAATTGTGTATTAGTCCCATTAAATTTGAACAGATGATAATAAAAAGAAAATCATCAATTCAAAGGATGACACACTGTAAAGTAAAACATAAAAATCTTAACGTACAAAGGAGAAATGGGCAAGAACTGAAATATAAAACTACAGTATGAAAAATCAAACAAGTTGAAATTAATAGTCCTGAAAACAATTAATTCTACGTCACACAAAAAACCAAAATGTTTCACAACCAATCATAATAATGATAATATATACAAAAGGAACTTTGAGAAAGTTTTTATCACTCTTTCATTAATTTTGGTACAAATCAATTTCTATTTTTGATTATAACCATCACACCTAGTATCTAAAATTTAGTTTTTGTGGACACAGTACATTTAAATGACTGACCAAAAACATCAAAATTGTCTCAAACAGATTTTAAAAACGCTAGTATAAAGCTAGATAAATATTTTAAAATTATAAATTAAAGCGTTTTGAGGATTTTTTTTTGTCAATATTACAAATTAAGAAAAATTCTAAATATGCTGTTTCATTGTTGCCTAATGGTGACATCTGATGCAGACAGACAGACTGGCAGACAAGCAGATGCACACACACTTGCATCCAGCACAGCTGGATGTCTGCCACACATTCCTCTCCAACGCCGTCACCACAGTAATCGGCCAATAACCACAGAAACTGTTTGGTAACGGGGTGCTTACAGCAATGCCGGCGCAGAAGAGCGAAGCAAATTTGCTCTCCGCACTCTGAACACACACACTCACATTCCCTAACAAACAGGCATATGCTCGTGAGGGGTCCTGGAGGCATCTTGGTTCAACACGGGGTCAACGCTGGGCTGTGTTGGCGATGAAATGGAAGTGAGGACTACATCCTTTTCTCTCACAAAAAAATGGGAAGTAAAACAGTGCTGCATTTATCTGTTTTTCTCTTGGTATCACGGGGGTTTGGTTGAGGAGAACGTAAGCAGTGTGCCTATGAGTGAGTGTGCAAAAGAGGCCCTTACTCGTGCACCCTATAGTTTGAGTCACAGCCCCCCTCCTGCTGAGTCTGTAATGCCATCACCCATCCTCTACCCACCGTCCACCTGGACCTCCACTTGGAGGAGAGAAAGTTCTACAAATTTGGTGTGTGTGTAGGTGGACATGTGTGTCTGACTGTGTTGTTCTTCAGCCCTAGACGACAGCGCGGACAAAAGGATGAGCTTGTAGCGCGATGCCCCCTCCTCCTCATAAATTTAACCAGCCACATGCCTTTTAGGAGGAGACCCGTAACCCGGGGTAATTCTGAGGCAGAGATGGGCCGGAGAAGTGATAATGGCACCACAGGTATCCATGAGTAAGACGACCACATGTTCAAACACAAATGCACATGTTACTGGACAAATTAATGAAGAAAATAAAGTCAATTCTTTTTTATTCTAGTCAGCTGAACTGAAAATGCTCCCCCCATCCCTCCCTCTGCTCATAATAGCCCTTCTCTGTCTCAGCTGACTTGCTTTTAGATGGAATTGATCCTGTCAATTCACAGTTCACAATGTTTGCACAGTTTTAGCCTGGAGAACACACATAGAGCTCTGTGTGCGTCAGATATCAGACCAGAGGAACGGAACTCCGTGGGTGTAGCTACTGTCATAGCTACAGACTCCATTCATAATTCGGTTCATATAGTGATTACTCAACTCCACTCCTCCTACTCTGGAGATGGACCAACACAGCACCACACAACTTTATCAGAACATTTCCACTCAGTAATATGACAGTAATTTGGGTATCTTTTCACAAAGAACTAAAGTTGCTGAAGAGTTGCATGTGTGCAAAAGTAATTCTCTCAAAAATTACCAAGAAAGATTTAAGACAATCAGTTTCAACACACCATGATTACCAAAGTAAAAAAATGTTGACGTTCAAACATTGCTTTCCAACTCACCTGTGAGCTAATCGTAGAACAAAAAGCTCCAGGAAGGCAGAGTCTATGAGGAGGTTTTGATCCTCACGCTGAAGTTCAGAAAAGCCAGGTAGTCGATCTGCCCAGCATCGTGTGGTCTCCATTGAGATGGTGAGTAGCCTGTAGAAGAGCTGGATGTGCTCTGCATCTGAGGAGGACGAAGGAGGGTCGGCAGCACTGAACTGCTCAGACACAGAAACCAAACACAGAATAAGACACAAGAAATGCATCTGCTAAAAATAAGAAGTTCACTAGTGTACCTGGCTGTAGTCGAGGTCCCGAGGTGTGGAGTGGGAATAAGCCCTGAGCAGAGCAGAGAGCAGACTGTGTGGAGGAGAGGGCGGAGATGCCTCAGACTGCAAAGGACTTTTTGGTTTGGAGGGCAGGCGGCCTCTGCGTCCCTTCAAACTATCAGTCCGTACCACTACGAATCAAAGATAAAACAAAGACATTTAGTTTTTACTGTATGTTCAACTCTAACTTATTGGCCCTGTGCAATTTCCCAAAGAATGCTTTCCAGCACTACAATTACACCAACACAGGAATCTGCAATCCAGCAGATGGAGCTGCTCTACAGGCGCATGCTGCTGGTAATGTGGTATGAGAATTGTGCTGTGTGAATGTCCTGCAGATTGTGTGACAGGTGAGAAACCTCAAGGAGACATATTTTGAAATCATACTGATTCTAAACATCAGCCAAAAATCTCCGTTATTTTCTTAGCGGGCATTTCAGATGCAATGAGACAAAATGTAATAGATGGCAGAGTGAGAAGCAAAGTGGAAAGCTTGAGTCTAAGTAAGCATTGATATAATTTTAATGTTTTAGAGGATGTATACTGCACTTCTTTCAAATCATAAAAAGGAGAATGTAAACAAGGACTGTCATCATTAGCACCCGATTGATGGAAGCTTGAAGGGGTGAGATGTCCTACCTTCCTTCACCATGCCCACACTCAGGCACTTCTGGAAGCGGCAGTACTGGCACCGGTTGCGCCTCCTCTTGTCCACAGGACAGTTCTTACTGGCCAGACATACGTACTTGGCATTTTTCTGCACGGTGCGCTGCAGAAACAAGACACAGAAATACTCATAATCAGCCTCCAAATACAATCAGCACCTAATATTTGATTTGTTAAATTCAATTTTTTCTCTCCTATCAAAGAGTGAAAGCAGAAGTTAGCAGGTCAGATTTTAATTACGTGCTGAAAGGCGGCAGTGACATCAGTATAATTAGATAAAATTAATTTTCCAGCAAGCCTCGCCTACAGGAGGGACAATTTTATTAGCGCCACATCTGACAATGGGGATGGAGCACATGGCGTGCCGTGCCGGGTCCCGCGAGAGAGAGGGAAGCAGGGGTGTTTGGTGGGTGAGGGGGATGCTGCGTGATCAGATTATTTGTGAAGCTTGCGGGTCAGATCGTGGCACCTCCGGGGCAGTGCGCATCGCCTCTCTCAACAGGCCCCGCGGGAGCTGTTTTCTCCTCGGCTGGCTCGCCTGATTATTACTGACCTTATTAAAATGAAATCAGAAACGGGCCACGTGGGGGCCAGATGAGCTCACCATAGACAATGAGAACTAGAATGAAAGTGGATGCCTTTGCGCGTCCGCGCGCCATACCTGCACACCTCTGCGCTATTGCGCGCGCTTGGCACAGAGGGGTGTTTATAAGGACAATAAAAGTTCTCTTTTTGGTTCTATAAGTAAAGAGGCATTCGGCTATTTACTTTAAAAATAATATTTAGAAATTCAATTTATTATAGAATTTTAAGACTAATCAAACGAGCTGAAAGATTTTTATGGGGTACAGTAAACTTTGCCAACAACATAAAGTCTTTATGGTAGGCTTTTGTTGAAGAGCAAATCAGTTTTCCCAGAGTGACAAGATCACACCAGCAGTGACATTCATTAACTTGTTCTAACACGAATCTTAGGCAAATAAATCATCTAGTTTGATTTTATCATCTTTGACAAAATTTAGAAAGAAAAAACTTTTTTTTTAAATTAATTAATCTGAAGAATCAATAGCCGGTAATTATAATTAGTGCATCATTAGTGTCTTTTGCACATGTTTGCATTACACTCGTGACTCTGGTGGTTCATTCCCACAGCTTCATGGTAAACTAGAGTTAACCAAACCAAACACACGGAAAGAGACGCGTCTTTCTTCTACTTTAACGCATCTAAAACACATCAAAACAAATAAATCCAATTAGGAACCCCTCGTGCCACACATGTCCGCGCCCCCCGGAGACCAATAACACACCAATTATTCCATATGCTTTGGAGAGAGAGCGGAACTGACGCGTAATGGGCGCCAGTGTTGGATGAGAGTGGTTGCCATGGTACCGCAGATAGTTGTGAATGTCTCCCTCTTATCTCTTCGAAGGCTAGTGACCCGTGCGCACGAGGGTAAGTTAGTTATGCCTATTAATAAGGCTGATGGAGAGTGAATTAAGTTGGAAAAAAGGTTGTTAAAAGGTTGTCAAATTTATTTGCAACTATGATGGAGAGTCAGAACAAACTTTGAGGTGTCACATTGGCTTTCTTATATAAAAAACGTTTGCATAAAGTTTTAGTTTCCTCTCAACTTTTTAAAAGATTGATTTTATGCTACAATCAGGAGGGTGAAACCGTTTATGGTTAAAGAAAAAACAAACAGTTGACTGTGGCGTGTGTTTGAGGATAAATGCTTTCTCTTCACTAATCCAAAGATAACGGATTCCAAGAAAAGTTTTGAGTTTTTAATGAATAGATGAGGTCTTGACAAATTAGGCTCTCGTGAGTGATCGTTGGATCTGTGTGTGTGTGTGTGTGTGTGTGTGTGTGCAAGTTGGTGCTCTTATCATTAAACTTCCTCTGCTGGTTCTCTCACAGTTTCTACACAATTAAGCAAATACTGTTGAATCAGTAACTATTTGAAACCATTGAGTTGCAACCAGATGTGTTGGTGGAAGTACAGACACACACAGGACGCAATACACACAGACACACACAAGCATTCACACCCTGCACACTGAAAGATTTTGTAATGCATTCAATTTCCTTTTTTCGTAAATGACTATATTTGAAAGGTTAAAAAGTCTCACTCATACTGGGATTTATCCTCACATTTAATAAAAAAAAATCACATAAACAATACAAAATTTAAGTGTACGTATATCTAAAACAGTCATCTTATGCTCACACATTTTCCGTGGGAAAATATGGATGTAAGTTCAGTTGAGAGTCATGTTAAGAATGTTGTAGAGCAATGAGTTATGTGTACTATAAGTATTTTCACAAATGAACAAACATGCGGCATATAGGGTCACATATGGGTGAGGCGTGCACAGGCACCTAATCCTTTAGAAAATTTTGCCTGAGGCACAACAAACTCCATCATGTCTTTTGCTGGAGTCTATTAGTAAATGTAAAGAGATGTTTTAAATAGTAAAATAAGGAACAAATCTGAACACTTGAGCTTATCATTTTAAAATGTATTTTTACATGACCCTTTCCTAAATTTCAGCTGCTGAATTTGGATCAATTAATGTTCAGTTTTCAATTTACTCAAAAAAACTATATATCCAGCTATTTTTTAGCCATCTTTCAAACCAAATGGTACTAACATTCCAAGAAGTGAAAAAAATGATAAAAAATTGAATGCAGCGAGCATGTCTGACTGTTTAAATTGATAAAAGCACGGCTAAAGTAACTTGTTGGTTTGTTGAATGCATTAGAATCCCATAAATTTAACATTCTTTTTGTTACTAACTTAATGTCCAATGCAAAGAGCTGTTTTAGTTACTCATTTAAAAAAATTGCTTTCTGATAGATTCGCCTCATTAATGAAAACCACTGAATGGGATGCATTATTCAGCCAAAAAAAAAGAAGAAAAAATGGGACTGTAAGAGCTAAAATGAATTTACAGGGAAATGTGCTTCAAATCGCATTAATGAAATAATAATTTACAGCCAGCGAGTTTAATGTGAAATAACCATTGAGTGATAATTAAATGCAATCAGGTAAGTATTTTCAGGGGACAATAAAACATCAGGATAATTGAGGTAATGCGCCTAAAAAAGCAACAGTGGTTGGGTTTGAATCAGAAGGGGAAAAAGAGAAACCAAACATAGGCATATGTGTTTTTCCTATACGTACGGGCTTAATTGTGTTTTCATATGCAGAGGAAACATTGTCAGGTTTGACAGGTTTTGTGGCTGCTGAGTGCTGCAGGAGACAGCCTGCAGGTTCCCACCACCAGAGTCTGCTCTCATTAATTACTAAATAAAAACAAATCGTGAAACTAATTGAAAAGAAGGATAATTCATTCCCACCTACCAGAGGCATTATTCAATTACCTCTGTCTTTGTACTCTTTGTCTTGCTGTCACTTAATTTCCAGTCCCTTGTCTGGAGCAAGCATAGAAGGCGTACAGTGTGATGGGAAATGTTTTCATTTAAAAACAGTGTAAAGAAATGACCTCATTGTCATTTAATGTGGCTTCACCATAATTTAAAGTGTTCTACACTAAGTTTCCTAAAAACTCAGCTGTAAAATTTCTCGTGGTTGTCAAAAAAGAGCTTTTGAGGTTCTGTTGCGTTTTATGACTTGCACAAGGACAAAAGGAAAGAAAGTCTGAGTAAAAGTTGTGTTTTGCTTTGGTTAAACCTTGTCTTTGTGTCATCACGTGCATGGCATCATTGGATGAAAAAAATAGCACGCACACATGAACTGAATCATAGAACAAGTCGAATTTAAAACTGACTCATTTTGGGCCGAGTGTTGTGTCACCAAGTTGTGGTTGTACTCATGGCCACTGATTCACTTCAAGCGGAACCATAAAAAGTACAATTTTACGGAGGAGTCTTTTCCCACTGAGCATTTGATGTATTCTATTTTTGAGCAGTTTTGTTATGAGCTGGATCATCTAAAAGAGAATTTGTACTAATCATATTTTGTTCTCACCTAACACAAGCCAACATACCATGTGGACAGTTACCCCACATGGCTACAGGGGGGAAATGGCCCTGGTGGTGGGTGTGTTGCACTTTCAGTATGACACTAAAGACAATTTCAAGGTTCGATGAAAGATGAGAGTGGGAGAGAGGAAGATACAAGACAATCATTCTCAGTGAAGTGCAGCAGGTTTGGGAGTGAATAACACAAACATAGAGATAAAAGTAGATTAACTCACATTTAAACCCTCTCCACGTCTAATTATATTTTTACCTTAAAGAAGCCTTTGCAGCCCTCACAGGTCCGTACACCGTAGTGCTGGCAGGCTGCGTTGTCCCCACACACTGCACAGGTTCCTTCTCCTTGGGGGCCACGAGGAGGAGGTGAAGGCAGGCTGTCTCCCAGTAGAGGACCACAGGGGCCGAGCGCCAGGGAGCGGAAGGCAAGGCCGCCTCCACCTGCCCCACGGTGCAGCTGGTACATGGGCTGCTCCATGGGTGGACCATGAGGATGGGATACTGATGATGAAGATGAGGATGATGATGAAGAAGTGCGAACTAGTCCTCCCCCAAGGCTCTCATAGCCACCCACACTTCCCCCGCTGTGTGGGGGCGAGTGCTGGTAGTAATGTGGAAAACGAGGGGACTTTAGGGGGCCCGTCTCCAGGCCTGAGCCCAGAGAGTGAGAGTGTGAGGGATGAGGGAGTGAGTGCTGCTCATCCCACAGGAAAGAGGTACCAGGCTGCGGCGGCAAAGAAGGGGTGGTAGGTGTTGATGGGGGAGACTGCTTAAAGTACATGGTAGAGGAGGACATAGCCTCCAGGGGTGGAACGGTTGGGTAGCTCTCCTCCTCCTTTTTGATGGTGGGCCTATGTGGGGGCATCTGGTAGAGGCAAGAGGATTTGGGCTCATAACTGCCCTCAACAAAGACGTTGAAGCTGGGGAGGGAGGTTGTGGCAGCAGCAGAGATCTCGCCACCACCCAGGTCCAGTTTGGTGTAATCAGGGGTCATGAGTTCCGAGCCGTAGCTATCACCCTGGTAACTGAAGGACTGGCCGGAGTAGGCTGAGCCTGGAGGAGCGGGCCCGTACTGAGCCTGCACACACGGCATGTCTGTCGAAGAACACAAGCACACGGAAAAGTAAGAATTTTTTTTTTTTTTTACAGTCTGAGAGGCAAACACTTAAATCATTGCTAGAATCAGGAGTCAGAGAAGAAAATCTGAAGTCATTTTAGGCAAATGCAAAGAAAAGCAGGACATAAAAAAGACAGTACCAACACAAAAAGTTGACGGGTTAAATCTACAAGGAAAGCAGAGTCTGTTAGAGGCACATGCATGCAAAGGCAGAGCTACACAGGGCAACGAACCAAACTAGAAGTCTCTCTGCAGCTCTATTGGAACAGCCAGTTTTCTCAGCGTATAAAGAAGCCAATTTTCCTTCTCTATCCAAATCACCATTAAAGCTGAAGACAGTTTTATATTTATATGCCATTCACTTAATTTCCTCCTCTGACATTTCTACAGCCGATTTTTTGGGAGAGTGGTTAGGGGGGCACACACACAAGCACACACTGATTCATCCAGTTAGTTTGCTTGAGGAAGCCGTAGTGTATCTGTACGACATACAACCCAGTTAAAGTGACTGTGGTTGCATAGGTGTGTGTATGTGCGTGTGTATGTGTGTGCCTGTGTGTAGTCTGGTCAGTCAAATGGCAATAACATATGAAATAATATTAAATAATAATAAACCCCATGGTGGTGTCGAATCCTTGTTCCACAGGCTCTTTCAACACACACACGCATGCACACGCATGCACACGCGCACACACTCATACACACGCTGAACTGATAGATGCAGACAGGAACATAGACTCAGATATTTCCTCTAACTGCTGCAGACGCCAGTCGGCATGCCTTGAGTTTTGCTCCTTGATTTAATTGTGCCAAAGTCCCAGCACCTCAGCCACTGTGGAGGCAAAGCAGAAAGAAACCTCCTGCTCTTATCAGCGTGTCTTATGTAACACACACCTGCATGCGCTTCTCTGCACATTAAAGTGTGTAAAGACTAATGAGTCAGAAGTGTCTGCGCAGGCAGGATCGTGTGCTGTTTGCTCGACAATCCTGAGTAAAGAACTGTCAACACAGATCTGCGCTCATTGACGAGCAGGACGCGCGCATTGTGCCGTAAGCACCCCCAGCGCGTCATGTTTGACTGATCAAATACTGGAAATATCAGTTCCCACAAAAATCAACACGGGATTATAAACGAATTCACTTTATGCTAAACTACAAACTAAATTTAAATGCTTTTAAAACACTTTTTGTATGAAAAAAAAATCAAATTTATTTTTAAAAAACAAGATGCAAAAACTGGTAAAAAAAAATAGGCCTTAAAAAAGTTTTAAAAATGTTCTCCAAATGCAAAACATTAGTTAAAATATTAGCTGGCCCTGATCAAAAACGGGGGCACCTTATGTTTGAGCAACAAAAAGATGACAACATAAAGTTTAAATTAAAGTAAAATCATCTTATTAATTAATATTTGCTAAAGTATATACTTTTAAAAAATATTTTATATTTATGTAAGTTTCTTTCAGATTAATGTTATATCTGAATTATAGGGAATGAACAGGATAATTATAACTAATCATTAAAAATCAATATCCCTTGTTAAAATGAGATGTAAACATATTGTTAAATGTTTTATTTTTAATTAAGTCCAATTTTACATCTTGTCAAATGGCGTCATCAATGTACTTTTTTGTGTGCAAACAGCACTCCAAACTCATAAGATACATTTTCTGCTATGTGGGTGGGTGTTTACTGCAGTTTAGAACAAGTACCTAACAATACATAAAGTACATTTAGACGTTGCTAGTTTTTTTACTATCTCTGGGTGCATGGACATCCAACATAAGATATTTTATGATTCAAATGAACATAATTATTCTTATTCAAGACAAACATGCATTGTAACCTCTTATGACTGATATGTCAGTGAGGACCTGCATGTGTTTATGTTGCCAGAAACATACCCTCACCCTAAAATAACCTGTTAAACCACTTCAGTCAAATCACTGGTCACTGATCTGATCACACACACAGAAACACACGTTTCCACACTCACTAGTTCAAAGAGAGTTGCATCACCAAAACAGCCAATAGACTCCAACACCACCATTGGACCACCTGATAGCATGCAAACGTGTTTGTGTGTGCGTGTGTATGTGTGTGCAAGCAAGAGGACGGACAACCCAAGCAGAGTGAGACAGGAGTGGTGCAGCACAGGGAGGTGAAGTGAAACAGTCTCTAACCTCGAGATGTGCATTTCAACTGGACAAACTGCAGCTGTTCCAATAACTGAGTGCGCCTGTTCATTGTCAGAATGCCATAGATCTAACAAATGAAAACATCAGGGTGCAGACATAAATATAAAAACTGCTTTTTAGTCAGTAAATTATGCAACAAATTTATTGGAATTCAGGGGACAAGTCATACAGCAGGTAGAGTCATTCACACAGGGTCAACTCAAAAATAAATGTAATAATATGAACTCTGTTTTATTTGATGGGTTATTATTACATTTTGTAAAAATGTTTTAGAAAAGAAACAACAAGTTCATCTTAGGATTATCTTAAGAAAAAAAAAAAACAACAATATTTTTTGTCCTAATTCTTAAGACGTTCCAGACTTGTGAGACGGTTGTTGTGCCAGCTTGGATATTGATATCTTTGGAATGTCATCAGTCTCAGCCTTCAGGATTTGCATGTGCAGGTTTCTCAAATCTCTAATCTTAATGATTGAAATGTCATCTCTGTCATCAAGACAATTTACGCACACAATCACACCCACACCTACACACTTGCACAGAATCATTCACGCACGTAAAAAGATCATCTCAACGTTTTACATACACATTTATGTTTGTAGAATAAAACACTTATATGTTAATTTTTAAGAATTTATTTTTTTTCTAACACCTGTCATTAAGATCGCATGAATGCAGAAAAGAAACAGGGTGTGTGGACAGAAAGACGGAGAGAAAGAAGACAGAGGGAGGTGCGAGGTGGATTGTACCTGGTGAAAGGGCTTCGCGCTGAATGGTGCTGGGTGTCCGGGCTTTAGAAGTGGCGTGGCTGCGGACGGGACAGGGCTCCTGGAGCAGGGAGGATTCAGCAGACGATGAGGAGGAACGATCCGGTCGCCGGGGCTCCAAGCTCGGCTGGGCGCGCTCTTCCGAACCTGTGCCTGATGTGAAAATACTTGGGTTAAAGCCAAGAACTGAAGTGTGAGTGTTTACCTCTTCAAACATGATTAAAGATTATTATGAACAGTATTTCTACCGTAGGTGATGCCCAAACTTTAATGGAAAAATAATAATAATAAACAAAAAACAAATGATACGAAATTAACGGTTTACACGCAAATTAAAACAAAAAATGATTATTTTTCTCGACTGAAGTAAACAGACATTTAAATTAAAAAATGATCAGAGAACAAAAGTACATCAGAAAAAAAGAAAATGTAATAAAAACTGATTTGAGTCGAATCTAAATTTTAAAAACAACAAAAAAAATAATAGCTGTGCACGTAATGAATCAAATATTGACAAATTATTACTCGTAGAGACACTTAAATCCTTAAAAGAAATAATCAAGAACCACAACTGAAGACTATGCGTTCATTTCACACCTCACATGTGGGCGAGAGGTTTCATTAGAACGCGCAATGTACTTTATTATTATCATCTTAGCTTTGATTATTTCATTTAGTTAAAAAAATACTTTGAAAACAACCCCCACAAAAAATAGAAGTTTTCTATAAGCACTTTGTGCATCTCTTGCCTCCAAACCTACCAAAATAAGTTATCTCAAAACTCATCCAGGAGAGGTAAATGTAGAAATTCTGGAAAGTCAAATCTGAAATATTTTACCAACGAACTCCTGCGCTTTGCGCCTCCAGCTCTTTGGCAACTGGAGGAAAGCAGACTGGTGGATTTCAGAGACCAGAGCGCCCCCTTTTTGTCACACACACCTTTTTACGCGCTTTCCCAAAGCGGACTCAGACTCTTAAAATCTTCCAGACCACTTGCTCTTTCATAAACAAGTCTGTGAACCTCAAACCAACACCTGCAATATCCCTTTTCTCTTCATCTGTTAACAAACACACCAAACTCTCCCATAGTTTAATCACTGTTTATTTTAGGAGAAATTTGAGGAGTGCACTGAGATTTCTTTGGTGGTTTCTTGGCCAGAACATAGTTTTCTCTTCCAAATCTAATAGTGTTCCACAATGCACAGAAATAAGCTAAGAAGACACACCAGGGTAAACAAAGTCAAACTGCAGAACATTTATTGAATTAGTGCTGATTTGGAACAGTTAAGTCATTATTCAATTCTGTGTGGAGTCAGTTGAGTGAACTACAAAAAACACACAAATATATTTAAAGCGATTACAGTTAAAACCAGTTATTGATGGAAGCAAATGTTGGCTGATTTTTTAATGTATTATGAATATAAGAGATTGTGCGTAAACGCGCTAATATCTAAACTTTTGTGGATACATTTTTATAAGTCCCCAAAATGTCCGTTTATATTTCCCTCTGATAAGCATCTTGAACCCCTCCTGTATTCTCTCTGTCCAAATCGGCTGGAGAAGATCTGGCCCTGGTGCGCACTCGTAACCAGGAGAACCACTTAAGAGGTGTAAAGCATGTGCCCCGGAGTGCCGGTAGGCCCCGGAAACCCCTCACTCCAATAACCAGGACAGTGCGACTCTTTCCAGCAAACAGACACAGAGAGAAGTGAGAAGACAAATATATGACTACTGTAAATCAGCTCTGAAAGAGAGGCTGTCAAAAGTGCTTGTCCTGTGCGTAAACCTGGGAGTGGAAGAGGGGAGGAGGTTGAGGGATAAAAGATAAAATCAGCAAGAGACTGAAGCGTCTCAACTTGGTATTTTTCTCTGGATTTCTAATAAGTTGTCACCAAAAGTTCTGGGAACATGTCCTGGCATCAGGAATTTGACATGATTTCACAGAGAAAACTTTACTACCAGAGACTGGTCTGGACAAATGGGAGTCAGGAGACAATCCAAATGACCACCAGTCATACATAGACCACTATTAAACTTCAAGAATTTCTTGAACTTTTTTAAATACTTTGAACATGACGTTAATTGGGTAACTAAAACTCACATTTCTATTGAATGAAGCAAGCACATGCCTGAAAATGATCTTCAAAAACTGTTTAATGATACATCCTTTCTATGAAATTATTACAAAAGCCAGTAATGAAAAGGATAGAGTGAAATTAAAAAACACCAACTCTCCTCTCCTGAATGTAGGTTACACTATTCTCCATTAAGACCATTTATACGTCTGACTCCACTCTTCATTGTGTGAGTGAGAGGCATCTCATTTCCATGACAACCGGCAACGATATAATACCTTCTAGTGCTCAAATTAAATTCAAGTCCAGCTTTTTTTTTTCTTTTTCTATCTCTTAAGCAACAGGTTGTTGCACTGTTGATCAGCTTTATTTATCATGTTAATATTAGGATGGAACAATCATGACACATGTTCAGATCATTTTAATCTTTAAAACACATTTGTGAGAATTAGTTTGTTGTATTATTCATTCATTCATTCATTTTTCATTCATTCAGTTTACTTACTGGTTTGCTGTAGCGGTTCCGTCTTTACATTGGGTAATAACCTCGTAAGAAGTATCCCTTTTCCATCCAGAAAAATCACAAAAAATAAAAAAATGAATGGAAAAATAATCTAAAACTCTTTTAAACATGCATCGGAGGCAAAAGAGAAACTTTTGCGGTGTTTCTCTGACTTTTTTCTGAAGTACAAAAAGCAGAAATAATAGATGATAATAATGATAAAAAAAATGGATCAAACTCCGGCTTGTGAAAAGTATGTCAGCGTCCTTCCAGTGAGCAGAGTGTGAGTGCTTTGAGAAGTGTGTAGAGTTGTAAGGCAGGTTTGTTTATGTGCGCTGTCTGAGGGGAGAAAGTCAAATAGTGCATTTATGTGCGCTCAGCCTCCACATAGAGCGGCTGGTATGTGCTACGTCAATCTGACGTCATGGGGAGGTGACGTCACTTGAAGTGGAGCCCTCTCTCTGCCTCTCTCTCTCGCACTCACACACACACTTCTTCTGAGTAGAGAGGGATTTGATTTGATGGTTGTAGTACTGGAAGCACAGGGGGATCCAATAGGCAAGCTGGCAAAACAGAAATAATCATAATTTATTGCACATTTTTATTACAGTAATCAAACTGTATTTACAACTTTAAAATTTAAAGATAACTTACTAAAAAAAAGTAAAACAACAACTTTTTTTTTACTGGTTTTTCGCTTTCAGTACAGTGGTGAAGGAAGTGCTCATTTCATAAATATGAAACAAGACCCTACTGAATTACATAAATAGTCCTCCACCCACTTTGGAACAAGACTATCAGACAAGAAAACCACCAACTTATTCAGGTAGACCTGCAACATGCCAAACAATGCTGCCCAACTGCTTTTATTTAAGATTATCATGGTTTTCTTTGTTGAGTTTGAGACAGATGGAAAATTTATATTTTTCTTTGGAATTGTTGATCATTCATGGTGACTTGCTGGATTTGAGTTTTTTTCACATTGTCATGTTTTTTGTGACATGTTTGCTATTTTTGTGTGTGTTGTATTCAACTGTATGCAGTTTAAGTCATTTTTTCCATAGTAATGTATTTGTGTATCAAAGTTACCATCATGAGGAGACTGCTATTTATTGTGGTTTTCTAAGAAGGGTAAAATTTGATGCATGCTACTGAGATTTCTGTTAATGAGCTAATTTTCTCAGTAATTGGAGTTGTTCTCTTATGTTTTACGTACAGTTATTTATCGTTGCTAAGAACTAAGATAGTTTTTACTTAAAAAAAAAAATCAAACAATAAAACAAACCAAAAACCAATACGTTTCTGAATAGCACCTCTAATGATGTACTAAAGCAAATTTAGCAAAAGATTAGTTTTTGCTTTAAGGTTGATCAAAACAAACTATTTTTTGAGCTCAATAGAATTGAAACTCTTGACAAAGTCAAATCATTTTAATATCTTAGTGCTGTGAACTTGAGACTAAAAATATATATATTATAAACACCCAATAACAAATACCGCCATTTTTCTCTTTGTTTTACCAATGAATTACAGAAACAAATTTCCCCCAAAATACCAATGATCATTTAGGGTCGAAGTTTAACAGCAACTGACAACATAAAAAAAGTTGTTTGGGGTAAACTAATTATGTTTGTGATTATCTTTTTTTCTATCAGTGTTTTTTCTGTAATGAACAGCTTTCCTGATTTACAAAATATGTAAAGTTTCTAAAGGGTTTATGAACAAAAGTAGGATTACTATTAAAAACTGACAACAATTAATTATCTGAGAAAATAACCGATATAAAATTTGGTAGCCCTCTCGCTACAGTAAACTGTTTTAAATGATGTTTTTTTGTGATTTAAACTGAGATCCAATTATATATTTGCTCAGAGAAAACACGCTAAATTCTTCCTGACAGCGAACACAACAAACTAAAAATTTAAAAAGCGCAATCACGAGCAGCGTATTTCAGTGAGCATTCTAATTCTGACCAATGATGAGCTTTAGAGGGCGGGATCAGTCTTGACGCACTGAGGAGCGTGATTGACGCAAGCTTTGTCGCTAAAAATAGCGGCAGGCTGATGGAGGTAGGGCGCGATAGTAGAAAGTCCATTCATTGTACCGGGGCGGGACAGACTATTTTAGCCAAGCCAAATATAGTCGTAGACAGGTATTTTTGGCTGTAAAACGTGTTCCTGTTTTCATTTAGTAAAATGCGATAAAGGAAACAGTTTGAAATGAGCTGCGGCCAGAAATCACCACAACGAGTGCTAATGTGCTAGTTTTTTCTTCTTTTTTTAAAAACAGTCAGCTGATAGCAACTGTTAGCAAAGAAAAGCTAAAGTGGACCACAGGCTTTCCCTTCAGGGAAAGTGCTGAAAAAGACCGTAAACTCAAAAATGAACAGCTGGCAGGTTGTCACACAGGTTTGTGAACGTTGTGTCCACACTTCAGGCGTTTATGGTGGAAAAAAAACTACTTCAGTTTCTGAGGGAATTGTGGCTTTAGCTCCAAACAAACAGCTGTTAATGAAGGCGAATTACAAAGAGGTGAAGACCCAACTTTCAAATATTTTCACTCCTAAAGTTCTAAGGCACAAAAATACTTCTACTTTCTGCTTTGTTTTTTTCAGAAACTATACCCTACTTTTTTGGGCATTAGTCCCACAGCATTTTTCAAAAAGAAAATGTTACTAGATTTATTATTGACTTAGTTAGAAAAATATATATTTTTTTATTTAAAGATGTTATTTTGTGTTGATTGAAATATATGTCTTTTGTGATTTTTTTAAATTTTTAATATTCCAGTGTTTTTTTTTAGGGTAAAAACCCTAGAAATATTGCATATATTTGTAATATATTTCAATCAACACAAAATAAAAATTTCATCTTTAATAACACACAAAATGATCAAAAATCTTTTTATTTCCTTGGTGATTTTATGGCCAAATTCTATTTAAGCACATCTAAATTTTCCAAGAAAGAAACCTTTTTTAAAAAAGAAAAAAACAGTTTATGCTGTGTAGTTAGTCAAATATATATATATGAGATAGACTTATTCTATGTTTGTTTTTTTGTGACGCTTAAATGTTAAAAAAAAAAAAAAAAATCCAAAGCACAAAGTATATTGTATCCTTTCACAAAATTTTGTGCTTTAGTATTTTCTTTTTTTATTAGTGACCTTTTTTTTAAAAAATAATAAAGTCATTGTTTAATGGAAAACACCACCTCTTTGTAAAATTAGAAAGCATTGCTCAAGATTGAACCAAGATTTTTCACATTTTAGGCATTTGACGTTTGCCAAAAAAAGAGATTTTGTCAGTGAGTCACATTTCAGATGTCTGAGCTGTTAAATTCTCCACTAAACACTTTTTTCCCATTTACGCTTCATGCACAATTTCATTTTAATAGGTGATTCATTATTATAACACAAAATTACGCAGGGAAAAGCGGTGTCTTCATTCCCTGTTATTAGGTAAGAAGATCTAAAAAACGCAATTGTCTTTTTTTTTTACCTGACTGTCCTCCACCAGCAGATCAATACAGATGGCACAATGATCCATTTATGATACCTGAGTGTCACTATGTAGTAGTATACCAGTCAGACCAACTAAACCAGTACTTTTACTGTGATTATTTTACCACATTTTGTCGCAACTACTTAAGCAGTTCTACTTTACAATACATCCTGAGTAAAATAATTTGGCACCAACTTTTTTTAAATAAAAAGTTTACTTATGAAAATTCTTAGAATATTTAAAAATGTGTTTATACTAAGAATAAAACTTATAATCTTCACTAAAATAAATTCTAACCCAAATATATCCAGATTAACATCTTTCTTCTGGGAAGTTTGGACAAAAACGTGCAAGGATTGCAGCGTCTAAAGTACATAGTGAGTTTTTCTGTTAGGTGGTCAGAGTGTGGCGTGATTCCTGTGTTAGTAAACATCTTTCCCATTGTGCCACAATCAGCTGTAGGAGTGTGCAGATCACATTCCACCTTGGATCATTCATCCAGTGGCAAAGTTTGTTGTGATTTTTCTAAAACTTCAGCTCTTACTGTAATACGCTTTTACACTAGACTGTAGCTTAAAGGATTTTGCTGTGTGGTGATTAGCTGCAGCTTTATGTGCCTTCAAGAGTAAATATTTCACCTTTTATCTGACCCAATATTTTGCTCTCACTGCTTCTTTGTGGCTCGTCTGTTCTGCTTCTTTTTTCTTTACTAATGATTAAGATCTCAGTAAATTATATGTTGACCTAATTTGAAATCCATGCTTTTCAGAGCAGAACATCCCCTGCAGGGATAGATCACAAGTTTGTCTGTATGTCCTATACTTCACTCTGTCTTTCTAGTCATAGAGTGATGTTGGGGTCATCAAGGGCAAGGCCGTATAAATGCATCATTTATTTCACAAAAGGGTCATTCAGACATCACACTTCTGCCTCTGAATGCCTCTTCCTTTTTTGTTATTTGTCATGATCAATGTGCACCCACTGGCCATGCATGTTTTAAAATGATCATCTACCTTGCAGAGCATTTCCGTTTCACTATTTGTACTTTCTTGTCTTAATTTGTCTTTATTTGACACACACTCGCTCCTGCTCGTGCGGGCACGTCAACTGCCTTGTGTGTGATCTCACCGTAGTGACGTGTAATCCAGATTAACCTGCTCTGATATTCCGCCAGACGTGGAAGTGATTAGAGATTATGACCACGTTCTTTTAATAGAATTTGATGTGTGGGTTAATCAACTACGTCCACCAGCGTCGCATGTCAGGTGACTCAGTCACACTTTCACTAACACTCACACAAACAGCCACTAATTTAGTCACTTTGGGAGGACAGAGCATCAATTTGCATTCATTCCCAAGAGACTCACCACACTCCTAACCATAACTAATTCTTCTGTATTTGCAAGGTTTACTCTGGTAAAATACAAAGTTACAAACTTGAAATGAACTTGTTCACTGGAGTGGGAGTCATAAGTGTGTCTGCAAATTTTCCGCATAATTTTTAACTGGACTTCAATGTACTTCAACAAACCTGTGAACCCTCATCAGCATGTGAGAAACAAGACATAAAAGAGGAAATGTTCATGTGGTTTCTGCTTTTTTCAGCAAAATAGTCTGCTTTCAGAATTGCCTCCTTTTACTTACAGTTTTTGATTATTTTTTAAATTTGCTTAATTTTTATTGAAGCCTGATCGGAAACATAAAGTTTAATGTCATTATCTTTTTCTTTCTGCCTACCATCCAGTTTTTCTGTAATGCACAATTTTCCATTCCACTCAGATACAAGAAGAAATTTATTATTTTTTAAAAAGCTAATATTTTTCTTCTCTGTTCAATAAAAAGTTTTATCAGTTCTGTTTTTTCAAAGCATTTTTGATTGTCTTTTTAATTGCAACTTCTATTTTTATTTTAAAACTGAAATGGAATGCACACATTGAACATTTCCTGCTTCTATAGGAGACAGTTCATTGTTCAGGTAGTTAAGTCTGTTGTGTAAAAGTACTTAAGAGGTGCAGTCTGTCACGGTTGTTGAATGGAGACTTGCATCTTGTGCCTTCGATGGAGAGTTGCTTGTGGACATATTGCACCAAGATGGATTGAACTCTGTCTTATCAGGGCTAAAGTAAAAAGTGATTGTGTTAGTTTGAATGAGCTCTCTATTTCTGTGGCCAAAGTTTCAGCACTCAGTGCTCTGGTGACACTGGAGAAAGAGGAAGGACAGAAACAGTGGAAGGCTTTTATCTTTGTGTCACTAAATCTGCTTCAACTGTACGTCAGAGAGCAAACGAGGATGGGGGGAGTGTTTGTGTGCGAGGGAGCCTTGCTGGCGCAATGGCATGGTGCTCAATGGTGGCATTCTTCCTCTTCTCTGGGGATGCACACATACACACATACATACGCACACAAACACACACAGCTTCACCAGGGGATTCCCCCAGGGAGTAATACTATCCATCACTACCTTATCACACCAGTGCCCAAAGACAGGAGAGGGGAGTGTAGAGATGGAGTTGTTCTAAATATCATTAAAGGACTCTGAGTTGGCAATGTGAATGCAACTCTGCCTTTTTTACTTAGTTCTTGTTCCTCAATCTTGATGTGCTTACACGGTCATGTAAGCAAGAAAAAACACACACTTTCAGTGCTTGGGTTTTCATAAAATCCCCCAGTTTTTGGAGTAAATTAATAATAGGTACGCACAAAGAAAAGGTTTGATGTAGTTAAGGTAAAATAAACATGAGGTTATTGCATGTTTAATGTTTTTGTCTCCCTTTGGGAGGCGAGTTTATCAATTTCTACTTTGTACAATTGGTTTAGTTAAAGTTTACAGACTTTAGAATTTTCTGTAGGTCTTGGCATTACATTTTATTAAGTTGAGAGTCTGAAATTCAGGAGAAAAGCTGAGTCTTCCATCCCTGGCTATAATAGCATTTTATTCTTTTGAACATTCCAGCTCTGAACAAGGATTAACCATCAAGCAAATGAATTAGTGTCTGACTTCTCATTACTTTGGGATCCAGTGAAGTTTTACAGAAAAGGCAATGAGAGCGAGATGCTCAAATCCCATGGCAGCAAAATAAAACCGGTGGAGGTGTCTCTATTCTACAAGTTCAGTAAAGCAGATTTAAATGGATGGAAGCAAAGCCTTATTTTAAACTTAAGCAATCAAGCTGTCAAGTAAGCATTATCCTCAGTTCACAAGTGTGGCATGAGGGGAAGTAGAGTTGGAGGCTTGTTCTGACAGTAGGATTTCAAAGAATCCAAAGGCATGACAAGATTATCTTCACACATCAGTATTGAAATCTTCAAACGCTCAAACAAAAACCTTTTAAGAAGCGATGTATTCAAATCACTTCATTACACACAAATTTGCCCACAGTCATGGGCAGAAGACGTGTTTAAACAGGATTCAACATTCGCTAACACATGACCGTGTATTGTATTTCAAACTTTTTAAGCCGCCATTTTTTCTGAACCCAGCCTTACTGAACCATGTCAGGCATTGAGCCAAATGTGCAAAATCTTATTTTGGTTTTCTTTGAAAGAAAATATGAAGTCTATTTAAGCTTGGTTTGTTTTACTTAGCTTTTTGTTTAACTTGTTCAATAACATAGACCTATCTCAATGTGAACATTACAGCATATTCTATGCCCCTAGAGCTGGAAATGGCATGTAAACAGCTTGTCAACAGCTTTGCATTTTTAGGGTTAACAGGAGTTACGTTTTAATGATTAACATTATGACGTTAACCATGTCCGGTTCATGGATACATTGAAGTAAGACAAGAAGATGGTTGGCTGACGTTAACCATGTCCGGTTCATGGATACATTGAAGTAAGACAAGAAGATGGTTGGCGTGACCGAAGAGGAAGCAGGAGAAAGGATTAGATGGAAGAAACTGACTTGCTGTGGCGACCCCTGAAGGGAAATGCCGAAAGAAGAAGAAGAAGAGTTTCATTTTAATTTCTTTTTTGGAAGGGTGTGTTTTAGCATAATTTAATTTACAACAAAATGTGAAAAGAAACCCATGATTTACACTTGTTGACATTTGTTTTAATGCAGTCTGGTTAGTTTGCTGTAATTATTGGGGAAGGATACATGAAGTAAATTTCAAAGAGAACTTACACCTTGAAACCTCATCCCATAATCAGTAGTCATTACCTACTTATACGAAATCCCTCGTAATCTTGGAGGTAAAGTAATTGATGTCCATAGAGGCACGGCAGGGTGTAAAATGATAGCCAACGGTTTTGAGTCAGTGGACTATTTACAGTAAATTTTCTTGTATTTAAAAGGTGACAATGATGTTTGCAGGTGACATTGTGATCTGTAGTGAGAGGAAGGAAGAGGTGGAGGAAAAGCTAGAGAGGTGGAGGTTTTTGTGCTAGAAAGAAGAGGGATGAAGATTAGTCAGAGTAAGACAGAGTAACTGTGTGTGAATGAGAGGGATCCAAATGGAAAAGTGAGGTTACAGGGAGAAGAGATAAAGAAGGTGGAAGATTTTAAGTATCTAGGGTCAACAGTCCAGAGCAATGGAGAGTGTGGAAAAGAGGTGAAGAAGCGCATGCAGGCAGACTGGAATGGGTGGAGAAAAGTATCAGGTGTGATGAGTGACAGAAGAGTTTCAGCTAAAATGAAAGGAAAAGTGTACAAACCGTGGTGAGACCGACCATGCTGTTTGGTCTAGAGACAGTGGCACTGAGGAAAAGACAGGAAACAGAGATGGAAGTAAGAGAAATGAAGATGCTGAGGATCTCTCTGGGAGTGACCAGGATGGACAGGATTAGAAATTAATATATCAGAAGAAAAGCACATTTTCAAGGTTTTGGAGACAAAGTCAGAGAGGCCAGACTAAGATGGTTTGGGCATGTGCAGAAGAGAGAGAGTACATTGGCAGAAGGATGCTGTGTTTGGAACCACCACGAAAGAGGCCTAGAGGAAGATCAAAGAGGAGGTTCATGGATACAGTGAAGGAAGACATGAAGATACAGTAGTTGTCGTGACCAAAGAAGATACAGCAGATAGGGTTAGATGGAAGAAACTGACTTGCTGTGGCGACCCTTAAAGGGAAATGCCTGAAGAAGAAGTTTAGGAAAAGCACAAGGCAAAGTCAAATGACTGAAAAGTAGTAGGGAATACGGCTTGAGGGAATTGTTATTAAGCATCATAAAGACCCCAGCGTAGATTTCAAAATTAATTTTGTGATGTGATGATGGATTGTTTAGCCACGAGGAACAAAAGCCTTAAAATCTAAAATACAGTGATTTTCTGCAGGGATGTACAGTATATTTTTGGACTTTATTGCACTTCTTCAGTCTGCACGAAGGTTTTGTCAGCTGATGGATGGTTTTCCTTGGAAGGGAAGGTAGGACTGTTCTTATGTGAAAAATGAAGGACTTCAGTTTTGCAGCCATCATTAAAAGCATCAAAGCGCAAAGAGTGAAGCATGCTTTTTTGCATCGATCATAAAGGGATAGAGGACTTCTTAGACAATCTTCTTGGGATCTTGTTTTTTATTGATGCTTTTTGATGTTGATATTTTTTTGTGGTCTCTGACACCAAGTTTCATTTAGATGTTTCTTTTTAAATACGCAGTAATGTACATACCAACATATCAAATTGAGCGAAACTAAAAGAAATTGATAAAGACCAATACAATGCACATTTAGTAAAATCTATATATCCCAAGCAAGGCGGGGTTTTTCTCCCCCAATGAACTGATGGTTATAAGCTTAGGCCCGTTTTTAAGAAAAGATTTAGAATAGTATTTAGAAAAGCCAAACATTTAAAAGGAATTGTTTTTAGTGTTACTCACCAGAGTAACGCCAGTCGTCATACACTTGACAATTCAAAGTAAATCTGCTTTCTATGATGTACCAAAAAAATTTGCTGGTGCTAACAAGTATTTAACCTGACTACCAGCAATTTTAGGGGTGTGTGGGCGTTATTTGTAAGATACCATGTGGAAATATGGGAACAGAGGGTGTGTGAGTCAGTTTAGTGTGGGTAGTTGTTTAAAGAGCATTTTCTCGAAGGCTGCAAGACAGAAACTCTTAAATTTCTGTATGAGTTTCTGTCATAATATTCTGTCTGTATATGAGTTTCTTACACAAATAATATACAGTATTTGTGTCTGACACCATGTACATTGTGATTTTGTCTGAGTTGAAGGTGAACAGGACTCTTCAGAGATTTTATCCACAGACATTGGATGTGCAATCAGTGCAAAATCAATGAAAACAGATTCTAAGATTGTCAAAAGTTTAAAAGCTTGTATTTCTGGAAGGCATGGTCTTCTCAAAGAGCTCTTAAATGCTCTTCGCAGCAAGCATGCTCTTCATTTATCTTCATACAAACATAAGTGTGCAATAATCTGGGTCCCACAGAAACTTTTCAAAACTTTGAATCCCAGCATCAAGAAATGGGCATGCATGCATTTTTCTTGACTGAAATTCATGCAAGGGTGAAACCTTTGTGTTTCACATTGAGGTTGGGCCTTGCTTTGTGTTTTTGTCATATCTGTGAAGGCCCTGCAAACCTCCATTAGTTTCACCTCTGCTTGTTTCACGCCTACTCTGTCACCCCAGATAGCTGCTCGAAAGCTTGTCGGTGTTGTTCAAGTTTGCAACAAATTAAGACTGACATTTTGGTAGCTGAGTCAGAGCCTCTGTTGCCTTTAAAATGTTCAACACTTGCAAAATATTTGAGCTGAGTTAGATGTGCAAACATATTCTCTGATTTCTGCCTATCCAAAATATAGCTGCATGTTATGTGTGAACTAAATTAATATATTTTATGTGTATCTCAATGTACGTTCACCGATCCAACTTTGGGTCGCATACTGAACAGGTGAGACAACATAAGGACTTTCCTCCATGCTGAAACTTGCATGTACAAAACTGATTGAGTACTGTTTTAGGTTAATGAAAAAATTGAGATTGATGTACTTCCTGACTTAATCTAAGTTATGAGTTTGTAAGTTTCAGAACAAACAAACTAAACTTGTACTGTGATTCTAAAGGTATTTACATAAAAGGTGCCTAGTTTATTAAGTTGATTGACTTAACGACTTTTGAACTTTTTAGTCATTTAAAAGTTTTTTGTTTTTTTTTAATAAAATCTATTTTAACACTTTTTAAATTGTAAAAAAGAAAAGAATGCAAGAAAGCAAAAAAAGAAAAAAAGAACTTTTCTGATTTTAAAAAATTTAACAACTTGTCAGGAAATCACACGTGACAGAGATGCGGTGCAGCAATGGGACTACTATTAAAGACAAAATGTACATTTGTAATAAAATGCTTACTCAGCAACAAGACATCTGTGGCATCACATCACTGTTTGCCACAGTTGCCGTTTCAACATACGGTAGTTATGCTTTCATCTTCCATCTAAGTTCATCCTCTGTTGCTTGCTGATTAGGTTTTCTAATCAGGTTTTCTTGATATTTCATCTTCTGAACCATCCATCCCTAACTGGGCTCCGGGGGATGGCGGAACCCATCCCGGCTGGTTCAAGGCGAGAAGCAGGATACACCCCGAACAGGTCTTTAGTATTTCGCGGGCAACACTCACACAACCATCCACACACATACACACACACACACCCACACACACACGCACACACACACACACACTCACACACACTCATTCCTAGGAGCAGTTTTATAGCAGCCAGTTAACCTAACATGCATGTTTTTGGAAGGTGGGATGAAAACAGAGTACCTGGAAAAAACCCATGCACACACGGGGAGAACATGCAAACTCGACCCCCTGACCTTCATGATGTGAAGCCACTGTGCTAGCCACTGCGCCGCCCATTTCCCAGATTTTTTAATTTTTTTTAAAAGGCACACCCGTGGAATTATTTATTTAAAACGAATGTTAGTGTTAATATTTAGATGAAAAATGAGAACAATACCATTAGATTTTATAGGACAATGTTTCAACGAAGCGGAATTCAAAGTTTAAAAACTTTGCTGTGATAAAACAAAGTTCTCCATGTACAGCAAACTAAATGAACTTAAGCGACCTCATCTCTCCGGTTATTGACAGGTCATCACTTAAGAATGACTAGCAACTCATAAATTGTTGCGCCATGATACACCATTGTCTTCACTGGAAGCTATTCCCCATGTTTCTTTTTTTCCAAAGTTTCCATCTGTTGCTTTTTTGACTTTCACCACTGTCTTTTGCCTTTACTTTTTTTTTTCTCTTTCTGTTTTTTGTGTCATGATGGGAGACTGTCCTTCTGTAGTTTCTGTCCAGGAACAAGCTCTCACGGTGGAAAGAACAAGACTGCTGTTCTGGGATGTTTCCACACAAAAATCGGAGATGAGGCAAAAAGAATTTCTTTCTTTTTTAAAGTTCTTTAGTTCTCAGTAAGAGAATTTTTGTACTTTTTAAAACCAGACTGAAAATGTGGTATGATTTGCTTTTGATTTGATTTGGGTTGCTCTTACAGTAGCAAATAAACTCATGACAATAACTGAATTAATAATAATAATAATAAAAAAAGGTATTCATTCTCCTGAATATTCATTTGAGGTTTTGTGTTGCCTTTTGTCTGGCAGTAATTGTTGTGAGCATCAATTTTCTGAAAGTTTTGGTAAAAAAAAATTAGTTAAACTTTATCACAGTTTTTTAAAAAGAAAACTAAGAAAACACAACAACAAATGAACAGGCTATACAGTGAAACATTGGGAAGATAGGAGGAGCGCAGTTAGCCAGTTAGGGTATAAATTACTTAGTCAGATCATATTTTCTAAGGGCTCTTTTTTTTTTTTTTACATACTGAAAGAACTGTAAAGGATGAACACCGCTGTGAATAGACCTTGTGCTGGAGCTTTAAACATTTTTAGAATCTAAAAGAACAATATACAGTATGACAAACAAAATGCAAACTCTACTAATGACTGCTTAACAAAATATGTTGTTCAATTTTGACCGCCTACTACCCCTGAAGAAATACTTTGGAAGATGTGTGAAATACGAAAGAATGTCTAATTGTACAGTAAGCTTGTTGTGTAATTTACTACAGAACTTGTGTTTTTGAGTCAAACAGTTAAGGAAGTGCAGAACATGTCAAGTTAGCTGTTTCCTCACCACCTCTCCCCTTTAGACTTGATGTGAGCCATCACTTGTACACAAAACACTCATCCCAGAAATGAATCAGGTGAAAAAGCAAGTTAAGAGTGATTTTGCACACACCAAACATATAAAAGGCATTTCTTAGCTGCATCTGATGAACTTTTTTATTAATTTGAAAAAATGCTTTATTATTGTTTAGAACCAGTTACGTAATGTATCTGATTAAAAAGAAAAACTCAGAGCCATGTAACAAAAAAAGTTTAATATTGTAATCAAAGAAAAAACTTGAACAAGTATTTTTTTTTTAGATTCCCTACCTGTCCATCTATGATCCAGCTTCCATTCATACTCCTTCACTTATTATATGAATGGCATGCTTCAATGAGTGGGAGCAGCTCCTGTTCTTAATGTGACATAATAGCTTTAAGTCTTATGAGCAACAGGTATGTTCAGCTCACACAGGAGAAAAGGAAAAGCAAATTCTCCCTCTCACAAAAACTTGTCTGAACGTGTCTTTGCCTGCGGCCATCTATGAACAGATGTACACGGATGGATCTTTGTGCAGGTGTCTGCATGTACATGCAAAAATAATTTTCTACAGTAGGATATAGTCGACCAAAAAGTCTACTCAATTTAAATAATTTTAGTATGATGTGATATTTAGAAAAAATTATAATTATCTTATGATGAAATTTCAATGGTTGCTTTTGACAATTAGCCACCCAGAAAATTTTCTTTTCTTTTTTTTTTAAAAATGGAGCTTTTGATAATTGTATTTACAAAAATATATTTGAAAATAACCTTTTATGTTAATCTGATGTTTTTGGGGATTTTCTCAAATTTGAAATTTGGGAAGATACTAATATACAGGTTAATAAAATTACGTACAGCTCAAATACAGTTTTTTTTTACGCAACGATTAAGAACTGAAGTTCTAATCCTTTATTAACATTTGCCCAGGGCATTCATGTATGAAGATTTTTTATTCTCAATATTTAGGGCCTCACAGCAAGAACGTCGGTGTTCGAATCCCGGGTGGGGGCAAAGCTTGAAACACTGATCTTTCTGTGTACATTTTAACATAAATATTTCCACTGGTGAGGATGAATGAATGAATAAATATTTAGGAACATATTTGAGGTGTGAGCAAATTACGTACTAATTTTTTTAATGGCACAATATTCTATCATGAACCAGTCTAGATTCATTTAAATTGTGACATCACGCTGCTTTTCCATGACAGGATTGATGGTCATAGTTACTGTGATACTTACACTTTTCATTGAACTTTTGTTCTGACACCCCACCTTTTATGATTCACTTTATCTCAACTCTGACCTTCAGATTTAATCTTCTTGTCTCTTGGAATTGAACAATTACTTGATTACGGGAATATGTGCATCATTTGCAAAAAACAAAACAAAACTGTGTGGGTAACATCTAGAAATAATAACACCATTATGCCCTTTTGAGAGCTTCCCAGAAGATTTTAGCAATCGTGGGAGACGCTCCCTGCAATTTCCATAAGTAAGATTTACTTGAGTGAAAGAGAAGCATCAGGACTTCCCTCTGACGCCCACTCAGCTGCATTGTTGAGGAACAAGTATTTACGCATGCCGCTCCCCTGACTGGAAGTGCTGACTTATTGTGTGGGAGTGCAGTGGCCAAAAATTTTGACACAACTTGATGCTGATGTAAAATATTTACTCATTGGATGTTACGTCGTTATGATCTATTTTTTAGAAATATTGGGAATCTAAATTTTAGTTAATTATACATATGTGCCTACATCACCAAAATATGACAAAATATTTCATTTGAGAGAAGCGTCTTTCTTTTCTCACAAGACTTACTCTTTGTTTTCTCATACTGATGTTTAGCAATGGTTACTTGCAAATGAACAAATACGTACATGTAAATCTCAGTATTTTGGGACAGTGGCTATTTGTTCTTACGTTTTGATTGGCTGGCATCTTGTTCAGGGTGTGACACAGCTCTTGACTGATAATAGATGAAATTGGATCCGGCATCCCTTATAATCGAGAGTCACATTGGTAGATTTGAAAATGAACTGGTGACTATTTACCGACTAATTTGTGTCTAGAAAGAGAAATGGCAAAATCCAGTACAGTAGGCCTCCTACTGTTATGGTGTTTAGCTTAATCCAGCTGCTTTATAGAGTTTTGTAAAATCTGATTTTTATTTTTTTAGAGTCCACTTCTCATATTTGCATGTGCTCTCTTTGAGTAATCCAGCTTCTTCCATGCATGCAAGGATGGCCACTGTAAATTGCTCATACAGGTGAATGTATGTGTGTGCCAGTTCTTGTGTTGTACTGTCACAAACTGGTGACCGGTTTAGGGTAGCCTGCCTACTTAATTGTTGGCTTTGACTCCTAATCCCATGTTAGAAGAAACTGTTCAGAGAAAAGACGTGGTTCTACCATGCAACTCAATTAAAATTCTTTCACTTTCTTGCTTTCTGCTAGTCCAAAATCAGGTCTCCGCAGTGCCAACCTAAGCATGGAAGTTGAAACTTTCCTCTCCTTGGCCATTTCTTTCAGGTAATCCAGAGGAAACCTCATGCATTCTCAGCCCACCTTGGAGAAATTTACCCCTTGTGTGCCCTTGGTCAGAACATCACAAAAGGGAGGCGTTTAGGAGACCTCCCAATCGGATGTCTGAACCACTTCTACTGATGCAGAGCAGCAGTTCTGCTCTTAGCTCCTTAACCTGTCCTTAAAAGATAGCCCAACAACTACAGTATGTGGGCTCTTAGATTGCTCTTAGATTAGCAATTGTGCAAGCACAATTTACTGGGAGATTGACAGGTAGATTGGTACAGTGTCTTCATTGGTTCATCATGGTAAAGAGAGAATTAACCCAAAAGGCAATGCCTCCGATTCCAATAAAGTCACAAACGACCATAATGAGCTTTCACCTCAGAGTGGCCAGGCTCTCATTTAGAGATGGGGTGAGGAGCTCTGCCATCTGGGGGGGGGGTCAAAGTAGAGCCATTGCTCCTTCAGGTTGACAGAAACCTCGCTGGTGAGGAGGAGACCGAGAGTCAGACCCAGAACTTGATGGTTTCTCAAGAGGGAACCATGCCATGTCATGCAGCGGTAGTAAAATATTGTTTTTGTTAAATGCAGTGCTGCTCTGTAGAAAACATTGCATTGTAGGAAATTGTAAAAGGATATTACAATCAGTCAGTGGGGTACACCCCAAACAAATCGCCAGTCCGTTGCAGGGCCACCCACCGACAACCACACACTCTCACTCATTTCTCTGGGCAATTTCACTGTGATCAATCATACAGTGAAATATTTTTCACTGTATCATAACGTGCATATTTTTGGAGAAACATGAGTACGTACCTGGAGAAAACCCACATTTACAACTGGAAAACATGCAAACTCCACACAGAAAGGCCAGTAATTCAAGCTTCGCCTCAACGCAGGACTCAAATCTCTACCTTCTTCCTGTGAGGCCACAGTGCTAACCACTGCACCACTGTGCAACCCAGAATGTTACAATATTCACAAAATCTCAATATGCTGTGACTAGTATTGCATGCTGGGAATGATCTTGAAGTCACAAGTCACAATTACGTCTTCTGTGTGTATGTGTGAAAATTCTATGATTGTGATGCTACGTTATAGATCCTGTGGTGATGGTGGGAGTGAAAATTAGAACAGCCCTTGCTCTGTCACTGGGACGATGAAGACAGCACTTCTCCCTCCCTTTCTGTTGAATAATATTCTTACTCACCGGATGTGATTCACCTAGCTAACTGTTTGAGCGGCTTCTGTTGTCTAAATGTTTAGTCAGTAATGTTTGGACATTAGTACGCTTCCGAGGCAAATAACTTCATTAGAAAATTCTGATTGGTGTTTTCTTGTGAGTCAATGGTTCGATGGGTGCACAAATCTAATAAGTGCTTAAAGTTAGTAGTAATACAATTCATATAAAATTTCCAAAAATTTTATGACATTTTTACTCCAGTTAGGTTTTTACTTGTCCAACCAAAAATAAATCGTCAGCTGGTGCAGCTGTTTAGACATCTATTTAAGGAAGTTGTTTTTATTTTGTCATAAAGATAACATTCTACGTAATCCATTTTTAAAATTTGGAACCAGACAAATGTGAAGTTTAGACGTTATGACAAAGGCCATAAACTGTACCACAGATTTTGAAAAGAAATGCATTCTTTGTCGTCAAAGGTTGTTTTGATTAGTTACTTTTCAGGAATGAAACTTATATAGAAATGATTTTGTCTATACGTGTTGCATGTGGTTGTGTAGTAAAAGCTAGCTTTATAATCTCTAAACATCTGGTCAGAATCTTGGACATCAATGTTTCTATCTTTGCTGCAAAATCTTCTCATGTGAAAATCGTTTTTTTTTTCTGGTGCTTTCTTAAATTTCACCACTCACTTCTTCCTTTACTTGTTCTCTCCTTGTGCTCCTTTGTTTCTTGATGGGATAACGTTCCACTGCAGCTTACATCCAGGAACAGTCTCCCACTGTGGAAATACAGCAAAATAATACTGTACTGGCTTTTTTCCACACCAAACTGGGAACTGAGACCCGGGGTTACATCTGGAGTTTCCAAGAACTAACAAGCTAAATTATACCATGTTTGAACTTTTGTATGCCCCTTTTTTGTGCTTCTGTGTTTTGCTTTTAACCTACTTTGTAGCTGGGCACTTTTATCTAAATCAGAATTAGTAACTATTCTGGCTCCACTCAAAAAGTACAGGATGTCCTTTTTGTCCATGTATAGTTTTTCATTCTGATTTCTTCCAGAAAGGAAACTGGTTCAATTTGCTATTCATTACACTTTAAGGATATTAGAGACAAGATATTAGAGCGTACTCACACATGAGTCATCACATTGAAAGCAATAAGAAATAGAAACAGACAACATGAGCTAATCACAGTGGTGTAAGAGATGCTGTTACCTCACCAAAAATTAATAACAGTAGCCAAGTTTGGATGTGTATTTGTATCTATGAGAAGCCATAGGTTCCTTTTAATAATCAGTATATTCTTTTCAAAAGGAATATTTTTGGTCCTTACATAAGATACACTTAGGACTTACACAACTCTTGGCATTTCCTATTTTTTGTGTGTATCTGGAAATTTTGTGCATTTTCGTGAGTGTCTGTGAAGACTTGGAAGTTCTCCTGGCCGGAGCCATGGAAAGACTACTCTGGCCCACTCTACACAGTGGGGACAGTGGTGGAGACGCTGATGGATGGATATACAAACGAATGGTTGGGTGGAAGAGAAAAAGTGTTAGCACAGAGGAACTGACGGAGAGATGGAGGAAAAAACAAAATGGGAAAGTTGTGTTCCTAGTCTTACGGAAACCCAATATCCTTTTTGTTCTTTTGGCTCCAGGCTTGGATTTTGTGACCAACTTATGTTGAATGATCATCACTGAATGTATGTTGAAAATGGACTCTGTGTTTAGAAAACTTGGCATTAACATTTGATCTTCAGACTGACTGAAGCTTTTCCACTCAACTACGTATTTTGTTTGAATAATTATTTTCTCATTTGGCATGTTTCCAGTATTTCCATTTGTTATTGTTTTTTAAAATTTGAAATAACATACAGTTTAAATGTTCCTATTAACTAAAATTTGCATTGTTCAAATTTAATCATCTGCACCAGGTTGAGGATAAAACATATAGTATCTTTACCCCAACATTTATTGAATAACTTATTACTTTATTTCATTTGAACAAAAACACTGATGTATTGTTTATAACCTGCTACATTTAAATGCCCATATCAATAATATGACAGCGATGAAGATGCTGAGAATCTCTCTGGAAGTGACCAGGATGGTCAGGATCAAGAATGAGTATATCAGAGGAACAGCACATGTTAGAGGTTTTGGAGATAAAGTCAGAGAGGCCAGACTGAGATGGTTTGGACATGTGCAGAGGAGAGAGAGAGTACATCTGCAGAAGGATGCTGGGTTTGGAACCACCAGGAAAGAGGCCTGGAGGAAGACCAAAGAGGAGGTTCATGGATACAGTGAAGGAAGTCATGAAGATAGTTGGTGTGACCGTAGAGGATACAGCAGATAAGGTAAGATGGAAGAATTTTACTTGCTGTGGCGACCCCTGAAGGGAAATGCTGAAAGAAGAAGAATAACATTGAAAAATGATTAAGATCTCAATGAATCAACAATGGTCATGGGATTCAGGTTTACTTTCTATATATTCATTGATGACTCATTTCACTGTCTTTGACTTACACTAATCCGAACAAATTTTATATGCATGAGAGTTTATGTCAACCAAGTTAGTCTCACCAGTAAACAAACTTTTTTGAAATAATCCTCTTAAACATACTACTAATGGAGTTAACCAAAACCGCACTAAGTAAAGGAAATAAACTTGATTAGGACACATTCATAACCTCTTAAAAAGCTGAACATAAAGATGTTTTTTGTAAAATTTAATATCTGTAGCAGTCTGTTAGAAATGATTTTTTAAAAATGTAATTTTTTAAAATTTAGCACCTTTTGGAGTCACCTTCTGAGATACATGTAAACTATTGGTTTACTAGATTCCAATAAAAGCCCAAGATGGTTCTTTGTAAAATTTCTGCACATTTCTGTTTTGATTTATGCTCATTCTTTTTTACCTATTACTTTGATTTTTTTGTTTAGTTATGCACAAGTGAAACGCAACATAGCTGTAAGTATATGCCACTGAGGTATCGGTACATTTCACTCCGCTGTAACTAAGTATGCAGAAATAACCTTTTCGCCTGTGTATTGAAGGGACTGCCCTCAGTTTGCATGAAGGAAAACCCCGTTTTAGATATGTTAAGATTGTAATTTGCATTGGCGGTGCTACATGTAAGCTGCCTCAATTGTTTTCTGTCACTTTTAAATTTGCCTGTCAACCAAAAGATTATGAGCTGTTTGTGTTGCGTTCTATTTGTTCTTATAGTAGATTAGAGAGGAATTCACCCAGTGAGACAGTGTGAATCTCTGTTTTACTTGTAGTGGAAACTCTTTGAGAGTCCGTGCCATGGAATTTCTGGGCAGGATTCCTTATTTTCCTCAGTACGCAACCTGAACACGTAGCACAACAGGCATGGAAACACATGTTCATTTGAGCAGATAGAACGTCACTACAACACAGTATGTGATCTTTGCTTTGGCCGCTTTGGTCCAAAATCTAATTTCCATGAGGATGTGCGACTCAATCTTTAATGCATTAAATGTATAGCAGATCTTTCTTTTTTTGTTCGTTTTCATTTTGACTTGTGTCTTTTTTACTTTCAGTTTTTCTACTTTTTTTTTCCTCTTCTCATCTTTTCACCTGAATTTAACTTCAGTTCAACCTCACAGACCACACCAGTGCCGCCTGTCCTGAACAGACAAAGTGTTGACCTGGACTCATACAGACACACACACCCCGACATGCTCATATCTTCACAGTATGCCAACTCATACAAACTGTTACACTGATCTTCCATAGTGTGGCCGGAAACTATAAAGCAGCTGGTTCTGCTTAGTTGCCTCGTTGACCATGATGTCAGAGTTTTGTTGTTGGTCATTAACCAGCATCTGGTGTTGTCCTGTGTTTTTGGGTGAAACAAACCTGTTTCTCCAAATACTGCAAGAACCATGTCAGACCAACCACATTAGCCCAAAGGAAATAAAAAAAAAACCCAAAAGTTCTGTTTAGTGTTATAACTTTTAGACCCCAATCCACAAAATATGGACAATGGTCAGTTTTATGGGGTTTTTTTTTTTCTTATTTTCAAAGAAGAAATTTTGTTATTAGTAACATAGTTAACAAAAATGGCATTTCTTCTAATCTATTACATTGTAAAATTTTTAGTTGACAAAAAAAGTTGAATAATAGGGAGTTATGTCCTATGTAGTGGTACTAGATTCATAATGGAGAAGTAGATTTACATTCTCCAGAACAGACCAATAAAATGCCAAATGAGTGTGTGAATTAATTAAATAAATAGAAAGGGATGGAACTGATTTGAAAAAGGCCTGTGGGTAAGTAGATAATGAACACTGTTTGAATAAATGCCAGGTTAATTTAATTTCATACAAAATTTGATGAACCTGAAAAAATCCAAATCGAAACACCATAAAAAAAAAAAAGTAGAAAAAACCTGCTTTGCACACCAGTTTAGGAGCCAAAAAATTACATCCCACTTCCCAAGAAAACAGAAGTAAGTTAGCAAAAATGATGATACAGCAAGAGATTAAATCATTAGGAATATCAAATTTATGTGCTGAGACTCATGTAGCGACCCGAGAAATTAAATAACAAAAAAAAAATCAAAGCAGAAATTATGTAAAAACTCCCAATCATTTTAATTCAAGTTTGTATTATTTTTGTAGACAATTTAAAAAAAAATCTGGGTCAAACATAACTTCAATCATTTCTATGTATAAAATTAACAAAAATAGACAAAGGTTGTAAATAACAGATTTAGGAAATGTTTTTCAACACTGGATTAACTTGTACTTTTGTAAGCTTGTGTGTGTGTGTGTTAGTGTGTGTGTGTGTGTCGGTGTGTGTCGGTGTGTGTCGGTGTGTCCAGTCATGGTCACCATGGTGAAGTCCCAAATTGTCATGACAACTCCAGCCATTGAAAGCCATGTTTTAAGCCAAAACACGTAACTGTCTCCTACGCACCAACAGCACTCACACATACGCTCATCAACACACTTGCACACACAACAAAAACACCCACACACAAAACGACGTATATGACAGATTTAAAACTCAGTGTCAAAATAGAGTTTCTTGTTTACAAAGATAAAATTAGGCCCTTGTTTGTCCTGCACAGGCGGATGGAAGAAATGAGCAATTCCAAAATGGACCTAGTATCAAGAGTCATACTAACACTACCCACCTTTTCCCCTTATTCCTTTTTTAAAAAATGTCAACAAAATAGACAATGCTGCTGTCTACTTTTTGATATTTACCAATAAATGGGGATATTAAAGCAGTAACATGTGCCAATGAGTAATGTCAGTCTGGGGACTTTGACCACCATCTTGACCTCAAGTACTGTACCTCTAAACACCCGTACATTTACTTCACTCAGACCTCCTCGCCCTCACACAGTCCTTCATCCACCACATACTGTACATGTGTACAACTTGGTGGTCAAGATATAATTCTCATCTCTTCCTTTATTTGACCCATTTTGCTGTAAAGAGCGCAGACGCAGGCAAGCCACCCTGCCACCCACCTCATGTTGCTCCGCTGAGGCGGAAAACTCCGGTGGAGTAGGGAAACAAGGGGAGTGGGAGCACAGGGGTAGTGGAAGATGAGCTTCAGGGGGGAGGAAAGTATCAGAGTGAGTGCTTCCATTAACCCCCCAGAGGTGCTCCTTAGGGGGGGCTGAGGGATTCGCCTCTTGTACTTGTGCTAAGTGTGTGCGCTCATGAATGTGTTTGAGGATGTTTGGAGTTTCTGAAAATGCAGTTCAGAATCACAAACATACTCACAACCTGTCCATCTGTCTCCAGTGACCAGAACACCAGAAAACTCTCTGATTCACCTCAACACCATCACTTGAAGAGTTGCTTTTAGTTACAAAAAACAACTAATTAAAATGTTGGATTTTTAGTTAGCTCTTTATTTTCTTCTTTTTTTTATACACAGGGGTGAAAGGGATTCTATAATAAAATAAATATCAACTATTCACGGTCTTAGGCGCACATAGCTATCATATTTTCTGGACATTGTTTGAAACTAGTTAAAAAATGTTAACCATCCCATGAAGAAACTTTTTACAATGTCTTTGATGTTCAGTATAAACCTATAACTTTAAATGTGGTAGTATTGCAGGCTCCCAGCAAGAGTTTAGGGATTTTCCCTTTTCTTGTCAAAGCACCCTTAGACCCAAAGAAAAACAATTTATAATTGTTTTTTGCGCTGAATGTTCCCTTTCTTTTAGTCTGACTTTGGTAAATGAAACAAAAAAAAAAGCCCTTTTTTTATTACAATTACTTTTTTTTATGGATTTTCCACTATTTGAGCAATTCCATTTATGTTGTCACAGACCATAAGTCACATTTATTGGGACATAACAAGACAGCTGCTTCATCTCAAAACATTTAGCTGCCTTCATTCATGGGCCATCGTATCATCACAATGTAATGCATTTTTAAATGGAACAGTTTGGAAAACTCCTCGTTTGTTGGTGCATTCCTGGTCTGTGGGGAACTCCAACCTCTTAAGAAATACTAAACAACAGGCTTTTTAGTGCAAGGAACTTTGTATCATGGTTACAGTGTGACGTCCAGGTTTTCTGTTTGCTTCCTGATGCCTCTGGATTGGGGTTTTTTGAAAAAACGTGGGCAGATATCATCCAAAAATAAAGACATATACTTTAAAGAAGTTATTCAAAGAAACTGTTTATTGCCACCATGGTTGAGGCAGAATTCTAACACAAGAATTGGATTTATTTTTGTAATGGATGTCGTTTTATAATTCTTTCATTTAATAAGAGAAATGCTTGTAAAACTAATGAGTTGAAAAAAAAAAGCATAATCGAAAGCAATCCCAGGCATGCAAATATACTTGTACATATATATTTAATATATATAAACATATGTCTTTAGACTGAAGTCTATCTAAATTTCATCATGAGAATCGTGACAATAAAGAACATTGAATACAAAGGTTTATTCAAGTTCCGTAATTTGAATATATACAGTAAATAGAAAAAGTAATCAGTAAAACCAAATAAAAACTTGTTAGCAAATTGTCAGGTAATGAAAACTCTCATTAAATTTAGGAAACATTGCATGACAGACTGGTCATCTCTGATAATAATCATAAAATGATATACTATGCCTGTCAATCTCTTCCTCTTTTGTTTGTATCTCCTGGTCATGTGGTGAGCCAGGTTTTGGTTAACTGATCAAGGTAGAAATAACACTTCCCACTCGAATCTGTTGTGGTTGTATCCTGCTACCATGTGATGTAAATGGAAGTGAAAACACCCACTCTGTCCTTCGTGCCATGACAATCATACGACATCAGTATTGCAATGACACAGCATTATCACCTGGGTAGTAGAGATGCTGATGAAACCGGACTTGTTTGGTATTACTTTTCTGAAACTGTATGTGGGTAGATCTTGATAAATCTAACAATACACAGATATTTTTGCACCTGGTTTCCATTGAAATTAAATTTTGGCATATCACCCCATAAATGAAAATTAGTGGAAGTGTGTTATTACAGGTCCCCACACGGGGAGAAGTTTACCTGCTAGTAACCTCTACATATTGCATCACATCCACCTCTGGAAGAGAGTGTGGGTGTCTGTGGCAAGGAAGTGTGCACTTTCACCAGGTCTTCCTCTGTGTTGGATGTATATGCATGTCTGTATTTTGTGTGTAGTAATCCTGGAAAGAGAAGTGAAATGAACTATCTAAAAATAAACTACAGTTTGCATCACTTCCTCTTTCTGATACATTGTGTTTGCACACACATCCAAGTAACCGCACTACATTTAACAATTTCCTTATCTGGTTCATGTGGCAAGCATGTTGTATGTGTGCTCAGTGTGTGTATGAATGGAAAGTCATTTGTGTGATGGAAGAAAGTGTGGGTTAGAAAACGACTGGCAATTCTAGCTGGAACACATTGTACATAAAGTACAACATAATGAGGGCCGCCGTGTACTGTATAATCATTCGTACTGTATATGTATATATTTCTGTGTGAGTGTGTGAATGTGTCAGTGTGTCACAGACAAAAAGTGAGAGCTGGAAAGCAGTATCTCATCTAGTGACGTGGGTTACTGGTGTTTTCCAAACCAAGGAAGTGGAACCAACTGTGACGAGGATGTGATGTAATCATCAGGCTCCTTTTCTCACTCAAACCACGGGCCCAGGTTCCAAACTCCTCATTTGTCATTTTCTGTTTACATGCAATTTTATTTCCATAATTTGCTGTGCTTCATTGTGTCTGGACAGTAGCATCAGCCTAATTTCTATCCTGGCTTATCTAAATTCTACTCTCCTTTCACATTTCAAATCAGTAGGCGTTGATTGGCTTTTTCATTTTTCCTTTTATGAATGGGCTGTGTTGTTTACTCTCTGACAAAGCTATTTCTGTCAGCGCTGATGATAAGCACATACAGTGTGACCACACTAACTTCCTCTTCTTTTACCCTCTATTTTCTGATTGGTTCAGTGTTCCCCTTTCAATGGCAACAGTTTTGAGGTAGTTGTAAATATGTGAGTTTTTATGAGTACATGCGTATATGCATGTGGGCCAGGGCGTTGAGGGGTCTCTGTGGGCTTCTTTGATAGCTGATAAAAACATCCTGTTTCCAAGAGGGAAGTCTTCTTCTTTTTTCCCCTTAATGATGTCACTGCAGCCCACACTGAAAGGACACATTTATATTAGAAAGTAGGCAAGAAAACAACATATTTGTGATGGAAGGAAACAGATCATTTCACTTTAATGACTAACCCAACATTTCCTATTGTCACTAAAGACTATGTACTGTGCTAAGAAATGTTACTGCAGATATTGTTTTAGCTTGGTCACTATAGTGCGTAAATTTAAGCTTCTGTACCAAAATCTGAAGAGGTAACAATTGCGTAATAATTGGAAAATTTACCCTTTGAAAAAGTATATTAGTCAACACTGAAAAACCAATGTTTAACTTCAATGTTTAACTTCTCGTAGATATAAAAATCCGATACACCTATACAAGTAATAAAATTTATTTTGTATGCATAGAAACTGAAACTCACTCATTTTGTGGCAACATTTACAGTTGCTGAAAACAGGAAATTGACAGGCTGTAGGTCAACTGCTTTTGCTGACCAAACAAAAATTATTGTTACACAGAGAGTTCATTGTGTACTAATTTAATTTTGATCATTTTCAATATATCTATTTGTAAGCAGGCAGTTTGAAGTAATATTCCAAAAAAAAAGATCTTCCTTACCACTTGTAATTGCAGTTCTATTCACACATGCATCAGTTGCTAATGTTCATGGTTTACATTGCTTAATTCACATTGAACAATGAACAAGATATTGCAAAAGACAGTCAATGATATTTAGCATACTCCTTCAGACGATCATTTATTATGAATGATTTTTTGGGATATTTTTTTTTTTATCCTACTTTTGCCGAAGTTTTGGACCTTTTAGCATATGCCTAAAAATGCTTTTTTTTTGCAACAGAGTTAAAAAAAAAATAAACAAAAGCCCCGAGAAAAATGGTTTTCTTCAATCCAGTTGGCATTCACCAGTACTAATACATCACACAATACCTAAAATGAAGTAAATGTCAGTCCAACAAGTCTCACTGTGGTATTTGTCTAATGCAAGTTTTGGAAGACCTTTTTTTGAAATATTTTGGGGAAACAGAAGATTATTTTAAACTGTGTTTCAAAAAACTTGGCAGATGACTTTGTAAACCAGTGTTTCTCAATCCTTGTCCTTAAGAGCCCCTGCCCTGAATATTTATGTTGTTTTTACTTTAAAACTCTTGATTTGTTTGACACATTCTTCGGTTTATAATGAGGTTAATTCAGCGTAACACAATTGGTCTTGACCTCAAATAGAGACTTTTGAGTACTCAGGTACCCCCTTTCACTTAACCTTGTTATCAGGTCTTCCCCATTTGGGTGACACCAAAGCAGGAAAGTACAGGCCTTCCTCTAAAATGTAACTTTTTCTGTGTATGCACAAAGGCTTTACCAGGGAAAGGGTATGCTGATTAGAGGCCTACAACTTCACCTTGGCATCTCTTAGTGCAAAGGCGGAAGAGTTCGACAACAAGCCTATCCAAAATAACAGAGCTCTTTACCTAATCTCTGCAGTAAGAACTTTGCAATCATTTGGAAAAACCCGTTTTATCTATGTTTACTCCTATTTTATTGACTTTGACACAATCACTGCACATGACCATAGCTGAGGGTGGGAACATAGGTTGATGTCAGAGATTAAAAAAAAAGCCTTCTACTTTGTAGTATGTCTTTGAAAAGCAAACAATGTTCTATGCTCAAATAAGAGTGTGCTCTGATATATAGTTGCTGTGATGACGCAGCACAAAAAGAAAATCAGCTGTAAAGGGATGCAGCATCCCAGAAGCAAAAGTTATGATGTGTGGTTTCTCAGAATTAGGATGCTCCCGGGAGATGACGGCTACATCATGAATGTCCCTGTGGCGTTAAAATGAGCCAGAAAGACATAGTTTTAATTTAACAAAGATACACAGTGCTGAAAATATACAGAGCTGTGTCACAACATCACAAAAACTACCACAACAATGTTCATATGTTGTGATCCAGAGACAATAGTTGTTTCAGTCCTGTGCCAGTTTAATTTCTGTTGACCATCATATAGTTGAACAAACCTGAACTGGGTTATGTACAGCTCTGTTCACACATTTTAATTTAAAGAAAGATAATGTTTTTTAGTCATTCAGTAAGCTGATATTTTTGCCAAATTTCATGGTTAATAATTTGCCTGGCTGCTGCATGCGTTTGTGTGCATGTCTGAGTGTTAGGGACTGTGAGTTAAAATCGCTCTGAGGACATCCCGTTTGAGTGTTTCTCCTCCGATGCTCTTTCCAGTTGAGAAACAGTAGTTTTTCTGTCGATGGGGCTTATAGATCGGCACATACAGCATCCCTACCCCCACTTACTCGCCCACACGTAAAAGCAAAAGAACAAACTAGATTCAGACTTTGTTGCAATGGGGCTGGGAGCAGAAAAAGACTTTTTAAAAGTGGATATAAAAATATGAGTACAAATGAATAAATAACACCCCACATGTTTTTATGTTTTTATTTTTCACATTTTTGAGCAGACAGAGAAACTAACAAAAAATAAACTGAAAATACCTAGTATCATGCCAACTTATGGGCTAAATTACTGACTAATAGAATGAGATTCAAATACAGAAGTTCCGTCTGCAGGAAGCTCGAGGTGAAGAAACAATGTCAAGATCATGGGCTTTTGCTTGCACTGGAAAAAGTGACCAAGGGGAGAGAAGTTTGAGTTTTCCTGGCTGGGTATCTGCTACCTTCTTATCAATGTTCTAACGAGAGCATTCTCTCATACTTTGTATGTACGTGGTTTGGCAGCTGCACAGTGGCTCAGAGGAAAGCTCTCCAGAGGAAAATTACAACTGCCCAGAGAATCACCAGTTGCTCTCTCCTCCTTAGGAAAGATCTCCACATGTCCAGCTGCCTCAACAAATTCCAGGAACATTCTAAAGGACACCTCACACCTCGGGCTCTCACTCTTTGAACTGTTACCTTCAGGTAGGAGGTTCGAGTCCATCAAAACAAGGACTTGCAGATTCCAGAAAAGTTTGTATCCCACAGCAATAACCACATTAAATGGTCTTAAGAACAATGACCAAAAAAAATTCCGTCACAATCAACTCTTAGGATTACTCCGCACAGTCAAACAACTCAAAATCAGTGTTTAAATAAAGAAAATATGAATAAAAAAATAATACCCTGCAGTTTTAAGTAATATTTCCTGCAGGAAAAAGAGGCTGAATCAGAGAGATAGGTTGGGTTGTATTGTCTCCCATAGGTGTCCCTGGAGTAGACACCTAACCCCCTTAGTGTCCCACCATTGGCACCATTGTGGCTGCCTGCTGCTTTGCAATGCAGCAAAGTAATTTCCCTATTGAAGGATCAATATAGTACAGTTAAAATAAATAAACGTATCACTCTGAGTGCTGAGCACTTGTTTTAAATCTTTGTACAATGTTGCAATGACAATAAAGATCTATTATCCATCTATCCCATTTTTTGGCAAAGATAAGTTAAAATATGTTATTTGGTTGTGGATCAAATAGATGTATTTGTTTTCTTGTTTTGGCATGATGATCACAAGAACTTGAGTCAGTTGAAATTTTTCAATCCATCTACAGATTCACAACAGTACTTTTAATTTGACCTAATTTTACAAAAAGTCAAAATTGGGACATTTAGTCAATGGAAGCTGGATGAGAGGAAAGAACAAATTCAGAATGAATAGGCAAGTCACTGGACTCACGTCACTACATCTGACTAATAATTGCAGGCAAAAAGACATTAAGAAATAAATGATAAACAATTTCAGAATTATTTTTTTTTATTTGGAAAATTGTTAAAGTCCACATCACTTATTTGTTGTAAAGAACAATTTTTTCCAATGAGGTTTTCTTTGCGCATGTCTCAGGCGGTTATGGCTGTGGCTCGTCTGCTGTACAGTGTCTCAGAAAATGAATCTTCTTTTCTCTTGTGTGTGTTTACTGCTCTCATTTGGTGATGTCACGCACATGTTGGTGATGAAATCGACTGGATGACGTTGTAGAGTGAAAAGGAAAATGCCAGTCATCGGGTCACAAAGGGAACCGGATGATTGTCTTTCAGAGTGACGTTACAAATACGTACGACTCCAGCGGCTTTACTATTCCCACCTAGGTCACTGTAAGCTAGGGAAACCCTCACACACACACAATCAGAGCTACATTCGCTAATCCAATTAGGACAGTAGTTAGTGGCAGCCTGGCTTGGGCCTCCTCAGACGCATGCTGATCCAATTATTACCGGATGGATAGCTTGGGCAATCCCTGTGCTTCCCAGCTCAAAGGTGCTTAAATGGCACTGTGCCACTGTATTAGGAAGACACCTCTTACGCACAAAGGATTCCCCTGCTACTTTAGAGGACATACACCCTGGCTAGGCAGTGAGTCAACAAGACGTGACTTCCACTTTGTCAGCAGAATTGCAGTGAAAACAAAACAGAGATTTGCAGGAGTAATAGACTTTCCCCTTTACATAACTTTCAATCGTACCAGGAAAATTCAGACATATGCACACAAAAAATGATTAGGAGAGAAAAAACAGTGGACGAATGGAAGACCTTGGATGCTGCTTTCACCTCCGGAACACGCACTTGTTTTCCACATGCTAGAAAACCATTGATCTAAACTAGTGAGTGAATGTGTGTGTACTGGTTGAGAGGCTTTTCATTAAACAACAAATCACAATGAGGCATACTCCAAACAAGGCCACAAGTCCATACAAAGGGCTCTTACCTCACTGTGTAGTGAGGCTCTGCCGAGCTGTTATATTCTCTTTTATTCTCCTCTGCGCACACTCACCCTGCATACTGTATTGGCGACAGTCTCATGCAGCGTTATTAAACACAATGGCCAATCCTCTCTTTGTGTGATGAGTTGTACTAGGATTCTGAAGTCATGCTCTTACATGCATACTTCATACAAACAGACAAAATGACAGAAAAGGCTTTCTCTCAGTGAAAGAAAGCTTGTAAAAAGGTGAGTGGGAAAGGGGTGTTAGTTGTGTCCATCATGTGTCATGTCGGGTCCTCCCTTATGCTAATGTACCATTCATCTGTGTCATAGTTTGATAATGACTCTCAACACAGATAGGCTTGCTGAAGCACTCAGGCACAGTGAGACTCCACGGTGAGCCTCTCTGTGTGCTCAGTCTCTGTTTCCATGTTTATATCATTTTTTTCATATTTTATGTTTTGTTACTGCACAGCTATAAACTCTTGTATAGCTCAACAAATATGTCTTCACTGTTGGTGATTGTCTAGCTTTTGCACTTTGTTTTGGGCTGTATCATCTTTTGTGTAAGAAGCTGTGCTTTGACTATTTATTTGTAATTTTTCTCACTCATTAAACTTGGCCTGATAATAATTTAGTTGAACCTGTCAGAAGGTTACAAGAGTGTGAACTGATGCAGAAAAACTTACATCAGTTAAAAAAATCTGGATGCAATTTTGGTAAATTATGCCATTATAATTGAATAAAAAAGGGTTAACCTTGTTAATACATTCATCTGCAGAGAAAAATGTGTGTCTCTAAGTGTGGGTGCAGAGCATCCAGTCTAGGATTGCTGTCTGTTCTTCCCAAGTGAGCAGCATCTTCTTATCATTGTCCAGTGTGAGTGAACGGCCCAGTCTGACATGGACAGCAAACGGAGAGGCTGAGGGTTCCGCTTACGGCAGCATAGGGGGCTAGCACATAGCCCTGGGGAGTTTGAATGATGTACATACGTGTGTGTGAATGTCTGTGTGTGTCTGCCTAAGGAGAACTGCCCATGTTGATGCTAATGCATTCTGATGGTCTCGCACACAAACACAGACTCCGCCTGTGACTCAGAGACGAGACACTCGTATCCCCTGTGGGACAGCCGGAGGAACATCTGGTAAAGTTGCACACACACTTATACAGGCACATACACACACACATACGTATGGTTGGCAGGTTTAATATTTGCTGGATCCACTCACGGATCTTTTCTTGAAGGAGAGAAGGATTTGTGAGAGGAGAATGAGGGTTTATTGTGATGCTTGACTATTGTTCTTCTGAGACTGAAGTTGCATTAGAAGTGTCTCATTGTGTCTGGTCTCCCCCCCTCTCCTCTGCATATTCCATTAGATTTGGTGTTATCAGGAGTTTCCTGTTCACCTTTGGTTCACCCTTAAATTTATCAATGTGTATAAGCACAATGATCTGTTCTGTTACTTTCTATTGCGTGGGTCGTGAATGGTCCTTATTGTGTCGGTGTGAGAGTTTGAGGGAGTTTTCCGGGTGCACGGCTGACTTCTTTCAGGGCTCTGATGGCAGAAGTTTAGGACAGTGACCGCAGGGTTCAGGCTTGATAAAGATGGATTATAGGGATAAATGAGGAAAACAAGAACCTACTCAAGTTGTAGCTGAAAGCCAAAAAACTTTGCCTCATTCTCTTCCTGACTCACAGCTTATTATCAGAACTTAAAACGTGAGTAAAGCACTTACATTAGCTAACATATGTATGAGAGCGCATATGTATCTATTCATTTGCAAAGATTAAAAAATCTTGCACAAAACCACAGAAAATGAGCCAAGGGGTTAATATGAGTTGTGTGTGACGCCAACCGTATGCTCGTTATAATACTGCTGCAAGCCTCCAAGTGACAGAAATCACACACACAATGAATTATCAGTGGGTCACTTTGAGATCAAAGCATTTTTTACGAGTGACTGCTCATCTATTAGAAAAAAGAAAGCAAATTCATTTTTTGTTTGGTTCTCAGTGGACTCACATCTGTCTTTGAATTTTTTAGGTTGTTTTAGACAAGTTAGATGTTCTTGGAAACTCTTCAGGATCAAGGTGTATTATATTTCAAACTTGGTCTGAACGAGCCTTTTTGCACACGATTGTGTGTACTTTGTCTACAAAACAAGTAAAAAAGCCGACTGTGGAAAAAATGAGTACTGTACTTATTATATTAAAGTAGATAATGATGTTTTATGGAGGTTTTCAGCTATTCATACTGGAACAGAGTTATTGTTTTTCTGGGGCTACTGAACGTAAATTGTGCAAGTTGGAGACAGGAGGCTCTTCTCAGTAGTCAAGAGAAAAAAAGGGAAAAAAAACATGCTTCCCAATTTTTTAACCTGGAAAAAAAAAAGACCTCAGTGGCCCTGTGAATCAAGTTCACTTCTCATTTGATAATGTGTCATAAACATAATCCAAACTGGGCTTTTAAAGACCAGTGCATTCATGCTTGTGTGTATGTGTGTTTGTGTGTGACTTCACTCCAACTTGGTGGACACACACCCAACTGCAAATCCTGGTTAATATCCTAGGGGCATGTGTGCAAGAGAGGTGTGATGTATGTGTGTCATGTTCTTAGTCCCTTAACTGGTTAAATGTCCCACAAGGTGTGTCTCTGGTGTCGTCTAGCATCTTTTTAATATCAGTTCCTGGCTGTAGCTGAATCTGATCCTGTTTATTAAGTTAGCTTTTATAACAAAACTAACAATAGAAAGATTACTACATAGACTCAAATAAACAAGCACAACAAAAAGAAAGAGTCACTCAGGGTCAACCAGGATCAGTTTTTCATTTGAAAGAGAATTTGGTATTTAAAGAGTATTGTGCTTTTATGGATTAATAATTCTCATGCCTTTGCAAATGTAGATAAAAATGGTACCTTTTGTTAGCTTAGAAATGTGATATTCACAGAAAAAAATAATATGAATACATTCACTCAGTTTCACTTCTGTATTTGATACTGTGAATTCCATCTCTTCTTGCACCTCACTTTCTATTGTCACTCGGCACATCCACAATACAGCTAAATCTTGTTTGAGGCTGTAAATGCAGTGAAGTGATGTGAAGTGCATTAAGTTATCAAATTTAGCACATCTTTTTTTTTCAATTTCTATTTTGAAGCGGGATTGAGCATGTGGAGGGCATGCATGCTGCAAAAACATTTCCTGTTTATGTTAGGATCTGGGCGTGGTGGGGGACAAAATACATGGTAAAGAACAACTTAGTGTTCCAATAGTGTCTGAATACTGGATTGGAGGACTTGCAAATTACTCAAACATGCATGAATGAAATAGAAAACAACTTCTGGTATGTTTTTGATGTTGGAATTATGTTCACTCATGGTAGAAACCTCCTCTTTTAAGCCACAATATGTCAAGTTAAATTTTTCCCACAAAGTGAAGTTGTTTGGGTTTATCTTATCTGTGTGTGAATATTTTGTTTTTTAAATATAGGCAGAAAAAATATTCATTTTCTTTTTCTATTTAAGTCACTCACTCACCTTCTTGACTGTCTATCCCTTATGGGAGTGCCAGGACCCACCCTGGCTGATTCAAGGCGAGGGGCAGAGTACACTCCGAACAGGTGGGCAGTCTGTCGCAGCCACAGAAAGGCCAGTGTTCCAAGCCTGGTCCCCCCAGGACTTAAATCCACGACTGTCTTGCTGTGATACCACTGTGCTACCCACTGTGCCACTGTGCCGCCCTCATGTTTAAGTGTTAACTTATAACTTAGACAACAGTCATTATCTCCGCAAAATCTTTTTGCATCTCTACATGTATTTTAACTCACCTACATCTTTCTTTTTGGCATGAGTGTAAAGTTTGGACAGAATGACTGCCACTTCAAAAATCAATCATTTTCAGTCAGTATGATTCAGGATACAGGTATTATTCACATAATTTCTCATTAACATGTTTTTGTACAGTGAATGGTCTCATTGCACATTCTGATTTAACAATCAACAACTGGATTTTACACAAATTAATGGGACTAAAATTTCTATCAGAACACATTTTTTGAAAGATGAGCTTATCTGCAGAAAAAAGTTCTCATTTAGACTTCAAAACGGAGTTCTTGCCAGATTTTAAGTACCGTACTTGTGCAGCAGTTTATTCAATTCCAAAATATTTTCTTTTTTGTTACAGTCATGCTCAGTAAATAGTGTATTTTATATTCATTCCAGGAACAAAGCAGACACTTGTTCTGTCCTTACTTATTAATGGAAAAACCTTAGCTTAAAAAAGAGTGTGGTCACAATAAGAAGTTTTAACAATTTTAAATTAGCATTTTTAATAAAACTCATAATAACATGTCTTGTGTTTTCCCCATTGTGCTGGTACTGTGTTTTTAAACTAATGGCCTAAAAGATCACAAATACTCCAAGGAGGAGTGGGAGCATTTTTGGTGACAGGCACTCGAAATTATTATTGTCTACTTTCTTCTTACATTCCTTTCATCTGTCTACCATTGTTTTAAATTTCCTTGTGACCTCATGAATGAGATGGCGAATCATGTAATTATTTTATTGCTATTAGGTAATTGTCTGCAACACTTGAGAGGAAAAAGTCTGAGTAGATAGGCATGTGAGGAATCTACTGGATCATGACGTTCCTGTCTGATAAGACCAAAACTGCCTGATTCTGTAGATGTTGCAGCTGTCTCTCTTTTTGTATGTGTTTGTGTGAGGTTTTTTAGTGTGGGGGAGTGAGATGTGTTCCCTCCTCATACCATAATAGGAGTCTTTGAACAACTGTCCCATAAATCGGCAGTCGTAACTTTAAAGAGCCTCAGATGGAAGGGAAAGATAGGTGGTGCAACTTAGTCTTACTTAACTTTCAAACACACATTAGACCTTAATTTACCCTTTGTATCAGACATCGAGGTTTCCGGAAGGAATTTTAAGCATCCCAGGAACTGTCTTCCTGATTCCTACAGGATTACTCTTGGACTCGTGGTGTACTGATCCTCAGCCAAAAGACACAATCAGACAAACACTGGCCCAAGCTCAGATATCCACTTGGAAATCCCGAATTTGCATCATGACTGAGCAGCAAGGAATGAGGCTGTAATCCCCACCATGCGGAATCGAGGGTTATGAATCTCCCTTGTGATGCTGAGTTGGCGCAAACTCTGAGAAAAACTGCAAGACAACAGAATATACAAAGGATGTACAACAGGGAGAACAAATGTCTCTTTAAATTCAAATATGGGATTAACAGAAAAGAGCAGGGCGTTAACCACTGGTTGTCTTACCCTCAGTCTCCTGTCTGTTTGTATCAGCCTGGGTGTCAGGGTAATTTTTCCGCTAAGAGTTGAAGTAAGGGTCTGTCCTCTACAGTGTTTTAACAACAGAAAGTAAGCTGGTGAAGACACAATAAACGTCAAAGGTTTAAATTTGATAAGGGTGGTAGGTTCACTTCATAACCAAAAGCATGTGGACACCAATACCACAAAGCATGGCTGCCAAAGTCACAGGTAATCTCGAAGTTACTCTTTAAAAAAGATTCAAACAGTGAAGTATAGCGTTGAGTATTAAGTAGAACACTGGCTTACTGTGTACGGGGAGCACAGATAGTAGACCAAGAAACTTTGAGTGAACCAGGAGGGACTTGAGTATCAGGCAGCTAAAGTTAAATAAACATTAGCTTGTGGCTACTTTGTTACATTTGAAATATTCAAGAAAATCTAAATCACAAAAACAACAAACTAAAAAAATAAACACCAGCAGAATGAGAGGAAGAAAAACTACAGGTATAACATTTCAGGCATGCGAGTGTATTTTGCTGTAAAGAACAGCCAATGGTTTTAATTTTGACCTTTGTAGCTTCACGGACCTTTTACATGTGTAAATTAGCACACAAACAAGACACTGAATGTTTTACCTCTCTACTTCTGAGTGTTTTACTCCTTATTCTGACAAAAAAAAAAAACTTGATTTGTTTGGAGAAGAAAGCATTGCTGGTTCTGCTAAATATTCTAGGATGAAGTTAAAGATTGAACTTCAACTAGCTTTTAAAAAAACCTCCCTGGATAACTTCAGTTCCTAAGACTGAAGTCCAACACATACTATTTTTTTTCTATTTTATCTCTTAATATTTGACCCTGTATAAAAGTTTCTTGTGTACTGCAAGCAGTTCAGAAAATAAATGGGTGAATGGATAAAGTAGTTTCCGTGCTCCCATTTTGCTGTGTGGCTGATTTTTTGTTTTTAAAGTGTGAACTGTCTGATCAATTTATAAAAAAAAATGTTTCACACTCATTGTCAATTCCCCACTTGTTCATTCAAACTTGAGATCTCACACTCCACAGTAGACAGGTGAATGAGTGCTTTGGAGTGTGCAGGCAGTGGAGTACTATGCCCATGAAAGACTCCTCTACTACCACTCTGTGAGAAGAGAAGAGTGCACTGCTGTGGAATTGAGAACCCTCGTTCCCTTCACTATAGTGGGTGAGAGCCACGGGGTCTGCGCTAAGTGCTACTGGGCACTATTACTGTGAAAAGGACTCCTCTCTAGGGTGTCCTTTCAAGTGTCTACTGAACGGGACACTACTGAGAGCCACGGCCTGTGTGTGCGTGAGTATGTCTGTGTGCCAGCATGTGTGGGCCAGTGCACTTGCTTGTATAATGTGTTGCTGGGAAGGTTTGTACCACTGAAACCAGATCAGGTATGTGTGACAGCCACTGCGTGAGTGTGCATTTACAGAGCAGCGAGTGTGTGCCAGGTTACAGTATTAATAGAAGCCAGTGTGTTTGTACAAGACACTAATAGCTAAATGGCTGATATTAGTGGATCAGTTTCCATCACACTCTGTGGCGTAGAAGCGCCTGATTCAGCAGGTGTCTCCCCTGAATGTCCTCGATGTTCCTTTGCACCTAAGACAGTTCCTCAGTGTTCTCAAGAGGGTTTGTCTTGTGATGTGTCTTTGACTGCCAACTTTTAGGGGTCACATAAAATGTAAACCCAGGGATGTCCTTTTTAGTCTCATCCCAGATCAGGCTAAGAGAAATAACCGAGAAAGATGCTTACAAAGCAAGTTTTCATGCACCATTATGTTGCTGTTTTTTTTACAGTATGTAATGCTGGTATATAGAATCAATTAGTTAAAGTTATTTTTAACACAAAAAAGTCAAATGGATTTACAGTAGTTTAGATAAGAAGTAGACTTAAAAAAGAATGATGAATTAATCAATACTTTTTCATTTTCTCTTTGTTATGTTAAATAAAGAACTCAAGAGACTTGTGATAAAACTTTGTTACTTCCCTATTAAAGCTCTGGTATCATCTGTGCTTGTTGGCAACAGGTACCCTTGAAACCTTTAGAATGGTGGTGATTCAGCTGTGACTGGTGTGTTTTTGGAATAGACATTAATGGAGAAGGAAGGGGATTTTGGAGTAAGTAGACAAAGCTGATTAAGTGTGTCTTCAGTTTCTCAATTGATATAACTTGGCACATTGGAAGGGCTTTAATCCCAGTGGAGATGTCTTTGATGGAAGTGATGTACTTATGGGGATTTGTGGATAATTTGGAAGAAAATGAGCCAGATGGTGTAACACTGTGATCATAATAAAACGTTTGGTCTCTAATCTGATATGTTTTGTCTTATCAAGGATGTAACAAATTTTTACTTTAAATTTTGACCAATAAACACACTTAACTACAGCTATTGTCAATGAAGAAGTTTCTAAATGTATAAAATGTTTTGGTTAATGAACTATGAAGACCATCTGCATATATAGGTTGAGAGGAAGGAAGCAGGCAAACAACTTTAACCCACACATCAACTAGTTCTCCAGTCCAAACTTGGCTGTAACATGTGTTCTTTCCAAATTTGCTTTCAATTTATCTCATAATTTTAATATAACTGCATTCGCTTTGCTCTGAATGTCTCCTAAAACAACATATTTGCAGTGCTTTTTCAGAGATGGGTGAAAAGTGTACCTGGTTAATGTCCATTTTAAAAAAACATTTTAACATATGTGAACATGTGTGATTAGATATTCACAAACTGTATGATTTTACATTTTATAGACGTGCTGAACATTATCTATGACCACACAGAGAAAATCTAAAGATTTTACTCACTATTTGACCAAATAGTTTAAATTTTACTGCCATTTATCCTCAATTTAAAAAAAAAACTACAATAAAAAAAGTCCTTCTCGTTTAGATAAATTATCTGCTGTTTTGGATCATATCCTGTATTTAAATGTTTTGGACTTCACTTTAACCCTCTCATCTGATGCTTGCTGGGAGAAAATTTAGCAGTTTTGTAAGTTGGACAAGTGATTCGGAAAATAAGTAGTTTCAATATCAAATTTAAAACTATTTTCTAATGAGGATTTTCAGATGTTTTTCTGAGCCGAAGCAGATTTTTGCCACAAAACTGTCTGCTTTTACGTAGTGTTCACAGGCTCTAGCAGATCACAGCCACTAAATATTGATTTTCTGCTTTTTTTTTCTCGCATTCAGAGATGTCTCCAAATTCTCTAAAACCTTCAGTGATACTATCTATTACAGAAAACCCAAATTAAAAGCATTGAAAAGTTATCCTTGGAAGTTCTTTTCACAAAAATGTCAACTTTTTATTTTTGTCATTGAAAACCCACAGGGTGTGTTTTTTCTTTTTGACATGGATTATCAACTGCTCAGTTTTAGAAAGTTTTGCTTTCAATTACTTTCTCCAACAAAACTTTCAAACTTTTGAAATGTGCAAATTTCTTGGTTTGTAACTAATTTTGTTGTGCTCAACATAAGGAAGTGAAATAACTGTATTAATTGTCATCTTTCATTGATTGTTCCATTTTTTTTTTCAGAAACATAGTTTTATAGCCTGAAATCTTTCTTCACCTTAATTAAATTGATAGAACACATTAAAAGATGTATGCATTGCATATACTATTGGAACATGTCATCTCCTGTTAGACCAAATATCAACAGGTTTGTCATTGTTGTGAGATATCTACAGAATGTATGGTGTTGCCTTAACCAGTTATCAGGTTCATTAAGTACTATCCTTACAGGATACTTACTTACACAAGAAGAGGAAAAAGTCTTCTCACTTATCAGGAGTTTAAATTTTTTTGACAAGTTTAATCCAGTTTAGGGTGAGGTAGCAGGGTGGAGTGAGGTGAGGGGGTTCTTTCCTCAATCAAACATGCATCAACAGGTGGTACGATCATATTTGAGGCTCCTATATGTTTGTGATCACACACACATGTGGGATGTTACACAACCCAGTAATTACACTGTCAAGAGGAGGTTGTGTGGAATAGCACACATGTGAACACATGCACACATACACACACTTAAACAGCATCATGAGTTGGCAGTGGGCTCGTTTTCCACCTCAGGTCAGGCTTAGTTCATGCTCAAAAAGTGTGCATACATGCATGCGTGTGTGTCTGTGTGTGTGTATACGTGGTAATCCTGCTCCAGTTTTATTTTTAAAGTGAGCTCAGACAAAGGCCTTCAGTCAGACTACTCTGAGAACAGGACCTTGGGAACATGACCAGTGGCTGTTGCGTCATAGTGTGTGTATGTGGTGTGTGTGACAGAAAGCAAGACAGAGTGGATTGGAGTTTTTTCTTGTAAAGAAGTCGCTTGTTCAAGCTGAAAAGGAACAAAGAGGAGGAAAAAGGCCCGGGAAGATCTTTGCCAGATGTGCAAGAGTTTGCAGAACTACACACACGCACACATAAGCACACAAAAACACACTCTGAATTGGACTGCTGGCTTAAAAACTAGCTCAGTGAATATTTGAATGTCAAGGGACGTCACTGTGTGATGTCATAGGAAGAATTTTATATGTGATACGGACCAATCACCTACACACAAACTCCCAAAAAGTGTGTAAGTGTAATGGACAGAGTATTTGACTGCACAGAGACCTCACCACACCCAAAAAAGTGATTTTTAAACAGGTTTGTGGAACGAAAAATGAGAGATCATTCAGAATGAGGAAAAAATTAGGATATGAAGAAGTATGTGCAAGAATGAAAATTAAGCTGTCAAAAAAAGAAATAAAAAGAAGTGATTGAACATCAGTCAAAAGAACAGAAGACTTCTAGAATTGGTGGTGAAAAGTTTCATAACCTAAAAATTCCATCATAAATAAAAATTTGGACACAAGCAGTGTGTTGAGAAACAGACAGGGAGTATTATCGCTCTAACATTTGTTTTTTCTGTTTTTCTTTGGGAGATTCCCAAACCTGCAGACACTGGAGAACCTGGGGAAGCCTGGCCTAAGTTACATTACATCACATAGACACACACACTGACACACAGACACGGAGTAATCTGTCCCATAACCACACCGCTGCCAACCCCCGTCTTTCCTTTCTTCCTTCCTTCCTTTCTTCATGTTTTTTCAAGTCTTTTTTTTTCCAGTGCTTATGACGCACTCTGGCATAATGAAACTGTTAAGAGGAGTCCGGTCGAAGACTGAGACTGAGATGGGGTGGGTGGAAGGGGATGTAAAATGACACTACACCAGGGCACTATATTTACAATGCACCTCTTCAACACACAGTCTATTTATAGCTGCCAAATCTTTTCTCAGTGTCTACAACACGCTGTTGCACCGTCACAAGCTCAGGCATCAGATGGCACCGGTGGACTGACACCTCACTACACTGCCAAAAGGAACACGCCTTATCCTCTAGCATGTTCCTCTGCAAAGCCAGCCTCGCCTTGCTCTAACTGTTCTCCACCCTTCAGTACTCTAGCAATCAAGTTCAAGACATTCCTCCCAATCTATTCTTCATTCAGAGATTAAAACTAAAAAAGCAGAATCTTGATTCCCATCATGACTTGTTCTAGCAAATAAATGATAAATCAGAAGAGGTAAAGAAAAACTGAAAAATTTGATGCCAGTCAGGGTCAAAGTGTGAAACATCTAGAGAGGGACAAATAAAATATTTATATATTTTAGTAAAGATTATCACAATTTTACAGCTGATAGTCCATTCCTCCAATTAATGGTGTGTTTTTTTTATATATATCTGTGTGTTTGAGTATTAAATTTTAGGGGAGCTGGAATCCAACTCAGTAGTTGGTGTAAATGGTGATGGAGGATGCTCCATATCAAGTTATTTCACCCAGATTAAGTGAGTGCTCCTTTTCAGAAGATTTTATTCATTGTACAATCACTGCCCTCTCTGGGCAATCCCTGTGATTGTCTGTTTCCTCACTCACACATAATAGTTTAAATAAAAAAACTCAAATACACAATTTGCCCTTTTTTCATGGAAAAATAAGTGCAGAAAAATTCCTGGACTTAGAGCATACATAAAACAGCAAACTGCGCCCAGAGAAACATTTTCAAAATATGACGTCCTGAACTTAAGAGTCTTGAGCAGCCTGTGCTGGCTTGAGGCAAATCATGTGTCTGCTGATCAAAACATTCAACCCAAATCAAATTCCCTGGATAATGTTACAATATCAATGTGTCTTTCAAATGAGGGGATTTTAATCCAAAATGTACACTTTAAGTCAAAAGTTTGCATACATCATTCCCCTGAATCAAATTATTAATTGGATCAAAACTTTTGATGGCTGCTTCACTTTTTTTTCTTGTTCAAAGGGGTGTGTTTCCATTTTTTTCTGATCATATCCTGGCCTGTGGCTATGAAGCAAATCAGAGTTTCTAATTTAGAGTGAAAATTTTCAAAGGAAACAGAAAAGCCATATATAAACTGTTTAGATGAGACAAAATAAATTATTGGAACCTTACAGATTTTTACTTTTTTATCAAGATAGATTAGTTTGGTAATATCCAGAACCATAACAACTTTTAAAGTGTAAATGAAAACAGAAAGCCTAGTTTTTTGTGAACCCACCATGTCTTAAATGTTTAGCAAAAGATTGCATTTGAACAATATATATATTCAACTAAACTTTTCTTCCCGAGTTTGGGATTTCTACATTTTTAATTGGACTAAATCTGAATTAATTTCAGGTTTATTAAGTTCAAACACATAAAATGCATATGTTAAATACAGAAAGTGTATAGTTTATGTTCCTGTTGGGCGTTAGTGGGAAACGGTCATCCCAAGAAAGCTGCTTAAAGTATTTATATATGAGATAGAACATACCTGTCTCATTCATAAGTCCATCCATTCATCCACCAATCTATCTATTCATTCATTCATCCAATCGTCATTGCTCAAGATGTTTAATCTTTTGGTTGGCCTACACATTCTTGGTCCATGTCAAGTTGTGACAAAAATGTTGATCCCGCAATCAAAAATTTTTGGTAGAAGTACCCACCACAGCTTCACATCAGCAACTTTTTGTTAAAGATTTGGCTTTCAGAGTAGAGCTTCAGGAGCACTGTTGAGAATCAGATCAGGTGGCTCAGGCATCTACTTAGGATGCTTTCTGAAAGCCCTCCTGATGAGGTATTCTGAGCACGTTCACTGGGGATGATCCAGTACACACTGGGGGGACCTCATCTCCCGGCTGGCTAGAGATCATCTCAGAATTCTGCCAGATCAACCTGAAAGTTGGTTATTATAAGCTGCTACCATGGCCGGACCCATAAACACTAGAATATTGATGAATTGATAACTGGAATATTGTGAGATGAAGACATTAACCTTGTTTAACCTTTAACCTTGCTTGTTCATTATCAATGAAGATTTCCCATCCAGTTAATCTTACTCATCAGCTTATAATGTCAAAGGAAATGAATTCAAAATTAAATTGCAACATTTTTCCAAAAGCAGAAGGCTGTAGATCTAAATCCTAAATCAGCAAAAGTTAGCCTTCTTTTATGTGTCAAAATTCAGATCAATTGCCAACCCAAAAGATGGGTATTTAGGGAAGCATTAGGTGTCTACTTTCATTTTCTGGGTTGTAACATGTGAATCAGGCATGAGTGTGGCACGAGGTTGTTGGGGCCATGTATTTGTTTTTCACTGGAGCGTGGCAGTGAGGTGTGCCGACTGTTAAGTACAAATACAGGTATGCGTTGTACATGTGGGAGAGGTGTCGCATAGATGTTTTGGCCCTTGTTAACGTCATTCAGGTAAATCGGTGTTTATCCTCACATGTGTCAAGACAGAAGCATGTGCGTGAAACTACACCTTTTTGCTTTGCCACCATTTCTGTATTGTCCCCAAACACACAGAGTATGTGTCCTGACTCAGCCTTCAGTCATGAATATACCAGTGGGCCAGTTAAGCCCCTGCATAACGCTATGGTAGTTTTCCACGTGTGGAGTGTGGAGGGGGTGTAAAATGGCTAAGTGATTTTGGTTTTCCACTGTGATAGCTTTGGTGGGTGGTGTAAGTGTCACTACTGTTTCCTGTGGGCTATAGTGAGTACACACCACTTAAAGGCCTGTAGAAAAAGAGAACAGCAATGCATCAACTAAAAATATGTTTCTGTGTCTATTGCTGGGACCTTTGGGAGGAAGTTTGTGGTCATTTTCTCAGCTCTCCCTCGAGAGTCTATTTCAGCTGCTGCGGCGGTACAGTCCCAAACCTCAACAAGACTGCTCTGACCACGGCCTGCGTATTGACATCATCGTCCAGGCGTTCACGCAGGGCCAACTCAGACCTGCGCATATGAACTCCTGCAGAGACGTCACAGTAAAGACAAAGTGACACAAAACACGCATCACAGATTTTTGTCAAAGAAATTTTCTTCCCATGGTTTAGACACGTAGACTCTTTGCTGTTTTTTTGGGATAGGTAATCAAATGAAATTAATTAGTTGAGAATCAACTAATTCTTAATTAGTTGAGAAGAGTTAACTAATTAATCTACTGTGGTGTTTTTGAACACAAACTACAATTTTTAAAAAATACTATTTACCGGTAGTTGTTTTTTTTTTTCTTACAGCACATTTTATGAATAAGACCATTACAAATGCCAAAGTACAAAATGTGAAATGCAGAGGTTAAAACATAATAAAAGTTTATAAAAGTTACATCAATAACATTTCAAACTGAAATTTAGTTGTACACAAAGTCACACACTTTAGAGTGTGTGGAGAAATTGTTGTACTATTGTGAGCTTAATATAAGGAATAAAAACAAGAAACAGATATTGGAAAAATTGTGTATGTGTGAGCAAGAGCAATGTTTGGAGGACTGAGGAGAAGGTCCACTTTAGTCCTTCTGTGCTAGCCTTCAAGGAGTGGTTAGCGGTTTCTTGACTGCAACAGAGAAAACAGTTCATTTGAGTAGGCTGAGGTCTTATATGATCTACCTGACGTTGGTCCTGCAGCACTTCCTGTAGATTGTTTGCAGGTCAGGGAGATCCATGTGTGTGATGCGCTCCCCTAATCATACTACATAAAGAGTTAAAAGAATTCTTTAAAAAAAAAGTGTATGCATATGTTTAAGAAGACTAAGATATTTTGAACCCTAACGATTTGAAGCAAACAGAAGGCCATGCCTTAATTGATATCACAAAGTATTGTGCACACGCATATAGAAAAAAACTATTTGTAACCTGAAATGTGGTTTTTTGCTTGGTTTAATCCCCTCAAGTGAATATCTCCATGACTTTATACTATAACACTGCTTCTTTATATGGAGTTTGAATTACTTGATTTATCCCTTGAATGAAGGATTCTCTGATCATTTTACCATACACTGATAATTCAGGTTTTCAGGGTTGCGAAACCCCGTGGTATCAAGCAAGAGGCAGGGTACACCATGTGTAGGTTCTTGGTCTTTTCCAGGGTCACATAGAGGATAGACACCACCCACAGATATACACATCCCTACAGGCAATTTCTCAATGACTAATCAGCCTGTCTTGCATGTTTTTGGGGAGTGTGAAGAAGCCATATGATCCTGAGAGAATCCACACCTACTTAGGAAGAAAATACAGACTTCACATAGAAAGATCAGTGTTCCAAACTTCATCTGCGACGGGGGTTCAATGCTTGCTGCCGTGAGGCTATGAAACTCAAACAGTGCTCCACCATAAACTCTAACTGGAAAGTCAGTTAACACTTTTCTTAACCCTCACAAGGTATGATCCATCTCACTTCTTCTGGATTCATTAGTACTTGAAAAATTCTCAAGCTGTGACGTTTGCCATTGACCGACACATGCAAGTTGTTAGATATCACTGTTCTCAAGTCGTGTGAGATGATGTGGTGAGGATAATGAACAAACAACAATATTGTTTTTAATTTAAAAATGTTTTCCTGACTTGCCTTTATCTTCCTTTAGTAAATTCATTGGGCTTTTATTGTTCAACAGTGCATCGGGACTGAGAAATGACTTTCTAAAACGTTTTCTTCCTGGATGCTTCACGACTTTAAGACAGAATTCTATGTCACATATAATCTTAAATTTCCAACTAACTCGACAGTGACACACTGGTTAATTTGACAGCATTTGCTTATTCAATTAAAAAAAAAAAGTATGACACAATCTGAGTATGCAACCAAACAAAGAGTAAAATCAGCCTTGCAAGCAAGATGCAATATATACTGTATGTATAAAAATATTATTTGTTTTGATTTGCGGAAAATTTTTAAAGTAAAATTTAAATTTTTGAAGAATTTGTTTGTCTACAGCAGTTTTGGAAAGTTTCTCTTTGCCTGAGATTGGTTGGATGCTACAAACGCTGTGCCTTTCATGCGAGAGTACATTGATCCAGATTGAAAACCTTGGGTTGAATTACTGAGTTGATAGCCAGCTTTGTAGAGCCGCAGCTAAAGTCTGAGTAAACCAATCCAGGTATCATGGAGATAACCATGGCATGTTGATCCAGCTTTTATAGTACAGGCCTCTGATCTCACACAAAACTGTTAAATGAAGACAAGACTCTTTGACAACCTGTTATTTTATCATGTTGTAATTGTATGCTGATTCTGAAAGATTAATGAGTCTATTACTAATTTTGACTCACGAATAAAATTTTTGTTTGATGCTTTCAAAAGAATGGCAGAGCTCAGTGAGAGCCCAGCCACCATACAGAAGAAGCTAATTTCAGCCACTTGTATTCGCAATCTTGTTCATTTGGTCACCACCCACAAGCTGGTTATCATACATAGATCTCTTTTTAAAAAATATTTATGAAAAATCCAACTCAGTTTTAGGGCTTCTCGGTAAGTCCATGGGGTATGAGTCATAAGTGAGTTTAGAAAGTAGCTCAAAAATTTGTGAAATAAATGTGGCTTTTAGGAACACAAGTAAAACAAAACTCAAAGTTCCCACATCATGTGTCGTTTATGCATATGCTTATGTATACTGTATGTCCAAGGGCATGTTACCATGTAAAGTTTTGGAGGTTAAAAGTGTTCCTTTTCCTGTTTGAAGAAAACCTGCTGCTGATCTATGGCCTGAAAAACCTAAACCAAAACTAACTTATTTCGCAAGTCAAAAACAGTAAAGCAAAACAAAAATACGAAGAACAATTTACATTCTCGCAGAAGTGCAAAACTTGCCGTAATTGCAATCCTACTGTTAGTGCATGACAAGAACAGTGTAACTTTTTAACATCTTTCCTTGCATCACGTGTGGCATTTTTGTGCTTACAATAGTTGGTTGGTACCAGGTAGACTATGTTCAGTGTGGCTCATTCATTGAATAAATATGGACTTTCATGATCATTGTTGAACATCTCAAACTTACACTTGCGGGCAATTTTATTTTCTTCCACTTTGTTTGCCTCCACTATTTGCACCTTCTTCTTTCACCACTTTGCTGCTGGCTTTAAAATCCCGTCAGACTGGGTGTCAAAGGCACCTTGTTGTCTCTCACCAGCTATCCTCCCCTGAGAAAAACACTCTCAATTTTCATGTTCACAACCGTCACAAGTCAAACTCCACAGAGAACAGTACTGGGGAAATTAATCATCAGAAAATATTGAAGAGAATCAATAAAAAGATGAGGAGTAGAACTGAAGAGGGCATGCAGGTTGTTTGATTAGGCTTGGTTGACTCTCAACATTGATCTCATGAATAATAGAAATATGGTGGCCATGTGATGGTATTAGACATGACATTCAATGATAGCCTAGTCATGAATGCATCGCTTAAGTCCTGAGCATCGCTTAAATCCGTGCATGATTGGATATTTTCACAAAAGTACATCAGTGAATAAAAATGTTCTACTTTGCCAAGTGCATCTCCCATTAAGATAAAATAAAAGCATATTTATTCAAGAGGATTTTTTTTTTCAGTATTCCACAAAATCTAAAAAAATATTGAAATAAAATGAAGCATTATTGTTTGCAAAATGTTAGGGTATTTCTGTCAGATGCAAAGTACATTAAAACGATATATTACTTTGGTATGACAGCTAAGATTGAAAACCTAGAACCAGAGCAAGGATTAGCATGTTTTTTTCCGACAGTGTTAAGCATTGTGTTTTTGTTCAATTTACTGCTACTGTAGTTCATTCGATATCCGTATGGCGGGTGTCACTAAATATAAACTCACAAAAATAAGTTTATACTTAGAACTGAATTGGAAAAAAAAAGTTTTGTCATTAACAGTAGGATTATGTTCACTTTACAAAACAACAAAGTATGCCCTATTTTCTACTTTGACATGTAATTGCTTGGAAAAAAATTAGCTCCACAAAATTAAGTCCACAGTGTGGACTTGTGTGTGTATCATCTATCTACACACACAATTTTCTGCAAAAGAAAAGAGACAAAGGAAACAATAAAATACTGTAAATCTTATCGCACTGGTAGTAAACAATAATTTCTTTGAATAAACAGTTTGAATATTTAAATTTATCCACTTTGTCCACACAAATCATTAAAACATTTTTTGTAATTGTGGAGTTAAAATTCACTTATTTTTTCTTCTATATTTGATGTCAGACTGCTTACAATTTGTACCTTCCCTGCACAATGTCGCTAAACCCCTTGCTTCTTTAAATTACTTAGAGTATCTGAAAGGTCACATCTTGGTTCCTGAAATTTGTAGTTAAATCAAAGTTGTTGAACATGTTTGTCTCTGAATCCCTGACTCATATGGTGTCATCAATATGAAACACCTTCATAAAAAAATAACAAATTCTCTGCTAAACAAGAACGATTCCCAGAGTTTTTTTCTGTTTTTCTTTGGTATTTAATAATGCATACATCCAGTGCTCAAAACTTACACACACATATGCTTTCACTGTCATGTTTATTTTTGTTTACCTTCTGTTTCATGTTCATCAGTCATTCACCGAGAAAAAAATCTATGTGAGAAAAAATTGCAAGTCTGCAGTTTCTCTTCCCCAGGCAATTATATTCGTGAGGGTGGGATTTTTTTCTTTCTGTTTCTTTCATTCGTTTATGCATGTTAGCAACTAGTAAACATCAGGGGCAAACAAGATCCCAGGGCAAGTGAAGTGAGAGGATGAGGAAAAGGGCCAGTTAAGAAGAAAAATGTTCTCTTTTTCTAAGTGTAACAATTTTTGGTACATTTTCCTATTTGACATTTAAAGAAACTTTACACAACTTTGTAGTTCTTTTCTTCTTATGCATACAACTGTAGGAGAGTTTTGTACATTAACAGCTAAAAGAACAATGTTTTCATGCTAAACAGGCTAATTATAATAACAATACCCATTTAGGAAAAAAAAAAACAACTTTCAACATAAGAGCAGGATTGATAATGTGAAATATAATGTTTACTTATTTAATTATTACAAATCAATACATAGTGGTGCAGCCTCACAGCATTAAGGGGTTTTTTTGGTAACCCCATCATCGCTTATGAGGATTTTCTTCATTCTTCCATCAATTAAAAACACACTCTAGGGCTGATCTGGGATTTAATGCTAAAAGAAGCTCTTTGGGACTGTGAGTCGCTATGTGTGTTTGTATCGGCCTTGCTGTCAACTGGTAGGATGTTCAGCACATCCCCTACAGTTTGTCTCACATTGTTTGATAAAGGCATTTCACAACATTAAAATAACTATGTATAAACAGATAAGGATTGATAAAAACAGAGGAACTTAGGTATCCGTTTTTTAAAATGGTTTTTCTCACCATACAATAATACATTTATTAATAAACACTTTTGTTGGATGCACGGTGATGCAGTGGTTAGCACGGTGGCCTCACAACAAGAAGGTTGGTGGTTCGAGTCCTGGACTGGGGTGAGGCTTGAAACATTAGCCTTTCTTTGTGGAGTTTGTATGCTCTCTCTGTGTATGTGTGGGTTTTCTATAGGTACCCTGGTTATCTTCCACTCTTCAAAAACATGCGTGTTAGGTTGATTGGCTGCTATAAATTTGCCCCCAGGAATGAGTGGCCCTGTAACAGATTAGTGACTTGATTAGGGTGCATCTTGCCACTTACCTCAAATTAGCTAATAGACTGCAAAACCTATTTGTTTGTTATGACCGGCTCACCCACACTTGAGCAGCCCTCTCTAGGCTCTATTTGCCAGAGCTCGCCTGGACCTCCAGAACCAGGGACTGAGTGTGTGTTTGTGTGTGTGTGTGTGTGTGTGTGTGTGTGTGTGTGTGTGTGTGTGTGTGTGGCCCTGCAACAGACTGGTGACCTCATTGGGGTGTATCCTGCCTCTCGTCTTAAATCAGCTAGGATTGCCTGCCGCACCCACTTGACCCTGTTAGGGATAAGCAGTCGAGAACATGAAACAAAACGTTCTTTTCTTCCATTCATGAGTTGAAAACAGCTGTACGATTTCTGTCTGGAGGACAGTTCAGATTTAGTAATAAACTGTGGAGCAGGACAACTCTGATAATCAGATCTTTATACAAATAACCATTTGAAGAACATTTGCTAACAATCAATCAACGACTCTTTAATTATAGGATATTAAACTTAATTCAAATATTGAACTTTTGATGCACAACACAGATTTATCAAATTTTTACATTTCTTCATTTTTCATATTTAATTGATGTATCAGTAATTCAGAGCGTATCAATGACACAAACAGAAACCTTATTGATTTTCTTTTGAAATTATACTTTAAAAGCTTTACAGTTTGACAAAACAAAATGGTTTGGAGTAACATATAAAACAAATCCCACGGAGGAACACACAGTATCTGTCATCAAATCTCCTGACAAAACACACCTCAGCCCGAAGAATTTCTGGGACTTACACGGCAGGACTAAACTGTCATATTACTTTCCCCTCTATTACCTGAGGCTTTGACATGTCAATGCTCAAATGTTTGCAAGTCCTTAAATACTTACCCCCATTACCAGTTATGAACGATCTCTAATCTTGGTCATAAAGCAGTAGAGCTGTCAGAAAGATTACACTGTAATGACATGTTGGGGTATGCACTTGTACATATTCAAATTGTACACCAGACTAAAATGCAAATTTTTTTCCTGAAAAGCTTAATGCATAGTTTTATTTGGCATGTTGAGGTCAAGGGAGTATTTATTCTTACCTGTCAGGTTGGTATGCTGGTTGAGAAATTAAATCTTGGTTTTGTCTGGGAAAAACTTTACTGACCGAAAAAGACTTAAAAAAAACCCACATATCTCAATGAATTCCGAAAGAAAATTACAATGTTTTTGTCATTATTGTTTTGTGATTATATACAAAACGATGACACAAACAACCTGCACCAGTTAACAAACTCCTCACACTTTGGTGAAATGTTTAGAAGAATGCAGGAATTTTTCATTTGTTTCATTACTTATCAAACTTTCTATTTTGGGTGATCAGATGCCTCAGGGGGACCTGGGCAACTTTATTATTATTTTTTCCCAGTTTTCTAAGAGTTACAGATTCACATGAATTTGCTTTATGAAGTTTGAGTAAAATTTGCAAAAGATAAAATCACAATACACAAATAAAATCCCAAATAAAAGTCATTGGTAGAATTCTGAAGCAAAGAGGTACAGTATGTGCCTTCGGTAGGATTTACACCAATTATCTGTACAGAAAGTTCTTAAATCACATAATTGCTTTTACCTACTGCACTGCAAGGAACATGCATGTATTAGACATGCATGAACCTGCCTTCATGTACATTCTTGAAGAATTTAATATGTTTTCAAAAGAAGTAAATCTAAAATAAATTCAAACAGTCTCTTTGCAGCTGCAGTAATGAACTAGCTCTGCAGCATATTTTAAAAAACATGAATGGTAATCGAAGATCAAATCACTCTTTGGAAACAAATTCAGGTACAAATTCAGGTAAGTTATGCAACAACCTCTTAACTGAGGAAAGAAATAACAACCTCTTGACTGAGATTGTATGAAAAAAGATGTTGGAGACCAATTAGATTAGTCACCTTCTTAACCGTCTATCCCTTACGGGGTTGCGGGAGGTGCCGGAGCCCTTCCTGGCTAATTCAAGACGAGGGGCAGAGTACACACCGAACAGGTCGCCAGTCTGTCGCGGGGCCACACACATACAACCACACACACACTCATTCCTATGGACAATTTCTCAGCTGCCAAGCCTCATCCCCACCCAGGACTCTTGTTGTAACCTTTTTTTCTGTGAAGCCACTGCGCTCCAATAAAAATAAATGAAATAATTTGATACACCCACAAATATGTACATTTTTAGACATTTTCAACCCATTTCTACTGCTTATCCAACTCCAGGATTGTTGGGATTTCAGGCGAGAGGTTGCGTACACCCTGAACAGATCAAGATGTATGTAGACAGACAACCACACACACAAACATTCCAACTTGAACCTTACCATTCATTCATCTTTTGAACCGCTCATCCCTGATAGGGTTGCAAGGTGTGCTGGTGGATTTCAGGCGAGAGGCAAGATACACTCTGGACAGGTCACCAGCCACACACACACATATACACACACACACACACACACACACACAGACAACCATACACATACGCTCAATCCCCGTGATAACTGTTGTAGTAGCCAATTAACCTAACATGCATGTTTTGGAGCCCCCACTCTGGGGCTCGAACCCTTGGCCTTCTTGCTGTGAGGGCATAGTGCTAGCCACTGCATAATTGTCAATTGTCTCAAGGGTTATCACATTGTAAAGTGAACAAAAATACCAAAAAGAAAACGAAAAAGAACAAAGAACAATTAATAGAGTACACATAAATAGAGTTGTAATACACAATTAAGGTCAAAGCACAGGTTAAATCAAGAACTTGTTGTTTTCCCTGTGACTTGTATTTTGTTAAAAAATATTTCCCACTTGCCAGCGTTTTGTACAGTAGGAAACCTGACCCAAAGTGATCGAGAAAAAAAAACATTTGAATTTTAAGTCGTGCACACATGTACTAACAAATAATTTGGCCACCCGACTTTTTGATCCCAATCAGACAAAAACAATTAAACACAAACAACAGTTTTGAGAAATTCAAAACTTTGTAGAACTCTCACAGAAAATTTGTAAAATGAAAGAAATGGCAAGCTGATTAATGCACCGGAGACGGTGCACTACACAAACTGATTCATTCAAATCCTTCAATCCATGACAGACCTTTAGAATTCCCAAAACTTTGCTTAAATATATTGTAGACCATAGAGTTTTCACAAACATAAGAATGATTTTATGTGTTGATTCCGGTCTTCTACAACTAATAGAAAGCTTTTTGGGCAATGTCAAATAAAACAATCTGAGGTTTGAAAAAATTCTAAATTGATGTTGACACATAACTGTGAAGCATCTAGATGTATAGTTCTTTTTTTGACAAAAAAGAAAAAAAAAACCAATTTGGCCAATTAAGCAGTGTTGGCATTTTTATTGTCATGTGGAAATATTATCACAGCTGAAAATTATAAGGTATTCTATTACAAAAAAAATCTAGAAGTTCAGTTTGGCATGGCTTTAATTCCACAATACAATATCATTGTTAAACAAAACCACAAGTCCATGAACACAAAAGACGAAAGATGTAAAGGAAACAAAGTGTTTTCATTTAGCCCAATGGAAAGTACAGCAGCTAAGCTAGATTATGTTCATTCATAATTTAAGGCAGTAGTTGACAGCAAGTGATGTTATTCATTACTTTATATGAAGGCGTCATGTTCCATGTTTGTTCAGTGGGTACGTGACTGATGGTTGCTTTCATTGTATGAGGCACCCTTGTTCACTCATCAGCACCACAACTCTTACGTTCATCATGGTGAACGCTCATAAAATCATTAAAACAAAACAAGAATAAACTTTACCAACCTTGTTGGGCAGGAGGCCAGTATGAATTTGAGAAAAAAATACACACCCAATTCATAAATTTGCTTTGAACTGATGCTTTAATGCCAGTATGTCACATTCAAACTTTATTTTGTGCAGTTATATTTTATAGATTTTTTTTTTAATGAAGAGTTGTTTATTTGCTCTGACCCTTGGAATGGAAAATCCATTTGCAGAAACTTCAGAACCATTAAGACTAAGCTATCCCCAGATATGTGGCTCAGACCTCTGTGTCATCTCTCCCTCCAGTTGCTGCCCTGGAGTGCTGCACAAGGAGTGGAAAATATGCTATAGATAACCTTCACACAAACACATGGCAGTACACACTCTTTACCACACAAGCCAAGAGTCTTAAATATTAGAAAGCACAAGGCTGACACTGGAGATAGAGTGTGGCACATTGCCACAGTCCCACCTCCTCACACTCTATCTAAATTTGTCTAGCCTTGGCCTCGTTGTACTGGTCTGATCTGCTTTGCTACGGACAAGCAGTGAGTGACAAAACCTTGGTGAGGGATGAGTGAAGTGCAAGGGGGTAATTTATGAACGATACTGGGAGACACATGCCTGTGACGTCACAACCCAGTTGGCTTTTTTTGTGTGCTTGTGGCAGTCACACGGGGTATCACCAGCCCTGACGTAGCCTAATGGCTGATGGGAGGGGATGTGTGTTAAAAGGTTGCAGAGACCAGTTTGGCGACTGTGCTGGGATTCACCTTGTTATAACTACTCCCTTCATCATTCGAAAAGGAAAGAATATGTTCCCGCACAAGAAATTAAAAATAGACAAAACTCATTCTTTTGGCATTTAGAATGAAACTTTCCATTTCATTCATGACGTTTGATCTATTTATATTAGTTAACTGTCTGCGTTTGATTTGCTGCAACTGATTTCATATCTTAAATGTTACATCTTTTCATCAAGAACATGCATTTCCCCTCCTGCTTTTTCAAAGTTTTTGTAACCCACACTTGCTTTGTTTTTTTGTTTTTTGCTCAAACCTCCACATTTTTCCAAGCCACTGGATTCTTTACAAGTATGACAGAAGAAATGTTGAATTTCTTTTTGTCTGGTCCCACATTTTACTTTAGATATTTATCTCTGTTATTCCAATGACATGCTTTTTAATGTCTCATTTTGCTAAAATTTCCTGAGGCAAATATTTTGAAATGATTAAATTTAGGTTAAGATTCCTACATCTTCTTTAATTGAAGATGAGCATATGCTCCGTAAAGTATTACAGAAAGCATGATGAGGTGCTGACAGGTACAGAATTACTTTTGGCTTGGACTTCGACTCTTATTTCTGTCTGAGGATCCACTTCCAGAAAGATCAGGGGGAATCCAGGTGGCACATACTGTACACACATTTACAGATTCTCACTCAGCCCTTATCCACTTGACCCACAATCTGTTCATGTAACAGCAACCACGAGGTCTGGACGGCAAAATAAGGAGTCGGATTGCTTTACAGTCAAAAAGTTCTCACCTCTCAGCATGTCAGACGGTGCTACTGATCGCTCACCATTAACAAGTTATGGTATCCACTGGCTGATGAATCATTAGTTCCATGATCACAGCAGCTGGACTCAGTTGATACGTTTTAATCCTGATCTTGTAAATTTAAGGACATGAAATTGATGAACAATCTTTTGGAAGGTGGCAACACAGTGGAAGCTCACAACAAAAACTACAAAAAAAATATTTAACCTGCAAATAATTGACATAAATGAAGAAAACAGCAAGTGTGGGAAATTAAAAAAAGAAAGTGCAATCCTTTAAAATGAACAAGAGCCAAACATAAAGTCCTCAAAATTGTTGCTAATCTAGTTTAATACCTGGTGTCTCCCTCTGGGCTGTTTCTTATGATGTGTAGATGGCTGGTTTTTATTTGGAAAGTTCCGTTCCGTCGTCGTCTGCTTATCCGAGGCCGGGTCAAAGGGGCAGCAGCCTCAAACGGTAAGCCTGGGCTTCTCTAACCCCAGCTCGAGTCGTTTTCTGGCCAGCTGTGAGATATAGTCTCTCCAGCAAGTCCAGGTATCCCTTTTGGTCTCCTCCCAGTGGGACGTGCCCGAAACACCTCACAAGCGAGGCGCTCGGGGGGCATCCTGACCATATGCCCAAACCACCCCATCTGGCTTCTCTCGACCTGAAGGAGGAGTGGCTCGACACCGAGCTCCTCCCGGATGGCAGAACTCCTCACCCGATCTCTGAGTCAGAGCCCAGCCACCCTGCGGAGGAAGCTCATTTCGGCCGCTTGTATCCGTGATCTCATTCTATTGGTCACTACCCACAGCTGGTGACCACAGGTGAGGGTGGAATGTAGATTGACTTGTAAATCAAGTGCTTTGCTTTTCGGCTCAGCTCTTTCTTTACCACGACGGAAAGTTAACTAGGTGGTTTGTGTGTGTGTTTAAAAACATAATGTAAATTAACAATTTTTGCTACCTAATGAGAACATGTCACAACCTTATCATCTAAAATTACAAAATCCTTTTTTTATACCAGGAATGATTAGTTCTACTTTTTAAACTTGAATTACATAAAACTGCTTGACCTGCAAAGAGATCTTTGGTCAACCTCTCTGCCATTTTACCTACTATATCAGGTCTCCATTTCTTCCATCAACTCTAAGTTTTTGGATATCCCTGAGGACTTAAATGGTCACCGAGCATGGATCAATTCTACCCGTATGTTCATCTATTCCATGCTTTATCGACCAAGTGATCTGTTCAAGAATATGCACACATTTTCGACATAACTACATGCAACAGTGGACATTTGTACTCCTCTTCAGAGGAAATCTTCTGCTTATTCTCTGTAAGAAAAGTTTCTAATCACACGCTCAGTGCTGCACCTGTCATCCACATAACATGCTTTGCAGGAGGGCACATGATTGTGTATTAGGTTAAGTCTACCCTGCACACCCATGAGGTTGTCCATGAGTCTGATGCAGTCGAGATTTTTGCCTGTAAAAAAACAAGAAATATTACCTGTAAAATCTCTTGGTTTCTGTACAGGAAGTGCATTTCTGTTGAAGGCATGGAGTGGAAATAATTTATCTTCCTCTCTTCTAACTTATTTCTCTCCCTCTTTCCACAAGACAAACATCACCCTATACATAAATGTTCAGATTGACGTTATAACCAGTGCTTAGCTTGAACCATATATGCATGTAGGTACACGATTGATGTTTATTGACCTCTTTTACTACAGCATTGAATGCCATAAACATGAAGTATCTTGGCAGCACAGATGTCCTCACAAATGTCAGTTTGAATTGACGAGTCTGAGAACTTTGATAGTTATTCATTTGTTTTCACAGTACGTTCCACCTTTTGAAGTTCTGTATTTAACATGAACAAGTTGGCAAGTGTTACAGAGGTTTGCTCAATCTCTTTCTCCACTCAACTAAGTCTGGAAGTCTTGCTGAGAAATGTCAAAAAATGCATTTTCATACACAACCCGCCAATTTGCTCACCAGAAACTTGCATTTGAAGATGTCTAATGTCTACTGGATGATACTTCTATCACTGAAAACATTTTGTAGGGATTTTAATTAATAAGTTATTTTTCAACCACTTGATATACAGATGACTGAAGTTGATTTTCCTCCTGAAATCTCTTCTCCTGTCTTTTTTTCAAACTTCAAACTCTTGTTTTGAATTTGTTTTTGTTATTTTAAATGAAGTTTCTAAAAGTGAAACAGCAAAAAACATGTTACCAACATGAACAAATGTTTAAATTATAAGGTAAAAGTTATAATTTATAAGTTATAATAACACTAATAGAAAAGTCTTCCTGAAAGGCTGAAATTTTGTTTTTTTTCATTTTCCAAACTGCTTTTTCGAAAGGGGTCGCGGGAGGTGCCGGAGCCTATCCCAGCTGATTTCATGCAAGAGGCAGGATACAACCCGAACAGTTCACCAGTCTGTTGCGAACCCCACTCAGACAACCATTCACACCCTCACACATTCCTGGGGGTAATTTCCAGTGGCCAGTCAACCTAACATGCATGTTTTTGGAGGGTGAGAGGAAACCAGAGTACCCGGAGAAAACCCATGCATACACGGGGCGAACATACCAACTTCACACAGAAAGGTCAGGTTTCAAGCTTTGCCCCACCAAGGACTCAAACCCCAACCTTCTTGCTGTGATGCCACTGTGCTAACCACAGCGCCACCATGCAAGCCCCTGAAAATTTGTGCTGACAAAAAAAAAAAAAAAAAAATGGATTGGGAAATCTACATATCGCAGACAGTCAGTCAACTTCTTAACCATCCATCTCTTATGGGGTCGGCGGAGCCCATCCCAGCTGATTTGAGATTTGAGTTTGGGAGGGTGGGCGGAAACCAAAGCACACGGAGAAAACCCATCCATACAGGGGGAGAACAAGCAAACTCCACACAGAAAGGCCGGTGTTCCAGGCCTCGTCCCCACAACCTTCTTGCTGTGAGGCCACTGTGCTACCCACTGTGTCACCGTGCTGCCCATCTACATATCTTTCAATATAATTTTCATCTGTCCAAAACTCAAACACTAAACCTCTCTCTATCATAGCAGAGATGAGAAAAAAAAAATCTTTCCTTACTCTTGTGTGAAACATTGAGCTGACTTGTGCAGTCATTGTCAGGAGGACTTTGGAACTAGAGATTGGAGCAACGGGGAGGACCACAGGGTCCACATGCTGCATGAGCTTGTTTGACTCTTCACCACTGAGGGACAGCTTCACCTCAACTTCTTCATATTTAATTGCTTTGTTGAATTATTCTGGCTCAGTGTCGTGTTGTGCCACCATGAATTGGGCTCTAGGTTTTGCCAGTGTACACTTGTGTGTGTGAGAGTGGGATAGAGGGAATAAGAGTTTACCACGAACACTGGAAGCCTTTCGGAAAGCAGAGCCATGGCAACGAAATGAATTAATGAACAGGACATGAATGCAACGTTTAACACAAGGTAGCACACACACACACACACACACACACACACACACATACACACACTCCCACACAAACCTAACCCCTGGCAGCTGGTGGTTTCATATTCAACAAAAGATATGGAAGACAGGATGATCCAGAACTAGTAATACAGCTGCAAAACATCTTTAGAAGCTTGTGTCACTCATAAAATTAAATTAATCTCTAGTTCAAGTTCAAACTTCCAGTGATCAAAATAATTTAGATTTTTATTCAAAATAAAATTTTGATATAAAACACTTGCTGATCATATGAAGACCAGTAAATATAATTTGAGACCAACAACTACTTCATCCAGTATATAACAGATCTCTGTTTTTATATTACCAGACTGTTATTAGAGTTAACATTTAATGAGTCTATTAGCTTCAGGTAAGAGTCTGTAGCGCCCCCCTCAGGAAAAAAACCAAATAATATTCTAATCAACAGTTTAATGAAAATTTTAACTTAGTGATAAATTAATAAAAATGTACAAAGATTATGGACACTATGAAGAAAGATGAAAATGATTAAAATATCTTGTCTAACTGTTAAATAAAAGCAGGAGAGAGATTTAAAAAGCTAAAGAAATTCTTTAAAAGATCAATAACATAAAGTTGATGTCAGTTTTAAAATTTTGAGAATTTAAATCTAGTTTTAATGTTAATTTTTGTTATAATTGTTATAAAAAGAGAAAAAAAAATCTAACAAATGGCACGAGTATATCTGCACCACCTTTTTATATGATCAAACCCAAATGATGAGAAATCAAATACTTTTCATGGTTTTATTTAAATCACTGTATAATTCCATATTCAGACAAATCTTATGTACAGTTTTATTTGTTCATTCACTCATCTTTTGAACCGTCCATCCCTAATGGAGGTGCCGAAGCCTATCCCGGGTGAGCAAGGCAAGAGGCAGGATACACTCTGAACAGGCCGCTTAATCTGTCACAGGGCCACACTCACACAGACAACCATACACACACATTCATAGAGGCAATTTCATTGCAGGGAGTCAACCTAACATGCATGTTTTTGGGAGAATGGGAGGAAACCATAGTATCCTAAGAAACCCCCCACATACACAGGGAGAACATGCAAACTCCACACAGGAAGACCAGTGTTCCAAGCCTTGTTTGTACAGTTTAAAGTAGGAAAATCTGTTGGAATTGCTTTGCCTTTATAAAAAATGTGTGTTTTTTTTTTTTAAATTAACAAATATATGAAACATTCTGTATAACATGCTAAGATGTAAATGTGCTTTTAAAGACAATCCAGATCAAATACATGCCACACTATCAACATGTGTCCCACATTTATGACAAGCTTTTGTTTGACCAAGATGTGACATTAAAAACTTTTATTTATAAAAGAGGAGGGTTTTTCTCCCTGAACCTCCTGCAGTTGCCACAAGAAAAGTTAGTCCTAAAAATGACAGAAAAAAGGAATCATTTTCTATTATCGTTATAATCAGGTTTCCAATTCTTAGTCACACTTCTCAAATCAAAATAGATGTGACCATTTAGTGCAGTTTATCAAATAGACTAGCTTAAGTCTTTGTCGAGTTGCTCAATCCTGGTACAGAGGCCTTTATTCTTCATTTTCCAAAACTGTAAAAACCTTTACAATTGTGTTCTAAATTTTTAGACTGTGAAATACAACCCAATTTAAATTTTAGTCCAATACAATTGGCTGTATCAATACTGTTCATTTAAAGTACAGCATGTGTTTGTGAGGAGTAACTAAACATATGCAGTATTTCACTTGATTCTCGGGAAGGTATTTTCTTGTGACTGTTGAGGACGTCTTTGTCGTTTGCCTTCAGGATTTTCTCTGAAATTTCAGTTATTAAATTTTTCTGCCTGCACAGAGTAGAAAAAAAAGTAACACCAGAGTTGATAAAGCCTGCAGCGAATTTATGCTGGAAAATATTGCCTCAGAACCTCACGAGTCTGCATACTAAAAAGAGTTAAGTAACTTGTAAAGCCGTTTGAATGTGTCACAATTAACAAGTATGTAACTTTTTTGGATGCTGATCAAACATGAACAAACCCAGGTTGACATTATTAGAAATCAATCATGCAGCAAAGTACAAATAATGTAACTAAATATTATTATGTGCAGTTAAAGCTCGAGGTAATGTCTGAAAATCAATGACATATTCACAAAAAAAACCCAAAACTTAAACATTTGAAATGATTTTATTGTACAACTTTACAATTAGATTTTGTACAAATGTTAACAAAAAAATTAACTCAGATAACAGAAAAAAGTTGATATAGCCAGAAACCAAAATGTCCTTGAACACCCTAACGTCTTTACATCGCTGCTGTTATTTGAGGGGAAAAAAACTATCTTGGCAAAACTTCCTCTTATTCATATTCGTTATAAAATATGAAAGCGATGGGATGAATGAGCTGCTGAAGTCTGATGCAGATTAGAAGCTTGGTTTTATAAAAAAAGATGGTCACAACACAAATAAAAATCCAATTTATGTGTTGTAGTGCGACTGATGAAGTCAACTTGAAACTTGTTCACGGGTAGTTTGGTCCAGGTCCACAGAGTTAAGAAGCCAGAGAGTGGGGTCAGAGGTCATCCAGTTTAAGAGCGTGTATACTTCCCCCAGATGTGGAGCATGAAGACTGACGCGATAAACAGGAGACTCATCACCAGCACTGGAACCGGGCCTCTGTCGGGACAACAAAATTCTTGTTACCCACATTAATGCACAAACACACAAAGCACAACACTACTGCAAACATCTCAGAGAAAAGGCTGATTTTATTGATGAAATTTGGAAAAGAGGAGGGGCTCTCATCTATGGAGGATGCTCTAAAGCGGGGGTGGGGCAGGGGAGTGCATGGCTAAGTAGCACTATTGCCATGCCAACCCTATCCCCCATACACCTCCTCTTCTCCCTGTCAGGAGGCTGTAATTGAGTTGACCTTTCAGAGTGGATCCTTTAATGAAGCTTTGAGTCCGGCGTCTAACGCAGGAACAAACATGCACTCGATATAAACCACTGTATGGCTTGTCTGCCCTCCTTTGACTGCTGAAGAGATGCACTCAATAACCACCACGGCATCATTGATCAACCATGACTAGCGATGTTCAGAGGACATGATGCTTTTTCTAATATTGTGAACAGGAATGTAGCTGAACTTAGGTTGTTGGATGAGTAAGAGTGTCCAAGCATGCCCTCTTAACATAATTATGGGGATATTGTACAACACACACTGAAATCAAGCTGATCCACATCTCATATGATTTGTTGTTTAACCACAGAGTCACGTCTTTAAAATTTCCCCCCATTATTTATTTCAAGTGTCGGAAATTCTAATGATTAGCGTATTTATGATAAGTTATATTGTCAGACACTATTTTGTGAATTTACTGATACAATTACAGAAACTGTACTTACACTTTCAAACCTGGTGAGTCTTCAGTGTAGAAGCGCCACATCCCACCGGTGCCTGCAGATCCTGTGGTCCTACCACCACTACGTGTGCCACTGCTAGTAGCTTTTCTGCCGAAAATAAAATAAAAAAAACAACAGTCACCCGATATTCTTTTCACTCTACAAATTCCACTAAAAACAAATTTCTTTGAGTAACAAAGAAATCAACAGTTTTGGATATTATACTGTCGATGCCTTTCTTACGACACAAAAATAATTATCCAGGTAAAGAAACACCATTTTTAATAATAACGAAAGCTAAATAAACTTCAAACTCAAAATCATATTGTGATTGTTAACATTTCATGACCATTACTGTTTCAAATTAAAAACTATTACATACTGAACTCCCAATTTATTTCTCACTGATTTATGGCTGCTTCTCTCATGTGAAAAGATTAAACAGAGGTTAATGAGGTAATGAAGAGGATGGTTGTAATGGGTAATAATGAACCACAGACTTCAGTGAACCTCTGATTACACACTGATTAAGCCCACAGAACCACATCTATCTGCTTGATCTGCTCTGATACATGGAGAAGCAGAAAAAAATAATGATCCACCTTTTTATAGCCCCCTCAAACCGTCTCTACGTTCAACAAGGCTTTTCACAAAGTGTTTTGGATTCACTCAGTGGACACTTGGATTCAGTAACTGCTGCAAGAACTATTGGATTGACTTACTGTTCTTGGAATTCGAAAAATGACTCTGCCATCAGTACAGAGAAGTTGAGTCAGATGTATTTTATTTAAATTAAAATCATGATATAAAAAAGAACAAATACTGACATTATTTTCTTAAATTACAGGTGGTGTGTAAAAAGTTACTTATTTAACTTCATTGTCAACTTGTTTGTTGTTGATTGTTCATCAGACTTATGTCAAGAGTTCTGCTTTTTGTCTTTGAAACATTTCTTAAACCAAATTAATTTATGGAAAACATTTCATTGGTCATTTTGTACAATGTTGTCATCTTCCACTAATCTGATCCGGTTGTGAAGTAGCTGCTTTAAGCAGGGAAGCCTGTCGATGAATGACTGGCATCCTAACCGGGTGCCCGGATGAGTCTTCTGGCTTCTCTTTCCTCAGGGGAGCAACGGTGTCCCTTCTGAATATCAGAGCTTCTCACCTTTGATCTGACTACTGATCTAAGTCTGACCACCTATCTCAGCCGCATGTACATGGATTGTGTTCTTTTGGTCAGTGAGGGTAGGAACGTAGGTTGATCGGTAAATCAAGAACTTTGATTTTTGGCTTAGTGTTAATCAACACCATGGACTGATCCAGTATTCTAAAGTTTGTGGACCCCGCATCATTCCCCCCGTTTATGTCCTGCGCCCCCCCTTCCCTCATCCAAGAAACTAAAACTCTTCCACTTGATGTAAGACCCTGTTCCCAACCTGTACATGTTACTCCACTTCTTTCTGGTCAAAAGGATGGAGCGGGAGATCGAAAGGCAGATCGGCGTGGTGTCAGCAATAACTAGGATGCTGCATCGGTCCGTCGTGGTAAAGAAAGAGCTGAGCCGAAAAGCAAAGCTCTCGATTTACAAGTCGATCAACGTTCCCACCCTCACCCATGGTCACCAGCTGTGGGTGGTGACCGAAAGAAGAAGATTGCACATACAAGCGGCCAAAATGAGCTTTCTCCACAGTGTGGCTGGGCTCTCTGTCAGAGATCGGGTAAGGAGATCTGCCATCCGGGAGGAGCTAGATGTCAAGTCGCTCCTCCTCCAAGTCGAGAGAAGCCAGATGGGGTGGTTCGAGCATCTGGTCAGGATGGCCCAAGAGCACCTCGCTGGTGAGGTGTTTCGAGCACGTCCCACTGGGAGGAGACCAAGGGACAGACCCCAGACCCACTATAGAGACTATGTCTCACAGCTGGCTGTGGAACTACTCGGGATCCTTCCGGGTGAGCTGGAGGATGCAGCTGGGGTGAAAGAAGTCTGGGCTTCCCGTCTGAGGCTGTTGCCCCCGATAAGCGGAAGACAACGGAATGGATCACCAGTGTTCAGGAGACATCCTAACCAGATGCCCGAACAACCCCGTGTGGTTTCTCTTGACCTGCAGCAGCAACGGCCCTACTCTGAGCTCCTCACTCTATCTCTGAGTGAGAGTCCAGCTACCCTGTGAAGGAAGCTCATTTCGGTTGCTTGTATCTGCGATCTTGTTCTTTTGGTCACCACCCACAGCTGGTGACCACTAGTGAAGATAGGAACATAGTTTCACTGGTAAATCAATGGCTGTGCTTTTTGGCTCAGCTCTTTCTTCACCACGACAGACTGATGCAACATCCTAATTATTGTGAACACCGCACTGACCCGTCTGTCGAGCTCCCGCTCCATCATTCCCCCACTCTTGAATGAGACCAGGAGACACTTAAGCCCCCCCACTTGGGACTGAACTCTGTACCTGACCTGCAGAGGGCATTCCTCCCTTTTCTACTTTCTTTCTTGTAAATGCATTAATGTAAATTTTTTTCTTTAAATGTTTTACATTCAGTAACCAATGATCCTTCCAACTGGCACATAAGTGATTGATCAGGGATCTGTCATGTGCATACAGTTTAATAGAACATTAAACAATCACAAATGAACAGTGCTACTTGTGTTGTTGCTCTTTATCAGAATAACTAGTTTATCAGTGTCTTTACCTCTGTCTGACTGTAGATCCAGCAGCACGTGGAGCCACTGTTTTACTGGGTGATCGTCCAGAAGCACCAACACTGGCTGAATTAGCTGGACCAGGCTGAGAGAAAAAAAAAACTTCATATAAAAAGTATTTTTAAATTCATTCACTATTCAATCATGTTTAATCACACTTTCACAAATCCAACTTAAACAGTGAAATTAATTGGATGACTAACTGTAGACAAGCATTTGAATAAGATGCTAAATCTAACTGTTTAATAACAAATCATAGGCGACAGTGTCAAATCAAAACTGTGTTGAGGTGTTTTGTACACAGCATTTTAACTTCTCACAGATAAAGACACTCCAGCTAAACTAGTTTGATGTTTTCATGTTTTTTTTCTGACTTGATTTTGATATAAACATTCGCCACGTCCACAGAAAATGAACTAAGACTAGTCAATAAGCTAACAAATAGCTTAACGCTATCTACAGTCTAAATGAAGCATTGAGAGACATTAGCTTAATTATATGTCATCCATTAAATGAAGGTGACAATATTACCATTTTGCCAGTTAGTTCCGATCTTCTAGTCAAAGTGTTTTACACACGAAAAGAACAGCAGACACTTATTGAAAAGGTCTAAATGAGAGAAGGATCGCCTAAAGCTGACGTTAGTCTAAAAAGGACACGACTACAAAATTTAAGACCAGTATAGTAGACCAAACAGAAGCCTGAACGCCTACATGCATAAAACATAAATTTATCTTTAAAAGCCTCCTTTTAAATGTCTTTATTTATAATAAGGACGTGTTAAATTAAACATTTAATTATAAAATATATTTATAATTCTTTTATTTATTTTTAAGAGGACATTATTAAAAAGGCGAATAATTGAACGACATTCACTCAGAGGCAAACGTGTCTCACAGGAAGCAAGTTACTAACAGGGCGCCATTGTGGCTCAAAAGAGCCACACTTGTCTCATTAGAAATTCCTCATTGAGCCAAAATGGCGTCCTTTTAACAACACTTTTTGACTGTTATACTCCAAAAAACAGTTCATAACTGCTTTGAAAACTTGGACAGGGACGTGAAAAAGCTTCAAAGGTAAGCACAATCATATTTTACCAATGAAAAACACGATTTCTTGTAAAACGGTTATCTATTTTAACAATTAACAAAATATTTTGATGCTTAAAGAATGTGATGTCAGATCATCAAATGCTAAAAACAAATAGCTAATTTACTTAATTTAGTATTGTTTTTCTATATTAAAATCTTCTTATTTTCATCATCTATTTCATTTAATAAGCACGTTGCTGTCCCATAATTTAGAATATAGATATAAACAAATTGTAATAATAATAAAAAACTGAACTAATTCAGAATGTTTCAGCAACAATTCAGATGTCAAAAATATCTTTTTGGTTAAAAAATCTTAATCCCACTTATTTCCAACAGTTTTAAAGATATTTCTTTGTTGTTTCCTTTGCAGTTTATTATTGATACTTTAATTTAATTAGATCAAATAGTTTAAGTAATCGGTTTTTGTCAGTGTAACAATTAAATTATAAACCTTTATAGTTTTTGCTTTTGGTTCTTTTTTTGTTGTTGTTTTAATGATGAAGCAGCCTTTCACATCACTTGTCATTTAATATGAAAAATTAACTGCTGGTGCTCTGGGTAGAGAGAAGCCAGATAGGGTGGTTTGGGCATGTGGTTTAATGCCTCCCGAGCATTTTGCTGATGAGGTGTTTCGGGCATGTCCCACCAGGAGGAGACTCAGAGGCAGACCCTGGACCTGCTGGAAAGACTATGTCTAACAGCTGGCCAGCGAACACCTTGGGATCCTCCCAGGCGAACTGAAGGATACAGCCGAAGTGAGAGAAGACTGGGTTTCCTGTCTGAGGCTGTTGCCCCTGCGATGCGGCCCCAGACAAGCAGACGATAACGGAATGAAGCTTTTACTGCTGTAATTTTTCTGCTGATCAATTACATATTGATTTTATAGTATTTTCTATTTCTTACAGAATGGTTCGAGTTGTGTTTCTCCATCCCGATCTAGGAATTGGAGGTGCAGAACGGCTGGTGGTTGATGCAGCTGTTGCACTAAAGTCTCAGGGATGTTCGGTTCAGATCTGGACTGCACATTACGACACATCACATTGCTTCTCTGAAACCTTGGATGAAAATCTGCCAGTGGTACTTTCTGTTTTTTGTCTGACACATTTTGGTTTTATTGATCAAACATACAAAACAAAATAACAAAAGTTAAACCTCTTGTCTATTTCTAAAATGAGTTCAACATCTGCACATATGTTTTTTGTTCTTTAAGGTATGTGTGGGTGACTGGTTACCCAATAGTCTGTTTGGCTACCTGCATGCCTTGTGTGCATATGTGAGAATGATTTATGTGGCATTCTTCCTGGTTTTTATCAGTGGGGTGGAGTATGATGTCATCTTCTGTGACCAGGTAAGCTCAACTTGTTTTCTAACTGACTTATTAATTTACTGTGCTTACATTTTGGATTTAATTATTGCAGTATAAAGACCTTGATCATAATAAGTTTTGCTTGACCACAGGTGTCTGCATGCATACCGATGCTACGATTATCTCGTGGTAGGAAGAAGATTCTGTTCTATTGTCACTTTCCAGACCAGCTGCTCACCCAGAGAAAATCTACTTTAAAGAAACTTTACAGAGCTCCCATTGACTGGCTGGAGGAGCGCACCACTGGAATGGCCGATATGGTATGTAACATGGTGAAAAGCTAGGTAATTTTTGCTGGCTGGTCTGATGGATTTTTTCCATTCAGATTGGTAATATGAAAAAAAAACATATAAAAATATGGAGTTTTTATATTGCAAAAATAATATATCAAAACATCTCCACAATTTAAGTAAATTTACAGTTATTCTTTGAAAAGTGACAAAAATACTGTTGCCTCGTTTTCGCCAACTTCACAATAACAAATGCTTTCTTGAACGCTAAAACTACTCATTAGGTTTAAAAAGTTGCAAATAAGAAATACTGGAGACATGCGGAAAATAAAAGAAAATTTAAGTTTTTACAAAATTTAAAGTCAGAGGTAAATTAACCAATCTGCAAAATGTCTTGACATTTTTTTAAGGTTTTCATTTAAATATTGCAGTTTAATTTTAAATATAGTTTAAGAATGAAAGTACCAAAAAAGAGCAGTTCTTAACAAGTGTCTTTTGTCATCCCAGCACTTTGTAACTAAATAAATTTAAAGAAGTATTTGTATTCCCAATTTAAAATTTAATATGTATTTTCCATTATGAAATAATGTTGGCCTTTTTGGGTAATACGTTGATAGGATTCTTCTAATTGCTTTGGCACTTCATTTGGTCATTTGTACAATTATGCTTCGATGAGATAAATTAAAAAAGAGTTGCCGTGTGTCAAGTTAAAGTCACAAAAATATAATCATTTAAAAGCAGGCCAGCAAGGACTCTGCTGTTAAAGTGATGTATAAGCTCAGGGCCCTGACAAAAATGAACTGACATTTTGATTTTAGTCAAGATATTTAAAATAATGACAAACCTCTGGCTACCATCCACTTCAAAGGGAATTGAAGCATGCATGATAAATGTAATTTTGGACTAATCTCTCTTTACTTCTTCTTAGATTCTGGTAAACAGCCAGTTTACCGCAGGCATCTTCAAGGAAACCTTTCGTAGTCTAAGCGAAGTCCAGACTGACGTCCTCTATCCTTCCCTCAATACGCACACTTTTGACCTGTCATCTGATGCGACACGGGGCCTGGAAGGCTTGCTCCCAGAGGGATCTTCCTGCCTCTTTCTGTCCCTAAACCGATATGAGAGAAAGAAGAATTTAGGTCTGGCTCTGGAGGCCCTGGCAGTTCTAAGGTGTAGTCTTCCTACTGATCAAAGACGAAGCATTCACCTAGTGGTTGCCGGTGGTTACGACGAGCGTGTCACTGAGAATGTTCAACACTTTACTGAGCTTAAAGACTTGGCAGAGCAGCTCCACTTAGAGGACTGTGTCACATTTTTACGCTCGCCCTCTGATGCCCTGAAGGTGGCGCTACTGCAGGGCAGCACAGCCGTGCTCTACACCCCCAGCAGAGAACATTTTGGCATCGTTCCTGTGGAGGCCATGTACTGCCGCTGCCCTGTTATCGCAGTGAACTCTGGGGGGCCCTTGGAGAGCATTGCCGATGGGAAAACAGGCTTTCTGTGCGAGCCCACGGCTGAGGCCTTCTCCAAGGCCATGAAGAAGCTGGTTGAGGAGCCTCACCTACGTAGGGAAATGGGAGAAGCAGGGAGGAGAAGGGTTCAAGATAAGTTCTCTCTTCAGGCTTTCTCGAACCAGTTGTACGGGTACATCGTCAAGCTGAGCGAATGATAAGGAGTAAGGATTAAATCACAAACGAATGAGTGTAAATGTGAAACCTACAACCTGGCTCTGCAGAGATTTGAAGATGTTCGCTAACACAGAATATGTGTGTATGTGTGTCGAGAGGTGGGAGTGGTGTTACGAGGACTTCAAGGACAATTAATCAGCATTCCCCTGGAGGGGTTGCTGAGAGGGTGGAAAAAGACTGGAATTTCTATACTAATTAAGAAATGAGAAATGAGTTTACCCATCCTATCTTTGGAAAATACCAACCTTGCAAGTGTGTGTGTAATTGTAAAAGTGTAGCAACGTGGCAACATCCTCAAAAATGAGTCTACCCAAAGGATTGATTGTTAGGAAGAAATGTTTTGCGCTGTTTGTGTGTTTTCTTTTACAGAGTATTCTTTGTTTTTTGTGTGTTTTCGGGACGATGAAGAAGAATGTTGTTTTCACCACGTGCCACGGAGCCGTGCTCAGACTGCGATCGATAAACGGGATGCTTTCCGATGTGTCCTGTCCACCCGAGCTTTGTTCCTTCTCTTGCTTTCAGAGCATGCTGGCCTGTCCATGACTCCTTCAGCTGCTCTGAGGATATGATTAGATGATGGTGTGCTTGGTGTTATTAGAGGTCCGGCTGATGGGCAGTGTGTCTGTGTCTGGGTCATTATCAACAAACAGAATAGCGGAAGGTCATTGTGTCTGCACGTTGGCCTCCGCAGCTTTCCTACTGTATAGAAATGCTCTTATTGACATTCTTGAAGTCTTAATAAAGAAGAAGACACATAGTTTTCAGAGTCTGGCTTTGTTAGTAAGTTTTTTTGGCCTTTAATGGCGAGGGCGAAGGATTTTGTGGGTGAGTGAGACGAAACAGTCATTAATGCAGAGAATAGATCTTATTGCACATTGTGTCACTGAATGAAACATTTTGAGACAAAAGCAGTCGCAAATAAGCTTAATTTATTGGATAAAAAAACTGAGAGTGACACTTTAAAATCACTATATTATCTCAAAGTGTCTCCACTTATTTCTGCATTAAAATTTGTCGTGCATTTTTAATAATGAAACAATAAAAAAAAAAAATTGGGGGTTTTAATTAAAACTTGTTTAAGTTTCTTTGTTCTTTTGCTTTTACCTCAGTCATTTGGCCCATAATGAAATACAAAGAAGGGATTCACAATATATCACTTTGAAATTAGTTTTACAATTCCAAGATTAGTTATTTGCAAAAAGACATAATTTTCCTTCATTTTTTTGTACTGTTATGTTAAATGTTTTTTTTATAATTACGGTATTAAGAAACAATTTCATCATCTTTTTTAAAAATCATTTGTTAAATTCTTCATTCCCTTTTTGCTGAATCTTTTTGATAATCCTACATATTTGATACACCTTGATGAAAAATTTACATTTGTTTAGTTATGTAATTTATTAACTCACCTCTGTCCTGTAACTCACAATTTACAATTCAAATAATAACTTTAGAAATGCCTTTTATAAATTTAACATTCCACAAGGAAGCACCTATCACACCACAAAAAAAAAAAAAAACACATTTTTTAAAAGTCAAGATAATTTTGTTAAATTGGGACTAATTAGTCGCTAGTTATCATTTTACTCATAACTTTATGGTTAAGCAGTTAAAACTTATTTGTCAGGGCCAATGTTAATGTTTTACAATAATCACAGAAGAGCCTGTTAAAAAACCCCGAATTAAATATCAAAGACTACATTGCTATGACAATATCAACATTTTGTTGATATTGTGCAGTTCTAATGAGAAATACTGAAAATTTTATACAAACCTATGAAAAATCACTGAAAATTTATTTAGAAAAACGCCCTACAATCTTCTTTTGCTTATGCGGGGTCAATATGTGGAGGCAACAGTCTCAGCAGGGAAGCCTAGATTTCTTTCACCCTGGCCACATCCTTGAGCACATTCTGAAGGAATTCGAGGCGTTCTCTCGTCACCTGTGTGGCACATCACCTTTACCTGAGTCTGCCTCTGGGTCTGCCCGGAACACCTCTCCAAGTAAGGCCTCTGAAAGGAACCCTTACTAGATCCCCGGACCACCACATCTGGCTTCTTTCGACCTGGAGGAGGAACAGTTCTTCTCCGAGCTCCTACTGGATGGAAGAGGTCCTTACTCTATCTTTGAGTGAGAGCCTGCCTGCCCTGGGGAGGAAGTTCATCTCTGCCCCTTGTATTCAGGACCATGTTATTTGGTCACTACCCACATCTGGTGATTATACAGTAGGTGAGGGTAGGAACATTGATCAACTGGAAAATAATAGTTTTGCTTTTTGGCTCAGCTCAATGGATAGACGGAGCGTCCTAAATATTATGGACGCCCTACCGATCCACCTGTCGTTCTCATGCTCCATGCATCCCCCACTCATGAATAAGATCCAGAGATTATACTAAAGATCCTCTACTTGGGGGAAGACCCTGTCCCTGCCTTGCAGGGGGCACTCTTCCCTTTCCCCAATTTACTCTCAGCTTCAAAACCTTCTGGCTAGAGAGAAGACCACGTCATATGGAAAAAGTGGAAACCCAATTCTGAGGTCATCAAACCAAACTCTCCTATTGCCTCAATTGGGCCTAAAAATTAAAGGACAGCCTTGGAAGAGACAAAGACTCACCAGAAGTGAACAAGGCTTACTAACAGCAATGCGGACCAAAATCAGGCAATGGTCATACCAGATAACTGTCATCAAAGCCTCTGGTGCTCTGCACCCTTGGTGCTCCCCTCTTGGGAATCCCAGACGAACACAACTGAATGTCTTTTCCAGTTCCATAAAACACCTGTAGTCTGGTTATGCAAACTCCTATGACTACTCTAGAATCCTGCACACCAACCCTCCTCAATCTGAAGCTTGACTGCACAATAGACTCTCCCCTCCAGCAACCCAAAATTGGCCTTCACATGGAGGTTCAAGAATGTGATCTCCATGTGGTCAGAGCCCACACTGTGACTTCCTTTCTTGTATAGAGGAACCACCACCCCTGTCTGTCAATCCGGAGGTATCGTCCCTCATGTCCACACAATTATGGAAATGTGTGTCATCCAGGAGAGTCCTACATCATTCAGAGATTTTAGAATCTCTGAGTGGATCCCATCCATCCCTGGTGGCGCACAGGTTTTTGACCACAAACAGTGCTGGTGGTGTACTGCTTCCTACAATTTCTAAACTGTTGGAAGGTCGACCAATATTTCTTCGGACAGTCATTCTCCATGGTGTAAATGACTCCCAAGTCTGAGTCTTTGGCTCAGCTGTGTTCAGGAGTCCCATAGGTCAAGAAGGCTTGATAAGACTCCTTTAACTTGATGACATCCTTCTCACCCCTGGCATTCATAAAGAAGTTCAGGGGTTGCCGCTATGATCTATTGTCTATTTTTTTAAAACAAGATTTATTTTAATCAATCCTCATTATCTTTTTCCCATTTTACTTAAAAAACAGGAGGTACTAATAACAGTATTTTATCTGATCACAAACACCAGTTTACTAAGAAATTTTACCGTTACAACTGGATTTCTGTTATATGGGAGCCTCCTGGGGATGTCTGATTGTTTCCTGTTGTGATGAACCAGAGCATGTTTGTCCTTATTGACCCTGATGTAAGTTCCTGCAGGCACTTTGATCTCAGTAATGTGCTGCATGAAGAATCTTGTCACCCTCAGAGCATTATCACTGTTTTATTTTAACTTTATATTAACTAATATGACTTAATGCTTCCTGAGGTATTGTTGCTTCTTTAATGTATCTTATTAACTGAAATGTGCCTGCTATTTTCGATCAATAAAAACAGTTTAAAGATAAATAAATCTCAAAACCTCATTTGAACTACTATATCGCTTCTTTGCTTGACCATATTTAAAATATTAAGATAATTCTAGCTTAGTATTATTAAGCCGATATACTAAGATTAATGACTAATAAATGCAACTTGTCACATTTATGTATCAAGTTGATAAGTAAGGATGCTACCGTTTGTTCACGTGTTTTAGGATCCCATATCCACTAGACAGTAAATAGCATCTAACTTCTATTTGCTCAAGTTGTGTGTTTTATCTGCAGTAAGTTTTGAATCACTATATCTGGTATTGATTCGGTTGTTTTTTCAAAGTCAATTTCCAGGGCCATAAAGCAAGGAACCAAGTGGAATGCCACTTGTTTTCAGAGCGGCAAATTATTTGTCCCCATTGGTCCAATTAGAGCCTGGGGCCATGATTTAATTTAAAATTGATAGGGAAGTCTGGCATGTAGAATAGTATAGTGATTCCCCTCAAGTCAATACATGGATGTAAAGCTGATAACTATGATGACTTTTAAATAAAATATGACACATTTTCATTCATTATGATAAGTTTGGTCTAACAAGTCCAATTTTTATTGACCTGACATTTGATTTCTTGGTGATTGAATCAATGCTGGCTTATAGATTATATGTCAAGTAAATGAATCATATAAAAATAGGTATTCTTTTAAATTTAATTTTAAATTAATTTGTTAAATCTTGCATTCAAGGTTCACATACTAATAGAAGTAAAGAAATAAAACCCAGGGCGACAAAGAAACAATCATGCAACATCAGACATCACACTCTCTCCCGATTGTTTCCTGGTTAAATGAAGGTTATCTAAATCAATGGAATCTTTTCAAATGAATAAGTAATTTGGATCCAGGACAATTTAAAGCAATTTACGGATGGAATAAGTTCTCTTTTGTATACTTTTGATTCCTTTCATGACCGCACTGAAGAACATATCTTTACTTTTCTTTTGCCTTTCACTGTTTTGTGTACGACTGCTAATAATTGGGAACACAGTTGCTAGATTGATTTGATAAAACTTTTGCGCTCAAATGTTTTACTTGTTTGTAAGTGGCCATCTATTTTTAAATCGGTCCTTCCTTGTGAAGGTCGTGTAAGTGCTGGAGTCGACCCAATCCAATAAGCAGGAAAAGGGAAGGTAACCCCTAAACTACTTCATATGAAACTATGAAATGCTACAGATGTAAACTTAACTTTTTCTGCTAAATTCACATTGGTTCACAGAACTAGTAGCTTCTGGAAAGTGGTTCTTGGTTAGAGGCGTCCCACAAACCTGCAGGCAAGCAGTTTGGGGGAAGATGGCTATAATTTGCATTTTGATGGAACAAGGCGTGTGAGATGTGGGAAAGTACCATGTTACATTAAAGCAATTTTGAAACATGTAAAAATGATACATTTTAAATTGAATCAATTTTGAACAGTGCTTGATTTTAAATAATTTGGTAAAAGCTCATTGGAACTGAGATGTTTTACTTAAAAAAGATTAGAATGTATTTTGTATAGTAATTAGCAGCAATCTCATGGATTTCAAAGCTGTGTTAAACACAACTGTGAAAAAAAAAGTAGGATATAATTTTTTTTAAATAGAAAAATGACTTTAGCAAAACACTAATTGTATTAAAAATCATTTAAAAAATATTTTAATCCACTAAGAACGAAGACAGGGTGTTTGCATGTTTTTATTTGTGTGTTTGTCTTTGCTTATGGGACGATATTAAGAGCAGATGATTAGGAGGGTGTGGCAGCAGTGATTTAGAGGCCCCACTAGGCCTCATGAAGAAAAGGTCTAGAGGATCCTTTAAAAGGAAAAAGAGGGTGAGGGGTTTCAGTATTAGCAGTAAACACTCATCAGGCTCCACTCAGTGTGTCCTACTTATTACCTGGAAGACTGATGTCCTCGGTCCTTATTCCGTCTTCTCCCAGTTTTCTTGCTCTTTACAGAAACTGTCTTTCTACAAACTTGTAACCCATTCCCCTCACGCCCCCCTGCCCACCTCCCTTCCCTTGCTTTGCCCTGTGGTGAGGTGGTTATTGAGATCATGGTGTGTCTGAGTGACAGTGATAACCGGTACCCAGGTGCCACTGGCACATGGTGTTTAATTAATTAATGAGACCGCGGGGTTGGTTTTCTAATTCCACCTAGCCGACACTGTGGTATGGGGGAGATATCCGTGAACTGTTTAAGTGTGTGTTTTCAGGCAAAGAAAAGAAAAATGTATGTGAAGATGTGTGTGTCATTGGTGCAAATCTATTTTGTTGGCAGTTTGGGAGCTAGTTTCTGTGTTATTAGAACATTAAACATGGATAGAATATTTCTACTCTAACTTTTAATCACTCTTTAGGATTGGGAGTTAATCATAGGCTAAATGAAGCTGATGATAAGGAAAGTTCAAGTAGCGTTCATACATTAGTCTGAACACACTAACCAGGTCAGAGATTCACTGCACTTATTAAAAGAAAAGTACCTCATATATAATCAGAACACAAATAGCGTTTGGAATTTAAATAAAAGATGAACTGGAGCTGAAACAATTTTTTTTCAATATGGAGAGATATTTCTCTGAGAGAACAACAAATATATTTTTAAAAATAAAATATTCTTGTAGAAATTCATGGGTTTTTTGCACTTTTTGGTGTTTATTCTAGTTTTTTGTATAAATGTGCAGATATAAAGACATTAACTGCATTTTAGAGTTCTTATTTTTTTCTGTCACACTTAAGAAAAACTCTTGTAAATTATTTTGGTAATTTTCTTCTTAATAAAATACATTTTTTTCCCACTTTTCCTAACATTTTACCACAACAACCATTTATTCCAAGACCCAGACGATTTACAGGGTGTATTTGATGCAACCTTTTTCATTGTATTTGGCTGATCGAACAATGTGAGGTGATTTAATATATATATGAGAATTCAAAATAATGTAGAATTTACTTGTTTTTTTCCCTGCAGGAAATATGGGTGTGCCTTCCGTTGTGATGTTTTTGCTAAACAGCATTAATCTGTTTTAAAACCATTAAATTTATGCCAATTTTTACTCTTTCACTTTTTCCAAAGTGTTCTTTAAGTTAATTTTTGTGTTCCAAATATCTTCTATGGAAACATAGTATTGTATCCATAGAGGAGAAGAAGTTATGGAGAACATGTGATGCTATCTTTGCTGTAAAGTATTATGATTCATTATTACACACACCAGCTCAAATTTATTTCACATTTTGCCCCAGTAGCTGTAAGGAAATTCACTTCTTACCAAACGCAGGGAGGGAGATGGAGCCTTCCTGGTCATGAATGATCAAATATGCCTAAATGACACTGAACTGCATTTGTATTCACGGCTTGTCTTTAAGAGCAGTTTTACATGGTTCATGTTAGCAAATTATGTATTTTACATTTTACTGCCACCATAAACTTCTCAAATATAATATTTTACATGCTATAAATGTTAACACAGCACAACTCCTGCACTCAGACAATAGCTGAACAGTTTTAAATACTGACATCACAGTGGAAAGGAATGATTTATTCAAACTCCATAAACGATTCACTATAGGGAATCACAATAAAACTAGGAAAATCTCTGATGATGAAATATTATAGATCGGCTGCATAAAAAAAATAAGAAAAACTTTATGACCCAAATGATTCATTCAGACCTGGATTTTGTTTAGGAAACATCCTACAGTGTAAAGACAAATGGGTTTATTGGGTGGGGAGGGAAGCATGTGCAAAGTAACAGAGGGTTTCTAGAAAATGATGATAAAAAAGTTCAATTTTGAATAGTTCATTTTCAAAGAGCTGATGAACAAATGTGGGAAAAAAATACTTTGAAAAATGGTCTTTAATTGTACTTGTTTCATATCTTGTATCTTGTTTCATAAAAAAGAGTCATTTTAATGCAACGTGCCAAAAACATCCAATGCAAATCTTCATCTTTAGGCAAATGTTTAGAAATTGTTTAAAAACTTATTTGAAAAATGAGGGGAAATTTCTTTTTGAAAAAACTGCTTTGTTGCTTATTTAAAATCCATCCACTAGATGCGTGTGTGTGCCTGGATTGAAATAAAACACACGTGTCCATGCTTCAAGAAGGCTTTTTCTGATACATTCAGTTGGTGCAGAAGAAGAAAAAGAAGAGAGGGAGTGATAAAGAACAACAACGGGCAAGCAGACCTCCAAATGAACTTGGCTCATATCCAACAGTCATTTATCCAGTAATCAGCTATAAGCAAGTCATTCATCCCATCATTAGAATGTAGGTTAACACATGAACTGCAACACAATAGAAATGATCGTTCCTCATCACATCTAACACACAATTAGATACAGTTTGTCCAACAACCTGCAGGTAAAATAATTCTCTTACTTTTTTATGTGGAACAGATAGAAAAATAGAGAAGCAACCCAACTGCTGGGAGCCACACAGCAGTGTGTGTACCAGCAGATGCAGATAGGAAGCCCAGCTTGGTACACTCTGATCAAAGGGTGCCATCGCCCACCTATGGCCCAGCAGGAGCTCCCATCCTGCAGGTGTGATGCCTCAGCTCTGTACCGGAAAGGCCGAGCAGAGCCTCATGCAGCTGTGGAGGATAACCTCCTGTGATTACACCCACTGGGGTGAATGTCAATCATGCTATATACCTGGATGTGTGTTTGTATCTGCAGGTGTGTGAGACAATACCACTTGATTGTTGATGCTTTTTGTACAACTCTACTTTCTCAGTGTGTGTGTTTATGTAAGTGTGTGCACCCCCCGATGCCCAGTGATGGCCTGCTAGATTGAGCTGTCAGTTGGCAGGCAGCAGATGAAGATTAATGGATTGAGCAAACAATAAGAGGCTGGCAATGATCATAAATATGCTAATGGGCATTATCAATACACACTCACTGACATGCATAGAAGAGAGAGAGGGAGACAAAGTGTATACAGTTTTCAAGCAGCATGTGGGATAGGAGGTGATTCAGGTTACTGAGTTAAAATCATTTTCCCTCCCCTTGGGGAAGTCACAAACACACACACATGCATACATATTTCCAACTGGCAGTGCTTTGCCTGCCTGATGGACGGGTAAGCCGGGGCTCCCATGTGCAGTGTTTTTGATTTACGGGCTAAAAAAGTAGGTGGGGGCCTCATTGAGTCGGTGACATGATTAGTATCGCATTAAAATGTGTTTATTTAGTGTTTGGCCGCGTGTGAGAAGGGCAGCGGATACCGATGGCGTCTGTGCCAAGCCCCTGATTAAGACTACAGGATCAGCTAATAGCACAATGAGAGGCTGATTAAGAGCGGAAGAATTAGAGGAAAAAACAATAGAGGGAGATAAAAAGCATAGATGGACAGATCTATTCACTAAACTGATGATGGAGCTCTTTGTTTTCTCATCCCATTCTGTGCTTCCCTGGGGTGTTTCGTTGCGTCTACATACACTTGTCTTTTAAATTAAAAGCCCTCTATCTTTATCTGTCTTTGCCTTCCTCTCCCTCTTCTTTGTCTTCCTCCCCACCCATCTGGGTCACACAGTCAAAAAGAACCAAACTGTAGCCTTGAACTGAAACCTGCTTGTGGCCTTAATCAACCCAAAACATGCTTTTGAGCCTCTTTCTGCACATGTTTCACCCCTGCTTGCGACCATTCTGGATCCCCATTGCTGCTCTATCCGGGTCTGCAGAGTCCATTGGGAAATGCTGGGCTCCTCGACCTTCCTTGTCCTTTAAACACAGATACACTTTTGCTGTTACACACCCCTATATGCCCTGATGGAGGGTGCAATTTGTAAGTGGATGGATGGAGTGTGTAAAGAAGACATAGGGAAGTGGTTATGATTGGGGCTAATGAGCTCACAGGGGACACTGCAATAGCGAAGGCAGGCCAAACTCGAACACACTCATCCCAGGAGCTTTTCTGAGATCATTTAATTCCCAAGTGAATTTGTTTGTGTGTAAGAGAACTTGGGTAGTTCCTGCATGAAGTCGCCATAGCCATTGTGCACCTAATTTGCTGAGCTGGTTATCTGTGCTTTCCATGGCATGGGTAGTTAAACATTTTGATATTGAATCATATCAGTTCATTATGACAAGGTCAATGAGTGCAAAATATTTGTAGGCAGAAGATACTGGTTCGAAAACGATATGCAGAAGAAGTACAAAACAAAAATCAGGAATGATCACTGAGATTGCTTCGGTAGAAAGTTGGGGTGTGTGTCAGTGTGTCATTCCCTGTGTGTCTCATTATCATGCATCATGTGTCGGTGTTGTCCGGGAGGCTGAGCCTCTTCGCTTTGCTCTTGGGGAAAGTTATAGATTACCGAATGGAGCAGGCAGGGGCCAGGAGAGTCGCCAAAGCCCAGAACCAAGTAGCATAGGCTGGGCACAGCTCTTAGCTCATCAGCCTCTCTCTTGGGGCAGCGAAGCTTCGGCTGGAGTCTGATTAACCAGACTAATGACAGTATAGCCCCCAGCTCCCACTACCCAACACCATAATCACTGCTTAAGGCCCCGGCTGATCATCATGTCTATACGATGTGTGAGCCCCGTTACAGCTTAATAGATAAGTCTACTGACAACAAGTGATTTAACTCAGCTGTCGATACGAGCTTTAAGAGTTGCTCATACAGGAGGGTGCTAATGTATGAATGACTGGAACAATGCTCAAATAAATTTATTGTTTGTCAGCTGCGCGAGTGTGTGAATATGAATGTGTGTAAACATATTTGAAGGTGTTTAATGAGCGCTGATCGATGCCTCATCTTGCTCCTTAGTGTTAAAGCAAACATTTAATCAGCACAATGAATCCTCTCAGCCTTTGGAACACACAGAGACCTCAACAGGCAAACAGCATAAACCAAACTATGTGCAAATATAACAAAAAACGAGCACTCGCTCATATCCCTGAGGTTATCAGAGGATTACCGTGTAAGTATAGTCGCCATTCAGTGGTGGATATCCATGTGAAAGTAGAGAAGTGCACTTGCTCTGCAGACAGAGGAACATGCCAATAGAGCTTACTGTGAGTAAAGTGAATTCTGACAACTCTTAAATGAATCTCTGTGGCCTGCAGCCAGATCACAGACCCGCTTTATGAGTATTTGTGTGAGAGTAAGAGGCAGAGGTAATAGCTGGCTGTTGCAGACTGGGTGAGTCGATAAGCGATCTCACTTGTGTCAAATACAGGATGGAAGAAAGACGTTAAGTTCAGATGTCAGAATAAGATAAATCTGCTTGTTTTTTTCTCTTTTACTGTTATAGAAGATGTAGTAGCTCTTGCAATTCTGAAACAGAAAATACAAGCCAAACAGTAAGAGAATAAGAAAAGGGGAGGATAGATGCTTGTCAATTCAAAATATTTGTAAAAATGTGATCACACATCTTTAAATAAATGTAAGTTGCTGCATGAGCAGTGAATTAAATTTGACATATTTCATACTTGCTTGATCATTTTGATTGTTAGATTCAACCTAAAATTCTTTTTAGTGTCATATTGATCTATTCCTTCATCTTTTTTTTTGATTATTTTTTTTTTTTTTTTTTTTTGATTATTTTGAATTACTCTATTCATCCCTCACCGGGGAAATTTGTTTGCTGCACTCCTTACACCGCAGCAGGCTACCCTTCAACGGCGCCAATGGTGGGAGAAGTGGGGGTTAGGTGTCTTCTCCAAGGACCCTAGACGTGCTCTCCGTGGGACGCGAACCCGCGACCTTCCGGTCCGCGGGCGAACGCGCTAACCACGCGGCCACCGTCTCCACCCACGTCTTCTATGCCGTTCTGTTTAATTTGGTGTTGCAGGTGTGCTGGAGCCTATCCTGGCTTGTTCAGGGCGAGAGGCGAGGTACACCCTATAAAAGTCACCAGTCTGTTGCAGAGTCACATTTAGAACAAACAAGCACTCATGCACACTCTCATTCTTGAGAACAATTTTCTCAGTGACCAGTTAACCTAAAATGCTTGTATTTGGATTGTGGGAGGAAGTGGAGTACCCAGTGATGTTGCATGTTTTTCCCGCTCATATATTGAACTGAAGATACTTTATTTATCCCCGAAGGTAAATTTGAGTGCTGCAGTGCTACAATCATACAATGTCATACTACCGCATGGTTTTGTTTTTTTTTTTTTAAGCTGTTGTGAGTGAAAGTTTAAAGGCTAGAAAGTGAAAGGTTGAATATTTTGATGGAGGACGGCAGAAATGATTTTCTGTATCGTTTCGTTGAGCAGTAGGGTTGCAGGAGTCTGTCACTGAAGCTGCTCTTCAGAAAGTCCATAGACTCATGGAGAGGTGGGAGGGACTCGGCATGACTGATTTCAGTTTTGCTTTCATTCTGTCCCTCGCCGTCTCCTTCACGCAGGTGAGGGGTGTGTCAACCACATGTCCAGTTTTTTTTATCAGTTTGTTTAGTTTGTTGGCATCCTTTGTTTTTATACCAGCTCCCCAGGCGGATACGGAAAGAACCGGACACTCCCCAGTATACAGTATACAGTGTCCTCCGGAGAACATGAAAACTTCAAACAGAAGTAACAGAAATAGCAGTTTTATGTTGTGAAATATTTCATTTTCCAGAAATGGGCCAGTCTTTTCACAGCTACACACACATTTTAAACTACAGTTTGCTGTGTTTTTATGTATTTTATGCAATTAACACACACCAGAATTATTGTGTGGTTGTTTTCTTTCTTTCTAAGTTTATTTAGAAGTTTCCATGTTCTAATGTTTAGCTTCATAAAACTTTTATGAAAGAGGCAAAATAATTCTGGATTAAGTGGAAGGACTTAAGAAAGAACACATTTTTTCTTTGTGAGACATCTTTTTGAATAATGTGTTGTACAATTTCTTGTCCTGCGGCAACACAAGCCTTACTCAGATCAGTTTCTTTTGTTTGGCTTTGGTTTATTATTTGTGCAAAAGGCTGACAGTGGGTAGAAAAGAAGTCATGTCAAGACAGGAGTTCAGCCTTCTTTAACCATTTTTTATTTTACAAGATATTTTCCGACTGACAGTTCTGACTAAGCCCTCCACATCAGCACTGATCCCACATAACATCAGGCTTAGCTTGTCTACTTACACAGCACAACTGTACATGACAGTGGCCGTATTTTTCCATGTGTCTGCGTTCCATACGTGTTAAGCTGTATCTTTACATGTGCTGCTTGAAAGCTAAGCGGGTGACAGATCCAAACATCTTCTCACTGCAGCTGTGTGGCTCTAGCAGCCATTGTTCTGCTGTCACTAACTTGTCTCTTAGGCCCAGGAGACACAGTGCTGACATTTACCAGAAGCCCCCTCAATTTCCCCTACCCCAAATCCACACCTCACACACCAGCTTCTCCTCCTCTATGAGTCCCTCAGTCATTCTCTTTTTCTGTCGCCCCATTTTTCTCTTTCCCTGCCATGATGTATGGGGACAGATGTGTGCAGATATGTTTATGTGTGTGTGAGAGAGACAGAGTGAGTGTTTGTAATAATGAGTGGCCCTTTAAGGCTATTAGGCTAAGATTGGTACGCCCAGAGTCCCTCATTACCCAGCAAGCATTGCCCCCTACACGGAATGGTAATTGGTACGGAGAGAGAGAGGGCTGGTGGAAATAATAAGAGGATAAACACAAGATAATTGGGTGGATTGAGACCAAGAGAGGTGATTGATCAGGTTGATTTGTGTCTGCACAAAGAAGCTGTGTGAGGAGCAGAAAGGTTAAAGGTCACTCACTTTTGTATGTGCGCACACGTATTTGGACTCGTCTGCTTTGCACACATGAGCGTCCCTCTTTAAACCTGCAGAAAATGAGAAGTAATTCTGGGAGTGAGTGAGCATGTAAAAACATATAGAGGACCATCTGGTGTAGTTAATGGGTTTTTAATCATTTTTGTGTCAAAATTTGTTTGTCAAACAGATGTCATTTTGGACTGAAATTTTGCATGTGTTTTCTTTCTCATTATATGTTATCTTTTTCTTAGAAATTCATATACTTATATATACTTTATATACTCAGAAGTCCATGACAATCTGTGGGTTTTTATCTAGCGTTCAGTGAACCATCAGCATCACCTGCAGGATCCACCAACGAACAACACAGTTTTCTTCTTTATGTGATTTTCACAGCTTCTGTACAGGTAAAAGATGATGTTCCATATTTACTCAGATGTTGTTCAAAGGCACAACATTAAATGATCAGACTTTGTTTAATTATGGTATTTTGAGTCGTTTACTTCCACAAATACAGTTAATAATAGGTGAACAAAGGTTCAGTAAAACCATGCATGACATTGTAGATTACATTTAATGAGTGATACCTTCATTATCTTCTTCTTCTTCTTTCGGCAATTTCTTTCAGGGGTCACCACAGCAAGTCAGTTTCTTCCATCTAACCCTATCTGCTGCATCTTCTTCAGTCACACCAACCGTCATCATGTCTTCCTTCACTGTATCCATGAACCTCCTCTTTGGTCTTTTTCTAGGCCTCTTTCCTGGTGGTTCCAAATCCAGCATCCTTCTTTCGATGTACTCTCTCTCCTCTGCACATGTCCAAACCATCTCAGTCTGGGCTCTCTGACTTTATCCCCAAAACCTCTAACATGTGCTATTCCTCTGATATCTTCTTCTTTCTGCTTTTCCCTTTAGGGGTCGCCACAGCAAGTCAGTTTCTTCCATCTAATCCTATCTTCTGTATCCTCTTTGGTCACACCAACTATCTTCATGTCTTCCTTCACTGCGTCCATGAACCTCCTCTTTGGCCTTCCTCTAGTCCTCTTTCCTGGTGGTTCCAAATCCAGCATCCTTCTTCCTATGTACTCTTTCTCTCTCCTCTGTACATGCCCAAACCATCTCAGTCTTGCCTCTCGAACTTTATCCCCAAAACCTCTAACATGAGCTGTTCCCCTGATGCTATTCCTCTGATATATTCATTTTTAATCCTGTCCATCCTGATCACTCCCAGAGAGATCCTCAGCATCTTCATCTCTGCTACCTCCATCTCTGCTTCCTGTCTTTTTCTCAGTGGCACTGTCTCTAGACCAAACAGCATGGCCAAACAGCACAGTTTTTTACACTTTTCCTTTCATTTTAGCTGAAACTCTTCTGTCACTCATCACACCTGATAATTTTCTCCACCCGTTCCAGTCTGCCTGCACACGCTTCTTCACCTCTTTTTACACTCTCCATTGCTCTGGACTGTTGATCCTAAGTACTTAAAACCTTCCACCTTCTTTATCTCTTCTCCCTGTAACCTCACTTTTCCATTTGGATCCCTCTCATTCACACACATGTACTCTGTCTTACTCTGACTGATCTTCATTCCTCTTCTTTTTAGTGTAAACCTCCAGCTCTTCAGATTGTTAGCATCCTTCAGTCTCTAGAGACAGTGGAGTCTGCACCTGGATACTCATCTGTTTGGGCAGAATAGGCTGTGGCTAAATAAGCCAATGCGGGAACTGCAGCTCCGACCACACTTGCTGCAAATGTGATAGGTAGTATGAGTCATAGGAGGAGCAGTGGCAAACTGATTTTTTTTTTTTGCCGTAACCCGGTCAACTATAAAAATAATACATTAAGATGTTAATTATATATAATATTATAATGATCAATGAATAATTTGTTGCTAAGATGTTTTACTTTACAAGAAGGTACTCAGAATTTCTTCTTTTTTTTTTCCAGTTGGGAGAGCTATTGAACAGTGCTAACTTACTAATGTAATTGAAATCTTTAAAAACACACAATTGATAATATTAGAATACCACAAAAGGATGTGAAAAACCTATTAAAAAAAATTTAGGTGAATTTATTGTTTAAATAAAAAATTACTCATCAACAGGTTGACTACATTATGTTTTGTGTTCTGGTTTTTCTGTTTTAGAATTTTGTTTCGTTTTCTGAACCACTTATCCGGAGCCTAGCCCGGCTAATTTCATGCAAAAAGCAGGGATACACCCTGAATATGTCGCCAGTCTGATGCAAGGTCACAGCCACACACATACATCCATACAAACTCACACTCCTTTGTAGGGGCAACTTTACTGTTTCAGAATTAATCTAGAAATATTTACTTATGAGCCATCACTCTTTTTATATAGAAGTTTTAGGGTTTCGTTAAAACTAAAAATCCTCAGTTTATTCATTTCAAGTGTTAAAAATGTGAGGATTCATTTTTTTTATCAAACTCAAATCATGGACTAATGTCGCTGTCGTGTGGTTAAAGTTGGTACTGCAAAAACGAAGGAACGCTTTGAAAACAGAAAAAAATCTGACAAAAGAAAAAGTAATTAAATAAATAGTGTTTAGAGTCATTAAATTCAGTTTGATCATGTTTTCTGCTTTTGTATGGAAGTTATATATCTATATGGTAGTGAAGTACTAAAATGTAAAACATCCTTTTAATCTTCATCTTTCTTAATATTTTTATCATTTAATAAAATTTGTTCATTCAAAATACAAAGATGTAAACAACATTTCTATTTGTGTAAATAAATCTCTAATCGATCCGTTCTGGCACGTTGAGGCTGCTGATTGGCTGTTTCAGTGAGACAGAGATGAGAGAGGGTCTGGACGAAACCATTCATCTGATGAAGAAAATAGAGATTACTGTAATAATATTACAGTAAAAATACATCTATCTACTGTTTTTGTGAGAGGATACTTCTGGATTAGATGGACAAATAACAAATCGGGTTAATTTGGAGTCAGATTAGCCTCTGGATTACACGGTGGAGCATCAATACACCAGCATACAAAAACAGACGCAGAGGGATTTTTCTGAATCTGCAATGGACATCAGAGAAAAACAGCTAATTCAAATAACAATGAGGAAACATCCCCATCTGCTTTCCTCCTAGTCGTCTCATTGCTGCTTGCTTCATTATTTAGCGATGATCTCTGTTCAGAGGCTGGTGCATCTGTGGGTGCTCCTGCTGCAGACTGCATGGCCGACAGTCTCACCAAGTCCTACCGATGAAGGAGCACTCCGAACCGGCCATGGAGAGCAGGGAGAACCGGGCCATCAGGAGCATCATAAAGACTCCTACAGCACATTTGCCTCTGAGTTTCTTGAATCCAGATATCTGTCTGATGATGGTGAGTCTGGAAACATTTGTTTGCATGATTTAAAGATAAAAATAAAGCCAGTGTAGAGAAATTAAATACACGTTTAAAAGACAACACAATAGTGTGCTGCATTCAACCTGTTTTCTCCAGAGAAGGCCTTCAGCACCCAGGCCAGCTCCCTGCTGGTCCCTTTCATCCTTTTTCTCTCACACACTCTCTCAGAACAGATGGCTTCTCCTTGGTTGTCCCAATGACTGAAAACAGGCATTAGATGTTTTGTGTGGAATGACAGGATGACTGATTCTTCTTTCTTTTTCTCAGGTTATCCATTCCCCACTGCCCCACCAGTTGATCCTTTTGCCAAGATCAAAGTAAGCGACTGCGGGGTGACCAAAGGCTGCATCAGGTCAGAAACTCTCCCCTCCCTCAATACCTTTCAGGAAATAGCAAAGCAAGTTTATTTGTGTAGCACAATTCATACACAGGGCAATACAGAGACTATTCATGAGTACAGAGAAAAACTTTGTTTAGTTTCATCTTCTGAACCGCTTATTCCTAATTGGGTTGCGGGGGGTGCCGTAACCTATCCCGGCTGATTTCAGGCTATAGGCTGGGTACACCCTGAACAGGTCGCCAGTCTATTGTGAGGCCATACACACACAACCATTCATGCACACACTCATTCCTCAGGGAAATTTAATAGTGGTCAATTAAGCTAACATGCATGTTCTTGAAGGGTGGGAGGAAACAGGAGTACCTGGAGAAAACCCACTCATACATGGGGAGAACATGCAAACTACACACAGAAAGGCCAGTGTTCCAAGTCTTGTCCCTACTCCAGGACTTGATCCCTGACCTTCTTGCTGTGAGGCCACTGTGCTAACCAGAGAAAAGTTCATTTTTCACAAATCTGTTTTTGTATTTTGATTTGTGGTTGCACAGTAGTTAACCCCCACCATTTGTGTGTTCAGGTATGGCAAGCCAGGGTGTGATGCAGAGACATGTGAATACTTCCTTAGTTATCGTCGCATTGGGACGGATGTGGAGTATGAGATGAGTGCAGACACAGACGGATGGGTGGCTGTTGGTTTCTCCTCTGACAAGAAGATGGTGAATATATACCAATTTTTCATAATAATGACAAAATTAAAACTCTTGTGTGGTAAATAGGAGAGAACACATTTAAACACGACTTAAAAAGAAACAACAACATAAAACCAAGAAAGAATCTGGAATATTGTTTATTTACATGAAAGCTTGTTTTAGTTAAGTTTTGAACCAATCTATGAAGACAAATCTTGTGATTTGTAGGTCCTTGATAATGATAAGAAAATAAGAACTGTTAACTATATTCATGCACAAGTTGATTTGCTTTAACTTATTCTTACCTTGCTCGAATTTTTATTGTTGTAATGATTACATTAGTGAGAAAACATTATAATTCGCCATCACAAAACAAAGCAGAACAAAAGACAAATTAATGACTAATGATGTGAGAACTAGATACATGAGAAAGACTCAGTGTTGAAAACTCTGCCCGAGGAAGCAAGCTCTCAAAATCAGGTCCCCTAGATTTTTTTTCTGGTTCAGTTCAAGTGCAAGTCACAGACCCATTCAAATCTGCATTCAGTCCAATAAAATGAATAAATATTGTGGATGCATTCCCATTTTATTTAATGTTGATCATGTCATTACAAAGCTTGGAGTTTTTTGGACAATAATCCTTCTCCCATAACCGTATCTGTAATAGTAAATTATATTATTTGGTGAGGATTTTTCAACAACAATTGAATAGCTGGTTATTGCATCAGTGTGTTGTTTCCAATAATTATTCTCTCTGCTTTAGGGAGGAGACGATGTCATGGGATGTGTACATGATGATAACGGACGTGTGCGGATTCATCATTTCTACAATGTTGGTCAGTGGGCCAAGGAGATCAAGAGAAACCCAGCCAGAGACGAAGAGGGAATTTTTGAAAACAATCGAGTGACTTGTCGGTTTAAGAGGCCTTTATACGTCCCAAGAGAAGAAACACTGGTAGATCTACATCTATCGTGGTATTACCTGTTTGCATGGGGGCCTGCAATTCAAGGTGAGTTTTCATGCTTTTGCATGTAGATAAACATTCTTCTTCCATTGTTTTTCCTCAACATTTTCCTCTACTTTTGGACAGGTTCCATCACAAGACACGACATTGACAGTCCTCCAGTTAGCAACCGTATGATCAGCATCTACAAGTATGAGGACATCTTCATGCCTTGCACAGCTTATCAGACCTTCAACTCACCTCTCTGCTTACTGCTTATTGTAGCTCTCACCTTCTATCTGCTCATGGGGACGCCATGATCAAGCATAGATCAAAAAGTGTCAATGCAGAATGAAGGAGCAATAAAAATGTTGCCAAACACACTTGCACAAATAAAGACTAGTTAACCTTTATAATCGTAACCCTAAAAAAATCATGTGCATTAGTTATAAAATAGAAAATGACTATTTAATTAACAAAAACTAGTGTAATCAGTTTTAAAAAAAAAAAGTAGATTTAGTTGAAAATAGGCCAGTTATTTTCAGGATTGAAACACACGTGCCAATAAATAAATCCCCCAAGTCTTTGAAATACTGCATGCACCGGAAAATCTGGGAATGACTTCAGAAACTTGCTGTGTGACTCACGGTTAACTTGGCTGGAACATTAAGGGATTGATTTCTGAGGAGGAAGCAAATAAAAGAGATCAAATGCACACTTGTTGTCTGTGTCTCCTGCTAAGTTTATGTGGATAGATGGAATTATTTCTTCTAGGAACACATTCTGTTTACATGAACACTGTGATAGCATCTGTCATGCTGAGAAAGACTGATAGAAGAGTTTATAATGCCTACACAAGCAATAATATCCAATGGGAGCAAATTGTTGACCAAAAAAGGAAACTATGACAGCACAGACTTTACAGTTCCCAGATTGTTGATGTTACACATTCATTGTGTTGAATGGCAGAATATATTGTAATGGATGAGACAGTTTATCATTGTTACAAAACAAAATTGTCATGCAACCAGAGTAGCTCAATAGATAGGCACTGTCCCAAAAAATTTTGAGGAATCATGCAGAAATTCTCTGTTTAAAACATTAAAGCACTGCTGAAACAAATAGATTATTGTGATTTTCTTTTGCGAATAAACTTAAAAATAACTTTAAGTCTAAGTAGCAATATACATAATGAAGAGAAGCCCACATGGGTTTGGTCTATTTAAAGTTTTATTTATCTACACAGTTTTGTTTTGCTATTTTCCACTTATCAGGGGTCGGGTTGTTGGGGCCACAGCCTCAGATGGGAAACCCAGGCTTCTCTGACCCTGGCTGTATCTTTCAGCTCACCCGGGAGGATCCCAAGGCGTTACCCGACCAGCTGTGAGACATGGTCTCTTCAGCGGGTCTAGAATTTGCCCTTTGGTCTCCTCCCGGTGGGACATGCCCGAAACACCTCACCAGCGAGGCGTTTGGGAGGCATCTTAACTAGCTGCCCGAACCATCTGGCTTCTCTCGACCCAGAGGAGCAACAGCTGTACTCTGAGCTCCTCCCGGATGTCAGAGCTCCTCACTCTATCTCTGAGTGCAACTCCAGCCGTCCTGCAGAGGAAGATCATTTCGGTCGCTTGTCTCTTGATCTTGTTCTTTTTGGTCAACAACCACAGCTAGTGACCATAAGTGAGGGTGGAAATGTAGTTCAACTGGTAAATTGAGAGGTTTGATTTTGGGCTCAGCTCTTTCTTCATAACGACTGGCCAATGCAGCGCCCTGATTATTGCAGACGCCGCACTCAGTTATGAGGAAAAAATGACAAACTATCTAGAATGGTCCATAAGAGTAAAAAAATTACCAGTTAAATATGTAATAAGTGGCATATTGCTACCCAAATTGAGGGAGCAATGACATGAATGAGAATGACCAACCACTAAATTAAAGTTTTATTAATTTACTCAGTAACAGAAAATACCGACAAACTATCTAGATTGGCTCATGAGATTTAATAAAATAATATTAATTAAAAAAAAAAAGAAAAAATACCGGAAGTATTTTTGTAGTCAAGAAACTACATTGCCCATGGTGCGTCTGACAGGCACGTGCTATTACGTCATGTGTTTTCCTGCGTCACGTGATGGGAGGGAGCTGGATCAGGAACATGGCAGATGAGGAGGAATCAGTGTCGGAGCCTGCCGCACTCTCTCCACCTGAGAGTCCCCGCACTGAGCGGCATCTCTCAGTCTCATTCTCTGAGAGCGTCCAGCCCGCAGTAGAAATGATGAGTCAGCTACTAAGCCACCCAACATCTTTAAAGTTTGATAAAAACATCAAACAGGCCTTCTACAACACTGGAGCCATGATATTTGTGGCTATCTGCTGCGGGGCAGCAGTGCTGGTCTTCTTCATCTTGGAGGCCTTTCTACGGCCGCTGCTCTGGGCAGTGCTCTGCGGGACTTTCCTTCACCCCTTCAAATACTCTTTAGCCCGGCTAGGCCGCTCATGGCTCAGCGGGCTGCAGGACACAGGGACCCCCATCGTGGTGGGGACGCTGCTGGTCCCAGTGTGGTGTGTTAACTACGGGGTGGAAACACTTGGCAGACTGGTGCTGGAGAGGCTCACTATGTTGCTGGTGATCGGAGCTGGAGCTCCTCTGGTTTACTTCCTTTATCTTTTCTGGAGTGTGATCGGGATGCAGGTCATTCTTGGACATGTGTGTTGGGTGATCGAGCTCATGCTAGACTGTTTCCACGTAGCGTGGGTGAGTTTATGGTCAGGGTCAACAAAATAGCAAAGACTCACTGTGTCACCAAGAGCAAAGCTCATCTAAACATCACTGGAATCAGTTAAAGATCTCACTCAGTCACTCAAATAAACTGGAATCTAAAAGTTCTAATGTTTATTTAATAAACAATCACAAATATGAAAGTTGATTGCTATTTAAATTAATTATTGTACATGTTACTGTAATATGAATTCATACTGCAGTTATAACTGTTACTCATAGATTTAAAAAATGCCAATAGGTGGTAGTTTTTAAATTGCACAACAATAGAAGACTGATCTTTAGATTTTAATGATCATTTAGAACTGATCTTAGTTGAATGCCACAATAAATAAATCAATAACTAGATTTAAAGCTGTTGATTTTATGTTCTCTCACAACTCTAATGTTTTTCTAAGAATGTTTGACACAACTTGCCTGCCACTGATTTGATTTCTTGCTTTTCCAGTAGCTTTATAATATTCCAGATCAGTCTGTCGTCTCTTCTGCCAAATTTAAATGATTATATGATCTCATCTGACAGCATGTGCTTTTTCTAAAAGGAGTATGAGACCCACACATTAACTTGTTTTATAAATAGGAACATAAGCGTACTTTATGGAGTCAGGTTGAAATGAAACTGCCTGAGATCTTTGAGACTAATTGATTACTGATTAGTCGATTATACAACAAATTATTTGATCATTTGTAATTAATTTCACCCCATGAATGAATACATAAATATACATATATAATGATATATACTTGTACATTTTTTATTTCTTTGAGAAAACTTAACCATTTTGGCACGGAAAAGGTTTCAAAGTTTTCTTCTGGACATTTGATGATTGAGACATTTCAACTTGCATCTGTAAATCATTTTCAGTCTGGATCATTTTTGTCTTGATCACCAAATCCACTGTTCAGAAGGCAACTTTGAAACCTTTTCTACAATGGATCACTCCTGGACAAATGAGGGATCACACAGACTTAATTACAATGTTAGCAGAATAACATCAAACATCTTTGCTTTCTAACTTTAACTATACAAGTCACACTTTTGAAAGAAAAAATAATATAAAATGAATTTGGAAGTATCATCACTTTTATATCTTCTTAAGCGCAGTATCAACCTAGTACTTTCTAAGAATTTAAGTTTGCACATTTGTTCTCCCTCAGGTGGGCACGGCTGTGTTTGGTTATTTGCTGGCAGTTTGTCTCAAATGGAGTCCTCAGACCGAGCAATACCTGAGGGTTTTATCTCTCCCTGTCTGGACTACACTGCTCTTCTTCATGGGTGAGCAGTGAGAACTTGTTCAGACTTATTTTTCATGCTTATAGTGAGAACTTTTGTTTTGCCTCTGGGTTGTATTAGCCTTGTTCTTGCTATCTAAATAAAAGCTGCTGAAATTGAAACGCTGTAATAGTGTTTAGGGAAAGTTCTGTCCTCACATGTCTGCTGGACAGAACACATGCAGAGCTGCAGAACATTGTAAGATGAGGAAGTCAGCTGTATTTTTAGCTCACTTTAAGGAGTGCCTTAAAAACACATGCTGACTTTTAGACATGTTAAGTGACTTTTAGTCGATCAGTAGATTTTTTTATCTCATGTAAAGAACAAGCAGAAGAATGTTCCCATTTCTATAAAAACTTCCAACTTTTTATACTGGCCTTTTTTGCTTGACATCACTCTAAAAAAATGTAGTTTGTCCAGTTTGACCAAACAAAATACCTTTGATCAACATTTTCTCTAGGGATGGACTCTGAGAACAATACAGTTCTTTATCTTGTGGAGATAAAATGATGTCCAATGTTTCTAAATTTGCTTTTAGTGTCTCTCACCGGCTCGTGGAGAGTGCCCATATTTGTGGTGGTGGTGATACTCCTCATTGTGGGATCCCAGGAAAAACCACCTGTCCCTGGCAGAGGTGAAGATTTCTAGATTTTAACAAACACAACGATAGCTTTTTTCTAGATTTGTAACATCAGTAAAAACAACTTCTTTTTTCATAAACTCTTTTTTAAAAGAGAGGATGTTTATTGCAAAATGGAGTTTAAATATTTCCCAGAAAAGTCAGTTTACACATTTTTTTAAAGTCACATGAATCAAATTAGTTTTCAAGTGGTTCTGATTGAAACAAACTTAGTTTTATCACCGTAAAAGTCTTCTGAATTTAACTTTAATTTATAAAGGACATTTATGTAAGACCATTCAAAGTACCAACATTCCAGTGTAAAAACTATCATTTGGACTGAAACATGTTTAACAGAAGACAAAAAAGCTGCTTTTCTGAATAAAACAGCTCCCCCACAGTTTAGCTTTATGAAAAAAGGTCACAGTGAGAGAGGAGAGAGGAGGAGAAGCCGACATTTATTAAGAAATATGGTTAGAATTTGCCTCCCCCACTTCTCAAGTTTAGCTGGCATTTGGAGTAAATTGCATCTAACCTCAGTGGCCTTATCTCAGCTTTATCTAAAATATAACTGACTTTATCGTGACTCTTGTTAGGACTTTTAAAAGTATGTGGATGAGTATGTGCTTACAACTTGTATCTCGTTTCTCCAGGAGAGCTACCAGGACAAATGTTATCATTTGCTGCAAACACTATTTACATGGCAATTTCATGTAGCAACCTTCAGCAAAAATCTGAATCCAATGAGAGTTCAAAAACAGGTAACACTCCTTGTTTTTATGCAGATATGTGTTCTCAGATGAGACACAATGAACAATGCGGAGATTATGTAATTTTTTTTTATTAGTCTTCTTTTCTTCTACTCGCTGTGAACATTTGTGAGAGTTTGTGCTCTAAAACATGACTCAGCTGATTTCTAAAGATGTAAAGTCATCTCAAAGGGCAACCGTTAAAAGATCTTCCTCTTTTGACTGCTCTGTTTAACATTATTGGTATGAACTTTCTATTCCTGGTAATCATTTTCTTTCTCCTTTCTGCTTATTTTACACTTTCAAGATGGTGTACAGTCGGTCAACCCTCTTCCTTCAACGCCTTTCTTTCGTGGTCCCCGCTCCTTACCAACAGGCCTCTTTCAGACTGAGAAGAGCTCGCAGAGAGCCAGTGATATCTACTTTATTTTGCTGGTGTGGGCCATTGTGATGGTCCAGGTGTGGCTCAACCTCTGGATCCTGCAGCTGCTGCCCATACCTGTAGCTGGTAACACAAACACCTGCAACCTCACACTCATTTACACATGGTCATTTTAGTTGTTGGAAATCGGTCTTGGGTCTTCTTGTTTACTTGACCTCCGTTTGAGTTCCATGAAAGATGCTCTATACTTTTTATCTTATTCAGTGATCATTAGAAGTTATCTTTTACGTTTTAGTGTGGGTGCTGAAGAAGTTGGTCGTCCACTTCGGCGTGAAGAGTTTTGCAGAGCGCACTTTGAGCTCCTGGTGGACGGTGCTGGAGAAGTTTGGTCGAGAGCGTGAGGAGGCTTTACTTCCTGGACCAATCAAAGGCCTGGCTCAGTTCTTGCTGCGTGTAGACACCAAGGTAAAGCTTCCGACTGATTCACAGTGGCACCGCAACCAGCAGAAATACTTAAAGCTCCTGTCTATGTTTTTGCACATCTGCATGCAGACACGGCCTTTCACAGCCATAGTGCCTTTCAGGAACATCTGTCCAACAACTGGTCCCATGGTTTACAGAGTTAGCAACAAACACAAAGTTACAAAGACAACATGGGAGTGCTTCTTCTTGTCTGCTGTTAGTTTTGTTCGTCTTTAGTTCATGTAAGAATATTTCTGTATGTTTGTGTCTCTTTGTGGAGGCACCTACTGGCTTTTTTTTAAACAGGATGCAAATACTTCACTTCTGTAGTCGTCCTGGTTTTTATCCAGTTGAAGACCTGCCCACATCCCCCATGTCAAGTGATCCCGCCTGTTCCTGTCCGCCCCCACTGCCTCCACTGCTTGTATCCCAGTGGTTTTACTGCCTCTACATTAATAATGTTCCCAATTTCTCTTTGTCTCCTTCCCAAGCTCTGGCATTGGCTTAACAAGCAGGTAAAGAGTGTTTGTGTCTGAGAGAAAACAAGAAAACAAGGAGAAAGAGATAACCTTCATTTCCATGTGGGAGTGAGTGAAGGCTTGAGCTCACTTTGTAGTCGCTTGGACTGGCGTCTCCTGCCCATCCACTCTCATCTACCTCTCATATTGTCCTAACATCTGTCCTTTTCCTGCTTCCTGCTTTTATTTTTTACAGGAAGTTACAGTCGGGATCAGGGTTGGGGCGGGGTTTCTCTGTCCCGCCTGTATCTTCCCTGCTTTGATTTTAGCTGGCGGATTTTACTTTTTGGGAGAGTGTGAGCTGCATGGAGGGATGAGTGCTACAATCAGAGGGGAATAGGAAACAATCATTTTTGTAGATATGATTTTACAACATTGGTGCAACATGTGTATTTATTTTTTTTATCATTGTGAGATTATATTTGGATAGTTTTTTAATCAACTGTGTAGGGAAACAATTAGATTAATGAGAGCGAATGATTATTAAAAAATATTGGATCACATATTAATCTATTCATTTTCATCCCAATACTAAGCATTCAAAAATTTAGGACACATTAACATAGTTTTTCACTTATCTTTCTAACCTGAATTTAGGATGTTTTTTTTAAGTTACGTGTTTGGGTAACACAAACTTTTTTGTTTACGCATTTATACATTTTTTCAATAAAATGATTTCAGTCAACTTTTCAGTTATATGTATATAAATAAACAGAAATGTAACAATTAAAGACAATCTACCTATTTGATGGCCCTAGCTTCTTAAATTAGTAAACATTTCAATTTGATCAAAACTATTTTATAGGATGACATGCTTTTGTTCGTCTTCTGAACGGCTTAGTCCAGTGGAACTGCTCAGATTATCGCCACAACCAAGACAAAAGATTGCCTATCTGCATTTTTTTTTTTTTGTGTTTTTTTTTGGTTTTGTGACTTTTTCTGTGCTAATTTGTGTTGTTTGCTACGTAGGATTTCGTCCTACAGTAAAAATTGCAGTTCACAATAAGATGTGTTATAAATTGAATTTTGGGTGCTATTGGAAGTTGAGCAGTGTGTTGCTGCAACAAAGTTGTTCTCACTCTGACCAGATTTGGTTTTGGTATCATAGGCGATACCAAACTTCAGACAATTAAAACCCATTGAGAATCTTTTGGATTTAATTGTACTGAATGGAACTAAAACTTCTGGTAGAAGTTCATCAAAACAAAACAGTGAATGGGTGCTGTAAAGAAAGCTAAAAATGGTCTAAAAGAGTGTGAGATTCTTGTTTTATTCTCTTTTGTTGTCAACTTTCTTTTTGGCATGGCTGTGCATTATGTGGTTCATTTAAACCACAACCATGAGTTTTTGAAAAATGAGGTTTTTAAGAATTTGTCTTGTATTGGCTTCATAAAATAGGTTCTTTTAGACAAATAATCTGAAAACCTTTTATGATCTTATTTTAAATTGAATACTTTCCTGTCCTATTTCAATATTGTAGTTAATTGTGTTCGTTTATCCATAATATTATTTTCTCCAGAAACATAAAAATTGGTTTTAGAAAGCAATAATTCAGTCTGGAGTTTTCTCATCTAAAGGAAAAGACAAAATGTTTCCAAGTTTGATTGTGTGTATGTGTGAGATATTAAGTGCATTCAAGTAGCACTGATGTTCCTCGTTTCTGCTTTCCTTTTTGTTTTTTTCCCTCCTCTTTTTTCAATATATGCAGATGATCATTTGGCTGGAACGATCCCTGGATAAAATCATTAGCATTTTCATCATCTTCCTCCTCGTCACGGGGACTTTGCTCATGGCTCTTCTGCTTACTGCAATGGTAAGATCTTTTTCTTCTTTTCTTCCTCTTGGTGGTACAAAACCAATACCAACTTGGATTTTAGAGTAGCATATATTTCTATAGGTTCATCATGAAAGCGTTCATATGATTGAAGTAACCAGTAACCTCATCAATGAGACTGTCTCTAATCATCCAGAATGGGCAAAGTAAGACAGTCTTCTATCATTTTTATTTTAAATTGTTGATCATCTTTTTTCTGCTTTAACATATTTTTCTCTCCTTTGTTGTTCTTTAGTTTGCTTCCAGAAGCTCGTGTTGTTCAGAAAGCTTTGAACTCGGCTGCTACCAATGTTTACCAGCACGGGAGAGAGTGGATAACGCAAAAGGTTAGATTTATAAAAATAATTTTATGTATTCAAAAAGTGCCATGACAGGTTGGAACTAAAAAGTTTTAATGTTTTTTTTTTTTTTTTTTTGCACAGCTACATAAAATTTTAGGGGAGAAAGCGAACCAAACCGCAGTGATAGAGAAACAAGTTTTGGAGCTTTGGGACAGACTGTATCATTCCTGGTTTGTTAAGGTAATGTGGTAATAAAATGACAATTCCCACTTTTGGTTCTACTCACGTATTGTCATGTATACCACGTGCAGAATGTCACCCACTCTGGTCGTCAACGTGGACATAAGATGATGGTCAACAGGCAGAACAGCTGGTTAGGAGAGATCTTGGATTGGAAGGACATTCTCTCCTTTCTACAGGAAAACATTGAGACTCTGCTCTCTGTAAGTAGAAGTCCACTGGATTGATGATGTACAAATTTCTTCTGTAATATCTTTCTGGATCCATTACAAGTAAAGTCAAAACATGCGTTACTAGGAAATAGGAACTAATTTGTTTTCCAGTATGGAAACCCTAACTCTAACCCTATGGTTGAACAAGTAAGATGCTTTACTTTACTCTGTTTTTAGTTTATATTTTTCAAGAAACATCTGCTTTTTTACCAGATGTTCCTGTATTTCAAGAAGGCAATCAAATTTATGTTATGATTGTACTTAAATAAAAGTAACTTTGTGACTGAATGTATTAGTTTTTTCAGTATTTTGAAGGGAAGGTTTTTGTTTGCAAATGTATTGAGATGTATATTGTATATCGAGATATAGAAAAAAAACGAGATCTTTTTTTCCACATTGCCCAGTCTTATTCCCATAATTATTTTACATAAGTTAAATAATACACTTCTTGGTGTGACGTATAGATCCTGGAGTCCTTATGGGTGGTGATGAGCAGAAACGTTGGCCTCCTTTTGTCCACCACCTCCACTCTCCTCACTGTGTTGTTCCACAGCGGCACAGCACTCCTCAACTTTGCACTTAGTCTGGTAAGAAGCATTCTGATTATCCCATGGAGTTGATTCTTTTGATTCAGCTGTAATTAATTGTGTTCCTGTTTTTTTCTTCTTAAAACTGATCTCATACTTTTTCTCTTCTTGTCCTGTGCAGGTCATTTTCCTCACCACTCTCTTCTACCTTCTGAGCTCTAGCGGTGAATACTACAAACCTGTTAAATGGGTGATCAGCCTCACTCCTCTCTCCCAGCCCGGGCCCTCCTCTAACATTATTGGCCAGTCTGTGGAAGAGGCCATCAGGTTAGCACATGCAAAAAAATCAACAGTCTAAAACATGGGCACATTTTGGATTGGTTTTGACAGTTTACGTTTTGCTTTAAAGAGGAGTGTTTGATGCCTCCTTGAAGATGGCAGGTTTTTACGGCCTCTACACTTGGCTCACTCACACTATCTTTGGAATCAACATTGTCTTCATTCCTTCCGGTGAGTTAGCTTGTACAAAATAGACTGTCATTAAATGTGCACCTGCTAAGTCACTTTCATGCTTATGCTACTTTTTATGCCCATTATCTCTTGGCCTGAAGCTCTGGCTGCCATCCTGGGTGCTGTACCATTCCTTGGGACCTACTGGGCAGCTGTGCCAGCTGTGTGTGACTTGTGGTTGGCTCAGGGTGAAGGTGCCAAGGCTCTGCTGCTGCTCATCTGCCACCTGCTGCCAACATACTTTGTGGATACGGCCATCTATTCCGATATATCAGGGTATGTACACATGCAACCAAAAAACAAGTTAGCAAATCCTCTGTCGCTGTTTTACAGGAAGCATTAAAACCTGTTTTCTATAGAAATAGAAAACTTTGCTTCCAGTGAAGTCTATTTAAACATTCCCTATTTGCATAACTCACCTGTTGCAAGCTGCTGTTTGAGGTAGTCACACAAAAAGTAGCATCAGACCATAACTTTGTTTCAAGCTCTTACGTCAAGAATTATTGCTGGTTATCTTTTTTTTTCACTTGAATGTGAGCTCTAACGTCATCAGAGTTTTGTCTAGTCCTAAAACTAGATCAAGCAAACTTGTGAAAGAATAAAATACTGAGGATAAATTTTCTTGTTCTGCTGTATTTCAGGGGTGGGCATCCATACCTGACAGGCCTGGCAGTCGCAGGTGGAGCATATTATCTGGGTCTGGAGGGAGCAATCATTGGACCCATTCTTCTCTGCATCCTGGTGGTGGCAGCAAATATCTACAGTGCCATGTTAATGAGCCCCAACTCATCTGCACCAACACCAGTACAGCCGAGCTGGCCTGCTCCTGACATGAGGTATGGCTCGCGTGAGAAATTTGAAATTCTTATTTAGTTTTTGAGAAGTTCCATGACTTGTTTTTCTAAAACCCTAGGACATATACAGAATCAACTCCCTCTGTCCTGAAGAAAAGTGAATGAACTTGGGAAACATCTGGACATCAGATGGCTTTCTAATGTTTGTTTACTCAGAAAGCGCTTTTCTGAAGCCCCTCCTACAGCGCATCACTGTGCAAGGTCGATCCGGACCAAGAAGAGAAGGCGACGCAGCAACTTGTGATGTGTGTGCTGAACAGTAGGAGTCTGACCTGTACTGCACCACACACATCCTGATCCCAAACTTGGACCAACGTATTAGTGGTTTGATAAAGTGGAGTACTTTAATGCTGATCACATTGTCTCTGATGTCAGTGCCTACATTTGTTTTGTCATTTTGAAAAAAAAATGCCCAAAATGGTTGCATAGGTTATTTGTTTAATGATATATTTTATTGAAAAAGTCCCAAATGTAACGCCTGCACTCCCCGGCTGTGTCTGTACTACAGTACTGTTTGCGTTTGAACAGTTTTTATACCTCCTACCTCTCTCTCTCCTCAAGGAGGGTCAACTACGTTTGTTGTGACATCTTGGTTGTTTGTTTTTTTCATTTTGAAGAGATAAATGAAACTATTTTGGTGAAGGTCATATCAGGTCTGAGAGGAGTTTAGATCCTTATCAATTCAGTAGAACTCATTTCTAATAGCTGTGACTTTAACACTGGATCGTTGCTTTAGTAAATACACTCCTGCTCTTTTCAGTCATATTTTGTTACCATCGTTTGTTTTTTTTTTTTAAACACTAATAGTTGTGTCACTCTGGAATTTATATAGAATACAAGTCCACGTTAACAATTATGATTTTAGTGGATCCTGGATAATCAGAAATCTGCTTTAACATTTGCTAATCATTAAATACAGAACATAACTTTGAGCATTTCCACTGCAACGCTTTTTGTACTTAACCACACAAAATCATTCAGGGCTTAAGCACATTTACACTCTGAGCACCTTCAGAAAAAGTCTAACTCAGAAGCACTTTTAAAAAGAACCATCATATTCTTTCATTCACAGCTTAAAAATGTTTATATTTGATATTGTTTCATTCTTCTTTTTTTCCAAATTGAATTGTAACAACACGCAGCACTTTTCTGAATCATGCGTAGCTTATAGAGTAGGTGATATTACATAAGACTTTGAAAATAAATTGGTATGGATGGATTGCAGAGAAATAAAAATTACCTGATTATACAGCTACTGTGTTAGCTATCTGAGGGTGATTCTGTGTTGAAACAAAAATGCAGTTTAACTTTACTGATGTTTTCCTTTGGTACATGTTATTTTATATTAGAAATGTCCTGAATAAACGTTCTTATGTTTAATCTTCATTTGACTTCTGTGCATTTCTTTGGGACTTTAAATGTTACAAAAACTACATGAGACTGTTTCAATCAAAGGAACAAAAGTGTGTTTAGATTAGTTTTTGTCTTATGAACTACTTATCCCTAACAGGGTGCTGGAGCCTTTCCTGGCTGATTTCAGGTGAGAGGCAAGGTACACCCCTGAACAGGTTGTCAGTCTGCTGCGGAGCAACACACACACACTCATTCCAAGTAGCAATTTTATAGCAAAAAAATCAACCCAACATGCATGTTTTGTGGAGCGTAGGAGGAAACCCACATGCACAAGGGGAGAACATGCAAACTCCACACAGAAAGGCTAGTGTTTCAAGCCTCACCTTCACTCCAGTACATGAACCCTAGACCTTCTTGCCTTGAGGCCACTGCACAACGCTGTGTTTAGATTAACCAAGATATTAAATTTATTTTGTGTTTATAGTCAGATATGTTAAGATTTCACAGTTTTTAAATGTGTCGGCAAAGCTGTGGAAAGAATGAATATTCATTTGCAACGGTGCTGCCTCCAAAACAATCCAAACAGTATCACAAGTTTATAAAATCTATATTTTTGCGTAAATGTGTTAATAATGCATCCTTTTTGGTTACGCCAAGTATCCTCATGTCTTCCTTCACTGTATCCATGAACATCCTCTTTGGTCTTCCTCTAGACCTCTTTCCTGGTGGTTCCAAACCCAGCATCCTTCTGCCAATGTACTCTCTCCTCTGCACATGTCCAAACCATCTCAGTCTTGCCTCTCGAACTTTATCTCCAAAGCCTCTAACATGTGCTGTTCCTCTGATCATATCCATCCTGGTCACTCCCAGAGAGATCCTCAGCATCTTCATCTCTGCTACCTCCATCTCTGTTTCCTGTCTTTTTCTCAGCGCTACTGTTTCTAGACCAAACAGCATGGCCGGTCTCACCTCGGCTTTATACACTTTCCCTTTCAACTGAACATTTTGAATTGTTTCTTTTTCACACTTTTTCATCTGACTTGCTCCATTGGTTAAATTAAAAAGAGCAAACATGGATAAAATTTAAAGTATGTGTTAGAGGCTACCTATAATCTGATGCCATACTTGGGAGGGTGCAACACCTGCTATACTTTTGGGTATGAACCCGTATTCTCCAACATTACGGTTCATAAAATCATCTTTGTATGTAAACTCTGCACAGAGCCCAGGTTGCACACATAATTTGTATGACCTAAGATGAGAAAAGGTTACAAAATTGTAGGAAGAAATAGAAAAGGCAACTAGTATTTTGATCAACTCAAAAACTGAAATGGGTCAAATTGACTTGAAACACAATACAAGGATTAATTAGACTGACACACTTCTAATTTAACAAATTCCTTTTGTTGGTTTGAACGTTCTTTTAGTTTCCCTTTGGACCATCATCCAATTTGGCTTTGAACCATTTCTTCCACATCAAACATTTCAAATATTTCTTTTGAAGTCTGTGGTGCACAAACCAGAGCAAAAAAAACCTCAAAAAACCAACCTCTTTTCTGAACGTGTATCCACATGCTTACATTCAGATGTTACAGCAGCTACTTGTAATTTTTTTGTGAGAAATGTCATTGAAATGACAGCAACATGTGCTTGTAGAACACAAACTCAGAAGGATCAACCTCATTTATAAGTATGTACAAACCCATGTTTGATTTATCTTTCTGATGGCTCGTCAGACCGAATTCTTTTAAATGAGTTATTAGATAAAGGAAAAAAGGTTTGAATGATCCACTCACAGTGAGCAGTTCCTTTGAACCCAGCCAGGTTCTTTTACCTTCACACTAAACTACCACGTTTATTAATAGTAAAGGGGACAGTCCCACGGGAGTTATCTAGTTTCACCTCAGCAGCAGTGGCTGATAAGATTTATCTTTGCAGTGCACATGGGTGCTTCATGCAGTTGCAGTCACAGCACTTCCTGTCACCATTCTCTGTCCAACATGTCTTCAATCATGACTAATTCTTTAGCAAATGGAGTAATTTAAGGAGTCTTGAAGCAGACTTCCTGGTGGTATTGTGATAAGTTAGGTATGCTATAACCGTGTCAACAGGATGCTCTAATATACCCTCAGCATATAATTTAGAATAGAAGCAATAAAATATACAACTGCAAGTGTCATTTTAAACTTGCTGCACCTTTCATTTAAAAAAATCATAATTCAAAATGAGCATACCATGCATCAGGAATGTCTCTCTTACAGTACAAAGTGTTTATCACACAAAGAATAATTTTTTTCAGTAATGACTAAGGTCAGCAAGGCCTAAACAGGCACAAATAGAAGCAATAAGAAAAAGGTTTGCCATAGAGAAAGCTAGTTTGTTCACCACTGTTCCGTTCCGTCGTCTTCTACTTATCCGGGGCCAGGTAGAGAGGGCAACAGCCTCAGGTGGGAAGCCGAGGCTTCTCTCTCCCCAGCTGCATCCTCCAGCTCACCCGGAAGGATCCCAAGTCATTCCCCAGCCAGCTGTTAGACATAGCCTCTCCAGCGGGTCCGGGGTCTGCCTCTTGGTCTCCTCCCGGTGGGACGTGCCCAAAACACCTCACAAGCGAGGCGCCCGGGGGGCATCCTGACCAGATGCCTGAACCACCCCATCTAGCTTCTCTCGACCTGGAGGAGGAGAGGCTCGACACCGAGCTCCTCTCGGATGGCAGAGCTCCTCACATGATCTCTGAGTCAGAGCCCAGCCACCCTGCGGAAGAAGCTCATTTCGGCCGCTTGTATCCACAATCTTATTCTTACGTCACCACCCACAGCTGGTGACCATAGGTGCAGGTGGGAATGTAGATCGACTTGTATATCAAGAGCTTTTCTATACATAAATGTATAAAACTTAATCAAAAGGAGCATATTTGGCAACATCAAAATCAAATTAAGCTTTAAGTTTGTCCAACAGAGCCGAACATCACCAGATGGACCTTGGATTATATATATTTTTAACAGATCTTAAGTGAGGAAACAAAAACACAGAAAAAGTCACACTTTCCAAATATTTCTGTAAACCTTTTTCACTTTATTTTTCTACATTTGGATCAGCTCAGTGTGGAAGCCTAGACATGTAAGTTACTTTCAAAGCCTTGGCCCCAACATCAGAACAGTTGACATTACTCCCCATGTCTCGCAATCATAAAACATCTTCACCAGTCACTCAGTCAGACATAAAACTCCACTTGGCGGCCTTACTCACTTGTCACATCCGCTGCAAAAATGAGCCCTCGCCATGTGTAAACCCTTCCTCCACTGGAGAAAGCCAAAATTTCAAAACCTACAGAAAGCACCTCTTGTCTCCTGCATGACAGCGCAAGAGAGATGCTGAACACAACAGAGTAAAGGAAGCATGATGATTTAAGAGAACGACAAGATTTGTCTCTTTCAGTGGGATATGAATGTTAAAATACCGTCAGTGAGCTTGTAAAAGTAGGATATGTAGATGAGAAGATATGCCATTCATTGCTTCTGTGCTTTTAAAATCCACAGCCGGACCCTCATATCGCTGTAGTTATCCTGATTACCATCTATTCTCCCAAGCAATGTTGTTGTGATATCCAAACAAGAGCTTTCTGATATGTTCACATGAGAAAGCAGAGATGTATTTTCTGTTCAAAGAGGAAGCATGGATATGCTCATCTTCCACCTACTGGCTCTTTGTTGTTTCAAAGGGAGGAATCTGAAGACTGTTTGCTTTAATAAGCAGCGGATGATGGGCACATACACAGATGCACACATCCACACACTCCACTGGAAGAGAAAAGCCCTTGGAGTGTTTTGTTTTTTGTATTTTTTTTTTTTTTCGGGCCACTGAGAAGGCGATATGAGAAAATGAATGATCTCATCAGAGTATGTGTGTGAGCGTCTAGTACATGATTCACGCTGAACACTACATCAGGCAGTGAACATCGGTAACATATGCACATAATTCTCTGTTTGAGTGTGGGCCTATGTTAAACATCTCTAAGGACAAGAGAGACGACAAACAAACTAATCTTACTGAAACAGTAGAAACAAATGAGCCATGTAAAAACAAGACATAGAAATCTCAAGATACTACAAACATCAGAATTGTATATCTCTAGATCTCTGCCGATGTCCCAGCAAGTTTTCTTGGCTGTTTTCATGTGCCATTCTTGGAAATGCCTCTGCTTCAAGGCTTCAGTCTTTAGGATGAAATGCACAGGAAGAACACCAGAGGGAGACATACACTGTTGCAAGAATTTAGGAGGGGCTCTGACTGATACACACACACACACTCACTTAAACATGCATCCTTCTTCATAGTTCATTTTCAAAATGCATTACAAAAGAAAATTAAATAAAAAAGAGCTTGACATAAAATTCAGTCCCCTTATCAAAGCATACATTCGTCTGGAGAGTACACACACGCAAAAATAAGTGCGCACACACTCTGATCGTAGGCAGTCAGTAAACATGATGAGCTAAGGGTTGGACCGTTTTGTCCAGGGAAGCTGTGAGTGCAGAATATTTAGTCAACCGGCCAATCTCGTTTTCACACACAGGAGTCAGTCACTCTCTGTGGTTCTTATATATTTTTAAAAAAAGAAAGTGAAACATCAGCCACCGTCTTGTAGAGGGAGTCTTTTCTGTCTGTTTGATCCAAAAAAGGCTCAAACAAACTCCCTCTGATCTCTGGCAGAGGTAGTACCGTCTCATCCATCGTCCACGCCTCCAGAATCCCCTCCAGGGCAAGTTTTATTTTTCTTCTTGGTGCCCAAGTTTATGAACATGTCGGGTCCTCTGATTGCTCACGACGGGCCGCTGTGTGTGTGAGTGTGTGCGCTTTAGTGAGTGTGCAGAGTGTGGTCAGAAGACTTCTGGTAGTGTGACGTTACGTAGCAGCCACTGTTGGGAGCGTGTATGTGTGCAGTCTTTGACGCTCGGCACCTGGCTGTCCTCCTCGCTGGCCTTGTCCAGGCACTGGTTGCTGTTTACGTGGATCAACGTCAGCTTCTGTTGAACAGGGAAACAAAGAGGGACTTTACCAATTATCATTGGTAACGACACATGAGAATATTCATATCTAAAACAAGTCATACAGGTTTGATTTTCATTTGCTTGCTTGTGCTTTGGGTGCTTTGCATGATGTGTGAGGTAGATCTCCACCACTTACCACTGGATCATACTCCCACAGCTGGTTGCCTTTGAGGTGATGGCACTTTAGCATCATGACAGGTCCATTTAGTTTAGACACATCAAGACACAAGTCATCTGTTCGGATCTCCTTGTTGGCTGTGTAGGAGAAAACCTGCAAAAATACACATCAACATTTACCAACTTGGAACTTTGATTTGAAAAGATCTTAATCAATAGATCCCAAATAAATATTTTACGAGAAAGTTACAAAGTTAGGCAGGGAAAATAGAATCAAGGGAAACATTATTTCAATAAAAATATTACGTAATTACACATTTAAAAACTCTGAGTCTGTGTTACCTGGTTTCCGCCCATGCCGTGGCAGTTGAAGATCCCAACCTTCTCATTTTCTTTCCGGGCCATATTGTCTAAGCACTGGTTTGTCTCCACATTTCGGATCTGAGTCAAATTCAGAAGCAACATGTGAGGATGACAGCAGAGTACAACATTGCCTGTTTGTGTGTTTGCATGTGTGTGTCTGTGTGTACCTCTCCCAGGGAGAAATAGTGCCTTGGGATCTGAGAGTCTGGGTAGACATTTTCTAAGTACCAGCTGAAGGGTTTACAGTGCAGCTTCTGTCTCAGAGCGGAGCGAGATGTGATGTCACCGTAGTCCACTTTAGTCACACCTGGACACACAAACATCTAGATGACACACCACATGCACATGGCTGCCAAGAAACATCTTGTTTCAGTTTCCATCTAGGATTTACTTTTTGGGTGTAATTTGTAACTAAATGAGGCCACACATGGAACACCCAATGACAAAACCAATAAACTAAAAACATTTTGTTCCGTCGTCTTCCGCTTATCCGGGGCAACAACCTCAGACGGGAAGCCCAGGCTTCTCTCACCGGCTACATCCTCCAGCTCACCCGGAAGGATCCTGAGTTGTTCCCCAGCCAGCTGTGAGACATAGTCTCTCCAGCAGGTCCGGGGTCTGCCTCTTGGTGTCCTTCCAGTGGGACGTGCGCGGAACACCTCACCAGTGAGGCACTCGAGGGGCAGCCTAACCAGATACCCGAACCACCCCATCTGGCTTCTCTCGACCTGGAGGAGGAGGCGCTCGATACCCTCCTCTCGGATGGCAGAGCTCCTCACCCAGTCTCTGACTGAGAGCCTAACCACCCTGCGGAGGAAGCTCATTTCGGCCGCTTGTATCCGCGATCTCATTCTTTCGGTCAACACCCACAGCTGGTGAACATACTGTAGGTCAGATGGGAACGTAGATCGACTTGTTAATTGAGAACTTTGCTTTCCGACTCAGCTCTTTCTTTATCAGAAACTAGAAAATGTTTCTTTACTAGAAACAGTTGGAGTCCAAACAACTACACAAGATTTTTTATATTTACTGTCAGTAAATGAAGAGAATTTGTTTTCTATTGAACAAATTTTTGCCATGTCCAGAGGATGTTAGGATTCTAGAACAACAACAAATTAAACACACAAATCAAGCTTATTTTCTAATGGGTCATTGATTATTGAGAAATCTATATGTCCACCATGTAGCGCCATGAGATTATTTTATCTTTATAACACCTCTTACGTCCTAACAACCTGCTCCTAAGTGTTAAATGTGTCAAAGGTCTGTTGACCAGTGGGAGGAACAATGACAGACTGGAAAATTACAAAAAAAAAAAATCAAAATGTTGTCATATTGAACAGGATGAAAAAGCAATTAGAAATATTCCGAGTTTATACTTATTAATTATAAACACTCAGATGTCCAAATGTGGGGAAAACAATGTGGTAAAATTTTGAGACAAAACCTTCATGAATCACAAATACTACTAACCAAATTATATAAGAAATATTAATTTGACATCATGATTTGAAAAAATAAAGGCCCTAATTTAAGTTTTCTATAATTATTTAAGATAGAATGATTCCTTTCGTCTTCTGAACCACTTATTCCTAATAAGGTTACGGGGGTGCTAGAGCCTTTCCTGGCTGACTCGGGGTACACCCCGAACAAGTTGCCAGTCTGTTGCAGGGCCACACACACACACAACCATCCACACACACTCATTCCTAGGGGCAATTTCACATTGGCCGATCAGCTTAACATGCATGTTTTTGAAGGGTGGGAGGAAGGCGGAGTACCCGGAGAAAACCTATGCATGCACAGGGAGAACATGCAAACTCCACACAGAAAGGACAGTGTTTCTAGCCTCATCCCAACCCGGACTCTAACCCAAACCTTCTTGCTGTGTGGCCACCGTGCTAACAACTGTGCCACCGTAAATATTAGGGTTTAACAGTAAAAAATGGATTTTCAGCAGCCAGTTTGAATATTTTTGTTGTTGTGTTAGAATATATTGGTTTCCTAAAAATAATCATTTTTGTGATGTCTATCCAGACAAAAGATACATGTTTCCATGTATCACATTATGAAAACTGAGGTACATGAAAGAGTAAATGAATCACTTTTAAAACAACATAATTTTGTAATCCAACACTACGACCTGTCATCTATAATCTCCCTGTATTATTTTTAATAGCAAACTGTTTGTGTTTAAAACGTCTGACAAATTACTGTTAAGATTTTCATGCCTGTAGTTCTTTCAAAAACAGATGAATAAAGTTGTAGTTTGGAAAATGATTTAGAGCTTTGAGGAGCATGAGAGAGGACAAAAATAAACAGTGGACATATCTGGTTGCAAAATCAAACAAAATAGACAATGGAGGTGAATCCGGTCATTAATACATGAAGCTCTGCTGTCTGGAAAAGGACTGGGTGGTCGGGCTCATTGTCATTCGATGCAACGACCTCCTGGTACTGGGGTATTGATTCAGTTTGTTTGGGTTTGTTCAGAGTTTACATCCTACAATTAAACCGAAAGCTGAGGAAAATCTGTAAAACCTCTTTTTTCAGTTTACCATTCACCTGTTTGTGCCTTCAGGTGAGGGTCATCTGATTCCATATGAGACACAAACAGGTGAAGGACTTCCTCGTAAATGTTTACGAGAACATGTGGATTTTAAAATAGTAATGTAATGCTACATCCATTTATTTAATAGAATGTTTTATCTTTATTAAATGGATTTCTTTCTGTGCAGATTCTTTTTTTTCCTCTTGTGTTTGGACTCATTCAGTTTTACAAACATGTGCTCTTGTGTGGAAATAATCTCTAATCTATTATAAACCAGGCAGTGAGGTTATAGTCCAAAAGTGCAGGAGAAAAAAATGGGAGTAATTTCATGCTACACAGCATTTATTAACCTGTTTGGCTTTACACACATGCACACGAACCTAATAAAAGACAAACATATGGTTTAACTCACCAGGAGAGATAATATAGAAAAAGTTTTTAAATTCATCCATCCAGACTTCTGCCAGGCGGCGGTTGTTTTTGTTGATGATCTGCCCGGTTCCCCCAGGAAACGTGTATGGCGTTGCTTTTCTGAAGACGTGACCCACATGCGAGCATGTGACAATTTCTAGAGTCCCTCCACACTGCCAGATCTGTGAAGAACAAACTCTGTCAGAACTTGTAGAGCAAAAATAAGTGAGTGGAGATGACAGTGGAGTTGGAAGATGGGCTGACATAGACCACACTGGTTTGGAGAAGTTTGATTGAGAGCCAGTCAGGATGACGCCCGACAAAGTATTTGGCGTGTCGGCAATTTATTTGACCACAAAGCGTAGCAGTATGTGTCTGTGTGTGTGAACCAGAGATTGTCTCAGTCACATCAATTGGTTGTGTTCACTCACTCTGAAAGAGATTTCCAGGTTCTCGCCACCCCAGATGTCCATGCCAGCATCATAAGTGCCGATCTTTTGAAAATAATCTCTGTCTATGGAGAACAGACCTCCTGCCATGGTGGGAGTCCTGGTGATTAAAAAAAAAAAAGTAGGCCAGTTAGTATGATTTGATTCAACTTCTTAAGGTTGTAGAGTTTCTATGCGTCACCTCTTACTTTGAGCTTTTCCTGTTTTCTTTCTTTCCCTCTCATTCTACTCACCGTTGTTGTCATTATTGTTTTTAAAGGATTCAATTCTCTTCCCATTTCCATCCCACTCGCACAACCGTTTCCTCCTTCGTACAACAACCTTTTTTTTTTTTTTTTCCTGTTTTTGCTTTCATTTAGCATTCACGTTCACAAAGAAAAGCACACCACCGAGCTTACAAATATTTATGAAAGATATCCTGAAAAACAGAGAATGAGAAGCTACTTTGCAGTAAAAAAAAAAAAGTTTTTACTAACTTTGTAGAAAGTAAATGTTTGTCGCTTTGATTTTTATCGTTAGCGTTGCAATAATTTTATAAACTTCTCAAATTCCAATAACATTTTTCTTCTCAAGCAGCTTCTAATTAAAACTGATGCTTTGATCCGGTTTGAAGTTACTTATCAAAACAGACACTTACAGCTCTTTACTTTGCAGTGTTTATCAGAACAGAGGAACACAAACATAGCACCTAAACGCTATCATTTTCTGAGGTAATTCTTGGGAAACTTGTCTTTTTGCCACAAGGTTTACAAAGTTTTAGGGATCATGTTCAAAAGGATTTTCATTTTTTTTCAATTTGTTTGATTTTTTCAGTCGAAACCATTTTTTTTCCCATGACTATAAATCACAACAATTGATCGTTTCAATACTTATGGGTCAAAAATATAAAGGCAACAAATAAAACATACAAACATGCATTTGTCCAATAGATAGCGGTATGGTAGTATAAATGTGTGTGAGTGTATCAGGAATGCTTCTAAACAAGAACAGGAAGAACAAGTGATTGACATGCAGAAAATAAGCCGGACTCTGGTTTTACAAGCTCTTTGCTACAAAAACACAATATAACATAAAAACATCAGAACCAGATCTTGTTTTTAAGTTCAGAGAAAGGTTACTTTCCTTCTCTGAGAGTAGTGAACCAGAACATTCTACGATTAAGTGAAGAGAACTGTACTACTCACATCTGCTGGGAATGCTGCATATAATGTAAGAAAAAAACTAGAGAATACTTTGCTTTAAGCAGCTGGTTGACAGAATCGGCTTATTGTTATGTATGTGTGGTTGCTCTGTTAATGTTACCCGTGTCAGAATTTTCAGCCAAAATTTTTGTTCACATGATGTAAGAAAAAGACTGATGTTAGCAGTCTTGGAACTTAAGAGTGGCTGGAAACATTTCTGAGTTAACATGATGCGTGTGTAATTTTTAGGCTTTGCATTACAGACCTGACTGGAAGGGTGCGGTCGCCTTTGCGACGGTCCATTTCTCTCTGAGGTACAGGATACCAGCGAAAGTTCAGCTTCCAGTTAAAACCTCCATAAGTCATGTCAGATCCTGCCATGTACTCAAAGGTATCATCGCTGATGACGTCAATAATAGGGCACACCACTGTCGTTCTAAAGAGGTTGAAACACAACACATTAACATGGATTGATGTCAGAAGAATTCATTTCATCCATGTACAAACAGATTAAATTAAATTACTTGGCACACACCTGTGAGGTGTCCACTTACACAACTAAGCACATTTTAAACATCCTATGTGTAACTTTACAGCCTTACAGGCTAGAGCATTTCTTCCCTTGTTCTTGGCTTATGTAAAGCTGGCTTATGAAAGAATAATTAAGTCACAGGTAAGTCCCAAGGTAACCCCTCACCCCCATAGGCTCCATAGCATTGTATTTGTGTGTCTTACTTGTCTTGTTTGATGCGGGCTAGCAGGGGCTCCAGCCACCCTGTGGTGCATTCACAATGAGCATCCAGAAAGGTTATAACCTAGCAACCCGGAAAGGAGACATTAGACAAATTCAACAGAGCTGAACAACAGATGGTGGGTCACATAAGTACACTTGTATACACAACACACACACATACCTGGCCAGTGGAGATGGATGCTCCCTTAAGGCGAGCTCGAATGAGCCCAGACCTCTGTTCCATCCTCACCACCCTAACAGGCACTTCTAACCTCCTGACGTACTGCTCCAACGGCCTTTTGAGAAAATCTGATGTACACAGACAAAACAAAAAGCACATAAGACACATAAAACATATGCATCTATTTAATTTTTTTTATATATAAATTTGCTTGTCTGGTTAGTCTCAGGCGTGTCTGCAGACAGATCTACTCCCAAAACACACACACCACCACGACTTACGACACCTAACCTGAGGTCTCTTGAGGTTACATGAGACTGTGTGGTAGTCAAAGGGAGGGGGAGATGACACAATGTAATCCCTGCAGCTGGCAAATTTAAGACCTAATCTCTCCCAAACAGGGATTAACAGCATAGAACAGGGCGGGGTGGCCCTTATACATCTACAATATATCCTGACTGGCTATTGGGCGGCAAAACACACACACAATCCAGAACAATCACACGTTGGCTCTCAAAAATAGGCTAAGCCTTCAAACAAGAGGCACTGAAGGAATTATCAGTCAAGTGTGTGTATGTGCGTGTGTGGGACTTTACCTCTCTCACTGGCATCGTCTACCAGGACAATCTCCTCCAGCAGGGTGTGAGGAGAGCGGTCAATAACAGAATGGACGGTTCGCAGCAGTGTGCTCCAAGCCTCATTGTGAAACACGATCACCACACTCGTGCGAGGAAGATTATCTGGGTATAACTTGTTTTTGCACCTAGAAAGTAAAAAAAACCCCAAACAAATAAAAAAAAACCCAAGTGAGATCAGTTTTTGAATCCACAAAGCAGCTTTTGTCTGTGCACAGATGGACAGGTACTACAGAAAATTTATTTGCATTTGGATGCAAAGAAGATGATTCGGATTACTGTGCTGTACAACAAGGTTCTCATTCTCTCTGCATGCAGGAGAGTAAGCAACAAAAAGCTTCATGAGAAACTATTTCTGATCTAAACCGACCAATCAAAAACTTTCAATGTTAGAGAGCGAGATGACACAGACAGAGGGGTCTGCATGATGGCACCAGATTAGTGAAAGCAATTAGAGTGGAAGTTTGTTATCTTAGTAGAGCAAACACACATCAAACTGTCTTCCTGAGGAATTGAGAAGGATAAAAAACTCTAGCGGAAGACACAAGAGACACATGAGAGCACAGAAAATACTGGTCAAAGAAATTTTATGAGAATTTGGCAAAACAGGGCCAAAATGTTCACATCAGAAAGTCTAAAAGTGCTTCAGATCTTTGCTAAAAAAGTCTGTCATGTATCAACTCTGCTGGTGGATTTTAATTAGAATTTACAGCCATAAAGAAGGGGAAATAACTTTAAAAAGGATCCCAATAGAAATAAAAAACATGTGATATGATATTAACACAACAGCAGATTGTAGAATTTTAAATGTAAATTTTTACTGTCAAGTATCTTCCAGGTTTTAGAAGGAGTTAATTTGGATTGTAATTAATTACTATTACAATACTGTAAGGAGTTACTTAGATACTGTTTGAGAGAAGTAAATTGTAACATAACTAATTACATTTTTTTAAGTCAGATACACAACACTGTTGGTCACTGAGAATCTGTTCATATGAATGAATGGCTATGTGAGTAGTTGTCTGTCCGAGTGGTACCCTGGCAACCTGTTTATTCCGTCTGTCACCGGTAACCAATAGGGATAGGCTCCAACACTCCCTGACCACAAGATGTATAAGCAGTACAATAAAAAACTATGCATGAATAGCAAATCCTCATTAACAGAAACTCAGAGGCTTATATTACAAAGCCAAGCTTTAAAACAAGAAAATAATTCTACTTATTTAATTTATAGTCTTCACCTTAGAGGTACATTTGAACCTGGTGTAGAAAGGAGAATCCATTATTCTTTGACATGATATGTTGGTATCAGTGTCTGATGAGAAGCTTTTAGCAGCACTCTTATGTAAACGAGAAAAGACCTGGAGATGGAGTTACAGTTTATAGAAATGAAATGACTTCTAAAAATATATTTAAAAAATTGGCTTTGGTGTTTAAAAACCATAATCAAGATGCAAATTTAAAAAGTAGTCTAGATAAAAATGAACTTTTAAGTGATAGACCTTCATGTTGAAATGATTTCTACAGAGAAACTTTAGTAAGAAGCTCATCCATCAATGAAAGACAAAAGCTAAACCATCATGTGACTTCTTCAGTTTGACAAATTCAATTCCACCAACAGCCAAATGGAGTGTGATCTCTTTTCCTCCATCTTCATAACTCTCTCTCTTTCTCTTCCCTGTGATCATCCTTCCTCTGCCCCTGCTGCTGATTATGATAGAGGAAGTGTAGCAGCACATAGAAGAAGCAGCTTCCCAGAACACTTCTGAAGCTGCCTCTGGAACGAGTTAAGCAACAATGTGAGTCCGTCTGAGCTCTATGCACGTGTGAGTGCTCGTAAAATTTTTAAAAAAGCACACAAGATGATTCACAGAAAAAAGAGGGAGAAACTAAGTCTTTCAGCTTTCATTACTTTTGTCCTACATGTTTCAAAGTCACTTCCCAGTTTTATGACATAAAGTTTGGCTTGTTTTGAATAACAAGCCGAGACATGTTTTTAAATCCCAGGTTGTCGGTTGTGAAAAAAAGTGAGCATTTGTGTATCTGAACAAGAAGGGTAGTTAAGCAACCCTTGGCAGCAGCAAAGCTCCATAATGAGTCAGTGGGTTCTTTTTTACTTTCTTTTTTTCGAGATGGGTGTGCAAACTTGCTCTAATTACCAAACATTATTCTTGTGGCATAACTCTTTAAAAACACGTAAATACGCCCATAAATTTCAGTCTGAAAAACAGTGCAGTCAGCGTCTAAAAAAAGCTGTCAAGTTTTTGAAAAGGTGTGGCCTAGAAAAATATTTTTATGTACAAAGTACCACAGATCCACCTAACCATATGTTCAAGGACTAGGCACACACACACACCGTGCCTCATAAAATGTGTAGTGTGTGCATTAAGGGGGACTTTCCAGGCCAACATGACTGGTGACGACGACCTTCCTTACCAAGTAGAGATCATTTACACAGCTTCATTAAACCTCCTGACACACAAACATGGCCACACATGTGGTACCCGCAGTATAAATAAATAAATACAAACCCATTCATGCTTACACACACAGCCACACAAGCGGTTGCTCAATATGGACTCTGCCTTATCTCCTAATTGGAAAAGCAGATACACGGAGGTAAAGGCTGAATGAAAACACACCTAGTAATCAAGTCTCGCTCAAAAACTAAAACCCATTTCACGGATCAATGTCCTCTTTCATTCCTGCCTGTCTGGTGTGCACGTGCCCTCTGCTTGTCAGTCTTGTGTCTATCAAAGGGAAAATACTCATTACTGACCTGTGCATGTTCCTCCACTGAAACAAAAATGGGGCAAAGGGGAATGGAGGGCTGAGCTGGCTTCCGATTGTCTGAACTAACCTTGACATATCTTTCATAGTGCCGGCGGGTGTGTGTATGTCTGCTGCGAGCTGAACAACCCACACACAATTAGCTCTGGTGCCCACTTAAAAAACAATAAAATACCGCTTGTAAAACTCAAAATTAGCATGCATTGTGTAATTCGCGCAGTTTTCAAGTCAATGGGACTTATTTGTAGCTTCTTAAAGAAAATGTTATGTCTTTGCATTTTTGTTTAAACCAACTCATGGTTAAACAGTACAGTTTGGGAACTGATCAACTAATCAAAAGTAGGAATAAAGATTTCCTTCAGAAGGCAAGCAAAAGTAGGGCTGCAGAGAAGTTTGTAAAATATAAGCTGGAACTTCAGACACACCCACTGTTGAAGCATTATGTCATCTTCTAAAACCATTTGTCATCTTTTTCCTGAAACTTACTGTACATTCTAAGATCAAATCTCAGGTTGAAAGTTTTTTAAAATGGGAAAGTGAGATGCACAAAAATATGAAAAGTTTTTTTTTTTTGTCGTTAAAATGGCACCAAAATGCAAGTTTCTCTGACCACACAGGAAGGGAGGGAGTTTGGCCATAAGCAGGGGAGTGTAATTAATATGCTCACATTGTCAGTTCAGCATCAACAGAAAAACACAGACAGCCACTTAGACGAACTCCTGGGAACATTTAGAGTTATTTAACTAAGCGTTTATGACAGGTAAGAACCCCTCACCAACACAGGGGGAATATGAAAATGTCTGGCTGGGCGCAACACAGAAAAAGAGCGTCTGTCTAAATCTCTACCCTTTCTGTTCAGAAGCAAAAAGTTCTAGTCATCACACAAAGTCTCAGAGGCTTATTATAAAATTAACCAAGACCAGAAATCCATAATTATCTCTAATTAAAAACCAAATAAATCTTCACTGCAGCACAGGCTCAAACAGTGGAAGAAAGAAGCAAATGACACAGTAATATTCTGGGATTACAATCAGAATAACTGTGGCAGACATCTTCAAACAGATTCTGTAAGCACAAGGAAATGTACTGCAAATTCACTTTTAGGTTTAATTGTATGATAAAAATTGCATGGTCTGTTTGTTTTCAGAGGACAAAAGACATCACACCGTTTGCTTTCAGGTGATAGAATTCCATTTGTTTAACCCTGAAAAATTGCATATAATCAATGAAAACACCTCTTTTGTTTTTAAACTGTTCAGGCATTTTTAAAACAAGCTGTTTTCAGCCGGAAAATATTTAATGACACGTTATTGGGGTTTTGCGAACAATCAGAAGGAAACAATTAAAAAAAAAATCCATTTAACATTTTTTTGACTCTATTGTTATGAGTGGCAATTAAAAACTTCATCTTCACCAACATTAAGCTGCCCTCAGTATGGCTCCCCCATTGCTAATCTAGACTGATTTATTTACATTCTAATTTCAAAAAATGAATCTAGCCCAAACTGCATACAATTTGGATGATAATTTGAACATTCAGGACGTTTCTCCATTCTGTTCTGCTGTCTTCCGCTTATCCAGGGGCGGGTCGCAGGGCCAACAGCCTCTGACGGGAAACCCAGGCTTCTCTCACCCCGACTGAATCCTCCAATTCACCCGGGAAGATCATTTCTCAATATGTTAACATTTTTCCAGGCACCACACCCAAACTATACTCATCCCAGTTTGATGTTACTCATAAAAGAATTTTTCTCTTGAATTGAAATACTTCCTCATTCTTTTTAATGAGCGTATTTAATTAAACATAAACAAATAAAGATGCAATTAAAATTCTACCACAACTGAATACCATGGATTCACACATTTATCTTCTTCCATGATGTAAATCCATGAGGAAACTTTGCATGTGCAAGCTTTTTGGTGTGACTGATGGAGCAGTTTTCAGGCTTGACACTTAGTTTGTGGTTTTTGATAAAAACCCCTCTGTGTACCACCTGGCAGTAGATACCAACTGACAGTTATTTCAGGGACAATGTAATGAGTTCAGTCAGAGAAAGTGACAAGAGGGATGATTCATTTCTTAGAGGTAGCTCACCCTTCCAGACGGACATCAGGGAGTGAGCGATTGAGAGCGATCATCTCTGAAGCCATGAGGTTGAACTGGTTGATTTTAAACATCTCCTTCATCTTCTCTTGGTTCTCTTTAGGAATCACCACAGGCTTACCGCCTTCGCCTGGCCCATCTCGCGGTCTGGAGAGTGTTTCTATGTGGCAGAAAGCCAATCATTTTAATAATTTTTTTATAGAAAAGATGTTGGATAATCTGCTGGCCAAAGTTAAAAAAAAAAAAAAACTCCCACCATCTTTCCCGGGCAGCCCTCGTTCCTTTTTGTCGTCACACTTGTTGCACTCACTGAAGTAGAGCAGAATAAACATGTCCAGCATCACCCAGACCAGAGAGGTGGCTAAAACCACCTTACAGTAGGCGAACCTCCGCATCCTAAAGGAGTAAAAGAATACAGAGAGAAGAGAAAGAAACATTGAGATATTACTTTAGTGAAAGGTTACAGCAAGATGATGGAGACGCAATTAAAGTGTCTTCAGAAGAAATAAAATCTCCCACTCTCTTTTTTATAAATCCTTTCTACAGCATCACATCTAAGTTTTCTCTCAACCCTTTGCCTTTAGATCACTCTAACCTGTGGTCCATAATTTATCTGTGCTTCTCAAATACAGTTACCTCTGAGCCAAGAAACCATAAATCCTTCTGGTATCCATCTAAAAAAAAAGAAGTAGTAAATCTTTGTAAGATGTATAAGAGTAATTCTTTGGTTTGAGACAATGTGGAGCTTCATTAAACTCAGAGTGAGCAGAGAATAGATGCACTGCACCAGATTATTGCTCACTAGCAAGTTTCCATCTGCAGTTATCAGGTTTAATCAGCGCTTTATGGAAAGTTAAGAATGACTGTGCTGGGGAACTTCCTTGTCTCGCAGCATTTTAAAAAGTTTTAAACAAAACGATATGACAAAACTGGCTGTATCATCACATTTAGAAGATTATAAATTAATATTCTCTTTGTACATTTCATAGATAAAACCCTCATTGTGCTCAGTGCACACAGACTATCAGGTAGACACACACACATGGATCCGAAAGAGAAGCTGTGGTGGTAATTGCTTTTCTTTGGCGGTCAGTGAAAGACAAGACAGCCACATTAAAATTCCGCTGCTCTCTTTTCCTTCTCTCCTCCAGCGCCATCGCGCCTCACTACGGCTGATTCTCTGCCTCAATGATCCCTCAGGTTGCTGTGGTACATGCAGAGGAGAAAAAATTAATTTGGCCAGTTATTTCTCTCATAACCCAGAAAGAAAAACTGTATTTGTGCATATCTGGCTTAGTTAGGCTTCGCTCAGGCACCTTGGAGGATGAAGAACTGCAGAGCAGCGTTTAGAAATTCCACTTGGCAGGATTCTGCTAACATAATGTGATGTGCACAGCAAAACCGGAAGGATGGATTCCTGAGTCAAAGTTAGTCTTTTCTTACTTTTCACCACGTAGTGAAAAAAAATTCTAACAACACTGTTTAGATGCACTTATTTGATAAAAATTGTCCAGATAAAACTATAGATTGATAGTTAAAAAATATCCCACTCCTGTATGGAATTGTTTCACTTTTTTTTTTCCCTTCTAAAAAATAAAAAAAAAAAAAAGAAATTTTTCTCACGACTCACGACAATTTTTCATGCACCACTTTGTGGTCAGTGATTTATTGCGAGATTATAGTACGTACATTTAAAAGAATGAATCTAGATAGTGAAAACTCTGTAAAACTTTTTGTTTATTTTAGAGTCTGATGGCAGCAGCGAGCACAAATCTGGAATATTGCCCTGTCTATTTGCAGGGATGGATCACTTTATCACTGACGTGGCTCCCGGGGCACATAGGACATCCTGTAACGGGAGCAAATCCTGCTCCAGCATAAATGTGAGCTTTACCAGGATTTTTTGTCACTCACCTTCAGACCTGAAGCTAGAGAGAATAACCTAAGACCCAGAACAGATGCAGACATGCTGATAACTTTATCCGGCTTTTCTTTCCCTCTCTGTGTTGCTGTTTCTTACAAGATACAGAGTTCCCTTCACTCCAAAAGACTGGACTCTCCTAAAAACCCCAGCTATGGTAACAAATTACAGAATTATCAGAGATCTTTACTAACACTCAGCTATTCATGTTCGGTCTAAAGTCTTATGGTAACCGTTTGGTCCCTTTTGATTGTAAAAGTCTGATATTGCGATAGGATTTAAATTGTTTTTTAAAAATGTATTCATTTTATAAACCGCTTATCCCTGATCTGGTTGCGGGGGTGCCGGAGCCTATCCCGGCAAATTTAAGCCGACAGGCAGGGTACACCCAGAACAGATTGTCAGTCTGTCGCATGGCCACAAACACACCACCGTACACTCACACACTCATTCCTCTGGGCAATTTTGTAGCGGTCAATCAACCTAACATACAAAACCAGAGTATCTAAAAAAACCCACACAAACACAAGGAGAACATGCAAACTCCACACAGAAAGACCAGTGTACCAAGCCTTGTCCCACCTGGGATTCGAACCCCGACCTTCTTGCTTTGAGCAGTTTTTAAAAATAATAATAGATCTAGGTTGTCATGGTTTTTGCCTGAGCTGACAATGTACAGCGACATCGGGTTCGTCATTGTCAGGTGTCAGATATTAGTGTTACTTTCCGTCGAGAGCACACAGCATAGATGAACAACTTATACCGTACTATTATTTAGGCTATTATTAATCTTAAATAGTTTGTAGTAGGATTTACTTGTATTTTAATGTGCAGACGAGACAATATAATGCATAGAATGTGTGTAGATTAGAAATAATATTGTTCATTTTCAGGTTTATAACCGGTGGTCAAATGTGGTTAATTATTTGTCGGATGAAAACTGAGATCTCAAATTTGTATCTAAAATATCAATATAAACAAAAAGAACAAACACGAGTTATACCGATTTGTGCTGACTGGCATTTGTCCATTTGGATGGTTAAAAATTTACAATAAAATCCAAAGAGTAACGATATTGCAGGTCAGACACACAATCCTTGGCTCTTCTAAAATGCATCTGCTTTATGAAGCTGAGTTAAATCTACTTTCCTGTGACGCACAACTCATCTCTTTTTCTTTCAGAACCAGAGTTTTGATGGTGTTGAAAGCAGAAGAAATAAAAATAATTCACTCAAAACTGCCGGGCTCCTCCAGGTGAGCCAGAATGACAAAACAACGACGACTCTAACGGTAGGATGGTGAGCGAACCGAATCAAACATACATCCACTAATTGCTGCCAGAATCTGCTATTTAAAATGTGAACAGCCTGCAGAAGTGGTTTCCAGCAGCTTCTCAAAAAAGCTGCTGGATGTTATCAAAAGATTTGAGAAGATATTTATATTTAATTAAAATCTGCCCCAATCTGATCTCCTCTAATGATGGCTGAAACCAAGATCAAACTCTTAAAAAATATCCTAAAGGGGTTTCCTTCTAAAAAAGAAAAACACAGCAGCCATGACTTGGGATTAATTTATCTCTTATGATAAATGTAACTGCAAAGCTAAAACAGATTCAAAGTTTTATAACCTCAGATGGAAAAGCAATTCTGAGAAGGAAAAAAAAAAAGTAATTTTACTGGATTTTAATAAGTAAGGGGGAACAAACTGGTATGAAGTATTTTTAATAACTACACAAAAACATTTTGATCTTGTGTTGCTGAAAATATTAATAAATAATTACATGCAAATTGGCTAAATTACAGCATGTTACATCAAATAAAATAATAAAAATCCATGTCAGTGCAAAAATTAGTTCTTCAAATCAGTTGGAAAACCAGTCTGAAAGTTAAAGTCTTTTTCTATTAAGGTGATACCTACCTGTTTGCACTCATCCTGCATGAGTGCCTCCAAGGCTCCTCTTTAACCTTTTTTTTTTTACAAACTGGAATGTCATCTTTTAAAGAAACTGCTGTTGTTTAAAGGTTAACAAGAATAATTAAACGCCAATGCATCAAACAATGTGTCTGTCCTTTACCACAAAATGTATTTAAAATGAATGGTTGAGGTTGAACTCTGTTGAAGCAGTCCCACGTGTAAGGTTTTTAATTTCTTTTTTTAAATCATATTATCAAACTTTATTGTATGAATTTCCAAACAGAGGTCAGAGTTAGTCAGTATAAAAATACTACAGTAAAGTCAACAGGACTGTATCTCCCTTGCAATTATATCTTGTATCTCTCCAAGGATCTGACAACTTGGAGGTAATCCTTTAAGTTGATCGACATTTGGTACTGAGTAACTGTGAGCAGTTTCATTAGAATCCCTTCCGTGGTTTGGAGATAAACTGTTCACAAGAATTTCCAACCTCAACCTCTGTGAACTTTTGCTTTGGTTGCATGACCCTATAAACCTGATCAGTTCATCTGTGCTTGGTACTGAGTTAATGTGTGAAATTTTATTAAAACTTTTTAAGTCGTTTTGGGGTACACAAAAAGTGTTATGGAGGCACAGATGCACAAATAGCCCGAGTGCTTAAAACCTTCTCCACATTCTGTGGGTGGAGGCATGAAAAAATGTGGACTGTTTTCGGTTTTTTAATCTATGTTCAAAATACAAAAAAGATTAAAATAACCTACACAAAAATTGAATCTGACATCTTGAAAGCATGTTCAGATTAAAATAGTTTTAGTTTTACAGCGATGCCGTTAACTGAAGAACACATGCCTGTTCTTCATTATGAAACTTCATTAGCATTACCTTAGCCTAACCTCTCGCTCTGGTCCTAATTGTCATAGCTGCATACCCAACCTGAATGTTTAACTATGTTCTAACCTTCAAAAGTCTCTCTCTCTCTCACACACACAAAGAATTGTGCAGTTTAATACATGCACAGAAGATGAAGTGACAGTTGAGCGCGATGACAAATTGCCCTGGTTTATCTTTTGATAGGAAATCTCTCCGTATCTCTTTCCCTTGCCATTTTTTTGCAGCAATTCATCTTCAATGTTTTCTTGTTTCCTACCCCAGAGCGCCTCATATTTTAGGGTTTGTGGTGCTTTTTGATGAACAAACACAGTCTGGTTTCACTCTGCAGAACAAATAAAACCGCTGAGAGAACACAGTGTGATCCTATGAAATAATAGTTAGAAAAATTCCTAGTTCATCGAGGACATCCTGGCAATCGGATGCTAAACTAACTCCTGTTCTCCCATCAAAATTTTGAAATTCCAGAAGGAAAAGGAAGATTGAAATTGATCTGTTCTTGCCCTCCTTTTCCTACTTGTTTCTGGGTCTTTGAACACTGCTGGAACCTCAGTTGATCTCCTTGTAATAACACCACACTGAGCCAAAATTTTGCTGCATCTCTCTTTTCATGGCGGCACAGTGGCCTCACATTAAGAAGGTCATGCGTTTGAGCCCCATGTGGGGATGAGGCACAGAACACTGGCCTTTTTATGTGGAGTTTGCATGTTCTCCCCGTGTATGCGTAGGTTTTCTCGGGGTACTCCGGTTTCCTCCTACCCTCCAAAAACATGCATGCTAGGTTTATTGGCCACAACATGATTGCCCCTAGGATTGAGCGTGTGTGTGTGTGTGTGTATGGTTGTACGAATAGGTCGCAAGGGTGTACCCCGCCCTTCACCTCAAATCAGCCAGGATGGGCTTCAGCACCCCTCGCAACTTGTAAGGGATAGACGGTTAAGAAGGTGACTGACTGATGGACTGACTGATGGAATTACACACTTTAAAATTTATGTTTAAGATAAAAAAAAACATGATGTCAAACTCTCTACAAAATATGTTTATTATTAGGAAAAGTCCATACGAACTAAGAGGAAATGATGTGTTCATTAAAAATAAATTTAGAACAAATGTTAAAAAATTCTGTATTTCTATTAAAGGTGTGGATCTTTGGAATAATTGTGATGATGAACTTAAATTGTGTTTAAATCTTTTATGTTTAAAAAAGAAATTTAAGTTATTAATACTTAAAAAATATGCAAGTCTTGATGGTTAAATTCAAGCTTCTATAAAAAGTAAACAATTATGATGTGTTATGATTATGTTATGTGTTACGATTATGTGTTATGATTATGTTATATGTTATGATGTGTTATGATTATGTTATGATGTATTATGATATTATTATGTTATGTGTTATAACAATTATGATGACTTAGTATTTACTTATGTCTTTTTGCTTTTATTATGACATAAAAAAAAAAAAGGGTCGGCGTAATAAGCGTTTGCTTCAGCCGTTACCTTTTCGGTCCTTTGCTGGAATATGGTTGTTTTCTTTATTTCATTGATATGAGGTTGCACTGTGACCGAAATAAATAAATAAATTTAAAAAAAAAAATTCTCTTTTCATACTCCCCAGAGCACACATAGCTCCACACATATGCAAAACATTAAAACTCACCTTGGAAACATGTTAAAACAGAGGTATTTAATCACAAGGATGCATTCAAATTTATTCTCAAATCTATGCCAGAATGTTTTTTGGTTAAATTACAAGTTTTCCTACATATTATAAATCTATTCCATGAGTGTGTTAGATTACAGAGAATGCAGAAGTGGTAAACATCAGTTTTTCAAGCAGTAGAAAAGATAGAAACATTCCAGTTCCTCCAGCTGTCTCTGAGCGATCGTTCTTAACTCACTATGTTTCTAATCAGGCATGGAAGACGACCCCTCAGGTCTTCTCTGTGCTCATGCCAGCCTCAGGCTCTGCTCGGTGTGTGTGATTTGCATGTGTGTTTCACTTAAGTTTACATTTCTTTGAAGTCTTCTTTTACCAGCCTGACTCCATGTGACATTAAATAGAGATATAATTCCTCATCGCTCCCACCCCACACTCCCGCTAATCCGTTACAATATCATGCTTCATCTGTTTTTCTTTTATTTCTTCATGCATCCTAACTATTCGTTAAGCCCGATCTCTCCCATGGTGATGTTGTCTTTCAAGAGTGGTTTCCATCACTACTTCCCCACATGAACACAATTTCCACCTTCACATCCTTCTCTGTGTCTTTCTTCATCTTTCCCTCCTCTCATACCCTCTAAAGGCTTAATCCCTCTTAAGAGATTGCGCAATCACAGCATCTCACAACCACTTGGATAAACTCAGCAAGAGGATACTGAATTTCACTCACTTCACATTTTATGGTTGAAACTGTGGGGTTTCTCTTCTGGGGATTTATGTTTATATGTATCAGAGAAAACTAGAAAGAAGGAAAGTATTGCATCTGAACGAGAGCCCAGGAAAAAGGAAAATCAGTAGTTTATGATGCAAAATTCTAAAACAGAAAAAAATTACCATCAATCAATATTCAACTTTAACATTTTTTTTTTTTTTATCATGAGCGGATTCCATTTTAGCTTAATTCTTTCTGACGCATCTTAAACAAGAAAACCAGCAGTGGTTCTATTCATGTTTGCAAGATGTCCTTGGGTCACATGATAATCTCGCTGGTTTCCAAGACAACACTGAGGGGAGTGTTGATTTTCTGTGCAGTCGTAGTGTCTCTGAATTGGAGCAGAACAAGGCGCAGCCTAATATAAGGGGAGCAAAATGGAATGAGGAGGCCTGAAGCCCTAGCCTCACACTGTGGCCGAGATATGCTATCAGACGTGGCAAAATGGCTCAGGTCAATTTATCAGATCATAGCCTTGATCCCAAAACACAAACCAAATTCATGGAGGAAGTGAAGCAAAGCAAAGACAAGATGTGGAAATATAAGACAAAAAAGAAAAAATAATTGTCAGATGCAGCTTTTTTTTAGCTGCCTTGGTCAGTAAGGCAGCTTGATGTAAAAATGGTAAAGAGTAAAAGAACTGCCAACAGCAGCGTAAAAGTCCCAGCTCAAATTGATTACCAATGCAAAACTTGGCTCCAGAGCCAAGTGGAATTACACACTTCAATCTCCAATCACTGGGGCATTTTTGGCCAAAATCAATACGCATTACTGTCACAGCTGGTGTTCCTGTAATGGCCAGACAGAGCACAGCTGGCTGTCCACAACCACACATGAGGGAACCCTGTGCATCCATGTTAAGTAAGTGATTAAAAAAAGAAGATGGACCATGAATCACCAATCCTGCCTCTTAATTTGTTTTTGTTTTAACATTGTTGCTTTCTCCTTTAACATCAACATAATTTGCACAACCTCGTATACTGCATGCTAATTAGAGTTGACATGTGTTTGGCTTGCACCCCGATCAAATCATTACACCTACAGCTTGAACTGTCTGACCCTGCAGGTTCGTATTTGGTGTTGCTGCTGGACAGCTGTGGCCCTCCACTTCCACAGTTGCTGCTTTTTACAACCAGGAGAATTTACACAGACCTGGCATCGTAACATGGTTTTCTCCTGCTTACTAAACCACTTGGCTGACTTTGGATGAAATATAAAAAGGTAGATAGGTTAAATAAATCAGGGTTATTGGACAATAATTCTAATCTAATTTATATCTTAACCTTATTTTCTAACTTTTTTAACTCTAATTATCAAAATCTTTATTAGAAACGTTAAAAGGAATGTCCGTAAGTTTTTTAAATATGAGGTTATTTTTGTACAGCCCTACACTACAATACTGCTTTCTTAAATATGCTTTAGAAAAAAAAACTGAATTAGAGACTCAATGGCCATTATAAAGTACCACAATACAAAACAGATGTAAGAGAACTTGTTTTTAAAATAAATTACAGGGCAAAAAAGAGCTGGATTTTGACAGCATAGGGACAGTGAAACCACATCTGTCTGCCTTGATAAGTCATTTTTCACTCTACAGCTGTAATTTTAGTAAAGCACTCCTTGCCAAATAAAGTCTGAAAACAAATACAAAGCCTTTTGATTTTAAGTTTCCAAAGTTTCCAGCATTGCACAGCTGTTAAATGTTCCAAATTTAAAAAAACCTGTAGTCATTCCTTCATTTGTTTATCCCGAGCACATGTTGAAATATCCAAACACTATGCGTTTGCTCAACTGCCACTATTAATCTCACACAAACAGCATACTCTTTATGAACCTTGAGATGATAATATCACAATATACTCAAACAATAAATATGCTAAACAACAATAGGTGTTTGCAGATCAATGTGATCTTACTTCACTGACAGGAATAAAACATGAGCCAAACTGTTAGCACTAGTTCATTTAACCAGATATGATGGTGTTCACACGGCATACAGATTCTCCTCCGGAGATTAATATTCACTGGCTATTTATTTGCTGCAACGCAGGTTTTATACATTCCTTATGTACGACGGAGGCTAATAAACAAGTGCCTTACAACGCACGCGCTATTCATAAGCATATTGGCACATGCTGTAGTCCCAGCTGTGTGGTGTACTTCGCTACATATTGTACACTTCCTCTGCATACAGCAAAAAATGGAAATAGATCCACTATAAATCAAACTAAAAATATTCATGACAGTTTATACTTTGTATTAATCAAAGACAACAAGACTAATTTATTGGGAAAAAAAAAACTATTTGTTGATACAACGCATTGTATTTATATGCTAATAGCAGATTTAAAAACAAAAAATACTACATGATTAATTACATAATTCACCCCAAACTCCCCATGTTTGCTCATGACTGCAGCAAAGATTTTCTAAAATCACACGCAATCTCTGCATGTAAACACCACAGCTGTAAAATATCCTTAGGGAAATACTGCATAATCTTGGAGCTCTGTTTGAACATGCAGTCTCCCTTCATGGCCAAAAGTTTTGTATGTAGCCCTACCTTTCCAAATGGCTCAAGGTGTCTCTGGTCAGATGTGCAGGGTGCTCCACCAGCTGAGAGGGTGGAGCCTCAGGGATCCCACTTTCTCTCTTGTTTGTCAGTCAAACATGCTCCTAAAGAAGAAAAAAATGGAATAATCTCAGTTTGCGGAATGTTATAAAGTCAATCTCTAAGTTAATATTTAAGAATTCCTTCTGTGTGTATCATCACAGTTGAACATGTCTAAACTGTGGGCTTTGGAAAGTAGCTTGTTCTTTCTAAATCCACAGTAAAACTAAGTCTTGCATTGTGTTATAATTCCATCATCCTCACTCTTTGCACACCCATTCAAAGGTCAAACCCACCGAAAGTCATCCCGCCAGCTTTAAAGTGGGATAAAATAGAATGCGAAGCAGATGACAGAGGATTGTAGGGGCGGCGTGGAAATGAGGATGGACAACTGACAAATTCCCTGAACTGCTCACTTCACTCGATTAATCTGCTATTTTTGAAAAATCCACAGAGATGAGAGTAAAAATGACTCAGTCTGGGTTTATGTGCATGTCTGTCCTTCAATCTGGCCGCCGTCCTACTTTCAAGCTGAGCCATCGTCCTGGACAACTGAAATTTATATTACTGAAGAGATAATATGGCTGTATGAGCTTGTATTTCAACAAAAAGCAAACTATGAATCTATTCTTGCCGAGCCACACGCCCACTCCTGCATTAGTGACTGTGAGAAGAATGAACTGCACTGCAGGTACACTTTAGTTTAAGAAGGATCCTAATCACCAAAGGGACTGCTTTCCTTGTGGGTGAGTCATCGTTTCTCATCTCCTTCATACACTCCACTCACTCTCATAATAATACACACTAACTTACTTTACTCTACCACCCTTCTGCTGAACTCTTTGCAAAGTTTGAATAGAATGTAATCTATCTGCAAATTGAAAGCAGGACAAGTGAGAGCTTCTATAAATACCCACATTCCCCAGGCAGTGACAAAATAAACGTACAAAGCTGCATACACAACACAGCAGTGCAAATAGCAAATCATCTCTGTCTTTGCGGTGCAAACGTCTTCCTCTTCTGATAATTGCCATCGTTGCTATGCTATGCGGTAGCACAACAGCGAGGAAAGCAGACATCAGGCAGATGTAAGAATATATCTCCGACACTGTCGAGCTCTGTCTTAAAAGTACAAATATATTTCTTTTTAAGTAAAAGCCTGTGATTCTTAACCCCACAAGACATTTTTGTAATTTGAAACTCCTTCCCTTCTACCTAATCTTAACATTGATAAAAACTGCTTCCTTATTTTGTATAAAAAAATTAAAATGAAAAATAATACAAATGCATTGCTGCTATTAGTAGTCTTAGTTTCACAAATTTCTATTTGTTTAAAACACTACTAACTAGTTTTTAAATATGGTCTTGTGCATTAAGCATAGAAGACTTGTATGCAATTTATTTTGTACTATCAGTCAACTCCAATAAGAGCAGCCAAGTTATTACTCTGGTAGTTCTGTTTTGGGGAAGGTTGTAGTTTTTTTTTTTTTTTTTCAAATAGGCCTGTGCAACTCTGCACCAGTTTATTGGGGTTGTTCGAAGTGTGACAACTGAAGAGATTGTACACTTGTCTTAATAACTGAAGACAGGCAATACAGTCCACACCTTTAAACCTGGCAATGCTTCTGCCCATTTTTAGAGACTATATGATTAATTTGTTCAGTTCATGAGAGCTGATCATCCAATTTGATGCAAAGGCACTTTGTTCCAACTGCAGAGATTTCTAACATCATGGAACAGATCTTTTGCAAATATTGAAAATAAAAGTGGACCCAAATTGCTGCCTTGTGGAATTCTACATGAATGTCTTTCAAGATACAATGCTGGAATTATTTAAAATCCAACCACGATACGATTAAGTATAGTGAGGAAGAAACAGAAAAACAAATGATGGACACAGTGAGTGTAAAGACCTCAAAAAGCAGAAGTGAAACTGAAACTAAACAACTTACCTTGCCCAACTGTCTAAAGAGTACCTAAAGTACCTTAGTCCGACTAACGTAGTTTGGGTTTTGGAAAAGTGATGAATGAGTAGTAGTTCAGGAGGTTAACACAACAGCACAATACAGAACTAATTTGTTTCACCCCAGTGAAATGCAGCCAGTATGAAAATACTTCGGTTCAACAAGATCTCAACATTGACTAGAAGTGAATATCGGAAAGAACCAATCAGAGCTATAAAAAAATACTTTTCAGTAGAGTACTGTTTAGTGTTATCATCAGGAGTAAATCTGATTCAATTATTTGTATTTGTTAAAAAAGTTGCAATTATTGAGCATCATAAAACAATATCCACAGATTTTCAGTTGAATAGAAATGTAATTCTATTTCTGAATGGCTACAAAATGCAGCGCCACTAAAGCTCACATAACTACTCAGAGTCTGTCGGCCATTCATTAAGGCAAAAATTGAGCTTGTGGGATAAAAACCTGATGCAAAGCAATGAAGCAACGTTCTACTCATCTAAAAGCTGTGTATTCCAAGATTAAGCTTATGAAAATGTTCAGATCACACCTTGAGGAGAAAACTAACTTTTTAAAAAAATTCTTAGCCAGGAGATCAGAACATTTTATCTTTTTCTTCGCTAACATCAGTTTTCTGCCTTCACATTTACCCGGATGACTTTAAGAGCTAAATTAAATCCGCTTCATTGTTTGAACACTGTTTCATTAAGCCATTTGGCTTTTATCCAAAGCAACTTACAAGTGAAGTTCAAGACAGGTAATGACAATAAAACCTCATTGTAAGGCTGAGTAAAATAATTTACATATAATCTTTAAGAAAACATTACAAACTTAACAGTTTTGACATTCAACTTCTGAGAAAGATTCTGGAAAATGTTTCAACACAGCAGTAGATCCTTAAAAATAAATATAGGTATTCAGGAAATTTGCGATAATTTGAACTAGAGAAAAATCCAATTGGGGGACTTTTAAATTATGTAATCTATATTATAAAACTTAAATAAAAACAATAACAGCTGGTGTAGTCTTAACCTCATGATGCTGTCTTAGTTTTTCCTTCTTTTGGTTCTCCACACTTTTCTTCCCTCAAGCTGAGATCAGCTGTGCAACCACACAAAAATTGTAGCCAAGACTGAGCCTTCGTCATCCGACTCTTTCTTTTTATCTGTATTCCTACAACGCGCTGCTTGTTATTTGTCCATAACATGTAACAGTCTTTTTCTCCAACACAGGCCTCTTTCCATGTGGTCCGGGTCAAAGTAGTTCCTGTTGTAAATCAAAAACACCAGCAACTGTGACAGAATAATGAATGCAGAGAGGAGGAGGAGCTCATTGGCAGACAAATGAAGAAATCTTTGTGAGCAAATCCAACTACTTTCTGCAAGCTGAAATCTTGTGGAAAAGCTTAGGACTGTCTGAGGACACTTCACACCTTGCATGGGGTAACTTGGCAAGAAAAAGTGGAACGAGGCTTCAAAGCAGATTGGGAGCTTAACAAGGTGGAAAAACTTCGAAATAACTTTTTTTCTGGACAATCTGAAAGTTAGAGTGGATTGGAAAAAGTCTGGTAAATACTCCTGGGTTCACTGTAAGCACCTTGCGACAAAATGCTAACTCTTTTGTTGCACATACTGCCATGAAGAGACACAGGAAAGACGATGAGTAAAAGAAAGAAATGCCTTCTCTTGTAGGCTTGTGTAATTGCTTTCTTTGAGCATTAAGTGTTGGTTTGTGTGTGTGTGTGCTTGTGTTTGGTTCCCTGCCAGGGTTTTCTCTATGTGTTATGTGACTCTGTTTGTAGCATATGCTGTAACAGAGGGAGTCCAAAGATGACATCTTTGGTCATAGCAACAACAAACAACAGTGCCAATCCTGAGCCGGCTACACCTCCTCTCTTCCTCAACCCGGCCATCTCTTCAACCTCCTGCTCTGTCAAACACTTCACAGGCCTAATAGTGCGGGACAGGAAAGTCCTGGAAGGCTTGCAGCAGTGTTTGTGTGGACAAACAGTAAATCCAAGCTAAAAAGAGACAAGAGGAAAGGCAACAATATAATGACAATACACTATCGCAGGCAACTGGAGTCATAGCTCAACGTTTTCTGACAGCTTTCCAGGGGAAGCCCAGGGAGGAAAAAAACAGGAATGCCAGGAATAGAGCTTGTAGAAAATAGGTATGAAGCAGCTGGTTTTACATCCCTTGACACTGCACAATGTCACACTTATCTTGGATAAAACAGCTTGCAGAACAAGCCTGCTTAGCTTTACACAATAATGGCACTTTCTGGGAAGTGTGCGTCGGTCCATTTCTAGATAAATTGTATGTGCAAGCAGAGGTATGAAGATGATGAACAACCAACAAAAGGACAGACAGAAAAGGAGAGATGAAAGAGCCGAGTGAGAGACAGAAGGACACAGATCTACTTCCTGTTTATAGAACATGCAGGAAACTGAACTAGAGACCACTAGATCGCTGTTAACAAGCCTGGTTAGAACAACAATTCACACAGAAAGACACACAACCTTCCCTTTGCTGTGTCCTGAGTGATTACATAGGCAAAATGTAGCTGAAAACTCACTTATCTCTTGCTGTCCCGTGCCGACATTGGGGCACTTGTGATTTGTTCTTGGGTCTTTTTCTGACTGGCAGTTCTATTGAAATTGAATTCTAATGAATGCTTTATAACCTGGATCCCCACATCTTTTAGTCACTTCCCTCTTGTCACTTTACTATCTTTATTATTTTCTATTATTTTCTATGACGTTGCACTACTTTTCTTTTTCTTTCTGAGCACTCTTAGTTTTGTTAAAATTATTTTATTTTTATTTATTTTATTTTTATTATTTCTATTTTATATTTTTGCACACCTGTATCAAAGCAAGTTCCTAGTCTCTGATATTCTCCATTGACATGGCAATAAAAGCATTCTGATTCTGATTAACAAGACCAAATCTTAGAGCATGCATGCCCACAATGATCCTATCAACAGTAACAATTCAGGTCAAAATTAAACACTTTTGCCAAATGAGACCTCAAATTTTTATGTTTTCAAGCTACAAACACGGACTGATCAAAGTGTAATTTTATACTTTATATTTTTAAAAAATATATACATTCAAAAGCAGGACAGAGATAGTTTAAAATAACATTTGGACAACTTCAAAATTAGTTTGAAAATAAGTCAACAATTATAAGCCAATGCACATAAAACACTGTTTATTAGGTCACTCTGAGGAGATTAAAAGGACATATGTTTACAAAAATTAAAAAAGAATACAATTTAATAGAAGGTCTAACCCTGCTTCTTACATTTATGTTAATCTAGACAAATCTTAAACTGAATAAAATATAGAGCATCTTCCAACTTGCAGTTTCCAAAATACATTTTTGGCACAGAAAATAACCACAAACAGAGGTGCTGCACAAATTTAACAACTGATCCAAACTATTCCTGACTTAAGCATGTAGAACAAAACACAAGTTCCAGAGATAGAAAAATAAAACAGAAAATCTTTTTGTCTAGCAAGTTTTGAAAATTGTTGCAAACTGCATTGTTTTCCAGTTTATGCTCAAAACCATTACAACTCTCTTTCTGTGATGAGTGTCTGTCAACACCGGCTAAAATAGTTCAGATAACATTTTAAATATGTTTGCATTAGAAACTATGTGAGCGTTGTGTGCTTTTGTCTGCAGAGGTGTACAGAACTGGTGTGCAAGTCTACATGCGTTGTCAAAATGCTTGTTGTGCTGCAAATCAAACAAGTAAAAGTTGTACTTGAAATGGCACATTAGCATATACTAAATGAACAAAAAAGTTCTTTCTTTTATCTCAGAATGTTATTTTATCATACTGTAAAAATTGGAGTTTAAAAGTTGCAGGTGAAAAACAGAGCTTTTTGAAAAAAGTGGCAAGCAAAAATTTTACATACATGTATAAAGGAAAGGAAGAGGCTAGAGGTACAGTTATTCCTATGCTCTGAATGACAGGCTACGGATACGGACAGTCACGGATCTCGCCGGCACTCGCAAGTTTACACAAATCACATAAGTTTTCAACATGCTAGATGGCGGCACCGACAGAGCTCGTTTTACATGTCACTTTTGGTTCATTTCACTCATTGCATTCACTCACTGCAGCAAGGCTTAAAAATCAGTTAGTTTGGTTAATTTGTACATGAGTGAGGGTTAGGGCTACTCTGACCCAAGTATCTATTCACTGTTAAGCAATAAATGAATAAAATTAATATGAATTACCAATATACGTATTCTCACACGATGCCTCTACTACATTGAATATATAGATTTTTTTTGTACTAGACGAGAAAATTCCTTTCCTTTTCCAATGTACTCTCCTTGTCTGTAGCACACAGCACAGTTGGCTGGAGCAATGAATGCGATTACAACTACAGGCCAAAAACTTTGTCTATCTCTTTAGTGTGACAGCTAGAGGTCCAAATATCCATAGCCACTGCCAAAAAAGAAAAGCCCTCACACTAAATCAGCATTTTGCTACATTGGGTTTTACATATTTAGAAGACAAAATTGTACTTAAAATCAACAGAAATCTTTACATTTAGCCAACATTCCAGTTAATTAAAAATTTTCAATTTTAAGAACCAGTTTGTTTAGAAAAACTAACTGTAAACATGCTGCTTATTGGCTTTTAGCAGCATTTGTCACATGAGAAAAGGGTTTAAATGTAATTTTAAAAGAGACTGTAGGAATAACATACTAGGACGGTAGTGAGGAAATGAAGAGCACGATGAATTAAAGTCTTGACTTTAGATCCTAGTAAAATAAATAATAGATTGTTTGGTGTCTTGATGATTGCAGGTTTTAAAAGCCAATTAATAAATGATTGCTCTGTGGAACAGACTGGCAGCTGATCGAAGTGATTTTTTCTTAAACATCAAGCATCTGAATATGCACTAGGATTAATGACACCTTAGCAGCCATAATAATGTTTCCCATTTTAACCATCTTTAGGGAAAGGCCCAAAAAACATAAAAACAGGACCGTAAAGTTTCTTTAATCGGGTCAAACTCACCCCTTGATCAAATAAAGTGGTTTAGGAAGATAAATATTGTAGAAAAATATTTTGTGAAATAATCTTTACCTGAATAATTGATTTTGCTACATATACATACGTATAACTCTATACCATATACCTTGATTAGCCGTCCTGCAAGGCAGGTTACAACTCACAAATCGAGTGCTCGCTGAGCATCAAATAATGTTTCTGGATGCTCCCCTGAATACTAGACCATGCCCATAAGGCAATAAAACTTTGAGAAAGAAATAAAACAGGGGTAACTTCTGAATTAGACTACACAACTAGATTATGAAAGCAGTTGGCCGGATCATTCACAAACGACCAGAAGCTCAAAGTGAAATTTACTTGCAGCCACTAGTAGGCCCAAGACAGTACTGGAAATTTAGAGCACACAATGAAAGTTTATTGAAGTGCATGTAGTATAACAAAGGGTGTATGTGTGTGTTTGTGTCAAGGGGCGTGGTCTATTGATCTCATGACGGAGCTATTTAAGTGAAATATTGATAGCTCTGGCTTTGTTTGGAAATCTGTGTAACTGGATGTGTCTTCATCCTCAGAGTTGTATGAATAAATTTAGAGATTGTCCAGGTATTGATTGCACATTTTGCAGAAGCCATTGTATTATTGAAGATTAAATGATCTTTTCCGCCCTTTTTCAGATCTAAACATTTTTATCGAAGCAGTAAAGGTTAATTTGTTCAGGATTGATGAGTGTGAGGCTTGCCAACGAATAGGTAGGAGGATGGGTTTTATTGGCAAAGAGCACTGGGATGAAAATGACTAAGGAATTTCAATTTAAAGGGAATGATTGATTTAAATTTTGATTAATGTACATATTTTCTTCTTCAGTGTCTTAATTAAAAAGTATGTCTAGGGAGAGTTAAAGTAGAAATTTTGTCTGCTCCTGTTTTCATTGAATGATTAAGGAGTTTTATAATAAACAGATGATTAAGATGCTTAGTTAAAAATTAACACAAAGGTGGTGATTGCACATCATTTCAAAATAGGTGCAATTAACTTCGAGGTTGGGGGGAGGATAGCATAAAAATGGTTTATTCCTAGAATATATTTCTAAAAATGAAGTGTGAACAAAAACAGTTTGAAGAATAATTGATTTCTATGTACTGGTATTATTTGTGTTCATATTTCTTAACTCTGAGTGTTTACCACGTTTTCCACTGACGAAGTAAAGCACTACTGCAACAAACTGAGAATAGTCACTTCTATTCTCTAGAAATATCCAGTGTACCAACAGACAAAAACTTTTTTATGTCTTTTAACCTTTAGCAGATGCATTGCAGAAAATGTCATTTAGATAGCAGGTACGAGCATGTTTTCAGCAAAAGATTTACAATAGTTAAGTCTGACAGCCTATAACAGTTTCACCTTCTGAATCTACAGAACACAGTGTCCACAGTGTGGCATGGGAAATAACATCCTCAAACAATTTAAAATGGAGCCATGATTCAAATGTTGTTAGAATCATTTTAATTAATTTTTACACATTACAAAATGAGGGTTTTTGTATAGACTGATAAACCATGTGATTTCCAACTATTTTCAAAACCTGCTGTCATATTTTTGTCAACCCCATTTCTAAATGTGCAAGTTACAAGCACAGGGGACTACTAACTTAAATTTCCATGTTGTCAAAATCCTTAAGTCAAGCTTTCTTTTTTTTTTCGTCTAGAAAAGAAAAGAGTAGCATCCTGCCGTTATCTCCTGCCAGCATGTTGAGCTGCAGCTTCACCTCTTGCAGATTACATTCCACTATGTAGCAGGTAGAGAACAGAACATCTGACACGAGTGGCCAGTAAAAATGCGGTTTCGGATGGGATAAAGTAAACACACCCACACTTAGTGGGACAAACAATGAATGACTTGTTCTGCAGTCCATCAGCCAGGACAAACTGTTGATATGGCTGTCAGAGTGACCTAGCCAGAACAGCTCTACTCAAAGGGCCCTTACACACACAAACTCACAGACACTCAGAGTAGCAGCCTGGTAGCAGATAAAAGCTAGAGATAAATGGTTGTGCATTTGTATGCTGTAACTTTGTCAAGCTAGGCTGGGTAGCTTTATTTGGGAAAAGACAGAGCAGAGAAAGAACTTTCATCTTTTAAGTTTTTGTTTGGAAGGCAAAGTCAGCAGTGAGGGCGATATAATTTTTTGTGTGATTTTTAGAATTACGTAAAAACTTACCAAAAATTTGAGAATTTGCTTTCCACAGCGCTTAACCCTTTAGTGAGCAAAAGATTTTCACCTTCTGTGCTGTGAATGGACGCCAACGTTTCGAACTAATCTTGTTTTCTAACGTGAGTAGCCACAGATGCTTTCGAACATACTGTGGGGGGCTGAAATGTGGCTAAATCTTTTTATTTTCTTATTTATGCTACAGACCAGAAACGTTCAACCAAAATCATTAAGATCTGTTGAGATTTTTCAAAACAATGCCAGCGTGAAACATTAGCACACACGAATGTTTGGCCATGAAATGAATGACAGCTACAGCACACAGGGGTTTTTATTTTGGTTCAACAGATTTGCTTTCATACAGATCAAAATGTGATCAGATTCTTACTGAAGGGGTTTCAGAGTAAAACAGGATATACAACTCTCATACACTCAGTTTGCTTTCCTCTCAGGCTCATGGGAAGTGTCAAGATTATTTCCTTTGACAAGATGTGGGTTCAGAATGACTGCATGACAGCTGGAAGTGTACACAGGATCATGTCTAAAGATATGAAGAAATAGTCTAATTTTTATTTTTCGTAGGTTGTTCATGTAGAAGAAATACACATGTTGTCAGAAAATGTGTTAAACTGAGCAAACCCACTGGGTTTTAGAACGAAAATAAAGACTGCACCATCTTGTAGAAAGAAATACAAACCAACCCAGACATGGCATATAATTGAATAAAACCAGCTCACCCTGTTTTTGAGCTATAAAAAGATTTTAGCTTCTGGGTTTGAATTTATACTGCTTTTAATGCTTTCAAAATGCATGTAATAGGATTAATATTTCTAAAATGCATGGGTTCAAAAGAAAAACCCAAGAAAGTTGGCTTTCAAACAAACAAAAAGTACATTTAGCAAAGTTTTTTTTTTTTTTTGTAAGTCGTGAAGATTAATGTACTACACAACCATATCTCCTTTATCGTGGTGGTAGTACACATAGAAATCCCTGCTTTATCAAATCTGATTCATAAAAATGTGTTAAGCTATTTTGTACAAAAAAAGGCTATGAGAACTAAAATGAAAAGAATCCACTCTTCTCTCATCGCCACACCGGTGACGTTAAACAGCAGCATTAAAGAATTCAGAGAGACACACAACAGATTAACCACGGCAGTAGTTTTTTAGTTACCGTAAAAACATAATTAAAACAATGTTATTTTTTAATCAAATTTTGTGCATTTTCATAGGCCTAAACACACAGTGCACAAAAATGATAACAGAAAGAAATGATTAGTTGCTGTTCCTCTGAAAATAATTGGCAACTGAAATTGAACAGCAGTAGAAGTCATATGGGGAAGTCATTAAAAAAAAGGACACAAAATCATCCTTCCAGCCAGGAGAGCTGCCTGAGGAGAGCGTGTGTGATTGTGTGTCATAAAACTGTCTTAATGAGTCAGCAGATATTAGAATTTTTGCCTGTTTCCTCAACGGTGACTTAGAGATGGAGAGAAGTAAAAGCATCAAAACAAAAACAGGCAACTTTTTGGGGTTTTCTCTTTTTTAACTAGTATGTTCGGCTTATGTAGATTGTAATGAACTGCACACAGTTACAAAGAGTTGTATTGTTGAAGTTAAGCCGAGAACATCGTATACCATTACTCGATAACGCCAAAGTCGATATTACTTCCCTCTTTATTAAAAACTCCAAGGTGACTCTTCAGGCTGCTCTTTATGGACAAGACTGACTGAATCACAAAGAAAAAATGACTGTCTGCACAAAACAATTACTGCAATTACAAATTCATACAGGTATTTAAGGTGAATATATTACTAATCAATCCCTTTTAAATTTACAAAAGCCACATGTAAATAGCAACTCCAAACATTAGCTTAATTTCCTTTTAATATTAAAGCCTGCTTCCGTTAGCTTTGGTTTCTTAAGCAAATAATGTCTATTTCTGCAGTTTTGATTGCGTTGTCTTGGTTTTCAGATCGTTTTGTCTGAGAAAAGCTTCTCGCTGCATTTGCACATACTGCTAAGATGTGCAAAGTGTAAATCCCAAGGTGATTTTCTCCAATTACTTAACCTGAAAATTGCTGTTGTCAGTTCATTTGCAGCAGGGTGACTAATCAATTCATTATGTGGCTTTTGTAGTTTAACAAAATACAATAACATTGTGAAGCGTAAAGAGTAAAATAATGAGCTGAGAAAAGCAATAAACCTGAAACCGGAACAAACTGTGGAGTAGAACAATGATAGTTGCAATGCTGAAAAGACGGAACAAATAAAGTCTGAAGTACTAGAGGTACACAAGATAATTTGAAGATATATACTTTATTAATTAAATAGAATTGTTGCAAAACGCCCTGCCAGTTAGTCATGTAAAAATTGGTACAGTTTTCCATTTTAAGTAGTAATGAATTATAAAGAAATACTTACAAGTACAAAAAAATGACATTGATTCAAAACACTTATTCTACATCTCATACTCAGGTTAATTTTAAGTATTTTTTTCCACTCAGAAGAACTTACGGCTGATTAGCACTTAATTGCCACATAGTCCAAAATACTAAAAAGAAATGCATGCATTTACATCTTTCATTTCATGATGCCATCTCTATTCTGCAATCCGAGGCATAGGAAACCCAGCTGGGAACAGAAATAGACCATTAATTCCTTCCCAGAGAACAACCAATGCAGAAAACAAAAAGACTCTAGCTAGCAGTAGAAATAAACCTCTGCTGAATACTGCTGTAAATCCTATTTTCTTATCATTAAGCCAGCAGAAACACTGTGTTCATCCAGCTGAGAGACGCTGTGTGTGACAGCTTCTGAATCATCAGCAGGGGCTCGATATGCAGTTAAAATATACCATTCCATAGGAGAAAGTCACAGCGCTTTTTGCCTCCAGAGTTCCAGTAGTTCTACTGCAAGCATTTATGAGAAGTCAAAGTACAGTGAACAAGGCGGAGACATGCTGGGTCACTGAATAACTAAAAGCAAAGATCATGCTCTCACTGCACTATTTGAGAATGAAATATTCCCACAAATCAATTAACAGTCACAAGCAACATCTACGCACACGTAAAAGACACATTTGCGCACACCCAAGGTTTGTGTTGGCCTTTAGCTGGTTAGAGTCTATGAGTAGAGAAGAGCGAGCTGGCAGGACTCCCTGGTGGCGTTGACTGACCTACTTCTACGCAACTCTATCCCTAATGTGACCTGCTGGAGAGCAAGAGGACACGCATGCATGTACACATAAAACTGAATTTACAAGCCTACAAATTCTAGAGGAATTATAAAAAAGCTCAATTCAAGCAAATGACCTCACATTTCTTCTTTCTAATCTCACAATATCTGTTTTTCGATCAGTTAGGTCCCCACTATCTGACCTTGCTAAACAACTAATTAACATCTGGCTGGCCTTTCTGTAATGATCGGCTACATGTTTGACTTGCCAAGATGATTAAACAGGAAAGATATGCATCTTACAAAACTCACAGTACAGTATAGCTTATTTTGGTTTTATCTTTTAATGGAGATGGTTTTGAAAGCATGTGCATTCTTACATAACTATTTAGCGATTAAAAATATAGCACAAGTCTAAATGAGTAATGACTGCATTCCAAAAAAACCAAAACGTTTTCAACACATTATTGGAAATGAATAGAGAAACCACACAGATATTTTCTTTGTACAAACAAGCTAAATTAACAAGTCTTCCCTGCACAAAAAAGTCATTATTTTAATTATTTCTGAGCCAGAGGAGTGATTAAAATTGGTCAAATTCTTTGGATTTATATGAATGTCCTTTGTGTGATATTTGAGAATATTCATTGTGTTTCCTACATGTAAAAAACAGCCTCTTTCTTTGCCTTGTGAAGTTATTTAAGAAGTTAAATATGTATTTGCAACAATTTTCTAAAACACAGTATGGCTTTATGAATGGGTATCGCTGGTATATGATGTATGAATTCATTCCGGTGTCTCATATTCAGACTCTCATGCCATAATAGGTAAGCTACTGGACAGCACTGCATTTTAAGGTTGTAAAGATTTGCAACACATCGTTTTTAATAAGCTCGTGTGTATCAGACACCAAAGTCCACTCACCAGTCACGTTGGTCTAGTTTTTCCCAGAACTTGGACAACTTGGCAAAATGATCAATGGTCTTTCTTTGAGTTAAGTCTTTGGACTTGCATTTGGAGACTTTCGAGAAGGCTTTGGAGAGGATATTTTGGCTTGTAACTATATTTTAAAGCAAAGAGTTTAAGCCAGACAATTTGCAAATGAGTATTCCAGAGAATATGTAAATATTTTGAAGAAGTAACGACAAAATTCCAAAATTGATGTACCAGTAAAAGTAGTGACGTACCACAGCCAGAGAAGAAACCGCATACATGTCAGTTAGAAAAAAATACCTTTATGAATATTCACATGTTAGGCTGATTGGTTGCAGAAAAATTGCCCATAGGAGTGAGTTTGTGTGTTTCCTTGTAACAGACTGGTGATCTGTTGAGGGTGTACCCTGTCTCTGGTTGCCTGTAACTAGTTGGGATGAGCTCCGACAACTGTGCGACCCATTGTTGGATAAATAGTAACAAAGATGACTTCTTAACCATGGTTAAAATGAAGATGTTAAGAAGATTAAAATTAAGCATAAAGAGTGCACAAGGACAGGTCAAGATTTAAAATTAAATTCCACCATCAAGTATTGCTAGAAGCTAGCCATCAATCAAGCTAGAAGATTGCTGGTTTAAGCCCAACGTGGCTTAAAATATTGACCTTTCGTTTGCATGCGATCCCCACATGTGCACGGGTTCTCTCAAGGTACTTCCTTTCCAACTCTGAAGACATACAGGTAAAACTATCTGATCAAGACTGTGTTTGAATGATTTTCTGTCTCCTCTCCTTCACTTCTGATAGACTGGGTGTACCCTGCTTCTTGCCTGATAGTATTAGGAATAGGTTCAGTTATCTTGCAAACCAGAGTCAATGTTTTTTTTGTTTTGTCCTATTCCATAAATACCTTTATCTGTTCAAAATTGTATGAATAAATGGGATGAAAAAGAAAATTAAACTTAAATATCTTGAAAAAAAAAATGCTTTTCATGTATGATCATTCATTCACACGTGTGTTCTTATGTTTGATAAGCTGACTTTTCCAAGTAATGATGATAAGTGTGCATTTGAAGATAACAGATATAAAATACAAATTTAATAATAGAAATGTACTTGTGAGTCAACTATCTGCCAGAAAAACAGCTCTCATCTTCAAGACAATACTTTTATTGACAAATCTTTTTTTTTCAAATTGTCAAATAAAGTTTGTTTAGCTAGAAAAATGAAAAGTTTGAATTATTTTTTGTTTTCAAGTCACAAAATATTTAACCTCTTTTACAATATCTCTTGAGTGACAGCAATGTGTTTTTTCAGCCATTCTCTGACTTAACATGTTTTACAAAAATGTTTTCATCCAACAAACCAAAAATTAAAAAATTATCAGCCTGCCTGATTACTGATGCTGGTATTTGGCAATTTTTCTATTTCTATTTGTCCTGAATACTGTTCCTCCTACAGGGAAGAGTACACCAGAGATAAAAGTCAATCAGTGGTGGAAGCTGCATGCTTGCATGTGTGTCTGGGTGTGTGTGAGAAACGCAGCTCGATATAGGATTGTAACACATAAAAGCATGTGGCTAGCATGCGAAGAACACCGGTAATATTTTCCAGTGTTAGTCAGATTTATTGGCGTCAGCAAAGACAACCACAGCCTTGTGGCGTGGCGCAATTAAAGAGAAGAAAAAAATATATAGCAAAACTTAGTTTAGATTGAAAATGAATATCTGTATTTAATTTACAACATTCAAGACAAAACTAATTTATTCTTAAAAGACATTTTCAAACGACTGTAGCGGATTAAAATAGTGTATACTTACATGAAATCAAAAAAGTTCATAAAAAGTACTCAAGAGAATTTACCTCAATGTGTACAATAAACTAGGCTGGATGGATGCTGTTTACAAGTATTTAAATGATCAATGTCACTATTAAAAAACTGACAATTTCATAGTGTGCAGGCAAGAATACAGATGACCTGCAACCTGGTTTTGATGACCTCAGAGTCACTGTGACAATAATGAAAAGAAAAAAAAAATGAATTACTCTATTCATCCCTCACCGGGGAAATTTGTGTGCTGCACTCCTTACACCGCAGCAGGCTGCCCTTCGACGGCGCCAATGGTGGGAGAAACGAGGGTTAGGTGTCTTCTCCAAGGACCCCAGACGGTGGTCTCAGTGGGAATTAAACCCGCGACCTTCCGGTCCGCGGGTGAGCGCTCTAGCGCTGATCCACCGTCTTCCTAAGTTCAATTCAATCCACTTCAATAAGTTAAAACCCTTAAAAAATATGGTGGAGATAGATGGTCAGCACTTTTTTAAAGGAAGTAATACAAATCTTGAAATGAATCCTGGGCTTAATTGGAAGTTATGTGCCCACGACATTTGCATCCTGTCAAGACACGACACTTCCACAAGACAAGCAGGATGCAGCTGAAAAAAAAAAAAACAGGCAAGAGAAACTGTCTGCTAAATATGACTGGAACCACATCAAAGCTCAGCCTTGAATACCAACACTAGTAACCAAACAATACATGAAGATCAGTTGGTCAAACTTATTAGAAACTGACTTAAGATCTAAAAAAAAAATAAAAATTTATAATTCATTGCTTTTAATTGGAAACATAGCTATCAAATCTTAAAGTTTATAAAACTCCCTATCTTTAAAGTTGTGTTTTGTCTTCTTTTAGAAACTGTTCATCTTAATGACCTTGCTATCAACTCTGGTGCTGAAGGATAACATCTTAATGATTTGCTGAGCACTTTTATATTTCAAGACTCTTTTAGTTCCATTTACCAAGTTGCAATGATAAAAGAAAAAAAAAAAATCTTTTTTTTTTTTTTTTTTTTGGTGGAGCCACAAAATCCAAGCTTTAACTCAAATAGGCATATTGCTCTTCGGCAAATGTCAAGTCCCAGTGGTCATAAAGACCCTGGCCGGATGTTTAACTTTCTATTTATGCGAGCAATGAGAAAGCCGCAAAGCAGACTAACCAAAGTTTTGGGAAGACAATCAGATCGTCAAGAGTTCCTCTAATGCATGCATGTTTATGTGCATGTGTGTTTGCATGTGTATCTGATCCGGCCATAGTCTGGAAAGAGGAACAATGGCATTCCTGTGCTCTGAGCTCCAGGTGGCTGTGGAAACCCAATCCTAAACCAAGGCTTGCTGGCACACTGAGTGCCGAGAACGCCGAATGCTGCTGCCTGCCTCCGGAGACATGGGTCAGAATAGCGCTATTGTTCAAAACCAGCTCGAAGCAATAAATGCACTATGAACGCACTCGATGACAAACACCAATATACACACAAACAGATTGGGTATAAGAGATTTTGACCTTTAACTCCTTCCCTGTCAATATTATACTCCAAGCAGCAAAATCAATGCAACATAAAAGCATATAAACTGCAGAATTGGCTGTTTTGTATGGATTAAATTTACTACAGTTAAAAACTATTTCAAACAGTTACAGCCACCTGTATGGCAATGTATCATAAACAGTCTTTTGTACAGCAAAAAACATTACGTCTCTCTTCCTTTTAATTTTATACATGTGAGAGCTTCACTTGCGTCAATGACATCTGGTGAGGTGAAAAACAGAATTTCCATTTCTACAAATGAACCTTCACCAGCTTAACAAAAATGTTTCAACTTTACATAAATCTCAAATTAGCCATTGCAAATGTGGGCATTTGCACACGGGAGCACATCTGCTGAAGCCTGAATACTTAGTCAACACACACAGCGCAGGAAACACATCTACCGGCTCCACGGCCTTGAAATGAGGAACATGATTCATTTCCTTTCAATGCTGGGGAGTCATGCTTTAACGCAGGGCTAAGTTCAGACACACAGCTCTGAGGAAAGACAGCGAAAATGAGACGCCCATGTCAGGAGACATGCATGTGTTCAGATCCTGTAACACACAATGTTCTCTTAAAAAAATTCTCAAAAACAACCAATAATCCTCTCAACATCAACCTTTTTTCTTTTTTTTTTCTTGTGGGATCATTATTTGTGCCACAGCGAAACTCATCTGTGCTCAGCTTTAAACCAACGGTGTAGAAATTGCCAAACATACAACATCTTCTCTACTGCACTTATATCACACACAGATTAAAACCATGTTCCCCCTCCCTCTCTCTCCTTTTGAGGGGCATGACGGATTAATTTAATTGCTTTCCTGCCAATCACTAGTGAGTGATCATCATCATCTGCTCTACAACTGCTGCTCTTGCTGCACTGATGAGGAATCTATTCTCTTATCTTTCTAGATAATTAAAGCATTGTTAATAAATGTTCACTCAAGCAAAACTATCCTCTCATCTTTCAGTCACTTAACAAGTCTTAGTTTGACATGCATACACATTCACATCAGTTTTCACCAAACCTTATAAAAGATCCCTTTGGGATTTAATTATGAGAAATGTGACTAAAGTCATTTAAGGGGTGAACATCTGCAGCTCTGCAAAGAGGTGACCCATCATCAACATCTGATTTGATCGAGATAAGCTGACAAAACGGAAACCTTCATAACACACACACAGGAGACAGAGTAGCAAAGGTTAAACACCAGTTTGTGGCTCATCTTTCCAGTTTGTGATGCAACACTGAAGTTCCCCAATTCAAGAGGAAAAATAAAGAGGAAACATCCAGCACATTGTTCCAGTCAACTTTGAACATGAGCTGCTTTCCCATCCGTTAACAGGATATCGAAAGCGATGCTAGCTTATCTGATCACTGTCATCTATTTGGATAAACCGGTTGAAAAAGTCGCAGTATTGAAATGCAGCAACAGTGACATAGTATTAACTTGGCAGTGGCCCAATCACCGCAAATCAGCAGTCAAGGTTGCGCGCTGTCGGTAAAACTATAAAAAAATATATTGCTGATCAAAAAACGTCTTTTTTCGATAAAACTATTAAAATGCCTCCACGGGACAGTGTGATTACAAATGAGTTACGCGATGAATTGACAACAGTGGTGTTAAATGGTGAGTCGCATCACATCTCCGTTGCTTGGCTGCTTCTGTCAACAAGAACGATCTGCCCGTAGCATACCGTTACCAGAGGCAAAGCAGCGGTTCAGAGGGAGGATGGAAGGAATAAAAACAACATTCAGAAGGTTTACATTAACTGTCCGCTTACCTGGAGTAGAGGACCACCTCAACGAGCCAGTGTGGCGCAGAAAGAAGACCGCAGGCTCCCAGCCAGACGAAGCCGACGCTGGTTCTAAGTTAGCGGGCTAGCTAGCTTAGCAGGCTAACGGAGGGGGAGAGTGGCTCCCTCTCTGCCGTCGACATAAACCAGAAACATAAAAAGAAAAAAAAAAACACACACATACACAAAATCCGGGATTATTGGCATGTGAAATGCCACCCCAAGAGCCGCATCAGAAATGGGAACCTATATTCGCATCCATAGATGAAGAGTGTGTGTTGAGTAGTAAATGTATTGCAGTGTGATCTGTCTGTGTGTGTGTCTGACAGAGAGAGAGGGAGAGAGAGGGGAGTCTGGCTGCTGATGTGCACAGCAAAGCATCTTTACTTATCCCTCCCTTCACTACCTCAACCCGGAAGAAATTCTACCACATATCCCACCAGACAGAATCAAGTTCTAAGAGGATCCAAGATGAGAAATAACCCGTTACTCAATTATTGATCAGTGACGCCTTTCAGAGGAACACTGATGTACAATCGTGTTTATGTATTGGGGAGACAAAATTATTTTGGTTACTTTTTGTAATTTATGTTGATTTTTTTATAATTAGATTTGATGCTGCAAAGTGGACAATGCATCAGTTTTATGTGTAAAGTCAGCTGATAATGAGACGCGTTAAAAAGACGCATTGCTCATGTTTTTAGCCGCTGAACGAAAGCAATCAACAGTTGCTTTTGCCGCGTTGCATTTGAGTCTCTGTGGTCTGAGTCAGGACGAGCAAAACGAAGCTGAACTTTTTCTGTCTGATGCGTCAAGAACCAATCAGAACGACCATTCTGGCAAACACACCCGAACCTCCCCCTCTTGATCCTCCCATTTTCTATTTTCGCCGCATCCGGTCCTACAGTGGGTGCAATCATTTTCAAGATGATTTTATATTCATATCACATCAAACTGTGATTGATATAAATCAGACATCATAAATTTACAATTGGAGAAACAATAAATATTTTGTGACATCTTCTGTAACCCTTCATTCCATGTTTAGCTTTTATTCTTGTCTTCATTTTCTTCTTTGACTTTTTTTTAACTCCAATTTCAATATTTTCACTCACACGCACAATTATTTATAAAAAATTAATTGTTCTATGTAAAAAGCAACTATTCCGGCATTTTTTATTCGCATGCAGGGGCGAATCCAGGATTTTCGAAAGGGGGGCGGGGCGTGAGGTCATTGACAAAACGAGCACCTGTGGTGCTCGCCAGTATTTAGGGGTTTGGGAGCATTCCCCTATTCAGAACATTTTGAAAAATAAGTAATTTTTCTGCATTTTGGTGCATATTTTGCCCATTGTTCATAATAATATATATATTTTTTAATTTTTACATACTCTGTTGATCCTCACCTGGGCAATTTGTGTGCTGCACTACTACACCACAGCAGGCGGCCACGACGGTGCCAATGGTGGGAGAAAGGGGGAGGTATCTTCTCCAAGGACTCTAGACGTGAACTCAATGGGAATCGAACCCACAAACTAGTTAAAGTAGTAAGAACACTTTTTTTTGTGGGCCAAAAAGGGGGGTCAAGAGGGGAAGGGTCATTCAAAAAATTTAATTTCTAATGGGATTTTTGCATTGTAAAAAAGACATCTGATATGTTGTTATTACATCCAGTTTTTAATTGCATGCATACGTTTATGAGTAAGTAGAGATATAGAAACAAATAAGCAAAAGAATATCAAGTGAGATTAGAACCAAAGATGACGTAAGCCCTCTGGCACTGTGTTTTCACATAGAAAAATGTAATATGATGTACATTATAGTGTTTGTTATAGTGTCTGTTAAATCCTTCATAAGTTTATTTCTACACTTTCCATTCACACAGCAGAACATCTAAATATATTACAAATCAATGTCGGGTTCATTAACTAAATTAATCTTTTCATTCTTTTGCCTTTGACAATGCATAGTTTGGCAAAGATTTATTTTATTTATTCTATAGAAGTGCAAAATCTTAAAAAAGAACAAACAAGATTTTGACTTGTGTTGTAAGTTATATTTTTTTTAATCCAAGTTTTATGTAAATACAATTGGAACTTGTCTAGAAAAACAAACAGTAGCAAAACTCTTTTTCTCAGTCAATGATTCTACAAATGGACAACATCAATACTTTAATCAAATATTTTTATTCAATTTTTCATGGAACTTGCATTTTTTTTTAATTATATGTAAAAATGTCACAAAGCGCTAACAGGGTGTATATGTAGAATTATAACTACAAAAAGGAAACTGAAAGGAAGCAATGGTAACAAAAAATGTATTCTTTTCTCTTTTTTTTTTTTTTTTTTTAACACACTGAAGAGTTACGGCAAATAATAAAGGTTAGTTTAAAAAAACTATCGCTACGATGTTTTGGCATTCTTCTCTATTTGCCAGTACATCAGGTTAGAGTCAATCTATGTTTGGTCACAATGAGAACTTTTCCTAGGAACATTTACTAACATGTTTGGCGCCACCCAACTTAGCAAGTCTATATTCCTCTGCTGATCCCAATTTTTGTTTGTAATTTTTACGTACTGTATGTCAAATTCTGTTTCTAATTGGAATGTGCTTTTGGGGTAAAATTGAATAGCAAACTGCATTTTATGTGCCAAAAGCCCTGTGGTTCAATTTTTTAGACTTGCAAAAAGAAATAGATTTAAGAGCCAGCATCGCTGAAGTCTTGTGTTTTTATGACCAAAAACAATATCTGCACAGACTAAAAACCTTTAACTTCAACTTGCTGAGGAACAGCAATGTAGCTGCCCTTCTGGGTCAGGTCACGCACAATGTTAGAGAAGTGTAACTCAGCACAATGGAAGATTAGATTTGTGATGAAGACTTCTTATTTGCATCCACCCAGATAAGTTCGCCTTCTTTCTTTTTATCAGACAATTTTTCTAGTCCATAATTTTAATATTTATTCAAATGAAAGCCAGACATACAACAGTGGCTCGACTTAGGCAGTGGACACACAAACATGACTACTCACAAAAAGGTTTCTCTCTCACCATTACAAATATCGACAGATATCTAGCACCAGTCAATGACCTGCTGGCACTAATCAATGTCATTTGCTCCCAGATGAAGCCGCTCGTGCCACCCATAGACAACTCAACCAGCTGGCTTTGGCTTACAGAATGTGCTGTAGAGCCCTCCTGACAGAATTAGTGCATATGTGAGTCTCTGTCTTTGGGTTTTCATCCCAGCAGGGTCATTTAAGCTGATGGCAGAGAAGTGTGCACAAACTAAAGCGATTAATCTTCTTACCTGTCTGTCTATGTGATGTTATCAAAAGAGAGCAGGTGGTGGAAATATATTGTGTCCTATTATGTACTTTTGCCTTTTTCTATGAAATATTCATGCATGCTCACGATTGAGGTTAGGATGACTCACAAAGTTATTTTGAAGTTTCTATTTGAATTGTAAATTGCAAATTGTAAACAACACCTGGAAAATGATCAGGAGATTTGACAAGTCTTTTTTGTCAGTTTTCCTATGTGTTACCAAAGGTTTGTTAATGACCACGATGATTTAGAAGTGGAAGAAAAAAATCTTTATTCTTGGGAGAAAATGTAAATATGTCTTACTACCGTCATCCCTGTTGGCTAATTATCATTAACAGTCATTTTAAATCTTTCTGCTTCAGTTTAAACGACAACTCACCCTGACTGAAATTTAGCTAATCTAAAAGTAATTGAGGTGGAGATGAGTTTAACTGCAGCTCCAGAGTAACACTATGGACACCACCAGATGCCATTATAGATACAATAATGCTCTCCTAAACTCTCTCTCTGGCCGTTTTATGTGCATTCTCACGTTCAAACACACCTTGAATTCATCCTGTTCTCATCAGATATCCAAGAGAAATTTATTTGAGGGCGGCACAGTGGGTAGCACAGTGGCCTCACAGCAAAAAGGTCGTGGGTTTGACACCCGCGTGGGGACGAGGCTTGGAATACTGGCCTTTCCATGTGGAGTTTGCATATTCTCCCCATGTATGCGTGGGTTTTTCCTGGGTACTACGGTTTCCTCCCACCCTCCAAAAACATGCATGCTAGGTTGATTGGCCACTATATGATTGCTCCTAGGAGTTATTGGGTATGGTTGTGTGTGGCCTACGACAGACTGGCGACCTGTTTGGGGTGCACCCTGCCCCTTGCCTTGAATCAGCCGGGATGGGCTCTGACAATCCTGTAAGGGATAGATGGTTGAAAGGGTGACTGATTGACTGAAATTTGTTTGAATTTTGTTCTTTGTGTGCTTGACGGCATTGAAAATGAGGAAACTTAAATGAAGAAAATGCTAACAGCACTGGTGTTAAACATGGTACCTGACAACTGTGCCTCCTAAAGCACGACATCTTGTCTGATATGACAACTTTTTATTACCAGAGGCTATGCCTGCAGATTTATGATAAGCTGGCTGCTTTAAGGGAAAAGTTGAAAAGAAATTGGTTTCTTTTAAGCCGAGTACAAAATTCTTTTGAGATCTTTTCAACACTTTATTTAAATATATTTGTAGAATTTTACCAAATCTATTGATCAAGGTAGTATTTATAGGTTCTGAAGACAGGTTAATGCTTTTTCACTTTAGAGCTGAACAGATGATCTAAACCCATTCAGACAAGGCTTAGAGCAGGGGTTTCAATCTCTGGTCCTCAAGAGGCGGTGTTCTGAAGGTTTTCTGTGTTCGCAGTTCAATACAGCTAATGTACAGTAAAAAAGTGAAATCAAAGTGAAATCAATGGCCAATCAAATTTGGCACATTTACACAATAATCTGGATCAGGTGTGTAGATGTAAGAATTTAAAAAAAACCCTTCAGGATACCGGCCCTGGAGGACTGGAGTTTGACACCTGTGACCTAGAGTGATCTAAAATGCATAGAGCACTATTCTGTTTTTCTTTTTTTTTACTACATGCAAACAAATGTAGTAAATTGAGTTTAAATAATAAAAAAATGTTTGTAAGACTTTTCTTGATCAGAAACATATTGCGGTTGCTTGGAAGTGAAGGTTTGTAACACAACTGCCGGTCACTGTGCTTCACATGTGATTTGGGTGCTAACTTGCTGCTAGAGATAATTGCAGTGTTGAGTTGCTGTAATGAGACATAATCTCAGGATCTGGAGAAGCCACTGCACAACAGAGCATCACCATGGCAACTACTTGAAACACTTACCTGTTTGTGTGGAGCTTGTATGGTTCTCTTTATGCAGGTGTGGGTTCTTCCTGCATACCTAAAGACTACTCTAAAACTGTGTTGTGATGACTGTGTGAAGATGTTTGGTTTTTTTAACACATTGTTCAATAAATTTTTGTAAGAATATTTTTAGGGACACAACTTACGCAAAATATTCACCAAGTGCATATGATACTCCAAATAGTTGGTTATGACAACTTAAAATGCTTCTTTTCTGGCGACATCAGCCATGTGTTTGACTTTTGGTTCATGAACATTTTGTAAATTTAAGGGTTTTTTGTTCCTTCCTTCCCTTTCAACCATTTTATCATAAATGGTCGCAGGAAATTTGACTTTAGAGCATGTCAGTATTGCCATATTCTAACACAATGTTCTGACACCATCACTATCCTGCCTCAGTGTTGCTCTTGTGGATCACTTCTTCATCTGTTTGCACACATATGCAGAACTATGCAAAAACAGATCAGGCAAAAAAAAATAAAGACCATCACAACATAGCTCAGTTGTGGGGTTTCAGTTCCCCAGTGCTGCTTTTAGTTCCTTGACATCTGAGAGGATGATGGATGTGAAGGAATACACTCACTCTCTCTTGGGCTTCACCTTTAAGTTCACTGATGATGTCATTGCATTGGACATAAGCACCATTATCAACACAGTCCCTGTCGTACCTATCAACCCATGAATGACATATATAGTAATTATAAGCCACATTTACAAACAAAATCTGTGTCATTTTTGTTTCTATTGAAACCCAAAACATTGGAACGATATCCAATGCATCTTAAATGACACCGTGAGGGATATGCAAATCCAAACAGACTGTCCAAACTGTCCAAAACAAGTTCTAAGTTCACAATTAGAATCCTGACATCACATAACCAAATTTTCACCACCATCTGAAAACTTGCCCCTTATGGAACTGTAGCAGTTCCGTTAAAAAAAAAACAAAACAAAAAAACAGCCTCTAGTAAGCTGCACTCATTGACAATATCCTGAGGCGGGTACATAGGGACAATGTATTCCAGCTGTCTGATGTGTTGGCAGGCATGTCTAATACCTCACTGTCACTAGCATTCATTCTAACTAGCCTAAAGACAGTCCCGATATTCTCTGTCCCAAAGAGCTCTGCGGTGACATGCCTGAATGATTACCAAAACAAAGCACTAACCCCAGTGTTTACAAATACTTGAAAAGCCCACTCATGAACCACATCAGGGACTTCATCTAGTCACTGAGGATCATCCCCGGTAAGCCTACAGGAAGAACCGCTTCACTGATAACACCATCTCATTAGTAGTCCATTTATCTCTTGGCCATCTGGCAGGGAGGAAAAATCCAACAATTGTCTATTTTCATCTAAACTACTCATTAGCCTTCAGTACCATCGTTTAACAAACAACAGAACCTTTACTCTGTTAGCTGAGTCCTGTTCTGGAAAACTGTGTCCTGGGCTTCCGAACTATCAAGATCCATCCTTCTGCACTGCACCCCAAGGCACTGTGCAAAGCCGCCTCCTGTTCAATCTGCTCGTGTATGACGTCTCGGCTAAAAAAAACCCCAGCTGTCATAAAGTGAAGTTCAAAGATGATAAAGGGGCGACAGGATGCATCGCTGATAACACTGAGTCAGGCTGAGGAGCTGGAACATCTGGTGTAGTGGTGCAGAAATAACAACCTCTGGATCAATGTGATAAACACCAAGAAGATGGTGACAGATTTCAGTAGGAAAGACTTCCTTTCCTCCTGTCTACATAGAAGATCTGGTGAAGGGCTCTCAGGTTACAAATACTTAGGTTTCAGTATAACTAAGAACCTTACCTGGAGCAGCGACATTTTCCATTTGGTCAGGAAGGTCAAAATCCTTTGCGGTGAGTTAAACTTTTATGCTCAAGAGCTTCTTATCACTCTGCGGTAGAAAATGTTCTCTGCGTCTGCATCACTGTGTGCCATCATGGCTGCTCAACTGCTACTGGCACAAAGGCTGTGGAGAGGTTAGTCAAGGCCAACGTTCTGTTTTCACTTCCAAACGCCACTTTTGACGTGGTGTTATTAGTCTGATCTGTAGTATTGTCATTTTTTATTTAAATATATTTCATTATCCCAATGTTTCCTTCTGGTAATAGTGTTTGTGAATTTCAGGGTTTCAGAAACACTCCTTGGTTATTGGTTCTACCCCCCAAATAATTGTGATCCCTTCTTTGTTTGACACCATGTGTGGAAAACCACTTGGCTTGTTGTGAAGTGATGTCCACATTTTTAAGCTTAGCTTTCTCAACATTAAAGAGTTTAGAAATCCATCTGCATTAATGTTGTGCAACAATGCTATTGCAACAGTCTAGAAAGATTTTTTGAACACACTCATGATAAAACAATCTTTTGTAATGCTTTGGTAATGAGAATGGGTTGTGACCAAACAGCAATTTGGGGATTACGGAATATGCTTGCTGATTACTAAATGCTGTAAATTTGTGTCTTGTAAAATACAAATGTTTTATACCTGTGGATCTTTTTTTTGCCAAATAAAGAAATTTGGCTTTTGAACCAAATTGAGATTTATTCTAAAAAGAAATGAAAAATGCTTTATGGCCTAAAACTGGTCATTTAAAAAAAACAAAAATACTATACTTTACCACACCTTCTGCATTTTGCTAAGTTTAATTCGGTAAAGATTATTTTACTGTTACAATTGTGAATATAAGTTTGGTTTTGATCTAACAATGATAAAAGATTTCTAATGTCAAAATATAACAGTGTTAAAAAAATTTTCTTTGTTAAAACGTTTTTCTTTATAAATGATTACTTCTATATTTCTATCACTCCATCACTGATAGAGTGATAGAAACATCTCTCGCTCACTGGCAATGATTCCCAGACACCTGACTACATTTGTGTAATAAGAAATGTATACATTTTATTTATGGATGAATATTTATAGATATAGAACAAATTAATTCTTTGAATTGATTAAGCAGCTCTTGTTGCATGATCATCCTTTGAGCTGTTTATTGCTGGATCAAATAATTTACAAAACTTTTTGCTTATTGTTAATTATTTTGCTGTGCCAAAGTGCAATAAAATGGTTTTACAAAATTTTTGTGTAAATAAATGTCCCTGTTTGTCAAAAACTTCATCTTATTTTAAATTAGTCCCTATACAAAAAAAATAATATATACAACTCCTAAAACTTGAGCAACTAAGGACAACTTAAATATTTTTTACATTCTCAAAAAGTATAATATAATATAAAGTATATAATATTTGAACTTCCCATACTCAAAATATAAGACATGACCAGTATGTTGTTTAATTCTGTCTGTGTGTTTTAAAGTAAATTAAACAGGATTAAAAATGTTGAAGAGGAATCTCTCATGTCAGTAGGTCATGCCTCCAGCTTTTTTGTGGGTGTGCAATATCCTTAATTTACCACAAGATGTCAGCCCAACTCCACCAACATTTTTTTTAACAACAACTTGGTAACATCTCTGGAGTATCAAATAATGTCGCCTAAGATTAGTATATTGTGTTTTTTTAAAGCTTGTGAATGATACTAAACAAGTTAACATGGAGAGGCAAACAAACACCCATACTCATTATTTCAGTTTTTTAAAAAGTGCATATTGTGCATACATTATTCTTACGCATGCTTAGATTATTAGATCAAATGCATGTGTTTTAGTTTAATAGAAAGCTGTGAAACTCAGAAAATACAAACACCACGTTATAGTGCAAATTAAGATTCTCCTTACTTCAAGGTTAAACAAGCAAACTCCACATAGAAAGACCATGTGCTCAAATAGCCTTCCTCTCTTATGTGAGGCCTATTCTACCAGCTTCATCACTACTAGTCCCAAAACAAGCAAACACAAGTGTATATATAGAGGGGGAAATGTACCTTGTACCTTGTACCAGACACAAAACCAAGAGTTAAATCCCACCTGTAATTGATTTTTTTCTGTGCACCATTTCAGAATGTGTTTTTTGTAGCATTAAATTATGGATTATGGAACACATGTAAGATGAATATAACAGAAAATTACAACTATATGCGTTTTTCTGTTTGCAATAGAAATTTGTGTATCATCTAAACTTCACAGTTACAGAAGAGGAAGATGTTGCAACGCCATCTGTAATTGTAATGTATTCTTTTAAAAAGTAAGGTTAAATAAAACCCTTCAGTTATTCCCCACCAGAGTCCTATGACATTCTTTATGACATGAAAGAGTATCTGGGGGAAAAAAGATACAAACAAGAGTTTAGTGATAAAGTTAAAAATCACACAAAATCAACCCTTTATAACAACTTCACAAATGATTTGTTGATTCTTACATGATAGGGAGGCGACATCAGCTCAGTAGTAGAATGTCCACCCTTAGCCTAGGAGAACCTGGTTTGATTCCGACTGGGCCCATTTCTAAGTGTCACTGGAGAAGACCTAAGCTCCCGTTTCTCCCACCATTAGCGCCGTCGTGGCTGCCTGCTGCAGTACACTGTGGAACAGAAATTTTCTCATTTGAGGGATGAATACAGTACATAAAAAATTATGTAGATTCAAATCGATGTTACTGACGCTATAAGAAGATTGGTTGGGAGCAAATACCATATCGGACAGTAAACAGTGTGAGTTTGATGTTTTGATTATGACGTTTTTATTTTCAAAAAAATAACTTGATTTTTAAAATTTTCTGTAAACAATAGAAAAGACTGTCTCAGTATTGTATAGTGTTAACAGGGCAGATTTTCAAGGGATTTAAAATATTGCATTGGAAAACATTTCTGAGAAAACAAATAATAAATAACTACACTTCTCACAAAAACTGAAGGAACACTTCATGAAGAAACACGTTAGATACATCAGATTTCAATATGAAGTTGGATATCTATGCAAATAATGACAGGGCAATGTCTAAGGAAGTCTTTTCAGAGAAACAAAAGTTTTCAACCTACAGAGGACTCAATTATGTCGACACCTTAAAATCAGAATGAAATGAAGATCTGGCAGGCAAGTTAATTTTTTCAAAAACTTAATTTTTGCAACTCAAAATGATTTTTAGTATCTTGTGTAGTCCCTATGACATTGTGTGCATGCTTGACAACATTACAGAATGCTCCTAATGAGACGACAATGGCGTCTCGTGGCATTACCTCCCAAATCTGTGTGAGGGCATTCCTGAGCTCTTGTACAGTCTGAGGAGCAAACTGGTGGCACCAAATGGACCAAAACATAATGTTCCACAGATGTTCTATTTGGGTCTAAGTTAGGTGATCATGCAGTCTATTCAATTGTTTCAACTCCTTTATTCTCCAGGTACTGCCTTCATACTCTTTCCACATCAGGCCGAACATTGTAGTGCATTAGGAGGAAATCAGGATCTACTGCTCCAGCATAGGGTGTGACAACTGGTTCAAGGATTTAATCTCGATACCTTATGGCAGTCAGAGTACCAATTCCTGGGCAGTAGAGGTTTGTGCATCTCTCCATGGATACGCCTCCCCAGACCTTAACTGACGAACCACCGAATCTGTTATGTTGAATAACATTGCAGGCAGCATAACGTTCTCCTTGTCTTCTCCAGACTCTTTCACGTTTATCACAGGTGCTCAGGGTGAATCTGCTCTCGTCTGTGAATAGTACAGGGCACCAGAGGCAAACTTACAATTCTGGTGTTCTTGAGCAAATGCCAGTCGAATGCCACGGTTCTAGGTTGTGAGCACAGGGCCCACTAGAATACCCTCAGGCCACCTTCAGGAAGTCTGTTCCTGATTGTTTCGGTAGAGACATTCACACCATTGGCTCTCTGGAGGTCATTCTGTAGGGCACAAGCACTGCTCAGCCTGTTCTGCCTTGCACAAAGGAGCAGGTATCGGTCCTGCTGATGGCCTGAGTACCTTCTACGGCCCTGTTCAGCTCTCCGAGAATAACCACCAGTCTCCTGAAATCTGCTCCATGTTCTGGAGATTGTGCTTGGGAGACACATTAAAACCTTGCAGCAGTTGGACAACCTGTGCAACTTCTGTCGGGTCAAGGAATCACCTCATATTGACAGTAGAGATAATTACTCAAACCAAAACCAGGACCAGTGGAAAACCAGCCAAAAAAAAGGCTAGAGAGCCAGCCACAAAAGGCTGTCAGGAGTAACTTTATTTGGGAATAACTTTAGCCAAGAAGGAGTAACTTTAATTGTTATCACTGTAGTGCACCTGTTATTAATGTTGTACTCATTTAAGAAATCTAAGCAATTTGCAAATTGCGAGGAGGACGTGAAACACGCGGTAAAACGTGGCAACGATTCAACAAGCGAGAAGTGTTATGTTTAGGGCTGGGTTCGGAAGGATGAAATTGCTTAAGAGCAGTTTGCAAATTGCGTATATTTCTAAAATGAGTACATTAATTCTATTAACAGCAATACAGCTGAAAGTTATTAACGATGCCCTCAGCTGCTTTACCATCAGAAATTTATCTGACAGGTTTAATTGATTTTATAGCCAATAAAAGAAAGTGTTCCTTTAATTTTTGTGAGCAGCGTAGAACGCTCATCATCTGTTCACTACAAAAATAAAAGGCTAAATATAACTTCATTTTTGTCGACAACATCCCTTTAATTTTTGAAAAAAATGTTTTATAACGGAATTTAACTAAGTCACAAATGGCCAAAGAAATTAAATTCAATTAATATTTTCTCGAAAGTAAAATTTTCAATTTCCGGGTCAAAATTATTCAATTTCCGGGTCAGGGATTGTTTACAAGCAAGAGTTGACACGGCGAGAAAATGTTAAAAATCTGTTTGCAAAACTAAATCTATAGTAATTTTAAGATTTTTCGATGGTAAATAATTTGAAATGGCGTCTCAAATTCCCATAACCGTGAGGCCATCTAGCGGAGGAGTGGCCGTTCCTCGGGGAAAGAAACGTCCCGTCATCTCTACGCTTTCAGGCGTTCAACAGAACTCTGGAAGCAGTAAGAAGAAGAAAGTACCTGTAGTAGCACCAGCAACACAATCACAGGTGATTATGCTTCTCACAATCACTAAAATTCTGTATAAATAATGGCTACAGTAACAGAACCTAACAGTTGTATCTCTTCAGTTTACAGCAGTGGATCATGTTCCTGAGGTGAAATCATTAGGATCTATAGACAGTGGAGTCATCAGCACAGAATCCACTGCAAAGCCTCCACCTTTCAAAGACAACACTTTTATGGTGAACATTACTTTGGCATACATTCGTTTCTTATTCTTAATTATGCCTTTTTAAAAACCTTCCGGTGTTGTGACAAGCACAGTGATGATGAGAATGGGATGATAATTTGTTTATTTTAAATCCATTACCACCAAAATGTCCGTGCTTTTTGTGCTTCTTTTTGCTGGACCTGGCAGGGAATACTGTGGAGAGAGAGAGGTGGAAAGAAGTGAGAAAGTAGAGGAATACTGTGCAGATGAAGAGATGGGGACAAAGTGAAGAGATAATTTGTTGTTGCAATATTCAGCATTACGACCAACCTGCTGAATTATCTGACGGAAAAAAGATACAAACAAGAGTTTAAACCAGAGATAAAGCTGGCACACACAACAAAACATTTTATAACAAATTATGTAGCACACAAACCCACATTACTAAAGCTATAATAACATTGGATGGGAGCAAAGAACATAGCGGACAGTAAACAGCATGGCACAGCATGGGAGTGTGAGTGAAAGTACATGCATACTATTAGGGCTTGTTATTAGGGCTAACAGATCTTCTCCAACCCCAAAAGACTGGACTCTCTGGAGGGAGAGACATACACATACTATACTGTATGTTTATGGGGTAAATATGGATTTTATAACCAAGTAATTACCTGTCTCTGTACAGGATATCTACTTTTTTACTTTTTTGTGCTATGATGAATGAACATGAGCTTAACTTCTTTGTGTTTCTTGTATCCCATATATTGGCAGCACTCTGGCATAGGAGGAGCAGCTGCAGGCAAAAAGAACCGGACCTGGAAAAATCTCAAACAAATCCTGACTTTAGAACGAACTTTACCCTGGCAACTCAATGATCCCAACTGTGAGTTTGTGTCCATGTTTTTCAAAATGTATCAATTCAATTATATTTGTAAAGCCCAAAATCTCAAATCAATTGTCTCAAAAAGTACAAAAACAAAGAATAAATGTAAGTACACAGTACACAAATGCACGGCTATAAGCTAACTAGAAAAAGCTAGCTAAACAATTTTAACACATTCCTGCCCTACGACCCTCCTTCACAATGAGGAAAGACTAACACAAAAAAAAAAAGGAAGAAATCTCGTGGGGATCCACCTGAAAGAGAGATCCCTCTCCCAGGATGGGCAATCAATGTTGATTAAATATTAGCTTATTCTGCTCTACGGCTTTATATCTGAAGAAATCAGTAGATGGGCTTCATTCTTGATAGAAACGGGATGGAAAGTTTACACTGTTGACTAGGATGGACAGGATAAGGAATGGATTCATCAGAGGAACAGAACATGTTAGAGGTTTTGGAGATAACGTCAGAGAGGCCAGACTGAGCTGGTTTGGACATGTGCAGAGGAAAGAGAGGAAGTACATCAGCAGAAGTATGCTGGGTTTGGAACCACCAGGCAAGAGGGCTATAGGAAGACCATAGAAGAAGATCATAGTATAGTGAAGGAGGACATGAAGATGGTTGGTGTGATTGAACAGGATGCAGGGGATACGGTTATATAGAAGAAACTGACTTGCTGTGGGGATCCCTGGAAAAAAACGCCAAAAGGAGCAGATCAAAGTTTACACTGTAAATTTGTAACTTTTTTTCTGTATTTTACAGATTATAACATTGATGCCCCACCCTCTCTGAAGCCAGCCAAGAAATACTCAGACATTTCTGGACTACCTGTGAGTAATAACATTTAGAAAGATAGCTTCACTTAAGGAAAGTTTTCTTTGAAACATACTAAATAATCCTTTTAATCTGTACTTAGGCAAATTACACAGATCCTCAGACGAAGCTGCGTTTCACATCCCCTGAGGAGTTTAACTATATCCGTCTCCTTCCCAGCGATGTTGTTACTGGCTACCTGACTCTTAGGAAGGCAACTTGCATTGTTCCATAGTGGCTGAAACATTGAACTGGTTTGGATGAAGTTGCTGGGTATTTGGTTAGAGGATATAGAATTCTCATAAATAACTAACACAGCTATGTTAAGAAGTGAAAAAGACCCATCACAGCTACAAACCTCACTTTGGTCTTTAAAAAGATCTTGATTATTTTTGTTAAAGTCTGCAAATGAATGTCTAAAACTTGTCTGTATCAAACACGTATCATTTCTTGGTGGCATTTTTTCAGTTTCTATTTGAAAACGTTATTTTTTAAAAGTTTGTGTTTGAAGAGGTTTTGTCATTAAAATATAAGTTAGTCATTAAAATACTGGATATTTTTTCAAAATATCTTTAAAAAAAATTTCTTGGAATCTTTTCTTAATTTTTTTCCACTAAATGTAAATTAAAAGATTTGTTAAGTGTGTGGAAGTGCATTTTTTTGGTTGTGAAGTCAATCACCAAAATGTCTTTACGATATAGTTTTTGATTACAACTACATTTTGTATCAAATTAAAAGAAAAAAATGATCTTTCAAAGCAGTTTGCTTTATTTCACACTTTGATTTATTGCAAGTCAAGATTCGAAAAGTTCTACCAAATGACTCTTCGCTTAGTATATTATTTTCCAACTATAAAATGTATAAAGGTTTTTATGCTGATAGTAATAGTAGATGAAGAGTCGTTAATCAGTATAATCCTCTTTTACGGAGATTGTGACAGCATCAGTTTCACAACTTAAGAATTTAATTTGGATTACTTTTCAAAAAACTTTGTCTAATGGTGTGCTACAGCGGTGTTGGACCCCAAAGACGTATATTTAATATTGTTTTCCTGGTTATCACTGACATTGTTTTCACAAATGACCGTATCTTGAGTTTCAGCAAAACAATGAATGAATGAGTGAATAAACTCTGTTCAGTTTCTGTTTGCTGACTAAAACTTTAAAAAGTCTGCAAATTTATTCTACATTGTTGTAAAAATTGTTTTTGCAGATTGTGATTGTATTGTCAGTGAGTGAAGTTAACTGATCTTTCAGATGAAGATAATATCCATATTTTGTATTGAATTTTATTATTGCATTTACTTTCATTCATGTATACAGTATATAATCAATTTGCGGAGTGGTGGTGCTCAGGTATTCCACAATTCCTCATAAAACTAGAAAACTCATCTGAGCCAAGGGCTTTATTGTTAGGTAATCACTGAAGAACTTTAAATAAATATTCTAATAAGACAAAGTGTCTTCAAAACGGCAGCTGACTTGTCATGTAATTTTGGGAGAGGGACATCACAGAAGAATTGTACAATATTGTTATCTAGTAGATAAATTTGGCATTTGTAGTTATTTGTGAGAAGTCTTTTGAATGTGACTTACTCCCTGATGATCATCAAGGCAACAGTTAACTTGTTCAAAGCTCTCAAACAAAATTTTCATGCAAAATAGTGTTTTCATTTATAGAAGATTGTCTAATTCAATCTACCCTCCTTATCTTATTTGAACATGTGTTCCCCCGGAGTGAAACTGAAGGCATCGGTTAATGATTAAATTACAAGTTCTTGTTTCAGTCTTTTTTAAAATGACATTTTTAAACTGCTTTTTTCTACACAAAGGAGTTTAATATTAAATCAGTTTCACCACAAGTGATCATGAATGTCTTCCTCTTAAATAATGAACTTTATGAAACAAGATGCCTGAAATGTGTCATTTGGTTTTGTATAAACAAATAAAAAATGTTACCTGTGATTTCAACCTTCAAAATGACTGAGAAAATAAAATTGGTCAGACCCCCAAAAGAGTATTAAAATATGAATAATTTTACTCTTCATCTCCAACTCAGTCTTTTTGTAATCTTTTCTACAGTAATTATAAATCAACTGCTTGTCATTGTTGAGTAAAATAAAAATTACTTTTGTATGAACAAATCAAGGGAAGATTGTTTTTGATGAGAAAAAAAAGCATGCTCAACTTCCTGAAATTTGTTTTCCATGTAGCCAAACTCTAGATAACGTCCTCATGAAACATCAACTGTTACCCAAACACAGATAAACTACACAAATGATTGTTGTACAATCTGTCCCTGTCTCAGCAAACGGCCAGCTCTTTTTGTCTAGTGTTGCTTCGTCCAGCTCGGAACTCTAAATGAAGCTGATGAGGGTGGTATAGTTTATCTGTTAGAGTCAGACCAGCATTTCAATTCCTGCTGTGGCATCAAAACTTCAACAGTGATTAATGAACTGCGTCAGGACTTCCTACTACCAAAGCACACAAGCCCCTGGAGTGTGTACTAGCAAGTTTGTGTACTTTCTGTGGAGTGAATTGTTTTTAGGTTAGGACTAAATTAAATAAAAAAACACCTCTAACAGTATGATTTTTAATTAGTTAAACATGATGAACTTATAGAATAACATATTAATAGAGTATTTGATAGTACTTTTGAAGAATTCTTTGCCTGTATATTTATCTTTTCAGTCCCACTGAAGACCACTTGAGTGTACCAAAGCTCTGCTCATTCTGCCATCCAACTCTGCTGAACTTGAAGTCTGAATGAGTCTCACAGCGGACCAGCAAAGTCACGGCAAAGGATTTATTAACTTGAATTGCTGTAGGGAAACTCATTATTCAGTCACACCTCTGGCTCCTCTCTGTACATCAGTGATGGTTGGTGAACACCACAAAGGTAGACATTCATTAATCAAGGGCAAAAAACCCACGAATTGAATGTTGTAGATACTATTGTTATTTTTAAGTAAAAAAAAAGTATTCCAGATGAAACTAACAATAAACCCATACTGTTTAAAATAAGATGATCATTGCTCAATTTTATATGGATGCATGTGGTGTGAGCAATTTCTGACTACAACCCAATCATGTTATAATCACTGTCATTATGAGGTTGATTGTGATGTGCATAAAAGGCTCATCTTGGTCCAATAGGGAATCATCATCCTGCTGAGTTTTACAGGAACCTCTGTGTAGCGCAAACAACCGCCTGCCTGAAATCAATAAAAATTGTTTAGATGATTTTGTTTTCCTATCCTTATGTTACTATACCTCACAAGTTTTTGCTACAATGTAGAACATTGGCCCAATCCTCTAACTTTTTTCAGACATAACAAATAGTATTGGACATGTTCAAGATAATTTTTCTTTCGGCATTTCCCTTCGGGGTCGCCACAACAAGTCAGTTTCTTCCATCTAACCCTATCTCCTGCAACTTTTTCGGTCACACCAACTATTTTCATATCTTCCTTTATTGTATTCATGAACCTTTGGCCTTCCTCTAGGCCTCTTTCCTGGTGGTTCCAAACCCAGTGTTCTTCTTGCGATGTACTCTCTCTCTCCTCTGCACATGTCCAAACCATCTCTCTAGCCTCTCTGACTTTATCTTCAAAACCTCTAACATGTGCTGTTCATCTGATATACTCATTTCTATTATATTTAACTGTTCAAGGTAATTATTCCTACTTTAAACCATCCTTTTGGATATACAATACACAACAATGGACATGCAATCTGTCCAGTGTGTCTGAATGAATAAATAAACCAATTATATTTTAAGTGAACTACAGTACATACACCTATAAAAGCATCAATTTATTGTGATCTTTTTTAGTCTCAACTGCTATCATGTGAGACGTGTGGAACATTTCAACAGTGTGTGAAAATGTGGACTGGCATTTTGCAGACAAAAGAAAACCTGCTATTCATCAGACGAGTCTTACTTCTTTAAGGACATGAAAAAAATGAAAGCTGCCCTTAAATGTCAGGTTTGTGATAGGTAATCAATAGGCCACCTCAAGTGCTCGTGGCAGCAGCCGGAGAACTTTCTTATTTATATTTTTGACCTCCAGGAAGAGAGGAATTCAGGCGAAGAACTCTCCACAAAGATAACAGTTTGTATCAGTGTGATGCCACCTCACTGTTTCACTCTCGGTGCTATTGTACTGCTTTGGTGTTCATCACTGTTATGCTGAAGCTTAAACTTGATTCTGAAAGTCAAAATGATTTCAGTTCTCATTTGAAAGAGAAGAGGATGACTAGCATTACTGGACGGCTCTACAGATCTCTCTGTAGACCAAATGTACCTATGATGATGTCCAAGCAAAAACATGTTTTTTTTAAACAATTCTCTAAATAATAAAAAAAAGTTGCTCAAAATTTTTTCTTTCTTTTGTGACTTCAGTTGCACACTTAATGACGAGTATGACCAAACTGGAGCCAGATTAATGCATTTTTGCTTCATTAAACCTTGTTTTGGTTGACAAAAGACCAATGTTTCTGAGCAGCCCAGTGCTACCTAAACCTAAATCACATTGTGGCTAACATCAGGTAGTGATCTGCTGAGATAGAAAGGATGGATGTATCTTTGACAACATGTTCAGACTCACAGCTGCTGTTTCATACAGCAGCTTTAGAATTATGGCGGTCTGAAGACTGTGCCTCGTAAAGTTATTTTTCTGCATCTGTGGGTCTGTGGGTTGTTATTTTACCCAAAGAAACTTCTAATTAATTAGAAGAATTCTATTTTTACCAAAAGTGACTGCATACTGAATTATATATTATATATATATAAAAAAAAAAAGGATCGGCGTAATAAGCGTTTGCTTCAGCCGATACCTTTTCGGTCCTTTGCTAGAATATGGTTGTTTTCTATATTTCATTGATATGAGGTTGCACTGTGACCGAAATAAATAAATAAATAAATAAAAAATAAATAAATATCTACTAACTTATTTGTTTTAAGTTTCATTTAACGTGTCAAAATGACAAAAGCATCCAAAATGTTACCATCAGGGTTACAGGACAGTTATACAGTATGAAACTGACCATAACTAATTAAAACAATTTATTTTTGGTCCTTTCAATGAGAAAAAAGTTAACAAGAAAGCAAGCAAATCAGTTTCTTCCATCTAATCCTGTCTGCTGCATCTTCTTCGGTCTTCCTTCACTGTTATTCATAAAGCACTTTTCAAAGATAAAGTTCCACAAGGTCCTAACAGAGCAAATAAATCACGCACAAGAATTAAAATCCAGTTAATTGAGCAATTAAAATTTTAAAAGCAAGCATACATTCAAATACTCTCTTTCACATACAGAGACACTACACACATGAATCCATATTCACATCCCACACTCCCCTGATTTCTCCTCAACTGCTAGCATCCGTCTGTTTGACTGAGTTAAAAATATAAGTAAATTAAACATATATCTGGCCTGATGAATTTGTGAGGAAATGTAGCCACTTTTCAAAGAACAGGCATTACGTGTAACTACTTTGTAATTCTTGGTCTTTATTGCTGAATCAACAGAGCTTATAAAAAATTCACAAATGAGTAATTTGATAATTTTTGTTTAATCTTTTTTTAAAAAAAAATATGAATAAACTTTAGAGGTGCAAGTAAGAAGTTTATCACCCTTGAACTTGTTAGCTGTTCAACAATTAATTTATGAATGTATTTTTTTAGATTATTCACAAGTCTTTAGATTGTCTCAATTTATGAGCAAAAATGATCATCACCTCACACTTCAGATTGCTGCATTGGCTTATCCACATAAAGTTCAAAGAGCTGACTCTTGCTAACAATCAAATAGCTTGTACATACACTCCCTTGTTTAGGACCACAATTTCTTCTGTCCACAAGGTACTACTAACTAACTATGTACTGGTAAAACCTTTGTCTTGCAAAACTATCCAAACCAGGCTCTATAATCAAGATGTCCCAGGATGATGAAATGTGCTGCATAATGCTTAACTAATTTGGTATGTCACAACCAGTCCATAAGACTCGAATGTTTTTTCATCATTATCCTTGCATTCAAATCCATTCATCCATGTTCTGTCATAATTTATATAAACTCCCATATTTTAGTCTAAAAATGAGTGAACTTTAAAGAAGTAAAAATTTTTAATTATTATTAAACTCTTTGAAGTTGTGCAGGGACAGTTGTAGGGTCGAGCATCATTATTTCTTTGGAGTGTCTGGTCAGCCTTAATAGCTGCTTAACTCCGACTTCTTAGAATGCCTTTGGCCTTCATTATTTTCATCACAGAACCTTGTCACTGTTTTTTGTGATTTGTCACTGTCTCGACTGGAACAAAACACATGAAAACTGTCTTTTAAGCAGAACTGATCATGCCGTGTCGGCTCACAGTGTCACAGTTTCATGGTCCATTTAGCAAAGAGAAAAAACACTGATCGCTGCTTCAAGGAGGCCCAGAGCAGCTTTTTCCCCTCTGTTTGGGTGCAAGCTGAATGAATGTGGTAAGTAACCAGATGTTATTGCACTGTAGAGGTCAAATAGTAAAGTGTCATCAAGTAGCTAATCAACTCATTCAGATATCATTATACCAGGCTAAATCCCTGTTAATCCTGCTGAAAATTCAATCAGTTTTCCCTCGCAGGTCAACGTGTTTCTGTGTGTGTGTATATGCCCACGCTCACATAATGGCATGAGGGACAGAGAAGATAATTCTTCATCATGATAGACAATGATTGTCCTTCAGTGGGCCATATTCACCATCTCCTCGCTGTCCTTCTCTTCATTTCCCCGTCCTTTCCTATCTCTCTTCTGCTCTGTCCTGTCTTCTCTCCACTCTCCAGGTTCTTCTTTGATCTCTGCTGGCTGGTGCTATTCTGTGGTTTCTGATTGATGAGCCTTCTGTCACTTTGTCTATCTTGTGGATAATTTATCCATCCACTTTGTGGCCACAGTGGAATGCAAAACAATCAGGGCAGATGTAAAATACACACCTTTTTTGTTGCTTAACTTTTAACATATTTCTGGAGTAAATTGGGGGGAAGTGAAATATTTACTAGGTTTTAGAATATGTGAATATCTCCTACTGAATTTCAAATATTCATGGGAATATTATAAATAACAATAACATGGGAATTTGTAATCATATTTCAGCAGTCATCTTTTGACATTTGTTGTGATGTCACATGTGATATGTGTAATATTTTCATGTTAGATGTGGCTTTACTGGCAGAAAGAAGTGATATCTGCTCTTTAGAGAATGTCCTTCCTCCTGATATAAGAGGCTAGTCAGGCTTCATAAGAGGCTAGAGGCTTCATCCTGTTCCCAAAGGCAATTTCTCAAACAACAAGCATAGCTAAAAGCCTAGAGATGACCTTTTGGTTGACCAATACTTCTAGTGATGTGCATATACTGGTTACTTTCTCTATCGGCCATTATAACAGCAAACCATTTAATATTTCCATTGGAAAATGGAAAGAGAGCTTGGAAACATTGATCAAGGCAACCTACTGTTTGCAGTGGGCACATGCATTCAGTTGCTAAAACAAACATCCAAGTTGTATTTCCTTCCAAGTATAACAAATCCAGGATCTGTTAAATGTGCAATTGGGTAACTTTTGTTTGATGGCACAGTGATATTGATAATTATGTACATTACTCCTGAACCTTTAACTTCCTTGTAGCATCTTGAGGTTGAGAAACTTATTTTTATGAAGCTCCCGGGCTAGTTTACAGCGAAGTTTCGCTTCACTCACCACAGCATGTAATGGCCAGTGGATAATTAAAAAAGAGAAACAAGAAAGAATAGTTAAAGATGAAAAAAAAGATAAAATAGAGAGGTACAAGGCACCAAGGCAAATTAAAATCTAACATTGACCATTTACTGAATAGAACTTTTTGTATTTACAGATATAGACTATGATGGATGACAAATTAGATGTTTGGGGTATAAAAATTAATTTATGGTATGTTGAAATGAGCTTCCTCCGCAGGGTGGCTGGGTTCTCACTCAGAGATCAGGTGAGGGACTCTGCCATCCGGGAGGAGCTAGGTGTCGAGCCGCTCCTCCTCCAGGTTGAGAGGAGCCAGATGGGGTGGTTTGGGCATCTGGTCAGGATACCCCCCGAGCGCCTCGCTGGTAAGGTGTTTTGGGCCCGTCCTAAAGGGAGGAGACCAAGAGGCAGACCCCGGACCCGCTTGAGAGACTGTGTCTCACATCTGGCTGGGGAACGACTCGGGATCCTTCCAGGTGAGCTGAAGGATGCAGCTGGGGGGAGAGAGGCCCCAGCTTCCCGTTTGAGGCTGTTGCCCCGTGACCCGGCCCTTGATAAGTGGAAGACGACGAAACGGAACGGTATGTGTGGCATGTGACTTTGACAGATTCTTTCTTTTGTTCTGCCCGTCTATCTATCCATCCATCATCTTTCTATCTCCCATCCATCCATCCATCCATCCATCCATCCATCCATCCATCATCTATCTATCTATCTATCTATCTATCTATCTATCTATCTATCTATCTATCTATCTATCTATCTATCTATCTATCATCTCTTAGATTAGCTCCATCCATCACACTGACTTACTTTCAAGTGAATTAGGTGTCATTGGATTGAAACAGAGGTAATAGACGGGATGCGACCCTGCAACCTTCTCCAGAACAGATGGAACCAATCTCACCAACCTGAGACAGACCATCTATTCATACTTACCTACCATGGTGTGTTTGTGTGTGTGAGATGATAATGCCCATCCATTCACACTGCTGCTGGTGATGCAACTCAATGCCTTGCCATGCTTAAAAGCTATTACATGTCAAGACTGAATTTGTGTGCTTTTTCTGCTGCCTGTGTGTGCGTGTGTATATGTGTGTGTGTAACTGCAAACCTGTGTCTCAAAGCAGATATTTTATCACCAGCTCAGCTCCAAAAGCCAATTTACAGTCTGATGGCTGTTGTATGAATTTCTGTCCTCATCTGAAAATATGATCTTGTGTGACTTTGAATGAACTTCTAAATATTTGGTTTCCTCCTGAAAAGAACTGCTGACACTCACTGAGAGACAATAACAAACAAATTATTTCCAAAAAGTACAACATAAAGGGTAATAAACAGTGTACAGTACAGATTCCCTTCTTAATACAAACAATAAAAACTGTTTTGTAGTTAAAAACAAACCCAATTGCAAACAGTAAGCTGCCATATAGCACAGCGGGCGAGAGGAGTTTATGTCAATACTATAGAAGCTTTATGAGGTATATTGTCTGCAATAACAACCTCCCTTCACACATTTACTGAATGACTCCCAGCCATTTTCATATATTGGATACACTGCAGAGAAACAGAAGAGATAATTGTATTGACTTAAGAGGTAAAACAAGAGTTACACGCTCTGTAAGTATGTGCACAATCTCAGTAAAACCCCCTTTCACTTTATATTAGAGCTCTGGTCCATTTTACTCTTAAAATACAAGCACCCACTATGCTGTAAGAAATGAACTGTGCTGTGATTTACCAGCAACAATCTTTTAGGAATGACCGTGTCCACTTTTTCTGTTTGCATATGAATATCTGTGCAGGTTGGAAAAAGTGAAACACAGAACATGTAAATGAAGAGAAAGCCCAGGCCCAAGTGTCCTCACACATACTCTGTACTGAGATGCAGAGTTAGTGTTTTGGGAGAGTGTGATGTTAAATGAAGCGTGAAATGAAGAGTCAGAGATGTTAGAACATTCCTTCCCCAGGGAATCTCTACAGCGGACGGACATGGACAAGATAGATCAGAACGGACGAATCTGAACATATAATGGCACTACATCAAGACGCCCCCTGCCGGGTGGGATTGCTGAGACTTCTTTTTTTTATTGATAATGCATGAGGGAGAGGACAATTGAGAGTCATCGAGCTTTGGTTTCCGCTTGATCTGTCGTTTCTGTTTCATTTTACACTCTATTTGTATATTCTTCACCTTTTTTATTTTCTAGTTCATGCAGGTTATACTGTACTTTAATCAATATTTATACACCTGATTTATTGGGTTCATAACCCATTTATTACATTGTGGTTTATGTAATTTTGTTCATTGTGTTTCTCACCCGTTATCTTACTTTTTATATTGGACAAAGTTTAGTTTTTTTGCAGATTTTTTTTTGTTTAGGTCTGAAGCTGAAGATCACATTTAATAATAAATTAGCCTCTGACCTGAGTTCTGCTTTTGGGTGTTCCTTTTTTAAAAAAAATCCTCTGCTGGTATCAATTCTGACAGCTTATATTTTCAGACCTTTTAATTTCAGACATCTTTGTTTCTAAACCTACAGTAAATGTAAATTTGAAGTAAAGCATATTTTCTGCCTAGAGGCACAGAACCTAGCCCAAGACAAATTTCCCAACAAGAACAATGTTTTATTGTCTTCAACTTTATTGAACAAAATTACTTTGACAAATCTGTTGAGTATCTTTAAGGCAACGTTACCTTTTAACCAGTATTTGTAACAGATTGCTAAAACTAAATTATTTATTCATCCATATAACTTTAAACTGCTATGCACAACTCTTGGTTGTGGGAGTGGTGAAGTCTATCCCAGCCTGTTTAAAGCAAATGGTGGGGTGCACTCTAAACATGTCACAACTCTGTCGCATAAAAATAAGAAAGATATTTACATATTTAGCAGCTAGATCAAGACTTTGAAGATTTCTGTCAATTGCGTCATCTTGCTTCAGAAAGATAAGTTACGGTCCAAACTGACTTTTTTTCTCATTTGATTTTCTTTTTTCTATTAGATTTTTGTAAATTGATCATTATTTAAAATTTTCAATCTATTTATTTAAATATTTACACATGGGTTACCATGGGTTACTTTTTAAATACTTTTGGGAATAAAAAATAGTTGGGTATGTTTAAATGAGGACAATTATTGTGCTGTAAATCCAGCATTTACTCACCACATGCGTCCTGTCTAGACGCTGTTGCTGGTAAACAATGTGTGATCTCAATGCTAAAAAACACCCCATGTTTTCCTCGTATGGCCATTTCAATAACATTATCTTAGCATTGACCACTGCAAGAGGTTTCTCAACTCTTTATTTTGTCACGGGCCAATTTGACCCATTTCAGTTTTTGTGTTGTCCAAAATACTGGTTACTCTTTTATTTTTATAATCTTGTGATTTTTTTTCTCATCTAGAGTCACTAACATGTGTGTGCAATCTAGGCTCTTGGTGTGTGTAACGTCTGTGCAGTTTGTATACAAAGATGATGTGACTTAGTTACCATGGCGGGAAACAGCTAGAGAAGGCAAGTACTCCAAACCTGAGGTTTCTGGTTCAAATTAGTGACTGGACAGGATGCTGATTTGAACTGTTGGAAGGCACTTTGAGTATAAACAGTTTTTTTTTTTTTGCTGGTGGTAAGATGAACGGAGCCTAGCCCGGCAGTGTTCAAGCAAAAGGGGTGGAACACCCTGAACAGGTTGCCAGTCTGTTTTGGGGTCACATCCTCACAGCCATCAAGACACACTCATTCCTTGGGGCAATTTCATAGCAGCCAAACAACGTAGCAGAGGAAACCCACGCATACACAGGGAGAACATGCAAACTCCACACAGACAGGACAGTGTTTCAAGCCATGCACCCACTCCAGGACTCGAACCCCAACCTTCTTGCTGTGAGGCTACTGTCCTAACCCCTGCACCACCGTGCAGCCCTTAAATAGTTCAGTTTAAGTTAAAAACTTTATTTGTCTCTTTTCTAAAGTTCATTTCTAAATGAAAGAAGTTATTGTTTTAACCTGTTTTTGTTACTGTTTTGCATGGATTTACACTTTACAGCTCAAAATGACCCGCATCATAATCTATGTAATTTTTTTTTCATCAACATAATACAAGGGTTAAATCTATTTGATGCAGTTTCAGTCTTTCTCTACATTACTAGGGTCCATTACAATTGGGTCTTATCTTCTCTAATATGCTCTGCTGTTAATGAACAATCAGCCCTGTTAATGTCCTGCTAATTAACAGCCCATCAGCCATTTCACAGTGATAATTAAATGCTAGTTAAGGTGTCTAATTGGCATGATTTCTGATTGGATTGACTTGAGCTTGACCCTTTGGGACGCAGGAAGTGAATTATAGCATCGTCATTGTTGTGGGGAGGACTTTCACAAAGACTGCTGACTTGCTTGTTTAAGAAATAGAATAATCTCGTTAACCTGAGAAGCAAAGCACAAAGTGACAGTTTCACTTGACTTACACTGCGAGAGGACAAATTATCAAGCCTTGGGCAAAACAAAGTTTTTTTTAAAAAATCTTTAACTTATAAAAAGTATTGTTCAACTTAAAAGTCATACTTAAAATTAAAATATATAAATGAAGAGAAAAACCCAAACATACCAAGTTTAAATCTTAATAGTTTGCTTCATAAAAATCTCTGTTACTGTTTGGTGCAAAACAGGTGAAGAAAACAGCTGTAAACTAAGAAGTGGAAAGTGCACATTTTTGCCATTGTTACCATGCAATCAATAGAATAACAGCTTGTAAACAGGTGAAAATTGTACAAAAACACAAAGAGATGCATAATTCAAGCAAGCTTTTTCTACAAAAAAAAAAACCCATAGGAGATGTTTCATTTGGTCCATTTTATGTCAGTTATAGAAACTACTAAACAAGGTTCACACTTGACTGATAGTATGATCCTCCACTAATTGGTGATGTTGAGGAGAAAAAAGAATAGGAAAAAAGAAAATTCAATAAACAAGGACTCAAAACAATTCAAAACAGAAAGCCAGACACACACAGTTTGGATGCTGGCTGTGAGCAGTTCAGTTAATTAGTCTGACTGTAAAAAAAAGTAAAGAAGTGAAACAGCCAAAGGTTTGGGGCAAACTTTAAGGGAAAAACAGGCTCAATATAATGGAAACTAACTGAGTGAGGTGGCAGTTTTCTCTCACATATGGCTGACTGGTTGCTTCAAGCTGTTGGATAATGAGCAAGAAAAAGGTAAAAAGAAAGGGGGGTTGAAAGGATAAAAGAGAAGGAAGTTGAGAAATGAGGGGAGTAAGGGAGAAAGAAAAAAATGGAAGGAGAAAAAGGGTGTGAGGGTTATAATGAGGGGACAGACGAGACAAACACCTGAGTAGAGAATGAGAGACAGAAGTTTGGAGGAAAATAAAGACTCAAGTTGGCAGCTACTGTACACATTACCTTCCTTACACACATACACATACACACAGATGCACAAAGTGTACCGGTAGCTTGGAGCAGCTTGGGATAATAAGAAACACAATAAGGTAGTTTTTATAATGAGAAACAACAGCTGAACCACCGATGGCAGAGAAGAAAGTGAAGAGGGTTGCAGGCAATGGACAGCTCCACTTACTGTACAAAACAAGACTCTGGATAGAAATAGAAAGCTGTTACATGATGCCTATACTTACTGAAAAAATATGGCAAGTGGTGAAATTTAGTGTTATTGACTGAAAGTATGGCCCTGTACACGACAGGGTAATTTAAACAGCAAATATGCCAAAGCATTGTTTACCAGAATACATGGAGCTGGCAAGACAAATAGTTGTTGTGTTGGAAGTAGTTACATCATACTATCCAAGAAAGAGCTGTGGCATATTTTGGAGGGTCTATTTAGTGTTTTGAAGAAGTTGTGTTTAGAATAATTTATCTATTCTATCGCTGATTTAAATTCAGGTTTGCTCAAAAACTGAAACCTACCCAGTTAATCAGGAACGAGAAGCAGGGTAAATAGAATAAAATGGAAATTTGTTGTTATAGAAGATTTTCCTTTTTTAAAAAATCCTTTGTTCATTTATCTTAAATGAGGTATTTCTGAACCAATATCTTGAGTCTTATTTCAAAATTGTTTCCACTTTCAAAAGCCGAATAAAACTGCAGAGAAAATTTTGCTGAAAAATATTCAAAGTAACATCAAAATGTGTTCTGATCATTAACACTAGAAAATAAACCCACTTTTTCTATTGTTAAAACTTTACGGAATACATAAACAGGAGTTTTAACCTACGCAGGAGGCGATGGGTCAGTGGTGGAATGTCAGCCCTTGGACTGTGAGAAGCTGGTTCAATTCCCACTGGGCCCTGTCTTTGGGGTTGACACCTAATCCCCCGTTTCTCCCACGACTGGTGCCATCGTGGCTGCTTGTTGTGGTGCAATGCAGCATAAAAATTTTAGGCCTCTCAGCAAGAAGGTCGAGGCTTAGAGTCCCAGGTAGGGACGAGGCTTGGAACGCTGGTCTTTCTGTGTTGATTTTGCATGTTTTCCCCGTGTACACGTGGCTTTTCTCCGGTTTCCTCCTAACTTCCAAAAACATGCATGTTTTTGGAAGTTGATTGTCCACTACAACCTATTCGGGGCATACCCTGCCTCTCGCCTTAAATCACCTGGGATGGGCTCCGGCACCTCCCGCAAGCTCGATAGGGATGGACGGTTTAGAAGACAAATGGAATGGAGCTTCAACTCTGTTACAAATTAAAAAATAATAATATAAAGTTAAAACATAAGAAAAATATGTAGCTTAAAAAGACATCACTTTCATTCACTTAATTATATTGCATCTCATTGATGAGATTATTCTATTTTTGCATATATTCACAAATAATTATTTTGAGCTACAATGTAAATGATAGAAAATAGAGGTTGTACTGATTTGCTAGAGAAACTTACTTTATCAAAACATGTCACGTTCTTAGGTTTACAAGTTTTTTTTTTTTTTTTTACTTACTCGATATGCTAAGATTAATTAACTTTTTTAAAAAATAAAAACACATGAATGGTAAACTTGGAACTTCTTAGACTGTTCATACAGAGGACTTTGACTCTAAACTGTGACGTTCTGCAATCAAATAAAATCATTTACACAAGATAACTATTCCGTTGACCTTGTAGTGAAACAGAGATAAATCCTGGAGAGGACGTTGTTATGAATGAGTAGGTGGAGGAGACATGATGATACAGATACTATGAGATAAATGAAGTGATGTTTAAAGAAGGCGTTTACAAGTACAAGTTAAGAGGCTTGCTTTAGAGTTTGAATCTGTACAAGTGAGCTGTGTTCTGACATACGAAATGTGTATTTGTAGGTGTATGTGTGTAAAAAAGAGAGAACAAGAGAGAGAGAGAGGCTGGGGAGCTCTACAGCTTTGCTTTTTTCTCCTGGATAAGCACTTTGTTGTCCTTGGGAGACTGCTGGTGCTTGGCTTCTTATGCACAGTCGCCAGGCGCTGTTCCACTAAGCTGTGCACGTGAGGTGACCTTCCTTTGCCTCTGGCTCAGTCATGCTTCTCTGCCTCAAACACACACACTCTCGCACACATGCACATACCTTTGGGGCATTAGGATAACACACACTGTCCCCTGTGATGTTTCAAACTGACATTTTGTGTTGTTCACCCTAATGGACTAAAAGAAATACAGGTTCCCACTTTTACACACGTGAACCAATGCACATTACCATACCCCATGACACTTGTACCAAGTAACATATAGCATCCATTTTTCTCCAGAGGTCCTGATGTTGGTCACACAGGTGTCCAAACAAAGAGAAGCACCTTTCACCAGGAAATTCTCAGACCTGAATAGATTCAAACCAACAGAAAAGTCATCTCTTTACTCTAAATGTGAAATTACAGACCTGTAAAACTCTATTTAGTCTAATGAGAAGGTAATAACGTGAGCATAATTTGGTATGCAACACATTATTCAGACACAGTGCTAATGTCCAGCAGTTTTAATTTGCATAGTGGGCTAACTTCAGCTGATGGTGTTAACTATGCTCATAAATATTTAACTGCAACTGTTGAGCATGCCAAAGAGCACTTTATGTGGCTATACATCAGCAGCCAAAAGTTTGGACACACTTTCTCATTGAATCCAAAAGCAGAATGAACTACATTTCTCATCAAACATCCTCGTGTCTGGGGTCATCAAGTTGTGGATCTTACAGATTTTGTAGATCCTCTTAAAAAGGTTTACCTAATCTTATTTGATACTTAATTTAAAGTGGTGTTTAAAGTGATGTTTCTGTAGTAACAAAGGACAACACAAACTTCCTCCAAAAACTACCAGGACACTGATCTGATATACAGAGAGAAACACACCACTAGTGTGGATGGTGCTGCACTTTTTCAAAGAATCCCCTGAAGTCAAGTTCAACTGACATGATTTGTTGTTGTCGTTGGGAGCTGCATGGTGCACACATACTGTATACTCTTAAGATTTGAAGAGCTACTAAATGGGAAAAAAAATAATAATCAGGATTTGTCTTATTCTAAATTCAACACAAATTAATCTCTTATCTTTATCAATCAGTTCAACCTGTCACACATTAACATGTTATTTTTCTTCATTAAAGTCAAAACATGATCAAAGTTAATCCAACTGTTTGACTATCCTGGTGATTAGAAAAATAAAAGAACAGAGTTTATGCTGTTTCTGTTTCTTTAATTTGGTTACCTGTCATAAGTTTCTTTGAACAAAAGCTTTAAAGCAAAATCCACAACATTTTTTGGTGGCACAGGAGTATTATGGAGAAGAACATGTTTAAGAAACCAATAAAAAACCCTACAATTATCAGAAATTGTTACAAAGAAGACATAATCAGTCAACATATTCATCTTGTGAACCATTCATCCCAGTCAGGGTCATAGAGCCTATCTTGAGTAGTTACAGGCGAAAAATGCGGTACACCTTGCACCTCTTGCCTGAATCCTTCGCCCTTTGGTGCAGGGCTTCAGACATGACAGGTGAAGTCATAGACATTGCCATAACTTAAAAGTTTAAAGCCCATGTCTTCAAAGCAAAAAAAAAAAAAAAAAAATCTCTGAACTGTAACGGACAGGAAATCTTCAGCACAGTTAGTGACACCAACACTAACTGTGCACACATTGGTGTCACTAACTTTGATCTAGATCCTTCAAAGGTCTTTCTACCTATGGAAAATTATAACAGGCTTTAGAGGAGATAGATCTGAGAAATACAGTGGATATACAGTTAAGCAAACTTTGATTAGAACTAAATTTTAAGGACAGGGTAACTGGTAAATAAATTCACGCATTTATATAATAAAAATATGAAAACATAGTTATCTGAACACAGCTATTTAAACTAAGCAACCATGGGAACAAATGTATTGATATGTGTCTAGAGAATCACACACATGCACAGATTTTGTGTGCATGCTCTATGTATTATTGCTATTTCAAATTGACAAAATATAACTAATATATTTTTTTAAGTATCTCTTTTGCAAAATGTTTACATACAAAAAGGAAGTGATTATAATTAACAACTGCATCTTGACAAATTTCTTGTTCCGTTCCGTCGTCTTCCGCTTATCCGGGCCGGGTTGCGGGGGTAACAGCCTCAGATGGGAAGCCCAGGCTTCTCTTACCCTAACTGCATCCTCAAGCTCACCCGGAAGGATCCCGAGTCGTTCCCCAGCCAGCTGTGAGCAAATCCGGGATCTGCCTCTTGGTCTCCTCCCGGTGGGACATGCCCAAAACACCTCACCAGCGAGGCGTTTGGGGGCATCCTGACCAGATGTCCGAACCACCCTATCTGGCTTCTCTCGACCTGGCAAGGAGCGGCTCGACACTGGATGGAAGAGCTCCTCACCTGATCTCTGAGCGAGAGCCCAGCCACCCTGCGGAGGAAGCTCATTTCGGCCGCTTGTATCTGCGATCTCATTCTTTCGGTCACCACCCATAGCTGGTGACCTGAGGTGAGGGTGGGAACGTAGATTGACCTGTAAATCACTCTACGTATTGCTTTGCTTTTCGGCTCTGCTCTTTCTTTATCACGTCGGACTGATGCAGTGTCCTAGTTATTGATGACGCCACACTGATCCGCCTGTCGATCTCCCACTCAATCCTTCCACCACTCACTTCTTGTGTTTCCTTATTTGCCAAGAAATAGTTTACTATCATGAATCAAAAAGACTTAAAAAAAAAAGTTCCAGACTTAATAAAACAGTTATTGTTTGCAGTGATAAGATGGGGCTTTCCCTTGACAAAATCAGTGAACTTCTGTCAGAACATTTTGATAATGGCTGTGATACAGAGCTTTTCTTTCATCCCAGATGTTGACCTCACTGTGGAGTTGGCAGAAAATCACCTCGGGTGTCACCGTGGTTATAAGGTTTGATACTGACAGATGCTCATTAGAACAAACAAGCAGACATGGACATGCACACAATTAGTCTCTCACACACATACAAGGTAATGACCGGGTGCTTTAAGAGAATTTTATTTCCCTGAATTTTACACACACCAAGAGACAAGTCAACAGAGAATTAAGTGAACTTATTTATGCTGAAAACTAAATGTAATGGATTTATTTTTCTGTAGGGAATGTTACACTCATTAAAAGAAATTTATAGCCAATAATCAAAGAGGAAGCTGGGCGAGAAGCACTTCCCTACTTTCAAAATTATTTCTCCCAGAAGTACAATTATAACTGACTCGTGTTTGTTTGCAGCTTCATTAATCAGCTTTGTTGATTTTGTCTTTTATTCTTTTGAATCACATTCACAGAGAAATAAACAACTGCTACAGATCCATATATTTATAAAAATATAAACAGGTTGTGTCTTTATCATTATTTTGTTTTATGATATTGTCTTTAGATCCCTCACAAACAGCCATCCCAGATCCAGCCACATATGTTAAAGAGTGATGTAATTACAGACTTCAACAATAAAGCTATTTCTACACCTTTCAGGAAACCAGTGCATGTTCATAAAATGCCTGACTTTTTTTTATAACCGTCATAAAATCATTCTAGCTAGTCATTAATTTACACATTATCAGACAGCGGTGATTATTAAGAAGCAGACAGGTGTTAATAATCCTCAGCGGACTTGGATATTTATTCAGGCGATAACCTCAAACTATTTCTGGTTCTATAAGTATGAAGGTGTGCTGGGAATGACCCACCCACACTTCTGTGTGTCAGACTGGTTCTTCAGAGTGTCTGCACTAGCAGACAAAAAGTGTCACATCATATCTACATCATTCTCTAACAACGGGGGAATCCTGGAATAATTGTGAAGTTCTACTTATGTGCAAAATAACTAGAATACGGTCATTTATTTCAAGACTGGGAAATTAGTCATTCATAGATTGACTATAATAAAAGGTTTTTGTTGAAAATACATGTACATTGTTTTGATGTCTTTGCACAGTCAACATTGTCACACATTAGTTTACTATTTTTTCTTGTAAGTATAATTTTATTCATTGTTTGCCTTGTTCCAATAAATTTAAGAGCATACATTTTACTGAAACATGTGTTTTGAAAAATTTGGTGATAACCAGGACTATCTTGTTTGAATTAAAAAAAGCTGTGTTAATTAGAACTGATGTGTGAGTCTGACAACAGCTTAAAATCTGCACATCATCTCCTTACAGAATTGGTGGGGTTGTTTCCAACAGACACTAAAGATGAATTTAATAAATTTTATAATTGTAGTGAGATTTTGTCTGAATATGTCTGTTGGTACTTTAGTCGTACCGTTTCTTTTTAAATATGTGTGTAATTAAAATTCTATACAACAGTAGGATTAAATTAAGAAAGAAGGGAAAAATCAAGTAAAGTATTAACAAAAAAGCAGTACACAAAGGAACAGAAGTAACTGTTGAATCTATAAAGAAAAAACAGACAAGCTTTTTATGACAAATGAAAAGTATCTATGCACAAACTCAAGTTGAAGAACGATAAGGCTTTCTGAAGGAAAGTGACCAGCTGGTGGATTTTCATCACGTACTTATTTCATGTGAATCTTGTGAATGTGAGAGCTGAATGATGTATCAAACCAAAAGAGCATAGGTGGGCAAACCTGTGCTTGACTCACTAGACTTGGGTCAAAGTGTTCTGAACAGTGACTCAAAGGTCAAAGGAGCAGATAGTGTGCCTGGTAAACTGTCTCAAAAAAGAAATATCTGCTATGTAGAAAACATGTGATTTGATTGCATTTGACGATGAGCTACTCAGTATTCTTTGTTCATTTTTCTACAAATCATTACTTCTCCTGTCTGGAGGAAGCCCGTTTGCCATTGGGACAACTTTTCGTCATACTCAATTACATACATAGTATTAAATAGATTTGAATTAAGGGTTAAATCCTAGAGCATTCAAACAATGACAGAAAAACAACATTCAGATACGGAAAAGTTACATAAATACCCTCTTACATCAGTAAAACAACTTGGCTGTTCAATATTTAGAAACCAAATGACACCTAAATGACAATTAGTGTGTCCAGAGCGTGGGAATGACACAAAAACAACAACGTTGCAAGAAAAAAAAACATTATTAAGGTTTGCATCATTTTATTCATGTTTAGCTGGCCAAATTAAAGCTGTGTGTGGCCCTCGGGCCGTAGTTTCCCCGCTCTGCAATAGACGACAAAGATGAACATGTCCCATTTTATTGCATAAGATTAAAATAAAGAACAAGTAAAATATTATAAACTAAAATTAGCTGCAAAACGTGATGTTTTTACTGTGTATTTTGAATAAAAAAAAAAATCAGAGAATAAAGGCTAGATTGTACAACAGAGAGGGTCACACCTCTCTTGTACAGTAGACACAGTAAGCAGACAGCTGGGTGTAAATAATCCTCTGGTGGCCACAGATTTGTATTCATAGATTCAGTTTATTTTGCCGCTTCATTGTTGTGTCTGTTGCAGGCTCCTCCTTGGCGGCTGCGTGGCTCATGAATATTAATGAATGAATTTGCTTAATTAGATGCAGTGTTATCATAATAATAAAGGACTACTGTAAATTGTATCCCTGAAAGGATGTTGATCCATAAATGAGATCTTTGAGCTTTGACCTAGAAAAGGAACAAAGATGATTGTGTTTGTGGGACCCTCAGTTTAGGTCTGGAGGTTTAAAAAAGAACTACTTTGAAAGTCTTTAGTTTCCATCATCCACCCAGTTTTATTTTATTTTATTGAACTCTTTTCTTTTTTTTCTCTCTTTCTCTTGTATTTTTTACCCATCACTCTTTGTCTCCCTTTACCTTGGGTCCCACACATGTACACACACACCCAATCACGAACCCACACACACACACAAACACACACACGCACAGTGATGATAATTATCTTGCCCACAGGGGGCTGCTAGCTTCGAGCTGGGCTTTAATGTGGTTTCAGAGTGTCATATTTACTGCAACACTTGAACGTACTGACTCACATCAGAGCAAACGCCACACAAACAAACAAACACAAAGCTTTACACTCAGACACATTAACACATCCCAATGAAGCTTGTTTTAAACCTATGTGCACATCCATGTACAGAGGCACACACACAGAAGTAACCAGACCAATACACAATACACACATGTGAAAATAATCCTTTGCACCACCCCACTAGTGCGCTTCCCTCACTCACATACACACACTTAGATACACTTTCACGCGCGTACTGCCTGGTTGTGTCCTGTGGTCTGTGTGTGCTGATAAGGTTTTAATCCTGATTGGAGCCTCAGTAAAAGGCTTTGTTATGAACACTAAATATACTGGCCCTCGGCGAGCGCACTGGGACACTGCTGATAACATGTACACATAAGCACACACAGACACACACAAACAGGGTGTATAGTAACACACATGCGCCTACATATCCATACCAACAATGCATGGTAAGTCCAGCTTAAAGCATTATATACTGCACCTGTAGAAAATTCACCTCAGATCTTTGCCCACAGGATGCCCGTCCACAGACACACATGCAAACAAACACACACAAGATAAAATCTCCATAAAATCGTCTGCATGCATGTCACTGTGCCTAAATGTGTGTGTAGAGTTTATCACTGGCTTGATAAAGCTCTGGAGAGCAGTAAGTGTTGGCAGACTCCAGACTGAATATGCTGTAAATAGACTACTAATAGAAGGAGAGAGATTAGAAGAGTGGAGGAGAGGACAGTAGAGGAGAGATATGAAAGAGAGGAAGGAAGAGATGAGAGAGGAATAACAATATCACCTGGAACACTCTTCACCTATGGATCTGACCAAACATAGGTGTCCTGAGACACACCTGTAAGAAAAATTCTGAAGCAACAAGCCAGGAGTTTTTGTCTTTTTGTTATTTTACAGTACATCCACAACTGGAACATATCTATAGTCCAGAAAAAAACAGCTGATAAACTAACAGAAAAAAACTTCCAAAAATAAATATGGGCAAACTGGTCTTTCTGATTGTGAAATCTTTGGTTGAAAACTTTCCAAAAAAGCCATGTGCAGCACAAATTTATTGTGTTAAACCAGAACTCAGTTTGTTATTGACTGTCCAGTGAAGTTACTCAGTAGATGTAGAGGTTATTTTGGCTGTTCTTGACCCTTTATCAGTGCCCCCTTTTGTGTCCGGGAGTCATTAGAGGCATCCCAGGATCATTACAATTGTCCCAAGAGGTCAAATTTGAGGTCAAGGCTACTCTTAGTGGTCATAGGTCAGAGGTTGCAGCTCTGTCATCAATAACAACCAGGCTGTGAGGTCTATTGTTGTCTACAAGTCTCTCAAGAGGGATGAGATCAGGAGCGCAGCTTTCCTTATGTTGGTTTGTATGTGACAGTTTTTCAAAAGCAGAATAGATTATGTGCTGCAGCTGCACTCTGTTGCCCTTTTGGTGTTGAACACACTCTTTTAAGATGAATGTTCACTTTGTGGCATTCAGTCAGATGTGGTAGCTTTTTCAGGCCACGCACACCGGGCTCACTCCACGTTTCTTCTTTTGAACTGCAGCTCATGCAAACACATGCGTATACCTGGGTAAATGTGCACCCTTAGAATATGAATCACTCACATTCTCTATTTTGTGACCCCAAGAAATAAACCCGTTCCTTTGGTGTATCATCTATTGAATAAAAGACACATTGCTGATGCAACAGTGTCGTTTGACTTGTAGTGTGTGTGTGTTTGTTCTGCGGTGCAGGGTTGAGTGACACTTTCAGCAGGGCGATGCACAGCTTGATCTTCTTGTTCTGAAATCTGAAAACTGAGCCAGAGCTCAGCTGCACAAAGCTGTTTCTGCTCGGTTATAGTCTGGTTGTTGTCTTTAGAGACCTGCTCATGCTGAAAAGAAGAAAGTCTGAGTAGAACTTCCTCTTATCTGTCTTCAAACTTTCAACGTACAATATTCTTAAAGTGCTGTGATAGAAAATCTAGTTATGTTTTTAAACGATGGAAAATGACCTCTGTCACCTCCATATTTGCCACACTTTTAATTTGTTTTTCTGATAGTTCTCAGCTTTTTTCTTTAGTTGTTTTTTCGTCTTAATTTCTTTCCCTTTTGTGAGTCTGAGCCCTTCCACCCCCTCCTAAACCCTATTTCACCCCTTCCTTTGTGTAACCTTGCTAGGTAAAGCTCCATTGACATCTGCTTCATAAGTATTCAAGACTCAGCGCCTTTGACATTAATCAGCCTACAGTACATTATCTCCCCACACCTCTCTTGACTTCCCATTCCCTCTTTTTTTCCTTCATATCACCCTTTCCTCACCTTTCCTTTATTCCTTCTATTGTCTTTCCTTGCTGTCCTCTGCTCCCTCCCTTCATCTTCTCCTATCATTAGTCACACATTTCTATTCGCTTATCACAGGATGATAACGTAAAGAAAAAGGCCATTACTAAGGAGCTATGTTGCTAACCTGAAGTCTAGTTATTGTGATACATTTTCAAACATTTTGCATGCATCTGTGCAGAACACATAGTGGAAAAATGATCTAAATGTTCTCATGAGGGCTAAAATTTGGCTTCTACTGTTAAATTTAACAGGACTTTTAATAAAATGGTATCAGTTCATAAAATAAGTTGAGAAAAGTTTTTAACAGGGTGATGTAATATTGATAGTCCTCTTTCTGTCTTACATTCCAGTATAATAGTGGGATGCTATAAGGAGTCCCTGGGAGCCAGTTTGAGTATGATGCTGATTCAAAGCTCTACAACTTCTTTTTATGACTTAGTTTTAACACAAACATAAGTTATAAAATGAATTAGCCTTTGCATGAACATGTTATGTCACACTTGTAATAGTTGGACATTTTCAGTCATGAACCTAAATTTAAAAGGGACTCCTGTACGGGTGACTTCTGTTTTTTCTGTTGATTAGATTTTTTTTCCAGGACACTTTGCAATAAATACGGCAGGTTACTTCTATGGTGTGTATACCACCTATTGTGCTATTTGAATAGCAATAAAGGGATGATCATTTTGCTGATCAATCATACTGTATCAACCAAAGGAAAAATCTTATGTGTAAAAGTGTTGACTGTTTAGTTTTTAATAGTTCTGAAATAAAGTGGGGCCCGGTGGACTATGATTTGTTTGGGATGCTGACTTAACTGAGTATCAGGAAATGTTCATTTTTATATTTTGTTGACTGTCTCTTTACTAATAATCATACTTTATTAATCCCTTGTGGGGAAATTACTGTGCTGTGTTACACCACAGCATGCAGCCATGATGACACCAATGGTAGGTTTAAGAGGAGGTCAGGTGTTTTCTCTAGGGATACTTAGACATGATCTCATCGGTAACTGAACCGCTGACTCTTTTTGTTCAAAGATGGTGATCCTACCACTGAGCTATGCCTCCCTTAAGACGTTTATCACTCAAAATGAATTTACATGAGTGACCTATTAATTTTCAAAGTTAATAAATCTAGTGCAAGGCTTTGGGTAAAACGGGATGTATAACCTGACCTAGAATGTCAAAGGCAAGCTGACGGAAGTGACTGGTTGTCAAAGGTAGCTGAAATAAAAAACAAACAAACAAACAAATAAATCACCTTGCGCCTCGCTGGTGAGGTGTTTCGGGCATGTCACACTAAGGAGAGACCAAAAGAAAAACCCTAGACCTGCTGGAGAGACTATGTCTCACAGATGCCCTGGGAATGACTCGGGATCTTTCCGGGTGAGCTGGAGGATGCAACACTTAAAGTTTAGGTAAAATAAATAGTATAAATAAATGATCAATTTGTCATGTAAAATTACACCCTACAGTTGTTTTACTTTGTTTTAACTAAAAAAATGCAGATCGTTCAAATACACCGACCTTCAAAACCTACTAAGGTCACCATGTTTAGATTTAATTAATGCTTAACAGCGCAACAGAGTTCAAACATTTTTCCTTCTGGAAATAATGGTGAAAGTGTCCTTGTAACCATCATCACACCCAAAAAAAATGACATCTGAATAAAATGTTGGTAATGAAGTCAAACAAGACTTGCTCAGAGCTTTCTCTTTATCACTAAAGCAATTGTAAATCTGAATCCACACAGCACCAAATAGAATGGGTAATATGTGTACTTTGGCAAAAAGAAAATAAATACCACAGACTTTGTCCACAAAGTTTATGCTTATCAAATATGATTTGCTTGAAGGTACAAGAAGATCTTGTCAATGAAAGTGTTTAGACTTCATTACCAAAGGACTGACAGAGCAGTGATTCCAGTAGGAGTAAATAATGAGATTAGATGAGGAAAAAGCGAGGTGTATAGCTGTCACACGGCCATCAGATTACCTTGGTGGAATGATGTATGCCTCTGCAGCTAGCTAACAAGGGATTATAAAGCTCCCCATAATCCTGGATGGGCGGGCTGGCTCAGGACTTTCACTGTTACTGCATTAGCATTAAGCTCTAATAGCACCCTAGCATTAGTGTTCACAGCTAATAGTGTCTCAGAATACATTAACAGCTAATAATTCAATGCTGTAAGATTAGCATTAAGTTATTATAATGATATATACAGCATCACGAGTATTTGTGTGAGAGCAGTTAACATGCTTGTAGGTCTGTTATTATGTGTGCGTGTGTTCTGTCAGTGTGTTTGCACCTGCATGCTGGTGTAAAGTAAATACGTGTGCATGAAGGATTGCGCATTAAATATAGAAATAAAAGTGTATAGAGCAGTATTTGTATTTATTTGGCTCTCCATTAGCTGTGTAAAAACAGCTATTCTTCCTGGAGTCATAACATAACAGAGGGTTTCAATGATGAAGAAAATTCAAGTGCGGACCAAAACAGGGGTATTACAGATATTGTGAAAGCATGGTGGGTCCATTAATGCAGCAGCAACACACTCAAAAAATGTGATTGTGCCTATTACTTATTCAATATAACAAGATAAAACCTTAATTAGATGCAAATATTTATTCACAAATAACAAAAGTTATATTGAGAGTAGGAGAATATTTGAGTAAAATTGACCATAAACTTTGTTCCTGGTGGAAAAAAAGTGTTCTGATTTGTTGTGCAATCAGTACAACTTGTAAAAAGTTTTTAATATATTGCGGCAAAGCTTCCTCTCTGTCAGAGATAGATATGTTTGTTTCTGTCATAATTGCAAACAACTTGTTAGGATGTTTCTATTATCGTTTAGGTACAAGCTTAACAACCCAAAAATAATTCTGTTTATTGTTCCTCCTCAGTATCTATGTCTGTAAACCAGACAAACAAATGCTTAAAAGATGAAAGATACAAATAAAATTGGCTGGTAATGAGCTCTGAAAAGGTCAATGAGAAAAAGAAACATTGGGGTTTTTGCAGGAATATGACGAAGAGGCAACAGAGAAAAGGAGACGATAACAAGAAGAAAAGCTGAGAGAAGAAACAGACGAAAGGGTGCGATGCGGACAAAATGCAGAAAGGGGAACAAGATAAACACTTCACAGAAAGTGGTATAATCATGCAGCCATTCAGAAGCGTCATTATTGGGCTGCAGGCTGTTTGGTTCTTTACAGAATAACAGCAGGGGTTCAGAGGAGTCTCTAAACCACCCACAGATACACAGAGTAAGGTCCTGCCAGCCACAGTGCTATCTTTAGCCACATTTTTAAGTGGCAAACCACTCGATTTCAAATACTCCCCCAATAATGCAGAGAAGAATAACCAGGATTTATGAACTTGCAGATTAAATTGTTTATTCCTGTGGAGGTGTTGAGCCATCATGATATGGGTTTAAGGCAGAAGCCTCATATTCTTTAATGATTGAAATGTCATTTTTGGTATCAGATGTTCAAGGATAACATATGTTAATTACTGCTGTTAATGATGCCATAGATTATCGTGTTAGATGACACAGGACGGCTCACAGCTGAGACAAAGGGTGGTGGTGCATGTGTCTCTCGGTCACCTCCCAAGGTGGTTGGAATCACAATGCTATTAAAAGTGCAAGTATTTGTGTGTTTGTATGTGTGTGTAAGTGTCTGTGAAAAATGAAAAATCCAGTGTAATTGCCCTGTCTATCCATATCCGCCCACAGTGCCTTGTGGGACTCCAGCTAAAGTGGCTGCAACTGCTTTAGAAATAGCTGCCTAAATGGCTGGAGGGAGTTGTAAAATACCCCATTGTCTCAGTGGTCACATATTTCTGTCTTAAGGGACCCATTTACTCACTCACTCCAACAAATAGAGGGCACAGAAAATCTTTCTTTGTGCACATTGTTAGATTTTATAGAAGCGGATTGTGTTGAGTTCTATTTGAAGTTTCCACCAGGGCATGATTTGGGCTCATATTTTGCACAAGTGGAAGTTTTCTATAATCCTCAGAAATCTCAAATGTCTAGGCTGTCAGACTGGAGGCGCGCAATTTGATTGAGTCTACTTGTTAAATGAAATTATATGACATTTTCAATCTTTCAGTCAGACTGCGCACTGTGAAAATGTTTTCACATTTGAAACTAATTGCCCCAAAATAGGTTTTAGTGAATGTTCATTCCCAAAAGAACAAAAAAGCACACATTCACCCGTGGCATGCTGGTACCCTTCATAAAGCAGCAGAATCAAAAAGTGTTTTAGTTGACCCTCAAAGAGCAAAGCGGCATCTTATAGTTTATATTCATGATTTACTGTTTGAATGCAACGAATCAATACCTCATCAGAAAACGAATTTATGCCACATATTTTGTTTTTGTTTTATTAAATGTCTCAACGACCAAAGTTGGATGAAAACATTTTTACATGAAGTAATTGGCGAGTGTGACTCTGTTCTGTGAAAAAAACAACTTTAAAGTTTAACTTCTTTTGTCGACAGAAGAAAGTACAGAAGAAATCTAACTGCAGGCTAGTCTCCAAAACAGTTGTCAAAACAACACAGCAGGCTACAATTTTTCCTCGAGTTGCTCCACCACAAAACACTGTCATATGTTTTGACCAAATTAGCATTACCATACATCAGAGATTCTGAAACCTTCCTTTTGGTAACTTCTTACTTGTGTCCATCCTTTAAATGTAATATTTGAAACCTGCAAGATCTTCATAAACACGGTGGTTATTATGATGTTAAGAGTAGCCAGAAAACATCTGTGTGTCAAATGGCATCTTCTCCATCTCTGGGAGAAGATGGAGAACATGAGTAATAACTTTCTTGTTTATATAATACCACCCTTTTAAATCCAGGTATTACATTACACATTTAAAAAAATATATACTCAGATACCTTGAACTTGCTTTAATAACTCAATATGGAATTTTCTCAGTAGGGTGATGTTCTGCAGTCTGGAAGAAGAAGTTGCCCTGGGTTAATTCTGGATGGTAATAGATCCAAAAATGTGCAATCTCATTTCCACTAACAACAAGGAAGACTTTCCAAAGTTTACAGAGCCGGTATATGATGGATGAATTTACAATGTAAGTTCTTTAATCAGCCTGTGGTGTGTTTTAACACCGGGATTCAAATCAGTGTGTGACTTCTCAATAGATTTGGACTATAAGAACGATCAATAATATATTTTTTGTATTTTGTGTACAATGTTGCTTGTTATGTATTTATAAAATGTATTGGATAATTCAAAATTTTTTTGGAATATACTGTATGTCCAGATATACCCATGCTCACTCTCATTATAATAATTTACTGAAAAGGTTTTATGGAATATTAAGAAGGGAACAAACCATAGCTGAACGGCTCATAAGAAAAGTATCAGTCTGAATACAGATAATTATAAAATTTTTAGAAAAAAATGCAGCAGTGGATTTCAGTAGTCTAACTCAAGTTTAAAGTAGGACTCTACATATCTTAGTGTGCGACCTTATGTGGGACATGTTTGTTAATTTGGCTAAAATCTTTGGACTGAGACCTTCTATCAGTCTGTGGTGGCCAGCTCCTTGTTCTTCTCTGTCATCTGCTGGGGATGCACCATCGCAGCCAGTGACGCCAACAGACTTGATAAACTAATCAGACTGGCTGGCTCTGTCATTGGCAGCAAACAGGACTCACTTGAGGCAGTGGTAGAGAGGAGGTCACTGAACAAACTTTTGTCCATCATGGACAATCATGACCATCCTCTCTACCCACTCCTGGACGAACAGCGGAGCTCCTTCTCCAAGAGGCTCAGACAGCTCCGCTCGAGAACATCTCGTTACCGGAGGTCTTTCTTTACGTACGTGATCGGGCTCTACAACGACTCACTTAGCAGATAGGAAGTTGTTGCTGTGACACACAAATTTCCCATGTGTGGGATCATTAAAGTATATTCTGATTCTGAATATGTAAAGCACTGAAATATTAAACTGAATAGCAAATTTATACATATTTTATAAGAAACTATGTATACATGTAACAGAATCTTGTCAAGGGAAGTGTTATTGAATAGTTTGATGAATAGAAAAAAAAAGTGAGGAACATACAAAATCACAATGTTTCCTTTCTCACTTCAAAAGAAGTTGAGCTTTTGGGGCTTCATTTATTTGCAAAATCGCTTGCAAAATCCCTTTACAAGGAATTTTGCTCACTCCCATGCGTTGCTTTCGCCACACAAACTCTGACTTTATAAAAACTCCCTTTACTCAACTTAAGCTTTAAAGATCATTCCTGCAACAAACTACAGGCAAGCCAACTTGAAGTTCCTCCCGCCCCAATCCTGCCTCTAAAGCTCCTAATATGGGTAATACAAATAACATGATGCACATGCAATGGTAATCAAATCAGCCAATAACACTTGTCATTCTCATGCACAGTGGCATGATTTTGGTCACCATTGTGTAGTTGTGGTGGTGTCTTCCACAAGTGAAAGATAGGGGAAGGCGGTCACCCCGCCCTGCAGCTCTGGGAATGACACACATTGATTTGTCAGTGAAATAAAACAAACAAGACTGCCTTAAATCATACACCAGGGATCTGTCTTGTCCCCGCATCTTGGAATTGGCATATGGCAATTCTTGACTTGCCTGACTCAGTTACCAAATTGTGCACACACCTCACCACCTTCATAAACCTTCGTTTTTGCAAAAAGGTAGGCTCAATCAATGAGGCCAAAAGTCTTTAAAATCTGATTTTGAAAAAAAAAGCACAAAAAAAATGATTCAGAACATATTTATGCCTGATGAAAATGTTACTAATCTATGGATAGTTAGTTATTAATACAACTTACTTCACTTACCGATCCTTCCACCTTTATAAGTAAGTAGGTGAGAGGCAGGGCACACCCTGGACAGCTCACAGTCTGTCACCTAACTTGGGTTTAACGATAACATGCAAATATTTTCCTTTTCTATGAGGATTGTCTTTATTTAGCGGAAGAAATTTCTCTCCTCAGTAATGAACCATTAAGGTTCTTTCAAAGCAATGCATGTAGCCATATTCCTAATCATGGACACGGCTGTGCACTTACAATAAGAATTTGTGAGGGAATATGTGATTTGGACTTACAAGTCCCTCTACAATTACAATCTCTCATTTCTACATGCATGCATAGATTAATCAAAGAAAGGCTTCAGAGCTTCACAGATAAGCGGATTTGTGAACTAAGAAAAAAAGTCAAGCTAGTTTTTTCCTCCTCCAAGCTTTAGTGCTAACTGCTCTCCTAATTAGTTGCTGGCTCCAGCTCGAACATTTAGACTTATTTGTTCAAAATGAAATCTTTATTTCTCATTAAGACTTTCAGAGTATGGTTGGAAATTTCGGTGCTCTACTGTTTTCTGCAACAGCCTTTCTAATTTTCCTCCAGTATTGTAGATTTATATTTGCTATTATGCTTTTCTGCTTCTTTTTTTTTCCCACACTCATAGCTGTGCAGACTTAATAAGTTGTTATCACAAAGCACTCAAACACATGTAAGGCCAATACACATTCTCCTAGCAGTTTTTATAAAGGGTATGTGTGGTTATATTTACTTACAAGCAAAAACTGTGCAACTCTTGTCTTATAATTTGGATCATTATGCATTTTGCTGAATATCAACGCACACTCCCCTGGTATCAGGAGTAATTAATCAAATCCTGTCACCGATCTGTAATCATTTACATCTCCGCACTTACTCTATGTCTATCTGGCAGTTTAAATTTGTGTGACAGAGTGTGTGGGTGTCTGAAGGAGTGTGTCTGTGTGAGTCACCTACACCATCTGGAGTATAGAAGAGTATGCAAGACCATGTTGCAACACAGAGGGGGTCCTTTGAAAACACAGACACGTTCAAACATCCCCCTCAAGCTGCAAAGCTGCAATGCATATCAGACACACTTACAAAGACATACAGATATATGTGTTCATTCTCACCATAACCACAACCTACATCTCATATTTTTGTTCTTGACTCTGGTAAATGCTTGTAGACTTGGTAAAAAAAAAAAATTGTGGAGACTTTTTAGAACCACAACATGAGCTGGCAAAAAATACTAGTACTTACATGTGGGGCAAATAATGAAAGTTATACAATTACATCATCATTGGATCTGTAATAACACGTATTCTGGGGCATTGTGGATGATTTTGTTTGGACATGTTTGCAGCATGTAGTCCAAGATGGGAGACCTTCATTGTTGGATCAAATGGTATATCACCCACTGTTGTTCATTCAGAATAAATCCTTTCAAGGGCTACATCTGCACACAGTGTTAGTGGGAACGGTTCTTCGGAACAAGCAAATTTTTAGCTAATTTAAACAAACCTAAAAAAGTTAGATGTTGTCTTCTAAATGTGTGCACAAACTACATTTGTAAGTGCTGCACATGCACCGGAAGTCTGTCTGCTAGTTCTTACAGAAAGCTGAGGTCTTGGAGGAGATGCCTTTACTTTAAAGACGTCCTGCAGAAAAACAAGGCCTAGAATTAAGAACAATCCCATATGAGGCATTGTAAACACTTGAAGACAATAGCCTTGATCACAAAAACTCTTCAGAATTCATCTCTGCTTGGTAGGATGATTTATGTTTGAAAGAAAATGTTTCATGGGGAGATGAGAAACGTTAGAGGATGCAGCGACCCGGAGCCTGGAGGCAGGGGTTCCCTTTAAGAGTTTTCTTTGAGAGCGCACGTCATTTCTATAATCTAAAGACATCCTCAGGAGCAGTGTCAATAGAGTGGGCTACAGCTGGGATGATGTATGAAGATGAGTCAGTTTGTGAACAATGTTTCATGCACTAATGTAATTATGACACAAACACATGTTTTAAATGGTAATTAAATTAATTTTGTAGAAAATCTCAGTGAGAAAACTAAATTCGGGCTTGTCCTTAGGTGACACACACACACAGATAAGGGTTCCTTTTTACATCACAGATATGGATGTGTACACATTTATGACATGGGTTGGGGGTTTGCAGAGCTTTCATCAACTACATGATACAATTATCATAGAAACAGATTGGTTATAATGAATTTCTGTGAGGTTTTTTTTTTGTGCATTTGTATGCATGCTAATGTGTGACTGCACCTCAGCGTGGGCGTGTGTGTTCGCTTTCTGCACTATTGTTTACTTGGTAATCCAACCAATTCACCAAACCTTCTTATAGCTCCACGGGGGTTTCATGTGTGAGTTTGCAATGTGCATGTGCAGTCAGGAGCAGACGGTGTATGTATATCTTGCTATTGTGTTTGACCCCCCATGGTCTGACAATCAGATCAGTGACTTCACTGAAGCAAGCTACTTATTTGAATACAATGAGAATAATGAAGCCAGTCAATCATTTAATGTTATTTAGACACTATAAAGCTATAGTGATGTGGTATGGAAGCATCTTACTCAGTATATTATTTGCTTTTTTACCGTTTAATTTCTTTCAGTGCTTCATTTTCCCTTTTTACTATTCATTTTTATCTAATTTACTTGTTGTTTTCTTCAATTTGCCTGGGGCGGGGGTCACGGGCGCAACAGTCTCAGATGGAAAACCAGGGCTTCCCTCACCCTGGCTGCATCCTCCAGATCACCCGGGAAGATCCTCAGGTGTTCCTCAGCTAGCTGTGTGACATAGTCTCTAGCAGGTCTGAGATCTGCCTCTGGGTCTCATCCCGCTGGGGGCGTGCCCGAAACACCTCACCAGCAAGGTGTTTGTGAGGCATCCCGAACCAGATGCCCGAACGTTATCTTACTTCTTTCTACCCAGAGGAGCAGTGGCAGAGCTCTTTACCCTATCTCTGAGTGAGAGCCCAGCCACACTGCGGAAGAAGCTAATTTCGGCTGCTTGTATCTGTGATTTCGTTCTTTCGATCACCACCCACAGCTAGTGACTATAAGTGAGGTTAGGAACATAGGTTGACTGCAAGGTCTTGCAACACATTTGTTTCTATCTAATTAGTTAGACATAAATGTCTCATTAAATATGATTCATTTGTATAACCTTATTGCCCTCTAATACTCTTATTAAAATGACTCTTTATTCTCATGCCTCTGATTCTTGCGCTTCAAATTTAGAAATTAGCAGTTTGTGGAGTGAAAATAAGTAATAGAAGTTAATTATTAATTTTTAATATTAACTGAATACATTATTTTAAGGTGAGCACATAAAAAAGTATGATCATTAAATATTATACAGGCTATTAATCTCAACAGGAATTCTAAATTGGGGAAACTGAGAGATAAGATACTCAATGTTGACACAAAAAGTTGGACGATGCAGGAACATTTTTGAACTGACAAATAAATGAGTTAAATAATAAATAAGGAAGTGCAATGACTATCTGACAGAAACAAAAAGCAAGGGGGAACTCATTTTCACACATACCTGAACCCGAGACACAACTGGAACTCGGAAGGGCAGAGGAAATAATAAGGTGAGAAGGAAGAAGAGCAGGTGAGAAGGAAGAGTTGTAACAAATTGAGGAAAAAGTAAAATCACAGAAGACAAAAAGTAATTGTTTATATCTCAGCTCTTTCAGAGTTCAGATTTGATCTTAAGTAGTTGCATTAATTTGTGTTTAAGGAAATAGGGCATTCGCATGGCTCATTATATAAACTCAGCCAATGTGATCGTTTGTTAAGTTAGTAAAGTAGAAACAGAATGTGGCAACATGCTGTAGGATTTATGAGGCAGGCAGACAGGTGCACAGCAGCAAGTAAAATGAGGAGACAGCTGGCCCAAAGAAAAACAAAGCCTTACTCATGAGAAGTGGAGACATGATGAGCAAGACAAGATGAGGAGCTGGTCCTGTTATTCTGGTCACTTTAGGCAATTTAATTTGATTTTCAAGTGTGAAATTTTAAGTGTCACAAAATTTAGTGTGATGGCCTGAAATGTGTCCTCACACATCAGTGACCATCAGTGGCCTCTTTATTACTTTTTCAATTGCTTGTTGACACAAATAGCTGATTGGCCAGTCCAATAGCGACCAATAAGTAAATTTAAACATACTGTATGTGGTCAAGACAACATACTGGAGATATACAAAAAAATGGTGAAAAAAAGGTCAAATTTGAGTGACTTTGAACATTGTTCTGAATCTTGCTGGTGTCAGACAAACTGCTTTCAGTAGTTCGTACATGCATCTGGAGTTCCAAGACTAATTTAATCCAGGTTTAACCAAAAATTATCTTAAAAAAACACTTTGATGAGATCCACAACCATTGGATGAGGTATCATCCAGTCAACATCTACTGCAGGTCTCAACCAAAAATATAACACTTAACATATAGATCTTTTTTAGTCAACACTTTATGAGCAAGGGGTGGCACAGTGGATGGCAAAGTGGTCCCACAGCAAGAAAGTTGTGGGTTCAAGTTTCAAGTACCGGCTTGGAACTCTGGCCTTTCTGTGTGGAGTTTGCATGTTCTCCTTGTGTCTGCATGGGTTTTCTCTAGGTACTTCGATTTCCTCCCACCCTCCAAAAACAAGCATGTTAGGTTGATTGGCCGGTGCCAAATAGCCCCGAGAAATGAGTGTATGGTTGTATGTGTGTGGCCCAGTGACCAACTGGCGACCTGTTCACGGTGTACCCTACCCCTTGCCTTGAATCAGCCGGGATGTGCTCCGGCACCCCCGCAACCACGAAAGGGATAGACAGTTAAGAAGGTGACAGACTCTATGAGCATATGCTGGCAAGAAACATCTTTCAAGCATCAGCAAAATATACAGGTACTTTCCCAACAAGCCGAAATGTGTTAAGATTCAACTAAATTAAGCTCACGGAGTGCATTTGGGCCCCGCAACAGACTGGCGACCTGTTCTGGGTGTACCCTGCCCTTCGCCTTAAATTAGCCGGGATGGGCTCCGGCAACCCCATAAGGGATAGATAGATAAGAAGATGACTGACTGACTGAGTGGATTTGGAAAGACTGCTATTAATGCTTTACTAATTTATCCAACATGGCATTTTAGGCATGTCATAGACTAGCAACAAATGGTTTTCAATTTAAGAAGCCAGCCCAAACATGAAAGGTTATGTTTGAATGTTCGCTCATTTTTAGTATCTAACCAGTTTTCAAATGAGAAAGGGATGCAGATTAAAGGAAATAATGGATTTTATGACTATTGAGAATGAAGACAAAATCAAAGAACATTAGCATAGCTACTTTGTCTGCAGTTTGTCCCTTTACCCCATGTATCTAACTAGTATCCAATGGTCTGCCAGACAGAGATAAGGTGTGAATGTGTGTGTATTACCCCGGAACCGTCTCTAAGGAATACAGCATGACAGGGAGATGGATGTTCCTCTCAAACACCAGCTGATTACTACACATCCAGTCAAAACGCATGACAACTGAACAGAGATGAGCAACCACGTGTCATAACAAGCTCTGCAGATCAACAGATCCACAGATTTACAACTGTCACAGTTGAACCTGGTCTGCTCTGACATTTGTTAAGGTCTGCAAATCATTATTATCTATGGCAGGAGCATTTTGAATTGGAACCAGGCTTTGGGCAAAAAGGAGAACCATATTTTGGGGAGCAAATCAGCACAATGTTCAAATCCCAAAAATGGGTCTCGAAAACTATAGTTCACTACCCATCATTTTCATCAGGATAAAGTCCAGCTACTAATTTCTTCAAATACATAATAAATAGAGTAAAAATAGCCAATATTTATAAACAGTCTTACATTGGCGGGCTGCAAGGTGGGCAGTGGTTAGCACGATGGCCTCACAGCAAGAAGATCGGGGGTTTGAATTGGAATGGGGTGAGGCTTGAAACATTGGTCTTTCTGTGTGGAGTTTGCATTTGGTTTACTCCAGTTTCTTTCCACTCTTTCCACTATGAAATTGCTCCTAGAAATGAGTGAGTGTGTGTGTGTGTGTGTGTGTGTGTGTGTGTGTGTGTATGGTTTTCTGTATGTGTGGTCCTGCAACAGACTGGTGACTTGTTCAGGGTGTATCCCACCTCTTTCCTAAAATAACCCAGGATAGGTTCTGGTGATCCCACCAGGGATTACCCAATAGGGAAGATGATATACATTGGCTGAGAGATCTCTCCTTTATGTGGATCCGCACGAGGTTTTTTTAAAAAAATTTCTGAGAGTCTAAGAGCAGGAATGTGCAGAAATTGTTTAGTTGTTTTTAATGTTTTTTTTTGTAAATATATCTTTTTGTTCTTTGTCCTCTAATGTCTATTTTTTTAAATTTGGTATGTGAAGCCGGTTGAGACAATTGTTTTGTAATATTGGACCATGCAAAAAATAAATAAATTTAAATTTAAATCACACATTTCAACATTCTAACATTAAAATATTTGGGAATAAAAAATGATAAACTAAATGTAACAATCTAAGATTCCTTTGGTATTTTATAAAATTTTGGATCTCAAAGAAAAGGTTTGGGAAATGATTGGTCTTAGTTGAGTAATGATGGTAAAAATAAAAACCGATTGTTGCAGCAGTTTAAATTGTAATCCTCACTAACTCAGGCAGGATGTTAAAATTAGATTTCAAATTATGTTTTAAGTCACTGACAGTGATATAATCAAATCCAGGATGAGACAATTCTAAAGCCGAATACTGTTACTAAGAAGTTTTCAGGATGACACACTGAGGAGAGAGCGCAATTTAAGGACACATGCCAAAATTAATTGTTCATTTTAAAGATAGTAACCTTGTTATCACTAAAACCTGTCTGGTAGCTCAGTGATAATAGTTTCTAATGACCATGCAAAAAGTTTGATTTAAAGATGGATTTGAACTACAGATCTAATTTGGTTGAAGGTTGAAAAAGCTGTTTCTAAAAGTACAATGTTAAAGCAAACTTTGATATTTTGTTAAATAAAAAAGATAATCCTTTTAGTCTCATGACATAAAAAGTTTGGAAATGTTAGAGACTGTTAGACATATTTTTTGTAAAATTATTTTGATAGCACAAGTTTGTTAAAATGAGTGATATAACCATTTGACCAAATTCCTATTCCATGAAGTGATCATCTTAACCCTACAAACCCATAATTTGACGAACTAGCTTTCTTCAATAACTTCCAAACACATTTTTTGGATTTAGTGTTGTTTGGTGCAGATTTTTTTTCTAATTTGATTTAAAATTGGATGTTTTAGGTTTGTGTGATGATAAAATCAAGGCAAATCTTTACAGCAGTGGAGTTTGATAGCCATGTGCAGCAGAGCAGGCGGTGCGGCTTAAAGCCAGCAGTCTCTTCTGCTCATATAGACAGGGCCAGCGGCCAATTAAAGCACTTGTTTAGGTCTTGGGCCAATTAGAGCCATCCGTCAGGGCACTGGAAAGTATGAAGAATAGTTTTTGTTACAAGTCACCGCAGCTTTACTACTTGCTTTATATAAATGTCAGTAGAACAGCACCTTTTTAATTAGCAAAATAGATGCACTGTTTAAAAACATACTCTGTGAATGTGTGACTTTCCTCATCTTAAATAATTTTAATTGGAATTTATGTTTCCAAATGTTGTAAAATTACATGTTGGGAAATGATTAAACATGAGGGTCATGTTGAGGTGCCCTGTTGGCTTTCACAATCTGTTCTTTTGTGGACAGACATGAGTTGAGGCCTTTTGGCCAAAGGAGAAAAAGAGAACCATCAGTCACCGGTATGAGCCAATAAGACCCTCTGGTCTGCTGTCCGGGCCAAAGATAGAGGTCAGAACTGGGTCAGGTGGTCAAAGCTGGAGTCAAATGTCAACAGACTTTCTTACTGGGTAGCAGGAGGAAATACCATACACACACACGAATCAACACACACACAAAGTCTCTAATGAGTGGCAACCTTGTCCAACAGTGACCAGTGACCGTGACTGATTCTCTCTGCTGCCCGGGCCTTCACTTATCACATCATTTGACTGATTTGATTGAGGCACCAGAAGAGCCAACTGGAATGAGTATCAAATATCTTAATAAGCCACTCAGCAGTTTGTCATCTATACAAGCGTGATCAGTATTTCATTACCTCCAAGAGCCTAGCACATGTTCAAAGAAATATGAACAAGATAAAAAAGATAGATGCGATCGACCATAAAGACGAGTAGAGGGAGTCTTGCTTGATGCTAATCTTTTCTTCCCTGCTTCAGGTGGCCTCCTTCAATAACACATCACAAATTCAAGCAGCATAAAGGGGCAATCACAGAACAATTTAACCTCTCCTGCTTCTGCGCTCACAATCTCAGCACATGCGACTCCACAGCAGAATCAGAGTAACTACCAATTCACAAAGCTCCCACACGATGAATTCCTCACAAATGATAACTTTTGGGCCCCCTAGCGATAAAGTAATTTCTCCATCTCTCCTGTTGTGGGCTTGCGGGACGGCAGAGGGCTGTGATAATCTCATAAACAGTAGCTGTGTAGATATGGGCCATCTATTACAACCGGGAACAGTAGCATAGATAGAAGCATTTATTATCTGAGACAGCAGACAATACATTCTCATTCTGTGATACTACTACTGACAGACATGGAGTGATCCATCTTCACCGACCAAGCGAAGAGAGGAGGGAGAAGTGAGGAAGCGACAGATGGAGACTAAGAGAGGTAGAGGAAGAGTATAAGGAGGATGACAGCATAAAGATTGAGAGAAAGAGAGAGAGGTATAAAACTAGTGTGTGTTGAGAGGCTGTAGATGCAGAGAAGAATTATTACTCATCTGTTCTGTGTTATCTACTCTCCTGTCGGTTGCGGTCGCAAACAATCAGATATCCTGTAAACACACACATCAACACACACAGAAACACACACACAGGCTTTCAACTGGTTGATGCGACTGACAAGATGCTGGTTTGCAGTTACCTTAGGAGGGGAAATAAATAGTTGAAACCCTGATTTTTATTGCCCCTCAGTTGTTTTATGGCCACTTGTAATATTTTAGTGTAAACCAACTGTCCACCCATCCTGTTCTCTACTGCATCTCAGATAATGCTCATAAAGTACTTCAGAAAAAGAACATTATTACCACTCCTCAAGTCTGTCATTACTGTAAAATTATAGATTGAAGCTGTCTTTTTTTTACCAATACGATGCAATAATTTTTTTGTAATTTCTGAAATATGTATTTCTTCTCAATGAATATTCCCAGCTTTGCTTTAAACATGATAAAATATTTATACATCGTTACAGTTTTTTGAAAGACCTAATAAAGTCTGTACCGGCTTCAATTGAGTGTTGTGTATCCCCACCAGAATTGAGTTAGAATTTAGGACCGGAGTTTACAATTCACTTTAAATATGTGAAGCTCGTTTCCTCAGGAGTCTCAGAGCTGGAATGGAAAAAAAAAGGTTTAAAATATTACCCTGAGTTATCTGAGAGATAACAGCAAATTAGCTTAAAAGAACTTTAAATGGTACAATAAGTTTTGTGAGACTTTTACAGCCTCTTATACTTTACAAACTGCAAAAACTGATCAACATCGCCAGACTTCCTTTTAATGTACTGTATTTCTTTAGATTCAGCTTCTTTAAGATTTTATCATTGATTGATAAGCAGCATTACAGGCACCCAGGATAAGTTAGATGGAGCAATCAAATAAAAGAAAGGGACAAACATTAAACTATTTTGTGCGATGAAATGGCAATAAATTCAGCAAAATACACATTTTCTAACCCTCAAGGCTTTCATCCCAGATGCAAACAGTCGCTCGTCATCTCCTGCTTATCCCCGACCGGGTCACAGGGACAACAGCCTCAGACGGGAAGCCCAGGCTTTCTCACCTCAGCTGCATCCTCCACCTCACCTGGAAAGTCGTTCCCCAGCCAGCTGTGAGACGTAGTCTTTCCAGCAGGTCCGGGGTTTGCCTCCTGGTTTCCTCCCAGTGGGACGTGCCCAAAACACCTCACCAGTGAGGCGCTCTGGAGGCATCCTGAACAGATGCCCGAACCACCCCGTCAGGCTTCTCTCGACCTGAAGGAGGAGCGGCTTGATGCCGAGCTCCTCCCGGATGGCAAAACTCCTCACCCGACCTCTGAGTGAGAGCCCAGCCACCTTGCGGAGGAAGCTGAATTTGGCCACTTTTATTGCGATCTCATTCTTTTGGACACCACCCAAAGCTGGGGACCATAGGTGAAGATGGGAACGTAGATCGACTTGTAAATCAAGAGCTTTGCTATTCGGCTCAGCTCTCTCTTTACCACGACGGACCGATGCAGTGTCCTAATTATTGCTGATGCCGCACCGATCCGCCTATCGATCTCCTGTTCCATCCTTCCCCCACTTGTGAACAAGACCCTGAGATACTTAAACTCCTCCACTTAGGGCAGAACCCTCTCCCTGACCTGCAGGGGGCATTCCACCCTTTTCTGGGCCAGGACCATGGTCTTGGATTTGGAGGCGTGGATTCCCATCCCAGCCGCTTCTCACTCTGCAGCAAATTGGTCCAGTATTAAATGCAAATATGCTATATTAAATGAAAAGAACCTTATGACACTATGATTGAACAGCCACCACTCTTCATCGTAAGACTAACAGTCATTATCTTAATAAAACATCCTTCTATTTTGCAGATTATCAGAAAATACGTATTTAATTTGGGCTTTTCTTGCATTGGGACCTTATTCACTTAGAAGGAAAACATATCAAAATAAAAAAGTTCAAAGTAGTTTAGAGTGAAAAAAATGAAAACTTATAAACCAAACTAAAGCAGTAAAATTGAAAATTTAAAAAGATAAATAGAAATCTATAAATAATATTTTAAGATAAGAAAGTAGAAACAGTATTTTGAATGTCATCTGTACGGCCAAAATGAAATCAAATTTGATTTTAAAGCATTTTTCATACAAATATAACATAAAGTGTTTTACATTTTTAAAAAAAACCCTAAAAAAGCACAATTTTCAGGGTTCGGTTTTTGGGGGGTTACAACAATTTAAAATGTAAACAACATCAAAATTTACTCCCATTTTTTCAACCACACACATGCAAGCTCACATACACATGCACAGCACCATACAAAAAACATCTCCTATATTCTTCCACCACACAGACACACGTTCTCAACACACTGGAAACTATTAAAAGTTTTAGAAAAATAGTGGTGAATCTTTTTTTGGAAAGCTTATCTGCAGTAAACTTTCCTGAAGCAGTTTAGGAGTTGCAGTGTTTATGTTGAGCAATTTTCATTGACTTTAAGGTGCATTCCAGAGTAGTTTGATCATGTTTTATTACCTCTTAGACTATGCTGTGTTGCTTGAATTACGTTTCAATATCAAAAGTCATCGTCATTTATTTATTCTTACCTTTTAAAGAAAATCCACAAAACCCTCAAAGATATTTTCTATTGATTTGTTTTTGTGCTGCTGCTTTCTTTTGTGCAAGTGGGCACAAAAATACGTTTATAGGAATACAATAGTGGAGAATTACCAGTTTTAACAAACGAAACAGTCAGTATTTATAATGCATGATTAGTTTGATGGTTGAATTACACAAACACACACACAGACATGCACACACACACAGACACACAGACACACACACACACACACAACTTACAACATCTAAGTTGGATTTATCACAGGAAATGCAGAACAACATGTTAGCTGGTGAGATTTAAAAGGCTAGTGGGTGTTTGCTCTCACAAAGCTACTGCTTGCAGCGTTTATGCCAAGCTAAGCTGGGAGCTTTCTAACACCAACGATAAGATTATATCTTCCTCAGAGTAAGAAAATAAACCACTAAGAAGAGTTACTCTTGAAACAAACCTTGGAGAAGCTATTGATGGCAGTGTTAGCCCTGACACAAATGACCGCTGGCATACAATGCACGTTTTACTTAACACTGCAGTTTTTTTTTGGCTTCTTTGCTCGCTTACATTGTGGAGGACATGGATGTCTTGGCAAGAGACCTACTGCATCTTCAGAGAAAATCAACCTGAAAGAAAACGCAAGTAAACATAAAACATTCATGAAAAGAAGGTAACGAAAGAAAAATTGGCAAGCAGATGATGAGGGAGACAAAGACAGGATGATGGAACAAGTCCAGTTGATATTTTTACTTGTCTCACAGATTTTTCTGTTGACTCAGAGGTTTGACTGAAAGAAAGCAGGTATGAACGGAGAAGAAGCTCTAGCTTATTTTCACAGTGCTATGACAGACGAGAGGAGACGCAATTAGAAAGAGCCATATGGATGATCATATGGTCATTTTATAATTAGCACTATTTTAAAATAATACAACAACTTGCCTAAAACAACATCAGAAAATATGTTTGGTAATTCGTAAATAAATACCTTTTCAAAGTGAGGAATTGATTTTAATTTTACAATGAGTTTCAATTTTGGATTGTGTTGTCTACAAAACACTGTTTCCTTTAACTTTGAAGCAATTGATCATTTTGACTGTTTCTAGCAGAGTACAAATTATGTTCAAATTTACACAATTTTGATGTATTTTAAAACAACAGCACAGAATATGTATGTTGTCAGCCATCTAGGTCATAATGAAAAATAAAAAAAAGTTTTAACTGGACAAAGTTTCTTTTTAGATTAGTACAGTAATTGTTTTAGACTAATATTAAGTTCAACAATTAGTATGTACAGAAAAAAGTAAATAGCAAAGTTTTCCCAAATAAATTGAGCTGTCACACCAATACACAACCCAGACAGAAAGGGTGATGTGAAAACCCAGTTTAGATGTCAAAAGGAGCAGTTGAGCAACATATGATGGGGCAGATTGTTTACTGGGTGCAAAACAGGTTTCTGTGTGATAGATACATCTCCAGTCTTCGTCTCGTAACTTCTCCAGTGCTATCAATTTTTCTAAGTGAAATATTCAACTTTTTTATTGGGACACCTCCTTGAAGACTTCACGTCTGTTTGCATTGAGGTCTAAGGACTGTATACATGAGCTGCTCACCTCTCATGTGAGGAATGTTACAAAAAACGCTTCCACAGAGATGTCAGGTACTCATAAGGTCTCTCTTTGGATTGTTAAAAAGTCACCATTGTCAACTGAGGTCCTAATTGTTCTCCTATAGACTCAACACTAGTGTATGTATGATGTTTTTGATTTGTCCTGCACATGATTCAGTCCATAGGGCTGAAGGAAAAAATGGAGAACATACATGTGGATGTTTTCTTTGGTGCATGGATAAAGTGTATTAGAGTGTTGTAGTCTCAGCATATTGTACCATTTTCCTTCCACATGTTCAACTTCACATCAAGCATGCAGTCCGATCAGCTGCTGAAGTTCCCAGGCAATATGTTTATTATTGGGAGAGCTTGGATGGGGCAGTACGATGAGTACAAGGAACCAGTGAACCACTTTGGGGTGCAAGAAGAACCATCTGCTGCTGAGTGTGGATAAAACAAAGAAAAAGATCATCCCTCTCTCCTGTCTGCCTTTTTGTAGAACATAAAGAAGGAAATTGTTTGACTAACTTAGAATGTGGTTATTTAATGTCTACAGTAGATTGATTTCTGTGTGTCAGCCTGTTGTTACGAACACCAACTTCTTTGCCATTGTGTACTGCGGCAGCAGCATCAAAGTCAACAAACTGAACAAACTTGTTAGAGAGGTTGTCATCAGGATGAAGGGCCTAACTTTGAAGTAGTAGAGAAAACTCCTAGCAATCATGGAAAATTGCTTTCTCTATGACACATTGAACGATCTGTGGAGCAGCTATAGAAGACTTCTCTATCGTTCCAATGTTAGGGTTGTTCTTTAAAATATCACTTTCTCTTCAGGGCTTAATACTGTTGACCTTATTCTAGCATTTTTTAAACGGAATTTTTTTTTTTTTGCACCTATCAAGCCCTCTTTTAAAAAACATCATAATAACTTTAAAAAAAAAAATATTAGTATTATAGCTAGATTCGTCACCATAAGTGGGCATGCATTTCTTAAAATATAGGAACAGATGAATTTGATTCAGATGTAATCCATAAACTTCTATATAAGTGGTTTGTTAGCTGACCTGTGAGAATTTTCTGTGTTTTGTTTAAAGTCAGGTTCTGTTCAATTAAATAAAAAATCTAAGAAAAATGGTCTTTTAAAGAAAAGCCAACCACCATGATGTCTGGCTTCCTCTTTTATTCCCCCACAGATAATAGACAATCAAAGAATGTAATTAATCAAAGTATGTCACCGAGGCATGAAAGCTGAAATTGACTCTGATACAACACACCTTTTTACAATGCTACAATCATTTATTCCCCCGAGGGGATGACCTATGTGGGATAGTTTGTACTTTTCGCTGCATAAACCTAAATATGATTTACTTTCAACAGTCGGGCTCCTTTGTGCAGTGGAGCTTCCCCATTCTTGTGATCCATAAAAGGTCACTGCTACACAAAATTCACTACAGCGGCGACATTTTCACATAACACTGTCCAAACACAGGCAGGGGGGGAGACCCTGGAGACAAACCTTCATGCCTTTATCCCAGAATTAGAAACAGGCAGGTTCATTTAGCAGCCACCTTTACATTTTACCTCCTTTTCACTGCTTATTTCTGTAAATTTATTTACCCTCACACTACTTGATACCATATTTCATAATCCATTTCATTGAATGTAAAACTCATTCATGAGATTACATGCTAAGGTTGTTTCCCTTTTAAAAAAAAATAATAATCAGGAAATAAAAATGGCCAGGCACTTGAAAATGACAATATGTTGAACCCATCTACGATCACATAATGGGTTCATTTTGAAGTCTATTTTATTTCTCATTATTAAATGTGTGCTTGTAAATTGTTTGGCCTATGGGAATAAATAAAGATGATTTAGCAATATTGGCAAAACATTAGAAATTTGAACAATGGTGTTTTTGGATGGTGATGCGCTGTCCTGCTAATGGAACATCGGGCGGCTCATGTAGGAGCACAGCCCCAAGGGTACAACAATACAGGACATGTGTGTGTAAATGAGCGTGAACTCGTGTTTTTTTGTGTGTGTGCCCTGCAGGGTGGTTCAGTGTATCTGTAATCATGTCAGTCTTTAATGTCTGTGGAAATGTGTGTGTGGAGTTGTGCATATTGGAGGAAGATTGGAGTGGAAGAAGAAAAAATGCAAGAAGGAGAAGTGGTGTGAATGGAACAAAATAATGAGACTTTCTACAAAACCCTTAGAACAGAGCAGGACAAGAAAGGCTGGAGAGAAAAGCAAATATCTTGTGAGTCTGTAAAAAATGTTTTTTTATTGCCTTTAATTTGTAAAATGGGAAACACTTCTAAACCCACTGAAGTGACATGTGGTAACACCTCATCATATGTAGCATTGAGAAGAGGTAACATACTTTGTACATCAGGAATGTAGAAACAACTTTCTCTATTTAATTCTACAGTATCATTTGATGATTTCAATCCCTGTTAATTGACAATAACAGGATGGACAGGCTGACAGACGAGGTTAGACAGGAATCCCCATGGACAATGATGTTTGCAGATGACATTGTGATCTGTAGTGAGAGGAGGGAAGAGGTGGAGGAAAAGCTGGAGAGGTGGGGGTTTGCACTAGAAAGAAGAGGAATGAAGATTAGTCAGAGTAAAACAGAGTACATGTGTTTTAATGAGAGGGATCCAAATGGAAAAGTGAGGTCACAGGGAGAAGAGATAAAGAAGGTGGAAGACTTATAATCTTTTGACTTTGATCCCGACAGCAACAGTCCAGAGCAATTGAGAATGTGGAAAAGAGGTGAAGAAGCATGTGCAGGGGTGGAGAAAAGTATCAGGTGGGATGTGTGATCAAAGAGTTTCAGCTAAAATGAAACGGAACGTGTACAAAACCGTGGTGAGACTGGCTATGCTGTTTGGTCTAGAGACAGTGGCACTGAGGAAAAGACAGGAAACAGAGATGGAGGTAGCAGAGATGAAGATGCTGAGGATCTCTCTGGCAGTGACCAGGATGGATAGGATTAGAAATTAGTCTATCAGAGGAACAGCACATGTTAGAGGTTTTGGAGATAAAGTCAGAGAGGCCAGACTGAGATGGTTTGGACATGTGCAGAGGAGAGAGTACATCAGCAGAAGGATGCTGAGTTTAGAACCACCAGGAAAGAAGCCAAGAGAAAGACCAAAGAGGAAGACCTTAAATGATGAAGATACGTAGTTGGCGGGACCAAACAAGATGCAGTAGATGGGGTTAGATGGAAGAAATTGACTTGCTGTGGCGACCTCTGACAGGAAAGCCCAAAGGAGAAAGCTGACAATAACACGAAATTATTTGGAAAATTGTCAGAAAATGTGAAGAAGCTGTACATTGAAAGAAAAAATAATTGCATGGAGTAACTGCATTTCCGTTGGTCTGATAAGCAACTGTGGTTAAAGGGATCAATAAACTAAGCAAAGCTAGCAGGTAAATCCCAATCATTGCTTTCACTGTAGAGCAAAGCACTGTTCCCAATCTAAATCTTTATTGGAAAACTTTGGTCAGTGTTTAATAGTGCTATATTTTCTTTTTCAATCAAAAGTTGATGCCTTCATTGTTGTAATTGTATTCATTCAGAGAATATCAATCCTGTTAATTCATATTGATTGGTAAGAAATAAATTCCTTTTTTTCTGATTTCATGTTTGTAAAACTGCAGATTTTTGACAAGTTCATTCCTTGTAAGGGTTTGAAATTTAGATAAACAATGACTCATTTGTACGGCTAGTTTCTGTTACTCTCTGAGATTATTCTGCTAAGTTTTGAAAGACATAAAAGAATTTATTCAATTGGAGCTTGCTTGCATTACTTCCTGCCAATTTAATGATTAAGAATAATAGTTTTTCTTTTTAACAAACTCTCAGTTGACGTATTTAGTTACTATTTTGTTGTAGTTATCACTCACTGGCCTGTATGCTGAGTGGGCATTAAAACAGAGGCTTGTATTAAGCTTGTTCCCGGGAAGAAAGTGGCTTCTATGACCAGAAATTATACACGCACAAAGGGAATCTTGATGCGAGCTGTAAAATATGATTTTTAACCCAGGCAAGACAAACTTTTGTGGTTAAGCAACAAAATGAGAACACATTTATTAACAGACAGTCCTGTTCACACAAAAACAACCACATGACCCCTGATTTACTAACATACCGGGTCCGTCTTTATTTACTGACTGGGCTAAATGAGTCTCTTTGTACAACTTCATTAATGTTCAGCATTTAAAAAAAATAAAAGGATGAATGGGTACATTTCAATTTACACGTGATTCTTTTTCAATCACTTGTGTCATTTGACGTATTGCGGTTTATACGTGTGGACAGATCTCAACTGGACTCAACTGGAGCGAGGCATCATTGTGTAATACACTCTCATAAGTGTTGATAAAATTTTAGCAGTCGAAAAGCATCTTGGAAACAATTATTTGTCAGAATAATTTTACTATAGCAACTCTGATGTTACAATGTAATTTATTTTAGAAATATTGTTGTTCACAATTACTTTCGACATACTGTCATTTCCATTGAAATATGACACAATTTATTGGCTGCAGAACAAACTGGTGGTTACTTAGCTGTCATCTGATCTGAAACTAGAACAAACAAATCCACAGAAAAAGAAGAAGCAACTTGATGATACTGCAGCTGCTGTCGTACTTCCTTTGAATGCAAGCTAAATTAGTCAAGTTCCAAGCCAACACTCTTATTTGCATTTTTTACTTGAACAAAATTACAGAAAGCAAATGAACGAATGTTCATTTGTCTTTAAAACTTTATATTTTGCTCAAAATGGCACATCATTGCAAAGCAATAAACAGGCAGGGAATTCAAAATCTTTCTACACTTTTGTAAACTCACAAGTGAAATCAATAATTCTTTGACCCTTCTAAACTGTTTAACCTCCAAAATCAGTATGCAGGATTAGGGGCATGAGCTAACACCTCAGCACTCTCCCTGATAGTATTTCATTACCTGGCTTTCTCCACATCTCCCCCTAAAAACTCTCTGAATAAACAGAGCCATCTGTAAATCAAAAGAACAAATCAAAGTGGAAGTGTCATAACTCTTTTACTTAAATCCTCTCTCTATTTCTCATCTTTTCTGCCATTTTTCCTTTTCTCAATCCCACCAGTGTTTCCGAAATATGTATTTCTCGATCGTTTCTGACATCACGAGATAGGCCTGTCTGATGCAGGTAATGATTTTTTTGTTCTTATTTCTGCGTGGAAAAGGATTTCAGTAGTGCAGGTTATCAGGCCATTTATAACCCTGGAAGCTCACCACTCAGCTGTCTGGGTAAACGCAATCTCTCCTGATTCACACAATTACCCCAAGATAGAGAAAGGAAAAGAAATATATTTTGCAATAGTATTGAGGAGCAAAGATAGTTGAGGGAAATACACAAACAGGAAAGTGAAAAGGAAACCATTTCAGAGAGTTTTCCAACTGGCTGAACAGTGTCTGCATATATATACAAATTATATTTGTTGGATAAAATGATATGAGAAATGTAAAAAGTACTAGTGTTTTTCTTTTTTTTAAATGATCCGTTTTTTTGTGACAGATCTTTAAGATCCTCATAAAGTAACGTGTTCACTTTTCAGTGGGGCCGCTCGTTTCCTCATTGAGTAAATAAATGTATTTCCAGATCAACCATTACCAGCAATTAGACTTATTTTTAATGTTTGGTCTTCTGAACCGCTTATCTCCATCGGTGTCGCAGGGATGGTATGGGCGAATCCCGGCTAATTTTAGGCGAGAAGCAGGTTACACTCCTAACAAGTCACCTGTCTGCTGCAGTATCACATACACTCTCGTCCCTAGAGGCAATTTCATAGTGGCCAACGAACCTAACATACATGTTTTTGGTTGGTTGGAAGAAAACTGGAATATCTAAAGAAAACCCAAACATTCAAGGGGAGAACATGCAAACTCCACAAAAAAGGCCAGTGTTTTCAAGCCTCGTTCCACCCGGGATTCAGACCTTAAACCTTCTTGCTTTGAGACCACTGTGCTAATCACTGTGTCACCATTGAGTCATATTTTAATGTGAGGAAGACAAAAATATCAAATTTATTTCAAGCTGAACAGAAGAGCTTCTTCTATTTTCCGCCCCTCTCTTATTTTTAACACTTGATTGGTCAAGTGTTCTTTCAGGGATTATCCAACCTATAGTTACCACATCTCTGAACAAACGCCATGTGGGAATGAGGAAATAAACAATGAGATTTGGTTGCATTTGAGTTTTTTGTCTACAATCGTTTAAGTGCTACAGTAAGTCTTTAAATAGCACAAGATTGAACCAGTAACATTTTAGTTCTAGAGCAAAAATCCACAGAGTGGCCTGTCACATCACCATCATGCTGCAAATTGAGTTTCACACTCTTGCTTTTGACCCATTATTGCAAAAGGAATAATATTTAATCAATTTATGAGAAATACAAAAGCCCAAAGAACCACATGCAGTTTCATCCATCAATCATTTAAGATTAAGCTATGTCCCAGATCTTTATTCAATTTAAACATAAAAAATTATTTTCAAGAAAGACTAGCCTCTTCTGTAGGGACTGTTATTAGATTAGAGAAAAGAAACCAAATTTTCAAGTTTCTAATACTCTTAAAAATTATAATAACACTTTTATCTTATACTTACCCATAATGCTGAATTTTTCAATATTTTAAAAAGTGATCAGAAACACTTTACAGACTTCAATTTTTTTTCTATTCTTCACTTCACAGCTGTGTTGTGTGTTTATGAAAATGATAATCATCCAGTTAAGATATAATGAGTAATACATTTAGGCTTTAAATTACATTCTTTTACAATGACATTTATAGAAAATTATTCATATATCTTATGTTGCTTCGACATCAGGTATTTACATGTTGAACCACCTACTGCTTCTCTTAGCCAAGTTGGACATCACTCTGATGTTTGAAAAGGATCATCTAAACAATATATCAGTTAGAACTAATTCAACACAATAGTCATTCAGTCATCTTCTGATCTGCTTATCCCCAACAGGGTAGCGTGTTCACCACAATAATGATTAATTATCCTAGTCATGCCCGACTTGAAGCTAATACTGGTAATTGTTAAATTAGGTAAGACTTCATGCTTTACACAATTCGGTATTTTACAACAATGAACCTGAAGTGGTCTGAGAGGAAAAAAAATGCAAACAAAGCATGAAGTAAACAAATAAAACTCAACCTGTTTGGGGTGTATCCTGCCTCTCGCCTAAAATCACCTGGGATAATATCTGGCACTGCCTGTGACTCTGTTACGGATAAGCGGAAAACAGAAGACAAAATGAAACATACTAAGCAAAGAGAAATTCTACATTTTTGGAGGAGTTCTGTTTGCTGCATGGATTTTGGTTTGCAAAACCCATATAATTGATATCAACATAAAAATGTTTTTTTAATTTTATTTTTTCCTTCACACATATTTATGTTTAATTTGAGAAATGTGTTCTCTTTTGTCGAAAAGAAGGAAAAAATGCTCTGACTTTGTAACAAGGAGGCTGTCATTAATTGAAGTCACATTTTTTACAACTTTTCTGAGTTGTTTATTTCTTCAGAAAAAAAATCTATAAGTTGTAAACTTGTTTGATGAGAGTTTTTGTAAAGATCAATTCCAACACAAGCAATCACAGCCCGGAGAATGATTGTCTGATATAATGTTTAAAATAAAAGTCAAAATAGACAGTGCTAAACTCTGGGACAATTAGAAATAAATTGTGTAGATATGATAGAAAACAAGTTCAATCACACTGACCCAGCAGTTTGATGCTTTCACTCAACACAAGAAATTAGATTTTTGTTGAGGTATTGATTAATATTCCACTGAAAACACTCGATAAAAACAAAATGCTTTTCTTGATTTGATCTACTTTAGGTGAGAATGCATAAAAACTAAACAGCACATGATTAACAGGCAGCACTGAAAGTGCTCCTCTCTTTTTCTTTCCTTCTTTGTTTTGGGACACTCTATCCTGAGCTAATGTACGCTGCATTCTGTTTCACCAGTACAGCGGGAGTCATCAAAAACTGCAAAGAAACAGGCCACATTTCTCCCCTAGCCCAGCACTTCTGCATGTGTCTGCAAGTGTGCATGTGTGTAAGTGTGTGTGTTTGCATCTTTGTGTGTGTGTGCCTGATGAGAAGAGCTGCTCAGCAATATTTAGCGTTACTGCGACAGAATTGCTTTAGGACAGAACAGAGGCTTACCTCCACAAAAGACCAAATGAGAGGAAAAGAGAGTCAGAGAGGGAGAGAGAGAAATATATTTTGACTTTTGATGCCTCTGATGAAATATTTGGAATTATTGAGCAAGAAAACTGGGAAAGCACCAGAAACCACCTACTTTTTCTCTCAATTGTTCATATCCCTGAAAAACTCTTTGAGCTGGGTTCACAGCATTTGGTAGTACTTAATAAAATGAAAACACTCTTAATCAATATTGAGTAAATTTCAGAACCTTGGCTTTTTCATCACATTTTTAAACTTTACAGGGATAAAAACACAAACTGGGAATGACATAAAAGGCAGAGTGTGTTAGTGAACAAGGTCAGTAAGCGTCAACACGGTGAAGAAGTTCTAATATTCCACTGGATAAACATACATGTTCATGTGTTCATGTTGGGGTAAAAGACTGGTGAACCTGCAGCAGATGTCTGCTTGTCAAACGCTACGTGAAAACACCCACATATTATCACAAACGCACACATACCAGCTGGGCAGCGGCTCTACGTTTGCTCCAACACAGGTGTCAGCCTGCGATGTTGCACCACATCAATTAAACATAACAGGACATCTATCACAGCTAACCTTAGGCCTGACACACACACTCATCTATGCACCCACACACACCCAATCCTCCACACACACTCTTATCAATGCTTATTTTTGTCTTAATCACAAATACAGAGCAACTTCAATGTCACATAATCAAATTTTTTAAAAAGATTTTTTTCTTTAAATGCATTCTTGAAAACAAATTTTGTTTTTTGACAATTGCATTTATTTCATAAACAATTAAATGTTTTAAAAAGTCAGAAAAACATACAACACATTTTAAAATAAAAAAAAACATTTGATGTTTGCATTTTATTTCTCTTAATGAATAAAGTCTTTAGAAAAAAACTGCTTTATTTATTTCCAATGTGTTCCAGCGACCCAATGCAGCAGATGGTTTGCTGCTCAGAACCATCTGGAAAGTTTTCTCTAAGAACAGTTTGGAAAAGGGCAGGCACCTTCAAAAGTACTTAGCAGGTGGTTGAATGAATCATAGCTTTGATATTTATTACCAACTCCAATCAATGACTGTACTACTTATGGTAAATAAGAGCAGTTGTTCTGATTTGTCAGAAACGCGCACACACATAGCTAAAGCAGCCCTGTGCTGTCCTCACGACACGTGACTGTGTGCAGCTAGACAGCCAGCTAACTCTTCCAATGAAAAAAGAGACTCCCACACAAGGCTTGCTTTTCTTGTTTATGTAGACTCTTTTCTTCACAGGATTATACATATATGTACGTATATATATGTACGTGATAATAGTAACTGAAACAAAACAAACAAAAGAAGTGTATTACGAGCTGTACATAACGCTGAGTCTCCATGATCAAACACACGTTAGCTTAGCTTGAAACATGCGCACGTTAGCTTAGCTTGACACATGCGCGCCCACATCCTAAGTAGCTTACTACATAAGACGCGATTCACACGTTATCAAATGAAATACAATCTTAAGCATGCAAACAAAGCACATAAACACAAAAAATACTTACAAAGACCAAAGTTATCCCAGGTTTTAACAAGTTTTGAGCGCAGTCTACTTCCGTCTTTTCAATTTCAGACTCATGCTAGATCTACTATTTTCGAGACCTCTCACTCTGCTGTTAGTTTAACAAATTATAAAAGATCTTTAGAAGAGACAGACGTCTCACTCTGACATATACTTCAATCAAAGACATAACACTCCCCGCTTGATATAAACATATTATATCACCATATATCGAAACATAAAATTTACATAGATAATATCTTACTCCGAAAGCAAAACAACAGTCTCTGAGACTGGTCTCAAAAACACCTTTGGAGTTCCATCTTTGATGATCCGTATCTCCACTTTACGAACCTTCTTGTCACTACTGGGTAGAGTCTTAACTATCAGTCCCATAGGCCATTCATTCCTGTGGGCTAGAGGATCTTTTAACAACACAATGTCTCCTTCTTTGACATTTGGTTGGTTTTCAGTCCACTTTGTGCGCTTCTGTAGTGTAGACAGATATTCGCCTTTCCATCTCTTCCAAAACGTGTCTGCTAGCAACTGTACCTGTTTCCATTGTTTTCCAAACAACTGCCCAGAAGAAAAGTTCCCCGATGGAGCAGACACCGTGCTTGATTTTTGTGTTAGTAGCATTGCTGGAGTTAAGATTGTCGGACAGTCTGGATTCACATCTGTTGAAACGTAATGCCACTGGTCAGGTTGAGTGGATGACCTGATTCGTGTGACGCGGTTAGCTACATACATGTAGAATCTTTTTGAGGAGTTGTGTATGTAACCTAACACAATGCGACTGTCAGTGAAAAACTTGACACTGTCAATTTTGAGGTCTAACTCGTCTTTGATTAAGTCATACATTTCTACTGCCAGCACGGCAGCACAAAGTTCTAACCGTGGTACGGTGTGTGCAGGTCGGGGTGCTAGTTTTGACTTCGCCATCACAAAACCTACGTGATACTTGCTTTGAGTGTCTAAAGAGCGCAGGTAAGCTACCGCACCTATAGCTACAGTAGACGCATCTGAGAAAATACAGAGTTCATTAGTTTTCATTTCACCTAAAGAACCTGAACTGTAACACCTTTTGATTTGGAGATCTTCTAGAGTTTTCAGTGAGTTTCTCCATGAGATCCATGCGTCCTCTTTTTCTGGGGAAAGAGGTGCGTCCCAGTCGCTCTCCTCAGTTGAAAGTTCTCTGAGTAGCGCTTTGCCTTGCACGATTATAGGAGCTGCAAAACCCAACGGATCATACAAGCTATTGACAGTTGACAGTACTCCCCTACGTGTGAATGGTTTTGTCTCATTGGATACAAGGTAAGTAAAGCTGTCAGTTTGCAGGTTCCAACATAGTCCTAAGCTCCTTTGAACAGGAAGTGGATCTACACCAAGATCTAATTCTTTCAAGTCCTTTGCTAGATCGTCTGCAGGGAATGCTTCCATAACGAGGCTGCAGTTGGAGGCAACTTTGTGTAGTCGCAAATTGGACTCTGCTAACATGTTTTGTGTTCTCGTTAACAGGTCAACTGCTTGTTCAGGTGTGGCGACTGAAGTGAGCCCGTCATCTACATAAAATTGTCTTTCAACAAACCGTCTGGCATCTGAGCCATGTTCCAGCTCGCCTTCGCTTGCTGCCCGCCGCATGCAGTAAATGGCAACAGCGGGTGATGGGCTATTCCCAAAAACATGCACTTTCATCCGATATTCGACCACATTTTTTGTGACGTCATTGTCCTCAAACCAGAGATAGCGCAGATAGTCTCTGTGATCTTCACACACCTCAAAACAATAAAACATTTGTTGAACATCAGCTGTCAGGGCTATTGGCTCTTTTCTGAACCGTAACAGCACTCCTAACAGAGAATTATTCAAATCAGGTCCACTGAGTAGCACTTGGTTCAGGGATGTTCCTTCACACTCTGCACTAGAATCAAAAACAACACGTATTTGATCTGGCTTTTGCGGGTGGTATACACCAAACGTTGGCAGATACCAGTGTTCTTTACCTTCGGGCAGAGGTGGAGCGAGTTCAGCTTGATCGTTATCCAACATTTTCTGCATAAATCGGATGTAGTGATCTTTCATTTTTGGTTTCTTTTCTAACGTCTTTTTGAGTGAGTATAGACGTTTTGAGGCTTGATCTCTGTTGCTTGGGAGTCTCCTCCTTGGAGAGCGAAAGGGCAATGGAGCGACCCAGGTGTTTTCTTTGTTTTGTTGGACCGCCTTGTCCATTATTGTTAGAAAGTTTTTGTCATCTATAGACAGTGCCACCTTGTCATCTGACTCTGTACGTTCAAACACAGACTGACCTAGCTTGTGTGTGTTGCCTTTAATGTCCACACTATTTGAGATTAAAGGTGTGCCTTGCTGGGGCTGCTTGACATAGTCCTCTTTCACTGTAAAGACGTTTGGACATGGTTCAAAATGAGTAGTCCGTCCGTTGTCTAGCATGTGTGTTCTGTACACGTTGACTTCTGTTGTGTTGTGAGTTCTGCCCAAGCACACTTCCCCTATCACAACCCACCCCAAGTCTAACCTTTGGGCGTATGGTGCGTTATTTGGTCCATTGATCTGTTCTTTTACTTTATGAATGCTGAGGAGGTCCCTTCCCAGCAAAAGGAGAATAGGAGCATGATGATCGACCGGTTGGATTTTGCTTGCAATAGGGAGAAGGTGTGGATGGTGCTTAGCAATCTCAGGTGAAGGAATTTCAGATCTTTCGTCCGGCACTGAATCACACTCGATTAAAGGAGGCAGTTTGACATTTGTTTTTCCATCCATGGACTCTACTACAAAATGTTCTGCTCTCCTACCTGCAGTTTCAGCTTTTCCTAAGCATGTTTTCAGCGTGTATGGCACAGGTGCACTTTTTATTCCAAACAGGTTGAAAAAGTCCGTCCTAGCCAGGGACCTATTGCTCTGTTCGTCAATCACTGCATACATTTTTATAGCTCTGTCCTTTTGACCTTCTGGATATGCTTTCACCAAACAGATCTTTGAACATGAGCGTGGGCTGTCACTTTGTCCACATACCTCTGTGCACTTGGAGACTACTGCAGGATGGTCTTCTGAGTCCTCCTTAGCATCTACATTCTTTGAGGTGTCATCTTTTGGGACAGGTGTGGGACCCGGATGGAGTGCTGACAAGTGTTTTGGACTGTCACACTCAACACACTTTACTGCTACTTTACAATCTTTGGCTATATGTTGCACAGACCCACAACACCTGTAGCATATACGATGCTCTCTCAGAAAAGCCTGTCGTTCCTCAATTGATTTGTCTCTGAATAACTTGCATTTTTTCAGAGGGTGTGGCTTCTTATGAATTGGACACAGACGATCTGGTTCTTCGATTTTCTTCTGTTCAAAACTCCCTTGTTTTCTTTCCTCAATTTCCGTTCTGTGTACTGCAACAGTAGCTTTTCGATTATATGGAATGGACTTTTCAGTGCGTGTGGTAACTTGGTTGCTGCAGCTGGATGGGGAAAAACTTGGATCATTTTTCATTTTTGCTTGTTGCTGTACAAATTGCACAAAGACAGAAAAAGGTGGAAATGACACTCTATTGACTTCTTTATACATTGTACCTACAGTGGTCCACCTCTCCTGCATGTTAAAGGGGAGTTTTTCAACTATTTGTCTAACCCCTCGAGCCGTGTCTAGATATGCAAGACCTGGCAGTGTACCATCAGACTTAGCACACTGCAACTCCAACAAGATGTCACCCAGCTCCCTTAATTTGCCACTCTCTTTGTTTGTCAGCCTTGGAAAATCCTCCAACTTTTTTAACAGTGCATCCTCAATGACTTCTGAGGAGCCATAACATTCCTCTAGACGCTCCCATACCACTTTTACACCTGCAGCGGGATTGAGGGTGTGTACTGCGCGAAGCCTTTTTGCTTGCTCTGAAGATTTTGGCCCTAACCATTTTGTAAGCAAGTCTAGCTCTTCTCTAGGGGACAGATTCAAGTCTTTAGTAACACTCGTGAATGAGACTTTCCATGCCCAATAGTTTTCGGGTCTGTCATCATATTGGAGTAAGCCAGTGCTAACTATTTCTTTGCGGATGAGATATTTTGCAAAATCTTGTACGCTGTTTTGCTCTATTTGGTTGTGACTTGTAGGCAAAAAGGTGTGAGCTTGGGGTTTGAGTGAGAATGTGCTGGTTGGAACAGCTTCTGGTATGTACTCATGTTTAACATCGTTTTTCATTGGGGACTGGACATGAGTTTCTTTTGTTATTATTGATCGACTTGGCATTTGAAAATTTGTGCTATCATGTGTAGCGCTAGGTAGCGCCTTTAGCTTACATTGTTGTTCCACATAATCACTTGTGCGTTGTACTGCATTTAACGTCTCACCTGTAATAGGAAGTTCTGGGTCTGACTCCCCGCTCTGACTTTCTAATTCTTCATAGGCTGCAGCTTCTGCCTCAGCTGCTGCTATCTCCTTTTCACACTTCAAAACATGGAGACTGGCCTCCAAATCTGCCTTTTGTCTCGCCGAATCTGCTTCCAAATCTGCTTTTTGTCTCATCAGACTAGCTTCTTTTTCTGCGAAACGGAGCTGGGCCTTTGCTGCTTGGGCTTTGGCGTATGCTTTTGTGGCTGACACACTTGAAGCTGCTGTGGTGTGCGACCGTCTGCTGGTGACTCTGGACCTGACGCTGTGTGGAGGTGAATGCTGCGGCCTCTCTGACGGCTGCCTCTCAGGCGACAGCTGGTCTGCTGGGACCGGGTGATTGGTGGCAGCCTGGTCATCAGCTTGCTGCTCTGAGTTTGCCTCTGGCTCGAACTGTGATTCATAATCTCTCAAGTAACTCTTACCTGAGCGTAGACTCATGTTGACTGTGTAGCTCAGTGTTGTTTAACCCGCCGTATAGAAGTCTTTTTTCTTCTATTTAAGTCTTTTTACTGTGCTGTCCTCACGACACGTGACTGTGTGCAGCTAGACAGCCAGCTAACTCTTCCAATGAAAAAAGAGACTCCCACACAAGGCTTGCTTTTCTTGTTTATGTAGACTCTTTTCTTCACAGGATTATACATATATGTACGTATATATATGTACGTGATAATAGTAACTGAAACAAAACAAACAAAAGAAGTGTATTACGAGCTGTACATAACGCTGAGTCTCCATGATCAAACACACGTTAGCTTAGCTTGAAACATGCGCACGTTAGCTTAGCTTGACACATGCGCGCCCACATCCTAAGTAGCTTACTACATAAGACGCGATTCACACGTTATCAAATGAAATACAATCTTAAGCATGCAAACAAAGCACATAAACACAAAAAATACTTACAAAGACCAAAGTTATCCCAGGTTTTAACAAGTTTTGAGCGCAGTCTACTTCCGTCTTTTCAATTTCAGACTCATGCTAGATCTACTATTTTCGAGACCTCTCACTCTGCTGTTAGTTTAACAAATTATAAAAGATCTTTAGAAGAGACAGACGTCTCACTCTGACATATACTTCAATCAAAGACATAACAAGCCCTGTTGCGCAAGATAAAGGGTATTGTGGCAATTTGAATTGAAAAAAATTAAACTGAACATTTTACTCGATGTGCACGAATACCTTGAGACTTTTGTTGCAGGAAACACAGCAATGCGTTTTAAAAGCATAAAGTAGTTTTGTAGTGGTTCAGCAAAATTCTAAAAAAGATTGTGTTTACAACCTAATGATAATTTTTCTATTACCGCATTAAATTTGTTCAATTAATGAACTTGAAAAAAATATGTTGTGTTTTTGGCTTTTTCACGGCTAAATATGATACTGATGTATCCGTTCTCTATTCTTTTATTTTAGCATTTCTGATCAATTCTTTTTTCTAGAAAAAAAATGATACATGAAAACTTTTCCTTTTCTTTTGAGATAGGGTGTGTTGCTGTTTGGGAAGCGTGAGGATGACACAGTGCTCTGTGCTTTCCACTTTTGGCTACAAATCACACTCCTGCAAGCGGCAGTAAAACACTTTTATCTTTAGACTTTCCTCTCACTTTCTCCATCTGATGTAAAAACTCACAGATAAGTATGCTGTGATTTTAGCACTTTGAAGACAGATTTAGACATTTAAAACTGAAAATTGGGAGAATTTAAATTTAGAGATTCTATTATGTTTGAATTACTAGTTTGCAAATTGCTTCCAAGGGTTTCTCTGATCCACATTTTATGAGAGGAAATAAATTGTGCTTTGCCTTTTCTGTGTGTATCTGCATGTATTGTGTTCCTACCCAGTCTTTAAAGGTGATGAAATATTTTGATAACGTTTTATTGGACCTGCAGTTGTTTTAAATGTTGTCGTGTGTTGTGCATGAAGCCAGTTGTGCGAGTGTACGTGTTTGTTTAATTGGACCTCCCTGAGCCAGTCTCCAGGTGACAGAACTCATCTGCTCTCTTCCTGATTAAGAACAACAGATGGACCAACAAACAACACACACAGATTGTTTTCATGGTCATGATGCATCATCTAAAACATCAAACACACATGTTATGTCCTTCGTGATGCTGGCAATCAATAAGCACATGAACAATGTTCCATGTTAGTCTGGTGTCTGTTTCCCTCAGCAATGTTTTTTCTTAACCTATGACTCCTCTGGCCTGCATCAGTCAAATGCTTCATTTTACTCAGTATCCTCGTTACCACCTTTCTCATGATTACTGTCAGTGATGAAAACAAACTCACAAGCGGCGCCCTCATTCTTCTCCAAATCATCCTCATTCTGCCTCTTTAACTTGACATCTCTCCTGTCCTCCTCCATCTGTCTGACTAAGAGAGATTATGAGTTCATTTACTTCACTAGCAACGCTGCAGATAAAACCAAGACATGACTTTTTATTTTGAAAGGGGCTTGAAAAAAAAATTTTCCAAATAAAATCATCATTTGTAAAAAACAAAATTTCCCCATGATTGTATTATATGACTGTATTATTTTAGTGCACAAACATACTCAAAATTGTGACGATCTTTGACTTAATCAAACTTACTGTAATGATTTAATTCATTTTTATTGAAGTAATAATGAAAATATCAATGAATAAACAACAAACATCTAGTTTCATACTAATTTACAAATAGAAAAATCAAGTTGTAATTTTGCAATTTTCTTATTATGACATTTTTTAAGAGTTTACTGTTCAATTCGAATTGTATTTAAAGTTTTATTTTTAGCAATAGTGATGTATAAATTTAGTTTTTGTGATATTTTTGAGAGAATTCAAGTAGTACAGAAGACAATACAGGGAATCTTAAAGTGCAAGTCTCTAATTGAACTCTTTAGGATAACGGCTCCACTAGTAATATTATCTCAAAAAATAAGAACTGAAGCAAAATGATAGATGGGATGGAAATTTCACAGCAACTTTTCCAGAGAAGATGTGACAACAATTGGCTAACCTCATTTGTAGACAAATTTTGGATTTTTTATTTTGCGTTGGAATTTATTCACTGTTCAGAATTTTACCACAAATGTAAAACCGCTAGCTCCAATAAAGCACAACATCAAAACTATTACGTCCAATTTCCACCATGCCAGCACATCCATAACTTTCAATGGATGATTTATCTCTTTCTTGATTGATTTTGTAGTTAACAGCTGTTGTTTGCGATGCCTCATTTTTGACTGGTTTAACATTCTTCTAAAATGGAAAAGGAAGAAGGTGTGTCAATGATCAAAAAAGGAGAACTAACCAAAAAAAAAAACCCAGAATTGTTGATAACTTAACTACAATTTTAAAAAAGTTTCATGTTCTAGTTTCTTTTGCCAGGCAAAAGAAACTAGAACACCCAAGTGACGTAGATGTTAAGATGAACTCAGTCAAACCCTGAAGCAGAAGATACAAATTACACACATCCCAAAGATGTTGTAACATTTTTTGTAGAGATTTGTCTTTCTTTCAGACTTTCCTTGAAAGAACAAACCCAAAAGAATATCTGATTTCCACTTAACGAGGTAATCTGACCATTTCCCACTGATACTATGTAACCCTCTTTTAACCTCTTTTTTATTTTCTTGTTAATCTCATGAGGACACTCTATTTTTTAAACAAATGTTTCTGAACAACTCAAACAGATGTCAAGCTTTTCATCAGTATGACCACCGATTATTGTTCTAGAATAGTCATTTTGGAACAAATCATTTACGCCAGGGGTGCGCAAACGTGTTTTGGTAAATGAAACAAAAACAATATTGTTAAATATGTAGAAAACATAGGCTTTAGATTAATTATTTTTAAATAGAAACTCAGTATTTTTCGTTTTGTCTTTGGCTCAACTCACCTCTACATTTCACTGTCTTGATGAAGCCCATCTGCTTTCAAGATTATGTGGGTTAAGATGCCAGGCTAAAATAAATAGACTGAACTTCAGTTGAAAGGTAAGTAAAAAGGAAATGTGTTCAAGTGGAGAGAGAATAATATTTTTAAAAAACTTTTTGAAGGAAAAAATTGATAAAAATGTCAAAGAGAATAATTTAAGTTCAATATTTCTAAAATGTGTCGCAAGAATAATCTGTCTGTCATCCATTGGGAAGCACTGGAATTACAAAAAAAAAAAAAAAAGCTATTAAAAAGGTAGGTATAATCTACCCACATTTTGAGGGCCTACGTATGTTTGGTGAACTGCAACGGGCTCTTGGGACATAGTTTGACCACCTCTGATTTACACCGTCTTAACATTATATTTAGAAGCAAACTATGTCATTTAAAAGTTTAGTTAAATTGCACCGTTTATAACTAAACTGAGTTTGTTGTGTATGTCACATGCACTTTTATAACCTTCAAGTGTTTCAGTCTTTGTCTTCGAGACATTTGGGTTTTGATGAAAACTGCCAAAAATGTCAATTTTTTTTTTTAAAAGGGTGTTCAATTATGCATCAAGATATCATTAACATTTCTGCATAATGTTGACATCCTACCAGTGAACCTGGTTTGACCCTCGTTCTTATTAATCCAACACCGAGTATATAACACTTCATTTGGTTTACACCCCCTTTTTCCTTTAGGGCTACAATAATGATAATTACTGGGCTTTTAGCATGCTGGGTAATATTCACCTTTAAAATAAAAGTGATTTTAAAGGAAGCAAAGGGAGAATATGTTTAGTAGAAGTGGGGGTGAGCTTTTATGGAGTCCTAAAATGGGGAACAATGGGACAATATTTAAAAAGCTGTTTTACGCTGAATCAAATCGATGAATGGATGAAAAAAGAAAATGACAATAATTTCCATTCTTATCTCCCTGAAACATGGCGCCTCATTACACACACACACACACACACACACACACACACACACACACACACACACACACACACACACACACACACACACACACACACACATTCAAAGAAACGAAGAAAAAGGGGGAAGGAGGCAGAAGGAGAATGAAAGACAGAAAGAAAGAAAAAGAGGGGGGTGATAACAGCTTCAATAAATCATCCGGACCAGTCGCTTCTCCCCGGGGATGCTGGATGGATTAAATTAAGCACTCGCTCCACTCGTGTGTCTATCCATCCCTCCATTCTCTCTCTCTCACTCACGCGCGTGCACTGTGTGGTATAAATGCCAACAGCTGATCGGGAGACGGCACACTCACGGGAACAGCTCACAGAAGCTGCAGAAAGAAAGAGACGAGGGGTAGGGAGAAGAGAGAGGGACACAGAGAGGGAGAGACAGGGGGATGCTGTTGATTCCTCCATCTGCGTGGAGTGTTTTTCTGTTTCCAACCTGGGCTGAGCTCTTTTTAACAGGATTTAAAGACTTTCTGTGGCAAAAAGGACATGACAGGGAGACCAATTTTTTTTTTTTTTTAAAGCTGGAGATATTCTAAAGTAATCCTTTTTTTTGTTCTACCTTTTCTCAACATCCCTCCCTCCTCCTCCTCTCCCCTCTCCATCGTCTCTTCTTTAAAGAGGGGCGAGCACGCTGCGGGGTGTCTTCCATTGGCTTTTGTTTTCCTCTTGTTTCTTTTTCTTTCTTTCTTTTTTTAAATATCCTGACTGCTGGAGAGCTCTCCATCTCCTGGTCTTCCGCCTGCCTGCAGCTCAAAGAGCAAGAGGCACCCCGCTATATTCCTCCTCACCCACATCCCCCCATAGGGAGCTGTCCGGTGCTGAAGTTGCATTTCCTTCCTTCTCTCTGCGCGAGAACTAAACTGGCCAAGCAAAGGACAGGTGCGGTGACTCAAACAGGAAAAGAAAGAAGAGAGTAAAGCTGGTCAACTCTTCCAGAGGATCAGTTTTAAAGACAATCTTTCTTGGGTTCTTCTGCAGAGTTGCTGGTTGTGTTACGGACGGATCAGCACACTGGCCAAGCCACTGGCTGGGTTTGTGAGTGCGTGTTGCTGCATTTGAGTGTGTGTGTCATTGTGTTTGTGAGTGTGTGTCGGTGCCTCACCATCATGCCAAGGTCTTTCCTGGTGAAAAAGGTGAAATTGGATGATTTCTCCACTGGGGCAGATCTAGAGAATGCCTACCGGCACAGAGCAGACCTCAGTCTTCGACTTCATGACAAAGGTAGGTCACATAAGATGTCTTGTACTAACAGGTGTCACAGAAGCAGATCGATCTCAAGAGAAAGGGAATGTCTCGTTTTTGGAATAAAACTGTCTGAATGAAACAAATAGGTGAAGGAATCTGTTGAGCTTCAGAGGATTCACCTCTTAGGGATTACTTCAAAGAACTAAAACTTGATTAGTGGAAAATAGACAATTTAATACAAAGATTAGTTAATTACTTAATAAAATACACCACAAAATAATAAATACATTACTTGCTGTATAGGTGCAAAATGATGAGTTTTGGGTGCAGTTGATGCTCAGAACTAGGACTTTATTGCGCCTATAAAGTCAGCCTGGGCATTTGGTCCACTCGAAGGAGTACCGATGTGGACAGGTCACTTGTGAAATGAACTAAATCAAGCGCGTCCTGCCTGTTGAATCGATTCTGGCTCGTGGTCAGCTGGGAGCTTTTCCTCTCTTTTTTTTGATGGTAAAAATGCCACAAATATAAAGTCAAAACAGTTGTTGAAATCTTTCTATTGAAAGATAAAGTACTTGCAGGTACCACATTGAATAAAACTCGTAAAAAAAAGATTGATCATTCTAAAATGAAAACAGTGGAAATGGGGGTGGAGGGTCGGGGGGGAAGACAAAGGTAATTGATTTAAAAGCTGAGCAGTTCCCCCTGATGTGTTATCTCATTGCTTAAGTCCCTCTGCCAACAAGACAGAAATCTTTCTCTGTAAGCACATAAAATATAACAGCAGAAGTGATAATATATTAAATCGACCCTATCATAGGGTGATTACCGACACACAGCATGTTGTTTTCCTTACCAGTCCAGGTGTTTCTGTGCCGTTTTATTGCAGAGTTGGCAGATTTCTGCTGGAAGATTGTTTAAGTGAAGCCTCACTTTACTCACATCTGCAGTTGCTTCTAAAGGCTGTGGGATAAAATAACTTGATTTGAATTTTTGGAAGGGATCACGCGCCCTACAAACTCCAAAACTCCCATTTACAAACTTATTTTACTGAGTATTTTACTTAAAATATTTCTTTGATTTAAATTACTGCTGATGGTCTGCTTGACTGTTAACTTCAACATGTTTGTAACACACATGGGCAGGCCTTCATTATCTTTTTCTCACCTAATTTTGTCTCTCTCTTTCTAACACACAGACACGCGCACAGACACACATAGAGCAATCGGTGGGGCGTTTATAATGTAGAGGTTAACAGGCGCTGCCAGGTCTGACACGCGATCTGCCGCCTCAGCATCGCAGCCTCACCCTGCCACCTTTATCTCCATCCCTGGTCTAAAAGTAAAACCTGTATTCAGCTTCACATACCTACAACACAGATCTTTAATACAACTCTGCACCTCATCAGTAACAACGATCTACCTGAAGTGACTTGCTTTATTTTCTATTTGTGCGTCTGCAGATAGAAAGGGCTGCAATCTCTTGCAAACAAATAATTGTGATAATTTTGATGTCTTTATGCAACTTGAAAATAATAATAATAAAAAATAATCAAGTAATACACTCTTCAGGTAGGAATTTTCTAATCCCACATGGCAAACCTAAAACATTTTAACAATCAAATTATACATAAATAGTTGCCATATTTTTTAAAATTCTTTCCCTGCCTCAAAGGTTAAGAAAAAATATATTGTTGTTTTAGATACACAAATAACAGAGTGAAGGGCAATACATCATTTAAATGTTGGATACTGTATAATTAACATTTATTTGAAATCAGGAACGCTTATATTAAACTATAAATCTTCGGTGTTTGTTCACATCATCAGACTAAATTCAGTCGAGTCATAAAGAACGTAGATAATCTTCTGGGCATGCCTGCCCTCCTGCTGCATCAGTTGACCCTCATAAAAACAGAATCCATGTATGTCCACTCACACACACACGCACATACACACACACACGCACACACAGAACACATGTTCAATTTAAATATAAACAAACAGCTGTATTATATAGATGAAGTGTCAGGACAACTCTTTAAATTAAGCTGGTATCAGGAAGTTCATAAAAAATGAAGCTCAGACAGAACATCGCTTAATGCTCTGACGTGACGTGTTTGCATTGACCTGTCCATGGTGCTGAAGCTCCATTTCTCACATTGAATCAGCGTTGTTTAGTCCAAGGTCACCCTGGGAGTATCAATTTGTATCAGGGATGGACAAAATATAAATAACTAAATTGTTTTGCAAGAAAGACAAATGCTGACTAAGGAAAAACACATTTAGAAATGAGCAGATTCGTTCTTTAAAGCTGCCAATGATGTTTCACAAATTTACTCTTTTTTGGACAAAGTAGAAGATTACTGAAGCTTAAAACAGGGCATTAAGTAAAAACTTATCTTCTCACTGTTAATCAAAAATGACTGTTTAATCTCAGGTGAGTTTCTGTTCTACTGAGCTGGTGTTCTTATGTGTTGGTGATTGTTTTTCTTCTAGTGACTTTTTGGGAGATTGACCCTTATTTAGTGCTCGTTTCACTTTCCTGGTAAAATTTGTGCAGTCGAGGATTTGTACTGTCTTGAAGAAAAATGTTTGGAAAAACTCTGTTTCTCATGTCCAACTGCCCGGAGAAGTTTGATGATGATGATCCAGTTTCCTCATGTGAGTGGAAACTTGCCACTGTAGTGGGGTCTGATTCTTGCCACCATACATTACTGTTTCACATGAGGTTCTAAAATGCGACCTACAATTTATGGTAGTCATGGGAAAATTACACATAACTTTTCCGTCACTTTGACCTCTCAAAGGGCCTGTGCAAGTTCATCTATTCATACATGCGCACGCATACATACTGTACATGCATATTCCTTGCGTGACCCACATCTGGTATATGCAATTAAGGTTAAACAAATTCAATTTTTTTTTTCATCTAATACGGCTCTTTGTTTCTCTCTCCAGCTGGTTATATCAGTGACTACATCAGCCCTGTTGTGTATGATGGTGAAAGTGATGGTGGAATCAAGGTGCCCTCTCCTGATCCCTTGTACGATGGTATCCACAGCGACTATGGGGCTCCTGACTCCGAGTCTCCCGACAGCCCAAGCTCGGAAATCACGGATGGCTACATTAACGGAGATACAGCGGTGAGTGAGGGTTACACAGTTGATGCCTTCTTCATCACTGATGGCCGCTCGAGAAGGAAAGCTCTTGGCAGCCCCAGGACCATCCAGAGGCACACGTGCAATGAGTGTGGTAAAACCTACGCCACGTCTTCCAACCTAAGTCGACACAAACAGACACACCGCTCACTGGATAGCAAGTTGGCAAAGAAATGTCCGACCTGTGGGAAGGTGTATGTTTCCATGCCCGCCATGGCCATGCACCTGCTCACTCACGATCTTAAGCACAAGTGTGATGTATGCGGGAAAGCATTCAGTCGTCCATGGCTTTTACAGGGTCACATGCGTTCACACACAGGAGAGAAACCATTCGGGTGTGCCCACTGTGGGAAGGCTTTTGCTGACCGCTCGAACCTGCGGGCCCACATGCAGACCCATTCGGCCTTCAAGCACTTCAAATGCAAACGTTGCAACAAGACTTTTGCGCTCAAGAGTTACCTGAACAAGCACTATGAGTCTGCCTGCTTCAAAGGCCCTTTTTCCCCCCTCAGCCCACTAGATGCATGACAACCTTCAACAGATTAAAAACTGACTGAACTGCAGACAAAAATCCTGCTACCCTTAAAACTGATCTGCAGATAATATATTTTTGGTCAGAATATGACCTTGCTTTCCCTCCTTATATTTCCTCACCCCTCCTTTTCCACTTTGCCTCCCTTTGGAGCCTATCAACAGCAATGAATATGATGAAGATAGCACAATTTTTCTCCTTGAGATTTTTTCTCCTTGAGATTTAACCGATCGACGCATGTACTTCCTTGAAAACTTCTCACTTCCTCTTCTTCCGTCTGTTCAGGAAAGAGACGTTAATCTGAACAGAGCTTCCTTTTGGCATCTATATGTAGTATGACAGCATATATTTTGGGACAGTAATGAATATGAGGATGATGAGAATGAGCAAAAAAGACAATAGTTAGCTGATAGCTATGAGTTTTCTCCCTGCACTGAAACGCAGTGATTTCTTTCCTTCAAATTTTGCTTTTTTTGGGAGAATAATAGTAATAATTATAGTAATAATGATAATAATAATGCTCTGCTGCACCAAGTGACCATACTCTCTCCACTACTGAGGTAAAAAAACAAAACTATTTATTTATTTAAGCCTTTTTTTATTTGTTGTAACTTTATACTTAATTTGATAAAAACAAAGTGATATTGTTTCTTTGCACTTTAAGTTCTGTATGTGTATGTAGGATATTTGCCAAGCTCTTTTTACCACTACAGGCCAAAGCATATGTCACTTTTTTGAGTAACATTTTTTTTCTTATTATGCTGTTTACCTTTTTACTTCTATTCATTACTGCATGCAAAAAAAAAATATTAATAATGAAACCTATGCCAACATCATAAAAAGTCTATGATTTTTTTGCCAAATTCCTATAGGTAGAACCTGAGGGCAATATTTTTCCTTGAGCCTCCGTAGGACTCTTTTAAAGCAATAATCACCTAATGCATGGTATTTTATGATAAAGTTATGAAGTATTACCTACTACTGTATAGCAGTTTAAAAATCAGGTATGTTTTACTTCACCTATAGTCATAAACAGAAAATACTAATATTAAAGACATCAGGGAAAATGCCAATGTAGTGTAGAGAAACAAAAAGAAAAGTCCTGTCTTTCCTCTCTTGTTATGCACTGCCTGCCTCTTAGTGAGTAGAACTAATGTAGGATGTAGGCTAGAGAGGCTGGATCAGCTGCTTGCCGGGTGTGAGGCCTATTGTAGGATAACTTGTACGTTATGCTGACAGATTGTGCTGAGCTAACTTTAGCTTTAAAATACCTGCTGATAAATAACTAAAAGGGGACTCATTTTGTTTTAGGGTTGACTAAGATTGGAAAGAAATTGTGTTGCAAAATTCTATTGTTGAGCAGGGTACCTGAAAATACTGAAAGGGTATTCCCTGCAGCATGCAACCAAGTAATATAACATTTGTATAAGCTTAACACATACCGTACACTTTATTTTTGTTCTTATACAAACAAAAATAAATGACAAGTTTAAATAGCTATTGAATTGAACTTGCTGTAAGATTCATACAAACCAAATAAGTAAAATTACTCTCAGTATTCTTTCAGAAGAAAACCTAGAAGAAGCTGATGCATTGCTCAAGTTGGACTGAGGTCTCCTTTGTCCGTAATGCATTATTCAGTAACCCCTTCAGAGCACTTCCGCACCATAAATTGTGCATTTTTCAAACACAGAAGCAGCACACACTTTGACTGGATGGTCTGATTACAGCTCAGTCCCATTCTGTTGCTGCATGAGACAGAGTCCTGATTATTCTGCAGTAGGCCTTCTTTTACCCCACTGTGCCAACCATAGGCCAACTAGGAGTGTCATACCTACAGACAGGCTAACACTAATAAACCCTGACCCATAGATGATATACCTTTTAATCTAAGCGGTCAACACTGCTGAACGCAGTTCTCTGCAGCTCAGAAAACTTTCCCACAGATTCTCGGAGTTTACTGAGAGACAGACGATGGACCTGCAGACATTCAAAAAATATTAAGTTACTTTTTATGCTTATTTGTCATCCTAAACAGCATGTTCTTAGTGTAAGCTTAGTCAAAAACAATAATATAAGTGCATGGGTGCATGCATGCTCATAGTGCAAGCAGATCAGTCATTATTGGCTTTACAAAATTTGTCCGACTACGGCCAATTAAAAAATATTGGATTTGGAATTGAGATAAAAATATTTGAAAAGAAAAACTTTGATAATTGCAATTCATTCAGAGGAATGAGAGACAGTTTGGTGTGATCAGTAAATCACGTAAAAGAGAAATAACTACAGCACATGACAAGATTGTTATGTGGTGCAGTCAATAAATGGAAAAACTGCAATGTGGCTGGATTTAGCAAAAGGGATAAAGTTTTCTCTCGACTGTTAGAGAATCTGTTTGTTTCCTGGAGTTTAAACAACTTTTAGATTGCAATGAGCCCGACATTAATTAACATGTGTGATATATTACTATACCCACGTATTAAAATAATAATAATAATAATAATAAAAACACTATCATCATCTATGGCCAAGAAACAAAATGTTAAGAATTACCCTTCAACTACTCATAACAAATTACAAGATTAACCCCAAAGACGGGAAGACTTTGGGGTTTTTGCTTTAAGTTATGTAGCTATCCAGTAATTTAGAAGCAGGGATTTTTAAGTTGTGAATCTGTTTGTCTGTGTCTGTCTCTGAGCAAACTCCAGATCTGTTCTCTCTCAAGCACTTCCATTGTAGTCATCTCCACCTTAAAAAAGTAGCACAATAAAACTAACTAGAATTCAGGTAGAAAAGAAGAAAATAAATGATAAAAAAAAACTTGTACTAGCTTGACCTCTCTTCTTATTTTATATTTCCAAGTTACAGAATGATGAAAACCTAAGTGATCATTTATTGCAAGAGGGTTTGTAAAGAATCCTTTGGATTGAAACATTTTTACTGCTGTATAGCGATATCTGACACACCTCATCACAGGAAGTGGCTATCTCTGTTGCAGAGTGATGATCTCCTGTGTTTTTTGAGCCAGTATTCAGACGATGTAAGCACAATGAACACAAAGCATTTTGTGGCACTTCATAATAAAGAATAATCTGAACCAACCAAGGCAATTTGTGGCAGTTTTCTGTTTTGTTTGAAAGTATTTTTAATACTCAGGAAATTTAGCCGGCTAAGAGTCAAACACTTCACCTCTTCTGTTTAAGTAGCTCTCATAATGATTAATGCAAAAATAATTGGTTTACTTTTGGAGTCAAAGGAGCGCTCAGCTCATATAAAGAACAGAATAACCCTCTTAGACAAACAGCTCTTTCTTTGCCTTACCTTTGTCAATATTATATGTTTGAAGAGGTGCTGGGCCAACAGTAACTCACAGCGTGCTTGTTTGCATTGCTGTAAATGTCTGAATGTTGAATACAGAAACCTGGGGTACCGTAATGATGCTTTGACTGAAGTAATAAAAACACTTTTACAAGTTTTATAAAGGAAATGATTCTGAATGGTTCTCAGAAGTTTGTGACTTCACACTTTTCCATCCAGTATTTCTCCAGTCTGCTCCAATGTTCGTATGTTTCACTCAGCGGTCTCTTTTTTTCATCATTCATGAACACAATGTGCTGCAAATTTCATTCAGAACAGATGAAACGATGTAAAATTCTCCAGACTGCAAGCCTTCATTGAGTGTTTTTATGTTTAATGCACTGGCAGAGACAAGATTTTCTCACTTCATTTCATCCCAGGGATTTATGTAAAGAAAGTAAAATTCCATCCTTTTATCCGTACACAGTCTGAACATTTCCTCATAAACACACATAAGATCTAGTGGTTGATCATGAATTCTGTATATGTCAATGTTAGTTCACAGCACAAAAACTTATTTATTTTGCTTCAAGCCCCAGAGTGTTTTTTTTAATCTACTATCTCATTCTACAAAAACTCTCTCACAGAACATGGGAACAAAGTCTATTCAGACGTCATTTGTTGGATAGAACACTGACCACAGACTCTTTAAAGTTTTGTTATTTATAAGGAAATGTTTGGTTTTGTATACTTTGCAAACTGGAACCAGTTTGGCCACGAGGATCATAAATCAAGTGGTACTTTCTGTGTTTTTGTGCGTGGTTATCTGTGGGGGGAGCACTCCTGTAGAGGACAGCTGCTGTTTCTAACATCATCTCTCAGCGGTTCTAACATGGTTTATTGGTTCCTATGAGTCTTTGCATAATTGTTCCGCACTAAAGCTGCAACAAGGGTCTTCTTTATGAAATGAGACTTTTTACATTGAGAGTTCTGTGGGACCCCTTATTTTCTTTTAAATAGTTTCAATTCGTCACATTTATTACCATAGATTATGAGTCATTAAAAAAATATTGTTTAGGTAAAAACAAAACCACTGTTAGATAATGAATGTGGTGTAGGTTGCTTTTTTAAATGGTAAACATAACCTAGCTTTTCTATATTTGCCAGGGGGAAAAAAAAACGTATGCTTTTCATCTTTTATTGAAGTGGGATTGGATTTTTAAACAAATGCTTGAATAAAAGTATTCACTTAATGGAAAGCGAACACATTTTTCTACAGTTGGCTCTAAAAATGAGTCTAGTTTTTTGTCATTAGTTTTAGTATCACTGAAAACTGTAAACCAGAAAATCTGACTTAAAAAGTGCACTGAGTGCAAAATCTGAACATTTTCTGCAAAGGATGATTAGTAATTTTGGGTTGATTCAAAAGTTTCATTTGAATTGGATTAAACTTTTACCAAATAGAGTAAGCTTCCTTTGTTTGGGATATTTTTTAATAATCTTATTCAATCGATAAATAGCTATAATATTTTCCGTCACTTCCTGTGGGATGGAGCTCATCATTTAAAAAAGTAGCAGTCCAACCTTACTTCCATAAGCACAGCTACTAAAATCTATTGTTGCTATGCCAACACCTGCGGTATCCTAGGCAATAAACTATGTACAGTACCTATAGTACAGCAGCTTCAACAGAGACACAAAGCAGCCTCTTGCAGCTTTATAAAGAACCATTTTTTGTCAGCCCTCAATAGAAATAGGTTTCACAGTAAAAAGTCAGAGCAGTGACTGCCCACACTCATGAATCACCTCCTTCCTCTCATTCCTTTCTTAAAAGCTCTCAATCGTTCCCCTCTCATCTTTTAGCATCCTCTTCCTCTTTACTCACATCTGTTTTGCTCTTCTATTCCCTCTTTTTTCTCTCTTGCAGAGTCAAACCAGGCCATTAGGCCTTTGAGGACCTGAAAGTCATTTAACTCCTGGTAGATAATAAGTCTTAGAATATAGCTCCTCTCAGATAATAAGCTTTATCACTTGATTGCTCTGCACGCTCCCTACTGTCTTCAGATTCATGTCCAGGGACTTACTCAAGCAAATCACACTGCTTCTTTCCTAGCGAGCCAAATTAACGCTGCGTGTATACGAGGATGTGTCAGGGGCTACTCGTTATGAGCGACCGCTGAGGGTGCAAAAATCAAACAGCAAAGGTCAGTTTCAAATACTGTAGGTGACTGAATGGTGACAACAAGAGAAGCTAAAACAATCTTTAGCATCAACCTTTGTTTTTTAAATGATCAGTTTGGTCTTGACGACTTTCACACAATTTTTTTCTTTTTTCTCTCCTCTCTTATTTCAATAACTTCAGCAATCAAAACTTTACAAGAAGGGGTTTTTGTTTCTCCTGATCATCTCTTTCAATGGTTGTTTTTAGACGTATATTATGTGGACTCTTACTGTAAGTTTGAAAGAATAGGAAAAAAGGGTCCCTTTCTTTGTTGTTTCTAATCATGTCAGAGTTCAATATTCATCCTGACATGCCAGTGGAACTTCAACAGTATTAAAAGGACTTTGAGACAACTAATTTCAATCCTTAAGGTTTTCGCTGAATAACACAGGTGTGAAAAGATGATTTGCAAGATGTTATTTGATTCAACTGAACATATTTGTTGTAATAAATTGACAACTTTTAAACTCTTCTAAGTAAAAGGAAAAATTCAAATGGTTTATGTTATAATTATCTCCTCAAATTGTTGAGTCCAGAATAAGAATACATAGATTTCTCAGCTCTGGAGCAGGTTTTGCTCATTTTAAATTTCCTTCTGTCTTGTTCTTCCCCGATGTCCCATTGTGTCTCTTCTCATCCATGTCTCTCCCTGAAATACTCGCTTTGATTGCATTAGGCCGAGGACAGTTTTCATTTAGTACAGTTATGTCATCTAGTAAAACATTATGCACATCATGAAGTGTGCACTGTCACACCGAGCAGAGTTAACACACAGATTAATCTGGGAAATACCCATAATATTCAAGAAGTGACTCAACAGGTGGATAGGGTAATGAAAGATGGAGATAAAAGCACAAGCGTTTTCTGAATTCAAATTTAAAACATGTACTTTCAAATGACAAAATGGGACCAGATTGATCACATTTCTGAAATTAAAAAAGCACATTTTGGATGACAAGTTAATTTTTAGATTCTAACAAAAGATGTTTAGGACGTTCTATTTGCTTGAGTGAGACACATTTTACTGAAAAATATCAAAAATATGTGCGAAACCAAACTTACAAAGCATCACTCATAGATAATGATTAAAAAGGTGTTAATATTCAGATCAACAATTTGTATTTTTTTGCAAAAACTCTTGACTTTCAAATATTTTTAGGTACTCGGTTTTAAATATATTTACTACAGTTAAATACTAGGTTGTGTGTGTCAATGGCTCCACGTCAGACTGGCGACCTGTTTGGGGTGTATCCCGCCTCTTGACTTAAATCAGTAGGGCTAGACTTTGGCATCCCCCGGAATCTAATAAAAGATGGATGGTTCGGAAAATGACACGAAACATTTAAATATAAATATCCAAGTAGGAGTGATAATGTCTTCAATCTTTTTGCCTCTTGTAAATCACTGTGGAAACTTGACTAATAAAAAGAAAAAACATCTTATTCCATAGTGAAAATGCACTTTCAACATTTATGGTATTTTCTATTATTATAGCAACAAGACGTTCACAGATATCCAGTAGAGACAACCGCTTGCATTATTGTAACAACCTGTTTCTTTCAGACGTATAGAAATAAGACAAATAGTTTTCTCACAGCAACCAGCTTCACAAAGAAGCAGTCTTGCTTGAGCTGAATATAATTCCATGTGGACAAGTGAAAATCAGTGCATCTCCTTTATAGATTAGATTTTTATCCTGTGTCTGCTGCAAAACAAAGTGATAAAATATCTCTATCAGAGTAGCAACATCTTTTCTTCCTCTCCTGGCATGCGAGATGTTGAAAGCAAAGCAGTGTAAGACAGAGTTGTAAATGTTCTCACCACTTTCCAGCCTATTTGTAGAAATGTCAGCTGTCATCAAAAACATCAGTGGTCTGGAGACAAGTGCTGTTCACAACTGTGTAGAGTGGAAGTGCAGAATGAAGAGGCGAAATGCTGAACTGGTTTATAAACAGTCTGAAATCTCAGTACAGATGTCTTAGTTTGACATGGTGTGACATGAAGCAGTAAAATGAAGCAATTACAAATGCATGAAAGCAAATTGGATTCTATATAATTAATACAGTTTATCTTTTCTCGTTCTGTTGTCATAAAAATTGAACAAGAGCATATTTACACTTTTATTTCAGGAAGGCCAAAAGTGGATTATATGAAAGTAAAAATGTGATTTAAAAAAGTGGATTTCAGATACATTCCGCATGTTGCTAAAAAAATGTGAATATAAGAAGCAACAGGCATCGTGCAACAGTGGCTAATTATATTAATACTAACACAAACATTGTGCTCGTACAAAACCTAAAAACTGTACTATATGAGTAAAGTTTTGTGTTAAAATCTTGCCTGCCTGTAACTGTGTTCATCAGTGTTTGGCCGCAGGCATTCAGGCTCACCTGCAGCAGATGATTCACTGTTTGGGCAATGAGACATAACTGCTCTGAGGGCAGCCGCAGGGTTGGAAAATAATACACCTACGAAAGCACGTCGCATTTGTCAAACACTGTCAATCAGATATTTAATTTCTAAATGAGTGGGGTGCTTCATTTGGTCAAGAATGTTCAACAAATGAATGTTTCTAAGGTATGAATTAAAACTTGTGTGGTGCAGTGCAGGCAGCTGCAGGTTTGACTCGTCAGCAGTTGTGATGCTTGTGTTTCAATTGGCAGGAAATGCTGCTATGTTTTATTTATAACGGTAAGCTAGCTTCTTTCAGTTGCAATAACTTTTTTAAAAATAAACATACTGGTTTGATATTGGCTGATCACTATTTACACATTTATTATTTTATAATCTTAAATATTAGTTCACATTAAATATTCCAAAGCAAGAATGATATTAGTGCAGTCAAAATTGTTTGACTTCTCAGTACTGAACCAATCATTAAAAATCTATTTCAATGGCTGAAATAATCTCTTAAATAATAGTAGAAATATTTGAATCCTTCTGCGAGTGGAAAGTTTTTGGTGTGGCACGTTTAATTTATTTTTATTTATCATACTCTATTAATCCCTCATGAGTAAATCCCTGCAATGCATTGCACCACAGCAGGCAGCTTATGAGGGTGCCAATGGTGGGAGAAACTGGGGCTCAGGTATCTTCTCCATGGACACCTAGGCATGAGCTCAGCAGGATTCGAACCGGTCTCTATTTGGTCTGACAATTTTACCGCTGAGCTTAGAAGATAAATCAAAGCACTTCACACAAAAAGCAAGGCTATTCAAATAGAATGTAAAGACAACAAGAGCAAAAACAACCAACTCTACAAATGATTTAAAGAACTTTCACATTAACAAATCATTTAATAAACAACAGCATAAACCCCGAAAAGGATAAATCTGTGGAAACAATCACAATATGCACGAAAGCAACAATCAAGATTGGATAAAATGTCACTTTGAACTTGAGCTGGAGTTAAAAACTGTGATTTTTCATGGTTGTTCGAACCTGATTATGATAATCAATGTTATCTACCAATTGTACCTATTGTGTAATTACCCTTCAAGAAATTGGTTGAAAAAACAAATGAATAAACCAATGAGAAAAAGCTTAACCTCAAAAAGACACTTCCAGCAGCTGTTTTAATAGAAAACTACATACGCTCACACTTTTGAACAATTTAACAAAACCTTTTTTTTTTTTTAATTCAGTTACAGAATTTTTTTAAATATTAAAAATGTGGAACTAAGCAACTCTAAGATAGGGTTTCACTCTCAATGAAAATATTTTCACTTGTTTCTTTTCATTATCCTGTGGGTTTTTGTTGTTTGTTGTTTTTTTTTTTAACTTTTGTAAAACAAAAATTACATTTATTTTTTTAAAACTTGGAGATTAAAACTAGACTTGAAATTATTTTAAAATGCACATGCACATTTAGTATGATTTATTATTATTTTTTTATATAATGCACAATAATTTAAGAAGCTGATACATTTGCAGCAGGTGATTCTAACATGCAGCAGCAACAGGGGAAACTATATACGGGTAAGAAAATGACTCGTTTCTACAGCCGAGCTGTTTCCGAGCTGCCAATGAGGCATAAATGAAAAAGCTAAAACTGATGCAATCATACTGCCTGAAAACAACTCTGTCAGTAATGAAGTACAAATGACAACATTATGATGCTGAAACCACATTGCCACACTCACAAACACACACAAGCAAGCAGAAATTATTCATCATGTCTCTCAAAAATTTATAAGCATCTTTATTTGACTTGGACACTGAATGAGTGAACGGGCCAGCCTCTGAGCTTTGTAGTTAAGCAAACACTCCCTCGGAGAGAGTGAGAGAAAGAGAAACAGAGAAAAAGAGTGGGAGGAGAGAAGAAGAAGAAGAGAAGGAAATGAGACAGACAGAGATGGAGCACTCAGGGAGCTGAGTAGAAAGCGGGAGACAGAGAGTGAGAGGGGAGGAGAGGATGGAGGGATGGAGGTAGCTCAGGGAGCAGAGGAGGGAGACTTGACCCAGATTGGGAGCCTAACAGCAGCAGCAGCTGAGTGAGCCGGTGAATGTTTAATGGCGGCAACCACTTGCACGCTGACGCACACACACACACATAATCACAAACGCATGCACAAATCCACTCACTCCCACACACACACTGTTGACTGGGACTCTTGTTGCTGAAGTTAAGCTTCGGCCTGTTGAATTACTTTATTTATGAGGAATAAAAAAAAACAAAGTCCAGTCATCAAAGGCTTCAATGGTCATACTAGTGAGTCAAGTTATGAGCACAGTCTATTTTTATTGTCCTGCATCAGCACTTTCCTATTGATGTCCAATATGAAAATCATCCATCCAGCATATGTATCATTTACATTTTTACAGTAGAGCAGCTCAGCAACAACTTCGCCTTACTTATACTGTACAAAAACACAAAGCCAACCAGCCAAAAAGATCACCACATTTTTAATAATTTACATTTTAAACCCGTCAAGAGTTTAGACATATTTTTTCAATACATCAAATCCAAATTTTTGTTTGATTTTTTTTATAAATCAAAGTACTATTAGAAGTAAAAAATGCACGTGTTATACCTAGATCTAATTTTAATCCACAAAGGCAACTTAATATGACAATTTGTCGTGCTGGTGCAGGTGCAACAGAATTTCCGTGGATGTCTTGTGTTATGGAACTTTATTTAAAATATTAGTGGCGTGGGACTCAGTCAGACCTCCTCATGTGAACATAAAATATTTGTTTATTTCTAACCATTCTCGTTTACCTTCATAGCTTTTTCTTTCGTTAGAGAGTAGTCGTGGCTAAAATCAGTCGACCACCATCAGTTGAAGTGGTTCATTAAGCATCAAAGTAAGGCCCAGTTCTTATGCTCATAATAACGTTCCTGTAAACAGTTATCCCTTTGAACATCAGACAAACACTGTTGTTAATATGAACATATTGAAAACACGGAACTCTGAATAAAAACGTTGCCAGTCAAATTGTAACTAAAAAGTAGGTTTGGTTTTCATTTTAAGCATTGACATCAAAAGTCTTTTTGTTTTTAAAGTTGTCACAATTTTTAATAATTACACAATGGTCAATAATTAACTTAAGTAGAAGTGAGAATCAGTCAGAGGTGCTGAGACTTTGCAACTATAGTATTTCAACAAAATAATGGGACACCTTGTCTCTGCCTCTCTAACATGCCCATGCTGTTCCTCATTCGGTTGAGAAAGAGCTATTTGTCATCGTTAGTTTGACAAACGGTAAATGATCAAACTAATGTATTGATTACAAGTATTATGACAGAAATTAATTACTAATAAGATGTTATTTTCTCTCAAAGTGGGCACAGATATAAACTCCCAGACTCCCAGACACAGAGTAAGAAGGAAGAAACGTGAAAACCAATGTGATTATTAAACAAAAGCAAGGCACTGTACCAACGGAAATTTATGCCAAATTTATTCGAAATATGTACAAATAGGATTTGGCAACAAAGAGTTCGGGCTGACTGACACAATGTTTAATGAGAAACAAAAATAAATCACCTGTTAAACTGCAATTCTGCACACTTCGGTAACAGAAAAATTACCGAGTTCACCACAACCTCACACAATACTGAGAGATATTATTTAACTCTGGATGGTAAATCAGGATGGTAATGATAGAAAACACAAGAGGATGAATATTATTAGGAATTCTCATTGCCCAATACAACTGCTTTCAGAATGCTGTGTAAAATATTTTAAATGCAGTACAAGTGCATTCCCATGCTTCAAAAACTCAGAAATCTTTGCATCTTTCCTTCTTTCCTCTGTTTTTACTCTCTCTGTTTGCCATGTTTCAGAAGTCAGCACTCTTGTTCATGTTTTCTGCTCAAGTGAATCACTCTTCTGTATCCGTGCATGAGCAAGTGTGTGAGTATGTTTGTGTGTGTGTGCGTGCATTGAGCTGCTATTTCAGCACTTTCCAGCGCTATCGATTCAAACCAGCCTGCAGGGGGAAAAAACAGGCCCCTTACAGTCAGAGACACACACACACAAACCCCCGTGCACAGGCACACACAGGCACAGGTTTGCACTTACAATTACCCGCACAATGAGGATACGATACAATATAAATCACATTTTACAGATGTGTGCATATTATGGTTTATAAGATTTATATCATCAAGGAGTCTTCAGTCCCACTTTAATTTAGTAACATCACAGCATCCTCTATTCATAAAGTCATTGTTAGACACAGTACAAATTCTTACCCGTATACATTTAACATGTACAGTAACGTGAATATGTTGTAAGTAGGATAATTATTCAATGTGAGTAAAAAATATGAAAGTGGTAGTTTATTATCCACTCCCAACGGAAATGTAGCAAACAAACATCTAACCTGAATCAGTTTGTTGCAAATGTTCTTTGCATTGGAAATTGCACTAATTTTTGCAGCATTAAATCTGCCCTTCTGATAGAAAATAAGTAGTTCTGAGTATCTCAAATAGTCAATGTAAACACTTCATTCAACATTAAATGGCTCTGAATGTGCGTTTGGGGTAGATGTTACAACACAGACTAAATTTGAAGTGTTTTTGTAAATTCACTATACAGTATGTGACACATTAAAATTTAGGGAAGCCATTGGCTCAGTGGTAGACTGTTCATCTTTGGACCAGGAGAAGCTGGTCTGATTCCCCCTGGGCTCATGTGTACGTGTCCTTGGAGAAGACAACACAGTTACTAGCCCCATTGGCATCGTCATGGCTGTCTGCTGCGGTGCAATGCAGCAAAGATAATATACTCATGAGAGTTGACAATAGTACGATTGAATAAAAAAATAGACAAATAAAAATAGGTTAATTTGAAAGAATAAATTTTAATTTGAAAAGATAGACTAAGTTTACATCTAAAATACACTCATTTGTTTGCAGTTCTCATTTTGATACCAGAACTTTGCACAGTAAAAACTTTGGTGACAAATTTTCGGTAGAGGTTAATTACTTGAAATCAACAACTTCCAGTGTGGTGATGGGATGCACTGTTCCATTTCTTAGGTGCATGTATCACGTAAGCTGGGGAAACTGGTTGACTGGCAGCCCCATAAGGCCACAGCTCATTCACCGAGCTGTCCAGGTTCAAATCATTGCCTTTAGCACTTTGTTGCATGTCCTTCTTCACTTTTTCCAGCCACCTTTCCTGTCACTACCAACTGATGCTACTAGAGCCCAATAATTGCTAAAAATAATTACAGTCTGGAGAGCATTTCCATAGAACTCCTTAGCGGCTTGTTTAATTTTGATATAAATATTTATTGCTATTGCATTTTTATTTGATGTAGAATAAATCTATAGTACCTCAATCAACTAAAATGAACCAACACTTGCAAATTTTAGACAAAAAAAATTGAAAAATTTTAAAATATAATTTTGTAAATGTAAAATCTATACATTTTACCTAGTTATAAAACCCATTGTTCTTAAACTATTGGGTCTAGATCATTACCAGTGTTCTCAAAAACAGTTTTGGATATAGGTATGACGTTACTATTTATATGCACCTTGCATATAGGGTAGAGGAGAGAAAGGCTTTCAGCAGAAAGTTGATGGCTCAATATTACTTTAAACTTTAGAAGCTTTAGAGACCATCATCTTTAATGTACTGTATTCCTGTGTGTGCATTTGCATATCAGAAACAAATAGAGAAATAGAAAATGTCAACATGAGTCAAAACCCAAGGTTAAACTGTTTTTGTAGGTTTTGTTTGTGCATGCATGTAGAAACATGTGTAGTTGTCTGTATCTGATAACAGGTGAAGTATGTGAAGTGTGTGTATGCGTGTGTGAACATATCTGCTCAAGGTAGCGCAATAAAAATATGTGTGAGAAATAAAAACTAAATACAAACATTGAGGTTGTGTTGTGCCCTCTCACTCAAGGTCGCACACAACTGTACACACATACAGTCTAAGGAAACACCAAGGTATCTGATGGGCACATGTGTTGCATTTATACAAACGTGCTTTGGTGTACCAACACACAATGACAGACACACCCTCCAGCGTTTGAATGAAGGATACGCAGCAGGTGTGGGTCAAACCGACGGAGCCACATCGCACCTCTCTGTGTGATGCACTCCTCCGCTGCTGACCTCAGATGAAAATAGAACCAGGAAGTAGTTATTTCTGGATCTAATTTCCACCCACACCAGGGGTAAATCATAATTAGAACAACATCTCTGCCTGTCTGACTGTTTCCAATAAGAACTCCACAACTTGACTCATTTTGACCATTTCCACCATGTGATGAAAAAGTAAAACTGTGTCTACACAGCTCTACGGGAAACGTGTGATACCAAATGAGTTTCTTTTTCAGGACAGTAACAATAATGAAAGATATTTCAGATTGCCATGTTTGTACTAATGACAATCATTTTCCTAAAATTAAACTATTCAAAGTTTCAACCTGAGACATGAACGCAAACTAAGATTTACTCAACCTACACAAAGTATGACACATGCAAATCTATGTTGTACCGACATTAAAAAGCACAAAAAACCTTCCCGCATAAATATATTCATATATTATGGTAGAATGAACACTGTAACACCACAACAGTAAAAATCTGTAAACAGCTAAATAAACTAATAGTGTAAGAATAAAGTTTTTTTTTTATATCAAACCATAATCTAACCATGCTTTTTCTTAAAGTTTTACTAGGTTCAGTTTGTAAGTCTTATGACAAGAAGTTTGAGGTATTTCAATTCCCACTATCCAAATAAAATGAGAGGGTTCTTGGGTAAGACTTTCCAAGCTACTGCCTACTTCAGACCGTGAAAGACAAAAAGTTGCATGGCATTGCAGCTCAAATATTTTTATCTCTGTTTTATTCCTCTCATTTTCACTTTTTTGTACATGCATTACATTCTTTCTCTCAATTTTTATGTTTGTACATGTAGTCTATGTGTCATTTTTTATTTAGTCCATTTAGATTATTTAAACGGCTTGTTATAGTATCTATGCCATATTTTCTTAATAAATCATTTGCAAACTCCTTTCACCTTATCAAACCATACCAATATTATATATGTACTAAGAAGTATGAATATTCAGGGTATTTGTTAATGCATGAATTGATCTTTTCATTGATTTTGACAAGTACAATCAATATAACACAGACTTCAGCATCTCTGGAGACTCATTACGTAAAAAAGGACAATTTGTTTGAATTTATAGAACAATTTATTCACTGATGTCCAGTTTAGTGGAACTGACATATTTTATTTATGTACAGTTGAGACAAACTAAACATGTACTCGTACTGGCTCATAAACACAAATTTATTTTTATTGATAGGAATGAATTGTTTTCCTGTTTATTCAATAATAGAAACAATGGCTGTTTCCTGAAAACAGAGTGCGTGATGACATTCTATAATTTTACGTCTTGACGTATTTTTTGTTTTGTACATGTTTTTTTCTTGACATGAATATGTTTATCTTATAATAGTTAAAACGTACAATCAATAGTCCTGTTCTTACTTGAAAGTCTGTTTTGATAAACTTGAACCTGTGCAAGATTTATAAAAGTATCTAAAACTTAACACTAAAAATACAGTTTTCAGATTATTACATTTTTTACATGTCTGGTAAAGCGTGGCTCATTTTGCTTTGGGTTTGATGCACGTCACAGTCATCGTATCAAGTCCACAACATTTTTGTGTTATAAAATCTAATAAAATCCCATTGTTTTATAACTAAGTACTGTAACTTGTGAGACAAAATGTCATCTGAAATAGGTTGAATGAATCCATCAAAAAAGTGCAATGACTACAGTTTTTAAATACTTCCTGGACTGTTGAGGGTTTTAATTTAGTCTTTAACCTGGAAATCTCAGAAAAGTTTCTGTGGCTATTCCAAAGAAGAAAAGGTAATTGTTGAGTCTGTATGTACGTCTTTGCACTCTTTCAAGAATGTATTTATTTATATCCCATACAGTTGTCACAAAACTGGTGAATGAACTTTGTAAGATGAAATCACTGAAAGCCTGCTCACTAATCTGAGCTTCTACAAATTTACTTTGCCTCATTTCATCTCTTTTTAAAAATGACTGGTTTGCTATCAAACATACACACGCACAATCTTTTAATTCTCTGTCAGTAATATTTAGATTTAGAAACAAAGTCTCCTCAAGAGCTTCTGCATAGATTATTTCTTAGGGGGCGGTGTAAAATGATACACTCTCACCTCAGGAATGTCCCTGGAAATGTGTATAATTATATATTTTAACTCCCCCTCCACATCACTCCCCCAACTCATGATTTCATTAAAAATAAATTCCCATTTTTTCTTAAAAAACAGCTGAAGTGAAAATAGCAGGTGTAAATAAGGTTTTTGTGTGTGGATTTACTCCACTGCCAAAGTGATTTTTTTTGTCCCTATAAGTACAAGCATAGAACATTTGTGAAAATTCTTTCATTTCTTTTGCTCAGATGACAATCATATTTATCACTGTTTGTAATGTCTTCACAAGGTAGTTCCCAGAAATATAAAAATATTTAGTCAAGAAAAATATCATTGCAAACTGTCCATCTAAGTGTTTAATTCTCCCTTTTTTTTTTCTTTTTTGTACAGTTTATATATGTACAAATTTTCTACGATTCGCTACGACACAAATCGAAAATTTATTTGCTTCAGTGGAACCTGTGATGGACCAAGCAGTGCAAATAGACAGGCACAAGGTTTTAAGTAAAAAAGGGGTCTTTTTATTGAACCCAAAAAAATATCAAATGTTCAACAATTATAAAAGAGGTCAAAATAACTAACTCAACTCAAGATAAGGTTTAACAAAAGAGAATTAACTCAAACAAACAGACCTAACTGACTGAGAACAGCATGACCTTAAATGAAAGAATACTAAACCACTGCCAACACAAAAGGGGGGGGGTTAACAAAACAGCTTAACTAAATCTAAGCTAACAAAACCAATTTCACCCCTAAAGAAAATAAATGGTTCAGTCCAATTAGGTGACTCCAGCCCAGGACAGCAGGTGATCATTCGGCCCAGAAACTGGAGCACCTGCAAAACTCAAGAAAATCAAATTAATGTGAATCAACAACATAAATCACACATGTGCGCTAATCTAAACTTGTATTAAATCCAAAGTAAAGAAAAGTGGTTTAACAAACAAAATATCTAAATTATATTCATAAAGTGAATAAATTATAAAGTTTACAAACTAAATGGTTGTGTGGCTGTAGCCATCACACACGCCCCCTCTTTAGATTTCTCGCTGACACAGCGAGAAAGACAATCTGCAATGACGTTGTCTTTGCCGGGAATGTGGTGAATGAGGAATTTGTACGGCTGTATGGCCAGGTACCACCGTGTAATTCTTCCATTTGTGTCCTTCATCTTCTCGATCCATTGCAGAGCCTTGTGGTCTGTCTCCAGAATGAACTCACGTCCAAGAAGATAGTACTTGAAAGAATCAAGTGCCCACTTGATGGCCAATGCCTCTTTTTCCACAGTTGAATACCGGACCTCTCTTGGAAATAACTTGCGGCTGATAAAGGCAACTGGGTGGCGCTCTTCTGATGGTCCCTGCATCAAGACAGCTCCCAAACCCCTCTCCGAAGCAACAGTCTGAAGGACAAACATTTTGTCAAAATCAGGGCTATGCAAAACTGGACTCTTACTAAGAGAGGGTTTTTGGCACTGAGGGCAGCTTTCACAGTACTGAGCAACATCTGTCCTCAATCCAGGCCAATAGAAGTATTTTCTGATGCGATCCATGGTCCTACGTTTTCCAAGGTGACCGGCCCCTCGGATTGAGTGCCCCAGAGACAGCACCACCTGCTGGATCTTCTGGGGAACCACCAACTGCAAAACTGATCCCTGTTGACGATAAAGTACACCCTCCTTTATCAAGAAGGTTTCTTTGCTGCAGAGATTTTCAGATCTCCGTTTCCCTTCTGCTTTCTGAAAAAGAGGTGTTAGAGTTGAATCTTCATGTTGCATTTCAATGATGTTTTCAGGAATCTTGAAACCCAAAGGCAACTCCAACTCGGTGTTAGCAGATAGTTTTGCAGTGTGATTGAATTTATCTTGACTCTTTTGTCTGAAAGACTTACGAGACTTCCCTGGTGCTGTCTCCAGGTCTGCATCAGGAAAGGGCAAAGTATGAAGTATATGTGAAGATTCTTCTCTTTTCACCGCTTGAGCTCTGGTTACAGCAACATTGCATGCCTGGCTAGAATCAAGCAAGTCAGACAACACAGGTAGATCTCGACCCAACACAACTGGAAATGGCAGATTCTCAGAGACTCCGATGTTTAGCAGAAATGTTTGTCCTTGTACCTTAATGTACATTTCTGCTGTTGGATATAGTTTTTCCTCCCCATGTACACAGCGAACTGGGATTGTATCAGCAACGTTGACTTTGTCTACAGGAACAAAGTCTCTGTGCACAAGGGTTTGGGTACTTCCTGAGTCAATTAGAGCTTTTATAGTTCTACCATTTAGCTCAACCAGCGCCACCTTTAAACCACTCTGCAGGTCTATCGTTGGGGTGATCTGCTGACGAGGGACAAAACACATTTGGCTTATTTTTGTTGAATTTTGTGGGCACATTGGCTTTGTGTGGCCCTCCATTCCACACAAATAACAAATCACCGTCTTGGATCTTGAGGGCACTGTGATGGACTGACTTGGAGGTTTACTCACCCCTGTCTGGTAGGTTTGAGATTTCTTAAAGTCCTTCATTTTCCAAGCCGTCTGACTCCACGGTTGCCCTTTTTCCCGTGCCGCTACAAACACATCAGCCAGCTGTGCAGCTTTTGCAGCAGTGTTTGGATTACGCTCTTTAATCCATATCTGTAACTCAGGAGACAACATTCTCAAGTATTGTTCCAGAATGAAGAACTCACCAATTTCCTGCACCGTTTTTCCATTTGGTTTAATCCATTTGCTGTACAATTCTTTTAAACGTGCATAGAGTTCTTTTGGGCTTTCATCTGACTTTACCTCTAGAGAACGGAATCTCTGACGAAACGTCTCAGGGTTAATGTCATATTTCTCAAGGATGACCGTTTTCACTTTATCATAATCTAATGAATCATCCACATCCATGTGAACATACGCACCTCTTGCCTTGCCAGTTAGCAGGGGGATCAGCCGAAAAACCCAGTCTTGTTTTGGCCATCGGCAAGCGAGGGCAATACGTTCATAGGTCATTAGAAAATGTTCAATGTCATCATCATTTGTTAATTTTTCCAGTGTTGGTGCCTGAAAGTGGAACTGACCTGCTTGAACATGCTCTTTATGATTAGTAGCAGAGCAGTTGTCCTCAGCTTCCCAAGGCTCCACATCTGAAGGTTCAGGTTCATTCGTTTGATTTTCTGGAGCTGGGAATGTACGAGCTTGTACTTCCACCTGTAACAGCTGAAACTGATGTTGTAATGCTCTGAACCGCTGTTCTTGGCGGGTGAATTCCTCCTTTCGTCTTGCTTCATGGGCCTCCGTAGCCCTCAGTGCCATCCACCCCTCCAGAGGCTTCATTTTCCTCTCCTTGGGTTGCTGTTTCAACAGGCTGGTTTTGACCATCTCCTTTCACTCCGTTGCCGCTCCGTCTAGATCTTGGCATTGTTCAGTCAGGAAGTGATTATGGGAAAAAAAAACAAAAAAAAAACAACACTGTGCCTTCATCTGCAAGATCCCACTTCTGACACCACTTGTGATGGACCAAGCAGTGCAAATAGACAGGCACAAGGTTTTAAGTAAAAAAGGGGTCTTTTTATTGAACCCAAAAAAATATCAAATGTTCAACAATTATAAAAGAGGTCAAAATAACTAACTCAACTCAAGATAAGGTTTAACAAAAGAGAATTAACTCAAACAAACAGACCTAACTGACTGAGAACAGCATGACCTTAAATGAAAGAATACTAAACCACTGCCAACACAAAAGGGGGGGGGTTAACAAAACAGCTTAACTAAATCTAAGCTAACAAAACCAATTTCACCCCTAAAGAAAATAAATGGTTCAGTCCAATTAGGTGACTCCAGCCCAGGACAGCAGGTGATCATTCGGCCCAGGAACTGGAGCACCTGCAAAACTCAAGAAAATCAAATTAATGTGAATCAACAACATAAATCACACATGTGCGCTAATCTAAACTTGTATTAAATCCAAAGTAAAGAAAAGTGGTTTAACAAACAAAATATCTAAATTATATTCATAAAGTGAATAAATTATAAAGTTTACAAACTAAATGGTTGTGTGGCTGTAGCCATCACAGAACCAAACTGTCTGATTTTTTAAGGGATTTGTAAAAAATGAGTATTTAAAAAATTTATGTTCTTAAGATAAAAATGTTCATTTTGTCTTCTAAACTTCTCAAAAAGGATAGTCTCCGTCTTAGTGTGGAGAGACGCTATGAATGTCGCTACAAGCCAAACAACAGTTCAGAGGATCCAAGCAAGTACTTCAAAAGTGCTTTGTGTAGGCCCTTCTGGGAAGGATGGGTCAGTGAGTAGGGCGACCGCCCTGTATCCGAGGGTTGTCGGTTCGATCCCCCTCCAGGAGTTCAAGCCGAGGCGTCCTTGAGCAAGAGACCGAACCCCAAATTGCTCCTGATAATGGTTTGCACCTTGCATGGCAGCATCCCCATCAGGTATGAATGTGTATGTGTGTGAATTCGAGCTACACTGTTAAGCGCTATGAGTGCCAACAGAAATGGAAAAGCGCTGTATAAGTTATGTCCATTTAACCTTACCAGCGCTTGGGTGGACTTCAATGCTGTGCTAAGACAGTGAAACCTGGAGGTGTTATTGTAAGAGTCATCCTTCTGGTCTGAACCCATCACCTATTCTGTTTTTGGACCTTGGAAGCTGCATCAGTCTGTTATGTAAAAGGAGCTGAGCCAGAAGGTTCTCAAGTTGCTTGCCGATCTGTGTTTCTATCCCCACTAGGCTAATAAGCTGATGGAAGTGACTGGATGAATGAGACTGCAAATACAAGCAACCAAATTGAGTTCCTCTGCAGAGGGGCTAGGCTCTTCCTGAAAAATAGGATGGTAGTTTGTGCATCCAGGAAAGGTTAAGAGTGGATCCACTGCTCTGGATCAAGTGTGGCTGAATGAAGTAGTTGGTATGCTTCCTGGACACACGTGGGATGACCCAAAACAATCTAAAAACAACCTTAAACAAACAGAACCATTTTGAGACTCCCTAATGAGCAGAAAAAAGTAACAGAGGAGAGAAGAGTTTGTGTTGCTCCCTTTACGATTCCGCCCTTCCCAACCCTGCAGAAGTGATGGATCACATTCATCTGCTGTATATACACTTTATTTGCAAAAACTGCAGAACATTTCCAGACTGTTTTTCCCTGAAACACCCTTCTTTGGAGCCTGAGGGATGAGTTGTTGCATCTTTCCATCAATATAGGAAATTAAGCATTCAAGCTTTGCTTCAGAAAGTTGACCCGAAGACAGCTCGTGATAACTCTTGCAGATAAAAGCTCTCCTGTAGCCCCCAGATTCATTAGTCTGTTTGTTGCTTTGCTCCTGCTATTTGCCCAAATCCTTAAAACATTTTGAGACAGTATTGAGATGAAAGGTAGAAGTCTAACTTCAGTTCTTGCACACATCTTCATTCCTGTCATGTTGCCTGTCTATTTCTACCAGCTCTCTGCATTTACCTAAGAGATCTCTTTCTCTCCCTCTTTCCTTCCACCTCCCTGTCTCAGACTGCGTCTGTGCTTTAGGACAGAGATAATTAATCTAAGATGCAACTCTGAGCTATTCCACATGTTTACATCTCTTGAATAGTGTGTGTGTGCACATCAGTGTGTACTAACCAAGTTCACCTCAAACATGTTTGTGAGAGTGTAGTCTTGCAAGTGTGTGCTGTTGTGTGTGTGACTTGCTAATTTGATTAACGAGTGTAAACAGTTAAGCTAACAGTAATGACTACCAAGCAGCCTGCTGCTGTAGCCAGTGGGCTTCATACTGATTACTATCATCATGAAGATAAACCCACGGAGCAGCAGCTGTGTGAGTGTGTGTATGAACTGCAAGCCAGTGGGCAATGCGTTTGTGTGTTTGGGTGTGTGCACATGCAGTTTGTCTTTACTTGTTTGTGTGCATACCCAGTGCTACGGGCTGTGTTTAGTGTGCAGAAAGTTCTTTCTAATGTGTTGTGGCTCAAAGATATCCATAGCAGGCAGACATTACCTGCCACTGTCTCCCATAATGAAACAAACTACAAAACAATAACAAACAAAATACATGGAGAGAGATTTCAAAATTAGTCTAATAACACAGTCACAGCTTGTCTCTGCCTAATCAAGTCATTCCCTGTTGTTAGGAAACATTCGCAGACATTGTGAGACAGTACAGATTTCAAATCCTCTAAGTTTGCTTTGTTTTGTAGTTTCTCGTGATGGCATTTCTCATCAAAATTTTGACAAAACTGGATTTTATGAAGAAAATATACTACATGTGGCAAATAGAAAAAATATATAACACTTGAAATTGTAAAAACAGCCTCCCTGAGGCTGTTTGTCTTCCCATGTTTCAAGGTATAATGACCTGTTAAAAAGAATGTGTCGAATATCTTGTCAGTCAGTCAGTCACCTTCTTAACATCTATACCCTGCAGGGATTACGGGGGTGCCGGAGCCCATCCCGGCTAATTCGAGGCGAGGGGCAGGATACACCCCGAACAGGTTGCCAGTCTGTCGCGGGCCCCACACAAACAACCATCAACACACACACTTATTCCTAGGGGAAATCATGCAGTGGCCAATCAACCCAAAATGCACATTTTTGGAGGGTGGGAGGAAATCGGAGTACCCGAAGAAAACCCACGCATATGTGGGGAGAACATGTAAACTCTACATGGAAAGACCAGTGGTCCAAGCCTTGTCCCCACGATCTTGTTGCTGTGAGGCCACTGTGCCACCCGCTGCGCCACCGTGCAGCCCTGAATAGTGAGTAAGAAAATTATGGCTTTGCATTAAAGGTGCTTCTGCGAATAGCAAGGGAACAAAATGGGCAACGGGGCAAAGAACAAGCTATGATTTAAAAGCCATGTTACACACACAGCTGAGGCCACACAAATACCTCAAATAGTTACCTTTTGTCTGTAAATAGCCACACTGATAATAAAGTGCAATACATGAAATATGCATGAGTTATGTCAACGTAGTATTGTAGCTTTCTGCTTGTTGCCATTTTCCAAACAGCTCCTGTAGTGTCAAAATCAATACTACCTTGTCTGTGTCCCAGCGCAGTAGCTTTCTACACACACAGGCCTCCATAAATTTATCCAATCAGTGTCCCTTAGTCCGATTTTATTTCCTAATCTGCGATAGTGGAGTGACACTTACTGCTATTGACATTGATGGATGGATAGTCCAGGACCTCAGGCCCAAAGAACTCAGGTTTGCTCCTAATTCAATAAACTTTCTAGCTTGTTTAGAGTATCTGAGCACAATCAACTTGACAAGGAGAAATAAAAAGTCAGATGGGGCGTACTATATGATGTAGTTCTTGTGTAGAAAAACTACAACGATTATGAGATGTTTAATTTCAATCATATTTAATTTTTTAAATGAAGTTTTTAAATCCTGACATTTACATAAATTCTATTTTAAAAAATGTCCACTTTTTTAAGAATTGCTGCAAACCAGGCACTTGTCATTTTAATAAATTGAATGTCCCTATGGCCAAAGCCATCATCAGCAGAAATGCTTAGACAGAAGTTAAATCAATTTTAAATAAAAAATTAAATGTCACTAAAGTTATTATTACGACTTAAATGTACTCTTCCTGGCTATGTGGATTGATAAATCAGCTTGTTTTGAGGCTAATGACACAGTGGGTCTATTAAGATACCATTCAGAAAAAAAAACCACCGCTGAAAGAAAAGTTAACAGAAGTGCAGTTGTGGTTCCTAAATAATTGCAGATTACTCCTCATTGCTACAGCCGAAGCGGCTCTCTTAAAATACTGAACGTAGCTCAAGTGTTGATAAAATAAACAGAAATACTTATTGCCCAGTCAGTTAGTGTCTGATTTTAGTCTAAGAGAGTTTTAAAATATTAAATAATGTTCTTTACAATGTGAAACCAAATAATCAATATTTTAGGTGTAATGATTATGTCAGAACAAAGAGCATCACGTTAAGCAACATCACAAATGACACAGCCATCATGGGGATGATCAGTAATGAGAAATGCAAAAGCGAGGTGGGGGTCCTAAAAAATAACCTGCAGCTGAACACCTCAAAAACAAAAGAACCCAGCTCATTGATTGCTAGAGAGAAAGAGCTGATCTTTAACCACCACTTGATGTATCCATATCGCCCTTGGCTTATCCCAGGCTTTTCATCTCATTCATTGTTCTCTAACGTCTTTTCACTTTGTGTTTTACACCACTTGTTGGTACAGTACGATTCACATGTTTTCCACCTTTCTCTTCCTCCTCTTTGGGAGAGAGCTGAGTTTCAGATTCCTGAAGGATCCACTGCGTTACTGTCCTGAGTGTGGCGAGACCGAGGAGGCCTCCGTGCTTGATCCACCATCCCATCTGCATCAGGATTAGCCCAACTACTCATTTCTGTCACCAGGCTGAGAAGGCCTCCGTGCTTGCTTAACCATTCCGTTTCCATCAGGATGAAGCCCATCTACTGATCTCCATCCTAGACGTAACCAGACTGAGGAGGACTTTAAGCTTGGTTTACCATCCGTTTTCATCAGAATGAAACGTCTCTACTGATTTCTTTAGATATAAAACTCTACAGTAGAATTAGCTAATATTTAAACAATAGTCCTAGACACATTGGATGCTCACCTAGGGTGAGGAATCTCTCTTTCATGTGGGTCCCCATGAGGTTTCTTATTTTTTCTCCACTGCTAAGTTCTTGGGAGTTTTCCTCACTGTAAAGGAGAGTCTAAGGGCAGGAATGTGCTGAAATGTTAGCTTTTAGCTGTGTATTTCTGTGTATACTGTACACTCTTCTTTTCCCCCCTTGTTTTTGTACTTTTTTCAACCTGCAATGTGAAGCCTGTTGAGACAAAAAGATTTTGTGATTTTGGGGTACAGAAATATAAATAAATTGAATTTAATTGAACCAGTCCTCCTAGGTTCAGAAGCAGTGGAGAGTTTGCAGTCCTATTAATATCTTAGAGGTTAAGCAAGTTTGATTGTCAGCCACCACACACATTCTCTTCCAGTTCTAATTTCTGAGGAGGTTGTGGTCCTTCAACATACAGTATGTAGGAAGCTCTTGTGGATGTTTTAACAGTGTGTAGTCACCATTGTTCTATCCTACAGAGTGGTGTGCTGGGGTCGGAGCACTTCAAAGGGAGCTTGCTCCAGAAAAGAAAAACTCAACAGGTTCAGTGGTCGGCATGAAACAGGATGGTCTGGTGATGGTGGCAGAAAGCACAACTGTCACAAAACTGAAAGCCACCCTGAACAGTGACAGGTCCTCTCTGCACACTGTCCTCAGCACCCACAAAAACCTAGTCAGTAACAGACTGCTGCTTCCCAGGCATAGCTTTTTATGGACAAAATTTCTAGGCACACTTGAGGTCTGAGGGATCCAGGTGTGTACATTTTGTGTCTGTTCTTGCGCATTATGTGGTTCATCTGGCCAAACTATTTAACTCTCACTTGGAGTCATTGACAGAGAGGTGAGACAACAGAGCATGCATAAAAGAAACAGTATCTCTGATTTTAAATCTATGGAACACCATCAACTGTTCTCTTTCAGTTCAGAATGAAGTCCTTCTCCTCAGGGAGAGAAAATTCAAAGGAAGATTTCAAGTAGCTTGGGGTCTTTCACATAAGTGAGGTAAGAATTGAGCAGGAAATGGACAGGCCGATCGATGCAGCATTTGCTGTGATGCAGACTTTATAGGTCAATCTACATTTCTGCCATCAGCCATGGTCAAGTTGTGGGTAATTGACCAAAGAATAAGACTGTAGATACAAGCAGTCAAATTGAGTTTCCTACTTGTTGTGACTTGACTATCCTAGAAAAAGGTGGTGAGGGAGCCCAAAATGAAGCTGCCTCTTTTTTAAAACAAGTGGAGCTAAATGAGGCAACTTGGGCATTCGGTGTTGATATCTTTAGAACAGGTATGAGTTCATTCAGAAATGGGGAAAAAAGCAAGGTGAACTAAGGGTAAATCTGAATGAGTACATCACAGGTTCTTTCTAAATGTGTGGGAGAAAGGGTCTGGACAGCTGCCTTTGTAATCCAACCTCAAATAAAATAAACTGAGTCAAACAGTTGAATGAACACTGTTCATTCAACCCCTTTAATATCACCAATTTGGTTTTTGATCTTCCTATTAATTAAAAACACATTTTTAATCATTTTACTCAATTTAGTTAATTACTTTCCAATTCAGCATCAATAATCTCTTTATGCAGTTGAGTCATATTCTAATATGTTCCACAATATGCCCCTGTTTTCCCCTCAGGGCTCTCAGCCAAGCACTTGTGCTCACACAATCTCACTCACACAAGTATGCAAGCATTTATACTCGTGCATGATATGCACAAAACACCAGCATAAAAACTCACAAGTGGCGATACTAATAAACAGATCACACACACATTAATATGCCTCTACACTCACAGAGAGGCAGAAGGCAACTGGGAAGCTGCTCCCCCGGCTTGCCTGGAGAGGGAGAAGCTTATTATGAAGCCTTATTGAAGGCTTCAAAGAGTTTAAATTAGGGTGGAGAGGAGGGATTAGGAGATGAGTGAGAGAGAGAGGAGGGTAGAGGCAGAGGACAAGAAGCAGGAAAAAAAGAAGAAGCAAGAGGTGCAAAAAAAGAGGATAAAATGAAGGTATAGACGGAAAGGGCACGAGGAGTAGTAAGGTGAATGAGATGGAGTGAGTCAACCTGTTAGCTACAACAGGCTAACCTCAAACAATCTCAAACAAGATGATGTTTCAAGTGATTTTAGATTTGATTTTTGCTAAGAATAAAATTCTGGACAAAGTTACTTGTTTTTGTCATGAATCTAAGATATGACAAAAGTAAGCATGTGGTTGCAAGAACAGCAGAAAAAAATTGCTAATCAAAGATAAATTCGAGGGAACTACAGTAGATGGGATGGTAAACATTAGAATAATGATTTAAAATAACGGTCAGCTACATTGCATTGATTAAAAAAAAAGGGTATTTTGTAAGGACAGAAATAAATTCTCAAATGAAAACGGTTATATCTGAGTCTGGGAATAATGTTTATATCGGTTTCACACAAACTTTCTCTAAACTTCAGTTCTGTTAAAATTTATATAACACTTCCCAAATTGTCAGGGTAGTTTAAAAAATCATAATATTCATATATTTAACATGTCAGGACTCTATCACTTAACCTACCTTCTTACTTAAACATGTTTCATCTGGTGTTGACGCGCAGCTACTCTTTCATCCAGAGAAGGCGCGATGGCCTGGCAGTCCCTTCTCACCAGCTATAAGCGATCACTTTCCTGGATCAAAAGGGTTGAAGAGCCATCTCTTGTGATGTGAGATTTTACCCTGTAATGTAGAAAGGTGTTTTACAGAGCTGATGCAAACTAGAGATTGTATGCCAAGTGTGCACTGAGTTCATTCCTCAGGGTCTGCTTGAACTGCTGCTATCAGCCTGAGGGTGGAATACAGTCATCCTGATGTGCTAGCTGTTATAATCTTTGCTAAAGACAAAAAGTCAGATTAGATGAACAGAAGCCAAATGTCAGTGGATGAATCTTTGGTTGCTGTTTTTTTTTGTAGCATTGATTTGGCCGACAGCCACTTCAGACAACATCAGAATTGAGACACACAAGAGAGATCCTGGAGTTAGGGTTCACCAGGTGCAACATTGAAAAGAAGCAGAGGTGAGTATGGAAGCCAGTGTTTTATCAAGAGAATTTACAGAAAACATGGTTGTGTGTTCAACAAGCTTCTTTCCATCTTCTTTACCATCGCAGAATGATCTCACACTGATGAAAACCTAAAATAAAATATCAAGCTGTGTACTTCACAGGTTAATACATGTTTCTGTGTATGTAATAACAAACTCTGCTCATGCAGATAGTTTATTACAACTATAAGACTTACAATCCCATCTTGAGCAAGCACTTGATTCACACTGGTAGAAACACAACCCGACCTAATTGCAAAATAATTGTAGACTGGGGAAAGAAAAACATGAGACAAAGTTTGTGGAAAAGAAAGGGGAATGGTTTGGGGCAAAAAAGACAACATGTAAAACAATAAAAAAAAAAATAGGAAGTTGAGAAAATTAAGGCAAAAAAGGGAATCAAAGAGGCAGCCAGAAGTGAAGAGAAATAAACGGGGAGTAGAATGACTCAGAGGAACAGAAAAAGGCCGTCAAGGTTGCTAAATAAGCAGCAGAAACAAGTACTTAAAGGGATTGGCTGAATGGCAGTGACCTGTTAGTCATGGTAACATTACCAAGCATAAAAACATGAGAGAGAGGATCAAATAAAAGGAACCAACAGACAGAGCAGACATGTAATAATGTGCAAAAACTGAGAAAAGAAATGGAGAAGACATGAGCTGTGAAAACATGTTGAAATGCTGTTTGGCTGGAAATGAACTGACTAACCTCTTTCCCAACTAAGAAATTTCTGAAACCACCAAAAAAAAAAATCAGATTTGTTTTTTCCGCTGGAAAATATAGTCTACTTTACTGCCAAATTACTAAAATTATATTTAATGCGCTTATTTCTTTTTCTCCCAGCTAAACCAATTTGGGTCAGCTCAGTCTGCTTGGAAATATTGTTCGTTTTTAAAATGTGCCATTAAATCACTAAACTCAACTGGGATGTATTAATACATGGACCCAACAGAAAGTTTGTATGATAGCCAGCACGTCATTAAAGAATGAACGTGTATATCGTGTGCGTGCTTGCTTGTGTGCGTGCGTGTTTGTGTGTGTATAAGTGAGAGAGACAGACTGCTGCATTGTTGCCCTGAGGACATCATGGAGTAAAGCCTGTAACTTTCATTCGTTTTGTTTTAGAGCATTTAACAGCAAAGAGATGAATGGCCTCACAGTCTTGTAGTTCAGCTTCCAGACAGCTGTGTTAGTGTTAGAAATGATTCAATAAAGGTTAATAAGAACACTGACCATGTTTGTCATGACACCAACTTCTCGTACTGTAACAACCGAAGCACAGTAAGAAGGCCAAAGTTCCTCTGTATTGGAGCTTAACAGTAACATTTATCCAAGGCTAGAACATTTTGTGGATGGGAGTAAACTAACATACATTTGTTTAGTCAGCCAATAAAATAGACATAAGGCCATCTTCTACTTTTCCTTTTATGTTTTGTTAACTTTTTTGTAAGGGGCCTTTTAAAGGTCACTCAGTCATACACAATTTACAAAGTTCTATTTGTAAATCATGCCTTTGGAACAATCCAAATCGCTTGTTCATCTGTTATTTTGTTAAAAAACTTCAAATTTGTTTTCACGATTGGACAAGGAAGTTTGTCATTTAGTGAAAAAGGTGCAATTTTAAGTAAATTGTGCAAACAAGAAGTGATGCACCCATTTTTATAATGATTGGCCAGTTCGTTTGCAATATGATCATGGTTAAGGCGGAGGCGTTGGTTCAGTGGTCAAGGATTTGTCCTTGGATCGGGAGAAGCCAGTACGAGTCCCACTGAGCCTCCTAGGTGTCCCTGAGGCAGACAACTAACACCCTAGTTGCTTCCACCATTGGTGCCATTGTGGCTGTCTGCTGCGGTGCAACACAGCACAGTAATTTCCCCATTGTGGGACTGATAAAGGCATTCTTCATAACCTAGTTGTTGATTGCAATCAGGAACAAAATGTCTTGCCACAATATCTATTTATCTCTCAATTTTTTTTCAACATGAGAAAATGTATAACACTGCCAAACTGAAATTGTTCTACTCCTGTCTCTTTTGACTGAAACATCTCCTCCCACCTCTCTAACCTCTCACAAAAACTGTCTTCTTTGACCATGATATTGATTTCCATTTGCTAATTTTTTAAGTCAAAGAAATATGACAAATTTTGCTGGGCTGAGCATCTATTGTCTTCCTACAATACAGTTCTTGCAATTACTAAAATATATAGATTTTTCATTTGCAAATGCTTAAGTTTCTTGCTTAAATCGTACACAGTTTGCAAAGTACAGATTAAGCACTACTGCGTATTTTGAATGACCTCATGTGTACTTTGCCTTCAAAGGGTGAAAACAAAATGGAGAAAAAAATCTTTTTCCTGGAGAGGTTCAAAGTCAAACAGATCCCAGCTCTAGTATGTTATAAAAAAAATTTGTTTAAAACAAATTTTAGAAAAACCATATTCTTATGTTAGAGTTACTATAGAGGACTAATCTATAACAGGGGCGGGCAAACTTTTTGATTCGCGGTCCATATTGAGCTCTGACATTCGACAAAAGGGCTGGAACAGGAGCAGATGGATGGCATGCTTTGGAAATTGCTAGATTAGACCGATAGAATAGTGCGCTAGATTTTAAATAAGTGCACTAAATGTTACATCAAGAGCATTAAATTTCAAATCTGGCAGTGCTATGTTTGAAATCTAAGCACTTAATGTAACATTTTGCTAACACACTTGTTTACGTGTGACCCTATGGCTTTCCATATCACACAGTGCGTCATCTAGTGAGGAAACATCAGAATCGCAGGGAAAATAAAACATTAACAAGGTTTATTTATTCAGTTTATTCAATTTTTTCGGCAGGTCGGATTAAAACGTTTAACGGGCTGCATGTGGCCTGTGGGTCGTAGTTTGCCCATGCCTGTTCTGTAACAACAAAAACCTGTTTAACTGGACGTCAAAGTGAAATCAATCATAAGCTAAACTAGAAATGTTACTGCTGTTTTCCACCACCTGAGTTAAGTAACGACAGCCTGTCCTGTATCTGGACTTTGAATATATAATTCCGCACATCAATTTAAAAAAAATCAAAGCAAAAAAGTCATCAGGTTTTTACAGACTTACAGTACATGACTCATGCTGTGATTTGGAAGCTTTGGATTTTTGTAGACTTGCACTTAAAAACACCAGTTCAACCATTTAATAGTGTTGCGTGATAGAGGCAAGAAAAGACATAATAGTCACAATAGTCAGGATTTAAACTGGTTTATTGTCCAATTAGGTACCAGCAAAGCAAAACAGGATATAGATTGGAGGCAGAGCTGGAATTGAAGTCAAGATTGGGTAACAGGACTAAAGGGGAGACAAAACTGGTGAGCTTAGCAGGCAGTAAATATGAGTCAAAATATACATCATGACAAACAGGAACAAGAGAGAGGGGAGAAAAGGACACAAAAAAGGGAAACCCTGCACCCTCGTCCAGAAAAATAAACTAATGATGTCCTTTTACAAAACTTTTCTTAACAGTCTTTAACTTTTTGAAAGTACTAAACTATGCTGCTGAACTATACAAAAAAGCTGATGTTTAATTTTGAGCTTTCTTCTATGGGTCATCTAGCGACCAGGGAGGCCCATTAAGAAGTTATTGCAAGGATTCATTTCAACTCGTGTGTGAGTTTTTCTTCAAAGTAAGATTAAGGAATCATATTTTTCAAGAGTGACTGATGGAGAAAAAGGTCTATCTAATTCTGTTAAGCATTGCGCCACTGTCTCTGGTTCTTGATAGTTCACTCTTGTAAAATAATTTACTTATCACTCCATGGATAAGAACCTTCATCCACTGTGAGCTTATCAGAACATTTATGCTACATTTAAATGAGACTACTGCAGTAGGATGATTGTATATAGATTTGTAAAAACAAGAAATTTGAGACTGGAGGTGTAATTTGTGGGAGTCATGGGGTGAAACAGGGGTGGGAAAAAAAGATGAGAAGAAAAAAAAAAAAAGAGGAGAGAAAGACAAGAAGTGTGGGATAGACAGAAGAGAAGACTCAAAGGAGCAGTGCTACTTTCTTTGCCAGAAACATTTTGAACAATCAACTGATGTTTCACCATCACGCCGGTCCCCATGACAACTGTCCTGGATTTTGATGCGCGTTTCTCTCAACAACAGACATTTATTATAAATAAGTTGAAAATCTGACATGTAAACCAGTTTAAACTCTACTAATATAACTTGGTTAAACCCACAGCAATGGATATAAGAGTGACATACGTAAATATGGAGCAACAGGCAGTAGGATGTTGTTAAAACTGTCCACAGCGAAGAAGGACAGCTCTTATAGGTGATCATGACTGTCATTAAGAAAAAAATCTCTCCTTGTCCTAATCATATGCCAGCAGATGTTTACAAGAGTTCAACTTGTAACCAAAAATGTCAAAATGTAGTTACTCATTGCCTAGCCTCACAAGCTTTATTAATTTGATAGGAAGATAACTGTTTGTAAATCAGTAAACCCACCTGACTCCTCATTCTCTACTCTCATTCACTCAGACATACACAAGCACACATTTATCTAATTAACATAAAGATGAATAAAAGAAAATATTAAATAAATACAACAATAAAAATACCTAGAAGTACTCGGGAAAGGCACAATTCCAACAAAAAGTGTGCATTTCCTTCTGTCATTTCTGATGTTTTCCCTGAAATTTAACACATTATCAATCTGGTTTTATCAAATGAATATATAAATTTGTGTGAAAAACTTGATTACCACATCAATTTATTTACTCTGACTGGTGCATTTTCACAAAATATCTCACAGTTCATCTGCCAGCCAGCAATCAATAATTCTATGAAATTCTCCTTCTGGTTATTTCCACAATTAAAGACAATTACGTGTTTCTATCAGCCTCATAAGGATCCCAAAAAAGCTACTTTAGGCAGATCATTGAAGTAACTTTTGGCGTTCATCTCAGGGAAAATCTTCCCTTTTTATAGGGACACGCGTATTGTAGATGGCTCCAGACATCAACAGTCATTAATAAAAAATGTTCTTCTACACATTAAAAAATGCATTCTGGATCCATTGGGGACATATATAATTTGCATAAACACAACACTGTTTTTATTTTTACAGCCAGTGGTGTTACCACCGATATGTTAAGAAGCTTTCTCAAATGCGACATAAACACGGAAAAACTAACAACTCGCGGACATACTGTGAAAATATGAGGTACCATAAGAACTCTGAATAAGTGTACCATTTTATTTTGAGAAGTATATAATAGAGGCATTCTGGTTTCACTGTTGAATGTATTATCACTAAATGCATTAAAAAGCCATTCACAGCTCATTTCGGAGCCTTGGGCTAAATGTACTCAGTCTCACTAAAACGATGCATGTTTTAGCATCTATGAAAATCTGTGTTTCTGTGTATATTTCAGTGTGTTTATCCCTATGTATGAGAAATTGATCCACACTAAAATTTATGTATCTATTCATAGACACGTTTGTGTGTGTGTGTGTGTGGTTGTCTGTAAAGTAATCTCATCTTTGTATGTGTCTCTTCCTCTCCAACTGCAGTGACAGTTGTTCTTTTAAAAGCAGAGTGTATCAAAAAAACAGGCTGAGTAATTCTTAATTATGAATGGCCCTGTTTATCCTCCCAGGAGCAGCCAAGGAGGAAGAACAGCTATTCTTACTTCACAAGCTGACACTTCCTCGACAATAAAATGACTATCCACTTAGTCTTTATGCTAGTTGCACTTTGCAGCAGATTTTATTTATGGTCCAAAGTCCCAACTAAACTTTAACTCGTATTCGGATACATGAAAACAGTCAAACAATTATTGCTAATTAAAATCCAATAAACATAGAATACGTGGAGAAATTCCAACTTTTGTGGCTACTCCTAATTAACATGTCATGTACAGGTTGAGTATTTTTTCTGTTTGGATGGCTTTTTGTTTTAAGGACATTCCTTCTCATTATATGTTTTTACACATTAAGGCAAAATTAAAGATTATCTGAACAGTTAAACTGATAAAAAACTTAAACAACACTAATATTTATTTGGCATTTCTATCACCAACTTCATTGTGCTTTCACACAAAACTATGCATGAACGTACAAAGCACTTCAACGTAAACCTACTATGTACACTATGAAGAAGTACAGTGCATTGTGAAATCAATTCATGAGGACAATTTTGTGAACTTTTTTGTTTGTATGTGTTGAAAACTTTGCTGTGAGATACTGTATATACGCAGTGCTTTCCACAACCTGGTTGAAATGTTGTTGCTTAATAGTGTTTACCTTTTGGCCAAGTGTTCCACTTAGTCCAAACTATTTTTTATTTTTTGCATTATGTAGTGTTCAGAGAGATAAATGAGGAGCAAAAACAGCCAATTTTTATATATGAGTTAAGAAAGGTTTTACTTTGTGCATTTAGGAATTCCTTCAATGGAAAAGATGGCTGAAAAAGTTTGTAAGTAAAGGTTATTTTAGTGTATATTGTGATACCCCACCCAAACAGAGGAAGTAGATAACAAATCCCCAGTTGTGTTGGGTGTGTGTGAGTGTATGTGGGAGAGAGAAATAGATAAAGAAATAGAGTATATTTGTTTAGCCTCTCATCAGATTTACAAAGGCACTAACTGAGCTGATGGAGATCGAGAATCTTGCAAGTGAAGTTTAGAGTAGTCACACGGCACAAGACATTGATAATTCATTGGTGGTATTCACTTTTCTTGTGTTTGTCTGAACGCATCTTCTATTCATTTGTAGAGAGGAATATTCACCGAAAGACTCTCAACAATGTGGACATGTTTTAACCATGTTTAATGCAAAAGATTGTTGCAAAGTCTCAGGAGCATGGATATCCGAACATGTTGTTTTTTTGTGAAGTTTCCGAGCTAAAAAAGAAGCCCCATAAGTTTGCCAACTAATTTCCATCACACAAACATACTCTGCATAAGTTTTGACCAAAATAAAGCAACAATAGACTGTTAACTAAACAGTTCAAAACAAAAAAGAATATCTCACAAAGGACCACTAATGAGTGTTCCATGAAATAAGATAATCTCTGAGTTCAGTCAATCAATAAAGGGGGAAAAAACAGTCTAAAGATGGTAGTGAACATTAAGATCTATACAGAGATTTTACATCTTTTTCAGATGTTTTTTCAATGACTGACTAATATGGCCCAAAAGAAAGTCAACTCACCCATTTAATTATGTATGGGTTGACCACACAAAGAAAGAATTACTTTCTTAAACGGTTTAAATTGTGCATGATATTTGATAGAAATCATTTTACTAAAACAATCGAAGCAACAAGGTGGTGTTGGATTCTTAGGAAAAGGCAGTGTTGGAAAAACAACTAACAACTAAAACAAAGAGAATTTTGATGCCTCACATAAAAATAGATTTGTTAGAATAATGAAAGAGATTAGGAAATACACAGGAAGAAGCGCTCAGATATGCGCTTAGAATGAGAAGTGTAAATGACCAGCAACAGATACCTATGAAATGATAGATGGTTGAGAGCGTGGGCAGGTGTGGGAAAATGTAAAAAATTTACAAGCTATCAACGTTGGCATCTCTAGAGTTTATGTTCAATAAATGAGAGATGCGGGAAGAGATGGCCGATGTGTAATATGCTGAAACTCATCCAACGTGTGAAGATTTTTTGATGCTACTCTATTAGTGGCCTCAACATACACCTGTAAAAAGACACTAACATGTTCTGTCAAGACTTTATTTTTTATGAATGTTGCAGTGGTTTGTTGCAGACCTGTTGGTCCGATCAGCTCAAACAGAAACCTTCAAGAAACATAAAATGAGTGCATCTTAAACTAATGATAAGAGATTAATTGTTAGTTTTTAATGTGTTAAGAAATAATAAACAAATTTACAATAGCTTTGTCACGCATTCTGACCACTTATTCTCTTTTTATGTCACATCAGGTCTTTGAAAAATTACTTGTCTGTTCTATTTATACCAAGGTTCACTAAAATCTTGATGTATAAACACAGTCTCTTTGTCATTTATGAAAAGAATATTTGAATGTTTTAAGACTTACAACGGGCTCTGATCATTTTTCTTTTACTAAATTCTAACATAATACACTTAAAAAAAGATTAAGAGTAATTTACATAGTATGTTAACAAGAACAGAGCTCGGCAGCTTTCGATGGAGGAAACAAAATGTTCACAATCTTAAGTTGTTCTGTTGACGTTCTACAAATATATTTACAATCTTGCACACATTCATTTCTATTCATTAAATGATTTAAGCATCATGTCTTTTAAAAAGAAGGGGAAAAGCTTTATCATAGGACATCTTTCATTTTAAGAGTAATACCAATCTTACCTATGCATATCTATTTGGTGGCCTAAAAAAAAAGAAAAGAGTTGTTTTTGTTGTTTGTGACTCAAGGAAAGCACAGACCACATTCGGTTGTACATTGCAAAAAAAAAAGTTATGCCACATCTTTAAAATCAAACAAATGAGCAGCTACTTATAACTCGTACTGCTACATTTTATGTTTGCTTTTTATTTTGCCCTCCTGTTGTGTCAGTAAAATATATCTGTGTGACTCAGCTGAGATTCAGCCACATCAGTCTGAATATCTGTGTGCATAAACAAATTCTTTTTCAACATTTGGCATCAGCCTGGGAAGTCTGACTTGGGATTTTAAGATGAATGTGTTTATCGTCCTCAAAGCTCCAAACTAATCAGTCAGCTCTCAGATGACTGCGGCTCATTTAACTCTTTTTTGATTGGTTCTGAAGGCGAGAAATACACTGGGAATGCCCCAGTGAGAGTTGGGGAATTCAAGTTCTAAAAATGTTTTAATGTGTTTCTCCTAATTTTCTCAAAAAATTTAACGTCACTTAGTATTATATGTGTGAGTCCATGGGTGTTCCAATTTGCAGTATGAATTCTATCTCAAAATAAAAATTATATTAAGAGTGTTTAAATCTGCTTGCATGGTCAGAAGTTTAGAACTAACCAGATTAACATTTTGTGACAATATTTAGTGAGTGGAAAATAAGTTATTTATCATATAAAGAAATTTATTACTTACATTAGATTACTAATGTATAAAGACACAAAAAAGTAATGCATCATCTGCACTGACAGTTTAACTTGAATTAAATTTTGAAAAATTGAGGAAATTTTTTTTCATATATATATATATATATATATATATATATATGAAAAAAAAAGTAAGAATTGTGAGGCAAAACAGCAGTAGCAACCAAAACACATCTATCTTAAAGATGTCAATAAATCAGACTGTGAAATAAAGGGGAGGCACAAGAAAAGTTTTTAAAAAATCAATAGTAACACTATAGTACTCTTTCTTTTATTGTTACTAAAACTACATGCATATCTAAAAAACTGAACAATCAAAGTTATCCAATAGATCCACATACTTTAAGCATTCTGAACATACCAGATATTGAGAAGTGCTTAAAAAGAACCAGAAAAAAAGGGCGTCCACGCAATACACACTCAGCAAATTTCCCTTTCGTCACCTATGTCAGCTTTGGAGGTTTGAATACTACACAATATTATCTGAGTTTCAACTGTTTACAGCAATTATTATTTCACTCAAATTTACCAGCTGCATTTTAAAGCTGAGAAATCTTCTCTAAATTCAGATCAATTCACTGCAAAGTGAAAAAAACCCAACCATTTTATTAAACAAAAAGTATAACCAGAAGAGTTAAAACAGTAAAGGATGATCAAAAACCAACTCTAACATCGGTCTTACATACTCTGTTTCATTATGAGGCTCAATGAAACAAGAAAACATTCTCATTACTTTTACAGTTGGTTGGTTACCAGTTGGATCATGAATGTGACATCATAGCAATGTTATACAGAGGCTCATTATTTGGTAAATTAGGCAGAAAAACAAAATGTTTAACTTGCAATATTTTTCATAATTAAGTGGCCATTGTCAGTGTGACTACCTTTTTCATTATTATTTAATTTCAGTTGTACGAACAGCAGAAAACTGCAGGTATGGTGCTTTTTTTTATTTAGCCCCTAGACACTGTAAAGCAATGACGGCTCCTGGAATGTGAATAATGAACGTCAGTGTACCATGGAAATGAATCCGAAACACCGGCTTGACTGAGTTCATTGTTTCAAACGTATATTTTACTCTAACGTATTCATGTACAAGCATTAACTTTCAATTTCAGGACATGAAGAAAGCAGGAGGTTCCCCACAGGGGTTATCCAATGATAACTCAACACACAGTAGGAAATACCGCCTGGTCCTGCCCACCACAAACCTACACACACATTTATCCTGAGACCTTTCTATAGGTTGTCATGGCACCTGGGGAGAAAAACCAGTACAGAAAGGACACTAGGAAGGACTGCAGAGATTATATACTCACACAGACACATATACGTTTGCACATATAGACACTCTTCACATACACGTGCACACTCAAATACTTACACAGGGGAACAGGATAAAAATACTGTGCTGACAAGTCAATTAATCAGATGTGAAGGTGCTGAGCAGAACAATCCTTTACAAGGCTGGAGTTCAAAAACATTCTGCGTGTGTGTGTGTGTGTGTGTGTGTAAGTGCGTGTGTATATGCATGTGAGTGTGAGGGAAGAAAAGGAAGATACTAAAGTTTTTGGTGTTGGAAACTTTGTGTTCATGCTGTTGATCAGATTTTTTTTTATATAAATACAAAAAAATACTTGTATGTTTGGTTGGAGCAGGAGGGCTTCAGTTTCTTTTTCAGCTCACAGCACAGAGACAATGTGTTTGACTTAACACATGGGCTTTTTTCATAAATTAGAAATGTTTATTCTATGCATTAATGATTTAAATAAATTGCTATATTTAGAGGACGTTCTCAGAAAGAGTGGTAAGACTGCAAGTTAGAATGTATACACACCCTGTTTTACATAAGTTTAGGCAGTCATTAAAACAAAGATCTGTTCTCATCATTTCCTTTCATTGTACTCTTCAGATTTTTAGTGATCTACCCCGCACCCCTCTTATACTCAGCATTTGTTTAATGACTAATGCAGAAGGATGAGAGGGTGTAGGGGATGTTCAGAGAGACCGTCTGTCTCGTGTTTGTTCAGATTGCTCCTTAGCACTACCAGAGCCGAGTTATCCGCATTAGAAAAGTGCCTCAAATTCAATCTGACTTGGTGTCCCGACTGAAATGTTTACATTTGTAAATGATTTATGTGTATTCTTTCAATGAGAAGCGATCATGTGAATGGAGGTTCCAAGATGGTACTGGCATATGTTGCACATGTTGCAAAGATGTTTGGTCTTATTTTTCTTCATTTGCTCTGCGGGAGCAAAAGCAACCGAAGCAAATGACTCACTGTACATGTATTACTCACACAGCAGCTTTGATGCTATTTTTGCCACATAAACTCAATGTCTATTCTGTTTATGAGATAAAAGAGTAATGAATGAAAAGTGATACACTGATTAGTAGAAGAAAATTGTGCCTTCTGCACAAACTTGCAGTGTTTCAAACTGTATTTAATGTGTAACAAATAGTATCTGGATATTGAAATTTTCTTTTTTTCTTTGCTTACACATACTAGTTTGTACAAGAATTTATTAGCAACAAATGCGGGAATAATGTAAAAAAAAGTGCTTTATTGTTAGCCTTTTGATAAGTTTACTTTGGTAAAAAAATAATTAAATTAGAATTTTTTTCACGTTGCAGAAGTCAGTGAGCAACAAGGAGAATTCACAGCGAGTTTCTGAATGTATCTGCAAGCAGCAAGCTGCGCATCTCTGCTTCTCTGTTTTCAATTTTACCATACCTTGTTGTAGCAAACTCCTGCAACATGCAGCATAAAATCAAGTTATGATTGCTCAAAGGAAAACAGCTTGTTTTGTCACCCACGGAACTCGGCGACTTGTAATATTAAATTGCATTGGCTATTATCATTGAAAACTCACACAGTTCTTCTGCTGTGAGAAGTGGAGCCAATTTACGTCTCTCAGTCAAGCTAGAGAGGGAGATTTGTAATAGCTACTCGGTTACAGCTCAAAACAACTCACTCCCTCAAAAGCTTGTTTTTTTTCTGATCAAAATAAAGATGCTGAAATTTTCCAATGAGTCTTTCATAATCTAGACATGCCCTTTACAATCAAGGTGCAGGTTGACCAGATTTTTCTTTTGGTCAAATTACATTTCGGGCATCTCACCTTATCTTCACTTCTTGAAAACAATGCAATTGCGTTTGGTTTTTTTTGGGTTTTTTGGGAGGGGGGGGTTAAAAATACCCAGAAATGTGGATAGAAGGAAAAAAAAACCAAAACTTTTAAAGAGATCAATGTAAAAACTGCTCTTAAAAAAGAAGTCATACACCATGGAATTCCTCTACAGCTGCGGCAGCCACAATTGTACAGATACTGTAGGTCAATGTAACACTTGACTGGGTTGGGGAGATGAATCAATAAAATTAAATATACTTCATTACTCAAAAATGATTAGAGTGGTACGTCGAACCCACTGAAGTGTGTTGACTTTGGTTTGAAATCAACAGTGTGACTGACTGACTGACAGACATCTCCTGAGCAGTTCAGAAAGCAGTCAATCAGCAGTGGCTACTGTGGTAATAACAGGGATGTCTGCATTCCCTCAGGAAGAGCTGTCAGGTCAATAGATCACAACTATTCTGACACACAAACCCACATTTACACACACACAAGCTGAAACAATACAACGGCTTAAAAAATATGTTGCCATTTTGCCTGTGCGCACACAATAAAACTCTAGAGTGCACAAATAGTTTTGTGTTGACAGACTATGGTGCAGCTTTTCTCCTCTTGTTTGTTACCTATTCCTCCCAGGAGGATTGACATGCACACAAATACAAATATGTTTCAGGAACTTCTTTACATCAGCTGAACTGGATTATAACTGACACTTCAGCTAAATAAAGGCAGTTTAAGGCTAAGCATGACTGAGAGCGAAATGTATTGTCTGCACCGCATGGCTACCCACAACTGCAGAAAATGAACTGATTTCTGCTGGTTTGTGGATGCTTCCTAATCCTGTTTGTTTCAGGGTAGTTTATCTGGCCTTTGTCTCAGGCTAAGCAACCACATTGTCTTCGTTTGCATCCCTCATGACAAAGGCCTAATATGTTTTAAATTGGCCTGAGCCCTGTGAAAAGCTGCACAGGGTCTGATTAGGTTTGGTTGTAACTGAAGAGCAATTACAACAGAAAAGACCTGGATCAAAGACTTTAGTTTAATCAGGTGTGGAGCGGACCGATTTTTAAATAGTTGCACTGGTGTTATATGATGGTGAACTGGTTCCGTTTATTAAAAGGCTATCTTCAGAAAATGATGTGGTCACCAGAGTGCTTCAGCTTGAACCTCCCATTCCTTAGCTCTATCAATCTGTTCAATCTCATCTGTCAGTCCTCCGCTTCTTCAACAGTCTTCATCTTGTTTTTCTTCCAGTCCTTGTCTCTAAAGGTCAACTTGTAGCTGTGATGATTTAAGAAAATAACTTTGCTTTTGTATAAATCATAGCAAAAGAACATAATCTGCATTGATTTAGATGCAAATGAAATGTGTCTAAGCTGAAATGGTTTGGTGTTGGGATAAACAAGTTGTTTTAATGACCTTTCAAATCATACGAGGACATGGCTGTTTACCAACAAACAGAAAACGGTCAAACCTGTTTACCAATTACACACTAGTGACAGATGTGTTTACAATTCACTGACACAGCCAGCTGCTGATGATTTTAATATTCATATCTGTGCTCGCAACAAAAAAAAAAAACCCTCATTCACATTAGAGGAGTGTATTTCGAAAAAAACATGGGAGGCAAGAAAAGATGACACACAAGTACACAAATAAAAGTGTGTTAAACGGAATTATGTAAAAACTAATGAAGGCTAAACTGATTGATAACATGGATGGCATCTCATAGTCATGCTGCTCTCTAACTCACTCACAGTAATTCTCTTAAAGTAGATAATAATTAGTCAATCATTTGTCCCCTGATTTAATATCATTTGATTGTTAAAGCAACTTGAAAGTGTGCAGTACTAATGTGGATTACTGTTGAATGAATCTGCAGTAGCTTTGCATCTCAGCTGAATATTTTCCTTGATATATTGCTTTTGTTTTCATCATTCTCTGCAGTGTAGTGCTACAGGTGTAGTTGCCTATAGAGATGATTCATTTTTTATTTCATGTTTGCAATTTTTTCCACTCCTGTAAAAAGTAGGGTGTATGAAGAACAGGGGTAAAATAAATACACAGTATATATAGATGTACATATAAAAACTTGTGGTCCTTATGTTGTTCTTGCTGAGAATTTTTTTCTAAACATACAAGGGGAAGGTCTAGAATGAAACACAGAGAACCTGGGGTATGAGTTTGAAAACATCAAAGAAGATATGGGCAGTAGCATATCCTGACAAATACAGTTCTTTAACATAAAAAACATAAACTAAATTAGTGAATAGTATTCCCCTGATAAAACTGTAGACAACAAAATCACATATCATACTTCTGCTTGAGAATTTGTACAGATATTTGTGTTTCAGGTCACATTATGGTAGAAAGCCACACCATTGAAGTCCGTTCGTCTTCTGAACTGTCCATCCCTAAAATCCTCTCAACAGGTTGCCGAAGCCTATCCTAGCTGAATCAAAGTAAGAATCAGGGTGATTCTTACCCTGATTGCCAGTCTGTCACAGGGCCACACCCGCACGCACACACACACACACACACACACACACACACACACACACACACACACACACACACACACACACACACACACACACTCTTTCCTAGGGGCAATTTTCATAGCGGCCTATCAACCATGTTTTTAGAGAGTGGGAGGAAACCAGAGGACTCGGAGGAAACCCACACATAGTACACCAGGAGAACAAGCAAACTCCACACTCAAAGGCCAGTGTTTTAAGCCTCGCCCCTGCTCTGGGACTTGGACCCATGACCTTCTTGCTGTGAGGCCACTGGGCTGACCACATGACTTGAGATGCCTTTTGTAGTCCAACTAAAACATCCTTATTATTTGATGTAAATATGAAGATGTGAAAAATCCTAACCAGGTTTAGAATTTTTAGGGATTTGTTTTTATTGACTTGTTTGTATTGGCATGGTCCTTCAGTTTGGCCACACATTAGTTCTCATTTTCAGAATAGCACATATGACACAAAACAAATTTATTCCCCTACCTCAACAGTTTTCAAAAACAACTTGTTTTTTAAAGTTCTAAAATGACGAGTTGACAGATGTGTAACAACCGCTTAGGATGCAATAAGCTCTGTTTCTACATCTGATCTGTGGTGACAGTATGATGAATGCAATACAATAGCAAGAAGAATTCAAAGTGTTCTAACAAACATGTTTCAGGAGAGAGGAGATTTGTATATATGTCCCTGACACATTCTTATACAACAGCTGTAGAGTGAAGCTCAACCGAATGGGTTACATTTCCTTTGAAGTGAAAGAAAACTTTTGACCTTCACTTTCAACCATCTGACTCTGTTCTTTTCTTAATGAGCTAACATAAGCCAAGCATTAAAATGTTCATCTTATCATTATATGTCATTAGGTCAGTAACAGATAAAGAATTTTCTCAGGAGAAATGACAGCTTGTGGGGTTTTTTTCAACATTTTAGAAAACTCTTTGAAAGAATTACTCCAGTCAACCGTTTTATTCCAGCTTTAAACTCAAATATAAACAGAATTTAAAATGAAACTTTAACTACAAGAAATAAAATGAGAAATTTATCAAGTTATGAGATGCAAGGGCCAAATATCCCAGGATAATAACAAGATAAAATAGGATTGCATTTTTTTCCGTTGTAAGGGGAAATAAAAAGAATTTTAAAATAAAAATAGAAAAAATGTGAGAAAGAAAAACTTAGAGCTCCACATGCAAAACATTCACAGAAAAGCATCTCATTGGACTAGACATTTTGATTCATGTTGAACAAATTTTGCTAATCCCGACTGCAGCTGGATCTCCTCAGCAACATAATAAATAGACAGGGCAGTGTTTATAGCTACTAAGTGCAGTTTGTCTGCAGCTGAATGCGGTTTAAATTCATTCATCCTAATGCAACAGCAATCCTGCCCTCTGGGACAGTCTGTCTCCCGTTTAATGCAGCACTAATCAATACTTTCAGTTAACAACTATAAAACTAACTGATGTGACAATTTCACACAAAAAAAAGTCCACTAAATATAAACAGTATACCAAACCATGAATTTAAATGTGAAACTTCAGCGTCTCTGTCTTGTGCTCTGTGTTTCCATACTGATTTAAACTATGTTTGTCAGCTGGAGTTGTTATTTTCTCTGCAGCGTACGCCTCAATGGGCTGTCTGTCATTTTGGATGGAGATGGGCAATAAAAATTGACAGCTTCACACACACAAATATACAAACACACACAAATATATATATCTATGAACATATATATGCATTTATATACATATGTACATCAATCAATAAGAGTCCACGTGGCATGGCAGTCCATTGGTTTGAAAGAATTTCGTACTTGCAGAAACTTGGATGTAGATTTCTTGATGGACTGAGTGACAGTTTATTTTCAGGACTCAAATGAACAAAGGGACAGGCTCGGTGCGCTGAGGTAGAGCGGAGTAAGCAGGAGAATATGAGACACTTGTAATGCTTGAGGGTAGATAGACTTTAAATTAGCCTGAACACACACACACACACGGTGGCCTTTGTCAGTGCCATGCAAGTGTCTGTGCATGTTAGATTCAATGACCATTACTGACAGAGTCGCTGAGAGAGCTGTGCATAGCAACAGAACAAAGAGAGGATATAGATACGTAGATATGCTGGACATTCATGTCTCTTTGATGCTGCAGCAGATCAGCTGTAGCTTCAGCAGAAGATTCATCTTGAAAGCTTTGCTGTAATGCAGTATATAATTGGATTCATTGTAATAAAAAAAGCACCGTACTCATACTATTGGACGTCAGATCCCTCATGAATCAAATTGTGAAAGGAAAAAAAAAAGCGCAAATGTTTCAGAAATCTTCAGTGAGCGTGGATCAACAGCGCAGCAAAAAAGACTTTGATCGTGGCTGTAGTTTATGGAAAGACAGTTTGAACGGAATCGGCAGTTACTGAGGCAGCAATGTGTTTAATTAGGATGAATAAGGTCTGCAACATTTTCCATTTTGTGAGCACGAATAACATGACATATAATGCAAAAAGGGAAAGAACAGCAAAAGCCGTGAGAAGAGCTGACTTTGGAGATTTTCCCTTCCAGTAGTCTAACGTTACACAGCAGAGCAGGAAAGAGGAGAGGGGCTGGGAAAAAGACCGGTAAGAGAGAAAGAGAGAGGTCAGAGAAAGCAGGAACCACATCTCCTTGACCTCTGGTTTATCACTTTCCCACCTTGTTTAAAGGTTTATCCTTCTTCCCCTCTATTTTGTCTTCTCCCACTCATCTGCTTTTTTTTTTCTTTTATCCTCAGGCTACATGTCACATACATTTCTCCTCTGTTTCTCCTCTACACAATCTCCCCCTCTCCAGTCCTCCCCTCATGACTTTCTCTTCCTCATCCCTTCTGTGACCGGCCGTCCTCTACTCTCCTCCCCCCTTACCAGTTTTGTCTTTTCATCATCATCCTCCTGCTTTTCCTCCCTATTTGTGACTGATTTACATCGCTTTTCTTCTCTCCCTTCTTTTTTTTTTAACCCTTCCTCTGTTTTTCAACAGCTTTCCACACTTACCATTGTCCGACCGATTTACTGTAGCTTTACTTCCCACATCTTTCTCTTCCTCCTCTTTTCTCTGCTACTGTCCTTTGCAATCCCTTCATTCTCTCTCCCATTGTCCCCTTATTTCCTCCACTATACCTCTCTTTCTCTGTCCCTGGGCTCGTTAAACAATGTCCACAGTCACCTAACATCATGTACAGGGAGCCTCTTATAGGGGTGACGGTGTGTTTGTGTGTGTGTGTGTGTGTGTGTGTGTGTGTGTGTGTGTGTGTGTGTGTGTGTGTGTGTATGTGTAAGGGCTTGTGATTGTAAAAAACAAAGAAAAAGAATACATATTCTCTAAATGGAAAGACAATGAACGTTCACTCATTGCTTTAGGAAGGAAATGTAAAGGTTTGTAAAAGAGTGAATACAGGCAGAGATCCAAGAAGAGAATTGACAAAGGTTACTTCAGCACAGAAAAGTACACAACTACAAGTAAAGCTGAAAGTGAGAGAAAGACAAAGACTGTGACACAGAGAGTGATAAATAGACTTTTTAGGGAGTGTTTACTGTTTGGCTTTTTATTTTTGCAGAACAATTGGTATTCACAAAACTAAAGCTCTCAAGCTGTTGGTTTGGAGACAAACTTCAAACCCCCATCTTCTTTACACTTCTGTACATCATCACTCGTGCACGCACGCAAGCACATACACACACACACACACACACCTTTTCTGCTCTGGTTCACACTTTGGCCTATCATTCTGTCATCTGCAAAACTTTTCTTTTTACCATTTATCCTCCTCCTCTTTGTCCACAGATTTGTCTTTCTCACTTCTCTCAGCCTCACTCGCTCCACATTTGCTGACTGGATCCTTTGAAGTCGGCTCATACCTGCTGTCAAATACCACCTGTTCAGTTCTCAGCAGGACTGGACCAGATTGTACAAAACTATGCCACTTGGTAGAAGACTGGGCAGAACTGGACCGGTGTGAATGAGGTTGGAAAGATCTGAAAGGACAGAAATGTGCCAGCAGAGGCTAATAAAGGACATAGAAAAATTTCCTTTCTACCCATTTTTTTCTGGAATTTAACTGTGTGAAAGTTCCCTTTGCACACATAAAAAGATTGGGTTTAAAAAAGGTTTTAAAATTTGGAGAGAAAAAAACTTTCAGGGGCCAATTCATCTCATCTGGTAGGACCTGTACAACTATACCTTGGGGACTGATTTTTTTTTCCCTCCTCTGTCCAGATAGAAAAGGTGAGAAAGGAGGAAAGAGAAGAAACCAGTAAAGGTAGAAGTTAGATCTATGGTTACATTAAAATACATTACCTGTTTTTCTCTAAATCAATTTTATTTTAAATCATTTTCATTTTCAGGAGATATGCTAATGTGGTGAGATTTTTCTTTTGGATAAATATTTAATCTAAAATGAGCCATTTGATGATTGTATGACACCGGTTGCCAGTGTCTGTAAGATTTCAATAATCCAGTTTTATCTTTGGTAGAAGATCAAGTAGTTCTCCTTCTGAGGAACATTGAAGACAAAAACAATATCAAGTTGTATAAAATATGAATTAATGACGCTAAATGACGCATTGTTCAAAGATTATCTCATGAACTCTATTCTCAAGTATTTGAAAACTGCTCAATTAAGTTGAAAAGTACTTCATGCTGTTTTGCATAAAAATAAGTTTTCAAATAAAAGTATATGATTTGAACTTTTAATATATGTTCCATTCCGTCATCTTCCGCTTATCCAGGGCCAGGGCGCGGGGGCAACAGCCTCAGACGGGAAGCCCAGGCTTCTTTCACCGCAGTTACATCCTCCAGCTCACCCAAAAGGATCCCGAGTTGTTTCCCGGCCAGCTGTGAGACAAAGTCTATCCAGCCGGTCCGGGGTCTGCCTCTTGGTCTCCTCCTGGTGGGACATCCTCAAAACACCTCACCAGCTGTGCGCTCGGGAGGCATCCGAACAGATGTTTAATAACCAAAACAAACCTATTATTATCAACTGTGTATAATGTTTTCTTTTTAAATTGGTTGGTTCAATTGCTTTTCCAGAAATTTATAGAATTGACTGCTTCACTCATGTCTTGTTTTCTCTGTTAGATTGTAAAACACGGGATAATTAGAATTTACTTAATTCATGATTTACCCCATAGTGGCTGGGGTCTCACTCAATGATAGAGTGAGGAGCTCTGACTTCCAGCAGGACTTTGGAGTATGACTTTGAGGACTTTGAGGAGCTGTTTCTCCTCCAGGTCGAGAAAAGCCAGATGGGGTGGTTTGGAAATCTGGTTAGGATTCCTCCAGAATGCCTCGCTGGTGAGGTGTTTCAGGCATGTCCTACCAGGAGACCCAGAGGTAGGCCCTGGAACCACTGAAGAGAATATGTCTTGCAGCTGGCTGGGGAACACCTTGGCATTCTCCCGGGTGAGCTGGAGGATGCAGCTGGGATTAAGGAACATCTGAAGCTATTGAACACGCGACCTGGCCCTGGATAAGTGGAAGACAACGGATCAAAACAGAACAAATTATTGGAGCTCATAAAGATGCCAATTTTTGAAGTAGACTCTATCTCCTTGTTAAAAATGAACTGGACTTCTTGTTTTTTAAATTCAGGCTTCCCTTTAGGAGGAAAACACCAGACAAGTTTTACTATTCACTTTGTCTGTTCATGCTTATCATTCAGAGTTTGCTCTGATCTTTATCATTGATATTTTATTTCGGTTCAAATAATTCATCTACTATAATAATATGGACAGTTCATCCTTTGCCCACATTGGGCTTCTTGTCTTCCTTTTTTGCGAACTGCTTTGATTCAGTGTAGTCAACGAGTAGAAGTCTTTGGCTATGACTACACTGACTTTTCTTTTTACGTACAGATGATTATCTCTATGAAGTACAGTAAAGACGAGAGGCCATGGGTGTGTGTTCCCTCAGGTGCCAGTGCATGAATGAGAAAGATACTTGTTTGATCCTTGGAACAAAGAAAGAGGAAAGGGTGAAGACATTAGCAGCAGGGTGGAGGAGAGAGACAGGAAAAGGACAGCAAGACAGAAGGTTAGGAGGGATCAAGTCTCACGAGAGCAAGGCTTTGGTAAAAGGGGTTTAAAGATCATGAGCAGCTTTGTCACACAAAGTAAAAGAGGAGAGACGAATATGTCCAAAAACAGCTCAGTTCGCACCACAAAAGCAAAGACTGACCTTGCAGTTTAATGTTGAATACGATTCAAAAGAAAAAAATATTTAATGTGAATGTTTAAAAAATAATAATATAAAAACTTATATAAAAAAATTATTTTCTGCCCACTTATTCTGAATTTCATTTATCTTACATGTTTTTTATACTCAATTTAACATGCTCCTTGGGATGAAACAAAATTGTTGAAATTCACGACATCAGAACAACTTTAGAAATCACAAACTCACAAATTTAACATTTGTTCATGTGTGTGCATTAAATAAAAAAAATCTACCACTCCAAATTTTGAGAACTATATGTGTTGAATTGATAGTTGTAGACAGGACGAGAGTTGCTTTTTTGGACCAAACATCTTTTGATTCAAGTTTGCTCGAACACTACTGTTACTCAAGCATACTGAACCCTTTTGAATACAATCTATGGTAACAATTTTTGCTAAAGACAAATACTCCTCTCTTCCATTGTCAAACTTGTCAAAAGGACGAGACAAAAAGCAATCAAGTTACTCCATAATAGGGTCGTGTTGAATTACTTCTGCTTTCACCACACAAGAGGAATCACTCAATATCATATTGTTGTTCATTTTGAAATGGACAGGGTTGGTTTGAGCACTCCCTTTTTTTCATATCAAACCAGACTTTCATTTGACCAAAGAGGTTCTAGTGAATGTTTTCAAACTTTACCAACTATACTAAGATAAAGTCTAAGTGTATTTTAACGTTAACATTGTGTAATTGTTTTTTGTAGCAATGCAGTTCAATACAATTGTGTTGGGTGCAAAGTACACTGATTTGAGCCCCAGAAAAACAGCCTACACCCACAACATAGAATTTTACTGATGTCGGTGAAAAAATTGCAAAGGAAATCATTTCACAACCAGGTCGGTCATCAAGGCTGCCGATCAGCAGGTAATGCTGTGAAGGGTTTCGACCTGCTGAAACAACTAAAAAGAGGAGAAAAGGGGTGAAAGCAAAGAAAAAAAAGCAGAAAATTGTGCTCTGTTTATGTGGAAGTTTTAACTTTAAAAATGTAGTTTGATTCTTTATTCCAGATGTTCAGCTTGTTCAGCATGTATTGGAAAATCCAATTCATGGTTTTTTAGCAAACATTTTTTTTTAACCTCTCAAGGTTTTTTAAGAAACATAAAAGACAAAAACATGTTTGAATTGCATTTGTACGAATAACACTGTTACTTGAGCTCTTCCATGCTATTGCTTCTTGCCATTCCACTGTATAGTGTAAATGGATTTTATCAAAACTGTTTTAAAATACCTGAAAAGCATTCTCTTCATCTGTCATGTGGATGTCCCCAGTGGGAAATGAACAAAAGATATAAAAATGGTTTCATGCGCAGTAACTATAAGCTGAACCTTCACATCTCCACCCACATATAAAAATCTTTTCTGCTTTCATAGTTTTTGATTTTATGATTCCTCCAACATGCCCAAGAGACATGCGAGTCTCCACGAGATCTCGCGTGAGACTCTGCAAGTTAATCATTTTATCTACATTTGATGGTTCAAACCCAGTCTTTCATGAAAATATTTCCAGCTTAAATAAATTGATTGTTGCATTCAGTGGAAATATGATGAGTACCGGTAGGTTGTTTTTTTTTACGGTTTAATTTCAGCAGACTGAACTCTCTCAATGAAAAAATAAGTAATAGGGGAAAAAAAAGACAGTATCTGGGATCTTTAAGCATTTTGATAAAATGCAGCATTTTAACACAATTCAAACAAAATTTATTTTTATCTATATGATGAGACAAAAAAAGGGTAGTTTATAAATTCACAGGTGGCCTCATGCCTCTCCTTTCATTCTCTTCATCGTTGAGTGAGACAGTGTTGCATCCGAGCCCCTCTCTCCCTTTGTCAGACAAGAGCAGTGGAGAGTGCTGAATAAGAGCTGGTACCATGGTGAGTCAGCCAGCAGCTTTACATTTAACACATGCCAACGCTAGCAGGACTGAAAAGAAGCGCAGTGGGGGTGTTTTCTCTCCCTCTGTCTTAGTCTCAGTCTGTGACTCTCCTCCTATTCTTCTCTCTTCCTCTTTGGCAATTTCTGTCCTCACTTTTCCTCTATTAGATCTTGCTTTTCATACTCTCCTCCCTCTTCCTACTCATTACCCACCATCTCTCCCTCTATTTTTGCCCTCCTCTCTCTAACTCTCACTCCCACCTTCTACATCTCTCTCTCACTCTATACTCTCCCAGTGGTCTTGCTGAGGGGCATATGCTGTTGTGGAGAGAAGGGGATGTCAGCTTGGATTTCAACACTGTCACAACAGGAAAACGCACACACATAACTGCACACGGGCACACACTTATAGATAGACACACACACACACAGAGGAAACAAATGGTCCAAAATATGCTGCTTTCCCTTTTCACAGGTGCATGTTCAACCACAGTCAAGTGTAAACAGAAATCAAATGGCCAATAGTACAAATGCGTGCACACAAACACAAAAGAAGTCTAACCTGGACAGAAAGTAGCGCATGTCTGCAAACTGCCTGACAGGCAGAAAATAGCCCTGTCTGAGAAGGTGTGGGAGAGGAGAGGAAAGAAGAGAGGATAGGTAGGAAGAGAATAGGCCAGAAGAGAGGACAAAAGAAAATGTGAGTAATGGATGATGCCCGAGGGTTGAAGTGCTCTTCTACAGAATGCAGATCACCCTGAAAAAGCAACACCAGCTAACAATTAAATAACACTTTCCTAACAACTAATCCTTTCGTTTCATTGCAGTTCTTTCCTGTTCCTTTGTTTTCGCCTTTCAAACCCTTTACTCATGTGCCCTCCTGTTTTTCTGATACGGTATCAGTGACCTTAGCTCGGTACAACATGGTCACACTGGCCTGACCAGAATCCCATTACTGACACCCTTCATGTGTAACATTACTGCAACGTGGGAGTGTATGTGTGTGTGTGAGCTGGTACACATGCGTGGCATTGCCCTTTCCAGAACAACAATATTATGGGTGGTGAATAGGACATAGACACAAAGAGACACACACCAGGACACAAATTCCCTCACACAAAACACACACGTATTCTCAAAATGACAAAAATGGTACAATACCCAGGCAAACACACACACTTTCCAGAATTATTCCATCCTTATTATTACAGCTTCTCTCTACGGTTATTAATCCTCTACATCAGGGGTTTTTGAAACATTTCCGTCTGGGAACCGAGCTCATTAAAACTGCACTCAAGTGGGTACTGACCAGAAAAAAGCCCTCTGAAACAATCTGTGGCTTGCTGTGTAGTTTAAAGAAGCAGAAAAGTTTCTTTAGAACTTTTTCCTTGCTTTTCATCTATTCTTATCATATGTAAGTGTTTTAAATCAACATCATAGTTTGACAATCGATATTTCACCAAATGTAGTGAAACTTATAGATGAGTAGCACGAACTATGCTTTCTGAGTTTTTGGTGAACACTTTCTGCAACTGTGCAATAGTTTCAATCAATGACGTATTTGTTCATAAACATTTGTGCATTAAAACTATTCACCTCGTGTTAGTCTGAAGTATTTTAGCAAATAAAAGTATAACTGAGATTATTTAACTGTATTATGACTATTCCCCTGCATCGAACAGAACACACCTTCTGAATTATTTTCACTCATGTCAGAACTGTGTGTCTAAATTTTACAGTGTTCGTATAGTGACAATAAACAATCTTGACTCTTGAGCAATAAAATGTATCATTTCATTTTAAAATGAAAATGCAAACAAAAATAGGCAAAAAGAATATAAATTGAACACATGATCAGAAAACATGTCATTATGTAAAATGTAAAAGTATTCATATCAAATCAAAACATTTGAGCTTAGCAGATATTTCTTGAATGGCTTTGAGTGATGTGTGTTGCTCTTTACATGTTACAGATGTATAAACACAGACCAAAAAGCTTAATAATTCAATAATGAGCCATTCAGATGACAATGAACTACACATCTCAACAATGAGTCACAAACAAGGTGAGCTGCAAATAATCAGAGGTCTTTAGATCACCAACACAGAAACAGCTTGTTCCGTATCACAACAACAGCATGAACATTCTCACAAATCATTTTATTCTTATGATTAAGAAGTAGTTTGACCAGAAGTGTTTCTGCAGAATGATGGCCTGCCTGTTGTATTGTAGGGAATATTTATTTGTCATATAATATTCTCAAGGTGAGGCTTTTTTCAGGTGTAGGGTTTTTTTCGGTTTAGATGGCTTCATCACTGCGTTTACACATAAAGGACAAGGTAAAGAAGGTAAAAGGAGACACAAATGTTAAAATCAAATATAAACACTAGAAAACAAAGACACAAAATGCTCAGAGTTCTGTGCAGACAATTATTAAGAGAGACCCCTGAAGGCCAAGCTGAATTTTGAAATTGATACCGACTCTATCAACAACTGTATGTGTACTGTATGTGTGTGAAAGAACTAAACATAAAGGGATGAGTTTAAATCAGGAAAACATGCAACTGAAATTGGGCTTCAGGGGTTATAGATTCATATTAGGACTCATGAATACAATTCTAATATGAGTCTATCCAATTTACTTATATGACACAGAAAAATTGAAAATAATGGCTTGACATAAAGCAATACAATTTGAGAAATATGATAAGAGATTGCAAACTCCAGGTCTCATGTGGCCCATAGTTTAAGCTTTCTTGCTTAATACAAATCTGTGATAAAACAAGCCTACTGTATGTGCCACAAAACAAGCTGTTGGCGAATTCCTTTTTGAAGCAGGTGGTTGCAGCAGGAAAATATTGAAAACCTGCAGTCGGTGGCCCAATAGGTGTAGAGTTGATGATTCCTGAGCGAAGGCTGATTAAACAAGAGTACCTAAAGAAGATCAATAGAAAGACTGTGACCTAGCCAAATATCAAGCTGATTCTGCTGCAAGATGGTGGGGTTATTTCAATAGAAAAAAGGAGCCAAATACAACAAAGATTTACAAAAAGTAACAGCAGCTGAGCAAATTTTGCCTGATGAACTGATAAATATTGCTGATAATGTACCCTCCAAGAAAACAGGAACGATTAATGGGCTACATTTAGAAGAACCAACATGGAAAGACCAATATTTCAGAATAAAAGATAAAAATAGATTTAAAACGCAGAAAGACTGATTTCCCAAGATACTCTCATTTCCAGTAGAGGTCTTGCTATAAGTGTGTGAATCACTTTTAAGGATTGAACTGGCAATATTCTATTTACAACATGTGAAAAGCCAAACCACTTGAGAAGAGCAAGAACTGAGGAGATTTAAATGAAGTCTCCAGTAAATGTGGACAAAAATCCTCAGAATCTTTTAAAAACCTCATGAATCATACGGAAAGCTTCTTATTTGACCACAGACTAAATTCCAGCATACTGATCCAAAGTGGTGGCTGTCAAAACCAACAAGGTTGGTTGATTTTTTTCTGCAAATTATTCTCAGTGATTAATGGTTGTATTACTATGGCTGCTCCCCCACTCTCAAATCAACCTGAGAGATAGACATATGTTATTAGCAGGTTGAAAATGAGAGGAAAGAGAAACAGTTTAAAAAATAGATGGAGGCAGAAGATGGAAAAGTAAACAAGGACGGAGATGGGAAATGGCTCAGAAAACTAACTAGAAAAAGAATTACAAGAACTGCAGAGGAGATGAAAACCTGCAGACTTTAAGTTTGTCACAAACAGTAATTACAGAAAATATTGACTAAGAAAGATTCAGATGTCTATCTGGAGAAATTTCATCCACTTGCAGAAAATGTGTAGAGATCCGGCTAGTGTAGTGTAAAATGCAAACAAACTTCTGCTTGTTCCCTGGAATAATGCAAAAGCTATTTCCACAGACTTGTTAAAGGTTGTTTTTGTGTCCATGTTGCTAAGGTCAATGTTTCAAAGTTGCAGGAAATTAAAACCCCGAATGATGGGGCTCATGTTAGGCAAAATGCATTTGCTCCTTCTGTTCGCATGATATGATACGGCATTATCATGGATTGCTGAGCTCAAACTTCCTTGTAATTGGTTTGCTTCCCTCGTATCAAGTGCAATGACCCTTGTTGTTGGTGACTGTATGCAAATGCGCGAGGAGAAATGCTGCTGTTTGCACAACAGTTGATCTACATTTATGTTTTGAGTGTGTAAGCAATGTTGCAGTATTTGTAGCGTTATGATACCATTAAAAACAATAAATATCAAATAAATGTATACCCTAATTTGCCTCAGTAGTCCACTTTAACGTATTATGTGGCTTACTAGCTTTTGTAAATTTAAATAAAACTGAAAGCTATGCAGACAAAACATGTTTTATTTGTATCAGCAACTTGCTTAATTCACATTTTTTTCATTCAGTCGCATTTCTTTCACAATTATGGCAAAGTTATTCATGTCTGAGAGAAAACCTAGATTTTATAAGAACTTTGGTTTGAATCTTTTTCTAGCCAGAATTCTGCACTTATTTCTGTTCCGTGAAAGAACAGAACTATGGCAAAAGCAACATTAATGCGGTGTGGAGCAGATGCTCAGAGGACAGGCATCAGCAGAGCAGACAAACGTACACACTATAGGGTAAGAAAGAGTGATAAACTTGTTTCACTATTCTTTTTTTTAATTTAAAAACAACACCATAAGGCTTTCTTTCAGTTTCACTACAGAAATGAGAAACATAATTTTAGCCCGCACACTTGGATTTAAATTTTTTTTTTTAAAAAGATGGCATGACTTTAGTTTTGCTGATGCATATGTTTAACAGTTCAGTGATTTTGCTTTTTTTTTTTTTAATTTGCCACTTTCTGCTTTACTATGAACTGAGAAGTACACACATATCCAAAGGCATATGTATATGTGTCCTAAATGTCTATACATGAGCAAATTGGTGGTATAGATTGAGAAATACTTATGACGATTACAATCTCAAAGTAAAAACTGCTCAGCAAAAACTGACCACTCACATCAACTACACTACTGCAGACTTATTGACCAAAAATGTTTTCAAAAAGCTAAATAAATTTCACATAAACGTGTGAAAAGTACTGCAAAGTATGTTTAGTCAAACTAAAATTGATTTAACTTTTTTGGTCTGTTTTAAAATTTGCTCTTGTTCAACTGAATGGAAAATCACAAACTGTATGTAGCTACTTTACAAGAAAACGGTGAAGTGCTAAGATTTAAAATATTGGGACATGAAGAAATAATTTATCTGGATTGACGAGGGCAACAAATAGCATGTCAATTTTTTTTTTTTTGTATTTTTGTGTTTTCCAAACAATTCTCAGTATTTTGATCACCCGCCCAAGCAACTTAACTATGAAAAAGAGTACCATTAACTTACGCGATACACAGATTTTGTAGTTTAAAACATACCAAGATATCCATCCCTTCACCAATGTTCTGAACAGCTGATGTTTATGTGAAGCTAACTTATGTTTGTTTAAAGACATGCACTTTGCAGTAATTTTAATCAAAACGCTCCATTTTTCTCCAAATGGAGAATTGTACATAAAGCATCAAAGATGCAAGAGGACCAATTCTGCCTCTTATCTTTGAACCTTTGATGAGTGCATATTGTCACATACTGACACCATTTTTATTCCAGCCAATGGAACAATCCAAATAGTTGTTTGCAGATGAGGGCTGGCTTCCTCACGTTGGTCTTTCTATGACCAAAGAAACGACAAAATCATGTTACTTAAGAGTTGTAATGACTTGAGCTCAATTTCTTATCATCTTTGATGTAACATTCAGTAGGAATGTCGTATCTGAGTCTGAGACACACAACCAAAAAGTATGTGTTGCAATAAATAACCTCACCTATGAAGTACGGATAACCACTTTAAGTATTGTCTGTAACTTAATAGAGGCATGAATTTTAGTTTGTATTAAATTGGGGTAAAGTTTATGATACCTTAACACTAAACAAGTTATTAGATGAAATAACAAAAGAATTGGGATTGAGAACATTTGTAAAAAAATTGGATGGTGTCGAAAGTGATGGATAGATAATTTGTTAGAGATGATTTCAGGTTATGTGAGCCATTTTTTTCAATTTTTGCAGATTATGGAGCTTTAGTTTTTCTGGCACATTAGATACTATTTGACTCAGCAGCACCATCTACAGAATCAACTCAAGTGTGGTTAAAGTGTGAACATTAAGGATAATGGCGCCTGTTGACGTCACATTGTGCATGTGCAATGACAATGCATCAAACAAGTTTCGAGAAAAGAGTCAGGGAGAAAGAAATAGAAGATGGGATTGATAACAGTGTGAAAATGTGATGCAAGGAGAAGAATGAGTCTGTAATTAGTTTTTTTTTTTTCCAACTCCAACTTCTATCTCTCACTGTGACCCTAATAAACAGATGACACATATACACACACACTCACAAATGCACATGCAAATCCTAGACTGTGAAAACACAATCACACATACACAGTGTGATGAAAGTGTTACCTCAGCATTTTCCAGCTAAATGTACTCATTAGCCTAGTTGCACATGGCTGCCTGGGAAAACAACAAAGTCAGCTACAGAAAGCAGAGAGCATTCATCTAAGAGGCTGTCAGAGACACAGAGCAGAGGTCTCAGAAGCACTACCAGAAACCCATGGAAGCATTATTTTCTCTTAGACTGACTTACTCATTACACAGAGTTTCACTGTTTTATCTGCTTTGTTTTGTCATAAATAGTCCGAAAAGCAAGTACCTGCAACAAACATTGACCAACTGCTTCAGTTACCACACCTGTAAATGTGAAGGGGGTTTAGATTTTTCTTTCATTTCACATTGGTGTTTAAAAGTCCACTTATTCAGGCCAGAGCCACCTAGTTCTACTCTCTTGGGTGCTCAAGGAGTAACAGTGTTTGCAGAAAACATTGAGCATTTATTCAGTATATGACAATCTCTTTGCACAATGTTTCCCAAAGTCACACAACCCTTTAAAAGAGAAACTTAACAGTACAGTATTATGGAGAGATGACTCAGGCAATAACTGTTTATCTTGAGTAACCATAGTACGTAGTGTACATAGTACAGTATGTGTTGGACTGAAGTCCCACTGAGTCAATCAGTTCCCAAAAGATTCAAGTCAAGGAGGTTTGGAGATCATCTAAACTCAATGGTAAGCAGTTTTTGCCAGCCAACCCCCTGTTCAATTAAGCTGGTTGTTTGCATTGGTTGAAAATTGCACAGTAACATCTATGAATGCCAGAATGCATCAGACTTGTGAAGTGCATTTACAAAAATATGATGTAGGAATCCAATTGTCTAAATAGGAAGAATAACATACCGGAATATAGAAAAGCAGTGGTATGCCGTTATATGCAAGTCTCCACATTTTAAATTGTGTCAAAAAGAGCAAACTTGGTCGATAATGGCTGTGGTCTTTCTACACGATGATTTCTGAAAAATAAAGACCAGACATATTCTTTTTACTACAGTCAGTGTGCATCTAAGCAGACTTATTAAGCTGAAGTACATACCTGCTTTTTTCCTAATTAGTTTGTGCAAAAGGGAAATAAATAGTAACATATGTGAGCAAGTATGCACACACAAGAGACGCAGGTTATTTATGAGGTAGAAGTTGTACATTTATTTGAGGTGGAATTGTTTTGCCCTGAACTAATGTAAAAATGCAATGTACTGTAAGACTGTAGTCCATCTACAGATTCGTTAACATTTGTTTATCTGGGAGCCGGGTTGTAGAACCATCTGCTTAAGCAGAAAAACCAAACTCAAAAGGACGGCGTCTTCCAGCTCTTTTGAAGAATCCCAAGATATTCCCATGTCTGCCACAAAGCAACGCCTCACTCCCCTCCCGCCTGTCCCAGGTCTTTCCCCAAGGTCTCCTTCTGGTGGGCTTTCCCAGGAAAACACCAGAGAGCTGTCCGGGATGCCTCCTAAGTAATTTTCTGTTAGCTGTGAATGGTCCAAACTGAAAGAGAGCACAGCCTCCCTTGAAAACGTTGGTTCCTCTTAGCAACTCCTGTCTAAATGCAGCTAGTTTTAAAAAAAACAAAACTCAATGTTGGACAGCAACTCAGGCTTTTTCTGAGAGAAATGACTTTCTAAATTGCTAAACTCAGCTTCTAAAGCAGATCAGATGAGCAGGGTCTCTGCTTTTGACCATTGTTCATTTAATTGAGCACCCAACCTTCATGACCTCTCTTGCAGGTTAAGAGTCTACAAGAGGAGGCCCTTGTCACTGATGTGGGCGGAGCCTGACGAGCCATCAGTTGCCCATACTCATACCTCCCCCCTCTACCTCTCCAGAGGGAAAGAGCAGGAGGAGGAGCGCTCGGAATATTGTTTTCTTGATGAGAATTTATGAGTTACTTTTTAAAGAATACAGAAAGGAAATAAACAAGACAGGTGAAAAATTGATCTAGATAGTGCTTCTTCCTAACTATAAAAGACCACTTATGTGTAACACTCTAAAGCTTGTGGCTCAACAATGCAGCTAAACTATAGATTTTTTTGGGGTCCAACAGTCTAATGTTGGTGCTCCAGCAAGAACAGCGAGAGACATAAGTGCAAGAGGTGCTGCGCTGACTAAGATGCTCTTTTTAAGCTTAACTTTTAACAATCATTTTTCACATGTTGCTCACGTTTCATCTTTGAAAACACACAAATAAATGCACATGATGCAATTTCTATGAAGGCACATTTATAAAATATGCAAGGAGCAACCTTATTCCTGAATATGCCATTAGAACCAGACAGAATGAACCAGTTTTTTAAAAAAAAAAAACCACGATCGCCAACAAGTTTTGAAAGGCCGGACCGCTGCATGAGGGGATGAAGAGGACAGAACAAGCTCTGGGGCAACTGAGATTAAAGTGAAATTGAGAGCATCAACAAAGAGAATAAGAAGGTGTGTGAAGTCTTGGAGAGGCTGTTAAACTCAGATGCAGAAGACAACTACTTTTAGTGCCCAGGAAAAAGATGAAGATAGAAGGAAATAACTTGAGGTTATTGTTTAAATTTCTAAAATTATAATATAGACACAGAACCAATAGTAAGTAAAACTATGTGTAAAAAAAACTTTTTCTTTTTTTAAAATTGCATACGTTTGGCTTATGTATCTGTGCTAGAAAATAAACAGTCTTTATTAAGTAGCACCCATAACATTAAAGCAGCAAGGTAGTACAATTGTGCCAAGTCCCAGTGGGATAGGAATAAGTGAGGCGTTCAAAGGTTAAAGTCTTTATTTAGATTCAATACCATACCCTAATGAGCCAAAATATTCATTTACATACACTGGTAGATATCACAAATAATTATTAACTTAGAAACTGTACCCAGGGTATAAAAGTTGGGTCTTGCATCTTCAGTCTCATTTGCATTTATGTTTTAAAAAAACGAAAAACTAGCCTTTATGTACAACTGCATAGATAAACATATAAAATTATTTTAATGTGCATATTAAGTTCCTAAAAGAAGTCTGTGTTGTACTAGTTTGGGGTGTGAGGGATTTGTGACTTTAAATAAGTGCCATGACATCACAAAATAGGAAAATATTTACTTGGAGTACATTTAAAAGAACATTGTTCTTTCTGGGACCCAATGGTGGCATGGTAATTGAGCACTTCAATTTATTCATATTCATTACTGAGTAATGTGCTGTATGTATAATCTGCGAGTCCTGAGCTGAAGACACAAACAAGCTCCAAGTGAAATGTTATAATTGGCCTGTTCTATTTCCATTTCAAAAAGAGGTCCCCTCCTCTTTACTCTCTCGTCTTTTCTCTCTTCCTCTTTTGTCCCCACCACTTCTATCAATTCTTCCTGTCTGATATGTGACACTCTTTCTGCCTTTCTCCTACCTGTTATTGGATCGATTAAGCCCACATTTTGGAAGCTAGCATAATGGACTATTCTGCAGCAAACACACAAATGTGTGTGTGACTGAATGGGGCAGGACAAAACTACTGGAGAAAGTGAGAGGAGGAAGGAGATGATGAAAGAGAAGATGAAAGAAAATAGGACGAAGAAAGAGAAGTTTTGGTTTACCCTCTGAAGATGAACTTGGCAACAAAAATAAGATGCATTTTTTATCATTGATGATTGATTCTTTTAGACTTTTTATCATTTTATACACATTTAAATACATTTCCAAGATCTAGGTTTTTTTTATATCAGCAGACAGAAGAATTTCAGAAACATTTAGAAATGTTAAGTGTGAACACTTCTGGAAGCAAGTAACACTAACCAAACTATGTAAGTTAGTTTTTGTTTAATAAACTGTAACAAACAGTGAAGAGGACCAAATAACTGAGTCAGTCGCTGAAGTAATCCCCAGAAAGCATAATGATAAACCCTACATTCAACGAAGAAGAAAGATAATTAAAGATATTTTAGTTTCACAGCTAGAAAGGGAAAACACAAGCTCCCACAATCAGCCACAAGCTTCTGTGTTTGGAATTATTGAGATAATCCCCTACCTCATTACTTTATTTTACTTTTCTTTATATCACAAAATTACAACCAGAGGTGATAAAACTTTATCTTCAAACTTCAAGAACAGCAAAGTAATTTGCAGAAGTCATACGATAAAAAAAGAACTCAGATCGACTAAAATTATCTTAAAAATCTGAATAAATCATCCATAATAATCAAAGAATATATCATTAGTGCAAATATGTCTGCAAGTATAATAACTTTTTACCAGAGTTTGATTATAATTACATAACAAACAGCTCTCTCTAAGTTTTAGCAAAAGCCTGAAACGTTTTAGTTCAAATCAACAACTTATTATATTCTGTCAAAACCGAAGTGATTCAAGTTCAATTTTTAAAAATTGATCTTTTTATCATTGTTCTCATTTTTAATGTATTTTCAAAAAACCTTATTTTTAAACCCTAACCCCATGCTTCAGAGTAATTTCTTGTTTAGTCATAACCCCACTGCACCCCCATGTGTCTTTGTGTGTTCTTCCATTCTTCATGCTGCCCCAGGCTCAGACATATGGCACTCTCCTCTTTGCTATTGTCATCCATTAACACAGTTGTCAGTGGAAATTACAGACGCTTTATGCGACACGCAAGGTTGAGCTTTAGCTTCAGATGTTGCAGACAGAACAAGAATAGGTGTCTCAACAGGGTAAGAATAAAAATATGTTTCACTGCGGTTTTGATTTTCCCTCACAAGAAAAGTCTTTAAAATTTCACTCAACAGTTTTTTTAGAAATTAGATGGAAAAGGTTTTTTAAACTTTTCAATCTAAGTCTGGCAGCAATGACTGAATGAGCAAAACTAAACTGTGTTCTTTAAGTTTCAATTGTTGCTATCAATTTTGTTTTGTGAATGAGTCACAATAAGTGACCTGTGCAGAATGTACTCTCTCACCTGATTGTTATTGGTACTTTGTACGGCTACCAGTGACCCAGAGTTAGAAAAAACATTCGGAAAATGTATAGGTGGATGAACAGGTGAATGACAAACTATAACTTTGGGTAAAATCTGTATTCATATGTACTCCAACTGCATGCAGAGAGGAAGACGCTAAGGTTCCATTTGCAAGTGACCATGACGAACAAGACAAGGAGTGAGTACATAGTATGTCATGATGCTCTCCCTGTCTATCCCTTTTTTCTTCCCTCATGTTCTGTACTATGCCCTGATTCCTCCTCACACATGGTCAAATTGGATGTCCAAAGTGTTTTTATTTGTTTTCTCCTCAAGCCCTGTTGGCCTTCATTATATAGTCAGGTGGTCTGTTGCCACAGCTGTGAGAGGGAACATATCAAAAGAAGGCTGTTGAATTTGGAACTGCCATGCAGTTGGGCTAGAGGAAGACAAATAAAGAGGTTTATGGATGTAGTGAAGGACGACATGAAAGTAGTTGGTTCTAGTGAAAACAGTACAAGGTTAGATGAAGGCAACTGACTTGCTGTGGCGCCCCTAAAGGAAAAAGCCAAAAGAAGATGAACAAGTTTAGATCCCGTGCATAATCACTGTGTAAACACAGACATGCTTCCAATCGTGCATCCAAATCCACTTCTTCAAAGTTCTAATTAAATTGGTTGTGATGACAGACTTCAGGGTGTGATGTACAGTAAACAGTCAGTATCAAATTTGCAACAATATGTGTGTGTGTTTGAGGGAGATAGAGATAACAAGTCTATAATAATCTGTCCATTGGGAATGGCAGAGCTGAAAGCTGTGACAGTTTGTCCGCCAGCTAACTGTCAATTACACCTATGCAAGCTGATATACAAACACACACATACATATACACACCAATGCTAATAAAATCTTTCAATTATTAAATCCAAGCCCATGTTTTACACTATACGGGTCTTATTTTTCCTCTGGTGTATTGTATTCTGTAAAGATATGGGATCGGTGGTATTTGTCGGATAATATGAAGCATTTGAGGGGAATATTTTTTTTAACAGTATCACAGCTGATTTCTTATCTCCAAAGAGAAGGGTGTGTTGAATCTGGGTACAGCAGCAGTGATTCAGGACAGATGCCATGTTGTAAAACGAGACGACGGAAGAGGTAGACAGAATAAGAGACAATCTGCTTGGATGACAAACAGACAGATCCTCAGATGTTGAGTTAACATCTCTTCTACAATATCTGTAAGATTTGATCCCGTTTGTTCTCTTTTTCAGTCATAAGTATTGTCTGATTGTATTTTTAGTTTATTTTTAATGACTTGTCAGGATTAAATGTCTTTTATCCTCCTCATCAATCCCATCTACACCCTTTTTTTTACTATAAGAAGTTGAAAATAGTATTTGTCTGTGACAAAAACTAATTCTGAGATACTTATCATCTACTTTAATAGAGTGTCATTGTCAAACACATTAACAATCTCTAAAAATTATAGTTAAGTCAGTTATGATGTTGTATATTCAGGACTGTAGAGTGATGTGGTGGTCAGCATACTGTAGTTGCTTCACACATGAAGATTTCTCGTTTGATCCTCGACTGGTGGTGGAGGGAATTGGGGGATGGATTTCAGAATCTGTAGACCTTCTGTATAAAGTTTGCATGTTCTCCCTCCACTGTGGTTAGTCCTCTTGAGGTACTTGTGCTTCCCTACCAACCAAAGATATGCATGTTCGGTCAAAAGGTCACTACAAATTCCCCTGATAAATATGAGTGACCAGTGTTCTGTTCTTGTGTTGGCCTTGCAATGGACTGATGGTCTGTTCATGGTGTATCATACGGGTAGCTCACAGGAATTGCTGGGATAGATTCAAACTGTGTTTGTGTCTGTGTTTGATTAAACTGTTCAGAAAACAAATGAATGAGAAGATTTACATTCTATTCCAGAAATAGATACTGTAAATCACTTGTTGGTTACCAAAAACATTCTAGACTCATGGCCAAAATTCTGCACAAAAATTAGTTCTCTCAGCAATATTTGTGCAGCATGGAACGAATTCAAACTTTTGTGTTTGGACTAAATTTAAACTTATCATCAAAAATCTGCAGCTGACATAAAAACTTTTCTGCTGTTATAACCTATTGGTTTTGGATTTTAACACGTTTTACATTCAAACTTGCTACACATTGCTGATGGTACTGAGTAGTTATAGTTTGCCAGTTATTTTGCTATTTTATCATCCCCTAGAAAAATGTCAGGAAAAGTTGTGAGTGAAAGTATTTTATAGTAAAGCATTTCAAAAATCGATACCAGAACTTTTGGCACAAAAAACGACAACAACTTCAGAGTAATTAAATCTATTTTATCATCTCTATTTTGATGCTCATTTTGAACTTGAGTAAGTCACAGTTTCTGTCGTTCCTTCTTTCTTTTTTTTTTTTTTGTTTTTTGAAGGGCAACTAGAATTTTGATATCACGTCTATAGACATCGTTCATCTGCAAGAAGCTTCATTTATCATCTTTCAAAATTACAATTAACAACCACTCACCATAACGTTTTTCAAAGATATATTTTGAAAGTGGTGTAGTTCTGGTCCAATGATAAAATTATCAATCTTCAACGGGCAAGTAAATACAGTGACACACAAATGTGACAAAATTGTCTCTTTAAAAAATGGTTAAAATCCCAACAAAAATTCAAATCATCCTTAACTATTGATCAAACGTTAGATGTATGAGGAGTTTCAGATTCGTGAAATCAGAATGAGGAAGTATAATTCTGTACTCAGAGAGTTGTAGATGATACATAGAACTGCAGAGCATCTCAACAGCAAAAAAAAAAAAAATCCACATTTAAAAGATTTCTGACTGTTTTACTTGAGCTTTCCAAGGAACGTAAATAAGAAAATCAATTTATATAGCAACTTTTGCAGACAGGAAAGGAACTACTTGACATGCGATACAATGCAGAGAAACTGCTTCTCTGGTTTCTAAATATTTTTTGTCACACTTAAATGAAAAAAGATGACAAGATATGACATAAAATTATAATTAATAATAGAATAAAAACAAGCCAAGTATTCAAAGGAAAATTGACCGAGTACAGCAGAAAAGTGTGAAACAGATGCTGTTATTGATGTTACTTTTATACTTAGCAACATCATTGGAAAGACATGAATAGGGTTTTTTGTTAGAGATAATTTGTTAATAATAGGGGTCAATTTTCCAGTTTGCAATTTGCTGAGATAGAGGAGAAGTTTATAATGGAAAGACAGCAGAAATGTTTTTTCTTTAAAATGTCATTGACCCGTTTCATGCATTTGCTGAACATATACAGTAAAATGCATAAACGCAATAATATGCTGCATAACACAATATGAACAGATGTTCACAACGTCATGTGCTAATAGACCGATGCACATGCACAGATGGACACCTTCAGTTTCTACTGTTCCATATAATCCATGCAAGCTGCAGTTTTTACATAATTGATTTAATTCAGTGGGATTTATTAGATTAGGTGTCATAAAAATTTAGTTGATCACAAAATATTCTATTTTTTCTCCCAATGCCAATAACTTTGATACAAGAGGCATTTTATTTTGATTATAGGTTATTTCCATTGTAAGATTAAATTGCAATTTTTTTTGGAGGAAAAGTAAGAAGAACATTAATAGTCCAGAAATTTGTCCAAAAAGGTGAAAAATAGGATTTAAACTCTAACAGTGACAGGTCAATGGTTAAAATACAACTGTAAAACAAAAAAAACCCTCTAAATTTGGAAAGAAAATTGTAAACATGAATAGAACTGTTCACATCGACAGAAATACAACAAATTTGTATCAGCTGCGCTGTGAGGGGTTTTAGATTTTTAAAGCCAGAAAAATACGTATCACATTCTAAAAGTACAAAAAAGAAACTTCTTTTAACAGAATTTGCAAAACACAAACTCAGTACAGCAAATATTTCTACATGCAGAAATTATGCTGAAAATTTTGATTATGGCCACAGGTAAAAAGAGGAATGAAAATGCCACAAAATTGTAAGTAGTAAAAAAAATTCTTACTTGCTCAGCCACACGTCAATGAATAGGTGTTTGGAAATAACTATTAGGGTATCCAGGTTGCCTCATGACAAATGATTGAGTTGTGGTCATTAAATCTGCACTACCAAAGTTGTCATACTTCATACAGAAGTAAGTAATAAAAAATTCTTTGGGGGTTTTTATGCTTAGTCTGCTGTGTATAAAACTTCCAGTTGCTCAGTATCTTATAAAAAATGATGAGTAATTATGGTGCGTTGTAAATATAAAAGCCTTGTGACAAATTTTCAGTTGTAGCATTTCCTTTACAGTTTCAATATTTTGTCCAGTCTTTATCCGGCGGTCTGCATATGAATTTCCTCACTTTATATTGTGGTGGGCTGACTCAATGGCAGATGCAGTGAAAAGAAGAGCTCTAAAAGTCACTTAGAATTTGGAGAGCTACTTTGTTTCAAGGTCATTATTGCCCCGAGTATTTGGATATATGAAGGTAAGCCTACTTATAAGCATAAACTACATTTGCGTATGTATGTGTGTCTAACGAGTACAATAATGCAGCTATTTTTATGCTGTTTTAGAGTGCAGTCAAACTGTTAAGTGTCTGACAGAGGTGCTGACTGTAGATAACAGAGACTCTAAGTCTGAGTATAGAGGCAGAAAGCTTTTCTACCCCAGAAAACTGTCATTTCCCTAAACCAGAAATGTTACAGCATACACCCACAATAAACAAAAAATAGCATTTCACTGTAGCTCTTCCAGGAAAAAATTTCCCAAGAGTAACATACATAGTGCTGGTACTCGACTGCTGGTTACGAATGTGTTGTGAACTAAATTAATCTTGTCAAATGAAATGTTGCCTACCACAAGCTTTAAACTCAACTGCTTGTGAAATTAAATTAAGGTTTCTAAAGCTATCTTCTCTTTTGCTGCCTCTTTTTAAATGACCAAACTGATTTAAAATAAATCTGCTTTAAAAGCTTGCCCACCCAGCTAAATTTGCAAGTGTGACTGATCACAAAAAAATTGGTCAAAAATAAGAAATATTCAATTTCCAAGCCAGAAAAAAAAAAAAAAAAAAAGGGAATGTCCCAATATCCACTGTTACAGAGCTGCCTCAGACCACTTTCGACTTCTTTGAAACCACTTTCACCTTTAGCCTAACAACCCGTAGTAGACATCTTTGGGGATGAAATCTTGCCAAAGTACATTGCCTCCAGCACTATTTGGCTCAACACTTTGTAGATCTCTGGATAAATCAATAAAGAAACCCCTTCACTAAGGACCTTTGGCTAAAACCTCATATCAATGACTCAGCTCCACAAGACTGGAATAGAGAAAACATCACCTGGTGCTAAAATGGTGTTCAAAGACAACTATTTCAGTTCTTTCAACAGTCTGTCAAAGAAGAAAAAAAATCACAACATTTTCTTGAGAATCCAAAACCAACATTTTTTACATGCAATTTTTCTTCAGTCAGTATAAAGTTTGAACTCACAATAGACTGGGATTTGTCAACCAATTCACACATAACAACCTTGGTATCACATTTCAGTACATGTAATAGTGCTCCTCTTGGATATGCTTGGGAATAGGGGAGATTCCTTTGGAGGGGAATTCTTTTGAAGGACTTTCTTCTGAAGAAACACGGGAAAGGTGAAGCAAGATGAAAAAGTGAAAAACATGCTCTACAATGTGGTTGAATTATAATTTCTTTCAAAGGATTGGCTTTCAAAATCTTGACAAAATCACAACTTTAAACTAAAATACAGCATCACACTTCTGAAAAAAATCTGTTTTGATAAACCAGTATCAGATTAAGCCCAAAATCTAATGTTCCCTCAGGAGTTTTTCTTTTTTTTTTTTTTAAACAAGTGTTTAATAATTTTAGAAATAAAAAAGAAACGTGGCAATGTTTTGTTCTCATAAGTTAAAGGCAGACAGGTAAGTTTGCTAACTTTTTTAATCTCTTCGTTTGTAATTTTTATGTACGTATATAAAAATTGCCAATCACAGACTACAAATCTGTCTAGTGTTCAAATCAATGCTTCTAATGTAAAAGCCTACACAATCTCAAATTCCAGTTTTTGTGAGTTTAACGTTTGAAAGACTTGTTTAGGAAATGTTATGTGCACTAAGTATGCCTTTTAAAATTTTCGTTTCTACTCTAAATTAAAAGTAATCACATTGAATAAAACACTTGGGCACTTTGTAAAGTGTATTTGGATAATTGTAAAAATAGACTAGGAAAAGAAAAGAGTACATGAGCATTCACAAGGGTTTTGTTGCTGTTTCTGTTTTGGAGAGTTTAACACTCACAAAAATGATTGGAAAAAAGAGTTGTAGTTGAAGAACTGAATCTAGTTCTACTTTATTTTTTAAAATGAACATTGTGTTGGTGGGATTTTGTTCTAAAATATAACAACTTGATGTCATATGCTAAACAAATAATAATTAAAAAAAACTATTAATTTAAGAAACTGCGTAGGCAGATTAAAGTTTATCTGGATTTTTGAGCAGGTAACATCATTTTAAAAAGGTTCGGAAGCAGTCCTGCAAATAACATTTTGTTGAAAAAATATGACTGAAGAATAAACTGTAGCCATGCTTATTATATATAATCATGCAACAATTTTCAACACAACAGACCTAATTTATTTATGCTCTGCACTAAAATGTAGCTAAATATTAAGTTTCGTGTTGCAAAACCACTTGAGATGAGGATTCATCATAAGCTGAACAAGGTCAGGAGTTGCTCTGTGCTAATTGTGCATATGCACAACAAAATCTAAGTACACCCCCTTGGCAAATTAGTATTGCTGATCAAGGCTGAGGTTGGTGACTGATGTTTAGTTCACTCAACATTATGCTGGAAGCTACAAAAAAGGAGGATAACAAAGGACAGTGTGAAAATCCAGTTGGGGAAGAGAAAGAAAGGAATAAACAGCATGTGTGAGCCTCTAACCACCAGCTGACACTCTTCATCTGCTGTGTTGTGTCTGCATGCCTAGTTCACCATCAGAGTGCTGTGGGTTTGTCTGAATATATCAAAACAGCCAGAAAAATAGAGTCAGAGAAAGAAAGAGGTTGGGAGGGGGTGAAGAAAGAGAATTTTCTTAGAGAGAAAACAGCCTCAGCTTTCTGTCTCACTTTTTCTTTCCTTCATTTCTCTCTGTGTAAAATCATTTCCCCTCTCTGTCCTCTTTTATCGCTCAGTACCCCACTAGCCCTCCACCCCCCTACGCACCATCCCATCCTCTCAGAAGCTTGAGTAGGGAGTTGGGAGCAAAAGGCAGGAGACAGACAAGATAAAAGCTGCTTCCTGATTCTTCAGCTCTCAGCATCTCTGCTGTCAGGGAAGAAGACAGCTAGTCAAGACAGAGAATTTCCTACTAGATGTATCCCAACATAGCTGCTGTCGCTAACAGGCAGACAGGCAGAGAAGAGAGGAAAAAAGGAGATTAAGACAGATGGACAGATTCAGAGGCAGAAAGATGGCAGACAGGTAGACAAACAAGCAGACAAAAGATGATCCAGCAAATGATCAAGACTCTTTTACTCTTCATCTGCAGAAAAAGAAATTCATGTTGTTGTGCAGAATGTTAATGCTCATGGCGAAATGCAACTTTAACAAAGACTGCAGAAAAAAACACAAACATCCTCTAACTTATAAAGAGTATCTTTGAGACTGTGACAACTGGAGGTTACAGTAAACATATTCAACACTGACGTGTTAAAATATTTGCTTCTACCCTGACAGAATCTTTTGAAGGCCTGGCCTCGAGCTTGTTGTTTCACAATTTGTTTGTCTGCATAAAAAACATGTATGGTATTCAGCCCTCCATCACTTTCCAAACTTACTAAACTACTTGGCGCTAACATCTTACGAATGCAAAGTCTCTCTAAAACCTAATGCCATTAATGCCTTAACAGTTTTATTTGAAAAACATTGTATTTTTTTTTTTTTTTACAATATTGGCATTATTGACACCGCAATGCTAAGATAGTAAAACAAAAAAATAATTTCTACTATCAAGACAGGAGTCAACTTGTAATAACAGACAGGAAACAGAGATAGAGGATGCAGAGATGAAGACGCTGTGGATCTCTCTGGGAGTGACCAGGATGGAAAGGATTAGAAATGAGTATATCAGAGGAACAGCACATGTTAGAGGTTTTGGAGATAAAGTCAGTGAGGCCAGACTGAGATGATTTGGACATGTGCAGAGGAGAGAGAGAGTACATCGGAAGAAGGATGCTGGGTTTGGAACCACCAGGAAAGAGGTCGAGAGGAAGACCAAAGAGGAGGTTCATGGATACAGTGCAGGAAGACATGAAGATAGTTGGTGTGACCGAAGATGCAGCAGATAGGGTTAGATGGAAGAAACTGACTTGCTGTGGCAACCCCTGAAGGGAAATGCCGAAAGAGTAGAAGAAGAAGACACTCAGACTCCTCTAAACACACAAAAGCAGAACAACAATCTAGGACCCTTATTCTTTTTGTAAATTTAATTGGTTTTCATCAATAATAATATTACATGTATTTACAGTATAACGCATCTTACATTTTCAGAAAAAATCCAAAAGCGCTAACTTGTCAGCTGGGATATCTAATCTGAACAGTAGCCAACAGACCTTACCTACCCTCACAAACATACCCTCAACATCCAATTAAAAGTTGAAATTTTTTCTTGTGATCTAATTTCTAACAAGATGACAGGTGATACAATATATCTTATGAAGTTAACTTTCTTCTAAAAAAGTTTGCACTTTCTTCATTTACAAGAAAATAAATGGTCTGATGGTTTTCACCTGACCGACAGCCTGCATGTTACTGCCGTTCTCTGTATTGTGCACAGTGGAGTCCCACTGTGATCACACACACACACACACACACACACACACACACACACACACACACACACACACACACACAGAGGCAAGTCAGCTTTTTCCAGAGAACAAAAAGCATGCATCAGAAAACACGTCAACCACCTGAAAAGTCATCAGTATTTTTTTAAACTGAACCAAACTCCCTCTCCACCTTAGAGCAGCCGACTATTTCTTTTGCTTCAGGGTTACAAGAAGAACATCTGGCCTGTGAGTATCCATATAGCTAAACAAGTAGGATCTTTAGTGCTAGATTGGTGGTGAGTTTTCTTGTAATTTCAACCTAACCTCTTGCTCATCCTTTTAAAGAGTGTAACCACTCTATCAAAAATACCCAACTGAAACATTGTAATCAAAGTTATTATGGTATTTTTATTTTGCTAGTTTAACTAATAAAGTCAGCAAAATGATAAAGGAATATCATTTAAGAGGATGCGCAATGAACTACAATTTTTTTTCTTTTCAGTCTCGCTATTGCCTGCTCCCCTGAACTGTTTCAGCAATTATCACCCTTTTGAACTTATTGTGGGGTTTTCCTTTTAGTTTTTCTCGGGTCAGCACAGTCCCTGTGGTGTACACAGCCTCACTCTCTAGATTCAGACACCGTATAATTGCACTGGAACGGTTCTTTTGAGTGTAGACTTAAATTCTTTACCTCAATTATTCAGAAAGAGTTTCTCAGTTTGTTCAAGTGACACAGATGGGGTTTTTAAGTACAAAAAATAATGTTACAAAGTGCCATACCGTGTACTTCTTCATCATTAATACAGTACATTACAACATTTATACTTACCCTACAAGATTCAAGATTGTCTCAATGTGAGCGTTGTAAAATTTTGCCAGACTCCGGGTAAAAGTATATAAAAGTGCCTGGATGTCTGCATCTTTGTTGAATCTCATCAAGAAAGTTGCTCATTGACCACAACAAATATATAGATACCAACTCATTTTTAGTGGCCCATGCAGAACTAACTTGTTCTATAAAACATTTGAACTCTTTCGTACAAGGTAAACCAAAGGTGTAAAACTCTAGCCAGTGCAATTTCATAGTTTTCCACAAAACTATACCAAATGACTATTGAGAAATGGTTTACGTTAATACTGTATAGCTTACAGCAGGTGTACTGCCAACAGTACTGTGACAGAAGGCACTAATCTATGCTGACAGCTGTAATCACAGGCTAATGCTAGCATTGTACAATGCTAAGATGTACATTGCATATTATTAAACTTTGCTTGATACATTTTTTATTTTTAAGCAAAGCCTGTTGAAAATTACATGAAAAGGATCACAGTTCTATTTAAGATAAAAATAAATATATACATCAATGTTGGCCAACGACTTTGTTCCACTATTGAATTTTGCCGATTTTGGCGTGTTCTCATGTGCCCTCATCATTTTCTACAGTTTATTTTAACATTTAGTAACACTTACTGTTATGCCAAACAGCCAAAAGAAGAGTCTGTGGTTGTGGGAACATTTATTTTATAATAGCTTTTTAAGAAGGTTACCCAGTAAAGGTCCCACACTCTTTTTTTTTTTTTTTTTTTTTTTTGATGATTCTTAAAGGAAACCACGTTTCTTTATAAAACAAGACAACAGTTGTGATTTTGATGTTATGGCCAACAATATCTGCATGGACACCAAATAATATCAAAAACAGCATAAACTAGATTTTTTTCCTCATTTTATAAATCTCATGACATGAAATTCAACAGGTCCCTCATGACGACAATATTTCATTTTTAGCTGTGTTACAGAAAGAACAATGTCCCCTCAGACATGTTGCTCTCTTTTTTACCTCGTGCTAACATCAGGTTTGTTGTCCTCTTTCTTGTGACTGCCTTTTATTTTCTGATCCCAAAACTGTGGACAGTCCCTTACTGCCTAGAGATGTGTGAAATGTAAGTGTGTGTGAATCTCCTCCAAGTCCACAGGGGCTTGTATACCAGTCTGGTCCTTTTTGCCTTCCATCGTTACGCTAGCTTTCTGCCTTTGAGCAGATGTGAATGTGTGTTCATGCCCATTAAACTGTCTATGTGGATAATACTCGCATGTGGAAATGTGTATTAGTATGAATACTTTGTGTAAATGTATATGGTGTGTCTGTGTGGATTGGCTGTGTTGATTCGTTCTGCCAAGTCTCAGCTCCTCACTGTTTCTGTCCATTGTATCCAGTGTTGTGTTCAGTGGCCCCAGGCATTTGGCCGCGACAAAGAACAATGCAGAATAGACAATGGTCTGACAATAGGAGGGATATTCTGTGAAGCAACAGAATAAGGCACCTACCATGGACTTACAGCACCAAGAGTTCAAGGGAACATAACAATCGCTTATTACACTGTCTCTCTAAAACCTCATTGACATTATTTATGATGTAAAACAAAAAATATCCCACTTATGTTTTGTAATAGGAGCTAATTAATTACACTCTGAATTGAGTTAGAAACGCATCAGGTCTAAGTTTACTAGCAGACAGATTTGGTGGAATAGATGTGTATCGTCCTACATCCTCTCTTCCTTCAATGACCTCTTCACCCAACAGAAGCCAACTGGCAGTTTGACATCCTGAATCTAAAATCTATTAGTCATTCTTTCTCAGTCGTTCCATCCATCTCTCAGTCTCAGTGCGCTATCAGTGGTTTTAGTCCTAATCCAAATCAATCCTGTGCTGACACTGACCTGAAACATTCATCTTTCCCCGCTGTCTCTCTCTATCTTTGTGTCTTTCTAACAGTGGGAGTGTGTAGCCAGCTGCCAGCTAGCATCAGTCATGTTGTCAAGGTCTGGCTCTGAGGTGGTTGTTGGCTGTGAGGGCAAGAGTTTCTCTTCAACCCTGTTTCTAAGCACTCTTGATGCGTCACTGGCATTTAGCGGGGGACATTTTGCATGCACATGGTTTTGAAGACGTTTTGTAGGAGCATCCAAGATATTCACAGAACAGTTTAGCTTGATTAATCTTTCTTTGAAAATCAACTCTATTTTTATTCCAAGTTGTTAGTTGCTTCTCAGTTAAAGTAGCTTTTCGGTAAAGTTTGTTAACCCTCCCCCCCCTTTTTTTTAGTAATTTTGCCAACTTTTGACACTTTTTTTGGATAATTTTAGAAAGCAGCTATTACTGATAGCTACATTTGACCCACGTCGATGCTACAGGGTTAAATAGTTTGAGTAATTACTATACTTTTTATTTTAAAAAAAATCAAATGTAAATTGTTTTTAATATGTAATTTAATTGTCCATTCAATTCAGCTAAATCAAAAAGTTGCCTCAAAAAGTAATTAAATATAAACAAACCAAAAGCCTGACTAAAAAAAAAAAAAAAAAAGAAATAACAAGTCAGATTAGAGCCACCAGCTCGGTGAGGAAAACTTCTGAAGAAAAAATGTTTTCAGAAAAAAGAGGTGACAGTGGACACCGATGAATCTCAGGATTTCAGGAAGAGGTGTACAATGAAGATCAAAATAAGGCTAAACAGTTAGCCACTTATAAAAGCACTTATGTATTTCAATGGTTACTTGATGGTGATTTTTTTGTGTGTGAGACAGAAACAGAATATAATCATGTTGTGCGGGGTGTTGACTCCACAGGGATCTGCAGTAACATGGTGTCTAATTAACAGTGTCCTCCACGTTATGAAGCTGGTTCCCACAGCCCCGATGGTCATGATTAAAAGAAGCACTTTCAAAGGACAAGAAAGTATTCCAATCCCCTCATCTTACTTCCTGGAAACTGTTCACACACAAATACACACAAAAAGTATTTTCAAAAAACTCCTTATGGCCAGAACGGATGCTCTTTTGACTCTCTGTCTCGGGTATTTCTCAAGTATGCATATACTCTTCTTTGGCTTTTCCGTTTGTTCCCTTCATCTTCAGCCTGTTTCTCCCTCCTCTTTTCCCACAAACACCACTTCTCTTCGCTCCACTCTCACTTCTTTCACCCGCTCTGTCTGCGAGGCATCACATCAAAGCTGATGATTGGTTCCTAACTGTTAAGCAGGCGGTATTTTATCTTTGTGTGGAGACCAAAAATAATCAGCATGAATATGGAAAGACCTGCTTCTATGGTAATATCCAGTCCAGTAATATCCATATCAGTCAAACTAACTTGGCTTAATTTGACTTACATAGAAATGAATGGCAATACATTACTGCAACGTTTCTGTGGTTTGAAGTCGCACCGTAAACCGACATTGACTTACAGCGTAAATATACTGACTTGTCAAGGTTGTTGGCTCAGCACTGGAATCAACTTGATAAAAAAAAAGCAACAATTTGCATCTTCTGTCATTTAGATGGCACTATTTTTGCTTGGTGATGTAAACACATATAACCTTTGTTTGACTTCTACAATCACCATGAATGCCCAAGGTTGTTGGCAGTTTCACAAAGTTTTACTTGCAAGGTCTCCGTTTCCAATTAAGTAGGAAAGCTAAAATAAATTATTTTCCTGTCCTTGGGCTCAAATAAAGTCTTTGTAATATTGAATTAGAAATTATAGCATGCATAAATTTGGAATAGGTGCTATAAAATAATATTTTAACTTACAATCATTTTTTTATTTACGTGAAGATTTTTAAATAGAGAACAACTTTCACACTTGAAGCACAATTATAAATATCAATGTGAGATATATGGTGAAACCTAGAGATTGCAGTGATTTCTAAACAAAAATTGAATGATAAAAATGAACTATCAGGTAGTTGCAGAATTGCATAAAAAATTGAGAGGTAGATATAAATGTAAAGATGACATGCATATTTTATTGCCTTCATACATGTGCAAAATGTCACTGAGGCTTTCAAATACTTCAAAGAATGAATAAAGTCAGTTGTGCAGACGTTAACCTTTTTTCAAACATTCAAAAGTCTATTAAGATGCTTTCAAACCAAATGAAAATTAAGTAATGGAAGGACTAGAATTGCATATTTTTGACATTATCTTTCACTCATCGCTTTGGTTAAAGATGACCAAAAAAAAAAAGACTAATCTCAGTGGGAGGTAAACGTTTTAATTCAATCTGCTCATTTGGTATTTACCTCAGTTAATATCTAACACATCCCTCCTGGAGTACTTGCCTTCAATCACAATCTTGATTTTTATGACTGATTACCTAAAGTATAGAAAGAAACTAGATATTAGAAGTTGTCATCTCTGAAACTACAGTATTTGCCCTGCGTAAGCATAACTTGATCCAGTGGAATTTGTAAAGATCTCTATGGCTCAGTGGATTAAGTCTGGTGACATGGTGTGGATCCCCACAATCTTTGTCACATTGTCTTTTTTCTTGTTGCTTAGCAAAATGAATTAAGCAATAAAGCTTTGATGAGGCAGCAAATGGAGGAGGGGGATTACAGAAGGAGTGTGACAGGCTGAGGGAAAAAGGAGGAGAGTGGAAAGACGTATTTCTCCTTCAAAGATTGATAAAAGAGATATTTTTGTAACTTGGGGCTAATTCAATGAGCAGCGCTGGATGTCGCTGGGGATCCACAGGCCTGGCTTCAAAACAATTAGCTGGAGAATGGGAGCCGTTTAAAAGACAAGGAGATGAGAACATCTTAATACAGCTGTGGGTATTTCCCCATGGATGACTCATTTTTACAACCTCCTTCCTCTCCCACTTTAATACTGATAGCCAATCTCAAGCTGCAGGAAGTAAGAGGAGAATAGATGGATAGAGAAAAGAAGACTAAGACAGACTAAAGAGACAGGAGGATGTGGGGTACAACCAAAAGAGTTAGAACAGAGTGTGAAGTCTGACAGGATGTTAGAAAGAAGAAAAGACAAAATTATAAACTCCATAGATGGAAAGAGCATAGCAAATTGTACAAAAACACAGCCATCTTATTATGTAGAATGTGAGGGTACGTCTGCATTCCAATGGGTTTTCAAGGTATGCTGCCAGCTTTGTCGTCTTTGGTTTGTAATTATAACAGTTTCGCAACCAGCTGGCTCTGGTCACTTGATCGCAAAGTCAGACAAAGAATGAATCGTGGTGAAAAGTCTTGAATTTACAGTGGAACTTGAGCTTTTAGACCTTTGTATCATAAAAGGACAATTTTACAATGCTCTCCCTGCCAAATGGCAATGCTGAGCAACTAGATCAGTGAACGCTGATTTTCAAAAGATTCAATTAGCACTCTTGTAGCCTCACTCTGGACAACTGGAAGATATTCATATAGTTTCTGCTTAAACTCAAAATAGAGTAACAATGTTCCAGAAAAGAAGAAATAAAAGCATGCACTGGATAAGTGGATTTTGGGTTAAAAGAAAACACTGGCAATATTTTCTAAATGTTAGGGCTGAATCCTGCTCGAAATCAGCCAGGATCGGCTCCAGCATCCCGTGTGACCCTATCAGGAATAAGTGGATCAGAAGACAGAACGAATATATGTGTGAGGTGAGTGAGTGTGTGTGTGTGTGTGTGTGTGTGTGTGTGTCTGTGTGTCTGTGTGTCTGTCTGTCTGTCTGTCAGTATGTGTGTGGGGGTGTTTGTCTACAGTATGTGTGAGTGTGTGTGGTCGCCCAGGGTAAGATAAAAGAAGAAAAAGATAATCCAGTAACAAACACATCCAACAAACACTGTGTTTAGACTACATGCACCAGTTTCCTGTGGTGCAGTGGACCATGTCATCAGACTGCTCCAACTTTTACTTCCACCTCTCCAGATGATAAATGGACCTCTTCCCTTGAGCATAAACAACAAAGTCATCTGAGCTCAAACCAACAAGTCACTGTCATCGTAGAGAGAGTAAGTCATAAAGTGCACCAGAGTGAAAAGTGAGTTTTATTTAACACTTTCCTTGTGTGATTTTTTTTTAGATTAGGTAAATAATTAATTATATAATATTAATAATAACAATACAAACAAAAATGTATTGTTATAAAATAATACCTGTGACATACTCTAAGATGTGTAACATCTAACAACCTTTATTTTTCATGAGTGTTTGTTTCTTTCCAACCATATAATAAATAAGGTGTTGCCTCAGTTTTTTTTATTAGTTTTCTGTGGTAAGGGAAAGAAAACAAATAAACTAAAGTACAAAGAATAACTGGCATCACTCAAAAGTGAACCACAGACCTCTCCTTACCTAATGGATTCATATCTTCAAGCAGTTCTGAAGAAAATTGAAAACTTTTGAAACCTGACTAGCACAGTTGTCAGCCACTAGTGAATTCAATAGCAAGTCTGCTTTTAATTCATAGTTTGTCTGTTATTTGCATGTTAAGGTGCCCCTCTCACTGGGGACCAATTAAATGATAAAGCGGTGCTGTTACAGGTTTATGTAAATGCACACTGCAAAAGGTTTGTATTGATAAATAGTATGGAATTACAAAACAGCAAACAACTGCGGGTGGTACATTATTTTCTCCTCCTTTTTAATTGATAGAGTTGCAGAAGAAAATATGTCTAAAGGGGTGAAATATTTTTTGCAAGTGGTTTGTTAAGTTTAAGCGGAAATTTGGGAACAAAATAATGACAGAAGCAAGATGAGAAACAGTTATGCTAAATTAAAGCTCTGGCTCCAAAGCTTGTTCAGTTGCGAATGAAAGTGAAAAATGGAGTCCGTAATGGTGGTGGCCAATATCATTAAAGCAATTACGAAGCAATATTTTTTATATTAACAGCGGGGCAGAAGTTACTATGGTTCAACACTCACTTTTTCTGAGTTTTCAGCTTATGGTGCAACTGTGTAAGGCCGATCGAGCTAGTGCAACTTTTTATCAAAGAAGGTTCGGGTCCATTGACTTTTAGTCCATTGGCTAATAATGATTTTGAATTCAGCAGGAATAGTTCAGAATTTAAACCTATGACTTTTTAGGGTTTTTATAACTCCCCTAAAAGTTATCAAACCAAAAGAAACTGTGAGTATTGTAGACATACAATTGGCACATCTGGCAAGCGGATGTGGGTTAATTTCTTTAAAATATTTGTCATGATGGCCATGAGAGATTGATACGGTAGTCTTAAAAATGAACTTTTTTATAACTTGTGTGCTAAATACACCTCTTCTTCCATGAGTTATACAAAAATTGAAATTTAGTTTTTGTGTCTATTGACTAGATTTCATCAGTTAGTTGAGGAATATTCAACAACAAAAGAAAAATCTATGCATCTATCAATACATTTTCTTAACTATTTCTTCAATTCCAGAGCTGCAGAAAAAAAAAATACAATATTCTTTAAAAAATAACGATATGCATGCTGATCATTTCAGCCTCAAAGTACAAATGGAAATCAACCCGTGTGCAAAAAAATTTTCATTTTGAGTTAGAACCCTCCCTACTTCTAGGACCAAAGCAAGTTCTGCATCTCTGTGTGTGCTTGACTGATCAGTCCATTGAACTCCCAGTCCTTCTTTACAGACAAGTGAATTTCTTGAGTTTCCCTCACAAGGACAAGCACTTTAATTCAAACTTAGATTGAACTCTCGACTCTTTTCTGGTTGAGGTCCACTGTTGTAGATTTAGAGGTGATAATCCCAATTTGCTTTCAGAAATAGCTTAAAATAAGGCCACATAAAGCCAACAGGATCCTGTCTTTAATTCTTGAAGATAAGAGACAGAATGAGCCGTCGTCTTTGTCATCATCACACGGTTCCTCCAGAGCGTATTTTTGTTTAGGATAATCTCTCAGGTCTGTAAGGTCTGTTAGCTCCGATCCCGCAGCCCCATTAAGGTGGCATCTTTGGGAGGAATGAATAAAAACAACAACCAAAAAAAAAATTTACTCAGCCCTATATTTGTATTCAATACTTTTTTGAATATTTCTAATGCAGGATCTAAATACTAAAATATTTGTGCATTATAAACTCGATAAGTGAAATTTGCGTTTTTCCCTATGGGATTGTTAGCAATGGGCCGTAAAACGCATGTATTGTCACAGAGTGATCATGTTTTAAATGTCATACTGCTGTCAACACAGTTTAGCTTTTGTATGTTACTAAAAGATACATTGGCATGCTCATTTTCAAAAAGGCGTTCCATTGAAAATGAATTATTATATGCTAAAGAATCACCCCAAAGATGTAAGCAAGTACGAAAGCAAACAGAGAACCAGAAACACAAAAATACATAGAATAGAAACACAATGAGTCAGAGATACCTCTTGATGTTCTCATTAAGCCAGAAGGCGTAAGGACTTACTGTGAAGAAACAATCACAGCACATACAAACAGAAAAGCCTCTCTTCACATTAAGGCAAATGGTAAACATCTCACTGAGTGTAGAGTTTAAAACATTTAATTGTCTCTGGATGTTTTTCTTGGTAACATTTTGGGGCTGTAAAATGAGTCCAATTCAAAAGTGCAAAAACTCTGCATATCTTTGGATGACCATCAACAACACGCAACAAAATTGCATGGAAATATTGTCAGCCCAAAACATGAATGTGAAATATGACTTTATCCCATGTCTGAAGTTATTTTATAACTTCAATACATTTTCTTAACTCATTCTAATGAGCAATTATCACAATTATTGCTGTTGTTATGTTATTTCTGCCTAATGCACTCATTATGTACAGACTTCAGAAATCTACTGGACACGTTTCAAAAGTGTTTTTGAAAAAATTTCTCTACACTCTTGTACGTCAAAATTCCAGCAGATCATCTGTTTCTTAATTTCTGATTTTAAAAATATTCTTCGGCAACAAGAAACAAAAATTAGCAAAATTAACTGAAATATTTTTTCCTACATCAGCATCCACATAGCCAACTAATAAATGTGCAAACTATGATTTGTAGCATCAGAGAACAAGTTCTGAAAAAAAAAAAAAAAACATGTACAGTATAGACCAGTTCAGGGCCGAGCATTTCCAGTGACAGTTTCACCATCTCTTCAGAGGCAAAATGATTTATAAGTCTGAATCAAGGCCCACAGACAAGACTATGCATCAGTCCAGGTTATCTCCAGAGGCTTTGATGTTACTTCATGACCTAAATGTTTGATGTTGTATTTTATGACTCTTGTGCTGTTTTGTCGAGTCCTGCATCCATCATTGTAAAATCTCAATTGATTAAATCCACATACAAGTGCATGCTGACACAGCTCCTGCTCATAAGAAAGAGAAAATGAAGTTTTTGTGGTTTTCTGCTCGCATTTTTAATGCAACTGTAGACGAACAATAGGCAATAATTTTGAGTTCCAATTATTTTGCAGTTTTCAGAAATATATACATAAATGATTTAACAATTATCAAAGGCATCCTGATAATTTCAATTCAGTTTTGTTGACTTCCAACATATGGCTCTGCATTGGTAATAACATTAGAATTCAAGAAAGAATTCTAGTTTTATTATTCTACCATTAAAGTCTTTGTACGTGTGAATCCATTCAAAACTAACTGTGAAATTCAGGATCACCACTTGCTCAGAACAGTGTCACAATGAATGCACAACAGTTTAAACTCTGGCAGCATCTTCTTTCATTCAGGAGGGTGCTTGTGGAGAAAAACGAAGAAGCTTGTTCACTCAAAATTACTTCTTTAGACTCAAAACAACAACCAGAACTGGACTAGCAACTGGAAGCAGACACACAGTTTTCTTGACGTGACTCCAGCAAAGAAACTTTTCCTTATTGGAGCAAAAATAAAAATTCATTCAGTCTTCTTCTGAACCGCTTGTCCCTGTCAGGGTTGCGGGGGGCAACACAGCCTTTGCCAGCTGATTACAGGAGAGAGCTGGGGGTGCATCCCGAACAGGTCACCAGTCAGTTGCGGGGCCACATACGGAGACAAATAGAGACAGACAACCAGTCACGCATATACTCATGCGTAGGGGGAATTTTTCCCATGGCCAAAAAATCTAAGGTGCATGTTTTTTTGCAAAAAATCATCTAATAATTTATGTGAGAAGCCAAAATGTCGGCCTGGTTGGTTATGTTTCATATTAATTTGGTCAAGCTCATGTCCTTGATGAAAATGAACGTAAAAAATGTTGTCATTAAACAGTCAAAACCACAGGATCACATGTACTGTAAGTACCGTAATTTGAACAAAAAGAGCAAAAAAGCAAAACCATTTTAAAGCCATTTAAAGCAATTTTCTGCTTCCTCAAACTCAAAGTTAACAATAGATTCATCTACTTTAACTGATAGAGATCACTGTCGTCTATGGTTAAGTCTTGTTAATTAATAAGTAGAAACATTTTGATATTTACAAGCTATTTTATCTTGCAAAGAATGAAGCGTAGCAGCTGTTTCTACTGTTTACGCACACACAGCAAGTCATTTATGTGTGTATTCGAACCTCTTTTTTCTCTCACATGACTCCTGACATAGCACAAATAAGAGGACTTCAGCTCAGATGCACAGTTAGAGAAGCTCTGATAACTCTAAGCTGGTGTGAGATCAATAATGCAGCTGTAGCTACAGCAAAGAAATGTAATGAAGAGCAGACTGACTTATAGGACTCTGTAGTCTTCATATTGAGTGTGGAGGAGAATGTTCATCTTCTCTGTCAATCTGTGATTGATATTAACAATTACAAAGTTTGCCATTGGAGATATTAGTTTAAAACTTTTAAACTATTTGACACATTTTTAAATGTAGCTTTAGTTACTGGTACTGTTGTGTTTTTAGTTTATAAAATTTGGCTCACAGGCTAAACAGATATTTAACTATGCTCTTGATTATTGTGTGAGTTTTTCCTTTTTACACAGACATTTATTAATAAAAACACCAATTGATTAAAAACTATATTTTATTGTAATACATCTAAAAAATTATATTATGTGCCACACATTTTTCTTCATTTTTAAGGGCTACTTTTAAGGTTTGTTTTTGGCTACCCTCTACCAGCCATGGCAATGCGTTTGGGGGGTTATAATATATATTTATTTTATATTTAGTTCAAATGACATTTGGTCAAAAACCGGGGAGAGAGAAGCCAGATGGGGCTGTTCGGGCATCTGGTTCCTCCCAAATGCCTCGCTGGGGAGGTGCTTCGGGTAGATCCCATCGGGAGGAGACTCCGGGGTAAATCCCGGACTTGCTGGAGAGGCTATGTTTCACAGCTGGCTATGGAACGTCTTCCGAGTGAGCTGATAGATGCAGTCGGGGTGTTAGATGCCTGGTTTCCCATCTGTGGCTGTTGCCCCCGTTGTCTTGAGAGGGCAATGTCAAACAACCCGGCCCCAGATAAGCGGAAGACAACAGAATGGAACAGAATGTTTCAAATCAATATCCACCAACAAACTGCTTATGTTTCAAACCAACTATTTTATATACCACATTTTTAAAAGAAAAATTAAAAATAAAAGATATCAGACTGAATCAAATAGCATTGATAAACTACAAGTAATTAAAATAGAAAAAAATATTTTGATAGATACGAAAAGCTCCTTAGAAACATCTATTTTTGCTTATATTGAAGCAAAAATGAATAAATTTCCAAGACAGGAATTTGACTCATCTACTTTGTACCATCCTGTTCAACAAGATCAACATATTTGAACAGAAAAAGGATAGTGCATTTCAAAAACAGAGTGGGATATCCCCGTGCTTACAACCTTCAGGGCATTTTTCAAAGAAAAACACTGTGTGTGTGACATCTTTTTCCTCTCATAAACCCTCCGCAGGGGTAAATCTTTATGAGGTGTTTAGAACTGTTGGTCAAAATTTTGATTACCATGTCCACAAGAAGTGAAAGTCAATACAGTGATCTTATAAGCATAGCTGGCCAGTTGTGTGTGTGTGTTTTTGTGGGTTTAGCTAAGACAGAAACTCAGGGAGACAGTTGCCACCACCATTTCAGCACCCGGCAGATAAGTATTGATCTCTTATTTCAGCACTTCTCTTTTCTATCTCTCTCATCAGTCTTCCTATTCCTGTCCTTTACTGCTCTTCACATGCTCTACTGATTTTCCACCAATTTACACAAAGGTCTTGTATTTAAATCTTAATTTTACCATGATTTAAATGTTTTTTACACCTTTTCTTCAATCCTACCTTGAAAAAAATCAGTTATTATATTTTAACCTTTAACATAATCCTTTCTCTTATCTTAAGGCCCTGCTTTCTATCTCTCAACCTTCTCTTCTTGTGCTCTTTTTTATACCCTTGTGTTCTCCTCTTTCTGACTCCTACAGTTGTTAACCTTGTAGCACAGTTTCCTCAGGTTGGTTGGATAGATACTTAGCTGTGTGGAGCTCAATATCCTCCCCTTCAGGATGCTAAGTGAATTTTATTTTTGTCACAGTGTTGACACGCTTAATAAAATCAAACCTTGATGATTCATGAATTTTCACGGCATTGCTTTAAAGGGCCGTAAATCACTTTAAGGCATAATCCTCATAAACCTTGGCACGGAATCATCATTCTCATGCAGACAGAGATGTATAGTGCCGGGATGTTTCTTTTGTCAGTCTCTTGTTCACCTGAGTACTTTGAAAAAAAAAAAAACCTGAGGAATTTTATCACTCAATTCATCATTTTAGTTAAAGAGCTACAATATCGTATTACAGTGGACTACTTTTAACTGAACAAGTCATTTTTCTAAAAGATGGTTATTTAAAGATAGACAGTGTTCTCTTTATTCATGAAAATGTCAAAGAATGAATGAATGTAAAGGAAGTGAAAAGCGGGACTGTGGTGTCCATTGCATTACAGTTTATGCTCCTCATGAGGTAACAATGTTCTTCAGCTTACACAGAACTTTCCCCTTGAAGAGAGCTACACACTGAAAAGGTAGTGCACTAACTTGGTATGCTTGGTAACACATTCATAAAGACCTGCATATACAACAATAACCTTCTACTTCATATTTTCCACTATAAAGTAAAACCTGACAATCCTGGCATAGCTGGTAAAAAGGGGAAATATGTGGAGTGTAAAATGTAATTCTTTCAGGTTTCTGTTACTGAGCAATAATGATGGTTAACTCTACAAAGTACTAACCAAAAATCATTCGAACCCAGCAAACCTGCCATAAAAATCCTACTATATTCCTGGAAACTCAACTTCAAAAAGCATGCATACACACCACAGTCAATGTAGACACACTTGCAATTACAGAAGGATATTTGATCACGAAAGGGTAAACAAAGGCTCAAGCATATAACACACACTAACTGGATTCATGCACACACCTCATCTGGCAACAGAAGAAAGCTTGTTTTTCTGCGTGTGTTTGTTTGTGTTGAGACTAAAAAAAAAGACTTCTTGGACAAATCCAGTCTAAGTAATCATCATATCCTGGCTGTCCAGATACCAACACTGCATCCCATGTGGCTTCATTACTGTTGCTGCTAATTAAGCTGCTCCAAATAAACACCATCTTCTGCCTTCATAAACACAAACACAGCAGAATCATTTCATGCTTAAACTGGATGTATTTGTTGATGTTGTTATGGATGAATGTAGAAATACAATATATGCTGTTGGTGGTGTAGAACATTAAACCTACAGATAATGTGCGAGGCAGAGATTATATTCCCAGCTGCTTATGAGTTGACACTTTTTCCAACATTTCACACCTCAATAAACTGTTTCTAGAACAAATTGTCACAGTAATGTGCAAGATAAATTGACTCTCTGGTTTTACGCAAAGTATATCTATTTATGCCACTCAAATCAATGGATTAATTTTATGGAAATAATCTCATTAAAGCTGCACATATTCTATGTCAATGCTATAGTAAATAGACAAAAATTTATGTGTGGCAATTGAGATGTTTAATTTTATACCATCATTTCAAGACCAAATTTGGTGGACAAAACATGATTCAAAATGAAAAAAAAGTTTATATCCAAATTTATTAGACCACTACGACCTGAAATATAATTTGTATAACAAGATAAACATTTGTGCAATTACCAATGTACTACTCCTCAGAGTTTTTAATGCAGTGGTTAGTCTTAATAAACATTCAATGTTGTTGATTTAATTATTGAGTCACATTTGCACAGGAGAAGGGTGGTGGGAGATAAGTAAACAGTGCTTATGAGGACTTTTTTTTTTTTTTTTAAAGAAGGAAAAAAGGACTAAACTAGGATATGCATCTCACACAAAATTAAAAAGTATTCAACCAGAAAATGATTGAAATAATAATAAAAATACATGTTTTCAGCTCATAGTTTAACAATTATTAAAATTCTGGCTGCCAGCAGTATTTGACTTTTAACCCTATCAGAGGTATTTATTTTTTGCAAATAGGTGTCACAATATAGAGTTTTAGGAAAAGTACTGGTATTATCAGTTAAACTGCTCAAGTTAACAGCTATCTGTAGGCTTCGAAAGTTGTCTTCCGGACAGTGTATTAGAAGAGCGAGACATTTAGACTCTCATTCGAAAGTCATTTTCAATCTGAAAATGTAAATATCACATTTTTTTAAACTTCTGCTGCAACAAAGAACTACAGCGTTAAAAAATTGACTCTTGCTCTTATATACGTAATAACAAAATCTTTGTAAAAATATTCACATTATGAAATGAAAAGTACAGGAATGGCTTTAAGAGGTTACCCTTTGGGGTGGGCAAGCATAGTAATCTCCTTAAGCTTCATCAAGCATCATTGCTTTTTTCTCAGTGTACTTACTATAATTGAAGAAACACAATCTAATGTAGTTTTCAGTGGATAATGAGAAGCCAATTCTAGCTGTATAGGATGATATTACTATATATAAACTGAAGTGGAAACACCCCACCCCATACCAGTTTCTTTTATTAGAAGATAAAGCTGCCCTACATACCCATTTATTAGGTTCATGGTCACTAACTCATTGTATGGATAATAGGGGAGTCACAATATATCTACCTCCTTGACTTGATCAGAGGAGAATACTGGATGGTAATTTGATATATCACCAGCTGGAACGAGGGCAGACAACAACCGAAGATCTAGATGAAATATTGCAGTCGGCAGTAAAGCACGTTTAATCACAGAGGAGCTGAGTGTTGAGAATTCATTGAATATGGATAAATTATTTCAGATTGGCTCAAGTGGAAGGTTTTACGTTCTGAAAAAATGTGTGAAAGCCTATGTATGAATCTACAAGTTTTAGTGTTGCTGCTTGTTTATGTAAAGCAATAAACAGTAGATTTAGAAACAATAAAAAAATACAGACATAATCCCATTTAATTCTGTCCCATTTCTAAATAATGCACAGAAAATTAAGATCGAAAGGATCATTTGGGTTTTTTTTTTAAAAAGTGCTAAAACAATAAACTATTTAACAAAGTTTTTTAAGGTCTTTAAATAACTGAAATTATACTACACTAATTAACATGAGAATAAAAATCCAAGTTTTTTTTTCACTATCTAATAAAAATATTTTAAAAAAATACCAATTGAAAATCATATACCAGTAAATTTTGATGATGATGTTCCCACCATTGGCATCCTTCTGTCTCTAGCGACAGAGACGGCTGTGGCTAAATAAGCCAATGCGGGAGCTGCAGCTCCTACCAAATGTGATAGGTGGTATAAGTCATCGGGGGAGCAGTGTCAAATCAACTTTTTTGCTGTTTCCGGGTTTTTATAGGCACGCACTGGATCTCTCTGTTCCGCTTGGCCTGCTTGATTTTGACAGTTGTACACCACCTATAGCAGTCAGAGGTCACTGACTCGAGATCTGTGTCATTGATATTGCACAATTCCAGATCCCTCTTGCAGGTTGTTTAGAAAGATAGCTGATATACAGTAGCTGTACAGCTGTATATAAGCTGCATAGCTGATCCTCACTACCAGGACAAAAACTGCCTTCACAAACCCCATAATTTCCAGGTCTAAAGATGAAAGCAGTGGTGTTTGCATTCGTGCCAAGAGTAGTGTGGGCAGTACAGGAAGTAAGCATCGCACAGGACAAAATTTAGAAAACAGAAAAAAAATTAATTGATTAAAATCTCCTGCATCTGTAGATGTGTATGGAAAAGCAGCTGCACTGCTGCTGATGGCAAGGTTCTGCTGAGGGTGGGAAAGTTTGCACAAAACACTGCAGGTAGTGGTTTCAAAACCATCTCAGATATCCCTTCAAAGCACAATGCAAGAAATACTATAACACTCCTGCTTATTAAAAGTTTTAAACCACAAAAAGATAAACAATTAGAGGGTATTCAATTCAATTGAGTTTCTTGCTCAATGTTGTCACGTTTGGAAATTTTATGAGAAATGTCATCTGGCAAATGCATTAGTGTGAAGTTTGGACTGTATTGTGTGAAAATGGTCAAAATAATGCATAACAACATATTATTATCCATTGAATCCCACATTTTGTGAGCTTTCATCTGGATATCCCAAAAGTAACTGCTGAATTCTTTTTTATAAGGTTTTCGACAGTTCCACTAAAAATGTAACTGATATTCGATTAGAATATGTTACACAAATTAGTTTGTGCAATGTGTATTTATTGTATGTGTTAGAAATAATAAACTGCATTGTTGCTGTCTAATTCACAGATTTACCGCAGGATCGGTAAAGATGGACATTCAGCAGGGTCAGCCTGGAATAAAGTGCTTCATAAACTGTGACTCAGACATCTCCTGGTTTCTGTTAACCTTCAAACCTCCAAATCTTTTCCATCGGCTGCAGTGTAACCCTGGGCACCTTCTGAGGCAAGACAACTGCTGTATTGCAAACCTTTCTGCAAGTCTTAGAAAACTAGAAACTGTTGAGTTTATAGAAAATGTGATCTATATTTCCACACAAGCTTAACTGAACCACAAAGTTAGCAGTTTATTTGCCACATTATTATGAGTATGAATATTTTAATATTCTATAAAACCACTCATCGAATGTAGTTTTGAACTAATTTTTATAAAACTCAAAATAAACAGGGAATTGACATGAGAGCAAAGAGAGGTTGTTGAATGACAACTTATTCTCATGAAAGTGCTTCTAGTTTATGAATGGAAAGTAACAATATCCAACGCCCAAAGCCGATGAGATAACATGTATTTTAACTCCCTTTTCAAATACAAAATAAGAAACATCATGGTTGAAAAGCATATTTCCCATAAAAGTGAACAAACATATTCACAAAAATGTTGTAGAGCAAAAATTAACAAAACATTTCCTGAAACGTTCTTATGTTTTATCCAGCTCGGTTGAACAACTTTGCCAGTGCCCTATTTGCAAATGCTTGTGAAGGTGTGTTAGTATTTTAAACAGAATTTGATTTTTATAAGTCACTTAGTGTGCAGTTTTACTCCATGAGACATGCAGACGAGCAACATTCAGTCTCCAGGTACAGTGTTTAAGTAAATAGCTTCTCAAGGGAAATTTTCATAGCAGTCAGCTGTAAAACATTGTACTGGAGCAACCAATGGACTGTCAAGTAAAATAATAGTGAGGGAAAAAAACAGTGACAATGTCTAAACAAAGAAAATCTCAAAAACTCCATAGATTTTTTTTCTTAACGAAAGCTCCTCAAGGATCATTTTCACCTACTAGAAAGCCCAGTCTCTATCATACTAGGTTAAAGGTACAACATTCTCAATCATTTATACTTTTAGATTACTTCAATGTGTTTTACATTCTTCAACAAACGACAAAAAACACTCCTTGTTTCTTTGGATTCAATATCCAAAAAGTGTTTCATTTATGTCATTAAAAAGATGCATACTGTGCATATTTATGACCTTTGTTTCAATGATATGAACAGGTGCGTCAGACTGATAACTAAATGTGTTCTCTGGCCAAAACCTTCCTCCTGGATTGAAACCAAATGCAATTTCAGGGTCAAAGTTATCTTGGAATTTAACTTTAAGTGTGTAATAGGAAAAACACTATTTTTTTTTGCCAACTCTGGATTTGATATCGCAATATAAACTTATCACACAGAAAAAAAATGTTTTTCCATCCCACAGAAAACTGGTATTTTAACAAAATACATATATAATCCACCAATGTTTAACTTCTTCCCTTATCGGAAGCAACCCGGCCAATTTTATGTTTTTTTTCAGGGGATTGTTGAAGAGAAAACATTTACAAATTACTGGTAAACAAAAATGTAATTTTTTGCACCTACGCTTTAGTTTTTTAAGACAAGCTAATACCGTAATGTAACACAAAGATACAGTGGGATGAGAAAATAATTGAAAAGTGTCAGCTCTAGCAGCTCAGCAAATCAAGAATTATTTTGGCTGCATGTGTGGGACACTTTTTCCTCACACATTCACCAAAATGAGAAATGCAATGACTCAGCTGCAGAGCAGAAAGTCTCGTTAAGTGAACCAAGTATTGATATGTCTAAAATTTGTAAACCTGCAATTAGAGAAGCAAACAATTTCAAATGAATGTTTTGAGATTGTGTGAGATTTTGTGTGTGCTCTAAAGCACTTTTTTGTTTATCTGATGAAAGGTAAAAACAGGAAAGCCAGAAAAACAGTAGCTGTTACAATTAAAATACACTATCATTGCACATTGGTTGTTTTCAACATATAATATGGCATTATCTTTTGAGCGAACCAAAGTCAGTTTGATGCCAACTTTAGTCTCTTGCACGTTGTGTTTTTTCTGCTATAATTATAGCCATTTGTGTTTCTTTTCTAAACTAGCACATTCAAATGGCCAGTGGGTTGATACGCATTAGAATGTGTCATAAACCAAATAAAGCAACCATGTGATGCCTCGAGCTGAAATAAGAAGCAATGACGTGTATTGGGGTTTTTTTTTATCCTCAGGACACAGGGCAGCTACAACTTCAGGAATAGGAATTGTGAATGTTAGTGTACCCTCATAAACTAGGATTTAGTGATGCTTTGGAACAACCAAATTCCACTAGACATGTTGCAGCCAGGAGATCACTTACCCTATGGTGCACACACACCAAAACAATGGCTTGAAAACTGGCCATAGCTAGACTTGTAATTTAATTGGTGTGCTTTTTGTGTCCAAATGTTATTTTATGTTCTTTTTAATTATGCAACAACTGTCTACTTTTCTAATATGATTGTCAGAAAGGGAGTTGCAGGCAAAGCAGTAGTCAGAAAGAAAAAGAGAAGGAAAGTTACTAGTTTGCACTTTTTCAAACAACAACAACTAACATGATGGCTGTGGAACATAAGGTACAAGAAAATCTAAAAAAAAAAAAAGGTATCATGACAGACGATCGAGATCTATGTTTCAGCTTTGTTTGTTTTTTGTTTGTCTTTTTGCTTGTATTTCATCAATGCTGCTGCCCAACACTCCTTTTGTGGTTGCCAATGATACTACTCCACATTTAGAATGTCAAACAAATACCAGCCAGTGCGTGGAAAATGGATAAAAAATGCACAAGATACACTCAGAAAATTTAAAGAGCTGCTTTACATGTTTACAAAAAAAATTTTAATGAACCGTAGTGCTAATATCTTTCATGATGTAGTTAAACTTGTTGGAAAAGAATCAGTTTTGAAGTCACTTCATCCTTTTCTCTTTTGCTTTCATCTGTTTTTAAGTGTACACATCCTGTCAGGTTCAATGTACCTCCAGGGAAACTTCATCCAACAAAATGTTTTTACACTCAGACCAAACATACCTATTTCATAGTAGAATAAATACCAAAGGTTCAAATAAAACAGATAAAATGATTTTCCATTTCATCACATACAAAAATATTTCCCTTTTACATTACACTCGAGGAATGACATTTCCCTGGGCAACTTGTTAAACATGGTCTGCTTCATCTGCACACAGATACAAAAGCATCTGCAAAGATAAAATAAATGTTTATGAAACCAAAATGCCTCGTCCCCCTCAGTTTTATCTCTAACTCCCACTTGTACCCTTTAAATTTCAATCAAACCATTTTAAAAGGTCTTAATATGTGTGTGCCCAGAAAGCGTCTCATCCATTTTACAACTGAAATAAATAGTTCTGACTGTAACCTTCAACATGATGTGATCATCTTGAAGGTCCAGTTCAATATTTTGCCATATTTTTCAATGACATGTATTGTAAAGCTGAATGATAACAGGAAGAGAGTCAGAGGGGCACAGTGCGCACATGACATCTGACAGGTTGTGAGTTTGACTCTAACTGACAACACTGTCAGCGTGATGCATGTTCCCAGCTGATGAGCCACAGGTATTTAGCATCAAAATGCACAATGAATGAGTTTGAGTTTTCAAGAAAAAAAATACTTTTTCAGATACCATTGTGACTGTTTGTTTTTCAAGACTAAAAAGGTTTAAATACCATGTCCTCCTGATTCAACATTTATTCACTGCCATCTTGGTGTGATAGAAAGTGAGAAAATTGAGCAGGCTAACATTTGGCATGTTCTAATTATGGCTTAAGTAAATATTTGCTACTCTCAATGTAAATCAAAATTTAAAATCATTTTTGCATAACTTAGTAATCTAATGAGTTATTTTAAGTGGTGTGTTACAAGGATTTGTTAAAATAAATCAGCACTGACTGGCTCAGAAGAGGACTGGTGTACCCCCACCACTCCAAGTGAAATCCATGTCTTGCTTAGACAACCATGATACTTGCAACAGATGTGTTTAAAAGCTTCTCTTTGTTCACTACAACCAGGTTTACAAGTTAGAAAAGATTTTTTTTTGTTTTACTTGTGTAGTTGTTCTTCATAAAGATTTAAAAGTTTACAAAGTGCACAGTGAAGTACGGACCACCAGTGCTGTCAACTATCAACGCATAACATGAAACATACAGTAAATGAAAGGCCAAAAGTGTATAAAATCTCGCTCTAAAACAGGTACTTCAGTATTAAAAGAGCATTTTTACATTCATAAAAGGTGTTGCTTGAAAGACATGCGTGAAACACAGCGTTTTATAGAACAAAAACCCCACTTTTACGTTATAGCATATTGACTTAATGCTATTGTGCAAAAATGTGATACATTTTATTTAATAATTTGACATATAAAAACTTTGTACGCACACAAAATTTAAAAAATCTAAAAATGACACAAATAGTAGTCAAAGCTTCGAGTAGCATCTGATTAATTAAAAAAAAATAAAAAACATAAAAATATTTTATTTCTATATTCATTTTTTAATTTTTACACCCATCTGGGCAATTGTTATTTGTAGATTTTAAGAAATTAAAAAATTCTAAAATATCTATTACATACATACATAAATACATTTTTACTGTCAAATAATTTGGGGATCTTTTTACTTTTGTTTGCAAATAAACACCTATACAATAATTTACACTAAAAGATCCATATGTCATACATTAATAAAATCAGAATATTATTCAAACTTGCATCCCGAGTAACTCTAATAAAAACTTCAGATTTGTAAAATTTTTAATTCCACAATATGAAACAGCTTTTCGGAAATGGACGATGTGTGGAGTTTATCTCGATGAAGTGCACTTTTAACATGTCATCTTTCAAATCATTTGAGAGTAAATTTAGAATGTACTTTTATGTATGGATTTTATGTCTATGGGAAAATATAAAATCTTGAGTTATCTATCATAATTAATCTCTGCTATGGTCTTATTAGAGGGCTTGGCTGGCATTTATCCAATTTATTTTGTCTGGCCTTTACACAGTCCTGTAAGTCTCGGACACACTTTTAATTGGTAGTTTTTGGGTTTGTTTGTGATCACAGATCTACATCCATGTCTTCTCACCAAGATTATGTTGATAAAACTCTTCAGGTTTCTTCATGCCAAACAACAAATGATTAAACCAGATTTTTTTATTTCCATAAAAACTAAAAGGGAGTTTGCACTGATTTATCAGACAGGATGAGAAGATCATGCACAATTTAACAATGATTCATGTTTTGAAAAAACAAAAAACAAAAAATAGAAGATTTTATAAAATGGCAGAATAAAAACTATGAAGGAATTGTTGTTCAACAGAAGGCCGAGAGCAATACGGATGCCATAGATGTAGGGAGCTTTTTTCCACAAAGAATTATGAGGTGAGAGTCCAATAAGTCAAGAAGCTACAATTGCCAAACATTAAGACGGACCATGATGGGATCATTTGAGAGTACAGTTTGTCTATTGGCCATTAGAGGAGATTTTCCAAGGGTATGAGAAAAAATGAGCGTCTGGTATCAGTCATTCCTTCATCTACCATCTTTGCCTCCTCCTTTCATCTCTTCCTTCTAACCGTCTTTTTCCAACCTCGAAATTGAGGAGATGGATGAACAGAGTATGTAGGAGTCCTTGGCTGAACTGCAGAAGTGCTGACGTGGCGCCAAGCCCTCTAACAGCGCAGTGACGCCGCTATCTGTCTCTTCATGATGCAGTCTTTCTCCCTGTCACACTTTTACGCTGCAGACTTGCAGGTGCACTCTTCTGGTGGAACTTACCCAAAACCAAACGCAGTCATGCATTAATGAATATGCACAAAATGTGCACACTTGCATGTTTGCCTTTAAAACCATGCATTTGGAGAAGACACTGGAGCACGCAGAACCACACTTGCACACGCATTTGCAAGTACATATAAACCTCAGGTATAAAGCTAATCTTTCTCCATCTCTCAGTCAACCTGGTGACACCTTTATCGCTCCGACCTGCCTCCTATATAATCAGCATCAGTCTTTGTCATCACACATGCTTAGTGCACCTACTCACTCTCTCTCCCTCTCTCAGGTCATCTGAGTGATGTTAGAGTGTGTGTTCCTTTTCTGCCTGTGTTAAAGTGAGTCATCTATCCTTCCATGGCTTCATTACAAACTGCAAGGGCAAACATACTTCTTTTGCCACCCATGCCTCTTCAATTGGAAATAAAAAAGAGAAAAGGAGACGTACTGTACGATAAAAGAAGAATCTGTCTCTCTTTTCATGCCCCGCTGTCTTGCTTTTCCTGTCCGGTTTCCTCATTTCTGAATTTATTTCTTATCTTTATGTACATCAACCTGTCTTCAGCCTTATCACAATCTAGTTTTTTCTCTTGTCTTGATGAGCGATAAAACAATTGAATAAACAAATGTACAAATTTCAATTAATTTCTGAAAAGTTGCAAATCATTTTATCAGGATCATTTAAAGCCTATTTAATCATCTACAAGTTTTATAGGTTACTTTTTATGTACATTTTACCTGTGTTCTGTTTTGTTTGTCTTCTGTTCAACCATTGTTTGAATGACTGAATTTGGTGCAGAATTATTGGAATTTAAAGTTCAAATTTTTCAAATAAAAACATTGCTGGATTACTCATTCAATCATATGCTTTCTCTGTGAACTGTCAGAAAAATATTGTTCCCAAGTCACCATTCTTGATTCAAAATAAAATAATAAATTACACAAAATGTTGGAAATACTAAAACAATGCACTTGATTCCAACACATTAGATTTTCTACTGTCTTGCTTGTCAAAAATGAAATGTTTTCATTACCATCAGGGCTTTACAAGTGTCCTCCATAGAATTTGAAAACTCTCCTTATAATTTAAATAGACCTGAATGTATGGAAGGCCAGTGTATTGAATCATTGTTCAGCTTGAAAAGGGTCCACAGTAATAACCACAGTCCTCCAAATGGCTTTAAAGAAATTGCCTTTATGCTGACTCAGCATTTATACACATATTTAATAAAACATGATTAACACAGACCAGGCAGAAAGCCTAACTGTCAGAAAAAGGATATTGGTTTATAGACGCTACAACAAGGGCAATGAAGTTACCATACATGTATTGAAGATTTTGGTTAAGAAACAAAATGTCTAAGAGATTTTTCACCTATGGTCACCAGCTGTGGGTGATGACCAAAAGAACGAGGTTGAGGACACAAGTAGCCGAAATGAGCTTCCACTTCAGGGTGGCTAGGCTCTCACTCAGAGATAGAGTGAAGAGCTCTGCAATCTGGGTTGGGAAAAGCCAGATGGAGTGGTTTAGGTATCAAGTTTTGGGGCATTTGAGTTTTAAAAAAAATTGTATCAAGTGTCATTTATATATGCATATTAATGTAGATGTTCACATATAAAAGGAGGCAAGTACGTGAATAAAGTAAGAGAAAAAAAAGTTATGAGGTTGTTATGATGCTTCTAATGCAGAAAAGGGACAAATGGAAGGCAGGGGTAAATTAAATAAGACATTGGTTACTTCTCTCTGCCTCTGTGTGCTCAGACAGAAAGCTTGTTCAAGCTTTAGTATTGGAAACCCCAACAGAAATAATGAATAATACATGACTAAAACCTCTTATCCTCAACATTTTAAATATCTTTGCCGTTTTAAAAAAACTTGTCCTCGTAGCATTAGGAGAATTGCACGCAACACAGTGGCATCTGAGTACTAATGCATTGTGCTCAGCTACAACACAGTACAAACTCCATTACAAAACAAAAAAAACGGTATTTTATAAAGAAAAAGAGAGCAACTTTCTCTGCATTTTTCATTTTTCTTTTAAAAAAGTATTGTATAAATCAATAATAGGCTTCACATTTCGGTGTTGTGGTTGGTCTAACTTTTCACACATCACAGTTTGTAGGACAGAACAACTGTGACTTACCTCTTAGTTGAAACCACCTCTTAAATCTTGGACTCCCTCTACTGGCTCTTATGGCAGGCAGATATGAAGCTTTGGATGTTTCTCTTCCTCTCTGGAATCACACTGTTCAGCCTCCTTCTGGAACATGATCACAAACTGAAAGAAAAGACAACGTATCCAAAATGAGCAAAACAGTTTCAAAACCTTTTGGTATCTCTAAAAACTATAATGTAAGGTGATGTGGTACAGGTTTGACTCTTAGAAGATAAAAATAAGTTGTTATAAGTTCTCTATTGATCTCTCCCCAAGATGCCTTACCAGAACAGCTGCAGACAGACTCATTACTCTTAGGGACAAGCTAACAGACAGCGAGGACAGATAAAGCTGGATCAATGCTCCTGATCAGTTCCCACCTCAGCATGGATAAACACACCAAACCCAAACAGACAAGGAGCTTATTCATATGAAACAAAAGCTTTTCAGTCTCAACACAAAGAACTTAGACACAAGTCTGATGAAGCTATTTTGTTTTCCCTGGAGTGCAAGAAAACATAGAAGAAAACTAAACAACACAGTTCATTATCGAGACCTAATCTCTTGAATTTTTCTTTTCCAACACAGTTACAAGAGGGGAGTTTTCTATAGCTAGGCTAATAATCCATAATATTTGTAAGTAGGTGTGAGGTTTAAACGCTCATTACCAACCTTGACTGCGTATAGAACAGCAGTAATTATATTCGCACCTTTAACAAGCTAAAATATAAAATTCTGTTGGTTGAAAGGAGAAACCATTAAAAAAAAAGCTGTGGTGTTTTTTTTTTCCTGAGACATGGAGTGACTTAGCCCAATCAGTTTATATTGTCGGGCTTACCTGTAACATATTTTTACATAAAATCCCACCCATATGATCCTCTGTATGAAGAATACGTACTGTATATCAGTTCTAAATAGATAGCAAACTATTTAGTTTCATTGTAAATTACTTGCAAGTTTTACCTTAATAACTGTAAACAATCTCATGAAAATTTTTTTGATTAGTGAGCAGCAGCTTTTATAATGTCCCGAGGGGACTATTTCGTCCTCCCATTCCACTTGTGTTTAGTCCTGATGCCGTACACCAAGATTTTACAAATAACCTTTCTTGGATCATGAAAATAAATACGTTAAAGTTTGAAGTTAAAATTTTGTCTTTTTTTTCTCTATCAGAATTTAACTAGAAATTCCATTTGAATTGTCATACATAACTTTTTGTTAATCATCACTGCACTTTTTAATGCTTTTTGCTTAATGTGTCGTTATGATCCCCGTTTGGATCCCCATCGACACATGTAGAACTTAATGTGCAAGTCAATGAACTACTGACAATTCAGTTTTCTTCTAACGTAATTGAAAATCATTACAACTAGCATTTCCAGACCATCTCCTGTGTTTATCCCCTCTGTGTTTGTACTGTAACTCTAAATATGAATACAATTGGGAAGGCTTTTAGATATTGCGAAGAAAGAATTGTAAACCATCAGACATTGAGATCTACTTATCGCAGATTGCTCTTATCAATCAGACTGTCATTGTTATTGATGAGGATTGTATAACTTTTGGGACATTTGAGTTTTTAAAAAATTGAACTTTACACTGTGAAAATATCCCAATTACTTCACCCTTCTGCAGATGGTTGTCCACACTCTCCAAGCTCAGGTTCTCTACCAGAATCCAGGGAGCTTGACGGTTCTGTTCGGTATCCTTGCTGTTCTTAGGACTGCACTCTTCTGGAGTGAGATATCTGATGTCTCTCCAGGGATCTGTTGGAGGCACTCCTCTAGTTTGGGGGGGTCACTGCCTCGAGTGTCCTAATCATTACAGTTATCACCGTTTCCTCCACTTTCTAAGCCTTCTTCAGCTCTTCCCTAAGGCCTTGGTAACTCTCCAGTTTCTCATGCTCTCTATTCCTGGTGTCACCATCACTTGGTATCGCCACATCCACCACTACTGTTTTCCTCTACTTCTTACCCAACACCACAGACTGGTTGGTTCACCATAACCATTTGGTCAATCTGGATCTGGAAGTCCTACAGCGTTCTTCAACCAGTGTTCCACGTCACACAAGTGTACCGTGAAAGATCGTCAGGTGTGCCGTGGGAAATGATCCTATTTCACAGGCATCGGGATCTACCGGTAACTCCAAAAGATTGTTTTGGTTGATCTCATGGTGTTTGTGTAAAAAAATTGATTAAAGCGTATTTGTTTGTGTTTATCAGTATGAAATCTTGATATGTTATTTAGAGACAGGCCAGGTGTCATGCGATAGGTTGTTTAATAGTATGTAATCAGAGCAACTCACTCTTCTCTGTTTTTTGTTACATGGTGCTGTCCATCCCTCCCAAAAACTACCCAATCTTATAGATTGTATTTTCTCAATGTTGTTGAAAGTTTTCCAAGTTCTAACAGCTGAGAAGTTTTGTACGACCTCTTCAAGTTTGAAGTTAAAGAGCACATTATTGTGGCATCTCTGGTTCCAACTGGATAAATGAAGTGAAAATGTTGACTGGACTTTTTTTATTTGAAAGAAAAATCACAAACGATAAAAAAAAAACAGTTTTGGTGTGTTGATTTGGTTCCTATCTCGGACACTGATGAAAATCGCTATATTTTGATTATAGGCGGATAGAGAGAATAGTTAACATATTTGGCTGTTAGTGTGCCTCAAGATTTTTTTTGATGGAAAAATGTATCTAGGCATGAAAAAGTTTGAAAAACATTGTTGTATACCATGAATACTGTCCGTTCCGTCGTCTTCTGCTTATCCGGGGCCGGATCAACAGCCTCAGACGGGAAGCCAAGGCTTCTCTCACCCCAGCTGCATCCTCCAGCTCACCCGGTAGGATCCCGAATCGTTCCCCTGCCAGCTGAGAGACAGTCTCTTCAGCGGGTCTGGGGTCTGCCTCTTGGTCTCCTCCCGGTGGGACGTGCCTGAAACACCTCACCAGCGAAGCGCTTGGGGGGTCTCCTGACCAGATGCCTGAACCACCCCATCTGGCTTCTCTCTGCCTGGAGGAGGAGCGGTTCAACCATGAATACCATTACATCAATTGCAAAGTCACCATGCCATTTACAATCAGTGAAAATAATTTCCAGTGTTACACAACTCTGTATGTCCCAAACTTGTAGCTCTACTTTTTCTGCATCATGGTTCCAGCATGAAAATCGAAACTCCCACTTTATCTTGCATGTACATCTCTATCCCTCCCAGGCCTTTAAGCTGTCAACAACACCTCCCTGACTTTTACTTTTTACCTCCTTCGTCATGAATACACACACACCTACTCTCAGACAACTCTTTGGAAATCTACGGAGTTGTGTCGCAACTTCACTTCCGTTCTTTTCCACCACAGCACCGCCTCTCCATGTCAAATTATTCTGAGTAAAAAGCATGGTTTCAAAAAATCGGAGGTTCAGATTGAACGTGTGTGTAGGTTAGCAACAGTTTTCCTCTCACCATGGGTGACGCTAACGGAAACGGAGCCTTGAATCTCCGGAGAAGGGCAACTTTTGCAACGGGAGGAGATGACAGTCTGCAGCCGATGAATGGGACGCTGACAGCGGCCTTTGAAAAGGTACTGACCGCTGACATCAAACTCACTGACGGCCAGGACAAAAGAAACCACTCCGTGAAGCAGCTAGTCACTAAAAGTGACAAAAGAAAACGGATGAATGAGTTTGGTGACCGATTGAGGTGAGTTAGTTTAACTTAACACATCATTTGTGAAACTTTCTATGGTCGTTAAATATTTGTCGAAGGACTGGTAGCTGACTTATAAAAGTCAACTTGGACAGGTTTTAACTATATGCTGCTAGCATTCAACAGACGATGGACGGATATAGATCTATAGACATACAACTATAGATCTATATGTCTATAGACAGAAAAAAATAGACATAAAGATGTCGATATAGATATATTGACGTCTATATTTTTTTTTCTGTAAGAAAGAAATGCTTCTTATAGTTACTGACTGACTAACTTTTTCCATGTTCTGCTGGTATTTTGCTCAGTAGTTTATCTTTATAACAATGAGCTTCAGCTCTTTAAGTAGATCTCATTTTATTCAAATGTTTAAAAAAAAAGATAGATTTTTTTCTACACACAAGTGGCCGAAAGGAGCTTCCTCTGCAGGGTGTCAGGGCTCTCACTCAGTGATAGTGAGGAGCTCTGCCATTCTGGAGGAACTTAAGAGTAGAGCTGTTGCTCCTGCGGTTCGAGAAAAGCCAGATGGGGTGGTTCGGGCATTTGGTTAGGATGCCTCTCAAGCGTCTCACTGGTGATGTGTTTCGGACATGTCCCACAAGGAGTAGAACCAGAGTTAGGCCCCAAATCAACTGGAGAGACTATGTCTCACAGCTGGCCGGGGAACACATCAGGATTATCCCTGGTAAGCTGGAGGATGCAGCTGGGGTGAGAGAAGCCTGGTCTTCCAGTCTGAAGCTGTTGCCCCTGCAACCCGGCCCTGGATAAGCGAGAGACAACAGAACAACAATAATGTATAGTCAGGGCTGCACGGAGGTGCATTGGTTAGCACTGTGGGCTCATAGTCAAAAAGTCAGGGTTTGAGTCCCACTGTGGACTCAAGTCCCAGTGTGGACTCAAACCCTACAATGCAAGGTTTTCTCCAGGTACTCCAGTTTCCTCCCATCCTCTGAAAACGTGTGTTAGGTTGGTTGGCTGCTATGAAATTGACCATAGGAATGAGTGCGTAGACCGGCGACCTGGTCGGGGTGTACTCTGTCTCTCGCCAAAAATCTGCCGAAATAGGCTCCGACATCCGCCATGATCTCACTCGGGATAAGTGGTTCAAAAGACGAAATGATTATATCTTAAGCAAAGCCTTATCTTTTGGAAGAAGCTTTAGTCGCTTCCAGTCCCAATTTTTTTTAAAATGGGGATTGAAAATAGCTTTCTAGTTATGAATCATTATTAGCAGGATAAGTATGCGTACAATATGTGTGTATACCATTGGGCCACTTTTTACACCTTGATGGAGAAACATGTAGATTACATGTAGAATAAGTTTTTTAATCGTTCTTTTCTTCTTCCTGTGTCTTATTATTTAATCACTGTGTCTATGTCTTCTTCTTTTGGTCCTTATGTTTGTCCTGCAGGACTCAAACTTTTCTTTGGGTCTTAATAAAATATTTCCAATTCAAATTAAAACTTAAATTGGGTGTATAACTTACATGAGTTTAGCATGTATTACTGAGATGATGCCAAACCAGTTTAGATGCAGCAGAACAGGTGGTGTAAGCCTACACCACCTGAATATGCATTGTCATAAACCAATGGTTGCTTATTATAGTGGCAATTGGCACACCTCCTAATATTTAGGTCAAAAAGTTTAACGTAAAAATGGTAAATCTATGATAAATCTATCATGTTTCTATGAATATTTGATTTCCATACTTGGGGAAGAGATTTGTTTATAGAAAGATATTTATCTGTATATACACAAAGCTGAACAACGGTATAGTGCTTTTCATTGCTGTCTCAAAACAAGGGGGTCACCGTCTTGGGCTGTCCTTGCTTTTTCTTCAGACATTTGTATTTACATGTTGAGTTTGCATATTACTTAGAGTTCTCCGAGTACTCTGGTTCCCACTAACCAAAAGCATGCATGTCGGGATAATTAGTTGCTGTATAATTCTCCCCTGAGGCTGAATGTGTGACTCACTGTGTGTGGATTTTGTGCACATCTGCATGCTGTTACTTGTATTTTATTTGTAACAGTAACCAATGAAAAGCCAGACTGTCTTTATCAGCAAAAGCATTGAGACCGATTCATTTTTACACGTTATACTCTGTGTGTGGTATACTTAGTACCACCTGGCAAGCCAAACAGGATGGCCACTTAAAATTGATGCCTGGTTCAGTGTATGATTCTGTTTGTACAAATTTACCTCAGAATCTGAAAATATCCCTGATATTTTAAAGTCCATTTCTTGTTTTACACATATATATATACAGTATATAGTGTATATAAATGACACAAACTAAATCCTGTCACAACATGGTAAGAATTTTGCCTTCAACTTAATTGCTTTTATTTTTGCAGCTGCCACAGGACACAAAAGTCTCTGTTAAGTTCAGCCAGTGGCTACAGGAATTACAGAGGAATACTCAACTGGTGTGTTGTGATGCTGGTAAGATACTAACAAAAACAGAAATGTGCGATTTTACGCTTTCAAATTCTGACCAATTTTAAAAAGTTATTTCTAAGTCTTTTACTTCAAATGATAATGTACAGTATATCCAACTGTTTAGTTATACATCCATCTTTTTTATTGATGTTTATATGTATTTAATTGCTCATAAATTAGCAGATGACTTTTTGAAAGTCATCTGCTAATGTATGTCCCAAAGTTAAGATTTTGCATCAAGATGTTGCATACATATAATTTGATTTGATTCATTACAGTAAAACATATCTTAAAAATGTGACATATGTTTTTATTCTGACTGGTAATATGTCATGTATAGACAGAGCTTTCTGCTCAGTCCTGTTTAGACAACAACAAACAACATTTGTGGATAAAAATTAAACAAAAACTTACAACTAATGACTGCTCAGTCCTGTTTAGACTGAGCAGTCCTCCTCAAAAAGAGGAAACATAAAAAGTGATGATAAAGCCCTTCATTGCTCAAACTACCAAACACAAATATTCATTACAGGACACTCAACCAATATATTACTGAACGTCCGTGTTTTTTATGCATGGCCTTGGGTTGAAATTATTTATGAGCGTTTTCCCACTTTTGCACTATGGTACACTTTATTGTTGTAAAGCAGCATGGTTGAAAACAAAGTTGGACCAAAACCCATATTCAAGTGTACTGATTTACAGCTGATATAGTCAAAGATTTTCTTTCATTTCCATCCATTAGACTGGGATTTGATAAAATCACCTGTAGGGATTTCCAGATAGAATATAATAATAAAATGAAAAATAGAACAATGACAAAATAATTCTATTTTCTGCAATAGAAAATATTTTGAAAAAGTAATGTTTTTTCTTTTTTTTTTTTTCAGAAAAAGTGAGAATGATTAAATGCATGATGAAATGTTTACTTTGAAAAGCTTGTTTTGTCTTTATCTTTCGCTTTAATTCTACAGGTTCTAAGTAATGCTCGCCTCTTCCTGGAAAACCTATTAAAGTGAGTACTGTTCATAACGGGTTTATTTTAATTGATTTCAGTAAACCTAGTGTTTTAGCATTTTACCTCATTCGAACAATTTAAACTTATTGTGTAGGGGTTAGTTTCAGAGTTAGTTTTCAATGCCCTGTAATTTAATTGCTTATAAAAGTGGGTACAGCTCGTAGTGTTCTGACATGTAATGGAAAAAGTTTGTTTGTAAAAAAGCAAGTCCTAAATAATACCAACTTTTCAGCAGATGTGATAGTTGTTAAAATGACTTTTTTTCCCTGGCATCTACCAGGTATGGTGTTCTTGTGGACCCTATACAGGTGATTTCCTTGTTTCTGAAAGATCCCTACAGCTGGCCAGCGGCATGCCTGGTGATTGGTAAGTAAATCACTAGTGCTTAGAGAATTTGAATGACTGACACCTCAAAAAAGATTACATGCACAGTTTTATTAACAAAGATTTTGTTCTTTTTTTTTTAAACAAAACATTGTGTCTTTGAAGAATAAAAAGTTAAAATAAAACAAAACACTGAAGATCAGAGCTGTTTGAATAAGTTCAGGTTGAGGTAAATTCCAGCCTTCTAAAAGGAGATGGTTTTAAAGTATTGATTTTTTTTTTTTTCAAACAAGTCAAAAAGTAAGTTTTGTGATCTGCCTGGTGTGTAAGACCCACTCTGAAGGCACCTGCAGGTGCATGCTCAATGCTGCTGTAGTTTCTTCCATATTTATTTTTATGGTACGTTGCAGTGAAAGTCTGCAGTGATGCAGCTTGCAGTGTCTCATGAGGGACAATCACCTGCCCTATATACTCCACACTGGTACTTTCCTGCAGAGAGGGGAAGAAAAATGAGGAAGAACAGGGAGAGAAAGTGCAAGATAAGAAGTTGGGACCATTTAATGGAAGATTAAATTAAGTAATGTGTATAGAGGGTTAAAAATGATGAGCGGAAAAAGACAAAGTGACTTGGTGAATAGTTGGATCAACACCTGTGAAGAGAAATGAGAGGTGAAATGAGGGAGCGTTAGATGAAGTGAAGTTAAATGACTGCAGAGTTGGGTGCAAATGGGAGCCTGTTTACAGTAGCATGGACACAGGCACGATTCATTCCCAAGAGGATACTCAGAGAGCCACTGCAGCATCTTCTACATACCTTTTAAAACTCAAATACCCCTAACATGGAGTAAATGATGATGTCTACTGGCAAAATGAGCAAAGTTTGCAAAGCCCAAGCTTGTAAGTTTTACATTTAGCAAACTGGCTTATGAGTGTAAGCTCTTTTTTATTTCTTTGCAAGTGTTGCTGCCACATTATTTCCCAGAAGGCACCTGGTGAGTGGTTTATGTCCATCTAACAAGTTTGAGATGGGGCTGTTTGCTGCAGTTTACCTTCAAAGATGGGTCACAAATCTGCTCCTTTTTTTACACAAATGTACAGTATGTTCTAAAATAGAACATGCACAATGTGTACTTTAATTGTTAAAGTTGTTTTTTGTTAATTTAACCTTTTAACTCTTTAATAAAAGAACAGAAACAACAATAACAAAAAATACTGTTCCTCCTCACAGTTTGTCATAAATGCTGCTTTGCTTATGTTCCTTAGCTTCTCTGCTAATAGATTAAGAAACTTTTATGAATTGTGTGATTTGTTTGAGATTTCCTGAACTAGATCGCAGGCAGGCTAATCATTTAAATGTGCCATGGTGATGTCATTTTGTGAGTCACAAAACAGCCTGACAGGAAATGATATTTCAAGAAGGCAGCGCGGGGTAATTTTTAGGAATGAAAAAATACTCTTGCTACATTTTGCTCATTTTGTTTGTAGCCGAGCAGAAAGATTGGGTTAGAGTAGAGTTTACATGCCTTATCACTTGATGCTTAGCTGAGAATTGTATCACCTAAGTGAATTCTATTCTCTGCTCACGCTGCATCGGAGTACATGCCAAGGTCAGCTAAGTCGGAGGTTTTTTTTTTAAACCATGGGACTTTTAAGAAAGATCTTTGTGCATCTTGTGAGGACAGGCATTTCCAATGATGTATTGGCACATGTGCTTACGTACAAAGATGATGACCAACCCACAGGATGTGGTAGGAGATCTTGCTTGCCCTCTGATTGGGGAACTTCTGTTTTCTTACGTGGATTGCAATGACTTTCAATAATGTCATTTTTTTTTTTTTTTTATGACATGTATTTTTATGTGATACCTCGTATTAAAAATTTAACAATGAAATCCAACTACTTGGTCAATTTTTTTTGTCATTATGTTAAAAAATGTATTACAATAAACAAGTTAATTTTCTTTCAGGTGCCACAAAATAAATAGAATAAAAATTTAAATAGAAAAAATTAAGAGTCTTAAATCAGGCGAATCCAAAGTTTATCTTAATTTGGAAGAATCAAAATGTCTCTGCTTTAACACCTTTGATCAAAATTAGATAGATTGCAAAGCCAGTGAGAATCTTGCAAATGATTTCTTAACTGGCAAATATTCACGTCTGAAAGACTTCTTCATTTGAGTGATGTGAAAACAGAGACACATTGAAAGCTTGGAAGATTGTGACTCTGAAAATTGAGATTGAATCATCTCATTAGCTGGTTTGTGAAGTCTGCACAGTTCTTTCTTTAAATGATCATTTATTGATACCGTTTGACTGCAATCTGAAGAATAATTTAATATCTATTGCTGTAATTTTCTATTTTTATTATATATTCTGTAATGTAATCCTGTATACTTTAACTTAACATTCTCTTATTGCTTTTGACAGTGTCCAATGTGTTCGTTATAGTGGCCCTGTATACTGAAAGGCAGCTGTCTAAGGTGAGAGAAAAAAAACCCTAACTTTTTTTCATTTATACAGTACATCAAAGCTTTGCGGATTATAACTTGAGAGTGGAGTATAGAGCACTTCCCAGTTCTCTGGAGGGATTATTGTTCAACACTGACTCACCAGATGACCCTCCCTAGCTGCATCCGCACACGTTAAACAGTAAAATGTGAAATTAGTTTCCCCATCTGCATTTTAGGACATATTCGGTTATGCTCAAGCTGTTTTGGCTTAAATATGGAACATTGTGAGCTCTTTCAAAACTTAACTAGGACACCATTAACTGAAGATCAGATTTGTTCAAAAACAGGCAAAACATATGCTTTAAGTATTAATTTTTAGTCTTCTCACACTGGGGTTCATAGAATTAGGTTAATAATGTTTTGTGGCTAAAAATGGAGCAAAACTCTGCTAAAATTGAATGTAAAAACTCTTGCCTTTTCTTTTTTGTCTCTCTACTCAGGGTTCATTCTCTGAATTTGTAGGTTTTCTGGTCCATTGGATTAACATGGTGATTATGTTAACATTTCCTGCTACAGTGGTGCTACTGGTTCCATCTGTGACCCCAGGTAAAATGTCTATTTAAAATCTGCAACACACATAATTGACAAATTGTTGGCTAAGATAACCATTGTACCCAAACAATATTTACAATGAAGGGGTGATTAAAATAAAAAGTAATGTAAGTGTGACAAAAGATTATGAGGATAGTCATATCCTTGTCCTTCATAGAAACAGTCAACCAGTTTGATGGTGCAGTAAAGGATATATCTCTTATCCGCTCATAATTGGAGTCAGTTAGCAGTAATGGACCAGTTGGTCATGACTGGATTATTTCCAGCTGGCTCAGAGGAGAGGAGGAGGTCAAAAGATGACAGAGGAAAGGAAATGAAATGAAAGAATGAAGCAATAGAGAGGAGGAGACGAGATGCCAGAATAGGTGTGGTTTACAGTGTAGGGTCATCCAAAGGTCTTCTTCTTCTGTCTTTATCAGGCAGCCTGACAGAAACCATGGCTAACTTCCATAAACCGGTGCACACATGATGAATTAGGTGCACTGTATTAAGTGAGTTATGAGAACAAATTTACTCTAAAAATACTTGAAGGATAAGAGTAAACATTATGATTGCAGCAAAAAGTTTATACATTTTGATAAACTTGAAAAAAATAACACTAATAATCCTTAATATTGTGTTTTAAACTCCATAATCATAATTTTAAAGATGTAAAGAACTCATTCAGGTGAAAGTAACTTTTGCAATCTTAACTGTGAGTGCAGGATGAGTCTGAACTTTTGTCGACTTTCATTAGTACACCTTCGGTTTCACCTCACAGATAGATATGGTGTTGTTATGTTTACGGAATTTATTTGCTTCCTGTAAAAAACCTTGTTTCAGGTTTTTGCTACTCTCTCATTTTGGGTGATGTCCTCCTCTTTTTTTTCCTCCTCTCATCTGTTCTCTCACTGGGAGGTGAAGAAGTGAGGGAGTCAGTCCATCTGTCTGTCTGTTCCCCTCTCTGCGCTGCTGCGCACACAGGAAGGGCAATAACAGAGGACAGGTATGTGTTTGGACACGTACCGGTGTCTATAGTATTCAACTTGTGAAACAGGAATCTTGATACATTTTTACAATCATTACATTTGGTCGCTTTAGCTATCTTCTGAGTGGCAAATATTGAGACGCCATAATGTCAAAAATTATATTTCCTCTGGACTTTAATAATTAGCGTTACAGTTAGGATTAGCCCAGATGTGGTTGGGTGAATCTCCAGAAAATGATTTGAGGTTAGTGTATTGTACTTTGAAGTGTGTGAAGGGAGCTAATGCATTACTGGATGCTTAATGAAACTACAGTAGAAGTTAATGTGGTATCAAGGTTCATTCCATATTTTATTAAATTTCTTTTAAGAATTACTATAATAAGAAGAGGACCAGTTTCTGACTACATTATTTCTTTATATCCAAGCTTTCAATGGGTTTTCTTTGGCCTTTGGTCTACTGAAAAGAATGGCTGGATTTATTATTTTATGTAAATTTGGAACTAAGCCAAATGACAAAGCATGTGCTTATATTGAAAAGTGGAGAAAAATCTCTACTTACAATTCATTCTTAGTCTTTCAGCATTTTTGTTTGAGTTTGACAAATCTTACGTATTTACTAAGCAAAAGAAATACTTTTTAAAAGTAAATAATGACCATCAGTCACCACCACTGAAGATAAAAATGAGGTAAAACATGGACCATTTTAAACTACTTCAATAAAAAAAATCTTCAACTCAAATTAAAGAAGCATTTGTCTGCTTAGGATTTTAAACATTCAGTTTTTTATAGCCTCTCTCTAGTTTTAAATTCTAAATTTGAATTTAAGTGTAATGATTTATTTGAAAAATTTAATGGAATTTAAAAAGTACTGAATTTAAACCTACTTTAAATAGCTTTTTATATTAAAAGCAGAATCAAGTTAAAAAAATGTCATCATAAAACAGTAAACCATCTCTTTGAACATGTTGAAATGATCCTTCACTCAGGGGCAAATAAATGAGGTCAAAAACAGAAAATGTTACTGCTTTCTTCTTCAAACACTTGTATGTACATCTGGGACATGGGTTGTTAGTTCATAAATCCAGGCACAGTCGTGCTTTTATTGTGAGAGTTAGTGTTAGGGTTAAACCACAACATTTGCAACCAGTATCAAAGACTTGTTAGACATGTATATACAGTGGCTCTGATTGATTCTGTGCTCACGTTGTGTTCTGATTTTCTTATTGATTCCTCCTGAGCTTAAGAATGGATAGATATGAAGATTGGGTTTAGAAAACATTTCATTGTTTTGACTGGATTATTTAATTTTTAATTTTTTTTTTTACTTACTCTATTCATCCCTCACCAGGGAAATTTGTGTGCTGCACTCCTACACCGCAGCAGACTGCTCACAACGGCGCCAATGGTGGGAGAAACGGGGGGTTACGTGTGTCTTCTCCAAGGACCCTAGACGTGCACTCAGTGGGATGCGAACCCGCAAACTTCCGGTTAACTTCCGGTGTGGACGAACGCTTTAACCACTGAGCCACTGTCTCCCCCTTATTTAGTTTAAAATATTAATGTGAAGAAAATTCTTCATCGTTGCTTGTTTACAGCTTTTCAGTTATTTTCTTCAATGTATCAGGCAGAAAAAATAAATTTTAAACAGTGTTATGTTGCTTTTACTAGGAAAAATCTATTTTCTACTTTACAACTAAACATACGTGTTGCACCACTCCAAAAAGATCTGCTACCAGGAAGAATTTAAAACTCTACCTCACTGACAAGCTATAATTTATCCTTTTGATGTGAAATTGTGTGTAACTGCATTTCAGCTCCTCTGGTATGTTTCTTCACTTGAACTTTCTACGATTCTATGAGCTTTATATACTGTAGCTAACTTGGAGACCATCTAGCTCTTTAGGGGCCACACTGAGCTGGAGAAGCAGATGGTTAATGGATAAGATCTGCTGTTTTTTTCTGCCAGGTGTGCTGCAGACCTTCTCTTCACCCTGTTGGCACAACGAGCTCTTTTCATTTGTGTGTTCATTCCTGTTCCTTCTCTGTGTGTACTAGTGTGGTATGAGGTGTTTGATCAGCATTGTTCCTTATTATCCTGCATTATAGAGCTGATAAAATGGTAGCGGAGGAAAAAAAAGAGTTGGCTCAAATTTAGCTAAAAGTTAATTGATTTTCTCTCAAATCAATTTCAGCTCATCGGTCAATGAGTAGAGATTGGCACTTAGAAAACCGCACGGGCGAACCACACGATAGCTGAGCAACAATGTCCTTGGTGTACTGTGCCAATATATTTTGCTGAGCTTGTTTTATTCAAGTTAAAGTGCCATGCTATTTTTTCCTTCTCTAACCTTTCCTTTCTACCTTTTCTGTTATATTCTTTGTGTTAATCTCAAACTTCTTGAAAACATTCACCTTCTTTTGTCTCCTTATCCTCAACTCTCCCTCGCTTTCTTCTAATCTGTCTTTGTCATGCTCTTTTACTTGAACCGCAAATAAGTGCAGAACAAGTTCTTATGCTTTGGTTTTATCTGTGTGATCACAAAGTCAACCGTCACCTCTTCTTCCTTTTTCAGTCGGTGGTGCATTTGTAGTCGGCACATACACCATCCTCTTCCTAAAGCTGTACTCCTATAAGGACGTCAACCTGTGGTGCAGGGAGCTGAGTTTAGCCAAAGCAAAAACGCTGTCCAGGTCTCTATCCTGTAAGTCTTTCTAACGCGTATATAATGTACTAAGCACACAAGTTGGCTTGAAGTAAAATTATTGATAGACTCTCAGTGTGTGTATGAGTGTTTGTGTTAGAAATCTAGCTTTTACCCAGAAATATCTGGCTTTACGATGCACATGTTGTTACAGTGACACCTCTTGGAGGACAAAAGACTCTGCAACTTTGATTGAGTTAATTTGCACAGTAATTTACGTAAACGTTTCTATTATTATAAAGAAATAATAATCATATAATTATTCTCTGCATTTTACTTTATTTGTTTTCATTTGCTTTAAAATGCAATTTTCTGTTAGGCATTTTATTGTGTTTGTGCAAAACCTTGATTGCGTGCCACAGGTCCTGCTTCGCAGCAGTTTGATGGAGGCAACGACAAGGTGTGTTACCCTGGAAACCTCACAATCAGAGGTACTGAAATCATTATGATTTATAGTTTGCAAACTGATTGCATCATGTTTTGTCACATGCCTCTAATTTATGTTTCACGATTTCCATCTCTGCAGACATGTACTACTTTGTTTTTGCCCCCACTTTATGCTACGAACTCAACTTCCCTCGTTCTCCCAAAATATGCATGAGTTTTCTGCTGAGGAGACTATTTGAAATGGTGAGGAAATTTTTACGGAATAATTCGGTAAAAATGTTGCAAAAGGAGGTAAAAAATGTGTCAACTTTATGTCAAATTAGTTTAAAAATTTGCCCATTCTTTTCAGGAAATATTTGTGTTTGTTTATATTGTTTTGAATCAAATAAACAAGGTTCGTCCAGGAAAATATGACATTTTATGTATTTTTTTTTGCTTTCGTCACACATGAATCATAAATACTGGTATGTAGGAGGAGTATGTTTGTTTTTTTGTTTTTTTTTTTAAATTTCCCACGCATTACATTTTCGTTATTTGTGCTTCTGCTCGTTTCATTTGAAAAAAAGCATAGTTATAGTTAACTTTAAGCACGCTAAACAGCAAGTTTAAACCTAATTAAATCTCAACCATAGGTGATATGGTTGCATCTGTATTATCAGATTATATTTGAAAACATCTGATCATACACTCCCCTATGGTCACCAGCTGTGGGTGGTGATTAAAAGAAAAAGTTCACAAATGGAGGGTGCCTGGGCTCTCACTCAGAGATAGAGCGAAGAGCTTGGAGTAGAGCTGTGCCTCCTCCGGGTTGAGAGAAGCCAGATGGGGTGGTTTGGGCATCTGGTTAGGATGCCTCCCGAACACCTCACTGGTGAGATGGTTGGGACACGCCCTAACTGCAGGAGACCGAAGGGCAGACCCTGTACCCATAGGAGAGACTAGATGTGACAGCTGGCTGGAGAACGCCTCAGAATCCTCCCAGGTGAGCTGGAGGAGGCACCCGGGGTGAGAGAAGCCTGGGTTTCTTATCTGAGGCTGTTGCCCTAGCAACCTGACCCCAGAAAAACGGAAGACAACGGAGCAGAACATCTAAAACATTGTTTTATTCATTGGTTTTTCTTTCTTGTTATTATTGTGTATTTTAATATTTTGTTTTCTCCTAAATCTTGCGTTGTTCCTTTCCCCCCCCCAGCTCTTTTTTATTCAGCTTTTGGTTGGTCTCACCCAGCAGGTATTTCATTACTTTTTTTCTTTATTGTGAACCTTATTTTCTACAAAAAGTACCGGTAATAACTACCAATAATATTCTGTGCTGTAGCATCATTTTATCTTTTTATATCAGTAAAGTTGAGTTTCTTGGAAAATATGTCACATAAAAAGTGATCACAAGAGTTTTTGTCTGATTAAGTCTCATTTTTTGTTTCAGTGGATGATACCAATCATTCAAAGCTCAATGAAACCACTCGAGGTAGAAAGTCAAAATATGTTTGTGTATTGCATGTCACATTTCCATGTAAAATTAATGGATTCTTTTTGGTTCACTAGGACATGGATTTGTCCCTGATGACTGAAAGACTTTTACGACTGGCTGTAAGTAGAGAAATAAGAAGCAACTACCTGATTAGGTTTTTTATTTGCAGCTCACTGATATTTGTAAAAAGGCATATGCAGCACTGTTGATTTTCAAAGTACCGCTAACATAAATAATGGCATCTTGCTACTCCTGATTGGATGCATTTCGGATTTGTGTCTTTATAGGGCAGCTACAATTTCTTAAAAATATTTTCTTGAGATTATATACTGCTCGGTGGAAGTGATGTGAACTGCATGCATAATTTAAATGATCTACCAAAACTTTACAATAAAAATCAAAGAATTTTATGACGATATAATTATACTTAATACATTTGACAAAAATATTTTAAGCCAGGAAGACATTTCAGGTAGTTTGATTCCTCTAATCATTTGATTGGGATTTTAGAAAGTTGTGGCCAAAAAGGGGAAAATTGAATGTTTAAGTTGTATTGTTATTTAGTTAGTCAGTTTTACGTTTGAATGAGTAACACCAAATTCTTCATGTATCTTTAACTTATTTCTTCAGGTTCCTAATCACCTGCTCTGGCTGATGTTCTTCTACTGGTTCTTTCACTCGTCTATGAACTTCACAGCTGAGCTGTTGCGTTTTGGAGACAGACAGTTTTATCGGGACTGGTGGTAAACATGTCAAGCTCTTTTCCTTTTTGTGTTTTTTGTAAAATGTGTTGGTCAATAACTGTGAGCCTGAACTGCACAAATTTTCTGCATGCAAAATTGTAGGTATCTGTACGTTCATGGAAGGTCGAAAGTGGGAAAATAAAATTCAACTACATCACCAAATGTGTATCCTAAGTGTAGTCTTTTTTTCTGAAAGACTTTAATGATATTCAAGTCTATTCTACAGTATGTGTCAGACTTGAACAAACTACATTTTGAGTGTGAAATGCCTGTGTTTGGTCTTTCAGGAATGCTGAGTCGGTGACATATTTCTGGCAGAACTGGAACATCCCTGTACACAAGTGGTGTTTACGGTGAGCTGTTACACAGTAATTAGTTTTTACAGAGGGATAAAAAACTCCTCACATGAATTTGATCTACTGTGGAAGATTCAACAAGATATATTAATTTGTTTAGGGAAAGTGATCAAATAGATAGTTGTAAATAGGAGTAAAATTGAGTTTCTGATACCCTAATAAACCAGTTGAAGCGAAGACTTTTCCGTTCCATCATCTTCCACTCACCCAGGGCCGGGCCGGACCGCGGGGGCAATAGCCTCAGACGGGAAGCCCAGGCTTTCCTCACCCCAGCTCACCCCAGCTGCATCCAGCACACTCGGAAGGATCCCGAGTCGTTCCCTGGCCAGCTGTGGGACATAGTCTGGGTCAGGGGTCTGCCTCTTGGTCTCCTCCCGGTGACACATGCCGGAAACACCTCACCAGTGAGGTGCTCGGGAGGCATCCTGACCAGATGCCCGAACCAACCCGTCTGGCTTCTCTCCACATGGAGGAGAAGCAGCCCGACACTGAGCTCCTCCCGGATAGCAGAGCTCCTCACTTGATCTCTAGGTGAGAGCCCAGCCACCCTGCGGAGGAAGCTCATTTCGGCCGCTTGTTTCCGCGATCTCATTCTTTTGGTCACCACCCACAGCTGGTGACCATAGGTGGGGGTTGGAACGTAGACTTTTCAATTTTTTTAATTAAAAATGAAAATTCAAATAAGAAATCATATTCTTCCACTTGGAGGAAAGAAAAAAAGCTCTTAATTAATCTAGGACATTGTTTCAATCATTAAGTAGTTTTATGAGAATAGTTTGTTTTTCTTGCCAAGGTAAAAGGCTTTTTTTTAAGTATGTGTTCATGTGTTTTTTTCTGTGTTTTAGTCATTTTTACAGGCCACTGCTAAAAAAGGGATACAGTAAAAAAGTCAGCCAATTAGCTGTCTTCTTCTTGTCAGCTTTCTTCCATGAGGTAAGAAAAGCAGTACATTTTATTTTTTTTGCATTAAGTGGAATGCTAAATAAAATTCACCGTTTCTTTTGTTTACTTTTCTGCCAATAGTTTCTCAAAATTTTGTAAAAGCATTCATTGATGTAACACATCTGTTCCCTTGTCTGTTTCTGTGTTAGTACTTAGTGAGTGTTCCTCTCAGGATGTTCAGACTTTGGGCTTTCATAGGCATGATGGCGCAGGTAACTATTGGCCTTATTGTTAAACTGGAATTTTAATGTACAGTACAATACAACATCTTGAAACTCTGCTTAAACTGGGAACATTTCATTTTGTTTTTTCTGTTGTTTTTTTTACTGTGATATATCCAGTAAAATTTTTTAATGCTCTTTCACTTTACTCCACAGGTTCCATTAGCCTGGTTTGTTGGTCGCTTTCTGCGTGGTAACTATGGCAATGCTGCGGTGTGGATGTCCCTTATCATTGGTCAACCGATAGCTGTCTTAATGTACGTTCATGACTACTATGTGATGAACAACAGAGTAGAAGGTGCCTAAAACTTCTCAAGAAACCATATCACACTATTCGGTTAACCTCTGAATGGTGTTATTCTTTTATGGAAGAATAACCTCATTAGCAGTGTTAGTTTACAGTGCAGGTTTTGTTCACTACACATCAGGTTTAGCTGAAAAGACAATCATAGAACTGGTATGTTTGCAGGAAATATTCTTTTTATCTTTTAAAAGGAGGGACATTACATAAAAACAATTGATTAATCTTGACACACTACTGTAAATTCAGATGGAAGCTGAATCTGGTGTAACTCTCGGGTAACTTTTAATTTCTTGTATAAATGTCACTTTAATAGATTTACTTTCAGTAGGATTGATTTAATGGCATCACCTGACATGGTTCAAGTTTAATACTGGAAGTTGAAAAAGAAAGTTTTATGAAACTTGACCAGTGGATAAAAATATAAATAAGGCAGGCCTTATATTCAGAACAAAAAGTTGAAACACTACTTTAGGGACGTTACTGTCTCTAAAGACAGTAACGTCTTTAGAGACGTTACTCAAAAGAATATGTCTCAAAAGGACTCAAAAGAATATGTCTGTTTTAAGATTATTTGTTAAGTAGCTATATGGGGAAGCTAATGATTTCCGTAGAGCACACTAGCTACACAAGAACTAGACTGTTTAATAATAGCAACTGGTGTTTTGGTGACATCTCACCATAAACTCGGTTTTAAAACAATGTGTCATCTCAGCAAAATGTATCAAAAGCCATCAAACTTATAAATGAATTGTTGAATAAAGTTGGTTACGGTAGATACTGACTTTGTTGTTTAAGATTGTACAAACTGTCTGTAATATGTTTCAAGTAAAATGTATGTTGATGTAATTTGGGGGGTATTTCTTCTTTTAGCACAATATGTAAAAAATGTTTTTCAAAACTTTGTATACAGCTATTGAATTTTCCTAAAGAATTGTGCCTTATTATCTGTTCTATACTATGTTTTTCTAAAAATAAATGAGTTTCTATTTCTATCAAATTTAATATTATTTATAACTAAATACATGGACACATGTATCCCTCACACAATCAGAAACAGCTATTGTAACACTTTGATTGGGAATGAGACCTTTCCTTGAGTGGATGCCTTCTATCTAGAGCATTTTCTTGTTCACAAGTGAGGGAAAGATGGAAGTAATTAACTGGCAAAGTTTGGTCCATCATGGAGGTGAAAGTGTTGAGTTGAAAATTTACAGGGCGATCTTTGTTCCTGCTTAACAGCAAAACTCAAAGCTGATCAAAGTAAAAAGAATGCTACTCAGGGAGGAGAAAGAAAAACAAAACCTGCATTAACTAACATTCAAAAGGCAAAAATAATAATAACATGGTACATTGTGGGCTGCACTGTGGTGCAGTGGATGGCACAGTAGCCTTACATCAAGACTTGCGACATGTTTGGGGTGAATCCTGCCTCTTGCCTTGAACAGCCGGGATAGGTCTGGCACCCCCTGTGACCCGTCAGGGATAAGTGGTTCAGAAGATGAATGAATGATAGTACATTGTTTGTTTGTAGCACCACAATAGATTGGCGACCCTTTTTGGGTTTCACCCTGCCTCTCGACTGTCACAACCCCATTAGAGATAAGCAGTTCAGAAGATGAATGATTGAATGTTTCTCTGTGTGGTGATGAAAGAATAATTTGAAGACCATCTTCACATGTGGGGGAAAGTTTTTTTTTTTTTTGTTGAAAAAAAGATAAAATCCTTTTTCCCTGAACTTTTTATTAAACATTGCCAGATACAAACCATTATCAGTTCTGTCTTTGAAACCTTTCTCAAAATTTGTCTCCAACCTTTACTTTCGTGTTGACTACTTTAAGTATTGAGGGTTGTTCCCTCTGCTGGACATATTTTTGTGTCTAAGAAGAAGTTTTAGAATAAAATCAACTCTTTCATATAGTTCAAATTTTATGGTGAGAAAAGGAAAAGTGAGAGATTTACAATGCCGTTGTTCAACCATACATCATGTTTAAAATCCTTTTTGGTCCTGTATTTTCAGTTTAAATCTTTGCCTTAACATTAGCCTATTAATCACATCTGAACTCAGGATGGACTTGGTCAACTGTAATTTCCTATTTTCTGGCTGATGAACCACATCTTCTAGACTGTAACACATTTTCAGGTCTCCTATAACATTTACTAGTGCTTTCTCTTCAAAGACTGAGGAATCATGCCTTCGGGCAGTAAGTTTGTTGTCTTTGAAGCTTCAAACAACATAAACGGATGGATCTTCCTCTAGTTTATAACAGCTGAATAACCCTTGTGCTCTAGTTAAAAAGACAGTTCTTTGTTCTCATTTTATGTCATGTAAAGTCAGCGGTTTTGTTATTGACGGATAAAACGGAGAATTGTTTTAATCGACTCTGAAAGGAATACAATCCAGATTCTAATATTACAAACGTGTCAGCTTGAAAGTTAAAACATTAGATTAAAAGCAGGGACTTTAAACAAATCATTTGCAGTCAATTTATTATGCGTCTGGGCTGTCTCTTCATAATAGGCAATTGAATTTGAGTATTTAGTCAGACACCTCTACACACAGTTAGAAATAATGATGTAATATAATTAATAAGCAATGATCATTTTTATGAGGCTATCCACAGAGCTAAAAAAAACATTCCCATTCCCAAATATTTTTTTAAAGAGTATTTTGGGGTTTATCTCATTATGTCTGTGAGTGTGTGTGAAGGTTAATTTGTTGTCCAGAGGTAAGGAGACAGGACTGTGAACCTGCTCTTTGTCTGGTTGACAGAAAATTAAACAGTGAGGCTGAAGTTATGTGTGCTTAGTAGTGTGGTATTTGGGTTATCAGCCATTAGAGGGAATTGGAAGGCAGACAAGATGAGAGAGACATGAGTTTGGAGGATGACACTTCCTGGCGTTGGCAAAAAAATCCAGGTACAATTTTGTTTTTGTGCAAAAAAAATGAATGCAACTGCTTGTGCAAGATATTAGTTCCTCACTTTTTATGTCATTTTCTGCAAACTCTCTTGAATTTAGAGGTAGTTTTAAATAATATTTGAGAAAAATACCTCCATCTCCTGATTTCCCAAGATTATTCCATTTTTTTTCAGAAAAATATAAACATAGAACAATGTTCTCACAATGCTTGGTATGTCCCAACCTCTATCTCATCCTCCACAATGGAATAATTGTGCTTTTCAAAGTTTTTAATCATTATTTTCAGACATCACTTTTTCTCAAGAGTTGGCCTGTTGCATACTTTCACTCCATTGGTTGAAAAACTTTTTAGTTGCATAAATCAACCAGCCGTTGGAGACAACTGGTCAGCAGTTGTAAGAAAATATTTTATCTTTAGAATGGAAATACAGCATGACCCACTATTCTCTTATACTTGATAGCAAACTTTCCAAGTGTACTGGAACTAAAGAAAAGGGTACATAAAACATCACCGTCATTGTCTGGGTTGGAACAATATGTCATGTATAAGCTAGCATACATACTTCTACAGTTTTATATGTATCCCCATATGCAGACATTCATTTTTCTAGTTTTTTTGTAGTAACACTCCTCCTTATTTTCCATTTATTTCTTTTTCTCGATGCGTAACCTTTACCACTGGTTGATTTATGAATCTTCTCCTGACATCCGTTATTCCGGATCTCCTCAACAAGCCTGACAAGATATGAACAATGGTAATCTTCTCGACAGGAAACCAGGAGATACAAACTCATTCAGCAAAAAAGAACAAGGTTTAGGGATTAGTTATACATATACAGAGCGACTACTTCTAGTCATTTGTGTGCACTTGCTGTCATTTATATTTCTTAAACAATTTCATGAAAATAAATCATACTTACGTATGTATGTTACGGTAAAGACTAGTTTATGACTAAGTGCTGAACTTCTGAAATGAAAAATGGAACATATTGAACATTAAACCTGATTCTTATAATGTAACTTGTGATTATGTTAGGGTTTTTTATTTTCTGAGTTTTTTTCAAAATACTTCATTTTTGCATCTGCATTTTAGAGTTTTATCAAGTGTTTTGATCTTAAACCACAAAAATGTTTCTATGGTGTTGAAACGAAATCCCAGGACTGGATCAAGAGAAAGGTTGGCTTTCTGGCATGAAATGAGAATGTTTTTTGCAAATTTAGTTGAGATCCCATTGTTTACTCTCAATGTTTTAAAGAACAAATCAAAGTGAAATTAAAAAAAAATAATGTGGCACATATTTTCTACTATTGGTGTGTGTGCCTGCTACATGACTGCACATGTGTGTGTCCCTTCACAATGTAAACACAAACTGAGACTTCCTGTCTGAGAACCAAATGAAAAGGGCTTCAGGATTGGAAGAAAAAGAGTGGGAAGGCAAAGTAACTGAAAAAGAAAAAAAAAAGTTAAAACAAAGATAGGGAAGAGATACATACGCAAGATAGAGTGAAACCTAAAGGGAAATCATTCGCAGAGAAAATATCAGAGGATGTTTTGATAATAAAATATAATTTAGTAAGGGACATAAGGCTTGAGGCAAAGAATGACCAGGGCCATATTAATGCTCAAATTCTAGTTTTATGTCTTACAAATTAAAAACTCAAGATGAAGCATGATTGATAAGTTGACAAGAAAAATTAAACCCACTTCAAAAAGTAAAACCGACCCCAGAAATGGAGCTAAATTGAAAGTGGATCTTCACCCATGGGTTGGGAGTTTTGGACAACAATTAGGAATTTTTGGATAAAGACAAGAGCAAAAGTTCACCAGTCAGAGATTTGAGGAATCCAGACTGACCTTGTTTTCTTTAATGGTAAGTAAACACTACTTAAAGTCTGCTTTAAAGAATAATTAATGCACATTAGAAAAGAAAACAATCATCTGAATCTAAAATAAAAGTCAGGAAAGTGCAACACAAGTTCAGTTAAAAGTTCTAAATAAAAATGAACTAATTTGATCTATTAAAACTTGCCAATCTACCTTCTCCAAAATATTAAGAATGAACACCACCAATGTCTAACCTTTTTAAGACGTTACACGTTTAATCTTTGGAAATCTCTTTCCCACTGATGTTGACAGTACAAGTGTCTCTGAAATGAGAAAACACAAAATGTTCTGTTTGCCTCCAGGCATCCTCTGTACAGCTATAATTTGATAATGTACAGCATGAGATCTCTGACTCACCATTCCAACCTTTTTCTCTCCTTTTCAATGTATTTCTATCTTTCAGACTGTCTCAACACCCAACACACACAAAGGACACCCACACTGCTGGAATTTATTTGGACAATGTTGTTTGTGATCTGCCTCCAGGCTTTCTATTCTCTCAGTATCACTTTACACTTATTGCATCATCATACTCTTTGATGTTTGGAGGGAAGAGCAACAATAGGATAGAAATAGTAACGCTCCAGATTTGTCTGAGAAAAATCACAACCTGTAATTCACTATTAATGGCTTAAAAGTCTTGTATAGATGATCGTGCATTCTGTGGGGGTCTTCCAAAGCATGAAGGGTGTCGAAAATAAAGGTTGGAGGGACATCATTCACCTGACTTGGTGTGTTTTCTGTTACACCACATCAAAATGATGAAGATCCGTACAAATGATCCGTACAAATATTTTTTTTCCTTTTTTTCTGGTCTGATTGTTTTTATGATCTAACTATGTTGGCCAAAGTTGTGCTCTAACTTTCCCTGAAACTTGTATAAATATGTTTGTTTTGGCATTCCTGGGCCCGACAAAGTACAATTTTGAAAAATGAATTATGTGTTCCTCATAAGGAAGTCAACATAGTTTGAAAAATTTTTGATATAGAAATTATTGCTATATAACCGATATTCATAATTAAATAAACCAATGTTTATTTCATGAACATTAACTAGTTTGGGCTATGATTGTATGTATGCTTTCACTTTACCACACTACAATTTCAGTTTGTTAGTTTTTCAAACACGTCTACAGTTAATCAGTTAGTTGTCTATTTAAACTACTTTTGAGGGCCAGAAGATAAAGGATTCAAAGAATAATTTAATTACAAATATGCACTTTTAACTGCCAGCCAATGGGTGCAGATTGACAATCTGAACAAGTCACCAGTCTGTATAAACCCGCACATGTACAGTATCAACAACCAGCCATCTGCACATTCACTTCTATTGTTAATAACCAACTAATCATTCCATTGAGAATATTTTCAGTGGTGGGAAAACTCGCGTATGCACAAAAGAGAAACATAACATCTTGTGTTTTATTTTCTTAAATGGATGCAGCAAAAAAGCTAAATTTAGCTAAAAGTTAAAAGAAAGAAAGAGTTGTACAAGTTGTAGCTAACGCTAGCTAAAAAGGGTGAACGGACATTTCAGCCACGGATATTTCAGCCACGGACATTTGAGCCATAAAAACTGCAACCTAGGATATTTGAGCCACGGTGACTCGGACATTTCAGCCACGGACATCTGAAGAACTGCAACCTGGGCGCAACTGTTTATTTACGATAAAAAAAAAAAATTAAATGACTAAAAGCACGATAAAAATGTTTGCATTTACGATAAAAAATTTTAAATGACTAAAAGCACGATAAAAATTTTTAAGACTAAAAGCAATTTTTCTGTAGTGCAACTGTTTATTTACGATAAAATTTTTACATAAAATATCAGAATTTTTACATAAAATATCAAAATTTTTTAAAAATATCAGAATTTTTTATTTGAGCCATGGGATAAAAATGACTAAAACCAATTATTATTAATTGGATTTACATAAAATATCACAATTTTCTACATAAAATAGGTTTTTGGCCCAAATGTCCGTGGCTGAAATGTCCTAAATTAGGTGGCGCACATGGCTCAAATATCCTAGGTTGCAGTTTTTTGGCTCAAATGTCCGTGTCGGAAATATCCGTGGATGAAATGTCCTAGAACCGCTAAAAAGTGGGGGGAAAAAACTAGCTGAACCGAATTACAAGCTAAAGGTAGCTAATAAGCCAAATGTCGCTAAATAGCTAAAGTTGGCTGGTAAGCTTTAAAAAAAGCTAGAGTTGGCTAAAAAAAAAAGTAAGAAAGCTAAGCAGAACCTGCACCCAAACAGTGACCCGTATGCCTAAATGAGTAAAAAAAATATATTATTATTTTTTATGTAACGCTAAAACGATCTTCTAATTTTAGCTAAAGAAAATAACAAGGTAAAAAAAAAAAGCTAACGTTAGCTATGAACCTAAAAAGCTAACATAGCTAAAGGCTATAAAAAAATGCTGAAAAAGTTAAAGTTGGCTAAAAAATTAAGAAAGCTTAACTGAACCTTAGCGGAATCTGTACCCGAACGGTGACCCGGATCTCCTCAAAATGTAATACTTCTTCCTCTTTCCATTGTTGATTCATCTTGAAATTTTTATTAAAATTCACCCATTAGTTTTTGAGTTATGTTGTTCACATTCACCTCATCATATAGCCTTGGCAGAGGGAATAAAGATCTATCAGCTCACAGAGTAACAAAAGAATGAAAAATGATTTGCTAAAAATAATTTTGATTTTGAAGGTATTGATTTCACAAAATCAATACCTTCTTTCCTAATTTAACTTTTTTTAGTGGCGCGGGAGATTTTGATAATACAGGGACAGACTGCCCTCTGTTGACTAGAATTCTCACAAAATTATTGCTTCTCTTTCTAAAAGAAAATTAACATTTTGAACATCTAAATACAATAAAAAATATTTTTAGAGGGCATAAAAGATCATCACAAGTCAAATTCTGATTTATGCCAGTATAATACTATGAGCATATTTAGCTCCTCTTACTTTAAGAAAGTATCTACGATCATTGGTGTGCATTTTAGATGGCGCTTTTTCCTCAGTTTGCAGGCCTGACCTATCCTCTAACGAGGCGGCTGTGCCATCTAATTTTGTTTAACACATTTTCCTATAAAAGGTTGGTGAGTTCTTTGGAATGAAAGTATAATTAATCAAGAAACAAAAAGCTGAAAATGTCAACTCTTCTCCTTTTGTTTGTCTGGTGATAAGAGTTGACTCCATACTCAGAGATTAATTAGAGCAAACTGTGAAATCAGAGCAGAATCGTGCAGGACCAGGGCCTTTCAGAGTTTCATGTGTTCATCTACAGGTCTAAAGTCTGATAATAGCCAGAATCTTTAATAGACTGGGTTTTCTCTGTATTTTGTGAAAGGCAAAAAAGAAAACAACTTTATTTAATTACCAATAATGTCTAAGAATAGATGCATCCACAGTTCGTGAGATTTTGCTGCAGAAACTAATCATTTTTAATATTATTATTAGCTTGGGCAAATATTCTAAACAAAAGTATAAATGGCTGTGAGGGTTTTTGTGCCAAAAGAAACAACCATTCAGAGGTCAAATGTCTAAACAGAGGCATAAAAAGAACACGATGTGTGCATGAGAGAATAGAGGAAATTATTTTATTAAGTGGTTAAAAATAAAACCCGTGGACGTAGCATTTTGTAAAAAAAAACAAACAAACAAATAAAAAAAACAGATTTTACAGAAAAACTATCAACTATCCTCTTAATTTAATTAAAGTTGCACATTGTACATCAAATAGAATGCGCACTGGATACAATTTTTTTAATGTGTGTAGATTTGTAACAATTTCTTTGTGGTTTTTTTGCCTTTCAGTTTCTTTTGCAGCCTATCAATGTGTGCACTTTTCTTTTCATTGATGTGGATCAACGCTACCACATTCCCATCATGTTAAAGTCTAACAGCACGGAGTCCTGGATTTTTACAAACATATCACATTCAGTCCTGCCTGTTACTGCGAGCCCTGCTAACACAAGTGGTATTGAAGCATATCTACAAAGACTGGCACATTTAGATGAAGGTCTATACAATGACTTTTATGCCCTGTGGATCACACTATTGGTCATAAATTCTCTAATTTTTCTGGTAAGGGCACATCTGGTATGTCACCAATTGTTTTCAACCTAAATCAACAAATGAACTCTAAATTTATTTTCCTCTCTTGTACACATACTTCTGTTTTCTAGGTGGGCATGGTCCTCAACACGCTTGCACTTTATGTCTTTTGTTTTCGTACCAAGCAAAAGACCACATCGGTGATCTACACCATCAACTTAGCTGTGTCTGACCTCTTGGTGAATCTTTCTCTGCCCAGTCGCATCTTGCTTTACTACAGCGGAGGTTCTTGTCTGACTTGCTCCTACTTGCACATCTTTAGCTACTTTGTCAACATGTACTGCAGTATATTATTTCTCACCTGCATATGTGTCGACCGTTACCTTGCTATTGTGCAGGTCAGTATGGCAGCTGTTTGGCACCCATTTTCCCAAATGTTTTTGTTGTTTCTTGTTTTTTATGAAAAAACATTATAATTTTTTTCTTTTCAATTTTTTTTGCAGGCTGAAGCGTCCCGTCGCTGGAGGAACTCCAGTGTTGCTAAATGTGTGTGTTTTTCTGTGTGGCTTTTTGCCATCGTAGTCACATACTCCTTTCTCTCCACTGCTTTTCAACACTGCTGTCTACTAAAGCTCCTCTTTCTGACCATCACTGAGTTCTTCCTGCCTCTCATCATCATAGTGGTTTTCACATTGCGAATTATGTGTGCCTTGGTCGACCATCGCCTTTTGCAGCAGAGCAGGTAAAAATAAGAAACAAAGTTACATCATTAGTATATATCCGATAACTGATACAAAAAAAAAAATCAGACAACATTGCAGCTTTTATTGTAGCTAATGCTGTTATGAACATAATAATATGTCTGCAGGAAAAGGAGGAGGAGAGCTGTCCAACTGCTGATTACTGTATTGATCATCTTCACAGTGTGTTTCACGCCTTTCCACATCAGACAAGTGAGATCAGCAACAAAGCTGATATTTTATTGCTTCATTCTAGAATCATTTTATATTACATTTGAAATTCCACTAAGTGCAGCCAACGTTCAAGTAAAACTAAGAAGTTTATACCTCCAGTGGTTTAGAAGGTAATAAAAGTTTTTTGTGTGTGTTTTTATGTTACAGGTGTTAGTGTACTTTTACCCTGAGATGCCATACCATGTGATTTTATACCATTTAACAGTCACACTCAGTAGTTTAAATAGTTGTATGGATCCTGTTGTCTACTGCTTTGTTACAAATAATTTTCAGGTAAGACTACATATCCATCTTGAGCCTCTTCTTCATCTATTTTATCTGGACAACCTCTCTCTATGTCAACCATTTATTTTCCTTTCTTGTGCCAATTTGTTTCTGCATTTTTCAATTGTGACTTTATAAATAATTTACCTTTATGGCTATCTCCAGGCCACTGTCAGACATCTTTTCCGTCGTGCAGAGCCAGAGCAGACCAGTGGTGACATTGTCAGCATGCAACACAGCTACAAGGCCTCCGGGGGAACAGCCTATGCGCTTGCTAATAATGTGGTTATGTTGACCAAGATTGCCAGTTCACTGCACAACGACAATTTGGATAAGAATCAAACATTGTGAAACTCTTTTTTTAATGCTTATTCTACAATTACCAAGATAGTTCTGAATTATCTTGAAGCCTGAAAACAAACAAATGAAAAACAAAGTCCGAGAACTATATTTATGATACTTAAGATATAAGGACATACATATTTACAAACTGTTTTATAAACTGTTAGGTACTCCAGAAATTTCATTTTTAAAAAAGGGTTTTGTAGCTCATAAGTGGGGATGGGTTCCGAGAACCGTTTTTTTTCGGAACCGGTTCCGCGGCCGTCATTTTACCCGGATCGATAAGCGCTAGTCCAAACGGATCTGCTATCGGTTTCGGTTACGCCCCCTCACTCGCGAAGGGGCGGTGCGCACGTGCGCTGCTGCCGCACACGTGCAAATTTTTAAGCCGAGCGAGGCGTAATTGCAGAACGTGCAAAGCGATCTCGAGTTTGTCTTTATTTGACTGAAATCGAGGCCGACAACGCATATTGTCTATAGTGTAATAAAGTATTTTTTATGTAAAAGTAGAACCACATGCAATTTGCCAAACACGTTGCCGAAAACCCACGGCATTCAGACTGAAAGATGCATTGTGTTTGAGGAGCGCGTTGAAGCAGCTCCGACTGCGAGAAATAGATAGAAAAGTGTTCAACTGTTATTTGGATAGTTCTGTAAATGTTATGCATGGTTTGATCTTCCAAATATATCATCAACCTAAATAGCTAAAAACAAACCTTCACACATACAAAGCATTAAATGTGAATTATCTGTTAGGACAGGTATCGATAAATCCTTACTCATAAGTAAGGATTTTTACTTTAAACCCCTCCCTACTCATAAGAAATGCAACTTTAATAAACTTCAAGAATATACAAGGTTTTTTGTATAAAAACTTGATAATCATGCTAAAATACAGTCTCATGATGGTACGCTGGAGCCACAGCCAGGGACAAACACAGACTGCAGCGCATTGTGCGCTCCGCAGAGAAGGTGATCGGCTGCAGCCTTCCATCTCGCGAAGACCTGTACGTCTCAGGTCGGATAGCAGCTGACCCTTCCCACCCTGGACATGGACTTTTTGAGCGACTCCCCTCGGGCAGGAGGCTCCGGTCCATTTGAACCAGAACGTGCCGCCACAAAAACAGCTTCTTCCCTTCTGCCGTTGGACTTATGAACTCTTTATAACCTGGATCCCCACATCTCTAGTCACTTCCCTTTTGTCACTTTACTATCTTTATTATTTTCTACTATTTTCTATGACATTGCACTACTTTTCTTTTTCTTTCTGAGCACCCTTAGTTTTGTTAAAATTATTATTTTTATTTATTTTATTTTTTATTATTTTTATTTTATATATTTTTGCACACCAGTACCATAACAAGTTTCTAGTCGCTGATATTTTTCGCTGACCTGGCAATAAAAGCATTCTGATTCTGATGACTGCAAATATGCAATTTTTTATTTTATTTGGGAAAACTTCTTTCCGTTCCGTTCCGTCATCTTCCGCTTGTTCCGGGGTCGGGTCGCGGGGGCAACAGCCTCAAACGGGTAGCCCAGGCCTCTCTCACCCCGGATGCATCCTCCAGCTCACCCGGAAGGATCCCGAGTCGTTCCCCGGCCAGCTGTGACACATAGTCTCTCCAGCGGGTCTGGGGTCTGCCCCTTGGTCTCCTCCCGGTGGGACGTGCCCAAAACACCTCGCCCGCGAGGCGCTAGGGGGGCATCCTGACCAGATGCCCGAACCACCCCATCTGGCTCCTCTCGACCTGGGAAAACTTCTATTAAATTAAAATATGTGGAGAAATCTAAATTGTTTTACAGTATTCTGGTAAATACAGTCTTAAGTTTCTTTAGCCTTCTGCGCTGCTGTGATTGTAAATAAATAATACAATTAAAAACGTCTTTTTCAACAGTTTGTAACTATGAAATATATTTATAGCATTAATGGGCAGTTACGTTTGAGCACAGAACTGTAACCTCTTCTTGCAACACCTGATTGAGTAAAAATTACACCATACACAAGTAGTTATTCTACAATGTGTTTTACTGCATATACTGTACACCAGAGGACAACATTGAGCAACATTTTGCTGCATTTAGACTTACACAACTATTTTGTAGTTTTGTGGGACTTTTTCTTCAATAACGAGTTCACAATTATGTATTTACAAGAAGAAAATAGTGGAATTATGCTCATTTTTTGCTTGAAAAAATAATATGTTTTTGGTAATTAATTATTGAATTTGATGATTTATCAATCACACAGTTTATTCATGAACATTCTTTTAACTTTGTACAAAAATTATTCGGGATAAAAAATGCTGAAATTTGTGTGCTGCACTCCTTACACCGCAGCAGGCTGCCTTTCAACGGCGCCAACGGTGGGAGAAGCGGGGGTTTGATGTCTTCTGAGTATGCAAAGGATTTCAGACTAACTGGTGGAGATTAATTTTCTGTCTCTATTCTCCTAATCAGAAAAGACACTATTGATTTTCTATTTTCAATTTTCTACTATTGAGACTCTTTGATTTTCCTTGCTATTTATATACAGTAAATAACTCTTAACAGCCGCCCTGTGCCAAGTAATTAGTGCAAACTTATTCATATTTTTAGTTATAATAACAAATAATAATAATAATAATAAAGCAAGAAAGTTTCATCTCTGTTTTATTACATATTCAAAATGTAATTTTTGTAAATTAAAATATATCTAAGTGCATTCTATGAAACTGTTGTTTGAACAATGTCACATTGTTAATGATAACATATTTAATAAAAGTATAAAAAAATCTGACTAGTGTTTTTAACATTTTTAAATAATTTTTGTACTACAAACTCATTTGGATTCATACATTCCCTTGAAGATGGTCCTGACCTTAGGTCCCTCATAGAGTATCTTCTGAACATCATGAGCAGCACGATATGTAACGTAAATATACACATCTGTACAAGCATATCTTCCATTCTATTCTGTCGTCTTCTGCTTATCCGGGGCTGGGTCCCCGGGTTGCAGGGACAACAGCCTCAGACGGGAAGCTCATGCCTCTCTCACCCCGGCTGCATCCTCAAGCTCACCAGGGAGAATCCTGAGACGTTACCCAGCCAGCAGTGAGACATTGTCTCTCCAGCGGGTTCAGAGTCTAACTCTAGATCTCCCCTCACACTGGGACGAGCCCGAAACACCTAACCAGCGAGGCGCTCGGGAGGCAGCCTAACCAGATGCCCGAACCACCCCGTCTGGCTTCTCTCAACTTGGAGGAGTAACGCCTCTACTCCAAGCTCCTCTCGAATGGCAGATCTCCTTACTCTATCTGTGAGTGAGAGCCCAGCTACCCTGCAGAGGAAGCTCATTTAGAGCTTCCTCCTATGACATATACAGGTGCATATTTTCAGTCTCATTCTTTCGGTCAACCCCCACAGCTGGTGACCATAGGTGAGGATGGGAACGTAGATCGACTTGTAAATCGAGAGTTTTGCTTTTCGACTCAGCTCTTTCTTTACCATGGCGGGTTGGTGCAGCGTCTTGATTTTTGCGGACGCCGCACCGATCTGTCATGCGCATAAGCATATGTAAATTGTGTAAACAGCCATTGAAGCATTAAAATACTCTTCGTTTCTGGCTGTTTTTTTTTTTAATTTATTTTTTTGAGTAATAAACATGTTTTCAGTTTTTTTTTTCTAAAGTGTAAAATAAAGTTAAAGCTAGTTTGTTTTTTTTTTAAATAATTGAGGAATGTCGTATTAAATCTGCTCCCAAATTTAGATTCTATTTTGTATATCTAAATCTAGGATAAATGTTGTTATTGTTGCAGCACATCGACGATTAAAAAACTCCCAAGTTTCAACTTTCCTGAGTGGATCAGTAACGGTTTACTTTTCTCTGCAGTGTTTCTCTACTGATTGGACCAAACAATTTCAAATTTATTTGCTTTGCAAAAAAGAGGAAGGAAATATTTACAATACAACTATGCGCGTTTTTACGACGTTTATTTTGAAAAACGGGCGTTTAAAAAAACTTATTTTACAATCTAACGCGGTTGTTTTAGCGCGATATTTGGCCCTAATGTCTTTCCATATTCCTGCAAATCCACATGCACGTTTGTTTCTAACGTCATAGTTGTGCCCCTCTTTGTTACTGTGGAAACCATGAAATAGAAGAGAGCAGTAAACCAGCTGGTCAATGAAGGTTAGCTGGGTTGCTATCCTTAATGGATACTGTAATTAACAGGCAAAAAAGTCAAAATTGTTGTGTCAGATGTCCTTTTCTAACGAAGACTGACAAGCAGGTATTGTATTAATATTATTATTATCGGTACTAACTTGCTAAAGTTAGCTTTCCAGTGTATTAGCCAATCTAGCTGATGATGTGATAGCATTAGCTATTTAAACTAGAATCAAAGTGTCCTCATTGTGTCTGTTGATAAGTGTTTTCACTGTTTCAGTTTAGACTCATTTCGGTCATACATTTACCCTCCTGAAAGATTCAGATAACAGGTAATATGTGTAACATGTGGTGTTTTTAAAGGTGAATTACTCAGGTAGCTAACTAAACACGTTGTCTGGATCAGGAAGAGACAATCCCCTCAGGAGAACCATGTTCCCAAAAGGAGCGTTTCTAATCTTTATATTGGCGACCAATTTGGGCTGTTGTATTTTTTAAAATCAAACTTTTACAGTATGTATTTCTAGACAAATACAGTTGGTTTGTCGTTGTGTAGAAAAACTTTAAAACTCCCCACATTTTAAGTTTAATTTTTATGATAGTCTCAATCTACGGTTGATTTCTACCTTTAAAAATTCAAGTGGAGAAAAGGAGGTGAATACTGTAAAAAGTAACGATTAAAAACCTTGTCCACATGTTACCTGAGCCAGAATGAATCAAAATTCACAGTGAGACCATGTAATGTCTAACAGGAAAAACCAGAACTTTTAAAATCTTCAAGATCCGCAATGTCACATCAAGGGTATATATTCCTGAGTGTTGATCATGTTTCTACTTTTAATATTAGTTTTATTCTTAGCCTTTATTGTCAAATGTGACTTCAGAAAGCTGAACAAATAGATATATTATTCATGGCTGATAATATTTTATGTCTTTCTTGTATCATAAAAGTCACACTCCACTTTACTTTTGGAATTTGTACATTTCTAGTTTGATTTAAGGGCATCGTGAGATTTCTCCAAATCTAAGTTTAGTCATTTTTCCACTCTGCCATGAGAAAAATGTGGCAATACTCTTATACATGGGAATTTTCCATTTTGGACCCTCTTAACAGTCTTAAAGAAAGTTTCAGAAAAATCAACTTGAAGGGTTTACTTTTTGATAAAATGTGTACTGTGTTTCATCTCAAAATGAAACTTTTTTTGTGTGTGTTTTAGCCTCTTTTTGTGTCAACTTTTAACTGACTTGCTTGTTTTTACAGGTAACTTCATGAGAGCCACAGCCTGTCTCTATGTTTGAACTTCCTGGGTTTGTACTCAAATTAACTTTTTTAGAATGATTTCAATATTGAATGCTAAGACTTTCACTCCCTGATAAGAAAACATCAAACATATTTAAAAGTTTTGCCTTAGTTCAAATTCTTTTGAAACTCATTGCACGGTTACATTCCTCCATTTTTTTTTTTAACTGAAGCTGCTCCTCCCCCGTTCATACCTTTGGAACTGTACTGCTCCAGTTTACTTTTCCTGAAATCTGTGCTTGAAAGCAGCCGTTTCAGTTACTTCACGCTTCCGTGCCAATCTGTCTTTTTAGATAACACCATGATAGCCATAAGGAAAAACCTTACATAAGCATTTTGGATTACTCACTCTTGCACAATATCGGCTCGTGCCTCCTCCTCCTTTGAACTCTTATCACTTACTACTTTCCCACACAACCTTGACTCTCCTTCACAAGGTTTGATCACAATAAAAATGATATCTGTTATTCTTTTTCCCCCCATGATATAAAATAGTCCAATTTTATTATTTACAAGAACAGTCTGCAAAAATATAGATTAATTCAAACCACAACCAGTTGAATCTTGTGGAGGTTAGGCAGTCTGAAATGGGAAGTGAGGATGGAGAGACAAAAGCACTGGACCTTATGGAAAACAAACAAGCCAAGCAAGATGGAAAAGAGATTGAAAGTGAGGAAGAGGAGGAAGCAGATGGGAATACACCACAGATCCCGCTCTACCGCTGGGTTATGCATGCTGCTGTGATGTTTGGACGTGAATTTTGTTATGCCATGGAAACAGCCCTGGTGACACCAGTGCTACTACAGATAGGTATGTTAAACATAAACATGATGTTGCTGAAATGGTTTCACCTATTTTTTCTGTTAAAATAGTCAGAGCTTAAGCCGGAAAGCTATTCTGTATTGATAAATTGTGAAGTGTGAATTTGAATGGAACCAGTTTGAACATGAATGGAGTCAAGCTGCCAGTAAGAAATGCAGCACACTGCGTTCTTTTTTTGAGGAAGAACCTGACATAAAAATTTACACAATAATTGTTCCAACAATTTTTCAAACCAAAGTTGACACAATTTGAACATCCTTTTCTTTTAACCATAATGTACATCAGCAATATTTGTTATGTAGATGTAAAAAGAAAAGTAAGCACACCGAAATGCCCCAACAAGCAAAAATGATTTAACAAATCTCAGAAAAAATACAGATATGTAAGTTTAAAAAAAAAAAAAAAAAAAATCATAAAAACTTTTTTTTAAACGAGCCTAAATGAGGTTTAGTTTAAAAACTCCCAATATTGTTAACAGGTTAGAAAACAGTGAGGATGAAATGTGCTGTGTTATACATTCTTGGTATACCAGCCTGGGAAATAGCTTTTGTTCCATTTCTGCTATGGTGGCAAACTTAACATCAAACTGCATACTGTAGCCTCTCAGTTTGTGTTACATCAAAGTTCAACCGGTGGAGGCCCTAACTGTGTTTGCTTTTAGATAGCCTTTTAATTAAAATAATTTAACCACTCTAATGCAGACAATGACTAATGAATACACAGTTATTGTTGGAAATCAAAAAATCATAAGTAAAACAACTGTAGTTTCTATTTTCTTCTTGAGGTGAATATTTTTTATCAATTGGCTTGGCAACTGTTACCCATCTACGGTGATGAATAATGGTTTGCAATTCAATTCTGCGAAAGCATGTGACAGCACAAAGTCCAAAAACAGTAACATTTTGACTGAAAATTAAACTTGCTAATTTTTACACAGAAGATTTTCTTGTGAACTTATTTACAGAAAAGAGCAAATGTGTGACAGTTGCACATAGTGTTAATCTAAATTAAACATGAAGTTCATTAAACTATCATTTCACAATAAAAATCTATTGTAAAAAAAAAACAGCTTTATCTTGCAGAAAGTTCTACAATCATATTTTTTGCAAAGTAGTAAAACAAAAACAAACAATAAAAGGCAAAAAGACAACCATACAAATTTGTGTTTCCTCAGTGCCAAGAAACCTACAACTCAATTGAAGTTTTTAATTTAATCTTCTTTGTGTGTTTCCTAGGTCTTCCTGAGGAATACTACAGTTTAACTTGGTTCCTCAGTCCTATCCTCGGTCTAATTTTCACACCCATTATTGGTTCGGCGAGTGATCGCTGTACTCTGCGGTGGGGCAGAAGAAGACCGTTCATTCTTGCTTTGTGCTTTGGTGTGCTGATGGGATTGGCCCTGTTTTTAAATGGATCATTACTGGGTAAATATGTCTAAAACAAGCACCCTTCCTTCACATTTACAACTTAAACCTGTTTGTTAACATTTGTAGCTTCTTCCAGGACTTTCGATCGGTGACCAGCCAAACAAGCGTACCATAGGCATTGTTCTCACTGTTGTTGGTGTGGTAGTCCTGGACTTCTGTGCGGACGCCTCTGAGGGACCAATCAGAGCTTATCTTCTTGATGTTGCTGACACGGAGGAACAAGATAGAGCCCTGAATATTCAGGGTCTTTCTGCGGGTATGATGTGTATTTTTTTAGATAGCAACTCATTAAATAACAAAAAAGTTTATTCATTTTTATTTCACCGTGCACATGTTAATTATCTATTTGTAATATCTGATCTGGGTGCGCACAATTTTTTGATATGGAAATCGCTTTTTCTTTCCTTCAAAGTCGGACCTCCACAGTGAGGGTAGAATATAATAGCCTCCTTCAAGTTACATATGCAGTACACAGGTCATAACTATGTTTTTAACTATTTTTTTTTACATTTTATTGTGTGAACTAAGATTTCTAATAAATTTCATTTCTTAGAAATGAGATCAATAAATCTCATTAGCCATCAAGTATTTTCTATTTGGTGGCTGAATTTGTTTATTGATATTTTTAAATATCAATCCAGTTTGATTTATAATTGGCAAAGTTGAGCATTATTTTGGGTGTAAATCAGTTAAAAAGTTAAAGTAATAAACTACTGGACTAAAAAGTGGTACACATTTGTTAAAGTGATGCAATAAGTCAAATTAATATAATTTTTGATGAAAACAAATACATCAGACTGTAACATTATCGACTACAAACACATTTTGCTTGTATAGTTGGAAATAAAAATTTCTCAAAGCAGAATCAATTGCTTAGCACTGTATTACATTTTGCCGCAAAGTCATTTCTATTTTATTGTATAGTTACAAATGTTGCATAATAATTCTTATATTTTTGTCTCCCTAGGTCTTGGAGGAGCACTGGGTTACATGATGGGAGGCCTGGACTGGAGAGGCACAGCTTTGGGTAGAGCATTTAAATCCCAGGAGCAAGTCCTTTTCTTGTTTGCTGGAATAATCTTTATTATCTCTGTTACACTGCACATGCTCAGCATCCCGGAGAGTCCATGTGTGTTATCTGAACAGCTGAAAGGGTCAGAAAGTGGAGACTCTGTTAGCCAAGGATCTTTAAAGCTAGTTGGTAACAAGCCAATTGTTTTGGATGTAATTGCAGAGGAGGATGCTTGTGGCCAAGCCTCAGACATGGAATTAGATTTGGAGAAAATAGAAATGGACTTTCTTGCTGTTGACAGAGTGCGCAGCAAAAGTGATTCTGTCTTAGCCATGCCCGACGCTCCAATTAAGTTGGATCCTGACCTCGAATTCGAACCCCATACTTTCTTGCCAGACGAACACTTTCAACTAGAAATACACGAAGACCTAGAAGATGCTTTTAAGCCATCAGACTTCACTGTGGAGTCCTCACCTCCTGCTTCTGATCAGCTTGCATGTACTGAAAAGCCAGTGGACTTCGATTCTGCAAATATAAACTCAACTGAAATTAAAAATGAAGAAAAAGATTCAATACAATCTCAGCCCCCAGCCAGTGCTTCTTCAGCAAATGCAAGTCCGAAACAGGTGAAACAATCTGTACCAAATATTTGACAAATATTTTTTAGACTCTAATCATTGTTTTGTCAAATGTCAGTATATTCCTTTTTATCGTGGGTGACATAAAATTTTTCAAAGATAGCAAGCATTTTATTTTGTTAAACAGTATAATGACTTTCTTTCTAAACTTAAGATTGTATGTTTTTGCTTTTTTCTTTGTTCTGTCAGGTTAAACCCATGAATGGTGTCAGTGCTGGCTCACTTCTTTCCAACAATACCAAACTGGTAAAAAGCCAGACCTCGGCCACTTCTGGAATTCGTAATCCGAATTCTTTAGCTACACCGCGACAGTCTCCTCCAACCTTCTACCGACAGGTAAAATTGAATGTATCCTTTGAAAACTAAATATGTTATTTAACTTGCGTCTAAAAAGCTCGATAAATGGCTTTTCTCTTTTTCAGCCCTCCTTCACGTTTTCTTACCATAGTCACGTTACCTCACGCCATCGATACCGACACACAAAACCCTCTAGGCACAGGCCAATCACCACCTCCCGCAGTCTGACAGATTTGCGAGACATCCAGCAGCACACACGCAGACGGGAACTTAAGCGCTTGGATAGCATCGTGTCCTCAGAATCCTCCTGCTCCCAAGAAGCAGCAGAGGAAGGTACAACTGTGCGACTACTTTGGCTGTCCATGTTTAAGGTAAGCGAAGACTTTTTAAAATTCACCTTTGAGGCTTGGCAACAACCACTTATAAACATTGGTGAATAACGTGCTGATATCTCTCTTTGCGCCATAGATGCCAACCCAGCTCTGGAGGTTGTGTTTGTGTCACCTTCTCACATGGTTCGCCATCATTTCTGAAGCCGTGTTTTACACAGATTTTATGGGGCAGGTCATTTTCAAAGGTAAACCCAAGGTAAATATTCTCATACTTTTTTCTATCGTTTTGCCGTTTTCGTTATTCAACATTATTTGGACTTTTTAAGTAACAGTGCTAATAATCACAAGCACAAGTTTTGTGCTACTTGTTAAATATTCAATCAGTTTTTTTTTTATTTTTAAATCTCACTATTAATAAATAAGAATGGATTTCTTTTTTCTTCTTAAGGCACCTGCTAATTCCACAGAGTATTTCGACTATAACAAAGGTGTTCAGATGGGCTGCTGGGGATTAGTGATCTATGCTGCAACTGCTGCTGTTTGCTCTGGTAACAAAAATACTTTACATCTATTATCATGTTTGATAAATGCCAAATATCTACTATCTTTACCTTCACTCTTACCAAAAGTTGTCAGTCTAATCTATCATTTTATTCTCACTCAGCCATCCTTCAGAAGTTGTTGGATAATTTTGATCTGAGCATTAGACTCATCTACATTGTTGGAACTTTGGGATTCTCAATTGGTAAGTTAATAATAGAGCATTGCACATCTTTACAAATACACATGCACATACTTATTCATATGTGACACGATTTGTTCTCATACACAGTGAAGCTCAAAAGTTTCCAAAAAAAGTATGTATGTTTATACAAGGTTTTTTTTTTCTCCTTACAAGTATAAAGAACTCTATTTTCAACAACACAAGCAAACACATATTCAGTAAAAAATTTCTTCATTTAATGTTAATTGCTGAGAAATAAAGCAATTGTAGTCAAAGTGTAAGAATACCGTGTAGCCCCTCATTCATCCAGGAGTGATCCACTGTGGAAAAGTCCTCAAAGTTGTCTTCTGGACAGTGTTTTTTTTTTTTTTAAATCAAGACGTTTCAACTTCCATTTGGAAATTATTTCCAATCTGATGGAACCTCAGATTGGAAATCTGAGGGTCAATGATTTCTGAATGGAATTCAAAACATTCCATCTGGAATTTTTAAGCCTTTTCTACAGTCAAAGTGTAATATTAACAAATCATTTGTGTAGTGTAACTCAAAGATTTTGTTTGCCTTTGGACAAGGATTTTTTTTATTTACCATTTTGTGTCCCACAAAAACCCTGTAAAAATATTCTGACATTATAACACCAAAAAAATAGCGCTCACATTTCATGTGGAAAAATATGTAATCATTTTTTAAATTGTGTCCTACCATCTTTTTAGGAACTGCAATTATGGCAATATTCCCCGACATTTATGTTGCAATGGTGATGATCAGCACAATGGGACTCATCTCTACAAGTATCTCCTACTGTCCATATGCACTACTTGGGCAATACCATGAAATTAAAGAGGTATGGTTGCAAAGATACCAGGATCAAAGAAATGGAAATGTACAGATTAGACAACAGCAAATACGAATAATCACTTCTCTTTTACACCTAACCTTATCATTTATAAAATTTAAGTCGTTTACCAGGTGATGTGGTCTGTTGTCTGATGTATTGTAACTAATGCATTCTAGACGATTTGGAAAGAAACACCCTAGTGCTTTTCTGTATTCCAAAATGTTATTCCCTCGATTTAGACAAGTGAATGTGTACTTCTGCCACCTCTGTAAACAGTAATGACTTATTGGAATATGACAAAATGGTAGTGTGTTTCTTGAACATTCAAATACTTTTATTACATTACATATGAGCTGTAATTAAGGTTAATGATTCTCTTTTATTTTTCTCAGTATGTCTACCACAGTCCAGCAAACACTCGAAGAGGTTTTGGGATTGACTGTGCCATATTAACTTGCCAGGTAGGTTTGGACTCTGTTGATTTAGCTAAGCCAATCACTAGTTTGCTTTCAACTTGAACAGAAGTATTGAGTTGTGTATTTAGAAATAAATAGTTTTTAGTGACTGGGTTTCTTGATTGTAAATTATGTCTGTAATTTTTTTTGCATTCCCAGGCTTATGTCAGCCAGATCCTTGTTGCATCTGCCCTTGGCTTTATGGTAGAAGCAGTTGGTAGTGTGCGTGTCATTCCGGCCGTGGCCTCTGGAGGTGCCTTCCTTGGATTTCTCACTGCCTGTTTTCTTGTCATTTATCCTGAGAATGAGTCGGATGACTCAGAGTCAGACCAGAACTCGAATGATGGACCAGAAGAGCAAGATCAGGATGGAAAAAGGACGCTTGAGCAGAGCCTAGCTCTTCTGAAACTCGCAGACAGTGACGACGTAAACACAGAGAATCACTTAGTTTCCAAAACATAAAAACCATAACCAAGATTACCGCAGACACATGCGTATCACAACTGTGTTCCTTTCCACTTTTCTGAGTTGCAAAGAAGAGAAAAATCCATCCAGGAACAGGATCCATCTGCAACAAGTTGGCCCAAATAGATTAAGACTGTTTTATTATTTTTTTCGGAATTGACCAGAAAAAGGTACGTCATTGTCAGGCAACTCTGTTTTTCCTTTCACTACCTCAACTAGAACAAAAGATGTTCAGCTGGATAAAGACTATCTGAAAGCCATTGAAATACAGAAAGCCAAATTAAGCTGTTAAATTTAAACTGTTGTGACAGTTGTAAGGCATAACACGGGGAGTAATAAGTAAGCACTTCTGTCACAAACTGTAAATCAGTTTCCGTCGTGGAAGGTGCTGTACAACTAGTAGTGACAATCATAACGCTGTAATACTCTGGATTCCTTTGATATTTTCTCATTATTTCGCCAGAGATGTGACCATGTTTTAAGAGTAGCAGTGAACCCTTCTTAGATGGTTTTTATGTTAGATATTTTTATCACAATTACTGCCTTTTCTCCAGATAAAAGTGCCATTTTTCCTCTAATACTGAAAAAAACATGGTCAAGTAGGGGCAAAAAGGCACAAAATATTTTGGTTCTGACTTGGCAATTTTTTTTTTTTTCTATCCCAATTTTTTCACAATATCAATTGTAACAATATCTCTCCACGATAAATGACTTTACTTTTTCTTTTTTTAAATACTTTTAAGTGATTGCAGTTTTATATGGCCTCTACGCAATAATCTCAGGGAAATACACATTTAATTATTAATTTGTAGTGTTTCTAAATTTAGAGTTTAAATCATACCAATTTAGGTGGAAATCTTGTCCTGCTCGTCAAATTTTAAAGACAAATAAATAGAAATTTGTATAAGTTGTGTGGAAATAGTTTTCCTTATAGTATTTTATATGATAATGAACAGGACCATAGATCCAAGTCTCATAATGATTTACCAGCAGCTGTTAATTTTTGTTTTATTTTATGGGTAGGAAATGTAAATGAAGCAAGATTTCAAATTAGCTCAGCAAAACGCCACAAGGAACAGCAGGGAACAAAGTGAAAATAGCAGCAACCATTCACCAACACATTAGATAATGACAAGGTCCTAAACATTAAAACCAACTCTTATATTGACACAAGGAATAAATTTGAGATGTCTTCTTACAGAGTCTATTCATGGCCTCTACCAAACTTGGGTCTCTCTTGACTGAGGTGTTGATACTTAAGAGGTTCTAAGGAAATTTTCAAGTTTAGTTCATTTTGAAAAGATCTTTAAATTGTGCCAATCTGAAAAAAATGTATCCAGATCTTTAGGGCTGGACTTTATGTTCAAGTAAAAAGAAAAAATACTTGCTTGTAGGTGAATAACAGGGAAAAACAAGTCTATGTTAAATAATTGATGTTTGGGGAATCACTGACAGCAGGTGGAGAGTGAGAAATGTCTTTAGTTAAGCACCTTTTCTGTGGTTTGTATGCACTTTGTTTGTGAAGTATTTTATCTTCCAGCATTTTGATAATAATCTAACAAAAGGTACCAATAGAAGAAATCTTTTCACTGTTTACATGACATGCTTGTAATTGCATTTTTAAAAATAACATAAATCTTAAGGTCTTTTTTTTTTTTTTTTAATACCATTTTTTTTTTCACTTGAGAAATGTATTATCAGGGTCCAGCTGGCTGAAATAAATTCAAAAAGGGGTTTCTAGCTGTCAAAGTCTTTGTTGCTATGTTCGTAGAATGCCTTTACAAAACGTTTAAATTCTTTGTTAGGTTGGATTCCTCTTTTTTCTTTGCAGCTGCTTTTATGGGTGTTTGTATTTTTCTTTTGTGTGGAAAAAAAAAAGTCTGCTCCTCATCATTGAATCAGGTTTTTTTTCCCCACACAACATGCACTCACACACATTTTTTCTATATTTTTGCAATCAATCCTCTGGTTCATTTCACAAACTTTAGGTTATTAATAAATAATAGCACTCTTTTTAGAAATGAATACATGTGTGATACATCCACTCCAACCGATAGCAAGATTTGTTCAAGAAACTAGGTTTGGATTAGTATGAGACCACCGTCTAGGGTCCTTGGAGAAGACACCTAACCCCCGCTTCTCCCACCATTGGCGCCGTCGAAGGGCAGCCTGCTGCGGTGTAAGGAGTGCAGCACACAAATTTCCCCGGTGAGGGATGAATAGAGTAATTCATGAACCGCATTTTAACGACTTTAAGGCACACATAAAAGTCTTAGATTTTCTTCAAACTGTGCGGCACGCCCTATGGCATGTTCAGTGTGCGTGTGTTGCAAGGCGGATGTAGTAGAGAACACCATGAGTGCATTAAAGGGGTGAGTGTAGGTGCGGATTTAAAATAAAACCTGTACCCTATAATCAGATGTGCACTATCAGGGGCGGATCCAGGGACAGCCCACAGGTGCTCGTTTTGTCTGTGACCAGAACCAACCCCAAAATCCAGGAACCCTGATTATGTATGTATAAATTACAGTACGGCACACATAAATGAAACTGCGCCTTTTAGTATGGTGTATGTTATGGCTGTGAAAATGCGATAAGGTCATAGTGTAACCTTACTCTATACTGTACATTATAAGAGATCTCAAACTAAATTTACTGTATCTGCGGGCAGTTGGAGGTAGAGCTTAGGGGAGGCTGAGCTGTATCAGGATTTTCACAAGAAAGGTGCCGATAAACATTACAATTTTTCTAAATGTTTTTATGTTTAACATAATAAATTAAATAAATTAATTATGAATAAATAAATTGTTGTTGGCCTCCTTCATTTATTAAAGTAATAAATCAACTCCATCTGGAAGTATAAATGTGTAATTGGAGTCTAATAAAATTTATTTCAGAATGTATTTTCAGGCTGCTAAGTAAACTAAAGTTTACACTTAAATTACAAGTTCTATTATGATGTCAATTTAGTACTTCAGTTTAATCTAAATACTTGTACTTCGTGGTGTCTTTTGCCTATGGCCTAAAACCAGACGGGATAGGCTGCTGCACCCAATAAGGGTAAGCGGTTCGGAAAACAAATTAATTTTTTAAAACAAGTATTCATTAAATTTTCTTAAGAAAAGTTCTAGTTTGTCTCTTTGAATGTTACCGCGCATGCTCGGCGCTGACGCAGGCAGACCGGAAGCAGTCAGCTGGTAAAAATGGGAACTTTATGCAAAAGTTTTCAATGTGAAGAAAAGAACGAGTCTGAATCTCATTGCCGACATGATTTTCAAAAGAAACAGCTAAGGATCCACGTACATGCCTGTAAGAAGGTTAGTGATATTTAAATAAATGATGGTGTTCATTTTGGGTTTGCTGCATGAGCATCATCCTACCTGTGCAGACTGTGACTCACTGTCACATGTTGATATCAGAAAAAGACAACATATGTCTGTGCTACAATTTGCTGTATATCAACAATCAAGATTTTTTTTTTAAAAATTGAATAAATGTGTAAAAAGTTGCTATGCTGCAGAAAATAATTGGATTTCCCCCCTCAATGTTAGTGTGCAAGACTTCTGCATAGGAGGAATTTTGTGCAATCTAATAAAAAAAAGGCTGATTAAAATCAGGAAAGTGAAAGTAAATTTGCTCAGTTCTTCTTTATTTAAAAAGAAAAAAAACTTTCATACCTTTACTAGCATGGATGTTGAAAAAGAACAACTTTATCAGATTACATGATGGTGTTTTTCTTGCTCCTGTAAATGACCATTTTATTTCCAGTTAATTGATTCTACTGGTCAGATGTTTTTTTCCTCTGTTTTTCAAAAAGAAAGCACAGGCACTTCTTTGATTTGCATCTAATTCTGAGAATGCTGGCCTCTGGATGCTTGTCCTTCTTCTTGTCACACTAGTTTCTGTGTTTAAAGAGAGCATTGGCTCCAGACTGAACTGAATTCCAGTCAGGCTAGAGGTTTCTCTGCAAGGAGACAGCATGTTCACATAAATGTGATGTGACAGCATCTATGGATCTTGTTTAATACCTATCGATCATTATAAAAGAGTTTTGTTGAACTTTGATGTCATTTTTTATTTTGTCTTCCTGTGTGCCAGGAAAAAGATCACATCTTTCTGTCTCACTGAACAGTCCACAATGATTATATCACATCTGGAATGTTAAGCTCTTATGACTATATAAGAAACCTTAGAAGATGAATGCTTTCAAAGACAAAAATGAGAGCCTCTAGTTTGCAAATTTACTTAATTTTATTTAGTTCATATTGAAGGAAATGTGTTTTGGATTTTGTATCCACCCTATTTTTTTTTTGTTCTGTCTTCTGAACCACTTATCCCTAATGGTGTCACAATAGCTGCCGGAGCCTATCCTGGCTGATTTCAGGCGAGATGCAGGGTACACCCCAAATAGGTCGGCAGTCTGTTGCAGGGCCACACACACACATTCCAAGGGGCAATTTTATAGTCGCCAATCAACCTAATAATATGCATGTTTTTCGGGGGTGGGAGAAAACCAAAGTACCTGTAAAAAAACCCATGCTTACACGGTGGGGACATGCAAACTCCACACAGAAAAGCCAGTTTTTTATTTTCTGTGTAAACCCATTTTTTACTGTGAAAACAGTTTGCATGCAACCCAATCAGCAGTCCACTTTGATGCAATAAACTTGGTTCTCTTTTGTGCATGTGTAACTTTCTGCACACATTAGCCCAATTTTCTGAGAACAAACCAGACTTTGTGTGGTGTCAGGAAAATCTGATTAAAGTTATTTGCTTTTCACTTCAGTTAGAACGTTATAAGGAAAGAGGAGCAGAACATATGGAAAAATGTGACTACATCATTTTATTTCATGCCTACATTTTCATGTCATGAACTAAAAATGTGAATAAAAGCCCGTTCCAGATTTAGCATAGAAATTCATGCCACAGTAAATTAATTATGAATGTGGACATTGTCTTGTACTTCCTAACACAACCAAATTGAAGGGTAATTCTTAAATCACAGATTATAGTAATGCAATTGTTTTTATGGAGGAAAACAAAAGCTTCACCTTGTTTTATGTGGCATTTTGGACGCATTGAGAAATCTATAAAAAACCCTAAATGTGAACTACTCTTGTGATTGTGCTATTGCAATTAATTTATTGTTTTTGTGGAAAATACTTGACAAAAAGCCATTAAAAAATGGATTACCATCACTCTGCCATGCAGTCGGAGATTAGATTGCAACTTAGCAAAGTTAACGTGAATAAAAATCCAGATGTTTTTTTTTATTTAGTTTTTTTCTTGGCTGAAACCTTCAGGCCTTTTAGACTCCTCTTAAACTGTCCTAAAAAGACTGATTATTTTTTATTTATTTTGAACTTATCCTGCAATGAGTGAAAAGAAAATTTACATGTAGAAACTTAAAAACAAGACTGCTGTAGCTCATCTCATATTGGTGACACGCAGCTGTTGGAAGAACAAATGTGGAACAAATTTGGATCATATTATGCAATGTTGATGGGATCAAATCAAATTATAGTCAGATACTTATCCTGGGAACAACTTGGGATGCATCAAGAAATTGTTTTTTATACCCATTATCTTGGATTAATTCTCTACTGGAAAACATATTTTACAATCACAACAGCAACTTAGTAAGAAAATTTTTAAGTCTTTCTAAATAAAAATATATATTAGAATTTAAGCTTTCATTTTGTCATCTTTCCCCTTTTAAAAAATATATTCACTCATCTTGTTTCTGATAATTTAGTGGTGGGAATCCAGGTGGTCTTGGCCAGATTAGATCTGTGACCAGATCTCGTATGAGTTTCAGCGATGTCGGACTATCTGCCACCTGCTCTGCTGGAAGCTTGCGTCGTGGTTGGAGCATCCAGTGAAAAACTGCAGGAAGTCTGCCAGGTGATTGCTTCCAATTGTTTTTTTGTTTTTTTTTTTTTAGTACTATTTTTGCACCATTTAGATATTGTTTTGTTTTTATAGTTATGAATAGGAATTTGATTTATTTGAAAATGTGAAAAGCAGACAAGAAGAAAATCAGCGACATATTTGTGTAAATTGGTCTTCGGGGATGTCCGTCTTCTTTCATTGTAGAATATATGAAAAGGAGGGTTTTTAAAAAAAAAAAAAAAAAAGATATTCTATATACACAAGATTTCATCCAGAGTCTGTTTCTATTCCATTTTCCCGTCCAGGCAATTAGCAGTAATGAAACTCCAGAATCTCTCCAGTTGGAACCAGAAGTTCTTCATGTTTTAGCACCTCCATTCTTCAGCAGACCTCTGGGGGACACTGAAGTATTTAAGCCACGAGGGAAGCGGCGACGTTCCTTTCTCAAGAAAAGAAAAGAACATTTTTCTGCAACAGCACACAATCAAGGTTTGGTACAGGCAGAAAACAGTTTAAATTAACTGAGTATTTTGTAGGTGTTTTTATTTTATAAGTTTTTATTGAAAGAACCTCAGGAATTCTGCTGTTTCTTTCTTTGTGTTTTAGGTTTATTAATTTATTTCCAGTCTGTATCACATTATGTCTGTCACTCTTTTTTAATACTGCAGTCTCAGATGGAAGAGGGAATGAAGATGTCAGTATACCAAAAGACATTGATCTAATGGCTTTACCTCAACTCTGCTTCCCCGGTAAGTGTAGCATTTTCAGAAAAAAATAGACATACTGTTCTTTGCACACAAATGGGTTTTTCTCTGTGAATTCTCAAGTCTCAAAACAAGAATGTTCTGTCTTTTTCTTTTCTAAATTCTTCAAAGGATTGCAGACAGGCATGAAAAGTTGTTTTTCAAAACAAGTTCCTAGTCTCTGATATTTTTCACTGACATGGCAATAAAAGCATTCTGATTCTATTTGATTCTGATGGTCAGGCAGCTTTTGCAGGCAGCATTGCACCCATTTCTTGACAGTTACCAAGATGTGTTCAAGTATCCTGGTAATCTTGGATTAAAGTATGCAGATACAGAAATTGATAATGGACAGCAACAGTGTTCTGACTATTTTTAATTTTTGTCTACATCTTGATTTGTGCAACAGTATTAATGAATCAAAGCTTTTGCCATAGGTGTGACATATACTTTTCTTTTTTGTGCAACTTGTGTGTAGAGCATGCTATAGTTGTCCATTTTAGACTGATGCTCTATATACAGTATGTTAACAAGATTTGACTTTATACTGTATATCTCAGGTGGTCTGCATGTGACGAGTGAGCAGAAAAATGATCAATTCCACTTTCTGGTCTTTACCGATGTCTTTGGCAACAAGACCCATGGAGTGGTGATGCAGCATTATCGTCCACTACTGGTACACGAGTACAAATACAGTATTTCTCGGACATCGATTGACCTTAGTGTAACAATTCTTCTAATTATTTAGTCAGGATTTCATGAGTGAACCATCTAGCATGTGTTAAAGTTTGCGTACTAATCCTATGTACATGAATATAGTATAGCCTGATATCAATACCATTTTACAAAGGTATGTTTCTCTTTTTACAGGAAGGGACCATCCCCCCATCTGCCCATCAGAATGGATCTGGAAACTCAAAGTTAACAAAACTTTTCTCTGCTTATAGTTTCTGTGTCATATCCAAATATGCTTACTTCACAGCGCTCAAAGATTGCTTGTCAAGGTGGGAAAAATGTACAAAAATAATTCACTTCTTTTTATGTCAGTGGGTATTTGGTAAAAGACTCATTTTACAGGTGTGTTTTGTATCCATTGGTTTCTGTTTTAGTCTTTTAATCCAGCTGAAAACATGCCGGCTATCAGACATTGAAGGGAGAGTGAAGGAATTTGCTGCAAAACTCAGTCTTGTACCAATTCCTCCTCCAGGACAGCTTCATCTGGTGCGATCCGAGTGCAGCTGACACAAAGTCTTACACTGGTTTTATTTATGATTTGACTTCATTGTAAAAAAATTGAATACCTCTTCAGCCGACACACTTCTTTAGTTTTTACTAACAGTTTATTTTGCAATGTTTCCATTATTATTTTATATTGTTTTCCAGATGTTCACATTACGCCCACTTACTATAGCATTACCCTCCAGAGAGGACGATTACCACCAAGCTATAGATTTAGATCTCCATCTACCTTTTCTTTGCTTCACGCCACATCAGCTTCTACAGGTATTACATTTTGTCTTTTAGGCTTAAGTCAGCCTTTGTTTAAGTAGAATTAGGCAGACTCCATTGCCCTCTTTGCAGGTGCTGTCTTGTCTCTTGCAAGAGCAGCGAGTGGTGCTATTTTCTGCTGATTGGGCCAGGCTCACTCTTATAGCAGAGAGTCTGTTGATTTTTCTGCAGGTCAGTTATTAAAAATCAATCTACATATTTACAAAAACAGTATTTGATTGTATTAACTGTAATTAAGGATAGTATTATTAATATTTATCCTTCAGCCGCTGTCATGGCAGCATCCGTATGTTCCAGTCCTGGCCAGAGGCATGCTGGACTTTCTTATGGCTCCAACTGCTTTCCTCATGGGATGTCATCTTAAACATTTCACAGAAGTCGCCGCTGTAAGTTTATCGTTTATGTTTGCGAAGACAAACATTTTTTTTTTTTTATCGTAATCACATATAATGAAGTAGCTTGATAGGCTTTTTTTTTTCTTACCAAAAGCGTTTCATGTTCCTCAGGAAACTGATGATTTGATCTTAGTTAATATTGATGATGGAAACCTTTCCACTTCAACCTCTGAAACTATTGACCTACCTGACATTCCTCCAGCAGCTGCAGACTGCTTTGCACAAAGGTACTCGTCACCATACCACCAGAAGGAGATATTTTGTCTAACCCAACAAAAAGCTGTTGCCCTTAATCCCAGCGATGTGTTTTGCAGATGTTCATTCCTGCAGATACATTTCGACTTGCATCTGTGTCACAATGCAAGCTGCACTGACATCAACGAGCAGCGTGCACACAGAAGATTATGGCAACAAAATCTCAACCATGAGATCCAGAGGATTATGCTGGAACTTTTAGTCAACATTTTCAGGTTTGTGGTAAAGTCAGCTGTGCTTCTTTACCAAAATAAAACAATCATTTGGAAAGATTCTGTTTGTCTGTTTACAGGGATGTGAGCAGTCATCTGAACTATGAACACCGAGTGTTTCACAGTGAAGAGTTCTTAAAAACTAGAGAGCCAACCGAACAGCTTTTTTACAAACATGTAATTATTAGCTCTTTTTTAGGTTATTGAAGCTCATACTTGTTTATAATTACATTGCTTTATTAGAACTTGTCTGATGGGTGAAAATGTCTTTCCTGCAGGTGCTGGATACACACATCTTCCATTCTTTTCTCCGGGATCGTCTGAACAAGAAAATGGATAGCTTTGCACGAATGGAACTGAGTACACGTTCTGAGATGCAGAGGTAAGTTTTTATGGTCTTGTGATGATGATCTTCAAATTTAGAATATATATATATATATATAAAAATAGTAATATTTCAATATTTAACTTTTTCTTTGTATATTGTGTAGAATGAAGGCTATGCTGGAGATACCACGCAGACCCACCATGCAGGAGATTCAAGCAAGAAGAAAGAATTCAATCACTGAAAGCAGGCTGAGCAGAATGAGTCTTCCTAACTTGGAAGACGATCAAATGATCAGTTTCCAAAGAAACTCACTGTTCTCCAAGATTATGATGTCTGACTCAGGTAAAACCCAGAAAAAAAAATAAACCATGTAACAATTTAAAAGAATGAATCTTGCACATATACCGGTAATGGTTGCTTGAAAAAAGAAAAACACATATTGAAAGAAAAAAAAGAGCATTGTATACATGAAAGACAATAGTGTAAAACGTTTGTTTCAATAAATGTATTTCTTGACGGATTTGAAAAGATAAAACACATGAGTCATATTATCAGTTGCCCCACCGCTATATTCTTTTCCTCTAGTTTCCTATATTTATGTATATGTTTTTCTTTGTGCATCTCTAAAAGCACCCCAAAAATCCATGAAGGAGTTCAAACTTCCAGAATTCCCAGTTTCTTTGACTTTCCACACTGTCCAAAGTTATTACAGTGAACTCATTCAGCAACTTGGAAAAACAATTTTCTCTGTGCAAAATGAGAGCTCCATTCTGCTGGCCAGGTAATTACGTCTGATATTTCATGCCCAGAACTCCCTCCTTTTTTTTTTTTTTCTAACTTTTTCAAAATGTACTTCATCAGTTCTTCTCCTTCTTCTTCTTCTTTCGGCATTTCCCTTCAGGGGTCGCCACAGCAAGTCAATTTCTTCCATCTAACCCTATCTGCTGCATCTTCTTCGGTCACACCAACTATCTTCATGACTTCTTTCACTGTATCCATGAACCCCCAGCTTTGGTCTTCCTCTAGACCTCTTTCCTGATGGATCCAAACCCAGCATCCTTCTTCCAATGTACTCTCTCTCTTCCTCTGTACATGTTCAAACCATCTCAGTCTGGCCTCTCTGACTTTATATCCAAAACCTCTAACATGTGCTGTTTCTCTGATGTATTCATTTCCAATCCTATCCATCCTGGTCACTCCCAGGGAGATCCTCAGCATCTTCATCTCTGCTACCTCCATCTCTGTTTCTTGTCTTTTCCTCAGTGCCACTGTCTCTACATCAAACAGCATGGCGAGTCTCACGACGGTTTTGTATACTTTCCCTTTCATTTTAACTGAAACTCTTCTGTCACTCATCACACCTGATTCTCCACCCATTCAATTCAATTCAATTCAATTCAATTCAATTTTATTTGTATAGCCCAAAATCACAGAATGTCCGTCTCAATGGGCTTCACAAGAAAAAGAGGAATGTATTAACACAAATACACAACAAGAAAAATAACTAACAAATGCTAACTAAACAAGACTAGCACATTAATGCACTTAGACTCTCCTTCTCGGTGAGGAAAAACTCCTAAAAAACCCATCAGTGGGGAAAAAATAAGAAACCTCATGGGGATCCACGTGAAAGAGAGATCCCTCCCCCGGGACGAGCAAACAATGTGTCACAGATTATTGTTTAAATATTAGCTTATTCTAATCTACAGCTAAATATCTAAAGAAGTCAATAAATGTTCTTCATCCTGATGGAAACACGGGGGACTCCTGAGCCTGGAGATGTCAAGTACGGGGATGAGCAGATGTTCTTCATCCTGATGGAGACACGGGAGACTCCTCAGCCCAGCGATGCCCACGGCGGGGATGAGTAGATGGATTTCGTCCTGATGGAGTGGGGATGAAGAAGCGCGGAGGTCTCCTCGGTGTGGCCATGCCCAGGACAGGAACGCAGAGTCCTGGATGGGGCTCTCTCCCAGAGAGGAGGGAGAGAGGTGGACAACATGTGAATTGTATTGTACCAACTAGCAGTGTAATTCTAAATAAACAGACAATTTAGAACAATGAATGAGATAGCAAGCCAGGGGTTTAGGGTAGAGGGTTAGAGTAGGGGGTACGGGGAAAGAGCCAAGACAGTCTGGCAGAGAATAGTAGATAGAATTAGAGGACAGAACCCCAATGTACCATACTTTCCCCAGCTTTTACTATCTAGCAGCCAACTATTAATTATATCAGCTAATTGAATCTGTTTCTATCTGGCCTGTTGATAAGCTTGTTCAAACAGGAATGCTTTAAGCCTCCCTTTAAATGTAGGAACACTGTCTGCCTCTCTCACTTGAGCTGGGAGCTTATTCCATAAAACTGGAGCTTGGTAGCTAAAGGCTCTACCTCCAACTGTACTTTTAGAAATCCTAGGAACCACCAACAGCCCTGCATTTTGTGAGCGGAGTGTTCTGCTTGGTTGATAAGGTACTATAAGTTCACTAATGTAAGATGGAGCCATGCCGTTTAGGGCCTTGTAGGTTAGTAAGATGATTTTAAACTTGATCCTAAACTCAATAGGAAGCCAATGGAGAGACGCTAGCACGGGAGTAATATGATCTCTTCTATGAGTTCCTGCTAATAGTCTTGCTGCTGCATTTTGAACCAGCTGAAGACTTTTTAGGGAAGACTTAGGGCATGCTACGAGCAAAGCGTTACAATAATCCAATCTTGATGTAACAAATGCATGGATGAGTTTTTCAGCATCACTTTTACATAAGATATTTCGGATTCTAGAAATGTTGCGAAGGTGAAAGAATGCAGTTTTACAAGTCTGAGCTATGTGAGCTTTAAATGATAAATCTGGATCAAATAAAACTCCTAGGTTTCTAACGGTGAGGTCAGAGGCCACAGTTACTTCGTCGAAGAAGACTGCTTGGTCAGTAAAAACATCTCTCAGATTTTTAGGACCTACTACAATAACTTCAGTCTTATCTGAGTTTAAAAGGAGATAATTTATTGTCATCCAAGTCTTTATGCCCCTGATACAGGTATTAAGTTTTTCTATATGGTCACTCTGGTCAGGTTTGACTGATAAGTACAATTGTGTATCATCTGCGTAACAGTGAAAATTAATACTGTGTTTTCTGATTATGTTTCCCAGAGGCAGCATGTAGAGCATGAACAGAATAGGTCCAAGAACTGAGCCCTGAGGCACACCAAAACTAACTTTGGTAGAAGTAGAGGACTGATCATTTACATGAACAAACTGGTATCTATCAGATAAATAAGATTTAAACCATTGAAGAGCTGCTCCTCTGATCCCTAAGTCATATTCTAATCTTTGAAGTAAAATGCTGTGGTCAATTGTGTCAAAGGCTGCACTAAGGTCCAAGAGAACTACAATTGAAACCAGTCCCTTTTCTTTGGCTAATAAAAGGTCATTTGTCACTCTAACTAGCGCAGTTTCTGTGCTGTGGTGTGATCTAAACCCTGATTGAAATTCTTCAAAAAAACTATTTTCCTGCAGGTGACGGTTCAGCTGCTTAACTACAACTCTTTCTAGAATTTTGGACATAAAAGGTAAATTTGATATTGGTCTATAGTTGGCCAGAATGCTGGGATCTAAATTGGTCTTTTTTAGAAGCGGTTTAATAACTGCATGCTTAAATAACTGTGGTACATATCCTGTTTCTAGGGATGAATTTATTATAGTTAAAATAGGTTTGTTAATTACAGGTAGCGTTTCTTTGAAAAGCTTGGTTGGAATTGGATCTAAAAGACAGGTTGATGTTTTGGAGCATGTAATAACATCTGTTAGCTCAGTTTGGTCTATAGCAGTGAAACAATCTAATGTTACAGAAGTTTTTAGAGAAGCTTTCATTTCTGCAGCTTCAGCCTGCTCTGGACTAATTGTAGGAATAAGTTCATTCAGTTTATGCCTTATGTTTGAGATTTTATCATTAAAAAATGTAAGAAAATCCTCACAGCTTAGAGTAACTGGGATAGAAGGCTCTATTGTGTTGTTACTGCTGGTCAGCCTAGCTATAGTGCTAAAAAGAAATCTAGGATTATTTTCATTCTCCGCTATTAAAGTTGAATAGTACTGGTTTCTAGCTTTACGCAAAGATTTTTTATAATCTAGGAGGCTACGTTTCCAGGCGTTCCGAGATTGCTCTGATCCAGAACGCCGCCATTCTTTTTCTAGCTTACGGGTTTCTTGTTTAAGAGAGCGTGTATCAGAGTTAAACCAAGGTGGCACTCGGTCCCGTCTAATAACTTTGGAATTTAAAGGCGCGACAGAATCTAGTGAGTCCCTAAGACTTTGGAAAGCACTATCGACATACTGGTCATGAATACTGCGACTAGTGCTGCAAGAGGTATTGTCAGTAAATTCATTTAATATGGTACTAAGTATTGGCTGAATTTGACATTTAAACTCAGACACAGATCGCTCAGATAACGTTCTTCTAAGTTGTGTTTTTTTCATTGGGGCAGACACATTTTTTAATAAAAACTGAAACGTAATTAGAAAATGGTCTGAAAGTACAGGGTTATGAGGAAAGACGCTAAGCTGACTAATCTCTACACCATAGGTTAGAACTAGGTCCAATGTGTGTTTGTGACAGTGAGTAGGTTCATTTACATTTTGTGCGAAACCAACATGGTCTAGTAAAGCAGTGAAAGCATTTCCTAAGCAATCGCTAGAGTCATCAACGTGAATATTAAAATCTCCTACTATCACTATTTTATCAGAATCTAAAACTACACTGGACAGAAAATCAGAGAACTCGGTTAAAAATTCTGAATAAGGTCCTGGCGGACGGTAGACAATTATAAATAAAATTGCTTTTTGTTTTTTCCGGTTTTGCTGGTTAATAGATAGTACGATACTTTCAAAGGAATTATATGTGTATTTTATTTTAGGGGTAAGAAGTAAGCTAGACTGTGATATTACTGCTAAACCACCACCTTTCCCAGAGCTTCTGGATTTTAGGTAGTTATTGTGACTTGGAGGCGTTGCTTCATTTAGCCTTACATAGTCATCTTGTCGTAGCCAAGTTTCAGTTAGCGCTAGTAGACTAAGTTTGTTATCACTAACTAGTTCATTGACTAGAAGGGACTTTGAAGAAATTGATCTGATGTTCAGTAGGCCACATTTAACTATATCATAATTCTGCTCATTGTTACTGAGACTGTTGGTGGTTATCACTTTTAAGTTTCTGGGTCTCACTCCTTTCACTTGTCTTTCTGTGTATAAGCTAAAGCTAGGTCCTGCTGAGCTAAGCCTGTGTTGGGTTTGCACCAGCGCAGAAGGAAGCTCAGAGGAGAGTTTTAAACTACAGCTCTGTGCCTGGGTCTCGTCTCTGGATTGTCCAGCCTGCCTTGCACACGCTTCTTCACCTCTTTTCCACACTCCCCATTGTTCTGGACTGTTGATCCTAAGTACTTAAAATCTTTCACCTTCTTTATCTCTTCTCCCTGTAACCTCACTTTTCCATTTGGATCCCTCTCATTCACCCACATGTACTCTGTTTTACTCTGACTAATCTTCATTCCTCTTCTTTCTAGTGCAAACCTCCACCTCTTCAGCTTTTCCTCCAACTCTTCCCTCCTTTCACTACCGATCACAATGTCTCCTGCAAACATCATTGTACTTCATCATTTAAAGGGTGCAAATTCTACTATAAAACCTGTAAGTTTTGTTAAACTTGTTTTCTTTCACCTCAGATTTTACTACTTGCGGGGTTTGATTAACACAATGTGTTCAAGACGACTGGATGCGCTAAGTGACTTCCAAAATCTTTATAAGACCGACACTGCTATTTTTCCTTCACAATTGGTGAAGTGGTTGGTGGATTCTCTGCATCAAGATGAAAAACGGCAAGCCCAAAGGCGCCCTGAATTGAAAAGACTCATTTTTAAGGTGCGTCGGTGTGAAATTTCATTACCTTTGAGGTTTGACCCTTGTGATTGGAAGTCAGACATGTTTTTATGATTGTGTTCATAAATATGTGCATCTTTTTTCTTCTTTTGCCAGGTAAAGACTGATAACGAGAAGCCACTCGTCCAGGCCGATAATCATGTGAAAAAGTTCGAACTTCCTAGAAATAATTTGCATCAAGATGAATTTGTACGTTGTGTACAAGAATGTGGGATTGTAAAAGACGTAGCAACTATACATCGTTTATTTGATGCCCTCACCGATGGTAAGAAGACAGAGAAGCAGACATATGTAAAGTTAAGATTCTTGGGAATATTACTATGAATACATCTATAAACTTATCATAGACTATTTCCAAAGGTTTTCTCCACATACAATTTTCCTTGTATGAAACATGAAAATGTTGTCATGTAAAAAGTGATAAAGTAAACAGTGCCGGTTCTGCATCAAAATCTGTCTTTTTCCATAAGCTCAGCTAAATAGTTTAAATCTCTCATAATTTAAAGATAAAATTCTGCAGTCACCCCGATGTGACTGTTAAGCAGCCACATAGTATCTCATTTCTTGTAAAAGAACAGCTCAACCACTTAAACTCTCTCTGATGACTCAGCGAAACTCACAAAATTTACAATTTAAACTATTCAGGATGCTGCTGAATCATTGTGGGAAATGCTGCGCTACTTAATTGGAACATTAATAAAAACAAATGAGTATTTTTAGTGTTGTTTAAATTAGCAATCTGCAGAATATTTTACTACAATCCTTTAACTGGGAACCTTAGAGACAGTATGTCTAATTGGTGCGTTAAAAGAAAATAAGCTCACTTAGACATGGCTTTAAAAATAGACTGTATTCTAACAAGCATGTTGAAGGTCACCAAATGTATGTGGACTTTAAGCTGAAAGCTCTTTCCAGGACTGAGCCACTTCTAGAACAATTTTTTTTTTTTTATACCAGCAGTTCTTGTTTCGGATTTTATCTGATGTAATAGGAATCATTCACAGCAAAATAGAAGACACTAGTCAGCTATGCCCGTCGTATGGCAAGGAGTAATGATTTAAATAACCCATAAATGGTTTCATACATTAAGAACAATGCATCACATTGTCTTGCATGGTGGAACTAAATTGCTCTTAAAAAAATAGTCTCTGACCTTTTGTTTGTATTTTTAAACCAAACTCTGCTAATGATGTTTTCTCTGCACCCTATTTACCTCCAGAACATCCCCTCAGTTAATCATTGGCATAATAGTGTAACTCTTTAAACACAACAGTATTAGAGTAATGATGTTTAATTTGTAAATAATGTAATTTAAATTAGACTTCGCTGCACAATGGTGCAGTGGTTAGCACAGTGGCCTTACAACAAGACGATCAGGGTTAGGATGAGGCTTGGAACACTGGCCTTTCTATATGGAGTTTGCATGTTCTCCCTATGTATGCGTGGGTTTTCTCCAGGTACTCTGGGTTCCTCCCACCCTCCAAAACATGCATGACAGGTTTATTGGCTACTATGAAATTGCCCCTAGGAATGAGTGTGTGTGGCCCTGCGACCTGTTCAGGGTGTACCCTGCCTCTTGCGTTGAATCAGCCGCTACCCTGTCAGAGAAAAAGCAGTTCAGAAGATGAATGAATGAATTAATGAGACTTCAGGTCAGCATTAGTGTCACACAAGTGATTTATGAATATTACTCTTCAAAACAAGATATAAACTGTAACTGACCTGGTTTTTGTGAAATATTCACTATGAAGTGGAACATTTACATTCTTTTTTGTGTATCTTTATTGATTGGTTTTACTTGTTACTGAGAATACACAACAGCACTTTTCTACTTGTCTCAGGCCAGTTAAAGTTGATGGACCCCGACCTCTTTCGAGTTTTCTACACTTTCTGGAAAGAAGCAGAGGCTGAAGCACAAGACGTCAACCTACCCTCAGAGGTCATCAGTAACTTGGACAACAGTGAATGTGTCTACAAGTTGTCGTCATGTGTTAAGACCTCACATGGTGTGGGGAAAATTGCTATGACACAAAAACGTCTATTTTTGCTGACTGAGGGACAACCGGGCTTCTTGGAAATTACTAAATTCAGAGACATACAGGTTTGGTTTTGCATCTTGTTTAATATTTTTTAATCATCTGAATTCCTGTTGGAATGAACTTGTCTATTTCTGTAGGATGTCAAGATTGCCTCTGCACCTTTTTTACTTGTTCGGATTCCCTCGTTACGAATTCAGACCTCCAGCAGGCCTGAGGTATTTGAGGCAAATCTGAAAATGGAGACGGAACTCTGGAACCTTGTGATCAAAGAAATGTGTGCTGGACGCAAGATGGCAGACCAACACAAGGTGCAAAGAAGTCTACATGGAAACTCATTACATGCACATTTTCAACTGCTTATGTTTAAACGCTGCACTACTGGCACTTTCTGGCTAAATCTAGTCTGAAGAACGGTTTATAAACAGACAGTGGAGCTTAAATTATGTGGCAAAAAGTAAAAATGTTCTGGCACACTCAATACTGCACATTCAACCAGCTACCCTAAGAAGATTTTTTTCTGAAAGCATTATTCTTATGAAGTCTTAGCACTAGTTGCAACACCATTGTCATAGTTTACGATTAATAAAATAAGCGACACGAGGGAACTTAAACACAAACCTATCAGTCATGATAATGTTGATAATAATCTCATGCATTCTTATGATTTTCATCTCTTCAGGATCCTCAGTACATGACTCAGGCCCTGACCAATGTCTTGCTAATGGATGCAGTCATGGGCTGTCTTCAGACACAGAGATCCATTTCTGCAGCATCAAAGTTGGTTTACTTTGACAAAATCAAGCATGAAGGTCTGAGCTGAATTTTTTTTTCTTTTTCCTTTGATTTTACCTGAAGTCAATGTGATGATTTAAAATATTTATTTCCACTAATCTAAACACACTCAATTGATTAAAATGATCTACTAATTTTTCAGGGGATTATCTTGTTTACGTTTTGTTAGTGCACTTGCTGTCTCTAATTTGGGCTTGAGAACAGCAACAAAATGTAAAACAGTTGGACAGGTATTTTGTCTTCATTCTTCAGTTTTGTGTCTCTTTCTTATTAGTTCCTATGATGGTGCCTAAAACTACCTCAGAGACTTTGAAGCACAAGATCAACCCATCCCTGGACCTGGTAGAGGCACAGACAGTCCACGTATTGCTTTATACTCCAGGTAACTGATAGAAAAGTTTGACTAGTTTCGAATGATAGTTTGTTGTTTTTTCTTATTGTATATATCTACTAATGTGTAGTTTGGGGTTATTTATACCTTATCAAGTTTTCACTCTGCACTCACTGTCACAAGTTTTTATTGTAAGAATTAATATAATGTCAATTTGGAATGTTCCTTTAAAAAAAAAAAAAAAAAAAAGCTGGTTCAACCAGATCTACTCATTTGAATTTGTCCAACAAAACCAAAAATATTTTCAACATCACCGACTTTCTTACTTCTTTCTAATTCAAATTTCTTTTCTTTGTTTAATTGCAGGTCAACTAACTTGCAATGAGTCCCAGGGTGAGATGAACCCAAAACTGTGGGTTGCTCTCAGTGGGGGTAAAGTGGTCGTATTTGACGCAGCCAGCTGGTCAATTCTGCTCGACTGCATTCAGGTTGGAGAAGCACAAGTGGTAAGAAGCCTGTAGGGCTAAGTCATAAAGATGAAATAAAATGAAACATCCATCAGACTTATTAAATCTGATGATCTACACACAACACGTACAACAGTTTGCACGTATTACTATTAATTATTCTAGGGAAGAAAGATCTTCTGTTTGTGGTGAAACTAAACTGTGACACAATGTTCTGTGCAGACCTGCATGATGGGGCTGGTTCATGGACAAGTGTGGATTGGTTCTCAGGACTCAGTCATTTACATAACTGATACACAGAGTATGTCCTGCAACAAACAGCTGACTGAACACCGGCATGAAGTGACCGGCCTCCTGCTTGACCCCAGAGATCACCACAACAGGTTTACAAACACATTTTACATGCATAAATTGACTTTAAGAAACACTGTTTTTTGTTATTGGGTTTCTCTGTTTCCTAGCCAGCACACCTACTCCTGCAGCTGTGATGGAACAATCCTTCAATGGGATTCCTTCAGTCTTAAAGTAAAGAGGCAGTTTCACGTCACTTGCGAGCATCTTTCCACCATCCAAATCTATGATGGGACTTTGTGGTGCTGTGAGTACTCATTGTCTACTATTCAAATTATTTACACCTCATTTAACAAGGTGGCATACTTTTGTATGTTTTGTTTTCCACCTACATTTTGGTCTTTTTAATCTTAGAGCGGCATTTACTTTTGTATCTACCACTTCTTTTTAGATATACAGGCATGTGAGAAAATTAGGACACCCCATTAAATAATCAGCTCTTTATTTAGAAATGGTTCACATACCAATATCCAGCCATGTTTATATGTATTTTTCAAAAAGAAAGTGATTTGATTGAAATTTAACAACAAAAATGAACATTGTTTGACAAATCCAAAAAAAATAAAAAAAAAATAAAGTATGTATTTTAATGGAGGAAAAAGTTAGGACATCCTACCCCCTAATAGCTAGTGTTGCCCCCTTTGGCTGATATAACTTCAACGAGACGCTTTTTGTAGCCTTTTACCAGTCTCTGACATCGATCAGGAGAAAGTTTGGCCCACTCCTCAATGCAGAATTCTTTTAGCTGTGATATGTTTGAGGGGTGTCTTGCATGTACAGCCCGTTTCAAGTCACCCCACAGCATTTTGATGGGATTAAGATCAGGGCTTTGACTTGGCCATTCCAGGACTCTCCACTTCTTCTTTTTTATCCAGTCCTTGGTGGATTTGCTGGTATGCTTTGGGTCATTGTCTTGTTGCAGTATCCAGCTACGCGTCAGCTTTAATTTTTTGACAGATGGTTTCACATTTTCTTCAAGCACCCTCTGATACACAGTAGAATTCATGGTAGATTCTATGATTGTGAGCTGGCCAGGTCCTGCTGCAGCAAAGCAACCCCAAACCATGACACTGCCCCCTCCATGCTTTACAGTTGGTATGAGGTTCTTTTCTTGGAAGGCTGTATTTGGTTTACGCCAAACATGTCTTCTGTTGTGGTGTCCAAATAATTCAATTTTAGACTCATCTGTCCAAAGAACCTTATTCCAGAAGTCGTGGTCTTTGTCTATGTTCTCTCTGGCAAACTTCAGTCTGGCCTTGATGTTTTTTTTAGAGAGCAAAGGTTTCTTCCTTGCACAGCTCCCATGCAAGTCACACTTGTGCAGTCTCTTTCTGATCGTAGAGTCATGCACTTTCACATCGACAGTTGCCAGAACTTGCTGTAATTCCCTTGATGACACTTTAAGATTTTTCAGGATCTCTTTGAGCATCTTGCGTTCTGCTCTGGGGGGTAAACTTGCCCGGATGGCCAGATCTTGGCATGGTGGCAGTTGTTTTAAATGTCCTCCACTTGTAAATAATTTTGCGAATGGTGGAATGGCTGATGTTAAATTCTTTTGAAATCTTTTTAAATCCTTTGCCAGACTCGTAAGCGGCCACAATCTTCTTTTTGAGGGCATCAGGAAGCTCTTTATACCTCACCATGGCGCTCACCTCAACATCTCAACTGTCAGGGCCACACCAAACTAAATCTGAGGTTTAAATAGGGCAAGGCCCCATTCAAATGCTGGGTAACGATGTACTAATCATGTGCACCTGACGTGATGCACCTGTTTGGGATTTTCAACATTTTAAGAGGGATAATATAGGGGGTGTCCTAATTTATTCCTCACCAGAAATTGCATTATTTTTTAATTAAATTTTACAGAAAATTTTAAAAAGGCTTTTCTTATTTTTTATTGTTTAATTATGTTACTTGGATCCCTGAGTCTAATTAAAATTGACATTAACTACCCATATGTCCAAATATATTTTAAAATACACAGGATTTCATAAGATGTCCTAATTTTTTCACATGCCTGTACTTGTCCAGGAACAGTAGGAGTTTGTGATGAATTGTGTTAAATCAATTTGTTTCCGTGCAGGTTGTGACAACAGTATTGTGGAATTGAAAAAGAGTGGTGTACCACAGAGGAGGTTTACACTTCCTGAAGAAATGCAGTGTATTCCCAGAAGTTTCAGCTGCTTCATAGTCTTCCCAGAGGTGCTTTTTCATCTGATATTCACTGCAAATGCCAAAAACGATATATTGTAAAATATTTGGCTCAGTAGGAACATACCGGTAACAATTTTGCTTGTTTCAGCGAGGACAGCTGTGGACTGGTTGCTCAAACTCAGTGGAATTATGTCTCTGGAACATTAATAATGCCAAACGTCCTTTCAAAAAAATTTCTCTGCCGGGGAGTTCAGGAATCACCTGCATGATCCGAGTGAAAAACCAGGTGAAGTATAAAAATATTGTATGTACTTACTCTTTTCATTTATGTTCTAGGAAGTTGCTGCAGGCTTCCTAGAGTAAAAGATCTCAATGTTTTTTTGTATTCCAGAAAAAAAAATTGCCCTAATGAAAATAACAGATTTTAAAAGCATCTATCATCTGTTAGCTATGATATTTAGGGCACTCATTTTTCAATTGTTCCAAGGTCAACTAATTTGTTTTATTTATCCTTGTTTTGTTGTCTCAGATCTGGGTGGGCTGTTGTGGACAAAGCTATGTTGGAGGTCATTGTGATGGCCAGCTGCGAAGCCAGGTGTTGGTGGTGGATCCAGAGAGCCTCACTGTGGTTAAGGAGCTGCAAGCCCATTCTGACAGCATACAGACACTTTGTTCAGCTGAGAACCGTTACGTCCTCAGTGGATCTGCACGGCGTGATGGCAAGATCGCCATCTGGAAAGTAGAGTAAAGAACAGTATAAAGAGACAAGTTATTTTTTAAAAAATGGACAAAGTGCAGTAGGAAAAGATGAAAAGAACTGAGAAGAAAGGAAAAAGTTGTAAATGTTCCTTCTTATAATGTTAGTTTAATTTAAAATGGCAAGGGAAAAGAAGCATGGCGTAATTATATAAAACAATGGATGTTTATTTCACAATGTGTTTAAACACTAACAAGCTGCAATATTTTGGTGACATTAAAGGAAAATTCCAAATTAAAATGAGATCATGAGAGAGATTTGTTGCTTGTGAATTGACATTTTTTGTTGGTATGTACAGATGCATTGTTGCATTGATATTAAAATACAATATAATGTAATCTATCATTTATAAAACATGCTTATATCTGATTCTGTACTGTATAGGGTCATGTTGGCCCTAATTTCTGTGTAATTCTATTATTAATCAAGGATCAAGAATACCTTTATTAGTCCCACAATGGGGAAATTGCAATATGCAACAACATAGGTATAGAAAGTCAAGTACAAAGTACATACATTATATAAAAAAAGAGCTAAATTTAAATTGAAAATACTTTATCCCCAAAGGGAAATTTGAGTGCTACAGTGCAAAACAGAAAACAGAGAAACAAAACAAAACCAAAGAAGAACCCGCAACAAAAAAAAAATCAACCATACAATCAAGAATTTATTGACATATGCACATTGAATTTTTTTAAATGTTGTGAATGGCAAGTAGTTACAGGTTTGACAGTGAAAGGGTAAATAGTTTGATGGAGGACAGCAGAAATTATTTTCTGTACTGTTCCTTTGAGCAGGGGGGTTGCTGAAGCTGCTCTTCAGATGATAGATAGAAGCTTTATTAATCTCCCACAGAAGAAATTCTGGTGTCCAGCAGCAACAGAAATCAAGTACATACTAAAGGACAGAGGGAAATGAGTTCTTTACGTAGTGAGTTCTTTACGTTGTAATGGAAGTTTTATATTAACCAGTAGAATTTAGCAAAGATTATTAGTCGAGTATTAAAATCTGGATATTTTAGTTTCTCTTGATGGTGTAACAATGATCCTGTGTCTTACTATGTTTCTTTGTTGTCTGGAATGCCAGATGGTTTAGGGAGTGTGAAGAGACAGGCCACCAATCTCCCCATCCTCCACGTTTTATCACATTCCGAGGTTGAGATTACTCTGAACTTTAGTTGAACTGTTTAGGGGCAATAAACTGGTAAACTGGCTTTGTTCCACCACAACTTATATTTACATTATTACATTGAAACTGTGTATAACATTGTCTGACAGCGCTCTTAAGACGCTGTAGCTGCGCTAATGCCTGTGTGGGCAAGATATACTTTTTCTGTGTCCAGGTGTACCCTGCTCATGTGAATTGCCGACGAACACAGCAATTGCACCCTCCTGGTCATGAATGCTGTCACATCAATCAACTGTTACCCCTGCCTGGAAGAGACATCTAGAGAAGAGAAACTCCATGAAGGACTGCAGCAGTTGGACTGTGGGGCGGGGGGCATTCTGATGACAAACTGATAACAGAATAAAAACCCTGTGTTACCGAGCCTCGATGCCTCTTCAGCTCGGACGGGAGAAGGCACACATCATGTGCACCCTAAAGAGGTTGATAAGGCCGGGACGTCTGTATAATTTAATAAAAATAGATTTAACAGTATCCTATTGAATCCTGGTCATCCCTCGATATGAATACGCTGTGTAGGACTAGAAATAGGAAAAGGGAATAAATCCTACAATACTAAATTAATAAAAACAACATACATATACAATAAAATAGGACGCAGTTCCTTCAAGATACATCTGATCTATAAATTGCCTGAGGGCTGAACGACCTCCTAAAGCGCTCAGTCCTGCAGCGCTGTGAGAAGAACCTGTTACTTCGGGTTGTCTTCTGGGTCGTGATAACATCATGTACAGGGTGACGAGGGTTATTCAGGATACCTTGCATTAAAGCCCTCATACCCCCCTTCAAAACAGCTCCCACCGAGTCCACATTTCTCCCCACCACAGATGCACATTTCCTTATCAGTCTGTCCAGCAATAGTCTGTCCAGCCTATTGCTGTCCCTTGCGGCCAAGCTGCCTCCCCAGCAGACGACTGCAAACAGACTGATAAAAGATGTTCAACATGTCCCACACACATGAAAAGTTTTAAGCCTTCTTAAGAAAAACAGCCTGCTCTGTCCTTTCTTATGCAGGACCCGAGCCTGCTCTGACCAGTCCAGTTTGCTGTCAAGGTCCACAGATACATGGAGGGGTTGAGAAGGATTTAGCACCTTATAATTTTAAAAAGATAAAAAGATAAGTGTATGCATTGTAAAAAATAGCCGGGACCACAGTGCTAACCACTGCGCCACTGTGCAGCTCATAAATTTGACATGGAAGAAATATATAGTACCTTGGTATGTAAGTCTCATGGAACAAAACGTGAATGTTTTCAGCCAATCATTGCTGCGTCCGCAAGGGACCCACTCTGACGTCATTGTGCTGCGACAGCTCTGTCAGACTCTCCATGTGATAATATTTCATTAAACCTATTCATGTAAGGTAAGTTATATTTATTATAACATCATGGTTTTTGAAATATCATTACACCTTTCTAGTAAATGTTTTTTTCATGTTAAATGAAATACGAGACGTATTTCTTTAGTGTCGTCTCCCTTCGTTCTCTATTTTCATGGCAAGGTCAGGTTTTTTTGTTACTTAATCATGAACAGCATCTCATCCCGTCTGTCAGAAATATTAGCAGAAAATATTTTACTCTCAAATATGAGAATAAGCAATCATTTGCTTCGCAAAGACTGCAAATTTGTGTTATATACTGGTTATACAACCACTACTTCCTGCTTCACTGACTTGTCCATTTATACATTGGTTGATGGTGAGTATTTGGTAATCTGAGGTTGTTATGATGTTAACACAAACACTGTTATTTATGTCTTAAATTTTTTTTTCTAGATCAAATGCTGGAGACTCACACAGACTACTGAGTTGCAAACGATTGTTTCTTTCTGTCTCCATCTAAACCCCCATCTTCTCTGAGATCCAATGGCTGGTCGCCTCCTCTGTAGGTGTACCCGCCTGCTGAGCAGATCCTCCTCTACTACTGCTGCTGCACGTCTGCCTACACTTGCAGCAGGTCCTTCAGAAGTACCAAGAGCAAAGAACTGGTCATGGGTCACAGAAAGGTTATTGTGTGAAAAGACAGTTACTAAGGAAGAGTTTTATCCTACTACGCCTGTCCGGTCAATACTGGATGAGCTAATAGAAAAGGCAGAGGCACCAGAAGATGTTCTAGCAGCTTGGGAGCAGAATGGTGGAAATGGGAATCAAGCTTCGTTCGCCTTGATGAGGTGGACTCAGTTGATGGTGAAGACGAAGGGAAAACTTAAGGAACAACTTCCTGAGCTTCTGAAAGACACAAGGCTTCTGGATATGATGAAAACTTTATCTCGGCAGGTGAGAGTGGCCTATAATTATCAGCAGAGCCAGAATCAAAGCATATTAGCATCTTTTTGCTTATGTCTTGTATTCATTTCATTAGGTGTCTACTGTGTGGAACGGTAACCTAGTGACGGTTTTACGAACTCTGTGGATCATGGGCGTACCACCAAACAATGACGTGCTGAGTTCTGTTCAGACAGAGGTGTTATGGAGGGTTCGCAGGCTAACATACAAGCAGTTGGGCTACCTGGTTGACTGGGGAGCAAGACAAAAAGCACCACCCGACACAGCAATAGTGCAATCTGCTATGAAACAGCTGGAGCTGCGGTGGACTGAAATAGCTGATGCCAAAACCGTCAGTGCACTGATATCCAGAGGAGAACTCATATCGCCAAATTTAATGGATAGACTTGAAGACAAGGTAGAATTATAATATTGAAACATACACACCTGCATACAAATATGTTAATGTATGTCCATGTTAACATTTCAAAAGAATAATGGATCCAGAATGTTGTAGATGTTGGTACCTTTGCTCCATAGACAGAAACTTTACCAATATACTGTATTTGTATCTTCTTTTTTTTACCTTAAGGCCTTGGAGTTAGCTGAGACATTTTCAGCCGAAGAAATTAGAAAAGTGTGTGCTTCTCTGGCAGCTCGTAATCGTAGAAGTGTCTCACTACTCAGGGCTATGTCCTATCATCTCCTTCAGAAGCCCTCTGCAGAATTCACCACTCCACTAATATTGGATATTGCCTTTGCATACGGTAATAAATCAGTATCATCAAACATCGATAGTCCCTCTTAAAGTTTTTCTAATTTAACTTGAATGAATTGTTATTATATAAGTGTCTTTGTGTTTGCTTTTTTTTTTTTAATAGGGAAGTTGAATTTTCATCATTCTCAAGTTTTTCAGCGACTAGCCAGTGAGTTGTTACCCAGAGCTTCTGATCTTAGCTCCAGCGATGTCACACGCTGTGCCAAATCCCTGGGATTCCTCAAATGGCTCCACTTCCCTTTATTTGAGGCCTTTGCATTGGTGAGTGTCCAAAACATTGCTGATTTACTTACTTTCAAAGTGCTACATCTGTATTCATCTTTTAAAACGGTTCATCCAACTTGGTGTCACCAGCAGCTAACCTGACTACTTCAAAGAGAAATTATGCTATTTTCTTTTCTAACGTCACACTTTCTGTTTCTATTTGTCTTCACCAGCACTACGTGACAAACAGCAAGAACTACAGCACTCTCCAGCTTCTCAATCTTCTCATGACCTTTGCCAGAGTAGGCTTCCATCCCAGTAAAGATGAGGAGTTTTTTAACAAGGTACTATTCATGATTGACGGGATTAATCTAGTTTTGACTCCCTGTCAAAAGCATCTAATTTACGAATCAAAGTTGGTCAAATTAGTCCATTTGTAGATTCTTTGCATTTTGGGATTGCACAAAATACTTATATTGGATATTACTTTAGACCAGAAGCGAATGATGGTTTTATCACTGTACTTTTGTGATGAGCAGAAGGTCAAAGATAAGTAGACAAAGTCAAAATAATTGGTAAATAGTTTGTTATTTATCTTCTATACCGTTTAGCACACTTGTCACGAGGGTGAGCGGAGGTACAGCCTGAAAAGGTTGCCAGTTTGTTGCAGGGCCATCTATCAGACAGACAGACATTCATACACACTGGTAATTTCCTAACGGCACTTGATCTCACATGTATGTTTTTTTGGAGGAGGGCAGGAAACCAGAGTAGCCAGAGTGAACTGGTCACTCAACCATGAACACATACAAGCTTTTTTCTTTTAGAAAATTCAATGTCTCAACCCCCAACCTTCTTTGCTGTTAGGCTAAACAACTATTGCGTAGCCCTTGTGAATAGTTAATTACAGTAACTTTTTGTCAGTGCTAGGCTTTGTTAAAAAGATGAAAAAGACTTTTATGGCAAATTTATGTTTTGTATTTATGTTATTTTGCCTTAAGGCTCACGCTGTCTTGGAGAAGCACCTCGCAAGCCTTGACCCTTTTCTGCAGACGGATGTAGTTTGGTCTCTGTGTGTGCTGCAGCAAGCCAAACCTCACTACATTATTCCACTTACTCAACAAAATCATGTCAATAAACTGTCAGGTGAGAGATGCGGCCAGATGTTGTTCTCGTTGTCGTGTGTAATCACATTAAGTCACAACTAAAGTTTTTGTATTCAGGCTCACACATTACCAAAAAAAAAAATTAAACAACCTCATCAGTAGTTTTGAATTAAAAATAAAACTGATTTTAAATACTTTTTTGCTGCTGAAGGGGAAGAAAATTTTGAAGAAGAAAACTGTGCAAACAAATAGCAATCTATATGTTTTAAAAAAGTAATGAAAGCCCTCTAAAACGTTTGAATTTTTTTTTAACAATTTCCACACAGTGGATTATTAAACTACTTCTCTATTTCATTCCAATAAAATGTGAAATTCAAATAAAAAAATCAAAAAGTAGATGTTGAATCCTTCATTCCGACTAAAAAAAAAAAAATGAATAACATCTTACTGACTGCAGAAGATTTCCAACCTTTTCACACCTTTGTTGTATTTTTAAAGAGCTATTCAAATATAAAAGACCCTGAAACTAGACAATTGTCATAAAAAGTTTACATTATTTCCCATCAGCAGTTTAAATTTTAGTTTGTACTAAAATGGCAGCACATGACAAAAATTCACTAATGGATGAATTCTGTACCCTTTCATTCATAATTTTTTTTAATGAAGACCTTTTTTTTAAGATGCGTTTGTTCTTTTGTTTTGAATGAAATGAAACAATAAAATAAAAAAATAAATAAATAAAATTCTTTATCTAAGACATCTTTTCTTTTCTTCCCGTAGAGGGCAGCCCAGCTCGGGTGAACAACTATAAACTGAAGCTGTTGCATATTGCTGCCACTCTCCACTTAGAGCATACCCGCTCTTCAGATTCACCTTCTTCACCTAGTGCCCTGTCAGTCCCAGCCAACACGTCCTCCCTGTCTGTCCTGCAGAGCAGTCTGAGAGAGGCCCTGCAGGGTTTGGTGGGTGGAAAAAAAGAGGCCCTTCGTACTGGAGTAGACACTGTATACGGATGGACTATTGGTACTGAAGCCCGTTTATAATCAAATTATGAATTTGTTCCTTGTTTACAAATCTTAACGTGTTCTTTTCAACTAGATGGTGAGATAGTGGTGGATTGTGATAACAAACCAATCGACAACATATCAACTCTGAAAGCCCCTCATTTACCAAGTGGAGGAGGAAATCATGAATTACCTGCAGGGGCACGGAGGTGGGTGTATTAGGGGACCGTATTGTTTTTTTCTGGGGAGGGTTTACTGATTTTGAAGATGCTGTTATTTTAGGTCATCCCCATAACATTGATTATGATCAATTAGTATCTTATCGAGAATGTTTTAGTCAATCTCATGACGTTTGGTAGTCTGATCTCGCAGCATTGAATTTACGGTGGACAGGTACCTTTTTATTTAAATAATTGCTCCTTTCTGGATAGATACGGACGTGACGTTTGTAATGTGCCCCAAACAGATAGTGTGGTCTAGAAAACTGAGTTTAAAAACAAACTTATCCCGTTGGCAGGACGGTCATCCCATCTTTCCCCTCAATACACGTTATAAAGAAGTGATTGACTTCTGTTTTCAGCTATCAAACTCCAAACATAGCCTGGACAAGAGGCTTGTTAATGTCACAGCATTTATGTTTTGTTTTAAACTTTTTCCATATATAAGGCGCACCGCATTATAAGGCGCTACAGTAAAGGCTGAGGTTACGTTATGCATTCACTGGTTGGGAATGTAAAAAAAAAAAACATTCAGATAGGTCAGTCAAACTTTATTAACAATTACAAAACAGCTTTCTGTTTTTACTCCCAAAATGAATAAACAGCTGTTTTATTATTTTCTCCGAGATAAAGTATTAGTATTTTCGTGACACAGTTTATCTTCCATTGGAGAAAATCTCTGTTTAGTCTTACTTACTTGACGCAGCGCATCCTCTTGCTTCCTCCACTTCCTCACCATTGATTCATTGATGTTAAACTCTCTCGCTGCGGCTCTATACCCGTGTTCTACTGCGTAATCAATCGCCTTGAGTTTAAACTCTGCGGTGGAACAGTGTCTCTTGGTAGGAGCCATTTCCGGGTCTTTACACAAACACACAAATGGAAATAGGTGCGTTCGAGACGACACAGTCGGACGCGGTTCTGATCAGCACAGATCGGTGCGCAATGCATGCCGGTTAGTTTTTGAATACAAAACCTGACCGGCATGCATTGCGCACTGATCTGCGCCGTTCAGAGCTGCGTCCGCCTGTGTCATCTCGAACACACCTAATGAGACGCCCTTTCATATATCCCAGCATGCACTGCGGACTACTTCTTCTACGGGGGAAATGGAGTCGGCAGCTGCTTACCGCAGTTGCGATACCTGTTGTAGCTCAATATTAATCCGTATGTAAGGCGCTCCAGGTTAAAAGGCGCATCGTGGACTCTAGAGAAAATTTAAGGTTTTTAGGTGTGCCTAATAGTGCGGAAAATACGGTAATATTATATAATAACCACTATTGAAATATAATTAATAACGTGTAATGCACTCAGCATCTCCAATGGTTACATGTACATATTTAAATTTACTTTCAGTAGATCTTTTTAATTTTTTTATTTTCTTAATAGTTCACTTGCTGAAACAGAGTGTAGGTTTTAGTGCTTTCACTCCTCTGTTTTATTCAATATTTGTGTTTTTTCTTTCCATGTCTTTTGGATTTCAGACTCGCTTACTTGGGTTGGGAATTTCCAAACTACGGTTCCAAGAGTCGAGAGCTGCTGGGACGTTTTGTCATGATGAAACGGCATCTTCAGCTGGCCGGCTTTATCACGGTGGAGGTGATGAGAGTGGGAGATGGGACATACACATTAAAGCTGGGTCCCACAAGTTTCTAATAATAATAATAATAATGCATTGAACTTATATAGCGCTTTTCTAGACACTCAAATGCGCTTTACATATGCATTATTCATTTACTCCATACAACCATTCACACACATTCATTCCTGATGATGGGAGCTACCATGCAAGGCGCATACCACTATCATCAGAAGCAACTTGGGGTTCGGTGTCGTGCTCAAGGACACCTCGGCGTGGACTCTGGGCGGGGGATCGAACCTGCGACCTTCCGGTTACGGGACGGTCGCCCTACCCACCGGCCATTCTTCCCCCAGTACTACTACTAAGATTCTTTTAGCAAACTTGAAGATAGATTCAGTGATGGTAAAGCACAAATCTGTCAGCTGTGAGAGTTGTGCTTGACTATCCACAGAAAACATCTAATCCTTTCGGAGAGATCCGTCTCAGGTGCTGCAGTATAAATAGACCCGGGCTTCATCTAGGCCAATCCAAGCTCTGTCTTTTTCTCATCTAGGACAATCTGCTTAGCTGCTAGTTTCATTCATTGTGTGTTTGCGGTGTTTTAGTGTTGACTCTTATCCACTTTGCAGAAAATCATACATTTTTGCCCTCTTTATTCACTTATAATACTCCTGTTTTTCTCTCTAAGGTGCCGTATTATGAGTGGCTGGAGCTGAAATCCGAATGGCAAAAACTGGCTTACCTAAAGGATAAAATGGGAAAGGCTGTGGCCGAAGATATGGCAAAGTGAACAGAGGGACATTCGCAGATTCAGCTAAATGAGAGCATTCCCTGTTTAAATGAAACCACAGGGAATACACACTTCCACCTACGTTTGCACGCTGAGCAGCACGGCAAAACTATAAAGAAAAAAGAAAACATATTTTGATTTCGGTTTCCTTGGAAACGTGGGGTTTTTCCTGTTTCCATAGTGATAACCAAAGAGTTTTTGAGAGTGAAACAAACAGTAACAGATCATCTAAAAAAACTCTTTACTCATTAAATAATTTTAAAAAACAGATGTACATCAGGAACTAAATATACATATTATCAGAATGTCATTAAGTTATCTGTGTGAATGGGGTCAACTTATAATAAAATAAATAGTTATTCACACTTTTATTTTTCTGTCTTATTTCTTTAAGGATTTCTTTTTTTAACAGAGTTGTCCTTAACCCCGAAGCACCCACTGTTGCAAATATGCAACACAAACTTTCATCACAAGTTTGATATATATGCTACATAAATTTGTTTCTGATTACTTGTATTGTTGTTTTTAAATTGTAAACTTGTGCGTATATCATGAATTAAAAGGTATTTTGTCTTTTTAAATCAAACCCCAGGAAGTCTAACGACCACCATGGTGGAAATTAATGGGGATCCTAATAATAAACAAATATGATGAGACTTCTGAACAGATACTTTTGTCTAGGTTTTTGGGGCTAAGGAGAAATATGATGTGTGTGTGAGGGAATCCCTATTCTTAGTATGTTCTTAGTATAATAAAATGTACCATTTTTGGGGAGGATAAAATTGGTTTGCTTCGATTTTTATATATGTATATATATTTACAACATCATAGGCTGTATCAGATTAAAATAACATAAAATGTCTACCTTGTTAGCATTTGATTCCTGAACACTAAATCTGATTCTTGATTGTCCCATTAATGGATAAACTAATGGACTGCTGGAGGAAAGCCTTGACTGCACTTCCTGTATTATATTATTTGGACATGGTATATGATCGACTACTTTTTCAGTGAGTACTCAAACAGTTTTTCTGTTCTTTTGTCTTCCGCTTATCTGGGTCCGGGTCGCAGGGGCAACAACCTTAAACGGGAAACCCAGGCTTCTCTCACCCTGACAGCATCCTCCAGCTCAACCAGGAGAATCCCAAGTGGTTTTCCAGCTATCTGTGAGATATAGTCTCTCCAGCATATATACAACAGGGCCTGCCTCTGGGTCTCCTCTCGGTTGGACGTGCCCGAAACACCTCACCAGCGAGGCATTCGGGAGGCATCGTAACCTGATACCCAAACTACCCCATCTGGCTTATCTCAACCCAGAGGCTTTCTAAAACAGTTTTTTAATAATTAATCATTCTTTTTTTTTGTAGATTAAAAATCCAACTTAAAATAAGGTGTTTTTTTTGTTTGTTTCTTACTAATATCCTGTAAATACATAAGAAACAAAGCCATGCAGAGTGTTACAAAAACACAGTAGATTGTAATTTTTGTTTTAAAAGAGATGCCATTTTAAACAAAATATTAAAGCGGTTTTTAATTTTCAATTGAAACATTTGAACAAAAAATTGCATTCAACATAGTGTTACCAGCAAAGGGATTAATGAAAGCATTAATTATACAATTAGGTTTGGCACCATTATACACTTAAAAATGTTCTTGTCAAAAAAAAAAAACAACCTAGGTAGAATAGGCTTTTATAACTAAAGCATAATTTTGAATCAGATCATTGTTCAACTTGTTTCTTTTATAAAAATTTATTCTACAGACTCATTTCTGACCACAGTTGTGGAATCCTTACAGAAAAAAATTCAGAACAGTTTTATAAAAACTGCTGACTAATATAAGTAAATATTTCCAAGGCAAGAGATTTGGTGATAATTTTGCTACATGTTTTCTCCTTTAAATATTCAGATTTATCTAACCTTTACTTCAAATTTCTGCTCAGGATTTACATTTCTATTCCTGAATAGTGTTCAGGTGGCTTAAAATCTTTACAAACTCTAATCATAACCCACAGTTTTTAATCTTGAAATTTTAATGAAAAGCCTAAATATTTGGAGTCCCACTGGGCAGTATTTTTGTACCACTGGTTCTTTTACAAACTATCCCAACAATACTGCGTGCATTGAGAATTCCAAGTATACCTTGATGTATAAATGATACTGGATACTGTTGATTGAAAATAACTTATTATTAAAGTTGTATTTTCTTAATTGTAGATCTTTTAGAGCTTAATTTTAGATGGACATTAGACTAAACAGGTCTTTCATTTCAGATTAGTTTCTGAAACTAATCTGAATCTAGTTTCTCATCAGCTTTTTAATTATTTTTGCACATTGCCACTATCTCTGTCAGTTTTGTTTTCTTTTTGTAATTGTATGTTTTAAGGGGGATTTTTGGGATCCCTCAAAATTGGGATGTTGCATTTCAAGGGAAACTCAATAAATAAATAAATAGATGAATATGTTTTTCTGAAATCCCCTGGCTTTCCATGAAATGTAAGACTCACTCTTGTTTTTGCAGTACAGCCTCTCTCCTTCAAGGTTGGGGCAGCAGAGAGATGAGCACAAATCTGCTGACATCATCTCTCAAGATCCAGTTATTGCCTGGATGGAAGCAAAGGAGAGGCAAGGAGGGGGAGGGTGGCCGGTCAAGAAGGAGAGAGACACAGTGAGGATGGAATAGTAGGAAGGAGGAGGGAGGAAAGCAAAAGCTGAGCATCAGGAGAAGATACTGCAGCTCCTCATACAACACACACATATTCAGATGAACAGGACTAGTGGATTTCAAAACACACGCCCACAGCAGCAGCAGCAGCATCACTGCTCTGCACCACAAAAAGACAACAGCCAATTTTTCATTTTCTCTTCTTTCTTTTCTCTCTCACACACACACAGACACGTGCTGTAGGGAAGATCTGAGTGCTGGGTCACCCTCCCCTTCTTTTATTTCTCTCCCTGTTCACCTTGCCTCTTCTGGCTGTGTGGTTTATTATTGCGTCAGAGCCGGAGAGAGCCAGCAAGAAGGATGCCAGGAGAGAGCACCCACAGGTCTGTTCCATCTGAGCAGCATCCAGAGCATGGAGCTGAGGACCCCAGGCTCCCAGGAGCAGGTAGGACTAGTTGGTTTGGGGTGTGGATAAAGAAGATTGAACTATTAAAGCTGTTTAACATGAATAAATCAAAACTAGAGGTTGTATAAAATAGGCACAACATTGGAACAATAATGAGCAAGTTAAATAGAAGATAACGTAAGGGAGGATTCCATGTGCAGAAAACTTCTGCAGTCTTATGTCCAACTTGACTAAGCTTTAATTTAGCACCACATATGTTTCTAGAATAAACTATGTGCTGTTCACACTTTCTGAGAAGAACCACCATGCACTGGCTTCATTCTGAACATCTCCAAATTAGACATGTCTTATCTAATGTGCCAGTGGACCTATTATTTCTTTGTCAGATTGTCTTGCCTAAATGCCCTACCCTATTCTTATCAAAGCTCTGGCCCACTTTTTCCTACTTTTCACCCCACCCTTCACCCTCAACTCTCCTCCCACTTTCCATCTTTATCCCACATCCGAATGCACGTCGCACCAGTTTGGTGAGAGATGTGCCCAGTAAGGGGAAAGAAGAGCCTACAAGCTCCTCCCTATCCCCCAGCTTCAACAGGACCATGACACAGCAGCATGGCAAAACCTTTTGCAAAATACAGAAAAAACCTCTATAACATATACATAACATTTGAAAATTTGATTAATATTGAAGTACAAATGATGGCCGGTAGTGCAATAACAGTTTATTGCTCTTTTATAAACATTTTTTGTTAATCAATGTTTTAAAGTTACTTCTTTGACTTAAATATTGTTTTTCTTTATTTTGCATGGGGTTCTATCTGAAAATAAAATAAAAGTCATATGGCAGACACAACTCTATTCTTACATGTTGAAAAATAATGAAATTAATGCATGCATGTTGCAAAGCAACATTTACTATGGTGTCTGTTAAATGGAGTCATGGCTAACAGCAAGGCCACCCTTGGGGGTGGCACTGCAGCCTCTGTGACGCAGCTCCAGTTTGCTCAACTTGCTGCGGTCTGCTTCTAATACAGCAAACATGGTGCTTCATATCAAAGCGTTATAGAAACCTATAGGAGCAGGAGCAGGAGCAGGTTGAAACAGCTCATTAAAGGCAGCCCTTAGCAACATGGCAAAACAGTTATGTGAACACTTTGAGATGCAGTCAGTAAATTTTAAAATAGCTTAACTCGTTTAAATGAGAGATTGCTGCTTGTTCTGACAAATGCATTGTCTCTTTTTCTCAACCCATATAAAAAATGTTTGCAATTATATTTGATATGAATATTTTTTAACCTGGACATTTAATTGTAGTGCAGAGGTTGCTTTTTTCACTTTCACTATCCTTCTTTGTAGCTCAACTCAGCACACGCCCCAACACACATTTAGCACAATACCGAGGCAGTGATGAGGCAGGACGGTTAAGTGCTGATGTTTGCATCTGACACTACACTAGTCAGGGCATGATGGCTGAAGGAGCACAGGGATAAAAAAGGTTTAAGGTGGGAATAGATTGAGGAGACAGGTGTGGAGAAGGACAGGAGAACAGATTAAATGTGGAACTGTATCTTTATGGTTGGAGGAACAAGACGTGTGCACATGTGTGTGAGAAAGTGTGTGTTTGTGGTTGGCACTGAGCTAAGCTACTTTTGTGTCACAATCCCCAATTGGCAAGTGGATTCGGGGCACCGTGGCAACAGTTCAATTAGAAAAGTGAAATAGAATGATCTTTTTTTTTTACAGGACAACACTTTGAAGCACACTTTTTCAGAAGATAAGAAGTGAAAGTAAAGTTTTTAAATGATATTATTAAGTAAATTAGTGATGCTCCAATATCTTGAAAAGTAATATTTTTTTAGTTTTACTCACTCTATTCATCCCTCACCGGGGAAATTAGTGTGCTGCACTCCTACACTGTAGCAGGCTGCCACAATGGTGCCAATAGTGGGAGAAACGGGGGTTAGGTGTCTTCTCCAAGGACCCTAGTTGTGCACTCAGTGGGATGCGAACCCATGAACTTCTGGTTGACTTCCAGTCCACGGGTGAACGCTCTAACCACTGAGCCACCGTCTCCCCTTTTTCACCATCTCCCCCATCGTTTTATAATAAGTACAATAAACACATAAAAAATGAACATTTTATTTGAGATTTTCTTTTTTGTGTGTTGCACGGTGGTGTAGGGGTTAGCACAGTAGCCTCACACCAAGAAGGTCAAGGTTTTAGTCCCAGATTGGGGGTGAGGCTTGAAACACTGGCCTTTCTGTGTGGAATTTGCATGTTCTCCCTGTGTATACGTGGGTTTTCTCTGGATACTCTGGTTTCCTCTCACCCTCCATAAACGTGTGAGTTTAATTGGCTGCAACAAAAATAGCCCCTTGGTGTGTGTGTGGCCCTGCAACAGACTGTGGATCTGTTTGTGGTGTACCCTACCTCTTGCCGAGATAGACTCTGGTAGTCCCTGTAACCTCATTAGGGATTAGTTGTTCTTTTTCTAAACTCATTTGCAACACTACAGATCATATTTGGGCATGTTAGTTTATCTGTCAATGTAGTTATTGTAACTTTTTCTAATTTCCAAAAGTGAAATAGCTATTTTTGACAACAATTGTACTGAAATTATACATTTCACATGATAGGATGTCCTTTTTGTTGCTTTTGGCATTTTTTTTGTTTGAATTTAATTAAATTTTTCTTACCCTTTTTTTTAGTCACCTTACTTCTTTATTTTTTTCTCAGACATGACGAGACACCCATCAACTGACTCCACCCCGAGTGAGAGTGGCTCCTCTCCCAGTGACAGTGGTTCCAGTCCTTCCCCCAGCACTCCACAGAAACTCCTCCCAACATACACTTCTCCATTTGGGCCACGACTATTTCATGCATCACCTAGTTCATCTAGTTCTCCGAGGCCTCAGCCGGAAGGCTCCGACCATCGCAACACACCAAGACTGTCTGGGAAGCTAGGTGGTCATGGTCCATGTGGACGTCATATACCTGTGAAGATGGAGAGAATAAAGGTGTGGACTTGCATGAGTTTTTTTTTTTTTTTATTTCAAGCTAATTTATGTTGTATGCCATTGTTAAATTTATAATAACTTGTCAATATGTGTTTTGTTCTTTTGTCAGGTCCTGACTGGTTCTGAGGTGGAAAGTGATTATCAGGAGCCACAAACCATTGGCACAAGGGTGGTGATGGGTGAGGAGACCCTCTTTAAAACAAACGCAAATAAGAAAGGGAATACCCTAGCGGCATCATGTGGCCAGGCCATTCCTTTGCCAGATGTTCCAAGATTTTCACCATCTCAGTCACAACTAAAACAGAGACATTTCAAAAACAGTAAAGATGAAATGGAATCACAAGTACCCAAAAAACTAGCTGATCAGGAAAAAGATCTCGTACAGCCCTCTATACCACCATCCTGTTCTTCTACCCCAGAGCTTATTGGAAAGGATGGTAATCTAATGGGTCTCAACAAAGAAAATGAGACCACCTCCAAAAGCGAAGTGCCTTCAGACTTTTTTTCTGAGATGGCCTCTCCAGTTTCTTTATCTTTCTCAGAGCCAGCCTTTGCTGTTGACCCTTTAAGAGTGGGTGTTCCTTCATCTCTTGACCCAGATCTTTATTATACCGCTCCTTCTACGCCAATTAAGATGGCTACACGCTCTTCACACCTCAAACATCATTCGTACCCCGGGACCCCTGTCACTCCTCTCTCTCCTGGTTCTCCATCTGACAGTGAAGAGCTTTGTTCTCCTCTCACTTCTCCTTCCGGTTCTTATATCACAGCAGAAGGAGGCAGCTGGACATCCTCTTACACATCCTCTACCTCCCCTTCCACATCTCCCAACCTCCTCCTTTCAGAAGAAACACAAGAGGCCCCAGCTTGCTTTGTGGGCTCCCTATCTGAGATTGGAGATGTAGTTGGGGAAGAACGGGGACGATCGAGTATCGAACGAGAGGAGGAAAGGCCTGTGGATTACTGCTCGTATCATTCTGGGGATTTTGTCAGGAATTCACGGATAGAAATCACAAACACAATCATTCCTGAAGAAGACGAGGCTCTGAAAGGAGAGGATATGAATATTAGCGGGGAAAGTTGCCATCCTTGTTGGATGAATGATAACACATCTCCAACACGGAGCAGCAGCAGCAGCGACTCACAGCAATTTGGGGGAGACTCTGAAAGTTCATTTTACCCACTGGAAGAAACAAGCTCGGACAGAACAGATTACTCTGGGCCAGTCCAGATGGGTCTGACACTCCAACTTGAAAAATGTACATCCCAGAACAATTATGGGGCTAGTCATAACCAACCAGAACTTCCCACTACTTTGTTGACTCCTAATATGGAGGCTTTGACTTCTTCTTCTTTCAGCCCTGAATTACCCATGCACCCCTTTGATGCCTTCTGTCCAGGAGCCTTTAATACCCTTGGTCCCAGATCTTTCCTACTCTCCCAGGCAGCATGTCCTGAAGATACACTCGATGAAGAAAGGATGATCCCTGCCTCACTCATCTCATTTCCCATCAACACCAGCCTAATGTTCAGGGCTGACTCGATGGAAATAACCCTCTTCCCCACAGAGGAAGAGGATGAAATTGAAGTCAATGAGAGAAATGAAAGAAGTGATGTTGATGCATATGCAGCAGGAGAGGAAGAAGCAGATGTAGAAGATGGTGATGAGGATGAAGAGAATGATTACGCTTATGACGAAGATGGAAATGCTGACGTAATTCCAGATAGTGATGAGCTGAACTGTAGAGAAGAGAACAGGAATGGACTGGATGAACATGAAGAAGAAGCTCTAGAGCTGAAAGATGAGTTACAGGAAGAAGAGGATGATGAAGAGCAAGAAGATGATGATGACGATGAGTGTGAGATCCAAGGAGCTGAAGATCTTTCTGATGAGGACAGTTCAGCGTCTTTTCTTCATTCACTATCGGAGACATCTATTAATGAGGGTTTAGATGAATCCTTCTGTTTTCAAGATGATACAGATGACTCATTAGATTCTGCTTCTTACAATGGAGAGGAGGATGAACGTTTGTACAGCACTGAGAGACATGCGCAATCACTTGAACCTGTACCGACTGATCGGGCTGAATCGACTGGAATGCAAACAGAACTGGTGCAAGAATCAAGCCAAACTGAGTCTTTGAATGCACCATGTAAGGATACACCAAAAGACCAGCCCCAAGCCACTGTTTTACATCCTGAAGATACAGAAACAAAATCTGTGGACAAACCTGTAATACCCATTCCCCAATCAGACCCTATCAGCGAACCAATAAAAGCATTGGAAGAGATAAAATCTTTACATATGGAATTAAGGGCAGGAAAACCTGTTGATGACCCTTGTAAGGCAAACATTTGCCAGCCAAATCCAAACTCTGACCAGAATGAGAATAAAACACCACTTATTGTCTCTGACGAATCACCTGACTTCACCACTGAATCTCAAATAATTCCTTCTTTTGTCCAGGAAAAAACAAACCAAAACAGTTTAATGTTTCCAGGAGAACCGACAACCGACAATCCAGTTAAGAAGGTTGACAAAACTAAAGAACCAGAGAAAGACTCTTTCAAATTGCTCATTAAGCCCCGTCATTACTCAGAAAGCCAGAAGACCATAGGAGCAAGTAGAGTTGCATTGTCAAAGTCTTTCTCTGGTAATCGCGATGTGCCTGTACGAGAAGAACTGACGATCAGGAACAGTAAATCTGGCTGTGAACCTCACCAGAATAAAGGGAATACTTCAACTCAGTCAATAAGTACAGAGTGCAGAATCAATGAAGCTGGCTCCCCTCTGAAGATAGTAACTCCTACTAATGACTTGAATAAGGGTGTGTTTCTTTTGTCCAACATTAAAGACCCAAGTCCCAATCCAAGTAATATTCCTGTCTCCGGATCTCCAGAAGTAATCTCAGAACTTCCTGAAAACTTGGCTCTGACTCCTGAACACTGTGCTCGAGACTCGGCTCAGGAGAACTTAAGCGAGAACATGCTGAGTACTGATGAGGGAGTCCTAGGAGCTTTTGGGTCTTCACACTCTCCACTTGCTATTTCACCCAAAAGGGAAAATTCAGAAACTGATTCGAGCAGAGGAAAGGACCCTGGAGACGGGGCATGGTGTGACGTTAAGACGGGATTAGGATTTGACCTTGGTTTTAGACCAGGGGCTGAGTTAGGTGTTTGGGGATTGGGAGAGACCCTGTCTTTGTCTCTGAGCAAAAGGTATGAATTAGAGTCAGAGAACCTGCTGATGTGCAATACAGAAGGTCAAAGCACTCAAACAGCTATGAGCAGTGAGCTGTGCAAAAACTATGAAAATGTTCTCGGTTCAATTCTTGATGAGGAAGAGAACAACAGCACCAGTGAAGAGAAGAAACAAATGGAAAACAACTACATGGATGAAGAGGAAGTTTCTCAGTCTAACTTGACCTGTTGGAAGTCTATTGAGGAGATCTCAGAAGCAGGAGGAGGAGAAGATGGAAGCTCCAGATTTCCAGAGGATAATATCAGTAATTTGAACCCAGAAAATGATGATGACAATACAGGCATAATAATGCAAGACCCATGGCAAAGTATGAAAGACCCAGTTTTTGATTACGTGGGGGTATATGGAAGTTTGAATGCCCTTTCAGAGGATATAAGGCCACAGAGTCTGAATATCAATCCCAGGAAGTCTTTATCCAATATTCCTCTTGAAGAGATAACTCTTCAAGGTCCCGAAAAGACTGCTGGTGAAGAGCAAGAACCAACAAAGAGCCCGGTAAATCAAACAACAGACACAATACAAACACAAACACCAAAATGCTTTTCAGCATTAACGATTGATACAAACATGGATGCACCTCAAAGTGCGAAAGACTTTGAGACGCTTACCAAAACCAAATCAAAATCTGAAGGTACTCAAAGAAGTCCATCAGTCTATTCAGAGAGCAATTTCTTTTCTTTACCACAAGGATCGTTTGGATACTTCACACCGAAGTGCAAATCAGATGTTTCCGGCTCAAGAGGTGCTCATGAAGACAAAGTGGAGAACAAAATTTTTCTTTCAGAAACCGAGGTACAGCAGCCTGAGACTAATGACCAAAGTAAATGTGATACAAGGAACAGAACTGCTAATGAACCAAAGACTAAAGATGCCTCCAGAGAGCACGGTGGTGTTTGTGTTTCAGGGGAAGATGATGTAGATAGCAGAGAAAATAGTGGAAGAAAAAATAACCAAAATGAAAAAAAATCTTCTAAACAAGATGACTCGGAGCACTTTGCACACACACCCAAGACTGGGCTTTGCACAGATACACAACTTGCTGCTACGAAAGGGAGGAGAAGGAGACAAAACAGACGCAGGACATCTCTGACAAGAAAATCTACTGATTTTAGTCCTGAATCAGTTGACGATACAAAAGAATATCCATTGGTTTTGCATGCTGCAACAGATGGATTGTCAAAGGAGATGGAGGAAAGTTCCAGAACCACAACAGGGTCAAATAAAAACAACAATATCTCATCATCAGACAATCAAATGAATACATCTGTAGAAAGTAAAGATAAACCCCATAGACCCATTAACCTCAATGCTGTCGAACCGAAGCAATACTTTCATCAAAAGCCAGAAGTTCTTGACAACAGGCCACTGACCAACACCCTGAGAGGAATCACAGTCGACATAAACGACAACAACATTGAAATGGACTCCAGCCAACCAAGTTCAGCATCACACTCTATTAATTCACTGTCTTTCTCTTCCATGTCTTCCTCCTCCTTACCTTGTGCCTCAGCAGAGCCAGAGAATGGCCTTTCCACACCTATACAAGAGTCCCAACCTGTCCACTCAGCCCAACAAGAATCCATATGTACGACCAGTTCTTCCCTTTCCTCTACATTGCCCACAAAACAGCAACCACCTGACTCTGGATTTTTTTCAAAGAGCAACCTCCAAGAGGCCAATGAAGTTTTTTCTACTACATCAGCAGCTTCTGCCACAAGTGTCTCTTACTCCTCAATGTCCACTGCCATGCCATTAAGTTTGACCCGGGCCACTCAAGAGACAGGGAGTCCAGACTCATTATGTGTTCCGGGTTCTTCTTCTCTTTCACAACCACAGTCCTATTTACCTGCTCAGACTGCGGTCAGCACCCAGTCTCATGAGCCAATCAAAGAAAGTCACACATGGAGCAACCCTGGCAGGTGCAGAGGTAAGCAAGAAAATGTATTTGAAAGATTTCACAACTCTAAACAGATGAGGTGAATTAAAAAGTTATTTCTTTTTCTTTGTAAGGTTCATCTTTGGCTGAAGAGGAGACAGACAGTGAAGATGATGATGGATGGTTTCATCAGGGTCAAAGATCTCAGTCCAGAAGTGTTGTGGGAAATAGAAATGATTCTGGACCTGTCAGCCAGAAGGAAATTCAGCCTTTTTCTACTCATCAAATTGACAAGCTAGCAGTTTGTCCAGTCAACCACAACTACAACGTCTCCGAGAAGACTGACGTCCATTTAAAAAATGACTGTAAGTTTATTTTTTATTTAAAACTTTCCAAAGCTGAAAAGAAATGGCATTGGATATGCATTGGAGTTTATTTTCCAGTTGTAGAATTGATGACCTTGGACTGATTTCACATTACAAGTCACATTCAATGGTTTTATTTGTATTTTCAGTGACATTGGTTTCTATAGTGATGAGAACACCGTGCCTCTCTTGTAAACAGTTTGCATTTTTCATCCTCCTTGCATAGCTTCCATGTTGCCTTCCTGTAATGAGTCTGAAAGTGAAGGTTCAGTGCCGGAGATTGAAGAGTCAAGACCAATAAGACCCCTGGAGCCACAAGTACGTCATTTTGATACCAAATAAATAACATTAAGTTGTTTTTTTAAAAATGCTTTTGTGAGTAACTACCCCTGTTCTTATGGACTGTTTTTTTTTGTTGTTGCCAATATTGTTTTATTTCTTGATATTCTTTAAGTTGAACTTCTTTGTTCTGATTTTGTTTTTTGGATATTGTCTTGAAAGCCATATTTGTTCCTGTACTTACGTTAGTTCATGCATTTGGCTTCTTAACCTGAATTTCCCCATTGTGGGACAAACAAAGGTATTCTTAATCTTAATAATTTTCACTAAAAAGAGTCTATTATGCTGAACTGTGAAATCCAAGCCTTTAATTTTGGAAAATTTTGAGTTGTTTTTCCAATTGCAATGTATGTTTTTAAACGTACAAATCTATAAGCCTGATATAAACAGAATAATACACAAGCACTCACAGTATTGCTGTGTATGATTACTAATATTTCTTTTTTGTTTCAGTCTATTTCTTCTGCAGATGATGGGTTGAACAGGCCCAAACAGAGCCGCAGTGAAAAGAAGGCTCGCAAGGTAGAATCAGAATCAGCAGCTTGGCTTTCTTCAACTGCCGCAGAAAGTACATCCTCTGCTGGGCCTTTTTGATCAGGGAGCTGATGGATGGCTCCCACTTTAGGTCCTGTGTGATGGTAGTGCCGAGGAAGCGGAAAGAGTCTACAGTGGTGATGGAGAAGTCTGTCAGTGCAAGGGGGGTAATGGGAGCTGTGACTTTCCTAAAGTCCACGATCATCTCCACTGTCTTCTGAGCGTTGAGCTCCAGGCTGTTGTTGCTGCACCAGGACACCAGCCGGTCTACCTCCATCCTGTAGGCCGACTCATCGCCATCAGAGATGAGCCCAATGAGTGTGGTGTCATCTGCAAACTTGATCAGTTTGACAGAGTCATGGCTGGAAGTGCAGGAGTTGGTGTACAGGGAGAAGAGCAGGGGAGAGAGGACACAGCCCTGTGGAGATCCTGTGTTGATAGTCCGAGAGGTGGAGACATTCTTCCCCAGCCGCACGCACTGCCTCCGGTCTGTTAGGAAGTCAGTAATCCACCTGCAAGTGGAGTCAGGCACGTTGAGCTGAGAGAGCTTGTCCTGAAGCAGGGTAGGGAGGATGGTGTTGAATGCAGAGCTGAAGTCCACAAACAGGATCCTGGCATAGGTTCCCGGGGAGTCCAGGTGCTGCAGGGTGAAGTGGAGAGCCAGGTTGATAGCGTCGTCTACAGACCTGTTGGCTCTGTAGGCAAACTGCAGAGGGTCCAGAGAGGGAGAGGTGAAGTGCTTGAGATGAGGGAGGACCAGGCGTTCGAATGACTTCATGACTACAGCCGTAAGCGCCACAGGCCTGTAGTCATTAAGTCCAGTGATACGGGGCTTCTTGGGAACAGGAACGATGGTGGACCGCTTGAAGCTTGAATGCACTATCTATTACAAATAAGGAATTAAAAAAGAAATTAAAACTAACAATGAAACTAAACTCAATGACCCTTGTGTTTAATTTGTGTGATACTATTTCTATCTGTCTTTTGCTGTATGTAGGCCATGTCTAAACTAGGTCTGAAGCCGGTCCATGGTGTGACAAGAATCACTATTAGGAAGTCCAAGAGCATCTTGTTCGTTATCAGTAGACCAGATGTATTCAAAAGCCCTGCATCGGACATTTATATAGTATTTGGAGAAGCAAAGGTAATTTTTTTTCTATTTTATTTGTGAAAATACACCTTTGCTTCAGCTTGTTCTTGTCTTTTTTTGTCCTTCAGATTGAGGACCTTTCTCAGCAGGCTCACAAAGCAGCTGCAGAAAAATTTAAGGTGCCTGCGACATCCTCTCCTTTAGCCCCAGCCATCCCACCAAGCCTCACTATCAAGGAGGAGAGTGAAGAGGAAGAGGAGGAGGTATTGACTATTAAATTTTTTTGTGTTTACATCATTTTGCCATTTAAAAATCTCTCTCTACCCATTCATTTCTGTTTCCTACTCATCAGATGGATGAAGGAGGACTTGAGCAGAGAGACATTGAACTTGTGATGGCTCAAGCAAACGTGTCCAGAGCCAAGGCGATCCGTGCACTGAAACACAACAAGAATGACATTGTGAACGCTATCATGGTGAGGGTGGAGAAAGGAGGAGGAAAAAGGCAAAGAGAGCAGGAGTGTGGTAGGAGGGCAGATGGTAAACTAAATAATGCGTCACAGCCAGTGAGCAAAGACCGGAGGGGAGGGCAGAGGAGGAAGAGTAGAGGACAAATGATGCAAAGAACCAACTTGTGGAGTCCCAGATATCTGCAGTGTTGGGGGACATAGTAATCGCCACTAGAGGGCTGTATCACTCATTTTATGGGAGCCCACTGAGCCGCAATGTACACACACAGGTGCACACAAAAAAAAATTACAAATCTGAAACTCATTTAACACATTCATATGGAACTGTCCTCAAATAGAAGAAACAGTTTTATGATTTTGATTTAGTTTCTAAGGTCAAACTACACTGTCCACTAGATGGCATTAACAACTGTGTTGTTATTATTATGGATAAATGGATATGGATATCATCCATAAAAAGACACAATTAAGCAGTGTCAATTATTTTAATTTAATTTCCAAAATCTTCTTTTGAACCATGCATTCCTAATGGTGTTGCGGGGGTGCTGAAGCCCATCCGGTCTGATTCAAGGCTAGAGGCAGGGTACACCTTGAACAGGTCGCCAGTCTGACGTGGGCTACACATAATTTCCAAAGTCAAGTAGACAAAAAAGCAATGAAAACAAAATGACAACTTGTGTTTTTTTTTTTTAAAGTCAGTTTGTTCTTTTTAAAAGGATTGTTTCACAACTTTTTCATAAATAATAATGAGACCTACTTTACAGGAAGTAAGTTTTTTTCAATCAGCTTGAAAGAGAACTTTACTTGGCATAATTCAAGTGAATGTTTTATTTATGAACAATGATCTAACTTTTTTGTTAGTTTTTGGTTTGATTTTGTAAACTTATATCATAAGGCCAACTACATTCTCATTGATGAAGTAAAAAAAAGTGCAAAAACTCAATTTTCACTAATGCTTTAGTGACTTGACTAGGTTTCCTTCTCAAAACCGGGAAAAGAAATATTATATCAAGGTATATCAAATGTGTTGATATAAACTATCAACATGAGCATCATTAGTGTAACTAAAATGACTATCATATTAACTCATGTTAGTGAGTTTTTGCATCAACTCTTTTGTCAGGGTTAACAAATTTTCAGTAATAGATAAAACATCTGATTTCAAACGTTAAATTATTATTATTATTTAATTGGTTTGATTTTATCTAATCTCTTTTTTTTTTATTTCCAGGAGCTGACCATGTGAGTGAAACCTGGAAACAAAGACTCCTGACTCCCTTATTCCAGCCTATTAAAGCCTAAACAAGCTGATTCTTCTGTATTGCTGCTGCTGTATGTTGCATCCCGGTAACTGCTAAATAAAGTCTGTTCCAGTCTGGGATTTGACTACATTTTGACACTGCAGTCATTCAAACGCAAAAACACACAAAAGTTTAAAGAACAATAGTGCTTTTTCAGAATTAGTTTGACAGCTTTATAGTTTCTCTTATGATTAAAAACAGATAGGAAATTGTTTAAATGTGAACATTATTCTCTTTTCTTATTTCCAAAAAAAAATTGAATGAATATTTAATGTGCCAAGCCAATATCAAATTAAAACACCAACTGAATACTAAATTAGAATAGAAATGAATCTATTTCATGTCCAATCGGTCATTTTAATTTTTCTATTCCTTTCTCACACCAGTGTCATTCAGAATTACGGAACAATCACACACGAGCAGATGCCAAATTCATTTCAAACAATCCATCTATTTTATTATACAAAAGTTGTTAAAAGTGCAAAACACAAAGTAGACCTGCTTTCCTATGAACACACCCTTACACACACATTCCAGTCACATACAGTCATCAGGGTCAAGTTACATTAACCACTCAATGCAGATGCATACTTTTTTTTTCTGAATTAGCTCTGTTCTTACGTAATTGCACATGTAAGCATAAGCTGTGTTTCATAAAATATAAAAAACAAACATAAATGGAAGAGGCTAATAACACATTTCACATAGCATAGGATTTACATCTCATGAAACCAGTGGAAATGTTTGTTAGTAAAACCACACAACATCAATCCTTTCATTTTGAACAGTTTAACATTTAATGGTCCATCTTCGAATGACAGATTTCATCTTTTGAAGAGATTGCGACATGGATTTCCTCACTGTTACAGAGGAACTGCTCTTGAGGGGTGTCTTCACTCTAATGTTGATTGGCTGCTCCTCTCTTTGTACTCTTTTAGGCCCGTGTGAAATAAGAGGGATTCATTTCTTCTCAGGTGCTTTTAGCTGGGAGAACATTATTCTCAAAGTGTCCCTGGTTGGTAATATTGCCAGCTGGAAAATATCTGGCCACCACAAAGGAGGAACCATCTGGTACGATAGCTTTACCCACACCCAGCTTTGTGGTGTTCTTCCACACCATTGCTGTAAAATGTCCTAAAAACACACACACAATCAGGAAAGATGAAAGCAAACAATAATAAACAACAAATTAGAAGCAAATTAATGCCAAAGATACTATTGTTTCTTATAGATACAGTACGTCTGTCTGTCCAAGGGAGCTGTGTTATTCTCTGATTCAGGGGTGAGCAACTCCAGTCCTGCAGGGCCGGTATCCTGAACGTTTTTCATGAGTCCTAATTCTTTCCTCATGTCGGTGGAGCTATTCACATTATCTTTCTGTGACTGAACATTATGAATTAGTGACGTACTCTGACCTCTAAGTGATCTGATTCATGTGCGATCAAATTACACCAACTCACACATGTTGCCATTTGTGGTCGAGTGAAAGGCATGTGGAATAATTACAACAGCCTGCATACAACATGTCGGTCTGCAGTTATTTACAGGACTCAAGTGTTCCCTAAGTTACCTTTTTGGTGGTCACTCAATCAGGCGTTCACACTCTAACTTTGGTACCAGCAGAACAACCTCCCCCCACTCTTGGGTGAGTTTCTCATTGAACAAAAAAATGTCTATACAAGCAGGTGAAACTATACATGAATATGAGGCAAGACATAAAACAGAAATTCCCAGACACATTTTATAGGGAGCCTTACCAGTGCCTGAAGAAAATCCAGGAAGATTGAAGTTGTACTGTTTCACTTCATCATACCACCGATCAGCGACATCCTTCCCTGCATGAGGATCAGAAGAAAAGCTTAAAAAGTTAACTGAGAGCTCAGTCAGGGTAAAGAGTTAAAACCAAAAATGTAAAAGAAGACATCCTGTTTGGTTTGGAAGTCAGTGTTTAGACAATCAGTCTTACACAGAATTACTTTGTGTATAATTTTGCTTTTACTGTCACTATCTGTTGATCTGGTTTTAAGAATTATACTTGGCTGCGCCAACATATTTGTATAGTGAGTCATAGTGTCTGAAATAAGCAAAAATGTGTTCCAGCTGTGACTGCAGATGTGGACATGATATTCACTTTAGGGCATTACAGACTAAATTGACTTTTCTCAACAGAAGAACCTGTCTAATGTGACATGTCTATTTCTCGGTCATGTCCAAACACATATAAAAGAATTACCATACTTAAAAGTAACATCAGCAAAGTGTTTGAAAAGCATTGATGGTTTACAGTGTATGTATGTACCAGTTTGATCATAGGATGCCCATGCCAGATTCTCTCCACAGCTTCCTCTACTGGACTCCACGCTGTGTTTCAGAATCCGTGTGCTTGCCAAACTTTCAGCATAACTGAGAAAAACATTGAGCAAGTTTATACTGTTGGTATTAATACAACGTGACAATGCATGATAGCAAAAGACACTTTTACAAATTTGCCCCATACATACACACACAATCATATTGAGATATGTCTTGCTTTTTGGAAAAAAAAAAACCCACATCGGATCGATAGAAGTTTTGTGCTTTAAATCCGGAATTTTAGAAGTTTGTAACAGTAAGAGCGACAGCAAATAAAACCTGGATAAAAAACTCCCACCTAGTTTACTTTTTAATTCTTTATTTTTGACGCAATCCTGGATGTCTGTAAGAGCACGCTTGGCATTCCTTCTCACATTTACAGAAATGTTGTTTGAAATGAGACTATGCTAAATGGATAAACAGTCTTCTTTAAGATATTTTTTACTCTGGAAAGACTAGTAAAAGTTTAAAATGATAAGCTTAGAATAGATCTAGCCCAAACACTTCCTTCTTGTTTATTCACTGAGTTTTTCTCAAACTGTATAGAAACTCACTTTAAAAATCTTCCTCCCAAATCTTGTTGCCAAACCCATTAAGTGTCACATAAGAGATGTTTTATAGTCCTTAGTGCTTTTAATTGCACATCAGACATGACAGGTTGTTTCATTTGATCTGTTTTTCTTCAATATCAAAAGAAAAAAAACATTTAAAGTAGTAACTCTGAGTTTGATTGGCCTTGATATTCGACAAACAAATCCAAGTGAATAACAGCTTTTAAACGTTTAATACACAAATAGATTAAAAAGACTGACGTTTTGTGGTGATTACATTTGACAGGCTCAGCTGGAGCAGGTATCCACATGACTTTGCCAAAGATCTATTTACATAGTCAAAGCTAATTAAGTATTATATTAGATTTTTGTTTGGAAAAACCCACCGAGCTGCCTCTTTGCTCAGCTTGCTGCTCAGCTTCAGTGGAGGAGCCTGGTGCTTCTTCCTATACTCATTATGGCATTGCAGCACTTCTTCAGCAAATTGCTTTGAGGCTGAGAAACAACAGAAGACAGAAAGAGTCAGTCACCCTCTGAAAGAAAAGCCATAATGATGCAACAGAGCTGAAACCCAAAGGCTGACTGAGTTCAGACTGTAACTAACAACTTGCTGATAGATGATGGAGCAGAATACATCATCCAAAAGCATCCTGCTAACTCCCACGGTGCCTATCACTCACTGGCCTTTTCATAAGTCCAACAATCCCTCGAGGGCTCATACAAAGGGTACATTCTAATAGGCACAGTAATACAATAGTAGGACAGATGTTGTCTGTCTTTACAAAGAACTTTACAAGAGTTGGTAAAGATTGTTTGAGATTTCAGGAAAGAAATAGGATAAGAATTCATCTTGAAGTTTAAAATTTGCTCTTGATTACCTTAAAATGTGGTTTAAATGTTTTCAGATTTAGAAGCACATTGTCGATAAAAGTTATTGTTCATAAAAACCAAGAAGTTTTATATCTAAGTTACTTCTACTTACCTGATTTTCCCATGGTGCAGACAAAAGGAATGCCAAGAAAGCCCAGCAATACAGGGTGATTCTTTGCCTTTATGTCTTCTCCTGTTTTTTACCCCCACTTTTTTCTTATTCCTTTAGATTCAACTGCACCACTCCAGCTACTGGTGCAAGTTTTTCTGGTTTCCTTATTTCCTGAGTTCACTTAAACTTTGCTAAGTTAATCATTGCACATCATCTTCCTGTTTCATCATCAATTTTAGCATGACCTGACCTGCCTCTATTGTTGCCACACACACACTCACTGCTAACTGAATGCCAGTTGCTATCTTTATGGTCCAGACAAGCACACACACCCTTTCCATTCCAGAAACTGAAAGGGGAGCCCTATTAGTTTTGGTGACATCATCACTGTGAGACATGTGCCCTTATATAGCTCAGGGAGTTTTCAGTTGCATAGTAGCCACAGTGAATGTTACCCTTAGCAACTGTGGTTGGGACCAAATGGCATTTACTCTCAGTCCACATTGTGGGATGCAGCATTGTGATGGATAACTTGCTCTAAGCACAAAGACTTCTTTTCTCTGAGCATTTTTCACTTCTATCTCTGTGTATCTTATTCTCCTTTGTTCATGATCATAAAAGTAAATCAGAGATTTTGAAATCCTCCTGGTTAAAAGGAACAATTGGTCCAGTGCAACTGATCTACTAGAAAAATAATTTATTTCTTGTCTCCATTGAGTGTGGTATATCATCCCCACTTTCTGCATTTACAACATCTCTACTGTGATACATTTACCATAAAAAAAGACATTTGATTTAACTGTGACAGAACAGCTTGCAGTTCTGCCAACAGATGTAGCTCATATTTCACTTTATGGCTCATAAGTTTGACTCAAATTGCTTTGGTTCTGTTTGTACACGCCACAAATTTTGCATTTGTGAACAAAAAGACTGTAGAAGACTATTTTGCATCTATGAAATCACAAAAAAAGTTTAGCTTTGAAAAGATTGTTTAAAGGTAAATGAGACAATAAGTTCTGTGAAAACCTTGAAAATGGGTGATTTTTTTGAAAAGGCAAAATGCAAACTTTAAGCATGCTCTGCTTTTTGTTCCAAAAGTTTAAATGCAAAAATTAATGATAGAAAACAATAACATTTTCCTTAATAAATTCTACTCTAAACATGACACTAAAAAACAGACAATTGCATATAAAAAAATGTGCTGATATTTATTTTATGGGCATACTAATAAAAATACCCCCACCCCCCAAAAAAAAAGACTCCTGGCTTTGTAAATTATTGCACACTGTTAACATTATTGAAAACCATTTAAAAACCCCTTATTATCAATTTAAGTATTTTTTCAATGTGGGTCCAAAATTAAAGAGACACCATATTATTTTAGAGGCAATAGAGATTTTCTACTGTTTAATATTTGTAAAACTTGTAAAAGTTCTGTGTGTCTGTATGTGGTGTGAAACTTTAGAATGGTCTGGATATTCATCTCAGAGAATGACAAAATATTCATAAATTCAAATTGTTGCAGGGCACATGGTCTGGTTATTGTATGACAAGAATCAATCCCAGCACTGACACCAGCACTGACACAAAACTACTCTCTTATCATTATCATCTGATCATTGCTGTCCACAATTACTGTATCTACTGTTTATTACTAACGATCAATTCCTACATTTTTGCAATATTTTGTAAGATGTAAATTCATCAAAGACAGCTCATATTTTATACTAGACGAATGAGAGATATTTAAAGTACTTTTCTTCTTCTTTTTTGGACATATTTTTTAGACAACAATATTTTCTGCTACTTTTGTACGGCTGTGAAAAAATATGATTCTGTTTTTTTGGTTGAAAATTGATGCTGATTGTTTGCTTGGCCAAGACTTCTTCTTCTTCTTTCGGCATTTCCCTTCAGGGGTCGCCACAGCAAGTCAGTTTCTTCCATCCAACCCTATCTGCTGTATCCTCTTTGGTCACACCAACTATCTTCATGTCTTCCTTCACTGTATCCGTGAACCTCCTCTTTGGCCTTCTTCTAGTACTCTTTCCAAGTGGTTCCAAATCCAGCATCCTTCTTCCGATGTACTCTCTCTCTCCTCTGCACATGTCCAAGCCATCTCAGTCTTGCCTCTTGAACTTTATCCCCAAAACCTCTAACTTGTGCTGTTCCCCTGATGTACTCATTTCAAATCCTGTCCATCCCAGTCACTCCCAGAGAGATCCTCAGCATCTTCATCTCTGCTACCTCCATCTCTGCTTCCTGTTTTTTCATCAGTGCTACTGTTTCTAGACCAAACAGCATGGCCGGTCTAGAAAACAAGTAAAAACATATCATAATAGGCATAGTTTTCAGCAACAATGTTGACCCAGTTATCCCATCTCTGCTTTAAGACAACAGCACCAAAATCCCAAAAGTTAGAAAGACCTGGCTCCTGGTTTGTTTGTATCAGACCTTGTCTATGTTCTAAATTGCTTCCTCCTAGGTTATGGTGATGCTACACCGAGCTGATAAGAGTACAGTCACATTTTAAAAGCTTTTCTAGGGAACAATTTTAGATAAAATAAAATGAATGTTTTTTCAGTATGAATTGGTGTGGGAGAGACTTCTTGTCAATCGCAATTCTTTCTCTTCTGCCTTATCCCATAATCAACCCAGAGGATATGAGGATTAAAAGGATGAAGCAACTCAGACTCCAGATTAAAAGGTACAATTGTAGTGATCTTTATTGGGTTAAAGGAAATGTTTTATTTCAAACATTGCTGCTGTTGCAAATATTCTTCATAAATATTATGTTAAGCAAAGTTTTTCTAAGCAAAGTATCATATTTTTTTCTTTTTGACAGCTTTGCTGTCTCTGCAACTATGCAGCAGTTCATATCCTGAATACATTAAATCATAATCCCACTGGCACCTTCATAAACAAGCCAGCTATTAGCCACATGTAAATTTACAGGGTGTCATTTTTCAGACTCAGTAAAAGTAAATCATGGATCATTTGAAAATGTATTATTTAAATTGTGTCAGAGAAAAGATGCCACATTATACTGGATTGAAATTGATGATAATAATCAAGCTAATCAACCAGGATTCCACAAATATGTTAAACATGTGCTTGATTATATACAGTATGTATGAAGAAAGTAAAATATTGTTTTTCACATCTAAGATTTGAATGAAGCAGATCAGAAAATGAACAGATTTCTTTTTTGTCATTTTTAGATGTACAGTATTTGTTCAACTTGTCAAGAGAGGGCAGTGTGAGCAAAGACAAAAACAAAACGCTCACTGGTAGTATTTTAACCAACATAACGGACTCCTAGTTTTGTGACAAACACTGAGTTGATGAGATTTCGTGTGAAAAGTCAAGCAACATGATTTCATATCAGCCTGATTTCACAAGCCACACAAATTTATTTTCTCACCCTCTCAGTCTGAGTAACGATAGATCTGAGCAGGGCATTTCCAAAAACCCTTGAACTTCACAGCAATACATCTTGATTCCTTTAAACGTGCAAGATGTTTATTTATGATGCCTCTTTGACACCAGTACGTGTATGCGTGTGTGCAGTAAGAGAGAGTTCCTTTTAGAAAGAAGCATTGCCATTGATCAATGTAAATGTTACATAATTTATCTTTGCAGACTGGTTCTATCTGCTGTAGTTAATACTCAGTTCTGCTTCTTGTCAGCTGTGACAGCATTCCTGTACACCTCCTTCCCCCCAAGTTTGCTATTCCATCCTGCTGTTCTTGTAATTTTAATTTTTTTACACCTGAAGCCCCACCATAAAAATCTTACAGCGGATCCTCTATAATAACAAAAGTAACCAAATACTTTCCAGGCTGGAAATGATTTTCTGCTCCATTTTTTTTTTTTTTTAACTGAAGTAGAATGTGGATTTATGGCAGTGGATATGTGAAATAACTCTAACTGGAGCTGTAAGTGCACTTGGTTGCATATAATTCCTCTTTAGCGGTCCCAAGAGAAAGGTGAGGACCTTTTAATAACTCCTTCCATTCACTTCCATCCTCATTAAGGGGTCTAGTTGAGTGAAAATGGAGACATCTACAGAAGGGGTGTTGAGAGGATTGATCTACGTGAAGTGAAAGTGAGGGGGTTGCAGTTTTCCCTGAGAGTTGTTCTCTCTCTAGAGCTGTGCTCCAGAATTTGACACATCAAGAAGCCTTTTATGGTGTCATTAGTGCAACTGTTCCACCGAGGACAAATGATTTAGCAGGTTAAGAGGAGTTAATCACCTGCCAGTCAAATCTCATCAAGCCGCCTCTATGGATGAGCTACTATACAAATCTCATTATATTAAAAGAACCCCAATTAAGGATTGGCAGAGCAGTGGATGCATGCAGGGAGAGGAGAGTGACATAGTGGGGAGAGGCCAAGCTGGAGGAAGCAACAGAGACAGAAGAAGATGGAGACAGTAAGCAGAACTAGACCACTCCTGCTTGACACTAAGCAGCAGAAATGTAACGTCTTAAAAGGCCATCGCAGTCAATAAACTTCCTAATGTGCTTAAAGCAATTACAGTGTCCGGAGAGGAGAAGAGTGCATGCAGGATATTAACCTCAGTAACCCGCTCTATCTGGTCCGTAATTAAATTATCCTCATTCTCTTACAGATACACATGCACAAATTTAGACCACACACTAGGGCTTGTTGGGAGGAAGTGTTTAAGCTGCCCAGGCATTCAGTTCAAAGATAAGAAGAGCAAACAAATGGAGAGAATAATCAGCGCTTCAGAGAGCACTGGTAAATTACGATAATACTTATTTTATTGCTTTTTAAAAGTAAATGTGACAAAATTTCAATGTCAGAATTTTTAGTGGAATTTTTTTTGTTTTATCTTGTTATAAGTATTTGGTCGTGTGTGGGCTTTAAAAAAGATTTCTTTAAGTCTCTCTGGCATGAGCCCATACATTTATGACAACTGTAAAAAATCTGCTACCAGATAAAATAAAAGTGCATAAAGCTTGAAAATGCAGGCATAAGCTATGGTTGACAGGCTCCCAAGAAGGGATAAGTAGTGTTTATTCCCATTTAATTACTTTAACATCTGCTTTGACATTGTACAGTAAGCATAAGTCTAATGGCAGAATGCACATGAAAGTTTCATTTCTGAATAATTTCCTTAAGGCTTTGGAGACCAGAGATGATGATATCTTCGCTTTGCTAATCTAGCTCTTTTTTTTCTAAATGGTTACATCAGCTGTAATCAGGTGAAGTGGTATATTTTAAGACAACTAATTAGAATTGATTTAACTTAGTTCGAATAGAGAATTTTAAAATGGGATTCCTTCCCAAACTCTGAAACCGCTTGGACAATAAACTCTTAACAGCATGTCCTTACTTTATATTCCCTGTTTGTGCATTCGTTAGTTCCTATTTTCCACTTTCCTCATTGTTAAGAGCTATTTGTAATTTTCTTTCTAACATCACTTATATCACTACAACTTGTTTCTTTTTCTAACCTGATTTTCTTTTTGTTGTATTATTTATAATACAATTGAAATGATTCTGGCCAAAACGTTAGGCTAAAATGCTCCTCAAGCTGATTTAATGTCATTTAATAAGTGTCAAATAAAATGTTATTTGCAGAGGCAGAAAGAAATCTTGACACTATGGACCTTAATTATTTCCTCCGAAAATAACTATCACCCTTAAGCAAAGTGCATGAGCCCCCGCTGGAGGTTTTTTTTCAGCATCTGGGGCAGCCTGTGTGGTGAGGCTGTGCAGCATGCAAATGCTTCATTTCTAGATGATGCTTATTTTGTTTTCGTGTACATTTATGTAATTAAATCTGGTTTGCTGACCTTATTTTGGGAATTTTATGCCATTAGTTATTTTGCAAGTTGGGTAACTTAGAATCAGACAAAACAAAGCTTGCTGATCAAATGGCATCAATAAGAACAAGTTGAAAGCAGCTTTAAACTCTTCATCTAAAACCTGGATTGTTCTGCTGCTTTTCTTTTAGATACTTTAAATATCCTTCCCAGAAGAATGTGGGAATGTTTTTGATCGTTTCTGGCCATGCTCAGGAAAACAAACAGTGGGATGTCTTTAAAAATAATACATTCTATTTATAACGCGCCTTATATTTTAAGAAAAAATCCCAAAACGCTACATCAAAAAGCTAGATAAGGTAAAAGTAATAAGGTAAAACTTTTAAAAAAAATTTTAAATCATACTTTGATTACACAAAGAAAAAAGTCTTGACAAAAAGTTCTATTTCATCTTCTATACCACTTATCCACAATGGGATCATGGAGAATGCCATAGCCTAACCTGGCTGATTTCCGGCAAGAGGCCGAGTAAACCCTAAACAGTCTGTTGCAGGGCCACACACACACACACACACATTACTAGGGGCAATTCTATAGTTGTATGAATCGACCAAACACCAATGTTTCCAGAGGGTGGGAGGAAACATGAGTTATGCATTTGCTTTAGCTGTGCTTTGTAGTTAATTTTTGCTTCTTTATTTTTGATTCCAGAGAAAACCCACAGACACACTGGGAGAAGATGCAAACTCTACACAGAAAGGTCAGGGACTCAAGCCTCATCCCCACTCCAGGACTCAAACCCCATCCTTCTTGCTGTGAAGCCACTGTGTTAACCACTGCGCCACCTTGCAGCCCCTTAACAAAAAGTGTTTATAAAAATATTCGTGATAGAGTTGGTTGCCAAACTCATTTCTTTAAGTTTCAAAGCTTCGTTACACAGATAGCCTCCCACTAACCAGTGGAAATGTAAAACAAACAATATGTTAAGCTGTATTTCCCACTTAAATTGAACTTTTTTTTTTTTTAGATTAGTGCTTTACAAAAGCTGCAAATGAAAAAGAATTCTACTCCCAAATTGATCAGCCACAAGCCAAAACTTGTTTTACCTCAAATTTCATTTGTGGATCTATAAAAAGCACCAAAAAAGAAACCTTAGCCCAACCTCCCACTAACTGTCTCTGAGTCAACTCCATTTTGGAATAGAATTGTAACTGAGATATTCTGTAAAGCACCAACAGCTCTATGAGTGTGTATTTTAGTCTGTGTGTGCATGTGTGGGTTTTTACAAGTCTGACTAGGTGACATAGGTATCATTTGTCCAGGCGTGCAGTGTTTATTATGCTGAGGAAGGCTCCATTACTGTGCCGAGATGGTTGTAGGGGTGTAGACTGTCTGAGAAGAAAATGCTGGCCCATCAGCAGACTGTCAACCACACTCCAAAACATTCAAACTCACAAATAACATTTAGTTATTCACCACAGATGGGAGGAAAATTTTGACAGTCTTCCCCACCAGTTGGTTCTACCCACCTTTATGCATGCATGTACAAGAATGTCCATGCTCATGAATACAACTCCACACAAACCTTTACCCGTGAGCAACGACTTGTCACCACACAGGGTTCTTACTGTCATGCAGAGCACTGTAAGTATTTAAAGCTGGATATATGAATTTAATACAAATAAAAACTAGGCAAAACCAGCAGGAATCACGTTTTGAAAAACAATCAAATAAGTAGACTCTTTTAAAACAGTCTGAAGGTATTTAAATATCATTTGCTAATGAATACTTAATGACAGAAATAGTTACTGCAGAGCAGACTTGATTTCAAGCACGCGTCATTGCACATTTGAGGAGATTTCTCAGTATGCTAACTTGTGGAGAATAATTATAATAATCAGTGCACATGAAGCTGTCTTCATCCTTCACCCTGCTGCAGCTCTGTGCTGTAAACTGATTATCATTTCCTAGCACAGGAGGTGATTTAAGTAGATAAAAAAAATGAATGAAAATCATTGTTGCATTGGTAGCCTAATATGATTTGCAAAAGAACTATAATCACATCACCGAGGACATGATCTTGGTCGCTTTTGAATCATATCCTAGTTAACACAAAGATTGTCATCTTTTTTTTGCCAGAACGCTGAACACGATGAACCAAAATACTCCAGTTGCATTTGTAAAATGATTGAGTATTAAGATGGTGTTTGGATAGCTTTCTCTCTCTCACAGCGATCCTAAACAATTAGCCCAAAAACAAGGACAGTTTATGATTTTGTTTGAAGCAAGAATAAAATATTTCCAATTAGTGCATTTAACTTAGTTTTTCCAGTCATTCACCAAATTGTGGGGGAGGTGTTATCTTAGTAGTATAGTGTCCACCCTTGGACTGAAAGAAGACGGTTCAAATCCCATTGAGCTCATGCCTACGTGTCCGTGGGGAAGACACTTAACCACCCATTTCTCCCATCATTGACACCGTTGTATTTGTCTTCTGCGGTGCAATGCAGCACAGATATTTCCCCATTGAGGGCTGAATATATAGTTAAATACAAAATAAATAAACAAATAAATAAATACAGAAAAACGTATTTTAATGTAACAACTCAGTTGTGATCCAGCTTTTAAAAAGATAAACAGCTTCAAAACTCCAAAGAGGTCTTTAGTTGAGTTCAAATCTTCTGACTGTGAACAAAGTTTCTTACAATTATTGGTTTTTATTATTAGTAGCTAACAGTAGTGGAAGTGCAAATGTCTAACAATTGAGGATTGCAATCCGTTAACACCAATGTTCCCTCGGCACTGCAAGGTTTTTAGATTATTCAATAAACCAGTATCTGTGGCATTGGCGGATTCTCTCATGCGATACTTCATAGTTCCAGAAATATCTGACTTTTGTTTTTGCATTATCAACCTTTAAATTCATTCACTAGTCTTTACAAAGAGTGTTTGGTGCACTGCAGCCATCTTATAATATCCATCTTTCTGCTACTTCTGGCCCATCGTTCCTGCTGACAAAGTCCGATCATTTCCTGCAGAGACAGTCGGTCAAATGAGTGAAAGCTAATCTTCTGAATTGCCCTGGAGAAACCTTCAGTTTCAAGAATCTCTGGCTTCTATCTGCCTTTTTTTCATCAATAAATTAAAATACATCTATGTATGTTGGAATCTTTTTTGTCCTTCGTTCATAAATGTTACAAATTGCTAAATTTTCAAGATGACTCTGGTTTGATTCAACAAGATAATTTAGCAACTTCTTTCTCTTTTAATAATAAACTACAGTATCCAAGGAGATCGATCTCTTTGAAAACTCTTTACTCTTACTGGTTTTCTCCACCCTTCTGTTCCTCAAGGCAGGCCTCTTTTGAAATCTGTTGAATTTAATGATCCACACAGCACCTTTTTATTGACTAAGTAAGCATGTGGTAAACAGCCAGAGAGCATAGAAAACACAACAAATAAAATAAAAAACTCCATGGTTTGTAGTTTTCCTCTAAAATACTAATGTTCCGATTCATTTAAGGGGTGCCTTCTTGTGGGCTGAGAAAAGCATTCAACACTTTGGATTCACATGTGTATTCTGCAAACTCCAAATTTTTCAATTTCAGTTTTGAGAGGCTGTTTTTTTTTTTTGGTTTGTTTTTGTAACAAAAGTTAATTGAAGGAAAGCAAAATTTTTCCCAATTAATTTCTCACAGTGTTGGTTTGATGTTTCATATAAATAATTTTGGGTAGCTGTAACAATTGAATTTGATGAATTATGTAATGGAATTTAGTATCAATTTAAAAATTAAGGTTTAAGATTGTTACATTTTACTTTCTGAGGTAAAGCAAATGCGTATCCAATGCCAAAGCTGGCAAATACCTTAATAAGGTGTTCATGCTTGAAAAGGGCTCTACTTAATTGAAGTTTGATCAGATTTGAAGTTTGATTAACTTTAGAGCAATGATGCAGTTACTAGAATAAAATCTCACAACAAAATCAAAACATCAATACGTAGCTTTTTCTCAAACGAGAGAAACTTGAAATAAAATGCCAGGATGTTTTTTTTCATTCCTGAACCGGCCAAAAAAAAATTGGCCGGTTCAACGGTCCAGAGCAATGTGGAGTGTGGAAGAGAGGTGAAGAAGCGTGTGCAGGCAAGCTGGAACGGGTGGAGAAATATATCAGGTGTGATGTGTGACAGAAGAGTTTCAGCTAAAATGAAAGGGAAAGTGTACAAAACCGTGGTGAGACCGGCGGTGCTGTTTGGTCTAGAGACAGTGGCATTGAGAAAAAGACAGGAAACAGAGATGGAGGTAGCAGAGATGAAGATGCTGAGGATCTCTCTGCGAGTGACCAGGATGGACAGGATTAGAAATGAGTACATCAGAGGAACAGCACATATTAGAGGTTTTGGGGACAGAGTTCGAGAGGCAAGACTGAGATGGTTTGGACATGTGCAGAGGAGAGAGAGTACATCGGAAGAAGGATGCTGGGTTTGGAACCACTCGGAAAGAGGACTAGAGGAAGGCCAAAGAGGCGGTTCATGGATACAGTGAAGGAAGACATGAAGATAGTTGGTGAGACCAAAGAGGATTCAGCAGATAGGGTTGGATGGAAGAAACTGACTTGCTGTGGCGACCCCTGAAGGGAAATGCCAAAAGAAGAAGGACTTCTAACACGTCTCAAACACAGACCAAAGATTATTTTCTGAAATAGTTTTTTGTAGAAACATTTTGCAGATATTTACAAACCTGCCGGCAAATTAAAAAAATGGTAATTTCTTAGCTGCATCATGATGCACACGCATTAGAAAATCCATTTTTCTCTAGATTTGAACTTTTTTAGTTCTTGAAATAAAAAACTGAACCCCTCTTTTTATGTTTAGGCTAAAAAGCTAATCCCTTTTGTCTTGTCTTTAGGCTACTATCTAAGTAAGTGATGACCAGACAGCTCAGACTAGCAACTTTTGTGTTTGTAAAATAAATTTTATTTATGCCCACTTCCCAAGCATTTTTACTGGTATGAATCTTAAACAAAAAACTGATATGAAGTTAAAATCTATAATCGTTACGTTGAGAAACTTAGGGTTTTGGGTGTGTATTTGCCCACGAGCTAGTGGCACTAATACAGGAACCATTTTTCATGAAGCAAAACTGACACTGGGAAGTTGAAAATAAAAAATCTGAGTTACAGGAGAATCATTTGGAGAGACTGTTAAGGAAAGCTCTGCTCTGACACTCTAAACTTAGATGAAGAAACTTCCCGAGGCTTCCTGTGTGTGGATGAGTGTCATTGTTGCAGCCATCTGGCTAAAGAACCCTAGGTTTCTGTCAAACAATGACGGGTTACACAGCGTGTACTCACAGCACACAGCACAATATACAGTGTCCACCTCACTTCATTCCATCACTGTGAATGTGCTGATACACTTAGGCCAGCACACATGTGGACAAACCCACAAACACACACACTGGCAAGCCAAGGTGGTAGACAGTCAGTGTAGAGATAGATGGAGGAGGTAAATAGGGGTGTCATGGCAGTGTGATGGAATGAGGCAGAGGAGAATTCATCCTGTGTTTCCTCTAGCCTCTGTCCCCATGCTGACAGCATCCTGAAATAGGGCCCTCTGTGTCTGTATATACCAAGACGAGAGTGTGTGTTTGTGTGTGTGAAAGAGAGCATCTCTCTTTTCTATCTGTTTTCTTCTTTTCTTTGCAAGTGTGTGTGTTTTCAGCTCCTGTGTGTATTTCCCTCTCTGTTTGCTGTGTTGCTCCTCAGCTCTGGAAGCAGGATAAAAGCAGCAAATGTGAAGAGAGATAAGAAAAAGGGGATGAGGGAAAAGAAAGAGAACGATACCCGTGGGGGAAAATGAAACATCCTTCCTGTTTCGTTTTCATGTTTAGATTTGGCTTGAACCAAAATCCCATTGGAACTTTGGTTGGTAAAGTGTTATTAGATTTCACTGAACATACAATTGTCTGTTTTCTAAGCTGCTGATACCAGAGGGTAATCAAGGAAAAGATGCTGCTGCTGAATGCATAGAAATATGTGTAAAAATTACATGCTCCCCTTTTCACCCACCTTTTCAAGTTTTATTCTGCCAACATCTGAGTCAGAAAAACTAAATAAAACGAAAAAAAAAGAAGAAAACATCTTTGAGAGAGCATTCTTTTCCTGCAACAAATGAGGGAACAACCTGTTGTGAACTCTCAGGAAGTGACAATGTTTTTAACCTAACTCCGTTCCACTCCCTCTTGCAGTGTTTATAACCAAACTTGACTGTAGTGCTCATGAGTCTTTTCTGTTTGACAGTCAGGAATGAGACCTCTTTAAACACAAAAAACAAAAACAACTTTTGTGAAGCATAAAGAGATGTGAAGGAGCAGCTAAACACAACAGATAAGCAGAACACCCTGCCGTGGGAAAAGCAAAATTTGGCTCCAGGCTGTTGTTTGGGAATCAGTAAGAGCTTAGTTTATGCGTGCAATTTTATCTGTAAATAAAGAAAATTTTGATAAATGTGCAATGACAATGAATTTGAAAATTCCAATCTAATACACATGAACAACGGAAAATAGCCTCTCATTTTTGCATTTAATCAAAATGAAGAATGCAAAATCAGAACAGCTAAAGGCAGGGAATGCCTGGTTATCAGAAGGTAATAATGCAGCTGATGCATTTTTAGACCGTTACCACTGGTGTTTCAGGACTGAGAAGAATGTTTGTTCTTATGATGAATTCAAAGCCAGTGGAGGATAAAACCTGAAAAACTGCACTTGAAAATTACTGTATGTTTTTTTTTTTTGTTATGATTTTATCTTTAACTGAGTGTAATCTGTTGTAACACCACACTGCAATGACTGATGACTTGTAACACAAAAAGCTAATCTGCTCGCAGACACCTGTGGTCAAGTAAGGGCTTTATCTATATTCTTTCCCTTGACTGTCAGGTGCGTAATTCCGTTCAATGCACACCTTATAATCACAACATGAACACAGTTGTTTTGATTTTTTGAAGGATAAAAAAGCTTTGGATGCACGATGGTGCAGTGGTTAGCACAGTGGCCTCACAACAAGAAGGTTGGGGTTCGAGTCCCGGAGTGGGGTTTGGAACACTGGCTTTTCTGTGTGAAGTTTGCATGTTCTCTGCATACACACGTGGGTTTTCTCCAGGTATTCCGGTTTCCTCCCACCCTCCAAAAACATGCATGTTAGTTTGATCAGCTGCTACTGTACAAAAAGTGCCCCTCAGAATGAATGTGTGTGTCTCTGTGATTGACTGGTGACCTATTTGGGGTGTATTCTGCCTAAAATCAGGCGGGATTGTAGCCCCCATAGGGATAAGAAGACAAAATAAAGTGGTTCAGAAGACAAAATAAAACAGCCTTGTCCAAAAAATGAACTCAATTCCAGTTTCAAATGTGTTTTATAACTTACTATCAAACAACTGATTTGTCTCCATTTCTGGCTTCAAATAATTTTGAATGGTGTTGCGATGTTTTTTGTCCAGTTCAGATGACGTTATGGATACTTGTCGGTAGATCTGCTGTGTAGCAGTTTACTGTTTGGTGTCAGAAAAAAAAAATAACACGACAGACACACAAACTCACAAAAATGGAAATTGATAAATGACGTTACAATAAACTTGTAAAACTAATAAAAGTCCTGTACAATTATTTTAACAAATTCTAAAATACCCAAATAAGGTAAGAAAGCACATTATAAATAATTGATGTTCATCTAGTAGTACATTCGTTTCTGAGGTATAATGTATTTTGGTTAACAAACTGATTTGTGAATTAAGTCACAAGTTAGTTAAAAAAAAGTTTGGTCTAGTTTGATGATTAACAAATACCATAATGTCATTGAAATTTTTCAAGAAAGTAAAAATTAAGTCTAAATAATCAAACTTAAAGTTGCCCTTGATTTGCAACTTTAAGGAGAATGCTTATTTTTTACATCGGACCCCTCAGAAGGTTAAACCTTTTCATAATTTCTTGGAGGAAAATAAATAAACGTCACAATTAATTGTGCACAAATACTTTTGAATCTAGGAACATTTTGTCCTTGCGTGTACGTATTTTGCATGTCAAACATATTTTAATAAACTCAGACGTGTTTTCTTGTCGGTTTGTTTGATTTAAATTTGACTTTCATATTAAGCCACCGGTCTCTGCTTGTTGCATGTGTGTGTGCCAGTTTAGTGTGTTTGTACTCTTGTGTTTTCATTGTTAAGAATGATGAATATTGTTTCATGTTTAATCTATGAATTGATTGATTGAATTGATTCATTCAAAAGACTTTGTAGAAGTCTGCAACACTTTATACAAATAAGACTTAATAAAAATGAGACGTGTGACTTGTGATTGAAGGTTTCAGTTCTATTTCCATGGATTATTATTTCCACGAAATCGCTGGTAGTTAGTTTTTCGTCTACTATCACAACACTTTTGACTCCTCACTGAGGATTGTAAAACTGTCTACTCTTGCATTCAAAGCAGTGCACTTTCTCTTCCTCCACTTTATTTCTCCTCAGTCTATATTTGTCTCATTCAGTCTTCATGTCTTTTTCTCCCACACAGACAGCAGCTTCCAGAAGCTTGTGGGGTAATTAGAATTAGAGTATTAAAACGTAAAGAGAGGATTTGAGTCTGATTATGATGGAGGAAACCCTAATCTAAACCCTCCACCAAGGGGAATGTAAAATTTCATTGCAACTCTCTTTTAAGCACTTCAAAGTAAACAGACCAAATGCAGTTTACTTTTAACTGGAACTGGGTGTACGCATGCTTGCTTTGGACTTGTATGAGCATGGATAATGCTCATGAGTGTTAAATCCATGTTTGAGTGACTGTAATTGAACAGGTCTCACTCATTCATCTTCTTTTTTCTGAGATACAACTGATCTTTTGGATTAAATATAAATGCCTTGTTCCTTTTCAAACTCGCTCTCATATCATTTTCAGTGTCTCCTCTCCTTTTCTGAAGATGAAACATCAAAAGCTTCCACACAGGTAACACTCACCCAAATCTAATTAGGTTGTACTAACAGCAGAGGGCTTTAAAAGAATACAATCTTTCAGACGCACACACCTGCATAAGCAGACACCCACAGCTTGTAAAACTCTAACAGATGCATAAAAGAATCAAAGACAGGAAGTGTCTGCAGGGCTAATGTATTATTCCTAAACTGAGAAGAATTATGAGGATCTAATGATTTCTGGCCAAGCCACTAGTGCGATTGATTTTTTTTGTTGCTCGTGCATGTGTGTGCAAGTACATTTCTGTGTAGATACCGCCTCTACCATTCAGTTATTCTCATTGAAATTGCTGGACTAACTTGGAGTCTTCCTGTTTTTTTGATGACCGTAACGCCTCATTTTATTACCCAAACACGATGCGTTATGTGAATGAATGTCTGCCTTGTACAGCATATGTTTGTTATAATTTGTGAGTCATATTGCAATTTGCTGAATTTGAAACCAGGTGTCAATGATGCTTTGCAACTCAATAAGTGACATTAATCAAACCATTCACTGTCTCCTAAAACAGATAGATCTGGGCTCTCTATAGACAACATATTACCAGGTGGGGGAATCTGAGTGACAGCATGATGCAGTCAACTCTAATTATCCATAACTTTCAGAGTGAAATATTCAAAAATATGTTTGATAAAACACAATAGAATGGTGTAGATTTGATTAGAGGTAAAGAGAGCTTGAATGTTTTATAGCTTACTGGCATCTTTCAAACCCAAGCTGCATAAACTATTGTAACCCAGCTGCAAACAACTTCCAGTAAGTTATTTGTTTTAATATTTTTTCCCACAATCTAAAGTGTGTTTTTGACTGGATATCTCTCTGCTGGATGCTTTTTTTTTTTTTTGGCTGAGTTGCTAAATAGTCACAAATTATGCAACTTTCTTTTCATTCTTTCACAATAGTTTCACTTCTTCATTCAGTGTGTTTGGAAAGTGTGTTTGCCCAATATCAACTGAATTCATCATTATGAACATTAAAATGTTTTTTTTTTTTTTTAAATTACTTCTTAAATATATATGTAAAAAAAGTGCAACACACATGAACAATGCATCTCTCTAGCCTGAGGGCTTTTCTAATTTTTTTTGGTTGTAACAATTTTTCAACTGCCAAATTTTTATAATTTCACAAAAAATAAAAAGAATTCAATAAATGACAAAAATTTCTAAGCAACTCTTATCCTACGGCAAAGTTTCAAAAGGGAAATGATTATTTTGTTTTAACTGTCACACAAATCTTACCAAATATTTAGCATATTAAATATGTAATTACATTTTTGCCAAAAGTTCTGTCTTTTTTTGTAAGTAAGGAAAAAATCAGGAGGAAAAAATTGTTTCCATAGTCTCTTCTTAACTCTTTCATCCAGGGACTTTATAATCGGTGTGAACAAGACTTGCATAACATTGAGGACTTATTTTGATAATTTTCTACATGGAAAGATGTGGAAAATTGACAAGTCTAGTGGATTTGAGTGCGCGTGTGTGTGTGTCTGTGTCTGTGTGTGTGTGTGTGTGTGTGTGTGTGTGTGTGTCTGTGTGTCTGTGTCTGTGTGTGTGTACGGAGATGCTTGCACTGAATGTGTCGGTGTGGGATGAAACCTGCAACAAGGAAAGATTGGATCTGACCCATTAACTTTACAGGCTGTTCACTGAACCCCAGAGTAGCAGAGGTCAGAAGAAGAATTCATAGTAAATCTTAACAAGTGATCTCAGTAATAGACCAAAATAAGAAGTGTGGCAGCATGTGAAGGAAGTTGAATCTTTTTTTGCAACACGTTTATGTCACGTGACAATTTTGCTTTAGTAACAAGAAATTTATTCAGAAAGCTGCTTTCTTAGCAAACAGGGTTACAAAATTATGTTGTCTTCTTTAGTTTGATAGTAAGTGTTCGTCTTCAAAAATCTTCTTCTTCTTTTGGCATTTCCCTTCAGAGGTCACCACAGTAAGTCAGTTTCTTCCATCTAACCCTATCTGCTGCATCTTCTTCAGACACACAAACTATCTTCATGTCTTCCTTCACTGTATCCATGAAACTCCTCTTTGGTCTTCCTCTAGGCCTCTTTCCTGGTGGTTCCAAACCCAGCGGCCTTCTGCCAATGTACTCTCTCTCTTGTACACACGTCCAAACCATCTCAGTCTGGCCTCTCTGACTTTATCTCCAAAACCTCTAACATGTGCTGGTGTCCTGATATACTCATTTCTAATCCTATCCATCCTGGTCACTCCTAGAGAGATCCTCAGCATCTTCATCTCTTCTACCTCCATCTCTGTTTCCTGTCTTTTCTTCAGTGCCACTGTCTCTAGACCAAACAGCATGGCCGGTCTCACCACGGTTTTGCACACTTTCCCTTTCATTTTAGCTGAAACTCTTCTGTCACACGTCACGCCTGATGCTTTTCTCGACCTTTTCTTCACCTCTTTTCCACACTCTCCATTGCTCTGGACTGTTGATCCTAAGCACTTAAAATCTTCCACCTTCTTTATCCCTTCTCCCTGTAACCTCACTTTTCCATTTGGATCCCTCTCATTCTCATTAGTCTTCTAAAATGCGGATTGTAAATGGGGGTTTGCAATGTGTTGACCTGGGAGCCAAAATATTGCCATACAGGATTACACAAGAAGAAAAAGACATTAACAAAGTGGCATCATCTGCAAAACAAACATGGAAATCAAGGGCAAACATGAACATGCTGTTGAAACACTCATACTGAATGTTTTCCCAATGCTGAATTTTTTGTATGTTTTTCAGATTATCATGTTTTTGTAGTTCGTAGAGTATCTCTGTCACTGCTTTTATCTGAAGAAACATTTGCAATATAGTTAGTTCTTGTCTTGATAAAGAATGACCAAGATTGTAAAGCAGTGGGAAAAAAAATCCAGCTTCACTACATTAAATTAAGTTTATGTGATTGAGATCCTACAATGTCTTGCAAGACTACTTTGGTATACTTGGAATTCCCCAATCTCCCCGTTTGCATATGAACCAGTTTAATTGATTATTTTCATTGCTGACATTGATTTTCATGAAAAAATGTTACAATTTTGTATGTGTAAGCATGTCATAAACTGCAGTCCAATTTCTCTTCAACTAAACTGGTTTACTTAGTGGTTAAAACACATTATAATAAAGAACATACATGTAGGTCACTTCCAGTAAGAGATTATTGAGGAAATCAAACTGTGACATGTGTCACCCTTCATGCTTTTTCTTCAATAATTTTGTGTCTAATTCATGTCAATCAGTAGAAAAATCAACTTGAGGAGGAAATATCTACCTTCATCTTTTACTCCTGTTTCTTATTTTGTTTGATTCTCAATGCAACTGACGTATAAACTCACAAAACTTTTGAAGTGTCACATACAAAAACGTAAATTTATCAAGAATTGACTTACTGTTTTACTAGTTGAACTCAATATAAACATGTCACTGTAGTCACATCATACCTCTCTTCTGTCTCTATTCTGTACAGTTCAAAGACATAGAAAATATGACTTTGTGTACCTCATTTCATGCACCAGAATCTATTAGCATATATTTCTAGCTAATGCATCTGCATTTTGCTTATACAATCAGAAACTATGCATTGTAAAGCTAATCATGGTAATGGCAGTAGCCTGGAAAAACTGGACAGTCCAATCATCACCCTTGCCTAAGAGTGCCTGTTTCTATACTTGACATTTGAAATGTGACTGCTGCCTCCACTCACTTTTGTTTTGATTATCGGAAAACCTCCCACACTGTTTAAAGCTGGAGTGTTTAGTGCATTGATGCAGCTGTTTTGCTCTCTGAAGGCTAGTTCAGTTATTCCAACTGGATGGTCTTCAAAACCAAAATCAGAGGACAATAAACTCTGGGTCATTTCCTGGTGGGGTGTTGAAAATGTGCAATATTTTCCATGTCATTATCTGAGTTGCATGTTTGCTGTTACATGTAAACCCAACAATTTTTAAAAAACAGACACAGAGAATTTTGCTTTGCAACGGACCAAAAGACGGTAATTACAGCTTATTACAGTTCACTGAGTTTGTGGTTCACCTCAACCTTTAACAGTAGAGCTATTTTGGACTTGTGGGAATATAAGAAAGGTTGTGGTCAGAGTTCAACTTCAGTTGCGAGGTTAAGGCCATTAATTACACATATGGGCTGCACAACAGAGCAGATTATACTCTAATGGGTGGGTTGTTTGAAGAGCACATGAATCACCGAGCACCTCTACTGACTAGTGTACTGGTGACTGATTATGTGAGTTGAGTTATTTTACGTCGAGATGCACTACAAATAACGTTCTACCTATAGAAACGTAAGCCATTTGTTTTGCCCTCCTGTCAAAGTAATTATGCACTTGGCAGGCTGTGGGCATTGAGATTTAGTGTTTGTAAGACAGAAACTCCCTAGCAGAAGATAAGAGGGTGCAGAGTGTCTACCACTGCTGTTTGCACACTCTGTGACCTAGAATTGACCCAAATAGTGTTTTCAGATAGCTTGATGTTTCTGATCCACAACAGGGATGGGAAATCATTCCATGTTTTTTATTCTATCCAATGATAAATACAGAAGACATTCAATGTCAATTGTGACTGTTTTTGTAGCTTTTTATTTACTGACATGCTTAATCTTTAAGAAGTCAACAAGTGAATTTGACATGTTACCTTTAACTTTCTCAAAATAAGTACAAAGTACATGATGTGCAATCAGTTAATTTGTGAGTGGATCCCACTGATTTTGTCAAACCGGAAATACCAGTGTGTTTTGATGACTCCAATATGGAATGTTATTTCCAGTGTTGCTCAACTTATCAGAAATGAATTTGGACTTCCCAGACAAGATCAGAGGTTCACACTTTACTCAGTGTTGGCAAGCCAGGATCACATTTTCTCTGTTAGAGAAACAGAAGGTTATTAAAGCGCTTAGTTCTGACAGAAATGCCTGCCAAATCTGCACACGTCTCCCAACATTTGCCACGGAGTTTCCAAGTTTGCATGGAGTTTGCATTTGGCCAATCCAAGAATGAAAGGGGATGGGCCAATCCTTAAAAAAAATCCTTAAAATCTGCCTCTGTTTACACTGATTAATCAAAAAGAACAGCCGACAAGAATGTTCTGTAGTCTGTAAGGGTTACTTGTTTGAAAACCATTAGTTTAATTTGTTTTGAGTTTAGAAACATCATTTAATCATAATTCAGCACATGCTGACAGAGGATTCTCTTGTACTACTGCTTTGTTCTCGCAAAACCGTTTGATATTTTATGACAGATTGAGAAGCATGTCAGAGGAGGTGAAGCCAGAGAGCCTGTCGCTCTGTGCTGTGAGCATAACAACTAACCGTGAACAGGAGCCTATTTGCATCTTTGGAACTGGGGATTTAGGGCGCTCTTTGGGCCAGCGTCTGCTCCAAACTGGCAACAGAGTGGTGTATGGCAGCCGCAGACCTAACAGCTGTGGTCCATTACCAACAGGAACTCAGGTATCTCACCAAAGTACAACTTTTAAAAAAAAAAGTTTTTGGTAAAATGACTATTGTTGTTTTTCACAACTTGTATTTTTGTAAGATATTTCTAAAGCAGCTGTAATAATTCTGCAGGAACCAAATTGAATATTTTGTGCTGTCTTTAAAACAAACAAAAACATTTAAAAGTCAAGCAAGCTCACTGATGAAAAATCTTTTTTGTGCAACATTGTTCAGTGTTTTATTTTCATCTTTATTGCAACATATGAGCTTTCATTCCCAAGCCAGTTGTTAGTTTACGTGTTTCTGTAACTCATACTTGTGGTGACAAGAGTATTTTGTTTGTGTGGGTTGTGCAGGCGATGAGCCATGAAGCAGCAGCCAAATCTTCCAGCTTGGTCTTTATTTGTGTTCACAGGGAACACTACAACTTTCTGGAACCACTTGCCCCTCATCTCCAGGGCAAGGTACTTTAAATATTCAGGTGTTTGTGTTTATAGGGGTTCTTATGTAATACCTAATGCCATTTCCTCCTCACTGATTTTATTATTTGAAAGGTGCTGGTAGACGTCAGCAACAATCTTAAGAAAAATCTATACCCCGAGTCCAATGCAGAGTATCTGCAGAGGTAAGGAGAAATTAGGCGATAATGTAATAATCTAAAATTAATGAGATGTGTAATCAATCATGTTCCTTGAGTCTTGAGTTACTGGCACAGCATAAAGAAAAAGTTTGTTTACTGTCCAGGCTAATTCCGGGAGCTTGTCTGGTGAAAGCTTTCAACACATTGTCTGCCTGGGCCCTCCAGAATGGACCCTCAGATGCCAGTAGACAGGTAACCAACACATATCTGTCTGTCTGAGTGTCTGCACGTGTGTTTATCTGTCTGTCTATCTTTTTCTATCTCTATATATTTAAAAGAAAGCTCAATTGTGGGCAACATGGTGGCACAGTGGACTCGCAGCAAGAAGGTTGGGGTTTGAGTCCTGGAGTGGGTGCAGGTTTTGAAACACTGGCCTGTGCAGGGTTTGCATGTTCTCCCCGTGTATAAGTGGGTTTTCGCTGGTTTCCTCCCACACTCCAAAATCATGGATATTATGGTGATTAGCTGATATAAAATTGCCCATAGGAATGCGTATGTGTATAAATGGTCGTCTGTGTGTGGCCCCGCAACAGTCTGGGGACATGTTCGAGGCATATCCCGCCTCTCGCCTAAAATCAGCCAGGATAGGCATCAGTACCCCTCACAATCTCATTCACAAAAACAAAGCTCAATGGTCCAAATTGTAATACTAACTCAATTTGAAATTCTCATCAAACAAAATATGAGTGAAATACTGTATGCTAAAATCTGGAAGTCAGCTCTGGTATATCTTTAAATCAATTAACTTTGATTCAGGCTGTAATCACAGCTTCGCATCAGCTCTTTTACAACCTCTTCACTTACTACAAAGCTGCAGCAAAAGGTTTTTTTTCTTTCTTTTTGAAGTGTTTGTGCATTCTTGGACGACTGCATAAACCACACAGTGGTGTGCTTGTTTATCCGTGAGTGTGTGTTATTTTTGGAGTACCAGCAGCAACATCACAAAGGTGTTGAATGAGAATTGTTGTCAGTTTTTGCTTGCATTCTTTAACTAAATTTAGAAAGAAGCCACAATGAGTCAGTACTCTTTTATGTTCTGTTCTCTGGAGTCAAATGCATCTTTTCACCAATGTGCTACGCATGCATAAATGCATGAATAAAAATATCAAAACCATTCTGGAAATTTCCTATTTTTTGGAGCAATAATTACATGTGATATTTTTATGCTCCAGGTGTACCTGTGTGGCAACAGTGCTGAAGCCAAGCAGACAGTGGCTGAGACAGCCACCAAACTGGGCTTCACTGTTCTGGATAGAGGGTCTCTGTCTGCAGCCAGAGAGCTGGAAGACTTCCCCCTGCAGCTGTTCCCACAATGGAGACTACCCATGCGTTTGGCCATTGGCCTCACTGCCGGCTTCTTCTTTTATATAGTCATCAGAGATGTAATCTATGCATATGTTACACAGCAGAAAGACGTATCCTTTAGGATCATGGTCTCCATTGCCAACAAGGTGAACAGAGATTCTCATCTTGAAAACTATGTGTTGAAGCAAAAAAACTCTGGTTGTGTTCTGTGTGAAACGGACTTTCAAACATTGTAATTCGTATGATTATCTCCCCTCAGGTGTTTCCCATTGTTTCTCTCATCATGTTGGCTTTGTGTTATTTACCCGGAGTCATTGCGGCCTTTCTTCAGCTCTACAGAGGAACCAAATACAAGTGTGTATTTGAGGTGGATAGATATTTACAATTAGACAGATGTTCACAACATGGATATAGACAAAATTTCTTTGTTACAGATGTTTCCCGGATTGGTTGGATCAATGGATGCTGTGCAGGAAGCAGCTGGGTCTCATAGCACTAGCCCTTGCTTCCCTTCATGTGATATACACTCTGATTATTCCGATAAGGTAAGATACAGCCAGTTATTACATTTATTGATGACTGTTGACTGTTTTTTTTTGTCTATGTCTTTGATTGATTTTAGGACTTGAACATGGCCATGTGTGAATGAAGTTTAGACAAATCTTATACTTGATAAAATTTTATTTGGCAGGATAAGTTGTTGCTCAACAATTTGTTCCGATTTATATAGAAAAAAAGAACATTTTTCTTATTTGCACCATTTCTTTTTGACAAGTGATTAAGGTCTTCTCTCCTAAACTTGTTGTTGGTCACCGTGATCAATCTTAAATAAAGACATTTAAACCTTTTGGAAAGCAACACTGCTTCAGTGTTTCATTTGTAAATTATTTTATTTTTTTAAAATGTTATTTATTTGACTTTTTCCCAGATACTACGTGAGATTCAGGATTTCAGAAATTACTATTTCACAGGTAAAATCCCAAAAAAACTTTGAAAGTGTGGAAATACTTACCAAATAAACACTACATAACATTTTCAATTCTTTGTACCGGTATTTGTAGGTCAAGGAGAACAAAACATCAATGTTTGACACCACCATGGCCTGGCGTACGGACTCCTATTACTCCATGGGCGTTCTCGGATTTGGCCTGTATCTATTGTTGGGAATATCCTCTCTCCCCTCGGTTAGCAATGTTCTGAGCTGGAAAGAATTCAGCTTTATCCAGGTAGATATTAGCATGTTAATTTTTCCACATTAAACTACTTATTATCTGCGTTGTGTAGACAATTATCTACAATATGTGTATAAAGCTTTATTCAGCTTCTCAGCTATTGCATACCGTAGATATTTAAATTGACTCTTTGTTTCCAAGAACTTGGTTGTGTACTTAGTATTGTTCATTGTGTTTAAGGCTAGTAGAAATGAACAAATCAGATTCTATGATTTGTCACTTTTCCCATGTTCATATTTTTGAGAATTTTTGGGGCATTTCAGACTTCCTGCAGAGCAGAAAAAGACAGAAATGTAGACAAGTGACACACAGATAATTATGTAACCTGTCAGGAAACAGGGTTTCACCTATGTGCCACACACCTCAACCAAAAGTTAGGAAGCTCACTGACAAGCTTTTCAATTTTAAACTAATTCATTAAAAAAAAGTATTAAGAAACTAAATCCAAGCTGGTGGAAAAACCAAGAATCATACCTGGTCCAATAAAGGACACCTCTGAAATTAAGTGTGCAGCACACACAAACTGATTAAATGTTCTAGTTTGAAGGGATTTTCTTGAAAATAACTGTTTATTCTATACTTTGCCAAATCTACTCTTCTCATTTTACAGTACCTGTAAGTCACAGAGCTTTACCTTTTTCTTATAAAGTCCAATCAGCAAAAACACGGACCAGACTTGAAGGAACAGACTCATTCATAAATGTATCTGGGTCATGTCAAGATAATTTTCTCACTGCTACCCTCCCCCTAACTCCAAACCAAATCAGAGACACTCTTTAAATGTTAAGTTATTCATCAAATGTAATTTGGACGGCATATATTAGGCTAGGGTGCAGTCTTAAGGTTTCCTTTTTTGCACACATACTTGAGTTTGCAGATGTGTGAGCAGATTCCCTTGAGACATGAGTTGGATAGCATTAAATAAATGTTGTAGCCGAAAGCTTTCCTTCACAAAATCCGGTTTGTTGCTGAAATGTAAAATCTAGGGTTTGAGAAAGCTCAACAGCTAGTTTTGAAAAGAGAATAATATGTATGTTGACCATTCAAAAAGAAAGGATAATGTAAATTTACAAAGTATTACTGTTTTCTCTGTTTTCTGTGGAAATAGTTGTCTGACGTATGTTTAACTATGTTCAATTTCTCTTCCAGTCCAAGCTGGGATACCTGACTTTGTTCTTCTGTACGTTTCACACTTATTTGTATGGTTGGGACAAATTTCTTCGGTCCTACGCCTACAAATGGTACACTCCTCCGGGCTACTTGCTCTCATTGGTGGTGCCGTCTGTGGTTCTGGTCCTCAAACTGCTTCTCCTTTTACCGTGTCTGGACAAAAGTCTAATTCGCATAAGACAAGGCTGGGAGAGAATCGACCCAGAAGAGAACAAGAAGACATTGCTAACTTAGGGCCTTCAATGTTAGTCACAAGAAAGATACAGTATATACATGATTTTGCAGAGATATACCTGTCAGATGCACAATTTGTTTTAGTGAATTTGAAGACCAATCTAACTTAGGCATGCACATACAAGTCAAAATACAACAGATGAGTCACATTTTAAAAGTTTCATTCAGCTTTTTACTGAAATACAAATAAACAGCATACAACTTTCTTTTATATTTCATATTAAACTGCAATTTGATGATGTTTTTTATGTCAGTGTCACAATGCAACATTTATCATGTTTATTTTACACTGTCGTGTTTTGTACCTGTTTTGCTAAGTCAGCATTAAAGAATAAAACTTACAGTTAAAGTCAACTTTTTACTGTTTTTCTAGCAATCTCTTTTAAAATAGAATATTCTTTTTTCATATAACAAAAATTGTGTTATTTGTAAATACTGCTTTATGGGAAAAGAAAAATTAAAAGGTCGGTTGTTTTTTAATATCTGTATTTGACTTCTTAGAAGGTTGATGTTTGTGGAAAATATTTGATAAATCCAACTAGATAGAAAAATAACCACAATAAAGATTCATCTACTTTAAAACATAGATGAAATGGAACAACAAGAGAAAATGGGCTTTTTTCCTCAACAAGATTCTCATTCTTTGTAGGAAGTTGTGTTAAAAGCAGACGCTTCCTCAAACTTTCAACTTCAAAGTCTCTTCTCATGAATCACGAATGACAGGTTTGCCACATGGGAGACAGAGTTCAAATGCACATCATTCAAATAAATGCTAAGGATCTACAACTTCTGTCTGTACGTCCCTTATCCCAATTGAAAACAGAGTTCCTTCACTTTGTTTAATGATGTGCGCTCATGGGGTTTTCTTGGTGCATATAAGCATAAAACATTTAAATTCTATTTCAAGAGAAAATGTTTTGATCTCATTTTAGATTGTGAGCTTCTTCTCTCTTATCATTTAGTCATTTTGGAGTCATATTTGCTCATGTCAAACTGGTCATGAAAAGACTTAAATTGAATGAAACAATAAATTCTGTCCAACTGTGAAGATCACAACTTGTTATAGTTTATTTTCAACACAACCAGGTCACTCTTAGAACAAACAGTATATAACCGTTTTTACCTACACCATTGACAACAACAATGCATAAATGCAAGTATACACACACACACAGATAGATATACACTGACAAACCTTTTCTTTTTTATGCAATTTTGCCAGAAAAGCCTTGCCCTGTCACAAAACACCCACTAGACAGATCCCAGGAGTAAAGTTTCCAACCTTTCCCTTCAGGCCACCATACCTGCATTTCATGTAACTTTCTCATCCACCAAATTACTGGTTGAATTAGATTGACTTTATTTGTGGAACAATGAAAGACTCTAACAGCCAGCTTCCTTTTTCTCACAATTCTACTGGATAGATACAGTATCTACTTAGTACTAGATACCAGCTCTTTTGTCTGTCATTTCCACTAGGTGAACAACATGCTGAATCAAAATCATTGACAGCCCATACTTTCCTGTTCAAACCATTGAATCAATTTTCACAGACCGGAGACAGAGCAAGACCTGATCAGAGAGGCATTTGAGATTTTCTTTAAATGATTGTGCATGGGATTGTCTGTCTTTATAACGCCTTGCAATAAACTGGTGATTTATACAGGCGTACCCTGCCTCCCACCTGCTCACTAGCTAGGGTATAATCTGGGGCTCCTTGAAACTTAGGGGCAGGTATGAGCTTTGGGGAATCAATTACTAATGCCCATACCATGTTCTATTAAAACACACTGATCATAGCGTCCGTACTCAAAAAGAAAATTCCCTCTTGAGCCAATTGATTTGTCACACAGTATGTTTTCTTTTGTAAAGATCTCCTCTGTTGTTGAAAATGACCAGCTGCCCTTTTTGGTGAGAGCACTTCTCCATTCTACAGCGCTATTTTTAAATTAATATGGATATTAGATGACAGTTTGCAGTAGGAACGTGCAATCCTTAAATTCCACAATCAGTGGTCTACCAGCGAGATAGCGATATTAAACTATGTTGCATAAATATCCACCAAACTTTTGAAATCCAGACAGCATAAAAATGTGTCAAACATCAAAGAGCATGATTATCACAGAACTGCCTGCTGTGTAAAGATGAGAATTGGCTTCCTGTAGCAATATCAGTATGGAACTATAAGCTGTTATTAGCAAACTGGAATGGGTCCTTCATGTAGTTTATTTGCATATTTCTCAACTTCAAAACTTGATGAAAGAGGTCGCCCCTCAGGATTTGTGACGCAAAAGTGTCACAATCATCCGGAATTGAAGAAAAATGATTATGGAGTCAAATTCTAGGTTTTTCTAGAACAGTGACTGGTCTTCTGGCGTACCTTTCATCTACACATTGTGTCTTCTAAACCGCTGATTTCCTAACGGGGTCTTGGAGCCTACCCTGGCTGATTTCAGGCAAGAGGCAGAGTAGACCCCAAAAAGGTCACCATTCTGCCGCAGGTCCACACACACTTTACCATCCACACGCACACTCATTCCTTGGGGTAATTTTTTTTATAGTCACCAATCAACCTAATATACATGTTGTTGGAGGGTGAGAAGAAACCGGAGTACTCGGAGAAATCCCATGTGTACATGGAGAGAACATACAAACTCTACACAGAAAGGCCTGTGTTTAAAGCCTCGTCCCACCTGTGACTGGAACCCAAACCCTCTTGCTGCAAGGCCGGTGTGCTAACTACCGCACGACCGTGCAGCCCTACACATTATGTATCAAACTTAAATACTCAACGGGGCAAAATTCAATACAGGATCAAAAATGTAGGCAAACATTAACATTTATTGAAAAAACTGTTCTCTTCAATGTAACAATGACTTCTTTCACCTCAAACAAGTTTTGCTTAAAAACTGAATACCAAAGCAAAAAAAAAAAAAAAAGCATGTTATGCGACATCCCACTTAAAATTGAAAACACATTTTTTTCAACGTTTCATGTTGCTGTGGCAGGTGTCAATAGAGAGTGTTTATGAGTCCTGTCGATGGATGTGCCAAAACCCTGGGATTCGTAATATTATTGTTACATGGGCCAACTGCTATGTTTTTTCTTTTTTTACGTAGCTTCGTGGGTCAAAAAAGACTGGCCCGGGTGTCACATTAGGCCTTATATATATATATACTGTATGTAACAACTTATTAACATGGAACAACATCTGTGGGTTTTGATGAAGTTTGTGAAACAGTTCTGAAAGGGAAACATATTTCTTGGTCCACGTCAGTTTTGAGAAGTTCCCATGTTAGATTTGTTGGAGTCTTATGTTTGCATTTTAAATCTCAGCTATTTCAACAGAAGGAAGCCACTCTGTAAATTCCGCTAATTCGTGAAAAACCAAATGTCACTGTCCTGTTTCTTACAAAAAGGGGAAAGAGATACAGGAAGTTCACATGAGAGGAAGAAATAAAAGTACGAGTCGATTCTTTTCAAATCTTCTCAGACTAGTATAGTGAACTTCACGGTAAGATTACATTTATCTGACCTGTAAACATGTAATGCTTTGAAAAAGACAACGCAGCTTTTTTCCCCCCTAACACTGTCATCTGTATTTTTGGATTCATGTCCAAACTTATTATCATTATTTCATATTTTTTCAGAAGTGCGAAGAGGATTTTAAAAGCAAGTATCAAAATGTCTCACTCTCATTTCTTCTCTCTGTTTTTCTCAAAGATGAAGCTGCTTTTTGTACTGCTGATGGTGGCACTGAATGCTGCCCAACCTCAAGGTATTTCTCACAGAATTTTTAACAGTTCATCATAATGTTTTTCTTAAGGTCAGGAGCAGTTCTTTGGCTAAATTTTTAATCAAAGTAATTATTCATTACCAGGACCAGAGGACACATGAGTTAGCTATGGTTAAAATATTTGTGTAATCGTTTTTTTTAATTCTGGCGAGATGCCGATTAATAAGCTTTAACACAAGTTTAAAGAAAGCTCATTTAACACTCTTTCTGAACTGAACAGATTGAGGAAGGATGGTTTGCACTATAGTCAGTTGTGGACGGAGAGATTTTCACCTTCAGCTGAAACCAAGATGGTAGAAGGACATTTAAAAGTTATATTCTATGACGTTAAAATGAACAATCTGAAGTTTGTTGTACAGAGAACATTATAATTTTAAAAATGAGGTACTTACAGTATATTACGTATTTTCCTCCATTTTTTTTTTTTTTTTAGATATGTCTGGTAAGATGTTTACATTTCCACTTGAAACAAATACTGCATATGTGAAGCTGAACACAGTATCGCAGGATTTTAAAGCTGTAACTGTCTGCCACAGGTAGGTTTAAATTTATAGACTGAAAGTGTATGATTTATCGTAACAACAACTGTAGGTGTTTTTTTTTCTTCTTTTCAGATCCTTCACAGATCTGAAAAGGGACCACATCTTGTTCTCTTTAGCAACACCTTCTCATTTCAATGGTTTCCTAATTTTCTGGGACAATACGAGGCAAGAAATGGAGCTCCATGTGAGGGATAGAAAGGCAGAGTACAGAGGATTTGACTACAAACCAAACATGTGGCATTCAATCTGCTCAACATGGGATTCTGAATCTGGACTGGTGCAGCTGTGGTTTGATGGGCAACCCTCAATGAGAAAGTTTGTTGTCTCTAATGCCCAAATCACAGGGCTTCCTACAGTCATTTTAGGACAGGTAGGTTTCAAAATAAGTCCTAAATATTAAAATTATTCATTTGAATACTTTTTTTTTAAAAATCAAATTATGCTTGATTCATATTTACTAAATGCCTTTTGAATGTCTTACAGGAGCAGGATTCTCATGGTGGAGGGTTTGACCCTAAACAATCTTTTGTCGGCATGATGACTGATGTTTACATGTGGGATTACATCCTTTCCTCATGTGAGATTCAAAACTATATGGACGAGCAAAGCTTCACTCCAGGAAATGTGCTGAATTGGAGGGCACTGGAGTTTGAGATAAAGAATCAAGTTATCATTGAACCAAGAACGACAGTTTGTCACTAAAATTTCAAGATGACAATGCAAGCAATAAAAAAGGTGAAATCATTACGATGGAGGATACATTTTTTTTTTGGTTAAATATACATTATTACATTGATATGCACATATTATTATTTGCGTCGCAATGAAAGCTCACTGTCGTTGTGCTTTAAAATGCTTCTTTTTGATTGTTATGTAGAGAAAATAATAATAATAAAGTACATTAAAACATACATTAAAAACGTTACAAACTTTCGTTTTAGTTTGTTACCCAAGTCCCATTATTTCATCCCCACTTTAATTAGTATTTTAAAACACATCAAATAAGTTTCTTGTGAATTGTTCAGACTTTTGACAACAATTTATGTCACACTTATTAAAAAGAATGAAAATAAAATGTCCTGAAAGACTTATTATTTTCAAACTGGTCATATTACATATCATAACATGTTAAGATAAAATATAATATAGTTTAAAACAATAAATTGAATAAAAAGTACTTTATTGATTGTCGTGGGGAAATTCATTAAAGTTAATTGATCCTCAACAAATGGTCTGAATTACTGACCATTCATACTGGTCACTACCAAACCGATGAATTTTTTTCCCCTAACAACATTGAGAAAAATTACACCAAAACACCTACACACACACATTTTCTTTCCTGTTCTTTGCCAGAAAGCCTCTTGCTGTCACAATGTATCTGCCAGAGAGATTACAAGAAGAAGGTTCCTGACGAAAAATATTTATGCAGGGGTGATGCTGGACTTGACAAGTAAAAGGGGCTTAACATTATGAACAATAGTGAGTGTGCAGGTTTTTTTAAAAAATACTGGTACTTTCAACTAATGCTGATACACACATGGGCAGATGGTGAAGTAATTTTTTTAACTGAATGACTAAACACTATTCATAACTGAATTTACTGTGTAACGAGCACAATATTAATGTTTTGGTTTTCCTTCCTAAACTTTTAACTTGACATCCTACTCGGAATTACTGACCAAACAGAATCAGAATTACTTAAATATCCCACACATGTGGAATTTGTGTGTTACAGCAGCACAGTAACCATGAAAGTCAGAAATAGTATGTATACAAGTGGGGATAACGTGAAATGTGAGGTTATGGGGAGAAGAGATAAAGAAGGTGGAAGGTAGAAATACTTGGGATCAACAGTCCAGGGCAATGAGGAATGCTGAAAAGAGATGAAGAACTGTGTGCAGGCAGGCTTGAACGGGTGGAGAAAAGAGTCAGGTGTGATGTATAACAGAAGAGGAGGGAAGAAGTGGAGAGGTGGAGAGGTGGAGGTTTGCACTAGAAAGAAGAGGAATAAAGATTAGTCACAGTAAGACAGAGTACATGTGCGTGAATGAGAGGGATCCAAATGGAAAAGTGAGGTTACAGGGAGAAGAGATAAAGAAGGTGGAAGATTTTAAGTACTTTGTACTTCGGATCAACAGTCTAAAGCAATGGAGAGTGTGGAAAAGAGGTCAAGAAGCGTGTGCAGGCAGGCTGGAACGGGTGGAGAAAAGTATCAGGTGTGATGTGTGATAGAAGAGTTTCAGCTAAAATGAAAGGGAAAGTGAACAAAACCATGTCGAGAGCGGCCATGCTGTTTGGTCTAGAGACAGTGGCAGAAAAAGACAGGAAACAGAGATGGAGGTAGCAGAGATGAAGATGCTGAGGATCTCTCTGGGAGTGACCAGGATGGAAAGGATTAGAAATGAGTACATCAGGAGAACAGCACATGTTAGAGCTTTTGGAGATAAAGTCAGAGAGGCCAGACTGACATGGTTTGGACATGTGCAGAGGAGAGAGAGAGTACATTTGGAAGAAGGATACTGGGTTTGTAACTACCAGGAAAGAGGCCTAGAGGAAGACCAAACAGGAGGTTCATGTGTACAGAGAAGGAAGACATGAAGATAGTTGGTTTGACTGAAGAGGAAACAGCAGATAGGGTTAGATAGAAGAAACTGACTTGCTGTGGCGACCTCTTCAGGGAAATGCCGCAAGAAGAACATGAATAATGAAAATAGAAAAAAATTGTAAAATAATAAAATAGAATGAATAATGTGATTTTTTTTTTGTAAGGAATAAAGTTATGTCATTTAAAAACTGTCAACAAGTAGGATGTAAGCACGGGCATAAATGCATAAAAAGGTAAAAAGTTACATAAGTGGTGTAAATTGACATGTAACAAGCAACAGGGGCAAGCCATTTCTCCATCATGTAACTTCTGCTGTGACCAGGATGGCATTAAGCAGGATACAGACTGTACAAATCATTTGGTGAAAAATAAAAGAGAGTGCCTTACTGTAGGTGAATGCAATAGACAAAGAGAGGGACATGCATAAACTTGAAAAAGGAGCAAGGATTATTTGGATGTGGCTTCTGGTACTCAGTGGGAAAAAAAATTAGAGTGACTGAATTTTTTTTCTTGGAGTGCTAAGGCACCCTAAAAAAATAGTGTAGACTCTTCCCTGTTTTTCTGCAAAACAAAATTCTCACTGCTGGCCACACCTACACTGTCTGTGACTTTCCGAGAACTACTTCAGGCTGTTAGTTTTACTTTATCTACAGAAAAGGTGTCAAGCACTAAACTAAGCTCCAGCTGGGATTTTTAATGTAAATTCTGCTTAATATAAATCCTTTTGAGAGCACAAATTTTCTTGTTCAATCCTTTGGAAAGTTTTATCTATACCAGAGACGGAGACCTTATCAGCAAGGCATTTGAGAGTTTCAGATTAACAGGTATGAGTGTGCTTGGGGTTGGTTTCTATGTTTTATGGTAACAGTGTCTCGTACAAGGTGCATCCCATCGCTCACCTATTAACCACCTACTAACTCCAGTACTTCTTGCAACTCAGTAATGAATAAATGGTTTAGAAAATGTAATAAAATTATCCAAAGGCATGTTCACATCATGCTATATCCAGCCTGCATCACAAACTAAAAACAGTCTCTTGTGGAAAATATTTACTCTCAATCTAATTAGACGTTCAAATACAAGTTTTTACTTTGTAGGTAATTTCCGTCAGTGTCAAACACAAAGAACTGTTGTTACGAATAAATATATATCTTTTGGATAAATGAGATTTCTCCAAGTCGAAGTTCTGGTTCATCAATAAATATGGTTATTACTGTAGTTTGAAGCTGGTTTAAGCAGTTTAGAAATGTTTTTGTGAGTTTGTTTTGCTAAACAGTCACTCGTATTGTTGGGTGGATGCCATTAATCAATCATTTTTATTTTCAGCCAATTGCAGAGAGAGTTTACCACAAGTTTCAAGTTTTTTTTGTATAATTTCCCCCTGTTTTTCTCAGATGAAGATGCTGTTTTTACTGCTGGTGGTGGCACTGAGTGCTGCTGAACCTCAAGGTAATTGTCAAATAAATTTTATTGACTCTTTTATTCTGATTGCCAAAAATCAGTCCTGTGTTTTTTTCTATTTTGTTTTTTAATTAAAGTACAAACATTAGTACTAAAAGATGTTAGCTTATCTGAAACAAGTATGCATCATTACTTATTTAATAAAAACAGAAAGGTGATTAACTCTTTACACAGCTCGTTAAACGTCACATGTACAGAGAACTCAGGCAAGGATGAAATCTTCATTGGCCTTTACTGATGGTTGTGATGGGGGCATTTCCTTTTTTTTCCACTTCAGGAATCATTCCAGAGCCAAGCACACATATTGCTAAACTTGTTTTCTTGCATGCACGATGATCAGTTCTTCAGGTGTACCGTGCCTTCTGCAACAATTGGCATCAGGCATTTTAGATCGATTGATGCTTCTAGATTTAAACACAGTACACAGTAATAACGGCATATGATAATTAAACCAATAGCTATTGATATCAATACATTTTGAAGATACATTTTTTATTTTCAGATATGTCTGGTAAGATGTGCTGAGTTGGAGAGCACTGGAGTTTGAAATAAAAAATCTCGTCATTATAGAACCCAAAAATTCAGTTTGTCAGTAGAACACCAAGATGACAGAATAATAAGTTATTCACAATAACAATGTGCCCCTGTTAACAAAAGGTGAATTACAAGTGTTCGAAAATAGTTGTAGCATTATAATATCAGTTGAAATGTGTCTTGATTTTTGTTTTTGTAAAAAAGCTGCAAGTGTGTCTGCTCAAAAGGGATGTCTTTTTTGTGGTCTTCTGAAAACTAATGCATTTACATTTTTTAGAAAACAATGTGGATTGTATGAAGACAATGAAGATAAATTATCTCATTGGGGAAAAAAAAGACCTTAAGACTTTTAAGGGAGATCAATAGTGCTTAATAATCTTGAAATAATAGTGAAAACAAATGCATTGATTTGTGATGCATGTGTCTACTGAGTCATTCATCCGAAAGTACGGATTCCAATTGTACCCACATTTTGAGATGGTGGCAGATAAAGGATACTAAGACTCTTGATCAAAATGTTTGCATTCTGATTTCTTGCATCGGGCACAATCATTGTTAAACTCTATAACGGAAATAAAAGTTAGCGCCTTGTGTGCACAGCGACCCATTTGTTTTAAAGAGGTAAATAAAAGCATGCACATATGTAAGACTAGTATTGTGTTTTGGGGAATTAGAAATCACACCTACTAATTGTGAATATAGTTTCAAACATTAGAGCTTTTTTTAGTTTCACTTAAAAATATCAAGCTGACTATTACATGTGAAGCAATAATCTAAAGTAATAAGAAAGTATTTAATATAAACCTGAGTACAAAAAAAATATTAAAAGCATTCAATAATACATTGTAGCTGTGAGTGTTCTTTTGTGTGACCTTGTTTCTATCTGTACACAAACTTTTACCGTAATGATATAATGAAGACCTATTCATTACAATTAGTTTGTTGAACCCCTTTTCTTCCACATTGTTAGTCCATCTTTAGGCATCACATCTGGCAGATTTATGACATCTATGTTCATTCTATGTAGATGATGCAGCATAAATTTTGCATAGTGCTATGGAGTCTGATGAAGATGACAACAAACAGAATATAATTTCTAATGTCTTCTAATTCAACACTTGCTGATTTTCACCCAAGTCAATGTTGGTTTGAATATACAATTTCTTTTTTTAAAAAGCCAATATGTTTAAAATCTAATCACATTTTAATTATAAACTAAAATTAAAGTCTCATGTGACTGAATTTTCTTATTTTTCTATTTATCGATGTCAAGAAGACAAAGACTGTGATGCTCAGAATTGGGTAAAATTACAATATGTTTCAGTATTCATTTAACTTTTGACATTCAAACTGAATCAATTAGGCACTTTGTGTTCTGTGAAAACTCAGAAAAAGAGTCTTGTGATCAGAAATCTGCTTCCTGATGTAACAAGGGGCAACTTTTATCTCAGCTGCCAGGGAGACTGAGGAAATTGTAAAGATTTAAATCAACAGATAATGAGAAATGCTTGAAATTCAGGTTGCATTCACGGACATGTTCAGTGGTGAGTCACATATGTAATATCACATTTAATAACATTTTGAGGATCAATGAGTCAAAAAATGTCTTCTTTGTATAAAGAAACAAATTGTAAGAACATCTTATTTTCTATATCCTTTCATGGGTTTTATTTTTTAGTTTATTGTTGCAGGTGAGACTAAAAAAAGTCAAACAAAGGCTTTTTATGGTGTGAACAGAATAACTTTCAGACATGGTGTGAATGCATTTTACCTTATAAAACAAAACCATGCTGGAATCGAGTGGAAATTTTTTACAAAACAAATAAAAAAACAGTAGTCAGGAAACAAAATTAATCAGCAAAACATAATCATAAAAGACCAAAAAAGGGGTTAACTAATTTAGAAACAACAAAATTGGGATCAACAAAAGTTAGTAAAAACACATGTTTAATTCCTCAAAAGTATTTCCAGAGACTATGACCATCCCTCTACACTTCAATAAAGTCATGGGGCAGAGGTTAAGGGTTTTTTTTAAAACGTGCATACTGATATGATACAAAATTCTAGAGCTACTATTACAATCTTTTTTGGTCAAAATTGTATGATGATCAGTTTAATTTGCATGGTATGCCATTTCAAAATGTTAAAATCTGATACTCATTTATCTCACCCGTTACTCCTAATTTATTTGAAAAGTGTTTAAATCAACTAACAGGTCAAGCTTGTAATGTGACTTACAGAACGTGGCTTCCCTGGCTTTCAGAACCTATAGACTGCAGTCAGTGACACAAGCAGTCAAACAGTTGCAGTTTTTCAAAGATTTTTAGACATTTTCTGGCACCAGCAACCAACATTAAAGGGTTCAAACACAAATGTCTCATATCAGCAGCAACAGCAGACGGAGGAGGACACATGAAGACAGCATGAAGAAAAAGAACAAGAGGTAGATAGGATTAGAAGAAGACGCAAGGAGGAAAGAGGAGAAGAAAAGGAGAGCGAGGAAAATCTGTGTTTATGTGTGCAAATATTTGTGTCTATAACTCAGTAAAATTCTTCACATCTGGTTGTACTGTTTACTACTGCTTCAAAATGCCATGTACACAGAAAGACACAATTTAAGCATTCAGAATAAAGCACTCTAGAAATGGCCCCGCAACAGACTGGCAACCCGATTGGGGCGTACCCTGCCTCTTGCCTAAAACACGCTATGGTAGGCTTTGTCCCCCTGCCTCGTCATAGTGAATAGGTGGCACAGAAAGGAGATGGATGTCCAAAAAGAAAATGATGTTTAGGTTTGTGTGCTTTAGGAATTTCAAAAGGCTCCATCACAGCAAACGAGAGGAGCTTAGTGTTTTTACTTGACAAAATGTTCTCAAACTAGTTTCCTTTTGGACAAAGATGCTGATGCTGCTCCTGTTTGTGTGACTAATTTCTGGCCATTGTCCAACATGGGTGGCAGGCAAGATGATGGGGGTAGCCATGCATGTTTCTAAAAAATGCCAGTTCTTTACATTATGTGGAAGACCGGCACAATTGAGAGATGAAAGTGGTTATCTATATCGGCATTTAAAACATCAAGAGGATTGCCCTATTTTATTGAAGAGGCTAACAGAGCATGAAACAATAAACACAAGCCCTGAATAGTGTAATAAAATTCTAAGCATCATGGGTAAGTATCGGTGGGCTCTTATATCCTTAGATGAGATGGCCAAAAAATACATTACCACTGGTTCTGATTGCAAGTGACTTATTTAAACAAATTACAAAAAGACAAACCTGCCTAGTACATCAGTGAGAAGCTGGAATCTTTTAATGTCCCAAAAAATCAGACTGTCTCTGGTGTGCACGCATTGCTTAAAGATAAGAGCTTTTTTACACTTGACATAAAAAGTTAACATTGGTTAAGTCCATTTCATTTTGTTGACTCAATTCAAGTGGCACAGGAGAGTGTTACAGACAGAGTTCAGTGAAGGCTTTGACCAGGATAGTCTCAAGATTTTGCAAAAGGTAAAGAACGTTCTCACTAAGGAGCTAGATCATTCAGATTCAGAGTTGATGCCCTTACTTTCACTCTATTAGTTGAAAACTATTAAGCATTCAAATCTGAGGTACTGAAATTTAATTTGACAAATTAAAACGGTGTTTTCAAGCTAAAAGCTTTTCTGTATGATCTCTAACTGATACAAAAGTAAAAACGTGCTCGAGGGATATTTCCTCAGACATTTCCCCATTGCATTCCCTCAAATCCTCCCCCGTCCTCGTATCTCAATGTCTCTCGCCGGCCCTGCCTGGCTTAGCACTGTCACACCACTGACATCTGGAACTTTTGACACATCCTCACATTTATATCTAATCTCAAAACTCACCAACTGAAGATGGTATTTGCACCATCAACGTTATTTATTCATTCTGTCTCTCATTTAAGTATTTTTTTCGGTGCATCTTGTGATTTTAATGTTTGCACTGTTTTTATTTTAGTATTTTTTTTTTTCACTTTTGTCAACTGTGTGAAATGTATTTTTAATTATTAATTGATATCTAATTTCTAGATACTATCTTCCTAAAATAAGCACATTTTCTCCCCTGGGGATTTTTTTCTGACACCATTCCACAGGTAAAATGTTCTCAAGGTTTCTAGATGAGCAAGATTAGACAGCTTAAATTCAACATCTATCTAAAAATTTCATGGATGAATCTTATGTAAATTTTCCATTAAATATGGTCCATGTTGTTTATTTATACTTGCACGAAGCGAAGCATTAATGGACGGTCACACATAAAGTTATTAAAGGTTTTGGGGCAGGCCAGGAGTGTAAAATTAAACGTGAAAAGACATGGGAGATTTAAGTGAGCTTTTTTTTTCACAGCTTTTCAGTATGTTGCTAAATTTTAATTCTGTCCTTGGGCAATATTGGAAAACTTTACACACGAGCACACACAGCCGAAAGCACCCAGAGATCAGGAAGTGGGTTAAAATCAACAACAATTCTTCAGTAATATGAGGATAACACAAAGTGAAAGGGTGTAAAGGATTACAGATTGTGTGTGGAGATAATGAATTAAGATACAAGATAACAGGATGTCTGACTAAATGTTTTGCTGTGGGCATGACAGGGAAGGCAAATTTCTCATTTTACAGAGGCGCTACGCTCTTTCAGAGCGACAGCTTCATCTTTCTTTCCTCGTGTCTGTGGATCATTAGTGTTGGATACTTACCTCCTCTCACCATTGTACAGCTATTTTCCCTCCTCTTCACCTATCCGCTTCAACCTCATCTGCCCACGCACTACTTCTCTGGCAGTTGTATTGTATACATATTGTGTATAAATATATATGGATATAAAAACCTTTTTTTATGTCGCTACCTGCTTGTCTTCACCTTCAAATCTGCTACATTTCAAATACTGCATTTGAACTGTTGGTGTAAATGTTTTCTCTGTTAAGCCAGCTTTATGTTACAAATATTTTTCTTGAATCAAATTTGTTCTGTATTCAAAGTAACCTTTGTTCAGCCACTTTCACAAATGTATCTCTGTGTGTACAGTATCTGTGCTGGTTCTGCCTGAGTAAACACGGCATTATTAGTTTAACTTTGATGCTATTGTTGTATAAATGCAATCTATTTATATTTTAACCACACCAATCTGCGGATGTTATTGTGCCCTTGAGAATGAGGCCAGTTGAGAAAATGTGTTATCTGTGTTAGGGATGAGCAATAAATCTGTGGGTATGAGGATTTTTGCTCAAAAGAAATGAAGACATGTTTTCAATGGTGAAAAGAAACTACACAGAAATAAAACAATGATCTGTACATTTAGACAAATTAAATTGAAGTTCAGGCCCAAATTTTTGTTTCTTTAAGCCTTGCTAAACTCAGGCTAACAAATACAAACCAAATACATATGGGAATTGAAAGAATTGACTTTTTAGGATGAATAATTACTCTTTCTTTTGATTGATTATCTTAATTCCTTAATCCCCTCAACAGGTACAAAAGTTAATATGACTATGAAATTGTGCACATACTGTATATAATTTTTTTATGTTAACCTCACACAGTTTGAGTTTGTCTCAAACTTTTTTGTTCTGGTTTCACAGTTTAATTTAGTAAGAAGTTTTTAAATAAACCCATATCAAAACAGCCGCCTGTTTTTGTTGGCCACCTGTGAAAATTACACCAAGATCTGATAATCCCCTCTAAATAATAAGAGATCATACTTTTGTGTAGTGTGTTATCTAATCTATTCAAATTTCTGTTTTACCGAAACATAAAAATATCGCACAATATTTTTCGAAGCAACAGCATTCAGCAACAACAATCTTCTTAGTAGAAGTAAGTCTTTAATCGGATTTTCTCTCCGAGAGTTTCAACTCGATGAGCCCTTAAGTCAGCTTTCTTAGTTGAAAACCTTGTGCTTAGTAGGTAATAAAACTTTAATGACGGATATAAATAAAGTTGTAGTAAGAAAATGAGAAAGTTAGATTGTTTTTTTTAAATATTTAAAACAACCTTAACCCTTTCAACCTCATACAAGGGGAGAGTTCTTCCTTTTTGCTGCATGAAGTGTTGATAGACTTAAATATAATCTAATTTCTCAATCTCTCGATCAGTTTTTGCTACCATAAACACTTAGTGAAATTCTGAGTTGGAACAGATGAAAAACGGCAGCAATAATTGATCTTTGGCTGACAAGATGTTTGTTCTTCTTTGTCTGAAAAAGTATTTATTTGACCTCCCAACAAGTGTCTCAGTATGAAGTCAATCATTAGTTATTGATTTAGTCTGAATCTGTATTGTTCTCAAAACAATGTGCATTTTTATTTGTTATCTATAATCATGACACATGAAATCACAACCTGATATGAAACTAAAATGACAAAAGAATTTTAATTTTACCCAATTCTTACAGCTGAGGTTGAAACATACGGCATGTTTCAACTATCTGGAATTGAATCGAAAATACTTTATTGACTCCTAATTAGAATTTTTTGTACCGTAGTACAAACGTGAGAATCAAAAACAAGAAGACAAAGCGTTAGAGGGAAAAGAATTCCTTTTTATTCCAAAGCTGACAGGAGAACAAAACGAGAGACTCTCACATTTTCCTTGTTGGACAAGGATAGCACGCTCCAGCAGACTTTATCAAATTGTCTTCAAAAATGCATGTATGTATCCTGTCTGCTTTATTTATACAGTCGTGGAAACAAAAGGTGTGTTCTTACAGAGTGGTGGGCCAAAAAAGGGTTATACAAAAAAGTATGTTTTTAATATTTGCATAGTAGTGTTCCCAACACTACTATGAATGCTCCCCACAAATGCTCCCCACTTGCGGACTGCAGCTTGGAATTACATTGAACTAAAGACACTTTTGATTGATAAAAATAAAAGAAGTAACAAAAGAAGTAGTAACAAAAGAAGTATACAGAGATATGCATTTTCTACCTAACACATAGACAGAGATATGAACATAGCATAAATGGATTACATATCAGGACATAGAAAGAAGACATATTTTATTCAAACTTATTTACACATTTACAGTACATGGGAAACTGTAGTGAATATCTTTGTGCTGGTAAGTGCTAAGTTTTTAGCTATCAATAAGCTCAATCTTTGTTTATTTTATTTTCATAAATTACAGCACATATTCTCATTTATTCTTCAGAATAATGTTGATTTAGCCGCTCTGAACAGATATTTGTTGATTGGTAAAACAAATACAGTATTTCTGTGGTCTGATAACTGCAAATTTGAATGCATTTTTGTGCTTGTAGAGTCATCAAGCGTTCCAACAAGCTGAAAAAAAGCAATTCCTCCTCCACCATTCCAGGGTAATTGGTTTTGTAGCACACCAATGGCCTTTGAGGCTTAGTTATTGTTAATTACTTGAATAATACACTTTCAGTTACATATTGAGCATTCAGCTGCCAATGTTCACATCTGTGGTGACTCAAATTTAGACTGCGTAGTGCGGAAAACTTTATATTTCAATGGTGCAACATTGACTGCCCCACTCATATCTGTATTTTATTTTAGTTTGTAACATCATTTTTCTTCTCCCTCATCACATTTAAAATGAAAATAAAGTATTAATTAATTAATTATTAATGATTCAACCTTCTTCATTGTTTTTCATAACTGCACTTGAAAAAATATATATGATCTTGACCTAGAACTTTTTTTCTGAATTATGTTTTTCTTCAGAGGGACTCATGAATATGACCTTTACACAAATGGGCTTTGACCTGTATTAACAACTCTCCCACTGAGAATTACACCAGGTATAATAATTCTATTTAATGAATAACTTAACATTTAAAATCTTGGGCTAGAGTCCTTGAGGCGTCCACTCTGTGCCTGTGTAAGGCAGTTAGTTAACTCGGCTCCTGGGAGATGAGCTCCAGTGACACAATGCTTGTGGAACATTTTAATAACTCTGATAAAACTTGACAACTCTAAATATAGATTACTATCCAGGCTCTGATAGATATTTCACTGCTTATATTCTGGTACACATGACTGATAATGTGTGGAAGTTCTAAAGGTTACTTTAAGCAAACACATTAAGACAAATACACACAAAAAAAATGCACGTTTCCAGCAGAGTTCTGAACTTACTGAATCTGAATTATCTCTAGCTGACAAAGCCTCCCAGAAAGTGAAGAACTTTTGGTCCTTGCACAATAAAGATAAATAAACATGGAATTCCAGGGTTACAAATAAGTCAGTGCCCCATGCTTCAGTTTTATCATAGTAGAGTTTTTTTTCCCCATTGTCAAGTTTAATTTATGTTCCTCTTCATACACAATTGCAGATCACTGCATACGCTTCAGATGAGCTTACTAAACCTCATATACAACTATTGAGGTGAAGTTGTATTTTGTAGGACAGGGATCAGAATGATAAATGACATAAAAAAGTGGAACAGACCCAGCTGCTTGTTGAGTTCCTGCAGATAGAGAAGATCCTGGAACAGGTTAAACAACTTGAACACACAAAATATTAAATCCAGTTAGAAATGTTGAACACAAAGAGTTACTCATTCTAAAAGATTATCATTGGTTATTCATAGCTAAATTAAAGTTGCGAAGTATGTAGCTTTACTTGTAGAAAATTACATTTCTTCTATCAGATTTTTCAACGACATATCATTGAAAAATCCATTTTTAAATAATTTTCAATCATTTTTTTAAGAAAAAAATTCTGTTAAAATTTCGTCTGAAGAGCAAACTGATCATATTTATTTCCTTATGAGTCTTTTTTTTTTTCGAATTACTTTATATTATATTGATTCCTCAATGGGGAAATTTCTTTTTGCTGCATTATACCGCAGCAGGCAGCCATGTGAGTGCCAATGGGAGTTGGAGTAACCGGGGGTTAGGTGTCTTCTCCAGGTACACTTAGGCATGAGCTCAATGGCAGCTTCTCCTCGTCCAAGGACAGACGCTCTACCACTGAACTGACGCCTCTCCCCGATAAGTTCAGTTCTGTCGTCTTCCGCTTATCCGGGGCCGGGTCGCCGGGGCAACAGCCTCAGAGAGAAACCCAGGCTTATCTCACCCCAGCTGCATCCTCCAGCTCACCCGCAAAGATCCTGGGCCGTTCCCCGGCCAGCTGTGAGACATAGTCTCTCCAGCAGGTCTGGGGTCTGCCTCTTGGTTTCCTCCCAGTGGGACGTGCCCAAAATACCTCAGCAGCAAGGCGCTCGGGGGCAGGAGGGTTGGGGTGGGGAGATCAGCTCCTCACCTGATCTCTGAGTGAGAGCCCAGCCACCCTGCGGAGGATGCTCATTTTGGCCGCTTGTATCCCCAATCTGATTCTTTCAGTCAACACCCACAGCTGGTGACCATAGGTGAGGGTGGGAACGTAGATCGACTTGTAAATCGAGAGCTTTGTGTCAGGAGAGTTGTCTGTTCCCCCTCTGTGTCGTGATTCCAGCTCTCTCTTGTCTGTGTGTGTGTACAAGTCACACCTGAAACTCATCTACTCATCTGCTGGAGCATAAATGGATCCGTTTTTGACACACTCTTGGCCAGATTATTTGTTTACCATGCTTGACCTGTTATCCAGTTTTTGGCATTATGGCTACATCAGAACCTGCCTAATTAATTGTCTTCTTTTTTTGGACTTTTTTTTTTTAACAATCTAATAAATCTGCTTGCTTTTTCAGCTCAGCTCTTTTTTTACCACAACGGATTGATGCAGTGTCCTAGTCATTGCTGACGCTGCACCAATCCCCCTGTCGATCTCCCACTCCATCCTTCCCCCACTTGTATTCAAGACCCCGAGATACTTAAACTCCTCTACTTGGGGCAGGACCCTGTCCCTGACCTGCAGGGGGCATTCCACACTTTTCCGGGCGAGGACCATGGTCTCGGCTTTGGAGGCACTGAATCCCATCCCGGCTGCTTCACAATCAGCAGCAAATCAATCCAATGAGAGCTGGAGATCACGGTCCGATGAAGCCAAAAGGACCGCATCATCTGCAAAAAGCATAATATACGTATATGGTAGTTCATTTGTTTTGAAAGGTCATGTAGAAAAAAAAACTTTCACCAAACTGTTGGAACTTTTGGTTTACAACTAGATTGGAATATTGTCCTAACATTTAAAGCCCAGAGCAATGCTGTCCCCCTAGACTGAAGATTGAGACATCAGTTTGCGCGGCATGCCCACTTCATTTGCTGCTTATTTGCTCGTAAATGTGTTTTAGCCTAAGTGTGACAAAAGTAGTGACAGATGATTTGAACAAAATAAAATGAGTTTAGCTGACCTTTTACAGACATCAGCAGGAAAAGGTGATTACTTTCACATAACATTTCCCCCCAAATATTCAGAGGGAATACTTATAGTAATTTCTATGAACTTTTTTATCTTGTAAAACATCAACACAAATGCATGAAAATCACTTAAGTAACAGTTCCCAAGCGATATCAAAAGTATTATAGATTCATAAAAAGACAAATCTAGTGTTAAAGAAAGTCTGATGGACAGAAATGGTTAGATCTGGCACACCATTTGCAACCCTGAAGAGCTTAAGAGGGGAATTAGAATTTGATTAGTGTGAAATTATAGTTCTTGAATTGCATGTGGGTGACTCAAAAGCCTTTATTAAAACTCACTTTGGCTGTTTTGAATAATCATATTCTTTAATTTGCACTGTATTTCTTTTCAAGGTTAAAATTAAAATTTCTTTGAAAAGCTTAATGTAATTGGTATTCTGGGTAGCAAAACCACAGTGCAAGATATTTTGGTTTTGCTTCACACAGGACTATGAGGGGTTGTTTACTTTTTTAAGTAATTGCTATCATTTCTTGTGCAAACTCATTAATATGGAGAAGTCAGCATGTAAAAAGGTCAACTTTTAATAATAAAGGGCATGAATACAGATTTAACCAGCATTTCTGCTGACACCCACCGGGATACACCAGTGAAAATCTTTACAAATTGTCAGACAAATCAGAGGAAATGAAATATGACACCTCACACCCATAGACTTTTAGCTATTGAAACATATACTTTCCCGTATTGGGTTTGGCCTTAAAAACTAACTAAAATGTTAGTACATTTTAATATTTTATTTAAGTGTTTTTCTAAAGCCCCCTTTAAAGATGTTAAGCGTGTCCTGTTTAGAATATTTAGAGATAAAGATCATTGATAGCGTGTAAAAAGAACCTCACTGAAGCAAACGCTCTCGGTATAATCTCCATTCCTAGAACTTCCCATGTTGGACCTTATTACCACTCTCACAGCTCTTGTGTGAGACAATTAAGTTATTTGTGAAAGACGAGAGCTACTCAGAGTGTTAGAGAGAGCAGTTTGACAGGCGTGTAGGGGAATGGGTAGGATCGAGCAGTTTTCCCCAGGTGTGTGTGTAAGTGGACCGGGCAGCCAGCCATGTCTCCCTACATTACTGCACCAGTAACAGCAGGGGACGGCCGACAGACTAAATCTCCATCTGAATGTAAATGTGACAGCGCCACAACCCCGCTGTGGATCTAATCAAATAGCTGGCCAGGGAATAGTGTAGGCATGTGTATGTGTGTGTGAATACATGCACTGAGAGGGGCATGTTTCGGACACACTACTTCTGATCTATTCTCTTTTTAAAAGAAACAGTGGACGGCAGTGGTATGATTGTGCACTGGGGAGCATACTTCTATCTGTTTGTGCATCTATGAGTGTTTGTTTGTGTTGAAGAGGATTTCAAGCAGATTCATGCTTGGTCTCAAGAGCTTTTATAGAACTCTGTATTGAAACAAAGACAGCAATAAACACAATTTTTCCGGGTTTTTGCACAGCTGGTGTATGTTTTTAAACCCTGCCCTCTTTAGTTTCTTGTCATGAGAAGATTTCCAAGATATAATTCACCTAAACAATAAAATTGAGTTCTTGTATGAATTTGATCAGGTGGAAACAATGAAATGAATGATGTGAAACAAGTCCAAAAGGCTTGTGGCAAACTACTTTATTGCTAATCTTTCCCATCCTGGAACAAATCAAACTGGTAAGCCTGCTTTCTGTTTCTGATCAATCTTTGAAATTTGCTCTCAAAAGTGTAGAGCTGCCACGCTTTGAAATTACATCACATTACGGGTGACATATATTGGGGTTTTGCTAAAAAAAAAAAAAAAAAAAAAAAAAAAAAAAAAAAAAAAAGACTAAGCATGTAACAATCTGATACAAAACGAGGACAACACTACACTAGTTTTCTTGTTGCCAAAATGGCTATTTATTATTTGGAAGCTTCCCGGGCAAGGCTCACCCTGATCCTACTGATCCTACTGACATCCTCTAATAGATTACTTACCTCCTCTTTTCTCTCATCCAAAAGTCTATTTTGTTGAGCCAAAGCAGACAGCGGGTTAAGGGCTCCTCATCCCAGAAACTTTAACAGCCTGTAAGGCACAAAACAAGGACTTAAAATTATACGTACCATAACTACAAAACCTCAAATTGTGAAGATATACATAAGAAGTGAGAATCAGTAATTGTGATTCAATGAAAAGTCACAAATAGCAGAGCAGACCATCCGGCTACACACATTTTTTTTTTATTAATCTATGTTTGTTTATTGTTTGTTAAGATTTTTTCAGCAAAACTTGAACAAATAAGATATGCTCGAAAAATAACAATTGATTAGGACTCACGTCAAATTGATGTTTGTATTTCTCAAACAATTAGACCAGGCTGCTGTTGTGTGAATCATTACTAACAAATAAAATATACGTAGATTCAGAACATTTCAGCAAATTATGTTGTTTGACCAGATTTGCTTTAAAAGTAAAATAGTCCAGTCATGATGACGCCACACATTTGTACTTGTGCTCCCTGAGGTAAAGGGCCACAGCTGTGAGATATGCAGCTGACATGCAGAACTCTGAAGCCAGTTGGCAGAAAACATCAGCCAAGTATGGATCCTAATGTCCCTCATATCCAACATGTACAGCACATCAGCGGCCAAGAACAGACAATAAAGCATTTTTTCATTTTAATAATTTGGTTTGAATGATCTGTCTTCAATGCCGTCTGGTTGAATCACTGCAGAATCTCATCTAAGCATTGTTCTGTAACTCTTGCATTTTTTTATTTCTATATTTTTGTAAATGAGTACTTGTGTGTTATAGCTGTTTATTGTGTTCTTGACTAACAACTTTGAGAGTTGTGTAATTTTATATTGTGTATGCAGCAGTATACATTTGCAATCTCGAATTTTCCTTCAGGGATCAAAAAAGTATTTTAAATTTAACAGCTGTGCATAAGTGAATTAGAGCATACAGAAGTCTGGTTTCCCACTTGGATTCACCTTTACTCCTACAATTAACAGTATTCATACAGTCTGTGTTTTTAATTGTTGTCATTTATGTGTAGTTGTTTTTTTTTTAAATCACATACTGTAATTACAAACCCATAACAAGCTCTTATCCAACTACCACATGAACCACAGATTTAGATCTTAAAGCATTTCGTAAGATATCTGAAAACAGATAAAGTAGAGAAAATTTGCTTTGTTCCACAGTCAGATATTTACTGTCGTATTTAATTTAAAATCCTGTTTTTTCCGTGTCTGCTTTGTTCCCAGGCTTCTCTCTCTTTTTTTTTTGTAAATGTTGTTATCATTGCGGCATAGTGTGCATCCTAGTGTGCATTAATTAAAGCTTTTTTTTCCCTTTTTGCACAGAGATTTTCTTTTCTTATAAAAAGTATTTAAAATTGTACGTTAAGGTTGTAGTTGCAGACCCATTTAGGTCAGAATTTGCATGTGTTTTTGTGTGAGACTGTTAATTAACTATGTTTATCATACTTTGGTCAATTGCTGATTAGACACAGAAATAGTTGTGTAAAAAAAGGAGTGCACAGACTGAAATGCAGTACTTTGATAAATATAGTCCTCCTGTAATCAAAGTGTAAATTAGCAACTGATCATTAAATGAAGTTTAGTATTTATTATTTTCAACATGCACTTTATTGTCAGCTCGTCTGCAATAATTAGGTAGATGAGAACCAAATTTAATTCTTTGCTACTGAAAAAAATGAATATTATAGTTATTGTGGCAACTGGAAACATCTCAAATGTTTCTTCTAGCTGTCGAATCATTTGATGTTTTTCTTCCTTTCTTTTCACACAGTTTTCCGAGTTTGGCCAAAGTGAGAGTTATGTGTGGCAACAAAGGTTTGTTTCGAAGCAAAAATACTTTAAAACTTTCTTTTCTGTACAAGACATATTTCTATGTGTGAGGTCCTGGCACACATAGACATTACCATCTCAAGACTTTCTGTTTCAACAAAAGAACTGGATGGAAATGTTTAAAACATCTGCAAACATGTGACACAAACAGATTCAACGCAGCAGAACAGTTTACTTTGTGTGTGGCTGCGTTAAAAACAAAAGAACTATTTATGGCGTTGCTAATGGACTTTTAGTTGTGTTTGTGTATTTTTGAAAGGGTGTGTGGGAAAAGGAACAACTGTAACTGTGTTGTGATGTGCAGCCTGCGATGTGTTGATTTTATAGACAGGGCAACAACCTGGCAGTAGAAATGACACAACATCTCATCAAGTTTACAGGCCATTCACACAAAAAATAACTTTCCCACCATAAAAGGAAAGCACTAGAACTCACAGTATACATCTACATAACCACAAATATTTATGATGCTTGAGCAGCACCTAAACCTTTTACAAGCAGGTATACAGTATAACCAAAGCAATAACTTCTACTTGGTGAAAAGGGCAGCAAAACTTTCAGGCAATCCCGTGAATTATTCCCTTGCTTCATCCACAGGATTGCTTTCTTTTCCTTTCTTTTACAATTAGACCTCGATCACATAAAAAAAAAAACTTTTTTCCTCATTTTTACTTGTTTTGAATTCAGTTATGTTCCAAGTCTTGTCTCACTTTTATGCAGTTTTGTTTGTGTTTCGTCTTCTGAACTGCTTATCCCTAATGGGGTCGTGAGCTTTTATACAATATTATTCCAGTTTAATATCCGTAAAACTCCTACATTCACTGAAGGTTCTTTAAAGCTGTTGCAACAATTTGATCTGAGGCTTTCCTCTTGAACTTGTTCTTTAGGAAAAAAAAATACTTAAATAAAAAGTTCCCCTTTTATATATTTTTTTTGCCTTGTACTCTTAAATATACAAACGTAATTCAAACTTTCCTTGCTCCTTTTTGTTGTTTTTTTTTGCACTTTTTGAACTAATGCAATCTTAGTAGAAAAAAACTCAAGTAGAGTGTCCATCCTTGGACCGGGAGAAGTCGGTTCAAATCCTACCGAGTTCCCTGGGTGCCCTGGATCAGTCACTTAACCCTCTAGTTGCTCCACCATTGGTGGCGCTGTGGCCGCCTGCTGTGGTGCAATGCAATGCAAAACATTCAGTTTCTCTAGAAAAACTAGAAAACATGTGGGAAGACGAGTAAGAGGGCCTGTCTATCAATTTATTTTTTAAAAAACATCAATTGGGAGAAATAAAAAGCTTTCCAAGCAGCTCAAAGACAAATTCAACAAAAAATTTTTATAGTCGACAGAGGAATATGCCTGAGAAGAAGAAAATGTATCAAATTTGTCAGTCAGTCATCTTCTTATCCGTTTATCGCTTTCGGGTTGCGAGGGGTGCCGGAGCCCATCCCAGCCAATTTAAGGCGAAGGGCAGAGTACACCCCAAACAGGTTGCCAGTCTGTCGCGGGGCCACACACATACAACCATCCACACACACTCTCATTCCTAGGGGCAATTTGGCACCGGCCAATCAACCTAGCATGCATGTCTTTGGAGGGTGTCAAAACATTTGATTTGCCACAACTCCTGACATCATGCTGAGGACATGTATGGAACACAAAGACATAGACAAGCTCACAAGCAGATGTAAAGTAGAGGGACAATAAACTTGTAGTAGCTCTTTTGTGTAAAGAGAGGATCTGGTGTTAGTAAAAGCTTTGCCCATAAACTTTTACAAAAGGTCAACAGGGAAGGCAGAGAAGACCTTGAATTCCTGACAGAGCCATTACCTACAATATTGGCTAAAACTCAGGGACTCTGGGGCAGAGTTTTCTGATTCTCCAGGTTTATTCAGCCCAGTCAGTAAAGTTTGTGATGAAGTTCCCTATTGTAAAAGAGTTTCTGAAATAGTCCGATAGTTTAGTTGGTAGTCTAAATGGGATGGCAGTTTAGAAAAAATTGTTTTGTTTTGATACTAATTTGGCATTAGCAACAAATAGCTTGCATAGCTTCAGGTGGTGTGTCAGTGGAAAATTTAATTTTGCCTGTAAGTTTGGGGGAGGCGTGAACATCCAGACATTGCATGAATGCTAAACTGTATATTGTGTTTTTAGCTCAAAACAGTTTTCTCAAATATCTTTCAGTATATCACTTTCGATTGTACCACAGTACTCTCATGTGTTACATCCGTAGTTCCCTGTCCTTTACTTCTTCTTCTTTCGGCATTTCCCTTCAGGGGTCGCCACAACAAGTCAGTTTCTTCCATCTAACCCTATCTGCTGTATCTTCTTCAGTCACGCCAACTATCCTCATGTCTTCCTTCACTGTATCCATGAACCTCCTCTTTGGTCTTCCTCTAGGCCTCTTTCCTAGTGGTTCCAAACCCAGCATCATTCTGACGATGTACTCTCACTCTCTCTCTCTCTCCTCTGCACATGTCCAAACCATCTCAGTCTGGCCTCTCTGACTTTATCTCTAAAACCTCTAACATGTGCTGTTCCCTCTATATACTCATTTTTAAGGACAGGACTGTTCCCTGTTCCACACTCTTTACCTTTATTCTGTAATCTCTCTTGTCTGTGTGCTGTTTTTCTATTTATTAAATAGACAGTGGTTTGAGTTGCTTCCTCAGGTTGTTCCTCCTGAGGCAAGTGTTCACAGAGATATCTTGATTTACTACTCACCCTTTAAAGTGCTTTCTTTTTAAATGGTACTGAGAAAGCCAAAAAGAGAGGAAACAAAATAAATAGTAAACTTTGAACTAGCTCCAAATGATTTTTTATTTAGTTTGTAACTTTTAAAAATTTAGCCTTTCTCTGTGTTAGGTATAGATGACATGAGTCGAAAGGATTTAATAATGAATGAAAATGCGTATGAAATGCGTTTGTATGTTTGTCATTTATCTTAGAAAAAAAAGAAAAACAAATGAGCAAACATTTTCTCAAAAGAAGCTAGAATAAATGCCAAACTGAAGAATGACTTGCGTTCATCTCTTGTGCGTTATGAGTTCATATGAGTATCCTCATACCACCACGAGTGACATTTCGTAGAAAAGGCTTCAAAGTTGTCTTCTAGACAGTGTATTTGATGATCAAGATGTTTCGACTTCATCCAGAAATCATTTTCAATCTGATAGAAACTAACCTTAGTTTACTCAACCTCTTAGGAGGAGCTAACCCCAACAAACCTGTGGTTCTTGGCATCTTGCTCATCTAATATACTGTCCAGAAGACAACTTTGATGCCTTTTCAACAAGTTTATATGAGCTCAATTCAAGTTGAAAGTAAAATTGAAACCTCAAAATTGGGATTAAAATGTGGTGAAAATCCTTTTAAACACAGAGATAAACCATGGAGAACCACTTTGTCTATTTCTGGGTTGTGTAGATGTCGGGGCCAATCTTAGCAACTTAACAGACAAAAGGCAGGATACATACTGAACAGCTCACCACTGTGTCAAAGAGCCACACTGAGAGACAAACAACCAATCTCATGCTTACTCATTCAAACAGAAAAAATGTAATCAACTGAAACACTTGGTGTACATTTAAGTTTTGAACAGGAGAAGAAAGTCAGAGTTTCTGAAGAAAACCCACATATTCCTGAGGAGAATATGCAAACTCCATACAGTAAAGTCATTGCCTTGAGTTGGGCTAGTGAACAAGTGACCTTCTTCCTTAACGACTGCAGAAAATAAAAGATAGTGTTTCACAGCTAAACAAAGTTTAGACCTTCAAATACTTTTTGTGGTGATGGACGGTTGTACGTTACAAACATTCAAACATTGCTAAACATAAAAAGTATTTAAAAGATCTAATTTAGCAAGTATTTTCTGAAAACTGGATATTTACGGCAGGATAGAAGTGCAAGGCTGTGATATAAAAATTCAATTTCAGGCCCAGCTTATTTGAGAGTCAAGTTGTTTCCAGTTATCAAGGTGCAAACAATAAAGTATGAAGTGCAGCTGTTTGGACATTTTTTATATTTTGCATTGTGTCACACAAAACAGTCAAATTGCAAAAGATTTTTCTTGAACGAATCCCACAATTGGTTGCATTAAGTACAAGGCTTATATTTATGTTTGGGCCAAGCTCAAGTTAGGATGCTTTTGAGAAATGAAAATGAGAGAAACAAAGATACTTGATATAGATGCAGACAACTGGCAAAAATGATTGACAAAAATGCGAATGGATCTCTGAGAAATAAACATTGCATCTCCGCAGCACAAAGACATTTATTATTACTAAAGTTCCCATAAGCATTCCTAGAAAATTCCTATAAATATTTTATTAGCGTCTATTTAGATGAAGACTTCTGGGATGGGGATTGAGGTTGATATGATACATTAAGTGGAAAAAGAAACAAATGGAGAAATATGTGCATTATTCCGTAGAAATATCTATTTGAAGAAAATGCTGATTTGGGGATTTAAAAGAAGTAATGGATTTTCATGCATGTGCAATTTTTTTCCCAGGGTGTCCTATCAGTTGTGTAATGAGTCTAAATATTTTATATCCAGTATGAATGTATGTACATATAAATTTTCTGTATCTATGTTGTCGCATGAACGCAAATCTATTGTATAAAAACAGAGAAGGTCATGATCTCCTTTACTCTCAGTTCATTTTATAAGAGGAAAATTTTATCTGAGAAGCTGAGAGGAAGAAATCACAGTCAGTAAAAGCTACATAAATCCACAGATTTCAGAGATATTCTTCTTTTTGTCCAACACATCAATAGTTTTTCAAATGTCTGGGCTCTTTGTCCAAATTTAGCTTCTTTTCTAGCAAAAAGGGGTATTGTGAATAGTTGAAAATATGTCACAGAGACAATGCTTGCAAAGGATTGCTTTGTCTTCTTGTTGGAAAGCAGCCTTTGATTATTATTTTACACACTCCCATCCTTCCCGCCCAACAGTTTCTTTGTATGATTTAAGAAAAATTAAACTGAACAGTCCTTTTAGGTCTCATGCTGAGAAAGTTGAGATTAAAATCTGTGTCGTTTTATATAATCATATCTTTGACAAACAGCTTTGGTCTAAAATAGCATGTATGCACACAGCTCCTCCTTCATGTCACTGCAGCCCCATTATGGAGTGAAATATGTCCAAAGATTTTTTTTCATCATCTCCTTACCCATACCAATCAAGTAAAAGTGCTGACAAGTCAAGAAAATACTGACAAAGAAATTTAAATCTAAGCATAAAACTTCCCACTCATCAGAGGTTCTATTTCCTTGTTCATTTTGAATCCTGTTAAAGCAAAGGTCAAACAGTGCCATTTACACATACATAGTTAATACTATGATGATCAATATTAATCATTAGCAATATGGCAAAGAAGTGGTATTTGTACTGGTAGTAATTATGTTTCAACTCTGTGATTTGGTAGAAAAATGCCATAACTGAACATCATTGTTCTCATTTTCTTTTAACCACTTTTTCTGGTATTACACTTTATAACAAACCTGCTCACATTGATCAAATATTGGAACAAAAAAACAGTAGTAGGCATATTAAATGAACAATATCGTTCACCAAGTTGAGGTTTTGTCTTCCGAACCGCTTATCCTAATGGGAGAGGGGAGGGTTGGGGCAACAGGTCACTTGTCTGTTACAGGGCCACACACACAACCATTGACAAACACACCCTTTCTTAGGGGAAATTTTATTTTGGCCAAAAGCTTGTAGCCATAAACTTTTTACAAAAGGTAAACAGGGAAGGCAGAGGAGACCTTGGCAGAAGGCAGAGGGCTTTATTTAGCCCTCAACAATCAACCTCACATGCAGTTTCTCGGAGGGTGGGAGGAAAAGTCACGCACACACAGGGGGAACATGCAAACTCCACACAGAAAGACCAGTGTTTCAATCCTTGTCCCACCCACAACTCAAAGCACAACTTTATTGCGGTCAGGCCACTGTGCTGACCACTGCACCCCTGTGCAGTTTTTTGTTACACCGTGAGGTTTTTATTTTCATTTTAGGTCGATGACATAAAAGTAAAAAGTGATAAAAAATCTTTTGTTGATGTTTTCTAAAAGTGAAATCTGCAAAAGATTTAATAGAAAATGGCAGATATTTTCACAAATAGTTTTTTTTTTAGATGGCAACCTTCAATTGTCTTTTCTAACAGTGCTAAAATTGTTTATAAAAACACAAGTAAAGAAGGAAAGAAACTCTTTCAATGTACATTTTTAATAAATTCATGCAATGCTTCATTTCATGCTGGTTAACAAATTAAAATGACCCTAACTGTTAATATTTTACATACATACAGTAAATATGGACCGGAATATCGACAGACGGATCAGTGCAACGTTACCAATAACTAAGATGCTGCATTGGAACGCAATATACTTTGTATAAATGTACATAAAATGCTTTTACAGCAGCTTAAAAATAAGTGGGAAGATAAAAAAGAAAAACTTTCTAACACACTAGCACAGGTAAATGTATTGATGTACATTTACATATATTAACAAAATATTATACATAAAATGTTCTTTATTATTTTTTTACTAAACTGTTTGTGCAATTTTGAGGATCAAAAGACAAAATAAGGTTAGTTTATTTTGAGTTCTTTGTGATTTAAATGTTTGCTCTAACTTTTTATATTTGTCATATTTGTCAAAAGGACTTGGTCATGAGACAACATTTTATGAAGGCATTTTAGAAATAGGGTTGTACAATGGTATATTGTTTAGTCTGCAGCTTCACAGTGAGATATTGCTAGTTCAAACCCCATTCGAAACAAGGTTTAGAAGATTGTTAAAGTTATCTCTCTGTAAACTTACAGAACTTTGAACCTGACGGGAAGCAACAGGAAACGACTGCAGAGATACAAAGAGTGAGGTGACATGTGCCCTTTTTGGTTGATAGAAAATGAGACAAGCCGCTGCATTTTGGATCATCGTAAAAGGTTTGATAGTCCGAGCTGGTCTTCCTGCCAGAGGCAGGGACAAGGAACATTGAGTGTCACCAGCATGATAATGTTTTAGAAGAGCCTGTAAGTAGATGTAAAAATGCAGGAATGCAGAATGGATGAAGAAAGAGGGCTGAGAATTGAGTCTTGCTGCAAATTTATTTAGAGCTTGTAAGTCTTGAAATATGTAACAGTTATAATATCTCTATATAGTATTCCACAACTTGACTGATTGTCTGGCAATCCTGAAATGATTTTCTGTAGAGTGGACATCTTACTGTAATCCTGCCTTAATAATTCATCCCTGGATTTATTTTTAATCTTTTGGCTTTGTGTCTTATTGAGCTTTGACCTTTAAACTGTTTGTCAGTGGCTCACCTCTTTTCAATCTAGTAAAGCTTACCTTTCTGAATTTTTGCCAAGGTCTGTTCAAAATTTGGTTGTCAGACCATGTACAATCATAGGCTCCACCCTTTCACGGTTCTTTACTGATCCACAGGCGAGATCTGTAACTATCCAAGTTTTGAAGGTCAATACGTACTTAATAAATACTGGCGTAAAAATAGTAGTAATATTTATTTAATTCCATTTATTTAGTCATTTTAATCCATCTCTACATCTCCACTGCTCTTGCACAAACTTTATTTTCTGTTTAATTTTGTCATCATGGTAAATTTAACATAGACTCTAATAAGTCTTAATTATAACTTCCAGATTTACTAAGTAGCAAAATACCAATGTATAAATCATGCTATAGTATTTTATTTTCTCATATTACTTTTTTCTGCAGTTTACACTCATAATTGTGTTTCTTGCTGTTTTAGAACAAATACAGATATACAGTACACACTGTGCACACTGATAAGATTATAATGACGGTTGCTGCTTAGTGTTTTTAGTAAACCACAGAATTATTCATTGTCCTCCATACAAATCTGTTACCATACTTCTATTTTTTTTTTTCTTCAATGTGTCCCTTTCATGCACCATTCATTACCCTGAACACTGCTGTGCTTTGACTAGAGCATTGTCTTCATTAATAGCAGATGGCTTGCTGGTAGTGATAAGAAAAAGACATTTAGCTGATGAGTTATTTAACAGATACTCCACCAAACATAATTTTGTGAAGTAACTATTAAAATATCTTCTAGCTGTCACAACAGAACAGCAGTTTGACAGCTTGTCACAATCACTTAAAAAGGTTTTCATATTCATATTTGTGAAGATGTGTATACATGTATATATATGAAAACGTGTGTGTGTGTGCGTGCGTGTGTGTGTGTGTGTGTGTGTGTGTGTGCATTTCCATGCGAGTTTGCATCAGTAATTTTAGATGCTCTCACTTTCTTTATAAGTTGAGGCTGATTTCTTGTATCAAAGGTACTGGTAAATAAATTTTCTTCAAAAATCAGATGATTTACAATCTGAACCCATTTTTGAAAAAAGTCAAACTCAATAGAAGAGTGTACATGTGCATTGGTGAGTGTGAGGCTATGTGTGTATTAATATTTTCAATTTAAAATAGTCAAAGAACGTAAGTCACACAAAATAAAACTGAAAGTATTTGCTAGATATTTTCTGCATCTGTGGGGAGTGCAGCAAACAAATTTCCCCGGTGAGGGATGACTAGAGTAATTCAAAATAAATAAATAAAAAATAAAAATAGATATTTTCTGCATCTGCTAAACAATCACTGAACATGTTACTGTACAGTAAGAAAGTTTTCAGCAGAATAGGGGTTGTGGTACCTCAACAGTATCTCACAAAAATTTAGATTTTTTTTTTTATGTGCAAAAGCATAAATAAAACATGCCTAAAGTAATTGGATGAGGTTGAAATAAACAAATGCCTGAGGAAAATTTTAGATGAATGAGGCATATGACTTAACATTTTTTAAGGTTTTTAAAAAAATCTACAAAAATTCAAGGCATAAAAGGCTGAAAGTCATCAAGCTATTCCTTTAACAAAATTCTAATCAGGGTCAGAAAACTTGAGAAACAGAGGAGAGCGCTTATCTTCATTTTGCATCAGATTTTTAAGAAGCCCCACTTCTTAAAAATCTACAAAGTTCACTTTCAGATTTTCTTCCAAACTTCCATTAAGACTTCTGCTCATTTAAAAAACATCTTGGATTTTTTTTAAATACATTTATTGATTCTGTCAAGGGTCCACTGTTTTTCTCTTCTTTTATTTTGGATGCTGATCAAGTTTGCCTTCATAATTAAATGCAAGTCTCCTGTTGAGCCCTTGCCAAACTGTTGCCTCATCATGTAATTTTTTTTCTAAACTACCAGGAACTCCACCGAATCGGCCAGAGAAAGTCTGTGCTGCTCTACCAGCATTGTTGTTCTGTCTCATTTTTTGGTAAAACCCCAAATAGTAAAAACAAAGAATTACTTCCCCAATGTGGTGTTTTCTTTCAACTGGATTTGAGCCTGTTTTCCAGCTTATTCTGACATACTTCTTCTTTCAGTAATTTCCTTCAGGGGCTATCACAGCAAGTCAGTTTCTTCCATCTAACCCTATCTGCTGCATCCTCTTCGGTCACGCCAACAATCTTCATGTCCTTCTTCACTGTATCCATGAACCTCCTCTTTGGTCTTCCTCTAGGCCTCTTTCCTGGTGGTTCTAAACCCAGCATCCTTCTGCCAATCTACTCTCTCTCTCACCTCTGCAAATGTCCAGTTTGGCCTCTCTGACTTTAGCTCTATAAATCAATCTGTTCAATTGCCCCTAGAGTAGTATTTTTTGTGTGTGTCATGATTTAATGAATTTATTTTAATAACAATTTTCTTCTTTGTCTGAACCTTTTGCTTTTAGAACGGAATCACATATTTGTACCAAAAAAAACTATGCACAAAATTTTACTTTGTGTGCTGCACAAAATTTTCAGAGGCAAAGTAAATGGGCAAAGTGAAAAAGAAAAAAAAAAAAGTCTGGAGTAAGACACTGTATTTGGTTTAAAGACACATTATTTACTTGTTATTTTTCTGTTAGAGAAAGAGAGAGATGGATGGAACTAGAGTGAAGAGCAGAAACATTTAGTTCAGTGAAAGCAGGTTAATTGCTTCGTGACCACGGAGAAGAGCAGTGAACTCTGACCTTTTAAGGGTTGAGTAAGGTTTTTCTGATTGGATTGCAAAAGAAAAACGATAATTAGTGCGAATGACCTTCCTAGTTGTATCCACATGTTAAGTATAAAAAAATATAATTACCGGCACAAAATTACACAAAGAGAAGATGTATATAAACTTTATTTATATACGCGTACTTATAAAACACTGAGTGGCTCAAGCACAATTTCTCAAATGCCCTTAGATTACATTAGATTATTTCTGTTCATGTCATTGTCATGACAAATATAATAAACCACAAATAAATCAGAAATTGAACTTCAGTGTGTACGTCTTTATTTTATTTTTATGTATAGGTGTGTGTGCCGCAGTGTTAATGAGGACATTTATCCCTCACGCTTTGTCCAGGTCACGTAGCCTGTCAAGAAGCCATGGAGAGTCAAAGAAAGAGCCAACGGAATGTTGTGTCAGCAGAAACCTGTAATTAGCCTCTCACTTCCTGAGCAGTAGATTGACAACCATGCATCGTTATCACACCATGAATTTCTGCTAGTGTGTGTTTGTCATTCTAAAATTTACTTATATTATGTCGTTGCTAAGTCGTATGAATTGTATTGTGCTTGTACATGCCATATCGGGAAGTGTTCGAATGCAGGCGTATTCTGTAGAAAAGCCTCGGGATCTGATTCACCCTATCTATGTCATGTCTAAAACTGGCCATAATCCTGCTTGACAAGTTATGACAGAAACCATGAGATGATGTCATCATGGTAGAGACAGCCTGACTGCACATTAAGCAGTAAATCTTATAATAATGAATGTTCTGCGTTGATCTGAGTAGTGACGTCTAATCATCTGTGGCACTGTTTCAAATTTCATTTATGTTTGTGCTTTCTTTTGGAAGATTGTTTGTACTGTTTTTGTGTTTCTAGTTGTTTATCCATGCAACCAATTAACTTGAGGCAATCTAATATGTCCTTTATCAACATTGGATAGCTTCGAGTATTTCTTGTGTTCATTTTGTATTCATTTTTTGTTTTGTGCATTTGTGAGTGCGTGTGTACCTCTTTCAGCATTACTGTCAGGGAGAAATTTTGAGAGCTGTCAGAAGACGTCAGGTATCTAAAATAGACATATCCCATGGAGGAAAAAGGCTAAGGACCCAGGAAATGAGGATGATGGAATAACAATTACTTAAAAAGCTGCCACTCCAAAACAGTCCCAATGGTTGATTGAAGAAAACATGTTCTGTTTTACAAAATTTTCTTGCACACACACACTCACAGACAAACACAGACCTTGAAAACATCTGAAAAGCATAACACTTTTTTCTTCAAACCTCTCATAGGACACTTAAGGAGACAAACATCAGGAACTCTTTGTTTACCAAATCAGTAATGTTTCAACTAATTTTATCAAGAATGTTTGCTGTTATTTAATAGTTCCAGATCCAGAAAACTCATAACGGTTTCCACCTTTGTACAAGGGATTCCAAACTAAAACAACTCTAATTCTTCTGTTGCAGGCCTCTATTTTTTGTACTAACTTCTGAAAAGGCAATATATTTTTCATATTGCATTTCTTCCCAAAAAAAATTATGCATAAAAAGGACAGGCACTTGTGTTCTGTTGATTAAATATTCATTCGTTTTCTATTACATTCACTTTATCCAGTTCAAGGGGCTCTAGGTGTTAGATTGAAGCATTTCAGTTACTTTTAAGTTCACTGGTTCATTATAGTGCCAAAATAGACAATTACGCTCTCTAAATCATCATGCAACCCTGACTACCTACGCACAGTGGGACAGAGTAACAAATTTGAATCTATTCCCACAACAACCAACAAGCTCTCCATAAAGTGTACCTCCACACTCAACTTAGCCAGCCACACAAATCTATTTAACAATTAGTTTTACTATTGATCTGCTTTCACTTGGATGTCACATTTTTTTTTGTGATAGTTTAGCAAGATTTGACAACAATTTGCAAAATGGAAAATGTATTCATTCCTGAGATTATCTCTAAATCTCATTATGTACATATGTATTCATTAGTGGAGATGAGCATTTGATTTGAAGATAAAAAGTCTCTCAGAATGAACTGATCATTAGAAACTGTCATAGCTTTGTCCCCTGTTAATCATATTGCATATTCACATGAATCTTATCTCACTGTATTATGTATTCATATGACAAGTTCTGAGAAGACAAAATGAAGCAAATGAGAAAGTAGAGAGAATAAAGTGACGATTCTGAGAAAAAAATCATTCTGCTTTAAAGTTGGATGAGGTATTCAAAGACTGTTATAAAAGAATTCTCTAATAGTTTAAAATCTGCAGTAAAAATAACAATTGTGTCCATTCAAAGGTTGAAAAAAGATTGTGGCCACAGTCTTCAGATAATTAACCATGACTCAAAAACAATTTATTAAATTGCAAAATTGAGCTCTTCACACTGTCATGGTTGATTTATGACTGCACTTGCAGGTGGTCATCTTCCCAAACTGTAGGGTTCACAAGTATTCCATTTATGTTCTTTCTTTTTTTACTTCTGACAATACCAATATTGGTGAGAAAAGGAATTTTAAGACTCCACAATTGCTGGTGTGAGCAAAAATTTACTAATAAAATGAGACGCTGATGCAACATAGTTATTTCAAATGAGAAAAAAGTTCTCATTAAATGGGCTTTTTAGGTTTTATGTGACAAATTGGAAAAATAGATGCAACTATACAAATTAATTTGTATAAATTCCATTCAATTTATTTATTATTGCAACATTTGGAGCTTTGAATACTGAAATGAGTTTTTTCAAATCCAATCATTCTAATTTTCTCTTGAATGACTAGAACCATCTCCCCCAGAATGATCTCTTCTCAGAAAATTATTAGTGTGCTTTTAAGAAGCTGAACTCAGGCAAACTGCACCGACCTGACCGTTTCCTATGAGTCCTATTTTTTTCAAAGAAACACATTAAATCTGAAGGTCAGACAGTCGGCTGTTCAATACATACAATAGATTGCACAACATCTAAAAAACATACAATTCATTATCTCACGAAACAAAAAGATTCCATCTCACCTAACAAATTTATAACACAATGTGTGGATTGTATAAATTACAACTGTCAAAAAATAATTGCTGCCTAATTTAACAAATTTTTTATTCATTCAATCTCGTAGTGAGTCATGGAAAACGGGTATTGAGATAAGATTTAACATGTCACAAATTGAGCCAGTTGGAACCATTGCACAACTAGTGAATCCTGGTTTCACATTGATTTTTTTTTTATTGTGTCCTTTTTACACGCACTTTTCTATCTTTTCTGTGTGTGTGTGTGTATGTGCGCTTCTTTTTGCATTAATGTCAAGGAGGAATTTTTGAGAGCTGTCAGGGAACATCAGGTTCCTAAAAAAGACATTTCCCATGGGTGAAACAGGGCTAACGACACAGGAAAGAGGATGGTGTTGTTACAATTGCTTGAAAACCTTCTATTCCATGACAATCCCAAATATTGATTGTAGATTACACATGATGTTTAAAACTGACGTCTTTCAACCAACAAATATCTAAAAAGCATAAAAGCTTAACTTTCTGAAAAGCATGCTCTCATGGGACATTCGAGGAAACAAGTCAAATAAATTCTCTCGGTTTAAACAACCAGCAGAAAAAATACAACAAAATCTATGAAGCATTTTGAGATTACTGCTGTTTAATAACTTGAATGGAAAATTCATCTTTTTTTTATATATTACTTCTGATTAAACGTGAGCTTTTAAAAATGAACGGCTAACAATCTTGTTAAGTCAAAGTAATATGTCACCAAATGAGCCTGTCGGAATAGTTGCACGATTAGCAAACACTGGTTTCACTTCAATCAACGGACTGACTGATTGAGTTGTCTTTAGTTGTGCTCGGTAATCCATCACTTTATTCACTTATTCAGCACTACTTTTAATTCATGTGGAAAAACGCACTGCCAACTGTTTTTAGATTTATTTGCATCTAAATTACTTTAACAATGACTTTGATTCAAATGCACAATGACTTGATGTTAGATGTAATGAGTCGGACAACAAACTTCATAACATCCATTTGAAGTATCTTCAGAAAATGAATGAAAAAACAGCTGTTTCTGTATTACTGAAAATAAAAACCAAATCTCTCTCCCACATTTGAAATGAACTGAGGATATTGCATTTGAACAAAGCCTACACGTAACCTACTTTTAAAACAGGTATCTCATTTTCTAGGCTTGACCAAATAAGAGCTTAAACTTTTTCATTTGATAGAGGGATAATAATCTGCCTGTACAATACCTTTAAACGTTTGCTTTCTTTTCAAAAAGCGATAAAAAGTACTATAGTAATCATATAGTAGTAAATGGTACACATTCAAGTAATCACTTCTCTTGCTATGGTGACGAATAGGCTGTCAGACGAGGTTAGACAGGAATCTCCATGGACAATGAAGTTTGCAGACAACATTGTGATCTGTAGTTAGAGGAGGGAAGAGGTGGAGGAAAAGTTGGAGAGGTGGAGGTTTGCACTAGAAAGAAGAGGAATGGATTAGTCAGGAATGGATTAGTCACGGTAAGACAGGGTACGTGTGTGAATGAGAGAGACCCCAATGGAAAAGTGAGGTTACAGGGAGAAGAGATCAAGAAGGTGGAAGATTTTAAGTACTTAGGATCAACAGTCCAGAGCAATGGAGAGTGTGGAAAAGAGGTGGAGAAGCGTGTGCAGGCAGGCTGGAACAGGTGGAGAAAAGTATCAGGTGTGATGTGTGATAGAAGAGTTTAAGCTAAAATGAAAGAAAAGTGTACAAAACCGTGGTGAGACCGGCCATACTGTTTGGTCTAGAGACAGTGGCACTGAGGAAAAGACAGGAAACAGAAATGGAGGTAGCAGAGATGAAGATGCTGAGGATTTCTCTGGGAGTGACCAGGATGGACAGGATTAAAAATTAGTACATCAGAAGAACATCACATGTTAGATGTTTTGGAGATAAAGTGAGAGAGGCCAGACTGAGATGGTTTGGACATGTGCAGAGGAGAGAGAGTACATCGGAAGAAGGATGCTGGGTTTGGAACCACCAGGAAAGAGGCCTAGAGGAAGGCCAAAGACGAGGTTCATGGATGCAGTGAAGGAAGACATGGAGATAGTTGACTTGACTGAAGAAGATGCAGCAGAAACTGACTTGCTGTGGCAACCCCTGAAGGGAAATGCCTAAAGAAGAAGTTGTCACTCCTCCTAAAATTATATTTTAAAAACTTGTGAGGTTTTTACTACTTGAAACTCTTCCTTATATTCTCTCATATGATCTAATTTTGTGACTGAGTGCAGAATTAACCAGTTAAGAAAATGAATGAATGATCAGATCCATTATACTGTCCTTTTTCTGATTATGTTTTTGTGTTACCAGCATGGCGTCTAGACATGCGAATAGAACCGTTTATACAGTATAACCTAGCATTTGCTCCTCGATTAGTAAATAGATGTTCAATGTTAACTGCCCCCTTCTCTTCACACTCTATACCACCGACTTCCAGTATAACTCAAATACATGCCACATGCAGAAATTTTCAGATGACACTGTAAGGGGAAGAAGGAGACAACAGAGACCTAGTTGAGAGATTTGAGAGATAGTGTGAACTGAATAAGCTCCAGCTGAACATCTCCAAAACCAAGGAGATGGTGCTGGACTTTCACTGTGCCCCCTCCATTGTACGCCCTATTGCCATCAAGGATGCAGAAGTGGAGGTGGTGAGCTCATATAAGTATCTGGGTCTTCAGCTGGACAACAAACTGAACTGGTCTAAAAACATGGATTCTATGTACAAGAAAGGCCAGAGTCAAATGTACTTTTTAAGGAGGCTGCCCTCCTTCAAGGTCTGTCCCACACTGCTGAACATGTTTAATCAGGCCATTGTGTCCAGTGTTTTATTTTACGCAGTTGTGTGTTGGGGGGCAGTGTGAGGAAAAAGGACACTCAGAAGCTGGATCGCATTATTCGAAGGGCTGGCTCCATGGTCGGACTTGGTCTGAACTGCGTGGAGAAGGTGGTGGAGCAGAGGACATTGGCCAAGATCAGAGCTATCCTGTCCAACCAGAGTCACCCACTACACACATTCTTTTCCAGACAGAGGAGCTCTGTGAGCACCAGACTGTGCTCACTGAGATGCTCCACAAACAGTCTGAAAAATTCTTTTGTGCCTTATGCCATCAGACTTTTTAATGCAGCCACATCAGGCAGGAGCAGTAGAGAGTTGCTGTGATTTGACTGATTCCTACTGATTTTACTGATTTACTTTTGCATTCATTTAGAAGCACTTTATCATTCTTAACCTTTTACTTGTTTTATTCTTCTTATCTATTTTATTTTTTAGCTTGAACTGTTGTAATTGTGTGTCATGATGTATGAATGGGAGCAACAAATGCCATAGTTATTTCCCTTGGGATCAATAAAGTATTCATCTATCTATCTATTAAATAAACAAATTAAGTACTAAAAAGATGATCTCTTTTGCACCTTTTAAACATTATTTGAGTCTGACCAAAAGACCACAAAAAGTGGCAAGGTTGCAAACCACATTGTAAAAAGTCTTTTTTCTCATGCTACTGGATTTTTGCCTCACAAGTTTTTAAACCATTCACACTTAATAATTTCCATACACACAATGAATATTCCTTGAGAATAAAAAAGGAGCAGCAATGACATTTGATAAAACTTGATAAAAAATATATCATCGATGTAAAACCGTAACCATCACTTTTAATAAGCCATACTAAGGAACACCTTTTTTTTCTTTTACAGCGGCACAGAAAAGAAGCTGCAGTGGCTCATGGGTCAAGGTAAATATCAAGCTGCTGCAAGTGATGTGCAGTTTAATAACACATTTCATAATGCTTCCCTTCAATGTATCCTTGTAAAAGAGATTCACTTGATTATATATTGTCTACTGAAGGTGCACTCAGGATTCTTTATCTGTCTCGCTGATTTAATTCCATTGTTCTGGCATTTTCCCCTCACACCCGTCTGAAAGCTTATCCCTGAGGGCGTAACAAGAATGTCAAAGATTCAGGTCATGTTATTCTCCACCACAATGAATTTCAGTGTCGTACCATATAGTATGCAAAATGAAGCGTGCAGCTTTATTGTTGGAGTAGAGGCAGAGATAAGAACTCAAGAGACTCTTAAAATAACAAAGAGGGATGATTCGCCATTAAAACACGAGAACACAAGAGACTTATGTCTAGTGTACATGGAGGAGAAAGAAAGGTAAAAGAGGGAATCTAATCACTAAATCATCATGCACTACTATCAGGGTAGCTGATGATAGAATATAAGCTCCCTGTTATCTTTACCTTTCCACACCAACCCTCTACTTCTCCATACAGGAGTTCCAGATAATTAAAAGATAGGGCAATGGCACAGACGGCCACTGAGACCTTAACACTGGTCTCCCTGCTCTCACATAATTAATATAAAAATCATTTGCATGATTTAGCCGACTGTGGTGTCGTTCATTTCTGTTCAACTATACTAAAGCAATCAACACAATAATACTAAAAAGAGGACAACAGATTATGTAGAAACAGCCATGGAAGCCAAATAATTAGTTCATGTAGATTGAAAGTTTTGCTTTTTTATGTCTCAATTTACTCAATGCACACTCTTTAGGCAAATCATTACTTGTTATTAACAGCGTGGCTGTAATTATGACCACAGTGATTAGCATTTCTTGTTTTTAAACAAGAAAATCAATGTCCCACTACAGAAACCCGGACTGTGATGTAGTTGGAATAAAACTAAATAATTATAGTGAAAAATAATTAGTAAAAACAACACATTTTAGTTACCATTCTATTTTTTTTCTATGTTTCTAATAGAGACGTGATGAAACTTACTGCTCATCAGCATGTCATATTTAATTTAAATTATTTAAAATGTAAATAATTACGAGGGTAATACCACTTTGTTTTGGGCAAGTAAAGAAAGGAAGGTCATCCAGATTCTAGCTGAAACCAGTAATCTATTTAAATACTAATCCACAGCCAAATCCCACATAATCAGATGGATATTTTTCAGATCCAGTCGGACTATGACCTGAATTACCCACCTTTCTTTACACGTCCTTCTCACAAGCAAACCAAAACTATTTTGTTTTGTATTTTTTAGATGTAATGCAAAAATCTACCAAGATCAGTGGAACATTTTATCTTCTAGTTGACTTTAATGTCCTCAGGTCGGGGATGTCAAATGCCTCTGATCAAAACAAATCACTATGTCCTGTATTTTATTCCACCTGCAATTAGGCTCTTAAACTCTGTCTGAGTTCTTTTTGTAGATGTTTTGTAGATATGCTTTTATGTACTTGTTTTATTCCTAGTTCAAATCCTGTTTTATTCCTGAGATTGACCTTTTTTATATATATACTTTTTGCATTTGTGTCATTGTGTATGTATGTGTGTGTGTTTAGCCAGATGGCTGCATTTTTTTCAAATTTAACTTAGAGGGATCAACAAAGTTATTCTCAAAGTTAGTCTGATTCTGAAAAAAAAAAGTTTAAAATTTAGAAATACAATAAACACACTAATAGTGGGGTGTCACAGTGGCGCAGTGGTTAGCTCAGTGGCCCCACAGCAAGAATGTTGGGGTTTGAGTCCCAGGTGTGACAAGGCCTGAAACACTGGCCTTTCAGTAATGACTTTTCATGTTCTCCCCATATATACAGTACGTATGTAGGTTTTTACCAGCTACCCCGATTTCCTCTCACCCTCCAAAAACATGCATGTCAGGTTGACTGTCCGGTACCAAATTGCCTCTGGAAGTGAGTGTGGATGGTTGTCTGTCTGGCCCCGCAACAGTCTGGCAACCTGTTCAGGGTGTACCATTCCTCAAGCCTGAATTCAGCTGGGGTAGGCTCGGGCACCCCCCCCCAACCCTATTAGAAAATAAGCGTTTCAAAAGACAAAACGAATGCTAATAATGGTTTTAGAACCTTAATAATATAAAATACTAACTGGCCAAAACTAAAAATGAGATTTTAGGTCTAACTTTCTAACAGCTCATTGATCTTTCATTTCTGTAATGAAATGATTCAAACATCATGTTAGCATAGTTTGAACCAAACACTCACCCTTATTTCATTCAATAATAGATGAAACCTACCTCTTCCAAACACACGTTCAACACAAGCTTGTGACAGTGGAAGTGTTATGGGCTGTAAATAGCAAACAGAGCAGAAAGACAGTCTGCTCGCTCTGTGAGAACATCAATTCACTGTTATATTTATACCCATCAGGCAGCTGTTTGCCACTGTAATAGATAGGCCAATCATGCATTCATTTTCTAAACTGCTTCTTCCAATTTAGGGTTGCGAAGCGGGCTGGAGTTGATCCCAGCTCCCAAGCAGTGGAGAGGCAGGGCACCCCTGCAGGTTGTCAGGCGATCACAACGCTGAAAGAAGACCAATTCACAGTAAGAATTAACAACGTGTCGAAACTGTTGGTAAAATGAATCATAAATGGTACCAATCAGTGATGTTATGTGGTGTGTCATTAGCCAATGATGACATCAAATTTTATTGGATTCATTCATCTAAAAATAATAACTTGTGTTTGTATTTCACACCATTGGTCAAAACAATGAATTACAATCATTGTTAAATGAGGTTCTTCATCAACCATTTGCCAATTGCTTTTCAGGATGCAAAATAGATTTGTGAATAGTCACCCATCATAAATGGGGTGTTATAGTCTTCATTTTTCTCTCTCACTCAATGCCTTTCAACTCAAACCAATTCAATGCCACATGTTTAAGAATTCTTCACAATTAAACTTGACATTCTTTTTAAACATGCTCCAGTTTTCTCCAAATAAAGTAGAATATGTTTAGGTCCATATTCCATATCACGAAGGACATAGTTTTTTTTTTTTTAATACAATGACCATCATCGTAAAAAAAAAAAAAAAAAGAACAACAAAACAGCTCATTTAAATTTTAAGAACGTGGAAGAGTTTAGCAATACATAGAAAGTGGCAGGCCATGTTGTGCTGGGAAACATAACGTCAAAGCAGTGGAAATACATTTTCTAAATCTATCCATTAGTTTACCAGTAATGATAAAGCTGTCTGGTCTTCATAAAGTCCAAACTCCAACCTGATTGTACACCAATTAAATAAATTAGAGCAGAAACTGACAGCATTGTATTCTTTTCTAAAATCAGTGTAATCTTAAAAATGTCATTTTGCAATGGTGATCAAAAATTTCCAGAAACACATGTGTTTTTGCAGACACTTCCCAGAAGAGTTGAGAACAATATAAGTCATGAAGGATGGACTGGAATCCTTAAACCTAAAACAGGGTTAGGAACAAGATGTGACGTACGATCATGGAGACAAATTTATTAAGTGAAAAAATTGGGAAAATATAAAGCGTTTCCAAGGAAAACATTTGCTAGAAAAAAATTCTTGGTAAAAAAAGGAAGAAAATTCTTGAGAGCTCATCTGCTGTAAAAACAAAAGGTGCCATGGCAGACCTAATGAATGTATGAATGCCATTAAACAAGTATTTTTTGCCATCTGCAGAAATGCTTTGTCACAAACTTAAAAACTGTGGGAACTACAAAAAAAAAACCCTTTAACAGCAGGCATATCCTGCTGCAGAGGTCACTCATTGTCTTCAATGGTGATTAAAGTGATTAAAATGTCCCCAAAGAGTTTCTCTGCTGATCAAGAGTTTGATGTTTAAAAAAGAATCTTGAAAAAAGATTCTGCAAATGTCAAAAGTGCAGAACTAAATATTGTCTGTTGTCCACCACTGTCTCAAACATAAAACACCCAAACCATTTGTTTCTTTTTGAGGTTTTTTCCAGATACTTTCATTAGGTTGTGTTGGGGAGGAAGTCGGGATGGAGTAGAAAGAAGCAGACACATCAATGGTACTTGGGAACAGATCAGTTTCCCTTTAAGTTTCTTTGTTTTATTTTTTGCTTTTAAACCCATTGCCCATCCCTGGTCTTCTAGCCTGCTTTTCCTCACCCTCTGAGATAGACAGATCGATATTCTCTGAAATGCAGCTCTCACCATGTCTTTTGAGCACCTTCATAGCTCCTTTTCCTGTCATCGCACCACCATCCCCAGTGTACGCAGCTGAAATTTCTCTCGAGCTTTCCAACTCTCATTTGCTCACTCTGCTTATTTTTCACTCTCTTTTTTTTGGGTGTACAGCCTCTGTTAGCCTTGAGGTGCACGTTGTTTGTGTCTATGTGGATGTGAGTGTGTGAGAAAGAGAGAGCCCTACGAGAGCTTTTCTAAATCCCAGGTAAGAGCAGAGATTTTCAGAGGGAGAATTTCATTTCAGCACCTCTCATCTCACACACAGAGCAGGAGGATAGGACTTCTAGTTATGAATCCAATAACCATTGTGTGTGCCTTGGGTGTGTGTGTGCATGTGTGCACAGAGGAGGAAGGTGGCAGGGGGACTAGTATTTATAGGATTGGAGGTTATACCCATAAACCCAAATGGAAGGTCAAAAAGAAGAAGGAAGAAAAAGACAAATGAATAAAATGAGTTGGGTCCGTGGCATTTGCTTTTGTATTTATGTCACATTTACGTCAATGAGTTCTCACGTCTACTGTTCCTATATGTAATATCTGTCTTTTGCCAGTTCCCCTCTTCACGTGATTATAGTATGATAGTGACATGTACATTAGGTGTAACGTGACAGATATGATGACCAGTGACTTGTAAAACATGTAATCTCCAGCATGTACATTTTACTACAGCCATTACTCAGTGTGAAGAGCCAAATTAAGGTGGATCGGACAGGTATTACATGTCACAGGGTCACAGTTTGAGTGTGTGAAGGTTGATGCAAAAGCAGCACCAGTAAATGCAGGTCTTCTGTACCTCCATGTTAATGAGGTACCTTTAACAAATAAACAAGCTTATCCGCACACACACATTTTTATGCACACACCAGCAGCTTGGAGCTGACTGGAAAAAAAGTGGATTGAGTTAGAGGGCTGAGGTCAGCTCTAAATCATTACAGGTCACTGTGGCAGGCCCAGCTACCAGATTAGATTAAAGTCTAGTTGATAGACCCAGCCAAGCACATTAAAACACACATACACACACATACACACACACACACACACTTGGGCCTGAAACAAACACAAAAGTGTATACCCCAGCACATTAATCACAGTGAGCCCGGATGTAATGCGCCGTGATGGAGCTTAGGTTTCTTGTACAGAAAGCAAGGCAGTTTGTTGACCCCTGCTCAGTAAACAGCCGTGCGACTGATAAAAGCAGCAGCTGTCCCAGAGGAGCATGCTGTTGGGAAACCATCCTATTAGGAAGTTCCAGAGACTGATTAGATTAAAGCAGCTTCTGATGGGTCACTGTACTGGTCCTCTGGCTCCAAAAGCTCTCGCCACTAGGGTGACACATAGAGGCCGTTCTCTCCTGTGCTTAATTTTCTGGGAAATACAATTCTTTTTGCAGATTATAACATTTCTATGTGCAGCTGGATGGAAGAGAGGATGCAATGAATAGAAAAACAGCTGCTGTTTATCTGCTCGGCATCTCGGCTTTCAAGCACAGAACAACACTATCAAGGTCCCATGGTGGGCTATATGTTACCGCAAGCTAAGCCACCCGTATATTTCACCCTCTACACCACTCACACTTCTTCCTCTATGTGGTTAAGAACAACAATGGAGTGAAAGATGAAAGATTTTTATCTCAGTCTCACCGCCACCACGTTTCTCACTCCTTTTTTTATTTCTTCTAACTCAGCAGAGCACTGCCTATCTCTTTGTGTAAAGTGATGAACGTGTGACCTTCGGCAGTAAGTGGATCTTTAACTGCTTCCATGATTCACATGACCTCACCTCGTTTGACCCTGCTAGGCATTGCTCAGCATGGATGGCAGCCAAGAGGACCAGAGCCAGTCCAGATAAGGCTTCATCCAAATCAGTGTGGAGCATTGCAATGGCTTTATTTTTGAGCTTCTCAGCTCTCTTCCTCCTCTACTGTCACTGATGTAGTCTCTACGCCCTCTAACACCATATTTAATCTTAACTGTCACTGCTTTGAAGTACAATAAACCGTGGATGTGCACACTCTTAAGTGTGCTCCCACGTTGACTAAAACTTAGTGAGCATGTTCTTCTGTGTCCTCTGAGATGAACCAGAGACTCTGTTCATCTGTACACTGTCTTTATCTATTATTTACACAACAGTGGTTTTCTTAGAAATAGGCTAAACATAATTTTTAACAAACTGTCTTGGATAGCAGATTTAGTTCATTGCTCCTTCATTTTTTAGCAATGTCCTCCAAATGAACTATAAAATAGTCTTGGGAACTAATTGTTCTTTTCAATGTTCCTGATAATTTGTATTGAGTAAAAATGAAAGAGTATTGAGTAAAAATGATGCGTAGGCAACAAGAAAGGTGACCTCCTTTTCATCAGTTACAAGAAGAAAAAAAAATACAACACTAATTACTCAGTTTTAGGAAAAAAATTATCACAATTCACAAAAATCCAAACTTTTCAAAAGTATAAGTCCTGAAGTGAATAGAAACATTTGCAAATGCAGTTGATTCAAATCCAACGTGACAAGGGGTATGAACTTTATTAGAAAATCTCCATACCAGGAAATATACAGATACATACAGTATATGAATCCTTGTTATATGTGTAGAAAAAAACAGAAATATTCTAAAGCAAATAAAGCAACAGAAAAACATTCCCACATATTAGGATTTTTCCATCGGTTGTTGCTTGTTTTTGTCGTTTCCAGATAAACAAACAAACTCGCCAAACATACGTATATATTCACAATAAATACAAAATTATCATAAGCATGAATAATTTTTGGTCTAACAAGTTATCACACTATATGACAAATGATGATCTGTTCTCGTGCAAGCTCTAAGGGTCATTACTCCCGTCCTCAGCAGGAAATATGCTGATTAGTTTCCAGAGAGCAAGTCGGGGGGAGGTGAGAGGGCTGCAGAAAGGTGTGAGGGTACTGCAGGAAAGCAAAAGTAGACAGGGAATTTTGGAATATGTGAAATGAAGTTTTGTAGAAATGCATTAAAACTACATCTTGAATTCCAACCCAGGTGTAATGTGTCAGAGAAAATGCATGAAAATACAGATGCAAATAAGAGAAAAAAAACACTGTGACATTTCTGGCTCTCACTCATGGATAAGCAGAGAAAATGTATTTTTCTTATGAGAAAATATGCAGTTAGAAGGGATATGCATTTCTTTGCATATGCATAACTTGGATTTAAAATGTCTATGCAGACTTAGTTGGGTTCATTTTTGGATGGAGCATGACTGCTCACACATATTGTAACCCTATGCCTGAACACATCACTAAAGACTGACAATGCCACCTATTCTCTATGGGAACAGGGCCCTCATGTGAGTCCAGCACAAGTATTCTGATCCATACACCCATCTGAGGTTTCTACTTATTCTTAACGTCATGCCCAAGAGTGATATTCAGTGCTGGAGATACTACTTTGCATTTTTTTTTTTCACAATTTTGTCCTCGTCCTCTTACTTTGCATTCTGTTCTTTCACCACTCTGCTGTGTAACTACACCCAAATATAAATCACTCCTTCTTTTCCTTTTTAATTCTCATAGGTCTGCCACAGTCTTTCATTTGTTCTTTTTATTTGTCTTCGACCCCTATACCCAGGCTCCGTCTTTCCTGTCTGTCATATTCTCCCTTTCGCTTCCTCTCCACCTTACGCAAACACAGCTCTAATAAATTGTGCATTCGTAATTACACAAAAGCCACCAGTAAATTTCACTTCCATTTACATTTAGATTAAAAAATATTTTATTCCCATCAATCTGCAGTGCAAGACTTCTCTGTGTGGAAGGGAGACACAACCATTCATGGCATTTTTACATTCTCACCAGGGCATGTACACACACCCACACACATGAAGATCAGCTCGGGGTGAGTACTCAAATATACATGAAAGTAAAGTGCAAAAGAAGGTACACATCTTCAAAAGAGGCATGCGAAATGAGTCACATTCATGAAGAAAGAAACACAGATTGAGAAATAAATTAAGTGTTTGCCAGCCTAGATTAACCCAGAGTTAACAGGGGGTGTGCTGCTTAGGCATTTGCGTGTGTGTCTGTGTCTGTGTGTTGACTCTGAGTTGTGCATAGATGACTGTGATGAGAGTCCAAAAATTGATGCTTTTTGAAAAGCATTGATAGATTTTGAACCAGTTGTGTTTCTCTCTTTAAAAAATCCTCACCCTCCAACTTCTCACCCTGTTAACAACCTTTTTTTGTGAGACTTGCATTTATCATTGCAAGGACTCATAACTCCTCTCATCATTATTTCACAGCCGTGCCATGCTGGGTCTGTGGTGGGAACACTTTTTGAGCGCTCCTAGTGCAGACTATCATACTCACACACTTACACACACACTTTGCTGGATCATAATACATTCAGAGCCAATCTCATTCATGGTGCATAAAGACAGCAATATGCGCACAAACCTAACTGTAATATTTCAAAGCTTTATAAGGAAAGAGGGAGAGAAAAGCCCCAGAGGCAGCAACTGGGGTAAACAGATACCACCAAGATTTTTTTCCTTCCCACTCTCTCTCTTCACAGTGTCTTTCTCTCGTTCCCACTCTGCCATCTACCCCTCCCTCCCATCTGTATTACTGCATCATTTCCAACAGTAATGAGTGCACCAGGAGAAAGAGCGAGGGAAAGAGAAGGTACTTCAGGGAATTAGTGTTTAAAATACACACAACAGTTTCCTCTTGTGTATGATCAGTGCAAATAACAGCCCTTTACTACACACACAAACACACACACACACACAAACACACACACACACACACACACACACCATGGATAACCAGCAGGTACTAAGGCAGGACATTGCACAGCTGCATAACAAAATACGTTAGACCCCTGATGTGATTACATCATAATTAACGAAGGACTACTTTTCCAATCGAGATTAATTAGTTTTAGGTGATGGTGCCATTGCCTGCTCCATTATATGGTTTTACTGAAAACAGTTTATACGTTCAGTGGCAGTCAGGATTATAGGAAAACATCATCTGTCAGTTTTATGTGTCATAAACTGCAGCATTTTCTAGATGTTAGTTTAATTTCCTATTTGAGAACGTCTGTAACTTATTTGTAAAAAAAAAAAAAAAAAAAAAAAAAAAAAAGAAGAAAATCTCCACTTTAAAGCTGCAAAAGCCCAGTTTGCATCCATCAGACAGACATCTGATACTGTAAACATGTTCTGTCTGCAAGCTTTCACATGTGTGGAATTCCTTGTGATGCACAATCAGCTGCACAGCTATTTGGGCAATGTTTTGTTCTAATTTGCTAAGGTTTGGGCCAGTGGATGTGGGGGGAAATCACAACAACAGCATGATGTTATAGAGTTTAGACTGCAGCACAGTGGGGCATCAAAAAATTCATAATGTTGTGTCGTTGATGCAACCTCACACCATGTATGCACAAACACACACAGTTCATCCATGTGGAACTGTTTAAAAGAACCTGGACATTGTTGGTACAAAATGAATCTCTGGAAACAGCATGGTCTGAGTGAACAAATAAAGGAATGGATGTTCTAATGAAATAACAGAGACCAACAATCACCTACTGAAACCAAGATGGAGATACAGTCACAAAATACCCTTTTGTGACTGTTTCACCTGCTTTTTTTGTTTTCACTGCATTTTTTTCTGAACTTAACCTGTGGAGTGATCACGATTCAGAACCATGAAAGAAGATCAAAGCACACGAATTGGACTTAAAAATTTAGATTTTTATTTCACGTTGAATCTATCTGATGAAAGCAGGGGAAAAAAGTAGGAAACTAAAACTACATCAGCAAGAGAACCAAAACCATGTTTCAAATTTTGTCAAAATTTATTTTTCTCTAATCCATCTGATTCTTCTAGACACATCTTAAAAATGACTTATGTAGCATCAACAGAAAATACATCAACACATTATAGTTTATCTGCTCAGAAGAAATGTTTATGTGTAAATTGAATCTTTCATACCGGGGTTTTTTTAAATTTCCCGTCAGAACAAACTGAACGATGTGCGAAGAATGACAATAGCTCTCACTCAAGAAAGCCAATGTGTTTTGAATAAAACTTCTTTAGTCTGTAAATAAAAATCAATATGGTTTGGGGCATTTTGATTGTTTGCTTCTCACATAAATCTATACACTTGATGTGGTTTAGTCTAGAAACGGGGAGCCTTTAATCCCTTCTTTTGTCTAAAAAAAGTCTAATCTTGATAAATACCAAAATCCACAAAATTCCCCCAAGGACGGAAACCCTTTAAACTCTGTGTCATGGTTTGGCACAAAGGCAAAAGGACACAGAATTGTACACCCACACACACATTTAAACGTGCACATATACTTTAAGATGTTAAACATTCATCCTTCTACTTTCAGAAAAGTTAAGTCGATTTGAGGGCTGTGGTGTGACAGCAGAGGGAATAGATAAAAAAAGAAGAAATATCTGTCTCCAGCAGTGTCCTCCAGCTCTTCCCCAGTAATCCCCAGTTGCAACAGGGCCAGCTGGGAGACATAATCCCCACAGTGATTCCCAAGTCAATTCCAGCCCCTGGACAGTTGTTTGTGTCCAGTTAACTTCTTGTTATGGAGAGGAAACAAGTGCACAAAGTTATAAATACCTTAAAAAATATATAATAAACTAATTTGAATTTTTTTGTACGATAGACTATCAGGTTAAATTAACTCACAAAAAAGGTTAAACTGTAGTTAACCTTTTTTTCAAAGGAAGTTTTTCCAGGCTGCTGTGATCTTTGTGTAAGAACGCAATAAGTCTGGCAATACGGACCTCTACTCAGAAGGAGAGAAAATACCACCAATCTCAAATCCCCATTACAGCAAAATATACGTCATTGACACATTTGTATATTCACAACAACCAACTGATGACCAGGTGTAATTGTTTTAATAAGAGCAGACATGAAACATTTGTTTTAACCATGATTATTGTTATTCTTACAAGAAACTATAAAACCTCTGAAAATCAAACTTCTCATGGGAAAGACAATGCAATAAATTTCATATTCACACAGACTCTCTCTGCAGATCAAAACCAATGCACAACACAACTCTGAGGCTGCATCAAGAAGCCACAGATGCAGGCTGCTACACGGTTCTAGCCAAGTTATAAGAGCCCAGTCTTAGAACTGATAGGAAGCTAGGCCTTATGGGTTAGATGGAAGCTTGTTTGGAAATCCTGCGGAATGAGAGACAGAAGGTGACATGCAACAGTTTGACAAACAGGTTGAAAGCTCCTGTGAATGGAGTAAAAGCTTGAGTTCAGACACATTTCACAGGAAACATTTGAAAATTAATTGCCTGAGAAAATGTGAAAGAAACAAACAAAAAACGTTTTTAAAAAAGCTTTTTTTTTTTTTGAAGTGGTTAGAACATTCTTTGACTTTTTTACTGCTATATTGAATAATTTTTATCTTGAAAAGTGTGAAATAAAAAGCCTCTCACAGCATTTTCCTACATTTAAGTATATATTCTCCAATTGTAACAACTGTCCGACAGCTTCAATAAGGTCCAATGGAAGTGGCACATACTGAGGGGGCGTATAATATGGAAAAAAAATTACTTAATCTCATTTTGTCACATGTTTTTTTCCTCAGATATATATTTTTTTATTAACTACAGGCCAGAACTGTCTCAGTCGTTCAATGTTGAGCACAACTCTGATTAGAGCTGAATATGTTCTGCGAAGAGTGGACCTATGTTGCATGGCAGGGTAATCATTTCAGCACCAGACTGTGGAACAGCTCCACACACATCTCAAACTAAGGGTTCTGCACCTGTTTCCAAAATGCAACCACAGTTTGACCGGTGGAGCTGATCGAGGACCCTTTTATCTGTAATCAAACAATCAGCCACAAACTTGCACTGAGATGTTTGAATGCAGAGAGATTGTGCAGCTCAAAAAAGTGAGAACCTGCAGTTTGATGTGAAAAGAAGAAAGCAGTTAAGGTCAGAGTCGATAGATGAACCTGAGAGATGGAGTGGCTGAAAACAACAACAACAAAAAAAAAGAGGTTGAATTAATGCGCAAAAAAGGAAAGGATCGGAGAGAAACTCGCGTGTATAAAAAAAAGAAGTGTGGTCTCTTTAGTTTGATGGTGGAGTAAATCTCCCTCTGTCCCAGACCCATGTGCTGTGTCACATATTTTACAGCAGATAGGAATCAAGATTCTAAAATGAGACGAACACACATACAAAGAGTGCGCAAGAGAGAGAGGAGGTTAGTGTCAGTGTGTGTGTGTGTGTGTGTGTGTGTGTGTGTGTGTGTGTGTGTGTGTGTGTGTGTGTGTGTGTGTGTGTGTGTGTGTGTGTGTGTGTGTGTGTGTGTGTGTGTGTGTGTGTGTGTGTGTGTGTGTGTGTGTTTGAGAAAGAATGAACTACTTCTGTCTTCCCGCGCTGGAGCTCGATAATAACTAACGGACTGCTGTGGATGGATTTACCGTCCCCTCCCACTCCGCGCTGCAGAATTTCATTCACAAGACATGTGATTGTAAAACCGCTGCCAATCAATAGCAAGGGAAAGGAAAAACGGTCGGATATTCCCTCCTCCGATGTGCGTGCGGGGCTAACACGCACCTGCGAGAGTCTCTCCTCTCTTTTTCCTAAGTGAGAACTCACATTTGGACGCTGCACACTGGGGGTTTTACTTTACAGACTGGACGAACTGGGTAAAAGAAGCAAGGGGAGGGCTGGACAGGAGTGTGTGTACATGTGTGTATGTGTGTGAAATAGTGACTGGATGGATCCATCTCTTCCTCTGGCACTGCACAGGAGCTCATCCATTTATTTAAGGCTGGCCGACGACAGCATGCCAAACACAGACTCCAGCAGTAGGACTCGGTCTGTATCACATCCTCAATCCTGCTTTGTTACTTTGTTTCTTCTCCATGTTCTACACTTATTTAAATGCATGCAAATCACATGATCAACTGTATTTTATGTTTTGCGTGTGTTTTTTTTTTCCTCACAGGAAGAGACTTTTCACCAGAGGACCAGAGTGAGACGTCCTCTGTCAGAGTTCGTGCTTGCAAAGCATCCTTAGCAGTCTCAATCTACAGGACCACAAGAGAAGGTCCCCCGTTTATGGGCTCTAAACCCTGTGAATCCCCTGGGATGGCGTGCAGCGCGTGCTACTACCTGGTTATCAGCTCCACTCACCTGAGCAATGGACACTTTCGGCGAGTCAAGGGGGTTTTCAGAGGACCCCTGTGTCCAACAGCCAGCAGTGATTCCCCGGTAAGATAAAAAATGCATTTTAATTTTCTCTGAGCACTTCAGGAGGAGTGTGAGAATAAATGTCTGTTGCTTTCTGACTCTGAGTTTAAAAGTTTAAAATAGTCCAAGAAAGATCAATTTTCTCTTTGGGGAACCTGTGAGGTGCCATGATGAGTGAAAAATTGGGAAATGTGTTCATGAATAAGTCCCAGAGTGCAGCTCCATAATAGGAGTGTGTGAAAACTATGGAGCTCATCAGAACCAGTCACACTTGGGGGAAGAGGATATTTTTGCACATTGTGATCATTTCTATTTCTGAGACAAAGAGCCATTTATGTTTGTTAAAGAAGAGAGAGAGTGAATCCTCTAAAAGTATGACCAAATGTGCACTCAACCATGAAACTATTGTTCCTCCATATTTCCTTTTTAGGGATGAATTAAATCAAATTATACTGTGTCTTTGACAAATGGATGACTTGAATTGGCAGGTTAAGGTCTAGTTACATTTATTCTGACCTGAAGATGTTACTTTCTCATCATTTTTGAGTCAGGAGAAGAAAACGCAACAAAATGTTTCTATTGTGTTTCGATTTGCCAGTAATGTGAAAAGGAAAAAGAGAGGGTAGCAGAGGTAATGACAGTGCATGTAAACATCTACATCATATTTTGGATTGTGTGGTGTTGAAACTTTGTATGCGGATGTGTGTGTAATAGATCTAGAAGCTGCTTGGAGGGTCTCTGATAATCACACATTATTCATAAGATCTTAATGTGAGATGAGACAAACTGGCGGACCTGATGACAAGTTTGATGAGAAAGGAGGAAAGGAGCAGCTGGTACGTGTGTGTAAGTGTGTACGTACGCTTGTCTGTGTGTGCGCTCATACTGAAGTCATTACCAGTCTGTCATGTTCAGCCCGCGTTCGCTGTGTGATGAGAATGAGTGAACAGAGCTGTGCAGAGCAGAGACAGGAAGACTGGTGGAGGCTGTGCAATGAGTCCAAATGTTTGAAAACTTTTAGCCACATTCTGAATAAACCCTGTTAAAAGTCATAAATTATTTCCAGGTAAAACCTCAACCAATTTTCTCATTTATACATGGAAAGTATGACTTCAGAAATGGGCACTTTTTTTTAACTTTACAAATTCATCATCAAGTCATCCATCGTTTTAAAACATCAAAAACGTTCTTTGTAGTGAAGATTTAAACTTTTTCTCAGGTTCATTTAAAAAAAAAAATGCAACATTGATGCTCAAAGTTTAGTGACAAGTCTAAATCGTTAGATAATTGCATAGTTTCCAGGGGATAATAGTCCCGTTGCAAGTTTTCCATTTTTTTTTTTTTGTGGTAAACAGTAACAGACAATTTAGCACAAGATAAGAATGTGCACATTGAGCAGAAAAGATGGAGCAAAACACATCAAATTAAGGCCTGAATCTGTCAAGTGTCTCATTTTAAAATATGCAGACAATTAATGCTTTGTTTTCTGTTGATCAGTCAGTAAATCACTTCATTTCACCGGACTGGGATTAATCCACTGCTTATGAGATTGACTGATTCAGGCCATTTAAATTCCTCTTTAAATACAAGGCAATTAGATAATTCATTAAATGAAGGGAGCAAGTTAATAGAGACAAACACAGTGGCTGCCTAAATTGCCTGACAGATATTTTTTTTGTTGTTTTTGATGAAGCATGGATCAAAAAATGTTTATTTTTATGCAATGTTTTATTCACAAGCTGCCATTAGGGATATTTCTATTTAAAAGCAGTCCTGTCATGATAAAGCTGTCAAATTTGGCAAATATCTTCACAGACTTTTTTGTTCCCAACACACACTCATACATCCGTATATACGTAGTTAGAGCAATCAATTTATATTAGTGTGGGTTTATATATAGATATGTCATACAAATAAAGATATGGGAACTTATTGCTTTAATCTAATTCTACTAGTGAAGAATCGTTGTGTGTTTTAGTAACATATTTTTTATCATCTATGTGCCCTTCTGGTTCACAATCAATTTAAACTCTGACCGTAGTGAAGCTTACATGACAAAAAGAAAATCCATTGCCAGCTTCAAGGCTTCATATCTATACCTGACCTCTCTATAAAGATATCATTTTTAATGATTTTGAACACATATTGTTCTCTCCAGGCTGCTAGCTGAAGGACACCACGCACCACGAGTACATGTCAAAGTTAATATAGAAAAATCTACATGTGAAAATATTTCAGACTTGCAAGATGCTGGCAACGTAAAATGGAAGGTCAAATAAAAAGCATGCTTTCAGATTTATCCATATTAGTTTGGACAAGGTTGGATATATGAGCCTGTCAACATGATAAACAATCTGTGCTTGTGGTCAAGTAGTTTAAAAGTGACCCTTCGTGTTAGCTGAAGCCAGAAGAGCGAGTTTAACGCACCTCTTCGAGGCGGTCAAACGTGAGTCCTTTCTTTTTGCTGCTGTCCACCCTGATCCAGATTACCATGAAAGGCAGCACAACAGCCAGTTGATCTTTGATGTTGCTCAGATCAGTGGGGTACAAAGGATTTCACCACTGGGATTTGTCAGGGGCAACTTCTTGTATCTGTGCTTTGATAAGCTAATGTAGCATTAGGAAAACACCAGGTGCAAGACAGAAGCAAAAAAAAAAAAAAAAATGGCTTGTTCAACAGGTTTTAATCTCCACAAAAAAATCATGGAAATGTAGTCTGTAACTTTGTATAGATGCTTCTCCAGGGTCTGCAACAATTGGCCATCTTTACTCATTAGTCATTTGTGATCGTTAATCAGTAAATGAAATCTAGCTTCTTGGACATATCTATATTCTGAAACAGGCATGAGCGTCAGTACTTAATCGTTACTAGAGAGTCATTCTTCAAACTTTCATTAAGAATCTAAAGCTTTTGTGTTCTCTGTGTTAGCCTTGAGGGAAGACGGAAGTATGAACAAAGTGGCAACAAGGAGGACAGTTCTTGAGGTCTAATGTGTCCCTTGTGTCTGGCAAATCCAAAATGGCACACAACACGACACATATTTTTTGACGCTTTTCTGCTTTAGTTGCACTTTTACCAAATAAAAACGGCAAAATGTGAACAAGAATTAATGAGGAAGGAGTAAAGTATTTGTTCAGCAGCAACTCAAACCATTTTGCGGTTGTAACTGGTATTTTTCAGACTCAACTTAGATGGAGGTTCGTTGAACCATGACATTAACCTCAAGCTTTGCCACCAATTTTTTTCCAATAAGCATCTAACAATACAATTCATAGGCTACTCTGAGAACATGGTTCTTACAATCTTGTTTAAAATGATCCAGGTGACAAGAGAGACGCATTTGCCCAACAAATGGATTCATCTGTACTTAAACTTGAAGTAAATGTACTCTTCTATTTTTTTCTTTTTAAAGCTATCACAGTAATATCTAATTAAGTATTATATTATTTGACTTTTCAAAATTATGTGTTAGTAACAGTTTAAGAACTGTTAACAGTTTTTCTTTTTGTGATGGGAAGAAAATTCCAAGCCAAAAAGAGAAAAAAAAAAAAACACAAAAAAACAGCATATCCACCCTTTTGTCATTCATTCAAATAATTTTATCAAAAAAGTTTGGAAAATTAGTATGTAGTTAATTTAATGAATAAATATGGACTTAAATTGAAGCGTTTGTGGTTTAGCTTTGCTGCGGTTTAAGTTGACATGCTTCTGGTATCATAGATAGAAAATGTTTCTATCCTGATACACGTAATTCTCAGTAATTAACAATGTTAGACAGGCACAGCCTACTCTCACCCAGTCCCACAGTTACAAAATATTAACAAGTTTTAATAGGATATATTCAGCTGAGAAGAGGCTTGTTGCTCTTCACATTAATATAACTTGAACATACTCTAAGTCCAATTGCAACAGGATTATTTTCAAGAAACTTACTTTACCATCTTTTTTCCAGCTTTCTAGGAATATTTTCATGCAGCGCTGACTTGGAAATCTTAATACCACAGTGGTATGCTCATTTAAAATACTGCACATGTGTGATTTTATTATAAAGTGCACTTCTTTTATTACCACACTCACCACTTGTCGTACCAGCTCTATAGTAACAGTATGCGTGTCCACATTCTTTGTTGCTCATCCACTGCAGAGCACTTTGATGTACATTTCAGTGCAGCTGAAGGGAACAGATGCTTTGAATTGGCTGGAGTACAGTGTCACGCCAGGGATAAGTGTGTGTGTGTGTCCCTGGATGTGAGTGCATTTGCACCTTTGTGTTTCCATTGATTCAGAAGGGAGCTGAGCAATGTTTATGTAAATGAGATGGCATTTAAACACATGCCCCGAACAATTAACTTGAAACAACTATTTAACAGCACAAAGACACCGCAATGTTTTGACTGAGTCAGGTTGTTGGCAATAACTATTGAAATGCTTTGAAAGCAGAGGTGACACTTGGATGGCTATTTGGCATGCTAGTTTTTGGAGGGATTTAAACATAAAAATTACAAATTGACCCAGGAACCTTTAATTATAATAATAAGTCTCCAAGTGTCAGTATGATAGCTTGGAGGAAAAGATTAGATTAATAGTAGAAGCTTAGCATCCATAAAACCATGCAAATGCCAGAAAGAACGTTCGTAGTTAAATGTCTTGAATGTTAAAAAACGAGCCATAAATTGAAAGTTTAAATGGATTTATTGAAATGTTGAGGGATACGATTGCATGCACATTCATAAAGTCTAATGTTAATGCACACAGATACTCACCACTCAGACAGAGGACCCTAGAGGTGCAGTTTGAGTGAGCAGGTGAGCGCCGATGAATGCTAAAGTCCAGTGTGACTGGACCGTTCCTGCTGACCACTGCAAAGTGTTCCTGCTGATCACCGCTAATGTCCTCCATCACAGTTTACAGTTGACACTCTGGAGAAAATGTGTGCTTAACTGTGTTTTTTTTGGGGGGAAAGGAACTAATTTAAACTGATGTGTGAGACAGGATGAAGGCAAAGGACACGGGGGGAATAAAACAATTGGCAACAATTACAGCAGTAAAGTGTTTATTGACAGTTCATTTAGTTAATGAATTTATTAGTGCTTTATTACATTTTAACCTTTAGTTAATTTTTCTAGAGGACAAGAGTTTTCAGTGCTTTGTTGATTTTTAATTCTTTATAAGCTTTCTCACCAGTTTTTTTTCAGCCTATTTTCTGTTTTGATGTGTTTCTTTTTCTTTTTAGAAAGTTTTCCACCTGTTTGTTCTTTGTTGCATAAGCTGTAAACAAAGCTTCTGTTCAAGGTGATACAACCTACCGCCTCTTAGCAAGAACACAACATGCCTTCAGCAAAGTGAGAGAAGATGTGAACTATTTGGTTTTGTCTTAGTTCAAACGTGCTTGTTTATTTGTGTTCATTTGTGTGCAGATTGGTGACTGAGTTGTCATTGTTTCTGTATAAACTGGTAAAAAGAAAAACTTGTGACATAACCCCAATACCAGGCATGTGAGTGGGGTCGCACCACTAGCAAAACTCTTGGCGGTTTCAAACTGTCTACAAAAACGACACGCTGGAGGGTAGTCTGTTCCAACAGGAATACAGTAGGTTAAACAAAATCCCACTTTTGACAAATCTACATTAATCGAACATACATGTATCTAATCAATATGGTCATTGATTTCAACCTTTACAATAATGTTAAAAAATTTAAAACATCTTGGAGTGATGAACACCTTTGAACATCCTTTATTTTCCCTCTAATTACTCCCATCACAAATTGTCATGTGATTAGTTTCAACTTACGGCAGGACTTCACCAACGCTGCTTTTTGTCACCAAATCTGATCTGATCAGTTTCAGAAGGGAATTTCTAGTTGCATTGTGGCTGTTGATGTAATTAGTTTTGGGGCATTACTTCTAACAAATTATGTGAACCTGGTCATTTTTCAGGTCATAGTTTTGAGCTCTCACTGATGAGCTAAAATAGCCTGAATAAAAATAAGCACCTCCTAATTTAAGACCTCAGACCTCAACAAGCATTAGTTATAGTGTTCTCCTTGGGTTAGTAATAATCTGCCACAAACAGAAAAAAAACAAGTAGAATTAAATCTTGCCCATGAGTGAGAGTAAGCTGAGGCAAGAGATCAACATAGATTCGTGCTGTGTCTGCAGTGATGCAGATTCTCCATCAGTCTATTACACTCAAGAGGCCGAGTCAAAAGGTGAAGCTCACAATTTACTGGTCGATCTACATACTGTACCTGTTTCACGAGCTGTGGATTGTGCCTGACAGAACAAGATGATGAATACAAGTAGCCAAAATGAGTTTTGTCTTTACAAATGTTGAGGTTTCATTCAGAGGTAATGTGAGCGTGACCATTGGGAAAGAGCACAGAGTAAAGCCTCGACTCTACTCTACCAAAGGGAACAGTAGGAGATGGCTTCAGAACTTATTAAAATGTCTTCTGGACACCCCCCAGTGGCATTCCTCTCATGTCCCACAGAAAAATGAAATTGTGGGGAAGACCAAAGACACATTTATGGAAGTAAGACTCAGAGAGAAAATCTTGTATAAACTGAGCATGAAAACAGAAAGGAGCAAAGGCATAAGTTCGTGGACTATTTCATTTTTGATTCCCAAAATGGTACAGCTTTGTGATGATAAAAAGGATCAGCAATACTCTGTAACAAAATAACTACAACATCACAGGGTTATAGGAGAGCTTGTGATTCCTAAAGTGACTGAAGGTGTAATCTAGGACTTACATTCACAATCTGCAATCTCCTGTTGTGTAAATGTCCATCAAGTCCATCCAGAAAAAGGAATCTGGCAGAAACATTTGAGGTGTATAACTTTAGTTTTAAGAGATGAGTATAGAATGGACAAACTGATACTGTGAGTAGGTTGTGTAAATGTTTTTTAAGGTGTGGAGTGGGCCAAGTTTTGGAAAGAAAAAAGTGAAGAATGGATCAGCTGAACTAAACATTTGTTTTATTAGAACTAACCATGTTATTTATTTTTTTAACAAAATAAGTAACCACCAAAGGCTTAGACAAGCTTTTATTTCTCTTACCAGAGTTGCACAGTTTGAAGGAAGCAGTCGTATCCACTGCATTCGTGCAAACTCAAATGGTGATTTTTCTCTTTAAATTCATTTTATGTCATATCATTATTATAAGTGGAAAACTTATGAGAGTGTACGAGATATTAATACATGAGTTTTACTTGTTCGCAGAAGTGCGACGGAGAATAAAACAGAAAAAATGCATTCTCCAACACAAAAGACTAAACTAATGGAAGTATTTATTATTATTATTTGCTCATACATTAAAAACATTAAATGTTTTAAAGAGTTATTTATTCCTCAATTGGAAGAAATTTAATAAATAAATGTATTACATTGGAAGAAGGATGCTGGATTTGGAACCACCAGAAAAGAGGAAGGCCAAAGAGGAGGTTCATGAACGCAGTGAAGAAAGACATGAAGATAGTTGGTGCGACCGAAAAGGATGCAGAAGATAGGGTTAGATGGAAGAAAGTGACTTGCTGTGGCGACCATTAAAGGGAAATGCCGAAAGAAGAAGAAGAATATTGTTGAATAGTTTATTGGTGGAATGCCCCTTGAGATGTAACATCTCATTTTCAAGGGGGTCCACAAAACAACAAAAACAACATTACAATACAGTTTAACAAATAAGTAAAACAAAAAAAAAAAAAAAACACAGTCACAAACAAACAAACTCGCTCCAGACTTTCACCTTCACACCAGCTACCAATAGGTCATAAAGAGAAAGAAAATAAATAAAAGTATATATATAAAAACAAACATATATGCAAATACACATATAGACAATCAAAATGATAATATTTATTCCTCAATTCAATTGCTGCATTGCCCCGCAGCAGACAGCCATGATGGCACCAACTCTTCGGTTCAAAGATGACAATTCTACCATTGAGCTATGCCCAGCCTCCGACACATAACTTTCCTGAGTTTAATGAGCACTTTTGCATTTCAAAATGTTCGATCACTTTTTGAATTGTACTCTTTACATCACTGAGGAAACGACTCATTTTCAAAAGTTGTATTATATAAGTATTTTTTATGTGTGAATGAGTGGAACATAAGTCTGTAGTCTTTCCTGTCAGTTGTCTTCTCTAAGGTGGTCAGGTAAATGTTTCCCCAGGTAGCTTTCATTCATTCATCTACTGAACCATTTATCTATACATACTGTTTTTCAAATTCCTGAAGAAAAGTGTGCTCGGTGAGAAAATAGGTGCAGAATTATTATGTTTAAGATTCAGGCAAAATAAATAGCTTAATTGTTAACTTACTATTTTGTATTTTCTGAATTAATAAGTTTAGCATTTGATAAAGTAACATTTAATCATTTAGTTTGTTGCATGAACTCATAAAAGGCTGCATTTTTTGTGCGTCGTATGGGTGTGTGGGTGAGTGTGTGGGTCTTATGCGACCTCTCCTGCCGTTCGAGGGTTAATGTGAGAAGCATATCGCTTGGGGAAGTGATTCAAACAGTGACAAAAAAAAAAGATAAATTAAGCCAGAAAACAATCTGGGGGATGCTGCAGTCAGATGTGAAGCTGCTGGTCTCATTTATAATTGATAAAGAGTTTTGTAACATATTTAGCTCTTAGTGTTATTTTTTTTTACTGTTCTACCCTTCACACAGACTAAACCACTGCAGTGGTTTTCAGTTGTTGCTGATCTGGTTTGGTTTTGTTTTTAAGCTGCTGTCTACATCAATATGTTGCCTCACTTGCTCTACTCATCCTGTCTGGCCCTCCTAATGAGGGGCATGCCAACCACCATCTACACTGATTACCGATGAGTACCTAATGCTAACGGTTTGTACTCACTGGCATTAGATGCTGAGTGACAGACCAGTTACCAAACACTCACACACCCTTGGTTTAATACACAACAGATGGCCAACCTCTCATTTTGTATATTACCCCAGGACAGATGTTTGTCTGTGTGGTCATTACTGATCGCGGCATCAGATAATCACCTAGAGACACACACTCACACACGCTAAATGAATGGTTGATAATTAGAAGCTGTTTGAAGAACCATCTGGAATACCAATCCAGACAAACTACAAAAACACTCAAAATAAAATCACACACAAAAAAAAACCCAAAACAGCCAGATTATTATCACTTCTCCAGTATAAATGAAAAACAACTGCTTCTAAAACTCAAGTGGATTTTTTTTCTGCCCGTAGGACACTATTGTTTTATCTTTTTTATTCACTTTAATGACTAAAAATTTGCATTCTGTTTGTCTTTTTCTTTTCAACTTCCTGATACCCTCACATTCAGTCTTTTCTCCGATCCATTTTTCCACCCAGCACCTTTGCTCTTTTCCTGAAACCTCGCAATGCCCTCTACTATTGCTTTTCATCTCATCTCTGAAGCCCATTCATTTTTTAACAGGTCAAAGGTTTTGGCTGTTTAGACCTTCGAATCACACGTGTGAGTGTGTAAGTGTGCGGATGTGCATGTTTTTATGTGTGCGGGAGACGGCACTAATATTGGAGGTGCAATATTGCAGAAAAATCCTTGGAGGAAGAAGAGATAACCGAATGTGCTTTATTTGATGGTCAGTTTTTGTTGTTCTTTACTAACCTCGATTTTACTTTTCGGCTCTGCTACTCTGCTTGGTTTTCTCTTCACATTTTACCCACATGGAGATTCAGTTCAACAACCAAAGCTTGCAGACTGTTGTGTTGTAAGGCACTTATAATTGTGTGTGTTGCTCATATTTGCACCTGTAAACCCGATCCCCTGTACTTGTCTGCAACACTGACACACAGGCCAGGGTTAAGAGCAGCTCAGACAAATTAATTATCTCTTCTCTGGAGGAGAAATGACTCACTGAAAGAGAGGCTGTGAACTAACATCTCCAGAAATTACTGTCAGCCTAACAAAGACCAGGACCTACCTCTTTGCAGCAGTTTGGATTTTTTTCATTAACATCAGCTATTTATGGCAGTTTTGTGTAATTTGTCATGTAAAAAAGTTTTAAGAAGAAAGTGTGACCAAAAGAAGTCAAGCAGGCATTCTTCATTTATAGATCAAAGATAGGGCAGAATTTTAATGCATGTACATAAGTTGACTTTCCTGAGTTTGTTGACGTAAGATCAAGGCTTTCGTGCTTTGCTGGAAAGAAAAGACTATGATGGTAAGCTCCACACAGCTGGGTGCACCAAAGCATACATAGATTACTTCAAGCTGCAGACTGTGCATAGTGCTGTGAAATGATTATTTAATCTTACATGACAAATATGATAATTGCTACTATCATCTGGGAAAACCACGATGATGTTTTGTACATGATAGTTTGCTGTGATTATAAAATATTAAAACACTTTTTTTAGAATTGTGAATTATCTGTTCACAAAATAATTGCTCTGAGTTACATTTTTGTTATTTACAGAAGAACAGAAAATAGAGGTAGTGAGAGGTCGAGCAAATCTTGATGTTCAAAACATGCAATAGATGTGTGGCCTCTTATGATTCAGAAAGAGTAATGATAAATAAATGTGAAGCAGTGTTAAACAGTCAGGTATTCTTAAACCCAGTAAGCATCAGTATTATAATGTTCTGCTTTTCTAGAAAATATTAAACTTTTTACATACATACATATATTGTATGTTGTGAAGGTTAGTTGAAGCCTTGAGTGAAGATGTTATGCATATGCTAACTCAGCTGTATTCCTTTTCTCCTGACTTTTCATCTTTAGCTTCTAACCTCTGAACGTCAGTCCTGTGTGAAAATGAGGTTAGGCAATGTCACTAGTGAGGGATTCCCAAAGCTGTTTTACTAATCTTTTTCTATTTAATTTTAGTCTTTTGCATTTGATTTTATAATATTTGATAAGTATACTATGATTAAGGAAGAAGAAGATGTTCTAACCACGGGCAAAAATACTTTTAACATAATAATAACCCGGTGTTTGTTCCCATGTGTTCTCTCTCTGGCTCATTCTCATGTTTATGTATTAAAACAGATAGGACCTACTAGGACATTCTAAGAGCAAAGGGTCGGTCATGCATCGGTGATGATGCTTCACATTGTGTTAGACTCACCTCCACCGGCTGTGTGAGCCACAATGCAGACACTAATAATTCATGTTGTTTGCTTTAACTAGTCCTCGTATTAACTGGGATATAGAAAACAAGCCCTTCCAACAACAGTGAAGGAGCAGCATCCTCCTGTTCAGCAGACTGAAGATGCCAGCAGCTTAGCTTAACACTGTATGGAAATGTCCTGGCAGGATGGTGCTGGAATGGCACTGTAGTCCACAAGGAGCCTCCAGCTACCATTCAGGCTTTGGCCAGCTCCTGTATGTGGGCAGAAAGCCTGCTTCATCTGTCTGTCTATTTGCATTTGAATGTTTGGCATGACTACATTTCCTGCTTCGTGGCCTATCTGGCCTTGCTGAAAGGTAGTTTCTAAACTTTGCAAAGTGGAACAAGTGAAACAAGCCAAAGGCAAAAAAGGGATTGTAAAGAATGGAAAATAAAAAAATATTGTTAAAATATGTTATGCACTGGGTGGGTTAATTGTGTGTGTGTATGTCAACGTATGAATGTTAACAGCTCCACACAATGGCTATGCACAGCCTTTACTAGTATTCCTTTTATTTCACAGAACTTGGGGGCAAATTGTGATTTCAAACTCTTTACAATTGTCTCACAACCATTTGTATGTTCACGACGCCAAAGCATCTGTATATGATTGTGTTCAGGCAACTCATGAGTTTTATTTAAAAAATGTACCGTGAGCTCTTGCGCATGAGAAGCATTTTGAGTTTCATTTGTGGATATACAATATTTGTGGAAAACTTGTCAGAAACAGAAAAATTTCAGTAGAAATTCTGTATTCTCTGCATGAATAACTTGCTTCCATGAGGTATGGCCATAATGTATCTTTTTGGAAATTATTTTTAAAGAAGAATCACTGGGACATCCCTTGCACAGACTTTTTGTGTGTGGCTGAGTGTGGTTGTGTGTGGGTGTGTTTATGTGCCAACATGTGAAAAACAGTCTTATGTGATTTATGTAAATGAGTGTCACCAGCGAGGAGGAGGCAGAATTCCCAGGCCTGATGAGTAGCTTAATGATTCATCAGCCTTGCTGAGGCAGACATCAATAATGGATGACAGAGTGGGTCATGCAGGATTGCTCGCCCCTTGATTAAAGTGCTTCACAGCTAAACGCCTCACTTCCTCCCTCTTCTCACCTACCTTCTGCAGAGATAAATACAAAAATGTGCTGTACGTGCAGGGGCATACTTTCACATGTGGTCACACTCACTTCTGCCTCCATCTCTGCCTGTACAGCTTAATGTCACCACACCTCTCACATGGTTTTAATAAGCTCTCTTCTTTATCTTCACATTTTGTATAGTGGACTTAATCAAATATAAACAAGTGGAAAACACAGAAAAAAAAGACCAAGTGGGAACGCAAAAAGAGAGAAACGTTCAGTGGAAAGGCACAAATAAAAATTTTGTGTAAAACCCAAAAATGAACCGTTGAGGTTCACGTCCAGCGTGGGACGAGGTTTGAAACTCTAGTCTTTCTGTGTCAAGTGTACATGTTCTCCCTGTGTATGTGTGGGTTTTCTCGGGGTACTCAGGTTTCCTCCCACCCTCCAAAAACATGAAGGTTAGGTTGATTGGCCATTATGAACATTGTCCCTAGGAATGAGTGTGACTGTGGATGGTTGTGTGTATGTGTGTGGCCTCGCAGCAGACTGGCAACCTGTTTACGGTGTACTCTGGCTCTCACCTGTAATCAGCCGGGATAGGCTCCAGCAACCCGTGGCCCTATTAGAGATAAGTTGTTCAGAAGACGAAATAAAACAAAAAAGAACCTTTTGTGTGGAGATTAGGCAGGGACATAGGTGTTATACTTCTCCCTTTACACACTGGATAGAAGTTTTTCACCCCTTGTCTTTGCCTGTGAGCTATAAAAGAGTGTTGGTATGACAGGACAAATCTCTCCTTATTACGAGACACAAACCTCTAAACTCCCAGCCACATGGCCATACATATTAATGTAAGAACACAGAGAGAAGTGACTATGGTGATGAAGAAGAAAATTTATGAAAAGAAAAATAGGGATAAAAGAAGTAAAAGCAGAAAAAAATATATACAAGAAAAGATTTACAAAACACCAACACAAGCCTCACAAAATTGAACAAAACTGAGTGAATTCACTGAGGCGATGCCCTCAAACAGTTCATTTCATCTTCTGAGGTATCATTAGTCATCCATGCACTTGTACTGTTATGTGCCAAGGAAAAGATCACTTATTGGACACACTCATGTTATCCCCGTGATAGCACAAATGAAGCACACAAAGCGAACAACCACACACAGAAATGATCACCCACACTGGAAAAGCTTCAAAAGAATCTGCAATCATAGGAGCTTGAAAGGGAGCAATCATTCTTCAATTCACAGCCATCAGCAACCCATGCTTCCCTCTCATCCATCCTTGTCCCTCATGTGTATGTTCAAGATGTCGAGCTGAAGCCGAGCTTTAAAACGTAGTGAAATTCTTTTTTATTGTTCACTTCTCAAAATTTGTTGCTTTCTACTCTAATTACCTGTTTTATATCAACCTGTCTTAGTTGAATCGCTATCGTCACAAGCTGACAGATTATAGTTTGATCATTTTATGAGATAAACAGCTTGTCCTCTTTGAAGCTGTCTCTTAGCTGCCCTCCAGGAATGACAGGAAAGTGACAGACAGCTCATGAGAAGAGGGAATTAGATATGTGTGCGATAGCTCAACAATACCGTATATCCATATATCCGTACGGGGTTTTCAATTGTGTCTGTAATTTAAATGTCAGGACTGAATGGTTGGTATGCTTGAATCTTTTTTGCTGCCAGTTTGTAAAGAGAAACATTTAATACTGGAGGTGGCATTTAGCACAGGAGAAGAGGGGCCCGATAGGAGCACAGATGGAAGGACACATATTCGACAAGTGCTTTTAGTGCACAAAAATGGAAACTGATATGAAGCAGAAAATGAAAGAAATCTGCAATGTCATAAAAGATACAATAAAAAGGAGATCTGACAGAAAATGGGAGGAGGAGGGAAGTGAATGTTAGAAATGAAAGAATGATAGATTATCAAATCTCACCACTCTGTCCATCAGAGACACTCCTTGTTTTCTAACTAGATTCTTAAAATGTTAGTATGAAGATTTGCACACAGGCATGTGAAAGCTTTGTTTAAAAGTGGACTAAGCACTTAATAAAAATATAATACAAATTAGGAATTGCTGGATTGGAAGCGTGAAGTCAAACTCACCCTAATTGGCCGGCATTAAAAAATCATGAATAGTAGAGACACTGAAATCTGAAGAGAAGAGCAAAGCTAGTTGATTAGCTGAAAAAGTCCAGTGAGCACACACACTATTTTACTTTCATGTTTACACCTCAATCCCTTCCAGCACCAATTTAATCCACAAAATGCCTGAAAAGAAATGCTGTTTGTTCAATTAGTGAGAATGTCTTGAGATGTTTTCTGCATTTTTTCTGTGAGCTACGCCTGGTGAATTAACTGAACTTGTCTTGTGCTACCTGGAGGCTGAGTTCACATTGTATTCAGGATGGTAAAAGCACGGGCAAACCGTAAGTTGGGGATGAGATGTTACCAGGTGGGCACAGAATGGGGCAAAACAGTTGTGCAGCACATGAATAACTCAGAGCGAACAAGAATCCTCGTTGAACAGGGAAGAGAAAAGGAGAAACAGAGAAGAGAACAGTGAGGAATTGGTAGACAGATCGGCACAAGGGCTTGCCGGCCTTGCATCGTGATGGACAGAGGATTAAATTTTGATTGCTTGCTGAGGGATCGTTTGGTTAGGCCTCATGACTAATCATAGATTTATGACTTCAACAGGAGAGCGGTGCAATTTGTCGATGCTCCCGGCTGCTTACCACAGACCCAAACAAAAGCACTTCACTTATTTTGATGCCTGTAAGAAGAATTCAGTCATTATTTTTCTCTGTTTTTCTATTCGTTACAAGTTGCGGTCTATGTTTCTTCTTTGTACAAGGCGATGGAACATTTTAAAGCAGATTCATTCTTGAGGGTACTCCTATGAGGCATGTTTAGTGGAGCATAAAATAGGATTTACTGTCCAACTTGTACAAACTTAACAATAACTATTTCTTCCTTTAGATTAAGTTAAATTACAACTTCCACAAATGTAGAATAGATAATGAAGAAGTAGACTGAAATAAAATAGTCCAACTCAAAGCAGAGGAAAACATCTTTTCATGTTTGAAATAATAAGGCAGCAAAGTGAGAAGAAAATCTTTCACATCAGGCAGCTTTTACACCAGTAAAAGCAACACGACAACATGAGAATGAGATTTTGGCTGTGACGATACTCAAGAAGCATTCATTTCATCCATTGACATCTTCTAATTTAAAAAAGATATATTTTTTGTAAAACAAACTTCCCAGAACCTTGTGAAATTTTAAATTTAGAACATTTTTTACTGTAACTTTTTACGATGGTGGTTCTCGGTTCAAGTTTGCCTACAACTACAGTAGGTATATACAGTATATCTTTAAACAAGTCAAACTTATCCACAAGTTGTTTGTGGAGAAACGTTTTGTTTCAGGACAACTTACTGTACAAGATGGTTTAGCATCCAAACTGTTCACTCATTAGAATTTGTTTGCCCGTCCAGTGGCCCAAAATTCATGGGCCTACTCCTTCAATCCTGTAAATAAGTCAGTAAGAATAAAAAGGCCCCTGGAAGTGATTAATGTTAGAAAGAAAATAAGTCTCTTTTCCATTTCCTTGCTTTGGGACATAACTAAGACCCGTGAATGAGAAAAACAGAATTATGCGTTGGCATAATGCAAAATACTCCATTACACTTTTTTTTTTCCTGTCTCAGCTTTGTTATGACCTTCTTCTTTGTTAACCTAGAAAAAAATATTAGTTCTCCAATGTTCCCAATTTAAAGACAGGGACAAGGCAGGATACGGTTTTGTTAGAGTTTACAAAAATGAGCGTATCCAGACAGCTCTCTTTTATCAAGTGGCGTGACATATAAATGTCATACTTCCTCTAACAGTCTGACATTGCTTCAGACTGATGTTATGAGGCTATGGATTTCTCAATGGACAGCTTTATTTCCCTCACTTTCATCTTTCTCACCATGGAGAAGAATGTGCAGAAAATTAGATCCTGACTTTCTGTGTTGTTCATTGCAAATTATTCTCTGCTGGATACACATGCTCACAGCAGGAAGCTGTACAGGCTGGTGTTGAGTGGTAGATCACACAGTAGGACTGATTCAACATGAAAAGCCATCCAAGTTACTCAGCTTTACTTCTGAAGTGGTCGGGGTTCTTTATGACCATGTCTATCTTGATAGAAATTCAACGTGTACATGAACTTTTAACAAGATCATTAAGTAATTGAGTGCAATAAAGAGGGACCTAAAAAGTTGGAGGAAACTTTCACAGATAACTCAAGATGAAATGTATGAAATAGACCAATAGACAGACAAATAGGCAGGCAAGCAGATGGACGGGAAATTTCATAAAGTTCCGCTATATATCAATAGATTGTGAGTGAGATAAAAAGAGAATTTGAACTAATGGACTATGATTTATACTGTGACTTTATTTTCTAAATAATTTTATTCAATTAGCACACTCTGATGAAACAGTTCTTTGTTACTTCAGAGAGTTTGCATTTGGAACCTAACTACAAGTTTCAAAAACACTGATGACTAATGTGGACACCCAAACCAAATGAATAACTGTTTGAATGGAGACTATTGTAACATGGTAATAGTAGTCAGAGGAAATGTATTCAGACCGCAAAAAATCTCATTAACGCTCTACTATTCTGCTTGGCACGTTGTGTCTTTATGAGGTTTCTTGTGCACCAGTAGGCTTACCATGGAGATCTAAAGGTCATTACAGTAACAAGCAATTTAGCCTGCAGGTCTGTTGTCACTGACTTAAAAAGAATGGCAAGAAATCACACTGCTTTGCCAGATCCTCATGCTGTCACATTCTCTCTATCTGTGTGAATACACGTTTGGCAGAACGAAGCCAAGAATGCTTCAGGGATTAGAAAAAAATAATTAAATGCAACGAGATGTTTTACAGCACCTCAGATAAAGTTGTTTCTGTTCATTACAGTGGGCAAGTTGGGGTGATAATTATAGCTTAAGATAATTAAAGACTTAATTGGGCTCGATAAACAGTTGTGAATTGTTTATTGAATAGTTCTCACTGCGTATGGAAGCAATTAGAAGTTCTGTGAATTCATAAACGTGCCCTTTTCACCAATTGTCCTTGTGATTTTTTACTTTCCTGTCTTTTCTTTTCTTCTGCTGAGTGAATAGATTGAGATTTGTGTGGTTCTATTGCTTAATGTAAGCTTTGCAGCTATTTGAAAATCAAAACAACACTGAAAAAGTGAGCTGAATCACGAGGTGGAAAAATGCTCCGCTCAATCAAATTGCTAAAGAATTAAAAAAAAAACACACACAACTAAATGAGTCACTAAAGAAACATCAGCCACCAGCTTTGTCTTTTATGAAGGTTAAAGATGAGTTTTCTGACAAAACGAGAGCAAATACGATTCGATTGTAAGCAAATAACAGAATAAAGAAAAAGGTTTAAAAAAAAAATTATACACAATAGTTTCAAATGAACAAAAAAATCCCAGATATGCAAAGAACAAAGCAATGCTCATTAGAATTTACCGCATTTTATCACAGGGATTCTAAACTGTGTTTGACTTTACTCTGCAACTGCAGCTGCTGTAAGAAAGATTTTTCAAAGTCTGTGATATTTATGTTTGTTTGTTTTCAGGGTTTTTTTTTTTTTTTGGTTTTGTTTTTTTTGCTGTTCTGCAAGAGTTTTCTTCCATGTAGGAAGTTAATCTATTTGAACAGAAAAAATCTGTTTCAATCAACTCGTACCAGGCTTGCTTTTTCTATTCATTACACATGCAGAGTTGTTTCAGCCTAAATTTGTAGGATCTGCTGAGGTCAAATTTCATATTGAATCAGATTTTCAATTAAAACTTGTGTTGCAGCGCTGTTAACAAAAATCACATCTGATCAGTTACATCCAAGCCTATCTTTTTAAATCAGACTGACAAGGCGCAAATGCACTCCTCCTCCACTACCACACAAGGACTTACTACCCACTTCTGTCAACCTATTGACATTTATTGAGACACTAATGAGACTCTATATGTTAATCAAGAAATATCTCCTCATGTGGTGACTGTTAATATTTATTTATGTGGATAGTCTGTTCTCTTCATCACAGAAAACTGCCTCTCTCTCCTCCAGTCATGTCTAATTTGTGTTTTAATCATCTTTCCCCATTCTGTGTCTCATCCAAGCACCATCAAATTTAAAAGGCAAAATCCAATCAAAGTACTGTGCTGCAGTTCCCAATATATCAGTATGAGAAAGTCAAAAGCAAATCCTCACATTCTCTCTGGGTCCATTCCAGCAGTCTGTGAAAAATAGTGTTCAATATTTAATTACAACCAACAAGAAAGTGACCAGTGAGATGAGAGAAACAATTTAGCACTTGAGCAGTTGGCGGGTGAAAACTATATTAATTGTTTATTTAAGTGTAATGGATTAGGCCATAACAATTTATCATCTAAGTCATGCACAGCGCAATTTAAAAAAAAGACTGCACTGTGTTGCTTACCATAAACATTAAAGTCTGAGCCTAATGTTGTGTTTTCAAAGACATCTCTTTTAAATTTTCAGAATTTGTGATCAATCAAAAACAAAACTCTCAACTTGCTCTGTTGACATAAAACATTTGACTGCAGTCCAAAAATTGATTCAAGTGGCTGCCAGAAGGTCATATTTAAATCATGAGGATCTAGAAGCATCCAAACGATGATGATATTTTTTTAAGAATCTTCGCCCACTGACTGAATGGTAAATGGCAGGTTTTAAATTAAATAATTTGAGACACATCGGTTGATGAATAAAGCATCGATGTGATTACAAAAAGAGAAATATCGAGAACATAGTTATAAATCATCAACAAATCTCTGAATAATTTTCTTCAAAGACACTAAGAAAAAATCAAGTAATAACTGAACTTGGACAAAAATTAATTTAAAAAATTTGTCGGCTAAATTGTGGGTTTCTAATTTTCTCCTTTTTAAAGGAAACTCTTTTCAATTAAATTTGAGCTTTTTTTCTAAACTGTGTTTCTCTGAATGTTTCTTTAATGAATAGAATACTGTTTTTATTATTGTTTGTTTATTCATTTATCACATTAAGTTCTCTGGATCTGTTTCTTTCTATTTGAGAGGATTTAGCATGCACCCTTCTGTCTGTGTATGGTGGCACTAAACTCTAATTATTGACAAATTGTCACTTAGTCACGGTGGAAACTTTAATAGAAACAATTTCACAGCCACGGTGGCAGCATTTCCTGCTTTCATTTCAGTTAGACAGGCAGTGGTTGTTGTTTCAGCACCACGGACAGCATAATGGTGTGCTTAGAGCTAAGTGGGAACTGCTTAATTTACATTTAGTGTTTTTAAAAATAACTTCTCCTCCAGTTTTCAATTTTTCTAAAATTCATAATTTTCAAAAAAAAAAAAAAAAAAACAGGCTCAAAATAAATCTTGAAATAAAGAAAAAAGAATAAACAGAGAAGTCTTAAAATCTTAAACCACTTCTTTATCTTGCTGTTTCACTAAAGCCAGTCGGTTATTATTCAGACATTTTTTTCTGAAATCTATAATACTGCAGAATTTCTGTACGATAAGGCAGAGGAACTTACGTGTCTATCTGGTCGGAAACATTTAATCGGTTCCAGGGGGAAAGCAAGAAGTGAGATTCCTGCAAGAGTTTTATATGGTTATTATCAATCCTGTATCATTTCTGATCATATCAGTTGAAGGCAGCAACAGCAGAATGTCTTAGATAGCAGCATTTTCTGACTCTGCTGCAGCGTACTAATTTATGCCTCGAATAACTTTGGGAACAAAAAGGAAAAATAAACTACCCTATAAAACTTTTAGGTATTTCAAACCTTTTTGATGGGCTGTAACATTACCAACACTTGATACCCACCATTAGTTGTCAAAATCAACACAGTGATTGATGAATATTGAATAAAAAAAAAACAAAAGAAAAAACCTGGAATAATACCACTAAATATCTTAGTAGAACACCAGTCACAAATGTACTGTAAGTACTTTGATGAAAAACAATGTTTTTACTTAGTTTTTTATCCAGCATTTGGTTTTTACTATTTATTTTTAATCAGTGTGCAGTTCAGCTGCTTAAACAGTGAAACCCAAACTTCTTTTCCCCTCAAGCAGAAAAATCCAGGGTCATCATTAGGCTTACAGAAAAGTACCACCTACTAAATGTTCTCAGCTCTCCAAAACGTCTACTTTGGTAAGAATGATTACTTTGACATATAGAAATGCAAGAATTCAACAATATGTAAACAAAAAAAGTGTTGACTGAAATTAATCTGATAAATTATTGAAAAAGTGTTTTGGCTTCAACTTTATACATGCTAAATAAATATGTGAAAAAAAAATTGAAATCAAATAAAGCTGCACTGACTTGAGCTCTAAAATGAAAAAGAAAGAGAGAAATCTGAATGATTATTTTAAAGCAATCAATGTAAAGGATCATGGGGTTGCAACCAAAATTATTTATTGTCCAAGAAACACAGCAGGAAGAATCAAACAGTGAGCATCAGTGAGATGAGTTTCAATGATTGTCACTGTATGAATCCAACTCAGTAAGGCACCTCAGAAGATGCTGTGTGTTGGGGGACCCAAGTGAAGCTACAACGTGGAGACTGATTTACCAGCCCCAAATGGAATTTACCAACAGTTACACAGACCTTTCATCAAATTTTAGATTAAAAGAAATAATAATGTTTGATTTTGTTTTATATCCTTCCAACCAAGATGAGACGCTCTATTTACAGATCCTAAGTTGTTTGGATGGAAAAGAATATAAATGCTTTCACATTTGAATTAAGCTTGTTTATGCTTTGATCAAATTTAATTGCTATATTTTTTTAAAAGCGTTATCAAGTTTTGTGAAATGTTTTTGCTTTTTGATCATGTCATACATATTTATACATGCATGTTTTAAAATTAAAATTAGTTTGCTGGTTGTCTTGGTCACAGGAGAAAAAAAAAAACATTTTTCACAACCTCGTGAGGATTAAATACTATCTCATCTGATGAGGAATTTTTATAGATAGGAAGGACGGTATAAGTAGTATTAGTATGTAGTTTTTTTCTCATTGGGTTCAAATGCAGTTGCAAATAGAAAAAAAAAAAGTAGATAAAGAATTAGTTGCTTTCAAACTGAATTATCTTTGAACTTTGTTTCTATGGGTCATTTGTTATGTTTAGATTCCCCACTCGCTCAGCTTGGTCAGTGCCCTTTCCCTTCAATTCCAACTGTCTTTCCTCCTTAAGATCTTTCACAAGTTCCACTTTCATAGAAAAAAACCCAAGCGATTTCCTCTGAAGAAAAGATGTATATTTTTGTAACGTATTGTTTTATATGTAGCGAATAAAAGAGACAATATTTTCTTAAAGATTCAGAAACATCTACAATAAATGGGTTGTTTTACAAAAAAATCAATGGGAAAGTAAAATTAATACATTAATCGTTTCAAATATTATTGCTTGAATCAACATTTATCAACACAGAATTTAATCATCTATTCTTTTTTTATCATTTTTATTTTTACTCACTCTATTCATCCCTCACCGGGGAAATTTGTGTGTTACACTCCTACACCGCGACAGGCTGCCAAAACAGTGCCAATGGTGGGAGAAACAGGGGTTATGTGTCTTCTCCAAGGACCTTAGACATGCACTCAGTGGGATGCGAACCCACAAACTTCTGGTTGACTTCCAGTCCACATCCAAACGCTTTAACCACTGAGCCACCATCTCCCAGTTCTGTTATTACACATTCCAGTACTGTTACTACAATTAATTTCAAAATAACTTTATTTTACTACATTTCCTTAGAAATAAATAATTCATAGTTTGTATTAGTATGATATCTGAAGGTGTAGAGGTAATCACATAAGCAGTGAAGGTTTTTGCACTGATGTGGACCTGGTCAGTGAGATGAAATAAAATTCTTATTTAGATGACTATTCTCCCAGAAGGTTCCTCCAGGGGCCCCTTTGATAGGTTGAACACATAATAGAGTGGATCCTTATCACACACACCCTTTGGTGAGTCTGTGGGATGGCAGAGGATAAGGATTACACCAAAGCTTTCTTTGTAAAGCTGAACATCAAGTGGTGTTAGAAGGCGTCTAAAGCTGTAAAGATTATCTGCTTTACTACGTTTGCACTGTTTAGCAGAGAAGCAAACAAAAAACAGTGATACATTACATTTTTAAATGACCTCTTTTGACCGATTCTACAGACAGCTATTAAAAACTCTGAGATATCCTCTAAAAATGAAGAGAAAATCAGGGTACCAAATCTTTCTCAGGAGGGGCCAATTCCAGACACTGTTTGAGCTCCATAAATCTTGGCATTGTCGTCTTGGAAGGTATCCAAAGCATCTGAAAGAGAAACAAATTTCATAGGAAAAGCCTCTTTGCTAAAATCATGCAGGTTGTCTTTTGACAGGATTTTGGGACACAAAATAAGATCTAAAGGTCCACAAAAAAACAACAAGAAGTCAAATCAAACAAATGTATGCATGATGGTATTTGTACCATAAAACTGGTTTGTTAATATTAACTGTTTAAAATTCAGAAAAGCTGAATTAACACAAATCATGTGGACAGTGGTGCAGCGGTTAGCACAGTGGCCTCATAGCAAGAAGGTCGGGCTCTGAGTCCCAGAATAAGGGCGAGGCTTGAAATACTGGCCTTTCTGTGTGGAATTTGCATGTTCTTCCATGCATGCGTGGGTTTTCTCCAGGTACTCTGGTTTCCTCTCACTCTCCAAAAATATACGTTTTAAGTCAATTGGCCACCATGAAATTGCCCTAGGAGTGAGTGTGTGTGGATGGTTGTCTGTGTGTGTGACCTTGCAACAGACTGGTTACCTGTTTGGGGTGTACCCTTCCTCTCATGAAATTGGCCGGTATAGGCTCCTGCACATCCTGCAACCCTGTTAGGGATAATTTTTTCAGAAGACGGAAACACGAAAGTATTTTCAAAGGAGTAACTCCATTTAAAATGGCAGTGATGACCAATAGTCAGAATGTGAAGAAAAAAACATTTTCAAAGTCTCTTTGATTTGGGTTTGCATTAATTTATGTTAGTGCTTAGAGAACAATGTGAAGTTTTAATTGTAATTTAATGTGTAGTCGGTGCCACTTTTTCAGTTTGAAGGACACCTTAGTAGGTTTTTCTTTTATCTGTATTTATCATAAATCTTATTTACACCTTGGGATTTTAGGATATTTTACAAATGCCTCTAAATCTGTAAATATCTACATTTTTTATGTGCACAAGAAATAGCCATGGATTGCCCAATTCTGTATCAGTTTAGGTGTCTTTAATTGTACTTTTTAATTTAAATTGATACTTTCTTTAGAAACTTGGAATAAGTGATCAGAAAAAAATGAGGGAAAGGCAAAAACTTGTAACATTCACTGTCTGTTCAGCTCTGCTGTGCTTATTCTGCAAACACATTTATTCTAGCGAGGTAAATTGAGGTCTACATTAATTTGGCTCTGGAATATCAGGTTGACAGATTGTGTGTGATCGTGCATGCATAAGTGTGTGTAGGGTTGCTTGGTGTGTATTTGTATCGCTGTAACTGATTTTATGTAAACTGGCATTCAGGGTAAAGGGTAGGAATCATATGATGTGTGTGTGTTTAAAGCAAGTGAAAGCCTTCATGTCTGATATAAGTATGTAACAAAAAAAATTGCATTTCAGGGGGGCTTTGACATAAAAACTGGCCTTTGAGTTATCTCACACACTCACACACGTACACTTATTTCTGCTTTGATGCATTCACACAAATTCTATGCATGTACACTCATATCTGTATTTTACCATCTAAATTAATCATCTTGACAGTATACAGAGAGGTGAGAGGAAGGTGTTAAGGTATCCTAAGGCAACCACATGTAAAAATACACACAACACAAAGAGTGTGTATGCGTAAAATAAGTGCCTAACCAGTTCTATCGCAATCTTGGCAAATAACATATATTATCTCACTCTTATCACTTTGCTCGAACCCAAATGAAGGCCGCTTTGGGTGATTGGATCATTTCTCGGAAGTGACTTTAGCCTGCAGGGGCGGATCAATATGGTGGCGCACACATAAACACTTGAAATCACAGGATCGATATATATCAGTCTTCACTCAGTTGATTTTAGAAAGAGAGAAATCTGTCAGCCTCTTTTTCAGCATAACCTCCTGTTCACCCACAGTCACTTTCTGATGAAACAAAAAAAGGAACACCTGTCCCAGCGTACAGCTCAATGACTTGTGAAGTTATTTTATTGATGATCATTATTATATTACTAGTGCCGAGTTGTGTGTGTGGTTTGCATTTTAGTGTGAAATGACAAGTGTATTTTTCTATTCCACCATTTTTACCCTCGGGTTCCTTTCCTCTCACCCCTGTTCCTGTATGCAGACATATTACTGAAGCAAATTGAGGCCAACAGTGCCTGTCACAGCAAGAGCCAGAACACACCAAAGAGAAAGAAAACACACCAGAAAGAGAGAAGCGTGCAAATAAAAAGAGTGAAAGCAGAGAAAAAGTAAAGGTGAGAGAAAGGCAGAAATAGGAATGTGGAAAAAACAGAAAGATGGGATAAGATGGTGCAGGCGTGGGGAAAGTAAGGATGGAGAGGAGGATGTGGACAGAAGGAAGGAAAGAAGAAGAAGAGAGGAGAAAGAAGTGACAACCTCAAATTAAATTCCCATCATGTCAGTGTACAACAGAATTCAATAGTGTTTATTGGCAGGTCCCAGCCTGGGGGAAATTACATTCTGAAGCAAGGCATGGCATGTATGCACACACACACACACACACACACACTTTAGACAAACACACACAACCAAGTGCACATGCCTATTGTACACAGTGCATGCAAGTCTCGGCACCCAAAAAAGGTCTTCTGTCTAATGTAAGCATGCAGAGCTGCAATCCATCCCCCCACCTTCACACATTTTTCATACAATGAATGCTGTAAAAATGGTCAGAAAATGTGCCAGAATTTTCTTTCTAACATGCATAATTCTGTCCATACACATAATTCTAAATCGTCTTGAGGTTTTCTGACTACTGGTGCCCATTTTCACTTGTACTCAACTTTTTGCCATTTCAGTGCATTTGCAGAATTCATATTGCAGTCGGTATAAAAATGTATTTTTTGCGGATAAAGCTGCCATGAGAACAAGGCACTGTGGCTTTGTCCAACTTCCAGCAGACATAGCAAAGGCAGCTCACTTTACTGGAATGATGTTAAGCAGTTTTATGTGGAGCACACATCGAGGCTATTATTGCTGATGTCTTCGGGATGCAGATTCCCTCTAAATGGCTAACAATCTGCCACTCACTTAACCCCCCTCTACTCCCACTTTTTATCTCTCCCCCTCTAACCCTTTATGACTCCGCTTATTCCCTTTTCTCTATTTTCATTCTCTTCTGCAATCCCCTGAATCCCTCCACTTATTTTTACCCTCTCGCTTTTCCTCCAGGAATGTGCAGAGAGGCCTTTGGGTTGTTCGGTGGAGGATCTGAAGTCTCTTTTCTACTGTGAGCTGTGTGACAAGCAGTACCTGAGACACCAGGAGTTTGACAACCACATCAACTCCTACGATCACGCACACAAACAGGTACAGAAGATGCACCTGACACACACACATACCACTATGTGGTGGCACACAAACACTTTTTTCACAATCTATTATTATAGAATCGGGTGTGTTACTGTTGCATTATTATACCTGCTGACAACCTTTCTATAAGCTTTCCCATATTGTCGTGACAGTCAACCCATTGAATGATGTTCCCCATCAGTAGGAGTGTGTCTACTGCATTGTCTTTTACAACTACTCATTTTGGCATGCAACTTGTCTTTATGAATGCTACACATATTTTATAGCATTTATATATGTATATCTTACTCTATTTATTCTGATGATTCCTATTTTGGTTTCTAGATTTGTTACCATAAATTTAAACATCTTCTGCCAATCCAATGCCAGCTAAATTAAAAAGGTTGAGTAACCACAGAGACAGCATGAACAATAGTATACAATACAAAAACAAGAAACAAGGGACCCACTAAATCTGATCAAACTCATGGTCAAACTCAAATAAGATATTTCTGCTGAAAAGCTAAAGAATTGTCATTTTTGGAGATTTGGTTGATCAATTGCGGTGCTCTCCCCCTTTCCTTTTCTTCCTCATGAGCATTTTTAAATTTCTCTCTTGTCATTTATGTCTGTAATTCTCATGTATTTCTGAATACATGCTGTTTGGTGTAGAGACAGTGGTACTGAGGAAAAGACTGGAAACAGAGATGGAGATAGCAGAGATGAAGATGCTGAGGATCTCTCTAGGAGTGACCAGGATGGACAGGATTAGAAATGAGTATATCAGAGGAACAGCACATGTTAGAGGTTTTGGAGATAAAGTCAGAGAGACCAGACTGAGATGGTTTGGACATGTGCAGAGGAGAGAGAGTACATCGGAAGAAGGATGCTGGGTTTGGAACAACCAGGAAAGAGGCCTAGAGGAACACCAAAGAGGAGGTTCATGGATACATTGAAGGAAGACATGAAGATAGTTGTGTGACCGAAGAAGATGCAGCAGATAGGGTTGGATGGAAGAAACTGACTTGCTGTGGCGGCCCCTGAAGGGGAACACCGAAAGAAGAAGAAGATTTCCGAATAAGAAACAGGAGTTTACAATACGTCAGCCCTATTAATTTTAGAATTAGACATAATAATAAACCGTTTGTATGGGAAAAGTGTGAATTTATCCAAGGTTTTTCACTGTATCCCCAATGTCTTCTTTTTGTCTTAAAAATGACCTGGTTACGAGCCAGAAATGATAATCTAGTTTGAATACCTCAATATGAGTACTTAAATCTGCAACTAATCATATTCATGAAGTTTATGGGACATGAACAAGTGGTATTTTTTTGTTGTTTCAAGGATATTTTTTTTCTATTTTGAGAAAATTTTCAGCCAACAAAACAAGTTACGCAAGCCAAATTTATTATTTATATTAAATTGTGAGTTTAATGGTGATAAAATGTCATTCCTGAAGAAGTGGTGCTACTGTTCTGCTCTATGGCATTCATATATCATGGCCTGTGTTAGCTATGGAGAAGTTGAGTATGAAATGGCTGAGGCAACAAATTACTCCTCGCTTGGTAGTCAGAATAGTTCATGTTAATCTCCGGGGATTTAGGTTGTAGCACTCAGGGCCCGTTACACTAAATGGTCCCCATCGTCTCTATCTCATGTCTGTTGGCTCAACTGGGTTACTTGAGCGAAAAGCCTCGTCTGTACTCCCATGAGTTGCTGGTGAAATCCTCCCAACGGAAGAGTGTTAAGCTTCTCTGCATCTCCACTGATCATGCAATGGCAGCGAGGATGTCTTTGGGTTGTGCCTGAGCTTTTTGTTGGTTTAATTGGTTACACTGACTATTCCCAAAGAAAACGTTATGCACAATGTCTGCTGTGACTGGATGACAGGTCTCTTCCAAAACTTGGACCATGTTGTAAAATTATCTATGTGAAAAGAGCAAGAATGTTCATTTGAAGCAACATTTTAAATAATTTCTCAATCGGGCACTGCTTCTCTTAGAAGAAATTGTTTTGATAAAACAAAAATGAGGCTTGGAACAGTTGGAAAGACAAATCTGTGTGTCAGGATTGAGACTCTCATGTGTCTCCAAGTACAAATTGCATTTGATGACCAGACAAAACAAAATCAATTCGTTTTTAAGCTTGTCCAAGTAAATATGCCATCAACTAATTTGTTCTTCCTCTCTGGAAGATCTGTTCTTAAATGCCTCCCAACAAAGCTAATGTGGCATTTCGTTTCCTAGTCTTTTTCTAAACTGTCCATTCAGTGAAAATCAAAGTGTGGATTGCTTTCAATTCTTCTTTTATTTTTGTCCATGCTCATTTTCCTCATTCAAAAAAATACGGACATAGTCAGACCCAAGTGTGCCCTTGTTTTTGTTTGAAGAAAGTGAGCGTGCAGTGGATCACAGAAATATCTCATTTGCCAAAAATAAAGTTGTGCTTCATACTAGGCCAACAGACAAAAAGACATTGGATAATGATGAACCTCTGAGGAAACTGTGATGGCCTGTTATCCAACGTGTGTACTCAAACTAAACTAAACAAGATGACATCTTGTCGCTATCTTATTTCTTCTGGTCCAGCCCATGCAAATGACCTATACACTTTTTAAAGGAAGTTAGGTTGTGTGTGCAGATTTTGTATAACGTCATTTTACCCAAAAGCAACACACATTCCTATATGCACAAGTGCACTTTCTTTCAGCCGCATTTTGCTTATAAATGTGTCACATTTATGTAGGCCTACAACAATAAATCATGTTAGAGCCATTGCTCTTTGGCACAGATCTGGAATGCTTCTGCACGACAGCAACTACCTTAGTTAAATGTATTTTCATTTCTTGTTCGATCCACTTCAGTCTTTGTATTTTGTAATCTTGCAATTAATTTACAAAATTATAATTTAATACACTTTGAGTTCGTCCACTGTAAAAAAAAAGTTACATAATAAAGAAATACATTTAAAGTTTTTACAATAATTAATTTTTGCTCACAGATGTACAAATGGCATTCACCAAAAAAAAAAAGTGCAGTCGACCATGCCAATAAACAGGTTGACAAAGTTTAAAGTTTCACAGCAAATGTGAAGAAACAATTCAAATTAAATTAAAAAGCATCACTTGTCTTAATTCAAACCAATTTCCATCTCGCATAAATATTAGTTGCACTGTTCTGTTGTTGTTGTTCTTTTTGGTGGGGAGGAGGGTACTTTTGCATTGGTACAAATTTAAAAAAAAAAGTTAAACAGAGTTTAACTTTTTTTGAAGTTACACGGAGAGCACGTCTAGGGTCCTTGGAGAAGACACCTAACCCCCACTTCTCCCACCATTGGCGCCGTTGAAGGGCAGCCTGCTGCGGTGTAAGGAGTGCAGCAAACAAATTTCCCCGGTGAGGGATGAATAGAGTAATTCAAAATAAACAAAAAATCAAATAAAAAATAAATGAAGATGCAACAAAATAAAAAAAGACAATGAGAATTTTTCAAGTAAAGTTCAACAAATTAATTTTTTATTGGGGAGCATTACAACAACCTTTTTGTCCATAGGAAGTACATAAATGCACTCTAATACTTAATTTGGCCTTTAGTAATAAAAAAGTGTATTTCCATAATACCATGAAAGCTGTTAAACAAAGCCACATCATAATTTTATTTTTCAAGACAATACCAGATGAGATCACTGAACCATTAGAGGAAACCCCAGCAGCAGATTGTTTCCTGCTTTCACAACCACTTCTCTACATAACCTCCACTCTGGACTAACAAGCTGAAGGTTCTGCTGATGGCTCATTCTCCTACAGCAATCTGTTGTCATGCCAAGATATATTCTCATGCGCACACAGACATCCATTTACTCTTGTACTCACTCGTCCTAAAACACAAGCAATCTTTTAACCAAGCCAAGCTGCTTTCCACTTCTAAACGCCCACACTGCGCATCATGAAATAAACATTGAATAAGACCGCTCCTACTCTGTCATTGTTCTTTCAAAATGAATCGAAGCTTCTGCAGGACAATGTTAATGCTTTGTTTTAGCCAGCGGCAGGCACATGAAACGAGCTGCATGAGGTACTGAGCTGACAGTAGCCAGTGGCACCGTGGGAACACACACTCAGAAATACAGCCGTGCATGCACAATCTGCCTGCAGACAACAGATGAAATTCTAGCTGAAGACAGCCTCCCTGCAGGAATATTGGCTTTGGAGAATGGAAACTGATTGTGTTTGGGCTGACCTTTTTTCTTGTCATTGATTAGGGTAAACATACCCGTGTCAGCTGACTCTAGGTGTTGCCTTGTACAAAAAAGTCATAATTTTTTTCAAATAAAAGAGGAACAATCCCATTAGTACATACGTACCTTCATATGATACGATGGCATGTGGACACATCATCCTTCATTTTAACACACACAGAGTTATTAACTCTTACTCTTCATAGTATGTTCTTCATTCTTTGTTCAAAAACAAAGGATGCCAACAGACTAGACAAACTGACAAAAAAAATCTGAACGTGTGGTTGGCTCACCCCTCGCCTGCATGGAGAAGGTGGCAAGGGACAGAATGAAAGCAAAACTGTCATCAATCATACTAAATCCCTCCCACGCCCTCCATCAATCTGTGGATCATCTGAAGAGCAGCTTCAGCAACAGACTCCAGCAACCCCACTGCTCAAAGAAACGGTACAGAAAATCATTTCTGCCATCCTCCATCAAAACATTCAACCTTTCACTTTCAAAACTTTAAATTTTCACTCACAACAGATTAATATATATATATGTATATATATTTATATTTATATATATGTCGTTGTATGACATTGTATGATTGTAACACTTCAGCACTCAAATTTCTTTTCGTGGATGAATAAAATATCTTCAATTCAATTCAATAGTTAATTCTGCTGAGTAGTACACTGTTTTTATTCTCACTTTGTCAAATGCATTGAGCTGCAACATAAACCTTTTGGAGAGCCAGTAGAATAAAGTTTAGTTGTGTTTATAGATGAACATCAAAGAAGAAAATCTTGTGTATTCAGTAGAATTATTTCAAGTGGTACCTTTTTGTCTGGCTCTAAATACACCTGCCAGTTTGTGCATAAATGAAACTCCTTTAAGAGAGAACACTAACCTGGCAAAGACAAGAGGAAGCATAAAGTATCCATTTCCTTACAGGCCATTTTTTTCAGGGTCTTTTATTTCTTCTATTCACTGTCATAAGTTGTTGAAGCACAACTACTCTGATCATTTCTCCCCTTTGTTCATTATGCACGGCTCTTTGCTTGAACAAGATTAATATTTCCCTTAAAATAAGTTTGGCAAGCTTCCGACACACATACTGCGATACGATCACAAACATCTCTAATGTTCCAGCTTCTAAAATGTGTGTTTCTGGGATGCAAAGCCGCAGTTCCAATGGCAGATACCTAATGTTATCTTCAGTGAGCAGTGAGTGGGATGTTAAGCATTTCGAGATAATGTAAAAAGACACCAGCTCGTGTAAGACTTAGCTAGGATTAACCTGACAACTGTCAGCTTCTGTATTAGATCTGGGTGTGAAAACGAGAGTGTATAAATAAATCTGATGTCAGAGGAGCTGATCTGATGATATGTCGCATAGGCAGATAATAGCCTCACATAATCTGAAAGTATGTGGAACGTAATCCTGTTGCAATTTATACTACAATGTATACACACACAAGTAAATAAACAAGAAAATCTGAATTTGTGAGCCGTGGGATTTTATTACTGAAGATAGGAGAATAGAATAAAGAAAAAAGTGTGTGAGGAAGGGGTTGGAGTTGTGGTGCATATTATTGTAGCTATTCCTGAACTCAAGTCCCTCTCTGCCTCTTCAAACATTCACAGACAAAAAGAAGCACAACACTGTTGCACGTTTACACACACACACAAATATACACCTGCCAAGCGTGGATAAAGATTGGATTAAAGTGTGTCAGAATAGGAAACCAGGCGCAGGCACAAATTATTGTTTCACCCATGCCTAGAGATGCATAGTTTCACATAAATAAACAAAGCAATGACATGCTTCAGGTTGAGTTTGTTAATAATTGGTCTCCACCATGATGTGGTTAAATACCTTGTAAACAAAATTTCTGTAGTTGTGATGTTGTTGGATGTTCTGGTTACAGTTGTGTTTATGTGTGGCTGATATATTCAAACAGACGTGGACAGTGCCTGGTCTCACAACTAATGCATCACATACTGATGTTTGTCAAAATCCGTTGGCTTCATTTTGTAACACACCCAGTGGCATTTTGTGATTTAAAACGGCAAGTATCATGTTCTAAACATCTGTGTTTTAACTCTCTCAATATTCAAGAAATTCTTAAAGATTCAACAGCATTAAATCGAATAAAATTAGTCAAAATGTTTCTTTTTTCTAAAATGTAAACCATCACAAAATAAGCAGTTTTGGTATCAAAATACGATTGAACTACAAGGTCTTAATTTTATCAACATGACCTTTTGCAAGCTCTCTAAATATCAAGTTGGCTATCGTCCTTGGCAAAAATATATCACAAACTAAAAACTAGAATTTTTTTTTCTTACTCCGTGGAATCTTCTGGGGATCATTAAAGTTGATCTTTTCTTCTGAAAACATTTGGAAATATTTTTGCTGTCTTGGAGCACAAAAGAAAATGAAGATCAGAAATTTTGGTAGAAAACTCCAAATTAAACCAAAACAAATGTCAGCCTTAATTTATAAAACTGGTCAAAATAGATTACAAATTGGTAATTTTAAAGCATTGATTTCAAACTCAAATTCCACCTTGTAAATCTTAACTAAATTAAACTCAATGACTTTAAATCACAAGAGCCAATATTTTATTCACAACAGAAATGTGCATAATTTAGCAAATCTCTAAAATGGCTGAGAAAGCAACAGTTAGGTTAATAAAAATTCAGCTGGGAGAAGATAGAGTTGGTAATTATGGTAATACAGTATCTGGAAGACTTCAAACCCAATGTTCTTCAATGGTAACTTACAAAGGCTTTGCAACTCTGATAATCTCTGGTGTGTATTATTTTGTCAAAAGATCACAGAAATAGAAAATGTCTTTGTGTAGGAGACAAGGCCAAAAACCTTGAATGACCAAGGTCTTTGTAACACAAAACACACCTCATCATCTGCAGATAAAGCCTGTGTCAAACAGACACCATATTTGAACATGACCAGCAGGACTTCTGTGTCCCATGAATTAAAACTTATTCAAAAGTGTGTGTTTGGGTCGGTAGTGGAAAGGGATCAGATTGCATGCTTTGAAAAAATGTTTAAAAATTTGGTGAGGAATTAAGTAGTGTAGATGGGACTTTAATTAGAATCACCGATTGTCCTTTAGATCAAGATCAAGCTGTCTAATGTAGGTGGTTTAGATGCCTATAAAATGTTCACCTGAGGGTGTGTTTCAGGCACATTCTAATTGAGTGGAACCTGGAAAAGACCTTGGGAGAGCCTCTAGATTGGCTAGTAGAAGTGGCCGGGAGAAGAATGTCTATGTTCTCCTGATGTAGCCCCAACAAGTTAACCTCAGAAAATCAGGAATAGATGGGTGACAAAATCATGTAGCATCTACAGTTGAAGTAAAAATTCCAGTACTAGAATACAATTCATTTAAAATCTCCATGAATACTCAAACATTTCTGAAAGGAACAGGAGATCCTACATCAACTGTTTAGATATTGGAAAAGGAGATCATATTTGACATGAGCCCCTTTTGAGCATAGCAATCAAATTTCTCTGTCAGGACATCTGTCATGCTCATGTGTGTTCTGCATGATCAAATGTTAAAAAATGTTCTTCTTTTTTTTTTTTTTTTTTTAACTTTATTTAACCTAAAACATGTTCAAACACATTTTTAACCCCGGTTTTGCTTTATTAATGAAATCTTGCATATCCTAGAAAAACATTATTTGAAAATTGATGTTCTGGTTTCATACTAAATGCTGTGTATTATTAAACAACTAAACTCTTGTCTATTTTCATTCTGTCAAGTGTTCAAATGCAGATGCAAGGTGTGAGCTGATATATTCATTCAATATTCTCCCACATTCTGACTTTGTGATGACTCAGCGTGCAGCATTGCACTACATACGTATACTGTACATGTGACCATGAAAAAAAAATATCTCCATCTTTAACATTACTTAGACGGACTGGAATGTTGTTCATCTGCAGCTTCTCACTTGGTTAATACAGTTTTGTAATTAAAAAGAAATTATGCACACGCCTGTAACACCTTTAATATAATGTAATAAATCATCATGCCATGTTCCAAATGGAAATGGGGAGAAATAACAACCACAAACAGCAAAAACTTGTAAATGTCAGTGAGATTTAATATTCATGCAAACAGAATATTCTTGCATGTTTGATTAAAAACTTGAGTCGGTGGATCAAATTTTATTATTTGTTCGTCTTATCCTACAAAAACGGTCACTAGGCTAATGGTCACTAGGCTTAATACAGAGAAATCTCTGCGTTAAGCCTAGTGACCATTAAACACTAATTAAAAGGTTCTTGTTTACTTTATTTAATTAAAAAAATGTCTGAACATATCTTTGTTTCGACAGGCAATGGTTCTCCGAGCTACTTAGGAATGAGTACTTGCTTTGATTGGTTGCTCACTTAAGCCAACAAATGCCAAAAAAAGAAGGGAGAGCAGCAGTTAATAGCTAACTTAGCATGCTGCAGGCGCTCTCTTTTAGTCACTCATTATCCCAAAACAAGCAACAATTTCTCAACAATAAGTCTTTGTGAGGAAAAGAAACTTAAAACCTGTTGAACTCAATTTAAAAAAGATTATCTCAGTATGACCAGGCAAACACAAAACACGTGCTGCTTTGTTCATTTAATCGTTTTTACTGTTATTTATGCAAAGACATACTAGCACCCACTCAACCTGTACTGTTCTGTTTTTATGATGGGACAAAGAATTTGCATGCAGCTTAGCACTCATCTTTATTTGTGTTTCAATAAAATTTTGTTTGCCTGGATACAAACCTGGAAACCACTCAGAGGAAGTTTGGGTTTATAGAAGAAATTGCAAAAGTAAAAGAACAAAGTGGAGCAAAGCGTTCATCAACTTTAAGTCTCTAAAAGCTTACTTATGTCTACTTGAATTTTATTTTGTATTTGAGAAAGTCATTTGTGAGGTTGTTTTTGTTCTATGTTTTGGAAGAAAATTATACTGATTTATTTTGTACAACAAAAAGTTAAAAGAATCATTCCCTGTGTTAATTTCCTCCAGTTGTCAAACCAAGTTGTGGTGATTAGAGGCCTAGTGGGATATCACTTAAAGTTAAACAAATTACCAAAACTCTTTAAAAAAAAAAGTATTATCATTAACTTACATTAACCGGGTATGTATTCAGCCACATCCTGTTTACTGGTACCAAACACTGGGGAAAATACCTTTTCTTCAAGGATGAATGAAGGTAATTGCAAAGAGCTTTGAAGGAGAACATCTGCAAACATGCTGACTGTTACTTTTAAGAACAGGTACCTGCGGAGAGCTTCCTCAAACTAATTCCACTCTCACTACTTTGCTTCTCTCTCGTGGCCCACCTCTTTCATTCTCAACCTGTTTTCTTTATGTTCAATTCCTGCAGAGGCTGAAGGAACTAAAGCACAGAGAGTTTGTTCGCAATGTGGCATCAAAATCATGGAAGGACCAGCGTAAGCAGGAGAAGGCTCTGAGGCGTCTGCACCAGCTCGCACAGCTGCAACAAGAAACCCAACGGTGAGTGGGAATAGTGTGTATTTTTATGTGTTTGCACCAGTGTGTGTGTAATGAGACCAGTGGCAGGAGTCCAGAGGGGTTGGAGTGCGTCACATCCAGTCAACAGTTCTTAGGTTTGATGGATGCGGGCACAGATGTGAGAGCACCCAATTGGCCTAGATAGGCCACAGGTGAGGTAAATATAACATAAAGACACATTCTTGCTGACACACTGTCAGTGGATGATTTGTAGGTGAAGGAGATGAAGTTTTAGAGGAGAGTGACCACAAGAAAAAAACATTAACTTAAAACAATGGCAGGACAAAGTTGAAAAAAAGTATGTCACAAGTACTTCTAAACAATCAAAGCAATCAGAGAAAGACCATGCTTGATCTCAAGCACTGAATTTATCACTAGTATGCAACATGTATCAGAATCAGAATCAGAACGCTTTTATTGCCATGTCAATGAGAATATCAGAGACTAGGAACTTGCTTTGATACAGCTGTGCAATATTATAAGATGAAAATAATAAAAAATAAAATAAATAAAAATAATTTTAACAAAACAGAGTGCTCAGAAAGAAAAAGAAAAGTAGTGCCATGTCATAGAAAATAATAAAAAATAATAAAGAATAATAAAGATAGTAAAGTGGCAAGAGGGAGGTGACTAAGAGATGTGGGGTTCAGGTTATAAAGTATTAATTAGACTAACGGCAGAAGGGAAGAAGCTGTTTTTGTGGCGGGACGTTCTGGTCCGAATGGACCGGAGCCTCCTGCCCGAGGGGAGTCGCTCAAAAAGTCCATGTCCAGGGTGGGAAGGGTCAGCTGCTATCCGACCTGCACGCCCCCGAGTCCTGGAGACGTACAGGTCTTCGAGAGATGGAAGGTTGCAGCCGATCACCTTCTCTGCAGAGCGCACAATGCGCTGCAGTCTGTGTTTGTCCCTGGCTGTGGCTCCAGCGTACCACACGGTAATGGAGGAGGTGAGGATGGACTCGATGATGTACAGTACATTACTAGATAATATTCACTTTATACTGGCAAGACACAAAAATCACACTATTGACCTTTTTGTAAATCAAATACTGACCATCTGCCCAAATAGTGACAGCAAAAAGAAGTAAAATTCAATTTTATGCAATTGTCCTTAAAATGATTACTATATGGTTTGGACGTGTGCAGAGGAGAGAGAGTACATCGGCAGGAGGATGCTGGGTTTGGAACCACCAGAAAAGAGGACTAGAAGAAGGCCAAAGAGGAGGTTTATGGATACAGTGAAGGAAGACATGAAGATAGTTGGCATGACCGAAGAAGAGGCAGCAGATAGGGTTAGATGGAACAAACTGACTTGCCGTGGCGACCCCTGAAGAAAAATGCCGAAAGAAGAAGAAGAAGTTGGGATTTTACTATACATACTCACAACAAAATACAACACAACAGATGTTAGACACCAGGTGTTTGCACTGCAGCGTCAAAGTTTCCTTCAGGGATTAATTAATAATGTATATTCAATCCAATACTAATATGCACCATGGGATGTTTTTGTTGAAAACACATATTTTTCTCCCCTCTTTTCATGGATGTTCCAGTTTTCATACGGTGTGGAACTAAAGTTGCTGAAGACAAATAGAAATAAAATTTCAAATTTTTTTTCTTCATCTCTATATTTGCTTGTTACTTTTGACATTCTTTTGCATTACATTTCTGGAGTTACAGTATAGAGTCTTCTGTTCAACTGAGTTGTGAAATAAAAGATGAAAGTACAGGTTTGGTCTTTTCAAACTCAGACTCAGTGATTTATATATTTCACAGTGTTATGATATCTGTTTTTCAATGACTCAATTACTGGCATTTCCTCAGAGTTGGAGCTACAAGAATAATTTGCATGACAAATGTATACCCATGTTTTATTCGTATATTCGTATGTTTTCCTTTTAAGAAATTGAGACTTTTTCTCCCAAACAACTTTGGTAAAAGTGGTTTAAATTTTTTTTATTCAAACTGACCGAAAAGTTTGTGAGAATTGTTAAATTGTTAACCTGTTCACTTTTTTTTTTTTTAAATACACAACTACAATATATTTTTAATTATTTTATTCTATTAGGTGTATTGACAGTAAATGGTCACATAAGATCATTTGCATACTGGCTGCATCAATTTATAAAAACCCTGTTCCCTCTCCTCTCAGATAAACATCTCTCCTCTCCACTTCCTCCCTTAAGTAATTTCATGGGCTCATGGAGCACAGAATGAGCCACTGCAACTCAGCAAAATAAATCTCCATCCCACTCCCCCCTTTTTAAAGATGTTCGAAATTGCACAGAGGTAGGATAAAATAAAGATTTCAACTAATTTTTGTTTATTTTTTTGTCTTGTTGCAGAGTCTCGAGAAGGTTTCACAACCCAAGACGTTCAGCCAAAGCTGTTAGTCAGCAACATGATTATCACCAAAGAACAAAAAAGGACCCTGACATTAAACCAGACACCCTTAACTGGTTTCGGCAAATCCCTGTTACACCATTTAGGACATTAAGCCAACAATCAGAAGATTCATGCCAACCAATAACACAAATACCTCTAGTTACTGCTTTAGCCAAGTCACCACTAATCACAACAAAAACTCCACCTGAGAGAGATTCTACTTTAGCAGATCCCCAGACCCACCACAGCTTGTGTCCCCAGCTTCCTCTACCTGCACAGGGTAGAGAGGGAGGTAGGCTTGGAGTATCTTTCTGTTTTTCCCGCCGAGGGCCAAGACTGGAACCCTGTGCCTCTGTTTTCTCTGACCTGGAAGAGGATGAGCGGGAGAAGAGGGAACAAATGAAAGAAAGAGTAAGGGCAATAATGGAAGATATCGACAAAGAGATTGGAGAGGCAGATGAGAGGAGACACTGTGAAAGTAAAAAGGAAGAGTCCGGCTCAGACTGTTTCCTACGAAGTGACATTCAGTCTGTCTCCAAGGAGTTTGCAAGAGAAGAGGAACAGATTGAAAAAGAAGACGTTGTAAAAGAAAATTTTTCTATTTCCACAGCAGCCAATAATAATCAGAGCAATGACTCACTTATCTCACAATCACAAACCCAGGTAACTGTGTGGGAAACAGCAATAACGGTGGGGCATGTGGATACCAAATATAAAGACAGAGAAACAGAGACAAAACATAAAGGAGAGCAAGAGGGGGAGTCAAGTCATTTTGTATTTGTGCTGGGTAAAGATGGTTCGACCCATTTGAGATGGCCTGTCAGCCTGCTTAAGCTTACCGAACATCAGCCACGCATTTCCTACAGCTGCAATCCACATCATTTCAACCTCAAACCACCTAAAAAGCTCCGAAAGGAAATAGACAAGTCAGAACAAAGTCATACGCTTGCTCTCTCAGGTGAATCAGACCCTCATGGTCCTGTTGTTCTAACACATGTTGATTCCTATATTGAAAAATGTCCATTTGTAGCACATGGACATGAAAAAGAGAAAGAGAATTTGAATCAAAACATCAATATGAACACAGATACACATCTGATCCTTCATAACAGAAAACTGTCATCATCAGAAACAGAGGCAAAAAGAGAAGATCACGTTCTAAATCAGGATAGTGAAAGCGCACATTTTCTTCAGTATGACCCCGATCCGAGTGAAACCTCCGACACCAACTCCCAGAATCCTCAGGGAGGCAGATTAGAGGGTGCAAGTAGGATCAGGAAGAGAGCCATCACAGCCTTGAGCAGTAAATTAGAGTCTGTCACTCAACCCAGCATGCGGAGGACGTTCATCAGTCCGACCCTGTGTGAATGTGGGAGTAACACAATGTGCAGGTGTGCTGATGCACCTCAACCATCTGTGGTATCACTCAAAAAGAGGAAGGCCAGATCTAAAAAACGCAAGCTAAAAAAGAGGAAAAGGGCAAAGAAAGAAACGGGTTCAGAGAGGCAGCAGCCAGTAAAGTGCAAAGTGAGAAGTGTTGTTTCCACAGTCTCCACAGGAAGGGAGAGCCGTGTAGAAAAAAGACAGAGAGAGGTCAGGAGGGTGGCTAGAGCAAGAAAGAGCAGTCTCTTGGGGATATGGGAGGCTGAGCCAGTTTCTGTCTCTGTCAGGAGGAGGGCTCATAGGACCAAAATCTGGTCTCAGCCATGCAGGGAGCACTACGACACCTTGTCCCAGCAGAACAGACATGACACAGACAGAGATGCTATGGGGAATAAAAAGCAAGACGGAAATCCACATACTTTTCCCTGGCGATCTCACTTCTCCTTACGCTCCTTTCCACCAACATGTAACTCAAAAATGTTTTGCGAAAGAGTTCACCACAGCAACCCCAGGAGTTTTATTGACAGCTGTTACCCTAGTAGCTGTGGAATCAGCTCAACAAAAAAGAGAAAACTCATCCACAGGGACACAACATTCATACATAGAAAAAGGAATTGTGCAGTCTGGGATGAGAACAGAAGGAAAGTGGGAGGACACATGAGCTGCAGAGACAGAGGTTTGATTTCAAACACAGAGCAGTGGGGATGGATGAGAGGGCGTTGTTCTAGAGAGAATGAAGAGGACAGGTTAGGATGTCTATGGGGTTCAAGAAATAGAGCAATAGATTGGGATCATGAATCAAGATTTAGCCCTAGCCCTGTTAGTTGGACTCAGCGATACAGACATCTGAGTACGGAGGATGTAGAATGGGATAGGTGCAGTGTGGACAGATGGACATGGGGCAGCAGTGACAGCTGGGAAGATAGAAGAACCAACAGATCCATTTCAGGCTCCAAGACAGGTTCTGACAGCAGAGACAGCCCGGGCAGCATGAGGAGATTTGCAGACACAAGACAGTCAAGTTCAAGACATTTCTCCAGCCCTGAGTGGTGGACAAACCGACAGTTGCACAGCTGCTCGAGTGTGACTGGCACAGAGGGCAGCAAATGCCACAGCCCTCGCTCCTGTAGTCCTTGTAGCACCATCAGCATGTCTGAGCTGAGCTGTGAGTGGAGCAGGAGCAGTACCTGTTCGGAAGTAACTGCAGATGGGTTGACGGGCAGCTCTTATAGGACAGTCACAAGAGCAGATGGGGTTACCCAGGAGGTCAGTAAGCACAACAGCCCCATGTCAACTTCATCTGTCTTTTACCCTGGTTCTTTGTCTCATTCCTCTCCCAGCAGAACATCACAGAGAGCTTCTACCAATAATAAAAATGATGATAATAGAAGCCCTTCTCAGCCAAAGGAAACTCGTTCTCAATCAAACCAAACCAGAAGACCCTCCCCTCCAATCTGCATAGGCACATCTATCTCAAACCAAGGTCAAAGTAAGACTTCACCAACGAAATCAGCAAAAATCCAGATGTTGCCCCTCATTGGAAAACTTCCTTCAATCCAGAGAAAGGCTAAAGGAAAAAGGGAACTTATGAAGAGTCAAGAAAAGAAAATCGAAGAGGAAGGAAAGAGCCATAGAGAAACTCCTAGTACAACTGTTGACAGTCAGAAATGTCCTCTGGAAAGTGCTGAGTCAGATCAAAACGGTACGTCAAATGTCTGCCTGTCACAGATTAGGACTGACAGCAAACAGACACCAGGAGATGCAGCTCCCGCAATCACCTTTTCAGCTGAGGAAATGGACAAATATCGTCTGCTTCAAGAGCAGGCGAGAGAGCACATGCAGAGAGTCCTGGAGAAAACGCAAGATAGCGAAGATACACAAAAACAGGAATGCTACATACACAACCCACAGGTAGAGAATGGTGTGTCGTTAGAGGAATACACACATGCACTTTTGCACAGTCCTGGACAACCTCAATCTCAGTTATTGCACACAGATTTGGTTCAAAGACAACAAGCCCTCAATGTCAGCTTCCCCTTTCCAAACATCGCCCTACAAGACAGCTTCACACAGCCTATGGCTCTGGAGGTTCCAAACCTCACCCATCTCCCACCATCTTCCCCACTAGCCAATCTCCATCACATCATTTTACAGCACCCAGCTCTCGCCATGCCTCACCACTCCCCTCCTCCGTCATGCTCATCCCCATCTGCTGCTATTCATTCACACTCGCCACCAACACCTCATCCTTCCCTCCCCCATCCGCTTCACCTCTCCCCCCTTTCTATTTCCTCCCTGTTTCCCTCTATTTTGCTTTCCCATCATCCCATTCCACTGCTTCCACAATCAGCAGCTTTTCACACATCTCCGCTCACCCCCCTCTCTCCAGTGGCCCTCCAACCTTTGAACTCACATCCTTTCATGGACACATCCTGGCCAGTGAGGTTCCAACAGAAGGTGTTATGATTTTTAGAAAGAAGTTGCCTTGTTGGTTAATCTGTCTTGGAAAAATTGTTTAGAGAGAAAAAACGATTGAATGCTTGAAGGAAAGACAGTTTTTTTTTAAATGGAGTTGTGTCAGTATAGGTACTTGGGTCAGCTCCAATATTCATTCAGATATGCCTTCACGCATGCACGCACGCATGCACGCACGCATACACACGCTTGGCTTTATTCACTCAAACAACCCAAATGCCGTCTGTTTTCAATGAAAATTTGTCTCTTCATTTAGCCCCTACTGTGCTGCAGCTGACAGAGAGAAGACATTCTTTGATCTTTTGATTTTGCCTTCATTCCTCATTCAGGACCAAAATAAAAAGGAAAGGTGCACCTGTTATTCAAAGACAAGCTGGACTTGTGTTATCCTCTCTTTCCTTCTGAGCCACAGGCAGGCAAGCTGCCTTTTGAAGTATACTTCAAGCTAGGGACGGAATTACAAGAGAAAGTAATGACACTCTTTCCTTATCTCTGTTTTATAGAGGATATCTGAGTTGGTGTGTGACTTTCAACGTAAATAACATACTGTACTGAGGAACAGCAGGACTGGCAATGCCAATTTTACCTTCCAAATACAGTTTTTGCATCAATTTGTTAGATTTACATAATACTGTTGCAACATAAATTTACATTGGGAAGGACTTTTCTTATTTGATGTTGGGAAAATTGGTCATGGCCTGATTGTGTAAATACTATAGCAAATGTGCAAATATGTATTCATGTAAAATGTGAATTTAATCTGGATTACTACACTAGTAATTCCACCCCAAGTGGGCTCAGTTCTAGATGGTTTTTTTTACAAGTTTTGAAGAGAGACATTCTTCACCATGAATGAAGTGATGAATTAATAAAGTATGAGTAAAAGAAACGCTTCCATGCTTTTGTCATTTTGTCTAACATGTGCTGACAAAGCCACGAGTTGCAACCATCTTTAAATCTAGAGCTTAAGGATGAAATATGTCAACAAATAGCGCAAATAAAACTCAACCATTTATAATCAAACTGAAATTTGGCTTTGATAAGTTTCCTTTTATGAGTCCATGTCACCATTATCACCCAGCATATCTATTGCATTAGGATGGCTTCTTTTTCAAAATAAAGATGCAAATAAAACTCAGGGGTTTTATCTACCAATTCAAAACGATATGGAAGTAATTTTTCTGCCAAAAACAAAGAAGTTTTCCAATCTTGAAAGCTAATGATATTTTGTAAATGTTACAAGTCTTTTTATGGCCAGACATTTAAGTAAATTTATGCAAAGATGCGGGCTTCTTCAACCCCTTTTTTGGCTTTTACAGATAAACAGAAAGCCTGTAAATGGGTTAAAAAAACAACCTTTTGCATCATTAATAAAATAGATGAGCTTATGTCTTGCTTGCATTGCCAAGGTTTATGAATGATAGCAACTGTTGCATTTAAGCTTGGTAATAAAGCAGCTTGCCAAATATTGGATAGCTGCAGCGGCCAGCACTCAGGGAGCAAAACACAGAAGAGAGCAGAACCATTCCAGATGGTCCATGGACTTAGACTATCCAGAGTGCTTGAAGAAATTGGATTGATTTGCCCTCTGTGAAATCGGCGAACTCAGCCCAGCACAGCCTGGCCTACACAGAGGATGACATTCATAAAAAAAATAAGGTGCAGTAAGAGTTCTTTCTTTTCTGAAGTGCTGGCTGGAATTATATGTTAACTCTTGCAGAAATTGAGTAATTAGAGCACGAGTGCTTTCTCCTCCTTTTGACCCCTTAGCTGGTGAACACTTGTTTGAGTTTGTGAGAAACAGAGATTCTCTATCTCTCTTCATAAGACAGGAGATCAAACAGACTGTGTGAAATTTAGAGCGGCAATAATTAGCAGCTGTTACAGCATCAAACTTTTCCATCTCTACGTAGACAGAGCCTATCTCTCTGTTCATCTTTAAGAGTCTAAATTATAGTGACTGAAATGTGCTTCCACTTTTCAAACAAACAAATAAGTAGAAAAAACAAAATCAATTTAGCTTCTCCTTCAACCCTTCTCTAGAGTACAAACAAATCCAAAGCCTGTCACAACGGTATAAAAACAGACATATGATTAAAAAGGAAAACTTGAGAAGTGGTTATGAAATTCAAAGAACCGAAGTCGAATCTTTAAAACCTTAATGGTAAAGAGGAGTGGGTTTTTGTTGCACTCAAAATCTTATCTCCCTTACAAATAGATATAAAGAACTATTCTCACAGTGGTCATGTGGAAATTAGTAATCACAATATCACCACACTTTCTGTCAGTGACTGATTAAACCATTACCTAAGCCCTGAGATTTGCCCCTGCTGGTGTGTTCATGTTTTAATGCTGCATGTGTGCCCACAAGGGAGTGAGTGATTTATGTTCGAAAGGAAGCTGTTTCCTCAGTCAATCCGCTTCTGAGAACTAATGAGGAATAAAAAGTGAAGCTGGCACTCAGTCAAATGCATCAGCAGTCACAGAGAGCTCAGTGCTCAGGCTTGATCTCTTTTATTGGCACCACATTTGATTGCTAGATTGTGGGTTGGCCATAGATTGCACTGAGTGATCTATTGATCCAAATTTGCAATGATCCGTAAATGCGTCACTTTTCCATCTCTCGCTTTCTTGTTGTTATGTTTCTTTTTTGTGGTTTGCTCCCCACCCCTCGCATAAAAGGAGCTCTGTAAGAAGCCCGAAGCAGCTTTTGTGAGTAAAAGAAATAAATGCTTACAGATTAAAGAAAGTCTTTTTGTTGCAGGAAAAAGTTCTCTTGAAATTTTCTTTTATATATATATATAGTTTAAAGTTCTGAATGCAACAGAAAAAAACCCCTCCAATTCAATTTCAATTGGCCTTTTATTGCCAAATCAGTGGCCCTAGATTTTCCATTTACAGTAGGCAAAAAAGAAAACTAGTCTTTCCCATCAGCTGTCCAGTCTGAAGACCTCTCTGACATCTTTTATCACATAGCATCCTGCTTTTCTAGCACTTGTGATGCATCATCCAGTTAACTTTTGTGAGCTTTTGAACTTCTCTAAAGGTGCAGTTCAAAGAGTAATCAGTCACCACCGATGTGTCAAGAGACTGCTCTCAATGCAGTTGCAATATATAGAGAAGTAATTGGATTCAAGCTGTTTAGAGTTTTTACATCAAAACCGTGTATCACTGTGCATTTTTCTGAGCCAAAAACAGCACCTTTATTTAAAAGAACACCAACTTTTTCTTTTTGTTCTCCTCACCCACTGTTTGTTCTGCTCTGTCGTAAAGGCAAAACTGGTGTGTGCAGGACTTATTATATATAGAAATAATTGCATGAATTTCATCCGGCAATGGATTTAAGGATTATAGGAGGTGGTGGGCTCCTTTATGTGCTTAAACTCAATGTGGACCTCCAAGGACATGACACCGCAAGCACATTGCTTACACTTGTCTGAACAGACATGGAGGTGTAATAGAGGAGAATTTAGGGGGCTGTAATAGTGAAATGTGATGCTCAGTTGTAAGACAGCATGGCTAATTCCCTGGTTACGTTATCTCTGAGAGACAGATGTTCCCACCAAAGATTACTATGTGTACACACACAAAGCCAAAACAGCACACATGCAAACTGGGAGCCTACAGAGACAGCATGAACACAATCTTTCCCAACACAAAGGCAACATTAGGATTACCTAAAATAGCCATGTGTTTGGCAAAAAATACCAATCAATGAAGATGATTATTTCTTTGTGAGTTAATTATGAGACGGAAGAAGTTTTTTGCTCAATAAACAATGAGAGAAGTTGTTTTACAAAAAGTTTTGCTGAGCAAATATTCCATTTAAAATCAAAAGCATGTGAAAACCCGATGATTGTTCACCATCGTGATGCGGAGGTGGAAAAATATACACAACCTAAGACTAATTTCATCCTTTTTATGGATTATATTAGGCCACGGAAAGCAATAATAGTTTGTCCTAATCAATCAGCTGCAGATCTTTTCCGAGACAGACAGGATATCCAGTGAGAATCCATTCCGTACAGAAAAAAAGATTCACAACTCAGGATAACGACTTCATGACTCATGGCTTCTCAGAGTGGCTGTCGAGAAAAGCTCTGGTAGATGACCATAGTTTAAAACTGTGACCATTCAACTTGAATAGCCAAAAGTACATCTTGATCCTTTTTAAAAAACAGCTTCTGGGAAGAGGTCCCAGAGCTTCTATTTTAATTTCCGTCTTTACACTCTGGTTGTTCAAATGTAAGTACTATTTCCACACTTGTGTTTTCCCGTCATAGACTATTCAGTATCAATGATTCAAAAAACTCTCAAACAGCATCTTTGAGAAGTTGAATAAATTGTATGCACACCTTGAAGTAACTATGAGTGCTTGAGCATGGCTTCAAGGAGACTATTTACACAACTGAACACGTGATTGAATGTATGAATAAACATCTAGGCTGCTTCTCAAACCCTCCTCTCATCCAAACTCTGATCTCACTCTTCCTATTTCCGTTTAGATTCTTCCAGCTTTAAGTTTCCAAATTCCCATCATTTCCCTCGTAATCCCTTCAGAGGAAAACCCTGTTTACTTTTCTAGTTGAGTCAAAAGAACAAACCAACACAAAATAACAACAGACACACAGTTTGTGAAGTTACCTCTGACTGGACTACAGATTGTTGTGTTGATACATGTGGGTACCCCCTGAGACTGAAAAATGATGATTAGGACCAAATAAAATGTTATGACAACACATGCATACTTAAGCTGTTAATCCAGGATTATTCTCCCCTCCCCTCATCTCATTACTGTCGATTATTAAAAAAAAAAAGACTCACTCATGCTCCCTAATTATTGGTGAGTTTCCCTGGAGACTTAGCACATGCTGATACAAATAAATCCCTGCAAAGCCTTTAGGTTAAAAAGAGAGATTTACCAACTAGACTGAGAGATTTAACCCTACATAAAATTAAATCCTTTTTTTTTTCGGTTGCGTAATTTCCAAACATGTGAAACAGTTATTACACATATTGCTATTTCCCTTCCTATTGTGGTCTTATAGGGGTGATTTTCAACCAAACTGGGAGAGAAGACAGCAAGTGTCCTTTACTAGTGATTGAATGTGTGTCCTTGTGTAAAAACCTACTCGCTCACTGAAAGTAGAAAAATCCCCCTGCAGTGCTGAGGCTGATGTACAGGTGAGACAATGGCCAAGGATTTTGAGATCACCCCAGGCTTTGTGTCTAGCACGGCACACTCACGCTAGGTGAGGTCAGGATAAGCAGATAAGGTTGACCACCAGGGTTCACTCACCCCTGGAGTCATTAATCACACAGCTCTGCATTAAAACCACATAGTCACATGTCATAATACACATGCATGAAAAAACAAAAACACATGCCTGCAAGAATGAGGCAAACTTTAGATGACAGAACAGCTCTAGGTAACTATTCCAAAAGGCCTCTGCAGCCGCATTACCATAAACCAAAAAAAAGAAATTGAAAGCCTAAAAATATCTAAACTTCATACTCAGTTCTATCTATAACTCTTCCTAAGCTGTATTTTATGCTCCTTAAATACAAACATCCACAATCAGATTACAGGATCTGAACCTGTGTGTCCCCGAACAAGCCTCTCAGCTTGAAGCTGGAACACAATCTTTAACAGAATCTCTGATAACGTTTCTGTGCACAGGTTATGAAATTCTTCAAAGCAACTGTGTGGCATCAGAAGCCAGCGGTGTGTTGTGCTTGCTAACTGGGATATGGTGTATTTAGAAATACTCAGGTGAATTATTATGGGTTACAGCACATGTCATCTCTTCTCTGCTGAAGGCGTTGAGAGAGAAAACATGCAGCAAAATATACTTCAGGGAGGTTGATAAAGTCAAAGTCATGCCACTAAATTTTAGGAACTACTCTGCAATGTTTATATAGAGTATGTAGTGTTTATTGATGCTCTCGTTTCACCAAGAGTTTTATCTGTTAAGTCTAACTCAGGTCTGTTTATCTGATGAAGATGTGGAGATTCTTTTTTAGCTTCATGAATGGCAATAAATTACTGTAATGGATAATGTAGAAAGTGTGCAGAGTGCCGCAACTAAAAAACAAATGAAAGTGGATCAGAGCTTGCATCTTGGCATCTTGTTTTAAAATCTATTTTAACACATCTTTTTTTTTTTTTTTTTTAGAAACATACATTTTGCCAGATCATTTTTTAATACCACTTATTTATTACTATGCTATTAGTGAGATCGATTCTTTTGTCTTGATGCTTTTGAATGTAGAACAGCCTCCTACTAAAACCATTTAAAAGCCCATACAAATAATACATTTTGATGTCTTTCTTTTTAACACAATTACATTTTGATAAGGGCTACATGGTGGTGCAGTGGTGAACACAGTGGCCTCACAGCATGAAGGTCAGGGTTCAAGTCCCAGGAGGGACAAGGCTTGGAACACTGGCCATTCTGTGTGGCGTTTGCATGTTCTCCCCATGTATGCGTGGGTTGTTTTCTGGGTTGTCCAGTTTCCTCCTGCCCTCCAAACACGTGCATGTTAGGTTGATCGTCCGTTATGAAATTCCCCTTAGGTTTGAGTGTGTGAAGGGCCCCGCAACAGACTGGTGACCTGCTCGGTGTGTACTCTGCCTCATACCTTACATCAGCCTGGATAGGCTCTTACATCCCCACAACCCTGTTGGGGATAAGCTGTTCAGAAATTAAATGAAACATTTTAATGTATTTTTCATTTCATACTCTTGATTTTTTTTCCCCCGCCAATTTCTTTTTAATTCTCAACCTGTACTTTTTTGCATTTTATTCACGGTATTCATTTTAATAGTAGAGCCTGGATAACTAATGTTGTATTGACAAAAATGAACATTTATCATGATAACTTAAAAAACCCAATCATCCACGTGATTTAGCCAAAAAAGTCCCAGTTTTGTTTTGATTAGTCTGCTTTCATGTTTTCCATATTAACTTTTAGAGAAAAAACCCAGTGACTTCTTTTTAGTTCATTTTATCTTCCTTGTAGAAGCAGACATGTACGTATGCTATGAACATTTCTCTGCTTTTGTTATGAAAAGAAAATATTCTTTGTACACAGATGACAGCAATTTGCTGAAGTCCAACTCTCACATGCACAAATTTTTTTCACCTTGCAGCTCTGAGATGCAAAAAAAAAACCTGAAGAAGCACAGACAGCATTTCTGCTATTTTAAAACGCTATTACACTGTCCCATACTTTTATAACAATAGCAGCAGGGAGTTGTTTAAAAAGCTAGCAATAGAAAAGTCGATTAGAAAGTCAGTTGTTTAGTTCTTTTTCAAAGGTTTTGATGTACTTAAAACAGTCTAGCCGAGAGCAGGAGGTGAACTCTGCATAAGTTCATATTTATTTGGGGTTTTTTTCCATGTTGTCTTATTGACTTCGGAAAAATAAGGGAAAAATTTTTTACGAAGCTTACAGTACATAATGTACACATTAAAACACTGATAATATCTGTCGACTTTTTCAAATAGAATAAAAACAACACTTGATTAAGTAAAACTCAGTTTTTCTTAGAAGTCTGAAAAGATAAAGGTACTGCCACAGAGCAATTAACTTGCTTTCTTGTTTTTCGTATGTGTGTTTTGTGCATGTTTGCTTGGAGAAATTGAGCGTGGGTGTAAAGTGGTGCTGAAAGCATTCAGAAACGTTTTGTCTCTGCTGCTGGTGAGAAATAAAGCTAGAAAATTAATACATTTCTTTCCCTCCTTGACATCTGTCAAGGAGATCAAGGAAAACTTTACTCAAGTACACACTTATTTCATTTAAGGACTTAAATGAAAGAGAATAAGTTGACTTCAGCTTCTTTATGACACTCAATTTAATCTTTGATTAGCAGGTGAGAAAAGAAAACAAGGTAAAAAGGCACATTAGAGAGCACAAGATCCACAAAGAAGCAGGATGAAAGAAAAGACGGTGAAACAAGTTGTTAGGGTTCAATGCTCCATGGGGGCTTCAGCATCATTCTCTTCCTCATCACTGCAAGGTTCATAGTCATCATCCGGGTTGGTGTCTTCTTGGTCTGCCTCGATTTCTCCTCCCAGTTCAACAAGCAGCTGCTCCACATGATCCAACATCGGCTGGTCATCACATCGTAACTTACTGTGCAGCTAGTAAACACACACAAAAAGACAAAGTTGGGATTTTTTTTTTAATACATTTTTTAAACTACAATTTAATTACTATATGGAATTTTTCCCAAAAGGTCTGTTAAGATCCAAAAGTCTGTGCTGATCGTGTAGTTTATCACATTCACAGTAATGTAGAAAGGCAATCTAATCTGAGCTACTTCATAGAAAATAACCACCTTGAAAGGTAACTTCCAGTTTAACTCAGACTAAATACACGGTACTGGTGCACCATTACAGTACAATCACATTAAGTGCAGGTAAAATGGTAGTGAGGTGAAAAAACTTCCAAGCAAAACTTTTTTTGTCGTGTTACTAGACTTAATGAACCATCACTGCACCATCCATAAGCAGCAGCTAAGAGTTAAGAGGAACATGCAAGTAGCCCCGAGGTTTTAAAGCCTCTGAGTGCTCCTTAAAGCGCCTGAAAAATCCAACAATATCTGCATTTTGTCAACGAGGCAGTCAAGGCCCACGAAACGCTTGTAAACACTTTTTTTTTCTCTTTGATTTTGCTAATCAGCACATTTGAAACACGGTTTAGCTACACAGGAGACAAAAAAAAAGATCATTTATCTCCCTCTTGCTGTTAAGAGACACATACACACAAATAAAACCGATCCTACAGCTCACATGGCCGTGTGGTGTGCATGCAGACATAATCAGAGTTATCCCGGTGAAATATGCTGTGAAAGATCCAGATAAAAAAAAAAAAAGAAAACAGTGCTGCTCTCCAAGCTGCCAACACATTTATCTCTGTAAAGTACCCTGCTTGCGTGTAATTACTGAACTGAAAGTGGAACTGGGTGATAAAATCACTTGTGCTACCACTAAGGACAGGAAGCACAACTTGGTGATTCTGTGTGCATGTAAAACAGCCAGTAAAAAGAGCAGATGCAGCAATTTAATTTCTGAAACAAGACTTAAAAAAATGCAGAATGGTTTATACGATCTTATTTTATTTAGTCTAACAAATGCAAACAGTTAGGATGGAACTGTTTACGAGCCTGAACGATAAGCAACCGAGTGCCATAAGTTGTACTCAATGTAACAAGGCCGGTGGAGACACTCAGAGTGACTGCTTTGCCCCAGGACTGGTCTCCAAGCAACGGCGGGTCCTGACAGGAGACACGCGGTCCCATAGGAACTCATTTAGAGAGTTAGAATGTGCAGTGTGTGTCTGTGTGTATATTTAAGCGGATGCTGTCTCTGCAGGTTGGAGCTCTAGGGAGGTAGAGCGTGACCCTGGTCCAAGTACAAGGTTATACACCTGGGGAGAGTTGACCCATTCAGACTCTTTAAAAGGACCACATACACACAATGAATTTCATTACGACTGTGTCACTCTGAAATGCCCAAAGATGTGTGTTCACATCAAACCCAGAGAAAAAGTCAGGAGTGTTTAACAATGGGCTTGACTCAAAGCCCGAAATAGTTGCACGAAATAGCTTTAGGTGAAATGTAAAGCACTTTGGAGTGTGCCGCATCACAAAGAAACCAAATACACGCAGGGAATGCTTAAAACTCAATGTTCTAAAATACTCGCAATGCAGCTCGGAAATTGTGTATATAGGTGGTGATATTTACTACAAATCAATAACACATTGTGCCTGCTGGACAGGATGTGATTATTCATTGTAATACTTTTGGAGAGAAAAACAAATAGAAGCTATTCTTTACACATTCTGCAATGAGTGCCGCTGCGATCAGCATCGCCGCTGCGATCAGCATCGCCGCTGCAAAAAGAAAAATAAAACCAGAATTTCTCATTTACAACCACCCGTTTTCGCTCCTCATTTTCACGGCCCAGAAAGCTGCCTAGAGAAGGAGGTGTGGAGGGGAGTGAAAGTGTGTATGCTATCATAGAACTTTTTTATGGTCTACTTTGCTTCATTTTCAAGCCCGGAGTCACGGCCCAAAGAACACTTGACCGCCGCTGTAACAGCTCACACTTGCACACAGACACCATTTGGACACATCTGCTCTAAACGTCTACTTACAATTCTTTTTTTTTCAGCCTTGTGACACAACTGAACATTATTACATTGCTCTGTCATGACTAGTTTTTCACAATATATTTGTTATATTTATATTATTTTTACAATAATAAAAAAAAATGGAAATAACATACCAAGCAATGCCTCCGGGAGACCAATTAAAATGTCATATTTGGCAAAAGTAAGTTTTCACACAATTAATGGAATATTTTACGCTGCACAGACATGCATGTCACAAAACTCCAAATCTTCTCCAACATAAAAAAATGTAGAAAATTTACAATCAAATTTAGATATTATATTTTTATGAATATTTTTGTATCAGTGTAGAAGCAAGACAAAACTAACAAGCACAGAGAAATATGAAACAGAGATTGTTAAAAACAAAACTCAGTCAATTGTTATAAATTCTTTAGAGAGTTGCCGTTGCACTCGTGTATCTCCAGACTCAGAATAAGTGAGTTGGTTGGCAAGAGTGTGCAGAAAGATTGATAGATCTTACAGATTTGCTTTCACACAACTTGTGCATCTTAAGTGATTAGATTAAAATACTTTATGGCCAATGACATCATTCTTAACTTTTTTTAGCAGAACCACAGAAAGAAAAATGGAATTGTCAGACAAATGTGTTCCTTTTATTTTTTTTTATCACGATGTGGCACCAAACATCATTTTTCCTCTTTTTTTTTCTTTTACAGAAGCGTTCACTTGGAAACTAAAACCTAGCAACAACAGAAAAAATTAGCTTAAATTAAACTTTAAGCTCCGTGTTTCTAGATGTTTAGTAAGACAGTGTCAAAGAATGAACCAAAAAGCGGTTGCAAAGACTTTTGTTTTTTTTAAAAAAAGGTTTCTATTTAATATGTGAGGATGACAGCACCAAAATTGAACATGCTTCCAATATAGAACTAGATTGTATTCCCTTAAAACTTCATACTGTTTATGGTCATTATCTTGTACCCTACAGACACTCTTGCTCTTTTTCAGTAGAGCAAGACAGATTTAAGTCTAAAAAAGAATTATTAAAACAATAAATGAGTATTCATTATCAATCAGATCTAACGTAGGTCATCCTATCTATCTTAAGATTTAATATGATATGACATGTGGTAATTGCAATCCTGCAAGAAGACCAAACCACAAAAAGGTATACCACTACAACCATCTTTTAAAAATACCCTCATTTCAATACATTTTTTATGCAAACAGCTTTTTCTAAAACTTGATTGATAAAAAAATGGGCTGATAGTGCATAAAAGTCTGATCGTCTCATCATTGTTCACCTGCTTTTGCACATCTATGCTTAATTTCCACTTTCATTTCACCTTTCCTTTTATTTCTTTCCCTAATCTTGTCGTCGAAACTCCCAGACATTTTTCCAGTGGTTATTTTTTCTCTCACACTCATCCATTTTCAATAGATGACCTTCCTGTCAAGGAGATAAATATGCCTTCTCACACTTATCTATATGCTCACGTGTTTGCAATTGCACACACTCAAAAGCACACAAACTTACCTTCCATGTGGGTGGAAAGGGCTGAATCACATCGTATTTTATAGATTTTCTTTATCCTCATCTTTTTTACATAAACCTTTGCTAGTTTTACTTTTTTTTCTAAGAGAAAACACAAATATAAAGTTTGAGTTTCATTTGACCTTTTTGGTGCATTCCGCTGTCACACAAACATCTATATAATTCTTCACTATCTAGTGTGTGACAATGACTGATATTAAAGCTTCTGGAGTGTGAACGGGCCATGTCACTGGTTCTGTTCAGGGAGATGACAGCACACACCTACAAATTAACGTACGACTCCTCCAGTCACCTTTTCTAAAGAATGACATTAAAATTACATGACTAGCTCAGCATAGACCAACACTACCCAAAACCATGCTCATGGGATAGTCTTTCAGTCAATGCAAATGGTAAAGCTTTTGACCTCCCTTTGCCCAAGCTCCCTCGCAACATACTTTCCCTCTTTCTCACACACACATACTGTATGTTTCTAACACTGTCCTCCCTGCGCACACAGCAGAATGCTCCCTAGATAGATCCTACCTGGCCGAGACTCAAATTCCATTTCAAGTCCAGTTTACTATTGATTTTACATTCACCACTATTCAGGTACTGCCCTGCACTCACAGACACCCATCCTGCATCTCATTTAGTTTCTTTTGACGTTTTTACTTTCAAACTCTCCTGGTCATCTGCAACACTCTTGTATTGTTATCATTCATCCTGCTCTGTTATAAGCTTCAGTTATTTAGTTAATATAACACTCAGACAACAAAGGGCTGACACTTACTGGATTTATTTTCAAAAATGAAAATGTAAGCTCAAACAGCCCACATTGTAACAGAAAAGAGAATTTACATGAGGTGTTTCAACACTTACCACCATGCCATTTCTCACTGTCTCACACTACACAAACACACACATTCTTGCCAATGTAAGTGCGCAAAACAGTGGACCGGCACCCAAACAAGCCGTTGGGCTTTCAGACCTTATTTCCATGCGGGAGCTCATTTTAACAAGCAAACTGACTCATCGTTAATAATTAAAGCTCACACTGATGCTCAAAAACAAAGCAGGGATGCAAACAAGGGGAAATCTAAAACCTTAAAATTACCACATAAACACAGACAAAGTCAAAGCTGTGAAGTCAAGTTGAAGAGGAATGATGCTTTGCAATGCTTTTCTGCCTTAACCGTTCACTTTTAGTAACTGTTGCTTAATTTATTTCACAAAAAAGCTACTGCACGCTGTTTACTTGTCATAGCCACATGCTTTGCTCAATTCTTTAACTCTTTTTATCTCCAATTTTCTATTCATAATTTATAGTTATGTATTTTACTCACTATTTGTGAAAGCTTATTTGTTTCTTTAACCTTAAAGTAAAAACTTTCCATCTAAATGAGAAAGCCCTTTTCTTACTTTCTTGGTTTTCCAAAACCCACCTTGTTTCTGTCTAAGTTGAAGATTTGCTCGGTGGTGGTTGTTTAGTCAATAAGCTGCTGGCCAGGAACAGGTATTAATTTAAAGACATGCAGCTGCAACTCATTTCTATGAGAACATAAGAGACTGGCGAGAAGGGGTTGTGTTCTGGCTGAGGAGGTAAAAAAGGACAGGAAATAAAAGAAAACAGGGGGTGGAACCCTCTATCTCTGAGTCTGTGCCGTCTGATTTACAAGCCTATTGGATTTTAGACTAAAATGAATCACTGGTTCACGGAGGCATTGCTCCCTGACAGAATGACAGAATGAATGAGACACATCATCCAGAGTAGCGTACGTGTGTGCGTACATGCACGAGTAGCTGTGTGTGAGGGGGAAAAATAGGGACAATGGGAAAGAGAGTTAGGGTTGACATTAAACAGACATTTCTATGGCAACAATAAAGCTCAGTAAGAAACTATTTATATTCACAGAACTGCCTGTGATTTGGGCTTATTGTAATTTTCTTAGAAGAAATCTCTTCTTTTAGAAGACTTATCTTTTGTTATAGCCACAATACTGGATAAAACTAGCTCGACATACTGGCGGAGCAAACACTTTAGGACCCACATACAGAATATCTTCTTTTGTTTTTTCTCTTCATATGCCGCCAAATCTAATCAGTTTCCTTCCGTTTGCAGCACCTTCTTCTCTGACACCAACTAGCTTCATGTCCTCATTATAGTCCCACCTCGACTCTGAACTCCTCTGTCACACATACAGAACAGCTCACCACTGTCCTAGAGTCCTCCACTCCCACTCCACTCCAACAAGCACAACTAGCTAGTGTTTGTCACAGCGATGATGTGCCAAATACATTCATGTCATTTTTGCGTAGCAGGAAACATTTCACATACACTCCACTCCTATGCACCTCCCGCTCCTCCCTCCGTCTCACCACTCCTTTACGAGTTGGGCAGAGGATGGATGATTCACTCAGGACTCATGTCACATTTTGAGGATGGAGCCTGCGCTTTTGCAGGACAGGTGGGGAAGAAGAGCAACAGTCTGGCTTTCACACTTTCTGGTGCGAAAGCTTTATTAATCATTAAGCTTTCATAATTATTGCATAATGAATCTCTCAAAATCTAAATATTGTTGGGTAAGACAGATACGATGAGAAAAGTTATTTTGCATGAAATAGAACCTTTTATAGTTCAGAAAAGAGGTCTAGTCCAATTTTAAAAAGTTAAAGCTACTTGCCAAAAAAGACTCAAGCCAGATGTAAACAGTCCAAGTATCAGATCCAGTCAAATTAGATATGCCAGTGACTCAATGTCAGTATATGAGGGTAATCAGTGAAAGCTGCCTAGACAGAAAAATCAAAGGAAATCACATCTAATGAACTGAGTGTTTAGACGCGCATCCTAAAGCGAGAAGAACCTTTAGAATTGGACTGACATTTAACTTCACTAATGTAGTCTGTTCATCCTCTCTCGAGTTTCTGTCATAAACAATTTTGGGTTTTAAAACATTTTCTGAGTCTCGCTGGCAGAAATTGATTTAATACATAAACATGCAGCACTGTGGTTTAAAGTCAAATATTCTTAAATTTGGCACCATTTGCAACATCTGGAGGCAGAAAAAATATATATTGGAACACAATATACAAACTATTTTCAACATACTTGTATGAATTGCAAATAGTTTGGATTCATACAGCAATCAAACTTAGAAATTTAAAGAATTAGGATCAAAATATGCTTAGATGTAAAAGATTTGTGTAAAAATCATTATCCGTTTGTAAAAACTTCTAAACAAGCGCCTCGAATTTTTTATTTCAGAGGCAGAAAAAAATAAAAATCTTAATTTTTTTTTTTTTTTGTCTTTATTACCTTTTTAGCATTAGTCAGATATGATCTTGCTGCTTCCTGCAGTGCATTCCACTCTTCTTTCTCTTCATCTGTCACGGTTCTCTTCTCACTTTCTTGCTGCTCTTTTGCTTTTTCCCATTGGAGGTAACACACCCAGCCGGACAGATACCACACCTGGCACAGACAAAGAAACATGAGTGGGTTGATGTAAAATTTGTTTAAACAAAGAACATAAAGTGTGGTGTGACAGGAGTATCACGTTTTGACCGTCAAAGAGAATTTTTTTAAGAGAAGGGGTGAAAAAACAAATTTGTTTAAAAAAAAAAAAAAAAAAAAAAAAATGGTTTTATAATTTTTTTTTTCCAGTAGCCAGTTAACAAATACTCAGCAGGAACCAAAACGTCTAAATGTATCACTGTGCATTTTTTATTGCTTTAAAAACGTGTTCAGCAAAAGGTAAAAAAAAATTCCAGACTAAAACAAGGTCCAATCAAACAAAAACTGTTTTAAAATCCACGGACAAATAATCTATTTACATTTTAAAAGTATATTCTCTGGGTTTTTTTGTGGCAAATAAATGCCTTTATTTTGGGTTTTTACTTGATTGATCCCACAAGTGGGAAGTCAGAGAGGCCAGACTGAGATGGTTTAGACATGTGCAGAGGAGAGAGAGAGTACATCGGAAGAAGGATGCTGAATTTGGAACCACCAGGAAAGAGGACTAGGGGAAGACCAAAGAGGAGGTTCATGGATGCAGTGAAGGAAGACATGAAGATAGTTGACGTGACCAAAGAAGATGCAGCAGATAGGGTTTGATGGAAGAAACTGACTTGCTGTGGCGAGCCCTCAAGGGAAATGCCCAAAGAAGAAGTGAGAAATGTCTGTGTTATTGCAGCACAGTAACAGTGAAAGAAATAGATTTCAAGAAAAAAAAAAACAAATAGATTTAATAAAATAGATTTAAATATTGCTTTTCTGACCTTTAAAGCAGTAATGGGATCTACAACTTTATCATATTTGTCAAGAAGACTTTACAACTACTTTGTTTTCAGATTCAACGAGCAAAAATTTTGAAAACTGGGGTGTAAGATGGGAAGAGGGCCTGGAGAAAAAAATTCAATAAACTTTTTATAGAGTATTGGTTTCACAAAATCTGAACTTCCAAAACATAGATGTAGAAGAACACTTCAGGGATTCAACTAAATTTAAGAGGCTCACGAGCTTGAAGTGGGAAACAAATTCTCTCAGAAAAAAATCCATCAAACTGTTTACAATGGACAAAATTCAAGGGCACAGCTGGCATCCCCTGGAGTTTTTGGTCAGCAAATGACACTCCAAAAGATATCAATATGGTAGCCTGTCGAGGTCCCAGTGAAACATGGAGGAAGTTAGTAACATCTAAGCAAATGGTTGACAATTTTGTTTATTAAGTACATTTTGAAGGCATCAATAGAGGTTAGATTTAATTTTGTTCTGTTACAAACGATTCATTTCAGATCTTAATCAAAGCAACGCCACTAAGACTTAGATGAAAATAAGCTTTGAACATGAATAGTTACATTGCAATAGAAAAGAGAAAGAAAAACACATTTCTTCATAAAAGTGAAATTCATGACAAATATACAAAGAAAATAGATCATTTAAATACTTTATGAAGGAATCTTGTTTTTGTCCAAGTTTAGTGTAAATGAGTATATTGAACATATTTTTTCATTTTCAAAATAAGACTTTTATAAACTGAACAAATAGTCAAGATCAGCCATTCAGTGATCCTTATGTACAAAGAATCAAATATTATCTTTATTCACTATTCATTAAGGGCAGGGGTCTCACCAATCCACACCTCAGACAGATCAACTATTTAGCTAGCCAATACATTATGGCGTTCAACACAGAATGCTGTGCATGTAGAGTAGGTATATACCGCCTTCCATCATTCCTATCAGAGCAGCATCATCAGACAAAGACATTGGTACAGAATAAGCACTGCTTCTAGTGCATTTTGTTTGAACAAAGCTTATGTTTTTCTCCCTTCGAAAATTAAAAAAACTCCATTAAAATATTATAAAGGAAAAGAAAACTTCAATAAAATAGACCACTTAATAAAAAAAGTGTAAATGTAAATCCAGTGAGAGCATTTGAACTCAAATTTAAAACAAAGTTAATTAAAGAACTTGAGAAAGTCAGTTATTGTTTAAGACAAAGGTGAACAGAATAAAAGAAATGCCAGGTCTGTCAATCAAATCACCGGGACTATTGTTGCATCAAAGTAACGTTGCATTTTAGTTCCCCTAGGTGTGCTGAAGACGAAGAAAAAACAAACCCATTAGGATTCAAAAGAACACCTTTGAAAAACTATTTGCAAAGTGCTCCGTTGTTCGAGTAGAACTAGAGTGTTCCAATTTTAGTTGAAGATTTAAGAGACCCAAATAAGCAACAGCATAGGACTTCTAAATCTATAAGATATTTTAAAAATCATTAAGAATAAGACAAATTATAAGAAGTTAAATGTTTTTGGGTCATACACTTTTAAAACTCTTCTTAATGTGACCATACGACCATTGTGACTGAATATGTGATCGACTATTGGCATGCTCAAATTGAGTGGTGCCGCTGTGCGCCCCTAAAGTGACTTTAAAAGTTCAGCCCCTTGATGACTGCTCTCAATCTGTCTGCAGAGGGGTTTGTGTAGGAGGCTGCGCCTACGGGTGAGAGAAAGAAAGAGTGCTCCATTGTTTGACATTGTGTGACACACCTTCGCTTACTGTGGTGCTGATGGGGGGTCGAAAGGTTTTTTTTTGTTTTTTTTTTTGTAAAGACATCCAGAAATGCTCCTATTAAATGGAATAACAATAAATCTATTCATGCCATTCCATGAAAAAGTCGACGCCACATGCTGTGTGTGAAGACACACAACCTCGGATGCATTTAGTATTTTAGCCAGATTGCGAAAAAAAAAACTGCATTTGAAGAAATATTTATAAAAAAAAATCAAGACATTGCGTTTTAAAACAAATTTCCATTTATCAGCATTTTTTTTAACAGGAAAAGTTGTAGGGTATAATGAAAACCATAAAATTTCAAACAGTTTATTGTTTTTGGACTTTAAAACCCTCTCTTGGCATGAAGTTCAAGCCTTTTCCAAGTTTTTTTTGTAGAAGCAGAATAGATCAATGGTGGTCTTCTTTTCAACAAATCTTTTGTGCAACTGTGTGAACATCTAATATTACAAAAAATTAGATCACACAAAAGAATAAGAAGAAAATAGAAGATTACTTTTTCACAACAGAATTTTACCATCTGCTTTTTTTAATATACATTGAATCATTTTAATGGCACAAAGAAAAAGGACAATGAGGGAAAAAAGACTACAAACTTTTTTGCTCCATAGATACTTTTCCCTGAAGCTTCCTGGTTTAGTAATCCATCTCTTTCCCCAAGTATTTACAATCTCCTCTCTAAACAAAGGACAACAAAAAATCCCTCTATGTGTAAATTTTTTGCTAACATTTGCCTTGGCTTTGTGTTTCTTACGTTGAGTTACGATGCCCTCTTTGGCACTCACTAAATTAGCACTACTTGGTTTACGACGCAGCAGATGGTCCAGGCCAGACTGGCACTGCAGGCAATTCCCGGTCAGTTTGTGCCTCTTTCAAATCTTGAAAGATGTTTATAACATGGTCAAAGAGAACTCTGAACTCATCTATTATCATACAGTTTTTAAATGGTGAATGAAAAAGAACATATTCTTATTTTTATCAGAAAGAGAAATAAAATGGATTAATGCCAAAATAAATCAAAACATTCAAAACTAAACTAACTGAGGTCATTTTTTATTTTACACAGCGTTTCGTATATGAATAATAGCCGGGTTCACTATGTTCTTGCAACAAATAATACCATTTGTTAGAGTTCAAATAAATTATTCTATTTTTTTCTACAATACTTTTATTGACAATCTGAAAGTAAAATTTACTGGCATGTTTTCCCCATGTGACATTTGTACTTATATAGTGCTTTTCAAGGACACTCAAAGACGCTTCACATATGCATTATTCATTCGCTCCATACCAGGTAATGGTAAGCTACTGTTGTAGCCACAGCTGCCCTGGGGCAGACTGACAGAAGCGAGGCTGCCATTTTTGTGCCATCAGCCCCCTCTGACCATCACCAACCAATAACACACAAACCATTCAGAGATGACAGTAAACATCAAATTAAATGCCCAAATATATTGTTTACCTGTTAACATATTTGAAAAATGTATCCAAATCCCTCCTAATTTTGTTGATAACTGTGTACAATACACATTTAATTAAAAATATACAACATTTTCTACCACCAGTTGAGAAATGTCAATAGGAGTGACTAAAACTTGTTAAAAGAATGAAAAGCCCATTTTGAACATCATTTTGGATCCAAACAGCAGAAAAGAGAAAGGACACAATGGTCTTTCAAAGCTGGAAGGATAAAAACGATGCCTACAAGCCTGTTTGCCTGAGCGGTGCCTACTTTTTAATAATAGGAAGACAGCCTGGATGAAAAGAGATAAAAATGAATAAAAGAGCCTTTAACTGACAAGTTGTAACACACATGCGATCACAAAGCTTTGGTGAAATCAAAAATAATAAAAGACTAAAATTAATTAAATAAAATAACTAATTTACTAGCACATAAATTCTGAGTAAACTAAGTGTGCACCAGCACTCATGTGTCTTTCCAGATGGATTACATATTTGTATGTAAAATCCATCAATTCCTTTGAAAATAGCATCTGGCGACAATGTTGTTAGAGTATTACCATGAGACTCTCTTAAAATAAACATTTGTCTTTGTTACTCATTATAAAGGTTTAGACATTTTATTACAAACATTCCTGCAGGTTTTATTCCTCGATGGGATTCCACTCCTAAAAAGAATGTATGCACCGTAATCTGAAAATATTGCAATAGCCCGCTTTGAACACAAAGTTGGAGGAACCCTAGATAATGTTATCATAAAGAGATTGGAAAATAACGAGCAATTAAGAAAATAAAAAGGTAAAAACAAATTGATGAAAGTTTTATTTATTTGATGACAGATTCTGAATCGGTTTTTAGTTCTAAAAAAAAAATTCAAACAAGGCCGACTCACTAAAAAACTAGACTGAAAGTCTGATTTGATGTTTTAGATGCAAGAAAATATCTTACAGTTCTCTAAAGATGCAATAGAAACTGTGTTTTAAAAAATATACATACAGTATAAATGTAGATATTTATATAAACATTTTTAAGTGAAAGAAACAAGAAATACCTGGTACGAGGGTTAAAAGTATTAAATTTTCTTAAAAATATCCAGAGCACTCTATGGTCGTAAAAACTCGGAACAAGTAAGTCTGTCCGAAGGAATTATTTTTCTTTAAAGCCCTAAAAGTGAATTTTTCTGAATGAGTATGGGATTGTCCTTATGAAACAAGAATGAAAACACTATCGGGTTGTTTTAAAAAAAAAAAAAAAGAAATTTTGAATTTTTTTTTTAATGTCAAAAGAAAATAACAATTTAAAACAAAATGAGAAAAATTTGTGCTGGACACCTTCTTGATAATAAGCTCACGTGTGAACTAATAAAGAGAAGCATTTATTTTTGCGGTGTATAAAACAATGGTTCAAATTACACAAAAAAAGACATCTAAAACTTTTAGAAACCAGCACACACTTTAAAAAATAAATAAAAGTAAATATCTAAACATTTTCTTATGCAATTTATGAAATAACCAAGTAAAACTTACAGCGAATGTGATGTATTTCAACGAGAATTTTCAAAATAGTTTATTCTTTACCTGCACCACTTCATCATCCTCTTCCAGAAGACCTTCTAGCACGTCTACTGCCATCTTAAAGAGGAAGAAAAACATGAGCAGTGAGACACTTAGACAGAAATCTGGAAACAAACTTTAAAAAAATAACTGTTATTTAAAAAAGAGAAAGGTTTCATAATCCATTAAATTTGTCAATCAGCTCTTTTGGGTAAATAAATTGTGCCAACCATGACACTTGCTGTGTTTTGCATCTTCTAGACAGCTTAATCAATCAGAGTGATCAGAAGGTCTGGTAAGCACCCACAGGGTCAGCTTCCAATACACAGTGTCATCAATACCAACAAGACAACAGACATGGTAGTCAATAGACACACTCATCAGTGCTTATCACAGTCGATAGCCACTACAGCCACCGTCTCTGATAGCCTTTTTCAATCTATTTACAGACTTTCAATATGTTCTAAACACCCACCTCATACGCTGCATGATAAACCAAAATATTTGACATTCTGTCTACATTTCTTTTCCTCTTGTGTTCCTGTCTGATTTCCTCCTGCGTGGTGAAGAGGCGGCTTGAGGCGTCAAAGGAATTAAATGCTGTGTGACCTTTTGTCATAGCTATGTCAGTGGGAAGTTTCCATTACAGAAATAAGACCTAGACTAAAACAGGCTGCATGTTTGTTTTGCCTCCTCTCCCTTAATGTGGAACCTGCGGTTGTGTGTCCTTTTATGTGCGAAACCCCAGGTGATGATGTATTGATTTTGTCAAGTTCAGGTTGGAGGTGACTGTTAGCCAATCACCCGTGGTGAAGGGCAAGAATAAAAGACATGCATGTATCCACCATGTACACACATACCACCTTGTACTCAATACCAAAGCTGCACACCATACCAAACGCGACAAGTAGCACTTGTTTCTTGTTATGGCAGCCTTATTAACAAGAGAACTTCCTCATTTCCACCCTCCTGTTCTTCAGTCTTTTCATTAAGCCTGCATTTCGGTGGCAATAAAGAGCTCTGCATCCTGCACGGACTAAAGCGGTCAGGTTAATTGAGACTATCTTGTTAAAAATGTACAAATGTGTGTGTCAGGAGTCAGCTGTTTGATTACAAGCCCAATTATATGCTGAAAACCACATTGTCCAAAATTAATTTGCTGAATAAAAATAGAAACAAAAAGCACATTATCACAACTCATGAAGAATGGCTTCTCACAAAGAATGGCTTGTGTCGGCTTTATCTACTTGTCTCGAATGTACGTGCACAAGCAAAGATGCACTGACTCGAGCCGAACATTAGATATAAAAGATAGGGGGTGTAAAAAGTCTTTGAGGGCATTACACAACAGATGGAGTATGCAATTTTGGTGCAACTAAATAAAACGAAAGATAACCAGAAGAAAGAATAAGTGAGCAATAATAACCATTATACTGTCTCGTACTATCCTAACTACACCGGTCACCCCAAGGGGAGGTGATTAAAGATTCAGAGATCTTTCAGCTGATTCACACTCAAAAACAACAATAAAATTAATATTCTTCTAAAGATAAAAGAAAACAGGGTTGCTGTAGTGGAAAAAAAGTGAGAAAGCATATTCATAAACATTAACAACATGATTTATAAATAACAAGAGTGCATAACAGAAGTCCTTATATTAAGACCTCTTTTGTATAGGCGAAGAAAGGGAGGCGGGGTGGAGGGGCACTGCAGGGAAGAAGTCATTTAAAATGTCCAGAACCTACAAGGTCTTTTTCTGCTTGTGTCTCTTTGTGTACAGTATGTGCGTGTCATCTTCAGGCAGTCCTGTTTAACTAAATTATTTTACTGCAGCACACAAGTGGGAGAAAGAAAAAAAACTTTTAAACTGAGCATGTAAGCAGTGATTTCACATGCACATACACACAAGACATTTATACTAAGTTAAAAAAAATCTGTTCATGCTAGGCACAAGGCTTGAAACACTGGCCTTTCTGTGCAGAGGTTGCATGTTCTCCCTGTGTATGAATGGGTTTTCTCTGGGTACTCCGGTTTCCTCTCACCCTCCAAAAACTTGCATGTTGGGTTAATTGGCTGCTATGAAACTGCCCCTGGTAATGAGTGTGTGTGCACATGGATGGTTGTATGTGTGTGTGGGGCTGCAAAAGACCGGCGACCTGTTTGAGATGCATCCTGCCTCTTGCCTGAAATTAGCTGGGTTGGTCTGTGGTACCCACCATAACCACTTTAAGGATAAATGGTTTCAGAAGATGAATGAATGTTTGAAGACAAAAAAAATACAATTTATACAAGTTTACATCTAAAATCAAAAACTAAATTAAATCCATCAAGACTAATAATGACATGAGTGCCTGCTTAGTGACAGGTCTGTGTCTAGTACTACATAAGATAGTTTGGGATGGAAAGCTTGTGCAACAAAGTCATTCTCAAGATAAAGGTTATTTACATAAATTTATACACCAAAACACACAAAAACTAATCACGTCACTTCTTTTGCAATGGTAAGAAAAGTAAGAAAAAAGCATCAATTTAAAACAAAAAGATAACATTTAATGACTTGACCCCTTGTGAAGCAGAGGACAATTAGTTTGTGTGATAAAGACGATGATTGTATGATACGGTACATAAAGTGCAGAGGGTGTACAAACATTCTGACTTATCAAAAAGGAACTCATTATGATGTGAACAAGTATCAGTATTAATGAAAGTGATGACGCATTATAATTTCCTTTTAAAAAGCTGAAACCATCAGTCTTTAGTCATCAAATTGCCTCTGTGCTCCAGCTCAAATTCAAAGACATTTACAGATGAAGCCGTAGCAGCAGGGACGCAAGATAAAACCAATTAAATTTGACAGCTTTATGTCTAAAGCAAATTCTAAAAGTTCCAGTTTGAATTTTGTCATTCAACCCTCTTTTTTTTTCTCAAAGACACATTTTGACACTAATAAGTGTGGAATGAATTTGATATTCTAACCCATGGGCTTCTTTAGCTCACATTATCCAACAACCCACGTAGAAATTGTTTGCCAGTCATTCTGAGTGCTATTTTTTGAGTAACAACTAGCCGTACGATGTTGATGACGTCATACGACAGCCGTATGATGACATACTAAAAATATCATCAAAGTCCATCCATTTCTTTTTTATTTATCTTGCCAGCATTCATCAAACGCTCAGTGGAAACCTTATAAGTCTGCTCTCTGACAAAAAGAGTTTGTCAGAGAGCAAACTCTCTGACAAACTCAGACAAACAAACTAAGACGTTTTTGATAAATTTTTATGTTTAGTTTTTGAGGAGAAGAGAAAAGGAGCAGCGGCAGTAAAACTGTCACTCTCATTAACGTGCAAAGTTATCGTATAGCTAATTAGTTTCAAGACCAAACTCTTCTGAAGCTGCTTCGTCAGGGATGAACCAATGCTGCTATCACAAGTTTTCAGCCAATTTTATAATCATGTCATGCTTTTATGTACGTTAAGCTAACAAACTGAGAGCTCGTTTACTTTTTTGTTTCAGTGAAGAACTTATGAAGCACACGCTTTCCTTCCTTCAAGACCCAAATCCGTTCCTATACAACGTTCACTCCCTTTTACTGTGCGGTTTTATATATAAGGGCAAATGGATATTAGTACTTTACATAATTAACAAAAATGATGGAACAATTTAGGCACAGTTAGTGAATAAATCATAATGAATCTTCACTTCTAATCAAGAAATTAATACTGATTAAAAATGAATAGTTGCAATTTTTTTTTAAGCGTTTACGGTGTTGATGCACATCACTATGAGTGGGGTTACCAAAGTCCATTCTTATTCTACAGAGAGAAGATTTCTGTCAAGCAGAAAAAACCTTTAACACGGCTGATAATCTTTCATTGGGTGGACATCTCACCAATTTCACCCTATAATCAGACTGGGCAGTTTTCAAAGACAAAAAGAAAAAGCAATGAAACAAACCAAAGGTGACAGTCTGACATTGTACACATCAAACATGTGCAATTACGCATGTACAAATAGCACCTATATTTTTATTAACTAAGTAATCACACATTTAACAAATTCCCACTTCAATTAAAATAATAAAATAATCATTTATACTACCTATAACTGCACCCCCAATCAGACAAATGGCCTGACATAAACACTCCATTGTCTTATCTGAATCACAATGAATTACTGCATATTGCTTTAAAACTCTTGTTAACAACAAAAAATAAAGTGATTTTACTAGTTTATGACCCAAACTGAAAGATTGTAAAATAATTCAATGGAGCTAAAGTTTAAGGATAACACCTTAAACAAGCCCAAAGCTAAGTGACTCTTTGGCAAACAGGGAGAAAACGCTATCACAAAACTGAGTGAATGTGACAAAATCTATGAGGTAAGCAGAAAAGAAAATTAGATACGATTGATTCCAAAAATTCAAACCAACAACTGCAGTGTATTCACTGCTTTCTTCATTTTTTTTTTTTAATTAAAAAAGCCACAGAGAAAATTGACCGCAGACGTCCTTTTGCTTATGTTTCTGATCCAATGAACTAATTTCCATCCATGCTTGACATCTAAAAGACTACAGCTACAAACTTATTATCAAAAGAGCAAACTCTGTCCCACTGATGAGCTTGCTACAAGACTCAACTTCAGCATTGCCATGTCGATGGTCAACTGCCACATCATGGCAACCGGGTCACACTTTACTTATCAGTGTTATTTTGTAAAAATGTCACCCCTTTGATAAAACAAATTAAAAATGGCTTTGTCCACTGGTTTTCACTTCCTTTTTTAAAAATTTATCTGTGAAAAAAAAAGCCAGGTAAGCCTATGTTCAACACACGACATTGACACAGCAAACACATGATCCCAGCTTGGTAAATATGGTCGTTCTCCCCAAAGTTTTTAGAATTGTTGTATCATCTTCCAAACTTTATGGATACAATTTTTTTCCGATAAATTGGACAGACTTTTTGTGGTCTGGCAAGTTACCACATATTTGCAAGTCTGTTTTCAATCTCCTAAAAACAAAGGACTACCTATTCCAGTTTAGAGGTACTATTCATGGGCAGACAATCTTCAGAAACTTTTATTTTGATGGCTGATGAGAATTTAGCGGAGAGTTGGGTTTAGTTTTTTTTTAAAAAAAGGTCTTCCATAGTTTCATTACATTCTGTTTTGTGATCACAACTTTTTCAGATTTTTGACCAACTTTCACTGATATATCATCTTCCCAAAAATCCTATGTTTCTTTTCTTTCAGGTTTGTAACTTTGTTAAATATTTCCGTTCTGTTCTGTCGTCTTCCGCTCATCCGGGCCGGGTCCTGGGGACAACAGCCTCAGACGGGAAGCCCAGGCTTCTCTCACCCCGGATGTATCCTCCAGCTCACCCAGAAGGATCCCAAGTCGTTCCCCGCCAGCTGTGAGACATAGTCTCTCCAGCGGCTCCAGGGTCTGCCTCTTGGTCTCCTCCTGGTGGGGCATGCCCGAAACACCTCACCAGCGAGGCCTCGGGGGGCATCCTGATCAGATGCCTGAACCACTTCATCTGGCTCCTCTTGACCTGGAGGAGGAGTAGCTCGACACCAAGCTCCTCCCGGATGGCAGAGCTCCTCACCTGATCTCTGAGTGAAAGCCCGGCCACCCTGCGGAGGAAGCTCATTTCAGCCGCTTGTATCCGCGATCTCAATCTTTCAGTCACCAACCACAGCTGGTGACCATAGGTGAGGGTGTGAACGTAGATCAACTTGTAAATCAAGAGCTTTCGGCTAAGCTCTCTCTCTTCACCACGACGGACCGATGCAGCGCCCTAGTTATTGCTGACGCCGCACCGATCCGCCTGTCGATCTCCTGCTCCATCCTTCCCCCACTCGTGAACAAGACCCCGAGATACTTAAACTCCTCCGCTGACCCGCTCTCTCTGACCCGCAGAGGGCATTTCACCCTTTTCCGGGTGAGGACTATTTCCTCGGATTTGGAGGCGCCAATTCCCATCCCAGCTGCTTCACACTTGGCAGCAAATTGACCCAGTGAGAGCTGGAGATCCCGGTCACATATTTTGTTAAATATGTTTTCTCATTTTCCAGACCACCCCCCACAAACACTGTTAGATTCTGTCCTTCCTGTTAACCCTGTTGCTAAAGAATGCATCTCAGTTTTATAACGACTCATTAGGCTTTCCACTTCAAGATCAACTAATTCTGGTGAGACCACTTGCAAGGAAAGTCTTAATGTCACATTACTGGAACAACACTGGAAACCCCCGTGTCTACTCCTCATCTATTTGTGTTCGCCACAGATTGAGCCAGAGTAAAATTGTCTACAAGGTTCATTAAACTAATCTAAAATATGCCAAGATTTATCCTTCTGTTGCTGATGCCAGTTGCTGTAGTTGGATGTCCTCAGCTAACCAGGTTCCAATGTTTTGTGAGAGGAAACGTGGGAGAGGATTTTTGGGAGGGCGATGACATTCTGATTGTTTTTCTTATTCTTTTTGTAAGACACTTTAAACTGGAATGTCTGTTAAGTTAAAATGTCCAATAAATAAAGTCTGAGGGGAAAAAACTGCATCACCACATCATTTACAAGGCTGTTCGTATGGTGAAATATTTAACATTATAAAGCACTATGCATGGGTTCAGTCCAAGCTTCAGGCAGGATGACACCAAGAGGAGGATGAAGACAAACGACCTGTCAGAAACTATGGAGCGAGACGTTGTTATTTTACTGATCCACCTGACAGCCCATATTCTGCACATACAAACACATATGACTGCAGCAGAGCAATTTGGGTATGTAGAAAGAAGAAGGGGGAGGAAAGAAAAAGAGCGGAGACACTCTTGTCATTTCCTGTCAGTAATAGCCCAAAACCACCCAACAAGATTGACAAAAACATTTAATTATTAGATCACAACAGTAAATTGCCACTCAGTTCTTGGCGTCGCAGTAATCAGAGAAAGTGACTCCACAGCAGTAATAACTGTTAAGAGTTTTTAGCACGATACTAAAATTCCAGGCCTTTTATGCTAGAAATAGATACGTAATTTAATGGTGAGGTGTGCTTTTCTTTTTATTAAAAAACAGCATCCCTCTATTCATTCAACATAACCCCATGGTTCCTTTAAATTTTCCATTTCTTTCCCACATTTCTTCACTCTTGTGCACCCACCTGACCCCTGTTCCTCAATAAATACCACTCTTCAATAATTGATAGTAAACTCTGGAGGGCAAAGAGACCAGGCATGGCCTTTCCACCTCCAGCGCTATTCACTAAAAATAACACACAAACATCTACACACACACACACATATAAACGCCAGCCTGCCTCCTACCATCAAACACACTTTGAAGTGTGCATTAGCGCATCACACAACAAACATTTTACCTCGTATTCTTCTGACTCGATGAGCAGTTTGGCCGTAGTTATGCGAGACTCATACGGAGGGATCTCATTCTGGGGGGGACAAAAAAAAAAGCAAAGTGACCAGCGGTCATGTGTGCATGCATTCCAAAAATCTTTTTTTTTTTTGTTTTTGGTAAATAACATCATTTTTTTTACAAAATGCCCTATATGAATGTTAAATTAGAAACAAACTGTCAACGAAATGGCATGACATGCAGCTGAAGATAAGAGCCGTAGCTGTTAAGTCGCTCTTGATTTATTGCAAAATCATCCCAAATAACTCTTTTCGCTGATAATTGTTCAGTGGATAAATGCTAACGAAACCAAAATTTACCAACTAAATAAAAGTATTCAGGTTAGCTTTCATGTTTCGCCCTTTATTTCCTGCTGAGGCATTCCCAGTGTTGCCTTTCATGTCTGCTTTCTCTTCACAAACAATGACAACTAAGCAGAGAGCTTTGTGAAGTATTTGTTCCATCTATTAAACTGTGTTATCCCTATTTTATTATCTTTTATTTTTACCTCTGCCGGTGTCCTGCTGTCTGAAAAGTACACTGAGAAAATCTTGTTAGTTGAAAGGGCTTTGAAAACAAAGTGTGATGTTACTACTGACAGGAAAAAAAAAAAGAAAAACTTCAGCTCACCAGCTCATCTTCCTCTGTAGTAGAGCCACATGCACTTTGTTTCTGTGCAGGTAGCCATATTCCAACACTTTTTAAAAGAAAATCTTTGCCTTCCTAAAACAGAAAAAAATGTATTCAGCCAGAAAAAAAAAACTCATAAAAAATCATACACGCACAGTCATCTCTATCAACCCTCTTAGATCATTTCCCTCTACCGGCTGGTTTTTGGGTTAAACACAGGTCACAATGACCTCTGGATTAATTTAGGATCAAATTAATTACAAGTCATTACTGCTAAAGTATTAAATAAGTAACTTCTGGTGAGAGGATTTGGAGACCCAATGTTACCATCCTGCCCCCAAGAGGTTACAGTTAGTATTACAGATACACTTCAGAGCTGAAGAGGACTGTTACTTACAAAAATGATCAAAAAATAATTCTACATTTTATTTATATAATGCTTTAAAAAGGGTACATGTGTATGCCACAGAGTGACTGTGTTTGTTTTATGCGTAGTTTGGGTGAGTTTGAACTATTTTGGTCAAAGGGAGTAGAGCGCTGTACATGCATGGTAGGCGCTAGGCATGATGGGGGTTGTAGTCTATTATCAACTTTTTTTCTTTAACTTTTTTTTAGAATTTCAGCGCAACTAGGCAGCAGCAATGCATAAATCAGCTGTTTATCTAAAACAGCACATTCTAGTTAGTTATTTAGAACTTAGATTGATCAAATTTAAAGCTAATACAAAAGACAAATCACAGTAAAATTTAAACGCTTTTAGTTATAGCTTGACGTCAAAACTGTTAATATCAGATAGAATCACCCAAATCACCAAAAACTGACTAATGTTTTACAAGTTGAATTAAACCAATATTCCTTTAAACTAATAGTCAATTGTGTCACTCTACAAAGTTCCAATCACATTTTACCCAAAAATTGAGGTCAACAAGCTGTTCTCTCATTTCTTTCCATTTATCAGATGGCAATATGACCTCAACGATCCGCCAAGTAATTAACACTCTTATTAGCATGACCCATCTGCGTGTGTTCAAGTTAATGTAAGTGTCCATCTGCTGATTAATGGGATACAATTCAATCTGCTCAGAATAATTAACTCAGCAGATTTCTGCTTTAATGTGGCGATAACTCATCTAGAGTGTGTACGTGTGTGTGTGGAGACTGACCTGGTTTCTGTCTGCACTAAACAGGTAGCTGGCCATTAGCTGGAGAGCCTCAGGGTTGTTTTGGTCATACTGTAATGCTCTTTCAATGAACTCTTTACACTTATCTCCGGCTCCTTCTTCCATACTGCAGACACACACACACACACACACACAATAAAGACAATCTCATCACATTAGAGACAATAAAATTTGAGAAGCAGTTGTGAGTTTTCAGAGTGACTCTTTGTGGTACCAGAGGTCAGTCAGATAAATCTCTGCAATGGAGCAGTAAGCTACAGAAACATCCTTTGCTGTGGGTGTGTCATGGTCCTCATCTGTTTGGGCAGCAGCAACAGCCTGTTTCTGCAAAAAGACAAAAACAAAAACTTTCTCTTTGTGAGGAACGAAAGTCTATTACTTTTTCTCCCCAATTTTAAATAACCAAGCATACAGTAAACAACACCCATGGTTTTCCAAATTGATTTGAAACGTTGCCTCTACTTTAGTTTAACATGCCTGATTTAAAAGCTGAGTCACTTTCACACTCAGTAAAAGCATTGGTTTCCAAAAATTGTGCTTCAATTGATTAATGTTATCATTAAGATATTCCTAGCTCATGTTGTTATACATGTCGATTTAAACAGACAAAAATGCAAAAGAACTTTTGAAAAATACCAGCCAAAGTTACATGTTGTTTTTTTTCTTTTAAAGTTTCAATAGAAAAACACTTTGTTTCAACAGAACATGTTGAATAACCATCATCAGAATGAAACATATAACAAGAAATTAACCACAGAATATTTATATTCAATATTTGAATGTGCAAATCAGACAGAGACGTGCAGCAAAGTTAATTTGGAGATCGACCACCAGAGTTTTTGTAAAACTTCAAATGGTAAGCTACTTTGCCAGCCCTAACGCCTGGCTCTCCCAGGAGTTATCCATCCTAGAAAAGGCTTCAAAGTTGTGTTCTGGACAGTGTATTGATGATCGAGACGTTTCAACTTCCAATCTTGAAATCATCAGATTGAAAATGTTTTCTGGATGGAAGTAATAACGTCTTGATCATCAATACACTGTCCAGAAGACAACTTTGAAGCCTTTTCTACAACGTTGCTGTGGTGCAATAAATCTAACTCAATTCAAAGAGTAGCAAAAACACAGGAACAGGGTGTTACAATTTTCTGGCATAAAATCAGCTAATGTGTGTACATTAAAGTCAAAGAAAATTTTACCAAGCTTGTACATGTATTTGCTGTACCGATTGCAAATGTTAAACAATGGCGCCCTCTTGTGTATAAAATGCCACATAACATCTTTTCAAGCTCCTCTCAAATGAGACTTTGGTTACTCACCATTTCTTGTTTCTCCAGTGTGGACAGTATGACTTGTATTCCTCTTGTATAGTGGTCCACAGCCTCCTGACCTGTGTGGATTTGTCCCAGGTACATGTACTTACTGTGGCCAACATCTGGACTTAGCTCCACTTCATGCAGAAATACTTGAGAAACTTGGTCAAGGATAAGCATGATCTGGATCAGAATAACTTCAAATATAACTTTGAGCTAGTTCAGTGTTTTTCAGCCAGTGTTGTGTGGCACACTACTGTGCCGTGAGAGATCGTTAGGTAAGCTGATACCACCTCATACGGTGATCATGATCTTCCAGTTGCTCCAAAAGATTATTTTATTTGATCTAATGGTGTTTGTGTAAAAACGTAACTATATAAAAATGGATTAAAGCATATTTATTAATTATTAGTATGAAATCATGACATTTTATGTAGACACAGGCAGATCTGCCCTGTAACCATAGCAACCACCTCTTCCTCTCTGTTTTTTGTTGCATGCTACTACTGTCCATCCCTTCCAAAAACTACCCCAATCAGTGGATTGTATTTTCTATATATTTTTGAGACAATATGTGTAAATTTAGGTTGCGTTTTAAGGCAGAAAAATTGCAGATCTTAATGAAATCCCATATTTTCTGCAAGACATGAAAGAGAAGGTTTTGCATTCTGGGTAAATCCTGCAAAAGGTTCATTGTCTGAAAATAAATATGTAAATTGTAACTGGTGTAATAATTGTCAGCTATAGAATTTTTTTATATATATTTGTGGTTGGTGATGAGCCTCAACATTTTTTTTTTATGGGGAAAAAGTACTTTGGCATGAAAAAGGTTGAAAAACGTAGAGCTAGGTGTAGAAACAATTGCAATTCAAGAGGATATTTCTTTAGCTTTTTGTGTGTCTCCTAATTCAGAATAAATATGACCCTGTATGTTGAGAGCTTGCAGGTTGTTGGGATCCACATCCAAGGCTCTCTGACAGAAAAGTTGGGCCAGCTCATAATCAAAACTGTCCATGGCTTCCTCTGTCTGAAGGAGAAAAATACAGATCAGTATAAACCAAAAAGCCATGTCTTTCATGTGTGTTGGTTTCAAAGTAACCTTTTCCAAGAGCTGCTGGATTGAGTACTTCTCTGCTGTTTTCTTCTTGGCTTTCTCATGCATTCTTAGTTTCATTCTTTCCTGAGGTGTCAAATCAGCAAAAGTCCTTTCTGTTGAGATGACATTAAAGTGTGATTGCATTAAAACAGTAAAACAAATTCAATTGATTTCCTCTCAATCCCATGAACTACACTTCTGTGTTTACAATGAGGTAACTATCAAAAAGAGACTGACCCCTGTTTGGGCGGTTTTCCTTCTTTTTCGGCTTGTTTTTCTTCTTGCCCTTTGCCTGACCACCCATTTTAAAAGGATCTCGATTTCAACAGAAACACTAGTAACACAGTATAAGTTTGTCACACTCGTGGGAAGCAGAATGCTGAAGATATACAATGAGCATGCGCGAAGAACCAATGCATCCAGCTACGGTGTAGTGTAAAGGACAAAATACAAAAGGCGCTTGGTATTTATGTATTGTACAGCCTTTATCTTTCTGATCATTTGTTTAGATATGATTCATTTCTTAGTAATGCTGTGGAATAATTAAATTATATTTAAAAATTTCAATACAAAATGTTTTTCTCCGAATTGCTATCACTTTTAAAATGCTTTAAATACATTAAACGTTATTCGACAGGCGATGGACGGTGCACAATGATTGACAAGTCTATAAACCAATAGTAAACGGCATTTCTAGTACAGTTGATGACGCTACGGGTTACTTCTGGTTTTCCAACCAATGATGAGTTACGTAAAATAGACGCACATTTTTTTCACATTTTACCATTTGTTGTAAATAAACGAATGACAGAGACGCGGCTGGTATTGAAATTCCAATCGAAATACATCATTATCACGAAATCCATCATATTGCACCGCGCAATGAGGTAATTAGGAATTACTAGCATAAAAATTTAAACTGGCGAGTTACACATGATGGTGATCGCTGCATTGAAGTAACTGAATGACAAAGCATTGAAAGAAGCAGCTAAAGCAACGCTAATGCTAAGGTTCGACATGAGATGTTTCAATTCTTACACTTTTAAACCTCGGCTACATTTGGAAGCATCGAAAGATTAGATTAACATCAAATTAAATATCCGATCACTTTCTTCTAGCTTGTGTTTTGCTATTGATCTTTCCATAATGCAATTCAACGTTTAAGAAGCCGTTAGCTACCTAGCATAATTGCAGACTGAGTGATTTTTTTTTCTGTGTGTGCTGCTGATAATCATCTCAATCTAATCTAAACATATTTTCCACATTATCTTAGGTTGATGTTGTGAAGTTGATCCCGTTACCACCTTATAGTTCATCTCTGAAGTCAAAGCTTGCGGCCAATGTCTCAGGCTCAACCAGCCCAACACGCTGGATCATCAACATCAGAAGGAACTGTCACGAGGGCTTCAGACTAGTTTCCTTCACAAAGATTTACCATCACAGAAAAGTGACATGTCGGAGTTAAACAAAGATTTAATTGATCTTGTCTGGGGGAGACCCTCTGATGAAGGCGTGTCTGCATCCATCTTCCGAAGATGGGCCCAAGGTGTACTTTATATTTATATCTTTATAATGCAATCGGTTTATTGAATCATATTAATAACATGCTGTTTGACTGTTTATGTGAACAAATTGGGTTTTCTTTATTATTTCTCCACAGGTTTTGTTTTTAGTGAGTCTGAAAAGACAGCTTTAGAGCAGTTTGAAGGAGGTCCTTGTGCCATAATTGCACCTGTCCAGGTATGATCTATAAAATTGGGACTTTACTGCTTTGATTCATGGTAAACATGTTTTATTACATACCATGTGAAATGCACTTAAAAATTTCTCTTATATTTCTCTACAGGCTTTTCTTTTGAAGAACATCCTTTTTAATAGAGAAAGTTCTACCTGGAGACAGATTGGAGGTAAAAAAAAAAAAAAAACTATTAAAAAAAATCCTATCCATTATAGGTATATTTAGAGTCGTGGGAGTTATTCATCTGCATCCCGAAGCTGTGCTGACTGGAGAAAAAAACGACTCTCAAGTTTGACTTGTCAGACAAGGATAGAAAACTTCAGCAGACTTAATCAGAATGTCGACAAGGAAAATGCCTCCTGTCGACTTTATTTAAACAGTTGTGGGATACAATAAGTCTGTTTTTTAGGGTAGTGGGGGAAAAGAAAAGTTACAAACCCCTGCTTACAGATGGTGGAGGCAAAGAAAGGTGAAGGAAAGGTGATGGTGTTAGCACATTCATCAGGTAACAGATAATACTGTTACACAGTTGCAGTTCATGAACTGCCTGCAGCTGGGGATCACATTCAACTAAAGATACTTTTGAATGATAAGAAGTATACAAAGATTTACATTTTCTCCATAACAAGTATATTTTGTTCAAATTTTATTTGTTCGCGTTATTAGAAGAGGAGCGGAAGGCAGCCTTATGTTCAACACTGAGTGAAATCCTTGAGTCTGCATGTGCCAGCCCTTCCACGGGGTTCTGCTTAGTAACTTGGGCAAAAGGACACAGCCCTCACACGAGCCACCCGGCTAAGGGGCCGTCACGACCACAAACACAGGACATGCCTGTTCCAGAGAGTAGCCAACCAACACAAGTTCAACAACCCAGTGAGATTTAAATGTTACAAAGGATTATGTTTTTTAATGCTATCTGATATTTTTAAAGTGCTAATTATTTGCTTTTGTTTTTTATTTTATACCAGCTGCTTTGGGTAAAGAGGACCTTGACTTTGAGCGTTTCCACAGTGTTATTCAGTAAGTCCTTTTAAATCATATGTATTGAGAAATCACATGGGATTTACCCCCAAAATAGAAGTGAATAACCAAGTAAAAACTTCTAAAGTAGATTATCTATTACCTGGTGTTACAATCACCAGAGTGTGTAACGGAACAGTCAGTCGCATATTTCCCAAAAGATTGAAGCCAGAGTAGAAATGATGTGTGTGTTTAGTGTGTGTGTGTGTGTGTCTTCTTGTCTGCAAGAATAGGCTGTCATTTTGAAATAACTATTTTCCACGCTCACTCTTTTATAACTCTGTTCTGCAAAGGGGAAAAAAAACTTTGTGCGCACACACAATGTGTGTAACAAATAAATTTACATTAAAGTTAAAAAATTGTGCAGTTAGGTTTGCTTGAGTGTTATTGATGAAACGATAGCCAGCAGAGACTAATGCTGATTCACAGAAACTGAGATGGACAATTCCATTAGTGAGATTCTTTAGGTTCATCTGAACAAGTGAAAACGTTTGTACAAAGCAATTGATTTTGCTTTTAGAGGGTGCATTCTATGTTGCAAAGGCAGGTTAAAAGGAATAATTGTATTGATCCTGGATGATGTAAAGTCAACAAATTTGTAAAATAATTCTGATGTTTTGTTCTTGCAGCAAACGAACAGTCTTGTCAGTATCTGATCTGAGAGAAGAAGTGCTGTCTCTGTACCACTCCTGGAGAGGGTGCTGTGGAGTTTTGCTTTTCCTATATTCTGTCATCCTCACGAAGGTAAAGCAATGAAGGGTCGAAACAAGATGAATAGAGATGTCTAAATACCAACAGAAAAATTAAGATTGATATTTTACGAGTGTTTTTAATCATTTTTAATATTAAGTATTTAAAAGAAAAAGTCTGTTAAAGGTAATTTGTCTCTCTTTTTTTTTTAATTGGCTTTAAATTTCTGCTTAGTCATTTTCTTTTTGCAGCTGCAACTTTGTAATGATTTCGGCACGCAAAAGGATCATTTGAACTTTTCTGTCTGTGCAGGGCATAGAGAATATTAGGAATGAGATTCAAGATCCAACAGAGCCACTTGTAGATCCTGTACACGGGCATGGAAGGTACAAAACCCAGTGTGTCGATTTATAAATTTGCTGAACATATAATAGTTCTAAATTGGACTTTTATGTGATATGCTTTTGCACTCTTCTTTTACTATAAATCTATTTTATTATGTTTTGCAGCCAGAGCTTGGTGAACCTCCTTGTGACTGGTCATGCTGTGTCTAATGTCTGGGATGGAGACAGGGAATGCTCCGGCATGAGTAAAACTTGAAACTAATTCTTTTTTGAATACCAAGCCAGTTCATGCACACTGGACACAGTTAGAATTGATGAGTTTACAAAATAGGCATTTTGTGGTCTTATAACAAAACCGTGACTGCTCATGGCTAACAATTTATATTACCCACAATCCACAACAGGAACTGAATATTTTCCAGTAGTACATCAAAAACAGAATTATTTTGTTACTTTACTTTTATGTGTTTTTTTTTTTTCTTGTAGAACTTCTTGGAATTCATAAACAAGCATTGGTTGGTTTCCTAACTCTTATGGAGTCACTACGATACTGCAAGGTACTGTACACACATATTCTAGAGATCAGATAAACAAGTTAATTGTCCAGAAACAGTTGGTTGTTTGTCCGCAGAGGATTTAGTGTTTGTTTTTAAATGAATGCTCAAATGTGAATACAGATGGATAGGCTTGATTTAAACAAAGAAGAGGATGACGTATGCAAATAAATACCGGAATACGCTGTGTGATTTTTTTACTCTGGGATTTGGAACATGTTTCAAAAAAACAAAGCCCCTGTGTGAAAATATGTGAAAAGAAACAGCACCAACAAAAGTTTGCAACCCCCCCAGTTCACTTTATCTTACTATACTTTTTCATTCCCACAATACAGATCATGCTTAAGTATTTACCAAGATTGTATTAAGATCACTATAGCAAACATCATAACAAAAAAGAGTTGTAAAATGAGTTGAGTTTAATACAAAAACTTCTCAATTCTAAATGGGGTTAATCTGAAATATGTAGGCTGCGAAAATGAGCAAAGCAAGATTTTAAAAGTTTAAATTGATGCAGAAGAGTTATTATTTTCATTCTTAATTTTTTTTAAACTTTTGTTTCGTGGTGGCAATCGAAGGTTGTATTGTTGAATAAATAATGAATGTGTGTTGTCAAAAAGGTTGGAGCGTTTTGCCAAAAGATGATGGATTTATTAAAGAAATTATTTGAAAACTGTTTGAGTTTTTTTTGTTTTTTTTTTTAAACATTCCTGTTCTGTTTGTGTCTATTCCAGGTCGGTGAATTCCTGAAGTCTCCAAAGTTCCCTATTTGGATTGTTGGCAGTGAAACTCATCTTTCTGTGTTCTTCACCAAGGCAAGTTGAGTTCATTTGTGCAAAGATGAAACATACTTTACACAGCATCGCACAACATAAAAACCTTTACTCAGGTTTGTAAAGCCAAAATAAGTAATCAAGCATAAATCCGAGAATTGCAAGCATACTGTTTTCATAATTTCTTACCCATTTCACTTTCCAAAGCACAAAAAACAAACTCATTTCACTATTTGGGATCAGTTTGACCCCAAACATGTCAGCATGATGTAAATATGCTGTATATAAAATTTTACATCTTCTGACTATTTTTAAGTCAATTTGACTTTCAACTATTAACAAATGTTTTGGCACAAATTTATGCAGTGTTGTCAGGTAGAAATAATACCCATAAAATGGACTTGCAGTTTATTGAGAGTCTAACAACAACTGGTCCTCATTTTCACAAGATATTCTGGGCCAGTGAGTGGTCTGAAAAAGTATCTTGGATTAATCAAAACATGCTTCCTAATGCAATACAAGTCAAGAGTTTCGTAAGAAGTCAAGACTTCTAGTCTTTAAAAGATAACTGTATCTGGCTTTTCATTTGTACCAATCATCTCGCAGAAGATCTCGCCTTCTGAACAGCTTATACTTAACTGGGTGGGGGGGGTGGTTGAGCCTATCCTGGCTGATTTCAGGCGAGAGGCAGGATACACCCCGAACAGATCGCCAGTCCGCTACAGGGTCACACACACACACAACCACTCACACACACTCATTCCGAGGGGCAATTATTTATGGTTGCCATTAAACCTAACATGCTTGTTTTTGGAGGCTACGGGAAAACTAGAGTACCCAAACAAAACCCATGCATACACGAGGTGAACATGCAAATGCCACACAGAAAGGCCAGTGTTTACAAACTTAAATATAAAGATTTAAGTTTGTACTTGTATATGCAAGAGCAGTCCATGCAACGGTAACAGTATAGTAGTTGTGCTAATTTAGTTCTCTCTGCTGGTGGTAATTGGCACCAACAGAACGGGAATAGAAAAGCCAAAGCAATCAACTCTATCATTAACCCCACCCATATTACAGCATTGATTAAAAGCTCAGTTACATGAATAAAGCTTCAGCTTTAGGAGCATGTGTATCAGATGTTGATTCAGTGATGAGCTAAAGTCGTCATGCCTGCTCCGATGACTTATGAAATGCAGGAACTCCCCTGGTGCTCACAACATGTTTTTAAGCATGCACATTCCAAAATGAAAGAAACTTTATCCTGATTAGCATTAGTCTTGGGTTGATGCATAATTTTGTGGCCCCATGTCAGGTGAAGGGACGGATGTTCCAAGATTTTCTTCAGGGCAATTTTTGTTCTGGAAAGTCTGGAAACAAATTGTAAACTTATAGATGCTTACTTATCAACTATTGTTGTTGAAGTTAAACTGTCAGCAGTTTTTTTCCCAACACAAATACAGCAAGAATAAGAGGATGAGGAAAAAAGTCAAAGATACTTTAATAGGACCTCCCACAGTTTGACCTTGTCTTTTAAAGAACATCTATGTTTACAACTAATTTGAAACACATTTTGAAGCTTTGTAGTACAAAAATGGACACTACCTGCTAATGTAGATTTAGATCTGATATAGAACAATTCCCACGAATGCAGAGAACCTGATCTCTGCCTCTGATGTGTCACTGGCTCTTTCTGTCTGCCACAGGGGACGGGTGTGAATTCCCCCAAGTGCTTGTCTGTGTGTAACTCTGGCTTTTAAACCATCAGCTTAATAGCATTTATGTTTTTTATCTTATCTTCCCACACAAAAGGTCTTTTTGGTCTTTTTTGTCCTTACCCACAATGCTCACAACACTTTCTCCTCTGTATTTATGCATGTGGCCGTGAGAGAAAGGACTGGTGTACTGTGACATGTAATGATGCTTGTTTCTAGGCAAGATACAATAATGAGAAGAAAAAAAATAAGTCAAATGTCAAGAAGGGAACAAACTTTGTGTGTCTGTTTCACCTTGTAGTTTTAAGTAGATAACTTTTTCAGTAAAAATTTGGTGAGTAACCCAAGTGAAGGTTTCTCCAGCACATGGCAGTCTACATATTCAAATTATTAGTCCCTCACGGGAATGAAGAGAGGCAAAGGAAGTTAGGAGGAAGGATGCACTTAAAGAGCCCCGGTGGTTCGTCAAAAAAAGGTTAGAAGGGAGGCTGTTGCTCCGGTGACATTTCATATCACTTTTTAATCTGCCCTCATTGAGTGATGAGGTTCACAGGCAAAGCCAGGGGAGTTAAACTCTGTGCATTTGCTTACAGTAGTTGTGCTTTTGGTTCAGTGATTTACTAGACAAGAGAGCAGCCGCTGTGTCGCTTTTTGTCTCTTCAGGCTCCAGCGTCTGTCTGGATACACAAGTTATCACAAGAACTTCTAAATAGCAAATACTTACGTGCAGTTTACATAGTCCAGTTTAGTTTATGGAGGCTATGCAAACATACTCTCACTTCAGGGATTCATGGTAAGTTGTTCTAGAATGAAGCATTAAATTAGTCTAAATACTAGATGCAACTCTATAAAATAAAGTTATGTATTTCTGATAATGATTTGTACCATACATAAATCTTTCAACCCCTTATTTGGTTTCCTTAAGTTTTTTTTTTTTTAAAGGATAACATTCTTTTTTCATTTCTGTGGGTGTGGGCTAAACAAACACAAAATAACCAAGCGGTGTACATTAACAGTCATTAATAACCTGTGACAGGTCAGACCAAAGGCCATTGTTGTAAGATAAAAAAAAACATCTTTGTCAGTGTGTGCATGCAGTATTCTTCTTTCCCCCCTCAAGTGTTTTTCCTCTGTTCATCCAATCTCTGGTGTCTTCTGTCTTTTGAAGGACGTCGCACTTTATCTCATTCAAGGCAGTTTCATAAATCACATCTTTGTTCTGCCTGTCACACCAAGAGCACGTAGACAAATGTAGATCAAAATTTGTGTTGTGGTTATGCACCGACAGACATTTTTGACCATTTTTTTTTCACATAATTTCCTTGAACATGTTCATTAGGCTAAACTAAATGAAGACATTTGTAACTGGTTCATGCTTGTCAAGGAAGCAAACGCACACAAACCTGGTCCTCAGTCTGTCATATAGTGAAGCTCTTTGTTCCTGCCAAGAACAAGTCAGTGGACGCTGCAAGATCACTGCTTTGTTGTTTTGAAACCAATCTTTTTAGACATACACTGTGGCCACTCAATGTCTCTCAGGGCACACAATAGCTCTTTGGATAGATTGGACATAACGAAGGCGTAATTCTAGTAAAGCACTGTGCCTACCCGTGTAAAGTGTCTAGCTACATGTACAGATAAAGGCTGAATGACAGTAGAAAGAAAGAACAAAATAGCAAGGGACTAAGGGAAGGAAATACTTTAAACTGGAGTACCTGCTTAGTACAGGAAGGGGTAAGTAAAGAGGGGGTAGAATAAAATAACTTTGAAAGTTTTTTAGCTCTCAAGCTTCTCTGAGTTTGAGAAGTCAAAAGTAAGAAAATATGAGGATAATGTGAAGATTTAAGTTAGGCAGGCCGGCGTGACACAAATGATAAAGAGGGTTACATGGTTATCAGGCAAGCTTTTGTACCTTATCTGAGAGCGCATGCAAGGGATCAGGGCCCCACAACAGAAAAAGAAGAGCACAAACTGGATTGTGTTGTATGCATACCCGCTGTCGCACGCATACTAAAAGTGTCATTCAGTAAAAAAGGCACTTTTGCAGATGTTCATGATTGTTGTGAATATTCCTTCTACTTGTGTTGTTTTGGTCCAAGCAAATGTTCCACATTACACTACATATACAAGTCTGTGGGGTAGTGTGTATATATATGTTGTTCTTGCTTTGGTCCTTTACGTTTGCTTGTTGTTGCGCAGTGGCACAGGTCAAGGGTTTGTGTTAAAAGGTCAGACTGCAGAGTTTTGGAATGCGCTCCCCAATTTCATTAGCCACACTTACAAAGAACTAGTATTGATGTAGCAGTACATGTGTGCATTGCTGAACTGTGTGTTTGCGCGAGCACTCCAGACAATATGATTCACTGTTCTAATGTAAGCAAACACTTGTCAACAGACGACGAAATGTAGTTGTTGCTCAGATTATTTCTTCTTGATAAATTCACAGAGGAGAGGGAATCAAATTTTTTGGTTCACAACAGCACGCTTCCTCACAGTTGGTGTTTCCTTCATGGCTTGTTTTTTAACTCAGCAGCATCTTGCTGAAGCCTCTAATAAAACACAGATCAAAGACATGTTAGCTGTCCTGTCATCGTGCACACACACACACTCATAACACAGTAACCTAATTTGTGCTGCCATTATGTGTCTGTGTGCTTGTTTACACTCAGAACGCTCATGAATTACAGTCTTTTGTCATTTGTTCACTCCCAGTTTGCACGTATTGTTGTTTTTAAACTTGCTGTAATGCCGTGTTTTGCTCCTTTTGCTGATGACCTCTTTGCCTGCCGGTAATATGACTAACATGCTTTTTCTTCTAAGTTGTCGTGCAGATTTCCAAGAAATGACTGTCTTGGTCACTGCGGGTATACTCCCTCAGTTTTTAGCTGACCCTAATATTTGACCATTAAACTACTCATCAGCTTATAAAAAAGACATTATTACTTACGTGACGGATAATTTCACACTATCCAAGTAGTTTTTGTTTATTAACTCATCAACTGCTAAGGGACTTTCTAAGTAACTAGCTAAAGACAAATACACTGTCAGATTTATGGAGTCTTGTAATGTTAACATATCAAAGTCATGCTGCAGTGTGTGTGACAGAAAAGTATGTGAATTCATGTTCACTGGTGTGCGACTGTTTTTGTTAGCATTCAAAGAGCCTGCAGCTGGGAGTCATCTCATTCTTGATGTGTCCCCCCGAACACTCCACTCTGCTAACGTAAGCTGAAAGTACAGTTGTGAGTGGACCGTGAAACCCAAGCAGCCTGTGCGGATCTGAGGGTCAAGCTTTAATAAAGAGTCCAGCTAAGGGATATGAGGAGGGTTCATTTGTGCTCCCAAAACATTGTTCAGCAATTTGTTGTCATAAAAACTTCCTCGCTCACAAAACAGCAAAAACCTTCTCCTGCTGCAATCATTTGTTATGCATTTACTATAATATTTAAATTTGCTAACCTACATGGATAAGCATATAAACTTAGTTACATCCAAGTCCTAATCTACAGGATTCAGCATCTTGTTGGTTCACCCAAAATAGCTTCATCCCTTTAGGAGTGTGTTCATGGGAAGTTTGACCAATTTGATAAAAAATATTTGTGAAGTTCCATGCTGATATTAAATAAAGCAACCTATTCTCAGTATTTGCTCTGATTTATCATTCCAACAACCCAACCCATGGAGCACTCTGTTTACTGTTCTTTGACCAATCAAACGTCAACCCTAAGGTTTTCGCAATTGACTTTATGAAGCGTATCTTCACTTCATTGGTCTACATGGCTTACCACTTCACAGTTGCATTGTTGAGATTCTAACCTATTCTTATAATAGAGCTGATGGCTGATTGTGGAATTTGAGCAAGGAAATGATACATATTGATTTCTTGCACAAGTGCCATTCTATCACAGCTCTATGCTGTAATTCACTGATCTCCCTAGATAGACACATTGCATTACAAATGTTGGTAAAAACAGGTTCCATACCTGGTTTAATATGCTTGTTCTCATGGAAGTGAAATGATTCCAAATGATTTATGATGAACTATTGTGTTCATAGAATTAAGGCATTTTTGAGAGGAAAAAAATTCAAGTTTTCCCTCTAATTCTTTACACATTTTTATTGTATTAGAAAAATTTGGTCATGCTTGCATGTGTGTGGAACTGGCACCGCAATCCATTCGCCACTCCGAAAAAAAATTGTCCTATTAAAAAGACATCAGTAAATCAGTATGAACAACTTCTAATCGCTACATGCTCTGCCAACACTGCTTTCTTTCAACTTTGTCAACAAATACCGCAGAGCTTATCACAAGTCTCAGTCTGTATTCATAAGGCTCAATTTCCTGACTGTGTGTTTGGAGTGAAAACAAGCTGTCTAACTTTATCCACTGATCAGTTAATAACCCACTACACTCTGCTGATTGCTGCGGCCCCTCACATTGCACACCCATACACACAATACATGTTTAATGTGCATTAGCCTTCGATTATGCAGTCACTACGATGAATGAGTCGATGTTGACATAAGTCATATTTATTCATGCATTTCCTGTGAGCTGTCAGCCGAGATGTTCGACTGTTCGTTTGTGGCTCAATGATCAAATTCTTCCTGACCTTGACTTTCTTCCTTTTCATTACACTCGATGGTGACTTTTTTGTTAGATATTTTTGTAGTTCTTGTAAAATTTCTAACTTATTCTGTCTTCTCCACATTTCTTTGCCCCTACGCTTTCTTTTTGTCTTTATTTGCTTTTTGCTTCTCTTCAATAGGAGATGTTGCTGGTAGGTCCAGAGTCTCCATCAGAACAGGCCAGGAGGGTCTTCCAGTCATATGATCCCGAAGGTAAAGAACATGTGTTTGTTCTTCACTCTACAAATAATTAATGTTTTCTACTTTCCTTCTATTTTATTGTTTCTTCATTTCCAGATGTGAAATAAAAGTCCTGAAAATTAAATTAAATTCTTGCCCACAAGTTAAATTTGGCCAGATTTGCACAAAAGCTAAATTTGTACATGAAGAACAATGTCAGAGTCCTGCTTTTTTTTTCTCTTCCTAGTTGCAGATGTGTTCATAACCTTGTATGTCCTCCTCGCCTCATCCTGGGTGTTTTGTTTAAGTCAGTGAGATCAGCTCCTAACAGCTGAGTCAACCATTCTCTTCCTTCCCTCTCTTTCAGGCTTTTTCTCTGTCCTGACCATTTTCAGGTGACTAGTGCAAAGGCAATGATAAAATTAGTTTAAATCTGCATTTTGCGTTTTAACATGGATAATAATTTTCTATTTTGGAAAAAGACAACGTCCTTACTCACACTTTAAATAACCGCCTTTAACATGCCTGAATACATTTTAACAGCGGCTGTAAAATGCCCAGAAATATATTTAATAATGCATCTACATTTGCTAACAAAGAATGTTTATATTTTGCCTAAAACTGATGCACAAAGCACTGCATGAAGACATACATAGTGAAACAAGATAATTTATCTCCACTGGTAATGAGTGGTGCAGCTTTAAAAATAGTTAACTACACAATAAATAATTAGACTTGATAAAATACACCAGCTATGAATGAGCTTTAGTCGTGACACAAAAAGTATCAATAAAAAACTAATGAAATTCACTGTTATGAAATGATCAACGTTGTACTCATCAAAAACTTGGACTATTTGTTTTTTTTCTGCTTTGTCAGTTATTCTGAGCTGGCAAAGTAGCCATTAGATCAGGGGTGGGCAACTGTAGTCCTGCTACTGGTGCCCAGCTTTATTGAATCATTGTGCCAAATTTTACTGACTTACTTTTTACTTTATTTTAATTTTTCTGCATCAACTGTGTTGAACCAAGAACACCTGGAAAACCTTCAGGACACCAGCCTTCTATGACCGGAGTTGCCCACCCCTGTATTAGACCAACAAGACATTTTATTCAACTATGCAGCTTGCTATTGATGGTGTCCGCTAGCTTAGCCAGTGAGGTGTCTGACTATCCAGTCAGCAGATGTGAAAAGAATGACAGAGCCAAGTAAGCATTTGACGTCCCTGAAAAACCAACTTAAAATTTGATTGGTCATAGCAAAAGTTTTTTTTTTTTGTTTACTTTATGCTACAAATAGCCAGAAAAACAGATTTGCTTAATGAAGTTCAACCTTGCCACACAAAATGACCAAAATGGTGTTGTTTAAACACTTTAATAAAACCTGAAATACATGTCTGAAAGCTGTACAACTGTTAGTGAAAAGTGGTGGACAGATCATTTAGAAATATTTCAAAAGTATTCATGGCCACTATATAATTAACATTAGCCTGGTATTAGTTTTTTTTTTTTTGGCTAACAAAGAAAGTTTCTATTCCTCTAGACATGTATTAGCCTAACCACTGCCTAAAACATGCAACTGGTGCACCTTATCGTGCATTAGCAGTCATTTAAAAAAAAAAAAAAAAAACTATTTTCAAAAAAATCCTCTGTCTGTGTGCTTGTGCAGCTATGAATCTTAGTTTTACTACCTCTATTAAGTTACAGTCTTTTACACTCCTTGTGATCTTTATTTTCCCCAACAGTCAGAAATTCTTAGATACTCTCAGTCATATGACTAATTTTACTATGGATTTGCTTTTGCCTTATATTTTTATTGGAAAAAATTCACAATATTTTCCGGTTGATTAGTTATCCCGAACATTCTTCTGCATTGATTAAAATTATTAACATCTATTTTTCTAACCCCTGTTTTTAATAGACCATTGGAAAATGTTTGTATTTTCTTGAATACCAACAGACGAATAATGGGCACCAGCACAAAACTTGGTCTTGGCAGCTGCTTAGTGGTGCTGCATGTGTGTTATCACTCTGAGCTCCTGATGCATTTATATTGTTGAAAACCTGAGTGAGTTACCAGACATAACACAAACCTTCATTTTCCTGTGGTCTTTTTGGCATGAAATGATGCATAGTCAGTTCAATCATCTTTATTCACATCCTGCCCCGTAGAGACATGCTGTGATTTGCAAAGACTGTTTTTTTAATGCCTCTTTACAATCAGATAATCCAGTCAGTTAGAACCTTCCTCTCCACTGAGACAACCTCCAACAAACAGAAATGTAAACAAAAATGTTATCTATGGCAACTTTGCACTTCTATTTGCACATAATACTCAAGTGTTTTTTGCTGAGACATTTAGCTTTATTCTCATTGTAACATTAATGCTTCACAGATTAATTCTTTGATCACTGTTGTTGAGCAAACTGACTTGAGTGCACATGCATTCACTGGAGGGAGAACATATTGTTCACAGTAAACATGTCTGCACAATAAAGCCGAGTGGTTTATGAAAAGCTCATAAAACTGTCTCATATGTGGACTCAGTAATGTAGAAAAAGTGTGCCACATGTAATCACACACCCACAGTGAATCACAAGAACCAATCCAAATCGCACCGTTTCTGATTCTGAATATTGGTGGTTTTATGTCTTTAAATTGCTTCATGGGAAATACTTTGGTCACTGTCACACTGTCAATTGTCATTCTTACAGAAAAACATCTGGGTTTGGAACGAGAAAAAGAAAGTACTCGTGAGGAAACGAGAAGAACGCTTGTCAGTTAATCTTTTTCACAACACACTTGGGGTTTCTGTTTGTATCTAAACAACAGACCACACAGACTTACATGCTAATGTTTCAGTGACAAGTTTGTAAGAACCCAGACAGACAACTGGAGGGATGGGGGGCACATGTTAACGTTTAAAACTGCTCTTTTCAGGTAAAGCAATCACCCCGCCATGGAATGTAGGTCAAAGAGTATGAACAACGTGTGGGTATATTGAAGTTGTGTTGGATGGGTTCATTGCTCAGGGCTGACAATGTAAATGTCTCCAACACCACATGTGTGTCGATGAAGGATTCGCCAGGTTTCCAGTAAAGCCAGATCCTTGTGTCCAGTCTAAACTGAGCCAGACTTAGCTTATGTCTCCATTTGTCCTTCTTTCTTTCTATAGATAACGGCTTCATTCCAGAGTCTCTGCTGGAGGATGTGATGAAAGCTCTAGGCCTTGTCTCAGAGCCTGAGTAGTAAGTACTTGCATGTTCAAGGCTTCCTGGATGTGTGGGTGTGTGAGTGTATGTCGCACCTGTAGAGCTTCTAAAGTGGTACCCGTCTAAGTCAAGGCTAGGGCAGGTCAGCAAGCCTCTGATCATATTTCACTACCAAGCTACTATAGGGTGAGACCAGAGAGAACATATATAAAGCCAGTGGAAAACAAGAGTAAAAAAAGTCTGAAACAGAGATTTGGAAGAGATATTATTAAGCACAGGAAGAAAAGCTGAGAGTTAGAGGAAATGCTTTAAACGTGTAGCTTCAAACAGAAGAAGTTCTCCTCTGAGAAACTGTGAGCCGTAATACAGCCTTACCATATAACTGGATTAACGATCTGGTCTGCTGACCCCCATATGGCCAATACATCACAACACAGCATGGTAAACAGGGTGGAGCTTCCAGTAAAAAACAAAAGTTTCTTCTACAAAACAAGCCTTTTTGCAGGAATGTTGTACATCATCTTTCATGTGTTTTGTTAATAGCGTAGCTGGAATGTTTAGAACTCCCATATTAAAGACTAATTAACGTTACACTCATGCAAGTTTCTCACAACTAAAGAAAAACCAAGAAACTATTATTGTTTATATTGAATCGGTTAGGTTTAACAAACTTTGTGGTGGCATTTGGCAAAAGTCACTTTGAATGGTTTGATCAAAGCATTTGGACTTAACAACATGCTGATGTTCATTTTGACTATCATTTTGCATTTCCTTTGTTCAATTACAAGTCTTCCAAGTTACTATTTATTGTAACAAACTTTTTTTAAAGAAATGAGCTTCAACTGTACTGATCAAAGACCACATCGACACATGCTATGTTTTGTGTGATGTATTACAAATGTATTAACACATATCAGTGTGTCTAAGAACAAATGACATAAGTACAAAGAACAACGGTCATGGTCAATGAATGCATTTTTTATACAGCATCGTGTTAGATCCTATTTTTAAATTCTAATGTCAAGCCGCACAAGAACAAAAATTCCGAATAAGTGCCCCCATTGATCCACAACTCACAAGACTTACTTGTTCATGGTAATGAACTAATCTATTGCGTCCTTTGATGACTTTCTTCTTATCACATTTCCTATTCGGAGTAAATATTGAGCACGCAACGTTTCTTTTGCGCAGTACCACCCTAACACACATGCTTTCAGTCTAATCGAAAGATGAAGCTATGATCGCTCTCTTTCCTCCGTGTCTGGGTGTAACGGATTCTTCACTTCTCACTGCCTTAAAAGGGAAATCTGACCAAATGTTTTTTTTATCAGAATGAAATAACAAAAACCCTGTTTCAACCAGTAGGAATGTCTGGAAAGAGATTAAATTTAGTTGTACCACAGTGTTCATGAAAACATGCATACTCTGACAAAAACATGCATCAGTCTACTTTGAGTAATGAAATGATGGTAAGTTTGGCTCAGCCTTTGTGCACAAATCTTATTTGGTTTGATACTCCCGCTTCCTTTTCTATTACTGGTTGTTGTTTCTGCCTCACTCCTTTTTTGTTTTCTTTGTGTTAACTTCATCTCTCTGTTTCTGCATCTACGTTCCCTTCAGCGTCACTCTGGTGAAGAACAAACTAGATCCAGAAAATTTGGGAATTATTCTTCTGGCCCCATTCCTTTTGGAGTTTTTCCCTGAACAGGTATGTGTGTGTGTCTTGAGATCAGCTTCTAGTTCAAAGATGGATGCAGTGTATGGGGCACACGTTCCACCAGACACACAATCCATTACACTGTGAAACATATGAAGAAAAGGTTTGCTCAAACTTGTACTCCTGGATATCCAATTGAATAAAGAGTGCCATTTAATCAAATCAAAGGTTTTTGTGCCTAAAACATTCCTGTGGTGTTTTCTATGAATCGCATGTGTGTTCACTAATGTATGACGTTGCTTTCTGAAAAGTTTAAAAGGGGCAGTAAGATGCATTCATGATTCAAGATGCAGGCATGCGGAGTGAGGAAGACGGAAAAGGAGAGATAGAGGGGAACTGTGTTAAAGTGATCAGGGCTTAAGGGACTCACCAGAGAAATGGCCCCAAGCCGTAAAGAAATTACACTACCATTAGCCAACTGGACACACACACACACATTCAGACACGTGGGATTGGAGTGAGGGTTAGGGTTTCATGTATAGCCATATAAACACAAGAAGCTGGACACACTCTGTTAGCCCTCTCCTCCTTCAAGCCAATTTCCTGGGAAGTGTTTTGGCTTGTATTCATTGTTTGAGCATTGTGATGTTGGCCGCTCTATGGTAATTGGAGTGGGGCTCAATAATGCATATTTAAATACACAGAAGTTCAGCACATGGGATTTAATATAAAGCTTAAGTTGCTAGTTGGCTTGCAAATGTTCTACCACTTTCTAGTCTCTACAAGTGTCTCTGTGTAAATCTTTTCGAGATTTTAACTCTACTTTGTGATGTTTTTCAGGATTCAGGAATCCCAGACTCTTTTCCAGTCTACCACTACAATGGACTCAAACAGTCCAACCACAAAGAGAGGGTGAGATGCTCTTTCATATGAGGCCTTTTTTTTCCACTGTTACTAGTAATGTTCTTTCATTGCTATCCTCTCGGCCTTTTTCCCCAGTTTTTCTGTCTCTACTTTTCCTGTCATTATTCATACGCACTCACACGCACAAAGTGGCAAGTGGCCGCTGTGGAATATACAGTAGCAGTTGTGAGCCTAATAACATGTTTATCCATCTAAGTTTTCCAAGCCACTTCGACATGGAGGCAATCGTCAGTCGGCTGGTCAAACTAAATGGAGAAACACAAGCTCAGCATGACGGATGATTGTCAGTGGATTGTTGTCTGTGGCTCTACTCTAACTTGGTACTCAGGAATATCAATTTCCTCATCTGTCAACTCTGTCTAGTTTGTAACTCCCCCTATACCACCACCTGAATTTATAGAAATGCGCACATACCCACACATCAGCACACTAAAAGACACATGGCAGCGAGGCGCCTACAAGGTTGTGATGGCAAATCCATTCCCGTGGCTTCAGATGGAAATAACAGACGTTCCGACAGCAGCTCCTTACATCTGGTGTGTGTATGTGCGTGCGCATTGAGAGAACCTGCTGCTAGGCTACATCCATCCTTCTGCCATGCATCTATGACCCTTCAGAGGAAGTGCCTGTGAGGAATTGAAACGTATACATTTTTGTTTGGTTTACTTTCTGTATTTGTGATTCCAGGTGGAGTATGTGGAGGGGACAGCTGTGGTGCTCGGTTTTGAAGACCCGATGGTTCGTACTGACGACACTCCAGTTAAGCGTTGCCTACAGACCAAGTGGCCATACATTGAGTTGCTGTGGACCACCAACCGCTCCCCATCACTTAACTAGCACTGACACCACGTGTGTGTCCATGTATGCAGATGAACCACTACTGCCCCCTCTACACGACTCTGTCCTCAAAAAGCCTCCCTGCTCCCGCACTCTGACCACTAAAGGTCAGCGGACTACAAAGACTGAAACACAGAACAGCAATGAATGAAAACAAGAAGAACACAAACATTTTCACAAACCAATCAATCAAATCAGAGATCCACTCACACATTCCTCACAAACTGACCTCCGCTGTCAGAGCTATCATCCCGTCAGCACAGTCGTAATTGATGTGCGAGATGTTTATGATGCGATAACGTTTTAAAAAAAGAGGAAAGACTGTTTATTTTTACAGCGCTGTGCCGACGATGCTAGCTAACAGCTGTTCAGATACAAGCTAGCAGATTACACACTGAATCACATGTAGAGCCAATCGACTGTGATAAACTACTGTTAACCCAGCTGCAGGACTGTTCGAGGGATAATTTACCAAAGCCTTTCACACACAAGAACGCACACACACATGCACACAACACAGCACACTGACAGTCACTTCCACTGCTGAGAGTTTACATCATAAAAGGGACCAACCCAAGTAAAGGGATCTTCAGATCTGAACCGGAGGTTTTCGTTGTTTAACCAAGATAAAGTTGGTTTAGGTGCTCGTGATGTGCTTTGTGCACTTCACTAGGATGATGGCCAAGTGCTTGTGTATTTATTATTGCACTCAAAGATTCTGGAATAAACATTTCTTTTGCTTGGATGTTGTGTCAATTTTATGAATTTGAAATTTTAGACTTTCTGCTCGTGTCTTCCCCTCTTGGATTTAATGTGGACGAGATTTCACATGTCTGATGTGCTTCCAGCTTCATCAGGAAATTACACAATTTGATGTGTAGTTTTTTCACAACATCCCAGAGAAAATGGAAAGCAGTAATTATCTAAATCCCTTAAATAGCAGTGCGAACAAAAGCGTGTCAAAAGTAAACAAAGACTTTTTCTTTTAGCAGGAGTGATGTCTATATAAGCAGAATTTCACTAGAGAAGGTAAACGAGCAGGTAAACTTCAAGTTTTATATCAGTGCTGAACTTATTCCTGTATAAAAAAAATTGGCACATTTTGAATGTTTATTTTTGTATGTCACAACTTCAAACTCGAGTTACTCACTGATCTCAACCTGAGCCAAGCCTGCTTGCATCTTCCAAATGATTCTTCCCAACAGGGTCGTTCTTACATGTGTCTAATGGGGAGAAGACGTGGAGAATAATCCAAATCTGTACTTAACAGACTAAGAATGAGTTTGTAAACAATGAAGGTGGAGTAATGTCACTACTGTTCACATGTGATAATCAATCCAGACTGACCTGCAGTAAATCAGTGATCAGAATGTGCTGGCGGACTGACAGGATGTAACCTGAACAGCATGTGTGTATTCCTGGTAATGCAGAAACTAAGAATTTCATTGGATGGAAGACAGCGGAGAAAATGATTACAGATGGAAGGTTCAGCACACAGACTCTGAAAGTCAGCTGCAGTAAATCACCGAGAACCTGTCTGTGATGTCAGAATGAGGCTGCATTACTGCAAAAACAAGGTAAAATTGTGTGTCCTGCCTTTTTCTCCTCATTTTCTCAAACTCCCTTTTTATGTATTAAAATACAACTAAAAGAAGTAGATAAGCATGCTCATGTTTGGTTTGGCTTTCCCCCTCCTACTGTGCTTTGTCCATGTTAGATTTACAGGGAAACATCTGAAAAAGGCCAGACCCTCTCCTGTACTCTATTCTCTCCATCCCAATCACACACACTTTACTCCTGCAGAAAAAAATGTTCAGCAAGATGTCTAGACATAGTAAAACAAGTCCATGTTTGGATGATGAGATGGAGGAGGGGGTGGATGGGATGAAGCAGGTAGGATGAGTGAAGATCTTCATCTTCTCTCTTTACCTCACCTTATAAACCTGCTTTTCATCATTTCTTGATAGAAACTAGGGCCCCAAATGGACTTTTTTTGCTGCTTCTTTGCAGCTGTGGGAATGTTTAAACCGTTCAAACAATCACTTTAGTGCCTGTAAAGCTAAGTTTAATTCAAATAAACAACCCACAATGATAAAGAACACGTTGGAAATTTGATTAAATTGGTGCAACATTTATTTCCTGGCACACAGGAAGATAAATGTTCTCAACTAAATCCACTAAAACAGCCAGATTATGTCTGTCATCTTTTTGTGAGAAGTGTTCATGCATTAGTAACAGTTTTTAAGGATAGAAAAAAATTATGAGTTGAATGGAAACTGTGCAAAACTGTTTAAAACTGGCACAAATACATTTTAAGAGATTGTCCTGTGTAGTAACATAATAATTACCGACTTAATTACAAGAGATTCTTCTCAACGGAAGGAAATGGAAACCTCTTGAATGGTTTGGTCTGCTTGTAAAAGCTGTTTTAATAGAATCTTCTATTTGGGTCTTTGCATGAGTGTGGGTTTGTGATGCTTTATTAATCCTGATTATGTTGGGATGCCTGTAAAAAATGAGTTGTGCCATAAAAGGAGCGCTGACGCGCCGGAGCCCTTTTGCGCGCTCAGATGTGGTCTGAGCGCTGTACTGAGTGTGTGTGTGTGTGAGTGAGTGTGTGTGTGTTGGGGGTAAAGTTTTTAGCAGAAGGCGGGTGCTTGTAGCAGAGGTTCTGAGCAGACCTGGTGGTTTATGGGTGTCAGGAGGCTTTTCTGGGGGGAAAGCGCAACATTGCGCACATTCAGGAGCCAAATTTGGGAGTTGAATCTGAACTCACCTGCAGAGAGGGAATCCTCTGTCTCATTCTGAGAGGATCCTTCAGGATGGAGCGCTTATTGGATTGTTCTGGGATGTTTCTGATGGGGGTGTTGTGTGCGCTCTGTCCGGCGCCAAATACAGTTTGGAGTTTTAATCTTTACGCAGAGCATCCTACGGTTTACAGAGGACCTGATGGAAGTTATTTTGGCTATTCTGTGGACTTTTATCAAGCAACTAATGACAGGAACACGTGAGTAAATCAGTGCTGAAACTGATCCATCAAACACTTAGAAAAATGTGAACATGAACCTGTATAATTTAACCTGCTCAAATAATTTTGTACATGCTTATGGATATGCTACATGAAAATATATGGATGATGCTTGGTATCATCAACACCATTTTCCTGACTTTGGAGAATATCAAGGTCACTGTTGAGATACAAGTAAAGGAAACAAAAGAAGTAATATGTCTGTGTGAGTGGAATTATACATTGCACCGTGTCCTGCATGTGCTGCATGTACCTTGGTTTTTTTCTTTTGCCCTTCAGGATCAGTGTGCTAGTGGGGGCTCCTAAAGCGAACACCTCTCAACCAGGCATCGTGGAGGCTGGTGCTGTCTATTACTGCCCCTGGCCAGGACAACCAGATAGCTGCAGACAGATTCCTTTTGACAATTCCAGTGAGTTATCTGAACCATTTTAAAGTTGTGTTTTCACATGAACGAAAATGAATTTGTCACACATCCCTTTGGGGCCCCATGAATGTAATTCTTCTCTTTAGATTCTTTGTATTGTTACATGATACTCAAAGTAACTGGACAACCTGTGCAGCATGTGTGTAGAGTAGGGTATTTTTATGTTTTGGGATTTTTGATTTCACATAAAAAGTTCAACCTATTTGTCACCCCTTCGTTCATAATCGCTTGGATGCAGATGTGTCATAGTTAATAAACCCTGGAACTTTATAACCAGAAGGTCTTGTGATTAGATCAAACATATGGCTCTCATCAGCTTTGTGTAAAAAATTTGGCTTGCAGGTTTGCATCATGTGAATTATGCTACTCGAGTATGTTATCATCAGTGTTCAATCAGCCATCACTTTTGCGTCTAATGTCTCCAATACTTACTTTCCTCGCTGAGTAGTCAGTGAGTGTGGATGAGGTAGTTGATAGAAAGAGGGGGGTAAACTGTATGCACATGGGAATTAAGTTTCCAGTCAGAGCAAAGTGGGACTGGGTGAAGTCTGCTTTTTATTACATCCTGAAAATGTATCCCTGTCTTCTTTTCCCTCCCCTTGTCCCACGCTTGTTCTCCACCCGTCAGTCCTTCTTTTCACAAAGACTTTTGCCATCTTTATGTGGTCCATAAGAATGCATCAAAATATTAGTGTACTATAGCTGCATGGAGAGACCTTACATGTTAACCAGAATATAGAGAAAGTTAATCAAGAACAGGTTGTAGCAGAGCAACTGTGACAAAAGCTTCCCTTAGGAAAGAAAGTTTCAGGATGGCAAGTGACCCATATAAAGTTGTTAAAAAGCGTTCATGTAAATCTAGGATGTTCATAAGATCTGAAACTGAGTGCTGAAAACAGATCAGAATTCAGATATAAAGGCAAACTATTGAGAAATACTGTAGATATACCGGTAGAGTCCCACAGAGAAGAGGATTTCAATTCTTCTCAAGTTAAACTGAATACTTTTCACAAATGGGTATTTGAAACATTATGGTTTTTTTTTTTGGTATTAAGAGATATAGAAAACAAAAACGGTGGAATCATTGATGCTCATATGCTTTCCATCATAACATTGGATCAGGTGAGAGATGAGAGTGGGAGTAGTGAATATTTCTGAAGTTACAACAAATCTATTTTAAAGATGAGTTGTATAAAACATCAGTAAGCGTGGTGGGCTGCGCTGCTTTTTGTCATCAGTTTGCATGTGTGTGACCTCTGTGCACAAATGCCTCAGTGACATTGTCCAGTCGTTAAATTGACAGAGATGGGGAAGAAGTGATTTATTGCATTTTACTGACAGATCACCTCTCTGGGATTTGAGAGGAGAAAAATACAATTGTCTTTGGTTTAGCAAATCAACTGTTCCTCTGCTGACCCTTTCTTTTTCATATTTGTGGGAAGTGAAGCATGTGCTAAAACTGCAAACATAAACTAATTGTTTGCAGCATCAAGTAATAGATGGTTTCTTTTCAGGACTGTGTTGTTGATGGCTGTGAGACAAAAAGCTATTGGGAGTAATAACAAAAGTATTTGTTCTGAAAATTTGGCGAGTGTTACCCAGGATATGCAACACCTGATATATCAAACTATCATATTAATTTGTCAAAACTCAAGCTTTTATGCTGAAAAAATGTGTTAAAATGAAATGATTATCTTATTTTCTTCCAGATGTATTGAAAATTACTGCTAGTGATCCTCCAGGTGTGATGGCATAGTGCCATGGAGGGAAAACATCTGCAAGGATTATTAAAAACGTGTTTTTTTTGCCTCGATGTGAAAAGGATCAGACGTTCAAATCTAACTGTTTTTCAAGCCAAACTAATTTTAAAAAATTGAAGATCTTAAAACTATATATTTTTAAATTATTACTTAAATCTGAGTAAAAGATTTAAGTAATAATTTAAAAAAAATAATAAAAATTGGGTGCGTAGTTCTGCCAACCGGGTGGAGGTCGGTGTCAAGCTGCTCTTCCTTCAGGTCGAGAGGCGCCAGATGGGGTAGTTCAGGCATGCTCCCCGAGCGCCTCGCTGGTGAGGTGTTTCGGGCACGTTCCACCAAGAGGCAGACCCCGGACCCGCTGGAGAGATTATGTCTCACAGCTGGCTAGGGAACGACTCGGGATCCTTCCAGATGAGCTGGAGGATGCATCTGGGGTGAGAGAAGCCTGAGTTTCCCATCTGAGGCTGTTGCCCCCGCGACCCGGCCCTGGATAAGCGGAAGACGACGGAACAGAATTACTGAAATCATTCTGCATTATTTTCCTATGTAAAGTACATTATTATCTTACAAGGATTGGTTAAATTGACTTTTAAAAAGTGACATAATCTAGTTGACAGGAGTCCGGCAAAGTTCCAAACAATACTGGGTCTATCAAACTTTGAATTTGATGAATTTTATTGTCCTCCTCACACAAAGCTTTGACTGAGATTTTTTCAAATGTAATTGCATGCTGTTTGGGTTTTTGTTTTCCAAGGTCTGGTAAAAATCTTGACTAACAACTTTGACAGAGATGTTTTTAAGGTAATTTGATGATGTAATATGTCATATTCTATTTTAGAATTCGGTAAAAAGTTTTTTAATTCCAATCTCATTTGAACCATCATTATGTCGTGGTTGGTAAAAATCTGGAATTCAGTTCCTCTTTGTTAGAGCTTAAAAGGATTACTAAATCTTTTCAAATACAAGTGGACAAGATGAATCATTATGGTCATGAGTTTTCTTCTGAGAACTAATTAGGAACAAACTTACAAACGCAAAGAAGGAAACCTGCATTTTTTCTGTCTTGTAAAGCACTTTGAATTACTTTTTGAATTAATTGTGCTACAAATAAACTTGCCTTGCCTTACACCTGTTTGTTCATATCTACTGGGTTCCTGTAACTTCATGAGAGTCCCTGTGGGGTGTTCACATGTGGTGAATGGAGGTGTCTTAATGAGTTAAGGTCTGTGGGTTCTAAACAGATCCAGCTGGTCTTAAAATGCAGATAAATACACAAAACAAGAAAACATGACCAAATCCAAATTAAATTTGACACTTTACTGCGTTTCCGGGAGGAAATATGAAAATATCTATGTTACCTTGAGAACTCTTGGTTTTTTTAATGGGTAAAACAAAAACGACCTCATATTCTGTAAATGTCTCTTTTAATGAAGCAAATGGTGTTTTGATGTGTAATTGGCCTTTTAAAAACTTGGTTTTTTTTTACATATTGAGAACAAATGCTTACAGACCACATTTAGTTAACTTTTACAAGCACCACTATGAAATAACTGCTCAATTCCTTCTTCTTTTTATGTCTTTTCCACTTCCTCCCAATCCACCTCTGACACCAGATAACAGAATGATTAAAGTAAATGGGACCAGGGAGCCTTTGGAGTTTAAGTCTCACCAATGGTTTGGGGCTTCAGTGAGGACACACAAAGGAAAAGTGGTGGTAAGTGAATTGTTAAAAACTAATATGTTCACCATTCTTAAGTTTTGTTTCAAATTTCCTTGAACTTAGTTACTGAAATTAAATACTGTCGATCATGCAGGCCTGTGCTCCTCTCTACCACTGGCGAACAGTTAAGGTAGATGGAGAGAAAGACCCCGTTGGGACTTGCTATGTGGCTGTCCAGAATTTCAGCGCCTATGCAGAGTATTCACCCTGCAGGACCAGTGAGTAACTCTACAGTCTGTCTGCAAATAACTAACCACCTTCCTTTGATTTTTTTTTCTCTCTGCTGCCAATATGAACACATCAGTTTCTCATAGGTTTTTATGTGTTTTCATAAATTCCATCAGTTCAACACAATAACACCCAACTGGTACATAAATCTGTCTGTGTGGGCATATGCCAGTCTCCCACCATGGAAAAATTTATATAAAATGGCATAGAGAAAAGCCTGGGGAATATGCACTGTAAAATGCACACTTCACAGAGGAGACACTGCCCTGACTTGGTCCTCATTACTGGGCTAACTATGATGTTCACATGTACACTACTGTACACAGTAGTCCATCATTGATAAAGAGATTTGATGAGCTTCATATTGTTTAGTTGTTGAAGATTACAGTGAATATTATTGACATTTAATCAATACTTTACTTTTACCACTTTAAACTAAGCTAAGTAATCATGAATTTGTAGTTACTGTCAACATTTTAGTCACTGCCAAGCAATCTAAGGCAAGAGATAATATTTAATTTATCCAACAGTGGCCCAATCAATCGTCATCTTTTTATCATTCAGTCTACTAGGCAGCTGTGCAGGTGGAAAACCTAACTTTTTTATTATTCCTTATTTTTTACCACACCTCCCTAGATTTAGATGTAAACCTTAATCTCAGTTTTTGTTTTCATAGAAAAATGGGAGGGTGACAGCGGTGAACAAATGCTTCTTAAACATGTAAATTCAAATTTATTGAGAAAGTTGTGATTACCCCCTTAAAAACTTTTGAATTAAAATAGAAATCTAGATATTATTCATTCACGTTTACATTATGACAGCCCCAAAACATGCCTTGTTTAAGTCCAAATAATGTCAGGTTGAACAGATTCTGGCAACAGTTATCCTTTTAAAATTGACTTATAAAGTCCCCCAGGGGTCTATTCTTGGACTTCCACTATTCAACCCATTCATGTACGTATCTTTGGAACCAATTCTGAAAACAGAAATGATCACAGTTACGTTAACAATATACAATTTTGTGTCTTTGTCACCAGACAAAGTACAAAAAGCAGAAATTATCAGTTACTTTAACAAAACTCAACTTTATGTTACAAATGTTAGGCAATACATAACTTTATGTGTCTTTGTTAACAAACAACTACAGTCTGATAATCTGTACCTGGAGCAATTACACGTAGATAAAAATTAAAAAGTGCACAATTAAAAGAAGAAAAATCTCAATCTATTTGGTAGCAAAGAGTAGAAAATCAGTCTAGGTAGATGTAAACTGGAAATTAAGGCTGTTAACCAACTGAGCAAGTTTATAACGTTGGTCTGTTGATAGACTTATGAAACTTTCAACAACCAAAACAAAACTGTCTCCAAGACTGTTTTTACTGACTTAGAAAACATAATAAAATCTATAGTTTGTTCTTCCAAAAAACTATCAGAACCTCATTCATCTCCAGTACACTGGATTACTGGGATAACGTTTTTAAAAAGACTTTGTAGAACAAAATGATCTGAATACATCACGCTGAAAGCTGTAGACTGGCTTCTTGTTAGTCACGGAATAAATTTTAAAATCTTGTTGATCATTTGTAAATCCCAATAGGGTTTAGTCCCAGAACACATCGTTGAAATGTTCAGTAAATAAAATCTAGTAGAACTCACAGATCCGAAGTCTCAGGTTAGTTAGTTCAGACTAGAGTCACAAACAAAGAATCAAAACACGTAAAAGTAACATCAAGCTGTTGTTCTGCAAACAAGTGAAACACAGCTTTGCTGCATTATGGAAAGTTTAAATCTGTTGAGACAACTGTTCAGTGAAATTAGGCTATACATATACCATTGAATTAAAATCAAGGTTTATAAGTTTTTTAAATTTTTATGAATTCTGCCAACCCTTTTGTGTATTTTATTAATTGCACTACTTATTACTGGGTAATCGTTACACGTTCTTTCTTTTAAGTCGTCTTTATCTTTTGTTTTTATTCAATTTTCTGCTTTTCTTTGTGATACATTTGATGTTAGTGTACAGCTTTTTAAATGTTCTTGTGCAAGAAATGTGCTCTGCGAATCAGGTCACATTTTGTTTTCCCTCTGTATGAAGCTCCAGCACTTCAGATGTGAAAAACGGACGCTTTTACGTTATCATCCGTATAAAAATGCTATACTTCAAGATCAAGTCATTGTCTCAGCTTCTGAACTTCTTTTTTTATAATGGTCTTGTTATTGTCAAATACTTGGTGTAATTGGTTAGCACTGTGACCTCACAGCAAGAAGATTAGTCTTTGAGCTTCAGTGGGATGAGGTTTGTGAGACTGGTATTTCTGTGTGCAGTTTGCATGCTCTCCCTTTGTACACGTGGTTTCTCTGGTTACTCTGGTTTCCCCCCACTCTCCAAAGACATGCCTGTTAAGCTGATTGACCATTGAGAAATTAATCCCAGGAATGAGTGGTAGTTTGTCTCTACGTGTGGCCCTGCAACAGACAGGTGACCTGTTCAGAGCGTACACCACCTCTTGCCTGTAACTAATCAGTACAAGCTCTGGCACCCCACAAACCTGGTTGGGATGAGTGGTTCAGAACATGACTGACTGACTTTATTTTGTTTTTTACGTCAGTGGTGAAGATCATCAAGAACAAAACAATAGTAATTTCAGCTTGGCTGCTCTGCAAAGAATTATTACTTGTAGTAGTTCTGAAAATAGACCAAAAATTTCTTTATACTATTATAACTAGGTCTTTTCTTTCAAAACGGCTTTTAACTTCATCTGAACATATTGTACACTCACTCTGACTTCTGAAATACTTCTCTCCTTGTGTATAATGTACACTTCAGCAACCTTCACTTCACAGAAACAATAATTACAAAATGCACATCCTTTTGTGTGTTCATGTCCGTGTAATCCCTCATTCATTCAGGAGTGGTTCATCATAGAAAAAACTTAAAAGTTGTCTTCTGATTGAGACATTTTGACTTCCAATCCGGAAATCATTTGCAATCATTTGTAAAATCTTCAGATGAAAAATTATTGCCGGATGGAAGTCGAAATAGTCTATTTCGACTATTTCGAAATAGTCGAAATAGTCAGAAAATACACTGATCAAAAGACAACTTTGAAGACAAACAGCCTTTTGTGTATATTGGCTGATAAAACAACAAGGCTTTTAAAACTTTGTCCCACTGTTACTCGGTCTAAAATCATTTTAAAAACCCTTTCACCTTGCTAAAACATATGTAAACTTGTCTATATTATGAATTTTGAAACATTAACTTTTCTTCTCCTAAAAGGTACCAGTTAAGATAAAGTTTTTGCTTATTTCTTAAGTACAATTGAACAATCGCCAACACTGTTTAGTCCTTTTTTAATCCTCAGATTTCTTGTTCATTTTCTACTCCTAGCTCTTCTGACAATACCTGATGCACAGCTAACAAACAACCACTTACAAACAACCACTTAGTTACTACTTAGAAGTAACCAACAGAACTTCTAAGAGTTCTGTTGGGTAAAAAAAATAAAAATTTCTCTCTGCTTGTGTCCCATTCAGATGATCCAGACCCAGAGGGACAGGGTTTCTGCCAGGCTGGCTTTAGTGTGGATTTCACCAAGGTAAAGACTGCAGCATGTTTTCAACAAAACCTCCCGCAGTTTCAAATGTAAGGCTGCCTTCAGAGATTTACAGAACTTTGAGAAGATGAGAGAGTGTTTGTCCCTGGAGAAGCCTCCACTCCCGATGTGACCCATCGCCTTTCTGCACAATATACGTGCACACATTCTTTTACTGTATAGTCAATATGACCCTTAACCTCTGGCCCATAGTCTAACTCTACCCTCATATACAGGAAGCTGTCTTTCTCTGCAGGTTGTCAACACGCATGACAACAGAAGTCATATGAGCTCACTTAAAATAAAGTGAAAGAAGAAAATAGAATAAATCTTGACTGTCATTGCACTGTGTAAAATAAAATAAAGGTCCTATTAGGTTGATGTAATGGAGGAATAGGTGGTGTTTTCAATCATTGGCAGGTTAGTGTACTGTTTCAATCTTTTAAGCCCACATGCAATTAACTTACAGATTTCTGTCTCATGATTCAGTTTGATTATTTGTTTCATTCCAGGAAGGAAGGCTGGTCGTGGGAGGACCTGGAAGTTTTTACTGGCAAGGTAACTGGAGGAATTGTGTGCGAAAGTGTTCAATTTTTTTTTCATATTTTGCAAGGATTTCATAGATTGAAATATGTTCAAATGAGAAAAAAGAATGGAGATGATTTGGACAGTAAGCCCAAACCTGCCTACTCACATGTGCACATCGAGCCACATGATGCCTTCCTGAAGAGAATATCTCTAGTTTTCTTCTCTCCTCTCTGTTACTGCTCAACTTAATGCCTCTGGCAGGCTGCATTGTAACAGGAAGTGGGTGTTTGGGCACTGTAATGAGCTGATCGTGGGGTAATGGAGTGTGGAGGAACTGCCCCTCTGTCCAGTGGTACTGCTCACTGGAGTTAGGTAAAAACCTTGAGGAGAGGAAGACAGCATGGTTAATATGATTAGAGAAAGTGAGTAAGGAGGTGATAGAGGATTGCTATGGTGATGACAGAAAGTTTCAGGGGTTGAGAAAGATGAGAAGGGAGGGAGTGTGTTAGAAAGCCAGTGAGAGGAAGAAAGATGAATCTCCCGCTTAATAAAAGCAGCACTGAGGTCAGCGAGCCTATTTGACATGCAGAGCCAGCCTAAGCAGAGAGATTAAGTGTCTAAATAGGTGTAGCGGGGATGTGACATGGTAAAGCTGCTGATATGTAGCAGTCGCTGTTTTGGTGTTTTGGTGGTTTTTTTGCATTTGTATTTCCAAAAACTGAGAGACCTGTGGGGACAAAATACTGTTAGTTATTGACCACTTCTGCGACTTTTGGAAACAATTTTTTAGCATGGGATTTGTCTTGCATGTCATGCTTTTAAGTAAAAAATTAGGTCAAATGATGATCAGACAAATGTAAAATATACATACAGTATTTGGAGACAACGCTGTACTTTTTTTCTATAATAAAGTTGTTGTAGTACTGTTTAATAATAAATGCTCCACCTTGCAACAGACAGCGGGGGAAGCCTAATGGCAGGTCCGTCTTTATGCCTTCAGCATGGCAAAGCAGGCTGCATCCAGTTAAAACACTTCCTCTAATGTTTATAAAAGCACTCAGCCTGGATTTTATGGACTCTAATATATGAGAATTATCGTCAGCCCTTAAACAAATGTATCTAAAAAAAAAGCCGCTTTATATGCAATCTTGTTATTCTTGAGTCTAAATAACTCCTTAAATTAGCAGGAATGACTCATGTTTCTGTTATGAGTTTAGATAGAGGTTTATTAATGAGTTTATACAGCGATATGCTGGTCTGAGTCCAAGCCACGCTGCAGTGGGAGAAGAGTTAAAGGAAAGGTTAGGAGGGCACATTTTTCTTCTTGTCAGTGCACTCACACATAAGAGAGGATTTATGGAAAGTAGAGGGCAGTCATAGATAAAATCGTTTGTTTTTTCGACCTCTTGTTTAACAGCTGAGGGAGGTTGGGGTTTTTTGTGTGTGCATTCTAATAATTCACAGTCTCCAGCTTCAGAAAGAAGTCATGTTTTAAAAGAAAACTAAAACACATTTTCAGCTACTAACCAGTGGCAGGTTTTAGCTTTTATATGTGAATATTTTCAAAGAAAATTGTTTAAATGATGCATGCAATACCATTAAATATTCTTGCAAACGATGCACACTGGTGTCAATAAGGCTGAGGTTGTGGATTTGACCAAAATGATTCTCCTGACTGATGAGATACAACAAAGTTTCCTCATAGGTGTTGATGCAGTGGATCTGTCATGGTTGGCATTGCTCTGCAGCATGACCATTGAGGATAATGAATCTATGGAGGGCATAGTGTGTGTGGGGGCAGCGGGGGGTAGCATCAAACTTTTAAGCTTCCTATGTAAAGACTCTTCAGAAGCTTGTCCTGGACAGATCTCATCGGAAGATGCTGGAGACACAACATCTTTCCACTGGCCTGTGGAAACCTATGAATAGCCTTGGATGTGCTAAAATTTGTGGCCTTGGGAAGGAAAATCTTACTTCTCCTGCTTAGGCTGATGCCACGTGAGGGGACTTCAGGACAGTGGACATCCCTCTCTATCTATAGAGTGGTGGTACCTCACATAGAGGTTGTCTCTATCTATCTTTGTGTGTGTCAATGCAGGTCAAGTGATGACAGCAGGGATAGCTGAGATACTGAATGGCTACTCTCTAAAGAATGTCCTGCGACGGGTTCCAGGAGAGAAACAGACCAGAGCTGCTGAAGACACACATGATGACAGCTATCTTGGTAACACACCCAACATGAAACATAAACATTAACATAATCAGGATTTGATGGCATTAAACAAAAAAATGTCTCTAATTTTATTTTATTGTGTTACCATCTGCAGGTTATTCTGTGGCAGTGGGAGAGTTTACTGGAGATTCTGAACAAGGTGAGAAAAGCAAAGTTTATCACAAACCACATGCAGCACAGAAAAAAAATCTCTGGTTAACAACATTGCCAACCTTCCCGTCACTATGTCTGAAATCTTATATGTTTGCTTCATCTCTTTGTACTTGTGGACTACTTGGGACTTTTAGACATTCAATACAGTGGCAACAGGAAGTGGACATTACTTTCTAAGCCTTTGAGCAGTAATGAAAACTGTCTCTCTACGCCTGGGTCATGACCCCAGCCCAACAGAGTTTCAGGAACTCCTGATAAAGGAATTTCCTCTCCTCCATTCTGACTGATTAGAATGATTATTGGCAGACCTTTGAAAGCTCTTCAAGTCAAGAGTTGTTGCAGACTCTGCTATCAACCTCATATATTTGATGCTAGTGACCTTAAGATATAAGAAAAGTACAAAAGGACAAGGCATTTAACCTTATAATTGTCTACAGGTTTCTATGTCTGCCTGTTGGATCCTTTTGTACTTTTTTCTAACATTTCATTTTGAAGTTCATTAATGACTTTCTGAAGTACAAATAAGCCACAAAAATGTAATGTCTGCAAAAAGACAACTTTCTTCTTCTAAGGAAAAGCAGATCAAAATAAAAGTTTTCTCATTTTCACAAAGTTAATTGTTTCATCATTGAAAAAAAAAATCTACAACCACAGTCTGCAATAAATATGTGACCCCTGCCGCATCTCAATTACGTTATACCAATCAGTGGGAGCTATCTTGGATAACTTTGCATGTTCATACCCACATACCATCCGTGCAAAGGCCCTGAACAGCCTCAAGCACAACATGTGTCAAGCAACAAATCTAAAGAGTCTCCACATGGCTGTTGATGTGCTGTGTTGTGGTGCTAAGCTTGTTGTGGTCTTGTTTCTTAAACCCTATATGGAATAGAGAATTGGTTGTAACGTGAAGTTCAGAGTAAAGATGGAGATGAGATTTTGGTTGGTGGTTGAGCGTGTTGGTTTGAGCCACAAAGCAGGAAGTGGTGACTTTGTCTCGTCTCTCTGGGTGGGAAACTTTGGCTGCCCCGATAAGTTCATAGTGCTGCACTCATCAATCAGAGAGCAAACAAAGTCTCTCAGCAACACTTTGCTGTGGCATGAGGTATATGGGGGGGTCAAGTCTCTCAGTCACATTTATGTCAAACTCCTTTCACCACTTTACATCCTTTTCCCTGCTGGTTTGACTCTTACTATGTTGTCATGTTTTCCAGAGCTGATCGCTGGGGTCCCGAGAGGAGCAAACAACTTTGGATATGTGAGTGTAAACATTCAGTTTCCTTAATCAATTTAAAAAATATGCAGAAAGGAAAAGTAAATCAGAATACATTTCTTTCATTTATGTCAATCTTAATTCTGAATTGGAAATTTTACAACATATTGTATGCATATTATATGCTTATGAGATCCTTCACAAAAGGACTAGAATACCACTCTTTGTGGGTACACAAATGCATCCAGTCTGTATTGAAAGATTTTGATGATACAATTATGTAAGTATCCAAACTCAAGAAATTTTAAAAATCATGCAATGCAAATCAATAGTTATTCAATTCTATTGACGTTCAAAAGTTGGGGGAAAAAAAGTAGATACAACTAACAAATAAATGTCAGACCTTTTTTTTTGAGTGAAAGGTTTTCTCTTCCAATTTACCACCACTGGGCGCTTAACATCCTCCTCCATGACAATCTCCAGGTCTGGAGTTAAGATGGTGTTCCTTCTCTCAGTCTGATCTTGAGATGTCTCGCAGGACTTGGAAATTCAAACAAGATTTCTTTTCAACTATTATTGGCTGCATGCTTTTACTAATCTCGTTCAGATCAAAAGATTTCTGCACAGAAAACTTACTGTTTCTGCAAAATTCCTAATGATGATATGATAATCTATAAAAGAGCAAACAGATATTTTCACTTTAAATGTGTTACTATAGCATTATGATGAGAATTAATATCAACTATGAATGTTTTTTTTAATGGTAAGATTACCTGGTGGTCACAGGACCTGCAGTAAAGTATTCTGCAGAAACTATTTGTCTTGAGACAGCAGCAGACATTCTAATAAGGCAACAAATGAAAGCAGCAAAAATACCTTAACAAAATCATTTTGATCTTTTGCACTGACTGAGCACAACGAGTTCTCAGCTCTCATGGACTAGAACACTACTATAATTAAACTTGCGCTGTTTCGTAAAAACATGCATCTGCGTTGTTAAAACAACACTGTGCATCTTTATGTAAACCTTAGTTTGTCATGTCTTCTTATGGGAACTTGTCCCCAGGGCTGGCTGTGTCAATCCTCCCTAATGACACTCAGTTTCCGCTGCATGTGGAGGGTGGTGACCCTACCTAACCCCACTAACCCTCCTCTACACACACATGACCCCCTAACCTGCAGTGCAACCACAGGACTCACCACACTTCACACACACACTGCGTGTCTTCTGTCTGGATGCTGAAGCCAAAACGTTTCTTCCTGTACAGACGTTTCACTTTGAACACCACCGAGGAGGCAGTTGTAGCTCACAGTAGGCAAACCAAGCAGGTAAACCATGTTTGAGTCGTGGTATTGAAGTGACTGTCGGGCCTGATCTGGTTTCCCCCGTGACCAATCTGACAACTGAGAGCAAAGAAAAGTTCATTTTCGAGCTATTGATTCAATATTTTTGTTTACACACCCTAATATGTCCGTAAGGCTATCCCTCTTTAGTGATCAGTGATTGGGTTAAGATGTATCCTGCACATGTGTGTGTGTGCCTAGCCCCTGGCTGTCTCCATGTGGTTGTTATTTTAGTTCTTATGAAGGAATTCTCAGCTTCCCCCCTCCGCCTCTCTATGTGACTGGGTTAGTAAAGGGGGAAGGAGAAAAAGATGAGGGGAAAACGGTAAAGGCACTCAGAGGATGGTGTTGGGGGAGGGCAGACAGCGAACATGGGCTTAGAATAAATAAAAACTTTTTTCAACTCTTTTTTTTTTCTCTCAGCATTTTTTGTCTGTCTGTTCATGAGACAAAGTGTTTACTCCTACTTTTTTTTATAGACAGTGGACAAAAGTTGACGCTTTAATAAATGTGCTTTATCGCATCTTGTGGTTTTCCTTTTTCATTTTAGGTGGCAATAATAAACTCAACAAATCTAACCTTCATCCAGAATTTCACAGGGGAACAGGTAAAAGCATCCACACTGCCCACACACCACACAATGTTGTACCAAAGTGGCAAAAATATAAATAATTTTACCATCAATCCCAGCAAATATAGATATTGATTTCTTTTTATTTGAATTAAGCTTGGATTAAGATCTAATCGATTTAGTTTAAAGTGCTATCATGTTGCTTCCCTCTCTGTGCTTCAGATGGCCTCCTATTTTGGTTACTCTGTGGCTGTCACTGACTTGAACAGTGATGGGTAAGAGGAGTTTCTCTTAATCATTTCAAGTACATTTCTTATATTCTTTTTCCTCAAATCTTAAAAATAAGTTTCTTCTTTTTTTTTTAGAATGGATGACATCCTAGTTGGAGCACCCCTCTACATGGAGAGGGAGATGGAGAGTAAACCCAAAGAGGTTGGAAGGGTTTACATGTACATACAGCTGGCTCCTCTCATTTTTTCCAAACCTGTTGCCCTTATGGGCACCTACATTTTTGGACGCTTTGGAACAGCATTAGCGCCTCTGGGAGACATCAACCAGGATGGGTATAATGGTATGTTGACTGTGCTAGAGAAATAATATTGTGAATTACATCTTAAATATAGATTTTAAAAATTTCCCACATGCTCATACATGTTAGACAAGGTTTATGTTTCGTGGTCAAGTTGATAACAGGGAACATGACTTTTTCTAATTTTTGTGCTGGCTGGACTGTTATTTCAGGAACTGAGGAAATCCTATCAGAGTCTTAGAGCTCTTCAGTCAATCAGGAAGTGCTGCAATGTAAGGTTGTTGTGTGTGAACTTGTTTCATCCTGTGACGATCAAGGCAGAGCCATATGTGTGTCTGTGTGTCGGGCTATTTTTACTCTACCAGATGTGCCCTACGATAAAATCATCTGGAAGTTTTTTTGTCCTGCAGCCCGCAGTTCATTCTTCTTGGAAATGTTTGTTTTATTCTGACATTGATTAGACTGAGACGCACAAAGCCTGGAGTTAACATGTTCCACTCACCTATGGCCTGTACACTATCTCTTTCAAAACAAATACTATAACGGTCACTATTTGAGATTATATATTTTTAAGTTATTCGTGGACAGCTTGTGTTGATGTGTGTGTCATCCTTTTTAACCCCATTAACCGAAAGATCAATATGAGTGGGATCAATACCCAAGCTTATTCTGAGTAGAAACATAAATCCCATTTGTTCTCTGTTACTATGTGACAGTCTCTGGAGGTGATGCAGCTGCAGCAACCTGGACAGAAAGCATATGTTGAAAAGTAATTTGATGAGCAATCATTGTTGTCTGTACATAATTTTATAATTTCGGATTATGAGACAAAGTTGCCATGGCAACCATGTGGTCAAGGCTTTCATCTGCGTGTTTTGCTAATGTCAACCGGCTGTTTAAGTCTACCTTCTCCAGTGTGTGTGTTTGTACATAATTACTGGCAGATCACTTTTCTTTCTCTGATGACTCCCAGCCTCCTTCTCCTCTTCTTTTCAGAGAGACATCATCATCATCACATTCCTGAGATGCTTCATAAACACAGATTCATACTTGTTATGTCAACTGTTGAAACTTTACAGTTTTTAACTATTTTGATTTGCCATGTGGCTCAGCTTGTTTATAATTTGTACAAACTAGCACTGGTTTTTCCGTCAACGTAGCTTGCAAAACGTTGGCTGGTTCCAGTTTGACTTACAGTCTTCTAGTGTTTGGTCTGAGTCCACACAGTGGGTGTTCATAAGATGCCTCCATTGTGTGGTACAGGATTGTGAATTGTCCATGTGTAACGTTCACATTATTTGAGACCTTTATTCTCTAGTAAGAATATTTTTATATAACTGTGAAGTTACAAGCACACCTACATGTACACGTGCAGTCTCCGCAGCACAAATAGACACACATCAGCTCATTTATACACTTGCATACACACATGGTTGCATTTATCCATCCTACCCCACAATCTGCTTCATGTGGAACCAGTTGTTTAGGCTGAGAGAGGGTGTCCAGAGACAAACAGGAAGTCTAGCGGTATTTGGACAGTCAAAGTAGTGATGACCACTTAAGTTCAGGGCATTGCACTTGATGGACATTGATAAGTCAAAAAGTAAGTCCTTAAAATCAATTTATGTAGTCATAAAATTGAAGGATTTTTGTATAGACACAGGTGCTTTTACGGACCATTGTTTATGTCTTGTCAGTTGTTCACATTATGGGAGAAGTTTTAAGTGTTTAGGCAATACTTCTAGTTTACTTAATGTAATTTAAGTCAGTAATTAGATCAATACAAACTTAAAATGTGCTCCCTCTTTAATTTAATTCAAACAAATAAAAGAAACCGCTTACATTTTAAATCATATTAAAAATCAAATCCTTTTTTTCCAATTAGTTGGAGCTAAATTCGCATGCTGGCTTTGTCAAATACCTTAAGTGGGTAAACATCATTATTCAAGTCTGTCTTTCTTTTAAGTTATTACTTTTAAATAACAAATGATTAAAGCAACTCTAAATAGGTCATTAAGCAGTAATTTATGAAAATAAATTAAAGCACCACCAGAAACATTAGAAGTGGTCAAATAAATACACAACATTCAAGATTCCTGGGGAATTAAAACAAATACAAATGTCACATTCTTTTATTTCTTGTTTAAAAACACACATTATTAAAGTCTCTGTTTAATAATATATACAGCAATTAAGTAAAAATGAAGTATCTGGTGGGTTTTATTAAGTTTGGAGTTAGCAGTTCTCAACCAATACTTTCTAGCTGAGGATCAGGTGGATGCCTAAAAATGAGCAAGAATCATTTTGAAGTATGATTATAACATAATCATAGATGAGACTTAAATGACCACAACAGTCATTATTAAAAAAAGTTCACTGAAAACTAACTTAATTTAATTTTTTTCTGTCAATTTGCTTTCATTAAAAAAAATAAATGCTTTTTTGAGATGGTTGTCATATTTAGCCCATCCCCATCAGAACTGAAAAAAGTAAAAAGTTGTCCACAGGTTTTAGGGGATGTTTTCAGTCCCTGTTAGTCTACATGTGTATACAGCATATATGTGCATGTAAATTTCTGTGCTGCATTGCACTGCAGCAGACAGCCACAATGGCACCAATGGTGGGTTAGGTGTCTTCCCCAAAGACACTTAGGCATGAGCCTAGTGGGAATCGAACCGGTTTCTCCCAGTCTGAGAACAGACATTCTACCACTGAGCCAAAACCTTCTCATTATATTTACCAAAAAGAACTGTGGGAACAATATATAGACAAGAATAGTTTTATTTTTACATTTTAATTACCTTTGTGATGTTTTTTCTTATGTTCATATGTTTTCCGCTGCATTGCTGCATCTCAACATTTGACCAGTCCATCATTACTTTAAGTTTGTGTAAAACTTTCTACTGTCTAAATTTGATCAAATATGCCAGATCTGAACTGCAGAAAATTGACTGCTCATTTATCAATCACTTTAAAACAGCCAGTGGAAACCTTTTTTTTCCCAAGTCTAGAAAAAAGTAAAGCGCTGTTCAAAGTAAATATAGGGGATTTTTTTAGGTTCAAAGGTAGTTTTAACTTTTACATGCACACATGCACAAATCTAGAACAATGTGGTAAGACATTCTTTGGATGAATAACTAAACTAAATAAATCTCTACCAGAATGACAGAAAGAACAAATATGTTCACAACGCAGAAGTTTTGGCGGTTTCTCAGTTGAAAATAGTGAAACATAAGCATCCATTTTAACAGCCCTGACATGCTAGGTGTCCAACAGAAATAGTTTTTTAATGTATATTGATGATTTGATAGAAGACATTAGAAGCTTGATGACTTCTGCCGTACAATGTATTATCTGCCAAATGCTACAGCATTGGTTGAGAAAGGCTTCGCAGTTCAAATGGGCAGCAGTCCAAAACATACTATAAAAGCACTCCAGAAATGTTTGAAGATAAAGTCAGATATTCTGTCTCGGTTAAATTGCCTTTTTCTGTCTGAAGATATGCTAATGCCAAGACAAAAAAATTTTTTTAGGAAAACTAGAAATTTCTGCTCTGAATGTCTGGCAAGAAATCAAACAGCAGGATCTCCTTGATTCAATGAGATTAATCATTTTAGCATTTAAAAGTCCTTTTCTTTTAAAGGGATCTAAATAAAAGTCTTTCTTGCTAACTACTTTTCTTAAACAACTTATTCAGTTTCTTCTGAACTTGAAACTATGTTTTTAACAAAGGTCAAGATGATAAACAAATCTACAAAGAAAAAAGAATGGACTCAATTTAAGCAAGTAATGTAATGACAACGCCTCAGTTTAAAAGGTCAAGCTCTTATCTGTCTCACTTTTCTTTTCCTTTATACTGAATGTTTTTGTCTGCTTCTGTCTCAGAGGGGCCCTTAAACTCAGTGATGTCTAAAGCATGCATTTGTGTGTCACCCCTCAGATGTAGCGGTGGGCTGTCCATTTGGAGGCGAGGACCGTGGAGGAAGAGTATTGATCTTCAATGGTAAAAAAGAGGTATTCCCGAAAGGTCTGAGGCTAACCCAGGAGCTGAGGGCTGCTCAGAGGCATGGTGCAACTGTCCCTGGGTATGGATTCACCCTGAGGGGAGGACAAGATCTGGACAGCAATCAGTATCCTGGTAAATACGTGCAAAATAAAACTCTCATGTGCTCAATTTCCTCGTGTTATAATCCAAATTCCTTCTCGGAGTTGCATTCTTTCACCTCCTGACTGTTTTTTAGCTCTTCTTTTGTTCTTGGCCTCAGCATATTTTCAGTCTCCCATGCACTCCTTAACCACCATTCCATGTTCTTCCTACCGTTTCCTTTCCTACTGTTTTCTGGTAAAATCATCAGTCGTAGGTATGGGGATCTATGCCGTGAGCAACAGCCGCATCCAGTCTTTAGGGATTATGAGAAGTAAGAAGTATAATAATACATTATCCATATGTCCCGGCTGCCAGGGATTCATACCTCTTCTTCTTTGTCCTTTAAATTATTAGCAGACAAAACAGCACAAAAAACTTACGGCAGATACACTGAAAACCTTCAACATTCAAAACTCATATATTTTAGAAAAGCAACACTAGAAAAAAAATTAATAACACTTAAATACCAGAAGTGGGATTTTTTTTTAGCTATTTATATTCAAAAGTTTTTAAGTTATCAAAAACAAAAATCTATTTAAAACAAGGTTGTTTGTAAAATTGCTAGGAGGTTTTTTTTTTTACCCTATTTTCTCCCTAATTTAAAGTCACTTTGCTCTCAGAATAACATTAGCTTTGTGTTGCCGCAAGTTGGGCTGGTGTGGAAAATGCATTCAGTTTTATTCTTTCCTCTTTTTTTCCTTTCATACTCATTTTGTTCCTTTTTATCCTCTCAGTTTGCTACAATAACAGATTTATTCATTCTACAAACAACACATCAATGGAAAAAGACACACAAGTACACAAAAGTTCACATGCGTGGCTTGTGATCCTTTTCTCTGGCAAAGGGAGAGTGTGTGTTGAGCATGTGCCAAGCTGTAGGTCAAAGTCAGATCGGAGCAGGCCCAGTGCAAATCAAAAGTAAAAACATTGTACAATGAATACACAAGGATTACAGGTTCAAAACTCTTCCCAATGGAGCCCCATTGGGAGGAGGAGGCAGACTAAAAACTCATGGGTGGCGGGGTGTTCAGCCAACACATACATTCTGTATAAACACACACAACATGGGGAGCTCCCATCGTCTGTCATTAGAGAGCCAGTTGACGGAAGTGAGACACTCACACATATGTCGTATGCAGGGTAGTAAAGTTGCACTGTTCAAAGGAGCCATGGATGTTTGATCCGTGTTACAAGAGGCTTACTCAGACGTCTGGGAGGCCTGGTAGAGGAGCCACATGCTTCCATCAAAGTTAAATGTCATTAGTGTACTGCTAAAGGAAACCAAGGACGATTGCTAAGCCCCTGTTTTCAGCCTCAGTGGACTTTGTATCTAAAGATATCTTCATTTATTGGCTGTTAGGTTGAGAGAAAAGCATAGTAACCAAAGGTAGGATGGAAGAACAATGAAATGTATCATTTTGTTTGAGACATTCGATTGGTGGAGCTACCTGTTTATCAGAAACTTGCTTTAGAATAAATCTCACTTTCTCCTTGAAAATTAAAGGTCAAAAAGGTTTACTGGTTGTTTTGATTTTTTTTTTTTTTTTTTTTTAGAAACCTAGGCTTTTAGGATTTGGAAGTTAACTGCACTCAAAGGTCATTATCCCAGCCATTTGGCTGGCAAAAAGGTGTAAAATTTATTACAGGGATCACATCTGTTTAGAAGCTTAGTTGCAAATGTAATTAAACGTATATCTTTTTTTTCATAAACTTATTTAAAGAGTTGAGCAGATGTCGGCCTTTTGTGTTGCATTTTGCTGTGTTCATAGAATTTACTTTACTTTTTCTTTTAGAAAGTCACTTTTTATTGTCATGTCTTTGCCACGTTTGTAATCTTTCCTGGCCTGAATTGGACAATTTCCTCCTAATCCCAAGCGTAAGAGCAGTGTGTCCTGAACAATTTTAATATCCAGAAGATGATTGAATATCTCCCCAATCCCTGCATATATATTTCCATGCAATAAGAATTTCTCCACTTGTCTTTTAAAACTCCCTCTTTTCCACTGAGTGCCATTGACCCTTGGCCTTTCATCATCAAGGCCAGTCCCCCTGCAGCCAAAAAGCAGAAAAGGCAGACAGCCAAGTGACAGCTTGACAGTCTGTCTAAACTCTGGATGGAGGTTGTTTTCACAGTCCAAAACAGACACCATCAACTAATGCAGCTCAGTTACTCAGTCTGTACTAGCACATACGCCCATAAAGGTTTCAATCATTTGAGAGTGGATAAGCATTCACCATAGGGTCTCTATGCACCTCAAATCAACAGGCTGGGCAAGTTTTCCTACGTGCGAGGAAATAGGATTTACATGCAAAGGAAAGCATGTCGTTATTTGATTTAGCTTCTGATGCAGCCATGTGTGCACTTACACACTCACTCACACTTAACCTCAATGGTACCCTCTACTCAAACCAGTCTCATCAGCATTTAGCGAGCAAACATTGGCATTAGAAAAAGCAGAACATACATTGGTCATACTGACTGATTTGCGGCAGGAGTAGACATACAACTGTAGGCTATACAACGTCAGCAGTGAGGTGGACGAAGGAATTTCGATTAGTTGGTGGTCCTCCAGCCACAGCTAAAAAACCCACCTTGCTTCTGATTACTTTCACAGATTGCATTTTAAAGATAGAGTAGATTATTCTCTCTATTTGTTTCTTTCTGGCTCCAAATTCTCTCTTTTTCCTTTTCTCCCTTAGCTAGGAAACAGCATTCTTTTTTTTTTTCTTGAGCAGCATCTCACTCACACAATAACGCATTAAGAAAAAGTAAAACACTGAAGGAAAAGGGATCAGGCCTAAACGGTTGATGCCGGTGTTTCAAGGGGACTCAGTGACTGCAGCCAAAGGCAGAAACAGATGTGCTTCTTTTAGATTTAATTAGTTTCTTTCCTTTCAAATATGCAAGAAAGGCACAAAAGACAAATGATAAGCAAAGTTTACCAAAGCACTCTTTCATTATTTTATTATTTTTAAACAAAGTACTCTCCCATCTAGTTTCCATCCTTCTAGAATGAAAGCCCAGAGGAGTTTTTTGGGTCAGTTTAAAAAGTAGTTTATAAGTTGCTCTCAATCTATAAAAATAAGACAGAATCAGCAATCGGAGAAAATTCTTTCTCAGTATCACAAAGTTAAACTTTCTTCTTTATCAAAGCTTCAGTGGCTTGCACCCAATAAGGATTCTTTTCAGTTTCACATTGTTTCACTCAGCACTTCTCTGTACCCAAGTTTGTCTGTGTGTGTGTGTGGCTTCCATTGGTATTTGTCCCCAAACCACAACCATTAAATTTAGTCTGTATTTTAAACTTTTGGAGCCAATTAAAAGAGTACGCTCATTGCTGAACCCATAAAAACATTAAAAATCCAATGTAGATGAAATCTGGTGCTGCTTACAATTAAGATTCGCTGCTGCTCTGGTTGTTGGGAAATGTTGTTGTTTAAAACGCTGATTGGAACGATGTGAACTTGCTAATGGCACAGGAATGCTGTGGGGTGTCCCAGTCTCACAGGCACATATTTATCCACGCTTGCACGATTTAAAAAAAAGACAAAACAATGGATTATTATATGTTTAGATAGGAAAAAATTGTTTGAAGGGGGTTATGTTTGAGAGGAAAACCATGATGATATCGAAACATAAGTTCTGCATCATGGTGCAATTGTGTGTGTGTGTGTGTGTGTGTGTGTGGTTGTGTATTTGTGTATGAGTGTTTATTACATGTGCAAAGTCTGTGTTTAATGAAGATTGCTGGAGACTTTGAAATCAGTCCCATCTGTTCCATTCTTTGAAGCCCGCTGTTTTCCGTCTCTTGCTCTCTCTGCAGATCTGATCGTGGGTGCTTTCGGTGCCGGCGAGGTGTCAGTGTACAGGTAAAACACTCACAGCTAAATTACTCCAACTCAAGTTTGTCCCTATTTGAGCCTCACTTTTACAATCTGTTAGATATTATTTCTACAAGTTGTCAAATCTGTGCATGTGTGCACAGGTCTCGGGCTGTGGTGTCAGTAGAGGCTTCAATGGTCCTGACGCCCAGAATCTTGAATCCTGAAGATCGACAATGTTTCCTGCCTCAGACAGATATCAAGGTTACCTGGTAAAATGAACAAATTTGATATTAGATTCTTCACAATCTTAAGGATTTTGAAATATCACATATGAATTTTTTTTAACGCTGTTGTCACAGTAGCTCTTAAGATTTAACTTTTTACTTACCATTATCGCAGTAATCATGCAGCAAGGAATCAAATTCAAGAGTATTATGCACTAATAAATATGCATTCCTTTGGTTTAGAAAAGGCAAGATCAGTTTTATGAAGCTTTGAATGTATGCTGGAATATCTTGGCTAATTGTCTTTGTGCATTTCCACAGTGGTGAGTTTTTGAAGACAAATCTATTGAGACATATTTTCAAAAAGGAGGAAAGAATGAACAAAACAAAAATTCTGTTATTCTCACTCTTTGTCCAACTGGCTTATGCCACTGTTAGGATGCACTAACTCTGCAGATTTATTATGTATCCTGATACACAAGAATTCACTTTTTGTGGGAAAAAAAATCATTTAAACACCTGGACATATTTGTTTTTGCATTTCAAAAGCCTTGCAATTTCCTAACAGTTTTTGTGACTGACTTCCTCTAATGGTTTTATGTGACAAAACATCTGCGCATCTAGTTACTCTTGGCAAAGTTTCTATTGAGATTTTTGATTTTCTTTGCTTTCAACTGTGGAGATCACATAACTGAGCACAAAAAGATACAAGCAGAATCAGAAGAAACATAATAAAAGCTCTAAATAAAAAAAGGAGCATCTAAACCAAGGGCCGTTGTGGGACTGTTTAGCTATTTAGATCAATAAATATATAAAGATGGAATTACCAAAGAGGATGGAGTAAAACTTAACAAAATAAATGGGGATGAATTAATTTTTCACCCCATGTGTAGTTGAAGAAAAGTGATACTTTTTGAATCTTCTGAGTTAAATAGCAGATGGCGTGTTAAACAGAATGAAGAAAAGACAAAAACTTCTGCTTTTAGTTCTCTGGCTACATCACTGAGGTGGGGAGGAAAAGGAGCTTTCTATTCAAGTCCACTTGATGAGAGAATTTTGGAGCAGCCGAGAAATTTTGAGGAGCTATTGTGGAAATCCCCAGGGGGTCTGTTGAAATTCTGTTTGTGATGTTTAAGAAGTACAGGCAAGAGGTATTAGGCTGATCTCCTTTGACAAACATTCCTTTGTCTCCACTAAAACAAAAGTCTGAAAGAAACAGTGTTTCAACTTCCTTCTAATGAAACGTGCAGACAAGTGGATCCAGCTTAAAATGACATGCCACTAAAAATAAGAACCTCTTTCAATTTTTTTTCATACTACTGTTTTTAATTAATCCCTAAGTTGCAGACATTGTCGGATTTACGTATAAGTTACCATCCCAATCAAATCCAAGCTAAAAAAGAAAACCTCAGAAATTTCTAAAAGATTTCAAAGTGCCAATTCTCTCTGAGACTGAAGGTGTAAAAAGTTAATTGTGGTTTAAGAGTTGTAGATGACTAATGAGGCTTTCCAAAGCGATGAATTCCGGATCTGCAAAATAAATCCGTCTCCTTAAATGCTCAATGAAATAGTATCCAACATAAACCTTATAATTATCAAATCATGCTTAACACAGAAAGACATGACAAATATTTCACCCCTGAGTTTTAGACCTCATTTCATGATATGTGTGTTTGTCCATGTCTCTGGTATTTTTAATGGAGCAGTCTACTAAAAGAACAAACTCGTAATGCAGGAATTTAGATTCACAAAGCTCTGCAATTAATTTGAAACCTAGTCATTCTGTTTGGATAGTATTTGTTTGTATGAGAAGGAGATCGGCTTTGAACCACCAGGGGGTGAGTTTGGTTGAGGGAAACCTGTATGAAGGTTCCTGCAACTTCACCGCAGTCTGTGGTCTTAACTTGTAGCTGGAGCTACTACGGGAGACATGAACTCGGCTAGATGCCATTGTGGTTTCTGCCTAGTGATGTGTGAGTATTGGCTGTGAGCAAAAAGAGAACAGGGTTCAAATCCGATCAATCCTGAGCACTAAACTGTGTGAATTTCATCAAAACAAAACTGAGCTTTTTCAAATAAACCATCATTACATTTTGGTTGGTGGTATGGAATCATAGAAGATTTAGGTCACACACAATCAGAGAGTCAAACAGCAGTGAAACTAAAGCATATAAGTATTTGTGTTTTACAAGAGTGGGGATTTGGGATGTTTTAGCTGTTAAGCTGCAGAAAGAACTGGAAACAAGCAGAATGGAAGATAACGTTTCTTGTGTTTTACTTGTACATGAAAGTCTCATCGTAAACCATCTTGTTTCCTGTGAAATAAGCCGTTACCCAGCAGTCTTTAACCTAAGGGGTTATTTAACAATACTGACTGTTGTTCTCATATCTTTTCCTTTTAGTCAAAAAATTCTTTAAACTTTGGCTTGAGGAAGTTTTTCGATTTTTGATCAAAGTAGAAAAAATGTATCATATGACTTTACTATTTTTTCACTCCGGACTTTTTCATTTCAATCCATTTCTTGTGAAAGAGTCATTGGTTGTAATTGGAATGATGCAATAGATTACACATAGTTATGAATCACCATTAGGAAGTAACCAAAAACAAATCTCTGGATTTACAGTTGAAGTTTTTCAGCATGAAAGCAACAACTTTACTTCATTAGCTCTAAGAAATTTGATCAAATTTGCTCACATCTTGTTTTAACTGCTGATCACATCTTGTTTTGGCCTTTTAAAGAGTTCTGAGTAATTTTCCTTGCACTAATTTGATTCCATGTTTTATAACGTGGTTGCAAATTGAGATCACACACAGTCCAGGGATGGATAAAAATACAAAAAATGGTCCGAAGAAAAGGAATAGTCAGCAGGGTAAGCACATAAATCAGATCTGGTTATAATAATCATTTTAAAAAGGATTTAGCACATTCTGCTATCCAATCTTTTTACTAAACAAAAGAAAAGCACTTGCCAAATAACTGCTTTCTAGGCCAAGTGAAATGCTGGAGGAAGTCACAATAAAAGCAAAAGCTCTTTGCACTTGATTGCATCAAAGAAATCCGGATTGGTTTCTGTTTTAACATCAAAAGTCAATCATAATAAAAACTTGACTTTTCACTGCCCTGGCAGAAACTTTTATGCAAGTTTGTTCTGTATGTTTAATCTCTCTTCTAATCTTTCTTCTCTAAAGTAATAGACCTCTAATCACATGTCATAAAGGTGTGTGGGTCTAGGTTTTATGGGGGCTGTTCAAATTAGGCTCTAGGTAGCATGGAAAGAGATTTACTATACAACTATATGCCTCACAACCATGTGTTGGCTGGTAGGGCACAAGAGTATTTTTAGGAAAACTGTTGAGAGTAATGACTAACCAGGGGGTCATTTCTGCACAGCATGTACTTAACACAATGTGCTTATTAAAGTCACACCCCATGCAAAACTATTAAACCCATCTAAAACATACTAAAATTAAAAAAATATTGAGAGACTCAAACTCAACAGAGCTTTTTATTTGTGCAAAATATTCAATATATCAAGTAAAACCACATTTCCTCTGTGCATATTTTGACTTTTCCTGGTTCGATTGAGCTTAGAATATCTAACTGGAACCCTAACAACCAAAGTGCTCCCCTTTTTTGCATTTAGGTTGTTAGGACATACAGCATAAGAAACAATCGCAGGAGGTCAATAGCTTCATGTTTTAATAAAGGAGTTAAGAACTGTACATTACATTTTTAGAGCAAGTGTCCAAGTGTGTTGACCACTTGCCTTGGCTTAAATTATGAGGCGTGAACACACAAAAAATACTGTTACATAGCGTAGTGTAGAGCTAAATAGAGGAAATGCAGAAATGTTTCCCAGTCTCCCATGTCTGTGCTTCTAATAGCGGGGCCTCTGTGGTAATTTCCACTGCCACCCAGAGCACAGGAAGGAAGTAATGCCTTGTTTAGATGCCGTTTATTTACTTAGTGATAAAGTCTACTTCTGTTTATGATCTTGCTGTAATTTTTTTAGCTTAACCTTTGGTAAAATTTGCTTTAAATTACCAAGTAATCTAGAAAGACTACTGATTTTTGGTGTAAATTTATTACACAGCTTATGCTGGTTGCATGTGGGATGAGTTTTCAATAAAAGTGCAAAATTAATCTTGTACATCATGCTAACTCTGAATCTGTGTCTCTCATTAAACTCTACATCCGTAGTCTAAAAGTGGACGTGTGTGCAGAAGTAAGCGGTGTGGGGATCCCCGGTTCTGTTGGTAAGCAGATGTCATTGATGCTTATATAACATATTTTGGGGGAAAGGGAAGCAACAGGGAAAACACAGACAGAGATGGAGAGAAAAGCTGGAGACGTCACACTCCTTATTAGAGTTGCCTACTAGTGAACTAATACCCTACTAGTCAGACAGAGCAGCTTTTTTCAACCAGTGTTACGCGGCACACTAGGGTTCTGTGAGAGATCGTCAGGTGTTTCTTGGGAAATGATCCTATTTCACTTCCTACGGTGATCTGGATCTGCCGGTGGCTAAACATGTTAATATGGAAAACAAGATGCAAACCTTTCAACTTTCTAACAAAGTGCTCATTATGATAGGTGGTTGCATAAAAATGAGCTTTTGATTAAGTAATTAAATCATTAATTTGTATAGAGAATTGTTTTTAACATCTTTGGTTGGTGGTGTGCCTCAAGATTTTTTTTTATGAAAAAATGTACCTCTGCATGGAAAAGGATGAAAAACACTGAGTCAGAGAACAAAAATGTCAAAGAAAAGACTATAAACCACAGACGGTGGAGGTATCCGCAGTTTCCACAACACCCATACAGTGCTCTCTACTGTATAAATATAACACCAGACATTGTATATTAATAATCTACGTAATTGTGTCAGATTGGCAGACATCTCAGTTTTTGCTCAGTAAATTAATTCTCTGTCTATCTTTTGTCCAGATCTGAAGGCCGAGTTGCAGCTAGATTGGTTAAAAGGTACCAAGGGTGGACTCAGGAGAATTTTGTTCTTGGATACCCAGCAGTCTCAACACACAGGACTCCTGCAGCTCGGTTACACTCACCAGCATGCATGCCTGAGCTACATGATTTATCTGAGAGTAAGTGAATCCCAAGTAGCCTAAACTAATATCCTAAATATGTAACTTTGTGGGTTAATGACAAGTGGATATCTCTTCCCCTTGCTTTCCAGGAGGAGGATGAGTTTAGAGACAAACTCACCCCCATCTCACTGGCCCTAAACTACAGCCTGACTACACCAATACATGATCAAATCCTCCCACCTATTCTCAACCAATACAGCAGCACATTTCTTCAAGAACATGTGAGTGCACAGAACATCTGGATACACACTGTATGTTTTAGAGCAAGAACAATTCAAGGTTTTTACCTGTAGAAATGTAGATTATGAACCAGTTCCCGTTTTAAATCCCTTCCAAACATGTATTCCATTAGAGATGTAATAGTTTTGAATTTATCTGCTTTTTCTATCTGTCTCTGTGCTGCTGTTTTTCTTCTGGGAAGTCAATCAATTTTATTGCATCTAGCATTAAAATTCTGTTTCTTCTCTCCTGAAAACTTCTCTTGAGTCAAAATTTGGCAAACATAATGGTATAATAATTTTGTCAAAATCTCTTTCAACCTCTTGCTATTTGTAGTTCAAACTTATTTGTCTACTTCAATAATTGTAATGCCTACCTACTAATATTTCAGTGACTACTAAAAAAGAAATAGTTCTCAGATTCATGAGAATATGGCATTAAATTGATCTGTCATTGAACTTCTGGAAAGAAACTTTTATGATGGAATTTTCAATAAAGCTGAAAAGTAATCATGACAAAAATTAAGAAAAAGAAAACTATGTGCTAAAAGTCAGCTTTGATCAAACTAAACATTAAAAATTAATTGTTAAAAATATTCAACCCTAAGAGAAAATACACTCTTTTTGACAGTACGTCTTTTTAAAGGATTAGTACAAATACCTATGAAGACTTTATACTTTACCATTCCTGTGGTTTAATCAGTTTTTTTTGGATTCTTGTTGTTATTTTCCATCTGATTACTATCCAGGAAACTTATTTTAAAATATTTTGGTCTGTGAACTACCTATTTACTGAGAATAGATTAATGGTTGTAAAAGTTCATAATTATTTAAATTAGACCTTATTTTGAGAAAAAAATATATTTTCTTAATAAAATCTACGTGTGCGTACCTTCAGTGTATACACAAAATATCCTTACCAACTGTCTCATGGGAGTTCTTTGATTATATTTTAAGGTTTTTTTTTTAATGTTTTGGTGTACTTTGAACATGTCCGCTCTATATGTGGTTGTGTGCCCCTTTTTCCTTTCAGGCTTACATCCTGTTGGACTGTGGTGACGACAATATTTGCATCCCTGAGCTCCAGCTCTCTGCCAGCATGTAAGACCCAAACAATCATGCCCTCCGACCTCAACCTGTAAACACTCAACACTTCGGACATGCAAATGCACACACACGTAAACATTGCTCAAACAAAGAAAGTATGTCTGTTATTTCTCAAACAATGAACAAAGTTTACTCTGGAGTTGCTCACGTTATGAACCCATTTACTCTGTGATTGCGTGACTTTTTGCGTATGAGCCAGCAAAGTCCTTCAAGTGTTTCCAGCTGGATGACATCCTCATGGCAAATTTGTATAAAACCTTTTACCATTCATTGACAAACATGGACAGACACTGTTTGGAATTTTGTTGGCATTTGGAGAAATGTATTTTATATCAATTGAGTTCCCAAACTTAATGCTTTACAAAAATTATGACCACTTCTATACTGCAGAGAATCTATCCTGGTATTTTTCTTACTTTGTTTTTTGATTAAATCTATAAATGCAGGGATCAGACTGAGCTGGTGATTGGAGATGACAACCTGGTCACGCTAATCATCACTGCGGTGAACCGAGGAGAAGGAGCTTACGAGACAGAATTGCACACACTGATACCACCAGAAGCTGACTACATTGGAGTGGAGCGGAGGGTGGAGGTAAATATTCACACATTTAGCGCATGCTGCCAATTTGTCCCAAATCAGATGCTCTGGCTTGTTATCAAAGACTAGTGGAGTTGGATGCTGAAATAGTGCAATAAAACTAGCACAGTTGTGTCATCATGGTTGTGGCCAAGTACCAAACAAGTAGGTGAGCTATTCGAGGTCGCAATTAGAGAGCAGTATCACATCCTGTTTGGTCTTTGTGGTGTGTCTGTTTGACACAATTAAGAAAAGGATATCAGCAGGATATGCTTTACTGGCAATATCCCAAAAGCCCCTATTATGATTTACAAGCTACATTAGTGACCACAGTAATGGATCGGGTCAACATGTGTATGTTTGTGTGGATGTATGTGTGTGTATTTGCGTGCATGTAAGTGCGTGTGCTAATGAGTGTAGAGTAGGGTTATTTGATTAATGATAATGTTTCTGTCAGAGCATTCATCACTCTTCCTCTCCTGTCTTCTACCTCCTACTATTATTTCCTTCCAGTTTCAGTTTTACTTCATGCTTTTTTGTTTCAATACTGCTTCCTATTTGAGATTTGATTCAATGTTTTGCCATAATTTTTAAAGTCTCCATATTCTCCTTTTAACTCTTTTTTTTCTCTCACCTTAGTCTCTCTCTCAACTAAATTGTGAGTACAAAATGATCAATGAGTCGAGGATGGTGGTGTGTGACCTCGGGAACCCAATGGTCACCGGGACAGAGGTTAGTTCTGACACATCTAAACAAAAACACACATCTTTCTCAGTAAAAACATTCTCACTAAGATGGTGCTGTTACCTCTCATGTGTGATTCACACTGATGGATGGTTTCCAGTGATTACTGATCATCACCTTCGCCCTTATTCCACTCTCTGACTTTCATAGCTGAGGCTCACACACTACTTGTGTATGCGTGCGTACTAATAATCCACTTAAGTCCCGAATGGTTGACAGATGCAGGAAGTCGTGGCTTTGTTAAGTAAAGAGTGGTCTCTTCCGACATGAAATTCTACCTCTCTGTCCACACATTGGCTACAAAGCGTGTCACAAAAGAGAGAGGTTTTTTTTGAAAGATTGAAGGCCAAGGTGCATTCATGCACTGGGGGTGACACACTGCATTCTGATTAATCAATTATGTAGTAATGTTTCACAGTTTTTTGTGAAAGGGTGCATAACAAGGCATGTGAAAGGGACAAGGCATGTGCATGTGTGTTTATGTGCTCCCCAGCAGTCCAGATGTTTCCCATATTCAGCTCTCCTCTTGCCCTGTTCAGGAATCCATGAGCTTATGCAGAACATACCTCCACAACCCTTAGCCCCCCATTAGACCTCGACTTCTATTGTGCAACTAAATAGTTCTGATCACCAAAGTTCATTCATTGTGCCACATGACACAGCTGTGGCGCCTCACTAAGCAGACTGGTCATGTTAGAAAGTACAAGTGAAGAAAAACAGATTTAGACCCATCTGCCAGCTTGTCTCTGACTAAGTTTTGTCCTTTTTTCTAAATATTTCAAGTTCTTAAATGGTTTTAAAAACTAAGACACACCCTGTTAGTAAAAACATAGTTTTATTTTAATACAAATCTTATTTTGTTTCGGCTCTCTGCAAAAACTGACCGTTAGTTTACTACCACATCTCTATCTTACTGTCATGGTCATTAGCAGTAGCGTTAATCATATAAACACATAAAAAATTGTCAGAACATCATAAAATCATTTCCCAATTCTTACTTTTGTGCAATTGTGTCGCTCCAGCATCAATTTATGCCACAAAATCACTCCCATCAGGATCTTATCATTTTGCCTTTTGGTTGCACATGTTGCCAATTACAAAGCTACTCATTGAACTTTCATATGGACAGCAACTGTTTTGTTTTCATTTTTTCTTCTAGTGGCACCACAATGGTGCCTAAACAACTTCTCTCCTCATCACCTCAAGACAAACCACTCTTTCCTATTGTTATCCTGGTTAAGCTGAATTATGGAGAAACACGCAATGGGAGTGACAAACAGATGCTGAGTCATTAGCCAAAGGCTGAATCAGCGGAATTATTTGGGCTAAAAATAAGATGAACACAAAGGTAGATTTTTATAGATGCCTTACACCTGAAGAAAAGTAAATATAACAGTTCAAAGACCCCCCGTTGGTTAGCATTTCTGTGACAGACGTAATTCCTCCTTCTTTCTCAGTGACAAGAATCTAATGGTGACGACTTTCCTCTGAACGGCACATTTGGTGCCTGTTTCTTTAGATCTTCCCAGCCTGGCTTTTCTCTTCCTGTTTCTCTAATGTGTCTCATAAAGAAGGTTTGACTTTGTAGTCCTGCACCCAGCCAGACTCCCCCACAGGCCTGGCTCTTGAAGTTTTAGTACGAGTCTGCATGCTGTCATTTCCCTCACTGGACCATGAGCTCGACCTGTTTTTTAAATGGTGCTCACACACGTGTCATGAACATACACTACCTCACAGCAGATAGCAGGCAAACTTCTTCATGTGTTTTAAGTTAGCAAGGATGATAGAACATCTAAACGGAGCAGAGACAAGAAACTTCACCTGTTTTTTTTTTCTAAAAGAATGTGTGTGAGTTTGTTTTTTCTCGAATCTAAGAATCTTGTTGTTTTATCCTTGCATGAGCTCTCACACACACAAAACTATGATACTGTAACCAAGAATTAACCAGAGGCGATCTGTTTCACAAGAAATTTATTGTCTATTCTTAAACATGCTAGTCATTATGTTTCTTTTAATGTCCAGATGTGTGTGGCTGATTGCGTATCTCATACTGCCCAAGTTATAGTCTCGTAATACGTGTGTTGTTTTAAATGTGTTCATTCTGATTTTCTATTCCTTTCATCCTCTCTCTCAGCTATCTGTGGGCCTGAGGTTTTCCATCCAAAGGCTGGAAGAAGCCGGGCCAAAAATCAGCTTTGAGCTACAAATCCACAGGTGACACATCTGTCAGCACTCATCCAAACCCCCCAAACCGCCAAACCTTCTCCATCACACACATAAACACAAAGGAGCTGTTTGTGCTTTTTTTTGTTATCCATGTAAATATCATTCTCTCTGCCCTGATCCTGTTGCTGTCTGTGGTCTCATGAAGCAAACCACAAAAATAGACTAAGACAGATTGCTCAGAGGAACCCCAGACTAAAAAAAGAGTTTCACATAAAATGCTTACTGTTTGTATTATTGCACTAAATCCTACACATCAGAGGACACAGTTTTGTATCGAGGGAGCCATAACTGCACTCAGCTGAACATAGAAGTATAGTTTCATTATGTGGACCTTTCGAGCTTTGTTTTTAGTAAAACTTCAGCTCACAGCAAGAGCAGGGAGCAAGCACGATGAGATCCATTATAAAAAACTACTTGATAATGTTTGCTTATGTCGCCCTTGTGACTTTTCGGTAAAGTAGTTTTTTTAAAAAATTAATAAATCATAGGAAATAAACTGTGAAACGGTAGTTCATAAAAAATGTGTAAAATATTAACTTAAAGTAAATGAAGATTAAATAAATACAAAATTACCAAACAAAATTGTTAGTTGCAATTATGAGCTGGTTTTTCCTGAAATATATTTTTTTAAATCATACTGTATTAATCTCTCATGGGGAAATTTCTGTGATGCATTGCACGTAGCAGGCAGCCAATGATGGTACGAATGGTGGAAGAAACTGGGGTCCAGGTATCCACTAAATGAATATAATGATTATAATTGATATATATATATATATATATATATATATCAATTATAATCATTATGATGATGATTGTCAAAACATCATTGGACAATGATGTTGGCAGATGACCTTGTGATCTTTAGTGAGAGGAGAGAAGAGTTGGAGGAAAAGCTGGAGAGATGGAGGTTTGCCCTAGAAAGAAGAGGAAGGAAGATTAGTCAGAGTAAGACAGAGTACGTGTGTGAATGAGAGGGATCCAAATGGAAAAGTGAGGTTACAGGGAGAAGAGATAAAGAAGGTGGAAGATTTTAAGTACTTAGTATCAACAGTTTAAAGCAATGGAGAGTGTGGAAAAAAGGTGAAGAAGAGTGTGCTGGCAGGCTGGAATGGGTGGAAAAAAGTATCACATGTGATGTGTGATAGAAGAGTTTCAGCTAAAATGAAAGGGAAAGTGTACAAAACCTTGGTGAGACCGGCCATACTGTTTGATCTAGAAACAGTAGCACTGAGAAAAAGACAGGAAACAGAGATGGAGGTATCAAAGATGAAGATGCCGAGGATCTCTCTGGGAGTGACCAGGATGGATAGGATTAGAAGTGAATATATCAGAGGAACAGCACATTTTAGAGGTTTTGGAGATAAAGTCACAGAGGCCAGACTGAGATGTTTTGGACATGTGCAGAGGAGAGAGAGTACATCGGCAGAAGGATGCTGGGTTTGGAACCACCAGGCAAGAGGCCTAGAGGAAGACCAAAGAAAAGGTTCATGGATACAGTGAAGATGCAGCAGATAGGATTAGATGGAAGAAACCGACTTGTTGTGGTGACAACTGAAGGGAAATACCGAAAGAAGAAGAGGTGTACCCTATAGGGACATTTAGGCATGGGTTCAGCAGGATTCGAATCGGCAACTCTTCAGTCCAAAGATTGCAATTTTACCAATGAGCTATGCGTCCTCTAACACAACCCCAATGCCCTGCTTTTCACAGTTCACATAGATTTCCCCTTACACTGTTTTTCTGTTCATTTGTACTCTTGTTTGCCTGGAACACTTGTAGACCATCCATCTGTTAGAGTGAGTACGCCATAATTTGTCTAGCTTAAGTTTCCGCCAAAGAACAGCCCAATCTTTTTTCTCTTCAAAAACACCCAGAATTATTTGTAACCAATTTATATTCCAAAGTTCATATGCTCGCCAGAAAAAAAAGGAGGGGTTGGTGGCCTTTTAAATCCCTTCTGGACTAGATTGTTTCCTCTTTTTTAATGTATTTGACCGCTTTGTTTTCTCTACATTTCAGTCTTCTACTTCTCTACAAACTAGTACTACTAATGCACAGATGTTAAGTGCAGATGTCCTTTACATGCACTACAAAAACTAAATTGTTGCTAAAATGAGTCTTTATGCTGTAATGAAGGATGTTCCCTGAAAGCTCAAGATGTTGCTGCATAACATTACACTACCATAGCAACTGTAGATCAACAATACATGTAGCATATGTTTTGTCACATGTTGAGCCGTGAATGCCAAGTTTGATTTTATTTCTACTCTTTCATCCGATCCTTTCATCTTATCGTGATACTTTCTCAATTTTACTAAATGTTCCTGATGACTATGACAAAGATTTTATTCTTATTTTGACAGTTCTTTATAAACCATGACGTTTTCAGACAGAGAAGTTGACAGAGTGATTTTAAATGAACAACTTTGTTTGACCAGGACTCCCTCTGTTATTTTGCTGCATGGCCAGGGCGTAAAGGACTTGACCTAAAATGGAAAATGATTTGTTGATCTGAAAGAAAGAAAAAGAACACATTTTTGGTTGTAAAAATGTGAGCTAACTAAGTTTTCCTACAGCTCCAACAAAGATGACTCTGACAGCAACTTGGTCAGTTTGGATCTATCCATCGTTGCCAGAGCTGAGCTCAATTTACGTGGGTGAGTTCAACCTCTTCGCATGTCTGCCTGTGACAAATTATTTTCTCCATGCCTGTTTCCCGAAGACACACTTAATTTGGTTTCAGAATGATCCTTTTTTTTTTTTTTTTAGCCTTTCTCAAGACAAAGCTTCTCTTTTTGAGGTGTTTAAATTTGTCTTCTGTGTTTGAAAATAACTGGAAAAAAGGTTGGAAACATATTTTCAGGAACTAAATTTAGACAAATTGTGTCCACTGAGGAATATTTTGGAGTGTTTTAAATGACTCCCTCTAATAACCACACAACTTGCTCATATTTTAGAGCTTGGAGCGTCTCTGTTTGGGTGTGGTTGCCTGTGCACACAAACACGAGCGCTATTAGAATACACAAATGAAAAATATGCTCTTGTGTTTATACTGAAAGGTTGTTACTGTGAAGCATCAGTGTCCATTGAGCATTTAAATAAATCAATTTACGTTGTATCTACTGCTTTTAAAACAGTTTTTTATCCATTATAAATGTCTTCAAAAAAAATGAGATTACTGTTGTGACTCAGTTACGCATTAACTTGTTTTGCAAGAGGCTTCCAGATGCATAAACTATTGCCATGTGTTTAATTCACATTGTCTCCATTGTGTATTTTAACAGTGCATTCAGGTTAGTCAGAAACACTCACGACATTGCAATATAATCATAGTTTTAATAGAAAATATGTCTAAATCTCTTTGTTATAAAAGACATTTAACTTAAATAAACTGCATATTGTTAAAGATTGACAAATATATACAATTCTTGCTTCTAATTTCCCCATATTAAAATTTTGCTATTAGCAATACAAATAACACTCTATAGGAATGTGTCTACTAAGAAATCATTGTTGTACCGTCAGACTAATAGATGACATAATAATAGAGTAGTATATATGCTGGTTTTGAGGTTTCATAAATAAGATTAGAAAAAGATGTTAATTTTGACTTCAAAGTTTAAGTAGAATTAAGCAGAGACATATGAGTGTTAAATTTTTTGGTTTTGCACTAAATTTGCAGACCACTTTGCATATAGCGAAGTGTTACAAAATCCATACACAAGCTTTCATTTTGTTGTCTTCCGCTTATCCGGGGCCGGGTCGCAGGGGCAACAGCCTCAAACGGGAAGCTCAGGCTTCTTTCACCCCGGCTGCATCCTTCAGCTCACCCGGGAGAATCCCAATGTGTTCCGCGGCCAGCTCTGAGACATAGTCTCATCAGCGGGTCCAGGGTCTGCCCCTGGTTCTTGTCCCAGTGGGGCGTGCCTGGACCACTTCACCAACGAGCCAAGGGGGAGGCATCCTGACCAGATTCCCGAACCACCCCATCTGGCTTATCTCGACCAGAAGGAGCAATGGCTTTACTCCGAGTTCCTCCCAAGATGGAAGAGATCCTTACTTTAAGGCTCTGCCATTCTCTCTGAGTGAGATCCCAGCTATCCTACAGAGGAAACTCATTTCGGCCACTTCTATCCATAATCTCGTTCTTTCCACCCACAGGTGGTGAACATAGGTGAGGGTAGGAATGTAGATTGACTTAATATACACAAAAAAATAGGTAATCTATTGTTGGATCTTGAGTCAAGTTTTTGAATTATAACTCATGATAAAATAATCAGCTAAAAGTCATTCTGTATCACTATTCTTCACTTGTTTATCTTTTCTCCAGGGTGTCCCATCCATCTCAAGTAGTGCTCCCATTCCCAAACTGGGAACCCAAAGAGAAGCCTGTCAAAGAGGAGGATGTTGGACCACAAGTAACACACATCTATGAGGTATATATTGCGCAAAGATACCCACAAGAAGAAATTTAGTTTATCTATGTCTTTTTGGGAACTTTAAGTTTGAAATCTGGTCAGTAATAAATTGTGTTTAATTAGACAGAATCAGTGAAACATGTAAGAAAAAGCTGTAGTTAGCAGATTTGGAGGACTCTCAACTTTACAGTAAAACCAGTTTCCGCAGAAAGAATTGATGCCTGGTTGATCAAAGGTCTAGAACTTAAGATTAATGGCCGCTATAAGCTTTGGAGGTAGTGAGGGGAAATATGCAGAGCAAGGCAAAGTGGCCTGAGGGTGTATAGATCCCAACGTTCCTCAAACAAGACAGTTTAGACTATTGTTGAATGGTAAAGAAAAAGTGGCTTGAAGAGGTAAAGCGACACACAGACAGGCAAAAGTTTACAATAGCCAAACGCACACGTGCGTGTGAAGTGCACGTGATTCCTTTTTTGTTTTAAATGGGGGAGCAGGCTCATTGAATGCGAGTATAGCCGTGTCTGGCCTGTCCTACAGCTGATAATGATTTTCATTTGTGGGACTTTTCCCAAAGGGCAGCTGCTTCTTGTTAAAAATGACAGAGTTTTCTACTCTTTCAGAATTCCTGCCCTGCAGCACCAGGATCATGTCCTGTTTGGATGACTTACTCTGGCATTAAAGACAATGCATGTGTGTGTGGATATGAGAAAATATGTAGCGATATATGAGAAAAAGATTAATTGAATTGATGGTTGGTTTGGGGTTCCTACTTGTGATGGTGAATGATGTTCTAGGTAATGATGTCAGGTCTTCTTGTCTTGAATTTCACTCCCCAGCGACTAAACGGAACATTAGTATTATCTTCATGAAAACCCAGGTGCTTTGTGTCATCATCCCACAGTTATGATAACCTGATTATAGCCTGGCTCACACGGGATCTGCTAATAGGAGAGAAGCAAGTAAAATTCTGACAACTCTCTGTTCTGCTGCTCCTTCTTTCATTCTCTAGCTCCATAACTCCGGTCCCAGCAGCATTGGGGAGGCTGAGCTTCAGGTTGGCTGGCCTTCTCATTTCCTTAATGAGAACCTGCTGTATGCCATGGAGATTCAAACTGACGGCCCAATTAGCTGCTGGACAAACACCAGCCTTAACGCCCGTGGCCTTCAGGTAACATGAACGTACACAAAGTCAAGCATGCAAAAACATATTCAGAAAACAATCTGAAAATCTGGACGTAAAAACTTATATTGCGTCAAACTTCTAGACCTGCAGGAATATGAGACTTCTATTTAAACTATTTGCAAATGATTCATTCATCAATGCGTAGATTATTTATAACCACTTTTAAACATCATCGGTCCAAATTTTTTTCTCGTGTTGTAAGCCAGTTGGCTCAAAGTAACTTCATAATTTACAAGATCACTTATATCTACAGATATTTTTGATCACTATCTGTAGATCAAAAAATCTTATTTAGCGCGTGTCTAAGAAAGAGCCATATTAAATCCATCATCAATCAGCTTGTCAGTTGATGCCGAAAAACTGAGTAGAGGAAATGTCAGTGGCTTGTTTCTTTTTTACAGTTTAAGTTGCTGGAGGAAACACACAACAAGACCACTTCCAAAGAAGTTAATTGAGCGGATTAAGTTATTTGTGTCCTCAGCTTGTTAGTCTTTTTGAAACTAATTAAATTAATTTATCAATACAAGCTGTATCCACAAACCTTATGAAGTTAAGCTTCGTGGGGTGAAGCCATCAGGATTTTTTGCAATCTAACGCTTGTTTTTTTGCTCATTTGTCCCATCCCTCTTTTCTTGTTGCCACTTTATTTTAAGATAAAAAAAATTCAAATTTCCAACTTTTCAAATTTAATTTGATTTCTGAGTGTGCTTTTCTTTAATATTCATTAGTTTTAAAACTAATTAGGTCTACAGATCATTTTAAGTGGTTTACAACTGTCCTGCAGCATTAAACAACCAATAAAGAATTAAAACGCCCAAAAAATAATCTCAGTCACAGCATAGAAAGACAATCTAAAATTGAGTACAAACATTGTACTCATTCATGTGAATGAATTTGCATTGTTCTGTTTCGTTTCCATCAGGTTTCAAATCTACAGGACACCCCCGAGTTACTGGGTTTCCTGAGGAACACCAGCGCTCCTCTGAAACGCTTCAGAAGATCTGTCAGCACTCCGCAGAGTTACAGCAGTAAGACCTTGGTGAGTCGCACACACATGTCTCTCGAAAACAGACAGACTAGAACAAATGTTCATTAATAATTCCAGGATGTTTGATGTTTTTTTTTTTTTACACTCTTGACACAGAACTGCACCAACATCTCCTGTCTGAGGATCATGTGTATTGTCGGGCGTTTGGATCGGGGCCAGAGTGCTGTGGTTAAAATTCGATCCAGACTATGGGCGCACACTTTTCTGCAGGTCTGTGTCTTTTCTTTTTTCTAGTTGTTTTATTTGTCTCAGACAATATCATTGGTTTTGTTCAATCAATACTTTTTAAATTATTTCAACAACATATCAAGTTGAATGAATGAAATAAAAGAAGTTTCTAATCTGAAAATTGTTTGGTTTTTTTTACCCCAAAAAGCGCCGTAATGATCGCTACAGTCTCAACTCTACCGTATCATTCCTGGTCATATCGATGCCATTTTATGTCCAGCCCCCCACCATGCCGCAACACAGAACCTCAGTAAGATGCCAAAAAACATGTCTGGTCATTTTTTTCAAAGATAAAAAGCTAAAAGTTGTTTGATATGTTTTCCTGCAGATGGGTACTCTGGTGTTATGGGGCACTCCAGATGTGTCCTTTGCTGTTCCACTCTGGGTCATCATACTGGCCATCCTTCTGGGCCTACTGGTGCTGGCTATGCTAACATTAGCCATGTGGAAGGTATTTGTTTTTTAACATTTGATGTTGGGATTTTGTGATTCTAAACGGTTTCAATGTGACTTCTTCAGTGTGGTTTTTTTGACCGGACGCGGCCACCAACGGATGATGACGTCTCTGACCAGGAGAAGCTTACTTCTGATCAAAATGGCGATGCTTAAAATCACACTCCTGCACTCCACCTTAAAATGAACAATTTAGAAGGGAAGAGCACCTTCTGAACAACTTAAATCAGATCTGGGATCTGTACCAGTTGGACCCTCAGGGGTCAGAGATCTTCTGCCTATTTGTGAATTAAACTGAAATCAAAGACTGCAGACTGGGAGCAGAATGATCAAGATTACAGCAGACTGAGTGGTACCGGCACATAATGGAATCACACATACACATCATGTTCAGTGTTCATCAACAGCAACGAAGCGCCACAACCTACAAAGTGAACTCTGTTGTGAAGAGAAAACGATAAACATGGAATGCATCTGTTAGTGCAACACAAACAGCTTTTAGATCTATGCACAAGTGTTTTTGTGAGTGTCCACGTGATGGAGAGTGTTTTCTGCCTTTGAGTGTGTGTTCAGGTATTGTATGTGTTTATTGGGTGCACTTGTTTCATCTTCCATTTCTTTGGAAGATTTTACCTAAACTCAGCTGTGCTGTTCAGCTCACACACGTAGCAAGATGCCACCGTATGTTTAACAAAAAGGCACAAAGACAATGTGTGTATTTATAGATGTTCGTGCAATATTTGAAGCTTGTTATTACACTGGCACTATTTTATTAGAGCATAATGTCTCCTTTTTGTATATTATGCAAGTGATTTAAGAGGATCTTAGATTATTAATATTGCTGAAGACAAAGTAAACTGAGTCCCTTTAAACCATTTTGAAAAAGCCAAAGCAAAGAATCTGGTAATAGAAAAATAAGTTGTTTTTTTCCCGACGGACTGAGGAATTTGTCTTTGAGAAATCAGCCCTTATCATTGCAGCTGTATCGCTGCCAGGCTTATTTAATGATCGCATGTATGCTATTTCCTCTCGCACAGATGCTGATAAAGACTCCTAAGAATGATTTGTGAAGATAAATTGTCAAGAAACAGGAACACTTTTCTTATTATGCAAAACTTTATACATTTTATACTTAATTTCTTTTGTCAGATTGTCGGTTTTAAATAGTCTTATTTTGTTTTCTGATAATGCATCATCCACAGCCAGGGCACAGAAGTCATAATATCAGCATTCATTCTGAACCAAAAACACTTAAGTGTCATATTTGATTTATTTTCCTTTTTTTTTTTTTTTTGTCTGGTCCGAATAAAGAGTTGTTTGATAAATACTTTGTATTTTACTTAAAACCTAAAGTATGATTTTAAGAGATTGATGGTTACTATTGTATTCCAGACTAGGACCTCCTGCTCCTCCTTATGGCGCAGAGTAACAATTTACCTCATTTCTTTTCTGCAAAGTAGCGCCATCTTGTGGTCATACATGAGAACTGTGCAGTGAAAACAGAAATGGAAGACCAAAACCCACGAAATTCTTTGTCCAACACATCCCCAACATGAAGCCCCCGCGAACCATTAGCGGCTCGTCAACACGCATTTTAATGAGAATCATTCTCTAAATATCCCATTCCCCTTCTGGTAGACTTTTACGTCAGTAAGTTTCTATCTTTCCGGAGTTAACGAGTGCTTAGTGTATGAGGTTTTCTAAAATCACTGTTATTAAATAATTTCTACGTGATTCTTCATTTTAAGGAGGGATTTTAGGACCCATGAGAAATCCATATTTTGCATATAGTATTATATTACATGATGACAACCTCATTTTTCAAGCTTTGTAACAAAGACCAGTAAGGGAGTTCAAAAACAGGTTTGAAATGGGTGTCCACATATTGATAAACTGCCTTTACCAATATACAAAACCAGCATTTCTCAACCAGTGTTCCGCGACACATTAATGTGCCGTGAGAGATCTTCAGGCGTTTCGTGGGAAATTGAGGATAATTTCCCGGGAAACACCTGAAGATAGGCATCTCACCTCATACGGTGATTGTGATCTACCAGTAGCTAACTACGATTGTTATGGTTGATCTCATGGAGTTTATATTTAATAAAAATGGATTCAAGCGTATTTATTTTTGTTTATCAGTATGAATCTTGTCTTTTATGTAGAGACAGACAGGCCAGAGCTGTTTTGTATCCATAGTGACTCACTCTGTTGCGTGCTGCTGTCCATCCCTCCCAAAAACTACGCCAGTTAATGGATCTTATTTTCTACATGTAATTTGAGACATTATGAGATAATCAAGTTGCATTTTAAAGCAGAAAAATTATAAATTCTAAAAAAATCTCACATTTTTAGCCAGAATAAAGATAAAAAAAATACCTTGCATTCTGGCTAAATCCCCTGAAAGTCTCATCGTCTGGAACTAAGCATGTTAAAATGGGGGGGGGGGGGGGGGGGGGGGGGGGTAATTTTGCATGAAAAAGATGGAAAATCACTGTACTAAACGAAGACGAAAAAAATATGTGTATAATCAGGAGCTCATTTTAGACACATTTTTATGTTTAAAGTTAGTCACTGTCGTCCTGTAACGGATCGAGCAGTTAATGACTAGGATAATAGATGCACAAGGGTGTCATATAATAACTTTTACAAAGTATTTACTAAGCATTTATTCGCCAGCATTGAACATTTGGTAACTTCATTGGAATTGGAGATTTGTTAAAGAAAATACCAACTAGACATAATAAATCGACTATCGACTTAAAAATAAAATAAGAAGCATGACACTTTCTTTTTCAGGCTCTTTATTCTTTGAATATATTTGATCAAATGTAAAATTTGAACATTTGAAGTAAAGATTTAACAGTTTCTGACAAGCAAATGTTGACACCATTAAAATAAATCAACATTATTAGTACTTACTACATACTGTACCATTCAGCATGAGACAGATTTTTTTTTTAGTCTTTTTTTACTCAACCAGACTCAAAATACAAAATATCTTAGTCTTTAAATTCCATAATTCCTGGGTTTTTCAGCTGGTGCAAAGGAAAACATTGGCAAAGCAACATTTTTGTATTTCTGGTATATAAACAATTATTTATATTGGAAATAAAGTAGGCATTAAAAGTCTGTACATGGGGATGATTAATTAACCTTGATAATAAAGTCAGACCAACAGTAAAATGGAAGACTTTGGCTATTTACAATTAGTGGAGATTTTGGACAGATATTAATTTTTTTTTTCTGACATACTGTAAATAAGTTGTGTATTAGTCACACAAACAGCCTGCAAACACACACGTACAACACGTGTTGAAGTGCAATTACAAAAATCTGTTATGCCATGTTAGACATTTTACACAAAATTGGAGAATTAACCCTTTTTGTTTCTATTTTAAAAGAAAAAATCATGCTAAACCTTCCAAAATTGAGATTATAAACAAACTCATAGCTTTTACGCCAGTGGTCAATCTTTGACACTTTTCTGGGCATTTTTTATTTCTAAATGAGACTCGTAATGTAATGGGAATTGTGAGTGAGCATTTAATTCTCATCACAGAAAGCTGAGAAGATCCCTGTCATTGGGGATTGTCAATCTAAAATATCTACATTAGTGTATGTAAGAAGTGTATATAAGAAGGTCAAATGGTGATCAATTTTGCAAAAAGAATGTAAATGGATGTAGTGAATGCTTTCTTTAACAAAAGACTGGATCACAGAGTGAGTATGAAGAGTGGAGAAAGGAATACACAGGTAGATTACATTTTGTGTAGCCAGTGTGATCTGAATGAGATTAGTGACTGCAAAGTTGTAGCAGGAGACAGTGTAGCCTAACAGCATAGGATGGTGGTGTGTAAAATGACCCTGGTGGTGAGAAAGTTTTAAGAAGATGAAGGGAGTGCAGAAGACTAAATGGTTGAAGCTGAAAAAGAAAGAGTGATGCTCGATATTTATAAAAGAGTTGAGACAAGGAAAAGTTGGAGAGGTGGAGGTTTGCGCTAGAAAGAAGGGTAATGAAGATTAGTCAGAGTAAGACTCTTTGCAGAAATGGAAATGTGAGGTTACAGGGAGAAGAGATAAAGAAGGTGAAAGATTTTAAGTACTTAGGATCAACACTCCAGAGCAATAGAGAGTGTGGAAAAGAGGTGAAGAAGCGTGTGCAGGCAGGCTGGAATGGGTGGAGAAAAGTATCAGGTGCGATGTGTGATAGAAGAGTTTCAGCTAAAATGAAAGGGAAAGTATACAAAACTGTGGTGAGACCGATCATGCCGTTTGGTCTAGAGACAGTGGCACTGAGGAAAAGACAGGAAACAGAGATGGAGGTAGCAGAGATGAAGATGCTGAGGATCTCTCAGGGAGTGACCAGGATGGAGAGGATTAGAAATTAGTATATCAGGGAAACAGCACATGTTAGAGGTTTTGGAGATAAAGTCAGAGAGGGCAGACTGAGGTGGTTTGGACATGTGCAGAGGAGAGAGTACATCGGAAGAAGGATGCTGGGTTTGGAACCACCAGGCAAGAGGCCTAGAGGAAGACCAAAGAAAAGATTCATGGATACAGGATGGAAGGCATGAAGGAAGTTGGCGTGACCGAAGAGGATGCAGCAGATAGGGTTAGATGGAAGAAACTGACTTGCTGTGGCGACCCCTGAAGGGAGATGTCGAAAGGAGAAGAAGAAGTGTATGTAATAAGTAAGAATCCAATAATAATTTATTGATCACTAACGGTCGAGAAGTATTTTTAGATCACACTTTTTCTGCCAATCAGGAGACTTTTTGTTCAAAAATAATTCATTTACTTTTACATGAGTCACATCATTGTGCTTGCTATTGAATGTTTTTGCAAGAATTAACTTTAAGAAAGGCTGCGAGGATCTACAAGTACATTATACAACCCCAAACTGTTAATCTGATATTACAAATTGAAAGATGGTAAAGTATTTTTTTAACCACATTGAAGAACTTTTTCTCTGTAGAGGATTTTTAAACTTGTAGGTGGCCTTGTCCTTGAAAGATTGTATGTGTAATAGGCATGAATGAGGTCAGGGATGGCACAGATCAGGTGGAGAAGAGACTTGTTTTTTAGATTAACTAAAAGCTATAGACTGCAATGAGAACAAGCAGATACTGCCATTGTTTTTCAGATAGATAGACAATCCATGACTCAATTGCTTTTTCTGAATAACTTCTGTGATGCTCAATCAAATATCACAATGTCCATCTGTCTCCATTCATGTGGACTCCTACGCTAACATTGTTCACCTCCTACTTATTTTTACTGGCTTTCACTGAGTTTGTGACTAAACGTACTTAAAAAAAAAAAAAAAAAAAAAAAAAAAAGGGCCAAATCAGTTTCAATGAATGTCTAGTTTCAGGGGGGAAAACTAAAAAATATATATATATATATATATATATATATTAACACTGCTCAATGAAAACTGTCAATTTATGTGAGCTTATGTTCAATTAGATTAATGAATGATTTGATTTACTCTTTATGAAGAAAGATGAATGCATGGCCTGTGTATGAGTTTATGTCTAGTCTTGACAGTACATCAGAAAGTTGGATCTTGTGAGTGAAGACATAATTCCTTCTTTGAATGTTTAACAAACCATTTGTACACACTATGTATCTGGTCAGATGAGCTCAGATGTTTTCTTTTTACTTGAAACACAACATTTTAAACATTACTGTGATTATGGCATTTCAAATCCACTGTGAGTAAAAAAAATCATTTCCTTTTGAACAGTACAAAAAGCCATGTGAAGAAAGTGAGAGACAGAGGATGGTCATCAACGTTCTACTTATTAACAGCTGAGATATATGACAACAGTTTTGGAGAAGAACAGTCAAAGGGCAGTGGTTAGCCTGAGCAGTCACACACAAACGGAACAGTCGTGTTACTGAATTTACAATAAACAGCCTGAAAAGTGTTTGATGGCTTTTGGGATGAACTGCATTCCTTATAAAGCATATATTGTTTATTAATTCTAATCAATTCTGAGGTCCAATTGTGTAGGTATTTCTAAAGAGTTCAAGCACATTCGTGAACAGTTGATCAATCCCAGAGCTGAGACAAACAGCACAACTTGTTGGTATCGGTGAGTTGATGGAATGATTGAAGAAGGAGGCGCTGTGGCACGTACAGTACGTAGGCTACATAAATGTTAGAATACACTATGTACATTATCTAACATACATTTACTGTACATGATCAACACTTGCTGACTAATTAACTCTGCATCTTTACCTTTCTCAGCATAGTAGCTCTATAAATTGTCAAAAAATAAAGTTTGCCCAAAATTCATTTACATTCCATAATCTTTTCTTTCCACTATAAACCTGCAGGACACATGATGATAAGAAACAGTCATTATTCCCATTTTATACCAGCTGAGAGTAAATAAAACCACAGTTTCTCTACTCCAACTGGACGCTCTACCAAAGTGCTGTTTTTTAGGACACACTCACACATCGCTGTGGAAACGCACACATTTTTTTTCTCATCAAGCCTAGAAACACATAAGATATGCATCACACTATAAACATTGTCTGTGCATGTACACGTACATATACACTTTTCCTGAGTATGAAATATAGGTTTTCTTTGCTCTAAGAAAAAAATACATGTACACTAATCAGATAGAAATAAAGAGTGTGCTGCTTTAATTAAAATAGCAGGACTCGCATATGTCTGATACGGACTTTCCAAAAATACACACCAGCATTGAGGTTTGAATGTAAAAACCCTAAACATTACGTGCAGCTGATAAAACTTTATGAGTAGCATCGTAGTTTCTGTGATTGAGGTCACTCGAGGCATCACTCAAAGTGACGAGACATCTAGAACATCTCTGCAATTGCACCAAAAAAGTTGCATCAAAGCAGTAATGTAGAATACCATAAGCTGAATGTAGCTCTGTTCAGCAAGGTGGGAGAAAATTATAGTAAAAAGCAGGATGACTAACTGGTGTTGTTAGCTTATATTTTGCCACGATACGTTACGGGAGTAACGATTCAAAGCTAAATTGAAAGTGGATATTGAAATTAAAGTAAGAAAAATGAGTTTTACAAAAACAAGTGATTACACTTTTTTTACAGTGTAAAATCAAATAGAATAGAAACTGATTTTATCTAGATAAAACCAAGAACAAGAAGGTCTCGGATAGTTTTCCAATTCTAAATTGGGTTTTTTGTTTCAGTTTTTCTCTTGTTTTTAATGAGCATCTTCCATCAAGTTCACTATTTAAATGAAGTTGTAATGACAAGCTTGTTAAATTAATCATGCACAAGAAAATAAATCTGCGTTGCATCAAAATCCGTTTCCGTCCAACAGTATACTCTTCATTTGTATCACAAATAGTAAAAGCTTAACAAGAGTTAGGTGATTTACATTCAGGCTTTTTCAGTCCCAATCTTGAGTTCACTACTATCATCTACACAAACATCTTCTACTCTGTAACACTCACAATTTATAAAAAATGATACAAACCAGACATCAGTTTCCACGTACAGCGACACAACCAAACCACTTGCAGTTTCTCACTCTTTCACAATGACGTGATAATGGTTAAATATAAAATCTTTGATCGGGTAGCGGAACCGACAGCCGTGATTGTTTGTTAAAACACCTAAAGTCTGTCTCACTTTACCCCCAAACTGGATAGAAGGACAGACTGAAAATATAATTATACACCCACCGCACACTCACACTGGCTCTGTGCTTAATCTGGCAATAAGAAAAATGGCTAATAGGTCTGCATCCAACAGGTTTAGTAGCCACATAACAAAGAGGATTCGGGTTATGATATGTAACACTCTGATGTCTCACACACTCAACATTCACTCTGCGCTCCTATTTGCTTTCAACATTGATTGCACTGATCTCGTGTGTGAAAACACTAATGAAGGTGCTCTCCTGTACTTCATAGGTTAGTGCCAAGGAAACAAAAAACATGTAAATCAGTCTATATTACAGTCAGTCTTGTGGAGAGGGAAACGTTCACTTAACGGTTTGTTTGTTCAAACATCTTTCACTCCCGGCGCTGGAGTGACCCTCTATGCTGAGTTTGACCTCGTGTGGGATGAAAGAGAGCTTTGGCAGAGTCACAGGAGGCTCCTCGTCAACTCTGTCAGTCTGGTCTCGTTCAGGAGCAGACCAGCGTCTCTTGCGAACTGCGGGTCTTTCTGGATCAACACATTGTTGTTTAATGGGGGCTGGCGTGTCCGTTTTCACTGCTTCCTGTCGAACCACTCCAGTCCCCAGCGCCGTCTGCATCGGTCCTGATTTGTAGATCCTCTCCATCTGTCCTAAAACTGATCCCAGTCCAGTTCCTGAACCAGTAACCTGCTGTCTCTCTATCTTGTCTGTGGTAGACACCTTCATGAGCAGACCACCATTGCTGCCTAAAGAGCTGGGACTCATACTGGTCCTCCCATTAGCATCCGTATTAATAGAGGAGTCTGAAAAGTGTCCGGTCTTCAGTTTATTCCCCAAACTGTCCGCTAATGATCCATTCCTCAAGCTGCGGAGGGTCAGTGACACACACACATCTCCCACACACAGCTTAGCGCAGGACAGCTCAAACAGCTGTGTGGTTCGATCAGGGCAGCAGGATGACCAGCCTTGTCCAAAAACAAAAAAAGGATATTCTACGAGCACCTCCACACACACCTATACAAGAGAACATATAAAGAAGATGGTTATATTTCAAGTTTAACACATTCGAAATTAATGTGTCTTAAAATGAGATTATAAATGTGTTTTTGTGGTATTTCATAATGAACTGTTGAAGTAGAAAAGGTAACGTTTAAAACATCTGATTGTAATTCATCCTCATACTGTATTTGGTATGTTCATTTTTAGTAGTGAAACACCATTAATTAACAAAGAGATAGATTCTTTGTTCACTGTGTGGTTTGTGTTTGAGCTGTCCGCTTACAAAGACAAAATTGTGCAAACATATTTTTTCGCTCACATTTGCAAGGCCAGTTCATGCTTCACTTTATTAAATCTCATCATTGTGCAGTTGTTCATTTATAAAGCCTGGTTTTCATTACCGACTGCAGTTACAACAAAATTTGCCTTTAGAAACATAACGAGCACCATAATTTTATTAATATGACAAAAGTAGCGTTTAGAAATTTGAAGCACTATTTTTTGAATGTCAAACAAAGATTTTTAAAAAAAACAATAAAAAGCAAGCACGGTACTGGCCCCTAAAACTTTTAAACTAGTTTTGGTATGGATTGACACCAGCGTGAACAAAAAAAACTAATTAGTACTAATGTACTAATTAGAGTACAGACGTCTGTAAGTGAGTGTTAACTTACATACTTATTTACAACACTAGAATTTATGGTCATTCTGATCGGTGTTGATGTTCTATTACTTTACAACAACAGTCAGCTTCTAACTGGTCTAGTTTGAGACAGTTTCTTTAGAATGAATGACCTGTGAATGCACTAATGTGTGAAACAGATTTAACTTTTGTATTTTTTGTTGTAATGATCCAAACAACACTTTTTATCTGATTTATTGTGTTTTCGAGCATTTAAAATGTCAATTTATAAAAATCTTTAGAATTACGATTCACACCCAATGTACATTTAGTAGTTACTGGAACTAAATATAATATGTTTAGGGATTTTATAACAGCGTGTTTTTTGGTTAAGATGAACTTCTCTCCGGTCTGTAACTGAAAACCATTTCATTTGTTGCTTATACGGTTTTCTCTTTTTTTTTTCTTTTTCTTTTTAACCTTTATTTAACCAGAAGAAACTCATTGAAACTGTAAAGCACTTTTTCAAGTGTGTCATGGTCTACAGGCAGTAAACCTAACATGCATGTTTTGGAGAGTGGGAGGAAACCGGAGTACCCGGAGAAAACTAACGCATTAACGGGAAGAAAATGCAAACTGCACACAGAAAGGTCAGTGGTTCAAAGCCTCGCCCCACTTCAGGACTTGAACCCTAACCTTCTTGCTGTAAGGCCCCCATGCTAACCATTGCACTACTGTGCTTATTTGCTATTATGATTAAGATTTAATAAACTGGGTCTGCTATAAAAGAAAAGTAACAAAATTTAATTTTTCTCTGAATGGAAAGCCTATTTTATTTTATGTCTTCAACCAAGCAATCCAAAATTTATCGTAATTGTTTTTTATTTTGTTGAATAAATTTTAATATTTTTAATTGATTTTCTTTTAGCTGCTGAATTATTTATTTCATGCAGTCTGGCACACTTGTAATTTTCTTCACCAACACCAGAAGGCGCCAAAGGTTAGATTTTTTTTTTTGTGTATGTATGTGTGTGTGTGTGTGTGTGTGTGTTTGTGTGTGTGCACATCCAGATTTTCAATCAAAATGAGAAACTGAAAAAAGAGTTAAAAGAATGAATCTACCTGGGCTTTGAGCTCTCCCACTGAAAACTGTATAACAACTGCATTAGGACTCTGTCCTGTGTCGATTCGTTCAACGGTGCTCGAGTCAATTTTCAGCTCACTGCTGATTTCAGCGCTCTGAATAAAATCTTCTGTTTTGAGATCCTCCACACGCTTTAGTTCCCCATCAGCCAGCTGGATGATGGAGCCTCGCATAAAGAATGGAGGAAGCGCCACAGGCGGAGAGGAAGGGGGAACTGAAGAAGAGGTTTGGATAGAAGCAGGAGTTGGATCAGGAGTAGGAGTGGGGGATGGAGTTGTGACCACAGTTAGGACAGAGTTTGAGGGCACTGCAGGCAAAACAGGAGCCGGTGCAACTGCAGGTGGTGGTTGATTGCCATCTGACCCGAGGATCTCACACTTGGATAAAGCAGTGGCCAGATAAGCATGTGGCATGGCGGTAGATATTTGAGGGGTTGTAGTGTTCGTCAGGGCACTGACGGTACGATTAACATCCATTTCTGTTCCGTTGTTAGCACTGCTGACTGGAATAAGGAGGGACTGACCACTTGGGATAACCAGGTGCTGGGGAAGTGCTGTATGGTAACTAACAGCGTGCTGGTTTGTACTGGTGATATAGCCGATGATGGGTGGCTGCGCGGCAGAATAAAGATTGGTTGGAAGGTCCTCAGAAGGCAGAGAGGTCTGGATAACGGTATGAGGAGCAACAGACTTCACCACATCTGAAGAGGAAAGGGCAGTAAAAGAGGACGCTCTGTTCACTGGTTTTCCTAAACAGATGCCTCCTTTTTCCGTTTGAATTAATGAAATTTTATTGGAGACACTTTCATGCTCAGCTCCATGGGTCGGCTGGGCAACAAGGACATAGGAGGTTTGGAGCCCCGCTGGGTTTTGGCCGTAGTCGGCAGGTACAAGGACATGTCTGGTCTCATAGCTCTGTACCTGCTGATGGTTTATTGGCTGGCTTGAGGTTTTTGCCTGCTTTACCACCTCTAATTCCCCATTCAGCACACCTTTAGCATATCCTTCTGTTTTTTTCCCCGCTGAACTATCTGCATACTGAACCACAAGCTGTGAAGGAGCAAGAGTAAGTGTCTGCGGTAAGACAGTCGTTTGGGGGTGGAGTTGGACGTGGCCTGCGGGTGAAGTAACAGCATTTCCACCAACAGCCAGAGGAGTTCTGCTATCCAGATGAATGTACTGGCTGCTGACTTGTGAAGAATTTGGGAGAGACACGGGAGCAAGCTCTGTAGGGGAGAGGCCGATTTGAAACTGCTGTTCTCCTTTAGTGTTAGGGGAGACAAGAGCAGTCGTGTAACCATCTAGCTGGGCACGCTGTCCTATTATGGCAGAGCTGTTTGGTGCAGGACTTGTATTTGCTGAGATGATATGAGAAGAGATGTATCCAGTGTACGGCCCAGAACTAATGAACTGTACATTCGGACCCAGCTGTGCTAGCTGGATTGTCCCAGGTTGGTGAGTAAGGGCAGTAGGGTAAACTGCAGGGAGAGAGGCCAAGGGCACTGAAGATAGGGGCGTAGCCGGAGAAGGAATAGAAGTGGAAGGAGATGAAGATGACGTTGAGGGGACGGCACATCTCGGACTCTCTGCATCCCTCGACTTGCAGCGTTCGCTTGCCACACTGGCCAACCATGCTAAGTTTTCTGTGTGGGTGCTGTCAGGGGCCACCGCAGCAGGAGGTGTTGTAGCAGCTACTACCACTGGCCTCTGCTCCAGAGCCAGGATCTCCCGTTTCTTAGGAGGCAAGCATCCATTACTTCGCTCTTGATTTGCTTTCATCATGGGGCTCTGGTCTGAAAGTTTTCTTGCCTTGCGTCTATGTTCGTAAAAGGCCGCTTGCAAACCCACCTAGATTTTCCTCACTGATTATATGTAGCTATTGGCCTCAGTGAGCTTCCTGATGCTTCAGGTATTCTTATTTACTGTTGGACAACTTTAGGTCTCACTTGAGAAAAGATGAAGCTTCCGAAGCTCAGAAAATGAGCTCCATGAACTTCATGAGGAATCATTTCTGACCAATCCGCCTTTTCCACGTTACCAACAGGAATCTGGGGGTGTGAAAAAAATAGAATCAGACCAACAAGTAAAGAAAACAAAATCCACATTTTCTCCATTTCTTTGACTTGGCTTAAAAAATATTTATATATATTGTTTTACTAATTCAGTTCTATTCCATTTTGCATAGCCCGATACCACAAAACAATTGTCTCAACGGGCTTCACATTGTAGATTTGAAAAAAGTACAAAAACAAAGAACAAAAACGAAAGAAAAATGTAGATACACAAATACACATTAAAAAATTTAACAAAACAAAAGCTAGCTAAATCATTTCAGCACATTCCTGCCTTTAGACCCACCTAAATGGTGAGGAAATACCGACCAAGCAGTGGGGGAAAAAAAAGGAAGAAACCTCATGGGGACCCACACGAAAGAAGGATCTTATATTCACGTTTTGACTTTGGCTTCTCTGTCTAATTGATTTTTGTGTTATGGATTATTGAGACGTTTTATTGTGGTTATTGTTTTATTTATGACCATGTACAGTGTCCTTGGCTGACCTGAAAGGCACTCTAAATAAAATGTATTATTATTATTATTGTATAATTAGAGTGATGACATATCTTTAAATCTAAATCTTCATTTAACTGTGCTAAAGTAAACATGTAGCTTTAAAATAAACTCTTTTCAGTATTTTTGAGGGTGTTGGTAAAGGAATTCATACCCAGCCGCATCATTTGATGGATATAATTCTCATAATCTTAAAACTGACACAATCTTGTCAAATAATCCTTTAAGTGTTTAAGATTTCTTTTGACATTATAATATACTCTGTCTAATAGTAACACAGCTCTAAATGATTTGCTAGATAGACTCACTGCACGGAACAGAAGGCCATATATCATCATTTGCATTGAACACAATGGGAATTTTCAAATGTCACTTTCCAGGTGAATGTGTTCGTTTGTCTGTGCAATCTAGTTCGTGCATTGCAGTTATTTTGCCCCAGGGTCTATAAGTGTGAGAGCACAGCAGAATGAAAGGATAACACAAAGACACTGGCTAAGAATGGCATTGTTTTTTTTTACATTATTGTTATAGTCCTAGACCTTGTGTTCAGTAAGGGAGCTTGTCCTGCACTGTAAATATAACATCCACCCTCACAAAAGAGCTCTAGGTCAGTGGGAACTAAAATTACACAGTTTTGATAAGCTGGATAGTTTTTTCAGCAGATTTAGAAAATAATGTAACAGAAGTCCATATTTTAAAAGAATCCTGCATGAGAAAAGAACAATAAATCAGTACTCTGGTTAACAAAGTGAAAGACTGACGATCGATACAAATAATAACTTTCAGCACGACTTTAAAAAGCTTAAGACTTCTAGACGTCTGCTGAGATTAAATATAAACATGAAAGCTAACTTATTCTTTGATTAAAGGATAAACATCAAGTAACTGAACACATAGAAAACATAAATACACAAATCAATATTCTGTCTACAGACATTCATAAATTCATTGAAAATAAAAAAATTGTAATGCACTCAGTGAGCTCTAATTTTAATTTCTGTCTCAGTGAGACTTTTCGTTCCCACAAGCTTATCTGTGGGTCAACGCACAGGAGTGTGGGTTATTTATTAGCCAGAGGCAACACTGAGATGGACTATATAACAACCCTTCATTCATTTCACTTCCCAAATGTTCACATGAAGCTTTTTCATGCTGTTTGACCAAATTAAAGTGTGTTAGTTAAAAACAGCAGATATTCACTACAACATCCAAACACACATTTCTTACATTTAGAAAGAGAAACAGAAGACGACCTTGGTTATTTTCTATTTGGAGACTTCTACTTATAACACTGCTTTTGACAAGGTCACTGCATCAGAAAAAGTGAGAGCCTCTACTCAATTTACAGTGGGATAAATCCAGTGGATGTAACAAAGGAGAGATGGAGAGGAGCAGCAACAGAAGGAGTTGGGGGTGTGGGGCATTGCAGAAATATGTAAAATAGAAAAAAAAGAGCAAGAGAAAAAGAGACAAGTAAGAACAAGGGAGGAAGAACAGAGGATGGGCGACAGCATGAAGACAGAGTGCTGTTTCTCCTGACCCACACTTAGCATTGCCTGCAGCATTGAAGCGCCATTGCCCCCGCCTCACTGAGAGATCCCAATCAGCAGCATAGCCTCCGCTACAGTCTGAGCTACACTGTGCAGCATCGCTCAGTAGCAACAACCCCACCTCAGCAACACCATGTCAACACTGTAATGACATCACATCTGAAGCGCAGAGACCTCCTATCATTAAAGCAGCAATACCAGACAAAGCAGTCATGTAAAAAGCAATGTTGGACTTCGATCAGATTGCATGTAAAGTACAAGGATGCCTTTCTTCTTTAGATATGAGAGAAACACAGCTCAGGAGCCAAAAGCCTCTGTACCTGGGGTTGCAGCCTGTAGTTAGGAGTTATAGCATAAACAAATCAAAAGGTTATATCCAAGAGAGAAAGACTCGTTTTCAAGACTGTCACTCCTGGAAATTCAACTTGGGAACCCCTTCTCGATGCTTTGATTCCAGCACCCAGGATGATAACAGAGCAATGCTTTGCTCAGCTCATCATACTAATGCTTTGATGGAGCCAGCTTTCAGATCAGATTCCTTTTTTATGCACAAAAAAGCTGCCCAAACCACACAGACAAGCGTGTGCAGTGGTGTGTGTGGGGTGATTCTACTCAGCCTCCTTTCTGCTGTCTCCAGGTAAAGGACCCCCCAGCAGGGTTTCATCTCTTCTATGCTGCAGTTGCCCAGTTCCTCTTATCCTCCATCTCCTCTCCATCTATCAAATTCCAAAGTCCTCTGGCATGGATCTAGATCTACTATTTATTCCATCAGTGATCTATGCGTCATAGCAATAATAATTTCCTGCAGCAGGATTTTCTTAATAATCAAAACAGAAATTAACTCTGCAAAATGCACATAAATGTTCACATTTGAACAAAATTGCAAAGGTGAAAAAAAATCAGCTGTCAAGCAAGTTGTGCATTATTGTTCACCTGCTAGAGCAGTCATAGATTCTCAGAGAGTACCCTGTACAGCAAATGGCTATATATAGAAAACAAAAACATCATTATCAGTCCAGCCCTGGCATGAAGCAGGAGGGGGGAGTACTATTAAGAACAATATGTACATGAGGGATTCTCTGCATTTCAATGGAAACTCACCTCAATTGCTTTAGTTTTCAAAAGAGATCTCCTTTTAGCACCAAAGAGCAGATCAATAGAGTACTCCTTATTTGCCTGATCTTCCTCAGAGCCATCTTTCTGTCCCTTTACTGTGGCTCAGTGCAGTCTGTACCTTTAAGAGGCGGACTGAGACAGTAAGAACAGCCAGTCAAACTCAGTCTGTCTGTCTTCACAATGACTCCAGAGTTCTGCATCACTGTTTTACACACTCCGATCACCGTGTTAACAAACACAGCGATTACAAACAAACAGGGTCAGCCTGCTAAATCCTGCAACTGGGGCTCTGGTCGGATCAGGGCACAGATGCTGTGAGCAGTCTCTGGGAGCTTAGAGTGTAGTAACAGGGCAGAATTACTACGATGCCACAAATCAAGAAGAAAGGAGACCTTTCTCTCCACCCCTCCCCGTCCTATGGTTAAAGTACTAAGAATAGCTCACCAGTTTCTCCTCTGCCACTGCTTGCAGTGCATGTCCAATCAGTCTTCCTGTGGATTTCTATCAGCTGAAGATATTTTTTCCCACAGATTCCTCTTCCTGAAATCTCCTTTGTGCTTGTCTTTTCTCGTAGAGCTTGTGCTCTGCTTCCTGCAGCTCTATCTTTTGTATGATTCAGATTTACAGGCCGTGTAAAGCCTGCAATGCTCGGATTGTAAAGCAAGTTTCCCAGAGTTGGAGATCATTGAAGACGTGCAAGCAAAGCTGTTCCAATGAGTGTTATGCAAGGCCACCAGTCCGACAGCTATCCTCTCTCTCAGCCTGGTTGCTTTCTGTCTCCTGCACTCTGTGTGTATGTGTGTGTGTTTCTGCCTCCCTTCCTCTCCACCTCCCTCCCTCCTGTTTCTCTCTCTCTCTCAGTACTCTACTAACACAGCTCCTCCCCCGGCCAGCCGCATCAGGTATTCATTCAAAAAAACACACTCTACTTGGCTCAGAGCCCAGACTACGCTCACACACACAGAGAGGAGGGGAGGAGGATGTGAGATCCACTAAAGATCTGCTCACACACGTACTGCATGAACGTCAACCACAGACAGATTTCTTTTGCATACAAAAATACGACCTGACATGCATGCATGTCAGGTTTTACTTGCATCTTTCTTATAATATTCTGTTTTTATACTGAGTTATACTTTCTGATTATTATTTTTAGCTGCAGTGTGTTTGAAAGTAAAACACTGTAAAGTGTCCCAAGGTTGAACAATTTTCTTCTCCAGAAATGTTACATCACTGCAGACAATGAATGATGAAAAAGATCTGGACCCAGTCAGTCATTTGGCACAGGGGTCTTCCTCAACAAGGGACCTGGTCCTTGCTTAATTTGCAATGCTCTTGGTACCCAGCAGGCCGGCAATATGGTCTTCTGAAACACAGATTAGCAGGCAGACATTTTTTTTACATAATACTGAACATATAAACGCATCGGAAGTTAGTGGCCCCAAAACACAGACGTAATCACATGGTGTTATAAACCAAGTGATCAGATATATTCAATACTTTTTATTGGAAGATCTGCTAAAAACGAGTGTTTTGTTGCATCTTCTGAACTGCTTATCCCTAATGGAGTCACTGAAGCCTTTTCCAGTTGATTTCCGGCAAAAGGCAGGGTACACCCAAAACAGGTAACCAGTCTGGTGCAGGGCCATGCACATAGACAACCAATCACATACACACTCATTCCAAGGGGCAAGTTTTTATAGCGGCCAATCAAACTAATATGCATGTTTTTGGAGAGTGAGAGGAAACCAGAGTACACCAGTACCAGTTCAGTCAGTAATTGGACTAACACTCATCTAAAATGGTCTTCATGGAAGTAGTAATTAAGGGAAAACAAAACAGCAAAAATAGATGCTATGCCTAAAAACTGGCTGTGAGTTTTATTAAAGTGATGAACAATGCTTACCAGAGCAGAGAACCTCATTATTATGTCTGATTGAGAATTACACCAAATGCAGCAAACGTCTTAAGAAAATCATTAAGAAATCTTCAAACTTGACAAATAATAAAGATTACAAAAATTTGAATGGCTCCAGTAAGATGGTTTCGACTTTGCAGAAGAATGCATTTTGTCATGATTTACAACACTATAAGAAATTAATCATTTTAGTTTGGGCCCCACATTTTAACATGCATTTACTAATGTTTCAATATATGACTTGGTTTTTTTGTGTCATCCTAGTAAAAATATCAGATCCCTTAAGATTCTCCCAGTCTCTGCAGTAAAAAAAACTATTTCTCAGCATTAAAGATGGGTGTTGGCTACGCGGGTACAGTTGGAATCAAAATGCCTTCGGTGTTTATGGGCCATTTGTGGCAGAAATGAATCACTGGACTTGTTGTATGAGTAATCACTTAAAAAAACAAGTCTTTAGTTTCTAACATGTACATAGGGTTGTGTAAAAATCAAGTAACATTGCTCAAACTATTGTGCAAGTTAAGTTTGGCTTTCCTTACTTACATATTTTCTGTTTATTTAAAACACAGTTTACTCTACAGCCACAGTTTTTATTGTTGCCCAAGCTGAAAGACAAAAATGACCACAAAAACCTGTGGACATATACATGCTGAAATGAATTGTAAATGCAAACCTTTAAACTGTTTCCTCAGTCGTTTTACTGAAAACATGTGTTTTGTGTTTTCCTTGCAAAGCAGTTGAAGTCTCGTCTTTTTTCTGGTACTCACACATCTAAAAAAAAATATCCAATAAATATCAGGAGCAAAACTGAACCTAACAACAAGAGAAAAAAAAGTTATCAAACCTGCAGCAGGTTATATGTTAGCAATACATTTTGCCATGTAATGGTTTACTTTACTAGAGTTTATTTCAATAGATGCAGCGTCCGCAATAATTAGGATGCTACATCAGGTCATCATAGGAAAGAAAGAGCTAAGCTGAAAAGCAAAGGTCTAGATTTACCAGTTGATATATGTTCCTACCCTCACCTTTGGTCACCAGCTGTGGGTGGTGACCAAAAGAACGAGATTGTGGATACAGCGGCTGAAATGAGCTTCCCCTAAAGGGTGGCTGGGCTCTCACTCAGAGATAAAGTGAGGAGCTCTGTTATCCGGGAGTAGGTCGGAGTAGAGCCATTGCTCCTTTGGGATTGAGAGAAGCCAGATGGGATGGTTTGGGCATCTGATTAGGATGCGTCCCGAGTGGCTTGCTAGTGAGGTGTTTCGGGCATGTCCCACACGGAGGAGACCCAGAGGCAGGCCCCAAATCCGGTGGAGAGACAATGTCTCACAGCTAGCCAGGGAACACCTCGGTATTCTCCTGGGTAAGCTGGTTGCAAGATGGTCCAAGTCGTCCATTTACTAAACTTTATCAAAGGCTTCCCTGGGGAGAAAACTCTCCAAAATTAAATGAATGAAGGCAATCTACAGATAAGGGATATTGCGATGGTTCAAATGGGTCAAAAGACTTTTGGTCTAATTGCACATGATTATTAAAAGTACAGCTTTTCAGTTTTTTTTTTTCTTATTCACATTGTAATTTGAAAAAAAAGCCCCAACATTACACCTACACCAGCAGCTCCCTGAACAAATATTCAGTTTACATACTTCACAATTTTTTAAAAGAATATATATCCCTTGCAGTTCCTTTTTAAAAGAAATTCTCATGTACATTCTCACTTTTGTGTTTTTAAAAGGTAAAAACACCATGAAATTAAACTACTCACCACAGGTTGTACAGAAAACCCAAGGTTCAGTATCACAAAATTCTATCTTCTCATAAATTTTATAAATTTTAAGAATATGTAACATTACCATAAAATTGGCAGGTGTAGCTTCACCAGTTATCCAAAGATTTCTCACATATCGACTCCTCTCAGAAATATTAAGAAGGTTTAAAGGAAAACACATCTATAGTGCAGCAGACATGTCCAGACATGTAACATGAAATACTGACTGGACTAGAAACTCAGATGATACCAAAGTTAGAAAATAAAAATACATGGTAAAGTTGCATTTTGACACAAGTTAAAGCTAAAAATGTAATATAAAACTATTTTGTTTGAATGCAAATAAAAAACAAGATCTCATTAATGATTTTGGGATAACAAGGCAACGTCTGCTAATTTTATATGCACAAAACTAAAACAAAATTTTGCTGGCAGCTAATGTTATGTATTATAAAAGAGTACACTAAAATAGATTTTCTGTTTTGTTTCGTCTTCTGAACCGCTTACCCAGGGGCTGCCAGAGTCTATCCCGGCTGATTTTAGACTAGAGGCGGGATGCATCTCAAACAGGTCGCCAGTCTGTTGCAGGGCCACACACTCACAACCATTCAGACGCACACATTCCTAGGGGAAATTTCATAGTGGCCAATCAACCTGTCATGCATGTTTTTTTGCAGAGTGGGGGAAAACCATGAATACACAGGAAGAACAAGCAAACTCCACACAGAGAGGCCTCAAACTCTGACTTTCTTGCTGTGAGGCCACTGTGCTAATCACTGCACAATTGTGTAAATTTTCTGTAAATATTACAATTCATTCAATCATTTTGAATTGTGAGAAAGGTTTGAATTAAGTGTCAACTAGCCGTTCGGGAGAGTTTTAAATTTTCGGGATATTTGGTATCTGAAGATGTATTTACACATCAAATGAAAAAACTAAGAAATTTTGTAACATAATGTTTTAATTTTTTAAACTGATCACTTTATTGCACAAAAATCAGTTAGTCAATAAAGGTTTTAAATGAACACAACTAGTGGATGTGAATCTGTTGACACAAGTATACGTGGACAGATTGTCTCAGTTTATGTTGCTAACTTTTGTATCATACTGCTTAAAGTACTAATCATATTGCTTGACATACTGGCATTAAGAAGAGTCAATGTAATTTTGCTGTTTTTCTTTGACTATATTGTACCTTTAAACATTGCTTCCTATGTAATAATGTTTTCAGGCAGTAGAGTTTGCATCTGCCCCTAATGTTTTTACCCAGTTCAATTTAAAATGCAAATTATTAGAAAATATAGTTTCTAAGTACTCCCATTGTTTCTTTGTGTTTTTGAATGATATTAGTCTTGAGGAGTATTTATTTATTCAAGTGATAGCAGCAGTAAGAGCCAATAACAGCTGATAGTGACTGAAAAATGTAGGAATGAAGCCAACAACGAGTTCTTATTACGCCACTTGTAGAGTATCCTTTTTTAAACCTGCAAGTAAAATCCACTTTTCAAGTTAACCCTCTTTCAAGCACTTTCCTCCAGTCTAACTCAACTGCCACTTATTTTTATAAACCCTTTGAAAACCTCCAGGAAACCTTAAAGGTTTGTGAGAGCAACATTTTAGGGCAAAGTTCATTACCCGGGAGCAACCACCTGAAAATTGCATGCATTCGAAACAATATAAGAGAAGGATTACTGTGAAGTGTTAGTGTAACGATGGCATGAGCAATGAGAACGGGATGTAAATAACTACAACTCTGTCTTGTCTAAGTGCAGACTTGTTTCTGCTGTGCCATGCTCCACTTTGGAAGAAACAACATGCTCCATACTCCACACTATGTGGGGAGAATGTGAAAGTGCTTGCTGCCATGGCAACAAGGCAGCTCCATAGTCTGCAGTCCCCATTAAGAAAGATGGGTGGCAACGTGGCTGTAGATCAATGGCGGTGTAGCATGACACATTGAAAGAGCCTATTGAAAGCTTGTGAATTCAACAGTTAATGAAAAGAGCAAAAGAACAGCAAACCCATCAGGCAGGTAATACTGACCTCACCTTCCTGTCTGGGAGAGTGCTCTTGTAACAGCTGTTTGAATATCAACTTCCCCCAGTTTTCACTGTTTTATTAGCTGATACTACATAGAAATGGTCTGAATAGCAGCTACTCAATTGTGAAATCAGAGCAACCACGGACAGGGTTATTGGACAAATAATTGATAACATGAGGAGCAAGTTCAAAATGAAATACAGCAAATGTTCCCCTGGTTCTTTGTTCAAATAACAAACATACATCCTTTATAAAGTTTGTACCATTTGAAATTCTTAAGATATTTCTGTATCTAGTCCTTGTAAGGGACATTTCTTAGATTGTTTTTAAGCTCAACTGGTTACATTTGTCATTTCATTTAGAGAAGTTGTTGCAACTTTTATCTTATTCAATTCTTCTAAAGCTAAAAGCAGCAAGCAAGTGAGACAATGGATTTTAATGTGGAATATATTAACAAAAAATTTAACCTGCCTGTAACTCCTAACAGAAACTTAAGTCATTTTTTTCAAACCTCCTTGAAACAAATGTCTGTTAGAAAAAAAAATTCTATCTTCACTGCACTCTGACCGAAACATTGTGTAACCATGTTGCTAGGGAAAACAAATTCCTCTGGCATCAAAGAAATAAAATGACTAACTTAAAAGTCATGCTTTTTTAGTAAAATGATTGTGGTTTTACTGAAGATCATCATTTAACTAGATTCTTTAATTGTGTTTCATGTAGGCACAGTGCATGTGGAGGGAGCCAAATTCAGCAGAACAAAACAGATTTCATCCTGAGTCCAAGTGCCAGGACTTGTTTCATTCAGCTCAAAATAGCAAGGCAGTGCTTACGCACATCTCCAGAACATAGTTTAGGCAACTAAAGAATTGGGTGGGAGTAATTTGAGGAGGTGGAATACAGCCACTGAAGGGACTCAAACGGGTTTGTTCTAGTACATGAACCAAATAATTCAAACAAACACCAGATTGTGCAGAAAAACAAACGTGTTGAGAAGAAAATTTATTCTGACTTTATGAAACCATGTTGGAAAGATAAAAGGAGTAAGATTATGAACCACTGTGGAAATATTTGTTTAAGTTGAAAATATATATACCATGGCAGAGTCTGTTTTATAACTTGTATTCATGCTTTTCTTTTTTAATTGCAAGTGACATGTTTAGACAGTAAAGCAAAAGGATCAACTATTTGAAAATTTTCTGAGAAACTCTAATAAAGCTTGCTACTCATTTGAAACTGTTAGCTGGAGTGACCAAACAGTGGTTTCTGTACAATTAAAATTTAGAGTTGCAATGACATCCAAATAGTACGGTCAGGCTTAAGATATTTTTCCCCAACTTCCCCCTTATAATGTTCTAAAACCGGCCACAGAAAATTATGTTATTATCAAATTGTACAAAAAGAGAATTGGATCATTTGAATAATTGCTATCCTTGCAACAGACTGGTAACCTGCACAGGGTGTACCCTATCTCTATTCTGATAATGGAAACAGATACTATAGATGATGTCAATACAACTTTTGCTTACAAAGTATAATCTGAAAAACCTAGGAAGAAAAAAGGAATATAGTACTAATGAATAACTTCGGATCAGATAAAACTGTGTAACAACATAGAACAAACAATCCCCACGGTCAAGCACAGTGGTAGAGGAATGAGGATTTGTTTTATTGTGCTAGGATGTCTGTACCGTCTTGTCTACTTTGAAACATGGATAGAATAAGTAAAACAATGTTTGCGATAAACCAGATGTTACAAAAATTTGGAATGTATTTGTCTGTGACAGGTCAACAGATGCAGACTTGTGGTAAAAAAAATATCTAACATCTATTTGTGTTTGTTCAGAATGGTAGAAAGTTGTGTTGAGGTCATGAGAAAGCAGTAGATAAGTCAATTATGCAAGATGTAATTAGTCAAAGAACACAAAGAAAATTAGATCAAGTTTTCTCATTAGTAATGACCAAGACTAATGCTATATTAAAAGAATCCAACTTTTGTTTAAAATGCTTGTGAAAGTTGTCATATCAGGGGTATTTTGAACTTATATTTGCTCATCCAACTTCGAAACTTAAATTTGAAATTACGTTTCAAAATGAGGTTTGGGTTATTTTTATGATTTTATTTGATTAGTTTGCAGATAATAAATAAAAGATTTTTACATTTATTTTTGCTTGTTTTCTTTTAAGTATTAACAAGTCAAACCTTGGGTTTGACAGGGTATTAAAAATGTGCAACTCTGTAAAGTATTTACATAGCTAGGTATGTTTGAACAGTCTACAAGATTTCTACCTAACTGGAGATCTGCTTTGATAAAACAACTTCGATGCAAAGCCATTTAACAGGAATACAAAATATGTTCAGTCATTAAAAGCTGCAGGCGACAAATCCGTTAAGTTCATCCTTAAACCAAGAAAGAAAAATCCTGAAGAGAAAATAAGTTTCTTTTGACTCTTATGGAGTCACAAGTGGATGAATGCCCTTTTTATTCACATCAGACATAAAAATCTGAATTCTGTGTTGTGTTTCTAACATGAGAAAAATAAAGAGAAGAAGCTGAATATATCCACAACCACTCACACAGTATCCACAGTTGTCTTGACAACTACAACACTGGCTCAAAGAGAAAATCTACTATAATTGAAAGCATGAATAAAAACTAATGCTGTTAGTGAAAAATACATTTTAAACATGCTGTCCTGCTTCTCTTCTACATCATAGATATTCACGTAACAGAGTGAATTAGTCGGTGTTGCATACTTCTATTTTTATCCCAAGAAAATGAACCAGAGCGAAGGCAATGTACTAGTCTGCCAAATGAGTTTATTCATATCACATTTGCTCTTATTTATTCTTAGTCCCAGAACTTCATTCATAGTTTATTACTACTGAGTGATGTAATAAATCTAAATGGTTCAGTTCAGATTAGGCTCATGGATTGTTAAAGGTTAAAGTCTGTTTCACCTTCTATAGTTCAGCTACTTTGAATAAGTCTATCTTCAGTCCTCAAAGATCCACAACAAATACTAAAATTGTTTCAAAATTATTCATTTGTTTGGGTGTGTGCAGTAATCTCTTTGCACGAGACATTCATCTCCATCCAGAGTCAACAGGTCTCCTCTTCATCACCAGTCTTCTCCACTCAGACACAACTCAGCCAGCTTGTAATTACTGGCTCCACTTGAGAAGAATACCAACAGACGCAGGCTCAGTGAAAGAACAACAGCAATAACAATGACATAATTTAAGCCTGCTTCAGCTTTCCACTTCTCTACAACACCTGCGTGTGATGTGTGAAGGGTTGTTACCACCTAATGAAACTCAAACAAATAAAGAACCTTAATTTGTAAAGGTTATCACTGGGTGAAAAGAAATCTGTCCCTTTTAGCCCAGACTGTTTGACTCGCCTCTCTAGCTTGTGCAGAAGCTCTGTTCAGACACAAGAACACATGGTTGTCAAAGAAAGCTGTGAGCCCTCCATGCTGCCTGTAGATGACACCCTTGTTAAAAGAGCCAGAAAGGAGGCAGGAACTCAGGCTGAACACCACATCAACTCTATGCCGTATGGCATGCCATGTGGCAGCAAGGAAGTGGATTTTTCAAGCATGGCCTCAGTCGCCAAGTGACAGAGAAACGGGGGAATTCTGAAATTATTAGGAACTAATCTTTTTGCTTACAGCACACCAGTTTCCTCCCTCATTATATTTTTGGTCATTTTCACTAAACTTATCTTTGGTATGCATCTTTTAATGATGATGAAAAAGAGCAAGGACAAACATTTCACTCATTCCTGTTTTTTTTTTTTTAAAGACACATAATAAGCCATGCTACAAAAACAGAATAATTACATTTTTTTATTGATATAAAAAGTATGTCAGATTTACTATATCCTTCATTGTACATGTGACTTTAGTGATCTGCAGATGGATTCCTGACACTTCTCGTCCCCAAAGAAGAGCTTCAGGTCTCTGGGTTCCATTAGTCCAGTGCCTATGATGTGATGCATGTCAGACGAATATTTCTGTGTGTGTATGGGGAGGAGCAGTGTGGGTCACTCAGTAATCTGGCACTACCATCTGGGGCTGTCATCTGAAGCTGCCACTTAGTGGGCCTTACACAGTCACCATGTCAACACTTGCCAACATTTCTAGCCTCTACTGTCCCCCACCAAATCGAATGTATGCGACATGCCAGAAAGCTCAAATGATTGTAGAAATGTCTTAAAAAGCAGCTGTTCTTAGATTTAGGGGAAGATTACATTGGGTTGTTAACAGATGGAACAAATGGATTTTGGTGATGATGAAGAACAATTACCCAGACATTTGAAATTGAACAGGAAGGAAATGTATCCAAGTCAGTCATTTTTAACACTAGATGGAGCCAAAACTCAGGCAGAGCTCAGTCTTGTTTAAAAATGTGCTGTCATGTGTTAAGTTTCATACATTAATAGAAGAACAAATTTGATTTGAGGCTTTAAAAGGTGCATTTCATAAACATGCATGTTCCATCTTTATTATAAATCACATAGAAGTGTGAGATTTTTTATTTTTTAGAAAACTCATCAAATATCTGATATAAAAAAACACTGACAATTGTTTCAAATTTTACAGCAACTCCAAAGTACATTATTATGTTTTCATTTTTCAATTTCTTCCTTCTGTCTCCATTCATACACACTCACATGAACCCATTTAACAAGATTGTAAATATTAGAATGAACGAAAAAACACATTTTAAACAAACTTGGACAAAACACAAAGAATTTAAATTTCTGTTGCTTGGGAAGAATAAATGAAAAAAAATATCATTCAAAAATGTTTCAGTCAAACAGGGGCTGTGGAGATGAAGAAATGCTGCACTCAAAGCTAAAAAAAACTAAGAGCTTCAGCCTCACATTACAGCAAACACAAATAAGACTGTTTTGATGTTAATTAAAATAAAAAAAAAAATCAAATACAGCCTACAGTCAATTAGTACCTAAACAATCTTACAGTGACTAGTTAAATATGTGATTTAGATGGCAGAATTTTTTAAAGAAAATTTTAAACAGATGCACTTTCTAAATGGGTCAGGGTCAGTAAAGTAAGCCTATTTTTTTTAATTTTGTACACTATATTGATCCCTCACCGGGAAAATTTGTGCGCTGCATCACACCGCAGCAGGCTCCCACGTCGGCACAAATGGTCGGAGAATGGGGAGTTAGGTGTCTTCTCGAGGACCATAGATGTGAACTCAGTGGGAATCGAACTCGCGAACTTCCGGATAACTTCCGGACTACGGGCGAACGCCCTACCACTGAGCCACCACTTGTTTTATTTGAAAATAAAACAGATATTGATAAGAATCTCAAAGTCTTCAAAATTAGAACATTGAATAATTATTAAATACCAAAGATAAGCATGAATATTTAGAAGAAAAGACTTCCCCCCCAAAAAATGGGATTTCCATATTTAATGTGCAACTTGAGAAAATCTCAACAAATTACAACAGCAATGGGATGCTGTTGTAGCAAAACGTAACTCTGTAGTACTTAAAAATATTCTGTGAGGTCTGTGTTTCCGGTTTAAGTTGTCATGCATAAGAATAATGTGAAAACAACTCATTTACACACATGACAAGTACAAACCTGGATGAAGAAAAACTGACCTCTGGGTTTTTAGAGAGGTCACAACCTTGTAATATCGATGGATATGGAGTAGGGTTGACGCATACGGATATCAGATATACGTATTTCCAGGTCATTTAAGCTATCTGTTATCTGTATATTTTAAAGACTGTTATCCCTACATTTAGACATAAATAAATATGTATAGATCTACTCCTAATTAATGCATTTTGCAGTGTATTACATTTAAGTTATCCACCAATTTGTTGATTTGTTTTCGGTTCTCAAAACTTGTTGTTTGGTCTCGAATTGTTTTTGTGAATTTTCTTAAAATTCCAGAAATTTTCTGAAATTCTAGAATGCAATTTCTCCAGGTATAAATACAGCAGTGTTGCCATTGCTGTTTTAGGAATTAAATCCTTTTTAACACATGAGGATTATTATGATTAAAAGAAGTTAATATCATTATGATTAAGAGAAAGTATGATGGACTTTGAAATATACAAATCTGATTGCACTGTATATTGTTTTTTTACTTTGATGAAAAATTGGTGAAAGGGCAAAATATAAAACTTGCAACATAACCCAACCCTACTATGGAGCTGCTTGGATGCTGCAAAAGTCTGGAACAAACTTCCTGAAGCTGTGAGATAGGCCTCTATTGTGACGATGTTTAAATCTAGGCTGAAAAGAGTTCTGTTTAATTGTGCATTTGATTAATTACTCTTTTTATCTGTTTTAATGACTTTATTTATTTGATCTTTTTTAAACATTTTGATTCTATGTTTTGTGATTTTAATGCATTTTTTCTATCTTGTGAAACACTTTGAATTACGTTTTGTATGAATTGTGCTATACAAATGAACTTCCCCTGCCTTGCCTATTAGCAGTCACTTTCAATTCATCATATAATACAATAGTAAAATTGACTTCAAATCAATCTTTTTTTTTTAATATGTGTTGCATTTACAGATTTTTCCAGCAAATAAAAAAATTCTTCAGGCATGAGATTTTGAAAAATCGTCAAATGAGTTCCTTTTAAGGTTAAACAAATCAGTGTGTTCCATTTTGACAACACATTTGCAAAAAAGTTTCCAGTTACGTCATTGAATAATGTCACGTCTAATAATGATGTGAAATCATTTCAATGCAGGAGACAATGATTCATTAAAACTAACGGGAGAAGTTTGTCCAACCTAGTGTTGTGTAGAGGTTTTTTTTTTTTCTTAACTTGTCATGATTGACTTAATGGTAACATCGAGTTTGTTTTCTGCTTAGCTTGACATAGTTACTTGGTTTTGTTAAATAGATTTTTTTTTTTTTTTTTTTTTTTAAATAAAAAAACACTAAATTGCATTCTATTTGTGTGCTGTCCCGTTTGGAGCAAAAATATCTGATGAAAGATAAGAAATGGAACAAGAAAAACTAAACGCAAGAAGTCAAATCTCTACTTAAATACTGAGATATATCAAACATCCACTCGTGAAATATAAGATTCTTTTTTAAATAAAGGCAAAGTTTGTGTGAATAAAAAGTGCATTTACTTTCACATTCCCCCTGTTAAAATCTAACATTGGCATGGGAATAGATGGTGAAAGCAGCATGTAAACGTACATGCAGAAATACAGTGTGCCGGAAGCAAATAAAATCCTGAAATGTGGTTTATGCTTTCTTGTCTTCCTAAACAGATTAGTGTCCAAGCTTTGTGAGTATTTTATGAAGTAAAAACATTCCCTTTTTTTCCAGAGTGCCTGTAGAAAATTTCTTCCATCTACCTCAGTGTCATCTGATCCTGGACCGTTTGACAACAATTGTCCCAGCAACCATATCGTACACAGTCCGGTTGTGCTGGAAGAAGAGTAATGTGACAAAGGCGGGAAAAAAGAAGGCGATGGAGAAGTTTTTGTTTAAGGCCCGAACAGTTGATCTGGAAGAAAATGCAAAAACAAGTTGTGTAATGAATAGTGTGCTTGCTTATTCAAAAAAAAAAAAAAAAAAAATCAGCATGATTTGGGGGGCGGCGTGAGGGTTAATGTTTTACATGGGTCACTTACGCTGATAGAGAGACGTTTGTTGCTGGCATTACGAGAACCCTGTTGGGCTGAACCAGAACTGATGACTCACATGTGACAACTCTGAGTCCGATGAGAAACTTTCCAGGAGTTGCTCCTCCTGCTCCCCAAATGCACACAATCTAAGCAAATAAATATACATTGATTATTTAATGCAAAAGAGATCTTTCACTTTTACATTTTTTATTTCTATAATTAAACATGTAATTTTTAAAAAATTGCACACAAGCTAGTACCTCATAAAAACAGACTAAGATACGGTATACGAGAGCGACAAGCATCATCTTTTGTAGCTCCTCCATTGATGTATCTTCATCAATCTCCTCTACTATGAAGTGCATGGCAAACTTGGAAACATCTCTGAAAAGGAAAAAAAATAATAATTAAAAGTCCCAAAAGAACATCACATATTTCATTTCTTAAATACAAAATCTTTCTGCAAATCAAAAATAAAAAATAAAAAGAGCTTACTTAATTCCACTGAGATGCATAATACTGATAATAATGGTTGCTTTGATGAAAAACAAAATGCAAAAATCCACCATTTCTGCCATTAGTCTTTGGAAAGGCGATGGGATGCTGTACTCCCGACCTGAAGAGACAAAAAAAAAGACAGCACTCAACAATACTGACAAGTTGATCTCAGTATTTGATCTTTGGATTTTATAATGCAGATTAACATTTGCAAAAAGCATCAAATGCGTCTTTTTTTCCCCGAAAAACATACCAATTATTGCTCAACAACCTCAGACGGGAAACCCAAGCTTCTCTTACCCCGCCTGCATCCTCCAGCTCACCCATGAGGATGCAGAGGTCTTCCCCGGCCAGCTGTGAGACATAGTGTTTTCAGCGAGTCCGGGGTCTGCCTCTGGATCTCCTCTCAGTGAGACGCCTACCACCGAGGTGTTTGAGAGGCATCCTAATCAGGTGCCTGAACCACCCTATCTAGCTTCTTTCTACCTAGAGGAGCAACGGCTCTACCTAGACCTCCTCACTCTTGTGTCTGAGTGAAAGCCCAGCCACCCTGCAGATGAAGCTCATTTTGGCCTCTTGTATCCACAATCTCGTTCTTTCGGTCGCCACCCAGAAGCTGGTGACCATATGTGAGGCTAGGAACATAGATTGACTGGTAAATTGAAAGCTTTGCTTTTTGGCTCACAACTATCCTAATTATTTTGGACGCTGCACCAATCCGCAAATTTCACGATCGAGACAATTTAAAGTGTGTTACACATACATTAAAATGTAAGAAAAAGATCAAAATTACAAGTACATTAGTAATTCATATTTAATATTTACTTATAACATTAAACTGGACATAAATTGATCGGGCATCAGTTATGTGTGGATGTTTTTAAACATTGATTCGTAGGATGAATATATAAGATATATATACATATATGTGTATAATATGATATATACATCATATGCATAAATATCACATTTAAATGTGGTGAGGAGGGAGGATCCCGGAAGTAAGATATTGATCATTAGTTTTGACCATTTTCTGCATAAAAAGTTGTTTTATTTGTGTGTGAAATCCAAGTTTAACAGTGTTTAAACCTGTAAATAGTAGATTGTTTTTACCAGCTCTCTGAACATTTCCGTTCTCCTGTGTGTGTTGCTGCTGAGACACTCCGGTCTGTCCTGCTCGGTTACTCGGCGTGCTCACCGGAGGTGGAAAAACAAACGGTGTATTTTGCCAGTTCAGAGAATTTAAATCTAGAGTTCCTGACGTCCCCATGGCTGGTTGTATGTAACACGGATAAGACATGGTGGATGCTGCCAACCAGTTCATATTTCCAGTGTAGTACTGCCACATCCATGCCTGCAACTTCTCGCAGTATTCAGCTGTGGTACGACTTGTTCCTGCGTCTTTTTTGTCTTCTGGACTATCTTGTTTGTTTTTATCTTGAACTACGTTATTCGAGTGTTGCTCAACTTGTTTAACAAGAGGTTTATTCTTTCCATAATCGACTTCCATAACTGTGTTTTCTTTGTCGGCCATATTTGATAGCGCTGCGTAATTTGCGTTACGTACGAAGACACGCGTACGTCTTTGCGTAGCCACTATGTCAAACTCTGGGCGTGTGCTTTAATTTTTTAAAAAACAAATTATTTAAAAACTGAACAAACTACTTTCAGTACAACTCTAAGGTTGAAATAATTCCTCAAAACGCTGCAATCAAAAGTTTTCTACAAATAAGGAACTTCTGGAAAATATTCCAACTGGAGCTATTTTAAATGTGCATGTGAACACTAAAATTAATATACATGTGAAACAAGCATTTTCCATAATTTTGCATGATCATATTTAAAATGTATTTTTTTAAATTGAATCCCTTACAAATAAGCATTACTACTCCAAGTCAAGAGAAGCCAGATGGGGCGGTTCGGACTCAGAGGAGACCCAGGGGTAAAGCCTGGACCGCTTGACCCGAAGTTTAATCACTACTTTGTAAAAGTCAACTGTTTTTGTAAAACCATAATAATTGTTATTGCCACCTTCTTCCGTTCCGTCATCTTCCGCTTTTCCAGAGCCGGGTTGCAGAGGCAACAGCCTCAGATGGGAAGCCCAGGCTTCTTTCACCCCAGCTGCATCCTCCAGCTCACCTGGAGGGATCCCGAGTCGTTCCGCAGCCAGCTGTGAGACATAGTCTCTCAAGCGGGTCGGGGGTCTGCCTCTGGATCTCCTCCCGATGGGACATGACTGAAACACCTCACCAGCGAGGCTCTCGGGGGGCATCCTGACCAGATGCCCGAACCACTCCATCTGGATTCTCTTGACCCGGAGGAGGAGAGGCTCGACACCGAGCTCTTCCCGGATAGCAGAGCTCCTCACCCAATGTCTGAGTGAGAGCCCGGCCACCCTGCGGAGGAAGCTCATTTCAGCTGCTTGTATCTGCGATCTCATTCTTTCTGTCACCACTCACAGCTGGTGACCATAAGTGAGGGTAGGAAAATAGATCGCTTGTAAATCGAGAGCTTTGCTTTACGACTCAGCTCTTTCTTTACCACGATGGACCGATGCAGCGTCCTGCTCCCTTCTTATTTTGATCAATTCTGGTCAAACCAGAGCAAAAATCAGTATTAAGAATGAGACAACTAAGACTCTTTATCTTTATAGCACTTTTAAACAAAGTTGCCAAGAGCTGCACATAGCTTGGCAAAATGAAATACTACAAAAACATTAAAACAATACACACGCGGAAGTTTAAAAAGGCAGACAGAGGGATAAAAACAAAGAATCAAAGTAACACCATACTGATGTTGCAAGCCTTATCTCCTCAACTAGGTCATTTTAAAGCTAAAGAGCCGACCGAGAATGCCCAGTCATTCTTAGTTCAGAACCTTCATCTTGGAACAGCTAACAGCAACTGTTTGAGGATCTACCAGGTGAGTAAGGGGTTAGAAGATCTCAACTGTAACTTGGTGTTAAACTTAAACAAGCTTTACAAGTAATCAGTAAAAACTTAAAATCAACTCTCAAATGCAATCAACAACCTGATTCCAATCCAGTGAAAGGAGGCTAAAACAGGGGCGATGTGTTCCCTTCTATTATAATCAGCCTGTGTTTCTACTACGCCTTCCAGAATTAGCGAACATTAGTTCAGTTGATTTTGAGTAATAGAATAACTGATCAGCTGGTGGTGTGATTGTGTTTAACGAGCTAAACCCATATCCAACGTTAAGTCTCTGGACCCCAGCCTAAGTCAATTTAATCCTAAACAAAAGGATTTGCAAATATGTAATTAGTGGGAAAGACTTCAGTTTTTTTAAGTTGCATTCACAAATGCATTGTTGAACATATCTTTCTTAAACTCAGTAAGTGTGCCTGCAGCATGACTTTATGTAATGTGTTTCCTGGTGCTTGACCACCTTTTGTGGATCAAAACCCCCAGCCGCCCCAACCCTTCCGCAAGGATTTGAGTCTCAACCTACTGCTCCAAAAACCCCTAATTAAAACAAATTATGTGCACTTCCTTGAACTCTGCATCAATGCACCCAAGCAAAAAGCCTGGTTCAAAACGGGGTTACGGGTCTAACTCCAAGTAGGGATTTGGCCCTGCTCCTCCCCATTTATTCACATCCTTGTCATGAGGGCTGCATGGCATCTTTGCATTAACAAAAGGTCTTTGTGTTTAGTTTTTAGCTTTTTTTTTATTCCAAATCTGATGCGAGCCAATCAGAAAAGCTCAATGGGTAATTTCATAAATACAAAATGACAGCAGGGCTTGATCATAATCTACAAAAGCTTTACTAATGTACCCAAAGTCATTAAAGCATCGGTAACTCAGGTCAGGGCTTGTTGGAATACTTTTGGAAGCGGATTAGTTTCGCTTTCCAAGAAATTTAAGACATTTTTATACAGTGTTTGTTTATAATGCAATTATATTGCATTATATTACATTGTATTGGTTACAAAGCTAGAATAAATGATCATTTCTGAAGGTAATTTAGGTCAAAAAGCCTTCCAAAAGTAACCCGTTTTGCTTTAGAATAATATTTTGTTTTAAAAATAAATAAAATTGTTGAACATAAATGTGCTCAAAGAAATCAAGATTACAATGATTATTGCACCATAAAAAAAAGACTGGAATTGTCACAATTGAAACTTTATTGTCATATTGTGCAACAGTTTGACGAATACAAGTTCACAATGACTTCAGGACAGGACAATAACTTCACAATGTTAGGCTGCCCTCACGTAGGTCCTCACTGCAACTACATCATTCATCGTACATGTCTGTTGAAACAAAAAATTTGAATTTAAACTCTTTCTGCAATCTGACAGTTAAAAAAAAATAACATTCAAAAGGCATTTACAAAAAATCCTTTGTGCATGCAATTATTTTATCTGGATCAGTTCTGATGTTAGAGTTTCTCTTCATTTGTGCAAAATGATAATTTAACTCACAGCTATGAGCTTTCCATCTTGTATTTCTCGTTCTGTTATTGTTGTCTTCCCATCCCACTGTTGTTTCTGCACCAGTTTGTCATTCTCCAAAGAAAATGTGGTCTTTAAAGACAGAAGGAGAGAGAGAAAAAAACATGAACACCAAAAAATAAACATTTGACAAACTTATATAAGATAAATTCATGTAATTCCTCATTTGTCCAGGAGTGATTCAGCATAGAAAGGGCTTCAAAGTTGTCTTCTGGACAGTGTGTTTGAACAGTTAGTCAGTATTTGATAATGCTGAAGATAATCAAATACACTGTCCAGAAGACAACTTGAAGCCTTGTCCACGTTTTATACACAATAGCAAACCTTAACTTGTCGTCCATCTACTGTAGTCTCCTCAAACTCCTCATTCAGCTTGAATTTGATCTTAGCTGTTTTGAAAGTGCTCTCAGCCTTCACTGAGATGAGTCCATCTTCGGTCATGCTGATTGTGATTGAAGGCTTTGTCATGTTTGCCATTTGACGAACGGCAAAGCCAATGCCTAAAAGAGAAGAGCTTTAAAAGGTTGCTCAATAAATGTTGATCATTTAATGAATTTGTAATCTTTGACAACCTAATTAAACACAGGGCAATAAAAGTGACAGTTTCAAATTAGTAAAACATACCAGCAGCTTTCATATACTCATCAAAGTTGTCGCTGGAAACCAAATCCCAGGTCCCACAAAATTTCTCACACATGATTTAAAGGATGAAATTCTTCAGATTGTTCGTCTTCCTGTAGCAAATCTCAAAGAGACTAAACTCTTCAAGAAATGTCCCTTTATGAAACTTGAGCAGGCTGTGTACACCTCTGAGTCACCAATCATCAGCCAGTTTCATTGTTGCCATGGAAATTAGAAGATTAGTGAGTTCAAATCTGATTTTCTTTTAATGTTTGGAGTGAAGTGTGTTTTGGCTGCTTTTCCTGACTTCAATTTTAATTAGGGAGACCACAAGTGGTGCAACAGGATCACCTGATACATCTGATGTAGAGCTGCAGATTGAAAATGCAAGCAAGATTATTGTGTAATATTATAACATAAATCCCTAACAACCAATGGGAGCTATTTTGCATGTCTTAAAAGGATATTTTCTTACTTAAACTTCAATAGAAAAATTATTTAGACTTTATGTTCATTATGAATATAATTTATACATTCCCCTCGGGGATTACTAAAGGATTTTGGTAAGGGTTTTAATGATTGTTGTGTAGAGGGGAATACTTCCATGTGTTATAACGGTATATGAAAAACGTATGCACACAATGCAATCACAATATAAGATTTGAAACATGTTTTTGTGGACGGCACGGTGGTGCAGTGGTTAGCACAGTGGCCTCACAGCAAGAAGGTTGGGTTTCAAGTTCCGGATTGGGACGAGGCTTGGAACACTGGACTTTCTGTGTGGAGTTTACATATTCTCCATGGGTATTTGTGGGGTTTCTCCGGGTTCTCCAGTTTCCTCCCACCCTCCAAAAACATTTATTTGAGATTGATTGGCAACTATGAAATTGCCCAGAGGAATGAGTGTGCGTGTGTGGCCTCACGATAGACTGGTGACCTGTTTGGGGTGTACCCTGCCTCTCGCCTTGAATCAGCTGGTTTAGGCTCCGGCACCCCGTGTGAACCTGTCCATTGAACTGTCCATTGAACCTGTCCAGTGAACTGTCCATTCCTAATGGACAGTTCAGAAGATGAATGAATGAACACGTTTTTGTCAAAACGTATGAAACAAGTGATCACTAGATACTGATTTGCTTGTGCAGAATAGAACCACCAGATGGCACAATGTAAGAGGTGGTAGTTCAACAAGTTCTGAACTGCAGTGTTGCATCTTACCTTCAACAAGCACTCATAACATAAATGAAATACTAAATCCAATAACTTTTAATCAAGTTCTGCAATAAAATCCATTTATCTGAGTAGGATTCTCTCTGAAGTTTTAAGACATAAACGTTGGACGTTGTTTGTCAAAGATCAAGTTGCTTCTTTTAGTTAGACTGCTGTTTTCAAATGCACGCGTTTTCTTGTTCAGTTTTAAAAAATATGTGTGCAAATGTGTGTGTGTGTGGATTTGCAATTTATTATGCACTGCCTCCCAGTGGTTTTTCAGGAAATAATGGGGAAAAAATGCATTTAGTTATTTCCTCCATTTATTTAATTTTTAATAAAAGCTAGAATAAATTTAATAAAAAAAATTATCTCTGTGATCAAAATTCCAAATTGTAAAATTTGCATTGAATTTTCATTTAAAAAAGTAATTGTTTTTAGGTTGATGTCATTCAAGTTAAAAGATTCTCTATTTATTTATAAAAAATAATTAATGACACATCTCAATACTTGTGAGGTTTATTTGATCCAATAAATCACATAAAAATTATATTTACTCATACATTTGATTGTAGAATTTCAGAAGTTGAGCAAAAAGTTATTGATATATAATACAAGCGTTTTCTATTTGATAAATTACGTTTTTAAAAAACTATTTAGCTTCACTTTTTTAAATGTAGAATTGTGAAAGTCGAGATAAAGGTTTATAAGTAAGGAATACTATTCGTCATTGCTGTTATATTTTACATTAATATTAAAATCTCCCAAAGTAGAAAACAAGTGATATTTAATGATTTCAGATGCATTACATATCAATTTCAGGGTATTTTTCTAAGCTGAACAAATAACCCCTTTCTAAGACCAGGCGTCCCATTAAACTTGTTTGACAACCTTTTAGATTTTACTAACAATTTGTGTGAAAAAAAATTATTAATAAGGCCAAAAAGTAGAATTAATGCAGTATTTTCTCAGCCCAGGAATGTGATAATGAAATTTAAGAATGCCATCACTGCAATGTTTGCCTGCACAAATTATTTGCATTAATAATTTACTACTAGTAAATGATGCAGGACTCATCTTCTGGAAGCTGTGTCGCCTTACATCATATATTTTTTTCAACCAATCCAATAAACCAATTATTTCTTTAGTTGGCCTGAGTTTGTCGAATACCTGCAGGTGCCATCCATTGGGCCAGGAGCCCATCTAATGAACATGACCTCTCACTGGCATCAGCAGAAAAGTCCTTTCCTTCTGGATTTCATCAACACTTCAGCTTCTATTGAAGGTAGAACAGTGGCCATGAACAAAAGCTGTATATACTGTACAAACACAGCTCTGAACGGCAGCACACTGATTCATTCTTCAGTGTGTGTGAGAACGGAGGGGGACCCCTTTCAGCTCCTTTGTGTTGGTGTCTGTCAACAGTGTAGTTGGAGGCAGAGCCTATTGTGGCGGCCAATGTTACGTATTGACACAGGGCCTCGTTCGGCTTGTTCCCAGGGTCCAACCTGAGCACTCATTAATAATGGAGAAACTATCCTCCGGGCCAATCAGAAGCTCAGAAGTCTAACCAGGCTTGTTATTATGAACTACAACTTGACATACCAGCAGGGACAACTCAGGTCAGAGCTGATTGTGTTGGCACTGAACATAATCTGATGCTACTCTTTCCACAAATCTGAAAAAAAAGTCTAGTTTCAGTCACTAATTAATTGAACTTAGTATATGTATCAAAATTACATTGATTACGACATTTTCAACATATTTTAATTTGGTCTTATCTAATAATTACACCCAAATTTGAAATGTAAGATGAGCAAGATGGGTTTAATGTGTAAGTTTGGTGAGTGACATGGTGCAGGTGTGTGCCCCACCTCTGGTACCAGTCGAAGGCATTATTTCAGGTCACAATCCCAGCAGGTCTGAACCATCTGCTGGGAGGCTCACACGATCTTTCCAGTGCCCTTTTCTCTCTGGCTTTTACACGGCTGTTGGGACAACCAGAGGGTGTGTACTGGTCATTCTGTTTACTGGGATGAAAAGTGTGTGTGCGTGTAAATATGAGGTTACTGAGGTGTCTCTTGCATGTGTGCTTTGAGCTTTTTTCATGCTTTCTGCTTTGATCTTCCTTCTCATGCCTTTATCCCACACGCTCTCAGCGCCCCAGGCTTCTGGTGTGTTGCACACCGACAGCAAGGTTGAAGAGAGAGGGTGGGTGGGGCCACTGATGGGGGATGTGGGGCACCTCACACAGAGAAGTTGCTTGTTTTATCAGCACAGGCAGAGGTGCAGGACAGAACTGTTCACAGGGTCCAGTCGCTGGTTGTAGTGGGTGGGGGTTCACTGGGAGCTACAGTTCTTCTTTCCTCTTTTATGCTGTCTTAGGTCATCCAACAGAGGGAAGGAATTCTTGTATGAAAAACTACTGCCACAGTCTTTAAAGGGTGGCCTCCTGACCCAGTACAATATGGGAAAGTGGACCCCTTCAGCTGGTAGTTATATAAAGCCTGCAAGAGTCATGAGAATCCCTGATAAATCACTCAGCTGGAGGCCACTTGTGTCTTTCAGCACATCACAAGGAGTCATTATTCTACTGAAACTTTGAACAGGGTTGGCCGGTTGTCATGTAGTCAGAATGGCCAGGAGTCATAGTTATCAAATGAGCATAAACTATGTCAGAAAACATGCTTTTATCCTTTCCTATGGACAGATAATCCACATGTGACCCCACACACTCACACACATACACAAAGTGCCCCGCTCGTGCATTGGTACAAGATTTTTTAAAACAGATGCAATGGTGCAGTGAAAAATCTCTATTTGAAGAATAACATTATTTTTTCAGGATGACACGTGAATTTTTTGACAAATTTTAAAGAAGAAGGAATCATATTCAGGGAGTCCGTGCTGTAGCTGCACAGTAGATAAAAAAACACTTTTATAATTATCCCTTCAGTGCAATTAACTTATCTTTCATTTTTTATCTTAGCTTTAAACATTAATTTGACAAAAAGTCACTTTCAATTATGCATGTCATCACTGCAACATTTGGAGTTGTGCAATACTCTTAAACTTTGGAACAAATATAATTATATCCTTTCTTAATATTATTGCTTCTTTACAAAGTTCATAGACTATACTCCATCTTTCCTAGTAGCATTATGATTGTAATCACCAATGAAAAAGTGGATTCTTTGATTTATTGAAAACATAAAACATCATTACATGATGATCATGTCATAGGCAGTAATGAATGTGAGCTTCGTTTGGTATAGTCTTCTATCTCCTTCCTTTTAATGCGTTCTGTGTTCCATGTCTTCTTTGACTTATCGTCCACATAAACTTTCAGGTATTTCTGGTCCTCTGTCTCTAGCCCTACTTCCAGGATGCAAACAAACCTTTGTTTAAAAAATGTACAGCTATCTATTTTTATTTGTTTCCTGATCGCAGAACAATTCCTTGTGGTTCACCTGTGTTCACTGGATCCCTTTCCTGGGAACTGTTATTAGCGCTTCTGATCTTACATCAGCACATGTGAGCTTAACAATTTGGATGTCTGGAACATGCTTAAAGGCACAGTAGGTTTTAATGTAACAATAGGGCTATTGAGCTGCTTGATATCTGGTATTTTAATATTTTGAAAGTATTTTAATAATTGCAAACATTTCATGGACCATGAAACAGTAAAAAAAAAAAACATGGGACTGAAAACTGGGGAGTCTGTCAGTAATTTGAGATTCGGCCTTTGAACACTCACAAACTGGTATCGTACAGCTGAAAAAAAAAATTAGATATTGGTACCATAAGCTGCTAAATTTGTTCCTTTTAATCTAATTCATTTCTGGTTGTGAACAGATTTTTGATTTAGTAAGATTTGTAAAACTCTTGTGCTTAGTTTGATTGTGACCGTAGAAGAAATATATAAATTAGTATGAAACTAAAAACTGATTCTTATGGGATTCCGGTGCATATTTGAATAAGTTGCAGGAAGAAAGTGTAGAGGGGTTGCACTAACAGGCTTTCTGCAGATCACTGGCAGTTTGACTGCAACAGAGAGTAATGGGGCTGGCAGGGCGGAATCAATTACTGGCCACAACAGATTTTCCCACAGGTCAGAGCTTGGGAAAGCAGTACTTTACTGCTAGGCAGACAGCTGGCACAGAGCATCCACTGGGAAAGAATCCTGCTTTCTAAAAACGAAATTAACAGCTATTTTTTGTTTCCTAACTACACATATATGCTTAGATGCAGTAGAAGGATGCTCACACATTTCATCTTGAAATATTACTGGATACACCCGTTAAAATTCAGAGTTTATTTTAGTTTGGATCAAACATAAAACTTTTCTCATGAGGTCAGAAAAAGTTTGTCCAGCTGTCTGAGACATCTGAAGTTGGTTAGAAGCATATCATTGACTTTCACAAATAAAATTACTCTGAAATAGTTATGCAAGAATTTTAACAAGTACAGTTACATGAAAGACATGCACAAGTGTAGTGAGACAGATATGTCATAATTTTTCACAACTTTACTTGAATATTAGCTTTTATGTCAGTGGTGTTTTCTCGAAAAAAAGGAAAATACATCTCAATTAGAGCCAGAAATGCTCTTTTAAATAACCACACACAAAAAATACACTTCACAGACAAACACCATCTATTGAAATGCAAACACTGTTGTTCCCGTGGCAGCACAATGTGTGGGGCTTAAAAGTAGCTTCCTCTATGGCCCTTGTTTCTCTGTGAGGATATCACGTGCTGCTGCACTTATTTGTGTACTGTGATCTGCCCACCCACCATTGTGAACTTGTATTTTCTTATAATATTCCAATAATTAAACTCATCAATTGTTTTCCATTGGATGGCATCTGAAAATGAAGTGTGCCCTCTATGTCACCCCATGTCAGGTGTGTGAAAAGTGTGTTAACTCATGCGATGCCAGGTCTTAAAATGGAACATCTCACATTCTGATGGGTTAGAATTGGGCTTAGCACTTTTTCAAAGTTTATTTCATAACTTTGAATGATCTGATACTCATACAAATGCCAGCTTCTACTGAGATGTTACTGTCAATATCACTAGGAGCACTCCTAATGAATTAAAAAAAAAAAAAGCACAAATGAATTTTCTTCTAAACAAAAAGCAAGGAAGTCAACATATCCTCCCCGGCTTTACCTATCCAAAAACACAAATAGAATCGATGCCAACAAAGACAGGAAAATGAAGAATGAAAAGGAGGGTGGGTTATGGTGGGAATGGGTCTCAGGCTTGAGCTGGTCTCTGCCCAATATAGCGCCTGGGTGCTGACTGCAACAAGAAGGGACAGACAGGAAGCTGTGGCCCATAGGATAACATTGTTGTATGGAAACTGTCTGGGAGACATTTCCCCCTAGTCAAACAGCCTATTTAAGACCAGCATGGGTGGCATGTGCCCTGCCTTGCATAAAGTCATACCGCTTGCATGTATAGTTCAAACTCATACCCAACACTCCCACTTAGTTGAATAAAACATGAACAAATAAACGATCCCACACGCACAAATGTTTCCCTGTTGACCTCTCCTCACCACACCCAAAAATTCAAACTTCACTCAAGCAGTTGTTGAGTGGCAGATATAAGATGTCAGAATGGTGTGCACAAAGGATGCAGGCACGGCTGCGAGCGTCGCTGCTGCCGGCAGCCACAACGGTTGACATAGTAAATCAATCCTGATGGGAGGGTGGGTAGGATAAAGGCAGGAGGTGCAATAGGGGGAGGGGGCCCATTGGGACTGAGTCGGCCTCCGTCAGACACACTCAACCAGCCAAGGGAGAGACTGTCGACGGGTGGGAGAACACTCGCCGGGAAGCGCTCACACGGAGATTGAGTTACCACGGAATTAGATCAGGGTTGTGGGAAACAGCACCTCCTAAACACAGTCGCACACTCTTAGTCTCACACACACACACATGTAAACACAGTAGCACACACTCAGGCCACACTCAGGCACACAAAGAGTCACCCAGGGAAACCTGAGGGAAGATTGAGGAAGGCAGCTGGGCACACGCCAGTTTTAAACAAATGCTTGCTTATACCTTTTAGCTTCCTGGCACATGGTTTGAGAGGAGTTTCTTGAAATTGGCGCCGAGCTACTCCCTGGAACAACGGCCAGGCTGGCATGCTGCTGGGATTGTCCAAAGCAAAGACAATCTATGATGCAGAGAATAAATGTCTTATAATAAAACGTTCAAATGGAATACAACTTTCCAATCTTCACATCGACTATCACTGAGCATTTACTGGGTTTGAGAAGGTTTTGTGAGGGTACAAGTGGAATGTGTAGGCCTCTTTAAAAGGAGCAGCATTGGTTAGAGCATCAGGTTAACCTTGTTAACCTTGTTAACAAGGTTCATACATTGACCCAGACTGAAATAGGGAATGCATGAAATGGACAGAGACAGGCAAGATATTTAGAGAGGGTAATGAAAAAGAAAGTAGAAGAGGTTAACTATAAATATACTGTATGTGTTATATACATGTCATGGATTACAGGAGTCTCATCCACACTCACTGCACCTACAGGACTGATTGAAGCGTGCACATTGTATCTGTCACCACTGAAACCCCCACTGACATACTGGGAACAGAGTGTGGAGTTCTGCAGTTGCTGCTGTGAATCAAACGCTTATTCACACATGTCCAGCTCCCACTGCATTAAGTTAACAACTGACCTGATGGACAGAGCAAAGAAACAGCTGCTCGCAGTCACAGTCCTAAGGATGATCGGGGGTGTTCTTTCCCTGATGGCCTTGACAGACGTGTAAGACCCAGTACAAGAACTATAAAGTATGTAGAAATATATATAAAAAATGAGTTCTCGGACTTCATTAATGTTCGTATGCCAAAAAATAGTGATGACGTTAAAGTTATGAAGTATGAGCATTAAAATTAAAAAAACAAATACCAACTAAAGTAGCATGTTTTCTCTGAACAGATTTTTATTTGCATGTATCTGCATCAACCAATCAAACACAGGGTTTGATATCATGGCACATAAAATGAAATGATTTAAAAAGCACATGATAATAGGAGTATAATCCTATTTATGCAATTTTATGTTCACGTAAGACACATGGGGAACGATTCTTAACAATTCCAATCCTATTAAAATTGAAGCTGTAATAAAAATAACTCCTGAAATAGAATGATTTGCTTTTCTTGTTTAGATTGTGTTAAAATTAAATAACTGTAGAAGACTTAATTTGTAAACTTGGAGAAGAAAACCCCAAGCTAGACCCAATTTCATATTGAGGCATTGACAATGGCACAATGGACAATGTTTTGTAGTTTGTTCCGTGTGGGAATCAGGTGACAATCATCACACCTTAAGTTAAATTACCTCCCTCCAATTACAACTTTTTATGTTTTTAAAGTAGGATTTTTTTTTCAACCTACACTGGCCTTTCTGTGTGAAGTTTGCATGTTCTCCCCGTGTATGCGTGGGGTTTTTCCCAGTAATCCGGTTTTCTCCCACTCAAGCAACCTAAAATAAGTATAGGTTGATTGGCCACGTGAAACTGCCCCTAGGAATGAGCGTGTGTGTGGATGGTTGTCTGTGCATGACTAGCGACCTGTTCGGGATGTACCCTGCCTCTCTCCTGCAATCAGAATAGGCTCCGGCACTCCTCGCGACCCTATTGTAAGTATAAGCGGTTTAAAAGTCAAAACCAAATTACTGTTTTTTTTTTTAATAAAACAAATCATGAAGAGAACTATTTTCACTCAGAGCGGATGAATACTTGCCTGCACCAGTCTGTCTACTTTTAGTGAGAATAGTGAAGGAATGAAAAATTAAACAAGACAGTTTCAGATGCAAAAAAGAAATTACAAAACCTTGTTATAATTTTAGAAAAATCCTTTAGAGTTTTGCATCGCAGTTTTTTACGTCACCTCTTTAAGCCCCGCCCCTGTGATGGTGAGGACATAATCCCTGCAGAGAGAGAGCTGATGCTGTCAGTGTCTTACTTGAGCTTTCAGAGGAAAGGAGGTAAAATGAAGAGAAGCAACAATTATAGTTCATCTGACAGTGAGCTGGATGATAATATTGAAGTGGAGAAGGACAGTAGTGATGAAAATGGGTATGTCACCTTTACATTGACCTCTCCTATTTATGCTCAATGTATTTTAAGTTATAAATTCTTATTTAATTTTATGTAAATGTATCTGAATCTTTATTCTTTTTGACATTTTAGTCATCTTGACTCTCATGGATCCATGTCACCATCCACCACAACCCAAGTGCAAGCCAGAAAAAGGCGTAGAGGCGTATGTACACTTCTTAGATTTGCAACCAGTTCTTCTGGACATGGCATAGAGACTTAGAAAATTCATATAATTTATCTGGGTTTTAAACTCAATTTTATTCCCACAGATTATTGAGAAAAGAAGACGTGATCGCATCAATAACAGCTTGTCAGAGCTGAGACGTTTGGTGCCAAGTGCTTTTGAGAAGCAGGTACATTTTCTTGTTTTTTCCCCTATTCCTGACGTGTGTGAAGACACAAAATATTATGTCTGTTTAATGAGTGCATATACGCTGAATAAGAATATATCATTGACTATTTACAGGGATCAGCTAAACTTGAAAAAGCTGAAATATTGCAAATGACAGTTGACCACTTGAAGATGCTTCACGCTTCAAGTGGGAAAGGTTTGTGATTTTTGAGAAATGCACTTTTTGACGTGAGTGATTTGACGGCATGCTCAATTCCTGTTTTTTATCTTGACAGGTTACTTTGAAGCTCATGCTCTAGCAAAGGATTACAGGAGCTTGGGCTTTAGAGAGTGCCTGGCAGAGACAGCCCGCTACCTGAGCATTGTGGAGGGTCGGGACAGCTCGGATTCTCTTCGTGTACGATTAGTGTCCCACCTCAGCAACTATGCATCTCAGAGGGAGGTACACATGGGACTGGAACACTTAGCCTGGGGCTCTGCCTATGGAACTACACCCGCCCATCTCCCTCACCACCTCCTCCTACAGCACCCTCCGGGCAGGACACCTGCACCCAGAAACAACAGCAGCTCACCCTCTTCCACCAGTTCTTCTTCCCCTTCTTCCTCTGAGACATCTGGGACATCCAGACTCAGCATCTTGCCCCCCACAGAGTCCCTCAGGGTGCCTCCTAATGGCTCCATACCATTGAGTCTGCCTGTACCAACATCCAAGCTTTCTCCATCGCTGGTCTCGTCTCTTTCATCACTTTCTACCTTCCCCCTCTCCTTCAGTGCCTTTCCTCTTGTGTCTCCAACGACTGTCAACACAGTGAATCCCTCCACCACTGTGTCAAAGCCTTACAGACCTTGGGGCTTGGAGATAGGAGCTTTCTGACGCTAACTAGTGACCTGGAGCCGAGCATCACAAACACTATGGACAAGAAAAGTTATTTCTACTGCTAGAAACCACTGAGAACAAAGTAAAAAAAATATTTTATTGTTTAATAAAATTAGTTTAATAAAATCCAAGGTTAAACAGTTTTCTCTACGTTTGTCAGCTACTGTTATTAAGATAGAAATTTTAAAATTATTTGCTTGGATTATTCATTGTACTGACAGTTTCTTCGGCAGCCTGCACTGCCTCCAGGTTGAGGATGCTTGATATGAAACAGTAAGTGGCCACAGATAGATTCACGTCTGAGAAAATATGCTGGTCACAACCATAACACAAACATTTGTCTTGCACAGATAAATTAACATGATGTAGAGTTGCTCAGTTTAATCTACGTTCCTTTAGTGAGCTTAAAAATGTGTGGAAATTAATATTTTATAAGCCCAAATGAAAATGTATCTATTTGATTATTCATTTTTTTGGATTTATGTATCAATTTGTAATATTTTTGTACCAATAAATTGAATAGAAATGTTTACCTGTGCGTTGTGAATATTAATGGTTGTCATTTTTTTTTAATCTGTATTTGATCTTTAAAACATCACATATTGCAGAAACATTTTTGACCAAATGGGAAATAATCTGCAGGTGCATTTCAGCTGAAGTCCATAGAAGTTCATAATGAGCTAATGAGGTCTTGGTTATTGACTGAAAAGCACTTCCTTCACTGTGTGCCAAGTTAGGTAACCAAATCCAAAAGCATTGTTGCCCTTATGAATACCCAGGAAATCATTAAGAGCCAGGGGAAATCCTTTACAATGTTGCCCTGACCTCACCAGCCTGGGTTGTCCTGAAACGGAGACAATAGTGTGAACAGGATGAGGATGTTGAAGGAAAGCAGTTATCAAGGAACAAAAACACAGACAGCTGGAGTCATGAATCACCACTTTGCTCCAAGGTGCTTTTTCTAGTTCAAGCTTCAATAGAAATGTTCCAAAGAATTTTATCTCCTCATCCTCATCAGACATTTTGGGTAGGATGCTGATTGTTTTTAACTTGCTCCATGATAGCTAAAAAACAACACATCATTAATACTTACGTTAATTGCAACCTTTTGAGAACCACTATGTGTATGAGTGAAAAACACATTATGATTGGATTTATGGTCATGTTCTTTTTGCGACATACATGTTTTGTTTGATATTCTTTAAGCTAGTTTTAAATATTAATGTGCTTAAAGAGGCTCTGAGAGGAACACCTTAAACAGTGTCTTCCACCAAACTAATCTAATCCTGCCACCTGCTGGTTAAATCTTTGTCAGCAGCTTTTTAACCCCAGAAGAAAAAAATGCTAAAACATATCCAGTTATCTTCTAGTGCATATTTTTACGAGTAAATGTTGTATGGAGACAACAAATTAAACCTCTTGAGCAAATAGGAGGTAATGCACACCCTCAATTTGAACAAAGTTGATTCAAAATGAAATATGAGGTTAAAAAAAATAGTGAGTCTCAGATTGTGTAGAGAACTGGTTCTTTTATTTGGCAGTTTACAATTCCCCTTGTGTTGTAGCACAGAAAAGTATTAGATGGAGCATGCCATGTTCACAGAACCTCCCTCCCCCCAAACCTTAATTCAGCAAAGCTTTCACAGAGAATTAGATGAAGAGAGAAACACAGGCAGCAAAGGATGCAGGCAAATATCAGTGGTATTTTAAAAAGAGACTAGTTCAGTGTGCTGAATGTAAAGCATCCTGCATTCATTCTCCACTCAATCTCCCAAAGAGAGAAGATGCTAATGATGCTTCGAGATAAATCTGCATTCACACACACCCACACAGACATACATTATGTTCACATCGTCAATATCAAGATGGGGGCAACTGCACATTCCATTGTCCAAGACACTATGCAATGATACCAGAACGGTGTCAAAAACATTCATTAATTTGTTAGATTAGTCCCCAAATACTGTGTTTTGGCTGATGTTTATTTGATCATGTAATAATTTGCTGGGAAAAAAAAGGTTTTGTCAGGATTAGCAGGAAAACGCGAGTGTATAAAGATTTGCTCCTATAGGGCGAGGACATTCTTAATTACAATAAAGCACCTATCAAGTTCAGTATCAAGCTCATTTTACGAAGGTGAAAATGTTATGAATCTGTGCCTTTGACCTATTAAGTTCCAAGCGTGCGTGTTTAGGATGACTGGGTGTACATGAGAAAAAAGAAAAGAATTTATCCAATCTGAAGTGTTGTTGTGACATCATCAGAAAATGCTGCAAACTATCTGCAAATTTACAACACCAAGACCTTTGAAAAAAAAATAGTGTGGAGACAAATTTCAACAAACAATATGACGAACTAGAAGTTAATTTTTTTAGAAAGACGGAATAAAGAAAGAAGGAAACAAACCTGACAAAATGAAGCCGTACTCTTACAATCTTTTAAACTCAACAAGTCTGTTCAATTTTCAAAAGAAGTGTTACTGATGTTGGTTTTACTACTGAGAGTTGTGAGCACTGGTGTGAAGATGTGCAGTGGTGAAGCCCTTGGGCCTTCAGGTGAGTGTATTTGTTTCAGAGTTGTTCAGGGCGAGCATGGATGAAGGGACATGGACGACAGAAGTCAGGAGTTGTGTGAGTTTCATGCTACCAGCTCTTCCCTCATTTCTTTGTTCCTGCGCACTACAGCGGCATGCCTCTCCTAAAAAAAAACACAGTGAAAAGGATTAGCTGAGAAAACAATCCAAGGTTCCTCATCCTTCCTCAGGGAACTGCTCTCTCACCTTCTCTTGTAGGCGTTCCATCATGGCTGCCAGGTAGGCTTCCCGGTTCTCCTTGATCTGTTCCATCTTCACCTGGAGCTTCTCCTCAGCCATCTTGCTGAAGTTGCTGTTCTCCTCCATGGCCTTTAGCAACACATCTCTCTCGTGCTCACGTTTTTCTGCCAAAACCCTCAGGACTTGAGCCTCTTGGTACTGAAATGTGTGTTGAAATTTTAATTGTCATACAATTTTCATCTGTCATAGGTTTTTGATAATAAGAAAACACTTGCCTTCCTCCGCTCTTCAGCAGCTTCAAGTTTCTTTTCGATGTCCTCCAAAGAGATGTCCCTTTTGGGAGGCGAAGGGAGGTTGTGAGCAACATCTGATACCGGAGACAGAGGCTTGAGAATCACCTCAAACGCCTGTCCCGAGGCCCGCTTGTTTATAGCTTTCACCTCCATGTCTGCAAATCAAGCACCTACATTTAGAATGCCATCAAAGATCAATGACCATTACCATATCAGCCCTTTAATTACTGATCCTTTTTATTTCAAAGGCAGGACATATACAATCAAATCAAACTTGATTATAAAGCCCTTTTCAAACATAAATTTTCACAAACTGCTTAACAGAGTGTAAAAAACACATAAGAATTAGAACCCAGATTATTCAAACAATAGAAAATTAAAAGCAAGCCTAAATTATAAGGGTTTGTTTGTAAGATACAAAAAAAATAAAAGTTTGAGCTTACCCATACCTTCAAACTCACATACTAGCTTGTTGCGAGATTCTGGATAGAAGCATGAGCAGATGAGAGAGAGGACGGACAACTCCTTCATCTTCTCTTTGTATGCTGTGGAGATGAAGACATCACATGGCTTAGATATTCTCTCTATCAAATATTGCTGCCTCAAATTACAAGTGAGCTTTTTACAAAGGTAGAAGTCGAAACATACAAGTTGCATTCCTTTGTTAGTCATTGACACTAAATTTACAATAGTGTTCCTCATTGATCTTTATCAAACATATCAAACAGTGTTGTGTTGATGATGTCCAAAGTGTTAAAACAGCTGATTAATGATTAGTGACCTTGATTTTTTTTCTGAACTTTTGCTGCTCTAATCTTGTAAATATTGATTTCCGTCCTTTCTGAATTTGACAAAGTGCCCACCTGGCTTCTTGAAGAGGATTACAGATTGTCAGGGCTGCTGAGCCTTCTGCTGCAAAGGCCAGTGTGTGTAGCAGCCTCTTGCTGCAGGGCTGGCCTGCCTCCCATCTTACCATACTTCTGTTTGCTTCACTACACCACTCTCCTTTATTATGAAGCTAGTCAGCACAACACATTTTTAAAAATAACCCATAGGACATCTCAGGTAGAACCTCTGTTCAATTTGAGAAAACAAACCCAAAAAAATCCACGCATTCTTGAATGTCCAGTTTAAAATAAAACATAGATAGCGTATAAGGAGATTAAGTTATTTGATTGATTCATTAGCAACAATTTTCTATGTGTGTGTTGTTATATTTCTTATATGCATGGTTAATTACTATTCAAGTGAAGGCCTGTTTTTTTTATTTTTAAGGAATATATGTGTTTTCACTGTATATAAATTGCAAATAACCCAGCTGGAGATACATCTCTAGCTAATGCAATATCTACAGCTCTCTGAAAGAAGAAGGAAATTCTCTATTTTTCCAATGATTTTTTTTTTTAATTACATAATCATCAACACAAAAGCATTTTAAAATAATCAGTTACATTTCAACTGTAATAATAGTAAGCTAATGCTGGAGTCAAGAGATAAAAAGCCCTGTCAGCTCTTCTGTGGGCTACATGATCAGCACCCAGCATCTTGGGTGGGGTCCGTCTGCATTATGCTGCATGCTGGAGACTCTATGGCAGGAAAAGAGGATGCAACATTTCAAATCAAAACCCCTATTTACAATGTTAGTTTAAGAATGACCAAATATAAAATACAACCACAAGATAAAAAATAATAAAGGAAACATTTTCATAATCTATCCAGAGGATCTCAAGGCTCGCGTGGTGGTGATTTACACCCTGTAGGTGATGCAATCCAACTAAGATTTTATACAAATCTAAAAATGCACAATGAACTATATACATTTTTTAATAAAATATGATTTGAAATTACTTTGCAGTTTGTTCCAGCTAACCAGCAGGCTATGGGTTTGACGCTAGGCCAATTCAGAGATGTATCTATTCTGAGATGCTCTCACCCATCTATCCATCCATCCCAAAAGAAACAGTTTGTAAATGCTTACCGGTGGCTGTTTTGGCCATGGCAGATGTATTTCTCCGCAGACGATGCTGTGACTGTTCTGGTCAAACGGTGATGCTGCTTAAGGCACTGAGTCAGCGAATAGACCGATCTGGATGGAAAAGCAGACAGAAAGGGAGCGCGCACGGGACCGCGCAATCAGATCTGTTTTCTCACGCACAGCAACCTTCATCATCCGTCACTACTGTCTGAAGAACTCAAACTTCAACAACAAAAGAGAAAGTCTAAGTTTACATATATACTCAGTATCTATGCATATATATACATATATACCCAGTGTAATTTTCAAATAGAATAGTCCAATAATTTCACTCATGTGTTCCAAAGATATCAATCAGTTATAACTGACTGCAAAACAATATGTTATGAGTAGATCCTATTTGTAACTTGCAAAGGCTTTAAAATCCAAAAAGTGTTTGTATTTCAACAATACATACCTTGACTTATCTCTGATTAGTGACATGTAAAGCCCTTCTGCATCAGATTGATGTTGTGAGAATGTGTTGTGAGAATTACACAAGAACACAAAAAATAGTCCTTTAAACAGATTGACTTTTTAATAATAACGCAGTGAACTTTTACAGCGCTTTTCTGGATGCTCAAATACACTTCACATGTGCATTATTCATTCACTCCATACCAGGTACTCCCATTCAAACACATATTTAATCAGGATGATGGAAGCTGACATGCAAGGTGCATACCACTATCATCAGGAGCAATTAGGGGGTTCGGTATCTTCCTCAAGGACACCTCGACATACACTCTGGGCGGAGAATAGAACCACTACCCTACCCACTGAGCCATTTTTTTATTTGTTATTCTCATTTTTTCGGGTGGAGGTGGGACTGCACCAGGGATTTGCTCTGAGTCCTTTGTCGTTTGCTATGGCGATAGACAGGCTGACAGACTTGGTTAGACAGGAATCTCCATGAACAATGATGTTTGTAGATGACATTGTGATCTGTAGTGAGAGGAGAGAAGAGGTGAAGGAAAGCTGGAGTGGTGGAGGTTTGCACTAGAAAGAAGAGGATTAAATATTAAATATCATAAATATGAGTAAAACAGAGTACATGTGTTTTAATGAAAGGGATCCAAATGGAAAAGTGAGGTTACAGGAAGAAGAGATAAAGAAGCTGGAAGATTTTAAGTACTTCGGATCAACAGCCCAGAGCAATGAAGAGTGTGGAAAAGAGATGTTCTTTGCTTGTTTTTGTATTTTTTTCCAATCTACTACAATCTGTATGTAAAGACCGTTGAGACTATTTTTTTGTGATATCGGACAAAACAAAATATAATGGTATTTTATTTTTATTCCGTACATCAGATACAATAAAGTATAGGTTTTTTGTAGCAATTTATTTCCCAAGTTTACTTTACCATAAGATGGAGATGCACTAAATTTCTACAACTCGAAGAAAATTTAACTAAAATGTTTCTTTGTAAATATACTGTACATGTAATGAAACAGAAATGACAACAAATCTAGTTTACAGATTTTTTTATTTTTACAATTAGGTTTGCGCTGTTTTCTTTTTACTTTTCTTTTTTAAGGACCTTCGTGGTGCTGAGTGCAGTTTTTTCTTGATGAGCTTGCTCACCAGGATCTGAGGATGATCCTGGTACTCAAGAAGAACCTCACGACAATTGGTTATTTGATCCTCTTTTAATCGATCCAGAAATGACACACAAACTATTGCGGCTTCATAAAGACAAAAGTAATCAAAATTCAAAGTCTGGACCACATTGTAACCAATTTCATCACAATTTTTGATGTTCTCACCTCGTATACCGCTCAGTTTGCACATGGCAGCAAACCCTGTTGTTTCCATTTCAATATTACAAACTCCCTCATTTTGGGCTTTAAGAAGGTACTGCTCTTTCTCCTCCTGAGTGTAGTAGCAGAAGGCACCATCCAAACGGGCCTGGCCTTGGTGTTCAAATTTGTTAGAGCATAAAAATAAAAAAGCTGTGCATGTTGGCTGTAAAGTTTTAACTCATTAGAGCTACCCAACTCATACCTTCATAGAAGTCCATTGTACACATGGTGTCGCCAAGTACAGTTTTGAACTGAGTTATATCTTTGGAACAGTCCATTAGTTCCTCTGTCAGTTCCGCGTCCAGTTCTGTACTTCTAACCACGTTCTCCCCCAAAATGATCTGCTCAAACTTGGGTTCAAAGGAAGCATTCACAGCCCTCCTAGTGACAATCACATCGCCAGGTGCAATTCCTGAAAAATCAAATTGTTTTAAAAACATAATAGAATCAAGTTAGTTTATAATTTTCAGGCTGATAGAAACAGCTCATTAATGACCTTGGACAGTCTAAACTCACAAAAAGTTTTTGTTCACCAGAAAGGAGGCCTTCAGGACTGTGGCTTAGTTATTACTTCTATATATAATGTTAAGTCTGATGATGTGAAGCTTTGTGGAATGACTGTTGTCTTACAAATTCAAGAGATAATTTCTTTATGCAGTAGAGACAGGCTTTCACATCTAATACTTGTATTCATCCCCAAAGGAAAATTTCAGAGGTGTGTGTGTGGCTCATCGACAGATTGCCAATCTGTTCAGGGTGTACCCTGGTCCAGCACTCCCTGTCCCCCAACTTGTTAGGGATGGACAGTTGAGAAGACAAGAATTGCAATGTACTTTTACAAAAAGCTTTAAAAGAGCAAGAAAACTCCCTGTGTCATACAGAGTGTCAGAGATGGTATGATTCAACAGGACCACAACAGAAGACATACAAATGACGAGCCAAAAGTGTATAAAAACATCCAAGGAACATTCTTGACTTGTTTGGGGAAATTGTGCAGTAGTGAGTTCATTTTATTTTTATTCTTGCAATTTATAATTCTTGCATCCTTTGAAAGATTTGCTGTCTTGTTTATTTCACACATATATATATATATCTATAAAAAAGGAAAAATATTGATTGAAAAAATGCACACAATACATACCTATTCCTCCTGATGTCCCAATCCGTATACATGAAACGTCTGTGCTATGAGCATAATGAAGAAGTTTTATCAGCTCGTGCATCATTATGGTTACAGATGGTACTCCCATTCCATGCTATGGAAACACATACACCTTTCACAAAAGTTTGCCTTATTGTCGAACAGAATAAAAATGTGTTTTGTAATTTGTAAATTGAAAAAAAAAAAAAAAAGATAGTAGCTTTTATTCTTACATACACTAAGACAAAGAATGGGGCCAACTTTGTACATGACAAAGCAATCTGTCTCTGCACATATATTTCTGTAATGTCCAGAGGGGGCTTCCATTCCAAGCTCCACAGCAATATACTCAGTAAATACTTTCATTCTTGTTGGACTGTCACCAACACACACAAACTGAGATGAACAGAAAATGTTACTAGGTAAATTAAAGACTGAAGTCATACTAGTTTAAAGTTAAACAATAACACACAAAAAAGTTTTCTTTTGAATAATTAAAATCAATACTTCAAAAATAGCTGTTATTCAAGTCACTGCGTCATACTATTTAGCAGTAATGTCAAAAGGCTTTTTATCAAACCATCAACATACAAAAAAATATGTTTAAGAGAGATACTGTACTTTTACATCGCCAAACATTTGAGGGAAGTTATGAGTTTGAGTTCCTAAATTCAAGTGAAACAGATAGTCATCTTTCAAAGACTCCAGGTGAGGGTTTTGGACACAAACACGTCTAGAAGATAAGAAAACATAGTTATGTTGTTAAAAATGTTATAACCCATGGGCGGATCCAGGATTTTCTAAAGTGGGGGGCTTACGGTGATTGACAAAGCCATTGACCAAAGTATTGGGGAGTTGGGAGTCCCCCTCCTCCAAGAAAATTTTGAAAAATAAGAGTAATTTTCCTGCATTTTGGTGGCCCATTCACTGGCCTTGCAACCCATTCACTGGCCCTGCAAGGGGTTAGCTTGACTAGTCCCCTTTCCTTTCTTCTTCTTTTTTTTGTAGGCCAAACGGGGGGCAGGTGCCACCCACGCGTGTGCCACCCACGCCCTACCTTGGATCCGCCCCTGTTACCAGACATATTTTATATAAATTGGTGATATCAATTTCAAACTACTCACTTTTCTTCTTCCTTTGCTTCTTTTTCTTTGTTTGTTTGCATCTTGGATTGTAACCAGTGAGTAACAACTGATTTAAAAAAGGTTTCTGTAGACTTGAACCAGATTTAGATAAAATCATTTAAAACTACACTAATTCATAATTACAGAGTGCACAATCAGCATTTTATTGAGACAGAAAGAAACGCTTAAATATTTAACTATTAATTCACCTGTTCGAAAAGCTGAGATACAGTTGTAACCGTGCAATGGAGTCCTCGTAGTCTACCTTTGTTGTGGTTTCCAATAATTTGGAAAGAGTTTTTGTGTCAAAGAGGATTAACACAAAACACCGTCCTCCCAGCACGCAACGTCACGAAAGATGAAAAAAAAAAATGAAAAGCGACGGTTTGATTTAAACGTTTAAATTTGTTGATTTTTGAAAAGAAACAGAGTAATGATTACTCAAGAGTTATTCACATTTACATATAAGCTGATTCAACTGGTGAAAACATGTGACAACTGAATCGCAAAATGTATTATATAAATGCTCATTTTATTAAACTATGCCACGTTTAATTAAATTAAATTTGTTTATATTTGTATAAAACAATTGTGTTAATTGTGTATATAAAAAAGTACGGAAACAAACAAGGAACAAAAAAGAAAAGAGGACAAAACAAACAATGAACAAAAAAGTAGATACACAAATACACAGCTAAAAGCTAACTGAACAAAAAGCTAGCTAAACAATTTCCGTACACTTCCTGTCTTTAGACCCTCCATCACTGTGAGAAAAAAAAACAGCAGTGGGGATAAAAAGGAAAAAAACCTCATGAGGATCCACATGAAAGAGAGATCCCTCCCTCTGACTAGCAGCAATGTAGCAATGTGTCTAACATTGTTAATTAAGGTCTTGGCTTATATACTCTTTATATATATTTATACACTGCCTGGCCAAATAAAAAGTCACCACCTGGCCTCCTGAGTTGCTTCTCATTTCCAAAACAACCATGTCGAAAGACACATTCCGTGGTCAAGGAAAACATGTTAGTCTGTTTGAGAAGGGTCAAGTCATTGGCATGCATCAAGCAGAGAAAACATCTCAGGAGATTGCAGAAACTCCCAAAATTGGGTTAACATTGTTAACAACTGGAAGTATTTTAGGGACCCATTGTCGTCGAGGAAGAAGTTCCGTCATCTTCCGCTTGCTCCGGGGTCGGGTCGCGGAGGCAACTGCCTCAAACCGGTGGTCCAGGCCTCTCTCACTCCGGCTGCATCCTCCAGCACATTTGGAAGGATCCCAAGTCGTTCCCCAGCCAGCTGTGAGACATTGTCTCTCCAGCGGGTCGGGATCAGCCCTTGGGCTCCTCCCGGTGGGACGTGCCCGAAACACCTCACAAGCGAGGCGCTCGAACCACCCCATCTGGCTCCTCTCGACCTGGGGGAGGAGCGGCTCGACACCGAGCTCCTCGCGGATGTCAGAGCTCCTCACCCGATCTCTGAGTGAGAGCCCAGCCACCCTGCGGAGGAAGCTAATTTCGGCCGCTTTTACCCGCAATCTCATTCTTTCTGTCACCACCCACAGCTGGTGACCATAGGTGAGGGTTGGAACGTAGATCGACTTGTAAATCGAGAGCTTTGCTTTTCGGTTCAGCTCTTGCTTTACCACGACGGACCGATGCAGCGTCCTAGTTATTGCTGATGCCGCACCGATCCGCCTGTCGATCTCCCACTTGTTCAAAAGTGGGGGAAGGATGAAGAAGTGTTGCCGGAAAAAAAATCCTGAATGATTGTGAACAGCGATCACTTAAATGTGTGGTGAGATCAAATAGAAGAAAAACAACAGTAGAACTCAGGGCTGTGTTTAATAGTGACAGTAAGAGTATTTCCGCATGAACAATACAAAGGGAACTCAAAGGATTGGGACTGAACAGCTGTGTAGCCTCAAGAAGCCCCCTAATCAGTGAGGCTAACCGAAAAATAAGACTTCAATTTGTTAGGGAGCATAAAGATTGGATTCTGGAGCATGTGTTCTTTTTTTAGTGACCCTTTCTTTTAGGTGGCAACTTTTTGTTTTCGGGCAGGTATTGTTATGTATGTGTACAGTAAGTGAAATCAGCAGATGGGCTTCCTCCTGATGAGAACTGGGTGTCAAGCACAGATGTTTCGTCAGTCTGATGACGCTCAGGATGGTGTATAGGAGACTGACTACATCCTGATGGAGACAGGATGGTAGATGAAGCAGAGGCCTCTTCAGTTTGGCGATGCCCAGTTTCAGTTCAGGATCTCAGTGTGAACACACTCCTTGTGTCAGTTGGTCAACAGCTTTCTCACTTCCTACAGAAGGAAAGTGTCCTACTGGAAAGACTAGTGCCAGGAAAACCATGTCTTACTGAATCTCCTCAAAACTATAAAACTGAAAGTGGACTTTGGCAGGATGCTGCAAAGATATCTTACCTACGCTTTTACTCAAATAATTGGCATTTAGGTGAGAAAAAAATCTGGAATTGATTTTTATTGAACATTATACATCCTCTGTGAAGGCTAGGAACCAATTGTATCTCTTCAGATGTCACTGCCAGAGCCTCTATGCAACTGGTATTAGAAACTTACCTTGAAGAGGAATTGCATTAGATAAGGTTTCCTGGCCCCAAAAAATGTAGTTCGACTAGCAGGCAACATCTGAACCATCTCGTAGATCAGTGAGACAATAACACCCAAGGAAACTTCTTCTCCTTTCGGCATTTCCCTTCAGGGGTCGCCACAGCAAGTCAGTTTCTTCCATCTAACCCTATCTGCTGTCTCCTCTTCGGTCACACCAACTATCTTCATGTCTTCCTTCACTGTATCCATGAACCTCCTCTTTGATCTTCCTCTAGGCCTCTTTCCTGGTGGTTCCAAACCAAGCATCCTTCTGCCAATGTTCTCTCTCTCCTCTGAACATGTTCAAGCCATCTCAAGTCTGGTCTCTTTGACTTTATCTCCAAAACCTCTAACATGTGCTGTGTTTTGAGTTTAATTGCTTTAGATCATCGTATTTGTGAATGATGGAAGTTATAACTTCCTGTTTACTGTCATTGTGTTTTTGTGAAACTGGTCTTTCACAAGTGAGTGTTGTTTGTATTGTGAGGCATAGCTGCTGTACAAAATGTACATTGTTTTATTGTTATCTAAAATTCAGACTTCAGTTCCTGAGAAAACACTTTATTTTATTTTAACATTTTTTTCACAAAAAAAACCCAAAACAAAAATAATAAAAAAAATAACAAAGTTTAATTTGATCAAATAAAGAACGTTTAAATAAAATAAGTTAACAAAAAATGATACACTGGCATACAATGGCAAAATGAAGTGTGCAGCAGACAAGCATTCAAGGAGAATTTTCTAGCGCCCTAAGAAAAAAAAAAAAAAAAAGAAAATTTTACTTTCCTTTGCCCATGTTTCTAAACACTCAATTGCAACAGTGACTGCAACTTGTTTTAAACCTTTCTATAAACTCTATTTTGTTATTTCAAACTCATTTTCAAGACTTCCCAAAATGTCTAAGTAAAGAGACCTCAAGGAATAGAAAAATGACTATTTTGCTAAATTGATATATTTCTTTATCTGTTGTTTTCCATAATTTCCAGCTCAAATACATTTTTAATCCAAGTCACCCTTCACATCTGGTGGCCACCCAAGGGTGGGCTGTTGAAACTGTCCTTGGTGGATCAAGAGTATGTACTCTTGGCTTAACTTCTTCAACAAGATGGAATGATGCAGCATCCTAGACACCACAGACGCAATCTTCTCCTCACTTGTGAATAAAACTCAGATGATGCCATTTCCACTCTGTAGAGTGCACAGGACCACAGAGTTCCACAGCACCTGAAGTCTTTAACATTCAGGGCAGATCTGCTTTACCTTCAGTATTCAACAGAACAGTCACTTAATCTCTCTTGGTAATCTGTCAAAATGTAAGCATCTATCCCAAGGAAGTCAGATATAAATTGTTTGATAATGAATTTGAAATTAATGAAGAAGTTTCTATATAAGTAAGAATTTATATAGTTCTATATATTTATATACTCATAAGTTTTTGTTTTTTTAAAAAACTTACATATAAGTCAAATCAAAACCCCATAATACAAACGGAGGATTAATACATAAGCAAAACATACAATGCAATACAATACAAAACATACAATAATAATAATAATAATAATAATACATATGCAAAAAAAAAAAAAAAAAAGATTTTCAAGAAGGTCAGATTTTTTTAAACCTGCAATTTTAACAATTACTTAATCTCATATTGCTCAACCTACTTAGTAAAAAAAAAAGAACAAACCTGGTCATACAAAATAAATTAGAAAACATGCAGTTAAGTTTGGTTCATTTCTGAATTGATTTTGTGGTGTTAGCCTACTGATTGATGCATTATTTACGGGCATTAACAGTTACCATTTCAGGTTGTAAGAAACCAAGTTAGGAAGGACATCCATGCAAAAATGTAGCCATGTTTAGAACATTGTGAGAAAGGTGCTAAACTTGAAAATTTAAACAAACAAATATGTATTAAAGACAACTGACTCAATGACTATTACATAGAAAGTTAGAATTCTTCCAAATAACAAATGAACTCTAAACAGATAACATTCAAGAGTCTACTACATTGTTGATTTAATACCGCTGACAAGATCGTTATTGCAAACTCACATATTCTCTTTTCCATTGTGCCATGTCATTCTCCCAAGTTCCTGGTCTCCAGGTTCTCGCTGGGAGGAAAACAACAATCAATTTATTTGGTTCATAATTTGTTAGAAAATATTTTCCAATTTACTGCCTTTACTTACTGCTACACACAACACAATAGGATGTTCCGGCAAGAACTCAGGTTTTTTTTTGGCCGCAGGACAGGTTGCCAAACGAACCAGAAAATCCCTTGAATACGATATACGGGCTGGAAATAAATAAACATTTACAATTTACCAACCCAAAGATTATACCCAAACTTTTAAGCTGCTGTAGGATTATAGATTGTACAGTTGAACCTCTGTTTTCAAATGTTCCCAACCTTGAACAAATCGGAGTTCGAACGAAAAATTCAAGTTTTTTTTGCTTCCAATGTTGAACAAAAATTTGAAGGTCAAACCCCACGAGATAATAATAATAATAATACATTTTATTTGTAATGCGCCTTACATTTTAAGAAAAAAATCCCAAAGCGCTACATAGAAAGGTAAAAACAATAAAAACATTTCAAAAACTAAAATCTACATTCTGAAAACAAAGAGATGAGCCAAAAGGACCCAAAAAAACCCGAACGCGCGGCCCGGATGCTAACTGACTTGGTTCAGTGTTATTGGTAGCAACTCAACAGCTGTACACAGACGTGTTTCGCTTACACAAAACTGACTGTATTTTCGTTACTTTATGGTTTATATTAACCCCTGCTCTATGCTCCAAAGAAAGCAAGAAGAAGTAGTGAGTTTAAGAAAATATTAATAGCAAAATATGAATGTGGTGTGTGTGTGTGTCCGAGTTAGCTAAGGAGTTTGTCATGGCAAAGTCAATGATAAGCACCATCCTAAAACACAAAGACGCTCTTAAAGCAAGTGATGTAGCTAAAGGATCGACTGTGCTTAGCAAACAATGGACACAAGTATTGGAAGAAGTGGAGAAACATGTTCATTTTTTATAAACGAGCAACATTTAGCGTGCTCTTTTTACCCTCACAATTTAAAGAGATATCTTTTACTATTAGAATAAAATACACAAGCTGCACTTTTTTCTTTCATACAATTTCAATAAACGAGGCTTAGGTACGAGTTGCTACAGAGTCGGCAATACATTTCCCAGCCTTGCCTACACTATTAATTTATTTTATTTATTACAATATTTATTTATACATTACTTACTTACTTATGCTGTTTATGGTGTGAAATAATCATTAAAAATTTGTTTAAAAAGGCATTTTTCTTTAGTCTGTTAACAAATTAAAATTTTTTCTATTATATGTAAAAAAAAACAATAAAAAAAGTTCAGAATCTGAACAAATCACTTCTCGAATCACCTTCTGGAACGGATTGTGTTTGAAAACAAAATTCTGCTGTATTCACCTTTTTCTGGTTCGCAAAAATTGACGAGCTTGTAGAATCGCTCCACATCAACTCCTGCCTATATTGGGCAGAAATGTGAAAGACAACAAAACAATTAAAAACAAATCTTAGATGACAAAAGTTTAGACATGCTCAATGAAAACCAGAGTACAGATCCCCACAAATGTCTGTGGAGAAAGGCCCCCCTTGTTGCTGCCAGCAAATGAGTGCTGTGTGTGAACGAGTGATGAATGATTAACAACCTAAACAGTAGTGATGTGTCGATCGCGAACGAAATGGCTCTTAGATCCAGCTCTTTGAAGTGAACGACGGGAGCCGTATGTTGACTGATTTGCAAGCCCAGCCCCGGACCCCATTCCACTGTGTCCCGCTCCCTCTCCCCCCTACTCTTTGAAGTGAACGAACAGCTCCTGATTCGGAGCCATGCCAACCCCCCGCGGTGTCTTTTCCCCGCTCTCTGCTAACTCTCGCTGTCCCACTTAAGTTCTGTCCCTCTCTCACCCACCCACTTAAGCTGCACGTGATTGGTCAATATGTGTTTTCATACGTTGTGGACAATGAGGAGGAGGGGCAAAAACACAGCTCCGTGAAGCTGACCCCTCTGAAAAATATATATAAACAAAAAATATGTCAATCGTTTCTGCTGTAATAATTTAAAGATCTGAAAAACTAAAATAACATAAACAAACATTTTTACAGTACAAAACAGCACAAACGATTGACATTTTTTTATTTAAATATTTTTTTAAGAGGGGCGGGGCATCGCAGAGGCCATAAACACACTTTTATCAAACTGCGCAGATACTGTAATTACAGACAGAAGGAACCGGATCAGCTCTTCAAAACTGCGGCACTTAATGTTTCTAAGCATAAGACGGTGGCTCAGTGGTACAGCATACGGCCGCGGACCGGAAGCTTGCAAGTTTGATTCCCACCGAGTTCACATCTAGAGTTCTTGGAGAAGACACCTAATCCCCCGTTTCTCCCACCATTGGCGCTGTCGTGGCAGCCTGCTGCGGTGTAGAAGTGTAGCACACGAATTTCTCCGGTGAGGGATCAATAGTATGTAAAAATAAAATAAATATCGATCTGGGTGCTATTTTGTGTTTCCTTACTTTAATTTATATTTATGTTGTATTTTGATTTAAATGTTTTGTGTCTGTTCATTTTAAATTTGTTTAAAAAGCTGAAAAATGTACATTTTTCAAACTTGAATCGTAAATACTAGATTTTTTTTTATTTTTACATTTTATTATAAATTTTCTATCTTTTTTATGGTAAGTAATGGCAGATTTATATAATAAAAATATTTAAAAACAAAAGCAGGAATTAATTTGCGCATAACTTTAAATGAATCAATTCAAACAAAACAAAAGACAAATTTGAAGAGCCGTTCGCGAGCCGAAAGAGCCGACTCTTTTTAGTGAGCCGAACCGAAAGAACCGGCTCACTAAAAAGAGCCGTAATTCCTATCACTACTGAACAGATCTTCAATCCAAGAGCCACATAGAATGATCAACCATGTGCACACTCACACCTTTTGTCAATTTGAACTAATTGTGGATATTTTCAGGGGGTGGGAAAAGCCATGCATCCACAACGAGAAAATAAATACTCAATTGAAAAACAAATCCGTGTAGTCCCTCATTCATCCAGGAGTGATCCATAGTAGAAAAAGTTTCAAAAAAGTCTTCTGGACAGTTTAATTCTTCAACGAGACGTTTCGACTTCCATCCGGAAATCATTCAGATTGAAAATGATTTCCGGATGGAAGTCGAAACGTCTCGTTGAAGAATTAAACTGTCCAGAAGACCTTTTTTGAAACTTTTCTACTATCAATTGAAAAACAAAAAAAACCCCTAAAAGAGCCCTTTAAGACACTCCAGGACCCAATTGATGACCTAGATCACTCCCAAAATGTAATCACTTCTTCACCTTTCGATTGTGGATGTATACTCAAAATTTTGTGAAACTCAATTCCATGTTTTTTATTCACCTTGTTCTCACACACTCAAGTCACTAAAAAAAAAAAAAAAAGGCTACAAGCTAAAATTTACAAAGGATCAAGTGTAAAAAAATGTTTTTGATTACATCAGACTTTTATATAATCTGTTACTTTAAAACAATCTGAATTAAATTTCAGAGTAGAAAAAAAAAAACAAAACATGTTTTAGGATATCTTACCTGCTCCTTGACCGGATGGCCAGATGCCGGAGATCTTAGAACCTGCATCGGCTCTGTTTAGAGAAGAATGATTAGTAAGAACACTTGTGTTTGTATCAATAAGATTAATATCAGATAAGAATCGTGACTGATTTGTCTTACCGACATCATTCATCATGCGGCGCAGGGGCCGAGCTGGCTGCAGGTGTCTCAACAACACTCTTCTTCTGGAAACTTCCATTCTGATCTGAAATCAGTAGCATTTAGACCGATTTTTAACTTTTTCGGGGCAAAATATACCCACAATATAGTTTTAAGTTAACAATCGGGAATAATGTTTGTGTGATCGCCCAACTATCCACGTGGATGCTCAAAGATAGTTAATTTTCCATCATCGCGCTCACTTCTGTGATATCAAGCTAATACTTATCGACTATTATCACAAATTTCCCATGTGTGGGATCATAAAAGCATATTCTGATTATACTTTTTTTATATATATATATAAATGAAATGTTAGCAAAACACTAGTAGATGATAATTCACTAATTCACTTTATTTGTATAAATAACGATTGTGATAAATCCGATCTGTTTTTCTATTGAAAACTAAAATAAACTGGGTTTAAACAGGACGTGAACGCAGCATCATTTCGGCCTAATAGCGCAACTTTTCGGGATGACAAAAAACTTTTATCATCCATGTAATTTAACAGTCAATTTCAGAAAAAAAAATGAAATAATTATCTAAACAATGCGAAGGGGAATCATTAGCAAAATATGTTATTTTTTAAACAGATCTTTACAAACACTATCAGGGATCCGTTAGATTCTACATCAATTCAACATGCTGCTACTGTTAAAGTTAGCGACTCGCTTTTAAACTTCGAGAAACTTCTTTTTTTAAACAATAATTAGTTCCAAAACGAATATAAACGAAGTTATTCTTCCATTAGATTAGCTTTTTAAAGTCTTTAAAGATTAGTCTTTTTAAAGTTTGCGCTGATGTTTGAGTTTAAATTTCAACGAACATTTTAACGGAATTCAAAATCCTTGATGTTTGAAAATAAATTTTAACTAAATTAGTTTTTTCTTCTTTAAATAGTAAAGATGACACACCTCAGAAATAACTGATTCCTGCTGTAAAAAATCTTTGTTGTCGATGGAACTGTATGCGATGGACCTCTGTTGGTGATGGATGTCTGTCTGGTAACCACACCGGTGTCCTCTGCTCCAAAGAAAAAAATCTCTACTTCCGGACGTTAACATTCAAAATAAAACATACAAAATCAAACATGTTGATCCGGAAATAGTGTGCGTTAAAAATTTATTTCATTTATAATTATTGTTTGTTTTTAACAAAATATGACTTTTTTTTTTTTTTTTTAAACTTTCACAAAAAATTACTGCAATTATTTTAAATATCCTACTTTTATAAACCGGACATGTTTTCCTACTCAGACATTACATTGAACAACAATCCACCTGATAAGAGTAGTGAACCCCAAAATGTGTCCAAAAACACAGAAAGACACACAATATTTGACTTAGCATCCTTTCTCAAGTTAGTTTGACTTGGGTTTGAATCAAAGCCAGATTTTTTTCACCAAATCCAACAGGATTACCTTCACAGAACCAGGCAGAACAAGGAGATCAAAAATGTCTGTAATATATCAAATATTCATTGTTCGGATTTCACTCATTTGGAGTTTCCAATATTGCAAGCTGATCATTTGCAGAGATGATGAAAAAAGGCAGCTGTTTAGCATACCATATTTTTATTAGTTGATCACTAATTTACTCTCACTTGCTGAGATGTCATAATATTCCTGAGCAAAGAAATTAAAGGTAAATTTGAGTAGCTGTATAAGTGGTAATAGTCTACTCATTTGGATTAAATACAAAATCACATGTCTTACTTATCTTTTTTGGTGTAAATGTGACCAACTCCTTATGGTGTCAAACTCAGGTCCTGGAGGGCTCGTGTCCTGAAGGTTTTCCATGTGTTCTTGCATCTATACACCTTACCCAGCTTATTGAGTCAATGTGCCAAATTTTATTGGTTGCTGATTTCACTACATGTGCATCAGCTGTTTTAAACCAGGAACACATGGAAGACCTTTCAGGACCGGATTTAGTCACTTCACAATTTTTAGAGATAATTGTTCTTTCAAATATATCCATGTTGCTACAATTAAAACAAGTTGCTTATGAAGTATCTATTTGTACATACAATATGTAAAACTTGTCTTATGATTTTCAAATAGAAAAATTTAAAATGTAATGTAAAAATTTTAGCATTTCACACCAAAAATGATCATTTCTAATGCAAACCTTTTTTTAAATTCAGTAAACTTTTACTTTAACATTACAGGAGGCATTGTACACAATTTAGCAGATGCAGTAGATATGTGAAAGTCTTTGCTCTTTAATGCTTCAACTTTACAGAAAAAAAAACTTTAATCTTTAAAACTTAAATCTTTTAGACCATAGTAAAAATTTGTAAGAAGACATCAATTTTGAGTTTTTTTTCTCCATTTTTTATTTGTAAACTAAACAAATAAGAGAATTTACAGGGTTTTTTTTCTGAACAAAAAATTTAAACATAAAAAAAAACAAAACTCAAAGTTAGTTTAAGCAAGAAGCACAAGAGCTAAACTCAATCCCTAATCAAATAAAGGCAAACAATGTGATGCATTGTTTCTACAACAGTCCAAACCATGCAAATTTGATCACTTTTCAAGCAAGTGACAGCTGAATTTTTCTTGAACCTATAGGCCTTCCATCTAACTCCCGAATTGCAGACATAGCCTCCTGACGAGACTCAAACATCAAAGTGGCAGTGCCCCTTGGCCTTCCCATGTAGTCACGCTGAAGAGATACAGATCCTGGTATGACACGATATCCATAACAGAAATCATAGATTTCTTCATCTCTGATTTGAAAAGGAATGTTGGACAGTAGCACTTGAGTTGGACTATCGAAATTCTGTCCGGAACGTCCGAAATTGTCACGTATTCCATTACCCCTGTTTTGTGGAGAACGAGATTGTGATGTTTGAGGTTTGTAATCATCTTCTCGGAAGTGGCCCGGACGGTAAGTTGAGACTTTTCCATCCATTGGACTTCTTGAACCATAATAAAAAGAGTCAATTTGACGACTAGTTGACTCACTTCTCTCACCATGTCTGCTTAAGTACTGTTCTTCTTTCGATGATGGCGCCAGCATTGTTGGCGTTTCAGCAGCTAACTGTTTCATTTGATCCCGAGAAATACACTTCATTACAACTTCTGAACCAAGAAAGCGTTGTCCATTGAGAGAGAGTGCACGCTTAGCCTCCAACTCAGATCTGAACAGAACCAAAGCCTGCCCAACGCCAGCACCTTTGTGGTCGGATAGTACCCATACCTTATCTTCTGTGACATTAAAACCATAGAAGAAATCAATGATTTCAACTTTTCGTACATCAAATGGCAAGTTCCTCACAAACACACACAATTTCTCAGAGTTCAAATCATCTCCAACATGAGATGGAGGCCTCTCCTGAGATCTTCTAGAGTTACCAGCTGGCCTATTTGCTAGGCTATGAGATTCCAGAAGCTTGATCATATCCTCTCGTGAAATAGCTTGGCAAGAAACCCAACGATTGGAGATTAGTCTTTCTTTTTGACTTAAGGCCTCCCGATAGTCATGACGATTGTCAAACAACACAAATGCAGATCCAGATCTCTTCCCATCACGGTCAGTTAAAAGCATAATCTGATCATCTTTAAGCCTTGCGTGGCGAAAAATATCTTTTACATCAGTTTTTGCAACAGTAAAGGACAAATTACCCAACATCACACAGTACTCTTCTTCAGGTGGACTGGCCTGCCTGCGTGCCACAGGTGATCGTGATCTTGTGTGATGTGGATTTCTTTGGTGGTGAACAGGTGATCTCCCTCTTTTGTCTTCTGCATTCACCACCATTGGCATAGTCCCACTAGCCCGATACCAATCTTTGGCTGTTGTTTCAAGAACCTCAACGTACCGCGAACCAATGTATCCCCTATGCCTTTTCAAAGCTTCCAGTGAATCCTGCTTTGTAGAAAAATTGACAAAACCCTTCCCATTTTGTTTTCCTTTGTAATTTTTCAACATGACAATTTCAGTGACTTGTAAACCAGAAAAAAAATTTCTAATTTCTGCTTCGGTGACAGTGAAAGGCATCCCATTAAGGAACAAACCAAAGAAGCCTTTTGTGCTCGAGTCGCCATAACCCGTCTGGCCGCTTGATGTCCTGCTGACCTCAGAGTCAATGGATGTTCCAGCATGTCCAGTGTATTTGTCAAATGGCCTCTTCTCTTCCAATTCCGCATTTTGTGTTGTCATCTCAAGTACACTCTGCATTTCAGCTTTACTACTGAGTAGCAACACAACAGATGAACCTCTGATGAGGCCACCTGACCGTGTCATGGCCCTCCTCGCATCTTCATCTGAAGCAAAGACAATAAAAGCTTCATCTAGCTCCCCTCCAATTATATGTACTCCCCCATCAGGAATTTTGAGGCCAGTGAAGAACTTTCGAATATCCTCAGTACCCGCAGTAACATCCAGCCCCTGTAAACGGATGACGACAGCCATATTGAAGCACAAACCAACCGCACCTGTAGACGAAAAATGGCAAAAGAAACATTATTGCCTACAAGGCATCGCTCTGTCTATATTAATTTACCCTATTTAATATGCAGCTACCAGCAAACTTCAGACACAAATCCACCAAATATCATTCCTTCAAAACTGCATATTTAAATTGTACGGGCTGAACATATTGAGACAAACTACCACAACAAAATAAATTTCAGCAAAGAATCTAAACCCATTCATCTTCTGTGAATCATTTTCTTCTTGTACTAGGCACAAACAAACAGGGAACAAAATATGAATAGAAGCACTTCCACTTCTTTTATCCACAAAAAGGAAAGTGCTCTTCTTCCAAGTTTTGAGGCTTGATGATCCATCATAAATCCAGTTCTTCAAAGCAAACTTGTGGGGAAAAACCAAGTAATTCCTTTTGTAAAATGTTTCCATGTCAAGCCAAAGGATTGTTGGATTTTTATGCCTTTAGACATCCTTTATGGCAGTTCCACTTATCACAGACAACGGAATATAAACACAAATACCTACACCAGTTACAGCTGCACAAGATGTGAAACCTTCTAAAAATTTAGTACATTCAGCAAACCAAATGTCCGTTTCCATTAGCTCTCTCGTAACATACGACTGCTATTAAACACAAGAGACAATAAATATGATTTTATACTGCAATTTTCCCATTGTGGGACAAATAAATGTTTTCTTGATTTACAACCAACTGTGGCCTTCTTCTTGTTAACAAAACCTAACAGCAAAAAATACTATTAATTTCCACAAGTAAACATTTTTATTTTTTTAACTTATTGAAACATTCAACATCCAATACTGGATTTTACCATTTAAAAATGCACCTTATCAAGCAAAAAAGAAGACCAATTTATCAACACAAAGCTCTCAAAGAAACAGTTTCAGTTCAAGCTTGGAAAAAGTATCACACACCATTTTTCTTTCTCTAATGCAATTCATTCATAAAAATACGGCTTCAGACATCCAAAAACACTTGAACAAAGCAAAAAAGTACACAACAATTCATTCCTAAAATATCAGTTCAACTGTATGGTGAACAAGTCAGACTTCTTTCCAAAATTTCAAACATGCCACTTCATCTTTTAACCAGTTAATAAAGAGGTTAAGAAATATAGAAGAAAAATCCATTTGCAAAATAAAGTACTTCCTTGCTGTTTTGATCACCCTCTCCAAATCTCCTCAGAGGACAGATTATTCAGTGTAATTCCCAAAACCATCATGTTCCATCCTCTGACCACTCCTTTGAAGATCAATCCAGAGAAGATACAAAGAAGCGATTACATTTACCCAAATTTAACCATACAACGTTATTCTTTCTATTTTGATACTAGAAACGCATTTAGATATCCAGGGAGAACAGAAGAACTATTTTGAAGCTTAAATTAATCAAAAAAGACGTTGCTAACGTTAGCTTATCTATTAGCTTTGTTAGCATTAGCACAAGACAACAATACCAGTACCACTTTTCTAAATAGACGAACGCCACAAATAAGCCACGTAGCCCTTAAAAACTTACACAAATTAAACGAACAGACTTTTGTAATAATGTCAATAATATGACCGTGTATTTCAGTGTTTAATTTCGAGCCGCAGCTGTTCTTGGTCCAAACTGTGTGATTCAGGCCCCGGATTCTTCTTCTTCTGTCGGTTAATGGCGCGAAGTACCCAGATAGGTGCATTACCGCCACCTACTGACTCCCAAGAACCTCAGATCCTCCACAACAACCCTGTACACCTAAGGAAACTTTACACAGCTCTAAAACCTACCCCGACGACCAAACAAAAATACCTCCCTCAAACAAACCTGTCTCAGCCCAACACTCCGCAGCACCCCAAGCATAGCATCTCTTTCTTTTTCATATTTACCACAACTCAGCAACATGTGTCCAACCCCCTCCATCTCCACACAGAAATCACAGCTCCCATCCAAATGCTTTCCCAGAAACCTGAGCGTGTCATTCAAACCCTTATGCCGAATTCTTAATCTGCTAAAAACCACCTGCCCCCACCTCCTACCATCCAAGGGAGCCACATTCGCTCCCACCATCCACTGTACATCATGCAACTGTCGCTCCTTCACCTCAGTCTGCCACTTTGACTGCCACTGATGCACTATCCCCTTCCAGACCAACGCCTTCGCCTCCCCAAGGAGTCGGTGCATATAAGCACTTTCCCACTACCATGTTGCACCGTCCACACCACAGCCATCCACAGAGCATATAACTCCACCGTAAAAATACACAGGTGATCAGACAAGCGAACCCCCACCTCCTCCCTAGTTCCCTCAACCACACCTGCCCCCATCCTCCCCGAAACCGGATTCCTTGAACCATCCGTAAACACCAACGTCTAGTCCCCATATTACTCCCCAACAATACTGTTAAATGCCCCCACCACATTCATATCCCTATACCTTCGTCTCCACCTCACCATCCCAAACTCCACCCTCACCTCTCCCAGCCTCCACTGTAGCATGAAATGAAAACTATCTTCCTGCTCCAAATCCTCCACAACCAATTCCCGTGCCCACAAACCCCCTACCCACCCAAAGTTCAAGGTTTCTCTTACACCCCTCTCCCAGGACCATTCCAGGACCCCAAGGTGGTTAAGGCTCTTCCCTTTCAAAGTAATCCAATGATTCACCACCAGGTGCTTCCGCCTCAATGAGAGCGGCATGACACCCGCCTCACCCTCAGTGCACACACTGGCGAAGTCCTCAGAGCCCCAAACACAAATCCTAAGGGCCTTGGCCTGCACCACATCCAAAACCCTCAATACAGCAGGTGCCGCCAAACCATAAATCACACACCTATAATTAAACCGAGACTTTATTAGGACATCATGCAGGCACCTCAAAGCCGAAAAACTGCCCTCCCCCCCGTCCACCCGAGCCAGACATCTCATGATATTGATTATCTTCTCACACCTATCAGCCAAGCTTCTGACATGCTCCCTCCACAGCAACTGCCTATCAAAGAGTAACCCCAAAAAACAAAAGACCCCACCATTTCAATAGGCCTATCATACAGCCGCAAACCCTGCACATTTCCAACCCGTCTCCTCGAGAACACCATACCTTTCGTCTTCTCTACTGAAAACCTAAAACCCCACCTATCACCCCAAGCCTGTTTTATCCCTCTCGCACCTTCCCCACCACATTCGCCCTGTTCCGTCCCATCTTCCACAATGCCCCATCATCCGCAAACAGCGACTTACCCAAACCATTCCCCACCCCACTAAACACACCATTGAACATGATATTAAACAGAGTAGGGCTAATCACACTCCTCTGCAGCGTTCCATTCTCCATCTCACACACAGTCGACACCGCACTCCCGAGCTTGACCTGAATCTGCCGACCCTCCAAGAAACTGCGACTCCAATTAAACAATTGCCCCCTAAACCTCATTGTGCAAAGAGCAATCAACAGTCCTTTCCTCTACAACATATCGTGCGCATTCTCCACATCAAAAAACACTGCCACCAAAACCTCCTTATTCACCCATGCCTTCCTAATATCACCCTCCAACCTGACCAAAGAATCCAAAGTGCCGCTACCCCTCCGAAAACCACACTGGTACTGTAACAACATATTCCATTTTTCTAATCTGTACTCCAACCTTCGAGGACACCAACCTCTCCATCAACTTAGACTACAGACGTCAAGCCAATGGGCCTGTAGTTCCCCGGATCATTAGCATCCGTACCAGGCTTCCTAATCGGGAGGTTTCATGGGAAATGATCCTATTTCACCTCATAAGGTGATTGGGATCTACTCTTGAAAATTGTTTTGGTTGATCTTATGGTGTTTGTGTTAAGAAAATTTAAAGAAAGTCTTTCTTGGCTTTAGACAGTTTAACTTAAAAAAAATTACAAAGTGACAACGTCAACATTTGATTGCCGAAAATGTATTTTCACCACCAGATAAAGCTGTGTGTGTATGTTCACATATATATCATTTTTATTTGTTTATTTATTTTGATTTATTTGGTGTCATGCTCCTTCAAAATGCCCAGCCCGCATAGGCTTATTCTTCTTCTTTCAGCATTTCCCTTCATGGGTCGCCACAGCAAGTCAGTTTCTTACATATAACCCTATCTGCCGTATCCTCTTTGGTCACACCAACTGTCTTCATGTCTTCCTTCACTGCGTCCATAAGCCTCCTCTTTGGCCTTCCTCTAATAATCTTTCCTGGTGGATCCAAATCCAGCATCCTTCTTCCGATGTACTCTCTCTCTCTCTCCTCTGCACATGTCCAAACCATCTCAGTCTGGTTTAAGTTCAGAAAAATTCTACACTCCTCGACTCCTCATCTTTGATTTGTTGTAGGTTTTTTTTTAGGTTTTATCCCCAAAACCTCTAACATGTGCTGTTCCCCTGATGTACTAATTTCTAATCCTGTCCATCCTGGCCACTCCCAGAGACATCCTCAGCATCTTCATCGCTGCTACCTCCATCTCTGTTTCTTGTCTTTGTCCCAGTGCTACTGTTTCTTTACCAAACAGCATGGCTGGTCTCACCACGGTTTTATACACTTTCCCTTTCATTTTAGCTGAAACTCTTTAGTCACACATCACACCTGTTACTTTTCTCCATCCATTCCAACCTGCCCGCACACGCTTCTTCACCTCTTTTCCACACTCTCCATTGCTCTGGGCTGTTGATCCTAAGTACTTAAAATCTTCCACCTTCTTTGTCTCTTCTCCCTGTAACCTCACTTTTCCATTTGGATCCCTCTCATTTACACACGTGTACTCTGTTTTACTCTGACTAATCTTCATTCCTCTTCTTTCTAGTGCAAACCTCCACCTCTCCAGCTTTTCCTCCATCACTTCCCTCCTCTGACTACAAATCACAATGTCATCAGCAAACATCATTGTCCATGGAGATTCCTGTCTAACCTCGTCTTCCAGCCTGTCCATCACCATAGCAAACAGCAAAGGACTCAGAGCAGATCTCTGGTGCAGTCCCACCCCCACACTGAACTCCTCTGTCTCACCTACAGCACACCTCACCACTGTCTTACAGCCCTCATACATGTCCTGCACTGTACTTCTCTGTCACACCTGACTTCCTCATACAATACCATAGTTCTTCTCTAGGTACTCTGTCGTACGCTTTCTCTAGATCCACAAAGATACAGTGCAGCTCCCTCTGACCTTCTCTGTACTTCTCTATCAGCATCCTCAAGGCAAATACTGCATCTGTAATGCTCTTTTTAGGCATAAAACCATACCTCTGCTCACTCGCTCGCTCACACCAGCAATGTGGGCAAAGTGTCTTATCCAGGGACACAGCGACAATTTGAAGTTTAGAGCGCTAGATTTTTTATTTAGCGAGCTATATTACGTCCGTGAAGACACCCGGATGGCTTTCCATAATAATTTGATCTCAACGGGCGTCCTACTGTGGCACCTGGGGTTCCAATGGTCTCCCACCAAGCACTGGTACTGGACCAGGCCCAGCCTGCTTAACTTCTGAGAGGTCTGACGGGAAAAAAATCATACATTGATGGGCTGCTATAGCCACGATATCTCTTTATTTGTAAGGAGGATCAAACTTGGATTGCATAATTACAGTGAGCATAAATACCATTGACTGTAATAGACAGTGAAAATCAATTCAAATTTGCAGGATGACTCAAATAATAGGAAATAAAATTGAATAAAACAACAGAAAGGACTACACAAACACTTTTTAATAATGAGCAATGATCACAAAGACACATAAATTGAGATCAGAAAAACAACAACAAAGGTGTGTCAGCATGAAAATCTAAAGTAGATACAGACAGAAAAAAGAATACTTTGTAATCTTTTCAAGCCAGATAATGGACGTTTCACTCCCTACGCATAGAATGTTCTATTGTCTAATTGTTTAATATTCAGCAGACTTTTAACAGTGAGAATGCTTGTTACTTTTATTTGTTAGATGTGTGTTGCTCTTACACATACCCCCCTCCCCAATAACGTGTGTTCTAACGGTCAGAGGTACGCGCACTCTAGAGATAAGTCTCTTTAAGATATTTAAATAGTGTCTTGATACTAGCTGGGTGACCAAATGATAACTCATTCTGGTTTTCTGTCTTAATGTTTTGAAAAGATCTCCTGGATAAACTCTTGTTGAACTATCTGAGCACATGCTAAGCTGGAACTACACTGACCCATGTTGATTCAGCGGCGCAGCGCTACAGTCACACTGAAGCCGATCATCATTTGCGAGGGTTCCGTTTGGATTTCACTGCAAACACTGCTGCTTGATGTCTTTCGAGGCGCCAATGAGCGAATATTTTGAGGATGGGGGAGCCCTGTGACCTTAAGCACTTCGTAAAGTGAGTATCACTGGTTCAGTTAATTTAAATAAGGTTTTGTTCGTTCTGTACCAACAGGAACTGCACAACAAAACAGTAGTTAGCTAACGCAAGCTAGCCAAGCCGGCTGTGTTAAAGATAAACTACTCCGAAATCAAAATATTTCACCAACCTTTTTCGTTTAATCAATAAATTTAGAAAAACGACAAGCTAATCCAATTATAAAAATATAGCAATTTTACATTTTTGGTGTAAATCAGAAGTGGAAAAACTTCATCAATCAGGTTAGCATTTAGCTAATCATAGAGAAAGAATTAGCTATAGATGCTAACATTAGCCTCACAAATCAAGAAATTAATCAATGGCCTTTTTTAAAAAGCAATTAATCACACCCATAATGTAGCCACAAATCTTCCATTAATAAACGTGATCTGTAATGTAATCATCACGATATCGTTATACGTGAATTAAAGGAATTTGCTACATTCATGTCTCCGAGAGTTCTGTGCTAGCTCATCCAAGTTAGCTCTGATGTGTCTAAAAACCTAAATTCCAAAATGAAATAGTAGAATCGTTTAATGTAACGAATAATAGAATATTTTTTGTGAGGGGATTTGCTGGAGGATCACGACATAATTGTGACTTAAGTGAGCAGGTTTCAAGTATTTTGTACTGTGATCGTTCGTGTTTTAAAGGCCATGTTATGGCTCTATCCACTCCCCCCTTGCACAGGCCGAGCCATGCTGCTCACCATTACATCCACATTTCTACATTTTCTTTAACAACATCACTTACTTAACCTGTATCCTTATTCCCTTCTTCTTACCCTCTAACCACTATTACATTAATTACCAAATGATGAGTGTTTGTTATTCTTTTTATGGTTGTTGATTCTGCATGTATCCAGTCCAATTGAAAGGGGGTTTGCTCAGAACATTTAAAAAATAGCAGTTAAAACTAGTCGTAGTCTCGTGGTACTTTTAGGTGCAGTTTACATGAATGTTGCACACTTGATTGCAGATATTTTGTTTCCTGTAAATCAGGTAAAAGAGGAATTGAGTGGATTAGTTTTCTTCAGGTGTTGTCATTTTATTTAGGAGGAACAATAGAAATAAGGGCTGCACAGTGGCCTCACAGCAAGAAGGCTGGGGTTCGTGTCCCATGTAGGACGAGATTTGGACTGGCCTTTTTGTGTGGAGTTTGCACGTTCTCCCTGTGTTTGCATGTGTTTTCTCCAGGTATTTCGGTTTCTTCCTACCCTCCAAAATCATGCATGTTGGGTTGATTGGCCACTTAGAAATTACTGCAACGAGTGTGGGTGTGAGACCCTGCGACAGACTGGCAACCTGTTCAGGTTGTCCCAGCCGAGATTGGCTCCAGCGCCGGGTGAGCTGGAACCTGTTGAGGATAAGCAGCTCAGTAGACTAAACAAAAATGAATGTCAGAGCTTCTCATTTAAGTTTCTGCTTTTGATAAACTCAGCAAAATGCTAGCAATGTTTTAATTCACATTGCTAGGCACTGGTATCTTCCCTTTAAAATTTGATCCAATCTTCACAGCATAGATCTGTTAAGAGGTTGGAAACATTCCTCTGATATTTTGGTTCTTATTTTTTTTTAGTTTCTTAGTTTTAGCCAGCGTCTTAGTTGAATTAATGTTTTTTACGATAACCTGATCCTCAACATCCTTAAAGGAACAATTTGGATTGAAACCTGGAGATTGTGGAGACCATCAGAATAGAGTAAAGTCATTTTCCTTCTTTAAAAATCAGATTGATCTCATTTTAATTTTCAGCTAAAATTAACTCTTGTGAGAGTAGGTTTACTCAATTTACCAGTCAATCCATGTTCCTACTCTCACCTTTTGTGACCAGTTGTGGGTGGTGACTGAAAGAACGAGATTGCGGCCAAATTGAGCTTCATCCAATGGGTGGCTGTACTCTCACTCAGAGATAGGGTGGGGAGCTCTGCCATCCGGGAGGAGCTCGGGGAGGAGCGTGATGGCGTGGTTTGGTCATCTGGTTAGGATGTCTCTCAAGTGTTTCGCTGGTTCGCTAGTTTCCAAAATGTTTAGACCAGCTAGTTAAGGAAAAAAAAACTATTCAAAGTTACTCCAGCCATTTGACTGTGAAAATATTAGGGTGTTTTGTACCCAGATGTGACTGAAACATTTTTCCGATAGGTTGAACAAATAGTGTACTTTTATGTTTTCAACTACATATCTAGCCACCTCCTTGTGTTTTCCCAGGTCAGAATGATGCTCATTTTAGGTATCAATGCAAATGGTCAGGTTGCTTTTTTCAACACCATCCCACATTAGATACAAAAATAGATACAAAATGAAACTAGAGTTCTGATTTAATATAATTTTTTAAACAAAAACGTTTAATTTTGCTCTCTATTTCACATTGTCTAAATGTTACAAATGTTATAATAAAGCATTAATTTGCTGAGATGTGATTAGATTAGATATCTTCTCATTACCATGTCATTTACCAAAATCGTCTGCAACTTGATAACCTGCGTATTTAATTATGTTTCAATGTTTGTCAGAATGTCAGAACAGCATAATTTAAATGATAAAGTATGGCCGTTGAGTACGTTGATTGCAACTGACCAGCTGCTCGCGGGGAAAGTTTTTGTAGCTCTTACGGCGGGGTGTTGTTTTTATTTACAAAAGTAATCTAAATTGAAGAATACCATGTCACTATTGAAATAACTTCAACATTGTAACTGCTGGCCAGATGCAATTACTAAACACTTTTTTGTAGTTCCAGTTATTACCAATATGTTTATGTTGGCAGTGATGTCATATTTACTATAAAGTTTTTAGAGGAACAACATTATTTGGATAAAAAACTGTGTTAAAAGTCAATGTTTTCAAATATAACAATGTGTAAATGTTACATATCTTATAATTGTGTTACTTAAAACATTTATGGGAAAGACATAGCACCTATTAATAGTTCACTTAACGTGGCTATGACACCAAACACACTACTTAACAAATTTTGATAAATTATCACTTAATCCGCTGCAAGTACAAATGTGCAAACAGTCTCCCAACAAAAATATTTCAATATATATTAGCATTCCAAATAATCCTATGATTGAGAGCCCGTCCTTGAACTACTCCGGAAGTACTTTTGTGTGTCGTCATTGCCCGAAGACTATTTGCGGCAGCATACTTGTTTACGTTGGATCTGAGTGTTTGTTGTGTTTTGGATAATATGGCGGGTCGTTGTGTGGCATTTTGTGGAAATTGGTCTATTTTCGAAGTGTGTGTGGGGAGGTCTTCAATCAACATCTCTTGTATTATTTTGGTTATGGTCAAATGAAAATAAAGACAATAAAGTAATATTGTATTGCAGTACAGAAATTTAATTTCGCTCACTATTTTACATCGTCCGAATTGTTCAAAAGGACTGTCAGACAATGACAGATCCAAAACAGCTTAATTTTCTCACAAGCTTCCCTCGGAGATTTCTCTGTCTGTCATTGCAAAAGACTAAAACCGCAGCGACTTCCATTCCGGCGATGACGTTGTTTCTAGGTCAACTTCTGGATAGATGACATAGGCAGGCTCAAAGTGCAAATTTATTTTCGATGTGTAAACTTTTGTTTATGATTTAAATTTTTTTTTCTGGGGGTGGGGGGACACAATTACAATGCAGAGTTGAATGGGAATACAGTATACCCTTGTTTTTCTTAGTAGTTACGTTCCAAAATGAACCCGTGATAGGCAAAATCCGTGAAGTAGAAACTTTTTTTTTTTTTTTACAATTATTATACAATTAATTACTCGATTATACATTGAAATGAAAGAACAAACCATTTTACAGGCTCAACCATTTGTTTCACAAATAAAAGTTCTTTTGAAACATTTTTTTTCAACAAATAACTTTTGTATTGTCAAATAATAATTTTAATCATCAATGTGAACAGAAGGCATCATATTACGGAGATTAGCACCGCCCACCGCGACCCGAATAATTGAATTAGACGGGAGAAAATTAAAAATAATTATGAAAAGAATACAAAGTACAGTTGGACAAATGGTGACCCAGGTGCATTACACTGCTCCTCAGACTGAGCCGCTGCATCCTTACTTCGCTCTATAGTTTTAATCCATGTAGCACTCTGAGACTTGATTTCAAGTATAGAGTGCATTATAAATAAAATACATTATTATTATTATTATAGTGTTTTCTTCTTTTGAAGCCCACGGTGAACGCGCGGAATTTGCACGTACGTAATGTAAATTTTGCAAGCTGTTTTACGTACATGTACATATTAAACTGCAACATTATTGACGCACGGGTAGAGAAATAAGCGGAGTGACTTTTTAGCCAATCAGAATGCAGAACACGATGCAAATTCGTGAAATAGCAAAACCGCGAAAAGTAAACCGCATTGTAGCGAGGGATCACTGTACATGGATTGTTTAACTGTTTAAAACCGTGTCACAGCCACTTTAGAAACACCCAGAAGTAATGAATAATTTTGTTTGTACAAGTAAATATAATGTATTTTTGATTATACAGAATTCAGCATTTTATGCTTTATAAGAAAACTACATTATTCGTGGTGTTTTTCATGGTGTCTTTTGACATTGTAAAATTTTGTCTTTTCAGTAAACAGAGTTTGAAGTTGTAACAGCTTAAGCAATTCAGTTTATTGCAAATCTATTTTTCCTTTTGCCAGGTGTGGCGATACTATCGATGGGTCATTTCTGTGATTGGGATTATTCTTGGCAAGCTGCCTCCTCAGGCCTTCTAATCCTAGACAAGTTTCTCAATGGACACACTTCTCAAGTCAGAGATCAGGTATAAGACAGAATTATGAATGTAATGTTTGAAATGCTTTGTTTGAAAAAACATTTTGAGAAATTTCAAAAGTGTCACTGTTTGTGGCTGTTTTTTCAATCACATTTTAAGCAATTTAGGTTAATTCTTGATTTTTATTCCTCCGTCTCAAGAGTTTGCAGAGGATTTGCAAAGTTAAGTTTAGTTTAATTTTTGAATAAAAAATTGTTTTTAAAACCTAATAGATTGGCAATTGAACCCACGAGCCAAAAGGTTTAAATATTTTAGTCAAACTTCAATTTTTCACATTTTCTGACAAGTTGTCTTTGTTGTGCTTGTTGTGTAAAACAATAAATACCTCTAAATGCTGTTAATTATAGCATTTTATGGTTTATTCACATCAACTAATGCTATTGGGGTAACGCCATGTTAACTTGCTTTTTTGTATTACTTTAATCTGAATGAAAGTTTCTAGTTTTCCGTTTTGAACAAAGTCTCTACAGATATGTCTAATTTTGAATGAGAGAGAGAAAAAAAATCCAAGGGACTTAATGACCCAGTTTTGCCCAACAGTCACATTAAACCTTACCTATTTTAGCACAAATGGATACAAATAAACTTATGCTTGTGCTTTTTGTAATGTCTTATTATGTGGTTCTTTAGCTGAATTGGGAATAGCTATGGTTACTCAGTTTTAACCCACCAAAACCCTAGAGCTTAGCACATTCCTTACTCAAATCTAGTGAACTAAAGTTCGGTGATTTTACAGGCCATGTATGTTGATGCAAAGACACACTGTGAACTTGAACTGCTGTGGTTTTGGTGGAAAAGTTAACTCCATGTTATATGTGCTAACACAAATTTGTCAAATTAATACAAACCATGATCATTTCTGTAAGAAAAGTCATTGATTATTTTGTTTAAAATTAGGATGTGTTAAAATGGATGTGTTAAATGAACCAAAAGAACAAAAGCAGCTTCTGTTAAGTACCAGGAGTGAATGACAAGCGTACATTTATTTATGTTAATTAGAGGACATTTTATAGTGATGGTTTCAAAGTCAAAAAGAGCATTAGAAAAGAGTAAACATTATTTGCTTGTTCCTATAGGGAATTAAGCTGTGTTGTGTTATTAGAAAACCAAAACATGAAAGCCTCAATTAAGCAACTATTTGTGCAGGTAACGTCTGGCAAAGTCTCGCTGGGGAGAAAACCTGAGTTTATATGATATTGGTTCGTTTAAGACATAAGGGCAAAAAATCCCATCTTGACAAGACACTCCAACTAAGAATTTCCACCCTGTTACAATGCATACATTAACACGTTTGATCATTTAAAGGGCCCATCTCATGCAAAATGGACTTTCCAGAGTTTTCTACCTTGTAAAAGTGATGTCCGGGCCTTGTATATGTCACCAAAGGGGTTTCCAGATTGATTTAGCCCGTTTTTCACAAATTGCTGTGGATTTCTGGTACGCTCAGACAAAACAACAAATGAGCAGATGTCTAAAGTATGACGCGGCTGTCTAAAGTATGACGCATTTGACGTAGCCAGGACGGACTTCGCACGCCCCCCTCCGCAGCAAACCCTCCGTCCTCACCACGCGCCCGCCCTCCTCACCCGCCTCCATTCCGGCCTTACGCCCTCACAAACTCGCTTTCAACGTCCGATATATAGGCTGGTTCGCTGCACTGCGTCTTTTTTTATGTTCTTGCTTGAAACACGCCTTTTGTAGCTATGTCTTTAAGGAGAAAGTGCGTTTTTGGTTGCGTTGGCTGCCTTCCCCCTTCCGCTCAGAGATGGGCGGAGGAATAGCGTCTCAGTGAGAGCAGAGGGCGGAGCTTGTACTTTCTCAGGACGGGCGGGGGGATGAGCGAGACCCGGCGCTCCACCAAATCAATATATTTTCATAACTATCGTGTAATGCATGTTGCAAACCCCACATTTTGCGTGTGTATGTGCATAGGATACAATGTGAAAAGAGTTATTTTGCATGAGATGGGCTCTTTAATTAGAATAAAATAGATCATAACAATAGTTTTTTTTTTTAATTAAACAGAATGATAAAGCGAAAAAGTCTCTTCACTGTTAAGTAGTATTTCTACTTTTAACTTCACTTTTTCCATCGTTTTGAGCATTAAAAACCACTTTAATGTAGCCTTTTTTGTTGAAGTATTTTACACCCACACACCCACAACAAAAACTGATCATTTACACACAAAAAAATGCAAACCTGAAAACGCTTTTTGGCAATTTAAGATCAAATTAAATTAAATAAATTTCAAACCATTTACTTTTTAATGGGGTCCTTTCTTCTTTCTCTTAGTATGAACAAATCAATTAAGAATCTGCCTAAAACTTTACTGGCTATTATTTATAAATGAATTTTGTTTTATTTTTAACCACAGTTGAGTTAAAATGATCTCACTTTTCATTTTTGGTCACTTTGTCCTGTTACATAACCCAGGCGTGGGTTTGAATATTTATTGTGTTCAGTATGTTAGTGATTTGCATCCCGTTTTCACATTAACACAAATCAATTTTCTGCTATTTCACATTTTGTTTGAACTGCACAGTTAGTCACTGTAACACTTAGTCTCAGTCTTATGACTTAAAACCGTTGAATTAAGAGTTTCGTAATTAGAATTGTATTTTCTAGCATTATTGTTGTCCGCATTGCTTCTTTGTGTCCTTTTAGATACACTTATTTTACACATAGCTTCTCAACACAGGCTACACTTTTTTTTTCAAATGTAATTGACTGAGAAAAATTTAATTTTTGTAAAAAAACAAAATGACAATTAGTTTCCCAAAAGTTTAACACGAATCCCTCTAAAAGGAATTTTCTCTTTTATCAAATTTATCAAAGTTCAAATGCATTCTGACTGCAAAAAGTGCATGAAAGTATGTTTTCTTTTACAGAACGGTTTAGTGTCGTGCTCTCTTTTGTTACTTGTGTGTGTGTTTTTTTCTGTATGGTATTTTGACAAAACTGCTATTTGATGAATATTTTTTTCTTCTATTTCATGTTGTCATGTCACTACAGAGACGAAGGAAGTGGAACTTCGGTAAGTTAGGAAGATAGTGGTGTTTTTTTTTCTTTTATTAAGAATGAAGTGCATGTCAAAATTTGTAATGTAAGACTATAAGATTAGCACATTTAAAAAATAGCTTTTACTTGTTTTGCAGGTAAAAGTTGAGGGCCTGTCAAAGTCTGCTTTGATAAAAAGTTTATCTCCCAGAGTCCTGTTAACAAATCATCTCTTGCCTAAAGGGACCAAAATGAGGGTCAACCTAGAGGATCAGGGTCGCCAAAAAGTGTCCTTTAGTTTCGCGCAGACAAAAAAACCTCTGCAGAGCTCTTTCTTCATCCCCTCCAGTCCTGATTCATCTGTGGCAGAACCTCAGACTGCCTTGTCACAGTCGACCTCGGACAATGCGGGAAAGGATTTTGAAGGCAAAACTGAGCAAAAACAGACGCCTTTGGTGCCAACATCTAAAGTAGATATACAGTCTCTAACATCTGTTTCTTCCCCCACTAAATTGAAAACAAGCTTGGTAAAAATGCATTTCAAAAAGCAAATTTTAAGTGAATCTGTGACTGAAAAGAAGCCAACTTTAGTTACACCAGAAGACTTACAGTCCTCTGATCCTAAAGCTTTGGCCAGGTTGACAAATAATAGTAACACAGAATTTCCGGAACCGCAACTTCAAAAGGCCATCAGCACATGTTCCTCTGTGAATGATCTCACTGAAACTTCACAGCCAAGGCGAGATTCCCGCCTCAAAACGCTAGATTCTTCAGGAAAAGATGTCGATAGTCCCGGCAGTAATGATCGAGACCATGAAAACAATAGAAAAACCAGGTCACAGTTGGATGGTGCTCCCTCATGCTCAGAATCTGATGGAGATTTAACCAATATGTCTTCCAGCCACAAATCTGCGGATACAAGGAGTAAAACAATTTATGACAGCAGAGGACGAGAGGCAAAAAAATCATCTAGTTCACATGGAGTAGAGAAAGAAAAAAGCTCCTCCAAGCGGTCAGACAACCATGAAAGGTCATCCAGTTATTCCAGATCAGACCGAGATTCCAGAAACACATCCTCACGCTCAGCTCGATCAGAGAAGGATCGGCGAAGATCTAGGTCTAGATCTCATTCTAAGTCAAGAGGATCCCGAACAAGTTCATCACACTTCAGATCAGAGAGATCTCGAGGTGATAGGGGATCTCGTTCTGAAAGATCGTATTATCACGAATCAGATCGGCGATCTCATAGGAGTCCTCCACGCAGGGAAAGAAGACGTTCTCGTTCTCGCACAGACAGAAATCGTGATAGCTCTGAATCGGAAGAAGAACACAGAAAAACAAGAACAAGGACAAGTGACTCTAGCAGGACATCCAGCTACCCAAGCTTGCACCGAGAGTCAAAATCTTCTCAGTCGTCAAGATTGGAGAAAACATCTAAGCCTGGAGATTTTTCTCGAAATTCAGAGTTAGAGAAAAGAACGCAGTCGTCTAAGTCTGAAACAACTACAAAACGATTAGCAGACTCCGACTCTATACGCAAGTGTTCCCCTGAGACGGACTCTGAATACCGTAAACATAGCTGCCATCACAAGTCGGAAACCAACAGTAAATCCTCTTCTTCCCATGACAAATATCAAAAACTTAGTTCCAGTGATTCTGAGGCAGATTCTAAAAGTAAGTCCCAATCCTCTGACGGAAGTAGTACATCTGTGAGAAGCTACAAAGACACTCTGAAGAAAACCGAGGGCATAGAGTCAGATCAGATATTGTCATCTAGATCTTCTGTAAAATCACCCGGATATAATAGACAATCAAAAGGCACATTTCACAGTCCCGGAAAAGCACCATCATGTGCGACCATCTCATCGTGTCCACAAAGTGTTAAAGAAGAAAAATCTAATTCACAGCTAGATGAATATAAAGATTGTAACCAGAATGTTCAAGTTGGTGCCTCACCAACTGATCTGGATGTAAAAGAATCTTTATCCGAGGCAGGAAGAGAAGAAAAACATACTCTCAGAATGGAAAATGATGATGCTAAGGTCACAGGTGAAAGCTCTAAAGATTTGTCTTTAAATATTCTTGATGTGAAAGATTCCTTATCGTCTGATGATCAAACAGTTGTGAACTTCGGTTTAGGTCATGTGGTTTTTTGCAAAGAAGAAAGTCTACCGTGCAAACAAAAAGAGAACATTTTTGATTGTTCACCATTACCAAAATATTTTGGTGTAGAAGATACAGCAGTCACACATGTTAAAACAAATTATACATCAGAAATGTTAGAATCTGAAAAAGTTCTTGGTACTAAAAATCTATCTGATTCAAGTGTTTTCCTCACTGCTGATCCAATGTATCTTGAAACTGATCATCAGTTAGCACAAGAACAACAAACCCAGAATAACGCTAAAAACAATAGCTCAACTTCTAAAAAGTCCCGGTGGGATATTGTTTGTCAGAACAGCTCAGAAAAACAAGAGGTTTTGGGAATGAACATTGATTTTGAAAAAGATAGCAGTCAACAAGAAACAGAAAGTAAGAATCTTAATTGGTCAAAAGATCCTCCACATTCCAAATTGCTTCTGCAGACTGAGACAACAAAACAAAACATTTTCTCAGACAGCTTCTCCCTTGCCTACAAGTGTAAAGACCAAAGTGAGCTTTTGCAAGCAAGCACCAGCATTGACCACTGTGACTTAAAGCTTAAAACTGCTTTGCAACTACCCAATACAGCTCAGTCTATGTGCATTGACATAATACCACAAATCATGTCAGCTGCAGAGACACAAAACCAGAATATTAAAAGCAAACACAAAACCTCAGAGAGCAGGTTGATGAAAAGAACACAAGACGGACAGAGTGAATTTGGAGGACAAAGCGAAGCCAGTGATAGTGACAACTCGGAGTATGACTCGGATTGCGACAAAGCGATAAAACAGCTGCATTCTGTAGTTGTGGTGCCTAAAAATTCATCTCTTACAAAAGGACCTGAGGAAAAGGACTCTTCTCCGTGCAAGCCTGCTGTTTTTGAACTGCCCTGTGCTCATACAACAGCGGGAATGGACATCTACCAAGTTCCAAACCAAATTAGCTCACAGCCACTACAACTTGCAACAAACACAATTGTTAGTGATCCAGTTCCTGTGATGTTTCAGTCCCAAAGCAATATGGTTGATAGCACCAGTCACACCGAAGGTTCCAGTGTCCAACCGTTTGTGGCTGGTCATTTTCATACCCATGGAGGTTCAACAGGTTCGACAAACTTAATGGAAAACTCCAGACAGCATGAAATAGACCATAAACCACATGAGCTACATTGCCACAGTGAACCAATATTGTTACAATACCAACAGAATTTGACTAATTTAGACAATGTGAATAATCAAAATAGATTAAGCCAGGGCTGGGATTTTTCTCAATCAGAACAGCCTACCAGTACTTGTCAGCAGCCTGATAGCAGCCACATAGCCCTACTAACAAACACTAAACTTGCTGGTGTCATTTTAAAGGGCCAAGAAGTCACAGAGAATTGTTTCTTGAGCACAGACCAGTCGACAAGCATGCAGACAAGCAAAAGGCCATACCTCCATTATCAGGAACCGCCCAGTCAGATCCACCCTGACTCGCTTACTAATGACCATGATGACTACAGTGGGAATAAAGCCTCCAATCTCAGTAAAACAACAGACGACTCCTCATCAGGTTTTTTGAGTTTTGTTCAAGGCCATGAAATTAGCAGTAACAGCAGGGGCTCTGCAGTACCCGACCTACCTAAAGAAGAAAGTTTTAAACCCCACAGAGGAAGAGGGCCTCCCAAGAAAAGGCGCCCAGAAATAGAGTCAGACTCTGATAATGAGGCCGAGCCTTCAAGCAAAAAAGATCGCCAAGCAGATGGAGACGTGTCAAAGGAAGTTCCTGTAAAAGCGCAAGTTCAGCAACCTTTGCTCAAATTGCAAGACTTTCAAGATGCGTCAAAATGGAAAGAATACGCCAAGTCTAAAAAGATGCCTCCTTACTTCGACTTGATCGAGGAAAACCTATATCTAACAGAGAGGTGAGCTGCTGTCCACCCACACTTTGACAATGCTTATAGTTTTACTGTTATAACATTTAGCTCTTAAAAACGACTTGGTTCTGAAATATTTTGTTAAATTGTTTTCAGGAAAAAAAGCAAATCTCATCGAGACATCAAGAGAATGCAATGTGAATGTCCGCTGCTCCCTAGAGAAGACCGAGCTAGAGGAATGATGGCTTGCGGGGACGACTGTTTAAATCGCCTGTTAATGATTGAGTGGTAAGTCTATTTTCATTATGTTACTGATGTAGACCTGTAAGTAGGTAAGGTTTTAACTAAATACAGCCAAAACCGGGAGCTGCAGTTGTCAGCACAGAAGCCTCACAGCAAGAAGGTCTGGGTTCAAGTCCGGTCGTCGAGGCGAGGCCTGACTGGCCTTTCTGTGTGGAGTTAGCATGTTCTCCGTGTTTGCTTGGGTTTTCTCTGGGTACTTCTGTTACCTCCCACCCTCCAAAAACATGTTTTAAGTTGATTGCCCACTATGCGATTGCCTCTAGAAATGTGTGGATGGCTCTGTGTGTGTTGCCGCGTAAAAGACTGGTGAGCTATTTGGGGTGTACCTTGCCTACCGCCTGAAAGCTGCCAAAATAGGCTCCAGCATCCCTCGCAAACCCTCTAGGGATAAGCGGTTCAGAAGACGAAACAAAACGGCCAAAACCTTTGCAGGTTTGTCACAAAACTTTCCATTTGCTTGTACCAATCTATTTTCTCCCAAACTTTGTTCAAAGCTCATCACGGTGCTTGAACGGAATATATTGTTCTAACCGCCGTTTCCAAATGAAACAACATGCAGACTTTGAGGTGATTCTCACAGAAGATAAAGGCTGGGGACTCAGAGCCGCTAAAGACTTACCTCCGTAAGTATTTCCATTGAAGTGTTTCTCTTTCAGTTGAATTGGAGAAAGTTGTCTTGCCTTAGTTTTTTATACTACATAGATTCCCATTTTTCAACAAGAAGCTAATTTCTTAAAATATTGGAGAACCATTAAATAAAATACTTGTCTATTTTTTTTTGTTTTTACCACCTCAGAAACACATTTGTCCTGGAATACTGTGGGGAGGTGTTGGACCACAAAGAGTTCAAAACAAGGGTTAAAGAATACGCTCGCAATAAAAACATTCACTATTATTTTATGGCTTTAAAGAATAATGAGGTAAGTAAAAATGTGAACGTTTGAAATGAACACGGAATGTTTCAAATTGAGTTTTTCAGAAAAGTATCCAGCTGAATTCATTTCTACCATATTTTTCTGTGTGCAGATTATTGACGCAACGCTTAAGGGTAATTGTTCCCGGTTTATGAACCACAGTTGTGAACCGAACTGTGAAACCCAAAAGGTGCCAAAGAAGCAGAAAAATTTCACTACCCTTGAACTGTTTCTAAAAATGAATGGTTTAATTCACAATTTGATTTTTTTTTTTCTTCTTTTAATCCTCATTTAGTGGACTGTAAATGGCCAGCTTCGAGTTGGGTTTTTCACCACCAAGACTGTGTCTTCAGGAACTGAACTGACATTTGACTATCAATTTCAGCGATACGGGTACTGTCCCTCTGTAGTTACTTCACATTGTCAATATTTTCTATTTTTGTAGCAGATGCATAGATAAAAAGTAAATCATTCAAGTCTGTATTAACACTGTGACTAGTGTTCAAAAATTTTGCATATGAATCTTTTTATTTTCTTTCATTCTTCAGGAAAGAAGCACAAAAATGCTTTTGTGGGGCGCCCAGCTGCAGAGGCTTCCTGGGTGGAGAGAATAGAGTCAGTGTTCGAGCAGCCGGAGGGAAGATGAAGAAAGATCGCAGTCGAAAAAGTGCTCTTACTACGGTCAGTTTAATTAGTGACTGAGTGTCTCGTGCAGAAACAAAAATGCTTTTATTTTGCACAGGAGTACAATTCATCTTATTAAAGCTTTTCTACTTTTGCTAGTAGTTTAAATAATTAATTCACCACCATTTTTGTGCCACTACTAAAAAATGATAAAAAGTGCCCTTTGACGTCCAAGAATTGTGTTAGCTTAACACCAATCTTGTGTCTTTCTTTAATAGGTGGACGAGGAGCTGGAAGCCTTACTAGAAAACGGAGAAGGCTTGTATGATGAGAAACAGGTTGTTTCTCTCTGCAGACTGATGGTGCAGGTGGAAACAATGGAGCAGAAACTCATCTGTCTCAAGCTCATACAAGTACGGTTCAGGAAGTTGATGCCTTTGTTTTGTTGTTTGTACTTGCAAGACCTGCTATAGTTTAATCTTGTACTTTTTTTAAATCTTCTTTTGCTCAGGATACCCATAATCCATCTTGCCTAAAAAAATTTCTAGACCATCACGGCTTGTCCTTGTTATGGATATTCAACAGTGCCAACAACATCAAATTGCAAAGAGAGGTAAGATTAATCTAAATAACACACACTGTTATTACTCCCCAGCAGTATGTTTTTGTTAAATGAATTGTCTTTTCACTAACTATCTGCTTACAGATTATGAAGACCCTAGCTGTGCTCCCCATCCCGACAAAGAACATGCTAGAAGAAAGTAGAATTTTGACCCTTATTCAGCGTTGGGCTCAAACAAAAGCCTCCCCCCAGCAGGCTGAGATGGATGGCGACTCCAGCGAAAATAACTCCCGTGCTCAAACGCCACAGAACATTCCTGATGGTTCTTCCAACAAACTAGTCCCAGACTTGGATGGCGATAACGCTAAACCAACTGCTTTCAGACGGGTTAAAATCATCAGTGAAAACAGTTTGGACAGCGCTCTCTCTGACGCTAGCAAAGCATCTTATGGAAAAGAGGAGGAAGAAGAAGAGGAGGAAGACGATGAAAACTCACGCGCAGATCCCACGGATGGTAAACAGCCGAAGCTCGAAACTTCAAACGAAGTTCACGTTCAGGAATCTGTGAGCGAGGTTTCGGCAGAAGTTGTCGAAGTGAAACAGGAAGAGGAGCGGATGAGTTTCAGGACTGAGCAAGAATCTGAAAAACAACCAGAGGAAGAGAAAACGGAGAATGATGTGATGAAGGAAGCAGTCATGAACGAGGGCTCGGATGAGACAGAATTGAAACTTTCAGAGGATGTACGGGAAACTGCAGAAAATCAAACTGTGTCAGAAATGGAAGGTCATCTTACTGACAAAGGTGATGAACCAGAATGCCAATCCAGCTACACAGATGCTGCTGCTGTTCCAACTGATCAGCAGTCAGAGAAAATGGAGATTCAAGAAGCGCCACAAGAAACCAAGAAACCTGCAAGCAGCGATCCTCAATGCAGTGAATTCACCACTGACACCCCTCCTAGCTCTGAGACCCCAGAAGCACCTGCAACGTCCGAGGTTACCACAGTCCCAGTAGAGCCGGTAGCAATAGGAACTCCTTCTCAGGATGATGAGGAAGGTGTCTCTGATGTGGAAAGCGAGAGGAGTCAGGGACCCCAACTGAATGCCGTGGATATCAGCATCATGGCTGCCAGGCTTCTGGAAAGTTGGAAAGATCTAAAGGTTTGTTTAGAAACACTCATAAAAGCAAAGTTAGTGTATTGTTTAAAAAGGGTACATTTTTTTTATCTGTTACATGTAGAAACAATGTAATTTTTGTGTGTCTTTGCAGGAGGTGTACAGGATACCAAAAAAGAGTCAAGCGGAAAAAGAAACTAGAGGTGAGATCAGCCCACAACTTGTTTAATTAGTTGTTTTGTTGCAGTATCTTAAGCCTGGGTTTTATTTTTTTTTTTGTTGACAGATCGCAGTCGAGATCGTGACTCAGCTTTGACATCGCGCACCCCTTCAGGCAGTCGGGAACGGGAAAGAGATCGAGAGAAGGAAAAGGAACGTGACCGGGATTATGATAGGGATAGGGAACGTGATCGAGACAGAGATAGAGAGCGAGATCGCGACAGAGTCTCAGACAAAACTACTCGCAGTTCTGAGCGCAGAAGACGACGTTCTGCGTCTCCACCGCCTTATGAGAGAAGCAGCCGACGCACCGAGGAACGGTACATACATCCAAGATTTAAGAATCAGTTGTTGCTTGTCTTTTATAATTATGTTTGGTGCTAAGCTATGTTCTCGTTCTCTTGATGTTAAAGGTTTGATCCATCAAACAGTAAGACTCCAAGAGGAGCTGGTGGAAAGGAGCGCAACAAGCTGACTACTGAGGAGCGCAGGAAGTTGTTTGAACAGGAGGTTGCTCAGCGGGAAGCTCAGAAACAACAGCAGCAGCTACAGCAGCAGCAACAGCAGCAGCAGCAGCTCCAGACACTGGTGTATGATCCTGCTTTGGCCTATGGATCCAGCCCCAGCTTTATCACGTACCCACCAGGTTACCCCATCCAAACGTATGTGGATCCCACAAACCCCAATATGGGCAAAGTCCTCCTTCCCACCCCTCCTGTTGATTCTGGTCTCAGCTATGAAGAAACCCCTCCTCAGCACCTTGTCGCAGACTTGGCCCTGCCATCTCCAACCACCACATCCCAAGCCACTCCAACAACGAACCTTTCACAGCACATCACCACCCCTAACCTCACCTCCAGCAACCCCCAGCAGTACACCCAGCCAGCCGTAGCAACCCAAGATGGAGGGGTAGCCGTTCTCTCTGTGCCGGCCCAGTCTGCCCCTCAGGTGCAGAGCCAGCAGAGCTACGCCACCTTGTGGGATCCAGCAACTCAACAGGCAGTGACAGTGCAAACCCAGCCTGCACAGCAGTATACTGCAGCTCCGGGACAGACGCAGACCGCTATCTACTACCAGGGCCAGCCATGTCAAACCATCTACAGCATTCCCACCGCCTACCCTCCGGCCAACACTCCTGTCATACAGGTGTGTTTCTGTGGCTGCTGGATAAAGCCCAATAATGTTCAGCTAGAGCCAGTTAGACTGGCAATCAAATTATGTTTTGTAGCAATAATTTATTTATTGTTTTTACTTAAAGTATTTAGCTGTGAGTATCTCTAATTATATCAAATCCTCTTTTCTGTTTGCAGGCATACAGTGAGCCCACAGCCAGCTACCTGCACAGCCAGCCGGTGTATCCTAGTCAGCAGGGAGTGGTAGTACAGCAGGGAGGCAGAGTTACAACCATTGTCACCTCCCAAACTGTCCCACAGGTAACTGACAAACCATTCAAATCAAAAAAGTATTATTACGGTTGCTCTATTTTTCAGGATTATTTTTATTAGTTTGGCCATCAGAGGGTAGTGTATCACACATTAAATAGCGCCGACACCTCGCTCACTCAGTCAACACGCTTTAGCTGACTAAGCACCATTGAATGACCTCCACATGTCCTGTTTTCATTTGCTTATTCAGCATTTACTATGTTGTGTTCAATTAAAATGTAAGCAAAGAAAAAATTATTGAGCTAAAAAATTATTTTAAAAGAAAGTGGTTGTGTGAGGCTGAAAGACTAAATGCAGTCTGATATTTCAGGAAACCTTTGTTTATGATGGGGACAACTTCTTGGAGGTTTGCACGATGTTTAAATGTCATTCCCCATCAAAAACATTCCTGAAGTGGTTTTCTACTTTTTTTAATTCATGTCTAATTAATTTGCAAGTTATCCCGTTAAGTATTGGGATACCATTTGAACAGCAGGTTGTTGTAGGTCACGGATTTTGTTTCCCTCCCCTCTTTTTCAGTAAATGCACTAAAATAAGAATTTTAAAGAACTTGTCTTTTTTAACTGGATTGACCTGACACTGTATTTGTGGCCTCAAAAAAGATTTACGTGCTGTGCAATGCACCAAGAGTTTGTGAACTAAGCTGGGATTGAGAGGAGGGGAGAAATCAGTCTCAAAAACACAAGTGAAATAAATGGACTTTTTTGGCAAATATCACATTTTATAGCTAACAGTAGGTACCATACTTATCTAAATTTACTACCATAAAGCACATAATAAATTAAAGAACTTTTCTTTTTTTAACTCGACCCATACATCTCTTAGTCCAAAACTACTTATTCAGAAATACTTTGCTTTATCAAAGCCAAAATACACCAAATATTTACTAATACTTTCCTTTTTTTTTTTTACACTTTTATTTTAAAATTATGTGACACGTGAAATAAAAACGTGATACTAACAAAAAGTATAAGTACCACCTATCAGATGGATCTGAAGAGAACTGTTGGTAATTCTGTTTTGTTTTTCTCCCCACCAGGAAATGATTGTACCCAACAATGTGATCGACCTGCCTCCTCCATCTCCCCCTAAACCCAAAACCATCGTCCTACCTCCAAACTGGAAAGTCGCCCGGGACCCCGAAGGAAAAATATACTATTACCACATTGTCACAAGGTTTTTATTCACACAGGATGTTTAGGATTGCACAATTTTGCTGTTCCGAATATTAAAGATTCAAAGATGAATTTTATTTCCTCTCAGGCAAACCCAGTGGGACCCACCTACCTGGGACGGGAACAGTGACAATGCAAGCGTTGACCATGAATCTGAGATGGACCTGGGAACGCCTACATACGACGAGAATCCTTCTAGGGTATGTTACAAAGCACCGGTTGTTTCTTTCTGTCTCACTATAAGATGTGTCGGTGTGAATTTATTTTTATTAAAAACAGGCAGAATGTAAAAGAATACCTGCTTATCCCTCATGTGACAATAATGACGAATCTTCTACGCTTTTCCATCCGATCATGATTATAGTGTTTGTTCCTCGAGGTATTTGAAGATGTGGCACCAGTGATTACTCTCAGTTGATTTATGAAGAAACGCAAAAAAATGTACCCTCGGCTACATCACGTCCAGATGTGCGTTATAAACTCTCTGATGAAAATTCTTTGAGAAAAGGATCCATTGGTGTGTGCATAGTGAGAAAGGAGTGTGTGTACCCCGCCCTGTAATGAGCTGTCTCTCAGCATGGAGGCTGTGAAGAAAAAGAAGGCCGCTAAGCTCATCTCTTCCTGCTTTGTCTCATTTTGACACAGCTAATAGTGAAAAACATCTGGCATGTCTCGATTTTCTCCCTGGTGTCTATTCCTCTTTCATTTTTTTTTTTATGTACCTTAGTCTCGTTTTAAAATTTCATAGTTGAAAAAGTCTAATTGAGATAACATGCAGTGTTTTAAATTCCATATTTTTTACAAAACTGTGAAAGCACTCACCATCAAACTTCATTCATTCGAACCTTAAAGATGTGAAGCATAATTTTAGTTTGATCGCTTAGTTGTAGAAAGCCAATGCTCACAGTTCGCATCCTATCGGATATCCCTGCTTTGTTTTAAGTGAGCAGGTGTCTCGGCTAAGACTTTTGATCGAGCTGCGTGATGTGCTGCAATGGCAACTTCCCAAAAAGATTTGACTGTGTGAAGTGGAAAAAAATGCTGTGATAACTTCTAAACATCTGGGTTGGATTATTTATTTCAGTATTCGACAAAGACGGCAGAAGCCGACACTTCTAGCGAACTCGCCAAGAAGAGTAAAGAGTCATTTCGGAAGGAGGTGAGTCTCATTTTCTATAAATATGCAAAAAAAAACATGTAAACATTTGACTTTATCTTTTAATCATACTAAAGTTTTATTTTCGCCTCATTTGTGTTTGAACCAGATGTCCCAGTTTATAGTGCAATGTCTAAATCCTTACCGAAAGCCAGACTGCAAATTAGGACGGATTAGCAACACAGACGATTTTAAACACCTGGCAAGAAAGGTAAGCTGAAAACAAGCTAAGAGCTTTTCCACAAACTAGTTCTTACACTTTTTATTAGGAAAAAAAAGCCATTTTATCTGCTTTTCCAAAGTCAGAGGTGGTAGGGGATCGTTTATCTAGTTCTGTTTTTAGTTAGTTTTTGTTTTGCCAGAAGGAAAATACATCAATTTTAGTCTTTCCATAAATTTATCCTCATTTGCTACTTTAAAAATAAAGACAAAAAAGACCTAAAAAAGAACAAATGATTTTTTTTTTTTTTTTACCCATTGTTTTCTACATATTTTCCCATGAGTTTTGTTTAGTTCCATTGGCAGTGTGTATTTAAAGTGGTTTGCCATAGTACATACCGAGTTTCCGAGAAGACTAATTTGGCTCGACTCGTTTCGAAAAAACATTTCTTCATCTCAAATTATAAAGAAAAATGTCACTGTGAGAGATTAACACTTCCAATTGCTTCGCCTCAAACTCGCATGTTCATTATAATTGTGTAATTTACTGTCTGGTGACCATAAACATTCCTAACTCGCTCTGTGTTGCAGCTAACTCATGGCGTCATGAACAAGGAGCTGAAAGCCTGCAAAAATCCCGAGGACCTCGATTGCAATGAAAACGTGAAGCACAAGACCAAGGAGTATATAAAAAAGTACATGCAGAGATTTGGTTCTGTGTACAGACCCAAAGAGGACACAGATGTATACTGAGCGATCGTGCGGGACAACACAAATTGCCTTTTCATCACTCCGTGTTCCATCGGGCCGGCCTGAACAGTGAAGTAGTTTTGTTTTTTAGTATTTATATATAAGAATTGCACTGTTCATTAAAGAAACTCTATGGGCCTCATCAATTGCATGGAGGCCCAACTTTTGGCTGAACAGCCAAAAACTCGAGGTGCGAGTTTTCACAAACTGTTTAATGTTTTTTATTTCTCTCTCGTTTGGGCTCTTAAATGTTTGTAAACATGATCTTCTCTATTCCACTTTTTTTTTAAACTAATGTACCCCCAAATGAAAATGATTAAAAAATGAACTTGGTGTTGCTTTTCCTCTCTAAACGGATCAACAACAGACCAGCTCCACCTTCCTGTGCATGAGATGGCCCTCTTCCATGGCTCAGTATCTGGTGCTACTTTTAACTGGGCTCCGGAGCTTCCACCACTCAGACTCATCCCTCTCCACCACAAAACTTTGAAGTCTCTTTTTATTTTATGAAACTACGTTGATTTGTGGCAGAGATGTGTGTGTTTGTTTGTGGTTTCTTTAAATAAATTCCTACACTTTTTATGTTGTATGTTTAAAGTATTGTGTCCTCACTGGGATGAACTTTTACTCACAGCCCAGCAAATAACAAAACAGGTCAGAATAGGGATCCGTAACGACTCAGTTCTTTGTTTTTTATCAATTTAATAACAAGAGGAGAGTTTAAATCAATTCTTTGGTGTGTTGTTTAGATTTGTACCTGTTTTTCCTCCCTGTTTCTTAAATTCAGTTAACATGAAAAGTAAAGTTTGTAGCACTGCAGTTTTAAAATGTTGGATTCTCTTTCTGAGTCTTTTTATAGTTACTGCTAGTTAAGACTAAATTGGAATCCTCAGTCCTCTTCTCCCCAAACTCTTCATTCATTTCCAGATTTTTTTTTTTTTACTGTTTGCAGTCAAAATGTCATGTCTGTAGCATTAAGTCATCTTTTTTTTCCATAGCCCAAAAAATTGCATTAAAAACTGTTTCCTCACATGTACATTGATTTATATATGAATATATTGAAAAAAAATAGTTTTTGAGGGAGATGTTTTAAATAAACTGACACTTTGTAAAAGGACTATAATTTTAAGGTTAATGTAAATATTGTGTTCAATTTCAGGGGAGAAGGGTCCGCACCTGTCCTCACCAGCTCAATTCTCCTGATGCAGCTCCTGTTTATCCATCACCTTGTTGTTCTTTTTCAGTGGCCACAGAAAAATTTTTCTGTCTTTTTTTTTTTTTTTCTGTTCTGTTTTTTACTAGTGGTGCTTTTTATTTTGTTTTTTTTTATTTACAAGGCAAGTTCCACCTTACTTTACTGTAATTATTGTGTAAGCACATTGTCATATTAAGTATACAAACATTTTAAAAGAAAATAAACCTTTTTTTGTAACATTACATTCTTTTCTTGCTTTGCAGTTGATTTGGATTCGAGCCGGAACTTTGCTTCTTATTTAGGCAAATGGAACTTCTTCCACATGATAAACAGCATGGTGCACACCCAATGTAGTTTTAGATTGAGAACTCCACATGGGATACATTTTACTGTGGTATATTCAGACTGTCTTCAACCAGATGTTTGGCTCCTGCAGGGTGACACAAAGTGATCAACTGCCCTCATTAGAGACCTCCTGTGCTCAGTAAATAAGGAAGAGACAAGTGATGAGGGGTTTGAGGTTCTGCTGTATTTTCCTCTCAGTCCAAACCCCCCATCCTATAGACTGCACATTCCGTCAGCCCCATGCCCATGTGCTCCAGACCGCAGTTAAGCAGTCCCTTCTGGAGTGTGTGACGGCATGCAACCCTGCTCCAGGCAACATGAGATGCCTGCTCCCACTTAGAACCGAAGACAGAAGTCATCATTCTTAACAGATCTGAGTTGAGAGCAGGAAACAGACTTAGCCTCAGTGAGAAGGAGGAAACTTTCCCCAAGTATTTGGATCAGTCGTTTTACTTCATCTTCAAATTATTAAAGACTTCTCAAATTATTTCTGTCAGGGTTTTGGAGTAAGAACATTCCAAAGTAAGAGATGGTCAGTGATGAAATGGAGAATAATATAAGCATGATCGAACTTTACTTAAGTAAAGTTTTCTGTATTTACACTCAGAAGATTTCAGATGCAGTTTATGATTTAGTACACATTACTAATCATTTTGTACAACAGTACGTAAGCACTGTGAATAAACATAGATGTTTTTTCTAGTTTGTAGGTGTGATATCAAAGGCTGCGGAGTGGTTAGCACAGTGGTCTTACAGCAAGAAATTCAGGGTTCGAATCCTGGGTAGGGACAAGGCTTGGACCACTAGCCTTTCTGTGTGGAGTTTGCATGTTCTCCCCATGTATGCATGGCTTTTCTTTAGGTACTCCTATTCCTCTCACCCTTCAAAAACATGCATGTTAGATTGATTGGCCACTGCAAATGTGGCCCCACAACAGACTGGCGACCTGTTCGGGGTGTACCCTGCCACTCATCTTGAATCAGCCAGGATAGGCTCCAGCATCCCGGCGATCCCTTTATCGATTAAGCAGCTCAGAAGAGGAAATGAAATGAACTGTGACATCTACTGTTCTATCTTTTACAAACCCAATGAAACTACTAGTCAACACACACATCATCTCTCACTTTAAAATCCTTTCTCACTTTGAGTGCTTAACACTACTAGTGTGAACTTTTTTATATCAATTTAGACTTGAAGCTGTTATTGAGAAAACCAAAAAGTGAAGTAAGACACAAATATGAACATGGTTTAGGGATTTTATTATCAAGTCATGATATATAAAAAGTAATTTATTTACAGTCAAATTACAGTTAAATGTAAACACCAAGTGGGTTTTTGTTTCATCTATCACACATTTCTGGTTCAGGTTGAATACAGGCCACAGATGGTAGGTGCAACTTGTTAAAAAGAACAAAAAATACATTTTCAAAGAAGCAGTTCTTTACTACAAACTAGCAGTTGTGAAAATCAAACGGTACAATCAAAAGGTCAAACCTCTTGTGGAAGTATTTCTGAGTGGTCAGAAATTATTTTGACTAATTGCAACATAAAACGAGTCAGATTTCAATCCAAATGTATGTCAACATCATCTTACTGCTTCCCGCCACAATCGTATATTTACAGTATATGTGTTATAAATGTTTTAAGCTTCCAGATGACAGATTGTCCCACACTTTGTAAATTATATCCATTAACAAGTAAAAAACAAACTCAATATCAGCTTTTATGAATATAAATTGAGCTGTAATCAGTTCCTCACATCTTTTGTCAATGTTCCTCACTTAAGTCTGTGAAATTTGGAGGCAGACAGACACTCAGACCACAGAAGCACCCTGCAAAGGAGAGTTCAGAGCTGTGACTACGTCAGGTCGTTCAATACGAGCCAACGCAGAGCACAGCAGTCCCAAAGTTGAACCTTCTTTCTGAGCCCAGTTAGAAAGCAGTGTGTGGGCCGGGGCTTCTCCTCGCCCAAACAGGTCCAGTTGTTCAGACTCATAGCCCAAAGCCCCACCCAGTTGCCTCCATCCTCGACCACTTCCCTCCTGCAGAAGGCGTTCCACCTCTTCCTGTCGATGGGGGGGAAGGCTGATGTACAGACGACTGTCCTGCTTGCTATCTCTTTTCATACCTGTGAAAACAAATCCATTACATCAGTGTTAAAGCCTTAAAGATTCATTTTCAGTGAAATTATATATTTTTTCTTCATAAGCTCCTCTCACCACTAAAGCCAGCACAAATACGTAGCTCCATCGGTATGAATGGGGGTGTGATGGGAATATCCCGCCTGTCGCTTCCTAAATACCCTAGATACGCCCTGGCATTCCTCAGGACGAAGTCATGGATAAGCGGTTTGGAAAATTTCATTTAAGAAGCTTCAACAATGTGTCATTTTTTGTTTTCAGCCTTGTTTGATCAGTTAGTTTTCCTGGTGAATCTTTCCAGAGTGAATTCTGTTAGTTCTTTTCAGTTTGCAGATTTTTAATTTGATTTTCAAACAGTTGTATAAATTAGTAGCCACACTGGTTACAGGGATGGATATGACGGTGTCGGCTAAAAACATCAAGCAAGCAAAAACAGGGACAAATGGAACCATTAAGAAAACTTTTTAAACCAACCTGCTATTACTATAATATTACATTTTTGTATTTTAAAAATAATTTCAGATACAAACAAGGGGGGGAAATATTTCTGCTTTAGTTGTGATGGTGTTACAACTATTCCTACTGCAAAGGGTAGCCACACTTTAAAGGGCCCATCTCATGCAAAATCGACTTTCCAGAGTTTTCTACCTTGTAAGAGTGATGTCCGGGCCTTGTTTATGTCACCAAAGGGGTTTCTAGATTGATTTAGTCCGTTTTTCACAAATTGCTGTGGATTTCTGGTACGCTCAGACAAAACAACGAATGAGCAGATGTCTAAAGTATGACGCGGCTGTCTAAAGTATGACGCATTTGACGTAGCCTGGGCGGACTTCGCACACGCCCCCCTCCGCAGCCCGCCCTTCTCACCCGCCTCCACTCCGGCCTTTCGCCCTCACAAACTCGCTTTTGACATCCGATATACAGGCTGGTTCGCTGCTCTGCATCTTTTTTATTTTCTTGCTTGAAACACGCTTTTTTGATGAATCGACATGATAAAATCTTATTTCAGACGCTACCTAACCGCTACGCACGGGTTTATGCCTGCCTTCCCCATCCCGCTCGGAGATGGGCAGAGGAATAGCGGCTCAGTGAGAGCAGAGGGCAGAGCTTGTACTTTCTCAGGACGGGTGGGGGGGATGAGCAGACCCAGCCTTTCTTACTTCCGGGTCTGTGACTGCGCTCCACCAAATCAATATATTTTCATAACTATCGTGTAATGCATGTTGCAAACCCCACATTTTGCGTGTGTATGTGCATAGGATACAATGTGAAAAGAGTTATTTTGCATGAGATGGGGCCTTTAAATGAACTTTTCTTCTACATTCCGTTCCGTCGTCTTCCGCTTATCGGGTCGCAGGGGCAACAGCCTCAGATGGGAAGCCCAGGCTTCTCTCACCCCAGCTGCATCCTCCAGCTCACCCGGAAGGATCCCAAGTCGTTTCCCAGCCAGCTGTGAGACATAGTCTCTCCAGCGGGTCTCGGGTCTGCCTCTCGGTCTTCTCCTGGTGGGACGCGTCCGAAACACCTCACCAGCGAGGCGCTCAGGAGGCATCCTGACAAAATGCCCGAACCACCCCAACTGGTTTTTCTCGACCTGGAGGAGTAGAGACTCAACACCGAGCTCCTCCCAGATGGCAGAACTCCTCAAACGATCTCTTAAGTGAGAGCCCGAACCCGCTGGTGGACACCGGCGGTGAGGGATGCCATCAGGCTAAAGAAGGAGTCTTCTTGGCCGGTGGGACTCCTGAGGCAGCTGACAGGTATCGGTGGGCAAAGTGGTGGTCATGGAGGCAAAGGCCCGGGCTTGGGAGGAGTTCAGTCAGACCATGTAAAACGACTTCTGAACGTCTTCGAAGAAATTCTTCTACATACTTTATATTAATAATTAAAATAATATTAATTTGAGTCACCATAAATTAAAAAGTGTTGTCTGAACAAAATTTGTCTAATTGTTGTTCTTCCCACAAGCCAATGAAGCTAAAACACTGACATTAGACGCTCTCTCACGTGTCTTCTGAGACATGAGAATTTTTAAGTTCCACCGTCTGTGCTTCACCTTTGCTGGGCTGGTTGTCCTGTATGCTGTAAGAGTCCAGAAAAACACCGCTGTCACTCTGAAGCTTTTCTCCTTCAGGAGATATTCCCACTTCAGCTGCACGTGCTTTAGAAAGAGCCTTCTTCTGTTTGCATGATCTCCAGCTAAAACAAAAACAAGAATAAAATGGTTTGAAGTCATGGTAGGTCTTCTTGGTTTGATCAACACTCAGCATTATCAGTCTAGATGAAAACTCACCATTTATAAGCCACATATATGAGTAATCCCAGCACCACAGCAGCCAGGATGGACACATAAGCAAGAATGTTGTTGCTACCACTTTCATCCTGCGGAGTGGACTTAGGAGTACCAAGAGCAGTGCTGAACTCATCCACCTGCACCTTCGTAGCTACATCCAGACCTGGCCAGGAAGGAGTGTTATGGGTGCCATCGGTTTCAGTGGGGCGGGACAAAATGTGCAACTTCCTGTCTGTTGGGATTAAGGAGAGAAAATGAGGGAGAAGTATCAGTAAATCTACACATGTGCTCACCAGACCACATTTGGATACCATAAATTGGGGCCAGATGTAATGATAGCCTCAGTCCTTCTGCTCCCCAGGGTTTTCAAACCTTTCATTGCCCCTGTTTCTATACTCATCCTTACCTCCTGTGGCCTGCTTATTTTGGGATCAAACAGCACAAGGTAGTGTGTTGACCTGTGAGGGGTCAATGAGTCATGACATGTGAGCTCACAGTGCATGCAGATGACCCCTTTCCTGCGGAGCAAGTGTAGCTATTTGAGGGCAAGAACACAAGTTTTCAGGGTCAGGAGTGGTTAACCTAAAAGGCCTGTAAATTTTTCTACATGCCCTCCTGTCACTCATTTGAAGTAAGTTTGGCCTTTATTCCCTCCATACATAAACGCTGCAGCTTCGTGCTTATAATTTCAACAGTCGCATCATAAAAATCATAAATCATTACAAATACTAAATGCGTGCAGATTTAGGAATTATAAATGACTTCTTTAGAAAAAAAAACTCTAAAAGCGTAAGTAGCAATGTTAGAGGTTTATGACAAACAGTGTTTGTTCATTTTCTGAAGCGCATATTCCTAATGACGTGGTTAGACAAGAATCTGGACAATGGTGTTTGTAGATAACATTGTGATCTATAGTGAGAGGAGTCAAGAGGTGGAGGAAAAGCTGGAGAGGTGGAGGTTTGCACTAGAAAGAAGAGGAATGAAGATTAGTCACAGTAAAACAGAGTACATGCAGTATGTGTGAATGAGAGAGATCCCAATGGAAAAGTGAAGTTACAGGGAGAAGAGATAAAGAAGGTGGAAGATTTTAAGTATCTAGGATCAACAGTCCAGAGCAATGGAGAGTGTGGAAAAGAGGTGAAGAAGCATGTGCAGGCAGGCTGGAACGGGTGGAGAAAAGAACCATGTGTGATGTGTGATAGAAGAGTTTCAGCTAAAAAGAAAGGAAAAGTGTACAAAACCGTGGTTAGACCGGCCATGCTGTTTGGTCTAGAAACAGTGGCACTGAGGAAAAGACAGGAAACAGAGATGGAGGTAAGAGAGATGAAGATGCTGAGGATCTCTCTGGGAGTGAACAGAGTGGATAGGATTACAAATGAGTATATCAGAGGAACAGCACATGTTAGAGGTTTTGGAGATAAAGTCAGAAACTGACTTGATGCGGTGACCCCTGAAGGGAAATGCCGAAAGAAAAAGAAGAGGGTGCCGGAGCTTATCTCGACGGGTTTCAGGTGAGAGGGAGAATACACCTCAAACAGGTCGCCAGTCTGTTGCGGGGCGACAGATAGACACACACTCATTCTTGGGGGTAATTTCGTAGCAGCCATTCAATGTAACATACATGTTTTTGGTGGGTGGGAGAAAACCCGAGTACCCAGGATAAAAAATCACATAAACCGAGAGAACATGCAAACTCCACAAAGTAAGACCAGGGATTCATGCCTTGCCCCCTCTTCGTGACTCAAGCCCTCAATCTTCTTGCTGTGAGGCCACTGTCCAGACCCTACAATGTATTTTAAGTATTTATTCTTAATAACTTTAAACATAATCTGTACTAAATGACCAATGGGAAAACAATGAATCATTTCCAACTGATTTGTTCACTAGAAGATGAAAACTAAGGATATCACAGCTCGCCTACTTACCCATGCAGAGTGTGTCAAAGTCGGCCATGCAGGCCTTGATTTCCACTTCATTATCTCGACAAACAGTACAGGCTTGGCATGATTTGTTGGTGAAACGTTCCTCAGAGAAGGTTCCTGGTTGACAGACCTGGCACACTGTATCACTCTGGTGTCCACACTCTTTGACGACCCCCTCTCCAAGAGGGCACACGGAGCAGCGTAAACACATGTTGTATTGGTCCGAAAAGTAGAAGTTGGTATCACATTCGCAATCTGTGTTTTGAGTAGCTGTGCAAGAAGCATATACAGGGACACCAGGTGGACACTTGCTACAAGGCAAGCAAGGACTAAGCCCTTCGGTTGGGGAAAAGGTTCCTAGGAAACAAGTTATAGAAATTAGAAACTGACATTGTTTCAAAAGAATGAAGGGGAATCCTGAGCGGCTTTTTGAAGAAACAGAAGATTAAATTAGAAGTTCTTACCCTGCGCACATGGTGTACATTTGGTGTCCTCCTTCCCACATTCTACTTCCACTCCATAACCAGCAGGACAGAGACTGCAACACTGCCCTGATTCAGTGAACTGGCCACTGGCACAAGCATTTCCAGAAGTTATCTACAATAAACAGATAAAATAGATTTTGGGACTGTTTCTCATTTTCTGAGTAACTTTGGGTAAGCGTTTATATTCAAAGTCAGACACTAAAAAAGACATGAATTAGATTTTCTTCACAACCATTTTCAACTTGAGTGAAAACCATGACACACTTATCAAGCTTGTGCAACTCCAGAAGCATGGGAAAGGTGAACCTCAGCTGCAATCTTTCCATCTGCATTGGTTTTCACTCCTAAGTGCTCTGAGTTCTTATCTGCAAGTGGGTACTGGAGAGCCCTGCTTGAGTCTGGACATGAGGAATAGATCAGGCATTTCCAGCCATTTTTGCATCAAAGTTTGCGCCTCACACGGGTGCATGGATTTAATTAGGTGGCTGTGGGTCATTAGAAAAAATAAAACATAAAATATAAATGAAGGTATTAACTTCCTACATCTACTCATTCACAAAATGTCTTAAAGTGACAGTATGTACGTCTTAGTACCATAAAAGTGTATTTGAACAGAGGAGGGGGTGCATATAAAGCAGTTTTGGCCCCAGGCCTGGGTGTCAGTTAACCATTGCTGCCCAGCATGAGAGTACCCATCTGGGTGAGAGAGAGAGAGAGAGAGAGAGAGAGAGAGAGAGAGAGAGAGAGAGAGAGAGAGAGACAAAAAGAGGTGGGGGTGGGTAACTTTGAACTCATCAGGTGTGTCTGTGAAGGTCAGTGTTTCATCAACACCCCTTCTCCAGGCTCAATGCGGCGGCATCTTAAATATGCATGCGTTTAAGGGAAATTGGCCCTTTGCCTGAGGCCTGACAAGAGCAAACAGATGTCTAACAACTAACCTCCTGCTGAGGAAAAAGTTACGGCTAAACAGCCCACTGATGGCTTACTTTATCACTGAAGTTTACTAATTAAACCCCCCCAAAAACAGAACTTGTGTGAACCTGTACAACCTTCTCAAAAACCCATTAGACATACAACCCACAAACACACGTGTACTTCCGCATGCCACTGGTCCAAAACCAGTGAAATTTTCCTGTTGATATTAGAGAAGAAATGGCTTTGAAACAGAGCTAGCTTCTTTCCAAAAACAACAACCAGTTTGACTGCAGTGCTTCATAGAGGAGCCTGATAATATCTGAAGTCCAACCACTAAACCCAGATCAGAGGTATTACAGCATCAGAGTGGCCAGACCCAGCAGGCACCAACCAGTATGAAGTTATACCATGACCAAATCTGGACCATAATAACTTGAATCTAAAAAAAAAATATGTGGTCCTCTTTATGTGACAGTTGGGAGTTCTTCTCTAATAATTTGTTAACTTTTTACTCTTCAAACATACTTTTATAAATCTTTAGGGGCAGCGGTTTATTTTTTTCACAGAAAGTTTGCATTTTTATTTTTTTTTTTACATAGCCGGATGTAAGTCTGGCTGGTATAACTGGAAGTTTGGCCCATTATTGAAATATATATTTGTGCTTGCTTGAAACAATCATAAGAAGTGATCCAAAAACAAAAGGATGCCTTTGAATACAATTAATGTTTGCTTTCCAGTTTTTCTTGACATCCCCAAACAGGTCACCAGTTTGTCATTGGGCAAATTTGAACCTAATGAATCAGAAAGTGTGTCATTCTTTCATTCATCTTCTAAATCGCTTATTCCTTGATGGGTAGCAGGGGGTTCCGGAGCACATCCCGGCTGATTTAAGGCGAGAGGCAGGGTACACCCTGTACAGGTTGCTAGTCTGTTGCGAGGTCACACACACATAACCATCCACACACACGCTCATTCCTAGGGACAATTTCATAGCAGCCAATTAACCTAGCATGCATGTTTTTGGAGGGTGTCAGGAAATCGCAGTATCTGGAGAAAAGCCACGCATACACAAGGAGAACATGCAAACTCCACACAGAAAGGCCAGTGTTCCAAGCCTCGGCTCACCTGGGATTCAAACCCCAATCTTCTTGCTGTGTGGCCACCGTGCTAACCACTGTGTCACTGTGTGCTCTGTGTGTCATCCAATTATGAATAATTATTATTTTGTTCTTTGTAAAGCACTTTGAACTGCCTGTGTACAGAAATGTGCAACATTCATGTATTGCAACAAGAACAATTTAATCTTAACGGTCGAAATTGTATATGTTCAATCTTTTTTCATCTTAGGGGAGAAAATGAGAAAACTAAAAGCAATTGGTCAAGTTTTGGTTCAAATTCATATTTTGTGAGCCCAAAGAGCAAGGTTGGAAGGTTAGCTAGATTTAACAATTCACCAGTTTATTTCATATTTTTCCATGATCCAACATGCATTTTACTAAATGACAGAAGAAGAATTCTTTGGTTTTCTATTGAGAGAGTGTGAATCATGGGGGTCGTTGTAGTCACACAATTCAGACATGAATTAGGTGTACTTGAGAATCTTTGAGATGTGTTGGAGAAGGTTTTGGCTGTGCTAAGACGCTAAGATCATCAATAAAAACACTCTGACGACAATTCATTACAATATTGAATGGAAATGAAACTTGTAACATTCCTGCAGAGATTGAAACCGGTTTACTGGTAAATTAGTTTACGCTTTCTGGTGAATGGCCAAATGATATGGCTCTGCTTAGTGAGATGTTTCAGGAAGAGCCTTCACCTCTCATATCTGGAACAGCCTAAAATGTCTGAGGTTGAAAAACAGATGCAGCACAGCCCCCAACCTCTGTTTAGGAGATAAATAAAAAAGTAATATCTATGTTGATATTGTGTTTGATGGACGGGGTGACCATTCAGTCATTCTTCAGGATGTTTATACGAAGCTGGCATTCCTTCATCCACATCGGCTGAATACAGGCGAGATGGGGTCATGAAGTCATCTGGTAAAAATAACATGTACAGTTGGAGATTGTCTGTACTGCACTGAAACAAGAAGCTCTGCAAACAAATGACTAAGCTCTGAGAAGTTATGACCAGCACAAAGTGAGTGCCTGGGCCTGTTGTACTTTTACAGTTCGAGGATGGGGTGTGGACCGTGGCCTTTGCAGCAACAAGGTTTTACTTCTTATCTACACTTAACTCATTACTACCCATAGGGTTATTAGCAATATGTTATATGTAATATCCAGATCGAATAAAGATTTTTTTTTGCTTTAGAAGTTGAACAACTACCCTATGTTTGAGCTTCTTGCCACCTTATTTCAAGGAACACACCTTCACCGACCCAACATATTACAACAAATGTATTAATCTTTTACACAAATCCATTACACAAAATTTAATCAATTGTAAGGGTTTAAAATAAACAGAACTATACTCATCACTCTACAATAACCCACCTATTTTCATGCTTTGTAATTTCCTCTGTTAAGTTACTCCAACAATTGCTAAATTTTATAATTATGTTCAATTTGCTTGTCATGACCCCAGAGTTCTTGTGCTTATCTGTTGTATCTGGGGTCTAAAGCCTGAAGGAAAGAAAGCTGCAGTTGCTTTTTCCATTAAAGTAAGAAGCCTCAATCTGAAGGGATTCCCCAGTGAGAAAAGACGGACCACCGTGGAGCACTGCTTTCAATGGGCCTCTCAACTCCACGGCTGCTGGAGTCACTCAGTCATCGCAGATCACAGACACACACATACACACACACTTAGGAACACACTTCACTTTAGCCATCTAAGAGGTTTAAACATTTTCTACGCCCCTCTGAAGTTAGAGTATGTTTGAAGGCTAAAGTTTCCATAGTTAATCTAATCTGCGTGAAAATAAACACACAAAGGGATGCTCTCCACTTGTGAAGAAGCTAACCCCCAAACCTTCACATGCTCAAAGGAGGTTTTAAACAGACAGCATTAGCTGTGGGAGAATTGAATGGGTACATCTCAGCTTTTATGGTTACTGTCAGTTGTTTACTTGAAGCAAATGAGACAAATTAAAGACACTGCTGCTTTGTTTTTTTCCCAAGAGAAAGTTGAGCCACAACTGTTATACTTAATCTTCCAGGACACCACAAAAAGATCAAGCCACAATCCATATATTGAATCACATCTTTGACTAAAGAGTCATAAATGGATTAGTGCAATGGAAGCTTGCCAACTAATTTGAAATTCAAAATCACTGTGGTTTTCATCCCGACCTATTTATTCCACGGGAAAACCCATTTACAACACCACCAGTTGTGGTAGGATGATCATTTCTTTGCTCGAAACATGCCAGAGGTTTAATGGGTGGATCTCATCTTTTTTTGGTTTCTGTCAGTTGTTTACTTGCACCAAATGACACAAATTAAAAAAAAACTGTTGCTTTGTTTTTTTTCCCAAGAGAAAGTTGAGCCACAATTATAATCCTTAATCTTCAAGGACACCACAAAAACATAAAGCCACGATCTATCTAATTTCATAAAGTGTTATAAAATAATTACTGCTATGCAAGCTTGCCAACAATTTTGAAATAAAAAAATCCTTTGGTTTTAATTCTAAACTATTTGATTCACAAGAGAAACCACTTAGACTATCCCCAGCTATGATAGGATGGTAATTCATTTGCTCTAAACATGCCAGAGGTAATCTAGTAAACTACATTTTCACCAGGAGTCACCATAAGAAAAAAGATGGCATTGTGCATTGTAAACTGGATAAAATATGAGCCTTAAAAGCAGAGTTAAAATAGAAGATTTATTCCAATAATCCTCTGTTCTAAATAGTCCAAATCAGTATCCAGAGCAAGTACTCCTTTGTTGTCATTAGCAACTAAAAACATAGAAAAGCACATATCTTTAAAGAAGTGATTTATCTAAAAAGTAAGATCAAATCCAAAAGATCTTACTGTGCAGAGCAAGCCTAGACAAGAGAACAAGCCCCATAGCCTTTTTTAGGTAATTGAGTGTCAAATTATTGTCTTAGACTACGAAGGCTGCAGATTTTTTTTCACCCTGATACTGGTTTTATAACCTGGAATCTGACACAACCAAAACTATCATTTGGTCATGAGATATGTTGTTTGTCTGTAAAATGCAAAATATCTGGATATTGTCTTTTTCGGTTTTCCACTTCAATCTTTGCCACAAAATTTGGTAAAAATGTCAGTCATCTTCTTATCCGTCTATCCCTTACGGGGGTGCTGGAGCCCATCCCGGCTGATTTAAGGCGAAGGGCAGGGCACACCCTGAATAGGTCACCAGTCTGTCGCAGGGCCGCACACATACAACCATCCACACACACACTCATTCCTAGGGGCAATTTTGGCACCGGCCAATCAACCTAACATGCATGTCTTTAGAAACCGGAGTACCTGGAGGAAACCCACGCAAACATGGGGAGAACATGCAAACTCCACACAGAAAGGACAGTGTTCCAAGCCTCGTCCCCATCCGGGACTCAAACCCACGACCTTCTTGCTGTGAGGCCACTGTGCTATCCACCGTGCCACCCTGGTAAAAATGTAATTTTGTAAAATAATTGTGGCCCTGCAACAAACTGGCGACCTGTTTAGGGTGTACCCTGCCTCTCGTCTGAAAACCCCCCGCAAATCCTTAAGGTTAAGCGGTCCAATTACTCAAGAAAAAGTGTTCTAATAAATTTTAGTTATAAATGATGATTTTGAGCTGTTCTACATTTTAAACTTGAGAGGTAATAAAACAGACGAGCCACTTGGACAGATAAAAACTAAGTCAGTTCACTTTTACAGAGGCACTTCAAGTTTGAACACAGGCCAAAAGAGTTTTCATCAGATGTCTCCAGTCATTGTTTCCATTTCATTTTGGCAACCATAGAAAACAGCAAACACATCAATCAGCAGGGTTACAATAATCCATGTGGTGGGAAACCTAATGGGAACCATTTCCCCCCTGCTTTGTTTTAATTCAAAAAAGAACATTTTACAAACACAGAAAAAGATTACTTTAAAGTACATTGTGAACGTTTGCAGGTAAACCCATTGATCATCTTACTTTTAACAGAAGAAGAACCCAAATAATCGATCTCATGTCTTCAGTTCTCCAAGATCCTCTTTTGCGCAGAGAAGAGTCTGCAAATCTTTGATCGCTGTTTTGTTCTAAATCTAAAACCTTTAGGGCGATGGTATAAAAGCAAGCAGTCAGCTCCACCTACACAAAGATAATTAAAAGCGCCCGCTTCTCATAAAAAAAACGTGTTGGTTCCGCATTTCAAGCCTTCAGTTCACAAATCTGTTGTTATTACGCATGAAGCAGACGCTTTCAAATGCGCGTAATCCGGTGGATCTCCAGGTAAAAGCGCAGGAGACACATTTGTATTCCTTTCTGTAGTGTAAACTAAAACAAAGTTCCTTCTGTTTCAGCTTAGAAGACATGGAGAGCTGCCTCTCTAACAGTCCTGTAACAGATGAAGTACAGAAAACTCCAGCAGGATCTCCTGGATCTCTTTCTCCTCCCATCTACTCAGTTTTCAGACAGGATCAGGGATTGGCTCCATCCTTGTTGGAAAGTTGAAAAAAACCTTCTGGCTGATTTTAAAGAGAAGGATGCAAACTGATGCTGATCTTTAAATAGATACAGATCTATTACATTAAGAGAAAATAAATAAAAGTGCTGCACAGTGGTGGAGTGGTTAGCTCAGTGGCCTCACAGCAAGAAGGTCAGGGATTCAGTCCCGAAGTGGGGTAAGGCTCTGGCCTTTCTGTATGGAGAGTGGGTTTTCTCCGGGTGCCACCATCCAAAACATACATGTTAGGCTAAGAATGAGTCTGTGTGTGGGGGTGGTTGTGTGTGTGGCCTAGCAACAGACTGGCGACCTGTTTGGGGTGTACCCTGCCTCTCACCTGAAAACAGCTGACATAGGCTCCAGCAATTCCTTGCAACTCCATTATTCATGGGATAAGTGGCTCAGAAGACGAAACAAACATAAAATATATCAAAGTAAAGAGAAATAAATGAACAAAACAAGAAAATGTATTAAACTATTGATGCAGGACTTTATTTATTGATTGATTTGATCAGGGACATTGCACAAAGTATACATTAACCCAACAAAGAAGGTGCAGAGGCTTTGTGCAGGTTGTGTCCACCTGTAGTCCTTGGGTGGGTTGATGGTCACTTTTAGACACAAAAAGAAAAAGAAAAATGGTTTTGTAAAACAAAACTAGCAACAAAAAACCCCAATTACAATTATAATTTACAAAAATTCATTTATACCTCCATCAGTGTGTATAAGTTTGTTGTGGTAAAAACTACCGTTTGCACAGTTGTTTAAACTCATTCAATTCTTTACAGTTGAGAATATTGTTAGGGAGTGTCTTCCAAATAGTGGCTGCTTGATAAAAAATGACAGTTGACCAAATGTGGTTAGGAATTTAGGAATATGACTCACTCCTCTGACGGTGGATACTTTTTCTGAAGCCAATGAAACAAAGTGTCTGAGTGGACGAGCAGCCATGCCTTGGATTCTTTTAAAGAGAATTTAAACCTAAAGTTTTGTACTTTGTAAGTATATTACAACAATGATGAAGTGAAGTTTTTGTCATGAGTTTTTAAAGCTCATTTATGCAATCATTCTAATGGTTTTAATGTGGTTTTGCACATCTCAGACCAGCTGGACATACAGTACAATAAGTGCAATATAATCACAGAATTAAAATAGACGTTTGAGGCCTCAATTGTTATTGAATTACTAATGTACATCAAAATTTTTACGCTAAATTTAAATGTTTTTGTTACCTTTTTAATGTGTTTTTTGAAGAATAAATTAGGTTAAAAAAAATAACCAAATACTGTAATTCAGTGACTTTCAAGATTTTTTTTGCCCTTCTAAAAACATGTCGAAACACTTTATAATTTTAAGTTGATTAGAAAAAAAACATTGAAACAGTGTTATCCACATTCAGAGTGAGACAAGAATCGTTAACACATTTTAAATTTTTTATCTCATTGCGTCATGTTTTCCAACTATATCAGCAATTTTAGCATGACAGTAAACAACTGTATCATCTGCATACATTTTTTTGTACTAAAATAATAGAAGTAGGCAGGTCATTAATATGTAATGCTGGCCCGAGAATAGAACCTTGCGGTACTCCCATGTTGCAAGTTTTAATATTGGCTTGACAGTTGTTACCTGAGACATTGTTGTCGGCCAATGAGGTAAGAATGAATTTTATCGTATTTTCTTGAAGAGAACATTTTCTTAATTTGCTAATGATTAGTTCATGGTTAACAGAATCAAAAGCTTTCCTCAAATTCAGGAAGACTGCTCTTACCATTTAATCACCATCCAGGCTGGATTATAACGTGTCTAAAATAATTGATTGCATGGTACTACTAATCATGTCAGACATATCCATGATAAATTTGTAATCGAGACTAATTTATATGTATTATCTACACTTTTCTTTTACTGAAGCCTGTTTTCAAAAAGCACCCACCTCCAAAGACTTGGTAGGATTGATTATGTATGAAATGTTTGGATAAAAATAGCTAAGCACATAAAGAAAAGAAAAAAAATCAACACATGACATCAAAAGTCTCCATTTAGAAAGTCTAATGAGTCAACCCTTCTCAAAAAAACTGAAAGGTTTTTTTTTTTTTAATGTTGAACTTATTAATTTGGAGCGACTGGAATATAAATTGTTTCTCAAATTTAGACATAAAACCCTAAAATAAAAGTCGTCCCTCTCTGCCATAATTACCTGAGTTGTTTATGTTCATATTTATTATTGTGTAATGCAAATGTCTGAACCTCCTCTTCTCCAACTGGAATTTGTGACATTGCTTTACAACCCTTAGAGGTTTTTCACACACAGCTGTGATTTCTTGTTATCTGAAACAAAGGCCAGTGCATGAATCAAGTGAGAAGCTCTTGAGAAGTACCTGTTTGATCTCAGTGATTCAAAAGATTAGAAAACCAACACAGGATAGATTACACACCTTGTAAATTCTAGCGAAAGCATCACAGGAGGGCAAAGACACTTCAGAAGAAAACAAATGGAGGGATCTCACAGACACAATGCCACTTGCACTTCAAAGTCAGCTGAGGGATCAGAAGAGAGAAAGAGGATGTTTCTAACCTGATAAAAAAAAAACTCTTCAGCCAGATTTCAGAAAAAAAGATCCCAAGTTTTCTCATAGATAAACCATGTAGAACTTTCCAGCACTCCTTTACATTTCTAGTTAAAAACACAAAGGGGAAAGAAAGTGGAAAGAACTGAAAATTAAAAAACACATTGAGATAAAAACCAAAACAACAATGTAAAAATGGGTAAAAGAAAACTATGTAAAAAAAAGTGTAAAATTTTCTAATAAAAAATACATATTAAAATGATCAAAAGGGATTCGGATTAAGATTTATAGGCCAACAAGAAATTTTACAACCTCTCCTGTTTGTATCTTCTTTCAGGCTTCACTGGATAATAAGGCACAGAACTTAAAAGAAGTGTGAATGGATTAATGAAATATAGAAAACTGGAATTTCCAAGTGAAATAACATTTCTCATATATACACTTTTACACCAAACTTGGGCCTAATGAACATGATTTGGCAGATGATAAAATTATTCTAAATTAAGGTCTTGAAAATCCAATAGGCAACAAACCCAAATAATTTTCTGTAACTTTTTAAAATTAAAGACCTTTAAGAATACAAAGCGTTTTATCATTTGAAATAATATACCAGTAATCAAGAAATCATAACTTTGATTAAAAAACTCAATAAAGTGATGAATCATAAGAAATACGTATTTTTTATAAATCTGAATAAAAATGGGTTCAGTGGTTAGCACGGTAGTCTCACAGCAAGAAAGTCAGGGTTCGAATCCCGGGGTGGGGATTGGAACACTTGCCTTTCTGTATGGAGTTTGCATGTTCACCCTGTGTATCCATAAGTTTTCTACAGGTACTCTGATTTCCTCTCAACCTCCAAAAGCATGCATGTTAGGCTGATTGGCCACTACAAAATTGACCCTAGAATAGAGTGTGTGGCAACTTGTTCGGGGTGTACCCTGCCTCTTGCCCCAAATCAGCCGGGATAGGCTTCAGCAACCCCTGCGAACCCGTCAGGAATAAGCGGCTCAGAAGATTGAATGAAATGAAAAAAAATGATAGACATTTAAAATTATAGCGGGGAGCGGTTTTGCTTTTTTAATGACTGCCAAGTTCTTTATTCCTTAATCAATTTCTTGGATATGTAACTGTAGGTTCAAAACTCTCGACCCTTTTTTTGATTCATTGAAAATTCCATGAAAATTGCTTGATTTATAGAGGCAGAAAGCTGAGATAATTCTATCTGATGAGTCTTTAAACAACTTAATTACAGTTAATTACTTGTAAGGGAGGAAGTGATAATGCCGTCAGTGTGTGGAAGCAAACATTAAAGAAATAGCTACTGTAAATAAACACAAGATCATCACCATGAATCAGATAAAGAAACATTTTGGGTCATTTCTTTCCTGCGTTCGTCTACATCCTCTAAGCTGGGGGGGGTAAGGCTCATTATCACAGGGTGTAGTTCCTCTCCGGTCACACATGAGTAACAAAGAAAAAACTAAGAGAAAAAAACGCCACACTCTAAATAAGAATGGATTTAGATTGTTAGACTTTTTATCGTGTTGTTGAGGGTTTAGGCAGGTATGACTTCACCACATTTACAACAACTATTCTCCTGGTCTGTCATCAGGTTTGCAGAGGTCAGTAATTGAAGATATAGCCAACAGAATAAAAGTGAGGCATTAACCTTTCCTGCACTTCCAGAAGTAGTAGCTCATCACCCTCCTGCTTTTCACTTCCTGTATTTACCACTTTGTGGTTTCTATTTGACTGGAAGTTCACGGGACAGTTTTAACACCCACCTCACCCCTCTCGCCCCACAATACAGAATTGCACCCCACAGGGGTGTTCACGGGGAAGCTGACAGGATGTTCGGGCCATCAAGAGATCAAAGTCTTTACTTCAAGTACATGTTCTGGAGCTTGTTGTGACCTTTTCAACTCCACTAGAGTTCCCATCACAGACGCATGCAAAGCCAGGATTGCAATAAAGAAGCAGGATTGACTGCGTTGTGACAGACGATTGGTTTCTTTTTCCTGTGGTTTAAACACACATGGTTGCAGCTTTTTAAGCACTGTGCAGAAATGATCAACAAACAGGCTGGAGGGTTCACATAAAACTGAATTACTGACTTTAACAGTATCACTATTAATGACCTTTGTGAAGCTGGCCCCTCTTAAAAAAATATAAACAAAAATAAACAAAAAATATGTCAGTCGTTTGTGCTGTAAAAATGTTTGTTTGTGCTATTTCAGTTTTTTTATTCTAAGAGATACCATTTGGACGAAGACGTCATCCAGCCCCTCATTCCGCCTAAAAATGCGAGAAATTTCATAAAAATGGTGTAAATCGTTTGTGATGTTATGTGCTGTAATAATGTTCGTTTGTGCAATTTTATTTTTTTTTATTCTTAGAAATACAATTTGGATGATGACGTAGTCAAAGATGTAATCAAAGATCGTATTTCTCAAAATAAAAAACTAAAATAGCACAAACGAACATTTTGCAGCACAAACAATTCACACCATTTTAATGAGTTCTCTGCCATTTTTAGGCTAAATGAGGGGCTAGATGACATCATCGTCCAATCGTATTTCTTAAAAAAAAACAAAAACAAAATAGCACAAACAAACATTTTTACATCACAAACCATTCACATATTTTTTGTTTATATATTTTTTTATATTTTTTTTTACAGAGGGGCCACCTTCACGAAGGTCAATTATTTGACCATTCTGGGTTAATCTGAAGAAAGAAAGAGCAAAGAAAGTTTTGAAATAATAATGGGAAGGGAAAAAAAATGTGCGACTCAGGCAGGCTTTTGTTTTGTTCAAACTCAGCTGTATTGTCAAATTTCCCAGCACAATACAAATGCTAAATAATATCTGTCAAGGAAAAATGTCCAAAGCAGTGCTGGCCTACTTGTAAGGCATTGGTTTAACTTAGAACAAAGATCAAATATGCTTTGAAGTGTGCTTTTTTTTCTTGACAAATGTGACCATAAAACATATAAAACAAAGAACGGAGTTGTCACAATGGTCAAAAAAAAAAAACCCAGCAAAAATCAAAGTGACTATGTGGAACATCTCTATTAGAAGCATGTTATGGTCACTGTTGCAGTGACACACAGTGTGTTATATTTTATTATAGCACAAAACAAGAAAAAAACCTTATGAATAAAATGCATTTTTTCATATGGAATGAACATTAAATCTTTACATTTGCTCCCAATTGTCACTTAAAAACCAAGTAATTTTGTATGTTTGTGATGCTGTATTCACCCACATATTTTTCTTTGTCTCTTCTCCGACACTGCATAGCGACTACTTTGTTCCAACCGCTATAATAAAACACAGACAGGAAGTGAATTCCTATAAAGCACACTCACAGACCCTCTGCACACATGTTTCAGAGTCACCATCACTTTAGACGTTCTCACAGTAAAATACCAGTGCAGGCATGTATGGTCTACTGAAGGTTTCATTAACAGCACGTATGAGTCACTGTGAAGAAGTAAGGCTTGCAGAATAAAGCTCAGCAGGATTTTTTAAAAAAGTAATCCAGTGATTTTTAAAATAGAAATTAAAGATCGGAATTTATCATTTTTTACAGGAGAAAAGGCACATTTTTTGTCGAATAAAACAAGAATACAGTTGAGCAGTAAACTTTAAAAACAAACCGATCACAAAGAAGTTAGAAAGGCTTACTTTTTATAAGGCATTTGAGGTTCATTGCATCTAAGTGAAAATATATTTTACATGCCTAACCATTAAAGCAAGTTTTACTTTAATTGTAACAGTTACACATTGCCAAAAGCCCCAAAAGAAATGCAGACTTTCAAACTGTGTTTTTTTTACATTTCTGCTGCACGAATATGCATCTGTCCACCACTCAAACCCACAACACAAAATAAGTTCTCCAGCCTTCCTTAGGTTTTGTTTCAAAGGTAACTCTTGTGATTCCAACCAAAAAATGTCTACTGCAGTTTTTCAAGTTTCCAGGACTTTTAAGAAGGTGCCATCAGCAACCGATGGCTGTAAGACATTCAGCAGTGCAGAGATTGCAGTTGGGCTTCTGGTACAAAAGAGTCAAAAACATGAAGCCTGGTGAGTTCAGAGCATTTCTTTCCTCTGCCTGAGGCTGTGTGTATCAGAATGAGGCATTGCCCTGAAATATGACTCAAGAGTGCCTAGAGCCCTAAAGCTCTTTGCTACACACCAACAGGGGCACTCTTTGGAATGATGCTGATTAAAAACAGCATGACTTTAAATGAAATTTGAAAAACTTTTTAAGAATCTAGAGGAAAAAGTGCTGAGTATGAGTTTCTCTCTTGGAGAAATATGCAGTCTAACAGTGGAATTTCCACAGAAGGCCTTCATGAGTTTGGTGAACATTCAGATGTGGGACACATCTGCGTTTTTCAAAACCCCCAGACTTCCTTCATTTAGCTTCTTTCAATTGCCTCCATTATCTGTAGGATTGTATTCGGTTTCACCTGATGACACCTGAGAAATGCGTCGTGTGGAACCCCACAGGCGACGGGAAAACTGTCCTGAGCGAACCTGAGAAGAAAAAAAACAAGTTTGTCTTCATTTTAGAGCCCCCACGGTAGTAAAACCATCATGTGAAACACCCTGTTCTTCAGAATTACTTAGCATAACATTGGCTTGCTAATAAAAACATGCTGCTTCCCCCACACTTAATCTCTTGGAGTCCAGCTGCTCACCTCTTCTGGCTTTCCTGCACCGACTACAATTAACTTGCCGTTTTGCAGTCCCACGAGTATGTGGCTACACTCTTTGGTGACAGACACACTCCTTATTGGTACTTTCAAGGCCAAGGGTGTCACTACAGCATCAAGGCTGAGAAACAAATGTTTTAGACGAGAGAAGCAAACTTTTTTCTTTTTTTTACTTTTCTGCTTTTAACTAATTGTTTTTTTACCTGTACAAATCTCGTATATGGAGGCTACCCTGCATGGTTCCCAGGATGACATACTCAGAAACCAGCTGCAGTGCAGTTATCTTCTCGTCCATGGTGAATGAGGACAGCAGACAGCCGTTTACTGAGTAAACATGAATTGAACACTTCCCCTGTAAGAAAAAGCAGATATTATTGCAGAAGTAAGAGGATTTGACTGTTTGCATGTTTGTCGAACTGAATTTGTTCATGTACCATCCTGTTTGAGGATTCCTCCACAGATGTCTGCACCACAATGTGACCTTCCATCCCAACTTGCAACTTTGATATTTGGGCAGGTTTGCATGTGTCGCCAGGAGGCCGCAGAGTTCGCAGGAACTGGCCTCGTCGTATGGTGTGAACTATCACAGTTCCATCCTGACACAGAAACCACAGCACAGAAGTCATGCAAATATTCTGATATGTTGAACACAGTCATTTTCAATACTTTTGGCATTTTTTTTTTTTGCATAGAGCAGTTTTAGAAAAATAAGTGGAGAAATTTTTCTATAAAAATATACAGACATATTAAATAACATTTTAGCCATTTTAAGTTGCAATTTTAGAGAGAAACATAACTATCCTCTTATCAAAGTAACATTTAATCATGACTTATCATTTTTGCTCATTTAAAGCAATACCTGAACAACTATCGGAGGACTCTTGGTTTCATACAATAATGGGTTCTTAAAATTATTTGAAAAAATAAACAAGAGGAGAAGAAAAATGAAAGAAGGACACAAATTAATCAGATATCTCTAAGTTGTTAGAACTTCCACATGTTTACACAATTATTAAGCATTTCATTTCCATTTTAGATGGAAGAAACTGACTTGCTGTGGCGACCCCTGAAGGGAAATGCCGAAAGAAGAAGTATTTTAAGTAAATAATGACATCTCTGACCTTGGATCCTGACACGGCCATGTCCAGTTCAGTGCTAATGGCAACACACGTCACCTCCTGGTCATGACCACAAAGAATTTGCACTGGCCGAGGGGATAAGCCACTGGAAAATCCACCCTGAGAGACAAAACACTGTAAGAACCCAAACCGAAAAAGCTTTTTTCCAAAGGTAAAAGTTTTTATTTTAAACTACCTGTTGTAAAACTTGCCACACTATGCAGGATGTGTCCCTCGAGCCTGAGATGAGGTAGATTCCACAGAGATCCAAAGCCAAGCAGGTTACGACATCTTTAGGAAACAGAAAAATGTAAATGAATACTGTACATACAGTTGATAAAGGAAACATTAGTTATCAATTCATAATAAAAACGCTCACCAATGTGCCGGCAGATCCTTCCCACCGGCTTTCCTTTCCCCATCTGGGTGACACGAAGACTGCAGTCCCAGTGTCCCCCACTGAAGAGCAGGCGGCCATCATTGGATACCACCAGCACCTGAGCGCTGATCTCTACTCCAGGAGAAAAAGGTCCATTTAGGAAACGCTGAGTCCTGTAAATACATAGTAGAAAGGCAAAGTTTTTTTTTTCTTTTACTATGAGAGTGTAATAGGTCTGATTGTATAAAAGGTACTTACTTGAGATTGGTCATTGTTGGGTCTTTGACAAAGGTAAAATAGTTGGCAATGTTTTTGTCAAATGGAAGCCAGCTGTGGGTTCCTATCAAACCATTTGAACCGATGGTCACCTGCAAAAAGAATGTAAAATAATTCAAAACAATAAGATAAAAATGATGCATTCAAAGATAATTTTGTACCAATTAGTTTAAAAAGTGACGCTACCAGAATATCAGATCCTGTAGTTAGAAAAGATCGATTCTGGTTCTTTGGTACCACTGCTTGGACAAGAGGAAGGCCCTCACTCACAACCTGAAGAGAATAAACACATTGATCAAAGTGCACTTCCCCGTTCAAAAGTCACATCCAAACTTTTTGACAAAAGATACAAAAAACAAACAAACAAAAAAAAACTACATCTGACCTCCACGAATGACCGGAGCTTAGTGAGCTGTTCAAAGATATTTGGAGGCATTGTATCCAAGCGGGCCTGCCGTCTTGCTGCATTCTCAGCTGTCATCCGGAGAGGATGAGGCTCCTGTTGGGATAAATACTTTGTGAAAACTCGTCATTTTTAAAAAGAGATTGACCTTGGAGCTTTGTGGCACCTTCAGAAGTTGACAGGGTGTCTGCCCAAAGTTGCTGATCATGCCTTCAAGAGCTTTCCGCTCATTCTCATTGGCAATTGCATCGAGATCTACAGCACCTGCAGAATGATGATTTACGTGCATAGTTTGTTTCAATCATTAGCATCCTAATCATACAAATGATCTCACTCTCTCAGAACGTCCCATAGATTCAGCAAAGTTGAAAAATTGGATGAAAAAATAAATGGTCATTTTTAATAGTTTATCTTTCATCTAATGACAGTCATTTTGAAGCACCTTGGACCAGATTTACAATTAAAAATTGGCCTATCTGCACATGGAAATGAGCCAGTTGATTAACTATTGCTGTAATTCTGTCAGAAAAGTTTTGTTTTGTGCAAGTATCAATATTTGACTGATAATTACACAATTCAGTTTCTTGATGACACACAATATGAAATATCAAATAAAATAGAAATCTGCTAATGTCATGCATGCAAGCTAAATATTAGGATTGTTGAATTTTAATTTACATTTCAGTGATCACTATAAATTCCAGACTATAAAGAACTATTTAAACTTCACTTTGATCATCTTTTTTAACAAAGTAAAACAACACACATATTCACAAACTCAAAGAAATGTTTTGTGATGTGGCTTTACCTTCATATGTGCAGTAGTAAAAAACATTTAGAGCATTTACTGCCTCTTCCCCTCGTTGCTTGTAACCGAAGATCAGGTCAATCCACTCATGGAGGTGGCAGGACACATATTCAGATTCCTAGATTTGAAACATATTTTTAATCTTGCTTTTATTAGAACCATGGAATCACAAATATCAGAGTAAGTTTCATCTTTGCTTGGCATACCAGAGCTTTCATGTGTTTTCTGACAAAGTCTTCCCTTGAAGTCGCCCAGCGAGGCAGCTCAACATCTGTCACCAGCTCCTGAGACATCTGTAACTGTCCGAGGTCAAAGCCTGCCGCATTCATGCAGGAGCAATTAGTTTCTTTCTTAAGCATCTATACTTCAACTCTTCTTTTTAATCTCGAAACGTATTGCTCGCAGAATACAAGCTGTGCATTACCGTTCATGTTTTGCAGGAATTCTGGGAAGTAGAAGAACTCAGGGATAAGCTCCTTGACATCAGCTGGACTTTCCATTCGAGCCTGCCATGCCGCTGCAACTGAGTGGAACTGTCTGTCTGCAACATCAAACCTGCAGAGAGGTGACAGGCATGTGTGTTATGTGGAAAAATACAGAAAAATGCAGGTGATTTTTCTATAATACGAGTTTCTACCTGCCGCTTTGCAGCTGGATGTGCAGGGTGGTAAACGGCTCCATGCGGATCATGTAGTGCATGACTCCTGCTGCATTAGAGTAGTGTGTGCCATAGTGGAATTTATCAATGGTGCCTGATGGGTCCTCAAAGCTCTCGTACCTGATGATTTAAAAATAGTTAGTTAAGACGAACTGTAACCCTGTAGTTTTATCGCCTCATAACAAAATCACTCACTTCTCTTTGACATTCTGCGTGTGCCGTGGGTTGACCACACCGATGGGTTTAGACAAGTCTCTGAAAACCGAGGGGTCATTCAGATCAAGTGTAGTAGAGGTGTAGTCACACAACACCCAGGGGAACTAAAGAGAAACAGAAAACACAGTATTATGGAGGTGTTCCACACACCATAGTTTCACTATCTTAAAAAAATATATATTTAAGAAAGTGAAGCAGCAAACCTACCACAGGATACTGTGAGAGGTCGTTAAAAGTCCGTCCGGCTATGGTGTTTAACTGCATCAGATATTCAAAGTTGGAGATTTCTCTGCACACCCATTTCTGTCAAGATGAGAGTCAGCTTGGATTGAGCAACTTTTAAATGAGCTTAGCACTCATACTTGCTGATAATAAACACCTGAGTGAGGCCAGACGCCTTTAGGAGTTCTTGTGGAGAGCGGGAGCCAAAATAAAACAAGTTCGGAGGTCGCAGCCCAAGGATCCTTGAATATACTTTGTTTCGTATCTGAAAGGTTAAGTTAAATTTTCATATTGGTTTAGCATTAATCTGAAAAATTATTAATGGATGTAAACTTTTTCTGATGCCCAGTGTTAGCATGAACCTCAGAAACCACAGTTGTTTCTCAGTTATGCTAATTATTTTCTGCTTAGCAAGCAATAATATTGTGTACATACAGTACCTTTTTTCTGAAATTGATGAAGTAATGAGCCTGGTCGATGAAGAACAGCTCTAACGCTGACCGCCGAAGGTTATAGCGTCTCAAATGAACCTCCCGCAGTTGAGACAGTGGTCTCTTGAAATCAAACCCGATTCCTGAAAGAAGAAGATTTATTACTGACCTCTGACAGAAACCTTTGAAGACCTGTGGATTGTTATTTTCTGTCAAATATTTCTAACCCTCCTCCGTCTCCTCTTTCTCGCTGCTGCCATCATAGAAGTACAGGTGATGTGTGGTAACCTCCAGACGACCCTGGACAACCGCCACAATGGTGATGAGCTCACAGTCTTCAGACAGAACAAGCTTTTCTTTCTGGTTCTCATCTTCTACCTCCGCTCTGCGAACAAAAAAAAAAAAAAAACTCAATTGAGTTTTTACAAATGATTTACAACTTATTTCTTTTGTAGAAATAACTTACTTGTCATCCAGAAAGACAAAGTCTTCTTCTCCAAGTTGATCATCCTCCATGTCACTGACTTTTGCTTCCTTAGCTACAGCCAATGGAAGTGGTTCAGAACTACGAGGACTTTCAGCTCCTAAGAAACAGAAACAAGAACAAAACTTTAGAGCCAGACTTTTATTTTGAAGAGAAACCAGCAAACATGCCCATCTCATGCCCATCTCATACCCATGTTGTCTCTCAAGGCACTAGCCTCACTATGAGGATCGTAGTTATTGTTGGGAACAAGTTTAAGCCTCATTTTTGAGTATGTTTCTGCGCTGGACAGCTTCCATTTCACTTCTGCCTGAATTCTGGTTTAAAAATTGGGGAAAGCAAAAGTGATAGTTTAGTACGTTCTATAAAACAGGAGAAAACTTATATAATCCTACAGATAGATTACTGGTGTACCTGTTGGCCCATGCTCCTCTCTCACTGGTGAAAAGCCTGCGAAGAGCTTTCCAGTGCTGCCACACCACCCCCTGCTGGCTTGAGATCTGCTTCTGTGCAATGAGGTACCTGTTGTTCTCACTCCGGAATCGTTTCAAGTAGGGGTCTACAATCACTTCCTATTTACACAGACACAGTAAATAAATGATTTGAAGCCTTTAAGAAGCTCAAGATGTGAGACTTTCTTGCCTGAAATTTGGATTTGCTGTCGTCTCTCTCTTTGTCCCGTTTAATAGCCGTGCTCATCAGGTCATCAAAGCAAGAGTTCCAGAAATTGGACATAATATCGTGGCTCCTTCCAAATGTGTCCAGCTGGTACTGTTCCATGGTGGGTTGAACCTGGAGGACCATTAAAAGATAAATTATTATTAAAGAAATATGTCTACACAAAAGATAACAAAGAATCTGCATTTTTCTAAAAAAAACCCTTTCTTTTCATATTTAATGGACAAAAAGTTGCAGTCAAAACTAATATTTCTTCTCCTCCCACAGTGCTAGCACTTCTTTATATAGAGAAACAAATATGCCAACAAATTTGAAACAAATACCGTGCATTTAAAAAATAAACTTAAGCAGATGGTTTATAATTTCTCTGTTTCTGAAAAGCGCTTCAGACAGGATTAAAAAGTCTGGTGGCAGCCAAAGTTACGCCACGTTGGCTGATGTTTCGTTGGATTTGTATATACAAAGATAATCTAAACAAAAGCGATTTATGTACATGCTCTGTCACACACAGCAGTGATGGATGTATACATAGAGCGCACAGTGTGTCTGTTTGGCATCATTTTATAAAACATGTCATTTTGAGGTTAAGAGCATCTGGTATCATCTCTGCTGATAAATTAACCAAACAACACATAGACCTTTAAACAATGTGAAACTTTTTTATCTTTTCTGATTAAAAATGTGTATTACGTTGTTTAGGAACCCACTGGGAGGTAATGTCAAGAAATATGATGACAAACATCGTGTGTTTGACATTGAACAGTGTGCGGAATCTGAAAATAGATGGCTGATTACACAAGCTCACAGACTGAAGAGAAGACTCTCTAGAGTCCCTAAATATAAGATGAATGTAAACTATATATTCCAGTGACTGACCCGTTGTTGGTAAAAGCCTTGCCACTCCAGTGTGCGACAATAAGCCTTCAGGTCCTGAGCGAAGGTGGTGCTGCCATTTGTTACGGGCAGGTTTGGTAGGAGTTCCTGGAGAGTAATGGGGTCGGCGTGCTGATCGAGTAATGTGCGAACAATGGGCACAAGCTGAGAGAAACTCTCCGACGGGGTGCAGTTGATGCTGCTCGTTTCACCTTCAGGCCACAAGGGAGCACCAATGTGGCCGAGCAGGAAACACACTTCCTCCCAACTCAGACAGAGAACAGTCTGAAGGAGGCTGTGGAGCTTCAAATAGGCCATCACACACACCTAAAAAAGGACAAAGTCCCAATTAATATTTGCATAAAATAAAAAGAACTGCAATAAAAGTTTTAACCTGATGTAGAGAAAAGTTTAATCCTTTAACCCACAAGTTTAGCCCACATTAGTTGCACAATTTTTGAAGTAACACAAACAAAAAGCATCATACGATAAAACATTATAGCTCTTTCAATCCCCCAATCAGCAGCTGTCGTGAAAGATGTTGCCCTTTAATACAGAACACTCCCAAACAGGAATGACTGCTCCGTCTAAGCAAAGACTCTAAAAGAAAGCCTGGTATTTAGAAACTGTCTTTATCTGAGTGTACTTATCATTTAAATATATACTACAAGCCTTCTTCCTCTTCCAAACTATTTTCTGTGGAAATATTTCTTCCAGGTTTTTAAACAGTAAAAAACAAGCATGTTTAGTAACTGTTGTCACTGATGGGTGTTGTGTGTGACTCGTCCGATTTGTGAGGGGAGTTAACCTGTGAGTTCTGCTGTCGGATGTACCCAGTGATGATACGCAAGCCAATCTGAGCCATCTCCTTCAGCTCTGTGTTTCCAGGGCTGCCAGGGGTGCTATGCCAAGCCTGTAACCTGTCCAGCAAGTTCACCACCCCCTCGAAGATCTGCAGTACAACAACAACTGTCAACAAAAGACTCACCAAGACCTGTTTCCACACCTTAAAGTAAAGAAGTAATACAGTTACAACAGCACTTAAAGGGCAATTTGATTTAACCTACGCCCAAACGTGACTCTCCTTGGTTTTTCAACATAAGATCTTGACCTATGTTAGGTGATTAAAACTCCCACACAAATACCCAGCTGATTTTTGTTGAAGCTTTGAAACAGCAGTTTGAGTAACTCGTCTTATCAAAGATCTGAGGTTGACATTTTTCTGGCAAAAGAAATTTAAAAACTGCAATCAAAATCTGAACAGACATTCAACTTGTGGTTTTGTTGTAATTCAAACTAAAAGCAAAAGACTCAATTTGTAAACCAGCCAGCTTTAAGCGGTTTGCAATGTGAACATTGATGAAGCTCAAATCATAAATTTTTTTTAAAATTTAGCGTTTTGTAAATAAGAGAAGATATCACAATTTATTTGTTTTTTTAATGACCAATTTAGTTCCAATTGACCCCAGTAAAATAAAGACCATAGCAAACTAAATTACAGGCCTTTAAAAGCATAATCCATTCACACAAATAAAGGAGTTGAGAGAAGCCAGATAGGGTGGTTTGGGTATCTGATTAGGATACCTCCCGTGCGCCTCGCTGATGAGGTGTTTTGGGCACGTCCCATCGGGAGGAGATCCAGAGGAAGGCCCTGCACCCGCTGGAGAGACTATCTCTCGCAGGAGGCTGGGGGATGCCTTCGGATCCTTCCAGGTCAGCTGGAGGATGCAGCCGTGGTGAGAGAAGCTTGGGTTTCCTGTCTGAGGCTGTTGCCCCCGCGACACGGCCCCGGATAAGCGGACAATGACAGAACAAAACAAAAAAAAGGAAGTGTCTTTACCTTTTCATTCCATAATGTTTGGTTGTCCGTTCCCTCAGCAAACAGGAAGTCCTGCAGCAGCCTGAGAAGCCGAACAAGACTGGGGCAGAATTGTAGAATTGCTCCTTGGGCATCCCTCAGGTCGGACAGGGATGACTCTAGCATCAACTCCAGAAGACTGGAACCAAAAGGATTCCAAACAAAATTTAAACTTATTATTTTAATTTAGAGCAACTTATTTTAGTTTTGTTTTTCACAGCAAAACAGACTTAATAGTGTTCTGACTTACCCCCGTTTGATTTCATCCGGGGGGCGCACCAACTGGCATGACGAACCGAGTTTGGTGAGGACAGAAAACACCTGTCCCCTCTCCCTCCACACCACATCTACTGGGCCCTCTGCCCCACTGCCGTTCCACAGGACAGAGAAAACTATGTTGGTCAGCAGGTTGCATAGCTCCTCCTCAGGCGTTTGCTGGAATATGAGATTACATATAAAATAAATAATCTGACAATACTTTGAGGGTCTTACATCAGTTTTTGCAACATCAGTTGAAACTGAGGTAAAATAAGATAGATACCTGTGGATTAGATGTATTTGAGATTGTGTCTCCAGTTGGTTGGTCTGTCCCGTAACTGGTGTCATCCAGGACATTGGACAAGCTTGAGCTTTTCCTTGGTCTGAGTGGTGAAAATGGTTTGGAATGATCCAGAGGGGATGGTGTGTTTGTCAGACTCCCTGCAGGTGTGTGTGTGCCCGTCTCCCCCACACCTCCTAATTCCAAATCAAAGGGAGATCCAAACGGAGAGAGTGGCTGGTAGCCTCTTCCCTCGTCTTCAGGTTGAGATGAGTTAATGTCAATGGCGTTGGAGATTGAGGATGAGTGGCTCTCCTGATCCACCGAATCAAATGACTTGAAATGGAGGGATCCTGTGAGGTTCTTCAGCGGGCCATCGCCTCCACTCGGAGGTGACTGGGATAAATCTGAGAATCCCTCTGAAATATCCCGCTGACCACTTTCGTACTCCTCCTCTTCATCTTCGATGTCCTGAGAGTTTCGGTAGTTCAGGTAGATGTCTGTCCGTGTGTCCTCAACTATAGACTGATCTCTACGCAGCGGAGGTCTGTAATTTGGCTCAAAGGAACTGCGTCCACCAGTATCTGCAATGCTAGCATTGAACTCGTAAGACTCTTTCACATAGAGTTTGGTCAGAACATCTTGCCAGCCGGGCTGCTTGGCGAGCTGCTTTACATAATCCTCATTTGAGTAGATCAGATGAAAAAGCTGTTGTAATTATAGAGGAACAGAGAAAGAAATATGTTGGTTTTCTAGTTAAAATTGTATTAAGTAGCAATAAAACATAAAACTTCAATTCTTTCTAATTTTAGTTTCTGTGTGAGTCAACTGACCTTGCGACAGACGTCTAGTCGCACTGTGAGTTCAGCTCGATGGGACAGACAGACCACAGCCAAGAGATCTCTAAAATTAGGACTGGCATCTATGGGACAGAAATATGTGTACTGTTTATGCAGGCTGCCTTAAATAAAACAGAAAAACATGGAAACTGTCCATGTCAAGAATGAATAGCGGGGGTTTGATTCAAAAAATCTAAATGGCTTTATTTTTTGAAAAGCCTCAAACTTACTATCAATTGTCTTCCTGCCATTTTTGTTGTAGAATAAACTGTCATTCCATCAGTATGTTTCTGCTTTGTGTTTATATCACTATTTTAAAATAGCAGTAGACGCACAAAAAAATCCAGTTTTTATGCCTGAGTGATGTATTTGTTTTAAAAATGATAACTGAAGTACTTTGTAACTCGAACAGCACATTACTTGCAAATAGTTCAAACTGTGAACATTTTCAGCAAAAATTCTGAAATAACTCAATGTTTTCATTTCTTTAATTTTCTGAAGCGCTTCATCTATTGCTGTGTTGAAGGGGATGCCAGAGACTTGGTGGGCAAAAGGTGGGGTACACCCTGATGGCAAAATACTTGCTATATTCATGACCACACCGGCCTGTCAATGCCTGATCACTTCAGACATCAAAAGCTAAGCAGGTTGGGCCTGGGCGGTTCTTGGATAGGAAACCACTGGAACCCCAGACACCACAGTGGGATGTCATTGAGATTATAAATTATCGCTGTGTCCCTGGTTTGATTAAACTATTTAAAAATTCGATTTTTGTATTAGTTTTTGACAAAGCTATATACATGTAAATCCAGACCTTTTCTTTCCACAATTTGATGTAATGATGTTGAATAAAATCATTTGGCATGGCATGCTGTTTCAGTTCATAATGAAATGAAGTTTCTCATCTTGCAATTCCACATGGGAGTCCCTTTAGTTTTAACTTTTAAACCAATTTTCTTTTAAAAAAAAAAATCACTATTTTTATAAATATCATTTTGGCTTGTCAATGTGATCAGTTAGCCAATGAGAGGTCTTTTTTTCCATGCATATATCTTTGATCCAGTCAGTGTTTGATGCTGGAACTTATATTAACTTCACCAAAAAGAGTTAAAGAAAAGTGCTTCAACGACCCTGCAAACCTACTCCAGAAACACGTGCTCCATGCTTTCTTTGGATTAAATTACCTGTAGCAAGCACCTGCTCATACAGACAGCGTACAGTCGTCATGGTAATGGGAATATTTTCAAGAGAGCAAACCAGCCCGAGATAGCCAAAATCCTTCAGCTTGATGCGCTGCTTGTTGCGCTCTGACACTTTCTCGCTCTTGAGGATTTTGTATAAAACCTGGGAAAGAAAATTTTCCGCGTCATGAATGCGACACAAAGAAAAATACATAGACACAATTTATTGTAATGACAAGCAGTTTGGAAATCTCGCTCACCCTGAACACACTTTCTCTGGCATCATCCCTGAAAGTTGGACTAAGCAGCAAACAGTACAGCTGCTCCACGCCCCATTCTAGCAACACGTTCTGCACCTGCTCACGTGGAGGGCTGCTCCTCAGCAGCTCGTACAACACATTCAAGGCCTTCACCACCTGACAGGCAGAGTAAGAGCTGATAAATTACTTGAAGAATTATGGACGGTGAAGTTGTAACAAGCTGAGTCATGCCAAACGCAAAGTTCAGATGATCAGGGAGTATTCAGCTGCAATGAACCAATACATTTTTCTCTTGTAAAGAAAAGGTCAAATCGCTGTGATATTAAACTCCCTTAACAAAAACATTGATGAAACATTACCTGTTGCTCTTCTCCAGCTGTCAGGACGTAAGCCAAAACGTTGTGAAGCTCCTCCGGTGTGGGAGACTTGAGAAAATCCTTCAGCAGGGAAAACAGGGATGTCTGAATGGTCTGCTTGTCATCAGACAGACAGCTACCATCTTTCTCCACACTGCAAGCAGGAAAAGGTTGAAAAGACTAAACATTTGATCCGCTAAGTTGTAGTTTTGCTAACAGTTTCTCAGCTGTGAGAGATTACCTGTAATATGCCCGAATGGTATCCAAGAGGTACTGAACTCCATATTTTCTCCTCATGCGCGGTTTGCTTTTGTTTATCACAGATGACAAGTACTGAATATGTGCTGTGGGAGAAAATAAATTGTTTTATATGCCTTCATGTTGACATTTAGAAATGTCAGATCACTAAGTAAGACTGTGTTGAAGAGCGAGAGTCGTTTAGTGGTAACTATAATAAATCACTTAAACTCTCCCGCAGCCTAAACTTAAAGTTTCAATGTGCTTTATCTCTGCCCTTTTGTTCCTCCAGATTTTTTCTGGCTCCATCCAGTCTCTGTATGTTTAAATGACTAACTTCAGCACACATGAAGAGCTTTACTGACACATCACGGAAGCAGTTTTTTTCTTTACCCAAACAAACAACGAAATGACTCTTGGTCCAGATGCGAAAATTGAAGAGCAGGTGCTGGTAGAGTTGCTGGAGAAGAGAGCTGTTGCCCTCATTGAAGACCTGCTCCAGAAGCAGCTGACATGCCATCAAAACATCCATGTCCATCATATTGCCTGGAACCTGCCAAATAAATGTATGGTTATACTTTTTTTTTTTTTTTTTTAAATGTTCAGCTTTTTCTCAGTTATGCATTTGATACATTAATTCTGAGAAACCCCTTCAGCACTCTGTTATAGTACAATTACATCACTGCAGAGCAATAGAAACTGTGAAATGTTTACTTTCAGTCGCCACCCTGTTCTACTTGTGGTTAGTTTATAGGACAGTCAGACATGTGAGCGCTTACTTTGCTAAGCATGGCACCTATGATGCTCGGTCCATGGCAATGCAGCAAACTCTCCTGATTGACGGAGTGATGACGAATCAAGTTTTTAATCATCAGCAGGAAGGCAGCAATACTGTTTCTCTCAAGTCGTTCCTCTGACAGAACAAAAAGTAGAGCAAAATAAGGTTCAAGACTTCCTGTGAAAGCCACAGATGTTTTTGTGCATTACTGAGCATTTTATAAACACCATCACATCTAACCGTGAGTCATATGTTAGATCATTGATGACTCTTACGCCTATTGGTTGCTTTTCTGCAGTTTTTGTTACAATTTATGTAGGTGTACAGAGATCTGAAGAGGTACTCCTACAAGGATTCAGTATGAATGAGCTCTTTTTTAATGTTGACGAGACATTTCTGTGTCACTGCATCACAGCCTGAGAACAAACTTTATCTCACCATAAAATCAGTACTGTCAAACAGCCTTTTAAAACATTGAACATTGATTAATCTGTGCGAAAAAAAAGTTGTTTACACAATGTCATAATTCAAAATTTATAAGTTATTCTGTACTAAAATGGTTGATGATGTTTTTCCAAAAATAAATGTGCAATGAATGTCTGCACCTCATCACAGACAAAGGGGCTGCCTTAAGCTACAATATTGAGCAACAATTTTTCAAAAGGAACATTACTTTTCTGAAGCATGCCACTGCTGACATCTTGAAAGTGGGGAAAAAAATTCTAAATGAATTTGGTAAGATGCACAGTGGTGTTGAAATTTCAGACCTGTAGATTTGTTTAGAGGCAGCAGCATCGCAGCTCGACCTCTGGAGGAAGTGAGCTCTGGTCCAAACAAGCCTGAAGTCTCCTGACAGTTGTTGTGAACCTGTTCAGCCTCACACACCTGCTCGAGGAGAGGCAGCAAAACCCCAATTCCTCCAACCACGTTCACAACATCCTGCAGGTGAATGTAATAAACACTTTTATTTGACCTAAAGCTTGTTTTAATAAAAGATCTAATTAAAAAGTGAGAAAAGCAGGAAATAATAGAAGCGTTTAGAAGATTTATTTCTAATATATAAGGAAAATATCTTTTACTCAGAACTTGACAAAAATAGAGATTAAAAATATTCCTTGTCTTACCTTAATGTCCCAGTTCACCACTCGGTGTCCAGTGAGCCTGCCATCATATTGGTGATTGGGTGCCAAGTCGAGACATATTTGACTCTTAAATGCCTGACGAAAATGCATATATGAGCGAGAATGTTTTTTTGTGCCATGGTGATACCATGTTTGTATTTTCTATCAACTTTCAATGAGTCACCTGTGGAGTGTAGTAGAGCAAAAGCTTGTTGTAGAGATCCGATAACTCTCCATCTGGTTTGAATAAAGATACATGGTTTGGGCCTGTGATAAAAAGCAAAGTTAAGTAATGAATTAGGAAAACAATCGAAGCGAAAAATAATTGTTTTCTAATCTGTGATTGCCTTGACAAATTGTGTAAACATTTTCCATTGAGGTAGGATGACACCAACCTGCGGCATACAGAGTTCGGGCCTGGGGGAGCTGTAGAGCTTCATGGCAAATGAATGCAGTCCCCAACAGTCCATCCAGAGATGTAGGTGACCCCCACTCTGTGTCCTGTAGTCCAGCTGGAATGGTGTGGACCGGAGAGTCTGCTAAAGACCCCCAACGGCCTCCTGAAAATGAGGCTGGAATGGACTGAGACCGGTTGAGGGGAGGTGCGTGGTTTGGGAAAGCAAACTCTGGTGATGGGGAGGAGGTTAAAGGCATGGGGAGGTTTGGTGAGGTGGTGGTGGTAGTGGTTCGGTGGCCAGCGGAGCCGATACAACAAGAGGTAAAAGGCTGCGGTGAAAGGAGAATTCGGGGTTACTGAGTAAGATGGACATTTCAATAAAACGAGCAACAGACATCAGATAATCATTCTCTTACCTCACTGAAAGATGGAAAGCGAAGCTGAGCAGTTTTACGCTGTTCCCCGTCAATGTAAATAGTAACTAGGTTTTGACCAAACGGACGGCGGCCCGGGATGTGAACAATTGCCACTGAATGCTGAAGAAAAGAGCATATTGTGACCTACACATATTTAAAACTTCAGAATAGATGAAAAGCTAGCAAACATATTATTTTTCCTATATCTAATCAATTTAAGAAACTCAAATAAAAAATGATTAATAAATGGGGTAGATCTCTACACTCACCCAGGATGTGTCTTCCAGTGGAATACTCTGGCAAAGCCACTGCCATGTAGTCTTTCTTAGTGCAAACAGCTACCACTAACACACCTTTCATTGTAAAAAAGCTTCAAGTCCAGTTCCACTTGCTGTGAAGAAACTTTACAAAAGAACAGATGTTTCTACAGCTGTGAACAAAAATCACGTACATTTATAAAGCCTCTTTTACCTGTAGAGTTTGCTTCCTCCTCGGTCCTTTGCCATTTCATGCTGGATTCCTGTCCCAGAGGTGGCTGGTTTTCGATCGTTAGAAAACTCAGATGGATGAGAAGGAAAGTCCATGTTGAGGCAAAGCCAAGCGTGAAACGCGAACCCACTACCAGGCCAGCGTTGGACCTCTGGCACCATTATTCCTGCCATTGGTGGTGTGAGGTCAAAATATTGCAGAGCACTGTCCTTGCCTTCTCTGGCTGCCTATGGCTGAGAGAACACGTATGATGCGAGCACAGAGGGGTGAGCAGTCCACGCTACCCCACCACCTCCATCCTGATCTACCCTGAGGAGTCTTAGGAGGCTCTTCAGCTCCTCTGGTCGCAAACACAGAGAGCCTAAGTTCTGCAAGTAGGCCCAGGAGGGCGTCCGCGCACTGCCTGTCTAAACTTTGAGGCTGCGAGAGTACCTGCAGCAAAGCCCCCCACCATGCCAGCTTCTACAGCAATGTGCGACAGGATAAAGAGACACACATATGGTAGCTAGCCATTGGGCCACCAACAACTGGAGATCCCTCTGACCTGATAGATCAGGCAGCCACTGCAGCAGCAGCAGCAAAGGTTGGTCGTTGCTGATCCCGAGGTGATGAGCATTGGGCATGCTCACCTTCCCACTGCCTGAACAAAACACAGAATAAGAAATAAGATTGAGGTAAGGTAGAAACAATCAGGTTAATTAATATTAACACAATTTAAAACTAGAGCAGCGTCCAATAAAAGAAGCCAGGCTTCTACTGTTTTTAGTGTGAAGGGGGTGTAATTCGAATTTATGGGTTTCACCATATTCATCAGTTCCTGTAACAGCCTTTTGTGGGTTGACCTTGAACTTTTCAACACATCAAATAACTGGGAGTAGCCAATCCTCTCCTTGAAAACCTCCTGAGAGGAAAGAGAAACAGAAATAGGTTAGAGAAAGCTGCTCTCTACAGGGGATTACTTTCAGTAAACTGGCACACTTCCACTCATTGAAGAAAATACAATGAGCTTTCCAGCATTAAAGCAAAAGCTGCTTTCCTCAATCAGGTATTCATTTTAGCCATTTGAGTTGTTAAAACAACTTTTATATGAAAACATGTCGAAATAGATAAAAAAAAAAACATGTGAGTTCTCACCTTAGCAGAGGGCGAGTTGCTCATTATAGCTGTGAGGACACCCAAAGCATGAACTGTAATACTGTCTGATCCTTTCTCCCACACCTACATGGAAGTACAAAGATGCATTTGAATGTAGTAGAAAAAAAAAAGGTATACTTTCAAAAACATTTCAAATGGTAGTGACTGGAAATGACAAGTTTGGACAATATTTAAACGAGAAAAAGATTTCTGTACTGGTTAACTATCAAAGTGCAAGAGGAAGTACAAAAATACTTTTGCAACAAGCCGGGTCAAAGTAAAGTGAATTGCTGCACCAGCCACCAAACAATCACCTCTTTGTTAATCACCAATAGATTCCCAGCATGCAAAAAAATCCAACCATCAACAACAACAAAAAACAGGTCTAAGGCAATCCCAGGATTGATTAATCAACATCGAGCTCCAAGAATGGAAGCCAGATATTTTGCAAAACACCACCGATCACATGAAAGAACATTAAAAACAGGAGAAAAAAAAAGCATGACAGACATGCACCACTCATTTCAGAAAGAGTGATAAACAGTCTCACTTCCAGTGTTCTATGCAGGAAATTCAGCCTAGAGATGCTAAAATACACATCTGCATATTCAAACAGGACAAAAAAAAAAAGTCCTGAAAGCTTGGGCAGTAAGGGGCCATACAGAGAGTAGATCTTATGCAAAGGAAAAAAAAAAAAGACATTTCTAAACATACCTGCTTTATTTACAAATGCGTTTAAAGCGGGCTTCCTGTATACTTCCTGTTTGAATAGCTCAGAGAAGGCATGAGTTTCCTGCATAACACCAATAGCAACACAGAAACGGGAAGGAAAGTACCTGGTTCATTTCGACATCTGTGAGTAAATGAGTGGTGAGGTCACACTCAACCTCACGCTCCGGTCTACGCCTGTTGCTCTGAAAGAGCTTCAGGACACACAAAAGAACGCAAGCACACCAAATCACACAAAGCACAAAAAGACAAACAATTAGACCAAAAATTTTTTTTTTAGAAAGGCATCTGAGAGGCAGAAGAAACAGGTTTGATTTCTGTCTTTATCAATCCATATCTGCAGAGTACAATCAATAAAATCATCAGCTATATTCTGAAGAAAATCTGATGGCAAATTTTTCACCCCTAAAAAAGAAATTGGTACGACCTAAAAAAAAAATGCAACAAACAGACGTGGCTGAGAAGATGACAGTAGCACAGATGTGGAATAGAGTAAATCACCACACTTATCCTGGGCATCTTTCTGACCTTGCTGTTCTGAATTAGTCTGAGGATGTGCTCAAAGCAGTTGTTGTTGAGGAAGACCCGCCTGCAGGACGGGTCTATCAGAACATTGTAAGATCTCAGGAACAGCCGCTAAAAGTAGCAACAGAAAGAAGTTGACTCACCCCCATCTATTGACTCAATTGATTTTCACTTCTAGTTTGAATCAGAGACATGTTCAAATAATGTTTTTTAAAAAAATAAAAACTCCTTTTAGTGTGAATAGACTCACTTAACATTTCGCTCTGGAGAAAAATTAAGTTAGCCTCCCAGTTCTGCCTGTCTTCATGTTCAATGAGCGGTCGATTCCAGTTGAGAAGAAGAAAATAGCTCTCCAGGATAGTCTTGATCTCCACCTGCCGCTCTTCGGGGCTGCTGCAGTGCAGAAGATGGATCATTGCAGTTAGGCACTGTAAAATTAGCCGTGGTAGTTTGTTGCTCTGAGATTCAGGCAACGACTGGTGGCACCACATCCGAAGAACAGTGAACAAATCCTCCACGGACTGAGGTGTGATGGAGAGAAGACCATTTTTCTGAAAGAAAATAAGAGACAGGGCCTGTTAACAACCCTGAAAAGTGTTTAATAAATGCAAACAAGAAATATCATGATTAGACACATAAATGGTAGACCTTTCCTCCACTGATCACAGCACCATGGAGATGAACCAGTCGGAATATGAGGAGCTCTGGGATTTTCTCACTTTCCTGGAGACTATCTGTATCATGAGAATATGTGTTTTACAAAACATAGCAACTGACAAACACCATTTCTCTTATAATTATAAAGGAATGATACTTATAGGTAGCTTTTTTTTTGCGTTGGCTAATTAAATTCGGAAATGAATGTGTGTCTATGTTTGGCCATGATACTTTGTATAACAATGTGGTTTATAAAAGTCTGATAAAATGGTTAAAATGCCATAAACATGTTGTGAAAACGTTCAAAAGAGCAAAAAAAAGGCTGAATCTAAGTGAAAAAAGAAGAATCTCAATGAGAGGCACAGTTGAGTTAAAGTTCGACTCAGTTGTTTTGGTATTTATGATCAGATTAAAGCCTCTTTCAGAAAAAAAAAACATGAAAGAGAGCTTGGAAGAGAAAAGCAAAATAGAGAAGTGGCAATAAGACGAACAGAATTACTGTGAAGAACGAGAAGAACAAGATTTAAAACAAGATTTACAAGAAGACAACCCAATGTAGAGGACAAAAAAGCTTTGTGAACTTAGCCCCAGTACCCTCAAATATATGAATACAAAACATAAAACGTAAATATATGTAGATGCATGTTCTGGAATAACTTAAAATTTCCTTCAGGTAGATAAAATGTCACAAGGACAAATCTTACTAATTGGTTGGGGATTTCATCATTACTTCTTATAATTTTTTTTTTTTTTAAAAGCACTCATTACGACATAATCCTCTTTAAAAGTGGACACACTAAGCCTCACCCAATTTGAGATTTCCAACATTACTTAGAGATTATTGTTCATTGATCAATCTTTTCTTCCTGTTTTAAATAAAAAAACTTGTAAATGAAATACTTGGATAATTCACCCACAATGGGCCCGTTACTGGACAAGCGAGATAATTTACTTTTCAAATACTTTTAAAATATAGATATGTAATCTTTTGTGTGTTAGGCAGTACCAGGAAGAGTCAGACACTAGTGGTATGTGAGGCCGGTCTTAGGTTGAAGTAGATTCATGTGAAAGGAAGTTTCTCACCATGAAATAAAGCTGGCAACTCTTCTGGCAAAGCCAACGGAGAAAACTTGTACTTATTTCTCTCCAGCAAGCTCACCTCCTCCCTGAAATACACAAATCCTTGAGTCACCACACTCCCTACACGCCTATGTACACATCAGTCACTAGTGCCGCGAGCATTGACAAATATCTGTGCTTAAAGGCGTGGAATAAAAGATAATGAGGTGTTAAACATTCAGAATGATTAGGAAAAACAATATTGGATTTCTAGTCTTTGTATGGTGGTATTTTACCCCCCACCCCCACTTTTACACAATCACTAGCATAAAACAGACACTCACCCTGCCAGATGTCTTCTCCATGTCTGGTAAGGGTCAAAAAGAGCCTCACAGAGAACAAGGCCATACTGCACAACCAACTGGAGGGAGGACTTTTCTCCCTGTCCCTTTTTTAACTACACAAAAAATAAGAAAACTCAATCAAACGGCGTTCTTCGTTATCGTAATTTTGCTTTTATATTTTTTTTGGCTGAACTACTGGAACAAATATGTTTTTCCTCTAGGATCTTTAAAGTCATATCCTTGTGTATTCATGTCATTTATTCATACACTGAATAAACACAGAATTTCTGCTTCTATTACATTCATCTGCTTTGTATGTTACAACAAATTCTGTAAACCACCAAACTTTTCTATTTATACCATTCTTACCTGCTCCAAAAAAAAATTCAAAAGTTTGATTGTTTCAAAAACAAAACTGGGAGTTTTTTCCGGGTCAATGTTCTCCATATTTCTACAGGAAAAAAAAAAAAAAAAGAAAAAGCACTATGAAAAAAAAGTTTAGAAAAATCTTCACTAATGGCATTTTTCTACAATCTAAAAAACAAATGCAATGAATCTACAGAAAGTAATATTTTCCTTCAAATGCATCAACTTTCTACCATGTGCAATTGAAAGACTGAGATGTATGGAATTCTGATGTTATATTCCATCTAAGACTGTTGTGTTTGATTGTTTATCACCAGAAAATCCAGCATAATTAAAAAAGATGAACAACTTTTACATTTCAAAGGTCTCTGTCTTTTTTGCAACTTTGGATTATAAGAAATGTTTTGACTGTAATAATTTGATCTGTTCCTGTTAATTTATTCTCACTACTTCCTATGAGAAATATATCAGCTTTCTTTAGTGATGACAAACTACAACCTATTCTCTTGCAACAAGCTGAATATTTTTTGCAGAAGCAAAAACTCTTCCTAAGGCTATACACTTCAGGGTGTGCAGCCTCACCTGCAGATAATAATAAAAAACTTGATGAGGAGGAGTGGGTGTGGGGTGCTGCTGTTGAGCTCAGTGGCTCCTGAGAGGTGAAGTGCGCTGTGCCATAACTGGGTGCTAAGAAACACCAGCACCTCCCTGGGGAGTAGGGGAACATCTGAGCTGCTCTCCTCCAGCCTTTAAGATGGGAAAAAAACATGTAACACAGGAAAGGCTTTGTCATAGCACTTATCTAGTACGTCAATGCAAACCAGTGGCCGAGTGAATTTTCTGAATGCTTCTACTCACCTCCGCGGCTCCAGGGATTGCACATCAATGAGCCTCTCAAAGGATGCCACAAATGCCTCCAGCCACTGCTGGAGGTAGCCCACATCTTTCTGTGAAAGGAAGGAAAACAAGCCACTTTAGTTTACTATTACGCCTTCTGACACATGGCCGAAAAAGCCGGGTTTAAAAATAAGATTTTGGTGTGTTTCTAATCTTAGAAAAAGTAAATGCTTTAATGAAAACATTTTGTTTGAAAAGATAATAGTGTCTAAACATTTTGACCTCTTTTTGTAACAGGATGTTGCAAAGAGATGCAATGCACAAGAGGAACACATGAGTAAATTCTTTCCTTTTTTTAAAACAGAAACAGATTCAACTCTGTGTTGTCTTCAAAGAGTCACAATCAAGTCATAACTCAGATGAATCAGTGATTTCTCAGTAACCTTTGACATTATTCTAGCAAAAAAAAGACTTCTAATATTGTCATGTGAGAGTAGGATGTTTAGATACAATGATTGTTATCGGTGCTTCAATCAGTCTGTGCAATGCAACATATCCTGCCACTCTTCCATCAAACCATCAGTCAGTCTCTCGTTTAAGTTACGAATAAAGCTAGACATATCTAAACCTGTAATTAGTAATTAGTGTTGAAAAAAAAAAACCTGAAAGATCCCCACTTTGTGTGATGCCTAATCTGACTTGCTCTACTTTAGTAAAATTACAAATCAGAGCAGTAGATATGTCCCCTGATAGGCCGAAAGAGAACAACTTGAACATTCGCATTAGCTGAGCATGCGAATATAACCACCATGGCTGATGTGTGAGAAAGAAGCATTTGAAAAGCAAACGCTGTGGAGGAACCCATGAGCCGTCTTGTACATGGTTACTGTTCACAAGTACCACACATAACGCAACACATGTTACAACAATTTAGCAGGTACTTCCCCTAAAACCGGCAAGCAAACAAGCCACAATTAACTGGCACTAACAAAGTTTGATGCATAAAAATATTCTAACATGCATGTTTCTGTTTCATTAGTCCGTTTTGCATGTTTAACAACCTAACATTAAAAGCACACGTGAAAAAGATCTTAAAACATCACATCCTTGCAGCATTAATCTTAAAAAGTTCTTACCAGCTGGCAGTGACTAATGTGCCAGTCCATCTCTCATTGTCTGAGTTTCATCAAAGCCCCAGGTTCGTACGAACCCAGTCCCAGATGAGCCCACAGTCAGCAGCTCCTCATCTCTCCTGACTAACGTCTGACTCAATTGCCTCCTGTGCCCCAATGTCAACCAAACAACCAGGAAATTGCATATCACTTTAAGTGAGGCTTGTTTCCTTCATACTCTGCCTCCTCGTCAAACCCCTTCCTCTTTCTGGTTACACAGCTCGTCATTAACAGAATGGAGCGAGGCCTCAATAAAGACTTCCCACAGTAAATGAAAAAAAGGAAAAAAGTTCGGTCTCCTTCATGGTTTCTAAATATAACAGAAATATGTTGCAGGACAAACAATGAACTTTCTTCTGATGTGTTTTTCTGGCACTATGGACACAGACAGCTTTGAGATGAGGTTAGGCGGCCATTTTTACCCACTGAAACCCAAGATGCAATACCAACGCTGAAACTGTGTATTAGGAGATCTCATTTTAGACATTTTTAAATTACCATTATAAAAATTACATGCAAAATAATCAGAAAAAAAATAGATCAGTTTACTCTGCAAGTTCATTTCTGCTTTTGAAGCTGAATGAGCGGTAAAATTTCTCCTCTGCAATTCCATACTGATGAGGTGAGAATAGACATGTAGAGATAACCAGACGACTCATTTGAAACATTTTTGGGATTATAGCAGATGTAGCTTATGTGAATATTTACATTTCAAGAACTTATAAATAAACATAATAATATGTAAGAATTTGCCAAAAGAAATTTTCCTTTCAAAAATTAGAGGCTCTCATTCAGAGATAGCGGGAAGAGCTCTGCCATCCTGGAGGAGCTTGGTGTCGAGTCGCTCCTCCTTCAGGTTGAGAGAAGTCAGGTGGGGTGGTTCGGGCATCTGGTCAGGATGCCCCCTGAGTGCCTAGCTGGTGAGGTGTTTTGGGCACATCCCACTGGGAGGAGACCAAGAGGCAGACCCAGGATGCGCTGGAGAGACTATGTCTCACAGCTGGCCGGGAAACGACTAGGGATCCTTACAGGTGAGCTGGAGAATGCATCAGTTGTGAAAGAAGCCTGGGCTTCCCGTCAGAGGCTGCAGCCCCTGCGACCCGGTTCCGGATAAGTGGAAGAAGACAGAACGGAAAAAAATAAGAGGCGAAATGCTCGGAGATAAAAAAAAGCTGTTAAGAACCAATCTCGATAAAATACTCCAGAACATAATGAGAGTGGTTTTATGTTAAGAAACTTGGGCATTTTCTCAAACTTCAGCTACATTTTCATGTCATATTTTTTTATCCCTATTTGTTAGATGTTCAGGTAAAAATGTGAAGTATAAACAATCTGATCAACAGATGACATTGATCTGATAATACAGCCGTTTTATCTTATTGGATTTTGTAGAACACAATGTTGTGAATTGTTTGCCAGATTTAGTTCTTATTTCTTCTTGCTGAACACTTACAACATTATACCCGTTGATGAAGTTGCAATGGTGAATGACAATATGAATAGTGAATTTTATTGGTGAAAGGATCTTGTAAAATAGAGTAGGAACACATAATAATAATAAAAACAATGCTGTGGGCCTCCAGAAATGAGTAAACCCAGCTATGAACGAATACCAGTTGAACTTAAAAAGGGATAGATGTGGTTGTTGTTTAAGAATATTTGGGTTTTATCTCAGACAGTACAGCTGTAGTTGCAACATAAAGTTTATGATACACTGCTGTGTCAGTGAAATATTTTTAATAAGCAGCACTATGACTTTGACATAAAGTAAACTTGGCAGAAAGATCAACAAGTATAATTTCATAATAGTAAAGACATGAAATCAAAATGGGAAATGAGACTGATTTGCTTTTGAGAAGTAAAACATAAAAATTGGATACACCCATAACGAGTCTTTTACAAAGTTGTCATTGATCCACCTCTCTTGGGCAATCCAATTACATCTGCATCAACTTGTTCTCCTTATCTGAAGAAGCGATGTGTAATAACCTGTATTAAAGGTCTTAAACTAGGTACCATAAACATCTGTGAGACTTGCTCCCACACTTTATCGCTTTTCTTGCCCAAGTCAAGCAGCTGTGTGACTCTGCTGCTTGACATTCTGCTTAGCTTCAGCTTCCTGCACAAGTGAAAGCAAAGAGCACTTTGATTTTTCTGGTGGGTAAGCAGGGGGAGGCCGAGGCACACATGAGAGGATTGGGATTCAATCACAGGGCTCTCATCATGAGCTCCAACGATGCCTGCTGTTGGATCCCTGAGTAGATTATATTCACATGCATCACAACAGAAGTAATTGAGACAAACACAGGATGAGATGGAACAACAGAAAAAGAAACAGCAGGTTGTTCTATTCTTTTGTAAAAATCAGAGGTTGGTTTTAGCCAATTTGATGGGTGGCAGGTCGGAACAGTGTGCCAGCTCCATTACAGCTCAATCAAAGGTTCACAAAGTAATCATAATGACTTTTTTTCTTTTATGCCAGCATAATAAATTATTCATCCTGACAAATCTTCAATGGTGAGGCATATTAGTTCATCATTTTTTCCCACCCTGATTCACAGTGTTCTATGTTTTTTTTGTTTTTTTTTTATAATTCACCTCTAGGCAGAGAGGGCAGTGATTACCACCAATGGGGATGAGAATGAAAGCTTTTTTTGTCTCACGGTGTCGTCATGACATCTGCCAAAAAGCAACCTGGTTGCAAAAGAACACGGCCCTATTGTTTGATTTAACCAGACCTTAAAAATAGCTCCTCTCTTTTTATGTTGCTTGTTTAGAGAAACCAATCACTATAATGCCCAAAAGTATTCATTCAAATGTTAAAGGGCTAAAAAAAAAAAAAAAAAGTTTAAAGCTAGAACATACAGCTATTGATGTTTTCGAGGTAAATTGACTTGAATATTTGCCAGAGCAATATCTGATTTATTTTCCATCAAAAAGTTTGTGGATTTAATCAATAAGTTTCAGCTTCAACGGAAAAATGCACGTTCTAGTGCAATGCTTTAGCTTTTTTTCCAAATGACCCTTAGGTTACTTCCACGTGAGGGCATGTAAAGAAAAAAATGAATCTTTTGTTAAGGGAAAACAATAGGTTGATGTTAACTTCATATCTCTGCATACTTTCATTTGTGATGTGGCAAGTTATGTTGGTTTGTGATTAAATCAGACTTTTCTAAACCTATCAGGTATGAGCTTCTGATAATGGTCAGAAAAACATAGACATAAAATAGAAATTCCTGAAATACTTGTGGTAAATCCTATTTTAACCCCAGAAGATGAAAGATGTTGTCTTTAGGATGACCACAGTTTGAATTGGTTTTTACATCAAAACCCACCAAAAAACAATTTAAAAAAGATACAGTAAATTGTTATTTTTTTCCAATAATAAATTATTTTCATCTTGTGAATGGTGCAAAGATTATGTAGATATTTTTAAAGATAATAGATTAAACATGATGCAAGATTTAAAAATGATATTTTTAAAAACACATATGTAGTTTGACTACTTCAATTCCACAATATATTTTAAACATTTCACAGAAGCCCAAGATTTGGAAAACACTCAAAGGGGTGTGTGATTTCTTACACAATCAGAGGAAGCCGAGCTCCTTTATCAATGGCAAGCCTGCACAAGTTGTACTTTTTATTGAAAAATCAGAAACGCAGCAGTAGAGAGTTTAAAAAAAAAGAACATTTTCAATAAATCTTTAAAATTAATTCATTTTGTGTCAGAACTCTTGTCAGTGACATGTACTTATTTTTACTCCAAAAATAAACTTTCAGTTCACAAAATTTAAATACTCAAAAAGTTCTGTTAAAAATATGAAGAAAAACTTCTCAGGTTAGTTTAAAAATACCGAGTACTCATCAATGGTGACCCTAAAGGCTTATCTTAAACTGACAAACAAAAGAGCAAGAAAAAGCCCAGGTTTACTTGTCCAGGTTGACTGATTTACAACAATCAAAACTTTTCTTGCACTGTGACAAACTACAGAACAAAGCCTGTGAGTCAGAGGATTGTGTCCAGTAGAAAAATGATTGTCTGTGTCAACGCGACAAAGAGAAGGACAAAACATACATCAAACATAATAGGATGATGGTTTCTAAAGGTGGGGCAGTGAATTATTCCTACTGTCTTTCTGTTGCCTGTTTTGTTCTAATGAGTCACGTAAACCGGTGACATTTAGACTCAGATTAATACCTCTGCTCATTAGCTATTTACTCATAAGAAAAATCTACATTCAACACAATTCTGAAATGTGTGTGGGTATGAGCGACACAATAAGAAACTATTATCAGCTCAGTTCTTTTATCTGTGAGGACAACTGGAGAGAAGTGACAGAGTGCCAGGACGCTGCTCAATAAGGAAGTGGTCTCACACACAAATGTTAACACAACTGTCATGGACTATTTCAGGGTAATTCCTCCCTTCCAAACACCTAAGCATGTGCACCCAAAGATTCTTTTGAGGAATGGATTGTGACAGTAGCATGAGCTCAAACTTGTTTTATTGAAGCATTAGCTGAGAACTTCTGTGAATCTTCTGAACAAAGCAACCCTGAGGAGATGGATTAGAAATACACTTCCTCTGGGATTTGCCAAAAGTTACTTACAGTTCAGACTACAAAATCCCAAATCATTTGCATGGGCATGTTGATATACTACTTTGTGCATTCCATATTTTCAATCTTTGACCCCACAATAAAACTCCCTGGACTGCTTTCGAAGGTTTGAATTTGTCCCGCTGCTTAATCAAAATGTAAAAATAAACAACTTGACTTGATAGCAAAAAACTGGATAAGCTTTGATGATCAGACACATGTCTTCAGGGCATCAGTTGGGAAGGGATCTAATCAAACATCCAGGCCAAAAAAAAAAAACTTGTCTTCAGGCAGTGAAGCAGATTGCAAAGACATTAAAAAGTAATTAAATCACATTCAAACTACTTCTGTGAGAAGACAGAAAATGCTGTCACTTTTCTTTACTGTTGGTTTGTTTCCATCTATAACATGAGACACTGTCAGAAGCTTGCAGTGTTGAACTGCATTTACATTTGAAACCAAATGAGGGCAACATTTGAGACCAAACTGTGCACAAAAAGAAAGAAACCCAGTAAATAAACCATTCATGTGTCCACTTTGCATGGCAGATTATGTGATGCTGTCAAAACGTATAAGCATGTGTTCCAAATAATTACAGGACAATAATAAACAGGATCTTTTGTCTGATCCTTTATGCTTGAGCCTGCACGTGTCTATATTGAGGAAGACATGGAAGCAGGAAAAGGAAGAGGAATAGGTATCAAAGACACCTGCATCGCAGGTAGGAAATCTAAAAAAGCAAGCTTAAAAAACATTCAATTCGAATATAAGTAGGAAATCAATTATTTCAGATATGACACTTTACATCTACTGTGTACACAAGCTACTTGGTGGAAGAGCATGATCATGTTCTAATAGAAAAATGCGACTTATTCTTTGAAAAAATATTTTTTCATCAATAACTTGAGTCATACACATTGTATTATGATACGAATTAGTAAGATAGTGGAATAGATGGTGTTGATCGAGGCTTGTTGTAAAGTTCAGACAGAGGAGCAGAAACAACAGGTGTCACCCTCAGCTCTTCCGCACTTACTCACCTTTGTGTAATACAACATCCATAACTCGTACAGCCTTTCTTTCGATGCCATTCTTCTCCCACTGTGGCAATCCACAATCTGTCTTTATTTCTTTTCCCTAAATCATTAAAAAACACATTTCAAGTTGTCTTCTGCAAACAGAAGAAGGCGGTGCGCTTCTGTGAATCATTCCTGCAAATCCACACGCTCACTGATCCAAATGAAAGTCCTCACGCACAAACTTAGCAAGTGTGACGCGTAAATGCAAAAGAAATGTACTGATGTTGATGTATCCTACGGTGCGATCACTGCCGAAACTGTACAAGCAGGAAGGAAAATGCGTGAAAATACATGCCCGGAGAAACACCCATGTCCGCATTTGGAGTGAGCTTGTTGCTGTGTGATTCCTATTGGAGAGAGTTCCCACGGAAGCGACAAATGCCATCCACTCCACGCAGAGACAGTAGTGCTGTGGACTCACAGAGAAGTGAACGATCCTGTTTGGTGTGATTAAGACAAACAAATGATCTTTAACTGCAAGATGTGAATTTCAGTGAGGATCATGCTGACAGGTAGGCATTCTTAAAGACACACGCACAAATAAACACAGGCATGGAAGAAGCACATGGTAGCGATGCAGCTCTACTCAAAAGTCAGTTACATTAAACCAGTATTTTTCAACTTTTTTCATGCAAAGGTACTTTTTTTTTCCATGGAAAAAATCTCGAGGCACACCCTCAACCAAAAATGTTAAAAACAATTCTCTATACAAATTAATGATTTAATTACTTAATCAAAAACAATTTCTTATGCAACCTTGTCATAATGAGCACTTTATTTGTTATACTTCACTTTTGAATGTTTTGCTTCTTATTTGCTTTAATAACATCGTTACTTCCAGACAATGAGCTTTTCACAGGATTTGTCCAGAATGCAAGAGCTATTTCTTCATCTTTAATGTTTTGTAGAAAATGCGGGATGTAATTAGAATCCATTTTTTCTGCTTTAAAACGCAACCTAAATGTTTTCATAATGTCTCAAAATATGTTCAAAATATGACCCATTAACTGGCGATCCACAAACTAGTTTTCGGAGGGATGGATAACAGCATGCAATAGAGTGGGTTGCTATGGTTACAGGACAGGCATGTCTATCCCTAAATAAAACAACAAGATTTCTTACTGATAAACATAAATAAATACGCTTTAATCCATTTTTTACTCAAACACAATGAGATCAAGCAAAACAATCTTTGGATATGAGGTGAAATAGGATTATTTTCCACGGTACTCCTGATGATCCCTCACGACTCAGTGGTGTGCCGCGGAACACAGGTTGAAGAACGCTACATGAAGCATCTGAAGTTTTTGATCATCAGTTTTCTTCTTTTACTTTCTCAGTAAGACCCTCACTTAAGAGGGTCATTAACAATCTACAACATTTGCCCTTTAAATATTCTAAAACAGTTTGATTTCTTGATTAAAATCTTTACCAAAAGAAATTTTAATTGGTAGTAATATGTTGATTGCCATAAGGATAATGAACACAGTGAAGAAGCAGGCAGCTGTAATGCCATGGCAACGGCCTACATTTTAAAACAGGACCTGACACTTTGTCCATTCACAGTGTCAGGTTAAGCTTTTATTTTAAGGTTAAGAAATAGTTTGCAAGTGGTTTACTTATTAATTTAGTTACTTTTTAATTAGAACACCTTTTTTTGTCAACCAGGCTAAATGATCTTTTAAAATAACTGTACGGTGTGATGAGTTAACATCAATATTTAACCAGTGTTGTGTGCAACCCTTTTTTTATTTAATTAAATCATTTAGTTAATAAAATATTACACTTTTTAAAAAATATATTCATTTTAAAATATATAAAAATATTTTAAACCATTTCTATATGTAGGTCATATGTTCACAACATTAACATGAGGCGGTCAATGAAGATGCCAGTGCAATCGATGCACTCGATTAACTATTTTTCAGTTCAATCAGGATCTGTAGTAGATCCCAGAGCGTCTCGAACAGCGTGCTCAACATGGAGAAAAATGTTGGATCGCTTCAAGAACAGGCTCTGAAAAGAAAAGAGAGGCTAAAAGCTCTTAGAAATAAACAACTACATGTAAGTTTAATGTATCGTGTTCTCTAACAAATCTAGAAAAAGTAACTTTTGAAAAATTTGTGTTTTTCTTTCTGTGAGGCAACATGGCTAAGCGGCTAGCTAACTAGCATTCAATCCAACCTCAGCTATTTTTGACTCTTTTTTTTTAGTGGTTTTGTCTTTTATTTTACTTTAATGTTGAGTTTCTCACTTACGCTGTGCTTTTATGATACAAATTTATATAAACCCCCCCAAAATATATACATGTTTATTAAAATACTGATGCTACTTCATATAACCTTTATCATCCATTCAAACATGTGTTTTTAGAAGAAAAAGAACTTGTTTGCCCCAATTTAGTCATTTTATTAAAAAAAAAAAAATACAACGTTTTTGACGCAAAAATTTATGTAATTAGACTTTAAACTTATGAAACTCGTGTTAGTCAACTTAAAGATGAATCGTAAATGGCAGCTCAATTTTTCACTTAGAAATTTGTCCAAATGTATAAAGATGGCATTTGTTTGAGACATGACATTGAACTTTTGGAGGGAAAAGTGGTAAATTCATCAAACCACCTTGTGATAAGATATTCTAATAAATAATCACTGTCTTTGTTAAAAACGTACACATAATTATCAGTTGAAATGTTTTAATATGTCAATGACAGATTTTTTTATGTTGCTCAGACATTGATATAGCTTCTTAACTTCATACAACCAATTCAATTTACATGAGGGCAGTGGTGTACGGCCCTCAGCTGGTGTACAGTCACCAGCTGTGGGTATTGACCGAAAGAATGAGATCATGGATACAAGCAGCTGAAATGAGCTTCCTTCGTAGAGTGGCTGGGCACTTACACAGAGACAGAGTGAGGAGGTCTGTCATTCTGGAAGAACTCAGAGTAGTCCGGGCATCTGGTTAGAATGCCTCCGAAATGCCTCGCTGATGAGGTATTTCTGGCACGTACTACTGGGAGGAGACCCACAGGTAAATCCTGGACTCACTTAAGAGACTGTTTCTCCCGGCCGGGGAACGCCTCAGGGATCCTCCTGGGTGAGCTGTAGATTGCAGCCGGGGTGAGAAAAGCCTGGCTTTCCCTTCTAAAGCTACCGCCCCACACCCAACTCCACATAAGTGGAAGATAACGAAACAGAACTTAATACAAACCTGGGAAGTGAGCCAAAATACCACAAACTCAAAGTGAAATAGGTAGACTAAATTAAACTTTTTAATGATTTGTTTTTCTTCATTTTTTCCGTTGCGTTGTCTTCATTTGTCCGAAATACATTTCCCAGGACTAATACATTTAAAACCAGGGTTGCATTTCCGCCCGGTGGCTTAAACTGTCAGAAATCAGGTTTATGACTTTACCCTGGCGGAAACTGTCAGAAACCTGGTAGAAAAAGTAGTTTTCTCGCCATTGCAACATGTTATTTACATAGTTTTTCAAACACAACTTCTGCATATTGACTTATTTTATATAAGTAAAGAATAACATGATGGTGAAATCTATCATGCTCTATCATTTGGCTCAGATGGTTTTACCCATTTTGAAGATTATGCATTTTGATCATACATTTCAGGGCAAAAAATTTCTGAAATTTGTAGAGTTATTATTGTAGAGCAGGAGTGTTCAACTCCAGTCCTGAAGGGTCGGTGTCCTGAATGTTTACCATGTGTTCTTGCATCTACACACGCGATCTACGTTATTGAGTCATTGTGTCAAATTTTATTGGCTATTGAGTTCACTTAAAGTGCATCAGCTGTATTGAACCAAGAAACCAATAAAAACCTTCAGGACAGGGCCGGAGTTGGACACCCCTGTTGTAGAGGCATTTCTTTCACCACAAAAAAAAAACAAAAAAACATTTTATTTCAGAAAAGCTTAATTAAAAAACTAAGAACATATTTTTGCAAATCTGTTTTTAGTTAGGACGGATCTGGTATAAGGATCTGATATAAACACAAAGTAAAAGTACCTCCCCGTGATCATCATTGTTAGACGTCAGACCCGATAACAGGATGTTGCAGCAGATTTTCAGTTATTCTGCCATTGTTCCAGAGTTTTGGCTCAAACTTTCACAGATAAGAAGGTAGCAACAAAGGAAACCATTGAGATCAGAGTTTTATTGCATAAAGATGTAAATGTAAGGCGGTCTGGATTTGCTTGAAAGTGTTTATCGAATGATTGTTGACATTCTTTCAGTATGACGTAGTCGTCATCGTTCTCATTTCAAGAATGAGTTTGTGTCATGAATTGTTCTAACAGGTGGACAGGAAGACCTCTTCAGGAAAATACAAATGGAAAGAGTTTAAGTTCTTTTGTTACAATTTTATGAAACACATTTTTTCTTATGTTTCATAATCTATCATTTATAAATCCATAATGAGTTAAAAAAAACAGAAGTCTAAAATGCGTCGTGTACAAAAAAGAAAAGCAGTGTTTTTTGGGGTTTTTTTGCATTATTTTACACCACATTTCTCAAATTAGAACTTAAAATAGGTCACTCGTAGGAAGTTCTAAAGTTGCACATGAAAATTTTAGATTTGACTTACAAATGACTAAACAACGCAAGCATTTTGTTTTTCAATGCAAATATTGGCCTTTATGATCACTGCTCCAAATCCAAAATGATCTAAACACACCAAGCCATCTTAACTTTATACAAACACTTTCTCTTCTTTTGTGTGCTATGATGTGTTAGTTTAACTTATAACTCATAAAAGCTTGATGACTGTGTTGCTAAACTTACAGGGCCAAGATCAGGAAGATGGGGAGCCAGAAAATAAAAAATCTGCACTTGAGGAAACAACAGACGAGAAGCACAGGTTGGTTTCTACTCACCAACCACAACAATGTGTCTTATTTTTAAATCATTTAATGTATTTTTAAAGCTTTCTGTGCTATTTGATCTTCACACACAAGGAACTAAAACAAATGTGGAAGTGCACCATCTGAGTATTTATCTGCATCTTATCTGACACAAGCATATGGAGGTTGGGAGATGCAATGTTTACACTGGGCTGGACTACAGGCCGGTGTTATTAGCTGCTCAAATATCCAGCAGCTTGTTCAACTTTGTAGTAGTTAGTAGAGGGAGCAGCCATCTTTCCTGTCCTACAGGACCTCTTTTCCATTGTTTATATTTAATGACTTTGCACTGACTGCACCTGAGGGAGTGCCGCTGTGTTTCCTCCAGAACAACAGCACTAATTTTACTCAAAAAAATGTCAGGGTTTAGAAACAAAATGATTGTTTTCAGTGTAAAGACACTTATCAGAGGCAGTGTGCAGCCGGCTGGAGTGTAATGTATCATGTGATTGGCATTAAAGTTTTATTGTAGATCCGATTTCCAAATGAGCAGAAGGAAAAAAACAAATTATTGTTCTACAGTAAGTTTGTTCAGTAAGTCAATAAAATTTTAGTGTCCTCAATTCAAAGTGATTGGGAAAAAAATGTAGTCATTTCTGCCATAAAAATGTTTCATGGTAAGTGAGAAAATTAGATTAAATGTACATTTTTTTTTAATATAAATTTTGAAAAATGTGAAAAATCTTGGTATTAAAATACTTGTGTTGATCCTCAACTTTTTTTTCTGTCATCAGAACAGGTAGCCTAATTTTATCACAAACATTCAAACACAATTTGTAGTCTAAACAATAAGAGAGGCCCACAATTGGGTCTCTTCTCAGAATTTTTTCTGTCTCGCTTAAGAGGCGTAGTGGGTTTGAAGTGGAAAAGAGTACACACACTCCAAAGGTCTGGAAGGAGTAAGAGATAACCAGAGAGGAAAAAATGTTTTGGAGCAGCAAAGTAACAGTCTGTCCTGTCTTTGGTTCTGGAAAATGGTGGAAGCTAGTGACGTTTATTGCATTCTTCTTTGTTTTAGTCTTTGACACACTGACTTGACATGTACTGGGTGGGATGGTGTAAGTTCAGCTAAAATATTAATGGTTACTAGAGGATGGGATCTAATGACCTCCAACAGGTCAAACTACATTTATGGGTCTTGCAATTGATCTATTTTCTTGCATACCAGGTGTTATTGGCAATTCCTTCAAATTTTTTTTTCAATTTTCTCTAAATAATATCTAATAATTGGCAGGACATAAAATTTACTTTCAATATTTTCTCTCATCTTCTTTTTTTCTTCATCTTTCAAGCACATTTTCTATCAGTCACTCACAATTAGAATAATCAGCAGCAGACCCTGACCGGCTTCACTTTGGGCAATAATCTTTTTTCATTTTATTTCCTCAGCTGTGCAAAGGAAATTTATATTTTTATCTCGTCTTAATTATTTAAACAAACCAAGAAAATTCTGGAAGGCTAACACCCTAGCTCCCTAACGCTCATATTGATCTGCTTCCCTGCATTAATGAAGGCAATCTTTTATTTCCTACAAGTCGACATTATTAGAATGTTGTAATGAACTTTTGATTCCTTCTGATGTCCTTTTTAGGCGAACTGGTAACTTAGATTTCTTATCCTCTGATGTAACCTCTGACCTATTGACCCATTTATCATAGTCAGTTTTATTGTTTTGTATGTTTTGGTTTGGGAGATTTGCATAGTACGACCCTTGCTAGACGACAAAAATTTGAAGTCAAGAAAACACATGACTTTAAAAAACACATGACTTTAAAAAACATGTATATATATGTATATATATCAACTTTATGAAAGGTTTTAGGTAAAAATAAAGAGAAATACTTTGTGTGAAAACAGAAGTTTAGTGTAGAAACCTAATGAACCCCTTATTCCCTGAAAGGGCCACAGGGGCGCCGGAGCCTATCTTTGCTGATTTCCGGCGAGAGGCAGGGTACACCCCAAATAGGTCGGCAGTCTATTACGGGAGCCTACATTCATATAGCCATCCCCACATGCACTCATTCCTAGCGGCAATTTTATAGCGACCAATCAACCTAGCATGCATGTTTTTGGAGGTTGGGAAGAAACCTGGAGAAAACCCACGCATACACGGGGAGTACATGCAAACTCCTCACAGAAAGGTCAGTATTTCAAGCTTTGTAGAAAACCTTTTTCTTATTAAAACACAAATAAATGAGGCATCTTCCTTGTCTCGGTTATCATAAAGCATTCAAAGAATGTCATACATGAAGGTTTGTGATGAACTATAAAGTTTTTTTCTTCTCATTCCCTCCTCAAGGCCAGATTTACAGTGGTTTTTCATCTCCAGTTATTGACTCCTACATCAGTGTTATTCTGACTACAAATCCATTCCAGCTTTGTTAACATTTCTCAACAGTCTAGTGGTCGTCTTATTCTGGGAATTTACAGATTTACAGACAAACCATAGCTAATTTTAGTTGGAACCTTAAACATGCTTTTATGTGCATTTTAAAAGCCATTTTAAGAGCATCTCAAAGACTTGCACTTTTTTCAATAATATTTTTGGTTTGATCAATTTAAAAAAAAGTTTCTTGTCATCTCAATGGCATCAGTTAAATAAATGCAAAGAGTTTTCATATTAAATTTAATGTTTAGGAGTTTGTTTGGCCAAGACGGATGAACTGATGGATAGATGGATAGATACTTTATTGGTCCCCGTGGGGAAATTTGTTGGTAGGCAGTAAAGTGTGCAGAAAAAAAAAAAGTCCAAACAGAAGTAGTTCAGACTGTCAATGTAAGTTGATGAAAATTTGTAGCTAAACTAAAATTTACTGAACTGTTTGTGGTTTGAATAAATGAATGAATTACTTTTAAATATATTTTACTTATTAATGTGCGTCTATTTATGTCCAATTTTTGATGGATTCTTTTAGACATGTTTTTATTTGTATGAAATGCCTTAAAATGATAGACCGGAATTGTTCTGGCTGAAAGTGTTTCAAACCAAGACACGTGTAAGCTCAGATTGGTCTCCAGCCAGCCCACTATGAATTCTGCTCTCAGCTTCTCTGCCCGTACAAGGCATCAGTCTGTCTGTTTGGCAGAACGAGTCTGATGAATCTATCGGGTGTACCATCTTTGAGCTTCATCACAAATCCATATTAAGCTCAGAACAGCTGGTAAGTACAGTGGTCTCTGCTTGTCCAGACAATAGTTTCTGCATCGCCTCTGGACCCCTCAGATGGTATGCTGAGATGTCGGCTAAACTTGCCCAGAATTCCACTGCGTCATTGTGAGGAAAGACACCATAATTTAACATTAGGAAGAAATTCCTCAGCTGCTAGCAGCTCTTCTAAAGTCAGTGCCCAAGAGCAGGTGGAACATGCTAATCATAAATGTTTCCAGGAATAAAGGGGGGCATTATTCCTTGACTTCTTTAGACACTAGATGTGCAGCTGGTAAAGGATTTCAGATGGTCCTTGTATAGTAAAATAAACGTGTCTCTGCTCCCATCTGCTGGACACAAAAGAGAAGACACGTTCGGTTCCCAGCACCATCAGACTGATATTTAATCTGCTTTTTGTTATTTCTGTCTCCAGAGAGCTGAAACTCAGAAATTACATTCCAGAGGATGAAGAGCTGAAAGAAAGACAAGTTCCAAAAGTTAAACCAGCTTCAGGTAATCTCTAAAACTCTAAAACAAGAAAGAGAAAAATGTCTGAGTTATACAGAGTTGCTGATGTAGTTTATGTCACTACATTACTGTGAGTCCTTCCAGCTGCTTTTCTCACAGATCTCATTTTGTCTTTTCAGTGGAAGATAAAGTGAAAGATCAACTGGAGGCAGCAAATCCAGAGCCTATAATTGAAGAAGTGGTGAGTACTTATTTGATGGATACATCATTTTTGGTTTGAAACATTTTCAACTGTCTCATTCAAATATTTACATTCCTCAGGATTTGGCCAACCTTGCTCCCAGAAAACCAGATTGGTATGAATTTCTTCTTTTTTTTTTTTTAATCTCTCTGGAAAACATTTTTTTTACATTAATTCATATCTTTCTAAATTCAGGGATCTAAAGCGTGATGTGGCAAAGAAACTGGAGAAACTTGAGAGGAGAACACAAAGAGCCATCGCTGAACTCATCCGTTAGTATTTCTTACTACACACTTTTTAATCACAATGTCAAATCAGAAATATTCATGCAGTGTGTATGAAAAATTAGGCTAATTGCTCTGGGAGTCCCAGATTAGAGAGATTAAAAGACATCTGATAACATCAGTGCTTTTATCAAATTATGGGTGAGCTTTATTCTAAAAATAGCTTCGAATTGAAGAGGGAAAAGAAGCAGTGCCGTGGGAGTTTTTTTATGTTCACTGGGGAAGTCTCTACTTTTATTTAAAAATTTTGTAAGGGACAATGTTTTTGATGGTTCAGTAATTACATATTTATTTGCCAATAAACAAGCATATTTACTACCTCCAAAGAAGACATTATGTGGAGTTAGGAAAGCTTGGTTTGGTTGCCAAATGGAATCCTGTGGTCACAGGATGCACCACACTGATGAGTGAAATTAACCAGAAAGCTTTGTTTCTTTTCACACAGGAGATCGTCTGCGGGGTCGAGAGGAGGAGCTAGCAGGAGCAGTGGGAGCAGCCAAAGAGGACGGAGAAGACTCAGATTAATTACAAAACACCATTGGAAACTAGACTTGGAACTTCTCTCCTAACTGAGATCACTGTTAAACACTTCGCAAACACAAAAGCCTGGTCTTATCTTGTGAAAATGTGCTTTTCTGAGTTTTTTTTTTTAATGCAATTTGAAAGTTATTTGTATGGTTTCAATTGTCAATTAATTATTTTTGTACATAAAAAGAAACATCTGAATATCTTGTTTTTTCCTCTATTTTTGTATATTTTAACATCGTATTTTTCCTCAATAGATAAATTAAAAAGTTTGTCACTAAATTTTGAGTAAAAACTTTTGACCTCTTATGGAAAAAAAAAAATTGATATGCAGAAATAAGCATGTGTGAAAGTTCAAGTACTAATGTACATCCTATAATGAAGCCAAAAAGATAGATGTAAGTACAAACCGGATTCCGAAAAAGTTGGGACACTTTAGAAATTGTGAATAAAAACTGAATGCAATGATGTGGAGGTGCCAACTTCTAATATTTTATTCGGAATACAACATAAATCACAGGTCAATAGTTTAAACTGAGAAATTGTATGATATTAAGGAAAAATATGCTCATTCAAAATTTCATGGTGTCAACAAATCCCAAAAAAGTTGGGACAAGAACCTATTAGAGGCTGGAAAAAGTCATTTGAGCATACAACAAACACCTGGAAGACCAATCAGCACTAATCAGGTCAATTGGCAATATGATGGGTATAAAAAGTGCTTCTCAGATTGGCAGTGTCTCTCAGAAGCCAAGATGGGTAGAGGATCACCAACTCCCACAATGTTGCGTAAAAAGATAGTGGAACAGTATCAGAGAGGTGTTACCCAGCGAAAAATTGCAAAGAGTTTGCAGTTGTCATCATCAACTGTGAATAATATCATCAGAAGATTCAGAGAATCTGGAAAAATCTCTGTGCGTAAAGGTCAAGGCCGGAGAACCATACTGAATGCCCGTGATCTCCGGGCCCTTAAACGACACTGCATCAAAAACAGGAGTGCTACTGTGAAGGAAATCACAGCATGGGCTCAGGAGTACTTCCAGAAACCATTGTCAGTGAACACAATCCACCGTGCCATCCGCCGTTGCCAGCTGAAACTCTATTCTGCAAAGAAGAAGCCATTTCTAACAAAGATCCACAAGCGAAGACGTTTTCACTGGGCCAGGAGTCATTTAAAATGGAGTGTGGCAAAATGGAAGACTGTTCTGTGGTCAGACGAATCACGTTTTGAGGTTCTTTTTGGAAATCTGGGGCGCCATGTCATCAGGACCAAAGAGGACAGTGACAACCCAAGTTGCTATCAACGCTCTGTTCAGAAGCCTGCATCTCTGATGGTATGGGGTTGCATGAATGCGTGTGGCATGGGCAGCTTGCACATCTGGAAAGGCACCATCAATGCAGAAAAATATATTCAGGTTCTAGAGCAACATATGCTCCCATCCAAACGTCGTCTCTTTCATGGAAGACCCTGCATTTTTCAACAAGATAATGCCAGACCACATTCTGCATCAATCACAACATCATGGCTGCGTGGGAGAAGGATTCGGGTACTGACCTGGCCAGCCAACAGTCCAGATCTTTCACCTATAGAAAACATTTGGCGCATCATTAAGAGGAAGGTCAGACAAAGAAGACCCAAGACGATTGAACACTTAGAGGCCTGTATTAGACAAGAATGGGAGAACATTCCTATGTCTACACTTGAGAAGCTGGTCTCCTCAATGCCCAGACGTCTGTTGAGTGTTCTAAGAAGAAGGGGGGGTGTCACACAGTGGTGAAAATGGCCTTGTCCCAACTTTTTTGGGATTTGTTGACACCACGAAATTTTGAATGAGCATATTTTTCCTTAATATCATACAATTTCTCAGTTTAAACTATTGACCTGTGATTTATGTTGTATTCTGAATAAAATATTAGAAGTTGGCACCTCCACATCATTGCATTCAGTTTTTATTCACAATTTCTAAAGTGTCCCAACTTTTTTGGAATCCGGTTGTATATCTTAAAAAATATTGGCTTTCCAAAGATCTGTGAGCCAGTTAAAAAAAAAAATAGGTCAAAATAAAATGTGAAACAGCTTGGGGGATAATGGGTGGGTACATTTCACAGAGTAACCAGTCCATCACAGAGCACACATATAGACACATCCAAAAACTCATTCACACTTATACAAGCAAAGAATTCACAGTGACAAACCAACAAATCATGCATTTGGCAGCTGATGGGATGTCTGACTATTCAGACGACCATCTCCTTCTTGGAACATTTCAACTATGCAGCGAAATTCTTTTTCTAACTTTCCCACACCGAAGGCTCAAATTACTGACCATCTTGTGATAAGACCACTGTGGTAACTACTTCATCATCATGTGATCTTCCATCTGTTCAGTGACTTGTTCAACAAGAGAAAGACACAGATTTAAAGGTTTAAATGTGTTTTTAAATGCCATCTATTTTTTTTGGAAAGGGAGTTATATGCCATAGAAATAACATGAGAAGTGTGGGAATAATGAAGTTTACTTGAACCCACTGTTTTAAATGTTTTAAAAAACCCACTGTTTTAAAATTCCATATTAGTTCATGGGTTTTATAATTGAAGTGACTTGCATTTAGTTAATGTCTTTATTACATATTTCAAATAAACATTTCAAAATAAAAGACTAAGTCATATTTATTACATATTCATTCATAAAATGACCTGAAGCTTGTTTCTAATAATTATTTGGTGAACTCTAAGCACTCACAGGAATAACTGCAACATCTACAGTTTGTCTTGCTACATAAGAATCAAAAGCTGGCTTTGATTCATTGAGTGAGAAATCAACAAACATCAGAACAAAAAGCAGTATTTGGTATGATGTGCACATATGATGTGTTTCAAGCTTTTGATATGAAAAGTTCTTGTTCGACAATAAAGTGCATCTTTTTTACCAATGGAGCCAAGTCCTCTCCTGTGGGGGGGGACTGCACATTTGACAAACCCACTACCTCTGGTCCAACATCTCTTTTTGTTTCCTCCAAAGAAAAACCATAAATGAAGCATCTATTGATTACTATGCAGAGAAATCACAGAAATGTCTAAGATGTTCATCACATTAGTATCAGCGCATGACTACACATTATAGCCTTCAAGTACATATATCACTGGAAAAAAGCCGACAAACTACAGACATTTACAGCAGAATGAGTAACACAACTGAAGATGTGATTCTGGAAGCTTGTTAATCATATTTGGCCGTGGTGCAACTCTGAAGGCTGAGGATGTCTGAGGATAGTTCTTTAAACTCGCACTCTGATACAGTGAAATCATCATATCTTACATCACAAAGAGCCAGAAGCGATGTTGGCACTCAGAGGGAGAATAAATACTCCTTCATGCAAGGTAACATGGGTTAAGAAAAGCTTATCATGTTACAGAAGCATAATTAAAGGTCTAACTGACCCATACTGCAGGTAGGAACCATGGAGACCTGTTCTGAGTTAGCCCTTGACCAGGATTGTAGCTGATTTAGTTGGTTATTACATAAAAATTTGGCTGGTTGGGTGGCTGATACTGTGACTTAGTCATGGCTTCTTGATGGTTAAAAACATTCAGTCACATGGTGATACAGCAGATTCGATCTTCCTGGCTGCTGGACCCAGCTCCACTTTGCAAACCCTTTGGGCAAACTTCAGAGAACACAAAGTCTCTCCTACATTGCTCTCCAAAGCAGACACCTGTAACGAAACAATACTAATCTCTAAATCGAGATAAGGCTTGTCGAATAAAGTGGAATTGTTTAGTTGGCAGAGTAACCGTACCTGAACCACCATGACGGTCTTGCTCCCTTTGCCCAGCGAGTCTTGTAATAAGTATGTGAGGCGGGAGTTTCTGAAGGGAATGTGAGTTTGACGAGCCCGAAGTGCCTGGATGACGTCTCCCAGAGCCAGCAGGGAGCGGTTTATGTTCTGGGCCTCTTTGAGTCTCTCTCCTTCTGCTCCAGACTTCCAGACCCTCTCTGAGCCAGCCAGGTCCACCAAGTTCAACTTTCCTAATCATGAGATGACACAGCCTTATTAAAAGCCATTATCACTTCATTTTTTCTCTTGACCTCTCTCACCAAATTTCTTAAGAACAAACTTGATTAACACATTTTTTTTCTTAAAATAGAAAATGTTTGTTTATCTAACCCGTGGTTTTGGAGCCGGTGGCAAGGTCAGTCCCCTGAACTGTCACACAGAGCAGAGCGTGTGATCGGGAGCTGTGCTGGTTCATTTGAGTTCCGAAGGTGATCCTGTTCCTTCGGGCTGTGGCTAAAATCTTAACACACACAATTCAATCACCTATCACACAAATCTATAGTTATGGTTTAAACATTAAAGGACTTGTTTAACTCATAATACCTTTTTCATGTGCTGAAAGCTTTTAACTTCAATAACTCTGAGGCCTGGTACATGCAGCTGGCCTGTTCCATCCGGGTTGATCTTTATATCCAGTTTGTCTCCATCTTTACTCAGAAGGTCTCTAAAAATACAAGGTGTAGTATTTAGTCGCTAATTGTTTGCAGAAAGCAAAACGCAGCAACTATACCTCAGCACTTCATTGTAAATCTCCACCGAGCTGACTGTGACCACATAGGACCACATGTCTTTCCTCTCCACAATCTCATTAAACAGATACTTCAGGGCACGTTGGTTAATTCCTGGGTTTTCCAAACTGCCCTGTGAAGGTAAAGATCAACATATGTCAGTCCTGAAACCCCAACAGCGATAAGCAGTACAAAGAGGAATGAACTGTGTCAGTTTAACCGATGTTTTTATGTTTTTACTCCGGGAAAAAAAAACACCTCATCAACGAGAAAACCTGAGTTTAATAATTAACCCGTAGGAAGAGAATTGTAGCGATGTTTTGCAATAAAGTATGTGGAGGTGAGTGGGAATTAGAGGACAATATCTTGACCTCAATCTTAACATGTACGCACACATAAAAAGACATTTAAAAAAGAATTCTATAAACAAAATACAAATTCACAAAAATAATACTGCATTATTTATTTACATCATCCATCCCCCGCTTCCTTGCTCAATAAAATACTCTACACCTTTTTTTTTTTTTATAAACATAAAAAATTAGAAATGTACCAAATCGTTACACAGAATGTCTGCTGTATAAAATTCAGATGTTGATTGGACTTGAAATAGTAGTGCGAAAATTTGATAAAAGTATTCTTGTCACACAATCATTCCTCATAGATTTATCAATTTAAATATGAATTTGGGAAACTTATCAGCAACATTAAACATGAACTGTATGCATGCAGGGAGAAGGTGGTAACCAGCATGAACTGTATGACGTGGCTTTGTAGAAGTCAAGTCTGGGTGCCATTAGTTCTGAAGTAAGATGCCCTTTAAAAATTCAGATCAGCTATACAAAGCTACATTTGCTGTGATTGGGAGTAATTATATTTCATTTTTAAGCTTAATGTAGAGTAAAAATCACTGGTTTGATAAATGATTTATTTTTTGTTGGGATGGGAACACGTCATCAAAAATCAATCACCTTTTAAAAGTTGAACTGTCATGAGAAGATGTTACTCAGTCATAAGTGAATAGGTACAGAATGAGTCTGTCAGTATGAAAAATTATTTATGACATGGATACCCATCAAACATAAAATGCCAGTTAAAAAATATAACTTCACCTCCATTGTGTATGTTTTCCCAGATCCCGTCTGTCCATATGCAAAGATGCAGACATGGTAGCCATCGATGCAAGATGTCACAAGTGGTTCAATTTCTTGAAAGACCTGATCGAATGGGAAACTAATTAGAATTCTTTATAAAATAATCGATTAGTATGTTTTGTTGTTAACTACCTCTTCTTGTGTGGACTGTGGGTGAAAAACCTTGTCCAGCTCAAAGATCCGACCCTTTCCTTTGCTAAGCACAGTGAGGGAAGATTCATTATTGGGGTCTGTAGTCGCAACCACAGACTGACCCTCTTCGTGCTGATCCTCCTTTAGCACCGGCTTCACACGGCAAAGAACACGAATGTTCCCTTAAACAAAAAAAAACAGACAAGGGTTATTAGTCGCCAGTAGAAAAAGTGCAATAAATTTGATATTTTTCTACCTTTCAGCTCCACAAGCTGCTCATGGTACTTTCTGCGCAGTGCGACCTCTTTCCTGTATTTCTCCAAAAGATCTTTGTTGGCTTCAGACATCTCATTTATAACTGCTGAAATCTGACAGAGTCAAAGTGGAAATAATAAGGAATTTACCCACAAACTTTGAGTCTTTAATGATTGAGGGAGATCACGTACCTGTTTCTTTGCTTCATTGATAGCTGCTCCATAAAACTCAGAGAAGTTCCTAACTTGACTCCTCAAACTGGCGTAATCTGTCTTCATGCTGCGTAAAGTTGGTGGAAGTGCAGTCAGACGCTTCTGCAAAGCTAAAAAAAACAACAACAAAACAAATAAAAAGCATGCAAATGAGCTGTTATTCTTTTTTGTATCTTGTGTTTGGGTGTCTCAGAAAACTCACTGAAGAACTGATCTTGCAGATCCTGGAAATGCTCAGCAGAGCAGCTGGCAGCAGCTTTTACTGCCTCTTCTTTTCTTGCCTCCAAGTGGCCGATTTCTTTCAACAGCTCCTCCTTAAGTTTACTGATTTCTCGTTCATATGCAGCAATCTGTAAAAACGCCAGTCAATTTTTAGCCTATTTAAACATTTACTCCAATTTATAGAACTCAAGCACTGCAAGAAGTTCATCTTTTCACCAGCAACCAGGTACAAACTCCTCAACTCCACATATCCTACTAAAGTGAGGTATCCTTGGTTAATAGCATAGTGTATTGAACAATCTGAAGATGTCAGTAATAACTTTTCATCTTCAGATAACAAGCTACTTATCCAGATATTATTATTCCAAAGTGATGAACTTTAAACCTTATTTGCAAAAGCCGGCCACTTACATACTTTTAAGTTAAGTTGTTGATTTTGAAGTATTTCAGAGCATTGTTGTTTTTTTACCTTGTGCTGCAGATTGCAGCTGTACTCGTCTGACTTTCTGATCTGCTCCTCCAGCTGTTTGCATCGCTCGTTCTGACCACACAACCTTTCAGAGAGCACCTCGTTCCTCTGTCTGGCTTTTGTCAGTTGCTTCAAAGTAGCCGGTGATTCCACCTCCACGGACTGTGTGACATACTGGAAGAGATGAAGCGGATCCATTTAAAAATTATTCTAACACCATGAACAAAAAAGATGAGCATAATCTGTTTTGATTTAAAAATAGGCAATTATTTCCCAAAGTGCTTTGGAAGTGATCTTTCACCTTAATAATTGGCTCTTTTCCTCTTTCTTTGTCCAACTCTAGCTGAAGCTCCTTCACTCTGTCCTCTCGTTTCCTCAGTTCTTCTCCTCTTCTCCACTCACTCTTCTCACTCTTTCGCTCCAGTTGTGAAAGCTGCTCGGCCCGTTGTTGCAGTGAGATCTCCAGCTGCTGAACTCTGCTGCGGAGATTCTCATTCTCCTTCGAGTAAACCACAGATTTACAGGAATAAAACACTAGCAAAAACAAACCTGTTCTTCTCGTCATTTGTTTAAACAGAAATGACCTGTGCATCTTACCTTAATGAGCATGGTGTTGGACTGAGATGGGATGGAAGAGACCTGTTGCAAGAGACCTTGTGTAACACTCAAACTCTGTTTTAAGCTCTCGTTCTCTGCTGACAAGCACAGCACTCGCTTCTCTGAATCTGTAGCACCCTGAGGAAACAAATCTAGTCTTAATGAAGACAGTGGAAACCAAAAAATGGTTTGATATTCTCCAGTTAGTTATTTAAAATATAATCAAAAGTTCTACAAGTCTTTGCACTTGCGGTGGTTTGTCTAAAATGTATCTGAAGCATCAAGCCGGAAAAGATCCAAAATCTACATTTTGGAAGTTTTATACAGTGAATGAATATTTATCCCCATCAAAAACATGCCTGAGGTGGTTTCTATTTAATTCATGTATACAGTATTTAAGCAATTTGCAAACTCTTCCATCCCGTAATTGGTTACTATTTGAATGCCAAGTTCTTCTTGGCCACAGATTTTGTTCTCCATCACATTTTTATATAAACAGGAAGAGGTTTTGCAGAAGCAGTACATGTGCTATTTTACAATAGGGAATATCATTTTATATAAATGCACCAACTAGGAAAATAAACGAATAAGTGGACTTATGCTAACTTGATGTGCTGCATTTGCAGTCTCAAACAAAATTTACACTGTGTAGTGCACACACCCAGGGAGCAGTATTTAATTAGGAGTGAGAGAGGGGAGAGATTACAATGTCAAAAACATAAGTGAAACTGAATAAATATATTTTTTCTGGCAAATTTTACATTTTGTAACATGCTTATCTACAGAAGCTACGAAATATAAATTATTACCCCACAAAGCCCAGTACCTTCCTTTTTAAATCAATAGTTCATCAGACTTACAGTAGCCGTTCTCAACCTGGACAGCTCCTCTTCTCGCTCCTCTATGCAGCTTTTGAGCTCATCGATCTATAAAAAGGCAAACAATAAAACACCTGTTATTTTGTTTCATAAGATTTTCTCCATTGATTGTGGATTGAAGTTAAATTAGCAAACTGACACAATTAAAAAAAAAAACTTAATGTGTGTTTGATACGTAACAAGAAACCACCTCCAACCTTCTGTAAAGAAACTACCTGTTGTTGAAATGTTTGCACACGTGAGTGTCTGTCTTTTTCTTTCTGTTCCAGCTCAGAGTGTAGAAGACGAAGTTCTCTTCTTAGTTTGCTCCTCTCTCCCTGAAGTCCACACAGCGACTCCACCAACTTGTGAACTCCAGTTTGAATCATTCCATCACCACCAGACTCACCTGTGGGGACAAAATATAAAAACATTATACTCTAACAACACTCTGAAAGCAGTCAGTGACATAACCTCTACCATTTTCTCACATCTTTAGAACTCGGTCCCTTTAGATTAATCAAAAATAGCTCAAGTTAAAAAAAATTCTTTCTTTGACCTATATAAAGATTTTTTTTCTTATTTTTAGAATCTTTTTTACGGCACACTTAAAATTCCATGTGCGTATATAATATTAATGACCATTAAAAAGCACTGAAGCACTTACACACTTGAGGCGCTTTGCTCTGCTGTTGGTTTAACATTATTGTGCATGTTTTTCAGCATAATGAAACTCATCACGTGCACATTTTGGATTCACATCATCAAACCTCCTTTGACTCCAGTTCTAATCTGAGCTGCATTACTAACTAGATTTACTAAGCAGTGCTGATTGTATCCTCACAGCATGTCGAGAATGCAGGTGTGAGTCAAACCTCCACTGAGGCATTCATAACAAAATCTTTCCTTCAAAAATAAAAGAAAAAACAAAAAGATTTAGAGTAGATGGAGTCCAAGCTCTCTCCCTCAAACTCTAAAAAAAAAAAATCAGCCCAGCAAAGTCACGAATTAATGAAGCACCTTGTCACTCATTTTGTACCTTTTCACCTCAGAAACAAATATTTACCCTTCGTACATTTGAAAGGTCAACCAAACATCAATTTCAGGCTATTTTTACTGTAACACTTTTACACGTGCCGCCCAGCATGTGCCAGACCTTGTAAGTACATCTGCAACACATAGCACATCACTAACACGCATGTTTTATTCATTCTAGTCAGACATAGAGTCACTACCATCTTACCAAAGTCTCCCCTCATACACTTGTGTATCTCTAACTAGTAATTAATTAGTAAAGACTCAGATCTTCTACTTTAAATGTTTTCTGATTACGTAACGTGCATGATCAGGAAGTTATCTTGTACTTATGATTAAATATAGATACACATATCTCTACATTGGCAGATTCATCTAGGGCTGCATCTGTCTTGATACGGTCAGGGATCTGGATGTGGTCTCAAAGGAGCTATAAAAAAAACTCAGTATAAATCAGAGTGATGCTGTTGGTGGTTTCTGGTCTGATGTTAAAGACCATCTGGAGTCCAATTAGAAATACAGCAGTTACAGACATCTAAAGCACAGAGCTCTATAGCCACTGCACAGGATTTGTCTGGTCATTGTAATTTTATTTAAACTAAACCATGTGAAAACCTTGCAAATTAAATCTGTTTCTTCTGGGTGTCGACAAAATGGGACAAAGTGTTCCGACTTAAAGAAACGAAAAGACTGAGGGTTGTATCAAATTATAATGTACATGATAGGCCATCATCTGTCTGGTATTTTTAATAAAAACAATTGAATTCTTCTTTTTAATATTTCATCTCGATATGGATTATTTAAATAAACTGACTGTTTCTGTTTCGTATCTGTTCTGTTTTCACCAAATCCTTCTGGTCTTCTGCTGACATACTAAGTACAAAGATCAGCATTTCATTTTTGATACTTCTTTGTTATTTCCTAAAATAAATCAGGTCATAGACTTAGGTGCAATATGAAACCATCTCTTTTCACACTAACCAGACACAGTGAAACTCCAAGCCCATTCTTCTGAGTGCTTCACCTCACATTCATCATGAAAATGAAAAATCAATCACATTGCACCTTTTTTTTCCACTTCCCCCATTGTCACACCTATTTTCTGCCTCCCTCTCATCAATCACTCTTCTACTTCCTCACCCTCGCTCAGTGTGCTCTCCTGCTGCCCGATGGCCCCCTCCAGGTCGTTTATGATGCTGTTCTTGTCCCGCAAGCGCTGGCGATAGGAGGCCCGGAGAGCTTTCATCTGGCGTCTGTGCTGAACACGGTGCCTCTTCAGTTGGACTCTGTATTGGTCGGCTTGCTGCTGCAGCTGCTGGAAATGGGAGTACTGCTCCAGAAAGCTCAGCAAGTGGGACATCACAGCCACCAAGGGGGAGTCAGCCAACTGTTTGTTATAGACGCACACGCACAAAAACAGAGAAAAATACAACTAAGTACTGAATGCGAAGGACTAAAGCAGAGTGTCTATTTAGAGGATCTGGCATTTATTTTGCTTTACTGCCTCAGGGGGTACACGGTGTGTTACCTTTCCTGCTGTTTCCAGCTGAACCTGAGACGCTCTCCTCTTTTCTGACTCCTGCTTAAAAGTCAAAAAGGCAGCCAGAGGAGTGCATGCTGGGATATTCGAGGCATCATCCTCCTCTTCATCACTCAGCTCATCTGTGTCACTGCCACTACCTGGGTCATGTCACAAAACCAGGAAATTAGAAAATACCAAATATTTGTCATCATCTTGTGGATCAGTTCAAATCACTTACTTGATTCACTCAATTGAGCACAAGCTTTTTTCTTCAATCTGGGGGTGTGTCCATCTTTCCTCCTGATCCCTGTTTCCATGGAAACAGAACTTGATCCCTGAGAACAGCATCATATTTGAGGGTCAGATAGTGAGATACACAGATATAAAAAGAAAAGATACATTATAAACATAGACGTGCGCACAAACCAAAATGCATGCAACAAAGAAATTGATGTTTCCAAAAGACGAAGAACAAAAAAAACATGAATCCCTAAAAATGAACAGGATATGGATAGACATACATCTGAGGAAGCTCCACATGCGCCTTCTAATGCTTCCTCCTCCTCTTTCTTAAAGACAGTGTAGAAGATGTAGACTAAAAGAGAGTAAAAGGCGTACATCCTTACGCCATCCAAGAGCCCCTGTAAATGACAAATGAGCCCACCGATTACATTCACCTCTAAAATGCAAGAAAGAAATTTCATTTCTTTACCTGATGTTACCCTATTAAGAACATACAGTTGCAAAGGGTTGTACTATAATGGGTAAAACATGTCATCAGTAGTCTTCCAGACTAAGGGTTTCTTTCAGCCACTCTATTCTAAATTGTAAAATTCCTCACAATTTTTACCTCATTGAATATTTTTTTCTTCGTTGGTTAAGGAACCGTGTTGGTCCAGCCATTTGTATTCCAATGTCACACTCCATTAGTGATGCCGATTCCAATTATTCCTTTGCAGTCTTTTGCTCTTGGATCCAACATATTTTTGCACTGTGCACCTCCTCTGTGGCTCTTTTTCATCCTCTCTCCTCCCCTCTCTCCTCCTCTTTTTCTTCTCACTCTGTTCCATCTACAGGCTGCATCTGCAGGGAGCATGCTCAGTGCAGCTCCTTCCTCTGCTGCAGTAGGTGAAGAACAGATGCAAAAAGATGGAGAAAGCTGGGAGAGGGTAAACAGAGGCTGATCCAATGGTTAGTGTATGAGGAGCTCAATGACTGCCATATGTATAGCAGTGCTTTAAAAAAAAAAAAAGAAGACAACATGATAGAAAACGCAAGTTAGAAAAATATCAAGTTATTGAAAATGTTGATCAATACAAAATGAAAATGAGCCTTTTTTTATTTTTGGTATATTTTTGGTTTGTAAGCTTGTTCATTTCTCCTCTAAGTGAATACTAAAATGTTTTTAATCTCAATTTTTTAAAAAACTTTGACATTGTTAACATAAAAAATCTTAAGTACAAAGTAAAACGTAAAAATATAAATGAATATTATTAGAGTTGTGAAGTTCGTTTAAGCTATTTGAATATTCAGGGTTTGCAAACTGTAAAATGAATACTAAATTGCTTGATATGATGCAGAGTATTACGATTGCATTCAATTAAAAGTTTGATCAAGAAAATGTGCAAAGACCAGGCTAGCCTTTTAACAACTCATAACTGCAATTGTACTGCAGTGAAGCATTTTCTCACCTTCAAATCCTAAGAGACGATCTGCAGCTTCTACTTCAAATTATCTGTGAAAATATTGCAGGGACATTAGTGGGAACAAAGAACGAGTGACTGACAAGTTAACTGTTTAGATACATAAATATTTATTAAATGTTTAATGAACCATCGAACCACAAATTTGGAAAATCAGTTACAATAAAATGAAAACTCTGTCACTGTAACCACTGCAGATGTTGTTACAGCAATACTGCTGAGCCTGGAGAATATTTATCAGGACCAAAAACAGGAGTAATTTCTTTCTCTCAATCCAAAGAACAAACATTCTGGATTTTGAGTAACCTTGATAAGACAGAAACATTACAAAGAAATATAAATCATACAACAGGAACATTTTTATAAATAATACAATTTATCAGCAAACATTTCAAAATATAAAAACATTTTGAGTGGTTTTGATGTAAAACAGTTTTAATCCCATTCTGTTGCTTTCATTTTAAAAAAAAGTTAATAAAAATAGAAAAAGAAATCCTGAATACACAAATAGCTTTTCAATTCCCAGTTATTTTTCTGTCAGGGCAAAAACTAAGTAACCTACACTTTTTTGCCGTCCCATTTTTCAGTTTGTCAATGACAAAAAGAAAACATTACATTTTAGAGAATTCCGATATAATTTCCTCTCGGTAGAGGTATTTCAAGTGGTCTATAGTTTGGTAAAGATTTAGAAAATTATTTAGTCTCACACTTGGTTTCTTAGCTTTTTTCTATTAGATATATTATTTGACACAAATACTTGCTTTGCAATTAGCAGCTGATAGTATTTTATGAGAGTTTGTTTTGTGCATAAGCATATCTGGTGTAACCCTGAGTTAAACTTAGCATGTAAAAAAAAAAAAAGAAATGGATAAAAAAATTAATGCACTATTTGAGTATTTGGAGAAAATTTTGAATTAGGTTTTTTTTTAACCATAGTGCAACACACGACAAACAAAAAATTAGCTACCATTCCAAAAGAGAATAATAAATTAATAAAAATGGACATTACTCAGGCACTTTATCAATTTGTAAAAACACAGACAGCAATACACACAAACATATATATTGTTATTAAATTAAAAGTCACTATTACTTTCCTCAGACACATCTGAGAGAAACTTTTTGAGTGCTTCTGTGGAAATCAAGCAGCCGATCACTAACATCCCATCTAAAAACCAATGCAGCATTTCTTCGGTAGAAGCTGAAAAGCTTTCTTGAAACAAAGCACTAGATCTAGCTTTTTTATCCATAAGTAAAGGTAAGCTTATAGCCACCCCACCAATGACCCCTAAAGAATTCCCAGCAAACATGCATACAGACATGCAGCAGGACAGACAGGAAAGACCCAGGCATCGAGTCATCAACATAAGAGTCTCATTATAAAGCCAATCTGAGAATGCAAGCAGAAGACAGCCTCCACACAGAAGGATCCTGGATGCAGTATACTCATGGCTGATCCACAAGTAGTCAAAGGACACCAATGTTGGGGCCAGAACTTTCCCAGTCCATTTAACTTCATCTATGAAGGCACTGAAGTGTGAACAGAAAGGATGGATCATTCTGAATGATGCAGCAGCACCAAGTACGAAGAAACCAGCTGAGGGGGCTCTGTGATTCTGCAGGACAGAGGAACACACAAGAGATTATAAAAACAAGTTTAGGCTAAAAAGAAAATGAGGATCTTTCAAACTCCTGATGGTTATAATCCTGAATTATACCTCCACGTACTAAAAGCAACCAGTCTAAAACTATCAATAATTTCAAATAACCATACATGTCAAGACATTCCTCCTGCTTTCCTTATTGGCTTTCACTTGAAAAAAAACGTATTCATCGGTCATTTTGAAAATCTCATAAGATTGCGCACGTGCAGTCAATTTAGAATGCACCAGAGTGACGTAAGGAGAGGTTACTAGTATAGCTCTGACTGCGCTGTAAGGATGGCCGCCTAGAATGTACCAAAATGTGCTTGAAAGCGAGTCATTTTGTATACATTTTAATGTATGACGCGTTGAGGGGGGCGGGGGGGGGGACGGTGGGACGTACATTAATTACAAAACGTCCATATTTGCAAAGTCGTATTTTTATGTTTTAAAATACGACAAAACAGTATACCTTGACGGGTATGAGTGTAAATCTAACTTTTTAAGCTCACTTTTAAAACAGAAAATGTGAAAATAATAATAATATTTTAATTCAGAAAACTTGACATTTAAACGCACCTTAAACAGTTTAAAAGAAGAGTAAAGAGCTGAGAAAGACAGTAATATGTCAGAACAGAATTCCACAAACACTGACACGCTGGACGCCATCGTTACTGCACATACACTATGCAGTTTTCTATATAAAAAACATCAGCAGACTCTTCCCAACAGTCAAAAACTCTTCCCTAAAGAAACAAAGTTTGATCTAATCTTTCTCTTTGCAGATTTTACATTCTGAAAAACTTAAATCTGGAAAAACAACCAGCTTAGTCCAAGCAGTATTTTGGACACTGCGCATGCTCCGCTAGATGCGTTCGTGAACATGTCACTTGAAGGAATAACAACATTTCTTCCAAGTGACATCATGATAACATTACGTTTTTAATATTATATGTTTTTCCTTATAAATTAAAAATTGTAAATAAGTTAAACATACTTTTATTTTATTTAAAGTTGGGTGAAGAAATTACACTGTCATAGGGAAATCACATTTCATCGCTAAGTTGCGCATTCATATATTTTTCCGATTGTTCCTGAAAGCGTCAAGAGTTCGAAAAGCATGGCGGAGTGTTTGACAACATTAACGGAGCAATGGATCCGTGAGAGATTACAACTAAATCATCCGTGTCTCAGTAAGAATCTCTCACATTAACACATACATCTAGTTAAATTAACGCTATTTATCTGGAAAAGTAGAGTTGATTTCTTATTTAAAGTCTGGGATTTCCAGGCCTTATTGAAAATGCTAACCAGAGCTAACAACCCCATACATCCACTATTACTCTGCAAAGTTTTAATAATGCTGTTTATTCCTTTTAAAAAAAAGGTGATGTCCGCTCACTGAGCCTTCCTGGAACACATGTGGAGAAGATCAGACATCTGGGATTCGCTTTGACTAGTTTTATTCGTCTGAAGAGTCTGGATCTGTCTTATAATGCTCTGATCTCTGTGGAGGTTTGTTCATAACATCTCATGTCTTGATGTGTTTTCTTTAATAATGAACAATAAACCTTTTTATTCCAACATTTACTGTATTTTAGAAAACAGAAAAATGCCTTTGGCTCTGATTTCCTTTTAAAATTGTGGCCTAACTTGTTATCTTTTAAATAAAATCTATTTTCTAAATGTACCAAACTAAAATGTATGAATTTGATCAAATTTAGCAATAAAATGTGTTGAATCTGTGTGTAAAAAAGTGTATTTCTACTTTTCAGAATGAGATTTTCGGTACAATTCTTTTAAAAATATTGCTGATTTGCTCTTCTTTTCTGCAGGGACTGCGGCATCTGAAGATGTTGGAGAGGCTCATCCTTTATCAGAACCGAATTCCTTCACTAGAACAGGTCAAAGTGCTGTTTACGCTTCCGGTCTTAAAAGAACTGGACCTAAGGCTCAATCCACTAGGCAAAAACTATCCACAATATCGGCCTTATGTGGTGTACTCCATAACCAGCCTGCGCAAACTTGGTACGTTTATTATACTCAAGTGTCCCTCTTGCACTGAAATATTAGTTTGCATGTAAAGGAGATCTTTTACACCAACCATTTTTTTTTTTAGATGGCTGTTCAGTCAGAGAGACAGAGCGTAAAGCAGCCCTTCTACAGTTCTCTGATTTTCCTTCCCAGGATATGAGCATCTCTCCAAATGCTGCTGAAAGTCAAAGGTACACTAAATGTTAAATGTCATAATCAAAATAAAAGTTTTTTTTTTTGTTTGAAACAACAACCTAGTCAAAAACCTAGTTGTCGCTAATGCGGACTGGAGCCTATCCTGGCTGATTTTAGGCGAGAGGGAGGATACAACCCGAACAGGTCGCCAGTCTGCTGTGGTGCCACACACACAGACGATCATCCGCAAACACTTAACATTCCTAAGGGTAACTTCATAGTAGCCAATACCTAACATGCATGGTTTTGAAGTGTGGGAAGAAACTGGAGTACCTTGAGAAAACCAACGCAGACATGGGGAGAACATGCAAACTCCATACAGAAAGGCCAGTGTTCCAAACCTCGTCCCACCCAGGACTCGAACCCTCGACCTTCTTGCTATGAGGGCATTGTGCCACTGTTCTAACGAGATCTGCGGCCTCATTGGCAGAAGTGAACAACTGGTCGCAGAACCTAAAAATAATACACAATAAATGAATAAAAAACACTTGTACGTTTTAAAATGACAGATTTTTAGTCCAAAATTGCAGAGCAGGTCTGATAAAATGCTAATTCCAATAGAATTATTGGAATTACGCCAGGTCACAGATCTCGATGTTTAGATCATCTGGAAGGGAGAGAATGACGCGTCTGAGGGGGAGAGCGAGGTGGATGACGTGTTGTGGGCATGCGCAAAGGCGCACAGTCTCAGATCTCGACGCTCGCACATCTCGTCAGGACACCGCCCCAACTCACTCAACTTGAAAAAAATGAAAATGATTTTACTAGAATTTGTGATAAGTTTTTTTTTTTTTTTTTAGAATTAACTAACTGGTACTAACTGGTGGCAGGATGTTTTGATTTTTTTTTTTTTTTTTAAATATTGCTCATTTGTAAAATGCCTCTCATTTATTTTTTTAGTTGTATTTTAGTTTTAAGATGAGAGTAACTTTATTTATCTATGGACTGAAATTAATTTCTCAGAGTAGTTCAATTGACAGAAATCCTAAAAAACAAGAATATTTTTGTTGCTAAGTTACATCGAACAAAATAAATTCAGAAGAATACAGTGATATTTTGTCTTCAGTGCAATAATTCCGTTTAACTCAAACCCTCTCATAATCTTTTGCCAGGTTTCATGTCAAATGCAGAAGCAGTGATAGAAGGCTAGCTTCACTTGACCGCTTAACCAAGAGGCTTTCTCTCCCAACTGACTGTGAGGATATAGTGTTAAGATTTGTTGGAGCAAATCAAGACAGTCAAAGTGGAAACATGTCTGACTCTGCAGTGAGAGAATCAGAAGGTAAGATAAAACCCTAATTTTTTTTCATGAAATTGTACAGATTACTTGGCCCAAACAGCTGCAGCGGAAGTGTTGCGAACAACTTTAGTATTTCTTGCGTTTATTATTTTGAGTCTTTTTCTCCTTCTTTCGCCCCATCTGAATCATTTCCTTTTTTTTTTTTTTTTTTTAGATTCAGATTCATTTATCTGAATCATTTCTGAGGGTTTTGCACAGTTCAAAAAAAATGACTGCTGTAAGGGTGTGGAAAATTGGCTCTGCCGTGCCATGCTGGCGGAAGGAAATCTTACCACCTTTTAGATTATTTGTTTATAATAAAAGAGGCACTTTCTTTTGCCTCTGGGTCTCCTCATGGTGGGACATGCCTGAAACACCTCACCAGCGATGCTCAAACCACCCCATCTGGCTTTTCTCGACCCAGATTAGCAACAGCTGTACTCCGGCTTTACCCTCCCCGGATTAGAGCAGGGGACATGGGTCATCCTTCTATTGGACTCACCACTTGCACGAAGGGCCGTAGGGGTTGGGTGAAGGAAGAGATGGGCAGCAGCCGATGGCGGGCACCCTGGCGGTCAGACCCTCGGCTGCGTAAGCTGGGTCTAGGGACGTGGAACAAAAAATAATAATACTAACAAAAACTTTCAAGGCTTCTTTCACAATGAAGTGATTTTACGGTGGTTGAAAAGCTGTCAATGAAAGAAAAACATTGTATTCCAAGCGAGAAAAACATTGGCAATCCGTTTAATTCATTTTAGTGAGTAATTAGTTTCTTAAAGCAAGACTAACATTGTGGGAAGTTTGTCCAAAGTTACAACATGAGCTGCGAGGGTCATTATTATTGCTTGTGAATTTGATTTTTTTTTTTTTTTAATTATTTGTACGTTTAAACATCTGCCTTCTGTTTCAGAAAATTTTACACTACAAAGAAGTTCAACTCCAAAACAAGTAATTTAAAGTTTTATATCAAACAGTATTACTCGCTGTATTCTTTTCTTTTATTAAATATCAATTATCTGCCTTCCAGGAATTCACTAGATCCATCCTCAGACAAACACCTGCGGAAAATGGTAAGTCCTTAATAGTTGACATGCAGACATTTTTTTTTTTACCAAATAGTCCGGTGGTTTTTACAAACAAATGTATATATCAGAAATTATTATTGGTACAGTTTTAAATGTTTTATTTTTTTAGTCAAGGTTCAGCATTTTAATGACAGAAGCAATTGCTTTCCAAATTTTGTTTAATGCAGAAGCATTTTAAAACCACAAGAGGGCGACAAATACTAATTTCTTTTTAAAAACATAAAAATCCATCTAAATCTTTATTTTTGTCATTTTCTAGATAACAATGAGTTCAAACAGCAAGAAATAAATAAATCTCCTGTCAAAGTGAGCTTCATCTCATCCAAAAAGTCTGAAAGATTAAAAGTGTCTTTTGACCCTAATGAGGACAAATATATCCCTGGCCCAGGAAAACAAAAGCAAACAGAACATCCCAAAAAAATCAAATACGCTAGAGGAAATTTTACTCCAAATCCTGGTAAGAAGTGATTTTTTTATTGATTGATTAATTTTTTACTTTTACGTCAACATTTATTCTGAGTTGATTATGTTTTTTCTAAGTTAGCGTATTCTCAAAATTCTTCCTCAGATCAAAGTCAGCAGCATGTTTCCTCATTTATTAATATCCGGCCTCCCAGTCCACTTCATCATGGTTTTAATATATCTAATCCCTCAAACCCCATCCTACATCCTGCAAGACTCAACTACTCCAAATTCAACAAAATAGATGGGAGCACCAGCTTACAGCTGGATGCAGAAAAGCAAAAAAGGGTTTGTGATTAATCTAGTACTAATTTTCAAAGTTATTCACTTGAGGTTGGTTTCTTATCTTAATTTATAGCAGTTTTGAAATTTCCTTCCAGGGTAGCTACAGGAAACCTCTTGAGATGCTTCTCAATCTGGTGGACAAACATTGGAGAGGGGAAAGATCACTGCATCAAAACAACAACTTCCTCTGTGAGTTTGACTTCAGTAGGAGGAGGGTAGTATCTGATTTCAACTTCTCATCCCGTCTATTTGCTGCTCTAGCTCAGGCTGTTCAGATCCTCTCCATGATGGAGAGCGACATTTCCAGTCGAGAGGCCGAGGTCAAAAACTTAAAACGAGATGTTGATGCACTAAACTTTGAAGCCATCGCACGAACGGAAGAACACAAAGCTGAAATGAAAGCCCTCTCCTCCCAGCTATGGGAGGCTCATAAAGCAGCAGTAAGTTATCTGAAGAAAAACAATGAACCTTTAAAAGGCCAGACCTGAACTAATGCACAAGTTATTTTGTACTTTAAACACAGGACAAACTAAATGAGCAGCTAAGGATTGTCTTAGAGGAGAATGTTACTCTACAGAAACAACTCATCAAGTTAGAGCGACAATACCTCCGATCGATGATGAAAAGTTCCCCAGTTGCTCAGATTAGAGGTGGCTTTAAATACAAGAAAGATAGTTGCATGTATAGACAGAATATGGCTCTTTAACTTTTGTATTTTGCTCATTTATAGAGGCTCAGACAGAAGTGGAAGAGCTGAAAAAGGAGATAGAGGGGCTGAAGAGGAAAGTTCAAGAGGCTGAAAGAGACCAGGAATTCTAAGAAATGCTGCAAAACGATCACAGGTAAAAAAAAAAAAAAAAAAGAAGAAACAGGAGACTTGGTTTCCTCGAATCTGCTGGATATACATGCCCACAGCGTAGGCAGAATGATGCAATCTTCTAAAGCAGCTATTTTGTTGGTTGTTTACATGCTTTGTGTGTATCTGTGTTTGTGCTGCAGATCTCTGGCGGCCACCAACAAATTTTGAGCTGAAGGGAATTGCAGGACATTAAAGATGCGTCTGCTCTTGGAGTTGAACGTTAAGATGCATCATGTGCGCACATAATTAAGCAATTTTATGTTTTAAATATTTTTAATACTTATTTATATCACTGCAGTGTACATTTAAAAATGTTGTTTAAATCTTTTTGAGGAAGGGCTTCTTATTTTAAAATAGCATGCACAGCCCGTCTTCATACTGTAAACAATAGATGAGAAAAGCCATTCATCCATGAAACTTTGTGTATAAGAATGTGTCAGGGTTGTTATGTTAAATGATTTTAGGGGGAAAATGAAAAGGTCATAATGTGTTTCCTGGATCTGTAGCAAGATTGTGTCCTTTTTTTTTAGGTCATTTTTTTTCTCCATCTGCTTTGTACACTGTAGTGGAATGAATGCATCAAGTTTGCAGCTGCACAGTGACTTTATTTATACGTCTGCCTCAGGGCTGCGGAGCTGCTGCTGCACTTTCTCTCTCAATGCTGAATTTAGGGCTAGACATACCAGCTAGGAACATGTAGGCTACACAGACGGACTGCTTTGGAGCGAATGCTATGCGGAATGTAATCTTCTTCTTTTGGCATTTCCCTTCAGGGGTCGCCACAGCAAGTCAGTTTCTTCCATCTAACCCTATCTGTTGCATCCTCTTCGGTCACACCAACTATCTTCATGTCTTCCTTCACTGTATCCATGAACCTTCTCTTTGGCCTTCCTCTTGTCGTCTTTCCTGTTGGTTCCAAACCCAGCATCCTTCTTCAAATGTACACTCTCTCTCCTCTGCACATGTCCAAACCATCTCAGTCTGCCCGCTCTGACTTTATCTCCAAAATCTCTAACATGTGCTGTTCCCCTGATATACTCATTTCTAATCCTGTCCATCCTGGTCACTCTTCGAGAGATCCTCAGCATCTTCATCTCTGCTACCGCCATCTCTGTTTCCTGTCTTTTCCTCAGTGCCACTGTCTCTAGACCAAACAGCATGGCCGCTTTCACCACGAGTTTGTACACTTTTCCTTTCATTTTAGCTGCAAATCTTTTGTCACACATCACGCCTGATACTTTGCTCCACTCTTTCCAGCCTGCCTACATAAGCTTCTTCACCTCTTTTCCACACTCCCCATTGCTCTGGACTGTTGAGCCTAACTACTTAAAATCTACCACCTTCTTTATCTCTTCTCCCTGTCTTCATCTTCTCCTTTCGGCATTTCTCTTTTCCCTGTAATGATTAATAATGTTTTACAATAATTATGATATTTATTGATCAAAAGTTACAATTTTTTTAATCTTTTGTTTAATGTTTTTTATTTTCAATAATGCATTATAAATTATGAACACACTTTAATAAGTGTTGAGAACAAGAATAAAAACCACTGCATGCACTGGGGCACAGCAACACATTAAAGGTTATTTGAAAAGAAATAAAAAGACAATTTCGTTCTTTGACATTAAAGGTGCACATTATTTGGCATTAAGCACAGAAAACATACTCAAGCTACCGCAGCAGACACAAACATACGCAAAGAGTTGTTAGTTTTGTATTTACTGCATACGGCTACAGGTAGTGTGTTACACACACAAAACTCATGGAAAAATATTCTACAAACGTTTCATTTGCAGAGTTCCCTTTATCTAATACAATATGTTATTAAATGTTAAATCTGCTTTTTTGTCTGTCAAATTTGTGCTTTGGATGATAGTACCACTTTTAAAAAGATACAAACGAACAGAACAACGTTAGAGGAAAAAGCTCACTATGTACACGTACACGTTTCTACATGGATAAATGATTTCAAGCAATACAAGATTGTACCATGACCCCACAGTTTCATTACTATAGATTTTAGCAAGAAAATTGTAAGTACGTCCAGTAGTTTGTCCTCACAGCAGCCACAGTAGTTATGGTAAGATAGACAAACTAATCTTTATGCTTCGGAATCAGATGCCATAAACATTACATGCACAAAGTACAGCAACACAGAAAAAAGTCAGTGTTTCAAATTAAACAGTGTGGCTAAAATCTTTTTAGAATATCTACATAATCTTACCACAAATATATTAGAAATTTTATGAAAAAAAATCAGATAAGGAAATAATGTCAGAATTCTAGTGAAATACAATCTTGTTCAACTGAGTTTGTTATGGAAAGAGTGAATTTACAAGTTACAGTAATCACTCAAAGTAGGTTTAGAACTGTTAAATTTTTACAACATTTTGCTCAAATGAAGATACTGAAAGGATTCGTAGGTTTGTTTAAAATTCCAAATCATTTCCCTTTTGTTCAGTTTCTTTTTACAATAAAATGAAAAAGTTTAACTGTAAACTTGAAACTTTTAAAACCCAGGTTAAACTCTATGAAAACTTTGTAAGTCAACATAGAATTAATGCCTGATTATTTAGTTTGTAGTTTTAATAAAATTAGCTGTACTTTTTTTTATTTATTTAAACACAAAACGTATCATGTTCAAAGACAAAAGGGCAGATTTTACAAAAAGATTTAGTTTCAGGGACACTGTACTAACAATTGGATCCTAAAATCTCTTTTAAATGGAAACAAGATGACATACAAGTGCAGAAGGCAAATGTAATGAAATTAAAAGGAAAAGTAAAACAAAGAAAGTTGTTGAACTGTACAGCAGTCAGAATGGAAACTGGTTAAATGGACAAAAAAATTGCTAAAAAAAACTTTTGTTACTCGTTGTACTCGTCTCCCACTTCTGCTTTTCTTCTTTGAATAAAAGAAGCTATTGTAACAGAATTTCAGTTTTTATGGCAACGTAGTTTGAGTTATTTCTTCTCTTAAGGTTTTGGCAGTAGCTTGCTAAGAGACAGGAATGTACCAGCTGGTGATGACTTTGTCAAATATTAAATGACTTTGTAAAAATAGATGTAAACAGTTTTCCAGTTCTCACAGAGAGGAACTTAAAAACATCTCTCTTTCACACACGCACACACAAACACACCAAACAGATGGACAGGAAAACATGAAATTCTATTTTTTTTGTGCTTCCTATGGTACTCTTCTAATAGAAAATCATCCTGGTGGTTGATGAAATGTTTGTTTTCTCATCTTTGCCCTCACATCGGTCTGCCCTCAGTGGGCTTATTCACTTTCTTTTCATATGTTCCTCGATGTTTGTATCCAGAGACGTATCCAGACGTGTCCACTATGTCCACTCGCCCCGCCTTTCCTTTCCCACGGCCCGTCTCGTCAAAGCGCTCCTTATGGGATCCTGTAAACTTGGTGGTGTCTGTCAGACGACTGACTGTTGGTGAAGCCACGGCTCTCTGTCAGGAAGTGAGCAAAACACTGCAACTGTAACTTTTTGGGACAAACCCAAACCTTTAAACACACAAGTCAGGACTTACAGTGACTCCTGCAATGACTGGCCCCTTTCCCTCTATTAGCTTAAAGACCTCGGCCTCAGCGTCCTCTTCGGTTTTCTCCTTGTATTTCTTCCTTGCCAGCTCTCCAAGTGCAGCCTTGAATTCATCAAACGTGATGGTGCGACTAGATTTCTTTCTGAAATGAAAGAGAAGGAGGAGCTAATATGTGGGAAAGTAGCTGATACACTTTGTAAAACTACAAAAAATATATCAGAGCTACAAACAAATATCACTTTGGACATATTGGTTGTGCATCTAAGTTATTCAAACTATTTATTTGTCTCGTAATTTGCTTTTTTATTTATTTCTGATGCAGAGTGATGTGTAAAAAAGTCTCTTTCATCAGTTCAGTTTGAAAGAAAAAATATTGTTGAGAAGCATCATGATCATCAGTCCATCTTCATCTGAGAGTGCTCCAGATGTCTGTAACTGGCCTTTAACCCGTTTCACTTCCATGTCAAAAAGTGCTTAGTAACACAAACAAAAACAGCCATTGCTGTGGTGATAAATCATCAAAACAACAGCCTATAAAGCTCCCAGTCTCCCCAGGCAACTTGCTGCTATAGCAACAAGCTACAGCAAACACAAGTTGTTTGGGTTTATTATCAATTTGACTCGTTAAGTGACCAGTTTTGTTTGGGCAATCCTTCAGTGGTGAACATAGGAGAGCTTCATTCCTCTGCATCTGTTCCATGCTGCGTATTGTCAGGGAGGGAACTCGGCTTTCTACCACAGGCTCTGTTCAGAAAAAAATAGTGAGCCTCCTCAGCAGAAATCCCCATGACACATAAAGTTTGCTAAGCACATCAATTGTTGGTTAAGCCATGTAAATAATCACCAAAAGGTGTGGAAAAGGTTAAAAGGACAGCAGTCGTAGGGCATGCAGAACTTGTTTCAGAAGTCAATACCTCAGTAGTGAACCTGATTTTAGTCTGAAGTTCAAAGATTTGAAAAAGAAGATCTGAATAGATCTGATCTGAATATGAGTCTAAGTCACACAAATATGTCCCTGATTGTGATCACTGATAGAAAATACAAAAAAGCTTGGATTTGGAAACTAATTAACAAACCCACATCTGTCATTTATGCAATGCTTTCCTGGCTCTACGCGAAGAAAGAAAATACAGTCATTCAGCCATGAGAATCGCCAGTGCTCATTAGAATGTTTCATTTTTTGTGTGCAAGCCAAGAGCCTTAACACTGATTAAAAGGAAAGTGGTGATGTGCATCAGTCGTCCCCACCCCTCCCACTCAGTTATGCCTGAAGTCAGAAATTACAGGAAAACTAACCCCACCCCCTTCTTTGTAACTCTGTTCTGTGGGTGGTTCTGAATGTACACAGCTTTGCTCCGATTTTACTGTTCCAACCATCCTCTGCACACTCAAGAGCTGTAAACCTGGTTAAAAAAATGGACTTTACAGGACCTTGAATAAATTCTGCAGGGTCTGGATTTAATGTAAACAGTAAGCCCAGAGAAACAACTAAAGGGAGTGTGCAAAGTGCAAAATATGTTTTTTTTCCCCCTCCTTCTCACTTCACTTAAACAGTAAATATACAGTCGGTGGGATTTCTAGTGGTGCACAACTATTAAACAGGATGTAGCCATGTAACCTCAAAACTGTCATCTTGAAATATTTAAGCAAGACTGCCAAGAAAAATTTAAGCAACTATAAACAGTTATCACCATGCCAACAGTGAAGGTGTTGATCCCGCTGACTAAATAAAAGAAGGGGGAAACAGACACGTCTTTGACTTAAATGCACATTCAGTCAAAAGACATCAGTTTTTATTTGTTAAAATGTAGTGACTGTGATTTCTAAAACAGATCAATTGACTAGTGTTTTTTATATTAAAACATTTTTTAGATTTTTGTAAAATTCAGTCATTCATTTTCTGAACTGTGCTTCCCTAACAGGATCGCAGGGGGTTCCAGAGCCTATCCCGGCTGATTCAAGGCGAGAGGCAGGGTCACGGAGCCACACACACACACTCTCATTCATAGTGTGTCAATGATTGAAAAATCTATTCAATCAATAAAAAAATCTCAGGTGAACTTTCTTCATAGTCACTGCATACTTGTTACAAGATGTGATGAATGGCATGAATACTATTTTAGTATTCCAGTGCTATCATGCAGCATAATCCTAATTCATATCCTTCAACAGGACAAAAAGAAATTCAAAGCACCTCTACGCATGAATGGAGTCTCAAAAATAACTGGGTCCTTGTCCTTACACACCGGCTTTACTCTGTGCCACTGCATGCAGCTGCATGTGGTCCACAATGAATGAGCAATAACTCAGTAATGCACTACATTGTACTATAAGAGATGATTCTGAATAGTTTACAGATGCTTATTTCACCTCTACAAATAAAAAGTTCAAATGTAGAATGCTGCGGTCACAGCATATTTTTGGACCGAAAATTACGTAGTAACGGATGAATCAGTCCAGCCTTAGGAAATAGAACATGAGCCATAATGGCCTTTAAAACCAGCTTTCTCTTTGATTAACAGCAAAATTTGTAACAGAGTATATCGTATACTCTGATTTTAATAATAACACATAAGCAAGAATTAATCTATTACTATAATCATGAAACCACAACAGCTACTATTCTTGAACAAGAACTGCAACAATAAGATTTTAACAATTAACGACAGAAGAACCCCTATTCTAATCTTTGAGTTTTGATTAATTTGTTAGTGAAATAAACAACAGCCAATCATCTAAAAAAATTGAACTTTTTCTTACTTGACTTTGCTGAAAACGATGTCTACGTCAGTGAGGGTGATGTTCTTGCCATCAATCACACCACAGTCTTTACAAAGCTTGGACCAGTTCTTGCCGTGCATGTCTTTGCCAGTAGCGCGAGTGTCACCATGGATGGCAAACCGTCGAAATGACTCCTCCAAGGCGGTCAACTCTACTGGTGTGGAGGAACCAACACCACCTTCACTGGTACCATTGGACTCAGTAGAAAGCCTTTTGGATGTTCTGTCTCTGGATTGTTCACTATGCGGTCTTAGTGGGACTGAGCTGATGTTGGGGTGCTTGGCTGTTTGGACCTTAAATACATCCATGTTGTCTCTGCAAGAAATAAACATGCCATCAGCTGTGTGATTTTCCCATTTGTTTGCAAATAAATCAATAACATGCTAGTAAAAATATTGCTAACGCAAAACACTCCTCACAACAGCATAAAGAATTATTTGTTGCCACTTAGACAAAAATTATTTTTAGCACTTTATAAAAAATTTCTACCCTGACACATCAGATTGTTTCTTTTGCAGTTGTCAAAGTAAAATAAATATAAGTGGAGGCATTAGGTTTATTTAAACATTGACATAAGATAGTTTTGACGGTGGGTCACCAGATATCTAATATTGTTATGCAAGACTTGTACTGTATGTACAAGAACTTCTCCAAAGTGTGAATGGTGAATCACACCTTCTAGTTGTGACACAACTTATTAATTCACTCCTGGATTTCTTTTTATGAGCTGACTTTTGTTCAGCAAGGCAAAAGTAGATGCATTGTTATGCTGGTAATGCTTATAAATGAATTCATTTTTTAACATACTTTGACATTGATGAATAAATTAGTTAAATGTGTCTATTCTCAACTGTATTGAAAATAGACAAATCTGAATACATTTTTATTTGCACATAAAAAATTTAATCTGTAGACTTTTGCAAAGTAGACGGCTACGAGAACTTACTTCTGGTCCGTCATGTTTGAGCAGGAATTCCCTTCTTTCTTTAAACTGCCTGGATTAGCTGATTTGTGTTTTCTCTTTGTGCTGTGGAAAAGATGAGAAAATATTCAAAATGATGTGAGCAAATTAAGATTTAAGCGTCAACGTGAGAAATAAAAAAAATACAAATGGAAAAAGAGATGGTAATGCAGCATATTTAAAGAGTTTTTTTCATTTGATATGCTACTTCTAAAAAGGTTTTACAATAAACCGGTAACTAATCTTAAAATAAAATGCTAACTGAATTATTAAGTTAATGCATTATGCACCTTCAGATTTGTAAATGCTGAGAGCAAGTATTGGCAGAAAAAATATAACACATAAAAATATATGATGGGTTTTCATCACCTAATATTATTAGCTTAAATTATTTATCTTATACAGCTCTAGGATAGTTATGACCTGCTTACTACTGTATTGGTCTGCACAGTAACTGATGCAATTAACTATGACAGAATGCTTAAGCCGCACGCACACTTGCAGATGTGCATTTTTAAAACAAGCTAATTCAATTTAAGAATACAAAAAAGTATTCAAAACCAATGTTTCACATGAACATTTTTAAGCTGACCATCAAATTCTTTTTTGCTCATTTCAAAACATTGTAAGTAGCATTTGCTTCTCACTTAATTATTCTTTCTTGCTTTAGGGGATTGACCTCAAAGATAGTTCTCCAAACATTTTATTTTTCATTTGGATCTGAATATAAAATACTCCAGCAATTTTACTTATTAGACCCATTGAAAATATACATAGCAACAAGTGTTGAAAATAAGATAAAAAAAATACAATCTTCAGCATGTTTATAATTTTAAAAATATCGTTGTGTATGCTCACCTTACAGCTGTTCCCATACTCAGCTTGGCATCCTGACAGAAACTATCAGCCAAAAAGAGTCCAAAACAACCAGTTTAACTATTTTAACGACTGCTAAACAGAACCCAAAAGAACAAGATGCAAACCAAAAGGCAGAAATTCTGTTCTCTGTGCAATAGACCATCTGCTCTGTCTAGTAAGGTTTTTACAGCTCCCTCAAGTCGCCAGTAAAGTTGGTTGACTCACCCCCTGTGGTTAAAGCCAAGCGTTTGGTTTCCACGACTGTGTTGCCAGCAATCACTAATGTGACCTCACTGAGAACACTTCATACTTAAATACAAAGCTTCCCATTTCTCGATACAAATTATTGACAATGCATAAAGCCGTTATAATAAGGATGTCAATTCACATAGAAAAGAAGAGATTATTAATCTCCATGAATAATGGCATTCAGAACTATGGACACTGGGCACCTATTGTCCAAAGCAAGTGGCTTCTCTTTGAGCAATGCCCATTACTTCTCACATCCACGCATGGTGACATCGCTGAGTACCACTATTGACAGAAGGAGTGTCTGTCATATGTCATCAAGCACTCATGCCAAGAAAATTAACGTCCCTAAAGCCAAAAAGTATTAGAAATGAAATCAAATAAATTCATTATGTTTATATATAATAACATGTGCATTCTACTTTATAATTTGATACAACAAACTAGACGAAGAGTGAAAAAGCAAAGTTCTAATAAAAACATAGTCAAAAAAGGGTTTTTCCATAAAACAGTTTCAAATCTCATGAATATTATTTTACATGATGAGTTGTCTCCGAGACCTGTCCAGACTCTTAGGAGCGTGCCATCTTTCCCTCTTCTTCCAGTTCCTGCTGGGATTCCCGCTTATGCTGCCAAGTAAAGGAAAACTCAAATAAATTGGAAAAAGTATGTGTTGAGTCTAACACCTCAACAAAAAAAAGTGGGGGCAGATGTTGTAATGAAAAAAAAAAATAGAAGAAGTGGGTGTGGAGGGTGTGTAGATATGTAACAGTAAAAGGAGTTTCTCTTTGTGATTAATTGTTAGATCAGTAGATTATTTACTAGCTGCCTTGGTGCAGAAAAATAAAGAATGAAAATAGTTTGATAAAGATTTGAATACAATCCATTTGGATTGATTGATTTTTAAAGGTTCTGGGTGGACCCCTAGGGAAAAAAATCATCACTATTAATATAGTACGGTAAATACAAGATGAACACAGGTGAAAATTACTTATTCTATCCAGAAATATGCAAATCAATTCAGTTCAATTAAAATGTCATCATGAAAAACACAGTGACTATTTAAAGAATTCAGAAGACAAAACTGACCTAAATTAAATGTAAGATTAGATTTTTACATACAAAACAACATCTTCTGATAAGGGATTCATCCCTGAACAAACCATACTTGATCCAATCAAGCAGCTTGTATTTATTTCACATTGATGTTGCAGATTTAGTGCAGTTTACTGTAGTTACACCATCATTGATTCAAGAGGTCGTGTAGTTTAAAAAAATGCGGCTCACTGTCTATTGTCCTCTGTGCTTTACTCATAGCAGCCAAATTTGAGAGAAACAAAGAAATCTTTTCACTCTCCTCCTACAATTTATTGTCAGTAGTCCTCAATGTAACAAACTTCATCCAGCGACATTATTTATGAAAGGGAGCTCATTACCTCAGATATAAAGGTGCTTCATTCTTTTTTTTATCTAGTCACATTCCTACTCTAATACACAATAAAATCAGACCATCACAGCTACAAATTCAGAACTGTGCTGTTTTCTTTCTGCTCCACTACACGACTCACAAATGAGAAGTCCTTTGGTTAAGAGCAGATCTCCAGAGACAAATCTCTGACTGGATGACAGCATGTTTACATACACTTGCCTTTTGGCAACGCTCTGCACAGATGAGTGCGTAACCATAAATTGACCCATTTTGAACTGCGTCTATTCATAGCAACAATAGACTACCATGACTGGAATGTTCTATGCGTTTCACAAGCTGAAATGCAAGAAAAAAACTGGGGAAAAAAATGGTGGATAGCTGTTAGTTTGGCAGATGGGGTCTAGCTCATGAAATGATGTCACTGTTGTCTGAGAGATGTGTGTGAGTGTTTGATGGAGAGGACAGTCTGCTCTACCGTCATGCCATCACAGTGAGTGTGCATGTGGTGATCCCATCTGCTTTCTATCTTCATTTAATTTTTTTCAAACAGCTGCTGTGGGATGTGAACATGTCGGTCAATCATAGATTTAATACATAGACTTTAGTTTTAATTTGACCCAATGAGACTGCTAATTAGGACTTTGTGAGTTCTGCTTGATCCACAATCAATCTTTATTAGAACAAAAATTGTCATTCAAATATACCAGTTTGAACATCATCATCTTTTTCTCAAAAAGGCCCCAAAAATTAATTGACAAGATTGTCTTAGCTGAAAATAACCTTAGACAAGTTGAATTGAGTTTTATACAGAGCCAAAATTCAAAGCATGATTTCCTTATAAACAAATATCAACTTAATGTCTCATTCCTAATTCTATCAGGCCTCACTTTTAAGCAAAAGAGGGCACGGTATGAGTATGTCAAGCCCTAGTTATAAGGTCATCACCACATTACTTCTGTTAGGATTTATCTCCTCATCAGTCATATCTGTCTGTGCTTTAGACATTCTGACAGCCAGTAGATAGCAGTAACAATTATTGTTGGAAGCTACATGCTAAAACAATAAAGGTAGCATCAATAAAGCCCAGGCATTGAAAATCCAACCTCATATTTAAGAGGAATAATGATTCCTATCTGAGTGTTACTGACACAGTTCAGATGGAATAAGGCCTGTGAGGTCAGTCACAAATTAGCTCTAAACACGATGCAGTTAAAGGATTTTTAGAAAGTTGACACTGCCGTGCAAAATGTGTTGAATAAATAAGACATTTGAAGAGTCATGGAAATACCAACTACCTCACACGAAGAGAAAGAAAGATGAGATTCAAGGCTGCGACTATTCTAAAACACAGAGATCTGGGTAAAAATATATATTTCTTCAGATTTAATGAAAAGATTTTCCATCTCAGGCAGGATTTATTCATTTATATCTTGAAGTGATTTGTTTATAGCACTAAGCAGAGGGTCTATGACTGGTGTAATTACACATTGAGTAGAGAAATCTGGGACAAAGTCAGTGACTGTGTCATCAGCTCAGGCACATATAATTCCACCTATGGGGAGAACAAGCAGAAGAGCCATTCAAAAGAAGAAAAATGCATATGCAATATGAATTACAGCTTGTTTCTAACTGATGTTAGATGCAAATTTTCATTTTAAATAAAAAAAATTGCTTCCAATCTGTCAAAATTGCACAATAAAGTGAACATGTAATTTACCATCATCATGAAAAGGAACACAGAGTACACCATTTGCACACAAATGGTGTACTCATAGCTTCATAGCTTCCTATGAATCTCTTTTCTTTTTTTTCAAGCTGAATTATGTAACCACTAAGACGAACCCAGCAGCTTGGTAGATTGGTTGTAGCTCTAGGCACATTTCTCTGACAATCACTCACACACTCTCACTCTCTGATCCTGACAGGGTTACACACAATTCTTCTTTTATTGAATCTATTTATAAATGATCATCTAAGCACGTTTCATGAGCGAAACGTTACATAAACTTGCAAATGCCAGGTTCACACACGAACCTACGTCATGTGTTTGTTATTGCCATCTCCAAATCCAGCTCTGCCAAAATACAGAAATTGTTGCAAAAACATGCAGAGGTATTCTATATTTGAACGTGCGTGATATTAAAAGACATGCACGAGCATGCAAACAGGAATCAGCTGTTCTGCAAGCAGATCTGCTCTCAACAAAAACACAACACAACATCGATCCTCCAAAAAAAAAAGAAAAAAGACTAAAATGGAACATTTACATACCTGATGATGCAAATCTTTTTAGTTCTTATCAATTTCCCAAATGCATAACTGTGCGTCGAGGAGGTTTTCTGTGTTTCCTCCTCGCCGTCTGTGCTCAAGTAGAAACCCAATGGTTCAATCCTCCCGAGATGCTGAAAAGAAACCCGGCTGCTGATTGGCTGCAGTGTCAGACTAGATGTTTTTTTCTTGTGTCGCTGTTGTTGTTGTTGTACTAACCTGTAGTGATGCCACAAAGCTCAGCAGTGCGCTAGGAATGGAGATGCAGATGTTTGGGAGTTTTTCTGTAATCTATCTCACGATCTTCCAAGGGATGAAATTCATGACAGAGGCGCATTACACAACAATAGGCTATAAATTAACAAGATTGAATCACAATTATTGTTTAAGTGGAATTTTCCGAGGTCCAGTTTGGGATTGGGGCTAAGGGTGACCACATGGAACTGTCCTAAGACACCAGCAATTTTAACCTAACCTTCTCTCTCTAGTGTCCATTGTGGCATTTTGAGGTTTTACATGATCAAAATAATGCCAGACAAGAATGTGTAAAAGACATTATGTGCATATGTATAGATGGTTTAGCTGAAAAGTTGAACAAGTCAAAGAAGAAAAATATTAACTCAGAATGTGACAGTGAAGAATACAGGATTGTACAAACCTAAACTTTCACTTTCATCAGACCTAGGTGAAAGTGTTCTTTTGGAATTTTTTCATTCAATGAAAACAATAATGACAAAGCAAATTTAAATGAAAGATTTTGAATGAAAAAGATCTGAAAGAAGTGTGAACTTTTCCACCATTTCTGAGAGTTCCAGACTTTTTGTCTTGGTGGTTACATAATTTAGTTGAAAAAAAGAAGAGATTTATAGGAGACTCTTTCTGAGTGCACGAATGGATTACTTTATGTTCCTTTTTTTTATTGTAAATTTTATGTGCACTTTGTAATGCCATGCTAACTGATAGGAAGGTATTTTTATTTGAAATGGAAATTTGCCACATTAGTTAGAAATAAGTTCTGAGTCATGGTCCATTAATTTGCTCTTATTCAAGCAATCTGCTTAGCTGGTTACAGGGTCAAAAAGACAGCAGTATAATTTGCTTAAACTTGTTTTCAAATGGATTTACCTACTTTAAAAAAATGTCCACTCAGCTCATTTAGAAATCTACAGAATTTCCTTACAGTGAGAAATATGTTGATTATTAAACATGACAGATAAGCACCCAGATGTAACCACAAGATATGAATGATTTGTCCTCTGAAAGATAAGGCCTGAGTTTCCCCCACATGCATTGTTTTCAACATCTAAACGCCTATTTGGTGAAGGTGGTATTATGCTGTTAGATTTTGGCCCATGTGTTACAATGAACTATCACTGTATTGTAGTCTGTCTGAGATGGAAAATTTAAAAAATGGACCTGAGAATGTGTTTATGAAATGAAGATTTAATTAAATAAGTCTGGCAAGGAAAAGTCCAAAGTTTGTTTTGTGAGTAGAATGCTGTTCCATATGGTCCCCTTACTGTGAATTTCGAAATCATTCACAATATTTCTCACAGTATATTACAATACTGTGTGAACAATTGTAATAAACTGTAATAATTTCCCAGAATACATTGTTTTCCAAGGTGCACTACTGCTTTTATGAGAAACAATATTTTACTGTTGGCTTCTGGACATTTTTTACAGCAGTTTGTCACAGTGCAGTATTGAGGTCTCTCACCTCACTCGGCTCATTTAGGACAGAATTTTTCAGATTATCTGAAAACTGACTGCTATTGTTCATAACCGTGTTGTGTTCTGACAATGTTCTAACATTGGAGTTGGAATAATCTTGACATCCTGGTTTGTTTACTCATGGGTTTTTTTGGGATGTCCTAGACAAGTGAGAGTCAAAAAGGTGCATGTGAGCAAAACTTTACAGTTGCAATTGTTTGTGTTTTGCTCTTTGTGATTAGTCATGATGTTTTTACCCTTTGTTTTTATGTGCACAGTGTATTTGACTTGCATATTCTTGGTCACCCTTGAAAATGAGATGCTGCATCTTAAGGGGTTTTCTATGAAGACATTTCAAATTTAAATCCTACCAGATCAGATTTTTTCTTTTACATTAATTGGAATTCCTAAAACCCAGTGAATCACTATCAAATCTATTTACTATTTCACACAATAAGAGACGTTTGCAAAACCAAGAGGACGTTTTTGACGCCCTAAATATAAACACTTTGCATTTCCATTGGTAACTTGTTACCATGGTTACTTAGCATCTACAGCCCCCTTGTGGCCATCCCTATCTCAAGACGTATGAACAAAAGGCATTAATAGACAATAACACATTATTAATATTTATATCTACACATGAATATGGATAATATATATATATATTTAATAATTACAAATATAAACAAAGAACTGGGACATTTGGCTGCAAAAACAAAGGGCTTGAAATTCTATGAAAAAGTGTACTCTGCCTCTTATCTGCTCTGTGGCTGAAAACCCCTACCTTATTAGAACTTGAATTGGAGAATGTAGTTCAGAAAATTGAAAAATTCATCAAATAAAAAATCTGAGATTGGTATTTGTGTGTACTTTATTATTCAATGTTAAAAATAGGATACAACAGAATCAAAAATACTTTATTTTAAGTTAAGAAATGTACCATGGTTAGAAGTTTTAAGATTTTTTTAAAATACATATGTTTTGGTTATTTTGTTTGATCATTCTGAACAATAAAAATCACAATAGCAATTTATAATGAAGACTGAAACTATCAAAAGGCTCCAGACAGACAAGTAAAAATGTAACAAAGAAACTCGGGAATCCACCAGAAACAGTTCAATGCTCATTGTGAATTTCCCAGAAGTTATAAACATTAAAATCTGCATCAAAGATTCATATGATCATCTCACAACTCTAAAACTGTCATTTTTGTGATTTGATTATCCACAATCATTTTTTGACATATTACTCTGATAACTTGTGTAAAGTACTCCTGAGAGCAAAATATGCTTCCTTTGGAAGCATACACTTTGGAATATACTTCTCTTTGGAAGATTAGTCTTCAGTGTTGTCAGGAACCATAATTGAGCTCGCTGGGGGGTCCTGTGTCACAGGAACAGATTTCTCACCTAAACTCTGAGATGCATCCTCAGCACCAGGCTTCTGGCTTTTGATGTCAACTGCAGACTTTTTTTCTTTAACAGATAAAGTACAAAAAGCTAGTTCTTTCTTACAAACATCAGAAACAGTCATTAGAATCCTTATGATAAACTTAATATAATTTAATTCAGTTAAGTTTTATTTGTATAGCCCAAAAATACCATAATTTTTGTCTCAATGGGCTTCACACTGCAGATTCAGAAGGAAGAAAAAAAAGAAAAAGGAGGAATATATAAACACAAATCTACAGCAAGAAAACTAACAAATGCTAACTAAACAATACTAGCACATTCCTGTCCTTAAACTCTCCTTCACAGTGAGGAAAAACTCCTAAAAAACCCATCAGTGGGAAAAAAATAAGAGACCTCACGGGGATCCACACGAAAGAGAGATAACATGTGTAATTTACACAGGTCTGGAGTCTTGTGAAACAAAAATTAAACAAAAGTCCTGACTTATTTACAGTGTACGTAGATTTTTCTTACCTGGTTGATTTTCAGAGGTACTTTTTGTGGCATAATCTAAATTACTCTCACTGTTTGATGAGTTCTTTACGGTATTTAGCTAAGTAAAACACAAAATATCACAAGTCAGGAAGTTTGAATTAATTTCGACCTGAATCACAGAACCAGAAAAACTTTACCTCTATGCATATGGTCTTTGAAATTTGTCGGGTAAAAGGACCCTCTGATTCAACTTTACAAGACCTGCAGGAAAGTCAGAAAAACAGTCATTAATATTTGAAAAAAAAAGAAGAAAAAAAGATTACACTAGTCAGTCTTCAGCTGAGTTATTACCTGGAACTCAATGACAGAGGTGGTTCATGATTTTTTGATTCTTCTTTTTTCTTTAAAATAAAAAAAAAGTTTTAAATGTAGAAAACTGAGATAAGAACAACAGTAAGAGACACAAGCAACACCTTACCTGTGGATCTTTTCTGTGATGTTTCGCATCCCTTTTTTTTTTAGCTTCAGTGTCACCTTTTTTGGACTTTTTCTTACGCTGTCTCTTCACATATTCATAAGTGCTTATACCTTCATGCACTAAAAAGTAAAATATATATATTTTTAAAATGTGAGCAGTAAAAAAACTGGAAAGAACCAAAGTATTTTGGTGATTGTCTCGCTCACACAAGTAAAGATGTAAGCCAAGCAGATGAGAAAGCAGCACCAGGCACATCATAGTTACCACTGCTGTTGTGATGGTCAATACAAGAAGAGTGACAAAACTTATCTTTGTTGGAGCCAAATGTAAAAACACTAGCCATATTTTGTTGTTCTCGATAGCTTTAAAAAAAAAAACGAGACACATAAAAGACTTGGGTTAAAAAACAAAACAAAATTTGATTTTTGGGTCATTAAAATGAGAAACATGGACGGACGGACGGCAATGACAAAGAGACAGACAGATATAAAGTTTATCAATCTCCTGCAGGAAAAATTCTGGTGTCCAGTAGGAACAACTGCAATTTCCCCATTGTTGGACAAATAAAGGTTTTCTTATTCTTATTCTCAAATCATACAGGCAGTACATACAAATAAATGAAAATACAACAATAACTTTTAAAATATTAAAATATCAGCATTCAACATGGTTGCTACTAACAGTCAATATTATTTTTAACCTGATAAATTAAAGTTACTTACCATCAAACTGTGGTGCTGTTCGTAAACTGCGTGGATTGGAATACAGTTGAATAAGTATATACAATACGATGACAATAATCAAATACACAGAAACGGTAGCTGACACAAGTGCTGAAAAGAAGTACCTGAAAGGAACAGAAACTTGATGTTACCTGGCAAATGTGTTTTTCTTAAAAATTGCCAAAGAAACTGTTTGTTTGTCCTTTAAAAATGAACTTACCAGTAGTTTCTCCCACCTATACAGTTGTTTAGCCACTTGCAATGGTGATCAAAGACATCCACACACTTATTGCAAACAGCACAGTGTTTTACTTTGGGACCCCTAAAAAAATCATATCAACATTAAACTCCATCAAACTTCTTCTTCTTTCGGCATTTACCATCAGGAGTCGCCACAGCAAGTCAGTTTCTTCCATCTAACCCTATCTGCTGCATCCTCTTTGGTCACATTAACTATCTTCATGTCTTCCTTCACTGCGTCCAAGAACCTCCTCTTTGGCCTTCCTCTAGTCCTCTTTCCTGGTGGATCCAAATCCAGCATCATTCTTCCATTGTACTCTCTCTCCTCTGCACATGTCCAAACCATCTCAGTCTGGCCTCTCGGACTTTATCCCCAAAACCTCTAACACGTGCTGTTCCCCTGATGTACTCATTTCTAATCCTGTCCATCCTGGTCACTCTCAAAGAGATCCTCAGCATCGTCATCTCTGCTACCTCCATCTCTGTTTCCTGTCTTTTTCTCAGTGCCACTGTCTCTAGAGTCTAGACCAAACAGCATGGCTGGTCTCACCACAGTTTTGCACACTTTTACTTTAATTTTAGCTGAAACTCTTTTGTCACACATCACACCTGATACGTGTCTCCCCCCGTTCCAGCCTGCCTGCACACACAGATTCTTCACCTATTTTCCACACTCTCCATTGCTCTGGACTGTTGATCCTAAGTACTTAAAATCTTCCACCTTCTTCATCTCTTCTCCCTGTAACCTCACTTTTCCATTTGGATCCCTCTCATTCACACACATGTACTCTGTCTTACTCTGACTAATCTTCATTCCTCTTCTTTCTAGTGCAAACCTCCACCTCTCTGGCTTATCCTCCACCTCTTACCTTCTCTCACGACAGATTACAATGTCATTCTTTCAATATTAAAAACTATTCATTAGGTATGATAACTAGATATAACTGAACTGATTGTTATGTGGTCTGGTCACAGATTAGATTTACAGTAGTTTTTGAGGGCTTATAGGAAGCAAGATTTTATTGGTTGCTTGCAAATGATTGACCTAATTTTACATATTTTTTCTGCTGAATATAGGCTTAATTTGCTCAAATATAACTCGCTGATGAATTTTAAAACATATTAAAATTATTTGGTGCCTTGCAAGGAAGACTAACTTAATGTACTTACAGATGTGTGTGTGTGTGTGTGTGTGTGTGTGTGTGTGTGTGTGTGTGTGTGTGTGTGTGTGTGTGTGTGTGTGTGTGAAAGCCGACCTTTAGAATATTAAGTATGCATAATCTTTAGTGAAATATTTTTACCAGTGCTTTTGATACGTACACTTTAATATCACATAGGACACAATGCTGATCCTGAATCACATGCTGCCGCTTTGTCCTGTCAAAACATGGCAGTGACTTATCATAGGCATTTTTGGCCCTCAGGCTGGCAAGTCCTGGATCTATAGAGACGGCAACAATGTGGGTAATAAAATGTGTAAAAAATGATATTCCTAAAAGCTGTGCAAACAATTAAGGAAAATAGAAATGTTAGAAAAGTACAGTGCAGACACACTTGCTCAATACAAGAGCATTTCATTCCTTGTGTGGTTAAAATAAATGAAGGACATACATAGTCTTTACTGCAGAGAAAGGCTTTAACTAAATTAACTAGTGCATTGACATCATTCAGCATTCAACATGGAACAAAAAGACCCCTGATTCTGTTGTCATGGTTCAATGCAGAACACAGAAAAAGATATAGTCATGTCTGGCAGAGATGGAGCCCATACAAGCAGGACACAACTTAATCTTTGTCTTTTACCACAACAGAACCAGATAAGACAACCCAACCAGCTGTGGCTTTAAGAAACATTTCTCCGCAAGAAAAAAAGGATACAACATATGCTACGTTCTTCCATGGCAGAGGAAGAAGAGGGATGTGGATACCAAAGCTGACAGTGGCAAGGAAGATGTATACCATCCATCCAACCATCTGATAAGTTCGAGGTGGCCAGGACCATCCATTGACTTTTGGACGCCTGGATGAGATCAGCACAGTTTTGCTGCTCCCAGGAGCAGGAGCTGTACGCCTGTCCTTCCAACGGAAGCAGCTCATCTGGACAGTCAGGAGGTTGATCCACACACACCATACAAATAAGTTTTGCTCCACTGATGTGTGACCATTTGCAATGGAAATGAATAAGGAAAATAAATTGGACATACAGACAGTTCATTCATGAAGGCACAACCCAGCTCAGTGGAAAAAATACTTCATTCAGCTGTAAGCAAAACAAAAAGGAATCATTAGTAATGAGAAGTTGATCTTACAGCATGTAAAATTGTAATCATTTGTAAGATATTGATCACAAAAAAATTTATATTTTGTTGTTTTATTTACAAACAAATAACTGTTTAGTAGAAAAATAGCATAGTTTAAATAATTATGTTAAAAAATTGTTAATTAAATAAGCATCTTACCTATTTTGGAGCAAAAACAAGAGCCACAAAAAGCGCTGGTTTTGTTCAACGTTAATTTCCATGTCATGTCGTTGAAGTTAGACGGATATTTAGTTCAAACATTGACATTTGGAAACGCGTTTAGGATCAAAAAGTCGATTAAAAGGCGATGCAATGTCCTTGTTTCTAAGGTTGTGTCAGAAGTTGAAGAATCAACTCAGTCAGCAGGTCCAAGCAGCGCTATAGTAACAGCCACTCTACGCATGCGTACTTCATCTCCTTTAGGAAACAGCTTCTTTATTATACTGAATAACTAAGAATCCATTGCCTTGATTTCAAAGTATTATATTATTTCCCCCTTAGTAATATAAACTGATCCACAATCATTGACCTACTTACTTGTCCCGTTAGGAGAGAAAACAGAAAGGAAATGAAAGCTAAACTTCTTGTTTTCTCAATCAGCTTGTTCCTCTTAACGATGAACTTATAGCCCGACTTTATAATCTAACTTTATTATGGGACGGTTAAAATGGGGAAGTCGAACAGTCTCGTTTATTTAGAGATATGTTCTGTTTTCATGTAAAGTTTTAAATCTTTGTAAAGTTCTGAACTGTAAAGTTTTCATCTTTGTGCCAGCCTGAAACATTGGACATGATCTTTCAAATGAAATTAAACAGAAGCACAAAGTGGAATCAGACTGTCTTTTTTTTGGAGCTAAAAGATGAAAAGCAGTGTAGGGCAATACGCCGGTCCAAGAACACGAACACTTTTATCAGATAAACTTGTTTTCATAGCATTTTAATTATTATTTTTTTACCTTACAATATTTATCCCTCAATGGGGAAATTATTGTATTGCAAAACAGCAGGCAGCCACGAAGGTGCCTATGGTAGGAGTAACTAGAGGGTTAGATGTCTGCTTCAGGGACAATTGACATGGGGTCAGTGGAAATCAAACAAGCTGAAAGAGGTCCAAGAACAGACAATCTACCCACTGAACCAATGCCTCCCCTTGATATGCCAATCCCTTTTATAACTATCTGTCTATTCATTCATCATCCATCTATAAATGAACCATTTCTCAGGCACACGCTAATAAGTACAAACGCAAATATTTATTTTTTTCAGTATTACACAATTACAATACAATATGTACATTTGTTTTCACTCTTAAAAAAATATGATAAACCTGATGTTTCCAAACAGTTTTAAAAGTACCAAAAAAGAAATGATTAGAACAAAATAGCCATGTTTGTGGTCAACTATTTGGTCTGCCCTCCTGCTCCGGAGACTGAAGAAACTCATAAGGATCATGAACCATTTCAGACTGGTCACCAACACCCAAGTGTGATGGGCTGCCTGTGGAGATGAGAAAGAAATACTTTTAGGCTATGCTGTGAAGTAGTTTTAAACAAGAGAAAATAAAGCTTGATCTTTATGCCAAAACCTAAATGGTGTTGGTCCCTTTCTGACGCATTTGAAAGGGATGAAATGTTGGATGAGGGTCTAGAGCAGACTCTATCAACTTGAGCCTCTTGAAACTCTTGTAGAAGTTTATCTGTATCATCAAAATGCTGGTTGCCATCCTCATTGCCTGGCTCTTTCTTAACTGATTTTCCTGCAATAGTAAGAGCATAGTGACAACTTTAGGAAAATATGTGCACATTGAAACAAATAAACAAGCATGGATGGACAGTAAAAGAAAAAATACTAAAAGTAAGAAGTGCAATGTTAATTTTGTCTTGTTTGAATGTCACATTTATCTCTCTTTAAAAAGTAAGGACCAATTTTGGAAGATAAAGAGAATGGTAAAAAAAAAAAAAAAAAATAGAATGGTAGTGTGTTTTGTACAAAAATCAATTTTCATACTGACTGATTCTTTACTGGATTAATAGCATACATATAAATACAGTGCGCTGATAGTAGGTAATCACCTAGTGGGTTCAGCATGGAAATATCCAGCGACATGTCCGGATAACTCTTTAATGACATAAAGTCCAGAACCGAACTGCCTTCTCCCAGCCCAGCACCATCTGACAACTAAAAAAAATATATGCAGGAAAGATTAGAATAACAAGCAAATGAGAACCAACGAAGCCTTTACTTTTATGGTACTTAAAGAGGATACCTGCATATCACAGATGTTGGATTTTGTTTCATCCGTTTTAAGCATCATGTTTCTCTTCTGAAAGATTAGTATATCAAGAAGCATCACAAAAGGACTGAATGATTTCAATAATCATCAAAACTATATATTCCTCACAGATGAGGACACTGTACCTGCCGAATTGGATTTACAGCTTTTGAATGATCGCCTGCTGTCATCTTGTCCAAAAGTCCATCAACCCACCTCTTTGTGACATCACCACAGCCCTTCACAAAGTCCTGTATGCTAAACAAGAATGCATACGTATAAACAAACCACAATAAATACTATTTATTTTAACATGAAACTTTTAAATCAACATAAAAAAAACTGCTGTCCTACCTCAGAGCACACTGCACCCCAGTATCATCTCCATAGGCTGAATAGAGCATGTCTGTCTCATCAGACTGCAGGTCTGGGAAAACTGTGTTCTTCTGGAGGGTTTGAATGTTGTAAGCACTGCTGAGAAAAGTCACTAAAAAAAAGCAAAACAAAATCCGACTTAATAAAAGTCAAACCTGATCTGCAGATTTATGAAAACAGCATCACAGCAAACCTTTATGTCGCCTGTCATCTTTAAAACCCAGTGTTGTTAATCCAGGTAGAAGTTTGTTGGACAGAGAACTCAGGTCCACTTTGTGGATTTCCTCTTCTGCAAAAAAAAATTAAAAATAAAGGAAAATAGTATAATGTAGGGCATTAGAAAAACTAAGAAACTCACAATTAACAATCATTCAGTTGTCTAAAATAAGTTTAATTTATCCAGCATAACAAAATGTCAGTGTTCTAGTGACGTTAGCACATGTCCTAGCAGCAGACCTTCCGCATCGGGATCCAGCTGATTTACAACTGCATACAGAAGAGAGCCGTCGGGTTCTTTACGCAAATAGCCCATCTGAAGATACATAGTAAAAACACAGCAAATTTTACTTCAAAATGTTAGCTTATGTGCAGCTGTTCAAACAAAACAACAAAAAATAAGCTGTTTTCACACAAACGTGTTTAAAGGTGAAAAAACTGATCACTTGGTCAGTTAAAAAAAATAGAGAAAACACAATAAAGAAGAAGATTGTATGGGTTTCTAAAGAAAAGTTGGTAAACCTTGGAATTGGGCATGTATCTGTTAATTCGGTCTCGAGCTTCATCTGCAGAGTGTTCGACCAGTGCCAGGACATGCTCCTCTGCAGTGCTGTCAGTCAAGCTGCAAGCGTTTCCTTCAGGTTCAAACAGGTAGCTAAAATAACAAAACAAACGCTTTTTGAGTTTCGTTTAGTCTTCTGAACTACTTATCCCTAATGCAGTTGCAGAGGGTGCTGGAGCCTATCTTGGATGATTTCAGGCAAGAGATGGGGTACAACCCGAACAAGTCATCAGTATGTTGCGGGGTCACACACTCACAACCATACACACACATTCCTTCCTAGGGGTAATTTCATAGTGGCCAATTAACCTAACATGCATGTTTTTAGAGGGTGGAAGGAAACCGGAGTACCTGGAAAAACCAATGCATACACGGTAGGACATGCAAATTCCACACAGAAAGACCAGTGTTTCAAGACCTGTGCCCACTCTCGGACTCAAACCCCGACCTTCTTGCTGTGAGGCCACTTTGCTAACCACTGTGCTACGTTTTTTGAGTGTTGCACAAAAATTTCAGAGCTTCAGATAAGAAGATCATACTGCTGACCTTTCTAAATACAGATTTATTTTCAGCACAAATAAGTACCTGATGACTTCCTTCATGTCTTTCACTGGTTGTTTTTTCGACTTTTTAGCAGAATCCATGGGGTTAGGAATGGCCTCTGGCAGAGGAAGATCAGCTGTTAAGTCTTCATCACCCAGGATGGCTGCTTGCTGAGTGAAATCCATGTCCTGCATAAAAGACATGCTGCGCTTCAGAGCCAAAAGCCGGTCCTAAACAAAATGAAAAGTACAAAGTAGAATGTTAGGTTCATGAAGTTAACAGATTAATTGACACATTAGAAGATCAATAGAACATATGTGATGAATGAATATGTTCATTCATCCAACAATGACCAAAAAGAAAATTGTAAATACAGACGGAAGAGAAGTGGATGGCTCACCTAAATTTAAATGTCTTATTTTGAAAAACAATATTTTGTTCTATTTAAACTTGTTAATTTTTCTGCATCAAGATGGCAATGGGACACTTTCTAAGTTTTACTTTGATCTAATGAGTGAATAATTCTGTGGATGTTTCTAAATAAAATCTTAGACACTGTTAAACAAAAAAAAATGAACGATAACTTCTACAGTTCAATTAGATAGCACTGATGAGACTTAGTAAATATGTTCATTTTTTCCAATTTTTCATAAGCCTGGGACCCTACCTTACTCATCATCTTGAATCCTGTATGGAGCAGCTTCTTGGCAGCCTTGTAATAGACCGTCTCTGGTCTGTTGTACACCATGGCATTGTCACACATCAGTTTGAAGTCTGCCTGGGGAACAAAAAAAATGGCCACATGGGAAAGCCATAATACTATTTTCTAAAACTCAAATATATGTACCACTTCAACATTTGTTTTCAGATTTAGGATGTTTTGAGAGAAATTCTTACTTTGAATTCTGTTACTGTGTTGTATTCATTGTTTCTTATCCGATCTTTCATGGTGCTGAAGTCCATGGGATGTTTGATGATCGATGAGTAACCGGGAGCAATAGCATCTGTTACTGGAAATGCAAAGAAGCCGTGTGGGTCTTTCCTGAGAAGAAAAAAAAGTAGATCAAACTTTACTTGCGCACATAAAATTGTACATACTCAGAGCCAACTGAAGTTTACTAAAAAATATGAAAATAAACTGTTCCTTTAAGAGAAAAGGTGTGCATTAAATTACTAGTTTGACTAAAATAATCATGTTTTTAAAACATTCATCATGTTCAAAAACATTCTTGACTCGTTCCTTCATCTTCTATTCCGCTTTTGCCAATTGAGGCTGTGGGGAATATTCTTATTTTAAGTCCAAAAAAGGCCATTCTTTCAGTAACAGCGTTACTATTGCATAAACTTACTGTGTGAAGAACTTAAATGAGACAGTTTAAAACCTTGAAGGCCAAGCATCATCTCTCACTGATTCTGTATGTGAGGTTGGAATTAGGCTTGGAAAAAGTTTCCAAGTTTTACATCACATGCTCTTAACGTTAAAGCATTGGTTTTGAGGTAGTAGAAACTCTGAGTTGTAAAGTAAAATTCCTCACCTCTGCAGTTGTCTCAAAAAGTGCTCCAGGAGTTGTTGGCGAGGAGTGGACTCGTTTTCTGCATTCGAAAAGGAAAAAAGAAATTACAACCATATGTTCACACATTTAATGAATAATAATTCAGACCATGTTGATGTGCAGAGATACAAGCTCCTTTACCTTGCTGTGTGCGGCAGGCTCTAACCGGCCGGTCTCCTTGTTGTTCAACCTCCACCTTTACACCAGGATGAAACTCTTCCACATCTGGCTCCACTTCAAGCCGCTCTTTCTTCTTTTTCTTTTCCTCTGGCTGATAAAATAAAACATCTTAAAGATGGTCTGGTTGAGCAATGGGCATAAAATGTAAAGTTAAAAAATCCAGTCATGTGTCCTCACCTCTAATGCAAGAGCTAAACTTTTTGATAATGTGAATGGCTCGACAGGTGTGCCAATACTCGTAGCAGAAGCTGCTGCTGTTTCTGACTCATTCTGCTCACGTTCTCTCTTCTTTCTTCTTTCCTCCTGAGGTGGGACATAATCTGTCAAATAAATTCGCCAAGCATACGTCTAGTATGCACAGTGACATCCTATTTGCATCCTATTTACTAACCTTCCGTCTTCTTCTCTCCTCATCGTCCACATATTTATCCTTATCTTTTTCAGATTTTTTCTTTTTCTTCTTCTTTTTGTCTTTGTGTCTTTCTCGCTCGTGGTCTGACCGGTCATCGTAGTAGCTGGAATCATGACCTGAGCCAGAGAGCTCTGTCACTTCACTCCCTCCAACTTTGAGCTTGATCTTGAGGGGCTTCTCAAGAGCTTTGTCTTCAAAGTCTGCAACAGAGAAATGAAATAAATCTTCAATACACTATTTGAAAATAAATCTATATTATTCCACATATTCATGAGAATTTATTTTAAAACATTAGCTTTTACTGAGGCTGGATTAATTTCTGAAGAGCAACAGATTTAACCTCACAAATTAAACGGCTAGACTAAGTTGTTGTTGAAGTACATTTAAAATAGCAAATTAATATGTAGGTCAATTAGACTGTTTTTAAATGCAGTGGGTAGGGAGCATGAAAAGCTTTGTTGAGTGCTCATACTTTTCTACAAAAAAGTAAAAACTCAAGTTATTTTCAGATAAATAATGAACTATACATTTAAAAGAGAAGACACCAACCCAATGCTGTTAGAAAAAAATTGGAATAAAAATGTATTTTTTGATGCATCCTAACCTTTGACAATATGTGTGTGGTTGTCCTTCAGTTTTTGATCACATAAGGTAATTACTAAGAAAATAGATAAACATAACTTGTGTTTTTGTGGGAGTAATCACGAATAAAAATATGCATAGTAGAGCTAAATAAATATATTTGTTTATGGAGTTTCTTATGTTTTCACAAAGCCTTGGCAAAAAAAAAAAAAAAAAAAATTTCTTACTGTGCCCTGATTACCTGTTCACAGATAATTATTTTGTGGGTTATTCTTACACAGATACAAACTATTTTATTTCATCTTCGTTTTATTTTCCGAGCCGTGGGGGGCGCTGGAGACGATTCCAGCTAATTTTAGGCGAGAGGCAGGGTACACCCCAAGCAAGTCGCCAGTCTGTTGCGGGGCCGCCGCACACAAGCGGCAATTTCACAGTGGCCAATCAACCAAACAAAGCATGTTTTTGGAGGGTGGGAGAAAACCGGAGTATCCGGAGAAAATCCTCGTAAACATGGGGAGAGCATGCAAACTCCACACAGAAAGACCAAATTATGATTGTAACAAAAAATACATTTTAACTTCAAACTTTTTCACGTGCAAAAATGGTCAAATTAACAAAAGAACATAGTTTATTTCAATGCAGTGTTGAAAACAATAAGGTGTCTTACTAAAAGCAAAAACATATTTTGTCTGAGCTGCTTCATCTTCTAGCTAGCTGAGTCAAAAGCTACACAGCTAAAGTTAACAATAAATATGTAAATCAGGTACCACCAACTGTTATCCATTCGGGTTTATGTTTCTTGTGCTTTTTCCCCATTACTCCGATGTGCTTTTGAAGTTTGTTGTTAAATTCTATGCAGCAACGAATGTATGACTATGTTTGCTAACGATGATAGCAAATAAACCCCGGATGTAAAAAGTAAAGCGAAAGGTTGTTTTTCCGGTGTGGTTCAGCCAAACAAAGGCTGTTGCTGTATCGAATTTTGACAAGTAAGGGGCGGTAATGTAACAGTTTGGCTGCAAATGCCAGCTGCAGAAGAAGAAGATGAAGGACAAAACTTAAGTACTTCCGGTGCAGGAAACCTGCGCGCTAAATTTGGTTTGCCACGTCTGTTTTCTGGCACAATCTAACTTCTTGAGAGTTTTTATCCTCAATTTGAAAGTAAGTCCGAAACCGTGAAAGTAAATGAATGGATGTATATGTAATACTAACTCTTAGAATCCTCATACTAACATTAGCCGGTTAGCTAACACAGTGAAATGAGTGAATTTATGAAAGTTTAGAACTGCGTTTGCTTTTTCTTTTTTTTTTAAAGTATCAGTGAACAAATAATGATGGATTATTCTGATCTTAAACAACCAGGTATTAATTAATAATAACAGACCGCTATACAAAGCTGTATTTATCAACAACAACATTGAACAGCCAACTTTTGTTGGTTGTATATATATGTATAAAAATTCCTTTATCACATGTCAATGGGATCCATTATCCTTTTTTTAGTACATTAAGTATCTATTTGTGGGACACAGTTAGTTTAATGGGGGACTGACAGTATTTTTGGTCAGGGATTAAGGGTATGTATATCTATACTTCTAGCATATTCAGAATCAGAATCAGAATATACTTTATTGATCCCACACAGGGGAAATTTGTGTGTCACAGCAACAACTTCCTATCTGCTAAGTGAGTCGTTGTAGAGCCCGATCACGTACGGAAAGAAAGACCTCCGGTAACGAGATGTTCTCGAGCGGAGCTGTCTGAGCCTCTTAGAGAAGGAGCTCCGCTGTTCGTCCAGGAGTGGGTAGAGAGGATGGTCATGGTTTTCCATGATGGACAAAAGTTTGTTCAGTGACCTCCTCTCTACCACTGCCTCAAGTGAGTCCTGTTTGCTGCCAATGACAGAGCCAGCCAGTCTGATTAGTTTATTCAGTCTGTTGGTGTCACTGGCTGCGATGCTGCTCCCCCAGCAGATGACAGAGAAGAACAAGGTGCTGGCCACCACAGACTGGTAGAAGGTCTCCAGGATCTTGCCGCACACATTGAAGGACCTCAGCTTCCTTAGAAAGTAAAGTCGGCTGCAAGTCTTCTTGTACACAGCAGTACTGTTGCTCCTCCAGCTCAGTCTACTGTCGATGGTCACTCCAAGGTATTTGTACTCCTCAACCACCTCCACATCTCTACCCAGAATGCAGAGCGGCTGCAAAGCAGTCCTCCTCCTCTTCCGGAAGTCAATCACCATCTCCCTGGTCTTGTCCACATTGAGGAGCAGGTGATTCTCTCCCGCCCACACCACAAATCCATCCACCACCCTCCTGTACTCCTCCTCCTGCCCACCACTTATACACCCTACAACTGCAGAGTCATCAGAGAATTTCTGTAGGTGGCATGAATCGGAGTTGTGCTGGAAGTCTGAAGTGTACAATGTGAAGAGGAATGGAGAGAGCACCGTGCCCTGTGGGGCTCCCACACCACTTAAAACCACATCAGACCGGACTTTCCCCAGCCGGACGAACTGTGGCCTGTCCGTCAGGTAATCAGTGATCCAGGAGACGGCGGACGCACCAGCACCCATCAGCCGCAGCTTATCACCCAGTAATGAGGGCTGGATGGTGTTAAAGGCACTAGAGAAATCAAAGAAGGTGATTCTCACCATGCCTCCACCGCCATCCAGATGTGAATGAGCTCGCTGCAGCAGATGGATGACAGCGTCGTCAACACCCAGGCGTGGCTGGTAGGCAAACTGCAGGGGGTCCAGAGAGGAATTCACCAGCGGTCTCATGTAGGCTAACACCAGCCTCTCCAGCACTTTCATCACATGAGATGTGAGGGCAACTGGACGGAAATCCTTGAGGTCAGATGAAAATGGTTTCTTGGGTACAGGGACCAGGCACGATGTCTTCCAGAGAAGCGGAACCCTCTCCAGCCTGAGGCTCAGGTTGAAGAGGTGCTGGAGAACCCCACACAGCTGGAGCGCACAGGTCCTCAGGGTATGGGGGTTGATGCCATCTGGGCCGGCTGCTTTGTGCTGGTTTAGCTTCTCCAGCTGTTTCTTCACCTGAAAGGTGGTCACAGTCAAACGGTTGGGTGGGGGGGGTTCAGGCACTAGTCCATTGAATCGCTGAGAAGGAGCAGACGCTGGTAGCAGGTGTGGTGGAGGTAGGGAAGAAGAGGTAGTGGTGGTGGCATTTGTAGAGCTAAACCTGTTGAAGAAGGTATTAAAGTCATTAGCTCTATCTTTGCCACCACTAGTGGGTCTGCTTCTTCCCCCATATCCAGTGATCTTTTTCATTCCGGACCACACCGCCCTCATGTTGTCCTGCTGTAGTTTGGATTCCATTTTATATTTCTTTCCATTCCATTATTATATTATAATATTATAATATTATAATATTATAATATTATAATATTCCATTTTATATTTCATATTCTAACAATTATGTTTTAAATCACTGTTTCAGCACAGCAGTTACTTGTAGCTGTGTTTAAAATAACATTTCATGTGAATGTCCACAGATCCTTCAAAGATGAATGACGAAAAAATGGAGATGGCGAGCCTCCAATATCAAGACACAAATATCACTGTGGAAGTTCATGTCAAATCTGACAGGTAGGGTTTTGGGGAAAGTTGCCATCTGGAGAGCTAGATTTGTTTGTGCCTGTCTTTATGATCTCACTTTCTGGTTTTCCAGCACAGTAAAGAGGTCTGAGGTGAAAATGCATGTTCAGGCTCTTCTGAATCGCCACAGCATGGTTTTTGGAAACTACAAATGGACAGAGTTTGATGACGACTTTCTGCAGAAGAATGTGGAATCTGTAGCAATAGTTGATCTCGAGGAAATGAACACACTGGTCTGATTGTTATTATTAGTCAACAAAAACTTTCTTGATATGTTATTTATTACTGAAAATTATGTCTTTCAATTTGCATAATTTAGACTGTTTTATTATTTTCCAATTAGCCCATGGATTTGAAGAGCTGTTCAGTCTTCATTCACATCTTCTCACTTAATGAGCTTGGACCCAGTCTTCTCGGTTTGGAAGATGTTGACGACCTCTCAGCAGCTAACCACTGGTTGTTGCCTGCAGGTGATAAAGGATACTCAAATTCTGCTTAAAATTATATAAAAAAGACATTTATGTCATGACATCAAATATTGGACAACTCCAATAGTGTTTTGTTTACTTTATCGTCCATTCATCTATTTTAGTGTGTTTTCATATTATTCCGCACAAAATAAATAAATGGAAAATGATCAAGATGTGGAGCTGTTAATACATAACTGCTGGGTGAATGCCATTCTGTTGTAATTTTAAACTATAATGGCTTTCAACTGAAAGAATAGACTGTAATAAAATTGAAATATCTCAAATTTTAAAAATTAAGATATATGCACGATTCCTGATCGAAACAGTTGTTTTGAGACCAAAATCACTTTAATTGGTTAATCCAAGCAGAAGAAATTAAGAGAAATGAGAAATTGTTTTCAATTGACCTACCTGATTAACTAAAGACAAAGGAGGTAGTAAGAAAATGGAAGAAGTAAGAATAAATCTATAAAAACCCTAGAGGCATTCACCCAATTATTTTAATTTGTAAGCAGAGAAGAAATTTTTTTTGCATGTATATCTTTGACAATTTGTAATTCTTAGCTTTGCATATAAATATTATCAAATATGAAAAATCTCTTTTAAAAATGTTGATCTTTTTTGACAGCTGAATTCCATGGAATCTGGGAGAGTCTTGTGTATGAGAATGGAGTTAAAACTAAGGTAGGGAGAGAGAGAGTACAAATTAGAAATTAGAGCTTATCCACACCTTTCTTTGTCTTGATTTGATGTAGTTTTTTCCTCCAGCTCCTGGACTATGTCACCACAACATTATACTTCTCTGAGAAAAATGTAAATCACACCCTCATTTCATGGAATCGAGTGGTGCTTCTTCATGGTAAATATGTTATTTATAGACTATAAAATTGTTTCAGATTACATGTTGGACTGTTTTATTTCTTTGTTTCTGTGTTTGTTCAGGACCTCCGGGCACGGGGAAAACATCACTTTGTAAAGCTCTTGCCCAGAAACTCTCAATCAAATTGTCAAGTCGGTAGGACAACTGACATTTAGAGGAAAAAAAACCTTCAGCTGGGACTAAACCAGTTTTTTTTTCCATTTTCAAACTTTTTATCTCTGCAGATATTCTTATGCTCAATTTGTTGAGATAAACAGCCACAGTTTGTTCTCAAAGTGGTTCTCTGAGGTGCGCCTGGTTTTTGTGATAAATGCTTCTTTGGATTAGTTTTTTAAAATTTTTATAATTATAATTTTTATGTTATGTCTGCATTTTTTTTTGACAGAGTGGGAAGCTGGTTATGAAAATGTTTGAAAAGATTCAACAACTGATTGATGACAAAGATTCACTTGTCTTTGTTTTGATCGATGAGGTAAAATTTGCTCCCTGACAACCAGTGAAGAAGTTTGTCATTTTTTTCTATTTATTGGACTTGTGCACAAGTAATCCTGGAATTAAAACTTCTGTTACGGAGTTGCTTTGTATTGAATAGGTAGAAAGTCTGACAGCAGCAAGGACTGCCTCTCAAGCAGGAACTGAACCCTCTGATGCCATACGTGTGGTTAACGCTGTCCTCACACAGCTGGACCAAATCAAACGGTCAGAAACATTGAGAGAGTCAAATTTGCACACAAGTTTGACAAAATACTCATCTTCAGTCATTTAATCTCCGGTTAACTTTTCAGTTACTCCAATGTGGTCATCCTTACCACTTCCAACGTGACAGGAAAGATTGACCTGGCATTTTTGGACAGAGCTGACATCAAGCAATACATCGGACCTCCATCTGAGAATGGAATCTATAACATCTACCTCTCCTGCCTAGAGGAGCTAATGAAGGTAAAAGTCGGGCAACAATAATTTAGTTCATTAAATTGATTAATTATCTAAAGCAAATGCTTTAATGTTTTTTTTTTTTTTTTTAATTAAAACTTTGGTTTGAGAAAAGAATGCACACTGTCATTCAGCCATACGGCAGTAACACAGTAATTTAGAGGTTTGCAGATATTGTATAAAGAAGCAACTAGACATGTTGTTATTAACAAGTTAAAACTTGAGTGCAAAGACTAAATTTAGTAGTTTACCAAAATACACAATCAATACTAATATTGGGCACTAAACCCTTTCCTGGGCAAGGACCCTGGTCTCGGATTTGGAGGTGCTGATTCCTATCCCAGCCGCTTCACACTTAGCAGCCAATCGGTCTAACGGTTGCTGCTGCTCATGCAGACGGACACATATTTTGGGCTACACATCATCTTTCACAAATGACATAAGGAGAATCCACAGGTCTAAAAATTGTCACTGCAATTTTAAAAAGGCAGAAAAAAAATCTTAATGGACAGGTCTTAATTTTATTTATTTTTTTACTCATCCAGTGCCAGATCATCTACCCGCGGCAGCAGTTATTCGCCATGCATGAGCTCGAAACTATGGGCTTTGCAGAGAGTGAGGTGTCTAAACACAGTCTCACTCTGAGGAAAATCTCTTTGTGAGTATAGCATTTAATAAAAAAAAAATTCTTTTCCCAATGGGACTGATGACTGAAACTATTGGGAACTTTCTGTTTTGTTTTTAGAAGAAGCAAAGGTCTAAGTGGGAGAGCTCTCAGGAAGGTTCCATTTTTGGCCCATGCACTTTTTGTAAAGGTAAGATACCCATACTTTCTAAGATGAAGTGATAACGGGTTTTACTGAATGCTTTTTTTATTTTCTTAAGAAACCATCAGTAAGCCTTGAACAGTTTTTGGAGGCAATGAACTGCGCAGTTGGAAAGCAGTTGGAGGAACAGGAGAACCTGGTGTATGGTTTCTAGAGTTATAAAAGGTTTTGTTGGCTAATGCTAGATATTTTTTTAACTGTTGTTTTAATTCATTTTTACTGATTATACCTTAAAACTTTTTCTTGTATTTTTTTTTATAGTTTTTATGGTTTTGTGTTTTCACAAAAGGTCTGTATATAATTTTGTATTAAATTTCTTATGTTTGTTTTACAACAAGTTAATAAAGGTTTGAGATGTGAACAAGATATAATTTGAAGGATCCATTTGTTGCCATTTCAGATCTACCGACAAATAAATTTATTAAGACTGTAATAAAATTGAGACCTTATGTTGGATATTCACCTGAAATTTGTCTTGCCAATTTGTCAACTATAAAGCAAAATTTAGCAACTCAGTTTTAGCTCATGACATCGATACTTAACTACATGCCTCAATGTAACATCTAACTGAAGCTCATGGGCAGCGGTAAATGTGGTAAAGTTGTAAATAAAAACATAATTGCTCAGTGTGGAGGCCATTTTTTCCAGTCTGTCAAATAAATGAAAACTAAATTATTCAATGTTAAATATTCAAATAAAAGAAATAAAAGCCAGAAATCCAATTAAAAGACTGGAGAAAATTAAACAATAAAATCTATCTTTTGATGGATCCCGAACTTTGACATGTTCTGTGTGTTTTTTTCTTCAGTATTTGATTAACTTGGTTGATTACTAAAAAACACACAAAAAACATGTTTTTGTGGGATTAGTGATTTATAAAAATATACTTAAGCTAAAAAAATTTTTTTATTCATTGAGGTTGTCTAATTCCTTTTTATAAAGCCTTTACAAACAATCATTTTATTTTCTTTGCAGTACCTTTCTCATTTACTCAGATTTAATTTTTTAATATAACACAGAAAATATATAGTTCTTATACAATCTTGATTGATGAAATAATAAAAACCAATAAATAATGTAATTTTTTAACTAACCGGTTCGATGTGTTTTTTTTTTTTTTTTTTTTTTAAGTGTGATTACGTTTACTAACAATGTTAGCAATCAGGCACTGGATGTAGAATCCAATTAGCCCTTGTACTATGATATGAGCCATTTTGACCAATTTCAATTTTTGTTTTAATGAAAGTACTGCTTATCCATGTCTTTTCATCCTACAATTTTGTGAATTTTTCTTATCTTGGGTCATGAACTTAGGTATGAAATTTTAACTCTTCGATGTATAGTACAATGTTTGTGTAGAATTTATAAACAAAGATGATGTTGGTCATTTTGACCCAGACATTTTAATGTGGGTTAATAACTGTTCATATCTAAAAGAAAAATCTTTGTTTAGATTGCCCTGACACCTATGAGCAAGTAGAGGCGGAACATTCTTGTTCTTGTCACTCACTGTTTCTTTTTTTATTTCATTTCTTGGCAAAAATGAACTTCAGAAATTTTACAGTTCAAGAAACTATGGCGCAGATATTCAACTGGGATGGTGAAGAAGAGGAAGAGATTTCATAGGTAGAGGATATTTCAGAGACCGAGGACAATGTTATTGATCCAGATCACCACTTTTCTTCTGATGAAGAGTATGAGAATGAATCCGCCATTGTCTCTCTATAAGATGAAGACCAAGGAATGCAGCAATCATTCTCCACAGAGAATACTTGGGCATCTAAGATGGTAAGATAAACTGGATAACATTACCCCACCAAAGTTAAGGTACACGGTCATCTTCAAATGTCAACAAAATGATTCATGGAGTCATAAGTTTTGCTGTCACATGAGTCAGTGATAATCAATTTGCATTTCAGCTCTTCATAACCCCAATAGAGGAAATAATACCGGACATGATCCATTTGGAGGGAAGATGTGTGTTTAAAAAAAAATGGAAGCTACTAGATCAGACTGAGTTGTATGCTTACATTGGAATTCTGATATAAGCTGGAGTGTACAGGTCAAAAGGAGAAGCAACTGCAAGTCTGTGGAATGAAGAAAATGGAAGGCCAATCTTTCGAGTTGCAATGTCTTTGGAGACATTTCACACAATATCTTGTGTAATCCGGTTTGACAACTGCAACACCAGAACTGCTTGACGTGAAAGAGACAAGCTGCGATCAGAGAGGTATGGGATAGAAATGCTGCAATTGACGAATGTCTTGTTCCATGCAGAGGACACTGTCCATTTCGGCAGTATATGTCAAACAAGCCTGCCAAGTATGGCATCCAATTTTTGGTACCCTGTGATGCCATACCTAGCTATGCATGGAATATGCAAGTATACACTGGAGAGCTACCTGGAGAAGCACCTGAGAAGAATCAGAGGATGTGTGTTGTGCTGCAAATAGTGAAGGGCTGCAAGGTCACAACATCCCATGTGTTAACTTCTTTACATCCTACCGCCTTGGAGAGGAACTTCATAAGAGGAAGCTGACAATGTTGGGAACAGTAAGTAGAAATAATTAAAAACTTTCCAAGGAAATTCTGAGGGTGCAGGACAGTCCTCTACATTCCTCAATGGTTTGCTTTGAGTGAGAAAAAAACAGATGTTTCATACTGCCCAAAGAGAAACAAGAATGTTCTTGTAATGAGCACAGTGCACATTGATGCATCCTCTGAGCGCAAGAGAAGGCAGGAAACCACAAATAATCTTGGACAATAACTTCATCAAAAGGGACGTTGACAACCTGGACACATTCACCGCAACACACAGCTACCAGCACAAGATTGCTCATTGGCCATTGGTGATTTTTTTCAACATTGTGGAAGTGTCTGTGTACAATGCCTATGTCCTCTGGACTAATATCAATCTACAATGTATAGCAGGTGGTGTTTTTTATTGCATGGATTTTATGATTTTATTCTGCATGTTTTGAATGGATTGTATTTTTTAGCATGTTTTAATAGTTTAATCTACTTCACCTGCTACCCATAAGTGATTGGTAGCACTTGTTGGTGCAGGTGCTACCAATAAGGCCACCAATCACAGCCATCTCTACCAAGTGATTGGTAGCAGGTGGCAGATGTCCCTAAGGATTTGATAAGAGGCAGCTGGGGGGGAAGCAAGCAGGAGCAGTGAAGAGACACACTGGGGAACCCTTGTGATGGACTATATAGGTGGCTGCACGGGGATGTGTCAGCCTGCATGCCACTGTGCTGCAAGGGACGACACTCGAAAAAGCGATGGTATTTATATCATCAACCTGAAGAAGACCTGGGAGAAGCTGCTGCTGGCAGCCAGAGCTATTGTTGCTATTGAAAATTCAATAGCAACAATAAATTGAAAATTCAATAGCAACAATGATCCATTAGATCATCAACTAATGGATGATCACACCGGGCCTCGAAAAAAATGGCTGCGGTTCAGACGAGGAGGTTCCAGTAGGCAGCGGTTCCAGTAGGCAGAGGTACAGGCAGGAAGTTCCTGCAGGCAGCAGTCCCGGCAAAGAGTGAGCCCGTTGGCTGCGGACCGGGTCGAGGAGGTGCCCACAGCTGCAAACCATGGCATTGAGTGCCCATGAGTTGCGCCTGGATTTGTGATCGGTCTTATTTAAAGACTGCTATTTATTATATTTTAATAAATAATCTTAAACTGTTTTTATGGTCTGTGCCTCTGCTCTTCCGGTACTCCCTGACCAATCCTGAATCAGTGGTCCGAATACAAATAGAATGCTGGCAAGTTGTTTCAACGTCGAGTTTTTCTGGAACATCTCGACAAAGTACTCAACACTAGGCTGCAGGGTCAATCCAGGCCACTCAAAACCCAGCAGCAGCAACTGTCATTGAAAAAGTCAAGCTCATATCACCAAACCCACCATCAAACAATTGAGTGGATACAGGTGTGAGAAGAAAAAAAAAAGATGTTAAGTCTGTCCTTTCTGAGATGACTAAAAAAGAAGTACCTGTTGTGAGAAATGCAAGAATTACAACTACAGAAAGCTCACAATTACCTTCTACCCAGGTAGAGTGCCTTTTAAAAAAAAAACGGTAGCACTAACCACTTTAAAAGATTAAATCAACTGCAGTTTTAAGCTCACCTCCTTGATGAGGACCTCAGCAACGTCTTTGTGGTTGTTGAGAGCAGCCAGGTGAAGAGCAGAGAAATCGTCCCCCTTTTTTTGCATGCACCAACCATTGAGCACGGGCAAGGATCTTTTCTGTTGCCCTGTAACGTTAAACATTGAAAATAGAGCAAATTAAATGTTTTTGTTTTTTTTTTACAGAGAAGGGTATTGCTTTATAGCTCTTGAACACCTTTCAGGGACTTTATGAGGCCTATACCTACTCAGGGAATCTTAAAATTTTTGATTTTTTTTTTATTATTTTGAATTACTCTATTCATCCCTCACCGGGGAAATTTGTTTGCTGCACTCCTTACACCGCAGCAGGCTGCCCTTCAACGGCGCCAATGGTGGGAGAAGTGGGGGCTAGGTGTCTTCTCCAAGGACCCTAGACGTGCTCTCCGTGGGACGCGAACCCGCGACGTTCCGGTCCGCGGGCGAACGCGCTAACCACGCGGCCACCGTCTCCACCAAAATGAGATAATATACAGTATGTCTTAACATAATCCACAACATAATCCACAATGTATGAAGTCCTTTTAAAGTAATTCGGTAAAGAATTTAAATTTGTGGATTTTTTAAACAGCTAACTTTCTGTTGGAATTACCAAATGGCTTCAAGAGGTCTTTTTGTGGTCTCCTACCGAAGCTCTAACTCTTCCTTCTATTTTGGTGACAATAGGTTTACCTGTGACCTATTGTTTAGGGTGTTTGTGTGTGTCTGTGTGTTATAGAGCATGCTATTGAAATATAATAAAAGTTACTACATTTTTATAAGTTTGTCTTCATCAGCTGGGGTCTCCATTAGGTGGCACTGCAGAAACAAATCACCACGTCCTTACATAAGGCGCGTAAGTCTTTTTTTCTTTCTTGCTTGCTTTTGGCAGTTAAAGCAAAGTTTGATGAGTTTTTGAATACGACCACATTCTCAAAATGTAGAAAACAGGACAAAAAAAGAAAGGTTAATAATAAACACAACAATTAGGTTCTTGAAGCTATCGCTGCTACGGGCCTAACAAGAAAGGTTGTATTTCCGGTGCATGAACCCAGCGCTCAAAATTGGCTTCTTGTGTATCCTTGTATTTTCTAACGACGTGATTAGTCATCTATTATCAATTTGTTAGTAAGTCTCTTTTTTTAACTGTGGAAGTAAATGAATGGAATTTTTTTTCTACCGCTAACTTTTAAAATCTTGATGCTAATGATAGCTGGTTAGCTTAAACAGTGAAACGTGTGACGCTAGTTTAGCACCCCTTTTACTTAGTTTTTAACGTATAAGTGAACAAATTATAATGGATTTATCTAATACGGATAGAATATAAAAAAGAAAAAAAATACTATAGGAAAAAATAATCATATACTCAACGTAGGAGATATTGTGTATGAATAAATCAGTATTTTATAGGAATTCAATTGATTTATTGCTCCCCACGTGTGCATATCAGGGTTAAAATATGTAACCCCAACCCTGTCTTATTTACAAATTAACTGATTCGTAATCTTTCGTGCTGTCTTGCAATCAAAGAAAAGATTCTATTTCTGAACCAAAGAGTAGCATCAAGCTAAATGTAGGCCCACCGCCATCATGGATAAAAACCGCCACAATGGCAGGTGACTTGTAAGCACATGAGATCCCCGTGTCTGTACTTGGAGCTTGTTATTTAGAAGTTACATATAGTCACACCTTTAGCCACTTCTTATTTTTAATGAAAGTTGGATGTTATAAATCACTGATTCAGTGGTGGTGTTAAAAACATTTCATGTGAATGTCCACAGATCCTTCAACAATGAATGCTAAAAAAATGGCGATGTCAAGCCTCCAAAATATCACTGTGGAAGTTCATGTTAAATCTGACAGGTAGGGTTTTTGGTAAAGTTGCCATCAGGGGGGTAAGTTTGCTTGTGCCTGTCTTTATGATCTCACTTTCTGGTTTTCCAGCACAGTAAAGAGGTCTGAGGTGAAAATGCATGTTCGGGCTCTTCTGAATCACCACAGCATGGTTTTTGGAAACTACAAATGGACAGAGTTTGATGATGGTTTTCTGCAGAAAAATGTGGAATCTGTAGCAATAGTTGATCTCGAGGAAATGATCACACTGGTCTGAATATAATTACTATTCCACGAGAATTATTTTGAGACAATGTTATTGATTATTGGAGTTTTTGTCTTTCAATTTGCATATTTTGGCAACAATTTTATTTGCTTTATTATTTTCCAATTAGCCCATGGACTTCAAGAGCTGCTCAGTCTCCATTAAAATCTTCTCACTTAATGAAAATCGACCCAGTATGCTCAGTTTGGAAGAGAATGAAGACTTCTCAGCAGCAAAAAAGTGGTTGCTGCCAGCAGGTGAAAAAGTAGACTCTCACAAATTCTGCTTAAAACTTAAAAAATTAACAAAAAAAACTTCATACTGTGGACATATATCCAAAAGTGTTTTCTTTACTTTATTACCAATTCATCCTTTTTATTGTGTTTTGTTAATATTTTGAAGATTTGGGGTAAAATATAGGGTTTTGAGTTTTTAGCAAAGAAAGAGCAAAACATTCATTTCTATTGTACACATTTGGTAATTTGTTATCCTTATCTTTGCACATAAGTATGGTGAAATGTGAAAAATCTCTTTAAAATGTTGAACTTTTTATACAGTTGAATTCCATGGAATCTGGGAGAGTCTAGTGTATGAGAGTGGAGTTAAAACTAAGGTAGGGAGAGAGAGTAAAAAATAAACTAAAAATTCGAGCTAATCCTCACATTTCTTTATCTTGATTTGATCTACTTTTTTCCTCCAGCTCCTGGACTATGTCACCACATCAATGCATTTCTCCGAAAAAGAAGTCAATCACAAGCTCATTTCATGGAATCGAGTGGTGCTTCTTCATGGTAAACATGTTATTTCTACACTATGAGATTGTTTCAGATTACATGTTGGACTGTTTTATTTCTTTGTTTCTGTGTTTGTTCAGGACCTCCGGGCACGGGGAAAACATCACTCTGTAAAGCTCTTGCCCAGAAACTCTCAATCAAATTGTCAAGTCGGTAGGACAACTGACATTTAGAGGAAAAAAAACCTTCAGCTGGGACTAAACCAGTTTTTTTTTCCATTTTCAAACTTTTTTATCTCTCTGCAGATATTCTTATGCTCAATTTGTTGAGATAAACAGCCACAGTTTGTTCTCAAAGTGGTTCTCTGAGGTGCGCCTGGTTTTTGTGATAAATGCTTCTTTGGATTACCAAAATTTCACGGCCATAAGTCGCACCTAAAAGTCTCAAATATCTTCAGAATGAGCGGTGCGCCATATCGTGCAGTGCGCCCTATCTGATTTGTGATTTGCGGACGTATTAGAGAACCATCAGGCGGACGCAGTTGAAAACATGAGAATGTTAAAGGGGGAAGTGTGGGCGTGGATTATGTATAAAAGAACAGGTATGTGCTTTATGCAGAACATTGCTGTTTTAACAACACTGAAAATGGAAAAGAGACGTGCTTATGATGCTCAGTTTAAACTGATTGCAATCAGCTGTGCCGGGCGAGTTACGCCACAGTTCGCCAGTGGATTGTATATGCTTGGGCTAACGTGTCTGCTGGCACTGTTATCCGAGCTTTCCCAAAAGCAGGCATCATTTCCGAGGAGCTGCACGGTTCAGAAAGTGACTCTGACAGCGCGGAAAGTGAACCTGCGAGGTTGGATTTAGCGCAGCTGTTAGATTCCAAAACAGGATGAGGACTTGGATGGATTTGATAAATGACTTTATGACGACTGTAACTAATATTTTAATAAAACCAACCAAACTCAGTTTTACTCCCGATCTATTTTTAAATACGCACGTGTGTCTATGTGTATGTGTGTGTGTTGTTGTAAGGCGGACTTACGTAGTAGAGGATATGTATATAAAACCCGCGCCGTATCATCAGGTGCGCCTTATGTGTGTGTTAAATATAGAGCACGCAAAATTTGGACTACGCCTTTTAATACGGTGCGCCCTATGGTTGTGAAAATACGGTAGTTTTTAAAAAAACTCCTGATGTCATTTTTATGTTATGTCTGCATTTTTTTGACAGAGTGGGAAGCTGGTTATGAAAATGTTTGAAAAGATTCAACAACTGATTGATGACAAAGACGCACTTGTCTTTGTTTTGATCGATGAGGTAAAATTTGCTCCCCGACAACCAGTGAAGAAGTTTGTCATTTTTTCTATTTAAAATATCTTGTAATCCTTGAATTAAAATATCTCTTATGGATCCGTTTTGTGATGAATAGGTAGAAAGTCTGACAGCAGCAAGGACAGCCTCCCAAGCAGGAACTGAACCCTCTGATGCCATACGTGTGGTTAACGCTGTCCTCACACAGCTGGACCAAATCAAACGGTCAGAAACATTGAGAGAGTCAAATTTGCACACAAGTTTGACAAAATACTCTACTTCAGTCATTTAATTTCTGGTTAACTTTTCAGTTTCTCCAATGTGGTCATCCTTACCACTTCCAACGTGACAGGAAAGATTGACCTGGCATTTTTGGACAGAGCTGACATCAAGCAATACATCGGACCTCCATCTGAGAATGGAATCTATAACATCTACCTCTCCTGCCTGGAGGAGCTAATGAAGGTTAAAGACAGGCAGTAATATTTTAGTTCATTACATTGATTCGTTATCCAAATGCCTAATGTATTCTTTTAAAACTTTGGTTTCAGTTCAGTAGTTTACCAAAATACACAATCAATACTAATTTGCTCAAGAACATTGAGCTACGTTCGGCGGTAGCTCATTTCGGCTGTGTGTGTCCGCAACATTGTTTTTCCGGTTACCACCCACAGCTAGTGACCATAGATGGGTGTGGGAATGTAGATCGACTTGTAAATCGTGAGCTTTGCAGCTCAGCTCTTTCTTTAACACGACAATGCCGCACCGATTGATCTGTTGATCGACCTCAGTGTCCCTTCCCCTTTCACAATCAAGACCCTGAAATACTCAAACTCCTCCACTTTGGGCAGGACTCTGTCCCTGACCTGCATGGGGCATTCCACCCTTTTCCCGGCTAGGCCCATGGTCTCGGATTTGGAGGCGCTGAATCCCATCCTGGCTGCTTCACACTTGGCAGCCAATCGATCTAATGGTTACTGCCACTCATGCAGATGGAGACATACACAAATCAAAATAGATATAAATAATGTGAAAAAATAATAATTATTTGCCACCGAAAGGTTACAGAAGTTTGTGTTCGATATGACAACATCATCGTTCACAAATCACATAAGTAGACAGGTTTGAACAAAAAAAACCCAAATTGAATTGTCTCTGCAATTTTAAAAACAAAGAAAAAACTAAAAAAATCTAAATGAACAGGTTTTGATTTTATTCTTTTATTGACACATCCAGTGCCAGATCATCTACCCGCGGCAGCAGTTATTCGCCATGCATGAGCTTGAAACTATGAACTATGCAGAGAGTGAGGTGTCTAAACATAGTCTCACTCTGAGGAAAATCTCTTTGTGAGTATACAGTTTAGAAAAACAAAATCTTTTCACAGTAGAATTGATGACTGAAACTAGTGGGAACCTTCTGTTTTGTTTTTAGAAGGAGCAAAGGTCTAAGTGGAAGAGCTCTCAGGAGGCTTCCATTTTTGGCCCATGCACTCTTTGTAAAGGTAAGAGACCCCTACTTTGTAAGATGAAGTAATAATGGGTTTTACTAAATGCTTTTTTTAAAATTGTCTTAAGAAACCATCAGTGAGCCTTGAACAGTTTTTGGAGGCGATGAACTGCGCTGTTGGACATCAGTTGGAGGAACAGGAGAACCTGGTGTATGGTTTCTAGAGTTATAAAAGGTTTTGTTGGCTAATGCCAGATTTTTTGTGACAGTTGTTTTAATTAATTCTTACTGTTTATATCCTAAAACTTTTTCTTGTCATTTCTATAGTGTTTATGGTTTTGTGTGTTCACAAAGTTTCCGTATATACTGTAAGTCCGTATTAAGTTTATTATATTTGTTTTTCAACAAGTTAATAAAGGTTGGAATACATTTGTTGCCATTTCAGTTTTACTGAAAAATGAATTTACTGTAATGACTGTAATGGAATTGAGACCTTCATATGTTGGATATTCACCTAAAAGTTATCTTGCCAATTTTCATCTATAAAGCAATTAGCAAACATCTAGCAACTCAGTTTTAGCTCATGACATCGATACTTCAATATAACATCAAACAGAAGATGATGGGCAGCGGTAAACGTGGTAAAGTTGTAAATAAAAACATAATCGCTCAGTCTGGAGACCATTTTCTTCCAGTCTGTCAAATAAGTAAAACCTCAATTATTCGATGGTAAATATTCAAATAAAAGACAGAAACCCAATTAAAAGACTGGAGAAAGTTAAAACAATAAAATTTATCTTTCGATGGATCCCAAACCTTGACATTATCTGCGTGTGGTTTTTCTTCAGTAATTGAATAATTAAAAACATACAAAAAACGTGTTTATGTGGGATTAGTGATTTATAAAAAAAATACACTCAATCGAGCTACAAAATTTTTTTGTTTATTGAGCTTGTATATTTTTTTTTTAATTGAATTGAATTGAAGAATACTTTATCAATCCCCCAAGGGAAATTTTCACAAAGCCTTTACAATTTTTTTTTTTTGCAGTGCCTTTATCATTTGTTCTGATTTAATTTTTTAAATATTACACAGAAAATAGACCATTCTTTAACAATCTTGATTGATCAGATAGTAATAACCAATAACTACTGTAGTTTTTAACTAAACGGTTCAATTTTATTTTACCAAAGTGCGATTGTGTTTACTTACACTGTTAGCAATCAAGCACCGGGTATGGAATCCAATTAGAGCTAACAACGAGTGACCAGGATGAATGGTATTAGAAATGAGTATATATCAGAGGAACAGCACATGTTTGAGGTTTTTGAAGATAAAGTCAGAGTAGACAGACCGAGATTGGTTTGGACATGTGCAGAGGAGAGAGACAGAGTACATCGGAAGAAGGATGCTGGTTTTGGAACCACCAGGAAAGAGGCTTAGAGGAAGACCAAAGAGGAGGTTAATGGATACAGTAAAGGATGACATGAAGATAGTTGGTGTGACCAAAGAAGATGCAGCGGACAGGGAAGGGAAATGCTGGAAGAAAAAGGCCGATAAAGACCATTAAAATAAATGACTTGTGTATAGAAGTGTCTCGGGATTAGATTAAACTTTTTCCTGGTACAGTTGAGATCAAAAGAACATGGTGAAATGACTGGGCAGATGACACCACATTCACAGAATCAAAACTTTTGGGAAAAACTGAAGAGAAATAATTATCAGCAACGTTTTTTCATCCAGTTTCTTCTTTTTGTCATGGTGATGGAAGGGCTGATAACAATGGACAATGCAAAAAAGAGGTGAAGAAGCATACACTATACAAAAGTATTCGCTGACTTCCTTGACTCATACTATGAACTGAATCGCCATTCCATTCCTAACCCAGAGTTCAATGGGATGTTGGTCCATCATTTGCAGCAACTACAGTTTCGACTCTTCTGAAAAAACAGTCCACAAGGCAGAAGAGAGTGGTTTTTAGGACCTTTTGACCATTCTTCCAAAAGTGCATTGGTGAGGTCACACACATTGATGTTGGTCGAGAAGGCCTGCTCTCAGTCTCCGCTCTAAGTTTTCCCAAAGGTGTTCTATCGGGTTCAGGTCAGGACTGAGTGCAGGCCAGCTAATTTCATCCACACCAGACTCTGTCATCCATGTCTTTATGGACCTTGCTTTGTGCACTAGTGCTCAGTCATGTTGGAAGAGGAAGGGCCCGTTCCAAACTGTTTCCATAAGGACGAGCGTATGGAATTGTACAAAATGTTTTGGTATCCTGAAGCATTCAACGTTCCTTTTACTGGAACAAAGGGGGCAAGCCGAGCTCCTGAAAAACAACCCCACACCATAATTCTTCCACCACCAAACTTGCAATCGGCTGTGGGACACCAATATATGGCGCTGCAGACACAAATTGCTACGTCCCTGCATAAGGCTCATAGAAGCGCTTTCCCTTAAAGTTTATGCAAAGTTTGGTGAGTTTTTTAATGTGTCCAAATCCTCAAAAGGTAGAAAAGGGGACGAAATATTTAGCAATAGTTGATCTCAAGGAAATGATTGCACTGGTCTGAATATAATTACTATTCCGTGAGAAGTGTTTTGAGATGTTATTGATTACTGAATATTTTGTCATTCAAATTTGCATAATTTGGTGACTATATTTTTTAACTATTTTCCAATTAGTCCATGGACTTGAAGAGTTGCTCGGATCTCCATTCACACCTTCTCAATAAGAATCGACCCAGTATGCCCAGTTTGGAAGTGTGTGCTTACCTTTCAGCAGCAAAACATCGTCTGTTACAAGTGCCCTCTCAAAAATTCCGCCTAAAACTAAAAAAATAAATACGTAACATCCAATTGTGGACATAAAAGCCAATTGTGCTTTGTTCACATTAGTATCGATTCATCCATAGTATTGTGTTTTGTTAGTATTTTGGACTAACTAATTCTTTTTGTACTTGTCAGCAAAGAATATTTAAAACATTCATTTTTATTGCATACATTTAGCAATTTGCTATTTTTGTTTATGCACATAAGTATGGTCAAATGTGAAAAATGTCTTTTAAAATGTTGATCTTTTTTGACAGCTGAATTCCATGGAATCTGGGAGTGTATGAGAATGGAGTTAAAACTAAGGTAGGAGAGTCACTACAGACAATTAGAGCTAATCTTCACTTTTTTTTTGTCTTGATTTTATCTACTTTTTTCCTCCAGCTCCTGGATTATGTCACCACATCGATACATTTCTCTGAGAAAAATGTAAATGAGAACCTAGACATGTTCATAAAATCGAGTGCTGCTTTTTCATGGTACACATGTTGTTTCTACCGTTATGAGATTGTTTCAGATTACATGTTGGACTGTTTTATTTCTTTGTTTCTGTGTTTGTTCAGGACCTCCAGGCACAGGGAAAACATCACTTTGTAAAGCTCTTGCCCAGAAACTTTCAATCAAATTGTCAAGCCGGTGGGACAACTGATATTTCAAAGAAAAAAAACCTTCAACTATAAATGAACCAGTTCTTTTTTCACTTTCAAACTCATTATCTCTCTGCAGATATTCTCATACCCACTTAGTGGGGATAAACAGCTACAGTTTGATCTCAAACTGGTTCTCAGAGGTGCACCTGGCTTTTCTGTTAAATGCTTCTTTGGATTTTGCATTTTTTTGACAGAGTGGGAAGCTGGTTATGAAAATGTTTGAAAAGATTCAACAACTGATTGATGACAAAGATGCACTTGTCTTTGTTTTGATCGATGAGGTAAAATTTGCTCCCTGAAAACGAGTGAAGAAGTTTGTCATTTTTTTGTATTTATTGGACTTGTGCACAAGTAATCCTGGAATTAAAACTTCTGCTATGGAGTTGTTTTGTGATGAATAGGTAGAAAGTCTGACAGCAGCTAGGACAGCCTCCCAAGCAGGAACGGAACCCTTTGATGCCACACGTATGGTTAATGCTGCCCTCACACAGCTGGACCAAATCAAATGGTCAGAAAACCAAAGGTAGTCAAATTTGCACACAAGTTGGACAACACACTATACATTAGAGTCATTCCATTTCTGTTTGACTTTTCAGTTACTCCTACGTAGTCATCTTTACCACTTCCAGCAAAAAAATTGACTGCCTTTTTGAACAGAGCTGACATCAAGCAATACATCGGACCTCCATCTGAGAAAACCATCTCTAACATCTACCTTTCCTGCCTGGAGGAGCTAATGAGGGTAAAAGTCAAGCAGCAACATTTTAGTCCATGACACATTTTTGATAGCCAAAGGTAATGTTTTATTTGACAAACAGCTCTTTATTCAGTGATTTGTGGCCATTGGGTGATTGTGTTTATTAACAAAACGGTTGTTCAGTGGCAACATTTCTTACATGTGAATACATCCACACTGACATGGACATACTGTACACAAATCAAAAGAAATGTCAATAATGGGAATAAAGAATAAATTGCATTTGTTAACCAGCAAAAACAAAAAAAAAAAAAACAAATTTCAACATCATCTTTTACGTATCAAGTAAAGAGAATCCACAGGCTTCTATAAAAGGAAACAAATTTAACTGTCAACAAAATTTTTAAAACAAAGAAAAAAGATAATATATTTTCTAAATGGACAGGTTTTGATTTGATTCATTTTTTGACACATGCATTGGCAGAGAATCTACCCTCAGCAGCAATTATTAACCATGCATGCGCTTGAAACTATGGGCTCTGCAGAGAGTGATATGTGTGAACACAGTCTGAGGAAAATCTCCATGTGAGTAAACAGTTTTGTAAAAAAAAAAAAAAAAAAAAAAAAAAAACTTAGATCTTTTCACAGCAAAACTGATGACTGAAACTAGTGGGAACCATCTAGGTTCTTTTCCAGAAAGAGGAAAGGTCTAAGTAGAAGAGTCCTTGAGGAAGGTACCATATTTGGTCTGTGCATTTTTTGTAAAGGTGGTTTTTGGAAACCACCTTTTTTTTTTTTTACAAAAAGGTGTTTTTTAAAAAAAAAAATAAACCCCACCAACAATGTGACTGTTGTGATTTCCAACAATCACATTGTTGGAAAACAATGTGATTGCAAGAAAAGGAGCGAATAAAAGCAGCGTACATTCATATGAACACCAGCCTGGCTGATGAAAGTGAAGCTCATCATATTTTCCACGATGAAGCGATAATTGGTTTCATTAAATGCTTTTTATTGTATTAAGGAACCATCAGTGACCCTTGAACAGTTTCTGGAGGCCATTAACTGCGCAGTGGGAGAGTATTTGGAGGAACAAGAGAATTTTGTGATTGATTTTTCAGGTGGTTACGACTTGTATAGTCTCGGGTTAGGCCGACATGTAGACTAATGTTATAATTAATCCCTGGGGGTAAAACAACAACTGAAGAATGAGAAAGAGTAGGGTGTTTGAAAAAATAAACTATTTATTTATAATCAATCTTTAACCATTTTTCAACAATTGAAAAGTTTCTTAGGGAATACTGCAGATGGGTCTTCTCTCAGCTTGGCACCAGTCCTTTTTATTCAGCCAACTAGCAATCATCTGTAACTGCCAGGTGGGGAAGGTTGGGAGACTGGGTGGCAGCGGTAAAGAAAAAACACAAGAGGGCGACAAAAACAAAACCCAAACATCCCCCAAATGGCTTTGCCCATACAAGTTATTACACATTTTGAAATTTAATGCTAATTTTACAGTTGTTTTAAAAGTTGTTTTTTTTAAACTATTTAAACCTTAAGACTCTTTCTTGTAATTTCTGAAGTGTTTATGGTTTTCTTTGTTCTGCGTATAATTACTTGTAAATAATTTTATGTTAAATGTGTTAAATTTCTGAAGGATTTGTTTTTTCAGTTGAATGTTGGAACAAGAGAAACCGTGAAGGTTGCATTTATCGTATTGTGTATGTCGCAGTTTTTGCTAAAGGTAAAAGTTAAAGTTTCTCTAAAGCAACATTTAGCATTTCAGATTTAGTTTACTTTAGACAGCAATATCTTGCTGTATATCTCAACATAACATTTGGCAGATGAAGAATAACTGAAGTTGTGTCTGTCTTATACACGGTTTACATGAACAGATAAGCCTCCCCGTTGTTCATATGAACCTGTTTCACATTCTGTGAACACTCAGTTTTAAACAATGCACCTATTGTAAGTGATGTTTTTTCCTTCCGCTTCAAAGGTGGATTCTGTCAGCTCGTTCTGAATATTAAAAGAAATGCATCAATTTTTTCTCACTTCACACTCCATTGGACAACTGCATGGTTTTCTTAATAAATTTCTGGAGTAATTTGTTCAGCTCATTGTTTTATTTTTGTGTTAAATTTTACCTTCATAGATTTATGATTGGGACTAATAAAACTATTTTGTGTTCCAAAACTGACCTGCCTCTTCTCAACTACACAAAGTTTACACATCTGCCTTTAAAAAAATATTTCCACACATCCATCAGTGTATTATACATTTAATTCATGCTGTACATATTCTTACTTATTAAAGGCTCATTTCACTTTTTGTTCAGAATAAAAAAAGCCTAATCTTGGCTTTAACCCAATCAATAATCACAAAGTAAAAAGAAAAGGGTAGTTGAAGGTAAAACATGGTAAATAAAACCATAATTGCTCTGTCTGGAGGCCATTTTCTTCCAACTGTAGTCTGTCCAAAAAGCAGGCAGCTGTTAAAAGGCAATCCAGTCAGAAAAGGAGGAAAACTCAAAAGCCTCATTGTTATAGGATTTTATCGCTTTTTCAAGCAGCTTTAAAATGTCAGAAAACTCTAAACAAAACAAACAGTCTGATGTTTATCCTTTCAACCTTTGTTCAGGTACATTGCCGACAGCGATGGAATATCCCTGCATGTGCCAGTGGCAGTTCAAACAGAGGTGGATTAACTTACAAACTTATGAGGAAACTGAACTGAGATGCAAACAAGCTATGGAAAATATTAGCCAACTTTCTGAGTTTCAAAGTGGTAACAGCCTACAATATGTGTTTTTAGGGCTTTTTTTATGATGATCAAAACCCATGTAGTGATCCCTTTCACCTTTACTGACATTACTGCTTCTTCTACACAAAACCTACAATTGCTCATAAAACAGAAACAGTCTGAGATTTTCCAAATCTGCTCACATAAGGTCAGTCAGTCAATCACCTTCTTATCCATCTATCCCTTCTGGGGGTGCCGGAGACCATCCCGGCTGATTTAAGGTGAGGGACAGGGGACACCCCGAACAGGTCGCCAGCCTGTCACGGGGCCACACACATACAACCATCCACACACACAGTCATTCTTAGGGGCAATTTGGGACCAGCCGATAAACCTAGCATGCATGTTTTTGGAGGATGGGAGGAAACCGGAGTACCCGGAGGAGACCCACTCAAAAACACGGGGAGAGCATGCAAACTCCATTCACATAAAGTGCTTTTTATAAAACCTTATATGAACATTATCCCACAAAAAAGACCACATTGGTTTGTCCTGTCCACCATCTCCTGTCATGCATTGATTATCTTTTGTTTGGTAAGAGTTCCATGTCTCCTGGATTTGTCAGCATTTAAGCAGGAGGATGATAGACAGTGTGGGAGAAAGTGGCAGAATCCTGGGAATCAAACTGCATAAAGAAATTGTGATAATTAGGCTTAGAAAGTAGGATCAAAGACGACGGTATTGAATAGCAATGCAAATGTCTGCTCATCCTGTCAACCACAGGCAGTGATCTAAGAGGGCTGTGTTTGTGGAAAGTCATGCAGCAGAAAAAATGAAGGGACAAAGAAGGCGCTTCAACTCAAATCAATAGTCATCCATAGGATTGTGTAATGGGGACGCTCAGTTCCCCTCCATCACATAAACACCCACATCAGAATTCTTCAGCTCAACTCTTTACAAGCTAAATCACACACATTTATAAATGACATTAAAAGAGTTAGTTTTTTTAATATATATTTCTATAAATACATATAAACTGATCATGCTGGACGGGTGGCGCGGTGGTTAGGAGAGCAAAATGGTTGCGGGTTCGAGTCCCAGGTGGGATGAGGCTTGAAACACTGGCCTTCCTGTTATTGACCAGTGCAGAATTGCCTCTAGGATGATTGTGTGTGGCTCCGCAGTAGACTGGCGAACTGTTCGGGGTGTACCCTGCCTCTCACCTTGAATCATCCCGGTTAGGCTCCGGCAACCCCGCAATCCTGTGAGGGATGGATGGTTCAGAAGATGAATAAATCACGCTAATCTTAGATGATAAATAAAGATGGCATCTCGTAATACTTGGTATAAATTCTGAGCCTGTCTTAAATCTCTGCCAAAAAAAAAAAAAAAAAACAGGAATAAAATGCAGGATGTTTGACAGGTGGAAGTGCAACCATTTTTTCTTTGTTAGTTCAGAAGACAATAACATGAGTGAAAAAAAGCGAAGACCTGTAAAATTGAATTGAAAATTGAATTCATATTTCATGGCGAGGCTTGGAATACTGTCCTTTCTGTGTGTAGTTTGCATGTTCTCTCCGTATATACGAGGGTTTTCTCCAGATACTCTGGTTTCCTTCCACTCTCCAAAAACATGCATGTTAGGTTGATTGGCTATTACAAATTTGCCCTAGTGTGTGTGAATGGTTGCGTGTGTTTTTTCTCTGCAGCAGGCAGTCGACCTGTTCGAGGTGTACCCTGCCCCTCACCTATAAACTATTCACAACCGTTTGGATTCTAATATTTTTTAATAATTATGAGTACATCGCAGTTAATTTTTCCAGGAATAAAGAACACTGTTACCAACAGAGGACGCGGTTTTACTCAAAGTATTGATTGATGTGTCAATATACACTGAAACACCGGAAGTAAAAAAAAGTAACCTTTTCAAACTAAAACGATTCACTTGAAACGTGAAAATAATTTCAAAGAATAATCCAGTCATTGTTTTAAGTAGGCAGAAAAAAATTACATTTTCTAATAAAAAAAAGAAATATTTTTTAGTTTATACATCCAAAGGTTTTTATGAATTTTTGAAGATGTTCAATCTGTTTTATCCACAAAGATGAGATATGTATTGAAAAAAGGTGATCAGACAACAATTAAATTAATTTGATGATATTTAATACTTTTGAATATTTTAAATAATTGTAACTAATTTGAAACCAATCTCAGGCTTGATTCAATTTCCATTCAATTCAATTTTATTTGTGTAGCCCAAAATCACAGAATTTCTGTCTCAATGGGCTTCACATTGCAGATTCAGAAGGAAAAAACAAGAAAAAAGAGGAATGTTTAAACATAAATACACAGCAAGAAAACTAACTAACAAATGCTAGCTAGACAACATTAGCACATTCCTGCCCTTAGACTCTCCTTCACGGTGAGGAAAAACTCCTAAAAAACCCATAGTGAGGAAAAAATGAGAAAACTCATGGGGATCCACATGAAAGAGCGATCACTCCCCCTGGACGAGCATCCAATGTGTCATTTGATATGAAAATACTTGTATTTGCATTGCTGCCAGAAAACTCTTATTGTACTGGGCAAGTTCTTTTCTATATTATTACATGTCATTTGGGGATTAATTATGATTAAAAATGATTAATTAAACACTATAATTGGGTTTGATCAGTGATTGATTTTTCACAATTACTGTTTTTTTCCACGGAAACAACAAAAAAGTCTGCCACTGCTCCCCTATGACTCATAGCCCTACCACCTGTCACATTTGCAGCAAGCGTGGTAAGAGCTGCAGCTCCCGCATTGGCTTATCCACGTGCAGACTCTATTGTCTCTAGAGACATCAGGATGCTAATTCTGATTGTTGTTTTTTTAAACAAAGACAAAAAGTGACAGGAAGTGTTTTATGTTTACATTTGATTTTAAGAATAGAACATTCACTGTGTAGAATACATAAAAGAAGAGTGTTGACTTTATTGAGAGGGACATTTATCAGCAGGCTGTTGTAATTTTTTTTTGTCTGGAATAGCAGTTTATGTCTGTGTGTGGTTCCGCAACAGACTGGCGACCTGTTTGGGGTGCACCCTGCCTCTTGTCTGAAATCATCCGGAATAGGCTCCCTATTAGGAGATATGCGTATCCCCATTAGAGATACGCGGTTCTCTAATGGGGATGAATCCAACAGTACACGTTTTATTTTTTAAATTCTGGAACGGAAGTGTGTGGAGTTTTATGAGATATGAGTGTATGCTTTTCACAGTTTTATTGTGGCTCCACAGCATTTAGGCAGAAGTAAAAGTCCGTTGGCAGGCACTCTGAGCGCCCTCTGAGCAGATCACACATTTCTTTCCTGTCTGCTCTCATTTTACAATCAATTCTTCAATGAACCAACAATTGAATCACTTGCCTCTGGATGAAGTTGGACTTTTTTCCTGCAAAACCAGGACGATGTGATCATGTAGAAGAAGTGTGTATTTTCTGCTTCTTGGATTCCGGAGTACCCTGACTGATCTGAGAAAGAAAAGGCTGGAGAATGGGAAAACTTCAGTCAAAACATGGTGAGGAATGTCTGAATTTATATGATCAAAAGATGGGAAGTAGAAAGAAAAAACTAATGATTTTGCATCTTTTTTATGTCTTGTGTTTTGAAGCGTGCAAGCGCAGAGAAAACCCTGAAGGTAAAAAATAGAATCTGCATGCTTCTGTAGAATGAAGACAATGTTGATACATCATTAGATTTTTCACATGTTTCAGGAGACAGTTTTGTCGTGAACGCTTTCCTCCGGAGAGGGATGGAGGAGTGTGAGAGGTACAGCGCAACAGATCAGAAGATGAAGAACTTGCAGGTAGAAAAAAATCGTTTTGTAAAGATCGTTTAAAAATTGTCAAGACTAAATTGATGGAATAATGTTATTTTGGGGGTATTTAATTGATTTTCTAAATCATACTTTGTTAGATCTACATGTTTGACACTTAAGTGGAAACAAAAGTCAAGGTTTGAAAAAATGTCCTCCAGGTGTGTGTTTGCATTTGCTGATGAAATATGAATGTCAAACACAAAGTTCTTTGAAGGAAAAGTGTTACATTTTCTGTTGATCCTGTAAGCTGATCTGAGAACTACTTGACCTGTGTAAAGTACAGTATATTCCCAGGCATGCATAAGGACACGCTGTGATAACTTTGCAAAATTGCAGGTTGTTGCAGGTTGTTGTTTTTTCTGTCATGTCTTGCTCCGGCAAACCAGAACAACATTTTCCCCTCTAGCATCTTCTGATGGGCTATGACATCTGTGAGTTTTGTGTGTGTATATGGGAGTGTGTGTTTGTGAAGCAACTTGGCAAAGCATTACATAGTCAAAAACATAAGCAGTTTGGAAAGATGGTCATTTCTTAGACTGAATGATATAATTTGGCCATGTGGCCGCTGGCATCATGACTTAGGGTTGTGTCTCTTTCCTCTATGGCTTTCATTCTAGCACTGCTCCGTCTGTAGCTTAACATTACATCACTTCAATTACTGTGTCATTTAGAGGGATGCTGGAGATTCAAGTTCTCAGACAGAAAACTTTGAGAGGTTCACAGAGTTACAGGCAATCCGTGAGATGGGTAGTTGTAATAGTGGAAGAATTATGGATTATATCAAGGATGTGAACGGCCCACTCATGGTTAATTAAAAAACTTTAGTCTGCTTCAGAGAAGTCTCAGTTCGTACTTCTCTCAGAGAAACCACAAAAGACAGAATCTTGGCAGTTATTAGTTGGAAATGGCACCCTCCAATTAATCAAAGTCATAGATCTGATTACTTTTGTGGTGATTTAACAGTTGATAATAAATCGAAGGACGTTGATTTTATTATTGTAGGTCAGAATAACCTGTATCTGTGGCTCAGTTTTTTTGCAAATGAATATACGTAATCAGTTGTATGTATATTAGCCAGAAATTTGTTGTTTAATTGAGCAAATCAAAACTTTTCATTATGAAAAAGCCCCTTTCTTCTGTCTTTTTAGATACCGTAATTATAATGGATACAGACTCAACAATTAGAGGCATTCTGGTTCACTATCACTGAACAAAGGTGATTTTCAACATCTGGCTATTTACAGGGGCTTATTCATCAATGCTGTAGTGCTTTCAGGCAAACATATAGGCTCAAGATATATTTGATGGCTATTACATTCTTATTCAACAACCAAACCTTCATCACTGGCTGGATGTTAAAGTGTCACACTTTACAAATCCTTTTTTTTTCTTGACTGATTTTGCCTTCTGTCAATTAATTCTTCACAAGAATCAAATTACCTTATCAAATTTCCAGATGTGATCATTGGATTATGGGATCTCAGATGTCTGTAGATCATATTATGATAAATTAGATCCAAATAAAACTCCAGGACATTTTTAGACCAACTTAAGCCTCCTTTTTTGTATGTTGTGGCATCTGGGCCTCCCCAGATTGCTGTTCTATCACCTATTCTAAGCTAATAAGCTGCAGAAATGATGATTTTTGTAGAAAAGAAGATCAGGCAAACAGACGGTTTGAAACCCTCCTCCCCTTCCTTATTGTCAAATGGGGGAGTAGGATTCCTGAGTCGTCTGGCCACGACTTCAAAGCAAAGAACTGGGAATTATAAAAGGGCTCTGATAACAGTGGAGGCTCCAAACCCTCTCTCCACACTTTTCTGTCTTTCCGCTCTATCCTGGGGGATGGGTGGCATTGATAAAGATCCATTTTTCCATCTCTCCAAAAAAAAAGGATTCATTTTTATCCAACAAATCACAGCTGCTTTGCTGTGTTCTTGCAAGAAATACCAAAGATCAAAAGATCTGTTTAAATATTGATATTACTGCAAACCATGATTCAAGATTGCAGCTGAAAGGTTGTCCTCTTTCTGTAATACTATGATAGCCTTAAAAAGTGGTGTTAGAAGTCGATGAGAGTGGGATTCAATTTGAAGACTTTTCTTTTATTGGCAGGGATTATTGATATCTAAAAGTTTTGTTAGAGTTGTTCTAAATCATATTGAAACTGTTAAAATACTTGATGGCATGCCAACTTGTTACAGATCACAGTATAAGTTTTGGTCTAGAGTAAAACCTCTAATGACCAGTAATATGTGTGCATGGGTGCAGTTCTTTACCTGTACTTATTGATGAAAAAGTTCAGTCCAGTCCCAGTGATACACCAAAAGAAGCTGATGTTCTTTTTCTCACACACCATTAATTCATGTGGATTTGATCGAATGACCAAATATTGACAGGGTAATTTAACCTTTCAACACCATCCTTTGTCTCCAAACTTCCAATAGACCTAGCCTGTGATGAGGGAGTGTGTCAACACCTTTAACACCACAACAAAGACCTTTATTATTCTCTTTGAAAGGTTAATGACATCTCACTTAAAGAAAAAAAAAAGAGCTAAGTTAGAAACTTAGGTTGATGTAATCATGTGCTAAAAAGCTTCAAGACAGAAATTTATTTTGACTAAAAGAGTTACATACCTCTAGAAATGACCCTTAAAGAATAAATTAGATTTAAGAGCATGGTTCCCATGCAGCGCACTAAAGTAATTTTACGTTAGTGGGGTTTTTTTAGCATTCATTTGGAATTTCTGAATAAGACTTTCCTCCTATATAAATTTCTCATTGAGATTTTCTGTTCTAAACAGATGTTTTGTTTGGAGAGTGTTGCCGTTTTTTGGTATATCTACTAGTCACCATGTTTATTTTGAGTAAGCTGTATTTCATTTGGATCTGACGCCGGGATGTCCATGTAATCTGAAGACTACAGCCCAAAATGACAATTTTCACTTGCCGTTGGGAGTTATGAACGCATTGCATACAAACTCCCAGTCTTCAACTACTTCAAGACGCCTTTCAAAAAATATTTTTGTCTGCAGCATCTTGTGACTTTTTACTTTTGCCTCATCTAAGACCACAAATGAAAAAAAAATCTCAAAAAACATTCTAGCAGGGAACAATGCATGGAGGAGAGGAAACAAAAAGGTATGCTCATATATGTACTGCTTTTGAAGCGACTTGAAGGCATTTGGAGAGTTTGTTTTTTTCCACCTCTTCTTTTTTTCTCCATTTTTTGAAATTGGCTTCACAAGAAGGCGAACTGCGAGCCTTCATCTCTGAATGAAAAGCATGTGGCTGGCATCCAGAACAGCGGGGTCTTTCAGCACGGCCCCGGCAGACATCTGTTCCTGGTTTGTACAGCAAAATCCTGGAGCAGGGAGAGGGGCTGTGGTGGGAAGGGCTGGTGTGGAAGAGGAAAAAGGAGGAGGAATATGGGGTTAGGTTGTTTTTTATTTATTTATTTATCCAAAAGGAAACTTTGAACGTTTAAAATGTGAAAAGGTATGGACTATTTTAATTTAGATGGAATTAATTTAGATAAAAGCTGATTATTGACATCAGTTCAACTTCTCACACGTCCCAACCAAGCAGCTTTATTGTTCTTTTTTTTAACTATTTTTTGAATAAAACCACCTTGTCCGTGTAAATATTATCACGTGGTTCTCTTCAACACTTGTCAGAGAGCCTGAGATGCTTGTTTTAGTTCTCCTTTCATGTTCAAATGTTTAAGTGTCCATCGCCTGTAAGTCGGAGGTCGACTCGTTTCGTCTTTATGTCTGTGAGAAAACGAGGAGGCCCAGAGTGGTTTGTGTGGCCTCTTCCTAATGGGAAGAGACGTTAGTCCGACTTCAAGCAGAATGAATGTATGATTTTTTTTTTAGAATATTCAAACTATCTGGAGGACTTTGAAGCAGTTTGCTCTCGTTTAGCTAAAGCTAGCTCGCTACTTCTCATAAGAATGATAAAAATTATGAATGGTCTGAAGGCAATAAGGACAAATATTCTTTTAAACTTTGTCAGTGAGCTGTATACAATTTTGTTAGCACTTTTATGATATCATCAACTTCACAGTTGTAGGAAAGATCCCCTTTAAGCTTGGATACACAATAGCTTTAGTTTGATAAGAGCTGCAACAATCTCTTTTTAGTTACAATATAGCAGATCAGCAGGCTCAATGCCACAAAAAATACTGACTATCCTAGTGGGTGTGTGTGCGGTCTGTAATCAAAATTCCTTTATACCATGTAGCTGCAACCACTCTGATGACATTTGTTTATTAGCTTATTATTTCACACTCACCTGAAGCAAAAAACATCTAGATTTAGATATCAGTGTATTAAAACCCTTCAAACTAAAGTTTGTGTTTTCTTCAAATAATTTTGGATCAATTATAAAATCAACTATTATTTTAAAAGTTTTCAAAAATCTACTCACTGCTTTCGAGAGTTGTTCTGCTTGGAAAACACCACTAATATTTTCTGTTGAGAACAATGATTAAATAATCAGAATTAGAATGACTTCATAGATCCCACACGTGGGAAATTTAAGTGTCACAGCAGCACAGTAACCATAAAAGAAATAAATAAACAGTAATAAAATAGAAGGAATGATGTAACTACTATATTCAAGCAGGACTGAATGTGCAACAAAGACAGTTGTGTTTTTTCATTTAGTCATAAATGGAATCAGGTTTTTATTAATTATTAAACAGGAATAATTTTAACCAAGAACTGAATGAATTTCCAGCTGATTTGACCTAAAAGCTCTTTATTTAAAAAGTAGCTTCAAATTCACAATCAAAATCAACCCTCTGGACATGGAGATTATCTTAAAACCATTAAATGAATGAATATACTTAGGTAGTGTGTGTTTCACATGAAATAACACTTTTGAATTTGGTCTGGATTGGTAAAATGCTGTGGATTTTTATTTATTCAACTCTACCCTATTAACAAACCAATGCACTTGGAATTCACTCTAGAGTCTAGACGGTATTATGAAGACATGTCACACTACAGATACATTGCATTTCATCTGTTGAAATTTTATTTCTGACTTCTTTTTCTTTAACAATGCACTTCTACTTTACAGTATTTATAAGTTTCTCTTAGTTTGTATACATACAAAGAAATATTCAGAAAAATCAATAAAAAATTTCATAAAGCAGCTTTGAAGATGTCTGATTGTAAAATAGATTAAGAGGGATAGATGGGTGCTGTCATTTCAAATTTCAGTCTTTGTCATTCTTGAGAAATTTGGAAGCACAAAGTGTGCAGTCAGTCAGTCACCTTCTTAACTATCTATCCCGTGAGGGGTTACGGGGGGTGCCGGAGCCCATCCCGGCTGATTCAAGACGAGGGGCAGGGTACACCCCGAACAGGTTGCCAATTTGTCGTGGGCCACACACATACAACCATACACACAGACACCTAGGGGCAATTTGGTACCAGCCAATCAACCTAACATGCATGTTTTTGGAGGGTGGGAGGAAACCAGAGTGCCTGGAGAAAACCCACGCAGACACAGGGAGAACATGCAAACTCCACACAGAAAGGCCAGTGATCTAAGCCTCGTCCCCACCCAGGACTCAAACCCACGACCTTCTTGCTGTGAGGCCAGTGTGCCACCCACTGTGCTACCGTGCTGACCTATGTGTGCAATCTAAAAATAAATTTTGATTCTAATACAGATAGAAAGCTTTCAACTCAAATCTTTTGGAGGACAGCTTATGACAGTGCACTTTCACTTTGTAAAATCTCACATCTGCATTAAATAGCAGCTTTGTGCTATTTTTGTGCAATGCAACATCAAACACAAATCTATGTGATATCGTGATGGATCAAAGACTCTCAATAGAAACTGTTACTATTTAAGAAGGTGTGAATTACTTTTAGATTGTAGTCGTTTAGGCTGGCCAAACATTGCTCTTCAAATCCTTCATCACAAAAAAGTGGTTTTCCAAATTTTATATATATAAAGTTTTGTAAGTTGTGTATAAATGTTTGAATACACTAATGAATGATAGTTCTTAACGTCAGTTCTACTTGATCACATCTCGACAACTTTTCAGACATTTAGCTTTACCATAGATTATTATTTATGAAAAAAAGTTCTGTCAATTTGCTCTTCGGTTAAAGAAAAATAGAGTATAATTAGACAAAGCAAATGACAGTCACTTCATCTCCATCATCACTGGTGTGTCTATCTGTAGAGTGACAACTTGAAGCTCTGTTGCCTTTAGAGATATCTCAGCCTCATCATCACCACTTTGAAGTCACTTGAAACTTGTCACTGCTTTCAGGATATTTATGAGGTATCTGTTTACAAACATCAGAGACAGCAGCGTCACTTCACAGGAAAAGATGACAGCGAGTCGTAAAGCATGCACAAGAATATCCTATCCACCTGATTGGAACTCATTCTGCAACCTTACCGACACTCCATGACCTACATGTTCATGGTCACGGATGACATAAAGCAAAACTCATTTCCCTTGGATGCTCGGTTAGGAGCTGACCGTTCAAAGCAGCTCCATTGAGGGTTAATCCTGGTCTGTGTCTTTACTTCAGCTCCCTGCCAGGGGAAAGAAAATACCTGAAGTTGGAGTCCAGTGCTTAGTGCTGACATTTTTGGCAAAGACTCCTGAATTCAAGTCTGTGTTTGATCTTGTGCTCTTCTAGCCAAGTAAAACACCGGGAGACTCAAAGGTTATTACATTTTAGTGTGTAAGGTATGTTTCCACATAAACCCCTGTTCTTTTCCAAGAGGACTTCATTTCGCAAGCCTTGGAAAAGTCAGGAGAATATTTACTCTAATTATAGTTATTCATTTTAGTTGTATGATATTGTAATTATGAAAGATAATAATTGATCACAATTACACTATTAAAGAGACAGAGCATGTCAGAAATGTTGCTTCTTAATGTTTACTTAAAAGTCAGAAAAGACAAAAGAAATGTAACTGTTCAAAATGTTTTAGTTTGAAATAACTGTTTGAGGTTTTCTATGTTTTTTTTTTAGGAGAACAAAGGATTCCTTTTAAGGCACCCAGAAATGTTGTCAGTGGAAATTTTAAATGGTTTCCATTTGGGACAAATGAAATTCAATTTTATTCAGTTTAAACAACTACATACTGTACATAGCAGTATGCATTTTATTTACCCTCATTTCTATGTGAACAGGGTGAGAAATGGTAGTTTTCTGAAATATTAAGCATCATTTGGATTTTGGGATCTCCATCAGAACCTGCGCTCAGCACACTACATCACGTCAGCGTATAATAAGCGTGTAGTGGGATTGCTCTTTTGTCTTTGTGTGTTCACAAAGGGAGGTTAAATACAAAGTGTACTTTGGTTAAAAGATGTAAATAACTGTAGATGACTGTGATGCTGATCATGGTTGCTTAGAGTCAGACGGACACTATGACATTCAGCTGCATGACGTCATCAGCGTGATGCAAAACAAACAACCAGAAACATTTCCTGGTGTTGCTGTAAACTCATATAAATTCCTATAATTCCTACACTTGGTGACAACATGCCCAGCACATACTCACCTTTTCTGACAACAACTCAACTCTGCCAGCAGCTGCATTCTGAACCCAGCAGAAACTATTCAGGTCAACAGTAAAGTACTTCCCTGTGTGGTCCAATGTACACATGTTGTCTGTGCCACCTGTGAGTGAGAGGCATCATCAACATTTCCTGATGATGCCATCATTACTCCACCACATATACTCATAAAGTTCAGAAACATTTTATCTCTAATGACTTCTAGAATATGTGGAAGAGTTTTGTGTATTAAAAACAGTAACAATGCACAGACAGATCCACTTGGTATTTTTATACTAACACTCCTTCTGTCTGGGTGCTCTGTTAGTGAACTGTGTCCTAGAATTCTCTTCCAACACACCTTGAACTGTCAGGACAAAAAACATTCTCGTCTCCATCACCCTCCGCATTGGCGTACCCCAAAGAATATACCCTAACCCTGTACCAATTTACTCGCCAGCTTGGCGAGTTGCCATACAGTGAGCCATGAATGACACAGCAGTTGGACACATCACTGATAGCAAGGAGTTAGACTGTTGAAAGGATGTTGATCTTCTGGTGCTGTGATGTAGAAATGACAGACTCTGCATGATGTGATGTGATAAACACTAAGGTGATAACAACAAGAGAGGAATGGGTCCCTCTGTTATCACGTCTCAACAAAGGGGGAGTGGATTTAGTCTGCAGTTTCAATCATATGGCAGTAGATTGAACTGTGAACCAAAACTTGGGCACCAAGAATTTCTGTGGTTTCACAACGATCTATCAGCACACGTACGTTCTAAGGGAGACAGACCTTGATGCTGAGTCCTGAAGAGATTCTACAGAATATCGTATGTAGCTTCACTGCTGCCAAAACAGTTTCTGCAGATGTGATAAAGGCTATAGAAAGTAACGATTGTGATGAGCAGCCCTTCCACACAAAAAGTCCACTCAACCACCGCATGACTTTTTGGCATGAAGCTGAGGAGTATCTGCAGCACAATTAGTTGGCTTGAAATGGCTTCTTCTTCTAAACTGTCAGATTTGCATCTACCGAAGTACAGGAGAACCTCAGTATAAATGTTACACCGTTATTTGGAATAGTCTAATTTGACGAGATCATATCTTTAAATGTTTTGAATTTAATCCTGAAAAAGCTACAGATTATTGGAAATTATATTTTAAAGTGTACAAATTTTATACAAGGTTTGTCTTCCTGTCGTTTGTTTCCATATTCATGATGATATTGCATTAAATATATCAAATAGTCTGACCCAGACCCCTGAGGAGTCTTTCTTTGCTTAAAGCAGAACCTTTCCCTCTTTGGGACCCCAAGCATGCACATGTGTAGGTATCGCTATTACTCAGCTCATAAAACACCACAGTCCCATCTGAAAGTTGTTAGCTGTTGAAACACACTAAGAGCTTCAAAGCCTGGACCTGGGTTCTGCAGACAGCTCAGGCAAGGCCTTTCCTTCTGCACAAAACATTCCTCTCCAACAGGGAATGGCTTCAAGCTTGCTTTGTTACACAAACCTGTTACAGTCATCAAACCCTTCATTTGATCTCCTCCAAAAAGGAAGTGATTATTTTTGTGTGGTGGTGAGTTTTCAGATGGATTTAATTAAGGAAAAAATATTTTGTAATTATTCTACTAATTTGTTCAGAAGAAATAGTATCTCCACGCCTGTCACAATAAATGATGATGATAGATTCAGACACCTTTTGTGATTTTTTTTATATGGATGACTAAAAGGGAAAGAGAGGATGAAACATAACTGAAAGAGACCTCTGTTTTCATTGCTTCTGAAGGTAGCCTTCTTTTCTTCCCCCATCCATTCCTTTCCTGAGCCCATTCACTTCAAAAGCTGACCTGGCCCAGTGTACCGTTAGCATGTTTATCTAAAGGCTCATTTACAATAAACAACAGCTCTTACTGAGATGTCGTCGCCACTCACTGTGAACATATTTGAGACAACATTTAGAGATGAGAAACACCAAGGATAAAAATTTACCGCTTGATTATCATGTTTTGTGTTATTTGATGTGTTGTAAGGAGAATGGTAGAAGTAGCTATGCTATATGATATGGTAATTAAACATGTACGACATGTCCCAAAAAAAAAAGACTAAAGCAAAATTTATTTGCAACATAACACTGCAAGATCGTTCTTCCACCTTCTTCATGTTGATAGGGGGCTGAATGATCCTATCATTTAAAAAAAATGCTGGTCCATCAGAATATATGAACTTTTACCCTCAAAGTCACATGTACACACAGAGAAATGCACTCTCTTGGAACCACAGATTATCTCATAGCTTTTAAGGTGTTTTTGCACTTTGGCACCCTCTGCTTTTTTAATCATAAATCCTCTTTCAAGAACTTTTATCAGGCATCAAGTGTCACACATAGCACTTCAAGTGGACTAGATCCCTACTCTGCATGTAAGAGAGAAAGACTCCATTAGGCTTTTAGCTTGGAGTTGGGAATGAGATAAGAGTATAGATGGAAACTAATGCTAAGCCACTGTGGCTCATGTTTAAGTGCTGGATCTCAGTTAGTCTAGCAGACCTGGCTTTCATAATCATGGCTGCAACAGCAGTTTTTTACTTGATTTGCTGCAAAAGTTGAGCGGGAGATGGGGGTGGAGTCTAAACCGCTCTGTGCATCACAGCCTTTTGATCTCCGCTTGACCATGGATGAATTACGTTTCAGTATTTCACACTAGGGAACAGTGTTTCAGACACACTGACTGTCTGTGAGGTCACTAAAGTGCACATATGTGAGCTTCAGTCTAAACAGAAAAGCATACATGTTGCACTTTCACTGACTGTGGCCATAAATTTACATTTTGGCAATAAAGTTGTACCAAAAAAATGATGGTTTGTCCTGTGAGGTTTTAGAATTGTTGCTTTGTAACTGTGATATTAAAAGTTATTCCTCAAACATTCCCCTCTCAACAATTTCTTTTCTTTTTTTCTGAACAAAAATTTTCTTTGAGAATAATTCAACAGAAACATGAATGAGTTTGCATGATTTTGCAGCATAAGTAGTTTGCCTATGCGCAAGATGATTTTTTTTTCAGCTATGCATCTCATCTGTTTCTCGTCAGCTTTCCGCTTTGTGTTCTTTTTCCACGGGAAGCTGCATCTCAAACACCACAGAATTACTGCAAGCGGCCCACTGGCTGTGCTCCATTTTACATATTCAAGCTTCTTTCACATCGTCTGAGGATCGTAGACTCTCCTGTGCTTCCTGCACCCAGCAGGGATGTATTTTTAGGAATTCTCAGGAAAACATTTGCTGTTGACCCTGTGATGACCTCCTGTCCAGTTCCAGGTCTGTGAGGAACTTCACAGCTTGGAATTAAGCCTGTTCTTGCAGTGTCAAAAATTCTCGTGGTTTTTAGACCCCTATCCTTGCCAGCCAGAGGAGACAGCAATATCGGCCAGTCAAGAAGAGTTGCACAATAGCCAAGAGGGAAGTGAGATAAAAGCTTTACAGACACTTTGAACATTATCCCTGAATCTTTTTATTTAACATTAAAAGTTGTCGGTAGATTTGAACCCAAGACAAAGTAGTAGAATCAAGGCTCAGAATTTTTATACTCAGATGCGATTCTTCAGGACTAGCAGATTTAGGTTGAGGAGTTTATGGTGCATGTGACCGGTCAATTTAATTGTTTTTCTTTCTTGTGATTTCTGAATGCAACTTCCTTTCACCTGCAGACTGGGTAAATTTTTGACTTGACAAGTGAGATTCTTCAGCAATCAACTTCTCAACCATCAAAAACCGTCTAACAAGAAAAGTGTCTTTTACTAAAGTAAACAACTACTTTGCATACATGTAAACAGTTCTTGAGAAGATGTGTAGTGACTCATCATCTGAAACAATGATTCAACCAGCAGTAGCATTAAGTCCGTTCACATCGATTAATCCATTTTCCAGGATCCTGGGTTTTGAAGTCTAAGGGCCTATCCCAGGTGTTATCAGGCAAGTAGTAGCCCAGAACACACTCTCATTAAGTTGCCAGTGTGTTGCATGACCACACATTGGATTGATAACTACACTACCACACACTCACTCTGCAGGGCGATTGTCCATTTTGATTAGTGTCTGTTCAAAGTATCTGCAAAACTTTCATCTCAAAATACTCATCATTTAAAAAACAAAAAGATTTGATATGAACACGATTTAGTTGGGATCTGAAAGCACCACAGAGTCAAACAAGAAAAACATTTCCAAAAGAGAACTTCTGCTTTTTCGGCCACGTGTATCTGCAATCTAGTTCTTTCAGCCACCACCCACATCTGGTGACCATAGGTGAGGATGGAAATACTTATACAGATAAAAAAAAGAAACTGAAATCAAAATAAAACGACAATCAGATTTTGCCACTCACAGTTACTAGAATTTATTTTGCAGTTTGGTTCTGGTAAATCTTGGGAAAGTACCTTGGGTTTTTTTTCTCAATGGGTAGCAGCTGGATATGTACATTTTAAAATTTTGTGGAGTCCAGTTTATATTTGCAACTTGAAAAGTGTAAAATCTCATTTTACAAGATGCAACTAATGTTTGCCCAACTTGGAGCCAAACCAATTTTAAATAAAAAAAAACTTGTTAATTAAAACAAAAACAAATCCCAAGTTATAGAATTCAAATGCATGCTTTCATCATCCCCACAGGAACATTTGTGTACAACAAAAAGACTACAGACGGAAAGTGGCTTCTTGCTGAACTGTTGCAATAAAATGTGGTCTGTGTTCTAAAAAATGTTAGTTGTATGAATTTATGTTTTTCTTACATGCATTTTAGAAAAAAATCTACATGAATGTATGCATATATAATCGTTTTTGTCTTTTGTGAAGATAATGTAAAATGATTAAACTTATTTTATAAAAGCAAAAACTAATCCATTTAAATTGCATTTGGTCAAACAAAAGTTTGAGAGAGTACCAAAGTACCAAACTCTAAGGACATAACTCATTGTATTTTGAACTTAGAGACTATTGATGAAGAGCTACTTAAAGAGGGGTGATTCAGATTAAATAAGATGTAGTATGTTATCTGAAGCATGGGTAATGTTACAGCTCTACAACACTGACACACAGATGTCCTTCCCCAACTTGGTTTGTTTGCATTTCTCAGTCACCCGCAGGAGCTCAGTAACGCCTGTGGCTCCACCAGCCTTCAACCACAGAGCCTCGCCCCTATGATCTGCCAAGCCTGCTTTTGAAAGCTGTGACTCCTAACAAAATGAACAGTGAAAACAGTGGTGTTGTGGTTATCTCACAGGTGAGAGCAATTACATCTGACATATCCGTGCTAGACAGACAGTTGGAAACCTGATACCGAGTACAGTATGAAACACCTTCACAGGAGCGAGTGATTGAGTTTGAATAGTTAAGAAGCCGTGCAGGTAAATGCCACATTCAGAGGGAATGTCTAGTTTGAAATGTAGAGTAATACTAAGTCTGTATTTAAATGGTCATCACAACTGCTCAGTTTTAAAAAAAAAAACTCAGATTGATAATTCTTGCAGTGGGACTGCAATATTATAATAGATTTTGTTCCAAGACACCTCGCCCACAACCTGGCATCCTGAGATCCTCCATGTTGTTTAAAGGGCCTAAGGAATGTGGAACAAATCCCCTCAGCTTTATCAGCCTGGACGTGCTCCCCATTGGCCAGGCTTAAGAGCCAGGGGCCTGCGGAGGAGCGTGCAGAATTTCACATGAAGGCCAGAAACAGACGAACATCCTGTTTGAGTCTCACACCGGCTTTGATACACCGTTGCCTCATTGCACTGCCGTTTCTCATGTTTTTCAGAGTGCATGCTCAGTTTTTGTTTTGCGTAAATGTTTTCTCAAGTATCTGTGTCATCTTATAGTCCTATTCATTTTTAAACTTAAACCAATTAGTAATTTGACTTCTTAATTGACTAAAGATGCGCCAGTTGACATTATTCTAGCCAGATTAGTGGTGAGTAGATTTAGTCCTATTAAAAAAAAATGAAGCATTAAAGATCTGATGTAGAATTTTTCAAAGTTTTTCATCTGCAGGTGAATGAAACTACTTTTTTTAAGGATAAGCGGAAGATGACAGAACAGATCATTTTTTTAGTGTATGTTTTGGCAAAATAAAAGTACAAATTGGTACATGCTCGGCAAGCAGAAATGTCTACATCTGCTCAGCAGGAAACGTAAATGTAGTTTGCAGGAGAAAAGGTTTATAATTATATCATAATGTTCAGAATTGTCTTCATATTTCTGAGATTCCATATTTAGAAAATCTACTTATCTTTATGAGCATGCCTTGCCATGGGTCGAGGCAGGCTGAGGTGTTTTTTTTTCCAGTTTTAAAAAAAAAAAATGACTCTTGAATTGGTAAACAGTTTAGGCTCAGGGAAAAAAAACTTTCCCTCCACAAGGGGTTTTCTGGAGTGAATAAAAAACAGTTAAATTTTAACTAATCAAAATGTAATTAGATAAAAGACTACTTCACTAGTAGTGAAGTATTCAAGGAACTCCTGTATCAGAACTTTTGTTGAGATGGCTCATTAAACTTATGGGTGCATGTAACATGTGGCATTGGTCACATAAAATGTGTGCAGGCTATTGTGTTACACCAACATGCAAAAGTGTTTTAATGTAAAAGCAAAACTCTTGTACTGAACTGAAGAAACATGGCCACTTTGGCATTGTCATAATGCACGTGGCAACCGATTTTATAACCTTTTACAAGTTTTTATGAACTATGATAGCTGCTTTGTGTTTTCCTCTTTGAACTAACTTTTATTGTGCATTAACAGAGTTAGGTCTTTCAGTGCATAAAATTTGATTCATTCGCCTTTTGAGTTTGATACAGTCTCTAGTATGAAGCATATGGTTTTGTCAGTTACTGTGACGGCTGAGAGGAGAATGCACATTACATCAATGTCCCATCAAAGTCCACTGTAATGAAGGCAAGCTGATTACAGCACCGATGACTGATGCTGGGTGTTCAGCCAAGGATGCCAATCTTTGTTTGCACCATTCAACAGGTCATAATCAAGGGAAGAGAAAGATAAGTAAAAGAGATGAAGTGGGAACAGGAGAGGGACTTTGGTGGGTTACATGCTGCTCTTACATAGCCAGGCAGGCATTCTCATCTCTCACCACAGCTGTTGTTATACTAGGACTGAAGAGACTTCGCCCCAGTGATTCATGTCCTGCCAAGGGAGAGGTTTCACCTCCTGTTTGACCTCAGAGAAGCGTCCTGCTAGCCTGAAAGAGCCGTATCTGGGCCATCTCAGCTGCATAAGGCCAGTCTGAACGATAGAGCGTTCTATTCTTATTTTCATTCATGGAAAAGACACACTGCAATACAAGCGAAAATACAAGTTTTTAAGAGCAAAGTTTTATAAAACTTGATTATTTTAAGCTAAAATATCTAAAAACAATCTTTTGAATATTTTCTGTTGCTTGTAGTTTTATTTCTTGATGCTTTTTTGTCACAGTTGTGGTAACAAATTTAGCTGTTGCTTCATAAATATTCAAACTTGAAAACCTAAGTTAGACCAGGAACATAAGCAGATCATCTTTGCGCTGAGTAATAAAAAAAGTTGAAATAATAAATAGAAAATGTACATATGACCTTTTCTCTGTAGCTCCCCATATTTTTGGTACAGCCCCTTTCCCCTCATTCCTTCTCATTTGCTTTGCCTCTCTCCAGTATAACCGCTCACATCTGGTTTTGAGTCGAGGCCAGGTTGGTTTCTTCTGGAATGGAGGGTTTTTATTTCTCAATGGCCCCACTCCTTCTCCAGTTTCATTCTCTGGAATGCTTAAGAAAATGCAGTTTGTTTACGAATTGGTGTGCCTTTTCCCCTTACTGATAATACTCAGTCCTCATTTTTATTATTTGAGAACTCCACAATCACCTCCAATTAATGGTTGGTTGGAGCAGGAATGCTAGATGGCAGACTAGTGGTCATGCAGGCTTTCCTGTGGCGCCCTCTTAAGTGTCAGAGAAAGCCCGCTAATAACCCTTCTGTGTTTATCTTCTAGTGTATTTTTACATCAAATACAGCAAATAACTTTGATTGCAACCCTGCCCTGGATTTTAAAAAAGCTGTACAAAACAATACATATTAATAGTATTTTTATTAGTGAATGATAGTATGTTAACATAATGTCAGCTAAGACAAAAAAATATATGTTCTAATGAACACCAGAAATTAGATTCCAGATCTTTACATATTGACACATGCTTAGAAATCTGATCATGCTGCCATATTTTCTGCCCTGAGGCTGGTGTAAACCGTGAAGTGTTAACCTACTCAGTTTTCAAAAACATTTTTTTTAAAATTCAAATTCAGTTGTGTATCATATGATTTAAAGAATGGACTAAAAGAAGTGTGTGCTTATTTTTAGGGGGTAAGTTAGAGGAGGAGATGTCAGAACAAAGATGTGCAGTGTTTTCCAGGGGGAGGATGGGTGGTAGGCAGGCAGAGGGAGAGACAGACTGCTGGGGGATGTCTGATGTCACCTGGTTGGGAGCTATGAAAGCTTCCCCTGGTTACCCTATCCCACATAAAAGTCTGGCAGTAGACTGAGGCTTTAGGGAAGCTTGGCAGAACGGCTGCATTAAACAGGAACAAACATCACACACCTTTATTTCTGCCTCTTATGTCGACACGTTGAAGAGATACAGCCTGTTTACATGGAACGGTGTCAGCGCATATTTTCAATGCACTTTTTTTAAGACAAAAGAGATCTAATATCATATCATTTTCTTGTCATTCTTCTTGAATCATGCCTCCAACACATGCACTTTGATTACAGTGCATTAAAGCAAGTATCAAGAATTTCAGGTGCACATGGCTGCTGGAAAAAGACGGAGCACTTTTTCTTTAAAATGCTTATAGATTTGCACAGCAAATAGAGCTTTTTTTGTGATCTGATAGTAAAAGAATGAGGCCTGCTAGATGCCAGAAAACAGTTAATTACACATGTGGCAGGCAGATTTGAGCCCAACACTGTGGGCGATGTGGATGGAGATGCCATGTGTTTAGACGTTAAACTGCAGACTGTGGTAAGACCCAGCCTGCTCTCTCATTAGCTCCCCCAATGGATGTAATAAGCATGGGGGTGGTACTGGTGATAGTGGGACCTCCATATGTTCAACACAAGCTCACAAGCCCCCTCACCCAATTCTCAGCAAGACGTCTCCTGATATCCAAATTTTAATTAGAGACAAGATTCCCTTTTAGCAGCTGCTTGATTGATCCATTTTGTTTCATTTAATGTGGAATCTTGTCTTTCATTTAGAGGTGCTTTTACCTTGCCTTACGCCCCACATGGGAACGAGGATGGGAAGAATCAATGTCTGTCTTTGATGTTCCTCTGAGCAGCAGAACAGTGTGTCTGTGTGAACTCCCTCTTCCTTACATACTGCCCTTCATTAAGTGACTGCAGTACAAAGCTGGAAGATAAAAGCCTCCAGTAAAGAAAGAAAACAACAACCTAGCACCACAAGTAATAAGATGGATACTGTGTGTGTGTGAACACAGTTTTTTTTTGTGTTGTTGTTCTGTGATTTGTGTTTGATGATTAAAGACTTTTTTTTTTGCTTGGGCTCAGACAGTGGTATCAATTGCAATTGTCTCCATTTTACTCAGATACTCCAAAACACACCTAGATCTCTCTTACTGAATTCCAAGGGATTGAACAACAGATGGGGTCATTTTCATAAACCCTCATCCCCCTTTCCCACCTCTCCTAAATGTATCATTCCTTATCTCCCCTCATTTTTTTTTTGCCAATTTCCCCATTTTGCTCCTTCCTGCCTCCCGCTCATCCCCTATCCCTCCTCCAGACTCCTGTTCTTTTTCTGTTTTCTCTCAATGTCTCCTGTGGCTAATTTGCCAGGGCTATCCAAGCCTTGACCCTGAGACTGAATGGGCTCCCTCCTTTTAACGCTGAAGGTCAGAAGCAGATTACAGGCCGGAGGTATCATCCTCTGAAGTGAAGAATAACCATGGTCTTTAAGATTGTTAAACAGAACCACAGGCTCTGTGATTACTCTGAAAAAGGGTGGAAAACGGAGGGGGCTCATTCACCTAAATGCATGCAGATGTTCAGACTCTTGCTTGGGCCTCAGCTCTGCATAAGGTACATGAAGTTCTTTTGTTTTCTAACATCTATCTGTTTTTTATTTGTCTCATTTCAATGGGCCTCCTTGATTCAATCTGCTGAGATTTTATTTCAAAGTGTGCACAGAGCAGTTTAGAAGATGGAGAATGACGTAAATAAGATGAATCATTTGTTGTTTAAGCGCTTGTGGTTTAGGGCTTATGCTGCACTTCATTTTCATTGTTTCCACAATCCAGTTGTAATTAAAAAAATAGCTGTAACTTTGTGTGTGTATGTGCATGTGTGTGTGTGTGTGTGCGTGCGTGGCCTTTTCCTGTTGCTCTCCCCTCAGTGTGCTTCTGCATTACAACATGTGAAGAATGCGTTGCGGTTTGGTTTTATGCAGGATATAGATTATTCACAAGTGACAGCCCGTCTTTTTTTCTTTCCATCTCTCTGTCCTGCTTTTGTTTCTTGCAGTTTTGGAATTGTGTAATTAATCAGTTCCATCCTATCTGTATGGAAGTTTCCATCTGGGAATTATTCACTTAAAAGAAATGCTGCATAGACCCCATTTTTGAGGGTTTGTCTTATAAACCAAACTTCCCAAAGTTGAGCTATGTGCAGTAAATACAAGAAAACTTTTTCCTAAACTGTGGTCTCTCATCAAATGCTTCTCAGTGGGTCTGACATGTCAAGCGAGATGAGAATAAACAGACTGAGCAAAGGCTGGAATGATGAAGTGCATCATGGGTTTATTGATGAGCGTAAGGGATCCATTCAAAGGACTCAGAGGAATTTTGAAAGCTTGGCGGTGGCCACACTTGCTGCATCCCAGCAATTGAAACACAATAAGCGTGCAGATGTTTTGAGTGTCTGATGGTGCTAAAGCCTCAAGCTCTTTCCCATTCATCTGAGGACAAGACACTTTAACTGGAACTGTTTGTTTTCTCTGTGGTGTAAACTGTGAACCCTTTTTTAATTCTCTCCATGTCTTTCAATCTTCTCTTTTCTTTGTCCTAGGAGTTTCCAAATGGTGAGAAGGAAGGACAATTCATAGATCAACATTGTCCCCTGGAGGGTAGGTGGAGAAAACTGTTTTTTGAACTCAGTAATTATTTTTAAGCACAAAATACATACAATGGAGCAAAGATAGATCAAAGGCAGGATGATAATTTGTCTCAGTTGGTGTTTTTTTTTTTTTGTTGTTAATTTATCTCACTTTCTTTAGGACATATTGTTGTAGAATATGGCAATGGATCACACACATAAAAGAACAAAAGACTTTAGAGTTTTGCCAAAACTTCCCTTAATGTTTTTTGTGCTCTTTGCCACTGCCAATGTTGAATAACTAATTTTCAAAAAGATTTTAAATATTTAATGGTTCTAGGCCTTTTGTTTTTTCCACCGCTAAGAATTTTTTTCTACAAAAAATTGTTCAATGTATCGGTTACTGCCTCCAACTTTTATACCCTTTCTCCTATGTGCAGTGGTTCTTCCTCCAGAGAAAGCTGAGGGCTGTGAAAGCTACTTACCTTACCTACACACCGTTGATGGAGAGAAGGAAGCTCTTAGAGATGCCACTAAACCTTCGGGAAAGAAACGCATCAGCCTTGATGTAAGCGAGAACACTACCTGAAAACATTTCCAAGCTATGATTAAAAAAATATATATATCACAACTCATCATGTGAACATTGTGCAACATTTACAGAGAAAAACCCGGAACTTCCAGTAAGACGCTTCACCATAAAATTCCTTAACAAGATGTTTCATAATCCCACTGAAATCCCACTTGAAATCTTATGACAAGGTTTCTTCTAAGTCAGAAGAGATCACGATCAACGTACTAGAAGCAAATATTGTTAAATCTAAAGTCATTTTAAACTTTGAGTTTTAAAGAAAGATGCTGATTGGTAGCTAAACATCTATGGCTTGATTTAACCAGTTACAAAGATTATCTGCTGATATTGGGACAACCCTCTAGAAAAGGGGTACAAGAGGTACATGACTTGAACTGTCACAACCCCTGTAAGAACTTGCCACTCAGGGTGTTTAGCTGTTTCAGGTTTTTTACTACACTTTCATAATCCAAAAGTTTATTTCAGCCAGTAGCCATGTTATTCGATGCATTAAAAATGAAAATTACAATCAGAACATATATTTTATTTTCTCCTCTGATAAAGAAGAAATGTGAGAATGGGCTTCTTGCAGTAGGTTCTATATGAATTAATATTGCGGAAACATCTTTGGCATGGTATCATTTTTAATTCTTCAAAGTTTCAAGGATGTCTTTTGTAAATTTTCTTTGAGTTACACACGGGGGTCCCCCACCTTTTCTGCGCCACGAACCGGTTTAGAGTCTGACAATATTTTCATGCACAGGTCTAAAGGTGCAGCAGAAAAACTAAATAAGATCAGCCTGAAAAACCAGCTTTTTAAAAACAATAATAATAAACTTAAATCCACTTTGTCTTCATGAGAAAATTTGTTAGCAGCGCCTTTATAACATGGTAACATTTTGTCTCACATAACATACTCTGGTTGCTATGGTTACAGCAAAACACACCCTCAAAATATAAGACATCACAAAAACAAAGTGAATAAAAATACCAGTTAGACTAGATCAATCGAAGTTCTGAGTTTGTTTAGCTGCAACTAGACAGTTTCATCTTTGCCTGAAACATGAAGAGTGTTTCTAAGGTCCAGTCTGCTTCGTAACTCTGTAACTCCCCTTTGCAAAGAAGATCCCTGTAGATCTATGTTTTTTACTCATTTTACTAGTTTAGGGGTTTAAATTTAATGGTATGGTACATCAAAGGTGAGTCATTGACGGATGTAATGAAGAAAATCTGGCGACTTTTCAAATAAAAACATCATTATAGCTCAAATAATAAACCAAATGGAAATAATGGATATTATTTATCTATCTGTGCGGCCCGGTACCACATCACCCATGGACCAGTACAGGTCCGTGGTCCGGTAGTTGAGTACCACTGAGTTAGAGTAAGGAATGCTTACTTGGTCCCTTGGCATGAGGTTCCATCTTATAAGCCAAGCTTTGGTATTTTGCTCAGGTGCCTCTGAGCAAGAAAACCAAAGCTTAATTACTCTCGATGTGTTGTTGCTGGCACCTTACATAATAAATTTTAATGTCAGATTTAAATTTATCGGTAAATGTGACTGATATTGGAAAAAGATGCGTTATAAGTAGAATATATTTACAGTCATGAAAGGCCACAAAATTATGACAAAACTTTGTGATCTGCTGCCCTCTTCTGGCATACACGTGTCTGTACTCTTCCTTTAACATTTAGCCTGTGCCTGCATGTGATTGTCCTATAGAGGCATGGTAACATTCTCTTGTTTTTACATTAAATTAACATGTTTTCTCAGGACCTGGAGTGTGACATTTCCGTTGAAGATGACAATCGGCAGGAGTGGATCTTCACACTTTATGACTTTGACAACAGTGGGAAAGTTACTAAAGAGGTATGCGAACCTGCATTGTCCTCATATTTTTTTCTTTTATGCATTTTCTTTGTTGCATTTACAAATAAAACTGGACACTATATAGTAACTAAATATACATCATCTTTTAAATTTTTTCTACCATAGGACATGTCGAGTTTAATGCATACTATATATGATGTGGTGGATGCCTCTGTGAATCATTCCTGCCACAACAAGAGCAAAACTCTCCGTGTCAAACTAACTGTAACTCCTGAACCAAAGTACTTCAGAAGAGAAACAGGACCAGGTAATAGACTGTAAACAGCTCCATGAATTTGAAACATTTTAGACATTTAAACATTGGATCAACTTTATTTCTAGTTTATGTAAACTTTTACAACAATAAGAAATATAAATAATGTCGAGAAATAAACAAAATGTGCAGAAGTACTTGTGAATTTTGTGTTGTTACCATCTTTAATTGAAAAAAAAAAAGAGTACAGAAGCATGCTCTTTCCTTATATTTGCTCAGAGTTTAAAGGCAAGTCCTACATAATAAATGAAATTAATTAAGACTTTTGGTCAATTACTCTTGCTTATTTCCTGTCTAATCCACCCAATCTTTTCTCCACAGATCGCAGCCATCAAGAGGAGGGTCGTACATCTGATAAGCGACTGTCTTCCTACATCAGGTCAGTATCTTTCACACAGAATACATTCTATATGTGTTTTTGTACTTAGAAAAATCATATAAAAAAACGCCAACTTTCCAAGATTTTTATCATTTTATTTCTGTGCATTGATTGCAGTAGGGGACAAGCCAATGAACAACCTCCCTCTGAGGGTCAACATTACTGTGTGGATGAAAATACAGAGAGAAGAAATCACTACCTGGATCTCGCTGGCATTGAGAACTACACATCCAGATTTGAAGGTAAATGTCACTTATTTTGCAGCTAGGTTTGGTTAAAACATTTCATCCAAATACAACTAGTCATTTTCGGACATTTCACAGATAGAGAAAGAAAGATCTGCAACTTGTGTCTGTTTAAACATTAAACTACATTTATGGGCACAAGTTGATATAAAACTTAAAAAAAAAAAAATCCCAAATTTTGGTTGTATTTTAAAGAGTCGTAGCCTGCTCAATCAATGCAACACTAACTAAATTAATTGCAAACACTTTGCCATCTGAATTTGAATTGTTGAACAGCAAGAAAGTTGGGGTTCAAGTCTCAAAGTGGGGGTGAGGCTTGAAACACTGGCCTCTCTGTGTGGAGTTTGCAATTTCTCCCCAAGTATGCATGGGTTTTCTCTGGGTACTCCAGAGGGTTGTTTTCTCTCACCCTCCGAAAACAAGCGTATTAGGTTGATTGGCTGCTACAAAATTGCCCCTAGGAATGAGTGTTTGTGTGGATGATTGTGAGAGTGTGGCCCTGGAACAGACTGGCGACTGGTTCAGGGTGTATCCTGCCTCTCGCCTGAAATCTGCCAAGATAGGCCAAGGCACACGATGCAAACTCTTAAAGGATAAGCGGTTCAGAGGATGAATAAAAACGGGTATCTAAATTTCAGTTGGAGATTTTTGCTTTATTGTTTATATCTTTACACACTGCATCTTGGTTTTAGCAAAGGTTTAACTCAAACTAAATTGCCTTTGCACTGTTTGTACATTTCTTTCATTGACTTTAAATACAGTTACACAATTGGTGGAAGCTATCTGTTTCATATGTCAATTCAGCTGTCAATTTCCTGTTTTTCAGGAAACACTCCTGACTCCCCCCCTCAGGAAGCTCATGGTCGGGGCTCACAGAGCCAGAGTCGCTCTCGCTCCCAGGAACCAGAACTCCAAGTTGCTCACCAGCGCCGTTCACAAGTCATCAGTGATAGCTACAACCCGGCAGACTCTCGAAGCAAAAGCACACATCTCCTCAAATCCCCCAAAGGAACCTATAAAGGGAGTGTTGGGAACAATGGAGGTGGCAAATCCACTAAATGCCATGGTCATCATCCTCTTCTGCAATCAATGTTGCATGGTGGGAACGCAGCAGGCCACGGAGGTCAGGATGTGTATCACATGCCACACCAGGCTCAACCAACCAGCCACCACCAACATCCTTTACAATACAGTCACAGTAAGCGCCTCAGAGCCAAAGCCCGTGAGGCCCTGTCTCCATCCAAAACCCCTCTACCACCTCAGCCACACCCTCAGCAGCAACCCTCTGTACTGCCAAGCCTAGACAGAGAGCAGGTGTCAGGGCCTCCTGGTAGCCCAGGATTTGTGGTTCCAATGGTCCAAAGACATGAGCATCACCACCACCATGAACACCATCATCACCACCACTATCATCATTATCATCAGACATGACAGCCTTTAGTGTGCAGTAACTGAAACTGTGCAGGACCAACCTCACCAGTCTGAAGGACTTTAGACATCCAATGGACACATGTTGTGCTTTCTTCAGGATCCTATTATTCTTCTACAAGCTATACAGATGTATTCTGACAGATATATTCTGAGATTAGTTGTATTGATGAAAGATGTAACATTACCAGGCCAGAGGTTGTACTAAAGTATTTTCAGTTCAATTCAAATATTTTGTGGCACAATTTTCCAGTGTTTTTCTTTGTTTCTTTTTAAAATAGCTGCACTTTTTTATACATTCATCAACCAATACAGAGAGGATCAGATCCGAAATGATTTGATGTGTCCCCCTGTCTCTCTACAAGTGTTGGAGGAAATTTAACAAGCTACGAAATGAGTTGAAATAGTCGTGTTGCTCTGTGGGATTAACTTTCCAAAAAAAATACAAAACTCAGGTGAAAAGGAGCTGCTGCTCTCAAGCTTTTCTTAGACGCCTCAATCTTATGGAGCCTGCTGCGGACTGAGGGGTCTCATGTTTGGGATGGGTTATGGGAAATGAAATCACCACTGCCAATTTTAATGCAAAACTATCTTGCTATATGTATAAAAAAATCTATATATGTAAACACATTTTACTGTATAATTATTGTACTCTATATGCATATTTCATCATGAATATATGTATGCATATATGCATTTTGACTTTTATATATTTTAATAAACGTTATATAGTTCATTTACAATATTACAGGTTTTGTCTCATTTATTATTTTAGACAATACTTTTTTGTTTTAGAGTTAAACATTCACACTGTGTTATCAAAATGAATTGCACACATTATATGGGCATTAAAAATGCCCATATAATATAAGAGCAATGGAGAGCGTGGAAAAGAGGTGAAGAAGCATGTGCAGGCATGCTGGAACGGGTGGAGAAAAGTATCAGGTGTGATGTGTGACAAAAGAGTTTCAGCAAAAATGAAAGGGAAAGTGTACAAAACCGTAGTGAGACCGGCCATGGTGTTTGGTCTAGAAACAGTAGCACTGAGTAAGAGACAGGAAATAGAGATGGAGGTAGCAGAAATGAAGATGCTGAGAATCTCTTTGGGAGTGACGAGGATGCACAGAAATGAGTATATCAGAGGAACAGCACATGTTAGAGGTTTTGGGGATAAACTCCGAGAGGCCAGCCTGAGATGATTTGGGCATGTGCAGAGGAGAGAGAGAGTCCATCGGAAGAAGGATGTTGGATTTGGAACCAGCAGGAAGAAAGACATGAAAATGGTTGGTGTGACCGAAGAAGATGCAGCAGATAGGGTTAGATGGAAGAAACTGACTTGCTGTGGCGACCCCTGAAGGGAAATGCCGAAAGAAGAAGAAGATATGGGCATTAAGAAGCTAAAATCTGGATGCAGTTTTAAGAATTTTGGATTATTTCTTGCAAATACTGTTTTGATTATCTAGAAAAAAAATGAAGTTGATTGAGCTTAACTGGCCAGTTGCATAATGCTTGCTTTCTCCAAGTTTCCCCACCTTTCATAACAAATCAGTTGTGTACACGGTGAACATACCTGTTATGAACAAAGTCTACTTGTATTAAGTCTGCAGGTGAAACTCCAATAATTAGAATTTGGTGACAAAAGTTTACAAAATGACTTATTTTTGTTTTACAATTCCAATGATGTCAAACAGCAATTTCACCCAATTCATCAGTCTTATTTCAAATGTTTTACACAGAGGCCTATTTGAACTCCTGATAAATATCAAACTCAATTTGACTTGAAATTAGATATGTTTGTAGGCTATGCATTAACAGTCCTTTCACAAATTTCAAAGGAGATTTCAAAGTTGTTGGATTTTGTTCAATGGAGTTTTAAGGTTGCACTATTCTTTTTTTGTATCATTGTCTGCCACTAGATGGCAATGATAAGTTAAAAAAAAAAACTCCAAAAACATCACGTTGTCAAATAAATTATAAATTAAGTGATCAGTCCAGCTGGAAAAGAAACTTTGCTCATTTTCTGAATAAGACTCTTACTAAAAAAGAAAAAAAAATTCTAATCCTTGTCAAACCAGAATAAATGAATATAAATCCATGTAATTCAAATAAGCCACACTAAACAAGTCTTCCATATCAAGTCAGACTGGATAGTCTATCTAAATCAGAGATTGTTCCGAATAAGAAAAACAAAAACTGGCCCTTCTAGAAACAATGAGTGGAATATCTATAAATAATAAAACAAAATAGACTGTTGTCATGATCCGCCTCTCTTCTTGAACAATTCTGCACACCTGATCCCAATAGGCGCTCCCTGATGTGTCCATCTGTGTCTCGTCTTCCTTGTGTTATTTTGTCCCTGGTGTTCTTGATGGTGTCCCTCACCCTGGTGTTCAGAAGCAGCTATGATGTGGTCCACTCTGTGTCATCTTCCAGACTGGACATGCCCAACTCTGTTGTTCCCTTCTTCTTTTGGCTTTTCCCTTCTCTAACCCTTCACTTTTGGCAGTAAACTGGTAATACAGTACATCTGGGTCCTACATCTCCACCTTCACCACCTCATAGTACCTGATCAGTCTAAAAACTACCCGGAGGGGCTTGTACAGGTAGTGGACCTGTACAGTGTGTACCTTGCCCCTGGCCTTCTAAATAGCTGATAAGATCAAAGAAGATGACATAAAATTATCTGAACAAAAAATTGGACTGTATTCTGGAGGAGGACAGACATGCTCAGACAGTGATCAAATTGGGAGTTAGTCCACGTAAGTATTCATACACTGATGAACATTTTTTGCATGATGGATGTTGTTTCGGTAAAGCAAGAAGGTTCTGGTATCACCTATGTTTAAAACAACTTGGGGTCCTATACAACCAATGTTTTTTAAGCTCAGTTGGTTTTAATAGTTTCTTTGTTGCATTGTTAGCCTCGGCTCCTGCGTTCCTGCTCCGTTTGGAAGGGATTTAGCTAGCTCTGAATCCGAGCCCCGGCTGTGACAAACAATAGCAGCTATGAAAGGCGAGGGGAGGGTCGGCCTAATGCAAATATCCACTTTATACGCCTTGGAGAACTTGCACTGACAACTACAAACTTACACCCAACTGTGACAATACCCAGTTCTCCTAAAACATTTCAGAAGTACCACAAAGATCCTTCAGGAAGGATTCAGAAAGAAGTTTGGAAACTTTTTGCTGTCAACCTGCAGGATGGAAACTTCTTCAGGAAAAAGCATCTGCACCTGCTGCTGAGGGACAGAACTGAGAAAGGTATTGTGGCTTATCTTCACAACCTATTTGAGTTCATTTTTTGAGTAGTTGAGCTTCAACATTTTCCCCACATAATGTTTGGTTTTTATGTTACAGCTTATTTGGCTCCTCTGTGCTAAGTTTGTCAGGAAAACTTGATAATCCTTCTACCATCAATTCATTCAAGACATGCATGAGAAAGGTTTTTGGTGAATAATAGATCAGTGGGAGCTTTCTGTTTGTGTAGAGGTGGAGCAAACTGGGGGAATTTCACTAAGATATTCAAAAACACTTTAAAAACTTGCTGTCCAAAACAGAAACTTCTTTTTTTATTATTCAAGTAGATATCCCACTTTAAAACTTTAAAAGTGTCCTCTTGTGCAATAACAATGCCAAGTCTTGTTTGGCAGATTTTTAAATTTAGACATAGTGCAGATTTTCTGTCAAAAGTAGAGACATTGAATTTTCCTATTTGAGCTAATATCTTACTTTATTATTATATTATTAAAGTGAAGTTTTAAATTCTTAATGCAATATCTAAACTTTGCATAATTTAGCAGATTTTTTTTTTTTTTACCAGCAAAAGTTTTGGGGTGTATTGCTACTGTAAAATCCCAGCACTTCCCCCAGGGAGACATCAAAGCAGACCCATCATGAGGCCTTTATCTGAACAATTGCTCCTTTCTCCCCTGCACCCCAACCCTGACACCCCCTAAAACCCCTTTTCCAAATTTCCACTTGATTAAGCCCTAAGCTGAACAGAGATGAATCCGGAGGGAGAAATGGTTCACTAATGATGACTCAAGTCTGACATGAAAAAGGTTATGTGCTCTCTGTGCTTTAATTTAATGAGGTCAAAGAAAAAGAAAAATGTTAAAGTTGTAAAGAACTTTGAAAGCAATTGTTCTAATTAATTACATCCATACATTTGATGTGCAGAAAATTACAGACATTTTTGTTGTTTTTTAGTTCAGATTAAAACAGATCAAACAAAATATTAAATGCAAACAATGTATTTTGTGATTGTGTAAACATAATTGATTAGGATGTTTTGACCATTCTTTCTAATTGGTTTTAGAAAGTAGACACTAGCTGTCATAGGTAGATGAATAGACATCAGTTTTGCTTGCTTTAGCCAACTTTTCATCTTTAATGAACACCCAATTTGAACTATTCAGTTTAATTTTACATAATAGTTATCTCCCTATTTGTAAGCAATTACCTCTGTTAGTGAGAGCAGGCAGAAGCAGCCTGCAGACCACTGTACACATTCCATGCCTGGTGCAGGGGTTGCCAGGCAATATGAGTTGCCGGGTGAATGGCTCTTTCTCCCCCTGCATGCTTCCCTCTCAGCTCTTTCTAACCGGCCACCTCCCACCTCTCTTCTCAGTTTGCCTCCCCTTTATTTGCATGTTAATGGGTGAAGCAAATGCTCATTATAAACTAGGCTTGTCAAACCGATTATCAATATTACACACTTTAGGAAAGTTTGTGGGAACCCACTTTTGCACATGAGCAATGCCACCTGCATTTAGATATCTGGTGCATTTTCGTCTTATAACGAAGTAAAAAAAAATTATAAGTCTGAATTTGTTCATTTTTTAAAAATATTAACCTTCATATTTGTTTTGTTGCTGCCCACCATTAGCCTGGCTATTGCTACCTATGTACCTCTGCTCAATTTGATTGTATTCTAGCAAATAGGTCAGGGTGTACAGGCACAAGATTAGGATTGGAGGAATTGGAAAAATCCCTGTCCGATCAGCAAATAGAGATGATGGTGTAACATGAATGTAATTGTCAGAGAGACCAGGCCATGTATGTAGTTTGGTGGCTGAAAAAAGAGGTCAACTATGTTGGCGACAATTCCTGAGACTAAAGAATTTAAAGACAGTGTTTAGAAAGTTCATTCAAGGGAAAGACATGATTAAAAAAAAGTTAGTACTACACTAACTGATGGTGTGCATTATGTATGTCACGTCCGGTTTCGATCAGAAAAGAACGATTGGTTGCACCATGGAGTATGTGAGTTCAGACGTTTTTTTTAAATCTCAAGACAATATGAACAATAGACTAAATCATTTTTGATACTTACAAATAAATTTGGGCAATAGATAATTTCAAATCAGTTTGCATCATTTTCTCCTATTGATGTAAAAATAGTTCTCTTGTCCAGGACTCCCTTGAAAAAGGTTTTTTTTTTTTAAATCACATTGGGACTTTCCTGGATAAATAATAATAATAAAAAAAAAGAATATGAACTCAACTTGACAATCTACATCAAGAAAATTTTTACAGATACAGACACAAAATACTTTATTGTACAGATTAAAAAGTATTGGGCCTGAAATTGATCCTTGGGGAACCCCACATTCAATTTTAGAAATTCTTCGGGATACATAAAAACTTCTAACTGTGAGATATGAGTAAAACCATTTAAGAACAGTACCAGAGAGGCCCGCCAGACTCTCAAGTCTGTCTAATAAAATCTGGTGATCTACTGTATCAAATGCAGCACTGAAGTCCAGTAGCACCAGGACAGAATTCTACTGTACATCCATGTTGCTGCCCACCATTATCATAACATAACATTTTTGTTTGTTCTTTTCTCATTAATCTTGCTTTTTGGTAACATTGAATGTCACTTGTAGCTTTTCAGTGACCTTTCATAAGACTGTATCTATTTTCTTGACTGCCTGTGTTCCGTCTCTAGGGATAAGAAACTATTTACCCTCAAAGTTGCAACAATTAAGGAGTCTTATCACCATGACAATTTTAAACAGGATGGAATCATTACTCTGACAAAAACAAAAAACAGATGTAAATTGTCAGCTTTTATCCTACAGAAAAACATCAATTCTTAAGGGCAACGTTGGATGTAGAATCAACAACTATAGCTGTATTAAACCTAGAAATGCATTTGTTTTTTGTTCTCATCATTTCTCTTGTAGTATTTTTCCTTCCATAGTTTCTTTTTTGTAGACGTATGTGTAGAATATTGATCAAAAAATGGTAAGTTGTACTTTGTAGCATGTTCATAAATATTCATCTCATGTAAACAAACAAACAACTTGCTTTTTCATCAAATGTACTCTCAATGAAAAATGCATGTTTTTGATGAGTCCAATCCTCAAGAGATGAATCTAATCACAGCTATGGAAACAGGAAACCCTCCCTGCATTTCTCTTCTCCCTCTTTCCTCTCTTGTCTCCACTCCCAGTTGTGCATTTACAAATTATCAGGTGCAAGATGATGTGTATTTCTATAATGACACCAGTGATGGTTATCTCTGTGTCTTGTATCCTTTATCGGTTTACTGGAATACAGCTTGTGGCTTTTTTTCTTCATTTTTTTAAAAATCTGAAAACCCAAAATAGGTCAAGTCTCTCAAACTGTAAATGCAATTAGAAAAGCTACTGTATTTAAAAATAACTTGGGTAATCTCCATTTTTTAAAATGTAGCGAATTAAACAAATTAATCAAATCTAGCATTTATTTTTACGGGGTTTTTGAGAGGATTCTGTTCGTTGTTAAAACCAGATCTTGTTTGTAGACCTGTAAGGTCAAAACCCATGCAAATCTACATTTGACTGAAAATATGACATACAATTTTTGCTCTAAATAGGTGGATACTGTATAAAAACGTTATTTTCACCCAATTATTCATATAAAGACTCCATCGAGCAGATGTGTAGATTATCACAATTATTGCACTTATTATTCCTGCTTGACCAGTTCTACAATCAGACACAGTTTTGGCAATACAATTAATCAGTAAGTATACTTGTGCAAGATGTAAGCAAGACCTAATTCAACTTTGATATTTTAAGAAAAGCTTACTAAATAAATCCCATTCCTGTTTCACCAAAAAAAAAGTTAGCCATCTAGTTGCTTTCTCATTCTGCAGTTCATTTGTGTGACAGCAGCTTAAGCAGAGAAGACCTAACTTCCATTCCTTTGACCACTTCTTCCTGCTTGTATGAATTTTAAGCTGTTCCCAAGTCATGCGGCTGATGCAATAACTTGGTCATCCCCTGGGTCTTCTTTTTGGTGGGATGAGTGGGATGTGGAAACTGGACATACTGAAAATGTCTTTACATACAAAGTAAACAACATCAGTCCCTGGAACACTATATGTTGTGTGGTAAGTTTATTTCCACTTTGTGCAATTTAAATTTAGTATTAAACATCATAACAGGTGATTTTCACTAAGGAGATGAAAAGCTTTTGATACCTGACATTATTTACGACATCCCATTGGAGGAGCATCATAGTACACATTATTCCAAATGATACTTTTCACTTGCGACTTCGGGTTTTCGCTTTGATTTTGTAGTAATTTTTTCATGCTGAATCTTTTTTACATGAACCCAGTTGTTCGGTTCATTGTGGGCGTTATCATGGTGTGGTCTCTAATTTCTGTTTCTTCCTGTAAAGATTAAAGACTCCATGGTGACCAGGTGTACACTTCCTTTTTAAAGCCACATAAGTAATAAATTCTTGAACTTCAGTGAAAAGGAAGAATTTACCATTTTTATGGAGCATCTGCAGTCAAACCACTTTTCTTCTCTGACTAAAGTATGTAGAGTTCAAGAAAGAAATGTCAGCATTTTTTATTGATCCAGGGGAGCGGCTTCCACCTTTACCTCCCTCCTGGTGAGGAATGCACACCTGGAGGTGTTTGCTCAGTGGCTGAAGTAATCCATATAACAATGCAAACCGACATCTGGTGCCATCAAAACCTTTGCAGGCAGTTTGCTCTGTGACAGACTTTGCTTTGTCTCTGTTAATAATCAGTTTATTGTGATAATACTCTCAAAGTAAGGCTGGCCTAGATATTTTAGCAAAACAGATGTGAGAAATGTATCTAATTGATTTGTAAAAAGAAACAAGATAACATAAGCATGTTTGCTTGTGAATATTTGAGACCAAACATCACAATTTGAAGTTGTCTAGACTATTTTTGTTGACATGGTAAGCTGGAGGAGATCTTCTTCTGTTGGATACCCTCGTAGAGTACACACAGAAGGGAGATGGGTGCAGATAAAGTGGGAGGGTTACGCCCCACTGAGGAATTGGGATGCCTCGGGGCTGGGAAACTTTCTGCCTGGCTAGCCTTAATATTGCAATTCCCTTTAGTCATCAAAACAGTAGGTTTGATTGAACATGTCAGGTTGTTCCAAGATTTGGGGGCTGGTCCTCTCTAGTTAGACAGCTGTCAGATCTTCAGCGCTCAGAGAGCCGACCAGCAACACATTGTTGGGACATCAAAGTTAGGGAGCACAGTGAGGTAAGTGCTGTTCTTTAAAAAAACCAATATCATTTAGACAAGAATAAATAGGAATTGAGAAATAGATTTTAAATCAAACTTCTTCTAAAAAAATTTGCTATTACATCATTTGCTTTGGTAATGTAGTATCTATTACTATTTTTGAATGATATCACTGTTCAGCTTTGTAATTAAAATCAATTGTGTTGGTTGCATGACTTTTTAAAATCAAAATTTACTTGTACTTTTCCATTTTTATATGAACTAATATGCCATATTTTCAAGCCTGAAACCTTCAAAGTATTCCTTTTCAAAGAACTAACATACACGTTAAATAGAAATGTTATTGTCTATCGTTTTGTGAAATTGTTTCCAACTTTATTAGTATTACTATAAATAACAGAATATTCCTTGGAACAATGTTGATCTCAGTGTGTTCAGTATGATTGTTGTTCTCATTAATTTCTGCTGAGTAGGAATACCTTGTCAGTCTGTCTGATTGTGTTCCTCTTGACCCACTGAACTGTGGGTGCTGCTGGTGTAACCCGACCTTGCCTCCTCCAGCCACCTGTTCTCAGGGAAAACACTGGCTTTTGTGTGGGAGTGAGACATCCACACAGCAGGGGGTGAGGTATAAGGAGGTTCAGCTGTGACAGGTGGCACACTCAACCTGTTTCTCCCTATACTAGGTGCAGATATGTCGGGTTGTTGGTGGAACAGCCGCCATGATGCGAGATTAGGAAGAAAATCTCACGTGTGGGAGCAATTTTATAGATCAACAGACGCCTTCTTGTTTCTCCAAAACAAATTTTCATAAAGTTTCACGTCACCACTTGCCTTGGGTGGCAGAGGGTTTCAGTACAGTGTAGATATTTCTGTTTGCATAGCTGTGTGCATTTGTAACCTGAGGGTTAATCAGTCTGAAATGTGCTGTCTGTGTGCAAGAGGAGGAACAGTTCACTTGAATGTCTCCTGCGACTGTTTGAAGCAGGCTATTGGGAATGATTGGGAAGGGTCAGTGGGGGCAAAAACCTTGGCTGTGTGAGTCGAGACTGGCAATGCGATTTCTCATGGCTGTGTGAGACAGAGGCAGGCAGAGGAATGGCTTATATTGATTCAGCTTGTCTAAATAGAGTTGAAAATTATATGCAGCTTTGAAATATTATACAGTAGCGTTTGGTTTATTTTAAAATAATATTTTATTTGGATGTTGGAATTGTCGAAGCAATGTGTGTGGAGACAAAAGGCTGATTTGTAATGATTTAATTCAAGCTGTGGGTGGTCTGCGTGACTATGTGGTCCGTAGGACATGAGGTAAGATGAAGGTGTTACATTCCACAGTTTGGTGTGCGTTTGTGTTGGTTCATCACAATGACCACTCATTGACCTGCAACCGTGTTTTGACTCGATCTACTCTTGCTTATACTCAAAATAAATTCATCATTTCCCTTCATATAATACTCCTAATTCAAAGTTTTGATTTGTAACCATTCCTGTTGGCTCATGCAACCACGGAGATGTTTGACTAATGGGCAGAATTATACTTTTTCATCCTCCCTCTCTTGAGTTTTTCTTATTTTTATCAGCTGAACATGATGAAAAATGATGGAAGTGCAGCTCACATGTCATCTGTCTAATTTGTTCCCCTGATGGCCCTATCTGATCTACCCCCGTGCCACCCTTGGGAATATTATCTGCTTTTTCAGATCACATAAATATTGTTTACCAGAAGCTTGCGTAAATAAAGTTATTTTAAACTTTATGATTGCCTGTAGAAAAACAGCCGGTAAAGTTTATCTCTGGTAGTTGTGCAAACCTATTAGCGTAAATGGAGCTGACGCACCACATTAAGCCACATCTCTGCTTGAGATTTGGATCTAAACAATCTGTACGTACGTACATGTATGAGTGCTTGATTTGATTTATTTCAAAAATCCTCTCGAGGATCTACTTTTAGTGTGAAAGATAATTATATGCAAACAAAAAACAATAATGCATTTTTATATTTCCTTTAATATCTTGGAGGTGTTTGTTTTTTCTTCCGCACTTTTTTCTGGATGGTTTAAGGCCACGGCCTTTGGTCAAAGTGTGAATAAACACCTGCCTGTGGCAGCAAGCAGGTGTGAGGTCTATAAACACTAAGACGTTCAAATCCCAATCTTCTCTCACAACACAGTGTCAACATTACGTGCAATAAACACAACTCAGTCTTCTTTGGAAGAGGGAAAAGTTTTATGGAGTCAATTTGTTTATTGTGTGTAACCACTCATTTGTGATTCATAATGTAACTTTTAAGCAAATAATACTAAGTTTATTTTGATTTCCCTCATTGGCTACATATTATACAACTGCCATCTTTGTTTAAAAGAAAGTGTCTGAGAGTTTGAACCATTCCATGATTGGATCATTTGTTAGGAAAAAACGACAAGCGGCATCACCCCAATGTTTTACTGATAGGAGAACCTAGTCTGTTTGTAGTTGGAGTGGAAGGACGAAAAGGATCAACACCACCAGTTTGGGACTTTGACAACAAAGATTTAATAAAAACAAGTGTAGGTTCAGTCACTGACTAGACCTAAGACAAGGTTCAAAATATAAGTTCAATTATATTGTAGAACTGTTAAACAGCATCCCGTGAAAATAAATAAAGCAAGCATGTACCAGCAGTCGGGTGCTGAAAGGTGAAGAGATCCATCAGGCCCCTCAAGCACACGTGCAACACACATGAATAAAACTTGCATGCAGAGGGGTATATTCAGCAGGAGAGGGAAATAACTGGTGAAGCATCAGCTCCATTGGATAGTTATAATAACTAAAAGGAATACTAAGACAGGTTTAGACAAATACTGAAAAATAGTCAAATAAAAGGAGCAAAGAAATTGCTGTAAAATTTCAAGAAACTCCACCAAAATATCAATTTTTATCTCTTCCTGAGAGTCCTGAAAAAGTCTTGTCGTGGTGTCTGACATTTGAAGAGGTTCTAGCTTAAGAATCCTGGTTGATGACCATTTTTGGGTCGATGGCCACGACAATGAGATTCTCTTTTAGAACGTAAAAACCAGAAATAGTAAAGCAGTGGGACTGCAACCACTAGCTGGTGTCAGTGTCTCGCCTCTGGCTTCTCAGCATTGCCAACAATGACGCTCTAATTGACATAATTGAAAACATGGTGTTAATATTTAAAATAACCTAAAAACCAATGTCGTCCATTCGGAGCAAAAGGGATTCACTAACCTTCAGGACATGCTTGAGAGTCTCGGATTTCCATTGAGCCAGTGAATCCTCTCAAACGACGCTTGAAAAAATTCAAACCAACAACGCTTGGCAAACAAGCCACCAAGATAAATTATGTGCACTTACTACCACATGAATCGGAAAACTCTTCCGTACACCCCAGTACATCAGACCGCAGACACACCCTGATAGCCTGCTTCCACGCACGCAGTGGAATGACCTGCAACATCAGTTAGTGTTCCTGAAGTTACTGACTTACTGTAAGTAGTGCACTCCACTAAGCTGATTGGCTAGTGGCCCCCAAATACTACAGTACCAAGCCACACATTAATTTTTTTGCCTGCTCATCAAAATATGGTCAAATATTTTACCGAAGTGGGTGCATGATACTTTCACCATGTGTTTAAGGCCCTTGCTTAGTACTACTGTGAATGAGAATATTTATTCATCTGTATGTACATCAAAACCTCTATTGAATGTGCATGAGAGAGCTGTTTAAATGGTGTAGTAATAAGCAGTGTAGAGGTGACTTAATCTTTACTCCTATCAATGAAACACCGGGGGTGATGTCGCTTCAAATGTATGACCATGCTTGATGTGTTTTTACTGACATGGCTTACTTGTGGCACTATGCCCACATAGTTTTTAGCCACTAATCGTTTTCATTTATCTTTCCATTTGACGGGAAACCCAAAATGTTCCAGTAAAGGCAACTTATGTAATTTCAGCTCCTTCTTTCCTGTGCTTGGCCTGACCCCGATGTGTTTGTACTGACCTTGCACACAACCTTACTTGTCCCTAAATTAGTCAGAAAATCATGTGTGTGTCGAACCAAAAAACGGCAATCTTGTATCAATGATGATCCATTGTTCTATTCTGGAATGAACAAATGACTATTTTCAAGTTGTTTCAGTTTTGACACAACTGCCCATAACAAAGGAATATTTTAATCCCTGTAAAAAACAAAACTTAAGGTAACATCTAGGGTTGCCTATGAGATGACAGAAACTTTTGGGATCTTGTATCAGAGCCCTTTTTTTGGTCAATTGTTAAAAACCACCAATTTGTGAATAAACGCTTTTAGAATTCCTCAAGCTATACAGATCAACAATTAAAGCCTGTTTGCATCCAGCCTATCTTTTAAAGTAATGCTGCATGTAAAATAAGGAAAGACAGAAAAAAAATGAAATGAAGAAAACTTGTTCTCAATCCAACAGAGCAGAAATTATAGGTTTGGCTTAGGCAAAGTACACATGGTAGAAAAAAGAGGAGTGTGTATTTGAATAGGGCAAATGTAAGGTATGTCTGCTTCTGTTTACGTAGCAGATTATAGACTAGACATAAGAAAGAGACTAAATAAGACAGAATGTAGACCCAGCATCAGTTAACATGTGCTGTGTGTTACAGATACATTTTTATACTGCAGCAGTGTCTTTTCTTTGTTTTGTCTGCTCATCACATTCCAAATCAACAAGCAAATTTCACGATACAGGTCACAGTGGACGTTCTTGTCTCTGTTGGGTCAGTTTGATGTCTAACCCTAATAGCATTTACAAAACCAACTTAGTTACCCGTCATTACTACTGTCTCTGTGAAAGAAATAGCCTTAATACAATCTTAGCATGTTCACACAGTGTTCATTCCCACTGAGCACACAGACCCACCAGCACCAACCACCCCAACACACTCTTTCTCTTTTTCCAACTTCAACAAGGATATCCTGTGTTTAGGAAGAGACGTAATGGTGCTAAATCTCTGGGCTTACAAGCTGTTAACTTTGCTACATTACTGTTATGAAACAGATTAGTTTTTTTAAGGTGTTAATGACAAACCTCTGTATACTGTTGTCACTAATTAGCTGATATTGAAAGATGTCATATCTAACTGTAGCAACAGAGGGATTTCTCACATCTGTCAGAGGTTTGTGAAAGGTAGTTGAAGGATCGGGCATTCCCCTGACAGTATTTAAGGGGAACATTATTGTAGTGGGTGACCTGAGCCTCCAATCCAATGCTGATGTCTTCCTTTCTTTCTTTTTTTTTTGAATAGCAACAGAATAAGCTGAAATCCTAGTCCATTTGTATTGTGACGACAAAGAGGGAGCATTGTTGGAAGAGAGGTAGGGGGGAGCTGCCGGTGGAGGCAGGGGTGAAAAGGGTCAGAGGTATAGGGAGAGAAGTTGGTCAGAGACTGATTCATGCTGGCAAAAGTGTTGATATTGTTTGCAGTTGGTGTATTCAGGTTAGGTAGTGTGTCTGTGTGTTTTGTGAATGACGAGTTTGGATTTGCTGGAGGGTGCATTTATCTTACTGGAAGAGACTTCAGTAGCTCAGCAGCAACAGCAGGGCGGGGGAGGTTGTGTTGGAGGAAGGGAGGGAGAGTGACGGGGAATCCAGTGCTTTGCCTCTCACGCTCTGGAGTTCAGTTTGCTCCAGCTGCCAACACCACAGCGCACACACAGTCAGACATGGGACAGAAATGGTGCCAGACCAGTTGATATCATAGCAATGACTGACAGCGGTCAGGATGTGGATGATCAGAGCAACACTTTGGCGTTAATGACACGTTACCTGTTTAAGTTTCACATTTCTTCTGATGCTGTCACTGCACAAAATGCACTCCAGAGCGAAGTCTCGAAGTTGTGACAACTACTTATGTATTAAGGTACGTGCCAGTCTCCTCAGAGCTTGAGTACGACAACTTTGATTATTTCTTTGAAGTGACTTTAAATTAAAATTGTTGGGAAAATCTCCAATGTGTGTTTTATTTATACATTCCATAGGTGGATATTCTTAATTCCACAACACACAGGCAGCTGATATTTTGACTGCTTCCTGAGTAGACAAAACATTGCAAGTCTCTTTTTTGGTGATGGCTTTTTAGAGTGGCAAGAAGTTATGTATATGTTAACACTTTAGATGTAGTGCAGGCATTTAGTTTGATAAGTTCATTTATTTCAGATTTATGCTTTTTAGGGTGACAAAAAAGGCAAACTGGTCAAAACTTCCTGCAATTACCTTCCAGTTCATCAATAAAAATAAGGATCATTTGTTATTCTTGAGCTTCATTATTAAGTTTGCATCCTGACTGACTTTTTTTTCATCAGTGTGCAGTCAGTTGTTTGGAAAAGTGACAATTTTACATTTACAATGCAAAAGCATCAACAAACTGACCGTCATATATAAGGTGATCAAGTAATTAATCTGTGAATCTCGATACTGTCTGGTGCTTCTCACTGCTTTTTTCAATCCCTCTACTTTCCTATTTGCTTCAAATGAGATAGGATTTCTATTGATGCAGATCAAAAGCTGAATCAACCTATTCACTAAGGTGGTAGTGGTGATGAGGGTGAGAGGGTCTCACCAGGCTTCTTTGTCAGCATCCTGGTACACGATGCAGGTCTGAGCAACCTGCAGCTTTTGTCATCGTGCTGCCTTTGAGGCTGCTAACAGGTTGGTTAGTGAGTAGTCTGTATGGGGGCTTCTGGGATCTCCTGTTACACTCCCTTGGTGGCTTCATGCTCCACTGGAGGCCTGGTAGGCAACGTCTTTTGTGTCTCCAGCACACTAAATGTGTCAGTGACCACTTCGTGTTAACTCTCTGGCTCTGTGTTTGTCTCTTTTCCCTGTCTAAGTGACGCACTTCCTTGTTTCGTTTATATTCTACCTCAATCTCTGGCTTTTGAAGACCGATATCTTTTTGGAAGACCAAATATGTGACGGAACGTGTTTGAAGTTTTTTTTTTTTTGCATATAAAAGTTCAACCCCATTAATACTTGGAGTGGCTTCTCTACCAGAATTTTTCAATGTTTGTCCCAATAAATAACAAAAATTGTTGTATTCTTTGCTCAAACAGCTGATTTTACTGGTGACAAGGACAAAAGCATACCACCTGGAGCTCAAAGCCAGTAATTACCACCTTAGCCTTCCATCCTTTGGCCAGAAGCTCACAAAGACCAGGCATCAGAATGGGTGGGATTTCCCACTTTGCTTTCGTCCTGGTTAAAGCTCTGAAGCTAGACATACACAGCTATACACACTGCATTCCTCTGTTGCAAAGAGCGGATAGGAAGCTCAGCTTTGGTGGCTAAGCTCAGTTATTCTGCTGATGTATGCAAATATGTTCAGTTGTATTCAGGTGACGTTCAGTCAACGCCTCAGATGTTTCATGACAATAGAAGGATATTTTCCACCTTATGTAAGATCATCTGCTATGCTAGACCATTTGCATGTTACTTTTTGGGCCGTGAAATTTGTGATGTTCTTGTTTTTATCAAATTTATTGCAACAAGTTGCCACAACAGTAATAAGAAATGTTTAATTGCTCTTTAAACACTCCTCGTTTGTTTTTTTTCTTCCTTAGAAAATTCAGAACAAACTTGTTAGTCTGTCCTATGAGTGGTTTCCTTCCATTGTTTGCTCTCCTCCAATAAAACACCATGTCATTCTTCTCCTCTTGGGTGCAACGGTGACTAATGCCCGGTGAAGTATTTTGTCTCTTCAAAAGCAAGTTGCCTGCTAATGGAAGTGGGTGTTTTGTTTCTGGACAACAACACTGTACAGCACATGCCACTTAGAGAGGCGGAGTACACAAAGAGAGCCTTGTAGTGCAGCCATGGCATGGATACGAATGAGCTGAACTGTACGCACTCTTTTCTAATTGATGGTCTTGAACTGTTTAGATCAACTGGACAGATTCTACAATAGGTGAAAAATGGGTCTGTCTGACCAGCAAAACCTGACAGAGCATCACTTGATTTTTGGGCTTGCTTGCTCTACACATCTATTGCTATGGAAATTAGGTGTTAATCTTGAAATGAAGGTAACAAAACAGAATGGCGATGAAGAACTGGGTTCCTCAACATGTCACATGCTTCTTAGAGTGTGCCAGTTTCCCTGGCTTTCTGTTTGTCTGCTTATCGTTATAGCCAGATGTCTATTCCGCTGTTATGTTCCATTCAGGAAGGACAAGATAGTGGGGAAATGTTTGGCCTTGGTACTGACTAATCAGAGGAAGGTTATAGCTGAACTGTGAACATAAACGCCCTCCAGGTCAATCTCATCCAGACCTGCAGAAATCCCAAATGACCTTCCTCCCAGTCTGACCATTTGTAAATAACTATGTTGGACATAGCATCAGCTCCATATGGGACGGATGGTGGTGGTGCCAGGTCACGTATGGGTCAGATGATGGTTGTTATTAGAGAATAACGTTCCATCATCCTGGACACAACCAGAGTCAAGTCAGAACTTTCCATTTTCGCATTTAATACTTGCTAAGAGTGACATCATTCTGGCCAGGTGTTTCCCCTCACTGCTCAGACTTCCTGACTGTCCGGCTAAATGAATCACAGACAGTCATGTTGATTATTTGTCATATATCGTTATTAGATTGAAATTTACCGCATGATTGACAACTTTCTTTAATTCCTGACTATTTGTGCCTCTGATTTGATAGCAATCTCTTTTTTTTGTTTGTTTTTCAGGATGCTGAATCCCTAGATAAGTGTATCCAGAACACTTTGTCTGCCTTGTACCGTCCCTTCAGCGTCACCGCATCAACCGTCCTATGGCAGCTCTTCAGCGTGGTGGAGCGGCAGTATCGAGGGGACGGCCTTCGCTGCCTTGTTGACTTCTTACTTCCTGCCAAAAGGATTCTTCAGATCATCAAAAGAGAAACTTGTGTGGGTTGAATGAATGGGCACCGCTGAACTAAGGAATTCTAAAATAGCCACTGTGATTTATTTTTGGAGCCTCTGGGTAGCATAACATTACTAAAGATTTACTTGCTTTTGTGCTGGACTGTTGGCAACGCTTATCTCAGATTTCTTTTTACTTTAGTGTGTGTGTCAAATTAAAATATTTCAGGTACAGACCTGCTTAGTTTAAATTGACAGAATGGGAAAAGTGACTTAGAAACAGAGCTGACAGTTGTCCCAAGAGCGAATGGTCAAGAAGACATCTTCTGCTTTTGAAGGCAGAAACTGAGGGCTGTCTAAGAAATTGTTATTTTCTTGGGCCCAATATGAAACTCAATATTTTCTTTTACATGCTATAATGCTGTTGGGTCAGAGCAGTAAGACCAAAGCTCTGAAACTTTAGTCCTCTGTATTCATCTCTCAGGGAGTTAAATAGAAATGTCTGAAGAGCAAGCGTTTCATCTAAGCATAGCCCCTGAGAACAACCCTTTGTGCACACAAGTCTTTGTATTGGATGCAATATGAGAGGCTTCAGAGGGAGATCACATCTTCAGCCGTCTCTTTAGTTTTCATAAGAAATGAAAAAACAAACCTTTGAGCAATGTGCCTTTTCTCCTGCATCTGCTCTGTTTTTTTATGTTGTCACTGCAAAAGATTTGTGTTGCTCTACTGTGAAACCAGGCCTGATCAGACAAGTTTTTGTCTTTAGATGAATGGTCCTTGAGCATCTTGTAAAAGCAAGTTGGGCGTCCATCACAGCTTAACATGTATTTGTGCACAGCTTTGCAGATGTCAGCAGAAATGATGTCAGTGGAAGAGGTGCTGTAATGAGCTGTTTTTAGCCACAGTGGGTACTGACAGATTTCTGTTTTGTTTCAGGTAAAATTCAGAGGATTGCTGTTCTATCATGAGGGGTGGCCTCTCTGTATCCATGACAAAGTTGTGCTGCAACTTTCACCTCTCCATAAAGTGCGACTAAAGCAAGGAGATTTCTACTTTCAGATTGTTCCATTAGGCCGTAAGACTGTAAAACTTGTGATAAAATGTCTCACTTCCAGTGGACAGGCTGTTGCAGAAATTCCCGTTTCAGACAGCATGTACAGCAACATCTTCACAGCTGAGTTCTTACAGAATGTAACACGTGACAGAAACCTACAACCACTACAGAACTGTCTGCTTACCACCGGTACAGCTGTGTATCGGACACCGTGGAAGAACGTAGTCAATCCACTTTTTGTAAGCAGCACAGCAGATGCAATCATGCAAGCTCAGTGTAGCAGAGGTGGATTCCGTGGCCCCCTCAGCACTTGCAGCACCAGTGGATCTACAGGAACTCTGGACAGCCACCGCAGTTCAAGAGAGTCCCTACTTTCACAAGGTTTAGACTTTGTCTTTTCTGAGCCCAGCTCCCCCAATAGAAACTACATGGATTCTAGCATGGCAAGCCAGAGTATCCACGGAGAAGATGATGATACACCTATTATTAAAATCAAGGAATCATCTGAGAATCATAACAAAGGGCTAGGAGATGGAGAAAGTGAACCTGGAACCAAGTTGCTCTCTTTTAGTACTGATCTCAATGATGCTGGTGCTCGTCGCCGCATTCCAAAAGACTCTGTTACGTTTGAGAGTAAAAGACTTTTCAGAAAATCTTATATGGAAGCTTTGCAGAATCCAATGAGCCTCGGGTCCAGTTCTGAATCCATCTTGGAGGAAAGCCCAGAGCATAGCACAAGCCCAAAAGAGAGAGCAATTACACCAGGCAGTAGTCCTGATACCCGTGCATCTCCTAGGGAACACTTATCTCGTAAGTTCGGTAGCCGGGGATGGCTTAGCGGTGATGACTCTAGACCAAACACACCTTTATTTTACTTACAAAAAGGGTTGCGGAGTGCTGAGAGGCGAGCAGAAAGACGCTCCAAGTCACTGGAAAGGACTAATAAAGCTAGCCAAGTTAAAGGCCACAGAGAACGATCTTCATCTGGAGGGTCAAACAGCATCTCTCCAAAAAAACTGATGAATGGTTACGCTCTTCGTTTCGGGAAGGTTGACGTAGAAGCCGTTTTTCTTGGAAATGAAAGAAAAAGCAGCAAAGAGGAGTCAGGTATGTAAAATGTTACTATTTTACCAAAACACAAAACTGGCACAGTGAGGGATCTTTTAGGATTGTAGCGGAAAAACGACATATGAAAGATGTGCAGTCTGTTTTGTATTTCTTTTACAAAATTCCAACTTGGACAACATTTTAATACCAGTGTTATACTCATATTTACATGAATGTGAATTGTGAAGTACTAATATTACTTACTCATACATCCTGCTCACTCCTAAATGTATAGTTAATATAAACACAAAGTAACAAAACTTTATAGATGATATTTTCTCCAAAACAAGCATGAATCCAAATACTCATGCTGCTCTTAATAGTAGTATTTCTGACATATTAGTCCATGTAAGGAATTTATGCGTCATAAATTGTGCCTCTACATTAACAAGTATATTTATGTGTGGGGATTAAAAGTAACTGTATAGTAAAAAAACTTGCCTTGCCGATGACCCTAAATATTTAAGCACTTTCAGACTCAATTTGATTTTTTTTTTTTTTTGATTTTTTTATTTCAGCTTTCAATGAAAAGTTGAGAAGTTTCATTTTTAAGAGCGAGATCCATGCTCAACAAGTTATAACATATCAGTGAACCGTTGGTGGGTTGCTTCAGTAATTTAAGTCAGACTAAACTCCACTGTTAAATTTCCTCCTGAGAAAAAAACCTCACACTTAAACATAGTTTTATGCTGTTTAATAGTTGTATGTTTTATATCAGCTCATGACTCATCACTCATCAAATAATATAATCTGAGGTTGTGAAAGCTTCTCAACAGCTAGGTGGGTTTCTTTTTACCAGTATGTGTAGTCATGCCCTGCAGCAGAGCTGGTTGCAACACTTCATCAGATGGCTGGAGTTTAAGAAAAGACAACTCACCTCTCTTAAGTGTTTCATGCTTTTATTAATGAAAGATTGCTCTTCAAAGCTCAAACTTTGTGTTCTTTGGCAAGTTCACGGAGGAGGTTTGGCCCTACCCTGGAAACAGTGCTTTTGCCACATTCCCGTGTTTTCTTTGCTGCTGTCAGTCTGTTTTGTTTTGTGCTGGTTTGTGTGATGGGTAGCTCAGGAAAGAAGTGAAATGAGAGTATCACCCAGGGATTCACATTGTGTTTTATTAATAGATCTGTTTCCATGAATTATAAAGTGAGGTTCAAACTGAGTGATTTGTCAATCTCTTAATCCAAACCTCAGGCAACATCATGTCATATATGTCAAAGTATTTAGAAAGCAATAAAATCACATTTCCTTCTTTGTGAGATTAAGTCAAATGGAATTTTGATATTTTTTTGAAAATCAAGTTTTCCCACAAAGTTTCAAGTGCTACAAAGTATTTTGTCTACCCTGTAAGTGCTATCACCCTACACCATTCCCAGGGCTGGGGGATGCTCTGATCCCAAATGGATCCCCTCTATGACAAAAATTTCCTCTGAGGATAAATTAGCCACCGGTGATCCGAAACAAAGAGTCTTTCAAACTGTGCTGCCATGTTTGGAGAGCCCAGAAACGTGAGACTTTTCCTTTGCTGATTCACGACCATCAGAAAAAAACAAAAAACAAAGCGAGATATGGCTGATTCAACATAGACTAAACAAAAATCTTTTCAAATAAAAAAACACAAAATTAAGTAATATATGTGATTGATTAATAATTGATTCATAATTAATAAATAATTTGAGTAATTGTAATTTAATTTCAAATCTGAAACCAGAAATGATTCAGGAAGTTAGTTTTGCTTTTGCCGTTTCCTCTTAAAACAATGCTTTTTGATAAACATAAAGCAAACAGGAGCCTGGTCACACGTTTGCACAGGAACTGCACAGATTGTCGAAGACAATAGAGGCTAAGCTTGGAGAGTTAACTGTCACAAAACATTGCAGGACAAAACAAGAGGCCTCAAACTGTCCAAAAAGACAAAACAGTAGACATCTATCATGGGTCGATAAATCCTGCAGAATATATTGGAAAAAGACAGTTCACTAAGTTTTTTTTAAAGTTGTAAAAGTGGAAGTCTTTACCTCCTTAGCTAATTAAGTTTTTAAATCTATGTTGCTTTTTTTGTTTAGAGATAAATCATTAGGAATTATTGCTACATTACCTTTGTATATAATCAAATGGAGTATTGGGCCAAAGAAACAACCTTAAAAGCCCTCAAAAAATACTTAAGTTTTTAGTTTGTGTTTTATACATCGTATATAAACCAAAATTTCTTAAGTTAAACAAAACAGCACTTACACAAACTTGTCTTGTTTTGGTCCTTATCATGGACAACATCAGCATTTGTAGAACAGGTACCCCTTTTTTCTCTTGCACACTGTGTGGAAGTGGTTGAAGTATATGGCTGTGCAATTAACCAAGCACATTACCTTATGCACCAGCACTGTTTGTCTGCTCGGCTCTACCTTTGCAGGTAGCTGCAGGACATGGACTTTGAAGCTTAATGCTGAGGATGTTCCACCAGTGCCACTGTAGCTTCATCTCTGCCCCTGTCTTCTCTGCAGTCTTTAAAAAACTGCTGGAAAGACAGTGAGAAACAGCCTTGTACTTTTACTAAGCACACTTAAAGAAAAGAGCTCTTCATTTCATGCAGGACTCCCAACAACCACTTCACTGTGGTATCAAGAATTTCAGGTGACTGAGGAGCATTCACAGCAGACCTGCAAGTTCATAGACTGCTTCAGACTCCTGATCTTTTGTTGTTTTTTTCTCCAGACTTTAACACTAACCCTCAAATTGGACAATTAAAAACAGACCAAAGCAAAGAAAGGTTTTTTACCGAATAATCATCTGGCAGAAAAACATTGGTGGTGCATTCTGTTGGAAAAACAATGATTCAGGGACTGGTTCATTGCGAAACACTGTAATAGCACTTGGAAAAGTCTGACATACCATCATACTAAACAGAGCCTCCAACTTTACCGTGCTAAACAAGAGAAGATGAAGACATGAAAGTCTGACAGAAAAAATAACTTGAGCTGATGACGGTCTTGTTATGAGTCAGGTTTCTAGTCACCAACAGTGCGTATTTATTTTTTTACTAATGATTGAGACTTGTTTGTTTGAGGTTTTATTTTGTTTTGGTTTCTTGAAGAAAAATCCACTTTGAAATCTTCTTCTTCTCCTTTCGGCATTTCCCTTCAGGGGTCGCCACAGCAAGTCAGTTTCTTCTATCTAACCCTATCTGCTGTATCCTCTTCGGTCACGCCAACTATCTTCATGTCTTCCTTCACTGTATCCATGAACTTCCTCTTTGGTCTTCCTCTAGCCCTCTTTCCTGGTGGTTCCAAACCCAGCATCCTTCTGCCGATGTACTCGGTCTCTCTTCTCTGTACATGTCCAAACCATCTCAGCCTGGCCTCTCGGACTTTATCTCCAAAACCTCTAACATGTGCTGTTCCTCTGATATACTCATTTCTGATCCTGTCCATCCTGGTCACTCCGAGAGAGATCCTCAGCATCTTCATCTCTGCTACCTTCATCTCTGCTTCCTGTCTTTTCCGCAGTGGCACTGTCTCTAGACCAAACAGCATGGCCGATCTCACCACGGTTTTGTACACTTTTCCTTTCATTTTAGCTGAAATACATTTTAAGAAATATCTCCCCTTTTTTGTTATTATATCCACAGGTCAGCACGGTGTCAGCAAAACAGTTGCAGAGTCTCCCAGTTCCCATGCAGCCAATGGGTTGCCATTAGGACCAACTTCAGATCAGAGCTCTTCTTACAATAATATTTCAGTCTTCCCCAAGCTGATGGCAGAGGTTAACCAAGAGCTGCTTACATCTGGGGCCCTCAGTTTACCAGGTAGGGATCTTATTTTACACCTATGAGCTTGTATTTATTGGTCTTCCAAGTATTTTAACATCATCATTTTATAAGCTTTTTCTACTAATTCAATTTTATTAGGTGAGAAGAGTGAAGACTTTAACAGAGACAATCCCAACCACTTGTTTTGAATTTCTAAAAAATAACCACTTGGATTTCACGTTACTAATTCTGTGCAGTGAACATTTTATTCAAGGGTATTTTCATTGTTCTATTTTTAATCTATTGAGATGCTGAAATGACTGCAGATGATATTGTCAAATCAAGGGTATTTTTTGGTCTGATTGATTCAAAATTGGCGTGACATCTGTCCTAAAAGTTTGTTCTTAACGTTGTGTAGTGTTTACCATCCCCTTTACTTCCACTTCCTATATCATTCTTTCAGGAAACAGAGATCGCAGTGGAAGAGCAGTGCTGCTGGTATCCATGAGATCTCAGGTGTGGACCGGTGAGGTGTGCACTGTTAAAGACCTGACTGGTTTACTGGGCTACTACTACTCCACACTGCGGTAAGTGTCAAGTGGTTGACTTTTGTAGAAGACTGTAAAGAAAATAAAAACTAAAGAAATAAAAGTGTTATCATTCACAACTTTTACACATGGACTTATTTGCAAAAGCCCATACTTTATCAAGAGAATATGAACTCGTGATATACTTTTTTGGAGAATATATTGTGGGTACAAAATTGTGCTTTGGATTATATAATGATATCTGAGCAAAGATTTAATGAGTAGTTATAAAATGCTGCAACATTTAAGTTTATAAAAATGTTTTGCTGCTGTATTTTGTCATATGCATGAAACGTAACCTGCTTGAGTTGCACAAACAGATGTTTGAACAAAAAAACCCCAACAGAGTAATTGTTATCCTGTGGTTTTAGGGACGAAAGGCGAGATCAAGGTCTGACTGTTGTCATAGACACCAGAAAGCAGCAACCCGTTCCAGCTCTGTTGTCATCTCTGTCTGAATTTCAGGTGAGGCCACAATGGAAAATATGTAATTATGCTCCAACACGCCCTGCATCTTTCCAACCCTGTTTGTCTTTTCTTCCCTCCGAGGTATAAAGCTACATCTTCCTATTGAAGTCATAACATTCCTTTCAGATTTACTATTGCTACTCCTCTTCGTCTTTGTCATTCTGATTTGCATTCATAACCACTTCATTTTCAAGACATTTCTCCAAGAAGCCTTGCCTTGAGGCTTCTCGTTGAAGGTCTGTCTGAACACGCCTGTTTTTAACTACATGTCTGTGGTTGGCTATGGCTGGCTCACGAGATTTCTATGATCTTATTATGATAATACCTATGTAAAAATCTGCAGTGATGTAAGTTTGGATACCTATGAAATCACTTTACACTACAAAATATCTCAGCCTTTAAATGTTTTGGATTGTAAATCTAACTGTAGTTAAAGTGATTGTGAATATGAGTGTGTTTGTGTTTCACAGGTCGTTGTACCAAATGCACTTTACTCAATTTTGTTTCTGGTGGACAAGGAAACATCGACAAAACTTGATAGAGATCTTTGTGTTCAGGTAACAAAATGACTTTTAATTTTTATCTGTGAATAAATAGTTTTACCAAAGGGAGTTTGGAAGAATTTTGCTTAATAAGTGTACAATAATAAATAGTATCTGGTCTTTGGATAACTAGCATAGGTATTGTAGCTTAATAATGAATGTGTTTAAACCCTCTGATGTTTTAGAATAACTCAGATAACACATTTGAGAGAATGCTGGTGTTTACTTGTTTTTTTCATACCCAGACTGAGATGCTGACGTCACTGAAGACTCTACAGAAGTACATTGACCCAACGCAGCTCACGCAGGACTTAGAAGGCACTTTTAGCTATGATCACAACCACTGGATTAGCTTCAGACAGGTGGGGGCTGTACTTGGGTGAATAATTTCAATCTATATTTAAACTCTCATAAAGTATTTATAAAGAGCCATTATATTGTTTCATATCATCAGATTTTGCAAAACTTTGAAAAAGATGCATAATTGCAGGAGTTTTAATGTAATTTTAGATGCCAATACTTTTGTTTTGAAAGCATTCTGACAACATTCTTTCTTCCACTTGCAGAAAATCGAACCATTTGCCAGCAATTGCAGTGCAGCTATTGCTTCCCTTCAAGAATCAATCAACACGCTGAGCAGCACCAGTAACCTCAAGACTTCTGAGGTCAGGAAAAATTTCTGTAGACAGTCCAGTCTTTGTCTGCATGTGTTCAGACAGGGAGATAATAAATGTTGGCTTTACTGCCTGAATAGAGCAAATATTTCTGAAGGTGTGTCATTGTTAAAGTTTGTTTTGAGATAAAAATGGTCGTCTTTGTTAGTATTTTAAAATAGACCAGTTTATTCACATTTTTTAAAAATAAATTTCTTTTGTCTGAAGTAGTTTTCATTTATGACTTGTAAATAATATTAATAATAGCAATCAGAGGCTGTGATTGGTGCATTATGTTTTAAATTTCTATAAATAAAAATACAAGTACACAAAGACATTGGTAAGAGAGTTTTAGATAAAAGGATTAAGTCTCAAATAAATTTGTGAAAGTAGAGAAGAACATGAGTGCCTCCTTTTTCTTGAATGTAATTTGATATTTAAAATGAATAGAAAGAGTTTTTTCTATCATGCATGGGGTAAGAATATTGAAATCCATCCTAGATTGAAATTTAGACATGAAATTGATGAACCTGATTGTAATTCAGAAAAAAATGAAACAAAAATGGGTGACTACATTCTAAACCATGTGCTGTAGCGTATATTTTATGTGTCGTGCAAAATGATGGATGAGGGACTTTCACATGATCAAAATAAAAAAATGAGAGATTTTGAATCCTTTTTGGTCAAACTTATGTCAAGGTTGCTTTACTAATTGTTATAGTAACCAAACTACCTACTAGCAGGTTATGAATGTGAATGATGAACTAATTAATTTTTTTCCAAAATTGTAATAATTTGTTTAATTTTCTAATTAAACAAACCAATTTCTATTTAGGATTAATAAAGTCATTCTTGCCTTATCATATTTCATTTCAGACAAGCTGAAATCCGCATTGAAACTATTGGCAAAAGGCAGAAAAATCTGACACCCTTTATGTTTTATGCATCAGTATGATTTGTTGTTTGGCAGTTAGTAAGAACTCTATTAATCTCTATGATATAAAGTGAATTATTTCTAGTTTATCATATCTCAGACTTGTGTGTGAAGTAGAATTTTTAAATATTATAGCATGTGATAACGCTGTATTATTAAAAAAAGTAACGGTTGAGATGTGACCTCAAATGCTGACATTCTGCATGATTATTATCAAACTGAAGCTGTGAAATCACTGTGCTGAATTTGTCTCTGCATTGTAATCAGGAGGTGTCTGAGGTGTTAGAACTGCAGAGGAACCTTATGAAGTCTGTACTGGACGACACCCGTCTAAACCGACTACGTCTCGAAGGAGGAACCGTTCTTGCTCGAATCAGGAAGGAAGAGGCCTGTGAGAATGAAAACTACAGGTACAATCAGGGAACAGGATGGCCTTGTGATAGCCAAAGATCAACTCCATACATCCTGTTTGAATATTCTTATGTTCTTTTTTTCATTCAGGGACACTGTGGACATGCTGAGTGGTCTTTACAATCAGGTGGACGAGGAGGTTCATAAACTTGTGATTTTATCCAATAAGTCACAGAAGGAGCTAGAGAGTTTGTTGGACGTGTGCAAGTTTGAGGAGCAAACTGAACAGGTGGGAATTAGTCTGTACAGGCATTGTTATGTTGTTTTGCTTCACCTGATAAAAAATACTCATATTTACTGCAATTTCTGTGATCTTACAGATAAAACACTGGTTTAGTGTAGAAGGAGAAAAGCAGCTCACTTCAATGGAACACATCACTTTTTCTGCGGCCAAAATTAAGGAGATGAAAGAAAGTTTGGATCAGTTTCTGAAAGAGTCTGTGGTATTTGAAAGCATTGAAATTGTAAATTTTTTCCACATTAACTTCATAATAAAACCATTTAACGATATGAATTAATCTGTTTTTCCGATAGCACCAGCAGAGGATTGGCCTACAGCTCGTGAAAGAGTCTCCAGAGTCTCTCCCTGGTTCGATTTTGCTTGATTTCAAGGAACATTTGGGTTCCATCTTACACAGAGTAGAACATAGAAAAGCTAAACTGGACATCTTATCAAACCTCTATGAGTTTTATGATTCTGTGAGTATGAAAAAGTCTTTAAACGTACAATAATTACATGTTTCTAAACCATTTTCTAATTTCCATCATGTTAACATACAGCAGTACCATGAAGTTCAACCATTTTCTCACATCCTTAGGCAAACCAGTGGATGGACCATTGCCAGGATTATTTCCATCAGCTAAGCCTAGAGAACTCAGATGTGAGCTTGCCCCCAACTGTGGTTCAGATTCTGCAGGATTACTGCTCTGAGGCATCTAAATTCTCCATGGACAACTTTAGCAAGCTTAATAACATGGTGCTCTCTTTGGAGAACTCCCATGAACTCCAGCAGTGGAACTCAGTGTGGGAAAGGTGTCAGCAGACCAAGCGGCAGTTGGAGGAGACCCTGGCTCGAGCTTTGTCGTCAACTTCAAACTCAACAGATGCTCATCTGGTGGATTCTCTAAAGACTGTGGAGAGTCCAGGTGTTGCCTCAGATCACCATGAATCTAATGGATGTGTACCAGGATCAATTTCGTCACTCACTTCTGATTTGACCAAAGATCTTTCTGCGGGGTCTTACTCAAACATTCCTTCACCTTCATCGCACTTCACCTTTCCTCCTGACACTGACAGTAAAAGCAACTTGGGTCAAAGCTCTTTGACATTTGATGACACGGACAGCGACTGCACCGTTGACTCCTCCATCTCTTGCCACTCCGAGCCCATCTACTCAAAGGCTACTAGGCTCCGCAAGCAGCCGATGAAGAAAATTATGAAGAAGACGATGAGTTTTGAGCTGACCCCAAGAGAAATTTGTCACTCAGATGTTAGCCACATTCATGGCTACACAGGTGTTTACATTAAAGGTTTGGAGGTGGCCAACAACGTGTCTGCGGAGAAGAAGTTACAGAGGCCCGATGTGATGAGTCCTGGAATTGGGCGTAGCCGCAGTATGTCTACACCAGGCAGGATTCATAACAGACGCAGTGAGGGAGAGGGCAAGAAACAGAGGAGCAGGTAAAAATTGTGTATTTCCCCTTGTGTTTGCGGTTGTAAAATTCTAAGATGAAAAAACAAAGAGGGACAATTGTGCTTTTACAGGGTAATAATTCTTTTCTCATAGCAAATTTATTTAAGTATGACACATTTTCTTACCTCAGAAATGCAATATCCACTAAAAAGAAATTTGCACAATATCCCCTCTTTGATTTTAAACTCTTTCTCTTCACCAGTAAAGTGCAGCACATCATGGATGAGATGATTTGCACAGAGAGGGAGTACGTTCGCTCTCTCTGCTACATCATTGAACATTATTTCCCTGAAATGGAGCGTCTTGACTTGCCCCAGGACCTGCGTGGGAAGTGCAGCATTATTTTTGGGAATGTGGAAAAACTTTGGGACTTCCATAGCCAGTATTTCCTAAAAGAGCTTGAGGCGTCCGCCCACTCTCCGCTGTCCATCAGTAGCTGCTTTCTAAGACATGTAAGTGTACACAATCAGTGTTTAACCTGAAATTTTAATTATATTGTACTTGTCTACAGAAACTATGAATCAACAATGAGTTTGAGAAATTGGTTGAAAATAAAAACAGAACAAGTAAAAACAAAACAGAAATATAATTTAAATATCTGTACAATAAAATGGATTAATTTCACCAAGGTATACATAAGGTTTTTATTCAAGCAAAAAACAGAAATATTTTTATACTCATGCTAAAATGGACACATATTTAAATAAAAACAAGATAGAGTGAAGAGCTCTGCCATCTGGGAGGGCTCGTAGTAGAGTCGAGAGTCGATGCTCCTTTGGGTTGAGAGAAGTCAGATGGAGTAGTTCAGGGATCTGGTAAGAATGCCTCCCAATTGCCTGGTGAGGCATTTCTGGCAGGTCTCAGGGGTAGGAGACCAAGGGGCAGGCCCTGGACTCGTTAGAGTCCAGGGTGTCTCACAGCTGGGGATCCTCGCCTCAGGATCCTCGCAGGTGAGCTGAAGGATGCAGCCGGGGCGAGAAAAGCCTGGGCTTCCCGTCTGAGGCTGTTGCCCCTGCGACCTGGCCCCTGATAGGCGAAAGACAGTGGAACGGAAATTTTAATTTGTTGATCATTTTATTTTACGTTACAAAATTTCTTGCTCATTTTATTTGGACGTTATGATTATGACATGTTTTATGCTGTTTGAATATTTTTTTGAAACTTGAAACTTTGAAACTTTTTTTATTTTGTACTCAGTCTCCTTTACATGACTATATGTATGGACTATATACATATACATGACTATATTTACATGACTATATGGTTAGCGCGTTCGCCCGCGGACCGGAAGGTCGCGGGTTCGCGTCCCACGGAGAGCTCGTCTAGGGTCCTTGGAGAAGACACCTAACCGCCACTTCTCCCACCATTGGCGCCGTTGAAGGGCAGCCTGCTGCGGTGTAAGGAGTGCAGCAAACAAATTTCCCCGGTGAGGGATGAATAGAGTAATTCAAAATAAAAAAATAAAATAAATAAAATATACGTTAACAAAACAAATCCTCATACTCAAATAATACAGGTGACCAAGAACAGGCTAAAGCAAAAAAATGCTTGTGTGCCCAAAAAGACTAGCTTTTACAACACAGGTTACCTTGAAATAAATTTATAGAAAAGATGGAAAAAAGGGGAAAAAAAGACACAAATCACAAAGTTTAGTAACCTTTAAAAATAAATTGAAAGTTATTTTTTTCTTTACATGTTTTTCTGTTATATTTGTGTTTTATTTTATTTACTCTTTTATTAGGACATTTCAGTGATATCTGTGACTTTATTGGTTATTAGCAAATGTCTACTGTAAATTGTTTGTACTCAGACGTTTCTACCTACAAGCCAATCTATTTAGATTACACAGTATATGTGTTACATTTACTTCTCTATTCCCATCACTAGTTTTCTAGAATTTATTCATATATGTTTTTTATGTTTAAATGAACCTTTTGTTAATCACTTTTCAAAGGTAGTTATGTTTGTTATTTTTTAAGTGTGCACAAAGTATTTCAGTCATGGTGAATATCTGGTAGTCTATCCCAAACACGGATGATATTTTACGAGCTGAGTCATTCCCGATGTTTGGCACATCATAGAGAAATATCATCACAGTTTAAGCTGTTGTCTGTTTTGTAACTTGTTAATGTTGTGTGCAGGAGGATCAGTTTGGAATGTATGCTCTATACAGCAAGAACAAACCACAGTCTGATGCTTTGCTCAGCAGCCACGGGAACGAATTCTTTAAGGTGCGTCTGGGATTTCAGCTTCTGTCACATTCCTCTCCCAGTGACTGATCTCATGACACATGATGTTATATTTGATCTGAGGGACAGACAAAGAAAAATACATCGATAACCTATTTAGGTACGTATTTCTTTCCTCAGAATAAGCAAATGGAACTTGGAGACAAGATGGATTTGGCTTCGTATTTGCTGAAGCCCATTCAGAGGATGAGTAAATATGCATTGCTGCTAAAAGATCTGATAAAAGAGTGCAGCCAATCACAAGAGCAGGAGTTGAGTGACCTCCGCACTGCAGAGGAGATGGTCAAGTTTCAACTTCGCCATGGTAACGACCTGTTGGCCATGGATGCGATTCGAGGCTGTGATGTGAGTTGTAACCACATGAAGCTAAAAAATTCACCATCATTATAAAACAATCAGGCAGCAGAGAGGTCATTACAGCTATATTTGAAATGGAAGTCATTTCATCTGTCTATAAGAGAGTGAGGTCAGAATCCTACGAGGAATCACATTGTTCTCTCTCACGCATGCAAACTGCCACGTTTCCTCCCCAGGTTAACCTGAAGGAACAGGGTCAACTACGCTGCCAGGATGAATTCATAGTGTGGTGTGGACGCAGGAAATACCTTAGGCACGTCTTCTTGTTTGAAGATCTCATCCTCTTCAGCAAGACAAAGAAAATAGAGGGAGGATATGACATTTATATCTACAAACAGTCTTTTAAAGTAAGATTTTATTACTTTTCTTTTTTTCCTCAAATGTTTTATTTAATAATCTCTAAGTCCCGCTTCTGTCCTCTCAGACAGCAGAAATAGGTATGACTGAAAACGTGGGTGACAGTGGGCTTCGGTTTGAGATCTGGTTCCGCCGGAGGAAATCACAGGACACTTTTATACTTCAAGCCAGCTCAGCAGAGGTCAAGGCGGTGTGGACAGCTATTATTGGCAAGATCCTGTGGAGACAAGCACTTAGGAACAGAGGTGTGTTTGTTGTTCCCATTTCACAGTCATGTGAAAATGTGGACATGCTTCATGGATGCTTTTCACTTTTAACAAAGAGACCTTCGAACCTCACCAACATTACTATTAATGTGGAATCCCTGAATAATCATCCTTGGATTTTGTTTAGCATCCCTGTGAAATGTTGAATATATTCTTCTTTTCTTTCATAAGATTACATTAAAGCACCGTCATCTGGCTCTGAGTTGGAGTTTCAATATCCTCTTTTTCCATAATTAATTTAGAATTACTATAATTTCATCTTCAAATTGTTTTAAAAGCGTAAAATGATGCTATTTTCTCTCTCACCTTACTCATCCATCTAACTTCATCAAACCCACAAATCCAAGCTGAACCAAAACCATCGCTCAATTTATTGGTAATTGTTGCATAAAACAACCTTCTTTATTTTTCAGAAGATGATCCAGTTACTCCTGTATTCATTTTCAATGCTTTTAAAAGCATTTCTTCATTTTTAGTATCCAATTGTCACATTTTGGACTTTTTTTTGGTTATTGTCTTTACTTTTTTAGATTTACTGGAAGCTATGCAGACCGATTTATGTATTCATGATGAAATTACAGGCAGTTGGATTTTATTTCCAATGTGCTTGGTTATAATTTTCTCACAAAGTGCCTGTAAAACATAATTATTGTAATTTATTATAAATGCTCACATTTTACCTTGGGGCAGGGTACTGCCCCAATTGGAGGAATTTAAGTACTGTACCTCGGGATCTGGTTCACGAGTGGGAGAAGGATAGAGTGTAAGATCGACAAACGGATTGCTGCGGCATCTGCAATAATTGGGACGTTGCATCGATCTGTCGCGGTAAAGAAAGAGCCGAGCCGAAAAGCAAAGCTCTTGATTTACAAATTGATCTATGCTCCTGTCCTCACCTATGATCACCAGCTGTGAGTGGTGACTGAAAGAATGAGATCACGGATACAAGCGCCGAAATGAGGTTCCCCACAGAGTGGCTGGGCTCTGGCTTAGAGATGGGGTGTGGAGCTCTGCCATTCTGGAGCAGCTCGGAGTAGGGCTGCTGGTCCTCCAGATGAAGAGAAGCCAGATGAGGGAGTTCGGGCATCTGGTTAGGATGCCCCCCGGGTGCCTTGCTGGTGAGGTGTTTTGGGTACATTGCACCAGGAGTAGACAGACTGTGGACCCGTTGGAGAGACTGTGTCTCACAGCTGGCCGGGGTACGTCTTGGGATCCTTCCGGGTCAGCAGGAAGATGCGGCCAGGATGAGAGAGGCTATCCGTCTGAGGCTATTGCTCCCGGGACCCTGCCTCGGATAAGCGAAGACGATGGAACAAACAGAACGGAACATTTTACCCATACGATGTTTATCATACGACAAATTTCAGTATTCACATTATCAGTATAGTTTACTAAATTTGTTTGGTTATTTAAATGTATCAAAACTAATGAATGTAAACTGTCTAGTGTTTCTGTAATTTCAAGATATTTGCCTAAAGTTTTCTTTAAATCTTGGCAGGTTTTCTTCAATTTTTACTTTTTTGTGTGTATTTAGAACTGCGTATGCAAGAGATGGTTTCCATGGGGATTGGAAGCAAACCCTTCATGGACATCAAGCCAAGTGATGCAGCCATTAGTGACAGAGCCATTGATTATATCATGAAAGGAACGGGTGAGCTCTTCATTTCTTCATTTTTCTATTCAAGTAAGTCTCTGAAAATTTTAGGCTTTCTAGTTTTACTTTAAGCGAAACTATGTATTTAGTTTTTCACACATTACTGTCATACAGATTCTCGAACCAGGGCATCCATCGCTGTCCCCTCGTTTGAACACTGTGCCGCGTTCAAGAGGCCCCACTCCACCATCTCTAACAGCAGCACTTCCTCCTCCAGCAGTCAGTCGTCCTCCTCCTTGCTAGGATCTCTTAATCTACATCTTCACTCTTCACCCTCTCACCTGCACACACACCCGTACTCAATGGGCAGTGTTACCTCGTTTGTTCAGTGGCCTTATGACTGCATAGAGGAAGATGAACTTGAACAGGATACTGGAAGCAGCCAGCCCTCCATGAGTAAGTAAAAAAGTGCTCAAATTTGACATTACAGTTAAAGATGAAGAATTTAGGATTTTGTCAAACAAAATTGTTAGATGATTGTAATTGACCTTCTGGATTATATATTTGATGTTACCACTAGGAGATGCCAGAAACCTACATATTTGGTTTTTTGAAAGTTGTTACAACAATGTTGGAATATCTTTTTGTTTGTCGTGTTACAGTTACAGAGAGCTCGGAGACTTCATCCCAGTGTAATTCCAGTGACAGTGTGACAGGACTGGGTACTGTTTCCAAACCTGTCATGGACTCGTACAACAACAACAGCAGCAATGATACATCCTCGTTCCTCTGCTCTTCCACTCCACCCTCGCCCATCATTTCTTGCCCTGTTTACCAGAAAGATGATGACCTCCATCCTCAGGGCACAAAGTTTATTACAGCAGTAAGTTATTTTAAATAGTTGAAATTTAATTAAAATATCACAAGTGTATTTCTACATATCTTACACAAAGTGTGGGTGTTTCTATTTTTATAGGGAGATGACATGTAAACACAATCAATCATCAAATCAATTTTTGATATTTTGCTTATTTGCCAGAAAAAACAAATCAATCTCAATGAAATGATTGAATATTGATTTTTTTTTTTATTATTATGTTCAGATTTCTTCATCTGCTTTTTAGTCTTAATAGACCGTACTTAATTATTGTCTGTTTAAAAATCAGATGGACTTTTTACTATTCTAACTTAACGTTCTATTTTTGTAGTTTTTTTTTTTTCTTTTGGATCTTCTTCTTCTTTTGATATTTCCCTTCAGGGGTTGCCACAGCAAGTCAGTTTCTTCCATCTAACCCTATCTGCTGCATTTTCTTCGGTCACACCAACTATCTTCATGTCTTCCTTAACTGTATCCATGAATCTCCTCTTTGGTCTTCCTGTAGTCCTCTTTCCTGGTGGTTCAAAATCCAGCATCCTACTTTATCTCCAAAACCTGTAACATGTGCTGTACTCCTGATAACACTCATTTCTTATCCTGTCCATCCTTGACACTTCCAGAGAGATCCTCAGCATCTTCTCTGCTACCTCCATCTCTGTTTCTTGTCTTTTCCTCAGTGCCACTGTCTCTAGACAAAACAGCATGGCCGGTCTCACCACGGTTTTGCACACTTTCCCTTTCATTTTAGCTGCAACTCTTCTGTCACACATCATACCTGATACTTTTCTCCACCCGTTCCAGCCTGCTTGCACATGCTTCTTCACCTCTTTTCTACACTCTCCATTGCTCTGGACTGTTGATCCTAAGTACTTAAAATCTCACCTTCTTTGTCTCTTCTCCCTGTAACCTCACTTTTCCATTTGGATCCCTCTCATTTACACATAGTATGTACTCTCTTACTCTGACTAATCTTCATTCCTCTTCTATCTAGTGAGAATTACTATTATTTTTTATTTTTTTTCAAAATCATATTTGTTTGTTTCTAATTTGTCCTCCCCAGAGCACCAGCAATCATTTAGCAATAGGCCTCCACACAGTGGTCTGACTTAAGCTGAAAATATTTAGCTCAGTAAGTAACCATGCCCACGGCGGTAGGCATCTCTGTCGGTCCAGCTATATTAACAGGGTGGGGGGTGAGAAACGGCAAAAGGCTTGAATACTAATCGGTGTGGAAACTTTTTTTTGGTGTATTGCTTGATGCATGAGGATGTGGTCAATTTTGTCATAGAAGATTCCTTTTTTCTCAAGTGAACTTTAAAACTTCTCACTATAATTTCTCAGTTTGCTTTTGTTCCACTTTGCATCTGTTTGAAATAAGGAAGAAATGCAGTTTGTAATTCGCTATCTATTGTGCATGTTTGAACACATGCGTCTTGTGTGATGCCCTTTGCTTTGGAGAGAATTGCTGTGTTTGTTGCCTGCATCGTGCTGTGTTGTTGATTTCTTATTGCATTAACTGTTTAAACTTTTTTTTTTTTACAACACAAAGTGTCACAAAGTAGCAGTTTTTATGCTCTAAGTAGTCCACACTGCCTAGTACAAACATGCAAAAAACTAATAAATATAATAGTTATATAAATACATTTTATGGTAATTGAACCTAATAAAATAGTATTGTTGCTTGTACTTATTATTTTCATGCCATATGACTGCAAAAAAATTATACCTATTTGTCAAAAATAAAAAAGGGAGACAAATTTAAAAAATCCCACTGACTTACCATAAAGACAGCAACATTTCAACACATAGATTTTTTAAAAGCGTATCTTCTTTTATCACAATGTACCCAATTTTAACAGCATTTTTAGAAAATTTGATCTTTTACGATCTACAATCTATAAAAATCACCATAGGAGTTATGGAGAGGATTTTCTTTATGTATCACCTGTTTGTACATTTATATTTTAAGTATGTCTTTTTTCTGCTTTTCATTGCAGCTGTGAAATTCTCAAGCAAAACAAGAAAACAGAACAGAAACGAGATCCGGAATCGTTGGCACACAAAGACTTTATTAGAAGAAGCTAAGAAATTATCAATTTCACAATGATCATTTTAATAGAGAGACACAATAAAAATAGTCACAATGGTACATATTCGGTCTGCACATTTGTTTTAATAATCTAGACAAGTGTTAAATATGTAGATTTGTTTTACAAGATGACAAAAACAGCAGATTGATGCAAACTTTGTTGTACTGTTGTATTTTTGTTTCACCTTTCTTGAATTATGACAGATTTGTAAAGTTTAATAAATATTTTAAACATATTGTTCTGTGTGGTAGATTTATTCAAGATCAAAATAATTCTCAAACGGCTTGAAAAAAAAAAACTGTTTCATTTTAACAATGTTTTGTTCGGGTCTTAGCTCTCCAGGTGTTGATGTAGTTGCAAACAACATGCAGATATTTTCACCGATAAAGTCCTCAAAACCTCACACAACCCGTTTAAGAAAAAAAACAAATCAGTCTGTACAATGTGACCCACCACTAACGTTGCTCTAAGATGTGTATGGGTGGTGAAAGGCGAGTGGTTTTTGCATTCATACAAAAGCAGATTCTAATGCTAACCACAACTCCACTGCCTGGAAAAAAAAGGCATGAGGGCCAAACCACAGCCAGGTCTGCAAAAGCACAGTTTTTTAGCCGCTGTTAAACTTTAAAAAGGTGCAAACTAAATGCACAATAGGCATAAAATGTTCTCATTTAACTACTTAAATTTTCTAAACATAAATATTTTTTTCAGGTTTTTATTCTTATAAGCAAATCGCTCCAGATCCTCTCAACACCCTTTTTAGATTCAGACTTGCTTTATTCAGATTACGGTGTTTTTGCACGTTTCTCTTTAACGTACCAGATGCAGAGGATTACAGAGAGGAAAACCTCAATCCCCAACACACACAGCACCATCACTTCTACCTGTTGGGGGGAAAAACAGTCAAATACACTTTGTCCTTTAGAATGTATAGAAAACTCAATTTTTTTGCATCTGAAAAAGCTGTGCTAAACTTTGTTTTATGTTTTACCTTCCAATGATCACTTAACTGAGGCGAAGCAAGGTCCACACTTATCAGACAAGCTGCAAGAACCGCTAATGTGACGCATCCGTAGTTAATTCTAATGGACGCCTGCAACCAAAGAAATAGTCTATTTTCAAATAGTAAAGTAGAAATTTTTCAAGTTGAGTCTTACTTACAGTCAATAATGCCGGATATTTAAACAGCAAATTGGAAACAAGTCCAGCAAACATATACTGTATGGATGAAAATAAAGATTAAAGACTTTTTAAAAATGTCATTTCAGTTACAGTGAACACTTACAACCACTCCAGTCATAAGGGAGAGTCTGAACAGAGTGAAGTAGGATTCGTCGATCGGTAGGTCAACAGCAAAAGCGATGCCCACTCCAATACTGAAGAGGCCACTTATTAACTGCAAAGACTGACAGGAATAAAATCAAGAACATGATCAAAAGAATAAACAGTTTAGTTTTTATTGATATAAAACTAAAAGAAATTACACCTAAAGAAATTGAAAAATAATTTGATTTCATTCAAATGAAATAGTTTACCATTGACTGATTTGGTTCTGTCCTAACACATTTTTTCAATTGGCTGAATTATCTTTGAATTTGCACAATTTAATTAAAATAAATGTTTCTTATTGAAACACTAGTGGGTTTTTTAAACATATAGTACGTATGCAACAAAGATTTATTTTATTCCGGCCAAACCAAGACACCCTGTGATTCATGGTTTCAAAATTGTGTAATATTACATAATCTAATCAACCAATGTATTGAGATCAAAGTAATTAAAAATATATTAATACATTAACTAGCAAACAAATTTTGATCAACAACAAATTCTGGGCACATAATTTTTATCTAAGTTTTTAAACTTCTCAGTATTTATTCTGTAAATTACCGTGGTGTGTTAGAGACATGACTAGTTTTGCTGCAGTGTACCTCATTTGTGTGCGAACTCAGCAAGTCTCTGTTATCTATTTTAATTAGAATTAAACAGGGATATCAAATGGAAACTATTTTAAAATAAACTAAAATTAATGCAAATGTTTTTGGTTTTACAAATAAAAAATAAAATAGAAAAATGATAGTTTTAAATATTTTTGTATGAGATAAATAAACCTTTTAAAGAAATATTAACTTTTATTTGTAGTTTAGTTTTTGATTTTGTTTTTAATAATATCTGTTAAAAACACTTGATTTGAAGACTAATTTCCCAAATGTGTTCTTGTTGTGTCAGATGATAAGTGTACTTGTTGTGTAGTTAGATTTAATGATAGTATGAAAAGAAAAAAAGCACTTTGTCTAAAGACATTTTAATCTTGACTGCCTAACATTGGTATTTTGTGGTAACAAATACATTTCAGACAATAGTCTGTCTCATGCCATTAGGCTGAATAAAATGAATGTGAGTAATCAGAAATAAAAGTTTAAAACCAGTCAACAAAAAAAATTATTTCTGCTGGCTTTCATCAGCTCGTCTCTACAATTTTAGGCCTTTTAGCAGCCAACCAGCCAAGCACCAAAAGATCTATCTGCTGTGTGTAAACTTTTTAAACTAAATTATCGTAACTTGTATCTTTTTGTCACCAGACAGAAAGACACTGTACTCATTCTTGTCAGGAACTTCAGCTTCTTCTCTTACAGTTAAAAAGAAGAACTGGCATTACTGAGTTGACGCTTACCCTTCCTCAGCAAGATTACATTTGTTACTGGTTTTATATTTGATGGATTACCAACTCAGTCAGGGTCAGTTTTCTGACAATGGAAAAGGAAGTGTTTAAAAAAGCAATTTTTTTTGCATAAAAGCAAATTTACCACATGAAATATTTGGTTCTTTAAAAACGCATTAATTTTTATTTAAATATAAGTTTGTGGTAGTTTTATGTGTTTATTCTGTTCTTAGTTTTAGTTTTTGCACAAATCAGAAGTCACGAAACTGCAAAGAAGAACTCCCTGTTACTTTTGCTGAACACTACATAGTTTTTTCATTCCTTTGCGTATTTGTACTTTTCTAATTTGTCTCTTAAATTTTTTAAATCTTTTCTTACAGTACAATTGAAAACAAAAAACATTTAAAAGATAGTAAGTTTTTTTATTATTTGTATTATTATAATTATTTTTTAAAGAGTAATAATAATTCTCTTACCCCCAGCACGGCTGGTTTTTTAAGCAGCAAGTTGTGCAGTGGCCTTTTCATTTCCGGCAGCATTTCTGTGGCCTGGTAATACTGAATTTGGTTTGGTGGAGGAGGAGGCTCTCTTCTGCCACTTTTTGGGAATTCCTCATGAACTTGGATGTCCATCTCAATGTTGGCACTGGCCATAATGATTCCTTGAAATGAAAGACGGTTTGCAGATCTTTTCGACACTTTTATTCCCTTTTTTCATATTTGGTCCATATCTCTGGTTTTCTCAGACAAGTATATATGAAAGTATATGTTTAACAAATATATCAGTCATTTTGTTTAGAAAAAAAATCTTTTTTTTAATGGAACAGAAAGAAAATACATAAATGATCTCAAACCAAATACATAACAGCAGGCAGTTATAAAGAAAATGAGAAAGTAAAACGGTGAAGGATAAAAATGTTTCAAACAAAATGATACATTTCTTTCTGAGATTATGTAGTCAATTTTATAAAAATCTATCGTGGAAACATAAATAGGAAAAATGATGCAATGTGGACTATAGTTAATTTTTTAAAGAAAACTTGTATCTGTTTGATTAAAAAAGATTTCAGACTATCTTCCCTTGTTTGGTTTAAGCGGTATGTTTTTCCTCTTTGCATTTGCTTCAAGAAGGAGTCTTACTCTTTTGACATACATACTGTATCTATCTCACATGCAGCACTTATAGATGAGGTCATCACACATCACAACTTCCTTACTCTAAAAGTTGTCTCTACAAAATCTGCACTTACGTGTTAATTGTTTTTTTAAAATATTATTTCATTTGGAAGACTGTTGTTTAAAACTTCATCAAACCACTGGTAAAGTTTAAGAAGTTTATACAATATTATTAAAACTTTTTCAATTCTTTTGTGGGTGTGAGATAAGTCAGTAAAAGGGTGGTGGGGTCTGACCAGAATAAAAAAACAGGTTACTTCCTTGTAGAAGTCATTTGACAAAACAGAGAAGAATTTTAAGTCTGCATTGAGCTACATTTTTGCAAAAAGGTATGTAGTGTTGCTTCAGTTAAGAAGAATTGACCTACATTTGTTACAAGAATGGCTTAAATCTTGTTTGCAGGAAAATGAAGAATACCTTTGCGTGCAACGAGTCAATTATCATCACCATTTCACTGAAAAGTCTAAAAAATGTTGGAAACTGTCAACTACTGCCTGAAAAATTTCAGTGTGTTTTCAGAGATAACTTCAAAATGCTGGTGTATAAGGGGAAACCTCAACCTGTCGGGGTAAGTTCAACTCTTTTCTATTTGAATCATGTAACTGAAAATAGTCACACACAAATATTATATTTTGAATTAGACTTGAACTTTGGATTTAATGAATTTGGTAGCATGTTTTTACAAATTGTCTTCATGCTCTACATTTTATGTTCTGTTTTGGCAACATTTCCTTCCAAATAATTAGTCTGCACAAGCCACTGCTGGCCTGTTTCTTCTCACTCTCAGTGTGCTTGACGGAAGACCGAATTTTCTTCTACTTATACCAAGTTTTCTGGTACATAATGTATTTTTTAAAACATTTTGGAAAAATGGTCATATCTTATAAATTAAGCCACTCCATATTTTTGTTCTGTTTTTTTTTTAAAACAGTTTCTGATCTGTGGGATGATTACCTATGCTGCAGGAAATTGTCCCAACATGCATGTGGTAAGTTGTTCCAATTCTTATAAAGATTTGAATTTATGTTGCCACACTAATGGAAAAATTTCATATGTATTTTTATTTATATATCTATGTATATATAGAGAGAGATTTAATTTTGTTCTTTATTTTTCAGACAAAACTATCATTCTCTTTGAACATCCTCTGTTTTTGTTCCTCATTTGCAATGTTTTGTTTCTGCATTTTGAGCGTTCCAGGGACGGTATGCTCTGCATCTACTGGTTTAAGAAAACTAAAAGTGACTTATTTTAAGTTTTTGGGTTTTTTTAAGCAATATTTTCCCATTTCTTTTATAGGCAATTCGTGGACTCGAAGGATTAAAACTGAGTCTGCTTGTTATTGAAACTATGATAGCATTGTTCTTGATCTACTGGTTGAGTAAAGCCATTTGCAGAGAGCACTTCAACACTCTAGTAAGTCTAAAAATTTTATTTGGCTAATTTACCACTATTGTTATAAGACTTAACAAGAGTAAACTGTAAGTAAACCTCAAATAAAACATGATCAAATTAGGATTATTCTATATTTTTCTGCAGCCCATCATCCTGCTGAAAGAGGAAGACTGAAGCTACTCGTAATCAAAAAAGCGTACCTGCATTTGTTGCATTACAGTGTGATTTATTCATGTGTAATAATTTTCTTGAAAAGAAATATAGCATTGTAAGTATAACTAAATTTGAGCAGAAGAAAATGTATTCTTTTTTGGCACATGCACCACAAAGATTATGTGTAATTACATTTACAATGACAAAAGTTTACTATTCAAAAGGTAAATGATCAAATTTTTGGGAAGTGTGATGGACAAAAAGGTCAATTAGTAACCACAAACTGAACATGTACAAATGTTCAATGCTATTTGATGTTTACTGATCTCATCACTACATTTTTTCAGTCGAAACACAAAATGTCATACATTTTGGAATAATAATCTTACAAGTTTTGTTCACACAAAACTATTTGTCACCACACATTCTTGTGCGATTCTTCACTGAAGATGAACGAGGATATAATTTCAGTGAGAAGGATAATTACAGAGCAAGCACACAGAGAAGAACGATACAACATTAGTCCTCGGTGTCAAAATATGGAACGGTTGAACAAGATCAACGAAGGAACGTCTTACACTGTATGAAATGTGAGAAAATCACATTTTGCAATTATAAGAGAAGATGGGCTTTTGTATTGTCCTAATTACTGTTTAGATTTGTTTTTTTCTTATCTTGTTTGTTGCACATCTGTTTTATCTGGTTTGTCTGCGTTTAATTTGAATGTCTTTGTTTGGAATGTTTTGTAAATTTTTTACAAGAAGACAGGGAATGCAGAGTTTAGAATAAAAAGGGAATGGGAAAATATAAGTGTTAACCTTAACCCACAACTTTTTGGATGTAAAAAAGTTTATTTTGTTTTATCTAGGTTTGGTTGTTAAATTCGATCAATTTAATTTCATTTATAAATTTAATTTCATGGATATGTATATGTTGATTAAGTTAATTTTTTTTTTTTTTTTGTCGTTGTCGTATATTAAGAAGAGAATTTTCAAATCTTGAATATATGGAAATCTCCCATAAACTCGTAAATACAACTTCCTTTGCTTTTACTGTAAGTTTTTAATTGAGGAAAATATTTATAAAATGAGCCTTTTCGCATAAATTAAATAATAAATTAAGCATAAAAATTGCTCCAAATTTTCTTCCAGCCCACAATGTTGTTGATCATTTGTTGAGAGTTATTTGACATAGAAGAACGCAAGTTTTATATTTTATTTACCAGCATTGTCGTATGATCACGCTTGTAAAATCTGTTATTATCACCTACACAGGTCATAAGATGATAAGAATGAGAATTTGTTATTTTTCTGTGTCCCAGTGATAGATGTTGTTTTAATTTTTGATACAATTTTAAGTGTTTGATTTACATTCTGTCATTTTATGGTCTACCAAACTTATTATAGCCCCACAATCTTTTGTTTTGGAAATGCTGATTTCATATTTCGTTTTTTTATTTGTATGAAAATTAAACATATTGCTTCATTTCTGTGGTTGTTACTGTCTTTTCTTCATTTAAAAAATAATATTCAAGTCCTACTAAGGATTTGAACTGAATACATCATTTTAAGGGCTGCACGGTGGCGCAGTAGTTAGCTCGGTGGCCTAACAACGAGAAGGTCGGGGTTTGAGCCCCAGCATGTGTGGAGTTTATGTTCTCCTTGCATGTGTGTTTTTTTTTTCTGGGTACACTGGTTTCCTCCCACTCTCCAAAAATATGTGTCTTAGGTTGATCGGCCACTGTGAGATTGCCCCAGGGATGATTGTGAGTGTGTGGCCCCGCAACAAATTGGTGACCTGTTTGTGGTGTACCCTGCCTTTCGCGTTGAATCAGCCGCTATAGGATTTGGCATCCCCAAATCCATTTGGGATTGGCGGGTCAGAAGATGAAACAAAACAGAACTTCTTGATTTTAACATTTAACATTCTCCGGCTGGGAGAACTGCCTTTGTTTGGCCTCTCAATGGGTATTCTGTCTGATGTGGTTCTGAGTGGTGTGGGATCAGCACAGGGCACTGTGCTCTCTCCATTCCTCTTCACGTTGTACACCTCAGACTTCCAGCACAACTCAGAGTAATGCCAGAAATGATCTGATGACTCTGCAGTTGTGGGGTGCATAAGTGGTGGGCTGGACGAGGCGTACAGTAGTCTGTTGGATGGATATGTGGAATGGACTGGAGAGAATCACCTGCTGCACAAAGTGGACAAGACCAGGGAGATGGTGATTGACTTCTGAAAGAAGGGAACTGCCTTGCGGCCCCTCTGCATTCTGGGTAGCGATGTGAAGGTAGTGGAGGAGTACAGATACCAGGGAGTGACCATCGACAGCATTCTGAGCTGGAGGAGCACTACTGCTGTGTACAAGAAGACCTGCAGCCGACTTTACTTCCACGGGAAGCTGAGGACCTTCAATGCCTGGAGATCTTCTACCAGTTTGTGGTCAGCTGGGTGTGCAGCATCGCAGCCAGAGACCCCAACAGACTGAATAAACTGATCAGAAAGGCTGGCTATGTCATTGGCTGTAAACAGGACACTTGAAGCAGTGGTGGACTTTTATTTATTCATCATGAACAATCATGACCATCCTCTCTACCCAGTTCTGGACAAATAGTGGAGCTCCTTCTCTAAGAGGATCAGACACTTCTTCTCCTTTCGGCATTTCCCTTCAGGGGTCGCCACAGCAAGTCAGTTTCTTCTATCTAACCCTATCTGCTGCATCCTCTTCGGTCACGCCAACTATCTTCATGTCTTCCTTCACTGTATCCATGAACCTCCTCTTTGGTCTTCCTCTAGCCCTCTTTCCTGGTGGTTCCAAACCCAGCATCCTTCTGCCGATGTACTCGGTCTCTCTTCCCTGTACATGTCCAAACCATTTCAGCCTGGCCTCTCAGACTTTATCTCCAAAACCTCTAACATGTGCTGTTCCTCTGATATACTCATTTCTGATCCTGTCCATCCTGGTCACTCCCAGAGAGATCCTCAGCATCTTCATCTCTGCTACCTCCATCTCTGCTTCATGTCTTTTCCTCAGTGGCACTGTCTCTAGACCAAACAGCATGGCGGGTCTCACCACGGTTTTGTATACTTTTCCTTTCATTTTAGCTGAAACTCTTCTGTCACACATCACACCTGATACTTTCCTCCACCCGTTCCAGCCTGCTTGAACACGCTTCTTCACCTCTTTTCCACACTCTCCATTGCTCTGGACTGTTGATCCCAAGTACTTAAAATCTTCCACCTTCTTTATCTCTTCTCCCTGTAACCTCACTTTTCCACTTGGATCCCTCTCATTCACACACATGTACTCTGTCTTACTCTGACTAATCTTCATTCCTCTTCTTTCTAGTGCAAACCTCCACCTCTCCAGCTTTTCCTCCACCTCTTCCCTCCTCTCACTACAGATCACAATGTCATCTGCAAACATCATTGTCCATGGGGATTCCTGTCTGACCTCGTCTGTCAGCCTGTCCATCACCACAGCAAACAGACTCAAAGCAGATCCCTGGTGCAGTCCCACCCCCACACTGAACTCCTCTGTCTCACCTACAGCACACCTCACCACTGTCTTACAGTCCTCATACATGTCCTGCACTGCTCTAACATACTTCTCCGTCACACCAGACTTCCTCATACAATACCATAGTTCTTCTCTAGGTACCCTGTCGTACGCTTTCTCAAGATCTACAAAGACACAGTGCAGCTCCCTCTGACCTTCCCTGTACTTCTCTATCAGCATCCTCAAGGTAAATACTGCATCTGCAGTGCTCTTTTTAGGCATAAAACCATACTGCTGCTCACAAATTCTTACTTCAGACCTTAGCCTAGCTTCGACAACTTTTTCCCATAACTTCATCGTATGACTGATCAGTTTAATTCCTCTGTAGTTACCACAACTCTGCACATCTCCCTTGTTCTTAAAAACAGGAACTAGCACACTTCTTCTCCATTCATCAAGCATCTTCTCACTTTCTAATATCCTGTTAAACAGCCCAGTCAGAAACTCTACTGCCACCTCACCTAAACACTTCCATACTTCTATAGGGATATCGTCAGGGCCGAGAGCCTTTCCACTCTTCATTCTCTTCAGTGCTCTCTTTATTTCTACCTTACTAATCCTAGCCACTTTCCGCTCCACTATGGTAACGTCTTCTACTCTTTGTTCTCTTTCATTTTCTTCATTCATCAACTCCAAGAGGATCAGACAGCTCTGCTCAAAAAAAACCACTGGAATTCTGGAAATCTTTCATTCCTAACACAATAACACTTTACATTAACTCACAGAATAACAGAAAAATGGATCATGTAATTCATCGCTGTATGTCAGTTTTCATCACTTTATATCACTTTACATCACTTATGTCACCTTTTTACCTCCTCATGCACATTCAGTCATGCTTGCATATAGTTACTCACATTATCCCTTCTATTTGATCATTTCTTGTTATTCTTTTTGTGTATATACTGTCTATTTCTTTCCTTCATGGTTACTATGCTTACATACAAATTTCCCCACGTGTGGGATCAATAAAGTCATTTTGATTCTGATTTTTTTTCAACTTGGATCCTGAACAACTCAAATTTTTTCCTCTAGTGGACACAAAGTAGAGACAAAAACAACCAATCTTTTGGACTAAAATTAAAATGATGACAGATTTGTGAAGTTTAATAAATATTTCAAACATATTGTTCTGTGTAGTAAATTTATTCAAGATCAAAATCATTCTCAAACGGCTTGAAAAAAAAAACTGTTTCAATTTAACAATGTTTTGTTTGGCTCTTAGCTCTCCAGGTGTTGATGTAGTTGCAAACAACATGCAGATATTGATAAAGTCCTCAAAACCTCACACAACCCGTTTAAGAAAAAAACTCATCAGTCTGTACAATGTGACCCTCCACTATCATTGCTCTAAGATGTGTATGGGTGGTGAAAGGCAAGTGGTTTTTGCATTCATACAAAAGCAGATTCTAATGCTAACCACAACTACACTGCCTGGAAAAAAAAGACATGAGGGCCAAACCACAGCCAGGTCTGCAAAGCACAGTTTTTTGGCCGCTGTTAAACTTTAAAAAGCTGCAAACTAAATGCACAACAGACATAAAATGTTCTCATTTAACTACCTGAATTTTCTAAGCATGTTTTTTTGTAAGTTTTATTTATACAAGCAAATTGCTCCAAATCCTCTCAACACCCTTTTTAGATTCAGTCAAACATGCTTTATTCCGATTACGGTGCTTTTGCACGTTTTTCTTTATCGCACCAGATGCAGAGGGTTATAGAGAGGAAAACCTCAATGTCCAACACACACAGCACCATCACTTCTACCTGTTGGGGGGAAAAACAGTCAAATATACTTTGTCCTTTAGAATGTATAGAAAACTCAATCTGTTTGCATCTGAAAAAGCTGTGCTAAACTTTGTTTTATGTTTTACCTTCCAATGATCATTTGACTGAGGTGAAGCAAGGTCCAAAATTATCAGACAAGCTGCAAGAACCGCTAATGAGACGCATCCGTAATTAATTCTAATGGACGCCTGCAACCAAAGAAATAGTCCATTTTCAAATAGTAAAGTAGAAATTTTTCAAGTTGAGTCTTACTTACAGTCAATAATGCCGGATATTTAAACAGCAAATTGGAAACAAGTCCAGCAAACATATACTGTATGGGTGAAAATAAAGATTATACACTTTTTAAAAATGAGATTTCAGTTACAGTGAACACTTACAACCACTCCAGTCACAAGGGAGAGTCTGAACAGAGTGAAGTAGGATTTGTCAATCGGTAGGTCAACAGCAAAAGCGATGCCCGCTCCAATACTGAAGAGGCCACTTATTAACTGCAAAGACTGACAGGAATAAAATCAGGAACATGATCAAAAGAATAAACAGTTTAGTTTTTATTGATAAAAAACTAAAAGAAATTACACCTAAAAAAAATTGAAAAATAATTTGATTTCATTCAAATAAAATAGTTTACCATTGACTGATTTGGTTCTGTCCTAACGCATTTTTTCAATTGGCTGAATTATCTTTGAATTTGCACAATTTAATTAAAATAAATGTTTCTTATTGAAACACTGTTATTGGGGATTTTTTTAAACATATAGTATGTATGCAACAGAGATTTTTTATGGTTCAGGAAAAACCAAGACACTTTGTAATTCAAGGTTTCAAAATTGTGTAATTATACATCATCTAATCAACCAATGTATTGAGATCAAAGTAATTAAAATTACATTAATACATTAACTACCAAACAAATTTTGATCAACAACAAATTTTGTAAATTACTGTGGTGTGTTAGAGACATGACAAGTTTTGTTGCAGTGAACCTCATTTGTGTGCAAACTCAGCAAGTCTCTGTTATCTATTTTAATTAGAATTAAACAGGGAAATCAAATGAAAACTATTTTAAAATAAACTAAAAATAATGTTTTTGGTTTTACAAATAAAAATAAAATAGAAAAATGATAGTTTAAAACATTTTTGTATGAGATAAATAAACCTTATAAAGAAATATTAACTTTTATTTGTAGTTTAGTTTTTGATTTTGTTTTTAGTATTTTAGTGTTCTGTTAAAAATACTTGATTTGATGACAAATTTCCAAAATGTGTCCTTTTTGTGTCAGATGATAAGTGTACTTGTTGTGTAGTTAGATTTAATGATAGTATGAATAGAAAAAAAGCACTTTGTCTAAAGACATTTGACTGCCTAACATTGGTATTTTGTGGTAACAAATACATTTCAGACAATAGTCTGTCTCATGCCATTAGGCTGAATAAAATGAATATGAGTATTTGCAACTGAAAGTTTAATACCAGTCAACAAAAAAATTCTTTTTGCTGGCTTTCATCAGGTCGTCTCTACAATTTTAGGCCTTTTAGCAGCCAACCAGCCAAGCACCAAAATCTGCTATGTGTGAACTTTTAAAACTAAATTACCATAACTTGTATCTTTTTGTCACCAGACAGAAAGACACTGTACTCATTCTTGTCAGGAACTTCAGCTTCTTCAACTGCATTACTGAGTTCACAATTACCCTTCCTCAGCAAGATAACATTTGTTGCTGTTTTTGTATTTGATGGATTACCAACTCATTCAGGGTTGGTTTTCTGACAATGGAAAAGGAAGTGTTTAAAAAAGCAAATTTTTTGCATAAAAGCAAATTTACCACAAGAATTATTTGGTTCTTTCAAAACACATTAATTTTCATTTAAATATAAGTTTGTGGTAGTTTTATGTGTTTATTCTGTTCTTAGTTTTAGTTTTTGCATAAATCAGAAGTCACGAACCTGCAAAGAAGAACTCCCTGTTACTTTTGCTGAATACTACATAGTTTTTACCCTCCTTTGGGCATTTGTACTTTTCTAATTGTTCTCTGAAATTTTTTAAAATCTTTTCTTACTGTACGATTGAAAACAAAAAAACTTAAAAAAATAGTAAAATTTTTATCATTTGTATTATTATTATTATTTTTTAAAGAGCAATAATAACTCTCTTACCCCCAGGACGGCTGGTTGTTTAAGCAACAAGTTGTGCAGTGGCCTTTTCACGTCCGGCAGCATTTCTGTGGCCTGGTAATACTGAATTTGGCTTGGTGGAGGTGGAGGTGGAAGCTCTCTTCTGCCACTTTTTGGGAATTCCTCATGAACTTGGATGTCCATCTCAATGTTGGCACTGGCCATAATGATTCCTTGAAATGAAAAGACGGTTTGCAGATCTTTTGGACACTTTTATTCCCTTTTGTCATATTTGGTCTGGTTTTCTCAGATGAGTATATATAGAAGTATATGTTTAACAAATATATTGGCCATTTTGTTAAAAAAAAAAAAAATCTTTTTTTTAATGGAACAGAAAGAATATACATAAACGATCTCAAACCAAATACATAACAGAAGACAGTTATAAAGGAAATGACGGTGAAGGATAAAATGTTTCAAACAAAATGATACATTCTTTCTGAAATTATGTAGTCAATTTTATATAGTAATAGGAAGTTATAGGAAAAATAATGTAATGTGGAATATAGTTAATTTTTTAAAGAAAATTTGTATCTGTTTGATTAAAAAAGATTTCAGACTATCTTACCTTGTTTGGTTTAAGCGGTATGTTTTTCCTCTTTGTATTTGCTTCAAGAAGGAGTCTTACTCTTTTGACATATCTATCACACATGCAGCACATACAGTATAAATGAGGTCATCACACATCATAACTTCCTTACTCTAAAAGTTGTCTCTACAAAATTTGCACTTAAGTGTTAATTGATTTTTTTTAAATGTTAGTTCGTTTGGAAGACTGTTGTTTAAAACTTCATCAAACCAATGGTAAAGTTTAAGAAGTTTATACAATATTATTTAAACTTTTTCAATTCTTTTGTGGGTGTGAGATAAGTCAGTAAAAGGGTGGTGGGGTCTGACCAGAATAAAAAACAGGTTACTTCCTTGTAAAAGTCATTTGATGAAACAGAGAAGAATTTTAAGTCTGCATTGAGCTAAATTTTTGCAAAAAGGTATGTAGTGTTGCTTCAGTTAAGAAGAATTGACCTACATTTGTTACAAGAATGGCTTAAATCTTGTTTGCAGAAAAATGAAGAATACCTTTGCGTGCAACGAGTCAATTATCATCACAATTTCACTGAAAAGTGAAATTGTGATGAAAATTGTGATGAAAACTCAAACTTTAACTGTAAAATCATTGAAGATAAATCAGTATCTGTTCACAATATAATGGAATTAATCACTGTCGAAATTGAATTTAAAAAAACAAAAAATGTACATGTTACTTGTGTATACCGAACACCTGGTTCACCGATTGATACATTTAATGAAAAAATGAATGAAATTATAAACATAAATGGATATTCCACAAAGGAATTAATAATATGTGGAGATTTAAATATAAATTTGCTTAAAGCAACTACCCATGGGAAAACAACTGATTTCATAAATATGATGCATTCAAATATGTTACTACCAATTATTGATAAACCCAGCAGGATAACGATTGATTCCTCCACTCTAATAGATAATATTTTTATAAACAATATTGAAGCTAAAATTGTTGGTGGCCTTCTTGTCAGTGATATAAGTGACCACCTACCAGTTTTTGCTATATTTCAAAATAAAATTATAACTGATGACAAAGAAAACTCTGAAACATTCAGATATATTAGGCGAGTTACAGACCAAACTCTAAATAAACTTAAAGAAGACTTATTAAAACAGAAATGGGACGAGGTCTACAACCAAACTGACCCAAGTGAAGCGTATGAAATTTTTATATCCATGTTTTTAGAAATCTACAATAAAAACTGCCCATTAAAAAAGGTAAGACTTAAAGAAAATTCTAAAATAAAGCCATGGATAACAAGTGGATTACAAAATGCATGTAAGAAAAAAAATATGTTATATAAAAAGTTTATTCAACACAAAACCAAGGAATCTGAAATAAAATATAAAAATTATAAAAACAAATTGACTAGTATTTTGCGGAAAACCAAAAAAGAATACTTTCATAAATTATTTGAAGAACAAAAAGAAAATATTAAGGGAACATGGAATGTCATTAATAAAATAATTAAAATAAAAGATAAAAAATATAAAATACCAAAACAATTCATGAACAAAAGCTCAAAGCTGGAAAATATAAAAGAAATTATAGAAGGATTTAATCATTATTTTGTTAATGTAGGAAATACCTTGGCTGAAAGTATTGAGAAGCATAACATAAGTCCAAGTGATGCTGTAAACAGAAATCCTTTTACATTTTATTTAAACCCAACAAATGAAAATGAAATAATGAAAATAGTAAAGCAATTTAAATCAAAAACATCTAAAGATACACTTGACATTGATATGAATTTAATAAAGAATACAATAGAACATATTGCACAGCCTCTAACATATATTTGCAATAAGTCTTTTCAAATCGGTAAATTTCCTGAAAAAATGAAAATAACTAGAGTTATTCCAGTCTATAAAAATGGCAATAAACAATTATTTTCAAATTATCGGCCTATATCCATACTTCCACAGTTTTCAAAAATAATAGAAAAAGTATTTGTAATAAGATTAGATAAATTTATAGAGAAACACCAGCTCCTTAGTGACAAACAATATGGGTTTAGACAAAACCGATCCACTAATATGGCTGTTACAGAACTAATAGAAAATATTACTACATCAATAGACTCAAATAATTATGGCATCGGTATTTTCATAGACCTTAAGAAAGCTTTCGACACCATAGATCATAAAATATTACTGAGCAAACTAGACAGATTTGGTTTTCGAGGAGCTGCATATACATGGCTTCAGAGCTACTTAGAAAATAGATATCAATATGTACAAATAAAGGAGGAAAAATCTGATTTATTGAAAGTCATATGTGGAATTCCACAAGGCTCAACACTGGGGCCTAAACTCTTTATCCTGTACATCAATGATTTGTGTTACACATCCAAACTAATAAATTATGTACTGTTTGCAGACGACACTACTCTTTACTTTTCAGGAAAAGACCTGAACCAAATGATACAATCAGTTGAAAGAGAATTGAGTAAAATAAAAATATGGTTTGACATAAATAAATTATCATTAAATATTGAAAAAACGAAATTTATAGTATTTACAAAATTAAAAGTACCTAAACAAATTCAAATTATGCTTAATAACACCCCATTGGAACGAGCTTACGACAGTAAGTTCCTTGGAATGATTATAGATCACAAATTAAGCTGGAAATCACACATAAATTATACAAAAAATAAACTGTCTAAAGTAATAGCAATCATTTATAAATTCAGATTTGTCCTAAATAAAAACAGTTTGTTTATGTTATATAATACATTAGTACTTCCATATATAACTTATTGTATCGAGATTTGGGGAAATACGTACAAAACTAACACAAAACCAATTTATATTTTACAAAAAAAAGCAATACGAGCAATAACATTCTCATCTTATAATCAACCTACCAATAATCTATTTATAAATTTAAAAACATTAAAGTTCTATGATTTAGTGGAATTACACACTTTAAAATTTATGTTTAAGATAAAAAAAAACATGATGTCAAACTCTCTACAAAATATGTTTATTATTAGGAAAAGTCCATACGAACTAAGAGGAAATGATGTGTTCATTAAAAATAAATTTAGAACAAATGTTAAAAAATTCTGTATTTCTATTAAAGGTGTGGATCTTTGGAATAATTGTAATGATGAACTTAAATTGTGTTTAAATCTTTTATGTTTAAAAAAGAAATTTAAGTTATTAATACTTAAAAAATATGCAAGTCTTGATGGTTAAATTCAAGCTTCTATAAAAAGTAAACAATTATGATGTGTTATGATTATGTTATGTGTTACGAATATGTGTTATGATTATGTTATATGTTATGATGTGTTATGATTATGTTACGATGTATTATGATATTATTATGTTATGTGTTATAACAATGACTTAGTATTTACTTATGTCTTTTTGCTTTTATTATGACATAAAAAAAAAAAAAAAAAAAAAAAAGGGTCGGCGTAATAAGCGTTTGCTTCAGCCGTTACCTTTTCGGTCCTTTGCTGGAATATGGTTGTTTTCTTTATTTCATTGATATGAGGTTGCACTGTGACCGAAATAAATAAATAAATAAAAAAAAAAAAAAAAAGTCTAAAAAATGTTGGAAACTGTCAACTACTGCCTGAAAAATTTCAGTGTGTTTTCAGAGATAACTTCAAAATGCTGGTGTATAAGGGGAAACCTCCACCTGTCGGGGTAAGTTTAACTCATTCTATTTGAATCATGTAACTGAAAATAGTCACACACAAATATTATATTTTGAATAAGACTTGAACTTGGGATTTAATCAATTTGGTAGCATGTTTATACAAATTGTCTTTATGCTCTATATTTTATGTTCTCTTTTGGCAACATTTCCTTCCAAATAATTAGTCTGTCCAAGCCACTGCTGGCCTGTTTCTTCTCACTCTCAGTGTGCTTGACGGAAAACCGAATTTTCTTCTACTTATACCAAGTTTTCTGGTACATAATGTATTTTTTAAAACATTTTGGAAAAATGGTCATATCTTATAAATTAAGCCACTCCATATTTTTATTCTTTTTTTTTAAATAGGTTTTGATCTGTGGGATGATGACCTATGCTGCAGAAAATTATCCCAACATGCATGTGGTAAGTTGTTCCAATTCTTATAAATATTTGAATTTATGTTGCCACACTATTGCGAAAAGTTTATACATATATACTGTATATACGTATGTATGGAGAGAGAGATATTTAATTTCGTTCTTTATTTTCAGACAAAACTATCATTCTCTTTGAACATCCTCTGTTTTTGTTCCTCATTTGCAATATTTTATGTCTGCATTTGGGTCGTTCCTGACTTCAACATGGTACGCTCCACATCTACTAGTTTAAGAAAACTAAAAGTGACTTATTCTAAGTTTTGGGGTTTTTTTAAGCAATATTTTCCCATTTCTTTTATAGGCAATTCATGGACTCGTAGGATTAAAACTGAGTCTTCTTGTTATTGAAACTAAGAAAGCATTGTTTTTGACCTACTTGTTGAGTAAAGCCATTTGCAGAGAGCACTTCAACACTCTAGTAAGTCTAAAAATTGTATTTGGCTAAATTACCACTATCGTTATGAGGCTTAACAAGAGTAAACTGTAAGTAAACCTCAAATAAAACATGATCAAATTAGGATTATTCTATATTTTTCTGCAGCCCATCATCCTGCTAAAAGAGGAAGACTGAAGCTACTCGTAATCAAAAAAGTGTACCTGCATTTGTTGCGTTACAGTGTGATTTATTCATGTTTAATAATTTTCTTGAAAAGAAATATAGCATTGTAAGTATAACTAAATTTGAGCAGAAGAAAATTTATTCTTTTTTGGCACATGCACCACAAAGATTATGTATAATTACATTTACACTGACAAATGTTTACTATCCAAAAGGTAAATAATCAAACTTTTGAGACGTGAGATGGACAAAAAGGTCAATGAGTAACCACAAATTGAACATGTACAAATGTTCAATGCAATTTGATGTTTATGATCTTATCACTTCATTTTTTCAGTCGAAACATAAACTCTCATACAATTTAGAATATTAAACTTACAAGTTTTGTTCACACAAAACTATTTGTCACCACACATTCTTGTGCGATTCTTCGCTGAAGATGAACGAGGATATCATTTACTGTAAGTGAGAAGGATAATTACAGAGCACGCACAAAAAGAAGAACGATACAACATTAGTCCTTGGTGTCAAAATATGGAACAGTTTAACAAGAACAACAAAGGAACGTCTTACACTGTATGAAATGTAAGAAAATTCCATTTTGCAATTATAAAAGAGAAGATGGGCTTTTGTATTATCCTAATTTCTGTTTAGATTGATTTTTTCCCATCTTGTTTGTTGCACATTTGTTTTCTCTGGTTTGTCTGCCTTTAATTTGAATGTCTTTGTTTGGAATGTTTTGTATATTTTTTACAAGAAGACAAAAATAAGTTTCTACCTTAACCTACAACTTTTTGGATGAATAAAAAAGGTTTTTTTTTTTGTTTTATCTAAGTTTGGTTGTTAAATGTGATCAATTTAATTTTATTTAAAAATTTAATCTCATGAATATGAATATGTTGATTAAGTATTTTTTGTTGTCGTGTACTAAAAAGAGAATTTTCAAATCTTAAATATATAGAAAACTCCCACAAACTCATTAATACAACTTCCTTTGCTTTTACCGTAAGTTTTCGTTTGAGGAAAATATTTGTAAAATCATCCTTTTAAGCATAAATTAAATAATAAATTAAGCATAAAAATTGCTGCAACATTTTCATCCAGCCCACAATGTGGTTGAGAATTTGTTGATTCCGTTCCGTTCTGTCATCTTCCGCTAGTTCCGGGGTCGGGTCGCAGGGGCAACAGCCTGAAACGGGCAGCCCAAGCCTGTTTCACCCCGGCTGCATTCTCCAGCTCACCCGGAAGGATCCCAAGTTGTTCCCGGCCAGCTGTGAGACATAGTCTCTCCAGCGGGTCCCGGGTAAGCCCCTTGGTCTCGTCCCGGTGGGACATGCCCAAAACACCTCGCCCGCGAGGCGCTCGGGGGGCATCCTGACCAGATGCCAGAACCACCCCATCTGGCTCCTCTCGACCTGGAGGAGGAGCGGCTTGACACCGAGCCCAGATGGCAGAGCTCCTCACCCGATCTCTGAGTGAGAGCCCAGCCACCCTGCGGAGGAAGCTCATTTCGGCCGCTTGTACCCGCAATCTCATTCTTTCGGTCACCACCCACAGCTGGTGACCATAGGTAAGGGTAGGAACGTAGATCGACTTGTAAATCAAGATCTTTGCTTTTCGGCTCAGCTCTCTCTTTACCATGACGGACCGATGCAGCGTCCTAGTTATTGCTGATGCCGCACCGATCCGCCTGTCGATCTCCCGCTCCATCCTTCCCCCACTTGTGAACAAGACCCTTAGATACTTAAAACTCCTCCACTTAGGGCAGGTTGATAATTATTTGAAATAGTAGAACGCAAGTTTTATATTTTATTTACCAGCATTATTGTATAATCACGCTTGTAAAATCTGTTATTATCACCTACCTCAGTCCTAAGATGATAAGATAATGAGAATTTGTTATTTTTATGTGTCCCAGTGATAGATGTGGTTTTAATTTTTTTTAATACATTTTTAAGTGTTTGATTTACATTCCATCATTTTATGGTCTACCAAACTTATTATAGTCCCACAATCTTTTGTTTTGGAAATGCTAATTTCACATTTCATTTTTTTTTTTTTGTATGAAAATGAAACATATTGCTTCATTTCTGTGGTTGTTACTGTTTCTCTTCATTTAAAAAATAATATTAAAATCCTACTTAGGATTTGAATTGACTACAGCATTTCAAGGGCTGCACGGTGGCGTAGTAGTTAGCACGGTGGCCTCACAATGAGGAGGTTGGAGTTTTTATGTTCTCCTTGTATGTGTGTTTTTTTTCTCCTGATACACCGGTTTCCTCCCACTCTCCAAAAATATGTGTGTTAGGTTGATTGGCCACTGTGAGATTGCCCCAGGGATGATTATGAGTGTGTGGCCCCGCAACACACTGGCAACCTGTTCGGGGTGTACCCTGCTTCTCACTTTGAATCAGCCGCCATAGGCTCTCGCATCCCCGAACCTGTTTGGGATTAGCGGGTCAGAAGATAAAACAAAATGGAACTTCTTGATTTTAACATTTAAAATAAACTTTCTGGACAATTTTTGGCTCTATATTACACTGGGAAAATCTATCAATCAAGACAAAAGTAACTAATATTTTATGTCTAATAAAATATCAACACCTAACGTCATTCATTTACTGAATCCTTCGCCCACATGGGTGCTGGAGCCTTTCCTGAATAGTATCTAGTGAGAAGCTGGGTGCACCGTGGATAGGTTGCCAGTGTGTTGCAGTGGATGATATATGAGCTATTAATGGTTATTACTTTATGTAATACAGTTACTTATTACTGTAATGACTGTCAACCCCCGTCAAACAGTTACTTGTTACCGATGCCGTCGACTCCTAGCCGTTATCCATCTGCTGCAAAGAAATCACCTTCTTTGACTTCTCTAGTGCCTTTAATGCCATCCAGCCTTCATTACTGGGTTATATGCTGCGGCTGATGGGTGCTGGTACGTCCACCGTCTCATTGATCACCGATTACTGACAGACAGGCCACAGTTCATCCGGCTGGGCTAACTGCCTTTGTTTAGCCTCTCACTGGGTGTTCTGTCTGATGTGGTTCTGAGTGGTATGGGAGCCCCACAAGGCACTGTGCTCTCTCTATTCCTGTTCACGTTGTACACCTCAGACTTCCAGCACAACTCAGAGTCATGCCAGAAATTATCTGATGACTCTGCACTTGTGGGGTGTATAAGTGGTGGGCTGGAGGAGGCGTACAGTAGTCTGGTGGATGGATTTGTGGAGTGGGCTGGAGAGAATCACCTGCTGCTCAAAGTAAACAAGACCAGGGAGATGGTGACTGACTTCTGAAAGAAGGGGACTGCCTTGCGGCCCCTCTGCATTCTGGGTAGCGATGTGAAGGTAGTGGAGGAGTACAGATACCAGGGAGTGACCATCGACAGCACTACTGCTGTGTACAAGAAGACCTGCAGCCAACTTTACTTCCACGTGAAGCTGAGGACCTTCAATGCCTGGAGATCTTCTACCAGTCTGTGGTCAGCTGGGGGTGCAGCATCGCAGCCAGAGACCCCAACAGACTGAATAAAACGATCAGAAAGGCTGGCTATGCCATTGGCAGCAAACAGGACACTTGAAGCAGCGGTGGAGAGGAGGTCACTGAATAAACTTTTATTTATTCATCATAGACATTCATGACCATCCTCTCTACCCAGTTCTGGACAAGACAATGGGGCTCCTTCTCTAAGAGGATCAGACAGCTCTGCTAAAAAAAAACCCACTGGAATTCTGGAAATCTTTCATTCCTAACACAATAACACTTTACATTAACTCACAGAATAACAGATAAATGGTTCATGTCGTTCATCACTGTATGTCACTTTTCATCACTTTATATCACTTTACATCACTTATGTCACTTTTTACCTCCTCATGCACATTCAGTCCTGCTTGTATATAGCTACCCCCATCATTCCTTCTATTTTATTATTTTTTTGTTATTCTTTTTGTATATATGCTGTCTATTTCTTTCTTTCATGGTTACTGGCCTTACACACAAATTTCCCCACGTGTGGGATAAATAAAGCCATTTTGATTCTGATTTTTATCAACTTGGATCCTGGACAACTCGAATTTTTTCCACTAGTGGCCACAAGGTGGAGACAAAAACAACCAATCTTTTGGACTAAAATTAAAAGTGAGTGAAAATCATAATAATAAATTATACTAGTTTAAGATTATATATATTTAATAGAATGTTCTGTTTATTTTCACAGATAGTTGCTAGCAGGAAGTTTTGCATGGAATTAAGTACTAAATTAAAGAAAACTTCTTAAATCTCATTTTGATTTTAATATGTCTGTGTAAAAACAGAGAAAACACATGCTTGTTATTGGAAGGAGAAAGAATTCTTTTTTTTTTCCTTTTTTTAAAAATGAAGATTAATAGAAGTGTTAATATCAAACTCTTCCGCTTTGTGACACTCCCAACAATCATAAACCAATCAAAGTCAATCTGAATCATTTCCTCGTAAATGATTTCAACACACTTCTTAGTTCTTAGCTGGTTTTAAATAATGTAACTTAGTAAATATTCCAGTTTTGAAAGTGTGGATCATTTTCTCATGTTTTTACTTTAAGACTCTGCTGTCTACGTCCAGCTATGGCGTCTGTGTATAGCGGATCCCATACTTTAAGCAGGGATGATGTGAATTACAGGATGCATTTCCGAATGATAAACGAGCAGCAGGTTGAAGATATAACCATAGATTTTTTTTACAAACCGCACACAATAACGCTGCTAACATGCACGGTGCTCAGTTTGATGTATTTCGCGTTTACAAGGTGAGTGGATGACTGCTAATGTCAGCTAGCCTACACAGTTAGCTTAGCATGATCAGTGATGCTCAGACATGATCTAAGCTAACTAGCATTACCAGTATTTACAGGATTTTCTCACTGTAAGTAACCCAGATAAACGTCTTAATCCTTGATGTTGTTAGGTGTTATCCTAAGCAAACAAAACAGGCCCAAGTTTAACTTTAATCCAGCTGTTTACATAAGTTACAACACTGTAACTACTAGTAGTTTTATGTTTTAAAATGGATTCTGCTTTACTTACTATTCTGTTGTTTTGTTTTTTACTCAAAGAATACATTCATTTGTACTACAGTTTATAATTTGGCATTATTCTCATTTATTGCACTAGTTTGTTTGACATAACCTACCTTTATGTAAATATATGTAAATGTTATTTGTGTATCACCTTCTCTGCAGAGATGATGGAAATCCTGACAGCAATCTCTGGATAGGACTGATTCTGGTCATCTCCTTTTTTCTTGTTATCAGTGTTTTGGCTTTTCCCAATGGTGAGCACCATCTTACTGTGTTTAGATGGTCAAATACGTAAAGAACACAGACATGCTACTTTATGGATAGGTGTAAGTAACAAAATTACAGGAATAATGTGAGTGCAATTCCGTTACGTTCCATTGTCTTTCTGGGACTGGGTCGCAGGGGCAACAGCCTTATACATACTGCATTCTCCAGCTCACCCAGAAGGATCCCCAGGCATTCCCCGGCCAGGTGTGAGACATTCTTTCCAGTGGATCCAGGGTCTGTCCAAGGGGCAATTTCTGGGTCTCCTCCTGATGGGACGTGCCCGAAACACCTCACCAGAGAGGTGTTCACCAGGCATCCACACCAGATGCCTGAACCACCGCATCATTTTCTTGTGAAGCCCATTGAGACGGACATTCTGTGATTTTGGGCTATACAAATAAAATTGAATTGAATTGAATCTGGCTTCTCTTGAGCCGGAGGAGCAACGGCTGTACTCCTAGCTCCTCCCGGATGGCAGAGATTAGCCACTCTGCGGAGGAAGCACATTGTAATTGTTTGGGCATAGTTGATCACATTTAATCTTTGTTGTGCTTAAATAAAGATCATCAACTTTCTTGTCAGCAGTAATTTGTACAAATTTGTACAGATCCCATGAACTTCTTAATAGTAATAACAATGTTGCAATTTTTTTGCAATGTGGTGTATCATTTCCTGCTTAGGATGTTTAGAATTATTTTTTGCAAGGCCAAAAATCTAAAACCATTTTCAAATAAATAATAGAGTTAAATAAAATATTTCATTCTAATTTAGTGAAATGAATCATAACAAGTGTACATTTTACGGTAGTCTGGACGATTCCACATTTGACAGCGTACTACGTTTTATCATTTAGGGCCATTCACTAGACCACATCCAGCAATATGGCGGATAGTGTTTGGTAAGTATTTTCTGAAGTTTTAAGAACAAAAACAAAAAAATCTTTTGTTCTTTTCTCATATGAATGTTTTACCTTTCTAATCTTTAGGTCTGAGCGTACTTTATTTCCTCTTCCTGGTTTTTATCATCTTCCTCAACTGGCAGCAGGTGAAACAGCTCATGTATTGGTTGGATCCAAACCTGCGCTATGCCAAGAGAGAGGCAGACATAATGGTGAGTGATGTTGGCCTCCGGTAAAGATAAGTTTTCTAATAATAAAAAATAAAGGTTATGTCGTGCTGACTATGCGGGTATTATCATTGAGGCTGTTTGATCTGCTGCCTGCAGGAGTATGCGGTGAACTGTCATGTCATCACATGGGAGAGAATCCTGAGCCATTTTGACATATTTGCATTCAGCCATTTCTGGGGTTGGGGTATGAAGGCTCTTCTCATTCGAAGCTATGGCTTGTGCTGGACCATCAGTATCACCTGGGAGCTTACAGAGGTAGAGCAACATGCAAACTTATTTAAGCTTAGCATTGTACTTGATTTCATCTCCTGTGTCTGATCACCAAAGCCGATGATGCAATTTTTAAATTTCATGGAAACAAAAGGGTCTTAACCTCTCTCATTAAGTTTACATAACATAGTACCGTAATTTCACAGCCATAAGGCGCACCTAAAAGTCTCAAATTTTCTTCAAAATGAGCGGTGCGCCCTATCGTGCAGTGCGCCCTATCTGATTTGGGATTTGCGGACATATTAGAGAACCATCAGGCGGACGCAGTTGAAAACATGAGAACATTAAAGGGTGAAGTGTGGACGTGGATTATGTATAAAAGAACAGGTGTATGCTTTTTGCAGAACATTGCTGTTTTAACAACACTGAAAATGGAAAAGAGACACGCTTATGAAGCTCAGTTTAAACTGATGGCAATCAGCTGCGCCGGGCGAGTTACGCCACAGTTTGCCAGTGAATTGTATATGCTTGGGCTAACGTGTCTGCTGGCACTGTTGTCCGAGCTTTCCTAAAAGCAGGCATCATTTGTTTTAAGTACCCACGTGTGTGTGCGTATGCGCGCGCGCGTCTATGTGTATGTGTGTGTGTTGTTGTAAGGCGGACTTACGTAGTAGAGGATATGTATATAAAACACGCGCCCTATCATCAGGTGCACCTTATGTGTGTGTTAAATACATACAGAGCACGCAAAATTTGGACTGCGCCTTTTAATACGGTGCGCCCTATGGCCGTGAAATTACGGTAAATAGATATTTTGCATAATTCTGCACACTAATTTTGTTCGTCTCTACCAAAAGCTTTTCTTCATGCATCTGTTACCTAACTTTGCTGAGTGCTGGTGGGACCAAGTGATTCTGGACATTCTGCTGTGTAATGGAGGTGGAATCTGGCTTGGGATGACAGTCTGCCGTTTTTTGGAGATGAGGACGTACCACTGGGCCAGTATTAAGTATGACTTTGTTATAAAATTTAGTTAAAACAGTTCAAAATGTCATCCTTCTAACTAATATTTAGAAGAAGAAAATAGGTTTTAGTGCAGACATAAAGATTATTCTTATTTAGGTTAAAAACTATTACTATTGTTAAACTATTTTCTTCTTCACTTTTCCTTGATATTCTGCTCTGAAATCCTTATGTGCTTCCAACTAGGGACATCCACACTACCACTGGGAAGCTAAAGCGAGCCGTGTTGCAGTTCACCCCTGCAAGCTGGACTTACGTACGCTGGCTCGATCCAAAGTCTTCTCTGCAGAGAGTGATGGGTGTCTATCTGTTCATGATCATATGGCAGGTGGGTCAGTGAGAAATCCTCTCTTGCCTTCTTATGGTTACTAAGTACTAAGTAGCAGGAGATGATCCTACGGTCTTTGCATGTTAAGCCTTTGCATGTTAAGTCTTTGCCTTATCTAATTAGCGCTTCTGTTGCTGAAATCCAAAGCCCCATGGATCTATTTAATGCACCGATGTTCTGTTGTTTGCTTGTAATTGGTTAAGTCTTGAACGTGTGATTGTCTGGTTTGCCTGTTTGGCAATGTGAAACTGCTGGATGAATAATGACTGACTAAAATTGGTTGACATAACAATGTCTATTATGTTGTGTGAGATTGCTGACTGACTTATTTGTTCACTAAGCTGTTGATGAGCTAATTACTTTGTAGAAATGTATTCAAAATTAGAGGATGGTTTAGTTACCTACAAAGGGGAAGTAAAGAAGAGGACTTTTTTTGGGATACACTATATATGCAGAATTTATTTCATACTTGACATTCCTGCTCTTAAAACTGAAAGGTGAGATTCTCACTCTTGTTTTTATACCTTCCAGCTAACAGAGCTGAACACCTTCTTCCTCAAGCATATTTTCGTTTTTCCTGCAAGTCACGCCCTGAGCTGGTGCCGGATTCTGTTCATTGGTATTATTACAGCTCCCACAGTGAGGTACACCAACATGTGCTCTTTGTTTTCAGCTTTTCTCACAGTTTAATGTTTTGGGGGAGAAATTAACTTGAAACCAAAATTTTCTCATGTGTGAACTGTCTCACCTTCAGGCAGTATTACGCCTACCTCACAGATACACAGTGCAAGAGAGTTGGGACACAGTGCTGGGTGTTTGGGTAAGTACAGTAAAAGCAAATTGTAAAGCTCGGTAAAGATTATTTTGACTAATTGAATATATAAAAAACATCAGTCTAATCTTGAAAACCCGTCACCTTTGGAGAAAAGTGCATATGCCGATGTATCAGCATCATCAACTCAAAGTATTTACACAATCATTTTGTATGAAATCACAATCATCATTTTCATGTTCACATTAATTTTAAAACATCTGAACTTTGGTGTAGAAAAGACACACACCACAATTATATGTGTGTACATGTTTTACACTTGCACCCCTTTTTCAAACCCGTGATGAACCAAACCTAAAAAAAAATACTGCACAAACAAGAAAGTAGCATAGAAGTCCTTACCCCAGAGTATGAGTAACACACAAGAACAACCTGACATTATTGAAAGTTGGCTTTCAAAATTACATGTTAAAATGAAAGAGCAGCTTTGATTTCACTTTCAAAAAGAGATCAAAGCAGACATTTATTTTATTCCTGTTTGTGATTAAGTGGGTATTCATTTTTTTTAATCCTTGTTGTCTGCAGGGCAATAGCCTTTCTGGAAGCCTTGGCCTGCATTAAGTTTGGACAAGATTTGTTCTCCAAAACACAGATACTCTATGTGATCCTCTGGCTGCTGTGTTTGGTAAGCTCAAGATCAAAGAAGTTTTTTTTTTTTCCCCCTAAAAGAGCATAAGCACATTTGCTTATCAAAACCACACTTAGAAAGTATGTGAAGTGTTCAAGAGCAAACTGAGGACAGTTCCTCATGTCCAAACCTGTTAATGCTGCAAGTTATTGGTTATTGATTTTCCATGACTCATTCAACAGTGTCTTTCACCTTTGCTCTATTTCTAGGCTTTCATTACATTCCTATGTCTGCATGGGATGGTTTGGTGTGCAGAGACATATGGTCCGACAGAAAAGGTGGGCTTATTGTTTCAGCTCTCAAGAATGTTTTGCCCTTGAACCTTAGCAGACTGGAGGCCTGTAGAAGGAAGTCCAGATTTAGATTGTGGTTTTCACTTCTATAAAGACTTTATATTCTTACTCAGATTAAATGCAATAGTTATTTGTATCTTTTATTTCAGAAGTTATTTTACTGTAAAGTTCAACCAATCACAGGTTTTGTTTGCCCTTCCAACATAGATCGATTGTTCATTCCAGCAGGACAAGTGAATACATGCAACTTTATGTTCCTTTAGTTCAAATGTTCATTCAAAACAGTTTTTTAGGTGAGATGAAGAGTGTGCACAACACAAATTTTTGGTACAAAGTGTTCAAAATGTTTCGTAGGTAATTAATAAGAAAAACGTCAGTCACCTTCTTAACCTTCTATGCTTTAAGGGGTTCCAAACTTAATCAGTATACAGTAAATACTTCTGTTTGGTATGACTACACTGAGGATAGATTGTCTGTGCAAAAAAAATTATATCAGAAACATCTGATAATTTCTTAATGTTTTTCATGGAAAAGTGGGTTAGTGATGACTGCAGATCTTATATCAGAAATGGTGCTCTCCAAATGATAAAAATTAATTGTCAAACGCTGGTGGAAAAAGTGACCACTGGTAAACAATTTAATTACATTATTATTAAAACTAAAAACGTTTTTATTTCTTGAAAATGATACATTGATATGCCAGCAGCACAGAGATCTTGTCACAGAAAGGTTAGTTTCATTTTGTACACTAATAAAAAGTATTGTCTCGTGATTGAAGCTGACCTTTCTTACCTGACCTGCTTCAACAAACACAAGATCGACTTAACCTATTTTGTAACATATGGATTCTATGTACTCTGAGTGTTTGTAACACACTTAAAACTCCTTAGTTCTCTATTGACACGTTATGACTCTGTAAAGCAAACTGATTTATGATGTGAGTCAGTCTGCTGAGCGGTATTATGATTACTAGAAAGTAGTGTAGTCTGTTCTATTTGATCTGTGTCCTGTCAAGGGAAGGTGTCATGTGTTTTCATACTGTTTTTTTCCCACAGACTTCAGAATATGAGGACAATAATTGCACCGAGTCCACTGATTCTGCTTCAGAAGGATTAAATGGTACGGGGACTTCACTGTCTGTCACCTATAGGAAAACTTCATAAAAACAAACATGTCTTTATTTTTATCTTTGGAAAGCCTGACCTCTAGTGTTGAAAATATGTCTCACTCATACTTGACAAAAACATCAATCCGCTTGAGTTTTTTCGTTTGAAAATATGTGAGTTTTTGTGTTTCAGGTGGGGATCAGGAAATAAATCAAATCAGGCATCGAGTGAAGACAAACTCCATCAACGGTCTAGACAGTTCTTAGAAACTCGCACCAGAGGCTAATGAGTGATTCCTGAACTCACTTTGTAAAGCCAAACATTACTAGGGATGGAGACACCATCTCTTTCCTTGTGTAATTGAAGTATGAAAAAAGCCCCCACCTACAGCAGAGCATGTAGAGACTGCAGAGAGGGAGCAGATGAACAGGTCCTTGAAGTGTTCTTGGAAGTGGACACTACAGAGATCCTCAAGAAGTTTTTTAATTAGTTGCGATACATTTCTGAAAGGCTGATGTGTGTGTGTGTGTGTGTGTGTGTGTGTGTGTGTGTGTGTGTGTGTGTGTGTGTGTGTGTGTGTGTGTGTGTGTGTGTGTGTGTGTGAGAGAGTAAAAGAAATGCCTATTCTAGATGTGACAGCATGCTCATCATAGCTGATACTTTACATTTATCCTATTATACAGTATCATTAAATGTTAATGTAAATTGTCTGGTTTAAACCAGCATTAACATCAGTATGTCGGTCGAACACCTTTCAATGGTTAGAAGCCATTTTGATAAATTTATCACTTTAATAAGAACTTGTATGTCTATAGTGCATATAAGTCCTTTATATTTAAGTATTTCACACTGATCTATTTAGATGATAGATATCCTTTATGTCCTGTTTTTAACTTGGATGTGGACAAGACTTTAATGCAAGACAGCTTTAGCTTGGTTGACTCATTGACTGAGATTTGTGTTTGACCCATAACAAAGTGAAGCACACAATTTAAGCACTTTGCAGAATGCTTCCTTGAAAATACTGTACATTTTGTAATGTTTGAGGTTTTTTGTGAAGTCATTGTAACTTGAGTGACTTGACTTTTCCTTTCCGTCTGTGGCTGCTATCATTTATCATTTTTATTTTTTACTATACTGAAATGAGTCGGCAAATATTAAGTCCTGCATGTGTTGTCAGAGTTCCTCTGGTTGGTGTGCAGGTAACTTTTACTTTTCACTTTGTTGCATGATTGTATAAAATAGTGTTTTAGTAGAAAATTATTCCTACAGTTGAGAATGAATCTTTAACACACAAGAAAATGTTGAGTATTGTTTGTCTCTCAGAGTCATTGTAACAGTTTAACTCACCCTTTGTGCCTGTTTGCATAATTTTTTTTTGTATGATTTCTATGTTTGCATTTGAGCTTTTTTGTTAAGATTTTTCTGGTTTCAAGTACTCTATTTAAGGTTTATTGTTATTTGATCTGCCAGTATCATCTCAGCACCGATGTAACTCTCATAATCCTTGACAATCCCAGACAACGACCTCAGAGGCACCAGTCAGGTATTATCAACGGTACATTGTCTTTGGATTAAAACGTCATTTGCCAAAAAAAAAAAAGTTAGTTTGAAAAGGATTTTGGCTGTTTTCCACTGAAAATAGAAAACATATTAAAATGTTTTAAATTTTCTCATCAAATATCTTGACTCATTTGTCAATGATTATTTCCTCAAATGTCTTTCTCTACTGGTTGTATGAGAGGAAATGTTGAATGATCTTGCATGACCTCTGAAGGACATCCTATGGAAGCAAAGAACTGCTGGATTGGCTGAATCAAGCGCTGCCCACATGAGTTCAGATTTCACTCAGTCTGCACAGACTGAAATAGCTGTCTCATGCTGACCTACAGGATGTGTTTGGATGGTATAGCTGATTCTCATTTGGTACATGGCAGCGGTATGTGACAAAAAACTCTGAACTTAATCTAAAAAAAAATGATAAACTTCTTTTAGTAAATGACCTATTTTTTTAAACCTATATTTTGAAGCAAATTTTTCAAATTTATTTTCTATGCGTTAACTATAACTCCATGTGGCCAAGCTTACTTCCAAATGAGGGCAGCAGAGAGCTTTGGTTACATTGATGTCACATGGCCAAGAAGGCCTTAAACCACAGGCCATGTTTCAATGCTAAACTGAGCAGTTTTGTGTCTGAAATTTCTTTCTTCATCTTCTGGCTTTACTCAATTTGATTCCCAGGCCTTTTTGTGTCTTCTTGAACTTTCTCCATTCTGAATTCTCTGCCTGAACAACATCAGCTAAGCAGAATCGGCAGGGTACAACAGTCATCATGGACAAGCATCCTAGTTCTGGTTCGATGACTCCTGAGGGGACACTGAGAGAGATCCGGATCACTTTACTGGAGTGTAAAGTCTGCTTCGAGATGTTTAATTCTCAACAGAGGGAACGCAGACCACAAAACCTTTCCTGTGGCCATGTACTCTGTCTGGAATGCATCACAGCTTTGTCCCACCCTGTGTTGAGGAAACTGGAGTGCCCATTCTGTCGACAGCTCTGCAGAGTTGAAGCCACCTCCCACTGTCAGGTCCTTAGTGATCTGGAAGAACTCATGTTATCCTGGAACCCCTCATCTTCTGCTTCTACTCCCAGGGAAAAAGGAAGTGTTATCTCAACTAGAGGTTTGACCTCTACAGCCCTGCAGAATCACTGTGTTTTTGGTGGTTGGGGGACTCTCATAAACCCCACTGGGATAGCTGTTTTATGGTCATCAGGGACAGTAGTTGTGGTGCATGAGGGAGAGAAAAAAGTAGTGGTGTTCAGTTTATTGGGGAAGAAGCTGCGTAGTTTCGGGCAAAGAGGAAACACCACCGGGGATATTCGTTACCCAATGGATGTGGCGGTGACTTCCACTGGTTATGTTGTGGTGACTGATGCTGGAGATAGAGCTGTGAAGATTTTCACCTCCAGAGGGAATCACATCCTATCTGTCAAGGCTTCCTTTAAGCTACCTTGGGGTGTGAACATAGACAGTAGTGGACACATCTTGGTCTCAGATGTAGAAGCAGGCTCACTATCTCGGCTGAAAATTGACTACAATCATGTCATTCTGGAGCATCAAACACTTGTCTCTGACCTTATGTGTCCCAAAGCAGTGGCCTATTGTCAGATGACTGAAAAAACTGCAGTGATTGAGCATCCAGGTGATGTCACACATTCAACAAAGAGACACCAACCAACAAGGCTGAAACTGTTTTCAAAAGATTTCCACCTCCTGTACCTGGTAGACAGCTTTAGCCTAATGCTACAATCCACAGTAAAGCTGAATGTGTCTGCTGTGGCATTTGACAGAAATGGTGATGTGATAATTACAGACTCCGATCAGGGGTTAGTTTGTAGCTTGGGAAACCTTAATAATGGACTAGTCTTAACACCTCTTGTAGGAAATAATCTCATTCGACCTGTTGGACTTGCGTTACTAAACGACATGCTCATCATATTAGATGGGGGTGATCACACTGTAAAGATTTACACTGCCAAGGCAAACTCTAATTGTGTTAATTAGTTTTATTTAAAAAAGCATTTGATAAAAAAATGTAAGTAAAATGCTAAATAATATTTAGAGTTGAAAGCAATGAAAACAACTTACTTTCTGTGCGAAGTAAAGCATGTCATGTTATAAAATGTGCTTGTTTTTGTCCATAACTTTTATTATAATGTATAACTTTATATAAGTTTTAATTAAAATAGTTTTTAATCTATACAAAAGCCAAACGAATTTCTGATACTTTGAGGATTTAGACAAGCATCAAGAAAGCCACAAAGAAAAACGTAGTCCTTGGTATGTGGGAAGGTTTTATTTTCAAGCACAATTTTTCTTAACTTAGTTCTGCTAGATATATTTTTTCTATTTTTTTAAACTTCTTCTAAATGTGTGTGTAAGTGAATGTCAATGCATGTGTGCAGAGTCTTGTGCAAATGTCTGATTTTTAATGTACAGTATGTTTGCTTTTAATTTGTTATTGTTTAATGATATGGATTTTTTTTATCTTGAGGTACAGTAGTTACAGGTTCTTAGTTTTTCTGTTTGCTCTGCTGCACTCAAATGTCCTTTCAGAGATCAATAAAGTATTGTCAATTCATTTCAATAAATATGGGGAATCATAAAGGGCATGCATAGAAGATCTATCAACTCTGCAGATACTTGGCCAGGGTTAAAAACCTGCCTTTGTCTTTACATTTCTAACTACTAGAAATATGCATGAAACTGGGAAGTTAGAGTGTTTAACAGTGTGTGAGCCAATAGGTTTTGCTCACTCTACAAAAATTGTTAGCTGAGTTTTTCAATGTTCAAAGGACTTCAGAATGTATGATCTTTAGATTTAATATTCAATACACTTATATAATTCCAGCTAATTTTAAGGCAAATTTCAGTTCAGTTCAGATTTATTCATTTGGTCATACATAAAATCACAACAATAACACAGATTGCAGCAAAGAAACAAACAGACCAAAGAAAAGGAATAGGCTGAAGCATAGCTTATACTATGTGCCTATCCCTATACATCTGTATACATTTAACTGAACAGCATTTCTACAATCAAACAAAAAATTAAATTTACAAAGTACACAATCACTACAATCAAACAAAAATTAAATTTACAAAGTACACATCTCCAATTAAACAGAAAACCACAATAAACTTTATATTATCATCTTTTCATTGTTATTTTAACTTTGAAAATTGAAGTGACATTGCAAGAACAAATCAGAAAGAAGGACGGCACAGCAAGAAGGTCAGGGTTTGAGTCACAGGTGGGAAAACTGGCCTTTCTGTGTGGAGTTTGCATGTTCCTTCCATGAATGTGTGGGATTTTCCCAGGTACTTTGTTTTTTTCCCACCCTCCAAAAACATGCATGTTAAGTTAATTGGCTACTATAAAATTGCCCAAAGGAACGAGTGTGTGTGAATGGTTGTGCGTGGCCTCATGACAGACTGGCTACCAATTCAGGGTGTACCCAGCCGATTACCTGTAATCAGCCGGGAGAGCCTCCGACCTCCACCCCTCCATCACCACCACCACTTTATAGTTTGCATGAACAAACTATAAAGAAGGACGGCGCAGTTATCAGCACAGTGGCCTCACAGCAAGAACGTCGGGGGTTTGAGCCCCGGGTGGGACAAGGCTTGGAACATTGGCTGTCCTGTCTGGAGTTTGCATGTTCTCCCCGTGTATGCGTGTTTTTTTCTCCAAATACTCCAGTCTCCTCTCACTCTCCAAAAACATACATGGTAGGGTGATTGGCCACTGTGAAATTGCCCTTGGGAATGGTTGTGTGATTGATTGTATTTAGTCCGAGCAGGACTGGCGACCTGATCGGGGTGTACCCTGCATCGCCTGAAATCAGCCAGGATATGCTTTCACGACCTTGTTAAGAATGAACGATTCAGAAGACAAAGTGAAATTACGAAGATAATCTAATATCATTGGGAGACGCGGGCTCAGTGGTTAGAGCGTTCGCCTGCGAACCGGAAGTCAACCGGAAGTTCGCGGGTTCGATTCCCGCTAAGTGCACGTCTAGGGTCCCTGGAGAAGACACCAAAACCCCTGTTTCTCTCACCATTGGCGCCGTCATAGGTGGCAGCCTGCTGCGGTGAAATGCAGCACATAAAATTTCCGGTGAGGGATTAATACAGTATAGTAAAATTGAAAATTAATATCCCCTTTAAGGTATAATGTTAAACTCACCGTAAGACTTCTTCATTTCTGTCTGAGGTTTAACAGTGTTTTTTGTCGCTCGTCATGTCGAGCCACTATCTTTTTTATATTTCTGTTTGTTCCTCCGGTTAGCGGGGCGGTCCGTGAATTCTGTCCCCCTCCTCAGCCTCTGCAGTCCGCCAGAGAGCTACAGAGAGAGAGAGAAACAGAGAGAGCTCCGTGTGGAAGATGGCGGTGGGGATGCTGTCTGAAGCTGGAGCACACAGCTCAATTTGCACAACAAACCAACTCTGGGCGATTTAAAAAAGAAAAAAAATGTGCCTGTTCCCTCATATCATCCTCGAGATTTGGACTCTTTTAGGTTGTTTTGAATTCTTGTACCGCTGACGTTGTTTTTGGACATTTTTTTTTTTTGTATTTTCTTTTTTTGTACTAACTATACATTGAAAGCTTGGCGCAAAGACGAAGTGGGAATAAAAATGTCGGATACAAAAGTAAAAGTTGCAGTTAGAGTTCGGCCTATGAACCGTAGAGGTAAGTTTGATTCTATTTTTACAACCTTCTTTTTTTAAAAAAAATTCTTGCTAGATTAAAAAAAGTTTCTTTCTTGCTCTCCTCGCCATTCCTGTAATGATTTATTAGTCTCAACTTGTGTTTTAGATAAGTTTTAACACAGTTAAAAGTAGTTTTATTTATATAATTCTGCTTCATTTTTTAAAAAAATAATTCTTTCTCCAGAGATTGAACTGAATACAAAATGTGTCGTGGATATGGAGGACAACCAAACAGTTTTATATCCTCCACCTTCAAATGCAAAAGGAGAGAACAGGTAATCAAACTAACAAAAAGACAATGGTTTATAATTGAAAGTTAAAATTATACATCAGTAATAACACATTAGTAGTTGTCATCTTTTGCCTTGTTAGCTTGTATGAGGACACTACAGTAGAAGTGAGAGGCCTGCTGGTATTTCTGTCAGTGAAAGCAGAAAAACAGATTGTACTCTCACTGTTATGAGAAAACAATCCGCTCTGATAAAGTAACAACCTTAAAGATCTACAACAAAGTTGCAATCTTCTACACATTGTTTCATAAAGCCGTTTAGTTTAATCTTATTCACAACCAAATGACTTTATTTCAAAGATGTATTTGGCCTTATCAAGTTGCTGCTGTTCTCCAGAAGTCATCTCTCAACCACCTGATTGCAACATGATGATATATTACCGGTATGTCATTAATATGAGCATCCACAATAATCGGGATGTTGCATCGGTCTGTCGGGGAGAAGAAAGAGCTGACCCGAAAAGCAAACCTCTTAAGTTACCAGTCGATCTGCGTTGCTACCCTCACTATGAAAGAACGAGATTGCGAATACATTTGGCCAAAACGAGCTTGCTTCACAGCGTGTCTGAGCTCTCACTCAGAGATAGAGTCAGAAACGCTGCTATCCAAGAGGAGCTCGGAGTAGAGCTGTTGCTCCTCCAGGTCAAGAGGAGCCAGATGGGGTAGTTCGGGCATCTGGTTAGGATGGCTTCGGGGTCTTGGAGCACCTCACCGGAAGCACCTCCCCGGATATAGCCTCTGGAGCAGGTCCGGGGTCTCCAGAGGCAGACCCGGACTTGCTGGAGAGACTATGTCTCACGGCTGGCCGGGAATACCTCGGGATCCTTCCGGGTGAGCTGGAGAGTGCAGCTGGGGTAAGAGAAGAATGGGTTTACTGTCTGATGCTGTTGCCTCCATAACTTGGCCATGAATAAGCAGAAGACAACAGAACATAATTAATACATGCTTTGCTATAAAGATGTTAGGGGTTGAGGGGTTGGGTGAATAAGCATCTCTTCTACCCACTCATTTTTGGTATTCATGAGTGAAATTTAGATGCAAAATTGTAAAGAGAATTGGTGGAATGGATATTTTGGTTGATGATGGAGTTACAATTTTGTCTTGTTTTTTTTTTCCTCTTTACTGAATAAAGATCTTTCATTCATTCATATTACTTCAATTATATGCTAGAAATTTTTGGAAAGTTTTCACATCCTTTCATGTTTTCCCATTCTAGTCTCATAAATCACTGATAGCCAACATTGAAGAGAAAAATAGAAATTGTTTTCAGTCTTATCTCAATTGATGTTAAATTTATGGTTTGGCTCTGGGGTATCTGAATCGTAAGGAAGCTTCTGTGGGCTCCCTGCTTCTTTTGATTAGGTCTTTGATCAAATGGACATAATTAAGTAAAACTTTATTTAAACTGGATAGGGTTGTGATTCTTTTTTCTCATCACAGAAATAACAAAACCCATGAAGTATGATAATATTTTAAAATTAAAATGATTTTGAAGGTCTCGATGCACAATAAAAAGTCTAAATTGGATGGAGGTGTAATATCAGCAAGGAAGCATGACTTTAGAGTTTAGACTTTCAGTTGGATTTTAGAGGATATTTGAACATTTTAAAGATAGAAATAGGGCCACTTCAATGCCTCTTTATTAATGTCATCAGAACCACCCTGACAGATGAGAACGATGACAACATTGTGTGCTGGGAACTCTTGTCTCCTGACTGATGCAGTGGAATATAAGTGAGAACTTTTTCCAAAGTACAGTAGATCTCGGGCTGGGTAGAATTTTTTATAATACGAGAGAGCAATATAAAAGAGAGAAACAAGAAAATAGGAGGTGTCTTGAAAGAAACCTGTTGTGCAGGAATTGCATACAGAAATACACAATCAAGTAAAGAATACTTTATCGAGAAGAGAATGGTCTGAAAATAAAGACAGAGGAGTGTGAGACCTTTTAAGTGTCAAAGAGTTTATCTAACAATCAGATTTATTTTGAGCCTGAGGATAGTATCACCAAAGCTAATTTATGCTTGTTGTGCTCAAAGTGATATTGGAGTGCAATACCTTCGATACCACCACCTATATCACCTTTTTCAAAAGCCATTGTACAAAGGTTCAAAAAAGGTTTTTTTAGCAGTAATGTCTGCCGGACTTAATCATTAAATATAAAAACCATCAATGCAGACTAGTTTTAACTGTATTCCTGTGGATTTTTGCACATTGGGGATCAGTAATCATGAAGTTCATTCCCAGATGCACAGGGTGTTTTTGGCTCAATTTGTTAGCTCTCTGCTGCTGGTGTGGCGAACGATTAGGCATCTGACCTGATTCCCCAAAATGCACAAAAAATTTTAAGACTCATGCTTGTTTTTTTGTTTCTTTTCTTTTACTAGAGAAGCACTTTTAGTTTTTTGTTTTTTGACTTACGTTTGATTGTTTTACGTCATTAAGGGTCACAAAAAAAGTCCATTATGATGTTTTTTAATACCAAATTTAAAGAAAGGGAATGACAGCTGCAGTCCAGACTTTTGAGTCACATACAGTCTTTATTTGTAACAGTTTCCATGTTGCTTTGTGCAACTAACAGTTTAACAGTTGGCATTAAATGTTAATAAGCTTCTTCTGCCAGCAGCTTGGATCATTATGCCAACCTGTGCTTAAGGTAATTATCAGAACAGAAATGGCTGTAAAATGGCTGTGTTCCAGGCAATTAAACAAATCACACTCCATGCTTGCATATACGGAATCTGATGCATGACAACTAAGCTAAAAGCTGCTCCGAAGCGTAGGTCGGAAGTGTGACTGCACCAGAGTGTGAAGTGTCTGCATCATTGGTATTTTTTCCTACAGATGATTAATATTTTGTTCTGTTGCTAGGCTGATCCGGTTCTATCTTTATACAAAACAACAAGTTAGGAATCAATTAATGAAAGCTTTCATGTCTGGTTTTGATTTCAACAACTACCTAAAAATCCCTTTCACAGATTATTACAAATGTGGGAAAGTATTTTCAGAATTTATCTTTTCTCTCACTGTTTTCTCTATCTTGACAAACATTTTTATGTTTTTTTTCATTATTGAGAAAAAACAGAGATGTTTTCTCAAAAACATATAGAGATGTTTTTTTTCATCTCTATAACAGTGAAAAGCTTTGATTTTTGCAGGCCTTATTTATCTCACACTGGCCACTCTTCGATGCGACCAAAGCATGTAATTATTTAACATTTCAGTATGTGTGTGTATGTGTATTTTAGGTCTATGTGTATAAGCCGCTAGAGTTTTTCTCAAACTATATAATTATCCTTTTCGGTGCTTGTGGAGCCGCAGAAAACGAGCAAACTCTGTTGGCTGAGACTTTGCCATGTTTTGAGAACACCTGTTACTTTGTGTTGGAAATTTGACTGATTTGGTGGGTTTTAGCATTACAAAAATGTCTGCTGAGCCTAAACTACAGGAACTTTTTCTCTCTTGTGAGAGTGCATGGGAACAGGCAAAGCAAATACTTTTTAAGTTGAAAACTCTGGATTTAATGAGAACAACAGAGACCAAAGTCAGTTCAGTGAATCTATAAAGTAATGATACAGGTAGGTGAAAGTCAAGGTAATTCCTTGTTAAAACATTAATTGGACTGTCCTCCCGTCCCTCTCACCCTTTTTTTTTTTTTTTTTGTCTACATCGAGTAAACTAGACCTCCCAGTACTTTTTAAACTTGAGTCATGCAAATACTTGGAAATAACAGGAGGGATTTCCTTTGATGACTAAACCTCATTCTTTGCACCACTGAACATTATGGCTACACTCGTGACCCCATCCTACATGCCTTCATTCCTAGAGAAGTGTACTGAAATCACATCGAAGGCCAAATGAAACATGACTTGTGACTTTAGGCCAGGAGGTTACATTTCATAAGTTTCAGCTTTCATCTGCTTGTTGAGCTGGCACTGATGGTATATGTGAAATAGGAGTCTGGGAAAGTAGTTTGGTTTTCACCCCCGGCCATGCACTCTCTTGCCTTTCAGACGCAATCAAGGTGTGTGAGTGGCGTGTAGGAGGTGTTGTGATGGAGAAAAATACCTGAGGCTGTTGTCTGCATAGGGGATGAGTGGTGGGGCAACTTGACAGGGAAATACCCTGGTCGGCACACAATGAGGCAATATCACATTTTTCATGCCCCAGCATGCCCGTCGTTACCCGGCAACCCCTGAATACAAAACCTGAAGAGATAAAACAATTTATTTATCTGAATTTAGTTTTACTGTGGATGTTTGAGGACAATTTAGGAAGCTATAGCCAAAGTTACAATCAAACCAAAACTTAACTTTTTTCTATTTAAGAAACACTGAAGAAGCTCAATTTTCATGTATTTGAAGATAAACTGGACATGGCTTTATCTGATTATGTCCGTATCCAAGCTTGTAATTTCCTCTCTAATCACTTGTTATCACTGATGGTTACAAAGGCTCAATTGGATTTATCTCTAGTGGCTGATGGTGTCTCGCTTACTGAGTATAGGAATCTGGGTGGTGTGAAAAGAGGCTGCAATTAGTTTGTCAAATGAAGAGAGACTGCTTGTTCTTCTCTATATTTGTGCTATCTCAAACAAATTGGTTTTTGAAATGTGAATTAAAAAAATTATAATTTTCGAGAGCATCATTTGAATTGTTTTCCCTAACGGTTAGAAAAATGTTTAACAATTGAAATCACTTGTACAAACCCTTCCTGCTGTGATTCCCTTTTTATTTATTGTTCCAACTGCTACGTTCTATTGAAGGATATTATTAGTTATGTATCCTGTTAAAATTTGGAAGAAGTACATAAGAGGTACACTCACATCAAATACTGGTCAATATTTTTCTTTTGTTCTAGTTTTGAGAAAAAAAAAAAAACCTCACACAATTTATTACAAAATAATTATGATACATGCAAAACATACAGACATTTCTAGTTTTCAATTTTTTATGTTGACGTTTCCTGATGTTTCAAACTTACCAAAAAATTACCCTTGTTTTCCATTTTTTTTTAGTTGTCTAGTAACATCACACCACCCTTTAATTAGACACTACTGTCTGATTGGTGTCTGTTACATTACCCAACAAATACATGCCTTTTAAAAAAATGAACACTTATATTATTTGTTACATAAATATAACAAATTTAAACCTGTGTATAGAGGTTACACACGGACAAGTAAGAGCTTTCTAAAACGACCCAGTTCTAAACGACAATGCTGCCTTGTGCAGTGTTTGCCCTCAGGAATGCTCTCTTTGTTTTTTCATTTTGCTTGCTATGTGCCAATAAGCAACATTTTTACTCAGAATGATCCTGTTCTCAAAGTGAGAAGGTCTGAAATCTACTAGATAAGTGTATATTTTCTGTTTTCTCACAATTTGGAGAAAGTTGTGCAGGAATGCAGCTGAAACAATTCCCTTTTTTCACGGGCTATTACTGTTTATTTAGCGGGTGGGACATTGTTTACATCTCAACCTGGAAATGAGAAAAGATGCCACCCTCCCTCTTTGTCGAGTTTGTGCCTGATTAATCTCAGATGTGGCCTTGTACTGAGGGTTGTGGCACATGTAAATTTCTGCTTTCAGATAGTTTTGCCTCCATATTTTTTTGTATAATCCCCCTGAATGAGGTCTATTTGAAGTTTGAGAACTAGTGAGCTTACACAATTTCCTTTTTTTTCCTTTGACTTCCTTCCCTCAGTTCAATATAAGGCTCTGTCCAAAAAGCCATTCTGTGTGCAGAAAAGGTTTTATTTTATTTGTTCTTTAAGGACACCACCGTTTCTCTAATATCCCTAGAACCCCAGATGTTTTTTCATAAATTAAAATTTTCATCCGGAGTAACAGGAGGTGCTTTTCTTCTTGTTGGAAAGATGCCTTAAATTTTTTAACAGTTAAAAAAAAACACACTTCCCAACAACTTGTTTGGTACAAATTAAATGGGCCTTTCAGTTATGAAGCACATTGGTTCTGGAAAGTCTTTGGTATTTTTGTGAACACACACTCAGTTGGCTGCCTACTTGTCCAACTTGCCACTGGTGTGTTGGGAATGCTGGTAAGGATTAAATTAGACTGTTCCAGCATCATATGCTGTGCGTTGTCAACATTTGTTTTGGAAACTCTGAGGCCCCATTCTGTAGTTAGAATGAGCATCATGTGTGCTGTTGATCAATATTTTGTTTTTGTTAAAGATTTTTTTGAGGTTCTCAATTTTGCTTTCTGATGGATCTTTAACTGGTGACGCTAAGGTTGTTTAGTGGGTTTTGATGCCAAGACGACTTTTATCAAAAAGTTACTAAAGCCAAACATGCTAGTTCTTTTTAAATCAATTAAACAAATGTGTATTTTTTGTAAAACTTTCAAATTTCAAAAGAGATGTAGGTTGCAAAGGTACTTATGTTCACCATGTATTTAGTGTAGATACTGTATGTTTAGCCAAGGAGGATTAGGGCTCTTTCTTGCAGAAATCAGTTTCATGTTAGAAACCTGTCAGATGTTGCCAAGCTTGTTTGTGCAGTCAGAGGTGTAGCTCTTACAGAGTTGGATTGTTCTGTTTTTGTCATCAGTCTGCTAACTTCCTACAGTTGTCCAAAATATTTGTCATAGATCATCAGACATATCACTCCTCCAAGCATTTTCCTTCACTTTTGAAACATATTTTCATGAAAGATAAAAGTTTTTGAACTGTGTTGAGCTTTAAAAATGCATTGTCCTCTGACATGTAGAGAGCAGCCATACTGTATTTCCCTCAACATGTGTGCAGTAGAATGACCTCTGTCTTGAGTGGGTGGAGAGTTCTCTTCTAAACATTCTGGAAGGTTTTTTGAAATGTTAGCCTGAAGCCGGAGAGAGCTCGGCACTCAGTAACCAAATACTTACACACATTGCAGAGGTGCCTCAGCATTTCATCTTAGGTCTCGAGGCTTGTTGGATTTTCATTGTTTGAAGCTTAATGTGAATGAGTCATCTGAGTGAATGCAAGTTAGAAAGGTGGATCATTTCTAACTTCAACGATAGCCGGAGCAATCCAGATGTCTTAAGAGGAGTGCCAATGAAAAATGTTGCACATATGTGTGTGTGTCTGCAGAAGAGAAATGAATTCTGTGCCAACATAATGGGAGGAGTAACTTTTTCCATGCTGTTTTCTATCCAAGCAGAGGGAAAATATCAACTAAGAGATGCTATATCTTCACAAACATGGAGCCAAAACATGCTTGCATTTGTCATATTTAGCAATATTATTCAAATTAAAAACTCATTTTGATGGTATTCGTTGTGAATGAACGTAAAAATAAGAAAAAACTGCTCCATCTAACATGTAGATAGTGCTGGGTAATTTTTGAAGACTCAATAAATCCTCTTATGAGTGGATAGTATGGTACATTAATCTGATGTGTAGTCTACAAGGCTTGAAGAATGCATTTTTGGTAGCATAATAACCCAGTGGCCTTAATCCAGTTCTGTAACCACAGAGAGGAGGGGACATTCCTCTGCTGCAACTCAACTCTTCACCTTTGTGTTGAGCCGGGAGTCATAGAAAGATGTCACATCTGTCCAATGTCATGCCACCGGCCATGACTTTTCATAAAGAAAAAAAATATACTGTATACTTCAGGGACTTTTTGATTACAAGAAAAAGAATGTTGATGTGGAAGATATTTTTTCTTCTGTGAGCTACACATCACACACTTTTAATCAAGACAGCTTTTCTTCTTCACACACCAGCTGGAAGCATGTCCTTGTCCTTGAAGAAGTATGTGAAAAGACACAGATATGGGGCTCTTAGAGATTTAGATTTAGTTATTCTGTGTTGATTTTTCAGAGGCCAAGTGTATTTGCCTGAGAGGAGGGATGAGAATCTGATGCTATCTGGCACTTCTGTGCCACATGTGTGTTGTACATTCATACAATACAACCACAACAATGTGTTTTATAAGCCCTTAAGACATGCAGGCAGATTATAACAAACAGTCTGGCAGATTCATGCTTAAATTATAATAAGTGTGTTCATGCTGCCTCGGGGCGTGTTTGTTAAATCAAGCAATGTCAGTAGATGTTTCGCCTTACATCATTGCAAAAATAGATTCCCACTGGCACAGATATTTTATTATCAAGTCAAAAAGAAATAAACAGGTCACAGATATGTGGGGGATTACAGGGATTATTTTTAAAGCAGAGTGGGGGAATGGCATCCTAATGTGTTTTTACTTTTATTTGGGGTAGTTGTTGCTAGACATGTTGGATAAAACAAAAAAATTTAATCCCAAGAATGAATGGATGTCATTTTTTGGATATAAACAGACAGTACAGAAGGGAGTAAAAACTCTGTAAATATAGACACTTAGAACAGTTCCTCCTATTGTCATATACAGAATTCTCAGCATACCAGAGGTGGATGTGTAAACTGTACATACATGAGGTCACACAATGAGCTACAGCTGCTGTTTTAAGACGATGCTGATGGAGCGGTTTTGTAGAAATATATATCTGAATATGTATACTGTATATATACATATATATTTTTTTAGTTAGAAACTAATTTGGACTTTTTTTTTGTTTTAGTACCCTGGTCAGTGGTGTATCCTCAGCAAAAATCTTCTGTTCGTCAGATTTCTTAAGCTGATTCTTATTTCATTTGTAATTCTTCCTAGACATCTTGTCCCAATGTTAAATAAATGACTGCATTCAGACTTTTTTTTAGTGTTAATATGTAAATAGTAGGTGTGAATTCTTTGAAGGCCATTTTTTTCTTTTTACTTCTGCCTAGACCCCTTTTTCAGTCTCTGTTTGTTTGTTTTCTTTGTTGTTTGTTAAACATGTAAAAAACACTGAAAAAATAAATAAATAAATAAATAAAAATTCCCACATTTTTTATGACCAAATTTACGGTACATATACCATAGTTATGTAAGTAAAGGCTGAAGAAGATGTCTTAATCTACTTTATTAGGGACAACTTTCATACTAATGCTAAAAAAAACATTACATGTATACAATGCTAAAAATCTATGCGTTATTGCAGCTAATCTAGAAGAGACTAATTTCCTATTGAATATATTCTTGGTCGTTGTAATCCTGCAGCATCTCCCAGGTAACAATATTACAATACAGTGGGTCAGAGGTTAGTGGGGTCTGTGCCAATCGGGATGGATTTCCTCATCTACAAGCTCTTATGCAACTTACTGTGAGGGAGGATGTTTTCTGACTAGTCACGTTTATTTCCCACTGTGATTTGGTTTTGGTGGAAGTGATGAGCAAGTTAAACCAAAATGAAGTTTTATAGATGGGTGTGGACTCAATAAGTGTTTTAAAAATACTAAAAAATGTCATTGCTTACTGCACACCAGGAAAAAGTTTTCCATTTTCATTGGTGAGACTGAGTGTTCTAGTGGGCAGTAGAAAAGACGGGAAAAGATGGCAGGAATCCATCTTGCAGTAAAGCCATGTACCTGCTCCACCAAATGACCTTGAGCTTGAGTTATTGGAGTTTTTCTCAGAATTCACACTTCCTAGCACTTTAGTCTTTGAAATGTTTAGTTTTTGTGAGCTTTAAGCAAACATTTGAACCAGGATGTAGACCTCCTGTTGAAAACTTCTCCCAGCCTGAGTATCAGTCACATGTGCTACCAGGGCTGTGCCCTACACCCAATTAAAATATTCGATTCCTTCCCTCTTGCAAGGAATGTTGTTAGTGTATGTAAAGAAAGTATGAAAGTCAAAACACAGCAGTACTGTTTAGTATGTTATTTACAGTATGTTCCTTCATATTTAAAAGAACAACTCCACGTAATTTAGAAACAGATGCAACTCTTTTGTTCTTAGTTCTAACAGCTGATGTTGTTGAGTGAAGCTCCCCAGACTGGCCTCTGTGTTAAGTCCACAGGAATAAGAGCTTTTTATTTAACCATCAGTGGTACATTGAATTCTAAATCTTTTCCCTTTCTCATGCTTCGCTGGCCCAATTATGAACCTTAATCACTGTGGTACCTACTATCAAGAAATGCTGTGTTGAGGAAAATGAATGGGTGAATAGAAGAGAGAATGAAGACACTAAAAGGGGAGTATTGAACTGCAGGAGGGAAAAAATATATTGCCTCAAAATTAATTACTGTCTGTGATAATTGAACCTAATTTCATTCCTGCTTCTTAGAAGGTGTTAGTTATTTTTAAAGAGGGAAGAACTTGTGAATGAACCTACTTTATCTTTGATAATAATTTGTTTTTTTCTATTTTCCTGTTTCACCTGTGCATGATGGATTGATCTCTGCTTCAAAAGGAAACAATCAAAGGTATGTGTTATTCATTTCTATACTTTCTATAGATTTTCCACAACTTTTCACTTGTATAAAGCTATGTTTTAACAGCAATTTCTCCATCCAAGCTCTAGGTGAGTGTTTGTGCAGAAGTTCAGAATAAACCTTGCTGTTTTGTAGTAGAGCTTAGAGGCACCCTGAACGCACCCCACTGTTGTGACATTGTTTCTACAAGCATGATTAAAGGTGTTTTGATAGTTTGGTTGGTCAGTAGAGGCCGGATAGATGTCCGCGTAAATGTGTCAGCCCTGTTGGATCTCGTGAACACCCACAAAGACTCCACAATGGAGAGAGGGATGAGCACAGACATTGGGGCTGTGAGTGTGCACATTCAAAGCTGCATTGTTGGAATGCACCCCCACTTCCTCTCTTGACAACACACCAGTGACTAGCTCAGAAATGTTTCACACACCAGAAACAGGCTTTGTGCCGGGTGCATTCGGCCCCCCGACGGGATCGGGGAGCATTAGTTTGTGAGTGGGGCGAGCAAGGGTCTCTGGGGCATGTGAACCTGAGCTGCTTGGTGATAACCGTGAGCTAGTCGAGCACGTGTCTGTTCACTGAACTATTACACTCAGGTTTTTTAGTTTTTAAAGGGAAACACATATAATACATAACGATTAACTTATTTTTATTAGTAAAAAAAACGTGAAGGTGCTTTTTGGTGTTTGACTCCATCATTATTTGTAATCTTAATTAATAGTAATTGTCCAATCAAGAACAATTTGTTGTGCAATCAGACTCCCAGCCTGGACCGAAACAGACCAGAGGCTAATGAAGCCCTAGTTACCAAACCAACCCTAATTGAGAATGATGGCACTTTTGTTCCCTTGAATGGCACCCACTCACTTGTCTGAAGTCACAAGAGGAGGTCTTGCTTTCACAGCATTCAGTGATCTCAGTGCTTCCCATGCTGACTATGCAACCACTGGTTTCCTGGCCATCACCGCTTAGTGCGAATAAAAAGGACTTATTAGTCATTATGCTGCGGTATTTATGTTTAAGAAGATTTTGTCGGGTTGCATTAGTGCAATAAAATCCAAGAGATTGTGTGCACTGACAGGACGACAAGAATATTAACATAAGACTAGAAAAGGAAAAAGGAAATTATCCAAGTAACAAGTTGAACACGGTCTGAAATTCAGCCAAATAAATACATTTTAATGATCAAACATTTCTTATAAGCTCATTTTAGAACCACCATCATAAATAATTTTCACTGTCTGAAGAACATTGATGGATACTTCAATTTTAAGTTAGCTGTAAACCACTTGTTGCATACTCGGGGAAAATGTTTGTGTTACAATAACTTAATTGAATTGTCTATTAAACCTAAACACGTGTCTAATGAAGTCTCAGTAAAATGTTGCTGTATGCAAGCATATAACCGTTCAGGGTTGCTACTTATGGCAGGGTTAAGACCTTTAGGTGCTGAAATGTTCACATGATGCAACACACTAGTCAACAGAAGCTGTTTCTGTCTGTGAGGAGTTGTGCTCCTTGCTAAATGAGGCCATTGCTCTTTCCCAAAGAGCGTCTTCTCTGTGTGTTATCCCTCCAGACAGAGCTCATGCAGGTGCCTGGAGGATACAAGGGCTCTCTACTGTTGGAAGTCTGTGCTGTGAGACATGGTGATAAGGGCCAAAAGGGCCAGCCGGCACCACAGCTACAGCTTGGTTTCCTTGGAGATGAGGGTCACTTGGAGCTGGATTTTTTTTTTCTCAAGAAGTTCTGATCCTGATTTATGAATTCATTTGACTCCAGCAACAATGACAGAATGGTTGGCCACTCACAGTGGATTTGTGCTGACAGTCATGGTTAATTAGCGTTAGCTGAATGTTTTTAATTCAGTATGGTGGCACGTTGCCACATAATAGTTTTGTTTGTTTCTAAGAAGTAGACATTTTTTAAAGGAATACCACTGACTATATTGTTCTATGCAGCCTCCAATAAGAGTGGAAATATGTTATTAATTCCCTCTGCTCTGCAGGTGTTTGCTTTTGACCACTGCTTCTGGTCCATGGATGAATCAAACGTTCCCAAATATGCGGGTGAGCCATTGAGACTAAACCTGATCTTTCACTTGTCCAATTTAATTTTTATAGAGCATGTATTTTGTCAAAAACTTAACAAACACCTCATCAGCAATACAGAAAAAGGAAAAGTCTCTTTTTGATGCGGATCGTTGATTTCAATATGCAAAGCAGAGCAGACTTTTAATCCATGAGATATTTTGCATTCAAATGAAACAAATCACAGAGTAGTTGTGTTTGCATTGAAACTCCTCCACACCATTTGCAGCCTCTCACAAAAAGCTTATTTGATTACTTAATTTGATCAAATCATACAGATTTTTTTTCAACAATTCAAAAGAAAAGGAACATTTAAAAAATGAAAAAAATCTTATCTACTTAAGAAAATTCCTTTCATGTGCTGAACTGACAAGACAGACTGTTCAGTGCTGCCAAAAGGGCCCCGGCTGAGGTTTTATTTAGCTCATTAAACAGCTGTCTCATTGAGCTAGGGTACGGCAATGAGCAATGCATGCGATTTCTCTACAGAGTCTTTATATTTTCCACACGGCCATTCGGGAATCTGGCACCTTTAATGAATCTTACTCATTATTTTAAATATCTTTTCAATACGCTTCTCTGTGTTAATTTTGCATCCGATTATATCCACCAGAGAATAGAGGAGACTCATAAGCAACTGAGTTGGTTGTGTGTTTACCAAAATCTCCATGGTAACTGATTCTTTTTCTGGAAGGTCAAGAGGTCGTGTTCAAGTGCCTCGGAGAGGGAATACTTGAGAATGCATTCCAAGGATACAATGCCTGCATATTTGCCTATGGACAGACAGGTACCAGTACATCCCAATCCATTTACTAATACAATCTTAAAAATAAGTCAAATTAATAGTTGATTATTTCAGGGATGTCAGTGATTAAGCTAGAATTGATACAAGTCTGTCAGACATTGATAGCTGATACAAACTTAGGTGTATTCATTGTTTTCAAAATATGTCAAGTGTGATGGATCAGTTGCTGTGTAAGCAAAGAACAGACTTCACATTCTTGTTTACTGCTGCATTTCTCACAAGTTGAAACAGTTCTTGAATGTATGGGCAACCAAAGTCTATGTTGACCAAATACTTTCCGTGTTTTTATCTTGCTAATCTTTTTTGGTTAATTAGGAATAAAGTTTTGTATCAAGAAAGAACAACATGTTAACACTGAGCTGCAAGAAACACATAATTTAGTTTGGGGAAAGCTTGTTTGAAGTTTGAGCTATACATGGCCTGAATTTTCCAACCAGTAAGACACATCTGCTTCTTATTTTCACTGTACACAAACATGGATTGATCAGTGCAGAGTTAAGACAGTATTAGACGGTTATGTAAATAAAACCCTTACGCAGTATTTTGGTCCTTGACTTCTAAAACATGTGTTCTGTGGGCTGACATGTGATTGTGATGATGCCTAAAAACATCACTATTTTGTGTTTTATGTCTTTTGGCATGCAGATTTAGTTCCCAGTCAAAGCATCACAGTGGCCCCATAAAGTTTCTTGCATGTCCGTAGACTATTCGCCGCCATATTAAATCACACAAAATTTTAACAACATAACTCGGAGGGGCTCTGAAACAACTGAAGTTGCTACACGAGTTATTACGTTTTAACCTTTTTTCTCACTTTCTAAAATTTTTACATTTGTGTGCTTTCAGGTTCAGGCAAATCCTTTTCCATGATGGGAAATGGCGAGCAGCCAGGTTTAATCCCTCGACTGTGCTGCTCACTGTTTGAGAGGGTCCACAAAGAGGCTAACGAGGCCCATACTTTTAAGGTGGAAGTGTCTTACATGGAGATCTACAATGAAAAAGTCCGGGATCTGCTGGATCCCAAAGGGTGAGTCAGATGTGTGGCTTGTAGTATGAATGACTTTCATCAGTTCACTAAACTTTGAGAGCTAATGCTTTGGACTTGTGTGAAGCACAATTAATAAATGATTACAGAAATAGTGGCATTGACTTTTCCCAAAGTTTTCATTTGGTCTCAGTTACAGCCCGGACAAAAAAGTGCTGTTTAGTTAAAGTTTTGTGAGTAGGAACATGTACCTTGTTATTTCATTCTCTCACACTGCTGCATTCTTTTCCTTTGTGGTGTGATGTGGGTTGGCAGACAGACTACTGAGAGGCTGAACTGTGAACTAGTGTGTTGTATGAGCATCTGGTAGAGAAGCTAAGTGCCCAGCCGCCTGCAAGTTTAAACTATGCAGAGCTCCTTCTGCTGCAGATGTCTAAAGTTATCTGAATGGCAGCTACCTCATATTTATATTGTAAATGTTGCATTCTTTATGTCACTCTGGCTAGTAAATATTAGCAATGGTATAAATGAAAAAAATAAAGTGTTTTAGAGGGTTTATTTGTTTAAATGGATCCCCATTAGTTGCTACCATGGTAGCCACTAGACTTCCTGAGGTTCAACACTTATCACACTCAACTGGTGGCAAGCCATATTTTATCACCTGAAGTTAATGTATGAATGTATTAAATCATTTGCACTTTTATTTCATTCATTTAATTTTCCCTTTTATACTCATTGTGTCATTTTCTCTGTTTTTTAGGAGCCGCCAGTCGCTAAAAGTTCGGGAACATAAAGTTCTGGGTCCATATGTGGATGGCCTTTCACAACTTGCTGTGACCAGCTTTGAGGTTTCTCTCACCTATATGCCATCACACAAAATGAAGCTGAATCCACTCGATCACTTCTCTCACGTGTCTAATATACAGACGTGCACAGGCTAGAAAAGCTTTTTATACCTTCATTTGCGTCGTTAATGAAATTAAATATTACTTGATTTATACTGGGACCTAGTAGAGGTTGTAAAAAGTCTCTTGTGTGTAAACTTCTGCCACATATATTTTTGTTTTGGCTGTGTCACGATGTTACATATGGTTTACATGCCAAGCATTGACAGATCCTTCCTTCATGACGTTAAAACATCTCCACCCAGTTCCTCTATGCTCAGCTCTGACTGATTTTTGTGCAGTGGCTTTCCCAGTGTCTTTAATGACCCATTTATTAAAAACTATGAAATGTGAATAATACTAATTGCATTTACAGCATTTATGGCAATACTTTTGCAAGGTTTAACAATGTGCAAGAGTTCAGGATAAAAACATTGAAGAGTATCCATACAGGAAGTTTGGAACCCTCTGAGGCCTCTTCTCAGAGCTCTGGGATTTTATTTTTAAATAGATTCATCTCTGGCTGATAAATATAACCATAGTTAATAGATACTGTACATGTAAAAGTATTACCATGTCTTCCTGTTGGTTTAGTAATTACTGTAAAAATAATTATGTCTTGTTTAACTTTTACTTTTATAAGCCTGAGGAACAGGCATGGCTAAAACTGAAAAGTTTTTGATTGTTTGAAGAACAATTTTAAAGTAGTGTGAATTAATCTGGTTTTGGACTATCACAAACACCCTCTATTAGAAATATTTTCATATTTTACTTTTATTTAAATTTTTTTTAGGTCTTTTAAAATCTTGAAAAGTTACCAGGAAATTGGGGATAGGAAGCAGGGGTGGGTGGATGTCATCTTCCGCTTGTTCCGGGGTCGGGTCGCAGGGGCAACAGCCTCAAACGGGTAGCCCAGGCCTCTCTCACCCTGGCTGCATCCTCCAGCTCACCCGAAAGGATCCCAAGTCGTTCCCCGGCCAGCTGTGAGACATAGTCTCTCCAGCGGGTCCGGGGTCTGCCCCTTGGTCTCCTCCCAGTGGGCCGTGCCCGAAACACCTCGCCCGCGAGGCGCTTGGGGGCATTCTGACCAGATGCCCGAACCACCCCATCTGGCTCCTCTCGACCTGAAGGAGGAGCGGCTGGACACCGAGCTCCGCCCGGATGGCAGAGCTCCCCACCCGATCTCTGAGTGAGAGTCCAGCCACCCTGCGGAGGAAGCTCATTTCAGCCGCTTGTACCCGCAATCTCATTCTTTCGGTTTCCAACCACAGCTGGTGACCATAGGTGAGGGTTGAGTGGACAACTTCCATTCAAGCCAAATCTAAAAACTGTACTTTCTAAGATTCTTTAAAATCTTAGAAAATATTTGGTTTTGCTGCTTTCTCTTACACCTACATATTGTCCCATCCTCTAGTTTTGAGTTTATATTTTTTCTAAAGTATGACAAAAATATGGGCATGTTTGTAACTTTCTCTGTTTTTCATCTGACATTCTTCAGGACATCGAGGTGTTGATGTCGGAGGGGAACAAATCTCGCACAGTCGCTGCCACTAACATGAACGAGGAGAGTAGCCGATCCCACGCTGTCTTCAGTATCATTGTTACACAAACGCTTTACGATCTACAGTCTGGGGTTGGTTTATTTTATTTTTTTTTTTTGCTTTTCAAACCTTTTTATGACTTATGCATATTTATGTTTCTCCTGTATATGTTGTGTCATCACGGAAACAGAATTCAGGAGAAAAAGTGAGCAAAATGAGTTTGGTTGATCTGGCTGGAAGTGAACGAGTATCCAAAACTGGTGCTGCGGGTGAGCGCCTTAAAGAAGGAAGTAATATAAACAAGTGGGTATTTCATATTAAATAGGTTTAATTTTAGACAATTTGGTGTTGAAGCTGAGTGATTTTTTTGTGTTTTTAGGTCTCTCACCACGTTGGGTTGTGTGATTTCTGCTCTGGCCGATCAGTCTGCTGGAAAGGGAAAGGCAAAGTTTGTTCCTTACAGAGATTCAGTTCTCACCTGGCTGCTGAAGGTTTGGTCTAGAAATTAAATACATTTAATTATAACCTTTGACAATGCTGTCATTAATCCTAACTGATGGTAAAATATATTGATGCCTTTTCATATTGTAATATGTTTCTGTGGCTTCAGGACAATCTTGGCGGAAACAGTAAGACAGCCATGATAGCTACAGTAAGTCCAGCTGCTGATAACTACGAGGAGACATTGTCCACGCTGCGTTATGCCGATAGAGCTAAGAGAATTGTTAACCACGCTGTGGTGAATGAAGACCCTAACGCTCGCATCATAAGAGAGCTCAGGGAAGAGGTGGAGAAACTTAAAGTTCAACTTTCACAGGCAGAAGTAAGAAGCAAAGCCCTCTGATGTGGATAGTAATTAAGCTTATGACGCAATGAACTCCAGTTTAACTGAATTTTTGTTTACTGTTGTCATTCATCAGTCAATGAAAGCTCCGGAGCTAAAAGACAAACTTCAGGAATCCGAGAAACTCATTCAAGAGATGACGGTCACCTGGGAGGAGAAGCTGAGAAAGACAGAGGAGATTGCAACTGTATGGACAAGTTACAAATAAACAGAAATCTTCCACTCTAAATTGGTGTGTTGAAAGGTTCAACTTGTGTTTTCAGGAGCGACAAAAGCAACTGGAGAGCATGGGTATCTCTTTGGAAACATCAGGAATTAAAGTAGGAGAAGACAAGTGTTTTCTGGTCAATCTGAACGCAGATCCTGCACTTAATGAGCTCCTGGTTTACTATCTGAAGGTAATCCAGTTTGTGCTGTTTTTTTTTTATTTTCAGCACAAATCCATTGGTTCAAATCAGTTTAAAAAATAATAAAAAGTAAAGATGTAATTTAATGGTTTGGTTTTTTTTTTTTTTTCAAATTTTCTCAGCAGAAAATTTAACAGCATAACTTTAAAAATTATTTGAAGCAAAACTAGAAATACTGCTGAAAGTATCACAGTTTTTGTCCATGATACATTTATTTTGGCAACTGTATAAAAATATGCATATGAACATGCTGTTAACTCCTCCAAAAGGAAGCTACTTTATAACTGACATACATTTCTTTATGAACCTTTTAAAGAATGTCTTTACTCCACATATTACATTAACCAAAGCCTTTAAGCTTATCTCCACACATGTTGCAGTAATTTAGATAACAGCATTAGAGCACAACCGCTGTAAAAGACCTTTCTGCCTGGTTGGACCTGTCAGGGCAGAAACTTGGGGGGGAAGGAGTAGGGAGAGAGTCTGTGCAGTTCACAGAACAACAGGCCTTTGTCTGGCCTCTGTAGGCTAGCATGGCATATCGGTGAGGAATGACTATAATAACATAAAATGGGTTGCTATATAACTGTTTTGTTTGCTGAAGAACTCTCTTTTTATTTCTCTTACCTGACTGAAATCTCTTTTAGTGTCAGATGTTCTTAAAAGTTTAGCTTTTTTATTTAGTTGAATTTAGTTTTTTATTTTCTGTTACAACTTGCTGAACTGATTTGTCCTCTACCTGTGTATAGGAGCATACACGTGTGGGTGCAGACACATCCCAGGACATCCAACTCTTTGGGATTGGTATCCTGCCAGAGCATTGTATCCTGGAGCTCTGCACAGACGGTGATGTCACCTTGATGCCCATAGGGAATGCCAGGTGAGCAATTATAACACTACCTTTAAAATATGTGCTATTCTTGTTCACCTATCAGTTTTCTTCATGGATGACTTGACCTCTGTGTTTCACATCACCTCAACGCAAAAGAATCTCATGATCTGAGCTGCTACTCTTATATCAGACCTCTGTCTGCCTTCTACGCAACAGACTGCTATGTCTCAGTTAGTTAAATTTCCTCTTCTAAGTTGTTTATTTTGTTCCTTGTGCAGGACGTGTGTAAATGGTGCAGTCATTGACTGTTTAGTACATTTGTGGCATGGAGATCGTATCTTGTGGGGAAATAATCACTTCTTCAGGTACAGACATTCTGGTGTCATAGCCACACTGTAGACATTTATGAGAACTTATTAAATGTTTAACCCGCAGGATAAATCTGCCTAAACGAAAGCGGCGGGACCGCTTGAAGGAGCTGGAGAGAGCATCTCCTCGAGAGAGCTTTGTGGAAGCAGATGTGGAAACTGCTAGTGAAGCCTCCTCCGAACAAGACTACAGCTATGAGTTTGCTCAAATGGAGGTCATGATGAAGACTATTGGGAACAATGGTAAAAATAAAACTGTTTTCAAAGGGATGTTTTCCTTATTGGTTTTATAGTTATTTAGTATCTGTATTGCATCTGTACACACAGACCCCATGCAGAATGTGGTGCAGGTGTTGGAGAAACAGTACCTGGAGGAGAAACGAATGGCTTTGGAGGAGCAGAGACAGATGTATGAACGGGAACTGGAGTCACTTCGGCAACAGCTGTCTCCCGACAAAACTCAGCAGCATCACCGTAGCAGTAGTGAACGTCTTACTTTCCCAACACACACACCACATGGAAAACTGCGTTTGTGGACAGAGGAGCGGTGAGTAAAACACTCACGTGATCATGTTATTGTCTGGGGTTTTTATAGCTTTTTATTTAGTGAGTAAAGTCGTGGCTTTTAATTCCTATTTTTGGGTAAAAGAGTACAATTGTTGTCTTCTTGTGCGTCTGTGGGCAACCCAGGGATGAACTTTTTCGACAGAGTCTGTCTCGACTCAGAGAGCAGGTTGTTAGAGCCAACACTTTGGTGCGGGAAGCCAACTTTTTGGCCGAGGAGATGAACAAACTCACTGACTATCAGGTCACTCTCCAGATTCCTGCGGCCAATCTCAGTGCCAACCGCAAGGTTTGACTTTTTTATGATATTTTGTTTTCACAATTTTAAACAAAAAAGAATCTAAGCAAGTTTTTTTTTTGTTCATAGCGAGGTGTGATTGTGAGTGAGCCTGCCATCCAAGTGCGGCGGAAAGGAAAGGGGACCCAGGTGTGGACCATTGAAAAGCTGGAGAATAAATTAGTAGACATGAGAGATCATTACCAAGACTGGAAAGAAGGCACGGAGGAGATGGTGAGAATAAAACTGACCACAAAGAGAAAATATTATTAGAAAAACAAACATTTAAAAACCTTTTTTTTTCTTTTTATAAGTCTAACAAATCAAATGCCAAACACTGTGATCCATTCTACGAAGCACAAGAGAACCACAATTTAATAGGGGTGGCCAATATTTTCCTGGAGTGCCTTTTCTATGATGTCAAATTACAATATGCTGTTCCCATTATCAGCCAACAAGGAGAGGTGATAGACTAGTAATATTTTTACATTCAAAATTACAAGACCTCTGATATTTGTACAGCAAATGACGTCATAATTTTTAATTTTATGTGCAGGTAGCAGGCAGACTTCATGTTGAGCTCTTTCGGGTTAACGGAGCTGTGCCGGAGCGCTTGTCGGGAGGAGATGACTCATCTGAGAACTCCAGCGAGAGCAGTTGCTACGAGGTCATGGATACAAACGGAGAAATCGTCCACATGGCCAAGAGACTTACCTGCAGGGTGGGATTGCTTGTCTAAAAGCTTTTAGTTATAGTTTGGATTTGAGTTCAAAGAGCGAGAATTGTCCTTTTACAAGATGATAATGCTTACCTTGTAGCATTTACAGAAAAACATGGTATCTTTTATTAACTGGGAAATGCAATATTGCCCAAAAGTTTATAAATACATTTATTCAGTTTCACTTTCATTTTTCACTGTGTGAATTTCCCTCTCCTCTCATTCTCCGCTTAGTCCCACCTCCTGAATATGTGCACAACACAGTCCAAATCCCGTTCGAGGTCGCAATTGGAATGTAAAGCACATTGAATTGCCAAAGCTAGTTTATTTCTGTTATAGTCTTATTTTGGTGCATTTGTTTAAAATGTGAAGAAAGGGACGAAGCATGAGCAGAGTGCTGTGGAAACGCTTCCTGTTTACCTTAGAAAATGAATGTGGCAGGGAACAGAATTCCATGGCCAAGAATACCTGGCGTTGGATCTGTATCTGAAGACTGGATGAGAGAGAGAAATAATTGCTCAAAGATGCATGAATGCAATTTAAACCACTCACGTACAGTTATGTTTTTCATATGAAAATAACTTTCAAACATGGTAGAAACCTTCAAAAAGTGGATTTTTTGTAATTTGCTCTTTTTAGGCTTTAAAATAAACTTTTGTTTGTCATTCTGTCACAGGTGAGGATCAGGGAGGCTTCGGGACTGCCGCTCAACTTGTCCAACTTTGTCTTCTGTCAGTACACATTCTGGGAGCACGGCGAGCCCACTGTCGCCCCTCCTATGGTCAGCCCAGACAAACCTCAACCTCGAAGTCCAGATGCTCAGTTTACTGTCCAGTTTGATCACTGCAAGGTAACAGAAATGCAAATTACAGTTGATTTCTTTAAAAAAAATATATAACAATAAAATTTTTAAAAATTCATTTAATGCTTTTGTTTTTTGTTGTTGTTTTCTTAATCCAGGACTTTGTTGTGAACGTAACGGATGATTTTTTAGAATTTATATCAGAGGGAGCGTTGGCTATAGAAGTCTGGGGTCATCGCTGTGCTGGAAACAGACGTTCTCTCTGGGAGGTAGATGCACTGGAAGCCAAGACCCAGACGTTACGAGACAGGTCTGATTTACTATTAGACATACTCTGATAGCGACAGTGTCACACCTTTACTAATACCACTTGTTGTGCATTTAAAGGTGGAGTGACGTCTCTCGCAGGATTGAGCTTTGGGTTTCTATTCAGGAACTAAATGAACAGGGAGAGTACTCCGCTGTGGAGCTTTTACCTTGCAAAGACATCAGTACAGGAGGAGTTTTCCAACTCCGACAGGTCAGAAAAAAAATCAGTGAGAAGAGTTCCCTTTAGTTTCAGCCTACCAATTTACAGAAGTTACTAATAATATTGCAACTGTGTTATTGGGAGCAGGGTCACTCCAGAAGGCTGCAGGTGTGGGTGAAGCCAGTGCAGAACTCTGGCACTTTGCCTCTGCTGGTGGAGGCTGTGCTTTCTGTTTCTATTGGCTGTGTGTCGATTCGCTCCACAAAGCTGCAAAGGCCATTGGACAGCTACCAGGTTGGTGAAATACATAATTCTCACAACACACACACATCACTTGGGCAGTGAACTTAATGCATAAATATTATTTTTTTAAATTTCTTTCAATTCTGTTTTTTTCTGGAAAAATTGCACCACATAAAAAAATGCAAAAAAAAATTGGTAATCTGAACTTTCTAGTGTTTCTCGTTGTATTTTTTTTTGGTCTGTGACTGTTTCCTAGTTGTTTAGCAGTAAACCTATGGATGACAGGGAAATGCATTAGTGCTCTTGCGCTTATGGCTAAGATTGAAACAAAAAAACACAAACATGTTTTTTGGTCTTTGATTTAGAAATTTTTGGTCTTTTTAAATGGTCTTTTTAGTTCTCTCTTTCAAACTAAAATAAGAAACAGCCACGCAAGGTAATAATATTCCAGAAAGTTACTGTGAACAGTTTGTAGACTTCTCTGAGCTGCAATGCTTCTTCTCGAATCTTCACAATTCATTGAGTGTCTTTTCCTCCTGCCAGAGAGAGGCGGAAGACGATATGGATAGTTATCAGGTACCCAGTAAATCCCCTGTTTCTGCTACTGCCCTTACAGTTCATTCTCCAGCATGAAGGAAACCAGCTGATCATGTGCTGCCCGATGAAATATTTTGCTTAAAGCATGTGAGACAGGAGCTTGTGCTTCTGTTAACAAAAAACATGATCTATGAAACAGCAGCACCACCAAAACTGCACTTACCAATTGCACCAGCTATCGTTAAGCTGGCTATCATCAAGAAACAACATTTCACCCGTGGCTGCATTCCCAACCAGCACGGCTCCACCCCGGTCTTCCTGTTGTCTTTTCACACGAGTCACACACACTCTAATGCTAATGTTTGCTAATCCCCACTGAAGACCCTCAAGGTTATAACCTTCACTTAATTGCAAAAGCATTGCATGGCGGCATGTTATCTCACCCATTATTTAACTTGAGGTTTTGCAAATACAACTGTTGCTGTGAAGGTAGATTTTTTTTTTAAACTGATGAAACAATTTAACACATACACAGTTAAGTTTTCTCGTTGGCTTCATTGCATGCGAGTGTGTGAAATTATTTCTGTTACTTTGGAGCTAGAGCAAGATCTTGTGCTCTGTTTTTCTTTTAAAATACCTTTAAGCTGTTTATGCTGAATATACTGTGCTTTTTTTTCTTTAAAAGTTGTTGTCAGGAAATATTTGGTGAAGATTCATTTTGACCTGTTTACAATTACGAGGCAGTTTTCTCTGTTTTTACAACTGATCATCTGCTGCCTCTTTGAGAAAACTGGTACTGATTCTTCTCCATGTTGGCTCCAGGATGAAGATCTGAACTGTGTCAGAGAACGCTGGTCCGATGCACTTATCAAACGTCGGGAATATCTCGATGAACAAATCAAGAAAATTATCAACAAAGCTGGTGAGTTTCAGGTGTCTTTTTAAACACAAATTGTTTACATTGTTTGTAACAGAAAATAAGGAAAAAGGTCAACATTGTTTCATATTTTGTTTGTTTTATCTAGAAAAATCAGAAGAAGATATTGAGCGTGAAGCCCGGCTGGTGGAACAGTGGGTCGGCCTGACAGAGGAAAGAAATGCAGTGCTGGTACCTGCACCTGGCAGTGGCATCCCTGGAGCTCCTGCAGACTGGTAAAAAGATCATGTTAAATGTTTTAACTTTGACAGTTCGTATGCTGCTATTCATCATTAACTGCAGCTATCTGCATGCAGGACTCCACCAGTCGGTATAGAGGCTCACATTCCTGTTCTCTTCCTTGACCTAAATGGTAAAAACAAACATATGCTGTTACACACTGGTTCTTCGTTAGCTTTAAAAATACTAACTGCCTTTATGCCACCAGCTGATAATCTGACAGTAAATGAACAGCTGACCGGGCCTCACACAGCAGGCGTTAACTCCATCCTGCCCAAAGAGCATGGAAGCCAGTTCTTCTATCTGCCAATAATCAGCCACAGTGATGAGGAGGTGAGCAACAAGATTAGCGCCCTCTGGGGCCAAAACTAACCATTATTCTAGTGGGCATCATATTGATATATAAATAAAGTTTGAGGCTATTTTTGGGGGGGCAAGAGGGCTAAAAAAATCAAATGGAGTTAGTTATCTCTCTGTTTAATTTTTAGGCATACAGACACTAAATCAACTAATCAACCTTGTTTACATTTTTAGATGTGCTTCATGAGGATGTCAGATTGGATCTTGCACATAAAACCAGGAGAAACTTATTAAATTATTGCAGTATTAGTTGTTCAGTTTATTTATTCAGTTTGTTTATGTATAGAGTTTTTCTGTCTAGACTTTTGTTATTACTCAAAACAGATTGAAAATATTTACAAAGTGCATTAGATGGTGAGGCTGTGTTATGAAAATGAGAGCCATTCCCAAAGTCATCCATCTGCCCTGTTTTTGTCATACTTGTAATTAATGAAACACAGGAGCTGCATGTTGAATAATCTTGACCTATTCTGTTACATTATTTTTGTCTCTCAGACATTCAAACCCATAAACACAGTTTTTTTTTTTTTTTATATTTAATTATATGCTTTGTTGTGTCATTTCACACAGCTATCATTTTTATGGTTCTCATTTAAAACATTTTAAAAAACTTCTCATAACTGCTATGTTTTTATGTTAAGCATTTGGATAAATGATACAACTATCTCCTCCCAATTTAGTACTCTAAACTGTAATAAAGACCTATTTAAACCCTCCCAAGGCTGTAATCCTGCTCCATCACTGTAAGACATGTCTCTGCCTGAACAGTTTCAGCCCACTCATGATTGGTGTGCATGATGCATCAGTAAACACAGCTCCTTTCGTTCACCAGGTGTTGGCTGTTTGCTCTTGGGACTCATCCATTCATGACTCTGTACACCTTAATCGGGTCACTTCACCTAATGAACGTATCTACCTAATCATCAAGGCCACAGTGCAGCTCAGCCACCCCGCCTCCATGGAGCTGGTGCTCCGAAAGAGGATTGCTGTAAATATTTATAACAAACAGGCAAGTAATAGATGAGATCAAAACAGTAAAGCAGCAAAGATGATGTCATATTGATTCATACTGTTCTGGATTTAATCTTAGAGCTTCACTCAGAGTCTCAAAAGAAGAATGTCCCTGAAGAATTCCCATCATTCCTGTGGCGTCATTTATGAGATTGTTTCCAACATACCAAAGGTAGACTTGAGAATTTAAATGCATAGAATTAGTCTTCATTAACTTTTTTTTTCTCTTCTGTCAGGCTTCGGAGGAGCCAGAGGAGAGGGAAACTTTGGCTCTTATGGCTGCTCGTGGCGATACTGAGGAGACTCAGGATGGAGAAACATACATAGAAAAATACACAAGAGGCATTCTTGAAGTGGAAAACATCCTGAGTCTTGAAAGGCTACGACAGGTGCTTTTTACAGCTCAACACCTCACACAGAACAAGTTGTGTACATAAAAATAGGCCAACCACTCTTCCTATTTAAATGAAATAATAAAGTTGAGACAGTTCATAAATCCAAAAAGTTGCAATTTATATAAAAATAATCATCTTGTATACGTGGGCTGTGACTATATTACAAGCTCAAAAGAAATTGATCAGAAAAACTAAATACAAAACAGATTAGGAACAACAGGAGCTGGGAGTAGAGCTGCTCCTCCTCCACATCTAGAGAAGCCAGACGGGGTGGTTCGGCCATCTGATCAGGATGCCTCCCGAGGGCCTCGCTGGTGAGGTGTTTTGGGCACGTCTCACTGGGAGTAGACCAAGAGGTAGACTCCGAATCAGCTGGTCGGGGAGCGACTCGGGATTCTTCCGAGGGAGCTGGAGGATGCAGCTTGGGGTGAGAGAAGCCTGGGCTTCCCGTCCAAGGCTGTTGCCCCCGCAACCCGGCCTCGGATAAGCGGAAGACAACGAAACGGAAAACACATTACGGTACTCATTGTTAAATTAAAAAAAACATGATTACCTTAGATCCTAAAATTATTAGTAAAAACTGACCATTTAATTATGAAAAACAGTTAAAGTTTTAAACATGCAACAGTGTGAAAATTTTATTTACCCACAGAAAAGACCAAACGTGTCTAATGAACTGACACAGACACCAGATTGCTTTGTTTACATGGAAGCCAAAAAAGGCTTTAAAATATCAATTTTTTGGCAACAAATTTTAACCTCAAGTTTCTGTTTAGAACTAAAACTAATAGGAAACAGGAAATATGGGTAAATTATATCAAATTTGTGTTGTAAGTCTTACTGTTTTGTAAAACTTTAAGGGATTTGTCATTGACATCGTCTTATAATAAATTTATGTAAATGTTACGTATTGGCTATTTTATTTTTAGTTGGCCCCAAGAAAAATAACATCATGTAATATGCACTTACAGTGTTTCCGTAAATGAATAAACAACAAAAAGAAATCAGGTTCCAGTCCTCATCAGCTGACAACTCAGCTGACCCATCTCATGCTGTGCCTATTGTACATAAGACTTTTAATACAGTATGTGCAGCTTTTCTCTAGCGCTTTCCTTCTAGGCTTGTGGAAAATATCTGGATTTCTGACCAATAAAGTCATTTCAGCAAGCAACACATTCCTTAGACGTTCATAAGAATTTGCAGTTTTGTTTTAAACGGTGCCAAAACTGTTTTAATTACTCTAGGTTTGTTTTGGGAATACAATGATATATAGAGTATATATAGAGTATATATATATATATATATTGGAATTTTGGGAAGTTCCTCACTTCTTTTTACTTAGCATAAAAGTTGAATATATTCGGCTTTTACAATTATTTATTAGGTAGTATTATTTTTTGTATTTACGTACACTTAGTTTGACATAAATTCTTAAGAAAGTTTTGGAGGGTCTTTCCTTTATTATTACAAAAAAAATTGTGCAATATAAACAACAGTGAACAAGAATCCAGACCTGGCTAATCTTTCACTTTTGTTCCAGGCTGTGACAGTAAAGGAAGCTCTCTCAACAAAAGGGAGACACCTGAGGAGGAGTCTAAGCACACCAAATGTACAGCATGTAATTAAAATATATCTCTCATTACATCGGCTATTGAAGTTGTAGAAAAAAGAATTTTATTGCAAACTTTCTAGAGCTTGAAAATAATGGTTTCTTTCCATCCCTAGGCTTCTTGTAGTAAGATGGACCTGGCTGGTTGTGAGGATGAGGAGTGCAAGGTATCACATCTTCATTATTTGTTTTTAAACCTCATTTTCTAAGATGTTAAATGAGCCACAATCAATCCTTCTTGCTAAGTACAAAACGTAAAGTATTATTCTGATTTTTTACTTAATTTAGATTATGTAGAGAGTCTGTAAAAGCAAGTTTCAGTTCTTCAGTTGTAATTTTTTTCATACCTCATGTTTCTGTTAAGGATCACTGTGACCCTGACAACTCCACCTTCAACCCTCAAGATGGCGCCCTTTGTACCACACCCATTAAAAACAAAGAGAACTCAGGTATTCAACTTGATTTTCATTGAAGCTCTTATGAATAGGTGCATTTACCACAATGTAATTGCATCACTCTTAACATGCCTGAAGGTGTTGCTTTAGAGATGTTTACAACTACTCCCAAAATAGCCCCGCAAATTAAAACTAGCCCAACTCACCTCTACCAGTTACAGTACACCTTGTAACAAATCATAACCGTGGAAAATTTTTACTAAAATTAATTTTAATCAAACCATTTTTTCTTACCACATATACGTTTTTCTTACCAAACCACTTATCTTATCATTGATTCAATTTTTTATGGGGTATTGCAAGAAATGAGTGCTTCTTAATGTTACTGAGCAACTTTCTCTGTGTCCAGTTGATATTTTGCAAGGTCAAATTTGCCGGGCTTATGAATAAATACGAGTCTTTAATCTTTAGCGGGAATTTTAACTGGGTTTTCTCTGATTATACATTTATAGGTTTGGTTCCAGACAGTCCGACCTTTTTCAGCTCTAGCCCATTCAAAGTTCTTTCCCCACAACCACCCAAATTCCTCAAGTCTTTGCTTCCTGTTAGAGAGGAAAGCAAAGCTAAAAAAGCCCTGGAGACTCGACCACTTCTGGGACAAGAGGTTAGTTCGATTGACTTTTCTCAAAAAGAAAATGTTCACAACCATGTGTTTGCCATTTCACTCATAAAACCATTTCCATAAACTTTGGAGTTCATTATTATTATTATTATCTTTTTTGCTCATTTTTTTCTGGATTTAACATTTCAGTAACCAGTTTGAAATTTAAAAAATCTATTTACAAAGAAGTACAAAACAAATTGACTTCAAATTATTTTGTGTTTATTACTGTTTTGAACTGACAGCTAACATGTGCATGGCCTCAGCTAAAATCTCTGCTGTGTCTCAAGCTGTGAACAATCTGTGGATACTCAAACTATTTAAACTAGCCGTCGTCTTTGTTTGTTTGTTTGTTTTTAAACTAACTGAACAAAAAAGTTTTTGAGTTTTGACCTACTAATAACACTTACTGTGAACCTGCTTTGGCCGTGTAATGCATGCTGTGAAGTGTGTGTTGTTCTGACTCATCTGCAGAGCATGCGCTCATGTGTGGACAGCCCTGCACTGCTCCCCCCTCCCTGCCCCTGGCTCCGGCCCCGGGCAGGCAGCGAGGGCCACTGCAAGCTTCCCACCTTCATCCCCACCAGCAGACCGCTCCACCACACACTACCACACACTGCTGTAAGTGTTACACAGAAGTTTCACACAAAGTACACACACTTGCTCGCATGTAATCCCGCTCTTTTCGCTGCTCTCTCACTCTGATAGGATTTGTTTAGACATGATGAGAGTAAAATGTGAGGCACCAAAAAACACATTTCAGCCAAAGAAACTCAGCTTTTTTTTAGCTAACTGCCACATGGGTTGATCATTTTTTTACAGGACAGTCAGCATTTTACCCGCCAACAGTGATTCAACTCAGTCATATCATTATCAATAACACATGTTTTAGATGTTTGTTTAGATTATTTTAAATTTAGGGGCTTGAAAATGTAAAATAGCAACATTTTTTTACAATACAATGGCCACTATGGGCATGCATTCATGCATGCATGTATAGGGTAGAATTGGGCAGTTTTCTAACTCTAGGCAACTCAAATAGCTCAATTTATCCTCACCGTATAAGCAAAATTGACTTAAAAGTTACAAGCCAACTGAGCTGCTGGTTTTGTGAACTTTTACCCACCGTGGGGAGCCAACTCAGTTCCAATTCAAAATAAACTTTATAAACCATAAAAGTACACATTACATCCATTCTCCACCATCACATTCTGCCATTTTCATATTCTTAAAAAATTAAGTGTATTCACGAAAAAAAGGCTTTATCTAATCTTATTTCTTGGAATTTTGTGTTTTTTTCTTTTTTTTTTGCTGTTTTATTTTTATCAGCAGGACTCTGATGATGAGGAAACGAATGGGACCATGACTCTAAGTTTAAACAAAAATTTGCACGACCAAAGTGGTTTCCAGCCTTATATCCCAGAAGACTTTGCAAATTTTGATGTGTACAATGCCACTCTGGAGAGCCAGGATGGCTTCCGTTCTGATTTGAAGGGAAGTCGATATGGAGAAAAAGAGACGCCTCGAAGCCCCGCGGCGAGCAGCTGCACAAGCGGCTACTTCTCACACAGTGCCTCCAACGTCACACTGTCCGACATGCCATTCAGTGCCAGCGAGAGCTCGGACCTCATTAGCTGCACCTTGAAAGATTCCCAGGAAACTCTTGGAAGAGGCTACACCCAAACTAAGGATATACCTGCAGGGGATGAGAACCAGCAACCTCCTCTCTCATCTAGTCATTCAGCCTCTTCACCTGTTAACATTATGAACTGTGCAGACAAGCGGCACTCGTTTCCTCTGCCTCACAACTCTGTTGTTAGCACTAGCTTGGAGTTCACAGACTTTAAAGGGGCCGATGACAGTTTTAGAGAAGAAGATTTGGCTCGTCTTACAGACAAATGGAATCAGGAGGTGGTGAATGTTTCTACAGCAGTGGAAGCATGTGACAATCAACTTTTCTCCAATGACTTTAAAAAGCCATCTAGTCCTGAAAATGCAATATGCAGAGGACCTGGTTATGAAGATCCCGGTAATATTTCTATGTCCTGTCTTAACACCGCTGTGAGTTGCACTTTAGTTAAAGCCCCAAATTCTTCACCAGCTCAATCTTCATTGCATATTACCACCCCTCCATCATGCCATCTTCCAACATCACCTTGTGGGGTCAAACCATCATCAACTGCCCTAACCCCTGGACCAGCTCGAAGAGCAGGGGGAGAGCCTCCAATCCAGGAGCCAGTGCAAGGAGATCTGCCCCATGGTAGCCCCTGTCCCAGTCCAAATCCTAGCAGTGCTGAACCCTCAGGTGACTCCAGTGGGGATGAAAGTACTCCTGCAGCACAGCTCCCTGACTGGATGGCACCTGGAGAACAGGTGTGGGTGGGGAAAAGGAAAGGAACGGTTCACTATGTTGGAGGGGTGGAGTTTGCCAAGGGGATCTGGATTGGTGTGAAGCTGGATATGGCTGTAGGTAAGTCCAATCCATGTGCTTTCCGATCATTGAGCTAGCAAAAGTTTAATATCAGCCAATATTTAATGTGTGGTATGTCTGTAGATTAAATGTTATTTTTGTTTATCAAAGCCTCACAGATAAAACTATTAGAGTTTAGATTAGATCAAGTTGAGACCAAAAGGCAGGCCAGGAAATACTTCAGGATCTTCCTGGGTGAGCTGGAGGTTGTCGCTGGAGTGAGGAAAGCCTAGGCTTTCTTGCTGAGGCTGTTGTTCCCAAGACGATCCTAGATAAAGCAGAAGACAACTGAATGGAAAAAGTTATTTTTGCCTCCTAGCTAATCATTTCAAATTTCTAATAGAATCAACTTTGGTAAAGTTTTGCTGACACTTTTCTCATTAGTTCTATGGAAGCCCTTCATTAGGTTCTCCTGTGTAGGTTTTTGTCTGGATAATAGTGGATACAGAATGACAGAAAAGTGCTTTTGTAGTATGTGAAGTTAACCTAATATGGAATCTGTATGTCTTTTTAAACTGTTAAGTTTAAAGATAACGTGTATCCAAAAAACATAAATTGTTTTTTGGATACACGTCAAAGGAAAATGATTTATTCTGCTTTGCAAAGGCCTAAACGTGTAAATGTCACACCAAAGATTAAATAATCATGTCTGATTCTTCTGTAGGTAAGCACAACGGGACTGTCCAGGGCAGAGTTTACTTCCGCTGCCCCCCTGGTCACGGTGTGTTTGTGAAGCCATCTCGACTCACCAGAGGACCACCCTCAATGGACACAGAACCCCAAACCGTCATCAGATAGGACCCAGAAAGCTGACTCATTTTTAAAAGAACTAACAGGGACCCAGCACTGTCCCGGTGATTGACCTGGAGGTTGATTTTTGACCATTCAAGTCTCTGAGCTATCAGATTTTTGTTTGTATGGATGCTTTGCTGAAGCGTATTTACCTCTGCATTTAAAGAGGTATTTTCCTCTTACTGCTCACAAAGAAGAAGAAAAAAAAATCACTATGCACATTTCTTTGAGTTTTCTATTCACTCCTATTTTTATAAAGGACTCAATATTTACCTGGTAATGGATAATTACCTGTGTACTATTTCTTACATTGGTCCTGAATATCATATTGTATTTTTGTATGACAAAGCATCCCCCTGCTTTTAATCTAATGATCAAGTGATTTTTTTGATTTGAAGAATAAGAATGTACTACTGCTATTAAACATTGATATTTACATCAATACAATATATCAGGGCTAACCAAAGAACTACGGTTCCATATCTGCTGTTATGAGTAATGTGTTTTTTTCCAATGTGCATAAATGGAGGTATTCACTATAAACTGCTATGTCCAAGTAAAGCTTAGTGCCATATCTCGAGGAGTAATGCCACATACCCTGAATGTAAGATAAGTTTATAAAACCTGGGAGCTACTTTCAGGGTGTGCATGTAAATATGAACTTGTTGATGTACTGTAACACTGTGGAGGAAATCATTTCCATCCAGCACCAGACTTGTGCTGTTTGGAAGCTTGCACTGGAAAGGATTCTTAGAGAGTTCACCGACTGTCTTCCGAATTGGACTGGTGAACTATTTTGTACTGAAGGACTATGTTCATCCCTCAGATCCACAGAGTAAAGCAGCTAGGCTTTGTCTGTAACTTGGATGCCTTATTGCCCTACTCGCTGAAAACAAACGGCACATAAATCCCACACAACTCAATGAAACGTTTACGGAGTTCTTAAAAAAAAAAACTGTATTGTGACTTGTAATTGTATTATGAAGCCGAGTGGTCTTTGGGTTGGCGACCTGCTTTGATGACAGATGGACTTTTGAAGTGTTTGTTGATCTGAATGACATAAAATGTGTCAAACAGTATTTTTTTCCACAAAAAGGATTGAACATTAGATAAATAGCTGTATTAGGATACAGACCATAGCACATATTTAAATTAGCTGAAAGACAAGTTTAGTTACATCTTCTGAACCGTTTATCCCTGATGGGGTCAAAACTTCATTTTTGCGGTGAAAAGTGAAACTGACTAGACGGAGCTGAATATTGAAGCTGTTTTTTAAGAAAATGGAAGAAGCTCACGACCTTATCTTAAAGAAGAGAACAAAGCTGCTCTCCCTAAGGAGTTGTAAATAAAAATGTATTTGAACATAGTATTTACGCTATTATATTGTACAGAATTGTATTTATATTGGATCTGTTTTAATTGGTACAAAATGTTCAAGAATAGAACATTTAAAATGAAAATGTGTGTTGACTCTTTTTTTTTTTTAATGCATTCAAACCAAATTCAGCTTTGAGATACGTGTTCAGTTTGTATTAAACTGTAATACAATATTCTTTGTGTTGGACTTGAATATTCGAAAACAATACATACAAGACAGAAAAGGTTCAGAATTGGGAAAGGTTTTTAACACCAGTAAGTCTATAAGTTTGGGGAAATGATCATTCTGAAATGATGAATGGTAATTTTTTAAATACTGTTTCTTTAGAATCAATTGCATAGCGAGAACGGTATTAGTCACAAAAATGTACTTAAACCACGGCAACTTACTGTTTCTAAGTTGCATGAACTGTAGCTGCATAAAATAAATAGTTATAATTTTCTGCAATCATTATAAAATTACATCTTTCTGCCAGTTTCCCCAAGCTTTTATCCTCGAGTGTCCTCGATACTCTTTCCATAAAAGCACAATTTAGGTGCAAGTCATTCTAAACCAATATTAAACAAGAAAAAACAGTGAAGAAGTTAGTGGAGCATCAGCATTTTTTGTTTTCCCTCATTTTGAAATGTTATGTGCACAAAACTTAATTCTGACATTCAGTATAGAAACCAGTCAGTATAGTTTTCATAAAAATAAATCATGATCTTTTTTGACATCAAATAAAGAAGTTTTTTTTAAAGAAAAGAGACAGAAAACTTACCAAAAAAAAAAACCCCTCAGCAAATTAACAACAGAATAAATAATTTATTGGTTGTAGACAGGGGCGGATTCGGGGTGAGAGACGTTGGGGCGCACGCCTCCCACTTTTGGTCCACAAAAAAAAAAAAAAAAACGTGTTCTTACTACTTTAATTATTATAAACTTTGGTCAAAATATGCACCAAAATGCAGTAAAATTACTTATTTTTCAAAATGTCCTCAGGCCCCCCTTTAGAAAATCCTAGATTCGCCCCTGGTATATTTTTCCAAACTAAAGGGTCTTTTATTAAATTTGTTTTTTAAGGCATAATGTTTTTTTATGATACACAGTGGATCAATACTCTTTGTTATACTTACAAATTAATTCAGAGTACATTTTGATCTTTGCATTAACAAGTGGTAACCATGGACAGATCTGTACATATAATTAAACAGTTAAAACAAATGTGTTATGATGATCAAATAATAAAAGGATTTCAGAAATAGAGGCATGTGTATGCCCAATACCTCTAGCTCTTACTGTTGGTGTGTTTCTTATATTATCTGAGGAAAATGAAGAAGAAATTTTCACTCACATAAAATATAGTGTCTGATTTTCCTCAGACACCCTGTTACCCAGATCAACCTCAAAACCAGTCAAATTGTCCATCTGATGAAGGAACTTGGAGTGTTAGTGCTTCCAGTGTGTGTGCGTATGTGTGTGTGTGCGTGTGGGCCTAGATCTGGGAGGAGTCATGTTTCTGTGTCACACACACTGACAACTGGGAGACCTTCACAACAAACCAACAGGTGTCCTCCAGTCACACACACTATTTAGGAGACTGTGTGATCGCCCTGCAAACTTAACTCTCTTTTACTTTGTCTGATCTGAAAACTTTTACGGAGACTTTTTTAAAAACACATTTCCATAAATGATGCACTCGGCACAAAAAGACACCACGTTCACCAAGATCTTTGTAGGAGGCCTTCCTTACCACACCACGGATGCCAGTCTGAGAAAGTATTTCGAGGTGTTTGGAGACATCGAAGAGGCTGTTGTTATCACTGATCGGCAGACGGGGAAATCCAGAGGTTATGGATTTGTAAGTTTTCACTTGGCATGTCTTTAGAAACTCAATGTGGATCAACTTCTTATTGCAGGCTGTGAGCTTACTGTACTGTTTCCTGTTCACATAACCAGTTCAAAAAGAATAGTTTCCAGATCATCAAACAGATGATCCAGATGATCTGGTTAAAATGACAGTATATGTTGTTTTTAGGTTACCATGGCAGATCGAGCTTCAGCTGATCGAGCATGTAAGGACCCTAACCCCATCATAGATGGCAGGAAAGCCAATGTGAACCTGGCCTATCTGGGGGCCAAACCCAGAGTCATTCAGCCAGGTAGGAGCCAGTGTTTCTACACACTCATCTTCTTCTGGCACCAGAAATGCTTTGATCTACACAGATCTAAGATTTACTTCAAAGTTAGAATCTGAGTATACTTGTATTTGAAGTGTTAATACTCATACATCAACTGAAAGGCGTTGCTTAAATTTTATTCATATGAGTTTGAGAATCTGGAATAAGATTCTAACAGTTGCCTGTTTTAATCCTAGGTTTTGCATTTGGTGTGCCTCAGATCCATCCAGCCTTCATCCAACGACCTTATGGGTATGTGAAGGTGTAAAACATCTTTGTCTGTACCAAAATGTGTCTCTTTAAAATGATGATTCATTATGTGTTTTAAATGTTTTCACCTTGTATGAGAACGTGTAAGTGTTTCATGTTTCTGCTTGGGGTTTGTCTGTAAAGGAAGTTCGCATTTGTCCTCAGTCATTACAGGACTTGACTTCATGCTGTCTATCTCTTTCTGATCTGACAGGCTCGGTAACGGTTAAAATAGCTGATGAAGGGACATGATGATTTGAGGAATAGCTGAGTCTGCATTGGGCAGAGAACTAAAGTGTTACCTGTATACTCTGATATACCCAAACGAGCTGAAATGGTGACTAGATGCATGGGAGTCTTTGTTTTTTTTTTTTATTTGAATTTTTACCATTTTCTCTAGTACATAGATTGGTGTGTGCCTTGTTTTCAGTATGATGTGGTGTTCAGCTTAACTGTGTGCCTATTTCTACTTGCAGTGGGGCCAGTGGGGTGTGGAAGAGGGGCTTTTTTTGAACACCAAATATTGATAGGGAGTTATAACTCTACATTGGATTTTTTTTTACCTTTTTAATAATCATGCTTTAGTTTGTAGTTTTATTTATTTTATGTTCCAGTTTTTTAACCATAAGTGTTTTGTTGTCAAAGGGGTTGCTGATCACTCCCAGTGGATTCATTTCACACATCCCCTGCAACAAAACAGTCTTGCATGCGGGAGTTTTATTTTTCTGTTTTCTTACCAATAATGCTGTGGTTTTTTTTCTTTTTTCTTAATTAATATTAACAAGCTTTCACTTGCAGTTCACAACTTTATAATGAACACTATTTTTGTTCTACTTTGGAGCTTTTTTGTACTCCTGTATCTGTCCTTTTCAAATAAGGACACACTAAAATGCATAAGTGCAAAAAGAAAAGTTAGTTATGTGACTTCGGTGAGAGGTTTCAATAGTAGATAACTTTAAATGAGATTGTGGAGTCATTATTTATTAGTGAAATAAAAAAAACTGGTGCCTTACTCATGGTTTGAGACAAGGATCTTAGATAGCAGCTGTTGGCTACAGAGTTCTGCACAGCCTCTCAAATTCAAATGGAAAATAGGAGTCACTCAGCAGAGCTGTTAATAATGTATGGCACAGACAGGCCATCTCGGCTGTGGACAACAGGTGGGCTAGGCTGTGCGCCTGTGGAGGCTTTTGGTTACGTGCTGGGGATTACCCATGTGTCCTGGTGATTTACAAAGCACCTTTATTTAGGTCAATAACTTTCAAGATAGTAAAATGTTCATTCTACTTCTTAAAACATTCCATCAGCCTTTAAATAGAAGCGATATAGTTTAAAAAGTGATTTGATCGCAAAAGCACAAGGTTTATTGTACTCTTTGTCTTGTCAAATTCACAGGAATCAAATTGTCTGTTCACTATTCACTCGTGTAACAAAAGTTTCAGGTTTTGTTTCTGCTTTATGTCTAAGCAGCTGGGACACTTTCTGACTAATCATAAAAAATTTAGGAAAGTCACTGAAACAGTAGCACAGCACAGGTAGTTGCTGTTGCAGATGAGCGGTCTGCCATGTGTTGCTAGAGGAGAAGATCAGTTCACCCTTTGGAAATGACAAGAGGAACAAAAATAGCATGTGTCCAGCCTCCCTTGTCAGTCAAGTTGGCGTGTGTATGTTTGTGTGGGGGTTTATGTCTGTAGGAGCCAGAGAGAAGGGGGTAGAGACACTAATATGTGGACAGATATAAGTCCCACCTGCTCCTCAGTATATTTACTGAGGATGACTTCAACACAGTTTTAAAGTTGGAACAAGTTAACCCAGATACAAAGGTTTGTATTTGTCTACTTCTAACTTGGTCTTTTGCTTCTGTAGCTTTATAGAAGTTGACCTTATAGTAAACTTTTGTATTTTTGCTGAATAAAAACATAACCAAGCTCTGCAATACCCATGTGTGTCCATCTAAGTGAATAAGAAAGAAAAAATCATTTAAAAGCTGCATTGGCAGCATATTCCCTGCTTATCCAGAGAGCCTATTTTTATGTTTTTAGGGACTTATTAACACGTGTGGGCATGCTTAAATGTGTGCTGTTGACGTGGACACAATAATGTCCACCTCTTGTGTTGATATGTTGTGGTGTTTTTTGTGATAAGCTCGCATTTTGTCCAATATGGTTTTCAGTGGTTTTTCAGTGGTGCAGAGCTTGGCCGTGTCTTCTCTTAATGCCTTCAAGTATTTCAGATTTAGGTTTTAAATTAAAAGCTGTGCTTGTGTTTCTTTGTGATTTTGCTGCTTTTTAACTGGTCACATCTAGGTAGGGGTTTATGTTAATGAATGGATTTGCTGTGGTCTGAGGACTGGATTGACATTTTTGGCGCCTGCTTTTTCAGTTTTCCAGCGTTGAGTTTCAGCGTTGGAAACTTAACCAAGTGTGACTTCGCTCTGAACCTGTGCATTTTTGTGTCCTACAGGATCCCAGCCCACTATGTCTATCCTCAAGCTTTTGTCCAACCCAGCGTGGTGATCCCTCATGTTCAACCATCAGCTGCTTCAGCAACAGCTGCGGCTGCTGCTGCGACCTCCCCATACCTTGACTATACTGGAGCAACATATGCACAGTACTCAGCTGCTGCCACGGCTGCTGCTGCTGCCGCTGCCTATGAGCAATACCCATATGCAGCCTCCCCAGCACCAACAAGCTACATGACCACTGCAGGGTATGGATACACTGTCCAGCAGCCGCTTGCTACAGCGGCCACCCCTGGAGCTGCTGCTGCCGCTGCGGCCTTCAGCCAGTACCAACCCCAGCAGCTCCAAACAGATCGCATGCAGTAAAGACCTTGAAGACTACCTTTAAATTTATTTTTTTTTTAAAAAAAAAGGGCTAAGCGACTCCTCCAGTGAAGAGAGTGAAATTTAGGAAGGTATGATGGTAAAAAACTGTCATCTCACGTTTAAGTTTTTAAATCTTCCTACCGAAGTGTCAGAAGAAAAAAATGGAGGCAGATGGGGAAAAAAAGGTTCATCAGTATTGGTTGTATATTAATATTTAATATTTATTCAGCATTAAAATACTTTCTTGTAACTCAAATACACTCATTAGACTTTATGTTGCTGGATTTTGAACAAATATTGCAGTGAAATTTAAAATAAACTGCCCACCGCTTCCATGTCTTATATGCAGATTTTTACCAATAGGTCAAATACAACTAAAAATAAATATATTTTTTTACAATAATGAGAACAGTGAAATTTGTCATCATCATTTTTCAGTATTTCAGAGTTTTGGACCATTATTTTCTGTTGAAAATCAATTTATATGTTGAAAGGAAAGTCAGTAGTTTATCAGAACTGCCTCTGAAGTACTCTAGATTACAACATGCTGAAAAAGTTTGACTAAAATTATTTTCCTGACAGCCCAAAAAAAAAATAAGGTTGTAAAAAGTACTCATCATTTTCTTGTTCCATCACACCCTAGAAATGGGGGAAGCACTGCTGAATGTGAATCTGTCATTTTGATCCAATGTTTCAAAGTGTGCCTTTTAAGTTATGTTATTTATCTATTTATTCTGGAGCCTTAAAGCAATCACCCCTTTAATTTGTCCACATGGAAGGCTGCTACTCCATTTCCCATGTTTGAGAACATGTGGCAAAATACTGTAGTCTGTACAAAGAACAAATAAATGAACAGACGTTCACAAGTGTTTTTTTTTTTTTTTTTTTCTAATTTCTGTAGTTTTAATGTTAGAAACTCTTAGATTTGTTTTTCTTAAACATTGCTTTTTATACTTGACATGTTTGACAAGGGATTGTGATAATGTATACTAAGGTCTTTTAAAAAATCTCCCATTTATTGTTTTTCAACTTTAAATGGTTTCAATGCTGAGGCATTTTCCTTTTCGTCTTGTAATGCATGACTCCAAAATATTTCAATGTGGGAAATAAAATAAAATGTCCATTTAAACCCTTGTGGTGTTGTTGTTGCTCACATATTCAATGCTGAACCATTGTGGTTGCCAGGTGAGTCTGATTATAGCCCCCTTTGTGTCATCTTACCATTAATTGACCTGGTTTTGTCCATACTTCTATTTGTAGGGGTTAAATGGTTTCTTGATGCACATGGTTTGACATGTTATTATTACCACAAAAAATACCCTGCATGTCAAAATAACTTAAGTTTCTGCTTTTATCTTCAAATGCATCAGAGCAAAAGTAGTTTTATACTACATAGGTGCCACACACACACACACACACACACACACACACACACACACACACACACACACACACACACACACACACACACACACACACACACACACACACACACACACACACACACACACACACACACACACACACACACACACACACACACACACACACACACACACACACACACATTTCCAAGGGCAATTTCATAGTGGCCAATCAACCCATGTTTTAGGAGGGTGCGATAAAAACCCATGCATACGCGGGGGGAATATGCAAACTCCACACAGAAAGGCCAATGTTCTAAGTCTTGTCCCAACCAGATGCAAAATGGTCGATAACCCAAATATTTTAGACTATCATTTCAATATGCTTTGCAAATTGGAAAAAAAAAAGTATTTTAAGTTAGATCACATAGTTTATTTAAAGTCTCAATTTTCATGCATGAATCTTTAAATTCATCTGTCCTGCGGGAGAGATCTCTTTTTCATGTGGATCCACATGAGGTTTCCTTTTTTCCCTCACCCAGAAGAAGAGTTTAAGATGAAGGAATGTGTTGGAATTGTTTAGCTTGCTTTTGTTAGATAGCTTTTATCTACATATCTTTATATCTACATTTATCTTGCTTCTTTTCATTCAGTCATTTATAAAAAATAGCTTGTTGTAGGAATATTTTTTTTAATTTATTAATTAAAAATGTCAAATAACTCATTTCTTATTTAGTAAAATGAAAAAATAAGAAGCAACTTCATTTTGATCTTAGTTTTTTGCTGCAGAGATTTAGCTATAATTTTGTTTTCTTATAGCGTCAATCAGTAATGGTCATTATTCAGTTAAAATGTGTAGAAAAATCAATTTCTACAAAATCAAGACAGAAAATTATAAATAGAACTGTTGCTTCAGTGCACAGGGGATTTGAAGTTAGTCTGCAGTGGAACAGAAAAGTTCCCAGCTTCTGACATCTGCTGGTTGTTGAGAGTTACTTACTTCTTCTTGGTTTGTCCTGTAGAAATAAATAAATTGTAGATAAGTTAACACACATCAACATAAAAAAAAAATGTTTCACTGACGCAGATGAGAAAGAGCCAACGTTAATACGACATTGATGGAAGGTCATTTAGTAATAACAGTCAATCTTAGATTTACTAACATGATTATTATCATGTGTAGACTTGGGAATAGAGAAAACATGTTCACAGTAACTATGATGTTTGCAAAAACTACTACAAGGAATACAGTAAAATATCAATTTCTTTCATGTTTAAATGTCATGTGTGTTTCTTTCTATCTAATTTTGTTTCATGAATATGACAGACTCCACATCCCAAAGATCATAAGGGAGGATTTCATTTGCGGTTACTTTGTTTTCACATAAAGGAAACAATCAAAATCAGACATACAGAAGCAATAATACACTCTCATTATTTTTTCAGAGAATTCTCACTCTTAGTCTGACGATATATTTCAGGAAGGGAATGATTCCCAGTTTCCTTAAAACTAAAGCTGTGATGATAGCAATAGTGAGTTGTCATTTTCACTCTGCAAGTCCTTTTTTGTCCATGATTTCAGCATAAAAATTTTGGACATCAATCTCACCCTGCTATGCATGGTGTTTTTAAATCACATTTGACTTCTCCGAAACAAAAACCTTCCACTCATGCTTTGACAGGTTGATTGCTTCCTCTTGTTCTAGCAGGAGGAGGTCAGAAACAGGCAACAGGCCTGTTGAAAATGAAGCTCTGCTGTCTTCATACCTTGCTCACTTTAAAACTCAAACAGCTTAAAAAAATGTATATATTTTATCAATTTTACTCAATTCAGAAATGAATGAAGAGATCTTGTTGAAAATAAGGTCAAGACATAGTTTCTGACATCCTTGTGTCAGAATGCATCCATTTCTGTGTTTTGTCTCCAGTCTTTTCACATCCACTGAATTGCAGGAAGTCCATATTTCTTCCTATTTCACCACCTACTTTTTTTTTGTCCTTTGAGTGAGTTGTGTCACAGAATTTTTACAACATCATTTTCTGACTGAAAAAATTTTGAAAAGTTGTACGAAACAAAAAGGAACATATAGTTTTTTTCTTTAGGTCACAACCTCTCTGATGGGTTAAAAAAAGTAAAAAAGTACTTTTTGGACACAAAAAGTCCAAACTATGGAAACACAGTTCCCCAAAACATCGACTTACTTTATCTACTAACAAAAAATGACAAAAAACAGTCTCTTCTGAAACACATGTACACGTAATTTCTTATTTTGGTGCAAAAGCCTAGGGAATGTTTGACCTGTTTAAATACCTGTTATCAAGTTGCTGGCAGTGAATACAGGAGCTAGAACTGAACCCAGAAGATTACATGTTTGCTGTTGTGAGCATGTACACAACAGGGAAGTCCTCTAAGTTTTTAGTGTTATTACAGATAAGATGATACGCTAAAAATATGTTCAAAATGCTGTTGAAGCCTAAGAGTTTTCAGACTGTTTTGGAGTTCATACTTGTCATATGAAACATGGGCATTAAATATAACCGTGTATCTAACGTATATCATTTCTCACTATTTAAAAAGAGTCATAACTATAAAGTATCAAACAAATGCTTGATGGCTATATAGCCTGATGACTATTTCCAACATATGCTTAAAAAAGACAGGTAAAATGAGTTGATCTTCTCCTTGAGCTTTTCAGAGTTGGAGGTGTTCATTTCAAGTAAAAATAAAAGAGAAAGTGTACAAATCTGTGGTGAGACCGGCCGTTCTGTTTGGTCTAGAGACAGTGGCACTGAGAAAAAGACAGGAAACAGAGATGGAGGTAGCAGAGATGAAGATGCTGAGGATCTCTCTGGGAGTGACAGGGATGGACAGGATTAGAAATGAGTACATCAGAGGAACAGCACATGTTAGAGGTTTTGGAGATAAAGTTAGAGAGGCCAGACTGAGATGGTTTGGACATGTGCAGAGGAGAGACAGAGGATGTTCATGGATACAGTGATGGAAGACATGAAGATACTTGACATGACCGAAGAGGATGCAGCAGATAGGGTTAGATGGAATAAACTGACTTGCTGTGGCGACCCCTGAAGGGAAATGCCGGAAGGAGAAGAAGACTTAGGAAATTCTATCTTTTTCAAGAGTCAGCAGTCTTGTATGTCCAAAGAACCAATGAATGGACAGAAGTTTTTTTTTTATTTATTTATCTTTTGCAGTTTTAATGTATATTCTGCTTGTACACACATAAATATTTTGTCACTGGTCACTGAAATTACACAAAGTTTACTGAAGTTGGTTTTCAATCAGCAAATTTTAAGAGCACTAGTTTTCACATCAATAAATTTAAATATTGTTTTTTTTTTTTTTAATTTTGTGATTCTGATTAGTTTAATCGGGTGGCACGGTGGTGCAGTGAGTAGCACAGTGGCCTCACAGCAAGAAGGTCGTGGATTCGAGTACTGGGTGGGACGATGTTTGAACACTGACCAGTCTGTGTAGAGTTTGCATGTTCTCCCCGTGTATGTGTGGGTTTTCTCCAGGTACTCCAGTTTCCTCCCAACCTCCAAAAACATGCATGCTAGATTGATTGGTCGCTGTGTGATTGCCCCTAAGAATGAGTGTGTGTGTGTGTGTGTGTGTGTGTGTGTGTGTGCATGTGTGTGTGTGTGTGTGTGTGTGTGTGTGTGTGTGTGTGTGTGTGTGTGTGTGTGTGTATGGTTGCGACAGGCGACCTGTTCGAGGTGTACCCTGCCCCTCGCGGCAACCCCGCAACCTGTAAGGGATAGACGATTAAGAATGTGACTGATTAATTTAATCTACTTTTCTTTATACACAATAATACAGTCAACATCACCTAGTTTACACGGGGTGTAAATGGTTCTCCAAATAACTAACTGTAAGAATCATTACATGTTAAAGTAAAGCAGTTTTATTGCATCCCATCCAACAAAAAAAAAAGAATGAACAAAAATAGTTTCAGTGTGACAATAAATAGTGATGCATTAGCAGATTTTTTTATTTGCACCTGACTTTATTAATGAAATATTTCATATTTTAACAAAGGCGGTTTGTTCAATTTAAATGTTATTACTTAACATATACAATAAACAAACTGCATTTTACTCGCATAGATGGCATCCTTCTGTCTCTAGAGACAATGGAGTCTGAACCTGCGTACTTATGTGTTTGTGCAGCGTCGGCTGTGGCTGAATAATAATAATAAATATTATTTATAACACACTTTCTATTTCCAGTGGAGATCTCAAAGTGCTACAATGATTAAAAGCAATAATAAACAGTAAAAGTACATAAAACCACAAAAAAAAAAAAACATCACAACACTAAAAACTTTGTTAAAAAGCCTTTAGGAATAAAAATGATACGGGAGCTGTAGCTCTTACTACACACTGAGTCATGGGGGGAGTATTGGTAGACAGATTTTTTTTGCTGTTTCTTGGTCTTTGTGTCCTCGTGCTGGACCTCTGTTCTCCTTGGCCTGCTTGATACATAAAAGTATAAAAGTAGAGATTACCAAGCTAAACAGTGTACTGCCATATGATTCATGTTATTTGTATTATTGTTAGAATGAAATTTCAGCATGGAAATAAAAGTTTCTCTATAATGTAAAGTTTAACAAAAGATTTATGTAAACTTTTACAAAAACATCATTTTAAAAGTGAAAAAATAGCTTTAACACTTCTTTCTTTTACTTTCATCCTGTCATGAAGATCATTCCTTTACCATAAATTCAATTTGATTGAAAAAAATTCAATTTTTTTTTTTAATTGCAATTTCTTGGAGTGTGTTTCGAACATCTGGCATCTGGTGGTTATTTAGTTCATTCTCACTGCTGATCTCTATAAAAATAAAGTAATTAGTGTTGTGGTTAAGTGATCACATATCACAATTATTTTAAAAATAGTTTTGATGACGCACACAGAGAGGAGGAGCTAAATTAACTAAATAGTTTACATAAAAAATATTCTCAGTTTGAGGCGTTCACAGAACATCGAACTTCAAGTTACTCCCTCCTATTAATTGATTTTACAGCTTTTAACTTATAATAGTAAATGTGTTTACAGTTATTTTTATGTGTCCAAAAACTAATTAAATTATTTTGTTAGTTAAAAGGCTATTTGAATATACATTTCTTTTACATTTAAATGTCATGAGAATTGTGTTTCCCAACAAACCATGGTGTACGTAAACGCAGCAAGCAGCAGTGTTCGGTCCTTTTTTTTCCGCTTTCATTTTAGTGTCGCTGAAACAACGAAACAACTGATAAAACTCCTCATCAAGGCTCAAAACAAGCTCAGATATTTGATATTTTCCTTTAACCAACCGTAAGTGATTGATAACCGTTTATATTTTTAACCGATTTCCGGCTGATTAGCTACACGTTTAGTATTCCCTTTTTTTTAAGAATAAAAACGAGAGAGTGGAGAAATGATCGTTGTCTAGCATTGTATTATTTTAACACCAGATATGACACTTTAACATCGAAATTAGTTTGAAATCCTAACAGTTTGAATGCTGATTCGTTTCTTAATCAAGATGTAAAAATTATGGCCTAATATTTTTAAACATCGTGTCTGAAATTGAGAAAAAAGGCAATTTAGTCATGGTTACGTCAAATGTTACGTATCGTATTTATACATTCCTGAGATCGAGAGATAAAGATGTAGACAAAATAGGAAATGTCGATTGTGTTTTTTAATTTTTATTTTGGTTGCGATTTCGATGTAAAACATCTTCATGATTTACCGGAAGTCACTGCAGTCACGTGATGTAATTTACGTTAGCCTAGTTGTGGGGAATTTCTAACACTTCATAACAATTTTACAGCATGTCAACACACACACACACACATATATACATGTGAACATAGTTAAAGATCACTTCCAGTATTTGAAGTGATTTCCTCTGATTTCTTTGCTTACAGTAGAGATGACAGCTGATAAACCAGACTACACTCTTCTGGAGGAGGGGAGCCTACAACCCCCTCCCATCAATTATCCAACATTCCCTGTTACCTTTGGGATGAATCCACCAGGACCAGACATGTACGGAGCTCCCACCTCACCTGGATTTGTTCCTTTCCCTCCACCGACTGTTCTCGCACCAATTTCTCCTGGAGTACCCGGTATGGTGTCGCCCCAACCAGGGAGTCCAGGATATGTGAACCCTCCTTGTCCACCTTACTCTCCACCAGCACCCAGCTTCATTGACAGCCATGGTAAAGTAAACCCTTCTTGTGTTATGTTCTAAATTGGAAAATTATTAGGATTTAATGATTAACAGAATCAGTTATGATCTTGATTTTTTTTTTCTTTTGCCTTTTCAGATAATCCTTACCAAGTTGAGGAAGGTCCTCCACCCTTCCATGACAATGATGACCTTAATTTCGGGCTAGACAACAAGACTATAAGAAGAGCTTTTATTAGGAAGGTACAAAGACATAAATGGTGTTGAACCATTTTCCGGGTGTAGCAGTGTTACAGTGGCCGCACTGGTTATCTGGCAAAACGTCTGAAAGCATCTGTCGCAACTCACGTTAGAAAACAAAATTATTTGGTTTACTGTTAGTTCAAAACCATGTGTACCTGTTCAGAGGGAAAGAAATGTGCCTGTTAACCCTTCAACAGGCAAAAGTGATCAACACATTTGCTAACATTAGTTGCCACAGACATTTTCGGCTGTTACGCCCGACAACTAGTGCAGCAGCATTCGACTGTCACGCCCTGTAAGGGGTTAAGCACAAGTCAATGAGATATCATCCTAGTTTGTTTTGTTGTTTTTAAACTCCATCACTCTGTTTTTGATCGACCTTAAAGTTTGTGCACTTTGACTGAATTTACATACCAGAAAAAATATGTCTAATAAATAATAAAAAATATGTCTAAGATAATCTGATTGCTGCTTAACTATTTCTTGCTCTCTTCAGGTATTCCTGGTCTTAGCTGCCCAACTGCTGGTGACGTTTGCCTTTGTGGCCGTTTTCACCTTTGTGACTGAAATTAAACAGTTTGTCAAGGATTACATGTGGACATACATTGTGTCCTACGTCGTATTTCTGGGGTCAGTTTTTGCAATCAGCTGCTGTGGAAATCTTCGCAGAAAGCACCCGTGGAACTTGGTCGCTCTGGTAAGATAAATTTTCTGCAAGAGGAAATCATTTCACCATAGAAGAAAGTTTGTAGTTATTTAATAGAACTCTTTGTGGGTTCTTAGCTTTCCTGGAACCGGTGACATTTTTTTTCATTTATGTCATTTTCATAGTTTGACATTTTTAGGCTGCTTAAACTGACAATGGAAATTCAATATTGTGATAAATTAACTGGGTTTTTTAATACATTCACTACAGCACTCTTTGTAAATAAGTACAGTAGCGTTGATGTTTTCTATTTCTTTCCCCATTTAGTCCATTCTTACTCTGAGTATGTCCTACATGACTGGAATGATCGCCAGCTTCCATGACACTGAATCTGTCGTGATGGCGATAGGAATCACAGCATTTGTGTGCTTCACGGTGGTCATCTTCTCTCTACAGGTCTGTATATGTTTGTTCCTGTTTTCTGCATGAATACATCCTGCAACAGTGCAAGTTGTAATTAAATCAGATTTGTCTTTTCCCCCAGACCAAATATGACTTCACATCCTGCCATGGTGTGCTGTTCGTCTGTCTGATTGTGCTGATTGTCTTTGGCTTCCTCTGCATCTTCATTCAAAACAGAATCCTGGATATTGTGTATGCAGCACTTGGAGCCTTACTTTTCACTTGTGTAAGTACTTGAGTGAACATTTTATTCCAGTACATCAAAAAATATATTATGTAGGAAATGTTAAAAGCAAACTCTCCAAAGTTTATGCTAGAATTGAAGAAATCAGATGCTGAAAACAAGCACCAAATGTGAGCAATAGCTGAGAATTAAATGTATGATGAATAACTGGAGCTAATTTTCTACACTTCACAAAAAGAAACCTTTTCTAAGTACCATATTATTCCCAATAGAAGCACGCCACTGTTTTTATCTGAAACTTGAATACAGCAAAGCTTGGGTCCACCAAAAATAAGTCTTCCATATGCAACTATTGCTCAAGTCTGACATGTCCTTGTCCTTAAATAGTGCTAATGCTCATGTGTAATTTGTACTCATACCGATACCGTACCGAGCCAAATTTTTTTGCCCTGAAGATTTTTTTTTTTTTTTAAATAGTATCAGTGTGGCCTCCTATATGGGAATAATATGGTACTTGTAAACTGATCATAATCGTCTTTATGTTTCCTCATGACTTTCTGTGGTTCTCTGGAATGGCTCAGTAAATGGTTGATCTGTTTAATGTTTGTGTTCTAGTTCTTGGCAGTAGACACACAGCTGCTGCTCGGCAACAAGGAACTAGCGCTGAGCCCCGAAGAATACGTGTTTGCTGCCCTGAACCTGTACATGGACATCATCAACATCTTCCTCTACATTCTTGCTATCCTTGGAAGATCAAGGGGGGGTTGAATAGAAAAGAGGACCTGAAAGTAAATCTGAAACTAGAAGGCTTTCTGAGCATTATGAGGTTTAAGGAAGGAGAAATCTTGTTTTTGCTTTGTTGTGTGGATTCATTATGCGGCTTAAGTTGCTTTTTCTTTTCGGTGTAAATGCATTTTTAAATGATGATTTAAGGAAGCAGTGTGATTCACCAATGTTTTGTGTAAAATCTGTTGTAAAAATATATATTTTGGTTATGAGGTTGTAATTTTTGTAAAACCCGTTTATTAAAAGGGGATTCAAATTATATTAAAAATAAGCATCCCCCAGTTATGGTCTTTTTTTTTGGTAACACACCCAAAAATTCATTTATAAAAGTCAACAAAAGAATGGATTTTTGCCATGAAGGATTTTTTGTGATTGCCAGGTCAGACTGAGAGGTAACTACACTTGGAAAGGAAAGTCAGATTTTTTTTTTATTGTCGATATTCACTGAGCTTAAAAATCAAGTATCAAACTTTACCAAAATGCCAACTTTAATGAAAAGGGCTAAAAAGTGTAGTACATGGACATCCTGCTCAGTTTCCATGACGACAAACAAATGCATCCAGTGATTTTACTTTATTATCACTAAGCTATCTTTTGTTGCAATTTTTTTGTTCCATTAATGCTATTTCTACTGTTCTAAATAAATTTGATTCAAATCGAGTTTTAAAAAGGTGTTTATAAATTTCTTGTTTGTGATTTGCATTAGATTAGAACAATAAAAAATGCATTCCACCATAGAAATGTCTTGTTATTATTCAATTTTACATCCTCACTTAGTGCTTATCTGGTGTATGCTCAAGGCTCAAAATGGACTTTAAGAAATCTGACGAAAGTTTGCAGGCTCAAAATGAACATTTATTACTGGAAAAAGATAATTTAAGGTCAGTTTTGTGTCTGCTTAAAGAAAACATGGAGCTTAAAGCCCTTTTGCAAAACATCAACAGTCAACAGCAAAGTGAATACACAGGTATGTTTGTCTTTACCACTAGGTGGCAGCCATTTATTTTGATTACAAGTTTTATTCGTAAACTTCACATTGTGATTCAACGATCGATCAAAAAGTAATACAGCGTTCAAAGCAAGCAGAAAGGAAATGTTTTATTCATTTGATGACCTTGACAGTTCTCATATCTAATGCCTCAAACCTTCTCCTAGTAACAACAATATTTACAACTGTCTTAAAAAGTGTTGACTGTAAATAAAAGCGATTATGGCGGGAACATCATATTCTCTCGAGCACACGAAACATACTAATGTTAAGGTCAACATTTTACAAAAAGAAAGATTACATAAGCTATTATTGTGTATAAGTGATTTTGAGATCTTTGTTTTTGAGACATTTGCTCGTAGTAATACGGTTTTAATCGTCACAGAGGCCTAACAGCAAGAAGGTCAGGGTTCAAGTTCCGGGTGGGGACGAGCCTTGAAACACTGGTCTTTCTGTGTGGAGTTTACCGTACATGTTTTCCACGTGTCTTCTTCTTTCAGCCTTCTTCTTGGCGACCCTTGCTATGGCGACCCTTCAGGTGTAACCACAGCAAGTCAGTTTCTTCCATCTAACCCTATCTGCTGCATCTTCTTCGGTCACCCCAACTATCTTCATGTCTTCCTTCACTGTATCCATGCACCTCCTCTTTGGTCTTCCTCTAGACCACTTTCCAGGTGGTTCGAAACCCAGCATTCTTCTGCCAATGTAATCTAGCCTTCTCCTCTGCACATTTCCAAAACCATCTCAGTCTGGCCTCTCTGACTTTATCTCCAAAACCTCTAACATGTGCTGTTCCTCTGATATACTCATTTCTAATCCTGTCCATCCTGTTCACTCCCAGAGAGATCCTCAGCATCTTCATCTATGCTACCTCCATCACTGTTTCCTGTCTTTTTCTCAGTGCCACTGTCTCTGGACCAAACAGCATGATCGGTCTCACCACGGTTTTGTACACTTCTCCTTTCATTTTAGCTGAAACTCTTCTATCACACATCACACCTGATACTTTTCTCCTCCCTTTCAAGCCTGCCTGCACACGCCTCTTCATCTCTTTTCCACACTCTCCATTGTGAGAGTACTTAACTGATCAAAAGTACTTAAAATCTTCCACCTTCTTTATCTCTTCTCCCTGTAACCTTATTTTGTGTGAGCTTTCTCCGAGTAGTCTGGTTTCCTCCCACACTCCAGAAACATGCACGTTAAGTTGATTGGCCACTACAAAATTGCCGCTAGGAATGATGTGACTGTGTGGCCCCGATAGACTAGCGAGCTGTTCAGGGTGTACCCTGCCTCTCACCTTAAATCTGCTGGGGTAGGCTCCAGCACCCCGTCCGACCCCGTCAGGGATATGCGGTTCCGAAAATAAAAAAGGAAATGAAAAAACACTGCTTGTAAGTGAATGTGGGACTGTGAAAGAAATCTGGGAAGAACTAAAACCAAATCAGCTAAGCTCTTAAATACAAAGATCATTGACACAAAAATCTTTGACACAAAATCTTTGAATTTTGTGACACAAAAATTTTTGGATCATTTTAGTCACATGCAATATTTTTTCTTTCAAACACATGTTGAGGAAAGTGAGTTCCTTCCTTTCACAATATTCCCTTGGTGTTTTAATTATTTTTTATTTTTGTATGTCTACTTACTATTTCTTTTTTGTAATTAGAGTACATCTGAATCTCGTTCACTTCTGATTCTGATCTATTTAACCAGATTTTCCCACCTTTGCATGCTAAATGATCACATTTAATTTGTGTTTTTGTACTATCTCAGGTGTAAAGTTATCCAGTCACAAGCATAACAATTCAGATGAGCAAAAATTCAGGAAAGAGTTGCATTCCACCAAATCGAAACATGAGATTAGGACATCCTCTCCAAATACCTTCAAGTCCTTTATCCAAACCTACACATTGAAAGATGCAGCTATGTTTGCAGATCTTTTAAAATGCAAGAATGAAAACTCCAGTTCCAAAGGTGTCCCACCCAAAACCATTTGTAGCTAAATAATTAAGCCTTTTGTACTAATAGTGTTTATTTACAGCTCCACAAAGGCTGCTTGGAGAGATTGCTTATCAACTAGATAGGAGAATCCTGGCCCATATCTTCCAAGCACATGAAAGGCTTTATGGTTTTACAGTTGTTGGCATTCCAGAAAAGATTATAGAGGCAAGACAATAAAAAAAATATCTTCAATCATCCCACATGTTACTTAAAACTACTTTTGAATTTAAGAGTAAAACCATGTGGACGATTACATCATGTTCACTTTCTTTTAAAAAAGCAAACATTTTTCTAAAAGGGCTGAAATGAGACAATAAAATCTGACCTCCTCTGTTGCAGGTTAGTACGCATCCTTTGACAGGAAAGGTGGACAAAGCTTATAAATTTCATCTCACTCAGCACTACGCAGACCTCTTGAACAAGCTGGGCCAATTTGGGTACAAACCAACACTTCATCCCACTTTCTCTGAATTCGTTGTCAACACCTTTGGAATTCTAAGGGAGAGAGTTGGTGAAAACACTAAGTTTGACTACAATGATATAGACTTTCTAAGGAAGAACATAATTACCTTTGCTCCTGTCAAACTTCAGAAAGACATGCTTGTTCTACTTGATTCCTTGCAGTGTATGTCTGAAATGGACAAGAAACCACTGCTTTTCTGGTAGATATGTTTCCCATCCCACAGCATGAAACATTGGAAAGCCTTCTACACCTCAGAGTGACAACTGATGCTAATAAACCAAAGCATATAATAAACACTGTATTTGTAATTACGTGGTGTTGCATGGAGAAAATGACTTGCACCAAATGGGGTAGGGCATTTTAGGACTCAGGTCGATGCAGTGTGACACACCCAATCCATTTGTTTGAAATACAAACCTAAGGTTCAGACATGTTGCATAGATTACAAGACAAGTCCAACACAGGAGTGGCTTTTGCACAGCACTAACAATGAGATAAGATTTCAGTTTCAAATTAAATCTAAACTGAGTTTTCAGATTTTTGTAACAAGATTAAATCAATGACTTTATAGTAAATTTGGATGGTTACAGGAATGTGGATGTAAGACAAAAAAAAAAGGGGAAGTTGGCAACTTTTCTGAAAGTCCTATCAGGTGAGATCACGTGTTAGGTGGACCTGACACCATGGCAACGCAAGTGGGCGTGGCTTAACAGTGCCACGAGTGGAGAGCAAGGAGGATTTGTTTTCCAAATGACTGGTGTTGTTGTTCTAGGTGGTTTTTCTACCATCAAATGTCTTTTGTTTGTTTGTTAACTTGTAAAAATGAGATGTTTAAATATTATTTAAAAGATACATGAGCAGTTGGCTGAATGAAGTGAAAGTGAAAACCGGAGAGACTGAGCCGGTTTATACACTAAGGTAAGACAACATCCAGTTCATCTACATGGCTTTAAGCTAGCAATCAGACAGGTGTAAAGTCTCATTTGCACTGTCTACTGAAATCAATGCTTTAATAACTCATTTTTCTTAATTAACTGTTATTTCATTGTCACGTGAATCTATAGAATATTGCCATGGTACTTTAACCGACCTGTTCAGGATCTATCCTGTCCTACTTACCTGTTACACATAGAGACACTATCATGATCAACTTTCACTTCTGAGACAGTAGTGTCAACTTTAAAGGGCACTTGGGTTTTTAAGACAAATACTTTTTGTGAAATAATCATTTTAACAAATGACAATAACTTAAAAGTCCATGTGGGCATAGATTAATGTATCATAGCTGCTGTTTGAAGATAATTTACTGTAATAGTACAAATGTTCTAATGTATTAAAGTATTTTTATGTTTGTAATGTAGTAGCTTTGTGTAAAGTGTTAGTTTTCTGTCTGACCCAACCTGTTTTACTTGACAGACTTTGCATTCTAGTCATCACTGTACAGATGGTGAGCGCTGGATTACACCATGTTTTTTTTAACCTCTTAAAAGTGATCATGGCAAATTGCATAATCTTGCTTAAAGCTGGTCTGATATTCCCTGTGAACCCCTCAATAATGTAGGCAGAACATCCTGTTGCTTCATATTTTCCACTGCCTGTACAGGCATGAACTAAATAAGCCGGTTGTTCCTGTAACTACTGTACATGTGTAGGCATTGGAAGACCAGAACAAAGATGTGCTTATAGTTTGATATGTTTTTTTTTTTCTGTTCTAGCACAAGAAGGAGCTTGTGATGGAATGACTAATTCCTGGAAAATATCCAGAACCAGATGTTGATTGGTAAAACAGTCTTGTGAGACAGTGGAAAAGCATGGCCCTGCAAGAATCACCCTTTCCCAATAGGTTTGTTTCAAGTATCCACACTCTAGGATGGATACTCATCCTGCCTTGTTTTTGGTGTCTCAATCACGTCATTGCTGTTTGCAAGTCTACCACCCTGGAACGAATGCAACGGGAAGAACAGGAATGCTATCTTCATCCCCTCAAAGTTTTCTTTGGTTCGATTTTCTTTTTTATTCTTTTTCTCATTACAGCCCCTCTAGCTTTCTTTGGTTTTCTGCTCTGGGCACCACTTCAGTGGTGCCGCAGGCCGTTTTACTACCACAAAGAAGCATCATCTTTTACAGAAACAAAAATCCATGGCGGTCTCGAACTTGGACACAGGTTATCAATTGGTTTTGCCACAGCCAACCTCTGTTTGTTACCTGAAAGCCTGGCCCGGTTCAACAATCTGAGTCACACTCAACACAGAGCGTCTACTATCGGCCAGCGTATCGTCGAGGGCGTATGTCGCCCCGATATCAAGATTTTTATTGACTCCCCCAGCAGCTGTGGTACACTCAGCCCTTCTGACAGTTTTCTCCCCTCAACTGGCACAAATACCTACGGGGCCACCACACAGACACAATCAACAGGAAATTATCATGTTGAGTCTACCCAAAGACAGTTCAGAGTGGTTCGTGTCCCTTGTGATGACACAGAGGAACCATCATCTGAGCCGCCTTCTCCATGCACCATCTCCAATCAAAATTTCAACCAGACATGCCCATCGAGTCACCGGCGTGCTCCCCGGGTATTGCTTTCACAGGGTGTCCATCTTAAGGATGATGTGCCGTCGGAAGTGTCGTCATTGTTTCCAGCCAATGTTGATATGTTGTGCCTGGAAGAGGTGTTTGATAAAAAAGCGGCTCAGAATCTCGTTCATAAATTAAAGCCAGTGTTTGGGCACATATTGTATGATGTCGGCGTGTACGCCTGCCAGCCGCCCTGTAGATGTACATCTTTCAAGTTCTTCAACAGTGGACTGTTCCTCGCCAGCAGATTCCCTCTGCTGACGGCCCAGTACAAGTGCTTTCCAAATAGCCGTGGGGAAGATGCTCTGGCTGCCAAAGGCCTCTTGTCTGTCAAGGTGACTGGTTTTAAGACCTGCCTTGTTTTTATAATAATGTACTAATAGATATATTGGCTACATTTTAAAAACGTGTTCAAGGTGTTGATCTTTGCAATTTTAGGAACAATATTTCTTGACATGAAAAGAAAAAGTTATACAAAAACCTAAGTTTAAACAGCATACTTGTAGATATTTCATAAATTGAGTCACAATTGTTTTTACTTTTTTTTTCTTGCTGAAAGGTATGTTTTATTTAAAATGTTTAATGACCAAATTTAACTTTGGCAAACAAACAGAAAAAAAATTCTCAGACAAAAAATAATCTGCAAATGTGTACAAAGTTTAAAGGATTTTTTTTTTTTACAATTAATTACCTGAATGCAAAAACTAGAGTTTTAAAATTTAGTTGAAAAAAAAAAACCAAGAAAATATTATTTAATAAATGCATTGAAATTCTCAGGTATTAATTGGGCAGAATAAGAAACAGAAGAAAATGGTCGGCTATTTTAACTGCACACATCTTCATGCACCAGAGGGCAAGTCACTTTTTTTTTTGTTCCTTTTTTTTTTTAGTAAAACTAGATTTTTTTTGCATGATATTGATCAGCACAAGACAAAAATGAAAGGCTTTTTTATGATTTCTTCTGTCTCCTTTGTGCTCTCTAAACAGGTGAAGGTGAAATTCGCTGCAAGCAGTTGGACATGGTCACTGCCTGGATCGCTGATTTTCAGTCCACTAATAAACAACCTGATGAGGAGGTTGTTTTTGATGTCCTTTGCGGTGATTTAAATTTCGATAACTGCTCACCTGGTGTGTCTCTGTCATACAATCACATATTATTGTGTTGTTGTATTCAAACCTAATTAAAGGTCATATTTATATATGTCATTGTGTTTGAGCAGATGACCATCTGGAGCAAAACCACAGTCTCTTTGCGGATTACATTGACCCTTGCAGAGCTGGACCTGGAAAAGAAAAGCCCTGGGTTATCGGTTAGTATCAATTTATTTTTCTACATTAAATTGAAAGCTTTATATCATATATGTGACAAAGATTCATTTTGTTTTTACTCTATGGGACTACTGAAGGTACCCTCTTAGAGCAGCCAACTTTATATGAAGATGATGTAAAAACTCCAGATAGTCTACAAAGGTACGTCTGCTCCAAAGGGTTAAATTTAGTTAACCAAATACTGTGAAATCAGAGTTATTTACTGATTAATAACAAATGTAGCATGACATACGTTGCTGTTTTTGTGGGGTTTTTTTGTTTTTTTTAGAACTTTGGAAAGGGATAACTTGAGGAGGCACTATATCTCGCCTCCTGTGCCAGAAGCAGGGAGTCCTCTTGTGTATCCAGAGACTGGCCAGCCTTGGATTGGACGTAGAATTGATTATATTCTTTACAGAGAAAGCTCCATTTCAAAGCAGTGCCAAACAGTACGTACAGTACATCTCTCTGGTTTCATTTTTTCAGTTCAGCTTTAAAAAATTTATCATAAATATTCATATTAAAACTACAAAATATATTGTTAAGAAACAAAATATTCTTGGTCTTGTAAATTGTGCTAAACAAATATTTTATGACTTTCTTGTTTCCATCCAGAAAATTGAACAAATGACCTTTATAACACACCTGGCTGGCCTCACAGATCACATTCCTGTGGGCTTGAGGTTAAATGTAACCATGGAACCCGATTGTGGTGATGGATGAAAATCATTACATCACTGGAAAGGCAAAACACACACTCTTGATTAAATTTTTAGGCCAATGGGAAAGTTGCTACATGTGGTGGCTGTGGTTTCATGTAAGGCATCCCTCAACTGAAACTGACGTTAATTTGTTTTCTATACCACATATAATGCTTTGAGCTTCAGGTGTACCAGAGACCATCCCTGCTAGTTTCACGGGAGAAATGGGGTGCACCCTGAACAAGTTGCCAGCCTGTTGCAGGGCCATACATAGGACAAACAACCACTTGGATACACTCACATTCCTGGGGGCAATCTTCCAGTAATTAATCGGCTTAACATGCATGTTTTTGGAAAGCAAGAGGATGACAGAGGACCTAGAAGGACCATGGGGAGAACATGCAAAGTCCATACAGAAAGGCCGTTTTTTTTTTTCTCTTTTTGAGCTCTGCCAGGATCCAACCAGTGACCTGAAAACCAGAGGAACACACAGGCTTGGAAGTGGGACTTTTTTTCTGGAAGAATCTATGTTGTCAGGCAGGGATTGTAAACTGCAGCTTTGTCCTTTTGGAATAAAGCTGGTCATTAGTTTACAGACAATAGCCTTCAGTCTTTGGAGCTGCCCTCTGTGGGATCTCCTCATAGCCAGCTGTATGTGCCTTTTTCCTTCATTGTTACAATGAAACGTAAAGCTCCCAAATTGTGAGGGTGCCACCACCCATCACAATGTGTGAAAAAAACATCTCAAGTGGGGTTTCACACCAGTAATGTTGGGAATCATTAGAACCTTCAAGGTTATTTTTTTTTTCATTAAAAAAAAAAAAATCAAACTTTAATTTTTTTAATGCTCCATGTTTGGTGGTCTCAAGCAAACTAATTTGTATTATTTAAGGACTGAATTTTTTTTTAAGATACTGTATTTATTCCTCTGGGATGCTGTCTAAATGACTATGATATTATCCCACTGCTAGGTCAATTCACCCCACCATCGGTCTGTGCATGGATATTTTTTTGCTTGAATCAAACACTATTTTATAATGCACGTAGTCCTGAAAGGAGAGAATAAACATGAGTGTCAGCATTTATTTTATGGTGTCATCACCAGTTGCTGATTGGCTGGCTGTTTTTCCCAGGTCTCACAAATGATCCCTAGTTTGTTTGTACCTAACCTTACCCAGTCTTGCACCACCTATTGCCTTTGCTCGGTTTAATTTTACTCCAGTAAATTGTCAGGTATTGTAGGCATTAGCTGCACGTTGGGGATTGCTCACATTTATTTAGGAGAAAGCAAATCCCAATGCTGCAAGGTCAGACTATTTTCATAGAGTGAAAAAACATGCCAATGTGTCATGCTAACTTGACCTAGTAGCTGTAGTGATTTTTTTTTTTTTTTGGTGGAGGTGATGCCATTATGGCTAGCTTTTGAAGGTTGTGATTTCAAATTTTTGAACAAGTAATGAACATCTATTTCAGGTTAGCGATTATTTGGAATAAATTTTTTGTTACTATTATTATTTTAAGTCTCATGCCCTTTTTTTAATTGAAAAAAAGAAAAAAGAAATGATTCCTGTCAAAACATTTGTGTGTTAGAGTGTAAAGAGGCAAGAGCTTGAGGCAAGAAATAATCCTGCAACTTTCTGGTTCCCGAACATTCACTCCACTACTGAGCTATGCTGCATTATTGAGAGCCAACTGTGCGAAATGGGAATTTCTGCAATTTTTCAACTAGTCTTCAAACTTTGATCATGACTGAACATAGGTGAATGTCTTTAGTTTGTTCAAGAAAAATATTTTTATTACAAAGTTAATGCTGTAAATTGAAATAAATGCTGGATATTTAAGATCATGATATAAATGAAATGTATTTTTAAGAAATTAGCATTTTTACTGGATACATTTTGTATTGTAATGTTGTTTTAAGTGTTATTTTGCTGGGTTTTTTTTTTTTAATCTCAAAATGTTTGTAGAATTTTGAGCTAATGTTTTTGACTCACAAATATTAAAAAAAGTGGTTTAAGGTGGCCACAAAATGAACTGTAATCAAATCCTACTTTGTTTCTGCTGCAAATCAAAAGCAACACAATTGAGATCCTATCACAATAACAATACAACATAAGTAATTTTTTCTTTAAAAAAAGGTTTAGTCATTCATTTTTAATTACTGTATAGTGTTGACCAAAAAGTGGGCAAAAACTATTTAAAGAATTCAGATTTTTGACCAAACAATAAATTGCTTAGAAACCCTTTGTTGAAAAACTACATAAATTACCTGTGCATCACAAACCTAATAGAACATTTTTGAAAGTCTATTAGATAGAAGAAAATAAGGATTGCAATATAAATAGTTGCAGTTAATCGTTTTAGCTTTTACAGAAGATGAACTAATTGTTTGACGGAAAAGTTATTAATCTTTATCCTAAAGCAGTACTGACGGAAGAACAAGAGACTCTGTTTTACTTGCAACAAGGATAACACACCCCAGCAGACTGACCAGAGTGACTACAAGGAAATATGCGTCCTGTCTGCTTTATTTATACAGTTTGGAGAACAGAGACGTGTGTTCTTTCAAGAGTTGTACAGAGGGGAACGAAAAGGGTTACAGACCCCGGCTTACAGATGGCAAAGTAAGTTGAAGGAACGGCAGGGGTGTTCACTCATTCGTCAACTGATAACACTGTTCTACAGCTGCAGGTCACAAACTGGGGTCTGGAAATCCTCAATAAAACACATTGCAAAAGACACTTTTGAATTAAAAAAGATTTATATAAAGATATTCATTTTCTACCTAATATTAATTCTGATACTCTAAATAATATTTTAAATTATATTACAACCTTTGAAATTATTCCCACATCACACTGACATCCTAAACTCTGAGGTCAGTACCACTTATTGCCGCTAGATGGTGGTATCCATACAATTCAAGCAGAAAGCAATCGACAAGTAAGAGAAGGTAAAAGCAAGGACGTGAAGCACTTCCTGTTTGTAGCGCTGTAGCTGTAACCTCACTTTGAGTTCAGTTTATACCATGAATGTATTTCATCAATCTAGAAGACTGTTAAATGTGTGGTGTAGAGGTGGAAACGTTTTAGAAACGACATGTCTTTTCAGAAACGTCAGTTCTAGCAAAGCGCGGTGTCGAATGTTGGATTTAAATCCAGCTTGTTGTAAACAGCTCTGTAATGAAGCAGCTCCACTCACTCACAGATATTACTCTGATAATGGTAAACATGAAAGCATGCTCAGAGAGGAAGCAGGTCAAACGGAAACGGACATCAGACAGAGCGACTCTCTTACTCAAAGTAAGTTTTAGTGAAAATGTACCCACTGAGTTTTAATGTGTACTATTTCATAACAAAATTTCTACCCAAGTGTGGTATCAGCGGGAAATCGACATACGGATCAGTGCGGCGTCCGCAATGATTAGGATACTGTATCAGTCCATTGTTGTGAAGACCGAAAAGCAAAGTACTTGATTTACTAGTAGATCTACGTTCCCACCCTCACCTATGACCACCAGATTTGGGGGGCAAACAAAAGATTGACAACACAGATACAAGCAGCTGAAATGAGCTTCCTCTGCATGATGGCTGGACTCTCACTCAGAGATCTGCCATCCAAGAAGAGCTCCCAGCTCCTCTGGGAGAAGCCTTATGAGGTAATTTGGGCATCTGGTTAGAATGCCTCCCGATCGCCTCACTCGTTTCAGGCGTGCCCCACCGGGAGGAAACCCAAGGGCAGACCCTGGACTCGCTAAAGAGATTATGCCTCACGGCTGTCCGGGAAACGCCTCAGGATCATTAGGTGAGCTGGACGATCCAGCCAGTGTGAGAGAAGCCTGGGCTTCCCGTTCGAGGCTTTTACCACCACAACCCGGCCCTAGATAAGCAGAAGACAATGGAACAGGAACCTAATATCATATTGTAGATTGATAAAAATACAGAAACAAAGAAGACACTAAAAAATGTGTATACACAAATACACAATTAAAAGCTAACTAAACAAAAAGTAGCAAAACAATTTCAGCACATTCTTGCTCTTAGACCCCTCTTCATGGTGAGGAAAATTCCAAAAATAAAACAGCAGTGGGGGAAAAGAAGAAGAAGCCACATGGGGACCCACACAAGACAGATCCCTCTTCCGTGCTGAGCACCAATGTACTGTTTATGAAATATTGGCCAATTCTACTCTACAGCTTTATATTTGAAGAATGAATAGTTGGGCTATTAAATGGGTATTTGAACTTCTCTGTGGTTGCAAACAAGTTATTTTGATTTCTTAAACTGCTAATTTTAAGTTTTGAACGGTCAAATTACACAAATTGTTAAACTACTCTCAATATTCTTGTGGATTTTTTTTCCAGGATCTCCAGAGACTTTCACTCTTGACGTCTTGGTGTCTCTACTGCGTCAGGAAAATGCTGTGGACGTCTGCGTCATCAAAGTACCAGAGCATATCAAATATACTGAGTACTTCATTGTCGTCAGTGGTGTATCACCAAGACATCTTCGTGCAATGGCCCTTTATGCTATAAAAGTGGTAAGAAAAAAAAACTTCACGCTAAAACCTTCATACCAGAAATTCTTTTGTAATTAAACTTCAGTTTAAAAGTGTTTGCTTTTCTTTTAGTACAAGTTTTTAAAGAAAGATGCACATCCAAATGTCAAGATTGAAGGGAAGGATGCAGAAAACTGGATGTGTATTGACTTCGGTAGGTCCACCCTTCCGTTGTCTCATCTGCTTATCTGGAATTGGGAAGTAGCAATTTCTGAGTAAATCTCAAGGACGTTTCTAGGACAGTCCTGAGAAATAGTCCCCTGGTCTCTTCATAATAGGACTGACCTGGAACACTTCAATAGGAATGAATCCCATTGTGCTAGCACAAGGGACAACAGTGCAGCAACCAGATTCTCATCTGTGTGTCCAAGTCCGGCTCTGATTCAAACAAAATTTATAAAAACACTAAACAATATTTGGCTCGATGTACAAGCAATTTGTGGTTCTCATTGAAACTTAATTCTATATCTTCTTTTCTCAGGTAACATGGTTGTTCACTTTATGATGCCAGAAGCTAGAGAAGTGTATGAACTTGAAAAACTTTGGACTCTACGTGCATACGATGAACAACTGAAGAAGATTCCTGCTGAGGTGCTCCCAGAAGATTTTGTATTGGATATTGAGCTCCCAAAGTGACTATTCTTTTTTTAAACGCCATCCAAGCGATTAGAACATTCAACTTTTTCTTTAATGAATTTAAAGGTGGCCATTGGCTGAGCTTTTACCATCTTGAAAGAGAAATTGTTTGTTGACACATTTGAATGAATGCATCAGTGAAATAAAAAAAAAGTAAATATATGCTAGTTTGATCATTTGCATTTGGTTAGTTAATGGTTGAAGTTTCTTTTCTAAAGAAACTGTTTTACAAAGTTTTACAAAGACCTTGTGTAGTTATACAGATAGTGAAAGAAGTTGAAACGGTATAAGGCCAATGTCAGATTAAATGATTCAATATATTCATCATGTGATGGCTTTTTTTCACACATCCAATTGGGAATTATGAGTCTTTACATTTGCATTTCATTCCAATGGAATTTAGTTTCATGTGGTCTAAAACTATTGAACAATAATTCTTGTGCCAAGTTTTAAAAAATTCCTCCCCCTAGTTTTTGTTTCATTATTCAATGCTTCAGGGCTTTTTTTTTAAATGAAAGGAATTTAAAGACTATACGGATTAGAAATATTTTCAGTTTGTATATTTTATAAGGACGGCACGGTGGCCTCTCAGCAAGGAAGTCGGGTTTCGCGTCCCGGTGGGACGAGGGCTGAAAACTACTGGCCTTTCTGTGTGGAGTTTGCATGTTATCCTCTCATACGAGTGGATTTTCTCCGGGTACTCTGGTTTCCTCTCACCCTCCAAAACCATGGATATTAGGTCGATTGGCCTCTACGAAATTGCCCCTAGGATTGAGTGTGTGTGTGGATGTTTGTGGGTGTTTGTCTCCGCAACAGACTGGTCACCTGCTGGGGTGCACCCTGCCTCTTGCCTGTAATCAGCCGGGATAGACTCACCCCAAATGACCCTGCTAGGGTTAAGCGGTTCATAATATAAAAGGATTTTGTAACAATTAAAATTAAATTTTAGAAATGCCTCTTTTTTTTTTAAAAAAAAAGATATATATCAATGCTGCATGTTTATCACAAAAGAAAAGTTTTAAAAAATTGTAATGAAAAGAGTTTAAAAGTTCTGAAAGGAACCAATCTAAGTCCTGCTGTTAAGATTGCAGCTGTGTCTCTACTGGTGTTTGTAGCACTGTTGTGAACTGAACTTGTTTTTTAAAGCTTTTTAACCATTTAGTTGATGACAATGTTGTAAAGTGACAAATCTGTCAAGGAGGAAAAAACAAAACCTTAAAAACTAGAATATGTGTGTAAAATCTGACACAAACATACAATAATATTATTTGCTCTTACATTGGAGAAACAATTCTTTAACTTTCTCAAAAAAAGGATTTGTTGACATGTTGTAATAGGAATTTAAAAAAATAGATTTTTTTTTTAGAAATGGTTTGCTTTAATGTCCAAACTCAAGTATGCACAGTCCTACATTAATGATCGAAAGTGATCATGACACAACATTAATTTTTGACAGTACATTAGCTGAAGAGAAAAAGCAATGAAGCAGAAAAGGCTTTTGTAGGAACTGACAGCCTGCTGACTAAAACTCTAAGAGGTGCGATTAGAATTTAAGCATTTTACAGATGTTCACATTTTTACAACCAAAAGAGAAACATTGAAGAAAGTTTGGTTGGTTTTTTTTTTTAGATATAATTTAATCACAAATAAATATTTAAAAAGTCAAAATGTACCAATTATTCAGGGATTACCGTTGATTCAGTTTATTACAAAACCAAATCTTGGAGTAAATTGTGATGAAGAGAAGATTATTTGTTTCTTTTAAAAAAAATTGCAGATTTTTACAAAATGCATATGTGTGGACATCTAAACCTCTCTTATAAACACTCCTATTTTATTGCATTTTCCTCCACAAATGATGGACAACATAAAATAAACTGATTCTGATCCCATCTCAGTTAGCATTGCATTCTGTGATTGGGCTTGGATGATGGTGCAGGAGGAAAAGAGCATGATATTCAGTGGCTCCTCATTACCCCCTGGTATCCAGCCAGCTGAGAATGAATCATTTATCTCACACAACCTCCAAACAGGGTACTTTGCTTCAAAGCCCACCTGTTTTCCAGACTGACAATTTTCACTCGTAGTCATAGTTAAACAGTGTTTAGCGTTTTGTTCAACTTGTCATCAGTCTGACCTGCGGGAGGTTTGGCACTTGGCTGCCATCTCAGGTTTTTTGTTGATGAGAAAGCTTGTGAGTTTTATTAGACAAAAGACTCAAAGGAGTCTGTGATGTTTCCACCTGGTCCTCATTTGTCAGGAAGGCACCTGCACGTGAATGTAAATTAGACTTTTATTACCGACCATTTCATATGCGTTTTTTTATACTTACGTATAGTTATAAGAACATCTATTCTACCAACAACAACCTGTAAATAAAAAACAAGTTGTTTTTCAGGCTATGTTCAAATTTTGTAATGTCACATGTATGTAGGTTAACCTTTTTCCTTTTATTTGCAAGGACACAAGTTTTTGTGTCGTGGTCACACAGGACACCAGCACCAGTTGTCAAATTTAAGTGGAGTGCTCTTCAGAGAAAATCGTCACAATCAAAGTTGTTTTCCCATTCAGGGAGCAAAAGGAACAGTATGTACTCTTGATCAAACAATAGTGGAAGCTTATGGGTTTTTCTGACCCATAAGCTTGTTTTACTGCTTGTTCTTGTGCAATTTAGCATCTTTTGAACCTGTGCGCTTCCATTTCGTCAATAACGGCATTTTGGTGTTAAAAGTTGCAATTTTGATGTTTTTTTGCAATTCTTGTAGAAACAGAAGATGAAAATGATCTGGAACCGATGATTCAAGTGTAACTGAAGAACTGCGAAAAGGCCATTTCGATCATACATCACGTCTAATTTTTGTTTTTGCTCATATACCACCTGCATGTTGTTCAGTCAACTGTAATGCTGTTTTCCCACAAAGACACGGGGATCCAAACACTTCAAAAACAACTGACCATCTTTAACCATTTAGAGTTACACACCATCAACTTTATTAAAATATGTCCTGCTGGCTGTGAACAGCCTAAACACGTGTACTTTTTGCCATGACAATTTATCTTTCTCCTGTTTTAATACAAAAAATAATAATAAAGGGCTTAGGTTATAACCAGTTACATAGATCTAAGCAAACAGGAATTAAATTAGACAGGGGCTGCTGATCATGACATAAAAAACAAACACTACCAAACCAAATGCTGAGACTTTCCAAGTGTTAATAATGCAATTCAGGATTTCTATTTGTTTAATAGGTTTAATTAAGCAAATGAGCCAATGGATATTTCTCAGGAGTAACTTTAAAGAAAATGAATCTGCTCCCTCCTCCCAGCACAAAACTCTGTATAAAAAGACACACACCAATGTGGTGAAGCAGAGGCATCTTGTAGTTGAGAAAACCAACAACAGCCGTGTATTTTCAGTGTAAGAATATGAGCTATTTTTCACTTTTCATTGAGAAGTAGATGATAGTCACAGAATTAATATTCTTTGTTTTAGCATCAAATAATGAATAATGGAATTAGGGGTGTGATATTGAGCTTCTATTTCCATTGAGTTCCATAGTTGGATATTCATCATTAACTCTTCATTGTGACTTAATTTTTCTTTGATCCAGATCCTCTATTGCTGTGATGTCGCCGGCTGTTCTGGCTTTCTGCCTGCTGGTTTGTATTCATTCAACCATAAATGGATATCCAATGAAGCCTGCCAGTCCCCGGGAAGGAGCACCACCTGAGGAGCTTGCCAAGTATTATTCTGCACTGAGACATTACATCAATCTAATTACAAGACAGAGGTCAGTCTTTGAACTTCTATAAAACTGTTTAATGTATTGAGTGTTTGAATTAAAAGGTAAAAGTTACTTTTTTATGTTTTAACACAGATATGGCAAGAGAAACAGTCCAGACACAATATTTTCAGATGTGCTTTTAAAGGAAAGCCCAGAAACTCTACCCAAGTTTAATCATGCCAGGTAAAAAGAAATATTAAAAAAAAAAACATGTAATGATCAAAGCGTTACATGGTGTATGATTTAAGTTGACATTGCCACAGCTAATGATTGTAATTTACTCAAATTAATCTTTTCACTTCAAATTAGTGGCATTTGAGTTATTTTTAAATGAAAACTGGAAAACATTTTGGTGTATTTAATGCAAATTTGAAAATGTCTGATTTTCTGCATATTTGATTGTAGGTTTAGAGGACAACCTGTGTGGTGATGCTATTGGGTTATGTCTTTCTGATGTTTGTCGAGCCAGCTCTAACTTCTAATCAACACATATGAATGTGTAAATCTGCATGGAATAAACATTGTTTGCTGAAATTCCTCTTGAATGTGCTGTTTGATTGCAGGATAATGTTTTTTTTTAGGAATTGTGTTTAAACCGTGGTCTACTTTAAGTAAAGACTCATTTTGTCATTTACATAGTCATAAAAAAGCTCAAATGGTTTATCTTCTCAGTTTAGTTTATAATTTAAATGTGATTAATAATATCTAATCATTTTTTAAATTATTGTCTGTGTAATATGCTGACATTCACCAAAGGAGTTACAGTGCTCTCTTCTGGTGAATTTCATCATATTCATCTTCAAATATGATAAATATTACATTGAACACCTTTATTACATGTACAATTTTGCAATAGAAAAAAATGAAGTGCCCTTCCCATGATCTAGTATATTCCTCACCTTATAGTGAAACTGTTGCAATCCACTTGTAACCTGACTAAAAAAGATTACCAAGTTAATCCCATCAACTGTTGACCTGGATACATGAAAATAAATTAAGACAGTGATAGAAGCTTTTTTTTTAAAACTAGCACGAGATGCTTAAATAAAGACAAAAACTAAGAAGATTTAATGAATGTGACATTGCTTAAATTCTGCTTGTTGACGTAATTATAAAAGTCAATATTTTAACATTTTATTGTGTATGGTATTTGTTTCTGCATTTTGTTTACCCCAAAAAGTCATTATTAGAAATGGGTTTTAAAGATTTTACAGCAGTTAAAAAAAGTTAAAGAAAATAGTGTGATTAAGATGCCATTGCTAAAAATGTTGTCAATTTTCAGATTTTTATTTAAAAAAAATGTTAGTAATTCCTTCATTTTAAGCAAATCATTTTTATTTGATATATAAATATATTTGATGAAGTTTTCTGAATTTCAAATGATTTTACAAAAGTCCCTCCAAATCTTTTAGGGTATGGGCATCACTGTCATCAAAACAGACACTTAGGGAACATATCTCTCTCTGTGGAATCAGAAGTACTTTATTGACCCCACATGTGGGAAATTTGTCTGTTACAGCAAAGCAGTGACCATGAAGTAAGAAATAGTAGGTACACACACAAAATGAATAATAAAAAAATAAAATAGAAGGAGTAATGCAAAGAATGTGAAAGTAAAGAATAATAAAGGTCGCTCATGTCCACTGTGGTATAATATTGTACTTATCAAATATTTTCTATATTGAAATATTTCATTGTAATCACACAAGTGCTCCTTGGGATGATGAATAAAAGAGATCCAATGATTATTCTCAACATGGTATTGAAAATGAAGAATTCCTGACTGTCTGTGAGAACATTTGGAAATAAGATGAGCAACATACTTAATGTGCAATGAATAAATACAGTTTTTATTTCAATTAAACAGAAATTAAAGTTTGTTTTCATCTTCTGAACCGTCCATCTCTTATGAGGTTGCGGGAGGTGCCGGAGCATATCGCAGTTGATTTAAGGCAAGAAGCAGGGTACACCCCGAACAGGTCGCCAGTGTGTCGTAGGGCCACACACACACACTCGTTTCTAGGGGCAATTTTGTAGTGGCCTATCAACCTTAAACATATGTAGGGAGGGAGGAACTCTATGCATACATAGGGAGGACATGCAAACGCCACACAGAAAGTCCAGTGGTTCAAGCAGAATCTAAAGCAATACCAAATTATAACAGCATATTAAAATGACATAATGCAATAGTCCTAGGTAAAAGGTCTGGACATAAAATTGATTTGTAAGGCAATTTATAATAATCTCATTGCTTCAGTAATAAACAATTTATTGAATTGCTCCTTCAAACAGGTGGAAGAATCATAAAATAAAATGATAATTAAACTGGCATGATGGATCAATCATTTTCAGATCTTCTAAACATGACTACATCTTTAAAATTGAGAAGTATTGAATAGAAAAAGAGCAACACATGTGATCATCACTACTCGTTTTTTGAACCTGATCCAGATCTTCTTGGAAGAAATGTGAGATGTTGTAATAGTACAGTAAGTAACGTGTAAAGCTGTGAGCAGCTCACAGTGAGCTACATGGGGGTAGATAGAATTTGGACGTCTGGCTGACATCAGTCTGTGAGGAAGAGGAGCTCAGAGGAAGAAAAGGGCGCAGACAGTCATTTCATTGGAAATACGTTTTGGAATTTACGACTAAAACCATCAAAGATTAAAGAATTATGACGATCTGAAATGATACCAGACATGGGAGGACACTGATTTCTTTCAGCAGGTAAATGATCATTGATACTTTGTAATGTAGCTTTGATGGTCTCATGGTGGGACCATACCCACTGAACAGCTAATGTTTAGCTTTTTACCAGCTAGCTCTACTTATTCTTATTTAGATCACCGTGACAAAACACCGTATTAACGAGCACTTATGCGGGTTTAGTTGATTTAATTTCTCGGCTTATAATAAAAACTGATTAAAGGATATTATGCCAATGACCCATTTTTATTTTAACAACAGAGTCGCTACCAGTTTATTAGCATCGCTAACTTGTTTGCATGTGCGCTTACAAATTGATTCGGGATCTTTTAAATGTTTTTTTTAAAAAAAACAAAAAACGACTTGAATTTCAGTCAGTTAGCCTGACTTAAACTGTGATCTTCTAGATCTGCATTAATAATAAAATGAGTATTTGTAGCGGTTTAGCGTGCCCTGGTTATCTTTAGCCAAACACATTGAGGATGAGTACACGTGCGTGTAGCATGACAGAGGAATCAAATCACTGCAGTGTTTCCTGAAGCGTCCCACTTCTCTCTGTTCACTTACATTTTCAGAACATCTGCAATGTGATCTTTTTTTTTTTAAGAAAACGTTTAAGAACGTATTCATATCGATTCTATTCTACTTATTCTGTCCCACACTGCCAACTTGTTACGTAATAGTTAGAAGATATTTATAAATTATTTTTTGTTGTTTCAATATTATTCTAATCTGTCTTAAATATTTAAGTCCATGCTTATAAATAACTGTACTGGATAAAAAAAATATGTTAAGAAGTTGTATCTTGTCTTGATACAAATGTCTGTTTATGTAACTGTGTTTATTTTACATCATGTAAATAAAATTGTGTTTATGGTTAAATTGGATTTTTAAGTGTTGAGGAAGACGAGTGGCTATAATGGTAGCAATCAATGGGGATCGATTTGAACTTATAAGTAAATAAACAAATATTAATAAACTGTGGACTCAGTGGAACAATAACTTGGGCCACAACATGTAAATTACTACAAACCTTTTGGTGAGGACTACGTATTTTTATTGGTTGGAGATGCAAAGCCAGAAGGAGACAAAAACAAACAATCTGTGGTATTCACAATAGAGTTTCTGAGCTGTCAGTGCTAGAAGATTTTTATACAAGCTTTAAACTTTTCTATTAAAGGTGTCAACCCTTAAAACCTCATTTAAATCTATTTTTTTGTCTGGAAAATAGTTTATTCTCTTTAAAAATAAAATGCTGTAGGCTTTTAAAAAGTAAGGTTAAATCAGTAAGTTGGAGGGCTGCATGGTGGCACAGGGTCAGGATCCGTGTCCCACCATGAAGGCAAGGCTTGAAACACTGGCCTTTCTGTGTGGAGTTTGCATATTTACCCCTTGTATGCATAGGTGTACTCCGGTTTCCTCCCACTCTCCAAAAGCATGCATGTTAGATTGATTAGCCACTGTGAAATTGCCCCAAGGAATGAGTGCCCCTGCAACCTGTTCGGGGTGTATCCTGCCTTTTGCCAGAAGTCAGCCAGGATACGTATCAGCAACCCCTGAGAACCCAATAGGGACAAACGGTTCCGAATACGAAACAAAACAATTAGTTAGAAATGTTAAGCTCCTTGCCAAAAAAGGAAGAAGTGATCATTTTAGATAATAGGTTCACTAGTACACAATTTATGAACAATTGGAGAGTTTCTGGTTTTAGCAGTATGTCTTTGTCATCATGATGTTGCTTTTTTATTTGACACCACATAGATGTTCATAGATATTCATGTTGCATTGCTGGTGTAACTGGGTGTTGGTTGTGGTTGCATGATTTTTTTTTATGATGGGTTGGGTTTATCGTTTTGCTTGTTGTTGGAGCTTGTTTATATGAAAAGCATTGATTGTGTGTGACCAATAGAGCCTTCAGTCTGATTAGGTGTCATTCAGCTTTTATTTTTCATTTATACATTTTTCATGCAACTATATCTACTGTTTATACACACAAATGTGAATGTGTTTTGTTCATTTTGTCATTTATTTTCTGTTTTATTTCAACTACATAATCAACTGCACACTCTACAAAATGTGTTTGCTTTATTGTAAGACTCAGTTCTACTGTATGGCATTGCACAGTACGTTGTGGTGACTTGAGTTACTCTCCTGCATTCTCCAGCTCTCCGGTTGCTCTGCTTTCTGTAAGCAGCCTGTAGAGTGACTTTTGACCGTGTTTAGAGAGTTTCATCACCCTGAACTGAGGAATAATAAACATGACTGTGGCCATTGAAAAATGTGGCACAGGTAAGCCATCACAGACTGAGTCCCAGAAACATTTAATCCATTTCTTATTTAAGTATTGACACAAACTATTAAGTTTTATGTGTCATATTTGACATCCTGACATGCTGTTTGTGGACATATCTTTCTTGCAGAATAACAACATTGGAAGAGTGACTTGGCACCAGTTTGTGCAATCTTTTTCTTAACAAAAGATTAGGATTTACTTCTAATACACTAGTAATAATCATTGGTTCTCTTTGTTTTAGTCAAATAGTTTCTCTTCACAATAAATTTCCAAAAAAGTAGCCTCTTTTGTGGGAGGAATAAAAAAAATCAATTCTTATTATGATTTATTGTAAAAGCAGTAAAATATTGCCATCTTTGACAGTGATGCTAATTTGCTTAACAAATTCTCTGTGGCTTTCGAGCTTGGTGCTGAAATGTGTGTAATTTTTTATGTTGTAAATTAGCTCATTGCTTCACTTTACACTTGTTGGTCTTGCGTAAAATCTTCCATTGCAAGAAAGTTTTCTCCCCATTACGGATTCAGCTGTCAGTACTTTTGTAACTTTTGTACTTTTATATTGTAAAAAAAAAATCTTTAAATGATAGTGGTATTGCTAAAAGATTTTTTTCTTTTGACGATTGTCTATGGCAAGAATTATTAAAAAAAGTTCAAATTTCTTTTCAAATGTATGTATATATTTTTTTCCAGCCATGCAGCAGGTACTGGACAACCTTAAAGAGCTGCCATCGGGTGCAGGAGCCAAAGATATCGACCTCATTTTCCTCCGAGGCATCATGGAGAGCCCCATCGTTCGCTCCCTTGCAAAGGTATTAAAATACATATGGTGACCACTGCTGTGTGCTTTCACGACTCAGGCGCATGCATGGCAAATCCTAATTTAATTCACCGACCTAACTTTACTTTAGTGGAGGAATGTTTAAAATGTCACTTTAATTATGTTGTACAACAGGTTACTAGCCGTTTTGTCAGACAGATAACTAGTGCTTATTCCAACGGTCTGTGGCTGTCTGAAAGGAAAGCCTTTTTCACGAAAACATGTTTACAATCACTCTGCATGAAACGATAGGATATCACGACTTGGCACACTTATCTATTCTTCAAGTTTAAACATTTGTAGGACTTATGTTGGATTCCTGCTGTGAATCAGTTTGTGTGTGGAGTAAAACTGTCTTTTTCCTGATTCAATAATACAGAGTATCACAACATTTTAAGGTTATATGGAGGGAAATTTTGAAAAATTCTTTTTGGTTGTAAAATGTTTGTAAAAGATGACTAGTATTGGTTGCAAATGTTTGGCTATGGAACTATACAAGAAAATCACATTTTTAGTGAGAGTTCTTTATGTAGAAATGCTGTGTTTAGAAATAGAATGTTTTCTACGAAATCTGTCACCAAGGCAGGCAAGTTCTGACATGATTACTAAAAAATAGATTCAAGCTTTCCATATATTTTTCTCACACTAAAACCTTACAATATGCCTTTGAAAACATGTAGAAATCACCATCATAACCACCATTCAAATAGATAATGCTCCAATTCCTTTTTCAATGCTATACCACTTAAACATTTAAAAATAAGTTGATAAAATTAATGGTTTTCAGAAATAAATGACAATTTCTGTAGTAAAATGTTTTTAGTTATGTTAACCTTTTTTAAATCGCATTTTTGAAAAATTGCAAAATTTGATATCGAAAGTTTGGCCCGGAATTAACTCTGATTTAGCATAATGTAAAATTAAATTTTAAAATAACGAACAAGTCGTAACTAAAAGAGCAGCCAAAAGTTAGTTAATGCATAGCAAACAAAAAAGTAAAGTATAATAAACTAAAAAAACTAAACCATCTAAACCTCGCAATTTAGCCGAAGTGTTACTGGTTAAAGTACTTATTTTAAAAGACAAACACGCACGGAGTAACTATAAACCAAGTTGGATGGAGAGCATGAATGAGAGAAAACAAGTTAACAGTTTTGGATAATCTAAAAAAAAACCAAAAAACCCAAACATACAAATCATCAATTGCCACAGTAAAAAAAACAACCGTTCGTATCAAGAAATGATAAATACCTTTATATTAATGTTGTATCGAGCACATACCAGGTGCTTTCAAAGTGACCTGAAGATTCCTCCACGTGACGCTCCCGAGCGATCGTGTAGAAAATAATACCCTTTGTAGTGCGCACACGCAGAACGTTTATGTCAAATTACATCGCTTGTATGATTTTCTGGTAAGGAATGAGAATCTGGCATAACACCATCTACACAGCCTACAGTCCCGATTTATTGTTGCTAGGTGGGAGGTGTTGGGTTATCGCGCTAAGGACATCAAATTATTGTATTTTGCAGAAAAAAAGTCGTGAACCTGTTATAACCAAAATGACACCGCGTCAATTCATGAGGTTCAGTCACACTCTTGTTTAAATAACAGCTTTTACATGCACTCGCAAAGCAGTGGGAGTGACACAAGAGTTTACGAAAAAGAACCAAATAATCAATCAGTAGAGAAAGACTTGAAGTGAGAACGATCCCCACCTACTGGATGGAAGTTACTGGATGGCAGCATGGCTAGAGCTCACAGCCAATCATTTATTTAAGTTTGACGTAACGTTATCGGCGCGAAGTATTCAGGGTTCGTAAAAAAAACAAAAACAAAATGGACAAACCGTCGCGGTAGATAAATAAACCTAGCACAACTACACTATCAAGAAACGTTCAAATAATCGTATTTTGTGCATTTTTTTTTTATTTTTCATCGTACCGAGGACAAAAATATTGTACAGATACGATAATTATCATATAACTGGCAATTGCACGGCGTGCGCAGCTTAAAAACGTTCGCCAATCAACGCGACCCAGAAGTTGAAGGTTGAGTTGCGCCAACTTCACGCCCGAAGACACGCTCCCGTAACTAAGCGACTAAACAACCACATTGCACGAGATAAAAACAACAATGGTAATGTTGTAACGTTTTATGTGAGTCTCTTAAAAACGTAACCTTTAAAATCCTAGCTAACACACACCAGTTGCATTTGCACAAGAACATTCTGCTATACATTTAGTTTGTTTATAGTATAAATAAAGTATCTCAGAAGTGTAACTAACTCAGCCTGTTTTTTACTTCTATGGGTGTATTTGGGTTCAGGCTCATGAACGTCTTGAGGAAGTAAAGTTACACGCTGTACGGGACGATAATATCCAGTTAGTGGCGGAGATACTGGATTCTCTCAATGAGCTGCCGAAAAAGGATGCTCCAGCTGACGAGCTGGCGAGAATCCTTCAGGAGCCCCATTTCAAGGTAAATAAGAACTCTGCGGATCCATAACCAGACTGCTACAAGCTTATGTGGTACATACATGGACAAACCTGAGTGAATTTTAGAGATCTACAAACTTAACGTGCCAACTCTGAAGGGGGATGCATACTTCAGTAGTAAAATTGGCCGTCTTTGGACAATAGTTGTTGGTTTGATTCCCACTGAGCTCATGCCTAAGTGTCCATGGAGAAGACACCCATCCCCCAGTTTCTCCCATGTTTCATTCACCGCTGCCTGCTGCAATGCAATGAAGCAAAAATAATTTGCCCATGACAAATTAATAAAGTATTATTATTATTATTATTTTGTCAACCTGTTCAGTATCAATTTCCTTCTGAATATAATCAGCTCCACAGCATCAGAAGGTGGAGCTAACTTTCTTTAGAACAGGCTCGGTCATGTGAGTAAAGCCATGAGAGAAGGCTGTTCTACTGTTTCAGGAAATCTTTACATTTGCTGATGTAAGTTGTGTGTCTTAGTATGATGTTGGCTTCAGTTTGTATCTTACGGGGTAAGAAATATATTCATTTTAATTTTTCTCAGTCGCTGGCTGAATTCATACTGAAAACATTTGTTTTCTTTCATTATTGAAAAGGATTCTATCAAATGAAAGTTCTTGTGTTGATTTTTTAATTATTTTAATTTAGCAAAAGTCATTGTTTCTAGTAACCTTTACATAATGTGTGAAGACTGAACCAGCTCTTTCTTTCCTCCTGTCTCAGTCTTTAATAGAGGCTCATGACAAAGTGGCTTCGAAGTGCTATGAAATGCCCAACGTAATGGCTAACAGCAATTGCACCTTGTCAAGTCCGCTCATCCCAGCTGATGCTGTCAGAATGATCGGCATCCAGAAGAAAGCTGGAGAGCCGCTGGTGAGTGAGTCAGACTGTTTATAACTTACTGAACAGAGGAAAACTTCAACTCTCCTTGACGGCTGTAAAATCACCATCTGTCCGAAGCCAGTAACACGCTAAATTAACTGGAACTGCTTCTCCTGATTTACGAACTGTAGATGTGTAATCACTTGCACTCCTATTTTAGGGTGTGACGTTTCGTGTGGTGAAAGGCGAGATGGTGATCGCTCGGATCCTGCACGGCAGCTCGATAGATAGGCAGGGGATGCTGCACACGGGGGATGTAATCTGTGAGGTGAATGGCCGCGAGGTCGGCAGCAACCCTCATGAACTTCAGGAGCTGCTGAAAGCATTCAGTGGAAGCATCACGCTAAAGGTTTTACCGAGCTACAAAGATACGCCAGCACCACCACAGGTTAGGACACAGACGACATTTAATCTTTCTGTCAGTTTACTCTCAAACCACAATTTTTCTCTTTAGACTGACAGCCATCAGCTACAAGCTATTTTATAAACTTGTTCAGCAGCTACATGAGATTCATAATAAATATGTGTTAGATTTTGTGCATGGTTGATCACAAAACGCAAGGTTGAAAACTGAGTCCAGGAGGCGCTATTAATAACAATCCCCCTCCTCACAAACTAGGACATACACCACTCTTTTCACCAGTGTATGCCTCTCTTGGCCGTACTGTAACAGGCACGCACAGCAGCTGACACCAGGGAGTACTATGTGAGGTTATGTCAGACGGCAACCTTTGTGTCACCAGGGACCAAGTGTTCTCTTTGTTCTACTTTTTAATTCATTACTTTTTGGAGGAGAACTGTTTTTCATAGCTCCTAGTTATCTGTTTCACCCGCTTTTTTAATTCTGCCATTCCTCGTAAAGCATACACACCAACAAATCAAACTAAAAAGATGGAAAAAAAAATATTTAGTGGAACGTAAAAACAAATGGAAAAAGTTAAGGAAAAGTAATTTTTTTAAACTTTTGGGTCATATCAGGAAAGATTTCAGCCTAGATGTGTTAAGAAACATTGGTATGGCAGATATAATCTCTACATAACCTTGAAATAAAGACCACTACTACCTACATCTTATATTCTTTTTGAGTTTTCTCAAACCTGTAAAAGTCACTTTGATACGTTATGTTAAATTACCTTCTCAATCACTTTTTCACTCGACTGTACCATTCATCTTGTGAAATCAGAACAAGTTTATAGATATATCGCTGCTGGCGTTTAACACAGCGCTGCCGGGTTAAACGTTCCTGTAGTTTCATGCTTTTAAAAACTTGTGAAAACTTGTCATGGCCTCAGGACTCTGCATGTGAACTTAGACCGTTACACAGATTTCTAATGTACGGGGGTAGTTGGAACGAGTTTGTAAGTTGATGACATGCACAGTTTTATTGTCGACACGATTCCTCCCCAGCATAAGACTAAAAATGTAGAAAATGCAAAGCTTTCCCAAAGTTCAGGATTGTTCAGTCTTTCTTTGAAATGTACAAATTTTTCATTCTAAATCTTACAATTTCTCTGTTTTTTGTATTTTGGAGCGGCTGTTTTTTTGTGGGTTTTAGTAATTTTAGGACAAAATGCAAGAAAATATTCTCATCATTCTGCTTATCATAATGCTGGACAGGACAACATATAAAAAAAGGAAGAAAACATCATTCAGTTTTTTTTAAATAAGTAAAGCTCTTGAAATGTTTAAATGAATCCTTTTGAGCTATTTTTGCTGAGCAATTAGAGCATGCAGTCGTGACAGCTTATGTCTGACAAGAAATTTATGGGAATGAGTAATGTTTTAACTATTATATCAAGTACTTTAATACAGTAGTATAGAAAAAGACACCATGCCTCACTCAATCTGAACCTCAAAGTAAAACAAAAACTGTTGCCTTTTGAACCTTTTAATATTTCAGTTTGTTGAAGTATGTGGGTTTTGAGTTGCGTGGGTTAAGAAAAATAACAACTTGCAGATATAAACAGGGAATGACTTACACAGCAACATTTGAAACACAGTTTGTTGGAGTATAAAAAGCAATTTCAATATTTAAATTTGTCTTTTGTTCATACTTTACTACATATCGTAGATTGTGTACTTTTTTCATTACAAACCATCCCAGCAGGTTTTTCTGAAGCCGTTCTTCAACTACAACCCTGCGACAGATAACTTGATCCCCTGTAAAGAGGCGGGCCTGGCCTTTACCAAAGGAGAAATACTTCATGTAGTCAACAAGGAGGACCCCAACTGGTGGCAGGTGAGTTGGAAATATTATCTCATTTTAACTAGAAGATATTTTCCGTTCCAACGTCTTCCGCTAATCCGGGGCTGGGTTGCGCGGGCAACAGCCTCAGACGGAAAGCCCAGGCTTCTCTCACCCTGGCTGCATCCTCCAGTTCACCCAGGAGGATCCTGAGATGTTCCCCGGCCAGCTGTGAGACATAGTCTATCCAGGAGTTGCGGGGTCTGCTTCTGGGTCTCCTCCCAAAACACCCCACCAGCAAGACACTCTGGAGGCATCCTAATCAGATGCTCGAACCACCCCATCTGGTTTCTCTCAACTCAGAGGAGCAGCAGCTTTACTCCGAGCTCCTCCTGGATGGCTGAGCTCCTTACCCTGTCTCTGAGTGAGAGCCCAGCCACTCTACGGAGGAAGCTCAAGCTAGAAGATATTTTATGGACACATATTCTTTTTCTGTTTGAGAAATATTTAACTTTGATCGGTCTGGTTTTTTCAAAGGCATGTAAAGTAAATGGTGGCATGACAGGTCTCATACCAAGTCAGTTTTTGGAGGAGAAAAGGAAAGCTTTTGTAAGAAGAGACTGGGACAATGCTGGTACCGGTCAGTATGTAGAGCATTTTCTCTTATTATAGTAGTCATTCCTTCTTAGCTTTAGCAGTGCTTGTGGTGTTGACCCTTTAATTCTCCACCAGGAATGCTCTGTGGAACTCTAACTTCAAAGAAAAAGAAGATAAAAAGGATGTACCTCACTTCTAAGAACATAGGTTTGTGCAATGAAGGATTATTATTTTGGTCTTCTTTTTAATCTAGTCTAACATTTTAGTGTCTTTATTCTGTGCAGATTTTGACCGGTATGAACTACAAATTTACGAGGAAGTGGCCAGGATGCCACCATTTCAGAGGAAAACGCTGATTTTGATTGGAGCACAAGGAGTTGGGAGACGGAGCCTAAAAAACAGGCTCATTGTTATGAATCCTCTGAGATACGGAACAACTGTCCCTTGTGAGTGTGTAGGAGACAAACAATAGATGTCTGCTCTTTGGTTAATGCTAGGGATTACGTAAACAATTGCCTGATATGTGGAGTTTTTTTATTTTTTTGCTCGCAGTTACATCACGTCATCCCAGAGAGGAGGAGAAAGACGGACAAAACTACTGTTTTGTGACACGTGAAGAAATGGAGCGGGACATCAAAGATAGCCGATACCTGGAGCACGGCGAATACGACGGGAACCTCTATGGTACCAAGATAGACTCTATCCATGAAGTTGTAAAAGCTAACCGCACGTGCATTCTGGATGTCAACCCTCAGGTAGAAAGAAACAGGAAGTCTGCTATTTGAGGTGTTACATCATAGCATTTTAGATGTGACAGTATGTTTTATGTGCAGGCCCTGAAAGTGTTGAAGACTGCTGAATTCATGCCATTCGTGGTGTTTATTGCTGCTCCTGAACTGGACACCCTTAGAGAAATGCACAAAGCTGTGGTGGATGCTGGCCTCACGACCAAGTTACTCACAGTAAGAAGATTTTGGGCTCTTTGTGAGCAGAGATTGATATTTTTTGCATTCCATTAATTGGCTGATTTTCTTTTTTTTTTACAGGAAACAGATTTAAAGAAGACTGTGGATGAGAGTGCAAAGATTCGCCGGAACTACAACCACTACTTTGATCTAACTATTGTTAACAACAATCTGGATAAGGCTTTCGACAAGCTGCAGGATGCTGTAGAGCGGCTGTTTGAGGAGCCACAGTGGGTACCTGTCAGCTGGGTCTACTAAGACCCCACCCTTCTCAGACAGACGCAGCTGTTTGGAACAAAATAATTCTTTTATGATGACAAACAATGTGTGGGGCATCAATAATGAGTAATTTGGGTCCGAAAGCAACCCAGTATCAGTCACCTTAATCTGAATAACCAGATTTCTTACTTGCAAGCTATGCAACTAACCCACAAGAAGTGTACTTATTTATTGGCAAAGACTTTTATAAGTGTATTTTCTTTTTAGGTGGTTTGGGAACGGATATACATTAATTAATGTGTTAATTTTAATCAAATTATTTTGTCATGTCGAGTAATTTGACATTTGTAAGATAGTAAATATTTATTCTGCAAAGATGAGAGGGCTTTGTCATTTTATGATACCTCAGTGTTAACAGTTTACATGTGTCTTCATCATCTCATGTTGTCACTGCAAACATTTTGTAGTATTTGTGTATGTTTTACACAGAAATGTCACTTTTAAGATTGTTCAGTTGATTTTTTATGTGGTCTCGCAGCAAGAAGGTCGGGGTTCGAGTCTCGGGTTGTAAAGGCTTGAAACACTAGCCTTTCTGTGTGGAGTTTGCATTTCTCCACGTCTATGCGTGGGTTTCTTTTGGGTACTCCGATTTCTTTCCACCCTCCAAAAACATGCATGTTAGGTTGATTGGCCACTATCAAATTGTCCCTAGGAACGAGTGTGTTTGTGGATAGTTGTGTATGTGTATCCCTGACAGACTGGCGACATGTGCAGGGTGCAATCTGCCTCTTGCCTGAAATCTACCGGGATAGGTTCCGGCATCCCTCCCTGCAACCCTCACAGTCTCTTACAGGGGACTCTGCTCCTATACGTATTTTCAGCCTTCATGGAGATAAAATGTCTTTGCAGTCTCCAAATGATGGTGCATAGGAAGACAAGCAATACTGTAGTGTTTACCCAATATTTCTTTTCGCTTGAACACAAAATGTGTTCCTTTTGGTAATAATTTGTCAAATTTACAAAATATATGCAACTGTTTGACTGTTGGTTACATTGGTGCTGTGATTCTGTTACAAATATTTCCACAGGATTTTAAAACAGGATAGTGCATCTCAGTGAACCATCCCTTTTGATGTGATACTACTACATGTAATGATTTTAAATTAAATTCATATTTACTTATTAAAAGTATATTTTAAATGTTTTCAGGTAAGATTTATTTTCAGATGTCAAATAAATAACTTGTGTTTCCTAATGATTGGTTTTGGCTTTTAATTTTAAATAACCAACCACTAATCTGTACTAAGGGGTAACAAAATTGATCAGAATCAAGATCAAGAAAACAGTATTACAACGATATTTCTTATTTTGCTGCAGTGCCAGAAATTTAGAGCAGACATTTTTCCCTTTTGTTTGGTTGCAAAGCAATCAAGATCTCAAGTCGTTCACAAGTTTTTGGTCAGAACAAAAAAAAAAAAAAAGAGATAGAATAAACTGTTACAGAAAATTTTAGACTTTTACCAATTAAATTTGTTTTGACAAAATATTTTTAAAAATTTAAGTTTTTTTACATAAAAAAAAAAGTCAGGAACAAATTTATTACATGTTGGGTATTTTACATATTTTATAATATTGATATTGATCAATATTGGGTTACAACATTGAAAGGTCAATCTCCCATTATTTTCTTAAGTTTAAGCAAATCCTATTACATCAGATTGAGCCTGTATTAACCCATTCATTTAATCTTTATGCTTAAAGGGAATCTCCAATCTTCATCTCAAGCACAGTTAGTCAGAGAGGCAAGACTTCTGATTGCAATGCACAAGATCAGTGGTGAATTTCCAGCTGGATGCTTAATGTCAGTCCGCAGAACATTTCCAACCTTCCTCAGCGATACGTTAGATAATAAAAACAGGCGTTCAGCGGTTTTGTGGATGTCCTCTGTCAGTCCTTCCTTACTCAGGGGTATCTCCTTGTTTCCTGTAACACACTGCACCTGAAAAAAAAAGAGAAATCAGCTGGCAGAATGTCTAATTCATAATTAATATAATGCAATGTGAAATTGCTAATAGGTTTGAACAAAAAACAAATTTCTCTAACCAGCTGTTCTAGTGTTTGTAAAGTCGTGGGGTTACAGCAGAGTTTCAAGATTTCCAGACAATCTTGTGGCATTTCTGAAAAGCAAGACATAAAAATAGATGATTAACCAACAAAAGCTGAAGAACTGCAGAAAAACATTCAGGTATTTCGGAAAGCTTACAGGAAGTGTAAGCTTTCCAAAGAGTGCACATTTCCTTTCCATCCAAAGCACTTATAATGAGATGTAAAGCTGTGATGATTGGTGTGGAATTGCCCTCCTCTGATGGTATCACAAGTTGCAGAATTCTTTGGATGCTTTCAGGAGTATCCGTCAATCTAACATCTCCCAGACTGGATCCCAGATACTTCTGTTCCAGCTGACACAGAAAGAGAGACACATACCCTTCTGTGCCGAAGTGATTTTATTTTACCTGGCAAGGTCATACCTGTGTCCCACTTACCTCGTTCTGAAGTGCAGTGATGGATTCTGGGTGCTGCAGAAGTTCTGTGATTTCCTTCAGGAGAGAGGATTTGACGGAAGCAGGAAGGCTTGCAAGTACCTGGAAACTGTCTTTATGATGCTCCAGCTCTAGGGTTAGAAAAATACAACAAATATCAGAATTTTTTTATTCACTTTTTCAAATATAACGTAGATAAAGTGTAAATTTAAGGAGGAAAAAACATTAAATTGAATGCTATCATATGCGTGATCAAGGAATAATTTACCATGTTCAATGTGGCCAAATTCAGAGGGTGGTCCAGATGTTCCTGTGACACCGACGAGCCTCCTTTCTGAAGGACCATCTACTTCAAAACCACCTTTGGTGTCTGACATCAGGCACAGTGCTAAGAAATAAAACCCAGTGTATGAGTTTTAACTTAATTTAAAAGCAAAAAAGTTGAATCAGTTATATAAATCATGATCTCTCACTAAATTGTCCATCCTGTTTGACCTCCAGCTCGATAAGACCATATGCCAAAGTAGTATCAGAAGGAATTTCCATGGTAATGTTACTGTCTTTATTTAAGCTCCCATTTTCTTTCATTGATATCTGAAAAAAAACACAGGAATCAGTGCAGTCATAAAAACATAAAAATACAACCAACCTCATTCATTTATGAGGGCATTTGAGTTAAACTGGCAAATTTTAATTCAACCTTCTCTTGATGTGTCTGGGACGCTGTCAAATGTAACAAAATTTACTTACAGAAAACACAAAATATCTTACAAAGATTTAACAGATTTATTGTAAACTTATTAACAAAGAGGAAACATGCATTCAAGACCAGAGCAAATTTCTTCCGCATGCCAAACTGCCACACCTTTCACTTCTTCCTGATATGTGATCACTATATTTCGTTACCCTGACTAAAACCTATCGACAATTTCAAAGTCGCATTAAGTTTTTTAATTCATTTGAGAATATTGGAACACTGGGTCAAAACTTTCTGTTGAACATCAAACACAATTTAAGGTGAAATATTTTATTCTACTTTGGATTAAAACTAGAAAAGAAAATGAAATGCAAAGTTGTTGTCTTCTTGGTTAACTGTCTAAAAATTAAATGATGATTACATTGTAGTTGATAAAACATGGAGCTGCGACGCTTTTATAAAGTAAACAATTTAGGGGCATATGTTTATGGACGAACTTCTCAGTGTTAATGTAACATATATAATATTTTACCTTAAGTTTTTTTGGGCCGCAGGAGGTCAGGCTACCTCCGAGCTGTCCACTTTTCTGAACCTCCTCTACCACCGAACATGGCTGGGTTGTTATAATGCACTCCTTCACAATCCCTAACACCTGTTTGTGCTTTTCCTTGGTCTGCTGGATCAGACAGTGGGACATGTCCAAAACCCTGAAAGTGATAATAAGATAGGGCATAGGTGTCAGAAATAAGATTTCATTGAATATAATTCAAAGCAGTCATGTTACTTTAAACTTAGCACAAATGTCATTTAATCTTTTGAACCGAAGATCCCTAATGGATCGTGGGGGGTGCCAGAGCCTATCCCAGCTGATTTCAGGTGAGAGGCAGGATATACCCCGAACATGTCGTCAGTCTGTTGTAGGGCCACATAGATTATTATTCACACACGGATCCATTCCTAGGTGGCATTTTGTAGCAGCTAATTAACTTAACATGCATGTTTTTAGAGGGTGGGAGGAATCCGGAGTACCTGGAGAAAACCTATGCATACATGGGAGAACATGCAAACTCCATACAGAAAGACCAATGTTTCAAGCCTTGCCCCCCACTCCCGGACTTGAACCCCACTGTTGTTGCTGTGATGCCACCATGCAGCCCATCTTAGCACAATTATCACATAAAAAATTCCACTAAATTCACAACAACTCTTAGTTCCTTTAAAAATCCAATTAAATTTCCTTTACAGCGTAAAATGTTATAGTTGGACATAAATCCCTCCTGCAGCTTTACAAACACATTTACAATGTAGTAACACATGATCTATTCTGTCAGAGGCTGTACATAAGTGAAACTAACCTGTTTTTACAGTCTTGCAGCAACTTTTGAACATCCACTTCTTCTTTCTTCAAGCTGTTAAATGAAGACTGAAGTTTGGAGGAGTCTTTTCCCTGGACATTGAGATTGGCTTGAGATAAACTTGCATCCACACCTCCTTGGGAGTTATCCCCAAATGTCCCAGTGTATTTGATGAAATCAGACTCTGTCACAACTTGGAGAAATAAGATATTAAATGATAAATCTGCAGATGATTCACTGAGATAAGAGCAATCACTTGTGGAAATAACTTGAAATATTTACCTGGTTTTATAGGTGTGTCTCCTGTTAAAATATTATTTAGGTTGAAATCAGTTGGACGATATTTGGGTTTCTGCCAAAACCAGAAACGCTTGCGCTTCACTACTACAGTCAGAGGACTGATCGTGTCATTCAGACTGGACACTGGGATTAGATATCCATCACTATCCACCTCTTCCACAAAGTTTTTAGTTGCAATGGCAAACATTCCGCTTGATCTCAAACCTGAGGGTAAAAGTGATCTTTTAAAACTGGAGGGTAGATCTTTACCATCATGACAGCTCCTCCCATGTGCACTTCATTTCAAATAGAAAATCATAAAATCATTCATAAAATCACTTTTTTTAATTTGTAAAATATTTCCACTTGCATCATAATACAGGAATAAACAATTAACCGTATACACGATCGTTTATCAAACCGATTGCATCAACAAAAGCAACATTTTTTTGTTATGATCGAAAGTAAAAACAAAATCAAGCAAAATGCAAATAAAGCTGATAAAATTTTTACAAAATAGTTATTACCGTACCTCTAAACTCTTGATTTGCAGTGAACCAGAAAAAAAACCTTTCTTGGACGTTTTATTTCTTTCTTTTGAAACACTGATGTTATATACATAAATACCTCCTGTTATAAGTTGAGACAAAGAACTATAGCAGAGGCTCCACCCATCAGGAAGAACATTTCGAATAACACAAAAACAAACACTATGTTCTAATTTACTAATACAATTCTACTTCTACGGATCCTTCTGAATTTCAGTTACATGCATTTTTATTTTGAAAAAGAATCTAACTAATTTATCGACTTTTTTTTTTCAGTTGATCATCTCATATTTGTCTCCCTCTAGCGGCCACTTTACTAAAGGCAGGCATGATCGGAGAGAAAAGTCCAACAACATGTAAGATTCGAGTAAAGTTGGTTTTTTGATATAAAAAATATATATCATTACTTTTTATAATTATTTTACTGTGTAAGATTATTATGTCATGAAATTATTGTTTGTCAAACTTATTTCTAATACCAGATTTAAAATAAATATAAAAAATCCCATTTGAGTGCATGTTTTTCATTTCTTTTACAAAACAAGATCAATAAAATTTGAAATTCTTCACATAAGTCCAAATTCTTGAGTGATCATGTGATTCCACAAACATGACATATTTGCCTTCACACCATTGGCATGGATTGTCAGGTATTGCTCAATGTTGCAATAACTACAACAATAACAGTTCTAAGTATTTCTGTGTCTTCTTCAACAATGTGTTAAATGTAATTAAATGGTGCATTTGTTCATAATTTTTAGGGAAGGTTTAAAACGACATACATAATATGCACTATCTCAGTTGTAAACAAACTTGTAAAAAAAAGTTAGTTACTTTATTATTTCAGATTAAACCTGTTGAGATCAATTGTTTTCTACCAATAAAGTCAATTGAGTGTCTATGACATACCATGATATCCATTTTTCTATTTTAGTCCACTCAAGTTACTATTTTGTTGTAAAACATCAAAATCCTTATGAAGAACCAAAACTTTTATCAACTCATTTTCAAAAGTTACAAACACAGTGAAATTTAAATTTTAATATTCTATGTCATCATTATTGGATAGCCACAAAAACTTTCATATATGTGTGCTCTACATTTTGCTGTGTTTACATCATTTTACTTTGGTTATTTTCCAGGAATAAAATTTTCTTGAACCAAAGTTGTAATTTGTTCAAACATTACATGTTTGTTTTTCCAAGTATACAAACTTTTTTTAATCTAATCTGACTCTCTGTTCCTAAAAACTAGTGCATCATAATCTCTCTCAATTTTCTGATAAACTCTAGGTGTTTGTAAAGCTTCATAATTACTGAGCTAACCCTGAACTCTGCTCTACAGAAGATTGCATTACATCACACCAGAAGTCATAAAACATAACATTATTGGTCATGATATACTTTTAACTATGCAGCAACTCTGTAAAAGTGATCCATTAAGTCAAAGTCCTCATTTTAAGATCACATAAAATTAAGAAGAAATGAGAAGTAAATTATACATATATAACTAGATGTATTAACGGAGTTTGGCTGTTTAGGAAATGATGTGAATTTCTTTATTATAATGACTTTATTTCCACGTATATTCAGTAAAAATCTGTTTAATACATTATAATTATTATTATCATTTCCTTTACACTAACGTAGCAAAAATACATTTTTTACAGCGAATTGCATTAAATGCAACGCTACTTTATCTTCCTCAGCTGAAGCAAGATATACATGTTAATGTGTTGTATCCTTTTGTTTCTGGTGCATATTTTTATTTTTAAGGATTTGTCCATTTGCAAAAATTAAACTTACACAATGTTTGTGATATTTGTAGCTTTTGGCTTCTAAAAAGTGCTTTTCATAAGTAGCATTGATTTGAAGTTTTGATTTGAGACTTAATTTTGCTGAAGAAAAGTCCCCTTCAGTTCATGAACCATTCTGTTCATGTTCTACATACTGCCCCTGGGAAATATAATCAGAAAACACAGTATTGAGTTTCACTGTTTTACAGATGATATACAATTGTACTTATCAGTTAAATCTGACTAAATGACCATATAGAAAAAACTCAATGCCTACACAGGGACATAAAGACCTGGATGACAATGAATTATCTCTTCTCTTATAATGACCTCAGGTAAGACCGAGGTCATCATAACGAGTCCTAAAAATCAGCCAGATGCTTATTTTTATTTCAGCTAAAGAGACAGTAGCTTGCAGTTCAGGTTTAATAGGGGTTGGGAAAGGATGGGCGTATGAGGGGTACGGTGGGTGGTGGGGCTATGTGAATGTCAATGCATGTGGCATGTGTGCAGCGGTTTTTTTTTTGGATGCTTGTTTTTATATTTACTTTTAATATTGTTTACGTTTTTATTTGTTCTGTTCAGCACTTTGTGTGACCTGGTGTTGGAAAAGTGCTCTATAAATAAAATTTGATTTGATTTAAAAATCAGCGAGATGTTTTTACCTACCAAACAGTCTTCCTTGACGAAGTAACTGTGGCCTTCGGCCTCACAGTCAGAAACCTAGGAGTGTTATTTGACCAAGATTTATCATTTAAAGTTCACATAGTGTAAGCTTGTAAAACAGCATTTTTTTCACCTTTGCAACATAGCAAGAATCCAAAACATTTCATGTGAAACGCTTGCTGGAAAACTCGTCCATGCATTTATTACATCAAGGTTAAATTATTGTAATGCTTTGCTAGCAGCATGCCCTGAATCTTCCAGAAAAAGTCTTTAGCTTATTCAAAATGCAGTAGTAAGACTATCAGCAGGAACTACTACAAGAGAACTTGTGGCCATATTAACTTGTCAATGCCTGATACCGTCAGACCTCAGAAACTAAGCAGGCTGAGCCTGGGCAGTACTTGGATGGGAGACCGCTGGAGCTCCAGGTGCCACAATTAAAATCCTCGTACTATCTTACAAGGCCCTAAATGACATGGCCCCATATAACATTTGTGCCCTTATTGTACATTATCAACGAAGTGCAGCACTCCGCTCACAAAATGCAGGGCTGTTAGTTGTCCCTAGGATTTCTAAAAGTACAGTTGGAGGTAGAGCCTTTAGCCACCAAGCTCCAGTTTTATGAAATAAGCTCCCAGCTCAAGTGAGAGAGGCAGACACTATTCCTAGATTTAAGAGTTGGCTTAAAACACTCCTCTTTGAACAAACTTATCACCTTAGGGCAGAAATATGTGAAATTGTTTAGTTAGCTTTTGTTTAACTAGATTTTTAACCATATAGTTGAGTATCTATATTTTTTCTTTTTTGTTCCTTGTTTGGGTACTTTTTTCTTTTAATCTGCAACGTGAAGCCCATTGAGATGATTATTCTATAATATTGAGCTATACAAATAAAATTGAAATGAAAATGATCCAGAAACAAAACCAAACCATTAAAATTTATTTGATAGAATGAGCATATTTTTTCAGATATTTTTGATCTCAAAACATGTGAAGATGGAGCAACAAATAAAGTGAAACTGCAAAGTAACAGTACATTATTTCACATAGTCATTCCAAAAAATAGAAAAAAGCCATTGTTGTGGTTTTGAAATTAGCTTAGCTTTTGAAATAATGATAACAATTATTTAGACAATTTTTGCCTCTTTTTCTCACAAAATAACAGTTCAGACAACATAATAAATAAATGAGTTTGTGTACAAGTAAGGCATCGGGCAATGCAGCATAAATATCAAATAATTACACTCAACTGATGGCGCATCAAGGCTAATCTTTCTCCGAGGTAAAGAACATCCATTTTCAGATTAGCAATGTTGTCCAGTACATTTCAAGCTAAAGTGGATTAAGTGTTCAATTTTTTCTTCATTCTTTATGCCAACAAACTTTCATTTTCTGATTGCAAATGGGTGCAGGTACATTGGCACAAATTGCCAAAAATAATTAACATTCTTGTAAGATACTAAAAAATAAATGTAAATCAGCACTTGCTTTTTAAGGCCATATCTTTAATAGAATTTGCAAATAAAAAATGAGTGCTCAAATTCAGATTCAGTAGACATCACCAGAACCAGCCTGGATCACAGTAGCTGTGCAAGTTGAAATGTGTAAAATCAACAGCTCAGGAGTCACCACAGTGTGGGTAAGTCTATGTTTCCAAAGCCGGGGTCTTTTCTAAGCTCCCAATATGTGTTGTTGCTCACCCAGCTATCATCCTTTGACTTCCTGTGGAGATAATGACAGAATACATTGACATATAAGTCAACAAGATGATAATAATTAGATTGTCTCACGTTTTTAGTAACTGTCATATTGACCATATTGTGTAGTATGTGAAATTAAAAGCACAATAACAACAATTCTTAAACCAAAAGTGACATACATTTACAGAAAAATGTCTAAATAAAAGAACCATTAAACCACTGGAAATTGTTTTCTTTTGGAATTATTACTGTAAATACTTTTCTGCAATTTTTTTTTCGTATTTTGCTCCACTTTTTAAAATGCGAGACAAACTTTTTGTTGGACCGCCTACAATTTCACATAACACAGAATTTCAAGAGAATATCATATGTAGATTATACCTGAAGAACATGGGCTGATATGGTGCATTGTTCTCCTCTTGGACTCTACGTCTGTCTCTCTGCAGTTGTTCAATCCTCTGTTTTTGTTCCTCTGCTTCCTCCAAGTTCCCCTCTTCTAGCAGCCTGTCAGACGTATTCATAATGCAAACAGGTTTAAATATTACTCTTCAATATCCACATAAAATATTTGTCCATATTTCATGGCTGTGAGTCTTTAATGTGTAATTATTTCACTATGAATAAATAAGAGGCAGGCGAAGCTGCAAATAAGCATCATCATATCAAAGGCTTAAAAAAAACTTATTTTATTTTTTGATGCCTCGGAATAGCAACGTCAAATCTTCAGATCTATGAATCTTTTAGTAGAAGCTAAGATTAGCATGTGAATCTAAAGCTTTTGTACTTGCTGGCTATTTTTAACACCACTATTTCTGGGCTATTTGATCAAAAAGTGACAGGTGTATTTTTCAAGATTGTCAAAACTATGTGATTTGAATTTCAAATCACAAATGATGGTCTTTATTTCCTGATAATGTGCGACTAAATTAATAAATATTAACAAAAAATATATAAAAGATCTACTCTTAAAGATTATTCTAAAAGTCTCGCTCCACATGTAAGGAAAGAGTTGGAAGTTGAGGACAACTGTTCTGAGGTGTCATTTTTATTTTAGTTACCTTTGGTCAACTCGTAACCGAGTGTCTGTAGGTGGTAAGAGCAGTTTTACTGCTGGATCCAACTCGTTCAACTCCATAGCAAATTTGGTGAAACCATAATACTGCTCATGGTTCACTGGCATTGGATCTACACACAAATAAAAACAATAGCTAGTTGAACAAATCCTTAAAAAAAGAGATGATTTTAGGATTTGATCTTGAAAAGACTTGCTTGCTCTCCAAATGCACGTAGCTGTCGGCGGATCTCCACAATAAACTGCTTCATGCCACTTTCCAAAAAGTCTGTGGGTAACTTTTCCTTTATTATCTGTAATTGTTCCCTCTACGTCATTCACACTTGAGTTCCAGTATTTGGCCTGGTGTAGAAAACAGTAGATCATTGAAGACTAGTTTTAATGATAACACACACATGCACCCTGATAACGTCCTTCTGTTGTCAGCAGATGCTGCTGTTGCCTAAACAACTCTGATCCCTTGTGTGTGTTGGAGTCAGAGGGGGCGAGTCTAATGAGAGAAGAGGACGCATAATGATTTCTGACATGTCTTAACTTGCTACGCTGCAGAGCTTCAGGATGCTTTTTGGAAGCACAAACTATGACAATTAACTTCTTCCTTGGAGGGCAGACTTTAACACGTTAAATATCAAACAGATTTATGGGTTTACACCAACAAGCAGGTTAACAAAGTGCGTACAAATAGAGAGGAAACTGCAATTATAAGGTATATATGAGTTACATGTGTTAATAAATTATATACTTTATATAAAGAAACTGCTCAATAAAAGCACAGAAGGTAAAGGATTTGCCGATGCGATATTTGTTTGTTCTCTATTTTAAATGAAGTTGTCCATCTGTTTGACTGAAAACTATGACTCGAGGGTCAATTCCAGCAGTAAAGCTTTTTTAATCCGACCCGTCAACATGAAGAAATTACAGAATTAACTTTTTTTATACTTTTTTTTTTCTTCTGCAATTCCAGCATTTCTCAGCAGATGCCTTAACATGTTAGACAGATTCATCTGTTGTCAGAATTTTAGACTTTCTGAGTTGTTTTAGCCAACATTTGGAGATGTTTTTGTAAGTTTTCCCAGTCGGAAAGACTTCTTATTCTTATTCAGACTTTTCTTATTTAATTTTCTTAAATTTAGTCTGACACGCAAATAAGGGTTCAGTTCATTGTAGACATTAGTGAAATGAAAAAGGATAAAAGGAGATGGAAAATATTTCATTTTGAATTTGAAAATTTTACATTGAAGACTGTGTTTTCAATATATCTGATATAAATTTTACATTTGGCTGCACGGTGGTGCAATGGCTATCAAGGTGGCCTCACAGCAAGAAGGTTGGGGTTCGAGTTCCAGGGGGGACTAACATGCATGTAACATGCAACATGCATGTTACAGTAATTGGCTAATATTGGCTAATACTAACTAATATGAAAATGCTCAAAGGAATGAGGTTGTGTGTGTGCCCCCCGCAGCAGACTGGTGACCTGTTTGGGGTGTAGAAGGGGAGGTAATAGTTCGGTGGTAGAATGTTTGCTCTTGGACTTGAAGTTCACGGGATCAAATCCCACTCATGTCTACGTGTCCTTGAGCAAGACACCTAACCCCTCATTTCTACCACCATTGATGTCGCCGTGGCAGCCTGCTATGGTGTAATGCAGCCCACAAATTTTCCCGCTGAGGGATAAATTAAGTATGTAAAAATAAAAAAAGTGACCTTATTAGGGATAAGCGGTTCAGAGGACGAAACGAAAGGATTCATACTTGTAAGATTATTTATCCATCCACACCGTGTTTCTGCTCTGGGTTCGGCCCTTTTGTCACATCTTTCATCCTTTGTGGCCCATGAGACAAAAACTTTGCCCACCACTGTCCTATATCTATTTAAGTGTGTGTATATGAATGTCTGTTTGTAGAATGATGTGTTAAAAAACACATAAAATCAAATATACAGTATAGAAATGTCTAGCAAATATTTTACTTTATTTGATTTTACATTAACAACTGATTTCCATCAGTTTTAGAAGTATGATGTAAACTGCTTCAAAAACAAGAATATCTCTGAGTATATAGGTTTGTTCAATCTTTTAGGTATATCATCCAATTACTACATTGAGTGGTAACATTTGTTTTCCTCTTAGTTGTATTTCCAGACAGAAAAAGCTTAAGTAAGTTTTTTTTCACAAGATATTTTTCCTGTTTACCTTGACAAAAGTAAGTTTGCACTGACAATTATTGTTGCTGGTATTTCTGATAGCGATCTCTCCATAATGCTCAATCCAGCGCTGGCCACTGAGAATGTTGTGGATACAAGATGTTACTTTGTTCCATTCATAATGGTCTCCAAAGCTGGAGAGAAGAAGAGAACTTTTTGATCATATCCCAAAAGACAGCACAATTAAACATATATACACGTTCCTACAGGTTTGCTGAAATACACTCGTGTTAGAAGAAAAACTTCAATTGATACCTGAGTAATTCACTTAACAAGATTTAGTACAGTATAATTTGTTTAAGCGACATTTTTTTTCTCACAATCTAGCTATAAAGTTTAACCTAAAATCGAAATTGACAAAACTGTCAGTACAGAATCAGTATAGAGTGGAGTAAAACTGATCAGTCAATCTGCCAAATGTGGATGGGAATAGCAAGTTTGAATATCTACTCAGTGTTCTTCATCATGACTCACCCTGGTAGAGTTACATGAGTCGTACCAACAGGAACAATCTCCATTGACTTTCCCCAGAATTTGTTCTTACACCTCACATCTACAGAAGCAATTGCACAAATTAGATTCGATCTTGGGCAGTGGACTTGTTTGCAATGCTCAAACAGGCAAAGAAAAATACAGTACCTTGCCAGAAAACAAAGTTTTTAGATTCAGCATGACAAGCTGAGATGGGTGGGTGATGGCTGACCTGATAATGGAAGTGGAGACAAATGCGGGTTGGAATGTCCCACAAAAACAATAAAAAGTCAATTATATATAGAAAAAATTACCCATTTTATACAGTATGTAGTGCAATTTACATTTCAGAAAAACCTCAAATGGCTAAACAAGCAAAATAGAAATTAAAGAGAGTGAAAAAAACAAGATTTCAGAAATAGTTGTTCATAAAAAGATTATCTTTCAGTGTGAACACTATGATTGTACCTTTGGTTATAGAAAAATAATCATTTTCAAGTTACCTGCTCTGCGACAAAGCGAAAGCCTTTTTCCGGCCGGTCACATTCATAAGTCTCTCCAAGCACAGGGTTGAATGGTTTTCCTCCAGTTCTGAAATAGCTTGATGCATAACCAGATACTACAAATGATGCTATGAATACCTGCAACAAGAACAGAAAAAAAAATAGATCAGATAAAACACACCTCAGTCATACATTTAGTTTAAATGTTATTTGAAAACACATCACATTTTTTTACTTCAAGTTCTAACTGCTTTATTGTACTGAGCAGAGATAAATACCTAAAAACATATGATATTCAACCCAAACGAGAAGAAATAGTTTCAACCCCTCATAAAAAGTGCAAGCACCTGCAGCTTTTATCTGTTTTTAAATGTAATGTTTAGCCCCTGTGTCGTTGAATTATTAACACACTTGCCTGAAAGAAGTTTTTTTTCTTCATTGGAAAAAGTCAATTGTGTTAATGTCACAAACAGATTTAACAATTAACCGTTGTGTTAAAGCTGTCTGCTCAACACAGATTGTATCTTGAGGCAATAATTAAATTATCTGTACTTCCACAGCAAAGGCCTTTACAGATTCTTCTTCAAATACTAGTAATCTATATTTGTTCTGTGTTCTACCAGGGGCTGTAGTTTTTACAACTCTCCAACAAAAGAAGTAATAAATTCCAACACAAAAAATCAATGCAAACAATTTACTGAACCAAAAAAAAAAAAAACAAGTAAAAATGTTTGAGCTTTCCCTGCAGCCGTGCAGACAAAATAATGGTCTGACACCAGTGATAATAAACCTAGTTGCTAGTTTTATGCAACCCTGTTGCATAAAAAGAGCATATTTGTGTCTTTAAGGCTCCTATTATTACTCCTATTATTGTAGTGTCTTTTTATAATAGTTCCACAAAAATGATTAGGATCATGCATCTTTTTGTACGTATGTATGCACAATATATTTAATTCCCTATTCTGATTGTCAAGGTATCTTTTGTCTTTTTTCCATTTTAATATGATCATGCTGTTTGGTCTAGAGACAGTTGCACTGAGGAAAAGATAGGAAACAGAGATGAAGGTGGCAGAGATGAAGATGCTGTGGATGTCTCTGGGAGTGACCAGGTTGGATAGGATTAGAAATGAGTAAATCAGAGGAACAGCACATGTTAGAGGTTTTGGAGATAAAGTCAGAGAGCCCAGACTGAGATGATTTGGACATGTGCAGAGGAGAGAGAGAAATAGTTCATCGGCAGAAGGATGCTGGGTTTGGAACCACCAGGCAAGAGGCCTAGAGGAAGACCAAAGAGGAGGTTCATGGATACAGTGAAGGAGGATGAAGATAGTTGGCGTGACTGAAGAAGATGCGGTAGACAGGATTAGATGGAAGAAACTGACTTGCTGTTGGGACCCCTCAAGGGAAATGCCAAAAGAAGAATATGCCATGTGTTCACTTAGTTGTTTTTCAACTGGTAAAAAAAGGTTATTACATGTTTTACAAACATAAATATAAGATTTAATCTAATTTTGCTATAGTTTATGGAAGTATGGCTTCATAAAGTAACTAGAAGATGACAGTTATTCCCGTTGTCTAATTTGCGACATTATAATCAAACCAGCTTTGTATGATTCTGACTTAGAAGAAAACTTTACTTATTATAGATTTTTTTTAAACACATTTTTAAAATGCTATAAATTGACATGGACTTGAGGAAATTTGAAAAGAGCCTTTTAGTGAGCTCAGCTAATCAACAATGTACAACCAATGGAGAGAGTTTTTGATTTCCTATACGTTAAAAAATCAGACTTAAAAGAGTTGACCGGGAGCTTTCAGACCCTGTAACTGATCAAAAAATATCTCAGAATGCTTCAAATCTACCTCCCACTGGATATGCTACAAAGATTTATCTTGGTACTTTTAAAAATATTCTCATCTAAGGTTCACAACCTGGTTTCTCAGTTTAATAAATGCCCGTGGAGTAATGTTAAAATAGCTCAGTGGGTTGTCAGGTTTTCTATCCCAGAGCAACATTAGTCAGCACACCCTTCAAAGCTACGACAGTGAGCACGTTGAAGAACAAATTTTAGAAAAACATTTTTTAATCAGTTAGGATGGATTGAACTTAAGTTTTCTTTGACAAAATGCAAAAGTTTTTCTGTTAAAGACATTAGATTTTATTTTTAATGATGTTAATAATCTTTTTTATCTGTTAAACTCCTTACTGAAATAAATCAGTCCTGTAGTACATTAGCTTTTATCAAAATATAACATCCAGGTAAATAAAGAAAAAACAGATCAGTGTACAAGGGATTTTAATCTTTTTTATTTGTTTTAGGAGGATATTTGTCAAATTTAATACCAGATTTAGTACCAGATTAGTTTAGATTTCAAATCCCAGCTCACCATGCGTTCAAAAGGATCGTGCGTGTTAGAAGCTCTGTCTAACAGTTCACTGTACTCCAGTTCTTCACAGAGTCTCTGAAGGGTGCTAAGTGGCTCGTTCAGGTGAACAGGCATTGCGACCTTGGACAGATCTTTGCCAATGTTGTTTCTGAGAATATTCCACAGGCTGATGGTACTATTATTGGGGCAAGCTGAAGGAAGGCACGATCGTCTTTGATAAAAAACTGGACCTTCTTCAGAACCTGAGAAAAAAATAACAATTAAATGTAAAAAGAAATACCTTTAGAAAAGAATGTGGATTTTTCTATATATAGTATGAGATAGAATATTTTAAGTCAGAATATGAAATAAGAATTCAGGAGTTAATCTAATGTCTTATCACCTCTACGGAACCTTTACCTGAATTTGGTCTTTCAATTTCTGTTTCATTACTGAAATTGTCCATTGAAAAGTTGTCACTAACATCACTGGTGTATGAATCATCCTCCGAAATCTGGAGAAAAAAAAAAAAAAAACCACAAGACCATAAGTAGTTGATTCTTTGTGGTTTTAATAACACATGTTAATAGATGTATAACTGGATCTTTTTGAACATCTTTTTGTCTCTGGCTTAATTTTAGAGTTGAAGATATGAGAATTTGCTCCACCTGATGACCAACTTTTACATCAGTTCACCATAGTTTTAGATGAAAGTAATTTCAAATTGTATTCAACATTGGATCCCTCACATTATGAGATGTGCAGCATGAACACAGAAGTGAGAGGAGAAAAGGACTTGGTAACGTAAACTTTTCTGACACGCTAAAGAAATTCTATTAACTCCATCTTTTTTTATTTAAATATCTTATTTCTCCTTTTCATTCTAAAAGAGCCAAAAGGTTTGTGCTTCACTTTTCACTGCATCTTATAGATTCAGAAACAGAATAGAATGAATCTTGAGTGACAATAAAAAGGCACATTAGATCTTTTTAAACCATCACAACTACATTACAAATTTATTCAAATATTAAAAACTGAAAGTTAAAACCTTGAAGATAAACCACTCATCCTTAGTTTTATTTGTGCTTACCTCGTTTTCTGAAGAACTAGCAGACAACAGAACTTCCTGCGCATCAAAAAACTCAGTCAAGGACTCTGCAATCGAAGCTCTGCTCTCGTTGGATACTTGGTGTACAAGAGGATGGGAGTCATCAGCAGGGTCAAGTTTCTAATAATGAATAAAAACAATACCTTTTATGGGAAGATTGTGTACTCAAATTATCTAAAGTCCTTTGGAGTGTGTGAGTAAAGTAATGACAATATGTTAAAAAAAATAAATAAAAAAAAATAACTCTGATACAATTTAAAGTGTTAACAAGTCAATTAAAATTTAATCAAAAACAAAATATTGTACAATACTCTGCTAATCTACCAAACAATTAAAAGCATGCAACTGCTTAATAATAATAATAAAAAAAAATAGTCCAAAAAGAAAATATCTAAAGACTCAAACAACCTTTCTTAATAAAAGCAATTAAATTAGAGTTCTTCCTGAACACTAGGACCGCCGTGTTCTAAATCCACCTGCAAGCACCATGATGTCAATGTGACACTTATGTAATTATTCATGTTGTGTGCTGCTATATTGCATAAACAAACTTTTACACCACTCGATTTCTTAAAGTATTAATCATGATAAAATGTTTAATATTTTCAAAACCTAGAATATAAAAAGCAAACACCAAAGTAAAATGATCTAATTTGTCAATAGCCTAATTTTGTTCCCTGCATTTCGAGCTGCTGCTTCAAAAATGTCCTCATTAGGCCTATATTCCAATATGTTAACCTGAACTTTCAAGTCTTATCTACAAAACATGGCATACTACAGTATGCCATTTTCTCTTAGACAACAATTTTCTTACTCTCTTCATGGTGTCTCTTTAAAATTATCTCACTCAACCTTTCTAAAATGTTTCTGTAATGGCACAGACAAATTGCATGACTTTCATCTAAAAGAAAAAAAATATAACAGGTATTAGAAACGTCCTGAGTCAATTCTGTAGATAATCTGTGTCAAATAAAAAAGCAAATTATTTTATCTTTTTTTTATTAAAATTTCATTATAAGTCAATTATGTGATAGGTTAGTCAATTATTTTTGGTAAATTTTAGATGGCATGGGGAGAAAGAGATAATATAAATTGAAGGGGAAAAAAGTCGCTCCACCCACCTGCACAGGGCCGGCAAGATTTATTAGTGCAGGTTCTGCAATCTGGGACTCAGAATGAATCTTGTTCAGACGCTCTCTTAGCTCAGCATTCTGGGCCAAAGCCTAAGAAATTCAAAGTGAAACATTATAAAATAATTTTACTTCTAAATCATTTAAAACATTGACATTTTTACCCTTTGTTTGTTTAAGTATAAATTGGATAAATGATTTTTTTTGTGATGGGGGGCAGAAAAAAATCTTTTTGAGGTTTTCAAAAAAATTCCACCGGACCAATATATGTCAATTATGTACACAATCAAAGTAACAAATTAGAAAAAGAATATCTCAAGGTGAGGGGCTACTACTGAATAAACATGGATGTTTATCATGATCTTTTTTAGGTTGTCATCCCAGTCGAAGACTGTAATCCCACTAAAAAGCTAGGTGATATGTCATGTCTGACAAGCGTTGCAGGTGGATATCTGAGAATTTTATTTAAAAGAAGGCGGAGCATTAAACCCACTTCCATGACGCCATGTTTTCAGGGTGTGTTGCGTTACGTACCGCTGCTAGTGTGTTCTTCAAATTAACAACCTGCGGTGAGGTTGGGGGACATGATTCATGATCCAGACATTGCTTCAATCTCTCCCTCTCAGATGTTAGAGAACTCTGCACTGATTTCATGGTTGTGTGCACTAGACCAACAGAAAAAGGAGAGACATAAATCAACTTTGCATTTAAACAGAGGGATATAGTTACAACATAAAATTGTTAACAATGTTTACGGTCATTATTTGTATCACAAAACTGAGCATTGTATTCATAGAGCAGAAACAGCTATAGTATTTTTTTTCTGCACAATTCTACCTATGTATTTGATTTATTATTCGACTGACAAAGTTGTTGGTCTTACACACAACTACAGCTCATATTTAGAGCTCTTCCTCTGCTCATTTCTTCAGAATCCAAAACATAGAAATTACAAGTTAAGATGTGAAGATATATTTTTCTTTCTAATAAACTGCTCTGGCACCCCCGCAACCCTCGTTTGAGATAAGTTGTTCAGTAGATGACTGACTGTTTGAACCCTTTCAACAAATTGCAAGATGAAAGAAAAAAAACAACATTTTTTTTAAAGTTTAAATATGAACAGAAACTTGCAGGAAAACAGTAAGTAATAACTTCAAGATGCCAAGGTCGTCTTTTGAAACTAAAAACTATGCTTACCCACAAAAAACGGCCGAACTGATAAAGTCCTTGTGGACTTTTACATTTATTTGATAAGCACTTTCCAATCATTTTATAGATTACTTTTGCTTTTGTTACACTAAATAGTTACAGGCTGATTTTGTTTACATACTGCATTGCGCTAACATCTATAATCTTTTTGTGCCGCCTCAAGACAGAGGTCACCCCACAGCATTTAGAAGGTTCACTGAATCAAATCTATACACAGATTGTGCTGATATTTAAATAAGTTTTATCTGATTGAACATAGCTATTGCTAACTTTTCACCCACAGTTTGTTGCAACACGACAGAAATCCTCCTGTAGTTTTGCCACATCAAAAGAAGAATCTATGGACTCAGTGTCGGCTTTTTCATTGCCAAGTGCAGCCGTGGAAAGGTTAGGGTTGGATGCATGGAGGCGCATAGAGCCAGAGGAGATGCAGCTCGGGACCTGTGGAAAGAGAAGAGAAACCATTGCTGATGAAAAAAACTCATGCTGGGAGGAGAATTGGTGGGAAAAATGAATTAACTGTCATGTTGTTCACCTGCAGAGTTGTTTTGATATCTTTTGTGTAGTTTTTACTGCGCCATTTTCTTGGAAGTCTCTTATCTTTTTTGGGGCTGTCAAATGTGGATGTCTAATGAACACATAAGAAGATACCGATGATCAGCGTCTATTTTTTCACATTACTCCAAGACAAGAAAGGTGTTTCTTAAGAAGAGCAGACCTAAAAATAAACCATAAAACCCATAAGACGAAAGCTCTGGGACTCCACCTTCTCCTTTAGAGAGGAATCATAGGGATGAAGCGTTACTATATTCCAGACAAAATGTTTGTTCTTGTATGCCCACATAGAAAAAAAAACGAAAGCCAAGTACTGACCTGCAGAGCCTGTATAGATGGAGCAGAGTAGGTGCGGTGAAGGACTTCCATACTTTGTAGTAGATGGTTAAGCTCCAGCAAAAAGCCCTCACACACTGACAAGTCTGAAGGGGAAAAGCATAACTAGTAGTCGAAAAAGGAAGCACAAAGAATGAAAAATGCACATAAAATGGACTTATTTGCCAGTTTGATAAACCAACAACCACAAAAAAAAATGAGTCATTTTCACTCCCCAGGGAAGGGCAGCAGATCTACACAATCTTATCAAGCTAATGCTGAACATGTCCATTCAGGCAAAAATTTTCTTCTCCTGAGCAGATCATTTTTTTTGTGGTTTTATCTTTTACAGTACTAGTAGAAATAAATGCGAACTCTTGGCACACTCGGCATTTGATGTTCAAAGGGTAAAATAGATATCTACATTAAAAACACCCCCACATGTCTGCAGACAATATTAAGCCTTCATCCACAGTGAGTACAGAAACTTTTTAGAGAAGCTCCTGGCATACACACATGCTCTTTTACAAATTTTCCTGATCATTGAATATTAATGAATAAGAACTCAGCTAAACTTTCCGTTAGTAATCATCAGCTTCTTGCATTTAATAACACCACCTTGCTAGTCTCATCTGAAATGCAAATAAGCCAGCAGGAAGACGTGATTACTGGAGCATCTGAGACAAGAGGAAAATGTTTTTATAATCAATTCAACGAGCTACTCATACAAAAGTTAGATGTCATTTTTCTCTTTTATTTATTACGTTTCCATAAATTTGATAAGAAAAACAGATTAATTTCCCGTCCAGTATATCCAGCTCTTTCTTCATCACGACAGAACGATGCAGCGTCCTAATTATTGCAGATGCCACACCCATAATACATTTTTCAAGGTCAAGAAAACTGATCCAATTGTATGTTCTAATGTTAATATTTAATCATTTATCATTTGCTTGTTTGTAGAAAAAAAAGATTTAAAGTTTAACAGCTCTGGCTTCATAGTAAAATAAAAATGCCACAATAAACAAAAAGCATAACAACAAAACTAGCTTCCTCTGAATTGGACAGAAAATGTGGATCCACTGCCAGACAAGAAATGACATAGTGTCAAGACTTGTGAAAACAGTTTAGAATTAAAGGTTTCATTAAAAAAAAGCCTCTTTGGAGCATAAAGTTGTAAATGTCCAAAGGAGTTGACAAACAGGCTCTGCTGAGTACTTGCAGACTCACAAATCTAGTTGTCAGCTCTACTGTCTCACCTTTGGAGCATTTGTCCATGTCATCAGAAGACTGGAGCCAGGCAGCCACTTTTGCCTGGCTGCTGGAACTTATGGGGAAGGGTCCAGCTGAAGGCACCATTGACTGCCTCCGGATAGACATACGCTGCAGCAGCAAAAAGAAACATAGGTAAGGAAAAAAAGCAATTTGCTTTCTTCATAAAAATTGTTCTGTCAGGGGCTTTTGTGGCTCAAATTAATAAAGAACGACAAAAAAAGATGAAGTTAGTGAGTTTGAACTTGACAGAAGTCGTTTTGAACTGTGTGCTGCATGATGCTTTGGTGTACCCTTCTGACAGAGGCCCCCTCGATCTTGCTGGGGGAGCTCGGTGTGGGATAGAGCGGAAAGCAGAAGGACTTCTCGTTAGGGTATGTCACAATCTCATTTTGCCGGTAGAGCCGATGGTGACGTAGCTTTGATACCCATTCATCAAACAGCTCCTGTGACTTAATCTGCCGAGTAGATACTACAATTAGGGATTATTTCAAGGAGAAGTCATGGGTAGAAGGTGAAAAAAAACACAGAGGTGGCTACTCAGAATGTCCTTGAATAGTGACACACTCTGTTAAATGAAATGAGTCATTTTAATGTTAGCAGGTAATTAAACAAAATAATCTGGACTCTTGCCTGCAGGAGATGCCCTTGATTCATTGTCTTTGTGGTTTACCTTCAGGTGATAGATGTTTTCTTCAGCGTCAAGATCAATACACTTGGTTTTCTTCTTAATGGCCATGACAGAGAAACCCACATCAATGCAACCATGCAATTTTCCTTTCTCAATCTAAGAGCCAATGCAGAAAAACACAGTAATCTCATTAGGCAGAGCATTGGAGAATGCAACAGGATGCTATTCACTGTCAAAATGCAATAATTATTTCTGTATTGGCTTAGCCGATTCCTGGCTGACTTTCTGCATCAGTGAAATATAATAAATGTAGAAAAGAGGATTAGGATTATGCTGCAGACAGATTGTCAGCAGCATAAAGAGAAAATATGAAATACACAAATTGTCCTGGTAAGTCCTTGTAACATAAACCCTGGGGTTTTTGGTACTTACATCTGCACTGCACTTCCCATACTTAAGTATTCCTTTGTCCAGGAAGAAATATCTCTGTAGAGATAAAGAAAAAGAAATGAGCAAATCTGGGACAAAAAGCTATAATGATGAGTAAGAATTACAGACTGAAATCCTCAACTTTTATAATCACTTTTAATTGATCTCAATATTTAGTGATCCCAGATTCCTCTCTCAAACACCACCTTTAACACTCTTTTTCACTCCGATGCTATCTCCCTCCTACAGCCCATTTCTAAATGTGATTCTTGAGACTCATTCTGCTCTTCAGAAGAACCAGAGAGTTGAGAGCCCAGAGACCAGACTGGAAGTCAATACTAAATGTATATGGCTCTAGTAACCAACAGGCCATCAGCTAATGGATCTGAGTGGAACAATGAGATGTCTTAGCATTATTATCCAGGAAAAGCTTTCAGACAGAGTGTAAACAGCCACTGACACTGGTCACGTGCAACTTTAATCGTCCCTCGCACTGGCTCATTCAATTAATTAAAAGTGAAATGAGTCATGTCAGCATGTTTGTGAAGGAAACCTGTAAAATGTGGAAGGAAGTGGGCAATTTTAATTGAACGCTGTCACAACTTAAGAAAATATATTGAGACGTCCATCACTAAGGAGATCTAATTTCACAGAGGTCTTTTAAGGTTCTCTAATAGGTTTCATCATACCTTGTGCCAACCCTTCATGGGCCACTTCCTCCTTTTAAGCATGAAGCCCTCCTGTTTGTGCGGCTCCAGCACACTGCTGAATCCTCCACGCAGTCCCTCCAGTATTTCCCAGCTGTCCTGCAGGCAGAATTGAGATGAGTTTGTGCAGTAAATTAATCAAATCACCCATGCAGAAGATGGCACTTAAGAGTTAAAACTATGCAGGAAATTTGGCTGCAGATGTCGTGATGATCTTCTCTGCATTAGCGTCAGCCAGTCAGTGGGAGGTTCTGGGAGAAGGGCATTGAGCTGTCATTGCTGCAGACTTTTAAAGTTACGTGGTTAGTTTGGGTACACTTTCATCTGTTTTAAAAATGAGCTAATTTATTCAATCCTGCTAAATGGAAGGAAAATATTCAGACTGAGTTTAAAAGGGCCAAGGCCATGTCCCGTTCAACTCCATGTATTTAAGGTCAAATTGAATGAATCCCAATATTTAGGTATATGCACTCAGCTATTATTTGGGCTTTTGTGGTTTCAGTTCTGTGTAGAAACTGTTTGATGTCTATTTTACCTACTTTTAAAATGTTGAAAATCGTTTTTCTATCTACTTAGTACTTTAAAATCTAATTATCCTATGATTCTTAAGTATCACACTTTTTTGGTCGATTATGGTGTTATTAAATAATTTCTCAACTAGAATAAACGTAGATACAAAAGCATGATGATTAATATATTAAAGCTATCCTAACAGACTGCGGGTCTTTGGCAGAGGTGACTTCCAGTTTGTCGACTCAGTCTGTACCTCACTGTTCCAGATTAACCGTTCTGGCTGGACAAACGCTATCAGCCAGATAGCTGAGTGCTGATGGCGAGCTCATCAGGAATAAAGAAGATGAGGAAAAGACAAGGGCACAGCTCGTAGTCTGATCTTTCAGTCTTCCCGACACTCGCTGCAACCCCCTCTTCTGACACAGTCACAAAGTGAGTCATTACTGTCACATACTGCCTGTGCACTTTTCTTCAAGGTCAAATTACCCTTGGCAATACAGCACCAAGATAACAGCCAGCTCTTAGAATAACAAATGACAATCTGTAAAAGACATCTGCGATCCAGCTACACCTCAAGATTGTCATCTGTGCTCAAAAAGTGACTGTGATTGAGTACACTGTAGCAAATTACTGTAAAATATGGTGAAAAAATATGTAAGAAAAAAAATAGTTTCTCATAAAAGCAATACTCAACTACGGAAAATAATAATTTATTTCTACAGTATATTACAATTTAAAAAAAACACTGTAATATTCTGTGACTCGTATTGCATTCTAGGAATGAGCTTGAAATTCACTCTAAGTAGACCGTATGAAAACAGCATTCTACTGGATTTGTCGAGATGTCAAGTTACTGGGACTTGTAAAAGCCAACTTAGAATTTCTTTTTTACCAGACTTACTTTATTAAATCTCCCATTTAATAAACAAATTTCAAGGTAAGTTGTCCTTTAAAAATAAACTTTTTAGACAAAATACAACAGTATGATATCAGTCAGTCATCTTCTAATCCGTCAGTCCCTTTCGGAGTTGCAGGGGGTGCCGGAGCCCATCCCGGCTAATTTTAGGCGAAGGTCAGGGTACACCCCGAACAGGTCGCCAGTCTGTCGCGGAGCTACACACATACAACCATCCACACACACACACTCATTCCTAGGGGCAATTTGGTATCGGCCAATCAACCTAGCATGCATGTCTTTGGAGGGTGGGAGGAAACCGGAGTACCCGGAGGAAACCCACGCAGACACGGGAAGAACATGCAAACTCCACACAGAAAGGACAGTGTTCCAAGGCTCGTCCTCACCCGGGACTCGAACCCACAACCTTCTTGCTGTGAGGCCACTGTGCTACCCACTGCGCCCCAGTATGATGTGTCATTGTAAAAAAATGGCCCAAACCCAACATTACAGTACTATTCTTCAGCAAAGTGGTGCCGTGTTGTTTAAAACAAAGGAAAAAGTCATGATCCGCAAGAACCACTTATATCAGTCTGGAGTTGTGGAGTCTATCCCGACTAATCACAGGTGAGAGGCAGGGTACACCCCAACAGGTTGCCAGTATGACACATGACACCAATGCATTTTGAGAAAATATTGTAAAGTAAATAGTGTTGCATTCTGGGTTTTTTTTTTTAGAATTAACACCAAGGAGGTGTTGTGACTGCAGAACAACACTATATTTCTTAAGGAAACACATGAGGGGCCAACTCAGACCTGAACTTTCAGAAGACAAATTTAAGTCTTGTGGTTAAATCTCTAAGTAAATTGATGAATCCTGACTCTTTAGATTGTTATTTGTTGTTAATTCTTTTAGTCAATCAAACAGCAACACCTTCCTTAATTACTTGTGTTTTTTCATCACCCTGCTTAATTACAGAATTCTGGCCCTCAAGTTTTATGTACCTAATTTCCCTAATTTCCTCTCTCTTTTTCAAAGTCTCCATGCATTCCCTTTGCTTTTTTTAAGTTGTTTTTTCCAAATAAAATAGAGCTGGAAACCAGTGTTTTGTTTTTCTTTTTTTGCGGCTATGTGATACTACTGCAATACTACTTCAGTATTTTGAATTTAAAGTTGAGAATAACAATTTCAGTAAATTTAAGACAAATCAATAGGATACTGGCAACCCTCCAGCCAGTATCCTATTGTGAATTCAGGAAAAAAAAACAGTGGAATACTGGTAAATAGTATCTCTGTTATGGTAAATGGACTCTACTTGTACAGCTCTTTTCTAAAAGCAATGGTAATGAAAGTGCTTTACATCGTAACTCACAGTCTTTACACACACACTCATACCTGATGGTGGAAGCTGTCATTGAAGGTGCAAACCACCATCAAGAGCAATTAGGAGTTCGGTGTCTTGGTCAGGGACACCTCGGCATAAACTCCGGGTGGGGATCAAATCCACGACACTCTGATTACATGACGCTCGCCTTACCCACTGAGCCGTCCTTCCCTTCCATACCCCGTTCTTGTTGCCAGTATCCTACAGTAAATTTAGTGGAAAAGGGTATGGTACAATAATGAACAAATTTCCTTACAATCACTGTAAGGATGATTACCAGGGGAGTTCTGTATATTTACGGTAAGATGCTGGCAGAAAGGTTGCTAGGAAATTTTTTATTTACTGGTTGATCTATATTCCTACCCTCACCTATGGTCACCAGCCATGGGTGACCATAGAACAAGATCACGGATACAAGCAGCCGAAATGAGTTTCCTCTGCAGGGTGGCTGGACTGTCACTCAGAGATAGAGTGAGGAGCTCTGCCATCTGGGAGTAGCTCGGAGTAGAGCCGATGCTCTCCGGGTCGAGAGTATCCGGATGGGGCGGTTCTGGCATCTGGTTATGATGCATCCCAAATGCCTCACTGGTGAGGTGTTTTGGGCATGTCCCACGGGGAGGACACACAAAGGTAAAACCTGGACTCGCTGAAGAGACTATGCATCGCAGCTGGCCAGGAAACGCCTTGGGGTCCTCCCGGGTGAGCTGGAGAATGCAGCCAGGGTGAGAGAAACCTGGGCTTCCTGTCTCAGGCTGTTTTTCCCTGCAATCCGGCCTCAGACAAGCAGAACAGAAAAGAATCAATAAAAAAATAAAAAGTTTCATTATAACAAGCCCAGTGAGACTGACATATTTGATTCACAAGTATTTATGTCGAAAGGATGAAATTAACTTTATAAGAAGGTCTGGGCTACTCTGCATTTAGGTTAAGTTCAGCTGATGAATGTTCATTTTCTTTTTGATAACTTGATTTGGAGAATTTTTTTTACGTTGATTCATATGCATTTAAAAAGACTTTTATCATTCTTTATGATTGTTTCAAATGAGCGTTAGTAATCATGTTATGCGATACTATTGGATCATTTGACTGTTGCTCTGTCAGATTAACATTACAGGTATTTGCAAGAACACACATATTTACTTACAGGCCGCAACCGGAGAGAGGAGGTAATGAGGTACAAATGAAACAGAGAACACGAGTTCAATATATTCCAGATAGCTTTCTCTTCATTATTCATTTTTAGTTCCTCATGGGAAACCAAAACAAAAATACAGTCCTACTAAAGGATTGGGGAACTGGCCTCTCTCCAATTGAGTAGAGAAAAAACACTCAAGGAAAACTCTCAAATGAAATTAGATGCTGCAAGAAATGAGCTGGGACATTAAGAACCACTCACTAAGCTGGATGGTTTTGAGAACATGCAAATGTTTTACAAGTATCTTCTATTCCCACCTGTAAACTTTGTTGTGTCCTATTGAGATCAGATCGGCAAAGCATCTTTCTCAATGAGATGAAGCTGGCTTGGTTTACCCAAGGCTGTAACATGATTGGAATTTTCCACTCCAACAAATTGGTTTCTCTTTTACATGCAAATAAAGAACTGACCACAGAGGAGTGTGCGAAAACACACATGCATTATTGACTCCTACTAGACCTGATTGAAGATTACAGAATTCAAAACCACTATTTTCCACTGGGAAATGTATTATTATATTCATTTATGCAAATGCTTTTGTTTCTATTTTTTCTTTTGCTAGTAGGAATGTTTCCACTGCTCTGTTTTTTTTTCTTTTTTTTTTAGATTTTTCAGAACAAAGAAGCAAAAATAGCTTTGTATTTTGTTCGATGTCTTCAATAACACTTTGAAACTTTTTCAAAATTATTTCTTAAAGAAAATATATGGGTAATAAAATAACGAGAGAGAAAATTTCTTATAAACATTTGAAATAAATTTAAAATAACAAAAATGATACCATTTTGTTCTGGGAGAAATACTTACTGTAAAAAGATTATTCCATTTTTTTGTGACTGGCTTAAATAATTGAAACTATTCTATTGTTAAAATGTAGCGATCTTTCACTTAAAGAAGAATAAAGGATTTTAAAATGTGATTTCTCACTTTTCCTCCTATGCACATAAGCTCAGGAAAGTGATCTGTTTTACCTGCCGGCTGTCATGCTTAGATGAGGAGCTGCTGTTGCTGCGTGATAAAGAGGGGATCTTCTGTGACATGGCAGAGCTGCGCTCCTCCAAACTCATCGCAGACCGGCCAGGATTGGCTACAGCTGGAGTACAAGGGACATCCTGTTGATGGAGAGAGAAGGTGGAGAGGATTAGATGGAGACTGTGGGGCGAGAAAGATAATTTTAATACAAGAGCCCTCCTAAAAGCCTTTTAGCACTCGCTGAAAAAATACATTAGGGTTATTTAGAGTGATCAGATTTTCCATCCTCACACAGCACAAATATTGCAGTGAGGAGAAATGCCGCACATCACCGGCACACAGGATATAAATTAGGCTGCTACTGAAAAGCCCACACATTTAAATATTTTATGTTACATGCTTTCATAGTGATGGATTGTAATCTCTAAAAATGCCATCAATTTAAAGTAAACACTTTCTGTAACAATGCGGGAACCAATATTGTTTTCAGGTTTCTCCATTTTCACAGAAATCTTTTGTGCTTATTTATTTGGTAACAAAAAAACAAATGACTAATTTAGTTCTTACTTCAAAGAAATTGCTCATTTTGACGAACGAAACAATTAGTTTATTCTTACTGTAAATTAAATGACATTTTTATGTTTTTTGAAATATGGTTGACAAATTATTCAGATTCCTAAATACAAAGAAGTACAAGCTATCATTAATAATGACCACAAAATCCTGAAATACGTATTAATCATTTCAAGTGAGATGTGATCAGTATGTGAGTTGATGCTTCCGTTTGCTGATATAACACCAGATCTCTGTATGACATCACACCAGTGACGATCACAATAGACAGGTGAGACATATACTGTAACAATACGGTGAAATATGAGTTAATCAGCTAAGTGTAAAGCCATAACCCTGACTGAGTGTGAAAATAATTGGTCCTCTTAAAGGAATGACATCCATCAGTCATCTGCAGCACCACAACTTGTCTAAATAACATGACGTGCATAGAGTACTCCATCAGCACATCAGACTAGTTCACTGTGAGTCATAGTTCAACCACTGGACAGAGCGTGTGCTTATGAATAACAAGTCATCTGTATCAGTGAACACAAAAAGATATCTATGCTAAAGACCATTAAACCAGAGATTTTAGCACAGCTTTATGGCACATTTGATCTTTTTAAAATCATTCACAAATGTTTACCAGTGATTGAACATTTACAACACATTTTTACCAAAAAATGTACACATAAACTCTATTGGTTTTTTATGTGTGAGTATCTACACTGCCAATTCACGTCATAGTATAAACGCAATTGCTTTTTTTTGGACGACACACATTTGGTTTTTTGGTTTTGTTTTCAGGGTGTGTACTGCAGTAAAAAGGTTAGATCACTGTAAGTAGCTACATGCCCAGAAAGACACTTCAGAGCAGGAATTATGAATGATAACAAAACAGAGCACAATACATCAATTTGCCATTTTAAAAAAAATAAAAACTCATAACACTGCTGGAATGTTAGGATAGGCTGGTGGCTGACCTTTGCAGAGTTTCTTTCTTCAAAAGAATCCAAGAAAGATGTTCTTAGTAGCTTCTTTATTGTGAAAACCTGATTTATCCCTCTCTCAAATAATTTGTCATGCTGTGTTGTAACTTCAAACAGAAGTAAACTATACATGAAAAACATTTAATTTCTTAATCTTTAAAAGCTTTGTTAATACTGATTTACTGAGTGTCGAATGACATCACTCAGTAACCCGTCAAGATATATTTTTATGATATTTGTCACAGATGTGGGAGGAGTAAACAGGTTTTTTCTTTATCGGCTTACTGACTTCATTTTTCATTTCAGAGACGAACCACCAAAATAAATTATTATTGACCATAGTGTAGCACGTGGAGTATTTTATTGCATGTTTTTTTTTGTAGTTTTATTTAGCATGTTTTTAATCTGTTGTGTTATTAGCATGTTTTAATTGTCTAAATTATTTTACTTCACCTGCTACCAAGAGTGGTGCAGTCCTTGATTGCTGTATAAGAGGCAGCTGGGGGAAGAAGATGAGGGAGAGCCAGGGTAGAAGCAGCAGCAGCCGAGGCACACAGTGGGGCGCCTTCCTGTTATACTATGGGCTGGTGGCGCGGTGGTGTGTCAGTCTGCACACCACCATGCAGTGAAGGCTCCCCCTGAAAAGAGACATGGGGGTGTCCTTCCCAGATTCAACCAGCAAAGAAAGTTCCTGCTGTCGGCAGTCCGGACAAGTGGGCATGAAAAGAGTGGATGCGGGATGACAAATGGGCCCGTAAAGAGCGGACCTGGGACAACAAATGGGCCCTAAAAGGCAGCAAACCCAGGACGAGGAGGTACCGGTGGGCTAAACCCCAACACATGAACTATTTTAAGGACTGCCATTTCAATAGGTTTTAAATAAATAATGTCAAAACTGTTTTTATGGTCTGTGCCTCTGCTTCTATGGCGCTCCCTGCCCGGTCCTGAACCGGCGATTCCGGTCACAGTAGAATTTCTCAGACTGATCAATTGGATTTCAGCAAGAACTATTTCAGCATCCAACTGGAAACATTTACTAAGACATCCATGCAAACGCATGCCTGCAGCTACTTTATGAGAACAAATTAACATGAACAGTGAGAGGAAACCAGCGCTTTGAGACTAAATTGGTTGAGAATATGCTAATGACATGAGTTCAATGCAGAACCTTTTTAAAAGTACATAAAAATAAATAAAATAAAGACTTGTGTGGGCTTGAAGTTACAATATTTTTACTAGAAATTTGGCACAGGAATTAGCATTGCAGCAAACACATTAAAATTCATGCTGACAGACAAGAACCAAAATTTAAAGAATGACCAAAAGGGCATCAAGGTAAATAGTCGGTATCTACAAATTTGCATAGATACCAAACTGAAACTTTGTTGATCTGGTCTTTTTTTACATTCAAATACATAAATAATCAGCACGTATTCGTGGTATAAATAATTGGCAATGAGTGTTTATGTAATAATAGTTCTGTAATCATTGATAACACCGACAATCCTCCCCCCAGATTAATAGTCGTCACAAAAAATAACAAACGGTCATCAATCCAGATAGGTTATAATTTTCAGTTAGCTGATCCTTACAGTCATTGTTTTGGACAATGTAAAAAACACCACATGCTGGGTATAAAGTTAGACTAGGTTAATTACATTAGCCGTTTTGCATCAGGTTGTTTTTCACCACGTCATGGCTTCAGGCTCTCATGTTTGACAAAATGTGGTCATCTGAGACCTCCAACATGGCCAAGTCGGTGCCAATTCTCTATCTGTTGACCACAAGATTGTGTTTACTAACCAATATGCCTGGATACTATTTACAGACCATGTCGGATTAAATGAATCCACAACTTTTTACCAAAATGGTTGAAAAACCAAACACAAGTGTTCATTGTTTCATTCACTTTATTTCTTAATTATTAGAAAATTTCTTCAACTTGGTTTTTGTAGAATCAGAGGGTAGCAATTTGTGCCAAAGCAAATGTAATCCATCTGTCTCCCAAAACCTTCTTTACCATTGCGTATTATTTATTCATCCTTTTTTTTTCCACTGATATGTGCAGGTCAATCACACTGTCGCCCTTCAGGATGTCTTCTCGTCTTATGTAACAACAACACTTCTCAGGCTTTCATTGAAGCATCCGTGTCAGACGTCAGAGTTCCACTAATCAGCCTTGATTACAGTAGAGCGGTATATGTTTACACAGAGGCTGTGATTATAGTTTAATGACAGAGTAATTACAAGTTTTCAATTCTCTGGGTGTTGTTTCTATAATTGTAGGTTCAGAATGACAAATATATAAAAGTTAAGTTGGTTTAGACACAAAGTGAGTCTTGTTAAATCCAAATGTTTATGACTAAACAAAACGGGGAATCTTTTTACATTTGGAACTTTTGCTTCGAAAGGAAATAAACACACAGGTTAAATAAGCACTAACACAAAATTCAAACACCAAGGTTTCAATGTGAGGAGCAGGCCTTGAACATGTCATTAGTCTTTTGCAAGGATAGCACAAAGAAACAAACAACCATTGTGGCTCACATTTGTTTTAGAAAAAAGTTGAAGACAACAAATAAAATGAATAGATTTTTAAGGCTGAAGAAAAATGTGGTCATGCAGCAAAACCTCCTTCTTCTTCTTTCGGCATTTCCCTTGAGGGGTCACCACAGCAAGTCAGTTTCTTCCATCTAACCCTATCTGCTGCATCTTCTTCAGTCACAACTATCTTCATGTCTTCTTTCACTGTATCCATGAACCTCCTCTTTGGTCTTCCTCTAGAACTCTTTCCTGGTGGTTCCAAACCCAGCATCTTTCTTCCGATGTACTCTCTCTCCTCTGCACATGTCCAAACCATCTCAGCCTAGCCTCTCGGACTTTATCTCCAAAACCTCTAACATGTGCTGTTCCTTTGATGTACTCATTTCTAATCCTGTCCATCCTGGTCACTCCCAGAGAGATCTCCAGCATCTTCATCTCTGCTACCTCCATCTCTGTTTCCTGTCTTCCTCAGTACCACTGCTTCTAGACCAAACAGCATGACCGATCTCACCACGGTTTTGTACACTTTTCCTTTCATTTTAGCTGAAACTTTCTATCACACATAACACCTGATACTTTTCTCCACCCCTTCCAGCCTGCCTGCACACTCTTCTTCACCTCTTTTCCACACTCTCCATTGCTCTAAAATGTTGATCCTAAGTACTCAAAATCTTCCACCTTCTTTATCTCTTCTCCCTCACTTTTCCATTTGGATCTCTCTCATTTACACATACTGCATGCACTCTGTTTTACTCTGACTAATCTTCATTCCTCTTCTTTCTAGTGCAAACCTCCACCTCTTCAGCTTTTCCTCCACCTCTTCCTTCCTCTCACTACAGATCACAATGTCATCTGCAAACATCATTGATTAATTCATTAAGTTTGTAATTCTTAAAAAGTTGCCTAATTTGTTTAAATAAAATAGCACTTTCTGAAGGGCTAAAGAGGCATCAAACAAAAAATACATAAACGCAACCATCTCTGTGTACCTGCTAATTTCACTTCATCTGAAACTTGTGCAACAGTGCAATTTTTTTTTGTAAATTGAAATTCAGGATATTAACTTTGTTAATCTTGTTGAAGTAGTAGAATAAACCAATAGATTATAATTTAGTAACACTGGTCAAACCGTTTGGAGGTATTGATATCCTCCATCGTTCTGTCTGAACAGTTTAGAACTATGAACATGGACGCCTAATAAACATCACTAGACCACTACCCTCAGACAGATTTTGTCAGCTTTAGTCTAAGTAGATCTGGCTTGTCTTTACACCTTGTAATAATGCCTGGTGGGCTAGGAATCAAGTAAAGTTAAAATTATGATGATCATTAGGATGTTCTATGAGAAGATTCAACTATAAGGGCTGACAGCTTTGCTATGTGACTGTATGACTGTGAACGTACTGATTCAGTCCTCTGAAATCTCATAAAAAACATTTTTTGGACAATGCATAAAAGCTATAAATGACTTAAAGTTAGTCAAAGTTTATTCAAATGTATTGACACAGATGACAGATACTGAAGCTGCTCCTTACATCTCATCTTCACTTTATGGGACAGACGCCTTTCTATCCTGCTATCTCTCGAGGCTGCCAAAGGGTCTCAGAGGCATTGCAAGCTTTCAGGCATCATTAGGATGTGACTCACCAAAGTAAACGTTTCGTGGCTGAACCCCTACAGTGCAGCTTTCTTCAGAAATAGAGTCATAACTTGCAAAAATTATAGTACTTAAGCTCCTCTTAGTGGCTGTGTGACAGGGACTCAGATCAGTTGGGTTGTATTTCCACTTCTTAGGAACGTAACATTGGAGTAGTAAAAGTTTAAATAAAATTCAGTTTCTCTGATGTACAAAAATTTCCAGAGAAGAAAATTTTTGTAGTAATTAAAGTTTGATCAAGCAGTGTGTCACAAAACCAAATGTTTTGACCAATTGAAATCAAATTGGTGCAGTGATACACAAAATAGTTTTAAATGTGAACTCCCTCTCTTATTGCAAAAAAAAAATAGTCTTCAATTATGATGAAATAAAAATCAGTGTTTAGACATACTTATTCAGCTCATTTGTTTTTGCAACAATACGTCTTTTTGCATGGCAGAAATTGAGCGACAACAAACACGATAACTTTTTGGCTTCAAGCTGTTCCTTCTTGAAATAAATCTAACTGAATTTCCTGTCTTGTGTTACTGGTTGACTTGATGAAACAGACTGATCTAAATAGAAAATAATCAATATTGATTTGATTCACAAGTCAAATGTCCCTCAAAGCATCACTATGTTCTCTTCAGCTGTGAAACACTGCGCCCACAGATGGTAGACGTAAGTCATCTGCTTATGACACAATAACGGTTGCTTTATAATTTCCACCAGGTGTTTCACAGCCAGCAATCCAGCTGATTTCAAAATTCTAAATCTGAGTGGGAAAACTAGGGCATCCTTTCCCCTTTGCTCTAATGTAATCCACATGACTAGATTGCGATACCTTGCCCAACTCTGACTGCCTTTTGTTTCTCTCTGGAGGCTAAACTTGTCACAATTTATCTTGTAAAGAGCATGAATTATTCTTCCTCTGTGTGCTGTCTGACAGTTATCCTCTAAACAAGAAGAAACACCGAGTTTTTATTTGGTAAATCTAAATGTTCCCACTTCAATGATAGTAATCTTATTACAGCTGTGCATTAATCTGCGTGTGCGGTAGCACTCTGTCTTTTATTTTTATTTCATTACTGAAATGCAGAACAATAATTTCTTAGGAGATGAACAACCATGAGATGAATTAATGAAAATAGAGGGTGTGTCTAAAGCTGCAGGATGCAAAATGTCCAAATACATCCGTTCATCACTTTTATGAAGCGTTTCATCTAACACTACTGAAGTGCCAAAGCCTATTTTTTGGGTAGTATCAGGTGAGGTGGGGTACACCCTGTGCAGATTGCCAAACTGTCACATTGAAAAATACAACCATTCACACACTCTCCAGGGGAGATTTTCAGCACACAGTTTGCCAAACATCCCTGTTTATCACACCAGACAGACGGTCTCTGAAGCTCACACAATATGGCAAGCTAAAGATATATCCACATGGTAGTGGGGAAAACACCTAGAACAATTTGTCATGTTTTTTTGTCTGTCATAAGCTGCTTTCAGGTTCTTTGTCTCAGCTAGGATTGGGTTGTTTCCCAGGAGGAGGTAAATGGTACTTCTCTAAGGATTCTTTATATTTTATACATTGGGGCATGTCCTCTTTCTTTCAACTAGTCTGGGTCTTTCTTCTTTGAATTAGATTTCTATTATTATCATTTGTATGGTGTGTCTCTCTTTGCAATAAATAAAACTAAAAAAACCTCCAACCACAGAGTTTTAAAAAAAAGTACTTTAAAAATTTTGCTTTGCCAGTGTACTTAGAGAGAAATTATTAAAATAAAGTATTTACTATTAAAACTTTAGATTTCTTTTAAAATTTTCATTTCTTAACAAACACAAAAGCGTTAAGGCTTATTTTTCTTTTTTAGCAATGTAAAATTTACCTTGAATTTTACTTTATTACTACATGTTGGACATGTGAAATAAACTTCAAACACAAACATCAACAAAGTTTCCACTGTCAAAAATCAAGTTCAGGGTCACAGAATAAAAGCTAGTATTTTACTTTATTTATGGCATAAAAACTGTAGTGATAAATAATATATGACTTATTGTGTCATTAAATATCTGATTGAGATTTAGTAAGATCTTCAAAGAGGCTGCAAATCAGTCAGAGGAGCAGTAAAAGCTCTTGTCTCAGTTTAAATCAGCTTCCTGTGTGAACTGGAAGGGTGGTTGTGGTGAGAATAGCAAAGACTACTACACAAGAAACAGAAAATATTCCCAGTTACATTGTGGTTTTCATTTAGAAGCAGTTTTTTTTTTATCTCCAGCCACAAACGTGTATATTTTTCCAAGAGGTTAGACGTTGAAAACACCATTGATTTGCAAAACTACAGCTGGACAGAAAAATCTTTTTAAAACAAGGCCACGAGTTGGCTGTTTAAAGAATATACACTGGTTTGTCAAATCTTTATAGAAGAAATGTTCGCAAGAACGTCAATGCTGAAGATCAAGTTAGCACACAACCTCACAACGTATGCCTGAAACAAACATCTTTTAGAAGATATGCAGAGACTGTAAAGCTCAGCCCAGATTTGCCTAATGTATGACATGAAAAAAGCTCCCTATACTAAAAAAAAAACAGGCTAATACTGCAAAGAGTTAAGTACAAACTGGCTCCTCCCTTTTTCTAATCGTACACTTTCATCCCCTAGAAATAGAGTTTGAAGGATTTTCTGCTCATCTCAATGACCCTCAGAAAGTTTCAGGTGTTTTATATTCATGAAAGGACCAATACAATTTTTCCATTACAGCAGTACGGAGAGTCTTGTAATTCAAATAAAAATTGATAAACAACTGAGAGGTGCACTGTCTTTCGTGCTCAAAAACACCACCCTGCATCCTGTTTTACAACCACATCCTTAAAATGCAACTCCTTTTAAAATGCGAACCTCCCACATTTTGTCTCTTGTTTTCTCTATTGTCTTTCTTTTGTTACAGATGCATGGTGGAGCAGCCTGATATGCTCAAAACTCAACCCCATCTTATCAGGAAACAGAGAAGCTGTCGTCTACTCGACCCCTCATTCAATAAAGAGCAGATAAAAAAACTGTCAAAAGATGGGAATTACCAGCAACAACGGGCTCCTCTTCTAGGGTCTTCTATATGTAGATATATTTATGTATATACATATTTATATAGAGATATATAAGTCTATCTATATGCATAGATTTATACATCTATAGACACAAAATATGTGGAAATGCAGACTCGTGGCTGATTGCTACTTTTACAATTATTTTTTCCAATATTCCCTTCAGAATCAACAATGTACATTATATTCAGTTAAATCCAGTCCCTGAATATGAACAAGTTTATGGTAGACCTTTCTCACAAATCTTTCTCAATTCACTTCTATTCTCACCATGAATATTTTCCCACATGAGACCATGGGTCACAGGAGTTAAAGAAACATGACGAACCAACAAAAACATCCGGGCAACCTCAAATAAACTCTGGAAATAAATTTAGATTTGTTACGATCATCCATTGCTTTTTATTTATTGGAAAGTCTGCTTGCAAAGACTTTTGTGTAAATGTTTGAATACTTTTTAGGATCATTTGTAAAACTCAAATTTATGACATTATATCTACCAGAATCCAGTTTGAACCAATCTGCATATTAGCTCCACAGCAGGGTTCTTACAGTATCATCAGAGAAGCTTGACAAGTTGAGTTTCTTTGGTTTCATTGTAGCCATCAAATAGGCTTTCTTTTCTGTCCTATTTGTCAAGTATATCTTTTTATATGGTTTTTCTCTTTATATGTGTCAACTTTAACTGACCCAATTTTCCCTGTAATCCAACGTGCTTAAGATTAAGATCGAATAATCCTCAAATCAAATGTTCACCATATGGTGTGTGGACTTCCTGTCGAAAACCTGCATTTGACTTGCCATTTAAAAGAAAAGTTTCTTTTAAAAAAAGAGTAGTTTAAAATTCACATTAGTCCTCATTGGTACAACTAACATATAAAAAACATCCACAGTCATACGAGTCACCTTGTCACATCGACCTCGGTCCCATGAGTTGCACTCTGAGCTAAGTGCTTCATTAATCAGGAAGCTGACACGGCCACAGCAGTAATGCAATACTGTTTAAATCCAAGTTTTGAATGTGGCAAGCTAACATGAGCTACAATTAAAACACAAACCACCTTAAACAAAAAAATATTTCAATATTTCTAACGAGACTGGATCAGGGACGATTATAAACATACGTATAGCCCACCTTAGTGTTCTTCTCTCCATACTGCGTACATTTATGTGTGTATTACTGCGTGCTTACCAATGTGTCGTCAGAATAAATACCGTGCTTTCTGAGCACATCAACACTTCTTTACAGAAACTAATCAGCAGTGACAATAGGAAAAATGCTGAGGAATGCTGCAGTGTTTTTATAATAATACTGCATCCACCTTTCCTCATCAGTTTTTTTTGTGTCTACGACCATGTCCCGAGGCTAAACATGCTTTTTGCTTACAACTTCACATTTTATCTACAGATTTTGCAGGAAGTCGAATACAGTTTACTCCAGAGCTCTGCTATGAAAACGTTTTGTGTTCGACCAAACCATGCAAACTTCACTTTGATTGATTCAAATAGGCTTTTTATGAGGTGATCGAAACTTCATTAAATGTTGGAAATTACAAGTTATTCAAATATACATTTCAAAATTTAGATTTTTACATAGTATTAAAGGAAGTACACTATGCTAGGGGTACACGGTGGTGCAGTGGTTAGTACAGTGGCCTCACTGTGAGAAGGTTGGGGTTCAAGTCACAGAGTGGGGGAAAAGCTTGAAACACAAGTCTTTGTATGTTCTCCTCGTGTATGCGTGGGTTTTCTCCAGGTACTCTGGTTTCCTCCCACTCTCTAAAAACATGCATGTTAAGCTGATTGGCCACTATGAAATTGCCAAACAATGAGTATGTGTGTGGATGGCTGTGTGTTTGTGGCCCTGCAAACAGCCTGGTGACTCGTTTGGGGTATACCCTGCCTTTTGCCTAATATCAGCCTGGATAGGCTGCGGCACCCCTGCGACCCGATTCAGAAGACAAAATGTTATGCAATATACACCTTTTTAGCTCTTGGATGCCTTTGAGTGAATCTATGAGGTTTGTAGTTACTCAGAGAATCTCAATTTAATGCACACATAATGACAAAGATATTTTCACCAGTCTTTTGCACTTTTCTCTTCTGGCTCAAATTTCTCATTTTGGTTTGGGTCATTCTGTTACATTTTTTCACTCTTTTACTTCACATGTTTTAAGAGAGAATCACTATTTAAGGCAAAACAATGGTTGACTAGAGTTTTGCACACATAAACATAAAGAGCCCACATTAACTGCTGCAGCAAGAGAAATGCAGCTGCCATCTTGAACATAGAATTCTACCTGCAGACAAACCAAAAGTGTGGTAGTAGATACGATGCCTGAGCACAGTGTACACTGTAGAGTATTCTTGTTCTAATCGGCAGACAATTGAAAGCTGGGCTCGAGGATTACTTTTCACAAGTAAAAGTTAACTTTTTTTTGGTTAATGTTTATGAATATAGTTTTATTGTCTTGCATTTATATCTACTAGCAAAAACTCAGCCAGGAATTGTTAGCTCAATGTTTACCTCCCGGGATTTTCACACGGCTATGATGGCTAACTGAGACTATATAAATCCTATACTGCCTCTATGAGAAAGCTTGACTGATAGATATTGTCTGATAAAAATGTTAAAAAATATATTATTTTAACAAAGCATTTTTCATGCCTCATACTTACCCCGTATTGGCAAAAGAATATCTGAATTGTTTACAAAGTTGCAAAGTCTACAGTGTTTTTATCGATGGTTGCGCGAGTTAAAAACAATGAAATGTGGTTGGGGTGTGAACCAGAGGTAAGACCTTAAGCCCGAGTCCGAACCCGACCCGAAATTCGAGTTGGGTCGGGCCTAAAATGTCAATCATTACTTTGGGTCAGGTCGGGCTTCTCTCTCGCTGACTTTTTTTTCAAATAAATACATGTTTGTAAAATGTAAACTAAAACGATGTGTGGGTACTAAACTAAGGAATACTTGTTATAAAATTAATAATTTGGATAAAACAGAGAAGTAACGTTTAACTATTAAACAGGATCCGCAGAGCCAAAGTATGCTCTGCGCACGTGAACGCCTCCTCTTAATTTGGTAGTCCTCCCCTGCGCACGTCTTTATTTTATTTATTTTGAACTAATATCCCCGATATGAAGGAGTAAGAAGTTAAGGATAAACTAAAGGCAGGAGTACTGAAAAGACAAACACGCATCGGTAACAGTGAGGTGTGGAAAAGCTTCAAATTTATTGTTCAAAATGCTACAGAAACTTGCGTTGGCTTCGCTGGATGTAGTTAATGTGGTGCTTTGCTTTCATACGACACCAAAAAGACTGGCACCTCGACGCTGAGCAGGCATTTAAACAGTTGTACTGGCAAAAGTGATGATCGTCGAAGATTTATTTTATCATTTGTTTCAAAGACCGTCCCTCCTCTTCGCGCTAAGCAGGCCATCACAGACAAGTGCGTTAGCGGTCCTATAGTGGGATTTTTTTTTTTTTAATTAAAAAGCGTGTTCCTGAAAATGTTCCTATTTATAAATAACCCTCCCCCTCCTGAGTCCTCACAAATAAAATATGACATTTTGGGCTTGTTTCGGGCTCAGGCTCGCAAATCAAGTTAATTGGTCGGACACGGGTCGGGTTTTAATACCCGCGGGCCGATTCGAGTCGGGCTGGATTTTTTAGGCCCGATCTCACCACTGGTGTGAACTACCTCATTTACTGTTAAAGGGAGCAGCACAAAACAAGCTTTGGTTTTTCAGTACTTGATGCAAAGGTCACAGATAATAGCAAGAGCACATAAATATCAGAAATAAGGACCACAGAAAATGAGGTTACTTTTAGTATAAACAATACAAACATGTTTAAGCATATTAGAAATTCATAATACTTTTAATTTAAATTTTGTGAACTTTACAATATATTTTTTTATCTTTATTTCGAATACATTTTTTCCATATTTCATAATAAAATACAAATTAAAACAAGTATTCGAAAAGGAGTAGGTTGAAGTAATACTTTACTTATCAGAAGAGTAAAGTATTTTTCTACACAATGGGATAAGTTGAAAATCTTGTCAAGTTATAAATATTTTGTACATCTTTCCCATACAACTTTAACATAGTTTTATAGTTCAAAGTATCCAGGCCTTTTTCAAATTTCATGCTGATATTTGTTCAACTGTGAGAGGGCAGTAAAATCAAGTGTCCCACGGTCTTTTTTGTTCAAGGAACAAAGTTCACATGACTGGTAATCTGCTGTTGAAACTACATATTACTGTTTCAGGAAACAATAAGCTGAAAAGAAATATGTTTGTTTTAGTTTTATTTTTTTTTAATCTCACACTAACTTGTTCAATCGGCCAGACACTTTTTGATTTAGCAAAAGCTTCTCTTGAGCAATTGCACAAGTTTGTGCTGTCTATGTATGTGAGTGTAACTTTTCGTCTTCTTCTTTCGGCATTTCCCTTCAGGGGTCGCCACAGCAAGACAGTTTCTTCCATCTAACCCTATCTGCTGCATCTTCTTCGGTCACGCCAACTATCTTCATGTCCTCCTTCACTGTATCCATAAACCTCCTCTTTGGTCTTCCTCTAGGCCTCTTTCCTGGTGGTTCCAAATCCAGCATCCTTCTTCCGATGTACTCTCTCTCCTCTGATATTTCCAAACCCTCTCAGTCTGGCCTCTCTGACTTTATCTGAGATGGTTTGGACATGTGCAGAGGAGAGACTACATCGGAAGAAGGATGCTGGGTTTGGAACCACCAGGAACTTTTGGTTGTAAGCAAGAGGCAAGGTACACCCCGAACAGGCCACCAGTCTGTTGCAGGCCACACAAACAAAACCATCCACACTCAAACAAATTCCTAGGGACCATTTCAAAGTAGCCAATCAACCTAACATGCATGTTTTTAGAGGATGGGAGGAAACCGGAGTACCCAGAGATCACCCACGCAAACAACGGGATAAAATGCAAACTCCACACACCAAGGCCAGCATTCAAAGCCTTGCACCTACACCTGGACTTGAATCCTGACCTTCTTGCTGTGAGGCCACTGTGCTGACCACTGTGCAGCCCTGAGTGCAACTTATTTAAATCAAATCAAGTCATCTTATTTTATTTGAAACTACGTCTAACATTCACATAGAAATCCATTTCTATTTTGTTGCTTTTTTATCCACTTTCTACCACAATCCCTGGTAAAAGACACAATCATTTATTCCAATGGCAATCAAAGCCCTGAACAATAGCCATCCGTAAGCTTTTAGCATGCTATTTTGAACTGTTTTCATGTCTCAATTTTAATGTCTTGGTTTTTATGTCTTGTTATTCATGACTGCTTTTACGTCTGATTGTTTTGTTTTCTGTGTTAACCCTGTTTAAGAAAAATGTCTGCACCATTGTGTCAGACAATAAAGTTTTCTATTCTATTCTAAAATGTTGGACTTACAAAGAAAACCTTCAGCAATACACAAGTGCTTGTAAAATATTTTGTTATACTTGGACAGCTGAAAGTGGCCAGCTCAATACTACAGCATTACTATCTAGGTTATGTTAATGAGTGTGTGTGAGATATTGACTAGTAGGTATCAGTGTGCTGCGCTTACAATGCGTGCAGCAATCTGCAATATGACATTACAGGATGAGCACACAGCACAGCAGGTGACCTAGAAAGCTGCAGAAATGCTCCCAAAAATAATATCAAGAGGGGGAAAGGTTATTACAAAAGAATCTAACGGTTTTAGAGTCCAGTATGAACTTTAAATGTCACCTTGTGCAGTGTCCTAAAGACGCAATGGCCACACAGACAAATATGATGAGGTTTTTTTTCTCTCCACTTGCTGCATTCCATAAACAATATCGATTCATCTCTTGCACATTCTCCATGTTTGACTGTGACATGAGTGTGATGTGATAGGAACAGAAAAACCTCAAGAGGAGTGGCAGACCGGCTAAACAAACCACAGTCCCCGGAGAAAACAGCTGTGACAGTGAAAAAGGAAAGAAATTTTATATCTCAGCTGAACAGAACCTCAAGTATAAAGTGTCACAGCGGACATGTGCACACTACAGTATATGAAAGGTTTCTATATAAAACCTTTTTTTTTTTCTGCATGAAGGCCAAGGTTATGTCCTTTTTTGCATCCATGACAGAGGAAGGATGTCCCCTTTCCTTTCCAACTGAAAAAGCTTCACAGAAAGGTTGGAAAACGTAGAGCTTAAGCAACACCTAAAAAACTTTGGTTGATCTGCTGACATAATACCCAGAAGAGCTGAAAAGACACTTTCCACGACACATAATTATCACTTGAAGAATAAACAAACAAAAACAAGAACTTTCTGAAACTCCAAAAATGATCCTGAAAGAAATAAGTTAAAAATTTAATATACAGTAGTTATGATCAGTATCTTCTGTGACATTCCGTTGTCTTCTGTTTATCAGGGGTCAGGTTGTGGGGGGAACAGCCTCAGACGGGAAACCAAGGCTTCTCTCAATCTGGCTGTATCCTCCAGGTCAACCGGGGGGATCACGAAGCCCGAAACACCTCACCAGCGAGACACTTGGGAGGAATCCTAACCAGATGCCTGAACAACCCCATCTGGCTGCTCTTGACCAACAACTCTATTCTGAGCTCCTCCCGGATGGCAGAGCTCCACAACCTATCTCTGCTATCTTCAGCATATTCAATCTAAGTTTAAAAAAAAGCTGTCATAATCCCCGTGTGTGCCAAAGAAAGTGGGATTAGTATTACAAGTTAAGTCCAAACCCCTTATTAAATTTGTGCTCAGTGCTCACTATAACACTACCACTATCCCACTATCCTCTCAGGTTAAGAGATGAAAACCCCCAAACTAGTTTCACTACTGCTTTGAGTCCTTCTACTTCTTCTTCTTTCGTCATTTTCCTTCAAGGGTCGCCACAGCAAGTCAGTTTATTCCATCTAACCTTATCTGCTGAATCCTCTTTGGTCTCGCCAACTATCTACATATCCTCCTTCACTGTAACCCTGAACCTCCTCTTTGGTCTTCCTGTAGGCCTCTTTGCTGGTGGTTCCAGCATCCTCCTGCCGATGTACTCTCTCTCTTCCTCTGCACATGTCCAAACCATCTCAGTCTGGCCTCTCTGACTTTATCTCCCAAACCTCTAACATGTGCTGTTTCCCTGATATACTCATTTCTAATCCTGTCCAACCTGGTACCTTCCAGAGATATCCTCAGCATCTTCATCTCTGCTACCTCCATGTCTGTTTCCTGTCTTTTCCTCAGTGCCACTGTCTCTAGACCAAACAGCATGGCCGGTCTCACCACGGTTTTGTACACTTTCCTTTTAATTTTAGCTGAAACCCTTCTATCACACATCACACCTTCTTCACCTCTTTTCCACACTCTCTAATGCTCTAGGGTTTGATCCTAAGTACTTAAATTCTTCCACCTACTGTATTAAGGTTCAGATTGATGAAACAGATCATCTTTCAATGCTTTTCTAAAGAAATGGTTGGGGTTACTATGGAGACAGAAATCTTGTAGTATATGCTCTCTGGTATCAAAACTGAATTTTAGAAAATTTGCTTGAAGCTATAACACAATTTTTTATGATCCTTTTATTATTTTTTTATGTATATATAAAACATTGATTCTTAATTTAGTAGACTGTAAGTTTTAACTAGATTTTACTGTCACAACAGTACCATATTGTACTTGAAATTATTTTTGACAATGCAGTAAAATTGAAGGCAATCTTTTTTTTTAAACTTTTGTCCTTGTAAGAAATCTAAAGACTTTCAGAACATAGCAATCAAAAAACAAAGTACTTACATCCAGTTGGGATAGGAAGAATTTGAAGAATTGTTGATTTACAAGCAGTGAGGAGTAGTTCAAGAAGAATTCACAGAGTAATAAAGCCAACCTTGTTACTCCCAGATGACATGTACACACATGCTGCAGCGCTTTGGCCACTCTCAGCATCAATCCCTCTTCTATGTGGAGGAGGGGGCTTCATGTGACTGACCAATAAAAAAGCACCTTCCTCAACAGACGTCATCTAAAAAGGAGTGGTCTATGCCTCTAACAGCATCCTTTCCATGATGTTACTGGAAGACCCCAAAAGCAAGAACATGGGTTTTAAATTTAACAGGAATCCTGAATTTGATTCAATCTTCAAAGAATATCTTACAGTTTTTAAATGCTAAATGTGTTGATCCAATGCCACTCTTTAAACCGTGTTGAACACACTTGCACACACGCAAGACGCGTGCACACACACTCACACGCAAGCAAAGAATCAAAGCGCTAAAAACCTGAAAATATAGTTGATGAAATAGTGCCATCCAGTGGGCATTTGCTATAATTACTTATCGTGGCTGCCATGACAACTGTGGTTGGAAAAATAAGACAGTAGTGGTTGAATTACACAAAATTATTTTGTTTACAGCAAGAAAGTGTACAGATGTTGTATAGAAATATTCTTACATGTGCAAATTAAGAGAGAATGCATGTTTCAATATAAGATGGAAATGAAACAGAACATGTAACTCTGCAATAAGAAGCAATTTTGAGTACCTGTACTAAAGGAAAGCTTTCAAACTAGAGCTTGAGGAATAGAACATTTCTGCAGCATTCAGCAAGAAGATATCAAACATCAACATTTACCTGCAAAAGCATTTACACTTTTTTTTTCTAAGTTGCAATGATTCAAGGCTGCAGGTTTGCTGCTCAAGGACTCTCTTTCACAAAGCATGAAGAAAAAAATAAAAAGGCAGCTTTACAGGCAAGTCTGCCTGGCAGCAACAGATTGTGAGCAAAATAACATTTTTGCCTTCTGATCACAGTGGTAAGCTTGAACGTTACATACGTAGATGGATGTGGACAATAAAAGTTTAGATTTTACAACAACTTGAAAATGTCTAAAGAACAACTTTTCTCAATATTTATTGGGGTGACTTCAAGTCAAACATGTCTCAAATTTAAATTAAAATAACCTGAAACAAAATGCTAAGCATGCATGTTGCAAAAAATTGCCCTGTGAATTTATCAACGAATATAATTACAATTAAACCCATAGAAGTTGTGTTTTTTACCACTGCAGATATTATCCCTCAGGTCCACAGCAGCATAATTTATAGAGTTATTGAAGTTTCTGTGTGCTTCTGATTTGCTGAATGACTGCTGAAGTTCCAGGAGACTGAGGACTCCATACATGGGTCTACCTCTGTCCAGTGAAGGAATAACTGGCAGAACAGGAGATTTGGACAGGGTGGAGGAATGAGAGATTACATGGTGATGCTCCCTTCTGTCCTGCTCAGAAGTGATCCCTGTATGTAGTTCATCATTCGTCCAGTCTCTGGATCCATGTTGCTTTTCCACTTTAGATGTATCTTTTTTGCTAGTTAATAGATCTTTGGTATGCATGTCAAAAGAACTCCTTTCTCCATTCACATTTGTGCGCCAAGGTCGGTTGTTCAAGTTCAAGCTTGACTTTATGTTTGAAATCTGGCCAATGTAAGCATCTTTGTCTGTTTGGGATTTAGGTTTTGTCAAGAGAGTTTCGTCAAAGTGAACTTTGGCATTGTCTCTCTGTTTGCCTCCAAACACTGAGCTTTCAATCTGTGCTTGCTGTTTGTGTGAGGTCTGCTGAGATGGTTCAAAATACTGCAGTCCTGTATGGTCTTTTTTTCCCTCTGATTTGCTAAAACTAACCTGATTTGAAATTTGTGCCCTGTTACAAGTTGTCATCTCTTCTAACCGATGCTGATTTTTAACTGCTGAAATAGTTCTTTTGTTTGATTCTGAAGACGTATTCTGGGGCTCAGCAGGTATGGTTCCAGAGTTATTCCTCTCCACCTTAGTTAGTTTTGTTATTTCACATCCTTCTTGTCTTTCAGAGGGAAAATAAATAGAGTTGGACCCTTCTCGCACCTGGAACATAAATCCTTTTAGTATTTTATATCATAATTTTATTTAAGAAATAAAAAATGAGATTTACCATGCCTGCAGAGTGCAGATTTCTACCAGCAACATTTACCATTTTACTGTGGAAATCATCTATTTTCAAAGAAGCTGACTGCCCCGATCCTTAAATCGAATAAAGAGCTCATTAGCAATATACAGTAACTTAATTGCGTTACAACATTTATTTGTATTAGCAAAAATGAAAAAGCCCTGTGGGGAAATTAGTGAAATCATTGAATCATAAACTAAAATCCCTCATTAGAAGCTTTTGCTAATTAGCTTGACACAAAACTACTCATGTATTGGATAAAATGGATTTGTCTGTGTACATTTTCAAGGATTGAATTCAACATCTCTTTACCTGGATAATGCATTTGATACGAAGTTCTCCAAATATTTCTCTCTAAGTTTTTCAGTACGTTGCTTGCTCGTTCTGATAATGTTAAATTCCAGCTACGAAGTTTAGGCTTGGGCATTATTGCCTTTAGCGGAGAAGGGTAGAAAACTTGGTTCTCTCCTGTTGATTTAATTTTCTGAAAGTGGATAACAAATGGCTTGTAAGATCTTGTGTGAACCCTCGTACAAAGCTAATTTCAATTTGTATAACTCACATCCAAAGAACCCTCTTCTGCAGATTCAAATATAGCCCTGTTTGTTGGTTTCACGGGTTTCTTTAGGATTTCATGTCTGTATGGTGAACCTGTAAACAAAGATTGATAATAAATCAAAAAAATTTCGCTCACAAAGTGAACTATCAACACAAAGAGACAAAGATTCTCTAAAGTCTAACCAAACAAAGTGACCACAAAAGAAACAGATTCACTCCCAAAGTGCGCTAAAAGTTTTTTTTGTGCAGTAAAGAAAATCAGAAAAAGTTTAGACAGTAAGAAAGATGATGAAAACTACTTTAGATCGAATTAAAAACAAATACTATGCTAAAAATGAGACCATCGAGAACCAAACACAATTCTTAAAAAACTAACCTACAGTAAATTGAATACTGTATTTGCAAAATGTCCAAACAAATCACATGGGATGTGACTATCTACACATACTTTGTTTTGTTTTTTGTCATTGTCCGGACATTCCTTTGGGTTCAGTCTCTTCATAACTTACCAATAGTTTTACTGAGAACTGTCACACTGGATGCTCTGTTTGGAACAAAATGCCTTGGTAAATTTTTGGTAGCTGCTCTTACTCCTGTTTCCTCATCATCTGGAGAGGAATAAGATGGGAACATAGCAACCCTGGGAATATGAGACGAGTACGGGTGTTCTTTTAGAGTTAAAATGTTTTTCATTTTCTCCCTGTAAAACAAAAAAGACAGAAAAAAAAATTAGCAAAAGTCTCTGCAAGTGAAAAAAGTTGCAAATAGGAAGCATAAATGTCTTTTGTTCATTTCATAACAGAAAATATACTCACGCGACATTTACGTTTGTTGGTTTTGGTATGCTAAAAATTAAAAATAAATTGTGTGTTATTAAACGAAAGTCATCTCATGCATTAAATTGATAATTTTCGAGTTAATTTGTTTCACTATTAAAACAATTAAACCTTTACCCACACTTCATCATTCAGACGAAGTTTACTTTTCTTGCTTCTCATACTCTTACTATGTTGTTCACTGTTGTTGGATCTGTAAACACATAGCAACAATATCTCATTGGGACACATTAATTATTAATTACTCAACCATTTTTTTCATAAAATCACTCCACACTTACTCATTGTGTGTTTCCATCATTGCCTAAGAGAGAGTTTACAGTGGAATCAGCTGTGGTTTGGTCTTTAAGAATTTTGACTTTATGGAGCAGCAACAGATTTTATACATAACAAAGAACATTAATAATGGATTTAAGTTATGAAGTGAAACTTGTGCAGAATAAACTCATTTGCAGATTTAAGCAAGTTCTCCCAAAAAAAATGACAACAGCAGGTTTCTGTGTAACTTCTAAAGATTAGGATTGGATTAACATGGCCAAAAAACTATGAAACAAGAAGTCATGCTCACTTAACTGTATGGAAGAAAACTTCAGTTTCTTTTACTTGTCTTGTTCCAAATAAAAGTGGAAATGCTGGCGCTGACCAAACAGCTTTTGCTTGTTTGCTCGATTCCTCTAAAGTAGATTGAAACTCCTGAGGAAACCCGAGCGATGCCGGTAAACAAAAGAAGTCAAACTAGCGACACCCAATATGGCCCACAGCACTTAATGCGTTAACACAAGTGCTTTTTCAAACTTGAACTGACACAGAACCGAAGTCTCTTGACTCGTTCTTCACAAAACAACCTGATACAAACTGTAAGAGAATTCACAATGTTCTTTTCTGACAATCTAAGCATTGCAGTTGTGGATATGTTGACTTTTATCAATCTTGCAGAAGCATAAAATCACTGCTTGTGGTACTTGTCAGTCAGTCAAGTGTAGATCTGCTAAAATTACACATTCACAGCTGAGTGCACTCATACAGCAATGCATAAAATATAATGAAAATCTACCCGGCTTTAGCCAACGCATCCTGAAACCAGATACGCATGGTCTATGACCAGTGTCTGGTTGCAAAGGATCAATTTACGTTTTCTCCATTCCAGCACAGTATAACAAAGTAAAGAATTATTTTGAGCTCTTCATTCCAGGACAGACAATAATCCTGTTTTCAATTATTACAGTGTTCTCTCATGTTGTGGAACATCAACTTCTCTGGTTAGGTAGACGCTGTGATATGAGCTGTCCATGGTGCTGTTGGTAAGGCATTATTTTCTGACAGTTTTTCCCTTTGAAGCAAAAGACAAGGGTAAATCTGAAGATCAAAGAAATATATGTTACTAAAATTAATGCAACATGTCTTGAAAAGGATGTCAAAGCAGTTTTAACATTTCACAGATTAAACTGATGCAATTGTGCTACATTAAGACAATTTTGATGAGGTAAAAATAAATTCTTTGAAATCTATTAATATCCACTTTGGCCACTCATATGTCTGTTTTTAGAGTTACATAAAATTTAGTCATTCAAATACTGGTGTTCCACTATATTACATTTGATTTAAAAGGAAAATGTTGCATTAAACTTCTTTGAATTGCAAAAGTTTTACCAGGATCAGGTCCAATTTTATAGACAACCCTAGAAGTTGTCTAGGGTTATTATTTGATGTAGTTGGGTCTGGTTGTTGACTTATGAGGTGCTGAGTGGTGATGATGTATCTCACACATAAACACACACGTTTCTGGTAGATAACTGGAAAATGTCACAATTCTTTTACTCATAGGTTTGTAAAATGTCAATGTATCTCTATAAAAATCAGAATCTTGAAAAATACACAAGGAGAAATAATCAATCCAGCTGCCTTTTCCTGGACTTGACACACACTGCTTTCCAAACCACAAAGATTGTTTGTTCGCTCACAAGACCCATTCAGCATTCCACTTTTTAATTGGGATTCTCAAGAGACCTTGTCCAAAGCAATACATCCAAGTCCTATCAAGCAGCCTAAGCTAAGTCCACAAACCAATTACTCTGCTCAGCCCCAGCAGAGCCACAGCTCTACGGATTATTTCCTACTGCATCAAAAATGCACCACAGACTGCAGTGATTTACCTACAAAGTAATATCAAGTTATTGAACAGATGCAAGCTAACGGTGAATTGGGACAGGATTTAACACCCAAACAAAGTTCAGCTTAAGCTGTTGAACACCCCAGTCATCCGCAAAACCTTTTCAAAAACTTAATCAGCTCTCATTGAAAGTGAAATGTACAGCACCGTCATGTACAAAAAGAAGAAACTGCTCAAATACCTTTTGAATGAAAATGTTTTCTGTACAAATTTGATGGCTTGTGTTTTTGAGTTTTGAAGAAAAGTGTCATAATTTAGTTTTAAGATTTTCACATTTTTGTTTGAAGCAGTTTACTCCCATATGTGACAGTGTATTTGTAATTTGCTCTTGAGCTACAACCTTTATGAAGGGACTATTGAAGTTTCTGGGAATTGTTCACATTGTAAATGATAGATGGAAAAGCTGTGAATAAATTATTTACAGCTCTGGAAAAAAAACAGATGTTTTAAAGGAAAAAAAAAACAAACAAACTCGGTTTGCTGAGATTGTTAATGTATAAAATCAAGCCTTAGTTACATGTGTATTTTTTGTCTACAAAATTCGGAATGATTACTTGGATCCAAGCATTGGTGACATGGATGTTCATCCACTTCCATACAAAGCTGTAGAAAAATGTTTTTCTTTGGCTGTTTTTTCATTATTATCATTTCTTTTCCATTTATTCAGTCTTATGCTGTTGGCAGAGCCGAGTGGCCTTGAGTTGTTCAGAGCTGTTCAGAATGTAGCCTACTGTGATAGAAAAACTGCTTTTAAAGTCTGATACCATGTATCTATCCATCTATCCATCTGTCTATCTATCTATCTACCTATCTTTCTATCCATCTATCTCTCTTTCGATCGATCTATCTATTATCTATCTATCTATCCATCAGTCCATCTATCCATCAGTCTATTATTCGATATATTTATCTTTCAATCTATTTATCAATGGAAAAAATTAAAAAAATTCTGATACAAAAACAAATTCTGTGTCTTTTGACTCAGTAAAAGAACAACCTGCCCTCTAGTCTTTCTCTTTTTTTTTTCTTCTCCCATTCTCCCTTTTTAGTTTCTAGAAAGCAAACTGATGTGCTGTGTTTGTTCCACACTTCTGCACAGTATCCCTCAGATATCAGGTCCATTCCTGACTCTGGTTTGACTGAAAGCTCTACCTCCTCTCACAGTCGTCATCATTTTTTATCTAGAAAGAGAAGAACTCTACATCTGCGCAGCATTTCAGGTTAGAGATCACAACGAACTGGAAGAAAGTAGCAATGGATTGATTTTTTTTTTTGTGCAGCTCACTTTTTGAGAAGCTCATTTTTGTGAAGCTCTAGTTACCTCCAACTCTTATTCTTGTATATTTGGGACTAGTTTTCACCATGACTACATTTGACTTTTCGGATGTTGAGGCTTTTTTGGATTGCCATCCGGATCTTTTTGAGGAGTATCTTGTTCGGAAAGCCAAATGTGATCAAGTTAGCAGGTGGCTGAAGGAGCATCAGCCATCCAAAGTGTCCGCCGTAGAGGAGAAAAGGGGTGCAGTCATGGACCCGCTCTGGCCGACCAGTACTGATGGACTCCGACGTAGATCCTCTCACATGGAGCTGCGGAGGAACTTCGCCCGATCCAAAGCCCACACTGCGCACCGCACATACGACGAGCACGTCAGCTTGAGCGAACATGAATCTCAGTCAAGCATGAGACGCAGGGCGCTCCTGCGTAAAGCCAGTTCTCTTCCACCGACCACCGCGCATATCCTCAGCGCCCTGCTGGAGTCCAGAGTAAACGTGCCTCAGTACGCATCCAGTGCCATAGACTACAAATACAGACTGCGAGAAACCAACGAGAGAGAGTTCTTCTTAGAGTTAGTCAAAGATATTTCTAATGATCTAGATTTGACAAACCTCAGCTATAAAATTTTGATTAACGTGTGCATCCTAGTGGATGCAGACAGGTGTTCTCTTTTCCTCGTTGAGGGACCCCCACACAAAAGGACCCTGGTATCTAAGTTCTTTGATGTGCACTCAGGGACCAGTGTGAGACCATCATCAAACACTCTCAACTCCAATGAAGTACAAGTACCATGGGGAAAAGGCATCATTGGATATGTGGCTGAGCATGGAGAAACTGTCAATATTTCAAATGCATATGAGGTAAAATAAGACCTGCTGAGGTTGTACTCTACAACACTTCTTTCACATGTTATGAATGTTATTTGAAATAAGATGGTTCTTTACTCAAAGCAGAAGCTTGAAAAAAGGTGTTTAATAGGCATGCATTTACACAAAAAAGTTTTTCTAAATGAATAAAGAAAAACGCTTGCTTTAAAGTGAAAATTTTTTAGTTACTCCACCCACTCAGAGCTAACTCAGAAATGAGGAAAGACAAAGTAAGATTTCTTTCATGTTTCCACTGACCAGACCATGTCATGCACACTACATCATTATCTCATAGCCTTTGGGCTGCTGGGTTGGCTGAGACAACTAGATGATGTGCAAACCCACTGCAGACTATTGGGTATCTGCTATAGTACAGAATTCTTAGTGAGTTTTCATAGTTTTCTCAAAAACGATTTTATGAATGGAACAAAAATCGAACAAAAAGTCCTGCAAAAGAAAGACGGATGAACGCCATACAGATGTATTCAATCACATCTCCATGGCAAGAGAGACAATTCAGCCAGAGTGTAAAAATGAGGCTATAAACACTAGATAATTTCTATCTAATGTGTGTTAACGTGGCAACATTTTTAGGACCACCGTTTCAGTGATGAGATTGACAAGCTGACTGGCTACAAAACTCAAACCATCCTCTGCATGGCCATCTGTAACAGTGATGGAGAAGTCATTGGTGTCGTGCAAGCAATTAATAAAAATCCAATGGGCACCCCTTTCACAGAGGATGATGAGAAGGTATGGCTACTCACACACTCACCTGAGTCTCCATGAGACTGTATCATTTCTTTTTCTTCACCAATTGACATGAACAGACTTTATTATTTCTCATGGCTGTGAAAAGAAGGAAATTGTTTTCTCTAAAGAGAAACAACAGAAATTAATGGAAAAAAGCGTTTACTTGAGCACAATACATTTATTATCTGACTGTGCAGTACACCCTCTCACACACACACATTTACACGCACAAACGAAACTATTTTTGCTCTCTAAGCTATCTAGAATTAAATGGATATTTGGGACACCCATTTGGCTTTATATCTGTTTCTGCATCTTCAAATACTTTCATTACTTCCTATAGGGAATGTGAAAAGATAGTATATTGTACATTTTAAGGTTTTAAGTTGTGCAGACTTTGTTTCCCCTTGAGATGCTTTACAGCACAAATTGATAAAGAAAGTGGAAAACGTCTGAAGAGTATTGAATGTCGAATAAAAGATTTCTATATTATTCGAAAACAACTCACTTGCAACCAAGAGTGTGGGTTTGTCTAAAAAGTAACACAAAATATGCAAACTTATATAAATGTATGTGTTTTTAAATCTCCCAAAATAGTTTATGAACATTTTTAAAGAGAATATTTTTTCGAAATTTAGAACATTTTTTTTTTTTTTTTTTTTACAAAAAACTAGATGGAAAGAATTTTGGCTGTCACCATCCAGTCACACACAAGATATTTCAAAGCTCCTGATGGCTCATTCTGTTTCTATCTCTAAATCAATACTTCATTAACAGGAAATCTATTTGAGAGAAATATGTGCTGAGAGTTGTCTGACTCCATCAAGACTTTCACTTCCCATTACAGCAATCTGTCTCTATCTTCTGTTCTGATTTGCACCCTCTAATTTAGCCAAGAAATAGCTCCTTTATGCGAATGATTTATGCACGGTATCATCACTTATTTTGTTCTGTACCCCAGGTGCTGCAGATGTACCTTCCCTTCTGTGGAATATCGATTTCCAATGCTAAGCTGTTTTCGGAGTCTCGAAAGGAGTATGAGAGGAGTAGGGTGAGATGTTGTAGAAAGTTCTTTAAAATAGAAACTTCATTTTTGCATGTATATCAGATTTTATATTTAAGTAAGCCTAATAATCTCACTGTGCAACATTCACATTCTGAGGCTCCCAGAAAAACAACATAAAACGTAACAACCACACATTTTGGCACAAATTTGAATGTACTTTGTTACTAAAGAACTACAACAACATAATGTTCATGTGTATTGCTGCTGAAGTCTAAGGATAAGTCAGTGTTCATGCTCATCGTTACAGGCTTTGTTAGAGGTCGTAAACGACCTTTTTGAAGAGCAGACTGACCTGGAGAAGATCGTCCGGAAGATCATGCAACGAGCACTGACACTGCTGCAGTGTGAACGTTGCTCTGTTCTTTTGTTAGAGGACATCGACTCACCGGTGAGATCTTTTTTTCTGATTGCTCATAAAGACTCTTTCAGGGTCTAACAAAATTTAATCCTATTTTCTAAATATCTTTCTTTTCACTTAAATAACTAAATTTTGTGTTCTGATTCATAATTTTTCTAAAGGTTGTGAAGTTCTCTAAAACATTTGAGCTCATGTCTCCCCTGTGCAACATGGACCGAGACATCAGGTAAAAGAAGTTTATAAGATACCGAAACTTAATTACAAATTAGATTAATGTGAATGGATGTTATGACTGGTTATATTTTTTTCATTTCAGTGTTAACAGAATATTGTGTCTCTTTTTTTATCACTTGTACCAGTATGGAGAAATTATCTTGCTCCGACTGGTTGATCAATAACAGCATTGCTGAGTTGGTGGCTTCCACAGGACTGCCTGTTAACATCAGTGATGTGTGTCAGGACCCTCGCTTCGACGCTGAGGTGTCAATAAAGTTGTATTATTAACAAATTCATGAGAGTTTAAGCTTTAATTTAATAGCCATTAAGAAAATTGTTGTTTTAACCATTGCTTAAATTCATCATCATCATGAATTGGTTCTATTTATCTTGTCCACTCTATTAAAAGGCAGATCAGGCCTCAGGATTTCACATCAGATCAGTGCTCTGTGTCCCTATATGGAACAGGACTCATCAGATAATTGGTAAAATTTGCAGAATTAGCTTGTTTTTTTCTTGCTGAATGTTTCTGTCTCAGTCAAGGATTTGCTTCTCTTTTCTCAGGGGTGGCACAAATTCTGAATCGCTTGGACAGGAAGACATTTAATGATGCAGATCAGAGACTGTTTGAGGTCAGATGTATAAACTCCTCATTATTGCACTTTATGGGTTCAGAAACATTTCCTCAACTAATTGATCTAATTGTTTTCTTGTGTGCAGGCATTTGTCATATTTTGTGGGCTCGGAATTAACAATACCATGATGTATAATCAAGTTAAGAAGACCTGGGCGAAACAGTCGGTCGCACTTGATGTACGTAACTAATTTGTCAGTCCAAATACATCAGGGAGCACATCAGATATGCATGACATTCTAATGGAACAGAACTTTTATATGTTATGATTAATTAAATAACAATGTGATAGTGTTCAGAAATAATTTCTTAAAACAATTTGTATGCAATGATGAAACATTTGTTGTATTTATGTGCTGCTCTCATGACTGCCCTGCTATCCTACATTTAACTAGAGCAGCGAGATTATCCTGAGAAAGCTTGATTGTGCTCCTCAACAAATAAATATTCTAGCTGCTTTGAATAATTTATATTGTTACGTGTTACTCAAAGTTGTTTCTCTCTCTTTTTCACACTTCGTTTCTGTTTTGTTTGCATTGAAACAAGACTATTCACAGCATAAATTAGATTGTGGGAGTTGATTTTTTTTTTTGGTAGATTGTCTTACCTAAGTCAATTAATTTTTATTAATCCAGTCCAGAATTCAATCTGTGCATTTCACCACCTTATATAATTTATTTTTCTTTAGATGTTGTCGTATCATGCTACCTGCTCCAAGGTAGAAGTCGACAGACTAAAGGTAATCCTTGGTAGAAACTGTGGAATATAGGACATGCTTATGACTACTAAATACATGTTGTTAATGGTTAAATGTAATTAGAAACTTGAGTCCTGTTTGTTTCTGCCGTTCTTTCCTAGCAATTCTTTTCTGTCTCCCAAGGCCGCAAAAATCCCTCTGAGCAGTGAGCTTGGCATTGATGAGTTTCATTTTAATGACTTCTCCTTGGACAATGATGCCATGATCACAGCTTCACTCAGGATGTTTCTGGAACTTGGTGTGGTCCAAAAGTTTAAAATTGATTATGAAGTGAGGCACTGTGTCTTGTAATTAAAATCTTTACCAGCTGAGTGAAACAGAAGGACACTTTTGCACCAACTCCATGTTTGTTTCTTTGTAGGTTTTGTGCCGCTGGCTTCTGACTGTGAGAAAAAACTATCGAACTGTGGTGTACCATAACTGGAGGCATGCTTTCAATGTGTCACAGTGCATGTTTGTTATGATCACAGTAAGTTTTAAGATTAAGTGAGAACATTTCTTTTGATTTACTACATTATACATGTGGTTCAAATTGTTCCAACAAATAATTGGTGACTTTTTTCTCACCACTCTTTGTAGACAGCAAGTTTCCAGGATGCTTTGTCAGATGCGGAGATGCTTGCGCTCATGGTCGGTTGTTTGTGTCACGATTTGGACCACCGAGGCACCAACAATGCATTTCAAGCCAAGTATGTACATAAAAGAGACCTGCTTTGTAAATGATAGATTACTGTAGCTCAACGGCATCAGATTTTTCCATAGTTTTTACAGCTATCGTAACTGCTGTTGAACATTTTCCAAAGAAAATGACTGTTGATGCCTCAACAATGAACAACCATTGTGATGTCTTAAAACTCATTTTTATACATAAAATGATCAAACCTGCTGTGTTTTAACATGACAATGATGTCATGACAAAAACTTTTCAACATCTCAGTCATCAACAAAATCAAAAGTTTTGTTTTGTTTCAAAGGAATGCTGTCAAAGTTTCTGCGCTTTTCTTTCTGCAGGACGGGCTCTGCGCTCGCTTTGCTTTATGGAACCTCTGCCACACTGGAGCATCATCATTTCAATCATGCGGTTATGATCCTGCAAAGTGAGGTCAGACCAAAATATTCTTTATAATCACAATGCTAGAATAAAAGTTAAATCCAGATTAGTAAGCAATAACAAATAAAAAGCAAATATACTTTGGCACCCTGTTTGGCGTGTAGCCTGCCCTTCGCCTCAAATCAGCCGGGATGGGCCCCATCTGGACCCCGGAGGCATGGGGACCCACACCAGATACACGGCTGAAGCGAGGGACCCACTACACCCAGGCCATACAGAACCCCAAAGCATGAACCCCACGAACTGAGCAGACAAAGCTACTGGGAGGGAGCATCCCATGAGGAAGCACTGGACTAAGACACAGAATAAAACAATAGAATAATAACTAAAACCAGTAGAGAGGGTGAATCAAACTCTACTACACTCGAACAAAAGAAGCTGTCATTTTAATACCAGGGTCTGTGAAGTCCAGGAAAAGCAGAAAGGTGTAAGATATTATCTCTCCAGATCGGTGAGGGCCATGAACCATCCATGAAATGGCATCATCTTTGGATCAATTTTTTTTATCGATACACAGATGAAAAAGGTTCCCAGTAGCCAATGTTGTCTTTGATGTTGGCTATAAGTAACATTTGAGAACTGTAACTGTGAATCCATGGCTAAACAAAATAATCTGGACAACATAATTAATATACTAGACAAAGTGGAACGTGTTAACCAAAGTTTGGAGTAGTAAATGTTCTTAAGTGGAGTGAACTTTAAAACTGGGAGCAAAAAATTAGCAAGAAACTGAAAAGAACAACATCGTAATAACAAGGAATTTCAATTTCTACTTTTCTACTTGGCCTTTTAAAATGATTGCACTGTTACCAGAGGGCTTGCAGAAAGCCACTGAGACAGAGCTTAGGGACAATGCTGTGCTAACTGCTGGCAGGCAACAGCAGTAACCAGTTTCATCAGGAGGGGGTGCTTTGTCTCTTCTTAGGCCAGTTTGATCACCAGAAGTATTCTGCATTGATCTCTTTTAGTTGAAGTCAGTGCAAACTACTCATTAAAAATCTAAAGAGGAGCGTTATTTGACTGTGAGTAATGACTTTACCAATGCAGCGGTTTAATGGGACAATTTGCCTCTTTCCCTAATTGTGCTTGCTTTGATGTGTGTACTCATTCCTTTTTACCATTGTATTCTTGTTTTCAGGGCCACAATATCTTCGCAAACCTCAGCTCAAAAGAGTACAGCAACATGATGCAACTATTGAAACAGGCGATTCTCTCTACAGACCTCACTTTGCACTTTGAGTAAGTGTACTCTCTCTATGTTAAAACTGGTAAAACATAAAATATTCTCATGGAGACAGTTGAAAAAAAATTAAGCCAATGAAATAAGTACCCTTTTAACTTCTTTTACATAGAGAACAGAGTTCAATGGAGAAGCATTTTTTATGTATTATTGTGCATGGTAATTTGTTTTGTATGCTTGTCTTTTGTAATGAAAAGGCGCAGAACCAAATTTTTTGAGCATGTTCTGTCTGGAGAATTCAGCTGGACAGATGAAGGACACAGAGAGGTTCTCAGGTTTTACCATTTGTTCTAAGTCAATTTAAATCAGCATCAATTTGAAAAGCAAAATGAAAACACAGAGCGTTATTGTCATTGGCAGGTCGATGTTGATGACTGCATGTGACCTTGGAGCAGTCACTCGGCCTTGGAAGATATCAAAACAGGTTTGAACTATCATAAAGTCAAAATTATGCAAAGATTACATCTATAAACCATACAATTTTGCTATCATTTAAAAATAAACAGTAAGGATTTATGTCAGAGAGTCAAATATTCTGGTTATGATAATCAGAAGTACTTGAGCAAGGGCAACAGGGCATCTATTTTGTGATTCCTGAATATGTTTTGCCTTCACACACAAACAAAAAACCCAGAAGATTCAAAGAGTCAGTTATTGCTAAAACTGCTGAAGAGAAGAGTCGTAACTACCTAGATTCATGAATCTGTTAGGATGAAAATATCCAAAAGCAACTCTGCTCAGAGACTCATTTTAGAAAAAGTTCTTTTTGTTAAAGAGTTTGTATGTAAGCTTTGTTTGAAAAGTTAAAAAGAAATAAAATTATTATTTTTATGGCAATTAAAAAATATCTACAGTATATGTATTTAATTTTGTTTGGTTTTATTCCCCAGCTGGGTTTGTTTGTGCAATTACAGTGTGATTCTGAGAATCCGATGAACAAAAGTTTTTCTCTAAAGAAAGCCCAGGTGGTTTAGAAATCCATTTATCTCATTAATATGTTTACTTTGGATTAGCCACAAAAACTTGTGAAGTTTATTTTGTAAAGCTTAAAAAGTTTCCCTCCAAAGTCCCTTTACTATTTTGCTCATTGCATCAACCGAAACCAAAATATGTGGGACAAAATCCAGATGGACAGGAAATAAAATAAAAAACACATGAAATTACAGAGCTTTCATGATTAGGAGATAAGAGTTTTGGTGCTCTTTGTGTTTTTTGTTATACCTTTAGTGTTAAACAGTATTTTTTGTTTTTAAAGGTGTTTAAGTGTTGTTCTAAATTTATTTCACAAGGTTTTGATTTTGAATTTGCACATCAGTAAATTTGTTTCTGCACATTGACAACACAGTTACCAGTTAATGTGATTCATTGATATGAAATGTGCCATTTAAGCAACTCCATGAAGAATCAAATAATTATATTTTGACTATTTTTTCATTTACAAATCTTTAATATTGAACTATTGTATTTACTGATACCTGCAGGTTGCAGAGCTAGTAACAAGTGAATTCTTTGAACAAGGGGACAGGGAACGATCTGAGCTCAAGTTGACCCCAGCAGTAAGTTGTAGACTGTGTCATCTTTATCAACATAGTTAAATCAACTGTATTTCAAATGTATTTGTCAAGTAAATAGGAGTGAATCACAAAAGGTTTTTACTGTTTTCAGGCCATCTTTGACCGGAATCGCAAAGATGAACTACCTGCCCTCCAGCTAGAGTGGATAGATGGAATTTGTAAACCTCTGTATCAGGTAGATGTTCTCTGATGACTAAAATTTTATACTCATGTTTTACTTTGAAAAACAAAAAAAAATATCTATTTTTTAAACTACCTTTACTTTACCATGTCTTGCAGACACTGTTAAAACTCCAAAGGAAGTTGAAGCCAATGGTGGATGGGATAGATGCCAATCGAGAAAAGTGGCAGGAACTCTGTTCCTCTCAACAGCAGACACGCAGAGCTTCAGAGTCCAACCTAAGCACTGAACCAGGGCAGAAAGCTGACTTCTGTAAAGAAGCAGAAAGCAAAGACAACATAAAGAGCACAGATGAAGTTAAGCCAAATGAAAATACACTGTTTGGGTCAAAGTCTGGGTTTGGTAATGATCCAAAGCATAAAGTAAACCATGGGATTGGTAATGGTGGTCCGGGTACAGGCAAAAACACATCAGGAAGAAAGTGAAAAAGGGTTTTATAGCAGGTGTGAAAAAGTTGATCCTCAGTGGTAATTCTGATCACTGAAAATAAACTTTTTATGCGCTAATTTACAAAAATGCATATTTTATTAGATGAATATCTTATTTCTCCTAAGGATTACTGTGGTAAACTCAGGAACGGGAAGAAATCCCATTGGTCAAACTCTGTTCGTATGCCCATTTGAATGTATCCATCTGAAAGTTCTTTTCTTTAAGACAAAAGGCAACTGAGACCAAAGAGGGCTACTCAAAATGTAATGTTCTTTTAGAACAGTCTCTGAAATTACAGGCTCATTGAAATGCCTTTATAGAACAAAATCACTGTGACTTGTCACAAAAATTTTCTTTCTGAATGTAGATTGGGGCATTGTGTTGGTCCTGAATGTTCAAAAATTCTTACCTTTCTAATGTTGGCTGCAAGGCACAATTTACAGTGTTTGTTGAGTAACATGCGAATCAACTTCTTTTGTGGACTGCATGTATGTTATTTAAGGAGAAATTTAAGCATATTTTAATAGAAAAAGACAGACAGGAGAGTGTCCAAAATTTTTACAACTGAATTTGAAACCTGTAGTTTGTTTCTGTGTTTGTAGATGTGCTTATGTTTGTTTGTGTGAAAATGTGTCTCTGATTGAACACAAATTAGTTAGACTTTGCTTTACGATGTAATAATGTATTACCTACTGTATATCCTAATTTTAAATTACAAAAAAACTCTTTTTCCAATACATAGTATTACAAGTTTTTACCTTCAACTATGTCTCAGATACACGCTTTTCTTTGTTCAGTCTGGATTGGATTTTTTTTTTTCTTCAAAATTTTCTCAAATAAATTTCTATTTCATGTCTATTTCAAAAAAGAAAACTACGTGCCTCAAATTTTGAAAAATAGATGAATATTCTTAAAGATAACTTTTTTTAAAAAACAAATGTCAATTCTGCATCCAACAAACAGGGTTTGTCTCTGAATGTCCAAAAATCTGGACTTCTCAAAGATACGGTATTTGTTAACTGTGGATTTAATAGACATTAAATATTTAATTGCAGAAAAATGGAGTGAAAATGGTTTAACACTTTGAAAGATGAAATCTGCCATTGCAGCAGGTAAATGAATTAAAACAGTTCAGACAATTGAATTTGTGTTCGAAACATTTAATGGCAAAGTTGAGAATTTTAACACTCATACAAAATTACTAATGCGAAGTCAGTATGACCAGTGACAAGCACCGTTTTACATTGAGCTATGATTACGACGGCTTATTATCGTCTAAAAAAATCTCAATGTAAGTTTTTACGAAACTTGTTTTTTCTTTCATAAAAAACGATGCACTGTTTCCACAGTTTATCTTTATTTGAATGACTCTCTCCACCTGCTGGAAACACCACATTAGCTCAGACCTGGACACACTGCAAAATGTCACATGATTGGAAGTAATCTAAATGTTTCAAAACCTGCAATCCATCAGTTTCTACTGAAAAAAAACAGCCACAATGTAAACGTGCTCCTATTTTTTTGTTTATTTGAGCTGGACAAAGTGTCCCTTAGCATCATCCACAAAAAACTACTGCAGTGTTTCTTAGCTGACATTAACTGTTTCAAATGTTTCTAAAACTAATTTGCTGTACCGTGATGTTTGGCAAGATGTGTTAAGATGTATTTTTTTTCTCCATTGGAAAAATGTACAAGTCATATTTATTTTAACACTGTTCAGATTTTGAGTAATACAGTTGTTTGCTGATGCATGCTGGTTATGTTTGACTGCATGTCCAAAGTTTACAGTGAACATTTTGATGCCTTTACCTGCCCTAAGAGATTTGCTTTGCATGCAAGTACGTCCCGAGATTGGCGTATTTCTATGTCTTGTATTTACTGGATTGTCATTGAGTTAAAAAAAAAAAATCTAACTTTTTATCTTCCAAAGACAAGCTTATACAAATTTTCATTGTTGAGAAAAAGAAAGGAGGCATGGTTTCATTGAGCCCTTACTAGTTTTGTGAATAAAATGCTGTTCTATGGAAACATTGCACTTGTTATTGCATTTGTTTGGGGAGAAACTGGGGCGATATATTATAAATACTATAAATATAATAGAAATAATGATAATGCACTTACTGTCCATTTGCATTGTATTTGGACTACCTAATAAGCCATTTTGATCTAAATAACTCATATATGACATCGGAATAATGGTTTCACAATCACTGCATGTTAAATTATAGACTGTGTAAAAAAATTAATATTGGGTAGAAACTAAAAGACTTATTTGAATCACGTGATGGAATTCACGAATCATTTTTTACAATTTCTTCAACAGACAAATACGCAGTTGATATTTTGATACTTTAAAGCCTACATGTTTTATTAGAACTGATGGTATTCATTATGCACATTTTTTAAATTGACATTGCATTTAGACTGAGAAACCGTAGTTGACTTACAGTTTATAGTTTTTTCCTATTTGTAACAAACCTGTCATTTTGATTGTACACCATGCCAAAGAAACCCAAAAAGAAGGTATTGGATAAGAAAAAAAGCCAGAGATGACTTAAAAGTTAACTTTTGATTCACTTTTCCTGGCTACGGAGAGTTTAGAGAAAGACAAATTGCAAGTTGGATTCTGAATTAGCTTTTGTTAGAAATATATTTAAAAAAAAAAAAATAAACAAACAAAGTAAATGTATTCAAATGTTTTAAATTAGTTTATTTTTTATCCACCCATTCTTCCTATTTTTTTTAATCTTCTGTTTCAACACTTGATTGAGTAATGGAGCTAATGCTGGCTGGCTTCAGGCAAGATGCTGGATACACCCTCGACAGGTCACCAGTCTATCACATGTTACAGAAACAAAAAAGGGGTATTGATGGTGTGATAACAATAGAAGCAGGCAGGAAAAACCTCCTCAGTCATGTTTTCAGAAAGATTTTTGATTTTCTAGTTTCTATCTTCTAGTTTCCATTATTGTCTCATTTTTCTTCCATTTTCACATTTTTTTTCCCCTTGGTAATGGAATATGGATACACTTTCATAACAAGTGTGCATTTTAGACAAAAAAATATCATAATAAACAGTTTTTTTCCAATAAGAGTTTCCAAGGCAACAGAGAGCCAATCAATATTTCAGTCATCTTCAAATTCAATGGTTGCTTTAAACGTTTTCCTTACGCATACGAACATCTACGTAACTCATCTAAAATCAAAATACCAAACCCAACATAAGAAAATATCCAACAGTACTTTGGTAGGTTTTGCTATTGATGCACTCTCAGAGAATCTTAATCTGGTGTTTATGTTGCTTTCTGCTGTGGACCTAGAGTGAGCTCTCACACCACTGGTAGGTTGGTATAAGAGCCAGTCTTTTCTTAACTCTTGTTTTCTTCTATTTTTTTCCTTTTTGAGAAAAACAAGTTCCACGCTAAAACTTGGAGAATTTTCTTCTGTGCAACTGAAATTAAAATGTTGATTTTGAAGTATGTTAATAAAAAAAAAACAAAACAGGTTTTATATTGGATATCTAACATTTTCCTTTGCTATTTTTGCTTTTAGAAAACACGAAACAAAGACCCGATTCACTCAATTGTTAGACCCGATTCACTCAATTGTTAGACCCGATTGTTAGTTCAAAATTAAGGGTTAGACAACCTCATCTGATTAACCAAACCCACTTCATTGAGGCAAAAAAATAATTTTGTTTTTTAACGCGTTTGGACAAGTCATATTGAAAGCTTTATTAGCACTTTTCAAATCATCTTCTCAATTTATTAAAATAAACAATAGTAAAAACAAAATTGATTCTCAAGCCATTGAAAAATACTGTACATGGACAAAGCAAAACACACTGTGTTATTGCAGGAGAATTCTTACACACTCATACAGTCTCTTTAGAAATATCTTCATCATCTTTGATGTTGATTTTAATAGGATGGTGAGGTGAGGCAACAGTATCAGCAGTAATGTGCAAAAGCCAGTGTAGCTCAATGAGCATGCAGCCGCTTGCTGCCGAGCCATAGCCAGAGCTGGGCCTTAATCTATAATTTAACATGAATTGAATTTATTCTCCTCGGGGTTGATGATCAGGGGAGAACCGGATGGAAAGAGGAGGGAGCGCCTTCCAACCTAATTTTTTATACAAGGCTGGTCTCTGCCATGGTCTTTGATCTTGCTCCCTCTCCCCATTTCTGTTCTCTGTTTTATCTCCCTCTGACACACAACTGAATCTTTTTATTCATATTCACATTGACATACTGTACAATAGGTACTTGATTTTAAAAAAACATTAAGATCCCAGGCAAAAAAGCAACAACCTGTTGGAATATATGTGCCTAAGGAAAAAAAAATCTTGTAAAAGCCAGTTAAGAATAGACCTAAGCAATAATTCCTCTGAGAATGAGTTGTGCTGAGACTTGTAAATACCATGGAAGAAAACATAATCAAAGTAATGAGTTCAGTCTTTAGAGCTGCTTTGTGAATGTACCGGAAATGGCCTATATGCAGTTTTAGAAATTAAATTGCTCTAGAAATAAAATTGTGCAGGGTTGTTCATAAATATTAATACATAAATTTGTAGCAATGCAAACATGGAAGAAATAACATGGTTCTTTTATAATAATTTATTTTATGGTGAAGATTTATTTCTAATGGTAGATCAATAGAACTCTATTCTGTAGTTTTGAATCAATCAGACCAGCAGGATCTACTTCATCCTCACCTCTGGAAATGAAGCCATTCATTTAATGATAGAAACAAATGATTACCAAGTTTCAGCGTTTTATGCCAATGTTTTGTTACTTGAAACAACAGCTTTTTTTTCATTTTCATATTAGTGAATATCTCTTTGGGAATAGATTTTCTATTTTTCTTTCAAGTACAGTTGCTTTAACAATATAGTGTGCTAGAGACATGTTCTCCCGGGAAATTACTTCTCACTTCATGTATGTATGAATAAAAAGTCTAAGTCCACAGCTGTTGGTGAGACATCCAAGACTTAGAGTTTTAATTCTGAAAATAATTTAAAATATTTTCTAAATAACTTCCATTCATTTGTTTTTATTCTTTCTGGAAAAAGGATTACAGTGGAAATATTCATAAATATTTCTTCATCTACTGACAAGTTTAGGAACCTTGTTGTTGTTGCATAAGCCTTTCAAAAATGGTTTGACACATCCATGAGCAACCTTGGGAAACGGCCTTTTATTTAGTTTGTGATTACGATTTTTTTTAAACTATATTAAATTGACTTTTACAGACTTTGATCAAATTTCTAGCAGTTGTGTGATTTAAAATATATCAGCCAATGTTTTTTTTTTTAAATAGGCATCAAATTTCATATGCTAATTTGTTGACCTCTAACTTTCCCATTTGATCCAATTCTCACAATATAGGTTTAAACTGTCTGTTCTTTCCAATCTGTTCCGTTGCCTTCCGCTTATCTGGAGTCAGGTCGCAGGGGCAACAGCCTCAAATGGGAAGCCTAGATTTCTATCACCCCGGTTGCATCCTCCTACTAGGATTCTGAGGCATTTCCCGGCCAGCTATGAGACATAGTCTCTCCAATCAGGTCTGGGGTCTGCCCATGGGTCTCATCCCAATGAGACATCCCCGAAACACCTCACCAGTGAGGCATTTGGGAAGCATTGGATGTCCGAATCGCCCCATCTAGCTTCTCTTGACCCAGAGGAGCAAGAGAGCTATTGACATGTTCCGATTCCGAGCTCCACGTGGTTATCAGAGCTCCTCACTCTATCACTGAGTAAGAGCCAAGGAACCCTGGGGAGGAAGCTCATTTCGGCTGCTTTTATCCACAATCTCATTCTTCATAGGTAAGAGTAGGAACATAAATCAACTGGCAAATTGAGAGCTTTGCTTTTTGACTCAACTTTTTCTTTACCATGACGGACCGATTCAGTGACCTGATTATTGCGGATGCTACATGATCCATCTGTTGATGTTCTTTAAACTGTCTGTTCTTTTAAATAAAATGCATAGATTGTAAAAATTTTAAAAAACTCCCAAATCAGCAGAAGGTTTTTAAGTCTGTGGTTGGTCCCGACTCTGGAACATTCTTCCTCTGCACATTAGAAGAACTCAGTCAGTCATCTTCTTATTCGTCTATCCCTCTCGGGATTGCAGGGGGTGCTGGAGCCCATCCCGAGCTCAGCTCTGGTTATTTTTAAGAATTTACAGAAAATGCGTGCAAGGTGTTTTGGGCACGTCCCACCGGGAGTTGACCAAGGGGCAGACCCCGGGCCTGCTGGAGAGATTATGTCTCACAGCTGTCCGGGGAACAATTCGGGATCCTTCTGGGTGAGCTGGAGGGTGCAGCCGGGGGAGAGAGGCCTGGGCTTCCCGTTTGAGGCTGTTGTCCCCGCGACCCGGCCCCGGAACAAGTGGAAGATGACGGAACGGAATGGAAAGCTTTACACTTGGATTTCTCCGAGAAAGAACAGTTCTTCATCATTAAGGGGCCAAAACAATCTGAAAAGCTGAGGCTGAAAAGCTGGACATGTGCAGCTGCTTACTGTTCTGTTCTCGCTCCAAGTTCAGGTCATCATATAAATGTCTTTTTATCCTGACAGATGTATGAAGGTTTACTGTGCTGTTTAATGTCGTTGACATCTATGTTTTCGCTCTATGGGCTCTATCTAGATCAGGGTAAAAATAAAAAAGCCAGCATGAAGCCAATCTAATGAAGTGAAACATCTCATCCTGATGTTATTTTCATTGACCAGTAGAGTGAAACTCCGTGCAGAAATGTACTGGCATTGATTCACAAAATCCCCAGCAGCTTTTTGTATATTTCTCACTGTCCTCAGTTTGGAGCATGAACATGACTTTTTTTTAAGGCAGTCACACAGTAAAACTACAAACTCAGAGGAGATTGATGAATCTTTTCTCCTTATCATTGCTGTCTGTCACAATCAAAGCCCCTTCAGTGTTCTAAGATGGAGATGAATAATAGATTCATGCAGACTTCTCACAGCTTTCTAGCAGCTTCAATGAAGCATCAGAGTGGTGTTGTGTGAGTTTCTCGGTTTTAAAATTTACATGATTATTCAGTTACTAAAATTTATTTTAGTTGCAGGCCACATTTTTAACTTTTTTTTTTTTGGCAAGCACAACCTTTTTTAAATTCATTCATTTATTTATCCATATTTTTTTTAAACCAACTTTTTTTCAACTGAATTGTTGTGTTATGAGGCAATGTCAAATGAAACCAAAAGTTATTTAAATTTCATTCCAATTAAATAAATTGTTTCATATCATTTTTATCAAGCATCTTTGTCAAATATTTAACAGAATGTGTTGTACACACAACTGCAACATAGGAAAAAGAACAAATAAGAATGCACATGTTTGAGATAAAAAAAAAACATTAGAAACAGACATTTCATCATAATCCCTTTCTTCTCTTCTCTCAACACATGCAGACACAACATGCACAATCCAATATACCCATCAGCAGCATACACTCATCCTGTCCTGCTTTATAACTTTTAGCACATTTGAACATCTATCTTTGACCCTGTTAGTATAAAAATTACATCTCACTTGTGCCATGCATAATGTGTGACTTGTTTATGAGTAGAGCACATCTCATGGTAAGATTTAAATTCCAGAGCCCCCACTGAAGCAACTTTTTAGTTTTGCTTCCCTCTAGCGGTGCTAAATGGCTTTACTGAGTTATAGTTTACAATTAAATTGTTTTTGAGAATGAAATAAAATGTAAAACTGTGAATAATCTTTTGTAGTAAAATAATATGAAATTATTTTGGATGTCCTCACTGTGCAAATGAAATGCAATGACGACATTTGATCAAGTCTTGGATCTCAGGGGGAAACAAAGGAAGAGAAGTGGAGCATCTGGATTAGACAAAAACCATAGGTCGGACCAGAAATACAAGAGAAAAAAAGTTGAAGGAAACACCTACCTACGGTCTCCTGCAGAGAGTTTGGAACAGTGCTCCTTGATGACAGGCCAGGGTTGGATTCCTTTACTGAAAAGTTCTTTGATTGTTGGCTAGTTCTGTTAGGGTGAGAGACGAGTGGCTGTTTCACCCCCAAAAGAAATACCGGTAAGTCCCTTCTTCTGGGCCACAATCTTTTGGAGAGCAAGACCTGTGCCAGTCAACTTTTAACCTTTCTTCAAACGGATGGAAACAAATACTTTTAGTGTTGAAGTCGTTTAAAAGTGAGACAAACCCTAAACTGAAAAACTAAGAAGTAAATTCTGCACAGAGTTCTATAAAGAATTGAGCATTTTTTTTAACAATTTCCATATTCACAAACTTGATGACAACATCACAAATAGAAATTATTCTCGCTTACAAGAGAAGATCCATGTAGAGCTCGTATCCACAAAGAACTGCTCGATTAACATCATAAAATCTTTTTTGCTTTTAAAATTCTACCTCTATGTTTTAAAATGAATAATTATGAATATGTGTACAAATGCTATGTCTATTTTAATTAATCCAATGCACAGGATGGTATATATATTAATATAATTTATATATATATATATTAATATAATTTTGCAGAGATTTTTCAAGCATGTCCACTGGATTTCATTCTGATTTTCTTACACCATCTCTCTGCATCACTCTCTCTTTGACGCACACTCTGAATACATCATCTCAAGAGTAGTTTGTATTACTGACTCCAACTTAGCCCCTGGCCACACACTATGAATCACTAAGCAAGAGGCATACCACTCCACTAGGGTATTTTTTTTATAGTTGAAAAGCAGTGCAGACTTTTATGTTGGCAAAAAGTCAGCACGGGCCTTTGAATGTGTGAAAAAAACAAAAACATCTGCCCACACAAGTCTGAACCACCTGTCGTCCTCTCTACACTCTGACCTTCTCTTGAAAATGTTTGGCTGAGATCACACCCGTAATTGTGTAGTTTTTTTTAAATTCAGTTATTTAATCATTTCGAAATTAGAAAGGTGAACTTGTCCAAAAAAATTTTTTGATTGAAAATTTGTGTATAGAATCAAACTTTTTATATGTACCGTCAGCTAACAGAAAATGTCTCTCAGTTTGTGAATAAACTGTCTCAACTTTGTCTAATTGAATCTGATCTTTGTTTTATTTAATTTAACATGTATAGAGGGAGGAAAAGGTTAGTAACCAACTCAGACCATTGTAAACATTGGGCTATCAAATCATTTTGTGTGCAATTTTGCCCTTTATAATAAAAAATTTAACTCAACAAATGGTATGAAGCATAAAAATGTATCCAGATTACTTAGAGCATACTGAACAAATTTGCGTTTTCATTGCTTAAGTAAGAACAAATGCAAAACGACTTCTGTTGAAATACACATTATAAGAAAATATCTAAATATTTTTCGTCCTTCAGTGATAAACATAAATTTTCAAACAAATAAAGACGGTTGTTCAAATTATCTTGTGGTAAGCATTGTAAATTTTTTATATCAAATCTGTCCTTAAAGTGGTTTTTGTTTCTATAAATTGTTTTTACACATCAACATTGCATCGATCCATTGTGGTAAAGAAAGAGCTGAGTCGAAAAGCAAAGCTCTCAATTTACAAGTCGACCAACGTTCCCACCCTCACCTATGGTCACCAGCTGTGTGACCCTAGGGGCTCGGTGTCGAGCCGCTCCCCTTTCAGGTCGAGAGGAGTCAGATAGGGTGGTTCGAGCATCTGGTCAGGACGCCTCCCGAGGGCCTTGCTGGTGAGGTGTTTTGGGCATGTCCCATCGGGAGGAGACCAAGAGGCAGACCCGGACCAGCTGGAGAAATTATGTCTCACAGCTGGCAGGGGAATGACTCGGGATCCCTCTGGGTGAGCTGGAGGATGCAGTCAGGGTGAGAGATGCCTGGGCTTCCCGTCTAAGGCTGTTGCCCTGCGACCTGGCACTAGATAAGCAGAAAACGACGGAACATCAATATTAACTGAATCAGATCAGGAAAACTTGCTTCAATAAATCCACAATTTCCTAATGTCAGTTTTAAGTTATGTAAATATACCAAGTTAATGACAGTGCAACAAATGTACATGCCTGAAGTTTAAATGCAATACAACACATACAAACAGTTTTACCAGCAACTCCATACTCAAGATATTGTTGTGGTTATAAATTCTTTATTTTTCAAGCTTTTTTGACAGTCAGAGATCAGAAACTGGTAAAATGATTTGGTTTCCATCTTTTAATGTTGAACAATCATCCCCGTTTTTAATAGTTTACATCATTTTGATCACAGCTATCTGTGAAGTTGTATGATATTTTTGTGGTTTGCACTGAGGCCTCACAGGAAAGGGGTCATTTGTTTTAACCTCACTCCCCTCCATAGGAGTACTGCTTGTTCTCATTCTTTTTGGGCTCTTTTAGGAACGCAGGTTTCAACCCTTGAATGCAATGCAGCTCAATAATCTTGTCAATCTGTAGAGTTGTTTGTCTCTCAATGTTAACCCTGAGATGGACAGAACTGTCAAGCATGAAAAATTGCTTGTATGGTGAAACAACTTCTCAAAACAGCAATACAATTTATTTTCAATCTGTATTTCTTACTGCAAGATGTTGAAATGTACGTACATGTTCAATTTAAAAATCGCACATAATGAATGTGAATCATGTAACATCTTAATACATTAATTAATTTTAATACATTTTAATATAACATTTTAATAATTATCTGTTCCGTCATCTTCCGCTTGTTCCGAGGTCAGGTCGCAGGGGTAACAGCCTTAAATAGGAAGCCCAGGCTTCCCTCACCCCCGCTGCATCCTCCGTCTCACCTGGAAGGATCCCAAGTCGTTCCCCGGCCAGCTGTGAGACATAGTCTCTCCAGCAGGTCCGGGGTCTGCCCCTTGGTCTCCTCCCGGTCGGACGTCCCCGAAACACCTCGCCTGCAAGGCGCTCGGGGGGCATCCTGGCCAGATGCCCGAACCACCCCATCTGACTCATCTCGACCTGGAGGAGGAGCGGCTCGACACCGAGCTCCTCCTGGATGGCAGAGCTCCTTACCCTGCAGAGGAAGCTCATTTCGGCCACTTGTATTCGCGATCTCATTCTTTCGGTCACCACCCACGGCTGGTGACCATAGGTGAGGGTTGGAATGTAGATCGACTTGTAAGTTGAGAGCTTTGCTTTTCCACTGTTATCCATAATGTAAACTTCAATATAGTGTTTCTTGCTTCAACACCCATTCATGTGAACTTCTCCACATTACATTTAGTCTCAAAGAGAGAAAATAAAAACTGATGATCGGCTGCAGTGGATTAAATGTCTTGAGGTCTAAAAAAAACTTGAGACCTTATGGTAGTACGGCAATCGGTCATTACAAGCAACAACAAACGTGTGTCTCCACATTAACAAAACCCATCTGAAAGCTAGAAAAAGAGTCCAAGCTGTCTTGTGTTTGCCACTTTGTTTGCTGATAGCGTGTTTCCTCTACATCAGCTCAAACATCGTATTTTATAGAGCAAACTCTGACACTTGTTTTTCTTCTCCAAATTTGACTTTCAGCTGCAAACAATTAAACTTCAAAACACTGAGTAACAGTTTCCAAATTAGTTTGCTTGTTAGATTTAAATAGAAGATGACATTTAGAGGCGGGGAATGTAAATCGGCGTCATAGTTGTTGTTCCAACTTTGTGGTTTTCCACTAGCTCATTAACAACAAGCAATAGAAACCCATTCAACAGTGAGAAACATGGTTAGATCAATTGTTTAATTGTAGATAAACTGTTCTTTAACAATCATAGAGTGACTGAGTTTGTTTGTACTCTAGAGTTATGAGCTGCACAAACCTAATAAATGTCACACACAGTGCATAAATTACAAATAGCTCTGGAAATATGCTTTAGAACTAAACCAATTTAAAACTTATGTTTACAAAGACATTTTCTCTCTAGATTCAACTGTCCAAATTTTGTTGTTATACACTCAACAAAAATATAAACGCAACACTTTTGTTTTTGCTCCCATTTTTCATGAGATGGACTTGAAGATCTAAAATTCATTCCAGATACACAATATTACAATTTCTCTCAAACATTGTTCACAAATCTGTCTAAATTTGTGATACTGAGCACTTCTGCTTTGCTGAGACAATCCATCCCACCTCACAACCGTGCCACATCAAGATGCTGATCCGACATCATGATTAGTGCACAAGTGTCCCTTATACTGCCCACAATAAAAGGCCACCCTGAAATGTGCAGTTTTGTCTCACAGCAAAATGCCACACATGCCACAAGCATGAGGGAGCGTGCAATTGGCACGCTGACAGCAGGAATGTCAACCAGATCTGTTGCTCGTGCATTGAATGTTCATTTCTCCACCATAAGCCGTCTCCAAAGGCGTTTCAGAGAATATGGCAGTACATCCAACCGGCCTCACAACCGCAGACCACGAGTAACCACACCAGCCCAGGACCTCCACATCCAGCAGGTTCACCTCCGAGATCGTCTGAGACCAGCCACTCAGACAGCTGCTGAAACAATTGGTTTGCATAACCAAACAATTTCTGCACAAACTGTCAGAAACCGTCTCAGGGAAGCTCAACTGCATGCTCGTCATCCTAACCTGACTCCAGATCGTCGCCGTGACAGACTTGAGTGGGTAAATGCTCACATTCGATGGCATCTAGCACGTTGGAGAGGTGTTCTCTTCACGGATGAATCTCGGTTTACATTGTTCAGGGCAGATGGCAGACAGCGTGTGTGGCGTCGTGTGGGTGAGCGCTTTGCTGATGTCGATGTTGTGGATCGAGTGGCCCATTGTGGTGGTAGGGTTATGGTATGGGCAGGCATCTGTTATGGACGAAGAACACAGGTGCATTTTATTGATGGGATTTTGAATGCACAGAGATACCGTGATGAGATCCTGAGGCCCATTGTTGTGCCATACATCCATGAACATCACCTCATGTTTCAGCAAGATAATGCACGGCCCTATGTTGCAAGGATCTGTACACAATTCTTGGAAGCTGAAAATGTCCCAGTTCTTGCATGGCCAGCATACTCACCGGACATGTCACCCATTGAACATGTTTGGGATGTGCTTGACCGGCGTACATGACAGCGTGCACCAGTTCCCACTAATATCCAGCAACTTCGCTCAGCCATTGAAGAGGAGTGGACCAACATTCCACAGGCCACAATAGACAATCTGATAAACTCTATGCGAAGAAGATGTGTTGCACTGCATGAGGCAAATGGTGGTCACACCAGATACTGACAGTTTCTGAGTCTCCAGACCGCCAATAAGGCAAAAACAAAATGCACATTTCAGGGTGGCCTTTTATTGTGGGCAGTATAAGGGACACCTGTGCACTAATCATGATGTCAGATCAGCATCTTGATGTGGCACCCTTGTGAGGTGGGATGGATTATCTCAGCAAAGCAGAAGTTTAGACAGATTTGTGAACAGTGTTTGAGAGAAATGGTAATATTGTGTATCTGGAATGAATTTTGGATCTTTAAGTCCATCTCATGAAAAATGGGAGCAAAAACAAAAGTGTTGCGTTTATATTTTTGTTGAGTGTATTTTAGTGAAACAGTCAGTGGTACCCTAGACTGAATTTTTTATATCAAGTTTGCTGCCGCAGAGAAAACGAGACATGTTGACTCTTAAAAAAGAGAAAATCTTTTCCATTTTGTTTGATAGCTGATGTTCAAATGCGTTACAAATTTGCACAAAAAAATTAAAGTTTGTGCGGTATCCACTATCAGAGAATCAGCAGTAACTCAAAGACAATAATAATGTACAGAACATCTTCATATTTTTTATGTAGTATTTTTTCATATAGTGTTCATACACAGCTTTTTGAAAAGTAGTAGAAAATATTCCTAGCCAAGAATTGACTAGGACGCCCCATTGATGCCTGCCCACAGTGATTCAAGTTCCACCACAGTAGCTCTGTGCTCTCGTTTAAGGTCTGCAGGATAATTATCTCGCATCTGACCCAAACTTCTTAAAGCTTCAATCAGTAAAGGCAGGACTGATGAGATGGCAAAGAAATGCTTTTTATCCAGGTCTGATAATGGGGATTGATTTAAGGCATACCACTTTTGTAGCAAATAGCAGAGAAGAAAAATGAGCTTTGAAGGGCTACATCTTGAATAAATGTGGAGCAGATTGAAAGTTTAAAGCATACAGCTGTGAGGGAGATGGAGGTTAAGGTCAAAAGGATGGATTCTGTAGTTTGGTGAGAGCAGACATTCTGCAGCTGCCTGGTGACAAGGAGATTTACTGAGGTAAAGGTCTTCTGATAGATACAAAGATGATATATTTTAGACTTATAGCCCCATATGAATGTTTTACTGAATACCAACCACATACTCAAGGAAAAAATTCTGAAACATATGGAAACCTGAAGCACAGCATGTTGCACACAACCACATGGACTCATTTACCTCGGTCTACTATTTATTGTAAAAAGTTTATCACAAGAACCAAACGCTTTAGAACAAGTAACATCCCACCGACATAAGAATAGATTTCATCTCTGTAAATAAATCCACCAACTGTTTATCGGCAAGTTCAACTTGGCCAAATATTTATGTGTTTTAACATCTATCTACCAAAAAAAATTTCAAAAACATGTATTGTTACCCCAAATACCAGATTGATGATTTGATTCTTTTATAGGCATTGTATCTTAAAAAAGGCAAAGAGTGCCCTGTTTTGGGGAGTTCATCATTGATCTTCTCAACCCCTTCTTCTTGTTGTTTGTTGGTTGTCTTTGTGTAATATTTTCATAAAATACCTGACTACATCTGTCAAGTTGACAAACTGGGATTTTAAAATACTTAATTTGATCACTTTTTTATTATTGATAACTAACATCAAATTGCCAGGTCCCCACACCTGGAGGAGATTTATGTCAAACGTTTTCTTGAGAGGGCCAAAAGATTTGTGGTTATCCAAGCCACCCAGGACACTCCGTATTCTCCACCCTCCCATCTGGTAGGCCCAGAATTCTTAAGAGCCTGGATCAATCAGATGAGGAACTGTTTCCTCCCCATGGCTGTGAAGAGTCTGTTGCACGACTCGGAACGCTAGTCCAATAGTTCCCACACATCCAAGCACTTCCAAACACACAACTAATAACCAATATATAGCTGTTTGAGAAGCCACAAAACAAAATGTTATTGCTTTAATGCAATGACAACAAAGTATCTTGAATTAAAAGTTATTTGAGATGACAACCAAAAAGTATCTTGTCATTTGTAAAATACTGCATGTGAGTCAAATGGTGAGAATCTCAGTAAATGTCAGTCAGTCACCTTCTTAACTGTCAATCCCTTACAGGGTTGCGGGGGGTGCCGGATCCCAACCCAGCTGATTTGAGGCGATGGGCAGGGAACAACCTGAACAGGTCGCCAGTCTGTTGCGGGGCCACATACATACAGCTATACACAATCATTTCTTGGGGCAATCACATAGCGGCCAATCAACCTAGCATGCATGTTTTTGGAAACCGGAGTACCCAGAGAAAAACCACGCAAACACGGGGAGAACATGCAAACTCCACACAGAAAGGCCAGTGTTCCAAGCCTCGTACTCACTCGGGACTTGAACCCACAACCTTCTTGCTATGACTGCTATGACTGCACTATCGTGCCGCCAGTTTGATTAAATGTTGACATAAAATTGGAGCTTGGCTTTCTTACTAACCTTTTAATAATAATGTTAATTTGCATGATCTATTTCCACAGAGACTTTCAGATTGCAACTTGGCTTTAGGATGCCACGTAATGAACACATTGGCACGTCAATGCCATGTCATGTACAATAAATAAAATGAATTATTATTATTGATGATTATTTATTTGGTGTCATGTACCTTCAAGATGCCCAGCCTGCACGGGCTTATAAGACATATACATCAATAACTATTAATTATTTTAATAATAATAATATTTTAATTATTAATTAGTATATTTTATTAAATACCACAATTTCTAAAAACTTCTTGTCAAATTTTGAGTTTTTCAAAGAAGTCAAAAAGAAATTTAATTGAATAATATCAAGAAAAAGAATACAGTTTTAAGAATAAGAACACATAAAAACACAATTCTGGAAGTTGGTTTGGCCCCCTTGTATTCCCTGGTGACGCCCCTGGCTGCGGGGCACTTCCGGGAACACATTACGTTTCCTCCTGCGTGACCTTATCCCTTAGCAACCATTTCCTTAACGGCCATCTTTATTTTCAACTGTTTTCTCAAAAAGTTGTTTTTCTCAATTAAACACAATCATCATCACGCTGACGCACAGATCAGCGTCACAACTGACGCTGTGTGCGGATAGTTTGCAGCGAGACGCGCAGATCCTTGCGGCACCGCAGCGCCGTCAGAAAGTAAACACCGGCAGCGTATGTTTACATTGTTCCATTCTCACGTCGTGTGTTACAGGACGCAGACAGCTTCCAGGCTGTAGTGCGATCAAATCACTATCCTATTTAAAAATAGTGAAAGATCACATCAGCGTTTCGCTGATTAGGCGCTGTGATATAAAGTTAAAGAATTATGTGGTAAAAAATTCAAAGCATAATCAGGAATAAAAACCCTTGTTTCTGAAACCAGTGTTTATTTAGGAAGCGACGCTACCAATTGTTCCGCTTTTGTGTACGTGATTCATTTTGTTCTATTTCTCCTAAACAGGATGAGAAAGAAGCAGACTGTCCAACAAAGGAAAACAGAGGACACTGCAGAGGTCCAGGAGTTCGTGGTTGATAAAATAATTCGTCGCAGAGTGTTGAATGGAAGAGTAGAGTACTTCATGAAGTGGAAAGGCTTTACTGAGTATGTTACTAAAGCACACACTGTTTGATAAACACATGCATCCTCTTCATCATTGTGCGTCCTCTTACAGTGCGGAAAACACGTGGGAACCTGAGGACAACCTGGGCTGCCCTGAACTAATAGAGGAGTTTCTGAGAAACACCCATTTCTCAGACGGAAACGAAGAGGAGCAAAGTGAGCAAGAATTAATACCCAAAGAAGAAATGGCTGAGCAGGAGACAGAAATTGTGAGTGTGCAAGGCAAATTTGTGGAAATGTCTGTATATAATGTTTTCTTGAGAGTTGCAGATTTTGCATTTAAGCGGGAACTAGATCAGGCATGAGCAAACTACTGCCCGGGCTCACATGCGGCCCGTTAAACGGTTTAATCCGGCCCGCTGAACTTAAAAAAATTAAATAATAAACCTTATTAGTGTTTTATTTCTCCTGCTATTCTGATGTCTGATCATTAGATGGCTCTCTGGATAATATTTGTTTTGTTGAGAAAACAACAACACTGCTCCCATTAAAATGTGTGTGTCTCCGTGATGCACGCCAATACACGCAAGTAAACAAGCCCATTAGATTTCAAACCTACATTTTAAACTTAGCGTGCGAGAGACACGTTTTTTAAGCGCTAGTGCGTTTGATTTCAAATTAAGTGCCCTAGATTATGTGCGTGAGCGACCCCAATTGCTTTCCATATCTATCGCGCTTGTTTACCAAAGCATGCCATCCATCTGCTTTTGGTCAAATGTTAGAACCAAAAAGTTTGCCCACCCCTGAACTAGATAGTGTACAAACTCAGTTTCACAATACTCTTGAAACTGAAAGCATTTTAAGATCTATTCCATAAATGCATCAACACAGTGATTAACCAAATGTCTTCAATGCGGATGTGTGTTTGTGGTCCTAACTGCTGTTTCAATTTCTTTTTTCCCCTATTCTTTCATATGTAGTCTCAGCACCAGGTTCAGGACGACCAGAGCGACCCTGTCTTTCATTCAGATGATGAACAGCCAGATTCCAATTCCTTCACAAAAATTTGTGAATACCTCGAGCCTGAATGCATTATTGGGTCTGCAGACAGAAATGGGGGCCACATGTTCCTTGTCAAATGGTAACTTTGCCACTTCCTTTTTACAGTGACACTAAATAAAGTCTATCATTTATTGCATTAGAAAGCAACTTGGGATGTGTTTGCACAGATCACTTGAAAGTATCAGCAAAAGCCACTGAATTTGGTTAGATTAAGAAAGAAGAGTACCCCTAATCCTGTACACACATATTTATCATTTCTAGTTACAGCCTGACAATATAAGATGAAATGTAGGAATGAAACAATAAATACGCTTTTACCTCAACTGAGGTCTGACTCTGTTTTAAAAACAAGGTTTATGAAGCTGTTGCCCATCGACCCGGCCCCGGATAAGCGGAAGATAAGATAACGGAACAAGTCTTTGGTTAAATTGACAGAAGAAAGCAGAAAAATTAAATCCAAACTCTCAATATTTTGATGTGAATGACTTGTTGGTTGTACGATGGGTGTTGGCATGTGCTGAAGGATTGTTGGCTAGAGTCAGAACTCTTAACTCAGTCCTGTTCTGCAGGTTTTAGAGGAATTAAAAATAAAGCCTTGCTAAGAAAAACAATATTTAAAAGTGTGAATTTAAAAAGAAAATGTTAAAAACATATTTCTTGTACAAATGAATGACTTAAATATAGAAAGGCCACACAGAAAGTGTTTCAACACGGACTACTATTCAGCAGTAATTTCTAAATTGTCCTAATTATTGCGTAAGCATGGTGTTTAATTTCGGAAACTTTTTTTTCCTCCGTAGGCCAAAATTTTTTTCATTTTTAATGTTGTCGTTTCCTGCTTGGTGCAGAAAATCCAGTCTTTGGAAAAGATAGATAGATTCTAGCTCTTGTCTATGCGGTGTAAACATTTACCTATTTATTTATTTTTTTATCTTACTTTAGGAAAAGGTCTGGTGGTGTTGCTCTGGTGTCCGCTGAGGAAGCGAGCTACAAGTGGCCCCAAATTGTCATTGACTTCTATGAGCAGAGGCTAACCTGGCAGAGTGAAGATGATGAAGAGCAATGAAGGAAACTAAATGTGTGAGCTGCTTGCAGAGAACTGATGAACAGCTGCATTCATTAATAAGCTTTAGTTAAACCTCAATCATGAATTTAAAGACTCATTGTATGTTTTACTTTTTGACCAGTTACAGATTGTTAGCAGTGGTGGACGAAATGCTGTCAGCCCTATGGAGCTTATTTATAGGCCAGTTTCAGATGGAGGATTCAAACTTCAGGATTCAAAATTCTGACAAAACTGAAGCAGCTTTTTCTTGTGTTATGTAGCAGACTCTGTCACTGTGGTTACATCTTAACTTCAAGATAGTTTGTTTGGTGTTTTTTTTTTACCAGTTTTAGCTATAAGACACTGTGATCTGCGCGACGTGTGCTTTAATTTGTGTTTTTTGCACATTGGTGCTCTGTCCACAGTGCTTTATTCAGACTTGAAAGTTGTAGCTGTTTAAAAACCTTTTGTGGGTTGTGTTTGTAGCACAGGTTTTTACAGATCATTGTTTGACTTGATGAATTATGTAAAAGCAAAAAAAAAGTAAAACATTTCTATTTCTTGTTTTTCATAATTTTTAAAAATAAATATGTTTATTTGATGTTTGACCTGCTGCAAAGTTCTGGTATGTTTGCAAAACATCTTTAAAAAGTTGTAGCGAGAACCTTTAACATTGAAAATTATTGTGAGACGTGGCACATAAGTTTTGAGACTGTCCATTCACTCAAAGGGCACTGAAATTCCACAACCTCTTGTACTCTGCATCCCCATGGCACTTTGAACACTACATATCTCCCATTTATCCACTGGGACGTAGACCGAACTTTTTTACACCTGCTATTGAACTGCTGTAACTATTGACCATTTACCTGTGAAGTTTAAATTAATAAAAACTTTTGTCACAGTTTCGATTTCGTTTTATCACACAAACAGACACAAAAATGTAGGTGTGTTGAGGCATGTTTTTGATTCCTTCTAGATGTGCAGAAGTGAAAGTGATGGTATGCAGGTTTTGTTTGACAATTTTGAGGAGGAGCTTGTGTCAGTCTTGTGATTTCATTGTCAAACCTTTGCTCTTGGATAGTAAAATTGGAAAATAAAATCTCAGTTGCTGACTGGAACATTCATCTTCACGTGCCGAGCAAAAGAGGATTTTGGGGGGGGGGATTTTCCAAACAAGTTTTTTTATGGTGTTAGTCATTGCACTTCCTCCTTGCCAATAAAATTCTTCCTCTTCTCTACGAAGGAACTTAGTTTGGGTCTCTCCTTCACGTTTCCATGCAGCAGGTCATCAGTGTCTGGGTACGGGACCCACGGATACAAAAAAATGACTTTTGGCATGCTTACATGGACTATGAAATTTGTCTACACGTAAGTTAAACAATGAAAGAAAAAAACTGGGTTTTTTTTCATTTTTGCATTTTTTTGTAACTTGTCATTCTGGTATGTTGTGTTTTTAGACGGATAGTGTTTGTTTCACAAGAAAAACCTCCAGTGTGAGGAGAAGATTTAGCGAGTTTGTGTGGCTCAGACAGAAACTTCAAGCTAATTCAATGCTAATGTAAGATCATTTTAATAAGATTTGAATGCTTTGTAACAGTTTTAGCATATAATATTGACTCTTGACTGGCTTCATGACTGCTTTTGTTGCTTCTAGGGTACAACTTCCAGGGTTACCACCAAAAAACCCCTTTTTCAGCCTAAACAATGCACAGCAGATCACTGAGCGAATGAAAGGACTTCAAAAATTTCTTGAACAGTAAGAAACACTTCTGAGATCAATAAGTTTATGAACTTTGACACTAATCACAAATAACTAGTTTCCCCTGATTCCTAGTTTTTTCACGGCAAATGACTTCTGCTTAATGCCAATACGATAAAACAATGTTCTTTAACCTTTAAATGTTTATTGTCCCTATTTCTCAGAATCCTCCAGAGTCCTCTACTCTTGTCTGACAGCTGTCTTCACCTTTTCCTTCAATCACAACTTAGCGTGTCCAACATAGAGGCTTGTGTTGCTGGAAGGACCAACTACACGGTGGTTGAGGCCGTAGAGCGCAGTGGTCTACGGAGATTTAACACAAATGAAGACCTGCACAGAGCTCCCAACATGACCTGTGATCCTGAGTCAGACAGGTATTATACCATGGGAACCCCTTTAAAACAACTGTTTTTCTAAAAAAAAAATAATGTGTAAAGAAATAATGTGGCATTTGGAAATGTGTTTTGCTTGATTCACTAACATCACAATTTTTTTGTTCCAGCCCAGAGTGTAGAAATCCTGAGCACGAGATTAAACATTCGAGTATAGCTAAAAGGAGTGCTTCACTTGATCTGACAGAGACCAACCAGGGGGAGATCAACTTTTTGTCCACTTCTACTTAACACCACCTTTCCAGAAGAAGGCTGGAATCTATTAAAAAGCTATTTTTACACTCACATTTGATATTTTCATCCCAATGTAAATTTGCATGTAATTAACTTTCTAAATAAAAAAGGAAATATGTATTTTTATTTTAATAAGTGTTAAGTGGTCTTTTTGTGAGAAAGCTATAACAAAATGTATCTGAAGGTGGCAGTATTGTAACAGTTAATATTTTCTATAGCTAGGAAAAACTGATGTAACTGTCTCTGCTGTCTTCACTAGCTTAAATCAGTGACACTTTGAATTTTGCACATTTATGGTTTTAACCTGGCCCTACATGTGCAGACATCTGTGTATTATCTCAAACAATGTCAGCCCAGAGTATCTTTGTGCAGGTTGCTCACTTACGAAAAGTAGGGTGAGGAAAGTTTGACATCTGGTGGCATTTAGCCATATGGGAAATATAATAGGGTGTCTGTAGTTTTTAAACAACCTTCCTGTCAGATGTGGCCTGTAGGAGATACAGAGGGATCCCAGAGGACTTGCCTCTGTCCTAAAAGGCCACCAGGAAGGCCAGCTACATCACACCCTTCTAAGGAAACCAACCGCGCAGTGAAAGAGCACCTTTTAAATTTCACCCATCTTTGTATTTGAATTAGCTTATTTTTCCCACATATTTTGGCACACTGCCACACAAAAATGTGCTTATTGCATGTGCACTACCCAACCACTGAATGGTAGTAAAGACACCTTCTCTTTTCTGCAGCAACTTATTGTGCCATTACACATTCAAAACATAAAAATAAAATGGGTTTGCATATGCCAGGGAAAACAAAACCCACCTCAGATTAATGGGGAAAAGTGAAATGGAAAATTTGTTCATTTCGAGAAGATTCATTTTAGTTTCATTTTAGTTCATTTAGAGAAGATACATCCCTCCTTAAAGAGGTCATACTTTAACTGTCTGCATTTCTATGTGGTCATGCAGAGCATGTACTTTTGTTATATTTTTTTGTGTGCAACTGGGCATTGTGCACTTTCAAATATAGTACTTTATTTGCAAACAAAGTGGACTGAAAAAGTTAAAAAAATGAAAAACATACAATCATGTGCACACAAAAGCCTTATGATTTAAATTATTAAAATGTTTTAATACAAATCTGTCAGTCACATGTTTTTATTGCAAAAATTGTTATGTGTGTTTCAAATTTAAATTTTAAAGCTTTTTGTTTGACTCAAATTTCCTCTTTGTGTTTAGATAAATCCCCATTATTTCAACACAAAGCTGGTGTAAAAATGCTGTTTCAGTCATTCTGTGTTGGCTGACATCACTGTTTGTAATTCAAACTTGTTTTTTTTTTAATTGAGCTGTTCAAAAACATCGACTAGGAGCACTGATAACCAAACCCAACAATTAGGTACATTGCACTCCTGCAGTTTATTAGAGTTGATACCAACTGTCATCGTAATATCATACCACTTTGGGAAGTGAACGAAAGCAGTCACCTGAAAAGGCTGCTATTTCCAGATAGTCAACAACAGAGCTATCTACCACCCTCAACCGTTGACCAAGGTGCGGCTATGAAGCCTGAGTTTGCACTTTTCCATATTCAGCTTCTTAATAAGGGTTCTGGTGCAAAATGTTCCAGTACTTTCTGGATTTAGGAAAGCATGGATTTCAATGTCTTCATTGTCCTTGGAACACTTTCCTTTTGGGCAGAATTCCGTTGCAGTATCCAGTCCCTGAGGACGATCACTTTCACATTCACCGTTAACCTTTAACGGACCATTTTTCACCCCCCCCAATGGGGCCCTGATCATGTAGGGACCATTTTTGCCTTTACAATTAGTAATTACCTCCCATGGTTCAATAAACTTGGAGGCATTTGTGCCAAATAAAAGATGATAAAAGAGATGCTGGATTATCGTACAAAAGACATAAAATCATCATATTTTACAAAAAATTATCATACACCCATTAAAACCACCAATCATTCGAACATTCAAATAACAATTTGAATCTTCAAATTGTTTTTTAAAGATTCAAATAGTTATTTTAATAGTTCAAACTGTTGTAATGTGGAAGGAGGAGGACCCAAATGCAAGACAAAACAGGATTTACCAACAGAAGTCAGGTAAATCGGAATGGCAAAGGGCACAGGATTTACTCAGGAGTTCAGAGATCAAACTTATGACCAGGCAGCCAGAAGGACTTGGCTGTGAAGGATGACAAAGACCTGACATGGAAGTCAGGGGAGACTGCTTTTAAATAGGCACCCCACATGAGAGTCATCTGACTAATCACCCTCAGGTGTCTCTATTCAGGGTGATGAGGAGGTTCCAGGGCTCCCTCTGGCGACAGGAAAGGGGATCACGACCCAAACATTCGAATAACAATTAGAATATTCAGATTGTTTTTCAAAGATTCAAATTGTTAGTTTAATTGTTCGAACATTCGAATAATACTTCTGTTCTTCGAACAGCTCAATCAGGAGTCAATTCGAACACAATTTTTTATGGAGGGAGGTTGGCTCAGTGAGTAGGGCAACCACCTCATGAGGGTTGCTGGTTCAAGTTCGATCCCCTACCAGGAATTCATACCGAGGTGTCCTTGAGCAAGACATTGAACCTCCAAATTGCTCCTGATGGTGGTTTGCACCTTGCATGGCAGCTTCCACCATCAGGTTTGAATGTGAGCTTTGCTGTAGAGCTCTTTGAGTGCCTACGGTGGTGGAAAGGCACATAAGTAAAGTCCATTTGCCATTTTTAATTCATTGCACGTTTAGATGTGTTGTAGAAGAGTTTCAGCTAAATTGAAAGGGAAAGTGTACAAAACTGTAGTGAGACGAGCCATGCTGTTTGGTCTAGAGACAGTGGCACTGAGGAAAAACAGGAGACAGAGATGGAGGTAGCAGAGATGAAAATGCTGAGGATGTCTCTGGGAGTGACCAGGATGGACAGGATTAAAAATGAGTATATCAGGGGAACAACACATGTTAGATGTTTTGGTGATAAAGTCAGAGAGGCCAGGCTGAGATGGTTTGGACATGTGCAGAGGAGAGAGAGTACATCGGAAGAAGGATGCTGGGTTTGGAACCACCAGGAAAGAGGACTAGAGGAAGGCCAACGAGGAGATTCATGGACGCAGCTCTTGTTGTTTAGTTACCCAATAAGCCACACACATTAAAGCTATTTAAGTGCAATACAGAAAATAAAGTAACTCAATAGTCATTTAGTTTCTCAGAATAGATAAAAACTCATCTCGTTACCGCACATTTGGTGTATTTTTATCACTACTGATAAAGTGGCTTGCTTAAAATGTAAACCAACAAGAATCTTATCAAGAAGCATCATCCAGTCAGAAAGATTATATCCACTGTATAGTGTAAAAAAATTTCCATGATCTATGGAACCAAAACCAAAAGTATGTTGAGATATGTAATAAAAGCAATTTATCAAGCATACAATATTAGGAAAGAATTCAATGAAGATCTCTTTAGAACAGCTGCAAAACAAATAGAGGTATTGAGGAAGATGTGCTCCGGCAAAGGCAAATTACATATAAATCAGAGGCTGCTCATGCATTTTAAGTACCACATTATACAAAATCCATTAGTAGCTAAAGCAGCTCAGCACCATTTGAGATATTAAATCTCTTGTCTGCAAGTCTGCAGAACCAAGATGAGTCAATATCAGACAAACTTGATCATCATGACTCTAGATTAGAAAAAAAAATCTAAAGAAATCATGGCAGAATTACACAACTGTTCTTGTGATGTGACAATAGCACTGACTGGTGATATTGATTTCCCACCGACTACATTCAATGAAAAAAATACTCTTGAAGCCTTCAGTTAGTTAAAGAGGGTACGAACAAACCTTGAGATCTACTGTACTAACACATGGCTTTGATTTATTGAGGCTCCTGGATTGCCTGTGGCTTTTCATTTGTGGCCTAAGAAGAATACAAAACTTTCTTTGTGCCCAAAGTAGTAAAAAAATAAATAAATTCAGTTCCTTAAGGTTGAAACATTTTTTTCTCAAATAGAAGAGATCTAGATGAGCTGTCATAAAAAAATAAATAATCAGATATTAATCAAAACCAGCCGCCTTACCTGTCCTCAGTTTTCCATAACTATAACTATTTCTTCTCTCCTAAGTGCTGTTACTTTTTGTGTTGATGCATTAATTATTAGGAACAGACAAGCAGCAGCTGCCTACCTCCTGTGATCAGGCCTGCAGAATAAAACATTTCATGAACCTTCAGCATGAAGCCATGAGCGAACAAGAGAAGTAACAAATTTTCCTGAAATAATATTGTATTTAAGACTTTTTTTTTTTTTTGGTGTGTGAAACAAAAAAGAGGCAAATGAGAAGGAAGCAGAAGGAGTTAAAGCAGCAAGTCTGTGCATTAAATATATCAATATATTAATGAATGCTCATAAATTAGTGGAATGACTCAAATGCGAAAATTTGGTTTATGTTTCACTCTCTGAGGTTGTAAAAGGAACTCATAAGAGCAAAAAAAAAAAAAATCCAATAGAGTGTAATCAGAGAGAGAGATCCCTTTCAGTTCATGACACCAGCTGTTTTATTACAATGTAAACATAGTACATGACAGGCCTGGATTCAGATGAAATATATTTGCACATGGTTATTTGAATTGTGTCTCAAGATACAGTAACATTGGCCCCTGTATGTCACAGGATCAAGTCCCTACAGACTCACATCTTGTTAGCTATGAAGAATGGAGCACTGGTGAGAGCCGGAATGAAGGCGCTGCCAGCTGTGGCAACGTGAAGGCAGCACAGAGCTGAGGAACAAAAGAAGGAAAATGTAGGGGTAGAGGGCACCATCTCCAGAGGCCTCTGAGCTTCCCTGCCAGTGTGTGTAAATCAGTAGGCAGCTCACGGCTGCAATGAGGTAGAAAATAAAAAAAACATAAAAATGTCCGAGTGAAATAAGAGGCAGGGTGAATTTTTTATGATGAGCCTAAATTCCCCGCACTGTGCGGTAGATCCACTGACCGGCTCAGCTTGTCTTTTCCAGATGCACTTCATCATCCCAATGTCTGCATGGAGGCACAAATGACTCAAATTACCCCGCCTGCTACTCTTGTAATACAAATGTAATGAGTATCCTAAATTTGCATGCTAATTATTCATGAAAAGCTTGTAGATCTTTGTTGAATTCATTAATGCACACATAAAACAATGTTACCTGCTGAATCAGGAAGTCTGAAGTTCTAGCAAATCTTTGACTGGAAGTTTACCCAAAACCCCTCAATGTTGACAATTAAGCATGTATGCATATTCAATTCAATTCACTTTAAAAACACTGAGTGTTTGTAAGGGTGTCCCTGACATCTTCATCTTCTGTACCACTTATCTCAGTCGGGGTCAGCGTGGTGACAGAGCCTGTCCCAGCTGATTCCAGGTGAGAGGTGGGATATACCACAAACAGGTTCCCAGTCTGTTGCGGTGTTGTGTTCCTTACAATTCTGTCAGATTGAATTACAAAGTTGGATGATATATATGTTTAAGTATAAGTATTCGTTTTGGGCATCATGTATAACTACATATTCATATGTGTGAAGTGCAGAAAGCTGGCGATGAAACATTTGGGGGCAGTGTAACCCTAAATTTCTTTTAAGGTATCCAACAGAGTGATGGTGTTCTGTCATTACGTGCTGAGGAGATTCATGTGGAGCCAAGTTTCTAAATTAGCTTCTGTTACCTTGGCAGGACTTACACTCAGACATACCATAGCTGGCATTGAAGAGGAGTGATGGCAACATCATCCTGCGATCTGGTGACTCACTTGGCTCTGGAAGCTTGTGTAACTCAATTCTTATAACTTTATTTCCTCTATCAAAGACCTATCTTGCAAAAATTAGCTATTTGTGGAGTTGACATTAAGAGGGGACTTTGCCTTAAAGCCAATTTGTGAAAACCAAGGTCATTGAACTTAAGGCAGCATAAAAAAAAGAAACCGAGGGATCAATTTTCGGAAACTGGCAGATGATCGGTAGCGGTGCATGGGGGTGTGAATCCTACAGAGGGCCGTAATTACAGTTAGAACCTAACATGTGTCTCTGACCTCTGTTGAATACAAGCAATCCTCTCAAACGGTTCGAGGTCATTACTCACCTCGCTAACTAGTACTGTAAATCTGCTGTGGTTCAGTGACCTGATATCAGAGCCAAAGCAGGAGAGTAAACAGGGGCAGATTACGGCGCCGCCGGCCTTATAAATAATGGACAGAGATGAGGAGTGAGATGTGGGAGATGTTTACAGCAGGTGGACAAACACCTGTCACTTTGATGAGACTGATTTATTTTGAGTGACATGTCAGCACATTGCTCTACCCTGACAGACATCCTGAATTGCCAACCTGACCACCGGAACATGAGCCTCATCAGTAACACCAAACTGTCCAGTATGTGAGAGAGATGATGAGTTCTTCTGCAGCAGTAACAACTTCATTAGTACAAAAATATTAGATGGCTAAAAAGGGAATAACTGGCTTTTGAAAATTAAAAATGTACTTTCAGGCCTTAAAAAAACTTCTATTTTCTGTTATGCGTCCATATAGATTTTTTTCTGAAATGGTTTGCTGACTCTAATGTGAGGAAAATTGGGCGTGGTCCTGGTAATAAATGACCCATTTAGATATTTATTGGCCTGCTACTAACCTTGGTCTTCACCTCATAATATTGCACATTGAAAAACCACTAAAATAAATACAAATCAGCACCTTATATTGCAGACATATGAATTTTTAGAGCAGCCTGTCATGGCTGTTGTTTGCCAATTTTATTTACATACATCATCTCTTTTTTCTGTGTCATAAGCCAGCTGAGAGAAAAAAAAACTTTAATTTGTCTACTGCAATGAGTTATGTGAACAGAAACAGACCTCAATTAAGAGAGACTTACATTTAAAAAGTGTCTAGTTCAGATCTTAAGATTTAGATCAGAGGATGGCTTTAATGGAACGCTGACATAGGGCCTGTCAGAGAGGTGATCCATTTCCTGCAAAATGCCTGGGGACACCACATAAATAAAGTTGAAGTATCCCTGACAGAAACTCTCTATGAAGCTGTGATGTGACCTACTGCTTAGTGACCTGGTTAAAGAGCAAAAGAAGAAGCTGACAGTCTGATCAGGATTACATCTTCTAAGTGGTATAGATGGAGCTTTTAACCCTCTCACCAATTTTGAATGCAATGGCAGAAGCCGTGGCAACATTTGTTAATGCAGAAGTTAGGCCTGGAGGATTAATGTTAAATTCAATAAGAATCCCAATGTTATCATTTGCAGCATATGTCAGCGTTTTTCTATTCTAACTGCATGCATAAAGTAACTCTCATAGAAGATTTTCTCCTGGAGAACTTAAATTTGTCTGATATTTCCATCATCTTTCCTACCAAAGCCAAATGTATTTATTATTATGTGACAGCTCAATTTACATATATTTGAATGGTGAACGGGCTTCTTTATAATCTAAAATTTTGGCTAGGGATATTGGGGTGTCATTAGTGTAATTTAGGACTCAAGAGATTAACAACACACTGTCATATATCCCCGAAACATTATATCTTGATGTTAAATTGCGATAAAAGCACCTGTATATTGCAGGGACATGGCTGTCTGGATCTAACGGGCGATGGTGGTTCAGATGACACCCATTAAGAAAATCCTTTATTGGCACATAAAAATGAGAGGTACCATTTAGCCTGGCTTGCCGTTGACAACCTGACCCACTGCCAAATATTAAAAGGTAGGAGTCTTGAGGTGAATTGCTGCAGTCTGTCAGCAGTGAAGAAATATTTGTAGTTGTGCGTTACAATTTCATAGTTATATAACCATAAAAAGAATTAGGTTGGAATGGCACAATTTATCCTCATTTTGTCCTAATTTCTTGTCATTTAAGTTTCACTTTACTTTTTCAATACAAGTCACATCTTTTGCAAGTGCAAAGTTAAATATTCAATAAGTAATTATAGTTATATATAACATCTCCAATTAGTAGAGAAGCTTTACATCTGCACTGTACCATAAAAATCAGGATTTATGTTCACTTTGAATGTCACCCAGAGGACGGAGGCCAATGGCTGATCACTCAACAAGAACAAAGGAAACAGGACAGAAGGAGAAAAAATAGATATGGTGAGTTATTGGCTAATGAATGCATCTTTCAGTTTTTCTCCCAACCTTAGAAAGTGTCGACAAGGTCGTGTAGACTGTGTAATATAGAGAAAGTAAGAATATTAGCTGCATGCGTAAAATACTGCGTAACTTTAATATTTCTGCAAAGAAAGTGCAATAAGAAATGTACAGTACAGATGTAGGCTCGAGGGAATGCGCACAACACCATTTGCTGTCAAACAGCCCCTTTGAGGGCAATAAGCACCTTGCTATCTGTGTGGATGACCGCCTTATTAGAATGTCTCAGCCATTTCACTCAGGCATGCAGTACATCAGACCATCTGCTGCACTGTAATCAACTGCCCAGGAAAATCAGGTATCTTTCAAGATCAAGACAAAGGTGCAAATCAAATTTGTAAACTCTCCTTTTTGCATAAATCTAATAAACAATAAACCAGGAAAGTGTAATATGGTTATCCTTCATAGTGAATTTTTATACTGCCATAAAGCATACAACCAAATACTTCCATTCAAACTAATAACAGTGAGACATATTTGTTGTTTTTGTTTTTCCCCAATCAACAAATGCCGTTACCCTCTCAATTTTCCTTCCTTATGTCAACTGTCATTGTTAATTCAGCCATTAAACATAAAACTGCAGTTAGGTTTGTGTGTTCTATTGTAGATGTTCAACGTGATTTTTTTTGGAGGTTATACTGACATCTTGTGGTTCATATGCAAAGTAAACTGAAAAGGGAAAAAAAAGCAGATGGTGATTTTTTTTTATTATTGTTTAACCAAATGACAATCTTACAGTGTCCAAAAGCAGTGCATAAAAAGTTTACGAATAAATAATCGCAGAAGAAAATAAATACAAGCAACGGTAGCAAAATGATGGAACAACAAAAACATTTCAGATTGCTGATGTCTCACAATGGACATCAAGCGATTCATTTTATGCTTTAAATAGCGACAAAGTGAAACCAGCAAAACCTGAATAATATTTAAGCGAATTAAAGAAGATTTACAAGATATACAGTTGTGTCAGGTACCTTTTGGGTACAATCCCTATTGCTCCGTTCTTCTCTCCAACCCACCAGCCAAAGTTGTTGTACTCCTAATGGTAAAAGAGAAAAGCACATAGAAAATTATTCAGACTAAAATGTCTGATTATTTTTTTAAAATTTAACAATATAAACAATTAAAATATGAAGTATTTTTAGTCTTTGACGTATGAGCTTGTTGCCCTTTTAAATTTTGCTTATATTTTCAAATGCTTTCTTTTAATTATTTTTATGTTCAGTTATTTTTCATCTGTACCGTTTCAGATCATTTACATTTGGTATTTGTCACTTTCAGTCACATTTTGTTGGGTGTTTCTCCACCTAATTAACCTTTCTGTAGTAGTTAATTGTCTTTTTAAACATTTGATGTGTTTCAAAGTCTTATAATATCATTATCAATATCAACGAGGTAATTGACTCCAACAAAAGTTCATCCCAGGTTTTTATTTCTCCGATTTTGTAATCCACTTTGCAAATATGACTCTTACAGTTTTTCTGTTTTCGATTTGTGTTTTCTCTATCTGGTAATATTTTTAGGACATGATTGACTCCATTTCCAACCCCATTCACAGATCTAAATCTAAAACGACTTGACAAACAAAAGCCCTAAATAGGGGTGCTGAGCTGAGAAAATAAAGTGAAGAAAGCTCTAAAAGAAGGAGAAAGTAAACATCCAAAACTTCCATGGACACAGCCTTCATAAGCACATCATGGACTAATCTGTCGGTTACACAGTCAAAATTTAAATGTCGGTATAACAATTGTGAGAACAATAGAATTCAAGTGATCATTTTAAATGAACATTTTATATAATCACTGTTTTTACAGAAACAAAAAGAAAGTAATTATTGTTTGAATTATTTAAATTGACAATCCTACATTTATGTATGAACATGAGGCTTGAAAAAAAAAAGCACAAGTCAATTGATTTGTGTCCGGTGTGTGTGTGTGTGTGTGCGATGTGCATGTTTGTACACATTGGGACTTCTTGCTACAGCCTTTGAAAGCAGCAATGTGTCACTGTGTGCTTGGCTATCTGACAAATAACTTGTGCTTGAGTGAATATTGAACAGAACATGAGAACATTATTTATAGTGTGTACACTGACAGTCTTACACACTACATTCACCCAAATAGTAAACGCCCTAAACTGGATAAAAACATGGAAAAAAAACTATTTATATACTTGACATTTATAAAACCTCCAGCTGAAAGAGTTGGCTATTTCTCCAATGGCATTCAGCTAAAAGGGTAATGTGTAGATGAAAGAATACGCCATACAGCTTATTCAGACAAATTGTCACCCAAATTTTGACTAGGAGGTCTTTATGTTGTAATGCCACACCTTTCTGAGTGATGGGGGAGGGTTCCATGGAAGAGCGAGAAAGGAGAATGGAGGAGGAGGTAAGGAGACGACAGCGCCTTTAGCTGCAGCAGTCCAGACAGATTTTATGGTCATTGCCCTTCCAGCAGGCCACAACCCCCAACACCAAGGTTTCAGCTAATGGCACTCACGGTCTGAGTGAAAGAGCAACTTGATTCTTGGTCCTTTTCCACACACCAAAAAGCAATAAACAGGCATTTGTTCAATAGAGTTTTATGGGTTTGTCTGCCTTGTGCATTTCTGTCTCTCCATTAGTGCCAAAGAAACTATCGGCAGATTAGTCTGAAGAGATTTCAGTCAAAAATTCAAACTTTTGGAACTAGATATTCACCATTTTTGGAAAAGAGTTAAAAAAAAAACAACTGTTTTTTGATCAGTCAATAAAAGTTTTTTTTTCCCCTCTAGGATCGAATAATAATTTTAGAATACTTTCAATGCTTCTCACAAGTAAACTAATCCAGGATTTTACAAGAAATTTGAAAGGATGTGTGAAGCCAGGAAATGCAAAAAGTTTAAGTTGTAAAATTCTGAAAAAAATAAGATTTTTTATATTTTGGTTCCACTAGATGGCAGACTTGAATTTGAAAAAGGACCTGGCTAGTTGACAGCAATGTGTCCCAGCTGACTCCATGCTCCATAGAAACTAAATCAGACAGGAAATATACCCAGTCCAGATGGAGTACATTTCACACCTTTATTCCTTACAATAAACAAATCTGGATATAAGTTCAATCTTTTTTAAAAAAAGAACTTGTAAAATTTATCACAACAAAATCAGTGTGGACATAAACCAGACAATAACAAAAAGCCTCCTGTCTGGTGGTGTAATAAAGGATTCAGAATGGTCTCTCAGTTCTCCTGCTCTTGCTGAGCTGACAAGCCTCGGAAATTGAGTGCCTGCCACACGTCCTCACCTGCTCTGAATGCTAAGCCGGGGTTTCCTGAGAACACGCGGTCCCATTTGGTGAGGTGAGAGCGATGTGTGGGCTTGAGGCCACTCAGTGCCTGGCATTCCCACAGGGACTGTGCGCAAAACCAGTCCAAATAGAAGTGATGGAATGATGCTTGATGCCAGCTAAGCTCAGACTCAGCCAACAACACTAAAACAGTTTCCGTTGTGACATAACTAATCCCCGTCAGAGTACCACAGAAAGATTTTTGCCCAGTTTGGTTTTTAACCGGCACCCGTCCACCTCTGGCAGTGGCTCACAGGCTGCCACAGATGGATGGAAATACTCAGTTCCTTAGAGGGCCTCAAAACTAGAATCTTCAGATGTTCCTAAACTAGCAGAGCTATGCTGACTGAAAATCCAGTCTAAATGTTTGTATCATGAAAATATTGAGTTAAAGACATTTCTGTTTTTAACAAGAAAAGTTTTTCCAATCTTACTGAAGGTGCCATGTTGAGTAAGAAGAACTTTTGTAAAGTTAGTTTTGTTTTCTGAACCGCTGATCCCTAACGGGGGTGCCAGAGCCTATTTTGGTTGATTTCAGGCAAGAGGCAGGGTACACCCCGAACATGTTGCCAGTATGTTCTTGGGCCACACACACACACACTCATTGCGAGGGGCAATTTTTTTAGCGGACTTTTGTAAATGTTGAAATGTAAATGTACATCTGCTTCTTTCCATCAGTCTTTAAAAAAAGATAACTTTTAGACAAACAATCTAGGTCTGGTACTATTCAAGATCTTATTCTTTATGGTTGGTACTTCAACAGAAGTACTCTGCTGCCAAACAAGCGATGAAAAAAATTCATTTATCAACAAAGAAGTTTGCCCATACCTTGCTCAGAATGTAGATGGCATCTCCACGTTTGAAAGAAAGTTCGTCTGGGAGGTTCCCGACACAGTCCCACAAGCCCTGGTAGTAATTCTCATAGTCTGTGCTCTTATCAACTTAACAGAGAAAATAAGATGTGTTATTGTAGGTGCTTAGTTAGCCCAAAAGGAGGCAGTACAGAGTAAAGAGAATAAATTTGTGGCGAAATAAGGAAAAAGAGACCACACAGCTTTGTTTAACTTTCTGGCTTTATGAACCATTTTTACCTGTATATTCTTAACTTTTATTGCTTGTGCAGCTAGTGATGTTGGCGTGATTTTTTTTTTAACACAGTTTAGCTAATGCTATCTTTATAACTGCATAAAAATGTTTTAAATATTTTAAAATATATTTTGCTCTAAATCTCAGTAACTGCTGTTTGTGTTTCAATATCTATAACTTTGGGCAGTATTTAATCTTTGTGAATGTTACAGAAGAACTTTTGTGCCATTTCAGTAGAAAAGAGTGAGAGCACACTGTTTCTTGTAAAAGGGAAGTTAGGGTTGTTATGTTTGGTCAAAAACTTTCAGCTGTTTCAGGAACTTCCCCTTCAGAAGTCATTTCTTCTTGACCAAATTTGGCACGTTTATTTCTGCTCAGTCAGAGCCACAAATGGTTGGTCTGTCTATATATTTTTTTTTTACAATAGAAAACTAAATTGAATATTTGCAACTGAATTGAAAAATAAATGTTTATTTACCTGCAGGAGAGGCAGCTTGTTGGTTGGATGGCTCAACTATTGGAGGAGGTGGTGGAGGGAGCATCTCCTCCTCTATAACATAAAAAAATACTTTATTTTGAAGGGACAACTCTGAACAAAAAGAAAAACAATATGCATTTGTTTAAAAAAATAGTTTTGTCAAATAGTTACCGTACGTTAATACAGACTCCAAAGTACAGAATGGAGAGTGTGGAAAAGAGGTGAAAAGGCATGTGCAGGCAAGCTGGAACCGGTGGAGAAAAGAATTAAGTGTGATAGAAGAGTTTCAGCTAAAATGACCGACCGGAGAGAGAAAGAGAGAGAGAGACTGGGTTTGGTTCCCCCGGGAAAGAGGCCTAGAGGAAGACCAGAGAGAAGCTTCGTGGATACAGTGAAGGAAGACATGACGTTAGTTGGCGTGACCGAAGAGGATACAGCAGATAGGGTTAGATGGAAGAAACTGACTTGCTGTGGCGACCACTGGAGGGAAATGCCAAAAGAAGAAGAAGTACAGAATCCGAACAAACCTGGCAGAACTTCGTAGATATCGTCACCCTGCTCATGCGCCTGAACAGTGTCAACATCATCATACAACCCCTGGTCATCGTCTTCTTCTTCAGGGATGATGCCTGACAAATCTTTTGAAAAAGAAACAATTTGTCTCACGTATACGCACAAACTTTAAAATTTTAAATATTCACCAAAAAAAAAAAACAGTTTTGAAAAGTTCATACCTTTCAAAACAAAGTCAATTTCTTTCACCCATTCTTCTGCCTCTTTCGCTGATAACGCACAAAACTTTAGTGAAAGAAAAGAAATAAAAACTGCCCTTAGTGATGTGCACAGTGTAATAATTAGCATAAACAAATTATTCTGCACTTATGGATGGTCAAACATTCCACATGGAAAATTGAGAATGTTAGAAACACTCATTTAGACTTTATAATATATGCAGGCTGGGTTGAGTCTGTGGGGAGCAAAATGAATGGGTCAGTTGTGAAAATAAAAAATAAAACTGTAAACGCCCATCTGTAAAATAACTAAAGAAGAATAACGGATTTTTTTGGGGTTTTTTTTTTGGTTTTTGGGTTTTTTAGTATTAAAATTAGAGAAAAAAAACTAAGATGGACAGAAATACCTGATAAATTCGTTTGTCATGAGCAGAAATTTCAAAACAAAATTCTTTCTTTGAGTCTTTCCGTAAGGTGTTGTTCATTTTGACCGAGTAGCCTGTGATGCAGAATTCACCTTTCTGTTGCTTGTCTGGTTAATGAGAGAAAAACTGATTGATTGATGCCTTAGATGGAAAAATGGATTCTTTTTAGGCTTTATTAAGCATTATGCTGTAGTGAAAAAAGAAACATATTATGAACCTTTTTCACTGCCGTAGTAGTAAAAGGTTTGATGAGTCAACGCGCACCATCTCTTCTGCCACTCTGTGCCAAAAAAGCTGTGATCTGTCACAAAAAAATAATCATATTAAAAGACTACAGAATAATATTACCTATACTGTTTCTTTCTGAAGTATTTGTAATTGTATATCAAAGAAAATGTTACAGATAAAGCCCTTCTAAAGCATAGGTTGTAAACTCAAAAGTACCAACCTTTTCTGCGCTTCTCAAGATATCCAGCTTTAACAACCGAAGTGAGTTCTTGAGCTGGCACAGCTAGTTGGGTTCCTGAAAAAAGAAAGCAATCTAAATAAATACATTAAGTTCATTATTTTCCTTTCAAATCAGAAAAGATGTCCTTAGGGGTTTCAGGCAAAGCTTGACCATAACATATTTGTTTATTTGATAATAATTAACGGCATCCACAAAGAGTCTATTTAGAAATGTTTTAGCTCTGAGTGGAGGGGGTTTTCCTTCAGCATGCAACTTCAATGCAAATGTCAATATACTGTGTCAAAGTTGCTTTGTGTGAAAGAGCTGTAATAAAACGGACAGATGCTCACAGCCCATAAACTCCAGCTATCTAATCAGCCAGGATTTTCTTGATACTCTTCTTGATAATGTGAACATAACATTTTGCTCGGATGGTGCTCACATTGGCTTTAAACCGATATATGATGTGTATTTCCATCCCATAGCTATCTCAGTAACTTTCAGACTGCTAACTGGGTACAATAAAATGAACTCCGACTGTTTGAAAGGCGGAATAGAGGAGTGACGGGGGGCATAGTTACTGTATCTCCAAAGTTGCTTTCCAAGTACGTTGCCAAGTTACAGTTGGAATGTCTCCATCATTGTTTTACTAAAAGTCACCATCACTAAGAAACAGATTCAGATTCCACGTCCAAATTCTTCACAGTTTTAGTGAGTATTCATCAGCTTCACTTTGGATGTTAGTTTAATACTCATGGCTCACCTTCACATGCATCTTCGTCTTTATCTGTGCGCTCCGACTGCAATGAACCTCCATCGTTATTGCTGTCAACGTCCTCCTCGTCATCAGAGTCTTCACCTAATACACACATAAGCAGTGAAGTCATGGAAACCTAAGACTGTAGGTTAAGTGTACTTTTTGGATAGTTTGATTTTATGCTTTTAGTTTATTCCTGATAAGTATTTTTTTTAATAATAAACACACTGTAGGTGATAAATTGCAAAGTGACTCTATGTTATCAAAGTCAGAAGCCAATGGAGTAAAATTAAAACTCACTTTTGTCCTTGAAATCTTGAGGGAAACTATTTGAAAGAAAATGAAGAATATGTATATAAATAGAAGTTTTTTTTTGTTTTTTTTTAAATAAAAATCAATTCAAGTAAAACATGTATTTTTTTGTTTTACCTTTGTTTGACTTCTTTGATGCGTTTTATGAAGGTTTCCTTCTTTTCTTTGGCTTTCTTGCTTAGATTTTCCCCTTTTAATCCATCAGAAAGGAAAGACTCCAAATCTAAATCAGGAAATATTTATTGTCATTTGTAATGAAAATTTATAGGTTAGGAACTTGGTTTGGCATAGTGTGCTAAATCAAACAAAAAAATCTGTCTAAATAGATTCAAAATATAATAAAAGATATACTATAAAATAAAAATCACCCCAATGCATAGAACAGAGACATAGCATGGGATATACAGTACACTTACATACTGTACTTTCTATTCCATATCAAGGTATGGAATACATGGTCAAAACAATATTTGAATTTTATCTATAAGACTAATATGAAGAAAAAATATAATCAAAACCTGGCAAAATGACATCCTGTTCCTCTTTTTGAAAAGAGGTTTTCTTAATTAAAAATAATGTAGAAACTAGTTGAATAATCATTTTAAAAAGTAATTTTTTTGTGATACCTGAAATCAGGATCGTCAACTCTTCTGGAACTGCGCGCATGTTGGACAGATAAACTTTCCAAATGCATGCAATCGAGTGTGAAACTATAGAAATGATAAAAGATACGGAAGCAGCTAAAGCCCAGTGATGCGGAAGTCAATCTGGTTATTTCTCAGTGACCACACAGTTCCGCTACACACAACCTGCAGCTCTCCACCATGACGTTTATTTCAACGTTTTACTGCGTCAGAAGACAGGAAGCTGACGTTTTAATAGAGCTGATCGCCTTTAAAGACTCGATCATATTCACAATTGATTTGGGATCATAATTCTTTGCCACTTAAATGTGCTCAGTACTTGTTGAAACGTTATAGGGGTCTCTGGATTTTAAACAACAATGCACTTTGAGTTTATGAACATGTCCAGGCTGTAAATCTGAACAGATTGTTAGTAGTAGAGCACTGCTTTCTGATTTTCTGCCAGATTCATCAATCTTCATGCAATGACTTGTAATTTAATTATTTTTTTCTTTTTTTTTGATGGGACGAAACAAACAATTCTGCAGTTTTTATTTTTTTATTTTTTTTTTTTAGTTAAGCGAGTAATTCAATTTTATTCATATAGCCCAATATCTCAAAACAATAATCTCAAAGGGCTTCAATTTGTCAGTGGTGGATGAAGTACTCACTTTTTGTACTTAAGTAAAAGTACAGATAACTAGGCAAAAATTTTACTTAAGTAAAAGTACCAATATAAAAAATTTACTTAAGTAAAAGTACAAAAGTAGTTGGTGTAAATTGTACTTTTTAAGTAAAAAGTAAAAGTATTCGACCATAATTAAAATGTTATTTGTTGTGCTATAGGGTGTCACCATGGTAACCAGGATAAATACTCTGCAGGGGTGTGACCCCCCTCTCCCGCCTCTTTTGGTCCAGAAAAAAAATAAATAAATAAAATGAAAGGAAAGGGGACAAGTCAAGCTATCCCCTAGATGGGCCAGTGAATGGGCCGCCAAAATGGAGGAAAATACACTTATTTTTTTAAATGTTTTGGGGGGGAGGCCCACAGTCACTATATATTGGCTTTGTCAAACCCCAACCCCCCTTTGGAAAATTTTAGATCCGCCCCTGCCTGTGTAATGATGCCTCAACATTTTATTTAGAATTAAACATAACGAACAACGATCTTGTGACTCTTTTTAATTTGTACTATATTTGATGTTAGGTTTTTGGCGCTGAATGAATGCGGAAAATGTTTCTCGATTCATTACTTCTTCTCCCGATCAATTGCTCCTTTTGATTTTGGCGATGCGGTTTCAAGATGCGCTAAAAAACCTGTGTGTTTTTCAAATTCCTGAACAAAAAATGTAAAACACACTTTTAAAAAGTAGCGATGTAAAAGTACAGACATTTGCTCTAAAAATGTAGTGAAGTAAAAGTAAAAGTACCGGTCTTAAATTTTACTTAAGTAAAGTATAGATACACAATTTTTTTTACTTAAGTACAGTAATGAAGTACATTTACTTCGTTACGTTCCACCACTGCAATTTGTAGATTGAAAAAAAGTACAAAAACAAAAAAGCTTTATTTAACCTTCTGAACCACTTATCCCTAACAGGATTGCCGGGGGTATTGGAGACTATCCTGGCTGATTTAAGGTAAGAGGCAGGGTACATTCCGAACAGGTCACTAGTCTGTTACAGGGCAACACACATAACCATCCACACACACCCTGTTGAGCCGCATTTTGTAATAACGGTGCATTTTGTAATAAACTGTGTGTGTGTGTGTGTGTGTGTAGTTTTTTTTGCACATGCACAGTTTTCCTTCAAATGTGTCCTGCTTTAAGTTATTAACTTTTAATATGTACTTAGAGGCATAGATTTCAGTTTTACTTTACAAACTGTTTTTAATGCAGTGAGCATAACTTGGACAATGCAGGTTTAAATTCAGTCATATAATTTCTTATCAAGGGCAAAACATCTACATAACTTTAGATCAACTGCAAAATGTCTTTATACTTCCATATATTCAATTACACAGATAATATTTGGCACAGTTTTTTCATATCTGGCATCATGTTGAACTCTGTTGGCTGTCTCAATTAAGCATGCAAGCAGCGCATGATCTTTGTAGAACTGATGCAGCAGCCAATCAGATTACAGCCCGCCCGCATTTATTACAAAATGCACCGTTATTACAAAATGCGGCTCAACACACCCATTCATTCCTAGAAAAATTTTATAGTGGCCAAACAAGCTAACATGCATGTTTTGGAGGGTGACAGGAAACTGAAGTACCCAGAGAAAACCCTCGCATACATGGGGAGAACATACAAACTCCACACAATGTTCAACAGTGCCAGTGTTCCAAGCCTCGCCCCACCCAGGACTCCAACCTTTGACCTTCTTGCTGTGAAGCCACTGTGCTAACCACTGCACCACCATGCTGCCCAAGAAAAAAGAAGATACACAAATACACAGTTAAAGGCTAACGATTCCCACCCCTAGAACTTCTTTCACAGTGAGAAAAAAACCCAAACACCCAGCAGTGGGTGAAAAAAAAAGAAGAAACCTCATGGGGATATGGTAAATGGACTCTACTTATATAGCGCTTTTCTACCTGCATCGGTACTCAAAGCGCTTTACAGTGTAGCTCACATTCACCCATTCACACACACATTCATACCTGATGGGGATGCTGCCATGCAAGGTGCAAACCACCATCAGGAGCAATTGGGGGTTCAGTGTCTTGCTCAAGGACACCTCGGCATGAACTCATGGCGGGGGATCGAACCGGCAACCTTCCGGTTACAGGGCGGTCACCCTACTCACTAAGCCATCCTTCCCCTTTGGGATCCAAATGAAAGAGAGAAACGTCTCCCAGGATAAGTCCAAAGTTCGAAGAAAAACTTCAGAAAAGTTTTTCTTTGGTTCTTTGCAGGATCTGAAGGATATGTACATGTTTGAGTAATGTAATTAAGCGTCAGCCCATGTTTTCTTATTTGTCTTTATTGCAGATCAAATCAAGCAAAATGCTTTATTTCTTTTCAATAGAAATGTAAAAAGGGATTAGAAATTAGACTTATTAGGATGATTGTTTAAAACGCCTAAAACCCTCTTTCAGTCTTTTTCTTGTTTTTATTAAATATGACTCCTATTGATGTTTTGTTGAAGACAAATTGTCTGAAAGAATATATTACTAAGTAACAAAAATAGTATCTTGTCATTTTGTTTGTAAAGATGACAGTCAGTTATTCATTTTGCCCCCACTGACACACCTGGTATCACCCATTCCAGGACATAAAGTCAAGTTTGTTTATTACCTTGTTGTGGAGAATAGTTCTGAGCTGCTGTGTGAAGAGTTTCATTTTTTACTTTGATGCAGATCTCCCACAGGTTGTGTTAAAATGTTTTATTTACTCCAGGGAGATAAAAGATAAATTAGAGCCTGTGAGTGGGTATAAGTTTTCTTTCTTCTTTTTAGTATTTACTTTGTGCAAGAAAGTTTTCTTCACAGTTTTCTTCATTCTCATTTGCCATTTCTGTTTTCATTAACAAGACTAAATTTTTGTGCATTCATAAACTTTGGTCAAATTTTTTTTATGATGTTTGTGCCAACAAGCAGTCTCCAATGTCACTTCCTGTTTTGTTTCATTTTTTGTGACTGGTGGTCATATAAAACCTGACCCCTCCCTGACCTGACAGCAGTTCATCCCAACTTTGAGACGATTGGAGAGCTAGCTTGACCTCTGACTTCTCTCTCTCCCTCTTTTTAAGTGTGAGTGTGTGTTAGTGCAAAGACAGGGATCCACTAGCTCAAAGTGGTTTCCAGTTTCTCCCAAAGCTTCATCTTGCTTGCCACTGAGGAAATCCTGTTTAATAGTTTCCTTTCTATTTCCTCACACGCATAATAAAATTGTAATTCAATTCTGTGTTAACTGTGACCCAGCAATGCAATAAAACTGAAAGGAAAAACATTATTCTGAGCATAAATTCTAATTACTATTACAATTGAAACAATGTTTAGCAAAGCAGATAATTAAAAGTTTGGGATTATTAACTAGCAGGGCCACATTGGGATATTTCTAATTAGTTTATTCTGTAAACAGGTCGAGAGTGTGATCAAATTTACAACGACCTGTTTGGTTTACACGACATCCCATGTTTTATACTGTATGTGAGGTTCATTCTGCTCCTCTCTTGTTTCCAATTAGTCTAATGCACAATTAGCATCGCTCAGAAGCACTTCTAGTAGGAAAGGCCATTCATCACTTCACTGCACAACTTCATCACTACTTTAGGATCTCTGCATCGAGCCGATACACCCTTGCTGTGGATTTAAATCATTACTGTGACTTGTTGTTTGTTTCTGCATTATGGAAAGCCATCAGCCTTTTTATTCCAGATTCTTGATATCAAGCATTACATTTTTCACTAGTTCGCAGCATGCACCTACTAACATGTCCTCCCATTTTACTGGGACTTATAGTTTACTAGTAAAACACAAAGTTATGCTAGTAAACATTTTTCATCAAATAGTGCTGTTTTTGTCTTAGTTTGAACTAAATCTTTCCTAATAAGGGGAGTTTCCACAAAGGCCTAGCTTTGTGACCCATTCCGGACGCCAGCTTTTGGGTTGCCAGGTTGCACACAGTGCGACCGGACTGGGACGCTGGTGGATAGAGACGAGGGGGCATCGAGGTGTTAAAAACCTGGTGTTTGCACTGCGGCACTCAAATTTCCCTTCGGGGATTAATAAAATATATTCAATTCAAGTAGACCCATAGATGTTTAACTTGTTATCAAGTAAACCAAAAGCTTACTTGTTAACTAGTAAAGCCCCAAATACTTTCTAGTAACAGTGACGTATTATCAGCCCACCATATATTTGGGTCAAAATGATTACTAGTGCACTTATAAAATTCTAAATCTAACTAATTCCACTAGTTGCATAAAATGCAAATAAATAGGAGGGAAAAATATTCGTTTTTATCCCCTCCTACTTGTTTCCTGTTCAAAATTTTGTATGTCGATCAATCTGATTTCTTGGATTCTGTCACTTTTACATGTTATTTTTCTTTGCAAGACATCATTTAACATGCTAGCTTGTGTTTTATTATCAGAGTTTAAGTCCCAGTGAAATGTGAGTATGCGTTAACTAGTTTGTGCATGTTGTAAACTAATGACAAAACTCAATGATTAATTTCAATAATCTGGAATAAAGACTCCCACACTGCAGTGGTTTATGTCTTAGCTCTCCACAGAACATAAAAAAAACTTGAACACTTGCAGCATGAAGCAGATAAGCATACAGAACCTACAAACATGCCTTAGGATATTGGTGAGGGTTTTTTTTTTTGTTTGTTTGTTTTTTTTTTACTGATCAGTCCCGTTAATGAATAATTTTTGTAATTTCTGGTTTGATACTTTGTTAGTCAAAGCTATTTTCCATTCATAATAGTTGATTATTTAAAAAAAAAATGCTTTTGATTTAAAAAGATTTATAACTAAGTGTTGAAAACTGTTTGCTGACAGTTGGCTATATGCTTTGTTGTTGTGTCTTTTTTTAAAATGTAATTTTTAAAAAGTACTTAGTCACAAAAAAGCATATGTGAAAGCCTCCTATTACAATCTGTATATCTCACCTCACCTTTATTAATTTCTGTTAATTCAAAAAGTATCCAGCTATGCCATAGCTTTCATCACTATGACAATGCTTTGTCTCTTCTTTTTTAAATTAATCATAAAAAGCTTTAAATCCCAACATTTTTGACAGACTCAGCACTGCAAGGCACAATTTTTAATTCAAACAGATAGAATTACATTTCGGTTCAGGCTTTAAACAAGTACCCTCAGTCCTGTGAGTTTTATAGGCAATAAAATTTAATGAGAAAACCGAGAGAAGTCGCAGCCTTTGGCCTGAGATTCTGCACAGGCAATTCTGACAGTTTTTTTTCTCTTTATCTTCCAAACTATTTTTGTAGAGAAAATTATATATATAAAAAAAAATGCCAAGAAAGAAAATCAAAGATAGAAAAACAAATCCTAAAAAAATTGTAAAATGACAACACATTTTTATGAATCAGTTTCAATGTTTTTGTTTTGATTCATTTGAAAATGATTAATGTTCTAGGTTAGGGTTAATATTATGTATAACATATAAAAATAATTAAAATGCATTATATAATGTATATATTACACTGTAATATAGTATTTATATAAAATGTAATATGTTGAATTATTACAATGTTGTATATTACGTTAACATATACATTACTTTATATATTACATTATAATATAATAATATCACCATTTAAATGCCTAAGAATTTTTTTAAATAGTTTTTATGTTTGAAGTATTTTAAAACGTGTCTCTGTATTTTTTTTAATTATAAATTTCAAATTAAATAAGAACAAAAGTAAAGTGGTTTCCAATGAATATAAAACTTTATTTAAAATGTAAATAGTTTGTTTAACTGTTATTGGCCATAACCTACCTTTAATGTCATCACTCTAAATTAAATGAGTGAATTTAAAATTCTAAATAAATTAAACTAAACAATTCACAGGCGTAGGTTTTGTAAGTCCATTGTTGTGACAATTTCAGAGAAAAAGTGAAACGGTCAGTGGACTTTGTATGGAATCTGAAAAAACCCTGTGAGAAAGAAGAATAAGAAGAAAAATTCTGGAAATCCTGCAGAGAAATCCAGGCCAGAGTACCTATTGTCCTGTTTCATTGTGGAAATGCAGATCGAAACATTGTCTGCTAGGTTGGGAAAAATGTTTGAGACTAAGAAAACTTGTGGCTAGATTTATTTCTCCCCCAGGCTGAATATGATGGGTCTGCGTGGACAGGACAGGACGAAGGGTGAAGATTAATGAACACGCTCCCTGTAGAAATAATCCATCACTCTCTATTACTGTCAAACATTTTACACTCTTACACTGAATCACAAGTCAGAGTGATCTTTGATGAAATTAGGCAAACAAATGAAAAGATCAAGGCCCAGGATGAAGCTTTCCTCAGATAATGTGGATCCTTTTTCATGGCGTTTATTTCTCATCGTGTCTTGCCTTGAAGGAAGAAGCAGTACCTTAAGGAATAAGACCAAGATGAAGAAACAGCAGTAACAGGCTGAGGATTCTTGATGCTTTTCTTCTCTTTATCCAGGGTTATTCCAGCGGCAGAGCAGCACAGGATTTCAGAGTTTGCTTTGAAAGATCAGGCTGGGGATGGTTTGCTCTAAAGGGAGAGAAATAAGATCTGACTGTGAAAGCGCTGAGCTCTTGATTGATGGACTTTGAAATGCATTCCCGACAGGGTTAGGGAAAGATGTCAGGCACTCAGCTGGTTGCTGATAAAACCACTTTCTTTCCCAAATTCATATTTCATGTCTTTTTCTCCTTCTCTTGCAAAGTCGTTGATTCACAGAGGATTAGAAATTATTTTCATAAACTTCTGGTTATGATCGTTTGGAGACCTCTATGCCATAAAGAACTGCTTTTATGAGGACATGGTTGGAATCACATTTTACTTTTCGTCACATGATTTCATTTATCCAATGACAATTTAGGTTCCTCTCTTTTTTTTTTTTTTATCAAAAGAAGCCCATGTTCCCTGTGATTGATTGAAAAAATCGGAGGGGTACCGCCTCATTCTGGGGGCAGGAATTGTGTTATTTATACCTCTTCAGAAGGAGGGTGCAGTTAGTTTACAACAGATTGAAACACCCATCTCTAAAGAGAAATACTAAGGGAGCAAAGAACCTTAAATAAATATTGTGTTCATGCAAAGGTTACATTTTTTTTAATCCAAAATTAGTCAGTACATCAGACATTCATCTTGAGCATTTTATAACTCTGACCACATAGCTGGATCATGGAGGCATGTCCACGTGTTCACCCCTCCCCCAAATACGCAGAAAGACACAAATCCACAGAATATAACATTTCTTAAAAATCTGAAGTCATTTTCCATGAATTACCTGGTTGAATTTTTGTGATTAACCACCCAAAGTCTTCAAAAAATCAGGACTTGGAGAAACAAAATAAAAACCCTTGTAAATTTGAGGTGTTGCTCCTTCACTATTTGTCATAGCTTAACTATTTACACCTCAGTGTTTACATCTAGTTTTATTAATCTAATTTAATCTGCCCCATGGTGTTGACATGACACCATGCATCCATGCATGAGAATTATAGCTGGAGCATAACTGGGTGCAGAAATGATTTGCTGCTGCAGTGTGAAGCTTTGGGAGATGGATCTAATGGCTGTTTATTGCTCAGCCTCTAAACAAAGAGCCCGTGTGTGATCAATCTTGTCAGCCAAAAGGTCTGGCAGCTCCTTGCTCCTAAGAAGGCGTTTAAGCCTCCAAACACCGTGTTAGATCTTAAACAGCAGAGAGGAAAACCTCATCATGAAAACCTCTGGTGAGAAATGAGAGGATAATAATCCAAATGGAACATTTGCCTTTTTTTTTCATTATTTCTACAAACCAGTGGGCTTTGCAAAATTGGATTGAGATGTGCAGTAAATTAATTAAACATGAACAGGAGGACAACAAATGAGAAAAAAGGAATTGGATTCATGTTCAAGCTTCAGAAACTAACAAACAAAAGCAGGACAAAATCACAAAGGACTAACGAACAACGTCGCTATAAAGTAAGTGGGTGTTGATTTTCAGTTTAGATCCAATTCAGTCTGTACCTTTCAACTTAAGAGATATTTGGAGTAGCCTCAGATTAAAAATGTCTTTATTTGCTATTTGTATGTGAAAACTTGGAAAATTAGCAGCTGCACATTGAGGTGCTCCTTTAATAGAATTACCTTTTTTATCCTGACCAGAACTCTTCTAATTATTTTGCATTATATTTTTAAAGGAAGGAAATTTCTTCTAATTTTCTCAACGTAAGACGTTTAAAAGATAGCATGGCATGAAAAGGGAAATGCATTTTATTTGTTTTCTCTATAGAAAACATATTGTATAACTACTGTACTTAAATTTTCACCTTACAGCATTTCTTTCTTTCTTTTCTCACTCCAAATTTTAGCAATTTGATGTTTTTCTCCACGTTGGAAACCAATCCAAGATGAGGATGTGTCTGGATGAACCAGAAGTTCCACATTTTCCTGCTGTTCAGACGCAACAGAATGAGACATCTGGTAGTCTGTATCACAAACCAAATACTCTGGACTCTCCCCATTTCAGACGCAGAAGTGTTTTTTTAATTTTATTAGGTGAGCATGATTCACCCTATTTTATCAGGGTTAAACTAAATAAAAACATTGTGGTTCTTTTACAATCTCGTAAAAAAATTGTTGACATTTCCTAAATTGTGTTATGTTGTCTTATTGTAAAATGTTCTGACAGGAAGGTTTATGGAAACAGGATTGTAGGTTTTGGAAACCAGAACTAGATCTGATGTGTTTATTGCATTTTGTTTTGTCCTCTGAAGCTGTAATATATTACATTATATTATTATGTTGTATCCTCCCTATGGGAAGAAAATGAAGAGGATCATATCCTTCTGGAAAATACATCTAGTATCCATCCTGCCAGTGTCTGTCTATGTTAGTGTTTTTCCTGAAAACCAAGACTGAATGTTCACATTATGATTTTATTTATTGACCCTTTAGGATTTATGAGACGGTTTGGCAAACACCCCAGTGTATTCTGGGTCTGCAAATCAAACCACTTTGTATGAAAATATTGTGATAAGCTTGAAAAAAATCTTAACTACATGGTGAGAGGCCTTTTATATTAAAAAAAATATTTTAGAAGATTTATGAATAAAACTTTTGTAGGGTCAATAATTTATTCTTTATTTTACACATCTGAGAATCCCTACTTTGTCTTTGTCAACTCAAACTGTGATATCTTTGAATCTTCTTTACGCCCACTTTGGAATTCACATAAATCAAAATTCTTTCATGTACTATTAAACAGAACAAATAATGTAAGTGATGCATGTTTCCAACCATTCACAGTGCAATGAGCTGGAAAACACTGCAATAAGTTTTGGCACATCACACAACTTTAGCTGTTAAAACTCCTTTTTATGACCTTTTATGCTTGTCCAGAGTAGTTATCCTCCACACATCATTATGACTTTAAAATAGTTTTTTTCTCTGCAGTTATGCAAATTTACAAGTGAGAAAATAATAAAAGGGCAAAAAACCTTCAAATTTTGTCTATTTGTACAATACAAGTTTTTAACTCTGTGATTGAATGTGTCATGTATTTAAGTAAATATTAAAGAGTGAACTTTATTGTTTACATTTGCTTTATGAAGATTGGACTACAACATGAGATTGTAGCTGTGAAGGTTGTAACAGACTTTAGTCGCCTGAACTTCTCTTACTGAGTGGCCTCTTCTGTTTGCTGTGTCAGAAGGTGTGATATATTAGGGTCATAAAGGTCAATGCAAACAACTTCCTTGCAGTTTTCTGTTTTCCACCATAACTCCTCTGTGTGGTTTCTTCCTCAGAGCATAATCTGTAACATCAGGGGCATCAGACAAAAATGCCACAATATATTTTATGCCCATTGGGTTACACCACTCTGTTTTTGCAAATGCACGGTGTCAGTTCTCCTGAAAATGTACTCAGTTCACCCCACAAAGGAATTTATGGACTACATGTGGACGACCATTTTGTGCAAGAAGGGGGGGAAACGTGTAAGGTGGAGGGTGAAAAGGTCACGAAGAAATAGGGTCCTGACTCTCTTAAAGTTTCAGGCAGCTAGAAGAACAAATATAACATGCACACTTATCAAAATTGTGTTTCAATGCATATATGACCATTTTTTAACATATTTGATTACCCGAACTTAAATATATTTGACTCTGTAAACCTTCCAGACTGTTTTACAAAACTCAGTTTAAAGAAAATGCATATCTTTCCTTTTTGAATAATTATAAAAAAGAAATCATACTTTTAAAGCTAACAAAGTCTGACAGAACACAAAGCAAGGTTTTTATATGAGGATGAAATAATCGAGTGATGCGTTCAGTGTCCACCAACACTCGAAGAGAAATTTAAATGAGCACCTGTCTCCCCCTGCTGGACAGTTTGGTGAAGCGGCATCACCGAGTAAATAGCTTTAATTTTTTTTAAAACTTAAATAAGGGGGGAGGAGCGGGGCTGTGCTTTCAATATCATTTTGCACAATTTCAAAATAAATTGTTCATATTTTATTCTGTGTGAATGTTAAACGGGTTAGTACAGGTTGTTGCTCTCCTGCGACACAGCAAATGAAATCTCTTCCCGTCCTGTAAAAGTCTAATTGTGGCTAGATGGCTGTAAAGTAATTAGAACAGAGCCATCTGCGCTGCTGCAATATCCTTCTCTCAATGTGTGTGTGTGTTTCCTTCAGCCTTGTCCTTCTAGCAACATCATGTATAGGAGTTGCTGCTGGATTCTGTGAAATGCTGCCTGCCTGCAGCCACTGATCCTCCACATGCTTTGCTGTTTTTGCACCTTATAAACAGCTAAACTGAGATGGTGGGTTTACTGCAGAGGGCAATTAGTATGTGGGGATGAAGGATAAGGTTTAAAGGTAAAAACTTTAACAAGAAAAAATAAACAGCAGATACATGCAAATCAGTGATTTGAGAATAAATTAAGTTTGGGATACTTCTCATAAATGTATTTCATTTTTAATGAAATTGGAAAGATAAAGAGGAAATTTGGTCAATCATAGGCATTTTTTTAAACCCCAAAATAAAAAACGAACACCAAAATCTCCACTTTTATAATAGGTTATTGTTGTATTTTGCACATGTAGTTGTAAAACTACTGAGGTGTCTGTGTGTGTGTGTGTGTGTGTGTGTGTGTGTGTGTGTGTGTGTGTGTGTGTGTGTGTGTGTGTGTGTGTGGGTGGGTGTGGGTGTGTGTGTGTGTTTGTTGGAGGAGGGTGGGGTCATGTGTGCTTCTTAGCATTTGGCCTATTTTAGTTGTCAATATCAACTGCCTTACAACTTCACTGTCACATTTTGGATTTTTAAGACACATTTTTTTTCTGTGAATAAATTGAAGAACAAAATTACTTCTCAATTATGTTCAAAACATTAGTGAACTTTTGTTTTAAACACATGCACCCATTGCGTTTCTTTGCCTCACAACCATTGGAAACTAATAGTATTTCAACATATATTTTTAAAAGTAAATAAATCAATAAAAAATATTCTCATTTATTTTACAAACTACTTTTTATTTTTCTGTAGTGGATTCATGACGGATGAGGTATTTCAACTGTGCGCAATGAGGTATAAATGCATCCAAACCTAACATGTTATTTAAAAAAAAGCTATAAAAACATAAGAAGCAGCCAAAATAATTATTTAAACTATGTAAATAGGTAGCTGAAGAACATTCAGGTAGTCAGGAGTAAATTTCATGCATACAATTAATGACAATAGTTAAGTATCTATGTGCGCAAAATACGAGACAGTTCAAATTGATTACAGGACACTTTGTTCTCACATTAACCCTGCAAAAAAAAAATACTGATATTGTTTAAACAACAATTCACAACAGCATATTTAATAAATTGAGAATACGAGGGCCTCTTTTTTTCTTCCGGCTTCCACACCAGTAGCATCATTCTGAAAGTGTTCAACTGTCTCTTCGTCTGTCTTTGTTTTCTTTCTTCATTTTCATCCTGCGGTTCTGAAACCAGATTTTCACCTGTCTCTCGGTCAAATTGAGGAGTCTTGCTACCTCAAATCTACGATCCCTGGGAAGGTACATGTTATAAAGAAATTCCTTTTCCAGCTCCAGAATTTGATGCTTGGTGTAAGGACAACGTTTTTTCCTTGTGGGCTTTGCGTGGAGCCAGTTAGATGAGGGATTATCTGGAAAATAAAATCTAGAAAATTTAGTAAACAGTCCAAAATGCTTTTTTTACATATACATATACTGTATGTGTGTGTGCACGTTTGTGTGTATATTTGTATGTGCGTGTGTATAATGTCATTGGACATGACATACAAACATGTATGTCATGTATTTAAATTACACACATAAGGTAATATGTGTATATATACACACACATGTATATTTGCCACTTTTGTGTTAGTAATTTTTAGTGTGGGTAATAAGAAGCATCTATTCCAAAAGGTTCTTATCATTTGCAAAATTAGATTTTGCATTCAAATGGTAATTTATGGAGTAAACTAAAAACCATGTGTACAAGTGTAATTGATCCAAAAGATCACATAACATATATAAATAATCTTTGAGAATAATTATAAGATAAAATAATTATAAATGCATGCCATAATATTTCCATGAGCTATTCACAAATTCTGTTTTTCACCAAAAAATTATTTTCATTACGTTTTCCATCTAAATAAGCTGTTTTCTAAAAAAAGAAAATAATATATATAAAAAACCTGACTTACTTGGATCTGTCTCAGTTTTCCCCTCTGCTACCTGCTTCTCCTCAGTGGTTTTAGAGGTGGATGAGATTTCACAAGGAATCTCAGCAAGAGACGTTGCGTTCTCAATGTCAGACAAAAGAGGGGTGTGCATCTCCAAAGTAGTACAATCAGCAGTCCCGATCAGTGGTTCAGGTTTGACTTCATAATGCATCGTTGAGGATGGTAATCCCGTTAGACACAAGGACGCAGAGACAGGGTCCAAAGCCCAAGAGCGCGTAAACATAGCATCGCTGTCTCCACTTGTGTAATGGTGATGAATATAAGTCGGAGTGGTTGCATTGGGAGTGTGGGTTGAAAGGCTACTCCAAGATCCTCCAAAAATAGTAGATTTGGACTGTAAAGGACAAACCTCTTGTCCGCCATATTCGGGGATCGCCTGCTCCACCCCTGCAGATGATGAGTACCTCGGTGCCATATCCTCCTGCTCAGGAAGAATGCGGGAGTCTACGTAGTAGCTTGTTCCTAAGGTCGACATTGCAGGAGGGATGAAAGGAACAGAAAAAAGCAAGGGAAAAAAATCAAGGCGTTAAATTCCTTAAATGTAAGAATGAAGCAGATGTTTCATTGCATAGATCAGGGTGCTGCTGGTGTGCACCACCAAGAAGCTGAGTGCATCCAGTAAATTGAACCTTGTCCAAGCCTGGATAGGACTCCCCAAACACGTGACCGTGGGACAGAACAATAAATAATAAATCAGCTTATACAGCTCAGCTAAATGGCCACCATTTTAAAGCAGCATATTTTAATAGCAAATGTTTCCTTTTACAAGCTATAAAAGATGTGATTTTTGCTAAGAGATCTTATTTTACTGTAATAGAGGTTTTGATGCGCATGGAGGGTTGGGGTGTGAGATCTATGAAAATAATTCTTTTAGAATGAATGATTGAACAATTTATTCTCCGCAGATTATTTAACCAGCTAAATAAAAGGGTGCACATTAAGATCTGTAACTGAGTGGGAACAAAAATTGATGTACAACATTAGAGATACATTTTTATTCTAAGGAGGTGAAATTCAAAGAAGGATTAAGTTATTATAGAAGCTTGCATGAGGGGTTGTGTGCAGGGTGGGTGAAACGGGAAGCGGGGTAAGGTTATTTGGGTGCTATATAACGGCTTTTTATCACAGGCAATTGGGTTGTTTTTCTTAAGGTTACAACCTAGCCGTCTAAGCTAAATATCACCAATAAAGATCAGTCATTGTGTCCTTTTTTTAACGCTTGCAGACACATCCGGTGTGTTTGAGGCAACCAGCAGACTGTAATGATCATAACCGAGGCCTTGTCTGTCTTCTTCTTTTCAGACTCATCCCTTTCTACAACCACTTTTTTCTCTCTTTTTAAGAAGATGGGGTAATCTTGATTTTGTTGGCGGCTAATGAGGGGCTTCTTTGTCCTAAATTACAAACTGTCCAGCTGATCGAAACTTTATATTGATTACACATCTTAAAATTAGAATAGAAAGTAAAAATAAATAAAGCATTTAAATTGTATTTGAAATAAACAAAAAACAAGTGTTGTCCTTATAATTAAATTTCTGCTATATTTTGTAATATTTGCAAATTAATACATATATGTGTGTGTGTGTGTGTGCGTGCGTGCGTATTATTTTTCAATCCTATACTTTTTTGCTAACTTTTTAACATTTATAAATGTATTACAGGACAAACATATATATATATATATATATATATATATATGTGTGTGTGTGAGTGTATGTGTGTGTGTAAGGGATAGGGCGTGGCGACATGTATGTGTGTGTATGTGTGTGTTATTACAAATTCCAACAAAATTACACTAATTGATGAGTCCAATCTTTATCACATTTTTCTTTTCTTTCTTTTGTTTAGAATAAATATGTTTTATTTAAGCAACTACGCCGCTTCAAAATTTTAAAACCTAGAGATGCTCGTAAAAATTATTTTGGAAACCACAATTAATTATGGAATCAAACAATAATAAAGCTGCTTTTTAATTAGGTTGGGGTTTTTTTATTTGAAAAAATAAAATAAAATGATGAATAAAATATTCTAAGCTGAAGGTGAATAGAAACAGCATGAGCTGACAGTATTTACCCATCTATTACAGAGCTAACATCACCTCTAACAAGTCCAGTAATATTTACTATGCACAAAGTGTGATCAGGACGGCATTTGCACTTGTACACTTGGTGGTTTCAGAGTGTAAACACCATCCAACTCCAAGTCTGGGAGCAAAATGAGACTCCTGCGTTTCCATGGGTGGTTTTATTTATCTGAACAACAAAATGTGCAAATATTCACCTGTTAGGTCTCCTTAAGGTTTCACATAAAGGCTCAAATATAACTTTAACACAAGTATTTCTAAGATGAATTCAGCATGCAAATTCCAATGATGAATTTCACAACATATACATGAAGATATTTAACATGGATCCACGTTACAATTGTAACAATCTAGAAATTTAAATTAGACGTGAAATCAAAAAACACAAAAAAGATTTGATGAATAAATAAGTTAACAGTAGTGTCCTCACGAACATTCTCACAGCTTGGTGGGGGGCCTCGCACAATGTCCTGTTGGATTTGATGGAAACTTTAGGAGAAACTGAAGCTGCTGGAAAGCTCTCGGATCCTGTTCTCCCGACTCATTTTTTTCAGTTTCATCCTCCTGTTTTGGAACCAGATTTTGACTTGCCTGTCAGTCAGGTGAACAGAGCGGCTGATCTCCAGACGACGTTCTCTCGTCAAGTACATGTTGAAGAGGAATTCCTTTTCCAGCTCCAAAGTCTGGTGTTTGGTGTAAGGACAGCGCTTCTTTCTGCCGCTTTTTGCTGTCAGCCAGTTGGCCGTACTTTCCATTTTCTCCTCTCCTAAAAATCAAATTCACCCAAAAAACAATTAAAACAATTTTTTATTTCCAAAACCAAACTCCAAAAATAAAACAAAATTAACTTACTACTTTAACATGTGTTGTATCAAGTTATTTTACGCAATAGTATTTAAATATTGTTGCGGATCAAATGGATATTTTCAGTCTTTAGTGGCTGTAAGTGGCAAATTGCATCTTCAATTTCCGTTAAAATCCATGTTTGCAGTCTTGTAAAATTAAAGAGGCATGTGGCCTTTGATGAGGGATTACCCGGACCAAATTGAACAGAACAAATGAGCTGGCCAGCCTAATTTCTGGCTTTAGTTGAGAGTAATAATAATCACATGTTTAGTTTTAGTAACTTTCTATTAACTACCAAATAATAATAATAATCGTTTTAATGCTGTTAATAATTGAGTTTGAAGACTTAAAGAAGAACAATTTTGGGGTGTAAAATCTCAGATTATTTTTTATTATTCTAAATAAAGCGTGGATCACAAATGTGGAGACAAATAAAAAACAATTTTCTCACTAAATGTTTTTTATCCTGATCTCACAATCTTCACCTTTTATGGGCTTTTCTGCACAATCCACCCTGCATGTTTCTGCTTCTTCTGGAGAGGATGATCTTTCTGAAGAGAGTCTGCTGTTTTCCTCTCTGACCGACGCGCACGGGGTGGACACATGCGCCTCCTCGTGGTTCTCTGCTTGCTCCGGTTCTACAGATCCTGCGGACCGCTGGGAGGAATGTCCATCCAAGCGGGCTGATCGTTGCAGAGTAAAGTGACTCATGTCTTGCTGGACATCAGGATAAAGCCTTGAGGTTGTGCATGTCTGAGACAAGCGGAAGTAACTGGGAACTGGCACCGAGCTGCCGGTAACCGGACAGGATGCGGTGGAATAAGAGATTTCATCCACTGCTCCTGCTTTGGGGCATTTCTCTGATTCATAAAGACAACAGGAATTCTCTTCTTTTATACTCGGAGAGAAGGAACACTGAGTTAAATGATGGCCGCTAGGTTGTTCTACCCTGCAGGATCTTGAAGTTTCCAGCCAGGTTTCCATGTTCTGAACATAAGGCGCAGAGGAGAGGAGCAGACTTTGGCTTTGCGGCTCGGTGCGCTTACCGATGGCCGGGAAGGAACCACCGGAGAGTCCATAAGAGTAATCCGGTGCTGGTGGTAGATACAGACTGTTACTTTGGTAATAAGAACCGTTGATTAAGGAGTCCACAAAAAAGGAATTTCCTGCCTGGTTGTTAGGACATGACATTGTTGTGGTGTAATTTGACGGTGGATGAAGATATCCCTTTCTGGCAGACATTTCTTCTGCAAAACATTGCTGAATAATTACAGATAGTCACGCTTCTGACTGAAGTCTGTGGCCAATTAAAACACCAGGCGACTCCAAACTCCTCCCAGTCCTCCCAGTCATTTCCACTGTCACTTAGTTTGTTTTGAGATAACTCTAAAAGCTTTTGCAGTTTTAGATCCCAGTTTGTGTGTTCACAAAAATAATCCATCCTTTCCTTCTGTGGATGTACCCACAACAGAGCCTGTCTCACACCTCAGTTGTTGAAAGATGTCCCTCACAATTATGTACAATACAACACTTTACAACCAGTTTTACAGCACTGTAAAAACCAAGGGTTGCAGAGGTGCCTCTGTAGGAAACTCAGAATGCATCAGGGACTGAAAATCTACTCATTTGGACTTTGATATAAGGACCTCAAATCTTTATTGTATGTTTTAGACTGATAGTTTCATTGGCATAATATACGCACTGATTTACAACTTGTTACATTCCAAATGAAAATGATTTCTGGGCCCCTCGGAGCTTATCTTGCTAGAACATTTTAAAGCAAAGGTGAGGTATTTAGAAAGGGGATAAGTGGGTGTGCAAAATACACAGCAAAACCATGGTGCAACACGTGTTCCAGAAACACTCCACACGAGTCTTTGTGTTTCCAAATAAATTATTTTGTCTATTTTGTGAATTGAAGAGTGAAAACAAACACATTTTCTGTCTGAATGTAATCTGTAAAGTGAGCAAATACAAATAAAAATGTTTGATGCACATGTTAATTTAATCAAATCCAGATTCATTAAAGTTTTTTGTTTAATTGTGGCACTTTTTAAAAATAAAATGAAATCAAACGGTGTAAAATAGAAACACATATTGATATTGGACTTTTGTTATTCAAAGAAATGAAAAAAAAAAATAGAGAAAAAGGAAAGTTTTTATGATGTTTCTCAGGATAATACACCACGGTTAGTATGACTCTTAAAATGGATCAACAAGAAACTAAAATCTCCGGAGATGGGATTTACTCTGGAATACAATTTCAACCATGTCTATCACATTTTAACTATGGAGCCATAAAGTCTAGAAATCAGAGCCACAGTTAATGAACAGGCATTTTATATGGCGTCAAACCGAATGAAAATATCCATTAACCCACAACCGATTATTTCCTTGTCATGTTTCTGCGTCGGCTGTTCGTTCATTACCAGCATCTTATATCACAATTCACATAAAACAAATCATATCAAATCAAACATATCTAGTTTTTCAAAAAATCAAGTTGTATCAAATTATTCAGTTTTGTGTATTTAAAAAAACATGGTAATAGACAATCTAAATTTTTTGTAATTGATCATCTAAATTTTTTGTAATTTTTCTATAACGCTATTACAATTTTTGGGGAAAAAAAACTCTAAATTTTACTTTCTAGTCAAAGGAGTGGAATTATTAGAATTTGAGATAACTATAAATTATTTAAACTGCAAACAAAATTTTCTCAATCGGCTGAATAATTTTTATTTATTTTTATTATTGTTAAAAGATAACTTTAGATGATTTTCCAGGAATTATTTCATGTTCACTCATGAGTTTAAACATCACTTACAGATTTCTGCCTGGTAGATAAATTTGATTTCTAAGAAAATGAGAAAAAAACAGAACATTTTAAAATGCACAATAAAAGAATGCTGTACCTACCTTAATGACATCCTGGGGTGAAAACATTTTCTAAAGCATATGATCAGCGTGTAGTTTGTTTTTTTAAAATCGCAATTCAAGGCAATGACATTGATCTCAGAAGCGCCACCCAGTGGTCACAAAAAGAGCGACACAGTGAGCGTTCCAACCATGAGAAGATGCAGAAACAAATGACGGACAAAGTGTTTGTGAGCACAAGTTTCAATGCGCTCAGCCTTTGCTTTTTTAGCCTTCTTTAGTCAGTTAATAACCTTGGTCTCAGACACTTTATTGCACTGCCCTCCAAAAGCTCCAGACGAATCCGCCTTTTATGGCTAAGTTACTGGAGCAACTGGGAGGATGTGCTGCAATCAAAAGCTGAATTCCTGGGAGCTCCACAGGATGCTTGGTGTGAGGAAGGCACCAGGACCCTTATTAGCTTATGACAGGCCATTCAAGTGCTTTTCAAGGAGCTGCTGGTCGATATAAAGCCACTTGAACCCAGAGCTGTACCCCATCCTATTCTTCTTAGTATTGAATTAAAACCTGTGTGAACTATTTTCATACAGAAATTATTTAATAGTAATTGCAATAGTGATGGTCATGTAAGGTTTTCTCATTTAAATTAATGTGAAACCTTGAAATTATGGTGTACATTTTTTTAGAAATGGATTTGCACGTTTTGGTGACAAATATGTGTGGGGTCTAAATTAATCACAACAAGAAATAATCGTGTTTCTGTCATTACTAACATGCATGATAAGTAAAAAATCAGCTTTCCTGCCTGCTTACTTCCCTACCCCCTCACCCGCAAATGAATGGATCCTTTGTCATGGGTATCAAATAAAAGTTGTAAGGTTTCGTATTTCTAGAAAACTAAAGCACCAGAAATGAGTCTGTACATTTGATACAACCAATGTGCTGGCGTTTAAAACTCGACATAATAAAGGATTTATTGGGAGACTTATCCTTTGACCAACAGTTTATCAAATGATGAAGTTAAAAAATAATCTAACTGTCCGACTCAGTGTTCAGAGATAGTGTTAAATACATCCACTTGAATATAAAAAAAATGATAGAAATTGTATCAAATTATAACATATAAATTCTACATTGAAAATTGGGCTGAACACCAAACAAGAAAAGAATAATATATATATAGATTATAAGTATGTGTATATTTCTACATCTATTCTGTATGTAGATGTAAATATTTTGAATTATACTATCTGTACGTATATTGCCATTTCTCCATTGAAGGGCTAGTAAAAGTTTTCTTGATGTCCATAAAACAGACAAATATCTATCAATCTATATCTAGATATGTATATAAATGTAAAGTTATAAATGCAAACAGTCAATGCAATGCGTAATAATTAAATTATTACTCTAAGTTTTTTATGTATTTCATAAAAATTATTTTCTACTTTTTCCCTTTCCTGTGTTTTTTTTTAGAAAACGCTGTGCACATTTACCAATAAACTTATTAAATAGCAAAAACCTGAATCCAAATTATATCTGATTTTTTTCTGTTACTGTGCACGTAGGAAAGGCGGATGGAGTTTTCTTTTTAAAAACGTCCTGGAAAATAATAATAATAAATTTCAAATATTACATTGTGTTGGACTGGTAAAAAATATTTATTTTTTCTCAAAAAAAAAGAAAAACACAATCATGTAAGAAAAGATCATGATAGAGTGCGTAGTAAGAGTCTTTGTTCAGGTTTTATAGGAGGGGGTTTGTGGTATAGTACTGCAAGCGGTCTCTGTTCAGTTTCTTCTCTTTCATCCTCCTGTTTTGAAACCAGATTTTAACTTGACGATCTGTGAGGTTGAGCATCCGTGAAAGTTGCAAACGTTTCTCTTTGTTGATGTAAACGCTGAAAAAGAATTCTCTCTCCAGTTCCCTGATTTGATATTTGGAGTATGGACATCTTTTCTTGCGGGTCCTCGGACCACCTAGGGCACAAAGAAAGTAAATATAACACACATGTTGCAACAATGTGAAACCAGTACTCAGACTAGTTAGCTTTGGAGTTCAAGTCTTTCAAAATGAGAGACTTTAGGACCAATCCTTTCAGACAAAGACTAGTCTGGATAATTGAAAATGTGCATGACAGTTTTCTGTCATTCTCATTGTGATAGATTTACTCAAATCAAATTAAAAATCACAACTTTCTGTGGGCCTTAGCAAACTTGGAATTATTAAAGTCTTATTATGATTTCGTGTTGTTGAATATTCGACAAATAAGTTTAATCCCTAAGATAAGCTGCTAAAAATGTGAGAAAAGTCTGAACATTTTTTTACATATAATTTTAATCGCATAAAATCAAACAAATAAACCAACAAATTCCACTTTAAAAAAGCATGGATGGGATTTGCAAAAAACAAACTCAAATGCAATAAAAGAGATCCAATGTGTATGTTAATAGTTTTTGTTCTGGTTTTACCTATAGGAGTAAAAAGAAACCTTATAATTTTTTATAAGGTAATTACCCAAGTGGAACATATGTGGAGTAAAAAGTAAAATCTGGAACGCCAAAGTCTTCACGGCCAATTTCAATCCCAAGCACGTGATCTTGTAGTTTATAAGATAGTTTTGTTGTAGGCCCTCCATAAAGCTTATGTGCTTATAAAAGTGCATATAAAAAGCTTTCAGAGAAAGAGTTCTTGCAAAATGTAGCAGGTTGACTCACTGCTGCTCCTGCTTTGTTTCTCCTCGCTGTGGCCAGATGAAGACTTGGGGCTGCAGCTTTCCGCTGACCCAGGATTAACTGGAGCTGGACTCACACGTCTTTCGGTGTCTGTTGGTCCTTCTCCGGCTGGTGTGCTGTTATCCTCCGATCCTCCATAGGCAGTATCGAAAAACTGGTCAAAGGCTTGCGGTAAGACCCCGTTTCTCCCCACGCTGCCATTAAAACTGGGATTGGAAGAGCTGGATGAGCTTTTCACAGGAATCTCTCCCCCCCGGGTGGTCTGGTTCACCCAGCTGTCTCTGTGCACCATGTCCTCAGCATAGCAGTGAGACAGGCTTCCCCTGCTGTGCCATTTACTTGATGTATCAATGCCATAGTCTCTGAACGCAACATCTCTCACAGATGGGACCTGGGGAAGGGAGGATTGGTAGGAGTATGTCATAGGACAAGAAGATTGACTTTGGGTTAAATAATGAGGGAGACCCGAGAAATCCGCTCCGGAGACATAATAAGTGCAGTTTGGTAGATACATACTGGAGCCAGAAATCCGATCATCAAAATCCATATTGATCTTCTGAAAACCTTCTATGATAATCCTTGCATTGTTCCTCTGCGAAGCTGCGCTCCAGTCACTTTGAGGCAAACTGGAGGGGCAGAAATCCTTAGACGTACAAGCTGACGTGGGAATCCATCTCTATCCATTCCTGAGGGCCAAAACCATGTGACCATTGGCATAATATGACAGATAGTCTACGTCTGAACGTGTAGGCTATATGAGTCAAAGATCTCAGCTATAAAGTCAAGCTTTACTTGTAAGTAAAAAAAAAAATCTGGAACTGGAAAAGGATTTTTGCTCTTTTGTTATTGTCGCGCGATTTATATTTTGCTTTTTCTGGTTGCAGAACTATAATAATCTTTTATTGCATTGCAAAGAAGAAATTCTCAATTTAGAAACGTCATAAACCTATTTTTATGCTAATTCTATTGGATTTTTTAATTATATTTGCAATCTAACCCTAACCTTCACCCTAACCTTAACCTCGCAGACGTTTTTAATTCATCTAATAACTAGATCCTAATTTTTCAACCAATATATTTCAGATATAGAGCACGTGCTTATTCAAAAAGCTTGCAACAGTCCTGCTTAAAAATAAAAATGTGCATTTCTTGTTTTGTTCATCTGGTATATTTTTGTCGCCTTTCACAATGTATTTTGCGCCTTCCTTCTGACTATATTTAGAGCAGTCAGTAGAGCAAAGAGAACAGTGTTTGGGCTTTACTGTGGCAGGGAAAAGACAAAGAAAAGGAGGGTTGGTTGCTTTCTTTGTTGGTTTTATATATATGTTTATATATCTATATACAACCCCAAGAAATTAGAATAAAAAAAGCAGTAAATATAGTTATTTTCCCATAAAAAAAAGAAAGATGTACTCAAGCAAAGGCAGTTCTATTCTTCGCTCTTTGCATTGCTTTCTTTATCTGTGCACCGCCCAATCTTTTTCCCACTCAAAAATCCATTTTCATTTGTCATCACTCTAAGTGAGTGGGCCCACGTGTCACATATCACTGATTCTTCTGCTTCCTATTTTAGAAATTCGGTCTAACCCCCCCCCCCCCCCCCCCCCCACACACACACACACACACACGCACAAATTGTGTGTGTGAGATTATATTTAATTAAACACACGTCTGTTTGCAACAAAGAAAATATTCGTTGTGAGTTTATTGTGCAGAACTGTTCAAGATTAAAGTGGTCTTAAAATCTGTGCACCGCACAATACAACAAATGAGTTCTGATCAATGAAGTGGTGCAAACTTCCCTTGTAAAGATTATGGAGCTCATTTGATCTATTAAATAGAAATCATTTTATTGGGAGAAAATATAAAACAAAACATGCTTAGTAAAATTATTATAATGAGATGTAAATGACCAAAAATTAAAGGGAAACTGATATACTTCAAAGTATAAACAAAATGTTAATATTCCTATTTTTTTGTGTGTGTATTTTCAGATGCTTCAGGTGGACATTTCTAAAGGAATGCTTGAAACTGTGTAAAAAGCTGCACACACTCTCCTTGTTTTAGTTCTTTGCCTCATTTCCCAAGCAGGTCATTCCCCAAAAGTTACATAAAAAGTTTAGATCCAAATTCTTTTTACACTCAATTTATTATGTACGTGGTCCGAAATGGACGGAAAACATCTAAGTACAACTTACAACTATCAGGAAAGAGTTTATTTCCCCAGCCTTATCTCAGTTAGATCTTTGGTTAATTTATGGCTTAAACATTAAAGGTGAAGTCATCAAGAAACCATCAACATGTTTTAGAGCTGAGCTTTGAATAGAGATAGTAGTTTGACCTTTTATATTTAAATCACGGGCTTCAAAGAAATTTGGTTGGGAACTGAGGTAATAAATTTCTTATGTTATGGTTTTACAATATTTCAATCAATTTGAGGAGAAAATATATACAAATCAAATACTTATGCTGACTTGATCAAGCTCATCCAAGGAGGGTAAAACATTCAGCAAATGAACACACAAATGATCCGAGACAAAGAGAGACAAAACACAGGAAAAAAAAGATGGAGAAGAAGAGAGTATTTTATTACTCTGATGTAGTTTAAAAATATTTTGTAAAGCAAAATTATTTATGAGGAGCCTGCTTCAGAAAGAAAGAAGACATATATTTGTCTGCTGATCTAACATCTCATTTTTAAAAAGGTAGGCCGAGAGCAGAACGGGTGGGGCAGTTTTGGACCACCTCGGGGTATAGGAAGTTGAAGGTTAAATCTTGTTGAGTTGAGTCTGAAAAGTGCAGCCTCACAATCCCATCATACTAGAAACCTAAATGTACTTGTACTACTTTCATTATACAAATTTAAATAGATTTTGTTACAGATCAGAATCAGAATCTGTATTTCAGAATCACATCTGTATTTTGATACAGATATAGACATAAACTCACATATCGGTTAGCAACAAGGCCGAATAATTAATTTAGTTAGTGGGCCACATTTGGTGAAATGTGTGTAAGGATCTAAAAGAAATGTGTTTAAATGACCAAGACATTAAAGTAGAGATCTCACATTTCTGTAATTGATCAAACTTGACAAAATAGTTGTAATCAGGAATGTGAGAATTCACATCTACTGAATGGGTTTCTTTCTGTTTAGACAAAATTGACGATAAAACCAAAGTTTTAGCATTCTATAAAAGTTATTATTAAAAATAAACATATGGATAATGTGATGTGGATCGCAATGTTTGATCTTTTAACTAATGCCAGAACTCCGAAGTAAAAATAAATGTGACATAAAAATGCATTAAATAGAAATTAGCATTTTTTGTAGCTTCGACTCACTTATTTTGCATATTCAAATATTTAGTCTCCCCCTTAATTGCTTTTATTCCTATTATTATATAAATTAATACTTTATTTGTAAATGTGTTTTTTCAGGCCTTCAGCTGGGTTTTTTAAATGGTCAGACGCAGATACGTTTCACACAGATAGGGGGCGTCCCAACACATGATAACAAGATGTAACATTGGTTTCAGAATTTTCTGAAAGATTTCTTATCGCTGATCACAAATTCCCGTTTTTCTGAAATCCGTGTTTAACTTAAACACTCAAATAATCCAGACTGTTTTTGTGCATAGAGAATTTTAAAATGCAATGCTTGCAACATCCTCCAAAGAAGGAAATTATTTCTTTGAGGTCCTTTTTGAACTTTCTTTTTTTATAGAAATCATATTTGCGTTGCATTAAGGGCCATCTTAATAACTTACCCAAAGAAAGACTAGTAGGACTTTCTTGTTTGATTTTAACATTTCAGAATTTAAACAACATAATAAATTCTGAAATTTGACAAGTGAATGCACAAAATAATTGTGTCTGTTTTTTTTCTAAAAATCAGAACACACATCAAATTTTGAAAAGAAAATAATATAAAGATATTCATCACCTACCGAAAATAATTTTATTTCGGAAGGAAAAAACATGGGTAACAACCTTTTAAATTACAGAAACTAAAAAGAAAGAAATATTTAGAAAATGTAAATTGAGGCCTTGTATGTGATAATTAAATATTTTTTTTTCTATTCTGAAGTAAAATCGGGACATAATACAAAAAATTGTGTTCCATCATTTTTGGACAAATATAGGCTGAAAATACCTAGAATAAAATGTCAAAATTTATCCGATTAATTTAAACCAAAGTATTTCTAAAATATCATTTAAAGAGTGGATTTTTCCCCCCTAATAATCACTTAGTTTACATGGAAAAATAAAATACTGTTGAATAAAAAGACAAATTGCCTCCAAGATGTATGGAAATAAATTTTACGCAAAAGACACTGTTTTTTAAAATTTTTTCTTTTCTTTTACCATGTTTAAGTCACAAAATTACAAGAAATGTCTTTTGAAAGAGATGTTGTACTGAGAGAAATTCAACACTAGATGGAGACAAAAATAACAGAAAATCCCACTCAGGCCTTCAAAAATATTCTTTGGTCATGAATATTTTAGTTAATTCTAATTTTGTATATAAACTCCACGTATCTTTGGATTAAAATCGAAAATAAATAAATATGACAATAACCAGAATTTCTCAAACATTTATTGGAAAAAGCGGTGCTGGCTTCAGTCAAAAATGGGGTAGTTATATTTACACGTTTGATTGGGTCTATTTCTAATCAAATTATTCAGAAAAGTTTCTGTTACAGAGAGAAAAATATGCCATCAAGATTTAAATTACAATTACATTAAGTTGGGTTCATTTTAAAAATGAATTTACAATAGGTACAATTTTTGTGTCAGTTTAAGAAAATCTCACATTTGAAAATGTGATAAATAATTTACTTGAAGTAAAAAAATGCAATCAGTTTAGAATGAACTTAATTTGCAAATAATACTAATCTAATTTATGTGTAATGTGGGTGGGTAAAAATGTGATTGATTGATTGCGCTTTAAACATAATTTCTTTAGGCTAAACAGTAAAACAAGAGTTTTTTCTGCTCAAACAGGATCTCTGAAGGTTTGGTGATTATTAAAGCATCACACGCAAAATCGCCTTGAGTTCCAGACCATTTCCGATCTCCTGTCAACAGGCCATTTGGACTGGTTTTAATTAAAATCAGAAGGAAATGTGTCCAAAACAGAGCCTATCTGGCGACAGTAAAATCATTTAGAATGTAATAAATTATATCAGAGTTTTTGGATTCATGTCCTAACTGGAATTCTTGAATTTATTGACAATTTTTTTCTCTTTTACGCGCCTGTTCTGAAACCAGATTGTCACTTGTCTCTCGGTCAGATTTGTCTGCGCGGATATCCGTCTTCTTTTGTCTTTGGTGATGAATTTATTGCTTGCATATTCTCTTTCCAGTTCTTTTAACTGCACCTTGGTGTAGGGAACACGCTTTTTCCTCCCACGGCGGATTGAATTGTCTCCACCAGGTATGGTGTCTATGAAGACAGACATTAATAACACATTTATATATTCAATTTGGAATAGTTTGAATGCATTTTTTTTCTAGATTACCTTGTAATGAGGATTTCCATAAAGGATTTGACTGCGGTTGATCTTTGGTGCAGTAGACCTGACCACTCCAACTGTTGGTGATGCTCCATGGTTGATAAGGCTCCATTGGTAATAGAGAGTCATGTCTTGGCTCAGATGGCGCACTCAGCGCAGGTACAACAGGCATGTCCAAGTAACTGGGTTGATAAGGACCTGAAGAATAGCCTTGATAAAAGGCAAATTCCTTTGCCCGTGTGGAAAACTCTTCACCAGATACAGAAGAATCCATGTATTTATCAGCATAACCAGAGGATTGAGCGCAAGTCTTCACACTGCTGTGTGACATCCTACATGGATAATAACTGCTGCTGAAGTATCCATAAGGTAACGATGCATTAGGAGAAGTCTGTGTTGCAGAACAGGGGCTGCATTGCTTGCCAGGTTCTCCCATTCCAGACACTGGTACCTCACTGGCTGTGTAAGTGCTACTGGGAGCCAGAGAAGTTGGATGCGCTAACAAATTCCTGCACTGATTCGCTGCAAAGTTTCCTCCTGTAAATCCTTCCATGTTCTTGCTTCTTTCATCCAAACTGTTGTCGTACAGGAACATCACTGGGTCAATCCAGTGAGAGTGGAGGAGTAATGAGGCGGTCATAGCATGCTCTACATTGAAACGACCTACTCTTTTTCAAAACCCCCTCGACTGAGCATGGACAGACACTCAAGCAGAGTAACGATCTCAACATGCCTGAGTACAAGAAGATCGTGAGGTTATTGGCCAGGACCAAACACGTGATATGCAAACAAGATGATAAATGTCTACATCTCTGATCATGTAGATCCAAATGTATGTTTGAGAAGATACTTAACATCTTCTGGGCTATTTATGTCTCAATCCTCAATTCACTCTGATTTTTTTCCCCAACCTGGAGCGGATTTTGGAACATAAAGCTTAATAAAACTGTGAGGTGAAGTAACTTTGAGTCTAACTTACTAACAGAAAATACTTTGATTTTATTTGTAAAATTAAATGATCTAAACTTTAAAATTTAGAAAGTTATCTTTTTGTAAATTAAGCTGGAATTATTTTATACCTGTGGTATTTTCTCACCAAAGTTCAGACTTAGATACAAAATTTTGAGTTGCAATTTTGTGTTTCAATATTTAATTCATTTACCAGACGCAGTATAGAAAAACTGGATAAAACATGTCAACTCTTTGGAGTCAGGCTGCCCTTACATATGAAAATAGATGATCTTCTATTTAAAAAACAAATAAACTTAAATAGAAAATGAGTTATCATCCAATACCACAAATGTTTATGCGTTTGCCCTCTTTCTCCTGTGGACTGGACACAGGGTTTGGAGGCCAAGGTCAAGTTGAAAGTTACTGTCTGGCCAACAAAAAGCCCAAAACACCGAGGAAATAAAATCCCAACTTTAGCTCATTTTCAGGGCATAACACATTTTTTAAATTCTTGGATTGGGACATAGAAACAGAAAAAAAATACAGTGAAAAGACCGAAACAATAATGTTAAAAGTCGTTTAAAAAATCTGCATGCCTTTAGTCTTTCCCTTGCAAAACACAGTGAATGCGCCCACGTATTGAATAATTGAATAATTTTTTGAATAATTTTTTTATTCACTGTTCAGATTTTACATATATACAAACACAATTAACATATGCAAATATAAATATAATTTCAACATGCACGGTAAGTGCAGGAGGAGGCAACAAGATCATAAGGAGGCTTATATTTCAGCCTCTACCTAAAAAAAAATAAAAGTTATACATTTTTGTAGCTTTGAGCAAAAAAAAAAAACCCAAAACATTCAACCTTCCAAAAATATTTTTAAAGTTTTTTTTTCATTTTAACTATTTTAAAATTAAAAGAGACAGAAAAACATGTAACAGGGAGAATTTGATATTTTATACATATTCGGATTGCTAGTTTAGGAAGAGACCTCAAACGCAGAGGAATGTATCCCTAACTAAATTTGAGCACCTTTTTATTTTTAATAGAGTTTTCCCACCTTTTGAGGCTGTAAATCTTTATAGCCCAAGTTCAGTTTGGAGGCCAACAAATGTGTAGTAGTCTCCACTTAAATGGAGAAAAACATTTTTAGTTCGTGTCTGATTTAATTGCATAGTTATGATAAATGACCTTAAATCTGCTTTTATTTAACACCATATTAAGCTGCTTTTATAAAGAAAAAAACCCGCTTATTTCATTTATTTTTTCTTTTAAACCAGCTCAGTGGCAAAACATGAAAAGTGACAAGTTAATATAACTACACGTTATAAAAGGGATTTTTTTCTCTTATTGAAGTTGAAAATGTAGATTTCTTTATTATAATTTAATAACATTTAGACAATTGCATGTGTGAAGTTCTTTCACACAGCACTGAGATTTTGATTTTTAGCCTAAAATTCATTTTTTTTATGAGCCAATATTATACATCCATGTAAAACCTTTAAATCTACTTGAATGACTGTTAATTGCTAAAAATTAACTGACTTAACTTGACTACCTTTAACTTGTGGCTTCAAAATTTGAATATTTTCTAGGTTTTCCGTTTTTGCAAACAGACCCTTATTTTTTTCTTAAACGGCCTGTACAATGCCTTTTTTAATGAGGGTAGGAAGTTTCTCCTGGGGCATTTGTACAAATCTAGGCTTGAACAAGAAAAAGCCAACATTACAGTTTTACCAAACGGAATTGAAACATATTTAAAAAAAATCTGAAAAACTTTGATAATTTAGTCTAACCAGGAATTTCAAAACAATAAAAAGACAATTTGTACCAGTTTGCAGCCATGGCAAATTAACCCTGTGTTATTGTAAAAGTTACAGTGAATATTATATTTCTTTGTGTTTGGAAATAAAGGGCCATGGATGTCACTGAGCTTATTAAATAGTAAGGTTACTTTGCTTTGACGTCCTGGCAGCCACATATGATGTTAGACAGTGTGTGTGTAGTCTGCTGGAGGCCTGAGACCAAAGTGCTGTTCTGTTTGCTGTACCTATCAAGTAGATGACAGCACAGCTCTTAGCCCACAGTGCTTAATGGACTTTTTATGACTTTGTCTTGTGATCGCATGACCTATGGCACCTTGGCCTCTCAGCGGTTATTGGTAAAGTAAATCAGAAACATACAGCACTCGTAGCCTGGCCTTCATGGGCAAATCTCACAAATTCCAAAATGAATGTCATGATAATGTTTAATTGCCTACTCAATAGTTAGTATAAAATAAAATGTTTAGGACTTAGAATTGTTGTTACGGCCCCACATTTCTGGAATTGAATCAGTTGAACTTTTAATTGCCAAATTAACTCGACATGCTACAAACTCACATTTGGTAGCTGTTTGTAAAGTGTGCAGCAAGGGAGAGAAAAACATCGAGTGACGGTGAATTTACAGAAGTTTTTTGACTGTTTGTGTTTCATTTTTGGCAGCATTGAAATGCCAGTTTTTAGATTGAACGTAGATCTATCAAGCCTTCATTTAAATGAAAACATCTAATAATGAAAAAAATGGCATTAAACAGATGAAAACTTTCAAGTTGAGCAATTTCATTTTTATTGTGTAAGAAGTATCTGATTTAATGAATGCTATAACATAACACAACAACTAACTAAATGAACAGAAACAAAAAGAAAAACTATATAAATATGTGAAGATTAAAAACTGTTGTTCAGATTGACAATGACTATTGAGTTGATTCTTTAGAATATTCTTCAGCAAAGGTGAAAATGTAGTCATTTTTAAAACAAACGGGAGTATTTCAATATAAAAGGCTCAATCACACATAAACAAAATTCTGAATATAGGAGAGAAGTGCTGAAAAGATCTGTCAATGTGCTAGAGCTCTTCTGAGCTTCCTAATTGTTACTACTTTGGGGGTCCCAGAGGCAGAATGCCCTCCAAACTTTGTTTTGTCCTGTGCGGGGGCAGGCACGAGGCAACGCTGTGGACGGGTTGGAGGCTGACATTACTGATTCTCTTCTTCACGCAGAAACTGGAACACGGAGGAGAAATCTTTGTTGGCATAGCCACGTGCACACATCATACGGTATATTTGATGGGCTAGGGAGCCAAGAGGGACAGGAGTCTTAGTGTTGGTGGCTGTGTTCTGTGCAAGGCCCAAGTCCTAAAAAAGAAAAGCAAACATACATTGGAGGAAGAAAAAAAAACACACTAACAGAGCTGAAAATTAAATTCTGAATACAAAACCACAAGCCCACATATAAGAATGTGTCTTTCTAATGTATAGCTTTATGGTTCCTGGGATTAGTTTTAACAGTTGAGTCGAGCAGAAAAGGGTGTTTGTTCCACAGCAAGTTACTGTAACTAGACTTTGTGAAACATGACAAAAAATATACTGAAAATTCTTTTATGCAAATGAATCCTATTTACCCACCACCATGGACAAAACCTTCAATGAAACGGTAACAAAAAAAAAGAAAGAAAAGCAATTACCTTCCTTAATATCTATAATCACAAGGTTTATAAACCAACCTTAGCCATCAGTTGGGTGCCAAAACCTCCCTGGTAATTATTCCCAGACGGGACTCCCTCCATGACTCCTGGTACAGGGTTATACGTGTCGCTGGACCAACATCGACCAGAACTCATGTTTAGAATTTTCGCCAAAAGTTTTGGATCAAGACCAAGTCTGTGAAATAAGTAAATCAATTCAATAAGACACTTTTTTCAATAATAAAGCCATCAAGTGCCATATTTGATTTTGTGTTTAACATCTTTACCTGATCCCCAAATTCATCGTTTCTGATGTTCCAATCATACCTATGGCTAAGAGCATGTTATTGCAAATTTTTGCAGCCTGCAACAAACAATATGACAACACAAACAGCTGCTTAATTACAGTTAAATGCTATGCCGGTGCATACACATGACTTTTAAAATATTTTAAAATTATTTCTGAACAATCAGAAACGTGTCATTTTTCTTTGATAAAAAAGATCTGCTCCCACCTGTCCTGTTCCAACTTGACCACAATAAACTACATTAGCTCCCATGCAGCTGAGGAGCTCCTGTGCTGCAGTAAATTCTTCTTCAGCTCCTCCGACCATGAAAGTAAGTTTACCCGAACTGGCAGCACCCACACCTGGAAGATAAATTACACAAAGGAATAAGGCACCAGTTTTTTTTATCAGAGGTATCCTGAAAACAAAGTACTGTTTTTCAATTACCAACATTCAATCTTTAAAAATGATCTTTCATCTGATACAGAATAAACACAGAAAAGTTAGTTAAACAAAACTGCTAACAAAGTCTTATAAAATCTTATCAGAAAGCAAAAAAACCTTAAGTACAAGCAATGTAGTCAAAACAAAATATCACATTTACAATTTGCAAGCAGCAGTGTAGACGTTTTGTGTAATAAAACCAAGTTTATCCTGGTTAATCTGTTCTCAAACTATCAGAAACAAGTCTATTCAACTTTGTGTAGAAACAGCTGTTTCACCCGCTAGTTCATATGGGGTTAAAAGCTCAGAACAATGCAATAACCAGATGTTAGCCATATGGGTGCCAAGAAATTAACCATCAGTCTTATAATTAATACTAAACTTTACAGGAAGCCTTGGGAGGAGTGCCAGAAAGGGTGTTTCTCCCTCCCTTGTAGACACTTTGCTTAAAGCATTTTGCATTAATGCACAGAAAAACTGAGCGGTGAGTAACAAAAAGAAAAGCTGAGCTATAAAAAAAAAGCCTTGGTTTTTACATTAAAATTATCCAGATTTTTTATTTCTTCAACACAACAAAGCATACCATGCAAAATACCTACAATAAATACAGTAACGGTAATTCAAAAAGTAACAACAAAGCAAGACAAAAAAAAAATCTACACATGTGACTGCTGACACTGACAGACAAAAAAAAAAAAAGAAGAAACTCCAAAACCTCTGGCTACTTTGGACTAAGTTTGTCTTGTACACTGAGGAGATACCAACCACATACTCTTAAAATCTCACACAAGGATAAAATATGTTGATAATCTTTTGGAGAGGGGCTGGGAGGCATCACTGTGTAGCATCACTGAAAAGAATAAAAAAAAAAAAGAAAAAATTGACAAAGTCTCGGATCACTTTTTAAATGAGGTTTAATCCGAAGATATCTTTAAAGTCTCATTCACGAGGAAAGTTTAGTCAACGTAATCTTTTACTTCGATCAGATGTGATTTCATTTTTTCACATAGTATTTCACATGATCAACCAACATAAAAATACAAAACAAAGTCAATGTCTTTATTTTTTACACAGACCACAGCTTCTGATTAGGTCACACAGATAACGCCACGTGTCAAACAGCTCACTGGCACTTGAGTTGCTGGTTCTCTCAGCTGCCGATTAAGTGAAAGCAGATAAAGTAGTTGTTACAGAGGGAAGGAAACCTCCCTCTGAGCCGTAGTGGAGATGTTTGTGGGGAAAAAAATAGCTTAAGTGTGAAATGGGGCTGAAAAGTAGCAACAACTGTAGCTCCTTCGAGAAAGGATTTGCTTTCAATGCCAAAACAAAGCTATTTTTAAAAAATGGGAATCTGAAACTACTAAAAAAGTAGCAAAAAGAGGGAAAAACAGCTGTATTTTTTAAACTTTATATTAAAATACAATGTAGAAATGCCGGGACTAAAATTCTGGAAAATAATAATGCAGAAAGATATCACCCAGAGTAATCTGTCTGTTTGATACATGTAAAAAAAGGTGTGTAGCTGCAGAGACACAGAATCCCTCAAAGATGGGCAGAATCTCAATCACAGATGAGAGAAATCATTTAAACCAAATTTCACATGTGAATCATGCAAAAGCCAGTAAAATGAAGCTTGAACTGTGCAGCCAAATCCCAGTTCACATAGAGGCCTTCTTGTTTGCTCTTTATAAGTGAGGGTCACCAGCATTACTGGTGCCCCTCAGGGGGCTGTCCTGTCCCCCTTCCTCTTCACCCTCTACATGGCAGACTTCAGACACAACACTGACGGCTGCATGCTGGAGAAGTTCTCCGATGACACTGCGATTGTTGGTTTCATCAGTGACAACAATGACATTGAGTACAGAGGACTGACGCGGAACGTTGTGAACTGGTGTCAGCGAAACCACCTTCTGATCAACACAGAAAGAACCAAGGAGATGGTGGTGGACTTTCGCAGGCATCATTCTACTACCCCCTCACCGGTGAACATTGAGCAGGAGGACTCTTACAAATACCTAGGTGTTCACCTTAACAACAAACTGGACTGGACTCACAACACTGATGCACTGTACAGAAAAGGTCAGAGCAGGCTCTACCTCCTCAGGAGACTGCGGTCTTTTTGAGTGAATGGGACACTCCTTAAGACCTTCTACAACCCTGTGGTGCCATCAGTCATGTTAACCTTTTTATTATCATCCACTTAAACCGTGCAATAGCTCTTTTTATGATCCTTTACAAAGCTGTGCAATAGTTCATTTTAAAATGCATATTGTTATCCTTTTATCTATTTACCTAATTTATTTGCATATACTGGTACTTATCATTGACCTATTTTAACTTTTCTTCCTGTATCTATGCTGTTGCATATTGCAATTTCTCCCTTGTGGGACAAAAATGTTTTTTTCGATTCCTGATAACACTATTTAGTATTTATTCCGTTTGACTTTGAACTCTATTCCTGCTTTCACTTCTTTGAATTGGTAATTGTACCATTTCTGTGCTAGCGTACAACACAAACCGTTTTTTTTTTTTTTTTTTTTAAATTTGGTTTGACCTGCCTATATTTTCCTCTGTGTCAGTTTGGTTTGTCAGCTACTACTTGCGCTACTTATGTTGGAACTTTTGTTAAAGCTATCTTTTTGTTGAGCTGTTTAATGAGTCTATATTGATCTTAAACTTTATATTCATATTTCAAAGACTTTCCAAGGAGTTCAAAATAGTGAGTAGCTAGTATAAATGGGTATAGATTAGCATCCATTTCAAAACAAGTTGAAATGTAATGAATGTGCCTCTTTTCCATAAATCTTTTGTACTGCACCCAATAACATTGTTTGTTGCAAAAATCACATGTCGAATAAGCCTATCCTACAACAAAACAAGCGTGAAATATGTATATCTTGTATTTGAATTTGTAACTAGCATGTAAGACGGGCTGCTATTGGTTCTAGTGCGGATAGATGATGAATCAGGATTGGTGTTTTAACCACCACTTGGAACCTTTCTACCGCAAAAACGAGGGTTCACTGTACTTGGGAGGAGACAGCAGCTCAGTGGTTAGAGCGTTCGCGCGCGGACCGGAAGGTCGCGGGTTCGCGTCCCACAGAGAGCACTTCTAGGGTCCTTGGAGAAGACACTTAACCCCCACTTCTCCCACCATTGGCGCTGTCAAAGGGCAGCCTGCTGCGGTGTAAGGAGTGCAGCACACAAATTTCCCCGGTGAGGGATGAATAGAGTAATTCTTTTTTTTTTTTTAACTTGTTAACGTTAGGCTGATTGGTCAGTTAAACCTCCCCAAACGTATGAGTGAGCGTAAGACTGGTTCTCTGACAAAAATTTTTGAGACAAACATGTTTTACCAGCAAGTTGATGCATGCTTTTATGTTTCGTAAAGACAAAATTGTGAGTTTATACTTAACAATCTAACAAGTGTACAATTTTTATGTCTCTTTCAAGGCAACATAAATACTAAATGGTGCTACAACACCTGTTGAACCAATGCAACATATTGGATTTAAGTCACAGAAAATGTCTTATCCATTCAAAGACAGCACAATAAAACAGTAAAAATACTTAATGTATATAAACTACTTTAAATGTACCCTAAAACTTGTAGTGTTTTCATTTTAACAATATGTCAAACAAAATCTTTCCAGTGAAATGACAATAACGAATATTACTGTTCACATACATGATTACTGTAAAACTTGTTCCCGTAAACACTACTTTTTAATTATAACCCTTACAACTGCCACAATTGATCATAGCAGTTTGAGAAAGAAGCCATGATTCAGACCGCTCTACATATATCTTTGCCTCAAAAATAACTGTAAAGCACATGTTGACTCAATTACTCATTTCCATGTGTGCTTTTATGTTTAAGCTTCACCACATCATCACTGTACTTCATTTGACTCTCCTCTTTATAAGTCAGGATGTTCAAAAAGTTTCATTTAGGAGCTAAAGCTTTGTGATTGATTCCAGTATTAAAGTAATATATAGGACTAAACTACTTCCGCCACACACAGAACGTCAAGCCAGAACAACTTTTATATGAGCACCAACATAGAACAGAAACAAATAAAGCATTTCTGAACTTTAGAGCCAGACCATTACATAGAGATTTCAACTAAATCAAATTGAGTGGCCTGATAATGACAAAGTTTTGTTCAAACAGTCACATTTGTAGGATCTAAAGCAGCAATATACTTGACCTGCCTGGTCTGCAATCATCTAGGGTGATTGAAGAGGCCGATAGTGTGTATTAAATGCCCCGTTTTTGGGTCTGCTGGGTGTAAGTTGTGTCTTCGTCACAGGAGACAAAGGCGCAGCTTATCTGTGCCTTCATCTGCTGTGAAGGCACAGGTAAGTTGACAGTCCTTAGAAATAAATTACAACAATGGTTTAGATAGCTGAAGGCAGAAAAATACAATACAGACCTAAAGAATTATAATACGCATTTGCGCAAAATGACGCATGAAAGAGAAATAAAAACATTCTTGGTATAAATGAGTGGTATTTTGCTGTCAGTATCCATTTAATATAGAAACAAGCGAACTAATTGAAAATCTGTTTTAACCAAACTCTGCTGCATTGGAAAAAAAATTGCATAACCCAACACAATTAAAAGTGTACTTTGCTCTATAGCTGTCTAACACGTGATTAGAAGGTATGTTTTATGTAAAGATCAGAAGGTGTTGGGTTACAATGACACATGGTGCACCATTGTAATGGTCCCAATTGCATCAGAAAAAAACTCAAATTGACAGTAACAGAGCACAAAAAAAACATCAGCAAAATACATAAAATGCAAGTTGCAAAACTTGTCATGCTCTATCTGCAACTGACCAGCAGCAATCAAGAAACTTCTGTTTTTGTGTCAGTAAAGTTGTCAGCATAAGAGTTAAAATCTAAAGTTAAAACAATCTGTTGTAATAGGTTTACAGCAATTTAGCAGCTTTTTATTTATGTAGATGTTATGTTGCTAAACTTCTGTGTGCTGAGACAGGGTTGGAGTATGAAGTCAGAAAGGCCTTAGTCTGGTTTACATATCAAAGCTGAATTTACATACATAACTACATAGAAGCAAAGTACTTTAACACACATAGTTTAAGCATAAATAGTTTAGCCTAATGCAGCCCAGCCATAGATATGACGATGTTCTAAAAGTTCAGCAGCCCAGACTCATCCAGGTTTTATTCTCATTCTTTGTTATGTACTGTTAAATAATATTTTCCGAGGTAGAAATGAGCCCTCCGTTTTCTGTTTGCACAGTTATGCTTTTTAAAGAAGCCAAAAAGTATGTGTGGGTTCCAGTTTTTTTCCCAGATCTACAGAACTCTTTGTGTTTTAAAATTAGTCAATCTCCGCTCAAAAACCACACTACTCAGTTTTGGAATTTGTTAAAAAAATGACTTGGAACAAAGCAGAACTGCAATAAAAAGTAAGGTAAAAAACATGACAGTGTTTCTACTGGCTAGAAGGATTTCAGTGAAGCTGTGCACTTTTTAATTACAAAAAATGAGCTCCTAAAACTAAATTACACAACACTGTTTCAGTTGCAGGACTCATTGTTAGTAATCAGAAAGGTGTGGGAGGAAAAAAATACCCCAGAGCTAATTTTTTCTTCAAGTTGCCGCTGCACTTGCAAAATATTTTTAAAAGCCAACATGCATGATGCCATCAAACTACACAGGAATACTCCATTGTGATTGTTCACTTTGTGGTCAAGTGTTTCTGGATTTATGATGACTGTAAATGGGGAAAAAAGAGACAATGATGAGTAACTGAAACTTTGATTTCTTCGGTAGAAGTTGAACATAGGGAAATAGAATACTTTCATCCACATGCTCATATGATCAACAAAACTAAAAGGTTTTGTGTGTAAATTTATTATTGTTTATTTATTATTGTTTATTTATTATTGCTTGTCATAAAAATGTTCACAATTAATTTCATCTGTAGGTGTGTGTTATACAGAAGGTTACTTATCCAATGTGCTTGCAATTTGTTATTTCCTTCATATCAATTTTTCTCCAAATTGAACCAACTTTATCTTATCTTTAAGTCTTTCAACTATCTTCTCAGTTTCTATGTAATCTGGATGTATTTTCTATCTTCGTTGACCAGCTGTGGGCGATGACTGAGAGAACAAGATCACTAATTCAAGTTGCTGAAATTACTTTCTTCCGCAGGGTGGCCAGGCTCACTCAGAAATAGGTTGAAGAGCTCTGCGATCTGGGAGGTGCTTGAAGTACACTTGTTCTACAATTTCCCAATTGTGGGACTAATAAAGGTTTTCTTGATTCTTGTTCCACCTGGTGGAGAGGAGCAAGATGGGATGGTTTAGGCCCCCTAGATGACTCTCTTGTGAGGTCCTTTAAGCATATCCTTCCGGGAGTAGACCCAGAGTTAGATTAGGACCATTCGGTCCTAGTCTAACAGCACCCAACCACACGGAGCGGAGGAAGATTGTATGTGTATTGTGAATTTTTACGTAAAGTGTAAAAGCACCTACTATTGACTTATTAAACTGCAGCCAAGCAGTACCTTGCTTGTCTGATGTTTTAAAGATGCTTTTAATTCCAGTAAGATGTTCACATAGTTGACCAATGTAATCTAGAAGGAACCGACAGAGAATTTACCTCCCGAAACAGGTGCATCCATAAAAACCGCCCCCATTTTCTCAGCTGCGCTTGCCATCTCTTTTGAAACAGCTGGATCGATAGTGCTGGAGTCAATTAGTAGGGAGCCTTTCTTGACTTTCCTGTTGGGAGATATATATTTCAGTCAAAAACAAGACATTTCAGAAACATAAATACGGAAGAAGAAAATGGACATGTACTTGAGAATGCCGTTGGGACCCGTATATACATCTACAACATTAGGGCTGGAGGGGAGCATGGTGATAATACGATCTGCTTTGTCTGCTACCTCTGCAGGATTATCCACTATCTGAAAAAGAAAAAAAACATACAATCTTAAACTAATTGCATAAGTAACATGAGAACAAATTAAGCTAGCAGGAGTACCTGTGCACCAAGTTCTTGCACCTCCTTGCAGGACTCAGGAAATACGTCTGTGGCAATAACAGGGTACCCGTTCTTTATCAAATTCTTTGCCATCGGGTTTCCCATATTTCCCAGACCAATAAATCCCACTTGTTTCTTTGAAGCCATCGACCTGGTGGAGACTGGAGTACAATTGAAATATTTGTGAATTGGAAGACACACAAAATGCTGGGGATTTAAAAGTTTTAAATAATTTTTTACAAAAAATATGCCAGGAGTAGTAGTTCATTAGCAGTAGATCTATTGGTACGAAATATCTCTGTTCAGTTGTCTTCCACATATCAGGGGCTGAGGGCAACAGTCTTAAACAGAAAAACCCAAGTTTCTCTAACCCCGACTGCATCTTCCAGCTCACCAGGGACGATCCCTAAGGGTTCTCCGGCCAGCTGTTAGACATAGTCTCTCCAGCGCGTCCGGGGCTTGCCTCCCAGTGCGACGTGCCCGAAACACCTCACCAGGGAGGCATTCGGGTGACATCCTAACCAGATGCACGAACCACCCCATCTGGCTTCTCACGACCCGAAGGAGCAATGACTCTACTCCGAACACCCCATTGGCAGAGTTCCTCACTCTATCTCTGAGTGAGAGCCCAGCCACCTTTCCGAGTAAGCTCATTACGGTCGCTTGTATCTGTGATCTCGTTCTTTCGGTCACCACACACAGTTGATGACCATAGGAACATATTAAATATGGGTACATAATTACACATTGTGTAATGAAATTTCTGATGTGATCAGATGTTTTTAATGGGTGTAATCTATGAACTGTTTTTCATTTTAACATTTCACTTGAACAAATACCTTAAGTAAACAAACACAAATTTTACATAAATGCTTATCTGCAGTTTTTATTGGATACATATGAGTAATTTGTCATCTGAAAGTCTTTTTAAAAAATCGTATCTTGAGTTTTCCCCTCTTTCCTACTTTCATTCTTATGCCATAAGGATCGAGTCCCCCAATTTGAACAAATTGGCTCCTTCAACAAATAACAATGTAGGATGCAGAAAAAGTACAAAATGTTATTTCATTGGATTTTAAGATATGTGTTAAAATGGACAATTTAGAAGCAAGTCAATGTGTACTTTGAATAGAAAAAAAGTGTTGTTGATCTTTAATTTTGTAGTAGAAACTTTATGCTCTTAACGAGAATTAACTCAAAAGAACGTTTCATATGATGTGTTTTTATGTCGGAAAAAGCAATCGGGTAACTGAAAAGCACCTGAAATGTAGTGAAAGACATGCCTGTTGCAATAATATTTACAATTATTCCACTTACCACATGAAAAGGTAACATGCTTGCGACACCTTCTCACTAGGTAGTGAGATCCTCTCAACACAGCGGCCATGCTTCTTTCCTCTTGACCTTACCTGTGACGTAACGCGAATACATGATTGACAACGTTTCAAACCAATGAGCTACCGATACGTCACGAACGAGTACGTGTGATGAAAAAAACATGAAGAATATACGTTTAATAAAAACACTAAAAAATAGCAAAAAGTTTCAGTAAAATTAGATTAAACTTATTGGAAACTACTATATAACTTTTTACAATTTAAGTAATTGTCATACGTGCATTTAATGTGTCTATTAGTTTTATTGATTGACATGAGCAGTAAATTATTTTATTTTCCCATAATAACTAGAAAAATCTAAACAAATTATATTTAATATTCGTAAAATTTAAATAATATTATACGTTTTCCCCACCTCCACTTCCGGAAGTGACGTAACGTTATTTTTCCAGGAAGTGGACAAGGGAAAACACTCAACTGCGTCAACAATTGTTGTCATAAAAATACGTTTTCGGGACCTGTGAAACATGTCGACAAGGTTTGTACAGTTTATGTATTAGAAATATGGATCGATTAATCTGTTCTATTTGTGGTGGCAAAGGGAATCTATAAACCGTGATTGCGAAGTGTTTATGTTAGCTTTAACCTTGTGTTCCAGCTGATGCCTGTCGTCAAACTAAACCTGAAGATTAAAACCATTTACATTGAATGATTATGTTAGATTAAGATAATATTAACAGAAAATCATATTTCCTAACCGTGTCCTGATATATGTGTGTGTGTGTCTGAAAGCATACAGCTATGATTAGCTTAGTAGTTAGCCGATGTAGCTATGTGAGCAATGTTTATCTTTAGGCCTTGATATCTGTAGTGAACACAGAGGTCCTTTAAAAATAGTATCCCATACAATTTATCCCGTACGGTTATGTTCGGCACATTTCTGTTTTTTTAAAAGAAAATAAAATGCGATCGCTGAGTTTCGGCTCAGTTTTTTTTTTTTGTTTCAGGCCCCGTTACGTCGAAATAAATAGACTCAGACCGATTGGAAACTCCCCTCTGTTTTACAAGTCATACCTCTCATCATTACGTGGCGTTTTTAGATCTAAAGATACTTTTCTTTTCACTCAAAATAGTAAGTTAGAACAGCGGTATGTCATTTCTATTCCGCGTAGAGATTTCAGATGTGTATTAAAAGCACGGTGCTACAGACCAGATTTCTTAATATGGTTTGTTTATGAATTCATATAGCATATGTACATTACCTTATTTAATCTGCTTTACATCTTAAACGAAAAACCCAAAGGGAGCAGGCTGAAGGAACAGCTTATAAACCTATTCCAAAAATTATTACTATTTACAAAACTGTTCTGTCGTCCAGAAGTAGAACCGGTGCTCCTCCAGGTAGAGAGTAGCCATATGGGGTGGTTCGGGCATCTGATTAGGATGGTCCCGAATGCCTTGTTGGTGAGTTGTTTCGGGCAGGTCCCATTGGGACAGACCCCGGACTTGCTAGAGAGACTATGTTTCACAGCTGGCCAGGGAACCCTTCGGGATCTTCAGGAAAGCCGAGGTGAGAGAAGCCCGGGTTTCCCGTCTGAAGCTGTTGTCCCCACAATCCGTTATGGAATAATGTAAGACAACAAAGCAAAACTAATGCAACTTAAATAGTCCTTATGATTTCTATATTCATATTATTAAGTACATACACACATATCTATTTAATCACTTACTTTTACATCTTACCATTTGATCATTTGAAAATTAGTGATGTATAATTGTGTTCATGTACACAATGAACAGCTTTCATCATTGCCATATATTGTACATACCAGCTTTGCAAGTTCATATTTATCATCTGTGGTCTTTTTCTTTTATGAGAACAAGGACTAACAGAAGCTCTAGAAATATTTCAAACTGGTTGAGCAACTAGGCATAAGAGCACAGAAAATGCTGTGCTGTTAAGAAACAGTATTGCAACGAGTTCGTGGAGCAAACACATAGGGTGTCAGATTATTTTTTCAAAAAGGAATGTTACTTCTTTTTTAACCTTTTTTTTTTTGTTTTAGTTTATCAGCCTTTTACAGTTTTGTGTGCATTCAATTTTCTATTATTTCTATTATTTAATCTCTCAATCCCTGATTGACTTATATCTGGTTATTTTTTATGTTTTGTTTAAATGCACCCAATTAGACGTTTAAGAACTAAGATGGTTGTAATTCAGAAGAAAAAGAATTATAATTTTTATAGATTTGTAAGGAATGAATGATATTTTTCTTGTTGAACATTAGCTGCACTTAATGGATTTCAACAATATACTAAACTTATGACTAAATTAGCCATATGCAAGTTTGTTTTAAAAAAAAGCAAACTGCTCATTTTGAATAAATAAATAAATAAAATAAAATAAATGAATTACTCTATTCATCCCTCACCGGGGAAATTTGTTTGCTGCACTCCTTACATCGCAGCAGGCTGCCCTTCAACGGCGCCAATGGTGGGAGAAGCGGGGGTTAGGTGTCTTCTCCAAGGACCCTAGACGTGCTCTCTGTGGGACGCGAACCCGCGACCTTCCGGTCCGCGCGCGAACGCTCTAACCACGCGGCCACCGTCTCCCCATAAACCCCATATTGTTACAAGTATTTGCTCACCAATAGAAATTCAAAGAATCTGCTGTATTAGTTGTTTTCGTGACCACTGTTGCATCAAATCAATGACTTACAAATTATTTTTGAATAAAATGAGAAAGAATAAAACACTTTCAGGAACACAGCGAAGTCTTGCGTAGAACTGATGCCAACAGTGCGAAAACTTTCAGTGATAAAGTTTCTCATTTCTAAATCTTCTCAAGTCAATTTTGAGCTGTATTTAAGAATATAGAAGTGTTTAGAAACAACTAAACCTCAACTACAAAGTTACAGGCTGTAAATCAGGCTGTTTAAACTGGTAGTACTGGGTCAGCAAATATTCGGAAAAATGTTGTGAATAAACTTGATTGTTCAGCTAAGGATTCTGACATGATCCAAGAAAATACCTGAGAGCAGAGACGGTAGGTTATATGTAAACTCACAGATGAGATTGTCCCTTGAAAGTTTGCTTATCTTCTTAAACTCTACCACTTTAATCAATGTTCTTTGTCCTTTCAAATTTCCCTCAATTTAGTGGAAATGCACGTAATTCTACTAAAAGTTGCTTCTCATTATGTACTTCTACATAGTTCCACCTGTCATACAGTGGTGGTCAAAAGTTTACATACACTTGTAAAGAACATAATGTCATGGCTGTCTTGAGTTTCTAGTTATTTCAACAACTCTGATTTTTCTCTGATATAGTGATTGGAACAGATCCTTCTTTGTCACAAAAAACATTCATGAAGTTTGATTCTTTTATGACTTTATTATGGGTAAACTGAAAATGTGACGAAATCAGCTGGGTCAAAAATATACATACAGCAATGCTAATATTTGGTTACATGTCCTTTGGCCATTTTTACTTCAATTAGGCGCTTTTGGTAGCCATCCACAAGCTTCTGGCAAGTTTCTGGTTGAATCTTTGACCACTCCTCTTGACAGAATTGGTGCAGTTCAGTTAAATTTGTTGGCTTTCTGACATGGACTTGTTTCTTCAGCATTATCCACATGTTCTCAATAGGATTTAAGTCAGGACTTTGGGAAGGCCATTCTAAAACCTTAATTCTAGCCTGATTTAGCCATTCCATTACCACTTTTGATGTGTGTTTGGGGTCATTGTCCTGTTGGAACACCCAACTGCGCCCAAGACCCAACCTTCGGGCTGATGACTTCAGGTTTTCTTGAAGAATTTGAAGGTAATCCTCCTTCTTCATTGTCCCATTGACTCTCTGTAAAGCACCAGTTCCATTGGCAGCAAAACAGGCCCACAGCATAATACTACCACCACAGTGCTTGATGGTAGGCATGGTGTTCTTGGGGTTAAAGGCCTCACCTTTTCTCCTCCAAACACATTGCTGGGCATTGTGGCCAAACAGCTCAATTTTGTTTCATCTGACCACAGAACTTTGTCCATGTGATCAGCAGCAAACTTTAGTCGAGCCTTAAGGTGCCGCTTTTGGAGCAAGGGCTTCCTTCTTGCACGGCAACCTCTCAGTCCATGGCGATGCAAAACACGCTTGACTGTGGACACTGACACCTGTGTTCCAGCAGCTTCTAATTCTTGGCAGATTTGCTTTTTGGTGCTCCTGGGTTGACTCTTCACCCTCCTGACCAGTTTTCTCTCAGCAGCAGGTGACAGCTTGCGTTTTCTTCCTGATCGTGGCAGTGACAAAACAGTGCCATGCACTATATACTTACAAGCAATTGTTTGCACTGTTGCTCTTGGAACCTGCAGCTGCTTTGAAATGGCTCCAAGTGACTTTCCTGACTTGTTCAAGTCAATGATTCTCTTTTTCAAATCTGTGCTGAGCTCCTTTGACTTCCCATTGTAGCGTTTGTGGGTGTTTTTATCCAATGAGCCCTTTTTAAATGGCCTCAGAGAAGTCACCAGTTGTAGTCACTCATAATCACTCACAAGAAGTTAAGAGGTCATGCTATGAAGCTCATGTCATTGACACAACTTTCTAAGTCTCCAAAATTGCTCATTCATGTTGCTGTATTTATATTTTTGACCCAGCTGATTTCGTCACATTTTCAGTTTACCCATAATAAAGTCATAAAAGAATCAAACTTCATGAATGTTTTTTGTGACAAAGAAGGATCTGTTCCAATCACTATATCAGAGAAAAATCAGAGTTGTTGAAATAACTGGAAACTCAAGACAGCCATGACATTATGTTCTTTACAAGTGTATGTAAACTTTTGACCACCACTGTACCTTCTAGGTTATCACAATACTTATAGCATGTTTCCACTTTAAATTAAGTACATTTCATTTTTGTCTGTTTCTTTCTTTTTAGCCAATGCTGACTAATACATGGCACTAGTCCTTGGTGGGATTTTATCAAACAACATGGATACATCAAACTTTGCCCACGTCATCTTTCAGAATGTGGGGAAGAGCTACCTGCCCCACGCTGCTCTGGAGTGTCACTATACTCTGACACAGTTTATCAAGCCACACCCAAAGGATTGGGTTGGAATATTTAAGGTAAATGATCATATTTATAAAAGTCTTTGAAGAATATCGATCAAAAGTGTGGTTTTACTGATCACAGTGCTGAATTGCAAAAACACAGAGGATTTTTTTATACAAGTGGTGATCAAAGTATTTGGATGGGTTGGAGTGATAATATGGGAACAGACATCCCCTAGCTGTCAGTGGATCTTTCGCTTCTGATTGGTTTCTATGTGGAGTGCAACCCTCCTGATATAACTGAGACTAATTTAATCAATCACTCTGTAATGTTTACAATGCAAATTAACATAATTTATTCACAGTTGTTGTGACATGCATCGTTAATGTATAACTGCAATATATTATTATCTGCTCCATCCTATAATTGTTGGATTTTTTTCTCTTGTTAAAGACTAATGACCTATTTTTTCTTCTATTTAACCTCAAATTTGAAATCTTTTGATTTGAGATAGAAAATTTGATTCTACATGTGCCAAAAATTTGTACAACTTTTATAGACTAATTACCAGTCTGCTTTAAAAGAACAAAGTTTTCAGCCCTGAGAAAAAACAGGACATGATAGGTTCAGCTATCATCAGGCTCATTGATAGATGAGCTTGGCAGAGGGAGTGGAGCATTTTGGCCCCTACCACAAGCCCACGCTCCACATGGATCTCATTATAGGAGCACATTAAATCTAGTTCAGTCGCAGTAGTTTATTTTAAACTTGTCTGATGTGTAGCAAAGCTTTTCTTGACCAACATGCTTTAATCTGCCAGAGATAAGATAGATGGTGAGATTAGATGACAACAAATGGGAATGAAGAGGTGACGAGGGGAAACACTTGTAGCTTTTTGGTTGATATTAGTTTGTTGATATTTCTCCTCGTGTGAAGTTTTTATTATACAGCTAAAGGCTTTGGTTAAAACAGATGATGTAATAAACACAAGTAATGCAGTCAGAAGAAGAAGCCACTGCATTGTAAAAGTTATAACTTTGGCCAATAGCTGCAAGTCAAAACAAGTGAGGCAAGACTCAAAAAGCCTAAATGTTAAGTGTTAAATTAAACATCAAATAGACATTTTAGTGTTTTAAATATTTCAAAATTTTTTAAAGTACTGAATTCCACTCACCATTGACACTGAATGTTTCATTGCTTTGGGATCCTCGATGTAAGAACTATACGCTAAAAATAACTTCTTTTTGGAAGGTTCAAACTCCAGCGCTTTTTTGGGAGTTGCTGAGTGCAAGGTTATATTTGTGAAAATTTGCCTTTAAGCGCTGAAAGTTATACTCTTTGTTTTAGTTTTCATTTTTTTAATAAAAATTTTACAGTGGGTCAATTTTAGCCTTCTTTATTTTTTTCACAAATTAGTCAAATTTGGGGGTTTTGTTTGGGAAATCTTTCCATTTTTTTGGTATGACGAATATTATCTTTGGTAGATAATGTCCTGTGGCTAGGCCTTAGATTGGAACCAACCACTACTGACGTTTAAGTTTTTTTTTCTAAATTCCGGTAAAACACCTTTGTGAACAAAATTAGCAACCAGTAGGTTAGAAGCACCAATGACAGATCATGGAAAATGCAATCAGATAAATCATACTCTATAATGATTTTATTAAAGTTTAACCAGTTTTTAAGGAAATAAGAAATTAATTCTGATTTTTTTAAACTATAATTTGAACATAACATAGTTTGAAGATGTATTTTGTAGTTTTTTTTTGATCAAATAGTTCCTTATCAATTGTTAGAAAAATGGGCTCATAAAATCTAGTAACCACTGCCAAAAAAAGTACAATGACAATAAGATGAAAGCTCTGGTGTTGCTAGATAGCATGTCTACTAATCGTTACCACTGACTGGGTGAAAGACTTCAGAGGCATGTGCAGATTGGTTGATATTTTTAAAACTTTGGTTATTGCTAAAACAAATATGCTATTTTCCTCAGTTCCTTAGGTTTTACAATATAAAAGAGAATTTGTGAGGAAAAGATGTTGAGTAGCAGGTTAAACAATTTACTTGCCTGAATTGGGATTTCTAGTTAGTTGTGTATTTATAAATTTTGATATTTTATAATAAAATTTTACAAACATTTTGTGCGCCATCATGTCATATCACATTCAAAGATGACTAACCTATTTTAAATATTAACATGTCATGTATAAAAATCTACAAAATTGTAGTTACACATTCTAATTTTTGTGTTTGAAATCATTATGGACTAAAATGTATGACTGTTGATACATGGTGGAGAGTAATGAAGATTAGCATCAGTAAAGACTGAGCCCATGTTTGTGAATGAGAGGGACTCAAGTAGAAGTGAGTGGACAAAGGGATGAGAAAGTAGAGGAATTTAAGTCTTTAGGCCTAACAGTCCTAAGCAATGTAGAGCCTGAAAAAGAAGTGAAGAAGCATGTACAGGCTGACTGGAACGGGTCGCGAAAAGTGTTGGGTGTGATGGAAGGGTCGTAGCTAAAATAAAAAAAAAACTATGATGAGAGCAGTCCTGTTGTCTGGACAGGTGCACAGAAGAAACAACAGGAGGTAGAGATGGAGGTAGCAGAGATGACCAGATTGAGATGGTTCAGACATGTCTACGAGAGAGAGGAAGGAATACTCGGGTAAAAGCAATGCTGAGAATTGAAATGCCAGGCAGGAGGCCTAGAGGAAGACTATAGAATCTGTTTATGTTTGTAGTGAAGGACAACATAAAATGTAGTTTGAGAAGAGGATGCGGAAGACAGGGTCAGATAGACCAAACTGACTCACTGTGGGGAGATTTTAAAAGAAAACCCACAAGAAGAAGAAGAACACTGCAATGTTTCAGAAGTGTTCTGGCTCATGGGGGAATTATTGTTGAGGCAGGTTGTCAGTGATACTTGGTAGAAAGTAAGCTCGGCTTTATAATTAACTTGTGTCTGAGCAAAGTCTTTTTTTTTTTTGGTGACTCATGAACTACTCACAGCTGAATTTATGCAGTTTGACTGGCTTGTTGACAAAATGTTACCTCCTCCAGCAATTACCCAAAAAACCCTTTAAAAGCTTTTTTTGCCGGTTAGAAATCTTTACTGTATGAAAAGTCACAGAATCATTGTCTTTACATTTAAGTCTGTAATTTTGATTTGTGGTATTGATGTCATCTTGCAGTGTTACACATGGGAGTCACTAATTTTAGTGTCCTAACTGTATGTTGCTTTACTCTCCTATATGTTTTTGCACCAGTGGGCTTTAAGGTCTTTTCAGTTTTCTCCCACCACTTCTGCAGCTCTAATGAGTGGACTGGTGAGGGCTAGCCTTCAGTAATGACACTCCTTAACTAGGCACATGTTTTAATTGCTTCCTGTTTTTAACTGCTGGAAGCTTGTGCTGCACTGGTAACAACTGGGGGGTTCTCGGAGTACCAGATCCATTCTGGCTCTGCTGAACACAGAAAGCCTTTTACCATAACCTTTTTGTACACAGGTAGTAAAACAACCCGTCCAGAAAGCAACGAGAAAAAGCTACCGCACAGCAAAAATATTTATTCATTTTATGATCTGCTCACTTGTTTTATAAATCAAACAATAAAAAATCAACCCACTTTTCACAGCCACATCACATGATTTGAAATATGTTTTGCTGTAGAAGCTGTTGTAATAGGCCGGTTTTACTGGGCCTGATGTGGGTGTGTGTGTTCGTCTGAGTGTTTACACACCAAAAAACCAGCCAGCTCAATGTGACACTGATTTGGTTTGACAGTTTTATGGTACCAGTCTAAAGTTCTGGATGTATTTTTTGCACTTCCCCCTCATCAGATGTCAGTTAACAACACATAAAATATATATAATTACATTTTGGTTTTCATTTTCAAGTCGAGTATGTATAAAATTTTCACCTATTTTCCTCTTCCTGTTTGAGGTGAGTTGTAGCTGCATTTCCACAGTCAACTTGTACACGACATGTCCCAGGCCACATGAACATAGTGACCATGGCTGCAACATGCTCCTCTTTCTTCAGAAAATATAAATATAAAAGTGGATATGCTCTTCTGATTTTTTACAAGCTTATCATTATGTCAATAAATCATTAAAGGGATCATCATTTGAGAAAAATACGTAGTTATTCAGTGTTGTATTCTTACAGATGATTGTTTGGTTGAATTAATGTCCTACTATCTCTCACAGGTTGGTTGGAGTACAGCGAGGGACTATTACACATTCTTGTGGTCGCCGCCTCCTGAGAACTACGTGGAAGGGACCCCGGTCAACCGAACAGTGATATTTCAGGGTAGGTCATTGGATAGTTTTCTGAACTTTTCACATTTTTTTAATAACCCCACATATGAAGGAAGTAGAGGATTGTCTAAAGTTTAAGATTAAATTGGTTGAGAAATTGAAATCTTATTCTTTTTCCTAGATGTCGGTACACATTAGTGTTTTTTAATTTTATTCTAATAAACTGCATAAGTGAATGGAAAGTGGTGCCAAAAAAAGAAGAAGAACCACATGTTTGGTTTGCTTTTTGGATTTAAACTTGCAATTTTACACACATGGTATTTGATCACAGCAAAGTCGCAGTGATCCCTTAAACTGACATCTAATCAAATCTGAATCAAATTTTAATCATGGCAATCTTTTTTAAGCAGAAAGCGCCACAAAGTGCTTCTCAGAAATGAATACATTTTATAGATATTAGGACTTCACAGTACACCGTGAGTGAATGACAATTTATAACACAAATAAAAAACTTGATCGTTTAACTCTCCATGACCGAGCCACTGCTGTCTGAATGCAAACTAAAAACCCAACTATTCAAGTTAAATAGTTCTCTTCCCAGATGTGAGACACCACTCCAAAGTTTCATTAACAAAATATTTCTCTTAAGAAATAGTGACATAATTATAAATTACTAAAAAATAATTGCATGTGGCCTGGCATCTAACATCTTGCCTGGTTGATAATTGTTTTCAAACCAGCAGTGAGGTTATAAAAGTTAATTTGTTGAGCTGTGGGGATGATTGTGCATAAATGTATTATTTCATGTTCATTGAGCTGCTATTCTTCTGCAGGGTATTATGTGCCCAATGATGACGGCGAGTTCTACCAGTTTTGCTACGTTACTCACAAAGGAGAGATTCGAGGAGCCAGCACACCGTTCCAGTTTCGAGCCAATAGCCCCTCGGAGGACGAACTACTTACTGTAGAGGATGAATGTAACTCTGACATCTTGGTCGTCACAACCAAAGCTGGCTTTCTGGAGGTAGCGTGTAGTCCTTCATCTAAAAACTACAATTTATTTAGCTTTACTTTGTAAACTAAATTTTTCTCTTTTTAACTTATCAAAGTTCTGTTTGTTTTTTTTTTTTATCTAGCAAAAAGTGGAGGAAGCCCAAAGAGAAAAAGAGGAGCTTCTAAAAGAAATGGCGCTCCTGCAGCAGGAAAAGGAGCAGTTGGAAAGAGAAAGAGAGAGCCTGCAAAAAGAGTGCGACCAAGAGAAAGAAACCTGTGCTCAATTGAAAAGAGAAACTCAAGTAATGCTTAATGCACTTTCCACAAATCCCAATTCAGGAAAATCTCAAATATTTTTAAAAGTACAGTTCACACAATACATATTTTTTTATATTAACATGCCACATAAATGACAAATTAACATGTTCTGACCTTTTTGTAAATTGCCAAATAGTCTCTCAGCACCCCCTAGTGAAGCATCTTTTACATGCAGTAGAATCCGAAATCTTAAGATGCTTGAAAATAAAACTACACTGACAAATATAAATGTCTTTGTTACCCCATTGAAGATGTATTTCTGTTTTTATTGAGAAACAGAAAGTTTTAGAATCAGTCTCAAAATAAACTCAATTCAGCATTTGTTACACAAATCTGAATCATTACAAATTTTGTGGCTGTTAATTTTACGACTGTACTTTTACAGATGCCTAATGTGGTGTTGACATATGGTTAGAAATTGTTACTATCAACACATTTTTAAAAATATATTTCTTTCACTTTGTTTGATGAAATTGTCAGAAGCTCCACAAGTAACACTCATGTTCATTATTTATGCTCATATACTAATGACAACTTATCTTTTACAAGTTAAAAAATTATAAACAGAGATGTTTAATGGTTTCCTTGGAAGAAAATTAAGTTTGTAGTATTAGTTAGTGTTCTTTTGTTCTTTGCGCATATAGTCAAATGCCATTTTTATTCTATTGATGTATGTCTAGTAAAATACACTAATTGAGTTGTTCGACCTAAGTCATTGTGTGTTATCTCACAGGAGGCACAGCATTCTTCTCAGGCGCTTTCAGAGGAGAAAGAGGAAGTTAAGAGGAGGCTGGAGGAAGCTATGGCCAGAATTGTGCAGCTGGAAGAAGATCTGATAGGAGTCACACAGAAAGGTCTGCAGAAGGAAACCGAGCTGGATGGGTGAGTTATTATTGCTCTACTGGATGTGTTTGTCATTAAATAGTCAAACAAAATTCAAGTGACACATATGTAATAAGTGTGGTTTATTTTATTTTTTTTTATCAGTCTTAAAGATCGAGTAAAGAAAGTCGCCACAGAAAAGGAGGTTCTTGAATCCCACCTTAAAAATGAGAAAGATGAGAAAGAACTTTATAAGGTAACATTTTTTTAAGTTGCTTTTATTTTCAGTTCAATTTTATTTGTACAGCTCTTTGTCACACAGTTACATCAACAAAAAATACAATTCTCAGTCTTAAAATAATTAATAGGTAATTGCTAAACTAAACAGGCTTAGGACATCTCTACCTTTAGAGCGTCCTTCTTAATGAGGAAAAACTCCTTAAAAAAACTTGGTGTTGGGGTGGGTAAAAAAAAAAAGAAAGAAAATATCTCATTCTGCCTGTGCTCCCAGCATGGACAGGCATCATACCTAAGACATTGCTACCTTTAAGATCCTTCTTAATGGGAAAAAACTTGGTTTTGGGGAAACCGTACCTACTGAGCTGTCATTTCCCATAGACGGGTGATAGCTAGAGGTACCAAAGATGAGCTTTACAGGTCAAGAAGACAGATGATCTATTTAGAATCTGCAGTTATATGTTTATATTCAGTTTTTCTTTAGTCTGTTACGTTCTGCCTTTAGGATTATTTTTCATACGGTTGTGGTAGATTTTAGGCTTAGCCATGCATTCTCTGTTCTGTTTGGAGTTTGTTTGCCTTTGTTGTGGTGGACACTAAGGAAGAAGTGGAAGGGCTTGTAACTGTCCCTGCAGAATTACCATTGAACCTAATCTAATTTAACTTACTCATCACAAGTCATTGCAAAAAGAGAACTTTATAATTAGATCTTTTTTTTGTACTTGAGGTCATGCAACATTCATTTTTACAGCTCAGATCTAATATAATTTCCATTAACACAAATGAGCCGATAAATAAAACAGCTAACTTATTTAGTGCATCTTGCATTGTTTTTTATTGTGTATTTGTGTGTTTATTTTTGCGCCAGATTCATTTAAAAAACCGTGAGCTGGAGAACACAAAGCTGAGTGCGGAGCTGCAGATGCTGAGATCTGTGGATGTGAACAAGGAGAACACCATTGCCCAGTTTAAAGAGGAGGTGGGGCGCCTGCAGGCGTGCCTCAGCGACAAGGAGAAACAATACAGAGAAATCCTCGCCAAGGTTTCTCCTTTGGTACAAAATATATTGTCTAATGTTTAAAAATGAAGATATATTTGAACGTTTCTTTTATAAAGCGTTGTATTAAAATATGGTACATGCTGCTGGGAGGAGAACATGCTTGATGTGGATTGTGTGTTTTTTGTGACAGGGAGACATGAAGGCCCTGAAGGAGCAGCTCCGACAAAAAGAAGAGCAGCTCCAGGCCAATCAGCAGCAGTCCTCTTTGCTGGCGGCTGAGTTGAGGGATGCGTCCAGCACACGGGATCGTACCATGTCCGAGTTGTACCACATGAAGCTGGAGGCAGATGGCCTCCGTCAGGCCAAAGCTGAAGCCCAGGCTCAGTGTGTCCGCTTGGAGCTTCTGGTCGAGCAAATGAAGGCAGAGTCCAAGAAAGAAGCTGTGTGTACACTTTTAAATAGGAGGATAGACTTCTGTAGACATTAAATTGATCTAGTTTTACAATAAAGACTTAGCAATTATCCCTTTTTTTAAATTGACAATCTATAGAATTAAGCCTGTACATATGTGTTGTTCACTTACAAAATTTTCTGTTTTCAGGCTGAAATGGAGAAAAAAGCTGCAGCAGAGCCGGCTGTTGTAGCAGAACTGCAGAGAGAGGTGGAGGACCTGAAACTGCGTCTGCACATGGCTGCAGAACATTACAAGGAGAAATACAAGGAATGTCAACGTCTGCAGAAACAAGTGCTAAAATTCTCTGAACATCAAGGAGTAAGGCTTACCAGAGCACGAGTTTTAACAAATATTAAATAGAAGAACTAACATTGGATGCATTCAATATTGCTCATTCTAAAGAAAGTCAAGATAGTTGTTACTAAATTATGGAGTTTTTGTTTAGATCATTTTGTTTAAAATAACATGCACATAAATGACAGTTTCCTCTTTTTATTCAGGACCAGAAGAGAAGCTCAGCACATGACACCGCCATAGTGTTGCCATCGGGGAGTCCAGACACATCAGTGCCAGGTACAAACAGTTTGGCTAATTTCGTTTAAGTGTTAAAAAATTATATTAAAACAAAAGCTTTTTGAAGCTCTGATTAACTTTGTTTTACGAGAAAATACATTTTCCTCTTTTTTTTTTTCCCCCCTCCCTGGCTTCTTGTTATCATTCACTAGAATTGTGGCCATTTTATTGTATTTTACCAAAGAAAAAATTATGAACATATGTTTGAAGAGACATTTTTTTCTAGTTGCCTTTAGTGTTTGATTGACCTTCTCATCTTAACAGGCAGTCCAGGCTCCGCTGATCCCATGCTGGAAGCCATCATTCAAGAGAAGTTAAAAGGAATAAGCAAAGAGGCATCCGACAGAAATGATAAATACCGGAAATGCAAGCAGTTGCTGATGGTGGGAATTAATTTCTTTTAAAAAAATGAAAAATTTTCTTCAATCTGAAGAATGAAGGCAAGAATGTGACTTTGTTCATATTTGTTTCAGGAGGAGAAAGAGCGGAGCTCCATGTTTGCTGATGAGCTAGCTAAGATGGAGATGAAATTTAAGGAGCAGCTGAAGACCAATGAGAACCTTAAGTTGCAGCTGGCAGCAGAAGAGGATCGCTGTAAGGTCAGGACGTCCACTCTGCTCTACTACTAGCTTCAAAGCAGTTCCTCTGACTCGTCAGAGCTTTTACCGGTGGATGGCTGCTCTTGCTCAGGGATCAAGACTTTGATGGTATCTCTCCCCTTGAACACAGTCGCTCTGACAGTGTTGTTTATGAGCGGAGCTATCGGGGAGATGACATTTTACTGCTGTTTATGTCAGGCTCTGCAGACAGGCAAGACTTGGCTCGAAGGAGTCTTCTCTGGTTGCATGGCTAATGCTGCGCTTGGCTCAGGTCAGGCGGATATTTGCTTAGTGTCTCAGGGGAATTCCCACAGGTTGCTTTGCTTTGAGCTGCATCCTACATAAATCAGACTGTAGCCAAAGGAAGCTTTTTTACTGCTGTAATTAATTAATGAAGTCACGGTGTGTCACAGACTCAGTCTGTAATCTGCAGCATGGCAACAGAGAAATAATAGAAAACAATGTATTTTTTTGTTTTTTATTCACTTCAGAGCCAGGTGGCAGAGAAGGGACGGGAATTGAAGGAGCTGAAGGATGTACTTGCTCATGTTGTGAAGGAGAAGGAAAACCTGGAGAGGGTCAGTGGCTACTCTAATCCTCACTTGGACTTTTTGCTCTGTAAAATTTTCCACATCACTACCATTTTTCTTCCTAGGTTGTGTTTAAAATGACTGAACTGTTTGAAATAAATGTTTTAATCCCACTGTTGTGTTCTTCAGGAGCTAAAGAAGAGTAGCAGCAGGAAGGCAGATGAAGGAGCCAGCGAGAAAACCAGTCTGGAGAACTTTCAGTCCAGTGTGCCTTTATTCCTCCAGTACCCTGTCCCTTATGCCCAAGATGCCCCCACTCCTTTGCTGGTTTCTCAGAGCCCCACCAAGCTGCATTTTGGAAACCCTTATTCTATCTCTGATTCAAAAGGTCCCTAACTTATTTGTTCATTTTTTTCCCTTTGAAATCGTATACACTCTTCACATAGATCTAACTCTAAAATGTTTTCTGCAGATGAGATAGAGGAGGAATTCCCAGATGATCAGCCACTCAGGCTGCCCCCAGTGGGTCCACCCTCCTGGGACAGCAATGTGGTTTGCATCCAGCCCGCTCGCAGCCGGCCTGAAGACCATGAAGAGTCAGAGGAAAACAACAATGTAAACTTCTTCATCGATTCCAAACATTATGAACCTTTACATTCTTCCACCAAAGTTTAAGATTCACTGCTATTTATGACTTAAACCTATTTAGTACATGAGTCATTCTGGGCCAACCTAAAATCCTCTGTACCGGTATTCACATCAGAACTTCCATCAGTATGTCACTATTCTGAAAATGTCTGGGTTTTTTTTCTTTTTAAACAACATTTTCTATGTTCTAATATAGAACCTGTAGGAAGGGGGAAATGCCACTCACATCAGTTCTTGCCAATGTTTCACATCTGTAACACAATCCAAAAAATAAGTACATTTGGTGTGCATCAACACACATACAAAACACAGTCACAACATTACCACTTTTCTAAATTACTCGTGGCTCGTAGTGTTGTCATAACAAATGGTTTTTACAAAATTCCACGGTGCACCTGGGCTCGTTCCAGAACATACTGAGGTGTCACTGGACAGTGTAGGAACCACTCTTTTTATTCTTCATGTTTTGTGCCAGTATCCACAAAATTTTAATATTTGTGACCATGACATTGTTCAGACTGAATCACACATAATTTTCCCCCCTAGTTTCTGTTTATTCAATTTTCCTCCCGATTTTGGTTTCTTTCTCGTAGGTTAATACCAGCGAACAGGCCGCTACAGAAACTCGGAGCTCCTTTGTGAACGATGGACAGAATGCCTTCTGCTTTGATCCCAGGTAATGCGAACCTGTCTGAACTCATAAATGCCATCGGTTTTCTGCACCCTGCTATTCCCAAACCTGCATATTGTAACTTTTGTATAACATTCAGCAGCACATACTTCATTCAGAATTCAGTGAGCAGCAGGCCACCCACTCTGCATCAGACAGATGCTCCTTATTAACCTGCACTCTTGTTTTTTTTCCTCCATATGCTGACTTTTTCTAAACACAATGCTTTTTCCTTTACTGTCCTTTCCCCCTTTTCAGCATGGACATGAAAAAATGTCCGCTCTGCAAAGTCATCTTCCCACCCAACTATGACCAGAGTAAGTTTGAGGAGCACGTGGAGAGTCATTGGAAAATCTGCCCGATGTGCAGCGAGCAGTTCCCGCTGGACTGCGACCAGAAGGTGTTTGAAAACCATGTGCTCACCCACTTTGATGGCCACCCGCTCAACTTTGATTAGAGAAACTAAATACCCGAGCAGCACATCCAATCTAGCGACGTCTCGTCAACCTCTGACAAACCACTCTGCGCTCTTTTTGCATGTAATGGTGTGAAGATCCCATCTTTGAGTCTTTTACTTTCTTCTACTTAGAGAAAAAGCTTTGAGGTAACAGTTTAAATTAACATTTTAACTTGTTAGTTTGTTGCAGGGCTATTTAATCCTTTCGCAAATCAAATTTTTTATTAGGTTAATAAAATGAATTTATTTTCATTTGAATAAAAATAATTTTAAGACTGTTGTTTGTGAACACATAGTAAACTGATGTTAAACCGAATTGTCTCACAGATCTGTTGGACTACAGGAAGTAATGAATCAGGGAAAGAGATAAGTGTTTACCAAACTCACATTTACCACATGCAAACACTCGCTCCTTCAGCATCACTGTACAAGAAAACTACAGCAGATATATCATATTACAGAATATCATTAGAACAGATTATTTTATAATAATTCAAATATTGTGACAGCCTTTGTGTACGGTGTAGTTTTGTTAGGTTTCCTTTTTGATTATGTTCATATGTCTTTAGTTTTCAGAAAACTTTCTTTATCAGCTAATCGATGCATGCTGAACTTTTGTTAAATTTCTCTTGTTTCTTTACAATATTAAGTTATTTTTATCCATAATCATGTTGCATTAGTTTTAGTGAGTCTTATGTATCCAAACTGAACTAATAAAGCTTCATAAATTAAAACGAGTCTTAATCATTCTGTCAAATAAGAATGTGTTGAATAATGGAGAAAGAACTTTGTCTTTTTTAAAACAATTTTATTGTAACAATTTTACACAACCCCCTAGAAAACATTCAGTGCACCAACAATTTTTCTAAACAATAAAATAAAACCATAAAAATGTGCATCAACTTTTTTTTTTTTTTTTAAAGAGCTTAAATGTTCACAAAACGTAAACTGGATACTCTTCACCCTGTTTCCCCATAGCTAGTTTGCTTTCTTTAAAAAGCAAGTATGGAATGCTTACCAGATTGTCTAAAAGCTACAAATGTTTGTAACACACTTTTAGACTAAAACCCAGTAAAAACTTTGTCTTTTATACCAGAAAAAAGAAGTCACAGTCATCTTGTTATCCGTGCAGAAAAAAAAAAATACTCCGTAGTGGTAAAGTCAGAAATTTTACCAAAATTTCTTCAACTAAGTGAAGGCAAATAAATAAGCAGCAAGGGTTTGATTGGGTAGAAAAAAATCTTACAAGACAATATCTTTTATGTCAATAGAAATGACTCACAAAAATGGATGCCATTTTTGTGAGGAAAAGGGCAATCATGTGGGGAAGTGCAATCAACAAGTTATTGAACAGTCTGGTGAATTAAATGACAAATCACATGATGAAACTATCAATAAATCAAATGACAGAAAACTTGTCTCAGAATATCAGTGCAATCTGCAAACATTGGAGAGAAAAATGATCAAAACAACTAAAAAACAATATACATTGTTACATTAAATAGAAGATTAAGTGGCTTTTTTTAAAATTTGTATATGAAACATTGAAATCTAAGACCAAGATTAAAGTCCATTGTTTTGTAACTTAGTAATATTTTGTAGATAACATGTGATAAGTCAAAGTAAAGGCAGCATTGAGAATATCAGTAGTAACCTTGCTGGTAACCTGAGTTGGTGTCAATTTGGAAGACAAAAACATGTAAAATATTTTAGCACCTTATAGGAATAGTAACACCAGTTTTAGACACAATATAGGACATCGGAAGGGCATTGTTCTTTAGGTCATGGTTGTCCTCAAACAATAAACTAAAGAAATCTTTATAAAAAGGTTCAATTGTTTGGTAACTTTCATTAAAAAAGTGCTTTAAGCCAAAACTGAAAAAAGTTGTTGCGAAAAAAGAAAATGGAATTTATGTGAGGAATGATCTGCTTTAATCATCCCATCTAATATGATAAACACCATTAGGAATTTTAGTGTCCAGTGTCCTGGCCTTCACATATTTGAACTGTAAAACAGCATAAAGAAATTGAGAAGAAGTCCAGCTATCGCTGAGTTAAACTGATGTTGAAATTTAATACAGACCTAAAATATTTTTCCACTAATAATAATTCAAAGGCGGCGCCGTGGGTAGCTCAGTGGCCTCACAGCAGGAAGGTCGTGGGTTTGAGTCATGGGTGCGGACGAGGCTTGGAACACTGGCCTTTCTGTGTGGAGTTTGTGTCTTCTCCTTGTGCATGTGTGGGTTTCCTCCCACCCTCCAGAAAAACATGCTTATTAGGTTCACTGGCCACTACATGATCGCCCCTAGGAATGTGTGTGTATGGTTGTATGTGTGGCCTTGTGACAGACTAGTGACCTGTTTGGGGTGTACCCTGCCCCTCGCCTCGAATCAGCCAGACTAGGGTCTGGAACCCCCCGTAAAGGGACAGTCTGAGGGAAGAAGCTGTCTGCAGTTCACTGAGGACCTTTGAAAACATGCCGGTGAAAACTAAATGTATGCCGACTCAGACTTGCAGAACTTTTGAAGGTTTTACCACACCAGCACTTAAAAGGGTCTTCAACTTTGAGCTTTTTTCTTTGGCGGTGACCATGCTCTGCATGATATTTTATTCCGCTCATGTTCTGTGACAAAAAAAAAATGTTTTGGTCAACTAACATCAGATACCAAAGATTTTAAAGTGTCTATGAATTACTAAGGAGTAAATTATTTAGAAATAGAATTTCTTATCTCAAAGCATACATATGTAAACATGTACCTTCTGTTAACTAAAAAATATTACATTCATCACAAAAAAAAACTAACGAAGACATTTAGTCAAAGTCTACTTCCATTTTCACTCTGAAACCCCCACCTAAACCACATATTCTGATTTTTTTCTTATATATAACAACAACACTTCCTGTTGAGTGGCTGGACCGAGAGCATGCACTGAAATATCTCCACTTACATTAGAAAGTGGTTGGTCTGAAGAATGTTAATAATGTTCAAACATAGTAGAAACCTCCAAAACTTAAGATTTTGTTTGAAACCCCCTCTTTAAAAATAACTTTTGAGATGTTGACTGTGGTTATGGTCAATTTTGTGAACAGCTTTTATGTTCTCCCAGACTAAACACAAACTGAATTCCGTACCGCTTGTGCTACCATTTTGTCACTAACTCATGCTCACGGGTTGGTGAAGGCCACAGATTGTGACCAGCAAGAATACATATCATCTGAAATGACTTTTAGTGGGGAAAAAAAAATCAAGTCTCCAGTTAAGAGTTTTTCTGCTTCTAAGCAGATGCCAATGTTGCTTTCAACCTCAGACTAAGTCATTGCCTGTAACCCTGATTCACGTCAGCAAAAGCAATTTTCTTGGAAGGACCAGAATTTATTCCAACCACACACACACACACACTCCAGATGTGAATGGAAAATCTAGTTAAAGTCCATATCAGTTAAACTGAAGGCACTTCGACCAACAAACCCATAAGACATTTGCATAAAGTAACACTTATATTAAATAATCTATTCTGCGACAATTATTATATCTTCAACTGACACAAGATGTTTAAAAGTTTTTATGACAAGATTCCAGAAAATGTGAATAAAACATACTTTATATTTCTTTCCACAGCCAGGAATTGAGCAGGCAAAGGGTTTGACATCCTCTTCATTTACACACATGGTGGCAAGGATTGCTTTTGGGTTAGTAGCACTTTGTGGGTTGTATGACTCATCACTGTCAGACTCCTCAAAGCCTACATCTTCTTCATCATACTCGCTACCTACAAAGATGTTTTAAAAAAAAAGGTCAAGGAATAAGTCATTTGCGGTGTCTCAGTAAAACATAAAACAATCTGGGTCAGGAAGCCCTGATTTGTGCTCGGTCTTTTTTTATTGCTCAATCTCATGTTGCTCAATACCATTTGTACCCATAAGAAGTTAAAAGCCGACCTGATGGAGACAGGCGAAGCTGGTGTGCATGAGTCTAGTTTGTTTTTGGAATTAACCAGACAAATTGTATCATCAAATAAGAGCAGTTGCGTTCCACCAGGAAATTTGAGAAAAATTGAGTTTATATTAATTAAATAACAGAGTTGTCAAAATTTGACCTGAAAATCATTTTCACTTTTTTTCCTCCTTACAATTCACAAATATACAGAAATCCTCATTTTTTTTTCCAGAAAGTGATTAATAAAGTATAATAAATTGAATTGAAATTTTGAAAATGTGATTAGCATGCATAATTGTTTTTACACTCCATCTGTGACATCTATGACATCTCTTAAGACTAGATATCTGACAGTCATCAGAATATCTATGACATCAGGAGACACAGTGTTAATTTTCACAGCTATGCTGATGACACACAGCTTTATATTGCCGTAACTCCTGATGACCTATAGAACCTGTTAATGTTCTTTTAAATTGTATTTTAGAAATAAAGTCCTGGATGGCAGAGAGCTTCTTACAGCTCAACCCGGATAAAACTGAAGTTTTAATTGTTGGTCCTGAAGACAACAGAGAGATCATTTTATCCAAATTACAACATTTTAAAACTTCTCATTGTGTAAGAAAATTGGGTGTTTTTTTTTTTTTTTACTCTGAGCTGAATTTTATCATCTTAAAAACATAGCCAGAGTCTGTCCGTTTCTCTTTTATTTCTAGAAAATAGATTGTTGTCATGCCCTGTTTTCTGGTTTTCCTAAAAAGAGTATTTATAGTTTACAGCTACTTCAGAATTTGGCGGCACGAGTTCTCACAAGGACTACATTACACCAGTTTTAAAATTACTGCATTGGCTCCCTGTTTGTTTCAAGATAAATTTTAAGGTCTTTTAATGGTTTTTAAAAGTCTTAATGGTCTTGGGCCCTCTTATTTATCTGACCTCCTTGTGAGATACGACCACTCACGGACCCTGAGGTCTTTTAGTAATACAAAATGTTAGAACAAAAACCCACAGTGAAGCCTCGTTCCAGCCTTATAGTCCTCGCCTGTGGAACAGTCTGCCAGAAGAACTCAGGGCCGCAGAGTCTATTCATGATTTTAAGAAGAGGCTGAAAACCCACCGTTTTCACTTGGCTTCCTATTTTTGCTTAAGATAATTTTATGCATTTATTGAAATCTGTTTGTTTACTTTCAAGTTTTTACAGTTTTATTTTTCTGATTAATTTCTTAAATAGTTTTAACCAGTTTCACTGGTTTTAGTTTTTATTCTATTGTTTTAGTATTTGAGGTCTTATTCCAGTGTTTCCTCATGGGGATCCTCTATCCTACCAGCTCTGCCTGCAGTCTGTGGGGTCTTCTTCTGTGTGAGGTGGCTTCTGTGGGCGTTCGTGTCTTCTGGAGCTGCGTGGACCCCTGTGGTTTTGGCCGCTGCAGTCATGGACAGGCCGACTCCTGATGGGGATCGACTCCCAGTTATCGTTTCCTCACAACAGCATCAGACCGGATGTATATTTTATTTCAGTTGAAGAGACAGCTAGCAGTTCAGGTGAAATGTGAGGAGCAGGATGGGGTGAAGGACAGATAGAGAGAGGTGTGTGTGTGTGCGAGGGGGGCTGTGTGAATGTCGATGCACGTGTGCAGTGTTTTTGTTACCGTTTTGTTGCTGTTTTTTTAAATGATCTGGAATTTAATGTTGTTTGAGTTTTTATTTGTTCTGTTCAGCACTTTGTGTAACTTTACAAATACAATTTGATTTGACAGCAGAGTAAGAAGTTCAAGGATGAAAAAATACTGAACTTCTTCCTCATTTCAATTACCTGTAGGTAATTGATTACCTACTGGTAATCAATTACCTGTAGGAGGACTGCTGGGTAAGGAAGAGGACGGGGTGACGGTTGAGGTAGTAGCTAAGGAGTTGACGTTTCCACCGATGTGGGAGGGGACAGTGGGACTAACTTTCCTTCCCAGGCTGTCGGTCACAGACGAGGACAGCTGAAGTGTTTTCTTTGCGGCTCGATGTTGTTCAATGCCAGCATCTGTCATGAACCTGCCGTTACAGAGATTGAAATAAAACTGATTAGTAAAATTTTGCAAAGTTTGTGCATTTATAGTTTCAATGTTGTAAACATTATGCACAAAATTGGAAAAATCTACTTTTTTAAAACAAACAAAACCAGCAAAAACTACAAGATTTTACTGAGGCTAGTAAAGCCTATGATGAACATACAAGAAGTAAAACTTTATTTAAAAGAGATTGTTAATGAAGAACTGAAATTAAGTAAAGTGGTACCCACATCAAGTCATGTTTGTTGTAGAGGGAAGACAGTGGCAGACGGTTGTGCATTGGCTTGTTATGTAATGCTTTCTAAAACCACAGTGTGTATCAAAGACAGCTGGGATGAACTCAGAGTAATAAAAAAAACCCAAAACTACATAAAGGCGAAGCTGCAGAAATTAACTGAAGTGCTCCACCAGATGAGAAACCAAATAGTCAGCAGAAGTTTATAGGAGTGTTAACTTCCAACAACCAAGTGGTTATTCATTTAAATACAGAGGAGTTTGGGTCCAATTTTTGTTTTAGGAAAATTCAAAAAGGACAAATGTGTCTTATTTTCAGATTATGTAATTAGTGGTGATACTGTGGTCGATTCATTACAATTAAATGCTCAAGTTTGAATGAGTGCACATATCCTACTAGTTAATTTTTTTAATCAGATTGCATTTTTCTTTACCTGTTGATATAGCTGAGGGCAACATTTTGTGGCTGTTGCTGCTCCTGCTTCTCTAGAATATGAGGATCTGTAACTGAAAAGGCAAAAAATGACAAACATTAAGATAAAAGTTTAAATTACTACAGCAAAATTAATTGTCATTTTTGATTAAAGCTAGAGAAAATTCTTGAACTACAGTACAATATTGTAATTCACTTATAAAAGCAATACTCAAAGTAGAAAACATACAGAAAGAAATTTTCTTAACTAGTGGTTTTCTAAAGCTCAGAGTAATTTTGGAAGAACCATCACTCTGAAGAAATTATTTCTAACTTTCCAAAGAATGTAAAAAAAAACTTCTATTCATTATCACAGTTTCTATTACAATTAACAAGTTTTATGGAAGCCCAAATGTGAATAATGGTCCACTCTGTCTTTGCAAGTACCTCCAACTCTTTGAGGTTAGAGGACTTCCTGGCCAACACTTTGAGGTTTACTATTCCTTCACTGTAGAACAAATTGGAGTCAGTTTTGCTTTCTGACAGAAACACTTTGAAGTATTCATGTCAGTCTCTCTTACATTAAATTATGCTCTGTCTCTTCGTTTAAAAATATTTTAATTTCTAAATTTGATCAGAGGGAATACAACCTTGTTCACCAGCTTTCTCTTCAATGTTAATCTCAGCAAAACTACCAAAATTGTCTGAACTATTTAAATGTTATCTTGTGTAATTTTTTAACTAAGACCCAAACCTTCTTTTTCTTTGATCAAGTTAACTTTTCCAAAAAGTTAAGAAGGATTGTATGTCTGTGTTAGAAGGTCAAACATTTCAAAGGATGGTTCTGAAGGTCAATGCTTCTTTAAGAAAGATGGCACAATTAAAGACTTTAAACTGTAGCTTTTAACAAAGTGCACAAACTGGAATTTGATTAGTGTCAGACTACTTGTTTCAAAAAGATCTACTTAGACTAGATCTATTTAAGTGATTTAAAGTGAATCCTGTGTTCATATCAAGTTTCAGTTCACACTGGTCTACATCTTATATTGCAGTCTTCCTTATATTCTTATTTGATGAGAGATTTCTTTACACAAACACAGTTATAACTCATTATTACATATGCTAATATTCCCTCTGTCTGGCATCCACAGAAAGTAGCTAATTCACTTTTGATCTCAGAGGTTATCGGAACAACTCAAATTTCCTGCAATGATCTCAGAGCTAATCCAATTTTTATAGCCTTGTGAAGGAATTCTTTTAGCATACTATTAAAAACAATCATCAACTAACTCATGAGTAAAAAAATCTAAAACATGCATCCAGATTGGTCTTATAGACGTAAATATTTCTATGGTCTAAAATTATTCGAAAGTAACTTTTATGGTAGAAAAACAACCTTCTAACCACAATGATTTGGAAACTGTCACAGATGAGCTGCTTTCTGAAATCTTAGAAAATATCAAAACAGGTCAACTTTTGTCATAGATACCATTAGGAATTTGTTTGATGTTCAAGAAAAAGTTTTTAAAAACAGCATAAAAATAGTAAATATATTTTTTTTAAGTTTAAATTTTTTTTGCCTTCGTCTGAAGGATTTTTAAAAAATATGAGTGAAGAGCTCAGCAAACAGTGAGATTATCTACAAAAAAAGACCACATGTTTAAAGTAAGTCTTATTTGTGATGATAGCTTTCTAACCATAAATCTTTTGTAAGTTTTTTCGTTTCTAAATTTCAACATTCAGTTGGTTAACTTTATAGCACATTTTTTAAAAAAAATCTTGTTTTTTTAACAAACACTGCCTAAAAACTTGCCCCACAGATGCTGCATTGCTCATACATGACCACACTCAACACATACAGTGTTTTGCCATGCTCAGCTTTACACATTCATCTTGCTAAATGTACAACAAGAGCCAATTTCCACACCCTGAGGTGAAGCGTGCTGACTTCAAACGCTTTCCTCACCGTGGGCCATGTGGGAGAAAAAAGATGCCCCATAAAACAACAGTTTCTGCCACTTCCCAGCTAAGCCTCCATGTCTGACAGTGAAGGACTGCAAACCCCATGTGGTTTCATCTATTGCTTGTTTCCATCCAGCACACTAATCTTTACTCAAAAATTTCCCTCAGGGCTTTTTGCAAAGAAATAGAACTTTAACTATTTCTTTTCAGTATCACATTAAATAAGTGTTTGCTACTCTTATTTACTTTTGAATTTTTCTTGTCATTAAATCAGCTAATTTTTAGTTGAATAAAGGTATTTGTGAGTTAAAAAAAAATTAATAAAAACAGGTCATTTGCATTCTTGGAAAAGACGTGCAACACCCATTTTTGGTTATACAATACAAAGAGACAATCATTTATTACTTCCACGGACAATCTGATGAGGTTTACAGAGTGTTCTTTCTTTCAAGGGATTTTCCATTTAAGTAGTTTAGGTTTCACAGTAATATTTTTTAAAAAATTGTAGCTCCTAAATAATATCTCTACTGAAAGTAGAGATATTAATGAGGAGGGTATCTATTTTGTAGGATATCCAAAATAGAGGGATATCTATTTTGTAGGATATCTCTACAAAAACAATTTTACTATTAGAAAAAAAATCCTCCTCCAAGGGAGCAAACTATTAGCAAGAATTTTTTTTAATTTCCAGTATAAGTCAAACAGAAATCAAAATTATGATGATAGTTTATGATAGAGATCAAACAGATGGTATTATCACACCCAAATGACGATCTTATGATTCAAGCATACACATGATCTCCAATCTCATCACCCATGGCTCGAGGGTGAGTTATCTCAAGGTTGTGGTTATAGGAAAGTGTTTCATTAACATTGGATTTATCCCCAGTGTGAAGGACAACACACCTCTCTTTACTCAGCAGCCAAAGTCCGGAGAATAGGAGACGTACATTCATTATGACACCATTCCCCCACCAAACCCAGAGACAGACTACTCTGAGCTTGGAGTAATGGTATGCGTGTGTGAACGAGTGCACAAGAAAGCCCTCCAAAGATCCCTAATGAGTCTCGAACCTTGGAATGGCGGTCTGCTCAACCAGCGGTGGATCAGTCTGCTCACACACACTGTAAATCACACACACCTCAAGTGGGGACTGGAGAGGAGACCCCCACAGCCTCTGCTGTTCTTTTGGGGCCACCATCAGTCAAGGACCGGGAAAAAGGCGCCTGACTAGAGATGAGAAGCTTTCTATTCGTGAGCTACACAGGTGGTCCACTTTGGTGGCCGACTATAACAGAACTTCTGGAAATGAAAAAGGTATTTATTTATTGTCTGCAATGTCAAAGAAAAAATGGTTTTTCCAGGAAGATGAGGTGATGTATATGTTTTGATTCATGAAAAAATCAAGTTGTACATTTACAAGGAGGAGAAAAAAAATGACTTCTCATTTTTAAAACAAATGTTAAAATCAAAGTATTTTTTTTCAAATACACTGATTTAAATATTTTTGATTTACTAAAATATGATAATGCAAATCAGCATAGTTGTCAACATGCATGAACATGGTTTGTGTTTTTTAACCTCAGTACATTTGGTTGAATTTGTGGTGGAGGTATCGGAATGGAATTAAGATTGTAATAATAAAGAGCTCAAAAAAGTCCGGCATCAGGAAGATCATACAAGAAATGTTTCTATAGTTAAAGGGGAAATGTCGCCTGCATCCCTCTAATAACACCCTCTACGATAAGCTTCTCCACCCACACAGATACACACCAGACACACAGCTCCCTCTCATTTCCACCAGCGTCTGGCTCTCCACCCTCACGGCCAAATGCACTGTGGGGTAGAACCGAGTGGCGAGCATTATGGTGACATGTTTATGGTGACTCTGAGCAGCAGGGAACATTACCAGGAGTGGTGGCACAGGTAATTCATTACGATCTGACCTCTGAAGAGGAAATGAAACAGAGTCAAGCTCCATGTGCACACTGTCTTTGCAGGTTACTGAGAAAACATGAAGGAGGGGCGACTGAAGGTGGTAGATAAAGTGATTCATTATTAAAACATTTAACACAGACTTTGACTTCTGCACATTTGCAGCCATGTTTATACAAACACCTTAATAAATGCACAGGGATATGTACAGAAGTCTCTATTCATGTTCACTGCGGCAAATTATTTCTAAAAAATATATTTTAAAGTAACTGTTTAAGATGTGAAATATCCAAAAATGTTTTTGCGCAAAATGACACTTATTCTTTTAATTTATTCAAATATTTCTATTACAACAATGATTGAATTTAAAACCATCTTGACTGAAATGAGAGTTGATTTTCTTAAGATAATTGCATTAAAAAAAAAATCTATTCTTAAAGAGATCCACTTTGTTTACTAAAAAATCTGAATGAAAACAAAACTATTTCCAATACTTAATGCTAAAAAACAATGTAAAATCTTTTCATATTAAAAAAGTTATTTTACAAATAGACACAATTTCTATGTGAAGTTAATGAAAGTTGTGCATTATCTCTGCAAATAATATTTATTGAGTATGAAAGGCCCTGCACAGGAACAGCAGCAGCAGTGTTTGGGGGGAAATGTCATTAGGCTCACCAGGTGCATGGATCAGGGAACTAGTTACTGTTTCCCAAATTTATTACTTCCGTGCAGATTTCTAGGGGGTGCATAGTAAACTCAGCTAAATGAACCTTTCCTGCGATCTTTTTTTCCACAAACAGACTCATTGTGACTTTGCATGAGTGTGCTGGTCCCCAGCAGTGCACACACACATTCACATGAAACAACTGGAACACCATTTGCTGCATATCTGCAGAAACCTGCTCACTCGGTGAGACAGCAAATATATTAGTGTGTGCTTTTTATACCACACGAGAACACACACCAGGCTATTGGGGAGATCTTTTAGGCTTAACAGCATGAATCAGGCTCAGCATTAAAACTTTCATCTGCTCCCAATGGTGTTTTCTGGGCCTCATTAGCATGAGCTAAATTGGCTACTAGTGGTCTAAATGGGCCACCCAACACTTCACTTATCAAGTTAAGACCTGCTGACTCAGTGGTAAATGGACTTCATGCTCAGAAATTTAACTCCAACACTTGTGTATTTTTACATGTAATTAAGATGATTCAAAATTTGATATATTATAATTCTAAGATAATAGAAAATGATAAACATCAACATACAAATGTTTTTTGTTTTTTTTTAAGGAAACAAATCGTTTAAATGAAATAAGTAACTCTTTTCAAGACAAGAATAACAATAATTTGAAATGATGAATTCTTAAATACAAAAAACTTTTCTTCACTACACAAGATTATCTGAACCACAGCAGACCCATTGATCAAGTTGTGACTTACTACAAATGCTCTAAAAGCTCCGACAAATAAATCTACCACTCATTCATCCATTCATATGTGACTATCAGAAATCAAAGCTACCCTCAGTTTTTTCAGTTCATCTCAGAAGAGATCTCTCAATCTAAAGCAGAGCAGCGCCACCCTCTGTTCACAAACTCAAACAGCAGACTTTGGGGACAAGAATGTGTGCTTGTTTTCCAGGCACCTAATTATAACAGAATGTGCTTTAAGCAGCGGGCCACCAGATGAGGAGGAAGACAAGCCAAATCAAGCACTCTCTCTGTAATTATGCTTCACAGGCGTTTGGCACAATGCACAAGATTTCGCACTTCCCAAAGTGTGCAAAGGAAAGCAGACAAAAAGGGGGGAAGCATAGGTTTTCTACTTTGAGCCAACTAATTGCTTCATTATTCCTTAATAAGGTAGGGTCTTTTTTTTTTTAAATAAAAAATCTAACACCTCGGACACATGCACACATACTTTAAAGAAAGGAAAATTAAAGCCAGTGAAGCAACAAACAAGAACAACAAGAACAACCTTTCATCTTTAATAAAAATCTGAAATCTAAGGTAAGGAAGCAGATGTTTGAGAGAACACATTTTATAATGTGGAGCAAAGAAAAACAATATATTACTGAAAATATTCTCCTACCAATTTCAAAGTAGATATGGATTAATTTCTGCATCATGTAAATAAATTATTGTTGGAGAAATTTTTATTTTATCTGGTTAGAAGAGATTAAAGACAATGCAGGGAGTATTTTTGGAAAAATAAAGTTGTTTATAGGTTTTCTAAAACAAAATTTGTCATGACACACTTATTATAGTTTGACTGTATTTAATTAAATTCAATGTACTTTATTAATATTTTTTATTGTATTTAGCAAAAAAATGACCATTTCTTCTGCACTGCAATAGTTTGTGTTAATTTGTAAATATGAAGTATCAAATAAACTTCTAAACTCGTTACTTTAACTTCTTTCACAATAGTTTGTTAGATAATAGATAACTAGTTTTATAGTTTAACATAAACTTGCTTTACAGTCATTAATTTGTTAATGTCTCCACCAGCATTAAATAGAGGTGGTGGAGACATCAGCACCACCATGAGCAGGTGGTGCTGTTCATGTACGCTGTCTATAAGAACTTGATCCCACCTTGTGAGCTTCTTGTAGTCCATGTTCAAAGTTGCAGTCTTTATCTACCTATCATACAAAATGAACTGATGCTATGTTTTTTTCAGTGCGTAATAGCTAAAAGTAAATTGAAACACAATACAATATACAACCCCTTCATCCCACAACAGTTTACCTGTGCTGACCTCTTTTTCTTTTCTTGTTAGTTTGATAGACAAGCCTGTACATAAACTGCAACGGGTTGAAAATTGTCAAGAGCTTCCCATTAAGTATAAAGTAAAACGGTTTCTATTAGAAAAATATTGTCTTTAAAAGAAATCCAAAAATTGGATCTAAAATAAAACAAAACAAAAACTCAAAATTTCTCGACCATGTACATTCAAACCTATAAACACACACACAGTCATTGACTCACATGTAACTTCACACTCTTTAATCATCAAGACAGCTCATCTGATTTTCAGCTACTGTCTCATTTTCAGCTACCATCAGCTACTGTCTCACTATGTGTCTGTTAAAATATTGAAACAGTACGACATCTGGCCTGATGCTCATACAAGAAAACAATATCTTTGAGTCCATCTAGGATCCAGACCACTCATGACCACAAGGGCCAAAATCAAAAAATCACCATCCAGATCCAGTCTGCCTAACGTTCGCATCACTACCACATGGTTGAAGTGCATCTAAAATCAAGTGGGGGCAGGCACATTCTGGGTAAAGCATAAGTCTGGTGCTGGTTCACAGCGAGACACTCACACTCACTCATAGGGACAATTCACAATGACCACTAACTCTAACATGAATCATTTATTTCACCAGGTAAGAAGAAGTCTAAGTAGATAGAGAATAACTATGCATACAAGAGGAGAGCATGCAAACTGCCCATCAAACGATTGATGCTTCAAACTTCATTCACGGTGCAGACTGGCACCTGCTAACTTCTAACTGTAAGCAAGGTGTATCATGTAAAGTTGGACTATTTCTAAATTATAAATCTTTTTCTCGTAAATTTTGACGAGTGCATCCATTTTTCTCTGATCAAGCTGCTTCAAACTAACATACTGAGATATACTTGTACAATGTTGCTCGTAATTTTTCATTTCCCAGACAGATTTTCACTTTTAGTTACTTTCAACTTTTTAGACTCAAAGAATAATTCTTTAACATTGTAATATTATATTTTAGAAGAAGTCTGTGTAATTTCCTGTTACAACAAAAACATTTGGTTTACAAAAAATGAATGATTAACTATGAGAAGCACTGTAGGCCCTTAAATGGTAGGCCCCAGCCTGCCATTTCAACTGGTTGATCCTGGCTTTAAAACTCTGCTTGGCCCAAAACAGTTTCTCCTCCTTTGAATTTAATGATGAACTTAAGGGGACAGGGATAATTTTCTTTTTTTTTTTTTTCTTTTTACTTTTATACTTCGATACAGAGTAATAACCACAGTTTAACTGCTTATAAATTCATATTTTTTGGCATTTGTTTAGAAACACGTTTTATTTAACCACAGCATTCATCATCTAATATCAAATCAACTTTTTTTTCTTTTAAAGTAAACCTTATTGTTTGCTCACATACCAATCAAAAATACAAACATTCAAAGTTGAGTTTCGTTTTGGCTTCTGAACCGCGTGTCCTGAATAAGGTCGCTGGTGGTCCGGAGGCCTACAAGTATTCCCGCTGATTTCAGGCCAGAGGCGGGGTACACACCGAACAAGTCGCCTGTCTGTCTCAAATGTGAGCAATCAAATTATTTTATCTTGTGTTGCTTTCCTTAAACTCTAAAACGAAAAGTTTAGAGAACTTTAAGGACTTTGATGGAAAACGTTTTGTGCTCAGTTTGTCCACAGCAACAAATACTGAGAGTGCATTTAATGCAAGTACAAATACAAAATTCTGTGTTTTAAAAATCGATTTTTTTATAAAGTTAGTTTGGCGAAGGGAAAGAATGAATGAAGGCCAGATAACCAACTCCCACATCTAGCAAACCGTTACATAAAACAGGAGTTGCTTGCTAGCTGTTTAGCTACAATGTATGGAGGCCTATGAGTATTTGATTAATCCAGCTGGTTCTTACCAATATGGATGGCTTCAATGTGGGCAATCAGATCAACCAGAGAGTCAAAGTGAATTCCACAGCCATGAAACGTACAAACGTTTGAAAAGAAAGAAACAGCCGCGATGCCTGCCATGATCCTCCAAGCATCCGTTTGCAGGTGGCAGGAGTGAATCAAGAAGCTTGGACTGTAACAATCTGCAACAAAACTTGAAGAAAGAACACAGAAAGTAAACCTCATTTTACAACATCATATTGCATAAATATTAATATACAATTTTTACAAAACTTAAAAAACTGTTCACATGGCACATATGATAGAAAAAAAATCATATTCACTTTGAGTTCTTATCTTTGTAAGAATGTGTCCTGAGATGACCCGAACCTCTGAATGACTTGCTGCGTGCTCTCTAACGGTTTCCAGCATACATTTGATACATTTTCTGCAGGTCAAGCAAGGACACATTAAGTTTGTTCAGCCCACCAGCAAATGTCCAGCCTATCAAATCAGAAGTCCAGCCTTAGCAACATAAATTGTCCAACCTAGTAACCGAGATCCTAGAAAGTTCCATTTTGAACTTCTATCAATCAAACTTTGATTTGCATAATCTTCCATTGCTGCACATTTAAACGTCTTTCATTTATGAACATGTTTATTTAACAACTTTCATCAATTCCATTTTGATTCCTCAATATGTGATATTTTATTTAGAAAATTTCACAACACATAAGTTAATCAATCCTCACTGGTATTTAATCATTTCTAATTATTATAGTGGTTGTTTCTCATTACATTAAAACAATTGCAAATTTTTTTTGACATAATTCCGTTACTATTTTCTGCTTTGCATTGCATTATGAAATGTTATTGTTTTATCAGTAAAAATAAACTGTACAGGAAACAGATGAATAATCATTTCATATTAAAAACTTGTAGTCCTCCTTTCATTGTTTGTTTCACTACACACAAAATTGTAATAGTTCTTGATTAAGTGGGGAAAATGTTGCTTTTCTTCATACATATTGCACGTGTCAATGCATTACCGACCAGAACGCAACAATTGATTGAAACAAAAAAATATTTTTTAAACAGTGCAGGTTTTTTTTCTCTTTCCTGCTCCAGCTAAACTCACTGATATAAACTCCTGTGTGCTGTAGAATTGAGATAGTTAATGAATTGTTCTTTGACAACACTTATTAAAAACAGTGATTACTCCATAGTAAGTAAGTTATTAGGTACGTTTTTTATTGAATGCATCCTACTGCAAAAACCCGTTATGTACTCTTTTTATTCGAGGAAGATAAAGGCAGTAATCAGTTAAACAGCTGCATAAAATAAATCATCTGTTATCTGGAGTTCACGATAAAGACAAACACATTGTTTGTAATTTAGTAAAACATTGAACATTTACCGCAAGTGACACTACAACTTCTGTTTTAGTCATTTTTCCAAAGAAGTTTTGCTCTTTTTGTTTCTGAACTCAGATGCAATTAAAAACTATTTTATTTAGAAATTCTAGCGTAATGAGATCCATCAGCTGATAGATGACGTGTTTCACTACACTGTTAATGCCAAGAATGAGGTTTTTTTTTGTTGTTAAAAAATACTCAAAAAATGTTCAAATTTTTGGGTTGCTTCAATAATATTCATTAATCTTCATGATGAGTGTTTTTGCAAGTAGCCAGTAGCACAGTACAATAGACTGAAAGTAATGCATTGTATGACCACAGTGTGGCAGTGTTTGTCAGTAAATGATACAAGTCTCTCTGCGATGTACAGTCAACATGAATACTACTTCAACAGATTGTGTAGTTTGGTTCATAATCAATAAAGATAGACAATCTATGAATACGAATCTTCGTGAGTTCAACTTTAAAAATGGAATTAATAATTTCTATTTTTCAATCGACTTGTAAATTGAGAGCTTTGCTTTTCGGCTCAGCTCTTTCTTGGGGTTCAGCTGGAGACCCTCACCTATGGTCACCAGCTGTGGGTGATGACCGAAAGAATGAGACCGTGGATACAAGCGGCCGAAATGAGCTTCCTCCGCAGGGTGGCTGGGCTTTCACTCAGAGATCGGGTGGGGATCTCTGCCGTCCGGGAGGAGCTCACTGTTGAGCCGCTCCTCCTACAGGTCGAGAGAACCCAGATGAGGCGGTTCAGGCATCTGGTCAGGATGCCCCCCGAGCGCCTCGCTGGTGAGGTGTTTTGGGGGCGTCCCACCGGGAGGAGAGCAAGAGGTAGACCCTGGACCTGCTGGAGAGACTATGTCTCACAGCTGGCCGGGGAACGACTCAGGATCCTTCCTGGTAAGCTGGAGGATGCAGCTGGGGTGAGAGAAGTCTGGGCTTCCCATCTGAGGCTGTTGCCCCCGCGACCCGACCCCGGATAAGTGGAAGACAACGGAACCGAACACAAGTCACTCTCTGCTACTCTGAAGTACACCAAGCATTGAAATGGATTTATGTAAGTAAATAGTATGGCCTGAATGTGAAACTTTCACTTGGTCAGATCAGATAAAATAGTTTGGATTTTTCCTAATTTATTTCTTATCAATCATATTAGCAAAAACAATCAATAGCAAAAACAATTGGTACTGAAGCAAGACAAAAGACAAAAAGTTATTTAATATGTTGGTATAAAAAAACATGCTAAATGAACTCTTCTGTGCAACATATCTGAATCATAAACAGACCTTGTTCTGTTTTCAGAGAAGGTTTTATGCTATAACGTGTTTTCTACTAGCATTTAAACACATTGTGATGTATGACTTTGAATTCATGATGTCACACAGCTTTCCCTAAAATGCTGACATAGCTCGTTTCCAGTTATTTATTGACAGTTTGACTTGATTGGAAAAGCTTAAGCTAATCATTACACTCCAATTTGTTTCAGGCTATAAATGTAGATGAGAAAACAGATGTGTCTCAGATGAACTGAAAAGGTTGTTTAACATCAGATTGGAAACATGTGATAAAAAAATAATTTTTAATAGTTACTGGTAAGTAACAAAAACTTCACTCTATGAGCTTAAAAGTAGTATATTTTTTTTCTTACGGCTTCAAATGTCATTTGTGAAAGGATTAGATTCTCTGGCTTTTTCAGCTTCATGCAAAGCACAAATTAATTTGGAGTGATTAGAATCCATTATGAAGAACTTCCAGTGAATAGAGTAAGAACCTCAAATATTTGGAAAGCTGTTATTTGAGGTGATGTCATTCAAATTCCAAAGTGTGAAAGCTAATTTCTATAGATAATTTCAAAAGTTATTGATTACTATTTTTACACAAATTTTCAAAATTAAAATAAAGCTTAACTTTTTGTTATATATTTTTGTAGAAAAATATATTTGACCAATTTTGGTTGTTCTGATTTTATGAGAATGATAACATAAAAAAGACAAATTGACACGTGGTAACACTCAGCTGGGTGATTGATGAAAGATTTTAACTTCATATAAATTACACATCAAATTTATTAGTATACGTCGTATTTAATCAGATTTTCTCATCCACCGGTAGGTCCAGTTGCCTGATACATTATGCTATTTTCTTCACTCCCTGGCTGCTATCTGGCACCAGCACGGTTATAGATTCAGTGATGTTGGGCTTGAATCTTTCCGAGCTTGTTTAAATGTTTTCAGCAAAGTGATCAATGAATTTATAAAGCTATTAATCCTTTACGTAATCTTTCTGGCAAAGAGGTGTGACAAAATAACTTGCAATAGAGAAAAGGGCACTTAAAGCCCAAATTGCAAATATCTATCCATCCATTGATTTCCAGACCACTTAATCCAACAATTTGTGAGGGTGTAGAGCTTATCTTGGCATGTACGGTGGAAAAAGTTTATCGCAATCAACTACTTTTGATTTTTTTTGGGAAAGAGATTTCATTTGTTAGAAAAATTTTGAGCTAACACTATATTACACTCAGTAGTGGTTATCAGAACACATTTTTCAGTAACAGTGACTCTTAACTCTTAAAGTTACTTAACTTATATTCCTAAAGTAAATCTTAACCAGCATGATTGCACATAAGCGGTAGGTTTGGTTTAATTTTCTCAAGTGTTTGTTCTTCTTATTTCTCTGGCTTGTCGAGTCTGATAAGCAAATATGCATCATCTGACTAAATTAATTAGCCTTCTACATGGACTTAACCCTGTATATCCTAGCATTGATATAAGTGAACAGCACGTTTTGTGTTGTATAGGCCAAAAGATTGTTCAAATTAGATTTTGGGTGTTAGGAAGTAAAAGTAATTGACCTTCGGCACAAAACTAAGAAATTTTGTTTAAAATACATACAGTATGTAATAAAATACCCACTGATTTTCCATAGTAAATGTTGTAAATTTACACCTTGATTAATCCATATAGAGAGCTTTGGCCCAGTGGGATTCAAACCCAGTTCTCCCAGTCGAAAGACAGTAACTGTAATGCTGGGCCAACCCCCTGAGACCAATTAATCCATATTTTAAATGTGTCAAGTTTTTTTTTTCAGAGTTCGCAAAAAAAGCATATGGTTCTCCTGTGATCTTTTTTTAAGTTTTGATATTCAGCATTGTAACTTTTATTATAAAAGTTTTTTTTAATTGAAACTAATGACACTTTTGTTATGTGGCCTCTTTTAGCCTGTGCACTGTCTCAAGCAAAGCAAAACATCACTAATTCCCATTTCCCCAAGGTGATCTTACCCAAAAGTATTGCACCAAGGCATAATCATAAAAGGTTTAGTATAATATAGATGGAATAGTCTTTAGTGTGGGTCACTGACCCAAACTGTATCGGCTCTTTCCAACCTTAATAGTCTGCTCCTCTGGAAGCATAATGTTTGGATTGGTTGGGAAATATATTGGCAATAAAGAGACAAAAGAATGTCATAAACGTTGATTAAAGCTCTGGTTAAAAGACAGAGGCAGAGAGGCTCTGAGTTATGGGGCTTTTCAGACTGCATTATTGTTTCGGTGACAGAGCTCTTAGTGTGTCTAGTGGAGTGGTCGCAGGCAAGCGGTAAACATTTCTCAATGTGTGAGGAGTCATTAATCCCTGGAGTCAAAGATGGCCTCACTACCACCAGTGTCTGTGGCCCAAGAAATCACAGCCAAGATGGCACCAACAGGTCACAAAGAGCTCCACCACAAAAGCGAAGCACTCCAAAGTTGTTTATGTCTTCAAATGTGCTGCAGCCAAAGCACACTTTTCAACAGTGCTATCAAAAGTATGATGTTATTGCACATTGATCACTGATGTTTTTGGATTATCTCTCATTTCATTTTCCAAACTGCTTAATCCATTACCGGGTTGTGAGGATGCAAGGGCCTATTACGGCAGGTTAGCAGGAGGCAGAGTGTCACAGGGTCACAAAGAGACAGACAACTAATCATATGTACACTTTCACATATGAGCAATTTGAAACAACCAAAGCTTGTTTGCTACCTGGAATGAAAGAAAAAAGACATGAGAGCTTTACATTATTGAAACTGTTCTCTGAAATGATGCCCGCCTAAGCATTTGATTAAAGTATATTTGTAAAGTTTTTAAAGAATATTTTGATTTGTTAATGATGTTTTATTTGGTTTTATTAACTTAGTATAAAGCACAGACATGCCATATTTCCCAAATTGACCATTTAGGGTGATTTGGTATATTTTGGGTTTTATTTTACACCAAATAAAAAGTCAGATAGATCATGTCAACCAAAAATATTCCTTGACTCAATGTCAAAAATACAATTCCTTTCTCTTTTCTCGTCTTCTTAAAGTAAATTAAATTGATTTCCATTATTGATTCATTAATTTGTCTTCTGAACTGCTTATTCCTGTCAAGGTCCCGTGGTGCTGTAGCCTTTCCTGATTGGTTACAGACAAGAGGCGGGTACACCCTGAACAGGTCGCCAGTCTGTTGCAGGGCCTCGTTAGAATTCTATTAAGAGTTTAAGTTTTATGGAAGTGCAACAAATATCATTTCAAATATTAAATGAAACCCTTCTGTGCTTCAGAAGGAAAAGTGTTGCTCATCAGACTCTTCAGGGCTGTCAGGATGCTCTGGTCAGCAGTGGTTATCCAGCTTTGTTTCACCACACCCACTTCAGGACTGGTGATATCTATCCATGCTTCTGGGCGTGCACATGCAAACCCCACCCCTCTTGCGCCACCCACAATCGGACCGCAATGATTTAGAAGTTTAGGAATCCCACGTGACGTCACCCTGAGGTGACGTTATGCTTCTCTAAATAGAACGTATTGTAATCTTTTCTCAGTCCAACGTGGTTTCTTCTGAGAGACTGCTTCACGTTTTCTACACTAGTTTGGTAAGTTGAAAGCTTTGACACCATGCAGAGGAGCGTGCACGAACCTCTGCAGGTTTGTTGCCTTTGTTTAAAAAGACTTTTTCTCCCGTTTTCATGCAACAGCTTGTTTTCTTGTTCGCTTCAGCAGTGCTTGTGGAATCATTTTTCTTTAGTTTATAACTTATCTGAACATGCAACTTGAAGGGATCTGGGCTGATGTGAGTTTTATTTAAGGATCACCTTGATCCTTCACTTGCTTGTCTATTTGTTGAGTTTTGTTGAAGTTGGAGACAGTCAAGTGCGGCTCGGTGTGTCAGGTACCAGCGGAGACAAGTCTGCAGGAATCTGATCATCTCTACCTCCAAATAGATGCATGCAGAAGAAAATTCAAGATAAAGCATAAGAGAATCCGTTTTACACTTATTTCCAGTTTGATAGCACTAACCATCCTCCTGCATCATTGTTATTCTGTCCCATCCTGGGATGAGCTGCGTCCCGGTGTGCGTGATGCGAACGGTTCATCAATGATTGTCAGGGGAAAAAGAGATCCTTTCTGATTTTGCTGTCTGGATAATTAAAAGAAAACTATTGATGCTTCTGTTTCCGTGAAATTTACGTTCGATTTTCTCCTGAAAAGCAAAATGACGTCATTCTGCAGGCAAGTCAATCAGCCTGTTTGATTAAGAGCTGGGATGTTGAGGGTTACTTTCTAAAAGCTTGAAAAGAAACATGCTTTATTTATGTAATGACTATTTACAGGCTGTCATTGTGGGGTTTCATTAACCCCACTGTCAATGTCAACCATCCTTAACTCAGTTATGGAGAGATTGAGAATTAATCTTACAAGGTTTTTGAAAACCCCTTTTTATTTGTTCCACTTAAAACATAGAAAAGAATCCTGATGAATTTAAAATTAATTTTAGAATTTCTGATCTCAATTAATCTGAGACAAATTTTTTTTTTTTAAAAAAAAGGAGAAAAAACAGCTGAGAAGTTTTGTTCTTACTGTGTTAAAATTAGTTCATCTTTAATAACTACAGCAAAAAATGATATTTAGATGCCAAAAGAACATCAAGTAGATCCAAGTTACAAAGTTATTAAAAAGTTATTACTTGAAACACATCAGTTTGGGATTCGTTGCCGAATCTGACAGTGAGTAACAACAGAAAAAAAAGAAAAAGCATTTTCTGAGACTAAAATTAATATTAAAATATTTTCCATCTGCGTTAAGCTTATCAAATAACTTGTGACGTTTGTTAACTTCGGTTAATTTTTTTCCACATCTGATACAAGCTTGAATGTAGTTCAGTGACTGATTGCAACAGTGAAATGTGAGCTGCTGTGAGTTTATTTGTTGATGGTTGTTTCATGTGCTCACAGTTCCTTTGGTAATCATTGTGCTAATGTAAGAAGAGGATAAAATTACATACGTCTCAACACCAGTCGAACACTCTGGTCAACAAGTCGGCCTCTGAAGTCTTGTTTTACATTAGTTTTTTCAATGTTATTCATCATTGTTCAACTTTTTTTTGCATTAGATTCTAAGCTCATGTGTTTAACATGAGTAATCCAAGAGGCACTAGGGCATGTCACTGCCTTAGAAGTCTTTTCAAAAAGTTATGTTTGCATTTTGCAGTGTGAAACGTAATTTAAAAACTAGTGAGGTATTATAGGGTTTCCCATCATGCATTAATAAATTCAGTTTAGATGTAGTCTTAGAGGACCATGATCCTCGCCTTAGGCATTGCCGTAATCCTGCCTTGAACTTGTGCTGTCAAAAGCCGAGGTTACATGAAGTTGGAGATTTGAATTGGTATGCATGTTTGTGCTCGCTTTAACCCCATATGCCTTTGCACCTCAACCCCTATTTTCTCACCATATTGTTTAAATTCTAACGCATGGTCTACCTGGAGAATTCCTCCCCTGTTCCTCTTGAAACTGAACTCCAGACCTTAATCCTTCCCCTTGCTCACATCAGGATATAGTTAATGTAAAGTGTAACCAAATTTCCTTTGCTAAACTAAAACATCTATATTAAATAGGAGCCAAGCGCCCTTTTCAAGGAAAGGGCGTTGAGTAATGATAATTTGCTGTGTCAAAGCTATTGAATAATTCACTGTGGCATTTACAAAATTAATTGTTGATAGTTATGTGCGTCATATGGTTTAAATTTGTGAGTAAATGTGCTGAAAGTATTGCAAACCTATTCAGAAATAATATCTGGAAGCAACAAAATTCTTTTTTGAAATAGCTGTGATGATCACAGCAGGAATTTTTGCTAATTTTTATCAACGCTTTGGTGGTGATGTAATTTCTGCTAAACTCATGGGGTATTAGTTTATGTTTTAAAAAAAGAGGGAATAAAGATGGTGACAGCAGTTATGTAAAATAATAAAAAAAAGGACATTAAAATGTGATGCAGAAAATATTGAATCAACACATGTGCAGGTACAACTCAGACTGGCTGTCATGCCATGTTTAGTTTGGGATCAGCAATGTTGTTCATGTTTGTTGTGTCAAAGGAGACCAGGTGAGTTTTCAGGGGCCCAATGGAAGAAACTACATAAACTAGTGGCAGAAACTGAGACCAGAGCTCCTTGGTCTTTGACAGAAAGACCCTGTCCAGACCCTGTTCTGCAGTCTTGGTTGTGAAGTGAGACTTGTTAGGAAAACATCACTGCTTAATCTACCAAAATATTCGAGTGTTTAGACTGATTTAGGGAAAAGTTTGTATCCATGACTCTCGGCTACATAATCTATGAAGATATGCATGTTCATTTAAAATGTGCAACAGTTTTCATCATCCTTTAATGAAGAGCTAATCATATATATGTATATATGTATATATATATACATATATACATATATATGTATATATATATATATATACATATATATATGTATATATATATATGTATATATATATATATATACATATATATATATATGCATGGGTTTGTGCGTAAAAAGAAATGTTTGCATTGACAAATGCATTGACAAGAGACCATTTAATAAATAAATCACTTGAGTATATACTAAAAGAGGTACACCTCTTAGGTGGATACTTTATTTTAGTGAAATTGATGACAATTAGATTTTAATCTAGTTTGTCTGTTCTTTTATTTATTTATTTATTTCTTGTCCAGCATCAAAGTATCAATGAATTCAACAAGTACGCAAGTCTGTCAAGACTACACAAATGACATTGTAAATATTTTATAATGCAATATCAGCCTTTATTGTCGCTAGAGATTGTTCTTATTCTCATCTGTTTGGCTTGTTGTTAGGGTGCAAACTTACCACCAACCAGTGATTTTTCTGCAGGCAATTTGACATATGTTCCAGCTGCCACATGCACAGCTGCAGGACTAGTTAACGGTTAAAAAAATTGGAAAAAAAATGCTATTTTATGTCAGAATTTGTGATAATGGTCACCTCGTTTTTTATTAGTAAAATGTGCAGCATTTTCGTAAAACCGGGTTGCGACTATTGTGCGAGAAAATCCTACCATCCTAAATCCCCAGAAAGGGCTTATTCCAAATGATCTAGTGAAAGCTAGAGAAAAATGATCAATTACCTTTTGAAGGAAAGAGGAATTTAATTTAATAAAATACTGCACTGGACCTGAATCTTCTGTGTTGTGGTTGGAACCCCCAGCAAGAACTGCTCAGATAATATTGTAAAGGTTATTCATAGAAATTTACGTCCAAAATTACTACAAGAACGTGAAAAAAAAAAAAAATCTTTCTGTGAGCTTGAGCTAATGAGGTGCGGCCAAACTTTTCTTGCTGGGTTTGTATGTGATATTTCATGCTCTCTCTAGGAATGGTTTATTACATTACTGAATTGTCAGTGAAACTTTGTTAAATCAGCTACAAATACGTCTACAATAGGAAGTATATACCCAATAAATTGAGCTATTTAAACACTTTAAAAATGTACGATATAGTTTTAAAAATGGAGTAAAAACGTATGAGCAAATCAACTGTAATAAAAACTTTGGAGCATGTCAGAACCTTTGTGTAATTTGTTTAAGAAACTTTATAACATCGTATGCTGTTTATAGCCATAGGTTTTGCCCAAAATCTGATTGTATTATAAACTATTTTATATCAATTTGGATCTTGACTCTTTATGGGGTGCAGAATTAGGTTTTAAAAGTAAGTCAAAATTTCATATGATTTATTCCTTGTATTCTCTTAATGTCAAGAATAACAATGATTTAAATTCATCAAGAGTTTTTCTGTAAAATATGTAGTTTGGAAGCACACAAAAGATGTGAAGCAAAACTGATTATAGACTGAAAATTAGCTAAAATTAAAAGGAACTTCCAGCTTTAATGTGTGTATTGTTACATCTTTTATTTTAGTTTCAAAAGCATCAGCTCCGTTGTGTGTTTTTCTGATCTCCTGCTGCTGCATTCCTCTGGAATTCATTTATTTAAGTACATTTTTAAATGATGACTATCTGGTAACACTTAAAAAGAGAGCAATTCAGGTAGAAATACATTTAAGTGACCTTATTTACCATCACCTGTCTTAAGTTTTGTTATGTGGGTAGATAAGTAGAAAAATGGAAAATGAATCCTTTATTTTAAAGAAATTTTTGTGATTTAGTTTTATTTTCTTCTTAATTTACAGTAAATGGAAACTTTTATTTTGTAGCTTCTGGCTGTAATTTATTACAGTATTATTTAGTATTAAAATCACCTACAGTATGTAGTCTCATGAAACTCGCTGCAACTAGATTTTATGTTTTTTGAGAGTTTTTTTTCTCAGTCAGAAAATTTTTTGTTTCAACAATTTTAAACTATGTTGATTTGGAGTGGGCTTTATTTTTTGAGTGTAAGAACAGCGTAGGCGGTGTGATAATTTGTTTTGAGCAAAAGTACTGTTTTTTTTCTCTTTTTGGGCTGAAAAATACTTGAGTCATTCTTATTTTTGTATTTTTGAATGTAGTTTTATGAAACGTTGGCAAGAGTGATGAACTCAGACCAGGAAAGGCCGTTCATTTGCAACGCTCCTGGCTGTTCTCAGGTGAGTGTGTTGTGGAAAAATACAATATAATATAGTTTGGTAAAAAACTATGTTGTAATATAGTTTTTCAATGTAAATTATTTAATATGTGTGCAGTTATCTCAGGAAGAGATTGAATCATACATCAACTTTTTTTAAAATAATTGTGAAAAAGGAAATATTTCTTGAAAGTGAAATTATTAAGATTTTTATTCTTTTCTTTTGAGCTGGTAAAAACAGCACATTTAATTTAGTCTAACTTTTATTTCTTATTCTAACCAGCGATTTCCCACGGAGGACCATCTGATGATACATAGACACAAACATGAGATGACATTAAAGTTTCCTTCAATAAAGAATGACAACATGCTATCTGGTGAGTTTAGCTTGAACAGTGGGGGTAGTTTGGTTCACACATTTGTGCCAAAGACACTCATCAAAAGTAAGATTTTTATGTTGCTGAGTCTTTATGTTTTTCCCATGTAGGTGAAAGTTAGTATGAAGCCATATCACAGTTTATCATTTGTGTACACGATGGTGGGACAGAAAATACTAATTGCAAACATGATAACTTAGCAAGTAATACGAAAATGTTTCTTTTTCCTGATCTGGGTCATTGTGTTTTTTCTCTTGTTGGTTTAAGAAGAAAATAGTAAGACATTTATCTGGAGTCAAGTGTCAGCCCAGACACGATCCATAAATATAGATCTCCATTCCTAGAAATATTGCAGTTCTTCTCACCATTGTGAAGACTCTAGAGTGAACAACTGTCGGCAAACCAGATTGTGTCCGTTTTATTATTTACAGAGTGGACAAAAGGATCAGATTTTCCAGGCCGGGTATCCTTATCACCTCTGTCTGAGTTCCAACTAGGACTGCTTTTCTGAATCAGATACAAAACTGAGAAAAAAAAATCATTTATACTATTCATAACTTATAGCGCAACCATATTTTTATACAATCTCATGCCAGGTGATTTACCTTAATTCTCTTCTTGAAGGTCATTTCTTGCTCTGTTTGTTTTTCTTTGACTAACATTCATTTTGGTTTTTTTTTTTGGAAAAAAGAATTTATTTTGTTTTCAGCTTTTAATGTTGAAAAGTTCTTTATTTGAGTCAATGCTTAAATTCAGAGTTTGATTTTATTTTTTTATTCTTTAATTGACTAAACAAACCATAAAGTATGCTTTTAGCCTTTGAAACAACCATGATCCCAAAATCACCTTCAACTGTCTGAAACCTGATATGTGTGCACCCCCCACTGTGGCAAGTTGAATGCCACAGCTTGACTGACCTCTACAAATGAGACCCCCACTTAGTAGGTCGGATCTGTACTTTGTCAGCTACAATGGTGCTGTCAGAGGTGTATCTCCCCGTTGCTAAGTGGATACTAACTTATAAAAATTATTGTATTAAATTATAGTGTATAATTGTAATTCTGCTCAAAAAAAAAATAAATATATATATATATTGAAAAAAGGATGTAAAATGTACCAGTAATACACAGAAATAAAACCCAATTATATTTAAATGTACTATTTTCTGCAATAACACCATAAAAAAGGTAAAGCCTTAACAAAGTAAAAATGTCAATAAATGAATTTCTTTTTTTATTCATCTCCTGCATTTAACTGCATTGACGGGAAATGCTTTAAAAAAAATCCTCAAGATTAATTTTGGATATTATTGTCAAAAACATACGTTCGGTACTTTTTGTTTATGCCTATCATTCCTCACATGCAAATTAATTTACCTTTTTTTTTTTTTACATTTATTGTAGAAAGTTATTATTATAAGAGAAAAAATGGCTTAATGTATCAAAGTAAATGGAAACCCAGTACAATCCAAAAAAGAAATTAGAAATGATCGTTGATGTAAAATTTGACAGACTTTTCCTTCTTTTCCAGATCAGACACCGACACCGACACGTTTCTTAAAAAACTGTGAAGAAGTGGGACTGTTTAATGAGTTGGACTGCTCCATTGAACAGGAGTTTTGTAAAGCGCAAGAAGAAGAGGACAGTAAGCAGGTACCACATAAAAGAAAAAAAAAAAGGCTTACAGCTGAAAACACCTAAATTAACCTAAAACCACAGACCTCCATTGGGGTTTGGTTAGGTGGTTACGAGCTGTTATCTTGTGCTTTCATTAGTCACAAATAGCTGACCACGGTCTATGAGCAGATAGAACTCTCTAAATACAGACAAACTGTAGCCACAATCTGCTTACTTCTGAAAAACCCAGCAACCGCAGTTGTTTATACACCTCCAGTACTTCTGACATTTTTTGTCGAAGGTTTATCCCACGTGCTGTAAATGTACTTTCTTTTTTTGCCCCACAAAACCCACTCCACTATCACCATTTATCTTGTCAGTGGTGACAGGTGGGGGTTGCAGATGGAGGTTTGTGACCAACCACAGGTGAAGAGAAAGGAGATCATGTTCTTCACCTGTAACTTCAAACAGCTTTCCAGCCATAGTCCAGGGAAGGAGTCGTGTTTCTTCTCAGTATTAACAGCAGACCTTCGAGACAACTTTTCTTTTACTGCAAGACCAGACAAACTAGCCAGACACTCACATCAGAATAAATTCCTGAAGATTTGACATTTGTTAAAGGATATAATCATTTATGCATTATGGATCCATCCTGAGGCACCCTCACCTGAAAAATGACCACTAGTAAAATCACCACAAGACAGACTGCTTATCTAACGTCTGGAAAGATGTGAAGTGCATTTTGTAACTAAGCTGTTGTCTGGGAGATTTGGCTTCGAAGTGCGTCTGTGTTCAGGTCAGCCATGTCTAGCCTGCCCAGCCGGTGCGGTTTATGATGGGACTCTGCTAAGTCAGCAGAAAACAAGTCAGAGCAAGACACTGTGGAGATGTAATATGCAAAAAGCTGAGATAAAAGAGCTACAGTGCTTGAAATTATGGATCTTGGCAAATAGCCAGCACAACCAATATAACAGAAAAATAGTTACATATTTATGTACTACACAATACCAAAGTGCTAGAGGAAAAATTGATGGTTGATCTTGGTGTCTCTAAAATTTGTTACAGCATTTTTTATGTGCTCAAGTATATTGTGTATCATTTTGCAGTTGCTCAGTGCAAACCTGTTTGGTTTGTAATTAGTTTTATTCCACCATTTTTGTTTGATTTAGTATTGAATGTGCTTATGCAGCTTCCAATGACGTCTTCTATAGAGGATAAACTCTATTCTGTCATCTCGGAATGTCTATTCATTACTCACGACAGAGCCAAAAAAGAACATTTCCAAAGAACCTGGTGTTCATTAGACTTGTATTGTGTCCTGAATGCAACCTAGGAAAGCTTGTGAATGACGGTTTGCATAATTTCTTTTTACATATGTAAGCTAGGTGAAGAATCAAAGTCTAAGGGTATAGAAACTAAACAGTTAGGCTGGAAATTCAACCTCCTAAACAAATCAGTAAGTCTAAACTGAGCAATCGTTGTTTCAACTCGCTCTTTTTTCTTCTGTGCAGAACATCTCTCTGCATGGCCACGGAGGTCAAGGCCAGCACCAGCAGACCCACTCACGGATGACCAATCATGATACCAGCATAGTGATCCAGCAGGCTTTACCCTCCCCTCAGTCCAGCTCTGTCATCACTCAGGCTCCATCTACGAATAGACAAATAGGGTGAGTACCTCACATCTCTAAAAAGCACTAACAAATGACTAAATAGAACAATTTAATTTGATCTAACTCACCACTGGAAAACACAGAGTAGTTAAGAACAAGTTTGGCTTTTTCCTGAATGACTGATATTTTTTGACTTAAGCAAAGACTTTGGAGAAATTGCTGACAGATTAAAAAATGACCAGACAAGTGCCAGATTGTATCCTCTCACCTCAAGTGTAAAGTAATGGTGACAGCTTTAGACTCAGCCTGGTTGCTTTGTGTTTGTGCCAGCTGTCATCCTTCTACAGTCTCTGAGGTAATGTCAGTGTTTAGTTACATTTGGAGCAGTGGATGCAGGGCTGGCAATTCATGTTTTGCTCTTCATTCAGTATTGTCCCTCAACAGAGCGTGCCAAAGACGTTTCCAGGGGACTAGAAGAGCTCGATGTCGAAGCTTATTGTCATGACTACTTTTACAACAGTTTAGCATTTCATGCTCTAAAATAGTACTTTTCAGTCTGTGGGAATTTTACGTACCCTGGGGCAATTGCTCATCAAGCAGTATGAATAAACTTCTTTTATCTTTAGAGCTATGCTAATTCATGACCCCGTTCCCCTTCCCCCCTCTGCAATCAAATATGTTCTCTTAGAGTTCAGGCATATTTTGTTGTAGTCCCAATATTTCGACGCTTGCATGTCTTCAAGCTGTTTGTTGTGAGATGGTGGGGGATATTGGTGTTGCAAATTCTGCCAGCTGTTTGGGTTTCAGTTATTTTCTAAGTATAAATGTCTCTCCGCTATGTTTTTGTCAAAGTATCAGCATCAAAACTATTAAAACGTACAAAGATACTTTTGATCTTAAGATGACACCCAAGTGACTTAATTCATCCCCTGTGGCCGTATCTCAACTACCTTCAAACATGAACCAGTACTTTGTCACTGTAAACTAGGCCTGTGGCAAGCTAGTTAAACATTGAGGTGGCTCAGTGTTAGACTGGCCCCTGTGTCAAATTTGTCCTGTGTAGATTTACAACTTGAGGGGCTGGTGAATATTGGATGGGAGGCCCATCACTAAGCCTGACTGACACCTCCTCAGGCTCTTTGTCAAGCACTGGGGTGTAATTTCATCCCTTTGGAGGAGCAGCAATCACTGCCAGTAACAGAGACTTTACTGGGCCTGCTTCACCTCAGTTTACCTGTCATTACAAACTCACCAATAAAGCACCACCTCTATGTTTCATGCAACACAGTCTGGATAATCACAAAGTTTAACACATGAGATATTTGTGGTGTTGCTCCACTTGTAAATGAGAAAAGGTGATGTTACTTTTCAAAAGCATCAAATATAATTTGATTTCCACCCTTTCTCAATTGTTTCATTTTATAAATGAATCCTTTCAGTTGCTGGTATGTATTGAGACTGGAGGTGTGGGACTTGTTTAAAAGGATGGTAGAAAGCTGACACATGAACAGGAAAAAGCTGATTCACACGAGCGAAAAAACTGTGTTGGAAATATTCACATCATCAGGAAAATGGATTGAGGAAACCCCTCTGCTGAAAAGCGGTGCTTCCACAGGAAGCCATCAGAAGCCTTTGTGAGGAACTTCCTACATTGAGAAACATGCTCAATACTTCACAGCCAAGCTGGGAAACAGCTGAAGGTCAGATCAGTGAATCCTTATAAGACATGTTTTAAATGAGCTGTTATCTTCTAAAACTACAGTACAGTTTGATTTACAGTTTTGAACAAAACCGTTTAATGTAAAAATGGAAGCATAGATGTCTCCTATGCAAATCCTCCCTCAATACTCGCACGCCTTCCCTCTACACACTCACACATTTCAGCCTCAAACTTAAGATCCTATTCAAAACAGCTCAGACTTGTCAGAAAAAGTCAGTTGAGTATTTGCAAATGCCCATAAATTGTTTAATCCTGACACACTTTATGGAGCTCTGCTGTGAACATGTCACTAAATGAGACAAACAAAATCAATTTATCTTGGTTCCTCATTTTGTTCCTCTGCTTTGCACGGCGTGAGCAACCAATGAATTAGGATAACAAGTCATTTTCATTGCTCCACAATGTTTACTAAAAAGCTTCGAGGCTTGGAATCAATTAGGATTGTCTTTCCTCAAGTCCATTCACTTTCGGGCTGCACTGCGTTTACAGCTGTGAAACCTGAAGACTTCTCTTTTTTTTATCTTTTTCACTCCCTCCCTCTTTTCTGAGTTCTCAAACAAGGTCTTTAGGGAGCTTCAGTGACACAAACCAGTGTTAAAACCAGCCATATGAAACAGAAAGCAGATTTAAAAGTAATGGTTGGCATTTTCACACAAAAAGAGAAAAAGATGTCCAGCTCTTGTGAATGCTCTTTCCACTTTTACTTTACACATCTGGTCTTGAGTGATGTCAGTTAAAATAATCGGGCAGTACGAGTCAGCCATGTCAGACTAAAATTTCATACAAATATCAACCTTTGGAGATGTAAGTGGATATCTGTGCATAGATGGGTGTGGGCTTTTGTGACATTAAAAATGACACTTGTCTATATTGGCTCTGTTGAGAAAAACATGGACGTTTTTCCATTATGCAATTCTGTAAAGCAAAGAGTTGTTTTAAGTTAGTGTTTACGGTAAAGATTTGGCAACAAATAGATGAATCAATTTATTACGATTTATGTATGTTACTCATTTTGCAGCACACAAACACAGACACTATTGTTTGAATTCAGACATCTGTAATTGACAAAATGATTTATTCTATTAATATAAAAAAACTTGATCAGACTAGCAGTTATACAAACTTAATTCAAAACAAAACGTAAAAGCAACTTGGGGGAAAGAGTAGAAGCTCATTCAATCAAGTAATACTAGATTTTTATATTTGATGGTATTTATGTGTATACCATTTCACATTATTGTTGAGAATTTGATCTCTTTCCTTGTAAAACATTGTTGCAGCTTTTTGGTAAAATCCTTTTGTTTTTAATTTTTTAATCTAGTCTTGCTGTTTCTTTTACGTTTATTAACGTACAGAAGAAGAAGAACAATTAGTTTTGTGTTTTTTAAAAAACAAGGATGAAAAATTCTTGTAATTTGTCTGAGTTCTTAATTACTGTTATTGCATCTAATAAATTAAGTTTATGTGATGTTGTTAATGTAACATTGAATTTACTTTATTTTTCTTTGTCTAGACATATTGACACAATTTCTTTTCAAATGACCCTGATTACAGGTAATTTATAGTTAAACAGTTTTGTGTTGGCATGCAAGGTGCAATCCATAAAAAAAAAAAACCCCAAGTGATTATGACAGACAATTTTGGGGTTTTTTTTGTTTTTTTTAACCCACATTGTATTACAAGTTAAAACAAAATTATGACAATTTTATTTAAATTTGAAGCTTCTCATTTCACTTAAAACCAATACACACTGTTCATTCTCTGTACAGCGAGTGTTGACTCTTCTTAAATAGCGATGTGTGTTTTTGCTGATGTTCCAACCTCGGTGCACTGCGTTTTTCTACATCTTTGCACAGAACTTTGAAGGAAGTTCATTTGTGGTTTCATTTCCCATAGTGCTTCAAATGCAGAGTTTTTCACACTTTTTGCACCCAGCTACTTGTGGTCCTTGCTTTTAAGAAATGTAGCAAAGATAGATATTGATCTTGTTGCTAATTAAAGAGCGAGCAAAATGTTGGTTGGTACGTGTATGTGGTGTGAGTCACAAGAGTTTGCCAGTACATTTTGTGGGTTTACTTACTCAATTCAGTGCCTTGCTGCATCAAAAGGTGTTTAAAAAGTATGTTAGATGTTCAATAAAATTAAATTAGAATATTTATGCTACTCTAAGATCATGTTCATGTTTCATTTGCTTGAACCTTTAAAAAATAACAAGACACTCAATTTTTTAAATTTAAACAAAAGCAGTTTTGAAATGATCAAAAACTTTAAAATAATCACTTCAGCACTTTGCAAAGAAAACTGACTCTATTGTTTTTAGAAAGTTGATGCAAAACGAGTTTGCATATTGAGTTATTTTTGTGTGCATTGCACACTTATTTAGAAATACGTTTTTCTGATTTAAAAAAAAAAGGCTCCTATTTAGTCATGTGTTTTGTCATTTTTGAACAAAGAAAAAGAGGCTTTTTGGGTCCAAAATGTAATCTTTTAAACTCTGCAAAAATTTGAACAAAATCTTTTTATTTTTACTTAGGATTAGATTTGATTCAGAAAGTTGTTTTAAGTAAGAATTTCTATGTTGGGAGCATCTAAAACTTGTACCAAATCTTTTGCTTATCTTTGTGTTCTTCCGCTTTAACAAAAAGCCCACTGCATCAATGAAGGATCTCATTTCGAGTTGACAAGTTGTAAGCAGATGAATGTATGTAATCAACTAAAATAATTAAGAGAAAATAAAAGAAGAAGATAGAAAACAGGGTGTACATCTGACCTGAATTAAGATGAGCTCATTGTGTACTGCAGTGGGTTTAATAGTGCGTTTGTAGAGGAACGCCCAGACTCTGTTCCCTCTCATTCCAGCGGGCCTGTGTCATCTCTGCCCTGAGGCCACCACGCAAGCAGGCTCCTGCACAACTAACTCACACATAAGGCCATACCTCGCAGCTTCACAGAGGACAGGCATCGCAACATGGGGAAGTGTGGAAAAGAAAACCAAAGGTGAACAGAGAAGAGGAAACATGGGATCAGAGGTGGATAGAAGAGAGGAAGAGAGAATTAGGAGTTAGATGGAGAGGGGTAAATGAGGGATCAGGCGGCTGGAGAACGAATGGTGAGAAGGTTGTGAATATATTATTTAATCCAGTTGTAGTTGATTGTACGTAGGACAGAATAGAACACGTCTGATCAGAAAAAAGATGGATCAAGTTTGGAGGGAAGTACGGATAAATTTGCATATGGAAAATTAAGGTATGCGGAAAAACTGCACTGTGGTTATGAAATGGGGAGAGATAGAAAAATAAAAGGATGGAAGATAATTAAACAGCTAAAGTGTATGAGAACACATTTATTTAATAATAAAATATGTTCTCAGTGCGAGGTGTCACAGAACTACAACCTGATAACAAATCTAAAAAAATAATTTTGATAGTTTTTCTTATTCTTTACTGATGTGGTTTTACTGAGACAATTTTGATGTAAAATAAAACACAACCCATCTGTTCTCAACTAACAGAAACAGATGAATCAAAATAGAATCATATTTGATGTGAAAGTGCATCAAGGCTTAAGCTAATTTACCCCAGCATATCTTTCACAATTATTTTTAACGACTTTTTGGCATGAGATTTCTCAGCTAGAGGTACCCTAATGTGAGGACACCCCATGTTAAAACCATCCCAATGAGGCACCCTCCCAGCATCCTTCTTCTTCTCTATCCCTCTAATAAAAGTCATCCTATGTCGTAACCCATTATGGGTGATTTATTTGATCAGATTCGCATTATTTCCTCAGTCCAAACCCCATGGCACTCTCCTCCCACCAGTGATTAAAGGCAGTAAATCAGGGGCAGGTCCTGTGTAGTGTTTACTTAGAGAGCCAGGCAGCTGCAAGCTGTTTGAGGCCCTTGTTTCTCTCTGTGTTTACCTCTGTTTCCATGGCAACTACACCACCATTTCCCAAATGTCTGGAACTTAGCCCTGAGCTGTTTTGGTTACGTTCGAAAGTTTTTAGCTGCTGTGTCTACCCAGAGCTTGCAGTGACTTCACCAAGCAAAGAGCCAGTGTAGTGATCTTGGATGAGTCGAGGATGGAAAGAGAGGGAAAAGTGAGAGGAGGAGGCAAGTAGGGAGGAACAAAATCAAGGGGTAGGCAGGCACTGGGTGGGGGGAGGGCGAAAAGCCAAAAGCATTACATCATTGCTGGAGCAGAGTCAAAAAGGGAAGGATATGAGTCAGTGGACTGACTGAACCTTTCTCCTTTTCTTGCTCCTCTTGGATGATATCCAAACCTCTTGTGTTTAAGTCCCTGGTGCTTGAGTTGGTGTTGGGACTGTGACTGAGACTGTAAAGCTTAATGTGTGTTCAGACTGCAGAATTTGTTGGTTTGGGCAGAGGGACTTGAGTTGAGGTATGAGCACCCTGAGAGGTCCAGAGGAGAGTTATAGTGGATTAACAGGAACAATGAATGCCTGTCAGTTCTACTCCATTGGGGAGAAACATACCAGAATAACTTTGAGAAATAGACTCAACCAAGGGAATATAAAAAGCTAAAAGTAGGGTTCAAGAAAGGAAAAAGGGGATTATGGAGGAGGGTTGGGCTGCTTGTGAAGTGTTCAGCAATATGGTACAACCTCATTACTACAGTATGTATACCTGCTCTCCTTTAAGGACCACAGCCCAGTATGTGTAATGAAACTAGAGCCTTTCAGCATTTACTTTTTGTACAAGTTTTACTCAATAACTTTTCGCTCTATCTTACCAGTTTGTTTTTCACAAAGACAACTTTCAGATATACTTTTACTTTCATGTGGTAGGGCTCCAAACAGCAAACTATTTTCACACAGAACAGAATAAGGTAATAAATAGTACAAATAAGCGACAAAAGCAAACTGAACATGTTAAATATTACATACAGTAAAGGCAAACAGTCAGAACAGAAATTGTTACTACATACATTTAACAAGAAGTGACTTTAATTATGTTTTGTTTGTCTTCTGAACTGCCTCTCCCTAACGGGGTCGTGGGGTTGGCCGGAGCCTATCCCAGCTAATTTCAGACGAGAGGCAGGGTACTCCCCGAATAGGTTGCCAGTCCCTGCAGGGCCACACACATACACAACCATCCACGCATCCTCATTCCTAGGAGCGAAGTCATAGTGGCCAATCAACCCATCATACGTCTTTGGAGGGTGGGAGGAAACCGGAGTACCTGGAAAAATGCGACACGTACATCGGGAGAACAAGCAAACCATGTATAAGTCAGGAGAAGACAAATCACTGGCATATCGTGCAAATACTGTACATAAAAAGGTATGCAGGATATTTTAGGATGCTTTTGTTAAGGTAACTTTTAGATATGATAATAATTTGCACTCAAATGACTCCGTCTTTCAATGAGAAATAAATTTGTTTTAAATGCCAAATATGTTGGATAAAAATCCAACAAACTATGTTATCAGTGATACATCATCGCCATATGAGTGTTATTTAAACTTTGGTAGAGCTTAAAAGTTGATGGAAACTATGTTGCTATAGTGCACGGCCACACTACACACCCAACGATACTTTCATGACTTTTTGCATGAGAAAATGTTTAGATTCTCAATGTTCCTCAGTTGTCACATATGGTGTTAAATAAGTGTGATAAATTGGGATTTTAGACAGGACTGACGCACAGACTTGATGGTAATAGTCCAGTGTGTGTGCACGTATGCCTGTGGACATCTAAAATGTCTGGAGCGTAAATGTGGATATTTAGGTCTAAAAAAATACAGGTATTTATTCAGGTGGGGGACTTTTGTTTGTTCTACTGCACCCCTCAATTTCGCCAGCCCCCTTGCTCTGCTCACTATTAAGAAAATACAAACAAAGATGTCAATTGATCATGTTAACTTTTTTTATTCGGCTCACCTAAATCCTTTTTCTAATTCTAACTTCTCATTGCCCAAGAAAACAGAGCTTTATTGACTAGTGAGCGGCAGGCAGCATTTATCCTGATGATACTGATAACTGGAGAAATATTGATTCTTCAGCTGCAGGTTATTAAAGAATCATGCACTGAGGGCTGTTTTTAGAATAAATAGTAACTGTATGCATATGGGTGTAAAAGCACTCTGCAGCTGTGGCAGATGTATAAATGATGTTGAATGCAAATGCAGGTGGTAAGGGTGACTGAAAAAGGATTCCTGACATTAGTTTATGCTCGATTAAGACCGAGGCTTGTGTAGATGTTATTTGTTGGTGTGGCCACGGGTGCAGATAAGTCTGTTTGTCTTTACATACTTTTGTGGTCACTAACAGAGTTTTTTTCCTGTAGACTTTCTTGCTGTGACAGTTTTCTTCATGTTCTTGTCATGTTATTCTTAAGACAAGTTTCAGTACATCTTTATCACCAACATTAATATTTAACCATAATGCTAAGAATCGAGCATCTCAAAAACGCATGGGAGACTCCCAAAATATGTCTTTTTTAAAGGGTTGCATTATTTATTATTATTATTATTATTTATTTCAAACTAAAAGTTTGAAATAAAACGTGAAGATGTACTGAGAAAAAATTGTTCGAATGGCATGACGAGGTTTCTATGCAACTTCATTTTGTAGAATTGCAATGATAAAATAGGTCTTGTGGTGTAAGTGTGAAGAATTTTTTCTCCATAAAATAGGGCATACCTTAAATGAAAGACTTTATGCCTAAATGTGGAGGAAGTACAAGAGAAATGGGGGCTATTTTAAAGTAATGAAACTCTTCAGCTCTGCACAGCATCTATTCAAACTCATCACTGAGCTTCAGATTCCAATTCAACACATGCTCTAAATAGAAGCTTGCGTGCCCGGTCCTCATACCTTGCATTTGCAGTACTGTGCACAACGATTTTATTAATTTCTTCACCTTTTGATAAATAGTCAAAGATACAGAAAGTTTTACCAGTTAATCAAGTTCCATGTTACATATCGGGATTTTTCTTTTTGAACAAATAATTATTTTTAAATATATTTACAGTCACATATACTGCACATATAGTATATATAGGTATATACGTAAACTGTTAGACATGCCACAGTATATGAATATACGTATATACTGTATATGTATATATATACTATATGTGTACATACATATATATATATATATATACGTATATATACATATAGAGAGAGAGAGAGAGAGAGACACGGAGAGAGAGAGAGAGAGAGAGAGAGAGAGAGAGAGAGAGAGAGAGCGAGCGAGCGAGAGAGTATTTGTGAGTTTGTTAAATAGAGCTGATTTACTCTTTTAACTCTAATCTTATTTTTATTCATTCCGTTCCATCATCTTCCACTTATCTGGGGCTGGGTCAAAGGGGCAACAGCCTCAGATGGGAAGCCCTGGCTTCTCTCACACCGGCTGCATTCGCAATTAACCCGGGAGGATCCTAAGACATTACCCGGCCAGCTGTTAGACATAGTCTCTCCAGTGGGTTAGGGTTCTCCCTCTAAGTCTCCTCCTGGTGGGATGTGCCCAAAACAGGCATCATAACAAGATGCCCAAACCACCCCATCTGGCTTCTCTCGTCCTGGAGGAGCAGCAGCTCTACTTTGTGCTCCTCCCGGATGTGAGAGCTCCTCACCCTATCTCTGAGTGAGAGCCCAGCCACCCTGCAGAGGATATTTTTATTCAGCTTCCTTATTTCTCTCTTTTGGCAGACAATTACTGGAGATCAATGATTATTGACTTTTTTGCAATGTATGCAGTATTTTTTTATAGTTTATATTTCTTAATAAAATACTTCCTCTAAAGTGTGACTTACTTTGTTGTGCATGTTTAAAAGCCTTTTCAAATGATCAGCTATTTTACTAAGAGCATGCAGGCAACAGCATACAGCAAGGCAACAAGCACCGGAAGCAGTTAAACAGGAATATCAGTGAGAAATTGTTTCTCTCTCTTTGCCCTACGAAGCAGTTACAGTCTGTCAGGGTGTACCCTGCCTCTTAAATGTCATACAGGGGATCTATAACTAAAGTTTATTTAAAATGAGCAAATATTGTTTCATCAGTACAACTAAATAATAGTTAAGTTGATTTTAAATGGTCAGAAATTGTGTTTACATGTTTAAACTGTTTTGATTGTTTAATCCAAAAGAAATCCAACCAGTCAAAAAAAGAAAAGCTGATGAATGTCTGAGTGTGTGAGTGAGGTCTATTTGAATTGGTTTTGACTTTGTGATTACTGGGAGTTTTAAAAAGGGATGCACACAGGTGCCCCAGAAATGAAAGTTTTGAAAAATGCCTTCTAATAATTGTCGAGTGGCACAACAAAGTCATTGCAAATCTAATGCAGGTTTTTCCAACAAACCAACTGAAGTATTAGATGAGCAACACACATTTGAACTTTTGGAACCAGAAGATCCACATAAGTGTGTATAGTCTATTTTATGTTATTTTTATCAACTGCTTTAGGCTGACATCATTAACATCACTAGAATATTTACTGTTTAACACTCCATGTGTGCTCTCTGTGTCCTCTAAGGCCGGTCCCTGGCTCTCTGTCTTCACTATTGCACCTACGAAACAGACAGAGACAGCCTCTGCCTGCCTCCATGCCTGGAACCCTGCCAGACCCAACCATGCCTGGCTCCTCTGCTGTGCTGATGCCTGTGAGTACAACAGATTACAGAGTATGTCACTTGTGGATGCATGCAGAACCAAAATGACTTTCTTATGATGACAGTCCACTGTTCATCCTGACTGCAGATCATCTGCGTAGGTTTGCTGTTATGGATGTTTTCTGTCATTATTAAAATGAGTTACTGCAGTATCCTGAGAAAATCATCTCCTGCAGGATAAACTCATTGTCCCTTTTGGTGTGGGATATAAAACTTTATTGTAATTAAACCAGAAACATTAAATAAATACATGTTATGTAAGAGGAAAGTAGAACAACGCTGTAAGATTGTCACATCATGACTCTAATTACATGACTTACATTCTCATTGAAACATAAAACAGCTCAAGTTTATGGTATGGAAAAAATCCCTTCCATGTTTATTAAATTAAGAACTAGGCGATTTGGGGGAAGATTGACGGTTCAGGAAAGGGGTGCAGGTATGGGTAATATTTTTACACAAAACATACTTACTGCAATTAAGGTTGTATGTCAAGTTTTAGACCCCAGTCTCAATAGGCTTTGGGGGAAGAAGGAAAGTCAGGCAATAGGGCGAGGGGGCATTCCTCATAGGGACCCCCACACCGGCCAGAGTTCAGCAGCTGGGAGGCCACAGCAGCTCTCTCATACTCTTAGGCACACATACACACACACAAACACACACACATACAGACATGCATCCAGCCACTCAAACAAAGGTTTCTTCTTTCCTGCTTACATTGCATGGTGAGTGCTACTCACATTATCACACTGCACTGCTGACCTCTCACCCCTGTCAGCCTAGCCAGCTGATTTCCTCACATTCAGGTTTCAGCTGTGATACTTGACCACTCTGACCGTGGCCAGTCAAAGGCAGGTTGCACACACTTCTATTAGTGCAATTTTACAGTATATGCAAAATTTTACTAATCAAAATACGATGTGTAAGTCTAACAGAAATACTACAACATCTCAAACATATACAGCCTGTTCGCACCGGCTTCCTGTGTTAAGTCCCTCCATTCTGGCTTCCTGTTTTGGGTCAGCTCCAGTTATCATCACACAGAGCAGCTAGTCATGTGAAATCAGTCTCCAATGTTCTCTCATCTCACCCACCAAAGTTAAGAGGGATAGATGTCCCACACTCATAATGGTAATGATATAATTGTGAAAACAGTGACGACATGTCATAGAAACCAGAAAGTTTACTTTAAGTGAGGTTAAAAAAAACACCTGAGAGATATGAAGGTGTCTTAAAAATCTAAAAATAAAGTGTCAGTTCTTGCACATCTAATCGCTTCTATATTGTCATTTTCAGATGGAAAGACAAATGTCCATGGGTTCGAACATGATGGGCATGCAAAGTCCTGCCCACAGCAACTCCTGCTCTTCCACTCACATTCCCTCCATGCACTCAGAAGCAAAGTTGGTGAGTCTGTGCACATTTTTTATGGATGCATACAAGTTTATGCACACACACATGCACAAGTGTGCACAGGCAAATGTTGCAACCTTCTTTTCCATTGGGCTGATCCAGCAAAGCTGCGCTCTTAGACCTGTGTGGATTTCATCATTTGGTTTGCAATCAAAGCTGTGTCTGAACCTGCAAGTGCAGCACTGGAGACTTTGGTTAGAATAATGGTTCCTTTATGTGGTTGTGGCTCGGCTGCCTACCAAATGCCTGATGTATATCTTAATGTACAGAACGTGTTCTGTAGGTCCTGAAACTTGTTAGCACTAGTTAAACACAGCAGGGAAAAAATCAAATGACCTCATCCTCTACAAAGCAGCCAGTTATAGCAGTGGGAATAAAATGTGGCTAAAGCAGAACAAAAATTGTAAGTAGATGGATTTTTGAAGCTAAAGCAGCATATTGGCAGACTGGCAGTGGAAAAAACTCAAGAAAAAGTCCTTCACTCCATACTTGTTTTGGCTTGATACTAAAATAAACAGCAACCCAAATTGCGAGACGGATAGGATGCATCTAAATAACAAAAAAAGTCTTATTTGTTATATTCCAGGTGACAGGGATGGATTTATACTGTAGCAACATAACCAAGCACAAACTTTTATCTCCAAAACAACTAAACAAATACTCTTAACTTTTAGCAAATAAATCACAAGCCCTAATGAAAAGCTTTGGCTGCTCTTTGAAGGGGCTCGTAGATAGCAGAGTTTTCTGAAAATAACTGTCTTCTAGAGAAAGAGGAGGTAGCAGAGGTCATTTGAAGAGTTATTGCTCTGATAGAGGAGAGCGGGAGCACTCTCAGGGCATTTAATTCTCTCTCTTCCTCCTGCTCTCTCAAGATTGATTGTCTTTGTAGTCTTTTGAATCTCCTCAACTGTTCCTATGGTAACACACTAGGGTAACACAATATTAGTGTATTAGGCTTATCTCTCCTCTGGCCGTCATCCAGACACATCTTACTCCTTTTTTCCCTCCTCCTATCTGTGTAATTGAATTGTAAATGCTCTGTTGGCTCTCCCATAAACATATGCACTCACTAAATGGCTGCAGGCCCTCTAACCATACAACTTTCTGGTTAGTTGGTCATTGTGACACGTAGCGCAGCAACAAAATGTGGATCAATTGAGATTCTTCTCCCTGATGTCTGAACGCAACTGATGGAATTCCACGATTGTGGACTGAAAGTGAGAGACTAATTGTGTTATCAGAGTGTGATCTCCAGCGTGGGTTTCATAAGCATAGACGGGGTCTCTAATGTCGGTAATATCCTCGCCCAAGCCAGTTCGATAAATACGGCCTCGCTATCGGATAACTGGGCCATGATCAGGCCCATGTGTCCCCTGCGACGTTCTCAATCCGGCTCTAATCGCATTACCCCGGCCATGTTGACTTTCCACCAATGGGAAATCTCTGCACTGTAACCCCACACCTCAGAGAAGCGGACCTGGATGCACTCTCTCTGTTCCACGTTTATATTGCAAAAGCAGTGAAAGGGATTGAGCAGGACTTTGATAGACATGAAGGAAACAGATAGACGGACAGAATAAGCTGGAGAGTTGAAAGGTGAGAGACAGTATTGATATTCAGAGAGCCCAAACATTGCATGAACATTGAATTTAAAGATATATGTGTGTAAAATTAAATGTAGCCATGGTTTCTTTTGCCATTTTGTCCCAATATGATTTGTACATACTGTACATATCAGTGTGCAGCTGATTGTTTTATATGTTGTTGTAACAGGAGGAATCGCTTTCAGAGTAACCCCCCTTCTGTCAGAGAAAGAGCCTGGACTAATGAAGGCTAATTGATTTTGTGGTGGGCCAGAGCAGTATGGAGGCCTGTCTCTGGTGTAAATAGTTAATGAGCCAAAGGACTACTTTGGCCCCTGGGGGACTCATATCTCACTCTAAGCTCACTGTTTGTGCTCTACGGACCAAAGACTGTATCTGCATCACCCCATTTCTTTGTTGTCCAGATTTCTCCCTTAAGTGCCTTAATTTGAGCAGTACAACACAGCCTGATGGTGAAGCGATTGACACACATGCTCTTTCTTAATGCTCTGGGTCTGTTGCTTGAGGTTGTTGTTGAGATGGGAATGTTTTATTAGTCTTACTTAGAGTGCTTTTTCTTTGCTTCTTCTTGTGAGCGACAGGGTGCTTATGGTGCCGGGTGTGGTTGAGTTTTGCTGTGTTGTGGTTTGGGGATTTGAATGGTGCGTGTTGTGTGCTGGAGTATGTGGGATGACCCTCACAGCGTGGAGGAAATACAGCAGAGACAAGGCCAAGTTCCACAGCACGCTCTCCAAAGCATTACGTCACCACTTAAAGCCAGTTCTCCACAGGTCCTTGCAACGACTCACACACCAACACACACATTTGCCTTGTCTGGGTTTGTGTTGTTGTCTTTTTTATGGTGTGTACATAAAGAGACCCGCAAACCCTCATAGCCTGAAAAAAGATAACCAAGTAATTACAAAGAAGTAACAAGATAAAAAGCCCAGCCTGTCTCCTTAAACATACTAACTTTTTAAAAATATGGAAACTTTTTGCTTTTTTATGCACAATCCTTCTCTCATGGTTGATATCTCTTTCAATGTGATGAAAGACATTTTCTATCGTCTGAAACAGGGAAAGACCAAACAAGTCTTATCACGTTTCTTTAAAAAAAACATCTGTGAATGCCAAGTATGGCAGATGACTCAGCTCGTGCTGGTAACTGGAAGATTTCAGCATTGTTTTCCACTTTCTTTTGAATCAGCTGAGTGATTTTTCAAACAACCAGCCTGCTTTCTAATTTCAGATTGAGCCTTGAAACTGCTCGGTTCTGGTGTTTGAAAATGTGTTATTTATTATCTCTCAATTATCTATTGTTTACATTGTTACTAAGGACAATAAATTTGTCACTAAGCATCAGGCTAGGTGCTGAGATTTTTATGTGGTAAACAATACTATATGTTCCTTCGCTGCAGCTCTCTTGGCGATGGAGTTGGCACTGAATTAGAGGATGACATAATTCCTGGCATGCCCTAAATATGCTCCTTTTTGCTTGCAGAAGGAAAAATTGTGCTTCTCTTAAAGAAACAGCACACTCATATCACAGCAATTTCTCAAGTGATTTGAGTTTTATTTACGTATGTACTTTGGTATTGTAATGTTTCAATATCAAGATTGTCACATTTTGATTACATGATTATTATATATGAGCACTTTTTACACAAAAAGTAGAATAATCTGATTTACTAAAAAGACATTTTAAAACACAGTAAGTCCGCACCCAAATATAAAACTTAACAATAAGAAAAAATGTGCATGATCATATTTCTTCTCTCTCTTTTTCTTGTTGAACTTCATGTAGATTTGAAGTTGAGTTATACTTCAGTAAACACATGTCACTTAACATCAAGAAAGTAAAACTTATGAAGCAGCCACATCTTAGTAACCATTTCATTTATGACGTTGGTTTGGTGGGATGTAACACTTTTCTGGTTCAAATTAATTTTTTTCTTTTTATAGCTAAGAAGCACCATTGGCTAGATTGTTGTTGACATGGGCAAACAATGGCAAGCTAACTTCAGGTTTTGTAAGCAACATCTGTATGAATGGTGGCATTGTGACGGTATGATGTCACTGAGTAGAAACGGTGAGCTAAGAGTACAGCTGAATCTGCAGCCTGCTTCACCAAGCTTGTTATATTCACTGTATATGTACATTATGCATGTATGTACGTACATTGTGTGTGAAAGTAGCTCCTTCACTAAGCACTGGCACACTCTCTGGTACTCATTGTCCTTGGAGTCTGAACACATTTGTGAACAAAGTGGGCTAAAGCAAACTATTAAGTCAGTTTGCACATGGCTTTGATACCGATCTGTTCTGCATATTTGTGGTTGGCTAAGTATACATTGCTGAGAATGTGCAGTCAAACAGAACACAAGACACTTAAGGTTTTCTTCTATTTTCACCGAGGTTAGTGGTTTCAGCAGAGCCGAGTTGCCTGATCAATGTGTCTGTCAGTTTATCACTGCTGGATATTAACCAGAAAGGGGCCTCATCCTCCCTATTTCTGTCTAAAACCCAAAGAGTCTGTCTATATTTAATCAAAATAATACTATAAGTGTTGTCGGAAATGGTCCTGCCATGGGATGTCTGAAAAGATTTAAACTAATGATGTTAGATGGATTGATAAACTGGGTTTTTAAATTTTTAACTCAGAATGTATATATTGAAACATTCTTTGGCAAAATTCTAAATCTCATGCTGTTCTTTCCACGTGCTCTACCCTTACAATTTGTCTTAAATAACTATTTTAAAAAAGGATAATCTTTGTGTGTTTTTATTTGTAAGATTTTATAAGTTTAAGAAATTGAAGGCTTTTTTTTTTACCCCCCGTTAATACGTTTTTCTAAATATTCACTTCGTTTTCACCTGACACATCATTGATAGAAATAGACTTTTTATGACTTATTCAAAAGAAATTATTTGACAATGACAAATGCTTTGAATACTCTAATAGGCGTTTTTATTTCTCAAAATTTTCTTTGTAAAACATTGAAATGGGTGCAAATTTTATCTCGTCCAAATCAGAGTTATAAAAAAACCCTTAATCTACATCTTAAACAAGTTTTTTTGTGTGTTTATTATCTTTATGGATGTGGTTTTGTGTTTGTCCTATTATCTATGTGTGTATGCTCTTGCTTGTGTGTGAGTTGGGTCAGCAGGCAAGTGTGGCAGAAAGTATCAAATCTGTTTGTCTTTAGATGACTGTGTGTTGTTTTAAGAGGGCAGATGGGAGGAGTATGTGAAGAAGAATTTGTCATGGTTCGGAGCCCATGAATACGATGGAACTCCAGTTGAGCCAAACTTGAGTAAACCAGTTGGCATTAACCCACGGCCCAGACTGGACTGGACTGGACACTACCACCCCCCTTAGTGTATGAGTAATTGACAAAATACTCAAATGACTCCAAAAAATATATTTTTTTTAGTAATTGAAAGGTTGATTTTTTTTAAAAAAAAAAAAAGCTCTTGCCCAATCAGAAACCTAGTCGAAAAAAGTTTAGTCTGTTTTTGGCAGCATATCAGGCAAACAAGTTACACTAACAAGTTTGAAATATTTATGTGCCTGAATGGCAAATGAATTTCTTCTTTTCTTATGATGAAAACCGAAAAAGGCATCTTTTATGTGGGTGTTATGTTCAAACGTAATCCAAAAGGTAATAAAAATAATTTGATGTTTGGGAAGCAGCTTTTATTAACACAGAAAATTGCTTGAATGAAAACACAAGAAACAACGAGGAGGAATAGTTGTTCTAATCTCCACACAGCAGCAGCCGTTGCACAAACCTTAAAAAGTTCATAGGTTAAGCGCCCTTGAATTGATTCACATTCGAGTTCCAAGTTGTATTTTATACATTTGTCATATCACAACTTCACAGTGTTACCATTGAGCATTTCACTAATGCTCTGTCTGTATTTGTCAGTGTGGGGCATTCTCTGTGTTCAGCATTGTGACAGCGGGTGTAGTGATAATCATGTAGGCTGTACTGGGGCAGGGCTTTTACATGAGAGGGAACATTGGGGATATGCAGACTGGAGTCAGAGGCCCATCCATTAACTTGACAGGGTGCAGAAGCTGCCAAGAGTATGAGCGCATGCTTTGGAGCATGCTCCTTAGTGGGTGTGTATTTCACTGCGCCCATATTGCCTCGGTTCCTCCAAACACCACCAGAGCATCTGGCCCTGGTAGAACAGCCTGTCTATGTCCACCTCCCTTGTCTGGGTCTGAAACCACAGGAAAGCTCTGTTCTTATGCGTCCTGATTATCGCGGCGTAGAACCTAAGCAAGGAGAGAGAGCGACATTACAGGCTAGCGCTCCCATCAGACTGTCTGCCTCACTGTTCCCCGAGGAAATCAGTTTAACAGTCCCCAGCTCTTGGCAAGCAGAGGGAGAGGGGGTAGAGGAACAGGGAAGATGTGTGTATGGGAGAAAAAAGAAATGGGGAGGGGGTTACTGCCTTTCTGGGCGAGAGGGAAATCTAATAAAATTGAACTAATGGGGGTGTGGAGTTTTAGGGGACAGAGAGTGGGTTTTGCAGGCAGGCACTCATGGATAATGGTGGTAGAGGTGAGGAGGATGGAAGAGGATCCTCTGGGTGTCTGGCACAGCAGCAGAGTCAAGCTTATGCTTTCAACTGCAGCTGGTGGACCCATGGTGTGCTAAGAATTGGAATTAGAAGGTCTGGGCACACATAAATTCAGCCCGCAAACATACAGTGATGAAATATACAATCAGTGCTGCCGAGCACTTCAACGACGTTTCGGTCTTGTTGTAAAATTTAAAAAATGTGACCGACAGAAGTTTTAATTTTTTCTACAGTCTTTTTTATGAGAATAGAAAGGTCTGTATTTAAAACTTTGATCTTTTTGCCGTTAAACTATGACTCCACAGACTGGTTAAATCTTTCTAACCAGCTATAAGGCGCCAGAGGGCCACAGGTCCCCTGATAGCGGACTGCTCCACTTTTAAGGGGAATAAAAGTGCTCACCTTGACCTCGGTGAATTTGATTTACCCATCCTAAGCCAGGCGGGTTCTCCTCCCTTTGTACCTGCTCTATGCTCTTGCTTTCTCCTCTCAGGGTTAATAGATATGAAGTCATCTGGCAAGGAGAAACCTGAGTGTGTTCTCAGGATGTGCCCGGAGCACTCAAAGCGACATCACTCACATCCCGCAGTGTCACAAAGAAAGCAGTGATTAATAAATATCATTAATGGAAGATCACCTGGTATCACTGAAACCACATAAATGAGAGAAGCCTAAAAAAAGGAGTGGGAGTGGAGAGGTCAGAGGGCAAAGGTCTGAAAGAAGATAGCTTTCCTCTGGGCCAAAGATGGCTGAATCAGGGATGGATGATTTACCAGTAAAAAAAAAATCAATACCGACACTACTTTTAGGACACTCTCAGAATGCTTGAAATGTCATATCGAATCCACATATTCAGGTTACTTCTTGATAGAATTACAGCGGGAGAAACCAAACTATTCTTTATGGGGTCATGAGAAAAATGATATACTTAGCTTTTATTTTCCAACGACGACGGGGCAGATAGGACAGGCAGTGTGCCATCCCATCTGTGCAGCCACAGGCTAACACCTGCACTAATTTAATGACTGTTTTCTGTAGCAGCGCTGTGGGTGCAGGAAAAATGTGCATACAAGTGAGTGTCTGTTATCACAGCAAAATGCACATTGTGGTTAAGTTCTAGTACTCAGCATAATCTGGAGACATACAGCCATGTGTTACAGAGTCATTAGGGAGCTGATGAAGGTGTTTGAGAGTCACAGCCTGCTCATCATCACTCTGCTGACGTCCTGTAGTTGCGTCACTAGCAAGGGACACAAAAACTTAAATTTTGGCTGATTGGAGTTTAACTGAGATCTGTCTGAACTCAGAATGGGACTGACACAAACAATGGTGCAGAGTTAGCCTGAGGAACAGACTGGTAGCACGGTAAGGATGTTTTCTTTTAATAAAAAGTGAGCAGTGGTTTTTCTTTATACTATTATTTTTATTTATTATTTATTTATTTATTTCGGTCACAGTGCAACCTCATATCAATGAAATAAAGAAAACAACCATATTCCAGCAAAGGAATTAAAAAGTTGAAGTGATATCACTAGTACTTCTATTGGTATGTGATGTTTTCTCACCACGAGATTTATAAGAATCGATAACGGGTTTTTGGAGATTAATTTAGCTGCACTCATTAGGTACAACTAGGTATCTCAAGATGAGTTTAGGCCAGAAGTGGGCTAACTTTTTTAACTCATGAGCCACAAGTTGTACTAAAGTGTGACTTAAGGACTAGACCAGGACAAAATGAATAGTGTTTTTGTAAACATCTTGATGGAGTAAATAGATGGTATAAAAAAACAAGCTTTAATTTTGATGCATAGTTTAAAATGTTCTCATTTCATTTTCCCTTTCTTAGTTTTACTCATCTTTACTAAAGCACTGTGTGGAGATAAACTGATTGCCTGGAAAGTAGACTGGCCAGTGTACGAGTGAAAAGTCTGTCACCTTTCAGTCTTCATTTCAAGGCCAGGGCTCACCTTCAGCAAAATAGGAACAAATCTCAGTCTTGTTGTATTCATTAAGAAAACCTGCACTATGCAGAACGACATTTGCAAATAGCATGTGACAGAAGTAAACAGTTTTCATTGGTTAACTCTGTCTGTTTTGGATTGAAATGTCCTTGAATGGTGTGGTGACCATGACCAGACTGATATTTCTCTGTTTCACAATAACAAAAATATATAATTCTGGATTTCCGGTAAGTAACTGTAATTGCTAAATGATCTTCAGTGGCTTTTCCTGCCTGTATACAATCCTTTATGGCTATGAAGACAAATTTTTTGTGATTCAGGACCATATACAGTAAATAAAATACCGTAAGTTAGAATCTAACATAAAATGTAAATGTGTTTAAATATTGTTACAGTAATTTGCAAAAATTACTTTCTGACTGTTAAAATCCAAATGTACTTTTGATGCTGGTAGAACCAGCTCAGCGAGCCCAATCTTTGAACACCACACAAAGGCACATCAACAGTCAAGTCATCTATTGGGACATGCCGAATTTGTAGATTTTTGTTTTTATGAAAGATTTTTGTATATTGTCTGTTCCTGTTTAAAATCTTAATGGGCCACACAAGACTGTACTTTGCCACACATGAGTTTGGTTTTATATATTAAAAATCTATGGCCACATTTGTGTTCATACTGTAGATTTATATATTCTCATTTGATTCCAATCATCCAATCCCTACAAATAACATTCACTTTCTTGTTTGTATTGCTTTGTTAGTAGCATCTCCACTTGAGTTGTGGTATTCCTCTCCTTTGCTCTCTGACCAACCTTTGTGATTTGACACCTTCTGGCCTCTTCAGATTCAGGCTAATTCAATTAATAAGCAGACAAGCTGAACCGCCAGCTGGAAACTTGCCTGAGACACTGACAAATGAGCAATCTATGACTTGGGCTGATTGGGTGAGAAAGAGAGACCGGAATCCATCTAATCTTTCCCACCTCTGGTCTCTCTCTCTCTTATTGCTCCCTCCTCCTTCTCTGTCCTTCAGCCCTAGCTCCTGTTCAGCAGGGAGATCCACTTGCACCAAATGAGCCTCTTACTTACTACATTCAGGTATGCTTGTCAAGACGACAAAAGCAGAGAGCATGCATGGAGAGGCAGTCTCAACTTTATGTACGTTCAGGTGATTGCCTGTTCTGTGAGTGGCAGGAGCCTTTCAAACCCTGATTGGTTTTCTCTTTCACAAGAGGGGTGGGCCTCACCTCTGCTCCACACTGACAAGCTAATAGCTGAAGGCAAGGTGTTCAGTAGGAGCTGCCGGCCTTAGATTTCATCAGAGAGGATGTCCTTGTCATCACAGGCGACGATATGATTGATCTGTAAGCTTTTTAAAACCATAATTTATTTTACCTTCATTACATACAAATAACATCTAATCTCCGATCTATTCTGTTCAAATGTTTTTAAAGGTGATCATTTTAACTGAATTGAATGTATTTTTTTAATCCCAAAGAAAAATTTGAAGAAATTTAAGCTAAACTTTATGGATTAAATATAACGATTAGTTTATCACTTTAAATGGTTAGTTTCTGTCTGACGGCAATGATGTGGGCCGTTGTGGGGTTGACGGCACCTGCTGCGTGTTACCATGTAGAAATAATGTCATAAAAAGGATTTATATATATATATAAATAGAAAAATAGATTTTTATCTAACTCTAAAGATTACTCTGCGATTGTGTGTATGTGACATCTTTATAGAGCAAGCAAAGAACTTTTTTAAGACATACATATGCTTTGGAAATGTATTTGTCAGAATGTGTGACATCTTTTGGTATGACAAACAGAAACTGTACTCAACTGAAACAGGCTTGACGAGATTATTATTCTCTAGTACCAGTTTTATCTGCTGCACATGGTGTCTTTCGCTCCTCATGTAGGGTTAAGTGATACCAACAAAACCTCTTGTAACTATTTATAGAGACACACATTAATAAACACCATACATACATGTCTGATGCTGTATTGTTTTTCTTACTAGATGGATTTATCTGAATGTGTTTATGAGTGAAGAGTGGAGGGCTGATGTTGCGCTCTGGTCTTGTCCCAGCATCATGAGTTGAACCAGCTGGATGCCATTCCCAATGGGAATCATGAATGTGAAAGTTGTTTAAAGATATGGAGCCTGTGACTGAGCGTGGACTTACTTACAGCAGCTGGGAGGAGGGGGAAGGGAACAGAAAGAGAAAATGAAGCACTGGGAAAGAGAATATAAAACTTTGTGGAATCCACAACAGGATCCTTGAAGTAAAAAGCAGCTCACATTTTTTCATTTAAGTAAAAGGGCCAAACTATCCTATATTAATTTACAAATAGAAGCAGTCACATGAAACTAAGTTTAACTGTCTGTTTTTTAAATAATTTAAGTGTAAGTGAGTCATATTTTTTTAGTGATGTCTCAGTTTGTGCTCTTGTGGTTGCTTTTATGTGGCCAGAAAAGCAGCCTTGAGGGGAGGTTAGGTATATTTGGTGAACACGAGGAAAACAAGTATGCCCTTAGTGGGTCTCCCCCTGGTCTTTTTCATAAGCTTCTCAGAGATGCCGTCATACTTTGGCTGAAGCAAAGACAATAGTTAAAACAGCAGACCTGCTAGCAGGACCAGCAGCCCAATGATCACCAGCTAGATAACATAACAAATATCTTGTCTAGCAGTCTCATATATCAAAGAAAGAAATCGGCTATTAAGCCTATGAAGAGGAGGGACTGGTTTGATGGCAATTGTGAAGGTGAACAGCAAGAATGACAAGGCTGAAGGAGACACAGAGGACAGCCTAAGTGGTTTTGATTTGTTCTCCTGACATAAATTTATGCAGTCGTTTGTCTTGTCACTGCCAACGTCTAATCCTGGTTGCTAACTTTTTATTAGCACGTTGCAAAAGGCCAACATCTACAACACATTCTTAGAAATATATCTTGTGTTTTGTGTTTGTTTCATATAAGCAGAGGCTGAAGGCCGCACTCTCACACCACCCTGGTGCCATCCCCAACGGCAATATGAACTCCATGGGCCATATGATAGAGATGATGTCATCACGGCAGGAGCAAGGAGGCCATCATCATATGCACCCACACCAGCACCTGCAAGCTCCACCGCATGCCTACCAGCACCACGGACACCACCACCATGGACAGGGTACTCACCATCATCCGCAAGGACACAATCCCCATCACAATTCCCACAATCCCCACATCCATCCCGGACATCCACACCAGACCTCACCGCACCCGCCAATGCACTCCGCGTCCCAGGTGAGTGAAGCATGAACCCTGGAAGTTTCAAGGCAAGACATAAAACTGCATCTAAAAACAACAAAGTAATCAATGATCCATAATATTAGGAACAACTTAAAAATATTGTGGTGATGACCAAGATGAACACGGCCATTTTTGCAAACTTCACTAATTTCCCATCAAATATATCAAAATTCTTTAAAGACAGAATGGAGGATCTTTAGCACTGATAACCTAGAAACTATTTGTGAATACATGGCATGCATTAAGACCCACCTTGGTCTTCCCTAGCTTTTCTAGGTTTGTGTCTTTAATAAAAGTATTGACTCTGGGCCAATGTTTTTTTTCACCAAACAAAAGTGGTTGGTTGAGGTTTTCAATATCCCACACAGTCTGTAGTTTATTTATAGAAATAAATATTTTTCACCTATCCACGAGCCTGAGATCATAACCAATGACGTTAGATTTACGAAATATTGCAAAAAATACATTTACATATAAAACTCTACAATATCAACTTTCATGGAAGTGTAGACAGAACCTAGTTCAGAAGAAATTTATAAATACTACCGTAGTTCCTATGGCTCCTTCAGCTAATACTAATTTTTTCACCAGACTCTATGTGGCATCATGATGGCTCTTTATAGTGTAAATTTCTGTTGATGGGCAGTCTGAGTGTAAGCAATGTACTTCACTGTACGTTCCAGATGTGCCATTAAGGCACTAAAACAACATTTGGTGCATGCACAGCCACCAATAAAGCAGCATGTAAATTTCTCTGGTTCTCATAAAAATGGTAATGATCTGAAGACTGAAAATGCTCGACTGCCAAGTTTGTGTCAAGATCTGTCAGTGCACGTACGGTTTTCAGAAACAAGCCGTTTGACTATGTCTGGTGTTATTAGTATGAGTGGAAGTGGGCGTTGGAAAACTGCCTTCTGACACCTCTTTAACAAGGTGGGCAGCCTTGTGAATCAGCCCAGCCACTCATTCACTCCCAACGCTATTCATGTACGAGCAGATGTTGTTTTTGGGGAGGTTGCCAGCCTTTAAATTGCTGGAGAAGATAATGTATGGATGCCTGTTTACAGGGGCAGTAGGGTGGTGCCAGCCGCCAGGTGACGGCTGTTTTCCAAATGTAGGATTGCAAAGTTGAATGCTCTCAGATAGACACTGTCTGTTTTAACATCCCAGAAATACTAATCCTGTGTGCCACATTTCAGATGTCACCTGCAACACAGCAGATGCAGCCCACGCAGACGCTGCAGTCCCCACCACCCAGTGGGGGAAGACGTAGGCGAGTAGTAGATGAGGATCCAGATGAACGGCGGCGAAAGTTTTTGGAACGAAACAGAGCGGCAGCCACAAGATGCAGACAGAAGAGAAAAGTGTGGGTGATGTCATTGGAGAAGAAAGCAGAGGAGCTCACTCAAACCAATATGCAGCTCCAGGTACACCCAGCTCTCAGAGCTTTGAAAATGATTGGAAATAGGCAATGAGCTGCTACTGTTAGGATTTGAATTTGACTATTAATAAATGGTTGCTACGACACATGTTGCATTTTATTTCAACATCTTTGGAAATCATTTTCCAATTTGTTTTTTCTTCCAGAATGAAGTAACTATGTTAAAGAACGAGGTGACCCAACTCAAGCAGCTTCTGCTCACACACAAGGACTGCCCCATCACCACTATGCAGAAAGAGTCCCAAGGTTACCTCAGTGAGTAACTCAAACATAAACAAAGACACATACACACACACTTACACACTTAACACACCATCACTGGTTTAGCCAGCAGACGTGAGTCTGGTGGACACATAGTGACTGCCAAGACTTCTCACTCTGATGTGCTGGTATCCCGCTCCCACGCTCACCACAAGGCTCTTCCTTTCACATCTGGGTGTTGCACGGACTGGTAGCCAGCCCGGACTGGGAGTTGGTCGTCTGCATCTCCTGAGAGATTCATTTTTCCCTCTTACCATCACAGAGGCAACTCAGACTCAACGTGAGAAAGCATCACAGTCTGCACTCTGGCAAAAACTTTGCCCACGATCTCAGGGATGTTTTGGATGCTAAATTTCTCATGACATCACAGCCCCTCTCTTTGATATGGATTGGAGTGACATTTTCATGTAATTAGGATAAGGCACCTCCCTGCGTGGCTTTAATGCAGAAAAATAAAGCTCACATCCCTGGTGGCTGAATGGTTCTTTCATACAGGAGAAACCAACTCCCAGACTGGGCTGGAAGAACTTTTTTTGATGCAACTAGTCTGTGTACAGATGCCACCTTCAATGTGTCCACATTCATCATGCATGTTTATGAAGTTGAGTGATTCAGTTGTCTGTGTTTGTGTTGCTCATTTATTTTTTGTTTTTGCAATGTTTCATGTGAATATAGTGTTAAATAATTCTTTATTTTAATAAAACATGTTTTCTACTCCAACATGTGGTTTGTGCTCATTCTGAATTCCCATCTGTGTGTTTTATTATCTTTGTGCGATAGTTTAAAATTATACATTGTTCTATCCTCTATGAACACTCTACTATTTCCTCAGGTCCAGAGAGCAGTCCAGCAGGCAGTCCTGCTCCAGCATGCTCCCAGCAGCAGGTCATTCAGCACAACACCATCACCACCTCTACCACAGCTGTGGGGGGCAGCACTGTGCACGGGCAGAACAACCATTGCACAGACATTAACCCCATCCACTGAGGGACAAAAGCTGCAGCTCCAAACCCCTCCTTCTCCACCCAGTACCCCAGCTTTTTAAAGGTTACCAGCTGCACATGCTGCCCCTCTCCACGGAGAAAAACCATAAAGGCCTGTGAGGCTTTCTCTTTTTAAACTAGCTACAGTATATTTTCTTAAAGCAACCATATAAATGTGTAAATGTTCTCATTGTGTTCATTCTTGTTTTGTTTGTTTTTTTACTTTGTGCTTTTTTATGCTTAGCTTAATGTTTGTAATTTTCTCAGCCGTGTGATGGTACAACTTTGATCCCACATAGCCTGAGAGGAAAGAGACTTTCATCTCTATAAACATGTCTTACATCTCTATATGCCTAATGGACTGAAAAGTGAGTGAAATCATAATCCATGTCACATCTGGACAGTGTGTTCAGCATTAGTAACACGTCGGAGGGTATGCTTGCAAGTGTAACGCTTCTTATCTTTCTTATATGACTGTTAACATTCTTCCATTGTTGTTGAACAGCTTTATGACGTAGCATGACCACCAGAACAAACAGAAGCAATAGATTTCGGTATTGAACGTTTCTACTCTTTACCTACATTAATCAAACTTACAGAAGACACGTAACGCTGTTTCAGCTCTCAGAACTTTACACTGTGATACCGGCGAGGCAGCTCAGGGGTCCAGACCAACTCCTTCGCTTTGCAGGACCAATTGAAGCTTTAAACCTTAATGTCTCCTTTTCTGGATGTGTAATTGGATTTATTTGTTTTGATTCATACTTGATGATATTTTGCATGTGAATACTGAAAAGTTTGACTCATTTTTTACTGTCGGTTCATGCTGAACAAAGTTCAGTTTTTGTTCCAAGACAGAAAAAAGAAAAAAGTGTGTGAGAAAGTAGCAAGTACGCAACTTTTGTTTGCTCTTGTATTTCCATTAGGGGAACTGGCATCTTTGAAGTGATCAATCTCTGCATGCTTTAAGGTGTCACAATGTGCCTGAATCTTTTATTTCCCCTTTAAGTTGTTAGCTGTCTTTACCAAAATAATTATTTATCCTAAAAAGATTAATTTTTTTTAACTTTTTAGTTTTGTCTTGAGAAGCTATGTGTATGCTTGACCCTCTCTGTAACCTTATCCGCCTTGAAACCTTATACCTTCTCATGTTGACCATATATCCTCTTTTCCCCTTCCTCCTTTGACCAGGAATGTCAGATCATGAGCATGAAGACCATAATGCACTGTGTTTAAACGTAGGATAAGTGAAATACATTCCACTGACAGGTGGAGTGATCACAGAGCTGTCTATGCACTTTGTCCTCTGTCATGCCAGGGGTTGGAATAGCCATATTAAGGTCAGAGTAATTCTCAGTGATCCCCTTCTTAACACACCAGCGATAAACTTAACTTTGTTTGGCTTTATGGAGAGACTGTTCCTGGTTTGCTTCATATGGGATCTAAAGATCTTGCTTTTTATTGTCTTTTTGTGTCAAAAATTGAATGTTTCTGTTCTTAATTAGAGCAGAATTTCAAAGCCTCAGTGAAGACTTTGCTCTTTTTTATTCTATTTTTACTGTCAGAAATAAGGATGCTTTCTTTAATTATACTTTTTTTCAGGGGAGCGGTGCGATGTAGTTAGTGTGTACTTTCTTAAGACTGAATCCTGCCTTTGCAGCTCAGTATGTGTGATGAGTCAGAGAAATTTTCTTGAAAAGGGCTTTGTTCTTGCAATCCTCTGGACTAAAGCTTTGCCTTGTATTTCGATTTCAAACTTTTGATTTTGAACTTTTTTAGATAAAAAAAAAAAAAAAATTATCCCAAATAACTTTTTTCTTGTGAAAACATGCTGATGACCTCAAAATTATTTGAACCAGAATAATTAGAGGGACCTAAAAGTGTTTGTTTTTCTCTACAATAAAAGCCAGTTTCGAAAAATGATATCAAAAAAGCAAACTGAATAAAAACCTTTACTGTTACTACCTTGGCAAACAAAGATCAGATGAAAAAGTGTGTGTGTCTGAGGAGAGTCACAGAGGCAGTGGTTCTTATATTTTAATGTTGTTATTGTATTATTTTAAATAAAAAGTATAAATATTGTACATATCATTAATTTCTATAATCTTGTACATGTATTGCAACCACCTCTCTTTTTGAAAGAAGGATATAAGTGTGGTATGCTTGTAAATAATGTTTCATAGCACTTGTTGCCTTTTGTCATATACCGAGGCTCATTCCAGCGCTTAAATCCAATGTTGATATATAATGATTATTTCATCCTTGCCTGCATAACTGTACATTTTTTTGTTCAGTGTGTCTGTCATCATTTTATTTTACATTTGTACAGACGTTAAAGTATCTTTGCAGTTACATTATGGTATTGAAATAAAGCACTTGTTTCTTTAACATATAACTTAGTTTTATGATTTCACTGTGAATGAAATCTCTTTCAGTCATTCTTGTGATGTATAATTTCTCAACCAGCATTTTCTGCTCTGTCCTTGAAATATAACTGCTCATGAAATAGTCAGATGCTTTAAAGGTTTAGAGTACTCATTAATTATTGAAGTGTCTAGACAGCTTGATAGATGCCTGATGAAATAACATGGCAGTTTAGTACACACAACACACACACAGATCTTTTGGTAAGACAGACGGTATCACTTCTGTGAAGATGTTCTCACACCTTTGATTTTTTTTTTTCAGTAAACAAGTATAAAAATCAACAATAAGTTTTATTGCCCCTTAAAGCCTAAAAAGGGGTGGAATCCCCTCTGCAAGTCCAGGACAGGGTCCTGCCCAAAGTGGAGGTGTTTAAGTACTGTATCTTGGGGTCTTGTTTACGAGTGGGGAAGGATGGAGCAGGAGATCGACAGACGGATCAGTCCGTCGTGGTGAAGAAAGAGCTGAGCCGAAAAGCAAATCTCTCAATTTACCAATCGATCAGCTGTGCGTGGTGACTGAAAGAGCGAGATCACTGATACAAGCGGCCAAAAAGAGCTTCCTCCGCAGGGTGGATGGGCTTTCACTCAGAGATGTAGTGAGGAGCTCTGCCATCCGGGAGAAGTTCGGAGTAGAGCCGTTGCTCCTCCGGGTCGAGAGAAGCCAGATGGGGTGGTTCGGGCATCTGGTTAGGATGCCTCCCATTGGCAAGGTGTTTTGGGCACATTCATCGGGAAGAGACATAAAGACAGACCTTGGACCCGCTGGAGAGACTATATCTCACACCTGGCCAGGAATCGCCTCTGGATCATCCTAGGTGAGCTGGAGGATGAATCTGCGGTGAGAAAAGCCTGTGTTTCTCATCTGAGGCTGTTTCCCCTGCAACTCGGATAAGCGAAAGTCAACAGAACAGTTGGTTGTTTTTTTTAAATTACATATAAAAATGACAAAAACTAAATTATAATCAAATGGACAGATTTAAGTATAGAGTTGTTCACATGTGAAACAACCCATTGATTGCTACCAAAATACAAAATAAAGTGCAATGCATCATCAGATGATTTCAAGATGGTTTTATTTTTCAAATAAGTACAATCAGACTGCTGACTTTTTCCCCCCAAAATGGCCAAACATGAGTCTTTAAAAAAAAAAAAAAAAAAAAAAACGTAATCACCAATAATTAGATTGTTTACAAAATGTGAACTGGAAAGAAGTACAGAGCAATTAGTGTAGATTTAAAAAAAAAAAAACAACACAAATGATGATCTATTTGTTGGATGTGTTCTATTCCTTCCCTAAAAGCCAACTTTGTGTTGTGAGTGCATTTATATTTCCACTGTAGGTCTAAAAGAACAATCTAATTCAGTAAATATTATATTAGGACAATGGTTTAGCAAATATTAAATCTAAGAAAAAGATTAACAAGGTCTGATACTTGGCCAGATTATGAATCTTATTGGGAGGTTAGAGGTGGAAATATAATCATCGTTGAAATAAAACATCTTGTAATGGCAGACAAAAAGAAAAACCCTCTATTAGTTTTCTAAATTTGTCATCGAACAGTAAAATATTTGAAGAAAGCAGTGACCTCAAGCGTACATTATGTTAATTAACTTTCATCATGCACTCTTTTAGTGAGCATTGTTTATCTCTAAAACTGAAGTCAGACTGCAAACTCTAAATCAAATTGAACTCACAAAAAGTAGAAAAGAAATTTGAATTGATTTCAACAACTGAGACATGTTCCAACAAAAAAAATTAAAGTGATTTTGTTGTGGCGCATCAGAGAAACGATTCAAGTACAAAAACTTTTCCCAAAATGTTCATGAGAAAACATATTTTTACACTGATTCATACACTTTTTCAAATCAACTTTCTCGCTCTGGCTTGCATACTTATCAAGTGTTACAGCATCAGTTATTTTCATTTCCAGCCTTGCGAAGACAAAAATCTGTCAATCATATCGAAAGATCTTGCTGGTTGATCGTACGGTAGAATGTGTCCTCCTCCTCTTATTATCACCTGGATGAGAGAGAGAGAGAAAAATCATATTTTGATATCCAATACCAGCACATTATTTTACTATCATGAATATCTGCTGACCTGATAAAATTCTCCAACTTGTCTGACATAACCGGCCACTTCTGTGTCAGTGGGCTGAAGCTTCCAGTGGAAACGTGGGGCAGTTTTAAACTCTGCAGCCCCGGTCCAGTTTACAGTAGGTAAGAACCTCTCAGTCAAAGGAGCAGCAACAATAACATCCAGCTGACCGCTGTAGATCAAGACCTAAAAATGAAACAAATCTGGTTAACATGACAATGTTTTTAAATCCTCCTAAATGTAGAATAATCCCGTGTTTATGTGAATATAACATGTCCTCACCCTGTAGTTGTCCATCAGCACTCCCAGCCATGGTTTAATACTCTTCATGACATCCTGCAAAAGATGCTTTTCCACCAATGAGCCATCATTAAAAGTCAGATTGCCAACATGAATGGCACGTCGCACTGCTGGTAGAGTCACAAACTGGGAGAAGTATTCCTGGTCCTCAGGCTCCTAAAGGCATAAAAACATCATGCATGTTTAAACCATTTATACATCACTCTAGCTATTGTTTTTAAAACAGAACTAAGCAGCTGAGGGTACCTGACACATCATGTAGTTGAAATAGTTGGTGCATCCTGTGGCATTTTGAAAAAAGGATGGATACGGATCCAGGTCTCCATTGAGCAAACTATCAAACACCTGAAGTCAGAGAAATGATTCATTTTTCACTTTGTTTCCATTATGTAGAAACAATGACGTTTTAAAAAAAAAAAAATTACCCTGAATGCTTCCACCCAGTTCTGCTGCTGGATGAGTTTAACACCGAGGTCTGTCTGCTTTTCCACAAACTGTTTTTGGAATTCATCTATCATTCCAGTTTGATACAGGAACTCACCATAACCACCCAGCATCTGATGTGGAAGATACAGAAAAGTAATGAATGCACATTTTACTTCTACAAGTGTGTGCACACAAAATTATCTTGTGCATATTAGTAATAACAGCACAAATGAATGAATAATGTGGTTTGCTTGAGAACGGAGTTGAGTTATGAAAGATTTGTAACTAATCGGAACCTTTCACAGATACGCACCAGTTCTGGATCACATAGTCCATCCCCGATGGCCATGCCCTTAAAGTTAATCTTCACTTTTGCAGTGGGGTTGTTTTTGTGAATGTAATAGGAGATAGCAGGAACATACTTCCCAGCGTATGACTACAAAGACAAAATATCAAAAAAGCAACGTCTCATGATTAACAACTTTTATCTAGTGTTTATTATAAAAATTAATTACAATTTAATGATCTTTAAAAAGCCCAAATCTAAGAATTATGCAATCATAAGAAAATAAAAGGAAAGTTTTACCTCTCCTGTGGTGTAGAATTCATTAGATTGATACTCCGGGAAGATCTGGAAGAACTGTGTTAGCGCACTTTTAAGGAATAAGGGGGCAAAAAAGGAAATTTAGAAACAAGTTAAATTTAACATAATAAGCAGATATTAATTTTCTAAATGACAAAATAAAGAAGACCTGTAAAGATCTCTGCCAACATCATCCTGATTCTGAGCAAAACCTCGGTCATCTTCAGTGAAGCTGAAGCCTGTTCCAACCTAAAAATGAAACTCAATTTATCAAACTTTTTGGATTAAAAAAAAAATCATTTTATGTTTTGATTTCTGTTGTCAAAGAAAACAAAACAAAAAACTCACTGGATTGTCGATGTATAAAACTGAGTATCTGCTTGTCCAGGCGTAATCCCTCAATCCGACTGCAAAAAGACGGAAAAAAACCACCAAGATTTTAACAATAATTGTATTAGACAAAAATAACAATTATTTCTACTGGTTTAACACAAGATCAGTTCTCACCAGTTAGATTGTTGTACACGACATAAGGCCCATGTTCCACAAAAAGACCAAACATAGATGTACCACCGGGTCCACCTTGCAGCCAAAGCAGGACGGGGGCATTTTCCTGACCTTTCTGCCAGCCAGAGAAGACAAAAAAAAAATCAAAGACTTAACATCATCACCACCTAGTGGACTCTTTAGTTTATCGCCAAACATAAAAATGATTTTATCCAATTTTTTTACAGCATACGCCAAAACATTTTAATTTAATTTAGTTTCATTTTCAAACAACTGCTTGCAAAATATAATTATCTGGAGATCAGGAAGGGTTGAGCTTCTCACTGTATGGCTAATATTAAAAATGTCCTATGTTAGAGTATACATCAAATAGTAATCTTAGGAACTAATAATTTAGATTTTAAATTTAGGAAAAAAAAAATCCTAAACGTAATATCTTATTATGTGTTTAAAATAAATTCCCAAACACCTAAATAATTGCCGTTTAGACAAAAGAGGGATTTCATTATGCAAGTTTCTTCCATCTAATCCCGTCTCTTGCATCCTCTTTGGTCACACTAAATATCCTCATGTCTTCCTTCACTGTATCCATTAACCTTCTCTTTGGTCTTTCACTAGTCCTCTTTCCTGGTGGTTCCAAATCCAGCATCCTTTTTCTGATGTACCCTCTCTCCTCTGCACATGTCCAAACCATCTCAGTCTGGCCTCTGACTTTATCTCCATAACCTCCAACACGTGCTGTTTCTCTGATACATTCCTGATCACTCCCAGAGAGATCCTCAGCGTCTTCATCTCTGCTACCTCCATCTGTGTTTCCTGTCTTATTCTCAGTGTCACTGTCTCTAGACCAAACAGCATGGCGGGTCTCACCACGGTTTTGTACACTTTCCCTTTCATTTTAGCTGAAAATCTTCTATCACACATCACACCTGATACTTTTCTCCACGCGTTCCAGCCTGCCTGCACATGCTTTTCACCTCTTTTCCACACTCTCCATTGCTCTGGACTGTTGATCCCAAGTACTGAAAATCTTCCACCTTCTTTATCTCTTCTCCCTGTAACCTAACTTTTCCATTTGGATCCCTCTCATCCACACACATGTACTCTGTCTTACTCTGACTAATCTTCATTCCTCTTCTTTCTAATGCAAACCTCCACCTCTCCAGCTTTTCCTCCGCCTCTTCCCTCCTTTCACTACAGATCACAAAGTCAGGTTGGGGGTTTGCATCCCAGAATGGGTCTGAGGCTTGAAACACTACTCTTTCTGTGTGAAGTTTGCATGTTCTTCCTGTGTATGAGTGGATTTTCTCACTCTGGCTTCCTCTCACCTTCCAAAAACATGCATGTTAGGTTGATTGGAAGCTATGAAATTGCCCCTAGGAATGAGTGTGTGTGTGTGTGTGTGTGTGTGTGTGTGTGTGTGTGTGTGTGTGTGTGTGTGTGTGTGTGTGTGTGTGTGTGTGTGTGGATGGTTGTATGTGTGTATGGCAATGCAAATGAGCATTTCTCCTCATCTACAAAAAACAGGCAGGTTTTTATTTCCACATGAAACATAATTGCATGCACTAAAACATACTGTAAGGACATTTAAATCTGTTGAACAAGCAGTTTGTGATTTCTGCTTTTTTTATTACTTATCAGCAGACAACATGTGACTTTAATGTGATGAAGCATAATTACAGATACAGAGTTAGTCATTTACATGCTTCCCCAAAAAGAGAAGTATTGATCATTCCATGTGGTGTGAAGTTCAACCTTAAACTATTTTGTAAAATCATTTATTTTCTGTGGTCATTAAATAACATGATGATCCCTGATGAAGTAGATCCTACCTGAGATGCTGGAAAGAACCAGAAATAGAGGTTGCTGTTGTATTTCTTGTTGACTGTGAGGTATCCAGCATAACTTTTCACATTTGCTCCAGGCAGACCTCCAACTAGACTCAGTTTCCTGGCTGGATGAGGAGTAGAAAAGCCTCCATTATTTACACATAAACAAGACCTGATTGCAGTATTATGAGATGAATAAGCTGCTGTGTAGATTTGACCTTCATCAATGGCTCCTTTCTCCAGGTAAGGAGTGAGAAACAGAGGGGAACCTGGATCTGATCCATGCAGATCTTTCACACGGTGAGACTTTCGACAGAAAAACGATGAACACTTCCTGGAGGCAGCAGAGTCCAAACAAACCCAAAGGAACAAAAAACCCAAAGTTTCTCTCCGTAACCTGAAAAACGTAAGATCACAGACGTTGGTCACGATCAGATATGAAATCAAAGCGGCAGAATGTCTTAAAAGAGAGTAAATACTCACCTCATTCTTCCAAATGTATGAAAACAGATGAATTTCAGAGCTGTGTAAGAAACTCTACATGGATCACGTGGAGCTCTGATCATATGATCAACATTTTGTCTGCCTAATGAATTTTCGCCCTGAGTTTTGTCTTGCAGGAAATTCTGGATGAAGTCCATTTGTCTCATAAAACAGTGTTTTTCAACCTTTTTTATGCCAAAGTACAAAAAAAATAAAATGTTGAGAAACACCACCAACCATGAATATAACCGATTCTCTATGGCTGTCAAAATTAACAATATAGTGATGCTCACTGTATTAGATTTTAGATCTAATTTAAAGTGTCCTAAAAAGAAAACAAATCAACACATCAAAATCTATTTTATCAACTTTTATGATTTTTCTTTCAAATAAAAAGTGCAGTTATTTTTTCATCTAAATGTCTTACTGAAAATGCGAGATTTTGGTAGAACCCACAATTTTTCTGCTTTAAAACGGAATCTAAATTATTTTATGAGGGTTTTTTTTGTACAAATATGTAGAAAATACAACCCACTAATAGGATAGTGTTTGGGAGAGATGGACAGCAGCATGCAAAAAAAAAAAAAACAACAACAAAAAAACAGAGAATCAGAATGTTTTTATTGCCATGTCAATTAAGAATATCAGAGACTAGGAACTTGCTTTGATCCAGGTGTGCAAAAATATAAAATAAAAATAATAAAAAATAAAATAAATAAAATAAATAAAAATAATTTCAACAACACTCAGAAAGAAAAAGAAAAGTAGTCCAATGTCATAGAAAATAATAAAGATAGTAAAGTGACAAGAGGGAAGTGACTAAGAGATGTGGGGATCCAGGTTATAAAGCATTCATTAGTCCAATGGCAGAAGGGAAGAAGCTGTTTTTGTGGCGGGATGTTTTCGTCCGAATGGACCGGAGCCTCCTGTCCCAGGGGAGTCGCTCAAAAAGTCCATGTCCAGGGTGGGAAGGGTCAGCTGCTATCTGACCTGCACGCCCCCGAGTCCTGGAGACGTACAGGTCTTCGAGAGATGGAAGGCTGCAGCCGATCACCTTCTCTGCGGAGCGCACAATGCGCTGCAGTCTGCGTTTATCCGTGTGTTTATCTGTGTATTTAGAAGAGTGGATTGCTATGGTTACAGGACAGCACTGCCTGTCTCTAAATAAAAAGACATAATTTCATACTTATAAACATAAATACATATGCTTTATTCCATTTACACACACACATCATGAGATCAGCCAAAACAATCTTTGAGAGCAATCACCATGTGACGTGAAATAGGATCCTTTCCCATGGTACACCTGGCGATGTCTCACGGTACACTTGTATGTCCCTGAACACTGATTAAAAAACACTTGTGTAACACTTGTTTTTCAGTGGAGGAAAGTTTTCTTTTACAAGTGTAATAAATCAATTATAAGTTCCTAACATACTGTACATGTTTTTGGAGAGTGGGAAGAAACCCACCCAAACACAAGGAGAACATGCAAACGCCACACAGAAAGGCTAGTGTTTCAAGTACTGTGACCACTCCAGGACTCAAACCCCAACCTTCTTGCTGTGAGGCCACTATGCTAACCACTGCACCGCCATGCAATTCATCTTCATAAATTCACAATGCAAATGATTAACCTTTTCTTTCTGCTGTTCAGTAGTCTTCATAGACACAAATGACACCCTAAACTTAAAAAGTATCATATCTTAACGCAACTTCTTCTCCCATCTTGTTTACAGGCCTGTTTTTTAAGTTTCACTGTGCAGATTTTCCAAAATATAGGAAGTTTTGTAAGACAGAATTTTGATTCCCTTGAAAACATTTTATGGAAGATGCAGGTAGCTCATTTTACCACAAATCTATCACATCTGTAGGACAAGCAGATCTCCGAAAGGCTATCAAATGTCATGAAATACTGTGTTTTACAAGTTGTGAGGTTCATTAATATAGGTATTCGTGCACCATTCTCAACAGTAAAAATAAAAATGACATACAACACTTCTTTGTGCAGCCTGCATCATTTGATACTGTTTGAGGCTGCTGCAATTGTAACATTACATATCTTACAAGTTCCATGTTTCTTTTTGTGGGTCATATTACACAGAAACCTGCTACTCTCATGGGAACAGATAATCTTACTGAGATCCACAACTGAAAGAATAATAAATATGATCTCTGTTTGTAAATAATTTTAGCATGGTACATGATCTTAGCATGTAATGATTGTATAGCCACATTGTGTAACCCTACAGGTTGCACCGCCGTGTTTGTGCAACACGGACACTTTTTTTTTAGAATAAAATCAGGTTGTGCATTACAACATGTATTTTTAAAGAAGACCATCATGTCGACAGATGGGTGATTTTTCACTTTTATTCATGACAGAATTTTTATTCTAAACAATGGAATATGTAGTTTTATTAACTAAGAACTGTTTTACCTGTGTAAGAAATTACTTATGCAAAAACATAAATTATTGATTGTTGAAAATCCTTTGAACCTCTCAATAATTCATCAGGCTACATTCCAAGAGCTTTGCTTCTTTTTTATTGTTCTGTCAAACGTCCTTTGCTTTTTATGATTAATGCACAAGTGACTACTAATGAGGTATTCTTCTTCTTTTGGCAATTCCTTTAAGGGGTCGCCACAGCAAGTCAGTTTCTTCCATCTATCCTAATCTGCTGCATCCTCTTCTGTCACGCCAACTATCTTCATGTCTTCCTTCACTGTATCCATAAACCTCCTCTTTGGTCTTCCTCTAGGCCTCTTTCCTGGTGGTTCCAAACCCAACATCCTTCTTTCGATGTACTCTCTCTCTCTCTCCTCTGCACATGTCCAAACCATCTCAGTCTGGCCTCTCTGACTTTATCTCCAAAACCTCTGACATGTGCTGTTAATATATTCATTTCTAATCTTATCCGTCCTGGTCACTCCCAGAGAGATCCTCAGCATCTTCATTTCTGCTTTCTCCATCTCTGTTTCCTGTCTTTTCCTCAGTGCCACTGTCTTTAGACCAAACACCGTGGCTGGTCTCAACCCGGTTTTGTGCACTTTCCCTTTCATTTTAGCTGAAACTCTTTTGTCACACATCATACCTGATTCTTTTCTCCACTCGTTCCAGCCAGCCTGCTCACGCTTCTTCACCTTTTCCACACTCTCCATTGCTCTGGACTGTTGATTCTACGTATTTAAAAGCTTTCACCTTCTTTATCTCTTCTACCTGTAACCTCTACGTAGCAGTTTAATTCAGGATAAATTTCAAAGCAACAACTTTTGATGGTTTTAATTATGATATTTTCTTCTGCTGCCGTGTATGAGTTAATATGTTTTAACATGATGATCAATTCGCTGTCTGTTTTTTTTCAATGAGTTTTCAGGCATCTATTCAAGACACTGGCCATTCGAAGAGAATTACCATTTTTTAAAAAAACATCACTCCAGAGTAAGAATAAAAATTCACAGAATCTTTCACAATAGTTGGAAGCCTATTCACAGTTGCTAGGGCAACCAGTCAGTCCTCCCAATGCCCCACTTGGTCGTCGATGTCTTCGTTTGTATTTTTTGTTACTCATACGTCTAATGTGTAGGTTGTACATTGGTTTCACATATTTGCTATCATTCTTTACACTTTACCCTTGGTTATGAAGATTAATCAAATATTTTTAGTAGACACAGCATTTTGCTACCAGGCTACATGATTTGGCAAAAGTATGTCATTTTAATACATTTTATTTCTGCGGGGCCTTTCTGGGCACTCAAGGTCATCATACATCATATTTCCATACACTGTATACTAAAAAATAACAATAATAGTTAAAAACAACACATGCTTCTGCACAAACAAAGTTAAACAATAGATATACTGATCTGCATAAAAATATATAACATCATAGATTTAAAAAAAAAAAAAATAAATGAATTACTCTATTCATCCCTCACCGGGGAAATTTGTTTGCTGCACTCCTTACACCGCAGCAGGCTGCCCTTCAACGGCGCCAATGGTGGGAGAAGCGGGGGTTCGGTGTCTTCTCCAAGGATCCTAGACGTGCTCTCCGTGGGACGCTCTAACCACGCGGCCACCGTCTCTAAGAAAGAGAGTAGTCACATTTGAAGCGAACAGGGTAGTTGGAAAAGATACGTTTTTAATCTGGATTTGAAATATGAAGAGTATATCAGTGTTGCGAAGGTCAGGAGAGAGTGAGTTCCAAAGCTAAGGAGCAGAGCGCCTGAATGCTCTGCTCCCCATAGTGACAAGACAGAAAACTGGATAGAAAAGGAGGAGCGGAAAGAGCAAGCAAGGGTAGCAACATGGAGAAGGTCAGAGAGATATGGATGTGCAAGGCAGTGCATTAACTGTGTTAAAAACTAGACATGAACTAGACATGACTCACTTCAGTCTTTTCTGGCTTCTTCTAGGTTTGTATTTCCAACCAATGGAAATTGTATTTGTCACTGAAAGCATAAAGTTGGAGTGATTGTGATGTTTTTTGCTCAAGACGTGAAAATAATTAGCTACATTGAAGCTAAGGCCTTCAGTGTACCTCAAAGTCTGCAGATTATGTTGATTTCACTGCACCTATTTACAAAGTAAGAGGAGATCCTAACCAGTGAAGCTAGATTGAAGTGTTGCAAAATAGAGATTTATGAGAGATTAATGAAAATGATCAATAACACTTATACAATCAGGATCAGATCTCTGCTTTTTGCGGATAATGTGGTCCTGTTGGCCTCATCGGACCGGGATCTCCAGCTCTCACTGGATCGATTTGCTGCCGAGTGTGAAGAATTAGTGCCTTCAAATCCGAGACCATGGTCCTCGCCCGGAAAAGGGTGGAATGACCCCTGCGGGTCAGGGACAGGGTCCTACCCCAGGAGGAGTTTAAGTATCTCGGGGTCTTGTTAACGAGTGGGGGAAGGATGGAGCAGGAGATCGACAGGCGGAGCGGTGCGGCATCAGCAATAACTAGGACGCTGCATCGGTCTGTCGTGGTAAAGCGAGGGCTGAGCCGAAAAGCAAAGCTCTTGATTTACAAGTCGATCTACGTTCCAACGCTCACCTATGATCACCAGCTGTGGGTGGTGACCGAAAGAATGAGATCGTGGGTACAAGCAGCCAAAATTAGCTTCCTCCGCAGGTCGTCTGGGCTCTCACTCAGAGATCGGGTGAGGAGCTCTACCATCCGGGAGGAGCTCGGTGTCGAGCCACTCCTCCTCCAGGTCGAGAGGAGCCAGATGGGGTCGTTCGGGCATCTGGTCAGGATGCCCCGCGAGCACCTCGCAGACGAGGAGTTTTGGGCACGTCCCACCGGGAGGAGACCAGGGGGCAGACCCTGGACCCGCTGGAGAGACTATGTCTCACAGCTGGATGGGAAACGACTTGGGATCCTTCCGGGGGAGCTGAAGGATGCAGCTTGGGTGAGAGAAGCCTGGGCTTCCCGTTTGAGGCTATTGCCCCCGCGACCCGGTCCCATATGAGCAGAAGATGACGGAACGGATGGAACTTATGCATTCATTTGACTTTTTACATGGTGACTTTTTGGACACTTATTTCAGCAACAATATCTAAATTGTCAAATATATTTAGATAATTTGTTCACTGTAATTCAAAAACTACATTTTATAACTGTGAAATACTGTATGTGGGGTGGCATGGTGGCACAGTGGTCTCACAGCTGCAAGGTTGGGGGTTCGAGTCCCGAGTGGGAATGAGGCTGGAATCTGCTTGTTCTCCCCATGTATGCGTGGGTTTTCTGCGGGTACTCAGGTTTCCTCCCACCCTCCAAAAACATGCATATGAGGTTGATTGGCCACTATGAAATTGCCCCAAGGAATGAGTGCGTGAGTGGATGGTTGTGTGTGTGTTATCCTGCAACAGACAGGTGACCTGTTCGGGGTGTACCCTGCCTCTCGCCTGGAATCAGCCGGGATAGTCTCCGGCACTCCCTGCAACTCCTTAAGGGATGGACGGTTTAGAAGATGATTGAAATATTTTAAGTTCTTGATGTCTCACTTCAGTTTGAAGTTTTCTTTGGCAGTCTAAGTGGCAATATAAAAATGACCAGCAGATGACGCAAAAACATACCAAATCAGCCTGGTCCTTCAACGCAACATGACAAAATCTGATGAAAAATATCCCAGATTGTGTCATGTGGTTCCGCTTGTCTGGACACTTCATAAAGCATTGAACTGTCTGAGACGTAACCAACATGAAGTTGCTCGTGTCGTATTTGATCTGATAAACTTTCACTTTAAGAAGGCGCGTCTACGCTGCGGTGTGTTTATTACGATCCTCGGAGTGGCATATGGGAACCGTGGCTGATTTGCGCCTTGAACAGAGCCCATCCACTTTCTGTCTCACATGGTGGAAGGTTTCACTTGGAATTGATCCACCAAGCTTGATCCTGCAGATTGACTTTTCTTTTGCATCTCTGATGGTACCTCCAGTGTTTGCTGCAGTGTGATCTCCTAAAAGGAGAGCCAGTAGAAGCGATCCATGCTGCTGGTGAGCTCTGGATTAAAAAGCAGACATGGAATAATCACCGGTTTTGTCCATCAAAAGGTGACATGGAGACACCACCAGGGATCAGCTGTTCTGAGCCAAGCAAGAGTAACTGAATAGTGAAACTGGTTGGGATGGCAGCATCCAGCAACTCTAGTCTCTCAGGTTCATCATTATCTTCTGGTAAGAGTTGACACATAATGATAGGCAAAAAGAAGACCCTAACAGCTGGGGGTTAAATTATGACTACTCTATATTCTTTGTATCAGAGTTAATTGTGAATTCATATGAAGATATCTGTGTATTCAAGTTTTGAGTTGACTTTCAAAAAACTTTTGCCAAATCTTACATGAAAACCTTATAGAAAGCATATGCCCACCACACATGCAAATATAGTCTATGTCCTATGACATTCTGTTTAGCATCTCAACGTGTCCTCCAAGCATCTGGGATTCAGGATGAATGCAGTGAAATGAAATGCAGTGATGGAAATGTATGGAAAAGAAGCTTTTATTGTACAGAAGGATGATAATTTTATGAGACAGTCACTGAAGGTTCTGGTTTTGGATGTTATCCTTAGATTGCCAATCATTGCCACAAATTCCTCATTGACTTTCCACTAGGTTGGCTTTAAAGGATTATTTTTGGCATGCGTAGTCTACCATTTTCCAAATTGCAGCTTCAGGGAAAGGAGTCTTCTAACATGCTGAAAAATGTAAACATGCAATGCCTCACTAACAGAGAAGCTGCAGACATATCCTTCTTATACATATCCAAGGAGTGGCGGCTAATCTGCTCCAATTATTCTTTTTGTTTTAAATGTGACTGTTTGAAATTTGACTGAATGAGAGAAAAATGTGGGTCAGCAGCTGCTTAAACACACCCTGCACCAGGCTTTGCTTTAAGTAGATAAAGCGTGTTGCCTGTTTACATGGGTATGAAGAACAAACTCTACTATCTCACCAACGTTCGATAGAGAAGAAACCAGAGGTGTGTGTCTGTTAAAGGTCCTATATCATGCCTTTTTTCCCTTATTTTATCCTGTTCTATGTATCATTATATGCATAATTTTACATTCCGCCACAATGTCAACACAAAAGGTTATAAATAATACCCTGTTTGGGAGCGCAGTTTCATACCCGGAAGTCAAAACAGCTTGTTTCAGTTTTTTTTTCTTTTTTTTTTTCCCGGGACCCGCCCCGTTGGTTGCGATTGGTTGTCATTCATTGTGATTTCCCCACCCACCCAGCACAGCGTGGAGCGCTGGGTGGGTGGGGGAGGGTGTTTGAGCTGCAGGGGGCTGAACAAAAAACAGATGTACGTCACTATGTTCCACCAGTCGTTAGAGGTTTGGAGAACACGCCCCTTACTTTGAATTTAAATATCTCAAAATAGCATGAATCACAATAAAACACACTTTGGGGGATTGTTTGGGGTAGTACTAAGTAAAATAAAAGGTTAAAACCTCATAAAAGTCCGTTTTGCATGATATAGGACCTTTAAAGAAATGTTAGAGGGGGAACTCTTAGGAGAGCTAGAGTCAGCACATTTATAGAAAGTAAACATATCCAGGTGATTTTCTTTTCAAAACCAAAAAGTAAGGATTTAGTAGACAGTTCAGCAAAAGACAAAAACACAGCTAAACACACACATATTTGTTTGACTTTTTTTAGTGTCTGCATCCTGACCAGACCACACAGTAGCATCAGATTTCCCAAACTACTGCCCAGTAGGCGGAACAAGATGTATGATTCCAAGCTGATGTATTCTGTGGTAACCATATGCCCCACAAATGTATTATCTAATTTGTGTGTGTTTTCAAAGGCAGTCTTTGACCACATATGCTTTAAAAGGAAAGTATTTTCTTTCTGTGGCATCTAAGGATGTCATTACTGTCACACTCTCAATATAATTGTTAGAAGTTACAAGCTGCACTGCTGCCATGGGATAGAATGGCTGTTATAAGGGTATTATTACATTCATTCAGACCTCTTTGGCAGTGAGACATAAGATTTGAATAAAATAATCCCAGACTAAAATCCTGCTACATATTAAACCATTTGCTTTTGCCTCGAGTGAGAAGTCTATCCTGTCGTTTTTTGGCGGCTGTATTTTGAGGTTTGTGTGTAAACAGAATTTATTCGATGAGTTTTCATTGCTGAGCACAAGTATGCTGACAGGAAGTAAATACTTAGTAATTTATTCATGTAAATGTGTATTAATGCGGTTTAAAAAGAATAGTTTATGGTGAAAAACGTTGTACTATTTTGTACAAATAAAACTGATAATATTAAAGAGCGACACAAGCAACCCAATTTCTTTGTTTTCTCAAAAAGAAAGTTGTGTATTTGTGTGTATCAGGCATATTTTCCCACACACATCGTATGGCTTTATACAAAAGTACATAACAAACCAACTGCATAGTTTCTGGAAAGTGTTTCAACAGAAAACTAAAGGGTAGGCCTTGAAAATAGGTATTCATGTTCCGAGCTGAAATGACAAAGTTGGTTTTGAGGGCATGCGGCCAAGTATTTCAGATGATCCTGCACATATTTCTGGCAAAAGTAACAGTTCACCTCAACAACCTTTTATTACTTTCATTTTTTTCTATGTCTTGTGTGTAGTTAGGGGTAGAGAGACGTTGGTTCTGGTCGATTCAGTACAGTAGTTTGGAGTGGAGACGGTGGCCGTGTGGTTAGCGCGTTCGCCCGCGGACCGGAAAGTCGCGGGTTCGCGTCCCACGGAGAGCACGTCTAGGGTCCTTGGAGAAGACACCTAACCCCCGCTTCTCCCACCATTGGCGCCGTTGAAGGGCAGCCTGCTGCGGTGTAAGGAGTGCAGCAAACAAATTTCCCCGGTGAGGGATGAATAGAGTAATTCAAAATAAAAAAAAAAAATAAAATAGTTAATCAAAATCTAAATGGTTAAACTGCTTCCCATGACAAGAAAAGAATGTATTTGCTTCCAAAATGAGTGGTAGAATTTAGTTTCCTGTCTGAGAAGGTGTCCAAATGAGAAACACAAACACCTCAGATAAGCAGCTTTGCACACACGTTTATCTACTCAGCAAACTGTGAAAATTTTGATTTTGAAACTGCTCAATTCACAGATGGTCACCCTGCCGCAGCTTGGCTGCACCCCACTGAGTCTGCAAAAATCTGGTCTTCATGCATGCTTTTTAAGTTCTGCAAGTAAATTAATTTCTTAAGAATTGTAAACAAACTACAAATATGAGGACAAATAAGTGATTCTGCATAGTAATAATAATAACTTTTTTTTATAAAATGTGAGTGGATTCTTTGTGTTTGAGGTGTGTTTAGTAAAGCCAAAAGATACATTTCAAACATTTTTTGTTGGCTTTATTGTAAAGCAAAATCCAAGAGAGTTGCTAAATTACCAATTTAATTTTAGTAAATATCTATAACACAGGCAACTTGTGAACACAACGACTTTGTCCTTTTGAAGTCAGTAATCTTCTAAAAATGTACTTAAAAATTAAATGTTCTGCATAAGAACATCAATTGAAAAATTGTGTATTATTTTTTATTTTTCAAAGAAAAACAAAATCCTCTGCTTTTACATTTAGTGTAATAACTACACTAGCTTGCAATTATTTTTAAAAAAAAACAACTAACTGTTGTGTAAATCTGTAAGGACGGAAAATATTGTATTTATTAGTGTGTTTTAGTTTTACAAGCACACAACACACACTCTCTTGTGGTAAAGAGAGAGCTGAGCCGAAAAGCAAAGCTCTCGATTTACAAGTCGATCTACGTTACAACCCTCACCTATGGTCACCAGCTGTGGGTGGTGACCGAAAGAATGAGATCGTGGGTACAAGCGGCCGAAATGAGCGTCCTCCGCAGGGTGGCTGGGCTCTCACTCAGAGATCGGGTGAGGAGCTCTGCCATCCTGGAGGAGCTCGGTGTCGAGCCGCTCCTCCTCCAGGTCGAGAGGAGCCAGATGAGGTGGTTAGGACATCTGGTCAGGATGCCCCCCGCGCGCCTCACAGGCGAGGTGTTTTGGACACGTCCCACCGGGAGGAGACCAAGGGGCAGACCCCGGACCCGCTGGAGAGACTATGTCTCACGGCTGGCCGGGGAATAACTTGGGATCCTTCCGGGTGAGCAGGAGGATGCAGCCAGGGAGAGAGAGGCCTGGGCTACCCGCTTGAGGCTGTTGCCCCTGCGACCCGACCCCGGAACAAGCAGAAGATGACGGAACGGAACAACACACACTGAGGATAGTTGTGTGGCCTCAGTGTGTGAGGCCACACAATGAAGAGATTATTTTCATAGCTTTGTATAATTGCTTTATTTTAATTAGAGTACCTTTAGTAGAATAAGTACATCTAGGTCTGGATCTGTTAAGATGCACCAAATTATTTTATTAATAATTAAATTTGACCATAATGGTCACAATTTTATCACAGCCATATTACAGTGAGACGGTGAGAAACGCTAATTATTCATAAGCCACACAGACTAATGTTACAGTTCTTTGTAAAATGTTAGAGTATCCCTAGTAGAATATGCACAGAATAAGGACCTTCAAAGAAAAATAAGGTGTTGTAGAAACGTAAAGCTGTAACTGAAAAACTGGAAATATGTTACTGGTCTGTGATGCTCACTTTCATTACAAACTTTCTCCACACAGAAGGCACACAGGTTTGCCTTTTACCTTTGCGAACATACGGTATACTGTGCCTCCCACCTGACTGAAAAGCCCCTGTTCTCAGCGTCTACCTTTCGTTTAGTCATTTTTGGGGAGGGGTAGCTGAGAGTTCAGCTCTGATCTGACTGATGAACAATGAAGCTGCTTGCTGCGCTGCAGTGACTTTGTGGGCTACTGTTACATTGTTGGAAATGTAGTCTTGATGCGTGCAAAACACCAGCAAGCGGCTTTGGTGGGCCGCTTGTGGGCCAGTTCTAATAATAATTATAAATCATCCAGAGAGCCATAGATGATTAATTTGCGGACGGTATTTGGCCCGCGGGCCTCGACTTTGACATATGTCTTTTATGATTCACTCTGGTCTGTAATGTTTAGCCTTTTTGTGCTTTGATATTTATTGCTTTTCAGTTGACACAAGACATTTTTTCATCTGAAAACTTGCTGCTTCATGTACTTCAGCACAAGTAGCTGCAGAGCCTGGAGGTTTTATTCAGGCAGAGCAGAAATTAACACTGGTGTAAAAGTTTGACCTTGTTCATTGTTCAACACATTCTCTCTGTCACTGAAACAAACATCTGATAGAATTACTTTATTAAATACTTGGTGACTAATCGAGAGCAATGCAAGCATTTGTTCTGGTAAAGTAGACAAGCACTGTCTGCTTTCCAATTTTATGTGGTCTTCATGTTCCTCAAATTACTCATAAAATCTTTTTGTTATTACTGGGAGTCTTGCGCACATGTTTGCTTAAGTGCAAGTGCACTTATTTGTGTAAAAGTTAAATATCCTTGAGAAGCTTGTTGTTGGTGTTTAAAGCTTCTGCAAAATTCCACATCGAAATGTCATACCTCGTCAATTAGAAATAGATTTAAAGGAGTGTATTTGGCAGCTAGCCAAATTGTAACAGATTCTTCAGATCTTCCACAGTGGACAGGTTCTTCCATTCCTGTACGATACATGTGAGCCACGCTGTGGTGTTAAAACACACAGTTTAGATTGTGATCAACTAACAGACCTTGAAGGATTTTTCTGTATTTGAAGTAGATAGCATGAGATAAAATTTGCATCAGCATAAATTCCTTAGAAGAACCAATCCTCAGTCTCTGATTACACAATATTTTTTCTCTTCAATAGATTCTGTTTCATGATGATGAGAGGCAGTTTGGGTATTTCTCCCCAGTTATGTTCCTGTTGCAGTGGAGAAAAAGAACATCTTGAAGTTATGCTTTGATCTTATGCTGTTTGCGTGACATCATAACAAGAAAAAGAAAGTACATTATTTACAGAGCTAAAAATTTTTGAGATTGATTAATGTTTCTCCATGAGTAATTATTTAGTAGCTTAACGGCATCGTTTATTCTATAGTTCACAAATGACTGCTTTTATTGAACTGATTTCTATTCTTGTGCTTTCTAAAATTCTCTTAAAAGACGAATCTTTTGTACTTGTTGTATGAGTTAAAAAAGTATAGCAAGATCAGGAACATGAATAATCCTCAATAACGGGATTTATTGGAGACACAAGCCATAAAAGTGTGGCAGTGGCATTTTGTTAAAATATAAATTTCTCATGTCAGACATTCTGCTAGTCATTCTGCTGGTGAGCAGAGGTACTAGAATTTAGGTACTGGAATCTTAGCATTTTTACAAAAAAAATTATTACTAAGTTGTCCTAAAACACAAAAAAATTCAGGTCTAACTAAACATAATCAAAACCATCGGTTGGTTGTTATAAAAATTCACCACGGAAGCCAAACCTCAATTGAATGTTGTTTTCACATGACCGCATTAAACAATATCATAAAATCACCAATTCTGGTGTTTTTGGTTTAGAATGAGTCATTTTCTTTGGCTCGTTTAATTTAGTCTCTTCTGTTGCAGCTTGCTGCTTAAATTACTCTCTTTGGTCTTTGCACTTTGGGAAGAAAAACATTTCTGAAAGTCTCAAAAAATGCTGTAATATATTTAATGAAATTATGAGCTACCATTGACACAATGGTAAAGTGATGCAGCAGTTCACACTGGAGTTTCGCTGAGGTTGAATGAGCTCTTTCTGTGGCAGGACGGGTTACTCTCCTTGTAACATTGAAGAGTCAAATTTCTTCTATTGCATATAATGGATGTACTCGACAGTGGCTTCAGAGAGAGCTTTTTCATTGCTCTTGTAACTTTTGTAAAGTAGAATTTAGCTGGTTGCAATCTGTAACATCATACAAGAAGCTGTCACATTTTTCATATTGCATCCATACTTTGGATACTATTTAAAAAGCCAACCTTTTAGATATCACAATTTTGTCAAAAAGTTTGAATGATATATGTGCTTGCAGCCAACAGAAGCTGCAAGCACAAGAAGTGAATTGGAAAGTTTCGTTTTGTCTTCTGAAGTTGCTGGAGGCTATCCCGGCTGATTTAAGGCGAGAGGCAGGATACATCCCGAACAGATTGCCTGTCCATCACGGGGCCACATACATATTCCAAGGGGCAATTACCTAACACAGATGTCTTTGGAAGGTGGGAGGAAATAAGTGTACACAGAGAAAACTCATGCATATGCAGGAAGAACATGCAAACTCCACACAGAAAGGGCAGAATAGCAAGCCTCGTACCACCCGGGACTCAACCCCAACCTTCTTGCCGTGAGACCACTGCACCACCGTGCTGCGAATTGAAAAGTTAGAAAGTTTAAAAAATGTTTTAAAAAAACAGTTTTTAAAACATATAGTTCAAATTATTATGATTTTCTATTGCTGGTTTCCCATTCGTGTGTTGAGTAATCAGAGTATTATAAATCATTAAAACATAACTGTAGTCCATCTTAAAGTCAAATGTTAGAATAATTCCTACATGTAATCCCTATGTAACCACATTTTCCAGAGGCTGGTTTGGTCTAAAGTAAGATTAAGCTCTTATCACAGCAAGAAAATGTTGTTTTCAGGCTTCTGCTGCAGGTTAATGGAGATCAGGTCTGTGCAAAACAATGTTTAGGAAAGACGAGAAGACAATCTCATTGATTGTTTTGGAAGCAGTGATTTAAGATGCTCTCACGTGTGCATCTTAAGAGGTGGCTGCGCAGCATGAAGTCATAGGCGTAATTAGAACAATAATAAATAACTCTGACAATAACACCAAGAAGAGATCAAACAAATAGGATCCACTGGGAAACGGAAGGGAAGTTTGAGTTTTAATGAGAGTTGATTTAAGTTGATATAAGATGACAGTGAGTTCATTTAAACTTTTTTGTGTGTTTTTTCAGATCCTGATGATTATCAACCACCAATATGGAAGTCCTACTGTGAGTAATTTGATTATTATTTTTTACTCCCTTTGTTCTTAAGCTTGGTCATATTTCTTTCTTTCTTTTTTTAAAGGCACGTTTATTTATGGTATGTGAATTACACCAGCATTTTTGCACCTTGAGGAATGAGGTCTTGTGCATAGCTAAATTAGCTACACTACAGGTTTAAAAAAGCTGCACACATGAGCACAGAAGGCATGCACAGACACACAAATAACCACCCACTGAACACAATTTCACATACACAAATGCTGTGCAGAATATTTTTGTTCCCTGGGTAAAATAGGTTAGCAGCACACAGGAAATAAGATTTTATACCGGTACAAAGGCTCATCTAAAACAGTTTCCTCTGATCACCCACCACATCATCCTTTGTTTTTGCTGTGTAGGAGGATACAGTGGGACTCTACACAGCACAATTTCTATGTAAAGATGAGCTGAAAGTCCTCCAGCAGAGACTGTCCCCAATAATATTGAATCATTTTAAAATAGTTATTGTATGAACTTTGAATTGCTTCTTTAAGTAAAACCAAATTGTTGAAATAATTACCGTAAAGTAATTCTCCATTTCTGAAGTATCTTACTCCTGTGGTGCTTTTGGGATATTTATAGCGGTGTCAGGGTGGTAGGAATGGAAGTTGTCCAAATCTCACTCAGTGGCTTAAGCCAGCCTGACAAAAACATGGAAATTCACAGTCAGGAGTCTTCCTTCAACCTGCTGGAGAATCTGCTGTGGTAAAGCCTCAGCTCTGCCTCACATGGCTTTTTCTATTCCTAGCTAAGTCTTTGTTGTTCTACATCGTAGTTTTTATATGTTATTGATTTTAACCTCTCGGTTTAAAACCAGTTAAAGGTTCTACTTTTGGAAGGACATTCTATATTTTTCTTACTGTTTTTCTTCATATTTTACTTCACTGTTCAAAAATCTAACCTGTTAATTTTTTAAAAATATTTGATGCTAAGTAGCCTGGCTTTGCAGTTTGTAGCAAGTCACATTTCTTTTATTAGAAGCAGTGTGAGAGTGAATAAAAAATTTAATTCACATAAATGGATTTTGGAATGTATGGTGTGTGTAATGTAATCCACTCACTTACTCTTGGATTCATAAACAAAGTAAACCCGTTGTACCACTACACCTCTGCACTCAGAAAAAGTGGTCGGCCGATAGTTTTTCAAGTAGAGTTAATGTTGCATGTCCCAAAGTATAAATTCTGAAAATAAAATATATCTTTTTTGGTAACATTTAGAAAATGTGTGTACCGGTAATTACACGTTGCACTGACAAAGACTGTTTATAGCTCTGAAGGGTGGTTAAACTTAATTAACATTCATGTTTCTCTGACAGTGTACCAGCTACAACAAGAAGCCCCAAGACCAAAGAGGATCACATGTCCTCAGGAGGTCAGTGCATCTGGGATTTCTGTTAAGCAAGCTAAGCTGAAAGTATGAAGTATTCATGCTTTATAGTGGTTTAATTTGTAAAAATGTCAAAAATGAAAAACCTTTAACAACTCATTGTGATTTAATTGTACCTGAGAAGCAGCAGCAGTAAGTCAATGTTTTTGCTGCTACCTGCAGAGACCTTTTTATTCCTGCTTTTACTCTAAAGTCTGAAACTGTAAAGTATTTTAGAAGAAATAATTGAAACGAAAAAGGAATCTGGCAGCAACCAGCACTGATTGATGGACTGCTTCTTTTCAACACTGAATGGGTGGGTGTTAAAATTCAGCAGCGGGGTACAACTAGATTTCAACAGCATCAAGTTTGACAGAGTTGCTCAGACACTTTGTGAACAAGTTTAATGCATATTGAACAGATCTACAGGAGCAGACTGCTTTCCATTTTGCCTCTGGGTGGAGTTAATAAGCCAAATTTGTAATGAATGTTGTGTTTTTTACTTATTAAGGTTCTCTTTTTCTACAACTTACCAGAAATAATTACTGTCTCATTCTGTTTTCAGTCCAGCCACAATTTAATGTCTGTTTTGTGAAATTAGTAGTCAGTAAATTGAAAAAAAAATGTGTATATGTGCATAAAAAAAATCCAATACGAGCTTTCCTCTTTCTTTTTTCATCAAAGCAAGTCTAGTAATGTAATAATTTATACTTCCCTTCAAAATGCTTAACAGTATTGTGAAGGAGGTTTAATAATATATATAATTTTACTTAGAAGATAAATGGTATTTTTAGTCCCATCTTTGGCTTTTTTCACTCCAGAGTACAATGCTTCAATGCTTAGTAATTATTTCTTGCAGCTGGCCTGCTGTTTTACTCTCATTTATCTCCACACTGTGCGATTTGACTTCATTGGATGTGAGCTGTGAACAGACGCAGTGGCCCAGATGGAGATTATCTGGTGTGCTCTACAAAGTCCTTTATCTTTCACGAAAGCCTCTAAGAGCAATTGGCAAAGTGATAAAATTGAGCTTTCATATCACATTGCTGCAGCTAATATGTCTTCCTCTGCTTCACAGATGGAGAGCAGACCCAAATATTATGGCAGAGAGTGAGTGTAACTGTTTCCGTTTATAGTTTGTATGTATTGCAAATGTTAGTGCACATGCATATTTTCTTATTAGTAACTTTTAATAATGTGAATGCATTCTTGTTTAGTTTTTTTAGACTTCTCTATATACAACATCTTGTGTGCTGATATTTTTAACCCTACTAGCAAATTGATGGTTGCATTTCTTTCTCTTTTTAAAGATTTCATGGTATAATCTCTCGAGATTATGCAGATCAGCTGCTGGCAGGTATAGAGGGTGCATATCTGATCAGGGAGAGCCAGCGGCAGCCAGGGACACACACATTGGCCTTAAGGTATCAAACCATTGACATTTGCACTGAAACATTCAGTTACTCATTCCGTCTTGGTTCTTTCAACCTTCTTTGGTCTTTTATTTATTTTATTTTCTCAATCATAAATCTGCATCTAGGTTTGGGCACCAGACACTCAACTACAGACTGTTTTATGATGGGAAGCACTTTGTAGGGGAGAAGAGGTTTGAGTCTGTCAATGATCTGGTGACGGATGCCCTCATTACTCTCTACATCGAGACCAAGGCAGCAGAATACATTGCCAAAATGACCACCAACCCCATTTATGAACATCTCGGCTACACATCACTGCTCAAAGATAAAATGTTGCACAGGCAGAGCCGTGGACGCACAGAACCACGCAGGGTGACCTTTCAGAATTACGAAAAGGTGAGTTTTAGTGATTTTCTGTGCCATGTCTGTGTAGATGTTTAGGATCATGTTTAATCCATAATGACAAGGTCTGTATAAATTAGGAATCTTTAGAAGAAGGAAAGAAGGAGGTTTTAGAACAGATGGTGCAGACCCCCACTGAGCCCTGAAGCCAGCATCATAGAGTTAGTCTGGGATTACATGAAAGGACTATACTGAGACAAATTTAATCCATGCCAGACATTCCACTTGATTAAATTGCTTTCATGCAAAGTGAATGCAAATATTTAGCAAATTTACAGTATTAAACCTCTATAGCAAAATTTTATACAATGCAGTTTTAATAATTGAAGTTATTTATATACAAATTTGCCCCTAGGGATGAGTGTGTGTGGCCACGCAACAGACTGGCAACTTGTTCAAGATGTATACAGCCTCTTGCCTGAAATCAGCCGGGATAGGCTCCGGTACCCCCCCGCAGTCCCAGTAGGGACAAGGCTTTCAGAAGCCAAAACGAAAGTTATTTAGAATTTAAATAAAGCAGAGCACAAACATCACTTGGTCATTTGGGAGCCATATTTACAGTAGACCAAGCAGTACTTCCCCAAGGAGGTTTTGTCCCTTGAAAGCAATGTACATTATTTCTGTCCTGTAGCCTGTGGGTGTGTTTGCTGCTACCATGCTTCATTGCTTACTCTGTAAGGTTGTTGATAGACAGAACGAGGACTTTGCTCTGCCCTGTCGCTCTTATCAGAAACACTTATTTCAGATAAGGCACGTTTTTTATTTTCTTTCTTGCCATCTGGGAGCAGATGTCTGATGAAAGACAACAAGGAATGAGGACTTGTGTTTTATAGTGGGGACATAAACCAAAGAAAAGATGTTTCAATCCACTAGATGGCAATATCAGCTGTTTCATTCTGCCTGCTGGAGAGACACATGGCACATAACATGGCAACTTTCATCAACAAATATGAGTTTTTGTGCTCCTTTTGTCCAGAGGGTACATCCTTTCTCTGCTTCATTAGTGCAGAACTTCAGAATGTGCTTTGCCAGCTTTTTCCCAGCAGGAGCCTTTTTACACTATTGTTTTCAGGCTTCAATTTAGCCTCTAAAACCCACTTTCAATTTCTAAAGAGTTTTTTTTTGAGAAAAGAAAAATTTGTCAATAGTCACCTAGGCTTGATCTTTGTTCAATTTGCAGCCCAATTTTTTATTTAAGGATTTGTTCCATTTTAAAAAGTCTTAATATTGCTTCGGTTCCATTGTCTTCCGCTTATCCGGGGCCAGGATGTGGGGCAACAGCCTTAGACGGGAAACCTAGGCTTTTGTCACCCCGGCTGCATCCTCCAGCTCACTCGAGAGAATTCCATGGCGTTCACCGGCCAGCTGTGAGACCTAGCTTCTCCAGCAGGCCGGATCTCCTCTAGGTAGAAAATGCCCGAAATACCTTACCTGCGAGGTGTTCAGGAGGCATTCTAACTGGATGCCTGAACCACCTCATCTGGCTTCTCTCTTCTTGCAAAGAATTTTGCAAAGTCTCAATTTTGCAAAGAATAAAAATATCTGCAAGCAAATGTTACTTATCTCATTGTTCCTATCAAATTTAGGACACATATTTCCTGTGTTGTTTTATTTCTAAATATATTAGTTGATGACCGACGTGATAAAGTTATTCTTTGTCAGAGTGCATTAGAAAACCACCTGCTTGTCACTTCCTTAAGAAAAAAAAAAGCTGTCTCTTGGTAGCTTAGACCTGGTGAGGAGTTCAGACCTGGCCTCTCATCTTGCATCTGTGGTTCTTTTTGAACTTCATGTTTACCAATTACACACTGACGCCCTGGGACTTTACAGCCACAGTAGCCTCGCTGTAGAGTCAAAATTTATGTATATTTACTCAGGATCAGATTGAAGCTAATATAATGCTGCAACTGTGAATGCTTGGGTAAATAAAATGCTCTGAGGTGAAAAGCAGTGCTTCACTTGATCTAACTCTGTGCTTTTTGCATGTGCTGGAATTTGCACAAGTTCTTTAACTTCATCCATATTACCTCTAAAACCCATCATGCTAATTTAATTCTAATTTTTTTTTTGCATGCTCTGGAGAGATTTAGTTGAAAGAAAAATGTTAAAATAGTGTACAGTTTTATAAACCTCAGTTTGTTTATGTAAAACAGTTATTCTTTTTTTTGCCTTTACACAAAGGCAAACATTGACATCCAGCGTTCCTAGTGCAGACAAAAATGTCCGTTTTGTCACTTTTTCTTCTTCATTGCAACATTCAAAGTGTGTCTGTTTGTCACTTTGTTAAGGATTTTTTGTTTTAGCTGTTTTGTTGTTTACTGTGTTGTCCTTCACTCAGCTGTGTCTTCACAAAGCCCTACAAAAATAAAAGAACCAGGCTAATGAAAAGAAGGGAGCGCTTGTTGTGTAGACCCCCTTTTGTATCCTACTTTTCTTTATTTAAAGCTTCTCTTTAAAAAAAAAAAAAACAAGAAGCCATCTGCCTGTAGACAAAGACGACAAGTCACATATCACCCTTTCCTTACAAACAAGGCTAAAATTTCTCCAATAAAGTTGTATGAGAACTGTGTGAGATGTTGGTGTGTTTAGGTCATGTCACAGAAGACTAGCCACAATGAAAAATTTCATCACTTGACTTGTCAGTCATGCAGCGAAGAGCCGGTTTGCTGGTTCTAACAGACAAAAATTTGCCGGTGAATTAAGGTCAAAACTATTTGTTGTTTTTGTTCTTTGTATCAATGTTCATCAGCCTTGAAAGTCCAAGACGTCTCTTGCTCCTTTTTAACACTGTATAGATCTCTATCAACACATTTCCTGAGATATGTTGATATAGATTTCTATCTACACAAACAATCTGTACATATTGTATACTGTATATAGATACACTTATACAGATATAAATATATATAACGTGTGTTCCTCAGAGAGGGTTTTTTTTACGCAATATTTTTTGCCATATATATTTACTTTGTGCAATATGCCTCATTTCAGGGCATCAAGCCTCGTGGGGCTGATTATTGGCAGAGCTAATAGATACAAATTCAGCGTGAACATAGCAACTGCCCCCTACTGAACCATTAGAAAAAATGTCTTCTCTGCTCTAAACCTACAAATGAGCTTCCTTTGTGTACTTTTTTTTTCTTCCAAACAAGCCACTACTGGATAATTCCTTGTTTAAGGATTATTGAGATAATCCTTTTCAATTTGAGTAAATGGTCTGGCTCTGCAGGTTCTACGAGAAAACTGTTTTTGACAGGCAACAAATTGCAGTCAGAGGGTCTGGAAAATCCAGTCTGGATGGCAGAAAGGGGAATTCCACAAACAGGCTGACATAGCTGGAGGTCAAGATCTGTTAGAATTACACCCTGATATCTTTCAGGCTGGACAATCTTTGGTTTGTCTTTTAAGCGAGAGAGTGACCTGTTTAGGAAACTGTACTGACTGGGAGTGCAGTTTTTTATCTCCGTCTAAGTGAGGCAGAGTGTGGCCAGAAGGCAGTGTGCTAATGGGAATGTGCACTGTGCTATAAAGTGTGCGTCTGCACTATTGATCCTGCTTTAGAGAGCTGGTGAGCTGTGTGAAGCGTTTCTGACAGCACACCACTTTCAACATCCTGGCCCCTGCCAATTTGGGAGTCTGTCCTCTCTCTTTCTCTCTCCTCTCTCTGGGCGTGTGAAAGAAGATCATTGTTTGAGGCACGCTCCTGCCCTCAGGCTGCCCAACACTAGTCCTGTTTCCTTGACTCCTCCTGCTGCTTACTGCTACACAGATGCAGAGCCAACCCCGTGCTGGCTGCCATCAGTCACCCTCTTGGGTCAGAGACAAGTGGACTGTAGCTTCTCCCTCAGCGCTGGGCTGCTGCCAGCAGCGTCTGCTGCACAGCACCTATATCCCACAAACTTCTCTTTCCCCCGTAGAGCTGAACAGACAGTGGAAACCAGATCAACCTACCATGGAGTCTGAAGAAAACAGAGGAGGTTTAGGAGCAGAGCTCATCACCCACAAGACAAAAAGACAAGAAAGGAAGCGTCAGGAATTGTTGGCTTTGGCTTTAGGAGTTAAGCTCGGGAGCAAAGGCACTCTCCTGTGGAAGCCTATCAAACTGTTAGCTTCTTGTCCTCAGATATCCTCTCCTCTGGTGCAACGGAGTGCCTTGAAAGACTCACCTGAGAAGCAATGTTCCTATGAGAAGATCCATAACTTCAAGGTAAGGAGCATTTTATTCAATTAGCAACCAGAGACCATAAGATTAAATACCAAGCAGCTGTTTTATAATTTTATTAACTTGTTTTACACATCAGTATTTTGATTAGAGATGATTTTGCTTGGTGTTTGTCCTATTTCTGGCTTCAGTGTCTGCTGTTATTTTGATGACATCACATCCAGCTGACACTCATGCACTCAGTAGAACTAATGGATGCATCATACCACAAACCATTAGCAGCCCAATAGCTTGATTAGCATTGATTTTTAAGGCTTTTAGAGACATTTTACTATAAGCAACTGATGTAGTACAAACGGTTTTTGAGTTGTATTAAAGTGTATTGATTTGGAAACTAAGAGTGTCATGCTTCTGTTGGCATACATACACAAAAACTTTAAAAAATAGTTTTTAGGCATTCCAAAAAGCATATAAATGTATCTTGTGTGTGACATCCAATACCTTACCAATGACGACGCTCCCCACTGCTTCCACATAAACACACCTTTTGTTTTTTTTCCTTTTGACACAGAACAAAAACCTTCTACTCTCCTCCTGCCATCTGCTCTCTTCACTCATTAGTTCACCGATACCTTGCTTTGTAGGGAAGGTGTGTCTGTATCTATCTATGACTCTTTTGTGATCTTATCTGTGATCTTCAGCTGAAGAGTTTGGTAGGCATACATCTGTTATTTTGACTTCCAGGCCTTGTATCTGATTGCCTAGCAGCAGATGCCAGACACACTGTTGCAAATCCTTTAATCTGCCTTCTACATGCACATATGTTCTCATTTGGTAAAAGACCCTTCTGAGTAGTTTAGAATTACAATTTAGCATATCAACAAGGTTGGTTTTCCTTTAGAGTTGAATGTCAATTTGCATTATGTAATGTGTCTTTGTACCTGTGGTACACAGGTACACACATTCCGTGGACCGCACTGGTGCGAATATTGTGCCAACTTTATGTGGGGCCTCATCGCCCAGGGTGTCCGCTGCTCAGGTAACTCTAAAACTGGTTTTATGTTAATAAAATGAAGGGTTATGTCTCATGAATGTGAGATTACAAATTGTGATCTGTTATCAGCACCGTCTGATCACGTGTTTTATTTTATTCCCCACTGACAAATAATGTGAGGGTAGTGTAGCTGTAGTTTTTGTGATTGATGAGCTATATTACTTATTTCCCTACATGAAAATATTCAAAACCTTGTCAACTCATTTGCTCTGCACCTAAAGAGAGGGCCATGTTTGTTATTGAGATGTTTTGCTTGCCGATAAGCCAGAGGCAAGCACTGGTATCATCAGACACCTCATGTGCTGTGGCAAACAGACGAATTGTCTTTGTACTCCCGCACACTCAGCCTAGCGTCTATTTTTTTCTAATCTCCAGCTACCCTCACTCTGCCAACAAAGACCCCAGTCAGCAGACTAACATGAACCTCAGCAAGCACTAAAAATGTCTTTGTGATTGATGAATTAGCTCAGAAAATCACCTCCCTATCCACACATAGGACTTCTTTGAATTCTTGATTTAAACTGTGTCACAAAGTAGGCAGAGAAAAATCTCACTAGATGTCCTGTTTTTGTCATTTTTGAAGTTCTTAATTTAAGTACTATATTAAACTAATTTCCCACTAGGGATAAACAAAGGCATTCATATTACGTTTAAAACTACAGGAGAAACCATCCTTTCTCTACATTCATGCTGCAATATGTAGTGTTATCTACTGTTCATAATCAATGCTGGGGTAGCTTAGCTGCAGCTGTGATATTTGAAAGTGCAGTTTTATTTGTTTTCTTGAATCTACTGTGATGATATGATTAATCAACCAGACGTAATCATGGTAATTCTTTATTGTTTTTTTTACTATTTTAGATTGTGGTCTAAATGTACACAAACAGTGCTCCAAACTGGTTCCCAGTGACTGCCAGCCGGATCTGCGCAGGATAAAAAAAGTATTTAGCTGTGATCTCACCACGCTTGTGAAAGCTCATAATGCAACACGACCCATGGTGGTGGACATGTGCATTCGAGAGATAGAACTGAGAGGTAAGATGGAGTAAATCTATGAACACTTTAAATCTCATCCCATGTCATAATGAAAGTAAATTCCAGAGTTAAGTCAGATAAAACATTGCTTGAATAATTAAAATTCATTTCAGTTTATTGTTAGACTTCAAATTTATTAGGCGTACTGTAGTACACTCATATTTTTTCTTGCAGGTATGAAATCTGAAGGACTTTACAGAGTGTCTGGCTTTTCTGAACACATAGAAGATGTGAGGCTCGCTTTTGACCGAGGTTTGTTGACTAGATATTTTCTTGCCTGAAGATTGCTGCATCTGACGTTTTATATCACGGGTTTATAGTTTAAAATAAGAAACTTGTTTTAACTGAAGCACGGCACATAGTTGTGCCCACAAAACAGTCTTTCATTGAACAATTATGTAATGATACATCCTTACAATAGTTATTGATCTATTGATGTCTATGGTTTATAGATTTTGTTATTCATTTGATTTGATTCTCAAGTTTAATAAAGCTCATTTCTATCCTTAATTCAATCATTCATGTCTTTAGATGGTGAGAGGGCTAACATCGGTGCCAGTGCCTATGCAGACATCAACATAATTGCCGGTGCTTTGAAGCTCTACTTAAGAGACCTCCCTATTCCAGTCATTACATTTGACCTATACTCCAAATTTATCCAAGCTGCAAGTAAGACTCACTCTTCAGGCATTTTTACACAATGGTCATGTTGGTGAAAGTCTGCAGTCCTCTGATACTTCTTGTTTTGCTACTGTGGTGTGTAGAAATTCCTAATGCTGAATCGAGACTGGAGGCTATTCATGAAGGGTTGCTGCAACTCCCGCCAGCACACTATGAGACCCTACGTTACCTGATGGCTCATCTTAAGAGGTCAGTGAATAAAAAAAAAAAAGTCACTTTTGTTTATCTTTGCTTTAAAATATAAGACGACTCTGTCGTCATCTTCTACTTATCCGTGATTAAGGGAGAAGCCTTAGCAAGGAAGCTCAAACTTCCTTCAGCCCAGCCACATCTTCCCTCTCATACTGGAGGCTCCTGTCATTGGACCATATGTAAGACATAGTGCCTCTACCATGTCCTAATCTACTGCACCTCCTGTTGGGACTTACATGGAGCACCTCTCCAAAAAGGTGTACTGGGGCATTCCACCTACGTGCCCAAACTACCTCAAATGGTTCATCTCAACGCAGAGCAACTACAGCTCTATTCAGACCCCTCCTAAATCGCAGAGCTCCTCACCCTACTTCTGAGCAAGAGCTTGGCAACCCTGTGGAGGATTCCCATTTCTGTTTGTTGGATTCAGAATCTTTTTCATCTGGTCACCATCCACAATTGATGATCATAAGTCAGGGTCAAAACCTGGATCAACTGATAAATTAGGAGCTTTGCTTTTTGATTCGGCTTCCTGGTCTCCATTACAGACCAATGTGTCCTAATTATTGAAGACGCCGCACCCATCTCCTGTCAATCTCCCACTCCATCCTTTCCCTCACTTGTGAACACGACCCTGAGATATTTAAACTCCACTACTTGGGGCAGGACCCTATCCTTGACCTGTAGAAGAAACTCTTAAGTTTTTTGTTTCTAAGACATGCTTTTTAATTTTTTACACTTGGTGAATTTCCTAACTGTATGCTATTTTTATGCCTATTTTTTTAATTTTACAGGGTAACAATGTTTGAAAAGGACAATCTAATGACAGCAGAGAACCTGGGAATTGTCTTCGGTCCGACTCTTATGCAACCTCCGGAGTTAAATGCATTGACGACACTGAATGACATGAGACAACAGAAACTGGTGGTGCAGCTAATGATAGAGCATGAAGACGTCTTATTCTGAGGAATGAGGCACACAGACAATTATTTATTCTATCAAAGAAGAAATTTCCAAGCCACCTTGGTTTCCAGTGAAGACTCATTGAACTTGAAAACTTTTTTTTTTCTTGCACGATGTTGGTTTAGTGATGACATCATCCATTTACTGTAAGTTCTAGGTTATGAATCTCAAACAGGACCATCATTTTTATATGTTTGCTTCCTGCATTTTTATCTACTATCAAAATGCAATTTATTCATTGCTATTCCTACCTGATGTAGACTCGGTCATCATGACGTTACAGTGTAAAATCTTCCACCAGATTCTGATTTTTGAAAGCCAGGTTCTGTGGAGACAGAAATTCATCATTCCAACGCCTCTATGTGGCATGTGCATATTGTCGGAATGCTGGTTAAAACATAAAATGATACAGTGTGGTTTCTTTGATTGTAAATATTAGGTCATATAATGATCCATGCTTATAGTGTGTTCCACAAAAGAAGAAAAGAGACAAGTGGGCACTCGTCAAGCACTTTTTTGGTATCAAGATGTTTTCTTTTCTGTGTACATTGTTTTTTTTTGTCCTAAAGACGAGAAATTTTTGTTAAATCAACTACATGGCAATTTCTGAGAACAATAGATTACGAGTCTGACATCTTTTACTGTGCTGAGTATGTATTAATGTCTTTTAGAAAGTGGCCCCACATGGACAAAACTCTGCTACACATGCCAGTTGGCAGTGTTGCGCTACATCAGTAACCGTATTCTGAGATGTGTTCTTGTGACAAAAAGGATTTTTTTTTTTATGCCAGTAACATTTGTTATTGTAGTTGGATTTTAATCTCCCAAACATCACTTAAATAAATCTCGCCAAAAACTGTGCCAAGCATGTTCTCCATAACTTCTGGAATGATATTCTTTCTACAGATCCATTTTTATCAAACTGTATTTTTGTGACAATTGCAATCAAAAATGTAATTTATGAGATTTATTAAAGATTGTCAATCTTGAGACTGCATATGCATTGTTGGATTTTTTTTTTTATTTAGATGACAACTTAATTGTGAAAGTTGTTATAAAAGTGCAAAAAAATTAAACTGTCATCAAAACTTAAAACTGTCACTATGGTTATGGAAAACAGTTTTCCTGTTGCTTTGAAATGACCCACAAATCCAGCTTTTCCAGCTTTAGGAGTGGTGAGAAATCTATCCAGATAGAAAGTATACTGCAAGTGTAAAACAAAAACACAGACACAGTCTTTGTGAGAAAGAGTCACACCCTGCTTTTCTACTTAGATACTTCATTCAAGTTCCTTTGTAATACCTGAGAACATAACTCACACGTAAAAGCTGTCATCAGCTTGTCATTTCAGACATACAGAAAAGAATCATTAAAAAACAAAAGGAACTGTCTATATTTGTTTAGGAGAGTGACTCGTAGAAGGAACTTGTGTTTATCTTAAGTTTTACTCACTTACTGATTTGCTATTGTGTAACATTTGTGTCAGTGTTTAAAAGCGCAATAAAAAACATCTTTTTATTTTGTTTATTTTTTGAATTACTCTATTCATCCCTAACCGGGGAAATTTGTTTGCTGCACTAAATGTTTCATCTTCTGAACCACTTATCCCGACTGGGGTCACGGGGAATGCCAAAGTCAAACCCGGCTGATTTCAGGAGACAGGCGGGATACACCCCGAACAGGTCACTAGTCTATTACGGGATCATACACACTCATTCCGAGGGGCAATTTTTCCAGCAGCCAAGTACCCTAACATGCATGTTTTGGAGAGTCAGAGGAAACCGGAGTACCTGGAGAAAACCCACACATAAAGGTGGAGAAAATGCAAACTCTACACAGAAAAGGCAGTATTTCAAGCCTTGCCCTCACTCTAGTACTCAAACCCTGAGCTTCTTGTTGTAAGGCCCAAGAACGTGCTAACCACTGCACCACCGTGTAGCCCTCCCCCCTAAATGTGAGGGAAAATTTCACAAAATATTACAAAATAAAGATTCTTGATGGTTGGAATAAATAAATTTGGTTTCATTACGTCGTCTTCTGCTTATCCAGGGAAAGGTCGCAGGGGCAACAACCTTAGACGGGATGCCCAGGTTTCTCTACCTGGCTGCATCCTCCAGCTCACCCAGGACAATCTAAGATTCATTATTTATACCATTCTCATAGTGATTAATCCCGAGGCATTACCCAGCCAGCTGAGACATAACCTTTCCAGCAGGCCCGGGGTCTGTCTCTGGGTGTCCTCAAGGTTGGACGTGCCCCAAACTCCTCACCAACGAGGCGTTCGGGAGGTATTCTAATCAAATGTCCTAACCACCCCATCTGGCTTCTCTCAACTCGAAGGAGCAACTGCTTTTCTGTAATTTTTGCTTGGAAAATAGACAATTTGTTCAATTTTACACTAACAGAATTGATTCTGAAAACCACAACACAAAGCATATTCAAATAATAACTTGGTTTAGAAAGAATCTACAAAAACTTACACGATAATAAAGTAACCAATTTTTGCTTTGCTCTTTAAGCAAAAAAAAAAAAAAAAGCCAAACACAAAAAACCAGTAAACTATTCTTACTTTGACATTGATCAGTCTCCATTTGGACAAACGTATCCATTTAATACTGATTTTGACTATTCACTGTCCAGAAGGATAGATGAAGCACAGATTTCAAAGCTAAGGGTGCCCTCTGTAGAATCAGAATATGTTTGCAGAAAATTATTCTGTTTAACATGAATGATAAAAAAATTGTGTGGTGTCACAGTTTAAGAGTTTATTTTATCAAACTGAAAAATGCAATGTTCATTTCCTTTTAAAGAACTGTTTCAATTAATCATAGCATTCCAGTGCATGTGTAATACAAAATAATGCAAGTATAAAAAGAAAATAGAAAAAAAACACTGTCAGAACTTTTCAATTTTAACTAAACAAGGCATACGGAAGTGTCCACATTGCCGTAACAACTCTTGTAAAAATAGAATAAAACAATAAAGTCATTAAAGTTCATCATGTTGGTAAGTGAATTCCCTGGCAGATATAAAACCGTCTTCATCTTCATCCTCGTTTTTAAAGATGTCATCCACCATCGCTTCATGATGTGTGTCGTTAGGTGTGTATCCATGTTTCTCAAACTCCTTTTTTATATATAGTTTGACCTAAGAGTATGAACAGACATAAGAGTAATTCTCTGCTTATGGACTGTGTCATTTTAATACAGAAAAAAAACAATGCTCACCTCTTGTTTGGACAATTTCCAGTCATCATCAAGGTCCATATCTCGAAAGGTTTCATGTGATCTGGGACCATTTCTGATCTCCATGAGTTCAATGTCAAAAATCAAGGTGCTGTCAGGAGGAATTTTACCTGCAAACAAATCAAGAAATAAGAAATTAATCAAAAACATTTGTTCAAATGAAATATTTGTCTTGCAGTGTAGTGTGTGCTACCTTTTCCTTCCTTTCCATATGCCATTGCAGGAGGAACAATCAGTTTTCTTCTTTCTCCAGTGCACATGTTCTGCAAACCTTTATCCCAACCTTTTAGAACCTCTTGGATCCCCAAAGTGAACCAAACAGGATTTTTATCTCCATGCAAACGGCTGCAAATGGTTTATTAAAGTTACAAAACAAACTTTCAGAAAGCTGATTACAAATGTCTGTCTTATTTGTTCAAGACAGTGATGAGGAAGAGGTGAAGCATTCACCAATATTATGCTTAGATATTGCAATCTGAGTGTTGCAATATATTAAAAAGATAGTTTATGACAATATGCAACAAGTTATGTTATGTTGTCACAAGTCTTTTTTTTTTTTTTTTACCTGGAATGAAACATAGAGCCATTACTCTCCAGGAATCCCTCGTAATGAACAAGAAGCATGTCTCCATATTTAGTTTTTCTGTGGCAAAGTAAAGGTTTGTGTTTCAGCTCAATTTTCACTTCGGGTTCAGGTAGTTTTCTCCCAAATACACAAACTGTCATTGAAATAAAAATTAGACAAAAATGAAAAAGTATCATTTTGCTGATTTCCTATGGATTGTATCAATACTTAAGTAAATTACATCACAAACTCACAAATCCTTTACGTGGCATGCAAACTTCTTCTGCTAAGCACTGCCCTTTTTCTTCTCCTATTGGAGAGATTATAGGAAACGCCCCTATTTTCTCATAAACGATTTATAATAGGATCATTCCCATGTCAATCACTACAATCCACGCCCAAAAGATAGATTAATTCCTTTGACGTAGGCACAACGAAGGTTGACAACTTCTCAACTAGCAATTAAAGTGTACATTCACAAAGCAGTTTACGCAATTTCGGCTGCGTAGTGTAATAGAAAAACAGTAGCGTTACTCCATAAATCTCATTCGTAGCCCGATGGAGTCGTTGTGATCAGCTGTACGACACGTTTTAACACAAACAAGTAATGAAAGAGGAACAAACGTAGTTCAGAGATGGAAGGAATGTTGTACAAATGGACTAATTACATAAGTGGTAAGTTTATTGTTTTAAATAAAGGTCTTTTTTTTACTGTTGGAAAAGCCATTTAAAGACAGCTAGCTTGAATTCAGTTAATGTTACCAGAGACAAGCTAACCTTAGCAACTACTAGCTTTATCTTTTTTTTTTTTTAACCAAATCTAGCTTTAAATTAGAGATCCGACTTTCTGTTCTGTAAAATAAAACATATCATGAATTAAACTAGAGAGTAACTGAAGTGTGTGATCATTGTTTTAATAGTTTCCATCAGCTGTCCTTGGAATGTGTTGCTGCTAACAGATTCATGTTCATTGTGGTTTCTATCCTATTAAAATGAGTTGGGACATTAAATCTGTTATTCTTCTTCAGGTTGGCAGCCTCGTTGGTTTGTACTTGATGGAGGGACTTTATCATACTATGATTCTCAAGAAGATGCCTGGAAAGGTTGTAAAGGCAGCATTAAGATTTCAGTCTGTGAAATCCAAGGTATTTACAGCTTTATTTAACTCGTCCTTTGTTTCATTGTAATCTGGTGATATTTTGAATTAGTATTTACTTCTTGGTTGTGTGTTTTAGTGCATTCCTCTGACTCTACTCGAGTTGATTTGACCATACCAGGAGAACAGTACTTTTACCTCCGAGCAATCAATGCAGCAGAAAGACAGAAATGGTTGGTGGCTTTGGGGACAGCTAAAGCCTGTCTGACAGATAACAGAACCAGGAGACAAAAAGGTAAGGAAATCCCAAAGCAAAATCAGTTTGTATGGCCGAAATGAGCTTCCTCCTGGACTGGGTCTCACTCAGAAATAATGAGGAGCTTGAAGTAGAGATGTTGTTGCTCCTCCAGGTCGAGAGAAGCCAGATGGGGTCGTTCGGGCATTTGGTTGGGATGCCTCCCAAACGCCTTGCCGGTGAGGTGTTTGGGGCACAATTCACCGGGAGGAGACCCAGTGGCATACCCTGGAACCGCTGGAGATACTATGTCTCACAGCTGGCCGGGAAACGCCTCAGGATCCTCCCGGATGAGCTGGAGGATGCAGCTGAGAAGCCTGAGCTTCCCGTCTGAGGTTGTTGCCCCTGCGACCCTGCTCTGATAAGCAGAAGACAACAGAACGGAAATATTTAGTTTGGAGAAAATAGTCATTGTATTTAATTGTAATTAGATTTTTCTTTACAAACAAGTTAGGGTGTTAAATGGTTATGGAAACAGTTGTCTCCAAAGGCTTCATCAGTAGATGGGCTTAAATTGTCCTGGGTCAAATTGAAGTTAGGCTTCTATTTGTGTTTAAGTGATATTGTGTCCATTGTTAGTATTCAAATGTACCCTCCTTTCTTTTCTATCATTTGTTTTGAGCAAACTAGCTCTATCTTTCAAAGTTAATCTGGCCTAAAATGTTTTCATATTCCATTTAAATTTGATTACAGTATTAAGTTTTATCTTCATAGGAAGACTGTCAGAAAATTCATGTTTCTATTGGCTGAGCTGGTTTAGAAAAAGTAGAATTTCTTATGTATCTGAACCTGTAAAGAATTGTTTTTTTTTTTTTTTTTTTTTTTTTTTTTTTTTTTTTGTCGTCTGTATAACAGAGCTGCAGGAAAACACAGAGGCACTGAAAACTAAGATGTCAGAGCTCAGATTGTACTGTGACCTTCTTCTTCAACAAGTTAACAAGATCAAAGAGAGTGATGAGCTTGGAGAAACTTCAGCAGAGGTTTGATAAACTAATTAAAATTAAACTTGTTGAGGATAGTGCTAATCTGCTCATTTTGACATTGTTTAATTTCAAATTGCTGTTGGTGTATAAAAAAATTATTTTAACCTTGATGGCATAATTCAAATTCTTTTCTCACTGAAGTAGCCACATAATTGTTAAGATGTTTTGATTGCTCTGGTTTGTTCTTTCAGACTGGCCTTGACACAGGGAACATGGTGAAATCAACATGCACTACTTTTCTTAAAACTCTGGAAGAATGCATGCAAATAGCAAATCGTACTTTCAGTGCAGATTTACCAGCGGAAAGTCCACCGGGAACTCCTCCGATTGCAGCCATCAAACCACAGAAGGTATTTTCTTACATTCCTTGACGGTACGACTGTATGAATGCACACCAAGATCCTGGTGTCATTATTTTATCGTATTATAAGCATGCAATGTTTGTTTCTCCAGCAGATTAAATCTGTCAGTCATGTCAATCAGAGCCTTGGGGAAAAGTAAGTTTGTTTTTTATTATTCTTAATCTTTATGATTCTTTGCCCAAAGTTTGGTTTCTCATAAGCATTCCATTCTATTGACTTATACTAAGTATTTTGTTCAAGGTTATGAAAAAAAAATCTTCAAACATTGCACCAATGTTATCATAGCACTTTTTAACAACTTTGTAATTGACATAAAATAATTTCTTTAAACTATTCTGAATATGCTGATTATACCGAAACTTTTTCAAGGTTGAAAGACTCGACTGAAATCTCAAGAGATGCTCCTGCATCGGACAACCAGAGTCTCGACTCTGGAACAGAAGGATCAGATGTACCAGACAAACTGGATTTGCAAGCTTCCACATTGGGTAAGTGAAGTATTCCAATAACTAACTTTGCCTGGCAGAAACTTCTCAAGTGAAGATGAGATTAGCATCACACACAGATAAAGCCAACATACCCACAAGGGATGCTGTGATTTGGCAAACCTCTTAAAGGAAGTGGATTGTTGCCTTTTGGTAAGCAGACATTGATGAATGCCTCTTTATATTTTAGTATTTCTTTAAGTTGTAAGAAATCTTTTATTCTGCAGATAAAGGCATTGCAACCCTGGAGGAGAATGTGTAAATTGTATTCTCTTGAAGTTTCAGTGGGAAATTTTGCATTTTTCATGTCTAAACTGTAACAAAACAATATTTCTGTTCTGATGGAAATGTAAATGAAACACTTGAATCTTTCCTGTACTCACTCATTCATCTTCTGTGCTGCTGATTCCAATTGGAGTCACAGTAGTGCTGGTGCACGAAACTTGAGTTGTAGTTCATTAACACACTATAAAACGTTAGTTGTATTTTGACTTTTAAGATGGGCACAAAAAATTTAACCAGACAGGAAGAAATGACTGATTTAAAAAAAGTTATGTTATAATTATCTTCCACATTATAATTCTTCACACATTAAATGATAAACACAGAAAAGGTTTGTCTTTCTAGTGTGATGTGTTAAAAAAAATAAAAATTATATATATATATATATATATATATATAATATGTTTAGATGTTTAAAATGATTAACTTGTCATTTTTAAACCAGAACTGCCTTTCTGTGTCATTTACTAAGTAATGTTTTGAAATTTTATGAAAAATGTGAAAGCATTTTTCTGTGTTTTATTTTTAACATGCAGACACAGAGCTGTCAACCAGCTCGGCTCACGGGGAGCGAGCAGATTCTTTATCAGATTCTAACCAAAGTGAGACTGAGAGTGAAAACTATGACCAGCCACCAGAAGGAATGGAGGAGAGTGAAGCTATCGATCCAATCGAGATAAAAGAGGAACAGAAAGACAACGAGGACCAAAGGAAAGAGCATGAGAAGAACACCGAACAAGAAAAAGGTGTCCTACTCCAAAATCAAGAGGAAGGCAATCAAAACCAAAAGGCGGCTATGGTAGACGACATGTCTCCCAAAGATCCAACAGAATCAGAGGACCCAGAGCAGGTGGAAACGTTCTTCAGCACAATGACTCACAGGTATGAAAATGCCTCTCAGGAAGATCTCACCTCCCAGAACACTGAAGTGCTGTGAGGTTTTTATTCAGTAGGTTTAAGTTAAACAGTATTAAAATAAACCAGTCTAAGCTATTTATAGTATTTTTGTCATTTAGACATGTATGACTGATCTTTCTACTATTTCTCAGAGATTTTAGTTTGCTTAATTATTGTCAGTATTATGCAGTAAATTGACGAATAAAAGCTGACACGTGAAAATAAGTTTAGAGGTTCATTAGTAAATTTTATTTTATTTACATGACTTATTAAAGCACTCCTTTGTTTAGGTTTGTAAAACAACTTTTTTTCTGTTTTAAAAAATCTCCTGTTTAGCACTTTTTCTCAAGTAAACAATTGAAATGAGTAAAAATGGAGGAACGATTGTGTGACAGTAAATAATCAACTGCTGAAAGTTTTGTACATAGCTTTCTTTAATTAAATAACTAGACAGACTAGTTAAGAAATGAATAAATGAATTCTTCCAAGCTGTAGACAAAGTTGTATTCTCAGGTATTAAGTCTAGAACTGCATGTCGTTTTATGTGATTCTTGTCTTTGACTTGATTTCAATGTTTGTATCTCTTTTTTTCCTCTGAGATGGGCAAATAAAAATGGACATTGATTACATACGTCTAATATATTCTTTTGTTTGAATCTGTTCTACTTTTTTTAGATTTAGTGATATAAGACTGGATGACGACAATGGTATCCCTACACAAGATTTTTTGGATTCATGCTATGCAATAGTGCCTGTATTAGGTAGGATGGTTACTTTTCGTCACTTTATCTTGATCTGCCTCCTGCTGTTCCAATTCATTTTGGAATGTTGGTCTCTGTTAACTTTAACATGCAAAACTTTGTTTTTCATACCTTTTTGTTTTTGCATGCATCAATATTCATAATGCTTGTTTTCTAATGAGATGGCGGCTTTCTGTCTCTTTTGTCACTATCATTTCTTTCTCTCTGATATGTCTGTTAATGACTCTCTTTCTTTTCTTTCTTTTTTTTTTTGACGGGTAAACACTAACAAACATCGACGTTGTTTGGGATTTTGCTCTATCTTTTCACAGAGGACAACTGTGTTTTACTGCGCAAAGTGAAATGTGTTTGTATGGACAGTGGTATTAAAACACTATTGTGTGTATTGTGTTTTAGCTTTTCGAACAGACAAAACAAAGTCACACCCGTTTATGTTTTAAGGTTATCTTAATAGTTTTTATTAGATTTGGGCAAAATCAAGAAAAAAAGTTGGTTTTATAAGAGTTTTTCCAGGTGTTTGCTAAATATTTGTTCAGTGGGTTCAAAAGTAAAAATTTTCAATCCCAGTGACTCCTTTTAAATTAAAGCCAAACTTGTCTAAATTGAAATGCAAGGCTTTTTGATTAGTTTATTTTAAGGATTAAATGAATAACTCTAGACCTGTTAAACCAGATGATAGTTAACTGCATTTGTTCTCTTTTATTTAAATTATTCACAACATTGGGATGGATCAGTCTTTTTCAGAAACAAGAAAATAGTTACGGATCCAATTTAAAAATAGTGAGTTCATTCCGAAGATCCCATTACAATTACTTTTTAATTTGATTTAAATTGATCCAGTCTGCCAACTCATTTGACTTAAAACAAACATTAAAAAAGGATGATAAAGACTTGTGGGAGTTTATTTGTTATTATGAATCAATCTTCAGAATTTTTATTAATGACTCATAAAATTTTCATTTTGCAAACACATCACTATGAAACTAGACTAATTACAGCTTCATTTAGAACCTCCGTCTTAAGTTTTTTTTCTCCCTCTGATTAAAATTTAATGAGTTGAGATTATTAAATAAAACTTTCTTAAACAAAGAAACTTAAAAAAAGTTAAAAAAGAAGTTGCTTTAAAGATGACATTTCAATGATCATCTATTATATTTTACATGTAGGCGGCAGTAAAATGATGACAAATTCTCTTTTCTCAGACAAACTGGGATCCACAGTTTTTGCACCAGTTAAAATGGATTTTGTTGGCAATATTAAGGTGAGTGCACTTGTTTGGAAAAATTGTCAGATGACGATTATGTGAACCATGCAAGTAATTTTGTGTATTATTAAGTAATGTTAGACGTACTTTTTACAAATGTTAACAGATTTTTTTTTCTTTTTCAACAAGTCAAGTTAATAAGAAGAACCATTTATTTGTAATTGTAAAGTTTTTGCTTCATTAAGAGTAATTATTTAACATTTTAAACTACCCTAAGATGATAAGATCTTTGCCCAGCAGCCATTTTTTTTCTAATTAATTGCAATATTTTATGCTGCAGAAAATTCACCAGAAACTGACATCAGACCCAGAAAGCTTCACCACACTTCAGTCTATTGTGCTGCATGAAGTGCAGACAAACGTTGCCCAAGTACGAAACTCTGCCACTGAGGCTCTGCTGTGGCTCCGGCGTGGTCTGAAGTTTCTGAAAGAGTTTCTCTCTGAAGTAAATGCAGGGCAACAAGACATCCAAGGAGCACTCAGTAAGTCTGATTTTATTGTCAGTTCAAACTCGAAAAGCTGGGGCGTTGCTGGGCTCATTTTAGGAGTGCTTGAGTCCATCTAAAATATCCTAAAGTACCCCCAAACTATTTTGGCAAAGTCATGAACAGTTCATTGCTGTTATAAATAGATTTATGGCTGAGACACCCCTCTTTCCAAAACTTGGACGTCTCTGCTGTCACGATTCATTATGTTGTTTTTCTGTTTTCCAGATAATGCTTATGGAAAAACTCTCAGGCAGTATCACGGTTGGGTTGTACGAGGTGTTTTTGCTGTGAGTATGTCTTACTGATATCATTACTTTTTCTCTTAAAGTCGGATCTTGAAGGTTAACAAATGAATGACTATAACTTTCTCCAGCTGGCACTTCGAGCTGCCCCGTCTTATCAAAGTTTCACAGCTGCTTTAGTGTCCAGAGAAGGGGATGAGCTGAGGAGTGACTTCATAATAGGCATGCGCAGGGATCTGGAAATCTATCTACCAGCCATGGAAAAGCAGTTATCCATCCTCGATGTGTTTTATGAAGAATACAACCTGGAATCTGAAGAGGTGGTGTGATACTTAGAGAAAAGATTTTAAAGTGAAGGACAAACCAGAAAAGTGGCAAATCTGTGAGGAAGGATCCAGAGGCAAAAAGTGCATCTTCTACTATGAATGAAACAATGTGAGGATGCATAATGGCAACATGTTTCAGTGGTTTTATAAATTGATGACAGGCCTGCATCTGAAGGTAACCTCAGTGTCTGTAGATCCGATTCCACTGACAGAAAAAATGTAAAGATAGTATAAAGTTGAAAAATAATATTCTATGAAGAAATGTAAATCCAGTCTTTTTCAGAAGACTTAAGAAAGTATAGAGAATATTCTGCACACTTTGATCATAATTATTTATAAGAACTGTTTCTCATTCTCGTCATCTCCAATGTGGCATTGCTGATAAACCATTTTAAGGTGTGTAATGAGGTTACATTTTTTTCTTGGTCACATCTCTGCAGTTATTCTTTTTGAACATTGAGACTACAATACAAGTATGTGTCAATAAGCATACAACCTGGGTGTTTTTGAACAAGTCAATATCTAACAAAGAAAAGCACACAAAGCACTCTTCATGATACATAATAGCACATTGTACATGTTTAAACACAACAGATTAACTTTGTTACTTTCTTTCTTTGCACTGACAAGTTATTTAATTATTAAACAAAATTAATATAAACATTCGTCCTATAAGAATTGAGATTATATAGTAACGTTTACTTTGCATAACTTTAACTGATATAATGTTTAAGAATTTTCATGGGACCAAAATGAAAGAGATGTCATGTAATTTGTTATGGAAGAAGAACATTTTAAAGTTGTAACAAGTATTGTTTATTAGAACTACCTATGCATTCTCATAGTTCTCATAAATAACACGCTGAACCATTCAGTATAAACATGGGTGAGAATTATTGTACTAAAAAGGCATGTTTAATTGGAGCATGTTTTATGTATTAACAAAAATACCAGCATAAACTCAGTTTAAGCCACACGCTTTGTTTTCAACTAAGTGACATGATTCAGAATGGGATTGTAAAATGTCTTTGATTTAATAAGAACAATCCATAACTTTCTCCTTTTATTTGTTTCACCGTTTTAGGATTTTTGCTACTTTCTACGTCTGATTCTGGAAGTATCAGCCAGTACTTTATTAGTTTAGGTAACAAATAAATGATGTAGTCACTAGTTGGGCTATGTTCTAGGTTATTAACTTCAATGAAGCAGGGACTGGAGCAACTCGAATAACAGTTAATGCTCAAAGTATTTCTACAGTTTTCTAAACTTTCTGACACATAACTTTTACTAACTGCTACACCATCAATCGTTTCTGAAGACAGTATATTTAAGACATTGATGAGCAATGAGGGGGTTTTGTATTGCCAATTTTTTCTTTTTATCAGAAGTGTTTTTCCTTTTGTATCGATGGATGTACATAAGATGAAATTTGATTTTTACCTAATAAATGTACATAACGTGTAACATCTTTTCCCTGAGTTTGTTAGAATCTCTTCATCCGCAGCAACAGTTTTATGTTGCATATAGAGAGAAGTGTGAGGGACAAACATGCAACAAAACACAAGATATGGTTATGAAGACTGACAAATTACAAAAGATCCTTCTTGAGTCATCTCCAGGAAAATACAAAACACATTATTTAATACTTATCTACCCTGGTTATCTGTAACCAGACCAAAATATTCATAAATACACACTTAAATGACTGTATACTCAAATTTATTACACTCTGACATGTTTAGTATGGGTTGTTAATTTGTTCTTTATTTGCTTTTTTTCTAATGGATTTAAATAAATTGCATTTGTTACTTTGTTACCATGTTTTTTCTTTACCTTTCACTGATATTTGCTCGTTTTATGAAAAATGTATGTACATATAGGAATACACCTCTGTACTGCAAATTCATTTATTTGCATACATTTTTAGCTATTTTTATGTTCCAGTTCAGTTGAAATCATGGATTCTCATATTCTTACATTTATGCTATTGCTAATCTGAGATTGAAATGATTTCGTTTCACAAATCCAACACAAACAAAACCACTGTATTTAGTGAAATTGAGCTTCCTTGATTTTAACATTGTATGAGAAGTTTCGTTTGTGTACCCAGTAAAACAGTGCACACTCCAAACTTCTAGTTTCTACCTGTGGGTCAGAGATTTTTATTTAGCTAAGCCTCTGTTTAAATCCTAGTCTGCTCTTTTCATTGCATCACCAGATTAACTGGTTGTCCCTACTCCACTGTGCTCAAATCTGATTGGTGTGTTCTGGGGAGTGCACATGATGAGATAAGTAGCTGAGGTAGCCTTCTATTGTGGCATCTTTGCAGACAAATTGCCCTGATGTGATTTGGAAAAAGAATACAGCATGCTAATACGCATAGACATAACCGATATAAAAAGTATTTTATAAAACTGGCAAATTGCCCAGCCAGAAAATTTATTGTCATTTTTTTATCTGATGTTTTTTTTTGCAAAAATGCATAAATTTATAGAAAACCATTTAAACCCTAGGTTCGAAATTTGATGTGTTCTTTTTTTCTCTGCTTCTCTTTTACATGTGCACTGTTCCTAATCACAGTCAGCAGAATCACAACTCCGATTATTTCTTTATTGTTCACAACTGATGTAAAAATAATTACAGAAAAATGAAACAAGATCATGATGTTCTGTTCCAGTCACAGTCCACACTAGACTTCATAAAGCTTCACAATACAGTACATTGTCACGTGCATGTTTCAGCATAGTTGTGTGCACACACAACATCAGAGCAGCACAGAACACCAACATGACATTCAACATAATCACTGACATGTTTTGGGGCTTGGTAGAATTTATCACCATAAGATTTGTCACACATACTGTAACCACAGGTGCACTGCACAGTTCTTAAGACACTTTCTATGCAGACAAACAATTTACAGAACAGTGTTTCACACCCTTGAGCAGTTTTCCACAAGCATGCAGACAAGATATAGTAACAGTCTTGTTTGTTTGATTGATTCCTTCTTCCTAAGTATCATTTTAAATCCAAACATTTTATATACAGTTAAGGAAAGGTCTCCTTTGGCTTCGAGACTCATACAGTAGCTTATAGAACATGTTAAAGTTTTTTTGTCAACACAAAGCGGATTACATCTACACTTAAATATTCTGATGAGTTTCTGAATTGATGAATAAGACAGAAAAACTGGATTAAGAGGTATTAAAGTAAGTACGGTAATGACCAGAAAACAACCTGGAATAAATCTGCAATAAATCCAGTCATTTCTGTTCAGTGAGTTAGTTAAGAGCAATAACAGTTTTAAGCCTTCACAGATTTCCTTTTCATATTGCAGCACAGGGATGGCTCCCAGTAATTAAATGCTGCACATTGTATAAACATTAAAGCTTTTGTCTGAGTTAATTGTGTGCCTCGGTGTACAGTCAGAGCCATTTTGCTTGTAATAATTAGAGCTACATTACCTCTTAGTTCCTGAGATGGTTTTTATGAATATAAATTAATCATACCCAGACTAATTATCATTCTCAAGTATGTGATATGACAAGCCAACAAAGCCAAATCAGGCCCTGAAGTTCTCAAACGAGTTGTCCTTTTAGATGTAGTCCCCTGCTCTACATTGACAGTTTAATGCAAAGATGACTTGTAATAGTAAGAGAATACAGCATAGAAGTTGTTTTGACAACAAAAAGTAAAGCTGTTGAGTCGTGCAAGAGCCATTCACTGATCTGGGACCATGGATGTCCCACTGAGTCTCATGCTTAACAGTAACTGAGTCAGGACGTATACTGTATGTCTAGGCACCAGCTGCTGTGTCTCATCGTCATATCTGACTGTTTATAAAGTCTCCATAACTGTTACACAGCTGTTGCACTTTGAAGTGTTTACCGTCCAGTCTGCCATGGTGAGGCCAGCTAAGATCCCGCTTGTTAAGACCGAGTGCAGTTGTCTTGCACACTTCCAGAGAGGAGTTTTACTTTGACTTTCAACAGAAATATAAGTATAAATGTATGTGTATGCATTGTTTGTTATGATATGATCACTGGTTGTCTCTTTGTGATGCGTCAATGCTTTAAGCATTATTGTTCCTTTCCTTTTTGCGTAAAAATATTCCCATCGTGTCAAGCAAATGACCCACTCTGGATCTGGCTACGCCATCCACGTGCTACTTCAGGTGAAGTACTTGCAGTTTGTGGAGTCAATGACACAGTATGGCGAGCACTTGAGGAAACCATATGACCTAAAGTGATAGGAGAAAAAACAACAACACTTAGGTTGGTATTATTTTAATTTGATTTGCTCTAGATAAACTATATGCTTACCCAGGAAGGTATGAATTACATGTCTGATATCCAAAGTCCTTTCCGTCACACTCCTCAGCCCCTTCATAGCGATATCCGTCTCCACAGTAGGCATGCTTACACTCTGGAGGTAAGACGAGATGGCAAAAGTGTGGGGGTAATGTCATACGTGCATTGCAAAACACAACTAAGGAGCAGGGAAAGACCCACTAATGTAGACTTACTGACACAACCATCTGTGACAACTCTGTTTTTATCATCACATTCTTCTCCACTAGGGATTTGCACTATCCCATCACCACAGTAACCTTCGTCATCAGGTGTGTTTTCCATTGACTGGTAGGGTACCAGCTGGAATGGAAAAGTCTTTTGGAGGGTTTTAGTGAGTTTAATAAAAAAGGATTAATCCAACTATAAGCTAACATCTGGTAAACATAAAATCAAGAAGCCTTACCTGAATGGGTAGCCAGCCATCAATATCTTTGAAATAAAGTGATCTCTGATCTTTTCGGAATGCAAGTGCATTATCAGTGTGAAGGTGCTCAAGTTCTTCCTCATTACTTACAACAAATATCTAAACAGAAGAACAAAACAAAATTAGATTTGGTCATTTATTTAGCTGATGATCGCAAACATTATGTTTAAGATACATTTTCTCTGCAACTTCTTTGCACTTCATGGTTAGATTAGGGAGTTTGATTAAGTGTGTCCCAAATATCTTTCTTGCTAAATTATTTACTTTCCTATTTGATCAAGCATGAATATTATGGAAAAAATGATGGAACACTTTGCCAGAACATAGTCAGAAAATTTTGAATATTTTGTCATTTCAAAGCGCTTTCAAAAAGTCTTGCCTTGAGGAGTATAGCAAAAAAGAATCTTTTTGCATATGACATCTTTCGTATGTTATCTTGTTTGTATTTGTTGCATTTTGTATAGTCTTATTGCAGACATGCAAAGTCTCCCGCATTGGGCGGGACACACCCACAATAAGGACCTATCTCACGCTCACTGGCCAAAGCTAATAAAACTCCCGCATGATGAACTCTCTAGTGCATTCCATGAACATGGTTAGGTATAATGATGCTAAGCACATGGCATCTCCTGTCACTGCAGCTGTGCATCTGAAAGCCGCTAGCAGCGATTAGCATGGTCTATTGCCAGTATTGTTTTTGGTGAACATATGGAAGAAGTCGGCCATCCGGGAACTTTGGTCATGTGACAGCTTTTGTGCGTGATCCGCAAAACAAAGCGCGAACAAGCAGTACAGGGGTGTATTCCTGGTGGAAATTCCTCTTCGTACTGATACATAACGCTAGGTAGTAATACTCGTAAGACGACAATTTCCAGCTGCTTTCTCATGTTTGAAGGGTTTGTTTTACGCCGACTGTCATTGCAGGTGTTGTTTATTGGTGGATGTGACATCATGAAATGTCATAGCCCCTCCTCCTTTTGGCCCCACCTCAAAATCTCCCTCTTTGTGAAGCCAAAAACTTGGCATCTCTGATATTGTTAATATGAATTGTAATTAGAGGGTAGGACTGGAAAAGCTTCTGCTTCTTCCTACTCCTTTTGATCATGTAGCACTTTATGTTTTGAATGCATGGTGAATTTGGTTGACGGAAGATGACAGTGACACATGTTTCTAAAGTTTCTAAATATATACTGTGGTGTTTATCTTTGTAATATCTCTCAAAGTTTTTGGGTGTCAAGTTATTTTGATGAGGTTGCTCATTTCTTACAGCAGGCACTGTAGGATAGTTTTCTGTGGATGGATAATCAAACGGAGAAGTACTGAGTGAGCCACAGTTACACTTTCCAGGAGGACCTGGTGGACCACGAGATCCTTTTGCACCGACCATGTAGAGCCCTGAAGTACATAAAATCATACAAATCACATCAAGATATAAATTGAGTTATTGACAAAGACACAAAGTGTGATTGATGTTCAGTGCAAACAAAAACGTTTCCTCTGGGACAGGAAACAACTTCTGTCCCAAAGTTTTTACATGTAACCAGTTGTAACATCAGTGAGTCATCTGTCAAGATGTAAACACCATCAGCTTAATTCATACAAATCCCTGATCAAGATATATTTCATTGTAGTGATATCCCATTTGTAAAACTATCGGTAGGGTTGCAATGTTTGGACCCTTTTTAGCAACATGATGTCATCACCAAAGCTTCCTGTTTCAACTTAGGAGATTCAATTTCTCTGGGGCTAAATAAGACAACTGCTGTTACCTCTGATTGCACTAAAGTGAATTTTGTTTTGCTGACTGCACTGTTTGCCTCGCTTCTTGCAAACAAAATCTTTTCCACTCAGTACAAAAAAGAGTTGAATGTTTGAATACATAATGGTATGTTTTAATTCTTTTTTTTATTTGCAAAAGTACTGCTGGGATCTTACCAGTTGCAGGTAAACCAGGAGGGCCAGGGTGTCCTGGAGATCCCTGTGGACCAGCAGGGCCAATAGGACCGATTCTTCCTGGGTCTCCTTTCCCTCCCTGAATCCAAATCAAAAATCAGAAATCAAACTGAGATTATTTTCTTGGATTTTGTATTAAAGTTTAATGTGAGCATACAAAACACCTAAGTGATATACATCAAGAATTTACTCTTTGAATCGAGTTGTAAATTGGGAAATCTAGTTCTTTAAAACTTTTTTGCAAAGATATGCAATTTTTTTATGAAAAGACAGGAAAGTCACAAGAAACCCAATTAACAAAAACCCAATTCAAAAAGTAGAAAGTTATGTCAAGAGCTGAAGTTAAACATGTAAAAATAATATGAATATACAGTATATATACGTATTTATATATATAGACCTCCCACCTGCTTGCCTCTCTTTCCTGGTCGGCCTGTAGGTCCCCTGTTTCCTGATGTACCAGGTTCTCCTTTAGGACCCAATTCCCCCTGCACAGCAAATCACACTCACTACTCGATAAAAAAAAAGATTACTCATCCACATCAGATATTGTCTTTCTTACTTTCTGCCCAAGCATTCCTGGGAAACCCATGGCCCCCTGTGGGTACAAAGAGTTAGCCTGTATTAGTTGGGATTTACAGTGTACTGGATGTACTATGATGCTGATATTCTACCCACCTTGTCTCCTTTCAGTCCACCCTCACCGTGGTCACCTCGGGCACCCTGACAGAGCAGAAAGCAGTGTGTTACAGTGTTATTGATCTTCTCAAATGTGAGCATTACTGATTCAAACACATACTTTCTCTCCTTTATATCCAGGTAAGCCCTGGAAGATATTTGAAAATTAGCCAGGATAATAATAGAACCAGATAATATCAAAGCAAGATGGCATGTTTTTTTGTGTAGATCATACTCTTGGTCCAATTGGTCCTTTGGATCCAGGCAACCCCATCAACCCAGGATCACCTTTCTCACCCTGACAAACACACACACAAAAAAAATATGGCGTGATATTAAAGCATGGCAAAATATAAAAATTTTTTAATTGTTACCATTATATTTTGTCATAATTTACACTGATATCTACTTTTAGAGGTCTGACTTACTCACTTTGGCCCCATTCGGTCCTGGCCATCCAGGTGGTCCAGGCTTCCCTGGAAGCCCAGGAGGTCCTGTACGACCCTGAGATGGGATATCCGTTTTTAAGGTAATAATATTACAACCATGACACATGTTTACATCATAAAAAGAAAAGAGACAGATATAAAAAAGCTTGAGTTGATAGCTCACTCCATCATATCCAGATGCTGCTGCACATGCAGGAGGAGAATGGCTTTAATGAGCCCTGTCACTTTGCTCTCTTTTAATTAAATGATGGGCTGTATATAGAACAGGACTCTGTGCTTGTTGAGAATAAAAAGATTAATGATCCGGCTGGTGCACTAAGCTAAATTGCACTGCAGTGCTGGAAAGCTGCTTGGTAAGGGGACTGCCTTTTCTGTTCAACAGAAACAAATCATCTAGGAGTTTACTCATCTTCAACCTTGTAAAAAAATGCCTCTCCATCTTTCACTGTGCCTGTTGTCATTTACCTCCAATTTTAAAGGGACAATTCTATGAGGAATAAAAGCCTGTGGCTGGAGGGATGTTAGTTTGTGTTTATCCAACTGTAAGCAGGTCCATTGGTCATAAAGAAACAACCTGTTTCTCTTACATCCTGCCAGTCCCTCTTCTGTCTACTGTCAAGGTTGTACCTGCACACAATTTTCTTGATGGTCACATCCTGGTGCTGGCAGAGCGCTGACTTACAGCCAGCGAGCAGGCGGAGGCTTATATATCAATTTTTAAATAAATCCACTTAGCGTATGGAATGATTAATGGAGACTCTCACCTTTTGTCCAGGTCTTCCAATTTCTCCCTGACAACCAGATGTGGAGGAGGGGACAAGGACAGCGGTCACTTATTGCACTTCCCGAAAGCATTTATCAGTCATGTGCAACAGGTCATTCATTCTACCTAAATTTAAATAAATAATAAGGACGTTATAAAATCAAATGTAAATAGAATAAAAAATCTTCTCACCTTTTCTCCTTTAGCACCTTTTATCCCAGGTAATCCAGGTGGTCCCTTATGAAGGAAAAAAATGTTCATAGATCATTTAGATTGCCATCTAAATTAGTTTTATTGACCACAACATTCCATCTTAAAGTCACGTTTGTGTTTGTAGGAGCAAAGCTGAATTTACAATTAAGTGAAGGCTGACTCGCTCTTATTAATCTAAAAAGTGGATTGTGGGTGTTTGTGATGGAGCAAAATGCTGCTGTTGTTCTGTTGGTGCAGAAACAGCCTGAAATGGGCAGCATTGGGAATCATTAAGTGAAACTTGCAGTCTTTTAGAAAAAGAAAATACTAAAGAATGTTTGAATCAAAATGATTCACAACTAGGAAACACAGACACATGGACACCAGTGTGAGGTGGTAATCCCTGGAATTTACGCAGAGCAGCACGCCTTTCCAAGCAAACGGCACTTGGGATGATTTCTGAGAATGATGTGTGACACACTGGCCGGCAGTGGAAAAAAGCTATTTGTGTCCCAGCTAAATGTAGAGCGTTAATGAACTGCTGGGCTTCATGACCAGAGAAATCCTCATCGCAGGAAGCACAAGGTTGGAAAAAGGATGGGATTAATGTATGGCATGACTTTTTGAAGCACAATAGGAGACCATGAGAAGAAGACACTGAGGATACTGGTTGACCATGTACGGGTGATGTGGGAATCTATTTACAGTGTGGTCTTATTGTTGGGATTTCCCTCATGATAGAGGGAAGTTTGTCATCCTACCTGAGGCCCAGGAGGCCCAGCAGGACCTGGAGAACCATTAACACAAGGTCTGCCTGAGTCCTCATGGTCTGAACCTGACTCCCGGTCAATATGTGAAGTGTCCTCACTCTGTGAAAAAACAATAATAAAAAAAGTTTAATAAATTTGTGTGTCAAACTTTTAATTATATGAAAAAACTTTAAAAGTAACAAACTGGTCAAAACATTTGAATTGAAATATGAAAATATGATCTACAACAAATATAAAGATGGATTTAACCCATGGACATTTTAGCAGGTATTCCACTATTGGAAGTCAAGTGACTTTGACTTACGAGCGGGTAACGACGCCACAGTGAAGGAGGTGGAGGAAACAGAGGAGGTGGAGGTGGACTCAATAAACAACAAGGGTTGAATCTCCTCTGCTGCTCCTGGGATCTGAGCGCTTAGACAGACATGCATCAGTTGCAAATTACACCAGCAGGTCAAAATATTCAGACAGGACAGCTAGGAAGGAAATTAAGATAAATCTGAGCTGTAACAAGATGCACCTCAAGCCCAAGCAAAAGAGAAGCAGGTGCAAACTAGCAAAGCATGAAAAACATCCAGGAGAACATCTTGAGTTAGACACAGATATGAAATGTCCCTCACTGAGGAACTGACACTGCTCTTGCTATTTATAGAGGCATTCCCAGTCTACCTCATGGGAAACAGGAAAATAATAACAAATGTGGAAGATTAAGTTGAACATAAAATGAAAAAAATAATTCACCCACACCTGTGCATGCACAAGCTGTCCACACACATACAATCTCTGCTTCTCCACACACAGGTGAATTTAAACCCCTACCTGCTGGGAATAAAACCAAGCTGTCCAGAAATGAGGATTGAGCCAAGCTGTAAGAAAAGCACAGTGGCAGATACAATCCAAGGGTTAAAAGATTCATGCTGCTACATGTAGTTCTTTGACTTTATGACTGAATGACTGCAGCTTTCTCACACCGCTTTTCTCAGTCCTCCCTCTCTCCCTCCTCTCTCTCTTTCTGCTTTCTGTTGATCTCTCTTACAGTCTCACCAGAGGGTACGCTGACCAATGCCCATTAAATCTTTCCTCTGCATCAGTATGTGCTAAAATTACAAGAGACAGCCTGCCAGCTGCTTCTGGTGCCAATTTTAAATCTCCACTACTGTAGGGCCTGTTATTGTTGTAAAGGAAAAGGAGAGAAAGATCAGTTTACACCTTCACACACAGTTTTATGGTGACACTTGCACGCTTGTCTGGCGACTTTTCAATCAATGTTCTTTTTATCCTTTTATGTTGTGTGTTTTATTATGTGATAAAACAACAAATACAGTTTGAATATTTAGATCAAAACTAATAAATCTATTTCTTATAAGCAGTTTTATGTACTCACAAAAGTGTCTGTATTGTTTATGAGATGTCATGAGAGAAAATTTCTTGGTTTTATGACTAAACATGGACAGGAATAAAATTTCCGAAGTCAGAGGGATGGCTAAATAATTTGCAATCAGAACTTCTCCATGTGCCATTTCAAGCCAACTTGAGAGACTCTGGCTATTCTAAGACCTACTTGGTTTGTATAACTGTAATATGCATGGTGCAGATTTTTAGAGTAATAGTCCATAAATTTTCAGAACATTCCTGAAACTCTTGTAAAAGTTCATTTCAAATCTGCTACTAAAAAGTATTTAAAATGAATGCAAATATCAGCATTTTTGTGTTTATTGTAAAAAAGAATCAAGTGTTTCCACAATTTTACAAATAAAAAATTTTGCATAAAATATGATTCCAAACACTCACATTTAACTTGGTGTTGATTGAAATAATTGCCCCGTAAAATTTTAAATGAGAGGACAAGAGACCCTGATAGCACTCAGCGTTTGACATTATTACATTAGGTTTTTTTTTTTATCTCCACAAGAAGGAGGGTCTAACAATTTTCTTTAGCATTTCTTATGGTATTCATTCATCTTCCGAGTCGTCCATCCCTAATAGGGTTGAGATGCCGAGGAGCTGGAGCTTACCCTGGCTGATTCAAGACAAGGGGCAGGGTAAACCCCAAACAGGTCACCAGTCTGTTGCGGGGCCATGACCACACAGACAACCATCCACACACACACTCACTGCTAGGGTCAATTTTATCATAGTGGCCAATCAACCTAACATGCATGTTTTCAGAAGAAACCAGAGAACCCGGAGAAAACTCACGCATACACGGGGAGAGCATGCAAACTCCACAAAGAAAGGCCAGTATTTCAAGCCCCGACCCCAACCCCCCGATGTTCTTGCTGTGAGGTCTTCCTATGGTATGACATAATTAAATAGAAGTGTTTTCTCTTTGAGAAAAGGGGATCTTTTCACTATCACTTGAGTTTACAATTAGCTATTGTTTATCTGTTTAATTTTTTCTTTTATTCAAGAAATTGGGAAAGTTTTGTGGAGGCATCTCTATTTAAAAATTGGGCTACATAAAGAGATTTTTTTTTTTAGTTTACTGAATTAAACAACATCTCAGGATTGAATAATCATTTTTATTTAATCTTAGGGCAGCACAGTGGCCTCACAGTAAAAAGGTCTTGGGTTCTAATCCCGCGTGGGGACGAAGCTTAGAACATTGGCCTTTCTGTGTGGAGTTTGCATGTTCTCCCTGAGTCTGTATGGGTGTTCTCGGGGTACTCTGGTTTCTTCCCACCCTCCAAAAACATGCATGTTAGGTTGATTGGCCACTACATGATTGCCCCTGTGAATGAATGTGTGTGTGGCCCCACGACAGACTGGCGACCTGTTCGGGGTGTACTCTGCCGCTCGCCTTGAATCAGCTGGGATGGGCTCTGGCACCCCTGCAACTCCGTAAGGAATAGACGGTTAAGAAGGTGATTTTTATTTTACTAACAAAGTTTTTACTTTTTAAAAACCTTTTGGACAAAAACAGAAAAATTAGGTTTATTACAGCATTATTTTATTATCAAAGAATCAAAATGATAATCATAATTTTTTAAACAAAATGCAAACTTTGACATACAGTAATTTAGTACACAGTCATAATTGTAAAGAAGTATAGTATAAAAACAATTAGAAAAAATTAAAAGCAGCTTCAGATTATGATCCGTTTTCAAATGAACCGCTATAAGTCTGTAGATGTTTCATGAAGATTGACTTCTAGAGATTGGAGCGTGTGAGCCACGGAAACTCCTGTGAATGCAAAAGGAATTAAATTATATCTAAGCCAAAAATATGAAACTTTTTTCTGACAATGAATTGAAATTGATTTGTGTTATTTGGCCCAGTGGTGGCTCCCCTTGTGTGACGGGTTGCGTGGATACATTCAACATAAACAATGAAGAGATGTGCTTTCTAATTCTGGCTCTTCTGAAATAGAAAGGTCAGGTTGGTGCGAGGCGGGGGGATTGTGAATGGAATAAGGTCGTTCGACAGAACACCTGGAGAGTGTGGATTAGTGTTCACTTTGTAAAGTCACTCATATTGGAAAAGATGATGAGACCCAGCGGAGCTGTCCGATCTTATGTGTAACAAATTAATCAATTTACTGTTTACACAGCTGTTGTCACTCAGTTAGTCTTTCATTTTATGAATGTCCTCATTATTAAATACAACTTATAGAGATCAATTTTAGACACATTAAAATCCGCTAACAGCTGTCCGACTTTCTATTAATTGGAGTTTTTGATCTCAAAATAAGTCTGAAAGGACACCCGAACCCTATAGATAAGAAGTTCATCTGGAGTGTCTTAGCTATCATATAATTAAATCCCAATTCTTTGAAAAGATTAGTTCCAAAATATCATGCATCTAACGTTACTTATGTGTGTTCATTATGAATAGTAATGGTCAAAAATTTGGATTCATCCGTTACAAGAATCTGACCACAAGGGGGAGCTGTTCCTTCTTACATGAGGTATTTTTGTGAAAATATTTGTTTATTTCAAAGTCAGACTCAATTAATTTCAAAATGTTTCAAGAATTTTAAAATAAATTTTAATAGGAAACAGAGATTGTGAATCCAAACCATCACAAGGTTGACAAAAAGTGACAATTAAATTGCATTTTGGTTCTGAAAGATGTTGAACATACCTGCTGTTTTCTGTCTGATGATGGATCAATCAGCACATTGAGCAGACTCGGTTTTTCCCAATCATTTAGGCTAAGCTGCAAAGCACTTTGAAGTTCCTCCACAGTTTTCACTAGTGATCCTCGACCTCCAAATGCTGTCATGACCTCATCATAACGCGCCTCAGGCAGGAGGGACACAGGTGGCGCTCTGTAAAGTGACATATTATTTGAGTAGTACGAGTATCTTCTCACAGAATTCTGGCCATCAATTTCCAGATTTTAGACTCACATTGAGGTCAGATCTCCCATTTTTGCAATTTCACTCCATATCTCAGGGTTCACGCCGCTGTATATTCCATTATTATTCACCACAATAATAACCACAGGTAAATTATACCTAGTGAAGAAAAAAATAAATAGATGTAGAAATCCAGCCGCAAACATATTTGGGTTTGTTTAAATCATTCAAATAAACCAACCTGCACATGGTCTCAACCTCCATCCCCGAAAACCCAAAGGCACTGTCTCCCTCTATGCAGACGACTCTTCGACCTTTTCTCTCCACTGCAGCTGCTGCTATAGCAAAGCCCAGGCCCACTCCCATCGTTCCAAATGTGCCCGCATCCAATCTAATTCCAGACATTTAAGGAGATTTGTTGTAATCAAATATTATTTTAGTTGGTGCTTTTTTAAAAACTTTTAGAGTTAACTGCTCTTTTAAAAAAGAAACTTGAAATAGTGAGATCTTGGAGAATTTTATCACATTTCTTGCTAAATTTTTGCAAAAAAAAATTGCAAAAGGATGAATTCATTCTATGTTCCAAATCTGGAGATTCAATGAATATTTTAGGCACAATTATTTTACTAATCAGTAAAAATTCTAACATTATTTTTTAATGCAGATGCTTCTTTTAAAGTGTTTTTTTTTCTGTCCTTTAAGCACTTTGTGATTAGCTGATTTTTTTATCCTTTCTTTCAAAATCAGCTCCAGTAAAATGCATAACATGTTGCAATTCTCCATTAAAAGATGAAAGAAAACACTGACTGAAAAAATATGCATGTTGTAGAAATACAAAATTATTTTGTTATTGCAGATAAAAGCAGCTGAAGTACAGACTTCAAAGTCATCTTTCACTTTGACTTTGTTTTGTTTTTTTTCGGAGGTGTTAAAAAATTACTCTAGACCTGCCTGTGTCGAGGTAGGTAGTTATTGATCATTGTGCGTCCGATGTCCATGGTATTTGCTCCCTCGCTGACAATGATGCAGTCTCGTGGCAACAACAGGGAAATGTGATGAAACACATTGTAATAGTTTAGGGGCACCGTCACATTTAAAGCAAGAGACTGTGAAATAAAAACAATTAGAAGTTGTGCAAAATTGTAGAAAAGTAAGTCAAATCCACCTTTGAGATCTTTGCATTTTCAGCCATTTTTCTCCTCAACGTGTTCCACCATTCTGTGCTAGAGCGATATTTCCAGCCATCTTCACGGACACACGTCATGAGCTACAAAAGAAATTCAAACAGAAACAGTTTAAAAAGATCAGAAATACTAAGGAGGTGATAGAACGAATACACACTGGACATGTCACCAAACTATCAGAGTGGTCCACAAAGTAAGATACATCATTAATTCACCATTTGTAATCATCAAACCTTAATTAGTGTTTTCAGATTATAAAGGAGGTAGGTGAATGCAGACACATATGCAGCATCTGTAAACCTGCTCCAGCAAACAGTTTGATCTATTCTTTGTATATACAATAATCTCATGGCTGACCTGAGTGACAATAGCATTAATGTCTCCCAGGAGTGCAACAGCTGGCCTCACGTTGTTCCCCATCTCCTCAGCACAAAGGTCAACCTGCAAACAAAAAAAAGCATAATTAGATAACCCTTCATCTATTTCCAAAATTGAAAAACTATTCAATGTGTAGCTTGATGTTCAGTTTCTTCTTTTCTTTCTTTCTAAAAAAACTCAAATTACATCACAAACCTGGATGATCTTAACATCAGGGTTAAATCTAGGTGGTAAACCAAAATGAAGAATCCAGTTTAGTCGAGCACCAAGTAGAAGAATAACATCCGCCTGCAGAAGAGCCCTGAATGAAGTGCAAAAAGAAGAACAAAGTAAAAAAAAAATCAGCATAGATGGCAAAAAATATTAAATGACTTTTATTTATTAAATATTTATGTGTGTTAAATGCTTAAAATCACTTTGTATAAAATGACTAGTTGATCAATATTTAAGTCTAAAACATTAAGAAAGAAAGGCTGAAATTAACTCCATAATGAATTGAACAACTGATTAGTAATTAGTATTTAAAGCTATGAACATTTCTTTGTTCAGTAATAACAACTTTCATCTTTTTTCAATTGAATGCATTTTATCTAAAATGTCAGGGGGTTTAAACAATCCATTAAATACAGTCAATGAACTCTATTTTCATTACTATGTAACAAGGACTTTATTCTGCACCAAAGAGAACGCTTTAATCATTTCTGAAAACTTAGAATAATAGAATATTTTATTTATGATGTGCCTTACATTTTAAGACAAAAATCCCAAAGCGGTACATAAAAAAGCAATAAAAAAAATTTAAAAACCAAAATCTACATTCAGAATACAGAAAACCATAAAGTGAAAAATTAAAAGCCTTATTAAAAGGGAATGTCTTTAGGCCTTTTTAAATGTGTCCACACTTTGTGGGGCCTTGAGGAGTTCTGGAAGCTCATTCCAGAGTTGTGGGGCAACGGCCTGCAAGGCTCTGTCCCCCATTGTGGTCAGCCTGGTCCTGGGCTGGTGAATAGAATTAGACCAAAGGTATCCTTTATTTATAGGTGTTTTATTTAATGCGCATGCTCCAAATCCAACAAATATACAATAGTAAAAAAGGTTTGGTCTTTGGGACTGAAAACATTCTAAAAGGAACTTTAACACAAAAAACCTTGAACAATGCTGATAACTTATCTGTTGGTTGTTTCTACCAGTCAGTATTTGTAAGTTTAACTCACAATGGAAGATACATTTGATCAGACTATGAACCAACAATAACTTTCTTTTGCCTTAAAAAGCAAGTAATTAAGGATCACTTGAGAATGTGGACAGAAAACAGTTAGAAATAAAACTGTTGTAGTTTGGCAAATAAGTGTTTTAAACCAAATTTTAATCACAAAGAAATTATCACAATTACGCTAGAGTAATTTTATGAAAATAAAGTTAAAAAAAATGTCTGGTTTTGTGAAACTGACCGAGAACGAGCAGAGGCCACACAGTTGTGATCATCATCTGGTACAACACCTTTTCCCATGGGGGTAGGGAGGAATGGCAGGCCGCTCACTTTCAAAAACTCCCGCAGAGTACTTTCTGCTCTGCTGTATGCTGCTCCTGAAGAACATAATATCACTTTTATTGTCTGAATTTATTTGCAGCGCAACAAAATTCTACATATTACACATTTTAGTTATATTACATTCGCTTCTTCACAAAAAGAATAACAAAAAAAAACTAAAAGCATTACCTTTCCCAACTATGACCAAAGGTGCCTTGGCTGCTTTTAAAACAGAAATGGCCTCTGTGACATCACTGTGGTCAGCCAAACTAACTGGTGGAGGTGGACAACAGGACACTTTTCTGAAAAAGAAGTTCACTAAGTATCTAATACCTCAAGTAAAAAAAAAAAACATGACATACCTGACTTGCTTTCTATCCACTTTAGCATTGACCATATCCCCTGCAATGTCCACGTACACAGCACCTGGACGACCGTATATGCTTGTACGGACTGCCTGGTAGCAAATATAGCAAAATGTTACATCACCTAAAGCATACTATGGAACTTTCTTAAATATTTTACTAAATAAGAATAAATAGACTCTCCTAACTTTTTCTATGACTGATGGGATGGCCTCTAAACTGCTGGGTCTTGCAGAAAACTTGCTGTACAAGCGACATGCTTCCACCTGGAGACAAAAAAAAATTCCTTAAGCAATGCAGTGTTAAATGAACCCGACTTATACAGAACTTTTCTACCTGCGTTGGTACTCAAAGAGCTTTACAGTATAACTCTGTTCACCCATTCACACATGATGATGGAAGCTGCCATACAAGGTGCAAACCATCATCGGGGGCAATTGGGGGTTTAGTGTCTTGCACAGGGAGACCTTGTCATAAGCTCCAGGTGGGGGATCAAACCAGCAACCCTTTGGTTAAAGAACGGTCACGCTGCCCACTGAGCCATCCTTCCCCTTTGTTAATGTTGATCACACTATATGATAAGGGTGCTTCGGTTTAGTCTTCTAGCCCAGTGTTTTTTAATCAGTGTTCTGCGGCACACTAGTACAATGAGAGATCTTCAGTTGATCTCTCATCTTGTTTCATCTCATGTGTGTAACAGATAGACTAAACAATATTTATTTATGTTTATCAGTATAAAATCAGGTCATTTTATTTAGAGACAAACAAGGCTGTCCTGTGATAGGTTGTGTTGTTGTCCTTAGCAACCCACTCTTCTTCTCTGCTTTTTTTTGTCTCATGCTGCTGTCCATTCTTCCCAAAAACTACCCCAGTCAGTGGATTGTCAGTCAGTCAGTCAGTCATCTTCTTCTCCGTCTATCTCTTACGAGGTTGCGGGGGTGCCGGAGCCCATCCCGGCTGATTCAAGGCGAGGGGCAAGGTACACCCCGAACAGGTCGCCAGTCTGTTGCGGGGCCACACAGTCACAGAGTCTCTCGTTTTGTTCTCCGGTCAGCACTGCTCTGGGAGAAAGATTAATAACTTTTTGATCTAACAATAATAAAACATGAACTTAACATAATTGTTAGCTAGAAAATGTAAATTCTTGTATACTTCTTTAGTCACTTTTATTTCTGTCAATTCAAAACTGTCTTTTAGTTTAATATGATTCCTAGCTTCGTCACACAGAGTATTTGTACCCCACTACTATGTGAAACCCATAACAGTATAACCTTGCTCTCACTACTATGTAAAAACATACCTTTGCCCCCGGCCCTCACTACTCTGTAAGAACACACCTCTTGTTTCCAAGTCTGCTGGGATGTCTATTCTTGTCCAACAAGTAAAATATGAGAGTCTCTCGTTTTGTTCTCCGGGATAATGATGAATAACTTTTTCATCTAACAATAATAAAACATGAATTGGTTCTTCAGGACAGACTTTGAACACCACTATTTTACAAGTTACCTGAGGAAACTCTTGGAAAGCTCCTGCTGTTTCCTGGTTTCGATCTGAGGAACCTCCAATAACAATCACTGGCCTGTAGAAAAACAACATTAACTTTACAAACCATATGAGAGCTGTAGCCTCAGTGTGTAAAGATTGGATGTTGCAATACCAGCAGTTCATATTTGCATTGGCCATTCCACCCAGAGCATGGATTAGTCCAGGACCAGACACCACCAGACAGGCACCAGGTCTAGATTTAAAGAACAGAATTAAAAACTAGAATTTTTTTATTATTCTGATTGAAAACTAAACCCCTTACCTTCCTGTTATGTATCCAATAGCAGAAGCTGCATAACACGCCTTTGGAGAAACAGAATTTATTATATGCCAGTTACATTGTACAGGATTTGTTACATATTAAAAGTAATGATGTTTTACCGCTTGTTCATTACGCATTCCTATGTATTTAATCCCAGCAGCCTGAGCAGCCATAGCTACCTCCATAATAGGAACACCAACAATCCCAAACATATAGTCCACTTTCTGCAAGAATACATTTGATATTTTACACAGTAAAGATATATTTTTTAAAGCTAAGTTCATTTCATGCAGAAAGTTCTATGCTCACAAATGTTTAACAATCTAACCTGAGTTTTCAGAGACTCAGCGATCAGTTCAGCTCCTGTCACTTCCTCCATGATTCCTCTGAAAAAAGTATCGATTGAAGTGATTCTGCTCAAATATGACAAACTTTAACCTTATTTACGTTCTAACAGTAAACTTTGTCCATCATGTCACTTTTTTCTACTTCCGTGTTGTCATCCAATCAGCTAACAGAAAATCTTAAAGGCACATCACAAAGTCAATGATATTGTATAAAAAATAGTTTTTGACCATTTTTAATACTTTTAAGTGCTCTGCAAACTACTAATATTTTCTATATTATGCTTGAAATAGCAAGAAGGTTGGGGTTTGAATCCCAGGTGGAAGAAAAGGCTTGGGACATTTGCTTTTATGTGTGGAGTTTGCATGTTCTCCCAATGCATGCATGGGTTTCCTCTCACCCTCTAAAACAACATGCATTTTAGGTTAATTTTCCGCTAAGAAATTGCCCCTAGGAATAAGAGTGCACGTCTGTGGCCCCGTAACAGACTGGCGACCTGTGTGGGGTGTACCCTGCCTTTCAACTTGAATCAGCCGGGATAGGCTCTAGCACTCCCACAATGCCATTAGGAAATAAATGGTTCAGAAGATGAATGAATGCTTGTAATATTAGCAGACATCAAGCTTTTTATGTGAGGGATCACAAGTATAGCGAAGCTTTAAAGTGTTGTCAAGTATAAAAAATGACTCTCATTCATTATTAAATAACTCATTTATTACTCATAAAATATACAGCAATCTCAGTACTGAGAGAATTCATTGGAACTTTGAATTCACAGTCATAATTTCTATATACATGCTAAACTCATTCCTCGAAAGAGCAAGGAAAAGAATTGATTCCATTCTACAGAAGCTTGCAAATGTACATAATTCCAGTTAAAATCCACTTTTGTTAAAAAACAGACAAAACTGGGATTTTCTTAACTGTGGTTTTTTCCAAGTGGTTTCTCTTTTTAAGTTAAAGCAAGCAAAACTAATGTAGGAGCAACATCAGTCAGAGAAAAAAAAACAAACACATGAGAAAAGGATGCTGTCCTATCATTGGTTTACAGTGTTTCTCCTTACAAAGCTGCGCATAGATACCTCGGATTTGGATCAGTGCTTTAATACTTATCTAATGCGCACTTTCACTGTTCTTTCACAGCTGCCTCTACACAAACCGTTTTAGTAACTAACAAAGGCACAAAATGAATACATAAAAAGAAAACAAAAAGTCCACAAATAATTTATTCTTTGAAGACTAAATCGTGATGAACAGGTTTCTATACAAAGATAAGGACTGGTCATTTTAATCACCAGATAAATGGATCAAATACTTTTAAATGATTTTCTTGAATCAGATTTTTAGCAGATAAAGGGTTTAAGACATCAAAATGCATGTATTAAAATTTTGATCTTGAAAAATAAATGATTTGTGTTTTTCTCCTGTATAATACAGGTGCATTCTGATGGATGTAGTGTGCATTTATCAATCGAGTTTCACCCACATCCTTGCTAACTCAAATCCTAAAATTTTCCAGTCTCAGTTGTTTACACATTCAAAACTGGGTTAAAATGCATCCAGGTCTTTTGGTCCCTGCTGGTGTGACTTGTTATGAAGAACAACCACACATTTTTTAGCGTGTTATTGCCATACAACAGCTGCTGTCTGCCCAACAAGTTCAGTTCATTCATCCTCTTGAAGTTGGTGATGATGATTACAGAGGTCCGGTAACGGCTGAAGAACATCTGATGCTGCATGATGTCGGGATGAGTGCGGGCCAGCCTGCTGCACCGTCTCCACTCACTTCTTCATTTGGTAGTGAGGGGTACTCTTAAGGCTCGTCTGGGAGCTTCCGTACTTCCCTTGCCTCCCAAGCTTGCAATCTTTTATTGTTATTTTTAAGACACAGTGTGCGTGTGTTTTTGTCTGCGCGAACTGCCTTCTCCTCTCCATCAGTATGTCTCTGAATCAGAGTCGTTAAGTTCCTCATCTTTGTAGAAGCCATCTTGATGACTGATGTTGTTGAAGCTGCAGTAAGAGCTGTGTTCAGTGCGAAGCACGGGCAGACTGTCGAAGGTTACGCTTTTTGAGGGGCTGCTGGTGTAGTGGTTAATGGCACTGAAAGGAAGAGCGGGTGCCGGGGTGCAGGGAGACACAGGCATCATGGTGGCCAGGATGAGAGCGAGGCAGTCAGCCACATCTTTGTTTGGGGCACAAGCCAAGGCAGGAGTGTAACCTGCAGAAGAGATAAAAACACCAGTTAAAAGTTGTAGAACGTTACTGCTAAAAGGCAAAAAAAAAACCAAAAAAACAAAATTGTAGCTTTTATGTGTACTTAATCAATTTAAAAGACATCTAAAAACATTGACAAATTAATGCTTTAATCTAAATATATCAGAATCAAAATCTATGTACTGACTGCTTAAAAAAAAAAAAAAAAAAAAACACACACCGGTGAAAAGAATAATTGCCTTAAATCTGCACTTTATCAATGAGAAAATCAGACAACTAACATTGGCATAAAATTGTATTCTTGATTTTACTCTATAATAACATTGTGTTCATTAAAATATATTTAAGAGATGCTGAAGGGTATTTACCGTTCTCATCCACAGCAAGCACACTGGCTCCCTTTGCAAGCAGCTCCTGCACCACCACAGTCAGACCGTTTCTTGCAGCCACATGTAGAGGCCTTAGGAAAATGAAAAACAAACCCATATTGTGCCAAACGTAAATAGTCACTTCAACCATGCATCTGCAATTTTCACAGCACTCTAAATATCTTCTATAAAACATTTTTGTTACATACGTCTGTAAGGCGGCATTTGTAGCATTTATGAGGTTTCTGTCTGTAATCTTCTCCAAAATCAACAAGGCACTGGTTTCATGTCCCTGTAGACAAAAAGCATGAAACATATATTCAGCATTAGTAGCTGTAAAGTGTCAGAACAGCACCCCCACATGACTATTCTTACCTTACTGCAGGCCAGATGAAGTGCAGTGTTTTTCACAGCATCCTGTAGAGTCAGATCAGCTTTCGCACTGCTCACCAGCAGCTCTGATGGTGGGAGGAATATTTAAACGTTACACACTCATAATTCAATGTTGCACAGGTTATGCATTCAACATTGCTAAAGCTATTGCGCTGTTTCTGAGTTAATACTGAAAGACATACCAACAGCATTAGTCTGGCCGTTTTCAGCAGCCATCATGAGTGGCGTCTTCCCTGCAGCATCTGTGCTGTTGACCTGAGCATTGTGGCTCAGCAGCAGCTGGAGACACTCCACATGATCAGTGAAGGCAGCAGCATGCAGAGGGGTTCTGCACAAATACAAAAAAAGACAATTCAAGAGACTAGAATGATGTGTGTTTGTATATTTTAACATAATTCATCATTCATATATATTTGTTCTTGTACCTGTTTTTACTGTCTTTGGCATTGACAATGACAGGGCCCAAGGTGTCAATAAGCATTTCTGCTGCACCTTCGTTGTCATGGATTCTAGAAGAAAGAGAAAATAACTTTTAGCTCAATTGTTTCATTTGAAGCAGTTTTCAATCTGACACATTGATTGAAGAAAGCAGTGGCTCAGGAACTTACACAGCACAGTGGAGCGGGCTGAAAGTGTTGCCTTCAGTTTTGTGAAATATGTCCTGTTCCAACAAAACCTCAACACATGTATCATGACCTGAAGGGAGAAAAACAAACAAACAAAATGCTGCTTAAAATCCAGTTGTAATCATAAAAAAGTTCAAAGTGGAAGCTGAAAATTGGATTCCCTAGTTTGTACCATTGTAGCAGGCCCAGTGCAGTGGAGTGTAGCCCTGGTTGTCTGTTAGAGCAGGAAGTGTTTCCATTGACTGGGCAGCGTGCAGAAGGCCTCCCAGAACCCCTACGTGTCCACATGCTGCTGCCAGATGGATTGGCGTACGGCCTCTGCAGTCTCGCACCAGGAAGTTGGCGCTGTGCTGAAGTAAGGCTTCTACACACTCCTCATGACCTGTCACTGCCTGCGAAGAGCAAAACTGATTTATTGATGTTGGTTAAAGTTATTCTAAAAGTAAAATTTTACACAAGTCCAGCTGGCACACTGAATGATGAGCTACTTTTTGGCATCATCTGTGATTCTCAAGCGCATTTAATTGCTTAGAAGAAGCTGATGGATAGTAAATAGCAAAAAAATTGAAAAAGGTTACAGAACATTTTATTGATGGGTAATAAATTGAGTGCTATTTAAACCAATACATTAATTGGTATATTTTATAGAGCTCAACAAAACTGCAGTGTTGGAGATATAGGATACATAAAAAAAAATGGTCACATCTACTTACTCCTCTGTGTAAGGTCGTTCTGCCCCACTTATCTTTGGCTTCTACATTCGCTCCCTTATGAAGAAGAGAATACACACAATCTGTGTGTCCACTAAGAACAGCCAACATAAGAGGGGTTCTGGAAAAAAAACAAAACCCAGAAATCACATAAGCAACTATTAAAACAATTGTGAGAAAAAAAAAAGAGGACATTTACGCACTGTCCACTCCCATCTTGTATATCTACTGCACTTTGGAGGTCGGCATTTCCGATCAGCAAACGCAAACATTCTGAATGACCATTAGTAGCTGCAGGAGAGAAAAGAAATCCTTTTATGATGTAACTTGAGCATGAAATTAAGATGATGAGAAGTTCACAGTAAACCAACTGAGTGGATACCTGCAGCGTGAATGGGGGTTCGCTTCAGAGTAAAATCTTTGACTAAGATGGAAGCCCCTTGATTGATTAAAACATCCACACATTCTACGTGCCCTTTAAATGCGGCTAAGTCGAGCGGTGTGCGTCCCTGACTGTTTCTAACGTCCAAATCCAGCAGAGACTGCACCAGGACCTCCATGGCTTGATGATGACCATGGTATGCCTGAAAAAAAAAAAGGAAACTAAGCAAAAGATAACTTAATTTAAAGAGAGTTCTCATTAGGATGACCAACACAAAACTAAAAAAGCTGCATGACAAGTCTGTTTTGTTAAACTAAGTTATCGAAGTATTTTAAGTAAACAGATATTTACCAATTCTCAAAAAACAAAGCAAATAACTTCCACAAATCCCATTTGGACATGGACAAGACCATGTGATGAGTATCAAACTCTACTCACAGCAAGGTGGAGAGGGCTGACAGGAGCTTTGACATCGCAGTCATTCAGCATATCCGTACCTGAGGTTTCCATTAGCTGAAAACATTACATTTACAAATGTTACACTCATTATTACAAATATCCACCACAATGTGGCCAATACCCTATAAAACTTTAAAACCTTTACAGTGATCCAAAGCAGAAATCAGCTTACCACATCTAAAGGTGTTTCACTTGCAATCTGTCAGAGTTAAAATAAAAAATTAACAAAAAAAATTACAACAAACAAAGATGAAAGAAATTATATTAAAGGTGTGATTCTCACCATCTCTAGACAAAGACGATGTCCGTATGCCGAAGCATAATGCACAGCGTTGTAGCCCTGATTGTCCCGGATCGCTGGATCCGCATCATTTCTTAGTAGATATTCCAGGCACCTGATGATAGAACAAAAAAAACTCTAGTCAATGCTGGAGACACAAAGTTATAAAAAACCAAGATGAGTTTTACTGACTTTCCATCTGTATCAGAGGCAGCAGCGTAGTGAAGGGGAGTACATCCCCGCTCGTCTAAATCATTGACGCTGGCCCCAGAGCCCACCAGAGTAAACAGGCACTGGTAGTTACAGTTTGCAGCAGTGTAGTGCAGGGGGGTCCTGGGTAAGAAATTAGTTATATACTTTCATTCCTGATGCAAACACACCTTAAAAAAACAAACACAAACCTGCCAAAGCTGTCCTTTTTGTTGAAGTCTGCCCCCGTGTTGAGCAAAAGATTGAGACATTCTAGGTTACTAAGGAGACAAAACAAATACAATTATAACCAGTGAGTTTGTTGTCTACTATGACATTTTTTGACCTAATAATGACTTCATTTGTCTGTACTCACCCTCCAGCCGCTGCAGCGTGTAAACAGGTCCTTCCAAATTCATCCGGCGTATCAATATTAAAACCTATCAACATTGCAATTGTTTGGATGAGTTTTAATGGACTAAAAAAGAATGTTTAAGTTCAACTATCTATTTCATTGTAAGGCGTTTGGTATGTTTTTTTAAAGAAAGACTTCTTCACAATTTACCCATAAAGATGTTTACCTGAAGACAGAAGCTTCCGGCAGCAGTCTGAGAAACCGCTGAGAGCAGCCAAATGCAGTGGAAACATACCGTGAATCCCTCGTCTGGAAAAATAATTATTACTCAAAAGCTTTATCATCTATGTTTTTTCGCTACAATTTCTTAGAAAATGAAAGAATTAGTAACAACTAGGTAAAAACTTAGCAGCTTAAACAAAATTATACATCACACTAACACTAGTTTTTAAGTATGCAGGACTAAATTTATCACTAGAATGATGTATTTGCATCAGAAAGCTTTTGAATGGGCAGTGGGCCCATGGGCAGTGGTTTTGCCCCTTCAAAGTGCAAGTCAGAACTTTTTGCAGGAGAAAGAGAAAAAGCTGATTTACTTTGCTGTGTCAGCTCTGTTAGTGATGAGCGTGTTAATTAGCAGCTCATGTCCGTATCGAGCTGCGATATGCAGTGGTGTATTCCCGTTTTTGTCTTCACAGTCAATCTCAGCACCTTCAGAAGTGGGAGGAGGGATCGAAAAAGAATAAAAGGCAATTTGTTGTTTAGCATTACCAAGCAAGTTTTGCAGTGTAGACTGACACTCTGACTCTTTCAAAGAACTCACCGTTTTCAATGATTGCTTGAGACCTGGAAAACCTTCCATGGATTGCTGTCATGTGGAGCGGAGTCTTACCATCTTTACTCTGCACGGAAACAAAAAACATGTTTGTGTCTTACTTGATCACAGGTGCACATCTAGCATTACAATGCATCACAACACACCCCTTGTGATTTGATATGAGAGAAGTTAAATTCACAGAGAGGATCTGTGAGTGAGTATGTGAAGAGCTCAACCACAGGAGACCTCGAACTAAAACATTCAATAATTAGATGCATTTCAAAGCTAAATGCAGCTAAAAGGTAAGAAGCTTCCTGACTCACCCCTTGATAATCAATAATATATTTTAGTTCATTAAGACTTTAGAAACTTCAAATTAGATCTAGCTTGCTCACTAGTCTTAGGGTGGATCATTCAGTACTGGCAATGCTGTCAGGATCTTCACATAATTCATTTTTTGAAAAACAAGGAAATGCAGCAGGGAAGAATGTACACATCAATGTTTTTATCAGTATGGGGTCTTCAAAGTGGGTTATTAACACAATTTTCACCACACTTTGTCATTACACCAAGAATTAAATTTGAGATTGAACTTACTAAAAAAAAAAAAAAAACAAAGTGAAATCACACAGGGAACAACTACTGAACACATATTATGCATAGCGTTGTAGCCCTGTGGATAATAAGGTGCAAAATATTAAAATAAAAATAAGCTCCTTAAATCTTAAATGGTGGCATATAGAGGCTTTTCATTACCCAGGAGAGCCACAGAAACGACCTCATGATGGGTAAAAGTAAAGAACTCTTTCTAGAGATCGTAATCTCATAACTGAAGAGCATTTGAGAGGGAATGATTAAGGGAGGATTTCCAGAATGCGGAATGTTTCTGTGAACAACATGGAGAAACTGTCATCTAGAAATGGAAAGATGATCAATTCATCATAAACCTACCACGATGAGATGATCCATCTAAAAATCTCTGTCTGATGAGTCCAAAGGATAATTAGGGGAGTTCAAGAGCCAACAACCGTTAGGGCAGAACTTCAGGAAGACCTGGTATCAGTAGGTGCTATTGTACCATTAGCTTTTTGGAGTTACTCTTGTGGTTCTCTGGAGATTAATGTTACACGAGCACACTGAGGCCCTATGTCAGCATGCTGCTTAAGCTTTAAGATACGTTAGTAATAATAATAATGTGTCGTGATATTGTCCAAGTGGTGTTTTAGATTACATATTAACCCTTACAGTTAAAAAGCATGTTTAAAACTTTTTCTAAGCATTTTTAGTCAGCTTCATTTGTTTGTGAAGAGGAATAAAAATTCAATAGAATTGGGTCTTGTGTGAAAACAAAAATAGGATATTTTACGATTGGCTATAAAGCCATGCCCTAACTTTAGTACTTTTCTGATTTTTGGGTATGAACTCACTATATGGCTTGATGGCAGCATGCAGTGAAAACTGTTGTTTCAATTGCCCACCATTGCAAAAATGCCAATGTTTCAAATAGTTATTTTCCCTACTGTATACGGTAGCTCTGCTCACCTTAATATTGACGTCAGCTCCGTTGCACACGAGCAGCTCCAGGCAAAGCGCACCGTTCCGTGAAGCGGCGTTGAAATGCAGAGGTGCAAAACCCTTCATGTTCACCTGATTCACATTCGCTCCGCACTCGATCAGCTCATTGACAACTACATCTTGCCCATTGTAACAGGCCACGTGGAGCGGTGTGTTACCGTACGCATTCGGTTCATTGATCTAAACAAGAAAAAACAAAAAGAATTCAACATGAATCAGCAGCAATTTTGATCACGACAAAGAAATTCTAAAACATGGCTAGTGCTCTTATATCACACAGTAAACTGTTTATAAAACACAGGCTCTGACACTTTTACATTACATTGGCTCAATGTAAAAATAACCAGATTACGTGGGTGGAACTTACATCCACCCCCAAGTCCAGGAGGTACTTCACAACATTGATCATTCCACTTGAGGCTGCTGCGTGGAGAGGGGTGTATGATTTCTTATCTTTGCAGGCCACCTCCGCTCCGTGTGATGCCAGTAATTTCACAACCTCTATGTGGCCTGCAGACAAAAAGCTTAACTGTTTATTTATGTTCATTTTTCTGTTTTTAGTGGCCTGTTTTGACCTAAGAGATGGCAAAAAGATGTATAAATAATAGACTTTTTTTTTACCCATGTAGGCTGCCCAGTGGATTGCACGTCGATCTTTCTTGTCAAACGCATTGATGTTGGCTCCCCTGGAGAGCAGTAACCGCACCATCTAAGAGCAGCAGTAGATAAAAATCACAGTGTCGTTAGAGACTTGACAAGTTAAAAATGGAAAACAACTTCCTTTAGTTTGGTTGGTTCTCAAAGATTTACATAACCAGCGTATTTAATCCTGTACTAGCGCACAATTCATCCACTTCTCAGAAAATTCTGATTTAATGTAGCACATCAACTTCAAAAACTCAAAGAACACTTGCATTTTTTTGTTTTATTAAATATAATGAACCATTTCCACAAACTTTTAAAGGAATATATGTCTCAGAAATGGACAAACCAGATGAACATACTCTGCTATAAAAAGAAGACTTTCTATAGTTTTTTTTAAAACATATGTGACTTTTTATAATTTTATATTCAATTAGAGTTTCACTGAAGCACAGAAACTAAGATGTTTCCAGAAAGGCTCACCCAAATTATTTCCAAAAATCATTAGAGAGGGGAAAAAACGTGGTTAATTTCAAGATGTAATTTGCTTGCAAGCATGACTGAACAAGAAGAAAATTGTTCAGTCTAAATCTCTAGTCTGTTCTAAAGATAGTGAGTTGTTAAATGCAAAATACAATGCATTTTGTATAATAAAAAACAAACAAAAAAAAAAACAACTATGTTGAACTTTGTTCTGGGAATTGCATTTGCAACATGGAACTAAATGTATGCAACTCCCTCATGTAAAGGTTGGTTATTAACACAGCAGTACAAGCTTAACATAGCTACCCTGTCATCTGATTTACTTTAACAACACGTCAAACATTCCTGGCAAAAGTTTCACTTTGCAATTCTTTAAAACACAATTAGAGTTCAATACATTAAGTCATTGAGATAAAAAGTGTGAATTATGCAAGAAGCCTGAGAAACATTAATAACTAATTTTACTTAATGAATGCAACAATTCTTGTATCTGTTTTTTTGTGTTATAGCTATCTAAAGTGACTACTTGGCAACTGATCAAAAATAGCTACTGGTACAAAAAAGTTTATTAAGAAAAACAAAAACCTTTTTCATTTCTTTCTTGTTTTGTAATTTTGTCTAATTGTATTTTTCCAGATTTTATTCTTGACTCACATCCAATGAGTTCCCTCAGAGCTAAATGAGGAAATTGTAAAGTGATCTGTCTGCTTCAACTATTTCATTGCATAACAAATCATTACAAATTATCCTGCAGTAACAGGAGAATTACACAGCCAGACAAATCACATACAGTCAGACAAATGTTTAACCTCAAAACAGCATTAAGCCTTTGAATTAATAGCGCTTTTTAAACTTCAGGGTGTGTCTTTCCTATTTGTTATGGTGCAGTTATATCAATAGCAAAAGCATTAAAGCAATCCTACAGTTCAGTTTACAGTAATATAAAACTAATCTTTGGTGTTGATCTTACCTCCAAGTGCCCGCTGAAGGCTGCATGGTGCAGTGCAGTCCGGCCTGCTCTGTCCGATACATTCACATTGCTAAGTAGAGGAACGAGGGCTTCTGCACAGCGGACAGCCTTGTTAGCAGCCGCAATATGGAGCGGCGTTTGCCAGTTCTTGTCTCTGGCATTCACATCTGCTGAGTGTTTCAGCAACACCTGGACGGCATCCTTGAAAAAAACCCAAAAAACATACCTTCAATGCTCACACACTTGCTAACTTGGATGCATAAAGTTTTTTAATAGCATGAGACAAGCTATAAAATGCCTTTTCATACCTCGCTGCAGGAAGCAACAGCCCGATGAAGAGGAGTCAGCCATTTATTATCTTTGGCATTTACTCTTGCACCTATAAGTGAGAGGACAGTAGCTGTCAAGACTCTTATGTTATACAGACACTTACTGTAATGTGTGAAAGCCTCTACTTTTATGGTTTTGCAAAAAAAAAAAAAACAGCTCAGAATCTGAAGGTTGACCCCAATAACCTTTAATCTAAGTCAATGGAGATGCATCTTCAGTAAAATATGGACTTCACCCAATTTTATTTTACATCTTAGAAATCACTTTAGGGAATCACAAAGTAATCTACATTCTCTAGACTAAAAATCTCTTGACCCAATGCGACCATAAAATTTCACAAAATACTTTCTAAAAAAACTTTCTGTTCTGTCAAAAAATCTCAAGTTTACCGTTTCTGTCACAATGGCTCAAGTAAGCACACACGCTCACATGTCTACACAGACATTTAGTTGTATCTTTACTTTTGCAAAAGCAAACCTTTAAAGACCTAACAGTGAGCAATGTCTAATTCCGTAAAAAAATGCTTTGAACTAAATTTTAATCTTAAAAACCACTTATATGCAAAAAACATGATTAAATTTCATAATTGGTACCTGAAAGAATAAGCAGTTCTATGATTTCGGAATCCCCAAGGTAGGCAGCAGCATGTAGTGGCGTTCTCTTCTCATTGTCCTGTAACAAAAATAAGCAAAAGATATCAGAACTGCTTGCATAATCCAAATGAAACAAAACAGCTGCTCTTGTCTATTAAGCAGCGGCTCAAATAAAACCCCCACAATATTACTCGCTTTTTAGTTCCCCGTGTAACATCACTAGAAAACACTTTGAACAAAAATTGGACGGACATTAATTTCTGGGCTAAAAAAGAAATTGAGACTAAAATATGTGGCAAACACAATAAAGTAATAAAGAAAATCCCAAAAGATATCCCATGGTTGTAAAATCCTTTTCAAGGACACACTTTAGAGATTTCCATCCAGTTTTGCTGGAATGCTGTTTAAGTTTAACAATATGCGGAAACAAATGTAGAGTTTGGTGGCTGTTACGGTTACCTGTGCATTGACATCCTCTTTTTTGAAGATGAGTGACCGTACTTCATCTGGATCAACATTAAAAATAGCTTTCAGCAAAGCTGGCTGAAAAAGTAAGAAAGAAAAAATATTAAAAAGCTATGTTACAAAATACAAAAGTTTTAAGCCATCATTTAAAAAAATTGGCTTGCAATTTCTATGTGGATGAGGAGCGGGTTAGGGAGTGTGTTTGCCATGTCAGCTCCTTGCTTTCAACTTAACCTCCCTGTGCCGACAGGTGACCTCGGTTGCCTGTAAGGACCGTGGCTTGGGGGGCTGGCAGGTGGACATGCTCTTTTGACCTTATCCAAACCCTAACAACAGAAAAGTTTCTCCTAACCCTAACCAGGGGGAGAAAAGAATGTTTGCATGCATAATGGGTCCCAACCTAATGCTTGGGGTGCCTTATAATAAATTATAATTTATTTACTAAATGCCTCTTATTTGTCCCATGTGTTGGCTCAGGCTATAAGTTAAATTTGAGCTTTCTTGACCTGATTTATACAAGTCATATCATAATAATTACATAAAGATTTCTGTAAAGAGTTCAACTCTATAACATATGAAATCTGACAAATGACAGCAATGATTTGCAGACACCTCCTTTTAGACTTAGTCATGGTATTTGCTTTTATCTTATTGTCATTGTTTTGTTTGCTTTAGTTTCTGAAAAGTGATAGAAAATGCCTTAACAAAAAATACCACAAAAGAGCAGGATAGACTTGCTGTGAAAGGTGTTATGAAACAACCGCTTTCACAATTACAACTGCATTAATGGTGTAATAAAAACTGTATCAGGTTATAAACCTCACTCTTCCTCAAACAGAACTTTTAGAACTTATTAAACAATAACAGGTTTGACAGGAAATTGATTGCTTCTGTGGTGCAGGTTAAATGTCCTTGGCCTGACAAAATAACTTTTTAATTAACTTCAATAAGCGATAACACATTGTACACTCAACTTATCTTGTTTTAAATTCAAAAGATGGAAACATTGAGTCAAGGACACAATACTTCTCAGTTTTAGTGATACAATCAGTTTTTATGCAGAATAAGTGAGCTGCTGGAGCAACATTCTAACAACAATGTTCAGGCATCAAAGCAAATTTTAATGTCGATGTACAAAAGTTCTAATGGTTCTTGTAACATTTTAAGTTGCTTATGAAGTCAACTGAAAACATCAAAAGAAACCAGAGATAAACTAAGATCAAAATCAGAAGTACTGTTTTTTATCCCAAATGTGGGAAATTTGTGTTACAGCACAGTATTCATAAAAAAAAAAGAAGCAATAGTAAGTACATATACAAAAATAAGGAATGATAAAACATAAAAGGAATGTGAAAATAAGGAAAAAAACAAATGATATAATAAAAAATCTATGAACAAGCAGCACAGACAGCATGTGCATAAATGTGATGAAAAGTGACAGAAACTAATGAACTGCATGATCAAGTTATTTGTAACTCTGAGTTATTGTAAAGTCTTATTGTGTTGGGAATGAAAATTGACTGCTAGAAATAATAAGATGTTTTTGTCAATTTGGAAAGTAATTTAAAAAAAAAAAATCAACCAAAAACTAATGCGCTATTTTGCTTAGTTTCCAAATTCACCATTAGTGTCTGCAGGCAGGGCATGGTGAAGAAGGACGTTTATACTGACAAATTCAATTCGATTCTATTTGTACAGCCCAAAATTACAAACAAATATCTCAATGGGCTTCACTGGCAGATTGAAAAAAGAAAAAAAAAGTACAAAAATAAAGAATAAGAATAAATTTTTAAAAAAGTAGATACACAAATACACAGCTAAAAGCCAGATAAATAAAAGCTAACTAAACAATTTCAGAACATTCCTGCACTTAGACCTTCCTTCACGGTGAGGAAAAACTCCAAAATACCCAGCAGTGTGGATAAAACAGAATAAACTAATGGGGATCTACATGAAAGACGAGCATCCATTATGTCCAAAACTGTTAATATATATTAGCGTAATTAAGTAATAGCGTATTCTACTCAACAGCTTTATATTTGAAAAATCAGTAGATGGGCTTCATCCTGATAGCAACTGGATGGTAGAACAAGGAATATTTTATCCAGAAAATTCTAAATACAATTCAAGAGAACAAACAAGCCACTGTGCTGTTTCACTAAAGATTACTGTATTTCTTCCATGGTGTAAAAAGACAGACAGATCTGCATTTTTTTCTCTTTACTTCAGCAGTCCTACTGAAACCGTATAGGACATTTTCTCTGCTCCTCTCTGGTTGTTTCACTGTGCACCTCCTTTCCACACAACCAGGCTAGTTAATACCATCACCATGGAGACAGATCTACTGGTGCACAGGAGGCCAGTCACACGATCATTCAAGCACACAGACAATGAGAGACACATGCACGTACATATGTGACAAGAATAGCCGGCATGTGCTAAACAAGCACTTAGAATAGCTTCACATAGCTATTCTTGTTTCAAGAAGTTGGTGTCAAGTGGTGAATAGATCCAAAAATGACATGTCTACTAACAACAAAACAAGTCATCTCATAAATATTTTAATCACACAATGATAACCCTGAAATAAATAGAAGGACATCTTAGAAACTGATAACTAAATGATCCAGAAGACATAGACATGTTTAAACCAGATTAATTAAAAATCTTTCACTACTTAAAAACCGAAAAGCTTTAAATCCAACTTCAAGTGTCTTTTAGTGAACTAATCAGGTATGATTATAAATGATGTATCAGATTTGTTAAAATAAATAAATAAAAATCAAAACAAATATGTTCACAGGTATTTCTTTTCTGACAAACTGATAATATGTTACAAATATCTCCAAGCATATCCAGATCAACAGTTCCCTGTGATGACAAGATTACTTTACAGAATATTAGTTACAAATCATTATAGTTAGAAAATTAGAAACTATTTGTTTTATTTTAACTAGACACACAGATCAGATTTATTTAAGTATTTATCCATTTTATAAACCAATAACAGGCATAGCACGCTGGATGTGGCTAATTGCTGGATTCACTGTAACATTGACTAGTTTTCACTAAATAATCATTGTTATCGCTGTGTGAATTAAATGTTACAGTTAGATACCGCATCTGATTATATCCGATTTCTGTATCAGACTGATTGCAAATGTGAAATACTTGTTTCTGATCCTAGCTGTGGAGATAATCGTGTTACATTCCGTTAACGAGAACAGAAACATGGAGGCTAATGAAGCTAACTCACATTAGCTTCAAACTTGTGGTGAAATTCACAAAATATCTTACCTGGTCTCGAATTTTGAGAACCACCATATTTCTGATTCTTTAACTACTCTCATGCAGATTTATAAACTCTACTCTTTTTTTAAAAAAACAGAAACAGTGTGTTATGGTGTTTGTCAGCTGCACCGCTTGTGTTGCTAGAGGCCTATTAGCTGCTTTGCTAGCTTTGCTGTGTGTGTGTTTCTGGCATGAAAGCGGAACAGAAGCGGAAACTCCATAACATTACCGCCACTGTATCACACCTCCCAAATAGCTACAATCTGATAGGCAGAACGAGCGTTCAGTTTCAGTAAAACGGTTATTCATTGGTTGTTGCTAACATTGCTCAATGACAGATTCTATGTTGTATTTAGAATTTTTTTGGGTCTGAGTCTTGTGTGACACAAGCTTTGATCATTTAAAATGATTGCGAATACAATCCTATAACATAAAAAGTGAGCAATCAGAGAAAGTAGGGCAGCAAAAATGCTTCGATCACACTATCAGCGTATTTAAAATTAACCTGACTGACGCATGTAAAAAGTTTATGCAAATAGTCGAGTCGAGTTTTCCAGGTAAAATGGGAGGGATCGAAATTAATTCCGGGAATAAAAGAATTCTATTTTATATTCCAAATTAAGAAAACTTTTAAATAATAATAAAAAATAACACGCTTAAAAAATTAAAAACAAATGCTAAAGTAGTGATTTAACTGCGATACGTGTTGTCGTTTTTTTTTTTGTGAAATATGAATACATTTTGCCACCTAGTGACGAATATGTTAATTACATCCAAATATTTCAACCGGATCACAATCAATCAGTAAAATGATGCATCAATACAGAAAATACAAACCTTGGATTTGATGCAATCTGTTCATTTCCAGGATCAGTATATTATTACTAAGTTAAACAAACTTTATCTAGTCTCACATTCTCAGACAACGTCATTTTATATGAGCATTCAAATAGTTTAATGACAAAAAATCTATCTTTCTATCCAATAAATCTTGCATAGTTTTTTTATATCGAGACTAAAAATGTGGGGTGGATTTTCTTAATATTATTATTACGACGAGAGGAGCTCAGAGTAGAGCCGTTGCTCTTCCGGGTCAAGAGAAGCCAGATGGGGTGGTTCAGGCATCTGATTAGTATACCTCCCGAGCGTCCTGCTGGTGAGTTGTTTTGTTGACTCGCTGGAGAGACTATGTCTCACAGCTGGCCATGGAACACCATGGGATTCTCGCCGGATGCAGCCAGGATTACAGAAGCCCAGGTTTCTGGATTGAGGATTGAGGCTTTTTTCACAGATTTGGACCATAAATACAATAGATTGAATGGCCAGAAGGTGCATTTCCAAAAAAAAAAAAAAACCTCCCAAGTGAAGATTTTTTTTAGAACAAAAAGGCAAATTGTTCTGCATACATGGAATGCAAAATTAGGACCATTCAGTGAGAATGATTTCCTTTGGTTGTATTTATTGAAGCTTGGACAAAGTTTTTTAAATGCTCAACACATTTGCATTTGTCAAACTCAAATGTGCATCAATCTAATAGAGAAAATATGTTTTTAATGATTGCAGTCATTTCAAGGGTGGTCTGCAATGCTCTTCATTAATTTTATAGACACCAAAGAATATGCTTAGGCAGATATGTGAATTATTTTGAGTAAATTTGGCCACCTTTACTGAGGGGTAATCCTTTTGGATCTGACAGTAAGCTTTCCAAAGACTAAAGTAAGCTCAATAGAAATACTTTCTCCCCAGGGAGGCTGCAGTGGAACATGGTTCCCACAAATTAAATGTAGAGGTAGAGAAGCAGGGGCGAAAAAGCCTTAATGACTAAAACAGATGCTGGCTCACATACACTTTCTTTGCTCTCCACTTTAAAACTGCTCTTTGACCTAATGTTTTTCACTGTTGCTTTTTACAAGGCAGTGTGAGAGTAGAAGACATTGTGTGAACATTTTTGTATTGGGAATCATATAAAAAAAAAAATCATTCAAAATATGACATTTCACCAAAATGCCTTCAATTTTAAGAGAAACGGGCATGTGAAACTTGTTGCATTTGCAATGCATAAAAATGCATCCCCAAAAAGATTGTTTCTCCCACCTAAAGTCTGCAAAAAGGGTTGTTTTGATTGTGTGAGGGAGGGTAAAAAATAAAAAAGCTGAAAAACTAAGTAATGCACAAAGTAAAAATGCTCTTGTTTATTAATCAGTAAATTCTCATGCTTTTTTACTCTTAGAATTTGCAAAGTAGATATGCTAAACTATGCTTTCATAAAGTTTTTTGTAAAAAAAAAAAATATTTACAATTTACATTGTTCAAATATGCCAGCTCTGGATTTGGAGCAAAACAGACACATTTACCTCTACAAAGGATCAGGTCTAAATCTACTGATGTGTGCCTGTGCCCTTGTCAATCCAGATGTCAGGATGAGAGATAGCACACAGCTGGACAGCCAGAATATAGTAGTGGCATGCACTAGGTTTGTCCCAGCTGCTGTGGAGCAGTGGCAAGTTGTGAATAGCTTTCTGGTTCTCACCAATTCTCCTAGATTGTTGATGCCAAACCAGAGGTCAAATAAAAATGAGATATTTCAGTGTATTGCAATCTTAACATGAGTAGAAAAACACAAGCAACTAATCATACCGATATTATCTAGAGAAACTAAATCGAAGTGGACATATTATAACAAGTTGTAATACAGTTGATCATTGTTTCTCTCGTTTTTAAGAGGTCGGCATTTGTTCGACAGGGACTAACAGTAAACTAATGGGAAGTACTAAAGAATGCTTTGAAGTGACAAATAAAATTGTGAGTTTGAGGACAGATGTAGATTTATGACATTGGTAAATCTGCATATAATCTCTGCAAATCACGCAATCAGTCAAGATTTATTTCAATCAAGGTCAATGCTTTTTGAGTGTACCAACATTTTCGCTACAAAAAATTCTCCAGCATCAAAAAAGATGAATTAATGTGCATAAAATCTTGCCACACAAAACAAGACTTAGAAGTTAGAAAGTTTGTTTCTTTAACAGAATCCCTCTTTTTAGTTACTTATTGAGATCTGCTAAACACAACTGCAAAATGCTCTGCTTTTATTATTCTTACATAATTTTGCATACTCTGTGGTAAAATAAAATAAATATTCTGATTTTTAAACAAAAATGAGGTTTTAAATGGCTTTTTTTTCATCAAGATGCTATTACTAATCAAAACGCCAAGTGTCGCTGTTTCCATTTCAATTACTACACAAGATTCTGTCTTTTTCCAGAATGAGGCTTTTTAAATGATTCTAGTTGACAAAACATTCCAATTTAAAAATGTTTAGATGTTGAATAGAAATACAATATTAGCCATTAAAACTTTAAATAGTTTTGAGCTGTTTACTCCCCTGATTTGCCAGATGATAAAGTTGGTGAAGGGACACTTTGCCCCATCTGGAGGGAATGATTGATGAAGGTGCACCTGCTAGGAACAGTCATCAGCTCAAAGAGTTTAACTGAGAACAGAAGAGCAGACAATGACCACCACATGCCATCATCTTGTCCGGCTTTTACAGTTGTGGGCACAATAAGACAATATTCATAACCCTGTGCACAAACAACCACACAACAGTAGAAACTAGAAGGAAAAGGATAGCAATATTACACTTTATGTGTACCAATAAATGTTATTGTGAGTTGTACAAATAAGTTGTTCCCTTCTGTTCTGTCGTTTCCGCTTATCCAGGGCGGTGACGCGGGGGCAACAGCTTCAGATGGCTAGCAGAGGCTTCTCTCACCCCAGCTGCATCCTCCAGCTATCCCATTAGGATACCGCAGTGTTCCCCGGCCAGCTGCGAGAAATAGTTCCTCAAGCAGGTCTGGGGCCTGCCTCTGGGTCTCCTCCCGGCGGGACGTCCCCGAGACACCTCACCAGTGAGCTGCTCGGAAAGCATCCTAACCAGATGTCCAAACTACCCCATCTGGCTTCTCTCGACCCGAAGGAGCAATGGCTCTACTCCGAGTTCCTCCCGGATAGCAGATTTTCTCACCCTATCTATGAGTGAGAGATAAAAGGAACTGAAATAAGATATTAGCTTGTTCAAGCTAATTTCGGGATTTCGCAATCTTGTTCTTTCGGTCATCACCCACAGCTGGTGACCATAGGCAAGTTTGGGAATGTAGATTGACTTGTAAATCTAGAGCTTTACTAACTTGTAGTAAATCAGCTCTTTCGTTACCACGGCGGACCGATACAGCACTCTGATTATTGTGGACGCTGCACCAATCCATCTGTCAATCTCCTGCTCCATCCTTTCCCCACTCATGAACAAGACCTAGGGAGGGGTCCTGAAGCAAGCATAATCAAACTACTATCTAATTCAAGAATATACCCCCCCCCCATTCTAACACATTCTAATTCTTCCCACTTAGAATGTGAATCAGACTGTTAACTGTCAGGGATCCGACATTAATTTGTGACATCTTGTACTACATTTATCAAAACAGACTGAAGTATTCATACAGTTATTTCTGGGGTGCAGTAGACCTCGCAAACGCCAGTGACTATTGGGGTACTTTCTCAATTGCGTAATTTCCTTCAAACCTGATTGAAGACATGCTTAAGAATTCAGTGAGAGAGCTCCTTTAAAATACAACAATGAGTTTGTGTCCATGTAATAATAAAAGAGTGAAAATATTCCGTTTGTTCTGAAAGTAAAACATTGTTGGATGATTAATGCAAATGATTGTAATAATTAATAGTAGGTCTACAGTGAATGCAATTAGTTACTTTGTTTTAACTGAATTTATTAGCTAGTTCAACATATAGAACCATAGAAGAAGATCAGCTCTGTATAAACACAATCTTCATCAGTATTCTAAAATACAGTAGTTCTGCAAAAAGCATTCTGGCTGAAATGACAGTGGTAACTTCCTAGAACAGCATTAAATCCTATCAAGTGAAGATGTTAACACATTTAGATTTTTTCTCAGACATGGCTTAGCACTCGTTCACCTGTCAACTTCTGAAAGAAGCTCAATAGACCACTTACAATTAAAAGGCAATAGAATGCACAAATCCAACCAGTGAAAGCAGATTCAAGAAAAATCGCTCAAAAACTCAATCAGAAAGCTGCCAAGAGTGCGCATTTTTTGATCAAAGCAGGAGGATTTGTAAAACTAAACACGACTCATTTCAGTTTTTTATTGCAAATCACTCATCAATATTTTTAACGTTTCCAGCCCTACTTTGAAAACAGGTGGTGCAGTGGTGCACAGTGATCTCACAGCATAAACATCAGGGTTCGAGTACCAGAGTGGGCGTGAGACTTGACACACTGTTCTTTCTATGTGAAGTTTACATGTTCTACCCGTGTATGCGTGTGTTTTCTCCGGGTACTCTGCTTGCCCTTCCTTTCAAAAACATGCATGTTAGGTTGATTGGCCACTATAAAAATTTTGTCTTTGAATGAGTGTGTGTGTGGCCCTGCAACAGGCTAGCAACCTGTTCAGGGTGTATCCTGCTTCTCGTCTGAAATTAGGAATAAGCAGTTCAGAAGCTGAAACTTTTGAAACAGATTTTTATTAACCAAGTGGTTTAACACAGCAGCATAAGCAGGTCAGTCATCTCATTCAGATGATGGTTGTTAAAATGTGATATAATTCATTAATATTTAGTTTATAATTGGTAACATGCAACTGTTTCAAAGGAACGAATCGCAGAAACACATCCGGTTTGGTTTGAATGCATTTTATCCTAATAGCAGGTAAACTGTTTTATCTATCACTGGCTGGCACTGGGTGTCAAGACCTATTTGTTTTGCTTTTAGAAACTATGACCTGGCAACAAAAATGAAATTTAGAAAATTGAGAATAAAGAAAGAAGTGTTATTCAAATAGTATTAAGGAGCTTTTATTAAAGGATCCAAAAGATGGTCAGAGAGAAGCTGAGCAATTCAGAAGAATGAGAAAAAGAAATCAGAACCATTAAAACCATTGCGGGATCAAACTGAGATCTTTTTACTATTGAAAATTCTACAGTGGAAAAGTATGTGCCAGAACTATCAATTGCCAAAATGTTTTAAAGTACGTGCTGTCTGCATGACGTGACAGCGTTTCAATCTTTGAGCAAACCACAAGAAACACACAAGAATCAAAGGCCCTGCAGTCTACACATGACATATTCACTTAGACAGCAACACAAAAAACTCTGCTCATACTTGACATGAAAGCTTTTTCACAGCCTGTCAAAATGACCCTTCAGTCATTTTTCCATTTCAGAATATTTATGATATTTTTTTCATTAGGCTTGTTCTTGGCAGGTTAACGCTCACAGATGTCCACACTGTTCAGATGGCTTGAGGGGGCAGGTACCATCTGAGCTGTGTCAGGGAGAGAAAGTCATTTTAACTGAACCTTACACTCAGCCTAACACATAATTTCATAGTACCAATGAATGTGTTAATGAGACAAAATGTTTTGATAGAACAATTTTTGGCAGGAATCTGCAAATTATTCATAAGACCTGTTAACTTTCCATCTATTAGGATGGCAAGAAGTATTCACAGAAACAGCATGTTGCTTGACATTTCTGCAGTTTAATCCACAATTAATTTGGTGGGTTATTAACATAACTAATATTGACCTAAAACTGGAATCTGACTGTCTTCTATCTGTAAGAATATCAAGTTGACAGAGCATAATGCACTCTTTGAGAAGATATCACAGGATGTGGGAGTTGGTGTTTCAGTCACAGAGAGAAAAATTCCATTTTTTTTCTTTTTCACAGCTGAATGTTATGAAAATGACAAATAACATTTTGTCACCGAGGATTTATTTCCTGTTTGGGTGCTTTGCTTGACTGACCACGGCCCTGTGAAGCCAGCCCTTATGTCACACAAATCAGAAATTACAGTTTTAGAAGGAGAGAAAAATCCTGTGGTGCGTTTCATGTCTCTGGAGAATAGAAAGAATGACATGATCGAGCTTGTCTTCTGCCCTATTCCAGGGAAAAGGAGTTGTTTGGTAGTCTGTGTGTGCAGAATGATTTCTCTGTGGTTATGAAAACATTCTGCACATGTCTAAAAGAAGACATTTCACAGATACAGATTGAATTTGGGTTAAATTGTGACTATTGAATTGCACAGTAAAAATGAGCTATCTATTAAATCTCTATTTCAAATGTAATTTGAATTTCCAACTTTCATTAATACCAAAATGCTCCATTTGTTTAGTTGCTTTGCAGTGCTTTTGTTGTAATTAACAATGTGTCTACACTAAGAGTCTTTCAACTGTACTGACCACTTGGTTTTATTCTGCAAAATGAAAATCAAAAAGAATAAAAAATTATGCAAAGACTGCACTGATGTTGTAGTTTATGATGAAATTACAAAAAAAACCCCTCTTCACTTCTACATTAATGTTGCGGACATCTACAGTATTTGTCTTTTGTCTTACAGTATATGTTCTTTTGTTAACAAAAGTATATATTAATCCAGCTCACAAAGGTACAAGGAAAGAACGGGAATCCTAAATTTAGGCACCTGTTTTTACTGAGCGCTTTGGACCGTATCACTTAGGATGTTGTTCTCTTTTTAGTCAAGAACTAGATGGAAAGTGACATGGGGATATTGAAACAAATGTAGCTGCACACCAAATATTCACTTGTGCCTCTCCTGCACAATGGAGCTGTGTACAGGCAGCGTCATACCTTTGATTGTTGTGTCTCTCTCTGGAAAAATTTGTCTAAATTTCTAAAATGTTTGAAATGTCATATAACTTTGTGTTTTCAAAGTTAATGAATAATCATCAATACATCATTCGTAATGTACGTATGTTACTACAGACACCATATGCATGCAGTAAAAATGAATTATTATTTTATTATTTCTGCTGTGGTTTTAAATTTAAAAGAACAAGACAATCACAAAAAAATTCCTCTGATATTCTGCCTGAGGAACATGTTTTTTGACGAGTCTCAGCTTCATGTTGCCTATACTCATTGACACCCTCTGTCTTATTTTTTATGATGTCCACAATCTATTATCAGTTCAGGCTGTAAGTGTTTTTGTTCTACTAGACGATGAATCCCCAACATGGCATTATGTTACCAGGCAACAGTGTACGCTCTGCCACTTGGTAATAATTTTCTTTGTAAGGTTATGACGCTCAATAGTAAGTGACTGCATGGCCGCTTTCCAAATTTAACCACAGTTAGCAGAGCTTGTAGAGTTTGATGTACGTCAGGAGGCGTTGAGGCTACAGATTTATATTTAGCTGCTGTGTTCCCTTCAAAGAGATGACTTCTAGGTCTGGACTTGACATTTCTTTTAGACTGGAAAATATGGGTTTGGGTCAGTGAGTTTTTTTGTGGGAGGAGGGGTGTTGTTGATGCCCAGAGGACAGCACTGGTTTCGGTTCTGCAGCGGCTCATTGGCTGATGATCACTTTATAAAACAAACAATAACCAGGATTTGCTGTTAAAAGAATATAACAAAAAGACAACTTGTTTCAGTGCAATGAAGGCTTTATTTTGTCTATGAATTTATAAAAGTATTGAAAAAAATAGATTAGTTTGTTTCTAAAAAGATAATATCATACAGGAAAGTCAAAACCATAGCTGTCATAGTTCAGAAAATAACATGCTATTTCAGTTTGGCAGGGACACAAATTTTCTTTTCAAAGCAAAATGGCCTAAATGACCTAAATGTTGTGAGTGATGATTATCAGATACACATTACAACGCTTTGTTTTGTTTCTGATCAGTCCTATCTGCATGTTCCAGGTCCATTTTGAGTTTAAACAGAATCATACACAGTGGAGTCCTGGGTTTTATCCCAGCGTGCTTCCATGAAAATGAAATGGAGAATCTTGTTCACACCTTTATTTATTTTGCTGTTCTTGGCGACCACTCCAGCAAATTCAAGAGTGTTTTTCTGTAGCAGAGACTGCAGGCAAACCGAACATAGACCAGGTGCTACAAATTCATTACCTTAAATACATTTTTCCTCGATCTCTCTCTCATTCTCTCATTGTTTGTTGTTTCTGCTTCAATTCTTAACGTCCTAATTTATCATCAACAAAGACAAATTGAATTAACTGAAAACATTCAAACAGTGAAAATGTGCAGGAACATTGGTTAGCAGTGGATATTGTGGTAGGTAGCAGTGTGTGAAGAATATTTTTCTGCTTCTATAGATAGTAGAAACACAGTTGTGGCCTGGGGGGAGGAATCTGAAATCTGTTGCTGCTGAGGCACAAAGCTGGGTGGGTTTATCCTGGTATTTTCACTGTTGTTCATCCAACCCCACTGTAGACCCCTGGGCTCTCTGGGGGATCTGATGTCCATTTGTTTTCCCTTCCTGTCTAAATGGAGTTGGAGAGATGAATCATTCAGATCATAACGAGGCCATTTGTGTGGACAAAAAAAAACAAGGAGAATTTAAGGCTCCTACCTCAACTACTTAAGATACTGTAGATTAATAGAGTTTTTATAACTGTGCTGATTTTTCTAGGCATACACATTCTTTTTTATGGGCTGAGCCACTTTATTTTTAATGCTGTACAATTTACATTCTATACATTGAGTGATTTATGTATGCACTCGTTTTTAAAGTCATTTGGTTGTCGGTATGTCTTGTGACAGGTGCCATTAAAAAACCCTCCCACACACACACGCACACATCGGTTTTTAGCCTGGCTTGACAAATGAGCTTGGTGAATTAAGTGAAAGTGATAAATGAGAAATCCTTCAGAGCCCTTGGTTTGCCAAGCTTTACGGACAGATTGTCACTTAAACATTGCAGGGTGGGGTCGTTTCTAATGGCAGAAACAGACTAACTTTATACTCCACAAGCACATTAGTTGTCACTCCTTGCCATCTCTTTGGGATCTGGGCTATTCTGCCCATACTTCATGCCTAACTCTTTGTAGTTGCCTTTCATCTGATGGCCCTCACCTCTTTCTCTTAACCCATTCTTTGAGTTTTAGAGCAGCTACAGGTCATGGCTGCAACCTTTCCCTATTTGGTGTGAAATGTGCAGAACAAACTGATCCAGGAATTACATAGAGATTGGACACACTGGCTGTATATCCTAGAGAAAGCCTGTGTTAAGGTATCCCTGGGCAGAAAGATGTAGGAGGGTTACTGGTCCATCTGCTTCAAAAACAAAAAAAATATGTACACAGCTTTGAGGATACAACCTTAGAGCATACTTTAAATTCCCTTTTTGTGTCTTTCAATAGTATTATTTCAGCACACAAGAATAAATAGTTCTTCAAACGACTTTTACATACTTTTTTCTCCCCAAGGAATTTGTGACAGGCATTTTTAAAATGAAGCTTTACACACATCTTGCAGAGATGAATAAAGTACATAATAGTCAATGACTGTGTTTTCAAACACACAGAGAAAAGAATTACTTGAAGCTTTTCCTGGACTTTGTTTTTACTCCTGAACAGTGGGAATCACCGGCACATTTGCACAACAGGAAATATCATCACATCTCTGTCACATAACTTTGATTTTCTAGATGCCAGGACTTTCCTCATCATTGTTAAAAAACAGACAAGAGACTCTGGGGTATTGTGTTTGGTGAGTCTAAAAGTCTGATTCCCAGGTTCAGAATATTAATAGAAGAAATGAGTTGTTTGGCCATATTCAGATAACTGACATCTCTGGTTCTATTTCACTTGTGCATTTTTGTTCACATTGCGAATGTTCTTGTTTGTATCATCAAGATAGATTTACATCTCTATGCTCAAGAGACTTAATAGTTTTTTTTTTCTATTTATGGTATCTTAAATAAGATTTTTTGTGTAACACAGTGCTTGTCTTTTGTTCAGTCTGCAGTTTGTCAATGAATTGTTGGAGTAAATATCTGCAGTTCTTTCTCGTTTCTGTTTTAAATCAGCCTGCAGAGTGCACTGTTGCTGAAGGATATGTTGAAGTTCTTAACCTGTCTGAACTATGTGCCACATTAGAAATCCTGCTATTTCATTTACTTTTTAGTTTATTGCAACAGTCGAGCAGTGAAAACTTAAAACAACCATTTGGACAGAGGTTAGACAACGACAGAAACTATTAAAAACATAACCATGTCCATGAGTAGGTATTTAAAAAAAAAAAATCAACTATTGAAATACTAAAAAGCAGAATAAGTTTGAAACAACTGCTAAAAAATCTGTTGAATTAACAATTGCCAAATTATTACTTTGTTGCAAATAAATGAAACAGTGTCTGATATAAAGAAAGAGGTGGGCTTTGTGACTTGTTAGAGAACAAACAATACACAGACATTGATAAACTACTTACATTTTGTGTATTTTATGTGGTAGGAAATTGTAATGCTTCAGTGACATGAAGAAATTACAGTAAACACAGTAAAGCATTTACATGAGCGTACCCTCCAGCTTTTAGTCCTGACATTAACATTGTAACTAAGGTGGTTGGTGCACCATGGGACATTTCCTGGTATGCATAACAGTACGTTAATAATGAGAGGAAGAGGTATTGTTGTGTCAGAGACCTTTGAGGCACCACAGGAGGAGAGCACATTTACTTTTCCGTGGTCAAGTAAAGAAGTGATGGCGTAGGTGGAAGTGGCTTAGACAATAAGCATCAGCCCACCCTTCCCATAGTAAAGTCGATTTCCTCTGGCAAATTTTTAGGTGGACCTTTAAAACACATGAATGAAGATTTGTTTATATCTTAAGTACCATAGACAACTCCATTTAAATTGCAAGTATAGACGGTTACCTGACAGCAGTTCATGTGGCGTTATGATGCAAAGTCATGCTTTGAAAAGGTTGTGTTACCTACCTAGATTTTTATTGTAAGATGAGTCCTCATTGAGGAAGATGTGTAACTTAGTGGAAACCTACTTATACTTTTTCAAGAACTAAAATATTTTACCAAAAAAAAACCCAAAACCAAAAAAACCCATGCAGTAGGATGAAAGTGTTATATTATGTCAAGCGCAAAAATGCAATTTTTTTGCAAATAACTTTTTACATATGACTTCGACTTTCTGGACGGGTTGAATGAACAATTTTGAACAGTCAATGCTTTTTTAATCTTTCCAGAATTTTTCAAACTGAGCAGAGCTTGGCAAGATTTCATCATAGTCACATGGGCCTACTAAGGACGGGGGTTTGTGTAACATCCACACTTTCAGTTTAGGAACATCTGCTCCTTGCAGTGTGAGGCTAAAAACTTTATCAACATTTTTCGAACTGTTTAAAACTATGTATTGTAAGACTGATCAGTGTTTGTTGTTAGGAAACCAGTTACAGTATTTGTGTTGCTCTGAAAGGATGGGCTCAAGAACAGTGGCAAACATAAAGAGAGCTTGTCACAAGGGAATCTGGGCTAAAAGTTGTACAACAACAACATGGCCAATTTGATACAAACAGTGGATCAATGGTTTCCAGCAGAGATGAGCACATTGATCAGTAGAAATACTGAGAGTTGCCCTTTGTTTCCAGTTTGCCTTTGTGCTACTCCTCTATTTTTAGAAAGCCTACGGCAGCAGATGAAGGGATGTCATCAGAACATATTCCATATTAGAAAGTAAACTGACCCCAAGGTCAGTTCATAAAAGAGATGCATTAAAACTATCACTTTTCTTTGAAACAGTAATCATTACATCTGTTGTTTCTGATTAAAGCATGCACTTTGCAAATATTTTCTTTTGCAAATTATTCTTTTGTTTAGACGAGAAAACAAAACTTTCTTTGCATTTTACGCTGAAGTAAAAATTGTTTGAGTATAAAATTCTGTAGGCAACTACTTTTTATGTTTTTCTTGTTATTTGATCCAACTTGTTAAGTCCAACCTATGCGACACTGAAGGTCCAACAGGAAATTCCACTGGATGCCAAACAGAATAACTCAATAAAAGCACGAATACCTAAATCATTAGTGAGGAGACATGCTCATACACCTCACCCAGATGTACAAGTTAATTTGATCATAAAATAACAGTACAAAGGCCTTTATGCTTTTGGTTGTCCTACCCCCAAAAGGAAGTTTTGAAAGGAAAAACCTCCATGGTCTTTGTAAGTAGAATAAATTTAGTTGCAAACGTCCACACGCTCAGTATACTGTTGTGCCATAAATTCATCTAAGTTCCTCGGCAGAGTTTACATTGGTGACTCATCAAGGGCTGATGTAAGTAAGATAGTCTATGCTGAGGTAATTGGTGTGGAGAGGTAATTTCCCTTCAGTACAAGGACTGTCTTCAGAGCTTTGAGGTGTCAACCAGAGAGACAGCTCAGGGGACAGGGCAGTACTGTTGAAGTGCATGGTAACTCTTTGGTAAGGTGATGTTAGTTTGTGTTTTATCTCTTGGGAGTGAATAGAGAAATGAGCACCTGACGAAAATCACTTCCGGCACAGTCCTCCTGAGGTGGAATGATGAAATCTGCTCCACTGCGGGCAGAGGAGACAAGCAACTTTCAAGTTCAGAGACCATGGAACAACAAAACATGACTCATTACCTCCCACACGTGCGGCTGCAATTTTAAAAAGAACAATGTCCCCCGCTTTTGCCCAAATAAATCAGATTAAAGCTGTGATTGTCGTCTTCTTATATTTGTTGCAACACCTAAGTTGCTCTGTGTTCTTCTCCTCCTTAAGTTACCTCCCTACTGGATTTCATCATGTACGTGTCACAAGGTGGTAGTGCCACAGTGATTAAGCACATTACTCTGGGAGTTTGTTTGGAACAAAAAGAGTATCCGTGGTAATGTAAATTGAGGGAATAAAACAACTTCAGGTAGGATTAAGATTTTCAGTTTTTTATTTTTTGTAAGATAAAACTAATGATAATGTTGCATGTTTCTTTTATAACACTTAAACATTAGGCCATATCTCTTTCCCAAGCTTCCAGTTAAACATGGTAAAAGGGGTTGCATGTTCCAATGATCCTAAGAGTTACATTTTTAAAGGCTTCATACCCCTGTGGTAAGCAGAATTCTGGCGTGAAATTTAGTCAAACTGCAATTCAAAGACTCTAATGATGGATGACTAAATCTCATTTACCTTTTCTTAGATTTGGGTCATCAGGGTTGCTCATTAGAGGTGGGACACATTGACATATCCTTTACGACTGTAGATTGGCCCAAAGGTCTCTGTCTGGCTCAGTCTGAAAGGGTAAAATCTCTAATGTCTAGTGGACTAAGAATGATCATAGAGCTTTGTCCAAATTGCTGGCAGGAAGATGTCTTTTTTCTTGCAGTGGACTTTACCAATCTGTTCATTACTTTTCCTGGCATAACTCGTAGATTAATCCAGGACATTGATGTAACAAGTTTGGTGACCTTAATTTTTGGGTTTCTGCATTTTGGAAATGATGTGGAATGAACTCTTGTTTTACAATTTGCAGTTAAAAGTAAAGCAGCCAGAATGAGAATCTGCAAATCCAAATCCAAGACTATGTTCCTTAACCTTAAAACAAGGACATTGCTTTGAGGTCAAAAATGATATTTTTCATCAATTGAAGAATTTTAGGCTCTTCAGGATTTAGGAACAAATAAACAGGGGTAATGGATCTCTGTGGCTCATGTAGTGATGCTGACTGCATCAACCTATTGTGGTGAGTTATCAGTTCAGTTCTACCCTCAACATTGGCTAAAGTAGTGAGCAGTTAATTAGAGAACAGTATCATATAATAAATATGATAAATAAAAATGACCAGAAAGATTTCCGTCCAAAAGAAGTTCAATTTTTTTCTTAGCGATTGGCTGAAGAGTTCAATCATCAGAGTGAACCTCATTCAAGAACCTCTTTTCTCTACCCAGAGATGTGGCTCGGGCATTTGGATGTCTCATGGGTCTAAAAGTCCATTATATTCCTCCTACTTTTCTCCAATGAGAAACCACAGGAAAGTCTCAAAACAACCTGTATGGACTTTGTCTTATATGTAGTCTAAAATACTTCTAAACAGCCAAATATTTTACAGCATCACTGCCCTTCTCTATTCTCCTGAGTAGTCATAAAGAGGACAATCTGGATTTCTCTGCTTAGGCTTTTGCCCTAACAACCTGACCCTCGATAAGTAGAGGAGAATTAATGGATGAATTGATGTATGCCTCTCATGTGCAGTTGTCGCATTGCATTAACGTTAATATTTCCCAAAGCTCTGTTGGCACTCTAGTAAGAAAGCATATACACGTCCACATTCTCACATCAGATTTCCAGGGTATATGTTTGATACAAAGTAGGTGACAGACAGTGAAGCCCTGGCCCTGAAGTGCAGAGCAGAGTGGCTCTCCAGCAGGGATGGTGACGTTGAATGCTTTAATAGGACTAAAGTAGACAAAGGCCGCCAGTGACGCAGTAGGAGCTATAATGGGCTTGCCACATTGCAGGTTTACTGGACCCTGCTTATTTGGCAGAGCTATTTCCAATCCCACAATCCCTCATCAGCCTCAGGAAGCTAGTTATAAATAAAAGGTATAGGTTAATCTCATGTAAAATAAATATCTGCCTAGTTTTTAGATGTCTGTATGTGGGGCATGATTGTGGTTGTTTATAGAAAATCATTTGAGAAAAAAATACTTGTTCTTTGTAAAATGCAAATATCGCTCAATTATATGTACAGTTTGTAGATTTTTTTTTTCAAAATGAAAAATTGTGAATCTTAAATAAGAATAGATTAATAAACAAGAAAACTAACATGACAAAGAATTATCAAAATTCTTGACAGTCTTCTTGCAACATATTGGCTTTCATTGTGTAACAGTGGAAAACCACAAGAACATTGCAAAGTTGCAGAGTTTTCGTTTTTACATTTGTTCAAATTGTTGAAAAAAATTGCAGTGTCATTAAATTTTGCCATTTTGTGTCATAGTTTTTTTGGCCGTTTAACTACTTCCGAGAAATAGAGTTTCAACCTGCATTGAGACCATCATCAATCGTCTTCTGTGAATATACAGATCCCATGACAGATGGAACTTTGGGTCTTTAGCTATCAATACCGTAAACTCCAGGACTTATCACTCATAATTCATGGAGATTTGGAGCTTGTCGAATGATTTTACGAGCTTTTCACAGTTTGGTACCATTTTCAATTCACATTTCTATTATTATCTTGATTGAAAGAAGGTTAAAAATAAATCATTTGTGAGATTTTTAAAACTTTTGTTATTTTTTATTCTAATCCATTTATGAGTTAAATCAACCATAATTGTTTAGACAGTCAATGTTATTTATAATCCCATCACTCATGCTGCCTTTATTCTACATTTGGGGAAGTATGCAAGTCTTGCATTTCCTTCACAGCTTCTTCGTCATGCTATGATAAAAGGATTGAGGGGTTAAATGTTTGTCCAGCTGAATCAACACAGTAAAACTCTTTCTCTGTGTCTCGGCAGCCCAGTCGTCAGAGCTCGGAACCTAAAAATAGCCATGCTGGCTCCACGCCCCTGGCAGGGGGACAGGTCAAATTATGAAGGAAGATGAAAAATTTAAAGGCACAGGCTGCTTGGCCACAAACCCGGCCTCACATCAATGGTCAGATAGAACATTTGACTTGGCTTTAATGGGATGGAGTCAGATTATATTAACTGAGGACTTTGGTCTTCTGATATTGGTTGAAACAGCATTGCTACAAGGTTATGTGAAGCCATTAAAAAATGGTTTGAAGTTCCACATTTTGTGTGGCTCATAATGTATTACTGCAATTTTCTCAAATCCAGCATTTAACAGCATCAAGGCTATTCTGGAGGATTAGGGTTTCTTGTACTAAAGAGGTGTTCTTGACACAGTTTGAGGGGTTTATGTAATTACGATCAGGCTGTAATGCCATCTAACTGTTGGCTTCCTGGGTGAGCTGAAAGCATGCTTCCTGGGAAGCAGGCTTGCCCTGGATACACACTAAACCTCATGCACAAACTCAAGTAAAGCGGCAAGCTTACACCATGCATCTTAAATGAACACAGTGTTCATTTAGTGTCTAACTTGTCCTAACACAGTTTTTTTTTTATTCGTCACAAATCCTACTCTTAGGCTATTCGCCCACTTTTCTGACTGGTTTCTTTATATCATTCCAAATATTTTGATCATTTTCTACTGAATCCCCAAAAAGCAAAAACATGATGGAGCCCAGTTTACAAGTCTTTTCAGACAAGAAGGGCTTCATACATTCATGTACCTGAGAGTAAAATGAAGAGTGAATGAGAACGAATGTTTGAACAAATCAGAAAAGAAGAGAGATAGAGAGAGGAATCAAGCCTCCATCTGCAAAGAGGGAGTCAGGAGACATGCCTTCTGGCAGGAGCTGAAGAAGACAGCTGTGTTTGCTGTGGTATTTTTAAACGCATCAATGCTGCTCCAATCCCTGCGCCTTGCCTGACCTATTTTTAGCCAGGGCTGGCCATTGTTCTATTTCTGTCACCTGTGGGCCACGCAGTTGTTGATTCACATGCAAATGAAGCTTGCTCCCTCTCTGGTTTGCATTAGTGTCTCTGATCAGAACACAGTGCACAGCTTTCCACAACCTCTCTTTGCTTAGACACTTTGCAAGGAAAGAGAGAGAAAAAAAACAAGCTGTAGAAAACAGGGAGAGGCAGAAAAGAAAAGGAGAAAAAAAAATCAGAAAAGGAGCAGGCTTGGCTTTTTTTTCCGAACACTGTGTAAGTGTTTGGGCGAGACACTAAGACAGGCACCCAGGAGAGTACTAGCAGCCACTGTGGAAAGAGTGTGTGAGGAGTTTCTGAGAGGAAGGGAGAGAGTTGCCTGAGTGGCTGAGAGGTGGCTTCTTGGTGACAGGAAACACAAGGTTTGCGATGAGACCTGATCGCTGAGTGGAGTATGCTGCAGACGATTTACGAGGGCGAGTCAAGTTTCTCAACAACAGAGGGGCACGTTGGACACCCGAACCACAGCAAGATGCACAACGTGAACAACTCAGGTGATCGCTGTTTCCACTGATCTTGAGGATTTCTTCATCTTTTAGTTTTCTGTTTCTCATCTATCGTTGAATCTCTGTCTGACATCCTCTATGCGCGCACATTCTTTTCTCACTTTCTCATACTGTGTGTAAAACAACTGGAGGTTTTTCAGCAGAGTAACGCTTTAGGACCACGATCGTCTTCTTGAAGGTATTTATTCTTGTAATTACATACACAGATTTAAAAGTATGGGGAAGACCAGCTAAAATTTTAGATGTTTTATGCAAACAGCTTAAGTTAAAACTTACCTCAAGTGTTAACATGTATTACCATGCTGTAGATCTCATGAATGAGTCCCTTTAAATTTTGGAGGTAGGTTTTTTTTTTACATGGACTTTTTAGAGAACAGAAAGAAGTGACAGAGGATATTTAAAAGCTTTATTTTAAGGCATTTACCAGAAAACTGTCTTCTATCCCAGATTTCAGAATTCCTCTGAATATGTCTGACATCAGAATGACTAACATCTATTATCTATTCATTGTATTCACTCAGGATGAGTCACACTTTTGTTTTTTTTGTTTTTTTAAGAGTTGCTCTTAACAAAAGAGTAATAACAAAAATTTTATAATTAGTTGCGTAGAAATATTGTGTCTTAGTATGTGGGTTGCTTGAAAACATGTGTGATGATGAAGTCTGAAGTTTACAATCTGGTGAAAATATTTGCACAGGGTTTTGCTGACATTGTATGGTTTTCATAATTTTATATAAAAACCATATAACATTAGACAAGTTTAAAATGGAAAGAATATTGAGGCAGAAATGTCAGAAGATGACACAACTAGATAGGCATCTGCCATCAAAGGTTGTTTTTCAACCATCAAACCATATGGTTTAGGTTTTCTACTCTTTTTCTCACAGCTTGTGAACCTAACAAGAGTAATAGCAAGTGCATGTATTCAGGCTCCTTGCTTATTCTGTGGGTCAGCTATTCTTAGGTGAGTTATTTTCAGCTTATGGCATTAGCCTGCTAAGATTAGGCGTCTGTGCGTTATCATTCCATCTCTGCATGCTCCTGATATAACGGGTTCGGAACAGATATTTTTAGAAAATTTAGTCATTTGCTTATTTAATTTGTTCTCTTTCTGCTTTAGAATCGATCACAGGGTAGTGACTAACATTACTGTATCTATCTGAAAATGTCACACAACAATGCCTTTCTGTTACTTTTACAGAGTAAAATGTAAATGGTGCTTCTTTGAAAAGATACACACCCGTAGATAAATTAGGCACATGCTATTTGACACTTTTAGATGTTTTGTAATACAGCTATGATTGTAGATGGTTTTACAACTGATAGGATGTTAATGATTATTCTCGTTTACAGCCTCCAACCACTATCCTTCTGTCATTAAATTTCAAGTGGATGAAAAAAAAAATACAGGGTTTAATCAGAATTTGATTTGTTTCTGCACAATCAAAGTTTAAAAAGAGAGTGGTCCTCAGGTGGGTTCTCAAACAAGGAGACACTAATGAGTTTCCAAAAGTGCAAAATATTATGCAAATATCAAAAGGGACCCTTCAGAAAAGAACAATGGTGCTTTTCTTGTCCAATTGTCTGTGCCCTGTTTCTATTCAAGTCGCCTCACCATGTGCATTAGGATCGCTTGCCGATAAACAGATGATGCAAAACAGCACAAAGAACATGAGAATTGGGTTTGGCATTTCCTAAAAAGCTACCCATAACAGGAACAAGTTGACCAATTAAAAGTTAGTAAAGGATTATTAAAAAGGCTACTAAACGTTTAGCATGCTTTTGTTTGCTCGATGTTTTATATGATATCAAGAGACAAATGTCTTCTAGTTTTAAGTGACTGAGAAATTGACATCACATTTGCTTCTTGGTGGTGCAGTGGGAAGACTTTAAAAACTCATGCTGATGTTCACATGTAGAGAAGGAGAAGGTTTTGATATTTTAGAAAAAACTATCTGTAATTATTATGTTTTTGATAGTATTTTTCTTAGTTTTATGTGTGCTGTTTTATGTGTTATTGATTTGATGTGACAGCAGGAGAGGACATGAGATGTTGGGAATTTGGCTTGAGTAAAAGGCCCCGATGTGGTTTTAACTCTGGTCTCTTTGTTAAAAGATAGCCTCCAAACCGCAGCTCTGGCTCAGCTGCAAGGACGAGCCAGAGTCTTAAAAATAAAGACCTGTTTCCTGCTTTAGACATACCAGCTGCTGAAAATAACAAGGCACTTAATGAGAGATCCAGCACCACATTGCAGTCACAAGCATAAGCTTTTTTCTTTTTTTTTTTACCCTCAAACATCGTTCGTATATGTTTCTATTTTCACTATAAGACTGGGAATTTAGATCAGCCCAATGGCCAAGTTCAAATTTAATTTTCAACAACACAACAGGCAAAAAAATTGAAATATGAAATGTAGATAAAGTTTTAGTAAGGGATAAAGTTTCTGATGTTAAGACTCACTGGGACACCTTACTTCAATTGTAGTTGTGTTTAATTATTTAATAAAATCTAAATAAAAGACATACAAATCTTGAAAATACTGCAAGATGTTCGTTTTTTATGAGCTGTTTTTTGGTTTGTTGCCTTTTTCTTTTATATTTCACATAGGCTATTGAATGTTTTTCAATTATATAAAACTGTGACTCCAGAAGTGGTAAAAACAAAACAACTTGTACTATTTATAGCCATAATTTAATGTTTACAGATGTAATATTTTTAAATTTTTGAAGATTTTTTCAAAGTTGGTGCCAAGATTTTTAATAATTGGTACACACACGTTCAGACTTACTACGGAACAACTTTGATCAAATCTGGATAGGTATCTGAGGGTTCTCATGTGCAGTAGTAGGTTTATGTCACTGGTGACGCGCGTGTGACCGGAATGGAAAGCTTGTTTGTGTGGTCTGAGGTATAAAAAGACAGCCATCCAACATTTCAAATTAAGGCAGTGATAGTCAAACTAACAACCACAGTGGCTAATGAGAAGAAGATCGGTTATGGAAATAAACACTTTGGGGACACTGGCGGTGCGATGCTGCTGTGGGAGTGTGGTCACAGGCAATGAGTCACCCTATCCCCCTTGGCAAACCCTCCACAGGGAGGAATTTGGGCATGGGGCAGGGTGCTTGTTGCTCCCTTGTGCTAAAAACAAATTTAGGACCTGTCATTCATAAATCTCTTGTTTACCATTGCCTAAAGACTCCCCTGTGCCATTTCCATATCTTGGGAACCATCTCACTTTTATCTGAAGTGTGATTTATCAGACCTATTTGCAGAAGTGCATGACTGCTGACCAAGAAGATACAGCTCTTCTTTTAGGTGATGGTTTTTATAAAATGACCTGAAAGTTACATAAATGTGACACTGCTCTTTTATTTTTGACTGTGCTAAATTGAGCAGGCGGCCTCACATCTGTGAGTCTTCTGCACATTGTCTATATTAAGACCCTACTCAGAAAAGCATTCATATTTAGTTGTAGTTACTAGTGGTTCCTTTTTCTCCCACTGCTAAGACTATTTATATGAGACAGGAACGTCACATTTAGTGCTAGGGACTTTCAGTCTGGTCATCGATTATTTGTTTCAGGCAACATGAGCGAAACATCATCCTCAAAGGGCCGAAAAACACATTGTATCAATTTTATCTTGATTGAACTCAGCAAATATAATCCCGCCAGTAATGAAAAGTAGATTCTATCATCTACACAGCTAGATTGAGGCCTGCTGACCATTTTTATCCCTCTCATTGTTGCCAGTTTAGGGTTATTCTTGTCAGGAGAGTAAACAGGGAGCAAATAAGAATAGACCGAACACGTGAGGCTGTTGTGGTTTCCTCCAGGGCCATTTCATGTTATCAAAGGTGGTTTAAACTTGCACCATCGCCTCTTCCACCACCTCCCCATCCTGTAAAATCACTGTCTGAGATATTCCAGTAGAGGCTCAGTTTGACACACTGATCAAAGCGGAGATCCTCGATACCAGTCACAGGGAGGATACAGAATGATATATGAGATTAATTAGATCCCACAGTGGTGATTTTCTCCCAGGCAGCAGGTGTTTTTTTTCTGAGCTATTTTTGGCTCCATTAGGGAAAAGTAGCTCCGTGGCTGTCTGACTCGGAGCCCTTGCGTGGTTCACAGGTTCACCGCTGCTTCTAAAGCAGCACCCAGTACTAACGGGTCCTTTGTCAAGTACTTACAAGCTAAGATTAATATTCCCTGTCAGGAGAGAAAGGCCTGTTCTACAGGTGCCTGTTCACTGTGCCTGCTTTGTTTTTGCCCTCTTCTGTCTTTGGATTGAAGTTGTTTTTAGAACAAAGAGATGAAGATAACAGCACAAGAGTCCTCTTTGGCTGTTTAGAAATTTATATCTAAAAATGTGTCATCTATCCACTGGTTTATCTTCAATGTGATTGTGTCCCTGAAGGGATTTTTGGAATGCCTCTGCTGGGGGACTCCTTTCTTATATAAGAGCTGAAAGGCTGATATAATAGTCAACATGTCACATTGGCTCTGTAGGCAGGAGATGACATGCAGCGAGACTCGATATCTGCAGAATGGGGAGACATAATTACGTCGCCAGCGTTGCCATGGCAGCGGCAAGTTGGGGTGGTGGATACTAGGGTGTGGGGGTAGTCGCAGACCAGGATTGCGCCACTTGCTTTTATGTTTCTATTTATAATCATTGCCGCCGCATACACATGGAATGGTGGCAATGAAAAACAGGCTGCAAGACAAAACAAATGGCCGCCGCTGAGCTCCACTGCATCAGTGAAGAGGAGGGCACTGCCTCTCACTTGGTACCCGCTGTGGAAAGAAGTCAGTTGTTTTTGGCAAGCTAAACTTCCATTTATTGTTAGGTTTCTGTAGCTTATAAGTATAGATGTATAACAGGGGCATCACACAATTATTTACATGACCATATGATGTTTCGTTTTCACTTTGCATCATCGCTTGTAAAGAACAGGTGGTATGGTAACATTGCTGATTTTTGTGCGCTCAAAAGTGACCCCTGAGAAGATTAATGGGATGAGTGTACACATTAAATCTCTGACAGACCAGTGGAATTTTAAGCAGGTTTGATTATTGTCATGTCCCACAACATAAGCACAAAGCAGTATGGACTATATGTCTGTACTAAGTCTTACTATTGAGAGTATTTTATTTTTAATCAGCCTTGAAGAAATGTAAAAGTTAAGTATTTCTAAAGAAGAAGAAAAAAAATATTTCCTCTATAAAAAAAGCAACTCATGAGTATACGTTAAAATTAAATGAATAAAACTGAATGGGCTAGATGTTGCACATTTAACAGAAAAGATGATTTAAAATAATTGCATTGTCTGCATTTCGCTGGTGATATTTGTTTCATTTTTGTGTTATAGATAAGTCATATATACAGTATTTATCAAAGACCAACAGGATGCTTTTTCACTTTCCATCAGGCTATATTGGCAGTTCCTAACCGTGTATGCTTGGCAACATTGACTCTTACGGTGGTGATAGGATACAGCTACATGATTTTACAATCACATGCAGGTTCACAGACTTCTTTGGTTTGAATTATTAATGAGAGGAAAAGGTATCTGATGTTCTGGTACAGACAGGAAAACAGTGCTCCCTTAATTTATTTATCAAATGTTTGGAAGACAAGTTTCATGTAAACACTTTAACTGACCATTTCAGTGTTCCATGAATCTTTGGTCCTCTGCAGAGTTTCCTCTTTTTGCAAAGCGGATATGACACTGTTTATTTACAAATCCTATAATTGTAGACACTTTGTGAACATGGGAAAAGATATGCTCTGTATCTGTAGCACATGTGCTTTGATTTAAGATGTTTGTGAACCCTAAACATCTTTCATCTGATAAAATTATTGAAATGCTCCTCTATTGGCTACTTGGATTTTTTGGCGTTAATTTTAAAAGGTGTATCCCTTCTTTTTTTCCATCATAGTGGAAATTAAGTCAGACGTGTCACTGGCCGTGGAGCCGTTATCTCCCTTGGACCTGCGCACTGATTTGAGGATGCTGGGCCCAGGCTCAGACCCAGGACTTTGGGAGAGGCAGTTGCAGCAGGAGCTGCTCCTCATTCAGAAACAGCAACAAATTCAGAAGCAGCTACTGATCAGTGAGTTCCAGAAGCAGCATGAGAAGTTGACCCGTCAGCACCAGGCTCAGCTTCAGGAGCATCTGAAGGTTAGTCCTGCACAGAACACTTGCAGCACCACACCCGCACACAGTGGCACGGCATAAAACAATGTAGCACATCACAGCAGGGCAGTGTGCAGATACAGTATAAAACTGTGTATCCAAGAACAACACAAAGCACAGCAAAAGTGAAACAACTCAGCAATACAGAGTTTTGAGTGATTCAGTCAAGCTCAGCATGAGTTTGGTTTCACAGCAAACTGCCGACTCGCCCATTGCGGCAAAATAGAAACTGGAAAATTTTTACAAAGCCAGAATGACTTTGGAATTATGTTTATCAATGTGCTCTATTCATGCTGACGTTTCTCAGCTTCAGCAGGAGCTGCAGGCCATGAAGCAGCAGCAGGAACTTGCAGAGAAGGAGCGTCGCTTGGAACAACAGCAACAACAGAACCAGCAGGAGAAAGAGCAGGAGAGGCATCGACGAGAGCAGCACGTCTCCAGCCTGAGCCTCAGGGGCAAGGAGCGCTCCCGTGAGAGTAAGAGCTCAAAACCATCATCATCACCATTTCCTCTTTGTGTAGGACTGAAAAAATAAATATAGTGGCCACAAGCAAAAAAAAGAAAAGAAAAAGAGAGGCATCTATTTCTGTCTTTGCAATAATTCTTTACTGCGATTCTTTTGGGATATGACAAAAACAAAATAATAAACTTTTGCAAAAAATCTGAGCTTTATTATGCCTCAGAAATGCCCAGGATTCCCTCTGACATGTTATTTTGTCACATATTTCTTCGAAGTTTCCCGTCAATCTATCCAGGCTCTGAGAAGTTAAGCAGTAAAAACACACTATTTTAGTCATTATTCATTTTTATTTGAGCCTTTTCAGCCATCAGATGGTACAGTAGAGTGTATTTCCAATTTGTATTGTTTTATTGACGTCTATGTGTGAGAATGAAAACTTTATTTGTTCAACTCCATACTAAAATAAATGTATTTCCAGTTTTCTCTAGTAAGCGACCTGTTATCATGATTTTACATTTTATCTTAAGCAGCTTTCATGTCACCTAAGAACTACATTTACATAACTCAGTCATTTTAATCAGATCACACTTTAAATATGAATGTGAATTTACTTTTTAAAAACAACTGTTTCAATGACTATTGCATTAAAATAGCTCAAATTTTTTTGTTTGTGACCTCTGGTTTGAAAAACATTTCAGATTCTCAAAGCTGCTCAAAGCTGACTGAAGTATTAAAAGAAACGGGAAAATGACAATTTATGAGTTTTAGAGCTCAAAGAAATACTGATGGTTTAGAGGCAAGGTACTTAGCTGGTACGTGTGCCTGATGACAGTTAGTCAGTGACATTTAAGCCTTAGAAGAAAATGTCTTTGAATAGCATGATGGAAATAGTGCCAAATATAATATTTCATTTCTGTTTTTACATTGCAACTAAAAATAGAAAGGATTTATGACTTTGTCGGGTAATTTAAAACTGTTTCTGTAACTGTAGCCATTAGAAAAAGAGAAGTTCACTCCTGTTTCACTTGTTCTAATCCTCATTTCATTGTCCTCATCCACTAGGTGGAGATGTTCTTACATAAGTTTGCTTTCTTTGAAAATTAGTAAAACTCAATCTAAGTTTTTAGGGAAAGAACAGATTGTTAGTTTCTTTGTCCCACCCCAAGGATGTGCACAGTTTTTTGTTGTCATTAAAATTGAAATATTGGAAAATCCACTTAATTTCACTCTAGGGTGACCCCAATCTTTTTCTTTCTGACTTTTGGTCTCACAGGTGCGGTGGCCAGTACAGAGGTTAAGCAGAAACTCCAAGAGTTTCTGTTAAGCAAGTCAGCAAAGGATCATATCAGCAATGGAGCCAATCATTCTTTTATTCACCACCCAAAACTCTGGTATACGTAAGTATCTTTTCTTGGTTTTCCAAAGAAAACTTTTAAAAAGGAGGTTAAATTTGTCAAAAAATCTAGTCAGGAAAAAAAATATTTTCCTGACATCCAAATGTCTTACTATTCATCATCAGGTCTTCTCATCACACATCTTTGGACCAAAGCTCTCCACCTCTTGGCGGCACATCGCCCACTTGCCAGTATACTTTACCATCACCCATTGATAGCAAGGACGACTTTCCTTTAAGGAAGACAGGTTTGTAAAACACTCAGCAAAGCATGCATACGCTATGCATGAAAACTTTTATATAAACTAGTATTACACATTTATATGTCCATAGCTAGGAAGCTGTAAAAATGTTGACATGGACTAATATGATTTATTTATTTATTTTTTCCTAATTGTTGTTGCTGATATAGCCAGTCTTTTTTTTCATTTTTTCACTCAAGCTGTTGATGTACATCCTGAGGGTTGTGGATCACCTGCTAATAATATCAGTCAGGCTCATTATGACCACCACCTCCTTCTTCCCCTCTGGGGTTTTGACAAAAAACTATTCAAGCATGGAGCAAAAAATTTAATTCATTTAAATGATTTTAATCGAGCACATGTAAGAACAAGTTGTGTTTGCATATTTGACTTTTCTAACAAATGTGTAAGATTTTTTAAAACATGATGATGATTGTGTTTTTAATATTAACAATATATATTTCCAAATGAGGAACGTATGAGGGTAAATTATGTTGATGCACTCTTCAGAAAGTTGGGCTTTAAAAACCGTTTTGGAAACCAGACACTCCCAAAGGCAGCTTAGTTCTGTTGATTTAAAGTTTGCTTAATCCTTTGGGAATTACTCTGTAAATAGAAATCATTTTAGCCTATTTTTTGCGCTGGTATTTAAGCGGTGCCAAGGTAAAAGCTTTATAATTTGGCAATAAAATTCCCAATTTGTATTTTGTTCATTCATTGTATTTTTTTTCTAATTATATTTGAACGTTATATTATGAGTAAGTTAGTGAATGCCAGACACAATATAAAAAATCTTGCAGAAATAAGTTGGCCAAATGTTAGATGTTGTGCTTTTTTTTTTTTTTTTTAAATTACAATCACATTTTACGAAAAGAAAAAAACTTTTGACACATGAGGTAGTGAGGAAGAGTAGCATTGGTTCACCAAACACAACAGAAAAAATCCTGGACATATTTGTAAGTTAACTTTTCTGTTCTTCATCTCTCATCCACTGATAAAACAGTTTCTTACTCTTTAGATTCCGGAATCTATATGTGGTCATTTCCTGTTCAGTCCTTCTTCCCCCACTTCCTGTCTGTCTTCATTAAAATCCCGTGTGAGTTAGGCAAGCATTGGGATGCACAAAGGTAGTTTTGTTCCCCGAACCCATGCCTGTGACTGATAACTGATTGGCAGGTGTTTCTGACTTCAGACTGGCACAGACAGGATAAACCTCAACAGGACTGTTTGTTTAAAGTCCCCCGAAATAAAGAAGAAGTGACTTAAATTTTTAAACTGACACGCTAAATAGCAAGTTTATAATGATAGCGTATTATCTTGTTGAAGCATATCTATATAAAAACTTCAAAAAACAAGTTTAGTCTTAACTATTTATAAAAATACTACAACCTTTATTGATCCATTTCTAAAACACATCTCAACCACACTTCACCAAAAGGGCAGTTTAAATAATAATTCATATGTACATTTTTATATGTTCTTTTAGTTTAATGTGTAGCTAGAATAGATCAGGCTGAAGGCTCCCAATAGTTTGCTTTTGAAAAAGTTAGCTTAGCGGTAAGAAATGCAACCCCCTCGCTGGTCTTGACCCAGTTACCAAAAATGTGCATTCAGCAGGTGCTGGAAAGATGAAAAAAAAAACCCACCATGCAAGTGCATCTATCTATGTGGGTATATACTTTGTATTTAGAAGCACACATACACACCTACGCACAACTTTGGTCTTGTGTTTTTTCTTGGGAAAAATTGGCATTGACTTTGAAACTTTATTTAAATTCTTTTATCCAAACATGTTGGTAAAATAAACTGCAGACATTGTGATTCAGATAGGTTTTAAACACTGAAGTTTGTTCAGGACATATGGAAGAATAGACATACAGTAATTGCCTATTGTTGATGGCAAAAGATGAATATCTGAATCTTACGGTCATTTTTTAATTAAGTGGAACAGGGATCTTTTATGCCTGAAAATAATTTTTTATTTTTGTTAAATGAGACTTTGTGACAAAGATGATTCAGGCATTTGGTGTTCATAGTTTACTTCAGACATTTTGCCTCCTGTTGTACCTGCACCAGGGATTTTTTTTTCACCTATGGAGTATGTGAGAAAGTGTTTGTTCCTGCACTGCTGTCTGGCGTTCCCGTGGCGACCAATTGGGATGCGTAGCTTGGCGGCAGCAGTGTATAAAAATAGAAAGCAATCAAGGCAGTAGGGCGTGAAGCAAATTCATACGACTCCCAACAGTGTTTTCTCTGCATTTATCTCGCGCTTCCTTTCTTCCTTTCTCACTCTTTCATTCTACCTCATACAAGATTAGAGGTCTGTGCCACGTATTAGGGAAGAGGGTTTTGCTGCTTTTGACAAAAGCCAGAAATAGCATCTGGCCCACTCTCTTCGCTGTGCCCTCATCACTGCTCCTTCTCCTCCTCCTGCAGTGTTTCCACTTTGTAGCTACCTTTCATGTGTACAGCAGTATAATGTATGCATGGCCAAAGGCCTGTTTAATTATTGATTAGTCCCTAAATAATTGAAACAGGTAGCATATTATGTAATAGAGGTTTTACATAACTTCAATAAAGCTTTGTGCTGAGGCTTTCAATCCAAAGACCAGCTTATCTATTTCACACATTTGAATGTGTGTATCTGTAGAGATGATTAGAAGTCTGGAGTAAAAGAGAAATGACCACAGATGTTACACTGTCCATACGTGTGCATAGTTCATTGGTCAGGTATAGTTGCTTTCTCTTGCTTCATATAACACATGATTACATCATTTGAAATTTCTGTGAAGATTCTGTGAATAAAGTTATCCTAAAAGAAAAGAAAATTGGATTAAATCGAGAAAGGGTAAAATATTATCTCTGTACCTGCCACGTTTTCTCACCTACCAAATTGTACTAAAATTTGACCAATCTCAGCATATTTTTAGAATCCAATGCTACACTTATTTTGAGTCTCTAACAACATTGATGTGACAAAGCCCGACAGGAAAAAAAAACGTACTCAAGACTTTGCCAAACTTGAAGTAGAATTAAATCAGACATAACTTCCTAAGAAAGGCAGTTATGGACAGCAATATTTCAAATGAGTCAAATCACTGTAGTTAGATTGAGGTTTAACTGTAATTACATTATCCAAAGTAAGGCAAGATGCCAATGTTTTCTTATGGTTTCCAAATCCAACATTAAAACCAGATGGAAGTGGATAAAGCAGCATGTGCGATATTACTGTTAGAAACGTTTTAGGTCTGTATTTGTAAGACCGGGTCATTCCAGTCCAAGCTGTGTCTTATGACTTTGATTTGTGTATTTCTGGTTTGCATTAATGGGAGGGAAAGGAGAAAAAGTTTCAAACACCTTCCATGTTTTTGTGTTAGTTTTACTGTTGCTACTGTATCAAACTGTGGTCACAAGGGCTGCAGGTAGTGGAACATTTCACTTGGAGCCAGTGCATTGCTTACTGTAATTTGCTCCAGATGATATTGAAAATGAACCCAGCATGCTTGTAGTTTACCCTAAACCTGCTCAAATATTCTCTTAACATTAAAATATGACAAAAAACTTTTTAGGTTTTTCTCATCTTCCCATTGATGTAATCTTAATATTATATTTCTACAGTTTAAGACATGGTTTATGTGTGATATTGTGCTTAAAAACAAATGTTTTTTTTTTTTTTTTTTTTTTTGTAGCATCGGAGCCCAATCTGAAGGTACGGTCTAGACTGAAGCAGAAGGTGGCAGAAAGGAGGAGTAGTCCAATGCTTAAGAGAACAGATGGAAACACTATGACTCCTTACAAGAAAAGAGCTCTTGAGCTAATGGGTATGTTACAAAGCAACAATATGTTATTTTTTGATATGTTAAGAAAATGTTCTGCATATTGTAACTGGTTCATCTTTATACATGTTTATAAGGATGTTCTTTTTAACCATATGTGTGATTCATTGGTTCAGTGTCTTTTATTTTCTTGTTTTAAAAAAAGAACGAACAAACAAAAAAATAATTTGGTGTTTTTTTAATTCAAATTATAAAGTGGAATCAAACCCACATGGGAATATGGGCTATTTTGGCTCAGCAGTCTTACTCATTTGTGTCATGTCTTGAGTGTTAACATATAAACTTCACTTTTTTGTTTCATAGATTCTGCAGCAACAAACAGTGCTCCTGGGTCTGGCCCCAGTTCTCCTATTGGGGCCTCAAGTGCCTTGGGGGCTGAAAATGGGCCCTCCTCTCTGCCAACCACCACTAAAACTGAGGTATGTATATAAATCACCACAATTAAATTGGCCAACCTGCCACTTCAAAAAATTAAAACAAAACAAAAACTTTAAAGACGGCAGGATTGTATTCCTCTGCTTACATGTAATAAAACAGCCTGTTGTTCTCTTAGTCCAGTTAAAACATCGTCTTACTTTTAACATTAAAATATCACAATAAGATAGGAAGTTTCCAAATACTTCATGTCACATTACATTACTTTTATCAGCTAAATGTTCTGGTAAGACGTAGTGCACAATTAATGTTACTTTTTGCAGGAAGAAAAATAGATTGTGTAGCTGCGCTGCAAGTCTATTGTTGGCTTGTCACAGCCTTTCTGTCACTGTCCTGGCCGTATTTCTGCTCCGAGTTGTGCTGAGGCGTTTCCCAACAGATTCATGGTTGACTTACTGACCAGAACTCCCTTTAGACTGAGCTCACCAGACAGGTCATTATAAAATGTGGCAGTTATGACACATCACTAAAAAATCTTAAGAGAGCAGCTGTGTTTTCCTTTACCACCATTGTTTACTCTCCCAGGAACCTCCAGTGACATGGAGAAGGGAGAGACGCCCTGACACAAGGCTGAAGGTTGAGGCTTAGGAGCGACAGACGAACTGTGAATTTTAATTGATATCCCAGGCGCTGGTAGCCAAAGACACCCACATGCTAACAACATCAACACACAGAATTGCTATTGTATCAGCCCAAGCTGAGACTTCCTTAAAACTATTGGTTGACTGCAGGTTTGCTAGTGGACCCCATGCTTGTTGAAAAAGCAAGACGTGTTTGTGCACCGTTACATTAGGTATCCTTTTTCCAAAGGAACGGGTCCCTTGGGTCAAATATGGGCCGGATATCCACATATAGGTCACTGAGTACTGGTAGGGGTTGTAAGGATAAACATGGTTGTTCCAAAACCACATGCTGGTCCACTGCTCTGCTGGGTACAGGAAGTATGCACTGATGCTGATGTTCTCTGAGAGAGTTGCATGAGGGTGGAGACAAGGGAGTAAAAACAGGCAAATTGTTGCCTGGGACAGATGAAGGGGGAACAATTCTTTAGTGTCAAACATTTGCACCTCTTTCTAATATTTTATTATCCACATTGGTGCCATTTTCTAAAAAAATCCAGCAAGCTCTCGCCACCCTCCTTGCAGATAACTTGACTGTTGATCATCATGATGGCACTGCTCACCTTGTTTTTCAGATTGTCTGCTACTTTCTCCTAAATTTTTCTCTTGTTTGCTGTTCTGCTTGTTTAATGTAGAGATGGCCTTCCCAGCCAAGATTATTTCGACCTGAGTGCTCTGTGTCCATGCTGAGCTTGTACACGTCTCCATCTCTACCCAACATTTCTTTGGGGCTTTCAACTGCATCCTCACCAATAAGTGTGAGTACAAGTTTGCTAAAAGTTTACACATAAAGTTTGGTTTTGTATTTTATCAGAGTTATATGGTGTCTGTAAGATTCTTTTTAATAATGTGAAATTTGAAGAACCTGCTATCAGTAGCTGTCAAAGTTTTCTGTGTATCCACAAGTTTGCCTGCTCTCCCACTCTTGAACGAAATCATTTTATTGACCTTAGATAAAATATATTTGAGCTGTGTCTTGTGTCAGGCATGCTCTTATCCTCCCTGTTACCTCATTTATCACAGCTTTTAAAAAGTCCGAGTGCGCTCAAGAGCAAGTCCTGATAACGTAGCAGATGATACATCACCATAAGCTCTGTGGCACATTCCACACAAGCCTCTTTGGAAGTTTCAAACCACATTTGCATCCTTGAGGATTACTTTAATTTATAAAGTAGCATGCCTGATTTTTTAAATCATTGTTGGTTTTAGCACTCTCTAAAATTTTGTCTCTTCTTTTAGGCGGCAATAGGCTTAAAAGATAGGTCAACAGAAATCAAACATGGTTTGCCCGGACACCTGCTAGGCCCTGTACCCCTTCAAACAGGCCTGGAGTCTAAAGTGAGCCCCAGCCACCAGGCCTTGCTCCAACACCTCCTTCAAAAGGAGCAAATGAAGCAGCAAAAGATGATCTCTTCTGGTAAGATCTAGTTTCCATTATTATTTTACACTTGCGTATTTTATTTAACTTTTTACCTCCTCACAAAAATGTTGTTTCAGAAGATCAGAATAAAAGTTGCAGAGAACTGTGCAATTGATTTTGTTCTTTTCCGATAAAATTTGATTGTGTGTTGCATCAAAAATCACATTTAGATCCCGTACAACCAGAATTGAAATCCTCTAAGACCATCAAAAACACTTAACATTTTGTAAAAAGTCTGTCTTGTTAACTTCCATGTCTATTATTGAGAACATTTGTATGTAAATTGCTTTTTTCAGAGCAGGTCTCATCACTTTGTTTTTATAGGCAGATTGGAAGAGATCCATCTGAAGAGTGCAATTTATTGTGTTTACAAGATCGAATTCAAAGAAACCAAAAGATGGTTTTAAGGGTTATGTGGGAATGTGGTCTTAAAGGCAGGTCTTGAGATTTTATTGAGCAAAAACTTGTTCAAGAGTCTGAACATCAAGAACTTTGTAGTTGTTTTTAAAGAAAAAAAATTCTGTGAATCTTGTTTTGCTGAGCTAAATTGCTGGTTTAATGCTGGAGGGTATTGATTTAAATTTTGAAATGTTCAAATGCAGCATCCAATCAAGTACTTGCACAGGTTGCTTTTTTATAAGATTAGTGGTCATCAAAAGAATTTTCTTGACCAGATTAAAAAATGACACATTTTTACCTGTTTTACAACAGAGTTTGTTTTAGACTTAAATCTTTAGATATTTTGCTCCAGTTTCTTTTTTTTTTTTTTACTTTCCATAATCTCACCAAAATGGTAAAAAGTTTGAACTCACTGATTTTGGTTGTTGAATTGGCTTTTGGTGGACAATTTTCAACATGTTCTCGTGATGCTGTTTAAAAAAAAATTCTTAAAAACTAATGAATACATTTGTTATACATTTCCTCAGTTCTCTGATAGTTGTCCTGCTATGGAGGACAATGGAAGACACACTTGTGGACAGGTCTTAGATTGTGAGGGCGTGTTTCTGTTGTTAGTTAGCTGTATTACACACTGTTTAAAACGTACACAGTTTGAAAGGTTTTAAAATGAATAGAAACATGAACAATTGGCAGTGTTTAAATAGAGATGACCATAAATGAAATGCATTTGGAAAATAGTGATGTTGAGATTTTTTTAATACAATACAGGGTAGTCTGTGGACAATAATACAAAAAACAGATAAAAGGTTAACAAATGTATTAAACTTAAAAGATGATGTTCTGAAAGTTTAATTTATTTGCTAAAATGTCTTCTCAAACCAGTGATTTGAATTCCATATGTTTTTTTACCTCTCAAAATTAGTGAGGAGGCAACACTGACTCTGGGTGTTGTGCCTTTCATGCTTTTTTGCATATTTTATTATGTAAGTAAAACAAACTTACTCCTACATTGTTGCCAAACCTAAAAATCTTTTTATATTCTCTTTTGCCAGGTCAAGGACCCTTGTCATCCCTTCCACAATCCCCGCTGGCCATGAAGGATCGCCCTACCAGCAGTCGGCCCAAACTACCAAAACACCGACCTTTAAACAGAACACAGTCGGCACCGCTGCCTCAAAACACGCTGGCCCAACTCGTCATCCAGCAGCAGCACCAGCACTTCTTAGAGAAGCAGAAACAGTACCAACAGCAGGTCCACATAAATAAGGTATGTGGGGAACTACTCCATAGGGGCCTGCTTTGACTTTGTGATGGTCGCTACACAACATTTTGTGTTCATTTTTATTTCTCATGAGGTTCTTTTTACTGCAGGGACTCTGATTAAATCATTTTAAGCACACAGATGCTGATCTATTTTTAGAGGTTGGTACAGGCATCTGCAGAGCTCATGTTTACAAATCTGGGTTGGAGTCCATTCTTCTCTGAAATCCTGGTACTTTTCTTCAAACTTCTGCCTGACTTCAAATAGGGGGAAGAAAAATCCCCACCCGCACTAATTTTGTTATTGTAGCTTAAGGCACCAGAGCTGTTAACATGCTAACCCTGTGAAATTTAATTCATCTAAGTTCAAATGAAGAAAAAGTGCCCAGAATGCATTTTGTTCCTCTGTGGCAATATTTTTGTTTCTGTGAGCCGGGTGAGGTGACCTTGGTATACACAGAGTGTCATTATTCTGGTGAGCAACGCGTGTGAGGTGGCAGACAGAGTGAAAGGCAGCATTATGTGAGCTCATGCACTGATGTGTCCCACCGCTCACAGAACCCTGGGAACCATCAAGCAACTTGTGTCTAAAATAAATAAAAACAAAAACAAACTCAGTACAACTCCACTGCAGATGCAAAACTTTAATTTTTTTTTTCTTTTTAGAACTAAGCCACCATGTTTAAAACACGGGCAAACTCAATGAAGTACTTTATACATTTGAATTGTTGTAACTACTTTTAAAAAACAAAGCGACAGACCTGATTTAGATTACGTAGGTCAATGAGATTGCAAATAAAGCTTCTTTAAACGAAGGTTATAAATGGCCACTAATCAGGGATGAGCCTTCTGTGTTTACTGAGAGGGAGCTCGGAAACATTGCCCTAATTAATTTCAGAGCTGTCTGATTGTATAAAGCATTGTATTTTGTGTTTTAAAACATACTTCAGTTTTTCTCTGTTTTTGGTAAGAGCTTTAAGTAATTGGGAACACTAATGGAAATGCAGAGGAGCAGAGGGATTTTTGTAGCAGTTTCGAACTTTGTTTACTGATGTCAGATTAAGAAGGCTAATACTTGTGACCGAAAAGATATTTTTATAAGGCCTAGATTCTGTACATAGTAAGGTGTTGTTATCAGCTGACCAGAGGAAGTCACTTCTCTGCTCATTTAAAAGCGCTCATGTGGGCCACTAATCACTTCCTGGCCCAAATAGTTCTGATTTAGAAAAGCTGAAACAAGGAGAAGGACTTCTGGTGAATTTTCTTAATCAGTACTGAACTTGTGGACCTCTGTTGGATAAACATTTTCTATTGATTTGTTCAAATTCAGTTTCCATGGCAGCTAACCTGCCCTTTAAAAAAGACACTGCTGAAATCCGTCAACAAAAGGGGCTCAACTTTGACTGATTAGGCTTTTAAAAACTAAATTGGATGTGATTAAAATCTCCGTTTAAAAACCAAGGTTAGGACATGTGATACAACCTTGGCTCATCCAGCTGGAGTAGAATGCTAATGCACAAATATTTTACTTAAAAATTGGGACATTTAATCTTACCATTCTTGGAAAGACTTCACCACAGGAGAGGCTCGTATGTTCAAATCTGGGCTATTCGACGCAAATGGATAAAACTAATTCCCACACCTTGCCCTGTTACTTAAAAAGGCTTTTTTTTTTTTTTTTTTAAATAATCCTCCATCAGGTGTTTGTCACTTTTTAAATTTGCAATCTTCTAAACCGCTTATACCCAACAAGGTTGCGGGGGGTGCCGGAGCCTATGGCAGCTGATTCAAGATGAGAGGCAGGGTATACCCCAAACAGATTGCCAGTCTGTTGCGGGGCCACACACATAAGCATCCACACACAGTCATTCTTATGGGCAATTTCGTAGTGGACAATTAACCTTACATGCATGTCTTTGGAGGGTGGGAGGAAAACGGAGTACCTGGAGAAAACCAACGTATACGCGGGGAGAACATGTAAACTCCACACAGAAAGGCTAGTGTTCCAAGCCTCTTCTCCACCTAGGATTCAAACCTGTGAGGTCGCTGTGTTAACCACTGTACCACCATGCAGCTACCCCCAAAAGAAATTTCCTTCTCTAAAATACTATAATTATGTTATTTTCAGACAGCGAAAGTATGCTTATATGTTTCCAATACAAAATGTTTAAGATGCTTTGCATAAAATTGGAAGCGGGATCAAAATGTAATCCAAATATTTTTTTTAACTCTAATTTGAACAGGATTTGCAAAGTTCAGTGACTAGAGGATTTCAGTACTGATTTGTTCTCAATGTGTTTTGCAGCTGTTATCCAAGTCTATTGAGCAGTTACGTCAGCCTAGCACACACCTGCAGGAATCGGAGGAGGAAGAGGAGCAGCACAGGGAGGAGACAGAAAGCATGCAGGAGGACAGGCTGCCCCCAAGAGGAGTCATTCGGAAGCACACGCTGAGCAGCAGCAGCAGTGGCTCGAGCAGTGACCTCCCAGATGCTCACTGTGGGGTCATAAAGGTCAAAGAGGAGCCGGCGGATAGTGAGGACGAAGCTCTGACCAATCAGCGTTTGCAATCAGAGCAAAGCACCTATCTTCACCAGGTCAAAGGGAGACTGGTGATAAGAGCCATGATCTGAGAAAGAAAGAGGATGAGCTCACCCACTTGCAACAGATACAGACAAGCGAATCTACATTCACACACACGCATACACAGCTGCTCTCCCTGCCACCACGTGCGACCTTTTCTCACTCATCCCACACCTTTAAGACTCTCCGTTTGTGATTATTGTGTTGTGATCTCTGTAAATTATGTATGTTTTACTTGTGTAAATATGAAAATGATTTAGACCGTTCTTTCTAAGAACCGCTTTGGTCATCTCAAGTTTGCTGACCCAAGGAAATCTTTATGTACAGATAATGTGGATTTAGCATCAATGATGATTTCTAGAGGGAATTCCTGAGTAGGTGTACAGTTTTGAAGAACCTGTTTTTGCTCTCATTGTATACATTTTTTGTTCCAAGAAAGAGTTGAATGCGCCTCTATCCACATCGTGATTGGTACCTATTAGTAAGTCATTGCGATGTCTGAAGGAAGTTAAAACACAATGTAATTTACTATTCTCTTAAAAAAAAATGTGCTGATGTTTGATATTAAAAGATTTCAAATGAATGATGGAACATCTATCTCAAAGAGATTGTATACTTAAATCCTACAGGAAGACTTTCCTGTTGGGAGAACATTTGAGGTTTGAGTGATATTGCCACTGGAACACGGTCTGCTGCCCATATTGCAATTTGAAGGATAAAGCACTAAATCCCTGCTTGGGTGTGCAGGCATCTCCCAACACATCTCTGGTCTCCATGCCTCTCTCTTTTCTGTCCAGCACTCGTAGAGCAGAACCTTGTGCTAAGCTGAGCTCTCCTCCCTCTCCCCCTCTGGGTCCAAATCAAAGCTCGGTGGAGTTCCTGCCCAGCTTTCAGCAGAGGAGTCAGACGGAGAGAAAGAGAGAAGGTCGGGCAGGAAATGCCTTTGAGAAGCCAGGAGTTGGAGTGATTCATGTGTGCAGGAATGCTGAGAGAGGAGGACCTAGGGTTGGAGGAGTCCAAGGGGCCAGGCTCCAGAATTGATTTACTGTCACAGCGAATTACAAAGTAAGTGGGGATGTGGTTAAAGGAGTCCTTTTTTTAAAGGGAATCGCTTCCTGTGTATTCCCCAGTGGCATGCTTACCTCAACATGCAGGTTTGATGTTACTTTAATAAAAAGAAAAGAAAAAAACGTAATTTTTATGTTTTTGTGAGCCTGTGTTTTTGGTTTTTTTTGCCCAAAAAGTGCCCATTGCGACATGTATAGTCTGTCTTAAAGTGATCAAACAAGTGTGTTGCATAGTTGTATACTTTCCTGTTCCATTTGTATTGTCACATAAATGTAAAGAAAAAGAACAACAACTAAACAAAACTAACGTTAGGTTCTGTGTTTGGATTCATGTGAAAATCAAAATGGTCTGTCTCATACTGTGCAGTCAGATCGTCTAGTTTAAATGTTTTTAGTGTAAGTAAACACAATCAGAACAATGTGAGTCTTGTTCTCTTGCTCCTTTGATTTGGTTGTAATGAGAACCTCTTTGCTGCCAGAATGGAGGTGGAGCAAAATTGGGTGGGAGAGAATCGGGGGTCCCGTGGTCTGTTCATAGCAGTTTGCATTTCTTCTCTTTGTTGCCTTGCGTGATAAACCTTTCTTTTCTAAAATAAAGCTAATTTACTTCTAAAACATTGTGGATCTTTGAATTTTCTATTTGCATAATCATAAAATAGAGTGAAGACATTGAACACTTTCAAAGTCCCATATGAATAGTTAATCACTTTCAAAATAAAGGCTTAAATCATACGAACAAGTCACTTTTCCCACCATAATTCCTAGAAACCAGCTGTTTATTTTCAGAAGATCAGGAGGTCTATGTGTGACCCTTTCAAGGGAGCTTAAGTGACTTTGAAAACATTTGTTTGATGTGAAAAAGCTCAGCTTCATGTGGCTGTACTGTATGAGAACAGTCAGGACAAGGTGAGCTGTGAACGACTGATATATAGAATTTGTGTGAATGCTTTTAAAACCCGGCTTGATTGATTTCACAGTAAGATTAGTTCATACAACTGTGTTGATTTGCTCTACACGCAATGATGATGGCAAAAAAAGTTGCTTGTCATTTAATGGCTTTTTCTATGATATGCCACACAGGGTGTCAAAAAATGAAGAGATCAATAGGTTACCAATGAGAATTTAAGTTAGCACATCAGATTGGAACAGAAACTTTTAACAATAACTTGTGCGGGGCTTTAAAAAAAAAAATCTGTTTATTTGAAGTGTAAGTTTTCTTTGGTAATTCCATCAATGCGGTGGTTTGTCCTTTTATGGCTTAAAATGAGCTTCTTTAAGATAAACATAAAAAATGTGATGTAACCCAAAATCTGTTCCTCCTGCTCTACAAACCATTTATAATAACAAGCATATTTAAAGTTGTGACAAAATAAGTGACTTACCCATTGTAAGTCATAGTAACTTTATCTGAATGAAATCAGCTCCTCGTGAAACTTTTTTTTTCCCAACAATGCCAAAAAATGAGCATTTCTAGAAATGCAGTACACAAACAGAAAACTGTCTGATACCTGGTGTAGCGATGACTATTCAGTCATGAATTGAGGCTTTCTTGTGGTTATAAATTTTGCCAAATTATGTAATAACAGTCACAAGAACTTGGTGAATGCAGCATAGTTGGGACGACCTCCAGAAAAGGTGGTGTTGGAGAATAGAAACCATACCTCTAAGCCGATGGGACTCTAAAGGAGGATTAATAATTTTTTCTATATGCTCTCCGTTTACTATTAGCATGATTAAAAATATCTAAGCTAATTTTACCTCGCCTCCTAATTTTTGGGAGAATCTGATTTTTGAAACACCAAATCAGACACTGTTGCATGACAAATCTTTAACATTTATGATTCATCTGAGTCCACTAATTCATCTCTCATGTAATTATATGATAAAAGTTCATATATTGAGAAAAGTGTCCAAAAAATTACTATTCATAAACATCCTGCTGTAAATGTTCTTAAAAATGCTAAAATAAAATCTTCAAATCAAGATAGTTTTACACCCCATATTTTCAAACCAAAGAAGCAGAAAATTCATCAAGAAATTATTTAAAACCACGTTGATTGCAGAGGAACATGGAATCTTAAACCACTTTTGAATATTGAGTTGAACTTGTTTTTCCATCTGCTTTTTTATTTTTTTTACATAAGTTTAGGTTTATTTTGAAGCTAATTTCTGTGGTGTAATTTATGCTGCTTTCACCTGTTTCATCCCACATTACGTACCAAATCCCTCAAAACCAAAACAACGGACTTGTTTGATGGTTGCTGTTAACAAATCTGGTTGGTTTAAATCATTATCGTTTTGCTTATTCTACAATTTGACATGTATAAATGTGTTTGCTTCGTAATTTGAGGTAAATGAGGAAGTAATTTGTCAGGTGAGTTTTTAAGTCTTGCCCACCAAAGTTGAGGATGACAGAGCCCATAATGGAAGTTTTCCAGCTCTCCTTTTAGCCTGTCAAGGTTTGTATGAATCTGGCATCTTGCTACACATTGTGGTGTTTTTCTTTCCATGTGCTGTTCACTCTGCTTATGGAGTGGGACAGCGGGGTATTGGCGGTAAATGGAGAGACTGTTTAATTGGTTTATGTGAAAATTTAGTGCAATAGAAAGAAAGGATGAAAAAGCATGATGTCAGATGGTTTCTTAACATCTGTGAGCCATCAAAGATGTGCAAGTGTAATATGCACAAATAATAATTTCAACAACTTTTAAGTTTGTGAAAATAGATTTAAAAAGAAAAACATTTTCTATTTTTTCAACACGTAAAATCCTCTTTAAGAAAGTTCCCACTCCTTATGTCTCCTGAGATAAAACATTGATGACCCAACATAGATAGCATCCATATTACTGTCAGTCTTCTTGACTGGTGTCGTCTATAGTGTTATCGTAGCCTTTCAAGGATTAATATCCTTTTCAAGTTTAATGAGATAAGAGACCTGGGGGAGTTCTTCTCCTGCTGTGTTTAAAGGCCGTGCAGTTTTTAGGAGCTGTTTTATCTCAGCCACTGATTGACCCTGTTGATAGGTGATACTGAGGAAGCACAGTGGCTCTTGGATATGGCCTCTTTACCGAGGGAGTAGGAACTGGCATATCTGGACTTTCCAGTCAACGCAAACCCTTCAGAGGGGCTCTGATTCCTCTGAATGCCGCCTCTTTCCTTTGATTCCTCCGACCAGGCACTTTAACATGCCTTCCTCTCTCACCCCATCCAAAAATGTATAAGCCCGTAAAGCAGCTCTGTCACTCTAAAGCAAGTTGAACAGGACGCATCTGTAATGTTGCTTGAATGCACTAGCAGTTGAAATGACACCCCGAGGGCTCGTAAGGATGGTGATTTTTCCTCCTACGCCATGCCAAAAAAGCCCTTTTGAGATTCTAACCAAGATCTTCTGAATTGTTGCCATTTGTGACCATGAAGCAGATTTGCTTTTAAATATGTTTGGCATATCAAACCAAGGATTGAATCATCAGAGTCCACACTCGATTAATGCAATGGAGACATTACCAATCTGAGGAAATAAGCAGACCGAAAGAAAACTGCTCAGAGGGAATATTTGTCAGAAGGCTTGAGGGTTCTCTCATTATCACTCTATGAACAGAGTTTGTAATGGAGCTCCTGGTGAGATTCGAGTTGGCTGTGCAGGTTCAGAGGATGGTTATATCACTATATTAAACTCTGGAGGAAAAGTCAGTGAGTGGATAGAACAACGTGCTGATGGTATTAAATATCTAGTTAGTGCCAGAAAACGCTTGAGTCCACAGCTCCATGAATGTTTCTCCGTTCATAGTTGCTCATCAATATGATTTCCGAACACCATCAACTTTCATATGTGCTGAAGAGAAGACATGCTCATGTACATCATCATGATGGAGAAATATTAATGTAATGTTACATTCACAGTTGAAGATGGAAGCGGGGGGCTGTCATAAATCCCTCAAAAGTTGTCATGAATTATTTTTGCATCTTATTAGTTAGTAAATAACATCACACTACATGTTCATGGAAAGAAACCACATTTTATGCTATTCTTTATTCAGTTGTTTAACACCTCCTTAAAGTGTGGTAAAAGGTTTTGAATAGAAGAGCAGACGTCATTTAAAATGAACAAGTTATTTATTCACGTTGCACCCTGATCCTAATCATATCATTCTAAGAAATTCTGACCAGATTTCTGAAACTTGATGGAAAAAAAAGAGCACAGACAAATTACAGTGGTGGGTTTTTCTTCATGTGTGAATCATTGTGGTATTGAGCACGATGACAAATAGCTAAAAGTTTTTTGATAATATATGAGGTTTTTAAAGTCTGTAGGGCCTTAATGTGCCCAGGAGAGTCACTGTATAATTTACATTATTTATAATAAGAAATGATAAACAGAGTTTTATGTTGTGTGACTGGTCTGGGTGGAGGCCAGGCTGTGCAACCAGGCTGTGACAGATCTGTGGTGCTACATCGCAGTTTTAGCAGAACAGCACAGTGTAGGCATGCTGTTGACTGAACATGACACGCCACTAATGCAGTGTAAGAATGTGTTACCCAACCAGATGGGAATCTGTGTGCCCACGCTGGTGTGAAGCGTCATGACAACGCATTTCTTCTGACAAAGTGAGAAATCAGCATCGAGATGAGGGGATCATGTGATTTAAATAGATAAAATTCCACAAATTGTGGTGACTGATTCTACTGGCCTTTTCCCTCGAGTTTTGTACTTCAGCTGGCACTGCCACCTCATATGGCCTGGTGTTAATCTGCCATGAACAAGTCTGCTTTATGCCAAGAGTTTTGCAGAAGGGAGTGAGAAACAGGTGGTCATAACTTTTTTCTCATTCCTGGGCAGAGAGCTGGCTTCTGGTAACAAAGCTGGACAGCTCACTGAGTTTCCTCATGAACCACTGTGGTTGCCAGTAAAAATAAACATTAAATGTTGTGTTCATGCAAGAGCATTTATAGAATGTATGATGTTTTAAAGGGATTTCTGTATTTACAAAAAAATATGTATAGGTTGTCAACTGAAAAATGGCCATACATACTGTAGGTCAGTAGGAAACATGCAGCAATAATCAGAAGAGACAAATGTCATTTATTAATTTTTTCTTAACATTTTCCTTCCTTTTCTACTGATGGCTCACATCCATACTCTAATGGATGAGGTTGTTTTTTATTTTGCTCATTTAGTGGGATATTTCTAATAAAATAACACTAGATAGTTTTCCGTTTTCTCAGAAACAAAGTAAAGTTGTGAGAATATAATGCAAACACCAGAAAAAGATCATATTCTTTTGAAATAATTACACTGAAATACAAGCAAAAAATGATCCATTATTATTTTTGTCATTTTAGATTTATGATATCACCTTTTTTATTTCCTTCTATCAGACAGTAATGTTTTATTGTATTTTATTGCCCAAACTAATCACTAATCAGTCAGTCAGTTGCCTTCTTAACCGCCTATTCCTTACGGGATTACTTGGGGTGCCAGAGCCCGTCCTGGCTGATTCGAGGCAAAGGACAGGGCACACCCCGAACAGGTCGCCAGTCTGTCACGAGAACCCACACATACACGGGGAGAACATGCAAATTCCTCATAGAAATGCCAGTGTTCCAAGCCTCGTCCCCATCTGAGATTCGACCCCTGACCTACTTGCTGTGAGGCAACTGTGCTATCCATTGTGCCACCTTTTAGCCCCAATCACTAATCAAAACTTGACTTAGAATATAAAAACTAAATCAATGTGTGGAAATACTTCTTTTCCTGAATGAATTTGCATGTACATGCTCATATTAAGTCTTAAAAAGTCCTGACATTGTTTAACTTATCACAATATCAGAGCGTAACCGTACCAAAAATGTTGAAGGCCTCATGTAAAGAATCTCTTGTTCTCTTTTTTATTTTACTTTGTGTAATTGATGCATGGTTTCATGTTAGAACAATTTGGGCAAAAAATTCACAGAATAACAATTAAAAAAAAAAAAAGAAGTTTTAATGTGATTATAGAGATTTAATCTTTTTTTTTTTTTTTTTTTAAAGAAAATCAGCCAACTTACTGCAAAAAACAACAAATTCAGCCAGTTGATATTATCCTGGCCAATAAAACCAATCATTGTGCAGATTCTTAAAATTTTACCAACTGTATAACATTGCTCCAGTAAATAGCCAAAGACATTTATTAAAATTAACATTTGAAGAGATATTGGACTGTGGTTGAAGCTCCACTCTTCACATCATTACACCCAGTCAGGTGTCAGTCAACAAATCCCAGACTACCCAGTCAGGCATGGCGGATAAAATCAGTGGTGCTGCTTTTGGATAAAGATGAGAGAGAGCAGAGAAAAAAAAAGAGGTCTGCTTTCCATAAAGTTATAGTATCCTGTGAGGCAGCTCTACTTCATGATCATAAATTGTCAAAATGGAAGTTAGGGGTTTGTCAAACTTCAACTTAAGAGAAAAAATTCTGATATCAAACACTGAAATGTTCCTTCATACGTTGAACTTCAAAGGATTTTTTTTATAAATTTTATTAAGTTTCTTGGATATCTCACAAGAGAAAAAGAACCACAAGTTGAGTTGAAAATAATTTCTTGAAAGAAATAAGTAATTTTTTTTCTCTCCTCCTTCAGAGAATTTGCAAATGAAAGCAAAAATTTGAAGTTTTCAATAACTACCTGACAAACGTGCTCATCTTCTGACTGAACATTGTGCATGACCATGGTTTCTGGCCTCTCTCGTGCTAGCGTCCAAGTCAGCTTCAGCCCATGCGTGTAATGCTGTTTGTAATGAAAAATCTAAACAGGGAACAGCAGTGAGGCATGACAGGAATGTGTTTCCATTGGATGGAGCACCACGTGCAAGAAAAAAAAGAATAATAAGAGGAGGCTGGGAAGTGTCCAAAAGGAGCTCTGACTTGGACCAGAGTGGAAGACGCTTAGCATACATTGGCTGTCGCTCTGCCAACCCTTGCTTCACAATTGGTTGCTGGTCTCTCTGCAAACTTTCCCTTCACCCCCTCTCTATTCCTTTTTGTTTGCTCAGGTGGACAGTGACACAGTTTTGTATGAGCCTCCCCCCCTTCTGCACCTTCGGCTGTGGACTGTGTCATCAGCTCAGGGTCCGGAGGGTCCTGTGGTGAGCTGGAAGTTGAAGCCCCAACCTGGGTTCAGTCTGAAAGAGACGGAATAGGAAGTAAAGAAACAAACACTAGGAGGTAGAAAAAAAAACAAAACAAATAGATTGAAAGACGTCACAAAATGCAAAGAAATCAGAATTTTTGTTTCATAAAATCAGAGGGGGAAAAAATTTAGACCACCCAATTTGAAAATCAAAATGTTGGTTGCGGTCTGTAGAAGCAGCTTTGGTTTATAGTCCATAGAAGACATCTTGAAAGAGAGCTGTTCGAAGTTTATTTTATCATGCCACATCAACTCAGAACCCTCAGTCAGGAGTCTCATTCTGCAAAGACTAATTACAGTGTAAACACAACATTAAAGTGTATCGGCCACTCAGCTTTACAATTTACCTTTTCTTCCAAACAATCCTGTCATCCTTCCACAGATTGATTTTGTCCATAAAAACCCCCTCGATGGTTGTTTATGTGTTTTGAAACTGGCATGCAATTTGTGCTGAAACAAATGGATGCAGAGTTCAGAGAAAACACAAATAACAGCTCAGTTTGAAAGACACGAGAATAAATCCAACCCACTAATTAGAACTTTATTTCTAACGTAGTGACAAGCATAACTGGGTTTATGGACAATTCACAAAAGTTAAGAAAAGAGTACATTTGCTCATAAAATGAAGACAAACAGGAAACTTCACTTCATTAGCACACAAACCAGGAGAAACTCTTTGTCTGTCACCTGCACAGCCAAGTCAGAGAACATCATTAATACCATGTGGGCTTAAAAGGCCGGAAGAGAATGCTTTTAGGTGAACTTAAAGTTATGACCCCTAGTTCCTTTAGCATTTCAAATAGGCAATAATACCAGCTATAAAATAGCTGAGAAAGCACATTTCTCAGAAAGGGTTAGTCAAAACGTCTCCTGCTATTCTAATCTTTTGGATCAACTGAAAAAAAAAATGGAAGAAATTTCTGTGCATAAAAAAAGTTGTGCTTACAAAAGTTGGGCCTCTAGAGTTTAACATCAACTTAGTATATTAGACCTCTGGCGTGTGTTAACAGACAGAAAAAAGTATTCATTCAGTGCCCCATCCACCTACCATGTATCTTTGACATAAGTGAGAGTCAGACATTTTCAAGGCTCGAATCAGGTGCATACATTTCCAAGATGATTGTTTTCAATCATCACGTGCCATACATGATTTTGAGACCAAACAGTGCAAAGTAACAGATGATACTTCTCTAAGAGGGTCTTGTTCCATCAGCAGTGGTTTAGTCAAGTTGCAATATAACAAATTTGGTCTACCACAAGTCTTTTATGTATAAAAACCAACATTAGAAGAAATTTGATGGATTTTAGGAGGTTAAACCCCACAAGTAAGAGGGAAAGCCATCTAAAATCTTTGGCAAGCTATTCATTATAAATTAGTGAATACAAATGTCTCCTAATATTGAAAAAAATTAAACTAATTTCAACCTTGATTTGAGGTGGTCTCAACTTGTCCAAGCTCCAAGATATCTGGAATAGAGTTTCTGACAGAGGAAATACTCGTTTAGTGTGGTCGGACCATCACTAATTGAGTTGTCTTCTAGAAATAATGAAAGGTGCAGGTCCCAGATCAAAGAGAGAAAGGACAACAGAGTATTAATCAGTATTAAGCCCAAAAGTCAAATTGTGTGATTCTCCAGTTTGTATCTGCAAGATCAATGGATATTTTTAGGATGAAATTAGATTATCAAAGAGGTTAATTTGAATATTAGAGTGACATATGCTTTTTCAAAATAATTGTCCTTTATCAAAAAAAAAATCTAATGTTTTTGCCAGCAAGATAAAGACGTTTTGAGCCGAATAAGCAATACTGTACGAAAGGAAGAAGATATGGTGTTTAACAAAATATGGCTGGCCTGCTAACTATTCTAATTTTTCAAATAATGTACGGAAAGTGTTCCAGAATTGCATAGCTTGTTACCACAATGTTGTTACTATTAAGAGAAGTATTTGCATTATGAATGATTAAAAAAGGGCCATAACGTCTTTGTGAACATGTAACAAGTTTCACTGCCAAATCAGAAGTAAACTCTGAATATAGTTAAGGTGATACAACATGAAACCTTCAATTTCTAAAATCAAATGTTATTTAAAATGTAAAACGTTTTCGTAGAGTGTCTTCTTTCTTCTTACACTCCAAATACGACAGAAATAGGTTCACCCAATGCTCGATAATTGTTTATTTTGTAACCTGAACATCTTATTAATTTCGAACCAGAAAAGAATGACCATCATCTCTTAATGCTTACCTGTGTAAGGACTGTCATTTCTAGAATCTAGCATTCTTTTGGGTTGTGTGATTCTTTTCCTAACACCTGGGGAGTGTTGACATTCAGGCCGGCCCGGTGTTGCCGGCAGCTGCCTGGGAGGTGTAATAGGTTGTCTTACAGAGCACAGACAGGAAATGAACCCTGGTATCTCACTTGAATCAACTACATCTGGACTCAATTATTCATCCTAGTTGTTTTTGGCTCGTGATAAATGACTAATCTTACTGCCGACACATTTCTCAAGTACAAATATACTGAATATAGCTCAATGTAAAAAAGTGATGAAAAGAAAAGCAGTTCAAGAAAACCAACCTTATTATCATATTTTTTTGGCAACGCTGCAAATATTCATTGGGTGTTTTTCTCATTACAATAATTCTTTCTATAGTACTCAAACCTGTTCTTTGATTAAACATCCCCATCATGCCTTCTGTCATTTTAAAACAAAGACAAAACAATATTTTTCTTATCTTGACACAGTGACCTGAAACTGATGGATTTTGCTGCACTTGCATGCCGGGTGGAGAAGAGCAACAACACTCAAATATCCTCCCGATCCAAATTAAACACTGGCATTTCTGCTGTGACCACAGGAGAAAGTTTAATGGCTCCTCAGAGGTTATGAACTGTTGACAGTTAATAAGTCGTAAAATTTTCCCCTGAAAAGGACGCGAGATTTCATCGGCAGGGCACCGAGTACAAAGAACCAGAAAGTAAATATCTTGCAATGGAAGTGGGCAGGAATCTCTCAATGGCTTCTCATGGAGAGTCTCTGGAGCATGTCCTTCAAGACTTCCTGAATCTCAAGGCGTGGAGAAAAACTGACGGCATTACTGAGTAATTTTCCTTAAAGTGCTCTGGTTTATTAGAAGACTGAAGTTAAAGCATCAGAGGTTTATAATTTTTGTGATTATAACTCATATTATTGAACTTGTCATCTGGACTCTTTGGTTTTTGAGACGCTTGCATGGTAACGGCACACAGCAGGCTGGCCGAGCTGACCTATGCTGTCCTCTGTATTTCCCGCTTTGGCTGTGATGAAGGAAGTCTCAACCTATGTGATCCCTAACCCCTGATGAGGAAAGTTCTCAATTTCAGCTCCAGGACCTGCAAAGGGCCTCACATCTTTCTTTGCCACTACTCCTGGTCTACCCCCACAAAGTCCATCCTAATATAAAATGAGGATCTATTTTCTAAGTAACACCACATCATTACTTAAACTGTCCATTCTTCTCTAAAGTTGAAAATGTGTTTTTTAGAAGTATTTCCAAGGAATGGATTACTTTACAAGCAAAAAATACAGAATTGGATTATTATTATTTGATTGTATTTTTTAGGTCTAATTGTTTCAGAATTCTTTAAACAACCAGCAGTATTACCCGGAAAAGCAAAAACCTGGTCATGTTCCCAACACATGAGGCTAACCAAAATATGTTAATTTTAGATAGATTTTGGTTTTCATTTGATCATAAACATTGACAACGTATACATGATCAATGTTATAAAGAGCCAAACAGGTTTGTTTCTCATCTGCACAATGTAAGTTGTACTTATTATCAGTGTTATGTTCAGCTGCAGATTTAAAGGCCATTTTTTCGCTTTTTTTAACTACACTGGAGGTACAAAGTAGCAGTGTGAGAAGTGTGTGTCAAAGTCCCTGTTTTCATTTAATATTAGAAAACGTTTTGATTTACAGAAATGTTTGGTTCTAAGATTTTAAATGTCTGTACGCCCGGTACTAGGTCTCAGGACTTACCAAAGACTATTCCAGCAGGTTGGCAAGATAATGGGTGGACTACACGGGTTGCCAATCTGTCACAGACGCAAATATGGAAAACAATTTCACGGGCTCTAATAAATACGAGCCATTTTAAATTTACCAATCTGTCAATTGTGCACAACTCCTTCAGCTTGAGATTGAAACCCAACAAACTTTGTGTTAGTAGTGTTGGCATTTGAGGCTGAATGGAGTTTGCATCATTTTCTCAAGTTAAGAATAAAGTCGCTGAAGTTTTACTTGGAATCCAAAAGAATTCATTGCTCAACTCAATTTCGTCAAGCTGCCTGTACTGACATAATATTATTACAACATAAGAATAGTTTCCATTATTGTAATTTCGTCACTCTAATGTCGGGAAACAAAGTTTACATAAACTTTAATTTCAACTGAAACCAATTTACACCAGTAAGTTAATATGGAGAAGTCATTTTAAGCTGTCAGAGTAGTTGGTTGTTTTTTTTTATTATTATTATTACAAGCTAAGCCAAGATGTATTTCTTTTGGAAGTTTTTTGCACTACACAAAGTTAGTTCAGCTCTCATTGTGGCTCGTGGCTCTTATTGTTTGCAAAAAAATCCCTCAATTATTGTTAAATAGGAAAATGACAAGCATCCCAATGCCGTAATGCAGGCTATAGTGTGCAGGATGCTTCAACATGTGTTCAAGCCACTTCTCAGACAAACTGTAACACATTTGCTGGATGACACATTATCTCCACTCTATGTTGATGATGACTTACCTCTACATAATGGTGATCAAAACCCCAAAACAAAGGATGAGCACAGTAAGTATTGTCTGACTTTGAAAGCAATGACAATTGTTTGTAGATCACACCTCTCAAAATTTAGACTGTTCTTATTTTAGAATATTCAGAGAAGAAAAGTTGTGGAGTTTTTTGTCCTGTGGGGTTGAAAGAAGAAAATCTATTTGCAAAGCATGAAAATATTTTATCGCAAGCAGCAGGGGTAGGAGTGTTTTAATGACCTGACCCACAAGCCTCTGGCTGGCTGTGGGCTTTCTCAAACTGCAAAGCACCCAGCGGTTCGCCTGCCAACCCTTGGGGCAGCGTTGAGATGAAACAGATAAGATAATTGACTTTAATGAAATCCAGATCTTTGGGTCTGTCTGGATCAGGGCTAGCATGGTCCCTTTTTAAAAAAGTTTTTTAAAGGAGGGTGTTCCATGCAGATCTCAAACTTGAGGAGAGATGGTGAAAGTCAGTTGCTAATTCAAACCAGAGCCGGTGTACCAGCCAGTGGAGCTTTGATACCGTTTGAAGTTCTCCAAGCGAACATGGCTCCATCGACCACTCAACCCTGTTGTCATGACAACTCTAATTATCCTCCTTTACGGGCTAGTTTTTACACAGGAAGGGAGCCATTATGTTCTTTGGGCATTTGCATCTCTCTGGGGCAAGAGTTAAAGGTCAGGGAAATGAAGCAAAATAAGAAAAGCAGAGAGAAAAGTAGTGTATGCGTGAGAAAAGGTGACTCACTGCAACACATCGTACATGTTGGCAGACATTCCTTTACCTAAGCATTTCTTGGAGCATTGAATAAAATGTCTTTCCAAGGATAGTTCAAAGTCTGTCTTTCTGCATTAGTTTAAGGTCCATGAAAACCAAACAAACTTTGAGGTTATTTTCATTGTGTTTTTTTCTTAAACAAAGTTCTAATAGCTGATTTTTCTGTAAATGCTCTCACATACTATTCACATAATTTATTGTATGTAATCCACAAGACACGGCATGTGAAGGGAAATCATCAATCCTTTCCTACTTTGGCGTTCTCCTATTGATCCTAAGCTTTATTCCAGAATTTATTCCAGGTTTTTTTTCCAGTTTTTTTTTATTAGCCCTTATTTATATTTTTAATGAAGTACTAATCATGTGGTGTAAAAGAAGCACCGCATTGTTTTTGCTGATGATCGTACAAAAACTGGATGTTGCTCTCAAACAAAAAAGTACATTTATCTCATTTTATGTTCTGAAAAACACATTTAAAAAATGTGCTCCTTACTAAAAGTTATTTTTTTTAAAAAAAGAAGAAATTTGACTCTTTGTATTATGAGTGAAAGTTTTATTTTCTCACATTGTCAATCATTCAGTTGAAAGAAGTCAAAACATTCATAAAGTAACTTTTTTACATTCATGTTTTTCTTTTTAGCTACAGTCAAAAAAGGTTGCTTAGAAAGTGTTTTTAAATTCCACATGCACATACAGTATATATAAAGTGACTATCCTTGAAATCCATGTCATCAATACAGATTAAAATGAATCTGTCATGGAGATTTTCTATCTCTCTTTTTGGTTGCATGGCAATTCTCAAGTGTATTTGTTCCGCCTGCGGTCACAGAGCTCAAGATTTACCATAGAAATACTTCTGTTTTTTCTCACATGTAAAACTATCTGCAAAACACCAGAGGGTTTCTTTGAACTTGACTTAACATTGACACTGACAATTGGGCAGGCATTGGGGATTGAGACATAATCTTAAAAAAAAAAGAAAATAACAGGTAAAAAAAAAAAAAAAAAAAGATGTTTGTTATCTTAAATTTGGTTAAAAAATGTTTTTACATATGTATAAAAAATGGTTTAACTCTTTACAATATGAGCATTGTGCATCTATGTCAAATACATTTGTGTTATGTTGTCGGGGCTTTTGAGATTAGTTGCACAATTCAAGAGTGCAAAAAATTCTGACATTGCTTTAAACTCTATTAAATAACCAAAAAACCTTGTTTTTCACATCTAGTTAAAAATAATCTGTTTTTCGGACATAAAATTACACAGCATCCGAAAGAGTATAATCTATGCTTCACACATAATGTAACAAATGTACGTAAGTCATCATTTTTCTTGACAACTTCTCAGTCACCTGACAACAAAAGTCCTTGATCAGTGAAGTGGTGGCCCCAAATTCCACTGCGAAAGTCCTCCTAGAGTGCAAAAAAACACAATGTTTAAAAAAACTGCTGATTAGTGAAGAAGAAAAACAAATCACACTCTCCTACATTATCAACCAAACCATTTCAAATGTTCATGTTGACCTTCTCATAAGTGTAAATAAAGATATTGTGTTTTTTCATCACTTTCTGCCTACTTTTTATATGAAAAAAATGTACAAGTCAGAAGGTGGAAGCGATACTTCCAACACAATATGTTGTTGGCAAAGTTTCATAGATTCAAGACGATGACTTAAAATGTTAAACAGTAAATATATATATATATATATATATATATATTTGCATGTTAGTTTGGACATTCAATCAATTGTATATAATCAAGTAGAAATACTCTGGTACTTTTTAACAGCAATCATGTGAATTTTCATTTGATAAATTTTCATTCATCCCACTTTTATTTTAAATATGTTGATTGTAATTATATATTTTTAGCTTGGAGATTCATGTCATGAGTTAAATCTCATTAATATGTACACTTATGGTTTGCCTTTATTTTAATTCAAATGTCCAAAACAAACTTCAAATCAAATGATATCGGTTATGGTTTGTTGTATTGAGGGTACTTTTTAACTGCAATTTTTTTCAGGCAATCAAAAAAGTTGAATAACTATCCAGAATTTAAAACTGTGCAAATTTGGGCAAACAGTAGAAGCAGAACAATGTGCTGCTGACAGATGCTCATCATTCCATGAAAAAGAAATAACTTAGAGATGAGCACATGTTGCTTTCGTCTGTAGAGCTTTGTGCTCCAAATGTTGGAGAAATGTTTGGAAAAATACCAAAGTCTATAAAACCTATTTGACACACACAGATGCTGCAACATCAAAATTTGAATGTCAGTGGCATCTAATTTTGATTCTTCATTTTATTAGTTTTTTTGTAGATAATTTGACGTTTGACAATGTCTCTGTGTGTCGGTTTCTTTTATAAACATCATCACATCATCAGATTTCAGACAAACATACTGTATAAAAATGCAAGTAATTCATAATTTGCATTTTATTTTAGAAAGAATAAAAATAACTTCAAATAATTTCATTTAGTTTTAATTTACGTTTCTACTGCTCCCTGTAACTTTGGTATTTGGGGCACAATTTTACAAACACTAAACTACTCTGTTCAAATGAGGGTAAAACTTTTGAAATGTGCAACTTGCTTTAAGAAAAAGGTGGGAAAATCCTTTTAATGCAGTCTTCTTTGGTCATTATTATTTTTTAAATATTTTTAAAGTTAAATAAATCAGCAGCAAATAAGAATAAGATAGACATTTTCTTTTTTGCACAAATGCAGTAAAAATAGTCAGTAACAAGTTCTGAAAAGAAATAGGAAAACTATTGTGTCGATAGGTAACAAAACATTAATTGTCAGGATGTCAGTGGGGTCTGGCTTTTCAGGAATCGTGGGGCCAGCAGGTTAATGAAGCTAAATGGGATTAATGCCCAGAGAGTGTAGGACCCTTGGGGACAGGAACAGCATCACTGGCTGCATTCCCCTCAGGGCGGCACTAGGAGTATGGATGTATTATTCTCCACCTACAAGATGCACAAATTGTCCTTTGTCACATTAAGGGAGAGGAGACATAATAATAATGCAGTGTACTTAAATAGCGCTTTTCAGGACACTTAAAGATGCTTTACACACATGCAGTATTCATTCATTCCATACCAGTGAAATCACACTGTTTTTATATGAATGTAGGATAGTATCATTTTAACATTTAATTTAATTCACTTTCTATGCATGATTAATTTCAAGAAACATGATTCAGTGTCCGACACAAATGAAATTCATCAAACACGTTTAAAATTGGTGTTTTTCTCCATTTCCCCCTCAGGATATAATTCTTTGTATTTCATGCACAAACCAAAGTTTTAGTTACACTCCATCTTGATTGAACATAAACAAGAATGTCTGAAATCACCCTGTTGGACTCTAACTGCCCTCCACCTCTTCTGTGTGTTTATACTTCCTGTAAGGGGCCCTCTATTTATAAGCAACAGAGGAGCACAAATAATCATCTGCCTCAAGAGAAAAAAAAATCAGATTTTATTATCTACAAAGTTTTGTAGTGCCTTTGTGTGTGCTCACCGCCTTCTGATTGCCTGTTTATTATTCCAGGGTTTCTGCTGAGCCAATAGGGATCTGTCCAATTCCTGGAGGTGCCAAGCCTTCTCCAGCCTTTTCCTGTTCGTGACATCATTGTGTATATCCCTAAAACACACTGATCCATGTCTGGTCTGCAGCTTGGGTGGCACATGTCACATGCAACAAAGGTTAAACCCAAGATGGGCAGTTTTCCACCTTGCACACCCTGGATGCACCCACATCCCAAAACTGAGTGATCTCATTTAATTCCTACCATGCCGCTAAGTGTGATAAAATAACAACCTGTTACATCTTTAAATTCACAGCAGAAATGGTTTATTTGTTCACTGTCATCTTCAAGATGATTTAAAATACCGGATGTTTCAAGAACCCAAAAAAGTTGGTTATGGTGCTTGACACATATTCAGAAGTTTTTCTGAATTTAGCCTTTTTTTTTTTTCAAACAAGTGCTTTACAGGGCTGTGGTCGAATATAAACTGCATATTTTTCTAAAAAAAGGCATATGCAAGTTAACTGTTGTGTTAAGTCTTATGAGGGGATGTGGTGTGAATGTAAATGGGTGTGTGCAGTATGTTATAAAAGTGTATAAATTCTAATATATATATTTTAATTCTGTTATTGTTCAATAATCTGGATTTTAAACATTGTCTGAGTTTTTGTTTTATCTATTTTTTGTAACTTAATTATTCAAAACTGCAAAATAATAAAGTTTTATTTAATTCTTCTCTAAATTCCAAACATTTTACTTTTATTATTCACATTAAATATAAAGAATAATTTAATGTTTTTGGTTTCTTTCTTTTAAAAAAAAGAGTAATTAATTTTTTTGCTCAGTAAAATAAATCATTAGCAAAACAACTACAATAAAATTATGCTACTAAAAAAAATCTATAAGCTGAATTTACTACGTAAATTGCTTGTAATGAATTACAAGCAATGAATTACCATAAATTATTTTAGATAAAATAAAATATTCAAGTAAATGCTTATTTGAACAAAATCTTCATGTTATACGTATTTACTTAAAAATCTGAAGAAATGATGAACAAATGGATTTGTAGTTTATAAAAGAACTATAAACAACAGGGAGAATGTGAGAAAAAATATGTATTAGAAATCATTTGATCTAATACTTTAAAAAATATGTTAAGAGCTCAACAAAATGTGTAAAAGATGGTTAAAGCAACACAACAATAGCATATTTGAATATGTCTAAATTAAAATGTTATTGAACACTTTTGTAGTTTAAAATCAAAGAGTTGGATAAACTATTGTTTGATTTGGTTAAAAAAAAAAACTTAAAAAAAGGGAAACAGTGCAGATGAGCTACTTAACTTTATAACTGATCTGGCGGTATGACATGTCTTATCACACATGCAAAACCTTTTGTTGGAAGATAAATTTTTTGGAAGGTAAGTTTTGTCCCTAAGTCAGGTGGACCCTGCTTTTTAACCTCCTTCTCTCCCCCTTCTGAGCACACACACACACACAAACACACACACACACACACACACACACACACACACACACACATGGAAGTACAGTCCCCTTCCAGCTTTGTAAAACCAAACTGCAGACACAGTCCAATTTGAAGGCAACAAAAACACATACACACAGACACTCGACCTCTCACTTTCTCACAAACACATAGACACATGCTTTTTATACAAACCAATAAACACTAATTACGAAATTACCAAAGACAATCATAGAAAACGCATTTTTCCCATCAGCCATCCTACCTTTTTAAAGTGTCAGAGCTCATCCAGATCTGTCTTATATTCGGGGGAGTCTGAGATAATCCAGAGGATTAAAAAAAACATTTAGAATAATCTAGAACTGTACATTAGAACTGTAGTTTCAAACGTATGCAGTCAGAGTTGCTCCGAGCTCTGTCTGCAGAGCAATGCTCCACAACAGAGAGGCTCAGCAGTCTGAACATCTGCTCATTTCACGTGACTTTTTAAAAAATACTAACATCTGTTCTAAATAGGTTTCATTCTGTGCCTCTGCATCAACTCAATTGCCAACTCCTCTCTTCAAAAAAAAGGAAGGAAAGGTTTTCATATTACAGAAGAGTTTAAAATTGACACTGATTTAGAAAAAATGTTTTTCTAATAAATATCTGGGATTCGTCACAGTTTATTCAGATAAAAAAAATTCACACACAAAGTTGTTTGTTGATCTCGTTTACGATTTCGTGATTTTTCTTTTTTTTACTTGGGACATTGAGTGAGAATAGTCTGACTGCAGCCTGCTGCACCTTCACGGCCTTCTTAAATTTCATAGACATCTGGGAATTCCATACATGCCTCGCAAGCCAATTACACACCTTCAAACGGACACACACTTTGATTTGGACAGCGAGAAACACTTTCCCAGATCACTAAGATCAATCACAGCACGATAACAGTATGCAATGAAAGATTTATTAAGTGGGAATAATCGGGAATACCAGACAAGTTTTTTTTCGCGCTGCAGGACTAGAAACTCACACGGGATGATTAGTGATGTAACCAGGATATAAATTATCATTTAAAATGTCAATTTTAAAATAAAATGAAAACAAACAAAAAAATGCATACTTTTGCACACACACACATAATGATATATTTATATAGTTTCTGGATCTATTAATTTACTATTTATGAACTCTTGATTGCTCCATAGCTGAAAAGAAATTGTAATTGAGTTTGCAGGCAGGATGAGATGACCTTAGTTTAACTTATTTATTTATAATAACGAGCTGCAGGCATTTACATTAATTCATCTCCAAACAAACTCAGGAAAAGAGATAAAGTGAGAGAAGCGGGAGAAACTTGTTTCAAATGTTTAATTAAAATGTGATTTATATGAAAAGTTTTCTTTTTTTTTAAATGAGGTGCACAAAGTGAGGCAAAAAAAACTTGAATCCAATTTTTTATTTGTATTGTGATTAAAAAATATAATACTTGAATTTTTTTTTTCTTTTTGACCAAAATAGAGTCCTGCTGTTCAAGTTGGTGGCTTGAAGTTTTTTTTTGTGTGTTTTTTTCTTTGCTTGTTTAGTTTATTACAGATCCACGAGAAGCACAATCAAAAAACTTATTTTTTTAATATTCAAGACAAAATATGAGAGGATCAAAATGTCAAACTTCAGCATTTATAGCCATTTTTAATAAAAAAAAAATCCTTTGGATCAGAAAAGTCAGGCAGACAAGTAAGAGCTCTGGTCGTCCTTTTTTTCTTTAATGCAAAAAATATACAAACATTTACAAAAAATCCCATTAACAATAAAAAATAAGACGTTTTTTTAGTTTTATTTCATACACACACAAACAATCTATTCTTCCATGTAACATGGCTGAGAAATAAATAAATAAATGCATTTGGAAAATACTTTTTTTTTTGCACAGGTTTTTTTTTCGCCTCAAAAGCCTCACACAGAAAACTGAGACTACAGTTATGCACTTTGACCTCCACAGGAAAAAGTCCAAAGGCATGCATTCAATAATAGTAACAAATAAACAAAATGAAAAACCAAAAAAGTTATTTTTTTAAAGAGAAAAACATTCGGCGTCAAACAGCATAAAAACTCATTAAACTTCATGATGCGTTCACGGGCCTCTAAAGAATCCCTTTGCCGATTTTCAGTCGTCTCTGGAGTAAGTGACTCCATGCATCCAGCATTAGACTCCAGATTATCCCTTCAGTTTGTGATAAGTAGATTCAGCAGTCATCTGTAAGTTAAAATTCCCATTAAAAATTAAATGTACAGAAAATATTTTTTATTTTATTATTAAATTTGTTTACTAAAAAAGTTGCGTTAGTCTGCAAATCATTACGATCAGCATGCTTTAAGTTGTGTCATTTTAATGGACTTATTTTGTATTTCATGCAGTTTGGTTGAAAACAAAAGAAAAAAAGAGCAGGCATACCATTTTGGGCATAGTTTTTCCAGATGTTAGTGAGATGTTGACATGGACCAAGCGCCCTCCATCCTCCACACAGAGAAGGCGTAGCTCAGCCTCTCATGTGCCACATAACTACAGCTTGACATCTTTGAGTCCAGCTCGTCGCTCTGCAGAACCTGGCAGAGAAAGTCGATGTATCTGGCTGCTAGTTTTAGGGTTTGTATTTTACTGAGTTTGTCCGATGGTAAAGTGGGGATGATTTTCCTCAGGGCTGCAAAAGCTTCATTGAGAGACTGGGTCCTCTGTCTCTCTCGGACGTTGGCCATGACCCTCTGCGATTGGAGTTCCTCAAAAGACTGGGGGCTGCTGCTGCTGGATTTCTTCCCTCTTTTCCCAGGGGTCGGGCTATCTGAGTCCTCCCCATTTTTCCTGCTTGGTCTCCTCTTCCTCCCACATCTCTTCGGCTGTCTGTCCAGCTCCCCCTCGCTGTTGCTCAGGCTGTCCACAGGAGAGACAGGGGAGCTGGTCGATTCTTCCCCCAGATTTTCCTCAGACATCTCCACCTGAGTAGATGGTGACCAGAGACAGTCCCGTTATGCTTAGTCCCCTCTCATCAAGTCAAGAAGTTAATCCACCTGAATATCTGTGGGGTTGTGGAGACACCAGAGAATCCATAGATGGTTTTCTGGGAGGGCAAGTCTTTTCTGTTACTTGAGAAACTTGAGCAGTTCTTATAGGCTGCATGGCGTAAAGTTTTTGGGGAGGGAAAGGATTGGCTAAGAGAATGATACGTGAGGTAGAGGGAGGGAGCATCTGAGGAACTTTTACAAGCTAAACAAAGCCAGGGCTGAAAAAGGAAAAATGAGTATTTCCTCATATTAACTGTGTAATTACATAAAAAAAGAAATATATTTTAATTTAATAACAGTGTTTGATTTTTAGACAATACCTTTTATGGTGTCAAATTAATAATTCTACAGAAGAGAATATGAAATATAAATGTATATATACTTTGTATATATGTATGTCATATTTAGAGTTGAAAAATGAACTTTACCACAAATTGATGAACATGTTGTTTTTCTTCAATATAATTCACAATCATTTCATTTGATCATCTGATCAAAATAACTACTGGAAATAATTTTCAATCTGATCTCATTTTTATTTGCTCAGATTGAAAATGATTTCAGGATAGATGCCAAAATGTCTAGATCATCAAATACACTGTCCAGTGGACAACTTTGAAGCCGATTCTGCAATGAATCACTGCTGAATGAATGAGGGATTACATGGACTACTTTCAATGATCTAATTAATATGATTGGATACATATCAAATGATACACCTTGTTTTTGGATTTATTTATTTTTAAATTCAGCCTAAACTCAATGAAGTCATTCTTATGAATAGTATGATTGCAGTCTGATTTTGTTTGATAGCCTTCCTATTTGGAGCTCTTATCTCCACATACTGTACAACCACAAGAAGATGCATGCAAACAAATCTGAATATTTTCAGAATTTTAAAGTCGATTTCAGAACAAAAATGAGCAAAGTTTTTTGTGACAGATTTTTGAATCCATAACTTAAGCCAATAATATTTCTAATTTTATTTTTCGTCTTTTTGTAGCCCAGGTCCAATGAAGAATCAAGGACATCCAAAAGCGAAATACTTGTCTCCATTCAAGAGGCAAAGAGGGCCTCTGTGTGTCTTTTGCTACTTGGCATTATAGACTGGTGATACAATATCCATCTTGTTTAGTGGAGGATTACTTTGTTTAGGTTGAGAAGACTGTGGTCCACAGGAGCCGCATCTGGCTCAGGAAACAGGGGGCAAATAGGGTCAGAGGTCACAACACCAGCGTAACATCCATTTACATCTTCGTGGAGGCCTAAAAGTAAGGTATTGTTCCAAAGGAAAACATAGGACTAGTTTAAAAGTTGAGCAGTTTTTTTTATTGAATCAAACACTTTTTTGACTACAGATTGATTTCAATAACAAAAGATCACTTTTAAAAAGATCGTTTATCCATATAACTGCTTGCAATTTAAAAACGACTTGAATCCTGATCAGTTTACAGATATTTTCTGGTAAAGTAAGTAATCCTCTTCTGGTTTATTTCAGGTGTGTCTACCTGTCTGGCTGCTCTGTCCATGGTGCTGATCTCAGTCTACCTGCTGCACTCTTTAGCTGAGTGGGTAAATTGTAAGTTGTTGTAACTCTGCTCTCATCTGCTTAACTGGCTACTCAGCAGACAGCTGAACTTACAGATTCATGTATGACATCTTGCATGACATCATGGATATCATTTATTAAATTTGGGACCTCTGTTTTTAAAATTTGCCTTTGCATTGTGTTCTTTTAAAAATACATACAGTATAAATAAATAAAAAGAAACAAAAACAGCCCCTCAAACACATCTGGACCAGTCACCTTTATAAAATAATGGTAAGATTAAATATAAATTCAATTTTTATGTATGTTTTTTTCCAACCTTTTTCAAAGTCCAGCCTAGAATAAGAATACATTTTTTCAGGATGAAGACCTTGGTCTTGAATTTGGATATGTTGGTTCTGTTCATGATTGCTTGAAATCTAACTGTGATTCAACAAAAACTTAAGATTACCACATTATTACAAGAAGCCAACAAAACCCATAATCTGGAAAAAGAACAGATGGAATCGTGAGGTCAACAAACTCTATGCTCTTGACACTTCAATTGTTCATAGAATTTTTGTCAATGTTAATAATGGACAGCTCTCGTGACAAAAGACAGTTCAGGATTAAATGGTTGAGAAAAAGAACCTATGGATCTACAGTATGGGCAGTGTGCACTCCTGAAAAACACATACAGCTTTCCTACTTCTTCACAACCAGAAGTACAACACATTGTTTCTCCTCAATACGAAGTATGGTTTTAAAGTAGATTTTTTTTGGAAAGACTGTATTTGGAACAGAGTTTGCAAAGGTGTGTCAGCCCTACATCATTCAGAGCGTTTTGGAACACAAAGTAGAGTTCAAGATGAGCTCAAAATTCCAGCAACAGGACACTCGGGCATTCAAGCACCTAAAAGCGTTTTTTTTTTTTTGTGAGGGGTTTTGTTCACCACACTTCATTTAGTTCCAATCCATGACGTGTATATTATCAATACCACTTTTAGGAGCATGAATCCATTGTTCATAAGACTCCTATTGGGTCATTGGGACTGTCAAACCACTCCTCAAATGGACACAGAAAATCAAGCTTTTCTACTTTTGTTTCTTAGTTTTGTTCGACTTAGTTTTTTTTTTTTAATAGTTAATAGGGCGAAAATCACACATTATTAATTTGATGTGATTAGGTAAATTAATAGAAATGAAGATGGTTGCATGGGCCAAAAACAAAAAAAAAAACAAACAACAACAATTAAGAAAAGAAAAGGGCTAAAAATAGAAACTCAACACATTGTAGAATGTGGTGCATAAATACCCAGGACAGGACCAACCAGCATGAAAAACTTTTTTGGTTTCAAATCTTGGTGTACGCATTCAAGCCAATCAATGAAAGAAGGGAGATAGAAAACAAAATAGTTAATAAAATAAATGACAACCCTGTGGAGACCCAGTAAGATCATGTAAGATCTTTCACTAATGAGCCTCTTCTGAAAAAAATACTGCCTTTAAAGAACGTATAGGATGAAAAGTTAAGATGATAACAAATATTGCGCAAAGTTTTCTTTTTAAAATTTGATTTGCTTACTTTGAAATTTACCCTGATTATGTCTCAGTAAGTCTCTGAAGATTTTGTGCAAATGGGTTTGCCTTCTTTCTCACATCTCACTGATGAGGTTTATTATTTTTACTCTTTCATCAGCATGTTTAATTACTCACAAGATAAGTCCCGACTGCAGACAGTTCTAATGCTTTGATGATATTATCAGCATGTAACTTTTAAACCGCTGGTGCTCTGAATAATTTTGTATTTTTAAAAATACAATTTAGTCTGTAAACTTTCAAAGAACCCCTCTTTGGGTTTTACATTTTAGCAGATTTGTCTGTAAAAATGTGCTCTATGGTGCTGAAGGAACTTGGAGAAAACACAGCTGCTTCTCAAAAATATGATGTCATCAAAAGACAACTCCTCCAGTGTTGATCTTTAATAAAGACGAAACCTTCATCAGTCACTTAAGGACTCTCAGAGAATGATAAGCACAGTTTTATTAAGTGTAGTTAAACAAATCAGCTTTAACTACACTTAGTCAAAACATTTGCTTTTATTCAACATACAGTTGTTGCAATTACCTTAGAAAGAAAGTATTTGTCTTTTTTATATTATAATGAGTTTCTGTTATGAAAAATTTACATCCCTGACTCATGCAATGTGACACACCAGGCATGAGTGGCCTCAAAATCATCATCAAGCACCTCTCCCTGAGGTCATTTCAAGGCAGACACAACTCAAACTCTCACTCACTAAGTTCTGAGTCAGTGCCAGATCCTCAGAGACCAGAGACCTGCCTATTTTCCCTTCTTGGGCCTCGGAAAGCAGTGTTCCTTTATCAGCCCTCTCATATCTATTGAAATAACAAACCACAATCTTCCACATGTACAAGTCTCCCACAATTGACAGCAAAATTCATGTTCACTCCATTAAAGTCCAACCACAATGGTTCCAATGCCGGCTCACCAAGATGGATCAACTGCCTGAGATGAGGAAAGACAGAGTTGCGTTCTTCAAAGAACAATTCCAGATAGTCTCTAATCAACCTACAGACTGACAAGGTCAATGAGTATAGTAGCATGACGGCATTTTCCTGCAGCAATAGTCTCCTAAGTCCCCACTCTAAAAAGAAATCCAGATATTGTATCTGTGTTTTTCTGATACTTCAGGCCTGGTGGTGATATATGAAGATTTTTGGTGTTGAATTGGGAGGTGATGGTGAAAACAGTCTTTTATAAGCTGTCTGGACTTACAGGAGCCAGGACTCCCGAACTTAGCTGTAAAAGAAAGCCTTTGAAAGCCGACTGCTTTGATGTTACAGGTTTTAATCGTGGTGAAAGTCTGCGTTGCTGCAGCAAAGTACAGTTTTACTTAGCAAGAGAAAATATAGCAAAGTTAGCTCATTCCTGAAGTCTTATCTTGTGAAAAATGCTGATTTTTATGCAATAAAAGCTAACTTTTTGTACAGGCAAAAGTTTATGCATATGTATGGTTGTGATTGATCTATAAGATCTATTTATGTGGGCCCAATGACTCTGTGGGACATCAGAGAGCTCAAATACACAATGACACCTTATAAGCTACTGGTAACCAACAAAACATCCAGTATGTTTTCACAGCTTGGATGATGTGGGGTCTGTGGAGGAACTGGCATCTCAGCAGTATAATCTCTGGTAAAGACACACACACACAAAACAAACAAAGACCCTCCTCCACTGACCAAACTTTTCTCACATAACAACAGCACAACTCTAAACCAAGAAAAGACAGATATTCAGAATTTTCTCATTTCCACAATCAGCTCATTGAATTTTCCATCTCAGCAAAAACTGCCAAATAAATTATATCCTATGAATGTTGTGCTCTTGGGGAACACATACATCAATATAATAATGTCTGCTGGATGTGAAAAATGTTGCTACCCTGAAGAGCAAACACATTTATCCTGTAGAGACCAGTGAACTGACCCGTACAATACAAATATATTTTCATAGAGTAACTAACGCTTTATCATATTTTGGCCATATCATGGCAGCTTGGCAGGTGTTACCATGATTATCATGACACTTTGTCTGTATATGTACACTATGAGCCAACAGTTTACACACTATATCCGCTAATTTCTAATTGGCAAGCATTCAACTAATTTAAACTAGAAATAAATCTTCATACCGTTACACTGACACAATTTCAACAGTAATATTTTCATTGTTAAAAAAGAAACAAGAAATTTAATAAGTGATTCAAAACAAAACAAAAATTCAACCTCTAAGAAAAGTAAAGGATGGGATTCCGAGAAGTTAAATGACAGTTTGAACCTAAAATAAGAAAAATACCTTTCAGGAATTTGTCATGGCAATTCACAGAATTTAAAAAAAAAAAAAAAAAAAACTCGAATACATCTAAATGCATAAAAACTAGTCATTTTTGTGTAAATATATTTAGATTTACATTTAGTCTTTAGTTGCACAGTGGCCTCACAGCAAGAAGGTCGGGGTTTGAGTCCCAGAGTGGGTGCAAGGCTTGAAACACTGGCCTTTTTGTGAGGAGTTTACATGTTCTCCCTGTGTATCCGTGGGTTTTCTAAGGGGTACTCTGGTTTCCATCCATCCTCCAAAAACCTGTATGTTAGGTTGATTGGCTGCTACAAAAAGACCCCTGGAAACCACACCTTATGAGTGGTTCACTTGAGTTTTAACTCAAGAAAGAGTTAACATCATAAACTCATCACAGTAAAAAACATAATGATTGAGTCCAAAAAGACCACAACACCTGAGATAGAGCCCCATCTTTACATGGAGAGATATGGGACCAAATTACCAGATGTTGTTTGTCTTCTTTTAATTTAAATATAAGAAAAACGTTCAAACTACAATTTTGAAATGTCTAAAATTAAAAATCCCACCTGTAGTTTATATAAATAAAATCAAATTGTTTATTTAAAGAAGCAGATAAAAGATGTTGGAGGAGTGGGATTCAACAAGTATTCTTCTTCCCGGTTCTTTTATTTTTTCGAGCTTGACAAGAAATCAAAAAATTTGTTTGTCTTTTTTTAAACACCAACATTCATTTTATTATATTTTATTATATGTTATATTAGCACCAAAGTCTAAAAGATATGTGTCTAAAAGATATGTGTTGGACGATAACATGGAAAAATCAAAAGATTTAACACTTTTTCTTTAAAGTAGTCATATTTTTACAGATATTGAGCATAGGTTGTTAAGCTGACACAATGTTTTGGTAGGAATGTCACCCGGTATGCTTCAAATATAAAATAATACCATTACCAAAGAGCAGAGGTGTCAAGTAACGAAGTAAGTCTACTTCGTTACCTTACTCAAGTAGAAAATCTCGTTATCTTTACTTTAACGAAGTAATTATTTTTTTGTCTACTTTTTACTTTTACTCACTACTTTTTTATGCAATTATCTGTACTTTTACTTCGTTAATTTTATCAAAAGTAGTCGCTACTTTCTCCATTTTGTCACCGTTATAAAGCCGCGACTGTTTGACGGATTTTTTTTTTTTTTTATGAACCCTGAATGCATCAAACAAAGGAACAGATGAATGATTGGCTGAAAGGTCCAGTCAATCATTACTTTGGGCCGAGTAGCCCCGCCCACAAACTTTTAAAGAGCAAGGACGTCAATTTCCGTGTTTGAGACTCGGGCTCGGAAATCAAAGTGTTTCTGATGCTGCAACACTGAACTTTGATTGAATTATCAGTTTTTTAAAAAAAAAAAAAAACAACAACAGCAAAGAAATGTTTTATTATTATTATTATTATTATTTTCAGTCTTAGGTTATTGTAAACGTCTTTGCTGAAAATGTTGTAGATGGTATTTTTATAAAAATAACTTTGATCTGTGACGCACTATTTTATCTTCATAAACAAAGCTGATTGAACTGATTAATCCATAAATAGTAGTGGATGAAGTATTTGTGCTTAAAAGCATCCAAAATGTTATTGATTAGTTTATAAAGACTGACTGAGGAGATTAAAACTACACATCGCTTAGATTTTGTATCATGAAGATGTTTGGGTTAATATTAAAAAAACTTATATGTACACATATATATGTGGATATGTATAAATATAAATTTATATATACAGTCTCCCAAGTCCCGCCCCTACTGGTTTCTTTCTGGGTTTCTTAAAATCTTACTTCCCTGGTTATTTTTTCATTTTTACAGTTCTTAAAATTTTAGAAAAAGAATCCAAGGATTTTTCCTCCTGTGTGTTTCCTTCACTCCCACTGCCTTACGAGTGCATGTAAAGGGTGTTATTTTGTCAATGGGCGTGGTTTTACTGGGTGTTAGATATTTTTTGTAAAATACAATAATTTTACGTCATTAGTACGATAATCCAGCACCTCCCACCTGGCAACGCTGATTCCATGCGCTGGTTCCATTATTAAGAAATAAATAATTCTGATTCATAAAGTTTCACCAAAACACTTTGATTTATTATCATATTTTCTGCTCCTTAAAGCATGTGATAATAGTTAAAAAATATGTTCATACGCTTTTGTTAACAATATTCCTTTTTTTCTGAAAATTACTTTTACTTTTTTTACTTTAAGTAGTTTTAAAATAGGTTACTTTTTACTTTTACTTAAGTAGAAAACTTCAGTTGATACTTCTACTTTTACTAAAGTAGTTTTTTAACTCGGTATTTATACTTCTACTTGAGTAGAAAATGTTGGTACTTTTGACACCTCTGCCAAAGAGCAGGGAATGTGACAATCATGTCTTCATTTTTAACATATTAAAGTTCAGTCTTCCAAAACCTAGCAATACACGTGATATTTCATACATGTTAACTTGTCTCAATATTTTGCACGATGTAGCAGTGGTCCATAAGGTTTCCTTGGCTCCAATCTTATGTGCTGCAAAGAGTCCCAGCACGGTCCTGGTTAATAAGGACTCTGTGAGGAGAGAGAAGGTCAAACAGAGTGCTCCAGCTGCGCTAGGATGAATAGTGTACAGAGGGATGATGGGCAGAGGTGTGGGGGTGGTTTAAAGTACCTAGGGAGCAATCAGGGCAGAGGAGACAGAGAGGAAGGTCTCCTTTTCTCTGCCAAAAATAACAGAGTAAAAGCGAGAAGGATTATGATGGCTGCAGATAGAAAAATAGATAGAAGGACAGACCTTTTTCTACTTTTGAACACATAAATTTTAAGTCACTCAAACGAGCTTTTTGGTGAGTAAGTGTTAAAATAAGTGTGGTATGGTAGTGAAAGCACCTCTCCTCTGAAACACAGCTGTGTTCCCATCTCCCCCAGATTTCTGCTCACCTTTGCTCCTCCCAGTGTGTCATTTAAAGGCAACCTTCTTCTGCTGCTGTTAAGGCCAATCTGTCAGGACACAATAGGCCTACCTCTTTTGCTATGTTGTTTTTGGAATAGGAACCCCTCAGCCATGCTTGTTCTCCCCCTTGGTTGACAGAAATTAACCAAAAAGACTCTCTTCTTTGACAGATTTATTCATCCCCGCTTTATCTCAACTGATTTGTGTGTTTTGTTTTTTTCAATTTGGATCTTTTAACGATTTAATGTGGTAGTTGTGTGATGAGTGTCACACAATTTATCAAAATGGGAAAATGTTAATTGGAAGTACTAGGGGTGTTGGTACATGCAATTTGTAAAAGTTTTATTAGTTATTTCTTGGGCCCACTAGCACAAAACAAGGGTCTTTAACAAACATAATGTGATAGAGATGAGGGGCAACTTTAATGTTTTGTTTATGTTTTGTTTATAACCGCTTATCCCTAACTGGGTGTTGGGGCTGGCGGAGCTGATCTTTGCGATTTCAGACGAGAGGCAGTATACACCTCAAAGAGGTCACCAGTCTGCCACACAGATTCTTAGGGGCAATTTCATAGTGACCAATTGACCTAACATGCATGTTTTTAGATGGTGAGAGGAAACCAGAGCACCCAGAAAAAAACCCCACACACACAGGGAGAACATGCAAACTCCACACAGAAAGACCAATGTTTTCCACTTGGGACTCTAACCCCAACCTTCTTGTTGTGAGGCCACTGTAACCACAGTGCCACCGTGAAGCCCCAATGTAATGTAATATGCTTAATTAAAAGTTAATGATCCAACAGCTTGTTGCTCGTTATTAGAACTTGATTTCTCATGTGATATTGCTTTTTGAAATTGTACTGCAGTAAGGTGCTTATTATGGAATGTGTTTGGTTGTTCAGTGGAACATGTCTGGTTCACAAGATTTTTTTTAGGGTAAAGTTTTACTGGGTTATTCTTGCACATTTATTTGACAACTACCAATATTTAGGATGTAACTTGTCAGGGTATCTTGTTATTTTTCAAGCGTTTGTGACATTTTAGGAACTATTAACTTGTCAGTCCCTCCATAAAGCTTGTTGAACTAAAGCAACCCCTGCATGCACGTACTGCTGGATAAATAAAGTTTGATAGACGGATTAATGTCAGCAGAAAGCAGTTCCAACAAATTCTTCCTCCTCTAATTTTCTTATGTTTTAGTTTCCTTTCAAAAAGAAATAAACATAATGGGGTCATACTTTGTTTTGATGGTCAGAAGTTATTTCACATCGACTAACCTCTGAATTATTTTGCTAATAAGTTTCAGTCATCACATCAATCTTTTTATCCTTTGTGTGGAAGTTGTTTTTTCACTTAAATAAAATTATAGATGATCACACGTCTGTGCAAGAGAGGTTTGGAGCGTGAGACATTCACAAGAAGAGATGTTTGTAACCTTATTCAGATCTGTAAAGATCATTTTCCTGCATACCTGCACGCCCAATTAAAATTAAATCGATCCAACGGCTTATTGTCAAGCTCTAAAACTCAATGCCTTTATGTAAAGTTGCTTTTTAATCAATGTACTGGAGTGATGTGATCAACTTGAATGTGTGAACAGAAAAACCAAACAAAAGACAGAACATTGCAGAAATTTTAAAGTTTGTCGGTTTCAGTATGTTGCTTGGAATGCTAACAATTTTACGTTTTTTAGAGGAGCGATAAATTAACATTTGCCTTTATTTATTTTTTTTACAATGACCTTTTGACTCTTTCAATATTTCTAGTTTCACCTGTTTAGTTGTAAGGTGGATTGTCATATTATTTACGTTCAACTGAATTGTTTATAGTTTTCTTCCCCCCCCCAGCACCTTTTTGTCAAAGTTTTGAGCACCTCAATGCAGCTGTCCATGGGGATATATTTAATCCAACTCCCATTTTGGGTGGCACGGTGGTGCAGTTGTTAGCACTCACAGCAAGAAGGTTGTATGTTTAAGTTCAGGGTAGGACAAGGCTTGAAACACTGTCCTTTCTGCGTGAAGTTTGCATGTTCTCCCTGCGTGTGTGTGGGGGTACTCTGGAGAAAACCCCTGGGAATGTGTGTGTGTGTGTGTGGCCCTGGGACAGACGGGTGACCTGTTCTGGGTGTACCCTGCCTTTTGCCCTAAGGTTGCCGAGATAGGCTCCAGCAACCCTTTCTACTGAAAAGTGGAAACAGCCTCTTATGATAAAAGACTTTTTCAGACAACAGAGTATGTTCACTGTGCATTCATTATAAAATCTGAAAACATATCAAAATTTTTGTGTACGTTATTTTTGTGCCATGCACTCTCATGATTCATCATCTGTCTGACTTCAAAAGGATTCCATTATTAGTACATCAAATCTTTCAGTAAAAATTATCTTTGCACTTCCTCCAAAGCAGCTCGAAACATTTGACAAATAACATTAAGTATGAATAAAACTCAATAAGCAGGGAATTATAAGGGATCTTTAAATTTAGTTCTTTGTTTTTTGGTTGCCAAAATTTTTTATTATGATTTGAGATCCAGGTGCTTGTTAGTATAGAAGAAGAGGTTTTCTAATTTTCCTTTCTTCATTATCTCACAGCGTCTCACCATGACAAAACTCAAACTGTGCACAGTTAGCTGGTGGAAAAAGTGAGAGTGAGAGGAAAGTGATGTGTCCAAGGATGTGGATGGTGATTACTCATAAAACCGCTTTAAATGCTGCCAAATGCTTCAGTTTTTTTTCCTTATGAGTCACAGAACTTCCTCCTTCCCAGTGGTGGTCCTGAGAAGAGGCTTAATGCAGGTTGTTTGTCAGATCAAAGGCACTTATGGTATATCTGGGTATCAGTGGAAACAATAAAACATTCAGTGCAAAGAATTGGCAAATCTAAAATGAAACAAAATGTTGACAATATTATAATTGTTTTTTTTTCTTTTAATTTTGTGACTTTTTGATTGCATTTTAGAGGTAAGGTTTCTTAATAAACTTTTCAGTAATTTGACCCTTTATTCATTAATATGACCAATCTAAATAAAAAGTGAGCACTGACACCTGACTTGGTAAAGTGTTAATTCTTTTTAAGCCTAAATTTATTTTAATTCCTGTTTCAGTTTCACTTATGATCAAATGAGATGTAATGTTCCAGGGTGTAGGTTTTATTACTTTTACAGTGGTAAATGAGAACACAGAAATTGTAAACCCACAGTTTTGTTTGGATTTTCTTTTAATTGCTAAATTTTCTCCTCTTTCACATCATCCATTACTAAATTATTGGAGCCCAACTGGAAAGTTGAGAGCAGAAAAAGGTGGGTAGATGGGGGCGAGAAGATACCACCACCTTTGCAGCATGCATAAATCACCATGGTAATAAATTGAAAGCTAAATGACTTTTAACCTTCAACACATATCATGGTGGCAAACCAAATGAAGTCTTGTATACCCTGGAGGACAGAGGAATGCTTCTGTTCATAGAAATGATTTGTGGGTAACTCTCATGGCTTCAGGATTTTAAAAAAAATTAGTATTTTTTAAATGATTTGTTATAACAACAAGGTTGTACCTGCTAGTCAGATAGCTTTTTCCTTTTAAAAATAAGTAATGCAAAATTGAAATAACTTTTAGAATCTATCAATGTTCAGTTTGACTAACTGAACTTCAAAAACCAAATTATTGACTTATTTTGGCTTGGAACCCTGGCCTTTCTGTGGGATGTTTGCATGTTCTCCCCGTGTATGTGTAGATCTTCTCCGGGTAATCCAGTTTCCTCCCACTCTTCAAAAACATGCATTTCAGCTTGATTGGCTGCTACAAAATTGTCCCTAGAAATGAGTGGATGTGTGGTTGGTGTGTGGCCCTGCGACAGACTGGCGACCTGCTCGCGGCGTACTCTGCCTCTTGCCTTAAATCAGCTGAGATAAACACCAGCAGCCCCCGCGGACCTATCAAGGAATAAGCCGATCAGAAGATGAATGAATAAAAAAATATTCATTAATTAGTTAGACAACATTTAACCATGAATTTCAAATATCTAAAAATGGAGCTCATTTGCTTGTCAATTCATTTTATGAAATTTTATGTCTTTAGTCAAATCTTATAACTTCTTGAACTCTTAGATTTCTAAAGAAGCTTCTAAAGGGAGATTGGGATAAATTAAATATATTTATGAACAGTAAAGTAGATATCTGGTCAAAACGTAATGAGAAATAACATTTCTACCAATACAAGGAGGACATCTAGTGGACAAAAAATGTCAGGGTGTTGTTTAACTACTTGTGACTTCAGTAATATTTTATTAGATTAGATATGATCATGCATTCTTCTTTCAAATTCCTTATCCTTTTTGAGAATGCAAAGAAGCTAAATATTATTTTGCATTTATATTCTCATTAACAAACTAAAGCAACACCAAATACTGCATCATTCTGCAAAGAAAACGATTTAGTTTACAGGTAAGTAATAGCAAGAGACATTTGTTTCATTCCTTCACTTTTTTGTAGATTTAGAAACAACTATTACACTTCTAGTCATTTCTAGACTCATTCAGAAACTGCTGACGTAAGGACATACAAAATAAAAACCTTCTACAGTTATAAAAAATAGTTTAAATTTAACATTTTGCTGATCTGAACTTTCCGCCTATGTTTAAAAAGTTATGTAAGCAGAGGAACACTGCATGTCACACATGTAACAGTAAATATTCCTCCACCCTACTGTCATCATGTCTCCAATAAGTACAATTTTAGATGAAAAAAAGGAAAAGAACTGATGCATTGGCCTATTTAAGTTTTTCTTGGCAGTTGGAGCAGAAATAATATTGTGCTAAATTCTCTCCCTTCAAAGACAGATTACCAGTGCAGACTGAAGAAGTGAGATGAACTTTTGTTTGTCCAGTCTCTCTATGTCCATTGTCCAAGTGATGAACAGAATATTTTGGACACTTCTTAAAATGTGAAGTGTGCAAAGGTTTTGATCTAAAGAAGGATCAGAAATATGCCCAACTTATGGTGTGCAAACAGACCTTATCTTGACTGTAACCGAACAAACTTTGTCTTTGCTTACCAAAGCATTACTGAAAGTTTAAAGGATGTTCTTAGGAATGCCACGTCCTGGGAACATTTTCTCTGTCACACTTTGTTCTGAAATAACAACCCAGAGACAGAAGAAAGTGTCAAAGATATTTTCCATGATACAGTTAACTTTTTGGGAGTGTTGATACAGGTTTAGTGAGACATTCACTGATAACTGTACTTATTATGAAAAAGCAGCAGATCTTTATCTCAATGATTATGAACAACTCTGATGTCATTTCAATGGGAAGTAACATTTGCTGGTGTGAAATTTAATCTTTTCATTTTATTTCCCCTTTACCAACTGCAAAAATCATTTTGTGCTTTCTTATCTAGTACATACACTCACATGATTAAACTAAACGTCTCCAACCAATTCCTTTCATTTTTGAGTTTATGGTGCTCCAGAATTTTTCATCTCAGTTTTGCAAAAAATAATTCTGTTCCCCTTCCTCCGTGTTAGAAGAGATACTGAATATCCAATTTTTTGTTTCCCACAGTTGTGCCAAGTTCAAATTTATTCACAACCACTGCTTGAAAAAGAATGAGAGTGTAGTGAAAGGAAGAGGGTGTTCTTCTATTTATGTAAATGTCTGGATGGTTTTTCATGTTGTTACACAGTCATAGTGGGGGAAAAATTGAGTTAGGAGTAATTATTTTGGCTTGTTTTAAAAGCCTGTTGAACCGTTTTTATTTAAAAAGGTATCATAGTTTTATCTGACTTTTTTTTTTAAATAATTTTTCTTTATGAATCTGTTCAAACACTCAACTGGGAGTTTGGCCACGAACAATAAAAAAAAAACAAGAGGCAACAGTTTTTCTAATTGTTTCCAGTTCTCTGCACACTAACAATTCTGCAGATCTGAAAGACTTCCCAAACAAAAGTGTTCAAATTTCATTAGTCCCAAAATTTAATGCATCACTGCTCTTTAAAATGACAGCAGATTCCTCAAGAAAACTTGTATTTGTTCTACTCAAAAAGTCTACATCTAAATCCAACACTTTAGTTTAATCTCCTCCCTATCCAGAATAACATTTACATACTGTATAACCACACATGCCCCATTTCTTTCATTTTCAATGACAGTCAAAACATTATTCTATGGAAGATGTCACCTTCGTATGCATTTTTAATTTCAGTCCTGACCCTTTTTCTAATTGTTTCACCATGATGGATGTTGATTAAAAACTGCAAAGTAGGTACAAAATCTGAATGAAAACCTCTGTCTTTGAACTAACAGTCACCCTTTTTAATTACACAGTGAACCATTGTCCTCTTCCCTAATGAAAGATGGAGTTAGAAGCCAGCAGAAAAATATTCATGTTTACCAAATACCTAAATCTTCATTTGTACACTTGATGGGTTTTTTTTTTGTCTTTTTGCATTAATTTCAGCTACGTTTTAAACATGGTAATCACATTTTGGGATTTTACAAGTTTTTCTGGTTAATGTTTATAATAGTACATATCAATAAAGACAAGAAGCCCTTTTTTAAAAAGTAGCAGTGAATTTTCCCAATTGTAATTTTCCCAATTGTATTTTTTATTCTATGCTACATTTTATTTTCAGTTGAAACTATGATCATTCCACTATATCCTAGCAAGATCCTTGTAGTTAATTTACTTTTCCTTGAGTGTATTCAGATAAAGTTGGTCCTCGGAAAGCCACAAATTCTTCTATAGTGAAACTTGCTAAAGCAAACAGAGTTGGGAAAAGTAAACTCCCAGAGAAACTCGATGTGGAACACTGACTCATGAACTCACTGTGTATTTTAGTGTAACATGAACAAACAGAACATCTAAAGGTTAGTCATTTAAGTGTCTCTCATGCAATGAACATCACAGCCTCTTTAAAAAAAGTGCAAGTTTTATTTGTACACAAAACTTTTCATTCAAATTTTTTAGGTTTCAGGCAAATTGTTTTATGAAGATTTCTTAATAGTTTAATTATATATATTGAGACAACATTTTAAAATGAACAAGTACCTTCATTTTCATAGATGCAAAGTATTGTTGTTAACATGGGAAGGGTTTCAATAAAAAAGCAACTGAATATGTAAATGCTAAACCGTCTCTGTCTTGTACACTTTCAAAAGTAATTTTAGAAAAAAACGAATGTGAAACCTGATAACCTCTTGTGTTTTTTGCTAAAGTAACTTTATCTTTGGTTAAAAAAAGAAAATCTACTTTCAACACACAAACCTTACACATACAAAAACAGATAACCATGCTTTCCAGCAGCTCAAGAGATGTGAACTAGCACTGTTCAAATTGACCTGTTTTATAACTGTTCACTTAAGTTATTCACAGTTTGTTAAAAAAACAAAACAAGATAAAAAAGATCACACAATCTACATTCACAGGAGCTGGAACAATGTCTCAGACTCAGAGACAAAAAGAAAGTAGATGTTGCAAAACTAAATAAAACTGTAGTCACCAAAATAAGTAATTCATAAATCAAATTGAGGAAAATATTTTTAGTGAAAGACTTACAGAAACAAAATGACACAAAGCAAACCATTTGATGAATTGAATGAGGTTTTTGATAGCTAAGTGAGCCGGGGATTATTTATCTTTACATATTCAACTTTACATACGGGGAGGTAGTGGCTCAGTGGTAGAGCGTTAACCGGAAGTTCGCAGGTTCGATTCCCACTGAGTTCCCGTCTTGGGTCCTTGGAGAAGACACCTAACCACCTGTTCTCCCACTATTGGTGCCGTTGTGGCAGCCTGCTGCAGTGTAATGCAGCACACAAATTTCCCTGGTGAGCGATCAATAGAGTGTACATTATTATATTTATTTAGAATGAATTTATGAATAGGTGACATTTACATAAATCTATTTTTTTTCACAGCTCAGAAATGATTAAAATATGCAGTGTATGCGTCCTTCTAAAACTCAATGAAACACATTCTCAGCAAAACCAAACACAGAAATAAATGTAATATTTATGAAGGCCTTCTCTTTCAAAAATATAATTGGCCTTCACACTGATCCAGGTAAAAAAAAAAAACAGGCATGTTTTCACCAACAAAGTACAATGAGTTTATGGTTTTGGAAAATTAAAATGTCGAAAGATGTCGAAGCAGTTCACTGTGATGAGGACACCAGTCAGATGCCTCCACTGTTTGGTGGCGGGATTTTTCATTTTATCAAGAACCAAATGAAGATCCTGGATCATGTCTCTGTAACCTTCTCCATAACGCAGACTCCAGGAGTACAAAAAGTCATAGGCGGGTTTCCACATGGACTGAAACAGAATATCACACAATAAGTTAAATCATAATCAGACTTTCTACCACTTTCCTCTTTGCTTTAGAAAAGGTGAACTATCTAAAATGATGACACCAGAAATACATCCATTTCCTGTAAAAAAAAAAACAACAAAAAAATACCCAAAACAGTAATTTCCTGGAGACGTTTATTGTAAAACTCACCTGGGAATTGACTTCCCCATTCTTTCCATGATGTGGAGCTTCATAAGCAGCTATTTGAGCATTGGACAGCCTTCCTACTTTCTCAGCGAGCTCCCGCCATCTAATGCCTAGCTCCACAGCGGTAGACAGAATGACAATGTTCTGAATGAGCTGTGCCAAAAGGTTCACAGAGTCCATCTTTAGCAAGCCCTTGTTGACAAGAATAAACACAAATTAGAACAAGAAGCAAAAAATTGTGACCTCAATATAACTAAGCATGATAATCTAGATATTTTTCACTTTGAGAATTCATCTAAAATAAAGAACACTGAAATGAGCAAGAACACAAGTTGTAACAGTTTGCTGTTCTAGAGAAATGACCCAATTGACCTCAATTATCACTGCACAGTACACTGCTCACGAAAAGAAAAACAACAGATTAGAGTATAAAAGCTGGAGCCATATTTTGAGACTTGACAAACGAGTCAGACTAAGCATGTTTTTGCACAATACAGAGCTTTAGAAAGAGTCTGAGTGTGCTATCTCTGTAGTATCTTATCTAAAACTTGCCCAACAAGTTCTCACTGCCTGTGGGTCTGGAACATTACACGTGAACAAAACACTCTGGACAGAAAACACCGAAGTGACCAAAATAAAGATTTTTTGTCTTAGATAATATGTGTCACTTTGTCAAAGTAAACCACACTCAGCATATCAGCAGCAAAAACACTTCACAACAGTCAGGCAGGATGATGGTGGAGAGGTAATAATCTGGGCCAGAATCTTGGTCTCTCTTACTCATAGGAATTAACATTATCTCCTATAAGTAACATTGTTTATTAAGCCGTATGTAATTATTAATTTAAATGCTAATGCTCAAATTAAACAGGGCCATAAAACAATCTCAAGCTGATCAAAATGGTCATGGATATTAAAAAAAATATTTGAATGAACAAGCAAAGATCTTTTTTAAATCTGACTGAAATGACAGACCTATGAATAAATATCTGTCCTCAAAAACGTAAAAAGGAGATCCTAAGATTTCTTCCTATCAAATGTAAAACCCTGCAGGGTAAAAATGGGTTTTGTGTCAAAACGTAGTATATTTTTAATTTCAAATGTTTTGTTTGGGTTTTTTTTTTATGGCACACAAACTTCTTACTCACCACCACTAATTCATGCAGGAACTTCTTTTTGCAGTTCTCTGTGTGGCAGTCCTCCTTTAGCCTCTCCAGAATGCAGGCCACCTTATCTGCATCGGTTTCAGCATACCTCCACTGGACTGTGTCCAGCAACTGGTTTCTGTAACCTAAAGCATCAGCGAAACCTCTCCAGCTGGTTATATGTTTGGTAACAAGCGTCTGGATAGCTGAGTACATATACGTTAGCTTCTTGAACGGCAGCGTCATGTTGTCTAAGAGGTCCTTTGTTGTCATCTCAATGTCAGTGAAGTCAATCACCTGATCTCTGGTTATGACTTTGATGTTTTTGCAGTGGACTAAGCCGATCTTTCCTCTGAGGAATCCGATGTACCACTTTTTTACTTTGGAATTGCCGACGGACTTGACTGTCTCGTCGGTCAGGAGAGCCACAGTGTCACCTTTAAAGTATTCCAAAAGATATTCCACTTGTGGTTGACGAATTACTGACTTAAGAGTAACTCCATACCACTGCAGCTTAATGGGTCTTGTTTTGAATTCGGTTGAATCCGGGTCACTTTCCTCAGGTATAGGCAAGGTCCTCGCCATTTCATTCTTTCTTTCTAACTGTCTTGACATCCTTCTCTCTGTTCTTATTGGTGCTGCATCAGGAGAAGGCACCTGAAAATGTGCAATAGTTGAGTTCATGTTGTATTCCTTCACATGTACATCTAACTTGAAAGGAGTTATGTCTTCATTTGTGGAGCAGGATAAAGCAGCTGGTAGACGCAAAACGGTATTGATCTTTAGCTGACTTTGTGTGACAGACTTCACTTTTTCCACCGGTTTGATTTTAAACCCCGAACCGTGGATGTTGATCTCGACATTAAAGTCATTGAGCTTCTCTAGTTTGAAGGAATGTTTTCCCCAAAGTTGCAGCACAAGAGGGGGAAGATTTTTATTGCCCTTGCAGATATCTGAAAATGGAAGTTTAGGTGGGGTGTCCTCATGACAGGAGATGACTGTGACTATCTTAAATGATGGATGAATGAATCGGGGTCCATAGACAGCAGCAGTGATTTGGCGGTCAAGATAATCCCAGACGGATGTAGCGGGGGGATGCAGAGCAGAGGCCTCGGCCATCGCTATAACATAAAAATGTGTCTTCAGATCCTGGAGCTTCAACTGCATCATGTTCTTATCAATGTAACATTTGTTTGTTTTAACATATGGTCCTTCTCTTTTGTTGGATACTAATCCCACCACATTGGTCATCACTTGACTTGTGGGATCATCTTTCACCTCCCCTGAGAGCTTCATCTCCAGAGAGATGCAGTCTTTTGTATTGATGTTGCTCAAAAGCACCTCAACTAGTGGACTTAACGTTGTCATGTAGTTGGTGTTAAGTCCAGGTGGAGGGTCTAACACTGCTTTCAGTGTAACTTCTTGTACTTCTCCAGGAGGAACATGTCCTTCGGGAACAAGGATACTAATTTTGGATTCCTGTAATTGTACCAAACCTCCACTGTGGTCAATTTTGCTGATAACTTGGAAATTAGTCGCCTGGGTTTGAGCCCATCCAGGGCTTTGGCTCATCACATTTAAGTCCAGACATGAGCGTGTTAACTGCCTGTGACTCAACCAGGCCATTTTATAGGCCTCTCTGTCATTCTTCAACCATTCAAAATCAGGGGTCAGAACTGGTCTTGGTGGTTTGCTGTTGCTCTCACATTTTGGCCCTTTTCTATTCAGACCATCAAGGATATCTGAAGCACTCCTCCACTTCCCAGATTGGTTGCTGAGCTTGTATTTTCTTGCTAAAAAATTTCCCACATTTTCTTCATCTGAAGATGTGCTGCTGACATCTTCATTATGTGGTTCTGATTGTGTTTTATCAACTGGTTTTACATGTGGCGTGTTAGAAATTTGTTTCTCAGAGTGGCCCTGTACAATTTCATCAAGGAAAGGGTTTGAGTTTGATAGCTGATTCCAAAAGGGGTTCCTTGTTTGTAATGAGTCTGGAATGTTTGGCTGTAAAAGTTGCCTACCTAAAGTAAAAAAAGAAGAGAGGTTAAAGTAGACTTTGAAGGGATAATCTACATATGTAAAGATAGTAAATATTCAGTTTCTAAAATATCCTTTTACCTTTCAAATTGTTGATTGTTGGGGTGTCGCTGCTGAGATCTATCAGTGTTCCCTCAGACTTACTCCGCATGAGGCTCCCAACACGATGGAAGGATCCAACTCCTTCATCTGCCATGTTTTCATCTTCAAACATAAAAAAACTATCTTACTGATGCTTAAATATTAAATCCTATTTCTAATAGAGTTTGATTACTCTTCTCTTTAAAATAGCAGAAAACAGAGGGAAATACTTTGATTCTGATTTTGTAAAAAGATTATTGTGCAAGCCCATGAGTCATTCAGTTAAGAAGCATTTGTTTTCTATGTATTTTTCTGCCTGTCGGTGAGTTAGTAGCTCTTCTTATCCAGTTTCATTTTTAAATGTAATTATGTTTTCAACCCTTGTCAACATGTTTTTTAGGCAATGATCACTGGTCTTTGTTAAAGAAAAAGGCCTTGCCCACAACGGTGTTGTTTAACAGGAGGTGTGTACATCTGATGTAATTATAGATTCTCTCACATAAATCATTGTCAGGTTGTAAATATGTACAGACAGATAAAAATGGCAGACTGTACTTTTTAATAAGTAGTTTTAATTGTTTATTCATGACCTTCATATTTAGAAAATGCTTCTAAATGAGTATATGTTTTGGTTGTTTTTAGAAGGCCTCTGTGATTGGTCTATTTGAAGTAAAGGTGGTGCTTTTTGACAGAAAGCACTGCCATCCAGAGAGGAGGGTTTTTACAGAGGGAAAGTTTTTTTTTGGTCTTTTTTTTTTTTTTTTTTTTTTAAAGTTTCTTTTTCTGCCATTCTGTGGTCCCAGGAACAGCTTGAAACCATGGGATTCGAACCAGGTTCTCCCAGTCGAAAGACAGTAACCCTACCACTAGGCCAACGCCCCCTGGGACCTACAGAAGGAAAGTTTAAAAGTTTGAAATGCTGAACTTTTAAGATCAATGACTGGTTTTATTCAGCTGCTGAAATAGAATTATTTTTTCTTTACTGACTCATTGTCTAATCAGAAGTTTTTCAAATCTTAAATAATATGGAGTCAACACAAAAAAAAAAATCCTACCCATATTACATTCTAACCAATAGTTCATTTAGTCAACTCAAACGTTTTTTCTTCCCAGAAAAAGCATAGGCCTCTTCAAAATATAATAATACAATGTACAGGAACAATTATAATCGAAAAAACACCATTGTCTACGTTTGAAGAAAAATGACCACGTTCAATGTGGACTACCTACACATCTCACAGATTAATTAAGAAGCTTTATTTGCTTTTTTAGTAATGTAAGGCTCCCCATAATTGCTGATCAGTTTTTTGGATGCCATACTAGAATTTCTCATCAATCAAATTCTCGATTGGATAGCAATGAGATCCAACTGTTTGTGTGTATGTAGCACAGGATGATATGAATGAAAGTTGAGAAATGGTCTTTTACACCAACAAATCAATACTTTGTTATCTTTAGGAACAAGTATGTCATTTCAAGTTGCAAAAAAAAGTAACATTTATCAGCATGTCTATTTTCTTTTCTTTATTTTTCTATTTATCTTTTGAATAAATTTCCAAATCATGACACCTAAACTATTTTTAGAACCAGTGACGGACCTTTGACGTACATCTTTCTCTCAATAAATCAAAGGAATAATAAGTGTTAATAACTTTCAGTTATCATACACAGTTTTCATTCTTGTCATAGATGGTGCTGACATACAGAAAGCTTCCAATAGTGAACGTTGTCTTAGATAAGACAACTTACATTTTTGTGCCAGAGGCTGTTTGTTAGACAGAAGAAACTGTTCCAAAAAACACAGAATACAGCTTGAACTCTTTATTCTGGCACTTGTTTGTGTAAAATGACACTACCCATTCATGACATGTCACAGTGAGTCAGTCATTAATATTGTTTTTTTTTTTACACTAGTGCATAAAAACAGGTTGGTCTTGTTAAGCTTATGACGGTTATATTCATGCCTTATACTTTGATCATGTGTACAATAGATTTATATTTAAAATATAAATATCTTATGGGGGATTGCTTTGGTTTTGCTTTTATAATACATGTAATCATAAAGAGATGTACAATCCCAAATTCAACCCCACTATTGAGAACAATTATGTTTTAGGAGAAAAAAGTGTTATTTTAAATAGACATGACATTCTATTCATTATTAACTCTGATTTATAAGTAATCTGCTGAAGAAAAAAGTACAATATATGAGTCTTTAAAGCTTTGACATTTAACAATGTTAGTGTCTAAACAAATATAATTACTTAGTAATCATATAATATTAAATTCTATTGTCCATCTTTTTTTCTACTAGATTTATTAAACTTTTAAGTGAAAGAAAAAGTTTAATCTCACCATCAACAGCAAATCAATATTTTCTTCAGCGCGATCACAAACAGAAAAAAGAGCCAACAATGATTTTCCTCCTTTTTCCAGGGCGTTTCTAAGAAGATCACCTTACAACTCCGGGTTCTTCTGTCTAGTACGGGGCATTTTGGGACTGGAAGTTTTACATATTACATGAACACTAGCGGAGGCGTGGCTTCCAGTGGTGGGGAAAAACTACAATACCCAGAATGCAACGGTTTGTTTACGCATCAAAGGTTACAACACCTGAAACTGAGAGAAATTTTCAGTTTCGACGTAGGAGTTTTTAAAGCGTCTAGAAACATTGTGTCAGGTAGTTTGGTTGGATCCGTGCATGAGATCAAGTGTTAATCAGTGTTAAATGTTTATTTAAACAAACAAACAAGCAAACAAATAGAGATCTATGTCGTAAATATGAAAATAGCTGTTTTTTGTCTGGTATTCAAACTACATAGTGGACAGATGGTGTTCAACCTGCTTTGAAAAAAGTTTTTAGCACTCAGAGCCAGAAAAATGAGTATAAATCAAATTTATTTGATTTATCAAATTAAATGACTTTCAGATACTTTACTTACAAATAGAAGTTTTTAGTAATTTTTTTTTTTGAGAAATGATGTTGAAAAACGTGTAGTGTGTTTCCCTAGAAGTTTTTGGATCTGAATGGTATTTCGTGCAGCAATTCCCAAGGTATGCAGCTAATCACTCTTGAGCAGATTATGTCTTGCAGCTAAAATTAAAAACGTCTGCAAGAACTCAGACTTTTACACAAAATGTTCTGTTACTGAGGAATTATGTTTCCCATGATTTAATCCAAAAAAAAGCTGGGAATCTGTCATTTGCTTATTAGAGTCAGTAAAATCTGAATGACTGTCTACCTGACATTTTTATTCACTTATATTTTTATTGTGCAAAATAACAAAACAACTTGACACATGCTGATCCTGCTATGTGCAACTGTTGTTAAAGTTGATGACTATATGTCATGTTCAAAAATACATATCCTGTGCTTTTTTACAGATGCAAAGTTATCACATGAAGTGAAGTCTGCCATCATTGCCATCCACGGAGTCCATCCCTCTTCTAGGTCAAATGTGCCATGCCGTTGCCCGTCAGATGAGAGGTTTGCATCTATCTGTCTTGAGGTGTGTGTGGAGGTCGGGATTATTATTGTAATTTGTGGCATTTTTATATCATTCTGCTCAATACTTACCTTCTCAATTTCTCAGGACCTCATACTTTGCTAAAACAAACTATTTTCAAGTAAATCATTTATGAAGATGCAATTATGCCATACAGCAAGTTGAACCTACAACAGTAGAATCTAATTTGAACACAAACTAATGCAATTTTAGTGAGGAGGAACAGGGTCCACTACTTCAAAGGACATTCTGTTATCCTGCCCTGTGTTAGGAGTCTTCCTCTTTTAAAAACAGATTGAGTTTGACAGAGGTGTCAAGTAACGAAGTAAGACTACTTCGTTACCTTACTCAAGTAGAAAATCTCATTATCTTTACTTTAACGAAGTAATTATTTTTTTGTCTACTTTTTACTTTTAATCACTACTTTTTTATGCAATTATCTGTACTTTTACTTCGTTCATTTTATAAAAAGTAGTCGCTACTTTCGCCATTTTGTCACCGTTAAAAAGCCGCGACTCTTTGTCGGAGTTTTTTTTTTTATGAACACTGAATGCATCAAACAAAGGAACAGATGAATGATTGGCTGAAAGCTCCAATCAATCATTACTTTGGGGCGAGTAGCCCCGCCCACAAACTTTTAAAGAGCAGGGACGTCAATTTCCGTGTTTGAGACTCGGGCTCGGAAATCAAAGTGTTTCTGATGCTGCAACACTGAACTCTGATTGAATTATCATTTTTTTAAAAAAAAAAAACAACAGCAAAGAAATATTTTTTTTATTATTATTTTCAGTCTGCGGTTATTGTAAACGTCTTTGCTGAAAATGTTGTAGATGGTATTTTTATAAAAATAACTTTGATCTGTGACGCACTATTTTATCTTTAGAAACAAAGCTAATTGAACTGATTAATCCATAAATAGTAGTGGATGAAGTATTTGTGCTTAAAAGCACCCAAAATGTTATTGATTAGTTTATAAAGACTGACTGAGGAGATTAAAACTACACATCGCTTAGATTTTGTATCATGAAGATGTTTGGGTTAACATTAAAAAAACTTTATATGTACACATATATATGTAGATATGTATATATGTAAATTTATATATACCGTCTCCTAAGTCCCTCCCCTACTGGTTTTTTAAAATCTTGTTTCCCTGGTTATTTTTTCATTTTTACAGTTCTTAAAATTTTAGAAAAAGAATTCAAGGATTTTGCCTCCTGTGTGTTTCCTTCACTGCCACTGCCTTACGAGTGCATGTAAAGGGTGTTATTTTGTCAATGGGTGTGGTTTTACTGGGTGTACGATATTTTTTGTAAAATACGATAATTTTACGTCATTAGTACGATAATCCAGCACCTCCCACCTGGCAACGCTGGTTCCAGGTGTCACGCAGGCTGTATGTGGCACTCCCAAAGACTATTCAGTATTGCCTCAAAGAACTTTGAAAACTAGCTGCCTTCAAGGCTTGAAAAAGCCTTTTGATCATTTTTTTTTCATTTATTTATTTTTTTTAACATTGAGTGTGTTTGTGTCTGCTGAAGTTGGTTAAATTAGGTGATGCAGAGTGAAGCTTGGTAGCTGAAGGGATGTTACATAATGCCCTGCTTATGTTAATACATTTGATTGTGTTAATTAATCGATTTCCAATAAAGATTATTAAGAAATAAATGTTTCTGATTCATAAGTTTAACACCAAAACACTTTCATTTATTATCATATTTTCTGCTCTTTAAAGCATGTGATAATAGTTAAAAAATATGTTCATACGCTTTTGTTAACAATATTCCTTTTTTTCTGAAAATTACTTTTACTTTTTTTACTTTAAGTAGTTTTAAAATAGGTTACTTTTTACTTTTACTTAAGTAGAAAACTTGAGTTGATACTTCTACTTTTACTAAAGTAGTTTTTTAACTCGGTATTTATACTTCTACTTGAGTAGAAAATGTTGGTACTTTTGACACCTCTGGAGTTTGAAATCCAAAGATTAAAATGTGTCCTTAAAAATTGAGATTTTTCATTACAATTTATAAAATAGATTTGAGTAAACATTAATCTAAACTAGTAAATCTGACAGTTTAACTATAATACAATAAATTACTAATAGTTTCTATGTAAACCAGCTCAGACTAACCCCTGTAAACCACCCACTTATTAGACTTTGATCTGCTAACTCTGAGACTTCTTTTAGGTATTCTTATCTTTCTGCTTGTGGATGTCAGTGCCAAAGGCGCCCTGACAGAGGGTGAAAAAAAGAGGGAGTTGGAATTTAGGAATCCTGCATTATTGTTCTAGACTTCAATTATAAACTGATTCTGGACTTATTTTGAGTATCACAGTTTGTCTGTGATGAACAGAATGGACCACATTCTGCACTTTCCTGGCGAAATTTCTGTGCACTAGTTGTACCATCAACATTTTAGCTGTACATCAAACTTGTGGCTATGGGTCATGCGTAAGATGAGTCTCCCAATTTGAATATTATTGGCTCAAACAATGGCTGGGTGAGGTTTGTCACACTTTCTGTGTGCCAAAGTTTGCATATTTTCCTCATAGTACCTGGGTTACCTCTTTGGCTAATGAATGACTGTCGCGATTGACCCTTTGTCTCTCTGAGCGTGATCTTAGTTGTTCACAATTCCAACAATATTTTCAAGAATAGTGGATTAAATCGCAGATTGACGACACAAAATATTCTGCTTTTATAAATCCGCTGAGCTGGAAAACTGAAAAAAAAGGTAATACATGGTACAAAAAACAAGTAGTTAACAAAATAAATTGTTACCAGAATGTGAAAATACAGTTTTGCATTGATGGTATTTCCTTAAGGACATACAGCTCTTCTCAGGTTTTTTTTTTTTTTCTTTCCAAAAGTGCCTTTTAATGTGTACTTTTCTCACCATGGAGTGTGTCTGTGTGTCCAACGTCCCTCTTCGTAGATTATCATCGTGCATTTGAGAACTCGGTAATACTTGTGCACAAAATTAAAATGTCTGCGTTTTTTTTTTTTTGTAAGATACAGTTTTAGTGTAAGGTTTCGGCACTAAAAACTAATTGTTTTTAATTTGCTCAACAGTCATTGTGTAACATGTACATTGACAGCATTTTAAAAATGGCATTTTCCAAGCATTATAACGAGCGTCCGGTAACAATATGTATTGTTAGATTAGATTAGATTTACTTTATTGATCCCAAACTTGGGAAATTTGTGGTATTGTGGTATTATGGTATTGTAATAATTTTTTTTATGTAGTTGTTAAATCTAAGAATAACTAATAGATGTTTTTAGATTTTGAAAATGCAATTTTTCTTTTTGTGCCACTTGATGGAGCAATTTCCCTTCTACTAATTAGTATAGCCTACAAAGTTTAATTTTTCCTAATTCAATTTTTTTTTGTCCTCTCACTCAAATGCTATGTTTTTGGAAATGATAATCCATTATGTTGTTAATGATACAGGAACTGATTTAGATAAACTGAGTCGTTTATATCAGACACCTGTTATCAAAGGAACTCATTCATCCTGATGCTTGTTCGACTCATCTGGGATTTATTTTTCCCTGGATTTTCTGAAAGAGTTTTTCATTAATCACAATCCATTGAAAAATGTGGTCGATGTCTTTTTTTTCTGTTCAATTGACGGTCATTGAAATAGGTCTGGTGATTGTAACAGAAAAAAAAAAGTGTGTTGATGCATTCACTTGATTTCTCTGAAGTGCTCTTTTGTTTTTTGCTCCAAGCTGAAAAGTGTGTCATCTATTCAAACCATAATTACTTTCAATTTGTGTCATACATCCTGAAAATTTGTTCATAGAGGATGAATGTGTTTATTTTCCAGATAAAACACAACCTGGACATAAAATAATTCAATTTACCAAAAGCGTTTAAACTTACACCTCTATGAAGATATATTTAAATGAACTTTGTTTTACGGTAATTTCCCTTTGTATTTCTTCTCTTTTTGATTAGACTGACTATTAGGGTGAAGTTTCGGCAAATAATGATGACTAGTAGATTCTCTTTAGATTTAGCCTTGGTTGGTGTGTGACAATAGGGTCAAATTCTAACAAAGATTCAGACAAGATTATGTACTGTAAAGTTTGTATTTGCACTGGACTCCTGCAAAGACTTTGTTTTGATAACCTTTCCAACAATGAAACAAAAAATTTATTTATGCAAATCTTCCCTAGATTTTTCTTAATGTCATTCTGACCTACTTTCTTTTCCTGGGAATCTGATCAAAGCAGAGCTGGCAGGTAACACACTGTTTAATGTGAACGTCATCCACATTTGGCCGTGTTTTGTGCTGGCATGTGCACACTTCCTGAGACTGCTTTGATTCAAATGAGGCCAGGGCCGGGATGTCCCTCAGGTCCAGGGAACACTGCAATAATCTGGGAAGGTGACAATAAAATGACAACACAAAACATTATGTGCAGAATTACAACATAATCAGATCTTTCTAGACAGTTTAGCTTCATGTGGCTGCATGAACAAAAATATTATTATATTTCCTTCCTCACAGAAAGAGTGGTTCTAATTTATTTTAAGGGGAAATAAGAAAAAAAATTAAATAGCCTTTTAATGGTTGCAATTGATCAAAACGTATACATACTGTAGTTTGAAACATGCTTTTATTCCCCTCTTGTTTCTCTGCTCTATTCCAGTTTGCAAGAATGTACTTTTTAATATTGTCAATGTTTTTACATGAATAAAATCCAACTAATTTAACATTATTTCTACCCCACTGTTTATAGCAACAATGTAGAGTACGGCTTGTTTTGTCATCTGAACTGCTTATTCCAATGACCCTAACCGGTCACCGAGGGTCCCGGCTGATTTCAGGCGAGAGGCAGGATACACCCCAAACAGGTTGCCAGTCTGTTGCAGGGCCACACACACACAGACAACCATCCACACAAACACTTATTTCTAGAGGCAAATTTTTGTAACGGGCAATTAATCTAACATGCATATATTTAGCATTGGGAGGAAACCGGAGTACCTGAAAAAAACAACAAAAAACATGTACACAGAGAGAACATGCAAACTCCACGCAGAAAGGCCAATGTTTCAAGCCTAAACCGCACTCTGGGAACCCCAGACCTTCTTGCTGGGAGGCCACAGTGCAGCCCAGAATAGCTGATAAAATGATATAATTTTATACATTTAACTGTTTTTAGTTTTGATTTCAGTTATGTCTAAAAAATGAAGAGTAAGATGTCATGACAGCAGATAAGTGGACAAAAAACTATAAGTTAGTTCTTTTCTTCACTTGTGTTTTCATGTGGAAAAAAATAGTAAAAAAATAGTTTTAAAATCACTGACAAAAACAGCAAGTAGCAATTGTGTGATGTAAAAGTTCTAAAATGTTTGCACTGTACAACTAAAAAAAAATTTCTGGGCCCTATAGGAGATAAAAATCACACCAGTTTGAAACAAATGTTTTCGCGATTGTGTTTGCACAACAAACCGCCAGATGTCGCTAAAACTGTTCTGGTACCCATAAAAAAACTCACCAGAAACACTTTGATTTATTTCTTATTGCAATGAATAAGAGAAATAGAAAAAAAAAAGAAAAGAAAAGATGCGTTGCTATTTTATTGCACATATGTTCAGTAACCTGTGGTTAAAATGAAGGTTAATTTATTTTTTTGTTTGTTAGTTTTTTAAAATTATTAACAGGAAGGGATAAACTGAACTGGAATTACCAAGAGATTTTTTAAAAAGTTGTTATATGTGTACATTTTATAAACTTTTTTTTTTCATGTTTTAAGGGAAACGTAAAAAACAGAGCCTTAGAAATAATAAAAAAAAAATAGCAATTTCGAAAAAGATAAGCTGTTCATTCAGATTATATGAGGGATAAAAACGGTTAAACGTAGACTTCTCAAAGAAGAAAATAAAAATGTAACAGGAAGGTTTAAATTTCTTGTACTTTTTAAACACGCGTAATGGGAAATATTTTTTTTCTATTTAACCTTTTGAATCTCTCAAGATTAAATTGCTTTCCTTACAGAAACAGACCAAAAAAACCCTCAAATTTGTTCAACGCAACCAAATAGTTCTATTGATAAGATTAAATAAAAAAAAATTGAAATACAACTGCAAGTACTTTGGTTAAAATGTTTTGTCACAATTCTCTTAACGTAGAAATGCGGATAAATGAATCTGTGCGCAAGTTCAGGCAAAACCAACAAGTTTTTTTTTTTTTTTTTTAACTTATTGCATTTAAAACATACTGTTTGGAAAAAAATAACAACAAGATAAAACTAGAAAAATCTAAATTGTAGTATTATACTAAAAGATTAACAAATGTTTAGTTTTACACAACATTATATTAATAGATAATTTGGATGTTTCATTTCCACACAGACTGAAAAAAAAAGAATATTTCACTTTTATATAAAACACTTATATTACAAAATGTCATTTTAAAAATTATATAGATATTGTTTAAATTAACATCCAAGCTTTTTAGATAATAATTTAAGATTGATTTAAAAAAAGTGAGAAAGGGACATTTTAAAAAAGGCCTAATGAACACAGATCACAAAATTTCCTGTAGACCAACTTTCAAATAATTGATTTTTTATGTCGTTATAAAAAGAAACAAATTATACTTTCACAGTGTCCGTTTTGTTGTTAATAAATTGATTTATCGACTCAACATTCAGACAAACTGAGTCGATGAAGCTGATTCAGAATTCATTCTGACTTTATTGAGTGGCTCACATAAAAAGCCATTCTCAGAAAGAGGAAGAAAAATATCACTGTAAAATTAAAATCACTTTACAACATGCTTGCTTAAATTAAACGTATGGGTAAATGATTTCAAAACAATACAAATAAATTCAAAGTGCGCCTAATGATAGACCCCTAAATACAAGAACTCGTGGTTAAATATAATTCCCCACAATACATTTCATAGCCATGTGAAAAAAAATCCAAGTACATTTCTGTATATATTTGAAATATTTACTAGAGTTCATTTACAGCTAGAAAGACCTATACAAAAATCGTCTCTTGGACAAATACATTGCGCACCTTTACATTGAGCAGTAATTATTCTAACCTACCATTTTTTTATGTACAACACATTTTGCAGTAAAGTGGAAGTTAACCTGGACTGGTCTACTTACAAACTTGGTGCACAAAGCTGTGGAGTGGGAAACAAATATGAGATTTGGACCTACAACTGCTTCTCATTTATAGAATAATATAATGAAAACAAAATCCATATTTCAGCACATTAATCAATAATCTACAGGTATTTGTTCTTATTGAGTTCTTCATCTCCAGAGAATGAAAAAAAGTTTTTCTTTTGATAATAAAGTGCCAGGGTTTGGTTTGAGAATAATGTTTGCAGACCCAGATATTTTACACGGTAATATTATTTAGTCTCTTTTTGGGTGGAAAACTAAGAAATTAAACTTCAGCGCTGGTAAGAATTGGTTTGGAGATGTTTTGGGTCTACTTTGCGTCACAGAACAAAAACTTCTTCTTTTTACTCTGACGTTGTACTGATGTAGATTATTATGGCACAGTTATTTAATTATAGTTAGTCTTAAACATTTAGAAAAAGTCCACAGAAAGAATTTAGCCTGTTTTCTTGCTGAGTGACAAAAAAAACTGTAGATGAATTATTATAAGTCAAAGTAAGTCCATTCAGGCGTTGTGTGTGATAATTTCATCACAAGTGTACAGTTATCATACTTATTTATTTTATTCAAACTTCAGAGTGTAAAGTTTTAGAGGCCGTTTAGACCCACTCCCTGGGTGGATTCAGGTTGGTGCAACAGGTCAGGAGAATGGCACGGAGGGCTTCCCGGTGCGCTGTGCTCGCTGTCGGTATCACTCCCTCTCTTACCTCCGCTACCTCCAGATCCAGAACCAGCGGATCCTCCTGCGCTGTGAGTCTTTACGTGTTTACTCAGATGATCGCTCCGCATAAATCTTTTGTTGCACACCGGACACGCGAAACGTTTCTCTCCGGTGTGTGTGCGTAAATGTCGTTGGAGCTCATCAGAACGCGTGAATCTCTTCCCGCAAAAAAGCCAGTTGCACACAAACGGTCTCTCGCCGGTGTGCCACCTTAAATGCGCCTTTAGGTGCGAAGTTTTACCGTACACTTTCCCACAGCCCGGAATGTGGCAGCTGTGGAGACCTTTTCTCCGGAGGCTGGCCCCTGCAGGTCCCAGTCTTTCAGCCTCCTGACAGTTTGGACAGTCGCACGTGGCTCTGCCAGAGTACCGCCGGGCAGATGACCTCGGAGACCCTGCTAAAGACGCAGGTGGACCCCCAGAGAGCATTGTACTCCCTGCCCCGGTAAGAGGAGAGGGACTTGTGTCCGGATAAGAAGATAACACCGGCTTGAAACCGTCCATCAGATGTTGGCCACTGGTCAACAGGTGTGGAGAAGGACTTGTACTGAAAGCAGAATGACTTAAAGTGGAGTAATCAGAGTTATATCCACCTAATGGAGAGTGTAAGGAGCTCTGAAGTCCACCGGAGTGTAAAGACGTCTGGAGCGCTGCTCCGTTGGGGTTTTGAACATCTATCCATCCTGCTCCCACATCCCACCATGCAGAGGCTCCTGTGGAACCAACATCTCCTGCGGGGATACCGGGGTGGGAGGATTTGAACCAGGATTCGTAAGGATGTGCAACACTCATTCTGGGATAGATTCCCTGCAAACTGTCCACTGATGTGTGCACCTTGGAGATGAAAACCGGCTGATGGTTGGACTCTTGGGAGTTGCTGGAAACGGACGCTTGGAAAACAGAGTAATCGTTTCCAAAGTGAGAACCAGATGAGGCTCCAGAGGTGAGGGAGAATGCACTGGATCCAGTGGAGTTGTTGGTGCCGAATGAGTCCGAGATGCCAGATCCATTACGGGACACCCCGAACCCGGACAGACCAGATCCGAGACTGCAGCTGCTCGCGGTGGCTCTTTTCCACGGGTGAAAACCTTTTCCAAAAGAGGGGGAATTATCCGAAAGTGTGGATGATGTAGGGCTGGGACTCCCTATTTTATTACATGTGGCAGCTAACATGGCTAAAGGAGTCGATCCTAATCTCGGCTCCTCCTGGAAGGAAAAAAAAATCTGTTAATATGTGATCAGGTTTTCAAGTTGAACTAAATAGATTAAAATTTTAAAGCTAAATAGAGGATTTAGTATTGACTGATAACATTACAGCTTTACTGTTAAACTTTCAGAGAAAACAATCCAAACCACTTCATACCTGGACAAACAGACTGAGAGTGGAACGGAACAACCGGCGTTTAGAAATAAATCCCAGACTGATCTCCAGGAGAAACAAGCATTTTCATATAAATCACCTGCACCAACTTCTAAGCAGTCTACACACTCTCAACTTTCTCCCACGAACTGTCTTCCTGAAAATATAAGCAACTCACTGGCTCTGCTCCTACTTTGAGACGGCTGTAAGTTTAATCCCCACCACAGGACAATGACAAGAACTAATTAAACCAGTAAGAAAGTCTTTTGGACTCACCCCTAGAAGTGAAGTTGCCATCACACAAAAACACTGCCCTCCTCAGAGGATCTTTTTATATTTATGAATCAGAGCAGTGTTTTTTTTAGAGGTGTGCAATACAATGATGTGTTCCGCCCATTCTTCCACAATTGTAGGCCCCTCTCCGGCTTTGAAGTGCCTCTGTGACACGGGCGACCAATCAGCAGCCCCGTCCCACCACACCGCCACACACCACCGTGAGGTCATCTCCACCCCCCTCCACCCGAGCCGCCCCATCTATAATAAAAGACAGCGGAAGGAAGGTAAAGTTAAATGAGAGTGAATTAGGAAGGAGGAATTAGGGGGGCACTTATTGAAATTTTACACAACATCACATTTCATAAATTTTAAGAGGGAGGAATGATTGGTGATATGAGACAACCTGTTGGTGGATTTGAAGAGGAATTAGAAAAGAAAGTTTTTTTTCTTCCTTTTTATAATGCACTCTTTATTTGAAGGAGTTGATAAAATGTTAAAATATAACTTAATTAAAAAATCAAGAGTGTTTTAAACTTTTATTTCCTTCGGATGTGTCTTTTTCTTCTTGCACCGTCTCACATCCCTTTTTTTCTTTTAGATATTAAAAAGTTTAACTTTTCTTTTTTTAAGTTAATATACACAAACTATTACACGAGACATAAAGGCTTCATTGTTCTGGCTGTAGAACTATATTAGAAAGTCCCAAACTTTCATATTACTGTAATTGTGTTCAATTATCTTGACAGTTTTGATTAAAACTATGGTACACAGCACGCATTCCAGAGAGGGAGATTATTCATTTCATTAGGTTCTATTGGTCTAAAACAGCAGATGAAGAAGATGAGAGGTCGATGGAGTTGACTTTAGAAGATTTACTGCCTTGACATTACCAAATTTAAAAAATGTAGATTTTTTAAGGGCAATATACATAATGTTGGTGATGTGAAAAGGGAAATTATTTAAGTGGAGTAAGTGATTGCATTCTTGGTCTGAAAATGAAATGATCACGTAGTTGTATGAAATTGGTTCATCCCTTTGTCCACTGACATTTAGTTAAAAAAAAGAAAGAAAGTATATGCATGAAGCTCATGTTACATAATAAGAACTTGTGTGTAAAAAGTGGATGAACCCTGGAATACTGTTGGAGCTATTAGCATGCAGTGTGCACTGGAGGCATAAATTTCATTTGAATTTCAAATTTAATAACGCAGGAGGTTTTTAATCATCCCCAGTTTTATTTGTTTGATATTAACATGCTTATTGACCGGGTCTGTTGACCAGCTTGGTCATTACAGGACAGGGAAAAGTTAATTAAAACGACCAGGGATTATTCATCACATCATCAGCTTAACCCATGTCGCTTTCTTTATTACACTGCGTGATAGATGGACAAGCTGATTCATTCTTGTGTTTCTAGGATTGGACAGGCGCTTTTAGGATTGACGCTGCTTTAAACTGGAGTGGAATAAAGAATCAAGATTAAATATTTTTTTTTTTCTGTGTGAGTGTGAAATTATGCACAAATTTTGTAAAAATACATTTTCGATTTTCTACATATTTTTAAATGTTTAATTTTGTAATACATGCTATTTATTATTTTTCTGCAAATCTACAATTAATTTGATTAATTTATTTATACATAATTATCTCAGGTTTAATTTTGATGACGTTCTCAAACTAAAACAAGGCGACTTGTTAACAAGCATCGCAATAAACAGGCTTACATATTCATCATAATCATCAAATTATATGTGGAAAAAAAATACACAGCCTTCTGGCAGGAGGGTATAATAAATTAACAGTCGTTTAGTTTTTTATTATACTGTTTCTTTTATATTTTATTCCTGTCAAATGATCATGCGGGCTTTATAAGAAAAAAAAATCAAGCTGTGAATTAAGTGTGACAGCGCCGGAGGGGAATAAAAAGAGTAGAAAAGTAACGGTTAGAACCAAAACCAACATACCGCACTGCATTGATTAACCCTCAGTGAAGTAAAACACATAATCTCCTGTGCAGCATGCCAGATAAATATTACTCTGGTAATTTAATTAGGAATAACTTGGAGAAAATACATCTGATCCCTGTCTCTCCTCCTCATGCGTTCGAACCAAATTAGAAAGGAATTCATGTTAATTATTTTTAGTCTTCTGAAACGCTAGTTGTGTTTGTTTAAAACTGTAAAATGACTGAATGTGAATGGTGTAAATGTGTTCTCTCTGATTTGTACTTTTAAGAATTGTTTTAAGAGGACAGGATTGTTAGGAGCATCGTGCGCAATGGCGCTTTTACGCATTTGTAGTTGCAGCAACAGGGGACATGTTGGCTTCTGCTGACAAATTACTGAGTGATCATACCAGCAAGAATGAAGTCAGAGGTCACAGTGGGATGACTCCACGATAGGAAGCAGAGCTGCTAAGGCCAAATAGCAAAACGAGACATTTTAACCTATGCGCACTGCAAAATTAATTTTACTTTCGGTGCAACTAAAAAAAAAAAAAAAAAAAGAGAGAGCGTGAGTTTTCCTGCCTGTTGTGTTGCAACAAGAGTTGTTAGGTCGGCCCTGGCTTCTATAGTGTGCACAGGTTGCTGCAATCGCGCACGGCTGTAACTGTAAGCCGCATTGAACAGATGTCCCCATTGAAGGCTTTCTTTTCCTACACACATGGGCTATATTACCATCATGAAATCAAACTCAAAACCTGTTCCTTTCGCCACTATAATGACCGAGTTATTCTGGGCCGTTGAGCACGAACAAAGTGTGTTCAATATTGCGTGCTTCAGGATCACTCTGCTTGGAGAACGGAGAGAAAGCAGTCACACCACAGATGCCAAACTATACCTTGTCCCTAAATTTTCTTTTCTTTTTTTTTCCCTTCTTTCCTTTTTTACTTTAAATGGGTAGATTTAAAAAGATCCCGAGTAATATGATGTCCTTTCTGTATGGAATATTTGTGATGGGAAATACAAGGTAATCAGTTGTGGTCCACAAGTGATTGAATAGACCTGTAGCTAGAAACTATTGTCCCACAAGAATTTGGGATTATAGAGGGCCTTGTTAATGTACAGATTTAATTTAAAGATTTACATATATCTATCCGTATGCACACATCTATCTGTTTAACAATAGCTTTTCTTCATCTTACGAATAATTTATTTATTTATTTTTCATTTTACTGTGTGAAGCATGTTAAAATGACTGTGTTGTAATATTTTGGCTATTTAAATTGAATTGAATAGATGGATGGATGGTGTAAGTGGCAAAGGGTGCAGGGTCTGATGGTTGTTGTTTTCTCTATTCACCAGGAGGTTGGAAAGAGCAGATGTCTGTCTGCTCAGTGGCTGCCAAGTGGGTCCGGAGGAGCAGGGCAGCCACAGATACAAGGGCCCAAATGGTGTGACAAAAGATGTGCAGGAAGCCCCTCTCCGCCTGGGTGAGCCACAGAGAGGGTCTCCCCTCACTGCCAGCCTGCAGGGGCACTCGCAACACGAGCCAGAGTGGTGGAAGCAAAGCCATGTGTTACAGGCTGAGGTGTGTGTGTCAACACAACACACACAGTGGCTTTGGGGGAATGTGCACTCATTCTAGTTGTTTAAACTTATTTTTGCTTAATTTATGAACAGGAGAGTATGAAACACCAAATACACGCTGGTCTGTCTCTGTCTTTTAATTCACAAGTAACAGACAAATAACCACACTCTTGTCAACAAAATCCAGCTTGTCTGTTTGTTCATTCACCTCTTTGTTTTCCCCCTACTTCATTGGTTTTCCTTGACTTTTTTTAAAAAATCCCTGAAAGTGTTCTGTACCCAGGTGGACAGGATGGCCCAAACTGAAGGGGTGCACTGATCCATAAACAATGATATAAATGTCTGGCAAATAAAATGGCTAGTTAACGATCTTTTGACTGCTCTAACCGCTGAGCCTTTGTCGGGTATCGATCAGCCAGCTGTTCCTAGCTTTGTGTGGCAGAACCAAAGTCTCTGGTTCATCTCTGGATAAATAGCTACAGGAGAAAATCAAAACTTCTTCCTACTTATCAAGTTTTTTTTTCAATAGCTTAGATGTGGGAGCTTTAAGTTGCCATTCTGCTCATTTAATAAATTCTGGAAATAGATTTTTTGATGCTGCTTGGATAAGATCTTGTCATAATGTATCACCCAGAGTAATAATAGTGAGTTAAAACATATTAAGATCATAAGAGTTTTAGTAGATATGTAGTTATTAATAATTTTTCTCAACGCATCTCAATTAAATCAGAGATGGCAGTAGCTGAGAAGAAGTTCTCTAGAAAAGTTTTTTTTAAAGCAAAAAGTTATGGTGACCCCCAGAAGGGCTCATTGCCACCATTTGGTGTTTTTTTTTTTTTTTTATTCTGATCGATGATCCCCTTCTACTAATCTCACAACTTCACCAATTTGTTCTGAGTTTTTAAAGATAACTTATTTTATGGTTATAATTTCTTTTCCCACTGAATCTGCGGACTAAGGAGTCTTACTGACTTCACTGCTCCCGACATTTCACTTTGTCAGTGTGAGCAGCAGTCTGAGGAACACGCAGGCAGTCATACAAAGTGAAGTACCTAGGATTAGCCCTGGCTCTTCAAGTTTCAGTAATTATCCTCCTGGAGGCATTCTTGTTGTGTTGGATAATAATGGAAGTGCGGGTGTACGCCTGTCACCACTCAAGTGTGGGTGGAGGGAGCCAGCGAGCATAGCAAGGCAGAGAAATGTTTGCTTTTCTCTTATGTCATCAAGAGTAAGGGCAGATTGTTTTGTTCACTGTTTGCAGATGAAGCTGAAAAACAACACAGACTTTCTTGTGTTTGACATTTAGACTCTTTTCAGATGTGTGTGTGTGATAACGAAGCACGTTCTCCCAAAGTGATTATGTGTGTGTTGTCTAAGTCTTGTAAGACAATGTCTCATGATAATATACAATATGATATACAAATCTGTAAAAACACAGACACATCAGAGTTCAAAGTACTGATCATGAAATGTGCACTGATTTTTGGGGTGATAGTAAAAAAACCCAAACAGATTTAGTCTTCTTTGACCCCTTTCTTGTTGAGTATTTGACAGAAGCAATGCTTTATTATTTGTTTTTGGTTCATTTGGTCTGGTTGACTCATCTCATCCATCAATTTCTTTAAAAAGTTTCTACTGAAGAGCTTATTGAAATGATGAGAAGATCCCTCTATCCTGCAGAGAAAACACAATGCTTTAATTAAGAGTCCATCCGATTTCCCTGAGGGGAAATTGTCTTCTTCCATTAAGTTAGTTTATCATATAATAAAGAGGTTGCCTTGTCCTTCCCAACCCAGACAATTGGTTTTAATCAGCCAGCAGGCCTTTCATGGTTGGTAATTTATGCTAAATTGACAAGGGTGGAGGATATCACAGAAAATCATTATGACAGGGCCCAGGTCACTGCCTGTCACCGTCCTGTTTTATCTCGTCCACTGAGCTCCCGGCCAACAACAAACTTCACCAAAGGTAGTTAAATGTGATGGAAATATTATTGACCGCACACATCTTCATGATTATACTGAAGTTCGTCAGAAAGTTGATCAAAGTTTTTTGAAAGCTCAAAGACAAAGAGGCCAAAGCTTAATCCCAAGTAATGAGTGTGTTTATGTGTGTGTGTTTTTAATTTTTCCCAAGGTAAATAAAGATTTTAATCTTGACTAAAATGTGTTTTGAAACATTGAAAGCTTACCCAAACAAAGAAATCCCTATTGTTTTCTACACTCTAGTGATCACACACAGTTCACAGAAAGGTTTGTTTTTACTTTTGATTTTAAGTGCAGACTGTGAGTGAAATTACAAATTGTGATTTGAAGTAAAGGGGGGTTGGTGGAGTGGCACTGGTGTGAAGAAGGGGAGATGCAGGATGAGCAAGAAGCTTGGACCCACTTCTCGCCTTGCAATTTAATCACTGTATACCCAGGGAAGTATTGACAGTTGTCCTGTGGAAGCTATTAAAGTTGCTGTCCAAGGTTAAATGAAATTGCAGTTTATCAGGGCAGCATTGAGAAAATAAGGGAATCTGTTCATGGCTGCTGATTAATGTGGAGCGTGATCAACACAAGGGGTTCATTAAGCTATACATCACCAGGGTAATTTAACATGTCATTGTGCCTGCTGTTGCTCCCCTTCACACATTTTGTGCTTGGAGCATGTTTGGTGGTTATATTTGAACGACAGTATCAAGTCAATCTGCCCTGACCTCCCATCTTTGGTTTTGCATGATCAAACTTCACAATGTCATGTTTTATCACTGCTTATCTTCTGAGACTGAAAACAAATAAATCTCCTTGCATGAATCATGTGCCCAAGGCTCAACTAACAAAGTCTCAACATATGCACAAAAAAATAGTTTTTTTTCTTTTAGTTTTTCTTGATTGTCCCACCTAACCCTTTCTTTTCAGTGTACATCTCTTCACATTTCCGCCAGCATCGCTTCTCGTTGCTCAGCAGCTGATGAGCATACATAGAGGTATGCTAATCAGGTCCAGGACCTAAAGCAATTTTTTTTGTCTGCTGTTTTGTTTACTGCTGGGTAATTGATGATGCTTGAGGGACAAGCGTGAGTCGGACATGAATCACAGCCGACATGGTTCCTGATAAGGAGCTGAAAGTCGCCTGTAATTAAGCCGGGCACTAGAGACCAATTGTTTGCAGAATGATTTGGTCGTGGCTAATTGACACTAATTGTTTAATCAGATTTTCTTCCCCTTCATAGTGCAAGCAAATGTGCTCAGCACTTCATCCTGCAATGAAGAGTGAGAAGCCTTTGCCCTTGATATTCAATTACTGGAGGGTTTGGTGATGAAAAAAAAAATCCGTTTGCGCTATGGCGTACTAAAGGGTAGTTGTATTTATCTATGAAACCGAATATTATGAAGAAAATCACAACTTTATCACTGTTGTGTTTGAAGTGCATAAACATGATACAAACTGTTATCATGACAGCAACGACTGTTGGTTTATGGAGGCTGACAGTTAAAAGCGGTTGATTTATATTTTAAATATAACAAAAGCGGACCGTTTGTAACTGTTGGTAAATTTGAATTGTCAGTGGTAAAATGTAAAACTAGGAGTGTGGTTGAATATTATGAAGAAGCTGTCTTGGAATTAAATTAATGTTTCAACTCTACCCTGAGTGTGGTCTCCCTGCGAAACCAAACCTGCAAAGAAATCTATTTGTTTCACTCGGCCACCGGTAACACAAACCAACTGCAATTATGATCATATTTGTGACAAAATCCTTGTATTTTTTTAGTTTTGATTTACTGTATGGTCTTGTTTGAAATCAAGGAACATTATATTAATTGTAACGCAGAAGAACACTTACCCATTTAAATAAGGAACCTTGAAAGTTGTTACTCAACTCTAAACCAGTGGAAGGACATTTTTCTCAATTCATCTAGCATTCACAATCCTTTACATCGAGCTGTTCTTTCTTCATCCCAAAAATAATAACAATTCACGTATTTTTTTTTTTTTTAGACCTGTTCTTTGAAGATTTCCTCTTGGGATGACCTAGACCTAGTTAAAAGGAAAAGCAAGTACAGGTGGAACAATTTTTTGCCATCTTTCATCATCAGTTCTCATTTCAGCAAAGATGTATTATAAGTTTTGGCTGCAGCACATGTGGAGCTGCTTCGGTGAAATTAAATGATGAAGCGAAGCAGATAATTAGAGAGAAGTCTTTCTCTATCTGATTAAACCCAGCAAAGTCTGAGTAACGAGCTGGTTATGGGAGGAGCTGAACACATGAACATGAGATCTAACATCATTACATTAAAAGGCAATTAGACTTGTAGCTTTTTTAATTAACACAAACTATGATGGGAAATTAATGGTTATTACTCCTGGGCTAGTAGAGGGTAACGGTGGATATCAGCATGAGCATTGTAGTACAGAGAGCACATTGAGAAGCTCAGATTGGCCTGAAATGTTCACACCCAAGATGATCATATTTACAAGGTTAAAGATGACCACAGAGTTTTAATCGCTTACAAGTATTTCTTATTGTAAATATTATCAATATTTAGCATTTTTTTTACTTACCAGTTCATCAAAAAGGAATGTGTTTTTAGTGCATGTGAATCAATATTTGCATTTGAATAAATGCAAATACCTGCATATTTTCTGTATAAATAAAGTATAAATGAATAAAGCATATTCAATTAAAAAAAGTGGCAGGATTTATGTCTATAAACTAACAATGAGTTAATTTCACATTTTTAAAGTTTGCCTTTTATTTTTTTCACCCCTGCCCTCCCCAAAAAAATAGTGAAAGAAAATAGATACACTTTTAAAACAAAATCTATCAAGTGTTTAAAAATGAGTCATAGTTGCCAAGTTGTAAAATGTTTATCTAATTTATTAAAGCCAACATACAAATATAATTTGAAGATACAAAATGTCATTTAGTTATGTATAAAAGTTTGCTTTTTTAAAAAAAGTTTTACTGATGTTTCTGAAGTTTTGTAAATTCAGACAAAAGTTGTCTGAACTTTTGTAATGCTCAGACAACATAACCCTTTCAACAGTCTCTTTAACTTTAAAAAAAGCTTTCGGGAACTGTAGGCATCTCTTCTGATGTGTTGGGCTGCGGGATTAAGAACCAAACAATAAGGCCAAAGAACCCCTTGCTGCTCTTTAGCTGAATGTTGCAGATTCCTGAAACGAACCAGAGATAGATGTTATTGAATCAGTCAAAAAAAAAAAAACAAGATTAATTTAAAATCCCCATCAAAGTCTTTTTTTTTTTTAAAGTAAGTAACTAAGAATAATTATGTATGATCAAGATTCCAAAGCATTTGTTAATGGCTTTAATAAACATTTACTAAATTGGTAAGAAAAAATGTGATGTTGGATTAAACTAAAAGAGACTGAGGATAATTAATGAAAAGTCCCATATAACGCTACAATAACTGTGGTGGAGGTCTGTGTGATCCATAAGGAAAGGCATTAGATTAAAATGATTTTACAAATAAAATAATTAACTCCCTGAAGTGAAGCGATAAACAATTAAATGAGCAATAACGTCATTTGGCTACATGACAGTCATCACTAAAGCCAAAAATTCTGAACATCTCTCAGCTCTGAACAAAAGTGTGTTCTGAAATTCCAAAGATTGTCTTTTTAACAGATAAAAAATTACTGTTAGAAAAATGTTTTGTGTAATTTTTTAAAACAAAAAAATAAACACTTTACAACAAAATGGCCATTTTGAAAAAAGATGATCTTAATTTTTTTCACATTTTAGACGCTAGATGCACACGTCTTAGCATAATTTTACATTTTGCTCTGGAGGGCTTTATTTTTGCAAAGAAAATTTTACTCATCTCCTATTTATCTTCTTTTTACTTAATATTTTGTCAAAGAAAACTGCAAGTGCTAATCTGGACTTTGATGATTATTGTTCTTTGCACTTTGCTTACAGTTTGGTACACAATGATAGTCAGAAAATAAAGTTCCAAAGTTTTACAGGCAATCCAATCTTGAAAGATGACAAGATTTTAACATTTATTGCCATTGTTTCAAAGTTTTATGTTAAAACATAAACCAAAGTGTTGCAGAAGACATCATTTCAATGTCAAATTCAGTGCTGCGCAAAGTTTGCATCAATGCTGATCATTTGCACTGTTGGTTGCATATAAAATATGATCACGGGTGGAAACACAGTTGACAATTCTAACAGTATTGTTTTAGGATTGCACATTAGTCACATTCCAATTAGCATTTATCTTGTCTGTGTCGCTTTTCAATAAAGTTTTCTGATTTATTGAGGAAGGCTGCCTTTACTTTGTGCTAATAATTGGATGCTATTGAAAGGATGGGTTTCATTGATTTTGTGGATGACTGGGAGCATTACTGGCCAAGACCATAGATTGTCAGCAAAGTCTGTGTTGAGATGAGATCGATGCCGGTGAATCTTCCCCTCTGGTTTTTATTTACTTCTGTCTCCATTGATTGAAACATGCAATAGTTCAGAGGCTATTATCACACTGACGCTAAGTTTCTCTGTCTCCATGTTGAAGTAGCTCCCTCTGTTCCTCTGCAATATCTCACTCCAGCAAGTGTTCCCATCTTTCCCTTTCTAACTAATGAGTTAAGAGTATTGCTATGACCTGTAAACATCAATCATGGAGAAAGAGCAAGACAGTGACTAACTGCACCTGTGAGAGGCGAATGAAATGAAAGTGTACAATAAAAAAAAACATCCAGACTAAAACTTGGGAGAGAAACTGCTATGGCTGGGTGTAATTAAATAATCATCAACTGATTGTTAGGTTGATTTATGAAAGTTTATCTTAACTTAGACATTAAAAAAAGCTGGTGTAGAAAAGAATTTTTGAATGTGTTTTTTCATAATCTGAAACCAAAGAAAAGTTTGACTTATTCTTTGTCAATTCAGTGTGCTGCTTCTTTTTCAATTCAGTGCTTAGTTTGAAAAAATCCATACATTTCAATTGAAATGCTAAAAGACCAACTTTTAAATGAAAAAGTGGCACAATTTGTGGTGGCTGCCTCTCTGGATTGTCTCCACAATACAACACAAAGATAGTCCTGCTCAAGTGGGCCACCCTGGGTTTACATATCTTATTCTCTGACAAGACAGCAGAAAGGTCAGTATCCTATCCAACTGGGGCTCCCATGATTGAATGTAATCAGTGTGTACTTGTTATTCTGAGTGCCAAGGCTTTCTTTTATTTGCTGGCCCAGAAGTTAATTTCCCTGGTGACCTTTTGTGTAATAAAACAGTATTATCTGTTTCTGGAGCCACAACACGGAAGCAAATTAGCTTCCTCAGCAGGGTTTTGTTACTGAGAAGATCAGTTATAAGTTTATTTAGTTTAATTAGATTAAGGGGGCAGTGAAGGCATGTGTCTGTTTGAGTATCATCTCATGTCTCCTTGCATTATCTGATTGTCCTGGCCGCTGAATTGGACAATGCTATTGTTTATTCCTTGCAGCCAATGAAAACACTTTGTGTAGACCAGATGACTACCTCGTTTGAATTTTCGCTGAAAAAAAAATCTTCCTTTGATTTGTGGCTGCAACAATGACATGAATGATATTGTCAAATATATAAATATATATATGTATAAACTAATCAAGGAGTTGATTTCATACAGTTTTTATAAACACATTTCACCCGATGTCACTAAATTCTCTAATCCCTCACTTTACTTTTTGTGGGAGGAACACTTGGTTCAATCTGAATTGTTTTTTCCAAAGTGCTCAGATAAGAAGCCTCTTTAAAGGTCTGCCAGGTGTTTTAGTCTTATTTTTAAAAACTTTTTTTTCACTCTTTTTATGTTTAACAGGAAAAAAACCCAAAGTGTAATTAAATAGAGGTTTTGGAGGAACTTCTTTCTTTTACATATTAATAAAACAATTCAAAACACATGACTTTTTAATTAGATTTATTTCAGAACAACGGAACAATGCTTACATTTCACAGATGTGTTTTGCTATTTTGAATATATTTTGTAGTTGTCTCAGACTAAAGGTGAATGTGAGAGGAGAGGCTGTGAGCTATGGAGGCGAGAGTGAATGCAATGCTTTACTGACCCGAGGAATCTCTTTTATTATGGCCTCTTTGTGCCTCTCCCTCCACTGCTCTGTCAGGCCTTTCAGACCCAGTGGCAGCCACCTACATTATATCCTGGATAGGCAGGACATTCATGCCTTTTTAACCCATTGTCCTTCCCCCTGGGGTGAGGGCCCAGAGCGGGATGTGAGAACCCCAGGCTTGGTATTGTGTCCCTCTGCACTCTTCACACACCCGGCGGGGGACTTCCTTTCTGGTGTCACCGAAACCTGTGTGGTGTAATCCGCAGCTCCCTGCTGTGCAGGATGGAAAGGTTATTAAAAGTACCTCTAATGTCTCGTTAATAAATCGCTTCCATTTTCCGCTTCATTTCTAAGTAATCGTGTTGGGAGTGTGGATGGGAAGGAATGTGTACCAGTTCGGGTGTTTTCAGTATCAAAGCAGCATAAAAATTAGCATTTCTTTTTTGTCACCCGCACATATCGCAGACACACAAGCACAGATCCATTAGAGATGTGACCCTCGCATTAAAGATCGAGTATCTGAACCGCTGTGTGACAAGGTCAACCTACAAGGTGTTGATGCGGCTGTGATTGTCAGCAGAGACATTTTTAAACATACTGAGTGTAGCAAGAGGTTTGGGATTAATGGTGTCTTATACTGTGACCTGGTGACGCTGTGTTTAGGTCTCCTCTGGGGGTAGCTCAATAAAGCAGCAGAGGTCACTTCAGTTAGAGTGCTACTGTGTTAAGAGGTTAGAGAGCAGAGGTCCCCACAGCGTGGTATCACAAGCACTCTCCGTGATGCGTTAAAGATGCTGATGCCTCTCATTGCCACAGTGGGACCTGGAGGTAAGGTTAGAGCTGGCTGAGGACTGCAGGGGTAATCCCATTAACTGTGACTCCAATAGCCCTCTCTCCCAGCGTGTGCATTTGTGTTCCAGAGAGAGCACCAACGAGATAGTGTGTCTGTGTCCGTGTCCATGTGGGGAATTGACCCAAAAGACATTAGCCTCCTCTTCGAGGTCAAAGGACAGGCAAAATTAAAATACATGTGAACATTCATCAGAAATGATCGTCTCTCCTGTTCTCAGCAGGCGTTTAGCGTGAGTAATTACCTGTCAGTGGTTGACTATTTATGTTTCAAATTTTGTTGGCAAAAACCCTCCATCCCCTCAACTTTTACCAAACTCTTTATGATTTCTCTTTGACATCTTTCAGAATTTGAACTTTTATTAAAGTGAAAAGAAAATTGAACTTGTTGATAGCCACTCTAAAGTGCAAAATGTATTGCTTCCTATTTTGTGGCTATACCAAGAGAGTCTCTCAAAATACAGTTAAGTAGGAAAAAGGAATTTAAAATTTTTCTGTCTTTAACTCAATAAATGTTGTCAGTTTTATGTTGCAGAGCATATTTCAGTTATGAAATATAAAAATGCGTTTTGGTCAGTTGTAGTTTTATATCAATTACCACTTTTTTGTACTCCATATGTACAGCGATGTACAAGTTAGCTTTTTATTTTTATATTATTTTATAAACTATTATAAACTAATAGTTTATAATAAGTCACCATCCAGCTGATTTCAGTGGAATTGTGAAATGATGAGAACACTGGCGTGCACAGCACTGTGGGATTACCTAAAATTTTTCTCACCACTCAGTCAATGCAGGGTTGCATTAATTAAACTATGAGTGAGGTAGTTGTGAAAAAAAAAAAACTATCAAGGATTTTGAATTGCGAAAAAAAAATGTTGAGGGGTCAAATGTCAATAGCAGGAAGAGGAATAGGGTTTGGTATTACAATTATGAATTCATTGAGGGTGGGATGTTTGCAGGGAAAGCTTTTGGTGGGCGGGATGCAGTTGGCTAAAGGCATTCATGCAGGAACAGTATATTGTGTATGAGCTGCCCAAACACACATGATTAAGATGAAGTATAGAGCAGCCTCTAAAATTAGACGACAATGGTAACATGCATATTTACCTTTAAACATAGACATTTTCAGGTAATTTGCTTTATACTACAACTACGACATCAAAATCAGTTCAGAAATCTTATAATAAGCTGTTACAGTGCATTTGAGTTTATCAGTAAAAGATTTTGTCATGTAATGTGGTAAATTCGTAAAAGTATTTCAAAGCCTACATACGTGACAATAGACTAAATGAAACATGTATGTTTGTCACACTCAAAGGGCTTACATTTAATTATTCGGCTGTAACTAATTTAGTTAAGATAAATATTTCCAGTAAAAGGTATCCGGGACAATATGGAGAGTGAGCGTATTGATCAGACTTGAGTCTTGGCACATCTGTCAATGAGAGTAGATGAATCTAATTATGGTTCTTCTCTGTCTTCAGAGTTAACTACCAACAAGGGAGCACTTGGTCTCTACAGCTACAATAAGCTTACAGATACGACACAAGTTTTCAGAGCTTTAAGACAGTTGGCTTAGAGTCCCACCTCCTGCAAAAGCATATAAACATTCATTTTTGATGGGAAGAATAAAATAAGACACTTGATGAAATTAATTTTCTTTGGAGGCTTATTGCTCTAAATGAGGATCAAATATCACAGCAATGGTTTATTGATGACTATTTGTTTATTTTTTAAATGCTCATGCTTCCATTGATTTTTTTATTTGATTAATAATGTCAATTTTTATAATAAATTACAAATATTTATTGTAATTTGAGCTGACAGAAATAAATTTTCAGCTTAGATTAGTAGTGTACCATGAAAACTGATAAACAAAATCAGAAAGTCAGAAACGCATACTTTTTTAATACACTTTATTTTCCTTTTTGCACATCATAACATCACGTTACAGTTTTAAACACAATGTTCTGTTCTTTTTAAGAACATATAATAATTATAAAATATATATGTATATATACATATACATCAAGTATAATAATGACAACAATAAAAATAATGGTTATAATAATTCAAAATCAAAACAGATCAATCTTTGTTGATTAAAAAAAATCGTATTCATCCGTTTAAATATTTTCTCTGTACAAATATCAAATCATGAAACTCATACTTTATTATAAAAACATAAATACTTCAGACAAAACAATTTTATACAAAATACTTTCATGCACATTCACATGAACACGTACAAACATGAGCTGACACATGGTTGGTTGTGGCTTTGTTTGTTCTGTTTGTTTCTTCACTGAGTTGTGTGGCTGTTCAGGGACTCACCCTCTATCTCCAGAGCTTTTTGAGGGAAAGTCATTTTAGTTCGAAATCTTCTCTGGCAAGTGAAGCACTTCATCAATGGTGAAGACTCCTGGGTTATCAGAGATGTATCAGTTGGGTCTGATAAAGCCCCAGCTGCAGTCCCCACACAGCAACATCCCATCATAAATAAAAGCAGCAGAAAAGCGGCCTTTGTCACTGTTTATCTGGACTGCTTTTCTTCCTCGCCCTTGATTTCCTCTTCAGAAAATTGATGCACTCTTAAATTGAAGCAGCAAGCTTGACAAGTAATGGTGAGTGTGATAACTACTCAGATTTCATCAGCAGGGGATATTTTTTTTCTGTGTGCAATTGTTAGAACTTTCAACTAGATTACTAGATTACCTGTCATCTAGTGCATCAGACAAAAATGCAGCGATGACGGGATAGAACCTGGAGCGGATGAGGAATGTGTTACATGTGAAAGGGACAGCGGGGATGCAAATTCCCATTTACCTGATAGTGTGGCAAATGGAAACAGATCATTACCATCAGAGACACAGATGTTTCCCTCCGAGCTTAGAAAACTGGGCTTTATATTGTAAATTTGAATAATGTGTATGTTGGATTGAGAAATTTGTAGAGGCAAAGCTGAAATATTGCTGGTTTAACCATGTTAAAAGACGCTGAAATGTGCTAAATATAAAATAAAAAAAAGATTGCATACACAAAATTGTATGCACTCATATGTATTCTGCTTTCTATTTTTTACACAGAGAACTTCTTCCTTCTTTTGGAAGCAGGTTCATTAATTCCCTGTGGCAACCATGCCAAGACTCAAAAGAGTCAGATCTACATTTGCTCTCTTGCTCAATCAATGTTGTGGTAACCAGTCGAGCTGAAATCTTTGGCAGATATGTGACTGCAATTTTTCTCAGCTATTATAGCATTATAAACACTCGGCTAGAGTTACATAAAACATGCATATTTTTGACTGGAAAATTTTCAGACGAGAGAAACAGCTGTGCTGGCCTTACAATGCATTAAGTATTTCATCCCTTTTAGATGGTTAAATTGTGCATGAAATGTTGCTGGCGCGGGGTTCTCCCGTGCTGGACTGATTAAGCAACATCTGTTACATTGGGAGAAATCCGTGTCGTTTCTAATTAGCTGTCAGGCTGCAGCTACGTTGTGCCTGATGGCGCTGAGATCTGCTACAGGTTCCTCTCCTCGTCCTGTCACCTGCTTGTGGCCCTCCCCTAACCCCTCTTACTCTGGCTACCCTTTTTCTCCCCCTTCTCTCTCTTGCTTTGCCTCACATACACACCCATCAGCTGTAATTAGAGTGCAGAGTCCATACAAAAGAGTGAGCTGGGAGCCAGGCTCGAGCCCATCTGTGCAGCCTCATCATCAGGAAGCTAAAAAAAATCCACCAACACTGGGGGCCGCTCCAGAGCCGGACCCCCGCATGTTGAGCATCAAAGCACATAAACTTTTCCTCTCCTCCCTGTCTTGATCTTGCTCGTTCACTTTGCTCTTTCATTCATCACCAAAAGAAAATCTATTGGCAGCCAGTTAATTTATCTTGTTTTAATAAGGCTCAGATGCTGGTAAATATCAAATACACCACAGTGACAAACAGACAACACTGTGACCAGATATTGACAAAACACCACATTAGAGGGATGGAATGAGCTGAAATCCATATGGACAAATTAACAAACACAGAAAGTGCCAATGAGACAGCCACAACTGATGCTGTTTTGATACAGACGCTTTCACACTTCCTCCAAAACCACCTTTTTCTTCCAGTTTTGCTCTGAAACTTGAAAAGTTAACATAATTTTTAATGTATCTATTTAAAGTAAATGTTCAAAGACATCTGTCTGGATTGGAGTAACTAACTCTGGTGCTTTTACAGCAAATTCAATTAATGTACGCTGTCTCTGTTAAATAAACCATTACATATTTTCAAGTAACTTTTCTAGTGGGAGTGAGGCTTAAAACACTGGTCTTTCTGTGTCGAGTTCGCATGTTCTCCACATGTATGCGTAGATTTTCTCCGGTTTCAACCCACCCTCCAAAAACATATATGTTGGGTTGATTAGCCGCTACGAAATTGCCCTGTCGGACTCAGTGTGTGTGTGGCTCCGCAACAGACTGGCAACCTGTATAACCTGTGTACCCTGCCTCTCCCTTGTATTATGTTATGTTTTATGATCACTTGAAATCCGCCAGCATAGGCTGATTTCAAGTGATCATAAAACATAATACAAATTATGGTTCAAACAATTTTTGTTAAATTTTTTTATAATGAAACAGTGATTTGTAAAAGCGTCACCAGCCCCCATGCTTGCTTAAACATCCCGTTTTTATCAGAATGAAGAACATCTCAAATTTTGACATCTCAAACAACTCAAAATTCCCTTCTGGAAATAAAGTATTTTCTATTCAATTTAATCTACTGACTTCTTCAGAAATCTAGCTGTAGAGTAGAATAAGCAAATATTTAAACAATCGTTTTAGACATGTTGGATGCTCATCCCGGAGGAGAGATCTCTCTTTTGTGTGGATCCCCTTGAGGTTTCTTATTTTTTCCCACTGCTGGGGTTTTTAGGAGTATTTCCTCACCGTGAAAGAGAGTCTAAGGGCAGGAATGTGCTAGTATTTGTTAGTTAGCTTTTAGCTGTGTATTCGTGTTTATACATTCTCCCAATTTCTTGTTTTTGTTCTTTTAAATCTGCAATGTGAAGCACGTTGAGACAAAAATTTTGTGAATTTGGGCTAAACAAATAAAGTTGAATTGAATTTTAAAACTTTTTTTTTAAAAGAATCGTACATTAATATTTGTGGTTTACAAATGTGCACATGTCATCGTCCAGTACTTTGAAACAAAGAAAAAAGGAAGCTATTCACACTTCTCCACTTTGTCATCAAAGCACTAAAATACCATCTTGTAACATCCTCTCTCCATTCTTCAATCTCTCAGCCTTTCAGCTTTGTCAAGACAGCTAACACACACAACCGTCCCCTTTGGCTATTCCTGGCAAGTTCAACTCGTTAGCCTGTAAGACAAGGGGGAAGAGCTGGTGGGCAAAGCCAAAGTTCTGTTCGAGTGGTGCCTTAAGGCAGCAGACGAGACTCGGAAAAATTGCTGAGTGGTTTCAACATACCACAACTGAGAGATATCCCAGTCACACCACCTTAAAACTGGGTGGCTAATTTGAAATTGAGAAGAAGAACTTGTCATGTACAGTCAAGTATTATCAACTCATGTTCTTTCACGTGTCAAAGACATTAGATGTGCTCCTAAAACAGGTATTCAGAGACGCTACTCATCAGCAACGAGACAGTTCACTGACTGACTAATCCCCCCTGGATTATCTGCTGTCTGTCAGAAGCTTTATTTTCTGACTTGTTAAGTTTAAGCAAGTTAATTTATTTTAAGGAAGATGTACTTGTATTTTTTTATTATTACATAAGAAAAAAGTCCTTTTGGATTGACTAATTTATGATGTTGAAACAGAACTTAAGCCAAAAAGTTTACTACTGGTTCACTGAGTAAAGAGTGATAGTGATAAAAAGTGAGAAAAGCAGAATAAAAGTAGGAGGGGGTGAATCTGCAGCAAGCGAATTAAGTCAGAATGAAGAAAAAGCCCTCTGTGACCAAGAATGACAGGCCTGAGAGAATGTCACAGCAATTGTGGGGCCATCACTGGCAAGAGATGATGGTTGATTGCTTTGCGTTCCACGGTAAGTCCATCCTGGAGGACATTGCGCACCCTTGCTCATCTGTGGCCCAACCTTTGGCGCTGACATTTAAAGTGTTGATTTTGGAGCACTTATGCTAATTGTTGTAATTTTCCTGATGAAGCGCCATTCTGATACCTTGATGTAGCCAAGATAGTTTTACATTTTCTATGTGGTCCTCTTTGCCATTTGCACCGTTCAGTGTCAGTGCGGAGTGCTACTGAAAGCAGACAAAATTGCAAGCAAATTGCATCAGATTGCCAACATTGTGAAAAGGTAAATTGCTTGCAAATCTATTTAAACCACTGGCCTATTTTCATCAGCTATGGTACTTGGTATTCATGATTGCTTAATTGGTGACCTTTTCTATTGTGTAGTGCTTTATGGTGCGATGGAAAACGATCTTTACCAAACCAATTACCCTTTTTTCCCTCCACACTACTACATTAAAGCTGTGATTGCAGCAGATAGTCCTTTGTAAATGAACTTTCAGGTTTCACAGAATAAAGTGTCATCTGCTTGATATGATGTTGTTTAACTTGTTTTTTTCCGTGGTGTGTAGAAACCAGTTAAAGATGGACTGTTTTAGCCATGCAATGGTAACAAGCCCATTAAAACTGTCTATGTGACGGATTTGTTAACTACAGAAATGTTTGGCGACACTATCAATCATCTGAACGTAACCAATGTTATTCTTTAATATATGTATATTTTTGGCTGTATTTTGAGTGGCAGCAGAGCTGATGATGACTTTTAATATTTACATTTTGAGATGTGTACATTTCTCTTTTCTAATCAAACTAGACATCAACCACAAGCTTATATTTAGTTTTTTTTTGTGTCGCTAAAAAGCCCACGAATAACCACTTCCTCCTCCCCAGACAGTCTTAGTATTCCAGTGTTATTTGCTCTGAAGTGCTGTCACTTTGCTCACCTCTCCATTGCCAGAATGGCCAATAGAATTAACCCTGGATTAACCCACCAGGCCTTGGTGCAAGGTAATGGCTTTGGCTAATGACTGTGGCTGCCCAGTGCCAGGTACCATTGACTCTCTCTGGCACAATTTGCTCCATCTGAGGGGCAGAGTGACAATATGGCCATCTCTATACAGCTGGCGTCTGCCGCCACTGCCAGACAGGGTCAATGCTCCATCCACACCATAACACAGAAATAGTTAAATCATAAAACTGATGCATACGTAGAGCTGACGCGAAAAAAATATTTCCAATTGTGTTGTGCTTTAGCATTCTATTTTTGCATAGTCTCTTTTGCATGCAAATACTTTGACCCTCAGTTTTGTTGTGCCAAAGTTCATGCTGACGTAAGGTAGTGTAATTCAGGTAGAAAGGAAGAAACAACTTCAACACAACTTGAACACCCTCCTTACATCTCTCTAGTTTGTTTCACTTATCTTTGTTTACCTTATTTTATATTTTATTTTTTTTTTTTAACTTTTTTCTTTTGTTACATTTCTTCTCTTTCTCTTACACACACGAAGTTAGTATCTATCTTATCTCATTTATTTATAGTACTCTACAAATGTTGTACTGTATTGTTTACAAGGTGATATATTTGAGGTGTGTGCCATTGGATTTATTTTTTTTTGTTTGTTTGTTGGGTTTTTTGTTCCTTTTTTGTTTACTGTTGTAAAACCAAAAAAACTGATGTACATGTTTATTTCATCTGATATTGCTTTGTATTAGTTGGTACAATACAACCTCCCTTCCTTTAGATCAGCTTTATTTAACCACAGCCTGCTGTAACTAAAGTCGTGATTATTTGTGAGCTTGTATGTTGTAGGAGGGTCATCTAACCCCTCCTGCCATTTTAGCAGACTGAAGCTCTGAATGGGAATGTAGCAGTTGGGGAGGGGGTTGTAAATTTTCTCTGAGTCAGGGCAACGCTGATTGATCTCTGAGTGTAAAATCGATAAGGAGACACTGTCATTTTTGTAAAGGATGAGTTGGAAAGAGGAAATAAATTAGGAGTCCCTAGATAAGATGTGCACACAGACTGATGCTCGGTCTCATTAATTCAGCTCAGTCAGGTTTTTGGTAGATCGTGTCCACAACTTCAATCTCACAGGTACTCTTGCACGGCTGACTGTTCTTGCAGAAGAGAAGCCTTTATTATACTATGTATATTTCATCACATAGCTATGCAGAGAAAGTCAGACACTTGCCTTTGCTTACCCTCCATGTCTTGATTCCTGATTAATTTGTGTTGTTATTTGGAGAAGTACATCACGCCAGGGGTTGATTAAATCAAGAATTGAAAGCCATTGTCTTTCTTTCACGTTCCTTATCAGAACTAATGTACCTGTGGTGGTCATTTGTCTTGGGTTGTTATAACAAATAAAGACCGGTGCACTTTTCTCGTCTGCAATATATTGCAAGAAGATTAATTTAGTACTTCTCATCTCTTTGCTCCTCAGTTTACTGTCTGCACTGTCTCCTGTGATGGTTTTCATGCTTAGATATGCTGTTTTCACTTATTCATTCCTGTTTCACCTTGATCTTCTCATCTATTATATTACACTATTCCCGCGCACTGAGAGAATGAAGTCCTCATGTCTTATTGGATTGATGGTTACAGAAACCATTGCATAATATCAAGTTTCACCAAGCCATTTTTCATTGTGTATCCACCTATGTTTCATGTGATCAGCACTCATGATTTGATCTGTTTTCACATCTCCAGCTGGTGTCTTTGTTCATATCCTTGTGCTCTGTGTCATATAAGACATCCTTGTCTGAAATGGCGTATACATGAGCGGCATGCGTGCATCTGCACACTGGCCTTTTTATTAGTTGGTGTTTCGCATGTCAAGTGTCACTGAGGATCCACTTATCATACCTCTGTCTCCATTGCTCACAGGGACCATTAAGTACAAAGTACATATCAGGCTATCATGAGAAAGCTCTCATGAGCCAGCAGGCATAAAACATTTCCTTCGCCTTGCTCTAAATACTATAAAGGCCAGAGAGGCTTGGAGTGGATAGAAGTTTTGGAAGAAGCGTTGTATGATTTAAACTTGAAAGAATGAAGAATCCTACATTGTGTGTTGGGCAGGTCCTCCAATGCCTTGGTACTTGTTCTGACTTAAAGATTTCTCCTGATGTGACACAATGACACGTGAAAGAGAGAGAAAGAAAGACAGAAGGAAAGAGACAGGGACTAACAATTCTGGATTTATTTTCTGCGTATGAAACAAAGCAAATCAGAAACAAAAAAAAAAAGAGGACCAGAGACATACGTCTTGCACACCAAAAAGAGTGATTCTTTAAACCGTGCTGGTGAAAGGAAATAATTTGTATGTGAAATACTCATTTAATTCACATTCACTAAGCAGGTTATCAAATTAAATCAGGACTCTGTTAGGCCTGCCACTTGGGCTTTTAGGTTCGGCTTCATGTGTAAAATTGGCCAACAAGAGATTTGGGGGAGCGCTTGCACACTCCTGTCACGTCATCTCTTGGCTCGCCTCAGGAGGCCGATCCCAGGGTCAGTGCTTGAGGAAAGATGCCTCTATGGACTGCCACAGGGTGACAGGGACACAACACCATCTCCAGCTGGGTAACCTATTACAGCCTTAGTCTTTCTTAACCCCTCCTCACCTGCCCCAGCCATTCACAACATCATCAAGTCATCACATATTCATGAAGCTGGGGGCTGGTGGAGTGTGTGGTTTGTGGGGAACGGGTAGCTGGTGGGGGGGGTACCAGTGCAGTGACACTATGCCGTGGTTGGAGCAATGAAACAGTGGTTGGGAGAGTGCAGTTGGTGCCTGTCAGGGGGTGAATCTGCAGGTGGCTGTCACATTCGTAATTGCCTCATACTTCCCTCTGCAGCGTAAAATTGTTTTCATTATGTGTCATGCACACAGTGCCAGGCAAGGGCCCCTTGAGAGCATTCCCAAGAGCCAGAGGGAGGAGGCACTCCACTTAAACAGCCGCTTAGCTTCAAATAAGGAAGGAGAAAAGGAGCAGAGAGTGGAGGTGGAGGAGGAGGAGTACAAGAGAGAGGGAAGGGGTGTGGAAAAACAGAGGAAGCTCATCATTAACTGTGTTCGAACAACAGCAGACAAGTGTGAGCTCATGCACAAAAACCAGGCAGATCTTATCCTAAACATCTCAGTTACTATGGGGGAGTTCTGTGGCTTCAGCCATACTGTGAGCTCCTGGAGGGCTTCCGTGGTCAGAGGGGGGAGAAAAACAAGAAGCGGGAAAAGAAAAGGAGAAAAAGTTTCCACCTGACTGGAGTTCCCATGGTTTGCCATGCAGGAGGGTAAGCAGGTTTCAGCAATAAACTCAAGCATTGTCAGGCAATAATGCTCAGTCAGGTCCCTCCATTGGGATTCAAGGGTGTCTTTTTCTCCGCTCCCTGCGCTGCACTAATCACAGGCCTACTTTGTTTAATTGCCGCAAAAGGGAGAAAATGTGTTCAAAAGTCATCTTAATCCCTCCCCTTTACCCCCTACTCCTTCATAACAGCCCCCAGCTAAATTTGCTTCTCCATACTCTGTCCCTCTTGTCTTTTCCCTACCCCTTTTCCTTTTTTAATGAATTATGGGACTTTAAAAGAGACAACAAACAGCAGAACTGTGATAAATAAAGCATGGACCAAAGGAGGGGAGTTGTGGCAGACATAGGCCTGGGGTATTGGCTGGTTATCGAGGAAAATCCCCTGGATTTATGCACTCGCAACAAGTGCCACAAAGTCTTTAGACGGTGACCATGCACAGGGGGTGGCGGGATAGAAGGACCAGTTAGCTGCTGGTAGCCCAGTAGGCATGCAGCCTCAAAATAATCGTTGCTGTAAAAGCACGTCAAGGCTCCCTCATTTGACACAAATTTGCTTTTTCAATTTTTAAATCACAGTTTTGGAAACCTGAGGTGCCGTGCATTGTACTCGATGACTCCGGGGTCACAGGCACCAGGGGGGCAAGAGAGGGGATTTATCAATCAGGGCTCCTCGTCTTTCTAAAGCTGAATAAAAAGCGACCCATGAAGAGACAAACCAGACCCTATTTAACCAAAGGCTTTTCTTATTCATTAGATCCGGATTCTGGCTTCTCCCTTTACGTCCTTTAGTCGAGAATGAAGCATCTCAAGCATAGAAAACCACTCAGAGGAAGGACACAAAATTTCAAAATGATCCCCAAACCAAGGTTTAGGTAAAGTCACACTGTCTACCTACTCTGTTTTAGAAAGCTCCCTTTTATAAAGTTCAAATGAATATATTAAAAAAAAATCACACAGATATTAACAACTAAAAATACAACTCAAGAAATTTAATTGCAGAAATTTTGTGCATTTTTGGCACATTTTTAGGGTTACCTAACCCTAATCTCATATGAAGTTTATTCATTTGATAATCTAACCCTTCATTTCATGCCAAGTAGACTACACCAATCACATCAGTTATAAAGTATTAGAAAAAAAATCTAGTAAAAAAATAAATGAGAACACGTTGTCCACTTTAATCAACGTAAAGCAGGCATAATTCTTATTTTTTTTTCTCAATTGATTTGATCGATTTAAAAATAGTTGTAGTAGTTAAGGTTTTATTTGGAGTTTTTTGTGTTTAAGAAAGAAAAGCAGAAACCAATTTAGTCTTAAAATAATTTATTGTAGAGCTTGAAAATTTCCTATGATTACAAAAAAGAACTTTGCAAGTAACTTTAGTTTAATTGTAAAAGTAATTCTTTGTGACTTCTTTTGAATCCTCACCAGTCCCTTGAAAACATTATTAACCTCAAAGGAGGACAAACAATGCGAGTAACAAAGGACAACAATAAAATAAATGATTTTATATATTGTGCCCAGTAAAAATTCAGTGATAATTGAAACAATGCTATGAAACCCCTCTGGTCTAAGTGGATGAGGGTTTAGAAGAGAAAATCCACCCTAAGTAAACGACTTCCCGTGTGACCTGGGGCAAGTCACTTAACCTCTGTCTTCATGCCCGCTGCTCACGTTTAAACAAGAGGATCTGCTCTGTCCCCACACACTGCTGAAGTCCCCTCAGAACAAATCATTTTGCTCAGGGTGAAAAGCTCTCAACATCAGTAAACACAGTAAACAAATATGCCTTTTTCATAATGATTTTTGAAAAGCAGCTGCACTGACAAAAATACAGTAATTCCCTTAAAAAAATCAACTTTTAAACAACTATTAATGCTAAGCAACAGACATAACTTTATTGTGTTAAATAATTAAAAGAAATGATTTGTTTTCAGTTTGTTTGCATTACGGCCGTCCAGTAACTTGTTCCCAATTGTGTTTTATTTAGAACCTTTAAGTTTGAAATTTTTCCACAAATTAGCTTTTTTTTTTTTTTTTTTTACAATTTGAATGACTCATTTTAAGAAAAAAATCTCAAATTTATGAGTGAAATTCATTTTGAAATGTTTTGCTTTAAGTAAATTACTCTTGCACATACATTTCGAGCAAAATTTTGCCATCAACTCAAGCGGGAATCTCAATCTTTCCAAACAATGGCTGAGGTAAAATCTGGTATTCATGTTGATTTATTTTTGTTATTCTTTCCATGATTTGTTCCTTAACTTTGCTGAATCCACAGCAGACTGTTTCAAGCCAACAAGAGCCACTGGGCCCTGTGAATGTAGCATTATGGTCCAATCTTTTTCTCACTGCCTGAAAGACTGTTTAAAAGGTTTGGTTTATTATTGCCCTAGGAAGGCTAAAGGCTTCTGTCAGCATTTGGGAGAGGGAATCACTGCCTCTTTACTGGACAGCTGTTCCGGCCTTGCCCCACTTTTCATATGGATATGTATGTTAATGACAGGCAATGGACTGGAGATGAAGAGGCCCAAGCGCTAGGCCCTCTCTTCAGCGCACTTCTAAAGCCTCCACAAAAGGAGCAGTAAAAGAGGCTGCAATGGTGAAGCTCCCACTTTTGTGCCCTGAATTAGTTCTGCAAGCAATGAAAGTGATCTTTTCTGGACGACAGGAGAAGTCTGCCGATAGCTGGACCAACTCATTAGCACAAAAAGTCTGTTGGGACCTATAATTGACTGACGCAGATCTCCCGCCTGTCAAAACACAGCACAGACTGTGGGACAGAGCAGATGAGAAGAAGAAAAAAAAACCTACTCTCTTCAAAACTTACCTAACAGTTTTTATTCAAGTTTCCCACCTCCCTGTCTTTAGGTGCTGTATTTACTTCCTTCATGCAAATGTTGCATCCAACAGCTTGCTGACAGCCATGGAGCTCTGCTTCCTGTTGCTGTCAACACTGATTTTATCACAAGTGACTTTTCTCAGTGGGAAGACAAAAACAAATCTTACAAACTCGATTTTAAAGTATTTGATCCATCTGCTGCATCGCAGAAAGAAATAATTCAAAATAATTGTAAGCTGCTCTCTTCAGCTTGTCTTTTTGTTTCTTGAAGAATAAATAATAAAAAACTAGTAACTAAAATGCCTACCTGACAAAAATATTCCCTTGAATGCTGCAGGAATGATTTTTCCTTTTTTTTTTTTTATTCACAGGCCAGAGTAACAAACAGACCGAGCTCACCAGAAGCCCCTAATGGTTGAATCCTGGTTAAATTGAGTGGAAAATGCTGCTTTAATTTCCATGTTAATTGAAATGGACTAATTGTTAATATATTCTGTGAGCAAAAAATTGAAACGGAGTAATTTCCCTAAAACTAAGCACCTTCTGAAAATGGTTTTGGAAATGATCTGTTAAGATTGTTTGTGTGACCATGCATTAAAAAGAGATTCTTAAATAAATATATAAATGAATGAATAATTTATATCTCATGGAATAATTGTAACTTTCCTCCTCAATAGACATGGATATAATATTTTCTTTTTAAACTCAGAGCTGGGGACAATGTGAAGAAGTCCACTTGAAAACAATCACCATTATTTTTTGCCATTTTTAAGCAGTAGAATTTTGTCAAGCAGCTAAATAGGGTATTCTTCATGGTCTCCCTTCTTCACAAGCAACTATAGAAATTAGCCCTACGTTTCTCGGCTCTCACACATGGATACACATGCTTGCATGGACACAAGAAAAATTTCTTTTCTTCTGTCAGCATTCCTGGCCAACAATGGCTAGATTAGTGGACGTGAGGGCCCCCTCGGGGGCACGCATTGTGGCACAGAATACCCTCGGTAGGAACAGCTGGTAGGGGTTAATGGCTACTGAACCTCTCAGCCGGAGCCCTTTCTCTATTGTGTGTTCCGCTCATGGGAAGGAAGGAGGCCACTGACAGCTTCTGGGGTGTGAGGAACCCTAAGAACAGCACCCAGGTCACCCCAAATGGGGAGGAGGGCAGTAGATGGGGGTAGCATTGAGAGGGAGGGGGACTATGATACGCAGGGTGGTAGAATGGTGGCAACAGTGCAATCTCGTCAAAGCAGCAACCAAATGGTTTACCTCTACATAAATGGCCACACATTAGCATCTGTGAATGAATACACAACACAGAGCTGCAATCTGCGTGGTTGCAAGAAATAGACTGAGGGTGATATTGAGGAGGAGTGACTTACTTGTCATCATGTGCCTGGGTGTTCAAACAAAAGAAAAGCGCAAACTGTGTTCTGAAATTAATTATCACTCAGTTTCTGTGCTGCCCTAATGATGCAGTTGTCACATTTCTGTGATAACTGGATGTGATCCAGACCTGGAAACCCTCTGCTCGGTTTCCTCTGGAACGTTATTCATACATTAGTATTCAAAGCCGAGAACACAGAAGTAAGCAATCCTCAGACACTGCTCCATGGCTGTCTGTGTATTTCAGCTCCAGTCATTCCTCGGGATGTGTGTGTGTGGCCTGTGTTGGCTTGTCTTGTCAGCGTCAGCCTCGGCACCCAGAGGAGCCCCTCTGTCAGTGCCAGAGGGACCACATCCCTGATTTAATCCCTCAGTTAGTCACCCCCCGCTGGGCAGCGTGGAGAAGCCCTTCTCCCTGATTCATCCGAATCTCTCACACCAGCGGCCACACTGATTAGACGGCTGATTATGATAGTGTGCCGATGTAATGTTTAATCGAGTTTGACACCTGATTTGCCATGTTACAAATCCTGTCATGCAAATTGAGCCATTTGTGTTGTTTGATATGGAGAGATGGGCTATGAAATGAAAGGTTAGCCTTGAAACGCTGCACAGAAAACACGTGCCCTCTGCTCCTCCTGCTGTGATTACATACATAAGAACAAGGCCCCCCCACTCTCTTTTTGCTGGTGCAAGACTCTGAGCCAGAACACATTAAAATTGTATTGAGTTAGTATTTGTGCGGAAATCAGAAAAACTGCCTTTCACTCAGGAAACACAAGCAGGATAATTGACCTCTCTGAGAATTTTCTTTCAAATCACACAGGCTGTGACAACGAGTGCAAATAATTCAAAATTTAGCCTCTCAAGTTTGTAAAATAGAAGCAATAGCTGCAAAGAAATCTGTATATAGATTAAATCATTCTGTAGAAAGCGAGTCATCAACTTGCTCTTTGAACGTCTTACAATTTCACTGCTGTCAAAACAGAAAGCAGATGTGAACATTGGGCTGACTGGAAATTGTTGGGGGCTGGTTGACATACAGATGGAGTAAATAAAATGAGGTGCCTTATGACCAGCCATTTCTCTCTGACACCTGTTTTGAGAGTGACCACTCCCACTCTGAAGCAAAAAGGCAGCCAAAACAAAACCCCTCAAATATCTTATGTGGTCTCACTTATCAGTCCACTTACTGTAAACATTTCATTTCCTCATCCTGTCAGAAATGTCTTTGTTGCTGGTTGTTGTTCGGGCTCTAATCTGAAAGACAAAGTTGGCCAGATAGCTCCCCCGCTTGCTATTTGTCTTTGCTTCCTCCTCTCTCATCTCCAGTGACAGCCTCATCTTTAGAGGGCTTAAAGTTCATGTTCCAGTACTTCTTGGCATTTATTGCGAGTGCAGAGGTCTTTTAAAACATGCTCTTTTAAGTGGTTGTGTGTTTGTCTTCTTGTCAGTCTAACGTTGCAGTGCTGGTGTTATTCCCTGACCAACAACAGGTGACATTTTAAAATGTTTTTGAAGGCTTTTGAAAAAATACATTATCTGATAAGCATATTGTGCAAATCAAACATTTTTATACACTTACAGTTCTTTTGGGCAAGAAGCCAAAATGCATTTGTGAGTTATTGCAGCAGCAGAAGCCTTTTATGTGAGTCAGTTCACATCTCAATGGAAATCTACCTGTTTTTACAAGTCATCTCCCCTGAGAAACACCTGTACTGAGCAACAGCCTCATTGTTTTTCTGTTACCTACATCGTAAAGATTGAAAGGCCAGAGAGACAACACCAGGCAGGTTTGCTGAATCACTCATACTTCTGGCGCCACTCGACTGAGTGAAGAGTTCCTGTCAGAAACACTTCATCATGACTGATGTGGTTTTAGAAATCCTGCAACTACTTTTTTATTGGTCTGCGTTTTTTTTTTTTTTTCCCCTTTTTTACTGCGGGAAAGTCAGTTAAACTGATTAGTTGTGCTTTTAAGAAATATATAAAGAAATTCAAAATAAAATTGATTATTAATGTGTCAGAAAACAGAATTCAAAACAGCCAATCAATTTTATACAGTTGATATTTTTCTAGGTTTTTATATCCGGAAACAAACAAACAAGTTGTGGTGACAGATTAATCCCTCTCCATCTGGGAATGCAAACAAAGCTTGATGGTTTCGCATCTCACTTTACAGTCATGTTCCTGTTGCACATTCCTGTTGTATTAAGGAGTGGTCAGGTTTTATCTGTGAAATATAAATGTTACTGTTCTCCCAAACTGCCTTAAATATTGTAAAGTTATTGATTAGTTGTCATGTTTGGCGGCTCTTATTGATGGCAGAAGAATGTGAACGTAGCTAGCATCCCAGATGTAAAGATTAGGATTTATTGCCCAGAATCTCTTGAACAATTTTATCAAAAGCCCATTCCACTGTGACATTTTTTTTCTCCAATAAATCAGTGAGAGGAAATCTATCAGTGGACAGTAGTGAGAGATAGATGAGCAGAGGGATGAGAGGGTCAGCAGAGATTTTTCACTGGTGCTTCCCATCACAGCAGCAGCTCCACTTTTTCACCTTTATGAATTGGTCTTTTACTGACTGCCTGGGTTTTTAATTTGTTCAACACGCTTGAAAAAAAAAATCTCTTAGACTTTGCAGATAAGATAATGTATTGATTGTTAAAGCACTGTTGCTCTGGGTTGCTGCCTCATATTTAGATAATGTAAACTTTAGAAAAATGGTTCTTGTGAGATGGATTGTCTGCAATGTTATTAAAACCCAAGATAAATTCAATCCTGGCAGCAGAAATATGAAGCATTAGAGGTCTCAACACGTTTCATTTGTAAAATATTATTTCACCTAAATATGAAACCCCCCTAAAAAGTAAAAGTGAAAATAAGTTTGTACATTTGCTCAGATTTTTTTGGTAAAAATAATATGGTTGTAGTTTGGTACGAGTTCTTATATTAAAATGTTTAAAAAAAAAAAAAAAAACAGTGTAAAGAGGCAGGTTTCTTCATTATTCCTATATTGCAAATCTTCTTCCCTATACCGAGCTTTAAAGAGGCCTTAAAGATCTGGATTTGAGTTTTTGTGTACCCTGTCTGAGAATAAGGCTCCAAACTACTTCATGGCTCGTGCTGAAATATGAAAGATTTCAGGTTATCTAAACATGGGTCAAATAAAATCTTTGGCCATATGAGGAAGAAAAAAGTTACTATAATTAAACTCACTGTATTAGTTTGAATAACTGAGATTATTCAGTGTAATACAACAGTTATTTCTAGAAACTGTATTTTTCTACTGTAACCCTGATTGTTACCCTTTTTTTTTCTTTTATTTGATGGATTTACTCCCTTGTGTCTACCCTTAGAAGTGTTATTTTACTTATGGCCCTTCCTCCCAATCTGACTTGATTGAAGGCCTCATTTGCTATGCGGTCATGTAAAATAGAAGCCTTGTAATATCACACTGACCTTGGTGTTGCTTCCTTATTCATTTTGCCATGACACCTTATTTCCAGATGAAATTTTCTAAGAGTTGAACTAATGTCCAAAGTGAAAATCTTCACCTGTTTCTTTTTAATTTACTAATGACATTTTCTCCCGGTCTTAATATTGCGCACAAATATTCGGAAAAATATTTTAATTTAATTTACAAAGTATCTTAATCTAATATATATACATGTATTTACATATATGTGTGTGTGTATATATATATATATGTGTATATATATATACACACACACATGTTCTTATGTTCTTTTATGTAAAAGAACATAAAGCATCTCCAAAAAATCTTAGATTACGTTAACTGTCACTGATTTTTTTTTTTTTTTTTTAATTACACGTACAGAAAAATGATTAAGTATGATTGTGACATCTGTGACAAAATTTTTTTACCTTTGTTCTATTTGGAAAACCGTTTTTCTGAAAAGCCACATAACCTAGACAGTGCAACAGTTTTAAGGTGAAATGGCTCCATGATCTTGTCAGGTGACATTGTTGGCATACTTTTTTTCCCCCCTGTTCCCGGAGGGGCAGAAGCAGTGAACACAAGTGATTGGTGAGCCGCCTGGTGTCGTCTACCTTTCTGATTTACCGTCCTGCTGCGTTTGAAGTAGGACAGGCGGAATTCACTTCACTCTGGTTCTTTGTGATCAGTCCTTCCAGATTACAGCCCAGGTGAGGCCCTCCTCCATCAACCACAGGATATAGGAAGTACTTGTCTCTCATTGCCTCTGGACATTGTCCCGGCACCAGTTCTGCTTGAACATTACATCAAGTTTTTACTGCGAGACTCTATCCATGTGCTTATGCAGAATATAGAATGACTAATACGGGAACGAAAAATTAGATTGTGCAACTTTCACAATTATTGAGTTGAAAAGAATGCTTGTGGCATGAGAGTAAAAGCTTTTGCCATGGAGTGTTTTAACATGCTGTGGACGCAGACAGCAGAGTATATGTCTGGCGTCAGAACTGTTTTTTAGTCAGACCTATTTGGAACATGGATTTCATGTCAATACTTGTGAAGTGCTTTTTTCTAAATAGCAAAAGATATGTTTTTTTTCCAAATGATTAATGAAATGTCCCTGCATTTTATATAAGTGTGTATTTTTCTTTTAAAAAAATGTTTGGTTGACTAATTTTCTAAATATAATGTACAATAAAAATACATGCTTGAAGACATACACAATATGGCAAACACAATTTAAGAAATATGGCTGCACGGTGCCACAGTGCACAGTGGGGACACAAAGAGGAGATGCACAGTGAGCTTGGGTTTGAGCCCCGGGTGGGATGAGGCTTGGAATAATGGCCTTTCTGTGTGGAGTTTGCATGTTCTCTCTGAGTATGCATGGGTTTTCCCCAGGTATTCTCGTTTCCTCACACCCACTATCCAAAAACATGCACGTTAGGTTGGATGGCTGCTATGAAATTGCCCGTAGGAATGAGTGTGAGTTTGGATGGTTGTGTGTGTGTGGCCCTACAACAGACTGGCAACCTGTTCGGGCTGTACCCTGTTGCTTGCCTTAGATCAGCCGGAATTGGCTCCGGCATTCCCCCTGCAGCCCTGCTAGGGAGAAGATGAAGCTAAATGAATTTAAGAAATATTGTTTCTTAAATTCTAATTAATCACATGGTTACACTCGCACCAAGAAACTAACGCGGACACAGAGTCACAGATGAAAATCAATCACCTAAAATCAAAATATTTTCTACAAAACAACAACAGAGATGATGATCTGAAATTTTTCTTCCCTGTACGTCACCTAATGGCATTGGCAAATCTTCAGAGAGTTAATAACCCCGTGATTGGGAGCTGCATGTTTTTGTAGGATTGGAAGACTAATTTTGTGTTGGGGAAGACTCACAAGAGGGAAAACACAGGATGTGTTACACAGAATGTAATCAGCATGTTGAAAGTTTAAACAGAACAGAAGCGTAAAAAAGGTGATTGGAGATGATCTTGTAAGGGAGCTGATTCATTCTGAGCACAAAATCAACCTTCTGACTGACATTAAAATGTAAAAACCCAATCAAACTGTGGAAAACACAGTCTCACAATGTTATCATATAAAATCAATTTGGTAACATTTCCTTTGATTTTGATTGTTTGACTTATCTGATTGTTTAAAGTGCTGTGTATTTGGGGTGAATTGATTGAACACGCACCAGATGCTGAAAACACCTTGGTGAGGAAAACTGGGGTAAGATGATTGGTCTGCTCAGATAAAATTAGACTATCAATACACCAGACATCTTTAGAGATCGTTTGATGAAAAGTTCAAGTAAATCTTTTGAATTTTTTTGCTTTGAATTTTTTTTATGTTGCAAGTTTGTATTTGAAAAGCACAAGTCATATCTCTCTTTGTATAAGCAAATTTAGAAAAAATATGTTATCAAAGAAGGAAAAAAATGGATTCAATTATAGCAATCAATTTTTGTTTGAGTGACTTATAAGTAAGAAAACCAGTTACTGTATATCATATTACAGGAAGTTTTCTCAAATAACCCTTTTCCTCTTAATTTTAAATCATCCTTCACACAACTCAGTTATTTGGCGCATTTACAAAAAACTAAACTCTTTATTCAGTTATTTATTTAAAACTCAATTATAACAGTGCACATGTTAAAGCCCTTTTCTTTTCCCCCTTTATTCTGATTTTGTGTGCATTTTATTTCTTTCTTGTTGGGAGTATATCCAGTGAACCTTTATCAATAAAACACTCAACTCAAAATAGCTTTTTTTCCCATAGATAATTAAGTGAAATGGAAGCATTCCGTGAAATAAACATTATCACAGCACTTTGCATTGCCATGTGTCAGATAATAGACTTTTAAAGACTTCAGAGAAATAAAAAAAAACTATTTGTAATCAAGCATTGAAATGCCAACATTAACTCTCAAAGCTTTCATTGTCTATATTTAAGGCTTCACCACCATTGGTTAGTTAGTTTTCCATTGAAGAGTAGTTCAGAACAAACCAACATTTAAATGATGGATAAAAGAACAAATGATCAGAGTAAGTTGCATTTAAAAATGTGTTTTGCATTTACATTACAGTGCAGGGTCAGTTCATCACAGTTCATCAACATTGGGAGTAAACTCTCTTTTAAAAGAGAAAATCTAAGAAAAGTCTGCATTAAATCAATTTGACAAATGTAGGTTGTTAATGACACTTTTAATTTCTGTTAAAAGATCGGCTGGGGAATTTTTTTCTTTTTTTACACTGTCGGTAATTTCATTGAGATGTTGTTTTTTGTAACTGAAGTTACAAAACACTTTTAGAATGAATCTCCAAGTTTGTTTTATATATGGATGGATTTGAATAACACAAAAAAGAAAGACAAAGTTACACAAGAATTTATTAATTATTGGATTTTTTCATACATATTGTATTTGAAATTTTACTGCCCCCCCCCCCCAATGATTTCAGTGTTTATTTTCAGTGTGGATCTGAAGCAATATAGCAAATGAAACTTAACACACAATGCATACACCTGCAAATACGAATACACTCATGAATTACACAAATGTATTCAGACAACATTTTAGAGATAAGTTTATAATAATTTGGACACATTTCCAGAAGTGTGAAATTAATTTCTGATTGTCTTTGACAACATGAACCATGCCAACAGTTGATAGACTCACATTGAGTCACTGTGTGAGGTTCTTGAAGCACCAGAGGGTCCCAAATTGAATTACATGCACATTTCTCAGTCACAAAAGGAAGCCATCACTAATTAAAACCCTGTGATTGATGACAGTGACGCTCCATGACCAAGGAGAATAAATCACTCTCACAGTCACTTTGCTGCATTGCTTTTTGTCTCCACACCGTAAGCTGCTCTAAGTCCTACCTACACTTTCTTCACTGAAGGGAATAAACAATGGAAAGAATGCCGTGTTGCTCTCTTAATCTTTTGTTGAACATTAACTCCATATGGCCGCTTACAGTTTCTTCACCTCATATGTAGAATAATCCATAGAAACAAAGTCACCTTTGAAGGCCAACAGTGTGTAATGTACATGAATTTACCCTTCTATTAGCATACACTATATATGCTCCTAAATACATCAAGCTAGGTGAAACTTGACCTTCTAAAAGGAAATCTGTCAACCTCTCTGTCCAGAGACAGCACTTTGTGAGTAATTGCTGCCTAATGGGTTTTATATGTAGTCAGTGTATTATACACACGGATCCTACAGAATATGCACCAACACACACCATCACAGTTACAGGATCTTTTTATTTATTTATTTATCTTAGCTGTGTCACTTTTATTGTAGACCAGTGACTTCTTTATCTTTTTTGTCCTTTTTTCTTTGCATGGGTAACTCAACCGAGTTCTGGATTTATTTATCTGCGTTTAGAATAAATGTTGAGGACTGTGAATTCTAACTAATGATGTAGATGTAGAATCAAAAACTTTTCATATGTTTTTTATATATTTGCCTAAATGATGAATAAAATAAACTAACTTGGGTCCCTGCCAGAAAAAAAACTACTTCAGTAAAACGAAATTTAAAATAAAACTGAAAAATCCTTAAAATAAATAAATAAATGAATAAAAAATCAAGTGAATTTGCCCAGAAAGTCACATTTGTAATGTTTGTTTTTACAATCTCATATGTAAAGATCACTAACTTATTTAAGGAATATGATATATATTTGGCTGAAAATAAAAGAACAAAGAAAAATACAGAAAAGTATATAAAAGTGAGAAACTTTATACTGAAAATACAAGAGATAAAAAAAAAAAAAAAAAAAAAGAGTCTGGTAAAATGCTTCCATAATTTCAAACGTCTAAAAGCTAAAATGATAGTAATTCATTTGATTTTCCCCAAAGTCTTTATACTAAATTGTGGTGAAATAAGAGTCTCACAGTAAAAGACTTTCCACCGCTCCATGGTATGCCCCCTTAGCATTATCACCTGCATGCTGCACAGCCTATATTGACTCTCTCTCCAGGTACACTATTACTGTTAGTTTTAAACTGCTGTCTTTGGTCAGGAACAATTTTGTACTGTTAAGATGCATACAAGTTGGATCCTGTCAGTGGGTTAGTTTTGTTCAAAGGACCAATTAGTGGGTCCTACCTTAGCCTGCAGCTAAAAGGCCTAATGGTTGGGGGCATCCACCTGAGAGGTGCAGCGTTCTCCCCACTGGGCTTTAATTTGAGAAAGGGGTGGGTGGCAGTTTCTGAGGCTTTTACCATTACACAGGACTTCATTGTGGCTGCTGACCGTTTGATCTTAAAATAATTTACTTAATGATCTCACCACAGGAGCAATTGGTGCTGCTCGATTAGTCTGCAAGGTCTAATGGACATGGGAAAAAAAATAGGAGGAGGAAGGGAATAGAGGAAGGAGAGAAAGGGGATGGCACAGTAAAGACTAAATGAATCTGCTGTGAAACCTCAGGGAGGCACATTTTCTGGCATTAACTCGGAAATTATATTCTGTGGATGCCGCAGAAAATTCACAGACTGAGAGTTTACAGAACGGGAAAGTTTAACAAGCGACAAAAATATTCAAAAGAGAGTTAATAAACATGGGACTACTAAAGATTTTATTTTACATTAAGGTGATGTAACTTCTTCATTTGTTAAAATGTGCTGCAAAAGGTGGGATAAATGCGAGTGCGTTCAAGACATTGGGCCAATCTTGACAATTTGTCATTATAAAATATACAACATTTAATGACATATCTAAATTTGAAAAAAAAAACAAAAAAAACTATAACTTATTACCTTTGCCTCTTTTAAAATTTCTTCCCTTGAAAAAAGTTTTCAAAACATTTTTTTAATGTATTGTTTGGAATAATGAAACTCACACGTTATATTACATTTATAAGTTTAATAATCCCATCGGTTCAATTTGTTGTGACATCTAGAAGTATCAAAACAACATGCTGCATTTTCCAGCCTCTTTTTTTTCTCCACCTCACCAATTTACTACATTGCATCCAGAAAGAAGTTTGCAGTGTGGATGTAACAACAGCTTCAATGAGTTGAAAAGGTCAGTCAACTTTCAGCACACACTCAGTTGCTCCGTTGAAAGGCCTTCTTGACCTCTTTGACTAGATAACAAGTCACAGAGAAGAGTGGTGGTGTAGGGGGTGGGGATCGGAGGACTCTTTCACAGCCATGTGAAGATAAGGTTGATGTAGTCAGGTAGGTTGGTGCAGTTAACAACAAACCCCCTGGCTGAGTTTGAAAAGGGGAAAAGGAAGGATGAGTGATTAACATAGATCACTATTATTAAATTCTGTGGCAAGGTTGTTAGTGAACATAAAGTTGTCTTTGACATGTCAAGGCAAAATTTAGATTACTGGCAGGAAGAACGCAACTTTCTATGTGCAGACGTTTTCTTTTGATTGACGTAATTAGTATCATGACTTTTCATGATTCACTATTTTTCCTGTCAATACTGTCGTTGTATGACAAGTCTATGTTCACGATAAATTGTCCATTTTTTTACACCCTTCAATCTTTGAACTTCGATGGGTATAACAGTTTAGCACAATCACACGTCTGAAATGAACATATTTCTGTCGATTTACTAGTGAAGCTCACTTTAAAAATAAATATTAGTTTTTGAGTTAAGAAATGGAATGCTGTCAACAAATTATATTCTAATTAAATTCCGTAGACTAATGAGATAGCGATAGAGACAACCACTCAAACTTCAAATTACTGTTATTCAGTGTACACTATTTTTTATATGAAGACTTTCATTGTGGCCTGAGCAAAGCTGGTTTTCTTTAAAAAGGACATTAACTTTGCGGTCTGTGATGCTAAGATTAACAACCATTATCAAAGGTGCCAAATATATTCACTATTTTATACGTATCATACAGGAGTATAGTCTATAAATAAAATAGTTTATAAATCTAAAAAAAAAAAAAGTTGAAATGAACTACATCATATTTTTAACAATCTAATTAAAGTGATTGGTGAATTAAACTGAGCAGCTGAAGTACTGTACGTAAGGAACAAAACACATACTTGCATGTTTAGTGAGAAGCCGTTAGACTATGAGACATCGGATGAATTTTAAACATTTATTGACCAACCCCCCTCCAACTGAATGACAATAATCCTTGAGCCGGGCCACGAGGTGTGCATATTAAAAGTTTTTTACAGAGGCTCCACAACACCTGCGATCCACTCTCTGTTGAGCTTCGCAACACATGAGCATAAATCACCACTTGTGAGTGGAATATCTCATGGAGAGCCAGCATTCCACAATTCGTGTTGGGATTAGGAAATCAAAAGGGCACGTGCTCTGCAAATGCAACACAAGGCCCCAAGGAAGGTAGTATGTTTAGAAACAGCAAAAGAGGTTCACCCAGCTCTGTCATTTATAATAGCGCTGGACTGACAGAAGCCCCTGGGACATTACCGCTACAAACCCCAAACCACTGACAGTATGTGCCATCCAAACAAGTACAATTTATTGTCTGAAATGAGCGGAAGAGCCACTGCAAATTGCAGGAAGCGTTCTCCTGTGTGTTCATTACCTTGTTAGGTTTCTAGATAAATGTATTTTCAAAAGCATGTTGCCAAGAAGGGTCACCCTTATAAAGAGTTGTCTGCCCCCAGGGTAGACACAAAATTTATTATATCACCAATGTGAGCTTTTAATAATCCAAATGCTTGAAAGTAATAAAAGAAAACTTCTGATCTTTGTGCATCTTTGATTCTGCTTTCATTGCAGCTCTACGCATCCATGTCCCATGTTAGTCAAAACATTGATGAGATTAATTTGCATTTATGGAGTGAATGATTACACTACTACACTATATGAGAAATAAAGGGCCCAGATCAGGTTAAGGCTGACTGACAGCAACATTGTCTGCCAGGGATTCCCCTCATTTTTAGGAGCCTAAAGTGACCCTGTGCTTTATGGCCATGGGGGCAGTGCCAGTCTCTCAGGACGCTGATTAAGTGGGATAAACCAACCCTTTCACACACAAGTAGCCTGACCATCCTCAGGGGAGTTCTGCCTCACAATTTGAACCCAGATTCACCTCAAAATATTACACATCAGAAAATATAATGCTATCCTGTCTCATGTTGTGCATTTTATGGACATTTTTCTTAAATACAATCTACAAGTTATTTCTTAGTTTTTGAGAATTTCAGTTTATGTAATAACCTTTTCTGTGCTTTGAAAATAGCTCTAATCCATGGCATATGCTCTATTACCGAAAGGAGTGAACCGTCTAAACAATGGAAATTGTACATCAATTGTAAGGTAATGGGTGCTCTTAAAACTTTTGTTTCCCAGCAGAGGAACACTTAAAACAAACCTTTCAAGATAAGCAGCCGGCTGTTGCTCCGAGACTTCCCCTGTCCCACAGGACAATGTATCCATCACCAGATGCCCTCGGGTGTGGGCCAACAAATTTGTTCAATCTGGATTTTACATTACACCCTAAAAGCCACCTAACTATCTTGTAGGATTTAAGTTGATCTGCCAAGAGAGATTCAGTCAGTTTAAACACAAAGCAGGTTTTTTAAGACTTATTTGACAACCTGGGCATTTTTTTCTAATGGGAGGAAAATTCACATTGTGAGTACTCTCATTTGGTACCAACAGATTCAGACAGGTGGCACAGTAATGTATGATGGAATGATTGACAAGATGTTTTTTTGTTCATTACCAATTATTTCATGGACAGGTCATGAAACACCAGACGCATGTTGAGGACCTCCTTCTGATTTTTTTAATCATGGGTTACAAACAAATAAATTACACTTTTGTCTATATAATACAGCCAATAGGTCTGTCTTTTTGTGTCTATCTACACCATACTGTCAAAAGTATTCTTTAAGTGTAAGAAGTTTGCAGTGGCTTACTGTTCCTTTTTAAAATTTTTAGGATTTGGAGGGCCTGCATGGAGATCTGTCAAAAGAGAAAAGCCAGTGCCCTCTACAGGTAGAAAACACACACTGAAAAACAACCAAACTCTTAAAGTTTCCATTTTTAAAACTCTTTTAAAACATTTATTGTCAATTATGTTAAAAATATTAATATTTATATAGAGCAAATGCGATATTTCTTAATTCAAGGCCCAGGATAATCTACTTTACTTTCTTTTTACAGATCCTAGAACTTGTGATGACCTGCTGGATAGAAAAGGTCAGAGATGTAGATATGATCTGTTTGGTTTTGATGAGGACAGTGCCAAATATACCTGGTCCTGTAGAGAACATCACTAGAGTGGGAACTTTCCTACTAGAGGTGAGATTTCTGAGACACAGTGGGGGTTTGGTGTAAAACAGAGCAGTGCTTTGACCAGTTAAAACACAAAGTTGAAACCCAGCATTAAAATGAATCCAATGAGAAAACCAAAAACATCAGAATATAAACTAAACATAAAATATATTTTTAAAAAATTACATTTAGAATTTAAATTAATATATAAAATGAGAAAATCAGTTAATTTAATCACGCAGTTTAAGGCAGATTAAAACAATAAAAATCTATTTGAAACACAAAAGCATTTGTAGATGCGTTGAAAGTGTCCTAAAGTATTTTGATGAGTGTAAATTTTATACTTTCAAGGTCAAGTTATTTTTAGAACTTTTTTGAAAAGTTAATTCTCATGCATTTTCTTTGAATTGCTTTTCTTTTTTCCCTATTTCATTAAAACCTAATTACGCATTTTGTTGCTTGAAAAAGGTCGAGTATGTCTCTGCAACTTATGGATTCACTAAGAATGAGTATAACACTTTAGAAAACAAACTGAACTATTCCTGAATAGATTTACCTCTATTGTAAAATTTGGACATTATTCTTTTAAAACTACTGTCTAGATAAAAAAAAAATATTCTGATGTCACCATGATCCATGCACAACATATACTGAAAGTTTATAGAATGTTACAGTTTTAGTTTTTATGGTTCGTACTAATATACACTAATTGCAATCAACAGAAGCAAATCATGTAAGCTGTTGTGTTAGACGACAGATTTTTTCAGCACATCTAGGTGCCAGTGATAAACTAATTTAATATTGGTGGCAGACTGCACAATAAGCCTTCGATAGAAAAACCTTGTTCAGCAGTGAAACAACTCTTGGCAAGAAACTTGTCAATATGGCAGATATGGTGCCAGATTTTAATTGTATTGTTTCTAGATAAATTGTTTCTAGCTGCTTGTGTGAGTAAGAAGCAGTGGAAACCTTGAGTGAGAAAATGAACCAATAAAAGAATCTTTATTTGTTTTTGCTTTCATCATCAGGAGGGTTTGACCTCAAATCTGTGTTTATACATATAATAAGCTTCTAAATTTAAACTACTTTTCTTTTCCTTTCATGACAATTTTGCCACTAATTTAGTTCTATAGTGTATAGAAAATGAAATCATTCATGTTCCAAACATGTTAACAAATGTGCTGATTTTCTAAGTAAAATTAGTCAGTAGATTACATCAAGAGCCATCTCCATCTTAAACGCTTCAATGCATTGCTCTCAACTTGTTATTAGCTCCATAGCAACAGGCAGGCAATCTCTTCCCAGTAGGTGGTCTTGTCATTGTCAGGGATAAGGTCCAAAATGGTAGCGCCACCTGCAATTTCTAGGAATTGGTCCATGTTTCTTAACGTATTTCCAAATCGTTCTATCTATGTTAGACCAGTAAAAGCTAACATATGAACAATTATCAGTTTTTTATGTCAACTCAATCACTAATTTCTTTACACTTTTTAAAAAAATTTAAATAACAAGTAACTACTCATCCTACATTCAAAGTACAACCAACTTCCACTTAATTGCTCTAACATTGTGTGCTGTAAAGTAACTTGCAAAAAGTCATAATGGTCTGTTGCTAACACTAGAAAATTGTAATAAACATTTTGCAACAACCTGTTACACACACAAGACGACAGGCAGAAAGAAAGTTAAAAAAGAAAAGAAAAAAACAGCACTGCCTGGAACGTATGTTGAAGTAGTCATCTTGCTAGATTGATGAGCTTTGTTGAAACAACTTGCTTGAAGGGGTTTTTGAGAACACACACGTGGGATTTAGATTAAAAATATGAGAACATTTTTATGGCTGCTGATGCTACATTATGTCCATGGCTCTAAAAGGCTTTCATGTCTGTTAGAACTTTTTTAAATTAGTTTTTGTATTAAAATCTTTTAACAAAAAAAAAAGACTTGGGTAAAAGACAGTTGTGCTAATTTGTTTTGTGATCGGTTTTAAAATGGATCAACTTTAAACAGTATATTAGACCACATCTAAATCTCCTCATTTTGCAGACCATGGTTGCTCATTATGGCAACCAAACCTTTTTTCATGAGAAGAAAACTTCATGGATTATCCTGTTTTCATTACCACCATCGCCATCAAACTTTGACAGGTAATTTTCTTATAAAAATAATTTTGTCAGATTTATATGTTGTAATTCACTTGGTATTTCTGTACAAAATGTTTTCCACTGTTTGATAACCAAAAAAAAAACCTTAATATGTAGCCAAATAAAGACACATTATCATGTTTTTTATACCGCTTATCCAACTAGTCAACCAACTTTCTGGGGCCCATCCTGGCTAGTTTCAGGCCCAAATGTCTCGTCTTGAATGTGATTCCTCAGGCTCATTCTCAACATTTAAATACCTTCTAACCTCTAAATGTGCTCATTAGACACCAGTAGATGACTTAACCCATGTGCTTGTGTCTTCATCTGTGTAGGGCAGTGTAAAAAAACTGGACAAGGACTAGTTGGAGGCAGGATAAACGTAGAGCAGATGGATGTAAAATTGAGAAGGTTTGCCAAGGTGAGGACACTCAGTGCTACATCACACCAGCTTATTTCCTGCTGTTTAGCTGTCATGCGCCATTGCTATTTGTAACAGATGCCCCTTATAACTAATTATGTTACCTTCTGTTTGTAGGACACACAGAAACTTGACAAAGACACTCACATGTGGGATTTGTATCTTGAATTGGGCTGGACCTATATGTGAAGAACTTGCTAACCTTCTTCTGCGAGGCAGAGAGTCAGTTAAAGAACCTGGCAATACCTGAACGCCACTGAGTTCAGGTAGTTTGAACAACACAGGTACACACATTCCTGAAGTCCTCCAAAAAATGATTATTATTTTTTTAATGACATAAATTTCAGGATCTGTACAATGGCTTTGAAAGGCGGTATCATCCAGGGAGAGATTTTGGCTTTGTGTTTGAAAATGAAGCATCTAATGAAGTGGATAAAGTATCTGAAGAAATTGAAATATTAAAGTTTTTTCCTTTAGTATTTTTTAAAATTTCAAGTTTTAAAGTATTATTTACTTTTAATTAAAGAGGAGCTTCAGGGATGCAGTGAAGGAATACATGAAGATAGTTGGTGTGACTGAAGAAGATGTACCAGATAGCGAATGGAAGAAACTGACTTGCTGTGGCGACCCCTGAAGGGAAATGCCAAAAGAAGAAGATTTACTTTGGATTCTTCTCATTTTTTAAAAAAGTAAATGTATTAAAGGTGATAAGTTGGAGGAAATGCCAGAGATTCTCTGTGCCATCACTCAAGTACTGCAAAGAGCTATTTGAAATACTAGTCATCAAGTACGGGTCTCCTCTTTTGACAAGGACTCAACATCTGGTCTCACAGTGAAAAAAATGCATACTAATAGTAAAGTAAAAGAGGCTGTTCTTAAGATTATTTGTCTACAAGAAGGACTGATAGTTAGGCGCAAGTGACCCTGTCTGGATGTCTGACTGCACAGCTGTGAGTAAAGAGGTCCCTATTGAGTTCTTAGATTTATAGCTGTGGGGGAACGCAGGACATTGTTCTACCATGGCGCTCTTTGAACATGCACACCAGATATATTGGAGGGTTACAGCCGGCAATTAGAAGTCTCATCCTTTTCGGTGTCTCAATGTTTGGTAACGTGCTATGGTTGCTATGACAATTTGTGGTGATTGCAGTGAATAATTTAATATTAAAATAATACGTACATATAACACTATTTGTTCAATAACAGACATTTAATTATCTTTTTAACGTTTGCTAGACTGTATTTGTCTAGCAAATGGCAGTAAGTAATGAAGCCTGTATAAGTGTACATGCCTGCTTTAGTACAACTTACAAAATGTCACTGATAGAATCTTCTCATACAAAAACACAACAAGAGTGTATCACTTCTGTTGGTTGTCTTCAAAGTACTCAAACTTTATCATGTTTGAAGTTCTCCCTGGATTTTAATTTGAATGCAATTTTACACAAAACCTAGCTTGTTCTCTTTTTTTCTCATTTTGTTTGTTGGAGTTTTAAAATGTTCTACTTGGGCGTTTTTAAAGCTCAACATGGTGATTGGAATGCTTCTGGAAGAACTCAGCTGAGGTAAAAGACAGAAGATTATGACCATTTCCACTTTTGATGTTCATTATTTACATTGTCTCCAATCAATTGCTCACCAGATTGACACATTACTTTAGAATATCTGCTTGGTTCAAGAAGGTACAAATTTGTTACTTCTGTTTACCCCAAAAAGCCTATCAGCGTGTGGATGTAAATTAAGCCTTGAATATTTGATCCAAGGCAAGTATAAGCCTTGAATACTTGATTTTTAACTGCAGCCTTGTGGCTGAAGATTGGTCTCTCTGCATCTGGGTGGTCTTCTGTGGTTGTGGCCTTTGTGGGCATAGGTGGGCTAAATTCAGATGTGGTTATGTCTCCAAGTAACTGTTTACTCACAAAGGTGTCAAACCATGTGTTTGACACTTGTAATTTATAATAGGAGTTTTGCATTGTGTCCATGTGAGTGGCTATTTAGTTTGCATGTGTATGACAAGTTAAATTGAAAGGTATTTGTGCGAACAGTTGTTTTATCATGTCAAAATTGTATTTATTAATTTCGATTGAGCATCTTGAATTACATATAGGGCATATGTGGGCGCTTTTTAAATAAGTGATTTTATTATGATCCCCCTGTCACCTGTGTGTGATACTTCTTTGCTGTAGTTTGACAAAAGTCAGGCATCTTAGCAGGTCAACACCTGCTAAGAGACATTCCGGTGGCTTTTCAATCTTTGGCATTGCTGGAATAAACAGCTTTTTTAGTGCCATATTGACATCTATGATACCCAGTTCTTTTGTATTGATATTTTGGAAATCCTCCATCTGGTTAACACTCCCCTGCAGACCAGTGGCAGCTGCTTACCAGATTTCACTTTACATCCACATAAGTTCCCAGCATTTTTGTAAAGCATACATACACGGTGTTTGTTTGCAATTTGCATTTGGAAATACCATCCCTAAAGACTCAAATCCCAGCTTTCCTTGGAACAAAATTTTTCTCTCTAAAACTACCAAAGAAACCAAAGATGTGTACTGGTGAGAAACAAGCAATTGCATGGAAACAGGAAGCGCAAATGACACTATAGTAAATAAAAAGCTAGTAATAACACCCATGGATCTACTTTCTAAACCACTTGTCCATCTTTGAGTTGTGTGGTCACACCCCGGACAGGTTGCCAGTTTGTGGGGCCACAAAGAGAAACCGACAACAACTATACGGACTCACTCAATTACAGTGATAATTTCATAATGATCAGTTGACATGAATGTTTTTGGTAGGTGAGAGGATTCCTGTGTACTTGTAAAAAACTTAAACATAGGTGGGGAGAAAATGCAAATTCCATTCAGAAAAGTCATTCAATAGAGCTCAAACTTGCTACCTCTTTGCTCTACGGCTACAATGCTAACTGCAACATCACTCTGCAGCTCTAAATGGATAACTTAATCTGTTGATTTTTAGAATAATGTCCTTAGATCACCTTCATTACTAATAATCAAATTAGAATAAGTTTTTTTTCTTGCACGTAAAAAAGCACTCATGCAGGACAATGTTCGTCATTCTCTGTATTTTTTATTCTTTGTCTAAGGTTTGTTTGCATCACTGATACGACTACAGGCGTACCACCTCTGGCCTAAGTGGATTGTGTTGAATGGAGACATTGATCCAATGTGGGTTGAATCACTCAACGCAGTGATAGATGATAACAAGGTTCCTCCCTCCTGTAAACTCATACACTATTGTACAACATATTGCAGCCAAGGTGGGATATGGACAAAAAGATGTTTCTTTCCTCCTCCTTCAGCAATCAGTTCCTGAAAAGTGAATACTTTTGGAGTTTTTTTTCTTATAGCAATGAATCATGTCAGAATGAGCTGGTGCTTTGGAAATACACTGCGGCAAGTTGGTCTGAGCTGAGTAATGTAACTGTTTTGTTAAGTAATTTCCATGGATCCTGGAATTTTGAAAATCTTGTAGATTTCACATGGAATTGTCTTTCTACATCTTACTTTTTGTCAGCAGTAAGAATGTGTCTTTTGGCTAATCTGTTAAGACTGATACTTGAAATCAGTTACTTAAGGATATGCAGTTCTGCTGCGGTATTTGAAGTAAAGATCCTCTACATCAACCAACAGGAGCAAGTATAAAACCTTTAAGTTAAAGAAGAGTATACTTTATTTTTAATATTTCTTCAAGAAATATTGGTATTACAAAGTTGGTTTTCTGTGCTCACTTGATCTTAAATTGTTGTTCAGGTACATTACAAGACGGATTGACCTACAAGAATGACATACACAGATCACTTCACCAATCGGGTTGAAAAATATGTTTTTGTTCCATGAAACAGATGAAAAAGACTTTCAAGACAATCACTCTCATCCTGGGGATTACTGTTGTAAGCTCTACCACACAAGCAATGAAGAGAGGATTCTGCTCTCAAAATTTTCAGTCAAAAATAGTTTCTTTGAAACATTTCACTTTGCTTCACTGTCTTACAACACCATAAGTGAAACCTATCTGAGTCACTTGAATAATATTTAAAATCAATTTGAACTTTGCCAGCATTTAGACTTTTTAGAGGAGGTCCTCTATAGAGATCGGGTATTTAAAAAACATGAATATGATTTGGTTTTATTTCTAAAATTTTCTAGTTGACTCAAGTTTTCACCACTTTGATCGTGTCACAAATATAAACATCTGTTAATTCACATCATAGTTAATGTGATTCTTTGCATCAAGATATTTAAGTGACCATTGTCATCTTGTGCTGTCAAATTAAAATGATTCCATTCTTTGCTGTCATTTCATCCACTTGAATGTTTGAATTGAACCCCAAACAGATATTGCTGATCATTTGTTAGCTTCATGATCATTGAACTCAATAAGAGACAGACTAAACGAATGAAGACCTCAAAGCTGACTTTATATTTCACTACTACCTTGTTTATTCGGAAAGTTTCTGGCCGGGCCAGACATTGTGCTACACTTTGAAATGCAACTGTAGTCTACACCGTGCTGAAACAATATGAGTAAAAACTTTCAAGAGACAAACACAAACTTTTCAGGGAGGTGAAAAATAATCACAATTGCAGGCAAATATCCCAAAGAAAGAGCAATGCACGAATATTAAAAATGAATGCATGCCTCAGTGAACATAAAAAGGGAGAGTAAAGTCACATCATGAGGTTATGGCAGGGGTTCTGGAATGGATGATAGACTTGCCACTGTGTCTGATTACCATTTACAACTCCCTGTACCACAGTGTGTGGGGGTGAAGGCATGAGCAACAAGGCTTGAGCTATCACCCACGCTCTTTTGTCTTTCTTTATGTTCCTGTGTACAGCTGTGAATGCTCCAAAGCCTCTTGCTGAGCCATAATTAGTGGGGTTTTGTTCTGAGCAAATGATGCTATTATGACAAAGAAGTTGTGGTGTTCTTGGGAAATACAAGAAATTATAAATCACATGCAATTCACTGAACACATGTCTGTCAATAAATCACTCTCAAAGAAAGCCATAATAACCATGTATGTTTCTGTTCTGTGTCTTCCTGCTGTTTGCATGATTGCAGGCTGTTCTGGTACACACAGCAGAAAGTGTGTGTGCGTCTGTGATAGGTTACTTTATGGACTTGTTGCTGCAGAGGAGGCATCCAGTGAAGTTTGGGAGAACGCTGGAAAGGTAAGACTACATTTGTACAAAATAAGATAGATTCCCTGCTAGAAACTTACATGTCTTTAAAACTACACTTAAACCATTCACTTTTCTGATAGCCAGTTGCTTTTGGATTAATTTGGACAGAACATCAGCACACCAAGAAGCTGTAGCTCCATCTGCTGGAAATGTCTAATCAAAAAGAAGTAGGGGAACATATTTTAGCATCACCAGACAAACAGGTCCTAAAAAAAGTAGAATTGTACTGGTAGAAAGTGCCTCCAACACTCAAACTGATAAAATTAAGTCAATGATTATGAGCACAATGTGAAAAGTTCTAATCAATGTACCACTACAATTGACACTAAATTTTAACGTCAAATTTTGCAATACCCCAATCCAATTTCCTTCTAATTCTATTATTTGTCCTAAGAATCTCGATATGAAGACAACACAAGACTTTTAAGTGTCTTAACTTATGTGTCGAAAACAATTTTAGGTATAGAAATATAGTATTGTTGATGTTTAAGAAGTATTGATGAGAGTTTAGACACATAATTGTTTTCTGCATGTTTCTGTTTCTGACTGTTTTAAAATGGAACCACAAACATGCATTTCACAAGATTTCATTGATTTGTAAAATTTGCGTTGTGTTACCTTCTCGGTATTTAAAGTTAACAAAAAGTATGCTGCATTACTCAAATTTCAGTTTACAGTCAGTGTGCACATCTTAAACAATAAATATCTTCATTGGCAATAAAGTACCTGACAACTTCGGAATAAGTTACCACAACTTTTTGTCATAGGGAAGGTTAGAATTATCGACCAATAGCAATCAAGTTTCACCACACGTTCAATCTTCAAGATATTACAATATTCATTGTATTAAAAAAAAAAAAATTCTAAATCATATTAAAATCTCTCTGGGAGTGACCTGGATGGACAGGATTAGAAATGAGTATATCAGAGGAACAGCACATGTTAGAGGTTTTGGAGATAAAGTCAGAGAGGCCAGACTGAGATGGTTTGGACATGTGCAGAGGAGAGAGATGAAGAGTACATCAGCAGAAGGATGCTGGGTTTGGCATCACCAGGAAAGAGGCCTAAAGGAAGACCAAAGAGGATGTTCATGGAGACAGTGAAGGAAGACATGAAGATAGTTGGTGTGACCGAAGAAGATGCAGCAGATAGGGTTAGATGGAAGAAACTGACTTGCTGTAGTGACCCCTGAAGGGAAATGCCAAAAGAAGAAGAAGGAGAAGTGATTAAAATCTTATTGTTGCCATAAGAATATTTTTAAATGTGCACTGGTTGCTTGAAAGGAAGTATTATCTTGGTAAATATGTGAATCCATGAGTTCTTTTTAGTATACACATGTACAAAATCTACAGATTTCTTTTTAAATTGATGTCATACAAAATATGAATTATTTGTCAGATGTTGTACATAATTCAGTGAATAACTGCAAAATTAGTTTCATGCTGCATTGAGAATATTGATGGAATTCAATTTTGCCGATTGTCTCTGGTGATGCAGAAAACACATCAGATAACATAAAAAAAACACACAGAATAATTTTGCCATCTCATTAAATCTGGATTTTTGTTAATGAAATAATTTGCAGTAAAAGTTATCACAACACTTAGTCCTTTTTTTCTCAGATGAATCTAGCAGAGCAACGTTCATAACAGGTCCTTAAAGTAGGACCTGTATACATCATCTTCCTGTCTGTTACCCATATACTGTCATCAAAACATAACCATAACTATGCATGTCTGTTAGCATATATTGAAACTTTCTAACAAACAGAAGTGAATAGTTATGTGCACTTCACTATAATTCCCCTTTCATCTTTCAAACCACTTTTCTCGCCTCATGCTTACGGAGGTCAATCATATCTGAATATCTGTAAAAATGTGTGGTACACCCTGTACAGGTTACCAGTCTACCACAGGGACACACATTGACAGACGACCAATCGTGGGTAATGAAAGATTTCTTAGTAAGATATTTAAAGTTCCTACAGTTCCTACAGTACAAAGTTCCTTAGTGGTGTACCTCGGCTCTCGCCTGAAATTAGCCGGGATAGGCTCTAAGACCCCTGCGACGCCATTTGGGATTAAGTGGTTCAGAGACTAAATGAGTTTTTGATGTTTAGATTTTTCAGATTCTAGAGATTCCTAAGGTTTTGAGTAGTTTTGGTTTGGCTCTTTCTGTGGCAGTGTTTACTACTGGCAGAGCATCTAAAATTATTATTGTTACAAATTATATATTTTTTTAAACTGATAATGTAAGAAAAAGGAGAAATGGTAAATATTTTCCACCAAATTTTATCTGCCAAAAAATATTACAAACTACTCAAAGTATTGGCTAGATTTAGTCAAAAGTGTGTTCATTGGAATGGATGTAAAACGTTTTTTTTGGGAACCAGAATCACAAAAGTATTTTAATTGCATAGTAATTCCGCCAGATAAAAACTATGTCCTACTCTATTTTAGTAGTGCAGTGAATGGGGGTATTTCCAAACACAGGTAAATTTTGCATTGCGGATGATGGTTTTGTTTACATATGACAGTGTCATAGTAGATCACGTTCACAGCAAGAAAGAAATCGTAAACCTGTGAAAGCCAAGAAGTTTTGGATTTGGAAAAAAATTTAGGCACAGCTGTTGTATAACAGTTAAAAGTGTTGATGGGCTGAATTCACAACGATAAGTTATTCTTGACATGGGGGCTTGGGGTAGTGAAAGGAAAGAAATATTTTCCTCTCTGCTCATGTGTACAGTGACATTCAGTTAGTGTGAGCCAGGGCCACTGGTGTATCACCGTCTGCTCCTACCCACAGGGAATGTGGCTACTGTCCACCTCCCACAATGTTCAAAGCAGGATCTTAAATAGCTTCCAATTAATACATTTCTTCTGTAAATGCATCATTTTTTATAGAATTACCTATTGGATATATCGTGTAATTAAAAAATACAGACCTTTTGTGCAACTATGCTCTACTTTTCATTTCACTTCTCAATTGTGCAATTTTAAATTAGTTTCTTACTTAGATAAAAGAACCCCTGAAAACAATATTTACACTTTTATCCAAGAGTTTATGAGGTCAGCTTTGAATCCGAAATCCATAAGTACAATCTTGTGACAGTTGCGTTTCACTTAACTATGATATGCCAGTAAAAATACCAAGATGCGTGTCCAGCAATCCAGCAATATTTTACAATGTTTCATCATATATCTTGGTACTACAGGCTGGTTAAGACTTTAATGAACACCTTCTAATTATTGCAGTGCAGCTGGATTAACTTTTCTGTAGATTCTTCATCATTAGTCCTCTTCTAAAGCCCTGACAAATTGCTGAGCACATGCCTGGAGACTCACAGTGAGCAGAGGCATATCATTGTTTTCCATCATAGTAGTGGAACGATCACAACCCAGAGTCATTTATGTTAATGAGAAAAGACTGATTAAGCACATAACGACCCACTAAGGTGGCGCAGCTGTCACAACCAGGAAGCATCATCATGTATGTGAACATGAGCCAAAATATTACTCGCCACTTTTCTGTGTATGCATCTGCCCATGTGCAGATGTCCAAATCTAGAAGAAGAAAAAAGATTTTCTGGAGACAATAGTTCCTGTAGTGTTCGGAAGTTGTTGTGTAGCTATGAGATCAGTTTAAAGTAAAATAATTGGTGAAACTGAAGTTGTTCTGTTAAATAGAGCATAAAGATTGTGAAAACTTGTCTGTACAAGAACAGTTTTTGCAAGGTGTAGACGTAAGCAATTTTATTTATTAAAACAAGTTTTGTGAGTTTTTAGAGCTTTGCTAAATATTTGGAAGTGATTCCAGGTGTAACTATAATGATAAAAAAAGCTCATTTGTTACGATTCATCTTCCTTAAAGAGATTGAGCACCAGGAAAGAGACTGACCATTTATTAAAAGTTAGAAATGCACTACCTGCTAATTATTGTTATCCAGGGCCAATCAATGATATCCTTTTCATTTAAACACGACCAAGCATGCTCTCAAAATGTATTATGTCAAATCTTAATTATTAATGATTTTTCTCCCCCCTCTTGCTGGCTTTATGATCATTAACAATGACTTTTCTTGAGTTATGTTCAGGTTTGATCCACATATTATTCACTCATTTGTTTTAGCTTTAATTGACTGCTAACTGTGTGATTAATGGAGACATTGTCTTTGTGTTCTGCGTGATAAATTCCTTTTGAGAATGTTTTACCACAGCTGCTCTCAACAGCAGCGTTAGAAAGTTGGAGGACATCAGATATAATTTAAGCAGTGTGCATGTTTTTACAAGCTGCATGTCAGGGCTATAAACACATTATTTTCACAGGGGTTTCAAAGTATAATCATTCCTCCTGGGTGCACCTAAATTTCAGATTGAGTAAGTCAGGGCCAGCCAAGTATGGTGGCTGAACTTGTAGATGAATTTAAAGTTTATGAAGATAATATTTCAGTTCCTATCAGGTAGGGGATGTTAAACTCTACTCAATCCAGCTCACCCTGCTCTCCCCTCTCCTCACATGTCTGCTTATTTTTATAGCCTGCCGTCCAGGAATCCATCAGTCTTTTCATGGCCTACGTTCACACCAGTGTCAACCGGGCAAGTGAAAAATACCAGCGCAATGAGAAGAGGTACAATTACACCACCCCCAAGAGCTTTCTCCAGCAAATCAACCTGTATAGAAACCTTCTGGAGAAGAGCAGCGCACAGCTGCAGCGCACTATGAACCAGTTTAACAACGGCCTCCAGAATCTCTACACCTACTTTGGTAAATATCCCACTCCTTTAGTTAAGAGTACTTTCAGGAAATTATTTTCTTTTTAGATTTTTGTACTTTTGTTTATGATTGTTTTCAGTTAAAATGTGCTGTTGTGTGTTTCTGGTTGAATATTTAAATGTAAAATCAGCGTTCAAGAAGCTGAGAAAACCACCAAGAGTTAAAATACTGATGCTCGTTCAACAATCAGAGTACATACTGAGAAAGTTAGCAATAAGAAAAAAAAGAAAGTTGTGAAGGACCAAATTTAAATAACCTTTTACAAACTTTGATTTAATTTTGTTTTACGAAATTAGGTTATAAATACCACATAATAGGCTGATATGGTAATTTGCCTGTCATGGTTATGTTTCTCAAGTTGCCATTAGCAGCAGAAATGTTAAATTTGTGAAAATATCCTAATCAAGATAAAACCAACCCCTTTCCCTCATGTTACTGTGTTAGATTTTCTTAGCGAGATTGTTTTTTATTTTTTGATTGGCAAAAAGTTTTGCTAAATTTCAGTTAATGCTTTTTATTATTAATTTTTGTATATAGAGGTCAAATATAAAAAATGTGATTTTCCAAACGCTGCCTCAGGAATAACAAATGTTGTAGATGCTCAGAAGATCTTCTCAACCCGTGTTTAAGAACCCGAGCTTAAGAATCAAAGCTGGAAGGCAGCATGGGTCTTCTTCGTGGGCAAGGTTAAGATGTCATCATGTCAGTCACATCTGCCTGATTAATGTCAGTCTAATTTGTTTGAGAGCTTTGACCCTGGACCTGCCCTGGACAGCTTTCAACTGCTCACATTATAGCTTGATCGGCTTTTGAATATGCCTCGCCAGTTGGTGACTCTCCCCCTTTTTACACTGCTCTTATTTGTTCAGTTTGAGCTGTGAAATTAGGCATTTTGCTTATTGTTTATAAGTAATTTGAAATTTTTGATTATATGATTTTTAAAGACATAGTTCACCCATCTATGCACATCACTAACTTTGAAACACACCTAAAATAAACTTCTACAACATATTTTGAAAAGTGCAGAGTAATAAAGTTGTTATTAACAATATTGTCAGATACTATGAAGTCAAACTTTTTTTTATCACAAACTGTGATGTTAACAAAAGATTCATTTATCAAGATCTTTTTCTCAAAGTGGTCTGTTATAATAATTTAAGATCATTCCAAAACTGTGTCTAGAAATGCAAGTTGAAATAGTGCTAAAGGCTGCAATTTACAAATTAATTGTGGGACAGATGAAACTGCCAATGAATGTGTCCATATTAATAATCCTAAAGTTTGATAATGTTGTCTGTATACTTGCTTTTTATTCTTTTTATTCCTCCAGTGCTTCAATATTCAGTTTGAAAAGCTTTGAAAGGGCTGAGAAAATCAGTTGTCAGGAGGAGGTGACGAGAACCACCCAGTCCATCAGTTTGGCCAATGACCAGTCAAAGGCCAAACAAAAAGAGATAGCAGATTTTGGTGAAGTTATTGGGTCTGACCTGGCTTAGAATTAACTGTCAATTTCCTGTGTGCACACATGGAGAGGGGATGGTTATCGAATTGCATCAGTAATCTGGATGAGAAGTTGTAATATCATGGCAGGACAGTCTGACAGTTGAATGAACAGAAAAGACATGGGGAGATTGTACAATTTGACCCAGCAGTCAAGTAAGGGCATTAGCGATTGGTAGAGAGGGCTGAACCACGGAAAATGCATGAGTGAACTGGGCAACTAGCTGGCTGAGTGGTTTCCAAATTGAGAAAAGAGAGATGGCATAGAGCTACTCTTCTGGTGCCCACTCTCTGGTAGGTTGTGTGCGCAAACCATTTTTGTGCACACAGTTCCTCATTTCTTGATATCTATTTTGTTTTACAAGTAAAATAATACCTTCTGTTGGTTTTAGCTAATTAAATGAGAAAAATGGATGAAATTTGACTCAATTTGTCTTGAAATTCCTACAGTAACTGGTAGTACAATTATTTCTCAATTTTATGTGTGCTTTTGAACAAGAAACTTTATTTTTCCTATTGTAAAATAAAAAAGGTCATTGCAGTGGCCATTGTATTTGTTTTGACTTCCTTATTTCAGAAAATAAATGTGCTTTGCATGGAACAGCTTGGCTTTTAAGGATATCAAGATAAATGTTTTGTCTTTATATCATTGACCTGGAAGCAATAGTGTACAGACTAATAAATCAAGCCGTCTATATTTAATCATTAACTTACCTCAAAGCCTCAACAGCTGTTGGAAATTAACAATGTCTCACCCAGACTGAGTGATATTACAGGCGATCCATAATGCATTAGAGTAAAATTATAGTGATTTTTAACTGTCTGAGAATTTATTATGTGACATATTCTAGATCCACAGCCCCTTGTACGAAAATGCCATGCGTGATTTATTGTTGCTGTGTCCCACAGTCATAGTATTGAAGGTTTAAATAAATGCTAAATTGATGCTAAGTGGACCTCTTGCAAAACTTAGAGATTGGAAAGACTTTGCTGTTACAAGAGGTTGTTTTTACTATCTTAGTTTATACAAAAAGTAAATAGATGGGAAACACAGGGTGTAAATTTTTGGTTTAAACCCTCCTCTATCACAGTAGAAAGACATATCAGCTTTTTTTTCATACATGTGTTACTCCCCTAACAAGCATTATGTGGTGCTTTTTAACAAAATATGAACTCTGTACTTTTAATCTAAAGAAAAGAGTCAAATTTCTCCGTGGAATAATACTTTTAAACCTCATGAACAAATACTTTTCACATTGATCAGTAGCTGAGTTATCTAGAGTACATTTGTACTATGACTTAACCCAGAATTACTCTTCTGTATTTGTTCCAGGTCTATATTCCATTGACAGATGGCCTGGATCCAATCCTCATGCTTACAGATGATGCCACTGTGTCTGCCTGGCGGGTCTGCCAAATGAAAGGATGTCTAGTGAAAATGCTGCCATCCTGACCACCAGTGAGCACTGGCCACTCATCATTGACTCTCAACAGCGGGGTATTAAATGGATCCTGACATCTTGGGTCTGAATAGAGCGTGGTGGATCTTGGACATAAAAGGTGATGGAAAATAGATTAATTTTATTTTGTTGATACGACTCAAAACGTGACACCTGAATTGCTGAGTTTTCCCCTTTTTTGTTATTATTGACCATGTGGTTGTGAATTTCCTACAAAAGATTGTTTTCAGAGTCTCTTATCAGCAGAAAAACTTGTAAAACATGTAGGTTTTTAAAAAATATACTTAATGATTGCAGCAACTTTAATCCACATGTGAAATGAAATGCATAGAACTTGCCCCAACTTTTCTGTAGTACAATACGTGGAGGTTTACCAGATGGCTGATCCTCACAGAGGTTTAAAACACCAGTTAGACATGACTGAATGCATTATTATTGCCAACTCTTTAGATTATAAATGAATTTCTAGCACGTGTCCAGAATCCCTGAGGCCGGCATATTGATTGTCCGCTCAAGACGGGTGATAGATGCATATTTGCGTGTTTCTATTCTTTAGGTGTGGTGAATATTGAATAGCTGGGCCTCAGCTTAAAAGCTGAATTGAAGACTGCCATGGTTATCCATAAGGACTGCCACACAATGCTGGAATGAAACACAATAGATTCAGAGTTACTTACTTAGAAACTAACATAGTAAAACTCTCTCAATGTAATCATAAAATTTCCTTTGCTTCTGTTCACACTTTCTTAAACAAAACTTGCTCTAATAAAACTGCTTTGATGTACATCAGAGCCAAAAATTCCAGGAGGCAAATTTTAGTAATTCTAATACTGTAACAACCAACAACCTTCTTGAAAATGGCAACGTAGAAATATTCTGCCTTGATTTTTTTTTTTTTACAGAAATGTCTACATCTTCTCCTGATTTGTGCTTGACCACAAATAGAGTTTCTGTGTGCATGTTCATCGAGGGTTTTTTCTGAGTCCTGTCTGTCCAGACGTTACAATTTATCACAGTAAATCTGATTATAAGTTTATTCCTTGTACATGACCCACGCGTTTGTTTCTGTCGATGATTAATAAAACCTGCTGGGGCAGCCATGATGGATCTGGTAGGGCTCCACAGCTGAAGTTCATTAATAATAGGAATGTTGTAGAGTGTGAAGTAATGAATACTAATTATTCCTTTCATGGCTGACGGAAGACTACAAGCCAATCCATCAGCAAGGACTTTAATTTGGTGGAGTAATGGTTCTATCAATAGTACATTAATTCTGGCTTGTGAAGATATAGAGTTGAACCATGTTAAGGCCATGAGGAACCTGTGCCATAAAAATTGGGGTCTTGCCTGACATCAGAAGGGTAATTAGAAATAAATAAAGAGCCAACAGTTTGATCAAGCCCGTGCTAATTTAATTGAAACACAGAAAGTATTTGTTGGCATTTCAATACTTTTTTATATTTTATTGATTGTAATTGGTGGCTTTACTTTCATCTATTGTCATTAATTATGCAAAAAATACAGTCTGTTAAACTTTTTTAAAAATCTGTTAAAAAATTTGATAAATTTCAAATGATAACTATCATTTAGGTAGAACCTCAATGGGTACAAAGGATGAGTCAAGCAAGTACTTTCAACCCATTCTTTACACCAAACTGAACACTCTGTAAGACCACACTCCTTCACAGCAACTCAAGTTAGCATACTCAAGGCCAAGGTCTCTACCCAGCTTGTCAAATTTCAATGTTGGGGCAAAATTACTGGCAAACATCTGAATTTATAGAAAATATGTTCTTCATATGTAACAATAAATCTTTTCAAGTGTACCTATGCAGGTTTTGAATATAGGACAAATTCAGTGTGAAATACTGTGTATTTGAACCTACTAAAAAGAGCAACAGGTATTTTGTCTTTGGCTTAAAATTTTAAATTGCTACATTCATTTTTTTTTCTTAAAAACATAACCTATTCAGCCAAGATGTACCTGCATCACAATGAAACCACTCCCAAATTGTGCAAACCAAATTTGAAGTTTCTCTGGCGCTATTTCCCTAGTGGAGCTACTTTGAAAGCCTAAAAACACCGCTGTTTAATTGAGCGCATTTATTACTTTTATTGTGTCGAAATGTTCATAAATGTGTGCTCTTGATCACTCAGGTGGTTTGGAAAGTCATCAAAGTGCCTTGCTTCAACACTTTAGTTGCAAAGGGTGTGTACTTAAGTATGAATGTAATGAGAGCGTTTTGGAGCATGACCGAGACCCTAATTGCTCATCTTGTGCTGTTGGAACACACAGGTGGTGGAGGCCAGAGAGAATGAGACAAAGATCAACGAGGCTTGAGAACTATACCGCCCAGCAGCTGAGAGAGCATCGCTCCTTTTCTTTATCACCACTGACCTCATCAAGATTAACCCTGTGTACCAGTTTTTTTTTTTCATCAAGGTGAAATATTTACCCATGCATCGCTCCCTGGAGGAAACATCTTTTTGTAAACTGTTAACAGAGTTCTCAAATTCAACTTGGTATACATTCCATATTCTGTCAGTTTTGGCCCTCAAAGCAGCAGAATTCTAGTTCTGTAGTTCAGGAGTTGCAATAAGAAACGCAAGGGCCTTATGCGGCTTGTCAAGCATTTTAATTTGGCTTGCCAAACGTAAAGAAATTACCTGATAAACTTTTTTGTAATTTCTGTTTTTTCTCCAATTCCTGAATTTCTTAGCTGTCACAATGAATTGTTTGGGGGCATTCAAGTATTGTTAGAATATCAGACTTTTTGAGTTGTTTTTGCCAACATTTGGGGTGTTTTGGTTTTTTTTTTCAGTCAGAAAGTCATTTTTCACGATATCCTTACCCCACTTTGAAGCATTACCTTTTTAATTCAATTAATTTTTTTATATATTCCCTAGTGCCATAGCAAGTTCATCTTAACAGTTTTTTTCAGACAAAAAAAAGGGAGAAGTTTATTGTTAATTTTTTTGAAGCGATTAAAAATGTGGGTGGAATTTTTTTGTTTTTTTTTCATTTAAAACATTTAAGTTGAAGCCTGGGCTGCTAGATGGGGGGCTGCATGATGGCCTTATAACAAGAAGCTCAAGTCCTGGAGTGGGGGCAAGGCTTGACTCATTGGCTTTTCTGTGTGGAGTTTGCATTTTCTGCCCTTGTGTGTGCGTAGGTTTTCTCTGAGAACTCTTTCCACCTGAAAACATGCATGGGTTAATTGGAAAAATGAAATTTCCCGTGGGAATGAGTGTGTGTTGACTGGCGACCTGCTTGGGGTGTATCCTGCCTCTCATCTGAAATCAGTTGGGATAGGCTCCGGCAACCACATTAAGCAGAACCGGTTCAGAAGACAAAATGAAAGTTGAAGCCTTAGTTTTCTATAAATCTGATTTTTTTTTTTTTTTTTTTTTGGTATTATTTGTCAATTCACACCATGTGTCTGCTATGGGTTTGGCCCTTTGATTGTATAATAGAATTATTTGTGGAACATTTTTGTTTTATAGAATTATTTGCCCCCTCTCCCCTGCTGCAGTTTGTCGTTTCTTAATTACCATATTTTTCTTTTTCATTTCAGACCTTCAACTTGATTTTTAACAGAGCAACAAAATGTGCAGAAGAGGATGAAGATGTGAGGAGCAGAGTGCAGACTCTCACTGAGACCACCATCTATTCTGTATTCCTAAACATTGGCCAGGCCCGTTTGAGAGGGACAAGTTAACCTTCTTGTCATACATTGGCTTCCAGGTGAGGGACTGAGGTCCGCCTCAAAGGTGGGGCCTGCTGTCATTCTCATCAATCAAAGTACTTTTCTGCCCCCACATTAACTTCAATTAAAAGCAGCAAGCAATACCATACGCTGCTATTGATTACCTCTCACAGTTTGCTCCATTGCTGCTTTTCAGACAGTTGGTTCTGACAGGGGGTTGGTTCTCATGGCATAATGCAATTATCTGTCATTGTGCCAACTGTTTTCTTCATAGAAATTGTGCAACTTTGAAGGCTGTTTCTTATGAAGTGATTTTCTTTTGATACTTGTCAAATATTCAACCCATGAAAGTCAACACAGTCTTAGAGTTGTTGTTTTTTGTTTCCCGATAACAATGCAAAGAGGGAAATGCAGCTCTCGTCCTTTAGGTTTTGTTCAAGTGGTCCTGTTAATACCCAAGGTTTTGACTTCCTTCTGCACTCTCCAGTGGAAGTAGACTTGTATGTTATGTTTTTTTCTCTCTGACACATACTCTTAAAAACTTGCATATATCACATATATCTACAAATATAATATACAGATACAATTTTTTTATCTCCTGCTCTATGATAAAGTCAATTAACAATATGGCTTAGCCAAGATTAAATCCTCCTTGTACAGGGTGAACATTACCACAGGACCTCGTTGATTTAAGAATTATCTACTGACTAATTACATTTTTAATGGCTCATTCATTCACATAAGCAAATAATTGTAAGACATTTCACAGGTTTTTCTTTGTTTCAGATGTGACAATATAGCCATGCTACCATCTTATATCCAGAGAGTCACAAGGTCATTTCAACCACTGTGATACAACTGTCATTATTTTTAACATGACCTTCAAAATAATCATTGCTTTCAAGTAGTCTAGCTTGCTCCTTAATGCTTAAACTAGATTAACATTTCCATGTTAACAATCTATGTTATGCTTTCAATTGACTGTTTAACCAGTTTCAAAAAAGGAACTAGACTGCTAAAATGCCTGTACGGGGTAGTTTCATCTTCTAAACTGCTTATCTCTGATAGGATTGCGGTGGTTGCCAGAGCCTATCCTGACTGATTTCAGGCAAGAGGCGGAACACACCCCAAACAGGTTACCAGTCTGTTGCGGGGCCACACACATAGTCAACCATACACACATACTCATTCCTAGGGGCAATTTTGTAGTGGTCAATTAACCTAACGTGCTTGTATTTGAAGGTGGGAGTACGCGGACAGGAAGAAAAGTCTGATTTGCAGATGGGAACTTGCAGGGGTTGGAAAGATCAGAGGACCTTAGTTCAAGCTGAATATTAGTGGATACTTTTTGTAAATATTTTCTCCAATATGGAAGATTTGCACAGCTTTAAAAAAAAAAAAAAAACTGTACATGAACTGTGCTTGATAAATAAACTTGCCTTACCTACAGTGGGTGGTTGAAAAGGGTCCGGGGATCACAGATTGGCTGTACAATCACAACAAATCCCCAAAGGTCCTGTGGTGATCTGGAGACCATACATTATAATTAAATCTATGGTAACATGTATAGATGAAGTAAAATGTGTCTTTGTGCAGACTGAAATTTGAGCTTTTCTAATTAACAAGACACTTTACAAAAAGCATCCATGAGACAGTGCTGCAAGTAGCAGCAAAGGTTTTCAGAAATGCCTCTAAACAAAGAAATTAGGGCGCTTTCCAAATAGAACATGATCATAATCACGCTGCAGGTAGCTGCAGCCTTTTTGTGCACCTTCTAATGATATTATCTCAACTCCCTTAGCAGGGGAAACAAACTCAATTTGGTTCAATAAAACCCATAATTGGCTGAATCAGCTTCATAAATGACTGCTTTAGAGAGAAACTTGTTGCTAAGTTGATTTATGTTGGTTTCTTTTCACTTCCAAAATGCAAAAAAAAAATTGCAAAAGAAAAAAAAGGGTAATATATTCAATTTAATTTTTTTTAAAATCTGTGCTGTAATATCATTGGTCAAAAATATTTTTAGAAAAATTAAAACAAGAAATCTTGTCCCATGAATAACATCCAACAAAATAGAAACTAAGTAATTACGTTAAAAAACAAAGTACAACTGACAGCAGCAACATATGTGCTTTTTAACAAAACTACTTTGTTGGCCTTTAACTGGATTTAAATACTTTATCTGAATGGCATAAAACAAAAAAAATTCCTTGTCAAGACTTTTTTTTTTTTTTTGCTGTCTATCTGAAACTATCTAACTTTTCTGAAAAACTTTCTCATGTGAGGTTTCCTAAATGTTTTCTCAAACTCCCAAGCAAATGTTGTGACAAATCTTTTAAGACATTTTGATATGGGTTTAACAATAAACAGATTTCAGAACTTTAATTAAAAAGCAGGTATTTATTTATCTAGTTGAAATGGCGTTAATAGAGCCATGACATTCCCAAAAGGAGACTCGCACAGTGCAATAACCAAAAAATGGCTTTTGCAATTTTATTTCAAACTAATTGGGCTCAATCCTGAAAAAAAGTTTGCATGTTGCATATTTGTCCATTTTTTTTCCTCAGCAAAGTTAGTCAGTGCAAGAAAGAAATTTTCAAAACAAGCACTTCTCATTCATTTATGTCTAAGTTAATTTACTCATTTTAAAAGAAAGAAAGGTAGTTGGTGTGTTTGATTGATGGTAATTTCTATTTCCTGTTATTAACTCAGATTTTTTGCATTTGTGTTTCATCTCTTTTTTTTTTCACGGTTTAACGCATAAATACTTTTCTAAATCACAACTTTTAAGACAAAATGAGCATCTGAATAAACATTTCTAATTTCATTTGGGTGAATTCTTCTCTTCTTCTTCTTGTGTTTGTTGGTATCTTTTAGAACTTATTGTTCCAACAATACTTACAAAATATGCTCTCTTTAAAAAACTGTTATGAAAATTGAGCCTATAATTTTGCTTTATTTTACAAAGACAGAAAATCCATTCTTTCAGCACTGCAATTTCTGCAACTCCTAATGTATTTCTTTCAGAACACCTATTACTCTGGTCATAACCAATTACATCTCTTAGGTTTTCTGCCCTCCAAAAACGAATGTCCTTCATTATGTTAACCAAACAGTAACCTGTATGTGCGTATACAGAGAATTCATTAGGGGGGCAATGAAGCGTCATCCTAAATGTAATTACATGCAGCCAATGTGACAGTTCACAACGCTACATAAGTGATCACTGCAATTAGAGCTGATGAAGGAAGCAATTTGCAAAACAATACAGGTACAAATGATTGTGAACCTGCAGCTTTTGTAATTTGTTATGAATCACAGGTTCTTTTCTTCCTCCTTCAGCCTCAAGGATCATAATCTCCTGCTGGGAAGAGATTCTTCTGTCATATATTAGATCAGTTTGTGTAAAGAAACATCTTTTTTTGCATTGCCCTTTGGTTATTGCTATTAAATGAGTTAATCTGAGTGGGAGATTATAGAATTGCTGCCTAAGGTTTCAAATTATGACTGAAAAATGGGAGTAGTTCAAAATCATTTAAAAAAAAAAAAAAGTGCCAGCACTGGATATAAATACCTTTATGTAGTCACGCAAAGTTTTCAGCTACTTGTTTGATATTTTGCAATGCACTGTCTATCATCAAACTTTATCTGTGCTTATTGAAAGTGTCAAGTTTGTTTGTCATTGAGGAATTATGCATGAAGAGCATATTACTGATGGTTAGAATGAAAAGATGTGATATGAAAGATGTGTTTAAACATTTATGAATCTTAAGCTGGGGTTTAACAGTGTTGTTTTAGAATATTTCTGGCATTTCAACATGGACTAAAAGTTTATATAAATTACAACAAAACATGTTTCATAATTCAAAACTATTTGAAATTATGTTCTAATACAATCTATATTGTACGTTTATTTTAAACCTGTTTTGTTCCAAGGAGCATCACATTTTTGACCATCAACGGGATTCCCTTGTTTCATCAAGGTAAAGGGTGCCCTCTTGGGATACAAAACTAAACTGTAATTCTACACTCAGTTTTTTAGCTAAGTAAAACAAACTTTATTCAAATTTTAGCTATTACAAAAGATATTAAATGGAAATATTTGGACTAAATTGATTATCAAAGCTACATTATTTTAGCGAAAAATCCAACTTTGTACAGTGTCCATCCAAATGCTGAGCGGTGATGCCTGTTTGTCATCACATCCAAAGGTTTCAATTTTTGCAGGCACAAGACTTTTTTTAGGGGATATGGAGCATCACAAAGCAAAGATGTTATGTATAAAAATACATTCCTAATTGCAAAATCCCAATTAATTTTTGAAAAAATTTGTTTTTCAGGTTTAACATCTTGTAATTAGAAGAGGTGGACACTTGGACACGTGGTTTTGTTTTACCATCAGTTGTTCAGCTCACAGGACTCTTCACACCAAAGTTCTTCTCTGCTGGTAAGATTCCAGGATTTATTTTAAAACGCCTTTAACCAAATAACCAGAAATCCTAGCATGTTGTATCACTTCATAGTCATGCTACAAAGCAAGATTAGATGGTCTGTAGGCAGCATTCCTTTAATGGTTGATGTAACAAGGATGATGAAACATGACATTAGACATTTTCAAGCAGAGGAATGTTACCGGTAAGTTAAAAAGCTCTGTAATAGAGGTTAGATTTATCTAACCAAAAAACAAAATGCATGTAGTTTTTATTTTTTACGAACCACAATTCAACAATCTCTTGTTAGAGGCCCAGTGCAACAATCAGCCAAACCAATGGTGTATCGTAAGAGATCATACCTTAGTTATGCCATATATTTATGTTAGAGTTGATGTGAAAAATAGCATACACAAACACAAAATACACATGTCCAAGCTTTTCACCTCATGATCAAACAGCCTCTATCCAAGGGGTTGGAGTAGCCAGTGTGATAAGACTTTGTAACAGTGCTTATGAAATAGTGTTAGGCGCTAGTGTTTAAAAGAAAAATTGACATTTTACAAAAAAATATTTGTACTGTAAAATTTTTATATATTTATATAAGTATATGTGCATAAATAAATTTACATTAAATATGCTGTGTATGTATAGGTATGTATGTATGGTTCTTTTCGCCACCACCTCGAAGTAATAGATTTTTGATTAAGTACTTTTTTCCCATTTTTACATCCAAGATCATCCGAACTATGAAAGTAGAGATACTAATCTGTTGTGTTAAACATGTCTGTATCTGACAGTGTTGCACATCTCCCCTGAGCATGGCTGTGATTTGTCGGGAGCTTATGTCTCCATTTTAGACCATGTAATTCTGTATAGGGAACATATTTTATTGAAAGGTCAAGATTAAAAAAGCTCTCTGGCTGCCCTCTGCTAACTGAATGATACACAATGCTGTCTGGAGGGTTTCCAGACCAAATTCCCAGGAGATGATGTGCTTGGCGGCTATTGACTTTCAAATGAGGTGCATTTGACATTGACCTTTTGTACGCCAGACACAGCATACTAACAAACTAATGTAATTCATTCAGTTGTGCCTGTTGGAAAAACCTATTGAAAGACCCTGATAACGTTGTATGAGAGCAACACGTTAGATCAGCTATCTGTAATCTGTTTCCTCTCCCTGGTGGGAACTGATCAACTTGATCAGGATAAATAATACCTTCACATTTTGAATGTGGGTAAACTGAGTCGCACTATCTAAAATAAAAATCATCTTTTCAAAGTTATTTAAATGAGGCTAATTGGAAAGTGAGATTTTCAGATTTGGAAAGATACTTTAGAAACACATCCTGCGGGAGCGATGTCTTATCAGTGTAATAGAACAAAGTCAAGAAGTACACATCAAATAACACAAAGAAACGGAAAATACATGAAAAAAAACAGTGTAACCTAGCCACATAATTTATCTTTTCTTTTTACTTTTTATGAATAAAAGAGTAACACTTATCTTCCTAACAAAAAAAAAAAAAGGGCAGATGTCACATTAACTACAAGAAGAAAAAAAGCCAAATGGTGGTATACAAATTACAGCTACAGAGAGCTACAGTGGTGTTTTTAGGGTGGTGGGGGAGGTGAAATCATCCCCCTTCACAAATAAGGTTTTCTTCAACACTAATAACTGTTGTGTCACTCTTACCTCCTCCTTGCAGCCCAAGAGGCTACAGACAGACAAATGGTGAAGAGAAGATTGATTTTGTGTATTGTATTGTAAAGGGGGGGAAATGAAGAGCTGGTCTTCCTGCAGATTTTCTTTCTTTGCTTGCTCTTCCTCTCATTAGCATGCCACAGCAGCTAGCCAGTCATTTGGTGACAGGGAAATGATACAGTGCTGCTAGTGTTTGGGAGGAAATGGCAGGTTACGTGGCCCGGCGTAGCAGGGGTCGTGCCACAGATAAGTCATGTTAAAGGCAAAGCAGGACACCTGGTTAAAGCCAGAAAAGGCCACGCCTCCCCTCTAGTGCACATAAACTTGTTGATATTTTTGTGGTGTTTCGTGTTTTTGAATCATAGAAATAGAAAAAAAGGCTGATTTTGTGAAGGATGTAGAAAATAATATGATTAAATTTAGTGTGAAATTTGTTAGAAATGTTAAAAGATCATTGAAAAAGAAACTCACAGTTAAAAACAGCTTCTTTTAATTTATTCAGCACCTTTGCGAAACCAAAACTTTCTTTTATAAACTTTCTTTCATTAATGTGAAATTACACTGTGACCGAAATAAATAAATAAATAAAAATATGGAGATCTAGCTATTGTTTTCCTGTTTTCAATGTAAGAAGTTTACAACAATGCAGATGCTTGTTTTGATTGTTTTATAAAGGCCTCATCATTTTTTTTTTTGTTTCTTGTATCCTCCAGAGCAATGGAGAGTGCGGAAAAGAGGTGAAGAAGTGTGTGCAGGCAGGCTGGAACGGGTGGAGAAAAGTATCAGGTGTGATGTGTGACAAAAGAGTTTCAGCCAAAATGAAAGGGAAAGTGTACAAAACCGTGGTGAGACCAGCCATGCTGTTTGGTCTAGAAACAGTAGCACTGAGAAAAAGACAGGAAACAGAGATGCAGGTAGCAGAGATGAAGATGCTGAGGATCTCTCTGGGAGTGATCAGGAGGGACAGGATTAGAAATGAGTACATCAGGGGAACAGCACACAGAGGTTTTGGGGATAAAGTCAGAGAGGCCAGACTGAGATGGTTTGGACATATGCAGAGGAGAGAGAGAGAGTACATAGGAAGAAAGATGCTGAATTTGGAACCACCAGAAAAGAGGACTAGGGGAAGGCCAAAGAGGAGGTTCATGGACGCAGTGAAGGAAGACATAAAGATAGTTCGTGTGACCGAACAGGATACAGTAGATAAGGTTAGGTGGAAGAAAATGACTTGCTGTGCAACCTCTGAAGGGAAATGCCGAAAGAAGAAGTATGCTGGCTCATGCTTTCACTTTGTTGTCGCTTGAACTCGAGCCTTTAAATTTTAATTTTCAACATCCAGTTATTAAACAAATTATCTCAATGTATATTTTTTAAAACAACTAAAATGATCTTCATTTCAAGTTTTCTTGCTCATACCAAATGTTAAAAGTGTGCTAATTCAAGACTGTTTGATTTGTGGCACAAGGTGATGAAAAATATTTTATTCCACGCACAGATGAAAATATAAGTCAGTCTATTTATTACAATATCATGTAGACCAGCAAAAACAGTTTATAAATCTATTAAATAAAAATATCTTAGATGGTTTTCATCTGACAAGTAACACAAACTGGATTAGCAGGATTATAACATGTTTAAACAGTATAAATAGCCTGGCTAGGTTTAAAACAAAAGGCTGGAGTACATTACTTTTATAACTTTGCTTTCTAATTCAAAATATAACAATTAAATCCTGCACATTTCCACCCAAAATACAGCACATCGTACTAGAATTAGTCTGTATTTTTATTGAGCAGGAAAGAATTCTCACGTCACAATGCACAAGAAAGTTGTTTTTTGTAGGGTCACTGCACACAGCACAATTATTTCTTCAGATGCTGACTAACTTTCTCTAGTTTGTTTTGTTGAGTGAAGCTGAAAACTTTGGGTTGAAATGTTCTCTAAAATAAGATTTCAATTTAAAGTAAATTTTATTTAAAGTAATTAAAGTTATTTTACGTAGTTGTCTTTGTTCAGGGTCAGAATAGACCCAATCGGTGTGACATCCACAATAATATTCTGCAATAATCAGGTAGTCAGGACCGTAAGAATGAGTCGCGAATACAAGCGGCCAAAACGAGCTTCCTCAGCAGGGTGGTTGGGCTCTCACGCAGCGATAGAGTGAGGAGCTCGGGATAGAGCCGTTGCTTCTCCGGGTCGAGAGAAACCAGATGGGGTGGTTCGGGTATCTGGTAAGGATGCCTCCTGAAAAACTCTCTGGTGTGGTCTTTTGGGCACGTCCCACTGGGAGGAGACCCCAGGGCAGACCCCAGACTCGCTGGATAGACTATGTCTTAGAGCTGGCAGGGAAACACCTCGGGATCCTCTTTGGTGAGCTGGAGGGTGCAGCCGGGTTGAGGGAAGCCTGGGCTTCCTGTCTGAGGCTTTGGCCCCCACAACCAGGCCCTGGCCGGATAAGTGGAAGACAACGAAATGGAACTTTAATCTACAGTGATCCAGAGTTTATTGCACCTTATGAAACATTTTGTACCAGAGACGCTCAGGAACATAACATTTTGTCCTAAAACAGAATGGGTCAATTTTTCTTTTTCTTGTTAACTGATTGTCCACAGCTGAACAAAGCAGGAAGCCTTGTCATAATGTTAATTGTAGATTAGCAAGTATTGTTTAGATAAAGTGGCTCTGACATGAAATGTAACTCACAAGCTACCATACATTCAGTTTATTGTAATCTATTATCAGCTACTTTGCTGCACTAGTAAATACTGAAAGTAATCCATGGAAAAATAAGTGCAATTACAGAAATAGAGAGTATAAAACATTTAAAATTCAGTGATAATTCTGTTTCTTTAATACCAATTCGTAAAGTCCCCACACATAAGCATTTTTTCGGGAAAATACTTGTTTTATATTAGGCAAAGAAATTCTGCCTTTTGAAGAGTCTGAGTCACATGCATGTATGACGTACTGGTAGGGTGGAATACTCTTTGGTTTAAAACAAAAAATAGGCATATTGTTTCAAAATTAAAATTTTTCTCTGGAGATGAATAAACTAAATCTTATTTATTGTAAAAACAACAGGTTATTCATCATGAACCAAATACCCCTGCAAATACCCCATATAATAAATCACGGGCGTCCAATTCCAGTCCTTGGGGGGCCAGTGGCCTGAAGATTTTCCATGTGTTTTTGCATCTACAAGCCTGTTTCGGGTTTTTGAGTGAATGTGCCAAATTTTATTGGCTGTTGATTTCACTTTATGTGCATCAGCTGTCAGGAATACATAGAAAACCTTTAGGACACCAGCCCTCGAAGGCCAGAGTTGGACGCCCCTGTGATAAACCATCTTGTAACATGTGATTCCGATACTTGTATCATGTTCTGTCAAATCTCAGAAGATACTTTAAAACATCAGTTGAAGACTTTGTCTCACACTTTCCTTATGTGTAATGCATTTTACCTGCAAGGAGCTGCTGTTCACACAACACTTGTTCCCCACAAAGTTGAGCTGTTCATGGTTGTGAACCAACTTCAGAACAGCCAGACTGTGGACAACTTCTGTCATCTTGTGGTGGGAAATGGAAAAACAGCCACTTTGTTTCCACAAATGAAGAAGACATGATGAACAGCTTGAGGTTTCTGCTTTTGTTGCAGTTAAACTGCTGACTCTGCACCTCCTCGGTAGGATAGTGCCAGCTGGAGTCACTGTCAGTGCTACAGCTCAAACATTTGTGCATTTATGCAAACATTTTTTGCAACCACTTAAGGAAGGTTTCTGTCTGCTGTTCATGTCAGAGATGACAGTACACTGATTAAAGAGCTCCCTCCTGTGTTCAAACAGGATCATGCAGCGCTTTTGTAATTGCTGACTTGAACCCTGAGCAGTAGAAGATGAAACAGTGACAGGTTGTTCCTTGGCAATTCACAGGAGGGTTGATGGAGGGAGAGATGGAGCGGTTGTTTAAGCTCGAGGCTCCAGTCTGTGGGATAGTTCAAACAGAGTCTGCTGATTGTCGATGATATAAAGATAGTCAACGTAGGCTCGCACCTCTGAACTGCTCCTCTCTGTGAGTCCATTTTCTAAGTGAAAGACACAAAAGATTTTTCTAATAAAGTAGGAACTAAATACAGCTTTTACAATTGTGAAAAGTTTTCATAAATGTTCACATGAGCTTAAATTTTTGAACATTGTAAAGGGCCTTTAAAAAAGAATTCAGGGTTGATTTGTGTCATTCCAATTTTTTTTGTTATTTCTGAAACATTTCTAATGATTGGCAAAATTTGCTCACTGATGGCTAGTGGCTACTCATGTTCAGAAGATGGTTGGCTGACAAAAACACAAACTACACTCTCTTTCATAGTGCTTTCCTTTTTTAATTTGTCGTTAGATTTTTGCAAGAAAAATAACATGCTGGCATTAACTTACTGGAAATATTTTGCATATTGATTTGAACAAAAAGTACAGTCTATCAAGCAGAGCCGTAAGCTTCGATAGCTCCATCCAGCTTCTAACATGTAAGTCTGATGCCTGCTGGGACAAATGACTTCCTAAATTTCTCAGTTCTGCAGCACAGAGAATGGAGCATTGTGACGGCTTCCCTTAGAGGCCAGAGTCTCATGCAGAGGGTGTTCTCTATAGAAGAGGATAGCCTCCACTATCCTCCTCATTCTCCCCTCTATCACGATCTCCACAGATGGTACCCTCATACCCAGCAAAGATAAAAATTTTCTCCTCAGTTTGTCCAGCCTGTTCTTGTCCCTGACTGTAACGCTGTTCCCCCTTCAGACAACAACACAGAGCCTTTCACTGGCCACAACTGACTGGTGAAAAGTCTCTACCATCTCCCTACAGGCATCAAATGACATTAGCTTCCTTTAAAAGAAAAGCCAACTCTGACCTTTCTTGAAAGAGTCCTTAGTCTGAACTGACCAGTCACAATAAGTGTCACATGTAAAATATCTCGGGTTTTAATACTGTAGTGATTACAGAGATGTTAAAAAAACTGTCTGAAAAAACAAACTATTCATAATAAAATAAAGGTACACAGGTCAATCAAAATGCACAATTTAAAAAATCAAATGCGGACATCAACAATATTTATTTCAATTGCACAATAACATATACTACATTTGATTTTTAATAATACCCCAATTTATGACTGAACTCGACACTAACCTGTGCGCTCTTTCTGGCACTGCCGAATCAGTCGAGACATATCTGCTATCATGTGCTGTAAAAAAAAAAAAAGATTAACTATTTCAATTTATTCTTTCAACGTATTTTGTGCAAATATGAGAAAGATAAACAAACTTGCCAGTTTTTCAAAGTTGACAAGGTTATCATGAAAGGTCTTGTTGCCCTCGTGAATGAATGTAATATCTAAAATGTAAACATAAAGATGTCATTTTACAAAAACAAAGCATCAGATTAAGAATGAAAGTTAAATTTGACTTAACGGATGATGCTTTTTAGAAAGGTTTTTGTGTAGCAAATTGGTATAAAACTGAACAGACCTTTCAGGAGCAAAGGAAGAAAGGGGATTTTTGGAGCCTTCATCTTCTTGAAGGAATCTCTGTAGGCCTTGTGATTAAATGAGGGATCCTGTGAAGAAGTTTTAAATAGAATTTTAAAGTGGAACTCTGGGGGACTGTTGGAGTGTAAAGAAACTCTTGGGCTTCTCTATGTGGATTTGTGGTGGCACAAAAAAGCATCTAAAATCTCCAACATTTGACTAAATATTAAAAATAAAAGCTGTCTAAAACATTTTTGGTTGACATCCTGCAGATAAGCACTGTAGTCATTTATTTGTTTAAACTTACCGTCAATGTCTCCAACTCTGAAAACAACTTCTTAAATTTTCCAGGAATTTTCTGTAGAGACAGTATTAAAAAAAACATCTATCTTTTGCCTCGGACACAACAGTGAATGAAATCTTGTGATAATAAAAAGACATCTTACCTCCCATGTTTGACTAAGGCGACTAATGGCTGGAGCATTCAGGCCCATAATGATGGCAAAAAAGCAGTTGAAATTCCTCTGTGCTTTACAACTGTAAAAGATGGATGAATTTAATCTTGTGGCTCAGGTAGGCATCAGTAATTTATTGTCATCACTGTTTTACCAACAGAGGGAGCAGTGCTACCATTAAATCCACTTCTTTAACGACACATCTGTGCAAGGGAAACCAAATTGACAATAAAATTTAAATGCACAAAAGCTACTTACTGGGCAGCAATTTTGATAAACTTCTTGATTAGCTGGATTCTTTTGCAAAGAGTTGTACACAGCAGAACCTCAGTCATGACCCACAGCTGTATTTCATTGCAACGTTGCAACAGCAGCTCCAATGGCATTGTGTTTTTACCACAAACATGACGATTGAAGGTGAAGTAAACCAGCTCTTGCTGTAAAAGAATGAAGTGCATTAATGTTTATTCAGGCACACGACGAGTCCATTAAGAGTAACTACATTTTCAAGTTTAGAAGCAAACCTCATGCATTGAATCAAATATGGCCCACTCAAAGTTGGTGAGGGCAACGGCAACATCCCATGTGTTCAAACTCAGCATGCGAGCTGTTCTCTGGTGTACCTCAGAAGTGTCCACGAATGGATTCTAAATGGAAAACAATATTTGTGAATATTTTAGTTTTTTTTCTTAGGCTAAAATTGAACCAGCGAAGCTGTGCTGATAATAATGTTTTAGAAAGATCGTAGAAAAGGCTTCACACTCAGGTTTATTTATGTTATCATCTTCAGTTGTTTTTAATTCTTGGTCAAAATCAAAATCACAATAACAATACAGATTGCAACAAAAAAAAAAAAAACAAATAGACCAAAGAAAAGGAATAGGCTGAAGCATAGCTTGTATGTGCCTATATAGAAGCAGTTCTCGGGTTCCTTCTATCAGATTGAAAACGACTTTCGGATGGAATTTGAATTACACTGTCCAGAAGACAACTTTGAACCCTTTTCTACAATAGATCACTCCTGGATAAATGAGGGATTACACAGACTTGTTTTATAAGGCTGTGTTATATGGTAGTTACAAGGTTACAGTCTGAGTTTACTGCTGGGGCTGTGAAATCAGCTGTTGAGGTCCAAAGTGGTGGAGGATGATGGATTATTTGTACTAAAGTGATGGTAAAGTCTTAGTACTAACAGTGCTGCTTATAATTATTCATACCACAGCAAACTTTGAGTGAAAGTTACTTTTAATCATCATAATCTATCATATTTTAGACTGAGAGTGACATGGTTCTTTAAAAAGTTAATAAGACATTGCAAAAGAGACAGTATGGTGTAAAAACAACCTTTCTCACATTTGATGCAAAGCGACACAATCTTGAAAAGCCAGAGGTCATTGAGAAATATAAATGGGCAAAAAAATAGCAGGATATTCAAAAACTTGGTCAGCAAGTAAGACACATTAATTCCTTGCAAAAGATCATGAAGGGTTTTTGTTTGTTTGTTTGTTATTTTTGTAAAAAAAAAAATTAATTTGATTGCTCACAACCATTATCGTTGGTATGGAACAAAAACATTTTTATTTTATTTTTATTTATCCAGAGCCAAAGACCAATTGAGATCAATAGTGCCTTTGGAGGGCCAACTTGGTGAAGAGGTCATTTGATACATTATTAGTAACATAATCCAAAACAGAACAAAATTGTACATTGCTTTTTTTAAACCATTTTCAGAAAAGCCCCTACTATACAAATAAAATCTCTATAGAAATAAGTCAAATCTGTGGATTTTAAGGAGGCAAGGTTGTATGATGTACGTAGTTGTATGATGATACAACCAGATGCTGGGCACAAGTATTTTGTAGTTTTTGTGTTTTTTTCGGGAACATTTTATTTTATTAGGTGAGATGCAGCCTTTTGTATTAATTTTTATTGTTTGCATTTTTTGAAGAAATTGTATATTAATAACTTTTAATGAATGACTTTAAATGGTGGTCAAAGACTGATTTTTAATTGAAATGTTCTTGTTTTTCTAATACTCTGTTTGGTCTTGAAATAAGTGTGAAAAATATAATTGGATTCAAAGTTCTTGGATCTCTATAAAAAGTTTATAGATATAAAAAAAGCACTCTTCATAATGCTTTTGACCTACCAGCACTTCACAGAGGTCCTTCCTGCACACGTGAAGTCTCCCCACAGTCTGGAGAGACTTTGTGAAAACTCTGTCCCGAGGCTGTAGGAGGAGTCTGCCTGCAGGACAGAAAACATATCACAAAAAGCAGATTGGAATACCATCAGAATTTTGTGACATGAGCAGTGGTTCTGAGATAAGAAGCTATGCTGCCAGCTTTAAGGATGCAAATCACTTCAATCCCTGACTAACTTTATATGGTTGGATGGTGTTTGCTTTTCTTTTGAAGTGAGGCTAATTTTAAGTTCTCATTAACAGTGAACAATAACTTCTGACAAAAACCCCAGGAAATGTTTACTTCAACTCGTGCTATCAATGATGTACTTGGTTCTGCTTTGATGTTTAACCTTCTCTCACTAGATAAGTGAGGGCAAGAAAATCAAAATGGAAAACAGTATTTCTGATGTCTCCACATGTATTTTGGTTGTGTTACATCTCAGTATGCAAAGTTTTTTCAGTAACATGGGTGACGCTTTGTGTTCAGTAGCTTTGGGATAGGTAGAGATTTACCTCCTGGAAATGTGATGGCCACCAGAACCAGTTCAGTTTGAGGAACATCTAGTCTTTCTGCCACTGCCTGTAACAGCTCCTGTGTCACTATTGAATAATACACCCTCATACTTAGATACGAGTCCATGGTTACATACACACGGCACACCACTGGAAAGAGAAAGAAGACAATCACTTAAATTTGATTGTGTAATTAGTTTTAGTTCACCACAACATCCAGTAAAAGAATCGCTACTATATAATTATGTTTTGATACTTAGTGAAACTTTTGCTCTTAAAAATTGCACAACTGGAGTCTCAAAAGATAAAAAAGATTATCAGTCACACAACAAACTGGGTTTCAGTTTTTCATCCATTCCATTCAGTCCCTGGAAAGACCCCCATTGTTTTACAGTGCAGACTTAAAAATATCATGTTCTTTACTTTGGAAACAATGCAAACAGAAGGAATGTGCGAGAAGGACTGTGTTTAATGGCGTTACCTTCCTTGGTCTCCCTCTGTGAGCTTCTGGAGCAGACTCTGTTCTCCTTTAAACTCAATTGGTGGAAAAGAGCTCTGCCCTAAAAGAAGGGAAGTGTGTAGATATTAGCACATTCATTCTGCCTGAGAACATGAAACATAACCTTAAGAGGAAATGCTTGTGAGGTGACCTCAACAGCGGTTTGATTTAATAATAAGAGAAAACAATTTTTTTTACTTACCTTTCTATGGGGTGAATTTTCATCCACGGTACTGAAAAAAAACACAAAAATTTTTTACTTGTATTGAATAAAAAATGGTGTATTTTACTTTCATGTGTCATTATTTGACCTAAATCAATATTTGACATCCCTTTAATGGAAAGTGTCAAAGGCTAATATTTTACTCCATTGGAAGTAGACTATTTTATCCCCTTTAATAGCTGATGGCAACTTAACCCTTTGCACACCATATAATTGAGTGTAAAGAAAGCCTATATTATTATGCAATATACTCATCTGCTCTTTTTAGTCCATTACTGAAGCTCAGTGTCAAAAAGAGATTAGAGGGGTTAGTAGATTTTAGACCTTTCAACATGATCTCCACATTTAATCACCTTTTTCTCTTCAGTTAGTCCTAGCTGGCATGATGAATAGCTGTGTGTCCATTTTTATCTCTCAGCTTTTTCTGGATTCTGCATCACAATAGGCAAGTTGGCACAAAGCCTGCCCTAAGGGCTCCTCTCTGAGGTCGGCAGCATCTTTGTGCTAATGAAAAACTTGATACCTTCTGTCATATCAAAGCAGAGCCAGACATTTAAATTGCTCTTTTCTTTCCTTTACGAACGAATCCAAGTGGATAGACATAGAGCTAAGTGAGAGTTGTATTGCCACATATTAATAAAATTGAAGAGAACAATGAGCTCTTGTTCCAAATGTAAGCTCTCACAATCATATGACCCCATGTGCATTTTGCACAAAGGCCAGATGGAATCTGTTAGGAAGCCTCTGAGTATGAAAAATGACATCTTTCGACTTGGTAGCAGATTATTTCAAAGCTGTCAACCATGTCCTCCTCTGGTGTTGGACTGATTGTAAAATGGTCGTAAATACAAGAGCATGTCAGGTAACACCCGGATGCATGGGGGGTGGATGTTGTGGATTACTCTTTTAAGATACGAACATGAATAAAACAGTTAGGGGATGGTTTATAATGACGGGTGGCCCGAAGTACTCCCAGGGGATAAATTCAATCTGGAGACCGAGGAAAGGAAAGAGAGAATGCGTGTGGCATGTGACCAATGAATTTTTAAACTGTGATTTCCAAAAGCGGCATCCTTACATATTTATTCAAAAATGAAAATACTCCCCATTAAAATTATTTTTTGGATCATTTATGTAGGTGAAGACTGTTATGTTGGAGGGTAACAGCAGACTTTTAACCCTTTACAGAATTCATTTTTACAATGTGTAAGTTTCTGTACATCCTAAACCTGATAATCATGATATCCTAAATTTTTACTGGTTAATCAAAACATGTATTCCTGTTTTTGCATTTGTTAAAAATTATTTAGTGTGATGACAAATGCTTCTATATCCTATTTTTCAACCAAACTCTCAATTTTTGGTCCAGATAAAGAGCCTGGTGGCCTTCATATTTCGGAACATAACATCCCAGACCACCGTGATTACAGTTTGATTTCTGAATGGAGTCATTGTAGACAAGTTAAAAAAAAGAGAATACGTTAGAAAGGAAGTCTTTGTGCTGATTCTTTATTCAGACCTTCATCAATCATCGTTTTAAGTGTTGCTCACACACATGCAGTGTTATTTAGATTATAGACTTCTGTATTACAGTAAAGATTGAAGATGTATTTCTGTTTACATCAAATAAGGATCTTGATTACTCACTGTCTGCGATGCAGCTGGTAGAGTTTCTGTAATTCTCCGATTTTTTTCTCCAGTGCTGGGTGCTCATAAAGATCATCCAACACATAATGATACAAAGTCTGCAAGTACATGTCAACTATCATTTCTCAGATTTTTTCCACATGTTGTTTGCATTTTTTTTTTTTGCACAATGGGTATAATATGATGTACCTTCATAAAAAGTTTGACATTCTCATCTTCCCTCAGGAAGTCTTTACAGAGTGACATCCACTGTGACACAAGGTAAAGGAGTTTCTCTTTTCTTTCCAGAGCATCTTTCTTGTCCTCTTTAGCTTTGTGTCGCTTGTTGCAATAGGTGGACGTAGGTTAAGGACGACAGCTTACAACTAATGCAGTTCCCATTCTGACACGTGTAAACAGAAGATCAATAAAGCAAAGCTGTAAAAATCTATGAGATATGTTAATCAGGTTTAGAAGAAAACCTCCCATTATTCTCAAAGTAGGATGCTTACATTTTTTGTAAATTACATGATACTTCAAGTATTAAGAATAACCGTTGTAAAGGATATTGTCCCAGCAGAGCTTGACACAATTCATTAGTAGACAGAAATACTGGATAGGTCAACAGAAAGTCATCCAAAAGGTTATCTGTAATGAGAAAAACATTATTAATATTCAACAAAAAAGGTACTCGAATGAAGGTCTTGTTTCAAAATAATTAAAAAAAAAAAAAAAAAGAATTACCTGAGGCAAAAAATGTTTAAACAAGCCTAAATATGCAGACCTCATTAATGTTGCAGGATGCTGTTGGGCAAGAACATTACTGACCTCGTCAACTGCATGATTAATGTCTGCAGCGTACACAATGGGGTGTTTTGTTTAATTAAGATGGTCTAAGTTTTTCCTGTTTTTCCCTAACAACACCACAAGAAGTAATTTTTACTGCAAAACACCACTTAAAACAGGCAAACGCTGACTTTTACAGTGTGTCATGTAAAATGGTTGATTGAAAAACAGAGAAGCAGAAGTCATTAGATTCCTTTTGCTGAAACAACTTCAGATGAGCTTTTTCAAGCATTATCTTCAGTTTTTCACATTGAACACACCATGCTGCATCAGCGGAGATAATCCAACATTATCAGGATGTGTTTGCTTGACCTCAAATGGAGTCTATTTTTACGGATATTATCTGAAAGGAACACAATCTGGTTTTATAGGATCACCACCATAATGTGTTCAGTTGTAGAAATTTATTTCCAGTGTTTTTTTTTCAAGGTTATTCCCGGAAATATTTATTTTATTCAGCATTAGAAGCAAGTCAAATATTACCAATGTGCTAGTGGTATAAAATGAAGCAAACTCTAACTCTGAGTTAAAAATGTATTTCTTCAGTTCTTTTTTAAAACAACAAAAAAAGCTGCAAGTTGGTGTAGTTGTTAGTGCCACTGTCTAGTGGCAAGTTTAAGGATTTATTTTCTTTCCTTATAAGCATAAATTTTCATCAGGTATTCAAGCTTTTCATGCGTGCTGGGTTATTCGGTCATTCTGAATTCTCTATTGGTGTAAATGTGGTCTTGAGTGGCTGGTTAAATGTCTCTGTATTGGCTTTGTGTCGGACAAGCAGATCGTCTGAGATGAGAAAATTTCTTAAAAGAAAGAAAATAATTATTATTCTAAAAGATAAGAAATAAATCAGCTTTAGGGCGAAAATGCCTGGATTTTTTTTTTTCAAATCTCATTTCAGCCAAATCTTTTTTGGAACCTGCTGTGTGTCCCACAACCTGAATTGTAAATTGTTTACCTTAAATTTCACACAACCCCCCAAGGCCTTTGTGCTTGTTATGGTTCACAGGACTCCCAAGCATCATTATGTTAATTGGTTCAGAACAGCTGTGAATACATCTCTCATTGCTTATGAGAGATTTTTTTTCACAGTTTTTCTTGTATGCAGTGACCATAAAGACAGTGCTTCACCTTTTAATAGAAATCTCATATATTGTAACATTGCTCCTTCACAACCAGAGTGTACAGCTGGTTACATATGTATTTCCTCAAAGCTGTCCTAACTGGAGCATTATTTCTCAAAAGAGAAAGCTTTACTACTCCCGAGGTTATAAGCTACACTGGTGTTTTAAAGCATGATGAATATTTAATTTTTTAACCTAGTACTGCATTTTCACATTTTATCGGTTACACACCAAAAAGACAAGCAGCAATTTTGCAGGCAAGAACAACGTTGCATGTTTTATAAAACCAAAACCAAAAAGATTTCTTGATGCATACCAATCAGAGAGAATTAGACATTTTAAATGTTTGAGAGACACTTCCACAAATTTTTTTTTTTTTTTACATTGTATTGACTTCTAACAAGAAAATCGAACTAAAATTGGCATCTTATGCGAGAATCAACAGAATTCAGTCTAATGTAACTTATCAAAGTCGTGTGAATTCAACTGAACAGGCAATCAAATGTTTCATTTATCTGGACAAGGACAAGAGTTATGAGTCAAAGCCAACATAGTACTTCCTGTTAAGGAGTAAAAAAAATCGTCACCATAACCCAGAGAAAGTTTTCTACATAGAAACTAAATATGTCATGCTGTTGTACCAATGAACAGCAGTTTATCACACAATGCTCGCACAAAACCACAACCATCAGAACTGAAAGAACAGGACATCACACAGAATAGATTTGTCGATGTGTTGGACTCCTTCAGTCTAATGCTCTCTCACCCTGGGAAATCATGATCAGCCTCATGACCACGTATGGAGGGAATCCCCTCAATGCTCATATAATGCAATGCACTGAGTGAATAATTCATCAATAACATACTACCCTCCTGAGACCAGTGAGCTTCAGCCACAAGCTTGTGGTTTTTTTGTGTCAAATATGAGAAAAATATTTACTAAAATTTATTTTACTAAAGTGTGGAGAGGTAATTTAGATCAATTCTATTCATTTCCGCCTGAATAATGATCTGTGATATTCAATTAGTCTTTCTCCATCCCTGAACATTTCCTGCTCATTAGTAGAATTTGCTGCTTTACTTTCCACGTTTCCTCTGGCTCGCTCTCTGTCTGTCTCCTCTCAGTCATCATCCCTCATCGAGCGATTTCTTCAGCTACAGCACCAGAGAATCTCTGCCTTGGCAACAGTGCCACATTACTGTGTACCTGCTGGGATTAAAGAACGTCTGTTGATTTGTCATTGCTGTGATGCTGAATTGCATGTCACACTGTCTGTGAGAGCCTCGCCCCACAGATATCAGGAATGTTGATCTCTGTCAAAGGCTTTTAAAAGAAACAGGCTAAATCTCCGGCAATCATAGCACATGATTAACTCGCTGATGTTGCCCACAGGGAGCTGCTGTCCTGCCTCATTTATAAAGAGCGATAGTGAGGGAAGGGATGGAGCTGATAGTTCTACCAGTCTATTGTTTACTTTCTTTTTTCATCTAAAAAATAAAAAAAGACACACACAACTTCTCCAGATGAACAGCATCTTAAAATGTGATCAACATACATTGTCACATCAACAAGATTATTTTTAAGCTGTAAAATTGACATGTCAGTAACAGACTACAAAAAATTAAAAGGAAGTGAAAGTGATCAATCGTATCATTAAAGCAAAAATCTGACCTGACTCTTTCGCCTGTGTTGGTCCTTGGTCATCATTCAGAGTTAGATCGTTCAGCAAGTGCTCCAGGATCTTCTCAGGGGTGCCTGAAACCACCATGTACCTGTCGGACACAACAGAGTCACTGCACGAGTCCTCCTCGATAGAGGACAGAGATCGACTGCTGCTCCACTCCTCCTCTGTCCCTTCATCATCAATGTAGCGAAAGTAGGGGACGTCAAAAGTGGGCAATGTCACCGGTTCTGCCCGGCTGGTGTTGTCCCCACTGCTGCTCTCCTCTGAACCCTCCATGTCCTCTTCATCCTCCTCCTGCTCCACCAAGGCAGCATGCAGGAGGACCCTGCCTTTATCCTGCTGAAGGTTCAGGAGCTGTGGGCGAGATCCCATCCTCTCAGAGTCCCCGCAGCCTCACATCAGCTGTGTATGCTGCTGCACAACAGCTTTATGAATCTTTCCATTCAGCTACAGCTGCTGCAGCCTCCAGTCCACTCCTGTCTGTCCTTCCAGCAAACTATCCCACGATGTTCACAAGCAAGAAATCTTCTGAATTACTTGTAGAGAAGACAGGGCTGGGCATTGCCTCTTAGCCCCGTGCTGATCACTTGAATGTATCTAATGTTGTCATTGTGTTTTGGGAGCTGTGATGTAAGTATGCATGACTGATCCGCGGAGACAGAGAAGGTGAATGATGAGAGAAGGCGAGCTCAGGGAGGAAAAACTGAGGAAGGAAATCTAAAAGGGGAGGGTTACGGAGAGGCTTACCTCCTGTTCCTTGCCTCCAGTTTCCCTCCTCCCTTCCCTGATGCTGTGAGGGCTGGCTGCTCTGACGACACTCTCTGTAGAACAAGCACATCACGGCCCCTCTCTCGCAGACACAAGCGGACTGCATCGTCACTCCGGGGCTGGGAACAGAAAAGCAATGGGGAGGAGGGAGGTATAGATTGAATGTGTCATCACCAAGGAGATTCCCTTCTATTTTATATTCGACTCAAACAAATCATCACTGATTTCCATCATAAAGCTCTGTCAAAGGGAACCCTGGAAATGAAAGAGAATTTTCATACATTATTATTTAGTCCTTATCATCACAGCCCATTCGGGATTAACATAAATGAGTTGCATATTTAAATCACTGATTTATGTGCAGAGCCAATTAAATTATGGGCAGTGTCTGGGGAAGTCTATTTCGAGCTGTCATTACACAGCCTGCATGCCAACAATGGTTTCATAGTTCAGAGTTCAGCCAGTAATTTGATTCACTTGGTAACCTATCAAGAAATTGTTTAGGTTGTTTTTTTCATCTCTTTATCTTATGTCAAGACGTTTATTTACTGCCATAATGTCCCCATCACCTTATAGATTAAAAAAAGGAACAAATCAAAGTTAAGTTGGCTCTTTTTGTGATTCCTGTTTTAAGTGTTAACATCATTTACGTCTTCTCATTTAGACATTTCTCTTCAGGGGTCTCCACAGCAAGTCAGTTTCTTCTATCTAATCCTGTCTCCCGCATTGTATTCGGTCACGTAATCTATCATCACGTCCTCCTTCACTGTATCCATGAACCTCCTTTTTGGTCGTCCTCCAGGCCTCCTGCCTGGCGGTTCCAAACCCAGCATCCTTCCGCTGCACTCCCTTTCTCCCCTCTGCACATTTCCAAAACCAGCGTAGTCTGGCCTCTCGGACTTTATCTCCAAAACCTCTAACATATGCTGTTTCTCTGATATAATAATTCCTGATCCTGTCCATCCTGGTCACTCCCAGAGAGATCCTCAGCATCTTCATTTTCACTACCTCCATCTCTGTTTCTTATCTTTTCCTCAGTGACACTTTCTGTAGAGAAAACAGCATGAACTTTTCTGTCACACCTATAGTACACCTCACCACTGTTTTACAGCCCTCATAAGTCTCCTGCATCATCAAAGCAAACACTGCATCTGTCATGCACCTTTTTTTTTTAGCCTAAAACCAAACTTAACTTACTTGTGAGTTTAATAATATACTTTACAAACACCTAACTCAATCCTAATACAATGCTGTTTCACTTTGGCTTTGATTGTTATAAGAGTTGTAATTTTGTGTAACTTCGAATAACAATTTGGGTTTGTTTGTGGTAGTATTTTTTGATTGTCAGAGATGGCGGCCTGAATTTATGTATGAAATGTCGACATTTTTTGTGTGCTCATTGTTGGTTATAGCATCGATGACAGCACCGATGATAGATTCAGATATAGCATTGATGACATCATCGATTGTAGCATCGATGACATCATCAAATAATGCACCAATGAAAACGTTGATAATAGTATCGATGATATCATCAATGACATCATCGATGATAGCTTCGATGACAGCACAGATTACAGCATTGATGTAAACGTTGATGATACAATTGATGATAACATTGACCATAACATTGACTGAGGGAGACGGCAGCTCAGTGGTTTGAGCGTTCGCCCGCGGACCAGAAGTTCGCGGGTTTGCATCCCACAGAGAGAAAGTCCAGGGTCGTTGGAGAAGACACCTAACCCTCGTTTCTCCCACCATTGACGCCGTCGTGGGCAAACTGCTGCGGTGTAAGGAGTGCTGCACACAAATTTCCCCGGTGAAGGATGAATAGAGTAATCCTTTCTTTTATAGCATTGAAAATAACTTTTAATTTTATTATTTTATTTAAAGCATCAATGTAACCACCAATAATAGCATAGATGGTGACAGCATCTATGATAGTGTCGATGACAACATCATCGATGCTATCATTAGCGGTTACATCGATGCTTCAAATAAAACAATATTGAAGGTTTTCTTCAATGCTACAATGCTATAATGTTATCATCCAGTCATTCATCAATGTCATTATTGGTGCTGTCATCGATGTTTTCACTGATGCTATAACTGATGTTTCTGTCGATGCTATAATTGATAATATCATTGATGCTATAATCAATGTTATCATCGATGTTGTAATTGATGTTTCCATTGAATCTAATATCGGTGCTGTCATCGATGCTATAATAGGTGCTGTAGTTTTAAACAAAATGCTTCAACGTTTGTTTGATGGTGTACCAGAGGTCTGAGAGGAATTTTGTACACTGACTCTTTATTAATTGCTTGATGCAATTTTATGCCTTTATTTTTTATTTATTTATTTATTTATTTATTTCAGTCACAGTGCAACCTCATATCAATGAAATAAAGAAAACAACCATATTCCAGCAAAGGACCGAAAAGGTATCGGCTGAAGCAAACGCTTATTACGCCGACCTTTTTTTTTTTTTTATGTCATCATAAAAGCAAAAAGACATAAGTAAATACTAAGTCATCATAATTGTTATAACACATAACATAATAATATCATAATTCATCATAACACATAACATAATCATAACACATCATAACATATAACATAATCATAACACATAATCGTAACACATAACATAATCATAACACATCATTATTGTTTACTTTTTATATAAGCTTGAATTTAACCATCAAGACTTGCATATTTTTTAAGTATTAATAACTTAAATTTCTTTTTTAAACATAAAAGATTTAAACACAATTTAAGTTCATCATCACAATTATTCCAAAGATCCACACCTTTAATAGAAATACATCTTTATTTTTATATATCATCTATATAAACATTTTTATTTTTTATAATTTATTAGAATAAATTACTTTATTCTATATAAATGTGAGGTGTGAATGATTTTATACAGTTATGCAGTTCTCTGGCCAAGAACAAATTATTCACATTTTTTTTGTCTATATCCATGTGAGATATACATAGATATATGTCTACATTGTCTTATTTTGTATATTTACAAATATTTATGTTTTTATATTTACTTACTATTTCTTTTTTTATGTTTACAGTGCTGTTGTAACACACACATTTCCCACGTGTTGATCAATAAAGTACTTCTGATTCGAAGTATGATAAAATAAATAGTATAAATTATGCAGTGAATGGGACATTATGGAAGCAGTTATTGATGCAATTGCTCCAGGAATAAAATTAAAGAGCTACTTTGAAAGTAGAGTGGACCTACTATACTTGTTGGTGCCCTTAGACAAAATCTGAGAACACACTTCATTGAGAAAGACACTACTGAACTGTATCACACTCCCACTAGCACAGTACAAAAATCCAAAGAAATGACAGTACAGTTTGTTCTCAGAGCAATGGATATAAGACTGCAGAGTTTGTTTGCCTCTAAGAGGGCTGAGACTGTATTTCCATCTGACACCCATATGTGTCAACCCTAGCTGACCGTGTGTGCCCGCTTGAGCCTAAGCAGCACCCCACTACATCAGAGAGCAGGGCTGCTGAAGCACCTTCGCAGCACACCGAAGCACCACTTCAGGAGTTGTGGGATCCGCCGGTGTACCTGAGCCTTCTTCTTAAAGAGCAGCGACATAAAGTACAACAAATGTTGAGGGAGAAGAGCTAGGTGTTTATTAAAGATGACTGTGATTCAGGCTGTATTAAAGATTTTGAAATGGTTAGTTCTGATAGTTAGATGAAAGAGTTGGCTGTTTTTCAACATTTGGAATTGGACATTTTGCATCAACAAAATCCTTTTGTCATTTAAGAATTTTTTTTCTTTTTTTTTAGCAATTTAACCTTTTTTGCAGTTTGTCCAACAAAACAAAACAAAGAACAGTACCTCACACCAAGTGAAGATTGTCATTTTTATTATTTTTAATTAATATTGTTATCATCATACATAGTCACGTGGGATGGTACCTTTGCCATATTAAAAAAAATTCCCTCACTGGAATTAATAGGACTTTCTGTTCAAACCCTATTTATTTATTCTAAAGAATAGTCCTAACTTGATTGTTAGAATCAGATTTTTTGGTTTTAACTGGCTGTTTAGTACAAGGATCTAGCATCAGCTCCCTGATTAACCCTTCCTCCACTCCTCGGCCATCAGTCGATGCAACGCAAGCTTCTGTTCATCCAATTAGCCGGTGCAGTCAGGCTGGAAGACTCTAATTGCCTTTTGTCGAATAACACACAGACCTCTGGAGTCAAAGACATTTTCTGCACGTTAGTATCTACTACAAAAAAATTAGATGATAATAAAGTTGTGCTTTTATGCAAGAACATTCGTGTCTAGCAAAGAAAGCTTTATTTTGAAATCCTACAAAAAATACTTGACAAACCTTAACAAACTAGATTGAAAAGCTTTACACTAATGGAGGAAGAGGCGGTAGCTCAATGGTAGAATGTTCACCCTTACACCAGGAGAAGCCGGTTAGAATCCCACTGAGCTCATGCCTAGGTGTCCTTGAAGAAGACACCAATCCACTATTGGTGCTGACTGGGCAGCCTGCAGCGGTGCAATGCAGCACCACAATTTCACCATTGAGGGATTAATACCGTACATAAAAAAAAAGTTTGGTGTGAAAGCAAAAAATGCATTTTCTAATTTTGTTTTTCTCAAAAATCTTAACAAACAAAACAAACTGTGTTTTTTGTTAGCTCTGACAAAGTCATCATAAAACAGGTTTGGTTGCACAAAATCTGGCAGCGAAGCAAATTTTTTTAAAGAACACTGTAAAAATCACCATGTAATCACAATGAATAATTGATCCTGCTTCAGCTTCTCCAGATGACTACTCTGCAGGTAGTGGCTTAACAATGTCCATATCCTAAAAACAGAAACTTCCCTCCACTACCCCAAAAAAGCCCATTTAATATAAAATAGCTACCTTTTACATACAACCCAACATATCTGTGAAATGGCTTAAACACTGAACAAACATTTTTCTTAACAACGGAACTTGGTGAACCAAATGAGCTATGTTTGGTTGGATAACGGGTAAATACAACTACTGTATATGGACGTCAGATATACACGGATATTTGTCATTTTTACCATCCTTATATCTAGCCAATAACTGTCTAGCCCTCAGGAAATCTAATATTGAGTACTACGCCATACAGGCCAAAACTGGTACGCACCAGTACATTGGAAACAACACTGAGCTTGGCACTGCCGACTCAGACGCCGGCGATTCTGACATCATCAAGAGCATGCCACATCAGCAGCAGCCAGCTCAGTAGACATGTTAGCATATATTTTTATGAATAAAGAGTCAGAACCAAAAAATAAATAAATAAAAACCCTTCGAGTGCACGAGAATCAAGACAAGAAAATTTGGGCATGTCTCACTGGTAGGTGATCCAGGAGCAGACCCTAGACCCGCTTGAGAGACCATGTCTCACAGCTGGCTGGGGAACGCCTCGGGATCCTCCTGGGTGAGCTGGAGGATGCAGCCCGGTTGATAGAAGCCTGGGTTTTCCATCTAAGGCTGTTGGCCCTGCGACCTTGCCCCTGATAAGCTAAAGACATTGTAACAGAACATTGTCATTTTAAAATGACAAAAATCCCTAAATGTTGTTTTAAAAAAGGCCATAGTTGTTTTGCATAAAGAATATTATGAAATCATAAAATCTATACATACAGTGTATAAAAGAACTAAAAATATAAAATCAAATGAAAAGCAAAAAAATATGAATACGATCAAATAAAAAAAAATAATCAAAACATAATAAAAAATGCATTAAAAAAATCCAATGAAATCTCCTCTTAGTGTTCAAAGAGATTTATGATCTCACCTCCAGAATTCCCCACACATCTCTACAGCTTAATGTATATTGAGTAACCCTGCTTTTAACGGCTGGGATTTAACTTGCATCTAAGCTTTTTGATGTCCTAACTTAGACATTTGTGAGTCACGTCATGCTGTGTATATTGCATGACATAATTGTAACCTTACTTAGGCTGCTCCGCTGCTGAGAAACACTGAGAAATAATCCCATATGATCCTAGGATGTCCAGATTATGTCACGTTTTAAACAGAAGTTCAACTCATATGGCCATTTTAAATAGACAGTAGACACATTCACCGCTTCACTCTGTACTTTTAAAATGTGACACTTTGTTCCTGAAGTATTATAAAAAAAAACAATGCATAAAGAACAGAATGAAAAAACATTTTATGATCATGTAGAGATTGGAAGGCTATATTCTAATGCCAGCATAGAAAAAAAAGAACATCTAGCCTTGTAATGGAGAAAAGGTCATGGTTCTGACGTACAGGAACCTACCAGAACACCACACAATGTATGGGCTTGGTAGTCTGGTCACCGACGTCAAGCTTTCCTGCAATTGTCTGTTAGTTCAGCGAGTAGATACAGCTGGCAGGAAGGAAGAAGTTTAGCCCACCACATTGTTGACCAATCAGGTGGCTATCGATCGCTGATGAAATGTTTGTTTATCTACATCCAGACTAAAAGTACAGTTTGTGCTCAGTTTTGAAGTAAAAGAGTAATGTGTGAAATGCATCCAGGTGTTGTTGTCATCTTTTTAGAAATTTGTAATGAGTTTGTGTGAATTTAAAATAATACACAGACAACAAAATTACATACTTGAGAGAAAAAAAATCTTCAATAGTTTTGAGATTTATTGATAAAACTACAGTTCATTAAAAAAAAGTAAATGATGTGTAATCTTTTGTTCAAACTAGAGAAGTGTTGTGAAAAATCTATTATTTTAGTTACTGTATCAAATTCAGTCTTTTGATGTGCAATACTATTACAATTTCTGAGTTTAGGGAAGCCTCATCCACTTCATGTTTTAACCAACAATATTTTGAAATAATTCTTGTGGCATCTTAACATGGTGTTCAATGTGTACAACCTGACTGGCATACCCTATCTGCTATTTAGATTTTTTGCATCTGATCTTAGTAAATTTTGTATTTTAAAAGCTTTTTAAGGAATTAAGTGCTTTGTTTTATGTACATACATTAAACCTTTGCTGATGCCAATGCCAATCTCACACAACTTTTGATCAATGACCAGATAAGGCATCACGTCAAATAATTACAAACTGATTTTAAACAAAACAATGGGTTTACTGTACTGTAAAGTCATTCATAGCACCCGGATTTCACCGGATCTTAATACAGTCAAGTTTTATTAGTGTGTCGTGGAATGACAGATTCTGGTCCTTCTGCCATCAAATTTAACCTTGTGATGCCCAACAGATGAGCAAGGTTGGAAAAACAGGTGGTACTGTAAGTAAAGCAATAGAGTAAGACTATATTAACTAAATTTCATTCATCATGAGCAACAGTTAATACTCTGTTTTGTTCTTGATCATGAAAAGATTGTTTCCATATCAACAATAATGATGACCATGTAACGTACTTACAAACAGACCAAAAAAAACTTTTTATAAAGAAAAAAAAAATGAACATCGGCAAATCAAGACTTAAACACTATAGTGTATTACTTTGACATTTCTATGCAGTTTATAAGGATTACATTTCAGGCAAAGACACCACCTTAATATCAATTGTTATGCATTTGGAAACAACTATGAAAATGAGTATTACCTCATTTGTCTTTTCTTGGCCTTTGCTGTGGCTCTGCAGGAACCGGCAGCCATCTTTCGCCAGTCTCTGAACCATCTCCAACCTGGAAAGATCTTCCTTGTCATGCATGATGCACTTGTTCCCTTGCTGCAGTGCAGGAGGCACAGAGAACATGTACCTGAGACCACAGTCCCACGACATTGTCAACTAATAAGGTGGTTGCTTTCCAGCTGGCAAAAAGACAAAAGGTGAGCTGGTACAACCTTACAGCTCCAAGATAAATCTCTGTGCATGCACTGCCTTGTCCCTATAGATGTGTAACAGTTTTCTCCTGCTGTACTTAAAGTAAATTTAAGTTGCTGGATGTCCTTTTCAGCTGCTCCACAAGAGCACACTTCCAGGAATAACAATATGCTCGGCTGTACAAAAAGTGAATCATAGGTCCTCCTCTATGTCCTTTTTGTGCCTTTCATCACAAGGGAGGGGAGGAGGTTAGAGCACTCCTGGTTGAGGAAACATCTGCAAAGCCAGACATTTCCCAAAAAGGAAGTTTCAAAATCAGGAAAGTTGGTATCCAGAATCAAGCAGGGTTCTGCTAGGTCAAGGTTTTGGGAGGGTGGAGATGTTTTAAAATTTGATTGGTTTGTAATAAATTTGAAAGAATGTGTAGCTTTTTAATAATGATTTAATTGAATATTGTAAACCAGCTGCTGCGGAGGTATTTGATACATAAAAAAAAAAAAAAAAAAAAAAAAAACTAACAAAAAGAAATGGTTTACAATGATGGTTTATTTAGATTTTAAATGAGCTTGACAGTTGTTTTGCTAAAGAGGCAAAAATGAAGTGCTTGCCTAAATTTTGATGAGGTTTTATTTTAATCAGAAAGCTGTTTTGTTGAAAAAAATTCCCAGTTTTAACAAAACATTTATAACTTCTGACTCCGCAAGTAAAATAAAGAACAATTAGCTGTTCTTTTTATAAAAACGTCATCTGTTCTGATTATTTTTTTTTTCCGTTTTGTCAGCAGTGTAGTGCTTAACCAAGTCCAACTAAAGCCATTTAATTTGCTGCTGTCACATACTGCTGGCACAGCAAAAGACAGAATGAGAAATGGTTGTTGTGTCTCTAAGGAGGTATTTCTCCTTTTAAGACCCGGTACTATTATTTTTCTAAAATCTTTTGTTTTAGATATACAGTACCTGATTAAGGAGGCTGCCTTCATACAGTAGAGAATACGCTGACTGAATTTAGTTTCACCAACTTACTGGAAAATACCTGTAAATATTTTAAGCAGAGGTAGGCAATGAAACTACAGCATTATTTAAAATTGCTGGTTTGCATTTCACCGGAAAAAGAAGAGAGAGGAGACAAAACCTAGGGAACAAATCTTACTTTAAAGTGCCACCACTGACCCAGTTTCTCATTTCTCTTGTAAATGAATCACAAAGTAAAAGTGTTTGATCCAACACTGCTCTGTGCAAGCAGGGACCTCTACAGCTGCTTTATGAAGTACACCGCTGCCACAGCCCTGCAGCAAGGCAACGAATAACAAAGTGATGAAATTCTTCTAAGCTCATTACAGAATCCTAGTTTTAACCAAAAACCCACCCTGGTTTAACTATTTAGCAGCAAAAACCCATTTAACAATGAGGACTATTCTGAAGTCTTGTTGTTTGTGAGAAATGCCTTTTTAACATTAGATTACTTTAGAGGAATGGATAAATTACACACAGGAGAGTTGGATATGCTAGAGACCATTTTTTATTCTGAAATATATTTTCTATGCAAACGAATCTATAGCTTGATGTTGAAAGTAATTATCACATTGTTTGGCACAACAAGATCACTATTGTTCTGTCTATATTTCTGATTTCTGCAAGCTCCTCGATTATTTAGCAGGGAAAAAAACAAAACCAACAGTGTTAAAATATTTGAATAAAATGCATAATGATAAGAAAAGATTGACTTTGTTTATCCACTGAATTAAACTGATTATTGTAATCTTTGATACAATAGAAAGATTTTATAAAATTATATGTACATATTACATATTAGTACATGTTTAGATCTTAAGTGCGTCAACATCAAAAGCAGACAACCAGGATAAATCCATAACATAGTTAGGCAAAATCAAACAACTAAAAGGAAATGTTTTGAAAAGAAAGGCAAAGGCAAATAACACACTTGGTTTTGAAGACACTCAGAGTTTCTTCGGCAATTGACGTGACCCCCAAGGAAGCTGGTTGATACATAACAAACCAGAAGATCCTGACAGTATAAATCATTCAGGGCTTTGTAAAAAGCTCCAGGATCCTGAAGTCATTTCTTTGACTGACAGAAAGTCAGTGTGAAGCTCGGAGGAATGGAGTTATTTGATCCACTTTCTTGGTCCTAATGAGGACTCAAGCAGGACTTACAGAGGGTGTCTCATGGGCTTTCGGGGAGACTGGGAGGACAGTGTTACAGCAGTCTTGTCTGCTAAAAATAATGCATGAGCTAGTTTTCCTAAATCCAGCAGATAAAGACATCCTTTAATTTTCTGTAAGCACTACAAGTGATAAAAGTCTAATTCTAGCATGGACCCTCACAGATTGAGCTGAGATGATTGTGTCAGAGGTTGTTGAAGAATGGATGCAGGGTTATGGGGGTGTATGGTAAGGTGTGAAAGGGCAATATGAGAGGTCAGTTTGATCAAAATGGTTCACCGGTTCCTTAAAAGTATAGGTGGAAACAGTGTAGAAAAGGGTGAATTGAGTATGGTGAGATGAGCAGAATGGGTTGTGTACCTCATTGACGTCTTTGGTAGGTGGCATTATCTCAGATCTTAGTTTGTCTGTTCTTGTTTAACAAAGTGTTTATTAAAAATATAAAAGAAGTTTGAAGCCATTGCTCAGCATTTAAAAAAGAGAGTCAAACATCTTATGCTATTATTCAAATACTCATGATTACTCATTTCAATACTAAGTGAACTGTGAATGTGTTGACCTCTTCTGATCACCTAAAGTATTACAATTTCCAAGGCCTTGGGAACATCCAGGTTTCCTCCACGTTTACAATTTACTCCATTAAGATTAAATGTTTTCATCGTACCGTATTTTTATCTTCCACTTTATCTGGGATTGGGTTTGCGGGGACAGCCTTAGCAGGGAAGTTGAAAATTCTCCCACCCTGGCCACACCTTCATACAGCTCATCCAAGAGGATCCCAAGGTTTGTTGACATAGTCCATTCAGTAGGTTCATCTCTGGCTCTCCTTCAGGCGGGACGTGCCAAGAACACCTCACCACCAAGGCGTCATAAGGCATCCTAGATTCAGGCTGCAGTCAAGTTTGAGGAGCAGACTCCTCCCAGATGGGAAAGCCATGCCACCCTGTGAAGAAAGCTTGTTTTGGCCGCTTGGATTCGGGATCAGGGTCAGAATGTAAATCGACTGGTAACACCTTTTATTCTTGGGTTGCGGTCTACCCAGTCATCAATCAAAACCCTAAGTAGCAGAACTGACAACAATGAAACAATGCATCACTACTGTGGATGCTGCATCTATTCGCCAGTTAATATGCAGCTCTCTTTGTCGCTTGTGAACCAAACCCTAGAACTTTGTTTAGAGCACTCCATTCTTTCCAGCCAAGGACCATGGTTTTGAAGGTGTGGATTCTCTATCAAGTAGCTTCACACTTGGCTGCCAATTAGTCAGAGGAACGTTGGAGGTAAAGTTCTGCTGAAGCAGCAGAACCACATCATTCACAATGAGTTTAATTTTATGTCTTATTTACTTCCTCTAAGAGTTTTATCATTATAATGAAAGTATAAATAAATGTATAACCAACTTTAAAAGCTCTTAAGGTTGCTCTACATAGAGATAAAACAAAAGATAAAAAATATAAAACATTCAATAAAATAATTTAATAATAATAATGTATACTTTATTGATCGCTCTCCAGGAAAATTTATGTGCTCCATTACACCACAACAGGCTGCCACAACCACTGAGCCACTGCCACCCCTTATTTAAGAAACATATATAATATATTAAGTGCACATCTCAAGGCATATACATGTAAGAGTGCCTCTGAAGTTGTATTGAGTATTTAACTTTTTTTTTTTTTTTTGGTCAAGTAGACAGCCAGGCATATGCCTTCATTCAGAAAAAAACCCCAAGACAATCTGAAAAGGATTACAAATTTGTCTGAGACATTATCAGTTATCCTTTTTTTTTATCTTTATTATCACAAATATCAGTGTTGTAAATAAAGACATTGTATATACAGTAATTGTACAAGAAAATAAAACAATTATATTGAGATATGATGCATGTTGTAGGACAAAAGGTGAAACTTGCATGCTTTTTAACTGTACGCAAATGAAATATGTAAACATTGAGATCAGATCATTTCCCAGTTATACAAATATTGCTGCTCTTATTTGAGGTAACGTTAGGTAGTTCATTAGAGGCACAAAAGAATGAAGCAAAAAGTCAGATCATTCTGCCATTGGCAGTGTACGACATCATCTATTAACATAAAGCCAACATTGATCTCAAAGATGTCACAATAAAATTAAAACATGAGTCCTTCCGGATTTCTATTAAACTAATATTGTCACTCTTTAAATGCTTGGGAAACGTGATAATCATAAATAAAAAAGCAGTTAAAGTAAAATGATCAAAACTTTTTGAGGTTTTACTCAAACCTGTGCCAGGACATGAGAATGGATTGTAATCATTTCTAAACTAAGTTTTTTGTAAAGGCAAATATTTGCTTGATTCATCCACAGAGAAACAGACCAGGGGATACTTATGTCCTTTTGCTTTGTCCATTGAAGTGGGAGACTACTTTTTCAATTTAGAAATAAATACATAAATCAAACAATCTCACATCGAGTTCCCTTCATTTTTTTTGGACATCCTGGAATATTTCCAAGTGGACGGATCAGTAACATCAATGCCACCTGCCAGAGAATGGTTTCATCTTATAAATAGTTTCACCCTAAACTGTTTTTTCTCCTCACATCAGCTCTGAACTGATCAAATTTAGAGAATTCTCTCTGTTATCCTCTCTCTTCTTGCCCATGAAGCCTTGTATGCAAGCAGACTTACAGTATCTGAAAGTCTTATTGTTACATTAACTCAACATTTTGCATGAACCTGGTATGAAGCTTTAACCATTTATGTCTTATTGTCTGTAAAGTTTCCCTCAGAGGTATTATTGCTTTGTTGATTGTGATCCCCTGAACTTGTGTACATGAATAGATAATCTATTTCCTGCTCTGCTTCACCTGAGTTCTTGTTGGTGCTGGTGCACTAAAGAAATCGACTGAGATGGGACAAGCATTTGCAGTGTTGTACGATAATGAATGGCCAAGATACAAGCTAAGAGTTGCAATTAGATTGCTGAAAGAACAGGAGGGAGGCATTCATTTCACAGGTGCAAAGTGGATACAGTGCTGGTAAGCATCTTGTGCTTTCATGTGTTAAGCCATTTGTCTTCTTTATGTGTTGAGGCAGTGTTTTCTCTTGGCTTTATGTGCATACAGGAAGTACATAGTGTGTCCTGTGGTGATGAATAAAACAGAGATGATGACTAGAATCCCAAAATGTTCTGGCTGTGGAGCAGAGATCACCATGATGAAGTGAAGCAAGTCCATAAGGTAATTCATGGAGCTTTGCACTCCATTTACCACTCCTCTCTCAGACTCACAGATGTTCTCTTGTAGAAGCTGGGTCACAGTCAAATCAAAGGACCACAAACCTAAAACAGAGTAGTCATCAGAGCTTAACAGCTAACTTGTAAAATTAGCCATACTAGGTTACGATTCCCTAAAGTACTATTAGAAAGAAAATAGTACTTTCTAATTGCCAGGTGTCTAAAGGCTGTGTGGTCTACATGACAACAAAAGTGCTCTTATGCAGGGAAACTTACATATTTTATAGTACTATCTCCATTATAAACATCCATTCAATGTTTATACTCACCAACTCGAGCTGTGATCACACCCAAGAACAGGAGAATTATGGAGATGTAGGATTCCGGTGTTGTTCCAGAAGGCACATTGTCAAAAAGTACAGTGTTATTGGTCCAATGAATGGATGTGCGGTCGGGTAAAAGAGGCTGATTGTTCCCTCCAGACAGAGGAAAGGTGTGCTTTTGCCTTTGGCTTGCCAGTCCTCCAGGCTCTGAAGAGGAATTGGTGGCAAAGTAGGGAATCAGCAGGTTTAGGTCCATTGGGCTTCCAGGAGCGAAAACAGAGCAGACGCATAGTAGCAAACAGCCCAGATGGAGGCAGCTAGAAATGATGCCTGTGTTGACCAAGCCATAGGTTTTCCTGAGTCTGGTGAACATCACAGTCCCCATGAGCCCAGTAATAGCTGACACGCCCATTAGCAGACTGAGAAGAGATCCACTAATGCCCTGGGTGTAGGCATAGCCAGTGGTGATACAGTCAAATCCCAAAACTGTTGTGTAGAGGAAAGCCAGACCCATTCCTGCCAGGAAGACAGGCTGACGATAGTAGGCCCTCCAACCATCTTTGCAAGTGCTCATCAGACAACGAAACTTCTGGAAACACTGTGGCAAGTTAATTACATCCTTCTGATGCATACATGAATTGTTGTTGTCCTCTGTTTGAGATTGTGAAACACTTGGTTCCCCTAAAGAAAAAGAAATGACATCCATCATTGAACGTTAGAGTTTTTGGTCATCATTCCATTGTTTGCACCGTTTGGGATTAATGTTAACTTTTCTTTATTATCAAATATCATTTTTCTTCATAGCAAGTACCGATAAGTGTTTCCCATTTTCTGTAACATAATAAAGAACTATTCTTTGTGAATTTATTTATTATTTATTTATTTCATAGTAAATTTATTCTTTACAACTACATTGTTTTAGCTTCACAAAAGTTATGGATTACACCTGTTTTTTTCTAAAAAATTTTGACTGATTGTAAACAAATAGTTATAAAAGTGTCAACAACAGCAAAGCAGAATTGTGAGTTCATAAATTTTGATTGGTGAAAAGTTTCCTGTTTTAAGTTTGGCTTTGGTGATAGAAGATCTGCACTAAATATATTTTAACATTTCCATATGGTGATCCCACTAAATCATCTAAAGCATTATTTTTATAAACTTGTATTTATCTGGATTGAATGTTACTCTGGTTTGATACCTCTTCCTTACCTTGAGAATAACTCCTCCCTGTTCTCTGAGAGAATGCTTGGTTCTCCCCGAGGGTTGGTGGTTTGACTGAAAGAGCAGGGACTATGCGATACACGCGTGACAAGAAGAAGAACTCAACAATGAGAGACACCAGATTCCAGCCCAAAATAAAGCCACAACCAACCACATTGGAGGCCAGGGTCATGACCTGTCCTACCGCTAGTGGGGCCAGGATGTTGGTCACCTGATCTATCCGCCTCATGGTTGCATTCATTCCTTTAGTTAGAGTCAAATACACAGAGGTACAAATGGTTTTAAAATAGCATCAGAGCAAATAACTAAGAGTTCTACCTAAGACTTAGAAAGTGTTTTAGGAAGCAACATTTACGTATATATGTTATATCTAATTTAATTTCCTTACCGGCCAGGTGACCTCGGTTGTAGCCTGTGATGACCACAATCCAATCCCTCTGAATGGCGATGGTCAGCGCTGTACTTGCAAGATTTGCCACATCTGCCAGGACGATCACCACCGTATAACAAACCACCTTGTGTGAGTTTTGTGATGCAACATGTTACTATGATAGCACAGAGTTTCTAAAAGCTCAGAAGCAAAGACAACATGGACACAGGAAAGGAAGAACAGTGATAGCAGTAACACCTCTCTATAACCAATGAAGAATATACTTCATTAAAAGGACTTTATCTATACATATAATTGGCATATATGGAGTATTTGCTTACGGTAAGCCATCCGTCCCAGATCTCTTCAATCCGTTGCTTGTATGAGAACACCAACATGAGCACAATGCTACACACAGTCACAGAAGTGTTCTGGATAAAAAGAGATTGATGTGCAACTAAAATAGAAAACAAAAAGTGTTTTAGATTTTCAAACATACATGTTATAATATTCACAATCAAGCTTTGACAGAATCACTGACTGAGCTTTGTTCATCAAGTTCTAATGACTGTGTTAAACTATCACATCTACAATGAACACCCTTCACAGATGGATCAAATGGAATTAGCCAGCCAGTGAAAATAGTAAGACTAGTAAGAATAGTAACACTGAATTGTCTCACTTCTACCTCTAGACACATTGCTTTTTTACTTCCAAAAATGTGTGTGAACTTGTTGAACACACCTTTTATTCTTGGATTGCGGTCTACCCAGTCACCAATCAAAGCCCCAAGTAGCAGAACTGACCCTGCCACCACCAATCCAAACACAGCAGTGAGCAGCAGGTTATGGCCATATAGCTCAATCAGGAAGACAGAAATTGCAAAGTGCCACATGCGGTCCCCCTGTTTAAGTTAAGATTAAAGGTCATGCACAAACCATTACCAGACAAGTCAAACATTTGTCCACCATCACAGAGTTCATGGTGAGATATCCTCTGTTTAGTGTGGCTGTCTTGTCTATAAAATTGTTTCCATTGGAATTTTTTCTTACCCACATTGACAATGCTCCACTGACATAGATGAGAAACTTTGGGCCCTTCAAGTAGATAAGAGCAGTACCTAAAAAAAAAACAAAAACAAACAAAATCATCAGATCAAAAGACCAACTTTGTTCATCTATGGTGAAATACCGAAATGATTTGTGTTCAATGAAAAACAAAGTTTACCTGGTATGCTCCTGGTTTTTTTCACTCTCGATTCCCTGGTGTTTTCTGATTCAAACTCAACCTCAACCCCTCCACATGGGGAGGCATCTTCTAGCCGAGACATTGCTTAGAAAAAGACTATATATTGAAAAAACATATTTGTTACAGAATTTCTATTGTTCTGACAGTTCTGAAGCTTTAAAACAATGACTGAATGTAGTTTTTTTTTTTCCTTAACTAATTTTAGTCTTTGCATCACTATGAAAGTTTTTAGTGAATACTCCAACAAATAAATGATCTATTTAAAATGCTGTGCCCTTTTGACCCTGATAAACTGATTCAACCCCTCCATTGTATTTGCTGTATATTAGCCTCCCGCATTTCATCATTGTACACTTTTGTCACCACAGATTTAAAAATTGACAGCATCTAAATATATTCTGCACAGTGTAAATTACAGCAAATTTTCTTCAAAAATTACATCAATAATCCTGTTTCACAGTGTGTATAGTGTTAGTTTGTCGCCACGCTGTCTCTAACACTACTGAAAGTGCTCGAGTGCAGGGTTCATTTTACCTTTACTCCGATGGTAGTCTCAGTCCTTTTTCTTGTTCTTTGATGTTGTATCTTGTGCCATGTATCCTAGATTAGGATGTTAGTCTTTCCTGAGAGCTGGAATTCAAGCTGTAGTAGTTTCAAAGGCATAAAAACATCACAGTGTTCAAGTTCACTATTGTCTGAAAGTGCCAGAAAAGCAGAACAGGCAGAGAGACAACAAAGACAGCCAGCATATTCCAAAGCACGTGACACTCTGGTGACAATATCACTGTCCACCCTCACCATACACAAAAAGGACAACTGTATAACTGTGTTTGACTCAAAATACACACATGTACACATGGCCGGTGAGCACATCCAGGCACTCTCGCTCACCCAAGCACAATCCCACTGATCATGCATTCACAAAAAAGTTGCAAAAAGATAAATCATGCACACTGCATGACTGTTACAATGTAGTCAAATAAATAAATAAAAAATGTTTACATTTTTTGTTGCATCTGTACCACAATTATTGGCTTCACGTGTGAGAAAAAAACAAATTATTCAAACTCGTTATTTAGTATAAAACCCTCAATTTGTTTCACATTAAAATATTTTTCATGGAATCAACTTTGTTTTTATTGTTTATAATCAGCGAACAATAGAAATGATCCATGTCAGATTATTGTATTAAGACAATAACGTTTGGACACTAAACACGACGATCTATGAAGCTTTTGTTTCTTAACCCAGTGACCCAGTCTTTCATGCCAATGCCCATTTTTCCATTGAAAAAAATCTCGAGGCACACCATCAACCAAAAACGTTAAGAACAATTCTCTACAGCCGCCTATACCAGCAATATATAGGAATCAATTAAACACATCAAAACCTATAATGTCATCTATTATGATTCACTAACTAGGGTAGTTTTCTGGAGGGCTGGGCAGCAGTATGCAACAAAAATGTAGAGAAGAGTGGGTTGCTATGGTTACAAAAACGGCCTATCGCAGGTGCCTGTCTCGAAATATATTGACAAGATTTCATACTGATAAACATAAATAAATACGCTTTAATCCATTATGGTCCACCCCTGCCCATCCAGTTTGTCCTTCAAGATTGCCACGGTTTGATGAGGTTGAAAGCACTGGAAAAAAAAAAAAAAAAAAAACACATGATTCTCACAGTGCTGCCGGGCTTCTCCAGGTGAGAAAGAGCTTGGTGTAACAGGAAGATGACCTCATCCTCTACTCCAACATTAGGCCGGTAGGCAAACTGCAGGGGGTCCATGGATGGGCCCACTGGGGAGCGGAGGTCTCTCTCTAGCATCTTCATCAGGTGTTATTTCAAAAGCCACTGGTCTGTAGCTGTTCAGGTCTTTAGGTTGCGGTGTTTTAAGTACTGGTACCTCACAGGAGGTCTTCCAGAGCTGTCATAACACCCCAGCCTGAGGCTCAGGTTGAAGACATCCTCCATAACTCCACACAGTTAGTTTATCGGCACAAGACTTAAGAAACTTGGTGTTGATACCACGATGTCCAGATGAAAGCATTACCAAATCATTGGAATTTGTTCATATTCTGAAACATCCATCCCTACTGGCGTTGCAGGGGTGTGGAGCTTTATTAGGTCTCCGCACCACACATATATGTGGAGAACATGCAAACTCCACACTGAAAGGCCAGTGTTCAAGTCTCATCCAACCTGGGACCTAAACCTTGATCTTCTTGCTGTGAGGCTGCTGTGCTAACCACTACACCACAGTGCTGCCCTCCGTTGGAATTGATTAAAAAAAAAAAAAATCAATATATATAGATTAAATATACATTTATGTTTACAGTTGTTACTTTTTTGCATGAATAATTCTTGTTTACAATTGTGACAAAATACCATTGCTGTTCCCCAGTTGCACCTTTCTAAATTCTCACACAAATCAAGTGGGATTTTTTTTCTCTTTTTATAATCAAACATCAACAATCCATTTGAAGGTAAAAATCATTTGATCTTTTTTTATATATATATATATATATATATATATATATATATATATATATATATATATATACATATATATCGTTTGTTTCTTTGAAATTTTTGCTAGTTTTTGTCTTTTGCACAGTTAAACAGCGACCTCTGCTGGAATTAAAATTCAACAATCGAAATTATTAAGTCTACTTTCATTAAATCAAATAAATCAGTTACATTTGATAAGTAAAAATATCACATTACAGATTATTTAAGCTCACCACACAAACTTCTGAAAAATATCTTAATATTTATCCTTTTTTATCAATCTACGGTAAATCATTCCAAGGAAACAGTCAATTGTTCACTTTTAGTTCCAAAAAAGGAGACAAATAGAACAGACCACCTCCAAATACATAGGAATCTAACTCCACTGTACTTCCCACTTTTCAAATTTGTTGTACCGCGACCTTGAGTGTCAAGAAAGCCACTTTAGAAATAAAATGTATTATTATTAATATTATTGAATGTAAACTTATTCAGAGTGAAACATTGGAAAAATGTTCATATTCCAAATACACTCTTATAACAGCTTTATGTCAATTGGTGTCTCTAACATTAACACGATGCAATGACACAATAACGCCACAATTTTGTGTTATATTAGAGGTAATTGCACAATCAATCAGTGGTGTATCCTTGAAATGATTTGGAAACAAATCTAATAATCCTATATGTTATATTTGCCAGATTTTATCAAGGGGAAGGCTTTATCCACCAGATTTTTTTTTTCTAACTTTATCGTTGTTACTATTTAAAGTCCATCACTCACACAAGAACAGCCTTATTAGAGGAGACTGTGAAGAAATGACTTTTTTAAAAACAGTCAGTAGCTGATAAAAGATCACTGTAGAAATAACTTGAGTTTCAGAAACCAAGTGCCAATCATTTTGGACAAATATGAACAAATTCAACAGCAAATTTAACAGCAAACAAGTTTGATACAAAAAAAAAACTGCAATATGTGCTGCATGTGGTAGTCCATTTGCTACAGATAGATCTCGTGGCCTAAATACTGTATTTTTTAAGATATTACTCTGATATCTAGGTATCTAAATGAATACAGCTATAAATATTTTCCTACTAGAAAAACCCACTATACTCTGATTACCAAAAAGCTTCACGTTTAACATCCCGTGAAATGTTCTAGAAAACCACAAAAACCTTCTTCTCCTCCTTCATGGCTCTGACACAGATAACGGAAGAGCTGAATATTTCCCGGGGACATAGAAAAGCCTTTTTTAGATCATCATATACCCAGCCTTGTTTTCCTATATTGATCTGTTTCCAGGCACCTCCTCAAGCTTGTCCAGCTGTTGATGGGACAATATCCTGTTCTCTAAGTCTGGGTTGGAGAGCTTTAACTTCATGATCCGTCAAACACTGTAGTATTGTATTGATACACAGTAGAGCTCTGTCCCAGACAGGAATGTAAATTATGACTCACAGTGTGAGTTCCTTTGGGGTGCACCTCTCTGATACATTGACTGGCTGTGGTGTCAGTGAGCATCAGCTGGAGGTGCAGCCTTTGACACCAAAGCTGAGCCAGAGCCCACATGACAATTACACAGTCTCTTTACCAGACACTCAGACACATATGAACAGGTGTTTTTATTTTTGTGAAACCTAAAAAAAGAAGAAAGCCATATATAGATCATTCCATCTATCCCAGTGGAGATTATAATGTTGAAACTTCATTTAAATGATGAAAACAGATGGTTTCACGTTTAGTTTGCTAGCATTTTTATGTTTCTTGGTCCTTCTTTTTAAGAAAATATCTTAATTTATAAAATACACTTTTATTCATTGACATTAACCAGTGTTATCATTTTTGTACACTGTTCATAGGCAATATGTTGTGTTTGAGTGAGATGGTTTTCTTGGCTCTTTTTCTTGTGTTCTTGTTAAATTATACAATGTTATTTAATCATTTTTGGAATAATTAAAAAGTATTCTGAGGCTTTTTTTAATTTGTTTTCAACTTATTTTTTTTAATTATTAGTCTCATTTCAATTTACACCAACGACCAGTTTCTGAGTACTTTTTCTGATTGTATGATTAAAATGTCTCAAATTTCATAAAGATTTCCCAAAGTCCCTTGAAATTTGGTTGATGTCAACTTGTTTGTAGTTAATAGTTGTGTCTGTTGCTTTTATGTCTCAGAGTTTGGGAGTTCGGGAGGAAGTTGCTAGTATATTTGAACACAAAATGTTTCTGAAATTTTGACAGCCGGTGTGTTTTCTCTACTTTTCCACTCTAGTGAAATATGAAAACATTCTCATTAATTACCTCTTAAAGTTATTTTGGAAACATCAGACAGATGTTTCAAAACTATAGTGTTGATTGGAACCAAGGAACATAGCGGGTAGTAAACAGTGTGTCACAGTGTGCAAATGCTGTACATGCATGCTGCTGGTGCATGCTGCTGATGGAGTAGCAGATCCTTCCGAGCCCCAAAAGGGCAGACCACAGAAGGGAGACACAAGGGGACCCGGGCCCAGTCAATTTGCAGTAAACCCAAAGTCTGAGGGGAGTGACAGTCCACCCTGTAAATTGAAAGACTGTTTTACAGCTTTTTAGTCAATCATTATTATTATTTTCTTTACTTTAAAAAAAAATAACAATTTTTTTTTTTCAAATTTGGATTGATTAATTACACAAGTGAAGTACATGACTTCACAAGCTACCTTCTGGGCTGCACGATGGTGCCGTGGTTAGCACAGAGGCCTCACAGCGAGAAAGTTGGGGTTCGAGTCCAGGAGTGGGAGTGAGGCTTGCAACTCTGGGCTTTCTGCATGAAGGTTTGCATGTTCTTCCTGTGTATATGTGGGTTTTCTCCAGGTACTCCGATTTTCTCATGCAAAAACATGCATGTTAGGATTGACTGGAATGAGTGTGTATGAGGATGGTTGTGAGTGAGTTGCCCCGCAACAGACTGGTGACCTGTTTGGGGTGTACCCTGCCTCTTGCCTGTAATCAGGCTCTGGCACCTCCTGTGACCTAAAAGGATAAGCAGTTCTGAAAATGTAATGAATGTCTGTTCTGAACTTTTGATTGACTTTTACAATCTGTAGATATGCTTAAAAAAGTGGAGACCATAAAATCAAGTCACCATGCAGTATAGCTTCAGTCCACTAGAGGGTAGAGTTTGTGCTGTAACATGAGCTTCTACCGGCTGCTGGTTCCCTTGGCAGCACTTTGAGTTTCCCATCGCTTCCACAGACCAGGCGCGAAGTGTAGCAGTCCCGTCTGCACTCTGCAGTCTGCCTCAGCACCTCAGCCGCCCGCAATGCCCTTGGATACCACCACACCGCTTATTTCCTCCTTCAACTGACCCGCTGCTTCTCATCTTAGTTATCCAGGAGATCTCTTCTGTTGGACTGCAGTGCATCCCACTTGGCACATCGTCAATCTAATGAGGACCGTCCAAGGATAACAGGGTGCGGGATTGTGCTACTGCAGAGGACCTGCTGGTGGTTCACAGGTCTCAAGGAGGAGGCGGAGGAGGGGAAGTCAGGGTCTCTGAGAAGCTTTGACAATTTAGATGATCTTTAACTGCTCTGCATGGATGCACCATGGCCACGTTCATATGCAGGGTGCAGTTTCTAGACGATACTGATCCATTTAACAGTACTAATTTTCCTGAGCCTACCAGACCACCCTTATACACATTCAGGGAAGATATCCATCTGATCAATCAAATAGCTGGAGTCCATAGGCTGCTGAAGGCTCCACATAAGGTAATGACTTTGCATGACTTGATCGCAGTGGTTTTTATATTTCTTTGTATGTGCATGGTTAAAGGTTAACACCTACACCTAAATTAATAATTACCATCAGTTGATGGGGTTGCCAGGACAACAAACAATGCTAATGAAGCTGTGAGTGAATTCATAGAAGCAAATTAATTTGCAGATTAAATCTATTCACACAGTTGTCAGAAACTGGGTGTTTGAGTGTTTGCAGGTTGTTGGGACAAAAAGTTGAGATTATAACAGCTACTCTCATGTCTGAACCTGGATACTATATTATGTTTGTCACATTTATACTTTCATGTAATTTCATATTTACATATGACTATAAATTTATAACTACATAAGAATGAAAATGACTCCACAGAAAATCTGGGAGACGCAGGTGGACTGGTCATGAATTGACAATCTCAAACATCATCCACAAACCCACAACTCACATTTAATAATTGTAGGTGGAGTCAAATCCTCAGTTGGGTAGTCAGAACTCATGATGATTTCCCTCTGAGGCTAATTAGATCTGAAGTTGGGCTGAACAACATTCTGATCTAAGCAAATTTTAATTATCATGAAGGACTTCTTGCATCTTATGTATTTTCTGCATCAGTGTGCTGTTTTATTGGAAGCATCAAATCTGATTTATCAAGGATGAGGATGTCAAATTTGTTGTTTCATTTGAAAAATGTGATTTCACAGGATAATCAGTAACCCATTTATCCATCCCTCTATTAATCCATTTTCCTAACCTTGTTTCTAACTTAAATAGACATCTTCATAGAAATTTGTTAAACCAAAGTTGAGAAATTGCAAAATAAATCAACTTTGAAACTTTTTTATTTTTCTTCTGTCCCCAACTTGAGAGTTGTCTTGAGCTAAGTTTTATTTACTTGCATAGTTTTAAGCATTGGCACTATTTTTGGGAAATTCTTTGAGATTTACCTTACAACTTTTATAGTACAAAATAAAAGACAGAGGATGCAGGTTTGAGGGTTTTTTCTGGTTTGAAAGTTTTATAAACCAATAAGTTTTATTTCATTCTGAAAAACTGGCATTATTCCATCTTTGAGTGGAGTTAGGGAGCTAGGTCACGAAAGTCTCTGGATGGTGTGGATCACCACGAGCCTGCTTCTCATTCTGCAGCTCTTTCTGGCTTGCAGGATAAAGACACTTTCTGCTTTTCGGGAGGAAGCTGACAGAAAAAGAAAAGCACTTCACAAAATCTGTTCTCAGTGTAGCTTCAAGGCATTCTTAAAAGTAGCAGACAAAAGTTTTGCTGTGTCTGGTTACCGAAACATTACATGAGCTCACACATGTGTAACACACATTTATAACACATTATCACATTTATAACACACTTTTAGAAGTGTGTAATATTTACATAATTTCCCCCCATTTTGATATAAGGCAACTTAACTAAATCAATGTTCATGAGGGCCATCTTCCAATCTGAGAAAGGACAGGCTTTGGCCTCTCATTACAGTTCAGAAAGTGACAATCTACCCCATGTTTGTGTTTTGCTAATTTGTAATTTAGAAGAGATACTACTGCAGTGAGATGTTCTCAAAATCTAGCTGAGGAAGGCAAGTGGCACAGAGTTACAGACATCTCTTTGCTTCTGACTTACTTCAATCCATGACTCTCAGTTGGGAGAATTCTTGCTGAGTTTGCTGAGTAAACCAGAAATGTTTTGGCCACTAAAAATGTCAGTGAGTTGAGATGGGTAGACCCAGTGCCATCTTTTTGCAGGTAGGTAGATGGGTGTGGTCTGTGAACATAGTACAGTATACCCAAGTATATACATTGACAGAATTTTAGAGATTTTTACAGTAAGACCTACTGTTTTTAGAATTTAAAATTACATCATAAGAAGTTTTGTGTGCCTGAAATGTGAGTTAATTTTTTATTCTGAAATACCAAAGTCCAAACTGCTTGCAGATATTTTTTGTATTTGCCTTCTTTGAAAATGTCACATGGTGATGACTGCCTGTACATGCCGTTTTCACAGAGCTGTATGGTGCTGTGCATTGGACCCCCGTTAGAAATTATTTACCACCGTGTAGGGTTTCTCTGGGCAGATCAGATATCTGTCATATAATTTCTGTGAGCAAACAGTCCACTTGTTTCTAAAGCAGGTTTAACCCCATACAGCATTAACTCCAAAATAGGTTGATCAATTGATCATTTCTCAATTTTAACACTTTCTACTACGTCTATGTTGAAAACTTATTTTACTTGCTTCATTTTTTTTAGGATTTCTTGAATTTTTTTATGTCTCATGATGAAGAGCCACATGCCGCTTCAAATGAGATCTAATGTGGCTCCTTGTTTTGTTATCTTTTCCACATGCAGCAACAAATGTTAGACATTTGTTGGGTCAATTTACGTGTTAAATAGTTCATTTAGCAAACCTTACATATTGTCCTCTTAATGTGCACTAAAAATTACAAAATTAATCTGTCAGGGGGGCTCTTTTATCTTGGCTGGGTGGGTAGATGGTCTCTTCTGGTTGAGCTTTATGGTCCCGGCGCTGGAGTGAGTGTGGGCCTTGTTTGCTTGTGTTTCTCCTTTCCCCATTCTGTTTTTTTTTTTTTTAGCTGGGATAGATCTGTTACCCTTAATAAGCACAATGTTTATAACAGCAGCATGTATAAACTTTCACTCACATGTGCCCACTTTGCGACACTGTTTACTGTCTGCTATGTTCCTTATCAATCTATTCCAGTCAGTATAATAGCTTTGGTAATATCAGTTTGTATTCTGCATTATTTTGCAGTCAGTTATAGAAAGTTTTCTTTGTGTGTTTCAATTTCCTTCCCAGTTTAAACCTTTGTTTCTTTTTGGGAGTTTTTTCTTTATATAGTTAATCAAGCAGGTTAGTTGTGATGCCTAATATTGTACCTACAGGTTTCATCCTCACTCTATCCCCTCCCATGTTTTTCCTCGTCATCTTTTCTTTCTCTCTTCTTTCACACTATTTTTCTATTTCTCACTCTCCTCTGTATTTTCTGTCGGGTCCAGCAAAAAAAGACACAGAAAACACATACATTTTGGATATGCCACAACATATATATAAAAAAATAATAATACTTGACAAAATTGGCACATGGTTTTGACATTGGTAGAGCAAATCTGTGCAGCGATTCTTGTCATACTGATTACCATTCTGTTTGTCACAACGCTGGACAGACAGGGTTAAAAAAAAGAAAAAAGGAATCTGAAACGAGATAGCAGGTTTGAACTGAAAATTGTATAGTGTTTATTTTTAGTCATTTCTGCCGCCAATCCTTCCTTGGTCACTGGACCACAGTATGGTTGTCAGAGGGAGAGGCCAGACCTCAGTGTGTGAGCAGAGCACTTGTGGTTTCTTTTTGGATTTGGCCATCACAGAGCCACTGTGGGTTCAAGTCCTGGCCAGGAGACGGCTAAGGAAGCCTCTGCTTCTGATAATCTGCTAACAGTACTGCTTCCCATTCCCGGATTAAGGACTAATATGTGCATCGTCCTGGCCTGGTTTTACACTCCACTACCTGTAATTACTAATCCAAGTTCATTATGTAATGACTACTAAAGTATCACAAGCTAAAGGATGGCTGTTTGGTGGAATAGAAGAATGTTCAAAGAGGGATTGGTTAATGCCAATCTAACGTAATTAGCTTAGAGTCAGCCACTGCTGTTGCTTTTGGACTTTAGGGCAAAACTTTGGGTTAGAGAAAAAGATTTTCTTGGTTCCACAGTTGGCTAATTACTGGTTCCAGTGGCAAATTCAGGCCAATGTTATGTCTATTTAAGATTCAAATACTGAGTGAAAAGTTAAAAGACAGCAGACATTTCTGCATATTTTTATAATTGAAAAATGTCTTTGAAACAACCAAATGACAGTTTTTCTTCCATAGTTTTAGTTTAGGGGCTGTATAAGAACAAAAACTAAAATTGAAAAACTATAAATCAATGCATATGTTTAGACATTTAAATGTTAACGCATTTAGGCAGTTTATTCAAGTTTTCAAGAAAATCTGATGGATTGGTTTGACTTTCTTTTTCAAATCAATGAATAAAAAAAGATCAAAATGATAGAAGGACATTATTGAAGTTACTTCAGTAAATCATGCACCTGCCTTTCTAAGAGAGAATATCCAATATTTAAATTAGAATAAAACTTCAATCCAAAATGTTTCTGCTTTTGCAGGCATTGATAGGCCATACCAGCCTGTCAATGCCTGATCCCGTCAGACCTCAGAAGCTAAGCAGGCTGGGTCTGGGTTGTAGTACTTGGATGGGAGACCGCCGGAACCCCAAGTGCCACGTGGGATGGCCACTGAGATTAAATTGCCGTTGTGTCAATGGGCAAGACACTTCACCCATGTTGCCTAGTCTGAATGGTGTGTGTGATTGGTTGGTGATGGTCGGAAGGGCCGATGGCGCAAATTGGCAGCACTCGCTTCTGTCAGTTTGCTCCAGGGCACCTGTGGGTACAACAGTAGCTTACCATTACCTGGTATGGTGTAAATGAATAATGCATATATGTCTGAAGCGTCTTTGAGAGTCTCAAAAAGCGCTGTATAAATACAATGCATTATTTTGCACTTTAGAATATTCATCATGGTTTTGTTTTAATTTTACAAAAAAACAAAAAACAACCCACATACAACTGTTGGAAATAAAAGATAAAAAATGGAAAATTTTTAAATGGTCTTACTGAAATCAGTTAAACTTCTACTGATTAATTACAAACACATAATGAAGCCAATGGCTCCACCATTCATGCATTCTTGTTGATTAGTGACTGGGAACGTGCCAGATTCACATTTCTTTTTGTGGCTTTAAAAAGGTTGTCTCTGATTTGCTTTTTTTTGTGAAATAAAAATCCAGCTCACTTTTCACACAGCATTTTACCTTTCTGTCACATTGTTTGTTTTCATAGCATCAGTATAAAAACTGTAGCTCTAACTTTGGTCCATATGCTTGGATTTCCTGTAAGAATATGTTCAGTAATCTGGTAAATCCCACACTTCCATCCCGCTGGCTGTGTACAATAAAGATGTTTATTTTGCTTCTTTGTATTCTACTTTTCTTTGTCTTTTCTTTTCTGTTGTAGAAAAAAGTTATTTTTGTCATTTTTTTCTTATTTTCTTTAACCACTAGAAATTGTTCAGTTAACCGATCACGAGAAGACAACAACTAAAAATTGAAGAACAATTTTCAGGGAGAATTAGAGCTAACCCAACCAACCACATGTTTTGTTTCAGTTCCCAAATATGACCCAGTCCTTGGGTGCTGTGGGGTGCAATAATACAAACAGAGTGGTTAAACACATCAAAGCCATAATCTTTTTCCCAGCATTTTTCCTTCATATTAAATTAAGTTACTGTCATGTGTGGAGGGAAGTGGAAGTGCATCGGTCCTGGCAGCAACTATTTTTATTTAAAAACACGCGGTTTTACATGCTGCATGGCTGGTATTACATATGTTTACCGTTAGAAGTAAAAAAAATCTCTGAGATGTAATGCCACATGGATAAGATGTGTTTCATAATGTTTGCTACCTTGCAGACTTTTAGATTAAATTATTATGGACTCTCTGACTGCTGGTGGGGTAAAGCTGTGCCAATCTCTCTGCTGAAGTCATATGTTTGCTCTTATTTTAATACTATTTGTTTTGCTGTCTTCTTCTTCACTGTTGGTGCCGGCATCCTGCAGAGCTGACAGACCCTGCATATAAATAGGTTAATATCTCCAATTTAGAGGTCAACCAGACAAGTGAACAGACACTCTCATTCTTCATTTCTTTGAGCATAGGCAGGTGATGACAACCAGTCAAGACTGAACAAATCACACCGCCTTAGCGAAATTATCAACTGTGATGATAGTTTATCAGACCAGGGAGGCAAAGATATAAAAGGCTCCAGACTGTCAAGCAGCTTCAAATCTGTTAGTGTAACTGTACTGCTTTTGCAAAGTCTAATTTAGAAATTCATACACAAGTAACAGATTTTTTTTACATCCCTGTTTTCACTAAACTTGAAAGTTAAATAAAAGTGAGATAAATTTGTTTTCCTGTGTATGTTTTTATTACTTTATCAGACGAGGTTCTTTTTAGTTTAGAATATATGTAAAACTATTTTTTTCTTCTTGTTCAGCCCGATGACTGCACCCTCCAGCTGTCCCACAATGGAAGCTATTTGGATTTGGAGTCCACGCTGGCCGAGCAGAGAGATGAACTGGAGGGGTTTCAAGAGGATGGAGGGTAATATAACAATCACCTCGTTGTGTGTGTTTTTTTTTTTTTTTTTTTTTAAGTTTTCCTGAAAAATCAAATGTCTAAAAAAAGATATTCTAATCTAATTAGCTAGGTAGATCTACATTCAATTAGATCTTTATGTCTATGGATTATTCATCTATGTATAGAAATGCATACATGCATAAATAGACATGCATCATTATAAACACATACAGTATGTATTCACTTTAAATACTTATGTCAGACATAATCACTCCAACATGACGACTGTTTTTTAGGAGGAGGAGACGTAAAAATGTTGGAGTGATAAGAGAAAATACTTTGTGGATACACGTTAATATCCTGTTCACCATATTCCTTTGGCTAATTTGATCCAATTACAGCGATTGGAATCTTAATGATACCTATTTGGATTCGAGACGAATTAGTTGAATAATCCTTTTTCCGGACCAGGGTTGAATGAGTTCTGCTCCCCACTGCTTGAATCTGCTGAAAACGAACAGACTTTGTTCCTCCACCCCACCTCTGGTCTCTGAATTTCAGAGGTCTTTCATCACTTTGTTTTATTAAACACTAAAAAGTCTGTTTCTTAAATTAAATACTGGAGCTGTTATCCCCATATCACACAAGGACAGAACGATTTATCTCTGAAACACAAGCTGTTTCTTAGTTGTTATACTCTTGTAGTATCATGTGTTGACATGGTAAAACAATGAAGAAGTCAGACCGGGAAGTTTTCTACATCCAAATCAGATTTTTGATGATGCTAGATTTCATTTTGTAACAGTCTACAACTAATTAATCTCTCCACATTCCCTAAAATACTTGGCGTTCTTTGTTGAGCAGCAGCAGTGATGTAATTTAAACCCTTCAGGTTGTGGGTAGGTCTCAGTAATCACCCTGATCTCTTCTGAATGTCACTTAGGTGTTCTCATTAAACGGCTGAAGTTCCTACCATTTTATACTTTTCTTTGAACAAAGTCCAAATATTTAATTAAATAGTTATAACTCCTTGCAGTATGTTCCACTATCCAACATCATTTTGACTTTATGCCAGCACTTGGATGAAGAAATATAACATTATAAAGGTGTTTGTTTATTTTCTGCTTCATTCACTCTTTGACCTTTTGCTTTATTAACTCCAGATGTTTTTTACATGAACTTGGGTGTATGTTGATGTATGTTCTGCCCACTTGAGATGATCACAAGTGATCACAAACCTTGCGTTGGCATGAGAAATTCTGGTCAGCTGAACCGCAAACATGTATGAATATATTTGTCTAACTTGGAATTCATAAGCTGCTCTCTGCCTTGGTGTTTCTATTGGACGTTAAAAGGGCCGTCCTTTCCCAGTTCCAGCAGAAATTGTTAGGAGCTTATGCGAGGTTATTGAGAGCTGTGAGGTTAAAGTGGTCCACTTCTTCTCTCGTCGACGATTGCCAGGTTGTGTGGCGTGCCAGCTGGCACGGGATGGCATGGATGTGTGTCATTAAACCCACACAGTGTTGTCTGAGGAGGCTGGAGGTGAAGGTGGCCAGCCAATTATTCAGTCAAAAATAGGGCAGTTCAGCTTGTTTGATTTTTATGATGCTGATGTGCCTGTGATTATATCCCCTACTGCTTCTGGTTGTGATTAGATGATTGTTAAAGGTAATGGAAGTTTTGATGGGGCATTTCACCTTTATTTTTCCATTCTAATTTGGTTTTCTTACTTATTTTACATTGTAAAAGCTTACAGCAATCAACTCGACAGTATTTAATCTGCATGCATGTACTTTTATTTATTTTTTTAATATGTTGAATAAGGGAATTTAACTTTTTATTTTTGTCTGAAAATACATCAATAGTCACAAATCCCAAGACAATGTTGATAACTGCCTAATAAAACCATTTGTAATTGACAATAATGACAAGTTAAATTCCAGAGATGACTTGGTCATAGCTAGTGTCTTTGCAATCAGATTAAAGTATGATCCTCAGCACAGCCAGGAGATATCCATGTCACGGAAGCTTAAAGATGATAATCACTTCCACACCATGTTATGAATCTCAGCTGTAGGAGATTGTTACCAGTAAATCCCTCTATGCCCCATCTCTGAAGCTACCTCACTTTAGATTATTAACTGACCACGTTGTCCAGACATACCGTATGTGTTTCAGGTAGTTAGCTTGTCATTGAGCTTTGGTGCTATGATGGATAGAACTACATAACCAACTCAAGGTGTCAGTGTTAGGCTCAAATATCATTGGAGACAGCTAGAGCTGTGTATTCTATCAACTGAAGAGCTCATTTTTTTTCTCTCAAAGACTTGGTGGGATGTTGTCAGGAAAATGATGAAGTGTACTTGTGTTATGAGTTGATCTTCATATTTGGCTCAGATGTCTGAAATTTAGTGGCACATCATCAGTTTAGTGCTAACATTTCCAGGATTAAGCCTTTTTAATCCCTGGTATGTTTTTATGAGACAAGGGCTGTTAGGACATGATTAAATCATTACGAGATTATCTTCTTCCAGCACTGTATTGCGAAATAATATTTATCTTAGAATACAAACTATTATCTGCAAAATAAATAGTTGTAGTTTTATTGGGTGTTTTGATTGCTTACATTTCAAGCAGGCACATTCAAATCTGACCGATTCTAGCTTTTTTAGTTTGTTTAAAGATAAAAAAAAAATACCTTGAAAAATACCACAGAGGGGGAAAAAGAAGGAGTTTTCCATTGTGGTTTAATGTAAACTCAGTCTAAGGAAATGAGGCTCCAGTTGTCTCATCTTTACTGTTGCTAAAGGTAACCAAACAGTTTATTTGCTGTTTCGTTTATGTCAGACTTGTTGAGTTTGTCAGTGACGCAGCACCCCTGGGAGACATTAACCTCCTTTTAGCCTAAGCATGCAAGCACCATTTACTTCTCTTGGATTTTTTTAGTAAATGAAGATCCCTCTGAGGACACTGGTAGAGGAATCTCTATTTAAATGCAAAGTCAGCAGATTTTTGTGGGGCCTTCTTGTCTGGCATTAATTGTTCTTTGTGGGTTGTTTTTGTGGGCACACATTTTGTGCTGTTTTTTTCTAACAGGACAATAATGATTCCGTAAATGATGCCAGAAAGCCTGAAACTGGCAAAAAATTTATTGGTTAAGTTCTGAAAAAGTGTGCGTTTCTGCGTCACAAGGTTACTAGATGATACAGCAAAATCAAGAGGGTCTTAAAATAGTGGAATAAAAAAAGTAATGTGAAAATAATGCTTATATTTGTCCGCCATAATTTAATTTAGTATCTGTAACATCTAATGGGTAGTAGATCTATAGAGTTCATACTTGTGTTGGCCAAAAACAACTGTTTGCATGTGTGCTGATTTGTTGAAGATAATGGTTATGAACCATCAGGAAATGCAAGATTGTTTTTTTTTTCTTAATCTATAATTTTGTGAAATAGTTTGGAGTTCAACCCCTTTTTGGAATTTAATTTGTTGCCAGGCATTTTAAAAGTAGCTACAACAATACAAAATGTATTAACTTAGAACAGTTCCTTTTTCATGCTTCATGCAAAATCCACTTTTGGAGATTTCTACTATGTTTGAATGTTTTTTCCACATCAATAACACACCTGATGTGGTTTTCTACTTCTTTTATGTACGTTTGATTCATTTGCAAGCCGTCCTGTTCAGTATTCAAATACTCTTCTAGTGCCCAGTTGTTCTTCACCGTGTATTTTGTTCTTCACAACACCCAAATACTAACATTGGCAAGAAATATTTCAATACAGGTGATCCACTCATGCTTGGTCCTTTCACCAAGCAACTGCTTTTCCTGAACTCGCGCAGTGTGGGGGTGGTATAAGTTGAGAATGAGAAGAGGAGGGAATTCACAATATCGAAAACAAGTTTCATCATCAGAACCACTTGTCTCTAATGGCATAGCCTGTCCCGGCTGACTATAAGTGAGAGACAGGATACACACCGAACAGGTTGCCAGTGACCACACAGACACACATGCGCAGGGCCACACACACGGACAACCACCCACACCCATTCATTGTTTGGGGGCAATCAACCTAACATGCGTGTTTTTGGAAAGTGGGAGGAAACGGGAGTACCTGGAGAAAACCCACGCATACACGGGGAGAACATGTAAACTCCACACAGAAAAGCCAGTTTTTCAAGCATCATCCCCACGCTGCTACTCGAACACCCAACGTTCTTGCTGTAAGGCCACCGTGCTAAGCATTGCGCTGATATGCAACCTCCAAAAATGTATTTGAGCTTTTTTTTTTTTTTTTTACATAATTAATCCGTCGATGGGGAAATTTCTGTGCTGCATTACACAGAAGCAGGCCACCAGGATGGCACCAATGGTGGAAGAAATGGGTGGTTAGGTGTCTTCCCTGAGGACACCTAGAAATGAGCAAAGTGAACTTCCAGTCATAGGGAGAACATTCTACCACTGGGTTAACACATAAGCTATTGGAGCTAAAAAGAAAGTTTCAAAATTTTGTCTACATATTTTGTGAAAAAGTATTGCCTGATGGAAGCACACCATTCCTAATTCAGACAGCGCATAGTCTGCATGACCAAACAGAGGGTTAGAGTGTGTTGTTGTTGTCTTTGTTATGGATTTTCATTCGGTCATTGTAAGCAGGTGACATGAGGGTGAAGGGATTTTGGCACGATTCCATCAACACTGGGGGTAAAGACAACCTCAGACTAGTTCCCATCCTTTTTTTTAAAAACAATGAGGTCATTTTTTCTGCATCAGTTATAGTTTTTTACAAAAAAACATTTAACTTGTCATTCCACAATTATTTTTTTTTTTGCATTTTTTTAAAAAATTGTATTCACATTTTACTATTTTAGGAAACGATTTGTATGTTCACATGTACATTGTTTCCATTCAAACAGAGATGATCAAAATTGTTCTAATGTTCTTTTTGCTTTTGCTTTCTCTCTTTGTAGGAGAGGCAAGAAACACTGCATCATTCTGCGGACACACCTATCTGTCCGAGTTCATGCCTGCATCGGTAAGTGAGGAACTGGAGCAACTAGAGCCACATTGTACTCGCCGATGGTCAATTTGCCTTCATTTGATGACATCAGTTTGGATATGAACTCTGATTAAATCTGTCAGTTAAACTAGGAATTATGAAATAATTAACAATCAAGATCTCAGCAGTGTTTAGGAAAAATAGGCATGAGCAAGAGTCAGATAGACTGATTTGTCATTTTGTTTACCTGGGCTTCTCGCTCTTTTTCAATAATCCAAAGGAATAAACTCAAAACCCTGAGTGAAAACATGTGTAAACATGCGTGTGAGTTGCATGTGGCTGCAAACGAACATACAATGAGATTCAGAAGGAGGGTAAATTATTTTGCTCTAGTACCGAATTGAGACATTTAGAGCTTCATCTCATGCTGACGCATTTTTCTGGTAACTAATTGTAATCTCTTCTTTTTCTGTAGCTATAAAAACCAAAACATTTAATCTATAAATGCGACAATGTTCCAGATTGTGAGGAAAAAATGTTTTGATTTTCTCCAATGAGGAATTAAAAAAAAATACTGAAAGTTTTCATTTAAAAACTCAGTTTGATTTGTACTTCCTGTTAGAAAACTTTGGTTGTTATGGTTAAATGTGGTCTCTATTCTGCTAATTAAATATTTTACACAATGTGTGATTATATTTGACAGGAAATAAAGTGGTTTACAAAGTCAAACAATTCTAATTAACACAATGTCTTAAAATAATTGATGTTGCTTTTTAACTGGGTTTCTTGCTCTTTTTCAAGTTGAGAATCAGATGAACTGTGAGCTTTGGTTTGTTCTGTGGGAAACTGTTGTAAAGATGAAAAAAAAAAAAACGAAGCACATTACAACTTTAATTTACCACTGCTGCTGTTTATAATGTTTGATGGGACACACTGATTTCAAAGCGCTTTGGATTCACCGGTCAGGGAATGAAATAGCGGGTCATATGTTTAAATGACTGTGGCCGTAAATATTTGGCTGAAAAATCCTTTCAACTGGCTTTACCTTCTTCTGTCCCCCCTGCTGATGCCTGGCTTAGTTTAGAGGATCGTAGGAAAGAACAGACAGACCCACCACTCCTCTCTAAGTGGATGATGAACCTCTTTCTCTCTAAGCTGACAGCCACCTGTTGCCCCACTGGTCTCCCTCACAGACTGCCCGAGTGAAAAGCTGATTAATTTCCTCTTGCTGAGGGGGGTCACCGTTACAGTAACATGTCAAGACATTTAAACCTAATTTTATCTGACTTGTAGGCTAACCTTATGTCCCCTGTAAGCGTAGAATTACTCAGTGATTTCATGTCTTCCATGTAGGAGGCACTTTGCAATCTCCCCAACAAAGATGAACAGAATATTTTGAATGTGTGTGTGCTATTCTTACTATTTAATGATCTGGATTTAAATCCCTATCTGAGTTATTTGCTCTGTTGAGCAAATTGTGTAACTCTGAAAAGTTTTGAAAGTGCTTTACACATAAAGTTTGATTTGAGATATTCCCGGGGATTGGCAATTTTTGTTACGTCTTGGAAATAGCTTTCCATTATTAAAAAGAAGTTTAGTGTTTTTATTTATTATTTAAATTGAACAACAAATTGAATTTTTGAGGAAGCATCAAACAGAACACCAAATTTCTGAAACTCTGGAAACCTTTTCTTACCGTGGTGTACTCGTTTCGCACACCCATGTTGTTCTGATGTTTATTCCAGAGGCTCCTGCCGTGATCATGACTAATGAGTTGATTGCAAGCATGTTTACTTTAGTCTGTGTTATTTAGCACTATTTTGCGGAAACCCCTCGCATGTATTTCAAGGTTTAATTAAGTGGTACAACTTTTGTGTATGTTTTCCGCTTTTCGGTTGAATTTAGAACAATCCTAAACAGACCCCATTTTCTCTGCGAGTGTATGTTTGTTTGTGTCTGTTCCACTGTGTGAATGTGCCATAAACCACAGCAAAACCTATCCAAGTTTCCCTAATCATAGTCATTAGTACTCACATACGTACAAATGTCCCATCACAAGCGAGGCAGAAATTTGCGCAATAAAGGGGAGGAAATCACAATGTCCCTTTAATGTGCAAATTATAAGGAATACTGCAAGGCTGTTCCAGTAAATCATGTTTTTTTTGACCTATTCTCTACATTGGTGAAGGAGTTTCAGGGGAGAAATCGCAAAGATTTGACAACAATCTGAAAAACGCAGTCTTTGTTAATAACACTACATGTCTTTAAGTGACATTGTCCTTTTCACCTTGTAATAACATCAAAAACTTTCCCTACGGTGATCATTAAAGTCCATCTAATCTTACCTTATTGAAAGCATTTATTCACAACTGGTAAACAACAATATAAATTCTTGTGAACCTTCGTGATACGTTTGTGTTGTTGATTGTTTTTTATTTAATTGTTCCACGGAAGCTTCTTTTTGTGGTTGGACATTTTTATATTGGCAAGGACATTAATATCACATATGCCAGATGCTTTGTGGGCTTTTCCACAGTGGAAGGACTAAAAAAAGGTGTCTCGGGAGTTTCTTAGTGCAATGCCATCAATGCATTGTTGTGTTTACTGGTCTTGTGGGGATTTGGCACACTGCAAGTAGTTATTTTCAAAGTTTCACTGCATACAAAAGGTCATGCTTGGAAATGGTTGTGTTAATGAAACTATTTGTCTAATGTACGATGACTAAAGTACAGACACCAACTTAGACAACTGAAGTCCTTGCTGTCAGCTGGCATCAAACTCAAATTGCACTTAGTACTGATAGTCTTTCCATCCCCTAATGGTGAGTTGGCAAGAAGGTTATACCCATGTCTACCTTTATGGTACAGGTCTGGCCACCATTCACTGGTTCTTGAGGAGTACCTTTGTAACCCACACCTGGGCAAGGAAAACATTCTCAGGAACCTGTTTGTCATGAGCAACCTTACAAGCAGAATTAGGCCTCAGACAACATGGCTCTTAATATCACCATGGCACCAAAGCCTCTTCACCCAATAAGGTGACATTCAAAGGGGAGATGAGTGAAACTAGTTATCTTGACCATTTCTGTATTGTAAAACCATAAGAACAGTTTTTAAAAGCATTTAAAACAAATACCAAAATCCTTTTTGTGGATGACTTGTAAAATTAATAAACTGCCAAATATTTGTTTAGATTATATGTGAGATGAACAGCAATTAGACTTGCAAGAAACCAGCAACCGTCCTACAGAGTGCTTATGATTTAGATTGAAAACCATTAAACCTTAAATTGCTCTTTTCCTTTCCATCTAAAGCAGCTGCCTCAAAGTATTTTTCTTACAAAAAGGAATTGGATCGATTACAACAACACATTACAAGATCTTTTAAATATCCACAAAATCAAATTAGAATCATTGTCTTGCAGTATTATGAAAATAAATCAAATCATAATGCCAGCAGTCTGCTTTGAGTCTTATAAGTAAAAAAAAACAAAACAAAATTTGCATGAAAACAGGCCTTCAAAAAATGCAAAAGTACAGCCAGATCCTCACATTTGTCACGACAATTTAAAACTATTTGTGTCTATTTAACTTCTAAAACATGTCTGGATGTGTACATTAGCCTTTACAAAGAACACTAATGAGTGTCATTAAAATGGCAATGTTCCTTTTGAAATTAGATAACCAAACTTGATAGCGGTTTGATCTCTGATTACATTTGTCTAACCAGCACAACAACTTAAGACATAAAAACATCAACATCTTTCCCATTCTGCGTGTCAGCCTGGACCGCAGTCTGTTACAATTTTTGAGCTGTAATTATTGTCTATTGGTGGACAAGATGTGGTATGGAGGGCCTGATTAAAGCAATTTTGTGTTTATGCAAGCAGTCCACAAATACAGTAGATTCTCATTTTATTGCATTCTGTTCCTGTTTTCCCTGCACACATGCAATAGCACAGAGAGTAAAGACCTTCTTTTTCTTCTTCTCCTTTCGGCATTTCCTTTCAGGTGTCGCCACAGCAAGTCAGTTTCTTCCATTTAATCCAGTCTCCCGCATCCTCTTCCATCACGCCAACTATCTTCATGTCTTCCTTCACTGGATCCATGAACCTCCTCTTTGGTCTTCCTCTAGGCCTCTTTCCTGGTGGTTCCAAAACCCAGCATACTTCTGCCAATGTACACTCTCTTTCTCCTCTGCACATGTCCAAACCATCTCAGTCTGGCCTCTCTGACTTTATCTCCAAAACCTGTAACATGTGCTGTTCCTCTGATATACTAATTTCTAATCCTGTCCATCCTGGTTACTCCCAGGGAGATCCTCACCATCTTCATCTCTGCTACCTTTATCTCTGTTTCCTGTCTTTTCCTCAGTGCCACTGTCTCTAGATAAAAAAAAAAACCATGCCTGGTCTCACCAAGGTTTTGTACACTTTTCTTTTCATTTTAGCTGAAACCCTTCTATCACACATAACACCTGATACTTTTTCTCCACCCAATCCAACCTGCTTGCACACGCTTCTTCACCTCTTTTTCACACTCGTCATTGCTCTGGGCTGTTGATCCTAAGTGCTTAAAATCTTCCACCTTCTTTATCTCTTCTCCGTGTAACCTCACTTTTCCATTTGGATCCCTCTCATTCACACACATGTACTCTGTCTTACTCTGACTAATCTTCATTCCTCTTCTTTCTAGTGCAAACCTCCACCTCTCCAGCTTTTCCTCTACCTCTTCCTTCCTCTCACTACAGATCACAATGTCATCTGCAAACATCATTGTCTATGGAGATTCCTGTCTAACCTCGTCTGCCAGCCTGTCCATCACTAGGGGCAAACAACAAAGAACTCAGAGCAACAAAGAACCCTGGTGCAGTCCCACCCCCACACTGAACTCCTTTGTCACACCTACAGCAGCACACCTCACCACTGTCTTACAGTCGTCATACTCCTGCAGCCTACAGTCCTTTCATAGTCCTGCACTGCTCTAACATACTTCTCTGTCACACCAAACTTCCTCATACAATACCATAGTTCTTCTCTAGGTACCCTGTCATACGCTTTCTCTAGATCTACAAAGACAGTGCAGCTCCCTCTGACCTTTCCTGTAGTTCTCTATCAGCATCCTCAAGGCAAATACTGCATCTGTAGTGCTCTTTTTAGGCATAAAACCATACTACTGTTCACAAATTCTTACTTCAGACTGTAGCCTAGCTTCGACAACTTTTTCCCATATTTTCATTATATGACTGATCAGTTTTATTCCACTGTAGTTGCCACAACTCTGCACATCGCCCTTGTTCCTAAAACATAGGAACCAGCACACTTCTCCTCCATTCATCAGGCGTCTTCTCACGTTCTAATATCCTGTTAAACAGCCCAGTCAGAAACTCCACTGCCATCTCACCTAAGCACTTCCATACTTCTACAGGAATATCATCAGGACTGAGAGCCTTTCCACTCTTCATCCTCTCCAGTGCCCTCTTTATTTCTTCCTTACTAATCCGAGCTACTTTCTGCTCCACTATGGTAACATCTTCTATCTCTCTTTATCTTCATTCATCAACTCTTCAAAGTGTTCTTTCCATCTTCCCATCACATTACTGGCATCTGTCAGAGAGTAAAGACCAACACAGAAAATTCAAAATGTTAAAACAAAAAGAAATTACAACTAAAAATGAACATGTTTTGTGACCCTAACCCTTTAAAAATATACTTTGAAAAAAAAATGTCCCTTGATCCTACTGTTCTGTTGCAGACAGCTGTAAATCCATCTTTTCAAAGAGATGGTTATACTTTGTACTTAAAAGCAGAATTATAAAAAGGCTTACATTTGAAACTTTAAATTAGTTGGTATTCCCCTTTAAGAACAGGTACATCAGTCAATGTCGAGATCCAGACTGAAGAGTGACAGCTGTAATCAGAGGTGACACATTCTTACTGGATTATCCGCTTTGTCTTTTACAACCTCATATAATCTTCACACAGGTCATGATTCATTGTGACCAAAGTTGACTTGTGTTTTTCTCTCATTCCATAATTTAGTCAAATTGGTAGTTTTGATCTCTTGGTTGACATCTGAAAAGTGTGTGGTTGTTGAAATGAAAGATGATAAAGCAGTAGATTGTTTTTGCAAAGCTCTTGTAAAATATGCAGTAAAAAAAATCCCCTAGTAGCATGGAAACACAAGTGTTTTAACAAGTGTTAACTTTCTCAGCTTTGCATTGTGGAATTAATGTGTACAAATGTGTGTAAATGGGTTTACCTGAATGAAGTCAGCACTTTCAATGATAAGATCATCTGTGATTTATCTGTGCTTCCAACCAGTTAGTGCTTGTCTGTTCTGATCTGCTTGCCAGATATCCCAGACCACTTACATTTAGATATGCTCACGTGAAAATGATATTTTTTTTCTTATTTCAAGTTGCATGAGCTTGTGTGAATTAAAAAAAAAAAAAAAAGTCAAACCCTGCAAACAATATGACACTAAGACAGCGTTGCTGCAACACTGCACCAACGTTGTAACAATATTACGCTGCATCATTGTAGCTATATACTGTAAATGTATCTATCCTCTCTGACGTAGCAAATAACATGGTCTAGTTGCCTCAATGTCACATTGTTACCTGGTCTTGTATAAATCTGCACAGATGATCAATTTGGTAAAATCTTTTGTGCAACGTTGCTGGAACGTCTATCCAACATTTGTTCTGAATTTGGATGAACCAACTTGCAGCTGTAACAATGTTGTATTTGTGTTATGTTGTAAATGGGATTAGCCCACGTAGCAGAGACTATGTCTCGTAGGTAGCCAGGGAATGACTCGGGATCCCCCCAGTTGAGCTGGAGGATGTGGCTGTTACCCCATCCCTGATAAAAGCGGAAGTCATCGGAATGGTAGAGGGGTCGTCACCTGAACATACCTGTAATATTATTTCTCAAAGAACTAATTATTTCGTTCTTCGAGAACAAAATAATTTGTTATAACAAAATAATTTGTTAAATAATTCATTCACAAATTATTTCAGCAATCAGCAATTTGCTGATTGCTGAAATTGCTGAAATTGCTGAATGTTGGCGTTCGTCTTAAAGCCACGAGGTTTTATTGAAAAGGACCAAATTGCTTTTTGCAGATTTGCAGAAAAACTGTAAGTTTGCAGAAAAACTGCAAGTTTTTCTGCAAACTCACAGTTATTGTTGGCTGAGAAGTGATCTTTAGAAAACTTTTGAAAGTTCCATCAAACAGTAAATTCCATTTTAAATGTGTGTTAGTGAATCTGACAACGGATGAAAGTCATTAAAACCTTTATGACAAATAACAACCATAGAGCACAGCAAATATCAAATTGCTTGGACTCTGACCTGTTTGACGCATCATAGACAAGATATAAAAAAGGATTATGGACAATGAGTCACTTCTGGAGGCCAAGCCCCAAAGTTACAGAGAGCAGAAATATGAAGCAGCTAACAAGAAAAACAAGAAGACTTGTCCTCACAGCTGATTGCAAAACTTGATCGCTTAAAGGTTTGATGGTATCACTCAACTCACGCTTTTGAGCATTCTGCTTTCATTCATCTCCCTTTGGTGCTGTGAGCCTTACTGACCAACCAAACATAAACAGCATGTGTCATTTTGCCCACTAGCACAGTTCTTTTTGTTCAATACATAGTCTTCTTTCATATTTCCATCACACTTCTATGACATTATTTCATATAAGCAAACTTTTGCTTCCATTTTGTTACACACACTCATCCAATGGCATGCACATATTAAGAAGCCATCTGTTTCCAGTTGAAAGGCCCCTAAGCGCTACTCCTCACCCATCCAGGAAAGAAGAGTGCTAAGTTTTCATCCTTCTTTTTCCCTTCCTTTTTGCAGTATTTACAGGAATGAGGTAAAAGGGTAAATGTGCAGCTTGACCAACAACAGTTACTGTAATTTTATGAAAAGTAGCAATGTTTTGTTCAGTTTTAGTCTTTCTCTTTCTCCAATCTAACATCTGACACCCAACATTAAACTTCTGCCAGGAAACAACAAAAGAGGGACGTCTGTGATGCATGAGTTAAAAGTAGATCTAGTGTTGACCGCATCATTTTGGGCTCCAGTTTTGTTGTGAGTCTGGTGCAGACATGGTTGAAGTGGACAAATGTGTGGCATCAGGACACAGACTTCAAACAGCTGACTTCCTGGTGATATGGAAAATTTGCAATGAATCAAAGTTTGTATTTGTACAAACAACATTTATTTGTTGTCTGTACCTTTGCTTGTTTTTCTTCGTCCAAGGGGGTCAGCATTGGTTTAGAGCTTAGGTCTGAATTTGCCTCAGCTTGGTTTGTCCTTCTATCAAATAGCAAACCCAGAAAATGAGATAGTATTGTAATTGGACGTTTAGTTAAATATGTTTTGGGCTTTGCATATAAGTCAATTTCAATCAGGGAGGTTACCAAAGTGAAATTTTGCCTCAATAACTGAAGTAATTTTATTCCATAAGTAAAAAAAAAAGAAAAAAATTAAGACTTAACATTAAGTCACTTGCAACTATTGAAAGAGCCTTAACGCCTCTTTTTGAAGTCATTCATTAGACTTTAGATCTGTTTCCTGTGGTGGTTATTTTTTTGTCATTTTGATCATATGAGTTTGTTTTGATAGATTATACAGAAAGAAAAAAATTATGCTTGATAAAACAAACCATGACCTTTAAATTGATACTCCTTTGGCCTTCAGCCAAATCCTAGTGTGCCATCGAATTCATTTTAATTCCTCCCGTGCATGTCATGCTGGCTCCTTTTCTTTCCATTTCACTTTGATGTCAGTGTCTTTTGTAAGGAAACATATCTTTTTCCCTTTTGAATCTATCGGGAGAAAATGTGAAATGTGCAGGAGAACTAAAACACTTTACTTCTCTGTTTGCCATTACAGCCACTGTCACTCATCCACCGTTGGATGAAACTGGGTTGTTTTTTCTTCTCTCACCTTGGATCAAGTAGTGTTGCCACAGCTGGCTAGCTCTGAATCATTAACCATCACTGTTTTGCTTTGAAGGAGGATTTATTGGATTTTTGTTGCATTCATGTGCTGAGATAGGTCTTGTCTTTAAGCTACCATCATCTGGAAAAATAAAGTTCAGTCTGACCTATTTTGGTCAGAGTTTGGATGGATGTGACAGTAAGTTTTGGCTGTGGATTGAAACTAGCAAAACAAGGAGAGATTTGTTATTTGATTTTAGATTTAATGGCTTCTCTGTTGTTGAATATGGGAGAACCACCTGTTTCTAAACTGAATCCTACCCTCACCCAAATGTATTTACCTAAGTTTGTGGCCATTGTGTTCTCAATGCCATCTCAACTCACTGGTTGGTGGAATCTTTCAGTCCAAATCAAATGTATTGTATGAAATTGTACTTTCACACTTTTTTGTTTTATGAAATAAACATTAGCTTTTCATTTCATGTTGTCTTGACGCCTCCTCGGAAACACCTGCAGCTTCTCACTGTGGTATCTGGCTGCAAGCCAACAGAAACTTCAGCCACAGTCCCTTCAACTTATTTGGCAAAGGCAAGCAGCATGGTGTACGCTGTAGTGATGCGTTAATGCTTCAAAAGCTGTCCCCTTCCGCTCTGCAAGATGAATTGCATCTCTGAAAGAATGATATTCATTGGGAGTTTTGCCAAATATTTTCTAAAGAAAGAACAAAAATTTGACATTTTCTAAAAATTCTTACCATACAAAGCAATTATTTCAAGCAGTAAAACAGTCAAATATTACGTTATAACATGGCCGAAGCTAAAATAATTGTTTCACTTTCATCCCAGATGCTCTGAGATTATTGCAGAGCTCAAAACCACCAGAGATTCTTCTGGTGGCCCACCCATAGCTCTCAAGGGAACCTCTTAGAGTAGCCTTAGCAGGATAGGACTGGACAACCTTTGTTACTTTCTTCAAAGCGAAAGAAAAGAACCATAGATAGAAGAGAGAAAAAAGAGAGAAATGCCTCAATGCTGTGTGTGAATGTGAGCCAAAAGCCTACTTAATCGGTTCAAGCATGTTTTCAGTCGGAACTGCTACGTTTAAGCTTTGTGTTACAAGATTCACAGTGTCTGGCTCAAATGTTCCTTTAGCAAACAGAAGAAGACTCTTGTAAATGCTAAAGAAAATTAAGATCTAACATCCTGATACAAAACAGGCTACATTTCATTCCTGCTGTGTTTATCAGTTTTGTCTGAGATTGTGATAGTGGGTGAAAAGTTGCTGAAATGTTCTTCATTAGTTTGCATTGCATTTCGTGGACTGTTACTATCCAACCCAAAATGTGCTGGGATTTAAATAGTTTTACAGGCATGGCAGAACTTGCGATGTTAGGCGTCACTGCCAGTACCACAGCTTGCTGTTTGAGATGACAACTCCAGAAAAACAACTCAAATTTTGGCTCAAATTACTCAAATTAATAAGAAAAGCATGTTTTATATAATGCCATGTGAGATTGTGAGAAAGCTAATAATTACCCTATGCTATATAAAAACTAAGACTTCTCTTTCAATGGATCCGTTAGACGTAGTCGTAATCCAGTCTGATCTACTCAAATGTACAATGCTGTGGCTTTTTATTTAAGGATCATTAAACACACAAAGGACTAAAACGTTCTGCATACACCTCTTGTTTACGAGATAAAAGGTTGAAACTAAGCCTTTAATCTATCTGTTTGGAAATGTGAAAAAATGTTTGAATCTTTCATAGAGTCTGGACCTCAAAATTTGATGACATCATTTATCGCTCTGTGCTCTTGTTCTCTCCTTGTTCTGTTATGAATGCCTTTTGTATTAGCAAGGTTCAATACAAAGCTCAAAGCCACAGTGTTGGATTTCACATAGAATTGGCTTTCACCCAGATGTACATGTTCAAATTACAGTGGGTGGACTTAAGTGAAAACACTTGTGCAATGTTTTAACCTACTTTGCAATGAATTTAAATTATATTTGTTTTTATTGTTAATACTTTTTATTAACTGAACTGAAATTAAAATTGCAGTCTGCAACAATGTATTTGTTCGATAAATTTAAATGTTAGTGGTTCCATTCCCTCACCAAGAACTATTTGACAAGACTCCAGCACCCTCAGTTAAAATAGCCAAGAATGAGCTGGATTTTAAAACGTGTATGTCATTCAAATATTTTACCAATGAATGTAGCAATATTCCCTCATGCAATTGTATCACACTTTTTTTAAAAGGTATACAGACCCCATGATTTTGCTAATTGAACTATTGATGGATTTGGCCTCAAAGACTGAATGTCTTATTGATTCTCACTGCTTTAACTACTCACAATGATCTTCCACAACCTTTGTAACTTTAGAGAAAATGTTGCACTTTAACAAATTTCGTCCCCTCATCTTTCGCTTATCTGGGACCGCGTCATGGGGGCAACAACCTTAGATGGAAAGCCAAGACTTCTCTCAGCCCGACTCCATCCTCAAGCTCACTCGGGAGGGTCCCAAGGTGTTCCCTGGCCAGCTGTGAGACATATTCTCTTCAGCAAGTTCGGGGCCTTTTCTAGGGTTACCATGGTCTTAACAGCAAGGCTTTTGGGAGGCATCCTAACCCGATTTCCCAAACTACCGCATCTGGTTTCTCTTGACCAAGGGGAGCAACGACTCTACTCCGAGCTCCTCCCGGATGGCAGAGCTCCTCACTGTGTCTCTGAGTGAGAGCCCAGCCACACTGTGGAGGAAGTTCATTTTGGTTGCTTGTACCTGTGAGCTGCTCCTTTCACCAGTTGAATGTCAAAAACTTGCGTGACAAATGACAGTGGAATATTTCAAGAGTGGGATCAAGTGAGACAACTGGCGAACATACATTATTATACAAACATATTATTATTATTATTATTAGTGTTCTTATGTGCTTTTACTGTGAAGCTTTAAGAAGATTAAACAGCGATGCTTGTAAATGTTGGTTGTTTTCCAAGATGAGTATAACACATTGTCCACATTTCTTTAACTGAACCAAGAGTAGATCTAGTTCTGACAGCAGAGAAATCAATTGGGGGTTAACCCCAAATGACCTTTTGGCCACCTGAAGACCTCCGCTGCTCAGCTCTTTAGACTCGTCACACCATCACCCTAACCCTACATTTGGGTTGCACATCTATTTTAAAGTTTTTAAGGTCATTGTTGATCTGTCTTTCTCACACGCAAATATATTTTTTTTCCTTCAGTAATTTCATGTTGTAAACCACTGATGTCTATCTTTTGGAATTCTTATCATGTAAATGTTGCAGATGAAAGCACTGATTTGGGAGAGGCCTATGTGACCTTTACAACTTTGGCTATGGGAGCTGGCTGCACCCCTTTTTGTTTGGGCTGACGCTTGAGGGAAGCTGTTGCCCCTGAGGTCAGCCATTGGGGGTAGCCTGATTGACAAAAGGACCACCTCCTGTCACCATAAAATGATTAATGAAGAGGAGATACTATCCGAGTTCCTGTAGGCAACATCAAATTCTGAAGTCTTAACATCTTCTCAGTCTTTTTCAGCCTTTTTATTTTTGTCATCTTATCAGTTAATAATAGAGAAGTAAATATTTTAAACAGTCTGTTGAACCTGATTTTTATTAACATCTTGTCTTGACATAACATTGTGAACATAGTGTAGATACCTGCTGGCCTCACGTGTAAGGTAATGGTTTAGTTTGGCAATGCTAAGACATTCAACCATTCCTCCTTCAATTTTTTTCACTGGCACACACCAGAGAAGGAGCTAAAATTTAAGGTCTTGTATTTCTTCCTGTGGAAAATTCCTAAATAGGAGAAATGCTTTTCATCTCCAAACCGAGACACTTCACACATGTTGAATTTCTTACGGCTTAATCAAATGCCCCTTTTTTTTTTGCTTGAACCTACTTTTTTATTCACTGTTTTTACAATTGGAAGAGATAGTTTTGGAGAAATAGTAATAAAAATAACCAAAGTATCATTCCCTTACTACGGCGTACTATGATGCGTTACTATGTGCCCTTTCAGGGCCAGGTTGTTCAGCCCTTTCATACCGATAATCCTCTCCTGGAAATCTTAATTTGCTTCTGAATGACAGAACAAGACAATGCATCACAGAAACAATAATAAAATACAAAGAAATCACTTCGGCCGCTTCTGATAAATTGGAGGGAAATCAGGAAATAGAAAAATACCAAACAAAAAAAAATTTTACAACTTCATTACACTGTTTTTACTATCTTGCTTAATAAACTGTCAGGCCAAATGTGTCAATACTTTATCCCTAGAGTGCATTTTAAGAGCTAACTCCTTAACTTTCTAGGACCTAGTTTTATCTGTGGTGACCAACTATAAACCTTGAGGGCATATCAGATAGTACAGCACTATGCATCTCAAGTCTGTTCCCCATCAGGGAGAGTGCCTCAGTAGGGCCTCAGTCTGCTTGTGAGTGAAAATCTTTGGCCTGTGTTATCTTTGGAAAGTGTCGAGTCCACAGAAACCCAGGATTGTGGAGTCCAGTGTCAGTTCACCTTCCTACATCACCACTGCCAGACAAAGATGGAAACGTAGGGCTGAACCGAAATGAAGACGAGTGTAAAGCAGCAGTAGAGGTTCTCAGCCCCACAGATTACATCTGTGCAGAATCAAGCAACATCTGTCTGGCTAAAGGTGTTTAGTTTGTTTCAGGAAAATCATTATCAAGAGTTTCACTAGATAATAACAGTGTTATGGTCCAATAAAATAGCGTAAATTAATTTGTGGCCAGTACACTCAGGGAGTGTCATCATAAAAAGACTGAGGCATTTTGGGACAAAGATCATTTGTGAAATAAACGGCTGTGTAATCCAAGTACCATAGTGAGGAGGGCCTCATCCACTCTACGCAGGAATCCTTCTCATTCTTTCTGTCTATATTGCTGTCATTTTTTTTTTGTAAAGACCCCCATGTGCCAGCAGGAGATTAGATGGCCTGCTATAAGTTGTGCATGTTGTGGCAGAGCATGACAAATTAGCACCCTGCTGAATGGCTGAATGTTTGTCTCATCAAAACAGCATGGCCATTTCCTGACCTGGCAAACAGAAAGTTCTGGTATGAAAGAACATTCACAAGGCTTTCAAGCATGGATGCTTTCTCACCAGATCTGCTGTTTCCTTTTGAGTGGATTCTATTAGTGTCCTACATTTTAAACATTGTATTTGTCCCTCTCGGAACTGAATCAAAGTAAACTTCATAAACAAACACGATTACACGGTATAATAGAAAGCAGATCAGTAAATAAAACAGATCAGTTTCAACCTCGAGCGTTGCATCTTCATACAATTAATTGTGCAGTTGTGTCAATCAGAATAATTTTTATTGTCATGTATTTTCTTAGCAACGGCGACTTAATAAACTGTCATGTCACATCTGTCCACAGAAACATCTGTCAGAGAATCTGGCTTCTTTGAAGCTCTAAATAAAAAACATTCTTTCCCTGTTTTTAGATTTTTTTTGTTAGTATCTATTCTCACAAATGTTGCGGTTAAACCAGCAAAAAGTTAATAAAATATTTTTGATTAAATGCTAATTAATTTAACATGTTAACAAATTAAATGATCAAACTAGTTTATTTTAAGATGTGTCAGGCTCAGTCACGGGAGCAAATCTTGAACCGTTTATTCAACAAAAGGGCTTTTGACTATCGTTGGTCGACAAAACCTATCTCAGGGCTGCATTTTTACCTTTTCCTGGAGGAATTCATTTGAAATGTTATAGACAGGGTATTTAGAGTTAGTCTTATTCTTATCATCACCAGACCAAACCATCTGTGTCACTTGATCTGCTTTCGCAGCTAAAATATCTCATCAGCTGCTTCCATAATTCAGTAAATATTGTGAGTCAGATAAAGAGCGTCACTGAAAGAGCGACCTGGATGTTAACAGAAGAGCTTTGTAGTTAAGGTGCCATTTTTGTAAATAGTTGTGCTTCAGCACAGGGAATTGTGAAAGATTCCAAAAAATCTTTGCATGCCTTTTGCACCATGTCTCTTTGTGTATATTTAGCCATGTGTTCCTCTGTTTCGGCTAAACAGCTGCTAAGTCATTAGAAGATTTTGCAATGGTGCTAATTTATTTTTTGATCTCTACCTCATATATTCTGGGTGATGACAGCTCTCACTTTCCCCAGAAATACACTTTGCATACCCCATCCATATTCGCTCTGCTTAGCTGATAAGTTTATGATCATGCTCTATGTTTAGAGAAGATGTGGAAAGATTCCCAAAGGGCTGTCTATTTAAAATCTACAAAGTGTATTTTTAGATAGTAAAATAAAATTAAAATCTTTTGCTAATTTCTGACAGTGATTAGGAAATAAATTAGAATATCCAGATAAAACATTAGTCATTGGATTAAATTACATTGAAAAAACATCTAGTTTGGTAACATCAGGCTTCTGTTACTTTACCAGACTGCTTTTGTGCCACAAACGAGGTGGTGTTTTTTCTTAGTTTGTGACATGACGGAAAATCAGGTTGATGACTTTACAGGCTGTTTGAGGAATTTGTGTTGTGCTCAGTAAAACTCAGAAATGGAGAGGAGTAGGAAAAAAAAAAAAAGAGTCTTTTTCACGTCTGCATTAAAAATAACAATATTGCTGATTACTGTAATGCTTCTCTAAAAAATAAACAAAAAAAAACCCTATTGACATTTTTTGGGCTTTTAAGTTACACTCCCCAGACATTCTTCTATCTGAGAAACTATTTTAATCTCACATCTACAGCTCCAATTTCACCTCAAATGCTTAAATATTGATCGTGTCCCTTGCATGCAGATGTGAAAGCATATGTTAATTAAATTTAAATTTCGATGAAAAATAATTCGATACTTTATTAACTCCCTACCAGGGAAATTTGAGTGTCCAGTATTGCAGTCCAAGGAGAGCGGTGAGCTTCATTCAGCTTCTGAACAGCCGCTGGATGGTGCCGAGTTGGTGGAGAGGAACAGCCAAATGAAACTCCTCTTGTTATTTCTTAAGCTGTACTTGATTTCATTTAGTTGTGTGAACATTTCTTAAGAATCCAATGTGTAGCTGATTTTCAAAATGTTTTATATTTCTTGGCAGCTACACTCCTGTGTGGAGCAAATGCTGGCATGATATCGTCACAGATCTACCATGTAGGTTCTCTGTAAAAGCTTTTCACACTACATTACCTTTTCAAGTATGCTGGTGTGCCAGAAAACACGTCATTGCACCTATTTTATACCACTGAATTAAGATCAGAGGTGACAATATATAAACTTATATATAATTGTTTGAGGATGGTGGCGTTTGAAAAACAATTTGCAGGTTTTGGTCCTAAATTACAGATTGATGTAAAGTTATAGGGTTTAATTTCTCATGTCAACCTTTCAGGGGGTTTGATAACTGATGTTCAAAATATTTTGCTGTTTCGCTAGAAAGATTTGAAGTTAGGTTTTACCATTTTAATTGCAATGAATCATGTTTTTATGAAGATGAAACTTTCCTCGAATGTGAAAACTTTTAAATTTAGGTAAAAACTTTTTCATTTTAAAATGTGCATCTGAATGAACTCTGCATATCGATTTTTCTGAGGTTTATTTTCAATTCTTTTAATAATTCTATTTTTTCTTTCTTTTTCTTTTTTTTTATGTTTTAATGTAAAGCACTTTGAATTGCCGGCCCCGCAACAGATTGGCGACCTGCTTACCGTTTATCCTGCCTCTTGCCTGAAATCAGCCAGGATAGGCTCTGGCATCCCCCGGTTAGTTAGTTATGATAAATTTTTATTTTGTTTAAGTCACATGGAGGCTGCACAGTGGCGCAGTGGTTAGCACGGTTGCCTCGCAGCAAAAAAGTTGGGTGTTTGAAACCCACAGTTGGGTGAGGCTTGAATCACTAATCTTTCTGTGTGGAGTTTGCATGTCGTGTATGTGTGGGTTTTCTCCAGGTATTCCAGTTTCCTACCACTCTCCAAAGAAATGCATGTTAGGTTGAATGGCCACTTAGAAATTGCCCCATTGCATATGTGTGTGAACAGATGTCTGTTTGTATCGCTCCACAACAGGCTGGTGATCTTTTTGCGGTTTACCCTGCCTCTTGGCTGTAATCAGCTGGGATAGGCTCTGGCCCCCGCCCCCTCCCTGACAGGGATAAGCAGATGAATGAAGTCACATGAGCTGATTGAGATGTAGAACCAGGGGTGATACAACCACTATCACGCATAGTGGGTATTGACCTGGCTTGTGATCCAAGCATTCACACAGAGCAAGTTGAAATGGCCTACCATCTGTTTCTAACACACTGTAATGCAAACACACAGCTGCTGTGGAGTAAGGATGATAGAAAACATGGCCGTCACTAAAATGCAGCAAACTAAAGTACAAAGATCTGGTTCTGGCAAAGAACCGAGCCGCTAACAATTGTTTACACACAAAGTGAATTCATATGTTTATTTGCTCAATGGGAGTTTATTGCTTTCACTCTGGTTTTGAAAATGTCAGTAAGATGAAATGCTTATAACTATTTTAACATTTGCTCGTTCTACTGTTGTGGTCAAAAAATGTTGGACTGGAAAATCTGTTTTCATTTGTTGGTGACCATCATCTTTTCCATCTGATGTTTGTTTTTTATAATCCTGAATATCAGAATTACGTCAAACAAAATACACTTATATCTGATCATACTATTTTTTACGAGTCAGTTTTTACCTCAGGTGATGAAGGGGTACTGACAAATTCACTGGAATGATCTCAAATGTCTAGATTAAGAATACGTTTATTTGTCCCACAATGGGGAAATTGCAGATTCTGAGATTCAGAGTCTGCTGCACAGATGAGACTATGATAATTGGGGGTGAGCTCCAGCAATACAATTAATCATTGAAAGATAAAATGGTCATTTTTAAAAACTTTTTTAAAATCAAAATTTACTAATGTATGTTTGAGCAGATACAGACTAAGCCTTGACTTGTTGTGACATAACACCTGAAATGGAAGAGTGAAAACTGAGATTTAAAAAAAAAACAAAAACGGTGTGGAAACTAAGGGGTTTGATCTACTTTGACATCCCTGAAAAATAATTAGTGTCTCACTCTCACTCCTATGATGTGAGATTAGCCTCCTGTCACAAATGACACACACCTTTTTTTCCATAGCCTTGTGGTGATAAGGAATGTGTTTTGTAACACAGCTTACAGGAGAAATTGAAATAACTTCCTTTCATGTGATGGGCTTGTCTCTTGGCAAGAAGTTGTACTTTTGCTGGACTAATGCGTTGTCTTTAATCCTTAGCGTTAAAGTCACATACTAGCTCAACAATGTCTGATTCAATTCAGTCGCATTGGTCAGACATTCAGTAATTTGCTCAAATTGTGTAAATACTAGATGTGTTTCTTGACATTTTGGGTTTTCTTGGTGTGGAAACATTAATGACTGAAATAAAAAGAAGGGGAAAAAAATCATTTCACAGGTGTCTTTGTGACCTGAGGATTTTATTATTGCTGTCAAAAACAATAGGTTGAATTAAGGTGGTAAAACAAGATGAGTGATGTTCTTGGAGGTCTTTGAATTTCTTCAAGCCTCCGTCACTTTCTGGTGTAGTATTTGATGTCCTTTCAATATTTGAATTGGGATACCTCAATGGCATTATTTCAACAGAATGGAAGGGTTGCAAAATTGTGAGCTGGATCTCATATCGCATTACACTGTAGTTGTAAATTTTTTCTCCTTCTGTTAGATCGGCTTTGGTCGTGTGCATCATAGTTAGACTTTGAAGAAAGAAAACCTTTACTTGTCCCACAATAGGGAAATTGCAGTACTACCCACTTCAAACCAAAGCACACTTTGCAGTTGTACATAGTTCCCCAATGTCAGATTTATCACTTCCTCTTTAGGGTCAAAATGATAACAAACTTGTTGCTTGAGTCTAAAATTCAAATGGGGTGTCCATCACCCAGTGGTCGATGTTACCACAGGTATGGTAAACAGCTAAAAGACAATGCATATCCTCATCTTAAATTTCTAAAAGCAAAAGAGAATTTGTCAACTGGTTGGATGAAGTTGGTCACAGTGGCTCTGTAAACCAAACTCTGTCCCAGACATCAGACACATGTAAACTTCACTTTTCTCTCCTCTGTTCCCCACTGATGTGGCCCAGTCAGACCAGAGACAAATAGGCCCAGACATGGAAAACATTAAGACTGGCTAAAAACAACACAGTAAGTAAAGACTGGTTCTCCCGCAACGCAAACACAAAGTGTTCACTCTGCTACGGTTGCACATGGGCAACAGGGGGGATTACTTTCGACTTATGTAAACACAAGATAAAGCCATAGATATGGAGATTTACTTTGATTCAACCTGAAGTTACCAAGTTAACAGGGGTTAAGTTAGGGTTTGCAAAAACATAGCTGGGTCAGACATTGACTGTGGAGACAAGAAAATGAATAAAAGCATGCTCTGTAAAAAAAAAAAAAAAAAAAAGAAAGAAAACTACTTATTTAATATGGTCCAATTTGTTTCCATCAGGTTTGCAGAAAGTTCCAGAATGAAGTTCCATAAGTTTATAAAATCATCTTGTCATGTTGAATTTATACAATAACAGGATGAAAAACTCTAAAATAAATGCCATTAAAAAGTTTCAGCGACACTACACCATCCATTAACATCCTCTTACATGCACCAAGAATAAGGATTGTTTGGAGCTAAAATATATATTTCTTTTTCCTGCTGATGGTAAAAGTCCAGTCCATTCTTTTGTATTTCTGATTACGTTTTCTACAGATGTGGACACCTGTCCCACATGAGTGTTTACTTTGCTAAACTTTTCTTCAAATCTCCTTCTTTAAGCTGGCCATGCAATTAATTCCCCATCAAATCTATTTCTTTTATTTCAGTTGCTGCAGGCTAACAGAATATTTTTTAAATCTTCAAAGCAGTATTTTCATTCATCTTGATACTGTTTGATTGTTTAGCTGTGCCCTTTGGATATTCAATCAGCAAGCCAAAAAATGGTGATATATGTGAACCAGCAAGGCCTAAGGAGAGCAGCTCAAAAGCTAAGAAAGAATGTGAAAAGACCATTTAAATAAAGTGAGTGAAAGCCAGATGGGGTGGTTCAGGCATCTGGTTGGGATGCCTCCCGGACATCTTGCTGGTGAGGTGTTTTGGACATATCCCACAGGTAGGAGACCCAGAGGCAGACCCCAAAGCCACTGAAGAAACTACATCTGAATGCTGGCCAGGGAACTCTTTGAGATCCTCACTGGTGAGCTGGGGAAGGCCTAGGGGTGAGACAAACCTAGGCTTCCCGTCTGAGACTGTTGCCCATTGCGACCCAGCCCGACCTGGCAGAAGCGTAAGACAATGGAACGGAACCATTTTGTCATTCAGATAGGTTTGGGGTCAGCAGAGAAGGTTTTGAAGATACTCACAGTTCACCACTGCTAGAACTGGAGGAATTGTCTCCAATCAAATTTAAAGTTGCTGAATCTCGTAAATACAACTGTTATTAGCACATGAATTACTTCGGAATTAGGAAAACAAACAAATCTCTTGGCACATTGTCAATCTATGGATCGAAAAATCTGCTTTGATTTTTTTTTTTTTTTTTTAATAAAATGCCTTGGCTGTATCAGGTTTTTACACTCTTCAGATATTAAAATTAAAAGTAATTAAAAGTTGTTCATTAAATGAATAGTTGGAAATTGAAAAGAGCTCTGGAAAGAGTGCCATCAAATCTGATGTACTGTTTTTTTTTTTTTTTTGTTGTGGTTTGTCTTTGTTGATTCTTTGGGGAATTATGCTTGCGGACATCAGAAACAAAATGCATCCAGAATGTGTACCAAACTCATTTGATCCTCTTTCTTGGTCACGCAAGTTTCACACATAAAACAGTTTCTGCTTTGGTTCTGGGATTTTGTTCAGAGTAACTCAGCATGATCGGAAGCAAATGTTAAGAAGAAAATAAAAGAGCCAACACGTATGGCAATAAAAATGTCATTTTTAAGACTTCTACTCTTTACTCTTATCAAACACAACCACAAAAAAGTGGGTAGAACAACATTAAGGTAGTAAAAATAAGAAAACTAATCCTCTCTGCCTTGGGATCAAACACTTCAGCAACAAGTTAACTTGAAAGAAAGAAAATGAAAGAAAACACTCTTTCTGCTGACATGTAAACAAACACGTCTGTTTTCACCTCTGCACACTTCTGGAAAAGTCTCCGATTGAAATCTTTGGTTTTCTTCAAAACGTCATGTACACAGTCATGCACGGTCACTCTTTAGCTGCCATGTTTCTCGGTCTAAACATGGCTTTTATATAAAAGTTTGTAATTGCGTGTTTTTTTTCTGACCTCCTGATTTAAGCCCTCTTTTTTTGTTTCTTGTGATATTCTTTGTGTGTAGACATTATGTTGTCTTCTGGTAAATCCTTTGGATTTTACAAAGTGCAAAGGCTTTTTTAGGCTTTTATAGAATCCATCTGGCTTCACCCACCATTTCCAAAATTCCACATGTGTCTAAAGTGAGTACAGCCTGAAAAACTGGAGTTTTTCTAAATACTGGGAACACATCAAGAAAGATTGAATTCCAAGATTATAACTTTTTATTCCATTTATTACATGCACTAAAACTGAAATAATCTTCTCCTAAGCACACGATTTATCTGAAGGTGAATATTGAATTGGCTTGCCCTCTCAGATTAGGACTACAACTTTGAAAATGTGTTTTAACACTGCTCAGCAGGCTTGCTAAAACATTGGAATTTGCCCCGTACACTTTAATAACCCACCTAGCTTGTCATCCTAGAATGTCCACTGAATGTGTGTCATAACTAATTTCATACTCACAATATGTCAGAGAGCTTGAAAGAATTTCACCACGCAGATGTGCACTCAGGTGTTTTTAAGGCTACTTCATTAAACCCGTTAGATGTCAAGGGCATCCCATTACACAGTTTCAGGTATGTGTCCACTATAAAACACAGTTTGTAGCACAAGTAAATTTTTCAGTCATGTTCTTCTTCTCTCCTGCAGCAGCTCTCAGCAGCTTCATGTTGTGATTGAGCCTAACCACTACCACGTGTGCTTGAAAAAGGTTTTGGCGAAACTGGCAGGAGGTCAAGACATGCTGGAAGTTGGAGGAGTGCGATAGGTGGGGGATGTGGGGATTCAGAGGAATGAAGTTGCTTAATTTGAAAACATCAAACGAATTGAATCTGGTACCAGAATGTTAGGCCAAGGTGTCTGAACTTGTTATGGTGCGATCGTGCAGGACTGAAGTCTGCTCAAATCAGGTCTTATGCCAACCCAGAAAGCCCCCCTCAAACACAGCTTTAGGGATTCTCTTTTTTTTTCCCTCTCTGTTAGGTGGTTGAAGATTGATGGAACCAGAATATATGTGGGTCATTTGAAGTTTTATGTATTACTTTCAAGATAGTGTCTTAAATCTGGTTTATTTTATGGGTAGATCACAGTCAATCCCAGATAAAAGTCGAATGAAAGTTCTAAGCTTTATCATCCATAATGGTCTCTTCAAAAAGAACAGCAAGAAAAAAGCAGACAACTTCTGACTGCAACGTATTGGAGTCTTTATGAACAGAGAGCTTTGTGCAAAAATAACTTTAAATGTGTTCAAGTTTTATGAACAGAGAGACAGAGAGAGAGAGTCATCAACATCATCAACCAGATTTTTATGTCTAATTACAATTTTGGAAGTTTTGTTTATTAAGGTTGTTTGGACTGTGAAATCTGCCCATCAATTAATATTCTGGATTTACTTGTATAAAATGAGATTAAATCATTGAGGTATTTAAGGTAATTTTGCCATCTTCCTCACTGAGGTGATGCAAGACCATTTCTGCTTATTTATGTTTCCGTGGATTAAATGCAAGCATGCGTAAATCTTATCCCCTGCTGTGCAAGGAGTGGGATCGCTCTCTTTTTTCCCCTTCTGACTTTGGTAGTATAATGTCCTCTCATCTCAGGGAAATGGTTAAGCCTGTTAACTTTACCTCATGTGTATGAAATAAACCAACAATAAGTAGCAGAATAGACAGAGACCTCTAGAGGATGAATTGGAAAAAAAAAGGAAAGTTTTTAAAGTTTGTAAGGAAGATTTTATCTAGCATGTTGTTGCTTTTGAAGTTTATATGAATCCTATTTGACACTTTTAGTGAATATGTCTTTGTCAGTGTTCCCTGTTGAGTTTATTCACTTCAATATGTTCAGTTTCCAGTCCCATATGTCAGTGCTTTTCCTTTTAAAGATTGCCAGGAATTTCTTATCAGTGCCATCCTGGTAGACACACAAACATCCATCCATCACATGCATGAGAGCACACACGCACGCATGCACACACACACGCTTAGACAAGCAGATGAAGCTTCTCTGACAAATAATTAACTTGGAAGTTTTTATCCAAGACAAATTGTTTTGTTATTTTGTCCAAGTTGTGCATCAAGTAATAAATTAGGTTATACAGAAATTAGTCTTTGAAAACTTTTTCTACTTTTTGAAATGACAAAAGAGATCATTTATCTTCCAAACAAATGTTGTGTAGACTTTTACAATGTGACATGAAGTTCATCATGAAAAAAACGTGAATGTGGGGCAGCACATACACACTCTGCCACTTTCATACCAAGAATAGGTTTACGTACTCGTAAGGTATGCGTTGTTTACATTTTTTTTAATATCTTCGGATCATAATCTTACCAGGTTTTTTTCTTTGCTTTTTTTTCTTTGCACGCTCTTTCAAATGATGGTTGGCTTTAGCTATATAAGGAAAGAAAACACTTTACATTCTTTCTTGCCAAGAGATGGTTGATCCTTTGTAGTGCTGCGAGCCAGAAGGCCTTTTTATCCGATCAGAAATGAAAGGTGCTGCGGGTGTGCCAGCCAATCCCACTCCACTTTGACACTGCGATGGTGTGTAAATGCATGACTGGTTTCTAATGGTGGCTTACCAAAATCTCTTCTTTGTGATTTATATTGCTAAGGCCTGTTAGCTGAATGCCAGGTATGTCTCTCTTTAAAGTGGGCAGCGTTTGCTGGTAAAACAGACATTCTCTCGTCTCACTTCTTATTAAGGTTGTAATTTTTCCTTTTCTCTAGTTGATCTGACTTTTCTGTTCCCAGTTACACTTCAGTCGTAAATAAAATATCATACAATTCCAATCATGTTTGAAAAGTAAAACCAAAGAGGTTTAGCACTCCAAAGTTATGTTTATAAAGTAAGTATATATTTTTTTATGTACAATTTTTTCTTTGCTAATTTTCAACTTTTATTAGGACTATTCTTAAGCGAGCAACTTAAATCTCTTGATCGACTTGATTCTTAAAAGACCATCCATGATATAAATAAATTTTGTTAATCTAACCAAATAAGTGCTTTTTTTAAATCGTATGTCAAGTTTTTCATTGTAAGATGATTGATGAAGCTCAGATGATCATTCAGAGATGAAAACAAGAAATAAACCAAGCTGGATACTTTCTTCCTAATTCTCGCTGTGCATAACTTTTGTTGTGAGCCCAGTTTGATCTATTCCAAAAGTATTTTGCATTCTGGTGAGAATATGCTCTGACTTTGTTTTTTGTTTTTTTATCAAATCAAGCCAAATTTTATTTATAAAGCATTTTTCAAACAAAATTACACAAAATGCTGAGCAGACATTAAAAACTTTAACAGAAGTAAAATCCAGATCATTCAAAAATAGTAAGTGAAAAATAAACATACATTAAAAATCGCACACTTACAATAAACACTGCACACATGCATCAACATTCCCACAATCCCACATTTCTCCCAACCCGTTCTCCCCATCCCCATCTCCCCAGAGCCGCTATCTACTGTCTCTTTAACTGAACAGTAAGATAAAACAAACATCTGGCCAGATGCTGTGAGGAAATAATAACTGGGGATTGATCAACACTAGCTTGATTGATCCACATTGTCTAATTTGGAACGTTGCTATATGTAAATGTGTAAAAATTACTCTGTGGAGAATGAGTGAGATTATCTAGTGGTGCATCATCTGATTGACTAAATCCAGTCCAGATTTGTTTGATCTGCTATTAAACCTGCCAACGTAAAAACCGAACTCGCTGACCATTACCTGACCATTAGTTGAAAAAAAAAACAAGGCTGAGAACAATCATTTTGATTGATCGTGATACTTTTTACATCATTGCTTTTCACTTCTATTGTAAATCTAAATAATTGCACAAAATTGCAACAATATTAAATTTTTTTTGTGCCAACTTGTTACAAAAAAGGGCAGAACTATACAGCATAAATATGTCTAATCTTGGCTTACAAGTAAAGAAAACAGGAGGAACAAACCAAACCTTATTCCAACTGGCAATTGCTGACCAACATATTTGGCATGGCAAGCTAAATTTATTCCTTATCTGCCCAGTGCTAACACGATGGAGATTTTAATGTGTTCCATGATGAATAGAAAAAGCAAAACATCAGTCATTTGGCTGTAAAAGAAAAACTTTTTGTAGAGAGAGAGAGAGACGCGTTTTTTATATTGATTGTGAATTTGATATAGTTGGGTACACAAGTTGGCCCCAACAAGCACTGCAGGTCTGAATCTCATGACTGGATACACCCAAAATGATTTCTATTAGAAATAACAATATGTTTTCAAATAAAAAACATCTTGACTGAGATGACTCAGCATGAGCAATAGCATGGGAATTATCAGAAATCTTGTTGCTTTTCTGATATGCGCTTTTCTGATATGTCTCTTATGCGCCCTTTTTAGTCTAATTTCACACTTAAATTTGAATGAATCATATTTGGATATTTAAATTACAATAATACCCTGTTCATCTAATCTTTATAACTCAGTATGTCATATTTAGGACACTACATTCATGCTTGTCATGCCTTTTTGATTAAATCTAATGACTATATTTACGTTTTGCATCTGGGCTGTTTGAGTGTCACTTTTAATGCTGACTTGACCTTTTTTTTCTGAGCTCTGGCACCTGTCAGCAGTAGGTTCACACTTCACACCCGCCTCAGTATTACAAAGTTCAACAGTCTGAGTTGACAGGGTACTCATGCAAAGCTATTTCTGCCATATGGAACCTTATTTTATTCACACCAAAAAAGCTAGAGATCAATGTAGTGGACTTCCTGTCATTGTTTTACCTATCTTTTTTGTCATTCCTTTATTTAGGGATGACAAACCATGTCATGCCTCTGATTCTAGTCTTAATTGTGTTTTTATGATGTTAGGATCTTATTTATATGTTCGTGCATAATGAATAGCCAAGAAAAATCATTGTTGCTTTTGATATTTTGGTGCTTGTTTTAGATCTGAACAGGGTACACATCTACACAGACAGACTGAAGAAAATCACATCTGCACCTGAGGTTTTTTTTTTTTCTTTAAATGATTTGTGTGTTGTGAAAACCAGTCTGCTCCAAGGTAGAGAAAGCTAATTTGGTCATGTAGTTAGTAACAAACCTTCAGGAAATCTGAGATGGATTGCTTCAATAACCTGAGCTATTTTCGGGTTAAAAAAAAATAATACAAAAATATAGTAAAAAAAATCTCATGTTATCTGGCAAAAGCCATTTTTAAAAAGATAGTTTGATTGCAGTGGATTTTATTGATGTGATTTCTCAGCATTTCCATAAAGTGCATTGACATGGCTACATTAAGGTGAGACGGTGCACTGTAACACGTGCTTCCTATTCCTAGAGCAAGGTCTGAAATAGATGTGATTTCACACAACTGCGTTCGTTGGGCAGAGTTTGTTCTGGAGGGTTTCCTTACGTCTCCAGTTGTTACAAATAGAAAGAAGCAGACCAAAAGGAGTGTGAGAATACAGCATTCTCTGAGATCTTACTTTTTAAAAACAAAGACTCTGCTGAGATACTATAAATCCTAATTAAATGACACAAATTTCCCCTGTGTGGGATCAATAAAGTACATTCTGATTCTGAAAAGGTAAAATAGAATGGTTTTGATGTTAAAACTTTCTCATTGTCTCTTTTGCACAGAAACAACCACAAGTTGTGTTTTAAAACATTCATAGCACAATAGTTATAAAATATTACTAATTTCTAAAGCTTTATCACAGACTGAGAAGTATGAAACCCTGACTGTTGCTCATCCCCAGCCTTTCCTGAGAAAGCACATGCTCCATCTTCCAAAATTTGCTCAATTCATACAGGAACAGTGAGAGGAGAAAGTGGTCGGAGGAGCATTTAAAGAAGCGAACGTGTGTAAAAACCTTCCACCTTCATAAAACACACCATTGATGTAGCTAGCATGTCATTGCTGCAGAGACTCATTTGTTGTCAGGTTTAAGGTGGCAGAACAGATGCATTTTTTTTTTTAAACTACCTTATCACTAAAAAAAAAAAAAAACCTTGGAGCACGCCTATTAGTATTAGAAAGTAGAAAGCTCTGAAAAATTGATTTTGCATAAGGTGAGACCTTTAAGAATCATAAACCTCAAATTAAAACAAAAACTTGGCAGTTATGAACCTGTTTTTATGAATGATAAGTTTAAATCCATTTAAATAAAAGTACATTTAGCATATTCACTTACATGTAAAAATGTGAATGTTTCTCTTCAGACATTCAATACTCCAACCGACACAGATGCTTAAAGCAGAGAAAAAGCTTTTGGACTGAAATTTCAGTCATGCAACAGATGTGGAGCAGCTCTGGGCCCAACTTCGTAAGTTTAAACATATAGATCATTATGGGATCACTCAGTAATAAAGGTGCTTCAAATGATCATCTTCTCTACCCTTAGCATGACCGTTTGGCTTGTGCATGGCCAGCTGGATGCACCTTCACCGTCTCCAAACAGTTCTCCTCCAATTATTTTTCTCTTAGTTTATTTCTGTGTTAGATTTTTGTTAATTTGAGATTATGTGTGTCTCTTGCTCTCCACTACATTTATGTGTCAGTGGAATCATGCTGAGTATGTGAAATAGGTGGGTTGCAGATGGGAGAAAAAAAGAACAATGAATAGGGTATTTACTGGGGTACGTTTTGAGGGTCACCCCACCTGGTAGCTTAGGAATGACTTATAATACCGGCAGGCACTAATGAAAGATTTGTCTGTCCTCACACTGGCCTCACTGTCATGTATCTCTCCTTGTGAGAAATTCTGCAAATTCCACCCACACTTTCCTCTACTGTTACCCTCTGACAGTATCAGATAGTATCTTGATGGCTTGTAAGCATATCATTTATTCAGAAGCCCTACCTGATGATAACAATTTACCGTGCTCTTTAAGTGTCTCTGCAAAATATGTTTGGGGTTTTTTTCTCAAAGAATTGCCGTTGAAGGGCAGCCTGCTGCGGTGTAAGGAGTGCAGCAAACAAATTTCCCCGTTGAGGGATGAATAGAGTAATGTATTTATTTTATTTATTTATTTATATTTCGAATCCAAAAATGGTATTCAGCAATCTCATGTGCATAAATTTGCCACAAACAAAGAAAAAAACAACTTTTACCAAATGCCTTAATTACCACATGAGCACAACAATCCAATTTACCCATTTCCTCTGCGGGATAAGAACTGCTGAGCTCCATGGCTGGGTTTTGTGTTTATTGGAACTTGGCTGCAGGTATCAGATGCCTTTGCCAGGATATAAAGTCACTGCCCTGAAATCTGATCTGCTCCCAGTAGACTGTAGATGTCGTGCCCTCTGCACAGTGTGAGGAGGAAGTTGGAGTACAACATCTGGGAAGGAAGTCAAACAGAATGAATAAGTGTGATTTATCTTCATGCGCCTAACACTGTCATTAGCATCCTCAAAAGAACACATGTTAACACTTGAAGTGGTTTAGCAAAATATTTTTCAAATGTAGCATCTTCTTTATTTTACAGGCAGTATTAGACTGAGTCGTGTTTTCTGAATGTAATTCTCATACCTATTTGTTCTTTTTTCTGTTGTGATCAGTGTGTATTCCAAGCAGCTTCTTCTGCCTTCCTCTGAAGTTTGCACTGCCAGTGACACAAGCTTTTTCAGTCTGTGTGGCCTGACTTAATTTTCCTTAATCTAAACCATCATCTACATATGCCTTCTATCAAAACTTCCAAAGCGCTTGAGAAAACTCCAGGCAACAGGAACAAATTAATTAATGTCTTCATTCCTCCGTGCACTGACCATTAAACTGTTTTAGCAGTGCACATTCATGCACCTACACCCCATCCCACCCTAAAACATACACATATGCACAGACATTTGCTTTGTCTTGATCCACTATTCAGTTGCAGTCAGAATCAAAACATGCTGAAATTGATCTTATTTTTACCTGCATTCCAGGCAGATTATCTCCGCCTGAGTACCATAATCTGCTTTTATCGACACATCTATCACCTGCTGTGTTTAGGCTTTAAAGGAAAGGACAAAAGATTTATAGAAACCATTGACCAAAAGCAGCATCTTGCAATCGGTTGCATGTGTTGGGAAGTTTTACACCTTAATTACTCTTGTTTTCTTCATAGATTTAGGAACAAAAGAAGGAAAGCGTCCCAATGTTCTGTTGTGTATCGTGACAGCAGAGAATCATTATGCATGCTGTGAAAAGGAGGCTTTTTTATGAAAATCCCAGGGGGAAGAAATGAAAGATGTTCCCATTTGATCCTTGTATACAGCAGGCGCTGATGTGGTACTTGTGGCACACATAAAGCTGTTCTTGCTCAACTTGGCCACAGTTGGCCTCACTTCATCATTCATCAGATTTTGTTGCTCGTGGTGTCTTAGTGGTTTGTGACTGATAGTCAAGCTGCGACCAAATCAAAACGTTCTTATATAAACTAACCTTTAAGTAAATGTAAAGCAGTCTGATTGCCGCTAAGATAATTACTGATTGACACAATTTTTTAAACTAAGGGTAATACTTTAACAGTTTGGGTAGAAATCTTGAGTTTTACTGACCCCGGAACAAATTTGGCTGATTTAATGTTTAAACAGCCAATCTTTTCCCGAATGCTGCAATCCGGCAGGACATCAACTGCATGAAAACACTGCTGCTTTGTTACTCTTGCACTTCATTTTGGTTTGCTCAGACCAATATTCAACCCATAGTCCAACTACAACAGCTAACATAGTCTACGTGGTAACACGTGGGGACCAAGTGCATTTGTTTATAGGTGCACATATAAAACTAAATTATTATATCTATACTGTATAAGATTTTCTTTTTATCAATATTTAAGAATATATCAACATTTACTCAGAAAAAAACTTTAATTATTTGTGGATAAAATCAATCTCTATTCTCGTCAATGCTAAAAACCCAACCTATTCTATCATTTTTCTGCATAAAGATTTTTACAGATATAGACAGGTGTCCCATTCTACTTTCGTTTCTTTACTTTGTATGAAAACTCCATCTTGACAATGACCCTGAAAGTAAATGAGCTACTAAATCTATTTGATCTCCTCTTTCAGTTGTTATTTGTTGATTAAAAGAAAGGTCTTGCAGTAAAAAAAAAAAAACAGCAATATTTCCATTCACGTAGCCTCCCACTTACAATGTGTATGTTAGCTTTCCCAGAAAGCCAATCAGCATGGTGAGATGTTTTTTGGCCTGCACAGGAGGTTTTGATGACAGTCACAATCTGCCACCGTTTTACAGTATACAGTTAGAAAATTCCTTTAACACATTTTTCTATCCTCCAACCTTACTTTTAGTTTCACACATTACACTACTCTATAAAGTAAACAGAGTCAAATTTACACTACTGAGTGCAAAGCTGTTCTTCCCGGTGGGGTCCTTGTGAGTTTCTGGCTGTGTGTTGGATGTGGTTTATGTGTTCCGCCTGCTGTGCGATGCATGAGCAGTGGTAGTCATCCTTTAGATTTTATAGCACTCTCTGGAAATAAAGGCATGTGAACAAATGACTAACAGAGGATCTCAGAGGACTTTCTAGATGGAAAATTAGCTGGGTTAATGGCTCAAAGGCAAACAAATTTGTGTAATTTGTTAGCTGTCAGACACAGAGATATGAAGACTGGGTTAAAGTCGGAATAGGTTCATGGAGATACAGTAAGTAATAACTGACTGATCAAAAGTGGATTGCACTAGCGCCGATACAAATAATGGTGGGTTGTTGATGAAACCATAGAGCAGATTTGCTTTTAAAAATTGTTCGCTCAGCAGTAGCGCAACCAACCTTGCAGCCCTGGTCTGTCTGAAGCCATAAACTCACCACAACCATTTTTTTTTTTCTTGACTCTTCGGCCTTGAGAAGTTGAGTGCATACCTAACAATTATAAAAATTCCTGTGCTGCTTTTACAAATCTTACATTTACATATCATGAGGCATATGAGGCATAAAGGAAGCAGACAAAATGGAGTGTGGGGATTATAGCATAAAAAGGATGTGGAAGTCATTCCACTTTAAGCTTTTTTTCAGGAGGATTTTATGTGAAGCTGACAAAAAATAACAATGGATATGTCAGGACTATGTTTTATTACTTAAGCGGGTGTGTTCTATAGTGCAATAACAATCAGCAGTGTATTTTGACTGATCTTGAAAACACCAGTATAATTTATCCAAAGAGGTATGAGGCTTCGTTAGTTTGATTATTGAAATTGCAATATTGTTGGAACGGCATTATGATTAAAATCTGAACACAACGTGTCCAAAAGTTCATGTTGATCCAGTAAAAGAACACATGTCAAATGGAGTGAGCTATTTAGTTTGAAGGTTCTGGTCCTTACAGGGTTTCATGTGAACATTGATTTGAGTCAGGGCCCACAAACATTTCCTGTGAATAAATAAGCTTCCAGGTTTCTTCCCAAATAGGGAAATGCAGAGGGCCCATGGTTATGGGTGCATATCTGCCCCAAATGGTATGGAACTAATCTCCACTGAGTTATTTCTCATTAAAGATGGGCCTCTAGGAGGTACACCAATGTGCATGGACTGTGGACAGGATAGGGAAGGAACTGTCTGTCCCTGCAGATGAGCTTCATTTAGTGTTGGGCACGAATAACTTCATGACAGTTTTATTGCCGTTCAAGCCATGGCTAAGAAGAGAAGCATGAGCGCTTTGTGTAAATGGAAGTGGGGCGAACAGTTTCTCTATTGCTGTTGCCGATTCCCACAAAAACACTATCAAAGATAATGAGCAATTGCAACTTAGCCAAAAAAAAAATGGCCGCCCTGTTCTATCAAGTCATGAACTGGATAGAACCATCATCTAACATTACTGGATACTATTAGTCATTATTCTACTGGCTGATTATGGAGTAAACTGATTAGAGAGGAAATTCAGTGTGCTTTGTTTTGTAAAATGTGGTCGGTAACCCAGGGTTACCTCCTCTTCCATTCCAGTGATCAAAGAGTTGTTCTGTTTGGGGATTTTCAATCCAAACTTAAAATCACCTTTCTGAGATGAATAAATGTAGCAATTTTTTTGTTTGTTTTTTTTAAAAGCTCCATTCAATTTTTACACCATATATTTAGATTTTATCAAGACAGCAGACTAAAAACAACTAGATCAAATTAAGCTTGAAACTTTTTAAATTACCGTAATTTCACGGCCATTAGGCGCACCGTACGAAAAGGCGCAGCCTCAGTTTTGTGCGCCGTTGCTGTATTTAACACACACATAAGGCGCACCGTACGAAAAGGCGCAGTCTCAGTCACACACCGCCTTACAACAACACACGCAAGCATGCAAATGTGGGTATTAAAAAATAGTCCAGTGCTTCTCCAATAGTGGGGCGCGTGTGATCCTGTGGAACACGTTTTTTTTTTCCGTACTAGAATAAAGTGTAATTGTACATCCACTACAGTAGTTGTAGTTTATAGTTTAAATAAGCATTATTTTTTTTAAATTCAAGTTAATTGATGCACTTTAAATATTTTCTGTTACACACTAAAAAACAATAAAGCTGTCAATAAAGCTGTTCTTTTTTTTTTTTCTTTAATGTTAATGAGGATACAATGTTATGCAGAAGTGTACTTAGAACCAGGGGTCTCCAACCTTTTCTGCGCCACGGACTGGTTTAGTGTCTGATAATATTTTCAGGGACCGATCTACAGGTGATAAGACCAGCCGGAAAAACTGGCTTTTTAAATCAATAATAATACATTTAAATCCACGTTGTCTTCACGAGAAAATTTATTAGCAGCGTCTCTATAACGTGGAAAAATTCTCTCTGCTCGAACGCACTCTGGTTGCCATGGTAACGGTAAACATACCTTCAAAATAAAATACATCACAAAAACAAAGTGAATAAAAATACTAGTTAGACACTTCACTCTTCAACGTCCTCGTGCCTTTTCTTTCAGGTCCGCCTCGCCTCACGGGCACCGCTTTTTCTTTTAGGTCCACCTTTTCTCACACACACAAGGCGCACCGCACGAAAGGGCGCACCGCTCATTTTGAAGAAAATTTTAGACTTTAAGGTGCGCCTTATGGCCGTGAAATTACGGTAGTAAACTTAAATATATTCACAATTTTTGAGGAACTTTAAGAAATTAATTTAAAAACTGTTGCACTACTATCGATAAAAATCGGCGAGTAGGAATTAAAACGTGGGCTTGCTTTTAGTAGAGATTTATAAATACGATTTAGCCTCATACTGCACAGGGGCCACAAACTGAAAAGACCCGGTCAGACTTCCTTCCTGTTATTTATAAAGACATAAATCACCAACCTTACACAGTTTCCTCTCATAATGCTTCTGGATTTTTAAAGATTTATTCCTCATGGATGCTATTGCCAGTAACTTTCCTGTACGGTGAATGTACTCTTCTATCCATCACTTTTCTGAGCAGCAAACATTTAGGGCCATCAGTCTTGTAAATTTCAAACAAGACACTTTTATAAGCTAAGAAACTCTGGTGAAAAGAAACTTTTGAGTGCTATTTTTACTTTATAAAATCAAATGGGAGTCTTGTTCTCCACTTTTGCTGTTGGATTACTACAAATACTAACACTAGTATCAAGTGTCTAAGATTCGGCACAGGTTACAAGCTAGTTGTACAACATTAACTCAAGTATTGTTTCTAAAAAATATTTTGAAAAAGTTCTAAGTAGGCACTGAAAGGATTCAGATTTAGGGTCATGAGAGATGTTCTGCCCTCTTGCCCATCATTCATTGGAGGGACACATTATATAATCTGTTGTTACTCACAGAAAACGACTTCTAGTTCAGCAGTTGTTACAAACTCAACTATGTTGAGAAATAAAATAGCAAGACGTCTTTTTCCTGGTGTATGCATACTGCACTTAGTGGCTTTGTTATACCATCCATGTGAGTAAGGATTGCATCAGTGCAACATGAGCATGCAGCATGTTGTATGGGTTATTTTTTCTTTTAGTTTGAATATGCAGTGCATGTCCTTGTGTAAGGTGAGAAGATGAGAGACGAGAGAAGGAGAGATGGAAGTGGACGAGAAATAACTGCACGACCGTTATTGCAGAGAGAAAATGAAAGAGGAAAAACGCTGTGACCTGCACCGCTCTGCATAAAGCAGCCTGTACTCTGTGGAGCTTTTGCTGAGTCAGAGCGAGTTCACAGCAGTGATGAGTAAGCGACTTGGTCTTTGCTCGACAGTGCCTCTCACTGGTAGACAGAATGAAATATTGAAAAAAGAGCTGCTAGAAATCTTTGTTATAATCATCTCCACTTTAATGCTCTGAATATTTTCCTGAACTGATTATTACATAAAGTATTTTTAGCTATTTTGGTGGCTGACGGATGTTAGATTGTTCCGTGACTTTCCATTATGATAAACTGCAGATTGGTCTTTGTTAACAGAAAATATCCCCTGTTCACTAATTCTCAGCAGATGTTCTCAGAGCAGCTCCTACTGTTTTTCTGCTCTCTTTATTCCTCTTGTGGGAAAGCTTTCATATTTAAGTATTTGCCTCCAAAGACGTGTGCTTGATGTAGACACAAGGAAGTGGTTTTCAAGACATTTGTAGTTTATAGAAATATTGTGTGTTTTTGAAAGTAAAATGCCAAAATGCACATTTTTATGAGGACAGGTCACAGTCGGCTTTAAATTGTAATAATAAAACATCCCACATGCATCTGATTTTCCCACTCATTCCTGTTCTATCATTTTTTCCAGAAAAACTCTACAATTCTACTGGACGGGAGCTACGAAGAGCCCTCTTCTCACTAAAACAAATATTTCAGGTAATGTTTCAGTCTCCTTGGTTCTTTCTATTTAATTTAAACCTGACAAAGTTATCTCAATGGGGCTCTGTGTTTGTTATTATGACAGCAGTTTCCATAACACATCACTCGTCGTGCTCTCCGGGGTGTTTCGGCTGGTTGTAACCATGCAAGGAATATTTGTAACTTGCATTCATTAATCAGGGTACACTCACTTGGTCACTGGACTGTTTTCCTGAGACATATGTCTGCTGCTAGGATTTTGCTTTCGTGGCAGCTGTTAAGCGTTCAAGTCTGGTCATACTTCACACACGGGGCCGGGCTAGACGAGCAGTCGGTTGCAAGGGGGAGGGTTAACTGACACAAAACAAAAAAGCAAAACATATTCATTTAGCTAGATTGATCAGGATACCCTCTATTTTAACAGTGCATGCAGATATTAAAGATGCAAATCTTTGAGACTAAAGAGAATGTCACAATCTTCTCTGCATTTTAGGTTTTCTTGCAACTGTGCAAGTTTGGAAAGTGCAGCTCAATCTGTTTCCTCAATGTGCTTCTGTATATTTAGACTTGGTGCCAAATGACTGGAGTCTCCATCATAGATATATAGTAAAGATGTTCTGGAAGCACTTAGACTTCCCCCTGGGACACGAGAAGCCCTGACCACCTCATGCTGTTTATTACTCCCTTCCTTCTCATCCTACCTGAAAAGTAGAGTGAATCAAAAAAATGGAAAACCAAACAAAAATAACTTGATGGTGGGCTTTAAATCACACAGCCACTGACAGGTGTGAAAGTTGCAGGTGGTTTTGTTATCAAGGAAAATATGCGAGGTAAAGTTACAGGGTCAAAGCGGCGCAGGCTGAGCCAGCTGTGCGGCTGTCTGTCGCTAAATTAAAAACAATAAACCAAAGTGTTTATTTAGCTGATAATCAGAAGCTGAGTTTCTTTTCACCTTCACTGTGACCTGTTAGTTTTAGGACATGAATGCCATCTTTGAAAATGATTATAATTATCATTTTTAGCATAAACAATGTTATTAGTTCTGCTTTTAAAAAATAAATGCAGTTAAATTTATAACATATTGCCTCAGAATAAAAATAAATTTTGAATATCCTTTGTCCTCTTTTCTGTGTTTTTTTTCCAGGATGACAAAGATTTGGTGCATGAGTTTGTGGTTGCTGAAGGACTGACATGTTTGATAAAAGTGGGCGCTGAAGCTGACCAGAACTACCAAAATTACATCCTCAGGGGTACGTACAGAGCAAAGCAGCATGACTTTGCTACAGTCCATTTCTTCTTCCATCCTCACCATGAGAACGTTACCAGCCAGTCCTTTTACCAACTTCTCTTTTCAAACGCCTTTCTATGGCCACATGTGTTTATATAAACTATGTAAATTGATGATTTCACTTGATGACCTTCGCGCTCACACACTGAAACTGTATAAACAAGCTCAAGTGTGTGCTGGAGATGATGTGGAAGTCAGGCCAAATGTAGCAGCTGCTTAATCTATGTGTCTCGTGTCAGTAAGGTGGAAGGTCATCTGTGTTAAAGTTGAAAGAGGCAAGTTTACTGTGTGTGTGGACACTGAAATGCTGCTGCTTTAACACCGAGGTCACTGCAATTCATCAACCTGCTGGTCACACAAGCTTAAGTGTCTAATAAAAGCTCAGACAGTATCTTACAGATCATAAAAGTAATTTTGCTTTATTTCTTTTGCTTGTTTTTTAATCAAATTTTTTTGTCTTCAACTGATTGTCTTGAGTGAGTGTAACTTTGATTAAACTCTTAGATCCCTGAAGGTGTTTTGACCATCTAGCTTTGATATAATGTAGGTAGGAAACTGTTTTCATGTGTCATGTAATCCCATGTAGTTACGACTACATGACATGCCCCTATCGCTAGGATTATGGGCTTCTTCATTCACAAAGTCATAAACAAATAGTGACAAACCACTTGGGAGTATACGTATATGTCAAGTTTTAAAGTGATTTGTGTCATTTGTTTTACTTAAATAAGGTTGGTTTCAAAACTAACAGTTTAATATGGATGTGTGCATCTGTTAGGTTATAATGTCTGAAAAGCAGCATCTTGATGTAAGTTGACCTATTAGTTAAAAAGTTGTCACTAAAGTGTTTTAAGTAACCAACAACTAAAATGTTTTGAAAAAAGGGACCTGTAGTGGCACTGAGGAAAAGACAGGAAACAGAGATGGAGGTAGCAGAGATGAAGATGCTGAGGATCTCTCTGAGTGACCAGGATGAACAGGATTAGAAATGAGTATATCAGGGGAACAGCACATGTTAGAGGTTTTGGAGATAAAGTCAGAGAGGCAAGACTGAGATGGTTTAGACATGTGCAGAGAAGAGAGAGCGTACATCTGAAGAAGGATGCTGGGTTTGGAACCACCAGGAAAAAGGGCTAGAGGAAGACCCAAGAAGAGGTTTATGGATACAGCAAAGGAAGATATGAAGATAGTTGGTGTGACCGAAGAGGATTCAGCAGATAGGGTTAGATGGAAGAAATTGATTTGCTGTGGTGACCCTTGAAGGGAAATGCCAAAAGAAGAAGAAGCCATATAATAAAGTTTATAGGGGATTTTTTTATAGGTTTCCCCCTGTTAAAAAGTATTATGACAGACATTTTTAACTAATCAATCTTGCATATTTCTGTAGTTTCTGCTTTGAGAACACTACGTACAGTATATTCAATTAAAAAACAATAAAAATGATTTTGTTTCATTGTTTTTAGAACCATTTGTTTGAATAAATAACTAGTCTAGAAATATTCAACCAATGCATTAGTTTTTCATCCTGACCAGTAAGTCTGACTTTTAAATGTTATACACCCATTTTAAGGTCAATTGTTGTCCATTCTTTTGTATATTACAGCTGATATATGGAATTTTCTCAGTTTCATTTGTGCCCCACTGATGTTGCTTTTAGTCTGCATGTTTCTAAGGTAATGCTTTCACCAGAAAGATGAGCAAGATGAAAGCTAACTTAAGTTTGTTTGTTGGAGTAATAATGGTCTCATGAAGACATAAAAGTTGCAGCAAAGGGACTATTTTTATGTCGTCCCTTTGTGAAGGATTGACTGAGATGTAACTGAACATCCATAAACCTCCATATTCAGATTCCTGTGTTTTGTTTATTACAAATATCCAGCTGAAATTTTTTGTAGCCATAGTCCTTCATTTTCTCTATATTAGTAATATATGAATACACTTGACCTGAATGTGATAGACAATAATTTGTGTTTGGCATGTTAAAGACCATCAGAACTCTGTGACTGTCTCTTGCGTTTCCCCACATTTTTCTATCTTATTGAGTGCGTAGTTATTAATTTATTGATACATTCCAAGATGATGTAAAAATTAACGCTTATGCTGTGTGATTCTACAGGTTGGCAAAAACAATTTTACTAACTCCAATTTATCAGTTTCACCAAGTTTATGATTATTTATCAAAAATCTCATCTTAAAGTCATTTTAAAAATGCTCCAGAATCAATAAAAATGAAATGTTTTTAAAGATAAAAGAGCTTCTTATATTCCTTTTACGCCAAATTATTGGGGTTACAAGCTCAAAAACCAGAACCTGGAAGTTGAGGAAAGCAAATCTAAGTCAAACAGTCACATGGTCATTGAATGATCTGTGTGAACAAAGAGTTTCTCTGTTTCATTCTAATCAAGATGAAAGCTAACTTTATTGAGTGCAATTTTTAAAGATGTTAACAAACTGTGGGAACGGATACAATCTACAATATGTTTTCTTTTGTGCTTTTTCTGCTGTTTAGTTACAGCTAAAAAAAATTGTGTAGCTTAAAGCAAAGCCTAAAGCTTGAAGCTGCATTGAAACAAGTTCAAATTCTTCACCCAATTTTTGTAGACCTTAAAGTGATTAAACGCTCAATTAAACGCACTTCTCAACTAAAAAAATAAACAACTTATTAAAGTTTAGTTTATAAAAGCTGTTTCTAAAGAAAATAAAAACAGAGTTGCATTGATGGTCAGGTCAGAACAATGAGCTTGAGTTGACCCTCGCCCAGACTAACCTCGCTGTCATGGACATAATCTATTTGCGACTTGACGTAAACTTGTTCACGACGCCAACTCAGACACAAACATGATTAAGTAGGATAAAAATGGCGTTTGGGAGTACAGTTGACAGTGTTCTTAGTGTCATTCTTTTGTTAGACTCCCGTCATATTTGCTCACTTATCCTTAGAGTGCCATTATTTACATTTACTGTATATTTCTACTCAGTATTATCTGTATGTTTTCCTTTTTAACTTCATCTCATAGCTGCACACAGTATTTGTATTTCTATATCTCCATAAGAAACTAAACCATATCACAACTCTCCCGAAAGAACTTTCAACCTGTTTCAACTCCTGACCTAATTTCTCCTGACAAGCTGAGGAAATGTGGAGTGTAGGAGATCACCCTCCCTCATGAGGCATGTCTTGGAGAACACAACCCGAGCATGTGCTGGAACCCAAATTCACAGGTCAGAAATGTATATAGATCTGGCAGCTTTACTGCTGAGGACTTCCAAGAGGAACAAAGCCATGAGGATTCCCACGAGGAGAGTAAATTAGTTGTCTAAAATGTTCACCCTGTCCACACAAAGAGCAGCATGGAGAGCAAGAGAAACTGTAATTGCTTTGGTATCAGACACTGATCACCTTTAATGTGTTCTTTTTAGCAATGTCTTTCAAGTTGAGCCCAGTTTTTTAAAGAGGGAAAGCAGGAGGAATGTAGCTTTGAACCCATCTGTCTGGTATGCATTAAAACTTCCCAACAAAGCAATCATGCTTTTTTAAAAAAGAAAAGTCCATCATGTGGGTTTTTCATTGCTGGAAAACAGCACAGTCACATTTGCATACAAGTTTGCTTCATTCGGGGGAAAAAAACAAGTTTATTATTTGTGGTTCTGTAAAACATCGTTCTCAGCAATCTACACCATCTAACTTTCTATTCCTTTCCTTTTTGTTTCATTTTCTTAAAGCCCTGGAGGTGTCTGTGGCCAGTTAGTGCTCGTGCAGCCCCTCCATGGCCCCTCACACCTGGCTGGGAGGGCTTCCAGGCGTTGGCTTAGCTCCTTAGGGACCACTGCTTTGCTGGCCCAGACGAAAGCCTGTATACCTTTATCACCCTATCAGAGGAAAGGGTGTGAGGTCACTGTTTCAGAGGTGCCAATGCCGTCTGATTCTCCTGTAAACTTTACAACTAGCTGTAAACACATAGGAGCCAAGAGGGCTAATTTAGCTTCATTCTTCATTTACGACCCATCATCTCAATCATCATTATAAAGCAGGTCTAAATATTATCAGCTTTCGAGTATAGTATAGGTGTTATAGTAGATGATTTAAGTTTCAAAAACTTTTGACAAAATTTACCTGTAAATGTGTTTGAAATGTAATGTCTCATTCAGGGATTCAAAAACAACTTCATTAACCAGCAACATGGAAAGAGAACGGTCAAATTCCAACAAAATTGACTCTCACACAAGAGCAACCTGGGGACAAATTCTCACTGGATTTTTTTTTCATTAAAAAAAAGAACAAGACACAAGTGACAAAAGTTACTTGGACACTAAATTACTTGCTGAAAACATTTATTTACTCTACATGTCATCTTTCATTTAAAAAAATACTAAAAAGCCATCAATTTTTAAAGAAACTCTTTCTCATTGCTGACTGTATTTCGAGCTCTACTGGAGGGAAATAAATAAATCCAAAGTTGTAATACTACAGTAAGACCAGTCGTACAGTTTCTGTGAATTATATGCTTGTTGTTGGTGACTCATCAAACATATTGCCAATTTGCGTTGACCTGCTCAAACAGGATTTACATTTGGCATCAGTGTCATACAGAAATAAAATCCATATTTTACTCTATTATTTTCCATATGATCAAAAAGCATATTTTGGAGTTTGAAGTTAGCTGCACATGCTGGTTTCATTTGTATTTCACACATTCATAATTTCCACTGCACAAGTTTCTCATTATGACTGGTACAAAGATGAGAGTAGATTGTTTAAGGACTAATAGAAAGATTACCATACTGGTCTTTTTTTTTTTTTTTGTAGCTTTAAAGATGTTTTTCATTCATCTATGTCTGTAACACCCTCTGGTCAAAATGTTGTTGGATACATTACAAAGCTGTCCTTCAAAGTGTGATTTTTATGAGTTTTCTTTGTTGTTGTTTTTTATAGACTGTTTTCCAGTGTACTGTAAAATGAGCAACTTTGCTGTCCTTTTCATTGTGTAGCTTCTCCCACACGAAACCTCCCTCCTAAAATCCATCCAAACACAACTTCAAGCCACAATTCAAAATTGAATTTGTTGAACAACAACAAATAAAAATGGTACAAAACCCGAATAGATTTTAGTCTTCTGAATCGCTTCTCCCTAACGGTGTCACAGGGGGTGCTGGAGCCTATCCTGGCTGATTTTAGGCGAGAGGTACAGAGTACACCCAGAACCGGTTGTCATTCTGTTGCGTGGCCACATACTCACAACCCAACCATCCACACACACTCTCTCCTAGGGGCGATTTCGTAGTGGCCAATCAACCTAACATGCATGTTTTTGGAGGGTGAGAGGAAATCGGAATATCCAGAGAAATCCACGCATAAATGGGGAGAACATGCAAACTTTACACAGAAAGGCCTGTGTTTTCAAGCTTTGCACCCACTCCAGGACACAAACCCCGACCTCCTTGCTGTGAAGCCACTTTGCTAACAACTGCATCACCGTGCAGCCCTACCCAAATAGATATTTAATACATTTTTAATGTTGTTAAGTTTTTATGTCTGCTTTTGGGAGAAATTTGGAATTACAAGTTTATGTTACGTGTTTATGTTTTTTTTATCCCCTCACATCAATATTCTTCAAACTACTATATCAAATTTTTGAAAACATATCTCATAATGTTGTGCCTGTACTGTACACTGCACAGTGGATGTTTTTGTTATCTCAAAATAAAACTGCTTTTGAAGGATTATGCACAAAAGTTTTAGCATGGAAACTTCAGGTACAAAACAAACAAAACAAGCAGATTACATTTTGTCTTTTTTTTCTTTCTTTAATTTAAAACAAGAATACTAAGAGTAGAAATTGTGTTTAATTAGTGACCTTGCCATGTTATGTGTACATTCGTTAAGATAGATATGTATGCTTGTGTCTGTATGTAAAGTATTTATATTATATTCCACCTTGGTCAGCAACTTCAGACACATTTTTGGGAAACATGTAACATAAATTTTCTTCATACCCATGAGGCCATATTTCATTTCACTCTGCATTACATGCACATTGACTTATATGCTATAACTTAGAAGCTTTGAGAGCTTTTACAGATAAGACATTTGTTGTGAGCTATCCAAAAGTATTACTCTGTGAAATAAGTTATGGACATATTTCATTTTACCCCTTCAGCTCATCCTGCCTTCCTCTTTCCTTCAAGTTGTATATCACTCTCTTTCCTGCTACTGTGTTAAGATCTGCTATTTCTGATGACATGGCTGTTATATTGCAATGAGTTGAATCACTTTGACTTTTAGATTTCCAGAGGGAAGTTGTCAGTGGGAAAAAGAGAAGTGTTCAAGTCAAGTCTTTCATTGCCTCTTAAACTGTCTAGGAACTAGGAATACTTTCCCAATGCTGTACTTGGTGCAGCTTTTAGTGTCACGCAGCAGTAACTTTCATGACCAACAGTGTTGAAGTACACCTGAAACAAGAGCAGAGGTTTCAGAGTTTACATGAAGTCTAGTTGCCAAAACCAGATTGACACACCTACCAAGTTTATCATTAGCAAACACAATAGCAACCATTTGTATTCATTTGTGTCTCTTTTGTAGTTGAATGAGCAGCTGTGAGCTGCGGAATCCCCCCTCTCCGCCTTCACGGGATTAAGATAAAAACAACCACAGCTGAAAAAATTTTGAGTTGAATTTTTTCTATTATTTAATTGCCATGTGAACTATGGCATGAATAATATTTAAGGTACTTTTATATCATGCCCCACAATTCCACATGCTCAAACAGATGTGATCATGTATTACTAACAAAACAGTATTTTTTTTGCTGGATCTCATTACAAACCAAAGGTTTTTTTTAGTTCTCTTAATTTAGAATCTGGATCATTGTTTTGACTGCTGAGCTTTGAGTGAAAATCCAGGCATAGTTGTGCTTACAGTAGTGTTGGAAGCTCCTTTTGGAAAGAGTGTGTATTGCATTGTCTGGCTGTGTTATAGGTCATATGTTCCAAAAGGAAACCTTTATGATGTCCCGACCTCTGGATAAACAATTCTTTTCTGTCTGGGACTCACAGTGCAGCTTCACATAAATGTATCAATAAAGAAACATGATTTACAGGAGTATTATTTTGGTGGGTTTTTTCTTTAATGAGACACTCATGCTTAGGGAAAGATAACGTACAATTGTTAGCTTAACAACCTTATGTGGACAAGTATTGTCCGGGAGGAGATTGAGGTTCATAGAAGGGCTCTCTCTTACCCAAAAAAATAAACTCCTGGTTTATAACAAGGTTTTATAGGAGGAGAGGAATGTTTGAAACTTGCGCTCCTGCTTCTAAGAGTAGGCTGCTGCTCCTGATGCCCAGCTCTCTAAAAACTTTTAAGGAAAACCCACAACATGAAGTCATAGTATACCAGCTAACTAAACTTCAAGTGTAGCTAATTTTGACCGGTGAACAAGTAGATTTAGAAACTGTTACATTTTTACTTATGCTGGTGCAATGTTCTATGCACGTACACAAGTGGAAACATTTTTTTTAACAAGTATTATTACCATAGCAAACCAGTGTGTGCTTTGTTTGTTTTGTTTTTGTTAGTTTCTTTGTAAGGGTGTATACAAGCCAATAAACTGCAGGGCAACACCCCACAAAACAGTTCATTTACTTCTTTACAATGTTTTTTTTTATGTTCTGTCTGAAGCTTTCTCTAAAGGAATGACTTTACTTTGTCAGGAGCAATTTAGAAAATTTTGTGGGGTTAAAATAAATTACCTAAGTTCTGACTAATTGAGACGACTGTATGCTGGTGCAGTGGTTGGCTGTGTGGTCTCACAGCAAGAAGGTCAGGGGTTTGAGTCCTGGATGGAGCAGGGCTTGAATTACTGGTCTCTCTGTGTAGAGTTTGCATGTTCTCCCCGTGTATGCATGGGTTTATTCCGAGTACTCTGGTTTCCTCCCTCCTAAAACATATTAGATTGATTGACCACTGTGAATCGGTCAATCACACTCAATGTCAAATGAGTGTGTATGAATGGATGTCTGTGTGTATTGCCCCCACAAAAGATCAGACCCCACTGAGGCACTCCCTGTGACCTCAGCAGGGATACATGGTTCAGAAGATGACTGACTCACTAATTGTGACTAATTGACACACTAGCTCCAAATAAATATACCAATATGTCATACACTGATCTCTGCTGCTGTGGAAAAGTATTTGTCATTCTTTACTTGTGTGAACAAGATCTATTGTAATGTTTTTTGTAAATTAGAAATCCTTTTTTCTGCAGAACATGTCCCACTCCCTTCTGTCCCACAGTTTATAAACTAGTCTGATTTCAACCCCACCTGCCTGACCTATATTCTATCTTCTTATTCTCCCTACATCTGTAGATGCTTTCAGCTTCAGCAAACCCACTCCCAAAGGAAATCACAACCCCATCTCGCCTGAAACAGAACACACACCAGTTGTGTTGCAGTGTTTTAGTTCATTCATTAGTCAAGTGGTCATATGAGCAACCTGGGAATTGTCAACACAAACGACAATAGTCATAATTCATAATCTGAAAAAAGTCATTTAAAATGTGAGTAGATGTGATAGAAATCCCTTGAGTGAACTGTGTTTGTTATGGAGTCATACAATTGGCAATAATGGTAACAAATCACATCACTGGTCTCATAAGAACGGTAAGAACGCACCACTGCTTGTCTTTTAGCTCACTTTACAATTACGTGAATGTCATTCAGTGGATTTTGCCAAAAATTTTTGGAAGGAATTCAGGCAGCTTATCTGCTTGGTTAAAAAAAAAAACAAAAACAAAACTACTTTTAGTGTATGTACGCTTTATGACAGCTTCATTTGCAAGTTACAACAGTTAGAGTGGAGCAAACTACAATTGTAGTCATCTTTCAAATTTCATTAAGTCTTCAGTGCATGTACATCCTCCTCAAATAAATAATATACCCCCTCCCTGCTTCATGCTTTTGTTCCATTAGCTTTGTTTGTTTCCAGTGTGGGGGAGGTTGTTCAGGATTAGACTCACACCAAGTTTTGCCAAATGCTAAGCAATATATCCATGTCTGAAAATGGAAGTAACCCCCAGTTTTATTTTATGAGGCTTAGGGTAAATCTGGCAGTCCACCCAGTGACTGGAATTACCCTGGCAGAGGCAAGTTGTCTGGCTCTAATGGGCTGGGTGATTAGCAGTCTAACAAATAGTAAGCAAGCCACAACTATGTATTAATCCAGTTCATATACTGGAAGAACTGAGTTGTAAACTTGCATTTTTATTGCACGCACACTAAATCAGGTCCATGCCAGAGGCATGAATGTAGAAAGGAGGATAGAGAGGAAATCATTCAGCTTTTAACATAATCAGGACATAAATTTTCATTGTTTTTCCTACTCAACTCTAAAATCTGAGACTCCAGTCTGGTAAGAGCATCACTAAACTAAGTTATATTCACTACACACATCCAGAAGCTGTAACGACTTGACCAAATCCATTCAAACAGAAATCTACAGGAATGAGTAAGTAGAATATTATTAGAAAGAAAGGGATTCAGTAAGATAATGTAAGGCTCCATCAGATCCTTTGTCTGTAAAGGGACGGTGAAAGCTAACTGAACACGACAGTGATGGGATGAGATGTTCCAAGAATCCTGCAATCATCAGGTAGTGTTCAAAGGCAGTTTGATTAATCAGGCTGAACTAACTCAATAAGGGAGTATGTGAAGATCCTATTTCTCAATCCAAACACTTCAACATCCAAAAACAGGTGAAGAGAAAAGCAAAGTAACAACATGAGGTCAGACACGATGAAAGAATTCACAAATTGGAAAGCTCAGTCAAAGTACAAGATGTTCAAAACAGCTAAAACAAGTAAAATCTCAGACTTTCTGGCAGAGAAGTTAAAAAAAGGCAGCTGTTTAAATAGTGAGCAGTGCAGGTGAGGACAATTAGTACAAAAAATGAAAGCCTAATGACTTTTAAAACTGCTTGGAAAAAACAGCTCCTACTATCACAGCAACTTTTTCCTGTTGCACCAAAAAATCTAACCTATAACAAAAAATGTTCACCCGATTGCCAAAAGTTGAACTTTGTAGGCAACCTCTAGCATCTTTATTTACATGTATCGTCACAGACTGTAGCTATGTACTTGTTAATGAACATAAGTGACTATATTCTTTGTACTTAGTACTTTTTCTTTCATCACTAGTGTCAAAAGAACAAAGACTAAATCTGTCCGTGTTTTATTTTATTTCAAACCACAACCAAATATTTCCCATTTATGTAAAGAGAAATTTGCAAAGTATGAAGCAAAAATAAATCATCTCTTTTAATTTAAAAACTTAACTGACTTAAAATTTAAATAAAGTTTGAGATTAACTGTAATTTAATAAAACTGAAAGTACATTATTGTGCATTTAAAAAAAAACTTCCAATGATCAAATTAATGAGTAAAGCCTCCATTAATCACAATAGTCTTTGTTCTGTATTTCCATAGAACTATAACTATAACCTTTGGATCAAAAAAATTTCTGCCTCTTCAAGTAACTGCTGTTTATGGCTATGGTCAACAAAAAAATCTAATAGAAAGCTACTCTGCATTAGCTTGCTGCTGGGAAAAAGTTCACAGACCTTAAGCATCGCTTGGTGCCACAGCGCTGCAAGTTATTTTTAAAAAAACCAAAGCATGAGATGACTCGCTGGAAATAAATGCAAGTCTTTGAGTTTCATCTGCTCATTTTGTTCCTTGGTTCTTTTTTTAAAAAATTATAAATAAATGGGTTTTTAGAGCTGTGCAAATCTAAACCACATTGTTGTGAACAGTAATTGTTTTTTTTTCTTTTTTATGTGACACTGAGGCTAAAGAGACTGCTGACTCAGCACTGCTTCTTAAAGCACAAAATGTTATAAATTACAACAAAAAATTTGCATCATGTTTCTTCATTGATTGATCAAAGTTATTTTCAAAAGTTTCTTTTTAAGTATTTTACCCTCAAACGTGCAATGATACATTTGTTGGAAAAAAGTTTTCCCCCCACAAAATTAACTAAAAGTTTTGTTTTCTTTTACAACCAACTACTCTATTTTTTTTGTCTTAGTGTGTTTTTTTTTCATGCTGTATCAACAATAAAAGTTAAATGACTTGTGGTGTACTTTGTAGTTCACACGTTTTCTATCTTAACGCTGAAATTTTCTTCAAAACTGCACATTTTCTCACTTTTCTATTAACTACTACTATAAAATAATATGCAAATTCACATTTGGTACCAACGAGGCTTGAAACACTGGCCTTTCTGTGTGGAGTTTGCATGTTCTCCCTGTGTACGCAGGTTTTTTTTCTGGGTACTGGGGTGATATTTCTTCCCACCCCACAAAAACACGTTGATTGGCCACTATAAAATTTCCCTTAGGAATGAGTGTGTGTGGCCCCACAACAGACTAGTGACCTGTTCGGGGTGTATCCTGTTACTCACCTGTGATCAGCCGGGATAGCCTCCGGCACCCCCCCGACTCCATTTGGAATAAGTAATATAGAATACAAAATGAAACATTTGGTACCGGTGAGTAACATTCCTCACAATAACAACACAAACCTAAAATTTGAAAAAATGGAAGCTCTGGCAATTTTTACTTCTTTGTTCTTAACATTTTTGTTATAAATCACCCAATCAAAAAAAAAAATGTAATTGCATTAATAAATGCACTTATGGGTTTGGGATAGTACTTTAAAATGTGAGTGCAATACTAAACTAATATTCATTCTACAGTGAAGTTATACTTAGTTTTATTTTATGAGAAGAAGAATTGGCCCCTAAACCAAAGTCTTGGTGAAATAAATGATTCTTACTGACAAAAATCTTGGCTGACCCATAAAGATAAATTCCTACAGGAAACCAAAAGGGCAGAATGGTAAATTCAGGAGTCTAAAAGTTGTCTGACATCAAGCAACTCTCTCGATCTCTTACGTTATTTGCAGGAGAAAAAAGCTCTTTCAGGAAAAGATGAGTTTGAGATAGTTTCTTTTTTAAAAGTTTATATTGTATGTTTTTGCGTTGTTTTGGTGCTGCCTCTCAGACCTCAGAGCGTTTCTCACCTCAGTAGTGGTCACAGAGCAGCCCTTCCTGCACATTCCTGGTACTGTGGATGATAATTGCAGTGGTTTATGGTAGGGAGAGGCCCAGAAGAAACACTTCCACCAGGCCATAGTTGTTTAAATTTGTAGTTGTTCCTAACGTCTGTATCAAACACTGAATCTGTCTCCTCCTGTCTGTAGATCTGTGGTTCTCTTCTGCTATGTTTTTCAATTATTCTGCATTTAAAAATTACCCACCATCCAAAATAATGAGTGTTATCTTCTGAAAGACACTGATAGTGTTGTGGTTCTCTCACACCCCACCAGAGGGAGCCCAGGACCGTCTTTTATCCTCCTGATTAAAGACACCTGACGGTGATTGCACAGCTGCCTATTTAAAGGCAGTCTGCCTTTCATTTGGGGTGGGTGATCATCCCATCCAGCCAGGTCTTCCTGGCTGCCTGACCATGATATACATTTGAAACAATAACCTCAGAACATTCCACCGAACCATGTGTTTTTACTTTTCAGCTTTACTGAAAAGTAAAATAAACCATGTTTGTTGTTCTGCAATCGGGAACTCTTCCTTCTTCTGTACCCACGTTGTGATAGAAAATGAGTCTGCAGTGCAGATGCCATGCTACTCAGTTAACATTTCCCAGTATACTTTAAGAACAAATTATCTTTTTCTTACACAAAATTACTCAGATGTCAATTCTCACCACAATTTTTTGGCGCCAGTTAAATGTGTACCAGATCATTGCATATCATACTTTACTTAAAAAGTTTTTGCAATGCCCCGTCACTGTGTGAGTTATTATAGAGAGTATTATTCTTACCATTCAGCACAACTTGTTCACAAATTCATCAAAATTTCACAAAATTTTTTTTAAAAATTGTAACTTTGATTTGAATTAATATCACAACTTATAGAACAGATTTTTTTTTTTTTAATTGAGAGAAGTAACTGTATTCTGATTCTGATTCTAACTTGGTTTATGTGGTGGGTTCTCACAATTCTGACATCTATCATTCAAATGTGAAAATAAAATTTATTTTTGAGATCGACGATTATTTTACTGCCATGTTATTGATACTTTTCTTTTAGCAAGCAAGAAATTGTATTTATATTCAGTTTTGTAGTAAAATGATAGTGTTTGAGATGTTGACAGATGAACATTTAATTTGTGTTGTACTTAAAAAAAAAACTTTGTTGGCACCACGTACTGTATATATTCACTGCTCTATATTAGAAACCATTCAACACCTCAGCAAAAACCCAAAATGGTTTGCGAGTTAGATCAATTTTCTTGCTAACCACACGAGTTCTTCCTTCTTCTCTTAAGGCTGTAGATGTTCGTATATTTGTGTGTAAAGAATCAGCTCAATTTTTTTTAACCAGCTCTCCTGTCATCCATCTGTTTATGGCTGTCCAGCAAAAAAACGAACATTCCCTATTTTTCAACCAGAAGCAATTAATCTGTCCTTATGTCATTTGCTTTGCGTTATCTGTGCTGTTGTTCACTGAGAAATACGGATCAGAGATTCTCATTGGGAAGAAAAAAAACAGTAACTTTCAACCTGAAACAATGTGAGAAATCGACCCAGATTGATAAAAGATGGACTGTCCCCACTGCTTTAGCAGTGGGCTGTCATCACATACACACAGATGTGTTCACTCTCACGTGCACGTACATCATGCACACGTATCAGCTGCACCTGGGAATTTTGGCTTCTATACAGTATTTTCACAATTTTAAGTCCTCCTAGAGAAGTGGAGAAAAAATATATGACAGGAACGGCAAGCTTTTATTACACTGTGTCATAAGAAAGCGTTTTAAACACAGTAGTGGATTAGATGATACTTACTGTTCAAAGCCTCCAGCCAGCATAATGATTGAGTTGTTGCAGAGAAATAAAACTCTACAACTTCTTTTTTTTGCATACTTCTCCAGTCAGAGGGCTCATCATGTGGCATCCTTGGCTTATTCCCCAAAAATATCTCTAAAGTTGATGGTGTTTGATAAAACAAGAATTCAGTGATTTATGAAGGAAATCCCCTCACCCTGAAAATACCATAACTCCTCACAAGCATCACTCCTTCCAAAAATGTTCTCTTTTAAATATGTTTGTGGAGTCTGACTCTTTTTTGTGTCAGCTAATACATCATCCACAGTTACTTTAAGTTCAAACTTAGCTCATTCTGCTGTGGATTCTTGTGTGTGGTTACTATTTTTTGGAAAGCAAGAAACCAAAATATTAAAATGATACTTTTGTATAACCTTCCCTCCTTTTTTGGTGGTGTTTGTCACCCCTCCTCATCTCGGTCTCAAACAGAAGCTCTTTCCATTAGCAGGCTCCCATTGTGATCCCCCCGGTTCTTATTAAGATTCTTATTTATGTGTCCTGTCACAGATGGAAGTTGTGTCAGCATCCAGTGTAACTGGTTGCCCAGACATACTATTTCTACAGTTTCTGTCCACTCACAGGAACAAGTGGCCATAATTTGTGCATTTTTTGAATATATTGTAAACATGAAGCAACATAAAATCAAAATACTTTCAAATACCATTCATACAGTTTTCTCTTTTTGTAATTGAGGGGATTTTTTTTATTTAGTTTTCAAAATGCAATTCAGGGTAATCAAAGTTAGAGAGGGGAAAAGAGAAGAAGAAAGAGTAAAGAAAAATGAACTAGTAAAACAGGTTAAAAACTGTTTACGAATTAATCTCAAAACTAAATCAGAAAAATAAAATGGTGTTAAAATAGATAAGAAAGAAAAATAAATTAATAAAGCCATAAAATGATATAAAACTAAAAAACAAAAAAAAAAAAAACAAAAAAAAAAACAAGTAAAAGCCAGGTTTAAAAGGTGGGTTTTCAGCCTCTTGTTAAAAACATGAACAAACTCTGTGGCCCTGAGGTCTTCTGGTAGGCTGTTCCACAGGTGACAACAATAATACTGGAACGATGCTCAGCACTCAACAGAGGTTAAAACGAAATCACAGGAGATAATCTTATTTTAGTTTATAAAATATGACAAAAAAACTAATTACTTTTTTTTAAAAAAATGTTTAAAAAAGATAAAAAAAATACGTTTTGTTTGGAGTTTTTATGTTTTGTGAAGACTTACCGATCTTTTCTGAAACAGTAATTATGAACATCAGAAGAACATTTATGGCAGATGGCAAGATGAAAGCTATTCAGCGGACCTTCACATGTGGCTAACTTAAGAAAAGCTAAAAAGAACTTTTAGATGTCTTAAGTTCCATCTTTCCGCAAGAAAAGTTCTTAAGTTGTGTGTGGTTATATAGTAATTAAATACAAAAATGTTCATTGCTGCTTCAAATTTATAAATGTTTTCTATTGTGCCGCATTGTGGAATCCATTAGTAACAGGTGTGGTGCTCAACAGATACTGTATGAATCGCTCAAATGACTCCAAGAGTTGTGGAGAAAGTTCAAATTGAATATTTTCTGAAGATCTTTAGGTCAAAATACTGCATGCTTGAAATTTACAGAAGTTCTCAGGGGTTGAAACTTAATTCAAATAAGACCAAATTAATATATATTGTAAATAAATTCTATCTGATCTGTTTCTACTGCTTTCTCCCCACAGCTCTTGGTCAAATTATGCTGTACGTGGACGGGATGAATGGCCTAATCTCTCACAATGAAACAGTGCAGTGGCTGTACACATTGGTCGGATCAAAGGTAAAAACCAACATCAGTAACTATTACAAACTCGTAGAATTGTAAGATTATCATTAATTTGTTATTTTACCGAGCGTTAGACAAAATAGACCAAATCATTCAGCACTTTACATCAGGACTGTTCATCTGGCGGGATCAACCTCCTTTTGGTCAGGTTAACTGAGTTTTTTGTGACTGATGAGAGAATCTGGTTTGGCTCTTGTTCATTTGCATCAGTTTGGGCCACATATAACTTTATTGTCATTTTGTGTATAATCAAAAAACTCAATTTCCTCTTTATAATGCTTCCTCTTTATAATAGAAACTGCAATTTCCATTATCGTCAGTGTCAAATGTCTTTATGCATGATAACTTAACTCAAGCTCACTTTGAAATAAAAGCTATTATTAAAATTAGTTGTTTTTCTGAGAAAATGTAGTTTCTTTTTCTTCCATTTTGTGTTATAGTTTCGTTTGGTGGTGAAGACTTCGCTCAAGTTACTTCTGGTATTTGTCGAGTACACCGAAAGTAATGCTGACCTGCTCATAAAGGCTGTGAACATTGTGGACACCAAGAGAGGTAAAACTGGGAGAATTTAATTGCTGAAATTACTTTAGAAAATTTATGAAACAAAGTTTGCACAAAACACTTTCATACAACATTTTTTTGCGTATGAAGCAAATGAATCCTGATTATTTGTTGCGTTATCCATTAAAAATTGTGACCCACCATCATCATATCAGATTTAGCTATCTCCTGTTCTATGGTGCCAAAGCACTCTAACAGAGAGAGTGATTGGATCAGTAAATGTGTCAAGAGCCACACATGTTTTGCGCTTTGCACAGAAACTGTTGCTTGCAGAAGGCTTCAGTTACCCGTTGGTCTAAATGCTCAAGATTGTGCCGTTGCTCACAGCAAGGGGCTGGACATCTGTGTGAAAGGGTCAGGTATCCCTCTGTTTCAGCTCATTCTTATCCTTTTGCTTCTGTGGTTACGTAAGACGACTTAACATGATCTCTGGTCTCCTGATGAGGAGATGTATTTGAACCCGTCTGAGCCAGCAAGGTGTTTCTTTCCATGTGGAGATAACTACCAGCATTGCTACATTTTTCTCAAAGGGATATTTTGTAGAACTGCAGGCTTCCTTTTAAATATAACTTGGTGAAGATGATATTTCTGCACAGAGAAAGAAAGAAATTGGCTTGTTTAAGTTCACGTGATCCTTAAGGTTTGTATTGTTTTTGTTTGGAATATTTGTCCTCATTTCACAAATTTTTGGTGGTCAGGAACAAAACTGTGGTCCAATATCATGGAAATTCTGGATGAGAAAGATGGAGTTGACACTGAACTGCTGGTGTTTGCAATGACACTAATCAACAAGGTATGTGAATACTTTATTATAATTAATTCAATTTAAAGGCAAAATATTTCTGCCTTCTGCTTTGTTGCTCTCATGTCAGTTTGTGTAAAATGTAAAATAACTTACCTCTAAGTTATTTGACATAAATTAAAGGTAAATTCAAAGTGGGGTATTTTTAGTTGGGCATCATTATCTTTTTTCAATAGAATAGAATCAATAATCAATAGAATCAGAAATAGTTTGGGCTCTCTGAGTTTGAGTAAATCCTCCTCTTATGACCTCTGTGAAATAGAGATCTTACTGTTACACTTAAAAAGCTGGCATAGCAATTGTAATTCAACACTTTACTACTTAACTACTACTAGTCTAATTTGTTTTTTTTCTCAACAACAGAGGAACAGTAATTTAAACTCTACAGGCTTCACGTGGGAGTAAACTACCAAACAATTTACTGTTGTTCTGTTGTTCATGAGTTGTTTTCTGGCAAATAAGGACAATTCTTTGTGTGTCATTGCAAAGTGTTACTAGAGATGTACTTAATAATTAAGGGATTAAAAAACGACCTGTGATATCACAGAGAGTATTAACAGATTTACCAGGTAAACATTCTGAGTGGAAAATCTGGCTGATGGGCCTATTCAACATCGGTTTAATTTTTAGCTTCATTGTTCTTAAAAAATAAAAGCCCAATTTTTTTGCTGTTTGCTTTTCTAAATGGGATCAGACTCTGGGAGGACTTCCAGACCAGGACTCTTACTACAACATGGTGGACTGTCTTGAGGAGCAAGGCATTGAAGCCATGGCACAGAGACATCTGACAAGAAAAGGCACTGATCTTGATCTTATAGAGCAGTTCAACATCTATGAGGTTAGAAGGCTTCTGGAATACATCTAGTAGTAGTAGAGATGTCTTTTGCTGTTTCCCATTGCGGTAATTCTTAAACCCGAATGCACCTCTCATTCAGATGACGCTTCGTCATGAGGATGGAGATGATGAAACCCAGTTGCCTCCAACCGGCCGAAAGGACCGCAGACGGGCAAGCGTTGGGACCACCAATGAAAGACGAGGACTTGAGAGAAGACGCAGCCGTAGACACTCACTACAGAACAGCAGAGGTCATGTTTCTGCTCCAGCTTCACCCAGCAGCCCTCACTCCAACAGCTTCCTGCCATTTGGTGGCCAGCGGGTTGAAGACATCAGTGAAAGGTAAACGACAGGGTCACTGTTAGAGACCAAGCAGTGAGGTAAAGGAGAACGAAAGTTATTCCAACTGGTTTTAAGATGAGGTTTACAAAAATAACATCACTAAATAAAGTGTAACTTAAAGAAATTATACTTAACTGGAAAACCTACCAAAATTAATAACACAAGAGGAAGTTAATCGGCCAAACCAATTAAGACACACGGAGGAAACAAATATTTCAACAAAGGCTTGAATTAACTAACCCCAAAAAACACTTAGTAGCACATGGTGTGGTGTGATCACTCCTCAGATGTTTCAAAGCTTACTGAAAAGCACTACTATGAAAGTTTCAAAAATTGTTTTTCAGTTGCAGGAGTCTTAGTCTGTTTCAAAGGAATCTGTTTTTTTGCAAGTATCATTCTTCTTTGTGCAGAGATATATCTACCTTATTCACAGAGAAAGTAGAGAATTTGATTATGTAGTCATTCAGAAAAAAAGGAAGAGCAAACCGTACCTATGAAGTCATGTTTTGATTAGTTTGCCTTTTGTCAGAAACACTTTTCTGTTGCTGTTGGCGACAAAAAGCATCTGTAAACACATGATACGGGTTGTCTCATGTTAAGCTCTGGCCTGTCTGGCTAAGAAAAGTTTTCCTGTTGATGAAGAAACTACAAACTTTCATTTCATGTCTTTAAATAGACCACAGCAGAACAAAACAGTGATTTATTACAGGACTACTGAGAGGTTCCTAGAAGTTTCTGATCATAAATAGTGTTCCACATGAGCCACACACTTACTGGTAGTATGTCTAATGGAACTCGGGTCTTCAGGTTTGCCTAAATTCAATCCAGCAGGTCATCTGATACCAGGTTAGGCTCTTACCATCCAGAACAGGAAATTCAAGCTGCGTTTGAAGATCACAATTTCCCATATTGGTAATGCAACCCAGACAACAAGAAGCGATGCAAATAACAAACTGACCAGAGTTTATGGATGATTTACCCTTACTGTCTATTTAGTGACATCTCCTTCAGCCCTAAGATTGGTTATTTATTCAAATCTTCTCCTTCAAAAACAAAGCAACCTCATGTTAAAATGTTTACTCTATTTGATTAAAGTTGTAGTTTGACGTAACCATTGCATGTCCAACTTTATTTCCAATGTTGGTCTGTAAAATGTGTTTGTCCAAACTGACTAATCTGTGCATCTTTCTTGTGTTTTGTGTCTTTTCTGCATTAACGTATGCAAAGCCTTTTGAAAAAGCATGTTTATATGTCTCATTTCTGTGTGCTGTCTCTTCTGGGCTGATCATCTCTGCGGTTTCATGTTGTTCTTCCAATCTCACTCCCACCTGCCTGCATCTCCCATTTCCTCCTTTCAAACCCTCCGGGCAATACAGAGAAGAGGATGAAGATGAGGAGGATGATGAGGATGATGAGGAGAATGACGAGGCAGATGATGAAAGTCATCCACTCACTGAGTCCTGTAGGCAGGGCACTCACAGGTATTTTAGGCTAGCTATCTTCACTAGCGTAGCACCCAGTGTTTCCCTCACCGTATTTTTCCAGATTCTCCTCCATTTCAGGTGTGTGTAATCCTCTCTCTCTCTCAGGACTCCTACTCTCTTGTACTTTGTCATCCTAGTGTGGTTCCTGCTGTAGCAGACACTTCTAACTTGTGTTTGAACATAAAGTGTATGAGCAACATCCTCTTTAAAGCCAGTGACCCCGCAGGGCAGAGAGACTATCTCAGCGACAAGACCAGGACACCTTCTCCTGTGTCCATCGCACCTAAAAAGAGGACCTTTAGTCCTTGGTGTGTTCCTTACAGCAACCTATCTAAATAGAGTTTTTGTCCACCCCAAACACAACCTTTATTTTCCTTTTTTGTGAAACCAAATCATGTATTTTTAAAAGCGGAAAATCTCACATTTTTTTACTGTTGGTGTTAAATCCAACATCATCACAAACCATCTTTATTCTTGGAGTTCGTATTTGTCACTCCACCTTCAGCAAACATACATTTTTGCAATTTTTCGTAATTTCTTATTATTTCTACGACATATAAAGCAAGTTTTTTGCTGCCTTCTTGCAGATTGAATTTATCATTTGTGATCATAAGTCTTTGATATGCTTTTTTTAGCAGATGAAAGGCTTGAGTTGTAAACATTTGACATGAAATACAGTTAAACCATTTCAGGTCAATAAATGTTAAGGTTATTTGCATGAGTTTCAGCCTTTCAGATAATATTTTTCCGTTTCTTTTTTTTAAATTTATTTGAATTTTAGCAACATTTATTCTAAGAAAATTTCTCATCCAATTCACATTTGGATGATGCAAAAGATCATGTACATTTCACAAATTGTTACATGATCAGGATTCAGAGTGCATGTATTGCTTCCTAACACTAAGACAGACTGGTGTGTCTCTCCTCTTTCTGTTCTCTCAGTGATGTAACTTTGACTAACAGCTAATGGTTTCATCTCCGGGTCTCTGTCCTGACATTTCTTTCCCTTCCTCTGATCTTCAGTCTGACTGATGCCACATCTCCTACATCTTACTCAGCTAGAAAACCTTGCTGGGCTGAAAGGTAAGACCAGAAGTTACAGGCTATACAGAAGAGGAATGTTCATGTGTTTTACCTTTTAGAAGTTTATGCCCACTATCTCGTCTGTTTCGTGGTTTTACTCATGTAGGTTATTTAGAAATCCAATGAACACATTTTCTGAATAAATCTATGTCTGGACGAACAGTTAAGATTAAGAATACCTTCATTTGTCCCACAATGGGGAAATTGCAGTATGCAACAGAATAGGCACAGGAAGAAAAAAGAAGGTCACGACAAGTATGCACAAACAAAACAAAAACAAAAAAGACAAAATAGACTAAGGACAAAAACATGCATTCAAAGTCAGCGAGCTACCGCACAGTTCTGGTGAGAAATAGCAAAAAAATTGCTCATTGTGGAGTCTCACAGCAGAAGGAAGGAAAGACCTCCTCTATCTCTCTTTCACACGGTGAGGGTAGAGCAGCCTGCCACTGAAGCTACTTTTTAGTGCAGACAGAGTGTCCTGCAGGGGGTGGGACTTGTTGTCCAGCATGGATGTCAGTCTCTTCAGGACCCTTCTGTCACCCACCACCCACACTGAGTCCAGGGAGCAGCCCAGGACAGAGCTGGACTTCTTGATGATTCTGTCCAGCTTCTTCCTCTTAAAGTTGTTATGTAACTTTAAGGGGAAATAGTTATGATGTGTTGTTAGTGTGAGTCAGAATGAAAGAAGTGAGTGATAACCTGGGATTTCCTCTCAGGAAAGCTGTTCAAATGCTCAGGAAGAGGTTCTTAGGAAAACTTTTCCTATTCAAAGCTGCATCTCATTCCAAAATACTATTTGGTACTATAATATTACCAAGCAAATATTTAACACATTTTTTCCCATTTTTTTCACAGAATCACCTCCAATTCCACCCCATACCCTGGCAGGCATCAGACTCCTCCATCACCCACCCGTCTTCGAACTACTTCAGCACCCTCTACACCTGACTCAAAACCAGACAGGTAGACACTTCTTACCACACATTCCTGAAGAATTTGGGGCTTTTAGAATATACAAAGTAACAAAAACAAACTTTTTTTCCTTTTTTTACCACAAACAAAGACCTGCTTTGGGAGGGTTGTTAACTTCATCGTATAGACAGCATCAGGAGTCTCTTGCTGCGGAAAGAGAGAGAAGACGTCTGGATAGAGAAGAACGTCTGCAGAGAATTGAAAGAGAGGAAAGAAACCGCTTCAAGTTAGTCTCCTCTCACAATGAGAGCAAAAAACTGCTTTGTTCCTCACTAAAAACATACGTACACTGGCTTTACTGCACAACAGACAGCTCTACAGGTGGCTCCGGTCATATATACCATAAATCTCCACTGATTTCAGAGCGAGCTGGGCTTTTGTTCTGAGGATTACCACATTCACTGAGTTGAGGTTGAAGGACCTGGCGAAAGCATAAACTCTTCTCATGTTTCATGTTTTTGCCTTTTATTGGGTTCTGCTGTCTTGTGTAGAAGCTGCTCTTAAGATCTTACTCCTTTGGTTTTCTCTTTTTGTTTTAGTCGAGAATATCTAGACAAGAGAGAAGAGGCAAGGCATGCCAGAGAAGAAAGGTGAGTCCCATGTCGTGTCAAGATTTCCATCACAGCTTCTTTAAGCAGATGCTGATAAAATTCTGAACAAGTTGCACCAAACTTTAATATGAAATGTACAATTCCACTCTGAAAACACCCAATCATTCAAAATGATTAATTTCCTGCGCAATGAAAAGTTTTGGGGATAGATAAATACCAAGACCAAAACGTGCAGGCTGAATACAGTTCCTTCCAGTTTTTGGTATTTTGACAAAAATCTCAACATTGTATGAGCTATGGGATGATGATAACATCACCAGTCACTATTTTTAAAGATTACGCTGAAAACATGTCTTAAATTAAAATGAAAGTTAGACCTCATTTGACTGAAAATTGTTTGCCTAGTTCTGCCTCCAGTGGTGGCCTTTCTGATTTAAATATGACCAAGGGTATTTAAAATTATTAGAGCGATTCTGAGACTAATTTGAATCATTTCATATTTTGTGCTTTGAAAAATGATAGAACTCAATTACTTTTGTTGTTATTTTTGACAAATTGGTGACCACTTGTCTAGCAAAGAAGTTGTCTAGATTAAATACTACTGGTCAAATGATGACCAACAAGGACTGATACCCTGATTCTATTATAGTGCAGTCTTTCACTGTAGAAAGTTTCTTCTTCCTGGAAATGGTACTTTTGAATGTTTCATTAGATTTTTCTTATAGTAAATCTATTCTATGTAAAAACACAATTTGGCAGTTTACAGAATCCATCATAAGGGTCAATCACCAATGACTCATGTGTGTTTCCATTATTATCCTGCTTCTCTTTTTTCACTTGATCACCGACTTAAATAACTACATTTATTGTGCATACAGTATTTCAGGTATCTGCATTTAATACATGAGCAATTTTGACCAGCTTTTTATTGTAGATAGTTTGACTTTCTGTGATGTGGAAACTTTCCGTTCCATTCCGTCGTCTTCTGCTTATCCGGGGCCGGGTCGCGGGGGCAGCAACCTCAGATGGGAAGCCCAGGCTTCTCTCACCCCTGCTGCATCCGCCAGCTCACACTGATGGATTCCGAGTTGTTCCCTAGCCAGCTGTGAGACATCGTCTCTCCAGCAGGTCCGGGGTCTGCCTCTAGAACTCCTATCGGTGGGACATGCCCGAAGCACCTCGCCAGCGAGGCACTCGAGGGGCATCCTGACCAGATGTCAGACCAGTAATCATTTTTTAAATAAATAAGAGAGATTATTTCCTGTTCTTTGTTTACTCAAAGTCTTGTCTAAAACTATTTCACTAAACAGTCAAAAGAACATTTATTAGAACATTCAGCTTAAAGTTCCAGTTCCAGTTTCTATGTTTTTTTGTTGTAGATTTTATTACAGTACGCACTTTAGTATGAAAACTTGTGTTTTGACCTGGCAGGTACAAGGCAGTAGAGCGTCTTGCAGCAGATGAGGTTGAGCGCCCCAAAGCATCAACGAGAGGTCGTACAGAGATCACATTATGTTTAAGTCCAACTCCGTCCAGCCGCTCAGTGTCCCGCTCCGCCACGCCTTCGTCTATCATTTCCCAGGAAGACACGCCCAGTCCTGCTCAGCAGACATTAGGTAAAACGTTTAGCAATTTGCCTTTACTGCAAAGCTGATCAAGATAAATCTGCCCATTGGTATAATTTAAAGTGAACGTGTGAATTTAAAAAATGCTCATAGTGTAAAGAAAACTAATTGAAGTGTATGTTATATATTTTTCTTTTTAAGGAACAGAAAACATTTTAGAGATAAAACTGGTCCAAAAAACCAAGACTGCAAGTCCGTCACCAGAACCTCATGTAACAGAACCCTCCTCAGCTCCTCGCTCTCAATCAAGTAAACAGCAAACAGAGTCAGAGAAACTACTAGATATATCAGAGCAGGTCTCTAACGTCCAGTCAAACAACGAGAAGGAAGAAAATCAGAAGAAGTTTGTAGATAAGGAACAGAGGATGGATGAAGAAGGAAAAAAGGAAGTTGAGGTAGTAGATATGGAAGAGCCAGGTGTAAAAGCAAAAGTGGACATGGAGCTAGACGAGGAATCAGAAAAGGTGCAGCAGGAAAGAGATGCAGAAAATAATATAATCCTGAGTGAGAAGGAGAGACAAAATGAGGAAGTTAATGAAAAAGACAACTGCTCTGCATCCAGCATCTCCTCCACTAGCAGCACGTTGGAGAGGGAGGAGAGGGAGGAGAAACACACCAGTGACACTGAAACAGGTACAGGAAACAGGTTTGATCAATTGGATTAAAACTCTTCTTTGTTCTCTTCTGAATGTGGAATTTGTGTTTGATTCCAAGGCCAGTGGATTCACAGCAGTAAAGAAGTGGACATGAACGACCAGTGCAAAAAAATCTTGAACAGCAAGCGCTTTATGCTGGACATGCTTTATGCTCATAAGACAGACACAGAGGATTCTGAGAATGTTGGCGAAGCAGAGAGGGAAATGTGTAAATGTGAAAAAGAGGCAGAGATGAGTGACTCTATGTCCAGTTTGGCCAGCAGGATCTCCACATTGGAGGCAAAAAGACAGGCTCAGGAAGAAAATGTGAAGAAAATGGAAATTGGACTTTTGGACAACCAGGGCAGTGTCCGTGCTGTAGCTGAGAAATTTGGAGATTTAGTGAAAGGGTTAACTTCTCCACTTGAGGTGGAGGTCTCTAAAGAGCAACTCCAAGCTGAAAAATCATCTACTTCATCTGCTCTACCTCAAAAGAAAGAGTCAGACCACATCTGGGATCAACTGATGGCCACTCCCAGGGAGCTGCGCATAAAAGAGATGGACTTCACAGACCTTAAAGAAGAAGATGACATGGACATCATGGATATGGACAGCATGATGGGGTCAGACAACATCGTCCCACCTCTTCCCCCATTCAGCGCTACCCTCCCACCTCCTCCACCCCTGTTTGGGTGCCCACCACCACCTCCTATCCTTGGTAAAATGATGCCACCACCTCCTCCATTTATGGCTCCTTTCCCACCACCTTCCCCTCAGCTGAGTCGAGGGGAAGCACCACTATTTCAAAAGAAAAAGAAGACTATACGTCTGTTTTGGAACGAGGTGCGGCCTGTGGATTTCCAATGTAAAAATCATAAATTCCGTAAAGAATCCCTGTGGTCCAAACTGGAGCCAATAAAACTGGACACATCCAAACTGGAACAGCTGTTTGAGACCAAATCCAAGGAGCTGCCCGTAACCAAGGTAACTCGTTATTCTTGACAGAAAAAAAATCAAAGACATAGTTTTTTAATTATATGCAAAATTTTAATTCATGTTGTCCCTTAAAACTAAAATGTGGTGATGGTTTTTCTATTTTTTAACAACAAGCAATCTGGTTAGGATGCCTCCTGAACGCCTCACTGGTGAGGTATTTCAGGCACGTCCCACTGGGTGTGTACCCAGGAGCAGACCCCAGGCCTGCAGGAGAGACTACAGTAAGTCTCATAGCTGGCTGGGGAACGCCTCAGGATCCTCTCGGGTGGGCTGGAGAATGCAGCCGGGGTGAGAGAAGCCTGGGCTTCTCGTCTGAGGCTGTTGCCCCACAACCAGATCCATGATAAGTAGAGGACAACAAAATCATGGATCTGGCGAGCAACAAAACTGAAAATATATTTATTATGGTTCCCAAATATCAGTTTATTCAAAATTAGACCTGCCAGTGTCACAATAGTTGTATCATACTGGGGGATGTATGAGTTGTTAATCATGTGTTCTCAAACATACAGAATATATATGTATATGCATGTCCGCAAAATAAGAAGCTGTCCCACAATCTTACCATCCCATGTTGTTTTGGTTTTCAAAGAAAGGAGCTGTTGAAGGGAAACGACAAGAAATCATTGTCCTGGACTCAAAGCGCAGCAACGCAATAAACATCGGATTAACAGTTTTACCCCCTCCCCGCACAATCAAGACAGCTATTCTCAACTTTGATGAGTATGCATTAAATAAAGAAGGCATTGAGGTAAGCTTTTTTTAAACAAAGTATTCTCTCTTGTTGGACTTGACATAGAACTACAGCATCATCTGGTGCTCATCTGTCAAAGAAAACACATTCATCTTACATAGTCTAAAATAAACATCACCACCCTGGATTGGTTTTGCAAGATAAACAGGAGAGATGATAACAGGAATACTGAATATAATTTTGATTCATTGTGTGGTTTTTCTGGCACCTTGACCAAACACGGAACTTGAAAAAGAAGACAAAAACTTTTCAAATTCATTGACACGTAAGACTTTAAAGCTTTTTTCATCCCCTTTTGTTTTACCTTTCGCTCCTAGAAAATCCTCACCATGATCCCCACAGAGGAGGAGAAGCAGAGGATCCAGGAGGCTCAGCTGGTCAACCCAGACATTCCTCTGGGCAGCGCTGAGCAGTTTCTCCTCACCCTCTCCTCCATTACGGAGCTGTCAGCTCGCCTTCAGCTGTGGGCGTTCAAGATGGACTACGAGCTTATTGAGAAGGTCAGACACATTTTTATACTCCCAATCACACACAGGCACATCACACATCAACTTGGTTCCTCATTTTTAGTTCTACGTAAGCTCCCACTAAACAGATAAAAACATTATGTAATGAGTATTTGGAAAATTATTCTCCAGCTGAGGAAACAGAACGTCTACTGATTGAATGTATTTTTAAGACATGTGACATACAACGCCATCAAAATAGTGTTTTTAATTGGGTTTTTTCTTTTGCTTTATTAGGAAGTAGCAGAGCCGCTTCAGGACCTAAAGGAAGGCATGGACCAACTAGAAAAAAACAAGACACTTAGATACATCTTGACCACGCTACTGGCGATTGGAAACTTCCTGAATGGCTCCAATGTGAGTAAATGGCACCAAATAAAAAGTTTAAAGCCAGCTATTTTTCTTTTCCCATGTTTGGTTTCCTTTTGTCTTCAAATTCTAACAGCACATGTTGGAAGTAGAAACCAGAAACTTGTACTGGGTTCTCAAAGTTTCTTTTTAGTCTAGAAAAGAGACGTTTTGTAGCTTGTTGAAAATCTTGCATGCTGGGAACATTTTTGTGTATTATCTTGTTTTTTGTGTCTGTGTGTGACTTTAAGCATTACTTACCTAATATGTTACAGCCAAAAATCAAAAAAGGAAACACAGGTCAAAAACATCAAAACAAGAACTTCCTGTAAATGATGGCTGTATTTTTTATATTTTAGACCTGGCAGCAGAACAAAGCAGATTCCAACTAGATTATGACTTTTATGATGCGTTCTATTATTTTTATCCTTTTTTTGTTTTGCTTTACTCAGAAGATTTATCGGTCAGGCCTGCAGTAAATTGTCGTTTTTGATAATCATGCTAAATGTACCTGTCCAGCGTGTTCAGTTCAGCCTGTTTTTCCAAACTGTGCCAGAAAGAAAATTCACCGCAATTTAGTGTTCTCGATTTATAATTTGACTGAGCTGTTTCCTTCCACCTTCTAAGGGAGTTCCTTTGCTTTCACTGATCTCTAGGCAAAAGGGTTCGAGCTAAGTTACTTGGAAAAAGTTCCAGAAGTGAAAGACACGGTTCATAAGCAGTCCTTGTTGCATCACGCCTGCTCCATTGTGGTGGAGAAATTTCCAGACAGCACTGATCTTTACTCTGAGATAGGAGCCATTACCCGTCTGACCAAGGTAAGAAACACACCCAGAATATCCATTTTCTGATAGTTTTGTAGGGATTAAAAAAAAAATAAAAACCTATCATTGTTTTCAGGTGGACTTTGACCAGCTCCAGGATAATCTGGCTCAGATGGAGCGAAGATGTAAAGCATCGTGGGATTACCTCAAAGTGATTGCAAAGCATGAGATGAAACCAGCATTAAAACAAAAAATGTCAGACTTCCTTAAAGATTGCGCCGAGAGAATTATAATTCTTAAAATTGTACATAGAAGAATTATTAACAGGTAATTACCCTTTCTGAAAGTGTTCAAATACATCTGAAAGAAATTAGTTTTCGGTGGTATTTATGATACATATTTGTGTTTATGGATAAATATTTCAGACTGTTCTTCTACACATCTGCAGGTTTCATGCTTTCTTGTTGTTCCTGGGTCATCCGATCTATGCGATACGTGAGGTCAGCATACATCGCTTTAGTAAAATCTTGAGTGAATTTGCCCTGGAGTATCGCACTACGAGAGAGCGCGTGCTGCAACAGAAACAGAAGAGGGCCAACCACAGGGAGAGGAATAAGACCAGAGGGAAAATGATAACAGATGTACGTATTCTTCAACTTATACTCTTTCTTTATATCCTAACCATTCCTTTTGTTTAGCTTGAACATTCTCGAGTCTCTGCAAAAATATTAGCAATCCCTCGGCACAAATTAGATTCCTAATCTGGTTAAATCACCAAATGTAGCCACGTCTGACATCACGTGTGTGTTACTGTAACAACAAGCAGTGAGCTGTTTTCAGTGCGTCTTATTCTGTAATTGTAGGCGGCCAAGAAAGTTCTAAACTTTGCTGCCTGATTAAAATACCTTGAACCCCAGAGAATTGTTGCTGAGCTAAGGCTTCATAGTGAAGACCCTTCTCTCTTCAAAAGGACACTAATTCAATCACTGTGTGAAAATTCAAACCTTTGAATGTCCCTCAAGGAGAAATAAGGAAGGCCACACGTTAGCCACACTCCTACTGGGGTATTTGGTTCTGCTCCACAGATGCTGCACTGCCTTTCAGTTTATCAAGTTACAGTTTTGCCTTTTATAAATCAAACGTCTTTGTTTTCCCTCTGAGGTACAACGTCGTTTGATTTTTCATCCGAGTCGTACATCAAATACAGCTGAGAGCTGATCTGTTCAAAGGAAGAAAAAAACATCAGCTGTTCATTTTCTGCACTGCTTCTCCACCAGGGCTCTATAGTCAGTTCTCGACTAGTGGGCAGGAGTAAAACAGGGTCCATCCTGGACGAGTCCACATTCAACCACAGGACCACAGACAGACAGACTACAATACACACCCATACTAGGAGGATATGTTACAGAGATTTATCAGTTTAATATGTATGTTTTGTCTGTAAAGTAATTTATAATAAATAAAATGTGCAATAGTTTTTTTTAATAATCTCTTTGGATGTCTGTTGAAAATAAAATGGGCTTGAGTGGTAAGAAAAAACTAATTGGAGTTGGACTAGAACCATTGCGGTAGAGCACAGGAATTGATGCCATTGAATGACCCACTCAGTACAGAACGTGTTTAAAACCTTTTAACAGTTTATAATTAATCTAAAAGTTGTCATTTCAGTTTACTTTGCAATGTTGATTATGATTTTTTGGGGGGGTTTTTAGGAATGTGGTTTTTTTTATTCTAATTACCAGATTATAACTGCTTTTAGGCATGAAATATTAAAATGTGATTTACTTGCAGAAAAAAATATATTTTGAAGAGAAAACAAAGCCAAATGTGAACAACAAATTAACTCAGAGCCCTGAGACATTTTTAATTTCCATTCCATACAAATAAAAAGTGAATGATTCATTTATTTTCCATTAGTCTTTTACAGAAAACACGCATCTTAAAGCCTGCAGGCTGTATTACTCGGCCAGGCCTTCCACACAGCAATCATTAGTCATTACAAATAAAAATATGTTTTGTTGTGACAATGATTCAGTCAGCTTTACTGAAGCATTGTTCATTATCATATCAAGAACATACTCTCACCTTTCATGGACTTTTGTCACCTTTTTGTTTTTGTTGTAGAGTGAGGATGACGATGATAGCGAGGTATGGGTTCCTTTTGTAGGCAAACGCATGCATGAGTGAACTCTGTGTGCAAACTAACATTTGAGCCCGTGTGACTCTGTAATTTCTAACAATACTCATTGTTTACATGACGTTTGACAAAGGATGGGTCCTTTGTGAGACAAGCAGGTTTTGGGTGACCACATCTGAATGAGGAAGGTCATCAGAGACACCAACAGTTGAGGAACGAGTGGTTGCATGGTATTGGTGGATTACCGACCTAATCTCATTTAGAGGAGTTACAGATACTTCCTGGTGGAAATCAGAACAGTAATAGAGACTACTAAGGAAGAGGAAATACTGAGGCTTATATCTAAACATGGATGCATGAAAAGAAGAACCTGTTTTACAATCATACTAAAAAAGCTAGATTTTTAAGCCAATCTCTTCTACTGTAATCTTCTTTTATTCAATCTTTGTGTCCACAGAGTGGTAAATTTTGCAGCTCACCATCAGATGCTCAGAAGAGTGAACCTCAAGGTATCCAGAGCGCTGAAGATGCAGCAGAACATGAGAATATGAAGGCGATCCTCAAAAGTAACTCAGTGGAAGGAGGGAGTGGAACACCAGGTCTTCGTAGCCGCACCAGAGCTAGCATTACAAGAGGTCAGTTCCAGGAACATTGCTTCCCAGATAAAAAAATAAACTGAATGAAATTGTGAATCAGTTAAACGAATGAATTAAAAATGATTAAAGTCGGGGTTTAATTTCAAATTAAACTTTTTTGAGCTTTCCATCATGTTAGAATGTTATTTTTTTACATCAAAAACATACCTATTGTGGTTCTGTATCTTATTCATACATGTCTAAGTAATTTGTAAACTCTTCCTTCCAGTATTCGATTACCATTCAAATGCTTGGTCATTCTTGACTCTCACCACACCTAAATTTTAACCTAAGCAGGAAGTATTTTAGTGCATGCGCTCTGCTCATGCTCAGTTCCCTCCCTCAACAGGGAGCGTCATTTGTATCTAAATGCATCAAAATAAGAATAAAAAAGATGTGTAAGCTTTGCTAACTTGATCAACTTTAGACTAAATTTGCATTTTCAAACAAGATTTATGATGTGTTTGTGTCCAAGGTCTTAGCGGGAAGTGACCTTGTCACCTTGTCGCTTCCCGCTAAGAGTCAAAAAACGGAAGTGAAACTGAATGAATGTAGTTATGCATAGGTTTGGTCTTTTTTTTCTGAGCTAACAAAAAGTACCATGTTTGTTTACAGTACCTAAGATAAGTATATTATAAGAATTATTATACCCCAAAAGCACAATAATTCCTCTTTAAATACTTGAAGGATGTCCCAGCTATGACATGGAAACTATGGCAAATTGCTTTTGCACCCTTTTAGCCTTCTTGTGACAGATTCTATTTTGGGATCGCTCTCATTACATGTTTTCTTTTAAGGCCGTGTAGCTCCATGGTGCTCTACCAATGATGACCAAACAAACTGCACAGACGACACAGCTGATGAGATCATGGAGAGAATTGTTCGGTCAGCCACTCAAAGCCCCGGTCAGCGCACACAACCTCGGGAACGAAGACGATCCAGAGTCAACCGGAAATCATGTGAGATTTTGCCTTGTGTTTTCAAAGAGCAGCTACAGTTGAAAAAGGTCAATTGCAATAAAAAGCTTAAATGTAAAAATTCTATCCATGTTTGCAGTGAGGAGAACACTAAAGAGTGGTTTGACAACAGATGAGGCCAATGCTCTCGGTTTGTCCAACGCTTCAGAGATGCAACTTTGACGTGTAACCCGCTGAAAACAAAGACATCAGCAGGCCTGTTCTGTGCCATCCCTTCATACACCTTAAACGGATGGCTAGTTACCAACCTTCCCATTGCAGGGATGAGTAGAGCTCATCTTTTTATGCTTGGTTTACAAACTGTAGGTGTAATATGTGTGTTTTCCTGAGAGTGGAAAAGAACACCGTCTTCCCCTGCTACACTTGGCTTTCTGCTTGGATGAGCAAACATCTGCACCCACAAGGCTTCACACAGCTTTCAAATGTGATTTGCAAATACATCCAGCTGTTTTTAAATATGTGAATGTGTGGCTGATGAATTCAAACTAGCAGATGCACGTGCTTCAATTTTTATGACGTTGTTTGGATTCAGAGGTGCTCTTTGCTGAGTTTTCAGGGGATCAGCATCAGACCTGCAGCTCTTGGTGGAAAACTGAGTTGAAAGACTTGTGCCATCTATTGAATAGATGGTTTTGTTCTGAGGTTAATTTTAGTGACTACTACTGTGGTAGTTTTCTGTTTTACTTGCTCAAGAAGGTGCTCAACTAAGGAACATTTGCACTGGAGGTGAACATTGGATATTGATGGAATATGAGAACCGTGACACTGATGAACCACTTCAACATCTGAATCCGAAAAAAACTCAACCATGAACCACCAGCAATCCAACAGTAGCACAGTTTTACATAACTTATAAAAACAGACGTGCATTAGTTTACTGGCTAGAAGAGAATTTAACTGTAGATTTTTTTTTAGCTTTCAAGAGACTGAATGTTCCGTTGTTGTAGCATTTGTCTGCTTTTGGCCTCTTATTTACCACTAATCTTAATCATTTTAAATATTTTATGATTAATCAAAATTAGATGTTCTTCCTAAAATCCAAAGACTTTTAAAAAATTGCAAGAAATGTGGTGAGAAACTATAAACTGCACATCTCACAGTGCCTTGCAGAGAAGATATTTATTACAATGCTTTCAGGGAGACTGAGTCAGATATGATGAAACACGTGCTATCATTGAAGGAGGTGAGAAGATAACATTTCATTCATGAGCTGGGATTAGCTTTCATGTTTTTATAACATTTTTCTTTTTTTTTTATCATTTGGGTCTATGACAACTGTTTAGAATTGAAAACTCAGTTACGCACAAAAGCTTTATCAATTAGCCTTGTGGTAATAAAGGAAAAAGCATGGCTCCGACTTTAATTATCGAAGTAGCAGTCAATCTGATTTGCTCTAATGGGATTAACGAAAGCCATGTACACCACCTAAAGTTTAACACAAGTTCAATTTGTGATGGTGGTGAAAATAAAACCACAGAATGGTTTTTCAACATAGAACTGTAGAACTTTAAGTTTGGTTTTTAAACTCATTTAAATTAGAAAAGACTTTACTGTACTTCTCAAACACATTAAGATTATCTATTTGTAAAATCTCACTGTGATAAATAAGCTTGTAGCTTTTAAAGGGAGTTAATAAACATACCGTAAATCCCACCAGCACTGCATTGTCTAAATAAAATTGATCTATATCAGCACCTTGGAGCTAATAGGTGTAGCTTTAGATACTCTAACTGTATTGGTTGTTAGACATGTTTTCAGCTAACATTGGTGTGCAATCCAGTGTTATATTTTGCTGTTTTTTTCTTCTTGTGTGTGAAAAAATGTCAAATAACAGTGTTATTATTGATATAATTTAAGAAACAAATGACACTTTTTACTTGATAATGAAAGTTGCACTTTGTGTACTTTTTTTCACACTAAATTTTAGAAGCAGTGACATATGCAGCAGTCGTACCTGCTGTCCAGTGAAAATTCTCTGACCTTATTTTGTTGCACTCATTTTTCATATTCAGTTTTTCATTGGCCGATTAGAAAAAGCTGCCTGTGCCATATCACAGACACACATACCATCCACTCAAAGCTTCTTCGCATCTACGCCTACAGCAAAAATATGTAACTGGATTCAATAAAAAAGCTAATCCAAAAACTTTGTCTTTTACTCGTGCTGTTTTAAGAATTGCATTCGATGAGAGTTAAAAAAAAAACACAAGTGAAACAAGCTTAATTTTGTTTTGTTTTTTTTTATTTTTAGTCCACACAACCCATGCTTCAAGTCACTAACTTTCAAGAGCACAAAGGTTGATGATAAGCTCACCAACGCAGCTCATCTGGTGTTCACAGCGTGGCCATCATACAGACCTCATTTGGTCTTGTTTAAAGAAAAAAAAAAATCTGTATGTCCACAGGTGTTATGGATCTAAATGCGATTACAATTTGCTTAATAAACTGCTGAAACATTACAATGAACAAGACAGCTACCTACAAAACAAGAGGGGAAAGTAGGAAATGCAACCGAGCATCAAATGGGCACAAAGAGAAAAAAAAATAATGAGCTGAAACACTTTCAGCCAATCCAGTGCAACCCAAGAAACATTCTGCTTTTACCTAGCTGGAAACTAAAAAAAAGGGCACATAATATGAATTTAATTTGCATATCCTGATCAGAATTAATATTTACCAATGTACATTTTCCCTGAACAAATAATTTTTGCACAGTACCTTTAAAATTGTATAAATTACAAAATTGAGTCTTCCCTTTTCACTGGACATGATTTACTTCTTAAAACCCTGAAGAACTCACAGGTATGCAGTTTACATTTAATATTGCTACATTTAAAACAAAACAAAAAAATTCTTAATTTTTGCATATATTCTTAGGTTGGTGGTTGGGGATGAATGCACCGATAATGTCAAATTGTCTCGGAAATAGCACCAAAAAAGCCAAACGCCCAACAGCTTAAGAGGTTAGGTGTTTGTTTAAAGAAGGTTTGAAAATAGTCCATAAAAGATGTGGAGTACAGTCTAATCATAATTCAAATGAAAAATGGAAAAGAAGGAAATACTAACAATAAATGAGACAAATAAAGCTGATCCTCAATCAACAGACAAGTCGGATTAGACAGATTGAACCTCTCCCTGGATTACAATGATTAGAGCTTCTGGTTGCTGCAGTTGGACACAGATCCCAGAACCTGATCAGAACCAAAAAGCACCTTCAGATGTGTCTTGGATTCAAATTTAGGAGAGGTTGCATCCTTAATGCACGCTCATAGTTCAGCTCACCTTTTGGGATGAGCTTATTCAAACAACTGAAACTTCTAGTTTAGGTGTCTAAAAAGTTCATATAAAAATGAGTACCCAAATTATATCATCTGTGAGAGAAATCTGTAAATGTTTACACTTTTTTTTTCTTTTAAAAAATACTCATGTTTTACTACGGTTACTCATGAAGTTATGACAACATATAGCACCAGCTTGTACATCGAGCCAAGCCTCGGGTTTGGTCTAAAGAGCAAATCTGTGCTGCACTGACGTGGAACGCAGACAGCGGTGAGACAAACTGACGAATCTTAAAAGAACTTAAAGTGCCACTCCAGTCCCACGCCCACTTCCCAAACTCCAGCGATCTCTGCACACGCTTCCTATCTAAGACAGCTGATGGGGAGCTTCAAGCATTTCCATGAGGAAAGTGTCAATAGGCGTGTCACCGATCAGCTTGAAGAAGAAGAGATGCTCCAAGCACTTCAGGCCGATGGATCGCAGTGCTGGCAATCTGAGAAGAAGCTTGGCAAACCTGAGGTGAAGGAAGAAGGAAAACGTTTTACCGGAGAAGGAAACTAAGACATATGGCATCAGAAATGAGGGAAGACGCGTACCTTCCCTGCTGCTCTGGATATTTCTGTTTGCAGTAAGCTTCCAATGATGCATAGACTTTTTCTCTGAGGAGTTCCACCTCGCTTGTGTTGGAGAGGCCTTTAGCATCTGGAAGGAGAAAAGCAGGGAAAATACTCATTAACTATGGCAAAAGACAAATGTTCTTTTTTTTTTTTGCTATGTGCAGTACCTGGGTTGAACAGCACGATGGCACGGAGGCAGCCCAGCTCTGTTTTATCCATTTGCATATCTCTCATTTTATTCACAAGCTCAGTCAGAACTCTAAATAATAAATAAAACAGGGATTCTTTACATTAATCTGCGCTAAATAACTTGAAATTATAATTCCATCACTGTAAACATACCTCTCAAATATGGCGCCCACTTCTACACTCTGCACACTCTCTCTACGTTAAACAGTGAAAAGAAGGACATTTTTAACTAGTTAGGCTTCAATATATTCATCAAAGAGCTTTTAAAAACATTTTTTACAGATTTACCGATCAAAAATGGCTCCGACTCCGGCGCTGTCACGCTGCAGTTCAGATGCCAAGAGAACTCCGTCCTTCAGGGGAATGGAGCGATGGGAGAACGAAGCGATCAGCAGCTCATTCCATCCTAACAAAGTTATTAATAAAGTTAGATTTTGGCATGATTCACTGTAATCACACACAGGAGTCTGATACACAACTACAATCTTACTAGAAACCCTAGAAAAGAGTTCTTTTATACCTGCACGCAGAAGGATGACCTGATCATCAAGGGGCAGCTCAGAGAAATGAGGGATTCTCTTTGCCCACTCCACCAAAGCAAACAGCTGTTTGTCTGCAGTCTGGCAGATATTGGACACAGTATCATGGGGCTAAAAAAAACAAAGTAATGTCATGACTCACTTTGAGCTGATTGGCTTGAAAAGAAATCTGTTTTTATTACCGATCATGAAATATTAAATTGAAAACAATGACCAAACCTGGCCAAAAGTTACTTATTTAAACCCACTAAATACTATGACCACTCACAGAATTTCCTGCAGAACCTTCATCAGAGTGAAGCTCAGTTTTCTGCTCCACAGCCATCTCTGCTTCTAAGATCTTCTCCACGGGCATCTCATCATTGACTCCACCGCTGAACTCCAGTCCTTCCTCACGCTCACGGTTTCTCTGACGTTCCTCCTGCACAGCTGCAACAAAAAAAGCACAAAAATACAACCAACTGGTAAGTTTTAAATGGGACGACTGGTTCAGAAGTGTTGAAAAAAACTCCAGTGGCAGGGAGCTAACTAAATTTGAAATTTATCTGGGATGTGATGCAAAAAATGTGTTGTTTTAAAAAAATAAATGTGAGAGGAAGAAAAAAAGACAACCCTTTTGGGATAATTGTGCTTCAGAATAAATATGCTGATAAATTATAGAGAAGAGGCCTTTGTGCCAGGCCGCAAATTTTTTTAAGCATTTGTTCCTGATTTAGGTTAAGATTTTACTTGTTAATAAGCATTTGAAAGAAACGCTGTAACAACAAAGGTTCTTAGACTAAGTCCTTCTCTACCGAGCCGTATCAGTTTAGCCGAACTGAAAAAAATAATCCATAGTAAACTGCGAATTTTTTTGTTTTACAAATGCCCAGCTGTTAGTGGATCATTTACAGATGACTATTTCTAAGGGTAAAAATATCTTAGTTATTAATCTAAACCAAAAATTAAATAAAAATTGATGTTGGAATACATTAATAACTTTCATATTTCATGCAGATGATGAATAGATAAATTGTTTGACCTCTGTTTTGTGAAGGTTCAATGAGCTTTTCTGATCTGTATTTGATCAAGTGGCTACCGTGCAAATTTAATTGTTTAGTTTAAAAAAAATAATAATTATGGTGCTTTGAAATTTTTTTAGTCATTATGATTATGTTAAACATCAACAACTTTCCCCATCTCAGTCCAGACGATCAACATAAAATCCCCTAGCAGAAAAATCTTAGTGCCATTTGTAAACATTTTGGACAAATTAATGTTGACATTGTAGCTTCCATAGAGTCATCTTGAAGAAATGTAGGCTAGAAGCTCCTTCTCAAACCACTAAAACAAATATTAATTAAATCTATCTGAAATAAGCAAAAGTTCTGACCAACAAAACAAGAATCTTAAGAAAGAGGAACCAGAAAGTGAGAGAGTGGAGATGAAACTAAAACCTGAATTCGACTCACAGCAGCTTGGATCTGAACTACAGACACAAAGTTCAACCCGTCTGCTTCATTCCGACCTTACAACCTTCATAAAAACATGCGCTATTAAAATCTTTTATGCGTCTACGTTGGTCTGATCTTCCACACACTCAGCAGAGGTCCAGCTGGCTGACCACGCGGTCCATCATCACAAAGCTGTCTGGCAGAACAAATCCACTCTGCTTCAGTTCGGAGCAAAAATTCACACGTACATGTCATCAACTCTGCATTTGTAAAACAACAGGCTCATTGTCTAAACAACATGACAGGATCTTTAAGATTACAATTACGTACTCATCCATCCCTCATCTTTTCCATCTTCGTTTATCCCCTTTACATGTTTGATCACTATTGAAAGATGGAGAAAGGGTAGAATTGGAGAAAGTGAAGGAAAGAGTAGAGAGCGCATTAGTTATGTAGACCAAGTCCAATTCCCTGACTCTATCCTTTTTATCCCTTTATGTATTTAATCCAAAATGACCTCTGATAAAAGTCACTTCTGAGATATTTCCCCTTTAAAAGAAGCTCAAGAACAGAAAACGTCCCAGATAATTTTGTTTTATACTTCTTTTTACATACCTTCTCTCTTCATACCCATGGCCAGGCACTTCTGGTAGCGGCAGTACTGGCAGCGATTGCGCTGGCGTTTGTCAACCAGGCACTCTTTGTTGTCCCTGCATGTGTAGCTCAGGTCCTTGCGCACGGTTCGCTTGAAGAAGCCTTTGCAACCCTCACAGCTGTAAACTCCATAGTGCTTTCCTGAAAACATCACAATAAAACAAAAATTAAATATGATCCTAACACTGCAACAAATTTTTAATCACGGTATGAGACCCATTTAAGGAAGGTTTTGGAAAAAAAATGCGTATGTGAAGTTTTTAGACTCACCAGAGGAGCGATCGCCACAAATCACACACAATCTTTTCTGTGACAGCATTATTCCTGGGCTATGAGCTGGCATGGGCCTCAGGCCAAATGGAGGTTTGATATCTTCTGAGCTGCTTACTGAATGCATCCCTGATATGGGGCCAGACGAAGAAATCTGGAGATATATAAACACATGAAAAAAATTAATGCACTCACTCTGAAGTCTTATTATTCCCAATAGAAGCACACTTTCTAATAGAAGCACAACCGTTTCTTCCTGAAGCTTCAATACATCGATTCAAGTTTTACACTAGTTGCCATGCTGCTCTCGCTGGAACAGCTACTGCGCATGTACAGCTTGTTCTGGTACCAGTATCTTACTAAGCCAATTTACTTTTTGCCCTGCAGCTTTTTTTTTTTTTTTTGCAAATATCTTATTTAAAGAGGTGCACCCCATTAGTGCAGCTGTGCATGCACTTGTATTGGGAATAATGCGGTATGTAAAAAGACAACAGCAATCTATTTAACCCAGATTCATTAGGTACTTGTGAATAGGAATGGAGAACTTAACCAATTACCCCCACTGGAGTCTTGTTAGAGTAACCCTTTAACGGGCACACGTTTTTCACCCTTTTTACCCTGAATGAGTGCACACGCTTTCTAACCAACAGGAAACAGGAAGTGAACAACTGAAAGTCTTAATCTTGTTTTCTAACGTTAACTGCCATGGATGCTTTAGACCGTTTTGCTTGACAACTAGTGGGGCTGCTTTCAGCCACTACGCCCGGTAAAGAGTTAAATAAAATAAACTAACTCAATGTAATCTGTAAACACTCATTTTCTCCAGTGATAAGAAATGCTTCATTCTGGGATATAACGATGTGAATACAAACACTAACACCCTCTAATTACCTGACTGCTGCTGATGGGTCCAAATCCGAGAGAAGGTGACACTACAGGAGAGTTAAGCGAAGGACTGATCACTGAAAACGGAGAACCTAAGATGCTGGTGGGACTGTTGGAGGCTGAACTGTTCGGTTGCTGAGAGGACATGGCTTGGTGGCACCCAAATGAAGAAAATGATGTCCTGTCTTTAGGAAGTCAGTCTGTGGGAGACAACGAAAATGGAATTAGCTTTAGAATGAAATGTGCTCTAAATCAGCAGTTTTCAACCAGTTTTCCTTGAGAGATCGTCAGGTTGGAAAGGATCCTATTTCACCTCATAGGTGATCGGATCTACAGGTAGCTCCTAACAACTGTTTTGATTGATCTGATTTTTTTTTTTTGTGTATAAAAAAATGAATTAATTAAAGCGTATTTATTTATGTTTAGCAGGATGAATTCCTGTCATTTATTGAGAGACATGAAGGATGCTCTGTAACCATAGCAACCCACTTTTCTCTGATTATTTTTTCCAATAGAAAAATGTGCCCAGGTTGAAAATTACTGCTCTAAATGATCTGGAATAAATGCTGATCAAACACGTTTTTATATTTAAACATACTAAAATAGTGTTAAAGGATCACATAAATAATTATGTCTAATTTTTCTAAAAAAAAAAAAAAAAAGACAACAGTTTACATTCTTCCTTTGGGCAAAATAATCGACCACAAATAAGTTAAGGATCTCAGATGGTTCACAATGATTTAACCAGTCTGTTCATGCTTGCAATAATCCGAGTGGATTAGGAGGCCAGAAATAAATACTAAATGGAGTGATCAAGGGATTCTAAGAGACCTATATGTCTCTGATTCATTTACATAGAAATAGTTATAAAAACATTACATTGCGTTTATAATGACAGTTTTTGTCTCATGTGATCGCAGTGTGTAAGGTTTATAATTTTGTACATGATGAACACACATTAGCATTACTGCGTAAAATGCGACAGCAAATCAACAATGGATGTCATCCACTAATATACACGTTAACTTTAAATCATCAAATCTGTGCATTACATTAACGATCAATACATATGCAGATTCTATATACAGATATATTTATAAATGTAATTAGAAGTGCTTCTAGGAGCGACTGCGTGGTTCTAAAACTGAAACGGCAGTAAAAACCGTGGCCAGACATTTTTAAGCTAGCATGTTAGCTTTGTTTACCACACGTACGACATTTTGTAATATTTTAAGTTATTTTTCAGCTACAAAAATACGATCAACATACCCATACAGCCATATATGTTGATTTTTGTATTTAAAATGGAAATCGATTGGTTAAATAAATAGATTTAACTAGATCGTTTCCAGACCGCTAAATGAGCGTCTGATAGTAAGTTAGCATGTGAAGCTAACATTAGCATCCTGCAGATGACAAACTAGCTCCTAATCGTATGAAGGGTAGAATTACATACCAGGCACTCCTTCGACGCATTGTTAAAAACGCCTCGTTTTAGCTGCTATAATTTAGGCTGACGCCAGACAACAAGGTCGACGATCAGATCGAGTTTACTTGGATTGACGCTGTTGTTGTTTACAGGCCATGATGGCTCAGTGCCACTATCCACTGAAGGCCAGAACGTCTCATGGGACCACCCATAACACAACTGTCATATGACACCCATAGGGTGAAGCTTAGTTTTTATTCTGGTATTAATATAGATTATACCGAGTGAACATAACATCAAATAAAATCAAACAAGTCTTCATTAGATTTTCTGTCCTGATCTGAAAAAAAACGTAAGACTTTTTTTTTACTTAGATTAAGGCAGGGGAAGTTTACTAGTAGCACAATTCATTCACAAGGCAATTCAAAGTGCTTTATGAGACAGAAAAATGCATTAAAATTACAAAAAAAATATAATAAAATAAAAAAGATTTAAAAAGGAGGGATTAATCTGCACACCTTAAACAGAACTGTTTTTATCCCAGATTTAAACATAGTCACAACAGAGGCCCCTGTCTAACAGCCTCGGGAAGTTCCATGTTTAGTCCTGACTCTAGACACAAGCAGGAGGCAGGTCCCAGAGGTCCTCACAGTTCTAGATGATTCATATTGCACTAACGTTTCACACTTAAACACAAGTAGAGCACCTTTAAAGTCTATTTTCTGAGCCACAGGAAGCCAGTGCAGAGTCTCGAGCACAGGAATAATGTGGTTATATTTTCTAGTTTTTGATAAGACTCGAGCTGCAGCATTCTGAATAAACTAAAGCTGTTCTAAAGCCTTTTTTGTTCTGACCAGTGAGTAGACCGTTGCAATAATCTAACCTACTGGAAACAAAGGCATGGATAAGAACCTCTAAATCAGTTTTAGACACCAAACCTCTGATTTGGGCTATGCTTTTAACCGTGGTGAGACCGGCCATGCTCTTTGGTCTAGAGACGGTGGCACTGAGGAAAAGACAGGAAACAGAGATGGAGGTAGAAGAGATGAACATTATGGGGATCTCTCTGAAGTGTCCAGAATGGACGGGATTAGAAATGAGGGGAACGGCACATGTGAGAGGTTTTGGAGATAAAGTCAGGGAGGCCAGACTGAGATGGTTTGGACATGTGCAGGAGAGAGAGAGAGAGTACATCGGCAGAAGGATGCTGGGTTTGGAACCACCAGGAAAGAGGGCTAGAAGACCAAAGAGGAGGTTCATGGATACAGTGAAGTAAGACATGAAGATAGTTGGGGTGACAGAAGAGGATACAGCAGATAGGGTTAGATGGAAGAAACGAACTTGCTGTGGCGACCCCGAAGGAAAATTGCGAAAGAAGAAGAAAAGACTGCTGATTAAATTAATTTGATGTGACTATTGAAGTTCAAGTCTAAGTCCTATAGACTTAGTTTGAAAATACCAAAACTAAAAGATTAAAAATATCAATTGAAAATAATCCAAAAGTGTTTATTTCCAAACATGCAGTTACTATACATTTCAGATTTTATATATATGTACATGTTAACTCCTGTCATGGCAGCTGAATCTTTTACAATGTTTCCTGCAAACCACACCGACTTGAAAAGCTGGAAAGTTTTTTCTTGATGACTAAAAGAATAAAATGTACAACCTGTTTTTACTTCACTGATTTTACTAGACAACATTTTTCTTTAATTAATTAAAAGGGTTTGTTTCAGGTTAAGAATGTCCCACTTATTTTAGTGCACACTAAATAAAGAAAATGCATTTTAAAAGAGCACAACAGTCATTTGCTGTTGTTTTATATACAAATTAAAATAATTTTTATATCAATGATTTAAAAATGTTACCATGTAATAAATGCTTTATTTAACAGCAATTTTGTAGATTGTATTATTTACATTTACATTAACTAGAATTTTTTTCACACTTTCTTATTTGTTCAAACAAAACCTGTCTGGTTCAACTTAGTCATTAATGGGTGTATTGCAATTGATCTATACCGATGAATCACATTATTCACCTTAAGACTTCTAAAACAGTCCACTTGTAATGTAGGGTGTGGGTCATAGTTTATTAAATCTTAACTAACCAGATTGCCACATAAAGCACAAGTACAACAGGCAGAAAAACTCAGTGAGAGAAAGAGTGGTAGAGAGAGAGAGAAAGGGAGGGAGAGGAAAAAATAAGAAAGACTTGACAAACAACTTTGTTTAAAGTAGTTCCAGAGCAAGTGTATTTTAACAAGCCAGGCGGCATTCTCACCACAAATACTTTGCTGCTATTAGCAGAGCAAACCTGCTGTTCAGGGGAGCAGCAACTGGCCTCATACCAGGACATCAGTTTTAAACCTGCATGCAATACACTTTGAAATATTTTTTTTGTTTTGATTTTTGTCAAGGATATGAATACAAATGGGAATGCCACGATGAAAAGGACTCTAATCGCCTCTTTGATTATCTCAGGTTTGTATGTACGATCTATGCTTTTCTAGAACTGATAAACTTGTTTTCATTTCACACGTGTAAAGACATTGAATTTGAAACAAAAGCTCTACAAACTTTAAAGACTAAATGATAAAATTGTGTGTATATAAATTTTGCCTATGTCTCTCACAGTGTTCTGGTTGCAGTCACTGGGATCTTCAGACTTCCACCTTAATAATTATAAAATGGACTATGAAACAGCAAAGACCTTCTGTAGAGACGCATTCACTGATTTGGCAACAGTGCACAATTTATCAGATGTGAAAAGTTTAAGCAATATAAATTCAACAGAAGATGCTTGGATAGGACTGGAATTAGGATCTGATAGTATGTGGCATTGGTCTTTGTCAAATGTAAAAAACAATTATTTTCATTGGAAGTCAGGAGAACCACAAAAAAAAGGTGAAGAAGTATGTGTAGCAATGGATGAAAATGGCTTGTGGTTTGAAAGTGATTGTGATGAGCAGAAACTCTTTGTGTGTCTTGGTAAGTAACATAATATTGTCACAGAATTTCAAATTACAAGGAAGTTTTACTGTCGCACCGTAACATTTTGTTTGCTACGTAACACTTTTCAGATAAGGACCAACAATACAGTCTAGTTCTAGAGACCAAATCCTGGAGAGATGCTCAAAGTCACTGCAGGGAAATTGCATTTGACTTAGTGAGCATACATTCAGAGGAGGACAATAAAGTAGTTCATAATTTGAGCGCATCTCAAGAAGTGTGGATTGGCCTTTTCAGGGATCCCTGGATATGGTCAGATGGAAGTAATTCCTCATTTCGTTTTTGGGAATCAAACCAACCGACATATAAAGGCAATCCCAAGTGTGTTGTTACCAATACAGACGGGAAGTGGAAGAACGATCAATGCAATAAAAAATTTATTTCTATTTGTCATGGAGGTAAGTTAGACTTTGAGTATTTAAAATAGTTTTTCTATATCAGCAAATACATGAAACAAAAAATTAATTTTTTTTTTTAATTCAATGTATTTTATTTTACAGCACAAAAATTAAATTCACCAACTGTCAGTTTGCAAACTACAAAAGAAAGTGTGACAAATATTCAGTTGACAACTCCTTCCCAGAATTCATCACACAATGCCACTACAGCGTCACATTTCCTTCAAACTTCTTCTCAACAATTCAGCACTGCCGATATTAACATTCCAGAATCAACAACTGCTGAAACGATGCCACCAAATACCACAGGGTACAATAATCCAAAACCAGACACATCAACTACAACAACAACACATCTACAAACAACTTCTGCCACAAATTCTGGAAATATTCAACAGTTGACTACGGGTATGTTTTTAAAATTTGATTTTTAGAACAATGTTATCATTGTTTTCTGAAAAAATAACCTACTTTGATAATGTTTTTTTCTTTTTTGTCTTTCTGAAGAAAACGTGATTCTTGTCCAGGAAAACATGACATGGCTTGAGGCTATGAGTCACTGCAGAGAACACTACATTGACCTTGTCCACATCACGAATAAAGATATTCAAGATCTAGTGGTTGAAAAGGTGAAGAATGCCACATCATCTCACGTGTGGTTGGGATTACGTTATACCTGCACTTTTAAATTTTGGTTCTGGATTGAATCAAAAAGCTCTTGCTACCAGAACTGGGGGCCAGAACATGGTCCTCAGACACTGTATGAGTGTGATGTCAGTGGTGCTATTGAGGCCACAGGGAGGCAGCAGTGGATTGGCTTGCCTGACACCATGGAACTAAATTTTCTCTGCTATACATGTGCTGGATGAGAATAAAGAGAGATATTTGAAATGAAAAAAGCACTTAACATTTTCTTCAAACAGTGTGTTCATCCTGATCTAGTTTAGTTTGTATATTTTCAGTTCAATTTGAGCAAAAATACTTTACCAACTCAGGATCATACCAGTGAACTTTGATGGACAAATAAGACATTACTTAAATGCAGATTATGTCATCATGCAAGATTATTTTTAAGTACACCTGCCACCTCTTTTGTTGAGACTGAATTTCATTAGCAATGAAAACATCATGTGGTGTGTGGGCGTGCAGTTTCACAGTCATGGGCAGCAAGAGTGATGTGAGAAAATTGATCTGCTCTGTTGCTTTTCACTCAAGGGTTACTATTTGCATGTTGACCCCTGTGCTAGCAGACCAAGATTCGTCTTTTTAGACCACCATGGCCAGTGTATTCTGAAATCAAACTGCTTGTTGTGTTTATTGATCTGGCTATTTTAAATAGATACACAGAAAACAACCAAAAAACTTAATTTTGGTTTCCAATTTTCATAAAGAGAGTTTATATAAACTGATGTAACTGGGTCTAAACTTTTTAACTGGTTTTCCAATAAGTAGCGAGTTATTTGTGACCAGGGTTAACTGTGAACTTTATTTGATAAATGAATTTGAAAAGTTATTTTTCATATTTTGTTTGTACTCTTTGGATTTAAAATGATATAAAATTAAAAAAAAATGTGGTAAAAAGCTAATTTAAGTGTGGCTGATTTTTTTTTTCTTGTTGGATTAATTTCTGTGCCGTTCGAAAATCAATCAAAACTTGTTGAAAGGTTACTTGATAAGTTAAAATGATAACAAATTGAGGCTCAAAAAGCTCCACTGAATTTTAGAAATAGATTTTAGATGTTCAGTGAAGGTCTTGTTGCGTTCTAATTTCTATGGACATTACACAAGTCTATTCTGGCTCACTTTCTCCCAGAATGCCCTTTGGCCAACTTGCTTCCCATCAGTTCAATGTTAATGTCCTACACGGTCCAGTTGCTCGCTCTAGTTCTTCTCTCTTCCCTCCTTTTCTCACCCTCTTTTCTAGTGTGCTGTCCAGCTGGCTCTGACCTCTAACCTCTTCAACCTCACTCCTGACCCCTGAGGACATTCCCACGCCACACCCTTTTGTGTGCTTCTTACCGTGCAAACCCAATGGTCACTCCCGCTGAATTTTTAGAAATTATTTTGAGGCATGATTCATTTTACCCACTGCTGGTGTAAAGAAATCTAATTTGGTTTGTGCCTATCCATGAGTGTGAATTGGAAGGAAACTAAAAATTGTGTATGTTTTAAAGTGTGCAGATAAAAGAAAAACTGAGGTGTGATCAGAAGTGTATTTTCTCTACTATGTACGTTATACTTAAATGAGTACAAATTTTAAAATAAAAAGTTTATTAAAATATATATTTGAAACTTTTTGAAAATGGAAAAGCTATGCATCTTTCTCAATCTGCCATGCGCACTGCTGTCTTTCCTTTTCTTCTATGGGCCCGTTCCCCTCCTTTCTTTTCCTTCTGCCACTTTCACAGTTAATTGTAGAAACGCAAATTTTCTCCATTGAAGTCCAGTCTCTTAGGTAACCCTGGTCCTGCATGAAATGAGATGGATAGAGGGAAATTGACAGAGATGGGGACACAGACAAGTAAACTGAGCCAGCAGCAGATGAGCATGGTCGCAAGTTGAAACAGAGTAGACTTTGAGATTTTGGAAAAAGTTGGAAAAAAGTTATTGAAGTTTAGTGTTTTAAAATTTAGATAGATCCATAACGTCCATATTTTATTCCAAGGATATGTGACCACTGTGTTTTTGAAGTTGAATGTAAGTATTGACATCGTTGTTAGTTTGTAGACAAATGGAGAATGTGTTAGGTAGAAGTAATTAAAATGCATGTGTTGGACAGAATTAACTATCAACTTTAACAATTAATTCATTATCAATGCTTTTGAGAATTTATTTTATTAGTGATTAAATGTTTGCTTTTTTTTTTTTTTTTTTTTTTCAAACAAAAAGTTTGCTTTTTAAAAAAAGATTCTTATCAAGACATTTCTTTGGAGGGAGCAGGAAAACGCAACTGGTGGTTCTCTAAATTCTCACAGAGAGTCTGGTGTTGATTGTCCAAACGCAATTCTTGTACTACTTTTCTAAATCCAGGAGTTGTGGATGGACATCATGCCCCCAACTCTCACTGACTCCTTACAGTGAGGATTTTGAGGAATGTTTGCATGACCTAACCTGGATTTATGGAAGAATCCTTTCAAACTATCACTTATTTTCTCATTTGGATTATTTTGATAATGTGCACACACATTAATGCCTATTACGGCTAATGAGCCATAGTTCTTCATAATCTTACACCTGTTAATATTTTGCATACATTCATGCCCTAAATTTTTATTTCTCTTTATTTCTCTCTTTTTTATACACATACATATAATTTGCTAAGCAGTTTACATGTAAAAATACCTGAGACATTTATCCATGTTCGCAAGTATTGGTTGCTATACTATTAATATCTTTACCTTCTCCAGGTAAGATCCACAAACAGTTTTTTATGAGTCCTTGTGAGTTTTTTTTATACACCTCCATGAGCTTTTTTTTGTATAGATTATAACAAAACATTTGTCATACATGAACCCAATGTGTAAAAGTTCAATTTATTTTAATTGAGGACGTAAATGATGAAGAAAAAATGTATCAAAGGGCACATTCTTCATGAGCAGAATAATTGAAACGAGGTAAAAGTCACACCACTAAATGTGCATAGGTAGATGTATGAATGTATATATATTATCAGTGTCAGTAATATACGTAGGAATGTAAAATATATATATATGGAAAAGTAAGACTAGATTTTGGGAACAGAATGACAAATACAAAGGTTTTATGAACTTTGAATGTGTCCTGTTCAAATAATGAAAAGACAACAACATTGTAAAGTTAACATTTTTTTGAGAAAAATTTTACATAAAAAACAACTATAAATATCTGCAAAATGCATGTATGAATGTATTGAAATGTATTGTAATATAATGTAATGTTTTGTATTGTTGTTTGAAAATAAACTTTAATGACTACATGTGTTTTTTCTCTTTGAAAGTACCGTGTTGTTGTTGCCGAAAAGAAGAAAAATGTCTCTAAAATTTTAGGCTTAAAAAAAAGCAGAATTTGGAAACAAAATACAGCAACAAATTAAATATTGGACCTACTAGAACCATACGGGGCAAAGTTCAATCAAGCTTGAACAAATAAACCAACAAAATTACCAAAAGTAACTCTTCGACAGCTTTTAAATTTACTTTTTGTACGCAGTCCTTCATTTATTGAAATAACTTGAGCTCAACTCTGACCTATTTCACAGTAATTCTTCTGCAACTAATTTTTCCAAACTCATACAGCAGTTTGTGGACTTATCGCAGTATTATAAAGAAGTAGTGTATGACAGCAGTCAATAACAAAATGTGTTTTGAAAACTGGAATTTTTTTTTTTTTTTTTGCTTTGATGAACAAATCTATCATTATAAATGTTAAGTCACTATTTAAAAGAGAAGGAGATAAATTAGGATAAAAGGTGAAAGGAGGGGGGAGAGAGAGACAAATAGCTTTCAATTTCTTTTAAATCACATGATTTCAGGGAAATCTGGTTCACTTGCATTTGCCCAAACAAAGACCGATTACTGGTTGACAATCATTTTTCATTCTGCAAGCCATTAAAAAAACACTACATTTTTAAAGTCTCTTTCAAATATTGCTTTTCATATTACAAAGTTATTTGTTTCAATTGGGTAATAAAAATAAAACATCTGTTTTCTATGATCTGCAAAAAGGCAAGTAAGAAAAAGAGGGCGGATGTTGTGAAATGTTTTGATTGTGAAATAAAGGGGTGAATGAGATATAAAAACCTGTGTTTTTGCAAAACGTGTGTCAAAGCAAGATACAGAGGATAAAGTGCACAATGAGGTGGCAGATTGGTGTGACCCTTTTGCTGATCTTGGCTGTGGGAGATGCAATGGAAAACAGGTATTTAAGGAATAATTTCTCACCATATTATGACGTATTAATGTTTGTTATTAATTCAGGGTGTTATATGAAAAGGTTGCACAAAGAAAGTCCGTTTTTATCTTGCAATCACACTAAATGATATTTGAATGTGATCTTATTTATTGCTGGGAAGCGAGTATTGTACAATTATCTTTTGAGGGTGGCAAGGTATGACAGAACAACTGCCTGACATTGGAGTTGTATCACTGTTTGTGCAAAAGCAAAATGTCAAAGAATGTAAAATAGAGGCAAAAATTATTTTCATGCTTTTCTTTACAGATTTCTTATTTCTGCACCCAATGTGTTTCACCTTGGAGTTAAAGAGAAAGTTTATGTCCAGGTGGGACCAGCTTATGTCAACAAATCAATAACTCTCCATCTGGAGGGTGAGCGAGGAGCAGTTGTGTCTGAGAAAGTGCAAACTAGCTGTTCAAGTGAAGAGGATGTAAAAACAGTTGAACTAATGGTATGAAAACTTGATCACAAATGATTACTATAATTTTGTTACTTAGATTAGAATAAATTAAGTTTTTGTTTGTAACTTCACAGATAACAAGATCTGTTTGGTTAGATGCACTAAAAGCACTTCCACAAAAACGTAGGCTTCATTACGTGGACCTGAAAGTACAAGGCATCGTCCATGAGGACAAAACCCGGCCGACAACAAGGGTTCTTGTTTCGCCTCACAGGGGATATATTTTTATACAAACTGATCAGCCCATGTACACCCCCAAACAAAAAGGTTAAAAACAAACCTGTCAACTACATGTCAGAAAATGCATGATAGCTTAAACCTGAGTATCACCTGTAACAATATTTTGTTCTCTTTTTTTTTTTAGTGAAGTACAGGATATTCACCCTTGACCACATGTTCAGGCCAACTCAAGAACTAATCTACATAACAATATACGTGAGTGAATGTCTATGTTCATTGCAAAAAATGTCTTTAGTTTTCAACATAATTTGTAATGTACTGCAGAATGCTGATGGAAACAAAGTACAGAAACAACAGAAGAAGCTTGATGGCGGAGTTTCTCAAAGCTCATTTGATATTCCTGATGTCTCTAAGTAGGTTGCCACACATTTTCTAATAATTTTTACAAAGTCCATACATAAAATCAAAAAACTAATAATGTAGTATGTCTTCATGAAGATTGGGAACATGGAAGATCACAGCACACTATGAAGATGATGAAAAAGAAGCTGCAGTTCGAGAGTTCAAAGTCCAAAAATTTGGTATATACCATAAAGATTAAAGTATTTCACATTTTTATGAAAAATGAGCAGAAATTGTCTTCATCTTTACAAACATTTGTGATATACTTAGAACTGCCAAGCTTTGATGTGAACATCGCAACAAAACAGCGTTATATTCTGTTGAATGATACCGATCTCAAGTTTGTCGTCTTTGCAAAGTAAGCATCAAACAAAATCTAACAATTATTTAAAAATGATGTCTGTTGGAAAAATAATATATTACAAAAATAAAAGAACACAGTTTTAAGGAGTCCCTATGACAAAATTTTAAGTTACTATTTTTATGTTTTGATATTTTTTGTTGTGAGGGTTTTATTCCATCGTTTTCGTCAGACTGAGCTCAAAGATTGACTTAATTGACAGAATGTGTCAAAATCATGACTGTAAATGTGCAATTGCCACTTATTGGTTTCCAAAATTGTTTATTCATCGTCCTATAGTAAAAGAAAAAAAGCCTTAAAACACTGTATCATGTAATCTAAAATGAACACTCAGACATTATTTGCAGTGCATGACAGTAAAGTTCAAATCTAGGAGTTTCAAGTTGTCTTAGCAGCTGAGAACTGACCCCAAATTTTTTTTTCTAGATATTCTTATGGAGAAAATGTTGAAGGAGCTTACCATTGCCAGTTTGGAGTTGTGGGTAAAGATAAAGTTGATGATGACAGACCAGCACCAACCATCATTAGAAAACTGGAGAGGGCTGGTTCGGTGAGAAAATCACCATCTCCTAATTTATAGTACCAATATTTTCTTAAACTGAACAATGAAATATCATCTTTAAGATTTTTTAGGGTAACCAACAGCATATGCTCATATTTATTTACAGATAAAAAACGGAAGTGCGACAGTTTCTTTTCAGCTTGAAGATATCAACTTGAAACTCAAGAAATTGAATGCCACCCTTTCTGGCCTGCAGAAAAATGGATCGCAGATCTTTTTCAAGGTTTTTGTCACAAATATCAAAAGTAAGGAACCAACTGGCATGCATGTTACTTTCAACTTGACTGTGACCATTTTTCCACTCTTATTAATATAATAATAACCCACGATGGGTGAGGTTAGAGACAAGGAAACCAAAAATATGCTTGGATGCTGTAGTTTTTGGTTGACAAACATTTGCAAATTGTACTGCAACAAAAACATGCTTGAATTCAAAAGGCTCAAAATTTCAAAGTAATTCATACGTAATATCAACACCAGCAATGAGCTAATTGCAGATTTGCAATTTCCCTGTCATTTTTTGCTTTGTATCTCCCAGTTTCTGTGCTTCTCTCAGAAAGTATTTGTCTCTGTATGCAATCTAAGCGGTCAACTGATTGGTCAGGCCACTCACCTCCAAGCAATCAACTTGCTCTTAGCAGGGTCAGAAACCAAGTCAGGCGACTCTGCGGGGGAGCAACTCGTTCTACTAGTAAACATAGTTATGAGCTTTAAAAAAACGCAAGAAAAGCGGTTCTCAATTATGAATAGGAGGTTTGTAAAATATTGTGAAAGAATTTATGAAAAAATATTAAAAATTGAATCTTAAATTTAGTCTCTATAACGACTCACTGAAAGTCAGCAGATAGAAAGTTGTTGCCGTAACACACAAATTTCCCATGTGTGAGGTCATTAATGTATTTTCTGATTCAGACTAAATTAGACATTACCTCTCACCTGTAACTGGCTGGGATAGGGTAAGCCACAGTAACCCGGATTAAGCAGTTTAGAAGATGACTGACGGATATCAAATTTATATCACAATATCAAACAGAGTGTTTCAAGGTAGCCGACATGCAACAGGAGACATTTTCTTCAGTCTCAGTTTTTTAAAACCTATTTATTCATGTTAGCTCTGTGCATGTCTTTACCTAGGTGGCGAAATGCAAGAGGCAGAACTTTCCCTCCCTATCCACATCCAGAAATATACTTTAGATTTGTCTCGAACGCGCTCTCATTTTGTTCCTGGATTTCCATTTGATGTGGTGGTATGACACATTAACATTTGTCAACATTTATGGCTATTGGACTCGAGTGATCTTTTCTACAAGATTTATTTCTGTTGCTTTATTAGCTGATCATACACCTCCCAGATGGCTCCCCAGCAACCGATGTGGCAGTAAACATCCGTATACTAGAATTAGATGAGTCTTTTCAGGGTACCACAAATCAGAATGGAATGGTTTATTATACCTTTAATGTTAAAGGGGTTTCTCAAATTACAGTTGATGTAAGTATTTCCTACATTCAGTTCATCTAAATTTAATCTTTTAGAAATCTACATTTCTCTTTTCCACTTGTGCATTGTGCAGGTATCTGCAGAGGGCTTACAAATGAGAAAAAATGTGATGCCCTCTAAATCTTCTAGTGGTTGTTACCTTCACATGGGAATCAACAACAAAGTTTATTCAGTAAAGGATGTACTTTTTGTTACTTTTAGCACTACGAATGGTCCAAGTAAAGAACGTATATACTACATGGTGAGATTTTTTTATTTTATTTTCTCAATTCTATTTTTTTTAAAACATAATTTCAGATGTTTAGCTTTCACTGTTTTCATTTCAGGTGATAAGCCGAGGGATTATTATAAAAACAGGCTCTCTTGGTGGAGGCATATCAGTAAAACTCAGCCTACCCATAACTGCTGACATGATTCCATATTTCCGTCTGGTTGGTTATTTTTACACCAACGGTGGTGATATTGTTGCTGACTCTGTGTGGGTGGATGTCAGGGATGAATGTCAGATTCAAGTCAAGGTGAGTAAACAGAACTGATAAGGCTCCAATGTGAGCCGGGCCAAACTAAACTCTACCACAACTTTATGTGCTCTTTTCTGACTTTTTTCAGTTTTTGCAGAAAGAACATTGAGATAATAATTCACATGTGCTATATGTAAATTGTGACTAATCTTGACATTTCTTACCAGAGAGTGCTTTATTTTTACATAGGTCACACAAACAGCAAAGTCAGAACCTGGAAGAAGTTCTGAAATAGAGATTAATCTACAAGGCAAGTCAGCCAAAGTGGCTTTACTAGCAGTGGATAAGGCCTTCTATGGTCTCAATGTTGATAATAAACTCACAGGCGATCAGGTAACGCCTTTACTTTCACCAAATCCTTGTTTGTTTCCTTCTTTCTTTGTTTGTTTCATTATTTCTTTCTTTCTAAATACTGAGATTAGAAAAAACAAAGTTTACATTTAATCTTGCTGCACTTCAATAACTGTAAGCGTGATCTATCTCATTGTTTTTTTTTAATTATTTTTCTGCACCTTGATATCTTCTATCACAATTCTCATTGTTACAGTGGGGTTCGAAACTACACAAAAATAAGCTAAGAAAAGATGAAAAAAAATTTCAAAGGCATTAAATCACAATAAGACTGACTTATATTATGTCTCAAAAAGTTCGATTTTATTTCCGTCATTTTCACTGTCAAATTAACAGAATACAAATAAATGGTGTCTGCAAAAGTTTGGAAACCCCGCAGAGTTAATACCTTCGACTGCCCCTTTTTGCAAAATTCCCAGCTCTTAAAGAATTTTTGTAGCCAGACAAAAGTGCTTCAATTCTTGTTTGAGGGAACTTTGTCCAATTGTACTTACAAACCACTTCAAAGTCCTTGAGATTTCTGTGCTTTCTGGGGATTTTGAGGTGAGTTGAAGATCATTATCAACTTGTAGAATCTATTTTCTCTTTAGCTTTCGCTTTTTGTTACAGATGACATCAAGTTAGCATCCAAACTTTGCTAAAACTTTATTAAAATTCTTTTTTTTTCTACCAATGAAATGTTCCCTGGACCAACTGCTGCAATAAAACCCCAAAGGATGATTGACCCACCCCCATGTTTAAGAGCTGGACAGAGATTCTTCTCATAAAATTCTGTGCCATTACTTCTCCAAACGTATTTTTGCTCATTCCGGCCAAAAAGTTCTAATTGAATTTTATCACTCTACAGAACTTGTTTTCAAAAAGCATCGGGTTTGTCAATATGTTCATTTGAATACTTCAAATGCTGATTTGTGTAGTTAGGACTAAGAAGAAGTTTTCTTCCGATGACTCTTTCATTAACACCATGTTGGTCCAAGTATCTGTTTACAGTTTAACAGTATGCCACAAATCCAGTGTCTGCCAGATCTTTCTGGAGGGATTGGGCTGTCAAACATGGATTTGACTTGCTTTTCTCACAATCCTATGAGCTGTTCTGTCCGATATTTTCTGTGTCTTGCAGATCTTGTTTTCACTTCCACTATTCCTGATGACTGGAATTTCTTTATTACATTTTGAGCAGACTATACAGGCATCTGAAAATGCTTTGCTATTTTATGGTAGCCTTTTCCTGCTTTTTGAGCATTAACTATTTTCAAAGGCAGTGTTTTAAACAACTGCTTAGATAAACCCATGGTGCTAATTGTTGGGGTAAAGTAAACTGAGTCTTGACATTTAAAACCTTTGAGACTGACATGGTCAGACTGACAGGGTCCTGGAGCCAAGTGGAGGAGTTTAAGTATCTCGGGGTCTTGTTCACGAGTCAGGGAAGGATGGAGCGGGAAAGGGAGTATGATGGGGAAAAAAATCCAACATTTTGTAACATATTATAAAACAGTCTCATCTATGATTTAATGCCTTGTAGAGACTTTTTCATCTTTTCCAGCTTATTTTTACACATTATTGCCAATTTTTAACTGGGGTGCCTAAACTTACACCCACTGTATTTGATTTGTCACTGCCACTAATATGATAATGTTTACATTACTTTAGTAAATCCAAACAAAATTTTCAGGTGTTTTCAGCCATGAAATCATACGACCTTGGCTGCTCCTTTGGGGGAGGAGCTGACCAGCAGTCGGTACTGTTGGATGCTGGCCTGGCCTTTGTTGATCAGAAAAGTGAGAAATCGAGAAAAGGTATGTTAACTTCAACTTAAAGTCACAAAAATGTCATTTTTACAAAAATAATATCCACTGTTCAATAATTATCACAACAATCAGTGGTTAACCAATAGTTATACTCAAGTTTTTTTGTTTTTCTTGTGAAATTGCTTAAGACCTTTGCTCCAGTATGTTTTCCACTCAAATATTATAAATTAATGTTGAATCATGTAGAGATATTGTTGGGTAATTATCTCCTCTATATTTTGATCATATTGTTTTTATCCAGCTAAATAGACAACATTAAGACAGAAACAGTTTTTTTAAACAAACACCCCCACCCAGTACAATACAATGTTTAAATAATTTACACTAGCAGTGGTTTCTTTATAGAAATTATTTCAGACAGAGTTTATACATTTCTCAACAGATTTTGAATGTAGTGCAAAATTGGAGCGAAAGCGTCGTTCTGTGGACTTTCAAAAGGAATTGAACACATTAGGTAAGTAAAATTTCTTGCATTTTAGTTGCAAGTAGAATGCATATTTTTTTAAGAGCTGTAAATGAAGTGTTCTTTTATTTTCTCTTTTTAGTTTCAAATTATACAAATTTAGAACTGCAGGAGTGTTGTTCTCAAGCCTTTTCTCCTATTCCTATGAGACGAACGTGTGATGAAAGGACATTACGTGTGAATTTGACAAAAAATGCAGAATGTGCAAAAGCCTTTTCTAAATGCTGCAAAGAAGCTGAGAAGCTCAGACGGAAAATTATGATTGAAGAAGGCCAGCCTGGATTCGGCAGGAGTAAGTTGTCGTTCTGATCACCAGTTTATAAAAGTTGCATTGTTTTGCACAATAATACAACCAACTTTCATCTTTTTTTTTAGCTGCATCTGTATCCGAAATTAAAGCGTTTTTCTTGGATTCTTCTGAACAGTACATCAGAAGAGTTTTTTCTCCAAGTTTTGAATTCACAGAGCTCAATGTAAATGGAAGACAAAGGTAACATTTGAACAGAGAGCATTTTGTTTTATGGCAAACTTTTAAGTTACACGCTGCTATTCAATGTGGGACTATGATTTATATATTTTTGTTTTGTTTGCCCCCATTTGATTTCCTGAGTTAAAATGAAGATATTAAACATATTCCCATTTCAACCAAAAAGATAAGCTGTATGTCTGTATTGTATACAGGGATTACATGCAGAAATCAGTCAAATTTGTTTTCATTCAAAACTTGTAGGCATCTGTTGATACTACCTGATTCTATCACTACATGGGAAATTCAACTTGCCACTTTATCTTCAGAAACTGGTCAGAACAGATGCATTCTTCCAAAATTTATCAGAGTTCTAATAAAAACGTAACAGTAATTTGTCTTTGTGTTACGTAGGTTTCTGCGTGGTGAAACCATTTGAAATGAAAGCATTTAAGGACACATTTGTGTCTCTGACGCTGCCTTACTCTGTGAAAAAATTTGAACAACTTGCTATTTCACCTGTAATTTACAACTATGGTGATGAAAAACTACAGGTAGGTATAACTATACAATCCAAACAAACTGTACATGTTTGCTATGAGCAAAAGATATGCATGAAATCAAAGTAGCTTTTTAATCTTTTTCACCCGAAACTGGGTATCTACAGTTAGCCGTCCATTTGGAGCAGGTTGAGGGTCTTTGTTCACCTGCTTCAGCGACTCCAAGCTCTTACATTCGAATAACCCTGGAGCCACACAGTTCTCAGCTGGTGTCTTTCTCTGTTATCCCACTGCAAGCGAAACAAATACCCATTCAAATACGTTTATTTGATATTGAGAATGACAGAGGAATAGATGCAGTGGAAAAAAAATTGAATGTACTGGTAAGTTTTATTAGTGTGATATAGTTAAAAGGTATTTTAAAAGTTTTTGAAAGGAACAAAAATTTTACGAAAAAATCTTGTGTTAATTTTACAGACAGAAGGAGTAGAAGAGAGAGTAGAAACAACCACACCAATTAATTTAGATGGTGAGCTTTCCAGTGATTGCTGTCTTTTTTACTTATTTCTTAGATGTTTTTTTTTTTTTGAGCGTGTCTTTCTCATGACAGGGAAGAGCATAAAGACTCTAACCCTAGATGGATCTTTACCAGACAACATAGTCCCAGAAACTGCTTCAAACATGTTTGTTTCTGTGGAAGGTTGGTTCTGCCAGACATGCATAAATGTCCTCGAGTAAAACAAATACAAATGACTTTTTATGCTTTCATCTACAGCAAACAAATTTGGCAATTCATATGCAAAAAACCTTCTTTCTCCTGAGAAAGTTTCCAAACTGATACGTTTGCCCGATGGATGTGTAGAGCAGACAATGAGAAACCTTGCACCAACAGCTATAGCGGTTCGTTACCTTGACTTGAGTGACCAGTGGTTTGATCTGCCTCCTGGTAAAAGAGAGAGTGCTCTTCAGTACCTGGCAAGTGGTAAGATCACACTAGGTCAATATTAACATGTTTGTTTTCAAAGTGTGCCTCAATATTCTTATTTCTATTGTCCCTTGAAATAGTTAAAAGTGGCTACGGGTCATGATTATAACAATAAAACCATTTTTAGGTTCTTTACATATTCACAGCAAAATAAAGGATTACTCTGTGGGGGCTTTCGCATCATGGGAGTCTGAAGCACCCAGTACTTGGTGAGCTGTTTGGTGGTTGTTTGGGTAAAAGAAATTATTCAACAAACTACTTTTCTTAATTTACAATAAATATTATCACAACCCTACTATTTCCATTGTTGTATATTTTCTAATGTTGATTTTTCTTTTCACCAGGCTTACTGCTCTTGTGCTTAAAATTCTGTCATTGGTAGAAGAGCGCAGAGCAGTTGGTTTTGGTGATCAAGACAGGCGTTTCAAATCTGCACCAACAGAACTTATTCAGCTTACAGCAAAGTACTTGCTTTCAAAACAAAATAGTGATGGGTCATTCCCTGACAGATATCCTGTTTTACACAATAGTGTCATGGTAAATTCTCAGTAAAAATTCATTTCAATGTACCGGTATTCTAAAAATATATTGAATTTTACAGCAAAACTAATAGTTGTTCATTGACTGTACCATCTTTGTTTTACATCACAGAATGACAAAGACCATACTGGTTCAATCACTGCTTTCATAACTCTAGCACTAAATAGATCCCTCCAATTTCTAACACCTGAGAACCAACCAACAGTGGTAAGTCGGCCCAAAAGATTACTCTTTAAAGTTTTTACATGTGGTTGTAGCATTAACATCTCAAAATGACTTTGAGTCTGGTTATGTACAACTTTTGTTAAGTTCTACATATCTTAACAAAAGCATAACATTACTTTTTAACACGTACTTTTCATTTTGTTTAGTTTTTCTTAAGAAACAAAAATAAAGTTTCATTTGTTGGCATCCTTCTGTCTCTAGAGACAATGGATTCTGTGCCTGGACACTTATCTACTTATGCAGTGTTGGCTGTGGCTAAATAGGCCAATATGGGAGCTGCAGCTCCTATCACACTTGCTACAACTATAATAGGTGGTATCAGTCATGGGAGGAGCAGTGGCAGACTGACTTTTTTGCCGTTTCTGGGTCTTTGTGGATTTGCGCTGGATCTCTCTGTTCTCCTCGACCTGCTTGAATCAAATTTTGACAGTTGCATGCCTCAGAGGTCACTGACTCAAGATCTGCTGTGTTGATGCTGCACGACTTCAGATCCCTCTTCCAGGCACCTTTTGTAGCTTTGCAGTGCAGGGCAGGTTGACAAAGCTGACAATTCTGACTTTTTGTACAATTTGTGTGATTTTCTTGCAGAAAGTATCCATATTAAATGCAATAACATACCTCAAGTCACACTTTGCAGAGTTTCAGCATCCTTATGCTGTAGCTACTGCAGCCTATTGTCTATCTGTTTGTCTGGAAGAAGACAGTTTATTTGTCTGGAAGAAACTTCAGTCAATGGCAAAAAAAGGCATGTCAAATTTGTTAATTAAATGACACAATGGGAGTGTTCACTTGTTTAAAATATTTAAAATGTTTTTGTTTTTTTTACATAAAATAGGTAAATATACTTGAAAACTGAGTTTATGATGTTTGTGCTATCCTGACCATAGCAATTGTAATTGTTCACGTAAAGTCATTAACTTTTTTTATTTTTTAATTAACACTAGAGAATGACTGCTACATGTGGACAAATAATCCCAATGATCATAAGGCAGCTATTACAGTAGAGACTACAGCATATGCCCTACTTACTGCAGTTGCACACGAAGATAGGCAGTGGGCTGATGAAATAGCCTGTTGGCTCACCAGTCAAGAAAATTATTATGGAGGATACAAATCATCACAGGTAATTACAATGCCACATCACAAACGGCCACAACCTTATTACATCCACTTAATTTAAAACAACTCAATACCTATTTAATTCTATGTTGAAAAATATATCCATGGCTATTATGTTCTTTGTATTTATTCATCAAATATTACCTTCTTCAGGACACCGTCATGGCGCTGGAAGCATTATCAGAGTATGAGCTAAAAAGGTACACCAGTCCTACTGAAAATATGATTGCAGAGTTCACAGTTGATGGGAAGTTGGACATAGTCAAGATTGAAGTAGATGAGACTGATCAAAAAGTGGAAACAGACCTGCAGGTACCACACAATATTATGAAAGTTGAGCAAATAAATCTCCTTTAGATACTTATTCTTTTTTTTAACATAGGAATTTGTTGGTCAAAATGTCCACGTAAGCATGACAGGAAAAGGAGAGTTCAAGTTAAAAGTAAGGTTGTTTATTTTTCTGACCTGTATTTTTGTGAAATCCTAAACTTTTGCTAACTATCCTTATCTTTATCAGACTATAAAGACTTACCATCTGCTGGACCTTAAGGATGACTGTGACAAACTCTCACTCAGGGTATCAGTAGATGGGGAGGTGAAGGAAACTGGTGAGTTCAAGCGGCAAAGAACAAATAACCAAAGATGAAAGCTAATTAGTTACAATCACCTCTCTCCTTTCAGCTACAGTGATTGACGATTTTAACTATTATGAAGACGATAACATTGAAGTTCCTGAAAGCAATCAAATCCCAGAAAACACCATTTCCTACAGTGTGTGTGTCAGGTTAGTAGAACAAGGTCCAGTTTGTACATTTCTTTAAATATGCAATCACAACTTCGAATAAAAAAAAATTGCTTTTACTGTTTTATAGTCTAGACTTTTTTGTCTGTTTCTTTTAAACCAGGCTCAGCCCAACCTACAATCTAACAGGGATGGCCATTGTTGACATCACTTTATTGAGTGGATTTAATGCTGTGGAGAAAGACCTGGAGATGGTAAGTCTCTTTGCTCTTTTTTAATCCTTATATTGTCCTTTTAACACAGAGCTGATTGTCACTTGTCACTCTGGACAGAAGCCATGTATCACGATAAAGAATAAGAAACACTTTGTTTCCACTCAGACTGATTATTCCAAGTTAATATTACCAAACTATGCAAGCGAAGTAGCTCTGCCAAAAAAGTTGTACAATTTTAGAGTTTTTACTATAATTAGTCTGTACCTTAGTAGTCATACATCTTGTATTGATAGTACTCAAGAGTGACTAATGAAACTTGAAGAAAATAACTTAATTAAGCTTTAAAACAAATTGTTTTAATTTCCCTTCTCAGCTACGGAAGAAGCCTGAACAGTACATTACCCATTTTGAGCGTTCCCATGGAAGAGTCCTCATATATATAGATAAGGTAAAGTTGAATTACACAAATAAAACAAATGATAAAGAGTCACATTAAATCTTTCCCCCCTTTTCTCGCAAGCTGTTTGAGAAAGAAGAATGTTTTAGTTTTAAGGCCATACAGGATGTTAAAGTGAGTCTTCTCCAGCCTGCTCCGGCTGTGTTCTACGATTATTACGAACCAAGTGAGCTATATTTTTTTTTAGAGACTTCATTGTTATCTCTTTGAGCCTCATTGTTCATTTTAACAGAAATTTATGCTACTTTGTGTTTTTCTTTTAGAGAGGAAGTGTTCGGTCTTTTATGCTGCACCCAAAAAAAGCAGGATGATCTCCGTATTGAGTTCAGGAGATGTGCATCAGTGTGCAGAAAGTAGGAATCACACAATAACTTCATACATTAGAACATAATTGAACCTTAAAATAGGTTGGAGATATTTGCTCAACGTCTGCACAGCATCGTTGTAATTTAATTACTTTTAAACTGAACAAGCTTCACATTAAGAAGGTCGGGGATTCAAGTCTCGATGGGGACGAGGCTTGAAACACTGGCCTTTCTGTGTGGAGTTTGCATGTTCTCCCCGTGTATAAGTGGGTTTTCCCCGGGTACTCCAATTTCCTCCCACCCTCCAAAAACATGCATATTGAGTTGATTGGCCGGTACCAAAATGCCCCTAGGAATGAGTGTGTGTGGATGGTTGTGTGTGTGTGTTGCCCCGTGACAGACTGGCAACCTGTATGGGGTGTACCCTGCCTCTCACCTTGAATCAGCCGGGATAGGCTCCAGCAGCCCCACAACTCTGTTATGGATGGATGGTTCAGAACATGAATGAATGAATAAACTGAACAAAGTGAAAACAGAATAAAACAGAATACAACATAATTGTTGTGACGTAAAGTTTTTTAGAATTTAATCAATTGGATAGGTATGTTTTTTTTGGCCAACAACTGCAATGGGGTAGACTGTGCTCCTTTCTTTTTCTTTTTTTTTTAGCAAAATATGTTTTTCTTACACATAAAAACTTGTAGCTTTTATTACTGAAGTACAATTGAAGTTGGTATCAATTACTTAATTTGTATTTCTGCATATCTCCAGGACCCTGTCATAACTTACGGGAAACTTTCAAACCCCGCAATGGAAAAAAAATAGACAAGGATAAACGTCTGCAATATGCTTGCTTCTCCCCTATGGTGGATTATGGTTTGTAACAATGATATTTTGGTTCCATGTAAATTTTAAATAACTATCTACGTGTTTTTACAATTTATATATGTTGTATCACAGCATACATCATCACCGTTAACAATGTAACAGTGAAGAGCAATTTTGAGTTGTACGACACCACTGTTAATGATGTCATCAGATCAAGTATGTACACTGAGCACAAGAATAATTGCTGATGATTGCATTATGACATTTCACAAAGATTTTTATCCCATGTCTTTCAGAGGAGGACAAAAGTGTGAAGGTGAATTCTATCAGAGTATTTGTGAAGAGACTTCACTGCAAAGTGAAATTAGATTTGGGAGAGCAATATCTCATTATGGGCAAAGATGGCTCCACCACCGACCTGAATGGAGCGTAAGTTCAGAATAAACACATTAAGAAATAAAAAGTACAGACACTAATGCACATTTTGCTCTGAACTTCTCTTCATAGGATGCGGTTTCTTTTGGAATCAAACACATGGGTGGAAAGAAAGCCTTGGGACCAGGAGTGCAAAAAATCTGAAAACCAAGCTCCATGCAATGGGTTTATTAAATTTGTGGATGAGTATAAGATAAATGGATGCACTCAGTAAAAAACACATGCTGATCTACAAAATATGATAGCAAAGTATGGCGAGGTTAGCAGCATACATGTTTATGAATGTGGAGAACGTCTATTAAATTGATGATAATTTTTTTTAACTCTTTATACAGTACTATGAAGTCAGAAGAACACTATCTTCTTAACTTTCAAAAGCATTTTGTTCATTGATGTTATAGTCAAATATGTCTAGGTTAATCTAAGATGGTTTTTGGGGTTGTATTATGAAGGTCTGTGCTGATTGTCAAAATGAAAGTACCACTCAAAACTCAACATCAAAATGGGTCTTTTAAAAAAAATAGACCCATGTATGCATAAACATCTGTTCGTCATTGTTTGAGGTATATATTTCAGCAGTGTAATTCAGTTTGATAATCTTTAAGTGTTTTTTTTCCCTTTTATTGTCTTCTTCTTCTTCTTCCAGCATTTCCCTTCAGGGATCGCCACAGCAAGCCAGTTTCTTCCATCTAATCCTATCTCCTGCATCCTCTTTGGTCACACCAACTATCTTCATGTCTTCTTTCACTGTATCCATGAACCTGCTCTTTGATCTTCCTCTAATCCTCTTTCCTGGTGGTTCCAAACCCAGCATCCTTCTTCCAATGCACTCTCTCTCTGTCTCCTTTGCACATGTCCAAACCATCTCAGTCTGGCCTCTCGGACTTTCCCCTTTTATTTTATGAGCAAAAAATCTCAGAGGGGTCTCTATGCTCAACCATAGTCATTTTGTTCCCTCCCCTTTTTTAACTGACATATGCAAGTTGAGGCAGAAATGACTGATTTTGGCCACATGTAAGTAATTCACTTGTTCTTATTAGAGTGCACGCTTTAAACCAATCATCCTCTCATAACAATTAAAGTTTCCAATCATAGAGGGCTAAAATGTCTCCTTTCGAATGCGGTCAAACAGGAGACATGATGCAGAAGGTATATTGAGTATAATTACATAATTTAGAGTGAGGGATGGTGATGGGGGTGGGGTTTGCACAGGAGTCAGACATGAACAAGCAGAGGCTTATGTGCTTATATTATTCTAATCTCTGGGGCCAGATCCAATGTAAGCAACACAGGAGACTGGCCATCACTTCAATCAGAGCAAGCTCAAAGCTCTCCCTGTTCTAGCCTCACCATTAGAGATTTCATTCATTTTAGATTTAAATAAACAGTTTATAAATTTGTGAATCTCAAGATTATTTTAGTATACTGTTAGAAACCAAATGTATATTAGAAAAAAATAATAATGTCCCCCTCAAAGTTTATAATTGCTTTTGATGTGTATAAAATACTTCTCCTGATGTGAGTTTAATAATAATTTTAAAAATAACATTTACAGAAAGATGTTCATTAGATGGAGTAAACTGATTTGTGGCTGAAGGGGAGAAAATAAAAATCTTGATGATTTAGAAAAAAAAATTGTGCAAAGGAATGTTAAACCAGTAATTAATGAATCATAGTTAGACAGAACTACAAATTTGATGTAAAATAGCTTCTTTCAACTGTGACAATGTGCAGTGAATAAAGTTTGAATATGACCAACATGACCTGACTGCAGATGCCTTCTGAAGCAATGCAACAGTTTGATCAGGTGTATTTTCTCAGGTGTGTCTAAACCATAGCTGCTGAAATTATGCTTCTAGCCATTTTCCCCCCAGAGGCCGGCACAGGGTCAGCAGTGGGAAGGAAGTCTACGTGTAGAAATGAGTGCACTGAAAGTGGAGTTTTACAGGAAGACAAATTTGTCTTCTAAGGAATCTAATAGATTTTTTTCTTTCTCTTAAATTAAAACAACTATCAAGACAACTGTCAATTTAACAAAAATAGGATAAACAATTCCCTCTCATTAGTCTAAGAGGTATATGAACATTTTTACTTATTCAGAAAGTGAGAAAACTGGCTTCACAATAAAATGCTTCACAGCTTCATTATTTTTTTAAGTTACAGTATGTCTCCAATTCAATTGATACCATAGAGTTTAAGCATAATGAAGCTACTTAAAAGGCTTTTATAGTTTGAAAACTTGATGAGTCATTTAGCAAGGGAAATACAAATTTAAAAGATTAAAAACTGAAATGTTACAATGGGCCAGTCACAGTCCAAATTCGAGTTCACTGCTGTGATAAGACCTAAATAACAAATGTACTTTGTTAAAGACAGATTGCTCCACAGAGATGTGACATGCTGAACATTTCACACTGAAAATATTTGCTTCAAGCTATTTCTGCAAATAATTTCATTGCCTGTTATACTGTGATTGTTGACTGGAATGCCAGTTAAAAACAGTAAATCAATTGTTCAATGAATGTTAATTATTTTTGGTACTTTAATCTGCATTGATTGAGTTTTATCTTTTATTTTCTTTTTGTAATAATCCACTTTGTGAACCCTAAATGCAAATAAAACTTTCTAACCAGTGTCTGGAAGATTACATGGAAGTTTTAACATGTTCATTGAATTTGATTGGTGGGTTTAAATTGCTCGTATATAAGTATTTTGATAGACTACTTACCTGTGCATCCCGTTGAGAACTTTGACAGTCTGTCAAAGACAAATGTGTCAAGCAGATCGAGGAATAAAATGAAATTTGAACTAGTTTGAAGTTCTCCAATGACGGTAAATAAACTCATGCAACTTTTTCATATTGAAAACAAATTTAAATGCGAAAACTTGCTGATAAATTATTTTTGATGAGGGGTTTTCACTTTATAATATTTTTTTAAGTCTTCTGTTTATAATGCAGCTTTGCTGATTCTTTTTTCCAAACCAAAGAATCTTCTTACTTCCAGTGTTAAACATATAACAATCTCAGGAATCTGCATTATCTAGCAGTCCATTTTAGTATTTATTTAGCCTGTCAACAAAACTATAGCCATTTCAGAGGGTCACACCTTAAAAAGTAAAGTGGTACTTTACACCACATACTGAACAATGCACCATGTTTTAACATGAATGTTTAACATCAGTATGTCAAAGGTAAAGTGTGACTTTAGATTTCTTATTACTGTTTCAGAATATCATTAAGTGTGCGTGTGTGTGACTAATTAAGAAAACATTAATGATTTCAACTTTTTTGTTCTTCTCTTAAAAATACCTTATACCTATAAGTGTTTTTTGCTCATGGCCCTTTATATACCTCTCTTCATGTGGTTCACAAAAGGTGGGATGGTGGGTGGCCATTTGGTCAGGATGGAGTGACTGCACAGAGCATTCCTTAAATCTGGTAGATATTTGGTTACTTACATAACTCCCACGTAGTTACATCTCATTACTGCCAACAAACAGCTGATTCATATAGCGAGAGGGTCCTGTTCCCCAAGAGTCAGCACTGAATACAAACAGTGTTAAGCTACATATTACAGCTGAATCATGATTCTCAAACCTGGACTGTATGCAGTCAAACTGTGTTGATATGAGCTGTCCATGGGACAGGTCAGGGTGTCAATGGTATAGAGAATAAGACTGAAAGAAACCTTGCGAAGCAACTGATGGTTCTGTCGTATTAAAAGCAGTAGAATTTTTACGGGATTTTTGAAGCAAGGTTGTCCTGCTTTTTTAACAGGAAAACTGACTATGCATGTTTCAATTGGGTGTTTTAAAAATCCTGCTACGTTTAATTATGTGCACAAATTTATGTTTTTCGTACATGGAATTTAAGAAAGAACAACACCACAGATGATGCACAAATCAGTATGAAAAATGCAAGGCTTACTTACTCAAAGTCCAAAATAAATATTTTCCATGGCGGTTTAAAGTGTGGGACCACTGGGTGTGGTGTAAAAGTGTGGGTTACGAAGGGGCTGGAGTAGGGGTGAAAGGTAGGGTCCTTAAGTAGAAGCAGAATCTATCACTCTCCTCTTTTTTAGAGGTGCTTGTTTCTCATACCTCAGGCCAACTAGCCAACAATAATCAATTCCAACAAATCAGTGTGATCTTCTGTTTCAGATGGAGGGAGAAACATAAAAACAGGTAAAACATAATTTTTTTATTTGAAAATGTTTCCTCGTTTGTCTAATTTTGAGTGACAGCTGTAGATATTTGGAAAAAAAATAATTAAAAATTGAGTATGTAGTCGACATTTACATTTCTTTTAAAAAAAAAAACATTACTAGTTTTGAAAAGCGGAAGACATCATTCAGAGATGAGTGTCGTTCTTAGTGTAAAATGCTGCTATAATTTTCTTTTGTTGGCACAAGTTTCATCTTGTTTTACTCTAATATCAGCTGATTATTGATTGGACCGGCCATCTCCATTTAGAAAATAAAGTCTGCAATGTTTCACAATTTATTTGCCTGAATTTAAATCCATTTTACAAACTGCTTCTCCCAAAGGAGCTTTAAAGGGTTACTGTCGCCCATTCTAACTTAGTAAGCAGGTGTGAGGCGGTTGCCCTGAAATACTAGTTTATCGTCTTCCTCTGTCAAGTTAATAGTGCTCGGGATAGGCTCTGGCACCCCAGATTAAGCAGTTTTGAAAATTAATGCATCAATGCTAATTTGAGCATGAATGTAACTCTTTTTAAATTTATTCATCTCAAATTTTGTTGCTGAGTATAATACAGCTCCATTCAGATCTTCGTCTGAGATTCTCACATTTTTCTTCCTCTCTGCAAATTTAGGTTTTGTTGGTTTTGGCATAACAGTTGATTTCAAACATGAGTGGTTCTTTTGTTGTTGAGTTTTACTCAAGCAGCTTTGTCTGGAAAACTCCAAACTCATGCAATTAAATGACAAATAAAATTTGGCAACTTATGGACACAAATATTTCAAAAGATTGATTTAATATAGGGTTAAAGGAAAACTATATACATAGACATTGCACTTAACTGAAATTCTCATTCTCAGGATTAATTTTACTAAGTAGATGCCACGTTCTTATGCATAATTTCAGAAAATGTCATTTGCAACGCTAGTATTCACAATTCCAGGTTATTAAATCATGTATCATTGACAGTTTAAAAAAACTGTATAGCTCTTTGCTTTAGATGGTGTGAAAGTAGCCTTTGAGTAGCCACTTTATCTGAGCAGTGTGAATGGGGGCTCTGTGAATGTTGTCTGGTTGATGCTGAAAGTAGGAATGCATGGTATGCAAGTTCTTGTCAGCACTGAAATGGACAAAAATGTTTAAAATAAGATTTACTGAAACAAAATTTAGTTCTATTTTTTTTCCCCCTCAGGAGCGAACTGGCAAAGTCCCACTTTATAAATTCTCCCATTCAAAGAAAAGAAGCTCATTGTCTGTTTTAGTTACTTCTACACACACATTTAAAACCCAGCACCATCTTTAGCCACAACTTTTGGCTCAAAATGTTGTTTACTTTAGGACTTCTCCTCCTTCTCACCCCATTTCCCTCGTTTCAAACAACAATTTATGAGAAGAGAGTTGCCAGAGGAAGCAATGTAACTAAAAATCATACAGTTTTCATTCATTCAAGACCAAAAACCACTGCTGATCCAACCAAACAAGTCATTCATCCCACCCTAAAACCAAACATGGTCAATGTGACAGTTTTATCCACTACAGCCGCTAACCAGAAACAGTCAACTGCAAATGCAACAGCAGCCACCAAAACCAAGCCCGGCTCTGTTATAATTCAAACCACTCCATCAACTCCACTAAAAGTGACCACAGCCAGCAGCTCCATCCTAAAAAAAGACAAGCAAGTCTCAGGCGACCATTCATTTCAGGTTAAGTCGGTCTCAAATCGCAAAATTAAAGCTAATAAAGATAGACCTGCACCCACTGCAGCTCCAAATGTTCAATCCACAAAGCTTCCTTTGGTCAGCAGGGCTAAAACCCCCAAAGACAAACCCCAACAGTCTGCCAATCACACTGCCTCAGTGAAATCTCTAGCAACCAATGATGGGAAGTTTGCCAAAGACAAGCCTGCCTCCACCAAAGGTCAAAATGTTCAGTCAACATCCATTAGCTCTACTCCTGCCAGTGGCACTAAAACCACCAAAAACAAGCATGCAAGTTCTGTCAATCAGACTGTTGTTCAGAATACTCCTCCCACCAATGACGTGGAGTCTAAAGATGAACCCACCTCCACAAAAGTTCAAACTGTTACGTCAACACCAGAAAAGAGTATTTCTGTTGTTTCCGCTTCTGTAAATGCCTCCGTAATAAAGGCTCCCAACAACACAGACAGGGAAAGGCCTCCACCTTCACAACCAATTAAAGTGGTCATAACTGATGGCTGTGAACTGAACAATGCTAAGGAGCAGGAGATTAAACTGAAGCCAGGGGCTCCTCTAGTGATGACTCATAAAATAAGCCTGCAACCCGGAGTTTGCACTGGTGGATGTGAAGCTGAGATGGCAGCTCTCAAAGGACGAGTCGCTCGATTGGAGAAAGAGATGTCTTCACTGAAAGAAAAATGTATGTTCAGTTTGCAATTGTTTTTTTTATCAATACAAACAGCTTTCAAGTTCATTTGATACATAATGGGTATTTTGTTGCCTTCCAGGTCCATGTTCAGAAAATTGTCCATTTAATTGTGGCGGCAATGGTGAATGTGACAGGGGGAAGTGCATCTGCCAACAAGGATTCACTGGCCCAGACTGCAGTAAGTATAACCAAGATGTACATAAAAATGTTGAAAAAGATTTCTGAATTAAACTTTAACATATTTTTTTTTTTTACAACTTTAGGAACTGAGAAAGAGAGAACAAAGATAACAGTGGAGACAACAATGCATCAAATACACCCACAGAAGGAAAACATACCGGAGATAGTTACCAAAGTTCAGCACACAACCATCCAAAATAAAGAACAAAAAATAATGCCTGAAACCAAAAACACTTCTGAAAAGGAAGTCCGCAAAGGCAAGACTGCCATTCTAGTGACCAAAAATGGCAACCAAAAAACTGTACAGCTTAAAGATGAGCCTCGATCTAATGTGACACAACGTTATGTGAAGAAACTAAATGGCACAGCCAAAGTAGTCACAATACCCCCCAAGGTTACCCGAATAAATTCAACAAGAACAGGAAAGGAATCACTGGAGCAGTCCACACTCTCTGGACCCAAGAAAACAAAGACAGTTAAGTCAGACAGTGAGAGGGGAAAAGTGCCACTGAAGACTAAAGATGTTGTAAATGCCACAACCTCAATATCGACAGGTGACTCCAAAGTTAAGAACAAAACTACTCTTCAGGATAACAAGATACAAACTAAAAGAAGTGGAGGTTTAGGTTCTGTGAGGGCTGTGAACATCACCTCGAACAGCTTTACTGTGATGTGGTTAGCACCACAAGGGATGTTCAAGAACTTTACTGTGATCAGAAAAGAACCGCAAACTGGAGCTGACAAGAATGAAATTGAAGGGTTTGCGGAGGAAACTAGTGTCAACAACGAGATGCCTACAGTTAAGAATATCACAAAGGTACAAAAAGGAACAACACGGACAACTGTATCAACTACAAAGGCTCCTGCATCAAGTAAAACTGAAACAAAGAGAATTTCTGTGGTGGTTCCTGGCAATGTATATTCTATGGAGTTCAGTAATCTCCCGGCAAATACACGCTACGTCTTGCATGTATATGGTACTACAGCAAACAGAAGATCAAAGATTCACAGAATATCAGCAACAACAGGTTAGTAGAGTGATAACTCAATTACAGTATACATGATTACTTATAATAACGTGTCATTACATTTAACTTTTTGTTTGTCCATGTAGGCCCTGAGCCACCCTCCGAGATGGTTTTTAGCAATGTAACAGAATCTTCTCTCACTGTTTCCTGGACCAAACCAAAGACCTCATTTACAGGCTTCAGAGTCACCTACATGAACATTGTCACAGGTCTGTTATAAGCCATCAAAATACAACAGATTTTACAGGAAATGTTATCAGTTCAAAACTCTCAATGAATTCCATGAATCACTAATGAACAGAAAAAAATTACATTGTCTTTTAACACAACCTTTTGCTTGTTTGATCACACTGAATATTGCAAACTACAAGTAAGTTTGTCCTGGATTTATTAAAATGATCAGTGAGCCAGTACATTCCTAATTACAAATATTACAATTACTCTAAACAAAATCTTTGTAAAAACAAAGAATTATTAATTGTTATTATTTATGATAATTTATCTACAGTATTCTCAAATATTCCACTAAACATTTCAAAGAAGTGCTCCCTATAAAATTATCCTCCACCAACAACTAAATTAAACACCAGTCACAAATATCATTATATTGTCATCCTGATTTGAATTTGGCCATCTACACACAGATCTGTGCACATTCCTAATCAGATCACCAGACTTTATGGTCTTTTGTGTACGGCCAAGACAAATTTACAGTAAATAAATTGTAGAATGCTAAAGTGGTTCACCTATTTTCTACAGTATGTATTTTACTTTTCTGCTTTTTTTGCTCTTACATATGTTTGTGTGCTGTCCATGTTTTTTCTAAAATGATGTTTCTGATTTCATCAGGAGAGAGCCACTCTGTAAATGTGAAATCTCAGCAATCCCATGTTGTTTTGTCTGAGCTGTCTGCTGGTTCCTCCTACATCATCACCGTTGCTTCAACTCAAGGAAGAAGCCAGAGTAATGAGCTCACATCCGTAATCACAACAGGTATATAGTGGAACAACTTCATCCTGCTATAAAATTGCTTTTTAAAGACCTGGTATGTGAATGATAAAGTTTTTATTTTCTGTAGTGCCCGCCCCTCCAATACATCTTCAAGTTGTCAATGTAACTGACACCAAAGCTGTTATTCAATGGACACCCAGTCCAGGGAAAGTCGACCGCTTCATCGTCAGTTATGAGTCTTCCAAAAGTAAGTATATACAGCTGCATGAGAAAAGTTAAATGATAGAGTTCTCATGACTGAGTAAAACGGTTGTGCATTTTGTACTTTAGCTCCCAATGTGACAGTAACAGTCATGCTGTCAGGAAACTCAGTAGAGCACCAACTGAGAGGTCTGCAGAGAGGCACCCTGTACTCAGTCAAAGTATTCAGCCAAAAGGACAGTCTTCAGAGCATTTCCATCTTAACCATGTTTACTACAGCAAATGGTCAGTAAAAGTAGAATTTATTAAGTAAATTAGTTCTGTTCCTTGTATTTACTGATAAACTAAACAACATGTGCATATCTATGAATGGATATTTAGGTATATCACATGTTATATATTTGTAGTTATGAGTGTATGTTCCTGTGTGTCTGCTTATTGTAAATGTTGTGTCTCAGTGGTTAGAGCGAGTGAAGTTGGACCTCGCACTGCCGTGATTGCCTGGAAAAGTCCCATTGTGTATCAAAGCTACAAAGTGATCTATCAGATGACAGGAGATGAGGCTAAAGTAAGTCTTACTTAGTCTCGGCATATTATACAAAACATAATAACAGGATCCTAACACTCTATTTTCTGTTATGTAATGTTAGGAGATGGTCATGGAGCCTACAGCCACAGAGTGTAAACTAATTGGGTTGTTGCCAATGTCACGTTACACTGTTGTAGTGCAAGGCGAGAAAAATGGACAGTACACATCAATTGTTACCTCGGAATTCATTACAGGTATTGCATTTTAATGATTTTCTTTCTACCAATAAGAAAACACCAATTAAGTCTTTTTTTAAAAATGCATTTTTTCTTCAGGAAAACTGCGTTTTCCATTCCCTACCGAGTGCTCACAGGAGCTTCTGAATGGAGCTCTGCATTCTGGTGAAGTGGACATTTATCCCGAAGGAAAAGAAGGACAAGCAGTGAGAGTGTACTGTGACATGGAGACTGATGGAGGAGGCTGGACGGTAGAAAATCTACTAATCTTTGCAACAAAATGCCTCCATATTCACTGGTTTTAGGAATGAACTTTTTTGTGATCCAGGTATTCCAGAGAAGGATGAATGGTAAAACAGATTTTCACCGAACGTGGAATGAATACAAAGCCGGCTTTGGAAACTTGAGTGAGGAGTTCTGGCTTGGTAAGACTTTAGGAAGTTCTTGCTTTCTCAAATCTTTTACAAAAGTATTTTTCGCTAATGTACTTATTTTTCTATTTTATCATGCTATTTATCAAGGTAATGAGCTTCTGTACAATCTGACCAGTGTTGGACCTGTGAGCTTGAGGGTGGATATGCAGACTGGAGATGACGCAGCGTATGCTCAGTATGCCAACTTCTCCATTTCTTCAGAGGAGAAGAACTATGCTCTCTCAGTGTCGGGCTACACAGGAACAGCAGGTGCGCATTTAACCAGATTCAAGTGTCATATTTTGCCCAAAATGGTAAAAAAAGAAAAGATTCTGCAAATGTTTCTGTACCTAAAGAAACCCACAATTTCTATCTCACAATAACTGATCATGACGTGTTCAATCTCTGGAATTTTGCATGATTTGTCGTGAACCTCAAACAGTTGATTTTACTTACAGAAGGTCATCCTGCAGGACAGTCAAAAGCAGTCATAAAATAATAGTGAGATGAAATAAAAACAGCCTTGGTGGAAAAGGATCATTAGAAGTTTCTTTTTTCAAAAATAAAAACAAAGAGTTACATTCTACCTGTTAACAATTAAGTGTTTTAATTCAATTCATTCTGTCAATTTACATGATTGGATTTAATAATAGACAGCGTGATCACATTAAAACCTACATGTGAAATCTCATGAGATGATACATTTTCATCGTCAGGTGACTCAATGAGGTATCATAATGGGCGTCCATTCTCAGCCCGAGACAAGGACCCTGCTCCATTGGGTATTCACTGTGCCAAAGCATACATGGGGGGCTGGTGGTACAAGAACTGCTACAAGGCCAATTTCAATGGCCTTTATGGCATCAACAGTAATAACCAGGTGAGATTATAAAACTTCTATCTTGACTTCTCTGAACTCTTTATACGCATTTCTGACCACATGCCATTGTTTTATCAGGGAGTAGTGTGGATCGACTGGAAAGGCAAAGACTTTTCCATTCCCTTCACTGAGATGAAGTTCAGACCCTCCAGATTCTCTCCCACAACCTTTGGCTAAAAATTCTTCCTTCTCCATGAGATGAACCAGAAAATCTCACATTTAATAGAGTGGAAGTTCTGGAAATCAAAATCAGTGGATCTCACAGTTGATGCATGTTTCTTTTCTGCTGAAGTTCCTTTTGAGCAATTTTGATAGCCTTTACTGTCGATATATTTGATTCACTGTACAGTCTTTTTTAATCTGGGCAGGTATTGTTGGAAATGATAAACAATGTTTCATTGTAATTTGTGTTTGCTGTTCTGCTGTTTGGCTTGATTCATTCAGTTCAACATTTGTTTTTTACTTTACTTTGTGCATCACCATTATTGATAAGGCAGCCCACAACTACTGTACTTAAACATGCACTGTCTTACTTCATTGAAATAAAAGCGGTCAAAATGGTACAGAAGTATTTGTTTTATTTCATATGAATTTCAGAAAGAGAAAAAAAAAACTATCCTGAGTATAAAAATAAACTGTGTCAGAGTTGATTGTCCCATCAGCTGAGATACATTATCATGCCCTTCAGTCCACCATTATTTATATTTTTATTCATCCCATCATCAGATATGGTGACCTACTTATATTTAGAAGCCCTTGATTTCAGGGTGAAACACCAGCATCCTATCGAATGTATGATAAGATGTGTGACCTTGATGAGATTCTATAAAGCAAAAGGACAGTCTGCTGAACTGTTATCCAAAGTAGAACATAGGCAGCAGTCAAATGGCTGTAGAAATATCTGTGATCAGTGTTGGAGCTCTTTGTTTGCTTTTATTTCTTTTGGTAGTGCTGATTTTAGATCGGAAAAACAGAAGTGATTATGGAAATAGGCACATAAGTAAGTTAAAGTCTTTATTTTTCTAATATGTCTCTTTAAAAAATAATTTGCATATGTTTTGTCCTTACATGTGGATTTTTTTTCTGACTTCCTGTAGAAACTGAATCCAGACTTCAAGATTATTTCTTCCAGTTTCTTTTTCGATCTCCTACATCATCCCTCCCAGGCCCACGCAGTCATTTCATTATTGGTAATATGGTTGAGCTGACATATGATCATTTACCAATTCACTTGACTAATCTGGCCCAGCGTTATGGAGACATTTATCAACTCAAATGTGGAAACACAAGTAAGTATTGCTTCATAAATTCAATGCATCTTGTGTACATGATTTGAACACAAGAAAACTAAAACTGTTTCTGAACTTGTTTTTTACATAAATAGACTAACATGTTCACTGTGCTTTCAAGCCATGGTAGTACTTAATAGTGGGGAAGTCATAAGAGAAGCTTTGGTGAAGAAATGGTCAGACTTTGCTGGAAGACCAATCTCATACACGGGTAAAAAATTGCTTATTTTGCTAATTTTAGATGTATGTTTAATTATCACCTATTGTAACTTCTATAAGGTAATATTGTATCTGGGGGAGGATGTAACATCTCTCTTGGGGACTATACCGAGGAGTGGAAAGAACTTCGGCGATTGGTCCACAGCGCCTTCCAACAATCCTGCAGGCAATCTTTAAACAGTGTGATAGAGAAACAAGCTTTACATCTGAGAAAGGTCAATAAAAAAAAACAGAGAGCTGACTTGACTGTTGGAGAGTATTTTCAAATAAAAACTTGATAACGTTCTTGTGCTTTTACTACTAAGGTTTTGATGGCCTATCAGGGCAAGCCTGTTGATCTCTCAGAAGATTTCACAGTGGCAGCCAGTAACGTTATTACCACATTAGCGTTTGGAATAGAAGTGAGTATCTTTTTTTATCCCATGGGTCACAGTGTACGAACATCACTGTAAAATATAACTCAATAAACAGTTGTGGTTTGGTCAGAGTCGTACCTGGTGGCTTGCTTATTTTGGGAAAAATAAACCGTCTGTATTGGCATTTCTAGAAGCTTGTTTTACATAAGTGTGGTGAAAATGTGCTATTTTTTTTATCACTAGACATTGTGCTATCTTTGGTTGGTTTTCTAGTATGATAAGAACTCACCAAAATTGCAGCAGCTCCACAAATGTCTAAACGAGATTGTTGGGCTGTGGGGTTCTTCCTGGATATCTGCATTGGACTCCTTCCCATTGCTCAGAGTCAGTACTCTTTTCCAATCATTGCTGTCAATGACAAAAGAAAACATAAACTGTGGAAAACCATTTGAAGTATTACATTATCTTTTCTCTCAAAGCATTTACCCAATCCAGTGTTTGCCTGTCTTCTAAAAGAAGTGGCCAAGAGGGATGAAATCATTACACAACACATCAGTGACTATAAGGTTTGTAATGACTTAATACCAGTAAAACTTAATACCATCTCAATTACACTTGTTCAGTCTTGATTTTCGTGCAGGTACAAGACAAGAAAAACAAGTTTGCAATAACAGAATTCATCCTTCAAGGAATTCAGAGACATAACAAAAAAGAACAAAGACATGTGAATTAAAACCTTTAAATTTGAGAGAGTTGACTAATCCAAAGGTAAGCTGATCAAAAACTAGAACCTGAATCACATGTCTTTTTTTTCTTCAGTCTTTAACAGATGTTCACATTCACATGGCAACTGTGGACCTTCTTATTGGGGGAACAGAGACTACGGCTGCCTGGCTGAACTGGACAGTGGCTTTCCTGTTGCACAGACCAGAGGCAGGAACAGTTTTTGTACAAGTTACAAATAATGACCTTTTCTTAACTTTTTTTTTTTATATATAACTTAGGTTCAAACTAAAGTCTATGAGGAGCTGTGCACCACATTAGAGGAACGTTACCCCAAGTACAGTGACAGACACAGACTTCCTGTGCTGTGTGCTCTGATTAGTGAGATGCTCAGACTAAGACCAGTAGCTCCTTTGGCGGTGCCACACAGAGCCATCAGAGACAGCAGGTCAGCCAAAAAAGAGACTAAGGTTTAAACTCTAGTCTATAGATTAATATTCATTTGAAAAGTTGTATCTTGGTCCTGCTGACTCTAGCAAAAGATGAACAACATGGTGACCAATTACTTAACAAACAAATCTCACGTTCTGCTTTGTGGCTACAATGTATATTTGTTAATAGTTTTTTTTCAATTCCCTCTTTCGTACAGTATTGCTGGCTTTTTCATCCCTAAGAATACAGTCATCCTTCCTAACCTTTTTGCCGCACACCACAACCCGGCGGTTTGGTCAGAGCCAAACAGCTTCAAGCCAGGTAATGCTCTAGTTGTTTTCTGAAGGGTATTACATTAATTGAATTCAGCAGCTTTAAAATGAAGCCATCACTCTTTCCATTAGAGCGCTTTCTGGAAGAAGGAGGTGCCTCCACTCATGCCTTGATGCCATTTGGAGTTGGGGCTCGGCTCTGCTTGGGGGAGTCCATTGCCAGAAGGGAGCTCTTCCTGTTCACTGCATACCTACTGAGAGATTTTCTGTTTGTTCTTCCTGAAAATGAAATCTTCCCACCCGACCTGAGAGGGATAGCCAGTGTTGTGCTTAAGATCAAGTCCTACAAAGTCATAGCCCTTCCAAGACCCATGAAGGACTAGTAAATTGGGGAGAGGTCTGACTTTTTTTCTAGTAAAATATACAAAAGTGTACTTAATTGTTTAGCAACTGTAAATTTTCAAAATCACCTTTTTCCCTTTGCTTACTTCTTTTTTTCTTCATTAGTAATGTGGCTCTTCACTGAAAGGTGATGAGAAGGATTTTGTTGTGTGTGAAACAGCCAAAGTTCGTGGAATTGAGTCTCAGGTGGGGCGAAGTTTAAATACCTGGCATTTATTTGTCGAGTTTGCATGTTCTCAGTGTGCACCCATAGGTTTTCTTCAGGTACTTTGGTTTCCTCCTGTCCTCCAAAAATAAGCATGTTAGGTTAATTGGCCGCTGAGAAATTGCCCAAGGAATGTGTGTGTGCGTGTTCAGAAGATGATTGAAATACTGATGAATTTGTTGAATGTTTTATTACTTTGTCGTTTCTGTTATAAATGTGAGTTCAAATTTAGAATAAGACTGATAATACTTTTTATATGACATTAATATTTTCTTTCATCATTATTCCTCGATTTAATCATATTTCTCAACCTAGGGAAATAGTTTCTAAAGACACAATAGCTTTTTTGGTTCAGAAGGCAAGAGATAGAACGATGACCACAGATGAGAAAGAAACAACATTCGAAAAAGTTTTTTAGAATAACAAAATATTAATATTTCAGACTGGCACATGGTATTTTTTCCAAATCACTGATGTACAACAACTTTTACTGTACAATCAATTTTTTTTTTTTTTTTAATTAAAAAATAACTTTTCTTTACGGTGGCACAGTGGATAGCACAGTGGCCTCACAGCAAGAAGGTCGCGAGTTCGAGTCCCAGGTGGGGACGAGGCTTGGAACACTGTCCTTTCTGTTTGGAGTTTGCATTTTCTCCCTGTGTTTTTTGTGGGTTTCCTCTGGGAACTCCGGTTTCCTCCCACCCTCAAAAGATATGCATGCTAGGTCGATTGGCCGGTGCCGAATTGCCCCTAGGAATGAGTGTGTGTGTGTGTGTGTGTGTGTGTGTGTGTGTGTGTGTGTGTGTGTGTGTGTGTGTGTGTGTGTGTGGCCCCACGACAGACTGGCGACCTGTTCGCGGTGTACCCTGCCCCTTGTCTTGAATTAGCCGGGCTGGGCTTCGACTTCGCTCGCAGCCCCGCACGTGATAGATGGATAAGAAGGTGACTGACTGAACTTTTCTTTAGAATTACTGGCTAGCTTTCTTTGCATACCACCCAAATCTGGTGCTTTATGATTTGAAACAATTAGGGAGGAAAACATTGTATAAAAGCAGCAAATCCGTGCCAGAATGATTCTCAGGACACTGTGGTATTTATGTTAAACAATACTGATGCGAAGTACTTACACTTGAGATTTCTTCATACCTTGGTCCTTTTCTTATCAGCCTGTAAGAAGTTACAATGTCTTGTCATATTTTAATTCGGGAAAAATGTGATTTTAGCAAATATGGGTGTATTGTCATTTCTACACGGCCCCAAAAAAAGTTGCTTAAAACCCCCCAAAAATAAGAGTGTTTTATCATCGTGTGTCATAACATTAAAACACCTACAAAATGACTCGCTTTCAAGCCGAACATGGTATACTCAGGCGGCCATTGTTACAGCGCAGTCAGAGGTAGACTGGTTATTTCCTCTTACGTCACTTTGGCTCATTAAAAATTGACTGCGCAAGCGTAATCTTTTTTGCACCTTTAACCGACATAAAAAATCTTTTGTTTTTTTAAAATGGTGGATGAATACGGTTTTTAGGTACTAGGTAAGGCGCGAAAGCCTCCCCATTACGGAAGCAGGCGGAAAACTTGACAGCCCTCGCATAGGCCTCTTGTTAGTTTAGGAAAATATGTTTCCCCTCTGATCGTCCACAAAGAGCCCAGAATATTCCCAGTAGAAATTAAGAGATTTTTTTTCATTTTGCTTGGCCAGTCAAAACGCTACAAAGAACTGAAACAAATGGAGAAGAATGAACTATTCCAAAGAGTGGACTTTTTGAAATTTTTTATTTTAAATTTAAAAAATATATTCTAAATCTTCCTCTTACCTTTTAACATTTTGCTTTTCAAACTTAACTACTTTAAACCAAATCGGTCCATTTATTAATTTAATCTTATTTATCGAATTCTTTTGTCAGTCGTACAGCAATTTGATTTGTTTTATTCAGGTAATATATTTTAAACGAGTCCATTTGTTCATTTCCGCCATCTCTAGTCATGGAAACTATTAGCCCCATCTAGTGGACAAACACTGAACATGCACGTTTTACTTTCTCTACACAGATCAGTATGTAGGCTGAGTCCTAAAACCATTAAAAAATTATATTAAAAAAAAATCTGTATCTCAGTTGTTCTTATCACTAAAGAAAACAATGTTTTAACTAAGCACATTTGGCTAATAATTGAAGGAAGGAATGAAATGATCAAAAGATGACTAATCTAACATGGCCATTGACAACATACAGACCATTACAGAACTGATCTGATGACACTTGAGTGTCATATTTGCAGAGCATCCTGTGACACCCTTTTGGGGAAAAAACAACTGTTGAGAAAGTCTTTAGCAATTAGAAGAGCATTTCTAGCCATCTTGAAGATGACTTGGAAAAGAAAAAAAGGCCTATTGTTGCTGTTTGGACTATCTCTTACTATACACCTCATGTCTTCTCAACATTCATCAGGTAATAAAAAAAACTATGTAAAAGTATAGATTATTTTTGGTAGCTCTATAAGGAACTGCTAAATTGTGTTTCCTGCCTTTCAAATGAAAATTGATGGGTCCATCCCACCTTGAATTTTGATTGACTACGTATGAAAAATGAATAAACAAATTAAAAAGAAATGATTTCAGTTTTTCAAATTGTTTTCAGTTATTCCATGTAAGCCCATTTGAGTTTTTATATCCGTTGCTTTTGAAACTGTAATAATTTGTTCGAAAAAATACCTAATTAAACTAAACTAAATCATTTAGAGTGCTATGTATTGTTGAGTAGATATTTGAAATCACTTCTATGTGCTGATAAAAGCTAAATAATTTCGCCCACTTTATGGAGTTGTCTTTAGGTCACTGTTTTTTAAAAGATGTGTCCGTACGAGGGGTATTGATTATTAACTTTTTCTCAGTTTTGGACTTCTTATTATAGTTTACAAAAATTTTAAAATCTTGTTGGTGTAAAGTTCATCTATTGAGGAGAGAAAATATATCATATTACACCCCTTAAAGCAAGTTTTATTAGGTCAATTTTGTGTCACATATTTTTGTCTGAAACTTTCAAGAATTGTCAGTTAAATGAAGAAAACTTTCAAAGACTAAAATGTTGCTTTGTGCTTATAGTCGTGCAGATACTTCAACTATATAGACTTTCTAAAGTGAGTTTGAATACCTGAAGTTGCTTTTTATTTTTTGCCAGATGGTTTGTTGGTGGTCACAGAAGGAGATCACGTAGCTTTACCTTGTGAATTATCTTCAAAAAAAGACTGTTCCTCAATCAACTGGGAAATGAATGAGTATGGCCTGTTTACTAACTTGGTGAAGGGTGGAAAAGTTACACACCAAGAAAACAACAAATTTAACCTGTTGAAATCCTGCTCCCTGGAGATTACTCCCTTCCAGTGGGCTGATGCAAAAACATACTCTTGTGATGATGGAAAATTCAGTTCAAATATATCGATTAGGATTCTTAATGGTAAGGAAGGTTTGTGCCTGTGTTTTACATGTTTGTGTCAGTGAAGCAAACATTTAAGTATTAGCCCTTTTCTTTCTTTCCTACTCAGTTACAGCTAAAGAAGTCAAAGAAACACGTGGAGATAAAATCATTGAGCTTCACTGTTCTCTTAACTCATTTCGTGGATATGTGCAATGCAACAACACAGAAATGCATTTGAAGTGGACCACAGAAAACAATACACCGATAAATGGAAAAAGATTTAAAATCCAGAATGTATCTGTTTGTTTCTCAAAGTTGAATATTACTATAAGAACAACAGATCATCAGCGGAAATGGAAATGCAATGCGATGCAGAACGGTGATGTAAAAGCTTCTATCAGTTATTCAACAATAGTAACAGGTAACAAGGAATGCAAGTGTAGAAAGATATAGCTTAAGTACTAAGTGAAGTAACTGATTTTTTTCTACAGATGGTCTAGAGGAAGTGTTCGGAGTAGCGGGTGACTCAGTGGCAGTCACTTGCAGCAACAGTTCCTCTCTCGGTTTTAGAGATAATGTGGAAGAAAGTTCAACAAAAAACCCACAAAGAAAATCATCACCTTATACTAAGTACACTGATAATGTACTTGTGTTCAAAGATTCTCGTTTAGTTATTCATAAACTAACCTCTTCACTTGCTGGAGACAAAACATGTGCAGAATTTATTGGGCAGCAAAATGTTCAAACCAAATTCAGGCTACACATCCTTGATGGTGAGCATTAAAACTCACGAATCTACCTCAGAAAATGCTACAAACCGTCACATTTTATTATTTATTTGTTTTGACTCCATAGTTACAGCAGAGTCTGGACCAGATGGAGACAACCTCACTTTGACTTGTGTACTAACGTGTGCACTAAAATGTGAAGAAGACTTTAATTTAACTTGGTCTGGAACAAAAGAGGGTCATCAGAGACCAATAAATGAAGTAAATAACACCTTGACAAGTCGGCTATTTTTCTCTACTTGGCCAAAACATCCAGCCGAAATAACCTGCTCTGTTCTTAGAGAAGGAGAAGTGAAGGCATCAAAGAAGTGGTTTTCTGCTAACCGTATGTATCTATTTTATTGCTTCTTTTTCTACTATTAAAGAAATGCATGACTAATAATTACCAAACATTCAATCCCTTCAGCTCTTCAAACACCTGCTTGGATAAGCCTTCCTCTAGGCATTCTGATGGCTATACTTGTAGCAGTGCTGTGTGTGTTTTTGAAGCAGAGGCGGAGCAAAGATCCAGGTAATCTTGCTTAAGCTCACACACTTTGCAGCAGCACTTGTTGACAATGTTTTTATTTTTTTTTTTTAAAAAACACAATCAAATTTAAAATATGTCTGATTTTTACAACTTCTTTTTATTTGGCAGAACAATCAAGTATTGAAATGGTAAGTAAAAAATCTATAGTGATTTTTACAAGGTAAAGATATTAAGGTTCAAAAGACTAAACACCAGCTTCTTTCTTCACAGGCTCATGTTTATGATGACATTAAGGATGAGGAAGTACGAGTGCAACCAAGACAAATCCAAACAGAAATGGTCACCACAGATAATGGCTTTTATAATTTACTACAGGCTGTAAACTAGAGTGAAAAGGAAATTAACTGATTCTAGTCATTTTAACCCTTGATGTGTTTAGCTTTTCTTAAAATAAAAGTATTAAAAAAATTGTTTGAAAACTGAAATGTTTGAAGAATATCTTTGCTTTATTTTGCAATCTTACACCATTGTAAAAAAAAACTTTAATTAATGTGCACCAGAGAAAAGGAAGAAATATACAGTATTGTAACGTAACACTGGAAAGTAACAGGCTCTCAGTTTTGCTTAAAATAATTTTAGATAATTACTTAGACCACAACAAACTCAATGATTAGGGTTACATTTTGCATATTTCAACAATTCTGAAATAATTACTTGGATTAGATAATCCAAAGAAGCATACACAATAATTTTTTTTTTTTTTTTTTTACAAGTATTCTGAAAATAAAAAGTATTGAGTTAGCCTGATGCATCGGAAGGTTCATTTTACTCTGTAAAATGGTAGTTCGAGTGAAATTAAATTGAGCAAGGGCACAAGGTGGCAAGTGTCTGGCTAGTGCTGAACTGCAAAAAAACAAAGAAAAGTTTTAACAATCATATAACTTGAGCTGAAATGGAATTTCATCCCGGAAGAAAACTAGTCAATAATACTTACATGTTTGTAGACATTCATCTTGGAACAGATAAAGAGTGTTGATCCGGCTTCCAGATTCTATGAGAAGTACATATTTCTCCATCAAAGGTGTTAGAAATACATAAAATAGAATTTATTTCAGATGAGTGGATTAGGTGGTTATAGAAAGGGGTTAATGTAAAATACTAACGTCCCAAACTAACATTTAGGTACACATTAGAATTTTTTTCTCCCTTTGTTATTGCAGAAAGGCTTTCAAAGTTGTCTATTATGTATTTCATATTCAAGACGTTTTGACTTCCATCCAGAAATCATTTTCTGTTACGTGGTCCGTTTGTTATTAACCTGAAATGATGTTAATAACATGATTAACCTGAGATGATGTTGCTGAGGTACTAATTGGTTGTTACCAGAATAGACAGGATCAAGAATGAGTACATCAGACAGACAACACGTGTCAAAGGTTTTGGAAATAAAGTCAGGAAGGCCGTAATGACATGGTCTGGACATGTCATGACAGAGATATGGATGCTGAGGCAGTAGATCTAGAGAACAACCAAAAAGAAGGTTTATGGATACAGTGAAGGAGGATTTAAAGGTAGTTGAGGAGAGAGAAATAGATGCAGTAGAAAAAGATACATGGAGGAAACTGACTTGCTGTGACAACCAATGAGGGGAAAACAAAAAAGAGAAGAAGTAGGATGGGCATACCATGAATATGCTTTAAATTTAGGTACAAAAATACCAAGACTGTTATTTATTTGCATTTTGAGCGACTCTATTCTGAAATACTGTCATTCCCCAACACAAAACAAGTTAAATACTGTATGTACCCAGTGCGTTTTGCATCTATCTGGACTAAAGGATTGAAATGACAATAAAGTAAATACATGTTTCAAAACACAGTACATGGTGTGATCCTGACCTTGTAAATGTGGAAGAGTGAGATTCTCATAGGTCTCCAAATCTGTTTGGAGAGAAAAAAATTAGGCTAATTTTACATCATGCCTGAATATGTGAGAGAAAGTTTAGGAAGATCAAACCTGCTTGTTGTCCTAAATGTTGCTGAGGATGTTTCTGGGTTTTGTGTCTGTAATAAACAAAGAATCCTGCACCTGCAACAAGTATTAGAATCCCAATAACAACTGGGACCACAACGGGAGTAAAACTGTGGCTGTTTAGCTCGTTCTTGTAAACCTGCGTACTTTCACTGATGGTCCAAGCTGAGAAGAACAGAAAAAAGGTTTTACAATCTATTAAGTAAAAATAACTCTGAATGTTTCAAACAAAAATACAAAAAGTTTGACAAAAAGAAAAAGTAGACCTTCTTCAGTTATAGCAACTGTAGTAACTGATGCTGTTGTAGCCACTCGAGCAATTTCTATTTAAAGCAATAAAGATAAAAGAAAACATTTGTAGATGTCAAGTGCAGATAACGACAATATAAAAAGTAATGCCTGACATCTGACCTGTGACAAGTAGATTGATGTCAGCACACCTTTGACTTTGTCCAAGAGTACATCTGTACCATCCACTGTCATTCATGTTCACAGAATGGAAAGCCAAGAAGGTGCCATTCATTCCAACTCTATTCAAGTCGACAGGTAAAGGGTTATCTCCTTTCAGCATTGCCCAGGAGATCTCTTCAGGTTTTTGAGTCCGTAATTGGCAGTTGAGCTTAACAGAGGTGTGCGATGCAGCTGTTACGGGTGGGAGGACTCCGCAGTCTGAAAGATGTTGAAATACCATTTGATAATCAGGAAAAAATTGATATGTAAAAGTTAAATAAATGTGCATCGTTTTTACCTTTTACTTTCAAAGTTATGTTTTTGACCAGAACAATATTCCAAGCTTCATGGACTTCATAGCTATAAAACCCTGCATCAGATTTTTGCAAGGTTTTCAGAAAAAGACAAGGTAGTCCATCTTTATCTTTTTCAACAGTCACCCGTTTGTCCTTCTCGAAGTTATTTGGCCATTGAGCAATAACCTCAGATGAAGCTCTATCGGTGTTGTACTTCTGCCATCTGGCCCGGTGAGAGCATGAACTATTCACATTAGAATCCAAGCACAATAGAGATAAATCTTCCTCCAAAAAACCCAATACACGCTCAATACCTGTAGAGACAATTGTAAAATAAAACAAATAAGCATAGAATATAACCAGTGTGGGAACAGTGTGTTCTTTTAGTATTCAGGTTCTGGAAATTATAGTATTTTGAATTATGAAAATAAAGTAAACATTTCTAAGATTTATAGTGTTGGTTATTTCAATTGCTTTGTTTTTGTTCTGATTTTAATCACGCGCACACAATTAACACGTGTTAAAAACTGTAAAAAAAGCAAGAGTAATAAATCTTATAAATTATATTCATAGTATGAACTCATTTGTACCTAAAAAAGGAAGTTATTATGAGGCCAACTCACCTCCACATGCAGGTACTACAGCCAATAAAAAGAATAAAAATACTACTTCCAGTTGGATCATTTTCTGTCTGAAGCAAAGAATTTCTCAGTCTGTGAGCCTTATTTGTGCTTGTGTACTCTTATTTCCTGAAGTGATATGGATGACTCAAATTGAAACTATCTGCATCCTTTATTTGTCCTTTCTAAACTCAGGTGGCTGGCTCTGATACCATGTGGCAAGAAAGAAATGGTAAATCATGTTGGGGAAGTTACTTTCAGAGCATGTAACTGCATTTGGTTAGAGAAAGTTAAGAGCCTGATGTCACATAAAAATGAAACACACACAAATGCTTTTACTTCCTCAATTAGTGACGTAGTGCCATTTTTAATAAACATGCTCTGAGGAAGTTATCACATATATTTATACATCTGTTACAAAGTGAAACAAGTTTTCATTGTACTTTATCAGGAAATCAAAAGTTGTGTGTTTTTTAAATTATTTTTTCTATTTCTAGGCTCATTTTAATTTGTTGTTGCCTTTACGTGCAATGTAGGAACCATACCACAAAATGCTACTTTGTCACTTCCTCTTCTGTTTTCAGTTTACAGAAAGGACACCACATTTTTTTCCCTGTCGGTTAGTTTCTCTGTTTCACAGCACTGGTCACTAGAATGGACGGAACAATTCAAGGTAAGTTCGTTTTGTTTTAAATGTGTTTTATTAGCAGGTCAGTTTTCTGCTCTGTGCTTGTACTCAATCATTTCTGTGTTCTATTATTGCCCTGTGCTGGTTTCTCACAGGTGGTAAAGCATTTGGTCTTCTAAAGTCTCAGCAGAAAGAAAAGCTGGACACAATCAATGAGGTGAACTGAGTTTATAATTTTCTAACATTGGTCCCAAAACCATCAGAATTGTGTAACACTTAATGATTAGGTTGTCCATTTTTTTCTGTTTCTTAGGCCTTCCTTTCAGATCCTAAATATGCTGAAGAAGAGGAATTGGCCTCAAAGCTAGAAATGTTCAAAAGTATGACGTTATAAATAGGCTTAGTTGTTATTAATTGTGCAATTAAATCAATTTCAAGCTCTGGATTTGAAATAACATTCAATTTATTTGAATTTTAGATAAATACATGGAGTTTGACCTTAATGACAAAGGTGATATAGGTAAATGTAAACCATTAATGTCATTAATATATTATCTTAAATGAACAAACATCTTGATTTTTTTTAAATCATTTTTTCCTATCTATAGATATGATGGGGTTAAAAAGAATGCTAGAAAAACTTGGGGTGGCCAAAACTCACCTGGAGCTAAAGAAGATGATGTCAGAAGTGTCTGGAAACGCATCTAAAGAGTCATTCAGCTACAATGATTTCGTGACTATGATGCTGGGGAAAAGAAATGCAATTCTAAAGCTGTAAGTTTGAGAAAATGTATGATTTTAATCATAACTTCTTAATCGATTATAACTGTTCATTTCTCATCTTTAATACTACCTGTATTCAGTATTCAGTGATAATTTTCAGAGTTTTTCTTTTGGAAGTTGTTCAATTTTATGTCTATATTTTTGTTAAAGGATCTTGATGTTCGAAGGCATGTCAAAGGAACAGGAGCAGAAAGAAGTTGGCCCACCCTCACGGAAAACCTTTTCAGACCTGCCCTGAATAGTGTCTCTTTTTGTAAAAGAACAAACATCATTTTTACTTTATATCATACCTGTCAAGGCGTTCCTCCTGCCGTTCTTATTGGGGAGGTTTTCACACCTCACTGAATACCTAAAAGCTGCATTCATTGACCATTTTGAAAATTACAAAAGATTGCACACGTGCAATTAATTTATAAAAAGCCAGAGTGACTTAAGGAGAGGTAACCAGTCTAGCTCTGACTGCGCTGTAACTGGCGTTTTACCATAATCGGATTGAAATGAAAATACTGTATTAATCCCGGAAAGAAAATTTGAGAGCGAGTAATTTTGTAGGCAGTTTAATAAAAAGACATACCTTGACAAAAAAAAAAGCAATTTTTAAAAAATTTTTTGGCCGTGTGGAAATTCCAAAACACCCGTATTTGCTAAAAACGCATTTTCCCCCCCATATTAAAATACAGTGTAAAAACAACATAACTTGACAGGTATGATTTTTGAAATGAAGTGTGAAATCTGTTTAAAAGATCAACTCTTGGAAAATATTATATCAAATGCATTTCATCTAAAAAATAAAAAAAAGGAAAGTAATCAACATTTAATAAAACATGATGAAATTGGCTTTATGAAAGATTAAAAATAAAACACATGTAGTTTTAAAAAAAAAGATTTTTTTGTGTATTTTGTTGCAGTAACTTTTTTCAGGGTAAATAAAGTAAATATAGCAACATTTTTAAAAAAATTATTTGTTAGTAATGAATAAAACAACGGCTTAATCGAACTCATTAGCATATTTCTGGGAGGGGTTACGTCATCCACACTCGTAAGCGGAAGTTGGAGATCTCAGGAGAGAAGAAACTAGCTAAGCTTGCAGTTTTATATGAATACAAATTAGTAAAGGTGAGTAGAAATGACTGTAGAGGACATAAACATCATTTTAAAGAAAATTGTTTAGTGACAAAACAGCAATCTTTTTTTTTTCTGTAAAGAAAACCCCACCTGCTGTGGTACAAATGTATGTTGTTGCTAGCCAACATGCTACAGCTAGCTTTCAAATATCAATATATTTCCAATAAATTAGTGCCGCTATGAAAATCGTGAGAGTTATTACCTTTTTGGGAGTTTAGCTGTCAAGTAATCTGGTTAGCAAGTGTTTATTTCTGATCTCCATCCTTTAGGAGGATGAGCAGTTCAGAAGAGGTGTCCTGGATCTCCTGGTTTTGTGGACTCAGAGGGAATGAGTTCTTCTGTGAGGTTTGTTTCTTTTAATCATATAAACTAATCTGATTCTTTTCTAATTATCTTAGAGTTTCCTGGCCATGTGGTCTTCCTAACAAATTACTGACCATTAAGAGTTAAAACAAAATACATTGATTCAAGAATAGTTGATAAAATCTATTCTTATCACATGTATTGTAACTTATTAAAAGAACTTTTCTGGGCTTTTAAAAAACTGTCTTCCAAAAAAACAGTTAAAAATGTTTGTAATACTTTATTTTTCTTTTTTATAACAAGTGTTTGATTGCTCATCACCATAGCAACCAAATAAACAAAATCATCTGTAAGATTTTCAAACTAGTTATCCATCAGGCTTAGAGGCAAGGTACATCCTGAACAGGTCGCCAGTTCCTTGTAGCAAATCCATTTATCAAGTCATTTGAGCTATAAATCACTAAAAAGGGGCTTCAAAGTTAACTGCCTTCTATGAGAGTGTATTTGACAATCGGGAAGTTCAAATACACTGTCCAGAAGACAACTAACTTTGAAGCCTTTTTTAGGATGGATCACTCCTGACCGAATGTGAGATTACATGGATTTGTTGTTATAAATCACAGGCAATCCAGGAATTATTCTTTCCAGTCCTTTTTTGGCTACTTTTGCCCTCACTGGTGTGTAAAATAAACATAAAGGTGTTCGCTGCCCACTTATTTGATCAATATTAGTTTCCACACAATCCAATTTCTAACTTGATTTTTTTTTTCCCATAAGTGGTTGCTGTCCTAATCTGCCAAGCAAATGTAGTGATGACAATCAATCATTGCAGCAGGAATAAAACACTTTCACAGCCTGTGACCACCTTCTTCTGCTGTGTTACAGGTCGATGAAGACTACATACAGGACAAGTTCAACTTAACAGGTTTAAATGAGCAGGTACCTCACTATCGCCAGGCATTGGATATGATTCTCGATCTTGAACCAGGTAGGATTATCAAGCAGGGGAATTTTTATTCTGGAATATTTAATGGTAACCAATTGAACTATCTGAAATGCCACAGATGAGGAGCTTGAAGATAATCCAAATCAGAGTGACTTGATTGAGCAGGCAGCAGAGATGCTGTATGGTCTTATTCATGCACGTTACATCTTGACAAACAGAGGGATTGCACAAATGGTAGGCTTTGAATTAGTAGTTATTTTTTATCCTATTTGACTAGCCGCAGTGATGTTAGTATATATTTTTTTGTAGCTGGAAAAGTATCAACAGGGAGATTTTGGCTACTGCCCCCGAGTGTATTGTGAGAATCAACCGATGCTTCCCATTGGTAAGACTGGCTAAAAAAAAAAAGATTAAAGTATTAAATCAACTTACTTCAATTAGTTCCTTCCTGATACAGGTTTGTCAGACATCCCAGGTGAAGCAATGGTGAAGCTTTATTGTCCAAAGTGCATGGATGTTTACACCCCCAAATCGTCCAGACATCACCACACAGATGGAGCCTATTTTGGCACGGGGTTCCCTCACATGTTGTTCATGGTTCATCCAGAATACCGACCAAAAAGACCAGCCAACCAGTTTGTGCCAAGGTTCGTTCAGTTATAGACATTTACTCACTGCTTTGGATTGTTTTTAAACTTTTTTCTTGTTTTTAGGCTATATGGTTTCAAAATCCACCCGATGGCCTATCAACTCCAACTTCAGGTTGCGTCCAGTTTCAAAAGCCCAGTGAAGACAATCCGCTGAAACTTTTAACTCAGAAATATTTATGTATAGATCTAAGCATATTAATATCTATACATGTGTATAGCTATAAAAACACATCTGTACTGAAAGTTCTGCATTCAGCTGTGTACTGAATGAGCTTTTTATCTGTAATAAACATGTGAAGGTGCTGCTCAATGATAAAGTTTTGTATTCTTAATAGATATCAATACATTGCTTCACTTTTGAAATTAGGGAGGGGTTAACTTCATCTCTGATAATAGAACGGCTGATTGGATGGTAAGATTGCACCATAAAGTCTATTTCTCTCTAAGGCCTCTTAAGTTGTGTTGGTTTACACTCAGATTTTGACTCACGGTATCCTATCAGGTGCTATTTTAAAAATAAATCAGAGAACGCCAAATTAGAGCAACTGCCCACATCAGAAAAAAGGTTCTTTGCTTCTGCTTATTTTATGGTACTTTAAGATTTTATCATTTGAATCAATATATTTTTTCTGGCAATTCCATACACTGTCATGTTTACATAATTATGGAGCATATTCTATGGAAATAGACAATAAATATTTATGATCAATTTTTGTTTGTGGCACACAAAAAACTTGGGGGAAAAAAGCAAAGTAATGCATATTTTATTCTTCCATAAAAAGACAGGAAAGTCACAAAGCAACAATATTTTCATTGACTAAAAACTAGTTTTCCTTCACATGAAATTCTACTTTCTCCTGGAGAACATCACAGGGATTTTATAAGTCCATGTAGTAACTAGGTATATGTCTCCTGGTTTGGGTTTCCTTAAAGAAAATATTTTCTAACAAACTGCGGATCTAAAAGAGATTCAAACTGTATTCTATAGAAAAAAGGAAAACAGCAAGTGAGAGCAATGTTCTAAAACTACATGGTAAAAACGCTTTACAAACATGGTTGATAATGCAATATTTGACATTTCTAGTTGAAGATTGTGTTGGAACGTCACAGTACATAAAAAAAAAAAAATCACATTAAACAGTTCCTACTTTACAAATAAATTACTGTATAGCAGAACATGTTAAAAAAAAAGTGGTCCTGTGAGAGAAAAAGCCACATATACAAGGACAGCTGCCTTCATCTCTTACGTGTGTAGTTATTGTGACCAAAAAAGCTTTTTATTGACCTCACTTGCAGAGATGAATATACATTTATGAACATTTCTCGTTCAATCACGTGGAGGCCCGGAGAGTATGGAAAACCTGAGAAAATCAGACCGAAGCTTTTAAATAAGTTATCAACCAAACATGTTCAAAGCAATCTCGCCAAGAGAGCAACACACAGGCCTGAGGGAAGCACTCCACTGATGGAAAGTGAAAAAATGAATAAACTTGGTGAACTACAAGAGGAAACAAGTAAGAATGATTCAGGGGAAGACAGGTGTTAAAAAAAAGTCTTAAATTCAACACAGCACAACAATAACCTACAAAGTCACTGATCGGATGGATATGAATAACTTAAAAACCTCATTTGTACAAATACTATAAAAGCATACTGCTATAAAATAGAGAAATATTTCAAAATAGATCAATTTTAATTCAAACTTTACAACAATGTGTAGGCTACTGGTTTTTTGGCTGGTCAAGAAACCAAAAGATTTAGGTTTTTTTTCAGTTTTCGTACCTGAGCAGTGAACAAAAGTCAAACTGTTCAAATCTGAACACAGATTATCTTTGTTCACGTTGTAATGCGAGGTATGTCATATCATTTTTAGAAAAATCCCCCTGAATTAAAATATGTAAACAACAAAATAACTCCCTTGAATGTAGTCTTAACGTTTTCCCCAGCAGCACCGAGGTTTCTGAACTGCAGCAGAAACAGTGTGTTGGTATAAAATGTACAATTTATAAGGAAAATAAAAAGCATTTAAAAGCAAATATAAAGAAAACAGTGCTCACACTAAGCCTTCGTAGCAAAAAGATATTGTACTGTGTGGATCCTAACTGTGCTATAAAGCAGCCAAATGGATCAAATCGATCACGCTTTAGATCTTCCCTTTGTGCACAGTTGAACTAGGTGACCGGTATTGGATGCTGTGTTCTAAATGAGATATTAGAAAGTGACGAGCCAAAAACATGAGGATTTTGTTACAATGCTGATGCTCCTCCAAGCTTTTCCTGTAAAATAAGATATTTAGATTATTAGTAAATAAGAGCATTTTAATAGCTATTGGAATGTGTATATTTATCCAGGACTGTGTCCATAAACTTAAGTTAATCACGGGATCATTTTAACTGCTGAGATTCATACCTTCTCTTGGTCAATGTCCGAGTCTGTAGTGATGACAATTCTTTTCTCCATGCGTGTCTCCGAAGATCCACTTTTCACTACCTGTTCAGAGAAAATATGTGAGAAACATGTATAATGTAGATTAAATATAGTTATAAATGTAAAAGGAAGCAAACTTGTTTAGCCCACCTTCGAGATCTGAGTGGTAGTGGTGGTGATTATGGTGCCGCTTGTTGACTCTGTGGTGCTGGAAACTGTCGTACTGTCTTTATCTTCATCTGTTCCATCATCTGTCTCCTAAAAAAAGACAGCAGAACAAAAAGAGAACATACTAAGGAAAGTTTTTATTCTACTGAGAACTTCCATTTCAATTAAAAAAGGGCACAGTGTTTGTTCAAGCTAATTGCAGACGTCTCTATCCATTCTGTTCCTACTTGCTATCAGCTCGACATTTCCTTTATCAAACCCCAACTTTCTGCAGTTGTGACAGATCTGGGCTGAGCCACTCCTGGACTCCTACCTTTGTAGAATCATAGGTGATGGTCTTAGTCGGCACGATAGGAACCTCAGTGGTGGAGATGTCGCTGGGTAGGGAGACAGCTGTGATGGTGACAGTCTGGGTCTGCACCAATGGGGGCTGTGAATGGGAGCACAGCCCCATGAATGGCCTTCTAACCAGACAATTTCACCTCTGCAGGAAATTTTAACTTCACGCCATGCACTGAAGTTCACAAAATTTATTCCCACCAGCTGGTTAAATAATTGATTCCAAATGCAGTGATGCCATTTTTTCTCACACCATCAATTTTTATGTAAAAGACATAAAACCAAAAGGCCCAAAGTGATTTGGAAAGTTGCCAGAAAGTAAAGATTGGTGTTAACATTTTTGTAAAGCAGCCCATCACCACAGCCTAGCATGTAGAACATCGTAATGCAACTACTTTAACTTCCTTTTCACACTGATTTCAGAGATTTTTAGTTATTATTATGGTGCTGCAAAGGATTAAGAAGGTGTGGTATCCAAGCACCAAGAAGAAAGTAAATCAGCGTAACTTTGGGAAGTCAGGAAACTACCTGAAAGCAGCGAATGACCAGAGGACCATCCTGGGAATTTTGAGGTAATCCAAATGTCCTCATGGGGGAGTCCACCACTCCATCATATGATCCTTTTCCCTCCTCATTTTTATCAACAACTTCACAGGACTCAAAGGAAAAGTCTAGCTTTGTAGTTTCCACTTCCACGACTGGAACAAAGCGAAGCATTTCAGAAACTACATCATCCTCACAGAAGTGTTCCTCAGCAAGGACTGGGAGAGCTTCAGAAACTTCCAGCTCACTTATGGTGGTTATTTTGGGGATGGATGTGTCTGAATAAACTTTATTGGTGATTTCCTCCGTAATGGCCTTTGTCTCTGTTTTCTTGCTTAGACTAACGAACACACTCTAAAAAACAAAATCAAAAAGCAGATGGGAAGAAATTTCTAAAAACATACATTTATTATTAATCTGATGTTTCATTCTTAGTAAAACAAAGTGAACAGACTAAATAATTTCAGAGCTAAACACGTAATAACCTGATAGAGAACTAATTGTATTTATGTGACAACATCACTGTTAAATAACCTGTTTTCAAATGTGGAGACCACGAGGAAGCCTCGGTAAGTTCTAGTATTCAAGTAAAGTGACGTTTAGATGTTTCACTTCTTATGTGAGTTTGGTATAAAACTCTTGAAAGAATTCCAATTAAGAAAGTAGGGGTGACAATTTTCAAGCTTCATAATTTACATGAACCCATCTTTTTTTACTCACTTTGATTGGGTATTTTATAGGATATCTCAGTATTATCACCAAAAACAACAAGTGCATATTTTTCTCCTTCAATGAAAAAGTTTACAACCAATTTGATTGAATTATTGCTTTTAATTTATCTCTCCCTCACCCCAGTCAATGAACTTGATGAAAAATATCTCTACAGGATATACAGGCGATGGAGTGAGACCGGTACTTGTGTCTGTGTGTGTGTATATGTGTTTGAGAGAGGGTGGGTTTGTGGTGTAATGTCTAATGGTTGTGTGACAACAACAATACAGGTTGTTACAGTGTAGATACTGCAGCCTAGAAATAATCTGTAGAGATTTGCAATGCTGGACTGGTAGATCTTAGGGAGTTTTGCTACTTGAAAAATAGCTCTTGAGACAAAAAAGGAAGGGCAGTCCTGTGATAAACCATCACATTTTTCTTTTACCATTAACATTGTAATTAAAACTGATTTTCCTCATCCTGAAGTCATTGCAAAAACCAGAGATTATGTAAAAAGTTTCCTTCTACAGAGGGATGACGCACAATTATTACAATCATGTATGGGTTTCATCTTTGCCAAAATCTTAAAATTCTATGAGAAAATCCATTTCCTGAAAGGTAAAAACTCATTTTAAAAAAGAAATAATATGAATTGTATATGGAATGCTTTTTATTCTTTGGTCAAAGTTGATTGTCAAATTCATGCAACAAGGAATCTCTTGCAACTGCTACATATTGGTTTTTTTTTCCCAAATTCCAGAAAGAGACAAAGAAATGATTGTGTATTGCAACTCAGCTGCCTAAGGAGTTTACAAAATGAGTACTTTAAACAAAAAGATAAAATAATTTATCTTCTAATATCCAGACACATGTGTGATGAGTACTTCAAGTGTGTTTTTAAAAAAGTCACAGTGGTCACTGATATGAAGACAAGACAAAACTCCTGACATTTTAAACTTGTATAAAGACAGTCAAAGTGATTCAGTCAGAAATAAAAAGAACTAACAAGTTCCAATTACTGAGAAATATTTAAAATGTCCTTTGAGATCACAGAAAATCCCAAACAATTAAATTGTTAGGGGTTGTTTTTCAGTCTCACTAAGTCCATAGAGGAAAGTTTTGTTTGTGGGTGGAAAATCAGTAAAATTGTGAAGCAAAGGATAAGAATAAGTCAAAGTCTTATTTTTGAGTGCAGGTCTGGGGAAAAAAGGCTGCTTCTTGATTGGAGCAGAGGATGGGGGATGACGAATGCTGAAGTGATGTTGCAAAGGAGGTAAAAGAAGGAATGAAGAAAAGGAAGAAGAAAGTGAGTATTGATGAGTAGATGGACTCGATGCTCTCTCCAGGGCTCACATTCACACTTGTGTGGCTTTCCGCAGGGTTCGGACGGCCCCTCAGCTGCGTTTGGAGTAGAAGTCTAGCAGGGGGCCGCGTGGGAGGCGGATGACAAACTAAGAGGGAGGAGGGGAAGACATGAGAGGAAGGGCTTTAGATCTGCCTGCAGTAAATTGTCTACCAGTTGATGTATTTGCTGTATTTTGGTGTTCAGGGCTGAAATGACCGCAGCCATTTGTGTGGTTGAGAGCATGGAAATGTCAGCACATGCATTACGTTTTCCATGTCGAAGAGTTTTTTTCTTGTTAAAGATAGGACGTCATCAACACTTGCTGCATGTTGTGAGAACTTTGAAATGCAAGAATTTTTGTAAATTCATTTCAAATGAAGTCAAAATAGAAAAAAAGAGGAATAGACGGCTCCTCTAATTCATTACAAAACATGTTTGCAAGGTTTTATTTTCATAAAATTAATTGAAATTTAATTAAAGTTCTGAAAACCACCAACTTGTCTTTTAAATAAATCGTATTTTAAAAACAAACAAAACTAGGCAGCGGCTCACCCAACACAGAAAATATTTCTCTCAGTGTGTTCATTAATTAGAATGAAACACAAGCCTATAAATACATTTGTAAATATAACAAACTTTGTTTTTACACAGCATCAAGGTCATACTGTGGACCAATTAAAGCAAGCACTAGCTACATTTGCCATTCAATTAATCAGTGTTTCTGGAAGCTGCGACTTGTTTTTTTGCTTTTATCTCAGTGAATTTGCATGCAAACCAAAATATGTGTCCGGGCCTTAAAATTTATTTTACTGTTATAAAGAAACCTGATGGAAAAGGAATGCAAAGGCATTCACATTGAGTTACTCTAGTTCATACTTGTACAAAGTTTTAAATGATTGGATTCTTTTAAATGTACTTCAAATGCACTTTATTAATAATAACTATCAGATCAGTGTGAGATTACTTTTTTCTTTTATTTCAATTCTCTTCCATTTCTTTAACTTTGCTTTACTATGTGTTGTGCAACTGTGAACGAGGCCCTGTTCGGTAGGATTATCACAATGACTTTGAGAAAGCAGCAGCCAAACCAAAAAGTGAAAGCAGCGTGAAAAGAAAGGGAGCAAATAAAGAAAAAGGGAGCGGAATTGCAGCAATGGAGGTAAGGTAGAAAAGTTGTCCTGCTTTCTGTGGGAGCGTGCAAATCTTTGTAATGATGAATGAATTGTAGTCTTGTTGTGGCCATGCAGTCAGGTCGGTCAGTCATGCAACATAAACATTTCAAAGGCATCCAGTGGAAAGATCTACAAAACAAACAACTCCAAAGATGCCTTGACCATTTCAGCCTTTTTAGAAAGAAGAAGTCTGGATCTTTCTAAGCTAATTCTGTTATGTTTTTCACAGGCATGCATGTGTTGCATATTACATGCTGTTGTCTGGAATTAGACTTTACATGCATGCATGATGCTAAATTCTGATCAGGCATCATGAGTAGAAGCTGAAACAAGCTGAAATACTTCTTTATCTCTCTTTTTTTTTTTTTTTTAAAGATTTTTTTTAAAGATCTTATAAAAAAAAGTCTAAAATTGTTTTTAACTTTTCAACTGACAGATGCTTCTCTGCAATACTTTACACAAAAAAAAAAAAACAAAACTACTTTTCACAGTTTCAGTTCAACTCAGAGGTTGATCACACAAATTCTCTTCAAATTTTATAATGCTTACAATACAAGAGCAAATCAAGAGCTGTAGATGAGCTCTGTGGGAAACTCACCCCATCTGCACTGGGTAGAGGCTGGCCGTTGATGCCCAGTGTGCGGAATGGAGAGTGTGTAGACAGGCGCTTGTCCCACTCGCTTGGCCTTGGCTCAGGTACGGCCTCCATGAAGTTTCTCTTTAGCTCACTAATGCTGGCGTGGTGCTTGAGCAGATCGTCTTGAGGCTTATCAAACTCCTACAGAGTGGAAAGCCGAAATGGGAATGGAAAGTGGCGTAGGAAGGGTACGTATAGGACAGGAGTAATTAAAAAAAATAGGGAGATTGAGAAAATGAAATAGAAGGGAAACATGAGGATGTATTATGGGAGATGAGGATAGAGAAATAGGAGAGAATATAAAAGAAAACTGTCATGTTAAGTTGCTTTAAAATATCTTTATGTAAAGTTTTTACTTGCTGGTTGGAAAAAAACAAGCAGAAGTAGGATTAAACTGCATTTCTAAGAAAGCATAAATTATACAAAGCCATTCTTAGTATTTGCACATCTTGATTAAAACATAGAAAGCCTTTTAAATTCTTGACAGATTACCAGAAAATCCATTTTCAGACTGAAAATTAAGCACAGCAGCTGATTGATTGGTGCAATGATTCATGATGATCATTATCCAGAGCTCTGGATATGTGCATGCTATAAACTACACAGCACAGCCTTTTGAATCCGTTTCTCAGCATTGAGTTTGCAGTGAAACGCATTGAGACAAATGGGCAGCAAATCAAAGAGCAGAAGATGTATTGACAGCAGATTTAGTACAGAATGAAGATGATGAGGCCGCACAACTTGTGAAACTCTGTTCATTTGTACTAAATGAAAGGACAAATGGAAGAAGCAGATTTGCTAGCGGTTAGCACCAAGTTGATTTTTATATACAATTGCAATATGGCAGTGTTCTTTTTTCAGTTAGAACCCACGTTGAAGTATCAGTACAAAAATACAAGCTTTTTTTTTCGATGTCACACAGCAAACATGTAAGCATGTAATATTGTTGCTTTAAGAAGCCAAAGCCCTGAATGATTGGTGCAGAATTGCACCACTGTAACATAAGTCAAAAATGCAAATACATACAACAAAAGCCAGAACAGGAGAATACTGATGACTAAAGTAAAAAATAAATAATAACCGAGACGCTTGACCAGATGCAATGTTTCAGAAAACATGTTTCTTTTTCTAGATTACCTTAAACATTATTAAAAAGATTATCATGAGAGCGTAATCTTCACTGGGTTAGGATTCTTGTTAGTAAAGTTTTGTTACAAGTTCAACAGCAGTCTCCTGAATCAACAAGTTTCTTATTTGTTTTGCCACAAACAGTATTGATTATAGCAGTGCAAAAACGTGTGAAATATGCCTCATGCAAGCGTGAGGTTAAGCAAAACAGAAACTGCACCAAAGAGCAAGAAAATATAGCTGGAGATCGACAGCTACGGAAGAGGGATACAAACCTCCAGCATTAAAATGCTATGTCTGACATAAATTGAGTCACCCTCAATTTTCTTAGCTCTTTTCTGTAAAGAATGAAAAGAACAAAAAAAAGAGTGGGTTTTCCATTTCATTTCTCTGAATGCTGGCTTCATATGCCACACCTTGAACATGCAAAGTTTACTAATGTGTTATTTCTGTAAAAAGAGAACATCTGTGGGCATGCAAAATCTTTGGTGCCAAGTGACAAAGGGTCCAAAACACTACTTTACTAGCAAAGCAAAGAATCAAGAAAAATGTTTCTACAACTATAATGAGCAACCAAAATAGTGATGGGGTGACATAAAATGGACAATGAGTAGACAGTCATGCATATCTACAATCCTGTGTTTACAACAGCACACCTTAAAAAGAAACAAATGAGTTTGAAACATTTAATAGCAATCGCATTCTAATTTATAGTGTACTACTCTGTTTAGATTTGTCATCACCTGCCAACTATTCTACTTATAGTTACATTGTAATGTAAAGCTATGCGCAGTTTTCATTTTAAGCCTATTTGTATGGAAGTGCAACAAGAGAAGAAGATGAAATCAGCCTTTTAGATGAGAAGCTTTACATCATCAGAATGAAGGTGGAGAAATGACTAGAGAAACACGTGCAATGCCAGGAATCTGACCTTTCGCATTTGCACCCCCTCGAAGCTTTTGTTGAACTCGTGCTACCCCGAAGAGGAGAGAGGGACATGCATTAGCATCCTCTGCTTAAGGGCTCTGATGTGTCAGGCCTCAGTCATGATGAACGTATGACTTCTAAGAGGCGAGAACATCTGCCACTAACCTGAATGTCCCCATTGATGGTGGTTACCACTGACGACTCTGCTTCTTTCTGTTCCCTCCACACTGCTGGCTACAGCAGCAAGAGAGACACAGTTTCACACTCAAACACAGAGAAATCTGGTATCTATGTACCTAATGCTACAGCTACATTGCTTTCAATCACAACATCCTTAACATCAATTTGAGGATATAAAAACAGCCCAGCTGGTATCCAATTAGTTTCCAGGAAGGTTCATAAAATGTTTTTTTTCTCCATTTGTGATTAAATTTAGAAAAATGTATGAGACTAATATGGAACACACACCTTGACCTCAGTTATTGCTTCAATTTTTGAGGGCTCCACAGCCTCGACAGTGACTTCCAGTTTCCTCTCCTCTAGGCGGCCGATCCTGATGGGAGTTGACGTCTGTGGCTGCTCAAAAGGAGCCATGGGGATCCCTGCCTCTGCGAGAGCAGCCTGGGAGAATACTGGCGCGCTGACAGGACGCAGGCCTCTCTGTGTGCTCACAGCTAGAAAATAAAAGTGAAAATTGTTAGAAAAATAGGTTTTGGAACAGTATGCCAGAGGAATACAGCAAATATAAGCGAGATTAGATTTTGCTGTCACATTTCAATGCAGTAACTTTAAAAGTTAAACAATCTAAGCAGGAAACGTTTTCTGTTTATACTTACCATACTAAGTTGTGCAGTAGGGAGAGAAATGCTAAAGCTGAAAGCCTATACTGTACCTTTTTTTCCCAAATTTGTTGTAGAAAAGAACAAACCAAAGGAAATGAGCTGAGCAAGAAGCAGACGTCTCTATTGTGAAAGTAAGCGTTTGAGTTGTTACAATCTATCGCAGGATTTAACAAGATGTGTTAGGCTGCACAAAAAGCCAAATGAAGCCGAGTTGATAAAACGTTGTGGAAAGAAAAAGCATCACTGCAAATCGGGCAATCAAAGATCTTAAACAAGTAAGCATGGAGCGTCATCATTGAATGTCCTTTATTCCAACAAGAATAGAATGCGTTGCATTCACAAGATGGAAATGTTAGTAAGCCATTTCTGTAGCACAGAACGACACAAATCAAACCTCAACAAATCAATAGTACCTGTCTCTCTGCGGTCAACATCTAGCAGAACAAACCAATCATCCGCTCGGGATGGTATAAGCTCAAGTCTTTCTCTCAGAATTCGCTTTTCAAAAGTTGGACTCATCTCTGAAACATCAATCTTTCTTGCAGCGACATCAGTTGAAACTCTGACCTTTGCAGGGAATCGAATGAATTCAGGAGCAACGACTAATGAACAGGCAGATGTTTTTTGAAGGGAAAAAACAAGAGTTAGGAAAACTTGCCATTTTGAAAAAGTTCTATAATAGTTGTCAAATTTCCCAATACCTTCTTTAGTAGGATCCATATCCAGAAGAACAAACCGATCATCCTCCAGCAGTCTAACTGCTGGTTGTGTTCGCAACACATCTTTCTTTTGCCACTTCTCCTCCACTATAGTAACTCTTCTTTCTGTTCTCTGCTCTGTCACGGCAGATTCTTTGGTTCTTCTCACCTCAGGAAGCACACTGACACGTTCGGCCGGTGGGACTGAATTCACAGCACACAAGATTAAGATTAGAATTTCGAATTGTCCTTTTTATCCCTTGATATAAGTATTTTTTAGAGGGAAAAAAACAAGGGCCAGTGAAACCTGCCATTATTAAACTCTGTTAACAGGACAAATTTTCCAATACCTTCTTTAGTAGGAGCCATGTCCAGAAGAACAAACCAATCATCCTCCAGCAGTCTAACTGCTGGTTGTGTTCGCAACACATCTTTCTTTTGCCACTTCTCCTCCACTATAGTAACTCTTCTTTCTGTTCTCTGCTCTGTCGCGGCAGATTCTTTGGTTCTTCTCACCTCGGAAAGTGCACTGACACGTTCGGCCGGTGGGACTGAATTCACAGCACACAAGATTAAGATTAGAATTTTGAATTATCCTTTTTATCTCTTGATATAAGTATTTTAGAGGGAAAAAACAATGGTCAGGGAAACCTGCCATTTTAAATTGTGTTAACAGGACAAAGTTCCCGATACCTTCTTTAGGAGGAGCCGTGTCCAGAAGAACAAACCAATCATCCTCCAGCAGTCTAACTGCTGGTTGTGTTCGCACATCTTTCTTTTGCCACTTCTCCTCCACTATAGTAACTCTTCTTTGTGTTCTCTGCTCTGCCACGGTAGATTCTTTGGATCTTCTCACCTCGGGAAGTGCACTGACACGTTCGACCGGTGGGACTGAATACACAGCATGTATGATTGAGATTAGAATCTATAAATTGTTCTTTTTATTTCTTGATATATTCTTTGTAAGGATGTATTTTCATACTGAAAACATGTCCTATTAGGCATTAAATGAAGAAAAATTGCTTTAAATTTGTCAGTGACAAGGCCACAAAATGATGCAATACCTGATTTTCTTTCTGTAGCAACTAGCAGCACAAACCAGTCATCTTCTATTTTTCTTGGCTGTGGTTGTTTAGCCAACATCACCGGTGGTCTGACTGTTTCTACAACTTGCTCTGGTTTTGATTTAACCAGTGTTGGGACAGACTGAACCACAGCAACTGACACAGAAATGAGGATAAATTAATCTCATGCCAACATTGGTACCCAGTATACATGAGCAAAGAGCGGTACCTGGGAGAGGGACAATTGCTTTTTCCCGAGTGACATCAAAAAGCGTAAACCAATCATCTTCTGCTCCTCTATCTGAAAGTGGTGTCATTTGGCTCTGTCTCATTTCAGAGAAACGAGTTCTGCCTTGCCATCTATCCTCACTTATTATCACTTCTTTGTATATTCTAATCTCTGTAGTTTTCAGCTCAACCTCCAATGTCCTCTTCACATCCTGGGTAATCTCTAATGGATTAAATAGTAGACAGAAAGTGTGAAAAAAAAAAATTATGTGATGATGAAAATCCCCCACTCAACAAAAGCAAATTTAATATTAACCTGATGGTGCTGTAACTGGCTTTTTGTGAACTGCTTCAAAAAGAAGAAACCAGTCATCAAGTCTTTCTAGCAGTGGCTGGACAGATTGTGGACTGATTTGGTCGAAGTGGGATTTTTGCTCCACATAGTTCACTTTGGTTGGAACATCAGGATAGATTTTAGTTGGAGGGAGCACAAAAACTGAAAAAAAAAATCCAACTCTTAATCTTTTGAGTTCAAGGCAATCTTTGGTACAATGCAAAAAATAACCCCACAGCATTTCACTGCTGCAGATACCTGGAGGCACGTAGGACGTCTCTTTGCAAACAACATCCAGTAGCAGAAACCAATCATCCTCTCTTTCCATAAAGGGCAGTAAAACTTTCTGCAAGGGAATCTTCTCCTTGTCTTCCCGCATCACAATTTTTTCAACCATAACGTTCACCTTGGACTCTACAGTCAGAACTTCAGTCATACTTTCTTTCTGATAAACTTGAATGTTCTCTGCCATGGCAACTATTTTAAAACAAACAAATTAAATCAATGACAGATTCACACCCAAATTACAATACCATTAAATAAAAAGAGGATAACGGAAAACCCGCAGTACCTGGAAGGACAAAAGCTGTTTGTCTGACAGGAAAATCCAGCAGTACAAACCAGTCATCTTTTCTCTCATCTGAAATGAGTTTAATCTCTGTCTTCATGACTAAAATTTCTGTACTTAGTTGTCTCTGCTCGAATGCTTTTACTTCAATCAGAGAAACGTCGTCTTCTTGATTCACTATATTTCAAACAAAAAATTGCGCAAAACTCAATGAAAAAGCAAAAATTCCTGCAATTGTCAAACTGTGAAGCAGAGAAACTTTAGCTCTACCTGGTGGCACATACGTAGGTTTTCTGTAAAAAACATCCAGCAACACAAACCAGTCATCTTCTCTATCTATAACTTGTTGTTGTGGTTCAACAAGATATCTCTGAGCCTCTGGTCTTTTTTCTGTCTCTTTCATCACCACTTTTTCTTCTTCTACATCTTCAGCATAAGTTAAAGATACCTGGTCATCTCTGAGAGGACTTTCCTTTAGTGTAACTGATGAGTAAAGTCAAGAGAAAATATTTTATCAGAAGATGCTTATATGCCAAGTAAATTCTGAAGTGCTTCAAAAAATAGAATGAGATGTTTCAGCAATACCTGGTGGAATAGGGGATGTTTCCCTAGGAGGAAGGTCCAGCAGGATAAACCAGTCATTGACTAGTTCTATGATAGTTGGTGGGACTCCACCGACAACAGGTGCTGTCCTCACCTCCTCTTGTGAAACTTGAAGTTCCTCAACTGTAATTTCTGTTCTTACCGATTGTGTCACAACCACAGACTTGGAACCAAGATATTTATCTTCATCTCCTTCCACAGCAAGAGCTAATAAGGAGTAAAGGCAGATGCTATGTGACCATGAGATCAAATACACAATACTTGCAACAGCGGTTTGTCGCCAAAGAAGCAAAGCAAAGCGTGAAGTCCTTTTTCATTTCCAAAAGAAATACGTGACTTTGCATATGAATGAACGTTTACAGGAGGATTTTCTTGCTTTTGTTATTTTCCTAAATTTATACCCTCGTATGTGTGCCTACCATGTTCTATATTAAGTATTTTCCATTCATTTTAATGCCTTGCAAAGAAGCCAAATGGAAGCCAAGACAAACACTCTCAAAGCAACACAAGTACAAAACTCTTGTGACAAAGACACAAAGCAAGAAGGGAGCACAAGTTATGGAATAAATGGATATTTTTTAAAAGATGTAAAACGCCACAAATGCATTACATAACTCATTGAGCACCACTTATAAATGATACATCACAAACAATAATATTAAGAGTGCTGCTCATTCCATCCTGTTAATTGCACGCTCAACACTGCAAAACAGAAGCAAAAACACACTGTACCTGCTGGTTTGTAAACTGCTTTGTAAGGAGGACGATGAAAAAGTTTGAACCAATCATCTTCCCTCTGAGCTTGATGTTGAGTTATTTCATTCTCTACCTCCCATTGGTCCGACATAGTAACATGAGTTTGTCCTACATCTTCCAATATCGTCACCTTTGCCAAACGCTCCACCCTCTGAAACGCTACTACCGAAGCAGCACCAGCACCGCCTGATGAATCCTCCACCTCGTCCTGCCATTCTTTCTCTATCTGACGAAGTCTCTCTCTTAAACTTTCATCTAAAAGACTTCCTTCTGTTCCCACTGCCTCACTCTCTGTATCTTCAGACAAACCTTTGAAAAACACTTGCCTTATTTCCTCTTCCAGCTCATCTTTGTCTGTTCTTTCAGCCTCCTTCATAACTTTCCTTACCACTACTTTTGTAAAGCCTTTACCTTGCTTTTTCCACTCCTCCTCTTCTTTTTTTAATTGTTCTACTTCCTCCTCTCCCAACTCCTTTTCTATTGCCTTCTGAAGTCTCTCTGCCATCTCATCTACTTCCTGCAGCCTTTCTTCCAAGTCTTTAACTTCCCTCAGCTTCCCTTCCAAAACTTCCACCTCTCTAATCTTGTCTACCAACATGATGGATTCTTGCACTCTTTCAATCACTTCTTTAGGGGACACTTCTTGCTCAGCTGTTACTGTTCTCTGTTCTTTATTTAGAAGCTCATTCTTGAATTGGGAAAAAGCTGTGAGGAATGGAGATAAAAGAGATAGTTATGGCATTAAAATAGATGGACACAAAATATAGCCTGGTAAGAAAAATCTAGGAAATTATTTTCCCACACAATCGACTCACAAAAAAACTTTTGCACATGGTCGGAGGACAACAAGATGAACCAATCATCAGATTGGCAAAAAGTTGGGAGGAGCAGCTGGGCCAAAGAAGTTGTTTCTGCTGAGCTATGATTGGCTAATAAAAGCAGAAAAATAACATGAAAAATATTTGAACAATGTAGGGAAAAAACAATGATTTGAAAGCGCTGGGAAAACTTAAGAATGCAACTTTTGAATAAAAACCATATAAACAAGTAGCAAATTATCTGTTTGCGTCAGGGCTGATACCTGGTGGTTTCACAACATCAAAACATGAATGTAAAGCAGCGGGACGATCGAGGTACAGAAGAGAGGACCAATCATCTTCCTGCTTTTTATCCTGTCTTGACTGATTGACTGACTGAGGAAGAGTAGTGCCCTCCTCTCTGAACAGAATAGAAGTCTCCTTTGATTCTTCTCTGGCTGTGAAGAAACAGCAAAGTGATGATAATCATGCAACCAAAGTTTCAGCCGAACAGAAGATCCCCACTGCAAATGCTTCTCAGTAGTTACGCAGATGTGTAGCTCAGTTAGAAGCCAAGCATCGATACCGAGTCCTTTGGGTTAAGAGTAGTGCACTAAAATAATCTCCTGTTACCTTGATGGGTCACTACAGGATGTAAGCATGCTGATGGTTAGAAAGCAAAGAACATGTGGGCTTTAAAGTTTTAGAAGAACTTCTGAGGAAAACACCTCAAATCTCGGGTATTCAAGAAAGGTTCAGCATGAGATGAATCTTCTCTCTTTCAGAGAAAGAATATAGTCTGTGTTACAGAACTGATCTTTCTGACTTGTTGGGCACAACGCAAAGCCAAACTTGCCGTGAAAGCAAATGAATGAGAATGAATGAGACTGCTGATAACACGCAGCCAGTGGATATTTGCGAGCGACTTGGTGATTAGAAAAGGCTTTGCAAACTGCTCCACACGCTTCGTGGTACCTGTCAGAAGAGGCTGAGGTTTGTCAAGTCCCATCAGTAAAGACCAATCATCAATCCCAGATGTAGCTGATGCTGAAAGTTGCAGCAGAAACTGGAGAGTCTCCTCTCCAGCTGCAGTGATCAAGCGTGTCAAAGAGATTCACCAAGCAAAAACAAACAAAAAAAGCAGTTTACTGCATTAACTTACGCATACCTCCATCTAAGTTACGAGAGAGTCTCTTGCTCGCTGAGCGCGCAAAGCGAGGTGCCGGGCGGTCAATCATGGAGCTCGCCTGGCGCGTCTGTGCCTGAGTGCGACCGCTGTACCGAAACTTAGAGCCTAGGACAAGGAAACGACGGGATGAAGGTGGCTCCACCGTTGATACCCTAAACGAGATGAAAATCAAGGTCAAAAAGATCCTTTAAAACTCATCTAGGCCAGAGATTGGCATCATCTAATGAAACTTATTAGGATGTGAGTATGGAGCTTTTTATATGCAGAGGCAATGTAGAAATTAGGTTGCATTGAAACCAATGATCTACTGTTGCAAAAAAGGAAAGTGTTAAAAAACAGAACAAGATTTTACCTGAAGAAAGTGTGATGTTCGACACATACTTTCCACAACTTCTTAGAGGCTTTGTAATTGGGCAGTTTGAAGCCGATGGTGCTCTCATAATGCTCTTGCTACATGTCAGGAAACAGGTAAACAAACAGTTGAATTTAACGACACAACTCCAATAAACTCTTTGTTTCTACAAATGGAAAACTGTGCCACCAAGATCTAATGTTAATAATATTACTCAGGTTTTTAAATGTAGATCTTTTACTTTTTATTCAGATCATTTCAAACCAAGAAACAAAACGTTTTTGAGAATAATTGACACGTTTTGAACCAAAATAAGTTTGAGAAAATATAGAAAACTAAAAACATATTGATAACTTCCAACTTACCTCTGACGGTCTGATTTTTATAAAAAAGCTGCTCCGTTTGTAGGATATCTTGAGCACTTTAGGCCAAGGAAAACGGTTGATTCGAAGTTTGTCTTTGTAGACCATCAGACCACTGGAGCAAACCCCAAGGGTAATGTCCACACCGTCTAAATCCTGCAAACAGAGACAGAACATTTATGTTGCATAAACATCTTCACAAACACCTTCCTGAAGTGACAACAAACAGCCACGAGGTGGCAGAGTTTCTCACAATAAAAAAATACAGTTTATGTCAACAGATTTTAATTAATCTCCCTTTGTTCATGTATCAACATCAATTTTATCTTTAAATGATTCAAAAAAGCAGGGTAGATATGATATGAAAAGACAGAATCTGCTAAACATTTTAAAGTCATAGCATAACTCAGAACTTTTATAAAAAGCTTTCAGGTATCATGTCAAATATCAGTAAACTGAGATTAATGGTTGGAAGAAAAAGAAATAAAAATAAAAAAAAAACCATCCACCTTTGCTTGGTGCAGGTCCACTCCGTACATGGCGAGTTTCTTTGCATTTTCCAGATACAACATGTCTGCTTGTGCTGGACTCATTGACCTGCAGACGGAAAAATAAATAGTTGTTCTCAAATACAAGACTCAAACATACAGATTTGGTTGGCAAGTTGGTTGTGATTGTAAAAGAAAGAAAAACAAGTTCACTTTTTAGCTCAGATGAGTTTTTCAGATTCCATCACCTCCTAATTGGTTTGCTTTGCCGTCACTAACCTGTATGTGCGATGAAGTTCCATCACTTTCTCCTCCAGTTCTTTACTCTGTCCGGGAGCCAGGTTTAGATCTTTCAGATACTCTGGGCCATGTATCTCTGGGTCATATTCCCCCAGCTCTGACTGAGCTGTGTAAGAGCCCAGTAAGGACAGAGTGACAAATGAACAGGGAAGAACTCCACTCATTATATCCTTTCTCAACTGGAGACACAAGAAGTATCTAAAGGAAATATGAACAGATAAAAGAAAGTTCAACATTTTAGCATGATTGTGAAACATGAATGCATTTATAAAAAGCTGATTTGTTAGAACTTAGCATTTACCTGGTGAGATCTTCAGTGAGCTGTGCTGGATCGGGTGGATAGAACTTCACACTAAAGGTGAACTCATAGACTGCACCTGGAACTTGCTTCCGTATCTCCTTTGTGGGCTCCAGCCATGTCTGTGGAGAAAGAGATGGAAGCAACCGTTCAGCACATTGTTCTCTGTTATTATAGTTATTAAACAAGGCAATGCATCGCACCTTGCTGGTTGATGTTTCCCAGTGAGCAAGGCCAAAGTAATCCTTCTCCAACAGGTTGACATGGTCACAGACTTTTGTAAACAGCTCTTGGCCTTTAGCATGTTTCTGAACAACAAACACAGACAGAAAATCTTTACAATCTAAAGCAAAAATCAATGAAACACAAAAGTATTCACGTAAAATGAGTAAGCAAATGTAGTGAGCTTCTCACATCAAGTTCACACTCAAACTGGGAATCGTCCAGTAAGGTGACTTTGCACTGCATGGTCTTCTGACGTTTGGGAGCTTTAGCCTCCTCTGTTTTCTCTGTCTTCTTCTCTTTCACTGGTTTCTCCTTCTTCGCCGGCTGCTCTTTTGCCTTTTCTTCTCCTTTGTTCTCCTTTTCTGATGGTTCTCCCTCCTTCTTCTCAGTGTCCTCCTTTTTTACTTCTTCCGTTACTTCGGGTTCTTCTTTTACCTCAGATTCTTCCTTCTGCTCCTCTGCAGCGGGCTGATGGATATCACACAAGACATTTGTACAAACTTTGTCAAATACGCAAGTAAATATGTACAAACAAAAGAATTTTCATAAAATGAAATGTCAAGCTGTTGATAAAGGCTATTCTTTGTTTTACACCTGAAGCCTGTTCAGTCTGTCCTGCTAAATCAGCTGCCCACATCATGAAACATTTATAAAACAGGGATTTTTCTTCTATAACAAGGGAAGAAGTATGAATGTATATAAAAACAAAACCAGCTTGGTTTTCCTGGAATTACATCATCTGTGAGTTCAGGCTGACTGTCTATCCCCCCATCCTATCTGCTCAAAGAAGTCTGACTGGGCTCCCAGACACTAGAACCAACAACTGTTGTTTTCTTATTGCTGTTTATGTTGCATTGGGTCGGAGAGGCAGCACTCTTAGTAGGGAAGCTCAGACCACCCTCATCTTAGCCGCATCTACCCGCTCAACTGAGAGGATCCCAAGGCATTCCCTAGACAGCTGTTTAATATAGTCCCTCCAGAGGTCCTGGGTTCTGACTTTTGGTCTACTCCTCAGCTAACCAAATGCCCCAGCCACCCCGTCTGGCTGCTCTCGAGTCAGAGGAGCAATGGCTATACTCTCAGTCCATCCCAGGTGGCAGAAATGGTCCCTGAAGCAAGACTTTGACCACCCTGTCAGAAGCTGGTCAAAGCTAGGGTAGGAACTAACCCTCACCTAGGGTTAGTTCCTACCCTAAGTGAGGGTAGGAACTAACAACTGCTTATTTAAATTTAGGCAAAATACAAAGACACACCGAGATACACTTATTTTCATGATTTTTTAAAAAAAATCTGTGTCTAAATGAGTCATAAAAAGTGCCTGTGGCGAGTCTGCGTGAATTGAATGCAATTTGAAAGATCTTTGCAATTTGAAAGTCATTGAAAGATCTCATCAGACAACTTTATTGGCCTTTAGTAAAGCATTCTCAGCATCTCAAAACTTTTTACAGTAACCCTTTGTTTTCTACTGTGTTGAACAAAATCATTTTATTTTCTTTGTGTTTTATGCCCTAAAGAAAGGGTGTGTGTCTGAATGCTTTGTGCTGCTGACCTGTGTGTCTGTGCTGCTTAGCGACTGCTGGTCAGGAGCCTGCTCAGCGTCTGGTTCCGTTTTAAGTTCGGGCTCCGGAGCTGCAATCGGAGCTTTCACCTGCTCCTCGACTCCTCTTTTCGCCTCCTTCTTTCCTTTGTTTTTCCCCTTTTCTTTTTTCTTCCCCTTTTCTTCTACTTTCTGCTGTTTTCCATCAGGTTTTCCTTCTTCTTTTTTACCCTTTGTTACAACTTCCTTTACTTTTTCTTCTTTTTTTGACTCCTCTTTGGATATTTCCTCTTGTTTCTTTTTGTCCTTTTCCTCTTTCTCGTTTTCTTCCTTTTTAGATGCTTCTTCTTTTGTTTGTTCCTCCTCTTTCTTTTTCACTTTCTCCTCCTTTGCTTTCTCTTCCTCTTTTTTCTTGGCTTTGTCTTCTTTTGTTTTCTCCTCTTCTTTCTTTTTGATTTGTTCTTCCTTTGCTTTTTCCTCTTCCTTCTTCTTGATCTGTTCTTCCTTTGCTTTTTCCTCTTCCTTCTTCTTGATCTGTTCTTCCTTTGCTTTTTCCTCTTCCTTCTTCTTGATCTGTTCTTCCTTTGCTTTTTCCTCTTCCTTCTTCTTGATCTGTTCTTCCTTTGCTTTCTCCTCCTCTTTCTTCTTTGCTTTTTGTTCTTCTTTCTTTTTCAACTTTTCAGCCTCCTTTGCTTTTTCTTCTTCTTTTTTCTTTACCTTTTCAGCCTCTTTTGCTTTTTCTTCTTCTCTCTTCTTTGCTTTCTCTTCTTCTTTCTTTCTCACCTTTTCTTCTTCCTCTGCTTTCCTTTTAGCTTTTTCCTCTTCCCTCTTCTTTACTTTATCCTCTTTTTCTTTTTTCTTTGCCAACTTCTTATCAACTTTTTCTCCCTCTTTTTTTACGACCTCTGAAGTTTTTTCTTTCACCTCACCTGACCCTTTTTCTTTTTCTTCTGCTTTCGTTTCTTCTTTTGATTCCTCCTTTTCTACAACCTCTTTCACCTCCTCCTTCTCTACTTCTTTCTTCTCTGTCTTTTCTTCCTTGTTTTTGATCTCGTCCTTTATTTTCTCCTCATTTTTCTCCTCAGTTTTTTTCTTTGAGTCTTTCTTTTTCTTTTTACTACCTTTTTTCTCAATTTTTTCTTCCCCTTTCTTTTTCTCCTCTGTCTTCTCTATTTTTTCTTCTTTCTTTACAGCTTCTTTTGTATCGGATTTCTCCTCTGCTACTTCTGTCTCTTTTTCCTCACATTTTTCCTCTTCTACCTTCTCATCTTCTTTCTTGTCACCTTTCTCCTCTTTGTCGTTTTTTTCGTCCCGAGCTTTCTCCGCCTCAAATCCTTCGCCCTCGGAGCACTGTGAGCGACGCTTTAAAAAAGAGGAGAAGAGGCGAGAGAGGCCTTTGCCGGCGGAGGTCCTGGTCCGAGGTTTCAGTTCTTCCTCGGGGTCAGCAGCCGGCTCTTCGGCCTTTTTGCCGGGCTGCTCCCCCTCTGGCTCAGATGTCGCCGCCTCCTGCTTCTGCTTGCTCTCTGCTTCAGGCTCAGAGGTACCACTGGTCTTCTGTTTGCCCTCGGTGTCTGCCTCACTCACAGCGCTCGCCTCTGTTGTCATGGTAGCCACTGGTGAAAGAGAAGAGAAGGAAAACAGAGATGGAGTAAAGTCACTGTGAAGCCCAACGGAGGATAGTAAAAAACTAGCAAACTGTTCAACTGTTTTACAGTAGAAATGGACACTTTTTACCTCTTGAGTCAGAACAACATTAAATTATTCACATAAATAAAATAATTAAAAGAATAATTTCTTTTTTTTAAAAATACTCTTTATCAATTTCTTCTTAAGAATCATAAATGCAGATGCGTGAAAAACCACTGGTTGACCCAAACTGAAATTGATGGTTTTCTACATGTTTGAGTAAATAGAAAAGTCATTTCACTTAGACTACAGTATAGGAACAAAGACAACAATACTAACTTGGAGATTGTTGAGAATTTTTTTCCACACTGCCATGTCTTTTTAGTAAAAGTTTAGCTGAAATATTATTCATATAACTTTTTTCAACAAATAAACTTTTTCTAAGCATCCTTTCACGACATCAAACTATCAAACATGCAGCAGAGTCTGAACAAACAGCAGAAACTAAAAACAAACCAACCAATCAACCAACCAGAGCTGTGCGGTAACTAAACATGACAGAAAAGGTGTTCATACGGCACATTTTGATATAGTGACGAGGTTTAAATTCAACTACAAACCTGAATACAAAGTCTGGCCGAGAGTTGGAACTATAACTACAGCAAACCTGACAATTCAACATGAAAAAGCAAGCAGCTGCTCAGTGCTAAAACTAATGCACCTCTTTTGTGTACGTCGGTCTTTCTATGTACAAGCAGGGGTTTACATTTGTGACATACAAGGATTACAGCTAAAATGTGTGACTTGTGGTGAAAGCAGAGAAGGCTGACACATAACATCCTTAATTTAATAAGAGAAAGCTATTTCTTTTTCATTAAAAAAAGATCATGTCTGGGCTTGAACACACTCAGAGCCTTAATAATGTATTACATTTTTTGTGTTCGACCAAACAAACAAAAAAAAGACTAGATTAAAAATGCAACTTTGCGCATTAAAGAAGACTTTGTAATAAGTTTTGTTGTTGATGTTTAGTATATCAGTTGTTGCCTTTTCTCAAAGAAATTAACCCACATGGTTTATAACTAAGTTGAAGGACAATTTCTCGCACATACAAAAACATTTTTTATTCGCACAATGGCCCTCATTGTTGAAGAACCATGGGAGCCAATCAGAGACTCATTAAATCCCACCGATGGACAGGAGGCATTCTGTTCTGTATCTGCCCATTAGTCGCGCAGGGGTCGTCCTCACCGAGCAGGCCTGCCACTTCATATTACACACAAGCACAACTCATCTGACACATAGGGACTCAGCAAGACGAGAGGATAGCACATAATATGACATATTACTATTACTAGCGATCATTAAAATGTCCCACTGGCTTCATACGCAGACCTTTGAAATGTTTTGAAAGGTTTAAAGTTGTGGTGAAAATGGTGGAAGGAAACTCTTCCACCCAGCTGAACCGATCTGTGTTGTGCAATTTAATGTTAGTTACAGCACTCAAAGTGCAATTAATTCTCCCGAGTGTGACAGATACGCCAGTCCTGTCTAATCAGTGACTAATGTGGCTGTGTTTGTCTCCTCCATATGTAGTTCAAGTCCCACCCTACTTTGTGATGGGCTAGTTGGAGGAGGTGGGGGTGAGGGATACCAGACAGGCAGACAGGCCAATCTTCCAGATGTACAGGGTTGTCCCAAAGGGTATACCCAGGATCTCTTCCCACTGGCACTACAGGACAGCAGGAGAGGAGGAGGGGGTACGCAAATAGGCCAAATCCTCTTTAGCCCTCCCCATTGTTTGTGTCCAGTGACCAATAACTGTGCTGCACTCTTTTACTAATCCTACCTTCCCTTCCCCCACAAGACTCCCCATGGGTCTATTCCCTAGGTCACCGCGTACACACAAATGCACGCACCTTAATGCATCAATGCTCATGGCCTCCTCTGTGTGTTTTAATGCTCCGTCATCTCAATTCTGATTGTCAGAAAACAGACACACTCCTAATGGACCAGCTGAGCTTGTGTCTGCTGCCTCCACCATTTTGTGTAGCCCATCTAACATCTCTGCTATCAGCCAGCTGAGCAGAGGGGAACCCACATTCTGACCAATTGAAGAAGTCCTGACCACTTCACGGGATGCCTCGACACACCATCAATCTCTTTTAATATGACAAATATTTCCTCTGCTTTAACAGGATGCTGGCAATTAGATAAAATATTGCTGTGGCTTTTAAAAGAAAAGCTCTTCCTCTGAATCCCACACAATTAGCGCCGGTAAAGAGCTAAATTATGGATGAAATAGGCCACCCTCTACGAAGAGGGCGTTCACATAGGGAGATGGTATCAGATGCCACCACCAGAAACATTCAATCTGGGTTTTCTTTAGAGCTTCTATTGTTTGAAATTAGATTTAATCTTCCTTCAAGGAGAAAGGATACGTCACTAGATATGATTCAATTCAGCGTTTTCCACTTAAGAGAAATGGTAATCTGTTCACAAATGGTACTCAAATTACAGTAGAAATGTCTGATAACTATGATGTAATAATCCACATTTTCCATTTTAAAAATTGAAAATTATTTGCCGGTGATGCTGCAGTGCATCTTTCCGAAGTGCATTTGTGTGCAACCGAATCGGAGGAAAGCACTGAATGAAGCTTGCTGAAAGGAAGGAGGTTTAGAGTTTATAAATAGCTACATGTGCACAAGATTCAGGGATTCATTAGTTGGCCTTTACAGACCGGCTCATATCTATTTATAGTCTCAGTTTACATTGCGCACTTGCTACTACATATGTTTACATATAAAACACCCACAGTCAAAAACACTCCCATGAGGACACTTAAAATCCTACATTTTTATCAATTGGCTAAATAAAAAAACAGAAGGTAGATTTTCTAAACACCTTCTCTGACACTTTTCATCAAACCTGGTCTAAAAATTTAAAAAAAGGAAACCTATACATAGTTTATGATTGCTGCAACATTACAAACGCATGTTTCCTGAACACTGAGAGTCGGCTTATGGATTTAGAAGGAGTTTAGAGTTAATCAGCCCCCAAGTGACCAAGTAAGATTATCCCCACCTACCTGCCTACAGTTTCTATCTCACTGTCTTCCAACATTCTGCCAGCCCATTCGAGTGTCTGTATGTGTGTGTGTGTACATTTGTTTGTGTATCTCCCTGTGTTGTCAATGAAAGCCTGGTGGTGGTGATCCGCTGTGCTGATTCATGGTTTTATGTGGCGCCCCGCCTACTTGGCTGAAAATCCACCTAAACAAAAATAAATCCAGAGATACTGACCCTCCGGCCACATGGTGACTACCACCAGCCCCTTTAGTAAAAAAAAAAAAAAAAAAAACACACTAACACGTGCCCGGTGAAACTGAGTCAATGTTCTATCAACACACTAACTTGCCTAGCAACATGGTGATTACACAGAATTACATGTGTTTAAGGAACGATTAAAATAAAGCACCACAAAAGCTCTTACACTACATATGTCTTCCAAGAATACACCTTTAGTCTTCTGCGTAAACCAACACCACACTCACTCCTAAAACTAATCAATAAGCCCAGATGGTCAGTGGGTCTGATGCTGTAACATGAGGCGACATGGGAAAAGAATGAAGTGGCATGATTGATTTACTCTGGAAGCTCTGAAAGCAATTTTGAAACCATTTCAAGCATCTTCTCAGCCAAAAGAGCTCTGACATAAAAGTGTTTTAACTCATTAGGGCGTATGTCACAAAAAGAATTAGACTTGACAAGCTTTTAAACGTATTATGAGAACATTTTTATTTGCATAATGCAGAAATATTATTTTGTTTAGTCTTTGAGTAGCTTATTCCTAATGGGGTTGTGGGATGGGCCAGAGTCTATTTTGGCTGATTTCAAGCAAGAAGCGGGGTACATTTCGAACAGGTCACCAGTCTGCTGTGGGGCCACACACACACACACACAACATCCACACATACACTCATTCATAGGGGCAATTTCATAGCGGCCAATCAACCTAGCACACGTGTTTTTGGAAGGTAGGAGGAAACCGGAGTACCTAGACAAAACCCACGCATACACGGGGAGAACATGCAAACTCCACACAGAAACGCCAATGCTTTAAGCCTCGCCCCATTCTGACCTTCTTGCTGTAAGGCCATCGTGCTACCTACTGCAATTACATTATATTCAAATTATTTGCAGAAGCTTACGTCTATTTTTTAATTAAGTTAAAGCTCTTAAAATCCATTTTATCATTCATAAAAACAAACAAATCTGAAGCATGTTTTGCCGCCTCTACAGCTATATCCACACAACAAAGTAGTAGTCTAACTGTACAAATGTATAAAGAGGATTACACCAGCGAGCTCTTCTGGGACCTCGATGACCTCACTCTCACACAGTACAGCCAAAAACATCCCTCAACATCACTTCAGTAAGTCAGCGTGTTCACTACACAGCTGCCAACAAACCAAGAGGAGGGGATAGGTCAGGTGTCTTATCGCTGTCATTTTTTAACCTTTGTAATACTTGAGTCACTCCTGTAAATGCTTTTCTAGTGTCGGTGCATTAACGCTGGCTCTCCTTCATCCTTCCATCTCTGCAGCTCTTCATGAAAGATTATCAGACTATATATATTCAGCGGTATCATCAATGGAGATGAGGCTTATTGGATGAGTTTCTCTCCAGTGTGTGTGTGTGTGTGTGTGTGTGTGTGTGTGTGTGTGTGCACAAGAGAACAAACACACTCAGATAGCTGGCCCCTTCAGGAGAAATAGATATTTTTAACCCATTCAATTCTCAGGGGAGTAGAAGCAAGAAGATGTCAAGCTTGATCATTCAATGAAAAAAAAAAAGAGCAGCATGAGGAAAAACAACAGTTCAATGGACTCTCATGCTTGGAAATAACTACAGCATTGATGGACAAAAAAAAACATAAACAGCTCATTTTTTACACAAAAATCACCAACAATATTACTACTATTTAAAGAGGAATATTAAAAAGATGATAAAATAAAAGTACAGCTATGTTAACCTTAAACTGTGAGGGATTTCTATTAATTATAAAAAAAATAATAATAAAAAAGAATCACTTTCAATAGAGTATTAAATATATTTTTATTTTTTAAGATAAAGTATCATTTATGTAGAAACAACACAAATCTCCTTCCGCAAGTTGGGACTACTTTTCCATTCAAAAAGCTTTTTAAACCTCGTGCTGACTGTTTTATTTCATCACTAATCTAGAAAAATATATATAAAACTTCTAAAAAAAAATCGGTGCGATTAACGTGCTAAAAACACAAATTATTGACCTTTTCCCCCCTAATTTACGCCTCAATAGTTACGTACTGAGCACAGGGTATTTAAACAATCTGTGTATGAAAATGGCGCCGAATGCGCAACAAAACAAACAGTGATTTAACGAGAGCGGTTAGATTCAGTTTGGCTTACCTACTCTTAGTATAGCATCAATGGAGAAGGGTAGAGCTTAAAATCCGTTAAATAATTAGTCGGTATTCCGCTGATCAGAAGAGCTCCAGTGTTTCAAAACGACACATGCTTTGTTGTGTTGAAGGTGTCCGATGCTCGTAAAGGGGGCGGAGCTTAAAGCAGCAGGAGCAGCATCACAAGCAGCAGCATCCTACCCAACTTTCACAAAACAATCTACTAATACCCATTTCAACCTTCATCAACACAACAGATTTGCTCAAAAATTTAAATCCAAAACTTGAAACACCTCTAATTATGAATATCTTGTTTCTGAGTTGCTTTGGAATGTATCAGTCTAACACTACAAATATACCAAAGTACATTTCTCCATAGCAATCATTAACAAAGTTCAATGTCCAGCAGCTATTTTATCCAATTACCGAGACACTGAAATGTTTGCTGAGAAAATGCATTTTTAAAGTAACAAATGAGTGTTTGTATCTGATCGGAACATTTCCACTAGCTGTCTTTATGAGGCTCTTGATGGTCCCCACCCATCTGCCTGACCCCATTAGGGAAATAAGGCCTATATGAGGAAGGAGGAGGCGAAGGGGAGCTGGCGTAATGGATTCATTATACTCTTTGCAATACAGACTATGGCACTTTCAGATGGCACATCGGTCAGTGACACGTCAGATTTGGTTTTTCAATCTTACCAGTTTTAAATTTTTTCCACAATCACAAAATTTGGGCGAAAATAAACTTTGAGGTAGACAAAAACTGCTACAAATTGTATGGACTTGCTTAGACTTTGATCATAGAGCAATTTCCCAGAAGCCGCAGTGAAGTAGCTCACAAGCTGATGGTATTAAACATTTACAAAATCATCTAACTGGAAACAAACTACACGCAAAACATGAAATACAGACAGTCAGTTTACATTTTAGTAAATCTAGCTTTATTTTTTGTGTTTTCAAGAAATAGGAGGGAAAAGCATTGGGTTGCTTAGAAACCTCTGCCCAACCCTGTGCCTACTGCAAGGAGCAGGTGTTAAGCTGCGCCCAGGAGAGGGTAGAGAGAGACAGAACAGTGGGGAGGAGAGGAGCAGCAGCACTTACAGACCCACAGTCCCCTGAGACAGTGACAGCGTGGAACCACAGACGCTGAGACAACCCATTCCTCCCGCTCATACAGTAGACACACCCAAATGTGACGCAAATAGGCTGCTACCTCTGCCAATCTACCTCGTTTGTTGATAAGGCAAACATGCACGCTATGATGCTGCAGTGTATTACTCCAGCTGAGTGCTTATGGGTAATGTTTGTTGGGAACATCTTTATCCCTCTCAGGCACCACCACTCAGTGATTATATAACATTCCCATCACAACTTATCCACATCGTTCCTCTCTTTTAGCTTTTTTAAAGCTGCATCTGAGCAACAATGGCACAGAGCAAGATAACATGTACAATCTTAAAATAGCTTTAAATAATAGCTTTAAAACATGAAATTTGATTGCACGGGTGATGGCAATAAAAGAGGCATGGATACAGGGGTTTATTTGTGCCAAGCTCTCAAGAGCTCCGAGGGAATGGATGGTAACTGTGCATCAATATTCATAATGCACCATTATGTCATGAAGTATTAATGGACTAGGAATGGCCTGTATTTCCACACTTTTCTACACGCAGACATTGTACCTCATGTTTAATCTCAAATTTGAGTTTATTTTACCTCTGAAAGCATCACATTTTTACTGCATTAAGGTAGCAAAACTTAAAATCCAGAAAAAAAATATGAGAAATTATCTGAGATGTTCTTTCAGATACACAATGCAATGGCTTAAGGCTCAGTGCTGTAACTGAACAGTGGCAGACATTCTGGAGAAACGAAGTCCAGACTGCATTGTATTTCATCACGGGCTACGGTTGTGTTGGTTTATAGCGCCACCTGGTTGTGACCCTAAACACAGCACACAGATGTGATGTCAACATTGTTGATATGCAGTGTGATGGCTTTTAGATGTTGAATCTGATCATTTTATAATAAACTTAAAATAATAAACATAAAATGGGCAACTCTTCTGTTTTTTATTTCTTTTTAAAAGTTTTCAAATGCAGATATTTTAAAATGTGCAAGAAGTATAATATAAATACTCCATTCAAGTTCAAAATGCAAGCATTTGAAAGAAACATGGATTTATTCATATATTGTCGGAAAAAAAACTAAATTATTCTGCTTCACTTTATCAAAGAAGGGTAATAGCCGCGGCAGCATGTGTTTTTGACAGATAAAGATGTTTGTGCTGGAGGCCTCAGTAAAACCCTGTAACATTACCCCTCCCAAAATGACTGCTTTGTAGACCAGCTGGGGTTCTCCTAATAGTCATCGCAAGCTCTGGCCAGGTTATGTAGGTTTTTTTTAAACAATCAACCTTGAATATGTAAAATAAGCTTTAGTTTCTTCTTATCTGATCCAAACTAATTAGAACGGATCCGTCATCAAATCAAACATATGATCCATAGAGTCCTAAAGATCTCATATGAAAATATTCAAGAAATGTGTGATATTCTCCATTTAGATTAATTAATCTTTACTTCAAGTTTTATGAGAAACAACATTAATTCATTTTAAATATTTGATACTCACATTTGACAGGTGAAGAACAATTCCGAACCACATGGACGGCCCCAGATGGTGACACAGGGTCAGAAAGCAGGAGACAGGGAAAAAAAGAATGTGTCACTTCAGCATAAATATGAATATATGCTATGGTAATATATTATGATGAGATCATACAATTATAATATTATAAAGACAAATCATAAATTAAACATTTTAGACACAAATCCAACCCATTGCTACTCATCAGTACCCCCCAAAAAGTCAGATTAATCCAATCTTAATGGTGTTTTGACATAGGTTGTTTCAAATATCAGTTATATTAAATATTAATCTCTTTGAAGGTTTGAAATGAGATAAAAAAAAATCATACAATTCTTATTAAACTATACCAAAAATAATTTGGGGAGCTTTTAAGATAAATAATATTCAGGCAGTTCAACTTCATCTTGACTTATCTCAGTTATTTACTTGATTGATCAGGTCATAAAAGAACTATTCAGAATATTTACGTTCCTTTCTAAAGAGTCACACACCACAAACATCTCTGATCTCTTCATGCTCAACATAATCCTGCTAAATACGTTGCAACCAAGAAAGAAAGAGAGGGAAAGAACAGCGTCGGTATGTTAAAGGTGTGTTAAAATAAAACACAGCGTCAGAGAAAGAGAAGGTATACCTGAGGTAATCCAAGGGTCCTGCTGGGAGTTCCATACAACTTCAGATCGATGTCATAATTTCGCCGATTGTTTTCAGGTCAAGTTAGGAACAAACTATCGATTGGGTTTCCACCGAGAGGCGGTGACGCAGATAGAATGACGAAGCAGTAAAGGTGGTGATGGGAGGGGATCAGGGCTGGAAAACAGTCTGATCTGGGACTTCTGCTTTTCGAAGAGAATTACCAACACAACTGAACATTATTTAAACACATTATTGGTAGAACATTTATCGGTTCATTTCACCTTTTTTATTGTTACTTAGATCCCAAATGGACATACAGATCCTCCGATCGTTTGGTGTTAGAATATGGAATAAAATTAACAAAGAAGTTGTAAGTCTGTTTGCAGTCTGTTATTACACATCTGGAATAAAAATTATATAAAACGTTTAACAACAATTTATTAAAATTACAATTGCCAACATTTACTTGGTGATTCCACACGGGGGCGCTGAAGGTGATCTGTACTTAAGAATCTCATTTTATGAATAATTATTATTCATAGAAAAAAATTTAAAAATACATTTGTAAATAAGAATTCATTTTTCAAATGAATATTCATACATCTTCTGAACCGCTTATCCCTGACGAGGTCATGGGGGGTGACAGCCCATACCAGCTTATTCAAGAGAAGAGGCAGGGTACACCCTGAACAGGTCGCCAGTCTGTCGCAGGGCCACACACAGACAAATTTCCAGGGGTGTTTTCATAGCAGCCAATCAAACCAACATGTATGTTTTTTTAAGAGAGTGGGAGGAAACCGGACTACCTGAAGAAAACGTACACATACATGGGGTGAACATGCAAACTCCACACAGAAAGACCAGTGTTCCAAGCCTCATCACCACCTGAGATTCAAACCCTGACCTTCTTGCTGTGAAGCCACTGTGTTATCCACTGCACCACCGTGCTACCCTTTAAATGAATAGTTAGACATACTTTTTCTCATGTCTCACAGGTTTCAGATGAGAGGAAGGGTACACCCCAAACAGGTTGCCAGTCTGTTGCAAGGCCACACACTCACAACCATCCCTGCGACCCCATTATCAAATCAAATTTTATTTGTAAAGCACTTTTCAAACACAAAGTTACACAAAGTGCTGAACAGAACAAATAAAAACTTAAACAACTTTAAATTCCAGATCATTTAAAAAAAGAACAGTGAGTCAAAGTCAACACTAAGTTATTAGGAATAAGCGGCTCCAAAGATGAAATGTCTTACAATTCACAGCCAAGCAAAACAGGGATCTAAGTCACAAGTAGTAAAAGTTGGATTTTTTTTCATAAAGCTTTTTTGGTTGCAACTAATTGAGAAACTGTTCAGTGAATCAAATCAACAACTGAATAAGTACTCTGGGTTACTTTAAGTCAGCCAGAAGTGGTCCAACATGAATCATACAAAAAAAAATTCAATTGCATTTCAATCTTTTGATGTTTGTTGCATTACATAATTTTCTTTTATTTAAACAAACAATAGACCTGGCATTACACAAATAAAGGCTTGGCTCATCCAAAGATCTCTGGCATGCTGGTTTGTATTCCCAAAAGTGTAGTTGATCAAAATGACCAAAAAGGGGTTTTTGATCATAAAATATCATTGAAAGTTTTTTTTCTAAAAGGATAAATTTGGAAACACTGTTAATTTCTCTCTTGTTAAGGCCAATCAATTAGTAGACTTTTTATTATTACTGTTGACATTTTAAAGAATGAGCTAGCTTTTTATTGAACACAACCATGTAAAAGAGTTTAAGCACAAAAACACTAGATTTAAACTAAAGCGATAGAACGGGTTCAAAAGTAATTCAGCTCAAATGGTTGTTAAAAAGACTAGAATAGACTAGACAACTTTGTCATACACAGCAGTACAGAAAGTTTTCTTCAACATAACTCACACAGTATACAAAACAAGCAGGCATAAAAACATTTCAAATCACATGTGGAAAACTTGTGGAAGGCTATTTATTGTTCGGGGCATTGATTGCCATTTTAACAAATGATTTCCTAATAATTTCTCTTTTTGGCTAGTAAAATATTGTTTCATCGGTCTGAAGGGAGAAGGGTAAAGGAGTGGGGAAGGGGGTGTGATGAATCATCTGAAATCAGGATGGCTTTATTACAGTACTAATATCACAGTACTAATAAAGACATTATTGCAATCCAATTGTCTTCATTCTTTATGCAGTCAAACATTACATCCAAGCACTCAAGCTGTATATAATATCTGACCTACAGGTCCCTCTTTTGTATAACAGCTGGAAATTTGTCTTGCAAATTACTAATTGATGGATGACAACTTCAGCCCTTCAGTGACAATATTCTTTTAAATAATAACAATTTCCCCATTGTGGGACAAATAAAGGTATTCTTACAATTTCAGTGGAAAAAGTCAGTGTAATACACATTTGCTTACTTGCAGACAACCAATAAAACAAAGTGCAAAGTATTATGCCGTAACTTATACATAATCTCTGAATAATCTATTTATAATCATGTAATAAAAATTTGCGTTTATAAACATGCTTTTATCCATCTGATAGCATTAAAATATAAAAATGTTTCAATAAAATTTGTTTTGTTTTATTCAGAAACTCCCATTTAGCAGTAAAATTCAGTAGCATTCACAGGACCCCGCCTATGTCCACTATCACACACAGCAGCCAGGAACCACCCAATCTGATTACCCACTCCATTTCTGGCCGTTTATGCATGAAGATTTTAACTGTCTGAACACGCTTAAGAAATACTTGTGCAAAGAAAATATCAACCCCTGGTGGCTATTTCATTGCTGTGCGACTAAAAGAGTCAAACACTTTTTGGTATCATACTTTGCTCAAACTTACTGATGTTGTTACAATAAGAGGATCGTCAGCCTTCCTCTTACCCACACTACTTTTTTGTGCACAGAAGAGCACAAATGTAACACAGGAGTAAGGTTTATTAAAGCGTTGTTTTGTTTCAGGCCCTTTTTTTGGCATGTTTTTTGTTGAGCCTTTGTTTTCTCCTTCATGAACATACTTGTTCCGATTAACTGCATGCTGAGAGAAAGAAGAGACCATCTCTTTCCATTGCCTCAAGTCTTCCTGAAATGCAATCATTAATACCATCTATCAAAGATTTTCTAAGAGGACATCTTGGAAGTGTTACCATTTGTATATTGTGTTTGCATTATACATCCGAACAACAATCAGAAGTTTCTGACAATCGGAAACTTATCAAAAACAATCAAAGTTTTGTGATGGAATTAGGGAAGGTAAGTTTATTTGTAACACAATTTATACACAGGGCGATTCTGTCTTGTAAAGCAATTCGAAGAGCTTTACAAGACAGAGAAAATGCATTAAAACCGCATAAATTCACAATAAAATGAAAAAAGAATGATTAATCTTTAGTCTAAATGCGTGATTATACAGAACTGTTTTTATCCTAGATTTAAACATTGTGACAGTATAGGCCTGTCTAGCAGCCTCAGGAAGTTTGTTCCAGACTTTTGCAGTGTAAAATTGAAAGACAGCTTCTTCTTCCACGTTGTTAGTTTTCCTTCAGCTTTGGAATCTCAGCTACCTAAGTTTTAAAATAGAAATTCTAATCATCCCTCATTTTAACTGAATATTTTCTTCCAGAATTTCACAATGCCATACACAAGTTATCTAAACTTATCGGAAACCAAATGATCAAATATTCAGAAAAATAATGTCACTAGCATTGATGAAAACGTAACAATTGTTTGGGGCTTTTTGTTTTGTTTCATCTTCTGAACCGCTTATCCATAATCGAGTCGCGGGGGATGTCAGAGCCTGGCTGGATTCAGGAGGGTACACTCTGGACGGGTCACCAGTCTGTTGCAGGATAACGCACACATGTTCATTCCTAGGGACAATTTTGTAGCAGCTGATCAACCTAACATGCATGTTTTTGGAGGGTGGAAGGGAAGAAACCAGAGGACCCAAGGCAAACCCACGCATGCACTGGGGCAACATGCAAACTCCTCAAAGAACAGACAGTAATTAATTTTTTATTACAATTAAATAGTTTTCTAGGGTTTTGTATAATGAAATAACTATCAATATACCATATCAATAGAAAACATACAGGCTTACAGATGAACTGTAGCAATACTTGATTATAAGCTGTTAAATTCACTTCTTTTCATTATTTAGTGAAAATTTTCATTTCATTTTATCTTCTGAACTGCTTATCCCGAATGAGTGCATAGTATCGGCTCATTTCTGGCGAGAGGCGGGGTACATCCTGAACAGGTCGCCAGTCTGTCACGGGGCTAAAGAAAAGTTCACACATGCAAATGTATTCTTTTTTTTTTCCCACCCAAGACAAGAAAAAAGAACATCTGATCAATGTGTGGTGGCAAAGCCAGCTTTAATTTGGCTGGTGAGGAGTCAGAACTAACAAAAATAGAAGGAAGAAAAAAAAGTGATCGGAAAGGCTGAGTGTGTTCCAGGCAGTGAAAATGAAATATATCAGTGAAAAATAAAAGAAGACTAACTTTTTCCCCTTATGGATTAACAGAATCCTCCTCCTTCAGACTTTTATAGTTCTCACTAAAACTACATTCACTATCCTTACTCATGTTTAAATTTGAGGACTTTTAGGGTGTTATGAGTTTCAGATTCAGGAGACTTTATTTGTACCCGCAGGTAGATTTGCTTCGTAGCCATACAGCATTGTCAGAAACACACAATAGACGTGAACGTTCACGCCAGGTAAAACATTAAATAAAAGTAAAATACATGTAAAAATATGTTCAAAAGAAGGCGCTAGGATTTTCATTCCCAAAAGCTGTGTTTTTATCCATTTCCTGTGCCTATTTTTAAATGAATATCCTCCTTTTTCTGAGATTTGCGTCAGCAAAAGGAGTAAACAATGAGTTTTTCCAACTTCCCCTAAGAGTAGTAATTATGTGAACCAGGAAGAAAACAAGAGTTACGACCAACCCTCTGGAGTGAAGGAACTCCACGCTATCCTAAGAAAGAAGTTAGCGCTGGAATATGGCTGATAAAGGTCCTTTTTTGACTTCATGTATTATTTTCTATTTATCGATCGGTGCAGCCATTTTTCAACTTCTTGAGGAGAAGAACTGGATCACAGCAAGGGACAGGTACATCAAACAAAAAGAACAGATTTTAAAGAATTACTCCTGTTTGAAGAAAGAAGATCTCGAGGAGATACTTAAGGTATGAAGATAAGTGAGATAAAAACCCTTATCAGTGATATTTTGGCTGAATGCTGAGCTCTGAGTTCTTGCTCTCTTGTAAAACATGTGCTTCTGTTTTTTTTATTGTTCACACATTGACTTAAAATCTACTGTGCGGTTTGTAGTTGTAACATCATTTCTCAAAGTCGCAAAGAAACCAACTACTTATGAAACATTCAAACAACTTAAATAGATTTTATACATTCATAACAGTTAAAAATGGAAAAAAAAGTTGCTTTAAACAGAATAGATGAAGGTAAAGGGTGTAACAGACACGTACGGTCATGTAAAGCAAAACACTACGTAATGTATGTATGTTTTTGTGTGTTCAACTTTTGACATTCATTTATCATTTTAGTTGTGTGATCTAACATTTTAAACATTGTTTAGGTACTTTTTTAATATAAATGTGAAAAAATTGTGTAAGTTTATGTTTTAAAAATAGATTTTGATAATAAGATTTTTTTTTTCGTTTTCACCTTTAAGGTTGTGTCTGAGGCTGCAGGCCAAGGTGTGGCCATCACTGGAGACAATCACCGCAACACATGGGACTGGCCCAACTCTGTCATCTTCGCTGCCACCATTGTCACCACTATAGGTTTACTATTTAATCACTGTCTCTACAATGTCTTTTTATTCCATTCAGAAACAACACAGTCACCTTATAGCAAGAAGGTCAGGGGTTCGAGTCCCAGAGCAGGAGCAAGACTTGAAACTCTGGCCTTTCTGTGTGGAATCTGCAGGTTCTCCTTGTGTTTGCATGGGTTTTCTTCAATTACACCGCTTTCCTCCCACTCTCCAAAAACATGAATGTCAGGTTGATTGGCCCCTTCAAAATTGCCCGCAGGAACGAGTGTGTGTGGATGATTGTCTGTGTGTGTGTGTGGATCTGCAACAGATTGACAACCTGTTTGGGGTGTACCCTGCCTCTTGCCTGAAATCAGCCAGGATAGGCTCCAGCAACCCCATTAGGGATAAGAAATTAGGGAAAGACGAAATTAATCTGTTACATCTCTATTTGTTACACTTTGTCATTTTTTTTCCACCGTTAAAATTAGAACCTTTTTTATAGCCATTTTCCCTCAAAATATTCATTTGTCAGTAAACCCTTTCAAGTTAGAAACATCTCGACTTGCTACATGTTGTATTAAAATTAGAACCTTCTTTTTAGACATATTTCCTTCAAATAGATATTTTGCAAGTAAACCCTCTCAAGTTAGAAACATTTATATATATTTAGATTGCTGGTTTTATGTCACCTGCAAGCAAAATGTTATTTACAGTGTACTAAAACCAGGAACTATTTAAGCCCCTCACATATTGGTAATTCCCCCTCAACCCAAACAATTTCTAGAAACATAAATAGTCTGGTATACATAAAACAGATCTTCTAAACATGGCAGAACCTCTGTTTCCTAAGCCTAGTGATGCCCATGCCAGCATGTGTTCACATTATACATAAAGGTTTTCCTTTTTCAAGTTCTACAAATGTAGAACTTGTAGACGGCAGCTCAGTGGTTAGAGCGTTCGCGCGCGGACCAGAAGTTCGCGGTTTCGCATCCCACAGAGAACACGTCTAGGGTCCTTGGAGAAGACACCTAACCTCCGTTTCTCCCACCCTTGGCACCATCGAAGGGCAGCCTGCTGCGGTGTAGGAGTGCATCACACAAATTTCCCCGGTGAGGGATGAATAGAGTAATTCTTTCTTTCTTTCTTATTATTTATTTAAATGTAGCACATATACATGTACTTTAGAATGCTAGAAAGCATCAGCTCGCTCATGGGGTCAGGATGGCTCCATGGGTAGGATCAGCATCCTGTAACTGGAGAGTCGCAGGTTCATGACAGAGGTGTCCCTGAGCAAGACACTGAACCCCCAATTGCTCCTGATGGTGGTTTGCACCTTGCATGGCAACATCCACCATGAGGTATGAATGTGTGTGTGAATGTGAGCAACAATGGAACGCTCTTTGAGTACCATCAGAGGTAGAAAAGCGCTATATAAGAAGAGTTCATTTACTTTATACTTTTCTAAACCTAAAAAAAAATGTTTTTAAGTTGATGAAAAGTGCACTTGTAAAGACAGCCCAAAAACGTATAGATATTGCTGGAGTACCATAACAGTAAGTCTGTTTGCATCCTTTAGGTTGATCAGAATAAAGTTGAATTTAAATATAGACCCAATGGCCTAGATTTAGCAAATTTTGCAGAAGCTTGTTCTTTTTACACAACTTCTGTTACTGTAAGTTTGTTTGTTGTGTAATCAAAGTGGATTTGAATGAAGTCAAATGAAGATTTACACCATTTAGTATAGAAGTTTAAAGAGAAGTTAGCTCATTGTACGTGTGAACAAATACTGTTTTACACTAGAGATGACCCTCTACTTTACATGATCAAAGTTAAAAACTCCTCTTTAGTCCAAAGAATTATTAGGTTAGTCAGTTTTCTGGCCATGATGAGAACTAGGTTGAACATGCAAGGTATGGATTCTCAGGGAGGCAGTGCGAAAAACTTTCTGCATACCTATGTCTCAACTGTAGCTAACTAACCAAAACTGAGCTTTAGTAAAACCCTTTGTGATTTTAGGTATTCTCTTTATGTTCAACAGGTTATGGTAATGTTGCACCAAAGACACCCGGTGGCCGGGTGTTCTGCATCATCTATGGCTTGTGTGGGATCCCCCTCTGTCTAGTGTGGATTAGTGAACTTGGTTCCTTCTTTGGAGAAAGAGCTAAACGTTTATCACAGGTTCTGTTACGTAAAGGTGTCTCTCCGGTAAGACATTTCTAAATAGATTTGTATTCATAATTTTTTTAAAATATGACGTGTCATTGTTTTTTTCCCCCTTTTTTAGAAAAAAGTCCAGTTTGCATGTACAGCAATATTCCTCCTGTGGGGTCTGTTGATGCACATGGTGATCCCTTCCTTTGTGTTTATGTCTGTGGAGGGATGGAGCTACTTAGAAGCGATCTATTTCTCTTTTATCACGTTGACTACTGTTGGCTTTGGAGATTATGTAGCAGGTACAGACAATACATTTTATTTCAAACTTTTAATGGAAATTGGGAATACTTTGAAGTTTGATAAATTACACTAATACATTAACAACCAATTCAATTCCAGGTGTAAATCCAGACGTCCAGTACCCCAGTCTATATAGAGTTTGTGCAGAGATATGGATCTACATGGGACTGGCCTGGCTGTCTTTGTTCTTTAGCTGGAATGTCAACATGGTTGAAGAAGCTCACAAAATCCTAAAGAAAAAACGACTTCGGCACAGACAAGCACATGGATTTTATGACCTAGAACCAGAGCCACCAGTGGAGAAACAAAATCACAATGAAAAACCAACAGTTATTGACATATTCAGCTTCCTCTCAGAAAAAGAGAAAGATTACAGCACTATCATTAAAGAGATTGGAATGACAGCAAGAAAAACAATGCCAATTCACATCAACCGTTCAAAGAGTTGCAGTGACATCTTGGCCATTGAAACCTTGGATCACTCACCACGGCAAAGACGTAGGATAAGTTTCTGTGAAGTGTTAATGATTGCAATGGCAGAAAAAAGTGAAGAAGAAACAGAGAATGAGGACACTAAGGGAGGTTTTCAATTTGAAAATGACGGCATCAGCTTCACTGTACCAACCAAAAATACTGAAGGAGAGGAAAGTGTACAACACCCCAATGGTGGCGAGACAAGATTTTCTATTTGCAAGGTAGCTGAAGAAGATTTGTTATTAAATAATGCAGAAAAAGGATAATTTGCATTTTTTTGCACTCATCATAGACAAGTTTCTGCTTGTTTTCAACCAATACTTGTTACACTGTCAACAAGATAATTGCCAAAACTCTTACTGTATTTCAAACTTTGGGTGAAAGGAAGAGTGTGTGCAAAGTAGGATCAGCAATTGGTGTGATTTAGATTGCAATTTTAAAATTCTCAATTGAAAACTCTGATTTTGTTGGAGAACTGAACTTTTTCTGCCTTTTGATAGAAAACTTTATATAGATCTTGTCCCAGGTGGGTGAGTAAAGACTTTTGCATATGTGGAAAACTGTTTGACATCAAATATACAATCTGTATTTGTTGAAAGGAACACTTCAGTCTGACAGAAGGGCTTGAAATGCCTCATACCATTTTTACTTTTTCTTATGTTTGCTAGGTTCAATGTATTCTTTTAAACTGTTACTTTGCTGTTTTTTTTTCAAATCTAATGTTAATACCAGGTTTTACAACATTGTTACAGTTTTAATTTTAGGGAAACTGTAAATAGATCACAGAATTCAGTAGAAACTTTGTGAAGAACTGTACATACAAAAGGAGCAGTTACACTAGAAGCCATGGTCTAGATTTAGATAAATATTAATATTTGAACAGTAAGATATGCAATTTCCACAGTCTTGATTAAAGTTTTTTTTATTAAAAAAAAAATAACTGTAATTTTGTCTGAAACAAAAGAACATGCAGAGCTCAGAAATTTCAGCAAAACTTTAAACCATTTAATGTCACAGTGATAAAACATCAACATTATGGACATACAGTAGATGCTCATGCATGCGTTTGGTTTTTGTAAACTACTGACAAATTCACATCCAAATCATAGAATTCAACTGGATAGCAGTTGAATGATTAGAATGCAGCATTCTAAAAACCACCTTTTAAGAATGTAAGATAACACTGGTGGTACTTAAAATCTCACGGAGTCCACTAAATGTAATTAACTATGTACTTTTATTTCTCTGTTTTGAAATACTAAATTGAAAGTGGCTGCTTTAACAGAGTAAAGACTGACCTTTTGTCAAGAAATGTATTGATTCCAATTTCAGGTTGAACATCATCTGCTGCCATGTTTAACTTCTTCAGTGCAATACACACCACTAAAGCATAGGTCAGACCTAGAAACACCCACAACAGCTGTAGTATGTAACTTTAAATTTATTGATCTATGTGGTGTAGATGTTCTCCCTGAAGGAAAGTGAATGCAGGAGGATTTCTTCTGGTGAGATACCCAAGTAGTAAAGAATGTATGGTGGTTTTTAGATAAACCGATCTCACTAGATTTAAAATCTTCATATTTCATCACAAAATAAATTTCAACACTATGCTGATTGTTCATAAATCCTTGGTTAGTTTTGGCCCAGAAAACATTTGTGTCTTTTTCAGGGAACATACACTGAGCGGAACAATGAGATCCAAAGGCCAGATAATACTTTTTAAGCTCTTTACACCAGATTTCAGACAAGACATGAAGAAGCAGCATTCAGTTGTGTTGCTGCAAACAAGTAGAAGAAACTGCTAGCGGAACCATCTTTTAAATCCAACTTTCTTCCATATTCATATCAATTTGCACTGCATCTCAACTGATGTGGCTAAGCCAGTTTGATTTAGTCCATTTTTTGTTTTTGTGTGAGTTTTTTGCACCTGATGGTAATATTTTTGTTTACACAATGCACTTGGGCCTTAAAGACTCAACGTGCTTAACAATAAAGTTGCCCTTTCTTACCAAATTTTTCAACTGAGGATTTTTTTCTATCAATCGGGAATACGCAAAGCATCTTAAATGACTCCCAGTCCAGGAGACAAAAACTATTTGTCCCGAGGCTCATTTCTGAAATAGTTGACAAATTTCAGATAATTCACTGCCCAAGGTTTCTAGTTTTTTTTTTTTTGTTATTAAGTTCTTAAAGACGTACTATGACTTGGAAATCAATCCAATACATAGTTTTTCAAATACAGTCTAACTGATAGACATAACATGCACAGTCCATATCTCAACACACACATGGAGTCTGCTTAGCAGTCATATTTTTCTTCATTGATAGACAACCACATCTGAGGGTTAATCAATTTAACAAAAAATGTGTGAAGTTTGTGCAAGAAATATACTGAATCGTGGAGAAGTTTGTTTAAAAAGTTTTATTTACTTTTACAGTGACTGGAATTACATTATTGAAACTTTCATTGTTCCAAAAGACATAAAAACAAAAGAAGAAATTACAATTCTTTGAGCACAACCAAAATCTAAGTATCCCATATATCCATCAGATGAGGTGGAAAATAAAACTATCTGGAAGGCAAGAACTCAAATTTAAGTTTCACAGTGCACAAACGTTGGTTTTTAGATTTGAGTTCAATTTCTACACAACTCTAAAATGTGTGCACCGCTCAGATTTTCAAAGATAAATTTTGCCAACTTCTTCTTGAGGTGTTTGTTCTGTGGTACAATTTATGAACATGCATTATAATATGTGAATGTGAAGCAGTCACCCTGAGCTATCAACTTAAAGTTCTAAAATAGTGCATGATGTAATTCATATGACTAGACTAATAATGTAAGGGTAATGTTTGAGGTCAAGGCAGAATAGGGGAACAAAAAAAGGAAGTAACCCAAGTGAAATCGACATTGCAGCAGACAAGCTCAACTAGAAGCAAAATTCTGAGACGAGAAAGTTTTAAAGGTCGGGGATCTTGAAAATTACAATAAACATCAGTTTCTCCTCAAACTCATAAGTAGACCCACACACAATGTTAAAGCTCATACATTATAGTCCCAGTTCTTTTTCAAATCCGGTACATAATTTCACATTGCTTTTCACGTACAAGCTCTAAATGGCAGACTCATGACATCATTCACAGCATGTGTCTCAATTATATTTCATTAGAGAGAAGAAATATTAATTACTCCTTTAAATCACAGCATAAAGCTTTGTGAAACACAGTGCCAATAAGCAACTTCCCCTCATAGACTGTCGCCACAGAAGAGCCCATAAGAACATGGCCATCGTCGGCATAGACCTGGGTCACCACTGGCTGATCAGAATGAATATTCTGAATGCGGATGACCTGGAAATGATCAAGAATAGTCATAATAAAGAAACAAGTGGATCTCAAAACATTTACTAATGCATTTGTTTTCAGAAAAAAAACAACCCAGAATTTGACATTGTCAAAGAAAAATAAAACAAACCTCTGAACCAGGAGGGTCTTTGGGATCAAAGAGAAAAACTTTCTTCGCGTTAGTGTGACAACCCAACCACAAATCTCCAGTTTTAGGATCTACTTCAACATTGTCACAGAGTGAGCCCACAGGTACATTCTGGTGAGATATCAGAATAAATTATAGTGGTCTTAATGCATCTTGAAAATGTTACATATTAGTATCTCACTGAAGTTTTTTCATTATTTTGATCAGTAAGAAACTTGTGTCTGAAGCCCATTCCCAAGACAAACACTATCCTATTCTCTATTGGTAGAATACATACATGGGTGTTAATTTATTTGGTCACAAGAAAGTACCTCAAAGGAACGTATGTGTCTGTGTACACCATCTCTTATCTAGAACTATTGAGAGTACTTCCAAAGTTGGATGAAGCAGTATAGAAATTGAGTAGCGTATCATTTCAAATATCAAATACTTCTTAAAAAGGATTGTTCAGAGGGACTATTTCTTTGAGATTGCAGTTCAAATAACATTGTTGCTTTGTTGTGCATGGTCACTAAAAGCTTTTTAAAAAGTTTTCAGTCTAGAGCTCTCCACTGACCTCTACAGTTTCAATTTAAAGCTTTCCAGTCTTATTTCTTAAAACTTAAAGATGCTTGTACAAATTAAGTGAATGAAATAAATGCATTTAGACAAGAATTGAAAGCATGGCTGTATGAAGCAAGAATGAATTAATCAATGAATGAGACTGTATGAAATTAAAATATTTTATGAGAAAAGCAAATCAAGAAACATTTAAAGAAGGCTCAATTGTACCTTTACGGGGGACAGTGAGTTGTCTGGTTTGCGCTCCATCACGTGCACATTATGGTCAAATATATCTACCACATAAATGTGCCTGAAAAAGACAAAAACATTAAAGAAACCATATTGATTTTTCTTATATTAGGTTGCTTATTCTCACCTTTTATCAGGGGAAATATTGATTCCATTTGCAAAGTAATGACCATCAGAGACCACTTTTACTTCCCCGGGACTGTAGTACACAACATTTGTCCAAGGTAAGAGCAAAATCATCTCTAACTGTTTAAGGATTGAATTAGAAAAATAGTGATCATTGGTGGCGTAGAAGCTATCCACTCCCATAGCGACAACGTCATTTACACTGGAAAAAAAAACGGGATTTTGGAAAGATTTAGTGCTCACCTCTGAACAATAAAGTTCGGGATTAAATAAGTACACATAAAACTCGTTACCTGTTGAGAAGTTCATGTTTTATGGTTTTTAGGTGTTCCAGAGAAAGACCCTCCTCCACATATTTAAACAACTCAATTTGGCTTTTGAGTTGAGGATGACTGACAACGAACAAGTACACAGTGTTATCTGACAAAAAAAAAAAAACAGGCGCAAATCAGAAAATGCTAAACTAAACTGTACAGTGAAATGACATGCATATATACTCTAGAACAGGTAAGAACTAAAGTTGAAAAAAGGAAAGGAAGAGGAAATACCCTGCTAGTTTAGATCAATGTCAAAGTTTTGATAGATGACCATCTGTAGACTAAATTTTTGGAGAATAATAATTTTTTTTGCCTGTAAATGTCCATATTTTCTGTTATCTTTTGACAAATATTGTTTAGGCTTTCTACCTATCAGTACAGATGTGTCAATATTAAAAACATTAAATGTCAGATTGCAAATGTTGTATGCATTTCTTGAATGTTAATCATTTTGCAAATGAAACCGTCATTTCTATTCTGTGCATGCATTTTGCAAATTGAACATGATCTTCTCGATTTCACTAACACACAATATGAATTTACCCCTAACTCTGTGATTACTTTGACCTTAATCACTATCCTTTTATGCCTTAACCAAACACCCATCCTAAACTTAACCACACCTCCGAACCAGACTAACTTTTACAATTAAGATTTTAAAGTCTTAGTTTTGCACTTAATTTAGGTCCAGTATTTGACTAGGCCAAATAAATTTGAAAAACTATCTCCATTATTCAAACAAACGGCTCAATAGCTACAGTTTCAACACAATTTGCAAATGGTGTAAATTGCTGTTTTGTGTGCAACACAAACAGGTCAGCCTAGTTTAACCAACTTTGTGACTTCTGGCAATATTTGCTTGCATCACAGGTTTTGGATGAACTAAAGGGCTAAAATTTGCAAAGAGAAATTGACTTTTGCACATTGAGAATAAACACATCTGCCAAAACGGTAGACTCCTGAGGATCTGTTAGTACTTATCATGGAACAACTTATGCTTAAAAGTTTTAAAAATGGCCCAAAAAGGTTTTGATTATAACAGTTAAGAATATAAAGGTCAATATCATTTATCAATGTAGTAATGGCAGGGGTTATTCGATGCCATAAATGTGTGAATCTGTCTCACACGTGCATTCCTCAACAGGTTATGATAGTGTTTACCAGATGGATCAGTGTATGCACTGATGCCATGAGGATTAAATGATTCCAGGTCAAAGTTTCTTGGCATGCGAAGCTCCACAGGTTTCAAGTTTGGATCTTGCAGATCAAGGAAGAAGATTTTCCCTGGTGAATTTGTGGATGGCAGTCCAGGGTACTTAAGACCCTAAAGAACGTTGTAAAAAGAAAGACTCATTAGACTCAGAAAAAAAAAAGACCAAAACAAACATAACCTTTGACAATGATCAATAAAATCATCTGACCACTCCTCATCAGCTAAACAACTTATTACTTAATTACTCTTTTCTTGCTTTTAAAGCATTAAAAAAAGACTGTCTAAATGTGTTTAAATTTAAGATCACACTTTTGTTAAGTTTTTTTTTTGCAGGAGACCACCACACCCCTCCCTGCGAGTATGCTTTGAATGTAAGTCAGCTTGATCAGCACAACAAAGAGAGAAAAAGACAAATAATAAAAAAAAGGGACCAGAAATGTTGCTGGAAAATAAATCAAAGCAAGTAAAACTAACTTACACTGCTGATAAAAGCATGTCCATTCCCAAAAATAGTTATATCTTCTGATCCTTCGTCTGAGGGGAAAAATATGGGATTAGTTTATTACTCAACATGTAACAAAGTTTAAACTGCAATGGAACTTACTTATATTTTTCAATGCAACACAGTTAGGAAGGTGATTATTAGTAATTTCTCTGAAGGCGAGGCTCTTTTTGCTGCAGATTTAACACACTTTTGTTACGATCACAGTTTACGAATTCAATCAAAATCGCGGGATTTTAACCCCGCTTCAAATGCGTTCTTTTTTTTCTACCTTAGTTGGTAAAGCCTCTGTCCCAGTAGCATAGATAATAATCCAACTACAATCGAAATGGTGCACAGTTTCCCCATTTTCAAAAATCACGACGATCCAGTTCAACAAAAAAAAGAAAAAAAAAAGTCTTTTCAACCCTCAGACAGCCCACGTGGTTGGAATCAGTCACTCTGAGCCTATGGGGTTTCGTTCGTGTCAAAATGAACAAATACCGGTAAAAGCCAGTAAATTAGAATATTTTGAAAAACTTGATTTATTTCAGTAATTGCAGTCAAAAGGTGTAACTTGTACATTATATGTATTCATTGCACACAGACTGATGCATTCAAATGAGTATTTCATTTAAGTGTGATGATTTGAAGTGGCAACAAATGAAAATCCGAAATTCAGTGTGTCACAAAATTAGAATATTACTTAAGGTTAATGCAAAAAAGGGATTTCTAGAAATGTTGGCCAACTGGAAAGTATGAAAATGAAAAATATGAGCATGTACAATACTCAATACTTGGTTGGAGCTCCTTTTGCCTCAATTACTGCATTAATGCGGTGTGGCATGGAGTCGATGAGTTTCTGGCACTGCTCAGGTGTTATGAGAGCCCAGGTTGCTCTGATAGTGGCCTTCAACTCTTCTGTGTTTTTGGGTCTGGCATTCTGCATCTTCCTTTTCACAATACACCACAGATTTTCTATGGGGCTAAGGTCAGGGGAATTGGCAGGCCGATTTAGGACAGAAATACCATGGTCCGTAAACCAGGCACGGGTAGATTTTGCGCTGTGTGCAGGCGGCAAGTCCTGTTGGAACTTGAAATCTCCATAGAGCAGGTCAGCAGCAGGAAGCACTGAATTGCTCTAAAACTTGCTGGTAGACTGCTGCGTTGACCCTGGATCTCAGGAAACAGAGTGGAACGACACCAGCAGATGACATGACACCCCAAACCATCACTGATGGTGGAAACTTTACACTAGACTTTACACTTCAGGCAACTAGACTTCAGGCAACTGAAGTTAGTGGCACTGGCACTAACTCACACCTGAGCAGTGCCAGAAACTCATCGACTCCATGCCACGCTGCATTAATGCAGTAATTGAGGCAAAAGGAGCTCCAACTAAGTATTGAGTATTGTACATGCTCATATTTTTCATTTTCATACTTTTCAGTTGGCCAACATTTCTAGAAATCCCTTCTTGTATTAGCCTTAAGTAATATTAATGTAAGTAATTAATTTAAGTAATTTAATTTAAGGAGCTGCTGACTACAAATAAATATCCACATGTGCAACACTACATAAAATGAAAGTATTTACCTTTCGCTATCTTTTTTCACAAATGATTTTATAATGTTTTTTTATGTACAAACTAAAGAAGTGTTGAAATGTTTTACATTCTTTTAACTCCTGATCCAAGTTAGAGGATATGAATACATCATATCCTCTAAAATTATACACAGTAATCATCTCATAAAAAAAGTTTGAATACATTTGGGTAATTGATCATCCTTTATTTTAAACATAATTTGTGCAGTTTTTAGTTCAACCAAATTCTTGAATTTGAAAGATTTTTTGTTAGTAAAAAGTTGATTTGTATGTGCTCTGTAATTGGCTTCATTTACAATTCTTACTGATCTTTTTTGGATGATACTAATTGGAGTAGTATCTGTTTGGTATGTGCTACCTCACACCTCTAGTCCATAGTCATGTAAGGAAAAACAGTGAGCTGTACAAAATATAGTGTTTTTTCAACTTGAAATCTTTAGCTTTGTTAATAATTGCTAATGACTTACGTAGCGGGTGGCACGGTGGCACAATGGGTAGTACAGTGCCAAACAGCAAGAAGTCATGGGGATGAGGCTTGGAGCACTGGCCGTTCTGTGTGGAGTTTGCATGTTCTCCTTGTGTCTGTGTGGGTTTCTTCTGGGTACTCTGTTTTCCTCCCGCCCTCCAAAAACATGCATGTTAGGTTGATTGGCCAGTGCCAAATTGTCCCTAGGAATGTGTATATAGTTGTATGTGTGTGGCCTGGCGACCTGTTCGGGGTGTACCCTGCCCCTTGCCTAAAATCAGCCGGGATGGGCTGCAGCCCCCCTCCCCTGCAAGGGATGGACAGTTAAGAAGGTGACTGACTGATTTACATAGCTTTACTTTTATAAACATGTATATGACTTTTCAAACTACTGAGGTTAAACCTGTGTACATAACAAGTCTTCATAGTTTTAAAACTTAGGCTCTGCAAATTTTTATAAAATGTGTTAATGCTTTGTTTCAGAATCTAAAGACATAAACAACATTGACCGGCTGGTGCTGTGTTCAGAAAAATTGAGCACTAATAAGTATTCACTTGAGCCCATTTCTGTTGACAATATTCCAGTCTTAAAATGTTCCTGAATGTAGAAATGTTTTAAAAAGAAATCGGCCATGTCACTGCACAGATTCAGTGTTGTTGCCACATACCACTAAAGATTTTCTAAAAAATACATTAGTCACATTAGCAAATAGTTATAAATAACAAAAACTGGATTGCATTAGTCAATAGTGAACAGCCACAGTTATTTTGAGGTGAGAGGTAATAAATTCTTCCCCAGCTGTGGAATGCAGGGTGGGGTTGGCGAAGGGACATGTCGGGCACTCAGAGGGTGTGTAAAACTAAAGAAAATCATTTCCGTCATATGGGTGTTAGAGTGTTTCAGTCATTTCATTTAGAAAAAAAAGTAAGATGAAAAGAAACCATTTTTGGACAATACCAAAAGTAGGAAGTTGTATTTTATTTGAGTTTCTCAGGTTCCCTCACAATTTTAGAGCAGTGTCTGCTCACCTGCCTTGGATTGCACAAGATCTTAAATCACAGCACAGAGCTTTGTGAAACAGACAACCAATGAACAACGTCCTCCCTATAGGTCATTGCCACAGATGACCCTGTAACAACATGACCATCATCCGCGTACACCAGTGTCACCAGTGGCTGATCCGAATGAGCATTCTAGATGAGGATAACCTGTAACCCACCATAAATGATCATGTGTATGAAGCAATTACAACTTGACACAAATCAGCTACTTATTATAGACCTCAGAGAATGGCACAAACCTCTGATCCCAGCGGGTGTTGAGGATGAACGATCAAAAGTTTCTTTTCATTAGGGTGACAATCCAAGCACTAATCTCCAGTTTCAGGATCAACATTGTCACAGAGTGAACCCACAGGTCTGTTGTGGTGAGATATCAGAGGAAATGTTACTACTTAATGTATCAATGTTCCGTGTCCTGGGAATTGAAACTGGAAAAAATTACAAATTTAACAAACAATTCAAAAGACTTAAAGAAGCTGAGTAGATAGTTGTTGTTCACTACCATCCTTCATTTTCAACCATCATTTTAAATAAAAAACAAGTAGTTTTTGTCTCATGTTAGATAGAGAAAGCAAATAACTTCAAAATATGCACATTTTTGTCAAAACAATATACTGCATAAGTTCAAGTAATTTAATACATTTAAAGCTGCTTAACTTCTTCTATCATCTAAAGTTTAAGTTGTACACCATTGTAGTGTGACCTACCTATTTGTGTAACACAGACAGGTGATTTTTGGTAACCCTTATAGATGGAGCAGAGACTCTTAACCTTAAATTTTACCCATAATTATAAAAAAGACAAACATTTTACTGTAAAAAGAAAGTTTGGGGACAATGTTGACATGCAAATCTTGTTGTTTCAACAGTCACTTTATTTGAAAAAGTCTTTCTACAAGCAGCATAGATAAAACTGCAAAAAAAAAAAAAAAAAACAGATATAAAAGTAAATAATTCCATTTTCAGAATCCTGACATTAGGCAGGGCTGCACAGTGGCCTCACAGCAAGAAGGTCGGGGGTTCAGGAGTTCAGGAGTGGGGTTGAGGCTTGAAACCCTGGCCTTTCTGTGTGAAGTTTGCATGTTCTACCCATGTAAGCTTGGGTTTTTTCTGGGCACTCCGGTCTCCTCCCACCCCCCAGGAAGTTGTGTGTGTGAATGGTTTTCTGTGATTGTGCCTTTGCAACATACTAGTGACCTGTGCAGGGTGTATCCTGTCTCTAGCCTGAAATCAGCTGGCTCATGGCGACCCCAATAGGGATAAGCGGTTCAGAAGACGAAACGACGTTAGGCATGTCAGAGCTAAACAATTGATGCTGCACTTATGGGATATAATTTTAACCATGATTGTTTTCTTTTCTTGTTTAACTTATTTGGTTTTAGTTTCACTGTTGATAGAATGTGATAAGTCTTTTATACACTTGATTGTGGAACACAAAAAGCACTTGATCTTGCTGCAATGTGAAATTCCCACGTTAAACAGGTCCCTGAATGCAGCTTCAGCACTGCATTTCCGGAGTAAGTGAAGTAAACTATGATCAATTTATAAAATTATTTGGTTTAATGAGCTGTATTTTAGAATAATTTAGAAAGACTATCGGTGTTATCACTTGTCTTCCATTGTGAAAGTGAGTTACCACTTATAAAGAGATGGCGCAGACTGACTACATAACCATAAAGACATGCAAAACATTTCAAATAATTGTTACAAACTTAAACGGCAACAAAGAAAACATGGAGCGCCCTACAGAGCAATTTTTTTTAAAAACCAAATAGTTTTTTTTTTTTGCATGCAAATTTGTGCAATCACCAGTTAATGACTGTTTCAAATCAAACAAAATTCTTCAGAGATTTAATCAGAAATGTATTGAAAAAGTTAAGCAGCATTGACAGATTTCATTTAATCTTCTGAACCGCTTATTCCTAATGGAGTCACAAGGGGTGCAGGAGCCTATCCCGGCTGATTTCAGGCGAGAGGCAGGGTACACGTCGAACATGTCTCCAGTCTACACAACTATCAATACACACACTCATTCTCAGGGACAATTTCATAGCAGCCAATCACCCTAGCATGTATGTTTTTGGAGAGTGGAAAGTACCGGAGTACCTAAAGAAAATCCACGCATACACGGGGAGAACATGCAAACTCCACACAGAAACGTCTGTGTTCCAAGCCTCGACCAACCCAGGACCCAAACCCTGATTTTCTTGCTGTGAGGCCACTCAATCAAATAACCAAATCAAAGTTGCACCTTGTAAGTTAATCTTATTTCTTTTCAAAAAGTAGGCATGTTTTCATTCTGAGAAAATAACTTTAGAAGCCCCCATACAAACTTGTGGCCATTCTGGTCAGGAAGGTATGATGACTTTATACTTGTGAATGACACCATCGGTCTTGAACCGTAGCAAGTCTTCTCTCTTCACCATCAACCCACTTTTTTTGCCATCAGGAGTCCTTATAGAGTTAATCTTCTCACAGGAATGTGTTTATCCAAGGTATGAAGTCCAAACTCATTCCTCGACTTCAACAAGATAAAAGTTTCACCTCAGATAGGCTGCTTTTTGCTCCCCCTCTCAAAATATTAATAATTAATATCTAAACACACCTAAATGTTTGGAAATACCGTTGCCATAAAAAAAAAAAAAAAAACGATCCAGTTGATGAGATCAGATTTTGCACACCTTCATTTTGCTCTAATTTCTCTCATGAGCGACCACTGAGATCTATGGTAAACTCAATAAGATATAGCGCCTGCAAAACCCTGTTTAAATTGTTTATTTTTGAAGTTGTTTTTGTAGGTGATGACTCCTCCCAACATAAAACAAAAGGTTACAAAATTGTCTATGTAATCAAAATTATGCGTAAGACTTCATAAAAAACAAACATGGACACATACATACACATACAGAAGTGAAAGTAACATAAAGTTGGCAAACTATTGACCCTGTGAAACTCAGCATTGGGTGCATGCAACCTGACAGTAACTGTAGATTATCTACAAAAGTCCAATTAAAGAATGATAGCATCTAACAACTTCAAAACACCAACAACTCCTGCACATTACATTGTGTGCACCAGCGAGAGGACTGTTACGTGGGGCACATCAGACTCCTGTCTCTTGTTTTGTGAAGTCATGTAAAGGTTCACAGTGTAATACAGCAGGATCCCCATCAAACAGTTTCAAGCAAGACTGTATATTTGGAACATACAAAATAAATTTTATTATCCATTCTCTTTATGTCTACATCTTATTAGAATTTCTAGACAATGGCATCGTCAAATAACACACCCAAATTAACTCTAATAAACTTGACAGGTGCAACAATGCATTTCTGTCAAGTCCAGGTGTCAAATAGAACTGAATGTGTAAAGCAATTTAAATCTTCTTTGTTATTTTGAACATAAAAAGGGGAGCCATAGTCCTGGGCCGCAGTGAGAGCTAGGCAGGACAAGGCCATGAGCACACGTTAACACAGGTGAGGAAGTGGCTTCAGGGCTGGGCCCCAGTGGTGGCAGGGACTTGTGTGGCCAGAGTATTGGGGGCAGAGATGACGGGTGATCCAGCAATGTTAGCCATTGGCTGTGTGGAGGACATGGAGGTGATGCCTAAAAGCAAGCAAAGTATAGATATAAGTTTTTCTGCAATCTTTACAACTTGAAAAAAGGAAATATTGTGTAGAAATTTAACTCACCAGCCATCATACTGGAGGAGCTGACTGGAGTGGCGCTGGCAGCCATTCCACCAGGAGTGGCCCCCCTTCCCTGATCTTTGACGATGGGATCTGAGAATACATCTAGATGTGAGCATCATGTTTAATCCACAAAGCCTAACAGCATCCAACTGTTTTTACTTGCTGCACCCAGTTGTGAAACACAACTCAGTTCAAGGCCAAAACTTACAGAAGTAGGGATGATCCATGGCCTCTCTGGCTGTGAGGCGAGCTTGATGGTCGTAGCGCAGCAGTTTGTCCAGGAAGTCTAGAGCCTCTGTGCTGACTAGGTGCTGGTTCTCACTGTGCACAAACCTCTCCCATCTTTTGCGGGAATGCCTGGAAACAAGAAAAAATAGAATTAGTGCTCATTGCTGAAAAAACCCCAAAAGTGTAATGAAGATAATTTTACCTTCCCAAAATGTCGTTGAACCGTGGATCCAGTTCAATGTTGTACTTGTCGATGTAGTCGTACAGGTCCTCTGTGCCAAGCACTTTTGCAATACGCACAAGCTGTACAAAAGATATATGACCAAAAAAATTATTAAAAAGCACACAAAGAAAGTCAATATTCTTATTAAGACAATACACTGAAATAATAGCCATTTTTTAAAAAACTTTTGTTCAAAATTCTCCAAGTAACCTTTAGCAGAGTATGTTATTTTCTAAAAAGGATTTATGAAAATTTCTGGATAGAAAGTGTAACTAATCAAGATTGTAAAATGACGAATTCTTTCACTCTCTAGAGCAGTGGTTTCCAACCACTGGGCCGCAGACCGATACCGGTTCGTGGGTCATGTGGTACCGGGCCGCACAAAAAGTAGAAAAACCTTTTATTATTTCCATTTGGTTTACTATTTGAGGCATACTGATGTTTTAATTTGAAAAGTCCCCGGATTTTCTTCCTTACATCCGTCAATGACTCATTAGTGACACGTCATTTCATTACATTTAAACCCCTAAACTAGTAAAATGAGAAAAAAAACCCAAAGATCTACAGGAAGCTTCAAAGCATACTGGACCTTAGAAACACTCTTCAGGTTTCAGGTCAAGATGTGACTGTCTGGTTCCAGCTAAACAAACTCAGAACTCTGATCTAGTCTTACTGTGAAGAATCTAACTAGTTTTTGATTCACTTTGTTTTAGTGATATTCTTTATTTTGAAGGTATGTTTACCGTTACCATATCAACCAGTGTGCGTTCAAGGAGAGAGAATGTTTCCACATTATAAAGACGGTGCTAATAAAATTTCTTGTGAAGACAAAGTGGTTTTACGTTTGTTATTATTGATTAAAATAAGCCAGTTTTTCAGGCTGGTCTTGTTAAGTTTTTCTGCTACACCTTTAGACCGGTCCATGAAAATATTGTCAGACACTAAACCTGTCCGTGGTGCAGAAAAGGTTGAGGACCACTGCCCTAGAGGGCTCATCTATCACCAAATCACAAAGGGAAGAAAAATTTGTATTTTTTATTGGTAAATGATTTTTTTGTTTCAACTGTCTATTAGGTTTTAAATGTCTTAAATAAAACCTTAAAAGAATTGAAAGAGCTTAGCTGCCAACAATTATTTTTTCTAACATGAACAAATAATCCAAAGCATTTTAAAGGGTATATCTGGAAGTAATTTCTATCATCAAGGTGCATCTAGTCTTATTGTAGAGATCACAGAATCCTGCAATAGTGCACTTTCAAAGTTATAGTTGGGTATTTTGCCAGCTTTCATGTTACCATAAAGCACTTTATAAATAGTTGAAGTAAACTAAAGAACTTACAAAATTCTCCTAACATATCTGAACATTTAGAATGACATACTTTGATTCCTGCCAGATACATTCATTTATTTTTTCAAATAGATCATTTACAGCTCCGTAGTATGAGCAAAAGAAAATATAAGTCACATTTACGAACATAGTGAGTGTAATATCACTAATATTATTATGCTCTGTCCAAATGACGACAATTAATTGACGGTATTTTTTTTAAAGCAGCCCATTTATTTACCATTTTCTGCCTTACACATAGCTAGCTCCATGTTGAATATTTGGAACCAGAAATATGCAGTCGACTTCTGAAGTTTATCAGTCTCTTACAGTTATTTACAGCAGTAAAAATCAATTTAATTTATTACTAACGATTTGTTTGCAACATTCAGAGTTTGATAAGTAGACTTTATTTTGTCATATTTAAATTATATTAACCTAAATGTTTTCTCAGACTCTGAAGACAAAGGTACTTAAGGGCTCAGAATTTTTTCTAACCCTGTTCAAAGTTTGTCAAAACCAACTGGCTATTAATAGCTTTTATCAGTACACAGGTCAGTCATGGACTTTAAAATTGAATAGATTTTATGAAAATCCACACGATTGCGTATATATTATTTATACAATTTACACATTACACATTGAACAACACAAACATCTTATTTTCCATTCATCATAAAACTTTACAGAACTAATCACCCTAATTTATAGATCAAAATGAACATTGTGGCTACAGTAATGTTAATGGGTGATCTCCTCAGATATAAATTAAATGACAAAATTTAATATAGAGGATAAAAAAGCCCACAATTTTTTTCTTAATGCGTCAGACAATATGTGCCGTTACACATTTTACTGTAAGTGGCCTAAACTAAATCAGCTGAGTTGGAAAAATGTCCTTAAAGTAAAAAACTCAAACTGCACACACTTTTTGTCAGGTGGATTGTGGGAGGTAGTTATACTCATTAACAACAAAAATTCTTTGGCTCTTCACTGAATCAGTTTTTGTCCAAATGGTGACAGTTCAAAAGGATTTTTAGTCAACGGCGCAATATGTCAAAAGTCACTGCCTCTGCCTCTCACTGCTTCCTTTTCTGAAATGAGGAAGCATTCAACAGGTAGTTTTGCTATGCTGTCAATTATTGAAATTATGTGTGATCAGTTTTTGCTGTTGCATCTCAGCGGGCACATGGTGAGTGCTTTTGCCAAAAAATTTTTTGCACAGAGACAGAAAAATAAGACTTTGCTGTCACTAACGTTTTTTTCTTTCAGTGCAAGACACGAAGAAAGAGTTGTACATCTTTTTTTTTACAATAAATACAACTGATAAAGACATATTTTTTTATGATGGGTTCAGCAGGTCTGTAATAAATAAGCTTGGGTTAAAAAATATCCACATTTGTAATGGTTTATTTCATTTTAAAATAGATGTTGAAAAATGGATTAAATGTTTTGTGAAAATTAGTACTAGCAAACAAATGAAAAATATATATATTTTTTTTCTTTTTCGCCCTCATTCATTTCTTCATTCGCCTTTCAGTTTCAAACATGCCCACATCTAAGTGTTTGATTGAACTAAATTGAATATAAAACGCAAAAGAAATTTTGCCAACCCCCAAAGTACTGGAAACAAAGAGCCTTTGACTGCATTCGCTTCTCGAATGGAACAAAGATCAAAACTTTTTCTAATTGAACCAACTCATTTGGTTTCATCCGTTCCTCACATTACAATATCCATACCAATGCCAACAACTGTTTTATCAATGCCGACACAAACAAGCCTCCAATGTTACTTAAAATAAATTGTCAGAGGAATTGTTCATTGTGTAGAGAATGCAGTGGGTGTGTGAAACTAAAAATATAATTATTTGGATAAGTGAATTAAAAAGCTTTAAAAAAATAAACACTGAGAAAGTATTATTTCAAATATTAAAAATCCAACAACATACCTGATCATAGTTGTCATGACCATGAAAGAAAGGTTCCTTCCTGAAGATCATGCTGGCCAGCATGCAACCAAGACTCCACATATCCAAGCTGTAGTCATACATCTAGAAATTTTATAAGAAGAAAAAAATAAACATTTTGATTCAGAATGGAAGACATTCCTCTCCCCAAAACAGAAAATGCTATTTTCTTTAACCTCACCTGATAGTCAACCAGCAGTTCAGGTCCTTTAAAGTACCTGGATGCCACTCTCACGTTGTACTCTTGGTTTGGGTGATAGAACTCTGCCAAACCCCAGTCGATTAGACGGAGCTGAAATGAAAAGTTTTATGAAATTATGTCACTACTAGTGTCACCAACCAGACAATTAGTAAATTGAAAATAACCAAAAAACACTACCTTTCTGTGTTCGTGATCAATCATAACATTGTGGGGCTTGACATCTCTGTGCATTATGCCCATGCTGTGGCAGTAGTCCAAAGCCTTTTGAATAAAGAGGACATGTTTTAAAATAACCATAGTTCATATTATTCAGGAATGTATTTATAAGGAACAAAGAATCAGAATGCTTTTATTGCCATGTCAGTGAAAAATATCAGAGACTAGGAACTTGTTTTGATACTGATGTGCAATATAAAATAAAAATAATAAAAAAAAGAATAATAAAAAAGCTGGAGTGTTTCAAATAAAATTAGTTATTGATAATTTCTTACCTTTAAGATTTCATACATGTAGAACCGAATGTCAAAATCTGACAGGGTCTGATACAATTGCTAAAAAATTGGGAGAAAAATTAATGAGATGCTTATTTTTAACCCAAAACATAGAGTACAAACTGAGTGCAGACACACCAATTTAATCAAATTAAAAACTTTTAGAAAAGGCATTTGCGTATCTGAAAGATTTAGGTGTCTTTACCTTGAAGTCTGTGTTGTTCACATGTTCAAAGACAAGTGCAGGTGTTCGGGACTAAAAAGAAAAAATAAACCTCAGTATATTCAACATAATGCTTAAAATATTTGTGCAACTTGTTTCTTAAGACAAAAAACCCTCAAAGGAATATTTACCACAGGATCCTTGACAATATCTAACAGCGAAATGATATTTGGGCCGCCCCTCAGATTTTCCAGAATTTTAATTTCTCGCTTTATTTTCTTTTTCTTGACAGGCTGTGAGCAGACACAGTTTATTTAGTCATTTGAAATGTCTGAGCACTGAGCAGAAACTACAAATATACTGACGTGTTTCCAATAATCTCACCTTCAGTATTTTGACAACCACTTTTTCATTGTTTGTGATGTTTATGGCTTCAAAAACTTCACTGTATTTTCCTCTACCAAGTTTTCGGACAAGTTGATAGTCATCTTGGTTCCTAACAAACAAACAAACAAAAAAACCCTCATGAACCATGTCAAAGTGACATACTCGTCAAAGAAACAATCCAAATAGTTTTAAGTTTTTTCTTACCCCCATTCGACAACATGGGACTCGTAGTCCCAGTATTCCCTAGGTCTCTGTGTGTTTACATCAGGGTAAACTCGAGAGCGGCTGGGAACAGGGCCAGACATATTCTGCACAAGATTTTCTTTAAATTTCCTAAAACATTAAAGAGAGCACATAAAAATGTTAAATTAAACATCATTTGGCATGACTTTTTTTAAAACAGTAATTTACACTTAAACTGAGAAAAATAGCTAAATGAGATTTTAAATACAGCTCTGTAAATAAAAAAAAATACCTGGGATAGTTCTTCCAGGATAATGATAACAGATGATGGGACAAGAGTGGCTGTGATGCCTCTACAGTAAGAAAGCTAGATGATCATTTAAAAGAAAAGAAGAAAAATTAAATTATAACAAAATCATTTTGACTTTTGCAGGTGAAACCAAGCAATCAATAGGAATGTGTCCCTTGACATTTGTTAAACACGTGTTTCCATCTTCTACGACACAGATCTATGTTTAAATAACTTCTAGAAAGATCTCACATGTGCTGATTCTCAGAAACAATAAAGCAAATTCTAGTCAAAGCATATAAATGGTGCAAGGTGTGTTTGAATATGACGACATATGAAATGGAGAAACCTGGATGTTAAAAAGGAGCATCCAACCAGTTCTAATCAGGAGGTACAGGGTTCAGTACAGTCATCACTGGGGGTTACAACAACTACCTCCTGTTGGAAAAAAAAATCACAGAAAGTAGGTTGATTAAAATCAATACAATCAATTAGATAAACAGGAGCAAAGTGTGTGTGAGCCACCGCACGCCAACCATTACATTACAGCTAACGCTAGTTAGGTTTTATTTAATAAATACATTAATAGTAGTGATCCGATTCATGTCAAAGATCACATATTTAAAGATATTAACTAAATTAAAGGCCGATCACCTACTTAATACTCAGATGATGAAGGTGTGGGGAAGTAAGGCCTGGTCTGAAGCTAACTGCTAGAAGGCTAACCGGGAAGCAGGGGATGCTAACTGTTAGCATTAGCTTATCCACAGCAGTGTGAAAAGCCGGTTAGAAAGTCACAACTACCTTTAGACTACATTACAAAGCTAGAACTGGGTCAAATAAATCTCCCAGTGCTAAATAGTAAACCCTCATATGTAGATCTATTGAGTATGTTGATAAACAAAGACGTAGCTTCGAAGAAAGAGTATTTCCTAAAGCTAAAAAAGTGCTAAGCTAACATGCTAAGGGAGTGAATAGGCTGGTTAGTGGCGAGGCAACTGGCTGACAACGCCTTGAAAAAACATCTTATAAACACTGGATCGGGGCAACAGAATGGACATTCGGTTGAGTTACACATTGTACGATTTTTCTAATAGGTGAAGCAGACAAGAGTGGTTCAAGAACAACGACGATTTGCGAATAAATAACCCGATTACCTCTCAGCGTTGTTGGGACGTCAATATGGCGATGCTCGAGATCAAGAGCTTAGTAAAATGAGGATTTCCAGCAGAGGGCGCGCTTTTTTTCTTTTGCAGCCGCCAACAGGTCTGGTTTAAACATTCAACTTTGATCTGCAGAATAAGATTCAACTTTGATCTGCAGAATGGAAACGTGTCTATTCTCTTAATGTGGCAGAGGTTAAATTTGTTCCTGGTTTAATTTAAAGACATTAACAGACTTGGAACTTGATCAGCTAGCTAAACAAGTATCACTCCTCCACCACTTTCCTGATTATTCATGCTGGATGATTTAATCATCACTTCTGATGTTAAATTGTAAATAAAATGTCTCTAATTTGTTTAGAATTTAGTGTTTGTTGTAAGTGTTTGATTTCAATGTATGTTTGCTTTTAATTTCTTAGTGTTTAATGATTTGGATTTGAATTCTGATTGATTTTTAAATGGTTTTGTTTTCAGCACTTTGTTTAATTTTGTGTTTGAGAAGTGTTTTACAAATAAAATTAAATTAGAAATGAAACTTTTAATTTTTTGTCATCAGGATCTAAAAATTTACTGTGAATTTCTAAACCAAAATATTCCAATTATACTTTTTTAAATTGATTTGTAAGAAAAACTTTTTAAAAGGGGTTTTGTCTGGCAAAACCACCCCTCCAAAAACAATGGAGCATTTTAAATGTGAGCAAAATCAAAATTCTGGATTTCAATTCTGTTAGAGTTTTTTACTTGCTTTATTATCAAGACACTTTAACTTGGTGTTTGAAAAATGCTTTACAATTAAAATGTGATTTGATTAGAAAATGAACATTTTATGTGTTACCATCTGATTTGAAAATTTACATTGAATAATTTCAAAATTAAAACAATTATATATATATTTATATATATTTGCAAAGATTTGTGAGAAAAGTTTAAAAAGAGACTTTGTCTGGCAAAAAACAATGTAGCATTTTAAATTTGAGCAATACCAAAAATAAAGACAAATAGCAACAGATGGTTCATTGCATTAGTTGAAAGGTTACTTAAGTCATTGGAAAAATTGCATTGCCTTTGAGGTAACCTGCTACCTGTAATTAGCACAAAATAAAAGGCAATGCTTCCTACTTTCATGACTTTGGATCTGAATGATCTTAATGAATGATTGCTTTAAAACTTAACCGAAATAAACAAGTCTTTGTATAACTTGGCAGACCGTCCACATCTGTTGCTTCTCAGCATAGAGGTCACACTGTTCAGCACAACAGGAATGGTCTTTGACTGAAGGTCCATATGATCTATCTTGTAAGGAAACTATCATTAACAAGAGCTTCTTTTATGTGTTGGAGCTGCAGCATATAAAAGCTCACCCCTCCTGTCAGTAGGACACTGACGGAGACAGAAGTGAGCAATGAAATTGTAAGTTTTATAGTTTTTCTATTTCATAATTACTTGCTTTATTGTGATCTTTGTAAAATATTTGGTTATTATTTATGATATTTTCCAGATTGGTGTTTTTTCTACTGCTGCCCACATTTGCAGCTGCCATGGTTACAGCCCCTGTCAGAGGTAAGACACCTTATTTTTGTCGACTTTCCTCTCATTTTTATCACTCACCTGAAGTTATGCAACTAATTTCTATTTTTACTTTTTAAGGTAAAAAATTAAATGTGTTGGGCTTTCTAAATGGTGAGTGAAGTCGTAATGTATAGTATACAAAGTGTGTAGGTTTGGATACTTTTTAAAATTTTTGTTATTACAGAGCCATTTTGTGCAACTACAGAAGAGGCCGTAACTGCAAAAATTCCAGGTTTGTGGTTCAAAATATCTTGATTTACAACCAGAAAGTGAAATGTTTATTTCTATTTGTTACTCTCTTCACCTGGTCTGCATCCAACTTTTAGTTCCCTATTATCATAAGTATTTAATCACAAAGAAGAACTGAAACATGTATCTGTTACAAGTGTTATTTTTTTATTGTCAAAGGAAAAAAAATCTCACACACGTTTGATTTTTGTATATAAAAAAAATCTTCTTTCTTCTTTTCAGAACACAACAACCCCCCTCCAAAACAAGTAATTCTGTTACATTCTGAAGGTAAATAATTTTTTCCCCAAAACAACAAATGATCAACTTATTTATCACTCAAAATTCCCAAAAGAAGGATAAATAAAGTAAATTGTATTGCATTGCATTGTGTATACATTAATCATAGAATTTTTCCATCAAATCATATTAAATACAATTAAATTTTCATCTGATTTTAAGCATAAAATATTAAACACTCATTTAATCTCTTTAAATAACCACACAAACTACTCCACAGATTTATCTGACTCGAAATCCATTGAGAATGAGGATCCTAATGGGTTCTTAGGTATTTGTTCTTTTATTCTAAGCACTTTTGTTCTGCTATGATAATTATGAAAGTTAAAGTAAAGTGCACAATAATGCAGATGTTGTTCCCTCAGTCTTTACAGATACTTTCAAAGATCTTGACAGTGATCAATCCTTGAGTCTTGAAGATGTGGTAAAACAGCAAGCTTCATTGAGAAAAATGACAGGAGATGGGAAAGACACCACGCAGCTGATGGATAAGACAAAAAGACGGATTGTGAACAGCAAGATGGGAACGTTAATAGGTCCTCAAAGGGAGCAGTATCCAAGCAGAGAGCTGACTGATCGTGACAGTGAGGAAGAAGCGAGGTTGCCAACACCACAAATAGTTAAGCCTAATGGTGAGGTGATGCCCTCTGACCAAAGCAGAGAGATGCTAGATTGGGATAGCTTGGAGGAAAACAATAGTAAACCAAACACAAGAGACACCAGTAAAGTCACAGACTATGATGGTGAGACAATTTTTTAAAGAACAAGGAGCCCAACAGCTCCATACATCAATAAAATAAAAATAATGCTAAATTTGTGAAATGTTCCAACAGAAAGCAAAGAACATAGAAGCTACGAAACCCATCCACTCAGTAAGAACATTTTTTCTCCTGCAAACATTAAAATCACTACTAATTACAGATGCACAGAAGTCTTCAGAAATATCTATTATTTCATGTGTTTTTTTTTTCTGCTTTAACACCTCCAGAGCCCAATAGCTTCATTGTTCCAGCCAAAAGTCGAGCTTTGCCTGACACTCACACTGGGGGTGAGTGTCAACCTAGGTTGTGGTATGAAGTTATTTAAAGCTGTACAATTAAATGAACAAACAGGGCCAGATGGCTGTTTATGTCTTATTTTTTTCATTTATCTGACCATGTTTTGAATATAATTGTTTTTTTTCTTCTCTTCCTCCAGTTCCAGATTTGAGCTCTTCCTCCTAATGAGTCAAGAACCTCCATTTGTTGAGTCATAGGATGCAGACTGGCCTCTTCCAAACCCAGTTCCTTTCTGGAAGTTTTTTTTCTAGATTTAGAATCGCATATGTGTGATTTGTAATCATTTTTTATACAACAGCAAGAAATAAAGAAGTTGTAACAAAACTCTGTCCATTGTCTGTATGCAAATATTCAGCGGACACCCAGAAAAGAACAAATGTGACAGCTTTAAAAAGTTTGTACCTGGAACATCTCTACCTTAAAGTTGTTTTAGTGCTTCATTATGAAATTGAATTCTTTTGTATCTAGGAAAACCAAAACCATTATACATCCAAATAAAAATTACAACAAGGTCAACACATTACACGACATAAAGCTTTCATGTATCTCGAATATTTACAAGTAATTGTGTTCTCTACAGTACAATGTCAAACTTTTGGTTAGTAAGCATTTTACACAATTTTAACGCTAATGTACAAATCACTTCAAATGACGTAATAAAACTGCAAATTGTTTTAGGAAAATGTCATTTTCTAAAGTGATGAAGCTCGCTGTATACGTCTGACTGGACTCCTTGTAATTCCTAACAAGATACAAAAACCCAGCATTTGATCAGTAAAGAGAAAACAATATAGATTGAATGTCTATTTTAATGTTTTACCTGATAAGGAGATTCTATGACTTCTTTTGATTTTTTCTTCGAAACGGTCAAAGACAAGTTTCTTTTACCTGCAAAAAGTTTTTTTAGTCCAGGTAACTTAGTTTGATTAATCTTTTCATCTAGGACAGTAAAACAAAATGAAAGGAATTCAACCTTACCAGCATGTAGAGCTCGATTTCTTCTTTTCTGTTGATGAGTAGCAAAGCAGAACACGGCAATCGTGATGAAGATAGTCAAGAGAAAATCAGAGGCAATGACGCCAATGAGAGTACCCATTCCTATAAAGTAACAGGAGCTACAATCTATGAGAAAATAGAAAATTAACTCAAACAACACTACAAATCATCATCATCAAATAACCTTCTGTTGTGACAAGATTAGATACCTTGCTGTCCTTGTGACCCTGGAAGACAAACAATTCAGAAAACTCTAGCGTCAATCTTTTCTTTAGCTGCTGTGCCATTATTTATCATCAAAACATATATAAAACTCACCGAACCATGAACCCACAACACAGAAAGTGTCTGACATCTTAAAGTTTCTTTCAGCTCGAAGATGAAACGATAGGACAAAGTGGACCACACCTGTTTTTTTTCTTTACCACTATGTGTTTGTACGCTTAGACAAAATTTTGAAGCTGGCAGATATACATGAAAAGTGTCCACAAGAAATATTCGCCCTGGTGTGGGGCTTTTTTTGTGATAAAAGGTGGAGCTAAAGTGTCCATTAATAAAGAAGGAAGTGGTTTGCTGTGTTTCTCTGAAAATGAGAAATCTTATTCTGAGTTGCAAAAAATATTACTGTTCACTGTGCCCGATTATGGTTTAAATTTTTTTTTTACTTAAAAATTGAGACAAAACAAACAAAAAACCACTCCAGTTAAAGATAAAATGTCTGCACTTGGTTTCCTGACACCTTTTCTATGTGTTGAAAAAGTACAGCGCTTCATTTTGACCTGTGGTTTTAAGTGGGCCACAGACTGCTGTTTAACCAATGCAGGTCTTTTACCACACTGATAAGTCATTCTTTCAGTGAATCAAAAGCAACTTTTCCTCAGTTTTTATTAAGGTTGTTTCTACAAAAACACAGATGGTATGGTAGAACAAAGCCAAAATTGTACAGCCAAAATTAGTGTTTCATTGTTTAAGAAATTGTGGAACAAATTTTTGTACGTAAATAGAACCCGATTGCTAAAATCTTTTTGAACAAGAGCAAATTTCAAATCGTAGAACAGTTTCAACAGCAACTAAGATAACCCCTTCACATGTCATACACAACAAACACACTGGTCCTTTAAAAAAGGATTGTTAAACATTCAAGAAGCTCTATTGTCATTGCAGTGAAGCAATAAAATTTTGTTTGGTGGCTTTTTTGTATATTGGTTGTTAGTTGTGTGTGTCGTTGCATGTGTGTGTTTGTGAGTGCTCGGATTGTGTGGTGAGTGGACGTCTGGTGAGTATGGTACTGGTGTCCAACAAATAAACAGCATTTAGCAGTATATCTAATCTCGTCTCGAGTGCTTCCTATAAAGTTCTAAAGTTATTTTTAACATCAGTTACAAGCAGCATGAAAAAGACAAACAAAATAAGGCTACAAACGAACAGAAAGCAATCAATTGGGCCACAAATGTTAGAAACTTTGTGTTTGCTAGCTTTTTGGATTCCCTGGTTCATAGGTGACTTAAAGGTTCAGCAACGTAATAATTAAAACATATGATTGAAATGAAGCTGCACAAAGATTCACAACTGCCGACAACTGACTCTAAATAATCAATAAAAAGTTACTTCTCAACACATCAGTTCATGATTTTAGTGTTTTAGGTGTTTTTTTTTTTTTTTTTTTAATTATCCAAAAAATGGAGCGCTTTCTTTTTTTTTATTAATGTGTATTTGAACCTAAAATCATGTTTGAAAAGAAAATAACATTAAAAAAGAATAGAAACTGAAAGCCAGAATATAAACACAATTTATTAATTGGATCAAAACTAACAGACAAAAGTTTCTTAACATTATTCTGAAGAATTTTCTGAATATTTTTTGCCAGTCACGAAATGATGCTCCACAGAAAAACTACAAAAAATTGAAATAACATCATTTTAAAAAAGTGAAAACATTTCACATTAAAAACTTTGGTCAAAATACAAACTGTATTGTTTTCCCTTACATTTTTCTAAACAGCCAGATAAAAATCTTCAGAAGGTTAAACTTACTATGAAATTATAGCAGATACAATACTGTCACAATAACTGTGTTTCATTTATGAGCTATAAAAATGACAAGTTTGCAATCTAGAAATGACAATAAAAATATTAACACAGCTTGCTTTTGGGAATCTATTTGGAATTTATGCAATCACATTTGTTCTTTGATCAATTTTTACAACTCAGTACAATTTTCTATTAACCAGTTTTTTTGTGAGGATTCCATTTGTATTTTAAGTGGCTATCTTCTTGCAGTTGGCACGGACATTCATATACACTTTATTAGCTGTGAACAAAGAAAAGATGGTTTTGGTTAGTAAACGTACAATTTCTGGTCAGCTTCATTGTGGCTTAAGGATTTTTATCAATACCTTCACAATCTGAGCCAAATCTGTCAGATCATTACTATTAATCTATTGGAACACTTCTGAAACATGGCTTTGATGTTTTGTACATATAAATTGTTTTTCCTGAGAAGAATTATTTTTTAAATGAAACAAATTAAAATTTTGTGATATTGTAATTATTTTTTTTCTGCAGCCAAAGATGGAGAGGATTAATGAAAAAACTTGGATCATGTTAAATTGTTGGACAGGACAAAAAAAAACATTGCTGAGTTCTCTGGAAATAATTCACCTTAATACACATATCATAAATACAATAGAAATGACATCATGTGAATACTTCGGACCCTAAGCATTTTAGGCTTTGTGCAAAACATTACGGCCCAGGCCAAGTTACACTTTTATAAGTAATGTGTTAAAAGTGTGATCTTAACGGAAAACTCAGGGAGATTATGATAAAAAAATTGTGATTTCTTTTTCCTAAAAAGTCATAGTTATTGCTGCAATAAATAAAGTCAAGAGATAGGTTGAATATTTTTTGAGTAAACCAAAATCACTACGTGCAGTACCAAAATAATTTATTTTTAAATGTGCGTTTTACTTGTCGATTACCATCATCTATTTTCTGACACCGGATCCTTGCACATCGGTAAGTGACAACAACAATGATGAGAGTCAGAACCAAATCTGCACAGGCGATGCCTGCAACTGTTCCTGGATCAATTCTGTAGCAAGACACCATACTGTCTGAAAGAGAAAGACACCAAATGATTAAAAACAACCCCAAAAAAGACAATGTGAGAAGCATGCTGTGGGATGATAATGTGACAAATACGTCTCTGGAAAAAATGACTCATTTCTCAAAAGTTGTGTGATTTTGGGACATGTAGTTTATTTGAAATAGTCTCTTTAAGAAAAGACTAGTTTGTCAGTAACATACCTGTGAGTGCCACAGACAGATCTATTAGAAAGAAGAGAACAAATAAGAAATATAAAGTGGTTATTTATTGACATAATTTTTTTTCTGTATTTGCAGGATGAGGCGTTGCTCTGTTTATTTCCAGTTTGCAAACTGTGGTTTCAACTTCCTGTGATAGACCACCTAAAAAGTAAATCCAAAGTATGTAAAAAAATATAGTTATGAAAAAAAATACTTACTGCAAAGAAAGAAGAGGGCAAAGATGAAGAACTTTTCACACGCCATTGCTTTGAAAAAAACCCAAACTCTTATACTTCTTTTGATAGATACATAGAGAACAAACAGTCATAATAATATAGTCATAAAACTCATAATAACATATGCAATCTTTAATCTCAAGCATGGTTTGATCTATGCCCAAAATTTAGGATTAATTCCTGGTGGTGTTTAGAGACTGTAGGCTTCCCATATTTTTTTTTTTTAAACAAATGACCCATAAAGTATATTGATTTCTTTTTTAATGTATCTAATCATAGATACAAATTATTTAAAGACAGGTAGCACATAAATGTGTAAAAGTTTGTTAGTTATAAATTAATATATAGAGTTAGAGTTAAAATAGTTTGAATCTTCTTACCTCCTCTTCTCTGACTCATCTGGTATTTGAAGTCTAAGTAATGCTGCAAGTATTTCACACTTTTCAGATGAGGCACATTTTATATAACTTCCTTTAGAAGAAAGAGACGCCTTCCGTGTGTACAGGAAGCAAAGTTGTGGTAGAAGATTGTTTTTCTCTATTGAGGATCTTGCATTAGGACTACAGAACTATAAATGATTAATTAAAGCATTTAATCCATATAAAAAAAATTTATCAATGAAAATGTCCTTTCTAACTACCATGTGTGTTTATAGTTTTTCCTCAAAGTCCTTTAAAAATACAAGTTCCTTGATCTGACTGTGTCCATGGCAGAGAGTTCATTTTGGTTCTTCTTCCGTTTTTCTATTCATGCATTATTTTAAAAATATTATTTGCCAAATCAGACATGATATTGTTGACATTATTTTACTTTCATGCAGATTTGGGAACAGTTAGGCACAGTAATAATCCCATATTTAGGGTTATATTTGAATGAAAACACAACTGAAAAGGGTTAAAACATACATTTATGACAAAATCAAACACATCACAGAAAAAAAATTTTTTGTGTAAGTTTTCAAGTGCAATCTTAAAACATTTGAATGTTCATGTGTAATGAATGACTCACTGTGAAGTCAATGTGTCCTTTTCCTACTTCTGAAGATGAAAGTATTTGTATCATATGTTGGTTAAATTTAAAATCCAGCAAATTGGAGCAATTCATATTGCTGACTATTTAGTTAGTTTCTTGTTTATCCAAAACACATAAAAAATAATAATTCAACATACCTTACTTTTATTTTGTTAAAAAAAAGTCACAAGTCATAAACATCAGTATGAGAATGTGAAGAACATGTTTTACTCTGAGATTATTGGATTAAGTACCGAAAGAATTGAAAGTGCTTTAGATTGATGTATCCATAGTTTTCTGAATTGGGAACTGCAGTAAACATTTTCTTTTCATACTTCTTCTGAGGGGGCCAAATGACAGACATATGGGCATATTCAGTATCCTCTGCACTCAGCATTTGTTGACATCAACAGGACCACAAATGTCTGGTTCCCTAGTTTGGCTCCAGGGGGAGCTCCTGGGCTATTTAATAGAGTAACACAAACTCATTCAGTAACAAACTCAGAGCAGAAATACACACACGCACGCACGCGCACACGCGCACGTATACACACAGAACTTTTTTTTTTTTTCTTATTTGTGACTTTTAAAATTACTAACTGACTCATTTTATCATCTGGAAATGGGAATCAATCCATACAGCATTTATAAAGCTTTTGCACCAAAATGTGGAAATTCCTCAAAATCAGTAATAACACCAAGAGATCCCAGATGAAAAATGGAAATCTAAGTTGCACTTGTTGCTTTAGTTAACACGTGTCACATGAAGATTTCTGCAGCTCCTAAACTTTTTTCTACACCTACTTTTTATTTATTGTGCTTTTTAGGGCCGTGAACGTTTATTCTGATTTAAATTTTCATAGACAATATATACCCCATTGTTTCCAATTTGTGGATTATTTATTCTTTGTAGATCACTTTGCTTCAAGAAAGCACTATAACAATTAAAACATCTTGTCATTTTCAAAAATGCCAAAGACAAAGGAGTGCAGAACATTACACTGAAAATAAATTTAAAAGGAAAATAATTGAGAAATATGTTTATTTTCAAAATGACTCACTTTAATTACTTTTTAGCGCACCCAGCATGTTCTTGACCACAATATTCTACAAAAAAGTGTCATTAATATTTTAGTAATGATAATTGTTAAAGTCAATATTCATTCCTTTTTTTTAACCAAGAGTAATAATAACTTTTAAAATACATATTCATTCTTTTTGCAACACAATTTTCGTAAATGGACAACTAAAGAGTCTAATTTTGCAATGCAACAAGCATACAAGTGTGTACTTGAGTGGCTGTTGACCTGATTAGGGCCTGATACCAATTTAAGACAGGCCTCAAAGTTGGATAAGCGGTTTCGTTAGTGTGTGGATGTTTGCGATGCCACAACACAATTTTATTATTTTGCACTAACAATGTGTGACGAGTGTTAATGTACTTTCACACTGGTGTGATAACCATACACAACACAATGTGAGGTACGTTTTGAAACATAAAACTTCTGAGAAATTTTGTCATCTTTTGGCTTTACACACCATAGTTTTGAGCAGCCATTTAAAACCAATTGCTATTATTGTATTGGTAAATATTTGAATCATTGCAGTTGAATTCTGTAAATTCAGTTCTATTAAAGTTTGATAATAACTTTTTTTAAGACTAGCATTTATTTCTTGTCGGTATTTCTCATTTTCACTTTGCCAATTATCCATGTATTTTCATCACAACTTTGAATACTAAAAATACTGCACATTGGATGCAATGTTTTTACATTGTACCTCAGTGAATATCCAAATAATATGTCTCAATTGTACTTAGTCTTCAGGCAATTGATTGTGAACATGTCAACTTTCATGGCTACTGTGTCAAACGATTATGAAGTATTTGAATAATTATTTAACTTCCATTCAAGATTGGACGGCCGACTGGAGGTTTTTTAAAAGCAGTACAACTTGAATGTCTGTCTGTCTGTCTGTCTTCCTGCCTTCCTGCCTGCCTGTCTGTCTGTCTGTCTGTCTGCCTGTCTGTCTGTCTGCCTGCCTGTCTGTCTGTCTGTCTGTCTGTCTGTCTGTCTGTCTGTCTGCCTACCTGTCTGTCTGTCTGCCTGCCTGCCTGCCTGCCTGCCCGCCTGTCTGTCTGCCCGCCTGTCTGTCTGTCTGCCTGCCTGCCTGTCTGCCTGCTTGCCTGTCTGTCTGTCTGCATGACTGCCGATATGTCAGTACTTTCCCCGAAACAATTACAAATTGAGCAATTACATATCACTTTTGTTAATATAGTCGAAACCAATGAGATTTTGTAATAACAGATCAAAAGGGATGGTAGATATTTGGTCTTGGAATATACAAAACTACCTTCTGTATTAATGTTACCAAAATTACTAGCTAGATCTCATTTTTACTAAAAGATTTTACAGTTAAAATATTATTTAAGGTTACACACATATAAATTCAATAGAAACTTAGTCCTGAATTTTTAGAAAGTTGAAAATGTATTTCATAACTTAAATCAAAACATTTTAAAACACATTTAGCTTTACAAAAGCTAAATCTTTGGAAACGTAAAAAACGTTTACAAAAACGTTCCATTAGCATTGCAACTATAATTTCTAACGTTGCTGTTTTTTTTTCTTGGTAACTGATCTCAGGTCTGTAAAAACACCTTCGTTTCAAGTTTTGCGCATGCGCAAAAAGATCTCTGCTAGATTTGCGTCATTAACGTGTCATAACCTCCCTTGTTTCCCCAATCTCAATATTTATTTCCATTTCTCTGTTTTGATGTTATTGGCACCTAGTTTTAATAAGTTATCTTTGTGAGTAATAAAAGCAAAGATTTTTATTCAATTGATAGTGACAATTTTTTCCCAAATGGTATGAAGAGAAAAAATAGAGAAGAAAAAAATACTTGCTCTCACAAGATGATGGTAACTGCAGGAAAAGTAGGGTAGAGTTTAAATAATTTAAACCAAAATAACTAAATGATATCAGTAGCTAATAAAGACTTTAAAAAGCACTGAATTTAAAAAATGTCTAATGCCATGTTATGTTCCATTTTCTTCTGCTTCTGCTTATTTGGAGCCAGGTCGTAGGGGCAAAAGTCCCGGACGGTTAACCCACACTTCCCTCATTCCGACTACATCCTCCAGCTCACCCGGGAGGATCCCTAACCCGTCCAGCTGTGAGACATAGCCTCCCCAGGAGGTCCGAGGTCTCCTCCCGGTGGGACGTGCCTGAAACAACCTAACGAGCGAGGCGTTCAGAAGGCATTCAAACCCGAGGCCCGGACCACCCTATCTGACTTATCTTGACCCGGAGGAGCATCGGCTCTCCTCCGAGCTCCTCTTGGATGGCAAAAATAGAAATGCAAAAGTAAAGAAATTCAAACTAAGATCAAGACAAAAAAGATAAAGATAATGTTTAATATTCTCATAAAGGAACACTGGTCTAAACATTTCTATCTGTTGTTTGGATGGAGGTTGGAGAATTGGTACTACAACTCTCTGTTTACACCCCTGGGATAAGGTAATTACAATCAATTCGATATACTGTATTTCTGAATACATTTGTCCATTTCATTCAGAAATATGATTTTCAGGAGGGCAAAAAAGACATGTTTGTTTGGCATTGCATTAAAAAGATAGGACAGTTTAAATGAGAGGACTTTTATAGCTATTTTTTGTCATTTGAAATCAATTCAATTTTATTTGTATAGCCCAAAATCACAGAATTTCCGTCTCAATGGGCTTCACAAGAAAAGAGGAATGTATTAACACAAATACACAGCAAGAAAAATAACTAACAAATGCTAACTAAACAAGACTAGCACATTTATGCCCTTAGACTCTCCTTCTCGGTGAGGAAAAACTCCTAAAAAAAACCATTAGTGGGGAAAAATAAGAAACCTTGTGGGGATCCACATGAAAGAGAGATCCCTCCCCCGGGACGAGCAACCAATGTGTCAAAGATTATTGTTTAAATATTAGCTTATTCTACTCCACAGCTAAATATCTAAAGAAGTAAATAGATGATCTTCACCCAAATTATCATCAATTCTGCTTAAGTGACACTGAATGCATTTTTTTAATATATTCCCAAGAGTGTTTTTATTTGTTATGTTTTATTGTACACGTGTAGTTAAAACAGAGTTCCAAATAGGCCTACTCAGTTAATGATTCTGTCACTTTTTTATCTATTTGTTCATTTCTGTGTTTAATTTATTAACCAATTTGTTGAAGAACAGCAAGTTACAGATAATAAGAGAAGATTAATTTAAAGTGACATGTTAGGGTTATACTGTACTACACAAATGTTGATTGACAATCAGAACTTCTGCATTTACCTAAATGTGGTGAAAGCTGCTGATGCTGTTGACTCCCCTCCTGCAGGCGTGTCTGCAGCCTAAGGGCGGAGACAGTATGGAGATACACTGAAGCAGCTGCAGCAACAAGTCAGACACACTTCTTGAAACCATAACAGCACAACCTTCTCCAGCGCAGGAAATCCTAATTTTACACATTGTAAAAAAGAAGAAGAAGAGTGACAAAGAAGACAATCAACTAAAGACATTTGAGGAAAAGACCGTTTCTGACATGCACTTTGATAAATGTGAGTAAAAGATGTCTATAATTTGTTGTCATGGCAACAATATAAACTCAACCTGTCAAGATGTTACTGTTATTTGATGTTTTTATAACTTAACATCTCAAAATCAAATGTTCAGTCTAGAATAAATAATTTGATTTTACAAAAATTTACAACTCCTTGTTAGTTTTGTTTTTAGTTTTAACAGATGCACACATTTTTAATGACTTTAAAGTTGTTTATGTTAGTTTGTACTTGAACTAATTCCATTAATTAGCTCTGAGATTAAATTACCTTTTTGTTCTGTTTGATGAATACTGCAGTTTAACTTTTATTGGGGAATCCCTGATGTGCCTCCACCATTAGAATGTTCTTATTTCCCCTTTAAATAAATACCATACAAGCTGATTTTGTGATGATCTAACACACTTCTCTTTAAAATTGTACTTTTTTTTCTCTGATAAAGATGCTAAATTTGCCAAATATATGTGTTTTGCTGCCCCGGGTCTGTTGAAACCACAAAATGAGGAAACTGGTCACGCACTGCTTCTTTCTTTTTTATGGATGAAGCCAAAAGAGAAAGGTTATTGGAATCCCCAGCCTCCCACGCGCATAATGTGTTGTCCGTCTAGGGGGTTTCACCATGTCTGTCTGACTAAAGCACAGCAAGGTTGTGACAGAAAGTCAGATTTAAGCCAAAATATGTCTGTATCCTCTTGTACTTGGACAAACTACTCACAGATATCTCCTTGCTTCCTGCCTCTCTCACACATTATGTAAGACCAAAAAACAAAAGGTAAAGCAACTTCTGCATTTGGCAGAACTTCTCAGAATTGACTTTGTGGTTAAATTGGAGAATTACATAATCAGAGAAAAGGTCAGAGGTTACACTGTGTGGTCTTTGAAATGACTCACAGTTAATTAAGGTGGTTGTAACACCTTTAAAAGCTGAAAATGAAACTCATCAGCATTTAAATACTCATATCTGTGGATTATACTCAAGTAATCGAGCTTCAGGTGTTGAGGATGTGCGTAATGACAGAGTAGTTTCAGTTTTTTTTGTGTTGTACAGAAATCTAAACTGTCAGACCCATGTTTTCATATGTTGTCTCGGTTGAATTTGCATTTTTTTTTCTTCCGGATGCACTAGGCTTCTCTCTCTATCTTTCTGTGTGGGTTATTTTAGTGAGCAACTGTTATTGATTAACTATATTTAAAAAATGTGAGCAAATGCAATAAAAGACCATTCATAACCTTTAAGGTGTTCTTCCTCATGAACATGTATACTACCAAAGAGAAAAAAACTTATCTGTATGTGTCAGGTGACGTGTCAGACAAAGACAGGAAGATGTGGTTAGTTTTCTGTAGCGTAACGGAGAAGCACTGAAGCTGTCATAGAAAATACGCACTGGCAATCCCATGGTGAATGTTTTCTGATGAATTGCTGGTTTACATGGCCACATTTCTCCTAATGGAGAAGATTTCTCGAAGATTTAACTTTGTTCTTAGGTTCCACGTATGGTGTGGAAACATACCCATTTCTTTATCTTCTACTGTATGTGTGGGGTGAAATTTTTTTAGGAAACAGCTTTTATGTGGTCCCAGGTTGTCAATAGGAAATGTTAAAATCTGGTTTATAATTTTTTTCCCCATATCTTTTTCCCTTCACCTGTTAAATGGAAATTATGTTTCAGTATTGAAATATTTGTATTATGTGAAAACAGGTGAGCAGAAAATCCATGGAGGAACTGGTTGAAAAAAATCTGCTTTACTGCTGTAATAATGCATCAACAAAATAAACATTTCATGCAAGCTCATAACTTTTCTGATACAATAAAATCACAATTTCTTAGTAATACTTCAAGCAAATACCGTATTATCCGTATATACATGTAAACATACATATCTATTATATTTAACCACTGTCTCTTATTACTTAGTTAAGAAGAAGAAATGTCATATACATATAAAACTTCGCTGGGTCTTATTATTTTTGTAGAAAAAAAAGAAAGAAAAAGTTTTATTTTTGTAAAAAAAAAAAAAAATCCCAATCATAAACCTGTTTTGAACTAAAATACTTTCAAATACTGATTTGATTAAAAACTACGTAACATAGTGTCTAATCAAAATTTCTCTCATATTCTAAAGATTTCTGTGAACAACAAATCTCTCAAAGAAATAAAACAAAAAACAATTTTTTTCTGTCAATTTAGCGATTTGAATAAAAAAAATAATCTTATCTACACACTGAATTATTCAATTTATTTATAACTTAGTTTCAAATATATTCAATTTAAAATGTAATATTTTCTATAAAAATATAATAACCTGAAATTTCTTAAGTTCTTTATTTCTTCCAAAAAAAAAAACAAAAACAAAAAAAAACCAGACTTCTTAAGAGAAATATAAAAAAAAAAAAACAAAAAACCCAAATTAATTTGAAAAACCACAAACGACAAAGTATAGAGTCAAGATTGTGAGAAAAAAACCCCAAGACTTTTTAAAACAATCTTTTCCTTTTTGACCACACGTGCAAGAGTCCTTTTTAGTGCAGCTCCATCTCTGTTCTGTTATGTGACTGTGAAATTACGTTTTGATTTAAATCAAAGTGTAGGTGATTGAAGGTCAAACAGAAAGAGAGAAAAGATCTTCAACCCATTAGAAAAATCAACTTAGAAATGAGAAGACGCTTGTGGAGAACCCCTTCTAAGTTCAGAATACTATCCCATTATATTGTTGTGGGGTAATTTGAAGCAGACTGTAGAAAAAGAGAATCTTTAGACTTCTAAAATGTAAAAAAGTGAGAATAATTTAACATTAAAAGAAAAAATCATAAGTAAAATTAGGATTGGCAGTTTATTCACTTCACCACACATTCATTGTCTTTGGCAATATTTTTTTTTCTTTTCAGCACCAAAAGAGAAGCCGTGTTGCACCCTGCCCACAGTGAAAAAACTCTTGGAGCAGAGGAGAAAACAAGGAGCTGTTCCAGCTCCCTGCTCTGCTGCTAGTACAAGTCCACTTCCTCCAGTTTCTGCAGCTGTAAGCATCACCTCAATCAAATCATTTTAAGATAAATTTCTTCATAATGATGTATTGTTAAATTTCTCCTTTCTGATGCGTCTTGCAGGATCCATCTTCATCAGAACAATTTACCTGTACAGGTGAGAGCAGAACTGAGTTATTTACAACATCTATGTGATAAAGTGAGGGAATTTGGTTTTTGTTTTATTCTGAACAAATTAATTTAAATGTTAATTCACTCTCTTTAGGTGCAGCAAGCAATTACCCAGAAATGGCAGTGAGCTATGAGCCATGGACCACAGCCACTGAGTCCACATTCTGTTACTATGGCATCCAGTCAGGAACTAGTTATGGTGACACGTATAACTTCTCAATGACTCCAGAATACAACACACAGCAACAACACACAGCAAGATATGAAGATCCAATGCATCATTCATACATAAGGCCGGCTGATAACATGGTTATTATTTTTAGTCATTTAATTTCAATTGCCTAAATGTTGGCAACCTAGCTTAACCTTTTTTAAACAACAGGACTACCAGATGCCCATCAGTGATCCAACTGTGGCTTCATCCTGGTTACTCCCAAGTCCCAGTCACGCCACACAGCAGATGTTTGGGCCACCCTTGGATGCCACAAAGTTGGAAGAAGCTAGGATGCTACTGAATGGGATGGACCACTGCAGAGCTACATGTCAAGATGAAGATGGAGACACGTAAGCATCTTTAAACATATCGCAATGCATGTGTCAGGATTTCAATAACATTTTGAGATCTCTCTCTGCTTTTTAAAGAAATAAAAAATCAGCAAAATATTTGAAGCAAGGTGCTGGAGAGATGAAATAAATAGTATTGAAGCATTCAAGATGTTCCTGTTCAATCATGTATTCATAAAGTGTACAGGCTGGACTTTTGGATTTCACAATGTGTTGTAAAAGTCCATGGAGTCTTTCTAGTCATTTCACATCCTCAATTTCCAATTCATGAATTAATTTATTGAGAATACACACATAGAAAATTTGTTTACTTTCGTTTTTAGTCAAGAGTTGAAAGTGAAAACCGCATTGTTGTTTGGCAAATTTAGAAAATGATTAAGAAAAAATGCCAGTGAGTCAGTAAAACAGAAAGAAAGTAAAGCAGTAGTTTGGGACAAATAAAAAGGTTTTCAATCTTAGTATCATATTCAATCTTATTTATCCCACCAGTATCCTGCACATTTACACTGCCAAAGGACTCAGGGAGTGTGCGTTTGCTGCTGCAGAAAAGCTGCGGGAAGTGGAAAAACTGGACGCCAAGGAACACAAAGGAAAAGTAAGATCAGAAACATTACAGAATGTACATGGTATATTTTGGAAGTTTCTTTGGTGAACCCTCTGTGATAGCATTGAGTATTTGTAATTGTTCATGCAGACTGCTTTACTGGTGGCAGTGGCAGCGAATCACCCAGAGATTGTGCAGGATCTTCTGTCCTTAGGGGCTGACATCACCGCCTGTGATGTCAATGGACAAACAGCACTTCATCTGGCTACTCACTATGGATTCCTCGGGGTTTTGCAGGTAAATAGGATTCCCCACTATTTAAAAAGTTACACAGAGATGGGTTCATTGTGTGGAGCCTGAAAGGCTTTTTTTTTTTTTTTTATCTTTCAGGCAATTTTGTCTAGCAGACCATCTGTTTACCTGGAAGCCCGCAATTTTGAAGGTACCTTAATTACTTACATCTCACTCAAATAATACAACTTGGAAGATGTGAAATTTGTGTTTACAGTGATTTACGATATAGTTTTAATTCAAAGTTACAAATCTTTTATTTTTGCCTCAGGTATGACTGCCCTGCATTGTGGAGTCATCTCTCACAGTGTTACCTTAAAGGCTCTGTCCACTATTGGGTCAGCAGATGTCAATCTTCAGGCCAAAGCTGCTGAGAAGCTTTCATGTGTGCAGATGCTGATAAATGCAGGGGCTTCCATTCGGAGCCAGGTACAGCAGCTCAATAAGTTGCCCATGTTTTATGTAACCAATACATTGTGACGTCAGTGATCACCCTCTCTTTTATTCTGTTCATCAGTCAGTAGGTCAAATTTTGACTTGGGATTTCATTGGGTTTTTTTCCCTTTGCTTCCATTTCTTCAATTCCAGGAAATCAAAAGTAACAAGACGGTCCTGCACTTGGCAGTGAAGGAGGGGAATATTTGTCTGGTGCGCTACCTGCTGAGGATTCCCCTTCCTAACATGAAAGACTTTGTGAATATGAAAGTGAGTCCCACACTAACATGAAACTTCGATCAGCTTGAGGTTTTGCATAAATGCACGCTAGATCGCACCATCTAACAAGACTGACTGTAAACACTGTGACTCATGCTGAATTTGCATGTTTGTGTCACAGGCTCATGGCCACACAGCCCTACACATGGCGGCTGGTCTTCACGGCAACCCCCATCAAAAGGAGATTCTCCAACTGCTGCTGAGTAGAGGGGCTGATCCAAGTATCCGTAACCTGGAGAACGATCAACCAGCTCACTTGCTGCAGAGTGATAAGCAGGGAGAGCAAGTATGCAACCAAAGATCTCAGAAATTTTACTGTATGTTTTCAAGGTAACTCATTGTATTTTCTGTGCTTTGATTTTTTTTTTTAGCTCAAACTCATGTTGAAGAAACGAAGTGCATCTTCTCGAAGACGTATTATGTCCTTGCAGGACCAGGAATGACAAGAAAATCATTTGTAATTCCCATTTAGAGGGAAAAGAGTATCTAAGTTGGTTCCTCTGTTGATAAGAGGATGTTGCTATTTATCTGGTGTAAGATTTGGGGAATCTAGCCAATATAATTGATGTCTAGCCACAAGTTTTTAGAAATAAAAAAAAGAAAGAAATGTTGATACACAAGGGTGTGTCTCTAAGCAATAGAGCTATATTTACAATAGCAATTTAACAATGGAGAATATTATTCCAAAGTTTATGTTTCTAACATTAGGTTTTTCATCAAATGTTTTTTATTGATAACAGTTAAAGGATTACAAACTTTGACAAAATGGATTTTTATGTAATTTTTAACAGGAAGTAGAAACAACATAACTATGTTGACTAAAACAGTTGAATTACATTTACTTGCTAGATTAGCTGATTTCCCATTTTATTGTTGATTTCTGTGAAATCGTACAAATAATTTCCAGGACTGTGTCCCTGAAACTGCTCCAATTTAAAAAAACATCAAGATTGTATCATAGTTGTACTCTGACTGATGGGTTTTGAATTCTATCAGCAGGTGTATTTAATCTTATGTTAAGAATTTTTGTGTTTAAAACTAATCTTTTGATATATCTTTGTTTTTGTATGCATCATACATTTTTTTTAGCTACCAGTATGTTTCTTTGTGGAAAATAAAACTGTGTAAAAGTGTTTTTTTTTTTTTTTTTTTGCTCGTGACTAACTTTCATGATTCACTGGATATTTTCTCATAAATAAAGAGGGAAATTAACACGCTTGTATCAGAATGTTTTGATGATAAGGGGAAGCTTTGAACATGAGGTGGTTATTCATTCCTCAAGCCCCTTTCCGCTTACCTCTGCCGACACAAACTTGAAATGAGTGAGTCATGTTATGTATCACAGTTGTGCCCTTTGTGACTTCAGACTATGTTCTGTGAATACCCAAAATGAGAAAAGTCCCACAAGTGGACTTTACATATTTCTTGTCTGGTTTAAATTATTCCCAAAGCAATCTATAATTTTATTTCTTTAAAATCAAGTCAAATGCTTTTAAAGTAATGTTTGAAATGTACATCGAAAGCTTACAAACCATATGTTTTCTCTTTTTTTCAATGTTTGAAGTTTTTATAAATGTATTTATTGTCTCATAAGCTATGTTTTCCTTTACCTCCTGATTTTCTTTTCTGTAAAACTTGTCAAAAGTTGACACAGAACATAATATTTTTCATGCTCGGATAATAAATTAATAATTGTGTAATCATGCATTCATTTTTATTGTTCAACAGGAATAAAATTAACAAATGAGAAATCACATTTGTAATATTTGTAAGTGCACCTTATGGAGTCTTATTGATGAGAATATTATTTAATCAGAATATACGGGGGTTATGGAAGTAATAATGACATATGATGGAAAACCTTGTTTAATAACCACCAACCATCCATCCAGCTAGCAGATATTTTAGCCCAGGAAGATTTTCTATAAAATAGCTGGTGTAAGGTTTGCTAGCACAATTCCCTTGCATTGATCCATTGAAGACGTTCTTCTTTTTGTGCACATGCCACATTTTCTATACAGCGGGAGGAGGTACTGGAAAAAAAAACATGTGGGATCATTAGTGTGAGGACACAATTTGGACACAAATGAGTTGATTTATAGTAAAATTGACTCACTTTCTGTCTTTGGAATTGGGGTACCAGAAGAACTTGAGCTGTGTTTGGAGACAAAAGGAGAAAAATGTAAATTCAAATATTTTAATGCAACTGTTATAAAATGGTCAAAATAACAAAAAAAATAGAATAAAACCATTTGCATCATTGTCAACTGTTCAAACAGCATTTGTCAAATTGTTTGTGTTATTGGTGCGTTTGAGCTTCAAATTACTAATATTAATTGGTGCTTGAAAATTTGTGAGCTCTTGAACAATTTTAAAAAATAAAATTATATTACTATTTTTTTCTTACAGTTTTCAACTTAGGCTTTATGGTGGGCAAATGATGACTTGTATGTGGAAAAAAATAAAAATCGATACTTCTTCATAGTATTGTAAAAAAATTACTTGTAACATTAAAAATATAAAAGAAAAACAGTGATTTGAATCCCATTAAGATTGTCTTTGGTAATAATGAAAGCTTCTCTATGGCTTACATATAATGTCAGAGGAATTTCACCTCAGGTAGAAAAGTTCAGCTGAGGGGAACTGGTGGGCTTACTCATATTTTTTATTTTACCACTGCGACATTTTCTTATTATGACCTTTAAAGTGAGTTCAGGTATTCAACCTAGTGGTTGCAAAACATTTCATTTTACTCTAAACACATCTTAAAAAGAACAAATTGTGTCTGCTTAGTCATATCCACTAAGCTACTTCACAGAAAATGACGTGACACACACTCTTGTAAAACCTACCAGTAGAATTCAAAACTAATCTGATTAGATACAACAGGCGAGCCCAAATCATGAAACCACCACCCTTATGTTCTAGAGATGACCTTCTCACACTAAAATGATTTTTTTGGTCTCCAAACATATAGTCTTTCTATGTTTTTAAAAGAAAAACTCATATTTTTCTTTAAACAAAACAAGTTGCTTTATCCTGCAAACACGAGGGTTTCAAATCTCTCCGACTAGAAAACAAGGCATGACATCCGATCCGACATTTCGGATGCAGTTACAGTGGTATCTATGAAATGATACTATTGTGACATCAGATAAAATTCTCAACAAAAGACTTTCTTAAATTATCCCTGTACGTAGTATTATTGTTTATTCAATTTTTTTTTTTTTAAGTTCAATGTTGTTTTAAAAATGTATAGAGCTCACAAACCTTCAAACTTTCAGCCCCTGTTAGCTATAAGACCACTGTGCAACTTTTTGTGCTTTTCAAACAGAAGCTTGTCTTTCACCTTCTTTTGCCAGTCAAGCAGCATGCGATCAGCTGGGTGTGGACACTGCCTATTCACAGCCAAAGTGTGTTAAATACAGACAGTTTTGTGTACACTGCTTAATGTCTTGGAGGTGTGTCTTAGGCTGTGACATTTATTAGCATCCATGTCAGGAACATAAGAATTGGGAATAAGAATTAGTATAACTCAGAGGATGTTTTTTTAAAAAAAATATTTTCTCCCAAGCTTGCAGCAATAATCATTTCAAAGTCATACAACATGCACGGGCACATCATCCAACCAAATCTTGCACAAATCTTACTTGGATGAGGACCTAAAACATTTTGTGAACTTTTTACCTGTTTGAGGAATAATAGGTAACAGAATTAAAATAACGTCTATGTAATAACACTTTTCAATTTTGATTACATGGGTATGTATGATTAGATGGGTAAACTTACTCAAGGCAATTAAAATGCCAGAGACAAACATTATAACAGCAAGGATTACCCCTGTGGTCCGCAATGTCTCATAATCTACAAGGAACAAAACCGTGTTGGACTTCAAATTTTACTGCAGTCTCTGAAACAATGTGTCTTTATGTTTTGTAAACTAAAACTATAAATGGTGCAAAACTTACCATAATCAAAACTGCTTTGGTCAGGAAAAACTGATTCTGTAAAAACACAGCCTGATTAATACATATCAGAGTACACAAAGACACCTATTTCAACACAATCGACAATAAAAAGCTTTCTAGAAGCATTTTTCCATGGAAAGGGTGTCAGCCTCTCTACAACTGCAGGTCTTGCTTTAACACTTTTTCAGGGTAATTTTTTTGCCCACTCTGAATGGCTCTATGCAGCATCTTTGCTCAGCAGAAAAAAATGGGTTACAAGCCAACAGCAGTACAGCAGAGAAAAGCGAGGGTGGAGTCTTGGACAGAGAAAAAGTCATGGAGTTGAAATCAACATTTTAAATCATGTTACAGCAATTAAATTAAAAAAAATTGCACAAAGAAATAGTTGTGGGATATACATTTGTTATTAAGAAGCTACTAACAGCTTGTTTGTGGCCATCCTTATTGTTACCCCAGGGGATTCAACTTGCAGCTTTTTTTAGCTTTACTGTTTTATACTTAAACATTTGGAATCTTTTTTGTTTTAAGCTTTGCAGATATTGTTCCTTTCAGTAAAAAGATAACACAAATCCATCCTGATTGTGACACATTAACAGATATTAGAACGTAGAAGCTTATTTAAATGTAGCTCAATCAAATACAAATCAGACACATTACATGCACAGACAATTCTACATTTTGTCTCTTTAACATTGATCAAAGTGATCAGAGTTAAAGTTTTTTTTTTAACTAAGTCCTGCATCATCTAAAGTTCCCTGTGGGAAGATAAAGATGTAACAAACCTGTTGTGGCCATGGTTGCACTGGAGATGTAGAGATGTTTGTTATTCAGGTAATTTAGGTGGTTACTTGGTTGCAGATAAAGTCTGGATATGAATGTAGAAGCTGGAGAGCTCAGCAAGAAAAGCAGAAATCTTCACACAAACCAAAAGGAACCCTCTGGTGGTGCTGCTGAAACATTACACTGAGCTACTGGTGCAATCCATGGGCAATCCCAGAACTAACCAAATCAGCGAAGCCCCATTTCCTTTGGGATATCAGGTCACTACTGCAGCATAAAGTAAAAACTAACATCCGAGTGGATGTCTCACTAAGTTACTAACAACTAAGCATCCTTTTGTGATTCATTGTGCATTTTTACAAATGAGCAACGTACACCTGATCATTAGTTTTTATGCTAATAGTACAGAATGTAATGTGTGAATACTGCTGCTTGCTTCAATGCAGAAACACAGTCTAGCACACTGAAAGTGCACCCATTTCTAACTGGTGTTCTTTTTGTGCAGTGCAGTCAGCTTGTTCCAGTAACTCCTGGGAAAATCCATCCTGCATGTGCAGCTTCAAGAGCTTTGCAGAAGCTGCTAGAATCACCACAGTGGAAAATCTGACTATTAACATAGAAAAAACGTAGATGGGTACAATTAGGTGTATTGTTTTCTGAAAAGCTGTTCAATGCAGCACATTATCTGGTCCACACTCTGCTGATAGTTACTACTGCATGTGTAACTGAAGTGTCTGCAGAGTCAGCAGAAACCTGGAGTGCTGCATAACAGTACACTACGTTCACAGGTCCAATACACTTATAGCAAATTATATAAGAAAAAAATAAATCAATCTGGAAGATGGATTTTTTTCTAAAAGAATTGCCTTTTATTTAGCACAAACTTTGAAGTCACAAAAATAAAAATGAGATATGCACTAAAACTACTTTATAAAGTTGAGACATTAAATTGTAACAATTGCTTCTGATAAAAACAAAAAAGTAGGAAAATGGGAGAATAAGAACATAATGAAATTCAAGAAAGCTTTATGTTTCTAGTGAAGGGATTGTATAATACTGTGAACAAGATGTCTGCTGCCACCTAATGATGAAAACCAGCCTGCAGAAAGAAAAAAAATATATGAAATTCAAAGTTTTATTTGCATTTCTCCTCTTTTGTACACAGCTGTTTGTCAGATACATACCAGGTTTTGCTTAGCGTGTGTTAGGCTGTTAAAAAAAAAGAGGGAAAAAAGATGGTCTGGATAATCAGTACAACAAAAACATCATTGGAAATAGAGTTTTGAAAGAAAAAATAGATTTACCTCTCTGGATTCCTGAATCCATCCCAGGACCTCTGGATCTGAGAAAATAATAGGAGAAAAGTCTGGTACAGGTAATACTGCATAGAAAATATATTTATCTAAATATAGCCTTATATTTGCAACTTTATAAAACTCAAATGTAAACACAAACTGGCAGAGACAAAACTCAATACAAACTATAATAAAAATACATTATTTGATAAAAACCTAAAGAGCAATTTTTTTTATAACATTTTAAACTTTAATGCATACCTTGACTTGTTGCTCTTCGAGCAAGTACACTTCCGAGCTGATTTTGGTGCAAAAAAAAAAAGAAAAAAAAAGAAAAGGAAGAACAAAGAACACTTAGATCATTGCCACGGCACTGCAATTTAAAAGCCATTTAAATACTCATGTCCCCCAAACAAACACTTTTCTTTCTGCTTTAAATTAATAATAAGGCAGTAGCTCCAAGCCTGTATGGATTTGTTACTACAAACCCATCTGGACTCCAGGCCTCAGGAGACTGTAGTCATAGCTTTACAAATCTGGGAGCATTTATGTTTCAGTAAACAAAAGAAAATTTTACATGTCAAAGCAGAAATTGAAAATACAAGGTGACTGTTCAGTGCAAAGTCATTTAGACACTATTAAGATTTTTGTTTATTTGAATGTTACAAAAACACAGTTTTCATTTTTTTCCACTCTAAGGCCATTTGATCAAACATGGAAATACAATCAGACTTTCCGTGTTCAACACAACTAACAACTAAACTAAATGGCCCAAGCACTCTGTGTTTTTACACCTCCCTTCTTAATAACAAAAAAAAAATGTTGAAAAAACAAAAAGAAGCCTTCACATTTTGAAATCGAGCTCTTCTTCCATGATGGTTGGGCAGAATGTGCCCGTGAAAGTTAATTTGATACAAGCTCATCAAAATCTAAGAGACACAGTTCTGATTTGTTGAAAAAAAAAAAGCAGCTGGGTCACAGAAGGGATTTCAGGAAGTACATATAGGATTTGGTAAGGGGCTCAAAGATCAGAATACGAGCAGAGGCAGAATCAGCTAGGACGAAGATGTCAGTGGGACATCTACCAATAAATATTTTTTATTGTAAGGCCACCTCACATTTCTGTCTTCACTTGAATTCACTGAGCTGAGAAAAAGATGATGATAATCTGAAGAGCATCTTCTGCTGAGAAAATCAGCACTGAAAGTTGTCTAAATAAATCTAAAATAAATCCTATCTTCTCTTAGAGTCACTGAATAATCTGTTTTTTTATGGGGTCAACTTCTAACAAGTTTTAATAGAAGTCATAAAACAGAAAAAATAAAAACACCTCATATAACACAGATTTAAATTTGCACATTTAAAAAAAAGTAGATAAAAATCTAATTTAGCTTTATAAATCAACATATCTGCAGGGTGAAAATCCAGCGTAGCGAGGTATGCAAGTGACGCTGAATTATTTATTGGTTGGTTTGGGTTTCAGGACTACATCTGGCAGAAGCTGCAGCACTCACTGGCAGTTTGGAGGAGGGAATCTTGGAAGGACATTGAGTAAGAAAGGAAAGGAAGATGAGCTATAAAAGTCAACTTGTTTAAAGCCTGCTAACACTATGTGCCTTCACCAGCCCTCCCAGAGCAACTGGAGCCCACTCTTTCTGCAGCACTATGTCAAGTCAGTACATCGCAGAGAATTTACCGAGTAGCAAAAAACATTCCACATGTACTGTGTATTAGTGTTTACTACTTACTAACAACAAGGGCGATACCCAAGAGGAACAGCACCACAGCAAAAACCAGCCCACCAATTCTCAGAGATTCATAATCTGAAAAAAACATGGAGTTGAATTATTCAAATTCTTGGTTGTTTTTTTTTTAAATTGCATTTTAAATAAAGATCAGTAGTGTACAGCGATTGCTGTCTCTGTATGGTTATGTTGGGACACCACACATTCTTGTGATCTGCAGTAAGAGAGACTGTAAACATTTCAGTAAGCTACAGAGCTGAGTCTTACTTTCAAAACTAGCTAAATATTGCAGAATAAAGATACATTTTAAATGTTTGCACAAATTATCTATGTGTGGGATCAATAAAGTAATTCTGATTCTGAAATTTAAAGAAGCAGTGGGGTTAAATGTTTTTCATAAATAAGAAAGTAAAAAGGATATTCTGTGGAGAAAATCAGCTACAAATTGTTGGCTTACAGTCACTAAAAAGGATTCATTGTCTAAATGAGACAAACTCCTATTAGTCTTGGAAGATATAATCCACAGCATGTCACAAGACAGATAAAACCAAAGAAAAGCTGTAAACATCGTACAATTTTTTTTTTCTTTTTTCTGGAAGGTAAATTTAGTCAAGACAGGATAAACAAGATTCAGCACTATTTTTTCCCAATCTGCTTAATTTTAAAATTGACTATTTAAACAACATTAAATTACACACAAAATGACCATTACATTGATCAGAGGATAAAGATTCTCAAACTTAATAATAGGTAAACAGGTTTCAGAAGTTACTGTGAGAAGAGAATATTAGAATACAAAATGTTAATTGCAACCTGGCCAAATCCAGTTCTACCCTCTACCCGTCATGCAAAAGCACTGACTCTATCTCTGAAATGTGACGTGGATTCTGGGTGGATTATTCTCTGCCCAACTCATAGAGGAGTGGTGAGAAGGAGGAAGGAGCAAGCTGTGTGTAGGAGCGAGAAGAGTGTGTGAATGCTTCCTGCTATGTAAGAATGTAACTGCCGGGTAGCCAATGTAGCAATTGTTCATTTGTTATGTGTGTGATGGGCAGAAATACTAACCCATTCTTTCAAAACCACTGAATTATTCTAAAAAACACTTTGGTGACAAACTCAAGGTCCAACTTTGCATAAAATGGGCTCTTTAAATGAGAAGACAAAATTTTTGTTATCCAACTGGTGCTAAATTATTTCTCAATGTAGCAATAAATCAATACGTCAATTTTTTTTAAATGATTTTTTTTACTTATAATTATGTTTTTGATGTTTTAATGACACAACCCAGTATATCATTGGTAAAATAACCAAATGGGAATAGATAAAAGCTGACTCCTCGGTCACATTAATGATTCTCACAGAGCACAGGATGGGACGTATTTCTTTTGGGGGCAATTCCAAAACTTTTTATTGCCTCAAGGGACTGCAATCTTTTTTTCAACCCAGGAAATATTTCTTTTATAGATGTATGACCAACAAATAAAACCCTGTTCATGTTCTCAGGACTCACCATAGTCAAAATCACTGTTGATCTCTGGTAGGACAGAGAGAAAAAGAGAAGAAACACAAGAAAATCAGAACAATCTTCTAACATTCTTGAGGAAGACACAAGCTATTCATCTAAATCATACTACGTAAGTTATGTAAAACTATTAGCTAGATAAAACTTCTTTTACTTAAACTAAATGTACTGGGGAAAACCCCCACTTTTGTAAATCTTGCTTTGAGAATACCCACCTGTATCACCTTCTGATGAAGCTATAATAAAAAAAGAGAGACAGCAAATTACGAGCAGGAATGCGGCATTTGAATCAAATGCATAAAACTAAAAGATACAAAGGATTTATGACACTCATACACACCCATAATTTTATTGGTTAATTCAAGGACAAAGCCAGCAAAAACACATTTATCAGTTTAATAGGCAACAAGTGACAGGTCAGTCTGATTTTACTAGAGATAATCCAATTTAATCTGGCTTAAAAGTTTGAAAAATGCTATCCCAAATGCTTTTATGAACTTGTGAATAAATTCTCTGCAGTCATAAGTAAACACAACAGAGCACTCAACACAAATGACAACAGCAACCTCAAATCATCTTTCTTTATCCAAATTTGGATTAATTGAAAGTTTGGATTAATTTTTCTGCTTTTGTAACAACTAATGACGTTTTGTGGAAAAAATAGAGACATGTTTGATCAATCTCCAATTCTGATTAGTCTAGTTGAACAATTACGCAGACCTTCTCTGACACAAAGAAGATATTGTCTGTGTGGCCATCAATTTTTGGACACAGGAAAATGTAACCTCACATTGGGCACGTAGAGAGTTACATAAATGCTAATGCCAGCCAACATTTTGTATAATTAGTATTTTTTTCCACTGTTAGTGAAGTGTTTCATCGACTGTGTCAAGTTGATGAAATACTTTAACTGTTCTCTGGCATCCCAAAAAGGAGAACAATAACCAATGAATGAACTGATGCAGGTATGTGTAGTATTTACAACTTATATCACATTAACTTTTGATGCGAACATTTTTGCTTGTCTGCTCAAGCGTTAGTTAGAGGACTTGAATTACCTCTGACCCCCTTCTTACGTCTGTAAATCTCTAAGAGGCAAAAACACATTTCTGGCATACTACTTTTGACAAGTCTTAGAAGATGAGGTCTGATTTGTTAGTCACAAGGCGGTTTAAGGCAAGAGAGGAAAACCACTAATGCTCAAATAGGCAAATATGCTTAACATCCAACACAACTAATGACATGTACGACTTTCAGAAATACAAATTTTATACACTGTTAAAATGGGAAATGTGACTGCAGTCTGAACAAGTGGTTACTTATACAACAAGATAAATACACAACGTGGACAAGAAGCATTCCAGACACAAGAAAATACCACAAAATGATAAAACACAACATGATAAAATAAATACACAAAATGAAAAAATACTTGAAAAGAAATATCAAAATTACTAGACAAACGCACAAAAAATCATGCAAAAAGGCAAACTATGATAAATGGTAAACATCATGCACTCTGACTGAGCACCCCACTGCAAAAGGAACTTACCGAACATCTCCCTGCCAAATGCAGAGCCTGACATTCAGAAACATTAGCTAATTTAGTTTGAATGAACTCATTGTACAGCTTCGAGATGTAATCAAAGAATATTAAGTTTACGTGGACCGGTTCATTCCAAACCTTTCAAACATATGGTGAACGTGATACTCACCAAGCGCTGGAGCCAGCCAGGAGCTAAGAGCCACCAACACAACAAGCTCCATTGTACCTTAAAGAAGTTGGAATAAACCATCCAGTTAGACCAAGATTAAGTGGGTTGAATGACTTGTTTTTCTGAAAAAGTAGTAGTCAAACCCATATTTTACACTGAAATCAAACCCTAAACTTTAGAGCTCAAACAAATAAGTAATCAATTATTATTCATATAATAAGCAGAATAAAAATGTAAGCCCTCCGATTCTCCACTATCACCAGACACCCCGTTACAAGATCAGAAATGTTAACAAGATATGTGTACCAATATTCTGGTCTCTGGGCTTGAGGTTAAAAAAAGGGATCTATTTTAAGCACGGCACCCCAAAAGAAGCTTGGCAGCGGTGGGTCATGAAGCAAGAGGTGGGTCACGGTGTTGGTTTGCACTTGATATTTGGTCAGTGAGGTTTAGATTTGTTTTTGCTTAATCATCAATACCACTGTGGTGTTTTTGTATTTTCTATGTAAATCAACTGTATTTGAGATTCTCTTACACATCCCATGCTTACAGGTTGAGGATCCAAAGCCAGCCCACATTACCTGAAGGGGATCAGGATCAAAATAAAGTTTTTGATTTGGGACACTGAGTGCTCTGATGCTCATTTAAGACAAATTATTCTGATTAATACCAAGCTTATCATGCCAACACAAGCTTGGTACATATCAGTTTTTCTGCCCTTTAAGAAAATACTCTATGTGCTTGTGCCAAGGGTTGGCTTGCCTGTTCAAAACATGTCTGGAGATTTCTGGATCTAGAGTAGGATCTTAAAAAAAAGTCAGGAGAGCAAGATCAACAACGAAAGGAGCAGTCAATCAAGTTTAATAAAAAAGGGCGAAAAAAAAGTTTGTTTTTTTTCTAACTTTAATCTTGACCAAATAAGCTCTTTTCCAGCATCTGTTTAAATTATGTAACGTTATATATAGTTTTTTTGCTCTACAAACAACTAGAAGTCTAAACTCCAATTATTTTTTTTTTAGTCCCGCTTATTACTGTGATACAAACATACAATTTGCAGAACTGGCATAAAATCAATAAGAAGTCAATTTGAGAACATGTACCTTTACAAAAGAGGTTTTTTTTGTGTGCATGTAGATATTTAGATATTCTCAACACCGTTAAAGTGGGAAAAAAGTGCGCGGGTGCTGTTTTTTTTTTAGATGGAGGAGTTAAAGGAAGGAAACTTAAAAAAAAAAAGCTTGTGTTATTGAAGCGCACACACAAACCTCTGCAACTTACAATCAGCTTTCTAAAAGCATTCAAATAATACTTCATTGCTTCAGGCATGTTATTTTAAGAAGATTAAATCAACTTACCGTGATCTAGTTTCATAAAGATGAGTGACTGAAACTTTGTATAAAAGAGGCAACTATGAACAAAAGTTTCCAACCAAAAATCTTACTTTGGCCAAACTAGTGGAGATCTCACAAGAATTTGAAAGATATGAATAGAATATAAGAACTTTTTATTAAAACTAATTACTCTGCTTGCATTCTAAGTAAAAACAGACCCTTAGGTTTAAAACTTATCCCAGATCTGTTCTCTCTTGGTCTGGTTTTAGGAATGAGGCTGAAAGTAGGCGGGGAGTCACTGTAGTTACTCCCAAAAGAAAATTTGACCAAAGTAGCCCATGTATGCTGAACAACACAACACTGAAAACATTTACCATTGCCATGGATTTTGTTTCCAGCACTTATGTATATACAAATATGATGATTATGTGGCATGTTGTAAATCATGCTAATGTGTCTCCACAGGCTAATTTAAGAAAGATCAACATTATCTAACAATGAACTGTGCTGTAATTTACAGAGAGCAGATGGAGGCTCAGAACTGGGAGGTTAGATTATAAACTAGAGTACTTTTAGGGCTGTGAGGTAGAATTTTCTCAGCCGTGTAACAGTTTTTATGTGACCACTTCCACAGCAAACTGAAACATTCTTCTCTTTATGAGCAAATATACAGCTTGGCCAAGCAGATTGTGTCTCAGTACAGGTCTGAATGTGCTTATCTGGACATGATAGGTTTTGTTTTGTTATATTATTCCCTTTTACTTCAAGGGCTTTACTCAAGGCCAGTGATATGGAAAATTTTCTAACTTCTTTCCCAGTTCCCTTCCATCCAGATTTGGCTACACATCACCGGCCAGGGTGTTTTTGTGTCTTTTTTTTACTGAGGTGATACAATAGAAGTAGTCTCAACAAAGTTTTAAAAGAAAACCATCTTCTTCCAGCGCATAAAGGATTTTTTCAACAGTTTGGGATTCAGGGATTTCAAACATACAATGTTCCCCAAAAAATTACATTGACACTATAAAACATATGCCAATGAAACTAACTTTGATTTGGATTTCACTTATTTATTTTGAATTTTAAGACTGAATTGTGAATTTCAAGAGAGAAGAAAACTCAAAAAGTGATTAAATTTGGTCCAACTCGCACAACAACAATGTGTAGTGCATTCTCAGTGATGGGAGACTGCTTGTTCTCTGTCTAAAGCGATGTTTGCTGGCTTACTTGTGGCTGTACTTATGCAGTACATGTGATTACAGAATATCAATCTGTCAAGTCAAAGCCCTCCTACAAAAAAATATAAATGCCAACATTCAATTTTATGTTTGCTATTTGTTTGAGTGTACAGTAACATCTGATAGCAATAGGTCCTTCAACTATTTAAACTACTGAAAATAATTAGGATAATAAGGACAACACAAAATTGTTTCAGAGGTTAAAGCTACATTAACAAAATGATGGGAAAAGGTTTCTTTGCGGCAGTTTTTTGTGACCTCAGCAAGTTTTTCTATTGGAAATCGGAAAAAAATGTACCTGCAAGAATAGAGACTAAACTTAATACTTATCTGCCCCACCCTTTACAGATCGCTAAACTGTCTGGCATTGTGCAACCTTTTGTAGACATTGTTACCATTTTGTGATTTTGCATAACCAAAACAAAAACGTTACAGCACTGGGGGTTAGTTCAATTATAGCTTTATCAAATTTATAACAAAAATTTGTAACTATATTTTAGTTTCAGCTATTCTAACTACTAGCTGAACAAAAAGATTTGCTCTAAAAAAATAATAATAATTGTTTTGGGCATCCTTCTGTCTCTAGAGTCAATGCATCTGGATACACATTTGTTTGTGCAGCATTGGCAGTGGCTGCATAAGCTGATGCGGGAGCTGCAGCTCCTATCTTATATAAGGTTGTTAATCTTAGTTAAGACATAATTATTATGGTGCTTTTTTTAAACTCATAAATTAGTCAATAATTAATAAACAAAAAATTGCTTCAAGATTGGTGTGTTTTTCCATAATTTTCCAATTCACAATGACACTCAATAGCATATAATTACATCCACGACATTGCTTCACCAGGAGTCCATTTCTTGATGTTTGACCTCCTTAGGAAAGAAGATCCACATCCTGAAGAAGTCAACCCTGAGATACCAAGTTTAAAGACTTCTGCACATAGAAGAAAAGTTTATTTACTACTAACACACAACCCATTTCTGTATATAACAAACAGGTAGTGAACAAGTTGTTTATTGTTTAGAACAGTAAAAAGGACACTTTTTAAAATTGAAGTAAACCACTTTGTTATTCTAACAAGGTTTGTGGTAAAGAGGAAACTTGTTTATATCTCTTCCACTAGATGGAAGTGTTGTACAGGACTATGACAGTACAGGACCAGATTGCCAAGGAACAAAGGAAACTACCAAATAAATCAAGAGGAAATGGAAAACTGTGATGAACAGGGCTGTAAAGGAGCAGCTTTCTTCTTTCTGTTGAACAGATGGGAAACACAGAGATGTGAACCTCACTGTACATCCACCAGGTCACAGATGTTCATCTTTACCTGCATACCAGATGCCTCAGTCACTGCACACCATTTATTTCTACAGGCCACTGCAATAACAATTAAAAATCAACTTTAGTTTAGTTCACTGTGACACAGCAAACAATACAAACTATCATTTCAATTATATTTCTATCTATTTTGGGGGAAAAATGTTAAAACAAAGATAAAGATTCTAAATTATTATTGTATCCAGATGCATCTTAAGTGTCCTTGGATGACAAGCAGTGATTGGATTTCAAGCATCATAGCGTTTGATGGCTATGCCTGTCAGCTTCACCTGCTTTTTAATCAGTAATTACCATAGGGGATTCTCTGGCATTTCTTAATTAAATTGAGCCAAATGAAATTAAAAATCACACTCTCATTCTTATAAAAGGGCTCTGCGGAGTCCTTGTTGAGTTGGTGTTGTTAAGAGAACGAGAAGTTAAATCCTTGTACAACTGTCCCTTTTACTGCTTTAAGAGATCAAATCAAATTTACAGTTTTCATTATGAAAGGGACAATAAAGGCATCTTGTTTTAATGCAGGCTCCGATAGAATACATGCCTGTATGCTGCATTTAAAATACCTACCACCTGGAAAAGTCTTCTGCCCTCCATGAGTCTAGAATCACCGCCACATTTGTGGTGATTTTTCCATCTGCTGTTTGCAGGTCATCTTTGGAGTTGTTATTGTTGTTTCCACAGACCCCACACAATTTACCAAACAGATGATCGTCAACAGTGACGGTCACTTCCTGTGAAATTGAATAGGTGACTCGTACGGCTGATGCTCTCTCAATGATAACGCTTTTATCTAAATAGTTGACTGAAAGGTCATTTGTCACTTTGCTGGGAAGAGTCACTTTCCTTCCATTCACCTAGAGGAGGCAAAGATATGATTGAAAGTTAAACATGAAAAAGTAAAGGGGAAAAAAAGAAAAGCTTATTCATCAAAAAGCTGTGATGGAAAATATTTTCACCCAAGTTTCATGCTGGCTGTTCACTGTCACAACAGTGTCCTTGAAGAATACATATACAGTAGCAGCAGCAGGGGGTCCCCTCTTCCTGCAGATCCTGACATCCACAACCACACGGAACCACTGATTAGCAGCTTCATCACACAGTGATGCCACATCGAATGCCCCTTGTGCTCCAATCTCTCCAGACATGCCATCAAAAGAGCTCAGCTTGCCAGCATGGCTGATAGTGCAGTGATGCTGTTTGATATGGCAACCTTTAACCCCGTTTCTTACATCACAAACCTCTCTATCCGTACAGGACAACATTTCACATTTTACCAGCCCAGATGACTGGCATACACACTTAGAAGTACAATCTCTGTCCACCATGGATTGGTTCACCTAAAACACAATTTGTTTTTACATTTCATGCCACAAATTGTTATTAATTATTTACTCAACTTTATAATCGTAATTTGAATGTTTCCATCACGACAGTTGGGCATTGCAAAGTAAGTGAAGTTTTACCATCAGATATCTGTTATTGTGTACACAACCACATTTATCTTGTGGAACACACTGGTTGCCATCAAAAACAAAGCCTGCATCGCATTCACATCCTTCAAAACAGCTTTCAGGGCAAGAACCAGGTTGAATGAAGCTAGCACACGTGCTGGCACAAGTGTCTGCACACATCTCGTGGTGGCTGAATGGCGGGCAGGAGGCAGCTATTTAAAAATTAGACATTTATGAATTAGATTATTATAATTTTTTTTGACAAATTAAAAAGTGTGTAACTTACGGCAAAAGGAGCTGCTCCTCCACATCTGGATTTTAATCCCTGCATTTTGGCAAGCCAGAGCATAGGCCTGCACACCATCGCACAGAACATCTTTATTGCCACCGACAGCACAAACATCAAACACACAATGCGACACATATGCTGCTGGGTTAATTACACTGTGGCAGGTTTTGAAAGGGCCATTAGGTGCGCTGATGATACCACAAGAGTCTGGTTTTTCGTACAAAGTGACCTTGGCTTGATCACATACTGGACACTGATCTCCACAGCCTTCACACACATACTCGGGCAGGTCGACTACCCACGCCTTTCCAAAATTATCCACATTGTTTGTTTCTTTGCCACCAGGGAGTCTGAAATCATCATTACTTTTTCCATTGTAGTTTCCACAAAGACCACACATGCTATTTTGATATGTTGAGGGAACAATCACCTCAACATAGTACACAGTGTCGTAAATGACTTTCAGCCCAAAGGCTGTTCTGACGACTATATTACGACCCTCTTGGGTGACTGTGAGACGACCCTCTTCCAGAGAGAGAGGCAGATTGATAAGTTCATCATTCACCTGGACCCAGAAATAAGAAAATATGACTGAGAGAACTTTAATGAAGAAAGTAATTGCTTTGGATATATTTTTAAACTTACTACAACTTTCCATGGGACTCGCTGCTGGATGAGTATGATATACCCATAAACTGTCACAGCAACTGACTTAGTCACAGCAACTTTTCCATTTTTATATTTTTCGTTGTCCTGAGTGACACTGAATGGTGTGAGCCAGTCTTTATCATCATTGCAAACCTTAGCCAATACATACACACAAGCACCCTGGAAATCAAATCTCCGCCCATCAAAAGATATGTAATGCGGGTCGCCTGAAGCCACACACTTTGCTTGTCCCTCTGGGTGGCAGCCTTTCACTCCGTTTACAACCTTACACACTTCTCCTGGATGACACTTGGCTTTTCTGCAAGAGACAGCCCCGTTCTCTCCACACAAACACTCTTCCAGACATGTGTCTTCAGGGTAGAAAACATCCCCTTTCTTGTAGTAGTGACCATCATAGGAGCATCCACAGTCTTTTGAAGACACACAGGTACCTTCACTCAATACGTAGCCTTGGTTACACTCACAACCTTCAGCACACTGCCTACGGCAGCTTGAGAGAGAGCCTAAGCTAGCACATGTGGCTGGACAACCAGAGGCACACAGGCTGTAGTGGCTGTTGGTAGGACATTCCATTGCTGTGGGATTGGATGCAAGCAGACAAATCATGATAAAAATACTTGAAATGTTGTGAAAATAAAATACAAATTAGACACTCACGGCAGAATGAATCTTTTCTCCAGGAGTAGACTGTGATTCCTTGGCTCTGACAGGCAGACACATACACTTCCACAGCAGCACACACTGAAACTTGGTGCCCATGGTATTGACAGACATCATACACACAGTCCTCCATATAAGGAGCGGGGTCCACATGGCTGTGACACTCTTTGAAAGGTCCTGCTTTGTCAGCAATGATGCCACAATATTTGGTGGACTGGTAGACTGTTCTTTGAGAGTCTGAGCAGGCCTGACACCCTGCTCCTTGGCAAACTGAAGAACAACCAGGTGTGAGAGCCACTTGCCAGCTCTCCCCAAGCTTAGCTCCATCAGATGCTGTCTTGCCATCCTGCATAGTCAGGTCATCTTGTGCGTTCCCATTGTAGTTGCCACACAAACCACACACAGAGCCCTGGTAGCTGCTGGGCAGAGTGACACTAACCCTACTTCGCCAGTCAAAACTCACTGTGATTCCAGCAGCTGTCTCTACAACAGCTGTGCGACCACTCAGAAATACAACCAGCTCATTATTGTAATCCAGAGGCAGCGAAGCAAGCTGTCCATTGAGCTGAAGAATAGACATGGAGGAGAAGAGAGAGGAATATTTCAAGGAGATTATGGATTTAATAATTTCGTGGACCTCGTTAATCCTTTCTAATGTGCATTTAAGTCTTAGTTTAATTAAGAACCTCAGGATCAAAATTTTAATATGCAATTAAAACTATGTGCAAACGATCATGAGGAATGTCGAAATTAGCACAGCAACAAAAGATGCCATCACACACTCACTTCAATGAGGCTAAGAGGATCTGCACAGAAATTTTCAATAATGCAACCACATGCTGCTTCCTATTTCTTAAAAAAATGCTCATAAAAGGTTTTAGATTTTTTTTTCAATAACTTCCACCTCTACATTCACACTTACCAAGACCTTGTAGGGATATTCTCTACTGATGATGAGAGAAACACCATAGATGGAGATTTTGACGGTCTTTGTGAAGGACACAGCTTTGCTTCCTCGGTTGTCATTCTGCACGTTTATTTTGAATGACTCTAGCCCAGACTGCTGGGAACACAATCCAACTAACTGATATTCACATGTCCCTTGGAAGTCAAATCTTCGCCCATCAAAAGTTCGGTAGTGTGGATCACCTGAGGCTGTGCACGTCGCATAACTGATGGGTTTACAGGCATATGCTCCATCCACTACCGTGCACTTCTCTTTGGCAGAGCAAGAAGCCTCCTTACAAGTCACCATGTTCAGTGCAGTGTCACAGACACACAGACGACCGCAGGCCTCATCAGCCCAGAACTGCTGGCCTGGCTTGTAATAGCGGCCCTCATAAGAGCAACCACATGTTTCAGTACGGACACAGACACCAGCACTGAGGACATAACCTTTATCACAAACACACGCCTCCACGCAAGCACCATTGCACTTCTGTTCCTCCTCAGGGAATGGGCATGATGGTGGGCAGGGGCTAGCACAGTCTTCGTAATGGCTGTAGCGTTGACAGGTCATAGCTGAAGAAATATGAAAAATAAATAGAGATTAACCGAAGAACTAAAAATTTCTTCATTTGATCAGAATTTTGAGTGAATGACTTCAATTGCTTACGACAGCCAAACTTTTTCCTCCAGTCCTTTATTACGATCCCTGCCTCACGGCATTGTGCGTTATAGGATGCAAGCGCTTGGCACAGCATCTTTCTGTCTCCCTTACTGTAGCACATGTCATACACACAGTTGTTCATGAATGCTTGAGGGTCCAATTTTTCAGCACATTTCTTGAAAAATCCATTAGTCTTGGCTGAAAGGGCCCCACAAAAATCTTCAGTCTTATAGAGTTCCAGCTCATCATTGTTGCAGGTAGGACAGTTCTTCTCACACGAGTCCCAGCAGGGGTAGTCCTGATCAGGTGTTTGCCAACTCTTACCCCACTCTATCACTGAGGAGACAACTTTACCAGCTGGATTTTGGAACTCATCTATTTTGTTGCCGTTAAAGTTGCCACAAAGACCACACACACTGCCATAATAACTACTGGGAAGTTTGATGACAAGATGCCAGTTCCAGTCATAAGAAACAACCAAACCAAAGCTAGTTTCCACCACAGCAGATGAACCACTTTGAAAAATTGATACATCCCCATCACCCAGCTGAACAGGAAGGTTCAATAGCTCTCCGTCTACCTGTACAAGACATTTCAAATAAAAACATGTAACCAAAATACAAAAGGTCAAATAGATGTGACACCATATTCTCACCGAGACTTGTCCTATTTGATTTCTTTGGATGGTGATATTGTAATCGTACACATGCACATCTACTTCTCTGACATAGGAAACAGCTCTACTGCCTCTGTTCTCATTCCTTTCAGCCACAGAAAATGGAACGAGACCTTCCAGGTTTCCACATGTCTTTGAGAGGACATATTTACAAGTTCCCTGGAAATCAAAGTTGATACCATCGAAAGTGTGGTAATGGGGATCACCCCAAGCCCAGCAGGTGCCTGTGAATTTAGGAATGCACATAGCCTCGCCTTTCTCAATTTGACATTTCTCCTGTACATGACAGTTAGCATCTTTACAGGGATCTGCAAAAGATAAATACAGAAAGGATAAACTTGTACACGATAAACATAAGCACAATTTAAAATTTTCAACATTGACACAATGAAATACAACAAGTCCTCAATAATTTGAAAACCTTACATAACAGTAGTAATTTATTGATTTCAATATCATTCATACTCACCTGTGTTAAAACAGGCTCTGACTCCCTTGTTTACCATACATTTGGTTGCAGGAGGACAAGAGAATTTCTCACACAAAAGGCCTTTCAATGGGTCACATGTGCATTTTGATTCACAGTTCTCCTCATACAAAACTTCACCAGGCTGGTAACAAAAAAAAATTATACCAACACTCCGTAAGCAAACAACAAGAAATGTTATTTGACAAATTGCTTCATTTTTATGCACTTTTTGTAGATGAGTGAAAGGTGATTAGTGACTGAATTTTACCTGGTAAGATTTGCCATTTTCATAGCAGCCACAATCAGTCTCTTTGACACATGTCTGTCCATTAAATAAAAATCCAATATCACATTCACATCCTTCTGTACAGCTAGTAGGGCATGCAACCATGTCTGTGAGGCCCGGGCATGAAGCAGTGCAGGTTTCTGCACACGTTTCATAGTGACTGTTGGCGGGGCATTTCATGGCTGGATGGGTAAATTGCAAAAAAATAATAGTATATGTAATTCTAAAATGGAACAAACATTATCATAGTGTAAATCCCTAAATTTCAGTCACTTACGACAGAAGGAAGTTGTTCTCCAGTTTGTGACATCCACTCCAGCCATGTGACAGTTGTAAGCATATGCTGCCACACTATCGCAAAGCACATTTCCATCGCCGTTGGAAGCGCACACATCAAACACACAGTCATCAAAGTACAGCTTTGGGTCCAATTTGGTATGACAAACTGCAAATGGACCTTTGGGTGCTGTGATGATACCACAGTAAGGGGTCTTTGAAAACACAACCTTTTGAACTGGTGGGCAGTCAGGACACTTATTCCCTTCACAACCATTTTCACATATCACATTGGGAATGGCAACCTTCCATGACTTCCCAAACACATTTATGTTTTTGGTGAGTACATTATCGGGCATGCAGAAGTCGTCTTTTTTGTCCTCATTGAAATTTCCGCACAAGCCACAGACTTTACCACGGTAATTTCCAGGTACAGTGACAGTCACATGATAGACTAAGTCATAAGTGACCAGCAGACCAAAATTTGTTGCCATCACATAATTTCTGCCTTCTTTGTAAACCTGCACTGCTCCATCATTTAAGCTCACTGGAAGGTTGTTAAACACCCCGTTTACCTAAAAGAAGCAAAAAAATTTCACTAAAATTTATGTATGACCAAATGAATAAATCTGAACTGAACTGAACTAAAATACTGGAAATAATGTGACTTTTATGTAAATGAGTGATAAAAATTCACCAGCACTCCAGATATCTTGTTTCTCAGGATAAGACTGAAACCCTGGACCTCCAAAGAAACCAGCCTGGTGACAGAAACTGTTTTCTTTCCCCTCATTCTGTCCCACTGTACATTCTCCACTTTCACAGAAAAAGCCTCCAGGTGGGTATCTTCTAGCCCACAAGTCTTAGACAACACATAGGTGCAGGTGCCTTGAAAATCAAATTTCTGCCCATCAAAAGATAGGTAGTGAGGGTCACCAGAGGCTTGACAAATGCCTTTTCCAACTGGATGACATTTGTGTACCCCGTTTTCTACTCTACACATCTCATTTGGGCCACATGTGAACTTCTTACATTCAACCTGAATGAGGGGATTGGAAAACAAGAGAAATATTTAAAATACAAGGTAACATTTGTTGCACATTCTGTTCTTTTAATTGTTTTACTTTGATCACCTCTCCATTTTTTGTGCATATGCACTCCTCCTGACACTTCCCACTGGGATAAAATACTTCACCAACGCGATAGTAGCGGTCGTTGTGAATACACCCACACTGCGAGAAGGGAACACACTGATCTCCACTGAGAATGAACCCTTCATCACAGGAACAGCCTTCCTCACAACGAGCTTGGCAACCTTGAGGAGGAGCCAAAGTATCACACGTTGCTGGGCATGCTGTTGCACATACTTCGTAGTGGCTGTGAATGGGACATTTCACTGCTGAAAACAACGGACAAAAGATGACAATCATTCACATGTTCCAAAAAAAAAAAAAACAACACAACAGACACAATTTTAAATGGATTGCACAAGAAAATAGAAACACTCCTTCTGCATTAAGGCCATATTTTATTTCAAGTTAAACTAATTTAATAAAACAATTTATTAAAAGTTTTTATTAAATTGATTACATATCTCACCACAGAAGTGAGTCGTTCTCCAGTGGTCCACCTTGGCACCAGCAGCCTGACAGGCAGATGTGAATGATGTAACAGCCTGACACAACACATCCTTCCTGCCATTATACAGGCATACATCATAAACACAGTCCTCAAAGTAGCCAGCTGGATCCACCTTGTTGTGGCAGTCATGAAAGGGCCCTTTGGGGTCTCTTATCACACCACAAAAATTATTCTTTTCATATTCAATCTTCTGGGTGATGTCACAACTGGGACACACTCCCTTACATCCATTAACGCAACCTGGGATCTCAGCCACGCGCCAGCTGGCACCAAAATCTGCTGGTTTGACAGGTTGGTTGCCGAGCTTTGGGGTTAGATCATCTTGAGGTTTGCCATTGTAGTTCCCACAAAGACCACAAACAGCCCCCATGTAGTTGCTTGGCAGAGTTAAAAACAGAGCACTTTCCCAGTTAAAGGTGACTTTGAGGCCAAAATCTGCCACAATCACAGCAAACCAACCACTTCTATATGCAGACACCTGGCCTTTGTTTAGTTTAAAGGGTAGATTGATTAGCTCATTGTTAACCTAAAAGATAGAACTCAGGGTTAATTAAGATAAAAATGTGTTTCAAGCAGAACTATTCATCCATTCAATTTCTGAACCCCTCTTTCTGACAGATTTGAGTTTGATTAATTTAAACATTTTGCAGCTTACCATAATCTGGCCTTTGTATGTTTTAGTGATGACAATAGTGATGTTGTAGAGTTTGACCTCCACTAATTTGGTGTAGGAAACAGCTTTATTGCTCCGGTGTTCATTTTGTACCAACACTTCAAAGGGCACCAATTCTGGATCTTTGGTGCAGAGCGCTGCCATTTGGTACACACATGTACCCTGAAAGTCAAACTTGATTTTGTCAAAGGTCACATAATGGGGATCACCTGTAGCCTGGCAGGTGCTGCGGGACACTGCTTGACATTTTCTGATGCCGTCGATTACTTGGCACTGCTGCCCAGCACCGCAGCCTTTCTTCTGGCACTCCACAAGTCTTTTTCCAGAAACACATTTACACCATTGCTTACATTCTTTGTCAGCCCAAAATGCCTCTCCTGCAGCAACGTAGTGACCTTCATACATGCAGCCACACTCGGCGGCAGGCACACATTTTTCCCCACTCAAAATGAAACCCTCATTGCACTTGCAGGTTTCCACACAAGGGCGTTTACATTTGGACGGAGCATCAGGGTTTGAGCAAGTGGCAGGGCAGGCGTTCCCACAGAGTTCATAGTGGCTATTGGCTGGGCATTTGGCAGCTTGAGAAAAATATACAAGAATGCAATGTCAGTTTCTTTGCAATAAATGACCCCTGATTTAAGTGAAGTTATTATACTTACGGCATTTTGCCATCTTCCTCCACTCTTGAATCTGAATTCCAGCATCCTGGCAGGCATCACTGTATGCCTCGAGAGCCCTGCAAAGAAACTGCTGCAGACCATTTCCCATACATAAATCATATTTGCAGCTTTCAAAGTATGCTTGTGGCTCAACGGCAGCATGACATTTGCTGAATGGGCCATTTTTTTGAAGTGCTATAATCCCACAGAATGAGTCACTCTCCCACTTTTTCAGTTGATTCTGATCACAGGTATCACAGCCGCCCACACAATCATCTGAACATAGAGGGTCTTTCACCAATCCTGGCACCTTCCAGCTGCTCCCAAAAGCCACAACTTCACTTGCCTGAGTGCCAGAAGGTGTACTGAAGTCATCACCAGGTTTGCCATTGAAGTTACCACAGAGTCCACAAGTTTTTCCAGCATATTTGTCAGATAAAACAATCACGAGATTGTGAACCCAGTCATAGCGAACAGTTAGACCAAAATCCACCTCAATGACTGCAGAGCGGCCGCTCTGAGAAATCTTCAGTTTGTCATTGTTCAAAGATACGGGCAGGCTCCACAAACAATCATCAATCTACAATAAAATAAATGCAAGTGGATATTTTTTAACACAGAAATTTTATTCAAAGTAATGTATGTACTACAAACAAAAGCCCACTCACCCTCACACGACCTTTCTCAGACCGAACCACAGAGATGGTCATGCCGTACACCTTTACCGTGACCAGACCGATATACGATACTCTGCGGCTTCCTCTGTTCTCATTTTGGGCAAGAACTTCAAAAGGAGTCAGATGACTGTCCTTCTCACAGTTTTTAGTGAGGACATATGTGCAGGTACCCATGAAATCAAAGTATCGGCCATCAAACGTGTGGTAATGAGGATCTCCCATGGCCCAGCAGGTACCTGTGTTTTGTTTTGGTGGTGCTGGAACACAAGCAGGATACCCAGCATTGATCACACACACCTCATTAGGACTGCAGGTGACACTGCTGCAGGATAAAGAACTTCTACCTGGAAAAAAAATGTACAAACAAAGTTAAAACTGTAGTGGTCATATTTTCTCATATTTCCCCTTTGATGAGTCTGTGGGGAGTTTCTGTGTGCTCTGTACCTTGTTCCATACACTGCCCTGAGGAGCCATAGCCATTCATCTGACTTAGTCCTAAACCGTAGAGAGCAAAGCCAGAACCGGAGCTAGTTACAGTGTGAATGTTCTTTGACGATTGTTTGTATGGCATCTCTGCCCAGGAGAAATCCGTTTGTCCCATCTTTTTCCATGCAACATTTTTTGGCAGCTTTTCACCATCAAACTGTAGCGCCGCTACTGAACTGGTTTTTGCGACAATCAGGGCTTTGTTTTCAAAATTGCCAACACCTTGTAGAGTGTAAGATGTACAGAAATGATCTGTGGACTGAATGTTCATTAGAAATGGGTCGTAGAACCAGAACCAGCCACGTTTGACGCCATTGAAGAGTAGAAGAACTTGGATCCCACGATTGGCTTCGATGGACAGCGTCTCAGGATCTTGGTAATCTATCTGATGTACTTGCCCTTTGGAGAAAGTGAAACGTTTGCTTTGCTTTCCATTGTTGACAGTCACTTGGGTGGGCTGAGAAGCCAGGAGGTAAACAGTATCGTATTTCCTCTGAAAGCTCAGAGGAGGGATGAGGAAGCTGGTTCCCCAGCTACTTACTGGCAGAAGCTGCTCGTAAACATGGTTGCATTTTGAGAAACGCCAGGTACAAGTATGCCCAGTGAAAACAGCGACAGGATGCTGGGAGGAAACTCTGCTACCAGACAGATCATAAAAGCTCTGCAGTTGGACGCTTTCATACGGCTTGAGATCTATTGTCATTTTACCACCTCTTCTATGGTAATGGGTCTGGAACTTGACTGGCCTGTTGGGAAAAATCTCTATTGTGTTGCTCTGCTTTCCGTTTGTCACTGCAAATTCTTTGAACGAGCCAAGAGGGGATCCAGGAGGAGTGAAAATGAAGTATTCTGTACCCCACACAGAGGTTGGATACACCACAGAGGTGTCTGCTGTGAACCGCTTGTAGTTGAGAGAAGTCACAGACACGTCTGCAGAGGCGTCAATACGGACGGTGTTGGGAGACTTTTTGCTGCCATACATCTCAACAGAAACAGGAACACTGATGATGGTCCCTTCTCCAGCTTTCAGGGTTTTTTCAACCTTGAAGTTCAGAGGAGGAACTTGGACTGTTACTTTTGTATTAGTTTGAATAGCTGTGATGTAAAGCTGGAACTGTGGACTGTCGTAATGTGGAGCATAGTTCTGCATGAATGACAGGGCAAATTCTCTTCCTACCCAACCAGAGGTAATTGAACCTAAGAAAGAAGAAAAATTTTCAAATTAAGGCTGTTTTTAAAGTGTATCTAAAAAAAATTAAGCCATCAGGCTTAGTATGCATACTATAAAGAGACAAGATGACACCAGTGTTGCAAACAGAATAGTTGTTTTTTTTCTAAGTTAAAAACAAGAGATGCTGGTTAGGCTGTTATAACTGGATTGCTTTTTGTTTCTCCCATCATCCCTCACTGAACTGTTTTCAACCGTACTCAATAAGTAACTTGAGTGGACACTAAAGATATATAATGGAAATATTATCTATAACTGCACTTCCGCTGTGAAAAGACCACTCAGCCAGGGCTCTGGGCATATAAATAATGCTCTTGTTTCAGCCATTCAGACTTAATAGTTCTAACTCAATTTTGGCTGCAGGTAAATACAATTTCCGACAAGATCAAATTTCAATTTAGATGATTATCCAAATAGGTGCTGCATTCTTGAACTTTTTCTGTCTAACATTTTGCTTCTCTCACACAGACACCTATGATAGTTGGTCAATGAATCTAAACACATGCATTCAAAAACTTTAGAAAGGAAACAATTTCTGTTCATGCTGAATTACTAAACTGAAAACAAGCTAAACAATATCTATTTTAATATATATGAGATTTACTTACAACTCATTAAAACCCACAAAGCACAAAGCAGTAGTCGGGTTCCCATGGCTGAAACAACAAAAACTCATTTTAATGGTCAAATTATCAGAGTTGAATGAATAAATTACAAAAAATACATGAACAGAAAAAGAATACAACCTCATGAGCAATACTAACCTGCTAACAAGCACACATAGAATATTTCTTGGCCAAGCCATTCTTTTATACAATATCAAATGTGGAAAAAAAATCACTGGCCAATTAAAAATCTTCATAGTCCAACAATACCCTTCCTCTAAAACAAATACAGGGAGAGCGTTGCAATAACTCTTAGGTCCTGCTTTATGTTGACATGGGTGTAAATTCAAATAAAAGATTTTATGTACGAAGGAAATGATGGACATGTCTACAACACACCTTGTCATTTCTAATAACTATCATTCATTTCAGGAATGAGACAGCCAATGTCGCACAATGAGACTGATACTCCCACAAATAATTCTAGAACTAATTGCTTATATTTGAACAAAGCGAAAATAGTTGGAGGCCATATTTTTGAATGAGTATATAAAAGTGTCCCACCCTTTGTGCCCCACTACACACACACACAGCAGGAATAACTTTTCTATGCAGAGTCACTGACTATGAATAAAGGGAAGGAGTTTAGCTGTCTGCAAAGGATTAGTCTGATTGGCCATATCTTGATTATTGGCCAATAATCATGATTTGTAAATGATTATGTCCGGGAGTGGCTCCTGCAATATGATGTGTTTTTAGGTAGGTAGTGCTGGAAAGACAAGATTTTCTGCCTGCCCTGGGAATATTTTTAAGATTTCCACAAAATGGAATGAAAAGTGGCTTGTGAGAGAACTTTACAGACGTCCCTCTTCTTTCACACTCCTCCTAGGAAATACTCCCAAAATAAGTGCAGAAAAAAAGATACCATGTGAGTGAAGTGTTCTGTTGGTATGACATTTTAAGATCAGTAACACAGAATAACGTAATAGTTTTTTTAGCCTTGTATATTAGTTAAAGGATTTTAAGAAGAACAACAATACAACATTTTAAACATAACAAAAAAAAGTTGATGTCAATGAGTCACAGAGTGTGCCATGCATCTACCCTATATTTGATGCTGCCCTATAAACTGCTCGGTACAGTTGGTAACTGTGGTCAGTTTAATTAAAATTTCTTTAAAACAAACTCTTCAGTGGTTTGGGAGATATTGGATACACAAAAGAATTATGGAAACACTGAAAGACGCAGAGGTGGCCCAAGAGCTGAATGCTTTTATCACATCCCCTTGAGCGGAGCCCTAAAATTGTGGTGTGTAAATGGCTGTAACCATCCATCACATTCAAAGTTGAAAAATGCTTTGCCCTGCTGCTTAGACTTATTGAGACACAAGAACATATAAAACTTATATACTTAGATTTTATATGTTAGATGCATTGTAAATTAAAAACAAATACTCATCATGGTTCTTGAGTCAACCTTGTAGAACGTAAGTAGGATTTTAAGAATACAGACATGGACATTAAACCAACATCACCTTCTTTCACATGAATGCCAGGAGCTGGTTTAAAAGGGAGGGTTCTGTTGGCTTTATGTTCCAGCTGAAAAATAATAGTGTGTAGCAGAGGCTGCAAATATTGTTAGGAACAGAGAGAGTAAATATAACTTGGATTTTAAAGTTTGCATTAGTTTGTTCTAAAATATAAGACCAAAAACTCAAATATTTAACTGGTGTTTGTATGATCTCGGGCTGGGCATTACGCTTGTTTTAGCCATTATGTGCATATTCTTTTGGTTAAATTTGATAAAGGTGTGCCTTTTCGTTTTTACAAACTTTCCCACGTTGGTCAGACATAGCGTTACTTCAGTAATTAAATTGGCCAACTTGTCAAAACCCTCTTTTTTAAATACATACACCAAATGTAATCAAATTTAAACATAGCAATGAAATGTATATGTAGCAATATTTATTTGAACTTATTTGATAGTGAACCTCAAAGTCACTGTAAAAACAGCTTTGAAAGAAAATTCTTGATGAATGATGTGTTAAGCTTTACATTGTACATCTTGAGGGGCATCAGGTCAATGTTCAATTTCCAAAATATTACATCACTGTTAGCCACAAGTGGCACTTCTACCCATCACCGTGGTAACCCAAATATTTGTCACTATTTCTAAATGAACTACAGCTTTTCAAAGAGGCTTAAAGTGATCTTTTGAGCTGTCATATCTAAAGGACAGGGACAAAACTCAGAGCAAAATAAGATGGACTGAAAGCACATGCTTTTAGGGTTAATTGGTCATGTGAGCATCTCAATGTGTAAGAAGGGACAAACACTTATAATGTTCATAAAGCAATATTTCTGTCAAATAAAATTCTCAAAAGCATTTTTTACACCCAGAGCATGACTTACTATCTTGCAGGTTGTGTTCTGTTTAGTAAAAAGTCAAGATTGACTGCTTTAAATATGGAAGGACACTATTTCTGTGGGGTAATTTGAATATATGATCTGTACATTGTATTTAATGAGTAGAACTATTTACGCAGGTAGTTGTGTTGAAATATTTTTCTTTCATATTTACCTGCTATAACGTTACTGAAAAGCAAGTCTTCTTTTTCTTCTTTCAGCATTTCCCTTCAGGGGTCGCCACAGCAAGTCGGTTTCTTCCATCTAACCCTATCTGCTGCTGCATCTTCTTCAGTCACGCCAACGATGTTAATGTCTTCCTTCACTGCATCCATGAACCTCCTCTTGGTCTTCCTCTAGTCCTCTTTCCTGGTGGTTCCAAACCCGGCATCCTTCTGCCGATGTACTCTCTCTCTCTCCTCTGCACATGTCCAAACCATCTCAGTCTGGCCTCTCTGACTTTATCTCCAAAACCTCTAACATGTGCTGTTCCCCTGATATACTCATTTCTAGTCCTATCCATCCTGGTCATTCCAAGAGAGATCCTCACCATCTTCATCTCTGCTACCTCCATCTCTGTTTCCTGTCTTTTCCTCAGTGCCACTGTCTCTAGACCAAACTGCAAGGCCGGTCTCACCACGGTTTTGTACACTTTCCCTTTCATTTTAGCTGAAACTCTTCTGTCACACATCACACCTGAAACTTTTCTCCAATCGTTCCCTCCTGTCTGCACACACTTCTTCACCTCTTTTCCACACTCTTAATTGCTCTGGGCTGTTGATCCAAAGTATTTAAAATCTTCCACCTTCTTTATCTCTTCTTCCTGTAACCTCAAGTAAGTAATAGCTATATATATATATTTCCCTTTACAGTTGTTCAGCAGTTACTTAAATGTGTTGGTAAAAACTGACTTTAAACTGCTTTGACAGTTATGAATGTGACAGTGCTTTACAGCGCATTTTCATATCCTCTGGTAGGGAGCAAATAAAAAATTCACAAGTATGGGAGACCTACAAGATTCTTCACTTTTGTACTTCACTTATTCTAATTTCAAATGAATCCTTTTCATATAATTATGAATAGATCATTAGGATTATAATTAGTTCTTATTAAATAACACATCTATTTGAATAATAACTATATATTTCTTGTCACATTCTACTGCTCTAATGTCTAAAGAAACATCGTTTTTAGTTTGGCTCGGTGGTTCATGAAACAGTCTAATAATACTTGGAGACGCAGTTCAAAGCAACTGTATTAAATGATTAAAATAAAAAAAAGACTGATTCGCCTACTTTTTCTGTCATGCTCTTAGAAACATTCTAAAAGAATTTTGATTAAAGAGGCAGGAGTTTAAGCATTGACAAGCAGGACTGTGCAGAGTGTCGTTGGTTTTAAACTGTGGACAACACCCATTGTGTCTGTCACAACATGTCCAGGAACCATTTGTCAGTGCAAGCTGTGGCTCTATGCAGCAGCTCCTTTCCTCACATATCACCCCATCTAAAGACCTCCACTGGCAATTCTCTGCAGTTTTCAATACGATGTTGTTTTTCAATCTAAAAGGGAAGAAAAAGATGGGCATTTGCTTTGAAGTAGTTCATGTGGGGATTGGATGCTGGTTACAAACTCCTGAGAGAATATACACTGTATTCACTGTGTCTATTATTTAACAAATAATTTATTTTTTTTACATACTTTAAAAGAACACACACATGCACACTTTAGTTTTGAGATACACATATATCTTCCAGTTAAGGAAAATGAGTTCACAACTAAACCATAACCACACACTGAAGGAGAGCACCACGCTGGCCTGAGATGAAGTTAGTCCAAACAGCAAGGCTATGGATTTTAAAGACACAGTAAAAGCAGAATTTAAATAATGTAGGGTATTTTCTGACTGAAAATATAGCCTTCCTAAACGTCTGCTGCTATTTTTTGAGTCTCAAGTGACAAAATTCACTCTCAAAACTAAGACTTGCGGCCATGTGCACTGTTGCAAGAACTAGCTCCCTTGATGCATAAATAACAGTCAATGCTACATTCCAGCTTTTGCTTAATTCATTTTCCCCGAACAAGTGTATGCCTCAGTCTGAGCTGTTATGCAGAAACAAATTGCCCTCATAACTCTGTCACTACTGGTGTATGTGCTGCAATGTCCAGAAGACACATCTTTCTATCTTTTTAACTCAGTTTCTCACAAAGCCTAAAGTAGTAGTATTACACACCTGTGGTAGAGTTAGATCAATAGGTGGAAAACAAGCTAAATTCAAAACACAGGTAGCAAAACATTAGCAGTTTTTGAACAAAATTATAGGTAACAGGGAATTTTAATGAGATCTAAATTGTTTAAAAATGAGCACATCCTAAAATAAACACTGATGTGTGTAATGATTGGAACATATAAGTGTTGTCCAGCTAAGTAAAGACATGTAATTCATAATGGATGTCGACTTACAATCCATGGGTACAATCAGAACAACACTACCGAGATTGGATAAAGCCAAAGCCAGCAGAAAACTTGGCACAGTTCATTCTGCAAGGCAAGGCTTTTCTTTGCTAAACAGCTCACTGTGGGGCAGCAGGGCCTTTCTTTACAGAACGATTCAGCTAATGGTAGCTGGGCTAAAACTACTTAAAACCATGAATACATTTGCTGGGGAAGACATTTCAGAACATCAAAAAAAGGAAATATACATTTAGCATTATGAATGGATAAGAAACTCCTCGGTAAGCCAAAATTAAAAGCTTAAATGTAGAATGGACAAAAATCTTCTAAGAAAAAAATCCTTAATTAAAATATTAACATTTCTTCAAGGTCATACCAGTAGAAGGTTTCAAGGTATTTTTTAAATTCAAAATATCTTAAGAAAGCATTGATTCTAAATGTTATTCATTTAGTGTTTGTAAGCTTCAAAACTGACTTTCTGAAGGTTTTGTTGCTTCCCACAAAGAAACTGTCTGCACATTCACCAGCTCAGACGTCACCAAGTACTAAATTAATGTTGCAACCTTTTCCCACTTCTTTCCTGGTTAGGTTATGACTACTCTTCCAAAAATTAAGATAAGCAAGAAAACCTACTGAATTTAGAACATTTAAAACAAAAATTTAACTGATAGACTAAAAAATAGACTGATTGAGAAATTTTTTTTCTACCAAAATTACCATCATTCGTAATTTACATAAAGACTTTCTTAAAAACAACAAAGACAAAACAATTGCCTGAGTATAATAAATACATTTACACGATGAAAAAGTTTCTTCCTGTCACCAGGAAATTTTAGCCATACCCTCTTCCCCTGTGATAACTGTGTAGTTGTCTTTCGGGGATAAATAAAGTATATTCTATTCTATTTTGACAAATCAGATGTTCAACTAGTGTTTTTGAGGTGGATAACATATTTTTCTCCTCCAGTCCAAATAATTCTGAATAATGAATGATTGGCTGTAGGCATAAGAGAAAGAATAGTCCATATGTGGTTGTGTTAGAATAACCATCACCAAACAGAAGCCAAATTGAACCTTAAACAACCTCTAACAATCAAGGTGGTCCCAGAGTGAGAGGGAAGATAGAGCTGAGCTACTACTAGATACATAATTGAAGATTGTACAAATCATCTCTTTGACAGAACACAATAGCAGGCTGTGCCAAGCTACTGAAGGAGAACTGAATATTTCTAAGAAATAGGAGACCCACAGGTGTACTTTGCTGTGCAGTCATTGACGTTCGTTTCCCGACATTGGAAACATAAAAGAAACTCACCAAACTGTTGGAAATCAATAATCGAACTAATAAAAAATTGGACCATAAAAAATAATTAAAACATTTTTTCTTACCAGTTTACAATGGGATGAAACAATTTAAAAAAATGTGTAAAACTACTAAAAAAAATCTTTTGTTCCAATAAAGCAAAACACTGGGTATTAAAGCACTACCCACTTTGCTGTAGTTATGACTGTAATAAAGCTTTTGTTTCAGAAGTCCGTGAGGAGTAAATGCCAAACCATGATTGTGCTAGAGAGAGAACTAAAGCAGAAAAGGAAGGAAAACTAAGTGGCAGGTTTGAATTTTTTGCATTGACAGTTTCCAGGTGACCTAATGAGACAAATTCCTGATGAGCAGTTTACTACACCAGAAAATTGTGAGATCAGAATCTGTTCTTCATCAAAATTCACAAAAAAAAACCCAACAATTATACATACATATATATATATTGCAACTAAAAAAAATAGGTGAAAATACTTTTATGTATTTCCAAAATTTGATTTGCCTTAAAAATATTCCCAAACACAAAGGTCTCAATGGAAACCCAATTAAAGGTAGTTAAGTTCTTTGGAAAATTTGTCAGATGCCTGTAAACTTGCTTTACTTCAGCTTAACATCTGCAAACAGTTTAACAGGGAACATCACCAAATTCCACTGGAAGGACTTTTTGATTCACAAAACTCTAAAAATGCATTTTCTTCCACTTGCTAGTCAGTCTGTCCACTTCAATTTTCTCGCTACATTTAGAAAAAGCTCCCCATCTTGTTTCTTTTTTAGAGATTATATATTTGTGAGATACAAAATCTTTAAACCCTGCAGTAAAATGCAGGGTATTTTTCCCCTGGACGAAAGCAGTGTCAACCTATATATTGTTTGTTTTCTTTTTCTCACTTATTCCAAACAACTTTCTTTCCAGATCGATGCTACAAACACGTTTCTGAAGTAATTTCAGTGGCTTGTGTGCAAAAGTATACAATTTCCCAAAGTAGCACAGACCTTTCCATTTTAATCTAAACTTGTGTTACAAAGGCAGATGCTGTAAATATCCGGACATCCCTATGCCTTTTGTAAGTCAGAGTAAAGGTGAGCTCATCTTGTAAGGAGTGCTAAAGGGACCAGGCACATCTGCAGAGATACATCAGTCATGTAGGACAGGAAGACAGCAATATGTTGTAAAGGTTAGGGTTGACCAGTGATGCATTAGTACCATCTAGTGGACCATCGGCACCTGAAAGGTTGCAGTTTCAATACTAATGAGAGTCACAATGTCTGTATGCAACTATCTCTATTCTGCTAAAAATACCAAAAATTTTGCTTTAAAGCAACAAACATCTGTTTTGTTTGTGACTGTAGCTTCGGTTTTCTATTTCTTTACATCAGTAGCAACCATTTGGACATGATGAAATGTTATTTCCTTCCAAAGGCATCTAAAACTCATTCCATATTGGTGAGCAATGATGCTGAACTTAATATAGAAAGCTACAATTGCAGAGGATATTAATTCAATAACTCCAACCAAGCTGAAAGCACACTGATACTCAAAGCGGAATCCAGGGTTTCTCCAGGCAGAACGTGGGGGCTTGTAAGTTGAACCCACAAAAGTATTACCTGCCTAAAAGCGAAACAGTCCACACTTCCATGAAGATACAAGTCCCTGGCACAGTGCTTGTAAAGGTCGCAGAGATCCACCTTTCCATGGCGGGGTCTTAACGGTCCATTACTTTCTGGGATCTTTCTCCGAGCCTCTGGTTCAGGGAGGCAGCCTGGACACTCAAATGAACATTTTAGACCCTTTCCTCCAGCACTCTCCTCCTACACATAATGGATTCTTCCACCTTAACCACAGTTTTCGAACAATCTTGACTTTAGATGTAACTATGACCCTGGAGCTTCGTTACTACCTAAGTAGGAATAAGACGTTCCCGTGCAATTTATATTTCAGATTGTTCAGTGAGAGACTGTAGGCTTTAGAACTTCTAAAAAAAAGCATCTATAAAAGACTTGAAGAGGAACAACACATTTTTATTTCAAACGAATGAAAAACCTTGTTTTTCCCAGACCGATAAAAAACAATCTATTTAACATACTTTTCCGCTTTTTTTGGATTTTTGCAGACTTATGATTTGTCCTCATAGATACTGAAAGAACATTATTTATTTATTTTACATTATTTCTGCACATTAAACTAAAGTACACCAACACCTCTTTTCAAGCATTTAGCTATTTAACTTTTACAAAGTGGTATTACTATTCCAACATTTAATGTTGTCTTTAGTTGAAAACTGCAAAGTCCCTCTTCCTTTTTTGGGAACACAGTGACTGCCATGTCCACAAGAAATAAAATAGCACAGTGTCTATAGGCTCATAAACAGTGTTCAGTTCATCCTTCATCAGCCCAGATGGAAGGCTGCTGCAGCACTGGTTGCTTTTGTGAGTGTACCCACACTGTGAGTAAGAGACACAGGCATGACTATCCCAGATGAACCCATTGGTTGTAAAAGCACATCCACAGAGGCATGGGTTTGGGGGCTTGAACTGAAAGGAACCTCTCAGGTGGTAGGGCAGGCTGTGCCACAGGACTCATAATAGCTATTCAGTTAGCAGGAAATGGCTGATAGGAGACAAGGAGAATGATCAACATTATGTAGTGAAACTGCCCACATAAGCCTCTGACTTTGCTGACTCAACACTCCGTACAGATGTTATTACGGGAGCAGCTGCCGGACTATATGTTACAAAATGGAAAAAAGAATCTTTCACCTTCCCTGTTTTTATAGTTTTAATTAATCCTAAAAGAGAGTCTCATAAAATTTCCAGCAATGATGCAACGTCTCATAAGTTTTCAGATAACTATCTTCGAAAGTCTCTTTAGATGTCACTCAAAGTATTTCAAACTATGTTGTCACGGACTATTTTGCAAAAAAAAAAAAAGCACAACACTGTTTTTAAACTTTCCATCAAGATATTAGCATTTTGGCAGGCAGCACCAAAAAGCTCAAGCAGATGACCATCTAAGTGTGATTAACAAACCAGAGGTCAAATATGTTGACGTTGTAACTTTGTTGACAGGAACACAGAATGAAGGAGCCTTTTGGTACTCACAAGAGAACCCTTGGTCAACAATCAGACCACCTGGGAAAACACGACCTGCAAGAAATTGGCAAAAGGCACGCATAAAATACATATATAGATGTAAATATACATACATACATTAGATATATACTGTACTAAAAATATGTGCTGTACCATTTGTTGGATGTTTTTGGTCACAAATAGACAAAAAACTCAATTCAGATACATATATAGATTTTTTGACAGTAGCTATGTGCAATTTATTTATTTGTTCTTTCTTTTGTCTGCTGCCTCATACAGTTTATCCTTGTGGGCGGCAGTATATGGAAGATGGAGTACTTATAGTTGGAAAAATCAATCCATCTCTCCATTTTCAAAGCCACTTGCTTTTTACAAGCCGTAACCCCTAAAATTTTGTTTTATTATTTTAAAGAGCTACCATTATACTCACTCGTTGTTTTGTTGAGCAAAATTGGGAAGAGATGATGAGATATAGTGACAGCATAATATTATTATAAATGGTGACGTAATGTTCAAATTCAGAAAAAAACCCAATTGTTTTTGTTTCATCTTCTGAACTGTTTATCCCTAAAGGGGTTGTAGGGAGAGGTAGGGCTATTCTGGCTGATTTCAGGCGAGAGGCAGGGTACACCGTGAACAGGTTGCCTGTCCGCTGCAGGGCCACACTCACAACCCTTCTAGGGAACTAGCTTGTGATATTCATAAGTATATTCAAGACAAAGAAATGAAGTGTCAAGCATATTTGATATAAAACGCATCTTTTTAATCTAAATTTTATGTTGGTAAAGTTGTTGTAAATTGAACCTTTCTGGGGTATTTAAATTTACCCTCAAAAAAGTTGTCTTTGAAACATCAAGTACAAGTATTCAAATGTTTCATCAATAATTTTCCGACATCAGTCAGCACAGAAACATTTGATGTCTAAGTACAGTATGTGTTTTTTCCAGTTAATACTCATTTCCTCTCTTGATAAAGTTCGTTTGACCACAAATGCTAAAGATCAAAGATAGCAGGAAGTGCTAATCGAAAGCCCCTTAAAAAAGAGCTTGTGAAAATGCAATCACATGATCAGATGTTTAACTGTTTTTTTAACTTTTACCCAGGGCAGTTTTTTGTTTTTTATTCTTCTCATTTTTTTATGGGAATGTAACCACAAGTTTAGCTAATATGTCCCACTCAGACTTAGAATTGTACATACAACTCCTAAAAGCTTACTTTAGTGGAATGTTGTACAGTTTTTATTATTGTCTAATCACATGTTACTCAAAAGTGTAGAAATTGGTCTCTGAGGAAAAAATTCCAAACAAATGATCAAAATAGAAAATGAAATAAGGAACCACATCAAGTGACAGGAATTTCAGAACCGCTATGAAGGCGAACGTGGAAAAAAAATTAATGTAGTTTTTAAAAAAAATTGCAATGTGAGTGTTTTGTTTTGTCTTCTGAACCACTTACCCCTAACGGGTTAGCATGGGTGCTGGAGCTTTATTCTGGCTGATTTCAGGCGAGAGGCAGGATACACCTCGAACAGGTCACCAGTCAGTTGTGGGGCCACACAGAGACAACCATCCACACACACGCATTCCTAGGGGCGATTTTGTAGCAAAATTGTTTTTGGAGCGTGGGAGGAAATCGGAGTACCAGGAGAAGACCCATGCACACACGGGGAAAATGTGCAAAAACACCCAAATGGCCAGTAATTTATGCCTCGCCCCAGCACTGGGACTCAAACCCCCAATTGTCTTGCTGTGAGGGTACCATGCTAACCACTGCACCACCTTGCAGGCCAGAATGAGCGTTGATACTCTTTCTTTAACAAACAGTGTGACCTTGATGGAAGTCTGATAGGCGTTGGAGAAATTTGAGCACTAAATAAAAAAATGCAAAAAAATACTATGTAATGTCAATATTATACAAAATATTCTGCTAAGTATTTGAGGAAAAAAAGCTAAATCCACATACGATGTGGAAATATTACAAACTGATCTGATGACATAAAAAGGCCATTTGCGACAAGTAACCGTGCAAACATTCGCTTGTAAATAACCGTCATCAAATCCAGCAAAACCAGCCATGACTACCTTTGGTTTCATGCTTCAAATATTGTCCAGGGTGCAGCCCTCTTCCAAAACACGAGTGAGATACTCAGAGCACGTAGGAGCTGTAGAAAGCAGTAAGATAGCTTACGGCATTCCTCAGCACATGACTTGGTTGACAGTGAGTAGTGAGTCATTGTGTTGCTCAACTATTCACTAAAACCCAAGAAAAACAGCTAAGAATAACAAATAATTAAATAATTTTATAATCAATTGTCACAACTGGAGGTGAGGCGCATGTACATTTGGAAAAAAAAAAAGAGTTGTGTGCATTCACTTCCAGACTTACTTGTTTTCAATTGGGTTGTTAGTTTGGTTGTAGTTTATTTCTAATGGCGCTAATTGTTGTTCCCAATTAATTTCAGTTTTGTCATGAAGTAAATTAAAATGTTTTTTAGGGATAAGCGGTTCAGAAAATGAAACTACACAAAATTCCAAAAAAAAAAAAAATCTAATCAGCAGCACCAATAGGCCCCACAATTTTGTTGTAAAATAAGGATTTTAAAGATCCCGCTAGCCAAAGACAATGATATTGACGGGATTTAATACAGGTATATTTCATAATCTGGGTTCTATTTTTGGTCATCATAATTATTTTTCAAAAGGAACCAAGTTTTATATAGAAGGTAAGAATTTGCATCCTAGTCAAATTAGGCCTAAATTAGTAACAACCATGCTTTTGTTCACACAAGTTAGCATGCTACTTAACTGAACAGGAAGCTGGGGATGAAAACCAATCAAAACACCATTAATCTGGAAAATTAGACTATCTGGGAGGGTAAACTTATGATTAAAGGTAAATTAATCAGTTGTTTATGATACACCACTCACTGGTAGGTAAAATAAATCCCACAGCATGTCATGTTACAATACAATACTCTGCTGGGAAACCGGTGTTCAGACGTACATGGACATTACTTTGATGTGTGCAATCAAGCTTCATGTTTTTTTTTAGATCTGCTACGTCTCCCCTATTTGGCAACACTTTACTGCAGTTGCACACCCTCCGAGCAGGATGGAAGTAGTCGTTGCAATAAGAAAAAGAATTGTCCGAGGTGAATACCGTATTCAATAACCTGAACGTGTAAACTACGGAAGGAAGAACAAAAGATCTGGAGCCAAAATATTTATAGCCAAAGCACAAAGGTACAACTGATAAAAAAAAAAAAACAATGGCTTGCAGATTTTTCTTTGCCAAACTTGCTGCCAGGGCATAAACCCCTATTACGGTACTTTTAAAACAGACGTCTGATAGATACATTTTGTTGAATGATGTGGTCAATTTGACTTGTATGTTTTGTTAAATTTGGGGGGGAAAAATTTCTTTTTATTGAACAAAACTGACATGGATAGATCTTGATGTTACAGTTGGTAGTGATTGTTAGGACAAATGCAGTCATGGATTTCCTGCTAGCAATGCAAATGCAACCACATTCGGTCATGTCACGGCCACTGATTTGCAGGAAGAACGTTCTTTCATATTTTATTGGAATTGAATATTTCATACTAGGTAATTAAAAGAGGGCTTGATGGGCTTAAAAATAATAAGGGTTTTATAATAAATAAAAAAGGGTTCTTCCTTTGTTCATTCATCACATCTTGGCAACACAGCTCGACAAAGTCGGACATGGCAGAGTCTAATTGCTTTATCTTGGGTCACGAACTCAATTATTAAAAAAGTCTGTAGATCAACAATGATCTGGAACATGTGTGCGTTCCATTTTTTCTTGTGTTAAAAAAAATCCCTCTTAATTCAGAGCCTTGGATTGTCAATTGTAAGTTTTTGTTTTCAGATACATCCAAAACTTCATGTCAAAGCTGTTTCAGTACATGTCAGTTTTATGTTTCAAGAATTGATTTTTGGATTTGCAAAAATTCCTAAACAAACACGTAAATGTAATCATAATGACACCAAGTATTTAAACAGGGACACTCTCAGAGTTTACTGCTATAGCAACACAGACGGAAAATGTAAAAGACCTCTCACATACTGTATGTGAAATAAAGTAACATGTGTTTGCAATATAAACTAAACAAATAGAAATTTACATTTTATGTTGGGCTTCTTATCTCCACACTGACTAAGCCTGAAACACTGTTTACACCTGACATAAACAATATATTCAGAAATTCTTATCAGCATAATTAGAGGTAGCTCTGATCAGTTGTTCTTTCTGGATCTCCCTCCACCTTGACCTGACTCTAGTGGTCTTTCTGAAATGCCAATCCATTAGCAGAACAAAAAAAGTCCAAGCTTAGGCATCTCAAACGCGAGTGGCCCACTATACAAATTATTGTACAGGATAGGTTCCTCTTATAGTTCATCAACCCAGGAGATAAAGATAACAATCAACTATGCAAACAAGAAACTAAATACAATTCCTATTTCATTTAGATAAGTTCATGTCTCCTAACTAAACATGACTTATCATCTCTCATCTTATCTCAAGCCAACAATCCTCAAATGGAGAGACATAAAACTGCTAAAACACACTTTAAAACATGCATGTCCAACTCCAGTTCTGGAGGGCCGGTGTCCCTTATGGTGAAAATTTTTCACATAAAGTGAAATCAACAGCCAATAAAATTTGGCACTGAGTCAATAATCTGGATAAGGTGTGTAGATACAAAAACACATGGAAAACCTTAAGGACCCTGGCCCTACAAAACTGGAGTAGGACATTAATGTCTAAATTGCTGCTCCAAAAACCTGGAGTCAATTGAGTTGTCTTACACTACACTTGGTCCATCCTTCAGTGCGGAAAAGTTTTCATACTTTCAGAAGAGCTTTAAAATCTTTAAAATATGACACTATAATGTTTTGGGGGATGTTTGGAGGGTGTCAGGTTTGTCCTCCCAGGTTTGGGTTTTTCACTAAAATCGACATTGTCAACCTGGTGGTTAAACCATAATTAATGGCCTTTGAAAAACCTGTCTTGCATTTTCCAGGTGTTGCTAGAAAGTCTGAAGTTTATGATGTCCGCAAATGACCCAAGTTTCACAAGGTTGGACTGGAGAGTTAAATTGTTTGACCGCGTTTGGGCTCTTGTCACCTGGAGAAGAAATGAAGATGAGAAAAAGATTTAATCTAATATTGTGGGTGCAATTCAACTACCAATCTGCAGTCAAATGTAAAACATAAAGTTGTTTTTTTTTACTATTGCAATTTAATTGTCATTGAGGTCGAACTTGATCACAGAAGCACCCTTTTCCATCTAGTTTCAAATGCTCACACCCAAAAGAGACAACAGATCCAGTTCAGTAAATCCATACAGACAGATGCTTTCCTGGGAGCTTAACTATGAGTCAAAATAGTAGGCACTGCTCTTTGGTTGAACTCTCAGTGGCTTTTCTTAATGTACTGCTGCTTAAGGGCATTACCCTGGGGTGCCTTTAAAGAACCTTTCCCTGAGGGCGATGATATCCAACGATGTCTTGTGGTCTGAACTGGAGATTTCCATCAGTTTGACAGCAGTCTGGTTAGGAATGTGCTGAGCATTGGGAAGACTTTGTTCACTACCTGTCTCTGTACAGAATGAAGTACGGGCTGTGACAACCCCTAGAGACATCACACTGAGCGTGTGGAAAGAAGGATCATTGGTCATTTCCTCCAACCTCAGCAGGTAAATTGTCTTCAGGCTGGTAATTTGATATATGAAGCTATTTCTTTGGAACCTTCAATTACTTTAAATCAGCAGCTTATAATGGCTAACTTAACTATAATTATTTTTAGGAGCATGAGTTACAGTCTTGGTAAGTCACAAAAATGAAAAAAGACTGAACCAACCCCCCAAAAATGACCTAAAACATTCCTGTTGAGGGGAGAAAAAAACAATTATAGTTACAATTTTATTAAGTACCAAATATTTGAACCTACTCGTGTATTTCAACCATACAAAATGCTCACATAGAGCAGTAATTAATATTATTAAATAAAGATAAACAAATCCAACTGTTGCTTATGAACGTACATTTACCGTAAGTTGACTCACAGACTGGCGTGAGCAGGTTTCATAATACACACAGTGTGACTGGTTGTGGATCCGATAAGAAAGCTGGTGTCATGTTTCAACAAGCTCAGCAGCCAATGACGAACCGTTTTAAGTTCCTTACTGAGTTCACCTGTATTAATGTGCACACACGCTGGCAGTTTCCATGACAGAGAAGATCTTGGACTGGGAGTATCAGCATACCAGCACTAAACAAAAATTTCTCTAAACAACTCACTCAAATGTAAGTTTTATTTAACAATAATTTGCATTAACACCTGCTTAAAATATTGCATTGCTTAACTTGTAACGTCTATTTAACCAGTGGGTTTTTATGGTGAAAATTGTAAATGCAATTCTTTCACACATAAACCCAGAATAAACTGACTGTTGGTATGATGCAGATTAACAGTTCAGATTGATGTTTTATGTGCCTCATCAGAAAAACTGGTCAACTGCTTTCTAACTTTGGCTTTTATTTCATTTCAATGATTGCTGTAGAGTAGACTGCAATACAACTGAAGGGCTAAAAATGGAGAAGGATTTAACATGCTGAAAAACTAGTCTTGCCTATTTGGTAACTGTGAAAATGTGACCTTTGATTTGCACCGAAATTAAAAACCTGCACCTGCAAAGTAAAGCTTGTAAACCTTCCACTTAAAAAGCTAAAGTGAAGCAGCAGTGGAAACTTTATTGCTTTGCATAGTAATCTACATGAGCAAAGCAACTATGTTAATTTTGTTTCCCTGCAGGTAATAAACTGTGTCAATTGCACATCTTAACAAGCTACACACTGCTCAGGCAAAGAAGGCCAATTGGCACACTTGTGCTCAAGAAGACACACATGAACTTGTCAAGCAGTGTTGAGATCATTTTACTTTGATTGGTCCGATGCTGCTGTAATCATAAATTGACTACTTTTATAGCAACATATTTTTTTTTTTACAAAACTGCTAAGCAGGCAGATCTTTTTGGCACTGTGGGCTACAGTTAAATTTTCACTGGTTTCAAGAAACAGGTCGGAAAAAGAGAGCTGAGGTATTTTCCAGTTCAGCAAAAAGCCTGACTGAGAAGCAACTGTTGAGGACGTGTTTTGCAATAAGGTGGCTGTAAAGTCCCCTTGTAGGCAAAAAAAAAAGTTGTCTTAATGTAGGCTATTCAGAGGAGGAGAGAGCTTTTCCTGTTAATGACTGCACTGCTGTGGTTGATGAAATTGACAGGCATGCAGGAGAGTCTCTTAGGGTACATTTGAAGAAAGCAGCACAAGTGAATAGGTTTTACACCTACATGTCCACCATTGAAGCACTTTGTTGGGTTACACTGTTTTTGTGTAGGTGAGTTAACAGGAAAAGTGTTGTTTTGTTCAGTCTTAAATAACGAGAACTGCTTTTAAGAAATAGACATTTCAGTGGTTAATGTTGTGTACACATTTTACATCAGTATCTCTATTTTTTTTGTGACAATTTCCTAATTTTAGTCGTGTTTGTTGCTGTATCACAAGACAGATGAGATGTCAAAAGCAACCAGTTTTCTTTTTCTGCATGAGTCACTGATACATTTGACTCACACATCAGTTTTAATAGTGAGTCGGATTGACAACCGACAGCAGTAGTGAATTTACAATTAACTTTCTGGAAGAAAAGTGTCTTTAAGAAACTGTTTTTGATCTCACAAGAACAGCCTGTCTCACTTACTGCGTGTGTACTTCTCACACTTCTGACTGAGTGGTTGATGGATATTTTTTTTTATTCAATTGTGTGCTAACAGATGGGGATTTTTGTGACATTGAGAACCAAATCAAAGGAACATTGGGGGAAAAAAAATCAGTTGATTTATTGTATATTCACTTGACTGGTTTTCAGTAGAGTCAGCATTTGGGAAGGTCAGTGTGACTCTTATAAGTTTGGTGGTATCACTGCTAACATAACAAAGAACATCAGCTTTGTCTTCATCTGATAAAAAATAAACCTGAGCTGTACATGTCCTGAGCCCTGTGTGTCTTTAATCTGTTTGGGGACTGTTTGATGTTTGTAGAAATTAGACTCCCACCATTATAATTCCACTCTTAATCCCATCCGTGCATGTTCACAGGCTTTATATTTTCATACACATTCAGAAGGGGTAGGCAAGTACAGGAAATGCATTTCCAATACGTCACTGTGTCATTGTCAGACGCACACATCCTCTTAGTAACACACTGCACCGGCCTCCTCTTTTAAAAACTCAGCTTCCAGCAACAAGAACTGGTCACAGCACCTTAGTTTGTTCTACTTTCTCCTCATCCAAAGGACTTTTCAGTCTTACACATTTCTAGGGTGAGTTGAATACGTGCTTTTTAGTTTTCCTTTAGTTTCCTTGTAAATTTACCTATGGCTAAATATTGACAACCTCAGCTAAACAAACAGAAGCTGGAGGGTTTGTAGAGGCAAGTCAACATTTCAACAAGAACTTGATTGTACAAAGCAGAGGTTAGCACTCTAAACTGAGTGACGATGAATAACAAAATACCTCTGCAGTGCTCTAATTTCCACAAAGATTGTGTTTTTGATACTGTTTTAGTTTTCTACCACATGTACATATTCTGATTTGCTTAGTTGTTCAGTATGATCAACACCGTTGACTGTCCTGTCAACGGTGGGGTGTGTTTAAGCCACAGGGTGTTATCTATGTCAGAATTAGAAAGACTGTAAGGAGAAAAGAAGATAAATCTTTGCCGTAATATGTAGTTAAACACTTTGGATTTTAAGACTGGAGTAAGTGTTTTGTCTCTAGTTTTGAAAAAAGTGCTTGCTAAGAAGAAGTAATTAGATTTTTTTTTTTGTCTGAAAATCTATGTCATGCAGTTGTGATGCTGTGGCCAATCTTGTCAGTACAGAAACTCTGTTGCTACACTGGGGAAATGGAGCAGCAGCAAGAGTCACAATCAGTCATACTTCATCCCTATCCTCTTCTCTGGTCCCTACTGGTGTATATTCTTGTCGTTGTACAGCGCAGTGCACTACTATGATTTGTTGATTTCTTCATTTACTGTTTATGATCTCTTACCCAGAAGGCAGCTGGCATGTCTGCTTTATGAGCATTCTGCAGGTTATTATATGTCGCAAATTGGGTTTTGGTATGAAAGAGCAAATTCAAATGTACAAGAATATATTACCCAATTTGAAAAATAATACAAGCGTCACAAGCCATTTGGATGCAGAGCCGGTGGACAGTGTTGGTAAATATGTGCAAATTGGATCAGTTCATTATTTCACACTAAGCCACTTTGAACAGCAAATTGTTGCCTCAGTGAGAGGTTTATCGACTCATAATTTGTGTACTAGTCGTGGCGCATCAATATTTGTTAATTATTGTTTTATTTTTCTTAGAAATGTGTTTCTTATCCTTATCCTTGGAAAATAGAAAGCTTGCAAAAGACTCCTGTTAGTACTTTAGTTTTACCGAGATGCGACTTATTTTTTCTTTTTTAAAAGGATTTCTGTTGGTGTAAGAGTTAATAACTGATCTACATGTTTGAATAAAGTGTGTTAAAAAAAGAACAGCAAATTAGATGCAAAAGTTTCTTTTTATTTGCAGTATATTTGTTTGGATGGAAGTGCAGATTCACACCACTTATTCGTGACGGCCAAACAGACCACACATACAGCTGTCAATATGTGATAACATCTTAGTCAAACTATTATGATTCATGTGTTTGTGATACCAATTTAGCATCAAGATGTCATGAAAACTAGTTTGTGCCTGCATTGTTATAATATGACTGAGTTTAAACTTCAACTGACAAATCAACTTTTCTCAATCCTATGGCACATGTTCTGTAAATGACGTTTTGTGTAAAACTGTTCTAGGCCCCTTTGCTTAAATTAGCCTCAAACACAACATCCGCTCTCCAAAACTAAAGCAAAAAGATAGAAGTGTTACGTTTTTTTCTAAGACATACTGTCAGCATTTGACGCTGCCATTTAGAAATGTGTGTGATAATCTGAACTCTTAAAAGGCAGGTCGCTCCTGTTAATTCTTCACTGTAATTAATGACTGAGGAAACAAGTACACAATGTCCATGGTCAACAATGAAAAAGCACCCCGATGTGTCACGGAGGTCAATGAGAGAGTTTTGTCTTTGTTCATGAGTAAACTCAACATGAGTAACTATTGGTTCCTAATTCCAAGCTAATTTCAATGATTCAGCCTGAGTGAGAAAGCTCCATCCGGGACCTTTGCTGGAACAGAGGTCATTCTCATGATTCCCTATTTAAGACATCTACATTGTGTCAAAAACAGCTGGTGCTTTGTTTACCATTCCAAAAACATCTGTGGTTCACATTTACTTCCTGCATTAAGGGAGGAAGGTAGTTTTGTTTTTGGGCCTCGTGCCACAAGGAAAAGTCATTTTCTTCCTTTACAACAACATGTTTGCACACAATAGAAACAACAGCTACTCTCATTACAGGGACTACAGATGAAATAAAATCAGCTAATTAAATTGGAGTTATTTTTCTCCTTTTCTAGAAGAAGAGGTACAGGTTTGCTGATACGTACCGACAGGTAAAGTACTGAACCAGTAGATTTGATCCAGTTTAGTTTTGCAAGCGAGAATTTTTCTCAAGTTGTTTACTCGTCAAACTTGCATAACACCTGGGCTTTCCACGGAAAATGTTGAGTTGACACTATCTGACTGTGACAAAATTTCTGAACTTGTTTCCTGCTGAGCATTATGAGAAATTTATCATCATCTTACTATCAGCCATCTCAGATTACAATCTGCTGGAGTGTGCTCAAAAACTAGTGAAAACAGCTTGAGGACTGGTTGGTTGGGAGTTATTGCTTCTGACTGACAGGGTGTGATCTTTAAAAAAATAAAGCATCAGGCAAGAACAAATAATTTTTCTGTGTTCCATCAAAACCATTCTAAAAACCGAAACATCCCAATTTCTCTCTCCCACATCAGTGAGCGCATAATAATAGTAGATATTTTTAACTTGGACGTCTTTTCTCCTGCAGCATTTGAAGATGATGCGATTGCTGTTCCTCTGTCTACTGCTACTACTGCCAGCTGCACCCGGTACGTTTTATCATCTAAAATAGTCAGGTGATAAACATCTAATCTGGGTCTATCCACGCGAGCAGCAAGCTGTTTTCTCTACAAACTCTATCCATATGATACGTGGCACAATTAATCTATGTGCATGTGTTACAATTTCACAACAAACCGAAAAAAATAGCTATTTGTCCATTCTACATTGAAAGAGGATAAAAACAACTCACGAGGAAATATTCATCAGATGTAACTTCCTGATACACATTCAAAAGAGAAATAACATAGTCACTACCAAGAAACTTGGACCATCTTGGCAATGAAAATACTTAGAAAAAGAAGAACATAGTTATTATTTTTAGAACACATTTAATTATGATTTGTCTGAATGTCGGTGTTTTGTTTGCTGCCAGAGTAAAATTGTTCATCACATTGCCACTATGTCCTTTTTTGTTTTCACAGCACTTCAACAAGATTTTGAAGGTTCAGCCGGTGACGGTATGTAATACACTTCCCTGAGTGAATCCAGTAAAAAAGCACAATTCCACCACTTAAACTGAATTTAGACTGTTTTAGTGCAAAACAATGTAAATAGCAGCATTTTTACATCTGATTAGTTCAAAGGACAAATGTTTAAAACATTTGTATTTTTGGTGAGTTTGAGCATCAAGACAAAAATGAGACTAAACTAATGAACCTACATAGGTTACACATTATAGCTTTTAGATGAGTGAAGACATAGAAATGACAACATGTGCTTAATATTTACCATTCAAACTCTAGGTTTTGTTTCTTCTTCTTTCGGCATTTTTCTTCAGGGGTCGCCACAGCAAGTCAGTTTCTTACATCTAACCCTATCTGCTGCATCCTCTTCGGTTTGGCCAACTATCTTCATGTCTTCCTTCACTGTATTCATGAACCTCCTCATTGGTCTTCCTCTAGTCCTCTTTCCTGGTGGTTCCAAACCAGGGATCCTTCTGCCGATGTACTCTCTCTCCTCAGCTCATGTCCGAACCATCTCAGTCTGGGCTCTCGGACTTTATCTCCAAAACATCTAACATGTGCTGTTCCCCTGATATACTCATTTCTAATCCTATCCATCCTGGACATTCCAAGAGAGATCATCAGCATCTTCCTCTCTGCTACCTCCATCTCTGTTTCCTGTCTTTTCCTCAGTGCCACTGTCTCTAGACCAAACAGCATGGCCGGTCTCACCACGGTTTTGTGCATTTTCCCTTTCATTTTAGCTAAAACTTGTCTGTCACACATCCCGCCTGATACTTTTCTCCACCCTTTCCAGCCTGCCTGCACACGCTTCTTCACCTCTTTTCCACAATCTCCATTGCTCTGTACTGTTGATCCTAAGTACTTAAAATCTTTCACCTTCTTTATCTCTTCTCCAACTTTTCCATTTGGATACCTCTCATTCACACACATGTACTTTACACAAGCTTATTAGAAATGTTTTTTCTCCCATTTCTGTACTTAGTTGTTTTTTGTCATTTAAGAGCGCTCCAAAAATATTTAATCTATGGTCATTTAACTTTGTTTACTTGATTTTCTTCAGGCCTTATGCATAAATATGTGATTACGCACGTGACATTGACGCAGTTTAAAAAACAAAGAACACTTCTCTACCTTGGGCTTAAATTGTTTTTAAAAATAAAACCCACTCAAATTTGGTTTTGTTTACAGCAAAACAGCAGCACCTAAGGATGAAATATAGTGATAATAAGATAATTCATGTTTACATGTAAAAACAGGGCCAGCCCTAGTTATTATATCTTTATTATGCTGTTCTCATAGAACAAAGGCAATTTGCATATGATTTGAACTAGTATTTCCTGTGTTTAATAATAGAATAAAATATCCTTCTTTCTACCCTGAATGAATATTTTTTTATGTTTCCGGATAAAACCGGTCATCAGTGACAAAAGGCTGTACATTTAACTGCTCTACAACATCTTGTTAGTAAAATGATATGAATCTGATATCTGAACTCATTACTCCTCTTCCAAGCTGTTTTGTTTAGCTTTGGAATGAGTTACAATTCAAAGTTGAAATGATTAACAAACTTTTTAAAACTTTAATATAAAATAGATTAAAAATGTATTCTCACTGGTTTTAACAACCAAAAGCGCAATCATGTAATTATGAGAAGTTTTTTTTAGATCATTTATTTCATCCCTAGCCTCCAATCAATGTTATTGACGTTAGAAATGTTTATGAAGCACTCCATATGAAGCTGGCCACAACTTATTTTCTGATTTATTTATTTTTGTCTTATTTTTACAAGCATCTGTTGTCTTTTCATTTTACAGATCAGGAGGATGATGAATACGATTCAAGCCCAAGTAAGATTTTTTTTTTTTCTTTTTCATTCTACCAGTGAATTGGAACCGCGGATACATTTTCTTCTGTGACATAAAAACAAACACTGTAATGAAAGCTGCCCGGAGGAGAGTATGTGAAGGTTCTGACCCCTAATTACTGTGTGCAAGTCAGCATTGTAGACAGGGTGTTACAGACCAGTGAGACATGTGGAGAGATGTGGCCCCTGTTGGCTTCCAGCTCCCCCTGCTATTAAACCCTGAATGGAATCAATTAACTCTCTAGAGGAGGCTACTGCAGGCTGTGCTGAAAGGCCAATGAACATGTTGACATCTCTGCCGTCCTGACGGTCATTTAATCGACATAGGCATTTTCATTCTCTTTCCACGCCTCTCTGTCATTCCTCATATTGATGGATGGACATTTGATAGAATTACAGATCTGTTTAGAGCAGTACTTTTGGGAAGCAGTGATTTCTTCTTATAACGCACTTTTGCATATTTTTCTAGAGCATTTGTGCAGCTTTTTCTACAGAATATTTTTTTCTGCATCCTAATGGACACATTGTGTTCTGTAAAATGCACCCACCCTGCTGCCTAATTTATAGTTTTGTAATATCAGTTTTGTTTTGTCCCACACACGCACGCATGCACACACACAAGCCTTAGTTCATGCCATTTTAATGCACTTTTTAACTCTGTATTATTTTTATGAAGGTTTGAAATGTGAGTGTGTTTAAACAAGAAAAAAAAGTGTGAACATGTTCCTGACTGAAAAAAAGTCTATCAAGTGTGTAGTGAGTGAATTCATAGCCTTACAACATCTACATTACATTCATTAAAAAATAATGCAGATTATTTTTTAAAACGTAACTCTTGCAACAAATGGGTGACCACTGCTGCTTGCGTGGATAGATGCCAGATACAGTATCTGCAAGAATCACATAACTCTACTCTCTTGTTGATGAAAAAATATGTCCAAGATGGAAAGGAAACAGACAAAAAGGAAACTGGCAGAAAATATTCCAATCCATCTTATGGCAAAGATAAAAATTGAAATATTTTAAAGCCATACCAGCTTGATAAACTTGTTTTTCTTTCTATCTCTTTGTTTGTCCAGATCCATTTGATCAAGAACACAAGGAAGCTAAAAGTGCAGCAGAAGAAATAGAAGGTGAGGAAATAGCGTCAAATTGTATAGTTTGACTACATTGTTTATGCTTTTTAAATACAAGTGAAGTTTATATTTTAACTGGCTATGCTAACTTATAGCTAACCTGTTTTCATATTGTCTTTCAGGTCCGGTTACGCTGATTGTTATCATAGTGGCTGTTGCTGTGTTGGCTCTTTCAGTTGCTGCAATAATTGGTAAGTGCTCTGCTTTGTTGAAATAAAGTGTACTGAAACCTGAACTTTACATTTCCATCACTGACTAATGTCCTGCTTTTCAACACTAGTTGGGCACCCATGTGGGGCTTCTGTGGCTTGTAAAGCTGTTAACACCTAAGCAAATATGAACTTTTCTCCTGTACAACCATGACCTTTTCCCATTTTTTTTTCCTCCCTGCAGCTGTAATGTTGGTAAAACGGCGAATGCAGAATCGGCAGCAAGGGTAAGGTCGAGTTACATCTACTGTGTCATGAGTTTTTTTTTGTTCTTCTATGCTCTTCAGAGTCGCACTCAGCAAGAAAAATACACACGTTTTATAAAACCCAGGTTGCACTTTACTTAAAATCAACCCTGGAGTCACAAAACCAGTCCAGTTGGTAACAGTTTTTAGGCGCCCAATTTCTTCATCTGCCTTGCTTTAACTAAATAGTTATCCATTAATATCAGTAAAAAAAAAAACAGTCACAGGTCAAAACACAGCTAGGATCCACCCATCAGAGCCCGCCTGGACTTGCACAACAAACACCATTACAGCTTGTGTCCTTCACAATTGGGAGCTCACACCCTGGCTCTCCATTAAACAATGTCTTGCAGATTGTGGTGCTGGGTCCTGTATGCAGTTAAATGCAAGACCCAACTTGTTGAAAGCTTAGCTCATGACCTGTGTTAGAATGAGAACACAATTGTACAAAACCTCAAACTAAAACAACTCAACAAACATGATTTTGTCTACTTGACATCAGCCAACAAGTAGACTGCAGAACAGCCTGAACCAGTTCGACAGACTGTCACTCTTGGCATTCAGCCTTTTTTTTTTCCAATTAACTGCAATTTGCTCAAAGAAAGATTTTGCAGGATAAATGTTTGTCTATCATTATGAATGTACAATATAAATATAGGGTAGAGCACAAATCAGTTCAAAGAGGTTATGAAGTTCATATTAGTCTCCAGAGATTGCCACAAGAGGGAGAACCGCCTCCGTAGCGCAAACGCCCCAGTAGTGTGTAAGGGTTAAATTCCTCTGCAGGATTACCGGTTGCCTCGTGGGGCTGCAGTCAGCTCTGGCAGTGTTTGGTGCTGAATGATCGCTCTGTTGAAAAGAGGCTTAATCACACAGCAACCTCTGGCTTGTTGGATCAACAGTCCTCTGCCAGGTTTATAAGTCTCACCTTGGGATGAGCTGTGTTTTGAGGTGAAGCAGTCACAGGGCACCTGTCAGAGCTCTGCAGAATCTGGCAAACATGCAGTTTCCTGAATTCTGCCACACACGGATGTTGCTTGTTTTTATTTTTTTCTTGACAACTACTGAGGAAGAACCTAAAAATAACTGAGATCTGTCTTCCCTCATCTCCTCCTTCCTGTTGGCTGTCCTCTTTCTTCTCAGGATTTATTCAGTGCCAACAGAACAGGACCAGAAAGAGGCCATCTAGTTCCAGGCGGAGGACCATCCATAAAACACAAAGCTGAGAAAGGAGAAATACATCAAGCCATGTTATCTCCTGCTCTGACTCAGGATAGTTAAACTTCCTTGCACAGCAACAAACCTCTTTTTTGCTTCTCACCACAAAGTTCATTGCTCACTCCCACACAATCTCAAATCCACGTGAAGCATAATGCAGTATGTTTTTTTTCATTTTGCCATTGTATACTTTTCTTTTTGTTCCAGTCATTTATATTTTATATACACACAATTTAGCCTGGGACATTTGGAGCACATTCAAACCTTCTAATTGGATTCTATTTGAGGAATCCCAATCAAAGACGGTGAAAATGGCTTGAAGCTGCTTTTGTTAAAATGGATAATTTAGCACAGCCAGAGCTCATTCCCCTCATCCCTCCCCACTCCGCCTTCTTAACACCGTCAAAAAAGAAAATTCTTCCCACTAGCTACGGAGCGGAACTGTGTTTGCGTTTGATTCGGCGCATGTGGAACAGACCTGTCTGTGAAATGGTCGTTGAGTGAGACAAACCATGCTAATCCACACTAAGCCAGCTCAGCGCTCACTTTATTCTACTATTCACTTGTCTGACATCCTCTGTTCCAGGGCCCATTAGGAATGATGGAAGGAAGTGTAATGAGAAAAAAGAAAAGAAAAAAAAAACTGTTCCACATCTTTTCAACCTCTGTAAAGTATAAACAAGCGAAAACGGCCGCACCCTCATGCACACGCAGCACTGCATATGAATTGGCCGCCATCAATAATCATCCTTTTGGTTCCCTCTCCTTTTTCACTTTGAAAGCGTCTCCTTTTATTTTTGTGTAGTGGATAAATGAATGCCTTCTACATTAATAGAGAAAAGTTTGGTGTGAAGGAGAGGGGGAGGAATAAAATGTATTATTAATCTGAACTATTAGGCAATTGGCGTCCTATCATAGGGAGTGCGTAAAGTGCTCTACAGTATGTGCTGATTTCAATCAACAACTATTATTTAATGGCTATATTTTGAAGTTGTCCAAAGTTTAAATTAGAATGTGTAAGACACTTTAACAACCTCTGCCAGCATGTAGCTACACATCTGATTTGTCTTAGTAAGGTTTCATTTTGCTGAAACTTTATGTCGCAATACATCTTGCCAACGAGAGACAAACCCTTGGCTGTAATCCAGCCACACCTGAAAGAAAAATACAATTGCGCAGTCATCTGTTTATCAGGTGGCTCATCTACAGTATGTGCAGTCATAGGGATAAACTAAGAGAGTACTGTTTGTGCTTTTGTTTTATTGTTCCCACCTGTGCATCACACCAACAACACAGGTTATTATTGCAGCGTTGGCCAAGAAAATCTACCACCTTTTACTTGGCAGCATTTCAAGAAGTAAACTAAGCTAAAATAACAAACTTTACATGGCATTTCAGGCTCCTCCCCCGTATTACCTACAGACTATCCTCTTTCAATCAGAAAATATATACATATATAAAAACCCTCAGACACACAATAAAAAAAATAAATAAAAGTGAAACAGAAGTTGAAATTTATTATGTTTGACTGCCTTTTACTTTTTTTGGTGGTCCTTTAAAGATCTCAGTGTGGTGATGTTTGGAGTTTGCTGGCTGGTTAATGTAGACTTGGGCTCACGGAGATGATCTGTCACAAATCCTGAGAACATTGAATATTTTTAAGAAATTTCTACAGATGTTAAATACTCCAACTATCAGTTACAACTGATCACTTTTCATTTTAACCACAAGCAGTTAAATACTAGCTGCTGGCTCAATTTTGTGTCTTTGTTGTACCTTGTGACTGTAACCCAAGGGTCACTTCATACTGTATATAATATCTGTAGAAGGTAAAGATAACTCAGTCTGAACTTCAGAAGAGTGTTGGCTCATCTAACGTTCCACATAACCAAATGTAACTGTTACTCTTGGAAAGCATTTTGTGTTGTCACACTACTCATGTTCTGTAAATGCAACACATGTAGCTGATGAGCATTTCTTCTACTGCAGGACCATATATGTGGAACTCAGATCTAGTGTATGTATTTCTTAAATTAAACATTTGCATTGTTTATATTAATTTTAAAATGATATTAAGATCTAATAATTTTATTAAATTCTCAATACATTTTAAAGGCAATGTGCTGCTGAGGCAGAAAGTTTGATATTAGCTGAACTATGTAAAAAAAAAAGTGCTTTTGTGTTTTGTTCACACCAATTTTAGATCAAATTGAAAATGTATGTTAATTGCTTATGTTTGTATATGCACTTTTCTATCCAGATTTATATATTTTAAAGGAAGGACATGGACTGGGGTTTGCCATAATGTAATCACGTATGTAACTGATGTCCTGGTATCTCCCAGGAAACAGCTGCGGCTCTGTTTGTGCAGCTTCTGACAGCAATTAGAATCAGGCATTCTGCTGTAGATTGTGTAACCATGCTGTTTTCTGGAGTTTATTTTGACAATAAATGTGTTCTAAAATGTGATGGGTTTCTCTGTGTCTTGTTTGCATAATTCAAATGCCACATGGATGGGGAGATAATGTGCCAATGGATTCTGTTTAATCTCAGGCTTTTACTCACTTACAAGCACAGAGACTGTAAGAGGCTTAGACACTCTTACTAAACATCCATTTAGGTTGAGATTCAAGCAGAAAGTAGAAAGTGACCCAGCTTTATATTCATAAAGCCTCAAAGTCCAGTAAAACACACCGGTGGAGATTTTCATATGCGATGTACAATTTTTTCCCCTTTAAACTTTATTAAAGGTTCAATGTAAGATACTCTATGGCAAGATACAAAGGTTATTAGAATCAGGACTATTTCATGGCTGATGTGATTAAATCATGACTCCATTCTTTTTTTCTTTGTTTTTTTTAACCATTGTTATTAAACCTCTTAAAAATCTAGGATATGATATTCAGTAAAGACAAAAATGTTATAGATTTTATTTTTATTCGTCATCACACATCATACTTTTCGTCTATAATTGCTCTCCTGCAATGGCAGCCATGCTAGTGGGTGTTTGGGTGCATAAACAGATGGAAAATTATTTGTAACTCGCAGAGTTTCCATCCAGTGCTGTCTTCTTATTGTTGGACCACGTCATATGACCTTAAAAAAAGAGAAGAATGTACTGAAAAATGCAGGAATATTTTTATGATCAATGATGTTTACTGAACGCGATTGTTAAGAAAACTAATTTGTTGATTTGTTACGGTTTTGCACAACAAATAAGCATAATCACAGTCGGTTTGATCTATTAATCACTACAGGAATCTTTTAAGCTGGTGTGTTTTATAAGTGGGTGTTTGTTTTCCATTTAGCATCCAAAAGCTGATGATATAAATTACTAAAACGATTCAATCTCAGTTTTCAAGGTCTATGGTAAAAAAGAAAAATCTGCTTTCAAAAGATAGTGCTGTGATAAAAAAATTACTTATACAAACATACATACACGCACAAAAAAATTCTGAGTGGTTTCAAATAAAGAACTAACTTACTTTGATGATTTTTTGCGAAACCTTGGTGCCCGGCATACTTTTCCACCTGGTGTAAGAGAAAAATGAAAGGAAGAAGAGCTAGTTAAACATCTAAAAAATATGATCAAAGTAAAATAGGCTTTAAGTTTGCAGAATACTTACAACCAACAACCAATATCCCCAAGACGAAGAGCACAGCAGCAATTGAGAGCCCAGCAATTCGTAAGGAATGATAATCTGGTAGAATGACAAGCACATGGAGATATTTAGAAATCAAATATACTGTAATATTCCTCTCAATGTTTTCATTGAAATGTATTTCAAAGAACAATCTGTCAATTACTTTTTATGTAAATCACCTTTTTTGGATCCCCCCCAAAATCATTATGAGTAACCTTTCTTTCCAAATCTAAAAAAGACATAAATTGCATTTTATAGAAGCTTCATACCATAGGAAAAGTCTTTGTTCCACTCTGGATCTAAATGGTGTAAAAGAAAAATAAAAGAAATGAATGACCTGTGTTTTATGGTGGCACAGAAAAAGCATTTACAGAGCAAGTAAATAAACATCACGTTGGAGCATTTGTGAGAGATGCTGTGCCACATTTTCTAACTCTGCTGACATATTGCTGATGATGTATCAAAACGCACCATGATAACCTGGCACAGCACGAAGAGACAAATATCTTATCTCTCTTTGCATTAGAGGTGATCAAACATTAATCTGTTAGTGACGGAGGAAATAAAGAACACTGTTCTCCCACGTTTGCTCTGAGTTTTGTTTGAAAGACAAGTAATGGTGATACTGTCAAAAGGCTCATAGAAAAGAATAAAACCACAATGCTTGTAGGGTTTAAAGCAACAAAAGATGATAAAAAAATAATTTACCATAGGTGAATTTGGTAGTCGTATCTGTTCTCATTGGAGTGGATGTCACTTTAGAGAATGAAGGGAAAAAACAGTGAACAAATTAGATTCTCATTTTCTTTCTATTTCATATTTAAAAGGTTTCATTTTCAGAATAAACGGGTATCAAATTTGGAAGAGAATGGCTGAAGAGGCTGAAGAATGGCTGAAGAGGCTCAATGTGTTTTAATATTTTTTTTCTCTTTTGGATTTATTGACTCATTTACTTCTTCATTTCTAAACTTTGCTCTTTCTCATTTAACTTATAATCAAAACCCTTGTACGACTTAATTCCAAATGCAAATTACTGCAGATTTTAGTGAAATACTCTCAGAGGAAATTTAGTCTGACTACATCCTGCATAATGGCACCATTTTTGTCTATTGCTTCAGTTTCTACCAGTGCTGTAATATCAAGCAGAAAAAAACAGCTTTGCGTGTCTTAGAATGAATGGAGACTTAAGCATTTAACAGTTTATACTGCTTCAAAATGAACTTCCTTCATATGTAATGAGAAAAAAATCCCACATTTCCTGTTGTTGTGAGGAAGTCTCTCACAAGGCCACTGTCCAATGTCAATGGCTCCACCAACTGGATATTTAAGCACATGGTGAACATTGTTACCTGGAGTCCTTGTGGTTATGACTGGTGACTTTGTTGTGTTCTGATATGAAGCTACAAATAAAAAAAAATTACAACATGTTTCACTTAAATTTGTAGAAGATTTTTGAGTTTTTATAAAACTACCTGTCCTTTCATTCACTGAGACGGTGCTGTTGACAAGGTTTGTCGTCCTTTCAGTGAATGCACTTTCTACAGAGAGTGTAACATCTCTAGTGACCGTACTTGGTTCACCTCTTCCCGCTGTAAATGAAGATAAAACCAAAGATACGGTTTTAGTTCAACACAAGTTTATGCACAAATTGATGTGTTAGTGTTTTACCAGTGTTCGCAAAATCTGTTTGATTTGGTATTTGAGTCTGAGCCCATGACCCTGAAAAGAAAAAAAAACACATTTTCAATGGTCAAAAGAAAGATAGAATGAAAAACAATTCACTTTGCAAGACAAACAATACACCAAGAAGTTAATGTCTGTAGGTTTGTTCAACAATGCTGTGATGCTTTTCCCTTCAAAGGGTGGACTTTAGAATGTGTCAGGCCATGTAGATTCACTGAGTATGTCACAGTAGAAGGTCTTTGAGTCAGGCTGTGAGACAGACTCTGGCTTGAACAGAGCGGAATTGTTAAGCAAGACTACGAGACAGAAGGACCATTCTTGGTTTACTCACTCAGCACCTTCCAATTAGCGCTGAACTTCTACAAAACCTCCTCTTTGTTGCTCTAATGCTGTGATTCAAGCCACTTTAATAAACATATAAAAGTAGATTATTTTAAAGATGTAAGGATTTATCACACAATTTAAATTCTTGATGTTCATCAACCTAGTTAATCTTGGTTTCAATTTGGTTTGAAAAAAAAAACAAACCTTCATATGCTGTTGATGTACTGCTGCATCTCAATAGAGCCGCTTAAAATCTGGGATAACTTTTCTTTCATCGTCACACAAATCACTTGATGATTATTATTATGTATTATTGATTGAAAAATTTTACTTTAGATTATTAATATTCAAAATTTTATTTATTTACTTTTTTCAAGGATCCTGTTATTATGAGTTTGTAAAATCACAAGTCATCGTTAAGGTTTGAAATTAAGTAGTGTAGTATTGATGACGAGAAAATAATTAAATTGCTTAATTAAAAGATATGTAAATGCTAAATTAAGGAATTAATTATATGTTATCCAGACTTATTATCCAAACTAAAAAGGCATTAGAAGCCACTGATAAATTTTCTTTAAAACTACATTTAATTTTTCAGCAGGGACACAACTTTTATGCATTTTATGAGTTCGCTATTTTTTTCTTAATGACTTGCATCAATTCACTTTTTAATAAACTTGGCTAAACATTTTTATCAATCTAGTCGAATTTATAAAAAGTGGCTAGACATGTTTGGTTCTGTGACGGTGCGGTTGCCAGATTTAATTGCATCTGCTGATTTTGATCAAACCTACTTTATATAGTGTGTAAAGCTTAATCTGAACAATCTCATACAAACCATTTAAACTCAAAGATGTCATGATCCCCTCAGCTGCCGCCAGAGAGAGCCCTGGATATTCCTCATCACCCTGATTAGGGACACCTGAGATTGACTCCTGATACCACACATCTGTGCACCCTGCCATCTATTTGAGGGCAACCACCCCGGATTTCCCTGTCATGTCATACCATCCCTTTCAGCTAGGTCTCCCTGGTTGCCTGACCATGAACACATTTCTGATAATAACCTTTTGCCATGCCACTGAAACTTTGTTTTTTCTTTTCTTTTCACAGTAGTAATGGACTGTCAAATTCAAATAAACCATGTTTTCTGTCTGCAATTGGGTGCTCCTCTCTCCACCTGCACACCGCTTTGTGACAAAAGAGTGGAAAATGTTGATAAATGTAACGGTGTATAAAACAATTACATTTGTATATGGTAATAAAAAAGAAGACAATTTTTAGTAATGTCAAATTATAATTAAAAAAACACTAATTGGAGGTTTTCCATGTTAATACATACCATTATTTTTACATTAGTTCTATAACAAAGTGATGCTAACAATTTACATCAATGAAACATTTTGATAAATTCAAAAGACACTAACCACTTTTTTTTTTAGAAAGATCAAAATCTGGAAAAGAATTTCTATTGTCATGTTTCATTGAGTTGTTTTAATTTCCATTTATCTCTTTAGTTAAAAAACAACTGAAATCTTTTCAGTCAATCTCATCCCACAAGGGAAGAAAACCAATTTAATTTCACAAGTTTTTGGAAAGTGTGTCATTGTTGTACACACCTAGGAAACAAACTATTTGATGACTAAAACACACCCTCTAAATCCTCCATTTTCCAGTGTCCTACAGTATGTGACTCAAGTGGGCCAGTATTACAGAGAAAATGCAGTAAAATATAAGAACATGCTCTACATCAGGGGGCAAACCCCACAGATCATTTCTAGCCAGCAGTAAAACTACCCTCACAACATGTTTTGGACATTAGACGTCACATCAAAAGCCCACCCTCTCGCACACACAGACACAAATTCCTCTCTCTAAAACACACACACGCAGACAGTTTCTGCAGCACTTAGTGCTTTCTGGAGGGGGAGGCAATATTCATTGAGAACAGGCTTAACAACGTGCTTTCGCATCACAGACCCCCAAAAATCTCCAATGAAATAAGGAGCTCTACATGCTGGGGCCGGAATTTTCTGGGCAAAATGCTGTTCGACTACTTTACAACTGATGTACAACTAACTTTATAATAATAATAATGTATACTTTATTGATCCCTCATCGAGAAAATTTGTGTGCTGCATTACACCGCAGCAGGCTGCCACAACGACACCAATAATGGGAGAAACGGGGGGTTAGGCGTCTTCTCCAAGGACCCTAGACAAGAACTCAGTGGGATTCTAACCCGCGAACTGCCGGTCCAAGGGTAAATGCTCTATCACTGAGCCATCGCCTTTAGCTAAGTAAGTTTCTTTAAATAGAACAAAACAGCTAAAATATTTGAAGATGAACAGAGATATGAAAGAACTTAAGTAGAGAAACTTTTCCTTTTCACAAAAACTTTTTCATCTCACGTTAATGTATTGGCTCACCTTTTAGCACGACAAACAGGAACAGTATTATGGAGGTTATGTGAATCTGGAAAAAAAGACAAGAAAATGTTTTTTTGAGTAGATTTATAAACTTTTTGTAACACCAAGAGCAGGTTATTAGAAAGCCTTTGTAGTATAAGTGGCTGATTTTCAGTTCAGAGTATAATGCAAATGAGAACAATGGTATTAGATGTGTCTGGATGATTGAGCCATCTACTCTGGAACAGGCTGTTCAGCAAAGATGAGACAGGAAGAGGATTATATTAGAATCACATGGCATGTTCATCTTCCTCTTTTAACGTACTTCTTCACCAACACTTCCTGTTTAACACAAAAGCAAACTTTTCCAAAGTAAATCACTATGAAAAACTTTGATTTAGTAGAAAACAAGTATCAAGGCCAGAGATTGTTCTTTTATGTTCATATTTTAAAAAAACTTAGTTGTATTTAAGATAGAGCTGAAAGAATATTACTGTAGTTGAGTAGAGTTTTTACAACCCGTAGTCAGGAAGGTATGATAACTGGAGGCAGGCAAAGTGAAGCTAAAGAAAGTCCAGACCAAGGGCCTAGTATGAATACACACTCCCAAGAAAATGCATCTCAATCGTTGACCTATCCTGGTGGCAGCTCATCCCTACGGCTGGAAGCTGTGTGACAGGTGAGCGTCTGTGGATGTCATGAGCTTTGACAGCTTAGATTAGCAGGTCATGCCAGTCTTTATTTCACTCCAGAGCATATGTCAGGATGAGGCCTGTTTCCCCTGGGCTGTACAGGCGTCTCTGCCTTCCCTTAGCCCGAGCTGCCTGCCTGTTTGTCACATCTAGCGCTTTCATTTGCTCTTCGTCTGTCTGTTAATTCATTTGTCTGTCATCCTCTATCAATCTCTTTCCAGTCGGCCTTCCCTCAAAAACAGCCCTCAGCTTTCAGATATTTAGTCTTTTATTCAAATCATTATTCCTACCTTGCTATCCATCCTGTAAGGTGCTCGTGTCCAAAGATGCAAGCAGAGCCTCATCATTTTCAGAGCTTCCTACTGATTGTCACATGAACCAACCACACCCATACGCTCACCACTTCCTCATCATTTTCATGATGACTGTTTCAGTCTTTCGCTCTCTTTCCCAGTCTCACTCACTGGTGAATCCCCCATGCTAAATGCTGCATGGAAACTAGGTTTTTTCTTTTGTCAAGATCTTTGCCAGTGGTTCTACTGTCTCACAGAAGCTTCTTTTTCCACTCTGCCCACAGCCTTTTTGCATGTTTACACAAGCTTTTGTTTTCTCAGTTCAATCTGTCATCTGCATCAAACCTGTGGATTCAAGTATAAGAAAAACCTTTAATGAGAGGATGTAAGTCTGTTTGTATTAGCACGAAGGTGGAGTGTAAAGTGGAGTGGGTACTAATCACCAGGCTCTCTGCTAGTGAATATTTTTGTACCTCTGTCAACAAGCTCCATTTGACAAAAAAAAAAAAGCACATGTATTGTATAGTAGAGTATTCCTGGTATTTGAAAACTACTAAAGAATCCTGATTACCTTTGTAATTAAAACAGTTTATTTAAATGGAAATGACCCTGAAAGAGCACATAGAAATGCAAAAATTCAACTCCAAACAAAAATAACTTCACTTAAATTGTATTTACAAAAAGAGGTTGACAGTTTGATCCATTGCCAAATTCCTCAAAACTAAATTTACTTTAAAAATTGTGGTTTGTGATCAAATCCCTGAGTGAAAAGCACAAACCTAAACTGTTATATCAGACAAAGCTGCCAATTCATTCACACGAGTAAAGGACAGTCTTTGTTCACAGAGCTGTGGGATGCTTATTAATAAGCATGCCGCTCGTATAGATGGGTTCTCTAAGAAAAAAAATGGCTTTACAATGCAATTGTCTTTTGAGAGGAAGTGGGATGAAAACAGAGAAAGCTCTTTAATGCAGAACTTCTCAGAATTAGTAACAACGACATTCTACTGTATTGAAACGTTTAGAATATTGCAGAGAATTTAGTTTTCAGATATTCCAACAAAATTCTTGCATTTTGAGAGCATCAACCTCAAACAAAGAACAATTAGTTGACACCATCAATTGGTAAATAAATCATTAGGTATTTATATACTAATCACTAAGTTACTCTTTAAATTACAGCAGTATTACTTGGAAAATCCAATTGTATGTTCAACTCAGTAGTCATACTAAAGCTGTGAAACACTGTGAGAAAATAAAGTATGAATTAATTCAACTTTTGAGATTACTTTTAAAAATGGTAAAAAAAAAATGAAGTGAAGATTTCTGAGACCCGTAAATTAAATTTAATGGTCTGAGGAGGAAGTCTGTAGAGAGAAAGAAAATTAATTCATTATCTTCTACGACACTGATATTTAATAACCATTAATGAACAGAGTGGTTCTCCTGAATGGAGGTTCTAGTCAAGGTGACACTGTGAGACTGGTTCAGAATCCAAAGGTGAAGAGTGTCAAGTAGACACATTTCTTTAATGCTTTCCTGTAGTCTGTGACTGCTGATCTTTTCTGATCAGTAAAAGTGGTCTCTTACATGCCAGAGGAGAAAAAAAATAAAAAACAACAACTTTTGCTGTAACAGACGGAAAAATAAAAATACTGTAACTGTCTACTTATTTATATTGAGAGAAAACTTTGTTGATTAATTACTGTGAATAAATTTTATTTCAAAATACTTAAATAACTAAAACTAAGTTTCTCAAATGACAAAAACAAAGACAAAACCATTTGAAAGTTGGATTGTTTTTAAATTCATCTCCTATTCCTCTTTTTCACATTTTCGTATGTTTTTTTTCTTTACCTTCCATATCAAATTTATTTGATTAATGACATTTTCAAATCAATTCAATTCTCAATCTGTTCAACTAAAACATTTTTCTGTCTTCTACTTTGTTTAGCTTTGCTCCTATCTTAGTTTTTTTTGTAGGGTTGTGTCACTGCCTTCAACCACTGGGACATAAAAATTCAATGGGACTGAATAAATTCAATTAAATTTTATTTGTATAGCCCAAAATCTGTCTCAGTGAGCTTCACAAGAAAAAGAGGAATGTATTAACACAAATACACAGCAAGAAAAATAACTGATAAATGCTAACTAAACAAGACTAGCACATTTATGCCCTTAGACTCTCCTTCTCGGTGAGGAAAAACTCCTAAAGAACCCATCAGTGGGGAAAAAATAAGAAACCTTGAGGGGATCCACACAAAAGAGAGATCCCTCCCCCGGGACAAGCATCCAATGTGTCTAAGATTATTGTTTAAATATTAGCTTGACCAGTATTTAATTAACTGACCTGTATTTCTATACATTTAATAATAATAATGCATTGTACTTCTATAATGCTTTTCAGGACACTCAAAGACACTTTACACATATGCATTATTCATGTCCTCTATAGCAGGTAATGGTAAGCTACTGTTGTAGCCACAACTGCTCTGGGGCAAACTGACAGAAGCAAGGCTGCCATTTTTGCGCCATTAGCCCCTCCAACCATCACTACCAATCACTCGGACTAGTTGATGTGGGTGAAGTGTCTTGCCCAGGGACACAGCGACAATTTACATGCAGACATTTAAATTTTAATACATACATATATTACATAGTATATATATGTATATATATATACATATATATATGCATTTTTATTTATATTTCTGCTTAACATATACGTATCTTAAAGACGAAAGTCAAACCTATTAAAAGTTCGAAGGAGCATTTTTATGATGTTTCAAGTGCTTTTTAATTTCAGTTTTTAACCTAATTGTCCACTTTTGACTGTCTGTCTGAGCTCCCATGAGATTCTTCTGAAAACATCAAATCAAAACTTTCATGAGGCAAGTGAAGGAAAAATTGAAGTTGACGTGCAGTATTGAGCTGTCAAGTTTTTAGTTTTGCAGATTACCGCTCCTGCCTAGGCTGCAATGATGCATTATAAACAGTCTAAGGAATGGAAACAACAGTCAGTTAGACAGGAACTTCAACAATTGTTCAGTAATGAGACAAACATACCTTGACAGCTCTTGATAGGAAATAGCACGCTTACCTGAGGGAACATAACTCAGTAAAAAATTCAAAACTCCAGACAGACGGGCTCCACTTAAGAAACTGAATTTTGTAGTTTTAAAAAATTCAATTATTTGCCTCCTTCTTCCAACTAATTTTTTAATAGAAATAGTATGAGGGTTTTTCAATGAGTACAAATACAACACACAAATTTATGTGCCAGAAAATAGTTTTCATTTATACAGATGGGAGGAATACTTTGTGTCAAAAGAAGCTGGTAGCAAAACAATATGTACAATTTAGACATGATGTGTTGTTGCTATAGAAACTTTGAGGGAAGTTTCTGACTTCCTCTGACTTCTGTCATACACAACTCTTGACGTTGTTTGCAGAGGAGTTTAATTACTAGTAAGTAACATTTATTGGCATGTTACAGAAACTTCACAGCCTGCCTGAGCATATATTTAAAGCACAACTGTCATGTCTTTACATGTTAGATTTGAATGCAGCGCTCAACATTTTGGCTTGTACATTTCATGTTAGATAAACCTTTTTTAATTTTAGTATTGCAGGTAGATCTGTACACCTATTTCTAACTGGATATTTGGACTCGAGATTTCACGTATTCCATGTATCAGATTATTTAGTTAACATAAAAAAAAAAAAACTTCCTTGAGTTGTGATCGAATGGTATCGGGTTTTCAGAGGTAAATCAGCAAACTCAACATATGCAATGTGGCATAACTTGCCATGTCTTGCAAACACAAAAAGAACATTTATCATAAAATCTGCAATGCCATGCATAAAGATGGTGCACATTTTAATGATCAGTTACCAAAAAAGACAAAAACTCTTTCCTGTGGCCGTCACTTACATCCTGATTGGTACAACAGTCGTTGCAAACCACTCATCATTGAAAAAAACAGTGCTTAAGTAGGGCCTTGCTAAAATATGTAAAAGAACAAAAACACCCAAAAAACTTAACATAACTCAACATAAGAGTTCTATATCAGGTGAAGAGCATCTAGTATCGACTTTCTTACATGGTCTTTGGTTGGATGTACTTTCAATTTCTTTCTACAGCTGTAATGTTGTTAGGACCTACTTTAAATATATTTTCCATTCAAATTGCGTGGGTTTGTTGTCACACGTGTCAGCTGCTTCCAAGTGAAACTGCAGGCAACAAGGTTGCCTATACTTCACAAGTAAACTTGTGATTTATTCAAAGGAAAATTAAGAATCCTCGTGCAAGAGGACGAGGTTCTGCCCTACATGATAGAGCCTACAGGTTTCATCATGTAGGGCTCGATTGCAATTTATTACAATTTACAAAATTCAACATTTATTTGACAAGTATGCTTGTAGCTCCATATGTACATACATGTACACACACACACACACACACACACACACACACACACACACACACAGATCGTTTCTGTGCATTTGTTCTAATGTCCACAATAAGAGATAATTGAAAATGATCAAACGCTATTCATTGAAATACCTAAATAAAGCAGAGTTTTATTTTTCTATTATTAATTTACTCTTTCACTTGTAATAGCCTCCACATTAACAGCTTAAGCAAACCCTCTTCAAGTCCTAATCTCTCTGCCCACTCTTAGTGCAGCAAATTTCCAGCATGGTTTCTCTCCATTCCTGACATGAGCTGAACTTCAATTCGAGAGAAAACAGGATTAAAGTCTGGTTCTAGATATGGCTTTTTTCTCCTGAAGACATAACTGCAAAATGCTGCTTAATATGATCCCCTTGTGGGGATTCCTACAGACCAGCTGTGAGTTTGCAAATTCTTTGTAGTATTGAAGGGAAAGAGCAGCCCTCTGTCATCGGGTTCTCATCTAAATACATGCTGGAAAATGTTGATGTCAGACTGGTCAAAAGGATGAGGTCTGTTTGGGTGGCACTGTGAGTTTGCTTTGCTTCTGCTTTAGTGCCACCTACACACGTCAGTACATTTTTGTCTCTGACCAACTGATTCATGTCCACCTGCAGGTCGGTAAAGAGATGAACTATGTGCTGTGACCATTACTTGGCTTGCAGAGAGAAGAAGAAGGAGAGTTCAGTGGAAAGAAGAAAAAATGTAACTACAAGAAAATAAGTTATCTACAGGTTTATTTTGAAAGAAAATGTACGTTGTGACATTCCTTACAGCAAAAGGTACTCAAGGTTTTCAAATGTGTATTTGAAACCATTCTGCGCTTTAGAAGAGAATGTGAATTTGACAAAATATACACACCAAAAGCCTGGAAGCATAAAAATACTAAAAATCAAATCGAAAACGTATTACTAGGAGGAATTCCTTTTAGCAAGGTCAGGGAAGGCAACACCATGAAATGAAAAAGGAATTTTAAGAATGAACAAATAACACAATCATGTTCATCTTCGAAACAGCAGAAAACTTCAAGACAGGTGAAAAGTCAACCAGGCATTTGTTTGATGCTATTTTTTCATTTTATACCAACTCTCCTTGCAGTTCAAAAGGTAGCTCAGAATCCCCATCTGCTTGCCGAACATCCATGTACTGCCTTGTATTTTCTGTGCCCTGCAAAGAAATCAACGCCATAAACTTTACCATGAAATAGTTGCTAAACTAAATTTTATTCTTTATTTTATTTTTCAAATTAATGTCGTGATATTTGTGAATAGTACATCAAATATAAAGCTTCTCATCCTTTCTTTGTTTTTGCAGACCTGCGTGAAGTTGGTTGACCTCAAGTCATTCTTGTAGGGGGTCAAACTGTAGTCAAGGATGGAGGAAGTCACTGTGTTGTGGTACACACCTTGATCTCTCACTTCCTCATACAAGTGATTTTCAAAGTTTCCTGGGGAACAGATGTCATCTTTATCACAGGGAAGATGAAAACAACATAAATAAAAATCATAAAATTGCTCAGAAAATTTAAATGGACAATGGAGCGATGATCTTAGCTGAAGCTTATGCTTTCTATTCGCGGTGTTTACTGCTGCTTTGTTTATTCTCAGGTGTATTTGTGTCTCACCAAGGCCACGGCTTTCCTCAGGGTGTGGACCAAGATAAGGCTTGTAATCCCTCATGGGGTAATAATAATGGTGGTTTTCCTGAAATCAGTGAAACAAAAGAGATAACATCGCAACACCTTTTATCTCATGCAACTTCTTCTAAATGGCAATTCCATGTGTTTCCACATGTCGTTAACACAGGGGACAGCGGTGACGTTTTGGTTCCTTTCCTTCATTTTTTCCCACCAGCTTTTACTAGTTGAAAATCACATAAAGTCACTCCTACATCAACATTTTATAGTGCTATTAAAATGCAAAGTTATTGAATATCTTTGAACCCAGTAAACCTAAAAAAAAAAAAAGGGTTTTGTGTTTAAACTAAACTCCACAACAGATAAAAAAGAAAGTATCCTTGAAGTTAAGTTAACGTTGAGATGATTTTTCTGACATTGTAAGAATTTCTTAATCTATTTTTTTTAACGCCATTAAAAATATCTGCTTTTTAAATCTCATTATATTTATCTCTTTATATTATTTTTTTCAGCCTATTCAGTGTTTAATATAAATAAATTTAACTCAGATTGATGTGTGTTTTGAATGCTAATTCCATGATATTGATTAACCTTCAATTTCTCCAAGCAACTTAAGGTTTCTTCAGGTTATTTATCCAATTTTCTTGTCATAGCTGAATTCATCGCTTGCTTTTCTGCCAGGTGCCCTCATCATCTGCCTAACCTATTTTCTTCCTTCATCTGTTTACTCAGTCTTCTTTGTGTTTCTGCAATTATTTTTTTTTCTATTTCTCCCTCCTCCCAGCTCTTCTTACCGTGGCATAGCCCTCGTAGATGTTGCTGTCTGTTTCAGATCCAGAGTCGATGAGGAGGGTACGCTGGGCTGTGGTGTTGATCTTTTCTCGGCTCTCGTACTTATTGGTGTTCCCGATAGATGATTGACTTGACCTGGAGAGAGAAATAAATCTTTTCCTGTCAGAAGTTAGCTACATTATAAATCAGCTATTAATGCAAAAAACAGACTCAACAAACACTGAAACTTTCTCTTAATGTTAAAGTCTTTCTGATATTGTGTCAGATGCTTAATGAACATGTTTCTGGGGGTTAAAAGCCAGACGTGAATAAAATAAAGGCATTAGTAAAAAAAAATCTACATGGACATAGCTTGTTGTTTGATGCACTGAATCGGAACTCTATTTAACTTCAGGAGAATTGTGTCATTTTATTAATGTCGCTGGAAAGCCTTACCCATCTACTTCAGTTTTTTCTCCATTCACCTCACTGATCCCTTCTGCCCCTGCTGGGAGTTAAGAAACACAACAAAGAGATGTCAGGAAATGAAACAATTAAGCAGGTTTTAATCAACCTGATGAGAAGATGGAAGAGCGTAGTGGTTAGGCTGATGAACAAATAGAAAGAGACAAAAAAGAAAAAAAAAGAAAAGAGCCTAAAACTAGCAAATAAGATAAGAGATATGGATGCAACATGGAAGTGACAGCTATCAGGGAGGAATATGGAAGCAGGCAGAGCCTTGGAGGATGAGTGAAAGCAAAAGTGACAGGATGGATGAATAGAAAGAAGGAGATGGAAAGATGAGGTGCTGAGCTAACAATTACATTATGAATCAGAGTAATCTCTGTAGAGTTTTGTTTGGGAAGTAGAACATCAAAAAGACATGAGGTGATCTAGAGAACATGTTCACATTTGTAGATTAAGAGATTCTCATCTTTACTTGTTTGGCTTTGTCTATTTTTCCATTTCAATCCAAAATAGAAGCCCAGGGAATTCAGCAGGAATAGACCTCCGAATACAGCGAGTAAGACTGTCAGCAGGACGGGAAACTCTTGTGAATCAACTGTGGACCACAACAGAAATGTTTCTCAAGGTTTTGAAATTAAAAAGTAGATTTTATTTTGATATTAAAAAAGTTCATAAATGAGACAAAAACTGTTCTGTAATTATTGAAAGTAATAAAAAGCTTTAAGCATCAGAAAATGAACATATTTATAGAAACCAGCTATTTGGCTTCAAAACTTGTATGTTGTAACTTTTAAATCCTTGTACTTAATTTGAAAAACTAAATAAATAAACTCACCCGGGGCTACCGCTGTTGGTGGGTTATACTCTGGCCATGGCACTTCTGGAAAGTAATGATATAAAACATAACAAGATTAAGATATTTGTACTTTTTAATCTCTTGACCTGGGGTTACTCCAAACTGACCCTTGGTGGTGATGGTCAGTATTGCATTGTTGTCAGCATAATCACTCTCCCCAACTGAATTTAATGCATTGAGGGAGAAGTTGTATGTTGTGGCCGGCTGCAGACCAGAGACAGTAAAGTTTGTTGCATCAGGGGGAAACACATCCACGTACAGGAAGCTGGCAGACTGAGCCTGGCGGAACCTGTCAATGAATAGGCTTCATCAACAGACAGACAAAAACAACAATATGGTCTTTTGTTTAGGCTTTTTCACCTTATGCGAAATCTTTGTGTTAAACCCCCGTCAAAGCCGGGGATCCACTCTAAAGTAACAGAGTGATGGGTGATGCTGACCAGAGCGAATGATGAAGGTGGGTCAGGGTGATCTAACAGTGAAAGAAGAGAAGAGCTTAAAAGAATTGCATTATGTTTCCTGGTATGAAATTCAACTCCTTGCTCCACAGGGAGATATTTAAAACATTTTAACTGTTTAAAAAATAATTTATATCATCTTATAGCAGAGTGATTATATTTACAGACTAAAAGAAGACATCCAGCCATAAAGCCTGTAAAGTTGAGTTCTCCAACTGTTTTTCTTTTGAATCTAAAGCTGGTATTAGTAAGGAAAGATGCATTGTTAAATTAAAAAAAAAAAAAAACAGATCTCGTTTTGATTGTTTCACAAAACAAAATCTTAGAAGGATAAAAAATTAGTACCATAATTACAAAAAGTCAATTTTGACCGTGTAAAACCAAATTTAAAAACCATAATCAACTTTTTTGTGAAATAAGTTCATTAAAAATGAGTTTGAAAAAACTAAAAATAATTTCTTCAAGCAAAAAAAAAATTCTCTTATTTATCAAACTTCAATTTTTAAGACAATTCAGTGCTGGTTGTAAATTAAAACGATATTTGTTTTTGACATTTGGACTGCATAAAAACAAGGGGAATAATTTTAAGGGTAAAGTTCAAGAAGTAACAAAGGAGAGATAACTGAGCTGCAACATAAGAATGAGATGGCTCCAGGCTGCTGTCCAATTTACTAAGTAAATAATTTTTACTATCAGCTCAACTCTGAAGATTCCAGGGCAAAAAGGTCAGCTATATTTGGATCTTGTCTCCCACAAATCCAAAAAGCACCACTTAGAAGAAAAGGGGAGGAGGGGACTCTCGGTCCTCTGGTGTTAATACATCTCATGAATTATCTCTGTGTCAATAAATTATGAATATTCACAACTTTAAAAAAGAATTAGGGTAAAAACAAGGCCAGGTTTCGAGGGTGTAAAATCTTTTTAAAGTAAACATTAACTGTGGCCAGCGATGGCTGCTGGCATGTGCTAAACTGTGTTGATTACAGCGACTGCAAGCAGATCCACTGCTTGGAGGTAAAAGAGTTAAAGCATGCCAGGAGAGTAAAGCATAGCACGGCTGCATTATCTCAAGTAGTAAAGTGGTGCTACCGGCTAAATGATAAGGTGTAGATAGAAAAGTGGAATGAGTTGCCTTGAAAAGCCTGACCCTTCGGAGCAACATTTCTCTGCACTGAGGATACTAGATGTTCAGTAATCTTCTCAAAACTATAGCAATGCTGCTAAAAAACATTGGACAGTCTTTGGACAACACAGCTCAGACTCAGTTACTCTGAATGACTGCCAAAATAGAACTGAAAAAACATGGTTCTCTCCTGCCAAGTATGCGAGATGAATAATCTTTACACTTTGTGTGCCATAAAACTAGCTTTTATCATTTGCCATTCACTTAAAGCTGTTTGGACAAACTATGGCCCACTAGGGGGCAAAAATACACTAATAGAAGCAGCAGAAAGAGAATTGAAGAATCAATAAGTACTCACCTTTTACTTTTGGTGCAGTTTTCTATCTCTTTATATTTATTTGTGTCTACTATCCATTAGTCTTTTATTAGTATCTGTTGTGTTGATGAGAGTAATGAAACTCTGTATCACCATGTTGGTAGTGACCGGCCTGTCACTGCAAACTAAATTGAAGGATTAGGTGTTTGTCAAACCTGTCCAATCATTAAATCACCCTGTACTTTAAGGATAATTAAAATAAAGATCAATACTTGAGGTTTAAGCGAGTTAGTTTCAGTTGCTCAGCTAAAGAGGACATTTTAGTGACATGATCCTGTTTTGTTTGCTTTGCAGGACAGCATAAAATTGCTGCAGAGGCAGCCACAGTCACCCACAGACACACATCCATACATAAAAATGAAAATGTATGCAGTTCCAGTACTTGTGCTGACGAGCTGGATGTCGAGCTTGTCTTCTCCAAGTGAGTTGCGAGCGGTGCAGCTGAATACAGTGAAGTCTAGAGTGGAGCTCACATTTACAACCTGCAGTGTGCTGCTGTGGAAGTACCCTTCCCTCTTCGTTTTTTCCTCGTACCTACAATGCCAGCACACACAAACACATACACACAAAAGAGAGAAGGATAAATACCAAGCAGGCTGACAGCCAGAAGTGTGGATGTATAAAAGGCACTTCAGCTTGTTTAAATAACAATAAATAGCAAGATAACATATTGTATCTGGATCGAATCTAATCTGATTGGAAGGATTCATCAACAAGTAATGCTTTCAGTTGCACCAAAATCAATAGCAAACACAAAGAAGTGGCAATTTTTTCTAACCTGGGGTTAGCCAAATCCATGAGAACACCATTCTTTTCCCAAATGAATTCGACACGAGGTATGCCCTCACAAAGACACACCAGTTCAGCTATTGTTGTGCCGTCCCCTCTGCTTGCCACCTTTGTCCACTGAGGTCCTTTCAGAATCTGGGGTTTGACTAGGAAGAAAGACATAAAAAATAGAGAAACAAGAAAATCTTCAAACACGTATCTTGTGAGCTATTTTTAAATATTATTTCTTAATAAATACACTCTGCAAACACACATTGAACTACCAGTTGCACATCTACACTGACAGGGAAGGCTATCCCATTATCGGCTGTGCACTGGTAAAACCCAGCATGAGCTCGAGTCACATTATGGATGGTCAGAAGGCTTGATTCGTCTTTCTGGAGCTCCTCTCCCTTTCCCACATTCTCCTCTCCCTGTGGAAGACAAAGTGAGGGGAAATAATAACAAGACAGCTGCTATCGCTCAATACCCACTCCCATCCTCCTGGGAGATGGCTTTCTACCTGTCTGGCCGTGTACCGGTGAAATAGGTAAGAAGAAAGTCAGGCTTGAGGTCTGCCTGGAAAGGGCACTCAGTGGAACAAGCTGTAAGGACAGAGAAGGATAACACCACAGGCTCAAGTGCCCGAGGAAAAGAGGAGAGGAGGGGCGACCCAGGTAGAAAGAAGAATACACTCCACTGGCAGGGGAAAGCAGAAAGCATCAGTAGACACAGAGACCACGCCACATTGACGAATGTGCCCTTTAGTCACGCAGCAGTAATGAAAGCTATTTTTCTGGATTTGGACTGAGAGTGAAGCGGGAAGGGGTGGGGTGGAAGGATAGTTAGAGCCCGTGAAATATGGTACATCTGTGCATTTACAAAGGCCAATGTGATAAACGGTAACAAGTAGGAAAATAATTCAAAAGAAGCCAGATAAAAGAAATATAATTTAACAGGTTACGGTTGCCGTGAATATATGAGTCTGTGTTTCTGTAGTTTTTACCAGCCATTTCCAGTTGAACATGCCAGATTTAATAGGGTTGGCATCTGCTACACATATCAGATCTGCTACTCCTCCCAGGTTAACAAACACAGGGTCTCTCTCTGCTTTGACACCGGGGCCATCTGAGGAAAGAAAAAAAACAACAAATCAAAGGGAAAAAAAGGACCACAATCATCCAGGGATAAGTCATTCATTAAAAAGGCGTGAAGCAGTGCTATAATCACTCCTGCTCTTGTTTGCCTGTGGGAGTGTTTATAAACCCAATGTGTCTATGATTCAATGCAATACTATTAAGTTTGCTATGCGTCGGAGGCAAACTTAATCTTGAAACCAAATTAAAAATGGTCCCAAAAAGCAGTCCAACAAGAGCACATGTCCATTCAGATGATAGAAAAGTGACCAACACAGACTCTTTGGTTTCCTCTTTTTATTTTCCACCCTCGTTCTCTCCTCCCAGTCAGTGTGACTACTACTTTGCTTTGGTCGCCTTCTCCTCACAAGCTTTTTGTTCTTCCCGTGGGTGCTATGTACACACAACAGAAAGGCCATTAGTGCCTACTTGTCTGAGCCTATGTTCTTCACTGAAGAACAATGGCAGGAAACAGTTACAAGTCAGAGACCTCTGGGTTTCCAGGATCCACTCATGTTGGTCTCCTAACTGAGAATGACATTGTTAAGTGGGCTACACTGCCACATATAAAAGCTACTACAATCGTCCATACATAATGAATATCTACAACTGTCAAGCCCAGTCAGTTCGGGATGGCAGAATCCATTAGGCTTGCACCATGGGCTTTGGTGAATAAAGCAGACCTACATTTTCAGCTCTCGCATTATTAAATCATCAGTATCGAGGCAGCGGGCCTGCAGCTTAAGGCTCGCCCTAGGGCAGCAGGGGAAGTGGACGGCCTTGCACAGAGGCCTAATGAAGGTTTGATGGTGAGGAGCTGAAAGTCTCTGTTTTTGTATGACACTTCTCAGGTTTGGATGAGTTTAAAATCACGCTGTTAGCAGCCTGCAGGTACTGAATCAATTAATCATAATGAAAGCACGTCACTTATTTGAAAGATGAGGACAGTGATTTTGTATCAGTACAGGACCCACAGGTGAACATAAAACAGTTGTGTTAAAACCTCAAAAAATGAAGCCAATACGGGTACAGACTATTTAACAAAGACCTGTTTTATCTGTTATGCTCTTTTAGCTCTTTTTCCTCTGTAAACAGCGGTGCTTTTGAAAAATTAGAAAGCTTTAAACCCTGGTGTGCGGTATGGAAGGTCTTTATAAATTTTTTCACTTCACTGTTTGGACTCATGCTCTTAAGTTGGTGAAATGAAAAGACAAAAATACATATTAAAGTGCTGCGATATTTTGTAGTTGTTGGTTAATCATTTTTATCACATACTATACATTGATAAACAACGGTAACCTTTGTTAGCTCAGAAATGCCATGTTTGCCAAAAAAAGATTCTAAAAAGTTTGCTTTCATTTCTGGCACTGTGAATTCTCCCCTCTTCTTGCTCTCTACCCCTTTCATGTGCGTCACAGCATAAATCTTTCTTGAGGCTCCAAGTACAATATAAAACGCATCAAGTTACCAAAGCTAGAGCCTGTTCTTTTATATTCTTATTTTGGTGTATTTACATAAGAAATGGCACTCACACACAGAGTGTGAACAGAGTATGTGTATTCTGCAAAAACCCTTACTGCTTACGTGAGAATGTGAGCTCTGCAAAGAACAAAAGTTGTGGTGAAAAACAACCAGCCATCTGAATAGTATCTGAATCCTGCATGGTATAAAATGTCTTGCATATTTAACCGAAGAGGATTCAGCTGACAGGGTTAGATGGAAGAAACTGACTAGCTGTGGCGACCCCTGAAGGGAAATGTCGAAAGGAGAAGAAGAAGATTGGACATTTCACAACCCTTTAATGACTCTGACTTCCTGGTTTTGGCTGAAGATATTTTTGTGAAATATGCTCACTCAAGTCCCAGCATATGCCTAACAACAAACTCCTTTATTGTACAGTGTCTTACAGAGAACATCCAGGATGATGGACGTTTGGTTGACTCCTTCCTCATTTTCACATTCTACATTGTAAACTCCAGCGTCTTTCCTCGTCACGTTCGTAATTTTCAGGGATTGATCATCCAACCAGAGATAACGCAGATCCTCCCCTTAACAAAAACACACAGACACATAAATGCCAACCAATAGTAAATTAAGTATTCATTACATGCTCATCAACTGGATGTCCTCTGGCCACTGGTCTTTAAGTGACATTTAATCCTGCATTATTGATTGGTCTGGCTGGATTCCCACATTGAGCTAACAATGAGCTGTGTGAGAGACACCCTCTGTACCACAGCACCTAAATTATAATAAATGTGTTTCCTCATTCCAAATACAGTCATTTTTTGGTGTTGCCTCTTTCTAATGGAGCTAGCAGAGTTAACAAGAAAGGGGTGTGGGTGCTGCATGGCCTCGATGACACCGACCTGGAGGAGAAGCCAGGTTTGGAGCCATAGTGTTCTATTCAGGGAGACAGCAATCCTCATTTAGACTGCATACATTAGAGCTGTAATGAGAATCACATTTGGCAGAGTCCCATGCCGGCTAACCTGCCATGTTTTATTCAGACCCTGAATGGCAGAGCTGAGTGCATACTTGCTGGCTCAGCTCAACTAGAATCTGGTTTATAGAGCCATCACACAGCTCGGGATCACCTTTGACCAGGGTCTTCCTGTGGTGCAGCCAAATGCAGGAGTCTCCCTCTGGGTTAGCTGAGACCAGCAACGGGATGGTTGCCATGTCATCCTCCTCCACCCGGACCTCTCTTGGTTGGTTTGGGCTGAATTCTGGTGGATCTGAGAGAGAGGCGGCATCAAAAAAAAAAAAAAAAAAACATCAGAAAACTGAATTTGCTCCAAAAGTGTGGGAACAGAAATATAGATGCAAAATTGGGTCCACAGGAATGGTGAGAAGCAACAAGAGTGAGCATGAAAGCCTAAAAAACAAGTTGAGCATGAAAGCACTAAGAGACACTAATGAGAGTCAAACCGGTAGAAAAGTCAACATCCCACTAATAATTCCAGATCAAACCAGCTTCATACATTTAAACGATGGGGGAGTAAGGGAGTGCAGGAGGGAGAGGGACAGACATTAAAACAACGACTGGCAGTGCTGTTGTTGAACAGCAGATTTGCACAAACACACAGTGACATCCCTTCATGCTCTTACACAGTAGCAAGCTTTGAAGCAGGGGCTGTCTGCTGCCTATGAGATGGCATCAAAGACAAACATGGCCACGCAACAAAGCAAGTGCACAATTAGGACACACTGCCAAAGAGCTCAACAGACCCACAAATCACAACAAAGAATTCCTGTAAACAAAATTAAACACACATGAACACACCGCAAAAGTGCACCAGTAAAACAGTTTTCATCTGAGCCATTAAGTTGTTATGTCTGAGCGTCATTTAAAAATTATGCAGTTCATTTTTTTGGTCACAAATTAGTAAAACGGAATAAATCAAGCATAGAAAGTAAAGAGGAAATGAACAAACAATCCAGCCATTACTTACAAAGCACATCGAGTTGGTAGAAAGTCTTGGACCCCTCTGCCACCACAGGGTTGTAAGCATGACAAATGACTTTCTTGTTATGGTGCTGTGAGCTCAGCTTCAGGGAAAGGGTACTGGTTACTGCAACGCCACCAAACAAATCCTTTTTAACTGCCTTCTCCACTCCTGGAAATCTAGGAAATAAATCCCAACCAGAAAATCCAACCATTAAAGGATTTCAACATCATAAAAAACACACACGTGGTGGCACATTTTCAAGACTTGTTTCTGTTTTCCGAAGCTGGTGAAATCAAATTTTAGAAAAGAAAGGAAAAAAAGCCTCTTTTGTAGTGTCGTTAATGGCATGAATTTTTTTGTTTTGCTCCTAAAAGTCAGAATACCATAAATGCACCAGTCAAACCTGAATGAACCCAGACTCCATGAGGTGTTAGATTTTGGGTTGCTGCTCCCAGACACACACTCTAAATCAAGCATCTCGCCCCGATGAAGCACTTCTTGTTTGCTGGTAATTTTCATACTCACTGCCGTAACTAGAAAATTATCCAAAAGACATGCAAATGAACTAAACTTGTGCGCCAAGATGAATATAAAATGTTCACGTAAAATATTAGTGTCACAGGTTTTATCTCAATTCCATTTATCCAACATTAGGATTGACATATTTCTAAACCAGAACACTGGGTCTGGAACAGGTCAAGTATTATTTTGTAGTCTTACTCACAGTGTACCACGAGCTTAGTCTGTGCAGATATGGTTTTCTTTGCCTTATTAGTGGCATCACAGCGGTAAGTGGCCAAGTTGTCACTTGCTGTCAAAACCAAGACGAGTTCTCGAGATACTCCCATGCCAGAAGAAGTCTGCTTTTGTGCATGAGACACTGCTTTTCCATTCTAAAATGAAAATGTAAAATAGAAAAGGGTCAATATTAGTTTGTGTGTTTCATGTATTTTTAGCCTGTCCCATGCATGGGAAACCTTGAACCAGCTCAGGGTTGCAGTGGGATTGCCACCAGTGGAGTGACAGACCAGGGTGATGGTGGTCCCTGCATTATGGGGATCAGTAGGGGCGTCAATCCACACCCTGTGAGGAGAGTCTGTGGTAAAGGAGTGGACAGAGGTGGGAATTAGTGTTGGGTTTTTGAAACTTTGATCATAAAAAGTGGAGATCATTAATTCGCAGACAAGTAACACCATTAGTTTCTTGTGTGAAGTTTCTTGAGGATCCGCATCGACTTAAAACTCAAGCTTGAGTAACTATGCCTGAAATTATTTTCCCCAATAAAGCAATCATTCCTCATTTCATTAGCTAGTAGAACATTGTGAACAAGTACCCGGTAGTTTCTCTGTAGCTATCATGGGAACTTTTGACACTCATGTCCCAAATTTGGGCTAAATAGTTTCTGCATTACATACAAGTCTGTCTGTCTGGTAAGAGGTTTTTGTTGTTGTTGACCCCTCTAAAATCCCAATTCCAATAAGTTTGCATCCTGTTTATTAAAAAATCTACAGTCCTGCTGAATTTTCAAATGGAACGGAGAGTTGGCCTTACTTACAATAAACAGATACTTCAGCTCCCTGGGTTTTGGAGAAGTGTGTGCCTTTGTTAAAAGCCTCACAGGTGAGCTGTAGGCCATTCTCCTCTCGTGAGAAGTGGTGGGTCACATTGGATATGGTTGTCATCCCACCATGTTCTCCCTGTAGACACACAACACACAAAACAGTTCACTCAGGTTAGCTGGTAGACTTGGTTTGGTGTCCTCAGCTGTGGAAGAGAGAGGGGAAAAAAGGAGAAAAACAACACTTAGTGGCTTGTCTTGGCGAATACAGATGGCAAATTAGCTGCTGTAATAACTGATGTTGAGCACGGTCTGTGATAAATAAGCATATTTATCTGACTCCCCTGCTTTGTACCCTGGAATAAATTGAGAACGGTGTCATTATGCACCTGCCTAGTGGTCATGCCTATGCAGCACATCTGGTTATTAAAGCCATTATTGTGGTGATTACGGTAAAAGCCACAGTCAGAAAGACTAACAAAGACACTGAACAGGAGCGTCAGTCTTCATTAACCTCACACTGTTTCAAATGCATTAAAGCTCACACACAGCCCATTGAGTGCCTTCTGCAAGATCAAATGAAAACTCTGCTGCCAGATGAATAAAGAGCTTGTTTAATATTACTCATCTTCTGTGTCAGCTTTTATTCACTTTGATCTTATTAACATACACAAAAGAGGAGAGGAGCAGCAGAATACTCTTCTTTTTTTGGCGTGAACTCATTTGTGAAGCTGCATCGGGCCTATTCAGGGACTGATTTGGTCATGCTGTTTGTGTTCATTTGTAAACATTCATATGAGGTCAAATTCTATGTTAAAGAGTCTTTAAACTTAATGGGTGGTATCTTAATAGTCTTTTGTTAGTTGGCTAATGGAAAGCTTGACTAAAAGAAAGAAGCATTTTGTCTGTTGGCATTCTTAGCAGTCGACTAGATCTAACAAAAACATAAACATAACCTCTGTCAGTATTTTTTCTGAATTTGAGTTCCATTTGCACTCAAAATAAGATACAATGTATTTTGTGAGTTTTGTTACATATTTTGCTAAAGGTCCTACCTCTTCCCTGTATGGAACAGTGGTATTGAGCTCCTTGTACCCCAACCACCAGCGGATGTCAACAGGAGGATTGCTTGTGGCGGCGTAGCAGCTCAGAGTCAACTCCTGCCCCTCGATGGCTTCTAATGAACCCGACAGTGTCAGCTCTGCAGGCTCAACTGATGAAATGAAGCACATTCCCAGGCAAACATCCAAAAACAAGTCAGTAAAAATATCTTTCAATGAACGGCACCAGCTAGCTATTCTGATCACAACAGCAACGTAACTATTTTAGGATGTGAAACAGAGCTGTATCAAGGGTGAGAGTGAACATCACTTTGAGTGGCAAGTTGTTTTCTCTGGGGGTTTTTATTGTGGTTTCTAAAGTCTGCTTCGTTTTAACCAGAGGAGGAGACAGGGTACAATAGCTGCAGGCAATGTGTTGCAGTTCTATGAAGTCTTCAGGGTGAAGAAAAGACTCGGGACTGAGCTGACAGACCTATGGGAGGGCTCTACCTGGGATATATGTAACTGCTCTGCACATTGTGTCTGATTCCACACGAGACATATTGCATGGAAATAAATTACTTAAGTTGTGTTTGGTAGAAAGAGTATATCTATGTTTTACTAAGTCTTACTTTGTGCCCTGCAGCTTTTGGCAGAGCCTACAGCACATTGGGTAGTCACCATCCCTAAACGGATGACTCGAAGGCAAACAGCAAAGCCTGCTGGGGGATTGTTGAGGAGTTGTTGTAACTTCAGGGATGATCGCATAGCAAGAATAAGAAATTTCAGCACGGGTCAATGCAAATCATATTTACATAAAGTATTGGATTAATTGAGCATTTAAAGCTTGATTTAAATAGCTTCGTTCCGTGAGTGAAAACATGCTGTGTAAGACTCAGAACAGCAACACTCATTAATATTAAGTCTGTATTTGTTTCTATTTTGGTTTTTGTGGCTGAAATGAATACTTTTATGTTCCATTACTGCTTCTGATATTCAATAGCCTTTAGTGCTTGGAGATTTTTAATCATAACCATTTATTAAACCAATGTAATGGCTGTGAAAGAGCGTGCACCAGAACAAATTGGGGGGCTGATAAAAATAAGTGCTGTAGCCTTGATTCCCTTAAAGTCATTAATGATATCACTGTTACACTTATTAGCTTGAGAAAGTCAAACTTACTAAATCCCTTTTTATTGCGTATTTGTCTTTGATAATTCATACTTGGGAAATCCTACAGACTTTTGTTTCAGTTCAATTTGTTTCAGTTTAATTTTACAATACAGCATATTGGATGCCATTTTCACTTACAAAAGACAGTTAGCTTGCGGGTGACAGACAAAGGGGACACGGACACCATGTTAAAACTTTCACAGCACAGTTCAGCCTGGTTGTCTTCAGGGGTGATCTTCAGTTTGAGAACACTTCTGGCTTTCTGGGATGCACTGTCCTCTTCCCAGGTCATGGAAAGCATTTCTCCATTCTAGCAGATAGAAAGAAATACTAAAAATGGAAACACTGAAGGTACAACTAATACATAGAAGTAGTATGGAACATTTAGGGGTGTGATTTATTCATTCATCTTCTGAACCGCTTATCCCGGTGGATTACAGGTGAGAGGCAGTGTACACCCTGGACAGGTCACCAGTCTGATTCAGGGTGCGTGTAATTCATTACCCAATAAAATTAAGTCACTGGCATTTAAAGGTGTCAGAAAGTCTTGTTAACAGATGGTGTAAAAGACGTACCTTAAACCATCGGAGACTAGCTAATGGATTTCCACCTCGAGACTCACACTCTACCACAAGTGTTTTTCCAGCTTGGACTTCATCTTTACTCATACCCAATATCACTGGTGGCTGGGGTGGGTCTGCAAGAAAATTGCAAGGAAAAAAGAAAACAGTCTTAAGACAAAAACTGGAGAGGCAAAATGAAATAATAAAAAGTGATGATCTAAAAGCAGCTCTGTGAGAGCAATGAATCGAGTGATAATCAATAACTTTAAAGTAAAAGAAACGATAGGAACACTCTGTAAATGAATGGGGAGTATCCTTATTTGTTTGAGTCAGAACCAATAAATTGGTTCTATTCAACATGACTCTGCATAAAAGGTCCATATCTGATTAAAGCATTAAGTATTAAGAAAGCAGCGAGCCAAATCCAGTCCATAAAGCAAAATAACAGATGTTCAAACAGTAATAAGGCAACCTGAAGTATAAATAAATTACAACCTGCTTAAATAAAATATATGCAGTAAAATAAATTAGAAGAGGATGGGTCTTTGTTATTGCTGCAATCAGTTTCAGGGAGCAGACTGTGGACCCTGAGCCTGCATGACAAATTGCCACCTTACTAGCTGTCTGGCTGGCTGCAAATGGATGCCGTGCTGGTTTTGATGGGCCGGCATACTGAGAAAGACTGCAGCGTTGGTCCCAAGTTCTGCAACATTAGCACTTTATTGGAGAGCACATGTAGTTTAATATAGAGATAGAGAAGGATGGAGATGCGCTGAAATCTATAACTGGATGATTAAAACTGCAGTTGAGGTCTTATGAGCAGAATCTTCCAGTCGATAGAAACAATACAAAGGTGTCTTGTTAGCTCGTGGATAATCCAGCATTTGGAATGGAAGAAGTGCCAGCGGAGCTGCTCCAATTTAATCAACGTGACTCTCAAACTTTCATAATCAATTACATCAACCAAACAATGGGGCATAAAAAACAAACTCCACAAAGTAAACATCACCAGTCCTGTCACGTAATAATTCACACTGACACAACATCAAAATGAGGAGAAGGAATATTAAGAACAATGAAAAAGTAGACACAACATGTGTGCCAACCAATCATAGTAGGCTCCAAGCAGCAATTTCATTATGTGATGTTGACTAGTTATTGATATTTAGAAAAAAACACATGAGAAAGCAGCTTCATTATTTGCTACACTGCACTCTAACTATAATTGAGTTAATGAGCCCAAACATGTGCAGGCTTGTACAGCAGGATTTAGGTGCCCTCAATTTACTTTGTAAGTTATGACAAATAATGTACGACAATTCTCTTCATCTTTGCGATGCATTTGTCTAAAAATTGGTTGGTACATTTTGATCAAAATTTGGGCAAGTACTAAACATGTGAATCATTTTCAGGACTATTTTGTTTAATTTTGTCTTCTGAACTGCTGATTTCTTCTGAGGTCATGAGGGGCCGGAGCCTATCCCGGCAGATTTCAGGCCAGAGGCAGAATACACCCCTAACAGGTCGCCAGTTTGTTATGGAGCCACACGCATACAATCATCCAGACACTCATTCCACTCAATTTCAAAGCGTCCAATTAACACTGGGATTACCAGAATTGCAGAACTACTAAAATTCCTACTGCCGTCAATTTGACAATTATGGCGATGACCTCATACATTGAAGTGCAACAGTGACTGACAAACGTCTTCCTAAATCCATATTTGCTCCCCTAGAGTTCACCTGAGTGGCGCCACAGTGGTTCCTAGGCAACAGTAACCGCGCTAATGGGGGAAAAAAATACAATGTATTTAATAGAGGCATCGAAATGACGGGTGTGGGAGTTGGAGGTCAAATAAATCAGAACTCATTTTTAGTGTTTTATTTCAGTTAAATTACAACATAAACATACAACATGAATACACAAAGAAATGTAGAAAAATTCAAAAGCCCAGGAACGTCAAAGATCAATGTAACTACAGTAATTAGACGTCAACTTTTGAGAACCGTCAAATTGACCGTTTTGGTAGTTCTAGTGTTAACCTGACATACAGTACATGTTTTCGGAGGCTGGAAGGAAACTGGAGTACCTGGATAAAACCCACACATAAACAGGAACAACATGCAAACTTCACACAGAAAGGTCAGTAATTCAAGCCTTCCCCCCACTCCAGGACTCAAACCCCTGACCTTCTTGCTGTGAGGCCACAGTGCTAACCATTGCACTATAGTGTAGCCTATACTATTTTATAAAACAAAGAAAGATTATAACATTTCTGAGGTAGAATGATGTTTTATACTTTGGGCAGATACTTGAATGTGCTTTAAAAACGTAACAAAAAGTCTGTTGTTAGTTTGGATACTCACAGTTTACGTTCATGGTCATTGTTGACACCACTGGCTTGAAAATGGCGGGATTTATGGCTTGGCACATCAACTCTCTTCCATTGTCTGAACTCACAGCAGTGACCCTAAAAAGAGGAAGAAAAATCCCTTTGCATAATCCAACCAGAGCTAAAGTTGTAAAATCTATGATGGTTAAATATGCTTTGAAACATATTGTTATTGGTATCGGTTTGCAGAACTAGTTGTGCCAGTAATGAGGTCTATTTGCACGTTAAGATGGAACCAGTGCTGTTAATAGTCATGAACAAGAGTGGCGATGCTCACTATTAATTGCTACTTTCTTATGTCAACAAGACAATTAATCTAACTGTCTCAAAAACATATTTTCTTTTCTCAAAACAACAGATTGTTCTAAAAAACTTTGCAGAGCTGGGAGAGTGGTATGAACTCAGGGTAGGGAGCCATCACATTTATGAGTAGAACGTACAAACTTTCTACAATTCCCTCCACAACCCATCACTCTGAGTGTGTATATACATATAAATATCTCACATATACGCATGCATATTTTAAACATCTCAGTTTAGAATTACATAACCTTAGATCCAGCAAGGGTGTTCTCTCCAGCACCATTTCAACTGGACCAAATAGAGATTCCAGCACAGTAGTGAAGCTTACAGATGACTTTCAGACAATTAGGATGGCACATGAATGGGGAACATCCTTATTAAGTTTGATAAAGGCAAGGCTTGCAACATGTTTGATCGCTACAGCACATTTTATCAGTGACTCTGATACATGTACTCCCTCTTAGCCATGTGTTATCCTCTTGATCACCGCATCAATTATGAAATAAAATGTAATCATCTCAACAAAATAAATGGTGGTATTATGTGCAATTAAAACAACCACTTAATTTTACCTAAAAAATGTGTCTCGTGATAATGTGAACTCACGAGGAAATGAACAATTGATGGAGAAAAGACATTTGTGTGTGGACATGATAAGGTTTGATTTTTTAAGAGCATTTTAAAGGTGGTTTGGTAAGTTAACAAACGTAAGGTTCTTTTGCGATGTTACTTAAATCTGACTTCACTGATTGGACTTGTGCTTCTAAGTGGGCATACTGCTAATAAAAAAAAAAAAATACATACATACAGTATATGGGCTGCATGGTGGCGCAGTGGGTAGCACAATGGCCTCACAGCAAGAAGGTTGTGGATTTGAGTCCTAGGTGGGGACAAGGCTCGGAGGACTGGCCATTCTGTGTGGAGTTTGCATGTTCTCCCCATGTATGTGTGGGTTTTCGCCAGGTACTCCAGTTTCCTCCCACCGTCCAAAAACATGCATGTTAGGTTGATTGGCCACTACATGATTGCCCCTAGGAATGAGTGTGTGTGTGTGTGTGTGTGTGTGTGTGTGGTCGTATGTGTGTGGCCCAGCGACAGACTGGCTCTGATACCCCCCGCAGCCCTGCAAGGGATATATGGTTAAGAAGGTGACTGACTGACATATATTGATAAAATTGCAAACTCTACGTCACATAGAAATTCTCAGCCAGTCACTTTTGTAGTTTGAGCAAAAACCATTGCACCAACTTCCTGATTTCAGTGACAAATAAATGGTTGGAGATGCAAAGCAGTGGAAACCAGAAAAGACTAAGGAGAATCCCAACGCTTACCCAGAATTCAGCAAGAATTCCTGGGCTGTCAATGCTGGAAAATTATCCATACTGGCTTTTAACATACACCTGATAATCTGTAAAATGGTTATATAGCTTGATAACAATTACAAAAAAAAGTACTCATATTTTACTTCTGACCCTTTTCATTCTTCTTAGCATTTTGGTAATAACTGAAAAACTTACATTTGAATGTTCTGTACAGTAATTTCCACACCAGTCATGGTTCCAAATGTTTCTACACAAACATTATTTTATACGTATTTAATTTTTGTAAAACTGAACATCTGTGTCTGAGCTGCCATTATTAATCAGTGAAAAAGAAGAACAAGATTTTAAAATTGTAATGATGCAGATTGTATTTTTATCTATCCACCCACTCGGGTCATTTATGATCTACCAGTGACATACGTAGTGACGACAGCTAATTAATCCATCTGACATAACACCTTTATATTTGTTGTTGGTTTCCTCGCAGGTTTTGATATCACTTGCTTCAATGCATAAGCATATAATCTGATACAAATATATGGAAAAATGTAAAAGAAATCAAAAGACACCAATAAAGAAGAAACAACTAATACATGATAGAACTCATCTGATAAATTAAGTCTCAAAACCCTCATTTCCTGATGTTTAGCAAGTCAGCTTGTGATGATTTGATGCTAATTTGCACTTCTCTCTGTTAAAATGTTTGACTTTTTAATGAAATGCAGGTAAAAACTGTGATTAAAAGTAAGCACGGTATTAAGACTTCACCAGTAGAGCTGGACATTTTCATCAGCACATGATCCACATTCCACCTTTCCTCATTATTTCTAAATCACTGATACAATTTATCAGATAGGTGATGAGAACATTTCTTGTAGATGGTGATGTTTTTTTTTTGTCACTTTGTATTTCTTGTGTTTGTTGTAATGCACCTTTAATTACAAAATGTAAAGACTAGAGTATAATTAGGTGACAAAACAATTTTCACATGCGTACTCTGTTTTGCTTAGAGAACAGACAAACTGCAGTAACTGCAGTCATTTCGGGATTCCACTGAAATAATTTCATACCCTTAAGTTTATTGACAAAAGCAACATATACCCCTGTATTTTCTTCTATGTGTAACTTCATGGGACTTTGCATTTTGAATCAAGTGGACTTTTTTTTATTATGCTTTCATCCTTAATGGTTAGATACCTGATGCACCAAAATAAGTGCAGTCAACCATTTTTTTTGTTTGCACCAAGAAAAGCATTGTGAGCTTATATGTGCAAATACATTTGACAGCTATGAAGACGACAACGAAAGAAGAATCTGGACTGTAGAAAAGGCAGCACAGAAAAAAAAACAACTTACTTGGTCACTGTATGGACACTGAGTTATCTATCATATACACAAAAATCTGTGTTATGCATTCAATTTATGTAGTCCGCATCAGATGATGGGAAAATGGCATCTGTAAAAGCCAAACAATCCAACTGCTGTTCATGCTCAATGTGATTATGAAGAACTGGCATCAATATTGTCTCAGACCTCAGATTTTTTGTAAAAAGCTGAATAACATTCCTACTCACTCAGTACCAATGTTATCTCAGAATATTACAGGAGGTTATTATCTCTGACACAGAGGAGACATACAGGATTAAAGTAATCTATGGCTTCATTTAATGTATAGGCACCTGGTGAACCAGCAAGGATCGAATCTGTCTCGCCACTGGAATGTAATTTTGTGCATTTGACAGAAGCTAATTCAATCGCGCAGTGCCAAGTAACAGTTCGCTGTGTGCAGAAATTCATTGTGCTCGCTAAGACCGAAGGGGAAAAAAATGGAGCACATTGAAAACTAGGAAAACAAAAAACTGAGGCCGACTTGGAAAGATTAAGCAGGCTGGTAAGGAGAACGAGTCTGGCAGGCAGTTGAACACATACTTTACTTTAGTACGCGTGTTCTGAAGCTTATCCTTTGAGCCAGGCATGGTGGAAGACTCTGCACCTGTCAGCTCGACTCCATCTGAAAGACACAATGGGGGGAAGTCAGTGAAAAAAAGATGGAACATCTTGTGTAAATGTGCTCATGTAAAACAGAAGGATCACTTTTTTTCTCCTCATGTGTCTTATTATAACAAAATATGGAAATATGAGTTTGTGTAAAGCATTAAATATTTGCACCACAGTTTCAACCTGTCCTCAAGCTGAAATCAAGTTAACATCGGATTAGTTTTAAAAAAAGAAATTTGCATTTTACTGAATACGATTAAGTGGAATAACAAGAAAAAATACACCTTAGACCGAAGACCTTAGCCTGCAGCCAAATCTAAGTAAGAAAACAAACATAACTCAATCTGCCTCATCTTCATGTGCATGTCTGCTTGTTTATGTGAAAAGCTGCATGTGATACATTCTCCGCAAATGTAATTGTAAAGTCATATTGGAAAATCTAATGATCAGGCTACCTCCTCCCACACTGAGTCTGTTTCCTTCAACTCTGCTATTCAACATCCGTGAAACAAGAAGTCTTTTACTGAAACAACATTTTATCCCTGCAATGTTTTCATGTTTAAATATTCAGGTTATGACCTAAAGAGATTGCAGAATGTGAAATATCAAAAAAGACCATAGCCCTTCTTTTCTAGCCTGCAAGCCTAGTCGTCACTGTCAAATTTACAGCAAGTGAAAAGGTGACTCACCTTTAAACAGAGCAATTTTAGCCTCAGGCTTTGCATCAGGGGCAACACAGGTGATAGAGTACGTTTTTCCTGCAACCCAAGGTGTTGCCATGTTCACGATGAAGTACGGTTTAGAAGGAGGAACTGCACAAGTACAAACAAAGCTGATTACGAGATGGTTATCAGCTTATACAACAATCTGAAAATTAGATTGGAGGATTTGTAAAGTCATATTCTTGCCTTTTTAGGGATTTACTGGTTTGTTTGATGGTGCATCGTGTTTGAATGCAAATTGGAGAGAAAAGGAGATGAACCACAGATGAAACTGATTCAGTGCTAATCTATCATAGAAAACACCAAACGCTCATTTCCTCACATCAGCCCCTGGCCATATACGAGCTTTCTGAAGTGATCAAAGCAGTCTTCACTTCACTGCTGTACTACTCTGCAATTCTTTTATCTGACCATGAATAGCATTTCCAGAAAAAAATAAAGCAAACAACAAAATAGATTTACCCCAGAGGGACGTAAAAATAATTTGGCATTGAATTCAGATTCTGTCAACAAATAATTATCAAAGAGACTCAAAATCTGTTAGATGCAACCGAGATTTTTACTGTTTTCCAGAAAGCTGAAAAATCTTGCAATCTATTGTTCGAGCTTCCAGAGAGTGGGTGAGCCAGTAGAATTAGAGATGGCTACAGTGAAGGTTGTTTTCCTTTTATCAGAGATCAAGTGGAAAGGCAGTCTGTGGTGAGAGACAGAACAGGGAGATAGTTACCGGAAGGAAACCAGAGTGTGAGAGAGACATGAAAGGCCAGAAAAGAAGGAAACCTGGAGATATGTCAAGAATGAAATGAGAGTGTAGACGGATGGAAGAAAGTTTCAGCTGAATTTTAAAGTAAACCTTATGCACAATAGAATAACTGGACTTCAATCAAATAAACCAACATCCTGTTCAACAGCTTATCTCAACCTCTTTGACCCTATCGGTGGAATATTTCACCACTAAGAGGAGCTGTTGCAGTGTGCAGAGTCGCACACTGAGGCCGGTCTGCTATTGAGACAGATGAGATGTGGCTGCAGCTTCAAACTGATTTAAAAGAAGCAATTGAATCTGTGTGGACTTTGATGGGTTACCCAGAGCACTGCAGAGGCGCGCACTGCAATAATGAGATGCATTTGTTTGCCCCCCCCCACACTCCTTCCCAGTGAAGATGACTGGGGTATGCATCTATTGACAGCCTCTGCACTCTCAATCTACTTAGGTCTACAATTCACATAGGCACATCACTTGTTGTGCTCAAGGAGTCTCTGGCAGCCTAACAAATCCTAAAATAAGAATAATGATATGTTCACAAATGAGGCAGGCAGGTATCTAATTTTTTCATCGCTTGCTCATGCCAGTCTGTTCCTTGCATCCCTCATTCACTTTATCATTCCACCCCAGCAGCCTGAGCACAAACACCATCCTTCTTGACCACTGCAGTTAAACTGCAGAAGTGTGCAGATAGGTGTGATCCAGCTTAGATCGGTACTTACACCGCACGTTCACTCAATCTTCTCTGGCTGGTCATGTGAGCCAACCATCCCAGTCAGAATAAACTTACAACACATATTTGACCCATTACAAAATGGAAAAGCATTCGGGCAAAAACAGCAACAAAAAAAAACCCCACACACAATTCCATTTACCAGACGTGCACACCGAGCAAAAAGGAGAAAACAAATATCCAGTTTTTCCAATTAACTCTTTGTGCTACTTCTTTGTGTACTTTGCTGTCAGATTTTTTTTTTTTTTGCTTCCATGCCTCTGCTTTCCAGCTCCATCTCTCTCAGTAAAATACATATATGAACACAAAAATAGATAGGCAAAGGCTTATTTCTGCAGTTCAGACGACAAACAGTGAGCTGCAAAATTCGATTCATTAGACAAATACAGACGGATGGATGGATAAGGCAGATAAGAAGCAGATTAGTAGACACACTTCAATATGCATAAGCAGCTCTTTCTACGTATCCCTCTCATTCTCTCATTTATTTCACTTTTTCTTTTGCACACAAACAGCTGAAGATAAACTCAATTCTACCTTTCATGGAGATTTGCACTCCGAGCCACGCCATTAAATAGCACAGGCATTCATTTCAGCTATATCTCAAAAAAGTCAGAAGTGTATGCATACATATGTGTATACTATTCTGTCATTCTAACCTTATAGTCTAACTCGATACTTGCCAAGGAGAGATGCTATTTAGATTGGTGATTGTTTTGAATTAGAGTGAAATAAACAGAGATTTGACGCCTCAAAAGCATAGCTAATATTCCATGGCCACATCTATTAAAGATAAACAGAAAACTATTCACTTTCAAGGATTTGTGTACTGAAAAGTTTTAAGAGCACATAAAAATACATGTTCATCTTACAAACAAGCACATAGTTAGGTGTCAGTTGTGAGATCTTTGGCCATGAAAGTGCAGAATTGTTTCAGAGCAAAAAAAATAAGACCCTTTAACTTCGTCCCTCCTCGTCTTTCAAAACTATGTTTGCATTCTGTTACATAGAGCAACCCGGATTCCTTATCGTCAGCCGCTATCTGCGGGTGACTATTTATTTTTTAAAAAGTTCCATAACGGACCCCATATTGTCCGATTCCCATCAAAGATGCAATTATGTAAATGCACAAATCCTCGGATTAAATGCATGGATCTTAATCCAGTAAATAGCCAAAAAATACTACAGAGTACATCTGTTTAAATCTGTTTTCCACTCATGTTTATGCATGGGTGAGAACGGTGTTCTTGCACATTAGTCACATCGGTGGACATTAATGAGTCATCTCATACACCATCACCACTGACAGAAACATAAAACTGAGCATTTATCAGATGACAACAAATTACTCTATACATCCTGAGGAATAAAATGTGTATTAAAACAAGGGTATCGGTACTTATTCAAATTTGATCAAATTAGATTTTGCTGAAGATCTAAAACAAACTTGACGCAATATTTTTGCTACAAAATAATAATAAAATAATTTCTGAACTAACACAGTCAGCATTTCCAAAACCATTAAACAATCATTTGCTCCAATCTCCTGATGTGCTGTTTCAGTTTGAGCATTGTAAGGTAAACATTGATGTCCGATTACTAGATTTGGTTTAATGAACTTAGAAATTACAATTTGATCTGAAATCTTTGTCTCCCCATAGCCACGAGATGTGGGAGGTGAACAAAAGAACAAGATTGTATACAGTACATACGACTAAAATATACATCCTGCTTTCACAAACATGAATAAATCACAAAACTGACTATTTATAATAAGAATTTATTAGAATGCGTTAAATTGTATTTAATTGCAAAAAACAAAAGTAAAGTGTTCTAATTTAGAACCGATAAACCTCCAGATTTAATCAGATTAAACACACTGTTTTACAAAGATGTTTCTTTTTTACTGTTTGCTGAGAATCCCTCCACTGCTTCTGTGATGTGAACAATGATGTCACACCCATGTACAACATAACCCCCCTTATAAGGTTACAGGTTGGGCAACTGTCCGAACTCTTCACAAACAGAAATGCAGTCAGTTGCCATAATATAAATTACTTGTGCCCCCAGTTATAAATTGCTGCATTATTTATAGCAGGAAATCAGAAAATGAAGGCTCATTATATACTCCTCAAGTGCTAAACTCATTAACCACAGCAGAAACCTTGTCATAGCCTCAGCACCTAAAATGTTCCCTAACCTTGAACCAGCAATGATAACAAGCTTACACACACGGACATATGCGTGCACAAACAAACACATGCATATTTCTGAAACCTGACTGAGTGAGTAACACAGTCTAAAACAAGAACACATCAAAAAAATAGTTTCAAGCATTTGCAGGAGGCATTTGCACAGACATGCAGCGTTAGGAGGGAGAGAGTCATTCATTAATAGGATTAAATGTTAAAGCTAATAGTGTAAACCGGGACACGGGATGTGTCAGGTAGGTGATGGGCACAGTGTAAAGTAACTTTTAAACAAGGAGGGGTTCCAGCAGTGGGGGTTAGTGTTGTTATTGTCGTGGATTACTCACTGCCACTGAATCTGCCTGTAGCAGTAATCCCCTATCTAAGCTTCACAGGAAGGCAAAAACACACAAGAGTTATATTATAGCAATAGAAATGCCTTGAGAACATTTCCCTTTGAGCTCAGGGGTGGGGCTTATTGACATTTTACTTCTATTCCAGTTATTTACTACCTGAGATGATCCATCTTGAATTAGCCAGTCATAACATTATTTTTACAACCAGCAATCTCAGATTTTGTTTTTTTAATTTGTTCTCTCACCCATACAGTGCTCCTTTTCAAGAGTTTATAGTGTTTTGATTTGATGCAAAGCTTGATGGAATATGAGCATGGTTGACTGGTCAGGGGTATGAGACCTGGGGAGCCGTATTTGCCTGATAGAAAACTCATCAGAGACAGACCTCTTCAAAAAATCATGCACATTTTCCCATCCCAATTCAGCACTAACAGGAGATTGACTTCATCAGCTCATTAACAAGCCCAGTAATTTGAATCAGTGAAATTGTTGAAGTGGAACAAATGACCCTTTAGTACAGAACTGCAGGGCGTTTTTTAAAGTTGGTAGCTCTATTCTATACCTTTGACAACAACTGCTAATGTCCAGCTAAAACTAGCATGCATAACGCCTGCTGCCATGCGTGGACATGACTTTTACCCCAGCGTGTCAAGAATGTCACAGGCTCAATAAGAGCATAATTCCCACCCATTTGAACCTTTTCTCGAAGCCAAAGGCAGTTATTACAGCTTTGTGTCTCTGGACACACATGCAATAGGCATCTCAGAGGTAATAAATGTGGGAGTTCAGCCTGCTGTGGCTGCAGGTGTAGGCCAGCTGTAGGACATGAAGCTGCTGCAGCGTAGAATAGGGCACAGTCATTTAGGAGACGTCTGCAGACTATGCCTCTTGCTACCCCTTAACACCCTCCCCTTCAGCCCATTGATGTCAAAAAAACCTGCTCTCTTCCCACAGGAGAAAGATGCCGCAAGTGCTGCAGCAAACCCCCTCTGCCACACTACACACACCCACCAACCCACGGTAACCAAAGAGGAAGCCTGAATGTGTGGTAGAGATGGGGAAACTGCGTAATGGGGAGGGGAAGTGTGTGTAAATGAACTGTGCCTGAAGAAGAAAACATTTTTTCTACTAGCAAAAAGGATGGTAGAGAGTAGTAATGCTTTTTATAAGATAACAACAGGTGGTCCGGTGTATGCTTACAATTATGCATATTTCAGTCCATGTCAGAGTGAAACCTTTCAATTACTTTAGAAATATTTTACCCAATGCATAATGGGAACCAGATCCATCTTCCAGCTTGCCACAAAATCCAGAAAGCAGTTTGGCAGCTTCTGGTAAATTCAGCTGCTTAAAGATCCCATTTGATGTACGCCCCCCTTTCTAAATGTATCCTGTGCACATAATCAACCACAATTCAGGTTTAGGAACATCCATTACACAACAGTTTGTAAATATTTCTGATTCATAGAGCTATATTACAGACCAGTAAGTGTAAAAGCCCGACTGCTGCTCATTTTTCTACTTGTCCCACGATGGCACAGGCTCCCCCCAAGAAATTTGACAATGGCTGTGAGTGACCCGCTCATTCTCCACCCAACTCAGAGAGAAGCAGTTAGCAAGAGGAAGAAGTAGGAAGAGCCAGGTAACAGGTGAGCATGTGTGAACTGCTATCGGCTACATAAAAAAGCATGCTTGATGAACAGTAGCTACCTCTGATTCATTGTCACGTATGGAGGCAGAAATACGTATTATGGATTCTGACTAAAACATTCTACCTGCAAACAGAGACGCTGCTCAGAAACTTTTGAGTTTGTTCTTGCGATTCATAAAATAAGTTTGAGAATGCTGAATATTTTAAATACAAGCCACACACATCTCAACTTGAAAGGTAGAATACTCTGAAAAGTTGATTTAGCATGAAGTGGAATCTTCAAAGCCATAAGATTCCAGCAGCATTGTCCATTAAAAGTTATATTTTGAATGTTTGTTGAGTTTTTTACTGTACAAGGGCACACCAAAATGCAATACCCTTATCTTGCAAATCAAAGATCTTTATCAATAGAAATGAATATTAAACAGCTCTTAATATGCTAATGTAGTGGTCAAGAGGTCATGTATGTTACTGGACTACTGAGAGTACCCCCTGTTCCTTATCAAACATGTTATTGGCTTATAAGAAAAAAGACAAAAGCTCTGAATCGTTTAAAAAAAAATCTCACTCAGCACGGTCAACCAGGCTGTGTCGGAGATGAGAGCTTCACTACTCTCAGACGGTCCGACTTGGCACTCGTAGGAGGACTCGTCTTGCAGTTGGGCATTTTCAATCCGAAGGTTATTCTGACCTAAAATAAGAACAAAACGACAGAAAATGTATAGATATAAAATAATTTGAGGCAAAAAGGTGAAACATTTGCTTAATAGTAAAATGCCAGGAATGTAGGATGTACTACAGCCTGCCCGAAAAGCCCTTGCAAATTTTGTTGTGATTATGAGAAGCATTTTTAGACCTATCTGGATGAGAAAAACAACAATATTTAGTTTAACTGTTATAATTCAGGTGTTTAATTAGGATATAAATAAACCATTTTTGAGAGACACGGGAAGAGTTTCTTGCTGCGGGCATGATAATTGATATGCAGGTTGTTTTGTATGCCCATATCATTTTGTTTCAGCAGGAGTTTTCAGGATGGTAAATGAAATCCAATCCTCAATTCAAAACACCGACTGAACAAACTGTATATTAATTGATGCCAGACAGAGCCCCTCACTCTTCGACGCTCCTCTGATAGTTCGGCGTGCCAGCGGGGCTTGATTTGTTTGATGCACTGCCATAACCTGTGGGGATTAGATGATGCTTGCTGTTGGTTTTCCAGCTCCTGATGGCTCACAGCCTACGAACATGTGGAAAATAGTATCTTGGTCTGACAACCACTCAGGCCTAAAAATGCACGTGTCAAATAAGCTGGCAAGATAATTAACACCAACTAGAAGCAATTTTCACATCTAAGTTATCACTGAGTGCAGAGACAGAAAGACAGACACTGAAGTTAATAACTGTATTCCTTTTTGCTGAAATTGTGCGCCGACAGTATTACCAAGTAGTCACAAACGGGCATTTATGGATGGAGAAATAGCAGATGGCTTAAGCGTGATTTGCTTCTTTGTTGGTTATTTTGTATTTATATATTCTAAATGAAAGTGTTCAGAACATAAGGACTGGCATATATAGTTTGCCATCAAGCCTGCAGTAAAACACATCTCTCCCTATGTAAATCAGAATTCCTGTATCAACCGTGGGCTGCTTGAAACTTCACCAGCCATGCTAAATCTTTTCCATATTTCTGCATAAATAGCCTCAAAGCATTATTAGATTAGCATGTTCTTAAAGTAAACATCTAACAATCATCATTTGTCGCATATTTTTTAAATCCTTAGTACGGAAAAAAACCCAACATGGCGGGCTAATGAGTTGGCCAATGAGCACCGACACCTTAATGCATCTGGTGTCTGTTTTTTTTATTGCAAGTTGATTTTTTTTAAGTTTTTACTTCAGTTTTATTTCCAACTTTCTCATGTAATAATTTTAATTACCAAATAACTATTTTGCTTTTATAACTGTTAAGTCATAATCTATGTAGATTATGCTTCTCAAACTCTTTTTCAACTGGTTTGAAGGTTGATATGGAAGATCTTTATAGATCCTTATTATATGCAATATTACTTCTCTGGTTGGACTTGTGCTCCTAAATAGGCCTACTGCAAAAGAAAAAAAAAGTATTGAAAAACCATGGACTCTGTGAGATGTTGAAAACCTCCAGCCAACCATTTTTGCATGGTGAGTAAAAACCATTGGTCCAATACCTTCCAAATACTCAGAATTTAGTGACAAGATGATAGAAAAGACTAAGACAGGTCTTAACAGCTACCCAGTATTGACAGAGTCGCTGTGCTGTCAGTGCTAGATCTCCCATACTGCCTTTAATATTTAGTTCAGCAGTGGTTCAGGTGGTGGAACAGCTTATCTAGTGATTAGTTGGCTCTTGGTTTTATCCTTGGGCAAGACCATTTATTATATGGCTTTATTGTTAATCATCCTGGATGCCTTGAAAAGTGTTGTATAAAAAACACATTATCAGTGAAGTTATTCTCCTTGAAAACCTGGTTGGTTTAAAAAAAAAATCAAATGGATGGTTGTCACAGAACCACAAAATAGTAAATGGATTTTACACGGAAACATTTCAGATTTTAGAAAATAATGAGATAATTGAACAAAAAATATTATCATCCATGTAAGCAATAGAAAGCATGCAGTTTTAAAAAGTTATTTAAATGGTAAATTATGATGATTAAGAACAGAACTGTATTGTGGATTTAAGCTCAAAAAGAGTCAAATGTAAATTTGGTGTGCAGTAAATTTATGACGTAGACAGAAAATAGACCAAAGTCTGTGTGGCAATGACGAGAAGACAGTCTCTTTTAGGTCTATGCAATGTGTAATCTTGATAAATGTGGCGGCTGAAAGCAAGTGTCTAAATTTAATGAACACGCCTACATTTATTCTCTGCTCTATCCTCCCCTTATTTTACAAAATAAAGGGATAGAAGTTGGCAATTAAGAAGAATTTTATGAATGGGGCTGCACGTTTATTGGCTGATCATTTTTGGCAGGAAGTTCATCACCTGTGGTGTGCCAGAAAGTAATTCCCTTCAAAAAGGTGATCAATCTTTAAATGCGTGTCAATTTGTTCTTTTGAAGACCCTAGTTTGCAAAGAAAAGCCAATATAATGATTAAAAAAAAGTTTATTCAATTAAAAATGTGTCACTTATGTTTTAAGAAATCATTTTGTACATGTGCTATTGAAGAGATGAACTTTTGTCAGAAAAACATGAAGGTTAAAAAAACCTCTTGAACATTAGATGAATAGAACAGTATGGTCAGATGTTCTTGAGTACATACAATAATTAAAAATAAAAATATCGGTACCTATTTGTATGCTGTAAAGGGTGTTGTAATCACATCTGAGGTTAAAACAGCATCTCTTGATCAGCGCTTGTAGGATAAAACAGTGAACACTAAATTCATAAATACTTTGTATCTTAGACTTGATTATTTTTGTATTGAGTATGCTTTAAATGTATTTGCATTTTTGAAGGTGTTTTATCAAGTTAAAAACAAGTTATAGGTTGTAGAGCTGCGTAGCTTGAACTAGTCACTGCATTTTCTCTGAGTCGCCAGGAATAAACTTTAATCATTCGACAACAACTATTAAAATTCATATGATCAGTGAATATGATGTGCTAGGTCTATATTAAGGTGTAGTGATGACTGTGCATATCATTATTTATAGTTTTATCACTCTTTATCACTCTTCCTGTGCTCATTTGATTTTGTACAACATTTGCATGTCTCAATCAGGTGCAGTAATTTGTCTGTACTATGCAGTCATGCCGTTTTGATCAATTCAAATGAGCACACCATTTTTGTTGTCCACCTTTACAGCCAAATTTTGGCATACACAACTTTGATTAATGAGGGCCAAAGTGACCATTTTATCAATGTACAAATTTTAGATGACACACTTTGATGTAACAACAAAAATAGACAATTGATGGATCCTTGTTATCAAAGTTTCGTTTTAATAACTTGAAATTTATAATCACACAAAACTGGATGCAAGTGTTCATAAATTATTCAATTCTTTTGCCCGATTGACTGGCTTCATGCCAGGTGTATTAATTAAAACACAACTTGTGGCTCTATCATTAAAAAAAGATAAAATTAAAACCACATTATTAATGCTCAACCAGCTTTAAAACACCTACACTGCTTTTCAACTTCTTTTTATGGCTCAAAACGGCATAAAATTCATCAATAGAAGTGGACTGATGTTAGTTCACATTTACATTATTTTGTTAGCTGGAGGATACTGAGCACACTCTATTCCTAATAATCAAAGCTGACCATTCTTGTGGTTGTGAACGCACAATTTCCGACTTTTTCAAGCACCAATAAACATTGCTTATGGTGACAATCAGGGAATACTGGTGGCCTATCAAGTGCATTCAAGTGTCATCCTAAATGATTTTACTCTCTCTGTGCTGTGTAAAGTGATTGCAAACATCAGTCTGCAGCTTCTCCTCCAGGAAAGTGTACCTGCTCTCATGGGTGTGTAATTCATAAGTGAGTGCTCAGCGGGGTGAGTTCTTGGCAGCTCCTTTGGTATTGAGGTCTTTAATTAATCAAATTAGATTCTCATTTTTTGGGTTATATATGAAACCAAAAAGTTCTTTTAATTCTGATAAATAATCTACACCAAAAAAATTCTTAGATTTGTCTGCCCAATAATGTACATCTGTGCACATATGTGTGTTGACTATGCATGAGTGTGCATATGTCATTGGTGGTCTCATACTGCGCAACAGTGAAGTGCAGCTTGTCTAGTTGCAGACTGATCAGGAACAGATGCTCTTCTTCTGCTCAGGATTGCCTTCTAATTGGCTATTACTTTTTATAGTCTTGTGCACATTTTGCAACACACTTTATTTTCTGCCACATTTCACTGATTAGCTGACACTTCAGTTGCTTTAATTTCTTATTTAGTTGATTTTTTTGTCTTCGATTTTGAGTGGCAGCACGAGGGGGTTGTTGATAATCATATATTACAGTGCCTTGCACCATTTTATTTACAGCCTGAGCTTCTTAAAATGTCTGAGTTATTTTATTACAGCACTTCCACGCCATAAAAAGAACTATATGTTCATTTTATTTTCAAGAAGCAAATGCTCGGCGGTTTTTTGTGACAGCTCTTGACCAAAACTTTTTTTGTTTCTTGGTATGTTTCTTCTTTTTTTTTTGTATTTTCTTTTCAACCACACACAGACACACACTTTTATGTACAATACACACTCCATTTTATGTAGTGTTTATATTCTTGGATCTTTGAACTAAGCTAAAACATAAATTTATACTTTTAGTAATCAGTGAAAACTTTATCTATTTTTTTTGGTGTTTCATCAAACAGTATTATTTTTATTTTCCACTTTCACCTTTGTGCTTTCCAGTCATGCTGTATCGTGGGAATCCTGGTAGGTTTCTCTCTGGTCCCAAGACAAAGCCATCTTTCACCCATTGTATTGTCCCTGAGGGTCGCAGCACTTCACACTTCAGCTCTACTGTGGCTCCCATTCGCACAGTGAGGTTCCTAGGTTCGTACCTGAAGGTCTGCTGAGCCGGCATGCCTGAAGGCACAAAAAAACAGAAGGAGGAAAGGAGTCAAAGTGCTGCAGAGAAGGAATCTGAAGGGAGTAAGGTAAAAAGATGGGAAAGAATTAGTACATGGTGTGTGTGGAGTGTTGTGATGGAAGTAAATGCAGTTGAGAGGACATGATATGAACATACACTACAGGGAAGGTGTCTTCTGTTTTTTTTTGTCTGTGAAGGCACCTTATTGTATGTAGCCACTATTATTCATCCTGGCACACGTTTTATTGACAGGAAACTGCAGTGAAAATGAGTCAATAATGTAATTACTTCAAATTAAACCTCCATGCAGATAGGGTTTAGAAGGGGAAAAAAGAAGGTACTAGAGACCCTTTTTGCCTCCCTTTTTCTATAATGTTAATATCCAAGTAGCTAATACCTGCTGAGAAGAGTAATGATCATTACTTTAATCCCCCTTGTTTGTCAAAGGTGCTGTTGGCCATCCTTCAGCCAGACTGTGAGGGAAAATTTTGCGGTTCAGTGCGCTTGAATCACGAAGGTAACCTTAAAGCACACCACCTATCAACCTCTAATACCAAAGCTGGGATTACATGACCATAATACACAGGAGTTAGAAATAAATAATGTTCAAGGAGCACAGTATAAAATGCATACTCCAATTAGAGGCTAATTTAAAAGCAGGAGTTCCATTCAAACAATGCCCCAATGAGAAGCTTGCCTCATTTCATTGGGTTGCTTAAATCTTGACCTTCATTGAAGCAGTGGCCAAGTTGTTTGTGAAGTGCATGCTCTGTTGCATCTGACAACATGAGTGAGAGGCAAAGCTCTCAGATCAAGGCTGAACCAGTCACCTCACGTCAAATATGAAGGGTAAGATTGGCCATTACAGCGGATGCATACAAACAACTAAACACAGCAGTATATTTGCATACAGTTTACATAAATGAATACTCAATAATGATCTACAACGGCTGCATTTTTCTGATATACCAGAGAAACAGAACTCTATTAACATGACTTTAATTAGGAAGTAGAAAGTTGTGCAACATTAAGTTTTAGTAATGATACAAATTCAGCAATGATAATTTAAATGGCATTAAAATGCTAAATGTTTTTAAAAAAAACATCTCTTAAAGCTGTTTTGATTTGATGAATGTTCTCTCCTTGTCCTATCATATAGGGTGCGTGATTGACTCGAACAACTAAGGACGTGAACCTGAATATATTGAGGTTTAAGTCAATTTCACAAGTGAAACATGAAAGCATAACTTTTTAGCACACATTTTAAAACCATCCACCTATTTTCTGAACCATTACCCCAATTCTGGATTAAGGTGCCATATCTTACACACCATGGTTTGTATGAGGCAGAGTACACCCTTAGCAGGTCCCCATTCTTTTTGAGTTGTTACATTTCCATTATTTTATATTCTTTACAATCTCACATTGTTATGTCGTAGTGTCGGTAAAGAGCTCTATTTGGCTGTATATCACTGGAAGAACGTGGATGGGTCCTAACCTTTAGCTGTATCTTGGAAAAAGTGCAATTATTTTTTTATTCAAACTAAAGTTGCTGTATCTTATTTACTTTCTTATCTTTTGCAGGGTTTGTGACATTTCTCGACAAGGTCAAGTTTCTTAGAGAAATGTTCATTTATTTTTCTTTGACTTTTTTTCTAACTTTCTATCTACCCTGTATTTGCCATCACTCCTTTTGATACATGTAGTAAAGTTTCTCCCAGTTTCTTTCCCAATCACAGATAACATTATTCTGTGTCCATGAATAACCCTTTTTTCTTTTAGTTTTAAACTAAATTTTTTTAATGTTTCTCCCACCATGGATACCGTGTTTTTCTATTTTTACTTCAGCTGAAACTCATTTTTTGTTGTGCATTATTTTGTCCTTAGTGCACAGTTGCTTCTACTCCTTTTACTCTTAAGTACAACTCATAAAAAGTTTGTTTTGAAAAGTGAAAGAAGTTAATTGAAGGGATTCTTTTCCATGCAAAGAGCCTTACATTTATTCTCAGCAAACTCGTCAAGTGAGGATATTTGTACTTTAAAACTTATGGAAAAACAATGAAAATAAAGGTTAGGTATGTTGAATTTTCAACTGCTTGGCTTAAAATTGTAGCGTAATTTTGGCAAACACGTGTTGGTTTAAAACTCTTTGAGGCTTTTCATGTATTTTTTTTCTTAATTATACATTCAGTTGACAGTACTACAATACCATTTATTTTAAGTGAAGCTCTTTTGAACACATTGAAGTTGAGCAATTATGCTGTTTTTAGTCAGATTGTTTTTTCCTTTAACATCTCCCAAGGGGAATATATTGCCCTTAAGAAGCTAAATGCTACAACAATTTTGCATTTCATTAGCTTTACAGTGTGCGGTTAGACATTAGGAAGGTAATGCAGGCTTTGGTCTTGAACTCTGCATCTCTAATCTGCAATGCCACGGCTAAAGAAAACTTCATCCTGAGTAAATAGTAGTATTTGACACCCGGGTATGAGAGGTGGCAATCTAGATTCACACCAGTAATCAGCTTGTAATAATCCTCTAAACATGATTATCACTGACTGATTGCTGGTAGGAAGATTATCATTGGCTCATCCAAGACAGCAGGTTTGTGTAACATTAGTCTGTTTTGTTGTTGTTACATATTCCTGAAACTAAAATGCTTCATACTACAGGTGATAAATGATTAAATAAATACTCCATTCATTGCTAAAGGTAAAGGTATAATTATGGTTGGACTTGTGCACAACTAATTAAAGGAAAGTAATTACATTGACTGAACCATGTGAACTGGATGTAATCACCAAAAGAACCTTCTGTGGAAGCATTGCTCAAATTTTGGTTAGCACAATGGCCTCAAAGCAAGAAGGCTGTGGGTTCGAGTCCCGGCTGGGAACGAGACATGTTGACCCTGTTTATGTGTGGGTTTTTTTCCGGATACTCCAGTTTCCTCCCACCCTCCAAAACCATACATGTTGGGTTGACTGGTCTCTATAAATTTCCCCCAGGAATGAGTGTGTGTGTGAATGGTTGTCTGTGTGTGTGTCCCCGCGACAGACTGGTGACCTATTCCGGGTGTATCCTGGTTCTCGCCTTGAATCAGCAAGGTTAGGCTCAAACACCTCCCACAAAACCCCAATGGGATGAATGGTTTAGAAGATGAATGAATGTATTTATAAAAATGTATACTATGTGTGTATGCTTGTGTATACATAAATATCACTTTGTATTTCTCTATCAATTTCAAATAACGTGGGCAATTTTAAAAAAAAAGTTATTCTTGGTAATTCCTGATATTGATGTCATATTTGATATATATTTTTTTTTTTACCAATGTTTGATTTTTTAAATCTGCACTTAATGTATAAGAAATGTTGTAGGGTTTTTGTTGTTACTGCATGTTTTCTTACTCATAAATAAAGCTCAACACTTAGTCTGTTTATGTGAAGTAATTAACAGACAGTTTAATGCTGTCTTAACTCATTTTGTATGTACTGTGCATAAATCTTTCCAAATTGGTATTTGACCCAGAAACACACATGAAACACAGTGTAATTATTATGTCAAAGAGAAAATTAAAACTTCAAGGTTTCCCAGGACTGTGCTGAATAGTCTGGCCGCAGACAGGACTTGAAAAGGCCACAGTTACTGTGATGAAAGCTGCATGGTGACATTTGACTCTCTTACCCCAGATGAGACACAGAAAGGTGAGGGTTGAAGGAGACACAATCCATCCTGACAAGAACTCCATTTTATCACTGAGATTTGACCTTCAACAATCCTGGAGGGATTTAAAAAAGCATTTTAGAGACACACAAATGTAAAATACAGGTGAAGAAACACAAAGATGTGTATTTATGTGATATCTGTAGTCTTGAGGCATTGCACACTACTAACCAGTCTATGGAGAACGGTTGTGATGGTCTGTTTGATTGTGAACAAAAGAATATTCATTTGAACAATGAATGATTTAAAACACTAATTTATCAATAAAAAATAACTTGCCCACTGTGTTTGAATATGATTTTTGAGAGGTTTAAAGGTATGAAGCACTTGTTTGAAATGTATTAAACTATCTAGCAAAAATTGCTCAGATGGTTGAGGAAGAGCTCGATACTCTTGCCGAAAGAACATGATAAAGGTTTTTTTTTTTTTTCTTCTGTTCCCTTCCTAACAAGGTGCAGGTAATTATTTCAACAAAGACAAGAACTTTTTCCTAAAATAAATCTGATAAACACATGTTGTATTAGCAGATCAACAAAAGTGTCACCGACACTTAATAATTAATTTTACTTGTGTGAAATTTCACAACGCTTTTATCAGTTTCGAAAGATCTATTAAAAACTCTAAGACATGTAAAAGTTTAATTTATTAGTCTAATTTGCTGTTGAAAGAGAAGACTAAATTAACTTTCACACTGGAGAAAAGAATGTGTGATGGTTGCTGCTCTTTGATTCAAGAAGTTCCAGGATTCTCTTGAGTAATGAAAAATACATTTTCATCTCTTTAACTTTACATGTTCACGATACAATTTCTTTAAGTATTTGGAAAGATCTTTGTGAGATTTTTGGACTTTTAACTTCTTTCGCATAAGGTTAAAAAACCCCAGAAAATAATTCAGAGCAAAAAGTGAAATTAAGCATCAGTAAAAGGTAGGATATCCCAACAGGCAAGTGCTGAATCCAAAAATAAGATTCTCTTCTGAGCCCCTTATCCCTAATGGGGTTGTGGGAGTGCAAGGGCCTATACTGGCTGATTTCAGGTGAAAGGCAGGGTACACCCCGAACAGATCAACAGTCTGTTGAGGAGTCACACCTAGGGGTCACATCCCTCGGGGCAATTTTGCAGCGGCCAATCAACCTCACATGTGTGTTTTTGGAGAATGGGAGGAAACCGGAGTACCTGGAGAAAAACCTTGCATACAAGGGTAGAACATGCAAACCTCAGACTGAAAGGCAAGTGTTTCAAGTCTCGCACCCACTCTGGGACTTGAACCCTGATCTTCTTGCTGTGAGGTCACTGTGCAAACACTGCACAGCCCCATTTAAACATGGTATTTATAATATTGGTCAGAACTTAGAAATTGTGGATTTTTTTATTTTTATTTTTTTTTTTACTAAACTCCCCAACTGCCACTCAATGTCAAATTCTGACTGCACTATTTTTCTAGGAAAAACAATTGATTCCATTCCATTTGGTTTCGTTCCGTCATCTTCCGCTCATTCGGGGCCGGGTTGCGGGGGCAACAACCTCAGACGGGAAGCCCAGGCTTCTCTCAACCCGGCTGCATCTTCCAGCTCACCCGGAGGGATCTCGAGTCATTCCCCAGCCAGCTGTGAGACATAGTCTCCCCAGCGGGTCCGGGGTCTGCCTTTTGAACTCCACCCGGTGAGACGTGTCTGAAACACCTCACCAGCGAGGCGTTCAGGGGGCATCCTGCCCAGATGCCCGAACCACCCCATCTGGCTCCTCTCGACCTGGAGGAGGAGCAGCTTGACACCAAGCTCCTCTCGGATGGCAGAGCTCCTCACCCGATCTCTGAGTGAGAGTCCAGCCACCCTGTGGAGGAAACTCATTTCAGCCGCTTGTATCCGTGATCTCATTCTTTCGGTCACCACCCACAGCTGGTGATCATAGGTGAGGGTTGGAACGTAGATCGACTTGTAAATCGAGAGCTTTGCTTTTCAGCTCAGCTCTCTCTTTACCACAACGGACCGATGCAGCGTCCTATTTATTGCTGATGCCGCACCACTCGTGAACAAGACCCCAAGATACTTAAACTCCTCCACTTGGGGTAGGACCCTGTCTCTGACCCGCAGGGGGAATTCCATTCTTTTCCTAGCAAGGACCATGGTCTCGGATTTGGAGGCGCTAATTCCCATCCCGGCCGCTTCACACTCGGTAGCAAATCGATCCAGTGAGAGCTGGCGCAGTCCAACTCTCACTGGAAATGGAATCGACACACTGCTGGCTATACGGACCAAGCTCTGGCTCCGGTCGTACAGAGACCTGACAGCCCGTACCAAGGGCTCCGAGTCTCCTAGGGATTCCTGTGATAGGAGAAAAACTGATATAAAAAGAATTTCATTTTCTTTGTCATTCTTTGTCAATACTGTAAAATGTAATACTTAAAAAAAAAAAAAAAAATCTAATCTAGTTCAGAACACATTGTAAAAAGGACAAATATGCTGTAAACACAAAACTGGCTAAAACCATCCGAAGTTATGTGATCATCGTTTTTCCAAGACACCTTTTTAAAACATTTCACAACCAAAAAGTGATAACTTTTGTTTTGGTTCACGACTAAAATAATATTCATAATTTCTGCAAACCTGTTTGAATAGTTAAATTACAATAAGTTAAGTTAAATAAAACCAGTGGGTTTGATTTTAAACTGAAACAATACATCTTTAACTTTTTATCTATTTTATTATTATCAACCCTGCATTTGAGTTAATGTGCACAATTATGTCTGACGATAACGAGTTGTCCAAATGCACAAAGAAAATGGAAAATTTTCTCCATAGATCAAAAAAAATGTGTTGCCAAGTTAAATTGCTTGACCTGAACTAAAGCTCCTTGGAATTGAAGTTGGTGCTTAATCCTTCCAGTTTATCTTCTGCAAGACTGGAACAAATAATAGCAATTTACTTAATTGAAAACTAAATATTTTCTCATCTGAATAGACTAAATGAATTGGAGGCAACTGCTTTTGACGCATCTCCTCCCTCAGTCGATTAGTTGCACTCCAAGAGGCTTTGATAAGAATTAACTCACACTCAATTATTTTTTCGCTCTCAAAACATTTGTGTATTTCAGAGCCTTGGTATACTCTTTGAACACACAAGGCCAATTATTTCCCTCTTCAATGAATGATAATTCTTTTGTGAGGTTAAATGTTCATCTTGGCTTTATCTTTGCCTCTTCATACACACGGAAACAATTATTTAATCCTCCAAACACTGACATTCTTTTCTCATGTCAATTGCTACACACAAGTTTTTATCTTTTAATAGCAAACAGTAATAGTTGTGCTCGCCCCACCCCGGTAATACAAAAAGATTCTAAAATTTCATCTCATCCTTTGAGATTCAAGCTCAAACATGAAGCATTTACTGCGAGGAAAAAAAATGTTAGCCTAACACGGAAAAGGTCGCCGCTGGCCTCATGAGTCACCATTTTTGTTGGGACTCTTAATGAAAGCAGACACAGCCAGCCTGACCTCCCACATTCCTATTACCTACTTAAACAACCTCCTTAATTGCTTGGAAATGCAGGCAAACCAGGGAATGCTCATTACATGAGTACATATTTGTCGGGCTCGTATAAGAAATCCATGAAAGAGCATTTATGAAATAATTGGGATCTCATTCAAATATCAGTATTGGATGGTTATTGAATTCTCCAACAATGCATAAGGGACTAAAGTATTAACAGCCGCCAGTGTCGCAGGTATTTTTGACCTTGTGTTTCTCCAGCCTATTACAAATGCAAATTGCAAAGTTTGATTTGAAATATAATTTTCGTTCTGTGAAAAAAGCTTGACACTCACTGCAAGGACATCTGAGCTAGCTGAGCCATTCAGCATGGCCACGAAGGGAAGAATTTTTTTAATGATCTTTCGTAACATCATCAAACGATTCAATACCCGGAATATTACACAAATTTAATGTGTAACTGTATGAAACCAGTCAGGGTGCAGAAAATGAAGTTTCAACCTTCATTCAGGCTTCCAATTTAGCCCAAACTCTCACCAATCTCACCGGTTGCCTGCTTCTCTTAACAGCATGTGATATTAACCGCGGCTTTAAGAAAGCAAAAGGTAACTGCAGATTAACAATAAAATCTGATTATTCAAATCCCAGTCTGTGTATGTTTACACCACAGCCAAAAATATAGTTTGGAATAAGCGAGGCACATGTTATCACAAGATCTCAATTAGTCTGCAAGTCCAGCAAAAGGTTTGTACATCTTAAAGAAGCTCATTATCTTACTTAGAGTTTTAGTGTATTTTTCTTTCAGCTTCAACTTTTCAAGTTTGGTGGATCTCAGTGACTTTGCTCTGTGTGTTAACACAACTACTCTCCCCAGGAAAAAAGTTTAGACTGGAAGGCAAAATCTTCTTTTAAATTTCACCAACTCAAGCACCTCTGCTTGCCTACAGTGTAGAGAAAGAAGGCACAAGACAGATGCACACACACACAGAGGAAATTCTTTTCTCAATAAAAGAAAGAAAAAGCCAAGCACCCTTGAATATGTGTGTAAATTTGCATGAAATAATGAAAGCAACGGCTTACCTGTTGAGTGGCACAAAGGCTTGAGAGTTTCTTTTTGGCTTCTGATCTACAGATGGCTCTCTGAACAGGAGCGAGGAATGAAGATGTTAGAGAATGCCAATGGGAGTTCCTTTTTCTAACACTCTTTAGTTTAGGTCTGAGGCATGCAAGTGAAGAGAAAGAGAGAAGGTGTGTAACATTGGAGAATGAAGGTGCAAGAGAATACGAGATAGGTGGCAATGCTCAAAATGGGCTGAGCCCAAAAATATATTTTTATTTGTCTTTTGAACATGTCTGTATATCAGTCTAAAAAAATTAAAGTTATCATAAAACATTCCGTGGCATGCCCTTCAGATTTTCGTGGATACCTCTGAGACCTTGCTAAACCTGCAGCAAGCCAGTGAGCAGAATAAAATGTTGAGAGCTACTAACTATTCTATCTTTCTGTGAAGCATTCATAAATCCCATAAGTTGCCATTGGACTTTCCTGCTTTAAAATCTAGAAAATTCACTTCAGGTATCAACGTCCCTACAACTGCTAACTTGCAACATTTATCCCCACACGTATTACATCACATAAACATGACCTGGATAAATTCCTGGTAAAGAACTGATTTTCAGTGGGGCTGTAAGGCTGTGAAGCGGTCAGCACAGCACGAAGGTCGCTGGTTTGATATTTGTTCCAGTAATGGCTTGAGACAATGATTTCTTTGTGTGGAGTTTGCATGTTCTCCACTGGGTTCTCTGACTTTTCCTTCTCATTGACTGAATAAATTGATCAGAATGGCAGGCTCTGTCATTGGCTCCAAACAGGACTCACTTGAGGCAGTGGTACAGGGGAGGTCACTGAACAAAACTTTTAGCATCATGGACTACCATGACAATCCTCTCAACCCACTTCTGGACAAACAGTGGAGTTCCTTCTCCAAGCAGCTCAGACGGCTCTGCTCAAGGACAACTCAGTATCGGAAGTCTTTCTTCCCCTATGTGGTTAGGCTCTACAACGACTCACTGAAAATCAGCAGATAGAAAGTTGTTGCTGTAACACACAAATTTCCCATGTGTGGGATCATTAAAGTGTTGTCTGATTCATTCCCTCCTACCAAAAAGATGAATGTAAGTCTGACTGATCACTGCCAAATCCTTTTCTGAAGATGACTGAGTGCCTTACATGTGGCCCTAAAACACACTGGTGACCTGTATAGGGTTCATTGCACCTTTATCTTGACGCCAGATTGAGTGGTTCAGTAAATGAACAAATGAATAATCTTAGCAGCACATTTGAAAAAAAACAACTTTTCTTCACACTCCCTCTCCACTTCTTTTGTCAATTATATACTTCTAACTGAATGGTGGCTGGAGAGTGCCAGCATTTGCTCAGTGAAACATACTGAAAGCTCTTCTAGCAAGACAACTTAAAGGTCATGTTTATTTTCTCTGTGCATGTATCTTTCAGCTGATAGTCTGCGCCAATGTTGTGGCTCTTTGTGGACTACATGGACCAGCTATTTTCTCAGTGTATATTGAAGCAATTGCGCTGCAGCATCTGTTGTTCCACTCTTGGCCAGTCATGCAAAAATAAAGGACCGACCATTACCAGTGTGAATGGTGGCAAGAAAACCCCACACTAGTCACAGCACATAACAAAGAAACCGAATTCACATAAAGCAATACACACAATTATAGTTCAGTATCTGCTGTGTGGGCACATCAGTTATGTCAATGTGCTGGTGCAGAGGCGGTGGCAGTGGGTGTGTGTGGCCCAGATGTTGTGTGCTCGAAGCAGGCCCCACAGACAGTCATTAAAGTCCAGCAGCCCAGGGCTGGAAGGTTAATTCCCTAGCCTAGTGGGTCTTTGTAGGTGGGAGGTGGGAGGAAAGGATAGAAGGAGGTGGAGGATAAGGAAGGGAGGTGGATGGGGGAGCAATGGGAGGCGAGGGGCCTGTGAAGCTGAGCTCTCAGTTCAGGCAAAAAGCACTGTCAGCAAGAGTGGAGCAGCTCCACTGCCAGACGAAGTTAGGGGGGAGAATGTGAGCAGGGGGGATGATTGTGAGACTGTGAGGGGAGGAGGGAGATGGACAGAGGACCTTAAGATGAATGGCAAGAAGGAAGATGCAGAGAAGAGGAGGAAAATGCGGGAAGAGCGAGAAAAGAATTCATGTCAGGAGGTTGGACAGGCAGAGGGAGGGATGAAGGGGACATGAACGAGCAAGGTAATGGAGCGAGAGAAATGGATGGAGGAAAGAGGCAGAAAGATACCGCAAAATGGGCTGCAGAGTGATGAATAGAAGACGAGGGAGATGCGGGGGAAGTGGGAGATAGGTGGAAGGAAGGCTGACATGAGGAGTTGTTTTGAAAACCAACAGGAAGTCTACTGAGTCAGACCGGTGCGTAAGGGAGAGCAAAAGGGAAGATTAATCAAAGAAAGCAATAAGCACAATGGTCAAAGGGAGCACGGTATGTGGGAATAGAACGGATAGGGGTTTTTGTCCAGGGGAGTCAGCCTATATGATCCTTTGCTGTGTCTGAATTTTTTAGCTTGGCTGTGGGTGTGTGCAAAAATAGGAAACGTGCAAAAATAATTTTAATAGTCACTGAGTTGGTGCCTTCTCAGAATATTTTACTTGTCATAAGGAAGAAGCTTCGTTAAAATATAAATATGACATCATCCAGCAATGGTCGAGAGGAGGGAGCATCAGTGATCAATATGTAGCCACTCTGGACTCTGAATGAACCGAAAGGTTATTTCTTAATAAATGCATCTCAATTACCATCCAGAACTGCTGAGGACTGCGAAAAAAACCCAAATTGTATTCGTGCAATGAGTAGAAGAGTATTACATTCACATTCTGAGCTTTGGCATTAACTAGTACCATCTGACCTGATGATCTGATTGGAGCTCAGGCTTCTGCCACAGTACAGCTGCTATATCAGTGAGGCTTCTGTGTTCTAAATCTGTAGACAAGGTCAATATGCACACACATAAATACGCACAGACCCTAGCCAATCTGGCTCCCAGCAGAATGAGATTTGACAGGCAGACACAAACTGAGAGCACAAATCACCAGATCCTTGTAATAAAAATTACAAGATTTACTAAAATGATACAAGCAAACAGAGATAAGAGGGTTTCTTAAAAGTCTGACAGACAAAGATACCGAATCCATTTCAACACGGTTTTCTGCAAAAAAAGTTTGCTGCAATGAAAATTGAATAAGAACACCGGGTGACTTCTGGACCTAAATGAAACTGGAGCATGTGTTTATATATGTATGAGAGTTAAGACGGATTTGGAAAAACCCAATTAAACACACCAACACACTCCTTGCTGTTTCCATCCCTGTGCTACTATTCCTATTGGCACCAGCATGGAGTTCAGAAATGAGTGTGTGTTTGTGCAATTGTGTGCATATGCAAGAGGGATGGAGAGGCTTGAGACAACCAGCTGTGGTGTCCAGATTGGAAAGGGATTATTTTCCAAATCTCCCCTATTTACCTTGGATGCTTAACAAGCTCCTGCATAACCTCACTAATTCGCAAATGTTATAAATTTGACTCTGCTTGTGATCACAGACACTGTAAAAGATACAGATGATGATATTTGAAATAAATGTTTTTCTGGCAACAATCCATAACCATTACCTATAGAGTCTTTCAAATGCAGAAAACATTAGGGTGCACCGCAAAAAAAAAAAAAAAAAAAAATACAGTTGCAGCTCAGACTAATAAACTGTCTTCTAAATGTTCAAAATCTTCATATTCCTGAATTAAATACATCCTCTTTATAAAATTACTTTTTAGCTTGTTAGATAACAAAAAGAACATTTCTAAGTGTGTTTCTAGTGAAACACTTCCTACCAGATTCATGACTTTGTGGAAACAATAATGGACAACAACCAGCTCTCTGCCAGCATAGTATCTGATGAGGTTATATAGAAAAGTGCAAACTATGTTATAACAAAGACAACAATTACTACCTGAAATGTAATATGATTTAAATGCTGAACTCCACAAGGACAACATCAAGTATGTCGCTTTTATGCTTTCCCTCAAAGATCAGTAGCCTCATTGTAAAAAAAAAAAAAAGAATTCCTGGTTTAAATCTCAACATTTGTTTTGCTTTTATTTCTTCAAGATGTCACAATTTTTTAAAATGGCATTCATGTGTGCTTGCTGCATCATGTGGATGAAAACATATGTAAAGTTCTGAACAATTCTTTAAAAAAATGTAGATTCTCTCTTTTAAAAAAAAAAAAAATAGACTGTGACATTTAATTTCTTACCGTAAAATTACATCAAATCCTCTCTCAATCCAATTCAGAGCATTATACTGATACACAAGATTAAAATCATAGAGAAAAACAGGAATGCTGATGTGCCTCTTCCTGTAAAATTCCTCACAGTGTCTGGATCTAATAATAATAACATGGACAAGAAAGAAGATACATTTTAAAAACTACAAGACCTCTTACTTTTAATCTCACACATTCCTACCAGAAGTCATGAGGTCAGAGGCTGGACAGGATCGCTGAAGCAATATTATTAGGCCACTGAGGAAAGAGGAACAGGGTCAGATAATAAGACTCAATCTGGCTGAGTGAAAATGCATGGGAAGGAAAGTGCTGACGCCTCCTTTGCTCTGGCTCATCCAATTCCCAGCACTTACTCTGGGCTGCTGATATTCATGCAGAGCTGTCTGTCCATGGCCCACAAACTTTAACATCCACTGTCTCCACCATCCCATCTATCACTCCACTGTGAGGATGGACGAATATGTTAGTGGAAGGGTGGCCGAATAGAAGAAACATCAGAGAGCTGTAGGCAATTTAGGGTCAGAATAGACAAGTTGGATCCACTCTAGAATGTCACATTCATTCTTCTTGAGTGGCAATATCTATATATAGTTTGTGCACACAAAACAATGCAACACTGAATTATAGTAAAACATACACTTTAATAAATGTGAGCCATACCAGGGAGCTCTTTGACGTCATGAGGATGAGAATAAACCTGAGTTAATCATGGTGAGCGAAATTATGGGTAACACAATAGGCATTTAACTATTGCAAAATGATCTAAATCAGATTGTTAATAAGGTTTTTAATTGACAGAATCTTTTTTTTTTTTTGGCTTTGTGAAATATTACACCCCCATTTATACTTTCTGTGAAAACGGCCCTGAAACCATTTGTTTGAGTCCAATTTATTCAAGGGAGAAAACTCAACAGACCACATTTATTCTTCTAACATTCTCTAACTATATTTTCACTGCTACAATTTTAAATACACTGAGCTCAAGTCAAGTGTAATGTTCCTCCTCACCTATTCCTCACAGCCCTGGCATTACCGGAGAAGTGACGAATTTCCAATTTTTACCTCAGAAGGAGGTAAAAACCTTTATCACGGGAGGATAACCCACTTCTCCAATTTTCTGAAATAAATCTTGTCATTTTTAAAGAAGTGAGTCAATTGTTTTAATTTTGTTTTTGATAAAAGTCTTCTGGAGGAGTTGGGTAATCTTGTTTTAAACCCCTGGCTAACCCCTGGTATTTAGGTTAATATTTGGTCACACAAAATAACCAAAAACTGATTCCAGTCCCAGGCTTCTTATTTTTCTTTCGGCATTTCCCTTCAGGGGTCGCCACAGCAAGTCAGTTTCTTTCATCTAACCCTATCTGCTGCATCCTCTTCAGTCACGCCAACTATCTTCATGTCTTCCTTCGTCCATGAACTTGTTCTTTGGCCTTCCTCTAGTCCTCTCTCCTGGTTGATCCAAATCCAGCATCCTTCTTCCAATGTACTCTCTCTCTCTCCTCTGTACATGTCCAAACCATCTCAGTCTGGCCTCTCGGACTTTATCTCCAAAACCTCTAACATGTGCTGTTCCTCTGGTATACTCATCTCTAATCCTGTCCATCCTGGTCACTCCCCGAGAGATCCTCAGCATCTTCATCTCTGCTACCTCCATCTCTGTTTCCTGTCTTTTCCTCAGTGCCATTGTCTCTAGACCAAACAGCATGGCCGGTCTCACCACGGTTTTGTACACTTTCCCTTTCATTTTAGCTGAAACTCTTCTATCACACATCACACCTGATACTTTTCTCCACCTGTTCCAGCATGCCTGCAAACGTTTCTTCATCTCTTTTCCACACTCTCCATTGCTCTGGACTGTTGATCCTACGTACTTAAATTCTTCCACCTTCTTTATCTCTTCTCCCTGTAACCTCACTTTTCCATTTGGATCCCTCTCATTCACACACGTACTCTGTTTTACTCTGAATAATCTTTATTCCTCTTCTTTGTAGTGCAAACCTACACATCTCCAGCTTTGCCTCCACCTCTTCCCTCATCTAACTAAAGATCACAATGTCATCTGCATTGCCATTGCATTGACGTTGCAATGTCATCAACTTCGAGGCTTCTGATATTATTTAAAATAATAATATTGTAAATGAATCTTTTTACTATTTACTTATTAAAGTCATAAAACGTTTAAATTGTTTAGATTCAAAAGCTTGATTGAAGAGATTTTTTTTTTTTAAAATTGACATACTATCCTTTATGTCAGTCAGATATACATTTGAAACCCTCTGTTCATCTTCATTTATTTTATTTAAATAACAAAAAATTTGATGAAGTTCATCACAACACCAAACCTGTAAAGTTGTGGAGACAAGGTGGTGCAGTTTTTTTCACATGCAACCAGCAAACAAAGAAAAAAAAACAGAACAACAAAAAACAAAACAGAAAAAGTAACATTTTAGCAGCATAGAATATCCTGTTACACTTCAACCTGTTTATGTTTGGTTATATCTTATCATTGAAACTAATGTTTGCCAAACTTAAGTCTGAACTTCTTCGGCTCCTCTGTTGGTTTACAGCAGAGGTGTCAAGTAGCGAAGTAAGACTACTTCGTTACCTTACTCAAGTAGAAAATCTCGTTATCTTTACTTTAACGAAGTAATTATTTTTTTGTCTACTTTTTACTTACTACTTTTTTATGCAGTTATCTGTACTTTTACTTCGTTAATTTTATAAAAAGTTGTCACTACTTTCTCCATTTTGTCACCGTTAAACAGCCGCGACTGTTTGTCGGAGTTTTTTTTTAACCCTGAATGCATCAAACAAAGGAACAGAAGAATGATTGGCTGAAAGGTCCAGTCAATCATTACTTTGGGGCGAGTAGCCCCGCCCACAAACTTTTAAAGAGCAGCCAGGAACGTTAATTTCCGTGAATACAACAGACGATGAACTGTTGAATCGAGGGTGCTGGCTACGGCCGAGCAATCTCTCTGGTCGGACTCTAGAGCAATGGTCGATTTTTATTTTTGAAATCACAGGGGATTTCGGTTCCCTGTTAGGTGTAATATACCAACACTGGTATCTCGCGACATTCAACAAAGTAAAGTAAAGTAAAGTTAATTTCCGTGTTTGAGACTTGATGCGGGCTCGGAAATCAAAGCTTTTCTGATGCTGCAACACTGAACTTTGATTGAATTATCAGTTTAAAAAAAAAAAAAAAAAACAACAGCAAAGAAATGTTTTATTATTATTTTCAGTCTGCGGTTATTGTAAACGTCTTTGCTGAAAATGTTGTAGATGGTATTTTTATAAAAATAACTTTGATCTGTGACGCACTATTTTATCTTTAGAAACAAAGCTAATTGAACTGATTAATCCATAAATAGTAGTGGATGAAGTATTTGTGCTTAAAAGCATCCAAAATGTTATTGATTAGTTTATAAAGACTGACTGAGGAGATTAAAACTACACATCGCTTAGATTTTGTATCATGTAGATGTTTGGGTTAACATTAAAAAAAAACCTTATATGTAGATATGTATATTTATATATACATTTATATATACCGTCTCCTAAGTCCCGCCCCTACTGGTTTCTTTCTGGGTTTCTTAAAATCTTATTTCCCTGGTTATTTTTTCATTTTTACAGTTCTTAAATTTTAGAAAAAGAATCCAAGGATTTTGCTTCCTGTGTGTTTCCTTCACTCCCACTGCCTTAGGAGTGCATGTAAAGTAGGGGTGGGCGGATCGTTCCTAATATCGATAATATCGATACCAACGCTAGTATCGATATCGATCGATACTCCAACTACAATATCGATACTGGGATTGAAGTTTTACCCCTCGCACTTTGCTTTCGTTTTTTTCTCTTTTTTTTTTTTTAAATTAACCTAACTGATTTGTCTGCAAAATATGCGTAAATGCTGTGTGTAGCCCCTGTATGCTAAAGCGAGGTGGCCCCGGCCCCTCCTTCCTCTCTTTCGCTTTGACTTGTCACATGACTCAGCGACTCGGGTCCAAGAAACAAAAAAAAAAAAAAAAAAAAAAAAAAAACGCAAGTCGGTAAAAGTAGAGAGAGATGGAAAAAAGAGAAATAGCGTGTGGCTGTACTTTGAGGCACCATGTGCAGAAAGGCTGTTAAGTATAGGGGTAACACTACAAATTAAAGAATCACCCCAAAGAAAAACTTCAGAAACGGAGGAAAAAACCCTGACCCCTTCCGTTTCCCAGAGGCAGCGCTGATTAACAGCGACAGTCCATTTTCCAGAGAACACCCAGGTAGATACTAATTGTAAAAGTACAACATAATAATCTTTAACATTAGTTAACATTTGTTTGTAACTGGGCACTTCTATGGATCTACCTACCAACCTGTGTTTATACATATACTTGGTCATATTATACATATGACCCAAACCCTTGATGCAAAAATAGTCATTTAAAAAAATTTAAATATCGGTATCGATATCGGTATCGGCGATATTGGTCTGGTGTTTACTTGCGGTATCGCACACCCCTAATGTAAAGGGTGTGATTTTGTCAATGGGCGTGGTTTTACTGGGTGTACGATATTTTTTGTAAAATACGATAATTTTACGTCATTAGTACGATAATCCAGCACCTCCCACCTGATAACGCTGGTTCCAGGTATCACGCAGGTTGTATGTGACACTCCCAACCTTATCAACTATTCAGTATTGCCTCAAAGAACTTTGAAAACTAGCTGCCTTCAAGGCTTAAAAAAGCCTTTTGGTCATTTTTTTTTCATTTATTTTTTTTTTTTACATTGAGTGTGTTTGTGTCTGCTGAAGTTGGTTAAATTAGGTGATGCAGAGTGAAGCTTGGTAGCTGAAGGGACGTTACATAATGCCCTGCTTATGTTAATACATTTGATTGTGTTCATTAATCGATTTCCAGTAAAGATTATTAAGAAATAAATGTTTCTGATTCATAAAGTTTAACACCAAAACACTTTGATTTATTATCATATTTTCTGCTCCTTAAAGCATGTGATAATAGTTAAAAAATATGTTCATACGCTTTTGTTAACAATATTCCTTTTTTTCTGAAATTACTTTTACTTTTTTTACTTGAAGTAGTTTTAAAACAGGTTACTTTTTACTTTTACTTAAGTAGAAAACTTGAGTTGATACTTCTACTTTTACTAAAGTAGTTTTTTAACTCGGTATTTATACTTCTACTTGAGTAGAAAATGTTGGTACTTTTGACACCTCTGGTTTACAGCCTAACAAGCAGCTAAATGTAAAGCTTCCAGTGAGGTCATGTGAACGTACACACTCATTTATACACATATGACAAACATGGAAAATAAAGGTTATCCATAAAGTTTATTTTATCTCCTCTGAAGTGTTGTTCGTTTTATCAGTTTATTTGGTGGGTGTGGTTTTAGCTAATCAAATTACAATTTGTATTTTAGTCTGGCTTTTTTGCCAATTCCCCAATCCTAACAAATGCCAATGTTTGTCCTCTAATTCTTGTCTTCTTGTCTGTTCACATGATTATCTGAATGATTTGTGTGTATTTTTGGCGGGGACTGTATCTTTCTACTAACAAGTACTTGGGCTGTGGCTGGTGAGCTTGCATATAGGTACCAAATGAACCCCCACAGACTTGTGAAGTTGATGAAATGTATTTTACAGAGTTCTTGGGGATGTGTAACTGTCAAAACTATAAATTTTCTTTAAAAGTGAATTTACAAAAGCAAGCACATTAAAGTACAGTACGCGAATAATGTGAACTGTTACACAGAAGGAATTTTTTACAAGAAAATCTAAACTGAAAGCAATTGGATATTTTTTTTCCCCTAGATTTTAAAATTCTTCTTCAGCTCAGTTTCATTGATAAATCACTAGCTTCATAAACCAGAACATTGTCACAGTAATGACCAAGATCATAAAGTTTTACACAGATAGATTTCTAATTAGAAATGCTCAAAATAAGTACTTATGAATGTATCTGTGTATGTATTGACCATCAGCATTCAGCTGGTCATTATTTAAGCTGCTTGTACTGCTAATTCAGACTGGGCCAACATTTTAACAGCATCCATTGGCATGTTTATGGCATAGAATCTAAGACCATATTCCGTCAAACTGTTTTTGTTTTTTGTTTTGTTTTGAATCCTAAATACAAGTTTTTTCCCCCCAAATAATTCATTCTTTGATTACATTAATTTTATTTTCCCAACTGTCTGATGTTTAAACAAAATGTTAGTTCAGAAAACTTATACTAGTGACCTCACATCACAAATTTCCAATGTCTTTATTTCAAAAGACATTAACTGGTTGGTTAAAACAAATTGAAGTACAAAAACCAGCAGACCCCCAGAAAATAAGAAAATAAAAACATGTAGATCAGAATAAACCAACAGCCAACAGATGGGCTTAAAGCTGGGTTGAGGTGGTGTTTGCCATGCTGGCTGTCCCACTTTCAGAAAATCCACGTTAATTAACATATCAGAACCCCAAAGAAGGTTAAATCGTCTCTCCACAAATTATAATCTGTCCAGTTTGAATGGGCCAACCATTGAGCCCACATTATAAAGATTGCCAAAGGAAACATGAGCATTATTAAGTTGTAGTTCCTTATTTAGCCAAAAGCTAAACACGCCGATCTGTCAAGATTCATCTACAGTACAAGAGTTTGCATTTTGATTTACACACTGTTTTGATTTACAAATAACTAGTGGTGCTGTCAGATGGGACAAAAGCACAGTAGCTGGTGGATGTACCTCTAAATTTTAGTAGGTGCCTTTTTTGGCACAGTCCTGGTCCTTTAATATGTCTGTCTTTTACTCTTCTCTAATTCTCTGAGAAATAATGTCACTTAACTCAGTAATACCTCATCCTTTATCAGTTATATTTATTGCCTTCATTCAAAGCTGAAGGAAGATGAATTCATCTGAGGTTCATCTCTTGCTTTTTTTTGAGGATCTATTTCAATCTGAAGGTGTGACAGGAGCTATGACAGGGTGACTATAATTGCCTCCACCTGCAAACTTACAACCCCCTGAGACCACCAGAGAAAGTTGAATGGGCCAACAGATGGAGGTTATTGTCTGAGGGTGTGTAGCAAAGGAGCCACAGAAGACGCGGGGAATTAGAAGGCTGGGCATGTGTGCGCATGTGATTCCAAGTGTGTTTGTGCATGTAGACTACATTTGTTTTTGTCTATGCATGCATTTGTGCCATTGTGTCTTTGTGCTTGAGTGTGTGGGGCGGGGGCTAGGAGCACGTTGGTTTAACACAAGATGCTGGAAAGCTGTTGGTCTGACAGCATGTCACAAGACTGCTTGGTTAATGGAGTCTCCTGGAATGTCTGTTCTTGCCGTTTTAATGAACCCCAAGCCAAAAGGCCTAATGAAGCGTGCTCCGTTTGCCAAAACAGTCCATCAGGTTGACCTGTGTTGACCCAAGAGTTACTCGGCAACACTTGAGGTTGGGTCTCCATGGTGATGTCCTAAAGAGTCTACGGGGGCAACATTGTTTCAGGGACAAAGGAGTTGGTTATGTAGTGAAAAGAAAAAAAAGTTCAAATATTGCACAGCGGTATATGTTGGCATATGCTTAAAATTTGAGGGTGGCCAAACTTAAAAGTTTCACATTTGCTCTTTGTTGAGAGACTTTATAAATAGAGAAATGAAACAGCCTGTTAGCAAAAAGCTGCTGATTCCTGGCCAAGACAACATTTTTCTTAACAAGCTCTTCTGCCTTGTCAGCATCCAAAACAAAAAAAAAAAGAAAAAGAAGAAAAACATAATCACATAAACAAAATTGCTTACACACACGTACACACACACACGTTGGTTGTCATTGCTGTTAATATCTCCTTACCCCATCCAAGCAGGACTGTTATTCAATGTCACATGAGAGTGGGTGCTGTGTGAAGTCCGAGGGCATGAACAGGGGTGTCCATGCTATAACTATGAGATAAATACTGATTCAGTGTGAGGTGCCTAATTAAACACTTTTTGTGGTATAAACACAGCAGGCAGAATGCAGGCTGGTATGCAAGGACGCTTTGCTCTTATTCAAATATCTACGGACAAAAGCAACAAAAGAAGAGGACTAACCAACTTCAAAAAGATTTTCTCTTAATTGCAAAAAGTGTCACAAAAAAAAACTTGCAAAGACAAAGAAAAAAATTTGTTTAACAAAGCAGCCATAAACAAATTTGTAATTTCACACGTTAATTGATTCTCATGTTAATGAACAAAACACGTTTTGTGATTCATTAATTTCTCTTAATGTTTTATGATTAGATGTTGGCAGATGTTGAAGACAAAGTAAAAATTTGTTGAGGAATTAAAATTATTTCAGATGAACAACTCCCAAGATGGAACAAATTTACTGTAGGTGAATATTGTTTTTGTCAATTTGAACTATACTGTAATAACTGTCCAAAAAAGACTAGAAAACTTCACACAAAAAAGACTGGTAATTTTACATTGCTAGCCGCATGAAGAAAATTGCCGTGATTAGTTGAATGATTTTAATTAACATAAAAAAAAAATACCAGGATTGGAACTCCTTGTCACGTCACACCTCCTCCACTACATTTCTACCTCCAAAAAGTAAACAGGGTGGGAAACCTGAATGAGCAATCAGAGCTGTACATTACTCAAGTCACCATTCAAGTGGTTCCATTCATTACAATCCTCATTAAAATAAACACTTGCAGACATTGTGATATAATAACAAATAAGGTAGGTGCCACAGGCAGTCATAATCAGCAGACCTACATCACCTTCTCCCTTTGCCTCTGCCTCTTTCCCACAGACAAGCACATATGCTCACACATACTCACACTGAAGTAAAATAATCAAGGTTATGTAAATGAGTGTGCATAAACAGCGCAAATGGTAAGAACATTATGGCCTGAACGTGTCTTTGCATTTGTGATCCAATAAGGAGGTAAGAGGGGGTGTACTGGGTGGATGGCTTAAAATACTCACATGCAAAAGTTTATATTAAGAAATGTATACAATTTGACACGTTGCATACGTAAAAATAACAGTCTTCAGGCATTTTTTTTAGCATACTCTGCTAAATTTTTCAACTTCTTAATTCAGTTTTTGTCAGCAAAGCATAGGTCCAATTCAGATATTGCAGAAAATATGGAGGAAAAGAGGGATCAGGGGATTTCGGGGGCAGCATGAGAGATTTAGAGTGAGCCATTTGTGTATGCATGAAAAAAAATTGGAAGGGTTCCTGAGTGTTACCAGCCGAAATTGCGATTCGTAGACTAATTGATTAAAGGGTTGTGAACATGTGTAAATGGATATGCCATTGACAATGTGTGGGTGCGTAGCAAATACATGCCATATGGGCAAAGGATTCCACCTCAATTAGAGAAAATGGGGTGTTATTTATCAACAGCACTTCTCTGGCATGCCATCATTATGTTAAATATTAGAAGACTTAGAATTTAGATGTTTTGAAAACATCAAGTAAAAAACTACATATGTAATTATTCACGTTGATAGCAAAAAAAAAAAAGGAAGCGTCTTCTTCTAAATTCTTCATCAGTCAATTTTAAACCTCCCAGTTTTGTCTGTTTTATATCTTATAAGAAACAAACAGAAGAATTAAAAATTGAGGATGTAGAGCATTGGGCTAAATTCCTTTCGGACGCAGTTTGAAAACCATTTTTCTCTAGTAAACAGAAAAAGCTCAACTATTGCAGGTTTGCAACTTTGGAGAGTTTTTAAATAAAATGCTTTATGTTTTTACTACCGTATTTTTATGACTGTTGGGCACACTTAAAGGTTTTTAATTTTCTCCGAAACGTATGGCGCGCACAATGATGCGGTGTGCCTAATGTGTTGTTGTGTGACTTTGGGAAAGCGAAGGTGGAGGAGTCAGTCAGTCAGTCGCCTTCTAAATCGTCTTATACCATTGAGGGTTGTGGGGGGTGCTGGAGCCCATCCCGACTGATTCGAGGCAAGGTACATTCCGAACAGTTTGCCAGTCTGTCGAGGCGCCACACACATACAACAATACACAACCACACACTCATACCTAGGGGCAATCATGTACTGGCCAATCAACCTAACATGCATGTTTTTGAAGGGTGAGAGGAAACCGAAGTATCCAGAGAAAACCCACGTGTATACAAGGAGAACATGAAAACTCCACACGGATGTGGGAGAGGATAGAATGAAAACCTTAACGAGGGAAGTGTGGATGAAAGAAGATGGTAAACACATTTTTACAAAGACTGGGAGGCAGTGACGGTGAGTTTAATTTTGGGAACGGATCGTAGATGCTTGAGCGAACAAAGTCCGCTTGCACTGTTCTTCGAACGTTAACAGACGTTGGCATCATTTATAAAGACTTAGCAACGAGACGGACTCTGCGAAAGACAAAGGGGAGACTGTTTGATATAAATCTAGCCCAGCTGGTTTTTTCAGGTATAGGAGGTAAGAACTTTGATAGATTTTTGGATGCTGATTGATTGTTGATTAAAAAAATATTATGAGTACCATGTTAAATACTTCCATAAATCTCAACCGAACCAGGTTTTGCTCCCCACTGCCTTTTTTAAAACACACACTAGTGTGCACGTCAAACCAGTATGTTTTAATGTACCCTCGCCTCAAATGCCAATGCATCTTTTGTATGTGTTAAATATAGAAAAAGGACCTGTAACTCAAACGGCGCCCCATGATCCAGTGCACTCTATGATTGTAAAAATATGATCATTTTGTTCCAGAAGCTGTTTTGTTGTAACGTGTAGCGATGACCTAAATGAGTCAAAACAACCAAATAACAGATTATTTTAACCCGAGTAGTTTGCTTCCCACAATTTTATACAGTATATCTCCAAAGGTAATGGTTTAAAAAACATGTAATGTGAAATAGTGACAAACTTACTACTAAACTGATTAGTCAATCTAATATTTGTTTTATTAGTATTAGTTTTTCTAATGCACTTTATAGTACTGGCATAAAATAATCAATTTTGTCATCTTTTCAGTTAAATGGAAAAAAATATGTATTTTGTTGCTCATACGTTGTTCATTATTGACCTGTTGCTCCACCACGGAGAACATTTAGTTCTTTATATCGTATGAATATTTGTATAATGTGGAAATTGGTTTCTATTTGTTTAATAGTGAACTTATAGTACCTTATCAACCAAGCAGAACACTCCGCTCACAAAATGCAGGGCTGTTGGTGGTTCCTAGGATTTCAAAAAGTACAGTTGGAGGTAGAGCCTTTAGCTACCAAGCTCCAGTTTTATGGAATAAGCTCCCAGCTCAAGTGAGAGAGGCAGACAGTGTTCCTACATTTAAAGGGAGGCTTAAAGCATTCCTGTTTGAACAAGCTTATCAATAGGCCAGATAGAAACAGATTCAATTAGCTGATATAATTAATAGTTGGCTGCTAGATAGTAAAAGCTGGGGAAAGTATGGTACATTGGGGTTCTGTCCTCTAATTCTATTTACAATTCTCTGCCAGACTGTCTTGGCTCTTTCCCCGTACCCCCTACTCTAACCCTCTACCCTAAACCCCTGGCTTGCTATCTCATTCATTGTTCTAAATTGTCTGTTTATTTAGAATTACACTGCTAGTTGGTACAATACAATTCACATGTTGTCCACCTCTCTCCCTCCTCTCTGGGAGAGAGCCCCATCCAGGACTCTGCGTTCCTGTCCTGGGCATGGCCACACCGAGGAGACCTCCGCGCTTCTTCATCCCCGCTCCATCAGGACGAAATCCATCTACTCATCTCCGCCGTGGGCATCGCTGGGCTGAGGAGTCTCCCGTGTCTCCATCAGGATGAAGAACATCTACTCATCCCCGTACTGGACATCTCCGGGCTGAGGAGTCCCCCGTGTTTCCATCAGCATGAAGAACATCTACTCATCCCCGTTCTGGACATCTCCGGGCTGAGGAGTCCCCCAGTGTTTCCATCAGGATGAAGAACATCTACTAATCCCCGTACTTGACATCTCCGGGCTGAGGAGCCCCCCGTGTTTCCATCAGGATGAAGAACATTTATTGACTTCTTTAGATATTTAGCTGTAGATTAGAATAAGCTAATATTTAAACAATAATCTTTGACACATTGTTTGCTCGTCCCGGGGGAGGGATCTCTCTTTCACGTGGATCCCCATGAGGTTTCTTATTTTTTCCCCACTGATGGGTTTTTTAGGAGTTTTTCCTCACCGAGAAGGAGAGTCTAAGTGCATTAATGTGCTAGTCTTGTTTAGTTAGCATTTGTTAGTTATTTTTCTTGTTGTGTATTTGTGTTAATACATTCCTCTTTTTCTTGTGAAGCCCATTGAGACGGACTTTCTGTGATTTTGGGCTATACAAATAAAATTGAATTGAATTGAATAAAGCCACATAACTAAATCTAGTTTATACAGACATCAAGCGTATTCCACTGGTTATTTTATATCTTAATAAATTTAAAATTGTGTACTTTTTTCTTCTTGAATAGATCATATCAGTGGAATACAGTCTTCCACTGATTTTTGTACGTCTGAGACAACACAGTGGAAACAATGTATTTCTGATTATCAACTCAACGTGAGGCACAAGGCAGTATTTTATTGTAGCAGGAACACGCTTTGAGCTGATCTTAGATGAATGAAGGCAACCAGATTAAACTAATTGCACTGTTGCCTACCCAGTGGACACCTTTCTGTGTCTCAGGAGGAAAAGTACGTGAGATCAGGCGAGTGCATTACTGAATACGACTAATTGCTTACACCGGTGCCTGGCCAGTTTGGGCCACTTGGGAATTCTTAGGACAGATACAGAGTAAAGGTTTAGAAGCACAAGTATTGTTCAAACATTAAACCAATGAAAGACTGCAAGAAAATGGTTGACAAATGTGTTAAAATATTGTGTTATTTTTTTTGCGGGGTCCATCAAGCAGAGTTCCAAGAGGCTGAAAGATGCTCTCTCATCTCACATGAGGACAGTAAGAAGAAGGGTGGTATAGAGAAGGAGAGAAGCTGAATAGAATGAGAAGTGTGCTGAGATGTGGTTGTCTGACCAGAAGCTTCCTGGGCAAAGAAGAGATGATTGCTGTGTTTCTCAGCATGAACTCTACATACCTATTCCACACAAACAGCATGAATTTTGTGCATAGAATGTGTAAACCTTGTGGTTCCCGCACACACTCAACACACCTTGCTTCTGTCATATACACTGAGTAAAGCACATGGGCAAAGCATTACTTCAAGCAGGCTTTGAAACTCTGACTGATATGCTATTCCCTTTATAATCTCCAGACCTAGTTTCACATAGACCCAAGACCGAGACACAGAATTTTCCACATTGAACTTTGACACTTGCATTTTGAAATATCCTAAACATAAATTAGCTTTGCATTGAACCTCGTAAATTCGAACCGAAATGATTGAGCTAATTGACATTTGGCTTGAGCAACACAATTGGACATTAAATGGATTACGATGAATTCTTTCTTAAATTTATAAAAGTATAACAAACAGAAGTGGACAATGGTCTTTGAATCACGTTGTTGGGACTTCATATGACCCCCAAACAACCTCAACAATCAGATAAACTTTATTGACAAATAAGTTAACAGCCACAACCTCCAGGTAAGAATTGACCACCAGTAAAATAACATGAGCAATAAAGATGTGTTTCTCTTGTGAGTGTTTGGTAAGTTACTCTAAAAATGCAACACATTACATATTTCTAGCTACAGAACTAAAAATGTAAGACAATTATAAGAATATTATTGCTGCTTTAAATATGTGATCGAGTTACAGTATTTGAAGATACCTTTAGTTAAGTTTGCAAATTTAATGCCACAAAACTTGACCTTTACTCTATAACAATTTATTAATATTTGAATCAAGTCACTTTCCATCTTTTTTTGCCAATTATTATGTCAAAATGAACAGGACTTTAAAAAGTGCACAATAGTTCCTCAACCGTGCCTAAAAATAAATATTCTCGCAAAATAAAACTTTCAATTGGAACAAATAAACGGAAATAGAAAATGTAAATATTTGGAATTGACGTGAATGGAAATAAATTAGCATATAATTACATAAGACATGGATCTAGTACACAATAACAAAACAAAGACTCCATTCATTCCAAAACTTTCTTTAAATTGTCATTAGCAACCAAACCGCTGTGCACTGCTTTGACAGGAAGGAGGTTACCACTGCAATTCTGAGTTCAGCATAGCATCTTTTATTTCTGTAGTTCATTGTTAATTTTTCTTAATCTAATTACACAAAATGTATTCTATACATAAGTTTGACTTGCTTTGCCTCCTACGTTACATTGTCAAGTCAATGATTTACAATACAAGAATTGGTAAGTTGGTTGTAATGAGATGAAGATGATGTCAAAATATATGGCAAAACCAGCATTTTGAAATCCTTCTGGATTTCTTAGGTTTTATCGCCTGGTAGTTAGGTTGTGCAATGTGCCAAATTGTATATCAGCTACTCACTGAGAGCCTTGGTAAAGATTGCTGCTAACTTCAAGAAAAAGCATAGAACAAAAGGTCGTTACTGTGTGAAATACACATGGTGCTATTGGTAAAAAAAAACAAAACAAAATGCATTTTTAAAAAAAAAAAAAAAAACGTGAATGTATTTTATGCCAAAAACACTCACTGTTATTGATTATTTCTTTGGGGAAAAGAATTTGTGTGTATGTATGAATCAAACATTTTAAAGTTTGGTTACAATTTTAATTTGCATCGCAAGTTGCTCTTTGAAGTTTATTTTTTTTTGGTTAATCACAAAACTCTTTGGGATTTGATTCTTATCTGTAATAACTGTTTGAAAGTTGTAATTATGTGTAGCAATCGATATTTTTACTCTACAATTAATTACTCCTTTATTAAATGCAATTTTGCTCTTTCAAAATGCCTTGAGATTCTCCATAACAACAAGCCATTAGTCTCTTAATGATCCTGGATTGTGTGAAGACCAGTAAGAACTGGCTAAAAACTCATTAGCTGGTGATTTGTTTTTCTGCTTAAAATTATTAGTTTCCTAATAGCCTAATTGATTGAAGGATTCACAGTCCACCAATAAAAGCTAAAGGACTAGCCATTTCTCCTGTTTTTCCTTGGCTGTTTATCTAGAAATAAAAAATAATTTTATGTTTCTTATTATATAGTATTGTATTTCCAATGCAGAACTGTCATTTTGAGTGTGATGCTGTTCTTTATTGTACAGCACAAATGTATTTAAAATTTTGAGGTTTTTAAATTGGAATGAAACTTGAAGTTCTGAATTGTTTCCAGACAATTCAGAAGAAAAGGAATTTCATTGTCTTCTGTCTTTCAACAGAAGAAAGAGCAGCAAAATGGGCAAAGATTTTTCCAAGACACAAGTTAGCAAAGTGGCACAGTGGATTGAGCCCTAGATTGAGCCCTGAGTAGGGTGAGGTTTGACTAGCTGGCCTTTATGTGTGGAGTTTGCATGTTCTCGACGTGTATTGTTCTCCGGAGACGCCGGTTTCCTCCTACTCTCCAAAAACATGCTTGTTAGGTTGATTGGTAATTGGAAAATTGCCCCTAGGCATGAGTGTGTGTGTGAATGGTTGCTTGTGTGGCTCCGCAACAGACTGGTGACCTGTTGGGTGCACCCTGCCTCTCGCCCGTATCCAGCTGAGATATGCTCCGGCACCCCCTTCAGCCCTGATAGAGATAATTGATAAAGAAGCAGAATGAATACTGAGACACTCTTTGAATTTACTCAGAAACGTCACCTTTATTCTAATCAAAATCCAGTAACTGTGACAATATTCCATATTCATCTTCTGTAACTGTGTTGGTTTCTTAAAACTTTGGTCATTCTCACAATATTCAGTGTTGTTAGTCCTGCATGATACGATGTCTCTGCAGATATGATGTACTATGTCTTATGTGCACAATATAACAAGTATCAGCAGAAGGTTTTAAACAGTGTAAACTTTCTGTTTCTACATTCACTCGGTTGAAAACAAGTTGATAAAACATTTAGTCTATCATGTTGGAAGGCCATGGCTTTTGCACTCGCCCCCAGATGTTGGAGGAATCGAGCACAGTCTGGCTAATATTTAACTAATGACTGTGCCTTCCAGACTTGACTGCCTTCTTTTTCCACCAATTGCCCAAACTGAGCCATCTCTACAGTGAATGCTACTGAAGTGTGGCTGCGTGAAATAGAATGAGGAAAGAAGGGGCTGTGCAATCTATCGAGGGACAGGGTATGGGAGAAAATAACTGTTGGAGAGCCTATAAAGGAGCTATGAGAAAGTGAGAGATGGATGCACACTGTTGTGTGGGAGGCCAACAAGTCCAACAGTCTGAGAGAAAGCCATATGCTACCTTAAGGCAGGCGAAAGTCTGGCAAGGAAGAATCCGTGCTGTAGCAGAATGGCTGGTTTCCATCAGCACTGATATTATATGTCTGCTCTTCACATTCCTCGTCAAGGTTCTCATTTATTCTCTGGTCTCCTTCATGGATAAAGGGTGTGATTCTATCAGAGGAAATAGGAGAAGGGATTGTGAGAAGCAAAACAAAGATATAGCAGGATGTGGCAGGAATGGATGGAAATACATAATTAGATAATGAGGTATGTGTTTGTTGGGTGGAAAAGACAGAAAAGAAAGAAATCTTCAAGGGTGAAAGAACAAAACTGAGAAATTTAAAGGGAAATCAGGAGGGAGGCATGAATAGATATGAAAAATGCAGGAAGACTGATTTTTGTTATGGTGCCACAAATGTGGACTGAAGCCCCTGGTGCTCCCAGGCAAGTGTTGTATTAGTCACTTTAATAATTAATCACCCTGGGAGCATGTCGTTGGAGCTATGCATTGACCCATTTCTCAACTATTTTTCTCAACAGTAACATGCCCAGTGAGCTCCTCTTCCTCTGTACTGTCTTTCAGTGAGGTGGGGGTGCAGGCCGAAATTCCACCGGGTCAAGCATGGTCATTTATTAGCCCCAATTCTCAAGAGGAATAAAAGTAATTTTCCTGCTCTCCACAAAAGCTGGAAACCATGCAGGGACACAGAATAGTGGCCTCGGCCATGGTGACTCGCTGACTCTCTGTCCTGGTGAAATATGATGCCCATATGTGGGACAGCCATCTGAAAGAGAGATCCAACTGAGCTCCTCCAGGCTTTGGTACTCATCACCACAAAAGCAGATGGCAGTGTACTGGTCTTAAAACTTTTTTTTGTGGCAACCCCCTTCTCTTTTATCCAATCCTATCTGGCCTATTAGCCCCCTTTTTGTCATGGTCCACCAGCCTATGCTTATACCCCAGGGGGCTTCCAGAGCTTTGGAATGAAGTCAAGCTTCCCCATTGGCATGGGTCTCATTGGATAGTTTTGAATAGAAGTCAACCGAGTGAAAAGGCATGTTTTAGAAGACAAAATGGAATAAGGTGTGGGGTGGATCAATACTGCAAGGTTGTTTGGACTTGAAATGCTTTGCTCTCTGTGTGCTCAGACAAAGCAGTGCTGACTGCAGGTGGCAAAGAATTTTTCTGTACATTTGGTAAAAAGCAACAAAGAGTGTTCAATGGACGTGAAAGCTCCATGCATCCGTCTAAAAAGATTTTGACCAAAGCAAAGAGATAACCAGCTGTGTGTGCTGTCTATTTTATTCTTGCTGTCCTCACTCAAATAGGCAAGATCTGCCACTGAGGTCCAATCTCACCTTGTGTGTCTAACATCCAAGCAATTTCCGAACCAGGAAGGCAATCAAGGACTTAAAGTCAGACACAATGTAAATACGTGCAGAAGCCCATCTGTAGCAATCCAGCAGTCCCTCATGTACCAGTCTGCTTTCAGACTCAGCCTCTCTGTGGCACAAGCCAATTAACTGTTTGATTCAGAGCCCAGGATGAACACACTAATTGATTACATGGCGATAGTCTATTCAATTATCAATTTAGTCACAAAAAGCTTAGCCGAGATATACAGCCATGGAGTGCTAAGTTCTTTAGTGACTTGGCAACTTAATGGCTGGGTAGGTTAGGTGCAGGAAGTGAAGAGAAAGCAGGGAAGCGGTGGAAGACAGACAGCAAGACTGACACTTTAACTACTTCATGTTGTTTACTTGCAGTGTCTGACTTATTCTTTTTTCTTGCTTCTTTCACCACAGCGCAGAAAATCTTTCTGGCTATTCTGACAGAAAAGATAGATGTGTATAAAAGAAACCTGAAAATGTATTTCATATTTTTTTTTATAAAAATCTATGAGGACATTGAGGAAATTTAGGATTCCTGGAAGTATCCCAAAAGATCAATAACAAAAGCAACTCTATGGTATTAATCTTTCAAGAAAACAAACTTTCTCGCACTCAAAATTTGCACTCATTTAGATATGGAATGTTTTTCCTCATAAACAGTTTAATTTTGGTTTGTTTACTTTGGCATGAAGGGCATGAAGCTGGAGAGGCACTGGTCTGGTGGTTACACTAACAAAGCCTCAATGTGCCGTCTGGCCGGGTTATTTCCCTGGATGACTCAGAGTCTTATTCCCCATGGTTACAGTTGTAAAGATAGAAGATCAACACCTCAGTGATTGGATAGAAAACTAAAAAGATAGAAATTCTTATGGTTAGCAATTGTCATCGCTGGCAAACTAACTCCAGAGAGCATGTTTTAATATCTTGACAACCATAATGTCTACTGTGATTGATCCAAAACATCAGAAGCTCCTATTTAAGTTTGTGGGAAACCAGATAATATTTTGCATTTGTATTGTTCACACAGAGCAATCATCACTTCAATTGATAAGAATCTGTAAATCAATTGGTTTAGAACATTCTAGAAAATTAAATGAGACCAAAACGTTTCGAATATGATACTTCTTACACATCGTACTCATTAAAAATGAACAGCCTTGAATTAGTTAGTATTATGTTTAATGGGAAAAAATTTGGCTATCTTTGTAAAATATAAGAATATATTTCTTTTGAATAAGATATTAGTCTCTCCAGGGTTGCGCAGAGACAATAATATGTTGATAATTTGGAGATGATTAAATGATCAAGCTTGAGTGCACCATGGAGAGACTTCATCTTGATATTTACATATCTGCAGTGTACTTAGTCAAACAAAGGGAGAAAAAAGCACTAAGTGTTTTGAAAGCGCTATAAAGACTTTTCTTTTGAATGGAATCATTTTGTTGTACTGACACATGACGCATGAGCTGCTAACCAGGATGATAACATTTTGAAGGGCACAAAATTGGAATAGAAAAAAAAATGCCCATACTGATGCACATATGCCAGCACATTTTGCTGCTCAGATTACCCAGGGCACGAAGTAGCCTTCACTTCCTCTCTTCTACAGAAACATCCTGGCTGACAGAAAAAGCACCTTTTAGTCATTACAGATCCCTGCCAGGCACTGATGACTGTTCACACAATGACACATAAGCTACACCCCTTTTCTATTAGCAGAAAATAGTTCAGTCCTGCACTGGCCGTTCATGATAGTGGCAAAGAGACATTTTGAAAGAATGCACTGACATATAAAGGAGTGGAGGTACTATTTCAGAATTTAACAATATATATATGAAAAAGAAACATTAGAAAAAGAGAGGCCAATACTTCTCCATCAGTTTGACAGAATTTTTCTTTTCACCAAAGGCAGCCAAGGATGTTTTGCATTGAATACAAGGGTGATCTACAGAGACTGGATAGATGTAAAGCACCTCATGCCTTCCTCTCCCCATATGGCTATGTGTCTCTGCTTGCAGGAGGTCTACAGCTATTACCCTCAACAGGGAGTAGGTCGTAATATCATCTGCACCATCTTGGTCCATGCATGAGGCCCTTGGGGCTAATTTAACAAGTAAGGTGGCATGTCTATGTCTAGGGACAATGTCCTGACTTCCCCCATCTCCTTTTTTCTTTAACAAAGATCATTGACAGAACACAATAAAAGCTACTCCCCAGAAAAGTTCTGGACTATAATACCCTCTGTGCTTTTGATGAGGACCTTCTAACTCTCACTGACACATATTCAGAAATCCCTGTACACACAGACAAGTGTCTGAGCATTGTGTCCTTATTTGGGTAGAAGTTGACTTAGAGAAGTGTCAAAGAGGTAAGTTTTATTAAAGAAAAAGACAAAAAGAAAGATGAGAAACAATGAGATGTGAAAACTAGTGCAACTTGTACATTTACGTATAATTATAAATGTTCTCTGTAGGCACTCAAAGAACAATGACACAGCCGGATGAACCACAAATACCCTATGTGATGTTGAACTGAGTCAGAAACCAGCACAGCAGATGAACGTACGGGTACTATCAGAGGCTGGCAGGACCTAAATTTGGGGCAGTGAATTATTTTATATTTAAAGATTTAGAGAACTTTACAATGGCACCTTTTTACTATTCAAACCTCTAAGTAGCTATTTTTATGAAGACCTGTGTGTTTCAGTGTGTTAGACTCACAGCAAACAGAGGTGATTCTTTTATCCTTTGACCCAGTTTTGAAGCAAAACTGAACAGGAGACATGAAAGACACGGACCTCCCATTGGAGCCAGGGTCATGTGCAATCTGAACAGAGAGGCGCACCGGCACGGCCAACCAAGCAGAAAACACTATTAACCATACACACCATACACACACCACACTCCATGTACACACACACACATGCATGTGTACTTCCGTCTAAAATGGCATGCATGCTTGCGCAACTTCAAAAACAGTCATATGATCAAAATTGCTTAAAACAAGGCATCTCACTAGGCAATTTTACTTTGCACACCTGCCACAGATTCCATGGAGAATCTCCCACTGATGCATGGCATGAAACATGTAAAGACTGATTCTTGTTACCGCTATAGGTACATTGAACACAGATAGATTTAGGATGGCATACCTTATCAGCAGGAGAGCATTTATGTATGCGGTAATTGACTGTAATTTTGCTTTTATGTTCTTTGTACCATGCACAAAATGTGCAAGCTAATGCGCAAAGAAAAGTCAAACAGACATTGCAGTTGAATTTCGTGTCTGTAAAAAAGTGGGTTTTGATCTGAATAGTGATAAATATAAAAAGGTTGTAAACATTATTTAAAGATGAGAAAGTATTATCTTTAAATAATACTATAGTATTATTGAGGGTGAAATAATACCGTTGGGTTGTTTCACCCTCAACCGTAAGTTGTTAATGTCCTGACCGTAGGTTGAGAGTGAAATTTACGGTCATTTTAGCTTGAGAAACAAAATTATGGACAGTAAGGTTTTCAACTCACAGAAGATTTCTAAATTCAAACAACACCAGTTTTAGGGGAACAGGCTTTTCAACATGAATAACACTGACTTAACTGAAGACATAAAATGCCGAAAAAAAAAAAATCTTTCTCCATCAACCAAACTTCTCACATCCTGAACCGTCTCAAAAGTTATAGAAGACCACACAGTTACAGAAGACCATAAAACTGTGAATGAGCTCAGCTAATAATCATGCAAAGAGTGTGACTGCCTTCTTTCTTTTCTCCAGATACAGCCTATTCAGAAAGGATATAATAGCCTGCAGGGAAGTCAGTGTGAGGGAAATGATTCTTATGAAAGGACAAATTGTCTCATCACCAAAGGCAGTCTTTCTGTTGCTTCCAATGTAAAGATAAAAATCAGAAAAAAATTGATACTACGGTGAAGTACAGATATAAAGAAATTAAAGTTTCTCGTCTGTGGATGTCTGTATTTTCTCTTGTCAATACCCAGCAACAGAAAAATAAAAAGAATATTGAACACATACAGAGTCAGAAAAAAATAAACAGACAAAAACAATAAAAGAGAAAAGTAATAGAAAAAAGTACATTTTAAAACTGAAAACCCAGACGGACCAGAAACACAATACTGGCCCTCTGCCAGCATTGAATATATTCTTTCATCTACAACCAGATGTTTCCTTGCTTCTTACCACCACTTCTAGTCCTTTCTCAATTTTTCTCTCAAGGGTAGGTACTGTAATAGCTAGGAGCTGTTATTTCAGCAACTCAACTTTGTGCTATAACTGATTTTGCAGCCAAAAAAAAAAAACTCTTTAGTCTGAGAATGAGTGACAGTCTTTGACCAGGTTCCCCAGAAGCACTCTGTATGACCACTGAATTCCCCCAAGGGACTCTTCTGGATTGAGGTAAGAAGTCAGCTTTAAGAAGAAAACTATTATCCAATAAGAAAGGCATCCAGCAGTCTCCCGCTGATAGAATTTCAAACCAAGTACAATGACTTCAAGTAAACTAGGTGATCTAAAAAAAACATCTAAAAGTGCTATTTATTTACTTTAATGGACACTTTAGTCTTTTCTACTTTCAATAACATTAAAATGTCTTGGTACATTTTTTCTCAAATGAGGGGATTTTTTTTCAACATGTTTCCACATACATGTACCCAAAAAGTCTCTAAAATACCTCATTTTTATATCTAACACATCCCCTTTTCTCAAGTCATTGGAAAGCCTGGGAGTTTGACCACATGGTTCAGGCCTGTGCTACAATGCAAAAGAAAAAGGGAGGACGAGGAAACTTGTGGGTGTTCAGAGAAATAAAAGCCCCTTTCTTCTTGTCCTAGCCTCTTTCTTTGAGCCAGAACAGAGGGTTGCCACGGCGATGAGGTTGGTCCATCTCCCACGGCGTGGTCTGGGAAGTGCAGCAGCTTGCTCTGACATTTACTCAGGCTGGAGGAAACAGAGACGATGCAGCAGGGAAACACAGACATGCACACACAGCAAAGGAGAAGTGAGGGTGAAGCATTTGCAAATGGCGGCGGCATAAAGAAGACGAAATAAACAAAGGCACCTGGAAAATCTGTGGGTTGACATGCATACATGGAGAATTGGCTTTCACTGCTTTGTGTAAACCTTTCATCTTCTTTTCCTCAGTGACCATTCAGCCTCAACTTCTATCCTTGGCTGGCTAATTCTGTTTTATTTACTCACATTCATATCTTGCCAATGAGCATGAGAGCCAACATATTTCCATCCTAATCACATTCTTTGAGCAGATCATACACGCAACCACTGCAAAGACATGGGAACAAGTAGTTAAGACCCAAAAGTGCTCACACAAACATAACTTTGGCCAACTAGTAAGGCAAGTCTAGTTCAGGAGCCAAAACTGGGAAAGTTGGCAAGAAATTTTCATGGCTTTCATTTCACATATAGACACCGAGCTGGTTGACAAAGCATCTTTTTCTCTCATTTTACTTATCTTAAAAGTACATGAACACATTTGTGCATTAATGTAATGAGGGTCTTCTTGGTTTTCACTTTAAACCTTGAATAAATTATGTCTTAGATCTCCAATTGATGATGTCTACAAACTTAGACTACAAACTTAGAAAAAAGTGTTGTGAAAACATTTTTGTAAAATTATCTTCAAGCGGTGTTGAGGAAAGTCAGCACATTGCCACATTGATAAATTAAGGAATTAATATGTATGTAAAATTGCGAATGACAAGTGTGAATATGGGGGGGGGGGGGGGAATGTAAGACTTAAAGCTATTCGGCAAAAACAATAAATTTCCCCTTATGGATCAGTTACAACACAATCAACAAGGAAGAAAAGAAAAAAGAAAATACATCACAAAGATGCCACGTTGCAAGCAATGCAACATTCATCCTGTTGATGATAGAAGCTGTTGTGTTTTATGAGAAACATTTATATATGTGACTGAAAAAACCCATTGGAGGAATATGCTAATGTGCACTAAAATACACAAGGCTCTCAGTTGTCAAAATGCACTTTGTACTCTTAAAACTGAAGCTCCTGTGAAAATTCTTACTTTAAGCTTTTGTCTGATTCAGCAGAATCTAATTAAAGACAACTTCTTTGGAAACAGACATTACCCAAATGAGCAAAGACACATGAAGTCACAAAGGCATAAAGTTTTTTTGCTTACTCGTGACAACTATCAACAATTTTTCCCCAGATTACACCAGTGGTGCGATGTTTTGCCAGTGGTTGGTCTTTGGTGTACAGTTTTGTAGAGGTTTTTTTTTTTTTTTTTTTTTGAGAATTTAATAGAAAAAAGTTGCAATCAATTGCTGGTTGACTTCAAAGATTGGCCTATCTTTGTGGAGTTTGTATCTTCTTATGCAGAAAGCCCTTCAGCTTCCTTCCATCCAACAAAAACGTGCATGTGAGATCAGTTTGTCGCTGTCAAAGTGTTTGTTTAAACAAGTGAGTGTAGTTGTCTGTGCATATGGATGCAAGACAGAGACTGGCAACCAGCACAGGGTAAACTCTACCTCTCATCTTCTTCTTCTTCTTTCAGCATTTCCCGTCAGGGGTCGCCACAGCAAGTCAGTTTCTTCCATCTAACCCTATCTGCTGCATCTTCTTCGGTCACTCCAACTATCTTCATGTCTTCCTTTACTGTATCAATGAACCTCCTCTTTGGTTTTCCTCAATGCCTCTTTCCTGGTAGTTCCTAACCCAGCATCCTTCTGCCAATGTACTCTCTCTCTCTCCTCAGCACACGTCCAAACCACCACAGTCTAGCCTCTCTGACTTTAGTATCTCCAAAACCTCTAACATGTGCTGTTCCTCTATTATATTCATTTCTATCTTGTGCTTCCTGATCACTCCCAGAGAGATCCCCAGCATCTTCATCTCTGCTACTTCCATCTGTGTTTCCTGTCTTTTCCTCGGTGCCACTGTCTCTAGACCACTTTCTAACCTTCAAACTAATTAAAACAAGCTATAGGAACCCATTTAATCTTGTGTTGAACTAAGTGGTTTAGAAAAGGGATGGTTGGTAAAAACACACCAAAAAAAATAACCACATCATTTTTTAAAATTTGGCTAACTTATATAAAATAAAATTCTGATTTGAGCATGTCATTTTTGCAGCAAAAAGAATTGGTCAAAATAATTTTCAAACAATGAACTTAATTAATGTAATCCAATTCATTTCTCCAATTTTTTTGCAGCTATAAAGACTGGGGGGGGAAAAAAATCTATTTTCAACTTCTTTCTGCCTTGAGGAAGATGTAGCCATGAAATTGTTCGTGTCTTTTCCCTCAGAACAAAGAAGTGTATTGTAGATAAGTTTTTGGGAACATGACTAATGGAATGCTTATTCAACTCCATTGTATTCATGTTTTTTGTTAAAGTTTTTTTTTAATTCTTATTGAAAAGGCCTTGATTTCAAACTAACTGTTTGTGTCATTAATATATAAATAATCTTGTTGCCTTGATCTCGACTTTGCAATTCAACACTGTGGAATACACAAAGACATGTTTATGAATATATTTTGTCTCCTCAGCGCATATGGTCACCATCACTGTGGTATTGAAGGCAGATAAAATCCTGATTTGCTGTATATTTTTTCTGTTTTGTGAATAATCTTATTTATAGCCGAAGGCACTTTGCTCCAACCCAATCGGGGTCATGAATTGGTTCATCTCAACCACTTGTCCTATCCACTCCCTGGTCTCGGGAGGTCAACTTTTCTGCCAAAGCTGAACTCAGGGGGATAAATGCAGAGAGAACTTCAAGATGAGTCTTAGGGGGGAACCTTCTCACCCTAAGAAGAGTGATTACTTGTGTTAAAGTTATGCTAATGCATTCGTCTCCAAATGCACTGTGATTATTTTGAGTTCTCAACCAACTGTTTTAGATTTTGCTTGCTTGCTGTTTTATGCAGATGCTTTCCCCCTTTTTCATCGCTTCACTGGCACAGTGCTCGCCTGGTTGAGGGAGAAAATAGGGGAAGAATTTCACAAGATTGTTGAATTATTTGCCCTTATTTTAATGTGTCCTTGATGTGTGAATGAGTATGAGTCTAAATGGCCCCCTTTACAAAATGACAGTGAATAAGAATTGAACTGTTGATGATAAATTGTGCGACAAGGTACATAATCTCTGCCATTGATTTTCTATTTAACTCCTTAATGTTTCTCTGTGGGTTTTTTTTACATATTATTGTGAATTTCACAGTATCAATTCAATTTATAAAACTCATACATTTTCTTTCAATCACCATCTTCTTTCTGTGTTCGCATTTAGATAGCTTTGATATCTACCTGGTACTGTGCATGTTGTTTGGTGCATCCTGGCTTGACCGTGGTGCTCCTGTGAAGCATGCGTCAGGGGATATCAGCATAATGCCGGACTGAATATGTTAGAGCACATTCACTCTAATCCTGAGCACACTGTAATCAGAGGAGACTGGGCTTCCTACCACTGCCACTGCACAAACACATGCAATGGATTTTGCAAAGGTGACGTGGGTGTAAGTGAAGCTGAAAGGAAGAAGTTTCGAGAGCTGTAAGATTTTCTAACAAATTTAAGAAAAGAAAGAAAGTGAAAGATTCTGAGCCAGCATTTGGCACATAATAAAGGTGTCGGTCAAGAATCAAAGGGTGATAAAAGAAGTTCAGGATGTTTTACAGGGCTCTAAAGATCAGCAGGGTTTTCAAAGAATCTGAAAATTTCTGAAAACAAGAACACACCCCAGATTTGCTGCAGAGATCAGCATCTGCGGCAATAATTACAATAGCACCCCTCCCACCCTACCATCACAGCACTCCACCACCTGTTTTCTTTCAATGGCCCCACTCTACGTGAGTGAAATCAAGGAATCCTCAGTCAGCCCTATAGCTCATGCAATACCATACAAGGCCAGCCCCTCCCACCCGCATCCACACAAATACTACAAACAACTCCCTGTGGGTATCTTGATGTCTTATCTATGAGGAAGGGAAAGTGAGAAAGAGAGTGAATAAAAGCTCTCTGTCACCTAAGATGTCTTGTCCGCGTGCTTTGTTTCTTCCTCACTACTGAATTGATTTGGGAAGTCAACCGCTTCACTGATGGAGAGATTGTCAGCCTCGAGAGGACAGAAGCACACTCTGTTTGTGGCGTGAAGTTCGTGTTGCCATGTCAGGGTTGTGTTGTGCATGGGCTGGCTACATACAACTGCTATCTGAATCCCAAGATTACATCTGCTGTGATTGGGATGGGTTTTCCCACTGCTTTCTTGAAACTTCTGTGAAATTGTGTCACAGATTAAACACCCGCTGTTTCGCAAAAATCCAAGATCCAAAACAGGCTTAGTTTTTGGTTGATATTTACTTTTGTTTAGCGTAAGAATTTATGGGAATTCGGATCTGTACATAAATTAAGAAATCAATTCTCACTGTCGACAGATTTCCACAATAAATCTAAAAGCTTCATGCTTGAGTTTATCTGTATAGTCAATAACGATTGATGGGGTGATGCAAAAGAAGTAAAAAGCCTCTTATAACTTAAGATCTCTCCCGTAAAGAGAGATCATGCTCAACTGACAGGCCACTCGTTCCTTTAAAACCTGTGTCTGGCAGCTCAATTTCTACTTCTGGCTCAAACACCACTCGGCTCTTCCAGATAATCAATTAAACAATTCATTGGCAATTTAGAAATTCACTACTCAGATCAGTTTTATGGCTTCCTGAGGTCAAAGCTGCATCTTAAATATACCATCAGAGCTGGAAGCAGCAGGAATTGTGGTGACAAGTAGAAAAGCACACTTTAAATACACACCATACAACAAATGCATTCACACATCTAGACGAGTACAGAAATGAAGACCTCAAACAAGTGAAAATGAGATCACAAATGAAAAGAGAGTAATATACTGCAAAAGTTATGTTAGCAAGTAAAACACTAATAAATATCAATAGTAAGCAGAGCAAAGATAGAAAACTACATTTTCCTTTTTCTTTTTTTTTTAAACTTGACCTCCCATTGAGACTGCGGAGCTTTAATTCTGCCAGTGATCGAGGGATGCTCCAAAGGCTAGTGTGAAGAAACAAGATTACCCATTTGGACATGCCAGTAAATTTTATCATATTAGAGCAGTGGAGAGTGGCTGCAGAACAACACTGAAGCAATAAGGTGAACAAAGGCCAGGATGCAGGCTGTAATAGTAGCTGAAAAGAAATCCTCCCTTTTCTGCCTGTAACATGTTGTGGATGCTACTCATTCTGTGGGTAAATACAGAGAATTCTGAGACATCAAGCATGTAATGTATTGATTAAGTCTCATCAAATATAAATCAACCTTAAAATGTGAAAAGGTTTCATTAAGCAACTCTTTATTTTTCTGTCATGCTTTATTCAAAGAGAAGAAAGTACCAAAGGTTATTTTGAGTGAGGATATCTTTACGTGTCTTATGATGTTGGTATTTATTCTCAGGCAAGCATCATTAGATTGTCCAACATAATGTACTAATAGTAGAAACAACTGTAAGTGGACTCACATTGGTTCTACGTATTATTCAAACAAGAGCTGTGAAAATTCTGATGGCCAAGCATGATGAAGGTTTTTGCAGATTCAGACATGCCAGACAATCAGGCTTCACCAGACTTGAGGGCGGCCAATGGACTTGTGCCACAGACAGGTTATTCAGGAATTCACTCCCTATTCCATAATGAATGTCAAGCTTCATCAATATAAATTCCTGTGACTAAGATCACAAGAGACAGTTTTATATGACTATAACCAGCAAATAAGATGATTACAACAGCTAACACGGCATGGGCGAGTGGGTAGAGGTTTCAGGGGGGCTGGGCAAGAAACATCACTGCGCTAAGCATACATGACAACAACAGTGATAAAGGATTTGGAGCTTATGAGAGTGAGGAGATGTGGGACTTGTTACCACCATAATATATTTGACATGAACATGCAAAAGATTATAGAAAAAAGTCTACTACATCTCTTACCCTGCTAAACCCTGGACTTCCCAGACCACTCACACAATTACTTAAATTCAGTTGATGCGGGAACGACAAAAAGGGAAAGAGATTTTTTTTCCCCATTCTCTGTCTCCGAACAGACACTGATCTTCTTAAATCCCTGTGTATCTCATGTTAAATCCTTATAATGTGGATTAAGACCTGTTGAAATGTTTATATAGTTATATCACGGGCTTGTAATGGACTTCTTTTCCAAATCCTTAGTTGTTTGCCTTGAAAAAACAGCATTACACGACAGGCGTTTGCAACAATAAAGTGTCGTACAACTCTATAAAGCTTGTGGGTGGTAAGGCCACTAGTCCATTAAAAAGACCAGATTAGTTTATCACAACACTAGATATTTTTTCAAACTGATCAGATATTTTGGCAGTGCTAGTAGTTTTTGTGAATAAACAACTGTTCTTACGTTTCATACATTTTCACTAGTATGAATGTTCTCAATTGGGTTTACAATGAACACCGCTTCTGACGCTTGTTTACTGCACTTGCACGGTAAGAAAATAGCTTGAACCTAAAGCATACATTTGTTTCTTTGATGCTTTAGGTCCACCCACTACATTTCCACAGAATTAAGGTCAGGATTTTGTCTGAGCCCCTCGATAACATGAACTTCATGCCTCTTTAACTATTCTTTGCAAAGAGGATTTGTGTGATTAGGGGAGTTGACTGAGACCTATTTCCCACTGATATTCAGCTCATTGACTGGCATCCTGATATCTTTCCACTGACTTGCTTTCACATGAAGTTAACTGTTCTATTGATAATGGTTAACTTACCCTGTAAAAGAAACAAAACCTCAAGAGTTTTTATGCTTGTGTGCTGTGTTATTATGGGTTCTCCTGACAGAAACATGTGAATCTCAGCCGCTTGTGTCCTAATTGGTCTCTCTTTTTTTTTCTGCTGAAGCCAAATGTGGTAGCTGGACAAAGTACTTGTTTTTAAATAGACAGCCAGCATAAAAAAGAAAGAAAACAAGTACTATACAAATCCTGATTTTTTTTTTACGTATGTAAGGTTGTAAAAGAAATTGAGTTTTTTTTGGTCAGATTTTCTCCCAGATTTAAAAAAAAAAACACCCCTATTTCTTATACAACTCTAAATTAAATCATATTTGTTCCATTTTATGTTGTCAGCACAATCAAATTTATTTATATATGGGTTTTTTTCCAACAGCAAATTAATTATAGATGCAAATCTTTGACTTAGAGTTCAGCTTATTCCATGACTTTAGTTAGAAAACATGTAATAGAACGGATGACTTGTTTAGTCTAAACTATTCATTACTCACTTGTTCATTCACTGCATCTTTGTTTTATTAAAACCACTAAAACTTACATTGTTTCAACTTCAAGCATTTCCAAAATGTTCCTCAAAACTTTCTTTGGCAAAAAAATAGCAATTGTAATGAGTAAAAATCTGCTCTGAATAGTAACTGAAAATAAAAAAAAATGCAGTTTTCCATCCACACAAGCACAAAGGCAAATATTTTTCCAGCGTGGAAAATGAATAAATAACCAGATCTGGCTTTCTTTAACACGTGCGTCGAACACCTGCTAGATGCTGCAAATCTGCAAAGTCCCAACCTGTGATGTTTTCATCCCACAAATAAACAACAACCAGCTGAAAACAGGGCTGTATCCTGACTCCATCAGGAGACCTCGACCCACCAAGAGCACCGGCAGCTGTCAGCTGCAGGTGAGCCGGAGAAGAGATAGCAGTCAGCAACCATTTGTCAGACTTGCACGGCATATTCATTTAGATAATATAACATGTAGACTTTTCATTCAGTGTCTGATGTTTTTTTTCACTCCAACAAAATATGTAGAGATGGCAAGATAAGTCACAAGCAGAAAAAAAAGTGTGAAGATAGAAAATTGCTTGATTACCAGCTGTGTGTTCAGACCAGCAGCCTTCCATCCTTTTGGTCACACATGACAACTATGCTGTATCTGCGTATTAGTAGGAGAGAAATAAAAGAGCAGTTTTATACACTCACAAGCAGTGAGAATGACCATACTTATTGAATATCGGCTGGAGCACTCTAACAAAGTAACATTAACACACAAAATAATAAAAAATTCATGTTACAAGTTTTGGTTGGCGCAGATGGTTTTCAGAAATTTCATTTGCGCTTTGATACTCTGACTTGCCAGCTCAGCAGGCACTATTGTATGATTGGAGCTGAAAAAGAAAAACACACTTAGGGCTGAAAGCCCAAGCCATTACTGTGAACAACCTGTAGACCGAGCAACAAAAGTAGAAAAGTGTGTTGGTGTATGCACTTTTGTGTTTCGTGAATGAGATCATGTAACGTAAGTGTGTGTGTTAGTTGATATGTGGGTAAGTGTGTGTGAAACACTGGGCTGTGTAGGTGAGGACATGCATACTGAATGCCAAACAAACATCCCGCCCTTCTCATTGGCATTGGCGAGCTTGTACAACCCCGACAAGTGCATTTATGAAAAAGTCAGCAGCACTTTATCTCGTCATTGCAGGTTAGATTGCAGATAAAAAGGATTGGGATCCAAAAAGTAAATAAAAAAATCAAACCAAAGATAAGACATCGGCTTCTAGGCTAAAGCAGCTTGCTCCAAACTGCACTGAGTCTGCTCATCAGTATGGTACCTATCACTATCCCAAGGCTGTTCATGGGGCCTCACTAAGACCCCCAAGAATAGTTCAGATAATAACTGATCTGAGATTGCATCCTCATAGTTGTCTTGTGAAGATTTATGAAGTTTTATGCAAACAAGGTCCCCCTAAAGGCTGCAGCAAAGCAATTTTCTGTGACATTTTGAGGTATGTAAATTGACAGAAAACGTTTAATCCTACTGTTTTTGTGTAGCCAGTCCCTCCAACAGACCTCATCTGCTGGCTCATGTAAGTCTTTAATACATTCCTTTTCATTCACCACAAAATAGTCTTCTGAAAACTCTTTCTTTAATATCGTCATCCCTCTTCATGCCCTTAGACCTCTGTGTCCTTCCTCTGCTCTGTGTTGGAATAAGACTCCAGCAGTGAACCCTCAGGGCGATGGTGATGGAATGCATTTGGGGGGTCAGTAGCGTTCTCTCTCCAACCTGCATGCAAAATTTTCCCAACAGGGAGTCACTGGCTCCTGTTTACAACGCAAAGAGGGGTGTGAGCGCCATGGTAACACCATTGCTCTCCCTAAAACCTTGGCAAACAGGTCTGCACAATCACCCCCAGTTAAAAGGCTTCCTGGCTGCATACAGAAAAAAGCAGAGGAAGCAAAAGAAAATTGGCTGAAAGTACACTGGGATACATCCAGTCACTGTGGAAGTCTATGTTTTTAATCCCTGTTTCATGTTCTTTTTTATTCTAGAAATTTAATTTATGTGCAAGGAGAAGAAAAGATCCCTTTACAGTATTTAAGGTATATACAGCTGTAGCCAGGATCAAGTCAGACATTGTCCTCCCACATCCCAAAAAGGACAATAAAATGTGCAAATTGCTCCACAGAAAATCAAGAATACACAAATGCAACTCCATACACTAACAGAAACACACTCTGTGCTGTCAAGACCTGCTGCTTTTTCTCTCAGACTGAGCATTTGAAAGAATAAATCGGGGTCGATTTAAGGAATTAGTAGCGAATGTAACATGTCGTGCAGGTCTTCCGAAAAATAATACGTAAAAACAAAAATATTTGTTGACTTCTTCAACAGATTCTGGCTGAGTGACCTGGGATTTTAAATATTCATAAGTCATTAAAAATAAAAGATGCACATTTTATACATTTGACCCCTTACTGTTCAGCAGAGTTCATAATCTCTTCGATTGCAGCGAACCGTCCCACTTAGAGGTACGGCAAACACTGTTTCACAAACACAAAAATACCATAAGTTTCCCACATGTTTGCTGTTGATTAGAACTGGATGAAAGAGAATACAATCTCCTCATTTAGCAAATAGAAAAGCCCACAGATATTTTTTTCACATTATTCTGCTACTGCTGTTGTTCCAAACTGCTGTTTTTGCTCTTCGAATTCAGAAAATCTCCTTTCATTACAGCATTAAGATAAGATGACTCAGAACAAATTCCAAATGAAACAAATGAAAGCAATTAAACATTTAATTAAAATTTGAATTAAAGCTAGAAGATTGTCATTTTTTTTTACAATTTTAGAAAGAACAAGATAGAAAAACACAAGGTTAGGGGACAGTAGCAGGAACAATGACTTCAATCTTTAACACATTAAGTCTGTCCACTTCCAATAATCACCACACAAATTTTTTCTTAACTGGTTTTTCCATCTAACTGCATCAGAAAAAAATGGTAAAAGGGTTTGCTTTTGTCATCTTCTCAACACTGTCTTATTTAGCTCTTTAGTAAGCATCTCACATATTTGCCTTTGTAGGATTGGGCTTCGCTGGCTCAGTGTGAGTTCCTCCATCTTGAGAAATTATGCATTGGCTACGACGCTCCCTGCTGAATCCCTGCTGGGGCTGAGCGGTGTTCTGGGATGCAACCCAAGTCTAATCATCCGATACAAGTTTAAAAGTGGCCATGGGTAGTTTTTCAGTAGCAAGGAGGAGGTGGAGGGGGGGTGACCACCGCGAGGGGGCCCTGCAGAGATGCTCTGTGGCGTTCCATCCAACAGTCCTCACATGCACCAGGGCAGGTAATGAAAGGCAGAGACGTAAATGAGTGATCTGCCTGCAGGACTTGCCAGCTTTGATTAGTTTGTGTGTGCTTCTGTCTGTTTTGTCTATGTGTTGTGTGATTTTTCTTTCCTTGGTCATTAATTCACTCACATTTATTGGATTTGTTTAAAACGTTCTTGTACCGTGACCATTTCCTTGGAAACATTTCGTCCATCTCAAGTGGCCTAAACAACATAATGTGAACACTCATTCATCCTTTGTCATCATGCAAATGTGTGCATGTGTTTGCATAACCAGGATGCTAATTTGAAACTTCTTTGAATTTCCAACTACTTCACCCGTAAACGTTCAGTGGTTATTTTACCTGCATTGTTTATATTGTGGCTGTTTGTCATTGAAAGCTATACATGTACAAGATATTAGTACGATAGTATGTTACACTAGTCATTTTAGATCACATTGGCAACGTGTATTAAAAAGATTGAAAGTAAGTCAAAATTTCAAGCTGTTGGTTTTCTACAGCCCGTCCAGTGTAAGGTGCACCTTCTACTCAACTGGTCCTGGTCTAATCCTTGGTTCAGTACATATCCTATTATCTTATGAGAACCACAGGAGGAGTTTGATTAATTTAAAAGGGATAAACAGGGATAGTTGTTGCAAATAACCTCCTAGCCCTTTACTGTGACTACGAGAACACTTCCCTGCATCTCTCGTTAACCTTTTGTCGTCTACCCATGATTTCTGTTTTCTTTGGTAAGCTGGCTTACACTGGATAACCATATAATTACTTTGAGGTTCAATGAGGTTATCACCCTTAAATACACTTAATTACTCGTATGGTTGTCAATAATAGGGGAAGCTTTACTAAAAAACAAAAAAACAACCCAGTGGAGATTAATGATGACGACATAAAACAGATAACAAATATCTTGATTGTTTGTTCACCTCAGTATCTAAAGATGTGATGGGACGGGGAGTCTCATGTGTTTTAGCTAATCTAAGAAAAACAAATAACCTCACATCAACCACCGACACATATTATTTTACTCAATAATGAAGTAATAAGCTGCATGTTGTGCTTTTTTGGGGTGAAACGCTGTTTGAATTTGATAGCTGTTGTGATTGAAAACTGGAGCTGCTGGTTCCTGAAAGACCTTCGGCTGGAAAATCAGTTTTAATAAAGCAAAACAACTCATTTCTTTCTGCCTCTGCTCACTTCTAAATTAAGCTGTAAACACAAGCTCTTAAGGCTGAATGATGCCTCTGCATTGAGGTGTTTGGGTACCTACATCCTGTGGTTTGCAGCTCCACAGAAATGTAATTACAGTACACATCAGGGCTACAGCAGAGTGTGTGGGGAGGGGGCATTAGAGTAGTGACTGACCTTCCAGGGTAGTTTTATGTTTTTCTCTTCACACACAAGTTTCTGCTTTTATTGATATGATTTGAAAGTTTGGAAAATAATGATTTGGCTAAGAGTTTTATTTTTTGTTTTGGTTTGTCTTTATTCAATCTTGGGACTTATTTCATACAAAACTATTATCTAAGGAAGTCCTGTTTAATTTTATTTTTCTCTTGGTTGTATTTCATGTAGTGCATCAGATGAGTGTTTGATGTTGGTCTACCTTATGACTCAGATAGAAATACAACATTGTCAAATTATGAACAATAATTTAACAAGTGATGTTATGGGGCAATAAGTGTGTTACGTACAGTATGTTGTTAAATTTATCAACACAACTCACAGATTGGCATTGTAAACGTAAAAACACATTTTTATTCACACATTTTACGGATACAGCTGCTCAGCAAGAGCAAGTACTTTACCCCCACAAATTGTGTTACTCTGTTGGTGACTTCCATTTTTGACAGCAGTTGCTCTGACATATGGAGCTCTGGTTGGGAGAACTAACAGAAAGTTAATCTGCCCCTGATTCCCATGGCTTGGCCAAACACCCCTCTTTTAATAAACTAGGTCACAACTAAGTATAGCCAATCTAACAAAAAATCTCCTCTAAGTAAAAAATGTTGTACAAAGACAAAAAAAAAACTATTAAAAAGTCTAAATTGGATCTCTGTGTTCTGCATTTGGATTGTTCACATCTTAATTCTGCCATTGTAGTGATAGGGCGCAAACTGCTCGCAGGCCAACACTATTGTCTTTGCTTACATAACAAAAGAAAAAAGCGCGGTATAGCCTGAAAGCACAAGTCAACCCACAGTTTTGCACAAAAACAGAGAGCTGCTGTAATCCACTAAAGACATAAGCTGCAGAATGTAATTGAAATAGTGTTGACATTGATGTGAAGACAAAGCAGAAGCACAGTAGTAAGGAGGTAAAAACGTCATTTTTCTTCTGGCTTTTGATGCTTTGAGTAGTTTTTATTCTTTTGTGTTCTGATTAGGATTTTTACTGCCATTCCTAATAACATAGTTGCTAACTGGGTGAGCGCATTGACCACCTTTTTGCTCACAGGGTCTTTTCTGCAATTTGTTGCAGCGACCCTACAGGCATGATGTCTCTCCTACTGGGCTCAAAGATTGTGCAGCACTTTGGATGTTCCTCTCTTGGGAAAAGCGACTAAAAGAGAGCCTATGAGAAAAGTACAAAGCAGTGTAGGAGATGGAAAAGACGGGTTAGAGAGCCTGAAAAGGAGTTATGTTTTCATGTTCAAAGTCTGTCCTTTTGATGTATGCTCCAAAACAACCTGAGGCCCACAGCAGCCAATCCCAGTGGTTGACGTGACAGTTGGCTTGCCAGCCAGTCGGCACACCAAAGACTTTCCTCCGCCCCTATCCAGCCCTGTCCTGCCGTGCTCACCGCCATTACCTCCTCATCCTCTACCTTGATGGTGTCTCACAATCCCAAAAAACCCAACCCTCCATAGTGCATGCCAATGCATGTTTGGCATCCCAGAACCTAGCCTTCAATTTCTGCCAAGCAGTCTCACTGTTATGCCAATGGTCTTGGAAACAACACCGCAGTGTGAAATTGGCAAATGTATGCAACAAAAAAACCCGCCCACTAACACTAAACTTTCTAAATAAAAACTATCGAAAGGAGAAACCCCTCAGTAGGCATGATATCTGCTGGAGCAATCCCAAAATGTGAAATGAAGTAGAAATAATATAACATGGGGTATAGACCCACTTTCCCAAACACAATTACAGTGTTTGCTGTACACCAGCAAACAGATGAGACTCGGCTTCATTTGTTTTCATCACAGATATTATAACAATGGTAAGGCTGTTGCCAAATTAAAAAAAGATTAAAACAAAAGAAAAACATTAATTAAGACTCAGATAATCATTATATGCATACGTGGCCAGCAGTGCTGTGATCATCACTGTTGTTCTCTTTTATTGTCTTTCATCTCTGTTAAGAAGCGATGAAAATCAATGGCAGGCTTCCCCTGCAGCTTGGCAACCATCTGCAACACACCGAGAAGGATGGAGATGGTTTCCTGTCATGGCTCTCTCTCCTTCGGCACACACAAAGTCAGACATGTGTACTCATGTGCATTTATGTGTACATACACACACATGAAGACTCAGAGTTCTCCCACCACTGGCTGCAGCAGTGGGAGATTCCTATCAGGGTGAGGCAGGGCTTTAATTGATCTTGGTCACAGTTAAATGTGAGGCAGGGATTAGCTGTTATCGGTGGAGAGGAAGAGGCAGAGGGAAGGGTTTTAGGAGGAGATATTACACTCCCTGACGTTAAAACCCGCCGCCCTAGATGACAAGGATTCTGTGATGTGACCCACAAAGATGTGAGAGTGCTGCTGGGAAAGTAGTGTTGGAAAGCTGGGCAGTGGAGAGACAAGCAACATCAAGCTGAACTTAATCCCAATTTCCCAGTGACGTTTTAGGCCAAATCTAGGCTATTTCTAGCCAAATGGGAACGAGGGATGGAGCTGGTGCCAAGGCAGTGTGTGCATTTTAAATCCAAAACTTGGCATTGGCATGGTTACAATCACAAAGTTAAAAGTTTGATTATCAGCAGGTAAAATATCAGGGCGAAAGAGCATAAAAGGTTAGTCTCGGCAGAGAAGGGAAATTTTCTTTGCATCACATTTAAATTTTATGGGCATCCAGAAACAAAACGTATGCCGTCACGGGGTTTTTAGGGAAGTTCAAATGAATGAACTTATGAACATAAAGGGTCAACATTAATTACAAAATCACACCAGCTCAAAAAAAGAATCGACCCCTTAACTATCACATCTCAGTAAGAATAGAAATAACATTTTTTAGAAACAGATTCAAAAAGTGCAGTCGCTGTGGCTCAGATGCCAGGACAACATGAAAAAATGTTGTACAGTGTGCCAGTTGGTGAAGCTTCAAACTGAATGAAGGAGAAAAACATCACAGCTAAATGTTTGTGCTCTTTTTCTACCAAAAAAAAGAGCAAAGCACTGTGCTCTTTTTCTGCAAGACAAAACGAGCTCTGTAATATTCCCGATCACACAAGAAGAAACATGAAACTTAGATGCAGAGATGAAAACAGAAAGCAGAAAAGCTGCAAAATGTTTAGAAGAAAAGTAGCTTTAACCCTCAATCTCAAGACATTTTAGATGCTAAGTAGATCCTTTCGTTGAGTTTTTTTTTAAAGTGTGTTTTCTCTAGTGGCTCTTACTGATAGCAGAGGCAAATAGAAAGCGCAAAGAAGCTAAACAAATCATCCAATTCATGAATCCGTTACTTGTTCGAACTCTTTTCCCTCTCTCCGACAGTTTTCTCATTCAATGCCTTTCACTTACAGTAGACAAGTTCAAGAGCCTCTTAATAGTTTTCTTCCCCGCCTCACTTCCATCCCAACAAACCTTCCCATCTAGCAGCCTTTTTTCTATGTTCCCAAGACAACACTTAACCCAAAGTATAGATTTGGAAAAAAAAACAGACACTAGGACCTTAAAATTCTCTTCAGAAGGCCCAATGAATTAGACACGCTTTGATTCGAGATTGTTGTAATATACACATCAATTTATGACTTTGTTGTCCGAGTGGTCAATTCAATAAACAGCAAAAGCATTTTATGCTTGATAAACTGAGAAACAAGATAGTTTCAGCAATCAAAACCTTCTCTCACATAGATCTGATTTATGACATAGAACAGGCTGAACTATGATCGACATACGATTGATTTTTATATTGTATAAGCTAATTAAATTAGAAATGCTTTATAACCCCCAGGATGAAGCATTATGCTGTACAGCCACACATACACACACCTTTATGAGCACCAAACATCTCTTTGCCCCCACTCATTCAGGGCCATAAAAACATATTTATGAGAGCATCAGGCCATTGAGCCACAGCAATGTTTGCCATTTTCTCTGCGCTCTATGATTCCATCCAAGCGTCAAGATTGATTCTGAGAGCTCCTACTGTGTCACCCTCCATAAGGAATATGTATAATTCAACAGCCTGTTTTTTCTCTCTTTTTTCCATAAACATACACTCATACTATTACCAGGCCTCAGCAATGAAGGCACCCGAGGAAAAAAGCGGATTGTCTGCAAGGGGAACAGCAAGCAGAGGTATTGGGGGAGTTTGCGAGAGGGTTGGGGATCTTCTTCATTTCCCTCAATCCCAAGCGTAGAGCACACAAGTCCCATGGTGTTCTTCATGCAGTGAGACTAACAGATTGTCACATTGCAGGACACTGCCAGCTGAACAACCACCAACACCAATTCTGCCTGCCAATTGTTGACCTGTCATTTCTAATGGCCACAGTGGGCCAGATGCTCATGGAATAGGCAGGGCTATCAAATACAAGCATCAGCTTTGGGTTTCTACCTGAGCCTGGAAGGAAAGTTGCTGTTTTGTGGTTCTGCATCAAAACTGATGTGTACTAGATCCTTCAGAGGAAAGAACAGTCTGTGCGCAGTGCAAGTGGTGTTTCCCAATGCAGTTTTGTTAGCTTGCATGTGTGAGTGTAAATGTGAAGCCCGCATGGTGCAGGGGCTTGTGTGCAACTTTGCACACCCAGTAAGTATGCCTTTCTGTCAAGCGTCTTCTCAGCAATGGAGGGCTCACTGGGCTAGGCAGGACTACAGTCATTACATCCACGCTCTCGCACAAGCAGATGGCAAAACAGATGATCCTCGTTCATCTCACTCATGACCATCCATATTTATTTCATGGTTGCTGGCCCACAGACTCCCTATGCCTATCACTTCTCCATGAGTGCCTTGGCAGGGAGAGAGTTTCTAACGCACACAAGTGTTTGGAAAGCAAAATAGGCATGAGAAAGGAATCAAGTAAGTATGAACACAAGAAAAAACTGTGAAAACCAAGAAAGAAAACATTGGAACTGCCCACAGTGTGCGCCCATCGAAGCTGTTAAATAACTTCACATTGATCAAAGACAACAGCAAATCCATGTGTTGTTGTGAGCTACTGTTCATGGCTAAGGCTCAGGTCAATGCTAGTTGACGTGATTTATACTGCTTCTCGGAGTGCCAATAAATGAAAGGTCTGATTGGCCCTGTGTAGAACAGGATAGAATGGCTCTTCACTCACTCCCTTTGATCTCCTGCTACTTACTGAGGAAATGAGCAACCTGGCCAAAGACAAACTCACAGAAAGCCCCATACATTACAGACTATCCCCTGGAGCTAGGCCAGAGCTAAAAAGCCCAAATTGGTCCACACCAGCACTGTTTAATGGAACCCTGTCTGACAAGGAGCCATTTTTAAATCCACTTGAGCAGCTCGGTACAGTCTGTGTGACATCAATGCACTGAAGCTTTTGCTGGGGCAGGAAACTTGGCCCTATTACCTGGTATCCTAATTATATTCATCCTTACTTTTTATTATGGATCTGAATATAAATGGATAGATCTTTTTAGGCCACTGTCACCAAAATCCTACATTGACCCCTTTCTACCCATTTTGTGCATTTATTTTCTATTTGCTCTTTTTTGGTAATGTCTCAGCATACGATTTGTGTCTGTGCCCTTAACTGATCTGGCAGCAGTCCTGTGTGATGGATGAAATTTAGGTTAATCATACGAAGTGACACAGAGGTGTCCCCCAGGGCCAGTGGCTGAGTGAGCAACTCAATTAAGGAATAAACATCCTCAGACAGAGCCAACCATGCAAGCTTCAATTTGGCCACCTTCAGGCGAGACGGTGGAGATATCGCAGCAAAGTCTTTCCTGCCTTTCTTTGGTCTCCCTGGGCAGGCATTGGATTTAGTCCTGGCATTGCTAGGACAGAGCCAAGGGCCATGGTGACCATGTGCTCCAGTTACTCTGTCGCATATGATTCACCATAACCAGGGGGGGTTGTTTCAAGCGGGACATGTGACATACATAGATGAGTAGACGGCTGCTTTGTTACGTTATCAGTCAGCCATGGAATTGAGAAATACTACAGGAGCAAAGAACAGCAGGTTAAATTGGAATCATGAACGTTATGCAAACCAACCCTCACTCCCTTCCATCATTCTCTCCCTATTGGCTAGACCTAAACATGGGGCCACAGTGATGATAGTGGTCACACTAACAGATTGTCGACACACCACCAACAGAAGTACAGAAACTGCCAAAGGGCTCAGAATAGATAGCTAGTTTTATCAAGGCTAGGAAAGGGCCTTCGGGTGAAAGTGCCACAATTTCCAGTCAGAAGAAGCAGCCAAAAAGCAGCTGGTACCCACTGAAGATCTCTTCTTCTAATTTATTTAACCTAAGGTCATAAACAAGATTCAAGTTTCAAGAGGCTTTATCGTCATTGCCTAAAAGCAATAAAAATTTTGTTTGATGGCTTCTCAATTGGCTATGCATTGTTATTATTATTGGTTATTTTGTTGCATGGGTGGGTTTATGTGTGCTTGCGTGTGTGGATGTGTGGCAAGTATTGCACTGGTCTTCCAAGTTGTGAAACAGCCTCTTCACAATCATGGGGAAGAAGCTGCTGCTCATCCTATTGGTCCAGGCTCTCAGAGCTCTGAGTCAACCAGATGAGAGGGTAGAGAATAGGAAGTGTTCTGGGTGGGGATGCTCATCAGGGTGAAAACAAACAAACTAAAAAGTTTTCTTTTAAATTAACCAGAAAAGATGTAGTGGTATATAAATTTTGGAATTGTTAAATAATGGGTGTTTGTGGTATGGACAAGGATTTAAACTTATCTTGAAATTCCTCAAAAATATAATTTTATAATGACAAGAAATACAGTAGGAGCAAACAGCCTCCTGTGAGTGGTGTTAAAAAGAAAACTTCTACATCTAGTCATACCTGAGAAGATGCATTCTTTAAACAGCGAGATGAGAACTACTGAGAAAAGCTCCTCTTTGTGTCTGATGTTATTGTACCGTTTGTGAAACACCATCAAATTGGAGATTTTTTGTGAATTAGTGTCAGACAACCGAAATACCCTTATGTACGTCTCTTGTAGCAAAATAGACATTTTTTTGCTGCCTATACATCATCTCAGTCATCTTCTTATTCGTCTATCCCTGCCTATAAGTATTCTTGCAAATAATGCAGTAATTCTCACACCTTTGCCTTAATGTCAATCAGATTGGTTGTTAGTAGAAATGTTTGTGAAGTGTTTCTAATAATGTGTAAAACTTGGTGAAAATATAAAATTAAAGCAAAAAAAAACAAAACACCTATTGGAAGTCAAACGTTACGTTTAAAAGGCTAGTTTCAGAAAATAACCACAAAAAAGGTCTAGGCTTACTGGGTGCTAATGGTTTTCAATTAAACTTGACACTTCGCGGTTTGATTCTCGTCTGAAGAGATCATGTTGATCTCAAGACACCGAACTCCAAATTGCTCCTGATAGGTTGTGGTTGAGCGTCTTGGATGATACATCCCACCATCAATATGAATGAATGTGTGTGTTAATTAGGTGAATGTGAAGAAGACAGTAAAGCACTTTGGATACATTGTATTTTCAATGATATGCTCTAAAACTTCAGGCAATTAATGAAGGAAATATTTGATTGTTCACAATTAGTAAAGTGCATAGTTATATTTGCAATATACAAAACTCAAACAGTTTAACTGTAGTCAAAGAGTGTTGATCTTATGTATGATCAAGAATGTGCATAGACAAACTAATAAATAATTGAAACTGTGTAATGAGCCACATCATCTCGTGTTAGCATGGACACATCTCATGTTAACCCAATCCATGGAAAAACGTTCCTAAATAGTTGCAGCATAAACAATTGGCTAATCTGTGTTCTTTTGAGAAAAAAATTAAACATTCGTAATACAATTTTGCCTCTGAAACGGTGTAAAAAAAAAAAAAAGAAACGTGTTTTAAAAAGATCTAAAATATTTCTAAAACATATACTCTGCTAATTTGGAAAAAGATCAAAATGGTAGTAGGTTTTTTTTTAATCAATAATCACAATTTTTAATCACCCGAATTATTCCGGGTGAGCTGGAGGATGCAGCCAGGGTGAGACAAGCCTGGGCTTCCTGCCTGAGGCTGTTGCCCCTGCGACCAAGCCCCAGATAAGCAGAAGACGGAACGGAACCGAACAATCATTTATCTTCTCTTTGTTTTTCTTGTTCCAAAGTAATGAGAGGTAGGAATGCATTTTTGTTGGAAGATGCCAAAGTGTTGAAAGTAGAATATGTTGTTTTCAACTTAGCTGTGCCTGTGTCTTCACAAAAATGATATATTGGCAGAGAAGGAAATATACATTACCTGCTAAACACACACTTAAAAGTTTTCACTGCATGGTGCAATCTTTATTACACTAAATGTTGGAAGTCGTTTGAAGATAAAAGTGATGGATGACGGCTGTGTATGAGAAGCTCTGAAGTTTACGTGTGATGTTTGTGGTGACGTCAAAGAAATGTGTTAATAAAGCTCTGTGGAGTCCTAGCTGTTGTTCAACTCATATGCTGGAGACTTTCTTCTACTTTGTGCTGATGGTATGTGCACACACAACTTCAGCAAGACACATAATTTTTCTTTGTAAACAACAACATGGAGGAACTTTCTAATGCATTCCCTAAAAACTGATTTATTTAAAATAATCCAACAAAAGAAAAAACATAGCAATTTGAGGATGTTAATAACTTATTTAGGTAAAATATCAAAACCTGGACACAAATACTAGTTACGAGCACTAGACCACCTGGTTCACATCAACTAACTCGTTTTTCTTTTATTAAAATCAAGAATGTAAAAGAGGCATCAAAATATCTTTGCTTCCCAACTGACTAATGAATTAGGTAATACTAAGCAAAAATAGTTCAAATGCAGCCCCTAATATTTAACTTTTGTTGGACTTGTTTCTGTGGCGATTATGGAGGGCAGGTTGTGGTGTTCTGACCTGAAGTCTTTCCGAAAGGATAATGAGCCTCATGGCTGCCCAAATGAATGGCGTAGGTGGCCAAGGTTCAGCCTGTTTCCTCATAATGAGCTTCCATCCTTTCACAAATAAGCCATGAGGCTGTTTTTGCCTTTTTAATTTTTTTCCATATGAAATAACAATGAACAAAAAGCAGAGTTCAAATATGTAAATAGCCTGAAGCACAATCAGGAGCACCAGTGAGGAGAACAGTGAAAGTAAACAATAAGAAATGCAACACCAGCTGACATTTTGAGGTCAGCATCATTCTGCTCCTCATCTCTGGCTCCTCAGCATTCCTGATTAGCTGTAGTGACTTTGAGGGGGGCACATTATAACTGTTTGTCCATGGAGCTAATTAAGAGAGACACACAAAGGAACAAACAAAGCTACATATCAGCTGCACTAAATTTCTTCTGAAGGAGCAGCGGAGTACAAACATGCCATTTACCCAACATCCCACTCCCACCCTCCGGCAGTGGTGTGTGTGCTGCCGAAGAGACATAGAAGGTAGACGGTGCAGTGATTTTGGTCATCAAACTCATGTCAACTTTCCAGAGTGGGCAGGCAACAGAGGTGACCGAGGGAGACAGCTTTTGCTGCACACGATTGTCTGATGAGTTCATGAGCACAGTGTGTGTGGGGTGTGGGTTTGAGAGTGTGTGGCAGTAGCTGAGTGAACTAGATAAGAGGCAGACAGGTGGGAGAGGACAGTCACTCACAGTGCAGCAACTTTTCAAGCACAGGCCTGTCAAGTACGGACTCCTGTGACAGCCACACTGAACTCCAGGTGAGCTACTAATTCCCCCACTGTGCTATTTTTGCTGTTATTGTCCTCACTGCAAAGGCCACCCATAAAGTCACAGAGACAGATGTTTTGACAGGCTGTCTGGGAATGGCTGAAATTCCTGTGTTTGTTGTGGCATAACACAGATAGGAAGTTAGTAAAATCAGCATGCAGAACTGTGTGACACCTGACACTGCGGTAGTGAATTATGCAAACATGTGGTTATCCATATGGGGTGGTTTAGAAGTGAAATTAAAACAGAGATGAGTTGAAAAGAGTCTTCCATATGGCTGAGATGAGTTAAGTCACATTAGTTTTTGGGGGGGAAATGTATCTTTTGCCTTAATGTGAATGTTTCTTGACAAAAAGCAAGGAAGAGAAAATAAAATGCTATGAGTAGATTTAAAACATGCGTGCAAGAGTGATTTGATTACATCTATGATACCCAAAATTCTCACCTTATTGTCTATTAATTAGAAGCAGAAACAGGTGTGAACTTGGCCCGGTGGTGTTTGATGCTGCAGAGACACCAGCGTTCATTTAGTGCACAGTAGGAAAGAAAGAGATGTGGTGCTCTCAGACTTCCACATAGCCAAAGTGATTTCTCTCAGACATTGATGTGACTGCTAATGGCTGCTGACACATAGTCTTGCATCCCTGCTCATCATGCTGATTCTTATTGTATTTCCCGGCGTTGCAGACATCAAGCTCTGACTTTACCAAGAACTGATGTATAACCTTTAACAGAGTTGTGTTTAAATCTACAATAATCAATCTGGGGTTAATGAGAGGAGTAGAAGATTAGAATTCTACAGTAATCCAATAAATATAACTTTTACAATAGACTTTAGCTCTTAGAGTATTATTTTACCATTTGCTGACACATTTAATTTGTACAGTTTCTAAAATAATTAGCAAGGTCTGGACCAGACCTTGGTTAGATTTCCCATAATATTTGTTTAAAATTTAGAAGCAATTTACTGCTTCTGGCAATAATTTTAGCCAAGAAAAAAAAACCTTAAAACCCCATCATACCTTAGATGGATCTACAAATGCAAACACATGTTCCTGTAATCCATAAACAGGGACAAAGAGTCTTAGACTCACCTTAATTCCCATTGAAGCCTGTTTATTTATGGTGCTTCTAGCCCACTTGATCTGTGGCCTGACCAGCCAACCATAATATTTGCCATGTGGCAGTCACAACAGGTTTGACTCTTCATTCAGCTCAGACCATGCACATTGAGTTAACAGGTTTCAGATGCAGTGAGGGCATGTCAACCCAAGAATGCACTAATCAATCATATTTCACTTCAGGCACACCCGGTCTAAACCACAGCCTACCAACACGCTCGCTCCCTCCAATAGTTCCTTGCTCTTTGCTTTCTCTGGGTCTCTTGAGCACATTAAGCAAGAAAAGCTTAATGAATCAGACAAGCTGTTCACATGAACAATAATGAGCAGGTTTTGGTTGAGGGAAACCACAATTTCTATTTTCCACTAAAGCACATGAGCTAGTGTTGCTACAGTAATGAATAGTGCCAGAGGGATATCTGTTTAATCTACTCTTATTAAAAGGTTGGTGTTCCAGCAGACGTATATCCCGTTTGAAGGAGTGTTTGACAAATGCATATTGCTTGCTTAGCAAACTTAATTCAAAGTGTCTCAGGAATGTTAAGCTAAAACATGATTTGTGGAATTCCTTTTAACAGCATAAATCAAGTTACACAAAGTAAACAATAAAAAGCATATCTGAAGCAAAAAGCTACTCTAAAAGGCTTTGATGTATTCATGGATAATTGCCATGTCCCCCACCCCCTGCCGTAGCCCTCAGGGCAACATCTTAAGAGATATAAATCGGCTTTACTGCAAATGGTCAAAATTTCCTTATTCACAGTGCAGGGCTTTCAAGTGATCATCTATCAGCAAAGCTAATCTATTTTCCTCTCAAAAGGGTCCCTTTTTCATTTCATTCCTCGGATCCACTTAATTTGAGCACAACCTGTTTTAATACAACACATATTATGTGGAACGGCTGTACCCTTGAGCGATGTGCTTTACCTGCTTCTTACTGGTGCAAAGCTCAGCTAGGTAAATGGGTTCCAGAGTTTGAGACACTTGGGATGAAAGTTAGTGCCAACCCATGCAATGCTAACACTAATATTTACACAAGGTCTCAATTCTTTCATATTGTTTTACTTTTGGGATGTGTAGTGATCCGTCTGACAAATCGAGACAATCACATTGTTTATTGAGCTTTGTTCACTCTTAAATCAGTGCAAGCCTGACTTTCAAGGTTCAGTTTAAGCTGTGTCCAGAAGTTTGATTACAATCTACTTTATAGGAAAAAGTTTGGGAAAATTTGTTACAAGGAAAGTATGGATTTTTTTTTTAATGTCATCAATCTGTTTTAATTTCTTTTTGTTCAAAGAAAATTACTGGTTGGATTTCTAATTTAAACTAAAAATTTTAAATTGCATATAATTTTAGTTTTTAAAAACAAAAACATTTGGATCACTATACATGCAGATAATATCATCTCTTTGTGTAAAAAAAGAAAGAAAGAAGTATACTTTTTTCATCCCTCAACAGGAAAATTTGTGTGCTGCTTTACACCACAGCAGGCTGCCACAATGGCACATATGGTGGGAGAAATGGAGGTTAGGTGTCTTCCCCAAAGATAGATCTATGAGCTCAGTGTTATTTGATTTTGTGAACTTCCGGTCTAAGGGCCAACGCTCTACCCCTGAACTATCGCCTAAGCCACTTCCATTACATTTCTTTGACCTTTGGATGCATTAGTGTCTTTTTTTCCTAGCTTGAAAATACTAGAATTGTTTTCCAAAAGACTTATGTGGGCAACCAATAGTAGGTTTGCTGATTTTAAGAGATATTTTTTACAGACTACAAGTTTTACTTTCCAAATGTAACAATGAAGAGGAATCCCCAGCAGTATTTTATGACTGGTAAAGCAGAAAGGTTCTGTTAAATTAAAAATCACATTTTAAAAACAATATGCATGAATTTGGCTGAGTTAACTTCTAATTAAAAGTGTAACATTTGTGCCAAATCTGAGACATTTGTGGAAAAGAAAAAGGTAGAAAAAGACCTACTTTCAAACATCTTTTATGCTGAGGAGAAATGGCTAACTTCTCACAAAATTGAAAGAATAACTAATAAAATAGGCAAATAATGCAGCTATATGGTCTGCACAACACTGTGAATGACTCAATATGAAACACACACCTTTTTAATCTAAAAAAGTATATATTCTTTTAACCAAAATGACATTTTTACCCTAAATTATGATTAATTTACCCTGTGATTAAAGTTGGAAAGGTATTAACACAATCATCTGCAACTTGTTATCTGTTAATATCCTCCCATCACGTTGATCACGAGTCAATTTGCTTCACTACTTTCTCTATTTGCAGCCAAAAAGTTCTGAAGAGCTTTTTTAAAGTTTGATGTACAATACGTTCTTTTAGGAAGTGCTCCTTGACAGTTTAATGATCATCCAGACCCTTACTCAGCCTTTTTAAATTATAAATAATGTCACTACAAGAATTTCAGTTTTATGCATTGATGTCAAAGCTCAAACTATTTGGATTTACAAGAGATTGATATGTCTCCACGTTCATCTATTTTAAAAAATGTATAACACATCCTCAGCTTAGAGCCTGTTCCATGATTAGAAAATGGGTCATTTACTCTGTACGTTTTTGACACTAAAACAAAAAAAAACCTCTTCTATCTGTTTTTGTATTCAGACAGTGGGACGGAGCTAGGACAGAGGTAGGCCTCTTTTTTCTAAAATGTTGCAACTTTTGCTGGAAAGAATCCAATACCCATAATAAGCACACCTTGGCAGCGTGCTAGCTACACCCAGACATGCCCATGCACACAGTGTCACTTGGTTTCTCATCTGTTCCCGATCCAGTGTTGCAACAAAATCAATCTATTGTCTCCTGTATAATACATGGTCAGTTATAGGAGGTTGTCTTACTGTGTCTCAGTTTCCTTTCTGGCTTAAAAGGTTTTTTTTCCTAGATGGAATTTTTTTTAAATTATATTATTATATATAATTATATTTCCTAAATATTAGCTACTACATATTATTTCCGCACCCATATTCCCCCATTTCTTTTTTTAAAGTTATTAGTCTTTTTTACTTCTCTTCCATCCTCTGTTGTCCCTGTGAGGTCCAGCAAATAAACCAACACAGTCAAATCAAGATTGATTCATTTATATAAAATCCAAAAATATTGTATGAATTTATTTAATTCTGCGAAAAGCAAATGTGTCCATCAAGATTTGACACAGACTGGTAATACTGGACAAGATTGGGTAAAAAAAGAATAAATAATGCAATTTTTTTTCTCACAAGCTCAATGTCTGTTGAATATCAATTGCTTGTTCCATCATTACTGGATAACACAGCTTTTACATTTCATTGTTCTTCACATCGTTGTCCACACAAAGGTTTAAAGCACATAGGGGAGGAGCACGGAAATGGTGGGCTTCCTTTCTAACTTGTTTTCTATAAACAGTTCTAATTATGATGAAGATGCAGCTCTGTGTGTCTGCCAGGGAAAGTACAGAGAACACAAGAACAGTGATGAAAAATGCAATAAGGAAATACTGGAAGGAAGAGAACTGCAGGGAGTGAGGGGCCATCTAATAATAGAGCCGATAAGAAAACCGAATAACCAAACAACTCACAAACTAACTTCCTCTTTATCTGGTCCTGTAGAAATATAATTTATTTGCAGCTTTTGAGCAAACAGGTTTGGGAATCAAATAATTACATCACTACATTTAGATTTTTTTCTCTGATTAAAACATGTGTTCTACATGAAAGTGAAGAAATGTTCAAGCCAACTAACTTAAGTCTGTGTATTTGACGTGATTAATACCTATTTCTTCCCACCGGAATAGTTTACCAACGCAACTACAATCCCCAAACAATGCCTAAAAAGAATAGATTGTAATTTTTCAATGTGTTTTGAGTATACTTTGGGATGACTCAGTAGGAACTCAAGTTTCCTTTTTGGATCCAAACAACCATTTCCTCATCCTCAAAAATATTTTTCAGACTGTCTTATCCCCGTGTCTCTTTTTGCAGATGTTTATCCTTAAACCTCTGTACGGGGGTGGGGGCGAAAGAAATCACTTTTATAGCTGTGGAAAAAGGGGAAAACAAGACTCACTGTTTTGATGAAAATAGTTAAGGCGTCTACGTTGTCGTCTTATTGGAACAAAATTTAATCAGCTATTGACATTGTTTATTTCTTAAACAATAAGAGAGTAAAATTGATATTTCTTCCCCTTTTCTTACTTGTATTCCATAACATTGATTCTCCACTACTTGCCTGTCTTTGGAAGAACATTAGGGGCTATAAGCTCTTTCAGTGAAAGGAAAGGATGTATTGACCCTTGAGACAGCTGAGATTCCCTAGTAGATCTTTAGCTCTCTTTCTTGGCCCGTCTTTTGGCCTGAACACAAGGGATCTTTGTGTCTCCCTCTCCTTTAACTAGCAGCTGTAGGCAAAGCACTCGCAGGTAGAAGCAGGACTGGTCTATCTTTCCTTTCCCCCTCTACTTAACTCTAATCTTGGAAATCTTGGAAAGGAGGCACAAGTATGGCCATGGGAGGTTGATTAGTCTGGCTGCATATTTATTTCAGACATAAGGCATTTTCAATCCAAGAAACACTGATATATCACAAAGTGAGAAAATGTTGGATAGAGTTATGAGGAGACAGAAACACTGTTCAAAAATATGAGAGAATTTCTTGCAATCGTTTTTTATTTAACGAGACTAGTTGAAATGGGAATGTGTCTGGTAAAATACTGTAAATATGCTAACTGTGAAAGGAATAGTTTCACTTTAGATCATGTGGGTATTAACTCAGAGATTTTTTACACTTAAGTGGAGGATATGCAACACATGGACTGTGGTATATTTTGTATATCTTACTATAATCATCCAGGAACATGAAGGTTTTTGAGTAAGTGCACCCAAGCCGTTCCAGATGTTCCATTTTAAATCTGTCTTCTCTACTTAGTATAAAAGTCCTGCAAGTCCATTTAGAGGAAAAGCTCCTTAAACAAAATAGTTTTGCAGAGCATTTGTGGGATCAGTGGTCTTTAAATTACAACCATCCTCCTTTTGGATTCCATGACCTTTTGCAAAACCGGAGTGGCATCAACCTTCTGAGTCGTGACACTTTCACAATTAAGTAAAGATCATTCACATTTTTTATCTAAAAAGCTCAAAAATACCTCAAGCACACATGAATAGAATACTATATAAGTATATTTTTAATATGGGAATAATGTTCAAACATTGCGTTTGAACTTCCTCATTTTCTCAATTAATGATTTCAATTTAATTTTAATTGGACTTCTCATTTAGCTGCATTTTGATCAGATTGGCAGGTGAGAGCAAATGACTACATGCACTAAAATAAGCATACAAGCACAAAGCCAAAATGTCATCCAGTAGTGTTTATGAAACGTAGAAACGCAGTGACTCTGCTGTCAGGTCGACTATCAGAATTATCAACTAAATTTACAATCTGCCTGAATGAACGGTAACTTTTATTTAGACATGCCAAACTGAATATTTCTTAGGATGCTGGGAGTTTATTTAAAATTCTAGTTTGTAGAAGTGAGATGAAGAATGAATACTGTTAATCACTCAACATTAAAATACCAAAAAATATTGCTGCTTCAAAAAAATGTCAAAACTATTCACTGTCTCTGTGTGTGCTGCAAGTCAGACACTGTTAGAGAAATAAAAAGTATTTAGGAAAGACAGTCTTACAATAATAATAAAGTTATAAATGTTAGAAGACAAAAGGGCCATGGCAACATTTTTTTTTTTTATTTTAAAAAGAGCAAGCCAACAAAGTGAACTTTCAGATGTTTAAACAATGCAGTACCTTAATGCTTGAAAGTTACATTCAAATGAGGAGTGATGATTTACACCAACAGTTTTTATTCACTTACCAAGATGGCAGTGAAAACTCAAAGTAGGACTTGCCTGTATGTAAAACAAAAATTATTTTGCTGATGAATAGTGCAAGCTTTGTTTGTGTGGTGAATAAATTTAGTGTATATTTCAGATAAATAGACATAAATAACATAAATAATGCTGAAAGAAGTTGATAAGTCAAAATAGTAAAGAAATGTAAGACAAGATTTTTAAATTACATGACCAGTGTACCCTGCAGGTTAGGGACAGGGTCCTGCCCCAAGTGGGGAGTTTAAGTATCTCGGGGTGTTGTTCATGAGTGGAGGAAGGATGGAGCGGGAGATCGACAGACGGATCGGTGCGGTATGAGCAAATAACCAGGACTGCACTGATTTGTCGTGGTGAAGAGCATAGCCAAAAATTAAAGTTCTTGATTTACCAGTCAATCTACGTTCCTACTCTCACCTATGGTCACCAGCTGCGGGTGGTGACTAAAAGAAGGAGATTGCGGATACAAGCAGCCGAAATGGACTTCCTCCGCAGGGTGGCTGGGCTATTTTTCAGAGATAGTGTGAGAAACTCTGCCTTTCGGTAGGAGCTCGGGGTAGAACTGTTGCTCCTCCGGGTCGAGAGAAGTCAGGCATAGGGTTGGGATGCTTCCTGAACACCTTGCTAGTGAGGTGTTTTGAGTACGTCCTACCCGGAGGATACCCAGAGACAGACCCCAAACCCACTAGAGAGACTTTGTCTCACAGCTGGACAGAGAACACCTCGGAATCCTCCCAAGAGAGCTAGAAGATGCGACTGGGATGAGGGAAGCCTGGTTTTCCAACCAGAGGCTGTTGTCCCTGCGACCCCGATAAGCGAAAGACAACGAAATGGAACAGAAATGTTTGAATTCTTTTCCTCTAAGGAAATAAGGACAATATGATCAAATGGTGGTCGACAATGCATCCTTACAAACTTTGACTTCACCTTTAAGAATAACTAAGTGTCTTGTAACAGAGAACCTTAAAGGTCCACGGTAGTTCATAGTTTAGAAAGAGTTCAGTTCAAGAGAACAAAAGAAAAAGCCTGTTCTCGTATTCGTTGATATCTAAAAGAACTTTAAAACCTATCAGATAATACCAGAGAGGGTCAATAAAAGGACTTTGAGACTAGTCTAATATACTCCAGCCATTTATTTGATCTTCATCGGAACGTATGTTTAAGAAGAATATTGAACAGGACATTAAAATAATCTACAATGCAAACTTAATAGAAAAGAAAATGAAAACCATAATGCAAAAAGCCAATATTCTACTTTCATGCTTGTTTTATTAAAGTCGAGTTTCATTTTATTACCAAGCGCTTTTGAAGCATTTGGTCTTAAGAAAATCCCCATGGAAAAAATGAAAACTGAAAATTCCTAAATCTTGTTGTCCAGTTGGCTCAGAGTGGGGTATGGTGCTGTTTCACAGAAGTAGGATGGTCTGTTTTTCTTAGTAGACAAAGTTAGCGCACAAGTTAATCAAGCAGTTCACTTTAAGGGGAGATTTTCTTTGAGGAGGCGCCAGATTCTGGGTTGCTGCTGCAAACCAAAACTGTGTGAGAGGTCATCTGCTTCTGGCAGGATGACCTGAAAAGTGATGTGAGGGAGTAAAACTGTTATCAGGCTTTGTTCTTTGATTAAGACTCAGGGAAAGCAGCACTGCTCCCCTCCAGTCTTCCAGGAGTCTTTAATTGTGACACCAAATAGAACACAAAAAACACTCCACAGAGCTTGTTCGTGCTCCTCATTTGGGACTTCTTCCATTATATTTTTCTGTTGCATCCCACTCAGCATAATAACTCCTGAAAGGTAGATAACTATTAATAGAGTTCACACGGCACTGCCGCTGTATGGATTGCCCCGCAGTGCTGTGACTAAGTAGAACTGATGTCTCCTGTGACAAGCGCTCATGTTGCTGTCATCCCGGACGTGCAGACATTCTGCATACATTACTATATGCTGGCTTCCTCCTCTCCGTCCTCCCTTTTGGATGACACCACAGCTGTCCTAAAGTGAATCCCAAATGAGAGGATCTGTCAGGGTTTGTTTGCTGCAGGCCTTGATTTGGTGCTATTACTGTGCAGATGGAGAGACACTTTCTGTCTGTGGAACCAAGAGCTGCTGGTAGACAACACACGCCTCAGGGATGGCCTGGTGGCACTGAAGCATATCTTGACTGAACAGGGAGCTGATTCTGATAAGGGAATGATAGCAGATTTTACTTTTTTCCTGCTTTCCCATAAAACAACATCCTCCTCTGATTCCTTAGCACACCCTCATGTTTGTTCAACACTGGCCAAATATCTAAATCTTTCTCATATCTTACTCTTCCCCCTCCAGCCAGATGTTCCTCATTCATTTTTCTCACACACAGCTGCATGTTTAAATAATCTATGATTCCTCCTGCCTGAAGGGTGGATTGGGGCCTGAAGTGTCTGTATAAGTCAATACCCCCACCTCTCCTCTCCATCAAGAATATAAACCTGATTTTTTTTTTTCTGGTTTGTTTCACAGGTTTTTTTTTTTGTATTTTTTAAAAGCAACAATGTGAAATTCTCTTCAGGTTTGCAGATGACAGATTCCTTTTCAAAATGAGGAGGTTAGTCTCTGACCACAGCGCTGCAGCACAGGTCATCTAATTCAAGCAGATGGCTGACAGTTAAGCTGATTGTGCCTTCTTGTGCCAGGTAAAAGCAGGCCTGGAACAAGTTGCTAGTCTAGCCGAGTTCTGCTGCATCATCTATTCTGTTTCAGGCTTCATTTTTTTTTTCTTTGTGGCAACCATCAGCTGCACCAACGAAGAGAAAAACTGACAGCCGACCCGCCAAGGAGGTGTGCAGGCAAGTCGACCAGAACAATAACAAAACTGAAGTCAGAGCCAGAGAGGAGAAGACAGACCCTAATAATGGCCAGGCCGTGGCTTGACATGCTATGAAAAGTGACAGTGGACGAGTCATCCATTATTTATAGTAGTGCAGAGCTCAGTTATTTATTTTTTCAACAGCATGAGCAGCAAGGGATCATGGCACAAAACAAGCAGCCAGTCGAGGCCTATTCATGTGATTGTCAGAAGACAGCGAGGCAAGCCCACCGGTGAGCAAAGCTGTGACTGTAGCTGTGCCTCAGCATGGACACCTCATCCAGGACAAAACTCGTTCCGCTGGAGCCGCCTAGTATCTTTCCCATATCACGCACAAATGTAGTTTCCCCTCATTAACATATCTGCTCACCATTACGCTGTCTTTTTGCAACATGGTGATAGTAGGATTGCTAAATCACTGACAAGAGAACATGGGATTACAATTGCATTCACCAGATTGTAATTGAGCTAATAGCATTAACACATTGGCAGTTTACGGCGCTGCCAGCTTACACAATATTTTGTTTCATAACACAACTCCTCCATTCCAATAAGTGGAGACTCGGACCAAAATTGTCTCCAAAGAATCATGAACTGTTGATAGAGCCAGCAATCAGCTGACACATGCATCAGGAAATGGCAGAATTGCTGATCTCAGTGTGAGACCACAGCAGCTGAATCTATGAGTATGGATTAGCAGATGAGTTCAATACTTCTGTCCAGCCAACTGAATCGCTGTTGTCGTCTCAGACATTTATCATAGCTGAGTGGAGCAGTGTGTGTCTGGACATAGCTTAGTGCAGTGGGGATGCTGCGGACGCCACTGGGGGATTTTCTGGCACACAGGAGCACGCCATGACATCAGGAACAGATGTTGCACATGGCGAAGCGTATCAAGGGACAACAACTCTGCATTGGAGCATGAATATTTTAGATAGATTACTGCTGAGCTTATCTAGGAGGAAACGGTCAGGCTGGCCAAGAACCTTGTCAATTGGATTTTTCAGTTTTTAGGATTTTTTTCTGAAGTTAAGAACACTACATGCAAGATATCACACAAGTACAAATTGAATAGGGGGTTTTGTGCTTTCAAGCTGCTTTGTACTAATAACATTATAAGACAACCATTAACTGTACATTTGAGCCCACATACTAACATTTCAGCTGAAAAACAGCTTCCAGCTGCTGTAATGGATGTATCAAAAAACCAGGGGCAGTGGTCCCATTCCTGTAATCCACACCCTTTTCTAGATGCAGTTTAAACCAGAAGCCTCAACCTCTCCTTGACCCCTGAGGAAAAGAATCCCTCAAGCTGATCCCCAGAGAGACTTTCATTACAGAAAATACTGAATCCATGGGTGGCCAGAGTCATATTCTGATATTAAGACTGAGAACATAGATTTGATATGAGTCTGAAAATAGTCATAGAGACTGCAGAGCAAGCTTCAGGTTCACGTTGGACTTTAATGGCTCTCCTCCTGCTCGTCAATCACACATAAAGAAAATGCTTAATTGCAATTTTCAAACCAGTGCAGAACACTGACGTCACATCATTGAAATGGCATAGACGAGACAGTTTTTGAATAGCTCATGAGGTTAGTAGATGGATACCACTGCCAAGCAAAGGTATATGTTCATATGAGTTATGAGTGTAGAGTGACGTTTAGAGTTATGGTTGACACAGATCAACCTTATATTCAATATCACAATTACAGTAAAAGCTGGTGTAATGTTTCTCTTATGGATAGTAACATAAACCTTAGGTCCCTGTAGTAGCCCAAAGACTACAATATAATATTTTAGGGCAGGATATTAGCCAGTCTGACTGAACGTTAAAAATCCCAATACTCAATTAAGGGAAAAACAAGAAGTGTGTGGGTTTAACATAAAACAAGAAAATTTAATATCCTCGCATAAAACATGCATTCAATGATCCATTCAATATGTTTATGCTATAGACATATTAAATGCTAGACATAAATTCCTATCAAATTACTATTATAAAGTATTTTTTAGTATGGCAAGAAAGTATTCATACAAGACAAAGAACAGAAAATGATCCAAACACATTTGTTTAAACTTACATGAAGCTGCTGTGCACCCGACCCACAAGGTTCGATCCATAGTAGCTGGTCTTCAAAAACTAACCCCTGGAAATAAGGAATGCATTCTTCATGTTATTGATGTATTCATGCAATTGAATTAGGACACATTATTCTTTTTATCAAGTTAAAGATAAAATGCATACTGAAAAAGTATCTTTTAATGTGCCAGTAAAAATGATTAGTGCAATTTAAAAAAATCTGAGCAGATTCAAAATGAAACCTAAAGAGTTAAACCTAAATTCAAATGATTATTGAACTAGTAATAACTTTAATTTCCTTTCTTTGTTACTTACAACAAAATATAGTAAGTGTCCAATTAACCTGGCAAGCATCTTTTCAAAGGATGGGAGAAACACGCAAACTTCACACAGAAAGGTCAGTGTTCCAAGTCCTAAATCCTCAAGGATGTGAACCAGCAACCTTTTTACTGAGGGCACAGTATTAAGCAACTTCCCCAATGTGTGTCTTAATATACAATAATCTCAAAATTAAGACCTCATAACAATAACTCAGTGGTAAAACTAGAATTCTTTAAATATTTTAAAAAGTTTATTTAAGACTTGTTCCATGAGCCATTTTTCTATAAAAATAACAAGTTTCTCACTCAACATCATGCATGCGAGTACTTGTTGGTGGGGAAAAGCAGTTTAAAAGCTTGTCTCCATAGAGGGAAGAAAGACTGAGGCTGAAACTAAATAATCATGTGTTGCTTAAAACCCCTTAGGCTCTTCACATCAAACCACCATGAAAAACCAGCGGTAGCCAATGGCTCCTTGCTGGGTTTCCTCGTGTCACCAGCAAATAGGCAAAAATATATCACATGAACAAACCACAAAGATGTTAAACTCCAAGTTCTGGGCATGCAAGTGACTCTTGCTTAAGAAGACACTTGTTGACTAAAGACACAATCATACATTCTGCAAGATATAAAGCAAAAAGATACAGAAAATTGTAAACATGGCCTGTTTTAAAGGTTTTGTCATATGCACACATTTTTGGTTGATCCACTCTGCATTCCATAGTTGTGGTTTCTTCTTTTTTCCCCCCATCTTTTTTTTTTTTTTTAGTTTATCCTTACTGAGAAGAAGGGTCAAAGGGAAGGAATGCACTAAGTTTGTTTAGTTAGTTTTAGAGTGTATTTGTGTGTAGCTTTTCTTTGTACCCTAATTGCATTTTTGTTTAATTTACTATGTGAAGCCCGTTGAGACGATTGTGTCGTGACATTGGGCGGTACAAATAAAACTGAATTGAATTGATAGAAGACATACAAGAATATGTTATGCATGTTAAGAACCACATCCTACCTTCTTTTGTTCTCTCAACTTGCCGTCTTGTGTAGTTATTTATACCCAGAGGAGCAAGTTCAAATGACATGACAAATCAACTAAAAGAAAAAGAAAATAAGATGGCAACAGCGTCTGACAACAGCTAAAGTTAGCACGCACAGAAAAATACATGAAAGCTTACTTCACGTTTGTCCACCAAAGCAGATAGACAAGTTTCATTCTGGTATTTAATTCATTAACAATTAAATCAATCAGACCTGAGTCCATATTTGCCTGGTCTTTCGGAAACGTAAGGACCTAAAATGCTTACATTTTAAAATTTATTGAGCCAATTTACACTAACATAGATTTTGAGAGAAACATGGTACTTAACCAATATTATGTTGTTTTTTAAATGCTCACATTGTAGAATCTAAAAAGTACCAAACTAAACTCTTGCAGATATTTTTTCTTTACAATTGAATTAATTTGGTTCTTTGATGCGGGAAAACAGTTTTTTGTGTTTTTTATTCAAACGGATAGAAGTATCCAATATTTCTTTCCACCTTTTAAGAGCACTTTTGTTTCTTTTCATCTCTTTTACAGTTTTTTTTAGGTAATTTAGGTTGCTATATTTAAGTTCAACTTGCTTCATCAGAAAGAAAAGTTTGAGAATTACTTTGCATGTGAATATTTTACACAATATATATTCTAAAGTGACTCAGTGAGATATCAGATGTCCAAAAAAAGATCTGTTTTGTCTTCTGAACCTCTTATTCATGATAGAATTGCGGGGGGTGCCAGAGCCTAACCGGGTTGACTTAAGGCGAGTGGCAGGATACACCCCAAACACACTCATCCCATGGGGCAATTTCATAGCGGCAATCAACCTAATATGCATGTTTTTGGAGGGTGAGAGGAAACTGGAGTACCTGGAAAAAGCCCACTCATACACGGGAGAACATGCAAACTCCAGACAGAAAGGACATTGTTCGAAGCCTCATCCCATCCAGGACTCGAACCACAACCATCTTGCTGTGAGGCCACTTTGCTAACCACTCTCCGATTGTGCCGCCCAAAACGTATTCCATTCCTAATTTTCATCCATTTATGCTTCAGTAAACTGGACTGGTCCACCAACACAGAGATGATTTACAAAAAGGGCCTGAGTAGACTGTTCTACCTTAGAAAGCTCACCTTCAATGTCTGCAACAAGATGTTCTCCAGGTTTGACCATGCCATCATGGAGAGTGTACTGTTCTTTGCTGTGGCTGCCTGAGGATCTGGTAGAAGAACAAAAGCTGCCAACAGACAAGACAAACTGATTAAAAATATTCAACCTTTCACTTTCAAACCTTTTCACTTTCACTCACAACAGTTAAAAAGAAATTATGTTGTTGTATGACATTGTATGATTGTAACACTGCAGTACTCAATTTTCCTTCGGGGATAGATAAATTATATTCAATTTAATTAATAGACGTCTTGATAAAAATTGCAGTGAACACCACAAAACAAAGATTTGAAAAAAAAATGGAACTTTAGCAAAAAAAAAAAACAAAGATCTAGAAAACACACAAAAACTCACCCTTATCATAAATTAACCCTTAAATAACCCACTTCATTCACTGGACTGCTAGCTTTGTTTAAACATAGTTGTGAATGTATGTTAATGGAAAAATGTGCAACATATCAAACAATGACCTTAACTGAGCTTTGCAATGAAAAGAAATTACAGCTTACAAATGTTGTTTTTATCAATGCCTGGTTTAAGCTTGGACAGATACCATCCAGAAAGGCCAAGACTAACTAAATAAAAAAGAAAAGAAACCACAGACAACCCCAAATTCATTTCTGAATCCTTAACCTTATCACCAAAGCAGTGGAGTCTTCCTGTACTTAATGAGGGAAAGGTTAGTTTTCTTTCTCTGTAACTGAAATAGCTTCAACACATCATGGATTTTAGATGATGTAAAATGTGCTTATTTTACATATCTCGGCAAGATATGCAAGCTGCTTATGGTATGCTATGCAGGAACTGTATCTTCTCTGAGAAGTAGGGTGGTTAAACAGTGTGGGGGTTTCAAAACAAAACAGAAACTGTATACCTCATTTTTCCATCAGAGGTTTTGCTGAGTTTTGTTTTAAGAGAGAAAAATCTTTTTAATTCTACAGTGTTAGTCATAATGAGGTTGAAATTATTCAGTTTAACATTTGTTAAAACACACACGCTCACCCGTGGTTTGTGTGGGACTGAAATCATTTTTTCTTCTGCTCCAATGTTATTCACTTTCAAGCCAGACTAAAGAAAAAGCAAAAGATTGTGATTCTAAGACCCAAAACTGCCTCTCCCCTTGACTGACATCTTTTTCTTAATTGACCTCAGGTCAAACGGAGACCGGGATAATATTTTGTTAAATTATTCTCATTTCTTTGTGAATTCCATTTCCATATATCTTTGCTTCATGTCTTATTTATTACCCCCTTACAATTACCATGCAAACGATGTCTTAACTGTCACCTCTTTCTCCCTCTGAACAGTTTAGTAAATATCAAACCATATTTATTATTAATAAACCCACAACTGAAAACCCCCTTTTTATTTATAAATTATTCACATGCTCAAAAGCTCAGGGAGTTTGGGCGTCCTCCATTTGATGCTACTGAGGCCAATATAATTAAGACTATTGGCTAAAACGAATGCTGGTGCATGCATCATCTGTTTCACCCTCATCTATCTGTCCATCTGTGTGAGCCATAGGAGATCATGCATTTCAATCCCAGCATCCTGCCTGGCGACAAACTTTATACAATGGATGCTGATTTTATTATCACAGCACAACTGGTGGAGACCCCTTGCTGTTTTACTGCTCACCAAAAACCATGCCTTCAGTCACTCCCTGACAGTTTCACACCCGCACATAAGGTTTGGTGTGTGTCTGTGTGATTGACGACTGTTTCCTTTTGATCACCGTCTCACGCATTTAAGAGTCAATATCTAGCTTAAATTGCAATCTGACAAAACCCACACAAAACACATTCAGCACACACTCATTTACCCATGTGCTCATTCACACTAACCTGTGTTGGCTCCCCAGCTGTGCAAGCTGTTTCTTCCATCAACATGTGTTTACTGGCAGGGGACCCTTATGTTTGCATTACAGGGAGGCAATAAACAGGAAGGCCAGCCCCAGGGTTTGAAAACTACTGTTTGGGGGAACCCTCATGAGGAGTGAACCCTAATCACTGTGTGGTTCAATGTTTAATTAAATGCAATGTTAAATGTCAAGAAGACAGCTTTTCTTTTCCTAAGACAGAAGTCTGTGTGTGTGTGTTGCATGTGGGAGTCCTGAGTGTCCAAGTCTATGCCCTTTAATGAATTTTTCAGTCTTCTGAAGCTCTCACCACCTGGTTGAGTTTGTGAGGCACATGTTCGTAGGCAGGAGTTGTTAACATTAAATTAGCCCAAGTCTTTGCTTGATGCAATATACAAATGAAAGACTGATTAACCAGAGGACTGCAAGGCCTATTATTTTGGTTAATCAATAGATCCTTGAATAAGTAATGAACAACATCAAAGAACAAGCCCACAAACAGCCCTGGGCAAGTGATAGACTGCAGTGTTTTAATCTCTTATGAAAGCTCAAGCTTTTGTTCAAATATGATAATGATTTTGTTCTCTGTTCGGGTAAGTGTCTACTGCATGGTACTAAAATGAAACTAACGGTATAAAGAGCATATGGATTTATCTCTTATAGTTTTAGCTTTCAATATCTTAAAACGTTCATTTTGCGAAGATGATTGTGACAGTAATATGTGACTTTAAATAGCCTTTAAGAGTTCTGGTGAAGTTAAATAATTGAGTAAGCAATGCAATTATCAAATAAATAAAGGATGTTGACACTTTCCATTACAATTAAATTCCCAAGAATGAATTGTTTATCAGGTAATTAATTGATAAGTTATTTATTCATAAGTGTTGAGGTTTAAGACTCAAAAGCTCATGATTCAGTGAGACAAACATCAATATTACATTTTATTTTAATCAAATAGGGATAAACAGATTAAAAAGATTCGGATGCATTTGTGACCAATTTTTGCAATCATACCGAGAAGAATGAAGATTTTTAGTGGGATGAAAATTACAAATGACATAAGAATAATTCCTTAGGGGTATTAAAATGAAAAACCCCATTGGGGAATTTGTTTGGATCAGTTTTAGTTATATCCACTGGAATACAAGTCTTTTAAGATTAGTCTATTTATCAAACATAAACCTCCAATCAGTCGGTCAGTGACCTTCAATCCCTTACGGGGTTGCGGATGGGGGAGGAGCCCATCCCAGCTGATTCAAGGAGAGGGGCAGGGTACAACCCGAACAGCTAACCTGTCTGTCGTGGGGCCACAAACACACAACTATATACACACACACATTCATTCCTAGGGGCAATCATGTAGTGACCAATCAAGCTAACATGCATGTTTTTGAAGGGTGGGAGGAAAACGGAGTACCCGTAGAAAACTCATGCATACACGTGGAGAACATGTGAACTCCACACCGAAAGAGACCAGTGTTCCTAGCCTCGTCTACACCTGGGATTCGAACCCACAACCTTTTTACTGTGAGACCACTGTGCTACTCACGGCGGCACCGTGTCGTCCACCTCCAATCAGAGTTAATAAAATTTACACAAGTGATAACTCAACTAAATACATTTCCTCTGTCCCTATTTTAGACACACCTTTGGAGTGAGAAAACTTCCTAAAAACCCCACAGCCACTTGTAGGGGGAAATAGGGGAAAAGCATGTCATTAGAATATCTTGAAACAAATGGTAACACTAAGGCAGTAACAAGGTTTTTATTAAGTAAACGTACAATGTTAGTGCTTTGAAATAGCTAAAAAAAAATGCGTTACTTGTTTTGAGTAGTCTCTCCAAATTTCTCTTCTCAAAGAACATTTCAAAGTACAAATGTGACTACTGCACATTTCTTTCCTTTAAGTTAACTCACACAGCTTCTGTAAGGTAGAGTTCTTGGATCTGAGAAGAATTGTTTAGGAACTTTTGCCACTGAATGTTCTAGTAGTGCACATTCGTGTTTCATTTGCCTTTTCCTCTATTTTTAAGACAAGATACACCCTGAGTCAGAACATCCTGAGTTTTCTGTGCCAAGTTTAGTGAGAAACTACTTGTTAGTGTGATCAAATTGTGTTAGCGGTATTGGTTTATGCAATTGCAAAATTGGTAACAATTGATTTTTTGCCAACTGACTGCTTATTGGCTTTTGAATTAATTAATTTCTTTTTTGCTGACTCGCCTTTCATCGTACTCAAAATTCTGATCCGCAATTATCCGGCATGGATTCTTCTGTATGATCAAGGGTTGAGGCAACTTCACACTGCAGAATTTGTTATATTTTTCAAAGACCTCCAGGTGAGATTGTGTTTAATGTGGAATCCATCTTCCTATTTTATGTCATTTTTACTTATAAAACCGTACATTTTCTCCAATCCTCTAGTCCCCTGGCATTTGACCACTCTACTATGCCGCCATCCAATCTTCAGCACCTTCAAGATTCATCAGACTAATAAATCTTTCATCAACTGCCAACCTCCCTCGTCTTTCTATTATTTTTGAGTAGGCCTGTGTCAGTTTTACCAGAAGTTAACAACTAAAAATCCTTTCTATGAGAATCAACAGGTATATCTGACAGGACTGAGAGGCAGTGAAAAAGTAGCAAAGATTTTTTAGAAAGCTTGGAGAACTACTGTTCGATAGTGCTGTAAAAGATTACAGTTTGAGTCAGTTAAAGCAAATAAAAACCAACCCCCAACGCACCACCACCACCAAAAAAAACCCCTCAGGAACTTAACAGTGAGCTGTAGTGTTGATGTTAACTTGTCATACGTGCACATACACACTTTTGTATGTTCGTACATAGATATATTCATATGGGCATACTTAAATACATCTCTTATGCTTTTGTACAATACGTGTACTGACGTTTCGTGTCTTCTTTTGTTTTTCTGTACCACTCGTCCCTAACAGGGTTGCGGAGGATGCTGGAGCCTATCCCGCCTGATTTTAGGCAAGAGGCAGGGTACACCCCGAACAGGTCACCAGTCTGCTGCGGGGCCACACACACACACACACACACACACACACACATTCTTAAAGGCAGTTTTATAGAGGCCAATCAACTTAACATGCATGTTTTTTGGAGTGTGGGAGGAAACCGGAGAACCTGGAGAAAACCCACACATACACGGGGAGAACATACAAACTCCAACCTGACATATCCCTCTTAATTTAAACCATTCAGAGGTGAAATGAATTGAAACATTCCAGTATCCACCCTCTTTAAAATCTTGAGGCAATTATTTAACTGATAACTTTTTAAAGCATCCTCCTCTCTAGACCAATCCCAGCCCCTGGGGGCGAGTCAGTTCCTGCCAGATTCGGTGAGCCCCACCACCAGATGACTGTCAGTACGCATTTCCAATTGGCAAGAGGGAGTGAGAAGTAAAGCGAGGGGACTCACCGTGTGTGTGTGAGAGAGAGAGTGAGAGAGAGAAGAGGTAGTGAGGGGAAAGCGTGTCTCAGTAGGAGCAGAGTAAGAGACTCCAGCAGAGGGGCAGGAGGCAACTTCACCAGGGTTTTTTCACTGCGCACTGGAGGAAGACAGATCGTTTCCAAGCGCAGCATGTCCGAGCTGAATAAAAAGTGGAGTATGGATGAAGCTTGATCCACTAATGGACTGCTAGAGAGCACAGAGAGAGGCACCGGCTGTGTGGCACAGATGCAGAACTGATGCAGAGGGAAAGTTACCAACTATGGAGATGTATTGTTAAATGAGACTTTGCACACTGCTTGGACCATTTAGAGTTTTCTCCTGAAAGTGGATGCTATAATAGACTGTTGATAGTTTGCGTGTCCGTCCAGAGATCCTGCGGTGGACACCCGACCTGCTCGCTCTTTCAGACGGAGCAAGAATCTTTCCACGCGACCCAGTCAGTGACCAAACCTACAAAAAATGTATTCTTTATACCTCATCCTTTGCCTTATGACCACAGGTAAGAAGTTTTTTTTTTAAATTGATTTTTAATTATTTACCATGGGGGTGTTATTGTGCTGGAGAGGATGCTTTGCGCTCCGGAGCCTCCTGGCGCTGCGTCAAGCTGCTCAGTGCGCTGCTGCTCTGCTGCAATGCCACATTTTACCCGCACAGACTCAATTACATCCTAAATTACTTTCATTTTTTTTTCCTAAATTTTAACGAGGAGGACTTTACTTTTTTCAGAGATGAGTAATAACTGTGTGTTTCAGGTTTTCAGAGGTTGCATCTTCTTTTAAAAATGACTGAGTGGTGTAGATGAGGCTGGACGCATGGGTTTGGTTTAAGGGCGCAGAAACAGAACTTAAAGTTAAACTTGATTGCATATAGAAATGTGATAACTGATGATAGAAAGCTGAGGAGACTTTCCTTATGAGTGCAGCCATTAGATGATGTTTAAAAATGAATGAATGGAAGGAAGTGGAGAGTGGAAAAGAAAGCACCCGTGGGTTCCGCATGTTCCCCTTCAAGTTAACCAGTTCTCTTTCAATCAGAGGGGGTTCCGCTGTTTATCCATGTGCAGATCTGATGTTCATTCTTCTCAATCAGACATTGGATTCTTGTTTCCGACGAGCTGGCGCATTGATGGGACAAAGCAGATGTACAGAGAGGAGACAGTGAGGGGATGGCTGTTTGTTTTTCTTGAAAGAAGCACAAAAGCACCTGTCTCACTCTCTCAGCACAAGTCCACTCTGCACTCCTTTGTGTTTGCATAACGGACTTAGTTGTTTATTTGGGAATCTTTTTGACAAAAAGCAGTGAAATTGACCACTAACACCTTAAAAATGACTGGCTTTAAATCCTTCTGGAAAGTAGTTAGACTTCTTTTATGGATTGACTATTGCATATGTGATCTGTGAGTCATCTGAAACTGATTAAGAAGACAAACGGCAGTGAAATGATTTGAACCCTATTACCAAAACTTGCATCTTTTTTTTTTGTTAACCCGGTACTAAAGTCCAACTTTTAATTAACACATTGCCTTTCTAATGTTTTTCTCACTGCAGTTATTTATTCTTTTGAAGACACACAATAACTTAATACCAGTAAATTAAACAGGTTCTGATTTCTTGTAGGGGAATGGGTTTTTTTGAAAGCTTAGTTAAACAAATTGTTTTCTGTAGTGTTTTTTCTTTGTCTAAGTCAGTTTCCCAACTTATTAAATTATCCCTTTGACTATTTGCTTAGTGTATATCCGCAACCGCTGTTTTGGTTCCACATGGTTTTGTCATTTTCGAAGCGCAAGAGATTGATATGTGACCAGTACCCCCGTGACAGACATGCAACAGCTGGATGTGAAGATGTGGCCAGCCAGTGGCGTGTATCCTCCCCCCGCAGACCTCAACCCTAATGCACACATGCACGCTCACAACTCTGCCTCTCTCCCACAAATAATAAAAATGGGAACAGCTGTCCTAATTAGAACCTAAGAGACTCTAGACCTCATTTACTGTGTCACTCTTTTACAGTCACAGATGCTAAAATGTGGTTACATTCATTCATGTTTTTGTACTTTCAAAATTCAACCACAACTCATAACTTCTCTTTGAAATTTCTCCACAGCATACATTTGTATGTATGCAGTCTTCCACAACAGAGATAATTTACATTCTCAGAGGGCTCCCAGAGGAATTGGATTCCACACTGCATCAGTATTCTAAGTAATCTTCACTGAGCTCTTCTTTGGAACCTTTTGCTGTGGGTCGCCTGAGCCTCATCGGGCCAAGTTCAAAGGCTGTGAGCTGAGATTACAAGTTTTTTCTCCATTCCTCTTAAGTTGTGTCGCCACTCATGTCTTACTATAGTGAAATGCAGAGGAAATTTTCCACCTTGCGTCTATTCCCAGCTTCTTTTCCTGGTGACAGTATGTAAGAGCGTGAAACACGAGGACATGAGAGTGAATCTGTTTAATGGGCCAGAGGCAGAAAGCATGAGTTTCACCAAAAGGTTATGAAAGACCCCGCTCACAATCGTACCTCTCACAGGCTGTGAAAATAAATCTGAGGAAAAGATGAACCCTGTCAGAGTTTACTCCTTCCCACCCTGTCATCCTTTCTTTTCACATCACTAAAAAGATTAGTCTTTTCTTAAGGGAGCAGCTTTGCTTGTGGACATGGAGACAACAGGGCCCCGGAGGTTTGTTTTAAGGAGCTGTGCTTATTTTATGAACTGACTCTCTGCGCTCTTTGAATTTCTGTAGAGGGAAATGTAGTTTAAGATGGTGTGTGCATAAGCGAGAGGGAGAGGCAGAAAAAAGGGGGCTGAAGCAGATAGTCGGCAGGGATAAGACTCGGATGTGTCACCAGTATCCTGGTGATTAAGCGCGTAAACAAAAGAAAAGCACAGAGCATTGTTAACTTTTTCTTCATCTTGTTACCCTTGTCACACAAAAGCACACAAACTCACACAATTATGGCCATGCTCTCCTTCTCTCTCTTAACTTTTTCTGTAATAATCTGTCGTGCCCAGTTCTTCTCCATGCCTCTAATGATAAAGAAGATTGGAGATAAAGTAAAAAGTTTGGAGGCGTGAGTCTGGGAAGGATGGGAGATGTGAGATGAATTATTGTATGAAAACAACAGAATGCAAACACAACTGAGTCTGTAACGCAAATCTATTGTATTATTAAGGAGAGTAAAATACAATATATATATATTATTTAAACTAAACTCCTATGTGAACTCTATAATTATTTGTTCCATTGAATTCTATTTTTGCACATATTTAATTCACATTACACTACAAATACAATAATTAAACACATTCTTTTTTGCATCTATGTATATGTATCTAGAATTAATGGTAAAAGGCAATCTGTAAAAAAAAAGTTTAGGATGAGTTTTCCATTGTGGTAATTGCTTAGCTATGTACATCAACATGCACAAACAACCATGTCTGACCAAGATCTATAATAATAATGGGTGTTTTTTAAGCTTCATCCTGTAGACCTGTCATCTATAAGGAGCATTGTCTTTCTGTCTGTCCTCATATCCTGCAAAAAAAAACCCTCCCACTTCTCCTCAAGAAGAAACAAAGGAAACAATGAAGTAGCATGTTTTTAATCAGCTTTGCCATAAGAGTAATTACAGATAAAGAACTTGGCAGTACGACCTGAGGCGTTGTTGTCAGCTGGTAGCAACTTAACTGAATGTGCGTGCTGGGACAGTGTCCGCACAACAATCAACAGCAACCAGGTAGCACATTGTTGACGGGACTCGCCCTCGTCACTTTCTATTTTTACCTTTGCCCATCCTCTTTTTGTCTTCACTCTCCCCTTGTGTCTGTCTCTGTACATCCTCACCTTGTCTTCCTCTGGGGCAGTCGAAGGAACCAGAGAGGAAATGAAAGAGAATAGGACAATGGAAGGCCATGTCAGCTTCCTGCTGTTGCCTAGAGTCTTCTTCCCAAGCTCCTTAAGGCTGTATCATCAGCTCACAGACTGGTGAAGAAAGCACAAAACTATTTACTCTTTTATTCTTCTGTGCAAACACGGTAATGGAAAGAAAGATATCAGGAGAAAGCGGGATTAGTTCAGTGTATGTCATTAAAACAGCCCCCCAGGGGAAGCAATCATATTAATACAGTAGCAGCTATTTTAAGAAGAAAAACATGCATTGCATTTATCTCTGCTTAAAATGCAATTGTCACCTGATTTTAGAGCCATATATCATCGCTTCCAAAGAGCCTAAACCCAGAAATCCCCACAACTGAAAAATTGGAGACATACTCGACCACAAATACATTTTTATTTTCCAATCAAGTCTCGCCCGGTAAGAAGAGAATTTCATATCTCTCATCGAGACACAGAAACCAACAGCAAATTGAAATTTATCTTATGTGTTGCCGCAATATCTATTCCTGTGTTATCTCCACCAGCCCTGTTCCTTAACCTTGTATCAAAGATAGCTATAGATTCTGTCAGCTAAGAGGAGTCCTAGGGAAAAGAAAAGCTGTGCTAGGAATACCACCAGACAACATTTATTTTAAACCCACACTGATTTACAACTCACTCCCACACACATACACACTTTTCAAGGCTTTTTAATAATTAACTATGATTGCCAGCTGCATTGTCTTTGCTCAAGACCTGAAATATTCAACATTGCATATGGCACAGCTTATGGCATGTGTGTATTACAGTGCACAGTGTTTCAGAAGGAGGATGGAGGAGCAAACGTCCTTAATACACACACTCATTTCAAGAGGTCAAGGGCACATGCCAGAGCGCTGGATGATAAGCTGACATGAGTGTCGGGCATCTTTAGCTATCTTCAGCTACATGCTTTTTTTTTAGAGCAATTACTCAAAGTCCTACTGTCTAATTAATGTTACTTCAGCCCACGGGACATATCATCGTCTCTAACCAGCAACAGGAATGAAAAACACCACGGATCACCTGCCTGCTGCTCAGTTTAACAACTACATAAAGTATGGACTCATTTGGAAGAGTGGAAGAATTCAGACTTTTTATTCGTCTAAGTTCAAGACTTTTCTGCAGATTCTTCTTTTCATCTGTCCTTCCTGTGAGTACAAATAGCCTGGGATACTAGAACAAATATTGTGTTAGGGACTCTAGCTTTTACCAAAATAGTGGCTTGGCTATGGTTCACCGTGCACTGTGTTGGTGTAGGAGGCTCAGCGAGGGGTCGGAGGAAACGTAGTCGTGGTTTTTCTTTCTATTTTTCTTTTGAGTTTTGGACAGGGCTCTGAAACTCACCAAGGGAGGTCTGTGAGAGAAAACAACCAATTTTCAATCAATTGTGGTCTGTCAGTCAAAACTCATCGATTGAGCTTTTAACTGTGGCTCTCTTTATGGCTGATCTGTGTTTAACGTATACCTGTCTGAAGATGTGAAGTAACGGCAAAGACTGTAGGTGGTTGAGGCGGGGGGGCTGTTGTGCTGGTGGGAGGCTAAGGTGTGTCTCCTCTCTCCTGCTGTCTGTTTGGGCAAAGAAAGCTGATGCAAAGACAACAATGGGCTCCACGTGAGAACAGAGGGAAGGGAAAGAGGAAGAAGGCAGGGAGGTCAAAGGGATTTACTGCCAGCAGCCTAGCATTTCAGGTAATGGATATGCTTGTATTGTTGAAAAGCAAACCTGCTGTTTTTCTTCCAGCATGACAGAGGTGAAAAAAACAACAAAGGGGTAACTGACTGCAAGTCTGAGGGGGATTATTGGAAAGTTGATATTTCAACACCTTAGGCTAAACATCAGATCTTGGATGTACACTTGGACAAGCAGTGGCTGTGAGCGTGCATGTGTCAGGGAGCGAGGGTGGATACCAAATGTAGAATGGTGAAATAAAGGAGGTGTTTTTCTGCTTTTGCCACATTCCTGTGAAGATGCTGCAGGGAGGGCATGAACACATGGCTAAGTGCTTCCCAAGCTGGCTGAGGTAAACCTAAAACCCCTCCTGGAGGAAGCATCCCAATCATTGTTCCAGCACATTGCACCCATCTGAGTGAGGCATCCTGGCGTTGTGCAGATCCCCGGGGGACTAGAAAGAGAATGAAATAGAGGAGGACAGGGACCAATTTTTTTATGTTCAGACTATCCACAGATGGGGCTGTGACACAGGATGCTCACTGCTTGTTTTAGAAAGTCCCAGGCGTTAGTGTGCAGAAAGCTCCCGGGAATAGTGCCGAAGAGAGAACCGCTGGAGACAACAGCATGGAAAGTGAAAGACAGAGTAGTGAGACAAAGAAAAAAAAAGAGTTTGCTTAGTATTTCAGTGCAAATGTACTGTCATTGCCAAGAAGGGAAGACAGATTATACAGCCATACAATGACAGGGTAGTTGGGGTGAGAAAGTGCACTCAAGTCCTCCCGTTTTGCCAAACAGAAAAATATAGAGCAAGAGATAATGGAAATAAAGTAAAGAGGGTGAGTGAGAAAGGAAAAAAGGAAGGGATGAAATGCAGGAAACCCAGGCTGCATCCATCATGTGGTTTGGTGCAGAAGCCATTTGTACCTATTGTTCCCCATAATTTGTTTTCTTAGAGCATGCAACGGGAGGGGTGAAGGGAGACACAAAGCTACGGCACTCATTTATTTTTGTACTAATTACATAAGTGAGACAGCATAATTAGATGTATGGCTAAATAGACAATAGGTTGAAAAAGAGATGCACAGAGGGAGATAGACAGGGAGGTGTAGATGAATTGAAACATGAGAAACACGGCCCTGTATTTCACATTCAAGAGTGCGAGAGAACGCATTAAAAGGAGCAAAAGGGATGGAAAAGGATAATGGGAGAGGAAAAGGGTGCATAAAAGAGATGGGGCGATGGAAAGGATAAAATGAGAGGGAGGCAGAGAAAAGCCCTCTTCACACACTGCACTTTGAGGTGCAGCCCAATGCTCCTGGAATAGTCACCTCATTTTATACACCTGCTCAGTAGGAGGGGAACAGACATGCAAGGAGATGTTGTACAGAAAGAGTGAAAAGGGCAAAAGAGAAGAGTGGAGAGAAGAGACATATCTCATCTCAGCACCTTCAGATCAAAGCCAGAGAGTAGCTGCAGAGAGCTGTTTGTTTTTGTTTGTTTGGGAGGGTCCTCGTCTATGTTGGGGTCAGAAGTTCATTTGGTCTATCATTTTGTTTAGCCAGAATTACACCTGCACACATGGCAAAACCCTTACAGACTACACAATATGATCATATTTTTTAGTAATAATTTTCAGATGCAGAGTGGGAGGAAAAAAAAAAGAATGCTGCCCGATTCATTCATGTACACTTTTTAGACCTCATGGTACAGGTAGCAACTTTTCATACAGAAATACATTTGTTAAAATTCTGATATCAAGGTTTGTGGTGCGTGTCAAAAGTCTCATAGGACTGTGGACAGGGACCGATGGATGGGCCATTAATGAAGCTACTAAATCACAAGCCAGTTAAAGCAGCTGACCAAAGATTTTATGGGTTTGTCTGAATTGATTGGAGACACTATGATGCTGATAAAAGAAGCTTTTGAGTCGTTGCACTTTAGATTAGCCATTCGCCATACAGACCTCCGTTTAACAACCAAAAGTCTTCTGACACAAGATAGTGTGTCAAGTCAACCTCATGATTGTTCTCAGAAACTTGGTTTAAACACAGTTCTTTGTTAAACATCCTCAGGATTTCAACCTGGGAGATGTATTGACTAAGTGAGTTCTTTTATTTCTCTGGTTTAAGTTTTTTGCTGGCTGCTTTAAAGCATGTGATGTTTTGTTTAAAAAAAGAACTGAGTGGATAACTGAAGTGGTACAGACTAGTTTTGTGGGTGAAAGAGAGGGTGCATGAGAGAAATCAATGGACCAATTCAACCTATTACAGCCATGACCGTTGCTGTAATGGTGTGGAAATGGACAGAGGTCGTGTGGATCCCCTTTACTCCTTCAGGCTCGAATCACAACTGAGGCTCTGATTCATTTCCTTCCAGCTTTAAGATTAGAAAAACTATTCTGAAGGTTTCAAAGACTCACATGATGGTGACCAGGAATAAGATTTATTCATTTTGTGAAATTGGAGAACTTTTATTCCATCAGGTTTGCCAAAGGACAAACAAAACACTGTGTTGCAATTTTCCTGAACAAATAGTGACTGTGCTAGTCCTTTTCCCTTCCAGCTGTTGCCTCTTTGATCCCAGGTAATGTGTTAACAAGCAGAGAGTATGTAGAATACCCATAACATTGGTGTGTATTCACAATGAGGTGTCAGATTGTGCCTATTCGAAAATGTATGGCTTGTGTTGAGTCCATGTGTGTTTTCACACCAATTAATGAATTGCTTTATATGCTGGCTGAGGTGGCGATGGCTGTCTCCAGTGGGGCATTGCCCCCCTTCACCCCACCCTTGTGTCAACCCAGCCTGTGATGGTCCAGGCCCCTCTCTCACACTAACACATTAATGAGCCCAGTCTAATTAGTGGTTGTGGCTCTGAACAGGGGACTCCTGAAAATACATCACCATTGTGAGCTGCCTTAATCAGGGGACCACTCCAAGACAGAGGAACCACTGCTTGAGTGGGAAAGTTCACACATGCAGAGAGACTTGATTGGAATTAATACAAGTAAAGGTGCAAAAGTAAAAGAGCCCTTTAATTTTCAGATTTGCGACCAACAACGATCAGTTGTGCCTTCCTTTCCCATTTAGCTCTCTTCCTCCCCCTGGTAAAGCATCTCTGGAAAAGCTCCTCCTGAGTGAGATGCAGAAAAATGAATTTACTTTCCTCTATCCTTTCTCTTCACTGCAGATAATTCAATCTGTATAATATAAAATAATCTCTCCCAATTTTTTCTGCGTATTGTAACTTGATCGCTCAAACAGCTCTACCTCTGGGGGACAAGCTCTATTCCACCTTGTTAAAAAGGAGAGGAGGAAAAAGGGAAGAGGCAGCACAGGAAAGCTCTCTAAGGGGTACTTTGAAAAGTCTCTGTTTTCTATTCTCAGGGGCCCTATGTGAAATGGGGGGCAAACTGTTCCAAAGACAGAGGAAAAAATGAAAGATGGAGAGATACGCCAAGACATAAAGGAAAGTCTAAAACCATCAACAAAAATAGAGGAGTGCAAGAAGTGTGAAATGTGCTGCTACAGGACTGGGGCTTTAATTTATATCCCACTACACTTAACATGTCCATTGCCATCTCTCCTGACGCTTAATTAGAATCCAATAAGGTTGCTGCCTGTTGGTCATTGTTCCTTTGGTGTGTTTACCCTTTCCAGAGGCTCCATTCCCTACTTAATCTGCCAAGAAGCTGAATGTCAATAGGTCAGGCCAAGACTTCAGAGCTCAGAGAGTGAGGCCGAGATGGGGCAAAAAGGGGAGAGGAGAGCAGATCAGGAGGATGAAGGAAAGGGGCATTTTTTCCTTTCCTCTCAATATTGTTAATTGCTGTTACATTCTAGTCACCACTCCTGCATCTCTTCTTCTCGTCTTTTCATCCCGCTTCTAATCCATCCTCTTGATTGTTCTAAGCTGCTTTCAGGCTGCGTCTGGGAGGGTGGAGGAGGGAGTTGGAGTCTGTTTTAATCAAGATTTAAGAGACGACTCATTCAAGATGGGAATTTTAAGACCAAGATGAACTAAGCAAAGTAAACAAATGAAGGTAGGGCAGATTGCAGATAGGGCTTAGTAAATATCTGAAATTGGTGTAGAGGGAGAGTTAAAAAGCTATTATTTAACACACGCACTATGCACGTTACACACAGTCACACATACACAGACATTGACGCATCTGAGCGACTAAGCCAAATAGGATTTTTTCTTCATTTGTAATCATGCGGCACAATCTATATAGATTGATCTCAACTTCCTGTGATTCATACCATATCCTGCAAGAGTGATATGGGATCAGTGGTAGCCAGCAGGCAAGCTGAGGGAGTTATCTCCACACTCTGTCTAATGATCGATCATCTCAGCAGATGGGCTTAAGAGCCTGAAACGCTTCACTTGTTTATCAGAGCTCCAAACCTGAGGCTTCTCGGTAGATGTGACCTGCAAAGTAAGTGTTATTTTGTAGACACAAGGTATACCGCATAAAGAAGAGCAAAGAGCTCAAGGGGCACATTTGAAAAACTAAAAGTTTGCTTTATAATTCATGTGGAATCACACATGTGGGTAGAAGCAATGCTCATCTCCTGTTATCATGTGTTTACTATTGGGCGCCCGTATCATAGCTGTGGACACTCAGGACGTCCTCATTAAACACTTAACAGTCTTATCTCACCGTGACAAAAGGAGATTACTCCACAAAATACTTCCACTGAAGCTAGACACTGGAACCTCCCAGCTATACTTTATTTCCACTTTTTAAACTGTGTATTGCTGACAAAGGGTGTGTTGGTGTGCAGAAAAAGGCATGAGTGTTGTCATATATCCCAGATTAGACACCGCCGCAAACTGCACATTTTTCACTTGGAGAACACACCCCCACCCTAAGAAAACACAAACCAAGACAAAGCACACAATGAAGTGTTTAAGTTAATCAAGCCACAGACTTTGGTGCAGCCGGTAAGGTGTTAAAGGCCACGCAAGGGTCAAGAGCCCAACCCATGGTATTCTCTTCTATGATGCATCCCTACACACTGCCACCATATGTCCAGGGTTTCACAGTTAATGAGCCGACCCACCCTGTGCGACAAAGACTTATTCACATCCAATTGACTTAGGGAAAATCTGCGATGCCATGGTATGACTAGGACAGAGTGCAGGACCAGTCCAGCCAGTGGCCATTTGGGAAAAACAATAAAGTAGAACGAATAGAGAAATAAAAGGCACGTTAGGGAAAAGGGGGTGCAGACAAAGAAATTTATAGAGCACTTTGAGTGGATAAACGTAGGCATGATCTCGCCCTCAGCTTGCAATAGCTTCGCTGCTTGCCTCCGTCAAAGCCCCTCGAGACTCTTCCAGCACACTCTGCCTCCGTCACTCACAACTCTTAATAAGGCCAGCAGTAAACGGGAGGAAAATATGCGAAGATGAAAGATCCTTCTCTTATGTTGTTGCTTTCAGGATGTGCTTCCGGTTGTCAGGAGAGGGTGGGGGAAAATGCGTTTTATGGAGTATTGCTGAATTTTAATAGAAACAATAAACCCATCCGCTTATGAAATAATATTTTGTTCCCGCATCCTGTTATGTTACAGCTCTGGGGACATTTGACAGATATGAAAAAAACACCATCTCTAAGCTAAAGGTACAGAAAACCCCTTACTAAAGAAGAAAGTGTACGGAGCTCCAGGGGGAAGGATAGATCACACACACATATTCTTTCACTGCAGCGATTAATATCTAGGAAAAAAGGTCAAACTTGACTTGAAACGGCCCAGTATATCACAGTTACATTTGGAGTCTGCGTTTCATACATCAATCCCTGCCGGGGTGTCCCATCAGTCCCATCAGCCTGGTCACACAGGAGAGGCCCACGCTGCAGATTATCAAAGATTGATGGGGTGTCCTAGTTAAAGACAGGGGAGGAGAGAACTTTGCGTCACCCTTAGCTTTTTTAGAGGTGTTGATTGAGAGTTGTGTGGTTTTTCCCAGCCCAGTGCAAACATTTCATCTGTAACCTGCAAATTTTGTGCCAGGCTTCAATATTATTGTGTAATTGACAGAGCTTAATTCCGTATTTACGAATGCAACCTTGTTGAAGCCAGTCATTTCACACATTATGGAAGTTACTGAGTACAAAAAGCTCCACATTAAGATTTCATCTTTTTTTTTTTTTCATCAACCTTCTTTTTCTTCCACTCATGACAGATGATAAAACAAACTGACAGAACAAACAGACGGATTATCTTGTATGTATTTTTTTTCTCTCCAACACCCAATTTAAGTATCTCTTACATCCACAGTTCACAGCCATCCTGCCCATTTCTTGTTCAGAGCGCTTGCTTAATAATTGATTGATTAATTAGTTCTTTCATTAATCATTTATTCATTAATCATGGCCTGATTTTTCTGGAGGAAGCCGAACAATCTGAAAAACCCTGACTTCACATTTCACTCTAATTATGCTCCTTAACTAATCAAAGCTTAAGAAATGGAGTTTCAGGAAATTAGTTTTTCCCTTCCTCTGCTCTCGCAGCACAAAGCAGGATGTATTGAGGTCGGCAGGTAACATTTTCCCCTTCGTGCTTGTGCGCTGGAAGCTCATAGACAGCTTTAATTTTCAAAGAATCCTTAAACTTGTGAGCTATTGGAAATAATTTAAATCTTTGTGTTTTCAGCTTTCCTTCACAAGAAAGAAGTGCAAATACTAGCGAATTAAGCAGACATGTTGATTAATAAGTGGCAATTTGAAGGGTGTATATAAAAGGAGAAGTGGCAGCATTGTGAATCACAGACTCATTGTTTCCACTGGATCCATGACTCTCTGAGGAGTAGAAGTAATTTGTTTAAACACCAGGAGTTACGGCCTCTGGACGAAGAGGTGGGAAGATAGGATAGTTCAGGAAAATGTCCCTTAGAGTAGAGTGAGCACAAGAGGGTTTTTATTACAGGTGTCTTTGTGTTCTATTAGATCTTGAGTTCACAACACAGCGCTCAGCTGCTTTCTGTGAAGAGGCTCTTCAGAAAATAAGAAAAAGAAAAGAATTATGCATCAAATTAAAGAGAGCTCCAATAAAATGGAGGCAAGTTGGGCATTAACCTCTAAGCTTTAAAAAGCACACATATTAAGCAACACTAATGAGACTCTCATTGAACTCGCTGTGTTTTATATTCAGACACACACAAAAGCAGCACTTTGACTCCGCTGCCGCCTCTGAATAAGGTTGTCTCTCTCACTCAGCTCTCCTGTAGCAAACAGTGAACAATGGCATAGATGGCCTTTTAACTCTAATGAGATGCATACATTTACAAGATTACCACCCTCATTAAAAAATAATAATAATAAAAAGGAAAAAAAGTATTAATTATGAAATGCGCTACTTCCTATTGTGTAGAGCCAAGGGGGTCTCCACTGGGCTCAATTAGGAAGAGCAGGCCACAAATCCCCTGACTAAATTAATTGATACCCCAGAGCATGAGAGTCTTATTACCACTTCAGAATCTATGCTGAGAAATCCTTTGTTTTTATTTCCAAAGCCTTTTAGTAAAAGAGATACAAAAGGCAATTTTAATATTATCTATTCATTGTTTTATAAAATTTCCATCCATCACTTATTAGTATACGCATACACGTTTTGTCATGTCTGCAGCTGGGAATGAAAAGCTTTTTCCTTCCCCCTGTTCTATCTTTTCCTGCCACACATTCTGCAACATTACTATTTTATTTACTGCGTCAGCTGATATACTGGGCTAAACCAGAGCTTTTCTACAAACCCAAGAAGTTAATGATTAAAAGCGTAGTAAATTATACTGAAAGCCCTTCTATCCAAACACTGAGAAAAAGAGGGGGAGGGAGCCAGAGAGGGAGAGAGAAAGTGGGATAGAGACAGAAATAAGGAGGGAAGAAGCAAGGGGGGGGCAGAACAGGGCTGGAACTGTGACACAGATCCAGCCAGCAGCTGTCGTGCAGTGAAGAACACCAGGGGTTAAGCAGGAATGAAACGACAAGACTAGCTCAATCAACATCTTGTCAACACAGCGAGCTGATGTGTACAGACAATTTCATACCGCCACCGCTGATCCCATCAGCCCCTCCTTTTTTCTTTTTGGCTTTTTTGTTTCTTGTCCTCCTGCCAGCGAGCAAGTCACTTGCTATCTGTCTACATAGAGTCAAGTTGGCTCCCTGACTCTGGGCTGAAGAATAAGGGAAACTGTTTAAAAGCTGTGCTAGAATTATACTCAGAGATTTTTCTGCCAACTAGAAACCCTAGAGAAAAAAGACCATAACACTAAAAATGTATGTATGCACGCATGTGAGAGCAATATGAGAAAAAAAGTGTGTTTATGGCAAATGGTTGGGCACTTCAGTATAGTGACTGTGCAAATCACTCACACACTCTCACACTGACTATGTCACATCAGCATTCTTGGCCCCCACCTCCTTTAGTCTCATTTTTTTCTTCTTTCTTCCTCTCCTTGCATGCATACTGCTCTATTACACCAACGTGGTAGGAACTCTGTTGCTGTTCATCCATGTGATCAGCTCCACCGCTGCCCTGATGTGTGCAGTGCCCTATCCCGGCGGAGAAAAAAGCCTCGTGGTGACGGCCTTGGAGACAGACTGATTACAGCATTCCATCAACACCCTCCACTTTTTCACACTTGCGCCCTTTCAATTTATGCTGACAGGAGCCCACTTTTTCCATTTTTACCCTGCCTCAGTTTTTCTGCTCTTTCTAACATATGGCTTTTTCTCTCCCCGCTCACCCCCACTCCCTCCTGCCCTCTAACCTGCTTTCTTGAGTGTTGTGTTGACAAGCTGACACAAACCCCTGTGATTTTCACACCGGGGATGCAGAGAGCTGGAGAATGGGATGGAGGATACACGTTGGTGAGGAGGAAGAGATGGGAAGAGAAAGTTGAAAGGAGAGCCTGGCAAAAGATGATAGCTCACTAGAGTCTGAAAAGGCAGAATTAAAGCAGGAAGGAGGTAAAGAGGAAGCAAATAAACAATTAGTAACACCCTATATAACTCTTGAGGGGAGGTTGCCAGGCATTGATTTTAGCAATCATGCCTCACTGACTAGACATATGAGTGATAAGGAGAGCAATCAGAGGTGCTGGATTGTGGGGGGTGTAGGAATGATACTCCTGGTGGGGGTATGAGTTAGTCCACTCTCTAATACGAGCCTTAGTGTGAGAGCCAAGATTTTCACAATGGAATAAAGGCTGAAAGCGGTGGCTTGGAGGATTAAACTCCAGCAAACATCTTTTTAAAAGCTGTTAGATTGCAATTTGGGCACAAAAAATGCAGAATGGAAGAAAAAAAGTAGCGAGAGGGGGAGGGTGAGAGTGCAGCTGGAATGCGACGTGGGAGGGAAAAGATTGAAGTGAGTTTGCACGGACACTATTAAAGACAAATCCATCTGCAAAGACACAAGCTGAAGCTTCAAACCAAGAAAATAAAAAGACAACGGAGGAGCTTCATTGAGAGTTGGACATGCAGGGTGGTATCTACATCTGCTTTTACTCTCATCCAAGCAAACAGAAGTTCTGAGGCAGTAATGAGCTTATGGCCACATCAGACATGAGATGGGTGCACTGTCCCCTTTGGGATGGCAGTTCACCTACTCAGCACTACTTTCTGTTTTGCATTCACACAGGCGCATTAGCACTCACAGTGGAAAATGAAGACAAAAGAGCCAGACTCAAAACAAAGGGATAATAATTCTATACAGAGAGAAATGGAGCTCCCATTTTCCAGCCAGATTTAGAAGCCTTATCTAGACAAGGCACAATGGATGGCATTTGGGGAGAGGGGTTGTTTATTCCAAGCTTGACACTTTTTTGCCAATTGCCTTTTTCTGCACTGTTCATTTTTTTCTTGCCTGCTTTTCTCCCCATTTTCTCCTCTGCCTTTTTGTGGAAAAAAAAAAAAAACACCGACAGGATTCCACCTTTGCCACTGGGGGCGAATGTGGGATTTTTGCTGTTTTTAATCTGTTAGATTTTTTTAGAAAATTATTTCAGACATTTTGTGCACAAAGCAAATTGTCTTCTCAAGTTTGAAGAACTTCCATTGATAACTCCTTCATTACTTGACAGCCTTACACAATGAGAACATTAATTGCATCACACACTGTCATTTCTCACCATCGCATTGAACAGGTGACCATTGCAAGACAAAAATGTGAAATTGTATTTTCTCTTTTTTCTCTGTCCTGTTGGATGGACATTATGGTGACTAGAGAGTGACTATAAGCTCTGTGTAAGATCTCTGGCTCATGTAGAGGTTATCTATAGCACCATTATCTTTCTTAGTCCTTACCAAGCCTGCTGCTTACAGATACCCATTTTTGGCCCCCACACATACAAACAGAATGACAGACTCAGTCTAAATCCATCAAGGCAGATGTCCAGCAGAGGACGGATCATTGCTGACATCTGTCCATCTCTTCCTGATCCTTCCTAATGTGAATGTATCCCTATCAGTTCAAATGAAAGAGGAAGAGAGTGCAAGCAGTGTTGGGGTCAGTGTAAAGCTCTTTAGTAGGTGGCGGTCAAGTCTGGGAGGCTGCTCTGCACTTAACTCTGTGCATGTGACAGCAGAATCAGTGTGTCAAAGGAACCGCTAAATGTGCCCTGTAGAGCCTGACAAGTTGCTTTTCCTATTAACGCCGCTCCATGCTCCTCACTCATTCGCACATTCAAATGCACACACGTAAACATAGGCACAAACATACATGGCACATTTTCAGACAGGCAAAGTACACAAACACACACACAGCTTATAAAGTCAGGCAAGTCTGCACATAAACTTAGCCCCATGTGCATCCAGCATAGGAGAAATGAATTCCACTTTCAGAAATCCGGATTAAAATGTAACAAACCAAATGTGTTTCGACCTTGTTACTAGGCCAGGAAAAAGTACACACTCCGCAAACAACCACGGTAAAAAAAAATAAATAATAAGGGTGGCTTTTTATGTATGTTTAAACTGTGAAAATCTTTTACTATCATGTATAATTCCATCCAGCACATGTAACTATAATCACTTTTGCTCATATTTCTCAGTTTCAGATAGTCTGGGGAAAAAACAAACATCAGAAAAACTAGTTTCAAGGTGACTGATGTCAACCCTGGACGAACAGTCTCCTCACTTTCAGTCTGTGTTGTGTGTTTTTATTGGAACGTGTGTATGTGACACTTCGAACAACCAAGAACAAGCCCTTTCACACCTTCAGCTCTTTTTCTCACTGCCTTTCTACTAATTCTTTGTCTGACTTTTTTTCCTCTTGCTCCCCTTCAGAAACGTTTTCATGTAATTAAGCTGCTAATACGCCGTCAAAGAATTGTCTAATTCAGCATGGAGAAATTCAAGGAATCTGGTATGAGTCATTAGCCAGTCAAGGTGTTCTGTTCATCTTTTTCAATAAGGGTTCCAGAGAGCCATGAATCAGTCAAACAGCATACACTCTGTGCTCTATATTTGTAAACGTATGTGTGCATGTGGTGTTAATTGCTATCCGCAGGCATGAAGAATTGTATGTGGGTGAGGTGAAGAGAAACAATTCAATGCATGTAATCCATCTAAACAATCAACCAATGCAATGAATTATCACCCATTGTAAACATTTAGATATTCTGGGAGAGATACCTAATTGCAATCAATGTTTGCACGGTTGCGAGCACAATGAGGAAATTCTCTCTAACTGGCTGTGTGTGGGGAAGAATATGAAAGCACTCAATAGTTTGTGAAGGAGGAATGTTAGAGAGCAGAAAGCAGACTGTGAAAACAGCAGTTTATAAAAAGTCTGATGTGAAAATTCCCACCTTCACTAAACACTTAATAGGCAGAACTCAGAGACGTTTCACTTCTCATTGAAGCTCTGGAATTGGTCTCTTTTGATCCAGAGTGTGTGACAGATAGACAGGCTACCTGTTTGCACCCACTGATCATTTCCTTTTAAGATGGCTTGGCAAGGTGTGTCTTTGTTGTTCAGTTTATTGACCGACTATCCAAAATCTCATCTGGTTCAAACAGAGAGTGCGAGAACCAAAGGGACCATGTGAAAATTTGCAAAGAACTTCCAACGGTCCAAGTCGCAGAGACCTCACGTTCCTGATGAACTCACTGTTTGGCAGCTTTAATTGTGCTGTTGTGTGACACAGATGGGAGGGTGCAATGGATGAAGATGGAGAGGGGTTAGGTTCAGTCCATGGAGCTCCCAGAGATGAAGTGGGTAATTGAGTGTGGAGTAAACACTGCCAACAAACTCGGAAGACCCTTTCAAAGAAAAACAAAACAAAAAAAAAAACTATAGAAAATTGGGGTGAGAAAAATGGGGGACGAGACGAGGATAGAAAAAAAGGGGTGAGTCAGGGAGAAAATCCAAGCTACCCTTTGAGGGGAAAAGCTGCTATTGAAAAGCTATTAAACTTGCATTTAGCAGGATTGATTGGAAATGAAGAGGCCTATTAAAAGAAAGGGACAAGGAGACAATGGCGCGTCTCTGGCCGCCGTATGTTGCCCTCCTTTCAGTGGCTTTCTTTTCAATGGGAAGGGGTGGGGGGGCAACCCTGTCTGTTTAAGCGCTCCCACCAGGAGAATCAGTTCAGGGGGGTGAGAAAAGAGAGAGAGTAGGGTATGGGATAGGGGGGTCTAGAGCTAGCTGAAAAGATTTGTCTTTATCTTCCTTCTTCTACCCCCCCCCCCCCCTTTTCTTTTTTGTCTCCACTGAGCAACAAAGAAATAGAGATGAAGAATGAGAGAAGATGTTTTAAGTCCTCTCTGCAACTCAGACACCCAACTAAGATAACCAAACCCAACTGTCTTTTTCTTTCACCCATATCTTCCCCTTCGGATTAGTTACCTCTGGAGGGTTGCCATCTTTTTCCGTTAGTAGAATTTGTTGGAGTCAATCTTAAGTATTGAGGAACAAACAGTTGGGGTTGTGTAAATGTATTCTTCTTGTGTTTCTGTGGTGTGTGTGTGTGTGTGAAGGTAAGCCAGCCAATCGAAATAAGCTGTGTGTGCCTCACTTAAACACAGCAGTGACGCGCTGGCAGGTGTCTCCACTGACTTTCTGCAGGCTCAAACGAATGGGTCCCAGGGGAACTTTAATGGAGTTTTGATTGTTTAACATCCATTTTTACAAAAAGCACATTGAAAGAGTGGCAGATTTTTCTTCCCAGAAGTGTGTTTGTTTCATGTCAGTGAGCATATAACCATATGGTCTTTGGAAACAAGTAAATAAGTTATGAGCCACTGACGTTCTTTTTTTTTTTTTTTTTTTACTTTTAGAAACCACATTTGTAAGGAGAAATATATTTCCGCAAGTTTGCCTTCCTTTTTCTCACAGCAAAATTGAAAAGAAAAATAGGAAATATGTTCAAATTTAGCCAGTCTACTCTTTCTTACGCCAGCGATTAGTTGTGCTTAACTGTCTAAAAATGTCATTCTTAGAGTGTATTATTTATTTAATTGTGAAGTTGTCATTTGTTATTTTTAAAAAAAGTGAAAACTTTTTTTTTTTTCCTCAGCAGCCACCCAAGCAGCCTACTTCTCCCAGCAGCCCCAGGACCAGGTTGTTGTATCTGGCCAGTCGGTTACCCTGCCCTGCATCATTGTGGGCTACAGAGGAGTTGTACAGTGGACCAAAGATGGCCTGGCGTTAGGTGGAGAGAGAGACCTACCTGGTAACTTCACTTGCCATTTTTACAATGCCCTCCCTCCCACCTCTTTATCACCCTCATGTCCATGTCTCTTTCTGTCTGGTAACGATCAATGGCAGGTCTCATTAGTAATCAAGTCTTTCTCTGTCAACCGTTGTGGTTTTACACAAATAAATGGCAAGAGAAGATGAACGCACTGCTGACAAATCAGTTACCACTGCACACACGGAACTTTAATTTGTTGTTTAGCATTTTAAAAGTCTTGTAGGAAGGTAGATAATCAATTGGCTTTTGTCACGCACTGACATTTAAATGTGTAGCAGAGTAGAGAGGAAGTGAAGAGGCTTTCTCTTGACCTTAGCCTCCATCTTTATTGTGTCTGTGTTTAAAGGACAGTCTTCTCCCGCAGAAGCCCTCTCACGTGTTGCATCCCCAGCCTCACACTGTTCTGCAAACACAATGGCTCAATGCCTGGCCTTGTGAGGGGCTGTATGCTTTCATTTGTGTCTTATAAAGAGCTTTTCCACATCTATTTCCCTTTTGTTAAGGGCACAAGTCTCTTTCATTGTTTGTTGGTGGTTGGATTATTTGTCTCTGACTCTATTCGCTGTGTTGGCTTCATGCAGGCTGGACGCGTTACTCTTTAATGGGTAACCCGCTATCAGGCGAGCACAGCTTGGTGATCGATTCAGCAGAGTTGGCAGATGACGCGGTGTATGAGTGTCAGGCTACACAGGCGGCGTTGCGCTCCCACCGTGCCAAACTCACTGTACTAGGTAAGATACTCAGCTCACTCATGATCCTCACAGTCAGCCCTTTTGCCAAGGCCTGCAGGCTGGCAGAGCTATGGAAAAAACACAGAGGAGTGTCTTCATCATGAAGTACAAAAGAAAAAGACAAATGTGATTGCAAAGTGTGCACAACACATAAAAGTCACATTAAATGGTGTTAAAAAACTGAATTAAAACACATCTCTCATCTGTTTTCTACATAATATTATCAACAATCTTCTTTCCTGGGGGGGAAATATGCACTGAATGCGTACCAACTAAGGCTCAGGCACAAGACAGAGCAAGAAAAAAGGAAACGCCTGAACCCTCAACTCTTAGTGGCGATAATCAAGAGTGTACACATCCAGGATAATGTGATTGCTGCAGTCACAAATGATTTGAAAGTCAGGAACTGCACAGTTAGCACATTTTGCAGTGAGCCACAACATCTATCAACCGCAAGGCGATTTTTACATTAGCGTGATGTGAGTGATATGCCTCTCCACATAGATGTTCAGAGGCACAGGGTGCTAAAGAGGGGTGAGCGGGTGGGGGTAGGATCTTGTGGGAATCAGCATAGCACTGCTGGCATCTGGTGGTATGCAAAGGAATATCACTGTAATAATTAGTTCTATTGTTTTTAAATTGGCCTTAAATATAGTCTTCATCTGAAAAAAAACTCAAGGAAAATGGTGGTTCCTACTTGGTGCTGTAGATCAGGTAACATAAAAAAAAAATAAGATTTTTAACTTTTCATTTGGAGTTAATCAATGCAAAGCCTGAAATGATGAGAATTAAGTTTCCATAAAACGTGGAAAAATACATTATGCAAAACTGCATAGAGTTGATAAAACTATCCCTTTTGCAATGAATAAACTCTGAAATTCCAAGCCGGATTGTTCCTGATCCATATATGCATGTCATAAACACACAAATGAAATTATCTGCATTGTTAGCAGTTTTTTGTGTTGACATAAGCATCAAAGATGAAAGAGACTTTTTGTATGACTGCTTGTCCACAGGCATATATGTGTGTGTGTAAATCAATGTGGCCAGATGAGACCAAAGCAATCCTGCACAGTCAAAGGAGTCAACGGTGGGAGTGCAGTCAGGGGAATCGGCATGGAAATTAAAATCACCTAGCACTCGGATTCCATTAGTGTCCGTGCCGCGGCAGCGGAAGGACCTCTGACAATTCAGATACACACAGTGAAATTGGTTTGGTAGAGGGTGCGAGAAAGGCCAACACAAACCCTGTGTTTACGTCTTCACTTATTGGTCGGGGAGATAGACGCCTTCATCAGGGGTGGCACGCTTGGCTTGCTAGTGGTGCGTGCGAAACCATGCAAATAAATGAACAAATAAGCAATTCAGTTGAAACATTGCTCTGCAACAGTAGGAGCAAATAAAGTAATAATGTCTGTCCCGAGAAAGGAAATAAATAGTGTTGAGTGTTTCTTTTTTTTAAAATAACAACTGTTCGTAGTCTCCCATCTAAAACAACTGGTAAAACAACAGACTTCCAGCAATGTGAAGATAAAGCTACGTATTTGTGCCTAGATAAAAGCCAATTGCGCTTATCTGGATAGAAGCTGTAATGACATTCTTTGTTTGTTTTTGAATAAAATTATTGTTTTGTTTTACAGTTCCTCCCTCTGACCCTGTAGTAGAAGGTGGCCCTGTCGTACGTCTAAAGGCGCACACACCACACAACCTCACATGTAGAGCCTCAGGAGCCAAACCTGCAGCTGAAATCACCTGGTACAGAGATGGAGAGATCATGGATACATCCATTTATTCCAAGGTATGTTAGGAACAAATCTCAGCTCAGTGCTCTCACATGATCACGAAAACTTATCATACTAGGAAACAATCACAACCATTTTCACAACAGCTTTAGTCTCTCACTTTCTTTTAAAGTTTTGAATTTCTTCTGTTTTTCAATTTTTTTAACCCACTGCCCCCCTTTCACACATGACTTGTTCTCTCACTTTCTGCAGTTTGTCTCCCATTTCCGCTTGTATCTGACCCCCACCTTTTTTCTTCTGTTTCTCGTGACCACCCCTTTTGCTTGCTAATGCAGTGACACTACAGCATAACTGGAGCATGCCAAAGCTCAGACAGGCATGAGTGTTTCATACAGTAGAGTTTCTGCAGAGAAGAAATCACCCACAACAATGTAGGAACACAATGGTGATGCGCCAGAGCGTGAGCATGCCGCGGCTGGGAAAGTGTCACATTTTTTATGCTCTCTGACCACGCTAAACGACGCTAATCGCTACATTTAGGGAGGCCGAAGCCTGCAGAGAGGGAGCGTGGGTGTGCAGTGGAGGTTCAGGATTGGAAAGCCGAAAGAGAAGATATAAGATGGAGGAAATACAAAGAACAGGGAAAGTAAAGCAGGGGCTATTAGTGCAGAGATAACTAGAGAGATAGTTTGGGGAAAAATAGATTTTTCAGCCTTATTTTCAAAGCGAGGCTGGGGAGAGCTTTGTCCGAGTGAGTGGTGATGACAGGGAGTGATGTGATTTGATCTAGCATAAAAATGCTTTTTGTGTGTCTGGCTGAGGAAGTGAGAGACCTGCTCCATTGATTTTGCTGTCAAGGGAAAAGGTTCAGCTTGCACACGCTCTTTTTCAAAGATGTGTGACACTTTGTTCTTAACGTCACCACCCAAAAAAAAAGACACATACGCATCCATTGTAGTGGCTGTTACACTTTTTTCTTTGTGTTTGTGTTTGTGTCTTTTACTGAGGGCAAAAAGTGAAGGAGCTGAAAGCCGTACCTTTCGAATCTACACCTTTTTTCACTTAGGCGTATCGATTTCTATGAGCAGTAAATAGATTTAAAAGATGATGACAAACAAGGAGTGCCGACAGGAACACTCAAAAATGTGGGAACAGCACAATATCCGCCTGCTGCTTCATAAAATATGTGATTTAACTGACATGCCACAGAACAGAATGGCAATTTTAACACCCTGCACATGAAAAATAAGTCCTGCAACGGTCATGGGGGGGTCATATGTCATGCCAAGCTAATTCACCATTTTTATCTTGATGTTGTCAATCTTTGCAGTCATTAATGGAAGATGGGAAGAGAGAAGCTGCAGTCAGTATGCTTCCAATCATCCCAGAAGATAGCGACTCCGGACGCACCTACACCTGTAGGGTTCTCAACCAAGCTGCTCCTGCTGGACGACAGACATCGGTCACCATCAATGTCCAACGTGAGTTCTGAGTTTTAATTCTTTATGATCAGCACTGACCATAAACACTTCTAATTCATGTCTTTAATACAAATATTTTTGACTTCTCACAGACCCTCCCACAGTAACTCTGTCAGTTCAACCTCAAACGGTTACTGAAGGAGCAAAAGTTCTCTTCATCTGCTCTGCTTCAGCCAATCCTGAGATTACTGGATACAGGTATCCGTTTGTCTATTGATTCAGTGGCATTGAGAATTCCATTTGCCTTCAAACATTATAGAAAATAAAGAAAAACCATACCGTTCAAGGTTGTGGTGACTGTAGTAAATTGGCAACAAGCGAGGAAAGATTTGATTGGCACACTACTTAAACTGACTATTGACTGCTTTAATTTGTGTGACTAATTGCATTTCCTGAACGAATGTGATTATTTATGTCTTCTAGGTGGTCAAAAGGAGGAGTGCCCATAGCTGAAGCAAATGGGGATAGTCTGGAGGTGACAGTGGACTATTCTTATTTCACAGACCCTGTGTCCTGTGAGGTATCCAACTCTGTGGGAAGCACCAATGTCAGCACTTTGGTTGATGTGCAATGTGAGTTCAACTATCAAAGTTTAAGTAGCTAAAAGTTATGTTATATCAGGCTTAACTGGGAATTTCTTCACTTTAGTCGGTCCTCGGTTGCTATCTGAACCTAAACCAATGACCGTGGATCTAGGAATGGACGCAGCCTTTACTTGTGCATGGACTGGGAATCCTCCTTTGACCCTGGCTTGGACAAAGCAAGGCTCAAGCGTGGTAAGGCATCAGATAGTAGTCACCACTTTATCTTGATGGCAAAGCTTCAACACCACTCCTCCAGAGAGCAACATTCACACATGGCCTTGAGGCATGAATCCCACACACGTTTGCCCGACACATTCTTTTTTTTTTTCCAGGCAAAATCTTCAACACCTCACTCAGCATGCTCCCTGTAGGCAAAAGCCTCTGGCAGAAAACTGTCTGTCCACTGACAAACTCTTACAGACTAATCATTGCACATGACATGTTGCAATAATTCAAACACAATCAGCTGGTCAATCAATCAGTCATTCAGCTAGGGAGGGAGCGAAGGTGTTGATGTAAACAAGCAGGATTACAATAGATGCGGCAACTTTTACTGCAGCATGTCTGCTTCTCAGGCATGACAAAGACCCGCCGGCACTTGTGTATCCATCTCTTCACAGTCGGCATTGTACATGGAACAAATGGGACGTTTCCACCTTCGCTTTACATCACCCTGGTAAAAGTCTGTCAGCACGCGTACCATTAAAGGGGGTATTCCATGAGAGCTTCTCTCCTGGCAGCTAATATTATTTCTGAAGTACACTGGAGAAAGCACCCCCAGTGCATGCTGGGTTTGAATGGCATAAGCAATGCCGTCATCTCAAAGAGAGCGCTTTCAACCACTCTAAGGGAAATGTGCAAGCATTTTTCTAATCCACCCACTGCCACTGTCCCTCTCACAACCATGAGTAATGGATTAATTGGGTTACTCCATAAGTGTGTTGAAATAAAAAAAAAGGGAGGGAGGAGGATAGAGTGGGGATAAATGGATTAATCACAGCTTGATGGAATGACAGGATCAATGAGCTAAGGAGTGAGTGAGTGTAGCGGCTCAAAAGGCGAGGGCCCACTCACACATGCTAGGCTACGATCTGTCCCCACTGTTTAATTACAACAATCTCCCCAGTAGCACGGTCACTCAGCGGTGGCTAGAGTGCTTAATGCCGTGATTAAAGCTCTTCACAATGAAATTAAACTCAAATCACCAGCATTTGTTACAATGGTCAGCCCACCTCTGTGCTGCCTTCACAATGAGTGAGCCACTGATAAAGGTCCCTGTTTCCTTTGTCTGCCTCCTTCCTCCTCCACCACCTCGCTTTTTGCTCTCCCTCTTTCTCTAACACACTTCCCACTTGTCTTCCTGAATCTCACACTAGGTGCTCAGCAATAGTAACACTTTGCAGCTGAAGGCTGTTACCCAGGAGGATGCTGGAACATACACCTGCAAGGCCATTGTTCCCCGCATTGGAGTTGCAGAAAGAGATGTCTCTCTAACTGTGAATGGTAAGTATCTTCTCAGGGAAAGAAAAATTACTATATTTTCCCGATTGACAATTTTTTTTTAGAAAATTGAATTTCTTTTTGTATATTTCCCCCTCCATACTGATAAAAAAAAATCAAGGCCAATTAAAAAATGCCCTCTTTGTGCATCTAACGTAATAACTATAATCTTCACTTTTTAAAATAATCAAAACAAGGTTTGTTTAGTTAAACAATTAGCTCTTTCCTAATCTGCTTATAATTGCCTGAACATCTTCTGGACCCAGTGATGAGTCTGACCCTCGCATTGGGAACCATTAAGCTAATTAAAACTATCTCCATCAGGACCATCTTCAGCAGTAAAATGCTTAAACCTCTGACTGTTGTGTAGATAGGGATGGTTCATTACTCTGAGGTTGTGGGAACCATGTGTAAAACAAAAGCTCCAAATGAGAGGTGCAAGGAGCTATTTTAAAAAGGAAGGAGAGCTTACAGCTTCATAAATTTATGCTGTTACGGTGTAAGAACATATGTTAAATTTTATGAACTCATGAACTCCTCAAATAACTCTAATATGTATATTTGAACAGCAGTTTCTCCTTGCCTCAGGTAAATTCTGCAATACATTTCTCGAACAAAGAAAATCAGGGTTGTACAAGTAGAGTAGGGCAGATGGTCAATAATAGCTTAGGCAGCAGTTACGCTTTATTGATGCAACCCAGATGTTGTTCATTTGAGGGAATATGGTGTTACTGCAAACATATACCTGAGGAAGAAATGCAGTGGTTTAAAATTCCCAAAAGTAAATGTCACAAATAAAGAGACAAAACATCACTTCTAACTGCCCTTGTCATCACTGACCACTGTTGCCTTGGGTGGCCACCATTAGGACGTCATAATTAATTGTGTTTTTTTTAACGGATTAAAATGCAGCGTAATTAATTAATCAAATTAACGTGTTAATCCACTCATTTTTACATAATAAAAAATAAAATATTTGATGACAAAATGATACTAAAATATTTTTTGAACATGTCATGAAAAAATACATATCATTTTAAGAACTATTCTAATTAGAAAAGGACAGACTCTTAAATTTGGATGCTCATGGAAAAAAGGAGCAAAGTTAAATTTTGGGGTAGTTGAATAATCAAAGTGACATTTAAATAACCCAAAGGACGAAATATTTACCTTAACTTTAGTAGGTTTGCATGAGTAAAAAGCAAAAAGCTTCTGTCAGTAATTACATATCTATATTAAAACACTTTTGAATGCAACTTTCTTTTAAATAGAAAGTCTTTCTCTATAAATCACCAACATACTCAAAAAGATCTTCAGTTCTTACAAGCACTTCAAATTTTGATGTTTGTCAAATAACAAACCAACAGTCTTCTTCACTTCTTTTTTGTCCTACCCTTTTTTTCTACCAACAGGTCCACCTATCATCACAGCAGATGCCACGCAACATGCCGTAAAGCATTCCAAGGGCAAGCTTGAGTGCCGGGTGGGGAACAGCCCCCCGCCTGATAAGATAGTGAGTAAACCTTTTGTGTTGTTCACACGCTTATCTGCAGGGGCTTCAGCAACTATTCTCACTTGCCACGCCCACACAACTATCGTTACCCCTTACTTCACCTTCACACCTAACGTCATCACCCTATTTCTAACTCACTTGTTAAACGATGCTCGCACAAGAACATGCTCACTTCTATGATTGCACGTGAATATTTTTGATAGAAAAAATGGCAGAGTTCAGGGAGCTGTGGAAGACCATATTTCTGCAAGTTTTAACCAGAACCACCACATTTAATTATTAGCACGAGAAGAGTCATCCAACTGACCCTGTTGACCTGCTGAACATATGCTGGGGGATAATTAGGGTTTGAGGAGAAGTAAGATACAGGTGCCCTGCTAGCCCTCTCGTAGAAGCAGTGATGGCAAGCCTTTTTTTCATTGTGCTTCTAACTGACCCTATATTAGGCTTCACCTGCAGGCTAGATGTGGGAGGCAGCTTAAATATCAGTCTATAAACCCATGTCAGTCAGATGGAACATCTCAAAGGTCAAAAGAAATAAAGCATAGAAAGAATTTTTGGAACTAGGGTTTGGTCAGCTAAAGACAGAAATCGAAAAACGAGCAGCCATTTAGGTCTATACTTTTGTAAACTAGTGGAAACAGCTTCATTGAACTTTTGCTTAACTCCTTGTTTTCTGTTTTCTACAGGTGTGGACCTTTGGGGATATGATGCTATCTTCTGGTTCCTCAGGTCGTTACTCAGTGCAGACTGTGACCAGCGACCACGGGGTAGTATCCTCACTGGTGCTATCTGAGACTCTGGCGCAGGATTTCCAAATGCGCTACAACTGCACTGCTTGGAATCGCTTTGGCACAGGCACTGCCTTGGTCACATTGAAGGAACAAGGTACACACACCGATAGTTGCTGCATTGCTTGCAATTCCTGCTGGGAAAGGGGTTAAATTAGGTAAAAGCAGTCCTCAGTCTTGTGCTTATCTTAATTATGCTCTTCTAATCGATATGAATTAATCAGCAGATGGCTGCTTTAATGAATGTGTTTGCCCCATAACATAGATATTGATTGAGGACAAAAGTCAATTAGAAGAGCCCACATGTGTTTGGATGCTTTATCTACCACCATCTCAGAGCTGAACCCCGCATCGCAACCCATGGCCTCTTAAAGTCGTTTTACAATTAGATGGTAGCACTACTTTACTGATAGTATTGTGGGAATATTTTCAGCAACAGATACACAAAAAAATAAGGTTCTCGACAGTATTTTACATCAACATGGAAGAGCTGGTGTCTCTGGAGAAATGGGCAGCGGTATCTCCTGGAATCTCTAATTAGATTACTGTCTATTGCTTCATTGCATGTCAGGCCTTGTTACCCTTCCTTCAGAGAGATTAGAGACAATAGCCAGCCTGTGAGATGCCAAGCTGCCTGCATGAGCATATGCTACAGAAGAGAGGACTACAGCTTGGAGTAGATGAATCTTACCCTCTGAAGTATTTTGTTGAATTAGTGAGATAAATGAGTGGATTTATTTTCTTTCAATTGATCAATAGTTTTTTGGGGCAGACCTTTGTGTTCCACTTTCCTATTTTGATTTTTCCCCTTCTATTGACAACCATCCAATCTGGACTCATTTTTTTCCACTTGCAGAGGCACTGCCTATGCTGGTAATTGTTGGTGGAGCAGTAGGTGGAGGTTGTGTCCTGCTCATCTGTGTCATCACACTGGTGTCCCTCTGCTGCAGGCACACAGGCAAAGGTGAGCTCAATGGTTAGTATGGGCAAGAGGGAAACAGCCAATTCTTCCAATTATGTCAATACTTAAACCCTTTCTCTCACAACTAATTTCTGTCTTTACTTTTACTTTGCATTTGAGTATTAAAAATATTAAGTATTTTCAATTCCTGCAGGTAAAAGATGCACTCGTCTTTCAAAAAGTGACATCAGAGTCCAGATTGTTCACAGTGATCATAATGCCACACGTGGCAATGATGATGAGGAAGATGTTAAAGAACCCATGGTAGGTCTTTACACTGTGTGTATACTTGCACTAAATAGAAATTTTACATACTAAGAAGTGGGTGGGGATGCAAATGTTAAGAGGGATTACATTAACTGCAAAATAATGCTCAGATTTTTTCTTTTGTTCTATTCAAGTAAGGTCATGTTCATCCTTGTAATTCTTTAGAAATACTTGGTATTCCCTCAGGCTCCCAACAGTAGTGAGTCTCCAGGGACATCACGCACAGAACATAGCGACCTCTTGGAAGAGGAGGAGGACGAAAGATCTGATATTAAGGTAAAAGCAAAACGCTTGAAAAAAATCCACTTTAAATTGCAAGTGTTATTTTTCATTTACTGATTATAACACTGAATGCATTTTGAGCAGGCATCTTTATATTTCTTTCTATTCTCATAGGACCCAACCAATGGGTACTACAATGTCCGTGGCCATGATGACCGTCACATTAGAAACAGTGGATTTTCTGAGTACGTGCCCAACTCCCGACCAGTTTACACACCATCACAACTCCCGTCCCCAAGCCCCATGTACGGTCAGCATGGCACCCAACCTCGCATCTACGAGTTCTCCCAGCGATACGCTACCAATACAGTTAGCAGATCGTCATATGAACAACAGCCAGCTGCTCAGCAGCAGACCAACCAACCGACCAATGCATATCCCACAGATCCTCTCTACAGTGGCTCCGCTTACCTACCGGCTACCTACGGTCGTGCCTTCACCAGCTACGTTAAACCTGCTTCCTATGAAAAAGTGGATGTATACGACCAGTCGGATCAAGCAAGCAAGGTGTCTAGCTCTTCTCGTTTTTCTTATGCTTCCTCACAAGTGTCCTCCCAGCAGTCAGACTATGGTCGGCCTTCACAACGCATGCAGACACATGTTTAATTTGGAAAGAAAGACAAAAAAAGAGGAGTACAGAAGTGGGTTGATACAAAGTTTCACTTCCACATGCACATGTGGATGAATTAACGTGAACAAAGATTTTCTAACTCACAGTCCAAAAATGTATTTGGATGAAATTCAATGTGAGTTGGAATGAAGATAATGGAATAACTAATCAATCTGTGAAGAATGCTGGGATCTACAATAACACTCCCCATGGAACTACTTGGTTGGAAACATCATGAGATTGTGACTTTTGAGTCAAGCATGTGATGGACGTTATTGCGATACCTCACCAGGATATCTCGTCACGATGGCCACACAAAGGTGATATCTTGTGAGTAAAAGAAGCCATTTGGGAGAAAAATCAAGCCCTACTTCTGAACCTGAGTGGCCAAAAAATGTGTTAGCAGTTTACTTACAAAAGTGTGTACTTTGAGTAACACAAATGTCCAACACAACTTTTTTTAAATACTTTGAGAGGGGGAGAAAAGACTGAACAGCTCTCCGTTGTCTGTCATTTAGTGTCTTGTTGGCATGCAAAAGGAATTCTAAGCACATTTGTGTCCCTGTCATCAATAAAAGACTGAGCTGTCCACAGAGACAGAAACAAACTCTTCTGCACAACAGGCTAGCTGTACTGACCAACAAGTGCTAGAGGCACCACTCTGTGTGAAGAAAAATCAAACAGTGTAGTACTTCGGTCCAGAGTTGTGTTTCATAAAAATCTTCTGATGATACACTATGTATTTGGGTCAAACGAGTGTAGAAAAGCAAGCAATGAGGAAATGTTTGTGTTAGCCTTCATGCTAGCAAAGGACTGTTTACTATGTTTGTACCAAGATGGAAAAGGACAGGCCATAAAATCCCAAAGAAAGGTTTTAATTGTAAAAGGAATATGGGGCAAATGCTAAAATATGGTTGTCATGCCCCTTGTGTTGTTTGCGCTGCTTTCTGATTGTACAAAGAGTGTGAAAAGGTTTTCAGAACAATCAAAAATGGCATTTGAAAAATAGCGGCAATCTTGAACTTGAAATAAACTTGAATGCAGCATAAACTTCAGCAGGCTCAGGCGGGGTAAGGCGTTGTAAGCATTTCCCATTGCCGATTATTCACTCAAGTTTCACAACACAATCAAATTGTCACACTATGTTTACAAGAACCAGTACTACCCTGAAATACCGAGTATCTGTACAAATGGCTGAGCCCATGCTTTTTCTCTCTGTTGCATGCAAAAGATGTGTCTTGTGAAAACCTTCAGCGTTTATCTTCATGCCCATTTCACGTTCAAAACACTGATTCCTGATCCTTTTGCATTCCATAACGTACACCCTGTACTGCCATTGGTGTAGAAAAGCTGTTGCCAAGCAGCCAATGAGAGAACAACTGGTCACTTAAAGTGAGGAGGCAAACATCATTGCTTGTCTTATTTTTATATTTTATATAAGCCTTAAAGTACAGCGTGTAAGCTGCTCTATTGTAAAGTATCTTTATAAACTTATGTATCTATCTCGATTGGTTTATTCGACCCCTCAGTTGTTCATGTCTAAGTTGTCAATCATTGAATGCAGTTTTTCTGCTTTTTTTTTTTCTTGGATCACGTTTGTCATTTGTTTGTTCATTCTTTTAATAATACATTAAGAATTTTATTTGCTAAAAATGAGCTATTGTTGCTTGTACCTTTGTACACATATTTATATTTAAATAAAACCATTTCCGATAAGCAGTGGCTCTGGTAAGTTCTGGAAATCGATGGCCGTGGAAAACTGTTATAAAAGGAAGCTCCCGTGTTGCAAAAGTGATGAATACATAAATTAGCACTAGCGTCTTTGTTGATTTTCCAATTCCCCCAGAGGTACTCTGCATTTAATGAAGACAGATGAGACAGTGGGACCCACACTGTGCACGTCTCCTCCTCCTCAAGTCAACATCCCTATTTGATAGGGTGATAAGATGGAGCTGTGACAAAGGAAGGTATTATTTGATAATGAGATTGTCTTGTCACTACAGTTCCCCAGGTATGCACGCTGCTCACAACGGGGAGGAGAAATACATGCTCATTACAATTCTACTGTGAGAAGAGTAAGGTCTCCTAAGACATGCATTTATAATGCTGAGCATAATACAGAACAAGTCTCCATCAAAGACAAACACATCAGGTAACACAATTACAAACAGACCAGGTAACACAATTAGGCACTGCATAATCAAATCAAATATCTTTATTACCAGGAATTTAAAAAACAAAACTGGAAAACGCATGCAGAGAAAGAAAATAGTTTAACATCCAACCACAAGGTGCATTTAAGATGTATCTCCTCCAATGTGTATGTATTGAAAACAAATTTGGATTGCAGTTGAGAGTTATTATACAATTACAAAGGCGACTTGAAAGAGAATTCCAATAATCATTTCTTTCCAGTCTCCTACCCTTCAATAAATAATACTAACGCAAGTTATCAGAGAGGGTTTTAAAAAAAAAATTAAAAAGTGCCTAAAACCATCAAAAAAAATTTGTTAGGTGTTACGAGTAAAAAGAGATACATTGTTCTTAAATCTATCTCTCGGTTGTCTGATGACACCAATTACCCTGAGTTCAAATAGCAACCCGTGCAAAAGACAGCTGTGGCCCAGAAGTCCTTTTCCACCCAGCCACCACATTCTGTCCAATAAAATGGAAGAAAAATAAAAGAAATGCTCATCTAAAATACCTGAAAAAGTCTCTGTTCTAGGGTTCATTTTCACGTAACAAAGTAGTATTTGTATTTTTAAACACAAATTCTTCTAATCATTTCAAATCTCGTGAAATTACGTCCCTCATTTTTCCAAATCAAAGCTCTGCATTCAATCTGCCTTGTGATGTTAGTATGTGTAGCATTAAAAAAATTATTGAAAAAATATTGCTTTAGTCATTTTTTGTTTTCCTCATTTTTCATTATTTTCTGGCAAAAAGTTTGGTAATTATTGGTGAGTAATCCTCGAGGTTTTAAATAACAAGAAGACTAAGAACTTTAAACTAGTTTGTTTAAACAAAAGAGAAGTCTTTTAAAATTAGTTTGATAAATTTGTGAACTTGTAAAAACTCTATAAAATGTACAATTCTTAATCATTATTAATAATATTACATTTAAAATGGGGCGGAATTTAAATGTAATGACAGAAGTTTAAAAAAAGTGTAATTTTTTAAATAAACTATTACTTAAGGAAGGTTACTTTGTTAAAATATCTCAGTGTGAGTTTAAGGGCCGACAACCAGATCTGATGCTTTTGTGTCTTTCATGTGAGAAGCTGGATCACATGCAACAGCCTTAGATTGCTTCAGAATGAATAAACCTCAGAGAGTCTTCTCCAAATCAGATGAAAATGTTCCACCTCCAGAATTTTTTGCCCTTTAATGTTCTTCCTCTCCGAGTGCTTCCCTGCTCCTCACATCATCATCAAATACCAGTCTCCTGTTTGATCCAGTTTCTCAGTTTGGTGACCCGCGAGTAGACACCGGGTTTGTTCCGGCGAGCGCAGCCCGTCCCCCAGCTCACAATGCCCGCCTGGAACCACTTGGAACCCTCCTCTAAACACACTAGGGGACCTCCGGAGTCTCCCTGGAATGTATGAGGAGGAAAAAAAAGATTAATTTTAGTTGATAAAACTAAAGATACACCAAAAAAAAAAAAAAACCAGTTGTATGAACTTTTTATTTTTTACTAGAGAGAATGTTGAACAAGCTCACTTGGCATGCATCAACTCCACCAGCCAGGAATCCACTGCAGAACATCCTTGCAGTGACTTGTCCCTCAGTGACACTGTTGCACACTGTGTCGTTGATGATTTTTACCATGGCCTTCTGCAGAACCATAGCCAATCTGCCTGTAGAAGCAGGATGAAAGGGTCAGTGCTCCACCAAGGGATCTTCGTGTCCAACTTGAACATCAAAATATGTTAACGGGCTGGTTTGGAATTACAGTAGATAATGAAAGTTTAAGTGACTTCCCATGAGAGCTGCCACCTTTGTTGATTTATAAACATAGAAGAAAGCCTCAAATGAGCAGAAAAAATAAGAAAAGAATGAGACAACAGGGAAGAAAAATGGGATGGTAACAAAGTATGTTGTGATGCAAGAGATTAAAAAATGGAAAGGACATAAAAACAGAGGAAGTTGGAGGGAAGAAACCGGCAGATCGAGGAAGAGGATGAAGGACAATAAGGAATTAATCAGTGTGCGAAGAGTGGGTAGTGAGGGGTTTAGACCATTATGATAAGTTAGATGTGCTAAAAAGGAAAACAACAATCTGGATCACCAATTTATTTCTGTGAGCAATGCTTTTGTGAATAGACAGTTTGTCACTTAAAGAAAAATTAGGCAAAATACCGTATTCCCGTGTCTTGCCCCAGCCGGTAACCGTGCATTCCATACCCGAAGGAAAAACATGAGAGGCAGACGGCAGGCAGATAGGTTGTATAGTGTTACTGAACTCCAGTGGCTCGGTCAGCTCCAGCAGTGCAATGTCATAATCAAAGGTGAGGTCATCGTAGTCTGGGTGTATAATTATTCTCTTTACTGACCGAACATCCCCACCCAGGGTTAGCTGGCTCTGTATGCCACTATAAGTTCGCCAGCCGTTTGGTTCTATACCCCTGCAGGATAACCAACAAAGAAGGACAAATGGATTTAAGAAAATGTAATGATCCAACAACTTGCATGGAACGAATCAAACATCAGTTGTCTCTCAATGTGAACATGCTACAGAAAGACATAAGCTCTTATTTTAGCATAGCTGTCTTCAAGTCATAAAGACCCTTAGTAATAATTAATATTCTTTGTCTAGAGAAAAACTTTAGATGAGATGTAAGGTCACTCATTCCAGCAAAGAATTGTGCAACAAGTGATTTGATCAAATTCTGATTAATATATAGGAAGATTGTTTTTGCTAATCATCTATTTTCTTCATGTTTTGGGAGAGAAATAATCCACAAATTCTGCTCTAAATAAAATCAGTGAAAATTACTCCCTGCTTAATCATGAAAAAATGAGCTCATGTTGACCAGCATGGTTAGTGCGCCACCAACAGGGCACTTTGATGAACACAACGTGAGGAGAAGATTTCAACCAAAAGCATCTTTGGCTATTTTTCCCACAGACTATGATGGTTGCACAATTTTTTGTACAATTTGCAGTGTGGTATTTTTGTACAGTCAGAGAATAAAAAGAATGCACAACAAATAATGAAACAAACAATGCTTCACATAGAAAAGTCAGGTGAGTGACTTACTCAGCATGGCTGAGAAAACAGTGGGCTGCTGAAAGGAGCCATGTTTTAGAGATGATTGAGGCACCGCAAAAATGGCCAAGACTTAGATAGTGAAGGCTGACCTGCCAGGGCCACTCTCCAACCTCCGCATTCTGACCTCCTACAATGCGCATTGACTTGTACGGCCTTGTACCACAATCTGAAAATTGACAAAAAAGAAATATTGACAGAACAGGTGAGAATACAAAGTGGAACGAACACCCTAAATAAATTCCAGCTCTGTGTCAAACAATATTTTACTGACCGCAATATGCCTCATCTGATTTATCTGAGCAGTCAGGAACATTGTCGCATTCAGCGTTTACTTTGTTGACACATTCTTTGTTGTCGCATACGTAGCTGTAGTCGGAGCACATACCTGGAGCTACAGGAAGATGAAGCAGGAAGTGAAAACACAAAATTATAAAACTTAATGTTCTTTGATCGGATATTCTGTAATACAGCTGTACACAAATATATATATCATGTCATATAATGTTGTTTATCTAACATAGAATTAACATCAATACATATATCATATGAGGGCAAGAAGAATTCTCTCCCTCATTTGTATGTGAAAACATAAGAGAGTTTGGACTTTCCTGCTCGTCTGACTTCATTTAAGAAGTAAAAACATCAGGCAATCAGTGTGGCTTCAAAGCGAGGCTAGAATGCACAATGTACAGTGATTGAGCAGCACATTGCATTGATTGGGTGTATTGATTGGGATTAAGGTCTCATATCCCTCTTTATTCACAAAAGTGAGAATTTAAAGGAAATGCAATCTTGCCTTGGGACTGAAGTGTGAAAGAAAAAAGGAAATGATTAACGAGTGAAGTGAATGAGTAAATGAAAGAAAGACAAAAACAGAGCAAAGAATAGTATCTGAATGAAACAAGACAAGAGGACAAAGTATTTATTGAGTGAACAAATACTGTGGGGAAAATAATTACTCAATAATTTGTTACAAGATCAACTAAAATAACTTTTTTTAGATGGAGGTAGGAGCTGTTATGTGACTGTGTTTACATAAGAACCAAGCAGAAGATATGTAGTGCTACTTACAAGATATACAGGAAGCTTCATCGCCTCCATCGTCACAATCTTTTCTCCCGTCACACACAACCGTGTCGGGCAGACACAACCCGTTTGCACAGCGCCATTCATTTGGTTCACAACCTGCAAGGAGGCCAGTATGTTGATCAAGAAGTTACAGACAAAAAAAAAAAACATAAGAACAAGCTATTATGTTCAAGAGACAACATTTCACAAGTCATGTACATTACGGTTCAAACTCAATTCCTCCTGTTTATATACATACCGTATGACTGGACACATCTGGATAGACACTAAGGCTTCAAAGAAAATTCATCAGGGATGAAATTATCACTTAATGCAGTTTACAGGTCAGTGGCCTGAGAATAAGCAGTGATGTGATAAGGAGGCGCAAATATGACCATATCACTCCCATCCTCAAATCCCTCCACTGGCTACCCGTTGAATACAGAATTCAGTACAAGCTCTGCCTCCTCACCCATCAGTGCATACACGGCACTGCACCTGTTTATCTCCAAGAACTCCTAACCCTCCACACCACTGTCCGAGACCTGCGCTCCTCCTCCTCCTCCTCCTACTGCCTGCACCAACCAAGGACCAAACTCTCCACTATGAGGGACAGGGCCTTCCAGGCAGCTGCTCCACAGTTCTGGAACGCTCTTCCCGAGAGCTTGAGGGCTCCACAAAGCGTTGAGGTTTTTAAAAAAAGACTGAAGACATTTTTATTCCTAAAGGCTTTTCAACAAAGTTTTTAGTGTTTTTTGTGTTGTGGTTTTATGTACTTTTGCTGTTTGTTGTTCCTTTTGGTCATTGTAGCACTTTGAGATCTCCACTGGAAATATAAAGTGTGTTATAAATAAAATTTTTATTATTATGTGTATTCAATGTGTTATTAGCCTAGCATTGAACACGAATGGTTTTGTGAAGTAATTTTAATATAGAGCAACACTTACCGCATCCCTTTTCATCGCTCCAGTCTCCACAATCATTCCCACGATCACACATCCAGATTTTTGATATGCACAAGCCAGTTCCACAGGCAAACTGATCTTCTGAACACTCTGAATTAAAACAAATAATAATAAACACTTCTGGACAGCCACTTTTCAAAACACAATTACTTTATTGACAGTATGAAAGAAAATCCAAAAGAAAAAGAAGGGTAAAAAAAGGTCTATTTTTTACTGTTTTGGGGAACAGCATGGCTTGTAGATCACTTAGAGAGCATATGGCACTATAAACAGCAAGATGCCTGGATTGGCACAATGTTTGATACAAAACGAGGAGTTTGATAACTTCATTTTAACGTTGTGTTGAAATTGCTCATATGTAATTTACCCCTATGTTGTAATCCTGAATTTTTTCTCAAATTTCCGCAGGTCACACTTAAGATAAAGAAATAGTAGTCCTCATAAAAAGCACTACACCATCTTCTTATATACCCAGACAGATGTGAGTTAAGTGCTTTCCCACCACTTTGCTGAGCTAGTTGACTACTGGCCATGTTTAACAGGAGAGTTAGAATTTAACTCCAAGCAAGAACAGAATTTTCTTTTATAATGAATGACAAACTTACTGCACTCCCTCTCATCGCTGAAATCACCACAGTCGTTCATGCCATCGCACCTAAATTGTGTTGCGATGCATAATCCAGAGTTGCAGGCGAACTGGTCGGGGCAAGCTGCTCAGGGAGGCAGAAAAAATACAAGAAAAAGAATAAGATCAAATGATTGAACCCATCAACCCGTCAATCTGAGTGATTATAAATTTATGGTCAAACTTCGAGATGACAAAAAGTATTAAAAAATAAAAGCTTCGGGTTGTGTGACAGGCACAAATTTTTTTTTTTTTTTTTTTTAAATCACAGTAACAGTTTGCACGCTTTCTCAGTAAGTTAGCTGAGGTCTCTCTCAAATTGTTGTGCTTATCTAGTTGAAACAAGACGGAACTCACGGTCAGCTGGGTCAGAAGCAGTATACTCTGCATAGAAGCCTCTGTCAGAGTAGGACTCATCAGAATGAAAAGTAACTTCCATCACATTGGATTCACTGGTCTTAGACAAAATGCCTATTTCTCCACAGTATCTAGGAAGAAATAAAAAAAATATGTCTCAAGTTTAAACCAAATATGTTTATATCTATAAATATCTCCATAAATATCTGTTTATGAGGAAATAATAGGTAATCATTAATATTCTATGACTGTATAGCATTTTTAAATCGAGATATACAAAGGGCTTCACACATCATGTCAATGTAATAAAATGACATCGAGTGGATTATAGTAATGGGTGAGTGGATTAGATTAATCTACTCATACAGTGTGCCTCCTGGAAATGGTGACACTTGTATATGTGAATATAGGTAGATAAAGAGAAAATTCTAAAGATATTTATAATTCATTTGCGCTACTAGTTTTACATTGGGCCGTTGTGTAAACACAAAAAAGAAATCTTACTTGGTCCCCATGATTTCCACAAAGTCTTTGTGACACACACGGGTATCTACACCTCGCTCTTTCATGAGAAACAATTTGAAATTCAGTTGGACCAATTTCCCCACAGCGACCTACAATTTAGCACAAAGGAAAAGGTAACCCTCCACACACAAACATACAATAATGAAATGAACATGTCCATGTACAAGCTGCAAAATTACACAATAGGCTCTGGGTGTGCACATGCACACAGCACACTGCATACAGAGACACACACAAAGAAACTAAAGCCACACACCAAACACTGCAGAGCTGCAGCAGTAACAGAAGCCTGACAGATGAAGATAGAAGAGGTACTGAACAGTTTGGCTTCTAGAGTGCTGTCTCAGCATTTCTCTGGTGGCAGGCTAAGGATGGTAACGGGGAGGAGGAGCCAAGGCCAAACACACACAGAGATGGAGAAAGAAATGTTTCAAACCTCAATTCTCCATTTGCAATCTAAGGCAGGAGGATAGAAACTTGGGTAAAGAGGAGAAGTCAAATTTCCTCGATTTCCAGACAAGATACCGCCACACTTTGTGACTGAAACAACAAGACAAGTCTTAATTGGGTACAATGTCATTGTTAATGTGAAATCATTTTAAAGACAGATGTTTTATGAAACATAACAGACCAAATTTCATACCTTCAGTTTTTGGGATGGTTTTATAAACAACCTCAAAGCCCCGTTTCTGCTCTTCAGAATCAGAAACAAAAGTAACCAGCATGATGTTACCAGATGACACCACGTTCAGGGGGTTAGTGGGAAATCTCTGACCACATTGTCTATTATAGATAATCAAAAAAGGAGAAACAGAACGGAAATCAGAAGACTAAAGGAATCATGAGATTGTGTCTTAATAAAATGTTGTGGTGACCGAAAGAATGAGATCGCGGATACAAGCGGCCGAAGTGAGCTTCCTCCGCAGGGTGGCTGGGCTCTCACTCAGAGATCGGGTGAGGAGCTCTGTCATCCGGGAGGAGCTCGGTGTCGAGCCGCTCCTCCTCCAGGTCGAGAGGAGCCAGATGGGGTGGTTCGGGCATCTGGTCAGGAAGCCCCCTGAGTGCCTTGCTGGTGAGGTGTTTCAAGCACGTCCCACCAGGAGGAGACCAAGGGGTAGACTCCGGACCCGCTGGAGAGACTATGTCTCACAGCTGGCTGGGAAACGACTTAGGATCCTTACAGGTGGGATGGAGGATGCAGCCGGGGGGAGAGAAACCTGGGCTTCCCGTTTAAGGCTGTTGCTCCCGCGACCCGGCCCCAGAACAAGCGGAAGATGACGGAACGAACAGAACATAAAACTATAAAGCAGAAGCTAAATTTTTTAAAAATTAGAATGAAAAAGTTGATATTTTCTAACATGTGAAAGTTCGGTCATACTACGTTTTTTTTTTTTCTTTTTAAATTGAACATATTTCTTTTATGTTTGAGACACAAATAGAAAAGCTCTGATTAATGTAAAAAAAATAAATAAAGACATAAAACATTCTGGTCAATCTGGGATGCTTAAAAGAAAATTCAATCCTGAGTTAAAAAAAGGTTTTAGCACTAAAGTGAAACTAATAGGGTATGACTGACTTTACAAGAATAGAAGGGGATCCGCCTTTAGGAAAATAATATTATGATATAATATCAAATTATGGCTCTCATAAACCTGCTGTCACCTTGGATAATGCTGATCACTCAATAGCATTATAAAATTCATACGCCTCACTTGGTAACCCATTTTTAGGCGATGATTTGAGAGTTTAAAATTGCCCCCAGCTACAACTTATTTTGCATCAAAAAGTTTGCAGTAAAAGTGAGCTAACACTTCCCCACATATCAAGTGTTATAACACAAAAGTGTTGTCAGACAGGTTGGTATTATTCAATATGTTACAAAAGCCAAATAACCTTGAAATAACTTTAACTCAATTCTCAAAAGTTGACAACAACAAAGTCTGAAAAAGTTTCAGAACCAAAATAGGGAATAATAGGTTCAGAAGACGAAAAAGAAAATCTTAATTTGGGTTTCTTTGTTCTGTGGTTTTCATAAAGCACAATAAATGATAGTTGAGACCTAGAAACAACAACCTGTTTACATGTCCGGCTTCATTATCTATGATATTCACATTGCAAACCCTCTGAATATTCCCAGCCGTACTTACTCAGTGATGACCTGGGATTTATCAGGACTCAAGGAATCAAAAACTGTAAGAAGGTCATCAGAGCAGTCATCTTCAATGTGGAAAACAGGAAAACTGAGATGGATATTGTCTGTCTCCGAGGCTCGAATTTGCCATACACATCGAGTTTTTGGGGGGTAACGATTAGGATAACCAGGGGATGTGAAGTTTTGTGGGTTCTCGTTCGCTTCGAGGCGGTAGAAACATTCTTCTGAGGAAAATACAAGTCATTACCACCATAAAAAAAAAAAAAAAAACAACAAAATATTGCCTTTTTTTAAATAGACTTTTAGAACATTAATGTATCAAGTTGTATTTCACAAAATAAAAGTAGATGTCTAATAGATAACACCAGCATATATGCTGTCCAGCAAAGTATCTATATTTGTTACTATAAGCAAGTTATGACTGATTGAAATGAAACATATACATTGGGACAAACCCACCTCCTTTGGGGTTCCTGGCCATGCGAGCATCTGTGACTGGAGACATGGAGATGAAGAGACAATAAAACAAGAGAAAAGAATAGAATAGGTTTAAAAACCGTTGATAAGCTGATAGAATTTGATGCATGAGCCCAAAATATAGAAGCTGTGCATTTTCTATTAAATTTCCCAGCAGTTAAGGGATCTGGTGATGGTGTGTAGCTCTTTCTGCTCCATCTCACCTTGCCCTACAGCAGCAACTCATACATCTCTGTCTAACTATCTGGGACAGGAACATCAAATCATACCCCCAGAAATCATTTTAAAGTGGACCAAAACCACCGAGTCACAGAGACAGGGCTTGGCCGATGGCCAGAATGTCGACAAATGCAATACAAATGCTGAGAAGACAGAGGGAAGAAAAATAGCTGTCTTAAGGCAGGCTGGGGCCCAGCTAATATCATTAGAGGGCCCAAACAGCATAAAATGTGCAATCTCAGATGATGCCTGAGCTGAGAGAGCTAGCTTATTTGTTATCATCTTATCAGCACAACTCAAAGCGAGCCTTTAAACATGAAGAGAAAGCAAACAGAAGAGAAATTTGATGTGACAAGAACATTACTTAGAACCACATTCCTAACGCTGACAAATGTCAGTTTTGGGAATGGTGATTGTCAAGTTTGAAAATGCTTTCTCTCACTCCGTTTGATCCTGCTGGTACCTACGTGAAGCTGTGACTTCAAAGATTTGGACATTGCTGGAGCTCGTCATCCTCTGATTATTGCGGATGCCACTTTCCAGAACTTGCGATATTAGCTGTTCAGAGAACTCTGGCACAATTTCCAGCTTATTGGGTGGAATGTCAAACTGGGTCCAGTAATAAGCTATTACGCCTTCGCTGGTAAAGACAAAGACAAGAAACAAACAGATTAGAAATATATATTTCATTTATAAGTTCCAATGAATTGTTCTAAATACATTTTTAAGCTAAAATGTATGGTTCCACCATATTTTCAGTGGTTTCTATGATAAACTGTTTTTTTAACTGCACAATGAGTCACATTTTACTGTTTTGTAAAGAGAAAAGAAGCTTGTTTGAAATGATCAATTACAGTAGGCTGGTGTTATATAGTTTCCCCTGATAAAATTTTTACGCACATTAATCTTCCAAAATTACAAAATATGATTGTTCAAAGACATAAAACGCATGGTAGAAATTTTCCCAATACCTGAATGCAGTGATTGATGAGCCAACATAGTAATTCACTAGGAATCGGTCCTCCTTGAAAATTTCATCAAGCTGTGACAATGAGAAAAAATTTTTTTTTTTTAAATGCAAAAATATCTGCACCACTGTTGGACTTCAGCTATTATTGATAGTAAATACACTGTATGTTCCTGCAATTTAGTACTCCATTATTTTAAACAGATATTTTATTCTTTCATTAAATGATTTGAAAGGAAGAAATTGGTTGATAGGAAAGACTGATGCAAATAATTTGGTTGGAAAAACGCAAGCACTCTTGCACTCTAAACAGCCACAATCTAATGAGAACAGAGATATTTAATTAGTGATGCAGACTGAAATTAAAAGTAAAGTTTGAGACTGAATCCTTTGGAGGCAACACTAACTTTGAGCTTAACTTTTTACTTTACACAATATTAATGCACCCCATTTAAAAATATTCTTGTAAAAGCTAAAAAAAAAAATCTGCATTCTTCATGTAAACTTCATATTTTACAAAAGCTTTTTACCAATTTACTTGCCACATGTCCACAATCGTTCTCTTTTTTTTTTTTTTTTTTAGCAGAACAAACTAAAACCAACCCTAATGTGTTATTTTTCACTGGAATGCATTTGAGTGAAGGCTTTTTTTATATACACCAGCATGTTAAGTGGTGCTACTAACATCTCTGCAGGCTCAAAAGTATTGAGGGAATTGCAAAGGGAACGCAATGTTTTTATTTTTCCACCTACTGAAATGTGCCAAAAGCAGTCTGTGCACTAGGAGGGACAGGTTTAAAAACGCACTTTCAAACAACATTCACAACAAATCCACAACAAAAAAAGTAAGCATTGTATACTTTGCTCCGAAGAGTCAACAATGGAGATGTAAACTGCAGAAAAACATTTTCTACTGGCACCACACTCACCTTTGTTTCCAGTATACTAGACAATTGATTAAATTCATCACTTTTTGTGTCTTCCAGTTCCTGCATATATGTCACATTCTGCAGCTTCAGATGTCCAGTAAACACCCGTTCTGTTTTGGTGCGCCACCTTCCCATAGAGGCTTCTAAATCTTCATCTTTAACTAGGGGGAGAAAGCAGATGGAAGTCTTTGATCGACTAAATGCGTTTAGACAGTTGCCCCTGACAAAAGAAGCCAACTTCTAAACAAGCCTTGAAGCTTAGTCTTCAGCTCTACGCTGCAAGTTCCACTCTAAAAGCAATTAAAACAGCCAGTTGAATCAAGATGGTGTTTATCAAGACTTCAGAGGTCTTTTTATCTGGTGCTGGGAGTGTAAATGACAAGAAAATTATGCCACGGAATTGTGGCACTTTCCTCTTTTGCATCTTTTAAACTGCCAGGGCTGTTTACGAGGCAAACACTAATGGGAAATTACAAAGTCCTAACACACCGTTCCTACACGTTTATATCAAAGGCCTCTGACTTCACAGCCAGTGTAAATGTTGCACTTTACAGTTTAATGATCATACGGCTGCCTTGGCAGTGGGAAATGCCAGCTATGCAAATTTCATGTGTCTTTTTATGCTGAGATGATCACAGAATGACTGATATATCATCAATATATATTCTTCTTTTTTTATTTTTTCTTAATTTTTCCTTTTTTACATCTGCAATGTGAAGCCAGTTGAGTAAAAAAAAATGGGATTTTGGGCTACAGAAATAAAATGGAATTTAAAATCAGTGTTTTTCACAACTAATTTACACATATTTGAATAAGCGATCTATTTTTGTTAGTGAATTGAAGGATTGCGTTGATACCTACAGAAAAAAAACCAAACGAGGAATGCTCCAACAATTGCAAGAATAAGTATCACCACTATGATGATGATTGTGGTGACCAACTTCTTTGACTTTGATTCATCTCGTCTGCGATGGCCATCAGCAGCCTGGTTGACCATGAAACAAAACAAAACAAAAAAGTCAGGTGACATGAGATATGCTTTCAAACCTTTATAAAAATGTTTTCAAGTTCAACAAATCATCCTTTCTTTTTTATTCTACCCACAATCTCCTTACGGTTTGAAAAACATTTTAGGGTAATATTCTAGAACGAAGCGGTTCTTATCTTTCCACTAACTACTAGAAAGTTTTTTCTTTGTGGTCTCCTAATATCATTCCCTCCACTAGCCCAAAGCCATCAAATTCTGAACCAAATATCCAAAATCAGGCACGATAATTGCAAACAATGCTGGTTTCTTTTGTCTGATTTGCTGAGACATGTTCTAAAGACTCTCCCCAGGGTTTTTGTTTCCTCTTTCTAAGAAGTGGCATTGTAGAAACAACTATCAGTCTCACAGCAAAACCGATCCATTACAAACTATGACATTGAAACTTTAGGTTGAGTTTAATTTAGTCAAAACCAAAGAAAAGAGGTTAACTGCTTTTTAAACAAAGTATTGATACTAGTTTAATTGAGAAAGATTGTTTCAATGTGATGTGATGCTCTACTTTCTAGGAAAGTTCAGGTACAAGCACGTAGCTCCTATCTTCTTGCACAAAACTTGTTTAGCAAGGACAGGTCAGCACCATGATCACACTCCTTTTGAATCGTTCTTTATAATGAAACATGAAGAACAAAAAACATGCATGGTGGAAAGAAATGTTTTTCTCAATCCAGTTCATTTTAATGGAAAGAAAGATGCAGAAGTTATTAAATGATGAACCTATTATGAACCCAACATCTCCGGCAAATCAATCAATAAGTGCTACAATGGATTGAAATCACTTTATCTCTAAGTCAATTTGTCAAAAGCGTTGCACTTTAAAGTCAGAGCTAAATTACTTGAATTCGGATGACAATTCATATCAGTAATTAGAACAAGTGTAAGAGCTTTAGTCAGTCAGAAATAAACCCTATCAGGAAAGATGAGCTTCCTCCTCAGGGTGGCTGGGCTCTCACTCAGAGATCGGGTGAGGAGCTCTGCCATCTGGGAGGAGCTCGGTGTCGAGCCGCTCCTCCTTTAGGTCGAGAGAAGCCAGATGGGGTGGTTCGGGCATCTGGTCAGGATGCCCCCCGAGCGCCTCGCGGGTGAGGTGTTTCGCATATGTCCTACCGGGAGGAGACCAAGGGGCAGACCACAGACCCGCTGGAGAGACTATGTCTGTAGCTGCCCAGGGAATGACTTGGGATCCTTCCACGTGAGCTGGAAGATGCAGCTGGGGTGAGAGAAGCCTGGGCTTCCCATGTGAGGCTGTTGCCCCGCGACCCGGCCCCGGATGAGCGGAAGATGACAGAATGGAACGGAAGGAAAGATGAATCTGAAAGAGTTCAATTATTATAGTGGGGATCAAGATGTGCCTCAGGATTTCTATTCATCACTCACTCAGCAAAGCCTTTTAAACTTGTCATATATTCCCCGTAATAAAAGAAAGGAACTATCAATTTGGAACTATTACAAACATTTCTAGGTGTTTTAATACCAGTTTCCAATGGAAAAAGCTAACACTAAGGGGTTAATGTTTCAAAGAAAAATAAACTGCAATCACGTGCTGCATAGTACCAAGGTATGATCTAACCTGTCTGACGAGAAAACCAGTGGTTATGAAGTGTGGTTAAAAAAATGGAGGTAGAATGGAAGGCGGCACACCCTCTTGCATTAAGTTGTCAGTTTCTGTGTGGTTTTAACTACCTTAGTTTAGTTTCTATGTGCTTATGAATTGACATTTTATTGTTTTCTGTGATAAGTAAACAAAGCAAAATTGGTCACAATTACATTTTTGTTTGATGCTGTTTGTGGCTCTATCAAAATAGAAAGAAGGTTAAGATTCATTTATCTTACCATACCGTTTGTACCTGCTGTATAAGGTTTTGAACAAACTTCATTTGAACCTTAGAATATACCCCATCATGTTTTGTGTCACCACATCAGTGTGCGAGAGCTCTCCTGACATGCATGTATGATTCAGTTTTCATTGATTCTCTTGTCTTCTGAGTCTAATAGAAACTGTGTAGTGACTGTCTCACTTCTTGTTGTTTCTGTGTTGCCACATGTAACCTGTGTGTAGTGGGGCAGCACATGATTTCTAAATTCAACCACAATGCTTGGTTTCAGAGTCTAGGAATAACATGAGTTGACTGTCTTCTTGGGTTAAACCATAATAAGAGGGTTATCACTGACATGAGTTGTTTTAGTCCATCTCTTTAATCAAATTATATATTCTATAACAAAGAAAAGAAAAAAGAAAAAAATCAAAGAGGTGTTTCTTGCTGTTTCTCCCCCCGACGCATGTGAGTAAATTTTAGTCCATTAAGTCTTGATAACAAATATCTTTAAAACAACAAGTTCAAAATGTAAACCTTAAATGATGAGTCCATACGTCTTTCAAACAATTCTTAAAAGTACTCATTCACCTATAGACATATCCCACGGATAAAAACAGGTGCAGAACATTGCAGCCAGTGATGGGATACCACTTGTGGTGGTAGACTGTGTACACTGACAAAAAAGTTTTATGTGTAATTGACTGGTGCATTGTGTCACATTTCTGCAAGGTCGATTGATACTGACCTCCAAACTCCATGTGGCTTTTAGATTAGCTCAAGAGGAGTGCACCAGGAATAATGAGATTTAATGGCTGACCTGCAGCAGCCAGCTTGGACATTTTTAAACGTTGGAAAACACATCAGCACTGGACTCTACAGCAGTCAGGACAAAGAATTTGCAGCCTCAAATGAGATTTACGCTGTGTCATGCAAGCACCCGGACGGCTGGAATAGGTAGTAAGAGAGAGCTGAAAGAAATCTTCAATGATTAAAATAAAAGTGAAAGTGCTTAAACGTATTTAGAAGTATTTAGAAGTACGGATGGGGTACAGATACCGATTCGCACCAGTGTGTTTTGTACCGTTTGCCTCTAACAAGCGGATTCCAAATCCTGTGTGAGCACTGTGCCCACTGAAAGCAATTTGCTAGCACAGTACAGTTGAAAAGACGCAGAAGTGAGCATGTACGAGATGCCCAGTATAAAAGCCCCTCTGCCTCTCCCTCTCTGCATCCCTGCTGCAGAGGAAGAGGATGCTGGGAATGGCAGAGCAGCGAAGTTGTGTTTAAAGATCCAAAGTGTAGTTTAATTTCTTTAAAGTTGATTTTAACGTAATTATTGCTTGTGAAGATGGAAACACCAGTAATACCTTAAACAAAGTTGCAAGGTGTTTAGTTGCAAGGTGTTTGGCCACACATGTGGAGCAACCAATAAAAGTGTTGTTTAATCAAAAATATCATGGAATTTTAATAAAATAAATACGGACACCAGAATAAAAAAAACAATTAAATGTTAACAGGCTGGAAATTTCTCTTGTCTCATTATTTCTAATAAATTACCAACATTCAATGTAAAAAAAACAAAACAAAAACAAAAACAACACTGCACAAAAATGATAAGTCTACTTTTTGCATTTTTTACGAATTTGAATAAAATTATATTTTTAAGATGACAATAACTTCCAATTGCAAGTTTAATAATATTTGAAGTGAGGAGGCTTTTTGCACATTTTCTTTTTTAATTGTACTGTTTATGTTAGTTGTTACATTAATTCTAGAACATGTTAATATTTTTTAGATAATTTCATTTTATTAATGTAAAAGAGGTTAAGTTGATATTTTGTTTTAAATTGTTTCAGAATAAAATCTTTAGTTACATCCCCATAGTTTGTTTATCTTCCTCTACTTGTTTTTTTTGTTTGTTTTTTTTACACAAAAAGTATCAATAAAATTCCAAATCGATAAGCGGTACGAATAGGAGTACTAGTATTGATAAGATGGTATAGATAACCATTCCTATTTGTAAACTTTTCAGGCGATTATTGAATTTCAGAAATAACAAAAAGTATTGGGTTTATTTATCTCATGACATAATATTTTTAGCCCACTAAACCTAACTGGAAAAATGTTGGCATGTGCTGTCTAAGATAGTCATGACAGATTACTTATGCATTTGGGGTATAACATAGTTTTTAAATTGTTACCCTTTTCTTCCATATTCATGTATTACTTTGTATTACTTTTTCATTTGATGCTCTAATTTTCATTTTATGTGTTATGATGGATTTCTGAATATTTACTTATATGTTTTTGCTTTCATGGAGACTTGAAAAAAGGGTCGGCGTAATAGGCGTTTGCTTCAGCCGATACCTTTTTGGTCCTTTGGTAAAATACAATTTCAGAAAAAAAAATGTAACTTTCTTCAATGTGAATTTACAATGTGACTGAAATAAATGAATAAATAAAATGTTAGTAGAAATTTTCCATGTATTCTGTGATTCTATAAAAACACTGAAACTGAATGAGAGCCACTGGAAACACCCTTTTTCTTTGTCATTGTCAATACTTTAAAAACTATCAGAAATCATTTCTGAGAATTCTTCTCTTGTGAAGGTCATTACCACCCACTTAATTATCACGTCTATTGGACCAATCAGAAACAGGGTAAAGAATATTGCCACAGTCTTATAGCATGTAATCATACAAAAACAGCAGAAGGTGTCATCAGTAGCAACATCACCGTGCACACTCCTACTGATAAGAAGGCTTTGCTGAGGTTATTAAAAGCTGCACCAAGGACCGTCAAGAACAGTAACTTGGGCTTCTACACAGCACTTCTACACAACACAGTGTAGGAGAAGGCTCCTTCATGTCATAAAGAACTCCACCCTTTCAGTATGAGCACTTTCTTAACCCTTTTTCCTCAGGCAGGTGACTGAGGAACATCTGGAGCAGGACCAACAGGATTAGGAACAGTTTCTAACACGTAGCTATCAGACTGCTGAGTGGTTGCCGTTGCTGATTCACATGTTTTGGCATGAATCAGTTTCCCACCATCACATGTGTGTGTGACAAAATAGTTTGATCTTACATTTATATTCTGTGCAGCTGACAAAAAGTCAATGACTGAAGTCAAGTGCCGCATGTGGTGCAAACAGAAAGTCCTACGGTCCGGGTCAAGGAAGTATTCACCACCTGTCCCTAAGTTTCTCCACATGAATAGAGAACTATCTCACTGTATTAGTCATACGGCACTAATTGCAAGGACATAAATGAAAGATTAGCAAATAGAGAAAAAAAATTCAGATGAGCCTGTTGACTATTTTGAAAAGGATTATGTAAATCCAACTAGTTTCAGGTAATGTTGCGGCCGATTTATACATAATTTTTTCTACGAGATTTTTATAAATTATTTGCCAATGATGAGTATCCATTCATGTCATAAGTAGTTTACCTTTTGAGCAACGACTTCTTTACAATTTTCTAATGCTCTGAAGCTTACTGGAGAAATGATAATCAGAGAATAGGTGATGGATTGTGAAACATAAATTCTTACAGTTGTTGCAAAATCATCCCAACAGAGTTTAAATCGTGGTTTCATGTCTGTACTTCTTAGTTTGAAACAGACTGCAGCAGGTGTTTCAGTCATGGATAAGGCACACTAATTTCTCCTGAAATATTATGAAATAAACAGCATAAAACCGCTTTGGTAATGAAGCAAAAGGCACGCCTACGTTTGTATTCAGAATTACAACACTTGTTAAATTATGAATGGATTACTTATGAGTAATCTGCATTTAGAAGCTTTTCCCCAAAGCTTTAATATTTTACTTTTATCAACGATGATATAAAAGATAATAAAAAATGGCCAGTTTCCAACATATATAAGTAACAAAAAATAACACCTGTTTTTTTTTTCACAAGCCATATAAGGAACAACTGGCCAGTTTCTTTTTCTTTTCTAGTCCTGTTGTTGCAGGAAAAAGTTGTGAACAAGTAAAATGAACCACTTTGACAACATGCCAATACTTTCATGAAATTGAGATGTTTGTATGTTTTAATGAATCTTTTAAAACACTTTTTGCCATACAAGAATGCACATTTTTAAATAATCAGCAGTCTTTAAATAAAGCTATCAATTAAATGTTTTTGGGTTTATGAAATCCAGTTGCACTGACCAAAAAGCTTTGCAACAATTAACAAAGACATTTACCCGAGTAGGTTAACCTTTGGCTCGTTGGCGGTCTACTTCCACCCACAACATCTGGTAGTGTTCCACAATTTGAAACGAGGCTGGCATAAAAGCAACAAGAACTGATATTTACATAATGTATGCATCTTCCAGGAGAATTTGACCTGTAGGTTAGGAAAAGCACGCTTTTGACAGTTTTCAGATCCAATTACCACTTTGCATACATGCCAACGCAAAATACTACCAAAAAAACAAAAAAAAACAAAACACCTACACCTCTCGAAAAATGAAACTCATTTGCTTCCTTTTTTATCAAAGCGGACTATGAATGATTGTTTTATAAAAACATAATCTGCCCAAAATTTAACACACTTGTCAGATGGCCTCAAACTGTCTGAAAATCTATAACAATTTTCTATTTCGCTAGGACAAAAGGATAAAACAACCACCCACGTCACTGACACTGGCTGATGAGGGTGAATCCATGTAGTTCATGACAAATAAACAGCAATCTGCCCAAACAAGTAAAAAATAATAAGACGTGTTACTGGAAGTTGTGATTTATTTCTGTGTTTCTGGAAATCAATCAGAAGCAGAACATTTTTTTTCAGCTGTTTGAAAAGAAAGAGACATGTTTGCATGTAAGAATGTTTTTCTGAGTAAACCAAAAGCTAATAGATAAGCAGCTTCTTTATGATTAGATGATTTACTTCATTTTAAAAAAAGTTTTAAAACATTGTGACTGAAGGTAATTGAGGAGGGATGACCGGGTAGCTAAAAATGAGTAAGCATGTGAAACCAAATAACAAGATGCAGTCATCTATTGAAACTGTAGGCCTCTGAACACACCTCTGATGTTTCTCCAACCCAATTTTTTTTTTTCAAATAGAAACATGATTTAATGTGCAATCATACTTTGCAAATGAATTATTGAATATCTATTGCTGTGTATAAAATAACAACAATAGAAAATAGTATGGGAAACTATTCATAAACAAATGGAACACATTAAAACATATCTATGCAACAAAAAAAAAGATTCCATGAAGCAGAGATCAGATATTTAAAATGTTTAATATAAATTTTTAAAAAAATTAAATCGTGAAAGATCCAATTTCATGAGTGTAGTTTCCAACTAGTTACACAAGGTGGCGCGCTAATAGAAACTGTAAGATATTTTGTTGAGACAAACTGAAATTTAGAATTTATTGATACTGGATCAGGATTAAGAATCGGATCACTTAAAATTAATATTAGGCAAGAAAATTGCATTTTACTTGTATTTTTTAATTTAAAAATACCTGATAACGTTATAAATTTAGGAGTCAAAATTCTTAGAAAAAAGACAGAAATCAGCACATATTATAAAATCAAGCAATAGCTGAGATTAAAAAAAAAAAAAGAGAGAGAAAGAAAGAAAGAAAATGACTTCATAATATATGCCCCTGTGTATACACACTCCAGGTGTGGCTTCTGCTGGAACAGTTCTGAAACCTTTCACATTGAACTGAAACACTGACATTTCAAATGAATCAAATACAAACAGAGATCAACTTACATTCCAACCACGACCATATCGGGATGTAGAATTCATCTTCAACTTAAAAATCTTTAGGAGTTCAATCAAATCCCACAAAATATTTCTGATCCAGTTTTTTCTCTTCTCTAAACAGAAAAGTTAACTGTTTGCAAAGTTGTTTGGTTCACCTGAGAAGATCTCTTATCTCTGATCACCACATCCGAGTAATCTAAACACTTTTTACACTTTAAAATAAATCATTTTTCCTGTTTAGACGGTCTAAAAAAAAGAGTTTAATTAGTTGATCGCTGAAATAGTCTAAAATAATTAAAGAATGTAGACTGCTGTGGAGCTATTTCCGGTGTGGGCTGTTCCTACAGGTAACCTCCTTCTTAGGTAAGCTGAAGAGGATCCTCTGATCTGCAATCCAGAAAGTTTACAGACTTATCAACATCTGGAATATTTAAATCAGGCTGTTCTGTTGACTGCTGACTGATTCAAGTGTTTATTGAAATATTAATATTTCACTGTAATGACCAGGTTTCATTTTATTTCCTGTATGTTCAAAAGTTTGACTTTGTAACAAAAAATGTGATATTCAGTTATTTAGTTTACCTAAAATGTAAAAATGAGAAAAAATACTTCAGCTTCATAAATAGATGGATTTTGCAGTGTACAAGTATCTGTTCCCCATGTCTGGTCTGTGAAATCTGGATTTATTTACAGTAATGGTTCATTTAAAGCTTACAGAAATAGATATAGGCAAAGCTTAATGTAATAACAGAAAACTAAAGAAGCATAATTTAAAAAATGTTTTAATGTGAAGTGATCACATTTTTTGTTCCAACAACATTTCTCTTCTTCATTCATCTAAAATAAAGTGCTTTTATTTTCTTTGCTCTTATTTTTTTTAGATTTGTTAAAGAGACAAACTACATGAATTTGTGGCAAACCTCAACATATAGATGATTTAATGATTATTAAATTAAAAGTTTTAGATGAATGACACTATTTGGTCAGCAGAAGACTGTGGAAGATTTTTAGAAATGATTTTCATCCAAAGCTGCATTCACTGATTGGACTCTTGCTTATTAATCCGTGGTTTTTTTTTATCTTCTTAACCGCTTTGACCCTACCTGTTCCCACCATTTTTTGAAAGTAGCTTCCAGCTTTTTGAGAAATTTGTGGTGAACAAAACAGCCATTTCTGAAAACTTAACCAACTGGTTTTATCGCTTCTCAGAAGTTTACATAGCCATTAGTGAAAGACAAATATTCCATGATTCACCCTCTTTTAAAAATGTGTATTGTTTCTATAAAATTTAAGGTGTATTGACTTGATTTCACACAAGTTGTTGAACGGTTGTGGGTCTTATTAAGCTGTTAGGTGAATCTATGCTTGTCTTTTTGCTGTGTGAAATAATCTCAACATCATTGTAAGTCCTTGACTCTGAAGAGTCTGTTGAAGTCAGATTGACTCTACGTTTCTTTTTTTAAATGGAAAAAAATCAAAGTTTGTCATATTGTTTCTTTTATGTCATGTCACTGTCACATTCACTGCTAGATTTCAGAAAAGAAAACCTGCTTTATGCTTGAAATAACATGATCTCTGCCATTTTCACTCAGCTCTGATTTAATACTTGCTGTTATCATGGTACTCCAGCAAGAGATCTCCGTCAACTAAACTATATATTGACACAACCCAACACAAAGAACGGATCGATTTCTCATTAGTGTAATTTAAATGCTGCTTCTGTTTAAAGGGAAGTAACTTAAAGCTGTATATGTTCTGCAAAAAAGAAAAAATATGTGTGTTGACACAACATCCCTCAGGCCAATCAGGTATGTTGAACCATAAATTATCGGAATGTTAGACCAAACAGAAGCTGTTCAGTCAGATGTGTTCGATCATGGTTTAAAAAGGAGCATTTTGTTAGAAACAGAATGAAAGTTCAAGGTTTCAAAAAGCATCATTAGGATATCCTGTCAAAGATATGGTGTCAACATGTTCAAACAAAAAAATAAACATAAAGCATGCCTTACTGCCAAGTTTTTGCTGCAACACTCCAGTCTACTTACTTTTTTGTTCAATAATTGCACGACCAAACTCATGTTTGTCTTTGGCGTTTCAAGTTACAAAAAGCTAATTAATCAAGCCTCAGCAATTGGTGAGGGTTGGAAACAATTCCTTGTCGTACAGATTTCATTTGTTATATTTAAATTCTACAACACTTTTTTTCTTGTCAAGTTTATAATATAAAACAGTCACATGAAAATGTCCCCTTAAGTAAGAGAAAGTGTTTGTCTTTGTATTAGCAATATGTTTTAAAAGCTACCAAATTTCATCATCTGAACTGCTCATATCTAATGGGGGTGTCGGAGCCTATCTCAGCAAAGAGGCAGGATACTCCCCAAACAGGTTGCCAGTCTGTTGTGGAGCGACACATATACAACCATCCAGACACAAACACACTCACACACACACACACTCATTCCTAGGGGCAATTTCAAATTGTCCAGTAAACCTAACACATGTGTTTTTGGAGGATGGGAGGAAACCAGAGTATCCAGAGAAAACCTTCGCATACATGAAAGAACATGCAAGCTCCATACAAAAAGGTCAGTGGTTCAAACCTCACCTCCTCTCCAGGACTCAAACCCTGACCTTCTTGCTGTGAGGCCACTGCGCCACTGTGCAGCCCTGTCACCAATTTATCCTGTCATTTTAAATTGGAGAAAATATAATTCTTAAAACAAGCTTTATTAAGCATTTTTCTTGACTTAAAAAAATAAATATATATTATAATAATTTTCAGACTTTTTATCACTGAGAGTGAATTTGATCCGATCACCGCTAGATGTCGCCCCATCCTAATCTACTGTGAGCAGGTCCTGATGAATCCCCGCAGAAACAGGGCTTGGTTCTGCCAGACTTCATCCTCATAATAAATTAGACTACCATTGGAGAGAAACTGTGCCCGCAACAAACAGGAGGATCACATCAGAGAATTTCTCCAGCTAGTCGCTGACGAACGATCGCCGTATTCATCACTTCACCTCATGTAACCAAGCAGCTTATGTCGAAGACCGTTATTTGACATCAGCAGTTTCTTTAGGAAAAAAAGACGCAGTATAGGAGAAAAAATGGGACATACCGCAATCACTATATTACTGACTGTTTTGTCTTTTTGCATGAGGAAGAACGTCGAGGTAAGAGCAAAGAGTTTCTGGATTTGTTTAGAGACGCATTGCAGTTGGGTGTTTTTGATTCAGTGATGATGATGATGGTGATGGATGTGATTTTTTTTTATATATATATATTGCCATTCATATCGATGCTTCTTATAGGTGTGTTGCTCTTACTGATCAATGGCAGTTTAAATTGATTATGCATACTGTTAGACAGCCTAGTGCAAACATTACACCAAAAAATGAAAAAAAAAATTTAAGATGTGTTGGGATGAATGCTATGAATGACATGCTAAATCTTCATGTATTAAAAGTATGCACCAATTGATCATAAATTCTTTATGAAAATGTATTTGAGCTTGCTGCGTCAAGTGTGGGCCTGTGTCTGACATTATAGGCCTTCTGTGGAAGGATGGAGATCAAATCCTACATTACTGCATCCCATCTGGCCCCGCCAGAGGAGCAAATCAGCTTTCATTCATCTGTTAGAGATGTGCTGCTGTTTTTAATATGGTGGAATATTCAGACCTGTGACATTTCATCTTTACAGAAAAAAAACACAATTTAAAATATAATCGTTAAATATTTATTGGTAATTTATACAGTGAACATGTGTTAATAAAAAACAGGAGAATTTTAAAAAATTGGAACAGAATGGAACCAAGAGATTTTCGGAGGATTAACGCTCTGAAACCTCTGTTTTATAATCTCCTTTTAATGTAAAAATATATAGGAGCAAGCAAAAGATCAAGCTGGAATGACAGGAGTGTATAGTCTTTATGTATGGATATAAATGTGAGCTAAAAGGACATTTAGGATATCAAGCTCATCTACGGGTGAAGGGAAAGACACTCTTGTGCAGTTAACTCAATGGGGACCACCAGCTGCTCTCATTTCCTCATATCTGATCATGTCTCACAGTTTAATGAACTTGACCTTCATTGCTTAAATCTTGAGGCTACCATCTTCTTTAGTTCAGATTGGAACGCTTGACTCGTAAAATATGCTGTTAGAATATGTAAAGGAAAGAGATGGAAAAGAAAAGCAAGGATGAGTCACGATCTAGCAGCTAAAGCATCGGTTTTATGTCTGGGGGAAAAAACTTATTCACACTGTTCAATCCGAAATCCTTTAAACACTCGTAACATGTTTGTATTTTACATTTTTTGCAGCAAGTTCTAGAATCTCTATAAAAGCGTGTCTTTTCATTTGAAAATAATTTCATTCCTCTAATAGCTTCAGAGGGATTATATGGGGGGAAAGGCTTTAGATTCATACTGAGAGACCTGTCTGAAGGTTTACACTGAAGATTAGGCCATGAAAGGGTTGACTGGCTGGATTACACTGGGGTATTAGTTCCAATAAAACTGTCATCTTTCTTTTACTTATTCCAAATGAATTTTATTACATTTTGAATTGAATAAATTCCTTTTGATCCCATATTGTGTAATATTTAAATGCATCAGCGCTTTTGGATTACTGCATAATCACAAATGAAAATTTAATTTGCGATGCAGCTTGCAAAAAAAGTCTCGTTACAGCAGTTTTAGATATTTTTTAAAACCTTAAATGCATATTCAGCATCATCGAGTGACAAGTCGACAGATGCATGTCACATATGTCTCATATGTCATGGTGTTTCTGCTTTCTCAGCTTGTAGACCACCAACCCGTCACAGCTCTCAAAGCATTTAGCTAATTGACAATGCATACTTTTCCTTGTGACACAAAAGGTCACAGAAATATTCACCTTCCTAGCTGCTGATGAACTTAGAGGGTGTACCAATTAAATTGAAAAAAAATTAAACTCCTTTTAAGGCCATGCTAAAATAAGTCTAAAATAATTCTACTAAATTCTACATTCCCAATTTTGTGACAGTTAATAATAATAATAAAAACATTAAGCCATTTTCTTCCTAAATTGTAAAGCTATCTGAGCGGGCTTTTCATGTCACCAAAGTTACTAATATCATTGTGCTGCTATAGGGGCTCGTAATCTTTAGGCTACAATACTTTTGGAACGACAATATGAGCTGATAAATAACAGGGATAACTATGTTAAACTAATTTGTTTATTCAAATTAAACTTTTAGTATATAGTGACATTCAGCAACACTTAGTCTAAAAATTAGTCTAAACTGTCTGAAAACATCAAGAAATTCCAAACTTCCATTTTTTGAAAAATCTAGAATTAGTAGTCAGATTTAATCTTATTATTTTATACAGAAGACTGGGTAACTTTGAAATCTTTGGGTATACAGTTCTTGGTCTAAGTTGCAATTTTAAAAATTGTATCTTGGTGTATTTCAGTACCCAGAAAAATGAATTAATGTATGATATTTGTTTCTTCCCAGCCAGCGTTATGATGAGTAAGGGTTTCTTTCAGCTATAGAAAGGTTAGAAACATCCTGGTGAGGTCCATTACATGGTCTACAGCAAGACAGGAATACACAAGCAATGGTCAATTTAGAATTGTGTTAATTTTAGATAGCAGAAGGAATATTGCGGTTCTCACAGTCTTCAGAAAAGATTCTTAAAAAATGGCACTAAAAGCACTTTAAGATTAGATTTGAGCAGAAAGTATCTAATATTTTAGGAGAGCGTGGACAATGCTACCAAACAGAAAATAAATATGATTTTAAAAAAAGGATTGTGAACAAAAATCTGTTCCGATTTATTTTTGTTGTGTATAAATCAAGTCAAACAACTCTGACATTTGAGAATTTGTTAAAACAAGCTGCTGAATGAACCTGGAAGCAGACCCGCCATTTCTACAGGTTTCAGGAAGGACAGATGGCTGTGAAAGCAGTGCATATGACAGGAGGGAAAAGGGAGTTATCGAGGACATTGTGTGAGAAAGGAAAACGTGGTTTAGGTAGGAAACACGTTTTTGGCAAAGTCAAAGATTAAATAAACACAGGAAGTTGCATCATCACCTAGCCATCATTTCATCATCACCAAGTAATACATCCATGGAGGTTCATGCCCTAATAATAACAACAATGATGATGATGATAATGTTATAAAACACATGAAAATTCCTCCCACACTCACTTTTAAGAGATTATCAGGTGCCGCTAATGAATTCTTGTGCCCTCTATAATCTCTCCTATGCCTATCTGCCAGTGTGCATCAGATGAACCTTTTGAGTGTTTAATAAGGATTCAGCTCTGGCTATTTTTTTCCCCTGTGGCTTTGCAATGGAGCACACATAGGACACGGATTAGATCTTGCAAAGTCATTTTGAAATTAGAGTCATGTTGCGCTACAGGAAATGGGTTCTGTAAATGTGTTTTAACGGCTGATTGTTTATCAGAGGTGATAAACTAAGGAAGGACACCAATATGTCCCTAACAGCATCATTGTAAACAGTTACTTTTCACATATGGGTTAAATATACTCCCTGACATTTGAGGTTATTCCCTTCTTTTAGTTACTTACCATGTTAAAAGAAAACAACCACTTCCCATTAGCTAGTCATTACTTCTCCTTTCATCACCCTCTCACTAAAACCAAGATAAAACACGGGTGATTTATGGAATACATTCCAGCTTGGAGCACTTCAGTAATGTTTGTTTGCACCTGTGTGTCTAACGCTTAAAGCCGAGAAAATGTGGATTTTTCTGTGTATGCAGAGGAATGTGTTTGTTTGCAAATCATTAGTCACTTTGAGAAACTGGGAGAATTGCAAAGTCATCATTGTGCTTTTCAATTCTTTCCTGCCTCACTGAAGCCTTAAGGCCCTCCGACATGGCACAACTGATTCAGTAAGCTTAATGAGTCATTTTTCTGTTGAACAGGTAAATATCAGAGAGCCCTGTGGATTGGCCCTTCTGTAATCAGTGGGAAGATTCAAGGGAACTCCCCAAAACAACATCTGCAGTGTAGTGATGCTGCTTGTCTGCTTTGGAAAGGATGTGTAGTGTGTAGATGTGGGTTGCAGGATGGAGGATGAAGTGTGTAAAGTCCAGGCTTCATTATTATTGCATTGTTTAAACATCTGGCTGATGCAAGAAAGTAGTTTGTAACAAAACAGGGCATTTGGGGTATCATAAGCAAGTCCTCTGCCTAAGTTAATAGAATTTTTTTGGCTAAATGAGACATCAAACTCACATTGATCATTTACAGAAGCTAAAAAGGAGTAATTTTGGCAACTTGGCAAAGGACATAAAGCTCATTTAACAGTAATAACTTGGATGAGAGATACATTTACAAAGAATCCCACACCAAAAATAAAAACTATTCACATTTAAATGCTATCTCTAACCACTTTGTATTTTAGACTAAACCAGAATGATCAAATTTGCCATTTCATAATAGCAATGAGAAAAAGTGGTTAATGATCCTGATTTGTTTTCGGAACACACATGTTTAATTATATGTAGATAAAAAACAATAGAGATTTTTTAATACTAATCTGCATAACACATCCGGACATTCATATAAAACCACTGGAAACCTGTTCCATGGAAATCAAATTAGTTTTATTAGAAGTTGCTGAGATGTTTATCACTTTCTAACTTCATCTGAATTACGATGCATGCTGCATGTCCTAGAAACATTTCCTACGGTGGGGGCAGCATTACAGTAAGTCTGCCGGGAATAGTGTAAAAGTGAAACTGTCTCGCAAATCTGTAAAATCAGCATATCTACATAATCGCATATAGAAAAATGCGGGGTGTCAACAGAAACAAAACAGGAATTGAACAGAAACTAGCATGTATGCTGTAATTACAAATGTGTGGTTTAATGATGAAACACAACTGTGCTATTTTTAAACTAGCAAGCCTTATGCATGATTATTTACTCTTAAATTCAGCTGTTTAGTTATGGAAAACTTTGTGAGCAACATTGATCCAATATAAAACAGAAACTATTACGTCTCCACTGATAAATTAATAGATTATAGTTACATTTGTCAAAAGTTCATTCTTATGTGTACTGTACAATCTATTTTTTGAAAATGTGTTAAATCAGTGTTTATTTTTTGAAAAAGTATAGTGGATTACGGTCAGATGTAGTTATTTTAATGTTTTATTGAAGTATCTGTATTTTATTTTTATAGTATTTAACCAAGCAACACATTTTATTTTTCCTATTATTATTATTGTAGTATTTATACTAGGGATGCGGGGTGACCTCACAGCAAGAAAGTTAGGGGTTTGAGTCCAAAAGTGGGGGCTAGGCTTGAAACACTGGCTTTTTTGAGTGGAGTTTGCATGTTCTCCTCATGTATGTGTGGGTTTTCTCTGGGTCTTTCGGTTTTCTCCAACCCTCCAAAAACATGCATGTGAGGTTAATTGGCCGCTACAAAAACTGCCTCTAAGAATGAATGAGTGTGTGTGAATGGTTAACTATGCGTGTGGCCCGGCAATAGACTCTTCCTCTCGCCTGAAATGAGGCTTTCACGGCCCCATTCGAGATAAGCCATTCAGAAGACAAAACCTTTATCTATTTTGGATCTTTTGATGGCTCTGAACTTTACACCTAGCTTTAAAACGCTTGACTTGAGAATTTTATGTTGTCATCTTTTAAAATCATCTTTTTTTTTATTTCTATGGCTGTATTTTCATCATTCATTCTTCAACTCTGAATGAATAGTACTTTACAGCGACATTTTTTTAAGACTAGTGGCTATTTCTCTAAACCCAAAACAGTGTCATAATTCAATTCAAATGCTTTTCTTTTCGTGTTTCAAAGGGAGCATGTGGGTAATTCAATTAAAATTATAGATACAACCTTTTGGAGATGTTTCTTTTGCTAACAGTTCACTATTCGTATGTTTCTTTCAACATGTTTTAGGAAAAACAATCTTATTTTTTAATCGGGGGGACCTTTACAACCAAAATAATCACTTAAATTACTGTCTGAAAACATGTAAAGTCAGCTAACTGGGACTTTCCTTAAACTGAAAAGAAAAACCATTTCTTTTTATTCTGAAAAATAAGGCCTCATGTATGCACTGAAAGACTCTGGCCTCAGAGATTCACCACACATCAGCTGCTTTATAAACATGGCGGTGCTGAAGTTGCATCTATTATTGAAGGTGATGGAAGGTCTGTGCTGTCGCTTGTTGACAGGGCTTGCCACTCATCATACACTCTCTCACCACCCATGGGTGCTTGGCTTTTTTTCTTTCTGCTACCTGTTTTTATTTACCCTACCCCCTTTTTTACTTGTCTAGTTCCTCAGTCTAATTTAACACAAAAGAGCATTTTTCATGCCGGTCTCCTCCCTGGTTCAGCCCCTCCCTGTCCCTCAATCTCCTCTGTTCTCTCGCATGTTACATCCCAGAGGCACCCCACCCCTACTCAGTCACCGCTGCTCCATCTGCTTCAGCAGCTCTCAGTGGCCAGTCACTCCTTTTGCTCTTCTTGTGTCTCTGTGTTTTCTCTTGAATAATTCATGCATATTCACCCAGTTACTTTCTGTGCCCTTCTCCGAATTTCTGGTCATCTTTGATGTATTTTCTGCTTAATGATGTACCGAAAGGCTTTCAGGCCTGAGCTCTTCTCTAGTGAAGTCATGCTGTTTGGATGGATCTGTGTGTGCTTGAGTATTGTCTTATTGAAATCCGTAAGGATGGAGAGATATATGCCATAAGCGTAGTCAGAGTGGGAGCAGATGTTTTATCAAAACATTTTTGTACTCTTCAAGTTTCATAGTTTCTACCATTTTGCCGTAGCGAATGCATTTATGTGCAATAATAGCCATCGTGCTGACTTAAACACAAGAATGATTTTTTTTTTTACCTATTTTTTAATAAGAAATAAAATCAGAGTGTATAATATTTAGATCTTTAGTTTTTATTTCCTGGTCATTAAATCCTAAAGTGGGTTATTATTCCGCCTTGACAGTTATTTGACCAAGCAATTAAAAGCAAAAAAACCCATAACCAACTACAAAGTAAAATGATTTCTAAATTATTATCCTGAAACCACATTGTGTACAGTGTGGATTTTGTGTTGCAGACCCTTCATTCCATCAAATAATTTTAATTGTTTCTCTCCCTCCCACAAGGCAACATGTGTCCGATAAATTCTTTGTGGGAACTGGTGCAAATACAATAAAAAGCTGACCTTCTACTGAGAGGAGTGACTGTCGGGAGTTACAGTGGTGACTGTTGATGACTAATAACAGAAAGCTTTTAGGGATTTGGAGGCACAAAAAAACCAACACATATTTGTTTCTCGTACCCATTAACCATGTAAACACAAAGCTAGAAAATATAATTTCACATGGTCGACTTTAGTTTGAAAAAAGAAATGCATGGAAGATTCAAAACCCCATTAGATGTTCCAGGCCCTGGTGAGAGGGTCATTGTTTTAGATTGACTCAATGATTAAACCATTTGCTCCGTATCTAGGCAATCTGTGCTGAGTTCAGTGTATTTCCTGAGGAAATTAGATAAAACTTATATTTAATCTCTTGCAGAGTCCCACTCGCATCATCTCACCAGATAATAAGAGCTGAAATAACACAGTCAGAGAAACACAACAGTCTGACATAATCTCAGTTATTAAAATTCTTTATTAGTTTGGAAGTAGTGCTCCAAAACCTTACTTAGAACATGCATCAGTGTTTTAAGAAAGAATTCGTTTTGTTGTAGAAAAGTAGAGGCAAAAACAGCATTGCCTCTTCTAAAAAATCACCCCGTTCTATAAACTTTTTTATTTTCATAACCTAATTTCACGATTGACTTGTCGCAGTGGGCTTCTCAGTGAATTGAACAAAATGAATAAATAAATCAACTTTTAGATCAACAAAAGTTGATTGTTAAACTAAACAAAGCCAGGACGTCCATGTCCTTAGAGCCTCCTTCTCAGAGACAGAAAACTTCTAAAAAATAAACCGCTGGTGGGATGGTAAAAAGAAACATGAAAATCTGGAACAAACTCATGTCCCTACTTTTTCAATAATAAAATGAGTCAGCTCCCAATATAACAGACAAAAAGTTATGTTCGCTGGGGCAAAAAAAGATAATTAATGCAGTGATAAGGACACAATGCATAAAGTTAGACTGATTCACTACAGTGACGTTTCAAAAGAGAAACTAATGAAAAGGACTAGAATCACCAGAAAAGAGAATGTAATTCTGTCACTCACACTGGTCAGGGATTTATTAATATTGGATAGTCATTCATATTATCATCTGAGGAGGCACTAGAGCATATGCAGAAAAAAAAAAGACAAAACTTGATTCAATCTTTAATTCTCTGAAGATGCTTTAATGAAACAATGTTTGGAGAAAGTTTGACAGTACGAGTTGATTTTTCTTTGATTTGGAATTTAATAGATAAATAAAAAAAAACTTGACCTTTAAATTACGAAGACAGTAGTTGAATTATAGTTCCTGGGATTTTAAACACTGTGAGTGTTTTTTTTTATCAAAACTACAGTAACACACTTTTTTTTTTACGTAATTATTGCCTACACACAGAATTTTTTTTCATTTCATGAAGGAGAAAAGTATTTTTTTCTAAAATATGTTGAGAGAAAAATCTTCATGAAAGATCCAACTATCCAATTTTGTTTTTTGATTCCCAGCAATATACTATAATTTTTTGATTGGATGAATCCTTAAGATTGCAAGTGAGTTCTGAACTCGTAATATATTCAGTGATCTGTAATGGATCTCTAAAAAAAGAAAAACTTTAATAATTGATTTTCTGCACCTCTATCTCAGATATTTTGTTAACATTTCAGTTAATAGGAATTTATGATGAAAAAAAATGTGTCTTACTCAGCATGATACATGCACGAGTAATTAATCTATCAACAGCCAGCAATCTCCTGGAGACAGAAATTTGAACTTTACTTGTGCCGACTGTTTTGGAGAGAAAAAATAGACGCAAAGAGTCAGACTCGTAATGAGTTGGAAAGAAGAAGAGAGCGACATGCTTGAAATTCTGTAGGGAACCAGTTGCTAAGGTAACAGGGAAGGTAGCTGGCTCCTGTGGGTGGTGTTGCCTTGACAACGACTCTCAATGGCTCACTGATGCTGATAGGGAAAAAGCTAAATAACGATAATAAAAAAAAATGTATTAGTATTTTACACTGAATGGTAGCAATTAAAAAGGACAAAGAAAGTAGATGCTAAAGCGGGTGAGGTAAAAATGCACTTTGGCTAATTAACCTTCTCTTTGGATCCAAATATGGATGAGATATTTTTGTAGTGAGACATAGCATTTCTGCAGTGGTCTGTATATTTATTGTTCACCAATAGAACATCTACAGACTGTCAGTCCAAAATGTTGTGCAATTTAATCTCCGATTGATTTGGGAGAAAGAGGTCATCTCGTCAATAACAGGGGATTGCTGTCTGACATGTCATTGTGAGTTAAAGACTCATTACTTCCCCTCCTGGTCATCCCCAAGCCTCTGTAATAAAGCAATTAACAAACATGGAGTTAAGAGATCCTCAGATACACACTGACATAGAGGAATACATATATTCAGCAGTTTTTTTTTATTTTAAAACACTTGCATCCGACAAATCTACACAATTGTGATAATAATAATCATGAACAGTTATGCACAAGGAATTCTTTTTATGTTTTCTTTGGGTTTCCACAACATATCACACATAACCTCAAAGGCAGTTTTCTTTAGATGCATCTGCTGGTTGCTCTCAGGGGATCTAAATTTAATATGTGCATAAGTAGAAAAGAGATATATGAACACTGTGAGTCTTATTCCCTCCACTTCTTCATTTCATATGCAGCTGCATTTCTGCATATTCTGGATTAACCCTGGATAGCCCGGCAAAAAAAAAAAAAAACTACATTTTTTTATCATTTCAACAATTTTATTTTTAATTTTAATAGATTACTATTTCCCGCAATCAAAGAAAATAATTTCTCCTGTGAAGGTTAAACAAACTCAATGGTACCATCATGTTTATTTGGCTTGATTCAATTTCCAGTTTAAATTTCCTCAAAGGAATTTTAAGTAGACAAATGCATTCAAATTAAACTACCCTTAATGTTCATGTTTAACTTTGGGGATCGTATAATACGATTCACAAGATTTCCTCTCGTTATGGCTCACATGTTTGTTTATTAAATACAAGATGCTATTTCAGTAAATCTTCAAGGGATGGAAAGACCTCTCAAATCGCAGGGAGACACTCCCGGAAGTACGAATCTAGATCAGTTGCAAAGACAAGAGAGTAAAATGCAGAGTGAACTGTTAGAGAGACAGTAAATTGTTCAGAGTGCAAGATAAGAGCCAAGAGGAGACATTAGCTCTCATGGATGCAAGCTGTCTGTTGTTCATGGTGCACAGTAGAAAGATGGTTTATCATCAAATGGATCAATTATTACAGTATTTCCACCAAAACATGCTCTTGTTTGAGTTACGAGATTCTCTTCATCAACTTGAACCATTTAACAGTATGATGTTGTTTACTGACATCTAGTTTTTCAACCTCCAAGCTCTTAAACTATAAAAACAATTGCAGATTTTAGTAAAATGCTGGCAGCTGATGTTGCCAAAAACACATTAACAATAAAGTTTCAAAAAGTACAAAGTATTTATCTTTATGGTAAAATGCTGTCCTCTTTGGATGACAAAACACCACTTGGAAAATACAGTTAAAAAGAGCATTTATTCTTACTGCAAAATAAAATGAGTAAAATGTTAATTATTTTGGGCTCATCTCTGAGCTACAGAGTACAACTTCTTGTCTCTCACAACCAAAAGCATGTAGTGGCTAGGACCATCTTGTGCCAAGACCCTCACAAATTGAACCTCACAAACAAATCTTGAGACTTACTAACAGAGGTTTCCAATCTCATTTTATGGTCCACTCTTTCCCTTCATGTACACCTCCCCAGTTAGTTTTCAGAGCACAATAGTTGCATGTTTAAATGTGCAAATATCAAATGTGTATTCAAAGAAAGAACTTGTACAAGTGAACTAATTGTCTATGATAACATTACAGAGAAGTGTTCTGTAAGAGTAGCAGAACATTTTTTTACAGAAAGTAACTGAATTTTTACTAAAAGAAAATGTGTATAAGTTACAGTTCAATTACATAAATTTATTTATGGTTAATCAATATTTCTGAAACAACATCATGGTTTGTTTTGTTGTATACAGATTTTTACTGTCGCAGTTTCCTATGTTTGACTGTGAAATCCAAGTTATTTTTACAGTGTATGGATTCAATCCATCACTCATTTTGATGAAAAGCTTTAACAATAAGTATCATTCGATTGGTGTAAATTTCTACCATCAAACATCATTATAACTGAAGCATTTCAGATTGAATAAAGCAACAATACGTGCTCGTGTTTCAATCTGTCCATAGAAAATCTATGATTCCAAATCAATTGTGTTGCTGCTGGGATGATTCAAACAGACCTTCAAAGCTCAAATCTTTTTTAAGCTGTTGATTCCTTCTAACCCCTAAGGTATCTGTTCAGCTTGAAATTGCATCTGCGAGCTCACAGTGCTTGGCATTAACATGCCGTCTTTCCCATGTTGCTAAGCTAAACTGTGAAGGATGTTCACCAGAAAATGAATTAACCCCAACTAAAAAACAAATGATTTCATTTTGACTACATTGAAAAAATCAGCTCTTGTTTTCAGACCTTGTTTTTCTGGAACATTGTTACGTAGATGTGTCTCCCACATGAGATGATTGCGTAAAGAAGATAGTGAAAACGACCAACTGTGCATTATGATTTTCGGTCCTTTTTTGATACAGAAAACATGCACAGTGTGGCGTCAGAGCGTTGTGTGACTCAGAAGAAGTATTTGTTAGCATGTGGGAGGCAGTAAGAAACATGTTGAACTATGCAAAGCAAGTATTACTTGTTTCATTCTGAATATTGTTCAATACCCACTTTCCATCGAACTGGGAATACCACGCATCAGATTAAATTTATATCTGCAGCAGTTTCCCTTTTGTCTGATGCTCATTTGAATGGACATTTATAGCAGAGAAAAAATGTAGAGGATCTTCTGAAAGTCAGAACAGGACGATAAGAAATGTGGTTATTCCAACATGACCTGATAATGGAAGTAAAATGTGGACGTGTGTGTATTAAAAAGAAAAATAGAATGCTTCAAGAAGAAATGTATTTTGTAATTGCTACCACAACTGGTAAAGCTGAAATCTGTTTTCTTGTAGCTATGCAGCTTCAGGTCTTTCAACATCAAAGAAGTCTGCATCTGAGTTATATCTAGAACGAGAAAGCAACAATTTATTCCCCAGAAGCAGTTTGAAAACTTGATGGAAAAATATGTTAAATTGGCACAGTTCAATCATAGAAGACAAACTCCAAGCTACCAACTGTCAAATATTTTTTAGAATTATCTCATGAGCGTTACTAACACTTGCTTCAGTTTCTCAAGCTAACTTATTCTATATTTTACTCTACATTTAAGAATAAATCAAATATTTAGAACTGGTTTTGGCCGTTGCCGTAGCCCCGGATGAACTCTGGTGATTACATACCCATCTGCTCCCAGAGTGCCCAGCTGGAGACTGAATCGCTATAATCTGAAATGATGAAGCCTGACTTGGTTTGTGATGTTTGCACATCTCTGCAACTAAAACCGTCTGTCATGAGGTTTGTTTAAACAGCCCTGAACTGTGGCTTTTAGTTTAGCATTCAGTAAGTAAATGTGCAATGATGAAAGCTTTATTAAAGAAAATGGGTATAAAAATATAGTGTTGTATAACCTGGTCTTGTATTATCTTCCAAATGAAAGTTCATTAGCTTCAATTAGTCAGAGATGTATGTTAATGAATCAATCCTCAAAGCTAACCTGTTCTATCTTCTTTTGTTCATATTTGGCTAGGAGCGCCTGGCAGACTAATGTTGCCACTTTCTCGTAAGTACATGCCACACCAGGGAGAAGCCTGATGGACCCAATGAATAATTAAGCACCATAATTACAGTAATGAAAGCTCCTAAACTCTATCTGACCATCTAGCCCTGGTATTGGAAACAATGCCAAACGACAGTGTCGCACATTGCGTGTGAAAGCAGGGTTAATACGAGGAAAACAAGGACAGAGTGGTGAGAGTGCATCAAGCTTAACCTTGGGAAGATAAAGATGGACAGCAAGAAAGAAAAATAGAGACTGAATGAAGACGAGGTTGACACCCTCCATTCAGCCATCTGTGCTGTGGAAAAGCACAAAGACAGGCTCAGACTAGCTATTTGTGTTTGTGTGTGCGTATGAATTTTCTGGGTTATGCATTTCTCACTCCTCTTTGTACGTGGGCGTGTTCTCCATGTGAGTGATGGCACCAGACTGCTCTGCAGTGCTCTATTAATCAGAAAAAACTAATCAGGATTTTAACAGCGGAAATGATAGTTTTCCTGCAAAGCCTTTTATGTGCACTGGATAAATGATGACAAATAAAATTCATTCTCCGGAACTTGTTTTGTTGACACACATGGTTAGAGGAGATGTATTTTATTTTAACATATACAGACTTAATGTCTGAGCCCTTACCGTAGGGGAAATCTGAAAAGAGTTATTTTAATCTTGTATAAAAATTTCTGTAATTTGCCAAAGAAGGAAGAATGACTTCATGTGAATTTTTCCTTTTTATAGATGCATGAATGTGTCACACATAAATATGCCAAGGAAAATCTCAAAATCACAGCAAATTAAATCAAATCCATTAAAGATTTATTCATACTGTCGCATGACTATCCTTAATGTACAAAGCTGACAAAACAACGCATTGTGCTTGCTATCATATTTCTAAAAATCTTTACTACTTTAAAAACAGAATATTTCTATTTTCTTGTCACATTTTACCACTTAGGTGTTTTTCCCCAGTTGACTTTTAAGTTACAATTACTTCTTTCAGAACTACGACATCCAGTACAATCTCAATACCACCATTCCAACGGCACAGTAGTCCTTTTTTGGCATTTGAAAAATGTCAAGTTGACTTTAAAAAACTATCATTTACCTGAAAAAAAAAGTCATTATAAATAGAAATGTGATTGTGAAATTGTTTGGGGGTTTTTTTGTTATTTTTTTAAGAGAAAATTTTTCAGATTTTTTGGCAAAAGTTAAAAAAAAACCATAAACCCAGTGATTGATATGGATGAATCATATGCATCTAAATGGATCTGACGTCTTTAGTTCTCTGTACGTGTCCACTTTGGTAACATATGTTAAATATTTGTAAACACAGATGTATCAATGTCCAAAAGCATACGTACATGAAACGAGACATGCAAAATGTTTTAACATTAATACATGTTCCTGAGATAATTGCAAGCTTGTAAGATAACAAGAGCAGTGTAAAGCAGATGAATTATAGATGCATTTAACCCAGAGACATGAAAGTAGAATCAATCATTATTACATGAGGCTTTTGTGATATCAAAGGCATTGTATGGCTCTGGTTGTGTGCACAACATGCCCTGCAATAAAGGATTTAGCAGTAGTTCCTCAATATACAGCCTAGGAATGGCTTGTAAAATGTGACAAATGATGGGTGGGCTTCTCCTCACAACCTTCTCTGCTTTTGCTTGCTTGCCAGGCCCAACAGATTGCATCATTACAGAGGATGAAGTCATCCTGCAACATAAGGGGTGGAACAGGTGCTGAAAATTTAATCAGAACAGGATGGAAGATGCTGGCAGGACATGTAGATGTACTGACCTGGCCCAAATTCAGCCCTGACTGACATATTTATGTTCAGCTTTCAACAGATCATAGCAGTTATTTTTCGTGCTCCATAAATTTCTTTAGTAGGAAAAGCAGAGAAAATGTGATTGAGCCAGTCTGAATGTAAGCCAAGTGTTCCTCTGTGTCAGCACCTGAGCAAAGCATTCTTGTCTTAATTAAGAGTGTTTTCTCTTTTTCTTGGGGATTAATCTACAATGAGGTACTCGGGCAAGGCCATGGTGTGTTGTAGATGCTGAAAAACAGACCAAAGAAATAATAGAACATCAAGGGAGCTAACAGAGGCAAAGAATCTTGTAAAAAAGCAAGTCGATGTCTCTGGCTTCATATCACCTGGTTATTAATGATGTAGCTTTTCTTGCACTGGGTCGTCATTGAGCTGCTAAGCTGTCTGCCTCATCAGCAATAGGACATGATATGTGCAGTGCAGGGTTCTGGAGCACTGCCTCTAAATCTAACACCCCCCTTTGTTACAGAAAGAGCCCTCAGTGCCTTACTGTATTTCTTTTTTACTCCTGAGACGAGAGCGATGTAACTTTTTATCAGAGAAAAAGTCATTGCTAACAGAATATGGATCATTATTCTGAAGGTGGCAGCACTAAACCCAGGCATGGTGATTCTCATATCAACCATGCTTTGAAGTTTCAATAAATTTAAAATAGAAAGGTCTAGGTCTTTATTGTATTTCGCAAAAATATGTGAATTTTCTAATTTTGTATAATAATGCTTGATAAAAGACCAAAAAAAATGTTTGATCCCACAGATCATTACGAGTGCAAGCCATGTGGCTTCGTTATTGTGAATCATTTGTGCCTACGTAGTGAATATGAACAAAACAGTCTTCATTTGCTAAAATATGGATGCTATGCACGTTTGTTCGTCTTTATAAAAATGTCTTGATTATTTTTCTAAGAATAGATACAATCTATTGAATTGAATCATTTAAAACCAGTCAATATGTTTTGCAAAAGTATTTTTTCCACTTAAGTACCAGAAGGGTTTAAATAGTATCTCTTTTTAGATATTATCACAAAAGGGATCTAATCTGGTCCTACATCTGACTGTAGGTTGGGAGAGTATCTTTAACAGGCTGGGGGTCAGGGCCTTAGCCTCCTGATGGACTAATATTGATTTGGAGGAATGTGGCGATACAGTTGCAGTCGTTCAGCATCGATTTTCTGCAAGTAGTGTGGAGTAGTGGAGAGCAGGCAGAATAAGAGAGCCGGAGCAGCCGAGTTATCTTCTCACATATCCGGAAGTTTCACATTTTTTTGTGCGTGTGTGTGTGTGTGTGTGTGTGTGTGTGTGTGTGTGTGTGTGTGTGTGTGTGTGTGTGTGTGTGTGTGTGTGTGTGTGTCTTTGTTGCACTGACCTTCTCTAGCTCAGAAAGATGGATGTGTCAGGGCGTTAGCTCAGCAGCTGTGCTAGTCAGGCTGTTTCAGCAGCTTTAGCATGTTTTACTGTTCTCATCTTGCAATACACTTAAAACGATCCACAGTAACTCTGTCCATAATAAATGATACTGAAGAACAAATGCCCTTATCCTCTTTTTTTATTCAAATTAATGTACTCATTCATTTGTTTTGCACTTAGCTTACATGCACACATTTAGCACAAATACATCTGCATGACTGTTTTATAAAAAAAATAAATTAAAAGCATTGAACATGTTCATTAGCTTCAAGGGGTGGAGATAAATAATCCCTTTAAAAAAAAAAAACCTGCATCTTCCATAAACTCATAATCACCTTATAACTTGAATACATTCCCAACTTTGTTTTACTTTATTGTGATTAGTGAAGAAAATTGCAAGAGGGGCAGAAACAGAGTCCTCTTAGCGTAGCTAGAATACATAGACTTCTCAGGGTTTTTTAGATTCATTGTACATTTACTCTGAAGGCCTCACATATTTATTTTACTCTGCATAAATTTTAATTAGGACTTCAAACACGTTAGCTCCGCTCGGCCTGAGCACGGTTTTCCTTTGATCAGGCGACACACCACCAAATTTTTTCCCCTCCATTTCTTCCCTGTTAGTATCTGACTTCTAATTGGCTCGATATTCAATTCCTGTGTGTGTAGCAGGTTTGTCCATCTGTATGTTTGTCTGTCTCTGAGCTGTTGAAAAAATATGCGCTCATAGACGTTAAGGTGCAGTATGGCTTTTCAGAGAGAATCAGCATTATTAAATATTCACCAAATTAATCTTGATGCAAGTTATCAACTGAGAAACGTTAGCGTGACCCACAAGAGACAGAAGGTAAACTGAATAAATGGTTTTCAAACTTAAGATGAATTGGGTGTTCAGTGCTTTGTAGTGTGAGGTTTTTTTTATGGAGAATTTGTTAGCATGTGTCAAAGCAGTTTTTTTTGTACGTGTGGTGTAGACACAGACATTCCCAACCCCCAGCTTTTTGCTATTCCTCTCTTGGCTCTTTCAGTCTCTGTCTCGTGTGTTAATGTAGTGAAGTGGCACATCGGTCAATGAGCTTGTATTAACACCTGACTCTGAGCCATAGCCCTGTTTGTTCCTCTGTGTGGCGTCCCATGGGCCTCCCCCTGGCTGAGGCAATAGATTCCACAATCAATAGCAACATCCTAGAAGGCCAACAGAGGAAAGTATGGAAGGTGGTGGATTTTACTTTGAATTTTTTTTTTTTTAATTTTAATGAGAAAAAACAAATCCTGCTGACCCTTCACGGATGTTCTTAGATGTTTTTCCCAAAGTGAAAACTTGTCCAAGTTGAAGATGAATGTACATTTCCCCTTTTCGTTTAATATTGAGTTTTGGTTCAAATTAATGGAGAATCAAATTTTCTATTATTAATTTACTTTTGGGGGGGGGGTTTGTCTGTGTGTATAATCGGTGTCCACTGCAGTCAATTCTTCATTGGAATAACCTCTGCAACATTCCCTCCTTTCACTTTCCATCTCCCAGCCACCCACCTTTCTGTCTCCTGGTCTAATGCCGGACAGCACTAAAGTGCATTTAGGAATTATCTGCCCTAGATCATTTTCAAACACACTTTTCACTTCCATTGGCTTTGTATTGATTCATCTCCATTGCTTCTCTGTGCTCTACAGGCTGTGGCCATGACTGAGGTGAACGGGCCAAGCCCGCAGGTTACAGAGCCCCAGATCGCTGTGTTCTGTGGTCGTCAGCTCCTTCACATGAACATCCAAACTGGTCAGTGGGAGCCGGACCCTCAGAGTCGCCAGGGTTGCTTCAAAGATACCAACCAGATCCTGTCTTACTGTCAGGAGGTAGGGCTTTGAATCGTTCATGAAACCTTAACACCAATTTGATTTTAAAAAACACTGCAAAATCCAGCTAATTTTTAATACTATATTCTATACAATTACCGTTTTTATAAAGTAGAACTCGCTTTTTTTCTCTTGAAATTTTATAAAACACCATTCCTATCATTTTTACCTTTATTAATGTACAGTCAAATTATGGTCTATTATCTGGTCTATTGAAATATTTCTATGCTTCATTAACCTACTTTTTCTCATATATACAGTATATTAGGCATATTATTGTACCTAAATTTTAATGCAAGCTGTATTGTGATTAGTTGAACCTGTCTTGTTCTTTGACAATAATTTTCAAAATAGGTAATAAAGGTAACCAATCACTATCTGGTGGCTAAAAAAAACATTACTAACACATAGCAGAAACTATAAGCCTAAATACCTGTTGGGATTATTTTTTGGCACATTATAGATCAGCATGGTTTTCTATAAATCCCTTTTTCAGACTCTTAGACTTGTTTGTGCCTATCTGAAACTAGTTTGGTGCTTAAGTTTATATCATTTGGTTCAATTAGAATATATAATACAAATAATAAAAAATATTACTATTGTTCTATATTATTAGTTTCATTCATTTTACTATTGCTTTTTTTTGTCAGGATTTCACATGTAGAATGTAAATCATAGCCTCAAATCTCTCAGACAAATGTTAAAGTAAAACATTAAAAACGTGCTGCATGCCTCTTTCCCCTGTTAGTGTTTTCCTCACAGACTGTATTCCACCTCATCCTGCTTATCCCTTTCCTTCCTGATCCTACAAATTATACTTCCACCAAACCCTAAGCCTCCTTAACAAAGTTTCTCCTTGTTTAAACCTCCCTTTCCATCCTTTCTCCTGTGTACTGTCCATCCACCCATCTGTTTCTGTCTTTGTCGTCTCTGCATGTACCTGTCCATCCAGATGTATCCGGCGCTTTCCATCTCCCATGTAAAGGAGTCTAAAAGACCTGTCACCATTCCTGCATGGTGTAAAAAAGGGCGGGGAAACTGCCAGACGCGCCCGTTCACCATCCTGCCCTATCGGTGTTTGGGTAAGAGAAACAGACATAGCTGCAATTTTTTTTTATTATTATTGTGATCTCACAAAAATGTTAAATGTGATCCACATTTTTTTCTTGCACTGTTTCTAAGATTAGTTTAATGAAATTTATTTTTTTGGTCTATACCCACTCTAATCTAATGTTAATACTAATGTAAAATGTCTATATTTTGGTTGTGAAACACATTTTATATTATCTGCTTCTATATTTTTTTATTACTTTAGTTCTTGTTTTTCTATTCAGCATTTTCCACACACCTTTTTTTAGTGCTTCTACAATTATTCACACAGTTAAAAATAGAGAAAAAGGGTGATTAAACACAACACACAGGTGGAGGTCAGGAGTACCTTGGGTTGTTCTTGTCTAGTAGAATCCACCAGAGGGCCAGCTAGCCTAATGCCATCAGTGATGCTTGACCTGCTTCAAGTAAACACAACAGTACAGCCTGTTTGCATGGAACTCTCAAACATGCAAAAACGTAAAATTTTAGGTAAATCTGAAATATAATGGAACAAAAATATGAGTTTAATAATGTCGCTATATAAATTCAATGAGGTAAATGAGGTTTCCATACAGTGAGCCTCACTTCTCTTTTTTTTAATGCCACTGCAGAAGACGAGTATGTTAGTGAGGCCCTGCTGGTGCCTGACAAGTGCCAATTTCGTCACCAGGAGCAGATGGATGCCTGTGAGGATTATGGGTACTGGCGCAACATTGCCAAGGAGGTGAGGCGGACAGATGAACTGCAGCTTAATATCTCTTTAGATCATTATGATTAGTCATGTTTTGATTAATATTTCAACATACCTGCTCCAACTGAATGTATTGCATTAAGAATGTGTTATATTTATTTGTTCTCAACAGGAATGTAACTCCAACAACCTGGAGCTGCACAGCTATGGCATGCTGTTGCGATGTGGGGATCGTTTCAGAGGTGTTGAGTATGTGTGCTGCCCTGGAAGAAGCAGTTCCAGCAGTAAAGTAGAGGTAGAGGAAAGCCCCAGCGGTCCTCAGACTCTCACTTCTTTAACCAGTGGAAAAATCAACTCAGTGTAAGATGAATCAGCTGAGCATGTTGTACGATCAGCCTGTTTGTCCTTTTGAGCCACCAGACTGATGAGTCTAAATTTCCTCACAGCATCAAAGCGACAGATTCCACCCCCAGCACCACACCGGACACATACGTGGACGAGACAGATATAGAAGAAGATGATGATGATGAAGTGGTCGAAGAGGATGATGATGATGATGATGATGACATCAATGAAGAGGAGGCAGAAGAGGAAGAAGAGGAGGAGGAAGAGGGAACAATGGGTGAAAAGGATCCAGAAGAGTATGAATACCCCATTGACTCAGGTCCTTACCAGACATCAGATTATGTGGACTCGTACTACTACGCCAAAAGTCACAAACCCACCACCTCTGCCCCTCTGATGAAGGAAGACAGCTGTGAGTTTTTTAGACTTATTTCCATTTCTAACCATTGAATGAGTGGTCAGTGGTAGTAGTAGTAGTAACAATCAGTAGAATCTGATTGCTAAGCAATCCTTTGCCCAACGGTCCCAATGTATAGCTTCTATGGCACATCAGATAGACAGGCAGACATGCTCTCATTTGTAAATATTCATCAAAAACTTTATTTAGAGTTTTGTATGTTTCCAGTTCAACTTCCCATGATATTCACCTCAACAAGTGTGTGTTTTATGGTTTTAGGTCATTTGAGTGCATGACATACATTTACATGCACAGTGAGTCCACAGTAAAGTTCTGATAGTGCGCTCACTATGTAGAGCAGCTAACCACTTCCACTCGGGCTTTAATCAGAACAAATTTGTAAGAGGAAATCTTTTTTGTCTTTATTGTATGCGATGGGAACAAAAGTGAAAATCAAAGTTGTGTGTTAGTCAAGGGGTGTTGATGCTGTGGAACCATGTTGTTTCTTTTTTCTTTGACAACCATATTCAGAAAAAAATAGAAATTGGAAAATATTTCTAACAGTTTATCATATTTATTTAAGTAAAATAGTTGTGAATTGCTATCGCTCAAAATTCTTCATTTAGTGATTTAGATTCTTTAGAAAAAATAAAACAGTGTCAAATGAATTGCAGTTACCCATTCTGTCGTCTTCCACTTATCTGGGGCCAGGTCACAAGGGCAACAGCCTCTGACGTGAAGCCCAGGCTTCTCTCACCCTAGCTGCATCCTCCAGCTCACCCGGAAGGATCCCGAGTCGTTCCTCGGCCAGCTGTAAGACATAGTCTCTTCAGCGGGTCCTGGGTCTACCTCCTGGTCTCCTCCCAGTGTGATGTGCCCAAATTCCTTACCAGCAAAGTGCTTGGGGGGCCATCCTGCCCAGATGCCCAAACCACCCCATCTGGTTTCTCTCAACCTGGAGGAGGAGCGTCTCGACAGGGGTTGCAGTTACCCAAACTTACTAAATCCAAAAACATAGTGTGGACTTTTTTTTAGTTTTAGACAGACAGCTTTCAGACGAAAACACACACCACAAACACTAGACAGCCATTAAATAGTATTTACAGCATGTTTTAAATATTCAGTATTTATCCCTTTTGTGCACACAGTCTAATTGTAGCATGAATGAATCACAAATCACACCCATCCTGACAACGTTAATTTAGATACCTACTGTATTTATTGTGTGCTCTTCTATTTTGGGGGCACAGTGTCCAGTCAGAAAGGAAGTGGGTGATGAAGATTGTAATTCATTGCGCACTGGGAAAAAAAAAACAGATAAACAAAGACATTTTGTCTCACATCTAATATTCATTTTGTTTCGTCTTGTTTCGTCTTCTGAAACAAAATGAAATGGGTTGCCAGAATCTATCCCTGCTGATTTCAAGCAAGAGGCAGGGTACACCCTGAACAGGTTGTCAGTCTGCTGTGGGGACACTCATTCCTGGGGACAATTTCATAGGGGCCAATCAACCTAACATGCATGTTTTGGGTGGATGGGAGGAAACCGGACCACGCAGAAGAAACCAATGCAACATTGGCAACATGCAAATTCCCCACAGAAAGGCCAGTGTTTCAAGCCTTATGCCACCTGGGACTCGAACCCCGACCTTCTTGATGTGAGGCCACTGTGCCAACCACTGCGCCACCGAGACCCCCACATATAATATTAATATTTCAAATAAAAATTGGTTAAACAGGCTAACAATCCAAATTTCTATGCAAGTGGGACAGTTCTACTGAAAAAACAAAACAAAAACAGAAGTACTAATGAGTATTGGCACTAATTAAAATGCCCTAACTTTCTCTCCAAGGACTGAGTTACAATAATTCAGTTTTGAAAATAATATTTAAAAAAAAAAAATTGGACAATAGTCTGTTGTGAATTAGGACCACTTTTTGCAGGCCTGATAAACCATGAAGACATAAATAATGAGTGAAACACCCTTCAAAGAAGAGGAAAACCCCCCAAACTATTGCAACAATCTCTTTAGAATAATATTGAAAGTATGTTTGTTTTCTAAACCGTCATTGAGCTTTCCCCATCTAATCTGATCAAAAATCTTTCTTTCCATCGCCATTTGAGCCTCTAAGTTGTTGAAAATTTACAATTTGTTGTAAGTGCAGTGCTGCTAGTATCATTCTTACGCTACCTCTGATCCTTATCAGAGAGCTGCTTTCCTGTTTTTCTACTCTAAGTCTAATTCCTGACTCATTGTGATGCAGGTTATCCTTTCAATCACTGGGGGGTTGCTGTGCAGCTCATGCAAATCCTAACAGACTGTTGCTTTTTCTTCTCTACCAGTGACCACACCTCGGCCCACTGATGGTGTGGATGTTTATTTTGAGAAGCCGGTGGATGACATTGAGCATGCCAACTTCTTGCGTGCCAAAACTGACCTGGAGGAGCGCCGAATGAAGCGTATCAATGAGGTGAATGTTAAATAGCTGAAAGCAAGCTGATGGAATGGGAGTTTTCTTTGTACGTTTTTATTGCACTGTATTACACTCACATCCACAATGCCAGGGAAATTGGCTTGACCATGAGTTACCTTAAAAGATTGAAACAGTCTTGAAACTGGATTCTCAATTTGCTGACATTGGGTTAGGAGTTCCTTGGAGAACTATTTCTTTCAACATGGTGCTCTTGTACATCTAAAGAAAAACCTTATCAGACAAGCAGTAAGCAATGAGGTACATGCACAGATCAACTGCTTTGAGGGTAAACAAACCTAATTTCTAAAAACAAAATAAAAATTTGCATCCAATAAACACTCACGATTGGAAAAAGTCTGGATAGAGGTTTTATCAAACATGACACTTTTACGATAAAAGTGTCTTTTCTTTAAGACACCAAAAAAAAAAAAAATAACAGATTCTTTTGGTGTAGAATCCGTTATTACTTCCAGATTCTATTTTTTTGTGGTAGTTTAAAAAGAGTCCTACTTTTCTAGGAATGGACTTTTGTTTGTAAAAAAAACAAGATTTGTTGTTTGATATTAATCCCGACATGCAGATTCTAGAGTAGTTGTCTGAAGGAAACAAAATATATCAGTAAACCTTTCAAGTACGTATAGAGTTTATATAAGGGGAGGCGATAGCTCAATGGTAGAATGTTCGCCCTTGGACAGGGACAAGCCAGTTCAAATCCCCCTGAGATCATGTCTCGGTGTACTTGGGGAAGACACCTAACCCCTAGTTTCTCCCACCATTGGCGTCGTCATGGCAGCCTGCTACGGTGTAATGTAGCAAAGAATTTTTTTTCTGTTGAGGGATGAATACATTATGTATGAATAAAAAAAAAACATCATCATAGTCCTTCTGGCTCTGCCTGTCTGTACAAATGTAGATGTTCACTGCAATCATAATTCTGACTATTGTGGTTTTGTAATGAGCTGCATAAGGTCATATAATCAATTTCTCTTTGAGAATGAACAAAGTCAATCATACCATTATCGTTCCTATTTAACTGATATTCCTGGTAAATTTTGACTTTGAATAAATTTGAATCATAAAATATTCTCTATTCCAACTGAAAATAAGACAGGCTTTTTCTAAAATATTATAAGACAATAGTAAAGAGGTTTTCTTGGAAAGTAATTTTTAAAAATCTCCACTTTTATTTCCATTTGAACAACTGTTTGTGTTCAAAGTTATGTCTTTTTTTCTCACTGATCAAAAAAATGTATGGGGACATGAAGCAACAAAACACTTCTAATGGTTAATAACATAGTTTTTGCACATAGTTTTTTACCCGCTGATATTTCGCTCACTTATTTTTAGCAATCAGCCCTAGCTCGTTGAGTACATTTCAGTGTGATTCAAATGTAGATAAAAGTTGAGAAATATTTTTTTACACAATGCTATCTCTTCTGTAAGGCCCTGCTATCTTTTGGAGGAAGTATGTGTCACTTTCAGTCTAAAAAAATCTTTTTTGAGATTACAAGTAACTTTAAATCCAAATTTGGCCTCATTATGAATAATAATGAGTAGCACTGTAATTCTGAATTCAAACTGAATTGTGCTTTGATCCCCAGATAATGAAGGAATGGGCAGAAGCAGACAATCAGTCAAAAAACCTGCCAAAGTCAGACAGACAGGCCCTGAACGAGGTAATCCTACTATATGCAGAAATTTGAGTTGGAATGTATGTACATATGCCTTCTTTATTCATTTATAAACCTACTTATTTCTATCCCGACCAGCATTTTCAGTCTGTGCTGCAGACTCTGGAGGAACAGGTTGCCGGGGAGAGGCAGAGGCTGGTGGAGACACATCTCGCTAGAGTCGAAGCATTTCTCAATAACAACCGCCGCCTGGCTCTGGAGAGTTATCTGAGTGCTGTGCAATCTGATCCTCCTCAGGTATGTCCCCCTGTAGAGCAAATTTTAACCTTGTTTCAAATTCGTTTTAGATTCTGTGTATAGGGTTTTCAGATTGAGTAAATGTAGCTCTACTGCATTTTTTTTTTTTTTTTTACTGTATCCTCTCTGATGTTGTGTCTTCCAGCCACAACGGGTGCTCCAGGCTCTGAAGCGCTACATGGCTGCTGAGCAGAAGGACCGGAGACACACACTGAGACATTATCAGCATATTGTAGCTGTGGATCCCCAGAAAGCTGAGCAGATGAAATTTCAGGTTAGATATTCCATACAGTTTTAAGATTAACCTGAAATAGATCAAATCATGCTGTACTGTACTTATAGTTAAGTGTGTATCACATATGTGGAAAGTGACATGTTTATGTCAATTTTAAATATTATCTTTAGACAATTTATCTCAATATCGATTAGTAATTGGGGAAAATTCGGTGGTTGCTTTTTGGCAGGTTTATACACATCTCCATGTGATCGAGGAGCGAATGAACCAGAGTCTTGCTCTGCTGTACAAGGATCCCGCGTTGGCTGAGGAATTACAGAATAACATCCGTAAGTCAAGCTCCAATTTTACTTTTTGAAAAATATTCAACCTGCTTTCTGTGTTACCATGGCTTGTTGTTGAGATGCCAATTTTTTTTAATTCTTTTTTTTTTATTCCATCCTTCAGAGGAACTGATCAAGGCAGAGCGGGGTGACATCAGTGAACTCATGACCACTTCCTTTTCTGAGACTCGCACCACTGAAATGCTTTTGCCAGCAGAGAGTGAGGAGGAGAAGGATGATGAAGAAGAAGAGGAGAGAGCGTTTCAGAACAGGCCATATCCTCCTCGCATAGGTGTGTAATTCTTTCTATGATACAGACACACAAAATTAGTTCTGATTTTCCACACTCAAATTGTCAAGGATAAATTTGAAATGATTAGCTTTTCTGATGGACTGGTATCAATGTGTGTTTCATCTTTGTTTCAACAGAATTACCGCCAAAGCAGAGAGGTAAACTGGGGTTCTGAATAACAATAAATACAATATGATTTCCTTCATATTTTCCAAAATTTCCTATTTATAATGCATTTTTTGCATGTATAACGTTGTACCTGTACACCTTTTCCATGTCTATAGAAGATGAGTACGACTACACCACATCTGAGAGAGGCCCTACTTATAAATATGAGGATGATGTAAGTTAGCAATAAAATAACTGTGGAAAAAAAATCTTAAGTGAGACATAATTGAACTATTGTATAAATAAAAATGTGTTTGATTTATTTGCAGAATTTTTTTGGTTTTCTAACTTTTGCGGGTTACTTTCATTTGTAGGGGCTCATTGACCCTGTAGAGCTCAAAGAAATGGCAAAGCCCAGTGAGATTGAGAGAGATGAACTGGTAAGACCTGCATAATGTTTCCTGATTGAGTTCTGATTTCTTCCATGTTCTACAATGGGGCCTCTTTCGTTCAATTATCACCTGCTCCCCCATGGCTTATTAATAGTTTGTGCAATCACAATCATACCAATAACAGCAGATGATTATGAACCCGTGCATTCACCAGTGTGTGAATACTAAACATTTTCCAGCTAGATGCAGATAAGACTAAAATAATCTTCTTTGGCCCACAGAGACGGAACAAAGGTGTCAGTGGTCACACTTTGTCTCTTTGGCCAAACCCTGAACCTCAACTTACAAACCTGGGGTGGTATATTGATAAGATTTGGTGATCAAATCTTATCAACAATCACATTTAATCTACAAAACCATCAGCTTCTTAACACCTTAAAAACATTGACAGAAAAGCTCTACTGGTGGTGGCCACTGTCAGAATTACACTCAGTGATGTGGGGTCTTCGTTTTTGCATCTCAGACCTGACACATCTTCCTGACAATCTTAGACGGAATATCGGTGCAACATTGCACTTTAGGGTTGCACATGTGACAAAAGTTTGTTGGGGTTTAAAAAAATATATATAAATAAATTATGAACTAGCATTCTGCTTCTCTCCCAAATAAGTTACATGTCTTATTTTTATACGTGACTTTATATTTATTGATTTAATTAATTCATTAACTTTAAAAAATACCTTTGTTTTATTTTTTTTTTCTATCATTTGATTTTAATGTAACTTTTTAACCTACAAATTGTGTGGCAGTGTTTGTTTAAAATAAGATTAATTTTTTTCATCCCCATCAGGGAAATTGATTTGTTATAATGATTTTAAAATTAATGTGAAAAATCAAATAAATTTAAGATAAACAAATAATAGCAATGATATTAATTGTGTACAGAGGTGTCAAGTAGCGAAGTAAGATTACTTCGTTACCTTACTCAAGTAGAAAATCTCGTTATCTTTACTTTAACGAAGTAATTATTTTTTTGTCTACTTTTCACTTTTACTCACTACTTTTTTATGCAATTATCTGTACTTTTACTTCGTTAATTTTTTAAAAAGTAGTCGCTACTTTCTCCATTTTGTCACCGTTAAAAAGCCGCGACTGTTTGTCGGAGTTTTTTTTTTTTTTATGAACCCTGAATGCATCAAACAAAGGAACAGATGAATGATTGGCTGAAAGGTCCAGTCAATCATTACTATGGGCCGAGTAGCCCCGCCCACAAACCTTTAAGGAGCAGGAACGTTAGTTTGCGTGTTTAAAAGACTTGTTGCGGGCTCGGAAATCAAAGTGTTTCTGATGCTGCAACACTGAACTTTGAGTGAATTATCAGGGTTTTTTTTTTAAAAAAACAACAGCAAAGAAGTGTTTTATTATTATTATTATTTTCAGTCTGCAGTTATTGTAAACGTCTTTGCTGAAAATGTTGTAGATGGTATTTTTATAAAAATAACTTTGATCTGTGACGCACTATTTTATCTTTAGAAACAAAGCTAATTAAACTAATTAATCCATAAATAGTAGTGGTGGTGAGGGATGAAGTATTTGTGCTTAAAAGCATCCAAAATGTTATTGATTAGTTTATAAAGACTGACTGAGGAGATTAAAACTACACATCGCTTAGATTTTGCATCATGTAGATGTTTGGGCTAACATTAAAAAAAAAACCTTATATGTACACATATATATGTAGATATGTATATATATAAATTTATATATACCGTCTCCTAAGTCCCGCCCCTACTTGTTTCTTTCTGGGTTTCTTAAAATCTTAATTCCCTGGTTATTTTTTTATTTTTACAGTTCTTAAAATTTTAGAAAAAGAATCCAAGGATTTTGCCTCCTGTGTGTTTCCTTCACTCCCACTGCCTTAGGAGTGCATGTAAAGGGTGTTATTTTGTCAATGGGCGTGGTTTTACTGGGTGTACGATATTTTTTGTAAAATACAATAATTTTACGTCATTAGTACGATAATCCAGCACCTCCCACCTGGCAACGCTGCCCAGGCTGTATGTGGCACTCCCATACTTACCAACTTGTTAAAGACTATTCAGTATTGCCTCAAAGAACTTTGAAAACTAGCTGCCTTCAAGGCTCAAAAGGCTTAAAAAAGCCTTTTGGTCATTTTTTTTTCATTTATTTATTTTTTTAACATTGAGTGTGTTTGTGTTTTTTTACATTGAGTGTGTTTGTGTCCGCTGAAGTTGGTTAAATTAGGTGATGCAGAGTGAAGCTTGGTAGCTGAAGGGACGTTACATATTGCCCTGCTTATGATAATACATTTGATTGTGTTCATTAATCGATTTCCAATAAAGATTATTAAGAAATAAATGTTTCTGATTCATAAAGTTTAACACCAAAACACTTTGATTTATTATCATATTTTCTGCTCCTTAAAGCATGTGATAATAGTTAAAAAATATGTTCATACGCTTTTGTTAACAATATTCCTTTTTTTCCTGAAAATTACTTTTACTTTTCTACTTTAAGTAGTTTTAAAATAGGTTACTTTTTACTTTTACTTAAGTAGAAAACTTGAGTTGATACTTCTACTTTTACTAAAGTAGTTTTTTAACTTGGTATTTATACTTCTACTTGAGTAGGAAATGTTGGTACTTTTGACACCTCTGATTGTGTATCATATGTATGCTAAATGTCTGTGTTTGGAAACAGTCTTTTCAATCAGAAAACTAATGTAATTTTCTTTTTACCCTAGCAACCTGATGCTCTGGAGACATTTAATCGTGGTGCGATGGTGGGATTGCTTGTAGTAGCTGTGGCTATTGCCATGGTGATGGTGATCAGCCTGTTGCTGGTGCGCAGAAAGCCATATGGTACCATTAGCCATGGCATTGTAGAGGTACGACCCCAGCTAAGTTGTTTTTAAGACTAAATTTAAACACTGTCCAAATAGTTAGCTCACTATATATTTTTATTGAGTATAGAGGATATGAATCAAAGAGCACCGAATCACCGATTCTGTTCATCACCTTTATGGACAGAATATCTAGGCGCAACCGAGGCAATGGAGGGATCCGGATTTGGTGACCTCAGATTCGAATCTCTGCTTTTTGCGGATGATGTGGTCCTGTTGGCTTCATCGGACCGTGATCTCCAGCTCTCACTGGATCAATTTGCTGCCGAGTGTGAAGCGGCCGGGATGAGAATTAGCGCCTCCAAATTCGAGACCATGGTCCTCACCTGGAAAAGGCTGGAATGCCCCCTGCGGGTCAGGGACAGGGTCCTGCCCCAAGTGGAGGAGTTTAAGTATCTCATGGTCTTGTTCCCGAATGGGGAAAGGATGGAGCGGGAGATCGACAGGCGGATCGGTGCGGCGTCAGCAATAACTAGGACGCTGCATCGGTCCATCGTGGTAAAGAGAGAGCTGAGCTGAAAAGCAAAGCTCTCGATTTACAAGTCGATCTACGTTCCAACCCTCACCTATGGTCACCAGCTGTGGGTGGTGACCGAAAGAATGAGATCGCGATACAAGCGGCCGAAATCACCTTCTTCCGCAGGGTGGCTGGGCTCTCACTCAGAGATCGGGTGAGGAGCTCTGCCATCCAGGAGGAGCACGGTGTCGGGCCGCTCCTCCTCCAGGTCGAGAGGAGCCAGATGGGGTGGTTCGGGCATCTTGTCAGGATGCCCTCCAAGGCGCCTCGCTGGTGAGGTGTTTCGGGCACATCCCACCGGGAGGAGACCGAGAGGCAGACCCCGGACCCACTGGAGAGACTATGTCTCACAGCTGGCCAGGGAACGACTTGGGACCCTTCCTGGTGAGCTGGAGGATGCTAACGGGGTGACAGAAGCCTGGGCTTCCCATCTGAGGCTGTTGCCCCTGCGACTCGGCCCCGGATGAGCGGAAGATGACGAACGGAACGGAAATCAAAGAGCATTGAAAAACTATCTAACATGCTAGTCTATTAAATACCAGCTAATGCTGTTATCTGATTTAGTTTGAAGTTGAAATCTGCAAATTCTGAAGAAAATTGGAGGAACTGTCAAACTTTTTAAAAAAACAAGCACAAGACAGTCTGGAAGTAAAATAACTTTCAGATCAGCTACCTACCTACAGGATGGCTCAAGTACAAACCAAAGACCTCAAGACCATTTTCATTTTCTCAGTGTTTCTCACAGTGGTTAGCAACCACTATCTGCTTAGTCTACTTTCCCAGCCTTCGCTTGTTAGTCATGTCTTTCATAAAAACAGCATTACAAAACAGCATTATTACGCATGAAATGACATTTTCTTGCAATACTCTTGAGTAATTACTTTACTTACTAGTAAGTTCTTGTATGTTTCATAGCAGGTCGATCCTATGTTGACGCCAGAAGAACGACAGCTCAACAAAATGCAAAACCACGGCTATGAAAACCCTACCTACAAATTCTTTGAGCAGATGAACTGAAGCACTGGGGACTGCTAGCAAGTCATGCCTGACCCCCTCCTTGTCGGCCCAAACTTCCTAAAAGTGGTGTTCCAACCACACTTCCGTTGATGGATTCATGATGTTGCAAATCTAAAGTAACTGATGTAATAAGGTGTACCTCTCAGACCCAACCTTTCACCAGAATGTGAATAATGATACATGATACCATCCCATGATACCTGTTGTAAGCAAATATCCCCTTGGGTTAGGAAAGCCACAGCATTTCATAATCCCAGACACAATCACTTCATTCCTGTGGCATGACTTGCCTTATTGCTCCTCATTAGAGTCTGAATGGTGCATAACGCTTTATTTGATTTATTTTTCAGCTGTAGTCTCTTTCTTCTAATTGTACCACAGTTAGACATGATGTTTCTGTGTAGGTAAGTGTGAAGGACAGCTTGGTTTAATTCTCAAGGGTGGAGATATTTTACTCATCAGAGGTAGGTTCAACTAGAACTTGTGAAATACCAAAACATTTAGCAAAGATGAGATTTTAAACATTTAGGATGAGAATGCTTTAAATGACAAGTGAAACGGATCAACGCAGCCGATACGGATCAACACAGGGCTACAGTATGTACTGTTGGTACAAAAAAGAAAAGAAAAAAACAAGTTTTGAATTTAAGGAACTACTCCAAGTGTTCTAAATTATTTGACAAATTATACCAAATAACTTTATTTAGTTAAATTAATCAATGAATGGTTTCTTTTATTTGTTCTGCTATTTAAAGAATTGTCAAACAGAGTAAAGAGAAGTCCGTTATTTTGATGAAAGCATGACCACTCAGTGTATGATGCTCTCGTATTTCTTTGTGTTGTTCCAGTCATTGCTTTTGAAGAGTCTGAAATATCCAAATGGACACTGTAAATAACTTAAGGAGTACATGCTACTAGATGTAGACATTTCTATAATTAATTTGCATTAATGTAACAAAATAAAACTAAACTTTAAAAAAAAAAAGGAAACACTAAAAAAAACCATTGTGCTGTTACGAGAAGGAGAAACATTTTCCTAACATGGCTGATTGAAAACGGACTGTTGTAAAAACCAGCACAAGACAACAACACAGCAACTACTTTCTGAATGTATTTAAGGTAGACATTGAGATTCCATTCTTGTTTCAGTAATGCGTTGCTCCCCTTAGTAAAAAAAAACAAAACAAAAAACCTCTGTAGGAGTAGAGACGTTTGACACATCTGAAAGTCTACATGCCTGATGCCCTCCACATCACTTTGTGTAGCAGAATTGTTCATTTTCACATTTGCCAGGCGAGTATCAGAGCATTGTACATAAAGATGTATTTAGCTACACAGTGTAAAGAGGACACCGCTATAGTAATGTGAAGAATCAGTGTGCGAAGTAATTCCCAGGAACACACACCTCACTCCAGCATGATAGTAGTACTGTTTGTCTTGAAATAGGCCACTTTTACATATTTGAACTTGTACACACGGAATGACAGTACACTACAGAAGCTTTATTTAAGTTACTTTCATGTTAAGCTTTTTCACTAAATGACTCATTATAGTTTTTTATATTTATGATCAACATAGCACTCTGTATAGGCGATTAAAAAATGGGACTGTCCCTTTTTTCTGACGGATTTACTGCTAAGTAAAATCAATTTCCTTTAGCCTCTAAATTCTATCAGACCATCTTGTTAAAAAAAGGTCACGTTGTCGGATGTTTTACTTTTCTTTAGTTGGTACCCTTGTGCTGTTGTACATCATTTATTCCAATTTCATATTTTATTTTGTCTTTTTTCTTTAAAACTTGTTTTAATTTGTTCATAACTCAAGGAAGTCGGGTAATAGATTGCTTGTGACTTGGGGGATGTGGTTTAAATGTTTGATTTGTTTGAAAAAGCAAACAACACACAGATTAGCAACAGGTTTGTTGTTGTGTTATGACAGCCCAAGAAAAGTCATAGCCTTGTATAATTTGTACAGCTCTGTTAGTGAATGAAAACGTTGTATGTTCACAGTTTAAGTCAGTTGATCTTGTAATGATACTACTGAAACCATAGATGAGAATAAGCTTGCCTGTGTTTCCCAAACCACCGAAGGTTTCCTACCAGCATTTAGCAGACTTAGAATGGTGTATACTATAGTTACTCAAATCACATTTGTAATTATGTCCTCGTCCGATCCTAGACTTCTTTGTTGGTCTGTCCCTCTTACTTCCCCCCAATGAAATATAAACTATGTTATGAGATTTTAATTGCTGCATTATTGCCTTTTACAATGCTGTGTTTTGGATGTAATTATTCTGTATTTTTTATTTATATGTAATTATCAGTTGGATGAAGGGTCATGCGTTTCACATTAAAATTAGAAGCTTGTATTTAAATTTGAGAAAATTCCGAAATGTGAATATTGTGTGAATATAAACTGACACATAGCCTCTGCGTAATTGACAAAAAGTGGCATGAAGCACAAACAATACTAATTACTCTTTTTTTCTGTAAAGAATGTGTGGCAAAAAGACAAAATGTTGGACTTTTATTCAATTCAAGAAATGTTGTAAGTAGAATTGGGAGGACTTAATTTTCATCTTGTAAACAAAGAAATGCTCTATAAATAATGAGATGGATTACCTGTTTGGCAGAAGGTTTTCTTTGTAATTGTATTGTAACCAATTGAACAAATCGAAACTGGTCAAATTAACTTAGTGTAATAAAAGTGAATGGCCCATTATGCTTGGTCTGTGTTTTCTATAAATAGAATTTTTATAAAAAAAATTTAAATTTGTAGATATTTTTTTTTCCCGAAAGAACCAGATCGCAGATACAAGTGGCCAAAATAAGCTTCCTCCGCAGGGTTGCTGGGCTCTCACTCCTCTTGGCTGGTTGCTCCTCCGGGTCGACGAAAGTCAGATGGGGTGATTTGGGCATCTGGTTAGGATGCTTCCCAAACGCCTCGCTGGTGAGGTGCTCCGGGCACATCCAGCCAGAAGGAGACCCAGAGGCAGGCCCATGACCCAATGGAGAGACTACGGCTTACAGCTGGCCAGGGAACGCCTCTGGGTTAGCTGGAGGATGCGGTCTGGGTGAGGGGAGCCTAAGTTTCCTATCTGAGGTTGTTGCACCTGTGACCCAGCCCCAGATAAGCAGACGATGACGGATCAGAATGGAATTTTTTTTAAGTGAATGTTTTGAAAAAGTTTTTTTCTATACTTTCTATTTTACTCTTTCTGCAGAGAACCTCTTCAATTGCCAACCCATTGAGGTTATAGCTGTAACCTGAAGGAGGGTATTTTTTTGTGTGTCTTACAGAAAATGGAAAATATGTTTCATTGTTCTCACTTATATCATTTGTTAAATTTCTTTGGAAAAGGACAACTGGGTTCATAAAAAACACAGATATACTTGTCCCACTTAACACAAAATCTAAAATTATGCTCATTTGTTTATTGTTAATGCATTTATCAAATAGGTACTTTCTGAAGGATAATTAATGAAGCAAAACTGTAGTAAAGAATGATTAGCACTAAAGAAAATCATGGCCACAGAACTTTTGGTACATTGAGACGTAAAGAACTACATTAAAAATTTTTCATTTAACTTCAACAAGAACATTTACAATCTTTATTGTATGGAAGCGTTCAAACTCTATTCATAATTGAAAATTAAATTTAGATTTTAGGGATTAGATGACCTAATTTCTTGCCTGTTTTTCATCAACAAAACCAATATTTGTAAAACTAATGTTTGTTAGCAGATCATTACGCTTCAAATAACTCAAACTTTAAGTTATTTGAATTTGGCGCACATAATTATTGTGTTAAAAATGGTCGTCTGCCTTTATATGTGGCCCCGCAATATGCTGGTGGCCTGTTCAGGGTTTACCCCGCCTCTTCTTGGCACCCCTGACGCCTTGACTGGGATAAAGCAGTTCAAAAGATAACTCAATGAATAAAACGGTGTTTAGCTATGCTGAATTGGTCAACATCTGCACTGGTTTTTAGGACTTGTTCATACTGAATTAATTTTGTTCTCCTGGGAAATGTAGAGATGGAAATAAAGGTAACAACCGATTTCAGTGAAATACATTTTGATCTTTTCCAAGAGTGTAGAATTTACAGATCAAGGCTTGAGATGAACCAATAACAAAGTTTAAGTTGAAAACAGGGAAGGAGATGGATTTATTTTTTACTTTATTCGGCTAACACACTTCAAACACCTACAATACACTTCTCCCTGATTGGAGAAACATATAACAACATTTTTTTTAAATTATTCATCAACATAAGACAATATATGTAAAAAATAATAATACATTTTATTTAACAGTGCCATTCAAGCATATGTACATAATCAGCCAGCATTGAAAAGCCATGAACCGTTGATTACCACTTTGTTTGCTGCTAATCAGCTATTTAACATTAAGCGAAGAGTAATGCAACTTTCAGATGTCGTTTAAGAGAATGACTGGTTGTAGAAAATCCTAATTTGGTAGATTTAGAAGCCTCTACAGTCATGATACATTCACTGAAAGCAAGTAAAAACAGTCTTGACAGAGTTCCAAAGTATCAATTTACCCGATAATGAGTAGCGTAGGTAGTCCTCGCACTTCCTTCACCCACAACTTACAAAGAAGTTTCAAGTCCCAGCCCCTAGTTCTACACAGGTTCACTTCTTCCAAACCACAACACTGACGGGTAGTCCTGCTTACCCAGATTACTGTGAAAAGTGTCTGTGGCTGTACAGTGACAGTTTGTCATTGATGCCTCCAACACATCACTCATCTTGGTAGTGGGTTTTTCTGAAGTCAATTGCTCACATAAAGCCACTGTGGTAATGTAATCCACTCATATTAACCCAGACTTTAATCACATCCAAGTCTGAGTGTGTTTCTTGTTTAGCTTCTTTCATTCATTAAACCAAACAACATGAAACCCTTTGACACAGATATGAGCTGCATCAATGCTACCGGTAGACTGAAGGCTGAATTTATTGCATTACGTATTTGATCAAAGATAGCTATTATCATTTTATGATGTGGTTATCATACAGTAATACTCATAAAGCAGCTCTGCAGCTCAGCGATTCCACACAGACACTCCGATGAGTCAGCTTAGGGTTGGGTGTCTACTAGTTAAGGTTCAAGTGACAAAGAGGGGACATGGTGTTGTGTGGGGGACTGACTGTTGTGGTATTACTGGAAGAAACAGCCATCACCCCTTGCAGTCTTCCCATGCAGCTAAAGGTGACATTTAGGTGGGGGTATAATGCTAATTTTTTAAAGGGGAATTGATAAGATCAGAATGGCAACTGGTTTGAATGGCACAAATTTTTGCACCGATTAGTGTTTGAGTAGTAGCCCCAACGTCAGCACTGACATTTACCCTCCACCCTCTCTCACACACCTCATACACGCACACACATGGAAACCGTCAGATGTTGCGATGATGAATGGTCACTTTTAGCACATGATGCATATCTCTGTCTGCACTTCAAACAGTTTAGCCCCCATCCATGTGCCTCACTGTGCAAAAATCTGACATTAGAGCTGTTGCTCTGCAAAGGAAATGCAACAGTACTTAAAACCACATCCTGGTCATGTATGCTGTGATTATTGTTGTAAATATCTACAGTGTGACCAAATCCAGATATTCTAAAAGAAAATGACTATTATGAACATGATCACTGTTTTACAGTTTACCTTGCATAGATATGGGTCACCGGAACTCCACTCTGGAGCTAAGCTTGGATGTGCAAGTGCCCTGGGGCCAGGCCGTATCCAGGGGGGTTAGTCTCACCCAAGAAAAGGAAAAGGTGCCTTCCAGCCCATTGGCTCAACCATTGATCAAGGAGGAGCAGCTGACAGCAAGGAACAGCAAGGGTGGTTCAATCCGAGGCTGCAGAAGCTGGCCTTGCATGCAGTGGTTGGTTTAGGGCGGTTCACAGCTGACACACCTTTGCACCAATGGGGAGAAAAACTTTGATTTGACAGATTGGAGTGATGGCCCCTCTTCACAATGAAAACCAAAAGATGTATTACACCCTTTGCACCCTTGAAATAGCCTTTTCAAATGAATTGAAGAATACGGTCTGCCATAAAATCAAGCCTCAGATAGAAAAGTAACAATATGGGTTATTTTCAGTCGTGAATACCTCCTGGCAGATTCATTGAAGAAGACTTGTGCACACAAAAAGAAATGGAGACATGTTCAATACCTTTTTGTGCGATTTTGGAACTGACCGAGTAATGAGTATCTCTGCAAAATCATTCTCAGGAAAAGTGGCATTCATTTCGACAGAAAGTGCTAATTGGTGATTTTGTGGTTGTTAAAGATATTCAACTCACTCTCTTTGAAAATTGTCCAAGTTCTTGAAGCACATAAAATTGTTGATGGATCGGAGAAAAGTTCTTAGAAGGGAAAGGAATTTAGGAAAAGATGGTAGATGATCTATTGTTGAATAACCTATTTTGAAACAGGTTATTTTTTTTAGAAAAATAGTCAATGTTCTGGTACTGTAAGGTGAACTACACTGTTCTACATGTACAATCTAATCTGGATATATGAAACGAAATGACATTTTTTAGCTTGGGAAAACACTACACAACTATTCCACGCAACTAATGTAACTATTGAAACTATTGTCTTTCTATTAAGACATTTTGGGTTTAACATATATAATCCCCCATAAATTATACTCAAATCTCTCTGCATATAAAAATTTGATATGCATCTTTATGGCTTACGGCCCCTCTACATTTTGGGTAGGGATGTGGAGGTTGTGGAGGAGTACAAATACCTGGAAGTGACCATCGACAGCAGACTGAACTGGAGGAGCAACAGTACTGCTGTGTACAAGAAGACCTGCAGCCGACTTTACTTCCTAAGGAAGCTGAGGTCCTTCAATGTGTGCTTGCAAGATGCTGGAGACCTTCTATCAGTCTGTGGTGGCCAGCAACTTGTTCTTCTCCGTCATCTGCTGGGGGAGCAGCATTGCAGCCAGTGACACCGACAGACTTAATAAACTGATAAGAAAGGCTGGCTCTGTCATTGGCTGCCAACAGGACACACTCGAAGCAGTGATGGAGAGGAGGTCACTGAATAAACTTTTATCCATCTTTTTTTTTATCCATTTTTTTTACCTCCTAATGCACTTACAGTCTGTATTGACCTCAATGTTTTGTCACATTATTCCTTCTATTTTATTATTTTAATATTTTATTATTTTTTATTTTCCTTTTTGTATATATACATATATATATACTGTCTATTTCTTTCTTGTTGCTGCTGTAACGCACAAATTTCTCAAATGTGGGATCAATAAGGTAAATCTAAATTCTAAATTCTAAATCTGTTATTAACAATTCCTATTAACTGGGCCTATTAATTAAAGTTTAATGGCAGATTTGGTCCATCTTCTGAACCATTTTAATTTTTTAAAAATAATTTAGTGTTTTGACAGAGGATGATTATGTGAATTTTTGAAATGCTTGAAAATTATTCTGTGTAAAAAAAAAAAACATATACTCAATGATTAGCATCTGTTTCATTTTTTAAGCAATGTCGGTAAACAAAGATAAAAAAAAAGTTTGTGTGAAACTGTACTTCCAGTGAACCAACACTCATTTGGTTTCAATGTCAAGACATTCAGAAGCAGAAGAGAGTAAATAAAACACAATCAGTTTTTAATTGTAAAGAAAACTTTTATACAATCTCTAAACTTGAAAGAAGTGAAACACTTTTTTGTGAGTGCCAGCACATATTTAGGACATTTTTTGACGTGTGTAAGCGTTACTTTTATTCCAAAAAAAATGGACAAAATTTTTTTTGTTCTGCGTGTTCTAATTATTAGCAAACTAAAGTAAAAGTTGTATATGTGCTTTTTGCTGGAACAAAATCTTATTGTGTGCATCAAAAACCTCAGTTATCTAAAATCTCTCTTTGTTTCCTCATTACTTGAGGGCTGCATGTATCTATGTGTAAATTCTTTTGCAAAAACAACATAAAACCTTATTTTGTAATCATTTATTTTTCATGCAGACAAATTCTGAGCATTTTGGTATGATTACCAATAAGGAATTAGTTTAAATAAAATATTAAAATTGGTTGCTTTTAATTTTTTCTGAATTTGTAGACTTTTAAAAAAAAATCAAATGCTTGAAGAGTCTTGAAAGTTTCTGAAAGTTTCAGTTGTAACTTAACTATAAATATACAACTTATCTCTGCTGCGCCTCAGATCAGCTAAATCTTCAACAAGCTTTTAAGTTCATCTAAATATTACAGACTTTCTGTCAACCGCTTTCCATCGTAATGTTACCACTGTTATAGCTGTCGAAACACAGCAGGTCTTACAAGCTGTGATCTGTTCAAAGATCTGGTTTAATTTTCCAATGTAATTTGTTCAATCTCTTTAAAACCCACAATACTTCTGTTTAGCTCAATTCAATCTTATTGCTAGGGTTTTTTTAATTTAGTAATTAAATCAACAATTTTTTTTTTAAAGGATAATTTTCTGATCCTGGAAATCCATAAAGTACTGAATACTTTATGGCAGCAGCTACGCTGATTATGTATAACATCTGGTTGGTTAAAGAAGGAAAATACTGTGTTAAATGTGATGAGCTTTAAAAAAAGACAGCTGATCAAAAGAATAGAGTAAAAGTACAACAAAATATTGTGAGCTGCTACTGAAATTTTTATTGAAAAATAAAGTGAGCGCCAAGCCAATTTATTACTCAACAGTTAGTAGAAGTGTTAACTGCAAAGGAAATGCAGAGTAGGCTTCATCATCAACTAGGTTTCCATATAGTGACCGTCTCTCTACAGTTGGCCTATTTCGCACCTTTTCACACCAACATCTCGCTTGGCTGACAAAATAAAAAAAACAGGTATTTCTGTTTTGAGGGCTTTGGCTTCCGTGAAAACTACAGCTTCTGAACATCAATACCATTGGGCTTTGGTGTGTATATTTCCTGTCACAGACCAGACTCTTTGAAGTGGTATTATGCTCCTGCATAGAGAAATCTAATAATGTAGAGACCAGCAAAATTATCATAAAAAGTGGAAAAAAGAATCAAAAGCATAATGTGACAGTCAACTGCCTTGGACAGAAGTATGAATATCCCTCCACTAATCTCACCTATTTTTAAACTTTTTTTTGTACTTGTGTTTTAAATGAAGTATTTCAGATAAAAAAAAACTCTAATAAAAGCAAATAAAACCTCAAAACTATAAGAAAATATCCACAAACGATTATTGGTTCAAACTATCTTTTGTCAAAAGCAAGCTATTTAACATTGAAAACAGCCAACCAATGAAAGATCTGAAGAGGAGGTACTGTGAAGACAAGAGGAAACCACCGTGTCCCACAGCTTAGACTGTACCTTACAGACATGTCACTTTAGTTTTCTCTTCAGTCATGCTGCGTGTTAGAACATCGCTCTCTAAGGAGACCAATCACTCAACTCCCAGTAAGTGAACTATTCATGAGCTCACAAGTTTAAACCTAGATCTAAAACCACAAACACAAATTGGAACACTAAATTTGATCTTTTGGAATGTTCTACTTTACATTGTATCTAAACTGCCATATAATCTAAAAAAAAAAGACATCAATTAGGATTGTTCTTTCTTTTTAGCCCACATAATTTTTGAAATCATACATTTTTCTTTGACTTTTTTTTTTTCAATATGTGGGTGACTGACTGTAAGATTCTGTCCTGTTGGAGGCTGTGTAAATCTAAAATATTCATACGTGGTTTTCCCCTGTTCAAGCATTGAGTTGCCACTGTGCGAGGACTGGATGAAGGCAAAAAGGAAAGTTCTGTTGGATTAATACACTGTTTTACAGAACTGTACAAGTACAAGTGCACTTTCTAAAATCCTCAAACTGTTGCTAAATAGATATGGAAGAATAAAAACCAAGTCGTCCCATTCAATTTTCCCTTGGCCTGACAGTGATGTAGGTATGAATAATGTTTTAGGATTTCTGGGAGAACGGAGTGTAAGAATTTTTTTTATCGTATTAGATCTCCAATAGACCTTCACATGTTACATACGTAAGAAGAGTGAACGCCTGGAACACAATTAATTCAAATAAAAAAATTTAAAAAGCTATTACACAAACACAATGCATTTACTTTTATTTACAATAAAATTTAAAACAATTCTAAAAGAAATAAAACTATCAATCTGTTTAAATGCTGAACTCTATACTCTACAAACGCTAGTATAAAATTTGCCATTTATACTTTTATTGTTGCAAATTCATTTGCAAGTTTCTTATGCAAAATTTCTTCATCGTGTTTCATACAGCACTATATTTTATCATGAGATTTTAGACGAGGCATTGCAAATGACGGAAAACAGATATCATCAGTTCCGCTGATAAATAATGCCGATTTTATATTTTAGCTACTTAGTGTACTGTTAATTTAAATAACTTTTTAAAACATAAGCTAAATTTGAGTCATTCTCAAGGTTTTGGGGCAACACCTTTGACCCCAACCAACAACTCAGAAATTGGCAAAGACAGACGTTAAAAGCAAGTTATTAGTTACCTCACTGTGTTGTGTGAGTGAAACAAACAGACTCTGGCCTCTGGTTACTACTAATTAGAATTTTCAAATTTCTGGTGGGGTGTTTTTGCAGTTTATAAGCACAAAATAAAAAGATATACAAACTGCCGTGTGACCCCGTTGCATAGTAAATCCCAAAGGTTGCGCGGATTGTCTCATTGTTACTTTCGCTATCAATGCAACATCTAAAGACCACTTGATGCAGATATCTTGAAAACAAAACCCCCTGAAAATTTGTCATGTTGAAAATAACATAGAAGACTTATGTTCAGAATTTTTTTGCCGGTTTATTGTCAGTTACAGTATCTAAATATTAAATGAAAAGAAAAGAATGTTAGAGAAAATTTTTTTTAAATTGTATGGTTTTCTTTTTTAATTACTTCATTTAGACAAAATGTATTCTTTTTATCTACAGTTAAGCCTCGCAGCAAAGAGAATGCTACTACAAGACTTGTCTTAGGAAGGGCCACTGCGTGGAGTTTGTGTGTTATCTTCTTGCGTGCGTTGGGTTCTCTTTAGGTACTTATACTTTCCCTCAGTAGCCAAAAACATGCATATTAGATAAACTGCCGTATGATTATATGGGGTTGTCTGTCTTTTTGTACTTTGTAGCAGACTGGTGACTTGCTCGAAGTGTACCCTGTCTCCTGCCGGCTCTCTACCTAGAACCGTTTACAAGATGAATGGATGTATAAACTAGGAATTTCTTTAAAATCTTCAATCGGATGGTGTAATTTACTTTGTGTCAAGTTGACAAATTCTTAGATGTAAAATAGTTTCAACATTTGCCTGCAATGTTCATGTAATTTCAATTTTAGAAGTATCATTCCAAATATTTGCTCACCACTTAGATATTTATGTGTACACATCCCACCCCCGTATTCACTTGTAGTTGATGTTTATCACAGCTGAATAAGCTTTATTGTTACTGACGTTCAAACTTCGCTTCTGTTTTCTCGTGTGCACAGTCATTAGTCATGGTTTCATACACTGTTAGGGCTTTGTGGCTTTGGAGTGCGTTTTTGTTCTGTGAATATCAAAGCTGTTAAAACAGAACACATTTCCAGACATAAGTCAGATGTTTTAGCATGATAGCAGACACGGTTATGACACAAACCAAATTTCAGATTCATTTATTTATATTCAACACGACTTAGTCCAATGTAGGTGAATAAAAAGAAAATCCTAATTTCTAATTCAAAGATGTTCATGGATATCAAAAGAAAACTTCTCTACTATGTTGTAATTAAGAATCTAACCATGCCTTCATGGAACTTAAATCTACTAGATACATTGTGTCCCACAACTCCTGCAACAGATAATACTGTACTGAAAGACGTGGAGGAAAATCAAAACCACAGCCATGCATATTACAGCGTTGGCTGGTTTTTACTGTCAATTCAGAAGAAAACCTTCTTGCTTTTGATGTGTCAAAAAACAACTCAACAAATGGAAAAATTAAACTGATTGCAGACAGGATCTGACAGGATTTCTTTTTTATGTTTTTTCTTTTCCAGATCTTTACTGATATAACTAGACACTCCAAAAAATGATCCGAATCAACAACACGCAATACTGTCACTTCCTGCAGCAGGCTGATGCCCTTCGTCGATCAGGTTCGCTTTGTGATGCCATTATCTCAGTAAAGACGCAAACTTTCAAAGCCCATCGACTAGTTCTGGCATGTGCTAGCCGAACGCTAGCACAGCAACTGGCCCAGGGAAATTTAGACAATCCAGCTCATTGCATTTTAGAGTATTTCTTACCACATACATTCCAGCAAGTTCTAGACTTCACATATACACAAGCTCTCGAAGTGCCCGAAAAGGATCTGACGCTGCTGCTGAAAGCTGCTCAGCTGTTGGAGATGCAGTCACTGGAAGACCAGTGTCGGGAACAATTACAAATTATTGGAGCCAGAGAAATATATGATAGTGTAGAAATTGCAGATGTCAAAATGGAATACATAAAAGAAAATGATGAAAAACCAATAACAAGTCCAGTTCCAGAGGATAGGGTCAAAAAGGCATTTTCTCCAATGGACGAAGTTAATCCACTTCGAGAAAACCTTTTACCCATCAATCCATCTGACAGCCAAAACGATTCAAAATTTGCCAGAAAAAAGTTTAAAACTTCCCCTGCTTCTGGAACATTTTGCAGCAGGGAAAGCGTTATCACCAGACCCAGTCCAGCAAGTTCATCCTTCTCCACATCCTGGACTTTACCTACATGGGATGCTGAGATGCGTCTCAGCACCCTTAGGCAAATAGCAGAAAAATATTCAAACTTTATGGCTGGTCATCCCTTTCAATCCCCAAACCAGTCTTCTGTGGTTTATCCATTCTCCATTTACCCTCAACACATGTTCCCACTACTGGGTCCTCATTTTCAGACTCCACTTTCGAACTCAGCCACTCTGGGCTACTCTCCTTTCCTTCCACATTATACACAAAACTCTCATGCCGGAACCACTCGAATGGGTGGCATGATCAAGCATGGTCTTTCAAAACGGAAAAGATCTGGCCAGAAAATTTTAACTGAAACTCTTCAAACACGCAAGTCAAGGTAAGTGAGAACACTGACATATTTTTTTTTATTTTAAATTTTTTCTTCACACATTGTCTCCAGGTTTTTCCTTTCATACTCATTGAAAACCCCCTGTCTTGCTCAGTTGTTCCTTTTCGACAACTACTCTACCTGACTCACTGCAGCTTGCTTAGATGTGTGTAAGAGATCGAGCCTCCTGCACTTTCCTGCTACATTACTTTCAACTGTTAACTCTTCCGTGCCTCAATGAAGCTTTCTGTCTTTTTTAACTTAAGCCATTCACTAAATTTCAAATGGCAAAAACATTTACATGGTTCATATCCTAAATTTCTAAAGTGTTTTTTAATTTGTTTTCAAATGCTTTGCAAGAAAATACTTAGCAATCTGCAACATTATTTCAAGTCTCATCAAGCTCTGAGGGAAACCCCCTAAATGTCTCCCCTTCCTGAGAAATTTTAATTTTTCACCTACAAAAATATGCTTGTTGTATTTTTAACCGCATCATAAAAAGTGATCAAAAGACAGTCTAATGTAACTGTCTAAGTATCGTATTCCACGCACTTTTATATTTCGTGAAGGAGACTTCCAGCACCTTCAGCCATCACACACCTTCAAACTGCTTTATAATTACAGTATAAGCTGCAATAAAACCACAAGGTTTAAAGGATAAATTATACAAAATATGACTACTTCAAAATAAAAAAAATGTGCAAAGCAAAATTTTCTATGTAAAAAACGAGTTTGACTATTTTTGTAAAGGACAGACATGTGTAACTTATGTTCATACGATACCAAGCCTTTTTTTTTTTTTAAAAAAAAGAGAATCCTAATATTGTGATTCCGTACAGTTACACTGGACTTCCAGAAGTCCATACAGAGAGAGCTGAAGACTGCCAGGACTGCAGACCAAGAGTCGGTGATGATCAACATCTGCGGGGGTCTGACCACAGACAGTTAGGTAGTGACATGATTGCTGGAAAAACATATATAATTTTTTTTTTAACTATGACTGATATAGTATTTTTTAATGTGTCACAGATTTCAGTTATTCTACAGTATGTAGCCCAAACAAATGACCTTTAACCTGAGCAGGCTCCTGCTTCATGGCAACGCAATGGAAAGTGATAAAAAGTCTTGTGGTTTGTATAGCATAGCGCAACCGGAGCTGTAGTGTGGTTACTAGATACAGCAAGATACATGCGATACAGTATGAACTACTGTGAAAGAGTGGTTTGTCATACAATCACAAAAAACTGGCAAATTAAAATGATATCATTATATGTTATTAAATCAGTTTCTGTGGTAACTTTTTAAACTGATCAAAGCAGGATTTTGTAAAGTGAATCAATCAATGATGGAATGTAGATAAAATGTGTTCATGGCAGAACAACTAGATAGGCTTTAAGAGCTTACTGTTTGTGGTTATTTACTTCTCAACAAAAGTACAAGTCTTTCATACTGCAGCATCCTGTCTATACGTTACCATATTCGCTACATGTTCTCCACAGTCCCTAAAATTTTACGGTTATGAAAATTGTCATTGTTTGAACCGTAACCACAAGCTCACACCTTTTGTCATGTTTAGAAATGTGCAACTAGACATATGTTAGATACATAGGAAGTGAGCATACACACACTCACACAAATATATCTATATATATATTATCTATATTACCCAAGTATATATGTGTATGTCTAGTGAAAACTGTTATTTAATCAGCAAATTAGTTTGCATGTATTATTTTTTAACCAAATTTTAAAAAAAAAATACTACTATCTTTTTTTCACAAATGAAACCTAATATTTTTGTTACTCTTTTCAACTTACTTGACATGTTCATTGAAAATAAATTATTTGTATGCTAAATTCTGTCTCGTGGCGGTGAGATTTTTCATGCCGGTTTTTAACCATTGTCAGATATCAAGAACTATAAATATAGGGTTTTTTGCTTTTCACAAAAACAGTGGAATGTCTTTTTTTTTTTTACAAAAACCAGGACATGCTGCTGACCAAAATCTTCACACATTCACCTGATGTGTCTCTTTTATGTTGTTTTTATCACAGGCAAAAGTTGCGCAGGGTGTCGGTTTTGTGGAAAAGATGCCACTATGCAACATCGACCAGAGTCTAAAGATCACAGAGGAGAGAAACCTTACCAATGCAAACACTGTCCCAAGAAATTTAGCCTAAAACATCAACTTGATACACACCTTCGTGTTCACACTGGTAAGCAGTTAACACCACTTAACCCAGTGCTGAAAACGTGTATTTATTACACATTTGCAGCCCAACTTTTAAAGGTCACAAACTGCTGGATATGTGACTAGTTCCAACCAATGAGTCCAATTTTAAAGAATTTGTTTTAATTTTTCATTTCACCTTTAACAACATTACTTTAGGTAAGTACAAATGAGAGCAAACAGATACATTTTTTTATTGCATGGTGTTCATCAATGTTTTCTTGAAAAGATCCAGTGTTGCGTGCAATCACTCAACTTTTTATGTGTATGTGGGTTTTGATGAAAGAGATTTTCAGTTGCTGTTTTACTGACAGAAAGGGGATGAAAGTGACTTAGTGGAACATGCAAGTTTTGAAGGTGCAAATGAACACTGGAACACTTAAAGGCAAGGGAGTCAAATTCATTTTTGTCTGGTGGCCAAATACAGCTTAATCTCTTCTCAAGCGGGTCTTTGTAAAATCATATACTGCAGATCTAAGAATAGTTTATTTAGTTGGTTTAGTATTTGCAAAAATAGGACGTCTTGCACAAGCACAGAATCGATTAGGTGTCTAGGTACCGATTGGGTAGAAACAAGGTTGAAGGAAAAATGGGTAATGCAAATTCTGCCAACAGACACTGAACAGACATAAATGCTACCACCTTCTAGTATAAGTTCCACTGTGGTTTAATTTAATGTGTGTGTGCTACAACATAGCGCAACCAACCGACAATTTTAAAACAACTTAAAATAAATTTATCCATTTTTTTTAAATAAAGCATGTTAATCCACGGTCGTATCAATGTCAAGCGGGCCATATACGGCCCGCGGGCCATATGTTTGACACCCTTGCTTTAACGTGATGTCACATCAACTGAACAACAGTTAGGAATTGAAACATGGCTAAAGAGAGAAATCAATAGACAACATGTTATTTGAAGTTTGCTGAAGGGATGAACGATCCGGCCTCATGTGAGCACAACTCTCTAACGTCTTCCTTCCTGTGTTTTCCTCTGCATCAAGGAGAGAAACCTTTCGAGTGTCGTCTTTGTGGTCAACGTTCTCGTGACTACTCTGCAATGATCAAACACCTAAGAACGCACGGTGGCGCCTCTCCCTACCAATGCACCGTGTGTTTGGAGTTTTGCAACAGCCTGATTGCCATGCAGAGACACGTAAAGAATCACGCGGTACAGGATTTCCCACCTGGGTGGAGCATAGACAGAACTTATCTGTACATCTCCCACATCTGAAACATATACCTCATATCCTCATCATCTACTTATTCACAAGTATTCTGAAATGGATGATTCATTTTAAGATACATAAAAGGTATTTTAGTGCATTAAATCCTCATCCTCACGTCATTCTCTCTCTGAATGACGCAGTTTTTCTCTTCAGTCTTTAAATAGAGGTCTTACTCTGGATGTGTTTGTAGCACCCTCGTGTGGCCAGAGGAAGAAATGACATGTGCATTAATGTAGTTTTAGATCTTTGTCACATTTTATTTGAAGAAAAAAACTATCTACATAGTTTTGAACAAATAAATTGTCCCAACTGGTGTCATTTGAATAAAAATATCCGTAAACAATTTTTCCACCTGTATTTTATTAAATATTTCTAATAACATGTATAACCAGGCTTGAAACACTGGTCTTTCTGTGTGGAGTTTGCATGTTCTCCTCGTGTATACGTGGGATTTTCCTTGCACTCTCCAAAAACATGCTTGTTAGGTTGATTGGCTGCAATAAAAAAATTGTCCCAAGGTATGAGTGTGTATGCGGATAGGTGGGTCTGTGTGTGTGGCCCTGCGACAGACTGGTGAACTGTTTAGGGCGTACCTCGCCTCTTGCTTTAAATCAGCCAGAATAGACCCAGTTAGGAATGGACGGTTCAGAAGTTGAAACAAATAACATTTGTAAAGTTGAGGCCCTGATCTTTTCCACTTTTGTTCATTTATACCTCTTTGTATATAATTTAGTGTGTTTTTGTAATTTTGTCACCAGAAAGCAAAAGGTTTTATTTCACATATAGAAGTTTTTCTTTGCATTTTTAGCTAAAAAAAGAAATAGAAGAAGAAGCATGGTGGCATCTTAAAACTGCATCAAGGCTGAGGCGTATCTTTATAAGTGCTAGAAGAACTTGAAAAATATGTTTAGCAGCTGATTCATCTTGACAAAAGTAGCATATAGGTTTTATGAATGCAGGACAGCAGCAGATTGTTTTATTGATGAACATTTCTTCCAAAAGGAAGATTTCTGTAAAGCTTACTGGCATAGATTTACTTGATTGCAGGCTATATTTTTATAATCTTTTTTATAATCTTAAATTAATATTGTCTTGTGAAGGATGTACGGTATTTGAGATATGTTAAATCGGTGTGATGTCAAATAAACAAGCTTGCAAAGTAAACCCTTTGTCATTCTTGTCATTTGTTCAGAGACTAAGTGAGAAATACAACTGTTAATATGTTAGAAGAACCCTTAACATTCATTTTAAGATCATAAACACAGTTTACAGTAAAATGATATAAACTACACATATTTTTGTTTAAAATAAAACTCGTCAACTAACACCAAATGCAGAGTAAACATGACTAAATTCTTGTTCTGAATCTGAATGGAAATGAACTTTTATTGCATTTTTTATTATTCTTTTGTGACCATCATTTTTAAGGTATGGTGAAGTTTTAAGCGGAAAAATGTTTTTTATAAAAAAAAAAAAAAAAAAACTGAAAAATGAGTGCTTGACAATACACCATTAAGAGACATTCACAACATGAATAGTTCAAATTTAGATGTTGAGGTATCTGGTTTTGGTTTCCGCAAAAATCTAAAAAAAAATGTTCAGTACACCAGAAAAACCTGACTGATTAACTTTTAACAAATGCTGACATTCAATTGCTACAAAAGCTAGAATAAAACATTAACATCATTGGAAAATGGCATGTATTTATACATATTTACCAAAATAATGGTATTTTATGGTGTTTATTTGCCACCTTTTTGTGTGAAAAAGATCCTACAAATGATGAAAAGTGTCAATGTCAAAGATGTAATATTCAAATGCCAGGACAACCTACGTACCTACAAGGCTCTTTTTTTTGTTTTGTTTTTCTTTTTGCAAGAACTTGCCCAGATGCAACATTAATAATTCTAGTAGTGTGTGTCAGTAAGTAAAAAGAAAATTGAGTCAAACGTTAAAAAGTGATGTTAAAAAATGATCATCCAACAACAATCTTTCTCTCATGCTTGCTTTTTTTTTGTCTGTAGTAAGTCAGTTAACAATGTTAATCTCATTACAAAATATCTCAAGTTTTTTCATACATATCTATGAATATGTTCATATATTTTTTTTTCTCTTCTTTATTTACTTCCATTTCCTTCAGACACTCTCTCCTCCTGAATGTCACTGATGGTGAATCCTCTGTGAGATGGTGATTTTTCCTTGTCCATTGTTCTTCCTTCTTCCCAAGCGTCACAGTTTGTGCAAATTTTGCAGCTTTGGGCTTTAAAGTCTACCAGAGACATTAGTTGGTGTACTTGGTGGGCACTGCAGTTTGGCAGTGGTACCTGGTAGGTAGTGTGAAAACGACGCAGATCCACTCTGAATGAACCTTTCTCCAATGTCATGCAAGGTTCGAAGCGAGCACCCCATTCTATCTCTGTTTCAATGTATGATGTTTTGGCTTGGCACATCATTCCTGTTTCAGAAAGAAAAGATGAACATGTTTAACTCTGTAACATCTGTACATTAAATATGCAGTATACACAATTAGCCACAAGATGGGGCTAAGTAACAGTTTTTCATGCTCAAAATCTGTAAACAACACAATTATTTAATATTTTCTTTAATCAAGTCTAAATAATAAATAAGAATGAAAATAAATGAAGTGTCATTATTTAAAACACTTCACTCCAATAAAAAAAAACAATATGATGCAAACAACTAGATGAATAAATACCTTTTACTATGTTCTAATTTCAGGAATGAACTGTGTAGTAGAAAATTTAAGATTAAATGAGGTTAATATTCACTTTGAAAACATCCAAAGCACAATAGGTGTCTTTAATTAGCCTGATGTGATGAAACAAGACATCTAGCTCACATCATGGTCAGACCATGGTGTTGAGAATACTTTTCCAGCCTGTTAACACAGACTCCAAGCTGCTCAAGGACACGCAAAGATACATTTTACAAACTCAATCCAAACAATGCAGCCTCTGTCCAGCAAGTTGCAGGTGCAAGATAAAATATTAAGTTTGTTCAGCCCAGTGATAAATTATTGGCCTATCAAACATAATGTAGACTGGTTGGGCAAACTCCCATGACCCCTCCAGGATCCTGAGGAGGATATAGAGCTAGCCCGTTGTTCCACGTCCAGGACGGAAACCACACTGCTCCTTTCTATCCGAGACTCGACAATCCGATGGACCCTCCTCTCCAGTACCCCTGAATAGACCTTCCCACGGAGGCTGAGGAGAGTAATCGCTCGGTAGTTGGAGCACACCCTCCGGAGCCCCTTCCTCTAAAAAGGGGCCACCACCCCGGTCTGCCAAACCAGAGGCACTGTCTCCGATGTCCATGTAATGGTGCAAAGTCGTGTCAGCCAGCCAACTAGTCTACATGCGCTTTGTGGATCTGGAGAAGGCATTCGACCGTGTCACTCAGGGACTCTTGTGAGGGGTGTTCCGGGAGTACGGAGCCTCGGAGCCCTTGGTACGGGTTGTCCAGTCTCTGTATTAACCGGACCAAGGTGGCAGACCTTGGCCACAATATCGACTCCATTTCCAGTGAGAGTTGGACTCCGCCAAGGCTGCCCTTTGTCACCAATTCTGTTCATCACCTTTATGGACAGAATATCTAGGCGCAGCCGAGGCGTTGGAGGGATCTAGTTTGGTGACCTCAGGATTAGATCTCTGCTTTTTGCGGATGATGTGGTCTTCATCGGACCGTGATCTCCAGCTCTCACTGGATCAATTTGCTGCCAAGTGTGAAGCGGCCGGGATGGGAATTAGTGCTTCCAAATCTGAGACCATGGTCCTCGCCCGGAAAAGGCTGGAATGCCCCCTGCAGGTCAGGGACAGGGTCCTGCCCCAAGTGGAGGAGTTTAAGTATCTCAGGGTCTTGTTCACGAGTGGGGGAAGGATGGAGCGGGAGATCGACAGGCGACTCGGTGCGGCGTCAGCAATAACTAGGACGCAGCATCAGTTCGCTGTGGTAAAGAAAGAGCTGAGCAGAAAAACAAAGCTCTCGATTTACAAGTCGATCTACGTTCCAACCCTCACCTATGGTCACCAGCTGTGGGTGGTGACCGAAAGATTGAGATCGTGGATACAAACGGCCGAAATGAGCTTCCTCTGCAGGGTGGCTGGGTTCTCACTCAGAGATCAGGTGAGGAGCTCTGCCATCCAGGAGGAGCTCGGTGTCGAGCCGCTCCTCCTCCAGGTCGAGGGGAGCCAGATGGGGTGGTTCAGGCATCTGGTCAGGATGGCCCCCGAGTGTCTCGCTAGTGAGGTGTTTCGGGCACGTCTCACCGGGAGGAGACCAAGGGGCAGACCCTGGACCCGCTGGAGAGACTATGTCTCACAGCTGGCTGGGGAATGACTCGGAATCCTTCCGGGTGAGCTGGAGGAGGCAACTGGGGTGAGAGAAGCCTGGGCTTCCCGCCTAATGCTGTTGCCCCCGCGACCCGGCCCTGGATAAGCGGAAGATGACGGAATGGAACCAAATTTACATAGTAGAAAAAGTTTCAAAAAAGTCTTCTGGACAGTTTAATACTTGAACGAGACGTTTCGACTTCCATCCGGAAATCATTTTCAATCTGAATGAAATGGACAGAAAACTGGATCTATTTATACTAACCTGAGTAAAAGGTAAAAAAATAGTAAGGACGGGCTCGACCAATGAGCCTGTGTTACCTAAGATGGCCGTGAATGGCTCCTATTGTAGCCACAGACCAGTAAACGACCCTATTATAAAAATGCTAAAAGCCTAGTGAATAGAAATTCCTGCTAACGAGAGGAATTATTTATACTAACCTTTTACTCAGGTTAGTATAAATAGATCCAGTTTTCTGTCCATTTCATTCAGATTGAAAATGATTTCTGAATGGAAGTCGAAACGTCTCGTTCAAGAATTAAACTGTCCAGAAGACTTTTTTGAAACTTTTTCTACTATGGATCACTCCTGGATGAATGAGGGACTACACGGACAAATTTACATAGCCTATCAGAATGAGCTATCCAGCCGAGCAACAGAAAAGTCCTTAAAACATGGCGGTTTAGTCAAATCGTTGAACTTCTGCCAATTTTGTACTTCAATAAATTCTTTGTTTTATTTTTCATTTATGTGACAACTTATTAAGGAAATTCCACAACAATCGCTTTCCTTGATCTGTAATTGAAGCAAGAACTACCAGCATCAAACAAACCTAAACAAATTAGAAGTATTAAAAATATATTTGATCATCAAGGGATTTATTTAAAGAAGTTTTTCTTGACTTGCTGTGCTTTGGCTAAACTGAGATCTTTGTTTAATATTAATATTAATTTTTAAAATTGCAACAAATCTTTTTTTCTTTTCCTAAATCCCCATAAATATTTGTCAAAGAAGCTTTAGAAAGAGCTTAGGATGTAATTGCAAACTGATAATTGCAAAAATTGGTGACTCACCTGTGGCTTCAACAATTCCTTCTAAAATGACAATTATCTCGAACTGCTGTCGTTTAAGTTGTTCAGGACCTAGTTCCCAAAGAGGACTGTTGGCATCGATGTTGTGCTGGATGACTTGTGGTTCAACAAGGAAAAGTCTGTCTGATCCTGTTTCATATCCAAGGTCAATTTCTGTCTGTTCCAGTGGCAAGAACTCTCCCTCTGAAGTTTGTCTGGACTTAATCAACTTCGCTCGAACTTTTGCATCCACCATGTGGCTTTCTCTCAGGTCTCCAATACGAAACATCAAACACAGCTGGTCATCTCGGTTTGAAATCACACAAGTGCGACTGAAAAGAAGCGTCTCAGCTCGCTTCTTGGGACGAGATATTTTCACAAACATGCAACCCACCATGAGGGCATCTATCATAGATCCAACAATGCATTGCATCATGACCAGCAGCACAGCTTCATGGCAGGTGGGAGAGATAGTACGAGAGCCATAACCAATGGTACGCTGTGTCTCCACGGAGAAAAGCAGTGCTGAAATGAAGCCATCCAATCCTATGTAGCATTGCTTTTGCTCTACATGAGGGTTTCCATAGGTATCATGAGGTTGTATATGTTCTAAATCACCTCGAAAAGAGGCGTTAATGTAGTAGAGTCCAGCAAACAAGAACCAAGTACAAATATAGCACATCATGAATACAAACAGGAACCAGCGATACTGGAGGTCCACAAAAGATGTAAAAATATCAGAAAGAAAACGGCCTCTCTCAGAAATATGACTAAGGTTGACACGACACTTTCCATCCTTGGAAACATAGCGAAGTTGCTCTCTAGTTTCTGGGGGAAGTGTGGGTGTTTGGTTGGTTTCACTTTCCAAGAGTTTTGTCCTGGCCTTGGCAAGCCTTTCCATTTCCCGAGCAGGGCTGGACATGGTGCTGTGAGCTGGTGAGAGAGGGGCACTGTGGAGAGGGCTGCTCATGAAACCAAGTGGGCTAGAAGAACCCATGTTTGGGACACTGAGTGCATGACGACGGTAACATAGAACATTGTTGGGCTCCACCACTGAGCAGCGACGCCATGGGTTTTGCTCTCTTTCCACATATCCAGGGGGTAAAGGTGGAAGAAGGCAACAGCTGTTTGGATGAGGAATATCTGTTGTGCTTTTGTGGCGTTTCTTAGCTCTTGCTTGCTCTGGAACAGATCCATGTGTGGGGGCTGGAGAATGGCCTTTGTCAGTTTCTGTCTAAGGAAAATAAGAGTCATTAATATTTTCTGTACAATTAGAAGTAAATGTCCAAAGTTAATTTTCAGGTTAGAGACCTGAAGTGCAGCACATTTACTTAATCTTTACAGTTATTACTAATAAAGTAATTAATAAAGTCATTACTAATAAAAATGATAGGGATGCTGCCTTACATTTATTGAGTAGGTTTCACACAGGACTTTTTCTCTTGAAGGCGTGGAATGAACAACCATGATAGACTTTGGTCTACAGATCACAGCTGTTGGTTGTTCTATGTTTTCAGTCCCAGAAAGCCCCGTAGCTCCCATACTCATTCCTGTTCCAGTGGATTCTTTGGTTCCCGTAGCAGAGTTTGTTTTTGTCCCAGAATCCATTGTTTAAAAAAAAAACACAACAAAAAAAACCCACTAGCAGCAAAGTTTTAACATGTGCTGATTAGATTCTTCCAGTTCTTTGATACCTAAAGAAATTAAACAATTGTTAGACAGAATTTGTATCTAGTTACTTCACCAAAACATTCCATTTTTGTGTACCAGCCAATTAAGAGTTTCACATCATACATGTATTGATGAAATACATTTGCATGTTAAAAACATACATGTTAACAACAACATTTTAAAATAAACTACCATAGATGCCATAGATCTAAGCTGAACTGACCTGGAGGAAGTTTGACCATTTTATTCCAGCAACTGGATACTTAAAACTTCCACTTAAAGGAGTCTTTAAAGCACATGGTATTAAAGTGTCTACGTATAGCCATGCACCTTGGAGTAAAAGCTTTAAGAGATAGATCCTCTCCAGCTGAAGCTAAGCTCTTTCATCCCGCTGCCTCAGCAGTACTACTTGGTATCTCGTGGACTATTGTGGGCCAGTCATCTCCACCTCGCTTTACAAGACAGAGTGTTCAATTAACGTGAATATTGTGTAATCAGAACTGATTTATAGATGTAACAAAGCCCATGCAGTAAATAAATAAATGCTTGTGAAATGCTGTAGTAGGAAATCAGATTAACTGCAAACAAACCATAGTTGATTGCTTTTCTCTGAGATTCTGATCTTTATTTCTGCTTTCAAAGTTTGCATAAAATTTGGAAGTGAGATTGTGTAGTACACCGACTAATGGATTTATTTGGAAACCATTTGGTTATGAAACTCACAAAGGGAAATTCCCATGAGAAGGAAACCATGGTTAGTTTCCAGCCCATTGTTTTTGACAAATAAATACATCCACCAACTATTTATATATATTTTGCTCATTAGATCTTGTCTGTTTTTTTATGGGCTACACAGAGGCAAAGGGTCTCAAAGTAAAATGTTGATTTAATAATAAGAATTCCTTTCATTTATATGCGCCTTTAAAACTCTTAAGGACACTTTGAAGAAGGAGTCAATGTTCCAGATGCCAGTGAATTCCAGAGAATTCCCCATCGGGCTCAGATCGGCAGGGGGAAGTGAAATGGATGGATGAGGAAGACCAAAGGGAATGAGAGGAGGTGGCAATCTGAAAGAGATCAGACAGATATGGCGATGTGATGGAATGATGGAGATCTGGAAATGCTGCAGGCGGAGGAATTTTGGAAGTGTTGGGAGTTTGTTAAGTGATTTCTGGGGGAGGCCAAATAGGAGGGAGTTGCAGTCGTCCAACTGAAAGGTGACCAGACTGTGGAACAGGATGGCAGTGGTCTGGGTAGACAGAGAGGAGCAAAGAAGGTTAATGTTTCTGAGGAGGAAAAGAGCACTGAGGAATGTTATTTATGTATGACTTAAAGGAAAGGGTACAATCAAGAAAGACACCTTGACTTTCTTGATTGCAACAATAGCAACAATAGCTCTGGCTGCCAGCAGCAGCTTCTCCCAGGTCTTCTTCAGGTTGATGATGTAACAGAGTCGGAGCTGAGGAGTTGTCAATTTGGAGGGAGACACTGCATATTTTGAACAGTGTAGATTTGAGCCCAAATTGAGAGATTTAACTCCAGCCTTTGTGGATGGAGTTTGCATGTCTAGTTGTGTAATTGTGGATTACACAAGTAAGGCTATTTGGAGCTTGGGAAATTACCCCCTAGAAGTTGGTGAACACATGAGGGATGGCCCTTCTCTCTGTGTGTGGCCCTGAAACAAACTTATAACCTGTTCAGGCTTCTCTACAATGAAAACATAACAATATTATTCAAACTGTAATCTTATCAGGACTTTTTCTTTTATCAATTACTGCAATCTGTATGCATTGATTGTCAAAATTGAAAAGTTAGGTTTGACCATTTAACTGATCATCAAGATCATTCCAGCGTTTGAGTCCTCAGACAGAAAAACGTCTTTACCTAGCATTGATACAGACGTTACTTGATTCAAATTGTATTGACCGAGACTTTCTTTCTTGCAGCAACTTAATAGCTGCAAAGTCCAATTTTTATGTGTATGTACAGCTCATCCTTTCTGGCTGTGCTTTTTTCACCTTTCCTGTTGGTTTTAGAATAATAAAAAAAAAAGCAAAAAAAAAAAAAAAAGCCTTAACAATCACAAAGACTTCTTGCTTAAATCACTGTACTAATCTTACCAAATATGGCCTTGAACATGTCAGCCCAATTTCAAGTTGTATAAACACTAAGTTTCCTTTATAGACATCCACAACCAGTTTGCGGGAATGCAGATTTAGAAAAACAAGCTTTCTTATGACTTACATATGTTCAGGTTGACAAGAAACATTACAATGTCTATCGAACAGGAAAAAGTACAGGATGTCTTCTTTACCCACGGCTACAGTAAGTTTATTTTCTCCCGACTATCTTTCTTACTTCTGGTGATTGTGTTAAGTCTGGTTCCGTTCCGTCGTCTTCCACTCATCCGGGGCCGGGTCGCAGGGGCAACAGCCTCAGGTGGGAAGCCCAGGCTTCTCTCTCCCCGGCTGCATCCTCCAGCTCACCCGGAAGGATACTGAGTCGTTCCTCAGCCTGCTGTGAGACATAGTCTCTCCAGCGGATCCGGGGTCTGCTTCTTGGTCTCCTCCCGGTGGGCCGTGCCCAAAACACCTCACTCGGGGAGCATCCTGACGAGATGCCCGAACCACCCCATCTGGCTCCTCTCGACCTGGAGAGTCTGTTAAGTCTGGTTTGGTATTTTATTTCAACATACTATCAGATTACTTTGTTTAAATTTAACAGTCATCCTAGTGCTATAAACCAACCGAATGGCTTCAAGATCCAGTAAAATAACACTTTGAGAAGTTGTGAGGAAAGACTATGAAAAAAGGTACTCAGATTTGATGAAAATGTAAATGAACATAGAAAAAGAACAAGAAAAGACAACCCCCACCTTTTTAAGCAAGGCTTGTGCAATTTGAAAGAAAAGTAGAAGAGTATTTCTACACACGTGGGTGGTGCCTGCGAGCTGCAAACAATAGGAACCAGACATCCTCGACTATTGCAGTGATCAAAATGATACAGCACTCAGAAATATGTCGTAATCTTACTCAATATTTGAACAGAAAGACTGGAAAGTGTGTTCCTTGCAAGTTACAACCAGGTATGTGCCTCAAAATACCATATTAATATGATCATGTATTGTAGCCTTGTTTTTCTGTTTTTTTACATTGTAACAGGACATGAGGTTTCTCCAAACTGTGGCAGAGATGATGATGGATCAATCCACGAATCTCCCTTCAAACCATGCGAGATTAATTTTTATAACGAAGGGAATTCACCGTATTGCAAAGAATGCACATCTTGCCCGATTGGTAACATTGAGAGTAACTGTACTCCAGTAACAGACACCATCTGTCGATCTTTCAGGTAAGCAAAGAAAGAAGATCACTTATAAATAGTTTTGTTTTTGTGGTAATTTAACAATTCTTACTTTATTATTTTGCAATTAAATGATTTTATGGGCGCAGCGGTAAGCGCAGTAGCCTCACAACAAGAAGGTCAGGGTTCGAGTCCCGGGTGGGGACGAGACTTGAATACACTCCCCGTGTGTGCGTAACTTTTCTCCGGGTACTCTAGTTTTCTCCCACCCTATATGCATGTCAGGTTGATTGGCCGTTATGAAAATTGCCCCTAGAAATGAGTGTGTGTGTCGATGGTTGTCTGTGTGTGTGGCCATGCAACAGACTGGTGACCTGTTCAGGATGTACCCTGCCTCTCGCCTGAAATCAGCTGGGATACACTTTAGCACCGTCTTATCCTATTCGGGATAGGCTGTTCAGAAGAAAAAAACGAAATGATTTTAGTGAATTGCAAAGACTTTTCTAGGATTTTGTGTTTCTTAAAATCACTTATACAGTCTTAATACAGGATAATAAATCTAAAAAAATTTACCTCATTTTCTACATGTATTTACTGAGTATAGTAACGTTACTTTTTTTTATTTCCACACAACAGCACAGAAGTACCAAATGTAATCGCAGTGAGTATTTAAAACATATTGTCATCAAATGTCAATTTACATCATCAGACAGGGAAAATGTGAGTCAGGAAGGAAGTTACTTTAAAAAAAAACCACCTCTAACAAAAATTTTCCACTTGCAAGGCTTGTGGTCTGAAATGTTTTTTTTAAGCCTCCACAAATGTTTTTTTTTTTTTTTTTGTACATGAGCAACCAGTCAAATTTAGGTTTTATCATGTGTGCGTGTATGTGTGTGTCATTGTAACATTTACAGGTTACAATAATCTGTAGTGAGAGGAGGAAAAAGGTGAAAGAAAAGCTGGAGATGTGGAGGTTTGCACTAGGAAGAAGAGGAATGAAGATTAGTCAGAGTACATGTGTGTGAATGAGAAGGATCCAAATGGAAAAGTGATGTTACAGGGAGAAGAGATAAAGAAGGTGGAAGATTTTAAGTACTTAGGATCAACAGTCCAGAGCAATGCAGAGTGTGGAAAAAAGGTGAAGAAGTGTGTGCAGGCAGGTTGGAATGAGTGGAGAAAAGTATCAGGTGTGATGTGTGACAGAAGAGTTTCAGCTAAAATGAAAGGGAAAGTGTACAAAACCGTGGTGAGACCGGCCATGCTGTTTAGTCTAGAAACAGTAGCACTGAGAAAAAGACAGGAGGGAGAGAATGAAGTTGCAGAGATGAAGATGCTGAGGATCTCTCTTGGACTGACCAGGATGGACAGGATTAGAAATGTGTATATCAGAGGAATTGGTTTTGGAGATAAAGTCCGAGAGGCCAGACTGAGATGGTTTGGACATGTGCAGAGGAGAAAGAGAGAGAGTACATAGGAAGAAGGATGCTGGATTTTGAACCACCAAGAAAGAGGACTGGAGCAAGGCCAAAGAGGAGGTCCATGGACGCAGTGAAGGAAACATGAAGATAGTTGGTGTGACCGAAGAGGATGCGGCAGATAGGGTTAGATGGAAGAAACTGACTTGCTGTGGCGACCCCTGAAGGGAAATGCCGAAAGAAAAAGAAGGATGGTTGTATTTTTATGATTTACAAATAGTTTAATGCCTGGCACAGAAAAGGAAGTAATTCACACAAATAAAATACTACCCATTTCAAAGTATATTTTAAAATGATGATGATTATGTTTTCATTTCAGAGCCAGTCTAACCAAATAACCACCATACACCCACAAATCCCCTCGCAATTTACTGTGATATGTAAGTACTGCAACCTATAGAAACTGTGCATTTCTTAAACTGAAACTATTTCTCTAAAGACGTTTTTTGCTGTTATTTTTTCCAGCGATGATATTTTTATCAGTCATAATTGCGCTGATGCTATTACTTCTGGCTGTGGTCATGATCAACAGGAAAAGGAAACTAGGTTTGTGTAAAACTGATGCAAACTTTGCTGACGTAAATTTTTTATTATCCCACAAAAGGGATTTTGTGGGTGTATGATTGCGTTACTTCATTCTTAGCAACACATACAGCTTTTATATTGTGAAACCAATCAAGAAGGAACTTTTATACAAAGCAGATAAAAAAACGACAGTTCCACTGATTGGAAGTTTTTTTTTTTTTGTGCAAACACTTGATAAAGAATGAGATCGCGGATACAGGCGACCGAAATGAGCTTTCTCCGCAGGGTGGCTGGGCTCTCACTCAGAGATCGGGTGAGGAGTTCTGCCATCTGGAAGGAGCTCGGTGTCAAGCCGCTCCTTCTGCAGGCTGAGAGAAGCCAGATGGCGTGGTTTGGGCATCTGGTCAGGATGCCCCCGAGCGCCTCGCTGGTGAGGTGTTTCAAGCATGTCCCAACGGGAGGAGACCAAGAGGCCAACCCCGGATCTGCAGGAGAGACTATGTCTCACAGCTGGCCAGGGAACAACTCAGAATCCTTCCGGGTTAGCTGGAGGATGCAGCTCGGGTAGAGAAGCCTCGGCTTCCCATCTGAGGCTGTATTCCGTGACCCGGCCCTGGATAGGCGGAGACGACAGAACAAACCTAATAAAATTTGGGAATAACAGCTTTTTATTTTTCTCATACAGGTCTGTCAAAAAGATGTCGTCTCAGAAAATTTTCCAGTGAAAATATAAATCTTGCCTCATCGGACATGTCAGTTGATGTAGAGATTGGTCTCAGTGAGTAGGACTGATTTTCATTTGAATAATTAAATGAAAAGGTATGGATAAGTCATGCTGTAATTTCAGGTGTTTTGTGCAGATGGAAAATTTTCTGTAAAAGTTTCCACCATAAAAGTTTGAAGAATGATCTCAATTGGAGATCTCCCAACTTTCTGAGAGACCTCAGAAAGTTGTTTGATTTTCAAAACTTGGAATTGCATTGAAAACTTTATATATTTTGTGTCACTCTGTTGGACACAAAGGATGCACCTCTCTACTTTTTGGGCGGGTAGATGGGTCCTGATCTTTGCTCTTATTAAAAAAAAGAGCAGAATTGTGAACAAGTTTCAGGGGGAAAACCGATGGGGAGTTGGGCATGGAATAGTGGCCTAGCTTTACACAAAAAGACCTGGGAAGTGTGTATCTGTGTCTCTCACTCAAGAACACCTGTTAAAGGTTTGCTGGAACTTTGGAATGCAGAAAGCCTTGAATAATTAGTCAAGGATGCCAGTGTCTCGGCCACATCAGTCTTTTTATATCTTGTTTGAGAGCATGGCCTACATCGCCAGGATATTACAGATTCATTGCAGAAGTAGGTTGTATCCTACCAGGGCTCTTCTTTGTGACCTATTTCATTAATCAATAAACATTGAATTTCCAGCCGCAGCCAAAGTATTGTGGTGATCCAATCTATCGTCCTCCAGATTGGGCCCCTGCCTTTTGTTGCCATGATCTTGAACTTTCACTGAACCAATTCCCAGCATTGTTTGAAGCAGCTAGGATGAGAATTAGCACATTGAAATCTGAGACCTTCTCTGCATAGAAGAATAGAACAAAAGATTGATGGAAATCAGTGGAGCATCTATATGGTTTAAGATTTGGCATCAATTTGTTGAATCTCCCCCGTTTTTACAAACCATGGGTTGTAGCAGGAAACAATAGGACAACCAAATTAACTGTGTTGAATCCATATGGGGTTTTTTTTTTCTTGAAGTGGCCACAGTCTGTCATAGAGAAAGAGTGAGGCGCTAAGTTGGCTGCTCTTCTGCAATGGGAGGTGCTAGATGGGGTGGTTCAGGCATCTCTTTAAGATGCCTGTGAAGAGACTTCTTGGGATTTCTGCAGATGAGCTGGAAGAAGTGGACAGACAGAGAAGTAAGCGTTGCCCCGCTTAGTCTGTTGAGTCCTCACTAAACAGGGAAGCAGTAGAAACGGGATGGATGCATTAACAAAATACACATTTAATTAAATTTGTGGTGGAAAACAACCTTGATAGAAGAAAAAGCCATCTGCTTTCTTAACAAGTTTATTGAATGGATCACAAGTGAACAGGGGAAAAGATCTCTCACTAAGTCTCTGATTCTACAACCTTCTAATGCATTGCTGTGCTGAAGATTTAACTGCCCCGACACAGTTCAACTGAAGTTCAGAATGGTCTCAGCATTGGAATCAGATAGGAAATGGGGGATGGGAATGATGCTAGTCTGTCCCTTCACATACCCTACGACACCTGGCTTTCCAGATAACAAAGAAACACAGCAGAGCACAGCATCAATGTTACACCATTATAAGAAACTAAAATGTCCAGTATTTTAACAATCTTTGCTAGATGCTACTGCTTAATATAGCATTTCTATTACAAATTCAATTGTATTTTATTGCCCAATATCACAAAAACAATTGTCTCAACAGGCTTCACATTGCATATTGAAAAAAGTACAAAAACAAAGATCTAAAAAGAAAAAAAAATGTAAATACACAAATACACTCCTTCACAGTGGAGGAGGCGGGAAAGACAAAACCTCATAGAGATTCCTATTAGAGATCTTTTCCCCAAGGCGAGCAGCATTAGAGTGTTATATTTTGTTAAAGGCTTATCCAGGCTTATCTGTGCAGTTTTCTTTGTATCATTCCGTAAGATTTTTTTTCTGCATTTGTATAGATCCCATCATCTACTCGGCACCTTTACACACAATTCTGGACAATCTGGATATTTTGGAAGAGTTGGTCATTTTGCTGGATCCAGAAATTCAAGGAGTAAAAAACACAAGGCATCTCGCCTCTCTTTGCTCTTTTCCTTCCACATGGATCACGTATGCCTACTCAATGAAGGACACTAAAAGCCCTCTGAGAGCTGTGCTTGAAGGGGTCACAACGAAGTCTCCTGACAGGACGGTCGGTTATCTGGCCAATCTTCTCCAAGAAATTGAACGCAATGACGCCATTGCTATACTGGCCAAACTCAGGCCCAGTCCAACCATTCATTGTTAGAATACCTTTGAAGTATTTTGAATTTTTCAGCACTTATCAGTATTATTTGTATTCGATGGAAGTAATAAATCAGTTTTTACAAGTGTGGTGTAATTTGCATATTTGTCTAACTAATGGTAACGATATCTTCTAAGTTTTTTATCATGTACATTGATTTGGTTTTATGTATGAAACACGTTATGCAAATAAACCTGCTTTAAAACAACTACTAATGTCTTCAGACTTTTTGACCTCGGAATTTTCTAAAGCAATCACAATTAAAAATGACGTTTGTTCAAACATCTTAACATCTTTATTAAGCAAATAACATTATAAATAAAAAAGTGCATAGAAAATTAAACAGGTTTAGAAATATGTATACAAATATTTACAAACTCAAGGTTTTATTTGTACATGGTAACAAAGACATAAATTTAAAGAGCACATATTTTCTCATAATTATGTCTTTTACACTTTAAAATAACCCTATTATATATATATTTATATATATCTGTATATACGTGTATATATAACATACAGCTTTCTTAACAGATCCTGGGAGAGATGGTCATGGTAACTTCAGCTTTAGACTAGTTCTCCTGCATCCTTCATTGCACACACATCACAAACACACGTACACATACACACACATACATACACAGACCAGGATATTTAAAACCAGGTTACTTTTAAATGATCAACCTCTCATTTTGCATCAGTATTCCCAAACATCTGCCTAAACAGCTGAGGTAGAATCCTTGCAAGGAGTTGGGAGTGACTCTGCTCTTGTTGTTAAGCTAGATGATTGACACAAGTTAAACTGGGCTCCATCCCAGTGATTGGACATGCAAAAAAAAAAAGAAGGAAAAAAAAATTGGGGATTGATTATAAGGAAAACATGAGGCGGATTTGCTCTCTATTAAACCATTAAGGTGTCAGTGTGGAAAAAAAAAAAAAAAAAGACTTTAGTATGTGAACAGTACTCATCATACTCTGACTGATTTTAAGACCATCAGTAAACTGAAGTTCTAAAAAAGAAAAGTTCAAATAAAAAACCTTTCAAATCAAATTTTGCCATTACAACAAAATGGCCCAAAAGTGAAATTCAAGTAAATTAGTGAAAACAAAAGACATCATCTGTAAACAGAAAGAATGCCGGAGGGAGAAATTTGCTAATACACTACAGCAACGCCATCACACACATCACAACCTTTCACCATTAAAATAGAAATCAAAACAAGAATAAATAGAATTACCAATTGGAACAGTGTGTGAATTCGATTAGCCTTGTCACCGACAACACCAACTCACTACAACATCAAACATTATTTTAAAGGTGCCGAGTACTCTACGCACCATGTTCTTAAACATGCCACAAAAGCCTAACGTACACACTCAGTAGCAAAACGCTTTTACCAGTGCTCTCCCTGATTTACAGAAACTACCAAGTCTCATTTAGATCAAGATCATTTGAATGATGGATACTTATTTATTTGTGCAACTGCAGGGCAGCAAAATCTTATTGCAATTACTAATGAGAATCTTCCATGAGAGTATTAAAATAGATTTTAAAAACTGAATTTCACCAAAAATCTTCACTTTTGGCTTGGGTAGTGTTTTGCTACATATGCTGTTCACTGAGAAAATAAAACTAACAAAACATCATTTAGGAAAGGCTTTAGCCTTCAGAATTATGATACGTTTTTACAGACTTGAAAACAAATGTAGCCGACTTTGAACATACTGGAAGAAATTTGGTGAAAAACAGGACATGGTAATAATGCAAGTGTAAAACTTAGGTTAAAAATATTAAGATAACAAGAGTGATTTATGATCAGATTAAATTAAACCGGGTCAACACAGTAGAGAGAATAAACCGTTCCTGATTAGCGAGACATTTTAGACAAAGCTATCAACGTTTAGCACCATGGTTGTTTTCTTATTCACAAAAAGAGTATGTCTAAAAACAAATATATCAAAGTGTAAAGCATTGAATGTAAGATAAAACACACTGTTACAGGTATGGGTGAATGTATGGCTCAAGAACAGACGCTAGCACGGCACATAGGGGCTGAAATGTTCCTGTCACTAAAGGATGGAGCGAATTAAAAAAAAACAAAAAAACATGTACATGGACAAACGGAGGACCCGCCCTCTCATCATTTTCACCTATAAATAATAAACAAAAAAAACTTGTTAGGGATCATAATTTAGATCTGATTACTCAACCATGATTTAAACAGATAAGGCTTGATGCGTAAAACAAACTTTGTAAATAAAAGATTAAAAAATAAGGATTTTTTAAAAATGACTTGTATACACTGATTTGTTTCTCAAGACGAAAAAAAAAAATGTTGCAGTATTATTTCTGACTAACCAGTGATTGGCTGGTTTTTATAGTGGCTGAGTCCCTCCCACTGTGCAGTCTGACCACAGCCTCCCCCGAGAGTCCGATGCAGTCCCACCTTAATGTAAGGTTAATAAGAAACCAGATTCGCACGGTTTCGTTAGGGGTCTCTCAGTTAAGGAAGCGTCGGCATCGCCGAGCCCCACAGTTACAATTGAGTTTGTTGCTGGCGTCTTCGATGGGGAACTTGTAGTCGTAGGTCAGCTCCTCCCCTCGGTAGATTTTACGCAGGGCAAAGATGACGATGTGCTTTCTCCCCTCCACGTTGATCACCCGCGAGTAGCAGTTGGGCTCGCAAGAGTGATTGATGAACCTCGCCGCGTTACCGTGCATCGTTGCGTCTACCACGTCGAAGTCATCAATGCGGAACATGTAACAACCGATGCCCTGGAGAGGAAAGAAAAAATGGAAGCGAGGTTCTTAACTTCAACTTTTATGTGTGTGAAAAGTCTGTGTTTATTGAAATGTCAATGAAAGGTCTTTTGTTTTTTTGGGTATAGTATTCCTCCTGCTTGTTGTTTTGTGATCATTGTGTGAACTGGGTGTGACATTTGTGTAGTGCAAATACATGTTGGCACTGACTCCCATGAGAATAGCCGTACTCTGTTACAGCAACGGAAGATTGAAATAAAATAAAAACGAAACATACAGTAACACATACAAAAATAAGCTGATGTCATTAACACTAAAGCCTCAAACAATATGCCTTTGTCTTTTTTATAAATTTGTGGTCTTAATCAGTTGTTCCCTAACCATGAAAACCTAATCAGGTCATCTGTAGATGGTAGTGTGTAACTTTGGGCAGTTATATAACAATCCCTTAAGGAGTTCGGGAGATATCATGTTTGCAAGAATTTATGCGTACCACTTGTGTGACCTTGATCTTTGGGTGCATCAAATTGAAAACCACATGAATACATCTATAGTTGATACTGAGTAACTGTGTGGAGTCACATTAAAAACACTTCAATGGCTTGGAAGATAATATGTTCACAAAAGTGTGACGAAAGCACAAACAGCTCGAGTGTTTAAGGCCTCTCTCACATTCCATGATGGCAGCATTAAAAATAAACACACAAACCTTGCCATCATAGTATTTCTCTCTTTTGTCAGTGAGAACTGCGCGAACGACGATGCCGGCATACTCGATGACCATCTCCCCAGCGTCGATGTTCCGCTTGCAGAACAGGCCACGCCCATGGATAGCAGACCTACAATAGGATCAATCATAAATGAGACAACTCAAAAAATCTTTTCAGATGCAGAATGGCTGACACATAATATTCTAGGCTTAAAAAGTCAGTCCTTTTTTTAACAGTAATGAACACAGAACATTAAACTCAGAATATGCAGAACAAACCCAATCACAGATAGAAAACCACGGTTTGTGTTTGTCCAATAGGACCTTTTACTTTAAAAATAAAAATGTTTTAACTGTAGCAGACATTAGGGTAACCCGCTGTGACAGTCTCACAATTTAAATCAGACTCTTACAAACACAAGCGACTAAAGATATTTCAAATTTTGATGGTAGTTATTTCTTGGAAATAAGCCTGTGATGTCGCTGATGCACACAGAAGGAAAGTAAGGAGGTCGGTGAGCGGATGTGTTAAAACCAAAAAATTCCAGATAACAGTCACAACACAGGAAATTCAAATTAAACATGTGAGAAAATATTATTAAAAGAACATTTTAAACTTTTAACACAAGCTTTGTAAAAACACTTTTTTTTATTACTTTATTTATTTTTTATTTATGGTTTTTATTACTTCTCTAAAAGAGAAAACAAATAAAACCCCCAAAAATTCAAACCTAAAAATTGTATTTTTTTGGAAGAACTTTATCTACATTGAATATAAACTTGAAAATTGTCTGGATGTTTAGTCTAAAACTACTCGCAGCTAATTTTGGTCACGCATACTCACACTAATTTTCTCTGTTTGTTTTCTTTTCCAACACGATGACATTTAGAACCAAAAGTATTTACTACCTGATCCTTACAATACCACCAGAACAGACTTTTTTCTAGTTTACAATCTCATCGTTTGTGCACCATTGAGTTTGCGTGTTATTTTTTCCCCAAAGGTGCGTCCGTGTGCATTGCGGCTGTGGCATTGTGGGAGGATGTGAAACATTTCAGTTCCACTGAAAACAAGACCAGATGTGTGACATTAGCTTTGTTTTGAAGATTGAAAACACCTGTTGGTTTCCTCTGACTTTGTTGTTAAAAATCAAAGAGATCGGTGAAGCTTTAAATGAAACTGTGTGATGATTTAGCGAACAAAGCCGACCTGTACACTCCTACTGCTTCCTTAGATGTCTTCTCCAAGTGTCTGAATCGCATGGCCATCGGCAACTCCAAACTGGTAGCGCGTCTAAAAATAAGAGAAAGAATTTATTTATAGAAATATATAAAATGGACACTTTGACCAAGACTTTGCCCAACCTTGTGGATTTCAAAAGAACCTCATCTTCCTCATCATCGTAAGGTCCAATATCAGGAAGCTGTCTGTGCTGAGAGGCCAAGAAGTTGAACATGTCAAAGGTGGACTTCCTGTGGGGACACAAAGATGACATTACATTTAAGAGGAAAGTGCTACTTGAAGACTTTCTTTTCCTTAATCTGGATGAAAAAGAATACCTGACATGGAGTTCAGAGCGGGCGCAGCCACTGGGATTAATGGGGAGATCGTCCTCTTGGCTGAACTGCTTAAAGAAGCGGAAGGTGTGACGCTGACAGCGATGCGCTCCTTCAAGCTGTTCAAGTAAGAAAACCACCGCATCGTGGATCAGACCCATCATATGGGCAGCGCTGATTCTCTGAAAGTTCAAAGGTCTTAGCCTGGCTATGGCTCGGGCCTCTTGCACACCATCCACCACTGTTTTCCAGGCCACTTCAGAGAGGGGAAAAAGATTAGAATGCAAAGTGGAACTAATAAATAATATTTTTTCAAATAAATCAGATTTACCATCAATGCTGTCTGCCTCCACACTGAAACCATCATCGCTGGTTATCTCAAAAAGCAAATGTGGTTGCTCTTTGTTGGCTGGACATCCCTCATTCTCATCGAAGGCCAACTCATCATCAGACACAGAAGCAGCACCTAACACACATTACACACAGTATTAGATTTTTTTTTTTTTTTATAATAACCCTGAAAAACCAGAGCATGTAATTGTATCTTGAAGAAGTACCAGAGTATTTCTTCCAATCGGTCAGACTGCTGTGTCCCACTGGTTCCCATGCCTGCAGTTTGTCCTGCTCACCCAGTGAAAAGTAATTCCAAGGTTCGGATCTAAAAAAAACATTAACACAAATTATATTTTAGCAATTAATTATTGTATCATTACATTATACGCTTTTGCCTTTAAACCCCATTTTCTTTTGGTAATAATGAGAAAATGAAGATTAATTTGAAAAAATGATAACAGATGAACCTCTGTTATAATTTCTTTCAGTATGCTTTTTTTTCTCCTGTAAAAAAAAAGCTTTTTTACATCAACTAAAATGATAAATATAGAAATTATTAAATCATTAATTGTACTATATTTGTCCTAATAGGAAAATTACTTTTGCTGCATTGCACCACAGCAGGCAGCCATGGATCGCCCCAATAGAGGGAGTAACTGGGGGTTAGGTGTTTTCTCCAGACACACCCAGGCATAAACAAATGGCCAACTACTTTCAACTGTCAAACTGTAAAGCTTTGGAAAAAATAATAGATAAGAAATATCATAGCTATTTTTGATTTGGTTAATTTTGGTCACTTGTATTCCGAATCTTGTTTTATTTAGTTGGTAGGGTGGAAGATAAATTGAGAGCTTGACATTTTGGCTCAGACCGCTGTAGCATCCTAATTAGTGCTATTGCTTGTACCTTTCCACCTATCAAGCTCCCGCTCTATCATTTGCTAAGGTCAAATAGTTATCTACGAATACTTAGTGAGAATCATTTGGGCTTGATTAAAAATTGATTGTATTGCTCGATTAATTCATTTTCAAATATTTTTTATTTGTAAAACATAACCAGAATTGTTTTTTTTTAAACTCACCCTGAGCTGTCTGAATCACTCATGTGCTCATCTTCAGGCTCATCCAGGTCCAGGACTCCTTTCACTGTCGGGGTTTTGATGCGAACTCCTGACGCCCTGCTGAAGATGCTGGGTACCGCTGCTTTACGATGTTCTTCCTCTTCTATGATGGCCTTTGGTTGGAGGAAGTCTACCTTGGATTTCTTTGAGACAATGCGGTCTGAGAGTGAGGACACTCTCTTCATGCGGACGTGTGTGCGAGGCCGAGGTGCTGGACTGGGTGATGGAGAGCAAGGCGAGGTCACTGGCTCGGGTTCAATTAAAAGCCCAGGGGGCAAAACCAGGGAAGATGGGCTCATCGTCCGAAGCCCTGTCCACTTTGGGGTGTAATTACTGGCCATTGCTTGATTTATAATTGCTTGGGCACTTTCTGCAGCTGTGACTGGAGAGTTTTCACCAGATAACGAAGGCTGACCAGCAGCCTTGATTGACTTGGATTTTCTGGATGAATTTGACTCTTTTTTCTTTGGTTTGTTCAACTCCAGGGCAGTTTCAATTTTTGGTGTCTTGGGGTTTTTTCTAGCTTTTTTTGCATTGACCAATGCCACGGACGTGATGGTGTTGTGGGCGAGCAGCTGTGTAACCGTAGCTGGACTTTGCGTGGCAGGTGTGACCGGCACAGCTGGAGAGATGTTGGCAACTGCTGGTGGAGCTGTGACGTTACCAGCTGCTGCCAGCGTAGCTGAAAGTGCGTTGCTCTGCAGAAGGCTGGCGATCTGTGTGACGCAGTTATAGGAAGGAGAGTTGGGAGTGGGCAGCTGGAAAGTGTTGCTTTCTGGGTTTTTTACAAAAATCTGTCCAAGCCGATTCACTAACAACACATGCGGCGTGGGATCTACATTTGGACCTCCCACCTCCTTTACAGTGAGAATGGCATGACCAGGTAAGGCCTGGGGTAATGATGGCTGCTGCGGTTCCATTGCTGGTCTGGGTGTGGAGAAGTTTATGGAGATAGTATGACTGGATGCGGCTTCCTTTTGCACTGATGAGCTATAACCGTTTAGCACCACAGGAGCAGAGGTTTGTAGCGGCGCTGAGGTGGAACAGTGTGTGGACAGAGAGGACATGGAAGCAGAAGAAGAAACAATGGAAACAGCCGCAGAACCAAACGGCTTTGCTTGTGTGGAATATACAGGAACTGAAAGAGTGCAAGACCCTGCGGCCGGTAACACAGGATCGCTTAGATTTCCTTGTGTTTGTGAAGGAGCTCCGGCGGGAGTGAGAAGTTTGGCAGGTGTGGATTCAGAAGATGGGAAGCTTGTGGATTCGTGTGAAGCTGCAACAGGCTGCAGTGTGATGCTGGTTAGGGAAGGCTGGTTGAACACGGGTAAACAAGAGTACAGTTGAAGGGAGTCCAAGACACCAGTGGAGGGGTTTTGTACAGGTGCGGATGGCTGAAGCAGGCTTGATAAGGACTCCTGGGTGTCATCAGCAGAATCTGCTAATGAAGGCTCAGCCGAATGGTTCATCAACCCAGCAGGCTCCTCCGATTGCGAGCCAAGGGTTTTACAAGAGTCAGACTGTGGTGTGTCTTCTTGTAAAACAGGAAGAAGCTCTGTGAAACAGGGACTGCTTTCACATCTGTCCAGAAGAAGAGTGTCAGAGGTCGAGCCCAAAGATTCGTTAGATGATGTGTCGGCCACTTTAGTGAGAACATTGGGAATGTGATCAGAAACAGGAGTGACAAGAGTGTTTTCCTTTAAAGATGGAGTGTTAAAGCTTTGATTTGCATCACATGCTTCAGGAGGATGGAGGGGTAAGCTGGTGCAAACGTCTTTCACTGCTACTGAGATGGTAACTGATGATGGTACAGTTTGTTTATCGTCAGCAAGCAAACTTGGGGGTTGCACGATGTTTGTAGACTCAGAAAAGTTTCTGTGATTTATGTTCTTGTTTTGTATCTGATTCCTACTGGAGCCCTCCATCTTCTGAGCATCATCAGTGGTCGATACACTTGCATCACTCTCTGTCCCATCATCCACCCCATCCAGCTGGGCCATGGGACGGGTGGAAGGAGACCTGGGAGACTTGGAGCGATCCTTTGATCCCGGACAGGTGACTATTGTTCGTGAGAAATCAAAGTAGTGCTCCATATCATCGTCAGAAGATGAGTTAACCAGGTCTTCCCTGGCGGAGGTAACAGACTGTGGAAGATTAACTACAAGGTTTTTCCTTTTATGTACCTCTTGGGTTCTTTCCCAAAAATCCTCCTGATCGTCACCTTCCACCACAATCTGTCCTCCGCAGTTCATCGCCACGCCCTCGTTCAAGAGTGTTTCTTCAATCTCGAGTTCTGTCCGCATCTCCTCATTCAAACTCATCCTGGAGTCCTTGTGGAAAGGACTGTAAGGAAACCCTTCATCATCTCGTTGTTTATTTAAGTCACCATGAGGTGATGCACCATTAGCTGGAGAAGCATCTTCAGGTTCTGGCGATGCCAAGAAGTTGTGTGGAACCTCATTAGAGTCCGTTTGGCTCAGATCAAACGACAACCGACTCCTGGTTAGATGTTGCATGGACTGAGTGTATGGCATACCCGCTGATGTTGAACCATCCTGCCAAGGAGACTGGCCGAAGAATGAGTGCGAGATTGTGTTCCCGGGGCAACGAGTTGAAGACGTGTTCCTTCCGCTAACCGGGCGAGATGAAGCGTTCATCATATTGTCAGAAGTACTGAGAGGGAAGAGTGGCGAGGTCGGTACGGAGGACTTCCCAGTACGGATCGGTCCTGTTAGAGGACCCAAGGGTGGAGGGGTGGACATGCAAGTTCTCAGTCCTGATGTTTGGGAATGCGGGCTGTGACGCCGAGCTCTTCGGGTCTCTTCCAAGTCGCTTATGGTGAGGATGTGGTGCGGTTTTATCTGCGTTACACCTGAGAGGAAAACAAATTTAAAGCTTGAAACAAACACAATCTGAGAGTTTACTATTGTAGTTTTACCTGGACAGGGCAGTGGTCGTGATAGTCCTCCTGCTGGTCTTCTGTGCAGCGGATAGCTGGGAACCTTTGGCTTTGCGCTTTGATCTGATTTTGGGAGAGAAACTGGAAGAAAACTCTCTTCTGCTGGAAGTTGTGTTTCAGCTACATCCATCTCCTGAGGTTCAGATTCTACTGATCGAAGCAAATTTATGGCAAAAATGAGCAAATCCACCAGATTCTTTTAAAAAGAATGTAATTTAAGTTGGATACTTTTTTCACCTGATATCTGGCAGGGGCTGTGAGCAATGGTGTGATTGGCTCCTTGGTTAGGCATCTCCTCCACGGGTTTCTCTGGGATAACAGGCCGGACCTCTCTGATCCTACACGTGTATTTGCACTGCCTCTGTGGATTAACTGTACTCCAGTACCACCGAGAACACCTGAAAAGCAAATGTACAATTATAGTATATACTGTACCATTTTAAAAATATATGCTTTTAGTTTGAAAACTGAGTGTGACTTGATTTACAAAAGTGAATTCATCAGTATTATTACATTTCAGTATTAAAATGAATTTTGTTGTTCCTTTGTTGGTAGTTGATTTAGACTACATTAGATTACACACATACATTAGATACATTACATTGTTAGGGACTAATTATTTGGATAAATTTACATAATTTATTTAGGCAAATAGCACTGAAAAAAAAAGAGAAAATAAACACAACTTACTGAAAGCCCACAGGAAATAATTTGCCTTTGCTGGCTGAAAGTTCTGAAAGAACGCCCAACTTTTCGATCTGTAAGGAACCTGCATACACACAAGATAAATTTGAATAATTTACCACCAGCTTACATGCGTTCCAGTGTGGATTTTTTTTTTTTTAAAAAACCTACCGATCATCACATTGATAAGTTCTGGTTCCAGTCCAGTCAGAAACTTTCTGCGCAGACTAATGCCCTCGAAATCCACATAAATTCTCCGATTCACCTCAAATTCTAGACCAGTGATCATCTATAAAAAGGAAACAATAAAAACAGACAAAATCAGAACTCTGCGTTACATATTTAGTTGTAGGAAGATTAAATAAGAACAGAATTTACCTTGCCGCTGATAAGGTGCCTGTGTTTGTAGCAGTAAACCTTCTTGTCCTCCTGAAACACACACTGGCGGGAGCGCGCACACATGAAGTGATAGTTACTTTGACAAGCTGTTAAGCAGCAGCCCACAGTGGCGCCTGTTTGGTTGCACCGTTCACATCGCTGCAAAATACAAAAAAGTTGAGCAGACATAGATTTGGATTCCAAACAAGGAATATTTACCGCTACAAAAGATTTACTTTCAAGTTTCAAACTACTAATAACTTTAAATTACACAAATACTTTAACTTTATCGGATTTTTAAATAACACTAATCAAAATAGTTATGAACAAACCATCAGGCGGCCTCTTGTGACGGCGCTGTGCACATGCAGCAGAGAGCCATTGTCTTCTTCAAGCACTTCAGCAGACCAGAGGCAGCAGTTCACATGAGCCCACTCGTTCTGACCCAGATAAAGTAATCTGCCTGCCTCCTGCAGAAAAACAAAACCCGCAGTTCAAATTAAACACAGCTTTATTTTTTACTGGTGATGTGTGTCTAAACTGAATCCCTTACATTGGGTTTGAGATCACCATATTTCTGACACAGAGAGCACTGCCTCTCATCATCTTTTGACCATCCAGTGTCCAGATCAGTTTTTGAAAGCCTTCCTCTTTTACCTGCACATAAAAAGTAACTTAAACATTCAAAACACCAAACAAACTACTGAGTAATGACTAGTTTTACGTTTCCAAAGTGTCACCTTTGAATCGCCGACTCATTTTGAAATGATTGTGGCTCATTGGTTCTCTGTACGTCGGAGAAACGCCTCCTTCCTCTTTTATATCTAAACCTCGGTCACTGTCTTCCTGCAGCAGACCGAGAGGCGGTCTGGATGACAGCTCCCCCCTTTCATGCCACTGGGCGTAAACATGCTCTGTGGTAGGTGGATGAATGGCGTGGGAAAGCATCCCTCTGAAAAAGGAAAAGTGCGTCAGATGTTTGTACACTGATCTCAAACACAAGTTTTAAAATGACTTTTAAAAAAGACATGCTCTTGCAGTTTTTAGTTGAGGAAACAGTCATTTTGAAGATAAAATCAGAAGAAAGTTTAATTTGCTTACATGGGCAAGTCTTTGGTGCAGGGGTTCCAAACCTTTGGGTCCTGACTGTTGAACCAGTTAAACACCTCTTCCAGGAGCTGGGCAAAAAAAAAAACAATTGTTGCAGTTGAAACACTTTCCTGATGTTGTCACATTATAGATTTAACACTTAAAACTGGAAAATCAGTTTATGTAAGAGATAATTTAGAATATAACCTTCAGGTAATAGGAGCGTGCAAGGGCTGTGGGTCTCTTTTCCTCTGGAAGTTCTTCCTCTTGTGCGAGCCTCTTTCGCACCACCTGAACCACATCTTCATGGAACATTTTCTATATGTAAAAAGCAAGAAAGGTTATTAAATATCTTTAAGCTGCCGACATTGTTACATACTTACAAAAAAAAAGAGAAAAAAAACAAAATAAAAAACAGACAATATCTGATAGAAACAGATTCCTTCCAGTACTGCAGAAGTTTAATTTCTAGGTTTTGATTATTTGTCAAATTCAAATTAGCCTGTCTGATCTTTAAATGTTGACATGGGCTTTCTCATCTGGTGCTTACACACAGATCATCAGAGGCGCACAGCGTTCTGCTCTGAGAAATACAGAGTGACATTCCAGCTGCCATCAGAGACAGACATACATTTAACATTGTTGAAATCAATCTCAAGTATTGGTGCGAAAATGTTTGGTTCTGTAGGCACCAATAGGATTTTACTTTGTTTTTTACTTTTTATTTGTATTGTTTTCTGTATGACCACAACATTGAATTAAACAAACGAATTAAGCTAAAGTTGAGCACAAAATGCTACAGAAAAAGTTGATAAGTAGTTGTTTCTTTTTAGCCTTTGTTCACTCTGTCCGAGGACAGTAGAAAAATGTGATCGCTAACACACTGTATAACTATTCAACTTCATAGTATTTTTTTTATTCAAACGTATTAGATGTATTTAAATAAAGTGTAATCATTCTCTACTCACCAGGGTAGTGTAAAGACCTTTGTCAAACTTCTTGCCAACAGCACGGAGATCACACGCAGGTCGACCTTCCGTCCCGCTGTCTGGGTCCACCGACTTTTCACACTGCAAAACAAAGACAGGGTCAATTTTATTCATGATACTTCAGCAAAAAAGGAAACATTCTTCTTTGCTGAAGAATGTTTCTCCAGCAAAGAAACATTCCAGAATAAGCCTAGAAAATGCTGGGCTGTTTCTGAGTTCACATCTCTCTCTCAATAGAAATATTTACTTGTCACCAAAACCAGAAAGTTGGAGTAACTGATGGGCATGTGGGCCAAAGGTTTTTTTGCTCACCATACAAAAGTAATTGGCTGAGATTTTTAATGTCCCACGGAGTCCGCACTTTATTGATTTCTTTATCTTTTTAAAATTATTTTCAGTACATCTGTGCATAAGCTTAAACTCAACCACTGAGAGTAGATTAAATGCAGCAAGAAATTAATTTGGAGAGATCTTCCATTACACTTTCAACATCTTGAAATTACAGTTGTCACGATCAGTCACGATTATGACAACTATTAAAATTGTTGACAAACAATGTATTGGTTCTTTTTTTAAAACTTTGTACTTAACTCTAAATTGATAATTAAATTGTAAACTCTAAATTGTGAACTATCATTAACTATGTATAAGAAGGACAGACTGGCGACCTGTTTGGGGTCTACCCTGCTTCTCGGCTTGTATCAGCCAAGATAGGCTCCGGCACCCCCTGCAACTCCTTAAGGGATGGATGGTTTAGAAGATGAATGAATGTATAACGAGTATATTGCCTCCTAAAATATTGGAGGAATTGAACTTTTTTTAATATATAGGCAGAATATTTCGACATGGTACATTTTTTTAAGGAGCTTGCATGCTGAAAAAGTGTGGACACCACTGGCTTAAACACTTCATGCTCCAAGCTATCAACATTTGCACAAAAGCAGCTATGTGATAAGACATGTTTTACATCTAATTTATGTATGAGTGAATAGGTTAACCAAAAAAGTACATTAAATAATAGTTTGTGGCAGCCCAAGTTGAAAGGTAATCCTCAATACATTTTGATTAACATGTTAAACACGATGTCCAAGTCTCTTACCTGTGAGCATGTGACCAGGTGCTGGGTGAGGGTGGAGGAAAGTAAACAAGCCAGTACTTTCTCCACACCTGCCCTGAGCTCAATGTACAATAGCTCTCTCCAAGCGCTGGGTTGCGTCACGCTGCACGGGCGGCAGGAGTACACCACACTTTCTGGCAAGCTGGACAGGATTTCATATAGCTCATCTGGAAGGATTGTACAGGTAAAATATTTTTAAAAGGGAGATCGATTGACATATTTTGTCTTTTTACTGATGTTTGAGTCTCAAAGAAAACTCAGTGAGCAAATTTATTAAACTATTTAAAAAACAAAATCACCTGTCAGATCCTCACACTTGGCATGCACCCAGTGGTTACAGGTACCACATTGCATCATCTGACTGTCATAGTCATTGTCTTCATAACATTTAAAGCAGATTGGACAGTAGTTACCTGAAAGAAATTTAGTTGACACTTAAAGAGAGGTGAACACAATTCGTTATTAATTAAAAAAATCTTTCAGGAATGAATTTCTTCTCACCCTGTTCATATAGTTTGGAGCAGTCCGGACATACACCTTTGTCATGGTTCCATTCAGTGTCCCAACTTTTTCCGGGCGTGACCCCACAACTTTTACACCTTATGCATGTCGTACAAACCTGCGGAAGAATAATACAACATGAAGAAGAACACATAATAAAATAATGTGCATATGTTGAAGAGTTAAAAGAAACTTACCCATGTTTTTCTCTTTTTATTTTGTTTGGGATAGTTAGGACCCAGGCAGGAAGCATGATAACAGTTCTGACATCGTTCACACTCTAATAAAGGCTGAAAGAAACAAAATGAAAAAAAAAAATTATGACAGAGCAACATAAAATGTGAAGAGAAAAAAACTAAGTTAAGGAGATAAAGTGTTTCTACCTTTGAGAAAGTGTTTTTGCTGCCACACACGTGACAAAACTTGCAGCGTCTGCAGCACCAATTTTCTTTGTTCTCCGAGGAGGGCCGCTCCGCTGGTTCAAGGCAAAACTGGTGGAAAGGTTCACAGCACACTTGGCAATACAGCATCTGTTGAATAGAGGAAGAACAAATGGAAGTTTTCAATTAAACGCCAAAAATAAAAACAATTCCATACTTTTTGAAAACATTGTTTTACAAGATGAACTTAACAGATCTGAAACGACTCACCTCATGTTGCCCTTTACTGGCACAAAGGAAGCAAACGTAGGGGGGCATAAGAGGGGCAGAGGTCAGAATACTGAGTCCACCGATATTCCAGAGGTTCTCCAGAGAACAATCCTCCTGGTTTTAAACAAAAAGAAGCAATAAATAGAACCATCTGCAACTAAGCAGGGCGAGTTGTGATGTAAACATTTATTTGATGTTGCAGAGACGCAATGTATTAACTTTCTGAGTTAATTTAAATTGACCAAAATATGCTTCATAAATTATTTGTTGCTTAGCTTAAAATCTGAAACAGTGAATGAGTAAAGATTCAAACTTAATGCTAACAAAAATAGTTTATTTTCTTGCATTTGTGGAAATGGATGTAGAATCTGTTTAATCATCTACACAGGGGTGTCAAACTTGAGGACCCTGGCCTAAAATTGGCTCATTCAATGTGCGCAATCTAGCCAACAGGAGAAAATGGGTAAATACAAAAATGATATAGATGTATTAAAAGCCACGTTGGCTTCCACTTTTAAGTCCCCGCTAATGAAAATTCACAGTATTTGTTAAAAATATGAAGTTATAACTTGATACATTTGAACATGCACATGGGCAGCACGCTAGCGCCGTGGGTAGCACAGTGGCCTCACAGCAAGAAGGTTGGGGATTTAAGTCATGAGTGGGGACGAGACTTGGAACACTGGTCTTTCTGTGTGAAGTTTACAAGTTCTCCCCATGTATGCATCGGTTTCCTCCAAGTGCTCCAGTTTACTCCCACCCTCCAAAAAACATGCATGGCACCAAATTGCCCCCAGGAATAGGTGTGTGTGTGTGTGTGTATGTATGTATGGTTGTATGTGAGGGTTTTGCTATATGATATATGAACTTAGGATTTTGCTTTAGTTTAGTTTGCACATTGAATAAACAAAAACAATTTAATCATAAACTAAATGTATATGTAATTTAAAAAGTTTTTACAAAGAAAAAAACCTCTGCGTTTTGGGGAATTAGACAGATTAAAAAAAGCAATATATCGCTATGATTCATGATTAATTATCACGTAATTTACAAGAAAACAAGCGTTTAAAAATGACCTACCTTAAAGTCAACCCTGATTTTGTGAGAAGGTTTAGAGGACTCAATTTCTCGCTGCTCAAATCCATGTGCGAGAGCAGCCAGGACACTGGGAGGAGTCTCTTCCAAAGGATTCTGAGATGAAAGACATATACAACTTTTTTTCTAGAAATAACAGAACAAACAAATTTTTGCTAAAAAGCACCTTTTAAAAACAAAACAAAAACATAACAATGACATTACAGACAAAAACTATATATGCATTAGGATTTGATGATAATTCTAAAAAAGCCAATCTGAAGACATCTATAATTAGCATATTTTGAAAAAAAAATTGGACTGCCCTTTCTATCTAAATGCTAAAAGCTGTACCACTACCCATAAGCCTTTGTAAGTGGAGGTGTAATGGGAAATCAAAGTTTCTGCTATGCCTCTAGCATTCAAGCACTAACTGGGTCGTCTTGTTGATAGAGATATGCTGCATCTGTTGTGATGGAAGCTTGTTTCAGTCGGTCTTGAAAAGCAAATTTTGAGAAGAATTGGAGAAGAATAACCAAAAAAAAAGCTAAAATGCGACAAGATTTGATACAGCAGGTTTCTAAAAAGTCTCTTTGTTCAAAATACCCCACCTTTTCAGATTTCCGTCGACCCTGTGGTACACGGTGCGAGCTGCTTTTCCGTTGCCTTCCTTCATCATCTGAAATATCTTCCAGGAATCCATCCAGTGAAACAAAATCTTAAGGACAAGTAAAAATTTGCATCAGCCATGCATCTTCACATTTTTCACAAAAAGGAATAGGGATTTCAGAAAATCCGCATTTAGCCTAAGTGAAATATTCATAACTTGTGATTAAATTGTATTAAATCTAAATGGCTATCAGACACTCTCTCAGATGTTTTCTGGGGTATTACCTTGATTGAATCGAGACCCAGCTCCTCTTTTTCTCGCTGGCGAAGCAGAGCTATTGAAAGCCTTATCATCCAAATCTGAATCATAATCCACCAGGTCAAAATAGACACGAGGTTTCACTATTCGCTTCGGCTGCTTCCTTACTGCTTCGGCTGCTTCGCCATCACCATGGAGACCCAGTGGTGAATCCACAATCCCCTCATTACCTTCATCATTACTAGAGTGACCCCCACTGAAAGATGATCGCCTTCGCTTTGAAGAACCTTGAAAAAAGAAATTATTGTTGGAACACGCCGGATGATTTCAAACACACACAAAATTGGTGCTAATTGAAAATTCACCTTTGGGTGCTGTTCTCCCACTCAGTCTGCGTGCTTTTCTCTCTTCTATTTGATCACATCTCTTATACCTTATAAATGGAAGGAAAATGAAAATTGAGAGAAAGTTGTTTTGAAATATAAGAATTAGTTTTTTCTACAACAAATAAAAAAAGTAACTTACACACAACATTGACGCTTTGTGTTGGGACCACCAAACTTGGGCTTGTCGAGGCAGTTTATGCATCTACCACAATCCTCTTCGTGGTTGCAGCCATCGCACACCCCGCACCTCCGTGATCGGTAGCCGAATGGGCCTAGTCCTTTTCGTTTTGCAAAACTTGATTGCTTTTTTCCCTTCGATACCTTCAGATCAGGTACTTCAGGACTGTCTGACTCAGACAGAGAACCGACATCTGAACCGACATCAGAAAGATCCAAAAAGATAATATGAAAGGTGAGCAGACAAGTTAAGCTTGATTAAAATCACCTCAAATTAAAAGAAAAATCCTTATTGTGATTACCTTTAGGAACAGCTGATGGGGAAATGCCAGATCGTTCATGCAGTGGCAAGGCGCTAAGTCTAGGAATGTCATCTGGGACCATAGCTCGAGGCTGCCCGAGCACCACAGAGGCAGCACGACATACGTGCTTGATTCGCGGACCTCCAGCCCTGCGGAATTCCTGGCACAGCGGAGAGATGACCTGGGGTTTAGAGCATTAAAAAAAAGGTTAATTTCATAGCCATCATTCAATTTTGTAAATGATTGTATTAAAAAAAAAAATGAAAAAGCACAAACAACGTTTTCCTTATCTAAGCTTTTTGATGGAATCACTTACTTGTACTTGAGGTGGTTCTGCCTTTACTGGGACGTCAGGTTGAAGTTGTTTCCTGTGCTTCTTCCTTGGTCTTTTTGAGCTAATATCTGGAGATCGAACTCCAGCTGGACCAGAAAACAGCTGCAAGATAAACAATGAGTAAAAAAAATTAGTACAAACTATTAAAAATTATAATGTTCAATCATTCAAAATCAATACGAAGCCCTGAGTCATGACACTGCTTTACAGACATTGACATGGAGATGTGTTAAGCATACCCCAGAAGACTTCAGTTGCTTCTGTTGGTCAATCTTGATGAGCTGAACCTTAGCTTTCCTCAGGAGATTGAACATCCTTTTATTTGCACCGGTCAGGCGAGATCTTTGAGATGGTCCCTTCTCTAAAAACCCAAGACCTTCAAACATATTTGAACTCTGTGTGTACTTTCCTGTGGGGAGGAGAAAAAAGAATTGATCAAAAAGCTTGTTTGTATTAATAATTAAGATTGTTAAACTGATTTGTCTACCTGAATTACGCTCAGCAGTTTTCCTCAATGGGACATTTTCCTCCTTGCTTTGCTGAAATGCAAGAGACTTGGAGTTCATAGCTCGTATACACACAGAAACTTTCCTAACCACCCCCGGGGAATCAAGATCTTCTATCTTAAGCTTGGATTTTTCTTTTTCTGTGCTTGTATCCCGCTGTCTGAGACTTATGCTCATTGCCTCATCATCAAGTCCTTCAGCCAAATCAATACAGGACGAAACAGGTCTGTTTGCACCATCCAGCTCCGGTGTGATTCTACTTTTGTTTAGTCCTATGTGCCGTTGGAAAATCTTCAGGTGACCTGCTGGCTTGTTAAATTTAGGAAAATGTTTCTTTTGGAAAACCTCAGCAAACTGGGACGATAGTTCAGGGGGCTTATCAGCTGGAGTGGATAAAAACAGATCATCACATCTGCTCTCCAGACTTTTGTCCAGCGAAAAAATGTCCTCACTGGAATCTTCTGACAAATGCCATTTGAAGGCTGAGTTTTTTAGGAGGGACCTTTCATTTTTGTCACTTTTTCTGTCAGAAAACAGGCTATCTGCAATATCAAGGCTTTCATCAAGATCCTCAGCTGAAAATATATCTACATCCAATTGAGCTTCACTCAGTATGTCCTCGTCATCGATTGGAAGAATGGGAGATATGGCTCTTTCTGACTCGTCGTCTCGTCTCTTTCCTGGACGCATTGGCAGACCCAGTTGTAGACCCTTCTTTGGTGAGTGTCTTCGAGGTAACATAGACATCCCAATGTCATCCATAAACCTCTGTGGGGTCCTGATGACCCGTGAGGATCTGGCACTTACAACAGGCATAATGAAGTGCTTGATGTTTTTAACAAACTTTGATTTATTAGGCTGAGAATTCCCAGCATCCGCCTGTCCACCATCATCTAGCGTGTCTGCTTCTTCCTGCTTCAAAACATCTTCATCAAGTCCCAGTTCTCTGAATGTAGAAATGAATTTGGATTCAGGTTTTTGCTTTTTGTGACCAATGAACTTTTTGTACTTTTTGTGTACTCCAACAAGTTTGGAGCTTGAGGATACAATTTCTGCCAAAGAGGTGGGTTCGTCCCCATCACCATCCACCAAACTCTGACTTTCAGACAACTTGAGAGGAGCAAACTTGCCATCTCTGCCTCTGAGTCTGTGTTTAGGACGCTGACAAATGGTATTTTTACGCCTCCTTTTGCCTTTTTTGAAGGATTTTTTTGATGATGTTATGCTTGTTGTGTGACTTTGCGATAACACAGGTCGTTGATGATCAATCAGGTGCACGTCGGTTTCCTCCTTCACTGGTGCCTGCTTTGCCTCATCCTCTACTGACACCGTGTCCTGTCTGCTTTCTGGCTCAGAGCACTCTTTTGTGCTTGACCGATTTATCTCAACAATTACAGGCTGATCATCTTCTTTTAGCATATGCTCTAAATTAACAGAGTCATTTACAACAGGAACTGTATCAACTACAGCATCAAGAGAAACAGTAACCTCCTTCTCAAAAGCCCCCATCTCAATCGATAGATTCAGAACAGGTTCATTCTGAGTGGGTTCCTCCTGGACAGACACCTCTTGGACAGGCTCTTCCTGGACAGGTTCCTCCGGTATAGGTGCCTCCTGGATAGCCTTTTTCCGTAAAACCTTTTTCTGAGCAGCATTCTTCTTGGCAACCTTCTTTTTGAGAGCCTTCTTTTGAACAGCTTTCTTCTGAACAAACTCCTCCTGAACAAACTCCTCCTGGGGAAGCTCATCCATGGGAAGCTCCTTCTGAACAGGCATCTCTTGGACAGGCTCCTTTTGGGCAGGCTTTTTGGGGACGGTCTTCTTTTTAATAGCTGTCTTTTTGCCCAGTTTATTATTTCTACGTCTTCTAGGCTTGGAAGGCACATTCAAGGGTTTGGCCGGTTCAACCGGCGGTTCCATCTCCTTTTCAAATTCCTGTGGCGAAATTTGCTCTGGCACTTGTAATGAACAATCAGCCATTGCTAATATATCCTTCTCTGCAACAACAGAAGCATTTACACTGCTCAAATCTGATTTGTTTTCAATCGAAACAAGACAGGGGTTTTCCGGAAGAACATCTGAGCATGATTCTTCAGTAGAATTCTGAGAGGACACTTGGATTTGCGCTTTGGGGAGAATTTTCTCTAGCAGACCTTTTCTCAGCTTTCGTTTTTTAACCGTCATTGGCGTTTGATCGACAGCCTTTGTTTGTGATGAATCAAGACTTGATGTCCTCCTTCTTAGTCTCCTGGCAGGAGTAGCCTCAGCATCCAAATTGGTTGATTTATCCTCTTCAACTTCGCTAGGAGCTTTCTTTTCAGAAACCGGTTTAACTTGCTGAATCAAAAAAGATGGCTTGGAACTTTTGTGTTTCCCAGGAGAAGAGACCTTTTTGATTTGGAGAGGCGGCACAACTTTCCCACAATCCGTTTTTGTGATCTCAGGTAAAGAACGTGTCTCAGGTTTAGCACCTTCTTCAACCTCTTCCTGTGTGTCTGATGTTTTTGATTCAGCCTGAGTGGTTAGGAGTTCTTTTTTCTGACTTTCAATCTCTACCAGGGTTACATTGTCCACCTTGGATTTTTTATCTAGACCCTTCTTTTGTTTGTTATGGGTTTTAAGAGGGGAAGGAACATCTTTCTCAACAATAGCTACTGATGCTTTTATATTACTAAAAGCACCAACTGTCTGACCAACTCCCTTCACCAATGTTAACGTCCAGATATATTTTCTCCGTTTTTTCTTTCGGGAGGAATTCTTTCCACTGGCCTGCGGATCATATTTAGGGTTTAATATCTTTATTAGCTTTAAGCTAGGAATCTTCTCTTCCTCGTGTCTAAAAGGCAAATTGTCACTGGCCTGCACGGATAACTTGTCCACTGCCTTGGATGACGCACCTTGGCTTTCTGGCACTACAACAGCTTTATTTATTCTTTTACTCTGCCTGCGTCTGGTTCTTCCCGCTAATGGTTTGGTTTTTACCACTCGTGTAACTTTTGACTTGGTATCTGCTTGAACGGTAGTTCTTTGACTCTTACGTCTCGTTGCACTGCCTGCGACACTTTTGGAGTTTGGGTTACAAACTCTTTTGCTTCTTCGACTTACTAGCTTAGCTACAGAATCCCGACTGGCTGCTGATTTCTTTTTCTTTTTTTCCTTTGTGTTTTGTTTAGGCTCAACAGACTCAAAGTTTTTGACAGAATCCGTCAGCTCCTTATCTTTTGATTTTTGGTCATCAACCACAGCTTTGGCAGTAGTGTGAACCACAGGCTCTGCTGCTTTTATAGCAGATCTTCCACGTCTTCTTGTAGGCAATATTTCTGCTTTCTTACCCTCTGCACCTAATTTATCATCATATGTTTCAGCTTTTAGTTTGACATGAGCATGTAAAATATTGTCGTCCTCCGTTTCCTTGGCATCTGATTGATTTTGAATCTCTTTTATCTTCAATTTCCTTGCAGATTTTTTCTGTAGCTCCTTTATAGTTTTTGTCTTCTTTTTAGCCACCAACTTTATAGTAATCCTTGGTGCTGCTATCGAAGCTCTACTTTTAACTGTCTGTTTATCAATAGTTTTTCCTCTTTTCTTAAATTTTTTTGTTGGTTTTGCTTCGAGAGATGTGCCATCGAGTTCTACAGGAGATTTTTCATCTTTTACAGGATCAGCTGAGATGGTGGGCTCCTCTCCTTGTGTTTTAGTGGGTAGTTTGTCACTTTTTCGTTTAGACTTTGTGTTGATAGCATCACCTAGAACACATTTACATGTTTCATTAGACACACTAAATATGAAGTGATCATAATCATTCCACAGATTTAACTAAAAAAATGTATGTGTAAAACATTTTGATTGTCAATATACCTTTGGAAGAATTTTGTTGAGGCATTCCACGTCCTTTGGAACTTTTTCTGTCGGCTTCAAATCCTCTGAAATCATCACCCTTGAAAAACACAAGTCATAATTATAAGTAAAATATATTTAAGACATGTCATCAAAAAACTTTTTACCAGGTAGTAAAACAGTAACTGTTAATGGATATACTTAAAATTCTTCGACAAAAAAAATTACATTTTCTTTGTTTCTTAATATTAAAATGTAAATTATTAGCAGTACAATGTCTTTTTTTCCTACATGCAACAATCAAAACCATGCATTTGCACCATACGCTGTTCCATGAAGTTAATCTCATGCCGACACAAATAAATAGCCATTAAATCGCTGGTGGTAACTACAAACACTAATTCACTTTTAAGACCTGTGAGGAATTTTTAAACACAAAGTTTAATTTAAACAAGAGCACAACCACTCTTGGACTAAATTACATTTCTAGTTATAAACAGTTTGGCTTTTTGTCACCACTTGCTAGCATTTGTGCTGCACACTACTGCTCCAAGCACACATACAATACTGTTTGTACTGTAAACAACTGTGTAACGCACAAGTCCACAAGCTCAATGTCAAGATTGCATATTAAAATGGTAAATCAACAAAAAGGTCAGGAATTTTAGTCCCAGAGTGGGAGCGAGGAATCACTGGCCTTTCTGTGTGGAGTTTGCATGTTCTCTCCGTATATGCGTGGGTTTTCTCTGGGTACTCCAGTTTCCTCCCACCCTGTAAAATCATGCATGTTTCTGGACATGCATGTTCCTACGAAATTGTCTCTAGGAGTTAGTGTGTGTGGATGAATGGTTGTCTGTGGGTGTGACCCTGACAGACAGCACCCTGTTCCGAGTGTACCCAGCCTCTCACCTGAAATTTGCTGGGATAGACTCCTGCAACCCTGTGATCCTAATAGGTATAAGCGGTTCAGAAGACTAAACTAAATCATCCCAAATTTTGACATACAACTATTGTAGGGGGATTAAAAAACAATGACAAATTTAAACAAATGATATAAAACTTTCTTTTTTAAGATTGAATGAGACAGTATAGTTTTTTTTTTTTTAACTTTAATTGATCAAAGATGGAAAAATATACAATTTCAAACTGGGAAATAATGAAGAAAGGTTTTGTTTTACCTGCAGAAAAATGGATGAAAACACATATTAATTTGCAATTTTTTTTTATCTTTCAGATCATTTGAGATTTTTTTTTTCCTAGAACATATTCTGCAAAATATTTTTTTTTTTAAAAATAGTCACGTGTATGACCAGGTTGTATCACAAAGGTATTTGCAAGGGGAAAGCATCAGGGTTGGAAACTATTTCATACTTCTTGAGATCTCAATTAGATTAGATATCACTGATGTCATTGACATTACTGATTTGATCTGGGTTCAAAAGATCTTTTAATTTAAATGAATTAAAAGGAAAATGTGGGTTTGTTTATAATGGCAAACTTTCTATAAGCACTATCTCTACACACTGGTTACTGCAATGTAAACCTCTAAATAATAACAATAATGTAGTAAAATATTATGATACCATGATATTACGCACAGCAGATAACCTGTGACATTTATTAAAGGTATTAAAACGACTTTGACACGCTTTTTCACCTACGTTTTATCTGCTGTTTGCTAACATTAGCTCACTATTAGCTATCGTATTAACGTGAAAACATTCTAATCTGTTTGTATGTGACAAATTATGTTTGCAGGAACGATTAAAGTCTTCCTTAAAGCACGTTTAAGTCGCTTTTGTTAAATAGGAAAGAGGTGATCATGAAAATAGCGTTTGAAAACAGATCAGATAGCAGTATGGTTGTACTCTTTGTGTTCACTCTTAGAAGCTACATGCTAGTCCGGGCCATTAAATGAGTGGGCCGAACATGGAAGAACTGCGGTGCATGTTTACAAATTAGGATCGTAATGTCATTTAGAAAATGACTGCAAAATGTATTCCAGTTTCCCTTTTCGAATGTTTAAACTATCTAAAATCAACTGGGAACACACTGTTCATTTTAACACTTTAGCTAGTAAACTACAGTGGCGTTTTGCATTGCGACTGTTCATTAAACTACGCTAGCATTGATTAGCAGGCTAATGGGAAGGTTAGCCTGGTGATCTGATGTTGACATTTCTCCATGGCACTAAAACCATTCACGCTATTGTGAAAAACATTCACTCATGCAAAATAACAATCACACAAAATATGAAAAGATGAAATAAAGATACTAACTCCTGGGTCGGTTTGGGACCTCACCTCTTCACTCCCACTAGAGCTGTACCCAGCCTGGCCAAGGATTTTGTGGCTTGCCTCTATTCCAAGCAAACGCAAGTGGGACTGGTCTTCGTTTAACGATAGCACCAGGTTTGCGGGCCTTGGCCCTCCGTTAGTCACATCATCCGCTTCCAAGCTCGATCGCCCGAGTTGCCATCGCTTTTCAGAACGCAAACGACTACGTGATGACCAAGGACGACCGGGGAAACGACCCCTGGCCGCAGCGGTTCCACCTTGGCCTCCTACGGCAGCCGCGGTTGCTGATCCGCATCCCGCTGCCGCCATCATTGCTTCAACAACAACACACACTCCTTCAGCTAGCAGTTCGAGGAGAGACAAGAGGGAAGGCGCGAGATGGGAGGGGGGAGCCGCAAGGGCGTATGGGAAAAAGAGTTTTTTCTGGTTGTAGTTCACAGAAAGAACAGGATTGTAATTACAGCTTTATTAAAATAATAAAAGTCATTATTTTGACAGCAAAAACTTCTAGGGGCTTAAATACGAATTTATTTGAATTTATAATGGTTTCCATTAAAACCTCTTCCGCGATGTACAGGTAATTTATTATTACAAGTATCCCAAATCATTATCATTATGTTGTAAAAATACAAAAGACCAAAATAACCCGATAACATTTTTATAACTCTATTCAATACATTTACCTCAATTACAGTCTGCTATTTAAATTAAATGTGATCAATTTAAGAATAAGAGTTTTTTTTAAATTAAAATAGAAAACTCCTTCGAAACACAAACAGAAATAATTACATTTCCTTGACAAAGAAGACGTCAGTAGCGTAGACTCACTAACATAGCCTCGTGCAAGACCTCCAAAGTGAAATAATAATCACAAGTAGTAGAAAGTATGGTGTTCAATCCCGAATTTTGAAGGTGGTGACCGAAAGAATGATATCATGGGTACAAGCGGGTACAAGCGGCCGAAATGAGGTTCCTCCGCAGGGTGGCTGGGCTCGCACTCAGAGATCGGGTGAGGAGCTTTGCCATCCGGGAGGAGCTCGGTGTTGAGCCGCTCCTCCTCCAGGTCAAGAGGAGCCAGATGGGGTGGTTCGGGCATCTGGTCAGGATGCTCCTCGAGCGCCTCGCGGGCAAGGTGTTTCGGGCACGTCCCACCGGGAGGAGACCAAGGGGCAGACCCCGGACCCACTGGAGAGACTATGTCTCACAGCTGTCCAGGGAACGACTTGGGATTCTTCCAGGTGAGCTGGAGGATGCAGCCGGGGTGAGAGAGGCCTGGGCTTCCCGTTTGAGGCTGTTGCTCCCGCGAACCGACTCCGGAACAAGCGGAAGATGACGGACGGATGGATATTTATTTCAGGACAGCATGGCAGTGTAATGGTTAGCACAGTGGGCTCACAGCATGAAGGTCAGGTTTGAGAGAGGCAAGGCTGGAAACACTGACCTTTCTGTGTGGAGTTTGCATGTTCCCCTCGGCTATGCGTGGGTTGTCTCTGGAAACTCTGGTTTACTGCCACCCTCCGAAAATACACATATTAAGTTGACTGACCAATGCAAAATTGCCCCTTGGAATGAGTTTGTGTGGATGGTTGTATGTGTTTAACATACAGTCTGAAGACTGTGCACTGGCTTCCTGTGGCTCAGAGAATAGACTTTAAAGCTGCTCTGCTTTTGTTTAAGTCTCTTCGTGGCCTATGAAATGTTAGTGCCCTGTGAACCACCTGGAACTCTGAGGACCTCTGCGACCAGATTCCTGCTGGTGTCCAGAGTCAGCACTAAACATGGAGAACAAACCTGATGCTGTGAGACAGGGCTCTACTGTGCCATTGTTTAAATCTAGGTTGAAAGAAGATCTGTTTAATTGCAAGTTCTGAAGATTAGTTACTCTTTTTTCATCTTTATTCTGTTTAGACATTTAAGCATTTTTTCTGTCTTGTAAAGCACTTTGAATTGCCTTGTGTATGAAATGTGCGACAAATAAGCTTGCCTTGCCTAATTGTGTACCATTTTTTAATAAAAAAAAGTTCCTCGAAAAAGTAAAAACAAGTTTGATTCTCTCATTTTATTGTTGACACGTTTTTCAACCTGCTTTCGACCTAAAAAAAGAAAGCAGTTTTGTCTGCCTCCTGAAAAAAGAGAGTGTACACTTCTGCCTAACTATCTCAGTGCAGGAGATGGCAGCATCCTGCTTTTTTAAAATTGTGGCCTCAACAAGCTACAAGCCAAGAAAACTCTTCACAATCTTGAAACAAAATAGCCTGTTACAGAACTTTGAAGATGATTTGCTGAGTACAATGGGTTCCATAATTCAGAATCCATTGTAATGATTACAAATGTCATCATGAGTTTTTTCTACAAACATAATGGCAATTCAATTTGGTCACGAATAGATACATTATAAACCACAAATGTAGTTAGTTGCACTTTCAATGTAAAAAAAAAAAGAGATGTGTTCTCAACAAAAAAAAAAAGAAAGACGGGTATTTTAATACACCTTCTATTGTTTATGAGGTTTGCATTTGCATTTAAAAGTTCTATGTAAAGTGGTCACACATAGTTGAGACATTTTTGAGGATTTGTTTGCCTCTAAATTAGGTTTCCATTTCAAACATATAAAAGTAACAAAATAGAAAATTATATAATTAGTATCAACAGACCAATTCTGATTAAAAACTATAATTATATACATATGAAGAGTAATTTTGCATCGAGATTACAAAATTACAAATACACAAAAGAGTATTAAAAGAGTCACTGTCTCCTGTACTTCTCAGGAGAATATTGCACAATGTAGCAGATCATGGCTGAGAGAAACGATTCAGTCGGTTTATAAGACTTTTTAAAGAAGTTTATTTCATTAAAAGGGCATAACACCACAGCTTGTGACGTGGGTTATTCAAAGTCTCTACCGGTAGAGGGCAGTAATATACCCTTTGATAAATCCACGAAAAAATAAAGTAGAAGAAGTTAACGCAAGAAGAAACAGGAAGTGTTTTTTTTTTGTTTTATTGTACATAAAATCATTTTCACTTGTCTGTGGAAACTTGGTGTCTTTTGATCTTCAAGATATTCGGTGAAGTAACGTTTTTGTTTATTTTCATAATTATGTCAGTCAAATGCTGCGGCTTTTCGTCGCTATTAAAACTAGTTTTTGTTCTCGTAAAGCTAACAAAATGCTAATATCAGGCTGAATTTCTTGTCATATGACTTATTTAGGTGTGTAAACTTAGCATAACTCTGGCCAACTTAGGATTGGTAGCTCAATGTTTTTTGTGTGTTTGTCCTGCATTACTGATTCTACAGAATCGCAACGAGAGCATAAATTGATCTTTATTTGTTTCTTTATCATTTCTGTAGTAATTCACAATGAACCTGGAACGAGTTCCAAATGAGGAGAAACTCAGCCTGTGCAGGAAGTATTACCTGGGTAAGGGAAATCTGAAGAAAATAGCTTTGGAAATTTGATTAAATAACTGCATGGTCCAAACAACAACTGTATGATATAAATACCAATGAACCATTAGATGAGTGGATGATTTCCTACGATTATCAATCAAGTTATTGGTAGACTGTAATGATCCATTATTCCCAAATTAGGATCTATAAAGTGTTACTAATTCAGAGCCAGTGTGATTTATAATAAACAGATGTCTCACTGAAGTTAAATAACATGACACTTGCTTTTACATTGTTTTACAAGAATATGAAATAGTGTACAACAGTAGTAGAATGACAAAAGCCACACATAGTTTCCAGTCAATAGTAACTACCCTCACAACACGTTTTGTTGTTGTCACAGAACCATTAGATCACAAACCCTTTCTCTCTCAAACACACACACACACACACACACACACACACACACACACACACACACACACACACACACACACACACAAAGACAAATTTCTCTGTCAAACACACATGCAGTCAAATTCTGCTCTCTTGAACAAAGACAAGTTCCTCTCTTAAACACACACAAACACATCTCTGTTTCTCACTCAAACACACTCAGACAAATTCTGCATGCACGCAGTGCTTTAGGAGGGGCCACGGCAGCACGAGGTGCTGCTCATTGAGAGCAGGCTTAACAACATGCTTTCACATCTCCTATAACACTAGAAAAAGCCACTAGATTGTCGCTTTTAAAAAAACAAAAACATTTTAGCGACTCTAGCAGCTGAGGGGTCTGTATACTTGCTTAAAGTAGCGTCAAAGTTGATGAGTTGGCAAACACTTCATTTCCTTTATTTTTTTCCTACATACCTTGAGGTCGACTTAGAGATCTACTGGTTGGAAACTCCTGGTTTGAACAAAGGAATACCAACAGGTGTTTTGTTGTTGCATGGAGAGGGTCAACAAGTTGGAAATTATTCATTTATAGCATCCTTACAAGGATTTACCAAAAAAGTTGGAATTTTTTTTGTTTTCAGGTGGCTTTGCATTTCTTCCATTCCTGTGGCTTGTAAATATTGTTTGGTTTTTTCGGGAAGCCTTTATAAAGCCAGCATATACAGAACAGCTCCAGATAAAAACATGTGAGTGTTAAATTTCCTTACCTGCAAAAAATAGTATAAAACACCATTCTTCTTATAGAGGAAAATAAAAAGCCTAAGAAAATTGTGGGTGCTAAGCTTAATGTTATTCAAGGTTAGTGTTATAATATGAGTTTATCATGTTTGATGTGAAAACCACATCTATTTGCTCAACTAAGCAATAAATATGGAACTAAATCGTTTTGCTGTTTTAGCAAACAATGGCACAGTGTAAAATAAATTTTCATTTACGTTTGAATAATTGAATGTATTGATCTTTGTTTTTCTAGATGTCAAGCGATCAGCAATAGGGTTGCTACTCTGGGTGGCAATCCTCTCAACTTGGATCACCATTTTTCAGCATTTCAGAGCAGAGTGGGGAGAGGTGGGAGATAGTCTCTCCTTTACAATTCCACTTGGAACTCCATAGAAAAAAAAGTCAGACATTTTGAAAGTAAATGTTCCACATAATGGAACAAATAAAATTCTTTTACTTACTGTATAAGTTTTTGGTTTATTTTTCAGATTCTTCAATGGCAGAATATTTTAAGAAAACAGTAATCTCTCTCATTAAAAAAATAAACAAAAAAGTGATGCTGTAGTATGAACAATTGGATATTTGTGGCATAACTGAGTTAGATTTTTTTTTTTTAATGTTTGTAGGCTATAGTGCAAGTTCAACTTGTTCAATACGTTTTTATTGCCGAAGTTGGATGTTGATTCTAGTTCAAAATGTTGTGAGATTGTGTCAATAACATTAAAAAATAAACTTCTCCACAGTGTTTCCATGGTATTACTGTTTTAAAGTGTAGACAAAATTCCTAAAGTTTCAGTCAGAATTTCATACTTACCTCATTTCTACAGCATTTTGGACACATGGGCTATGGGGGCTTACTTTCACATTGATCATCGTGCTATATTTTTCACTCCTACTTCTCATGGTGACATGTCTAAACTTAGGACAACCACTGGTGCTTGTTATGAAATCCAATAACTTAATCCTTCCTATTATCCTTTTTTGAGTCATAGTATAATCAGTGCCAATTTTAGTCGCTGACCACAGTCAAAGCTTAAGTGACAAGTTTAACATTGCTTCCAGGGTGAACGTGTACTTTTTCATTGGTGCTGGCCAAGAACAATATGTAACTGCACACAGTGTACTTTTTATAAAAAGGTTGTCTCATGAAACATATTATATACTTAATTTTACTGCATTTAGTTAATAGAAATGAATTGAAAATATTCCACCTATGCAAGTGCCTGATGTGAGAAAACCTATCAGTAACACACGTGCAACAACATGTGTTTAGGATTTCTCTGCCTGTCTGGCGACAACCTATGATCTTATTTTTGGACAGACCTTTCTTGACAACTGGTCTTTAATCATTAAGCTCATAACAGTTCCGGTTATTAACATTTTTAACAGTGTCCCCACCTAAGAAGGACACTGTTAAAAATGTTGATAAACAGGATCATAAGTGTGCAACAGCTGCATGAGCCCCACAACAATAGATATGTTCAACTTACCCATGACACCAAGGGCAATGCAGTGTGGTGTGTAAGAGAGGCAAGCTGCCCCAACATGAATTCCCAAGCCATTATGCAACTCCAATATAAAGCATGTTCAAGAACTGGCAACACAGAGAGGGAGAGGAAGAAGATACAAGAGCTGGACAGACGAGAGCACCAAACTCACTCTGCTTGACACCATCTTTCTCCCTCTACTAACGAACCTGTTCAGAGAATTTAAGTGGAAGTAAGTTGCCTCGTGCTTTTTGACTTTAAGCCTCACTGGAATTTCAGAGTTGACTGACCTTCTCTGCTCATTAGAAATGGACTTCATCCTACCAAATGCTGTGCCTACTGGTGGTATTCCCTGGGAAAAAGTTTTACCACCTCTTATTCCTCGACTGAATGGGACATACGGTCAATATAACTGGTCTCCATTACTGGTTCCAGAGACAGACAAAGCCAGCACCACGGAGGTATTAATTCACTATAATAATTTAATGTAAATCTAAAAAGTAACTGTTCGGAATCTGTTTATTTACTAGTCTTCATTGTGATTGTTACACAAGCTCAAACTGAATTTTTTTAAAAATTTGTTTTTTTTTAATTAAGTTTTTAACTTTTTTTTTTAACAGATGAAAACCTAGAATTTGATTAAAGGCCTCAATGTTTAGTGTCAAAAATGCCCTATTTTGGGGGAATATTTGTAGCAGTGGACCTCATTTCTTTCCATCCGATCACAAGTTATCTTCTGCCTGGTGTTTGCAGGTACACTGTGATGAAAGTGGATTTACAGTTCAAGTTGATGTCAAACACTTTAACCCAGATGATCTACTGGTGAAAGTCATAGGGGAGTTTGTGGAAGTCCAGGGAAAACATGAAGAAAAAAAGGTTGGCTGGTTGAAAATGAGTTCACATTCCTTGTTTTTCCCACAAAAATGATTGCTCTAATACTGTTTTTATCAGAAGGATGGCCCCGGATTCACAACACGACAGTTTAACCGACGCTACCGAATTCCAAGAAGAGTGAATACCATGGCTTTGCAATCAGCTGTCTCCCCAGAAGGAATCCTCATCATCTCTGCCCCTTTGCTTGAGTCAGAAAACCCCAAAGCCCTGTCGTGATCATTCCAAATTCCTTCAGACTACCCAATTCCATCTACACTAAATAACACAAATAACTAACCTTGGTTACACAAATAAAAACAAAGCTAATTTCAAGCTAAATCCAACATAAACACTCACATGTAACAAAATAAGTTAATTTTGACCTATTCTTGACTTTGCTGTGATATGATTGACTTTATCTCTGGAGGAAAATAGATTTTTTTTTTTTTTTTTTTTTACAATAGTTTAATTAGAAAATCCCGCCAAAAAGTTGTGTAACAATATTACTCCAATATTAAAAGTATTTTAATATTTAATTAAAATCTTTTATATTATTCCCTGCTTTGGTTTGTATATCCCAATTAGTTTTTACTTCGACGTGTCACTTAAACACTTTGTAAATATTGTGTGTTCACAGTTGCTGATTCAGGTTTTGTGATGTGACTTTTGTAAATATAATGAACTACCCAAATACAAATGATTAAAAATGACAAGATTTCTTCAGAAAGTAGAAAATCTTTATTATTTAACAAATAAAAAATGTGTTCCCAAAGTGTTTGGTGCAAATGTTCAAGTGATTTGTTGCTCCTTGTGAAGAAATTCATTCAGCTTTGAGTCCACTTCACTACAGAGAAAATTACAGGACATTATTTAAAAGATTTGCCCAGTTTTATATGAAAGAAAAATATCAAGTTACATATTTATTTAGACTAAAGAAATATTCTGTTAACCTTATTTGATGCTTTATCCATCTTCTCTTTTGACGAAGTTCTTTAAGCAGGGCGTCATCTCCAAACTCGTTTTCATCAGAATCTGAAATTAAAAAATTAATGTCAATATTCTAATGATCCCAGATAAAACAAACAAATGTAATAATATTTCTATATCTTTTTTATCAAATTTGTTTTCAGAATAAATGTTTGGTTTATAAACTAATTTGCATTTAGTCGCTAGTCACATAAATATTTTATAATAAATAAATATCTGTTGTAAAAACAAAGAAAAATTCAATTAAAAAATAATGAGGGAAAAAAAGACCCAATACCACAATCTGGTTGTGTTTAACGTACAGAAAATAAATTGAATTTGAGAAATTTAGATAAAAAAGTTGAATGTCGGTACAAAGTAAAGTCAAATTATCCCCGATCAAATTAGAATTATTTGATATCATAAGCTCACCTTCAGTTTCTCTAAGAATTTGAGAAATCCCTTCCAGAGAGTTCTGAACATCACATGAAGAAACTAGAGACTGTGAGGATACGGTTGGTGACGAAACTGAAATCTTTTGATCAGGAATTGAGTCCACTGCAGAGAACAATACATCTGAAACCACCTGTCAAATGAGAACAATTTCAAGTATTAATGATTGGCTGGACTCTAGTTGTGTTTTACAATTAAAATTCTGTGCTAAGTAAACCTTTAAATCGGCCAGTTTTGCGTTCCAAATGTACAAAAGCCAATGTTTTACCACACAGTACCCTCAAGGTAGATTTTTAATGTGTAGAAGAACTAAAACAAATTCATTTAGTCTGACCTTTCCCATAGCGGCGTGTACTGGAGAGGGCGCGAGTAAACGTTCTTGACCTTGTTGCAAATGATCAGGTTTTTTCCTTGTTGCCTTTTTTGCCACAACCTGATCCGAAGAATCCCTGATTGAAAGACATATCCAACAGGAAAGTTTACCATCTTGAGTATATTTAAATCTGACTGAGCCACAAACATTTTTTTATGCTAGAACATTACCTTGATAATTTCCTCTGCTTTTTGGGTGACACTCCCGTCACCTTCACCTGCTCTTTGGCATTTGTTTTCTTTTTCTGGATCTTTTCAGACACCATTTGTAAACTAGCCTCATCTTTTTCTATGGCTCTACATAATGGATGTGATGAAACTGACTGATGATCTTTAAAAACCTTGCTAGTACTGATGCTCAAGTTATTAGGAACTTGGCTCTCTGTAGGCACAGCTGCAGGTTGACATTTATTACACGTTTGTGGAGTTTGTTTCTCATCTACAGTGCAATATGGCTGGATGGGGCAGGGAAGGACATCACAGAGAACATGCATGTGTGGAGTAACGTGAGCAATAGCTGGAGCCGCCTTGTAGCCAGAGGAAAGATAAGCAGGGAGGGCTTGAACCACCCGAGTGGTTTCTGCTTGGAAAGAAGCGTTGCTTTGTAGGAACTGCAATTAAACAAAAATAATTTTTCTGTAAACATCAATCTATTACAACAAAGTATGCATTTTAGTTTCAGATTCCAACCGTAGAAGGTTGATGACTGGTGGAAGGATGGTTTAAATTGGGAGTCTGCCAGCTAAATGCAGAACCATGAAAACCAGAGTCTTGCAAAGTAGAAGGCTTTTCTCTGGCTTGCTCCATCTTTCTCCGTAGACGCCACTGGAATAAAATGTCATCCTCAGGATGTGTTTTTGGGTCTGAAGTTGTGGTTATGGATTTTTGGGAGGACACATGATTAAATTGAATGCTGTCCTTTCCTGAGAAGAACATAATAAAACACAGTTATTTTGTTTTAAATATGTAACCCCAGAACAAAACATTTCAATGAATGCTGTTTCACAGTCCTGCCTCACCAGCAAATGACCCAATTAAAGAAGGAATCACTGGTTGCCGTACTGGTTCATTTACGCTGACTGGAGAAGAGAAGTTGGAGCATCCCAGACCATCGGAGCTTACAGGGAGAGAGCTAGTACTTGAACTATACTCGCTGTTGATAAAGAAAAGATATTAAAAAAAAATAAAAAATTTCAAAGAATACATTTAGTCGGTATGAACTCATTTCTCGGTCTACTGACCCTTCAAGGAGAAGTTTTTTGGCTCTCTCCTCAAGTCGTTCTATTTCTTTATCGTCAAACTCACCCTGGAAAGTGTCGGAAAAACCCTAAGATATAACATAAAAGACGTGAAATTCAAATCTGTTTTAAAAAAAATTATTTTGAAAAAATTCTTGACATCTTTTGAATAGAAGAAACATGTAACTCCTGTAACTGAGTTATTCTGTAGACGCGCACATTCTACACAGACAGACAAATAAATAGATTTCCAGTCAATCACCGTGCTAAATGAAAAAACACAAAAGAAGAAAATTTTGTGTATTCTTTCGATAGAATTTCTAAAAACACTCACACTGAAAGATTTGTGACGTTGATGGTGTCCAGCGGTGCTGTAATTAAAGTCGTCTGTCAGTAGTAAGATGAGGTCCATTCAAAGGAAGCGATTGTACAAAGAAATAATAGTAAATAAAAAACTTGCTAATACACAATGCACACAGTTGTTTCTCCAACAAACAGGAAGAAGTGTGTCAGACAATACCGTTATTTGTTGCTTGAGTAGGAATTGCTGAGGGTGACATCCACCAAAACGGTGCCTGTTCTTTCCCAAGGGTAAGGGCTGTTTGCTGGCGTTCCTCTCGACTCTGAGGCTGGCCGTGGCGAAATCGATCAATATATCTGAAAATGCAACTGTTAACACTTTGCAAAAATAGATACAATTACGGTACTTAAAATTAAGAATAAAACAGTGGCAGATGCAAGGCTTGAAACACTGTCCTTTCTGTATGGAGTTTGCATGTTATCCCCGTGTATGCGTGGGTTTTCAACAGTTACCCCGGCTTCCTTCCACCCTCCAAAACATACACGTTAGGTCGATTGGCCCTTATGAAAATTACCCCTAGAAGTGTGTGTGTGTTGCCCCGCAACAGACTGGCGACCTGTTCAGGCTGTACCCTGCCTATCGCCTGAAATCAGCCGGGATCTGATCTGGAACCTCCGTGATCCAATTAAGAAATAAGCGATTTAGAAGACGAAACAAAACAGTGGAACATACTGTGCCAGGACTGAGTCCCCCTGAGCTCCAGAAGAAAACTTTCCTCTCTCTGATTCAATAGAATGTTTTGTAGTATGAGGACTTTTTCCAGGAGGGGAGTCACAATAAGTGGAGGGCCAGATCTCAGTGAAAAATGTTTGGCCATCAGACTGATCATGTTTCTCATCCAGTGGTTGTCCAAACTTATCAAAAGGATTCAAGTTTAATCTGGATTTTTGGTTCAAACCATCAGGAATGTTGGCCTGCAAGAGAAAAACAAAAAATAGATCAGATCATGTCAAATGATCAAAACAAACCAATTGTACCATGTTTACAGAGAATTTGACTTATACTTTTTTATTATCTTTCTTTGACAGTGCTTGCTTTGTAGAAGGATGCGTCTTCCCACTTTTGGGTGATGAAGTCACTAGATTTTTCATCCTATTTTATTTGATTTTTTAAAAAGATATTAGTAATGACAATGGATTTTAAAAGGAGTTACTTTAAATGTTGATGGAATCTTACCTTGATTTCATAGCAGGGTTGAGAACACAACAGATCAGACACTTCAGAGAAATTAATTTAGTGTAAATTTAAACAAATAAAAACAGTTGGAAAAAAGCTGAAGTTTTTTGTGTGCTTGCGTATCATAGCAACGACAGAAGACACAAACTCACAATCAAAAACCATTGCGGTAAGAATCTAGATTTTGAGTAGCCTTTAAAATTATAAATAAGTTCATGCATGCTGTTGGATTAAAACTTTGTTGCTGAAACCAGAAGAAAATGATCTGATCTTATGGGAAACGTATAGTAGAAAAACCAGAAGTACGGCAGTTTGGAACTGTTTATCGCACAACGATCTACCAATCAGCACCGCGATAAAATGACTGACATATTTCCCATCGAATGATATTCGAGGGGCTGTTTGAGAACGCATCAATCAGATTGCAGTAAACTGGTAGGCGCGGAAGAGGAAAGCATAAAAGCTAAGTTAGCAAGAGAAAAGCTAGCCATAAATAAACACTTTAGTACATTGTTTTTATGTAGATGTAGTTTTATTCAGTGAAATTTTTTAAAATTAAAGATGGTTATTTCCCGTACACTGAATTTTGACGTCAGTTACGCCTAGTTGAAAGGTTGGCTAACTGTATTGAAAATACAACCGTAGCCTCATAGCTACGGTTATTGTTAGTAATCCCATCTGCTCTGCTGGGCGTTGTTTTTATTTTAGCTGGAGTAACAGCTAAACGTTTTTTTATTTGATCGAGCCATAATATCAAAGGTTTGATATAATGCAACACGTCAAGATCAAGACGGAAAAGCTAGGTAAGAACATAAAAACTCATTCGTACACTAAGTGGAACTGAATGATCAATTTGGTATTACAATTATTTTTGTTATTTAGTTCTTGTGTGGTAACTGCAGAGTTACACAGACTGTAGTCTATGTAACTAATATGTATGTACTTATTATTATTATTACACATAACTAATATGTATGTAACTGATATGTACACAGGAATATCAGTCATAGAGTTGTAGTAACTAGAGGGGAATAAAACGGATCAGTTATTGGAGAAAGTTGTCAAAGCAAGGCTAAGGTCTGAAGTAAGAATTTGTGAGCAGCAGTATGGTTTTATGCCTAAAAAGAGCACTACAGATGCAGTATTTACCTTGAGGATGCTGATAGAGAAGGTCAGAGGGAGCTGCACTATGTCTTTGTAGACCTAGAGAAAGCGTATGACAGTGTACCTAGAGAAGAATTATGGTATTGTATGAGGAAGTCTGGTGTGACAGAGAAGTATGTTAGAGTGGTTCAGGACATGTATGAGGACTGGTGGTGGGACTGCACCAAGGATCTGCTCGGTGTGCTTTGTTGTTTGCTATGGTGACGGTCAGGCTGACAGACGAGGTTAGACAGGACTCTCCATGGACAATGATGTTTGCAGATGACATTGTGATCTGTAGTGAGAAGAAAGAAGAGGTGGAGGAAAAGCTAGAGAGGTGGAGGTTTGCACTAGGCAGAAGAGGAATGAAGATTAGTCAGAGTAAAACAGAGTACATGTGTGTGAATGAGAGGGATCCAAATGGAAAAGTGAGGTGACTGGGAGAAGAGATAAAGAAGGTGGAAGATTTTAAGTACTTAAGATCAACTGTCCAGTGGAAAAGAGCTTAAGAAGGGTGTGCAGGCAGGTTGGAATGAGTGGAAAAAAGTATTAGGTGTGATAGAAGAGTTTCAGCTAAAATGAAAGGAAAAGTGTACAAAACCGTGGTGAGAGCCACCATGCTGTTTGGTCTTGAGACAGTGCCACTGAGGAAAAGACAGGAAACAGAGATGAAGGTAGCAGAGATGAAGATGCTGAGGATGTCTCTGGGAGTGACCAGGATGGACAGGATCAAGAATGAGTATATCAGAGGAACAGCACATGTTAGAGGTTTTGAAGATAACGTCAGAGAGGCCAGACTGAGATGGCTTGGACATGTGGGGAGAAGAGAGAGTACATCACCAGGAGGATGCTGGGTTTTGAACCATCAGGCAGGAGGCCTACAGGAATACTAAAGAGGAGGTTCATGAATAAAGTGAAGGAGGACATGACGATAGTTAGTGTGACCGAAGAGGATGGAGGAGACAGGGTTAGATGGAAGAAACTGACTCCTGCGGCGACCCCTGAAGGAAAATGCCAAAAGGAGAATAATAATAATTTAGTTCTTGTGTGTTTCTGAATTGGACCTTAAGTCTATAATAAAGTTGTTGATGATAATTATGATCAAAGTAACATGTCAAATCACAAATACTTTTATGATTTCAATCATGTGAATATTGTGAGAACAGTCATCTGTTAAAGGGTAATCTTTTTAGATGATGAAGAAGAAACGGGTGCACGAGGCAGGCTAGATGCTGTTTTAAAGGAGCTTGTTGAAAAGAGTGAAACAGAAAGGTACGTCATATTAAAACCATGCAAATTGATCAGATGAAACAAAAATACAAATACTGTCTTTATTTTTTAAGGGAAACGAATAATGGTGACTCAAGAAAAATTTTAGTGGACTCGCAGAACAAGTAAGGATTGATAGTCCCCCATATTAAATATTGGCTATACAAGTTTACATGTGTATTAACTGACTATGTCCACTGTCTTTGGTTGTTACAGGGATTTGTCTCCATTGTCTGCTGGAAAAAGGCAAGATCTTGTGTTTTTCAGTCTCAATAAAGTCTAGAAATACATCAGGATTTAGTTTCATCTTCTGAACCGCTTATCCCTAACGAGGTGGCGGGAGATGCGGGAGTCTATGCTGGCTGGTTTCAGGGGAAAGGCAGGGTGCATCCTAACTGGTCGCCAATCTGCTGCGAGGCCACACACTCATTACAAGGGGCAATTTTATTGCAGACAATCATCCTAACATGTATATTTTTGGAGGGTGGGAGAAAAACGGAGTACCTGGAGAAAACCTACGCATACACGAGGAGAACATGCAGACTCCACACAGAAAGGCCAGTGTGTCAAGCCTTGTTTCACCCAGGACTCAAACCCCGACCTTCTTGCTGTATGGCTACTTTGCTAACTAACCACTGAGCCACCACGCCGCCCCTGCACCAGGATTTGTTTTAGTAATTTATGTTAATATGAACAGGATTATTTTTTGTGTTTCTATTGTTTTAGTACAATTTTACAAGCAAACATTGATACCTTTTTTTTTGGGTAAATCTTTTTTTTCTTCTTATGTCTATATAGGTCTTTGACTCGATTTCCACAGCATCGGAGGAAGAAACGGAAAGAGATGGATGATGGGTTGCCTGAAACCAATCAGCATAAACAAAGTAAATATAATGAGACTATTTTTAATGTAATTGTTTAATATGTGAAATGTCTTAGGTCATAGGTGTAAGTTAACATTTTAACCACTTTTCTTATATATTTTTTGTATTCCATCTTTCTCCATTTATCAGATGCTTACGTCATCAAGCTGTTTGATCGCAGTGTTGAGTTGGCTCAGTTTAACACAACCACCCCACTGTATCCCATTTGCCGTGCCTGGATGAGAAACAATCCTTCTATTAAAGAGCCAACTGCTTCACCCAGCTCTCCACACAGCATCAATGAGGAAGAGGTGAGTCATCTAATGTTTTGATTACTCTATTTTTGTCTAAAATAAAATAGATCCCAGTGAAAAAGCAATTGTAAATTTTCTGCATCTTTTAGTATGAAATACTTTAAGTTGTTGTAAAAACAATGACCACCTGTAAGTCCAGTTTGGCTTAAAATGGTCCTGTCTACTGCTTGGACAATGGAAAACACACAATTGACTGCTGTACTTGTTGAGGCGAAACATTACAAAAATCTGTTTGCACATTCCCAAACTATTTTTTTCACAAAAGTCTGTTCATAAGCTGAGGTCCCGACTTTGATCTCCTTCACACATTAGTAACATACCACAGGAGTCTCATTTTGTATATGAGTAGAATCCAAACTATGTTTTCTTTTCATTTTGAGTACACATTTTGTAAAATTTCTGGTATGGTTCTCTTTTTTTACTGAAATGATTGTAAGATGTTAGAGAAAAAAATGCATGGTTTCAAACAAGTTGCAAGTGCTGATACAACTTAAATGCACATGGTTTACTCCACAACGTACCATAAAAACTTGGATAAACATGTAGAGATAGTATTCTTTTGCTGACACAAACATTTTCCAAAATAGTTTTGAGAGAACAAAGTCTACTGCAGCTGGAGGAAAGAAAAGAACAGCCTCTTGTATTTTATAATTTGTTTTACTGTTGTTTTTAGTTATGATCAAAACTGTAGCTTTACACTTTATTTTCCTTCCATAAGGTTTCAGACATGATGAACGGTAAAGGCCTGAATGTCTACAGACTTCCTCCTCCGACTTCTTGTCCAGTTGGCCCATCTGGAGAACCCCTTAACCTCAGGATCCCACAAACTGAAAAACCTACTGTTTCTAAGGTTTTTGTTTTTATGATTTACATACAGTAATTTATGTGTGTTCATGTCATTTGTGTGTATTTTTTATCAAATTGAATAAATTTACTGATCCATCAAATCAATCAGTGAATAAGTTTACTCTTCTCCACAGTCAAGTGATGCTACTGTACCAATAATCCTCATAAGTGACCACATGGAAAACTGGAAGAAAATAAGACAAAAGTAAGTTTTTGAAAGCCTGCTTTTGTTGTCATATTAATCCTAAAATATTATGGTCACTTGATAAGTACTCTAAAGACATTTCTGCAACACACCACAGTTCATAAGATCTGCACACACAGAAATAATATCTTATGACATACACAAGTTTCTGATAACATATTTGCATAAACTTAGACTTTGAAAATAAAATATCTAGCTTTCAAAGCCTTTTTAAACATTTTAGGATAAAGTTCAAAACACATTAAACCCTGATTTTGATATGTTTTCAGATGGAAGGAGTGTTCCAACAAAAACCAGTTAAGATACAGCGAGAGCATTAGGATTCTAAAGGAAATGAAAGACCTCTACGAACACTGACTTGGTGCCTTGAAAATTTCTCGTTAAGACAAACAATAGCTGGAAAAAAGCCAGAGTATAAAGCCAGATATTTTTACAGCATATTCTTGCCATAACTTTTCAAAGTAAGCACCCGAGTTTGAAGTTCTATTCTTTATTAATTTTCACTTTTGCGATGGTATTTAAATAAATTTAGTGCTCGGTAGAAATTTTTCAATTTCTTTGTGCTTTTTTTAAATGAACTCAAATAGTTGCAAGGTCCACTACTAATTTTTATTATCATTAAGATAAAATAAAAAGAACATTACGTAAGTTACTATGTCATGTGGATAACTTAAAACTCGAGCATCCACTATGTTCAGTAGAATTTATATCCATAATGTCTAAGAGTGTTATGAGGATTTTATTGTTTCAGTCTTTTGTTCCCAAGTGTTGTAAGTTGTATACAAAAGAATGTCTATTTTAGGGAACTGTGATGGTTGTAAACTTTATCATGTATGCATTTTTTAATCAATTAAATTAAAATCTTTTGTTTATGTCAAACCAGTTTTCTTTAATATGGGGTTTGATCTGTATATTTTTTGGTTTATGTTGTGTTGATTCAAACTATTTTTTTCTTTCATTTTATTTTCTGAACCACCTATTCCTGACAGGGTGTGGGGGTGCCAGAGTCTATCCTGGCTGACTCAAGGTGAGAGGCAGGATACACCTAGAACAGGTTGTTAGTCTGTCGCAGGACTACACACAACTATCTACACAGCCACTCATTTGTAGAGACAATTTCATAGTGGCCAATTAACCTAACGTGCATATTTTTTGAGGGTTGGAGGAAACCGGAGTACCTGGAGAAAAGCCACGCATACATGGGGAGAACATGCAAACTCTGTGTTCCAAACCTCATCACCACCCTACATACTTCATCCCTCAACTGGGCAATTTCTGTACTGCATTACCCCGCAGCATCCTGCCAGGACGGCACCAATTGTGTTTGATTCCTGATGTCACACATCTGTGGACCCTGTCATCTGTTTAAGGGCAATCACCCCGAACTTCCATGTCGGGTCATACCATTCCTTCCAACCAGGTCAACCCTGGTTGCCTGACCAATTTTATATTAATGATTTATTTATTTATTCATTCATTTCATTCAAAACAAAAGAACAAGCGCATCTTAAAAAAAGGTTTTCAGTAAAAAATTATGAATGAAAGGGTAGAGAAAGAACCAAAGCTTTTAATATTGGACCATGACTCTGTTATTATTTGAACTTGAACTTCCACATCACGACAGTTGTCGGCATCAATTTTGGTAGAATAAAACCATACTTCGACATCGCTTTGCACGCTCTGCAAACATCCCTCCCTCGGCTTCAAAATGGAAATTTGCGTGCGTAGCAGAGGTAAGATCTTAAGCCCGAGTCGGGTCGGGCCTAAAAATGTCAATCATTACTTCGGGTCGGGTTCGGGCTTCTCTCTCGCTGACTTTTTTAAAAAAAATAAATATATGTTTATAAAATGTAAACTAAAACGAGGAGTGGGTACTAAACTGAGGAATACTTGTTATAAAATTAATAATAAAACAGAGAAGTAATGTTTAACTACTAAACAGGATCCACAGAGCCAGGGCATGCTCTGCGTACGGGAACGCCTCCTCTTAATTTGATCATCTTCCCCTGCGCACGTCTTTATTTTATTTATTTTGAACTGGTATCCCCGATATGAAGGAGTAAGAAGTTCAGGATAAACTAAAGGCAGGAAAACTGAAAAGACAAACACGCACCGGTAACAGTGAGGTGTGGAAAAGATTCGAATTGAATGTTCAAAATGCTACAGAAACTTGCGTTGGCTTCGCTGAATGTAGTCAATGTGGCGCATTGCTTTCATATAAGAGCAAAAAGATTGGCACTTCGACGCTGAGCGGGCATTTAAGCAGCTGTATTGGTAAAAGTGATGATCGTTAAAGATCTATTTTATCATTTGTTTCAAAGACCGTCCCTCCTCTTCGCGCTAAGCAGGCCATCACAGACAAGTGTGTTAGGGGTCCGATGGTGGGTTTTTTATTATTATTATTATTATTAAAAAACGTGTTCTTGAAAATGTTCCAATTTATAAATAACCCTCCCCCTCCCGAGTCCTCACAAATAAAATATGACATTTCGGGCTTGTTTCGTGCTCGGGCCCGCAAATCACGTTGATTGGTCGGGCTCGGGCCGGGTTTAATATCCGCAGGCTCGGGTCGGGCTGGATTTTTTAGGCCCTAACTCATCTCTGGTGCGTAGCAGCAGCTGCGCACGTGCGCACCGCCCCTTCCCGAGTGAGGGGGTGGAGCCGATAGCAGATCCGGTTGGACTAGCGCTTCTCGGTTCGGGTAAAATAACGGCCGCGGAACCGGTTCGGAAAAAATTCGGTTCTCGATACCCATCCCTACTGATACATTAGTTGCAATGAGTAGCTCTCACTCATTTAGTACAGAGATCTTCTGAGTTTCCAAATGTTGGTGAACTTGTGTCAGCCTTAATTTGTTTTTAATTTATCCTGAGGACTTGTTTGTTCTATTTGTGCATTTGACAGAGTTCAGTTAAAAAAAGCACACAAATCTTCATGGAATTGAATGATTAGGCACATATATTTTCATAACTGATCAGTTTTTCTGCTGAGCTTCAGCCAAAGTCGAATTAATTATTTAGTCTAAGTAAAATTAATGGTTTAAATAATTATAAAGCCCTTATGACACACTTCTCTTTATTTGTCCGCTCTGTAGAATGTGCATAAAAGCTATTTTCTTTGCATAACAAATCATTTCTTAGGTTTGTGGTTTATAACTTTGCACCAACTCAAAGTTTCTGATATTCTTCAAGATAATGCATGCTTGCAAATGTTTTTCACTTTCAGAGAGGGCAGAAGATAAGAAAAGTGGTTTCATAAGCTTGTTTATTCACAGTATCAAACACATAAATGATGGCTAACATGTAAACACATTGTTTGCATATTGTTACATTGGCATGTGTCCTTTAAAAAAATTCACACAGTACATAAGAGAAACATTTAATCATGGAAGATGTTTAAAAATATATACTTTTTCAAGATATAAAAGTTTTTTCTTTTTTTAATTTTTTCAAAAAAGCTAAATGACTGCTACGTGATGAAGAAATATTTTGATTCCATTTACAGCTTGTCCAGAATGTCTTTGCACAAATTTGACCAAAGTAAGAAGTTGATCAGAGGTTTAATTAGTTTAATCCACTACTGAACAGCTTTGTAAAATATGTATTTGCTAATAAACATTACAAAATACATATGAACAAAAACACAGGACTAACATCTTTCATTATGACCAAATCTTATCTTGCTGTTACTAGTCTTCTTACATTTTTACAAGATCTCAAAACGTAACACAGACTAAATTCAGTTTGATAGATGATGTTGTTCTGAGGGAAATTTTTTCTTCACTGTCCACCTTGTCAAAGACCACTTTATCCTCTGTGATGCTACAGGATGTGTTTGCATCTTTGGCTTCAAGTTTGCAAGATTTTTGGGAAATCCGTGAGAAGTATGACGACAAGGAGCGAGATGATGCGAATGACTGAGGGTCTTCTGCCATAGCACTCTCTAGCACAAAACAAATTGACTTGCGAAGTTTCTTTTGGAACTCATGACACAGGAAAACATAAAGTATGGGATTCAGGCAACTGTTGGTGAAAGCCAGACTCACCGCAAGAGGATTTCCAATGCTTAAAACATTCACTAGATCTTTGTGTCTCAAACTCATAAAACTTAAAACATGAAAGGGTAACCAACAGATAAAAAATGCTACAATAACGCAAATAATCATCCTCAAAGATTTGGTTGTCTTTGTCCTGTGAAGACGCCTGGCTCTGACAGCAATGGCAATGTTGCAGACAACTATGACCAGGAATGGGATACCAAAACCCATTACAAAGCGAAAAATATAAAGAATTTGTTTTTGATAAAAATGTATGTTAAAGCTGCAAAGCTTCAAACCTTTGTTCTCTATGACATCACGAAAAACAGCAAAAGGAGCACTGCAGATGATGGCTAGTACCCAAATTACAAAAGAGATAATTTGAGCTTTGCACAATGTGCGCTTATTTTGTGCCCACACAACCATCAAGATGCAGAGGCATCGATCTATACTGATGGCTGTCAGAAAAAAGACACTTGCAAACATGTTCACTGTACTCACTAAGTTGTTTAGCTTGCACATGATCATCCCAAAAGGCCAGTTGAAATCTTGAGTAATAGAAATAATTGAGAACACCAAGAAGACTGTGAAGAGGAAGTCGGCAATGGCCAAGTTGAGAAACCACACTGAGTTGACAGTTTTCTTCATTTTGAAGCCTGCCACATAGATAACAAGTCCATTGCCCAAAGTTCCAATGAGTAAAATTAGACTGTAGATCACTATAGTGACTGTTGACATGTTGAATGTTGAAGCTGGTCTGGTGGTATTATCTACAAGGAGGACATAAAAGTTAATATTTTTTTTCAAATATACTGTACACTAAACTAGATATTTTGTCTGTTTTTTTTTTTGTTTTTTTGTATTTAGCAGTCCCATTGCATTTTAAAAGTCTTACCTGTTGTCATCTTCTTTGCATTTGCAAGACTTGTTCTTTTTCAAAACTGGTATCTTACTTTCTGTACTTGAAGTTTTTAGCCCCACCTCGTTTACATGTAGCCAATAAGAGTGCAGTCAGAAAAATCTGATCTGTATACATTTCCATATAAAGAATAAATTTATATTTGCAAGGCAATTGTTTTACATTTAGGAGTTATTTTCACATCAATTGACAAGAAAAGGACACCTTTGCACCTCTTGCTATTATTCTTTTTTTCATGTTTGACATTTCAGCCATTCAAATTATACTTCTTGGAAGTTGCTACAAAGTTGAACCTCTTTATCAAGTTTTTACATCAACTTCCTTCCGAATGTTGCAACTTTCACATTGCAGTTGTGAAATTAATGCAAATTACTTTGATTAGTCCACTTGTGAAGAAAACCAAGCTCATATTTACTTGATTCTCTCGCTACTAAAACCATAAAATATTTTAATCTGAAGTTTTCAGAAAGAACAACATTGGTAAACTTTTAGTGAAATGCAAACAGTTAATGCAAAAATACACAGCCCAATCATTTACAACTTTGCATTGTTTACTTAATTGTCATACCTACTGATTCATTTTCAGGCGTTTGCTGTTGAAAAATGTATTTATTGCCAATGAGTTGTCAAAACTTCCAGAATACTGGAGCCTTATTTTTCAAACTACATGGATATATTAGTAAAATATTAGAAACATACCCAACCACTGACCCATATTTGCACATGAATCCTAGAGAAAGTTACAATGTGCTGAGATTGACTTTTTTAGCAATGCATATGTTACATTTAGTCATTTCATTACTTAAGTGTTGTTTTAGCCAACATCCAAAAGTCACACCTAATGTAATTTTGAAATGTAATATTTATCTTTTTAATTGAATATTATCTTAAACACAATTTTCTAAGCAAAAGAAACAAAAGGAAAAAAAAAACAACCTCTTCGAATTTGACATTTTTATTTCTTGATTTTTAGACACGTGTCAAGCCTTTTTAAACATGAAGATGTCTGTGGGTGAAATTAGTTAGAAGCAATGGTCTGGTCGATCCAACTGCGTAGGTAGGACACACTGGCGTATACAGCTGGATACTGCACATTACAGTTTATCATTACAAAGGATGTAATACCCACAAGGGACCACACACCACTTCTCTCACAAACGAGAGGTCCGCCAGAGTCACCCTGAAGGAAAAAAATTAATTCAATATATTAATGTAATGGTTTTTGAAGGACATCTTGCCTTTTTTCTTTCTATCATTTTTAAAAGTTACCTTGCAGGGACACACACCAGATGCACCAGCACAGATCATGTCATCAGTGATTAAGTAACTCCAGTAACTCTTGCACTGGGCAGTACTCAGCAGAGGCAGAGCGGCCTGCTGGAGTTATCGCGGGTCGGCTGTAAACAAATAAAATACAAATATATGTCCAAATGTAGCAATATGTTTAAGGAAAGTTATTCCAGAGATGTGTATATTTTTTTTTCTGCCAACATACGAGTTTGTTGAGTTGTGCCCCAACCAGTGGTGACACATTTGGTTCCAGAGGGAATGCTGGTTGTGGAATTAGCCAGGCAAACTGGAGACACATGAGTTGTCATTTGTGCTGGGGTGGCCAGCTTCAAAAGTTTAATGTCATTGTTGTAGTTGTTGCCTTCATTAAAGTTAGGGTGATTGATGACCTAAAAAAAGCAAATGGATAAATTAGACATGGTGTTTCTAACAGTTACAATAGGTTTCAACAACATAAAACTTTTGGCTAGTTTTTCTTACCTTAGCAATCCTCGTGAACTGAGTTGGTTCACTACAGTTCTGATGATCGTCGGCTCCAAGGATTACATATTGACTTGTTGTACTGGAAAAAGAAAAAGCAACAATATTTTCCAGGGAACTACTTTCTTTCTTATTTTTAATCTAGCTGTTGTAAGACTCTGGTAGCTTACGACACAAAGCAGTGGGCAGCAGTGACCACCCAGTACTCATTAATCAGCGAACCGCCACAAAAATGGAATCCTCTGCCAGCCTGAGATATAAGGAAAAAAAAGTAAAAATTTTATATGCTATCTTAATGGATTAAATTTTTATGTTTTTACACACCTGAAGTGAAACCTGCCAGGGCCACGACCCAGGCACAGCATTCTCTCCATTCACAATCTTACTGTATCCACTGACATGAGGCTTAATGGCAGGCACGCCACACCCTAGACCCCAATGAAACAATCCACATTAACGCTGTCTTTGCAGCTTGCACATTTGTGGTTTATGGTCATTTTAAAATGCAGATTTTTATACAGACAGCATAAAACCCTCTTGTTTTACCACAGATCTAGACCGCCAGTAATTTCTATATGTTATGTGAAGTTGAAGCAGCAAAGACTCACCCAGTGTAGAGGCCACGAGAGCAAAACAACTGAAGATCAAGAACATAACGGTGACTCGCTCTGAATTTCACGTCCCTGGTCAGTGTGCAACTCTCTTTTATAGTTTGTTGTATTAATTGACTGATACATAAACTGTGTTTTCCTCATTCTACAGGGGAGGTGTTGTAATAATCGATTGAAACAGGGGAGGTGTTGTACCAATTGACTGGCACATTTACTCTGTTTCTTCCTCTTTCTGTCCATAGGGGAGATGTTGTAATTGATTGATACATACTGTAAACTTGTTGTCTCCTTCTGAAGGCCAGGTGTTGTAACAAATGATTGAAACACGGGAGGTGTTTTGATAATTGATTGAAATAGGGGAGGTGTTGCAATAATTGACTGGCACATGTACCCTGTTTCTTCCTCATTCTGTCCACAGGGGAGATGTTGTAATTGATTGATACATTAACTTTGTTGTGTCCTTTTGCGGGCAGTGTGTTAAAATAAGGTGCTCATAATTGCAAAATAGAAAAAAAGCAGGTCTGAGTAGATTATTAGAAAACATTTGTCTGACAGAATGCTCCGACAGGATGTTAAGAGTCAATGCATTGCTCATATAACTGATGTGGTTTTTCTTTGATACCTGCCACAGATCAGTTATTTGCTAAAATAAGTCCCCTGCACAAAGGGAGACAGAGCTGACTTGTTGAACCTCTAACAGTGAGAGGCATTGCTCTCATTGATTGAAGACGGTTACAAGGTGCAGAGAAAGGCTCACATGAGGTCTTATGATACTTTGGTTGAATTCTGGTCACTGACTTTCATTTGATTTGTCAACTGGCGCATGTAATTGTACCAAATGGAGATTGACCATGCGTATGATGTACTATAAACCTTGAATAGTCTGAAATGAAGAGCTATAACATCTCGGTAAAAAAGGTGACAAGTTTAGTCTCTCAAGAAACACACATTACACTACATATCATTGGGAGGACCAGGACCCGAACTACGAAAGCAAAGTGGGTTCACCTTGCTTTAGTAAGGTGAACCCACCTTACTAAAGGTGGGTTTAGTAAGGTGGGTTCCTTACTAAACCCACCTCCCTGCCCCAGGGTGGGCAGGGGGGATTGAATCAGAAGTAGAAACTAACTCGTGACCTAAAAAAAGGTTGAAATAGGTTAGGATATACTTATAGGGTAGGGGGGTTTGAGGATCTCCCTAAACAGAGATATTGTACAACTAGACGGTATAACAAATATCTAAAAACTTTTGACAAGTTGTAGTTTATTTACTTGGTCCAGAGTTCTGTGTGGTTGTCTCATATTAATAAACAAATTCCAACTTTTCCAGGAGTCTACAATGTCTTCAACCTGTAGCAAAATCACTATGTAAAAGGAAGTTCTGTCGCGTGATCTCTGAAATTACTCAACCAAGTGAAACAGCACAATTGTGCAGTGAATCATCCTAAAAAATGCTAAAAGTTTAAAACAATTTATCAGTGGCATCACATGGATTCCATCTAATGAAAAATAAAACTCTGTTAATTTTTTTCATCATTAGAAATACTGATACATTAGTCAATGAGTAGCTCTTACACATTTAGTAGAGAAATCTTCTGAGTTTCCAAATGTTGGTGAACTTGTGTCAGTCCTTATTTCTTTTTAATTTATCCTGAGGACTTGTTTGTTTTATTTGTGCATTTGACAGAGTTCAGTTAAAAAAGCACAAAAATCTACATGCCAATTGAATGATTAGTCACATATATTTCCATAACTGGTCAGTTTTTCTGCTGAGCTTCAGCCTAAATCAAATGAATTATTTAGTCTAAGTAAAATTAATGGTTTAAATAATTATAAAGCCCTTATAACACACTGTTCTTTATTTGTCCGGTCTGTAGAATGTGCATAAAAAGCTATTTTCTTTGCATAACAAATCATTTCTTAGGTTTGTGGTTTATAACTTTGCACCAACTCAAAGTTTGTGATATTTTTCAAGATAATGCATGCTTGCAAATATTTTTCACTTTCAGAGAGGGCAGAAGATAAGAAAAGTGGTTTCATAAGCTTGTTTATTCACAGTATCAAACACATAAATGATGGCTAACATGTAAACACATTGTTTGCATATTTTTACTTTGGCATATGTCTTTTTAAAAAAGTTTCACACAGTATATACGAGAGATATTTTATCATGGAAGATGTTTAAAAATATATACTTTTTCAAGATATAAAACCTTTTTCCTTTATTTAATTTTTTGAATAGGTAAATGACAGCTAAATGATGGAGGATTATTTTGATTCTATTTACAGCTTGTCCAGAATGTCTTTGCACAAATTTGACCAAAGTAAGAAGTTGATCAGAAGTTTATTTAGTTTAATCCACCACTGAACAGATTTGTAAAAAAATGTATTTGCTAATAAACATTTTAAAATATATATGAAAAAACCCACATGATTAAGGTACTTCTTTCTGTCCAAATCTTATCTTGCTGTTACTAGTCTTCTTACATTTTTACAAGATTTCAAAACGTAACACAGACTAAATTCAGTTGATAGATGATGATGCTCAGAGGGAGATTTATTCCTTAGTGAGTCTCCAAGTGAGTAACACAAATAAGATAAGGATTAGGGGCGAGGCTTGATACACTGGTCTTTCTGTGTGGAGATTGCGTGTTCTCCCATGTCAAGGTGGGTTTTCTCCCATTTCTCCGGTTTCCAACCGCCCTCCAAAAACAGGCATGTTAAGTTAATTGGCCCCTACAATATAGCCCCAACGAATGAGTGTGTGTTTGGATGGTTGTCTGTGTGTGACCTTACAATGGACTGGTGACTTGTTCAGGGTGTACCCGCCTCTTGCCTTAAATCAGCCTCGATACGCTCCGGCGTATCGCAATCGCAACAATCGCAATAAGGATTCTGGGATCCCAATAAGGATAAGTGGTTCAGAAGATGAAAGGAATACGTGGATGAATGTGTAATATTAGCTATCCTTCTATTACAGTACTTAAATGTCATGACATGTCATGACAATGTCATTTTCAGCAATGCATATGCTACCTTTAGTAATTTCATTACTCAAGTGTTCATTTAGCCAACATTCAAAAGTCACACCTAATGTGACTTTGAAATGTAATAATCATCTTTTTAATTCTAGCTAACCCACTCACACCTTAAACACAATATTCTAAAAAAAAAAAACTGCCTCTTAGAGTTTGAAATTTTTATTTCTTGATTTTTAGACATGTGTCAAGCCTTTTTAAACAGATGCCTGTGGGTGAAATTAGTTGGAAGCAATAGTCTGGTCGATCCAGCTGCGTAGGTAGGACACACGGGCAAACACACCTGGATACTGCCCAGTACAGAGGTAGTGTCCCCAGGATGAAACACCCACAAGGGACCACACACCACTTCTCTCACAAACGAGAGGTCCGCCAGAGTCACCCTAAAAGAGAAAACTTATTTTAGTATATTAATATACTGGTTTCTGAAGGACAATTTGCCTATTTTTTTTTCTATCATTTTTAAACGTTACCATGCAGGTGGTCACACCAGATGCACCAGCACAGATCATGGCATCAGTTATGCTGTATGAAGCCCAGTAACTCTTGCACTGGGCAGGACTCAGCAGAGGCAGAGCGGCCTGCTGGAGGTATCGAGGGCTGGCTGTAAACAAATAAAATACAAATATATGTCCAAATGTAACAATATTATTAAGGAAAGTTATTTCAGAAAAATGTTCATATATATATAGTTTTTTGCCGACATACAAGTTTGTTCAGTCCTGCCCCAACCAGTGGCGACACATTTGGTTCCAGAGGGAATGCTGGTTGTGGAATCAGACAGGCAAACTGGAGACACACGAGTTGTCATTTGTGCTGGGGTGGCCAGCTTCAAAAGTGCGATGTCATTGTTGAACTTCGTGTCATTGTAGTAAGGGTGACTGATGACCTAGAAAAGCAAATGGATGAATTAGACATGATTTTTCAAACAGTTACAATAACTGTCATCGACATAAAAATTTTGACCAGTTGTTCTTACCTTAGCAATAGTCGTGACCTGAATTGGTTTGCTGTAGTCCTCACGATCGTAGGCTCCAAGGATAACATAGTGAATTATTGGACTGGAAAATACAAAAGCAACAATATTTTCCAGGGAACTAATCTCTTTTTTATTTTTAATTTAGCTGTTGTAAGACTCTAGTTGCTTACTTCTCAAAGCAGTGGGCAGCAGTGACCACCCAGTACTCATTAATCAGCGAACCCCCACAAAAATGGATTCCTCTGACATCCTGAAATATAGGGGTAAAAAAGTAAAAATTTTATATGCTATCTCAATGGATTAAATTTTTATGTTTTTACACACCTGAAGTGAAACCTGCCAGGGCCATGACCCAGGCACAGCATTCTCTCCATTCACAATCTTACTGTATCCACTGACATGAGGCTTAATGGCTGGCACGCCACACCCTAGCCCCCAATTAAACAATGCACATTAATGCTGTCTTTGCAGCTTGAACATTTGTGGTTATAGTAATTTTAAAATGCAGATTTTCATACAGGAATCAAAAAAGCCCTCTCGTTTGATCACAGATCTAGACCGCCAGTAAATTTCTATATGTTATGTGAAGTTGAAGCAGCAAAGACTCACCCAGTGTAGAGGCCACAAGAGCAAAACAACTGAAGATCAAGAACATAACTGTGACTTGCTCTGGATTTCACGTCGCTGGTCAGTTTGCAACTCTCTTTTATAGTTTGTTGTATTAATTGACTGATACATAAACTGTGTTTTCCTCATTCTGCAGGGGAGGTGTTGCAATAATTGATTGAAACAGGGAAGGTGTTGCAATAATTGACTGGCACATGTACTGTGTTTCTCCTCAGTTTGTCCACAGAGGAGATCTGGTAATTGATTGATACATGAACTTTCTTTTCCTCATCCTGCAGGGGAGGTGTTGTAGTAATTGATTGAAACAGGGGAGGTGTTGTAATAATCAATTGAAACAGGGGAGATGTTGCAATAATTGACTGGCACATGTACCCATTTTCTTCCTCATTCTGTCCACAGAGGAGATGTTGTAATTGATTCATACTTGAACTTTGTTGTCTCCTTTTTTAGGGCGTATGTCAAAAGAAGGTGCTCATAATTGCAAAATAGAAAAAAAGCACGTCTGAATAGACTATTAGAAAACATTTGTCTGACAGAATGCTCCGACAGGATGTTAAGAGTCAATGCATTGCTCATATAACTGATGTGGTTTTTCTTTGATACCTGCCACAGATCAGTTATTTGCTAAAATAAGTCCCCTGCACAAAGGGAGACAGAGCTGACTTGTTGAACCTCTAACAGTGAGAGGCATTGCTCTCATTGATTGAAGACGGTTACAAGGTGCAGAGAAAGGCTCACATGAGGTCTTATGATACTTTGGTTGAATTCTGGTCACTGACTTTCATTTGATTTGTCAACTGGCGCATGTAATTGTACCAAATGGAGATTGACCATGCGTATGATGTACTGTAAACCTTGAATAGTCTGAAATGAAGAGCTATAACATCTCGGTAAAAAAGGTGACAAGTTTAGTCTCTCAAGAAACACACATTACACTACATATCATTGGGAGGACCAGGACCCGAACTACGAAAGCAAGGTGGGTTCACCTTGCTTTAGTAAGGTGAACCCACCTTACTAAAGGTGGGTTTAGTAAGGTGGGTTCCTTACTAAACCCACCTCCCTGCCCCAGGGTGGGCAGGGAGGATTGAATCAGAAGTAGAAACTAACTCGTGACCTAAAAAAAGGTTGAAATAGGTTAGGATATACTTATAGGGTAGGGGGGTTTGAGGATCTCCCTAAACAGAGATATTGTACAACTAGACGGTATAACAAATATCTAAAAACTTTTGACAAGTTGTAGTTTATTTACTTGGTCCAGAGTTCTGTGTGGTTGTCTCATATTAATAAACAAATTCCAATTTTTCCAGGAGTCTACAATGTCTTCAACCTGTAGCAAAATCACTATGTAAAAGGAAGTTCTGTTGCGTAATCTCTGAAATTTCTCAACCAAGTGAAACAGCACAATTGTGCAGTGAATCATCCTAAAAAATACTAAAAGTTTAAAACAATTTATCAGTGGCATCAGATGGATTCCATCTAATGAAAAATAAAACTATGTTCATTTTTTTATCATTAGAAATACTGATGCATTAGTCAATGAGTAGCTCTTACACATTTAGTAGAGAAATCTTCCGAGTTTCCAAATGTTGGTGAACTTGTGTCAGTCCTTATTTCTTTTTAATTTATCCTGAGGACTTGTTTGTTTTATTTGTGCATTTGACAGAGTTCAGTTAAAAAAGCACAAAAATCTACATGCCAATTGAATGATTAGTCACATATATTTCCATAACTGGTCAGTTTTTCTGCTGAGCTTCAGCCTAAATCAAATGAATTATTTAGTCTAAGTAAAATTAATGGTTTAAATAATTATAAAGCCCTTATAACACACTGTTCTTTATTTGTCCGGTCTGTAGAATGTGCATAAAAAGCTATTTTCTTTGCATAACAAATCATTTCTTAGGTTTGTGGTTTATAACTTTGCACCAACTCAAAGTTTGTGATATTTTTCAAGATAATGCATGCTTGCAAATATTTTTCACTTTCAGAGAGGGCAGAAGATAAGAAAAGTGGTTTCATAAGCTTGTTTATTCACAGTATCAAACACATAAATGATGGCTAACATGTAAACACATTGTTTGCATATTTTTACTGTGAGATATGTGTCTTTTTAAAAAAGTTTCACACAGTATATACGAGAGACATTTTATCATGGAAGATGTTTAAAAATATATACTTTTTCAAGATATAAAACCTTTTTCCTTTATTTAATTTTTTGAATAGGTAAATGACAGCTAAATGATGGAGGATTATTTTGATTCTATTTACAGCTTGTCCAGAATGTCTTTGCACAAATTTGACCAAAGTAAGAAGTTGATCAGAAGTTTATTTAGTTTAATCCACCACTGAACAGATTTGTAAAAAAATGTATTTGCTAATAAACATTTTAAAATATATATGAAAAAACCCACATGATTAAGGTACTTCTTTCTGTCCAAATCTTATCTTGCTGTTACTAGTCTTCTCACATTTTTACAAGATTTCAAAACGTAACACAGACTAAATTCAGTTGAGAGTTGATGATGCTCAGAGGGAGATTTATTCCTTAGTGAGTCTCCAAGTGAGTAACACAAATAAGATAAGGATTAGGGGCGAGGCTTGATACACTGGTCTTTCTGTGTGGAGATTGCGTGTTCTCCCATGTCAAGGTGGGTTTTCTCCCAGTTCTCCGGTTTCCAACCGCCCTCCAAAAACAGGCATGTTAAGTTAATTGGCCTCTACGATATAGCCCCAACGTATGAGTGTGTGTGTGTGTGTGTGGATGGTTGTCTGTGTGTGACCTTACAATGAACTGGTGACTTGTTCAGGGTGTACCCGCCTCTTGCCTTAAATCAGCCTCGATACGCTCCGGCGTATCGCAATCGCAACAATCGCAATAAGGATCCTGGGATCCCAATAAGGATAAGTGGTTCAGAAGATGAAAGGAATACGTGGATGAATGTGTAATATTAGCTATCCTTCTATTACAGTACTTAAATGTCATGACATGTCATGACAATGTCATTTTCAGCAATGCATATGCTACCTTTAGTAATTTCATTACTCAAGTGTTCATTTAGCCAACATTCAAAAGTCACACCTAATGTGACTTTGAAATGTAATAATCATCTTTTTAATTCTAGCTAACCCACTCACACCTTAAACACAATATTCTAAAAAAAAAAAAAACTGCCTCTTAGAGTTTGAAATGTTTATTTCTTGATTTTTAGACATGTGTCAAGCCTTTTTAAACAGATGCCTGTGGGTGAAATTAGTTGGAAGCAATAGTCTGGTCGATCCAGCTGCGTAGGTAGGACACACGGGCAAAAACACTTGGATACTGCTCATTACAGAGGTAGTGTACCCAGGATGAAACACCCACAAGGGACCACACACCACTTCTCTCACAAACGAGAGGTCCACCAGAGTCACCCTAAAAGAGAAAACTTATTTTAGTATATTAATATACTGGTTTCTGAAGGACAATTTGCCTATTTTTTTTTCTATCATTTTTAAACGTTACCATGCAGGTGGTCACACCAGATGCACCAGCACAGATCATGGCATCAGTTATGCTGTTTGAAGCCCAGTAACTCTTGCACTGGGCAGGACTCAGCAGAGGCAGAGCGGCCTGCTGGAGGTATCGAGGGCTGGCTGTAAACAAATAAAATACAAATATATGTCCAAATGTAACAATATTAATAAGGAAAGTTATTTCAGAAAAATGTTCATATATATATAGTTTTTTGCCGACATACAAGTTTGTTCAGTCCTGCCCCAACCAGTGGCGACACATTTGGTTCCAGAGGGAATGCTGGTTGTGGAATCAGACAGGCAAACTGGAGACACACGAGTTGTCATTTGTGCTGGGGTGGCCAGCTTCAAAAGTGCGATGTCATTGTTGAACTTCGTGTCATTGTAGTAAGGGTGACTGATGACCTAGAAAAGCAAATGGATGAATTAGACATGATTTTTAAAACAGTTACAATAACTGTCATCGACATAAAAATTTTGACCAGTTGTTCTTACCTTAGCAATAGTCGTGACCTGAATTGGTTTGCCATAGTCCTCACGATCGTAGGCTCCAAGGATAACATAGTGAATTATTGGACTGGAAAATACAAAAGCAACAATATTTTCCAGGGAACTAATCTCTTTTATTTTTAATTTAGCTGTTGTAAGACTCTAGTTGCTTACTTCTCAAAGCAGTGGGCAGCAGTGACCACCCAGTACTCATTAATCAGCGAACCCCCACAAAAATGGATTCCTCTGACATCCTGAAATATAGGGGTAAAAAAGTAAAAATTTTATATGCTATCTCAATGGATTAAATTTTTATGTTTTTACACACCTGAAGTGAAACCTGCCAGGGCCACGACCCAGGCACAGCATTCTCTCCATTCACAATCTTACTGTATCCACTGACATGAGGCTTAATGGCTGGCACGCCACACCCTAGACCCCAATGAAACAATCCACATTAATGCTGTCTTTGCAGCTTGAACATTTGTGGTTATAGTAATTTTAAAATGCAGATTTTCATACAGGAATCATAAAAGCCCTCTCGTTTTATCACAGATCTAGACCGCCAGTAAATTTCTATATGTTATGTGAAGTTGAAGCAGCAAAGACTCACCCAGTGTAGAGGCCACAAGAGCAAAACAACTGAAGATCAAGAACATAACTGTGACTTGCTCTGGATTTCACGTCGCTGGTCAGTGTGCAACTCTCTTTTATAGTTTGTTGTATTAACTGACTGATACATAAACTGTGTTTTCCTCATCCTGCAGGGGAGGTGTTGTAGTAAGTGATTGAAACAGGGGAGGTGTTGTAATAATCAATTGAAACAGGGGAGATGTTGCAATAATTGACTGGCACATGTACCCATTTTCTTCCTCATTCTGTCCACAGAGGAGATGTTGTAATTGATTCATACTTGAACTTTGTTGTCTCCTTTTTTAGGGCGTATGTCAAAAGAAGGTGCTCATAATTGCAAAATAGAAAAAAAGCACGTCTGAATAGACTATTAGAAAACATTTGTCTGACAGAATGCTCCGACAGGATGTTAAGAGTCAATGCATTGCTCATATAACTGATGTGGTTTTTCTTTGATACCTGCCACAGATCAGTTATTTGCTAAAATAAGTCCCCTGCACAAATGGAGACAGAGCTGACTTGTTGAACCTCTAACAGTGAGAGGCAATGCTATCATTGATTGAAGACGGTTACAAGGTGCAGAGAAAGGCTCACATGAGGTCTTATGATACTTTGGTTGAATTCTGGTCACTGACTTTCATTTGATTTGTCAACTGGCGCATGTAATTGTACCAAATGGAGATTGACCATGCGTATGTGTATGATGTACTATAAACCTTGAATAGTCTGAAATGAAGAGCTATAACATCTCGGTAAAAAAGGTGACAAGTTTAGTCTCTCAAGAAACACACATGTACATATCATTGGGAGGACGAGGACCCGAACTACGAAAGCAAGGTGGGTTCACCTTGCTTTAGTAAGGTGAACCCACATTACTAAAGATGGGTTTAGTAAGGTGGGTTCCTTACTAAACCCACCTCCCTGCCCCAGGGTGGGCAGGGAGGATTGAATCAGAAGTAGAAACTAACTCGTGACCTAAAAAAAGGTTGAAATAGGTTAGGATATACTTATAGGGTAGGGGGGTTTGAGGATCTCCCTAAACAGAGATATTGTACAACGAGACGGTATAACAAATATCTAAAAACTTTTGACAAGTTGTAGTTTATTTACTTGGTCCAGAGTTCTGTGTGGTTGTCTCATATTACAGTAATAAACAAATTCCAATTATTCCAGGAGTCTACAATGTCTTCAACGTGTAGCAATACCACTATGTAAAAAGGAACTCCTGTTGTGTTAACATCTGAAATCACTCAACCAACAGTAACAGTAAAATTGTGCAATGAATCATCCTAAAAATACTAAAGGTTTAAAACAATTTATCTGTGGCACCAGATAGGTCACATCTAATGAAAAACAATACTCAGTTCATTTTTTCTATCATCAGAAATACTGATACATTAGTCAATGTGTAGCTCTCACACATTTAGTAGAGAAATCTTCTGAGTTTCCAAATTTTGTCAAACTTATATCAGTCCTTATTTCTTTTTAATTTGTCTTGAGGACTTGTTTGTTCTATTTGTGCATTTGACAGAATTCAATACAAAAAAGCACACAAATCTACATGCCAATTGAATGATTAGTCACATATATTTTCATAACTAGTAGTTATTTCTGCTGAGCTTCAGCCTAAGAAATGAATGATTTAGTCTAAGTAAAATTAATGGTTTAAATAATTATAAAGCCCTTATAACACATTGCTCTTTATTAGCCCGCTCTGCAGAATGTGGATAAAAAAGCTATTTTCTTTGCATAACAAATCATTTGTTAGGTATGTGGTTTATAACTTTGCACCAACTCAAAGTTTGTGATATTCTTCAAGATAACGCATGCTTCCAAATTCTATTCACTTTCAGAGTGTGCAAGAGATAAGAAAAGTGGTTTCACAAGCTTATTTATTCACAGTATCAAACACATAAATGATGGCTAACATGTAAACACATTGTTTGCAAATTGTTACATTGGCATGTCTTTTAAAAAATTTCACACAGAATATACAGTAAGAGCAATATTTAATCATGGAAGATGTTTAAAAAATATACTTTTTCAAGATATAAAAGTTTTTTCTTTTTTTAAATTTTTTGAAAAAGCTAAATGACACCTAAATGATAAAGAAATATTTAGATTCTATTTACAGCTTGTCCAGAATGACTTTGCACAACTTGACCAAAGTAAGGAGTTGATCAGAGGTGTAATTTGTTTTATCCACTACTGAACAGATTTGTAACAAAAATGTATTTGCCAGCAAACATTTTAAAGTATATTTAAAAAATTACATAATTAACATCCTTCTTTATGTCCATAGTCTTATCTTGCTGTTACTAATCTTCATACCTTTTTACAAGATTTCAAAACGTAAAACAGACTAAATTCAGTTTGATAGATGATGTTGTTCAGAGGGAGATTTTTTCTTCACTGTCCACCTTGTCAAAGACCACTTTATCCTCTGTGATGCTACAGGATGTGTTTGCATCTTTGGCTTCAAGTTTGCAAGATTTTTGGGAAATCCGTGAGAAGTATGACGACAAGGAGCGAGATGATGCGAATGACTGAGGGTCTTCTGCCATAGCACTCTCTAGCACAAAACAAATTGACTTGCGAAGTTTCTTTTGGAACTCATGACACAGAAAAACATAATGTATGGGATTAAGGCAACTGTTGGTGAAAGCCATACTCACCGCAAGAGGATTTCCAATGCTTAAAACATTCACTAGATCTTTGTGTCTCAAACTCATAAAAGTTAAAACATGAAAGGGCAACCAACAGTTGAAAAATGCTACAATAACGCAAATAATCATCCTCAAAGATTTGGTTGTCTTTGTCCTGTGAAGACGCCTGGCTCTGACAGCAATGGCAATGTTGCAGACAACTATGACCAGGAATGGGATACCAAAACCCATTACAAAGCGAAAAATATAAAGAATTTGTTTTTGATAAAAATGTATGTTAAAGCTGCAAAGCTTCAAACCTTTGTTCTCTATGACATCACGAAAAACAGCAAAAGGAGCACTGCAGATGATGGCTAGTACCCAAATTACAAAAGAGATAATTTGAGCTTTGCACAATGTGCGCTTATTTTGTGCCCACACAACCATCAAGATGCAGAGGCATCGATCTATACTGATGGCTGTCAGAAAAAAGACACTTGCAAACATGTTCACTGTACTCACTAAGTTGTTTAGCTTGCACATGATCATCCCAAAAGGCCAGTTGAAATCTTGAGTAATAGAAATAATTGAGAACACCAAGAAGACTGAACAGGAAGTCGGCAATGGCCAAGTTGAGAAACCACAATGAGTTGACAGTTTTCTTCATTTTGAAGCCTGCCACATAGATAACAAGTCCATTGCCCAAAGTTCCAATGAGTAAAATTAGACTGTAGATCACTATAGTGACTGTTGACATGCTGACTGTCGATGTCTGTCGGGTGGTTATGTCTACAACCAAATGTACTGTACACTAAACTAGATATTTCGTCTGGGTTTATTTTGTTTGTTTTTTGTTTTGTTTTTTGTAATTAGTGGTCACATTGCATTTTTAAAAGTCTTACCTGTTGTCATCTTCTTTGCATTTGCAAGACTTGTTCTTTTTCAAAACTGGTATCTTACTTTCTGTACTTGAAGTTTTTAGCCCCACCTCGTTTACATGTAGCCAATAAGAGTGCAGTCAGAAAAATCTGATGTGTATACATTTCCATATAAAGAATAAATTTATATTTGCAAGGCAATTGTTTTACATTTAGGAGTTATTTTCACATCAATTGACAAGAAAAGGACACCTTTGCACCTCTTGCTATTATTCTTTTTTTATGTTTGACAATTCAGCCATTCAAATGGTACTTCTTGGAAGTTGCTACAAAGTTGAACCGCTTTATCAAGTTTTTATATCAACTTCCTTCCGAAGGTTGCAACTTTCACATTGCAGTTGTGAAATTAATGCAAATTAGTTTGATTAGTCCACTTGTGAAGAAAACCAAGCTCATATTTACTTGATTCTCTCGCTACTACAACCATAAAATAGTTTTCAGAAAGAACAACATTGGTAAACTTTTAGTGAAATGCAAACAGTTAATGCAAAAATACACAGCCCAATCATTTACAACTTTGCATTGTTTACTTAATTGTCATACCTACTGATTCATTTTCAGGCGTTTGCTGTTGAAAAATGTATTTATTGCCAATGAGTTGTCAAAACTTTCAGAATACTGGAGCCTTATTTTTCAAACTACATGGTTTTATTAGTAAAATATTAGAAACATACCCAACCACTGACCCATATTTGCACATGAATCCTGGAGTAAGTTACAATGTGCTGAGAGTGTTACAATCCTTTTCAGCGGTGCATATATTACATTTAGTCATTTCATTACTCGGGTGTTGTTTTAGCCAACATCCAAAAGTCACACCTCGTGTGACTTTGAAATGTAATATTCATCTTTTTATTTCTAGCTAACCCACTCACACCTTAAACACAATCTTCTAAGCAAATTAAACAAAAAAAAAAAAACAGTCTCTTCGAGTATGAAATTTTTATTTCTTGATTTTCATACATGTGTCAAGCCTTTTTAAACATGAAGATGTCTGTGGGTGAAATTAGTTGGAAGCAATGGTCTGGTCGATCCAACTGCGTAGGTAGGACACACGGGCTGACACAGTTGGATACTGCACAAAACAGATGTCCATTCCCCAGGATACAACACCCACAAGGGACCACACACCACTTCTCTCACAAACGAGAGGTCCGCCAGAGTCACCCTAAAGGAGAAAAATTAATTCAGTTTATTAATGTACTGGTTTATGAATTACATTTTACCTTTTTTCTTTCTATCATTTTTAAAAGTTACCTTGCAGGTGGACACACCAGATGCACCAACGCAGATCATGGCATCAGTGATTATGTTGGAACCCCAGTAACTCTTGCACTGGGCAGGACTGAGGAGAGGCAAAGCAGCCTGCTGGAGGTATCGAGGGTTGGCTGTAAACAAATAAAATACAAATATATGTCTAAATGTGGCAATATGATTAAGGAAAGTTATTTCAGAGATGTGTTTATATATTTTGTTTTTTGCCAACATACCAGTTTGTTCAGTCCTGCCCCAACCAGTGGCGACACATTTGGTTCCAGAGGGAATGCTGGTTGTGGAATCAGTCAGGCAAACCGGAGACACATAAGTTGTCATTTGTGCTGGGGTGGCCAGCTTCAAAAGTTTAATGTCATTGTTGAAATTGTTGCCTTCCCCGTAGTGAGGGTGATTGATAACCTAAAAAAAGCGAATGGATAAATTAGACATTGTTTTTCAAACAGTTACAATAAGTTTCATCATCATAAAACTTTTGGCTAGTTTTTCTAACCTTAGCAATACCCATGACTTGAGTTGGTTCACTATAGTCCTCACGATCGTAGGCTCCAAGGATAACATTGTAACTTGTTGTACTGGAAAAAAAAGCAACAATATATCCAGGGAACTACTTTATTTTTTATTTAGCTGTTATAAGACTGGTTGCTTACGACACACGGCAGTGGGCAGCAGTGACCACCCAGTACTCATTAATCAGCGAACCACCACAATCATGGAATCCTGTGCTGTTCTGAGATATATATATATACATATATATATATTTGTATATAAAAAAAATAATAATTTAAAAATTTTATATGCTATCTTAATGGATTAAATTTGTATGTTTTTACACACCTGAATTGAAACCTGCCAGGGCCACGACCCAGGCACAGCATTCTCTCCATTCACAATCTTACTTAATCCACTGACATGAGGCTTAATGGCAGGCACGCCACACCCTGGTCCCCAATGAAACAATCCACATTAATGCTGTCTTTGCAGCTTGAACATTTGTGGTTATAGTCATTTTAAAATGCAGATTTTCATACAGGAAGCATAAAAACCTCTTGTTTTACCACAGATCTAGACCGCCAGTAAGTTTCTATATGTTATGTGAAGTTGAAGCAGCAAAGACTCACCCAGTGTAGAGGCCACAAGAGCAAAACAACTGAAGATCAAGAACATAACTGTGACTCGCTCTGGATTTCACGTCCCTGGTCAGTGTGCAACTCTCTTTTATAGTTTGTTGTATTAATTTTCTGATACATAAACTGTGTTTTCCTCATTCTGCAGGGGAGGTGTTGTAATAATCGATTGAAACAGGGAAGGTGTTGCAATAATTGACTGGCACATGTACTGTGTTTCTCCTCAGTTTGTCCACAGAGGAGATCTGGTAATTGATTGATACATGAACTTTCTTTTCCTCATCCTGCAGGGGAGGTTTTGTAATAATTGATTGAAACAGGGGAGGTGTTGTAATAATCGATTGAAACAGGGGAGATGTTGCAATAATTGACTGGCACATATACCCTGTTTCTTCCTCATTCTGTCCACGGGGGAGATGTTGCAATTGATTCATACTTGAACTTTGTTGTCTCCTTTTTTAGGGCGTATGTCAAAAGAAGGTGCTCATAATTGCAAAATAGAAAAAAAGCACGTCTGAATAGACTATTAGAAAACATTTGTCTGACAGAATGCTCCGACAGGATGTTAAGAGTCAATGCATTGCTCATATAACTGATGTGGTTTTTCTTTGATACCTGCCACAGATCAGTTATTTGCTAAAATAAGTCCCCTGCACAAAGGGAGACAGAGCTGACTTGTTGAACCTCTAACAGTGAGAGGCAATGCTATCATTGATTGAAGACAGTTACAAGGTGCAGAGAAAGGCTCACATGAGGTCTTATGATACTTTGGTTGAATTCTGGTCACTGACTTTCATTTGATTTGTCAACTGGCGCATGTAATTGTACCAAATGGAGATTGACCATGCGTATGATGTACTGTAAACCTTGAATAGTCTGAAATGAAGAGCTATAACATCTCGGTAAAAAAGGTGACAAGTTTAGTCTCTCAAGAAACACACATTACACTACATATCATTGGGAGGACCAGGACCCGAACTACGAAAGCAAGGTGGGTTCACCTTGCTTTAGTAAGGTGAACCCACCTTACTAAAGGTGGGTTTAGTAAGGTGGGTTCCTTACTAAACCCACCTCCCTGCCCCAGGGTGGGCAGGGAGGATTGAATCAGAAGTAGAAACTAACTCGTGACCTAAAAAAAGGTTGAAATAGGTTAGGATATACTTATAGGGTAGGGGGGTTTGAGGATCTCCCTAAACAGAGATATTGTACAACTAGACGGTATAACAAATATCTAAAAACTTTTGACAAGTTGTAGTTTATTTACTTGGTCCAGAGTTCTGTGTGGTTGTCTCATATTAATAAACAAATTCCAACTTTTCCAGGAGTCTACAATGTCTTCAACCTGTAGCAAAATCACTATGTAAAAGGAAGTTCTGTTGCGTAATCTCTGAAATTTCTCAACCAAGTGAAACAGCACAATTGTGCAGTGAATCATCCTAAAAAATACTAAAAGTTTAAAACAATTTATCAGTGGCATCAGATGGATTCCATCTAATGAAAAATAAAACTATGTTCATTTTTTTTATCATTAGAAATACTGATGCATTAGTCAATGAGTAGCTCTTACACATTTAGTAGAGAAATCTTCCGAGTTTCCAAATGTTGGTGAACTTGTGTCAGTCCTTATTTCTTTTTAATTTATCCTGAGGACTTGTTTGTTTTATTTGTGCATTTGACAGAGTTCAGTTAAAAAAGCACAAAAATCTACATGCCAATTGAATGATTAGTCACATATATTTCCATAACTGGTCAGTTTTTCTGCTGAGCTTCAGCCTAAATCAAATGAATTATTTAGTCTAAGTAAAATTAATGGTTTAAATAATTATAAAGCCCTTATAACACACTGTTCTTTATTTGTCCGGTCTGTAGAATGTGCATAAAAAGCTATTTTCTTTGCATAACAAATCATTTCTTAGGTTTGTGGTTTATAACTTTGCACCAACTCAAAGTTTGTGATATTTTTCAAGATAATGCATGCTTGCAAATATTTTTCACTTTCAGAGAGGGCAGAAGATAAGAAAAGTGGTTTCATAAGCTTGTTTATTCACAGTATCAAACACATAAATGATGGCTAACATGTAAACACATTGTTTGCATATTTTTACTGTGAGATATGTGTCTTTTTAAAAAAGTTTCACACAGTATATACGAGAGACATTTTATCATGGAAGATGTTTAAAAATATATACTTTTTCAAGATATAAAACCTTTTTCCTTTATTTAATTTTTTGAATAGGTAAATGACAGCTAAATGATGGAGGATTATTTTGATTCTATTTACAGCTTGTCCAGAATGTCTCCTTTTTTAGGGCGTGTGTCAAAAGAAGGTTCTCATAATTGCAAAATAGATAAAAAGCAGGTCTGAGTAGACTATTAGAAAACATTTGTCTGACAGAATGCTCCGAGAGGATGTTAAGAGTCAATGCTGATGTGGTTTTTATTTTTTCTCATGTTTGACATTTCAGCCATTCAAATTATACTTCTTGGAAGTTGCAACAAAGTTGAACCTCTTTATCAAGTTTCATATCAACTTCCTTCCGAAGGTTGCAACTTTCACATTGCAGTTGTGAAATTAATGCAAATTAGTTTGATTAGTCCACTCATAAAGAAAACCAAGCTCATATTTTCTTGTTTTTCTCACTACTACAACCATAAAATATTTTAATCTGAAGTTTGCATAAAGAGCAACATTGGTAAACTTTCAGTGAAATGCAAAAAGGCAATGCTAAAATACACAGCCTATAAACTTTTACCAAGTGAGTAACACAAATGAGATGAGGATTGGGGCCGAGGCCTGAAACGCTGGTCTTTCTGTGTGGAGTTTTCGAGTTCTTCCCGTGTATACATGGGCTTTCTCCCAGTGCTCCGGTTTCCAACCGCCCTCCAAAAAAAGAAGGGCGGTTAGAAGGCCAAATTAACCTCTATAAAATTGCCCCTACGAATGAGTGAGTGTGTGTTTTGTCTGTATGTGACCTCACAATGAACTGGCGACTTGTTCGAGGCGTACCCTGCCTCTCGCCTTTAATCAGCCTGGATACGCTCTGGCACCCTGAAGGATTCCAATAAGGATAAGTGGTTCAGAAGATGAAAGGAAAACATGGATGAATGTGTAATATTAGCTATCCTTCTATTACAGTAAATAAATTTCATGACACAACTTACTGATGTGCATGGTTCTAGTTTTAAAGCGGTTTTGTATTTTTTATTTAATTCTGAGTGTTACATTCGCTTAAATTTGATTTCATTTATTTTGATTGCTCAATCATTTACCATTTGCATTGTTTACTTACCGGTAATTGTTATACCTACTGATTCATTTTTAGGCGTTTGCTGTTGAATAATTTATTTATTACCAGTGAGTTGTCAAAACTTTCAGAATACTGGAGCCTTATTTTTCAAACTACATGGATATATTAGTAAAATATTAGAAACATACCCAACCACTGACCCATATTTGCACATGAATCCTAGAGAAAGTTACAATGTGCTGAGATTGACTTTTTCACCAATGCATGTGTTACATTTAGTCATTTCATTACTCGAGTGTTGTTTTTAGCCAATATCCAAAAGTCATACTTAATGTGACTTTGAAATGTAATATTAATCTTTTTAATTCTTGCTAACCCACTCACACCTTAAACACAATATTCTAAGCAAACAAAACAAAACAAAAAAACCCAGTCTTTTTGAGTATGAAATTTTTATTTCTTGACTTTTAGACATATGTCAAGCCTTTACAAACATGAAGATGTCTGTGGGTGAAATTAGTTGGAAGCAATGGTCTGGTCGATCCAGCTACGTAGGTAGGACACACGGGCGTACACACCTGGATACTGCTCATCACAGATGTCCGTTCCCCAGGATACAATACCCACAAGGGACCACACACCACTTCTCTCACAAACGAGAGGTCCGCCAGAGTCACCCTAAAGGAAAAAAATTAATTCAGTATATTAATATACTGGTTTCTGAAGGACAATTTGCCTCTTCTTTTTTTCTATCATTTTTAAACGTTACCTCGCAGGAGGACACACCAGATGCACCAGCACAGATCATGGCATCAGTTATCCTGTAACCCCAATAACTTATGCACTGGGCCGGACTAAGGAGAGGCAGAGCGGCCTGCTGGAGGTATCGAGGGTTGGCTGTAAACAAATAAAATACAAATATATGTCTAAATGTAGCAATATGACTAAGGAAAGTTAATTCAGAGATGTGTCCACATATTTTGCTTTTTGCCGACATACGAGTTTGTCCAGTCCTGCCCCAACCAGTAGTGACACATTTGGTTCCAGAGGGAATGCTGGTTGTGGAATTAGCCAGGCAAACTGGAGACACATGAGTTGTCATTTGTGCTGGGGTGGCCAGCTTCAAAAGTGCAATGTCATTGTTGAACTCTTTTCCTTCATCAAAGTTAGGGTGATTGATGACCTAAAAAAAGCAAATGGATATATTAGACATGGTTTTTCAAACAGTTACAATAAGTTTCATCAACATAAAACTTTTGGCTTGTTTTTCTTACCTTAGCAATCCTCATATACTGAGTTGGTTCTCTATAGTACTGATAATCGTAGGCTCCAAGGATAACATAGTCACGTGTTGTACTGGAAAATAAAAAAGCAACAATATTTTCCAGGGAACTACTTTCTTTCTTATTTTTAATCTAGCTGTTGTAAGACTCTGGTTGCTTACGACACAAAGCAGTGGGCAGCAGTGACCACCCAGTACTCATTAATCAGCGAACCCCCACAAAAATGGAATCCTCTGCCAGCCTGAGATATAAGAAAAAAAAAGTAAAATGTTTATATGCTATCTTAATGGATTAAATTTTTATGTTTTTACACACCTGAATTGAAACCTGCCAGGGCCACGACCCAGGCACAGCATTCTCTCCATTCACAATCTTACTGTATCCACTGACATGAGGCTTAATGGCAGGCACGCCACACCCTAGACCCCAATGAAACAATCCACATTAATGCTGTCTTTGCAGCTTGCACATTTGTAATTATAGTCATTTTAAAATTCAGATTTTAATGCAGGAAGCATAAAATCGTCTCGTTTTGCCAAAGATCTAGACAGCCAGTAAATTTCTATATGTTATGTGAAGTTGAAGCAGCAAAGACTCACCCAATGTAGAGGCCACAAGAGCAAAACAACTGGAAATCAGGAACATAACTGTGACTCGCTCGGGATTTCACGTCCCTAGTCAGTGTGCAACTCTCTTTTATAGTTTGTTGTATTAAATGACTGATACATAAACTGTGTTTTCCTCATTCTGCAGGGGAGGTGTTGTACCAATTGACTGGCACATTTACTCTGTTTCTTCCTCTTTCTGTCCATAGGGGAGATGTTGTAATTGATTGATACATACTGTAAACTTGTTGTCTCCTTCTTAAGGCGAGGTGTTGTAACAAATGATTGAAACACAGGAGGTGTTTTGATAATTGATTGAAATAGGGGAGGTGTTGCAATAATTGACTGGCACGTGTACCCTGTTTCTTCCTCATTCTGTCCACAGGGGAGATGTTGTAATGGATTGATACTTGAACTTTGTTGTCTCCTTTTTTAGGGCGTATGTCAAAAGAAGGTGCTCATAATTGCAAAATAGAAAAAAAGCACGTCTGAATAGACTATTAGAAAACATTTGTCTGACAGAATGCTCCGACAGGATGTTAAGAGTCAATGCATTGCTCATATAACTGATGTGGTTTTTCTTTGATACCTGCCACAGATCAGTTATTTGCTAAAATAAGTCCCCTGCACAAAGGGAGACAGAGCTGACTTGTTGAACCTCTAACAGTGAGAGGCATTGCTCTCATTGATTGAAGACGGTTACAAGGTGCAGAGAAAGGCTCACATGAGGTCTTATGATACTTTGGTTGAATTCTGGTCACTGACTTTCATTTGATTTGTCAACTGGCGCATGTAATTGTACCAAATGGAGATTGACCATGCGTATGATGTACTGTAAACCTTGAATAGTCTGAAATGAAGAGCAATAACATCTCAGTAAAAAAGGTGACAAGTTTAGTCTCTCAAGAAACACACATTACACTACATATCATTGGGAGGACCAGGACCCGAACTACGAAAGCAAGGTGGATTCAACTTTCTCATATCCCTCGGGGTGGGGAGGGAGGATTGAAGCCTAAAAAGACAAGGCCGTAATACTCAGAAGTAGAAACTAACTCGTGACCTAAAAAAAGGTTGAAATAGGTTAGGATATACTTATAGGGTAGGGGGGTTTGAGGATCTCCCTAAACAGAGATTTTGTACAACTAGACGGTATAACAAATATCTAAAAACTTTTGACAAGTTGTAGTTTATTTACTTGGTCCAGAGTTCTGTGTGGTTGTCTCACATTAATAAGCAAATTCCAAATATTCCAGGAGTCCACAATGTCTTCAACGTGTAGCAAAATCACTATGTAAAAGGAAGTTCTGTTGTAATTGATTGTTGTGTTAACATCTGAAATCACTCAACCAATAGTAACAGCAAAATTGTGCAATGAATCATCCTAAAAATACTAAAGGTTTAAAACAATTTATCTGTGGCACCAGATAGGTCACATCTAATGAAAAACAATACTCAATTCATTTTTTCTATCATTAGAAATACTGATACAATAGTCAATGAATAGCTCTCACACATTTAGTAGAAAAATCTTCTGAGTTTCCAAATTTTGGCAAACTTATGTCAGTCCTTATTTCTTTTTATTTGTCTTGAGGACTTGTTTGTTCTATTTGTGCATTTGACAGAATTCAATACGAAAAAGCACACAAATCTACATGCCAATTGAATGATTAGTCACATATCTATTCATAACTAGTCAGTTATTTCTATCATTATTCTGCTGAGCTTTAGCCTAAGTCAAATGAATTATTTAGTCTAAGTAAGATTAATGGTTTAAATAATTATAAAGCCCTTATGACACACTTCTCTTTATTTGTCCGCTCTGTAGAATGTGCATAAAAAGCTATCTTCTTTGCATAACAAATCATTTCTTCGGTTGGTGTTTTATAACTTTGCACCAACTCAAAGTTTTTTATTTTCTTCCAGATAACACATGCTTGCAAATGTTATTCACTTTAAGAGCGTGCAAAAGATAAGAAAAGTGGTTTCATAAGCTTGTTTATTCACAGTATCAAACACATAAATGATGGCTAACATGTAAACACATTGTTTGCAAATTGTTACATTGGTATATGTCTTTTAAAAAAAATTCACACAGTATATACAGTAAGAGCAACATTTAATCATGGAAGATGTTTAAAAAATATAATTTTTCAAGATATAAAAGTTTTTTCTTTTTTTAGATTTTTTGAAAAAGCTAAATGACAGATAAAGAAATATTTAGATTCTATTTACAGCTTGTCCAGAATGACTTTGCACAACTTGACCAAAGTAAGGAGTTGATCAGAGGTGTCATTTGTTTTATCCACTACTGAACAGATTTGTAACAAAAATGTATTTGCCAGTATATTTATATTTATAATAAATTTGTCAGCTCATAGCTAATTGTTTGGTTCACTTAACAGACTGATAGAGAGAAGAACCTATCACTGTGTTTTGGGGCGCTTCCGGATTGCGCCCCGCGGGCATGGTTATGTTTTGCAATACAAATGAATGGAATGAAATTCAGAGCTGACATCACGTTTTTTTCAGAAATACCGGATTTGTCACCGACTTTGAAATTTAATATTCGTCTTCTTAATTGAATATTACCTTAAACGCAATATTCTCAGCAATAGAACAAAAAACAAAAATACAGCCTCTTTGAGTTTGAAAACTTTATTTCTTGAATTGTAGACATTTGTCAAGCCTTTTTAAACATGAAGATGTCTGTGGGAGAAATTAGTTGGAAGCAATAATCTGGTCGATCCAGCTGCGAAGGTAGGACACACGGGCGTACACACCTGGATACTGCACATTACAGGAGATCTTTCCCCAGGACACAACACCCACAAGGGACCACACACCATTTCTCTCACAAACGAGAGGTCCGCCAGAGTCATTCTAAAGGAAAAAAATTAATTCAGTTTATTAATGTGCTGGTTTCTGAAGGAAATCTTGACTTTTTTTCTTTCTATCATTTTTAAAGGTTACCTGGCAGGTGGACACACCAGATGCACCAGCGCAGATCATGGCATCAGTTATGCTGTTGGAACCCAAGTAACTTATGCACTGGGCAGGACTGAGGAGAGGCATAGCGGCCTGCTGGAGGTATCGAGGGCTGGCTGTAAACAAATAAAATACAAATATATGTCCAAATGTAGCAATATGTTTAAGGAAAGTTATGTCAGAGATGTATTCTTATATTTTTTTTTTTTTGCCGACATACGAGTTTGTCCAGTCCTGCCCCAACCAGTGGCGACACATTTGGTTCCAGAGGGAATGCTGGTTGTGGAATTAGCCAGGCAAACTGGAGACACATGAGTTGTCATTTGTGCTGGGGTGTCCAGCTTCAAAAGTGTGATGTCATTGTTGAACCTGTGTCCTTCACCGTAGTTAGGGTGATTGATGACCTAAAAAAAGCAAATGGATAAATTAGACATGGTTTTTCTAACAGTTACAATAAGTTTCATCAACATAAAACGTTTGGCTTGTTTTTTTTTACCTTAGCAATTCTTGTGACTTGAGTTGGTTCACTATAGTCCTGACGATCGTAGGCTCCAAGGATAACATAGTGAATTCTTGGACTGGGAAAAAAAAAAAAGCAACAATATTTTCCAGGGAACTAATTTCTTTTTTATTTTTAATTTAGCTGTTGAAAGACTCTGGTTGCTTACTACTCAAAGCAGTGGGCAGCAGTGACCACCCAGTATTCATTAATCAGCGAACCCCCACAAAAATGGATTCCTGTGACATCCTGAAATATAGGGGAAAAAAAGTAAAGATTTTATATGCTATCTCAATGGATTAAATTTCTATGTTTTTACACACCTGAAGTGAAACCTGCCACGGCCACGACCCAGGCACAGCATTCTCTCCATTCACAATCTTACTGTATCCACTGACATGAGGCTTAATGGCGGGCACTCCACACCCTAGACCCCAATGAAACAATCCACATTAATCTTGTCTTTGCAGCTTGCACATTTGTGGTTATAGTCATTTTAAAATGCAAATTTTCTTACAGCAAACATAAAAGCTCCCTTGTTTTACCACAGATCTAGAGCGCTTGTAAATTTCTTTATGTTATAGGAAGTTGAAGCAGCAAAGACTCACCCAGTGTAGAGGCCAAAAGAGCAAAACAACTGAAGATCAAGAACATAACTGCGACTCGCTCGGGATTTCACGTCCCTGATACATGAACTGTGTTTTCCTCATTCTGCAGGGGAGGTGTTGTAGTAATTGATTGAAACAGGGGAGGTGTTGCAATAATTGACTGGCACATGTACTCTGTTTCTCCTCAGTCTGTCCACAGGGGAGATGTTGTAATTGATTGATACATGAACCTTGTTTTCCTCATTCTGCAGGGGAGGTGTTGTAGTAATTGATTGAAACAGGGGAAGGTGTAGTAATAACTGATTGGAACAGGGGAGGTGTTGTAATAATCGATTGATACAGGAGAGATGTTGCAATAATTGACTGGCACATGTACCCTGTTTCTTCCCCATTCTGTCCACCGGGGAGATGTTGTAATTGATTGATACATTAACTTTGTTGTCTCCTTTTGCAGGGAGTTCGTCAAAAGAAGGTGCTCATAATTGCAAAATAGAAAAAAAGCAAGTCTGAGAAGACTATTAGGAACCATTTGTCTGACCGAACGCTCCGACAGGATGTTAAGAGTCAATGCTTTGCTCATTCAGCTGATGTGGTTTTTATTTTTTTCTCATGTTAGCCATTTCAGCCATTCAAATGGTACTTCTTGGCATCATTGTTTTTGGCAGCCATTTAAGCTTTCGTTTTAGTTTTCGTATTTGGACGAATATTCATTTAAGTTTTAGTCACATTTTCGTCATTTCTTTATATTTTCGTTTTAGTCAACGAAAACCCAAAAGAGTTTTCGTCTAGTTTTAGTCAGGAAAGACTAACAACGTTTTTAGTCTAGTTCTAGTGTAAAAAAAAAAACAAAAAAAAACTTACTTTAACAATTGTGGCTTTATTACTGAGAATGATGCAGGTTATTTGTTTTAAAAAAAACTGCCAAGCTTTAACTTGCGCAAAAACAGCAAGCATAGTAAAACAACGTAAAATAAATGTATTTTTTTCAATGAGTGAGGAACGTTGCAACTTATGCATACTTAAAAATGACATCTCTTAATAACCCCGTAAACAAAGTAAACACTGCATTGTGTCTTTAAATCAGTGGTGAGCAACCAAGCTGACTAAAGAAGTTAGCAGCGCCGAGGAGCTAGCATTAGCTTGAAGTTAGCATGCTGTTTGCCCAAAATATGTGGAAAACTTTAAGTTTCTGACCACCAAGCTCCTTTGTTGCTGTTTTGACCATGGTTTGTGACTTTATCGTGACTGCAGGTGTGTTGTGTAGACGGTGTAAACGTGCAGCATAGTGGGGGGCGTGCCGCCGTGAGAGACAGATGCAGCCGCTGTGTTTTTTTCTTTTCACAGACAGAAATGTAAAAGTGTGATGCCTATTTCGTTACATTTTCGTCTTGTCAACAGAAACTTGCAAACGTCTCGTCACATATTTGTCACCAAAATGTCGCATTTATTTAGTTATTGTTACATCATCGTCATGAAAAATTCTTCGTCAACAAAATCAATTTGTTTTCGTCATCATTGAATAAAACAACACTGCTTCTTGGAAGTTTCTACAAAGCTGAACCTGTTTATCAAGTTTTTATATCAATTTCCTCCCAAAGGTTGCAACTTTCACATTGCAGTTATGAAATTAATGCAAATTAGTTTGATCAGTCCACTCATGAAGAAAACCAAGCTCATATTTACTTGTTTCTCTCACTACTACAACCATAAAATATTTTAATCTGAAGTTTTAATAAAGGGCAACATTGGTAAACTTTTAATGAAATGCAAACTGGCAGTGCAAAAAATACACAGCCCAATCATTTACAACTTTGCATTGTTTAGTTAATTGTTATACCTACTGATTCATTTTCAGGCTGTTGAATAATTTATTTATTGCCAGTGAGATGTCAAAACTTTCAGAATACTGGAGCCTTATTTTTAAAACTACATGGATATTTAAAAAAAATATTAGAAACATTACCCAACCACTGACTCATATTTGCACATGAATCCTAGAGGAAGTTACAATGTGCTGAGATTGACTTTTTCAGCAATGCATATGTTACATTTAGTCATTTCATTACTTAAGTGTTGTTTTAGCCAACATCCACAAGTCACACCTAATGTAATTTTGAAATGTAATATTTATCTTTTTAATTGAATATTACCTTTAACGCAATATTCTAAGCAAAAAACAAACAAACAAAAAAACAGCCTTTTTGAGTTTGAAAACTTTATTTCTTGAATTGTAGACATTTGTCAAGCCTTTTTAAACATGAAGACGTCTGAGGGTGAAATTAGTTGGAAGCAATGGTCTGGTCGATCCAGCTGCGTAGGTAAGACACACGGGCTGACACAGTTGGATAGTCCACATTACAGGGGAAGAATCCCCAGGACACAACACCCACAAGGGACCACACACCACTACTCTCACAAACGACAGGTCCGCCAGAGTCACCCTAAAAGAGAAAAATTAATTCAGTTTATTAATGTGCTGGTTTATGAAGGACATCTTGACTTTTTTTCTTTCTATCATTTTTAAAAGTTACCCTGCAGGTGGACACACCAGATGCACCAACGCAGATCATGGCATCAGTTATTCTGTCACCCCAGTAATTCCTGCACTGGGCAGGACTGAGGAGAGGCAGAGCGGCCTGCTGGAGGTATCGAGGGCTGGCTGTAAACAAATAAAATACAAATATATGTCCAAATGTAGCAATATGTTTAAGGAAAGTTATTTCAGAGATGTGTTTTTTTTTTTTTTGCCAACTTACAAGTTTGATCAATCATGCCCCAACCAGTGGCGACACATTTGGTTCCAGAGGGAATGCTGGTTGTGGAATTAGCCAGGCAAACTGGAGACACATGAGTTGTCATTTGTGCTGGGGTGGCCAGCTTCAAAAGTTTAATGTCATTGTTGAACTCCTTGCCTTCATGAAAGTTAGGGTGATCGATGACCTAAAAAAAGCAAATGGATACATTAGACATGGTTTTTCTGACAGTCACAAAAGGTTTCCTTCCGGGTGAGCTAGAGGATGCAGCCGGGGAGAGAGAGGCCTGGGCTGCCCGTTTGAGGCTGTTGCCCCCGCGACCCGACCCCGGAACAAGCGGAAGATGACGTAACGGAACGGTACAAAAGGTTTCATCAACATGAAACTTTTGGCTAGTTTTTCTTACCTTAGCAATTCTTGTGATTTGAGTTGGTTCACTATAGTCCTGACGATCGTGGGCTCCAAGGATAACATAGTCACGTGTTGTACTGGGAAAAAAAAAGCAACAATATTTTCCAGGGAACTAATTTCTTTTTTATTTTTAATTTAGCTGTTGTAAGACTCTGGTTGCTTACGACACAAAGCAGTGGGCAGCAGTGACCACCCAGTACTCATTAATCAGCGAACCCCCACAAAAATGGAATCCTGTGCGATGCTGAGATATAGTAAAAAAAATGTAAAAATTTTATATGCTATCTTAATGGATTAAATTTGTATGTTTTTTACACACCTGAATTGAAACCTGCCAGGGCCACGACCCAGGCACAGCATTCTCTCCATTCACAATCTTACTGTATCCACTGACATGAGGCTTAATGGCGGGCACTCCACACCCTAGACCCCAATGAAACAATCCACATGAATGCTGTCTTTGCAGCTTGAACATTTGTGGTTATATTCATTTTAAAATGCAGATTTTCATACAGGAAACATAAAAACCCTTTTGTTTTACCACAGATCTAGACCGCTAGTAAATTTCTTTATGTTATAGGAAGTTGAAGCAGCAAAGACTCACCCAGTGTAGAGGCCACAAGAGCAAAACAACTGAAGATCAAGAACATAACTGTGACTCGCTCTGGATTTCACGTCGCTGGTCAGTGTGCAACTCTCTTTTATAGTTTGTTGTATTAATTGACTGATACATGAACTGTGTTTTCCTCATTCTGCAGGGGAGGTGTTGTAATAATCGATTGAAACAGGGGAGGTGTTGCAATAATTGACTGGCATATGTACTGTGTTTCTCCTCAGTCTGTCCACAGGGGAGATGTTGTAATTGATTGATACATGAACTTTGTTTTCCTCATCCTGCAGGGGAGGTGTTGTAGTAATTGATTGAAACAGGAAAGGTGTAGTAATAATTGATTGAAACAGGGGAGGTGTTGTAATAATCGATTGATACAGGAGAGATGTTGTAATAATCGACTGGCACATATACCCTGTTTCTTCCTCATTCTGTCCACCGGGGAGATGTTGTAATTGATTGATACATTAGCTTAGTTGTCTCCTTTTGCAGGGAGTTCGTCAAAAGAAGGTGCTCATAATTGCAAAATAGAAAAAAAAGCAGGTCTGAGTAGACTATTAGGAACCATTTGTCTGACCGAACGCTCCGACAGGATGTTGAGAGTCAATGTGTTGCTCATTCAGCTGATGTGGTTTTTATTTTTTTTCTCATGTTAGCCATTTCAGCCATTCAAATGGTACTTCTTGGCATTGTTGTTTTTGGCAGCCATTTAAGCTTTCGTTTCAGTTTTTGTATTTGGACGAATATTCATTTAATTTTTTGTCACGTTTTCGTCATCTCTTTATATTTTCGTTTTAGTCAACGAAAACCCAAAAGAGTTTTCGTCTAGTGTTAGTCAGGAAAGACTAACAACGTTTTTAGTCTAGTTTTAGTGTAAAAATAAACAAAAAAACAAAACTTACTTTAACAATTGTGGCTTTATTACTGAGAATGATGCAGGTTATTTGTTTTTTTAAAAAAAACTGCCGAGCTTTGACTTGCGCAAAAACAGCAAGCATAGTAAAACAACGTAAAATAAATGTATTTTTTTCAATGAGTGAGGAACCTTGTAACTTATGCATACTTAAAAATGACATCTCTTAATAACCCCGTAAACAAAGTAAACACTGCATTGTGTCTTTAAATCAGTGGTGAGCAACCAAGCTGACTAAAGAAGTTAGCAGCGCCGACGAGCTAGCATTAGGTTGAAGTTAACATGCTGTTTGCGCAAAAATATGTGGAAAACTTAGTTTCTGACCACCAAGCTCCTTTGTTGCTGTTTTGACCATGGTTTGTGACTTTATCGTGACTGCAGGTGTGTTGTGTAGACGGTGTAAACGTGCAGCATAGTGGGGGGCGTGCCGCCGTGAGAGACAGATGTAGCCGCTGTGTTTTTTTTTTCTTTTCACAGACAGAAATGTAAAAGTGTGATGCCTATTTTGTTACATCTTCGTCTCGTCAACAGAAACTTGCAAACGTCTCGTCACATATTCGTCACCAAAATGTCGCATTTATTTCGTTATTGTTACATCATCGTCATGAAAAATTCTTCGTCAACGAAATCATTTAGTTTTCGTCATCATTGACGAAAACAACACTGCTTCTTGGAAGTTTCTACAAAGCTGAACCTCTTTATCAAGTTTTTATATCAATTTCCTCCCAAAGGCTGCAACTTTCACATTGCAGTTGTGAAATTAATGCAAATTAGTTTGATCAGTCCACTCATGAAGAAAACCAAGCTCATATTTACTTGTTTTTCTCACTACTACGACCATAAAATATTTTAATCTGAAGTTTTAATAAAGAGCAACATTGGTAAACTTTCAGTGAAATGCAAAAAGGCAATGCTAAAATACACAGCCCATAAACTTTTACCAAGTGAGTAACACAAATGAGATGAGGTTTGGGGTCGAGGCTTGAAAGGCTGGTCCGTCTGTGTGGAGTTTGTATGTTTTTCCCGTGTGTACATGGGTTTTCTCCCAGTACTCCGGTTTCCAACCGCCCTCCAAAAACAGGCATGTTAGGTTACAATTAACCTAACATGTCAAATTAACCTGTGAGTGTGGATGGTTGTCTGTGTATGACCTCACAATGAACTAGCGACTTGTTCGAGGCGTACCCTGCCTCTCGCCTTTAATCAGCCTGGATACGCTCTGGCACCCTGAAGGATTCCAATAAGGATAAGTGGTTCAGAAGATGAAAGGAAAACATGGATGAATGTGTAATATTAGCTATCCTTCTATTACAGTAATTAAATTTCATGACACAACTTACTGATGTGCATGGTTCTAGTTTTAAAGCAGTTTTGTATTTTTTATTTAATTCTGAGTGTTACATTCGCTTAAATTTGATTTCATTTATTTTGATTGCTCAATCATTTACCATTTGCATTGTTTACTTACCGGTAATTGTTAAACCTACTGATTCATTTTTAGGCGTTTGCTGTTGAATAATTTATTTATTACCAGTGAGTTGTCAAAACTTTCAGAATACTGGAGCCTTATTTTTCAAACTACATGGATATATTAGTAAAATATTAGAAACATTACCCAACCACTGACCCATATTTGCACATGAATCCTAGAGAAAGTTACAATGTGCTGAGATTGACTTTTTCACCAATGCATGTGTTACATTTAGTCATTTCATTACTCGAGTGTTGTTTTAGCCAACATCCAAAAGTCACACCTAATGTGACTTTGATATGTAATACCGGTATTCATTTTTTTTTTTATATATATATACTTTATTGGTTTCAAAATTGTTAACAACACAAATACACAAACAAATGAACAATTTAAACAAAAGAGTTATTCATTTTTTTAATTCTAGGTAACCCACTTACACCTTCAACACAATATTCTAAAAAACAAACAAAAAAAACAGCCTCTTTGAGTTTGAAATGTTTATTTCTTGATTTTTGGACACGTGCCAAGCCTTTCTAAACATGAATATGTGTGTGGGTGAAATTAGTTGTAAGCAACGGTCTGGTCGATCCAGCTGCGTAAGTAGGACACACGGGAGTACACAGCTGGGGTCTGCACATTACAGTTTGAGGTTCCCCAGGACACAATACCCACAAGGGACCACACACCACTTCTCTCACAAACGAGAGGTCCACCAGAGTCACCCTAAAGCAGAATATTGAAATTAGTATACAGTATTAATGTACTGGTTTCTGAAGGACATCTTGACTTTTTTTCTTTCTATCATTTTTAAAAGTTACCTGGCAGGAGGACACACCAGATGCACCAGCACAGATCATGGCATCAGTTATTCTGTTGGAACCCCAGTAACTCTTGCACTGGGCAGGACTCAGCAGAGGCAGAGCGGTCTGCTGGAGGTATCGTGGGCTGGCTGTAAACAAATAAATTACAAATGTATGTCCAAATGTTATTTCAGAGATATGTTCATATATGAACATGTGTTTTTTTGCCAACATACAAGTTTGTCCAGTTCGGCCCCAACCAGTGGTGACACATTTGGTTCCAGAGGGAATGCTGGTTGTGGAATCAGCCAGGCAAACTGGAGACACACGAGTTGTCATTTGTGCTGGGGTGGCCAGCTTCAAAAGTGTGATGTCATTGTTGAAGTTGTTGGCATTGTAGTAAGGGTGAGTGATGGCCTAGAAAAGCAAATGGATAAATTAGACATGGTTTTTCAAATAGTTTCAATAAGTTTCATCAACATAAAACTTTTGGTTAGATTTTCTTACCTTAGCAATATTCTTGACCTGAATTGGTTCACCATTGTACTGACGATCGTGCTCTCCAAGGATAACAAAGTGACTTCTTGGACTGGAAAATAAAAAAGCAACAATATTTTCCAGGGAACTACTTTCTTTTTTATTTTTAATTTAGCTGTTGTAAGACTCTGGTTGCTTACGACACACGGCAGTGGGCAGCAGTGACCACCCAATATTGATTAATCAGAGAACCCCCACAAAAATGGAATCCTGTTCCATCCTGAGATACGGAAAAAAAAAAAAAAACATAAAAATTTTATATGCGATCTCAATGGATTACATTTTTATGTTTTTACACACCTGAAGTGAAACCTGCCAAGGCCAAGATCCAGACACAGCATTCTCTCCATTCACAATCTTACTGTATCCACTGACCTGGGGCTTAATGGCGGGCACGCCACACCCTAGCCCCCAATGAAACAATGCACATTAATGCTGTCTTTGCAGCTTGAACATTTGTGGTTATAGTCATTTTAAAATGCAGATTTTCATACAGCAAACATAAAAACCCTCTTGTTTTATCACAGATCTAGACCGCCAGTAAATTTCTATATGTTATGTGAAGTTGAAGCAGCAAAGACTCACCCAGTGTAGAGGCCACAAGAGCAAAACAACTGAAGATCAAGAACATAACTGTGACTCGCTTGGGATTTCACGTCCCTGGTCAGTGTGCAACTCTTTTTTATAGTTGTAGTTTATTTACTTGGTCCTGAGTTCTGTGTGTGTCTATACACACACCTCAATTCACCTGTTCTTCTCGCCTTGCTTTAGTGGGAAAAGACCACCTGGTGACAAGTTTGCTATCTATTAATTTCTGACTAAACAAATTGTTATATTGGCATTTTGTTGCAGTGAAATTACTCTGTAAAAAATGGGGAGTTTTTTGTTTAACTGATCTTTTTTTGTATGGTTTTCACATGGTTGAACTTCTTCAGAGTTTTTGTAAATACAATAAAATGAAAAAAACAGGAAAAAGATAAAATCTGAACCTTCACTGCGACTTTAGAGAAGTGACAGGTTTTGAAAACCACAGGATGCCTAAATGTGTGTTTTTTGTTCCACTCAATGACAATTCTCTGAACTATGACCAGGTAATAAGATAAAGGAGCACAAATGACAGAACACAATGTGGCTTCAAAGACTCAAGTGGGAATTTTATTGATTTTTATCCTTTTCAATGGCAAATCAAATTTGTTTTTGACATGGTGACAAATTTCAAACAGTCATAACATCCGCGATTTGCATGTGTAGAGTTGATGCAACATCAAGTGATTGGATGCAAGAGATTGTGTTTTCAGTCAACTTCTTCAATAGTAGGACCGGACGATGATCCAGCTCCAGCGCCACCTGGGAAACCACCAGGCATTCCTCCGGGCATTCCACCAGGCATGCCCCCTGGCATACCACCCTGGTATAACTTGGAGATGATGGGGTTGCAGACTTTTTCAAGCTCCTTTTGTTGGTGTTCATATTCCTCTTTCTCAGCCATCTGGGAAAAAGATTGAGTATGAGGTATAATAAAAGTTGGCAAATTTCTCTGTTTTTTGAAGCAATAATTTCAAAACCAAGTTTAAAAGCCGCTTCTTGCTTCATGCAAGGTTTGCTTTTTCACTTTTAGCAAAACGGGAACCTCTCTGCCATTTTAACCTTAGTATGATCAGCTGAGTTTTTACCTGGTTCTTGTCTAGCCACGCGATGATGTCGTTGCACTTATCTATAATGATCTTTTTGTCCTCAGGGCTGAGCTTGTCCTGCAACTTCTCATCTTCTACCGTGCTCTTCATATTGAATGCAAGAGACTCTAGGGAATTTTTAGCTGTGATTTTGTCTCTCTGGGCCTCATCCTCAGATCTGAACTGCTCTGCCTCCTGCACCATGCGCTCGATGTCCTCTTTACTCAAACGTCCTTTGGGAGAAAGGAATAGAATGTTTTACTTATTTTATAGATTTGTTGTGTAGCTGATTACATTTACTATCTGTAAATAGTAAATTGTTACTTTAATTATTGCTGTACCTTTGTCATTTGTGATAGTAATCTTGTTCTCCTTCCCGGTGCTTTTGTCCACAGCAGACACATTGAGGATGCCATTAGCATCAATGTCAAAGGTCACCTCGATCTGTGGAACACCTCTGGGAGCAGGTGGAATACCAGTCAGTTCAAACTTCCCCAAGATATTATTGTCCTTGGTCATGGCTCTTTCACCTTCGTAAACCTTTAAATGTTCATTCAAACCATATTGCAACACATTAGTGAATATATTCACTGTTTAGGAGTGATTGTGTGAAATATTCATTTTTATTTACTCTACCTGAATGAGCACTCCCGGTTGGTTGTCTGAGTAGGTGGTAAAGGTTTGGGTTTGCTTGGTAGGGATAGTTGTGTTCCTTTTGATAAGAACAGTCATAACTCCTCCAGCTGTCTCAATTCCCAGTGACAGGGGTGTGACATCGAGCAAGAGCAGGTCCTGTACGTTTTCAGACTTATCACCAGCCAAGATGGCTGCCTGTACAGCTGTGAAGTTTCCAAAGACTGAACTCAAATGGCTTCTTAATTTTTGTAAAATGCTTTAATAATATTGCAAAATTTACCACATGACATACCAGCTCCGTAGGCCACGGCCTCATCTGGATTGATGCTCTTATTTAAGTCACGGCCGTTGAAGAAGTCCTGCAGTAGTTTTTGAATCTTAGGTATACGTGTAGAGCCGCCCACGAGGACAATATCATGAATCTGGCTCTTATCCATCTTGGCATCCCTTAAGGCCTTCTCCACTGGCTCAAGGGTTCCACGAAAAAGATCTGCATTGAGCTCCTCAAAACGGGCTCTAGTGATGGAGGTGTAGAAGTCTGTGCCTTCATAGAGGGAATCTATCTCAATGCTGGCCTGGGTGCTGCTGGAGAGCGTGCGCTTGGCACGCTCGCATGCTGTGCGTAGACGACGCACTGCTCTTTTGTTGTTGTTGATTTCTTTCTTGAACTTGCGTTTAAATTCGCCAATGAAATGGTTGACCATACGATTGTCAAAGTCTTCCCCACCCAAATGTGTGTCTCCTGCAGTAGATTTAACTTCAAAGATGCCATCCTCAATTGTCAATATGGACACATCAAAAGTGCCACCACCAAGGTCAAAGATGAGCACGTTACGCTCACCACCAACCTGAACACAAAGTCATTAATTATAGGAAGAAAAGACAGAATAGAAAATTCAGGTTTGATGTTGAGTAGTTAGTTACCTTTTTATCCAATCCATAAGCAATGGCTGCAGCAGTGGGCTCATTGATGATACGAAGCACGTTAAGCCCAGAAATGGTTCCAGCGTCTTTGGTGGCTTGGCGTTGGGAGTCATTGAAATAAGCTGGAACTGTTACGACCGCATTGTTCACTGGCTGGAAAGATACAGGGAGATGTGTTGTTCATAACATTTTCTCATTTTTGTACACAAAAACACTCAGGAACCTGCATACATTTTTCTAAAAATGAAAAGGGAACTGAGTTTGTGAAGAACTGCTTTTAACAGAAATATTGTATCCATTGAAAAAATGACCTAAATATAGTATCATTCTTTGTTTCTTATCGTCTTCATTCATCATCATTTACCTTGCCAAGATAAGCCTCAGAGATCTCCTTCATTTTGGTGAGAACCATTGAAGATATCTCCTCTGGGAAGAAAGTCTTAATCTCACCCTTGTATTCAACCTCCACTTTGGGTTTGGAGGAGTCATTCACTACCTTGAAGGGCCAGTGTTTCATGTCAGATTGCACCACGGGATCATCAAACTTGCGGCCAATCAGACGCTTAGCATCTTTAAAAAAATGTAACAAAAACCAATAAAATGTAAATGTAAACTGTTACAGAGTGCAAACAGTTAAATTGGAAGATTCCTGTACAACTAACAAATTAGGACTTTAGATAATTATTGATATTTAATTTCTGGACATTTATGATCTCCCGGTCTCGGAAGAAATTGATGTTTATGTCCTCAGAAATATTTAGTTGAACTTTTTCCAGCTCTTTATATGGAATTATTTGAATAAAAATAAATAAGCATTTGAATTCACATCTATTCACTATAGAAAAAAATCACTTTAATGATGTCATTACCAAAGACAGTGTTGGCTGGGTTCATTGCCACCTGGTTTTTGGCAGCATCGCCGATAAGTCTCTCTGTGTCAGTGAAGGCAACATAACTTGGGGTCGTTCTGTTTCCTTGGTCATTGGCAATGATCTCCACTTTGCCATGCTGGAAAATTCCCACACAAGAATATGTGGTCCCCAGATCGATACCGACAGCTGGTCCTTTCGACATCTTGGGTAAATAAAATACATTTAAAAAAAGATTGTAAAATGTTCTGTTAAATCAAAACTAAATTCCAGATTTCATATATACTGTATAATACATATACACATAATTTTCTACAGATTTTCTACTAATTCTATTTTTAAAACACATGAGTCCCATTGACACTTTCCAAATGTGATTTAATAATCCCTCTGCAAGGTTTAGTAGATCTATTTCTGTCAGCTGGCTCTAAATAGTGCCTGTCTACTATAACACACCCCACCATGTCTGCATGCTACTGAATAGTAGACAACTGACTTTTTATGATAAGTGGAAATGTCATTACTACTTATTAGACTCATGAGGGACATTTTCTTGCTCTCTTTTAGAAAAATAACTTCAGTGATATCCAGAATGCATAGGTTTGATGTTCAATGATTCACCTTACTCAGTGACTCACATAAATTTATATGAGTAATTTATCATTTATAACTTTGCATGTACCTGGCAGTGGCTGGACAGTAAATTTTTGGGACGTGATATTGTGTTTTCCACATAAAATGCTTGAACTTAACTTGGCATAACTAAAGTTCAACATGAGAGAGTAGAAAAAGTATACAGCACATTTGTGGTGGGTCTTTATTTTTACATGTCAGATTTATGTTTAGATTACATTTTTGCAGGTTTTTCTGCTTCGGTTCCACATGCAATTTTACAAAATATACATGCAAACTTTCCTCTTTTGGAGACAGTAAGCAAGACAGATTATGAAGGCGTGCCAAAGTGCAAGGCCTGTTTGTATATGCAGTTACCTTTTGGAGTTTAGACGTTCAAAACTTGAAAGGTTACAGAATCAAAGAGATGCTTTGTTTTCAGTCAGCACTCAGCCGTCTGAGCTCCTCACCAGCACTACTTCCTTCTCCTGGTAGGCAGACTAAGAGGACGAAGTGTCTCTGCATAGGCTTGTATATAGACTTCTGTGTAGGAAGAGCTCAGCAAGGTGTCAAGTGACTTCACCAGAGAAAGTTCTGGGCCCATGTTTCTGCTAACTGAATGGATCTCCTTCAGTACAACCAGGTTATTCTTATCTCTGACTCTACGAGTTACTTTAATAGTTCAATCTGCCAAAACGTATACCAGATAATAAATGAAAAGTGTTTGAATAATAAAGTTTTCCCCGTGATTATAATCTTTAATCTCTATCGATAAATTAAGATTATTCATATAAATTAAGCTGGAAAAACTTTTTTTTCAAAGAAATAGGTTTCACACTAAAGTAATATAATAATATATTAAATAAGAAATAGAAAAATCTCCATCATTACATTGTAATCAAATTTTGTTTTCATAAATTATAAATACTTTAAATGATAAAAACAAGGTTTTTACTCAGTGCTCAAACTTCAGTTTGCTGTAATTTTCTTTTCCATGACTGAATGTTCTTGCTGGCAAAGCTCTTCTATTCTCGTACCACGGGCCTCTCTTCCTCCTCTGTGAATAAATATAACTACAGTTTTGCTACACCTGTTGCTACAGTCTACATCTGTGCTCTGCTAGCATTTCTGTGTTGCATAACATCACAAAAACACGTGATACTCTAAATGAGGTAAAAGAAATAGTTAGTTTAAGACTTTCTCTTTGAAAACTGCACGTAAAGTAGCTTATCTATAGTCAAACAGCGTTCATAATAGTAAATGTGCACATTAACAATAATAATCAGAGACAATTTGGTTGTTATGGTAATTCCCTCAGAATCATTTGTGCCAGATAAACAACATATCATGAGTTTTTGTGCAATATTTAAACATTAACTACCATTTCAGAACAAATAAATTTCGCAGTTGATAAAAAAAGTCCCCTTGTTTCCTTCCATGTGCTCTGCAGGGTCCGTTCATGTAATCCCACGCACAACTCTTGCAGTAGTTATAGAAATGATGCTCAGCTTTCCTCAGAGTACTGTTCAGGTCCAATGTTCTCTGAAGGCTGTGCAAATGAAGATAGTTTAATATTGCATTTCACAGACAAGTAAACATATCAATAGTCTTTAGACAACGTGTATAAACTAACCAGCTGGTGAAGTGGATGAGCTGAGCGTTGTCTTGGCACTGTAACAGAGACTCTCTGTTCTCCAGCAGGATCGCTGCACAGATGAAGAGCTCAAAGGTGAAGTCTGTGTTGAAGGCTTGCAGTTCTGAGTCTGTACTGTCACCTGGAAACATTACATAGCCATGAGTTATGATATTTTTTAAAAAATTACAACTTTCAGGAAGACTTTGACGCCTAAATTTTACCCGTGCAGTGTTTTTGTGCCAGTCTTTCCTGATATCGGGCACGATCCACCTGCTGTGAGATGAGCTCCAGGTGATCACAACTTAAGATCTCAAACAAACGCAGTGCATCATGGTGTTCAAACTCCCTTTGAAAACCTAACAGCAGCCATCTAAAAAGAAGAAAAAAAAACTTTTCAAACATTGAAAAAAGACCATGAGCATGTATAAAACTAAAAACAAAAGACTGAATAAATACCTGTGGCAGAATGTAAAACTTTCCATACTGTCTTTGACCAAATGAGCATGAAGTCGAGGGTCTAGTTCTTTCAGCAGGGCTGCTTCGAGCTCTAGAACATTTTTAAAGTAAAATAGTTGATAAATACTTCAAACTTGTAGGTTTAGAGACACTTTCTATTTCTAGTTCTTCTAAATTTATATTTACTACTTTTTACAGATGCTGAGTTTTTCATCACAAACATAGTCATAAATATTTTATGTAGAGGTGAAATAAAGGATGCTAAAAAAAAAAGTTTTCACATCAATGTGATATCAAGACAGAAGGCGGAACTATTTGGGCGTGCTGAACCTATTACAACAAGGGAAATGCAGAAACAAAAAATGTTTTCATGGGGCTTGGAGAAATTTTCCTGCTGGAATGTGTGTTGCACAATTATGTCCAAATGTTTACACAGTATGTGCAATACTCACTGATTTTTCTGTGCAGACCATCAGCTGTGAAATCCCTTGAAAATTTTTCCATGTAGGATGAAAAACTCCAGAAAGTGTCGACCTCACAATCAAGAACTTCCAGAAATCTGCTGCACAGGTCATTCATACCCTGAGCATAGCTCACTTCTGTTGCAACGAAATTTGCAAATGTTTTAGCTACGGCAAACATAATTTAGTGGTATACTTAATAAACTGAGAGAATAACTGTTTTTTAACTTTACCTGGATGGAAAGCAGCATAAGTGATTAATATGTCTCTCAGCACCAACAAATTGCCCAAACCTTCATTTCTGTGAACACACAGGAACCAAACTGTGAGAAGAATTAGTGAAAACATTAGCATGTGCATGCTTAGTGGTTGTACCATTACTTTTCTAACTATGAGGACAAGTTGTATTTAGATTTTTTAAATTATTTAATGTTTTATAATTATTATATATATTAGACCATTTTGCTATTTTCCTAAACTTTGGTTCATTAAATGCATTCATTGATACAAAATGTCGATGGTGAAGCTCACTGGTAGTAGCTAAGATCTCTATTCGTTCGAGGGACATCTTTGTTAACAATTCGTATTGCTTCTTGAAGCTCCTCCTGGTCAAACGTGACCCGCTCAAATAAAATCTGCAAACACGAAAAAACACAAAAGAGAAATTTTCCTCTCATTTAGATGAAAATAAAAAGAATATTTATGGTGTGGTGGTTATATATTTTTGTTGAGTTTTGTAAAATAAGTGCTGCTCGAAGGATCCATGAGTTTTTCAGCTGTTCCACAATTTATGGTAGATTTACCAGATGAAGACAAAACATTATGAATGGAAAGTTTTTGACACAAAAATTGTCGGATTCCCTTTTTATGTTGCGTTTTATTGTTTCAGTGTTTAGCAAACACACATTTCTAAAACCTTATAGAGTAGCTTACTTTCAAAGAAAGCATTCTAATGGTTTCTAACACTCAATTTAGAAAGAAAATCCAGCTTAAATATAAATTTGCTGTTCTAACTTGCAAATTTGCTTTCTTTCTGACCTGTGCTTGAAGCTCCAAGAAAGCCAGCCTCTCCTTTACATCTTCAGAATGATCCTGTACCTGCTGCTGCATCTGTTTCTCTCTCTGGTCAAAATACTTAACAGCTGACACCAACTCCGCTTAAAGGAGAGAAGAGAAAACTGTTGAATATGTCAGGCTGAGCACGACAGAAACGGCAACAAAAGAGAAGCATGGAATGGTTTGCTAGTTTGAGCCCCTCACCATCTGTGCCATTGAGGTGGATATGTACTGCTGAGGGAAGAAACTGTTGCCACTTTTTCTTCATCACCTGGTAGCGCACAAATAACTGCTCCTGCATAAAAGATCGTTCTGAAGCTGTTGAGCCACATGGGTACATCCCAAACAGAAAACACCACACCAGATCACGCTCAGATGGAGGAGACACCCCACCTAAAGAAACATTGAAGAGGTGATGTGGTACGTTGTGTAAAAGTTGAAATAACAAATACACTAAATATTCAAGTGAAAGGAAACGTTTGTTTCAAATCAGGATGTGTGAATATTTGCTTTTACACAATGGTATTCATGTGCATTCTCTTAATGTAAAAAAGGTCAGGCGGCCAATGAGAAGCAGGTGAGTTCCATATTTCTAATAACACACATTATATTTTCTCACACAGTAAAGTCCAAATCTTTGATGTAATAGAATATTCTAACATTCCAACCCAACCACAAAATTCTTACACAGCCGTTAAATGTTTCACTCTGGACAACTTCTCTGTTTCTCTACCTGTAACAGTGAAACCACAATCACACCCTTTATGTTTTCCCACACTAAGCTAACATCTGCTCTTCTCACATGATTCCTTCTCACTGAAATTTTTAGGTGCCTTAAAGGATGACTGTTATCTCACTGTAACAATCCTGCTGGAGTTTTTTAGCCTGCGGGAGTCTGATGTACAATGAAATGTTAGAATATGAACAGAATGGCTTGATTGTGACTCATCCAAACTCCTGGAGAAAAACATCACTTGACTTTGTGTTGCTCTGCAGGGTTACAAGTGCAAAATTCAGAGATGTGTTCAACAAAGTCCTGTTTTCTCTAATTTGTTTTTAAGTGTAGATTGTGCCATCAAGTGAAGTTCTATATGTGCAAGTATGGCTATAGAGATACTCTCAAACATTGAGTAATATAATCTTTCAGACAGTCTATAAAAGTATTAAGTCAATAAATAATATGAAGTTGCAGAAGAATCTTCAAAGAAGCAAACTCCCAGCTAATCTTAAGTATAATATTTTAAACATATTTTGATGCCTGTTGGGTTTGAGTAAAATGAGAAGTGACACATTTTCTTGGAAAAAAACCCAAACTTTTGGATGTGTACAAGACGTTTCCCTCTTTGAAATGTAAGAACAAACTTAAAGACTACATTTAAGTCCAAATGGTTTTTTTTCAATGTATAAAGACGATTTCTGTCAATTGCCAACTCTTTCATTCATATTATGTCATACTGTCAAAACATAAAATCCCATGGATTAGTAAAACTTTCTAACTATTAATCGGTTTTAAAGGATTAAGATCTGTGTGGGACTTACTGAGACATTTATATGCAATCTAACGCATGTTGAACAAAGACTAAGACAAATAACACCAATAAAACAGATTACAAGAACATTTAAATATAACAGGATCTATAAAAAGTTGATTGAATGAAAAACAGACTGTTTTTGAAGATATGCATCCTGAGTCTGGATTCGTCCACCCTCCCCTCAGTGTCCATAACTCCAGGTAAAGTAAGCCTTGCGGAGCAGCGGACAGGATTGATCATTGCTGCTACTCTCTTGATAGACTCCATCTCTTCTTCCATCTTCTCCACAGACTCTCTGCTGTTCTTTAGATCCTCCATCAGGGCATAGATATTTATCATTCACACCCGCATATAGATCCCCTCAAAGGAAAGTTGTTTTTCTTCTGATTTTCCATCTCCTTTTGCGCACAAAGCAACGTCAAGAAACAAGAACGCCTGCTATCGTCGGGACGTCGAGATCTCGTCATGAAGATTCTTTTAAAAGTTTCATGGTGTGATTTTAAGTTCTGTTTACCCAGTTTCAGTCTGTAGGGAGTCATAAGACAGCACCTTTAACATTCCAGTTTGACCCACATTCCTAAGCGTTCGGACTGCAAAGTTCAAGCTTGAATTGAAAAGAACTTTTGCACTACCGCCACCTAGTGACAGAATCAAGATAGTCAACAACCCTCAGAAATGTTTTTGTTTTCAACAGAGAAAAACAATTCTAAAGGATGTTTGTTTGTTTGTTTTACAAAAGCTTTAATAAATGCTCACAAGTTTTTTGGTTTGAAGATATGAAGCTTGATTTTTGGTCATTTAATTAAACTTTATAATGTTTAGGAAGTTCATCCCTAACGGGATTGCGGAGGTGCTGAAGCCTATCCCGGCTGGCGAGAAGCGGGGTACACCTCGAACAGGTCGCCAGTCTGTCGGGCCCGCACACAACCATCCACACACTAGAGGGAATTTCACAGCGGCCAATCAACCTAACATGAATGTTTTTGGAGGGTTGAAGGAAACTGTTGTACCTGGAGAAAGCCCACGCTTACGCGGGGAGGACAGGCAAACTCCACAAAGAAAGGCCAGTGTTTCAAGCCCCGTCCCACGCTGGACTTGAACCCCGACCTTCTTGCTGTGAGGCACTGTCTCTTTCCCTGAGCGTCTCTGGCAAATAATAATAATTAAAAAAAAATCACATAGAGAAGAATGAGGACGGATCCGGTTTGGTGACCTCAGGATCGGATCTCTGCTTTTTGCGGATGATGTGGTCCTGTTGGCTTCATCGGACCGTGATCTCCAGCTCTCACTGGATTGATTTGCTGCCGAGTGTGAAGCGGCCGGGATGGGAATTAGTGCCTTCAAATCCAAGACCATGGTCCTCACCCGGAAAAGGGTGAAATGCCCCCTGCGGGTCAGGGACAGGGTCCTGCCCCAAGTGGAGGAGTTTAAGTATCTCGGGGTCTTGTTCACGAGTGGGGGAAAGATGGAGCAGGAGATCGACAGGCGGATCGGTGCGGCGTCAGCAATAACTAGGACGCTGCATCGGTCCGTCGTGGTAAAGCGAGAGCCGATTTACAAGTCAATCTACGTTCCTACCCTCACCTATGGTCACCAACTGTGGGTCATGACCGAAAGAATGAGATTGCGGATACAAGCTGCCGAAATGAGCTTCCTCCACAGGGTGGCTGGGCTCTCACTCAGAGATCGGGTGAAGAGCTTTGCCATCCGGGAGGAGCTCGGTGTTGAGCCGCTCCTCCTCCAGGTCAAGAGGAGTCAGATGGCGTGCTTTGGGCATCTGGTCAGGATGCTCCCCGAGCGCCTCACTGGTGAGGTGTGTTTCGGGTACGTCCCACCGGGAGGAGACCGAGAGGCAGACCCCAGACCCACTGGAGAGACTATGTCTCACAGCTGGCCGGGGAACGACTTGGGATCCTTCCAGGTGAGCTGGAGGATGCAGCCGGGGTGAGAGAAGCCTGGGCTTCCCATCTGAGGCTGTTGCCCCCACGACCCAACCCCGGATGAGTGGAAGTCAACGGAATGGAACAAAAAAATTAGAACTCATAGAGTTGCACAGCGGTGTCCGTTATCTGTTCCCATGTTCTGTTGCGTGACTGAAAGACTTTAGTTTGGACTCTACATCGTGAGCGTGTCTCTTGAAAGGTGCCATCTCGGGGTCGTGATACACACACAAGGGGTGTGCGACTGGAATGCCAGCAATATCTTTACTGGCGTTTTTACCACTGTTGCTTCAGCGATGCCTCCTGACTACGGTAGCCACGATTAACCAATGTTGATCCATATAGAAGGCACATTGTATTATTAGGTCCACAGTTGATTTTAAGACTATTAAAGGCTTTTAGGTGCGCCTTTTAATGCAGAAAAATTGTACTATAGGCATAAATTAATACATGGATATGAGCTGTCTCAATTTGCTGTATCTTTGTGTGACCCTGCAGCAGACTGGTGTCATGATGATACCTGCTCCTCACCAGCCAACTAGTTGGGATGGGCTCTGGTAAGTGCAAGGACCTGAAAACAATAAATTGTAAAGAGTCATTCAAATGTTTTGGTGGTCCATAGAGATTGAACGTTAGGCAGGTTTGTCATTGGGAAATTGTGCATGGTAATGTGCATGAGCATGCTGGTCTCTCCAGTGTGTGGCCCTGCGAAAGACTGCTGACCAATTCAGTGTGCACACCTCTTACCTGAAAATAGCTGGGTTTAGTTGGCTTGAAGGGTAGTTTTTGATTGTTTAGGTTAAGTTTAGATTTAGTTGAATGGAAGATGAATGAATGGATTGTACACGTTGTGGTAGAAAATTTAAGAATAAGTAAGATTAATATTCACTTTGAAAACATCTTAGTGACAATGAGTGTATTTATTTAACCTGAAGTGATGAAACAAGACATCTATCTCACATCCATGGTGTAAGAATACTTTTCCAGCCGGTTCACAGAGACTCCAAGCCGCTCAAGGACAAGCAAAGATACATTTTACAAACACAATCCTAACAATAAGGCCTTCGTTCAGCAAGTTGCAGGTGCAAGATACTTTGTAATAACATATTAAGTTTGCTCAGCCCAGTAATAAATTATCAGCCCATCATACATAATGTTCAGCTCAACCAAATTTACATAGCCTATCAGAATTAGCTATCCAGTCTAGACACAGAAAAGCCCACCCTAACAACCGAGGTCCATGTCTAACAACATGTGTGTTATGCAACATTGCTGAACTTCTGCCGCTCAAACTTTGGTTTGCATGAACTTCCAATGCTGCAGCATTTAAACTTTTTACTTCATTAAATTCTATTTTTTACTTCTCATTTATGTGACAATTTAGTAGGAAATTTAGTAGGAAAATTCCACTATAGGAGATACTTATAGCAGTTCTAGTAGAAGCAGCTCCACCTAATTTTAATTTTGAATCTGAAATAAGAGAAAAGAAAAAAGGGGGAGGAGTTTGTGCGATCTTTAGAGATAACCTAAGCACCAGGAGGCTTTCGTTTGGGACATTTCCATCTTTTGAGTATTTGTCATTTAAGCTTGAGCTAAAAGAATCCTCTGCCATACTATTCCTAGTTCTGTACAAGCCTCCCTATCACTGCCAAGATTTTATTGATGATTTTACTAAAATTCTTTCAATCATATGCACAAATTTTGATGGTTTAGTCATAACAGGTGATTTTAATGTTCATGTTGATAACATCAATGACAAAAATGCTAAAGAACTCAACAGTGTTTTAGAAACCTTTGGTTTGACTCAACATGTGAAAGATCCCACCCACAGCAGAGGTCACACTCTGGACCTCCTCATTACTAAAGGAGTTAATGTTTCTAATGTGATTGTGTCTGACGTTGCCTTATCTGATCATTTCTGTGTCTTCTGTGACCTCACTGTCGCTCCCAGGCCACTGCCTGGACCGACAGTTATTCACAGCAGACACATAAATGACAACACACGTTTACAGTTCATGGAAATGGTTCATTTTGAAGATTTCTCGAGTTTTGATGTTAACGATTTGGTTACCTCTGTTCAGTCTTGTGTTATGAATGTTCTGGATGCCATCGCCCCAATGAAGGTGAAAACAGTTAAAAATAAGCAGAAAGCACCTTGGAGAAACGATGAGTCAGTCAAAGCACAAAAACGGGAGTGCAGGAAAGCTGAGCGTAAATGGCGCAAACTTAAGCTCCAGATTCACTACGAGATTTATAGAGAAAACTTACATGTCTTCAATCAAATCTTACTTAAAACTCGAGAGATGTATTTCTCTAAAATAATTGGGAACTGTAATAATAACTCACGTGTACTTTTTGCAACAATAAATAGATTAACAAATCCCCCAACCTAAATCGTCGCTGAATTGGTTTCGATTTCAAAATGTAATGAGTTCGCTGTATTTTTTAATGACAAGGTTCAGAACATCAAAAATTCCATCAAAGCCACGGTTCAAATGACAAACTTACCACCATCCAGATTGTTAAAGCTAAATGACTTCACCTCAGTAACAGAAACAACTGTTGAAGAAATTATCACTAGTCTGAGTTCATCTACTTGCTCTCTTGATATATTACCCACCAGATTTCTAAAATCTGTGTTAACCAGCATGTTGGCACCAATCACTCAAATAGTCAATGTGTCACTTCAAACCGGAACCTTCCCAAGTGCCTTTAAAATTGCGGTCATCAAGCCACTCTTAAAGAAGAGTAGTCTTGATGCTACAGTACTTAAAAACTATCGGCCTATTTCAAACTTACCGTTTACAGGAAAAATTCTTGAGAAAGTTGTTTACCAACAACTGACAAAATTTATTTTAGTGAACAACTCATTTGATGTCTTCCAGTCAGGTTTTAGACCTCATCACAGTACAGAGACAGCTCTGATCAAGGTAACAAATGACATTCGTATGAACACTGACGCTGGCAAAGTCTCTGTTTTAATCCTGTTGGACCTGAGTGCTGCGTTTGACACTGTGGATCATGGGATCCTTCTACAGAGGCTAGAGAACTGGGTTGGTGTTTCTGGTACTGCGCTTAGTTGGTTTAAATCTTATTTAGAAGGACGCAAGTATTTTGTAGAAATTGGAAATTGTGTGTCAGATCACATGCCTTTGACCTGTGGGGTTCCCCAGGGGTCAATTCTTGGACCCCTGCTGTTTAACCTCTACATGCTGCCGTTAGGGCAATTGATAGCCAGAAATAACGTGTCCTATCACAATTACGCAGATGATACTCAGATTTATGTGTCACTGACAGCAGGTGAACATAGACCTGTGGATTCACTCTGACACTGCGTTCAGCAAATCAGAGTCTGGATGCAAAACAACTTTCTCCAGCTAAACTCAGACAAAACTGAGATCATTGTCTTTGGCCCACAGAAACAAAGAGAAAGTGTCATCAGTTACCTTCAATCTCTCTCTCCGGAACCAACAAATCAAGTTAGAAATCTGGGAGTAATAATGGACTCAGACTTTAACTTCAACAGTCACATCAAATCAATTACATCAGCAGCCTTTTACCACCTGAAAAACATCGCCAAAATCAGAGGTTTGGTTTCTAAAACAGACTTAGAGGTTCTTATCCATGCATTTGTTTCCAGCAGGTTAGATTATTGCAACGGTCTACTCACTGGTCTGAACAAAAAGGCTTTAAAACAGCTGCAGTTTATTCAAAATGCTGCGGCTCGAGTCCTAACAAGAACTAGAAAATATGATCACATTAGTCCTGTGCTCAAGTCTCTGCACTGGCTTCCTGTGGCTCTGAGAATAGACTTTAAAGCTGCTCTGCTTGTGTTTAAGTCTCTCCATGGTCTAGCACCAAAGTACATCTGTGATATGTTAGTACCTTATGAACCATCTAGAACTCTGAGGACCTCCGGGACTGGCCTCCTGCTGGTGCCTAGAGTCAGGACTAAACATGGAGAAGCTGCATTTCAATTTTATGCTGCAAAAGTCTGGAACAAACTTCCTGAGGCCGTGAGACAGGCCTTTACTGTGACAATGTTTAAATCTAGGCTGAAAACAGTTCTGTTTAACTGTGCTTTTTATTAATTGCTCAATTTTTAATCTGTTTTAATGATTTTATTTATTTAATTTTTTAAACTTTTTGATTCTATGTTTTGTGATTTTAATGCATTCTTTTTCTTTTCTTTCTTGTGAAGCACTTTGAATTACATTTTGTATGAATTGTGCTATACAAATAAACTTGCCTTGCCTTGCCTTGCCTTGCCTTGCCTACTTTTCTTTCTTCTTTTCAAGAAATAATATTTTCTGTTATGTAGTTCAAACTATATAGCTAGACAAAGAGGAGCGTCTAGATGTGCATGAAGTACTATTTGTATGTTTAGCTCTAAAATATACTTGTGCATTTTGTTGTGTTCAGCTATGTCCATAATTATTTTCTATGCACAACAAAGTAAACAAATTAAAGTTCAAAGAGCATCTACAATAAAAACGTGGGACATAAAGTGTTCTTTTACATCACAAAATAAAGTAATAGAGTCATTACAATAAGTACTATGACTACATTACAGTCTCTCTCATTCTGCAGAGGCGAGAGTGACAGAGTACATCGGGTTTGGAACCTCCAGGAAAGAAGCCTAGAGGAAGACCAAAGAGGAGGTTCATGGATACAGTGAAGGAAGACATTAAGATAGTTGGTGTGACCGAAGAGGATGCAGCAGATAGGGTTAGATGGAAGAAACTGACTTGCTGTGGCAACCCCGGAAGGGAAATGCCGAAAGGAGATGAAGACGAAGCTAGTCATGTGCACATTAAGCATTTTTTTTCTAGATACGAAGGTTTTGCATGGAAAAGCATTTCAAAGATAATGTTAAGGCAAAAAATACAACTAGTACACTTCATAATCAGGTTTACAAACAAATGGTTGCAGGACATTTCATTTTGATGACAGTCACATAATGTAAACTTTTACTGAATGAACAATCAACAACAAACAAATAACTCACTTTTTGCAATTTTACAGAAAAAAACTTACAGTTGTGTATAATTGCAATATGCAAGAAAGACACTAAAGCAGCAGAGAAAATTTGTAATGTCAAACATGTTTGAAATCTGATAAACAAAAATTGCAGAAATTCTTTCAAAGATAAAAGAAAAATTTGCAAAAATATTAGCACTCAATGAGGTACTACTTGAGTATCACTTGGAACTACTACTCTACTTTACAGTATGTCAAATACATCTACATCTACTGTACATAACATTCATTTGTGTTGCCCAAGATGTAGCCAAAGTCCAGGCTTTTTATAAACATTTCCATTTCTTTAGTTGTTGTGAACGGTATATTTGTTCATTTTGTTTGTAAAATTAATAAGAGAGTTTGGAGGTTTTACAAATCCCAACATAGTAAATGTATTGCAGATAAGTAAACATGTTTTTCAGGGCTTTTGATAATGGAACAAGTGTAAAAAAAAAAAATAAAATAAGATATTCTCTGAGTAACATGCTGGTTCTCTCGTCAGGATTTCACCCACATGATAAAAAAGAACATGATGACTTTTCTTGTATAGAAACTAACATTTATCTGAACTCAAGAGTAATTTAAAAATAGCTTTGTGTTCAGAAGAAAAGTCATTTATCACCTCTCTGTTTTAGTTTCCTCTGAGTTTACTTTTAACCCGACCACGTAAAATTGGGTTCCAACCTCTGACTTTAGTACCTACAAAAAGATAGTTGACCTTTGATTTTTTTTACTATTATTAAAAAGAAAAATTACAATTCTACAAGGGGAAAACATATTTTCACAAACAACTAAACTTTTCTGTTCCTATAATTGTTACTAAAACATTTAAAATCATTCCAAACAACTTTTTGGCATTTTGTCGCTACCTCGATAACAATTCTTCAAGAAAAAAAAAAATTATGTTAAAAGTTGCATTATTTCTTCAAATTGGGTATTGGCATGTGACAAATACTACCAAATGTCTTAGTGCTAAAATTTAAGATGGTTAATCTGGAGAATTTTTTAAAGAAAAATTGTTTCTGATTAATGGAATTGTTCATGAACTCAAAGATCAACAAAAATAGCAACATTGTAGTATAAAAGATTAATGTTTCACTGTGTGTTGTGGTTCCCTCAACCACCACCAGAGGAAGCCAGGGACCATCTCACCTTTCCCCCAATTCTGGCTGACTGGAACACCTGCATCTGATTGGAACACCTGCACCTTCTCTCCCGGCTGCCTATATAAAGGCAGCCTCACCAGCATTCCTCGTCGGGTCTTCATACCTCCAGCCCTGGCTGACCCCTGACCCAACTGACTTTCTTGATTCTGATATTGACTTTGATAACCTTTTGATCCATCTCCTTTGATTTCAGCTTTGCTGATTCTTGGTTTAATAAACCTTGTTTAAGTCCTGCATTTGGCTCCTCCTCCTTCCATGTGCACTCCGCATCACAACACTGTGATCTTCAGAAAAAGTCAGAATTTTAAATAAAGCAAAGCCTGCAAAACCAAGGAACCTACAAGCAGCTTTCAGATGTTCTTCCACATCTTAAACGTTTGCGTAAATGGCCTCATCCCAACAATCCTGCATAGAAAAAGAGAATTTATTCATCTATAATGTGCATATAAAAAAGGGGATGAAGAGTTTTACCTTGATGTTGTCACAGTTGGCGTAAATTGCAGATGAACGATGAGATGAACGATCAACACCGGACATTGTTCTCCTTAGACCAAACAGCAGAAAAAAACATTTCTGTTTAATTTTCTGTTGTGTTTCATTTCTTAATCATAAAGAACTGAAATGATTTTCTACAACCTGTTTGTTGTGTCGTACTGGGGGTGTTCCTTATTTCTTTCAGTCATTTTTGTGCTCATATCCAGGGCTTGATTGTTTCCCTGCTTTCTCCTGCTGGTAAGATGAAAATGAAAAAACAAATAAGGCCAATTTGATATAAAAATTTTGGCATTGCAATCAGAAATTATAGTTAATCTGTAAATAAGAACTTTTTTGGAATTAAAAAAGTCTATTTTTCTTCACAATCTGTCTGCAAAAAACTTTACTACCAGTCCAAAACACAACTGCTGTTACAGTATGTACACAATATACACAGCATAATAACCAGGTTTATTTGTATTTCGGTTGACTATATGTTTCCACTTCACTGTTTTTTGGCTATCAACTTTTTTATAATTAGGTCGTGAGGGTTGCCGGAGTCTATCCTGGCTGATTTGAGGTGAGAGGTAGGGTACGCCACTTTTTTTCTTTTTTTTTTATGACAAACAGAATATTTCAAAGACAAAATGTTCTATAACCAGGTGTTTTGAGATGAACAAAACACCTTGTCTAATGAACAAAAAACCTTATCTAATCGGTAGGTTTGTTTCACTTACCATTTGATGACAGTTACCAATGTTATGAAAAGTATCAGCACAGTAACGCTTGCTCCGGTCACAAGTAAAATAATCGGCATCATTTCTGTTCAAACAAATTAAAATTTCTCAGTGATGCTTTTGAAGCTGTATGCAGAGTTCAGAAGCTTTTATGATTTACATTTTTGGGTTTTAATGCGTATTCATACCAGTGTAAGTGATCTGGACTGTGAGATTTGCTGTTCCTTGCGTGTTGTTTGCCACACACTGCACAAACTTAGATGACTGAAATTCTGCCATCTGGGCGCTGAGGGTATAGGAACCATTTATCCCTTTGGCACCCGACAGAACTTTGTCAGCAAGAAGAAAGTGGACTTCACTCGATGGTTTAGAGTCCACTATACATTCACATTGAATTAGGCCATCTTTTGACATACACGATGATTCCATTTTAATTTCAGGGGTATCTGCAAACACAGGTACAGTTTAGGAATTGTCTGAAGATACTCAAAAGTGTATTTTTTCACTGCATGCAATGTTATTTTCTCCTTACATAACACATTAAGCTGTACAAGGCTTGAGTTGGTTTGTCCCTCCTTATTGATGGCGATGCAGTACATGGGTCCTATGTGTCGGGAGATATTTGGAAGGATGCAGAGATTTCCCTGGCAATGCCTCCCATCGTTTTCAGAGTGCCACTCATAGCTGTGAACTGGTGGGTAAGCATCACCAGTACACGCCAGCGTTACTGTTTCTCCCTCTTTCACGTCTGGTTTGTACTCAACCTTCACGTTCATGGGGGCATCTGCATAAAAACATTTTGTAACGTTATTGTTTCCTATAAATGTGTACATACAGTATGTACTTATTGTGCAACTGTTTAAGGAACGCCCTGCAGGTGGCAGTGTGTAAAACAACAATGATAGTCTTGCCTAACTTTCAAACTGTTATTTATTGCAAATTGGTTGGAGAAAAACTGCCTTACTAAAAAGACATAGACCCATGTAGAGATAGGTAAATAAGACAAATAAGACAAATATTTTTGTCTTATTTTTCAAAGAAGGAATTAAACTCCCTCACAAAGGACAGGTCCTTGATTGGCAATTTAAGAAAAAATAAGAAAATTAAAAAAAAAATTCCTCTTCATCATTTCAGGAGAGGAACTTTGTCTACTGTATGTCTCTGTAGACCTTTGAGATGACTGGGGTTGGGCAGGTTACAAATAACTTTAATATGTTTCCCAGTCTGATGCAAATGGAATATTGTGATGTTTAATCCCGTGACAATAAGTAAGCTCGGTTGAAGAAGTTGTCATAGATTTGCTATATTTGAACTCATGTTTGTGGGAAAACTAAACATAGCGATGGGGAAGAACCAAAACCAACATGTAGCTTAATTAATCTTAACCTCTTCTGGCCTCAGTTTGGTTTGAGTTACACTTTTTTTTTTTTTTACTTCTTGTGTATATATAATTATTTTAAAATGTTTTATAGTTATCGAACTAGCGGTTACAAGTGAATGGACACTTACATTTTACTTTAAGAGTCTTAGTGGCATGCTTTATTTGTCCTCCTTTGTGTGTCACAGTACACTGTAGAGCCTTATTGTGGTCGGCATGTGTTGGCCAAAAACTAAGAATTGACGTTGTATTCCACTGACCATCATGGGTTATTACTGACTGGGAATGCTGCTTTCCATTATGACTCCAGTTGAAGTCGGGAGGAGAGGCAGGGCAGGAGTGCAAAACAAAGCAGGAAGCAGAAAAACTCTGACCCTCTTTTAGCTCATCTTCAACAAATAAAGTGATGGGATTTGGCTCACCTGTGTCAAAAGAAGAAGATGCAGCAGATAGGGTGTCAAAATGAACGGAAGAGTATTTTCAATTAAAAGTTGACAATATCATATCCATCATAGATTCCCAATAGTAAAACAAAATAAAAATAAATTTGAAATGTTAGTGTTTCTGAAAATAACATTTTTATATTTCTTTTACTGCTTTCTAAAAATAATATTGTGTTGAGTGAATAGTGGAAATTCCCTTTTTTTTCAAAAAAGAGCATCCACATATTAGGAACAAAAAGAGGTTCTTTCCCACTAACTATATTTTCAGCAGAAGATTTTCTACTTACGAATCAATAAAATGGAGACTCTATTGTTTGCGTAGCTAAAGTTGTCATAGTTTTTTAACTCAATCCTGAAATAAAAGGGTCCAGTGTCACTTTCGAGAACAGGATCAATCTTTAAAGAGCAGTTCTTCTCTCTGAGATTTCCCAACATTGTCACTCGGTTCTGATTGCTCTGTGGTCTCAGAGATTTTGCTGAATGAAAAATGTCATTGTCATTCTTATTTTTCCAAATCCCTATGTATTCAGAAATTGTTTTATCTGTGTCGGCATAGTTAAATGAGCAGGGGATCACAACACATGACCCAATGAGGCCTTTGACTGAGGATGGCAGCTGAGCTGTCCAAGATGAGCCTTCAGCTTCAAGGACTGTAAAGAAGCAAATCAATTTCAGGATTAAAAAAACAACTTTTTAAATGTAATGTAAAATTATATGTGTATATATTTGTTGTTGTTTGTAAAATATATGTACATATAGTTTACACTAATGAAATGATACCTTTGAGCAAGATAAAGGTAAAAAACAAAAACCCCTTCAAACTCTTCATCTCTTCTACAAACTTAAGCTGTGGATAAACAGACAGAAAAAGCACATCATAAATCATAAAATGAGGAATCTGGGAAGTTTCTGTTCCTTTTTTAAAAATATTTCAGAGACTCTTCAATTTTTGAATTGGTTGCACAACCTGTGTGTATGTCTGTATGTTCGCTAATTTAATCAGAAAACTTGATTAGTCCCAGAGGGCAATTTTTTTACAACTTTCCTTTCACACCATACAAAATCTCACTAAAAAAAACACTAAAAACATAAAATAATACAAGTCACATAAATAATAAAATAAAAACACACACTCGGGCCAGACCAGTCCAGTCAAGTCACAAAATCCCATACAAAACTCCAGTTAAAAACCTCATCTATAATAGTTTTTCTACTGAAATTATTTATTTTTCTAGAGCCTAGAAACAAATTAAGATCTCATGTAAATATGATTGAAAGTTAAAAACCTCTCATTTTTAAGTAATGCATTTCTAAATGATTGGACAAATATCCCACATTTTATTCTGATAATAGAGCAGCTTCCGACGTTTTTTACTCAAGCAATGAACGTTTTAACCCTTTTTTTGGGGAACAACAGACAAAAAACTTGTTCACCCAGAACCCAATGCAATGTTATACAAAGATTAGTAAGCAAAATAAACTACTTTTGCAATTGAGGAAATGTTTTTTTTTTTTTATTTTCAATCAGGTACAATAAACTCAAAATGTGGACAATCAAAAAAACCTGAACAGGAAGCATTCACTAATGAGTCAAATGCAAAGTACCTTCTTGTACAAACAAGTTAAACTGATGCTTTCTAAAAGAAATCCTTCAGAGAAGATATTGTACATAAAAAGCAAACAAAATTGAAAAGCAAATTTCTACTTTAATGCAATACTTCTGCTTTTTATTCTTAGAAGTGATAACCAGCACCAAGTTTAGCATCTCCTGTGATTTCAGTGTTTAATTTCAGACTGAAGCCCTTAACACTGTCAAAAATAGAGAATGTTTCATTTGACTAGATTTTAGAATTTATATACATTTTCTAAGGCAGTAAACACTACTTTAAAATAATGAGCATTGGAAATTTGACTCACAGAAAGAAAAAGACAATTATGATTACCTTAGATGAGATCTCTTACAGAAGCAGATTTGATGAGAGTAAAGAGTAGAGTGGAATTAGTCGTTTCTTTAACGCCAATGAGTTATTTATCAAACCACTTGCATAAACAGTACAAGTACAGCGACTATCTTGTCTAAAAAAAAAAGAAAGCTAAACCAAGAAGGCACTGTTCACTTCATAGGAATAGTATCATCTGACTTCCTGTTTCTGATTCACACCTTCAACCAAACTGTCAGTGGTAAACTAAAAAAACCTTGCTAAAAAAAAAAAGACTCAACAGAGACTTCCTTAAGTCTCAATGACACACAGTAAATATATACAGTTTATATTTTAAAATCCACGAATGAGAAGATACTCTTGATGCGTCACATAGTCCATATGTCTTTAGTAAGTTCAGCTTTTCATTGACTTTCATCTCCAACAAAGACAGGATTTAGGATTTCTCCTCTGTTTGTGAAGTTCTTGCTATCCTGGGCATTTAGGTCCATATAACAAACTTTTTGGGGCAAATGAATCTTTTTTACAGGTAGATTTTGCTTTCCTTTGACACTCCAGAGGGCCTCCTCACGTTGTGTTAAGAGGTCTCTCAGCTTGACGGTGTCCTCTCGTTTACATCTCCTCGATGTGCTCTTGGAGGTGGAAGTAATTAAACTGGTGGATGCTGCATGTCCCATCACTAGAAGTGAAAAACATAAATTTGTAAATCAGAGTGAACTAGAGTGCAATCACAAAAACAGATTTAAAAGAATCCATATTGATCATTTTTACCTGGTAGCTGTGCTGAATCCCACTGTTCTTTCTTGCTGCTGGTTTGTTTGTATGAGTTCCCCACCGCTGGAACTTCCCATTTTAAGACCCCCAACAACACCCAAACCGGTACGACTTCATCTGACATCAAAGTGGTTGTTAATCAAATCTAAAGATTAATCAAAACTGTAACAATGATGTTTAATCATGACTGAATAAAGAATGTAATGAGCCCTATTTGTATAAAAATGAAACACAACACAGTTGATGCAATTAATCCATTATGACATTGAAGGGATTTAAATCCTTGATGAATAAAACAGTTTCAAGGGATGTATTTTATGTAACTCTCGCTGACACCAAATCAAAATCTGATTTTGATTTGATTACATTACATTACTTTGATTACATTAGTGTTGTATTGATTATTTTCGCTTTGAAACTTTTTAAGAAGTATTCACAAATAAAATTCATCAAACATATTTAATTATAGTTGTAACAAGATGGTTTTAGGTCAACAGAATGGGTGTTGTGGAGTCATTTGACCCTCATCTGTTTTTAAAAATGAACTTTTTGTAAACGCAATTGCACTGCTATAATGAGCGATGTTTACACTATGCAAAATTAATCTTGTTTTTTTTTTTTTTTCTTCCAACAACTTTTCTTATTTGTTTAGGTTGTTTTTTGGCACGTGAGAAAAAATGCCAAATCTTAACCACTTAGTGCCAGAATTAATCATTCTACTTGTATCCACTAATTAATATAGTCATAAAAAAATGCACAAAAGTCATGAAAATGACATACCTTTTAATGATGACTAAGTAGTGTGTGTGTATATACATATGTATATATACATATATAAATATAAGTATTGAATAAATTTATATTCACAAGTAAATATGAATATATTAAATTATTGCCGGAAAAAAATTTGGATTCAAATTCAGTTTTGAAATTGTGTACATTTCAGAATGAAGTTGAAACCCTGAAAATGCTGTCAATACTAAATACTAGAAATCAGCCTGATGAACACACAGTACCACTAGATGGTGGGGTGTGCCTACTGAAAGATGGAATTGTTTGTGTGTGTTTTTTTTTCTGAATTAATATTCAGATACTATTTCAGAAAAATTTGATGTATTTAATTGAAGTGGATCAAACATCAATATCTGACCTGACAATAAAATAATACTAGAAACAAATCAAAACAAAGCAAGGCAAAGCAGAGCAAATCAAATATACAAAACTGAACTGACTGTATGATTCCCTGAAAAGATGAGTTTTGAGGCTGGATTTGATAGCCTACTTGTGCTGATATGACATAAATAAGTCTGGTATTTCAGTTTTAAAAACATACAATTTCTTTTTAATCTTCTTCTTTCGGCATTTCCCTTCAGGGGTCGCCACAGCAAGGCATTTTCTTCCATCCAACCCTATCTGCAGCATCTTCTTCGGTCACACCAAGTATGTATCTTCATTTCTCCCTTCTCTGTATCCATGAAGCTCCTCTTTGGTCCTCCTCTAGGCCTCTTTCCTGGTGGTTCCAAACCCAGCATCCTTCTGCCAATGTACTCTCTCTTTTTGTTGATTGAATTGGTCTAAAAATATATTAAGCAATAAAAGTCGAATAATATAGCAGCACACAGACATTATGTAATTTTTGGCATGAAAAAAAACTTGTTTTTAAATTCTTCCAAATCTTTTCTGAACCAACTGCTTGTCATTGACAAAGAGGGACTCCACAAATGAACTCCACTCTGAAAGTTAGAGTTTATACCCCACTCAACTCGAGTGACTTCAGGCAATAGTTCTAGCCACCACACCAGTGTGCTTGAACAGGCCAAATATTATTGTCCATGCATTTTGGAAGAATTTGAAATGGAACACTTCTATTTAAATTTCAGCACAATAATTACAGCTTTTTAAAAAATTATCTGTTTTGACTGTTCATTAAAACTAATAAATTAGTTTTGTACTTATTAATTTCTGGGCAACATACGGAAAGTGTGCCTTGTATGTTTGAAACCACAAGAAAAATCACTTGCAAATGTTCAGTCTCTTTTTCAAGACAGCTTGTTAAGCCAACATGCACGTCTCCAAGTATGAAATGCATTTAAGTGCTTGCTTTGCTACTTCTTTGTTTAGGACCACCTCTGTTTATAATCGTGTTAAAAATAGCAGACCATATTGAATACTATAAATGACCGCTCCCTTCTTTCTGCATCTAACACTCCACATCTGCTTTTACATTTACAGAAAGGAACGCAGAACTCTTATCTCCAAGACCAGCTTAACGACAGACTCAGAAGGTAAAACGTTATCTACATAGCACATGCAAACAGCTGTAATATATTCAACTTTTTTTTTATTTGCTGATATTAAAACTAATGTTTATATGATTTATGTTCAAACGAGTATTTTAATTTCTCTGTTAATCATAATTTAAAACAAGTCAAACTAGTTGGAACATTTTAATCTGTAAAATCTTCAATTAACACATTTTAAATTGAAGGTCAAGAATTATGATATTACAGTTTAACAGGTGGTTCATGGGGGTGCAGAGTTTTGTTTGTCAGTCAGTCAGTCACCTTCTTATCCGTCTACCCCATGCGGGGTCGCAGAGGGTGCCGGAGCCCATTCCAGTTGATTCAAGGCGAGGGGCAGAGTACACCCCGAACAGGTTGCCAGTCTGTCGCGGGGCCACAAACATATAACCATCCACACACACACTCATTCCTCGGGGCAATTTCGCACCGGCCAATCAACCTAGCATGCATGTCTTTGGAGGGTCTGAGGAAACCGGAGTACCAGGAGGAAACCCACACAGACACGGGGAGAACATGCAAACTCCACACAGAAAGGACAGAGTTACAAGCCTGGTCCCTAACTGGGACTCAAACCCACAACCTTCTTGCTGTGAGGCCACTCTGCTACCCACTGCGCCACCGTGCCGCCTAGAGTTTTGTTAATTCTTTGAAAATCAACTTGTAAGGACTTTAAAACCCATGTCAAATTGTCCAAAACAATGCTGGCTAATGTCTATACCAACATTATCAGTAAAGAGAGCTTTGACTAGTCTTTCATCACATTTAGAAACTTGTGTTAAGGTTCAAATAAAATACATTAAACATGACTTTTGATTTAGTGATAGAATATAAAATAAAACACAAGGCCAGCCTGATCTGATTTTTTTATCACATTTTAGAGAATACACTATATTGTATTTCATAAATATTATAATACTTTATAATTGTTATACTTCATAGATGTTTATCTATTTTTATGTATTTTTCTAGCTTTCATATTAATATGAACATTTCAGATCATTGCACGTGTCACCTCAGGATGATGAAAGGAAGATATTTAGTATCGTTCTGTCTGCTTATGGGAGGTGAATGATCAGTCGCACATTTTACTTCCAGTTTTGTTTCCTTTTCTTGACTCACCAAATAATTTGCCATACTTTTCTGTCTTCCCAGCTTTCTGCTGCCCTGTTTCCAGTGTCGAATGGAAGGCAAACGTTGTAAAAACGCTTGAGTCTCTGGTTTCATCCTGTGTGGTGATTCCTTGCTCATTCACTCATGCGGGCGGAGAGCTTTCAAACTCAAAACTCAGACCTATCTGGCATTCTTTGAAAACTAAAACAGATAACATTTACCATCCTGATGCAACAAAAATGTTGAATACTTTCAAGGGAAGAACAAAGATGTTAGGGCCTCTGAACAAGGGCAACTGCACCTTAGAAATAAAAGAAATCAAAGATCATGATGATGGAAATTATTGTTTCCGAATTGAAATAGTGCGCACACCAGATGATCCGCCAACTGTTGAGAAGTTCTCCTTTGTTGAGGATTGTGTTCAACTAACGATGCGCAGTACGTGATCAATTCATCCTTGAACACAATTCCATTCCTGTTTCCTTTTTATTTAATTGCTTACTAACTTCATATATCTTTCATCAACAGCTGATGTACCAAAACCTGAACTGCATCAGTCAAAAACTCCTGTCCAAGGAAAACCTTTTACTATCACCTGTTCTGTCCAACATTCCTGCCCCACATACCAACCTCGATTGTCATGGAATATAGGACAAGCAGAAGATATCAGCAAAATTCTAACAAACATAAATTTTGGCAACTGGAGGACAGAATCCATCCTGACAATCATTCCAGAAGAGAAGCATGACCACACAGATATCATCTGCACAGCTATGTTTGATGGAGGGCTGCAGTCCTCAGTAACCACCACTCTCTATGTAAAACGTGAGACCTCTTTTATCACCTATTTTTTTTGTAGCCTGATTTTATGGATAGTAGTGAATGAAAACTGTATCTACCAAAACTTCTCTTTTCAGGTGCAGTAAGCCACAAACACATCATCATTCCTATAACGGTGGCCCTTGTCACTGCAGGAAGCATTGGACTCGTTTGTATTTTTATTGTGAAAAAGTACAAGTAAGTTAAAATGAAAAAGAAAAAAAAAAAAACTGGCAAAATATTTCCAAACAAAAAAAGTTTTGTGAAATTTTACTTTATGGTTGTATCATAATAACAAAATCATCATTTGTAATCTATAAATTTTTGCATCTAAAGGAGACGCATAGAAGAGCTGCAGAGAAGTGACGGCAGGTAAAAAGAAACTTGGAAAAATATTGAATTTATTTAATTGCATGACTACATTGAATAAAAAAAATGTAGTATCTGATTCATTTTTATGGTTAAAAATGTTGAGGTCTTTCTTTTTTAGCATATGGAATCGGATGTCCAGATTGTCACGCAGGTGAGAAAAAAAATATTTCAAGGTCTCATTGAAAAGAACATTTCTTTCTAATCAAAAGCAAGGGAAAATGTAGATCCATCTAATGCTTCATACAGTGCCACATGCACATTCCACTTCTATTCTATACTTGCTTCTCTGCTTGAAACTTTAAAAATGATCATAGTTTCTGATCTACTTCTCATTTTTACCATATAGTGTTTATTATTTTTTTAATATATACAGTCTATTTTGAATGTGTTTTCTAGGCTACAAATGAAGAATTTTGAGAAGTCTTACAAGAAATGGCAGAAGTTTGTTTAAAAGGATTCTTCCTAACTTGGAATTTAGTTGCACAGCAAAAAGACATTTGTTCTAATTTGCTTATTTACCTTCAAGCCTCTGAATTACGTTGTATATGTGACATGGTTGATTAAAAAAATCTGAAGCAAACTACATTAATTCACAGTATAAGCTTTTGATAGCACCAGACAAATGCAGCCTGCCTTTATATGTGCGAGGGTCAAAATTAAATACATCAAATTGGAGGGAAAAAAAATTGAACTTTTTTTGTTCAGTAACAAAACAAAAAGTTCATAAAACACCTTGAAACTTTTATTTGTAATTCAGCGATAGATTCAAACCACACTTTCAGAAGCAATATTAAGTCAGCTTTTTACCAAATGAGAAACTTTCCTGAAAGTTTTTCTCTTAGAACTTCTCCGAAGTGTCTACATCTTGTGCACTGTATTACCGTGGTGGTTTATAAATAGAAGGGCTGTTACACTACAGTATTTTCACACTGTTTGTTAGTCAGTCCAAACGTAGAATTTACGATCTCGCTTGTGGTTTTGTAATGTATGCAAAAATACCTTAAGTCTTGAATACATCTGTGATATGTAGAGAAAATATAAAATCAGCAAGCTTTCAGATCCTCTACTCAAATTGATTAGCCAAAGCCATGCATGAACTGGTCTGCTTCAAACAGTGAAAGAGGAAGTCTTTCAGCAAATATGGAACTTATAAATCCATTTGAAAAAGTTCTTTTTGTCGCATATTTGTCTGCTTCAACTATTCCTAATCTTGTATCTAATGTTTCATTCTATTTTATCATTTTGTCAATTTGTATCTTGCTGTGATGCACTTAACATTCACATAGAAATTGTGTTGCATCTAAAGTTTGGAATTGACTTTTTCTGGTTGTTGTTATTTGTCTGTCTATTCCAGACGACCAAAACGGGACACACCAGAAGCTGGTTATTGGTAAGTTTATAAAATCCAACACATTGGAAAAATGATGGGTTTCAATAGCCTTTTTGTGAATTCACTGCTTCAATTTAAATTCTTAAAATTACAGTTCCTATACCCAGAACAATCGGTCCTCAGGAGAAACAAAAACTTCCAAACCTCGTTTTCCATCTCCAAAAAGGTGTGTTATTTTATTCTGAATTTTCACATAATACTTGATTATTTTATGTAGATATGTCTCATTTGAATATTCCTACTTCCTTTTTCTCTTGGTTGTTTTGATCTTTAGCCAGCCAAAATCCTACAATTACAAAAAGGTACTTTTTTTTTGAATACTTGTATCTGGTAAATTATACAAATGCACATTTTCACTTCTGTTTTTTATCTTCCACAGGATTTCCACGATGACAACATGAGCAATGCTGATGGAAACATCTATGGAAATGTCTGAAAATTTCCTTTTTTTGTAGAGCCAACAGCATAACACAAAAATCTTGATGGGCTTTACATTGTGAATTGAACAAATGTTCATAAAAAAACAAGGAATGAAAAATAATACCATAATAGAATATATATATACAAATGCACTGAAACTAACTACACAAAATTAACTGTTACAAAAGAATCAATATTCATTACTTTCTTAATGCTTGCTTTAAATCAGCACCAAAAAGAAAAAAGGCAAAGTACTACAACACCACCAGATGTTAAAATTAGTTTTCAGAAAACATTTTATTTTGCTTTAACTCAGTTCAGCATAAAAATATTCACATTGATTCACTATGAACTGCATATGTGGAAACAATTAACATAAATGATCATCCATGATCAGGATTTGTTGGAATTTATGGTGAAAAAAAAATGTTGCAATGTATCTTTTCACAACTTCACTAATGTATTAATCCTACAACTTGTAACATTTACTTCTTCTTCTTCTTCTCCTTTCGGCATTTCCCTTCAGGGGTCGCCACAGCAAGTCAGTTTCTTCTATCTAACCCTATCTGCTGCATCTTCTTCGGTCACACCAACTGTCTTCCTTCACTGTATCCATGAACCTCCTCTTTGGTCTTCCCCCAGTCCTCTTTCCTGGTGGTTCCAAATCCAGCATCCTTCTTCTGATGTACTCTCTGTCTCTCCTCTGCACATGTCCAAACCATCTCAGTCTGGTCTCTCTGACTTTAGTATCTCCAAAACCTCTAACATGTGCTGTTTCTCTGATATACTCATTTCTAATCCTATCCATCTTGGTCATTCCAAGAGAGATCCTCAGCATCTTCCTCTCTGCTACCTCCATGTCTGCTTCCTGTCTTTTCCTCAGTGCCACTGTCTCTAGACCAAAGCAGCATGGCCGGTCTCACCACGGTTTTGTACACTTTCCCTTTCATTCTAGCTGAAACTCTTCTATCACACATCACACCTGATACTTTTCTCCTCCCGTTCGAGCCTGCTTGAACATGCTTCTTTATCTATTTTCCACACTCTCCATTGCTCTGGACTGTTGATCCTAAGTACTTAAAATCTTCCACCTTCCTTATCTCTTCTCCCTGTAACTTCACTTTTCCATTTGGATCCCTCTCATTCACACACATGTACTCTGTCTTATTCTGACTAATCTTCATTCCTCTTCTTTCTAGTGCAAACCTCCACCTCTCCAGCTTTTCCTCCACCTCCTCCCTCCTCTCACTACAGATCACAATGTCATCAGCAAACATCATTGTCCATGGAGATTCTTGTAACATAACTTGTAACATTTAATGTGCAGCCTATTTTGCATTTCACATACTTGACTCATTAAAAAAACTGTTCTTTTAAATTTGTCCATTAAATAATTTTGCATTCTTTCTGATCCTCTTTTTTTTTACTGTCTATTTTAAGTTGGTTGTGGAGTATTTGTGTTATGAATATTTTAGGCTTCAGACCAATCTTTGTTAGAAGTTTCACCAAACACAATGGAATTTAAATATAATCAATATAAGTTCCCAGACTGTTCATCTGAGGTTTATAAAACTAAAGACTAGAATGATTAAGAAATGGATCTCTGATCATAAATGATCAGAAATAAAAATGCAGAATGGTTGGTTATAAAAAAAAAGAGGTGGTGATAAGTTAAATGATCAAGTTCTATTCATCTCTTTTCCTGAAAGTGGGTCCACCTTTAATCAGTCACAAGCTGAATGATGAAATTATCTGACCACCCCATCCTCACATGATAAATCTTATTTCTGGTTTCTGGTGGTGTTTCCTAATGATGACCTTACCGTCACCCAAACTGTTCTTTTTAACATCTTTTATCCTCCTCTTTGCACAATTTTTATCAGAATCAGAATCAGAATCAGAATGCTTTTATTGCCATGTCAGTGAAAAACATCAGAGACTAGGAACTTGTTCTGGTACTGGTGTGCAAACATATAAAATAAAAATAATAAAAATAAAATAAATAAAAATAATAATAATTTTTACAAAACTAAGAGTGCTCAGAAGAAAAAGAAAAGTAGTGCAATGTCATAGAAAATAATAGAAAATAATAAAGATAGTGAAGTGACAAGAGGGAGGTGACTAAGAGATGTGGGGATCCAGGTTATAAAGAGTTCATAAGTCCAACGGCAGAAGGGAAGAAGCTGTTTTTGTGGCGGGACGTTCTGGTCTGAATGGACCGGAGCCTCCTGCCCGAGGGGAGTCGCTCAAAAAGTTCATGTCCAGGGTGGGAAGGGTCAGCTACTATCCGACCTGCACGCCCCCGAGTCCTGGAGACGTACAGGTCTTCGAGAGATGGAAGGCTGCAGCCGATCACCTTCTCTGCGGAGCGCACAATGCGCTGCAGTCTGTGTTTGTTCCTGACTGTGGCTCCAGCGTACCACACGGTGATGGAGGAGGTGAGGACAGACTCGATGATGGCTCTGTAAAACTGCACCAACATCTGGGCGGGCAGCTTGGCTTTCTTCAACTGCCGCAGAAAGTACATCCTCTGCTGGGCCTTTTTGATCAGGGAGCTGATGGATGGCTCCCACTTTAGGTCCTGTGTGATGGTAGTGCCGAGGAAGCGGAAAGAGTCTACAGTGGTGATGGAGAAGTCTGTCAGTGCAAGGGGGGTAATGGGAGCTGTGACTTTCCTAAAGTCCACGATCATCTCCACTGTCTTCTGAGCGTTGAGCTCCAGGTTGTTGTTGCTGCACCAGGACACCAGCCGGTCTACCTCCATCCTGTAGGCCGACTCATCGCCATCAGAGATGGCTATCATGTCCTTTTGGGGGATTTCCCAGTACATTTCTCTTTTCATCCTAGCCATGTTATTTGTATTGCTTGTCACTTTTTTTTACCTCCTCATGCACATTCAGTCCTTATTATCCTTAATGCTTAGTCACATTATTCCTTCTATTTTTTATGTATTTATTTTTAAATATTTTAATATTTTATTATTTTTCATTATACTTCTTGTATACATACGGTCTATTTCTTTCTTTCTTGTTTGCTGCTGTAACGCACAAATTTCTCCTGTGTGAGATCAATAAAGTAATTCTAATCTAATGTTACATTTAACTGCATCCTTCACTCTAACAGTCTTTTAACTTTTCTTTTAAGTCTGCTTTTCCTTCTGTCTCTCTGACTTCAGTTTTTTTTTTCTGATGCTACTCAGTCCCTTTCCTAGTGGTCCCTTTTCTAACAATTACTTAACCTTGCATTATTTGGCATTAGAACTTGTTCACTAATCATGTTGAAACCTTACTAAGCTCCTTTGAATAATAAAGGAGCCTAAATAGAGAAATCTAGCTGGTGTAATAATCCTGTGATGTTGATACAGGAGTATGGCTTAAAATGTACAAGAAATGCATCCCATACATTGTAATTTCAAATAGAAATGTGCTACTTTTCCTCTACAAACACTCACTTTCTCAATTTAGGATTCTTTATGGTCACAATGTGAGCATTGTGAAATTTTGACAGATTCTGTCTGTACTGTAAGTATAAAAAAAAGATACAAAGTGGAAACAAAAAAAACCAAGTGTCAGATAGACACAGCTTAAATAGACACTGTGCAGTGAGACAACAGGAGAGGTACTAAATGATTATTTACGCAATAATTAACAGTGCAGTATTAAATTGATGGTAAGTATCATAGTTATTATTGTCATTAAAAGTGTGTTGCCGTAAAGTGTCCTTAGTTTAGTTGGGTGTGCAAGGGCGGATAGAAGGTGGTGGGGTGATTACGTTCACAGCTTTCACAGCTCCTGGGAAAAAACTGTCTCTAAGCCATGAAGTGGTGGGGTGATGGTCCTGTCCTGCTTCCCTGGTGGGAGAGGTTTGAACAGCCTGGTTTTTTTTGGTGGGTCGAATCCGTTGCTATATGTTTGTTGAATTCAAGAGCTGTAGACCAAGTCCAGATCTGACAGCTGAGAGCCTGATTCCTTGTTCGGTCTCACCCCCTGCTGCCATACCACCTAGTCATTTCAAGAGAAAGAATACTCTCAACGGTGGCTCTGTAGAAGTTCATGAGAAGTTGGGAGGAGAGTACAGAGCACTTCAACTTCCTGAGGAAGACGAGACGTTTTTGGGCCTCCACCAGCTATGACATGTTAGCAGTGCACAAGAGGTCAACACACTCCACAGCCTTCTTCTGTAAGCAAAAAGGAGCTTGTTCAGTCCTGATGGACCTCCGGTAGTCCACTATCACATCGTTTGTGTTAATTGTGTTCAAGATCAGATTATTCTCAGTCCATAGTTTCACATGGTTAAAGTCTTCAGCCATAATGACAATCATCTCTAGATTAACATTCATGTGGCGGTTTCCTTAATAATAATAATAACTTGCTGACTTGGACATGTGTGAAAATCAGCAAGAACTTATTTAGAAGCAAACGTTTTTAGAAACTGTTAAAATATGTGGTGTGGAAACCTTGATGGCTTTTTATATTTTCTGTTGAAGAAGTGAAAATAGGATGTTTTTTTTTTCAATAATTTACGCTGCTTGGTGGCAATGTGGTTAGTTCCGTAAGCTATCAGTTAGAAAGTCATTGATTCTAACCCGGACTGGTGTGAAGCTCAGAAAACTGGTCACTCTGTATGGACTATGCATTTTCTATCTCTGTATTTTTGGCCTGGGCTTTCTAACACTCTCCAAAAACATGCATGTTAGGTTGATTGGGCGCTATGAAATTGCCCCAATTGTGCGTGTGGCCCCACAATTGACTGGCGAGTTGTTCAGGGTGTACCCTGTCTCTCACCTTGAATCAGCTGGGATGGGCTCCGGCACCCCGAATCCCGGTAAAGGATAGACGGTTAAGAAGGTGATATTGAAGTTTGTTAATGCTGCTGTATCTATGATTAAAATAAAATAACATAGACATTTTTTATGTGACAAATGACAGTTTGAACCACCTAAGACTGGAATTCTAATTTGAACTATTTTTGGTTGTTGCTATTTGAAATTGCTCTAAAGACACAGTTTATATTTTGGTCCAAACAACCCAAAAATGGATTGTCAACTATATTGGATGCTGGGTCAGAGAATTTTAAAATAACATGTCCTGAATCCAATTATGTACTCCTGAAAATTATGACTGTGTTGCAATCCAACAACATGACCATGGACAGCAGATAATTTCGAACAAATTTTTAGATAAGCAGTTCAGAAGATGAATGAACAAAAATTTCCAGTTAAAAGTTTTGAACACCTGCAAAGTCTTTTTTGAATTCACAAAGAAAAGGGAAGTGAGTTGATGTGTTCGTTTATTTTTGGACAAATTCCGCTTATGTATTTGCTTTCAATCAACTTCACAGTTTCAGTTCTTTTTTCTGAAAACACTTTTTGTAAAAATACTTAGAAAATAATACAATCAAATGAGGAGCGGAAATATTTTGCACTATGTGTTTTTACATAGTCTCCAGTATTAGGCAAAAACAATGGCGTCTTTTTGGTATTTGTGTGTGTGTGTTTACATCTATCATATAAGTTTTTGTGAAGCTGATGGACAAAAATGATCACGTAACTCACGCAAAGTTTCTACTGCAGTGTGTCCCTTTAAGTGAGTGCCCCCTCACGAATCATCATGACAAAAGCCCTGACAAACTTTTTATGTGTGTTCGTGTAGAAGAACGAAAGTTTGGCATTGTCAAAAAAACAAAACTAGAACACACGAAAGAGTTCAGTTGAACTGTGTCACTAAATAAAAAAGAAATAAGTAAAGATAGATAAGAAAAAGCTGTAGAAATCAGTTGCAGTCATACAAATTTGGATGCTCTACAGCATCAGAACTGAAAGTACACCCACCACAACAGAAAGTTTATATTAGCCTAGAGTACATCAGAACTTCTCGTGGTATGACAGAAAATGACGTGTTCATTTCTATAAAAGATTATGTAAAATCAAAATAATTGGTAATACTCCAGCTTTCTCCCCACTCTTATTTTCTCACAAAACGATGTTAAAAAATTAGAAAAATTTGGGGGGATTTTCTAAAATGAAGCAAAACATTAGCAAATCCTGAAATATGTTGATAAGAAAGAACTCTAGTTTATAATTATAATTTTTATAAAATTTAATTATTATTTTTTTTAAATAACTTGAGAGAATGTTTTTATTTTTATTGCTTGAAAAAAAGTGTTGTATTTTTTAGTAAATGTTCTCCGGCTGAGATTTTTGTATGTGTGTTTCTATTATTATGAACCAACGACATATGAGTTTGAAGAAATTAGTTGTGTTCCAGTTTTAAAGGACTTGTTAAAAGGTAAGATACACATTATACTTGCTCTACATTTTTCCACAAAGGATTGTTTTTTTTTTTTTTTTGTTGGGATAAAACATTAGATGCAGTTTGATTAAAGAATTTGGATTGCGGAGCTTCCAAGCTTTAGACTGATGTGCACTGTGGTGGAAAAGAAAAAAAACACTCTTACTAAGGGGTTTTTGTTTTGTTTTTTAGAGGTATGACTTTTGTAGACTTGATTTTTTTTTGTCCCTTTGGGACCAACTGACCTGGCAGATGAAGAAATATGAGGGTTAAACTGTCAGGATTCCTCACCAGCTGCTAGAGGGAGCCCTGAAAGGTCCTAATCACCCTAATTGGGTGACACCTGTGATGATTACTGATTTCCAACATCTGTGCACCCTGCCATCTATTTAAGGGGAATCACCTTGGACTTTCCTGTTGGGTCTTACCCCCGTTCCAGCCAGGTCACCCTGGTTGCCTGACCATGTTTTGAAGTTTGTTATTGTTTGCACTTTTGAAACCTTGAGTTAACACTGTGCTTCTTGCTTTACAGACTTTCCTAAATTGAGGTAATAAACCTCTTTTGAAGTCCTGCAATTGGGTCCTCCTCCTTCCACATTCTCAAATCTTGACATAAAAATCATATTTCCAAGTACATGAGGATTCACTACAGTGCCTTTTGTGATGCCAAAAAAATGAATAGATTGCTATTATTTGCTTCCAGTGGTGGATGAAGTACTCACTTTTTGTACTTAAGTAAAAGTACAGATAATTAGGCAAAAAATTTACTTAAGTAAAAGTACAAAAGTAGTTGGTGTAAATTGTACTTTTTAAGTAAAAAGTAAAAGTATTTGACCATAATTTAAATGTTATTTTTTTGTGCTGTAGGGTGTCAGCATGGTAACCAGGATAAATACTCTGCAGGGGTGTGACCCCCCCCCCTCTCCCTCCTCTTTTGGTCCACAAAAAAAATAAATGAAATAAAAGGAAAGGGGACAAGTCAAGCTATCCCCTAGAGGGGCCAGTGAATGGGCCACCAAAATGGAGGAAAATGACACTTATTTTTTTAAATGTTTTGGGGGAGGCCCTCAGTCACTATATATGGGCTTTGTCGAAGCCCCACCCCCTGATTTTACACACCTGAAGCTCTTTGTGCAGCTGATTTTAAATAGGCAGCCTGTCTTCTCTTCAGGTGTTTGGTCATTACCATCCCTTCCAGCCAGGTTTCCCTTGACTGCCGTACTCAAATAAACCATGTTTTCTGTCCTGCAATTTGGTCCTCCTCCTTCCACCTGCACGGTGCTTCATGACAGCTCCTCGGAGTAAAATAACATTCTCTGCCCAACCTTTGTAATAAAATGTTACTCCAAAATGTTCAATAGTAGGGATTATTAACCCTTCAAAAGGACTTTATAAGACAAGTTGACAATTTAAAACTGCCTTTCAGTTTTTGCACAATCCAAGAATCTTTTTTTTGTCTACAAAAAGCTAGTGTGACAAAGAAAATAAGATTTTTTTTTTAATTGCTTTTTAAGATGACTTCAGAAATGACTGTTAGCTCTTTTACCTTTATTTCTTTATGAAACATTCAAGGTCTTTGCTGCAGATGTTCCCTTCAGAGTCAGTATACAGATACAGTCGTGTTGTCTCTCCTTGCCATTTTCACAACAATGCAGTTGAACCCATGACGCAGGTTTATAAAAATGGTGTGTTGATTTTCTTACAATTGTGTGACTGATGTGATTTTTCTAAGAACAAAATGAGATTGTTGGGAAATTTGATAGAAAGAAACGGCTCGTTGGAGATTGATGACATCAAACTGTTCTACAGTGGAACTTTTCGTTCCAGTGGAGACAGAGGAGAAAATCAATACAAATTCACCAACAGATGTTCTTTTCCTATTGTAGAAAGTCCAGACTTGTTTTAGCTTAAAATCTTACATCCAGCTAAAACATACTTTTCTTTATTTGTATCTATGTATTACCTCTACTGCATCCCCAGAAAACCAGTGACGTTGATGGTTCCAAATACGACTGTCTCATATCCTGTCAGTCATATTCATCACATCCCCAGAATTGTGATGAAGATGACTGTCCCTGTTATCATCTGTGAGGTAGGAGATGTGCTTTGGAGTAACGTGGAATCAAGCAGTCAACCTGCACCATCACTTCCATTGTTGCTACTAGAGATGGAGGCCATAATCTCCCATATACTGCCACCGCCTGGTGTGGGAAGCAACATTTCTTTTAATCAAGAACAATGATGTACTGCTTTAAGAGATCTACTCTGGTTGTATTTCGAGTGTCAATTGCAAGGCTCTTGTTCTTAATTGTGACTGGTTGGTTTGTTTATCTACAGGAAAAGGTGGAACAACATCTTTTTCAATAGACATTGATCTCCTATTTAATAGGAGTATTTAATTTAAGTTTTATTTTACCGTCGTTGTAAAGAAAGAGCTGAGCCGAAAAGCGAAGCTCTCGGTTTACAAGTCAATCTACGTTCCAACTCTCACCTATGTTCACCAGCTGTGGGTGGTGACCGAAAGAATAAGATTGCGGATACAAGCGGCCGAAATGAGCTTCCTCCGCAGGGTGGCTGGGCTCTCACTCAGAGATCGAGTGAGGAGCTCTGCTATTCGGAAGGAGCTCGGTGTCGAGCCACTCCTCCTCCAGGTCGAGAGGAGCCAGATGGGGTGGTTTGGGCATCTGGTCAGGATGCCACCCGAGCGCCTCGCGGGTGAGGTGTTTTGGGCCCGTCCCACCAGGAGGAGACTATGTCTCACAGCTGGCCGGAGAACGACTTGGAATCCTTCTGGGTGAGCTGGAGGATGTAGCCGGGTTGAGAGAAGCCTGGGCTTCCCGTTTGAGGCTGTTGCCCCCGCGACCCGGCCCCGGAACAAGCGGAAGATGACGGAACGGAAAGTTTTATTTTTATTGCATCTTCTGAACTGCTTATCTCACCTTATATTAGACAAGAGGCAGGGTGCAGCCTGAACGGGTCGCCTGTCTAGCATGGGGCCATAAGTTCTCATACAAAATTTTATTTTCTTCTAAATATTCTGGAGAAATCCTGGTGACAGCGTTCAGCCACTGTAGTGACCACAAAAATGGTATTTTCGAATGAAGCAGTGCGTATTTTAGCATTTTTTATTGTATAAAGTGGATTTGCTGACATTCACGAATATTTTTTTTTTTTTAAAAACATCATTTGAGCAATAAAAAGCACAATTAAACAACTATGTGTTATCTTTCCAGCGCCAAAGACCCAACGCTCTATCAGATTTCAGATGTCTCAAATGAACCAGCATTTTGCAACCAGTCTGTCCGCAAGGTTTCTTGAGCTTCTTGTGTCACACCAGCCACCGAAAATATTTCTAAGTAGCAGTTGAACACAGCAGAATGGTCAGCGATCAATAAATAGCATGGCAGGAGCCACAGTCTGTTGTGACCCAACCTACCATAGTAGCTTAAGTGTCATTAAGTTGTCATACAGTGGGTAAACATCTAGGTTGTCATACTTTCTTAAAAGTTAATATTAAAAAGGGATTTTATAATCAAAATGTAACTAAATAATGAACAGGCAGAAAGTGAACTTTGTTAGGTGAAGCAGAAACCATCTTAACTGTTTTCAATGAAAGTTGACTTGTTGGATTTGTCGTGTTCCCACAAGTTGTGTCATCTGTAGTTTTTCTTTTTTTTTCTTTTAAATCTAAAAACGATCTGACCCTCTGCTACATAGGCTAGTTCTTGGGACCCACCTCGACACGCAACTTGGGCTCTTGAACCAGTTTTCTTGATGGGGCTGGACCTTGTTTTATTCTGGAATAGCCACTAAATGAAGTGTTTGCTGGGCGTATGCTGATTCCATTTCCAGTGAGAGTCGACATAAGGTTGGGATGCCTGCCGGATGTCTCACTGTTATTTATAACATGGGTGTTCCCATAGAATTGTTTCATGTTCATGCATGTTGTGTAATGAAAAGAATCTTCAACCGTTGCGCTAAAAGTGATTCATCTCACGGTTTGTTCTTCAAATTATATATCTGTTGGGAAAACAGTGACTTCTTTGGAAGCAAAGTACTTTTTCAAATACTTTTTATTTTCAAATTGCACTATTTTTTTTAAAAATATGCACCACAATTTGACACACTATCATCCCAGGCTGAGGGAAGCCCAGGCTTCTAAGGCTGATGTCTTTGCGACCTGGCACCGTTCATTAAGAAAACAAAAGGGAACAAACTGTAATAAATACCATTTCAGGATTAAATTAAGTCTATATGGATGGAATTGTATTTAAAAAATACTTTTGGTTTAGGTTTAGGTCCACACCCATCCAGATATTTTAAATCAAGGGTGTTTTTTAAGTGATCTATGATAAATGTTCTGATAAAGACTATTTGTTATTATTAAGATCAAGAAATACAAAAATAGTAACTTAATAGTTTTATTTTTTTATGCATAGCAATGTCCACAAATGTATGTTAATTTGTAAATGACCTGACATGAAAAATTTCAGAATAATGTCAACCCTTTCAGATCTGTTTTACAAAACAAAACTGCAGCACAGAGAAAGCGTTCCGATTGTAAAAAAAATCTCACAAGCCAAACAATTGTCGGGCGTTGACTCAGGCCCTACTCAGGAATAAATTGGACAACTGATATTTGCAAGTGATGAACATAGAGACCAGTGTGGAGTGGACTTTTCTTTTAATAGACACTCTCTTTTGGTAGGGTACACTCTATGGCATGCAACGTTACCCCCACAAGTCATCAGTGAAACGTCGTTCCCCAGGCTGTTCTCAATCAGAAAAAAAGCACAGATCTAACTAAGATTTTATGGAGACCCAAATCAGACAAAATTGGAAAAAAAAACTGCTGTCACAGCAGTATATATTGCAAGACATCAAGGCAAGAGGCACAGATTCTCACACTCACACAATCCACTGGGATGTTTGTGAATCTTATCCAAGCAATCTGCCAAGCCACAGTAATCAAATCTCAAACTGACCTGCAACATCTTAGCACTGCCTCAACAGGACTTTCTGTAAAATACCACAGCAACTACAAGTGAAAAAGTGTAGAACATGAAAAGGTGGAGGGATGGAATTTTACATCAATTTTATTCATATCAAACAAATTTTTAAAAAGAGCATGTTTGTTATTAAAAATATTGAATAATTTAATTTAAATGACTGTAAATCATTACAAATTGTGAAAACTTTAAGTTGCCATTCTCATTTACAAAAAATGATGATTCAATAATTATTTACAACAGGAGTGTTCCAATAGAATTGTTTCATGTTCATGCATGTTGTGTAATGAAAAGAATCTTCCACCGTTGTGCTTAATGTAATTAATTTCACTATTTGTTCTTCCAATGAAATAGCCTCAAGGAAAACACAAGATTTTTAAAATTTTTCTTTTATTGTTTGGTCTGTTATCGTATTGAGTGGGGAGGATGGTGGGCTTAGAGCTTGTTGATGGCAACAGGAAATATTTCTTTCAAACTATTTGTTGCAAAACTCTTTAATTTTCTGAAATTCATGTCAAGTAACTTTCAGAAATGTCAGAGATGAAACTCTTTGGCTCAGGATAAATTGTTCCTGAATCATTGCTTGGAAAACATTTCAATGAGAGATATACATAACTTTATAATGTGCTATATAAACGTATTAGTTACAAAGGATGTAGTTTTTTTTTTTTTTTTTTATGTTGTTTGTTCATTTTATTTCAGATGATGACAAAGAGGGACAGAAGAACGGGATGAGAGAGCCACAAAGAAATAAAGATGCCAGAGACACAGAGAAAGATATATCTTGATTTTGTTCTTTATTTGCACTTCGTAATCAAATGGTAAAACTTTTCATCAACTGTATTTTGTTATTTGAAGAAGTAACAAATTTTACAGTTATCAACAATAAAAAATAAAGAAAAAAACATCTCTGGCACCCAATTCAAAGACTATCTAAAGAAAAGAATGGGCTTCAACGATCTCATGTCATCATCAGTTAAGAAAACAAGAATAAAGAAACAAGAAGCATCACCAACAGTTGACTTTGTATGTTACATGCACTGGAAAGCATCGGTTTTTCATTAGCCTTCGGAATGTTGCAGAAGTCACCCTGGCAGCAGGTAATTGATGTACCATTTTGTAGTACATATTCCTTAGATGCTTCGCTGCCACACAATGCTTTGGAAATACAACCTTTTACAACCCTGACTACTTGGTCTTCTCCAGTATTGTCTGTAAAAGAGTGAAAGCAATGATGTAATACAAGATCCCTTGCATTTTTTTTTTAAACTAATGAGCATTGATTAAAGGAGGCAAGAAATGTGAAGGAGAAGAAAAGGACAAGTTTCTTACAATATTCAGAGAAGCAGTGATCCTCATCCCCTTCACAGTCTATCGTTTGACTGCATGATTGAAAATCACAAACATAGCACTTTTTGCCATTCGGGGTCATTTTACTGATACCTGCAAAAGGAACCATTTTGTTATTTGAGGAGCAAGATGAACAATGCAGTAACAACATTTTATTTGTTAACATATTACTATCATTTCAAATCTATGAGTCATAGGGTGGTTTGCTGAGCTGGTCAGATTGTGGTACAGAAAACACCACATTCACAGGTACATCTTCACACAGCTATAAAATAAGAATAACGGAAATTACCAGGGGCAGTCTTGGTGTTGCAGTTATCAGTGTCGCAGCAGCTTGTTGCAACTTGCCTTTTCAAAATATTAGCATTTTGCGACCCTTGCACACATAGTTCAGCAGGAAGACATTTGTGTTCCTTAAAACTCGGCAGGCCAATCACTGTAACCAAAATGACATTGTAGACATAGTTAAAGGCAAGAGAATAATAACCACGGATATTACCTAAACTTAAAACATACCAACAGTGTATTTATTTCTGACTGCAGCACATCGATAATTTCCTTCGGGGCATTGCTTGGAATCAGAGCAGAATGAAAAGATTGTATATTGACACGTGTTACATGTCAGGGAGTCAGCTGGTAAAACAAAAACAGATATCAAAAGTGTAAATAGGTTCAAAAGAAATAAGACATGTATTTTTTGAGAGGAAAAGTAAAATAAAGATTATTTTAAAGCTGGTAAAAGCTTGAGAAAACTTGCCAATAGGGAGAAGCCAGACCCCAACGACCAGAATTAAGAGATGCATTGTTGTTTGTGATTTGAGAGGCATGTGGATGCTGTTTAAGTAGTTTTAGAAATAGCTCCACCTCTCTGTTCCTGTGATGGTTTGTCACCTCTTTCAGAGCTTTTGTAAGAGGATAAAAACTTTTTTGAGAACAGTTCATAACCTACCAAACTTCTGTGTTTACTCTATGCAACTCATGTTTCACACTTTAATTGAGAATCCTTGAAATCTGATAGAGCGTTGGGTCTTTGACGCTGGAAAGATAACACATAGTTGTTTAATTGTGCTTTTTATCGCTCAATTAAATGCATTTTAATTGTAAAGTTTCCAGTCATCGAAGGTTAAAAAGAATTTAAATGAATAGCCATTTTTCCAAGTGCAGCCTGCAAAGTTTACCGTAGATTTGACTGTATTTGTCAAATTTACTGGACATTTAGATATCTATTTAAAGAACAGTTATTACACATTTCAAATAAATATTGCCATTACAACTATCTTTAACTATTAATTAATTGGTAATATTTAACTAGGGTTCTGTAGAAAGTCATATTTTTCTAAGAGAAACCAGGGGTTTCATTTGTCTGTACCTGAACTTAAAACTGAACCCAGAATAAAGCATGAAGTCAAGAATATTAAAAAGATAAAAAGATAGAAGATGTTACCAAGTGGCTCAAGATTTCTTGTCTTTGCCTAAATATTAATACAACTAAGGCCATGTTCTTCTAAAAAACTAGTTTAAAAAAGTCGACCCCAAGAAATTTGGATTAACAATGATAAAAAACTTATTGTATCTGAAAATAAACATTTTGGGGTAACTCAACTAATAAACTTTAAGAGACACAGTCATATGATCAGTCATATATGAAGTTATGGGAAAAAGTTATCAAAGCTAGGCTAAGGTCTGAAATAAGAATTTGTGAGCAGCAGCAGTATGGTTTTATGCCTAAAAAGAGCACTACAGATGCAATATTTACCTTGAAGATGCTGATAGAGAAGTACAGGGAAGGTCAGAGGAAGCTGCACTGTGTCTTTGTAGATCTAGAGAAAGCATATGACAGTGTACCTAGAGAAGAACTATGGTATTGTATGAGGAAGTCTGGTGTGACAGAGAAGTATGTTAGAGTGGTGAAGGGCATGCAGGAGGGCTGTAAGACAGTGGTGAGGTGTGCTTTAGGTGAGACAGAGGAGTTCAGTGTGGGGGTGGGACTGCACCAGGGATCTGCTCCAAGTCCTTTGTTGTTTGCTATGGTGATGAACAGGCTGACAGACGAGGTTAGACAGGAATCTCCATGGACAAGGATGTTTGCTGATGACATTGTGATCTGTAGTGAGAGGAAGGAAGAGGTGAAGGAAAAGCTGGAGAGGTGGAGGTTTGCACTAGAAAGAAGAGGAATGAAGATTAGTCAGAGTAAAACAGAATTCTCTGCAATTTTCTCATTGTGGGACAAATAAAGGTTTTCTTGATTCTTGATTAAATGAGAGGGACCTAAATGGAAAAGTGAAATTACAGGGAGAAGATATAAAGAAGGTGGAAGATTTTAAGTACTTACGATCAACAGTCCAGAGCAATGGAGAGTGTGGAAAAGAGGTGAAGAAGCATGTGCAGGCAGGCTGGAATGAGTGGAGAAAAGTATCTGGCTTAATGTGTGATAGAAGAGTTTCAGCTAAAATGAAAGGGAAAGTGTACAAAACCGCTGTGAGACCGGCGATGCTGTTTGGTCTAGAAACAGTAGCACTGAGAAAAAGACAGGAAGCAGTGATGCAGGTAGCAGAGATCAAGTTACCTTGGATCTCTCTGGGGGGGACCAGGATGGACAGGATTAGAAATATAGATTAGTACATCAGGGGAACAGCACAAGTTAGAGGTTTTGTAGATAAAGTCAGAGAGGCCAGACTGAGATGGTTTGGACAAATGCAAAGGAGATGGTACATTAGAAGAAGGATGCTGGGTTTGGAACCACCAGGAAAGAGGCCTAGAGGAAGACCAAAGAGGAGGTTTATGGATACAGTGAAGGAAGACATGAAGATAGTTGGTGTGACCAAAGAGGATGCAACAGATAGGGTTAGATGCAAGAAATTGATTTGCTGTGGCGACCCCTGAAGGGAAATACCGAAAAAAGAAGGAATGTGAGCTTTCCAAGATAATTTGCTGTCCATGATTGCTCCCAAAAATGTATCCTCTGTTACAATTTCAATTTGAACATTATCAATAAATATTTGTGATTCTGAATCAGTTTTGATATTTCCAAACACAATTGCTTTTGTTTTACTTATATTTAGTGAGAATTTCTTGTAATTCATCCATTTTTTATTTTGTTGCAGTCTCTTATTTACTGTTTTGAAAAGATCTTTAAAATCCAAACTGCTGTAAAAAACATTGGTATCATCAGCTGATAAGATTAGTTTGAGAGATTGAGCAACTTTGAATAAATTGAACAGCATTGCCCCATTAATGACACCTGGGGGACACCACAAGCTATGCTGAGATACTTAGATGAATGATCTCCCATTTTGACATATTGGATTCTGTCAGAGCGATAATTACTAATCCAGTTTCCAACTACTCCTCGTATACCATATTTTTCAAGTTTGTTTAGTAGATTTGAATGGTTAATCATATCAAATGCCAACTTGAAATCAATGAATATGCCAACTGTATGTTTATTTTGATCTAGTGCAGGGGTGTCCAAATCCAGTCCTCGAGGGCTGGTGTCCTGAAGGTTTTCCATATGTTCTTGCATCTACACACCTGATCCAGTTAATTGAGTCACTGTGCCAAATTCTTTTGGCTGTTGATGTCACTTTCTGTGCATCAGCTGTATTGAACCAGGAATGTGTGGAAAACCATCAGGACACCGGCCCTCAAGGACCGACTTTGGACACCCCTGATCCAGTGTATTGGTGATCTCTTCTACAGCTTCTATTATGGTCATAGAAGTAGTTCTTCCTGATCTAAAACCATATTGGCAATTATTCAAACTCTTGAGTTTGTCAACAAAATTCTCTAGACGTGACTTGAATAATTTCTCTAGATTTTTAAGAGTAGAAACAGAAGAAATATTGGCTTGTAATTATCAATACAGTGTCTGTTGACGTTTTAAAAGGTAGTATCACTTTTGCAATTTCCATTTCCTTTGGAAAGTGACCTGATTCAAAAGATACGTTTGAAATGTAGGTTAAGTTTAACAATGTTATTTATACCTTGCTAATCTATCACCATATCAAAGTCATGACAATCTTTAGAGAATTTGTTTGTAGACTTGAGGACAGTTCTTAATACTTCTTGCTATTTAATTACAGGAGAAACATTGTGTGAGGATTTTGGGGTATTTCATACTATTCAATTTTATCAGGAATTCAGGAATTATTCAGGAATTTTTGTTGCTAATTGTGGGCCAACATTGACAGAAAAAAGAGTGGAATGCGCTCTGCAGGTCACGGACAGGGTCCTGCCCCAAGTGGAGGAGTTTGAGTATCTCGGGGTCTTGCTCATGAGTGGGGGAAGAATGGAGCGGGAGGTCGATAGGGGGATCGGTGCAGCGTCAGCAATAACTAGGACGCTGCATCGGTCCGTCGTGGTAAAGAAAGGCCTGAGACGAAAAGCAAAGCTTTCGATTTACAAGTCGATCTACGTTCCAACCCCACCTATGGTCACCAGCTGTGGGTGGTGACCGAAAGAATGAGATCGCAGATACAAGCGGCCGAAATGGGCTTCCTCCGCAGGGTGGCTGGGCTCTCACTCAGACATCGGGTGAGGAGCTCTGCCATCCAGGAGGAGCTCGGTGTCGAGCCGCTCCTCCTCCAGGTCAAGACTTAGCATTCTCACCTCACCAGCGAGGCGTCGTGTTTTGGGCATGTCCTGGCGGGAGGAGACCAAGAAGCAGACCCCGGACCCGCTGGAGAGACTATGTCTCACAGCTGGCCAAGTAACGACTCGGGATCTTTCCGGGTGAGCTGGAGGATGCAGCTGGGATGAGAGAAACCTGGGCTTCCCGTCTGAGGCTGGTACCCACCGCGACTCGGCCCCGGAGGAGCGGAAGACGACGAAACGGAACGAACGGAATCCAGTTAGATCTAGAAATAAATAACCAAACACAACGGATTGTTATTTAAAAATATTGCATAAATTAATTTAAATAAATTAACTTCCTTTTATTCCACAATGTAGACATTTCTATGTTGCAATTCTCGTGTAATGAAAAGGATCTTCGAATTTTGTGGTAAAAGACATTCAGCTCACGGTTTGTTCTTTCAGTGAAATAGCCTCAAGGAAAACATTGACCTCCTTCGAGGCGAAGTACTTTTTCAAATACTTCTTATTTTAAAAAAGTACTATTTTCATTTTAAAAATATGCACCACAGTTTGACACGCTATCATCTGCAGACAATTAATAAAAACAGGTAAAGAATATTCAAATAAATGATACTTTAAGAGTACTTAACACACCTATTAATTAAAGTAATTTTCTTGAATTGCCACGATTACCCAATTACAGAATTACCCAATGATCCCAGGACCTATAATGTCAGGGGCTGGATAGCAGACAAGGGCCATGCAAAGTGTGGCTCAGAAAACTCTCATGAGGAAGACAACTCTGGCCAAGTTTCCCTTACCCAAACGCAGGTCATTGGGGTCTCCCAGTAGATAAAGGTCCAGGGCTGGAGCCCTGGAACGAGCTCCTGGAGCCGGATCCCATGTACACCGGGGTGCCAGATGACCACGCCATGACTGTTATTTGGGCTCAGCCCAAACAACGGATATACTTTGTACGTAGGCCTCCCTTCTTGTGGCCTCACCACCTAAAGGATGGGACTCAGGGGTTGGATGAAGGAAGAGATGGGCGACAGCCAATGGGCCAGTTCTTGGTACGTGAAACGTCACCTCTCTGGTTGGTAAGGAACCCAAACTGAGTAAGTTGGACCCACCTTGACACACAACTTGGGCTCTGCAACCAGTTTTCTTGACAGGGCTGGACCTTGTTTTATTCTGGAATAGCCACTAAATAAAAGTACTGAGTTGGGGTGGGCATATTTATCGCCCCCAGCTTGGCACCTGTGTGTTGGAGTTCTCTCCGGTGGACGAAAGGGTTGCTTTTTCTGCCTTAGGTTGGGGTGATAAGTTCTCACTGTTGTTTGTTGCTGTGTATGGAACAGCAATGCAGATTACCCACTCTTTATGAAGGGTTTGCCAGGTGTGCTGATTCCATTTCCAGTGAGAGTCGACATCTGGTTAGGATGCCTGCCAGATGTCTCACTGTTATTTATAACTTGAGTGTTCCCATAGAATTGTTTCATGTTCATGCATGTTGTGTAATGAAAAGAATCTTCAACCGTTGTGCGAAAAGTGATTCATCTCACGGTTTGTTCTTCAAATTATATAGCTGTTGGGAAAACAGTGACTTCTTTGGAAGCGAAATACTTTTTCAAATACTTTTTATTTTCAAACTGCACTATTTTCATTTTAAAAATATGCACCACAATTTGACACACTATCATCCCAGGCTGAGGGAAGCCCAGGCTTCTAAGGCTGATGTCTCTGCGACCCGACACCGTACATTAAGAAAACGAAAGGGAACAAAGTGTAATAAATACCATTTCAGGATTAAATTCAGTCTATATGGATGGAATTGTATTTAAAAAATACTTTTGTTTAGGTCTAGGTCCACACCCATCCAGATATTTTAACTTGAGTGTGGTTTTTTAAGTGATCTATGATAAACGTTCTGATAAAGACTATTTGTTATTATCAATATTAATAAATACAAAAATAGTAACTTAATAGTTTTATTTTTTATGCATAGCAATGTCCACAAATGTATGTTAATTTGTAAATGACCTGACATGAAAAATTTCAGAATAATGTCAACCCTTTCAGATCTGTTTTACAAAACAAAACTGCTGCACAGAGAAAGAGTTCCGATTGTAAAAAAAATCTTACAAGCCAAACAATTGTCTGGCGTTGACTGCTTATGTTTATTTCAGTTAAAGAGACAGTAGCTAGCGGTTGAGGTGAAATGGAGCTTGGGGACGGATAGGCGCATGAGGGGTGGTGTGGATGAGCTGTGAGAAGGTTGATGCATGTGTGCAGTGTTTTATGTGTGATTTTTGATGGATGCTTGCTTTTTGACTTACTGCGTTTTTTCAATGATCTGGATTTTAATGTTGTTATTTGTTCTGTTCAGCACTTTGTGTGACCTTGTGTTGGAAAAGTGCTTTATAAATAAAGTTTGATTTGATTTGACTCAGGTCCTACTCAGGAATAAATTGGACAACTGATATTTGCAAGTGATGAACACAGAGATCAGTGTAGAGTAGACTTTTTTTTTCTAATAGACTTCCTATAGGATACAGACTACGGCCTGCAAGGTTACCCCCAGAAGTCATCAGTAAAACGTTGTTCCCCAGGCTATTGTCAATTAGAAAAATAAGGATGCGTGGAGGGATAAAATTTTACATAAATTGTATTCATATCTGACAAATAAAAAAAACATGTTTGCTATCAAAGATATTGCATAAACTAATTTAAATAAAATTACTGTAAATCATTCCAAATTGTGAAAATTTTATGTTGCAAGTCTCATTTACAAGAAAATGATAATACCATAATTATTTACAACAGGAGTGTTCCCATGGAATTTTTTAATGTTCATGCATGTTGTGTAATGAAAAGAATCTTTGACCTTTGTGCTAAAAGACATCCATCGCATGGTTTGTTCTTCCAATGAAAGAGGGACAGAAGAACCAAATGGGAGAGCCACAAAGAAATAAAGATGTTTGAGACAGAGAAAGATACTCCTTGGTTTTGTTCTTTATTTGCACAATTAACAACAACAAAAATAAGGGGAAAAAAGCATCTCTGACACCCAAATCAAATCTTATCTAAGAATGGGCTTCAACTATCTCATTTTGTCATCAGTTAAGAAAACACAAATAAAAAATAAGAAGCATCACCAACAGCTGACTTTGTTTTCCTATGTTACATGCACTGGAAGGTTTGGTTTCTTTATCACCGCTGGAACCATTACAGAGGTTACCCTTGCAGCATTTAAGGTTTGTAATTTTTCCTCGTGAAAGTTCCTTAGTTACATTGACGTTGCACAATACTTTGGAGATACAACCCTTTTGAACAGACTTGTCTCCTCCGAGATCAACTATAATGAAAGCAATTATGCAATACGAGATTGCTTATATTTCATTAAAACTAATTAGCACTGTTTAGATGAGACAAGAAATGTGAAGGAGAAGAAAAGGACAGATTTCTTACGTTCTCCAGAGAAGCAGTGATCCTCATTTCCTTTACAATATATTTTTGAATTGCAGTCAGAAAGCCTGCAAGTGTAGCACTCATTGCCATTTTGGGTGATTTCACTGGCATCTGCAAAAGGAACCATTCCATTGTTCAATTCAATTTTATTTGTATAGCCCAAAATCACAGAATTTCTGTCTAAATGAGACAGAAATTCTGTGATTATTTGAGGAGAAAGAACAGTGAAGTCGACAATTGTTGACTTCATCCGAAGAATGTGATTAGGAGTTAATGGTTCTGGTCCTGTTACATCATTCAAATATTTAACTGGGAGGGGCTTGCTATTTAACATAGTCATCATGACTTTGTACAAAAGAGTTCTTAAAGATGTACTGTTGAGACTCTTTGCTAAATGGTCGAGAATAGCTGAAAGAACACTACAAATGGTTCATATCCGTCTCTCCCATACTATGGATCTCCATTTTTCTTTTTGTACTTCCAACATTTTACCCATTAGTGCAGGGGTGACTGACCAGTCGATGCAAGTCGATCGCTAGGGGGAAAAAAAAATTATGAAATTCAGACCCTCTAGCCGTTTTTTTTTTTTTTACAAGAAAGCATCAATCTAGCGGCTTTTTCTAGTGTTTTTGAAGACTTTTGGTGTGTGTGACGTGAAACATGTTGTTAAGCCTGTAATCAATAAGCAGCGCCTGTTGCTGTTGTGGCCCCTTTCCCTCACCAAGCATTGCGTACGCACGGCAATTCTAACTTCAGGTTGTAATGGGAAAATATATTAAGCAGTAGTGTTTAGCAGATATTATTAATTGATTATTAAGATACAGGACATTTTAGTTTAATGTAATGGTGTAACAATGATGCTGTGTTTCTGCTGTGTTTTTCTGTTACTGGACTCCAGGTGTCTTAAGGAGAGTGAGGGAACAGGCTGGCACCATCTCCATCCCCCCAGTGTCTTATCTTACTTCAAGGCCGAGATGGCTCTGAACTCAAGTTGAACTATCCAGGGGGAGGTTAAACCTTCAGTACAGCAATGCATTAAATGTTGTAGAATCAGAAACTTAGGGAGAGATCTCGCATGCTTTTCACCTGTGCACATGTGATCTATACAATAAACTTGTAAAGAAAGCAGTTGACTTTTTCTTCCACCGAGGCTGTTTTCCACCACAAGGTCTACTGTAACTTCATTGGCTCCTTCTTGGTGTGTAGTGAATCTGTACCTTCACTTGCAACAAAAGTTTCGTCACTTAGTGAGTCCAAAGCGTAAACAAGAACTTCTCTTGAAGGCTGTCTTGAAGTTGAAAGCCAAACATGAACAAAAGTTGCTGTGTGTGGGTTACTTTCTTCTCATGCAACTCTGTTGTAGCTGTAGCTTTAAATTGAGGTTCTTTTGCTGTTTTGTGTGGGTTTTTTTATTGTCACTTGTGTTCACCTCGTCTGCTTGCTATGTTTGTTCATCTTTCATTCTATCTTTGTGTGGACAGGTCGGATGCTTCTTCTTCCACATTTCACAAACACTGCGTTTCGTACACTCTTTTGAGACATGGCCAGGTTTGAGACAACCAAAACATAACTTCTCTGACTGAATGAATGAACTTTGTCTGGCAAAGCTTTGTCCAGAAAACTTCTGCATTTCTGTAGTGTGTTTGGGCATCTGACAGTAAATACATGTCAATGACTGTTTCTGTTCTGAACTTGTAGTTACCAGTGTCTTAGCACCAACATTTCTCTGCTTAAAAGCTTTTGTCTTATCAGGTTTCTCAGATTTGTCCGTCTCAGTTTGCGTCAATGTCTGTAACTGGGTAATTGGGTTACAGGCGATTTTGGCTTCTCTTGTTAGAAATGCAACAAATTGACTGAAAGTGGGAGACTGATTAGTTTGTTCCTCTATTTCCATGACCTTGCAATTCCAGCTAGCAGTGAGCCGGTCGGATTAGCTTAGAGATGATTTTTCTATTTTCATTGTAGTCGTTGAGAATCTCCAATAATTTGATGTGAACCGTAGCTGCTTCACAACTGTACAAGAAAGCTGAGAAATCTCTCAACTCCTAACTGTCCTTGGAAGCAATTTTAGGCCAAGCTTAGAGTTTGTCTCTGTAAGTCTTTGCCTCAGTGAAAAGGTTTCCATACCTGTCTTCAAGAATCTTCCATGCAACAATATAAGCAGATTCATTTCCAAGCAGGAAGTATCCATCCAGTGCTCTCTTTGCTTTCCCACTCATATATCTCCAGAGGTAAAATATTTTCTCATTCTCGGGGATATCCTTCAGCTTAATGAGTATTTGAAATGAGAATTTCCAGTCACTGTAGATCAACACATCACCGCTAAACAGGTTCAGGAACAGGAATTTGACTTACATTTAGTGTACTTGAGAGAACCTTTACAAGATCTGTTGAACTGTCATTGGGCAAAGTGTGTTGACTGCTTGAGGAACAACATATGATTTAAGGGACAGGTGCTGAATATACTAGTTGTCTTTGACTTAATTGTCAAACCTTGTTACATCAACCTTTTGCTCTTCTGCCACATTTGGTTAATCACACACCTGCATTTTGGCTTGCGCTTCTTTAAGGTCTTTAACTATCTCTAAATACTGCAGTTTTTAATACTTCCCATCCCTTCCCAAACATGGGAAGGATGTGCTGCAAGTTAGGGTGATTAAAGACAGGAATGGATGTCTTTTGACAGATACCAGTAATGTGATGGGAAGATGGAAAGGGTACTTTGAAGAGTTGATGAATGAAGAAAATGAAAGAAAACAAAGAGCAGAAGGTGTTACGATAGTGGAGCGGAAAGCGGAATTAGTAAGGTAGAAATACAGAGGGCACTGAAGAGGATGAAGAGTGGAAAGGCTCTCAGTCCTGATGATATTCCTGTAGAAGTATGGAAGTGCTTAGGAGAGGCGGCAGTAGAGTTTCTGACTGGAGTGTATAACTGGATATTAGAAAGTGAGAAGATCCCTGATGAATGGAGAAGAAGTGTGTTGGTTCCTGTTTTTAAGAACAAGGGAGATGTGCAGAGTTGTGGTAACTCCAGAGGAATTAAACTGATCAGTCAAACGATGAAGTTATGGGAAAAGTTGTCGAAGCTAGGCTAGGATGTGAAGTAAGAATTTGTGAACAGCAGTATGGTTTTATGCCTAAAAGGAGCACTACAGATGAGGTATTTGCCTTGAGGATGCTGATAGAGAAGTACAGAGGTCAGAGGGAGCTGCACTGTGTCTTTGTAGATCTAGAGAAAGCGTATGACAGTGTACCTAGAGAAGAATTATGGTATTGTATGAGGAAGTCTGGTGAGACAGAGAAGTATGTTAAAGCAGTGAAGGACATGTATGAGGGCTGTAAGACAGTGGTGGGGTGTGCTGTAGGTGAGACAGAGGAGTTCAGTGTGGGGGTGGGACTGCACCAAGGATCTGCTCTGAGCCCTTTGCTGTTTGCTGTGGTGATGGACAGGCTGACAGACGAGGTCAGACAGGAATCTCCATGGACAAGGATGTTTGCTGATGACATTGTGATCTGTAGTGAGAGGAAGGAAGAGGTGGAGGAAAAGCTGGAGAGGTGGAGGTTTGCACTAGAAAGAAGAGGAATGAAGATTAGTCAGAGTAAAACAGAGTACATGTGTGTGAATGAGAGGGATCCAAATGGAAAAGTGAGGTTACAGGGAGAAGAGATAAAGAGGGTGGAAGAATTTAAGTACTTAGGATCAACAGTCCAGAGTGATGGAGAGTGTGGAAAAGAGGTAAAGAACTGTGTTCAGGCAGGCTGGAACGGGTGGAGCAAGGTATCAGGTCTGATGTGTGACAAAACAGTTTCAACCAAAATGAAAGGGAAAGTTTACAAAACCGTGGTGAGACCGGCCATGTTGTTTGGTATAAAAACAGTACCACTGAGAAAAAGACAGGAAACAGATGGAAGTAGCAGACATGAAGATACTGAGGATCTCTCTGGGAGTGACAAGAATGGACAGGATTAGAAATGAGTATATATGGGGAACAGCACATGTTAGTGGTTTTGGGGATAAAGTCCGAGAGGCCAGACTGAGATGGTTTGGACATATGCAGAGGAGAGAGAGAGAGAGAGAGAGAGAGAGAGAGAGACTACATCGGAAGAAGGATGCTGGATTTGGAACCACCAGGAAAGAGGACTAGAGGAAGGCTGGGGAAGAGGTTCTTGGACACAGTGAAGGAGGACATGAGGATGGTTGGTGTGACCGAGGAGGATGCAGCAGATAGGATTAGGTGGAAGAAACTGACTTGCTGTGGCGACCCCTGAAGGGAAATGCGGAAAGAAGAAGAAGAAATACTGCAGTTTTATTTTATTTTCCTCAAGTGTTTTTTGCAAAGCTGCACATGCACACTCACTTTCCAAGCGCAGCTTTCTCTTTTTAAAAATTCTGCTTCAATCATAAAGATTTCTTGTTGTTGCTGTTGTTGTTCTCCCATCACATTTCCATCTAAATGACAAGTTGCTTTGTTCAAAATGAAACTTGACATTTTCACACAAAGATCTATCTTGCGACGTGTTCCCTGATTAGATGTAGTGATTCTTCGTAGTTCATCATAAATCTTCACAACATCTGTAGAAAGTTCTTCGATGTCACAAATAATGACATTATGAATTTCTTCACTTACGGGTTTTGATTGTTGGTGAGTATGTTTTGATGATTTGACTTGTACACTCCATTTGTCATAAACATAGTTGAATCTTTATAGAAGTAAAGTTTTTCTTTTTTTTTTTTTTTTTGGTTTTTTTTTTTTTTTTTTTATTGTGTTGGTGTGGGTAACCAGGTCCGTATCCTTCCATTTTCAGTAATCGTCTTAAGGTTGAAACAATATAAAATGAATTATTTATTGTAAATATGTATCATAGAGCACTGGGGGTGGGGTTAAATAAGTTTTCTTCCCCCCACTCCTTCTTGGACACTAGAAACTTTGATTTGTGCACTTGTTATACCTTCTAATTATTTCTACTGAGTTGCTGTACAAAAAAATGTTTGTTGATTTGAGAACATGCTACCTTGTCCAAGATAAATAATAAAAAAAAAAAAAAAAAAGTGTCATCCTGCATTGCTTTTCCTTTCTCTGTGAGCAATCTCACTCTTTCACTTCTACTTGGTTGAGTGACACATTCTTCTTCATTTGAATCACTGTCTTTCTTCTGGCTTTGCACTTAGGAATTAGTTGGAAATAGGGCTTATTTGGTTCAGTCATTGTAAATTTAACTTCTTCTTTCACAGTTCAATTAGTCAATCTTCAAACTCCCAGCTTCTTAAGGCCTCATCTTGAGGTGAACAATCATGTGTACTTTTGAATCACCAACTCACATAACTGCTCGGCTATGCCATCTTCTTTCCATTCGTGCACATAAAACTGTCTGAATTTCCACTCTAAACCCCCCAGGAACAATTGGCACAAGTCTTTTCTTTGAATGATATTTTTTTTGTTACAATCTTGTCTTGAACATATAAAACATCATGAAAACGCATTGGCTATTGGCCTCATAAACTGTAGGAGGAATTAGCTTTGGAATCTTTACTAACTCTTCACTTGTTCTGTCTTTGCTGAGATTGCTTCTTCAAGTAACGTGTAAAAGCCTAAACAAATACTAACGTGGTCTCCAATGGCAACAACCTAAATCCAACGTATACATTTCATCAAAACAAAACAAAAAACAAAAATTCAAATAGAACTAAATGTGTGGCAGTTACACATGGTGTCACAGAAATATTCTCATTGATAGCATTTAACATATGTGGACAACACTACACAAGTGTAAAAGAAGAATCATGAAAATTACTAGGGGCAGCCTTGGAGTTGCAGTTGTCAGTGTCGCAGCAGCTAGTTACAAATTGGCTTTGCAAATACGCAGCATTTACCGACCCTTCCACACATTGTTCAGCAAGCATACATTTGTGTTTGTAGGGATAAGGTGGGCCAAGACCTGTAACCAAAATGACATAGTTGGAGGCAAGAGAATAATACACAACCACAGTATATTACCTAATCCTAAAACATACCCGGAGAGGCTTTAATTCCGACTGCAGCACATCGATAATGTCCTTCAGGGCATTTCTCAGAAGAAGGGCAAATTGAAAAGGTTTCATATTCACACTTTTTACATGTCAGGGAGTCAGCTGGTGAAACAAAATTGATACCATAAGTGTAATTAAGTTAAAAATAAATCAAACCTGTATTTGCATTGACAGAAAAAGTAAAAGAAAGATCATTTTCAAGCTGGTAAAAGCTTAATAAAACTTGCCTTCAGGGATGAGCCAGATTCCAACAACCAGAATTAAGAAATGCATTGCCCTTTACTTTGTGTTATTGGGACAAATGTGAATGTTGTTCCCATCTGTTCTATCTCCAAGTAGTTTAAAAAATAACTCCAACTCTCTGTCCTTGTGACAGTTTGTCACCTCTTTCAGAGCATATGTACGAGGATAAAAAACTTTTTGAGAACAACAGTTCATAACCGTGCAAACTTCTGCATTTACTCTATGCAACTCATTTTTCACACTTTAATTTCAAATCCTTTTCACACTCATTTTAATTGTAAAGTTGTCACAGATTGGAGGTTTAAAAGAATTTGAATGTAAAGCAATTTTCCCTATAGAGTCTGCAAAATTTACTGTCGATTTGACTTAAATAGCAAAATCTAAAAATACACAACAAATTGCTGATTGCTTTTTATTTGGGATGTTTGTCAAATTTAATGGACATTTAGATATAGCTATCTCATTACATAACAGCTATTAGACATTTACAACTTATTAATTAGTGCCATGAATGACCAGTTACAATTAGCTTTAGTTATTGATTAACTATTAGTTTCTCAGTAATATATTACACTCGGGTTAAACTGTAGAAATTTTAGTTTTTTCATCATTTATATTTTTCTGACGTTAACCAATGGTTTCATTTGTGTATATATGATTTAAAACTGAACCCAGTCAGACTGAGGAACAAAAAATTAATTGAAGTATAAACAAAAAAAACCCAATGTCAGGATTCCTCACCTGCTGCCAGAGGGAGCCCTGAAAGGTCCGAATCACCCTGATTGTGTGACACCTGTGATGATTCCTGATTCCCCACATCTGTGCACCCTACCATCTATTTAAGGGGAATCACCTTAGACTTTCCTGTCGCGTCTTATCATCTCTTCCAGCCAGGTCACCGTGGTTGCCTGACCATGTTTTGAACTTTATTATTTGGACTTTTGGAACCTTGAGTTAACACTGTGCTTCTTGCTTTACAGACTCTACTGATCTGAGCTAATAAACCTTGTTTGAAGTCCTGCAATTGGGTCCTCCTCTTTCCACCATCCTCAAAAACCCTGACAAATTAGTCTATTCATATGAAGGAAAAAACATCAACAGAGGCAGTGTATTATAGAAATGGCAAAAAGCTGGCTTTTAGAGTGCAGTGTTGGCCTCTTTAAAAAGTCATTTTTCAAGCACATTATTTTTAACTGTATTCTGATGGAGAACCCCATTAAGAAGAGATCTCCTCCCAGAAAAACTATATCCTTATGACTTAAATTTGAGTTAATTTGATGCTACAACTATAAATTTGAAGAAATCAACAAATGGGCTGTTGACAATAGCTGGTGGCACAAGAGAAACAAAGATGTAACAATGCCCACAGGACATGAAAGCCAGGAATCAGCCAAGGGCAATGTGTATACAGTAGAGCACGAACGCCTCCAAAGATTGAGTAAAATAACATAAGTACCAGTATGTGGAAGTTGAAACTCTTTCATCAATTTTAGAAAACTAAAGTATTTAAAAATGCAAACAATTTGCAGCGACACAAAAATTTTAAAATGTAAAAAAAACAACTTTTAGTTTCAGTTTTATTTTTCCAGACATTTAAACATTTTCTTACAGTACTGTACAGTTACAGTACAGTACTTAATAATTAAAAGAAAATGAGAAGTTAGAACTTTAGTGTAAAAGTACACAAAGAAAAGATTACTTCAGTTTGAAAAGTGCAGTTCTTAGCTTAAACTTGTCTGAAATCTGATATTCCAGGGACTGAAATTGAATTACCTGGAGGACATATAATGTTGTGAGTAGGTGTGGTAAGATCCAAGCACAGAACACAGGATGAAAGGGTAAAAAAATACAAAAATTTATTTTTTTAATAGATAAAAGTGGGTAGTTCGAGGCAGAAGGGTTGTCCGAGATAGGCGGATTGTGTATAATATATCAGTGTACATCATACAGCTTCCTTGTTCTTGTCTTGGTTACCAGCCCCATTTTTTCCTGTCCAAGAGCACAGCTCTCTTTGTCCAGTTTCAAGTCAGACAGTGTTACTGTGAAGTTATGCTTGGGCAGATCTGTCAATGATGTCTTTCAAGAATTAGAACTGAGCTGGTAAGCTACGTGTTGCAGTGGAGAAGTCTCCTTCTGCAATCTCACCACTGTTTTCTTTCCTCTTAGTTTAGAGTTTTGATTTCTTTTTTCTGTTCTGTAAAGACTTCTTAGTTCAAGAGGTTTCAGGCTCTTTTATGTTCTGAGTCAGCACTTTTAGGTTCCACTATCAAAAAACATCTGAATTTGTAGATTCAGAACAAAATGCTTCTTTTAAATACTTTGGCAAAAGCTCCATTTTTATTTTTTAGACAAGTGCAACAAAATTAGACACAATTTTAGTAGCAGCCACTCAATAATAATTATATTTTATTCAACTTTGTTGTTTTTTTCTTATATATACACATATATATTTCGATCCTTTTCATGCAGTCCTCATCAGGCATGTCAACAGACATGACATCATCTCAGGCCACAAACTGGAAACTTTCTGGGTTGCAGTGGAGAAAGACTAACCTACCACATCTGACAAAAACAAATCTGTCCAGTTTCACACGTTCTCTGTTCGAGTTTCTGTTTTTCAGGTAAACTTCCATTTTCTTTTCGTGCAAGTATTTGGAGTTAGCAAAGGAGACGGCTGTATTCGGAGATGGCCGAAGACTTTTTCACACTATCCCACATACGGGCTGCGTAATGAAACCTGCACAAATAGAGAAATGACAGAAAATTGAGAAGATTAGAATGCTGACATTTTTTAGCACGTCCTGGTTGCTTCTGAAATTTGAAGAACTTCAAAAAAATTTCTGAAGGGTTTTGTTTCATCCCATTTCTGTTGAAATGTTTTTCCAATCCTGATTGAAAACCAGCAGAAAAACAATTGCTTTGAGTTGTATTGCATGTAGGGCTGCACTACATGGTGTTTTTATTTTGATACCACAATTGTGGAAAACGGAATTAGCTTACTGCAAACTTATTTATTTCTTTTGGCTCTTCTAGCTTAGATCTTTTCACAATGGACACTGAATAACAGATTCCTCAGTGTTTATGTCATGTAGTTTTACTACAACTCACCTTTTTAAAAATCCACAAGACTGCACAAATTAGACTCACAAAAAATATTTTTGAAATGCCAAAACTATTGCTATAGTTGTGACAAATTAATTTTGTCCATGACCCTTTAGTTTAACAGTTATTTTAATATGTTTAATATGAGGAACATTTACAACTGTTGCAAGATGGCATTTAAAAACCATTTTTAAAAACGTATATAAAATATTTAAATATTCAATTTTGATATTGCAATTTGAATTTAGTCAAGATGTATTATCTATGATCCAACATCTGTTTTCATCTTTTTGTTTATGTAGCCAGTTGAGACGAGTCTTAATACTCCCAATTATTTCTGAAAATGTGACCTAAACCCAGTACCATACAAACTCAGCAAGACTGAAGTTTTAAATGTGCACGGTGCACTAAATATTTGAACTTTACCAGTTTTTCTCGGTGAGGATTGTGTGTGATAACTGACAGCGAGGCATGGCAAGTATTTGGCTGCGCAGTTTGGAGATCATAGTAGAGAAGGTTGGGTGTCCTCGGTATGCAGGAAGTAGAAAGAAGAGAGGGAGTGTTCCTGACCCTTTATATATAAAAAAAAAAGGTTTCAACCTTGAGCAACAGACCAAATGTTTTGCTTTGACTGGTTCTCACAAACCTGCTTTGTTCAGGTTTTCATCCCCATCAGTTTCTTGAACAGGAAGCAGGAACATATTGACTTCAGTAGTTAGATAGTCTCGTCCTAAACCGGGGAAGATGTTGCAGTCCAGCATGGAAAGTGTACCTGTGCAGGACACAACATATTATGGGATGGCATCACCTACGTCCCGCTACATTTGGCAGCGTGTTAGTAAAATATTGGTTATGACATCCGTTCCGTTGTATTCCGCTAGTCCGGGGCCGGGTCGTGGGGGCGACAACCTTAGATGGGAATCCAAGGCTTCTCTCACACCGGCTGATTCCTCCAGCTGAATTTACGATGTATAAAATGTCTATTTAAGAAATATATAGACAGTTGAAGAGAACACTCTCATGGTTTTGTACCTTTATATTTGAGGTGAGAATGAGCCATTAGTTTATCCACCACTATGTGCATGTCCTTTAGGTTTTTTGGACAGAAATCTTCCTGTCTGGCCTTATTCTGGAGAAATACTGGATAAAAGAAAAAATCCAAATGTTAAAAAAAAAATTTGTTTTCATAAATTATAGTTAAATTTGGCCAATGAGTGGAAAGGTACCTATGTGAGGGTGGTATTCTACTCCTTCGTCACCACTAGAGGTGGTAGTGCTGTCGTGGCCCGTGGATGGAGTGGCAGGTTTCACCATCTCTGCAGTTTGAAGAAACCTGGCAGGACAAGGATGTTGTTTATTCTTAACTTTAAAAACACAAATAAAAGCTTAAAAAATCTACACGGCTAAAAGAATTAATTGAGTTTAAACTAATTCAAAAGGTCTTTTGTATTTAATAGTTGCCCTGAAGAGATGGAATGTAACATGAATGTATTTTTATTTTAAAGAGTAAAATCTCAAATAATAACCTGTCCTATGAAAAAACTCGATAGTAATAGATTACTAAATTGTTTCCTGTATCTAAAACTATAATATTTTAGAACCTTAATTATTTCTTTCCAGTAAACAGCGACATTTCAAAGTCATTTATTGTCAATAACACAGATAAACATATCTGATTTATGTGTTGAGGATGAGTTTAGGAGGAAACTTCTAAAATGTAACACTAAAGCTTAAACGACTCTCTAAAAGGATTTGTCATTTTTTCCAAATTATGTGCTATGACGTTCAGTACTGTGGTCATTTTAGTAAAATAAAAGACAGCATGTTGCACATTAATATTATTAAATAACATGCAGATGAATAAATGATAGAAAGTTAGAAAAAAGCAGAACTACTTTCAACCGGTGTGGCAATACGTTGTGTTTTTTATTTTTTTAGGCTGAAAAGTAAGAATTGCATATCTTTGGTGATCAATTCTTACCGATAAAGATTTGAATCAGTAAACCAGTCTTGAACCACGATCACTACATGGCAAACTGTGAACAGGAAGGCGGCGATCTGAAGAGACTGTTAATAATAAAAATATTCTCATATTATGACCAGATAGTGATACACAAATAAAAAGCAACCAGACAGTAGACATGAAGTGCCATCTGCAGGAAAGTTGTGTACCTGCATCTCTATATATGTGTGAGGTTGGTTGTACTCTGGAGGCAACTTCCGATCGTTGTTAATAAGGTAATCCAAAATGGATGGACTTAGCATTGGCTGAGAAAATGAAAGACAAATTTGAACACAAATCAGGCATCAGCTGACTGTCACACATCAGATAATTTGTGACTGGCAACCACAAAAAAAAAAAAAAACACAAAGGAGCGAAACACTATGAGCTTATAATATTTACTTGTGTGTCCAGGAAGATGACTCTCTCCTGTGTTATGAAGAAATCTATCCCTGTAGTCTGGTTACCTGCTCGTTCTTTAATTTCTTGAGATTGAGCTCGAAATACATAACTCCTGTTGAAACAATATTCAAAATTGTTGCTTACACAAAACACTAAATCATCAATATAGGACTTGGATATATTTTTTAGAGAAACATTTATAAATAATTTTTCACATATTCTTAAGAGTGTTAGAATGAAACATTCATAGCAAACTACAAGTTCAATTGGCCTGAAAGCAATGTTGTGTTTTTGTTTTATTTTGATGTGTATGAGATTTTTTTAATTATTCTACAATTGTTTTTTTATGTTTTATATCAATATAATGCTTCTGCAACAATCAAATACACCTTTGGTCAAAGTAAAACTATTCTATTTCATTTTACAAAGAGAGCGATGAATTGCACCACCACAAACCAATACAGACACCAATAAAAAGTCTATGAGTTTTAAGAGTATCTTTTTGTTTCCATGTTTAGAATGAAGCATGTGCTTTATACATTTTCATTCTTTTCTTTTTGTTAAGTATAATCTTACCTTTGATCCTCCTCAGCTGTGTTGGCCGACAAAAGTGACATAACTGTTGATTTTCCTGCTCCCTGCATTCCAATAACTCCCACCACCAACATATCTGTCTGATCCCGTAAATACTGCAATACAACATTACAAAAACAAAATTATGTTTGTGTGAAATGATCAGATAAAATATATTTGTTTGAATAGAATATGAAGTCAGACGGGGTGGTTTGAGTATCTGGTTAGGATGCCTCCAGAATGCTTCACTGGTGAAGTGTTTGAGGCACGTTCCTCCCGCAACTCTTCCTCCAGCAAGTCCAGGGGCAGACCCCAGACTTGCTGGATAGACTGTCTCACAGCTGGCCGGGGAACGCTTCGGAATCTTCCCAGGTGAGCTGGAGGATGAAACTGGGATGGGAGCAGCCAGGATTTCCCGCCTGAAGCTGTTGTCCCCACAACCCGGTCCCGTATAAGCGAAAGTCGATGGAACGGATATTACATGTTTCTTTGAACTCATCATATAAAATATCATGTAATTATTTTGTGTGTAACCATCATGTAAAATATAATTTCATGTCAATTTTACTTACTTCCATGGCACTGTCGCACCAATTCATCTGATCATCCACTAGCTTAATGCTGTGCTTCATCTTCTCTGGAGGAAGGAGTTTTGACTGGCCAACCATAGCTGGAAACGGATATAATAACACAGCATCTCATTTTAAGCTTACTATTCAACTTGAAAAGGATTGTGGTGTTGGCTGTCATGACTTACGATCCATTGTGTTGCTCGATGCAGAAGGACCCATCCCTCGATTTTGAATTTGATAAACTGGCTGAGTAGGTCGTTGTCCTTCTTTCTCTATTTTAGATGGTACAGGTCCAGAAGACTGTGCTGTAACTTCAGGTTGTGAGCTGGACTTTATTCCATCATCTCTGGCTTTCATCAGCGTTATTGGTTTCTCCATCACTGGGGCTCCACTGATAGGTGTACTCTGTGATGGTTTAGTCTAGGAAAACAAGAATGAGGTGTACTAGAAACATCAAGTTAGAAATGCACTTTTTTCAGTATTAATTTGATTGCTTTGCATTAATAGAATAACTTCTTGTTTGTTATTGTCAACCTAGTTGCCTTTGAATGTGGGTAGAGGTAACATACCCTTTCAGCTGGAGGTTTTGCGAGAATGATGGGGGTTTTCTGGATGAGAGGACCAGATGGATCCTCACTACCATCCTGGACAAAATTATCAAAATCACACAAAAAAAATAAAGCAATTTGAGGAATCAAACGAGTTTAAATGTAGATTACCCTTCTTTCTCGTGGTTGGTATTCTCGGTCTCTACTAGGACCAGAGAGATTTTGACTTGGAGGTTCTTTTTCTCCACGTCGCCTTCTTCTCCTTCGTCCTGGTCCATACATCCCAGGCTGACTGTGACCAGACTCCGACATAACTTGTCAAACACCTTTAGAACACAAGATCTAACAAAAAGCAACTAAAAACAGAAAGCAGCACAAATACTGTCCAGTCAGCCGCAGATCGATCTGAACCTAGAAGCGAACAATGGCTTCTCTGCAATATTTCATTTCAAACTAATACGCAAGAGATTTATTTTCTTACTACTTTGAATCAACTACTCCATGTAGTGCCAGTTTTGTTGATTTCATTAAATAAATGTTTCAAATTACTGTTACAAATTCTCTTTTTAATAACAACAAACAGCAGTTGTACGTCTGGCAAAAATGTCACTAGGAAACAATGTCATTGTGTATATAGTTCCGCGTGCCTCGGTTTCCTTTCACACAAATATATAAAGAGCCAAATTAAATCAATTTTAAAAATCAGAGGATTTTGATAAATATTTTTCCTCCATCTGTATAGGCTGAAAGTATACTATTCTTTTTTAAATCTTTCTCTCTTTTTTTCCACACAAGGAGTGTCTCGAGCAGGAATGTGCTGAAATTGTTTAGCTAACTTTTGTTAGTTATCTTTTAAGCTGTGTATTTGTGTTTCTACATTTTTTGTTATTTGTGTTTTTTTTATCTGTAATGTGAAGCCCGATTAGACCATTTTTTGGTGATTTCTGGCTATACAACTATAATTGAGTAGAACTTTGTAAATTCCATTAAATGTTCAGTAAATTATATTGGCAACTCATTAGCATTTACAAATAAAATTTAGAAGAAAAAAACTTTTTTTAATCTGCGGTTGATGTCATTTCCTGTTTCAATCGGAAGTAGGTCACTGAGACGTTGACGCCATGACTAAAATGATAAACAGTAAAAATTATTACTAAGATTTTTTTTCTATAATTTTATATGGTTCTAATAAGACCAAACCAATAAATATATATTATTTAAGCGCAAATTTTGAGCTGCAGAGATGTTTGTTTTATTTTATTAAACATGTCTTAATGTTAAATGTTGAGATTTTCCTATTAGTGACAAATACTGAAGGACTTTTCAGCTGAAATCAACACTGAAAGGTAAGTACAAAAGTACACATAATGTGAACAAGTGGTGGTTATGTTCAGTCTACAATATCCATGTGTTAGTAGAAAAATCGACGGCAGATTATCAAGTAATACAAGTAGATTTAGTTGTTATTAAACGTTACTAACCCAATTTAAATGAGCTGTGATAATCTAGTATGGCTGTGTGGTTGTGATGTTAGCATGTTTATTATTATTAATCTACTTGAATTACTTTAGAATCAACTAAACTATCTCACAAAGTTGTGAAAAATATCTGTTCTACACTCAAAATTTCACGTCTGATTTACCAGGTTTTATCATGAAAACAGATACATAAAATCAATAAAAATGTAGCTGATTTACAATTGTTACCCTATCAGTGACGTGCAGTGAGGTTCATGTCTGGGAGGCACTGACTCAAATTCAAATTGATTTACAATTGTAAGAACTGAAAAATACATCTTATTTCAGCATTCATCCAACAGCATCCAACTATTGGTAATGCTTCATATCCAATCAGCATTCCTCTTTCAGTTACACTCACAAACATATACACAGTATACACAGGAACAGATTCGTCTCTTTTATAGCATGTTATTTTTTTAAACAAACATAGAGAATCAGTTGTGTTCTTACTTTTACTTATAAATGAAGTCCATCTGCCGAAAAGTTTTATGACTAAATTGTAGAAGTCGTCTTTATTTTTTCTTAGTTTAAGAGTTGCTTTGTCTCAATGAAGATTTTCTCAGCAGAAGAACTGACAGCTTCTTACTCGCTAAAAGAAAAAAAGGAGCTGCCAGTTTACACGTGCCCCCTTGAGTGGAAGCAGAGTATATACCTGCCTCCTCTGCCGATTTTCAATGTGCATTTTTTGTGGGATCAGCTGCAGTAGTTTTCTAACACACACATAAAATATATTGTATAGTCTGCAGAAAGTTGTGGTGTTTCATAAATATTTCTGTTAAGTTCATACTGGCGATTTGCTGAGGAATAGAAACTAGCAAGCATCAAGCCACCCAGTTTGTTTTGAATCATGCCGTCAGAAGGGAAGCTCAGCTTGTCTCTGCCTCTCTTGGGGTTTCTGACAGATTTGATCAAGGGAAAAACAAAAAAAAATCAAAATCAGCAATTTTTAATTGATAAAATGGCTGAAATGTGTAACCATACTCCAAATGCATTTTAAGACATAACAGTGTAAAATAATAGACTTTCTTTTTTTTTTTTTTTTTGTCATTATGACAGAGAGGGGGGCAGTGCCTTCCCTGTGTCCCCTGACCGCACGTCACTGTGCCTGCATAACAGTACACGATCCACTGATATCAGATGTGACTTCCAAATTTAACATGATAAACAATTACACAACACATTTTGTGGGAAAATTTTTAGTGGATTAAAACTTAGCATTCATCAACTACCTTTTGAAGTTCATCCACTACCTTTGTTAGTGGATGAACTTAAAATATTATTACTCTATTACACCATAATTGGTGTGTGTTACTCTATTACATAATATGTAGTCATATAAATTACTGAAATAAAACACTAGGATTTATAAACTTTATATTCCGTCATCTACCGTTTCTCGTCTGAAACCCAGGCATTTCTCACCTCGGCTGCATCTTACAGTTCACCCAGTAGTATTCCGGCCAGACAGTGGGTCTGAGGTCTGCCTCTGGATCTTCTCCCGATGGGACGTTCCTGAAACACCTCAATAGCGAGGCGCTCAGAGGGCATCCAACTAACCAGATGGATAGTATGGATAGTATCCATCTGGTTAGTAGGATGCCCCAACCAGATGGTTGGGGTATCCATAACCAGATGGATACCAGATGGATACTATCCATCTGATAGTATCCATCAGATGGATACTGTCCATCTGGTTAGGAGAAAGTCGTGGCACATCTGGTTTCTCTTGACCCAGAGGAGCAATGCCTCTACTCCGAGCTCCTCACTTTATCTCCAAGTGAGAGCCCAGGCACCCTGCAGAGGAAGTTCATTTCGCCCACTTGTATCCGCTATCTCGTTCTTTCAGTCATCACCCATAGGTAGTGACCATAGGTAAGGGTAAGAACGTTGACCGACTTGTAAATCAAGAGCTTTGCTTTTTGGGCCCAGTTCTTTCTTCACCACAACGGAACGATGCAGTGTCCTAATTATTGCAGACACCGATCTGTCTTTCGATCTCCTGCTCTGTCCTTCTCCCACCCGTAAACAAGACCCCGAGATACTTAAACTCCTCTACTTGTAGCAGGACCCTGTCCCTGACCTGGGCGAGCTTTCTACCCTTTTAAACTTTCTTTTTCTTTCGAGATTTCTCTTCAGGGGTCGCCACATCAAGTCAATTTTTTCCATCTAACCCTATCTGCTGCATCTTCTTCAGTCATGCCGACTATCTTCATGTCTTCCTTCAATGTATCCATGAACCTCCTCTTTGTTCTTCCTCTAGGCCTCTTGCTTGGTGGTTCTAAACCCAACATCTTTCTGCTGATATACTTTCTCTCTCCTCTGCACATGCACCCTTTTAAACTTTGAACTTGAATTAAATAACTTTTAGATAAAGTGGTAGTAAAAATTTGTGGAAATGGGATTTCATGGCAAATTGTCTGGTGTTTTTTTGCATGATAATGCATAAAATCCAAGAATAACTTTAATTTGTACCACTCATCTGCTTCTATTTTAAGTTGCAGATGGCTGGACGTTGCTGTGATTAAATATTTGTGTCCGAAAACTCCAGCAGGGAAGAGAAATGATGTGTTTCAAATAAAAGGATCTTGAGAAGTTCAACATAGGGATTGTTGCAACAAAAAGTAAGCAAATTGGACACAGTAATTTTAATATGTTGTATTATCCAATTCTAGTTTTATGTCTACCAAGTCACTTTTAATCACCTGACATCTCTCCCCACAGCTACATAATGGATACTCACCCTTCTCCTGCCAAGTTACCATCGATCTTTCAGAAGTGTTTTGGAATTAAACAAGAACGCTCTGATTTCAAACCAGCCCATCTTTAGTATCTAAAAGAAAAAGTCTGTGGACTCGACTAAGGCAGTGGCTGTGTGACAAAACTCAAACCTGATTTGTCATGATTTTGCAACAGATTTGAAGTCTGATGAAAACGTTAAAAGAGCACTAGAGCCCATGATGTTTCAAAACAGCATATCTTATATGCTGGATAACAAGGACAAAGGTGCTGGCATGGAAAGTGAAAGTGACGATGACTCAGAAAGCACTATTACAGAATATTCTACTGAATCATCGAGCAGTTCGGACTCTGAGACTGATCCCCCTCAGAACATAAATGGTGGTATAACCTGTGACAGATGCGGTAGAGGACCTTTTAAATTAATAAACCGGCATTTATTGCACTGCACTGGTGTGTGGTCTAACCAGTATCAGTGCATTTTGTGCAAGAAGCTTTTTCCCACTGAAACGGCTCTCAAAATACACCACCTGCCTTTGAATTCCTGTGATATTTGTCATCAGGTCTTCACCAATGAGAACTCCTTCTACTCCCACCAGTGTCCCAAAGGGTTTAAATTACCACTGGTGCTTTTTTGCCCCGAGTCAATGCCAAAGCCTTGTAGTTTATGCAAATTATTTTTTACCTCTGAGAAAACTTTGTCATTACATGTTACCAAGGTTCACTTGTCAGTGGTCAAGAAAATATGCGTCATTAGAGATCCATCTATGAAACATGGCGAAAAAGTCTTGCAACTTCTCAGCAGCAGTAAATTGAAGCTGGCCATGGAATCCCCGGTTGTTCTAAACCAAACCACTAACCAAAATTACCTCGTTGCTCAGAACAATGGGACATCACCGTCAGCTGCTGCTCTATATGTCTATCAGCCTCCAAACCATCACTCCACTCCGGTCTCTGTCTTTCCTGCTACGTCCAGTCTAGTTCCAAATACCACAATTTCAGAGCCTGTCTCATCATCCGCACCTAAGATTCTGGCCTTGTTTGAGAATAAGAGTCAGGAGACTGCTTTAATAAAACGTATGAACACAGGCTGGCGCTCTAAGACTGCTTACCCCTGCAGACATTGCGGCGCCATTTTCCGACAGCCCTCATTCATCATCCGCCACCGTTATCTTAACAGAGGCCCCCGTATACATCAATGCCAGTGCGGCCGAGCTTTTAAGCATAGGCTACACCTGCTGCGACACTGCATTCAAGATGCAGAGGCTACAACCTACATCTGTGTCAGCTGCGGAGACACTTTTAGAGGGGCAAAACTCTTAGCAAACCATATAAAGGGCAAACCGCAAGAAAGGTCTGTGGTTGGATGCACAAGTAAATTTAAGAAAACTTGTAAAATGCCTTTGATGTGTTTCTGTGGGGAGTTGTTTTTCAGGCCGTCTGCTTACATATGGCATCAACTTAAGAACATGACACAAAACAACAGCTGTAGATTTTTTGACTCATATTAGACATATTAGAACCAGAACTTAACCATATCACTCAAACAGCCAAATGCTAATTTTGGTATTTAGGAAAACACAAATGGTTGCAGTTCAAATTTTTAATACAAAAAGCATCTTTTGGTTTGGTTGTGTGCAGAAATAAACAAGGCCAAAAATGGGCATATCAAATACAAATGGACCCACCTGGAACTCTTTTTCTTTTTTTCTGTATTTCAAGAAATATGTCAATTTCAGTTTAGAAGACAAAACAAAATGGTACATCTCATAAAAAGTCCAGTTTAATATTAATTTTTCTACAAAGTGTGCTATTACTGGACGTTTTAACCTACTACTTCTATGTTCTAAAATGTTTTTAGATGCTAAAATTGTTCTGACTTTAAAATGAAATAAGTAAATTCTTATTGAAAGATTTCAACTTTGAAGTTGTTGAATGTGTTTGTTTACACTTGTCCACCAGATGGTGTGGCTCAGCTGTTGTTTCAGGCCTCCTGTCTTTCTCGGCAGGTAAAAATGTTCATATTGTTTTTTTTCTACAGTTAGACTTTAACTTATATGTTGCGTTTTGTTTGACGACCACTAGTGTTTCTCAGGTGAACAATTTCAAATAAAGTTGTTTTTTCACTCGTTTAAGATATTTTTCTTTCTTCATTGTCATACTTTTTTTTCTTCAACGCTCTTGCAAATCAGAAGTTAGGAAACAATTAGATCTTGTGTTTCAAAGAGTTTATAAACCATAACCAATTTCTAGAGACATGGAGACAATATGGAATTTTGTATGAGTTTAGTCTACATAATCAAATGGTGTATTAAAGCTGTAGAAGACTCCACAGTAGTCCAACAGTAATGATGTAATATTCATGCTTCTGTCTTTGAGACTGTTTCAGTTTATATTACTGCTATCCCAAAAAATCTACTGGAAACACAACCTGATTCTCATCAAAGTGAGCAAGGATTTGTCCAAATTTACACTAATCAGTGTTGGCATTTTTTTGTAGTGCACTTATTGGACCAGAAACCAGGATCTCAGTCAGGAATGCCAGTCTTCCAAATCATATGGCATGTCATGGGTCTGTATCCATCTTTGTGGGAAGATTGATCCATTGGTGGATAGAACATCACGTACAAGTGTATAGTACTGTCACCTGCAATACAGAAAAGATACTCATCATCTCTGAAGTTGAAATGTAGTTTGGCCCTATCTACAGAACCACATCTTTCGGATCTGTATTGCTGTAGGTACATTTTACCTGATCACTGAGTTGCGGTGACGCAGAACTTCTGACAATAGCTCAGATGTTTGTTGGAAACAACAACTTAGTTGATCCAGTTTCTGCTCCATGGAGAGGGTACGCTGCTCCAGCTCCCTATATGAGTTATTCCAATTGGCACTGAGGTCACACATGATCATCTGCATCTGATTAGTCAACACAAACATCACAAAGAAACGTATTTTTTCCACTATTTTGTGGTCAAACACAAAAAATATACTAACACATGCCACAGGATGAATATTTCTTGCTTTATGTGAAACTGTTTTACGTCTATCATTTGTCTTATCTCACCTTCTGAAGGTCAACCATCTGACTGACGTAATCTCTGAGTTTTTTCCGCTGCAGGCGTAAATGTCTAAATCTGCAGAAAAGACAAGTGAAATTGAACATTTTAAAGTTGCAATAAGAAAGTCTTTCTAACTTTCATTCATCTTATGAACCGCTTATCCTTGATGTGGTCACAGGGGGTGCCGGAGCTTATCCTGGCTAATTGAAGGTGAGAGGCAGGGTACACACTCTCTTTCAAACTTCTATCGCATACAAATTTATCAGAACAAACATGTTTTAGATGGTCAGCTTCAGTGTACACTCCACCTTCACCATCTCATGATAAGAGCGTATCACAGTTAAGTTTTCGGGAGAGGCAGGATGCAATGAACAGGTAGCCAACCTGTCATGGGACCATGTTATTCTTACTGATGGGATAGTCAGAGAACATATTAACTCTCCACAAAAAGGGCAGATACAGATTCCTCTTATCTTTACATAAATCACCACTGTAATGGCTTTAAGGTTCTTTGTAAAACAAATCACATTTCTTGTTTTTTGCTGGTGACCCTGAAATTAAAAAACCTGATTTTTGCATCTGGTTTCACAAATGGACGTCACGACCCATAGAAACAAACTCATTTAAACTTTGTACCACTTTCAGATTTCAATAAAGGTAATCTGTTCACCAAAAAAAAAAAAAAGTCCAAAATGATTTCTGTTTACGTCTATTAAAGGGGACAAAAGCTCAGTCTGTCACAAACTCTAAATAGATTTTAAATTTAACACCTACGGATAAAACATCTGATTTTTGGCTTAATGAAGTCCTGGCATGATACAGAAGCCCCGATCTGGGGAGGAATATGCTGACAAGTATTCCACTCCTCTGCAGGGAGCAGTCACGCTGAGTTTGTTAAAAGCTATAAAACATTGCTGGAGGGTCTTCTGACATATTGAGGTGGAAAATAGATAAATGTAGGACCACAAATGGATAAGAGAGAAGAACTGGTAAAAAGGAAACAAGCAGATATTGCAAGAAACCACCCAGCCACTGAGAACAAGAGACAGATGGGGTGATGGAGTTCCATTACAGTATATTGTTAATTTCAAGGTGTGGATAGTCATCTCACTCATACTTTCCACAAAGTCTTTATTTGTAATGGTTTAGCCCAGTTTGAAGCAGGAAGCTCACCCCGTCATCACAGGCCAGGATACACTTTCACAAGTAATCTTGTTGATAGAATAATGGACCACATAACCACACTTCTGCTCTTCCTGGCTTATGTAATTCTTGTGCTCTTCAGAGAGGAGTTTGATAGGATTGTGCAACTTGTAATGAGTGCAAATATTGAAAAATAGTGAGAGGCAGTACAGTTTGAGTTCTGTTAATTCTTATTTTAATCATGCTGCAATCTCTTAAGCTGGAATCACTAAGCTGCAATCACTTTGCAATCACAGCTGCAATCTTTTCAATTAGGCATTAGTTTATGTGTCTGGTTTCACACGTTTACCCAAAATAAGTTACCCATAAGATGCGTCTTCAAGCCACATACTGTAGAGTCATGTTCATAGTTGATGTCAACTTACATTCTTATGGCTTCTAAAAGGCATCTCTGGTGTCTTCGATGCGCATCTCGATTGCTCTTTGATTGGTTTGCACGATGCAGAAGCCAGCACTCTTTCAAAACGTTAGCAGCAGCGTGGCGAATCTGATCAGAGAAATGAGTTAAAAAATGATTTAATCGGATATCCTTTTTTAAAATATCAGAGAAATTGATAAGAGCAAGAACATTTAAAAAAATGCCTTTCATTTGTTAGAAGTTTTGGAGATAAAGTCAGAGAGGACAGACTGAGATGGTTTGGACATGTGCAGAGGAGAGAGAGAGAGTACATCGGAAGAAGGATGCTGGGTTTGGAACCACCAGAAAAGAGGACTAGAGGAAGACCAAAGAGGAGGTTTATGGATACAGTGAAGGGAGACATGAAGATAGTTGGTGTGACCGAAGAGGATGCAGGAGATAGGGTTGATGGAAGAAACTAACTTGCTGTGGCGACCCCAGAAGGGAAATGCCGAAAGAAGAAGAAGAAGAATTTGTGGTTAGTTTTTATCTTTGTCATGTTTTAAATCAGGATGTGAGCGCTCCAACGTAGCTGAAATTGAGATCGTCTTTCCTGTTACATTTTGTGTTTTGCTCTACGAGCTGATTTTAGATTATTAAAACTCCTGGCTTTACCTTAACTGTAAATGACAGAGTCAGCTGCCAAAGACTCAAATCTTTCTGCATTTTTCTTTTTGATGCTATTAATATCTTTTTTCTTTTCCTGCACAAATCCCGGTGATTGACCCTGTGATGTCACTTTGGTCCTCTTGTGGGGGTTATTAATAGAAATTGTCAGAGTTTGGATCTTTCTTTGTTGCTGTCTGTGTAAATTTGGACTACTTGGACAGATGCATGTACTACACATGCCAAGAGAAGCACCTTGAGACAGGATGCAGCCACCAGGAGAAAGGAAATGATTCTATCCTCCTTAACAATATAGTTACTGTTGTAAGAGTTTGCTGCAAGATACAAACAGACACGAACACATGTGGCAGCTCAGAGCTTCCTGTTCCCGTTGATACGTTGACCCAAAATTACACAAGGTTTTTTTTCCTGACAGAGAACAAAAAATACTTCCTCTGTTTGACACCTTGAAAAGTGTGTAAAGAAGTTGGCAGATCTCATCTCGCTCCTCTTTTCCCACACCATCCTCTTCTCTTGGCCTCATTCGAGTGAAAAAAATCTACATCTAAAATTAAGAAATTGTTCAAAAAGAAAAATTATGGAAAGTAATGACAGTTTCATGTTGACATCTAAGTATGCTTTATTAATTTTAATATTTCTCTGAAATCTCAAATAAAATTTTTTCAAGCAGTTTGTGGACTTTTGTAGTCTTCATTATTGAAAAGGGTTTACATTCGAGCCAAAAAAACCTAAATTAATTCAATTTAGTTTAAAAGAAGCAGATAGTTTTTTAAAAATGTGGACTGACAAGAATGAATAGGATTGGGAATAAATACGACAAAGAACAACGCATATCAGATGTTCTGGAAACAAAATTAGAGAAGCCAAAATGAGATGGTTACTGTTCACATTACTACTTTGTTGGAGTATGTTGAGGTCAGAATAAACAAGCATGAGGCCTGAATTTAAAGAGAGTATTTATGAATGTGGTTTAAAAGGAAATGATGATATTTGGTGTAAGGGGAACAGGTGCAGAGAACAGGGTTCGAGAAAGAGCCAAAGATATAGCTAAAAGAAAGCTTTAGTTTTTACGTACATCCATTAAGTTTTCCCATTTTCACAAGCTGAATTTCAACAATCATTTGAATGAAAAAAATATCAACGGTAAGAAGATCAAAAATCAAATAGGAAACGGCACGTTGAGGCAAACAAACATCAGCATTTAACAAATATGCAAAATACATTTGTTTATATATGTACACATCTATGTATACTATGTATCTATGTATACTATCTATGAGCTTCCTCCGTAGGGTGGCTGGGCTCTCACTCAGAGATCGGGTGAGGAGCTCTGCCATCCGAGAGGAGCTCAGTGTCGATCCGCTCCTCCTCCAGGTCGAGAGGAGCGAGGTGAGGTGGTTAGGGCATCTGGTCAGGTACCCCCCGAGCGCCTCGCAGGCAAGGTGTTTTGGGCACGTCTCACCCGGAGGAGACCAAGGGGCAGACCCCGGACTCGCTGGAGAGACTATCCAGCTGGCCGGGGAACGACTTGGGATCCTTCCGGGTGAGCTGGAGGATGCAGCCGGGGAGAGAGAAGCGTGGGCTTCCAGTTTGAGGCTGTTGCCCCCGCGACCCGGCCCCGGAACAAGCGAAGATGACGGAACATCTATGTACATACATATGAATTTATAGATAGATGATAGATGGAAAGATGATCACAAGCTCACCCTTTTGGAAATCTGGATGTCCAGCATAAAGAAATGAACATGTTTCTCACTTTTGTTCAATGCCAGTTTCTCTGTCATGATGGCCACCAGCATCGCAGTGCAAGCCACACCCTAAGGACAAACAGAACTGTTATTGTCATTCCCAACTGTAACCTTCAGAAAACTAAACAATGGTCTGCTTCAGCAAAGTTTCTTGGGCTGTTTTTTTTTTTTTTTATTATTTGCCTGGATCCTAAGCAGTATTCCTTGCTTTTGGGTTGTTTTTTTTTTTCTAAAAAAAAGTTGTGGTTTTTTTTCAAATGCTTTCTTTTAATAAATCATTTTATATTTACACAAAAAGGTCTAATGGTTACACAAGCCTCTGTGGTACTGTAATGCTATTGGTTTCCTCTGACAATAGATTTATGCTATTATTAGATGAAGCTTGCACTAATGGTGAATAATCAAAAGAGCTAAATTCAGATACAAACTAACACTAAAGACACACATTGCACTATTTATCCTCATTAGGAAGAAAAACAATAAAACCAAAACAGTTTTTTTTACCTGTCTTTTTCCTTTTTGTTGCAATGAAGAAAAAAGAAAGATGAATAAGTGCAAGAAAATATCAGACACCCATTTGACATCTGTATCTATCCTTTAGTCCAAGAATCACAAAAAGCTATCAGTGCATACTTTGCAAAACCTGTGAGGCAGGGGCTTTTTCCATCCACACAAGGAAGAACTCAAAAACAGCTGCTAATTGAGTCATGACCGGAGACTAACCTCGGTTTTTAGCCTTATCACAGGTGTGAGCATCAGTGGAGTTTTTAGCTCTCAGAGCTGCAGGGGTGGGAGTGGGATTTTTTTTCCAAACTAAAGACACAGGTTGGCACGCCCAGATGTTGTAGTTGTGCCAAAGGCAATAAAGCACCTAAAAATGGATATGGTGGAAAGTTTTTCCTTCTAAGAGGAAGTGGAACATTGAAAAACAAGGCAAATGGAGGAATAAAGAAGAAAAGATCAGGAAGGTCACTTTCCTTCTCACACAGAGGTGTCTAAATCAGAATTGTGGTCACATATAGAACGACAGATGTGATACTATCGGCTTGTGGAATTTGAGGTGGCGGTAAAGTATAGGATTCAGTAAAACACATTTCTACCTGTTTGTGTTTATTGTGTGTATCTTTCTGTAATTCTTTGACTTATTACTTTCTCAAATTTTCAGTGACAGTTTTGTTCTGTAGGTTTTTTTAAAGCACATGTAAATTCAGTAAAAACACACATTCCAATTTTCAAGTTCATTTAGCTATTTTTACCAACTGTTTAGGATATTTTCGTTTTTTTTTTTTTTTTCAAAACGCAAGCCAAAACTCTTCCACCTTCACAAGAAAATTATTTTTTTAAACCTAGTGTGTGAGGGGGAGAGCTCAAATTAACAAACACAACTTACAAAACACTTATTATTACACTAGTTTAATTTGAAACAGGCACTCTCAAATATAGAGTAGACTCAGAAGCAGCCATAGATGAAAACATCGATCGATCAATTAGACATGGGAATGTGTTGGAATATTTAGATTAATATTAGAAGTATGGAGTCAAATAAAAATAAGTCATTCGCTGCAGAAAGAGTTATTACCAAAGGGAGTGTAACAATCCATAAAATATCGCATCGGAATGGGAAAGAACAGTGACAATTTCAGAAATGAATACAAATAGAATAAATAGGGTAAGGGATAGGGACTAAATAATGAGATTGCGGATACAAGCCGCCGAAATGAGCTTCCTCCGCAGGGTGGCTGGGCTCTCACTCAAAGATCGGTTGAGGAGTTCTACCATTCACGAGGAGCTCGGTGTCGAGCCCCTCCTCCTCCAGGTCGAGCAAAGCCAGTTGGGGTGGTTCGGGCATCTGGTAAGGATGCCCCCCAGCGCCCCGCTCAAATTATGCGCCTCAATGGTGTTTCGGGGACGAACCGCCAGGAGGAGACCAAGAGGCAGACCCCGGACCCGCTGGAGAGACTATGTCTCACAGCTGGCCGGGGAACGACTCAGGATCCTTCCGGGTGAGCTGGAGGATGCAGCTAGGGTGAGAGAAGTCTGGGCTTCCTGTCTGAGGCTGTTGCCCCCCTGCGACCCGGCCCCGGATAAGTGGAAGACGATGGAATGGAATGGAATGGAAAGAATAAATTTACATGGAAAAGGAAAATAAGAGAGAACATAGTTTGACTAAATAAATCATACCCTCACAGAGCAAGAGCATGGCCTCATTTACAATAAATAGGAAATGTAAAATAAAGAGACGTTATTTTTTGTTTTGAGAGTTGAATACATTTTGTGATTGAAAAGCTGGCCAACACTTTGTCATTTTCTAATATATAGTTGTGACTGCTGCATTTACTGTTGGTTTACAGAAAAGAGTACGAATTGACCCAATGTGTTGTTTCATTGATATTTATGTATTTATTGACACAGCGTTGTATCCTGAAATAACTGCTCACTTATAGGTTGCTCATGTGTGAGATTAATTGGCTTCTCGTTGGAATTCCCATAGCTGGTGCAGACGTTGCTCTGAGAATCTGTAAGTAAGGCTACAAATTGTGTGACTCCACATTAATGTCATGAGGGAAAAGTTAGTTTGGAGTCAAATGGCGTATTTCTTCCACCTTAAATTATGCCTGCCTATTTTTCATTGTTTCAGCAATCCGAACAACAACCACTGAAGAGAAAGAAATACATATATAACATATGCTTTGCAAGTTAGTGAGATTTCATTTTGGACATTTCGATGTATGTTGCATTTAATATTTTGTCATTTGTCATAGATTTCTTTACCATGACACCAGTGAAGAGGCAAACTACTTTTCCACAAGCAGTGATGGGTGCTACATCTCCATAACCCACAGTCAGAAAGGTAATGGCTATGAGCCACAGAGCCATGTCCATCTGCCCAGTAGCTGCTTGTGTTTGCCTGCAATAAAGAAAAAGGAAGAAATGTCAAAAAACACCATTTAAAAGCAATATGAAGTCAATGCAAAGAAATACCACCAGCAACAATGCAGAAATTACATAGCAACTAGTAAAAATTCTTACAAAATATTAAAACACAAGGCAAATTGATTCATTTGTTTCAATTTTTTCAAGTTTAGATGGCAGTGAAAAACTCACTACTTTCTTTACTGCATTAAAAGCTTTTGATGCCAAATATTAATACGGCATCAAAAGTCCGTAGACAGAACAACTTTCTTGCATATAAAGACAGTCAATTGTGGTTGTTGTTGTTAGATGGTGGCTCAGTGATAGAGCATTCGCCTGCGGACCAGAAGTCAACCAGAAGTTCACAAGTTTGATCCACACTGAGTTCACGTCCAGGGTCCTAGGAGAAGACACCTGACCCCCTGTTTCTCCCACCATTGGTGCTGTTGTGGCAGCCTGCAGTGGTGTAGTAGTGCAGCACACAAATTTTCTCGGCAAGGGATCAATAGAGTATGTAAAAATAAAAAAAATAAAAAAATAATCTTGAGAGCTCAAAATCTGGACATATTTAGTCAGTCCATCAGGCAGATCCCTCAATTCAGCCATATGGCGTTTGTGGGTGCCTTGGATCCAAGTGACCTCCTGTGGTTGCAATCATCGACAGGCTGACCTCCAGGTATGGATTGATCCCCAGTTGTTGTTTTCTCACAGCCTCAGTTCAGATGTTTGCTTCATTTACCACTTCATTAAATGAACTGGATTTTAATTCTTGTTTGCATTTTTATTTGCTCTTTTAAACACTTTCTGCAACTTCATTTGTGAAAAGTGCTTTATAAATAAATTTTGACTTGATTTGATTTCATAGTGGTCAAATAAAAATGCTATGTATCTTTCAAAAATTGCTTAGCTAGCTATAATCATTTCCATGCAGTGTACCAGCATTTGTAAGAAAATATCAGTTTTAAATTGTCTGTCATAGATTTTCAGGAACCTCATTCTATTGGCTTGCTTTAAAAATCAACGTGTACTTTATCTTTCTGTACCACAGAGTCATGAGGATTTACTGAAAGTGTTGCAAGTTCATGAAAGTGTCTTATCAATCCTGCGAATCAAAAAATTGATAGCAGAAAAATCTTCAAAACTTTTAAATGAGTATCCATTTGTTATCATACAAACATATGAGTATGTGTGAGAATTTCTATTATGCACTATTCAAGGAATTTAGAAAATTACTTGTGTGAAAGTTTAGTATAGATAGTCTAATTAAACTTTTTTTTTTAATTATTAATCTGGGGTCAAAATAAAACCTCCAACTTTAACTGCTCAGATGAAGAGAATTGAATGAGTAAACCAATCAACGAAATGATCTGTGAAATATTTAGTTAATTTATACATACGTAGGCCAAAAAATGGGAAGAAGGTGCGTTATAGAGGTATTTGTTTTGTCTTCTGAACCGCTTATCGCTAATAGGGTCATGGGAATTCAATAGAAATGTTAAACAAAAGCAAAAATAGGTATTACATGGATTGAAATGTATGAGTTGTCTGTCTGAGCAAAACAACTGTTTCTTGAACTTCTTTACAAGCTTTTTTCTTCCTTGGTTTTGTTTTGTCCTATGGATAGCAGTCTTGGAAAAGGGAAAAGCATTCTGGCAATTTGCAGGTAACCGATCTGAGAACAGTTGCCAAAACTAGATAGAAAAACAATTACTCAAATCTAAACTTAGTCCAATAGATTCTGCGGAATGGGTTTGGGAATGCAAGAGAGTTTTGATAGTAACAGAAGATGGAAACATTTATATAATTCTGAGTGAACAAACATCGAAACAATAAATTACTTTACTTTTTGAAAAAAAGTTTGAAAAAAAATTATTTTTAGAATTTTTTTGTTTGTCTGAATACATTGAAACAGTAGTAGCTTCTTGAAAATTAGTCTCATGTGACAACTCTGGTCTTGTTGAAGGCATACCCTGCCTTTTGCCTGATGGTGATGATGGGCTAAGTTATCAACAGAAGAGGAAATGAGAGACCTATCAATGGGAACCAATGCATCAACCTGACTTCTCTCAACATGGTTGGAACAATTCGGAATAAACAGATACATTTCACACATACAAATGAGAAACGTATAAATTCCATTTAGAAATGTTTGTGACCAAAGAGGACATAGAATAAACACAGTGCTCCTACCTTTCACATAAAGAAAGCATCCAGGAGGCAGTGAGCCAAAAGAAGAGGATGAACACCAGCAATGTACGTGCTGGATGTTTGTTCATCAGTACCTTCAATACAAAGCGGAAGGTGAAGTTGATATTGTTGAGTGAACCAATGCTCCTGTAAGATACACTCAGCAGCACTTTACTATGAAGGAGGATGGCTCTGTGCACCAAGTATAGACGGAGGAACATTAGCATTGATAGAAGCAGTTCCATGTCCACCATGGCCTGGCCTTGGTGATCGGATACACAGAGAGGAGCAGCATAGGAGGAGTTGTCACGATAGCCCACCTCCCAGTACGATCCGACAGGGTGGATAACACAAACCAAGAGCTCCGCAGTAATCACAAGAACCCTGCGGCTGGTCATTGCAACATGCCAGCTCACTTGGTTGTGGTCAATGATGAACAACTAAAAAAGAAAAAAAAATCATTGTGAAAATAGGATATACAGTAAAATCTTTCTCAGAAATAAAACGAAAAGGAAGAAATGCTGAAAACATAAAATTGTGAAGTGTCACCCCTGTTGCTATTAATTATTTTATTAGAAAGTAATGGTTTATGGAGAGAAATTTTTCAGTATCATCCCAAATAACCACCATCAGTATGAAAACTAAAGCCATGTTTATTGACAGTTTGTGTATCTTTTAATATGAAATTCAATGCAAATTTCTACAAGACCAAAGAGCATATTCAATTAAATTGATCAATACACTTCTAATTAACACTTTATCCCAACACTTTTTTTCTCAATTTACTGATTAAGCTCTCATTTTCTTGACGTTTATGAGTCTTTTGACACATAACCTAATTATGCAAACCAAGCTAGCTCAGTCATCGTTTGCTTTTTCTGTCCCCACCCAAAAGCTGGCTTGCCTTATCTGTTGAACGCACTCGGAAAGGACCTCTGTTGAATCAGATACAAAACAAATTGTGTATATCTGTTAGCCGTATTTGACATAGTCAAAGAAACTCAGAGCAGGGATGTAATTAATTCTTTATTATCAGTGTAAATAAAAAAACTTTTATCTACTCTGCACGTCATTGTTTGTTGTGGGGTTTGAAAGGCAATTGATGAAACATTTTCTTTCTTAAAATTCAGCCAAATTATTATATTTAAGTTGACTTCAAGTACAAAAGTAGCAAGTTACAAACACATCAAAGCTGCAATATTAAGCTGTCTGTGGTGGTCAGGTATGCCAATAATATTTAATAATAGAACAAAGTGTAATTAGAAAATCTGTAATGTGAAGCACATCGTTTGGAAAAAAAACAAACTCACCCTGATGTCTTTAAAATGGAAAGCTATGATGAGCATCACAAGAAACCCAGTAGAAAGGCTTATGGAAAAACTGATGATTAAGGAAACATTTGAACCCTGAGAAGCAGAAAAAAAAAAAATTAGACATAAGCATAAACATTTTTGTCATTAAATTTTATGGATTTTTTTTAAGACAACCGTCACTCTGAGACAGATGGGAATATTAATAAATCTCACCAATTTATCAAAATAGAGTCAATCAATTTTGCCAGTAACAACATTTCTGCGAGGAGAGCACAAACATGTGTAAAGTTTTGGCCAGTTTCATCCACAGACTGTTAATAACATTACAAAAAAATTCTGTGATGTGAAGTCAAATTTATTTGTCCCTACCCCAGTGTTTGGCCATATATATCTTTGTGGTATAAAAAAATTATCCAATGTTTTTAGAGAATTTGAAATAACGTTATTTTTTCTCTAGTATTTTCATAAAATAATTACTGGTTATTATTTTGATTATCATTAAGTCAGAGAAGCCAGACTGAGATGGTTTGGACATGTGCAGAGAAGAGAGGTCTAAAGGAAGACCAAAGAGAACTTTTGTTGATGCAGTGAAGGAGGACATGAAGATACATAGTTGGTGTGACCGAAGAAGATGCAAAAGACAGGATTAGATGGAAGAAACTGACTTGCTGTGGCAACCCCTGAAGGGAAATGCCAGAAGGAAAGAAAAAGGAAGATGTAAAAACCAGAATAAAAAAGAAAATATTGATGAAGTTTCGGCCATTAATTATTAAATTATCCTGCAACAATAATGTGTATCGTTATTTATTTTATCTAGAAAGATGAATAAAAATGTACACATTGTTTTGTGTGTTCTGAGTATATCAAATGTGTTTGTGTCTAATTTTTATTTACTTTTTTTTTTTTACCATCTTTCACTCTTCTATAGTGATATAGAATAGTATGACACTTCTAGTTGTGAGGTAGGCTCCACAACTCCTCCGTCAGGCTGCTTTGTTAGTCGTGCCCTTTCAAAAGAAACTTTACAGTAATTGGATGTAATTAACAGGAATTTATGATTCTATAATGGATTCCTAAACACTACAAAAAAAGCCACTCCACTGCTGAAGTGAGTGTGCTTACAAATAAATACTTTCCATTCTAGAGAACTGACCGCTGCAGGCACAGATACACATGGTTTACAAACTGAATAAAGGATAACACAGATTTCTGCTAAAGCACCACATGTCAGCAGGTTAAAGAGCATCTTTACACATGATTTATGTACCCGAGAGAGGCACCATCGGTGAAAATGTTTATATTTATTAAGTTAAGTACACTAAAAATGACAACTGCAAACTTCCATACTTGAGGAAACTTGAGAATGTACTGTAGGTGGTATGGTGTGACGTTCATTGGCAACGCACATTCTTTCCCCACTGTTTCTGTTCTAGCATTAACATCATGTCTATTTCGTCCACAACTAATTAAACGACTCCACAAAAGCTCAACAGTTCACCACATAAAATGATAGACTTCAACAAGTTTCTCTCTGAGTTGATGTGGAACTTTCCTTTTGAAAACTGTCATTTTCAGACTTCAAAACCTAGCTTGGGCTAACCATAGCATGGATTGTTTCTTACAGATTTGGACAACAGCTAGTGTCTGTCAGCTGGACATGCCACCCAGTGCTCAGTCAATAAACTAAAATGAATCACAAAGCTAATTTTAAAGGATGATAATCAGTTTATTTTGCGATTAATAGATGAACAAGCCCTGTGACTGTGAGTTGTTGTGGCTTATTCAAATAAGCCACAGTGACCACAAATTGGCACTGTGGCTTGTTTGAATAACTTTTCCGAGTCTTATAAACTCTCATCAAATATCTCATACATGTAACACAAATTTGGCTCATTTGGTAGTCTAAGGCCAATTGCAATAATGTAAAATTTTTTGAGGTTCACCTGTCTGAATCTGATTAAGTTTTTATGACCAAATCCAACCAAATTTCAAATCACTAGCTTTAAAACAGTCCTAGCAAAAAAAAAAAAAAGTTTAGCTGACACTTCTTAATCAGCAACTGATTAATATTTTCACACACTGATTCAAGCCACATTTCATTTATCCCTTTCGTATGTGTTTATGATGTACTTCTTCTTCTTTCGGCTTTTCCCTTTAGGGGTCGCCACAGCAAGTCAGTTTCTTCCATCTAATCCTATCTGCTGTATCCTCTTTGGTCACACCAACTATCTTCATGTCTTCCTTCACTGTGTCCATGAACCTCCTCTTTGGCCTTCCTCTAGTCCTCTTTTGTTTATGATGTACTTAAGTCTGTGTATAATCCTGCTGTAGTAACAACCATATCTGTGATCAATAAAGTAATTCTATTTTGTTCTTTGCTGAAGTCAGAACTTTTCTAACATTGATGTTTTGAACTCTTTTTAAACTATACTTGTACCAAGTTTGAAAATTGTGTTCTTTGCAAGGCATGACAATTGATCATTTTTGGTGGAACATCAAATGGTAACACACCTCACAGGTCTCTAAAATGTATATGTTTGGACTGGACTCTGCAACTCTGGAATATGTCTAGTTGATTCCACTTTATAATATAGGACATGCAATTGTGCCAATTATTCTCAATTTGTGCACATTCTTTGGCCAAAAGGCAATTTGTGAAAATTAGAAGAAAAGATGTAAAGATTCACTATTCAGATAAATGTAATTCTTCTTGATAGCAGCATCATCAATGAGGATATAGAGACTTTCTAGACTACCCATGCAAACACCATAATTATGCAAGTAATGATGTGGAAAGATGGCCTGAAGAGATGTTAACAATTCTGCTACAGATTTCCTGCTAAAGAGGTGAAATGTGGAAAACGTTCCTTAAATAGCCCTGGTTTCATGCATAACCACGTAAAGATGCTTGAATTACAGCTTTACAAGATCTCGATATGACAAACTGCCAAGATTCACAACAACATAATTTAAAAACTAAACACACATCTGCGCTCTCTAATTATTGCATGTAGTTGTTTTTGACCAAAAGCACTCATTTTCATCAGACACAAACTGAAGATACAAACTACACTATAATACCATTCTCTCCAACGCTTCAGTGTTTCCATTATACCAAAGAGGATGTCTGTCACTGGGAATGATGGGACAGCACCTGTTCTCTGTTCTCACTTAATAATGACTTTCAGTTCAAATCTTCATATGAACAAGAAATTTGGTTGTTGATATTCACTGATAAACAAGATACATAAAAAGTTTTTGTGTAGAAATAAAAGGGAGCTGTGTAAAGAATCTCATTTTTACAACAATAGTGTAATTTTTTTTTTTTTTTTTTGAGAATATGACAAATGATGCAAACAAATAGCAGAAAGACTTATATGTCAAAAGTAAATTCAATTTTTTTTTTTGCACAAAATACTGTACTCAGGGTGTTAAGTAAGAATAGTTGTTTTTAAAGAAGCACTGTAAATGTGAGGTTGTTATCCAAGATTATTAAAAGTAGAGGTTTTTGGTTGTTTTGAAAAAAAAACTGGTCTGATTATGGACTAAAAGAAAATTAGGTGACAAAAAGCAATTAAATATTATGGATAAAAATTGTCTCTTTTTTTCGATGTAAACCACGGTTGGTAAGAGTTTTTGCCAAAGAACATAAAGAAGAGCAGAGATTAAAAAAATTTAAAAGAGCTGCATCATCAACAGGAAACGGCTCATTCTTAAATGTCAAATGAGAAACTTTTCACTTGTTCAGAGTTATTCTTGGAAGACCTACCGGTTTATAAGGGCATATTTCTGCGTTGAAAATCATGAGCAGTATCCCGAACATGGCAGTACCCAAAGCCCATGCGCAAATGCGCTTTTTGTCCTCTATTAAAAACTTTCTACCCCGCAGTCTGCTGAGATCATCTCCTTCTAAAGGAGCAGCCCGCTTCCCAACGAGTTTCAGAGGCACACAAACTTCTGTAGAATCTCTACAATTTGGTTTCAGCAATTCATCGTGATTCACGCAGTCTTCCTTGGAGTCATTGCGCAGGTTTGTCATCTCCATCTCTGGTGCGGACATCAGGAGTACAGCTTCTCCTGTCATCTCTGCTGCTTAGTCCTCTTTCAAATGTGATGCCCTCTTGAGCTGACATAGGCACAGTCTGATAGGAAGAATTACGCACGAGCTTTTCTGTTTGTCGCACATTGATATATCGGAGTTATAACACATAAGTACTGTGCGCTCTGGTGCGCCAACCAACCTGCGCACAGTAGACATGCGCACTGTTTGCGCTCTAATTCGTAATTTAGAGCCACATATAAAATCCTCAGCGTGTGCCCTCATCTACTGGCTCAGAAATTCCAACACTTCTTCTTGGTGCATCTCTGGAAATTTATCAAGATTTTTATTTTGTTTTTTTTAAAGGTAGATTTTAAGATGTTGGATGAACTCAAGCAGAATTTTCTAATTTTAAAGCAGTACATTTTTTCTAAATTTAAACTTCTTGATCTGAGACTGAATTTATTTGAATTTTGATTGTTAAAAGTGCCTGCAGCATCACAAGGTCTCTTTCAAGGTGTAGGTTTGCTGTTTGCTGTTCACAAAACAGAATTTTTTATTCTTATTTTTTTTTTTCATGTTTTTTCCCATCTTTACATCGTTTCGTCTTCTGAACAGCCCATCCCTAAGGAGGTAGCAGCTGATTCAAGGTGAGAGGCAGGGTGCACCCCGGTGCAGGGCTACACTTCTTCCTAGAGGCAATTTCATCGTGGCCAATCAACCTAACATGCATGTATTTGGAGGGTGGAGTACCCAGAAAAACACCTATACATACACAGAAAGAACATGCAAACTCCACACAGAAAGGACAGTGTTCCAAGAATCATCCCCTCCTCGGACGTGTACTCCCAACTTTCTGCTGTGAGGTTACCGTGCTGCCCTGTAATATAGTGTACCAATGTTATTTTTTGGGGTATTCTGTGTGGAGTTTGCATGTTCTCTTCATGTATGCATGAGTTTTTTACCAGTCTCCAAAAACATTTGATACGTTAATTGCCCCTAAAAATGAGTGCACATCTTTGTGTGTATGTTTGTCTGTGTGTGTATGTGGCCATCGTAATAGACTGGCGACCTGTTTGCGGTTTACCCCACCACTCGCCTGAAATCAGCCGGCATAGGCTCCGGCACCCCCGCGACCTCATTAGGGGTAAGCAGTTCAGAAGATTAAATAAAACCTTTCAAAGGAAATAAACCCCCTACAAGCAGGAAAACAAAAAAGCCTGATGATCAGTGTTATGGCCTTGGGTTAAAAGAGTGGCCAGGAGGGCTTCCTATGAGGCATCCTGCATTTGATTATGCTTGAAATGGAGTAAGGTAAACAGTTTACAGAATGCAATGTTTTTAAAATAAAGTTTAAATGAACACATCGCACAATCCAAAATAAAAAAGCAGATCATTTCTGGTTTAAAGTTGGTTTAATCTTCAGTAAAAAAAAAAAAGAAAGTCACTATCAGCTGCACTGCAAATAGAAACAAAAACAATGAACACTCAAGGGGCATGCTTTGCAAATAAATATACATAAAATTCTACAACTGACAGAGTGACTTTTGCAACTACGATCAATTTATAAAGCTTTAGCAGAATCTCAAAGACATTTATTTACAATAAATAGTTTTATAAGAAGACTGGTCAGGCAGCTTGTTTTAGATGCATAGGTAGATGATATACTTGGAATTCTCTGAAACTAGTACATTCAAAAAAAAAAAAAAAAATGGGAAAAAAAAATTCTGGAGTTAAATTGAACTTGAGCACCATCCAGTGGAGGACAGACAAATTGCAGCAAAATAGACTAAAAGTGCACACTTCTAAAGTTTTTTAGTATTTACAAAATTAATCAAAATATTCTTCTAACTATACATGTATTAGAAAACCAGAAATTACTGATTAAAACTCTGAATTACATTTTACAAGAATATTACAAAATTTGTACAATGTAAAATATTAAAAAGATAATCAAACTAGAAAGAACAAAGTTTAACATTTGGCATTTACAGTATTGCTGAGATGTCCTGAGTTAGTTGACACACCCAGTAGCTGAAAGTTTTGTAAATAGTACAGTACAAATGAAAGTTAACAGTGTGGACTGAAAATTTAAATGCTTTGGCTCAAATTCAGCTACAGCAGGCGTCATAAATCGTCATCCGCCTAAGGAATAAGAAGAGATTGTGCACAGACTACGCTTACATTGGTAAAAATTGTTTATGCTCCAAGTGAAGCTAGAGTCAGAGCTTTTTCATTTAAACAAAAAAAAAAAACAAAAAACAAAACATGGCTCAGATGAAAGAGCGTAAAATGCTCTATGTGCCTTTCACCCCGTGATGTCTGGATGGCTTAACCCTTCACAGCTCCCCATGGCTCCAGTGCAGCATTTGGGAAAATAAACTGGGGTGGTGGTTGTGGCAAGATGAAGTAGCTGAAAACTTGCTGGGATGGAGGTGGTGGTACTGGAGGTGCACACACAGTGGCCAGGAACATGGGAGGTCCCTTTTTATAACGAGGCCACACTGGTGTAGGGTGGTAGAAATACTGGAGAGAAGCAGGAATCTATAGAGAGAGATAAGAGAAAATAAGAATATGAAGGCATTGTTGTTGTAAATCCCCCTACCCTCAAAAAAAAAAAACACCTTCAGAATTTTTTTCTGAAATAGTATTTTACAATACAAGCGGCCGAAATGAGCTTCCTTCACAAGGTTGGCTGGCCTCTCAATCAGAGATCGGATGAGGAGTTTTGCCATCTGGGAGGAGCTCCATGTCAAGCCGCTCCTCCTCCAGGTCGAGAGAAGCCAGATGGGGTGCATCTGGTCAGGATGACTCTGAGCACCTCGCTGGTCAGGTGTTTCGGGCACGTCCCACCAGGAGGAGACCAAGAGGCAGACCCCGGATCCGCTGGAGAGACTATGACTCACAGCTGGCCGGGGAACAACTTGGGATCCTTCCGGGTGAGCTGAAGGAAGTAGCTGGGGTGAGAGAAACCCTGGCTTCCCGTCTGAGGCAGTTGCCCCTGCGACCCGGCCCCGGATAAGCGGAAGACGACGGAATGGAATAAAATTGTTAAAATAACAAAATAGAAGGAAGAATGTGACTAACTACATACAAGCAGGACTGAATGTGCACGAGGAGGTAAAAAGTGACATAAGTGATGTAAAGTGGTATAAAGTGACATACAGGAATGACATGAACTGATCTGTTATTCTGAGAGTTATTGTGTTGGGAATGAAAGATTACCCGTACCCGGTGTTTTTCGAGCAGAGCTGTCTGAGGCTCTTGAAGAAAGAGCACAATGTCAGTGCTGCTTGTATTTGTAGAACATAATGTTCCTAACTGCCACGTGGCTTATAAGTATTATTATTAGCACACACAATAGGTGCAGTTAGCATATAAACCTGGTTAAAAACACAATTTTAAAAAAGGACTATGATTAATTACCTTTTTTCCAAAATATTTGACTTTACTGACTCCATCTTCGTGCCATTTCCGAAACTTGGGCTCCATGGTAGTAACTTTGTGTGTGTCACCTTCCTCCTCCTCCTTCTTCTTGTTGTTCTTTACAGCTTTCCCATCTTTGTTTTGCTCTCCCTCAGACTCGCCATGTTTAGCCTCTTCCTCTGTGTCGCTCGATGTAGCAGAACCACAATCCGAAGAGGTGGCGGAGTGGTAATCTGATGTGTCTAGGTTTGCAGAAGTGTCATCCTTCTCGGTCTTAATCTCTTCATCTTCCTCATTTTTACTGAATGAAGCTATTGTGAACGGCCTGCTGTTCTCACCAGATCTAAAGAGGAGAGAAGATTACTTCAAAACTGCACACATGCCTGAGCATTACTATCTTGCTGTGTTTTCGAAGCCAAATCATTGCTCACAGATTGCATCACAATAACTCACTCCAATTACTGGTTTGGTCATAAAAATCTTCCACGTTGTTGTGACTCCTCTTTCTGTGTCATACTGTGTCTCAGCATGCCAGCTGTTGACTCACCTTGCACACACCTCCATTGGATCAATCCATAGAGTAATTTCACGAGGAAGCCCCAGCTTGGTAGGAGATAGTTCACTCTCTTCACAAGCCTTCACAATCAAATCGTCGAAGAACACTCTGTTATTTATCCGAATGCATCTGGGAATGGTCAGGTGTAGCAGTTAGCATTTAAAGTTAAACAACTAAAAACATTATTGAACAAAAGAGTATCATCTTTTCACAAAACGTGTGAATACCTGTATGCCTGGCCTCTGGCGGGACAGTCAGGGTACCAGTGGTTGGTATACTTTTCACATAAAAGTTTTTCCAAACTTTGAGCAAATAATTCTGCTTTGGCTTCATCGAGCTTGCCACGTGCCACAATCAGACGTTTCAGGAAATTCACTCCGGCCTTCACCTCTCGTTTCATGGTGACTGTACATAAAAAAAGAGGGGCGTGGGAAAAGTTCAAGTTTAAAATTCCTCATGTCTACATTGTGTTTAGGTTTTTTTTCAGGATAACACAACTTCCCTTCTAAGAAATTAGGGAGGGTAAAAACTTTGATGAAATACTTGTACTGCTCCCCCTGGGGCATTTACTTTTTATAACCTTCAGGAGTGTGACAAGTGTCATTTTGCAAAAGTTTGCACAATTCTATGAAGGCACAATGGCTAGAGCCCAGGTTCAGGCAAACAAGATGCAAACAATAGCTGCAATGTTGGTGTGCAAATGCAAATCTAATGATCTTTCCATGTTTATCTTCATATAGCATATCTGTTTAGCTGCCGGTGTCAAGCTGACCAAGAGAGAAAAAGTGTTTGGTGGAGGCCGAGTCAATGATGAATGTGCCAACATCCTGCTGCTGCTGTACTGGACAAGAGTCTAGCCTTGAACTTTACGGTGGAGAGGCTTGTTTTTCTGTTGAGGGACAAAACACCCACACTGCTTCAATCTATGAAATTTATAGAAAGATTTTAACTCCATCACTGCTTTATCAACTTTAAAAAACTGACAAAGGTTTGTTTAGTCAGTAAATAAGAGCAAACGTGTGATCAGTCATATGTTTAGACTGTTAAACAGCAGCTTTGATAAAAGTCAATTATCAGTTCAGAAGGAAAATTACACGTTTTCTTCAACGTGCTACTTTCACTATTGACTCTCTTGTTTTCCTGTGTCCTCAGAAAGCAAAACACTTGTGAAACAACGTGAAACTCAGATCTGGAGGATGTCGTCTGGATTGGAAAACAAGTTCACAAACTTTTTTTTTTTTTAGATAGATCTCACATTTTAATGACAAGGTGACAGGAAAAAATGTTCCTACAAGTCTCACATGTGAACACCAACAGTAAACACAGAAATGTGACTTATGTAAAGCATGGCACATGTTAATGCAGTGTTCAAAATAACCTTGGCTCCTTTTGTTTAGTCAATTAATAAACTTAAAATGTGTTTAAAATGTTGCACACTTACTGGAAACATGAAAGATTTTAACAGTGTGGATCATGCCTTTGCAAACAGGATACCACAACCCACATTATCACTGCTGATTTAATCTTTTTAATCCTTAACTCAAAAGTCTTAATGTTAAAACTGTAGATTAATAAATTCAGATTACTGGCAGTTTGTTACTGATCACTTCATTTTCTCACTTTAAAAACTGCTACATCTCCAATCTGATCAACAGATCAGTGATGGCTTTAAAACAAAACATTAGAAACCCCTCATCATGTTTGTTTCTACTCCAGTGACCTGCTTCATATGGGCTGACTGATGCTCAAATCTATCTGATCCATTTTTAGACTAACGGACAGTTTTTATCTTCTACAACTGTCACATTGAACAAAATCTGCAACAAACACCAAACAATAGATCCTGGAAGAAGAATGTTTTAAAGTAACTAAGCACCAAAACTACGCAACAAAACACTCATTTGAAATTATTTTCAGATACAAACAAAAAAGATTGGGTTAGTGTATTTTTTGCTTTAAACAATTTCGCTATAAAAGTAGTTTTTCTGTTATTTTAACGTTTTTAGTTGAAGAAAATCCGCGTTAAACAGACACAATGCCAACACGTGTGTACCTGTGGCTCTTGAATACTAATTAAATCAGATATAATTAACAGGTATTGTTAAGAATAATCTAACTTTTACTTACCCTTGTTAATGAAATAAATCAGGAAACATTAATAAGTTTGATTTACAGCGTTTGATGTTTTCTACAACTGCGGAAATCCCCCGTTGGAAACTCACAACGTTAACGAACTTATTTCAATAAGTTTTTAATGACTAACCGTCGAGAAAACTGACTAAAATAAGCTAAAATAGAAATAACGACTATTATCTACCGCCGATTATAAAGATCCAACATTTCGTTGTTAAGTCATCTGTTAGTTTACGAATAAAACAATGATAATCATCACAAACTGGGACGTTTAAAAGATTTTAAAATCCTTGTGTTAAAAGTAAAAAGTTTTACTTACATTATGTTATCAGAAAAACGTCCTTTAGAAACTGTTAGATATGATCGATGTTTTACTCTATTCTTGTCTCTGATGATGAAGTGTTGGAGTTATTGTGGTCTGTCAGCACATGTGGCTTCCTTGATCTGCTGCAATCACGACGTAAGATTCCCGTCAGTTTGACTCATTTCCTTAACGTAGCTCCGCCCACAATGACCAAATATGGGCAGCAGGGGAAAACCCCGACTCACACGCTTTTTTTTTAATAGTATTTTGTTTTTCCTACAAAATCCCACAAAATTATTTTCACTTTCTGTTGAAGAATTATAAAATATAACTAATTTATAAATACAGAGGGTTTTTTGTAGATTTGAAGTTATATGGCTGTATTTCTTACTTTCACATTATTCCTTTTTATTATTCCTTATTTTTGTATGTATATTTACTATTTCTTTTTTTTTTCATGACTATAGTGCTGAAACACAAATTTCCCACGTGTGGATCAATAAAGTACTTCTGATTTTTTATATTTTGTTGGAGTCAGCAAAAAACACATACCCACATATAACGTGCATCTTCAGGGGCGGATCCAGGGGGTGGATGGGCTGATTTTGGTCCACAAAAAAGTGTTCTTATTATTTTAATTATTATAAACTTTGGGGAAAATATGCACAAAAATGCAGAAAAATTACTTATTTTTCTAAATGTTCTGGAAGGAATGCCCCCACGCCCTCCTACATTGGCGAGCACCACAGGGGCTCGTTTTGTCTATGACCTCACGCCCCTACGCCCCCTTTAGAAAATCCTGGATTCGCCCCTGATCTTGGTGATGGAGTATACCTACACCCACTTCTTGTTGAGGCACTGATTTTATTGTAAATCCTTAAATCCATAAAAAAATATGTTTAGTTTTATTTATTTGTATTTTTCAAGAAAAATCAGAGGTAGGTCTGGGTGATGAGAGGGATGAGTGTCATGCATGTGTGGAGCTTATTGGGCATTCAGAGTTTTTGAGGGTATGCTGTTGACCAAAGAGGAGGTTCATGGATACAATGAAGAAGGACATGAGGATACTGTAGCTGGTGTGACCGAAGAGGATACAGGAGACAGGGTTAGATGGAAGAAACTGACTTGCTGTGGCGACCCCTGAAGGGAAATGCCACAAGGAGAAGACTATTTGAAAAGTGCTTTATAAATAAAGTTCAATTTGAATTTGATTTGGTTTGTTGACTTTACACTGCTCCAACTAATAAACAGAAAACTAATTAGGTAATGTTTAGCAGCTAGAATGGTTAAAATAATGAATCCTGGAGGACAATGAAACCCATGTACACCTTAGTGTCCCAAATCACAGACAAAGGAGAAGAAAAATGACTAATTGTGCTCAATTCCTATGTTTAAGATTACTCAATTTTGTTGCCAAGGGGTTCAGCTGTTAATGTCAGTATTTTTTAGATATTTTAAGGGGATCATAAATTTACATTCCCATAAAAACTTTACACTGGCTATGTTTAATTTCTTGAGTCATTTATGCACTGTTTTCCTATAAAAAATTGCAGATATGTAAAGGATATACTCACTTTTGTGACATACTGTACATATTGTTCGACAGATCAGACATATTCATGTTTTACAGACACATAAAAATGGAGACAAAGACATCCACAGAGGTTTAAGTGAAATCTTGTCAAAGCAGATGACTTAATGAGTTAATGAATTTGTTGATTCAGTCATTATACACCTGAAATTATATCGGTAAACATTTTTATATAGTAATTTTTTACTTTATTCATACAATTGAATTGTTTTTTCTTTGTTTGTTAAGTTATTTGATGCATGCACCAACAGAAATATAAATTTCTCATTTGCATAAAATTGTACTCAGCATATAATTGATTTGGATAAGTCTGTTGGTAATGCCGACTTACTATTTTAATACTAAATCATCCTTTTTATTGTTCACAAAAGTGTTCACAAATGTTCTCATTTTCTGTGGAAAGTTTAGAAACTGTATAAATTAGTACATGATATATGTGCTGCAACTTCAACTTCAAATAACTGAATAATATAATTTCACACATGCAGAGAAAAACAAATTTTACAAAGTTGTTTTCAATCTGTTCTTCCACAGGCAGAAATGTTGGAAAACTTCACGGACAGAAATTCAAAGCAAGAAAACTTTGTATTAACAAATTGACTTTCATTAAATCCTTTAGAGTAAATTTAGAAGTTTCAAAATGTTAATGTTTCTTTAGCTTCCAACAAAGTGTTAGATGCTCTTCAGCATTGACCTTCCATCTCGTTGCAGCTTCCGGAAGACGTTTATCTCAGTTCTTCTTACATTAACAGAAGTCAAGAGAATGTCACAGCATTTAATCCAATTTAGTTTTACCTCGGGGTATTTTAATAGCTATCGAATGTGAACTGCAACCCTGGTTTGCACTGTCAGCACATTTGTTACCGTGCAGTCCCAGCCACAACAATTTGTAAAGTATATTTCTGATCAATAATTTATCCAAAAAATACCAACATTTCACAGGACCACAGACTTACAGACTGCCGATATCTCACAGTATCATCACTTCATCTCAAGATAGTCTAGACAAGTATTTATTCTTCTCATGTTCTCTTTGCTGTATCATTTCAGTCTGGTAGATTTTTTTTTTGTTTGTTTGAAGTGTCTACGATGAGCACACGTTAAACATGTAGTTAAAAGTGAATGATCATACTAATAGTATTTGAATGAAATTATCATTTGTGAACAGAAATCAAGCAAAAAATAATCAAGGTTTTTATTGTAATTGTTTGAAAATAAAAAATGAAAATATTCAATCATTTAGTAGTAAAAAACACATTGGCAACTTTTGCACGTGGTGCATTCAATCCTTCTTTTTCATTCATTCATAAAAGCCTGTTGTTTGAATTATAAATAAGAACTAATTTTGTTAATACATCAAGTTATTTTCTATTTATTTAAGTTTTTCTACACACCTAAGCACCAAGAAAATGAACAGTTTGTATCTGTTGCTTTCGTCTCCTGCCGACCATTTTGCTTAAGACTAAATAGACTAAATAAGAGATGAAAAATTGTGCCGAACACATGACTTTGAGAAAGATAACAGTTCAAAATGAGAACAAACAACATTGAGGCAAGTAGGTTTATACAACATTAATGTGAAACCAAAAGCTTAGAAGAAAAAGTTGACAAGTGCTGTGCTTTTCACAATTTAAAAAAAGAACAATCTCTAAGCAAGGAATAAAAAATACAAAGAAACAATGAATGAAAAGTACTGGAATAGTTGGAAAATGTATTATCTCTATTTTCAGCATTTGTCATTACTGATTTTTACTGACCGTAAAACTACACTGACATCCACATAAGACCATCTGGCAGTCAAGAATTATTCCAAACATCTTGCTAATGCAGTGAAAATACACCTGAGCAGAATGAACAGTTGAGCAACCTCTACATTAGTTTAGATCCTCTAAGTTATGAAGGACATTTTGCGTCCGTTGCTTCAGAATGTTCTCCAAGAAACCCAACAAAAAAGTCTTACAAAGTTCATACAACAGTAAATGTTGCCCAAGACAGAAAATGATATATTTGTGAAGGATGTGTTTGGGAATTTCAACAAAATAAAATCATAAATACTTATACAAAGCTAACTTGCTAAGAAGGTTGTGCATCTTGGGGAGGTCTGCTGAGGCAGCAACACCGGCATGGACACATTGATCCAAAAAGCAGGCTACATTATATGCAGTAAACTAGAGATGTTTGTGTCAAAACAAGAGGACAAAACCTTCTCTCAATCAAGGTCACCCAAACTCCATTGAGCACTGGAAATATTTTCTCAGACTCCTACAGATCCCTCCCACAGAAATCACCACAGAGCTTCATCCATACTATTTTCAGTCCAACTTCATGATAAGTAATGTTCTCACAAAGGATCACTATTTTAAACATACTGCTTGTCTGAGTTTTTTTTTTTTTTAATCTAATCTTTCAAGTCGTTTGCATATTTTGTTACTTATTCACCTTGAGACATTTAGGAAATTTTGTTGAGTGCAAATGTAAAGACATCTGTAACAATGTTTAGAAATTGAACTACAATGGATCCTGCAATGGATCATAAAAGTTAATCTTCGTCTCTGTCTACGGGATGAGATTGATAAAAAAAAAAAAAAAAGACACAAATGAACAATTTAATAGATTAATTGTTCTAGGAAAGAACACTCATTTTACAAAGTAGTTCATGACCATGGAAGTCTTTGCTGGTTGAAGTGGTTGCATGTTGCTCCTATAGAAAGTGTGCAAAGTTAAAATAGTCGTGAGTGTAGCCAAACTATTTTTTTCATTCATCAGCACCAGAAGATAATCCATTGAGCCTTTTTTCAACAAACTACACCATTTCTCTTCTTCCTTTCTGATTCTCAGTGCACCAAATTTGCAATGGCCACAGTGTAGGAGTTGGGAGACATACAGTAATTCTGTAGGGGCAACCTCGACAAACCTGAATCTCCTAAGTTGATAGGAAGAAAAAAATCTTTTTTTCTTTTTCATAAAGAGGTCATGCATGACCAGACATGTCGAGTGGATCATTTCTGTGGTGACCAAGTACTGTACATGTCCTCCACCACCTTATCATCCTGTCTCTCAGTGTTCATTTGGACGGATGTAAAAAATTTTTCAACCGTTATTAATTTACAGGGTTTTTTTTTTAAAGTAATGCTTTGGAGTTGGTATTACCAGCATATTCAGTAAGTTTTGGACCACTGGAGGGCAGGCTGGTGTCTTTTATCAGATGCCATAAGGTAGCGTTAAGAAGTCTTCGTTTTCTAATAAATCACAATTTCTAGTCAATATAATTGTGTGATTAGTTATTATGAACTGAAGCCATCGGAGTGTGTAAATATTGCTGAAACGAGTTAAAACTGACTTCCCCGTGCAAATGATTTCTTTGCATAGTTTTATGTATGCAGCCTAATGAGCACAGACCTATATTCATTTATACAAAGTTTTCATTTCCTGTGCTCTATACATCCTTCGCGACATCTCTCACACTAATTCACCCTTAATGCTTTGATTATGTGTGTGTGTTTCAGTGGTTGAGAACAGTGTGTTGGACTGATGTGGGGTTCTCTTCTTCACCCCTGACTCCACTAGATCCCATTCACTGCCCTAGATGCCAATTCAAGAGTAAATCATCGCTGAGAGTGCGCTGCATGGAGATAGAAATAGACCAAGAGACAAAAAAAGGAATGAGAGTGGTAGAAAGTCTTCAGAAGTGGGTGTCTTTGATATTGATTCGGATTGTTCTGACAACAAATGGAAATTAAATTGGCTTCTTTGTCTTTGTTTGGCTTCTGTCTCACTTTCTTACTCTTTGCTCTTGTTGACCTTCTTCCCACTCGATATTCCTGAGCTGAACTTGTGTAGGCAATCCTGTTATTAACAGTAATATTGATTGTGTTACAAAGTCTTCAAAAAACAATTACTTTTCTTACAGTCTGACTTCTGTTTGTACATTATCTACAAAGTAATACACTTTTGGGAGATGATTAATTACTTATCAGGAAGATTAGAAAAACATCATTCTATGGAGATAAGAGCAAGATACTTTTTTGTATGTTTAAACATCTACCAGCAGCTTAAGTTGTGGTTACTTCTGAATTGCTAACTCAGAAAGTAAATCATGGATTTGGGCTGATCTAAGATATTTTTGTGCTGTTATTTTGTGTGGCTATTTGCTAACTTATTTGAGAATAAAAAATTGGAAGGAAAAAAGATTCTAGCTGAACCTTTATTTCTTTGTTGTCTATAAATTCTTTTTTCTAATCTCGATTCAACCCCACAGACCTCACCTCTGTTTGTGTAACTTTCTCCATCTGAAAACTATTGATTTTCCCCCCTCTCAATGTGTCATTTGTAGTCTTCAGACACAGGCCAATATTCTGCTGTGATAATGGGAACCCAGACTAGAACAGGCTGGTACACTTTTCATCTATGTATTTCTCACATGTGTTGTGAATTTGCAGATAAGTATTGGAAATGAAACCCCTTGACCTCAAAATGTGATAGTTTTTTCAGGAACGGCTTTTACTGAACGCGTCTGGCCGTATCAATAAAGCCCACACGCATACACCACATGCAGCCCGCTTCGCCTTTAAAAACATATTGATTTCTCTCTTTCGCGGGGAGCTTAACACGATCGATTGTAGGGGCCCTTTCAAGATCAGCTCCAGTATAAGCATCTCTTCCCCTAACATGCATGCTGCCTCTTTCCCCTCGGGTAATGATTGTCCTTGAGCTAAGGGAATGGATGGTCAGCATTTAGAAGAAGTGCTTTTCCTGACATGCAGTCCATCTCCCTCATCTCTGCTTCCAAATATTGTGGTTAAGTATAAAATGTACATTTGTCTCCTTAACAAAACATGCTAAATGCAGCTCACACCTCCTTTGACCTTTATTGTCCCTCTACGCCCCCACTAACTCTCTTCTCCAGTTCTCAATAGGTCAATATCTTTTTGTATTTGTAATGCTTTACACCAGAGATCTACGTTTATGTAAAAAGTGTTGACTTTTTTTTCAGTTAGCCTCCGGCCACAACATACCAACATGAAAGATTAGGAACAGTATAGAAAAATACATTACCTACAGACAGTCAGTCACCTTCTTAACCTTCTATCCCTTACAGGGTTGCCGGAGCCCATCCTGGCTGATTCAAGGCGAGGGGCAGTTTACACCCCGAACTGGTCGCCAGTCTGTCGCGAGGTCTCACACACACACACACACACTCATTCCTCGGGGCAATATGGCACCGGCCAATCAACCTAGCATGCATGTTTTTGGAGGGTGGGAGGAAACCTAAGTACCCAGAGGAAACCCATGCAGACACAAAGAGAACATGCAAACTCTGCACAGAAAGGACAGTGTTCCTAGCCTCGCCCCCACCCAGGACTCGAACCCACGACCTTTTTGCTGTGAGGTGACTGTGCTACCCACTGCGCCAACATGCCGCCCACTTTACCTACACTTTTATATAAATAAATGAGAATTATTTATACCACAAAAATATATAAAAATGATGTGGTAGACTTTGTGTCCCATGTTTTGGAATTTGAGTCAGTTGTATTTGAATATTAATAATACTGTAGAAGTCCACTGGACAATACAATTAAGGACTGCCTTTGTACATAGTACATGTCAGTAGATATACTCCTAAACTTGGTCCTAGTTACAAAATTACTTCAGATAGTAAAAAAATCCATCTGTTTTATTTAAGTTTAACAAAGTCTTTGCAAACATGCCCTAAAGTTCAGTAACTTGTTTTTGGTCTAAAGCCCTCCTCCTCGCAGCCGCGTCTCGGGATAAGCGATTCAGAAGACGAAACGAAACAAATTTTAGTCGTATAAGTCATCTTGAAATTTGATTTAAAAAAAAAAAAAGTTTGGCTACACTCACAAATTTCTGATTTACACGTTGGTATTTAATGCATCATTACCACCACGTGTTTTCGAATCAACAGCGAGCAAACTTCACTAAAAAGGTCAAATGTTCGTCTTCTTTGGTGATAATTCTTGTATTGACTTTAAAAATCTTTGGAAAAAAAATCTAAAAAGTTTCAGACAAGAAAACTTATACGGGTTTGGGGCCGTATAATTGGGCAATCTATTTAAAAAACGTGTCAGGTGAGGATAAATCTACACAGATAAGACATGCTACAAAATGGCGCTTTAGCGCGCACGCTGTCTTTACTTACCTGTATATTCTCAATTATGCCTCCTTTCCCCCCCCCTTTTTTTTTGTCTAAAGGAGGAATTCGAGCAGACTTTTTGTGGCAGAACATTCGAGGAAGTAAGTAAATTCTTAATTCTGCTTCACGTCTTTCTGTTCCGGTGTAAGCTAACTTTGGCTAACTATAACTCTGTTAAAAGCAATTAAAAGTGTCTGTCTTTTTTATAATCTATACATGTAGGCTCTTTTTCTTAGGTTTATTTATTTATTAATTTATTTTTAAAAGGAAATGCTTCTATATATATATATATATATATATATATATATATATATATAAAACGCATAATACATTTATTCTTCTTCTTCTTTCAGCATTTCCCTCCAGGGGTCGCCACTGTAATACAGCTTCTTCCATCTAACCCTATCTGCTGCATCTTCGGTCACGCCAACTATCTTCATGTCCTCCTTCACTGTATCCATGAACCTCCTCTTTGGACTTCCTCTTGGCCTCTTTCCTGGTGGTTCCAAACCCAGCATCCTTCTATCAATATACTCTCTCTCTACTCTGCAAATCTCCTCACTACCACGATATTAGGCTAGCCTCTCTGACTTTATCTCCAAAACCTTCAACATGTGCTGTTCCTCTGATCCTGTCCATCCCGGTCACTCCCAGAGAGATCCTCAGCATCTTCATCTCTGCTTCCTCCATCTCTGTTTCTTGTCTTTTCCTCAGTGCCACTGTCTGGAGCCGGTCTGACCACGGTTTTGTACACTTTCTCTTTCATATTAGTTGAAACTCTTCTGTCCCACATCGGACCTGATACTTTTCTCCACCCGTTCCAGCCTGCCTGCACATACTTCTTCGCCTCTTTTCCACACTCTTCATTGCTTTGGACTGAAAGATTAATTGATTGGTCTAAATAATCTGACTTGTTTTTTGTTTTTTTATGTCTCCATGTAACCTGTGACAGATTGGCGACTTATCCAGAGTATATTCTGTCTAGCCTGCTAAATGGCCCAAACCGGCTCTGACTTCATGGATCAGCAATGGGTAAAGTAGTTTTTTAATCATTTTTAAAAAAAAGACTATTCATGCTTCCCGCTCTTAATTTTAATAAAAAGCCATATAGGAGTAAATTCGCTTTGCCTATGAGGCTTGAAACACTAGGCTTTTTCTGTGGAGTTTGGATCTTCTCCCTATGTGTGGGTTCTTCCTGAGAACTCTAACTTCCTCCCACATGCCAAAAAATGTCTATTCAGTTAAAGTGCCTATTTTAACTTTCCCTGTGTGTGTATTTGTGGTTGTGTATTTGTGTGACCTTGCAATTTAATACTGATCTGTCAGGGTCCTACCTCCATTCTGCTAACCAGGAAGCAATGGCCGCATTAAACAGTGTGCAGATTGCTCACATTTATGCCTAGTTTTGTATTCTCACATTTTTTGGTATTTTAACGAAGTCTAAAAATAAAGCGTCAGAGTCCACAAATATTATTATTGATCAAATAAGAGGAAACGGCTTGGATAATGAATGATTGAATATTATTTGCAAGATGTCAGGAAAAAACCTCAAAGGTTTTAACTGATGTGCAATTACACACTTATAGTGCTCTGCTAATGTAGAGTAAAAAATTTAACATCAACCTTTAAACTTTAAATGCCCCCTGCGGGTCAGGGACAGGGTCCTGCCCCAAGTGGAGGAGTTTAAGTATCTCGGGGTCTTGTTCACGAGTGGGGGAAGGATGGAGCGGGAGATCGACAGGCGGATTGGTGCGGCATCAGCAATAACTAGGACGCTGCATCGGTCCGTCGTGGTAAAGAGAGAGCTGAGCCGAAAAGCAAAGCTCTCGATTTACAAGTCGATCTACATTCCTACCCTTACCTATGGTCACCAGTTGTGGGTGTTGACTGAAAGAATGAGATCGTGGGTACAAGCGGCCGAAATGAGCATCCTCCGCAGGGGGCTCTCACTCAGAGACCAGGTGAGGAGCTCTGCTATCCGGGAGGAGCTCGGTGTCGAGCCGCTCCTCCTCCAGGTCGAGAGGAGCCAGATGGGGTGGTTCGGGCATCTGGTCCGGATGCCCCGCAAGCACCTTGCGGGCGAGGTGTTTTGGGCACATCCCATCGGGAGGAGACCAAGGTGCAGACCCCAGACCCGCTGGAGAGACTATGTCTCACAGCTGGCCGGGAAAGACTTGGGATCCTTCCTGGGGAGCTGGAGTATGCAGCCGGGGTGAGAGAGGCCTGGGCTGCCCGTTTGAGGCTGTTGCCCCCGCGACCCGACCCCGGAACAAGCGGAAGATGACGAAACGGAACCTTTAAACCTTAGAAATAAGCCATTCAGTTTAATGAACAACAGTAAACATTTCCTCACTAGATTTTTATACAATTGGGAACTTATTAATTGCCTTCACTCAGTCTTCTTGATTCACATGGCTGCAGTCTAAACAAAACTTTTGCTGAAACTCCATCTTCGAGGGCCTTTTTAGACAAACTTGGTAACACTTACGAAAAGCGCAGAAAGGAATGAATCAGTAATTCTTTTACCAACTTGACACATTCTTAATGTTGATATAAATTATAATAAAGCTTCAAAGTCTCAACTCTTCTGTTTTGACATATAATTTAGTATGCACTTGATACCCTCAAGTATTTTTTCTGGCTTTTTTTGTGTGCATATATCTGAGCGAAGATTTACCACCTTTTACCCTGTGAATATTTAAATAAAAGTAGTTTTGATGATTTTCAATTTAAGTCCCCTGTAGTATATGGATTATGGTAAGTACACAGCCATGAGGGATTTTCATTACCGAGGACACTTTTTGTGTGTTGAACTTAAAATGTTTGATAAACCTCCCAAAATAATTCCTGCTGTAAAACTGCTGCAAAAACATGAGATCTGTACTTGTACATTCAAGGACTGCTTGTACAATGAAAAACAATCAAGTCTGAGTTGTGAGAAGCGCAGTGTGGTTCAGTCTTATAGCCTGCCTGTAGCCTAGAATCTGATCCAACCCCCTTCCACTCGCCTCCCTTTCCAAACAAACCCTCCTGCTGTCTCAACAATTAAATCAGTCAAGGTGAGCGGGCTGCCCATTCTTTTTTCTGTTAAATGAAAAAAAAAAATGAACGGGGTGTTTGATGAGAAAAGTGTGAGCAGATTTTATGACCTACAACACAAGCAAACGGATTATGAAACATTTCACCTGTATGCCAGCAGTTGCCATGGAGATATTGTGCAGATATGTGAGGCTGAGCTTTATGGTGTGACCTTAACCTTGCACTTACTCGACTACATGCTGTCATGATGTTCCAAACACAGCTGTACTTCATCTCGTAAATCAACCTTTCAGTGAGTGTATTATTTAGCCATTTCCCTAGATATGTTAACCATTCCTTTAAACCTTCCTTAATGCTGTTCATTTGCTGTATTTCTCATGTGTTCCTTGAGCAGATCTTCCTGAGCCTGGAAGCACCACTTACGAACCTTTCCCCTCCCCCATCTGCATTTCTCTTTCTGCCCCTTTTTGCCCCTCTGTCCTGCTCTGTCTCTCCTGCAAGCTGCCTCTTTTTCCTGTGTGCTGGGGGCCAGCAGAGGGGAAGTACACTGAGAAAGAAAAGCACTCTGAGTTCAAGTGCACTGGCTTAAAGACACAGCTGGCTTTAACAAAGGCAGTGTGACAAGGAGAAAACAGTTGTGAAAGGGTAGAATAATAACCTACAGACAATGTAGTTGTGTACACAGAGGCAACATGGGGATCATTTCACAAAGAGGGAAAAATAATTAAAAAAAAAATGCAAACAGGAAAAATGAGGAAAAATGTCTCCTCCCCTTTTCCTCTTTCCACTATGCTCCCTCCCACCTTCCTTTCTTTCAATCCGACCCTCCCTCTCTCCTCATCTTCATTGCTATCTTTCATGTATACACGCACACACGCGGAATGACGGATGCTTTTTTCCCTACTCTTGCGAGCTCTGATTCTCAGCACCGTCTCTCTGCACCACTGATACTTTTGATTGTTTTTCCTGAGTGTAGAATATGGTGGAAGCAGTTCGTCCCAGCTCTAGCACATGCTGTCCCGGCCACAAACTGAGCAGCAGCAGCAGCAACGGATCAGTCTTCCTCTGACTTTACTGCCTGTGAGTTTATCCCCTGCTTTTTTCGTCCTGTGCTCTCTTCACGGTACTGAGTTCCTTTGTCCTTAAGGCATGATTCCCTTCAAAGTCCTGAAGCCAAGGGATGAAGAAAAGAAAAATTGCATTTGAGAAAAAGGTGTTGAGACAGCTGTAGATGAAATGTGACAAGCCTGGATTGACAGAGATGCAAAGCTGCAACTCGAGAGGGAAAGCAGAAACTTGGGACTAAGGATGAGTGGACAAAATCAAGTTCAATTCAGGAAGGAAGCAGAGGAACAGGTAAAAAAAAAAAAAAAATCAAGACTAAATTGCAGAGACAGAGTGATGCTGTGTAAGAACATTTTGTTTTTTTCTGCTGAAATAGATTTTGAAGGAATTTATTGGCACATGTCGTTTAGTCTTTCTTGTGCGTTTTTGAACTTGATTGCTATTTGTAATTTTTCTTGTTTAAGTTCTTTTTTTTCTTTTCAACTCCTACTTTTACCAAAATGTTTTTTTTTTCTATTCTCAAGTTTCTCTTGGGAATTCCTTTCTGCAAATCATTACTTTCGTATGATTGGTGAAATGAAAAATTACCTGACAGTTTTAACCTAAAACAAGTTTAGTTCAGTTAAAGGCTGGCATTTGGCTCCAGCTGGGAAAGTGAAAGGAATAAAAAAGTGATGTTGGGACATACAGTTTGGTCATGGTTGGTCAATTGCTGTAAATTCTTCTGTTTACTGTGCCATTGCTATGATTTATGTGTTGTTGCTTTTAGACATGGTATTTGTTTATGGTGCTGAAGAATATGAGGCTAAGAGATGTTACAAAGTATTTAAATTATTTGTCTGTCAGCATCCTTCGCTCTGGAATCAACATGTCCCACCCTCTACTTCCCTTTCACTGTTGTTTGTGGTCATTGAATGCATCCCTGTAATGCTACTAATAACCAAACCTGGCATGTGTGTCTTCAACCATAAAACCACTTCTCCACCACAGAACTATGCTTTGTGCACTGACGGGCACACCATCCTGCAGGTTCACTGGCTCTACATCTCTGGTTACATATTGGTGCCCCTGACACACTGAAGATCTGTAAAATCTCCTTATGTGTGTTCCTAACAAGGCTATGCATTGCCTTGATGATGAAATAGATGCCTGTGGTTCTAAGAACCTCTTCTGCGCACTCATAAGGATTTTCCAGCTGTCTTTCTGTGATTTAGGAGAGGATAGAAGGGTTTTTCTTATTATCGTGAATCGGAGGGATCGGGTTTGATTGTAATGCATGACTTTGCTCGGGTACTAATGTACAAAATGTATAGCAGATGGTTTGTTTCTGTACATCACTCATTCAGTCACTAATTTGTCCACCGGTTTGCTCCTAAAGTTGGAGCATAAACTTAGGAAATGTTACCATGGCAACTGAAAATAACACAATAAGTGAGAAAAAGCACAATAGAACAAAAATTTGCACATACTTTAAAAAATATATATTTTTCCTTTTTTTTTAATTGTGGAAACACAGTTTTTTTTTTTTTTCGTATGTAATGCCATGCCATTTTCAAAACAATTTTGTACAGAACAAACAAGAAAAAGAAATACCTGCTCAAATAATTTATCTGTCTGTTTTTCTGGTGGGATTTTTTTTGTTGCAACGAGCATGATTAGAGAAAAAAAAATGTGAGCACAAGCTGCTATTAAACGTATTTACTTTCACATGCTCATATAAAAATTGCTCAGTTTTCAAGCACCAGCATAAACCACAAGTGCAATATTACTATTTTTTTTTTGCCAGATATAGTGATGAGTATAATTGCAGAGGACAGTGACCGTAATGTGTGAATTAATCAGCAGTGTAATAATATCTCATTTAAAAAATATTAACGGATGACTACTGGTTTAGTGACCACTTGTGGTGGTTATTTAATAAAACTATTTGAAAGCCATAGGTCTGCGTCCTCTGACCCTCATACATCTGGTAGCTGGCACACAGATATTTTAGTCTCTAAATTAACATAATACCATATCATTTCAACAACTTTTTCAATTTGTGTTTTAAGAATTTATGCTATAATATTGATACTATAAACCTACATCAGGCTTTCTTTATTATTTCTTATCATCAACAACCCACGATCTAATCTCACATTCATTTACGTTTTAGTTTAAAATTTTGCCTGGTCAAAGTAAATTTTGTTTCAGTGTCATTGTTCTCAAATATCAATTTTGTTTCACACACTTCAAAGCAGAGCTTGCATTAGATAACTGCTATGAAGAGCAGAAATCAATAAGCTTTATTCATACGGCAACACTTAGATTTTACAGGCAGTCAAGACATTCAAAGCATCACCACAGGACTACTTTACTGTAACAATACTGAATACGCTGGCAGAAATAATGGATTGCCATGGATTTTTGTACCAACAAAGAACCTATTAGTTATTCAAAACCTTTTCAACCCTAGCACGCCACTTACAGATCCCAGCACATCTAAATATAAGTGCTGGAGAAACCATTGATGTATTTTGCTTTATAAAAGACAGCTCAGCCTTCAATATCAATGATGGTCCTCTGATGTGAAAAAGATAGGAAAGGGGCTGTATAGACAGAGTGTAGTCGGGTCCAGTGTGGAGAGAAAGCAGCACACCATGTGATTGCGAGATATACTCATGTTCTCTCACGGCCTGAGTGAGAGCTATTCCCCTTGGACTCCGTGTTCCAGTTGCATCAGTGTTTGTCTGCTTTCTCTAGGACATGGGGGCTGAAACGGGGCTAGAGCTGATAGAGCTCCATCTGGATACCCACAGGGTTTTTCTACATTAGTAGCAAAGAGCTGATAATATTTCTCTCTGTTGCACCAGTTAAAATCTCTTAACTGGTGTTATATTTTTTCCAGATGAAAAAAATTACTTATCTTTATCACTTCTCTTTACAGTGCGATGTTGATACTGCTAAGACAGAAATATTAGCCAGTTAGTAACTTATTTGTTACTTTGAAATGACATGTTGATGAGTTGTAACTAAATTTAATGTTGCTTCGTAAATTATAAAAAATTATTTGCGCAACATTGACAAACTTGAAATAAAATTGAGCCTCACTAACTTTGAAAATGCCTTTGGTCATAAGTAGTCCTCTATTCAGAATTTTACAATGCACACATCACAAAGAAATTTTTTTAAAGCTTCACAAAGTGAAAAATTGCCACAGCTTCTTAACAGAAAGCCTTTAATACTTCTTCATTCACACAAATTATTTCCTCTGTTTTACTTTTTTCATTTCACATTTTTAAGCTTTATATTGCCTCAAAATAACAGTGCTTTAGACACAGATTAAAGAGGATTATCTAAAGCAGAGCAACAGTTATAATCTGACATGGCCACAAAAATATAAAAGCGATATAGTTGTATCGGCTTATGTCAGCTAATAGTAATTGCAATATGGAAGTCACAAATACGTATGAAGTAGTTAAAAAACCCAACTACAATATGTGAAAGCTAAGCCACTGTTGCAAAGCTTCCCACAAAAAAAGAAAACTTCGCCCTAAAATAAAACGTTCTTAGATCTAATGCAAATCCAGATGTGAAAACACACGATCATATAATATGTAAAGTACTGAAAAAAGAATGAACAATTTATGAACTTTACTATATCAAATAAATAAAAAGTGAAAGTTTTTGGCAAGTTTTTTTTTTCTTTCTAAACAATTACCTGGTGGTGAAGTTTGATTAGTGAGCAACTGAACTTTTCACTTCTTAATCTCATATCTTCAAATATGCAAATATGCAATTAGTGTAATCATGGAAATGTTTATGCTGTTATATGGGAATAATGAGCTTTTTGGTTTTGTTATTCTAGCGGAATAAATAGATGTAAAATAAGTTTGAACTTGCTTTCAGATACACCCGCACTTGTCTGAAAGAGAGAATGTCGTATGCCTGAGTAGCTTTGGTTTCCAGATTACATTTTGGTAATTCCGATAAAATATAGATGTGTTTTTAACACTTCAGATGAAAATTAGATGAAAACCATTTTTGGAACAATATTGAGCCGTTTGTTTTCCTCATGCATCGTCCATTATCTTGTTATCGAACATGACTGAGACATTGTTAGTCTAATTTGATGAAGAATAGGTTGGTTCAAATCAACCTCAGGACAAGGCTAGTGCTATGTTTTATTTGTTCAAAATTCAACCTTCATATAAGTATACATACAGTTTCAAACATCTCAATACAAAGTATTCAGAATGAAGTGTTTTTCTGCATGAAACTGTAGATCCACTTTAATCTATTGTGACAAACTAAATCACAGACTTTGTATTTAGTTCTGTGATAGAATTTACCTGAGTGTTTATTGGTCATTTCTTTGTGTCACAGTACAAACTACCAGTAAATATTACTGGTTATGCATGCTGGTGTCTTCCATCATTTTACCTCCTTCTCACTACTGTTAGACTTTTCCAGCAAGTGAGTTCATATCAATGAATAGTTTCCTCATGGAGGGGCCAGGTGGCTGCCTTCTGTGTTGAGAGGCAGGCAGAGGCGGTGAGGTGGGGGTTAATATTTGCAGGCTGTAGGAATGTGTTTGCAGTCAGCAGTGAGAATTCCTCAGTTCTGCATTAGTAGGTCATAGCGTTGCCTCTTAGCTCCCCTATATCAGTCCTCTCTCACTGTCTCCTCTTTCTTCCTATACCACTCCTATCTTTATTACCACGTTCGTACCCGTCTCATTCTCAATGCACATCTTTTTCTTCTATATGCTCTCTCAACTTTTGATCCTCTTCATTTCCCCTCTCCTCTCCATCCCTTTAGATGTGTCTCAGACATCTTTGGAGCCTCAGGAGTTGGGGGGTTGGGTAAAAAGCAAAATATAGTGCAACTGTGTGCGAGTGTAATAATATTAAGTGCACAGTTCTTTCCCCTGTACTGAGCTGGTGTGTTTCTCAGTGGATCAACCAGGTTACATTTATAGAAAAAGTTTTTTTTTTTTAAACTTTGTTAATATTATTTTCTATTATTATGTCATTAATTTAATATATGTTCCTAGAAGAAAACTGACAATATTATTCCAATCAGTGCTAATAGTTGTGAAAAGTTATTGTGACAAATGTTGAAATTGTCTGATGAGATTCATGGAAATTGAATATTGTTGAATTCCATCTTCTTCTCCCATCTTCATGTCAGAAATCAGAATTTTGAAACGTGTTCACCATTGCCGAACCAAATCCAAACTTTTGACATTTTTTGATCACACCAGTGTGTCACGTTCATCCCATGCTGGAATTATTTCACGCACATGATGAACATTTGCCAATAGTCTAGAATACATTGTTGTTTTTAAGTAATTAAATGAGGGTTAGTTTAATTACTGATCTTTGTACTTTTAAAAGTATTACTGTAGTATGCACATATTTGGCATCTTTGATCTAGTAGTTGTTCTCTTTACTTGCTGCCAAATAATTGCTTTTGGTTACTTAAAATAAATTGTAGCTTAATTGAGTTAGAAAGTGAAGATGGTGACCAGAAAATTAAAAAATTTAATATAGTGACTCTAAAATTTGCAGTGAACATGCAACTTAGCACGAATGGTTTTCTTCCTAAATTAGTTCAGATACATACTTTGTATTTGGAACATTTTGTTTAAGTACTTAATTTGATACATTGATACAACATCAGTGCCAATATGATCTTTATAAAAGGTCTTCACCATAATAAAAAAAAAGGTACAGAAACATAAATTTGTTTGGCTCTGCACAGTCTGCATATTTTCCAGGTGGCTCTTCAAATATAAGACCCAGTTCTTTATTTCTGACAACTACTTATTATCACCCAGCTGCAATGTGAATTTTCCAGTGGTCGCACTTGTATTTAAATTTCAAATTCAAATTTCTGTGTGGACTGTCCTCTCTGATGTCTAACCTGAAAGAGTTTTGTGTGCTGACCTAATTAAGTAGGACTTGGGTTACTGTAGAGCAGAAGATACAAAAAAACATTTGTTGAGATTATGAGTCATAAATCATGATGACTTTCTTTTTCAACAGTAACTGGTTACCACTGAAGTACTTATTATTTGAAACAAGGGATTTAAGGAATTAAATAATTCTGCCAGTCATTTCAGGTCCTTACCGAACACCAGAATGAATTTATTTTATAACAACCTTTCCGATAGCAGTGTGTCAGATCATGAAGGGTTATTTTGTCTTTTCTACAAAATGATGTTAACAAATTGTGCAGATTGAATAGAATTGTATCCATTTAGCATCGAATGGCGCAGAAATTGTTTTAGAATATAGTTTAATTAGTGTCAGAAGCTAAAACTGACTTTTTTTTATGTGGATCTTTTTTTTTGGTCATGTTGATGGTGAACTTTAAGAGACTGTCCTACCTTGATAATGAAAGTTCAAACTTCATAACACTGCTGTCCTGTGCAGTTTGAGCTTTTGGAAACTAAAATATTAAAATTATTATTAAAAAAAAATAAGAAAAAGCAAGTGGGTGAATTGTGTTAGTTGTAAATTGAGTGTTGATATGAATTTACAAACAGTTTTACAAAGTGTCACCACATTTACTCTTGGTAACATATTGGTGGCATTCACAAGGCTCTCCATTACACTTTGCAGGGAAGCACATGCTCTGCTGTGGTGTTGAAGGTGTCACTGATGCCCGCATCGCACAACGACTCCCTCGAGCGTGCCAGCTCCCTGGTGCCAGACAGGGAAGGGGGAGAGAGCACACCAAAGCAGAGGAGTAGCGAGTGTGCTGTGAAGAGAAAAAAAAAGAAAGGGGAAATAAAGATGAAGGCATAAAGAAACAGGCTGTCTGAGAGGTAGACACAAGTGGGTGAAAAAAGCAAGACAGAGGAGCGTCTGAGCGAGAAGAAAGGGTTTGATGCAAAAGAATAGCTGGCAAAGAAAGCGAAAGAGAGAGAGGAGGGATTATTCGCATTTAATGTTGGTCGGCTCAATGAGTCAAAATGAACCTCACGGTTCAGAGAACCAACCGTCACAGTAACGGTAGCCCAGCTTTCTATGAACGTAACGGCAAACAAACTTTTACAAGTCAAGGATGAAGGCGTTCACAGCAAAGGCACAACCTGCCGTTGCAGGGTGTTCTTTGGTCAGTGAGGGTCATCAGGGTCACTTTTGTAAGATGAAAGGAGAGGCTATGGTTGGCTGCTTCCTAAGGGGGGAAGGAGAGGTCAGGAAGTGGCCCCAGCACAAACACCAGACTCATTGTTCAAGTTCAAGGTAAAACTGAAAAGGGTTTTCATTCACTTTGCCCGCCAAGCTGCGACAAGTTACTGCTTTTAAGGTGGTTTTAATTGGAGAAAAAGAATTCCTTTGGCACCACTTGATGTTCCCATCAGGCATTTATGATTGTAAACTAATTATATGAGTTTAATCTAAATGCTTAGAGGTTGTTAAAATGCCAACTTGAGCAATTTCAGAGCATCACGATTGTTAAAAATCTTAAAATGTGAGCTCATTATGCTCATATGTGTCATGTGCTCAGGTGTATCCAGTCTCTGCCCCTTCAGACAAGGTCACAGGCATTGGGTCAAATGTCAGAGCGACGTCTAACCACCCCCACTTTTTCTCTACCTCCAGCAGCTTCCCCCCCTCCACTCTCTCTATGTTGTGTCTGCTCAGTCGTCAGCTCCTTATTAACTCCTCTCGGGGGGATTTCCTGTTCGCCTTCCTCACTTCGCCATTCCTGCTGAAAATGGAACAGCATATTAGCTCTTTTTACAAAGCATTAATAATTAAATTCTCCACACTTTCTGCACTGACGATGTGAACTAACGGCTTAAAAGTTATAACCATGCAGGAATGCAAAAGCTAGCCAGGACCGTACTAAACCAGCCTTCATTCCAAACCTTCGGAAAGTTGAAGGCTGTAATTGATGACTTTGTGCTCTCAATAAATACAATGTAACACACACACACACATTTTAACACACACTCATACACAGGCAAATAATTCAGCATCTGACTCACTCCCTTTAACAGAAAGTCAATAACAATACAGGAATGATTAATCAGCCCCTCTGTGGCCCCTCCCTCACGTACTTACCACCTTTCTCAACCCCTCTCACCGTCTCTCAGCTCGGTATTGATCTGAATGCATTTGCTTCCCATTTATCCGTTAGCATCCCTCCCCCATTGCATGTGCGCTGCTACCGCATTGAGCGGTTACAAAGAACCTTTCACACAGGAGTGTCATACATGCGCACAAACAACACACACTTGTAAGCTCTTGCATATGCAACGGCACAAATTACTTTGGTGGGCACATCGTCTCACACTCTAGTAGGTGCCACACTTAACTGCATTGCACAGAGGGATTTAGTTTGGTTATTCTGGGCTGCAGAGTGCAAATTAGGAGGGTCCCTTTTCCAGTGCAGGTGCATTACATGTGTGTCTTTGTGTTAGTATGTTACACACACATTAGCCAATGCACAAAGCGGTATTCTTGAAGATTTAACGGACAGCCTATTTGAACCCCCCCAATTTCCACTCCTGCCATTCTGGTTGGTGGCACACAGGTTGCCATGACACCAGACTGTTTTGTCTGCCCTTTGACCTCTTTAAGGGTTTCTGTGGTAAATCAGGCATTACATGTAAGGGGCAAATAGAAGAGAGAAGGAGGGAGAGTGGTGGTAGGGGGGACTTTCCTCTGTTAAAATGAGGTCCAATAGATTCTTCTATACATCCTCTTTGTACAGAGCAGAACGGAGGGAGCCTCCAAGAGGCTTGCAGCGAAACAAAGACACATGTGCACATGCAGACATAGCGGTGCTCTGCAAGGGTAAATGAACTAGGCTGGAGCTCCCAGGAGGTGGGGAGTTATTATGCTCATTGTGCAGTCGGCCAGCTAAAGCTGTTTGGCTGCCTCTTTTGAAGTTATATTTACCAACCCAGAGCAGGAGGCTTAACACTTCAAGCTGGTGCATTGCTTTAACCATTCTGCAGAGCCTATGTGCAGGAAACATCTCACAAATATCTAAATTTAAAAATCTCTTAAAATGTTTACTTAAAGCAACATCCAACAAACTCATAGGCTTAAAATAGAATTTATGTTACAGCTTTGACCTATTTGTTTGAAACATTTTAAGCATTGAAACAGATTTTTCTTTAAACTGATTATAGTGAGAGTTTAGCAAGTGTTCACAACTTAACTTTTTGATGGCAACACTTATGAAACACATAAGAAGGGTATTAAATGCTATTTTTAAAGGTTCTGTCATTATTCTATAATTAACTTAGCAGGGTAATTTGCCCTCTTAACTGATTACTTTCCGGTAATTTTACATGTTTGCAGTCATTTTAATGGTGCAGGTTAGAAATTACTTCAATAGCAGGCGGCAGGATCAAATTCAATTTGGTTTGGTTGGAAGTAACTTTTTACATTTAAGTCTTTAAGTGAGTGAATGGAATGTTTGTAACTTATATCATTTGGTCTTTAAAATCTTAGGAAAGAGTCTTTGAATTCATTAGGTAGCGTTAAGTTGTCTCGCCGTAATGACAATGTGTTTTGTGTTTGTGTTCCAGCTGGACTTTGAAGTGCGTCAAATGGACTCTTGCAACTGCAATTTTAAGGTAAACTTTACGTAAGATTTCTGCTCATTGTTCTCATCCCATTGCTACCATTAACTGACTGAAATGTTTTCAGTATGAAAGAAAAAGATGGCTTTGACAACGTGAAGGTCATAAACTGAAACATGTGTTAAAGGTCAGCGCACACATGCCTTGAACATACACAGAGTTAGACTTGAGTTACATACATGAATAGTTCGGTCAATTTCATTGTTTCTTTACTCCATATTCTTTGCCTGTTCCAAATTTAGTTCCAAATTATTGTTTGACCGAATAGACTTTGCAAAATCTATTCAAGAATTTAAATATCTTCTGTCTTAAAAGAGGAAAAAGGCAGCAAACAGATAAACAATCCAGGTGCATACTTTGATAAATAACCGCGTGCATAATAAATTGCAAATTTCCAAAAAGTTTGAATCTGAACATTTTGCATTTTGTCTTTGACAAATTTAGAGAAATTGAAGAATTTTAAAAGGTTTTTGGATAAATGAAAAAATGTCTGCTGCATGTTGTCGTTTATAAAATAATCATCAAACCAGCGTGATGCAATTCGCTGGATTTAGCGATGCTAAGATGAAAATTATTTATAACTTGTGCAAAGCCTCTCTTTGACAAAGCTACATTCCAGAGTAGGTAGCCTCTTTTTTTGTCTGTGCTGCTTCTTGGCCAAGCTGGGGTTATATTCTAATTAAACACCCCCCACCTCCACTCTTTCACCACTTTTGAACCTTAGTGTTTGTATCACATCAGAGACATTCTTCCAGCCTCTATTTGATTGGAATCTTTGAAAGGGCGGCGTCACAAAAAGCCACTCACACACCAATCCGCGGCATACGTAAATTGACAGTTGTGCCATGGCAACAGTTTGGCTAGTTGCCAGGCTGTTGATGTTGCCAGGCAAAGGGTTCCCATGGCAACATTCGTTTTGCCATCTTGGTACAGGAGGTTGGCGTCAACCAAGGCAGATTAGAGTTAGAACAGAGAATTGCTTTCACCTGGGAAAGGAAAGTGCATTTATATTTCAGCAGATCATAGCTGTCCTCTGTAACATTAAAAAACATTGATGCAACGCTCCGGTCAAAGATGCTACACACATTATTCAAATTTGGTTGAGATAATGTATTGACATTTAAAATAGAAAATTTGTGCATAAAAATCAGGCCAGAGAATACAAGGAATTTTCCATCTTTCGTCTAGACTTGCATCATTTTCATTTCATCAGTGTGTGATCACCAGCTGGGCAGGGAAATTAATTTGTTTACTGGTGAATCTGTGACTTCCATTCTTCTAAAAGTGACACCACTCCCCATGTCACAGCACACTTTGTTGAGGATGTGGAAAATTTTGAACTTGAAGTGCCACATCTCAATTTATGAAGGATCGCAGATATTTTTCAGGTCGGTGATTTTTTTATGGGCTAGCTTCAGGACCGGGGGAGAAACAGAATGAGGGATAGCTGACATTGGCACAATTACACCTGCATTTCTGCGTGATTTGAATGTGAAAATAATGCAAGGACAAGGTAGAGGAGATTGATTTCTTTTCTGTTGTTTTTTTTTAAAGAGAAAAAGGACAGGAGATGAGTGTGAAGACCAAGCGGTTAAAAGAGTAAGAGGCAGCAAATCTGAACCTGTGAGGGTATAAGCAGAAAAAAGGTTGAGTGAAAAAGAGAGAGAAAAGCAAAGATCGGAGAAGGCACATTTGGGTGGCGAGTTGAAAGGGGAAAGGAAGAAAGATGTAATTTTTTTTTTTTGTGGCAGCAGGAAAGCCAGCAGAATCCGCTAATATTACAAAAACAAATCAATTAAAACTTGTATAAAAAAAAACTTAAAGCCAGCATGTGTATTTTTGTTCGATGGTTTATATTTGCAATGCGTCTTTTGTTGAAACTAAAATTCCAGAAGTCCCACAGACCAATTGGCAGATTCATGCAGAAAGAAAATCTCCTACATATCGACCCTCTTTACAACATTACAAATTCTTTGAATATTTAAATTTGTTTCAGTACATCTGCCATTGTATTTTTTTCCCAGATAAAGGTCTACTGAAATACTTTTGTGGCATCTAGACACCATATCATCTTTCTCCAGTTATGTCTGAATCAGAGCTCTCAGTAATTCTACACCCTTGGCTAGTGGCCGTTGGAATGCACTAGTGTGCCAGGAGTGTACCAATGCACAACAACCATAGTGTTAGTGGGGTACACAAAATGTTTGTCTGTAGAAGTCGTTCCTTTATGATGTGTAGTGAATTCCTTTTCGCGCCTGAAAGAGAAGTTGCCTGTATTTAGAAATCAGAAGTGACAGCTGACATGATGGTGCTGACAGATGGTGGATGGTATTTAACTCCCATGAAAACCTTTAAATGGTGTCTGCATGAAATGAAGTGGTGTATTGATTCATCTGCACATTAAACATGACTGATGATGTCATATTTAGTCGTTTAGTTTTACTCATCTGCTGAGAATTTTTCTGTCAGTTTGATTTTTAACTGGAGAACATTTTGTTCACGTCATCCTATGAATCCTACTATTTTTAACTGTGTTTTATTTTATTTTCTCAGTCCTCTTATGTCGTACTGTCGTCACAATGTTACAGACATGGAATAAAGACATGTTTCCTCTGGTTCCAGTAGAGGGCAATAACTCCTCAAAAACACAAAACCTTGAATGAATTTCAAGTGTAGAGGTTTGTAGTATTCACACATGAATGAGAGGTTTGATGGTAGAAAAGGGTTTTTTAAGTTTCCACTGTTATATTCATTCATTTATTCCTCTCACATGCACTCCATTGTATCTTTTAAATGCGGTCAAGCTGCCTTTTAGAGTCTTTGTTCTGAAAAAAAACTTTTTTTTGGCAAATTCACAGAATTGTGCATCGTTGTTTAGAGAAAAAGTTGTGACAAAAACGAATGACTAATGTCAGTTTTGGAAAACCAGAGCCATTTTTGCCCTATTTTAGACTTAAAAAATAATAAACTCAAACATCCATAAGGAGTAAGGCTATTTTAAAAATTGTATGGTATCAAACTTTTTAAATATCTAAATAATTTGATGTTGAACGCTGCTCGAATATGTTGGGAAAAGAGTAAGGCGTGGTGTTAGGAAATTGATTGTCTAAAGGACCAGGGGTAGACAGGTGCAGACGGTATGTACAGACACTCACATCCTGCTGGTGAAGATCTTGTCTGAGGATCAGCTCTACAGTCCGTGCTCTGCAGTGTGAGGTAGTTGGTTGTATGGTTTCGCATAATAAACAGCACGGAGATAACTGTACAACCTACTAGCTTTCCCTGCGGAGTCACTTCTTACCACGACACCGCACCACCAGCAGAGAGGTACGTATGCCCACTTCTCTTAGTTTCACACTAAGATTTGCTGCACGTTCAATTAAAAAACTATGGCTCTTTCTACCTATGATCTTGTGGAAAATTTTGAGCAGTACGTGTTGCCATTTCTGCCAAGTAATAATTAGTAAGTAGTCAGTTAAGATTTTAATGCAATATCTTTATCAAGCATTAAAACAGAGAGGATTTTGTTAGTAAAAAGAATACAGGACACAGTATTTTAACGTGATGTAAATAAAAACAAATACTTCACTTAATAGCAGAATTCTGTGTTTAGTTCACTCAGAACTGACAAAAAAACTGACACAGATAGAAAAGTAAACCAAGTAGTATTCAACCCACATCATAGAAAGTACATTTTGTTGTACAACAAGCTACATTTATCACAAACGTTGGCTTTCTTGTTGAATTGTTGTCAAATGAAGTTATTAGCAGTTTGACTCTGATGTGAATTCTCCTCTGATACACTAAACTTATTGCGCCCAGACGTCTAAGTACAAGTAAAAACTCTGGTTACATAAAAACTGATTCCTTTATGTTTTTATGTACAATCACTTTTTTATGTATAAAAGAGAAGCATGGTGCAATATAAGGTTATCACTCCTCAATAAGCACACAATACTTCTACCCACCTGTTGTCAAAATCTAAAGTTTACTTTTGTCTTCTTAACCACTTATCAGTCACAGGGGGTGCCAAAGCCTATCCCGGCTGATTTCAGGCAAAAGGCAGGGTACACCCCAAACGGGTCACCAGTCTGTTGCGGGACCACACAAACACACACAACCACACACACTCATTCCTAGAGGCAATTTTCATAGTGGCCAATTAACCTAACATGCATGTTTTTGGAGGGTGGGAATAAACCGAAGTACCCAGAGAAAACCCACACATACACTGGGAGAACATGGAAACTCCACACAGAAAGACCAGTGTTTCAAGCCTCGTACCACCCAGGACTCGAACCCGGACCTTTTTGCTGTGAGGTCACTTCTTAGCACTGCAACATGGTACCGCCTAAAATCTAAAGAAAACGCTTTTTTATTGTAAAGACTCAAACAGATCCCTCAAAGAAATATTTGGTTGCAGGTTTACCAGAAGGACACTTGATGAATTGTGTGCTTATAATCTGGTGTTATCACTTAGTGAACTTACAGTTATGATTACTTTTGCACCCTCTTTCCAGCCCGTTTCTGCAGTTTGATTTTTGTTGTTTTGGGTTTTTTCATCTGTTATTTTATCAAGCTGTGCTCGCAACTGAATTATTTATTTATTTTTTTATTTTATTTTGAATTACTCTATTCATCCCTCACCGGGGAAATTTGTTTGCTGCACTCCTTACACCGCAGCAGGCTGCCCTTCAACGGCGCCAATGGTGGGAGAAGTGGGGGCTAGGTGTCTTCTCCAAGGACCCTAGACGTGCTCTCCGTGGGACGCGAACGCGCTAACCACGCGGCCACCGTCTCCACCCATTACATTTCGGTTCACTTGCAACTTAAAGAGAAAAAAAAAACCTTTGACTTGATTTAAAAGGCCGAACTCTCTTCTCATATTTTCAACTAATCGTTTGTATTAATATATTGTTGATTACTTCAAAATAGATACGTTTTGTTTGGTCAACTTTATGCTTTTACTCGCGCATTATTACTTATACTTTACAATTTGCACAACACATCTTATCAACCATTAGTTTTTTCCTCGACATCCACCCATAGCGACGACCAGCAGGCAGACTAGTGGGTCGAGACAGCAGACATCTGCAGTGCCTGTTTTCCTCCCCGCCTTGAAGGAAGGAAAAAGGGGGGCATATATCAGATTTGTGCTGATTCTGCAGTGTCAGATATATAACGTTCGTTATTAACCCAACTCCGCAGCACCCTTTCTCACCCAGAACAGACAGATGAACGTCAGGTGATGCAAGTTTGTGTAGGGAGCAGGAATAATTTACATCTAGTCCCATAAGCATCACTATCATCTTTCCCTATATGCTTCTTTCTTGTAGAATAGGGAACTCATCCCAGTGACTGGTTTTGCTTGGCTCATTTTCACATGTCACACTCTTGTGCAAATGTTTAGCAGATTATTTCACAGACCTGTTCTTGTGCTGCCAAAGAGCTGCGGTTTGGAAAAGTATTTTTTTTAAAGCATCCTTAACCTTAATTCACCTGCACAAATTCAAAGTTTCTCACCGATAGCTCAACAAAAAGCACTTGCTTTATACAAAAAGCCTTGCAATCATTTGGGATGTAATAGCAAACTAGAGCATCCAAATCCTGAGACAGATAAGGCAGACAGCCTCCCAGACTGATGATGTCATCCTGTTGGAGCACTCCCAGTGCTTTGTCTCTGTGACACTGCAGAGTACAGCCTCGGGCACACAAATGCACTCACAGTCACACACACCTGCCTGTAGGTTTCTTCATTTGTCAGGTTTGGACACTGCTTGGGTCAGGAAGCTTTTTATTGGTTCTCACTCTGAAAATGGCTCAGAGATAGCCTCTGCTTTTATGAGAGGAGTTGTAACAGGATAGACTAAAAAGAACAGGCGATACTTGGATGCTTTATTGTTTACACAATGAAAACCGACTCTACGTGCAAATATGTGTAAATATGCAGGTGTTTGTCTTTGGGACATCAATGCAGATCAGACAGAATATATGCTGCACAAGCAGAAATTGAGCTGGAACAGTCAGTCCACGTATCCCAGTAGATATAGTAAACACATTCAGCATGTTTTTATATGCAAATGAAGATGTCATAGCTGTACAGTATGATCGCAGCTATGAAAGAAGATGCTGAGGCGGTTGTAGCGCATCAGAGACATGAAGGCACCTTCTGTGTGATCAAAACACTGTTTCAGTAACAAAGACCAACGCATAAGAAGTGGGGACACATCACAATTATTCAGGAGGTATGATCGTAGGCTGATGTGTTTTTATCCTAACCTGCATTTCTAAAAGGTTGAGTCCCCATTTTACATATTTATGAAAAAGAAGCCTGGTGAAATGAGGGTGAAAAGAAGTTGGTCAAAATCGCACTATGAGTTTCATTTCAAGATAGAGCTTTCAATGCGTATCCAGTTTTATATTACATTGATTTATCGAGAATTCCACACAGATTCTTTTCAATATAGTTCATCACTTTTAAAATGCTCTCTATCAAAGTGCTTCGTTCCAGACTGATGATGCTCTTTTATGAAGCAAACTATGAGTTTACCTTAATATGTTTTAAACATGTGAAACGTTGGCAATCTGTTCTGTTGTACAACATGGTCAGAACACTTAAGGGCCATTAATGATGCTTACACATCAAGTGTGATGTTTATGTGCGATTTCACTGAACAGACAGCCAATCAGGTGCTCAAAATTAGATTTACTTTCATTTCTGAATTTCCCTCAGGGTTTTATGATTATGTTATCCACCAAACAGCGACTCTGTGTTTGCACAGGGTGAAGAACAGATATTACAATCAAACTGCCTTTGGACATGGGAACAGATTAAACAAATATTAAAAACATAAAATATGCAAAGCATTGCAATTTCTTTGTTTATGCAACTACAAACAGAACAAACATCCATGCAAGTTGTAGATCAGTTTCTTCTCATTACGCAGAACTGATTCAGTGTGACCAAACAGCCAACCACATGCTATGTACTTCTCATGTCTGGCTGCATAATGAAGACATATTTTATAATTGGCAGAGCTTTCCATGATGGGTTTATTTAGTGTGTTTGATGTCGCTCCAGCAGAAATTTACAGTGGTGTTGGAGCTACACCATAAATCCTTTAATCAATTTGATGACAGTATGATTGCTGTGCACATACGGGGAAGCAGTAATGTCAGACTTTCAGGTTCACGAGACTCCCGGGCTTCATATTTTTTCTCTATTCTCATCCTATTAGAGATTCTGACCCTCCCCCTCAATCCTCACTTTCTGCTCATCCCCACATCCATCCCTCCACCAGCCCCCACTGCTCCCCTCTTACCCCGCACACACTCACACAGTCCCCATCTTTTGTAGTCACACACGTACAAACACACACATGTGTGCATGCACTCATTGCACTCTCTATCTTTCACACATGTAGCTCACAGACTAGCACACGTGTGTGTGTGTTAAGGAGGGGGTCTGCTGGGCTAGCAAAGACGCAAGGCTTAGAAAAAACATGTGAGGGGAAAGAGGGAGATGGCAGGATGATGACTAGAGTGTGAAAAGGAAGGAGGAAGATACTAAGGAGAGACTTACTGCAAAAAGACATGGCTGTAGACCACTAATTCAGAATGCAGGGTAATGATGTGTGAGTGTATGTGTGTGTCGTCTTTAAGTGTTCAATAGCATGTGCACCAGCCGGTTCACCGTGTACGCGGACACATGAATGAACAACTGAGCCAGGTATTTCCCTCTCTTTTTTCTTCTCTGTTTGCAGCTCGCTGGGTTTGGTGACAGCAGCCTTGCAGAGACAAAAGGTGAAGCGCTGCATAGATGTTGTCAGGTAGGTAGAGCAGAATAATGGAATCAATACTATTGTCTGTAACTTACCTGCCGCTGGGCTCCCTGTCTGGCCCCGGCACAGACCGTCAGAGAAAAACGGAGCGGAGAAGAAATACCGAATCACTCTGGGAAAAAAAGTACAAGAAGAGGATAACTGTAAGGTGATTGTTGCTTTTTTTTCACATGTTCACACTTAAAGTAGATGTAGATGAAGCAGTGTGTTTTTATCTGTGTAGGGTTAAATCTATCTCTGGAACTTCTTTTTTTTTTTTTTTGCTCTTTGTTTAAATCTTTAAACAGTGAAATTGTGCTTGCTTGAATCTATTTAAGTGTAATTAGCGTAGTATTTGCATGCCGTTATGTCCGTGTCAGGTTTGCATGTGATTTAAAAGCTGTTTAGTTTGCATCTTACTGTAAGAATCGGGTCATGTCCACATTTTGTAAAGGAATTGCACTTTCTTTTAAAAAAAATAGACACACATAATTTTACACGGCGGCTGTCAAGTTATTCTTCACAGCTTCATTTGTAAAATTTTATATTTTTTGAACAAAAAGCTGTTTGCCATTTTGTAATTGTTTGATGTTTCAATTAGAGAGAAAAAAACTACTTATATCTCAAGGATCATAATTTTCTTCCTTAATGACGATGTTGTGACAATGCCTCAAATCCTGCAGCACACAAATCCTGTTTTTTATTGCACTTATGACAAATTTCTGATGTTGATCTGACAGATTTGTCTTTATTCAATGTTAATAAAGGTAACAGTAATGTTACATCTTTATGTTCCAAATTTTAGGGCCTGTAGTTTAAAAGTAAACTAGTAAGTTCATCTTGAACTGACGGCAGATGTTCCGTTTACTGCAGTATGAGCCATCACATACTGCAGAACTTCCTTAGTTGTTGTGGTATTAAATTAAAATGAACAGGATAACGGAGTAGTCTGGCCAATTGGAGTTTTTCCTTTTTTTATTTTGTACAAACCAGTTCTGCCATCCTTGTTCCATACAGGTCATTTAATCTGCCTACCAGCAGATGGCAATGCACGGTAACATTCTAATGCAACACATGGATCTTCTTTTATCACCTAATAAGTTAGTGAGAGATCTGAATGAGGTTTGATTAACTTTTTCACATATTTTCTCAATTCAGTTTGCTTATCAGAAAAGAGAATTCATGAGATTAGATTAAAAATACTGCTCCAACTGCAAATTAGAAGAAAGTATAAATCAAGGAATTACCAGATGTATAAAGTTAGTAATTATTATTCACCTGTTTTTATATTTCTTTTTGCCTGGAATGTTACTGAGCTCATTTTGCCGCAGAGCTGCTTTCATGCATTGATAACTAAATAAGACGAGCATTTAACTTTACTCGTTGTGTAGTATTGTCTAGCTTTCAGATTTGCATGCTGATAAGCCTCATCAATGAGTTTTAACATTCTTGTAGAAACCACTCGTGATAATAATTACCAGCGTAAAATGAAGTTCATCCTAATTTAAATTTTCCGCAATGAGCGCAGCTGCACTGTTGAGGTTGTTTGCGACTGATGTGACATGTGTACTGGATGCCATGAAGCACAAACGCTTAGCATGTGGGTAATGGGAATTCATGTGTCATAATTGTGCAGCTGATATGAAAGAAAAGTACCGATCAGTTTCTAATTTGATGCGAAGCAGGAGACTAGCTGGTGCCGCAGAATCCAAATGTCAGATGAGGTCATGTCTTTGTCTCCATGCTGCGGCTCTGCAGTATTTTTTTATAACATTGCATTTAATTATTATTTTTGATTATTTTGAATTACTCTATTCATCCCTCACCGGGGAAATTTGTTTGCTGCACTCCTTACACCGCAGCAGGCTGCCCTTCAACGGCGCCAATGGTGGGAGAAGCGGGGGTTAGGTGTCTTCTCCAAGGACCCTAGACGTGCTCTCCGTGGGACGCGAACCCGCGACCTTCCGGTCCGCGGGCGAACGCGCTAACCACGCGGCCACCGTCTCCACCAATTAATTTAATCTGACTGATTGCCATTTCTGCACAGTAAATAGCTGTGTATTTTCATTTCAAAGTATGCCCCTCTGTCCCTGAGACCCTTAACCTGTGAGGTCAAAGCAGGTCACAGGTGAGGTCCTCGGGAACAGGGCTGCATTCAGTTTCAACGTCTTCGCAATTGTCGTTTTCATCTTTCCATGACAATTTAAATAAACTCACTTGCCGATCCGTGTGACTTTTCGTAGGTATTTTTCTGACCATGAAGAGGACGAGTGCATTTTTACTGCTGCAGAGAAACTTTCAGGGGGCCAACCCTTCAGGCTGACTTTGTGTCTAAACCTCAATGAGGACAAAACGAAGATAGCCAAGGGTTGCGACCCCGTCATAAATGTCACCTCTGAACATCATAAGCTCTACTTTTTATATAACATGCCAAAAGTTTCTTTGTTTTAACTTTGTGTGTGAATAAAATAGAAATAAAAGTGATGTGTGTGTCGATTAATTGTAAGATCAGTGATGAAAACATTAAACTAAACATCATTTTCACCACAATTAAAAATTAAAATAAGGAATTTTTGTAAAGTTTGTAAAAATAAATCCAAAGTAAGTTTGCAAAGGTATTTAAAAGTCATCACAAACACTTAGGTTAGGTTTGCTATCTAACTATCAGCCAAGCTATCGGACTTTGCTAGTCCTAGAGCACACTCTTCCTTATTGATTGGCCTGTCTGTGTGGAGACAGATGAATGCATTAGTACCCAGCTCGCCCTGCCACTGGAAATATATTAAGTTCATGTATTAGGCACCCTGTCTGGTTGCCATGGAGATGCACCAGGAGCAGGGGACCAAGGAGAAGGAGGGGGTTGGAGAGACGGGCAGGATGGAAGATGAGTGGAGGATACAAGATGTGATGAGGCAGCTGACTTGATTTGTAGTCCCTCTACCTCTGTCATTTGTTTTTTGTTCCTCTCTTCGATTTGTTTCTCTCTTCATCTTTTTCTTTTTTTTTTTTTTTTGCCTTTTTTGCTTTGCTTTTTGCACTTCATGCAGACCTTTGTCCCTAATCTTAACTTTGTAGAATTCCTCTTCAGTAAAAACTATAAACTTTCTTTTTCCTGTTGTGTAAAAATGTAGTTTTTTTTTTCTCCTTTTGTTCTTTTTTTTTAACTTTGAGCCTATTCTTCACATTACCTGACATTTGTTTACCATTTTAAATATCTCTTGGTTGTCTTGTTGGCACCCTTCTCGCTTTACCCCCACACGTACATAAGCATTTAACTTAATCTTCATCTACCCTTCTCCCCCTCACCATGACCACCTCTCTCCTTGGCTCGCTCTGTCTCAGAGCGCTGCGGTAAAACTGCTGCATTGAAGCAGTAGAAATGTTAGACTCAAGACAATAGAATGGAAGTGAGAATACCTTTATGGATTCAAATGACAAGGAAGTCACAATGTGTTCAAAATCATGTTTATGCATATATACATATGACTTTTCATCTGTTTCTGTGACAGAAACTACTGAAATATTTCATGTTTGCAGTCAACTGTTTTACATCTGCAGTTGCAGAGACTCAGATTCAAATAAAAACGACTTGCAAACAACCTCTTGAGTTAAAACCCTGACTAAATCATGTGCACAGCTCTTTTTTGGTTGTTCTGTGTTAGCTGTCTGTTCAGTCACTGTCTGAGCTGCTATAAGTGTTTTGTGGATTTAGAAGACACCCGTCGCCTCTGCTGGGGTTATGTTTTGAGTCTCTACAATATCAGGAATGTTGATGCTTGCTTTGCGACACTGGACCGCATATTTAACACAAATGAGAAAGTGATTAAGGCCGGTAAAGTCGGTAAGAAAAAAATAACCTTTTTCGTGTTTTTATCCGTCAAACAGCTTCCAATGTAATATATTTTTTTTACATCTTCTAGGCAAAGGTTCTGACCAAAAACTTAAGGATATTTTAGATAAAGAGATTCTCCCCTTGGTGGAAGAGTTTGACAATAAGCTGAATAATGGTAACTAGACATCATTAGAAGTGAAAGTGAAAAAGCTTTTACACCATTAAGATTGTTGGTTATGTGAAACAGATGGTGGCAAGGGATGATGCCCTATAGCCAATAATTCACCAAGCAATGTTGAGCCAAATATTCCTGTCCCCTTCTCTCCATTAGAGACTGTGTATGAGCGAAGGCTGCAGAGAGCTGCAGACAATTTCATTGCAGCTGCCTCTAAACTGCCTAGAGGTGAGACACGGTCTCTTTCCTTCATCTTTTCAAATAAAGAATGGCCTATATTGGGTCATTACTGCTCCCTCTGATCTCACTAGCCTTTCTGTAATAAGCTAGTTATGTTATGACGTGCTCTTCAAAAGGGAGCTGTTAGGTTGAACTAAATCTTACCAAAGAATTGTACTCTAAAAGAAATTTAGATTTTTTATTTTTTTTTCTAGTGTCTGGGTGTTTCCCCCCATGTGGTGAGTGCTTTGCATCTTTATTTTATTTAGCAAATTTCTGTTTTAAATGTTCTAATAAGGATCTCATTGCTCTTTCTGACCAACCAGGTTTTCAGAGGTTGGGTAATGAATACAACTGTGATACCTGCAAGTATGACTCCTGTGAATTCCCTCTCGACTGTCCTGGTGATTATTTTGTGACACTCTGGATGAAACATTTTGTTACATTGCTGTTTTGAGACAGCTAAAAAAATATGTATTAATCCAAACTTGACAGATTATTCAATAGCTTTATACCCACAAGCATTTAGTTCTGATCCCTGAAACACTAAGTATTTGATCCTTCAAATGTTCTTAACAAAAAAACAGGATTTAAAAGAGACAGTGAAAAGGTTTTATTTCCAGACATTATATCTTTTGTAAAGAGGCCCTGAGGTGCTCTTTAAGTCCTTGGCTTCTTTATGCAAGGTGACAGCCGACTCCCACACACCATGGTATTCATATCACCCCTGCACCGCACAGCCAATGTTTAGCATATCATCACTTTTACTCACTCCTCAGAGACTGGGCTAAAGTATTATCATTAAGGAGAGCTTGAACTGCAGGAGATGCCCTCATGAATGTTATCTGGGTGTGTGTGTGGCTTTATGTTTGTTTCAGTTCAAGAAATTACAGTGATGGAGAACAGCAGGAGCAGAATGCGCTGCAACGTGCCATTTAAACTGCCAAATGAGATTGAAGTAATCTGGAGGTTTGCAGAGAAGGTATTCTCAGCATCTGGAGATTGGTGTAAAATGCTTCTGTATATAATTAATATGTTTATGTACTCTCAGCACACAAATTTCAAATATTAAATATGAATAGGATGAAATGTTTGGGAATGTTAAATCCAACAACAGTCTAAAACAGATTTACAAAAGAACCAAAAATGAGACAAAGACAAACTATGACATTCCTATGAAGATAACTTGTCAGGGGTTTGAAAAAGAAACAGCACACGTCAGGAGACAAATATTTTAAATGTAACACCAAACGACCTCTAAAAAAGTTAAAGCAATATGCTGAAGTAACTAATATACTGTACTTGATTTACAAGTTGATCAACGTTCCCACGCTCACCTATGGTTACGAGCTGTGGGTGGTGACCGAAAGAATGAGATTGCGGATACAAGTGGCCGAAATGAGCTTCCTCCACATGGTGGCTGGACTCTCACTCAGAGATCGGGTGAGGATCTCTGCCATACGGGGGGAGCTCGGTGTTGAGCCGCTCCTCCTCCAGGTTGAGAGTAGCCAGATGGGGTGGTGCGGGCATCTGGTCAGGATCCCCCCGAACGCCTCGCTGGTGAGGTGTTTCGGGGACGTCCGACCGGGAGGAGATCAAGAAGTAGATCCCGGACCCACTGGAGAGACTACGTCTCCCAGCTGGCCAGGAAATGACTGAGGTTCCTTCTGGGTGAGCTGGAGGATGCAGCTGGGTGAGAGACGCCTGGGCTTCCCGTCTGAGGCTGTTGCTCCCGCGACCCGGCCCCGGATAAGCAGAAGACGACAGAACAGAACCAATACACGTCAATTATGAAGATTCGCAACACAATCTACACTAACCGATAACTATGTAACACTGAATGACCCTGAATTGTAAATTTAGATATTAGATAACAGTTTAAAAAAACTGAATACAAAAAGTAATTGTTTATGTCTTATATTTTGTTCACATATAAATCTAACATTACTGTATGTCAAGAAACAGCCAGCTGTTACTTTATTACTTTTTCTTACAACTTAGATTAAAAGCAGAGATGTTGATGGCTTTTCTTTTTGATTCTTCTTTTTTTGTTCATAGTTTTATTTGTCAGGTTAAAATAAAGACTTTCTAAAACTTACGTTGCATTTTTTGTGTCTCTCTGAGACAAAAAAAAATATGAAGATATTACAAACAAAACACTTCCAATATTCTCATGCCCTTTGATTTTTACAAATCCCCCATTTATAAGAATTCATTTACGGTTGCTTCCAGTTGACTTTGTTTTTTTTCTCTTCTAGCTTAAAACCCAACAGATTGATCAGTTTAAAGACGTAACTAAAGGAGTCGATAGATTGTTTTCTATTCTTTCAACTAACCTCCAACATCAGGGCACATACCAGTGTGAGATTTACTCAGGTGGTCGCTCCATTGTTAGGCTGTATTTCTACATCACAGGTAAACTGAATTATTGCTGTAGGATGTACACTTAATTATATAACGTATGGTAAAAACAAGAGGTGGTACGGTGGAGCAGTGGTTAGCACAGTGGCCTCACAGCAAGGAGGTCAGGGTTCAAGTCCCAGGTGGGATGAGGCTTGGAATGCTGGCCTTTCTGTGTGGAGTTTACATGTTCTCCCCATGTATGTATGGGTTTTCTCTGGGTACTCTGGTTTCCTCCAAAACCATGCATGCTAGGTTTATTGCCCCTAGGAATGAGTGTGTAGACTGGTGACCTTTTCTTGGTGTACCTTACCTCTCGCCTCAAATCAGCTGGGATAGGCTCCGGCTCCTCCACAACCCCTTTAGGAATAACCGATTCGGAAGACGAAACTGATAAAATCAGGGCTAAAGGGCAGATTTAAAAGCATATGCATTATTTACCTTTAAAAAACAAAACTATGTATTATTCATATGAGTGGTACACACGTTTATAAATATTTTTACACTTATGAATAAGTTAAAGTATTTCTAAATATTACAACAAAACTTCTTTAAAGTCATCCAGTGTGTTTTTACTTTTCAAATTATGAAAAGTAAAAACACACATTTGAAACATTTGAAAATTTGTAAAATCCAAAGAAGTAACTGAAAAATACAATGAAAACACAAACTCATAAAAACTGCTTTAAAATTTGCTTGTTTTTTTTCGCCACTAATTTTTGCCTTTTCATTGTGTTGTCCCTCTGTTTCTTTAAGTGATCCCCCAGGTTGTGGCTGGCCACACAGAGCTGCAGGAGATATTTGACCTCTCTGTTCTCCCTGGAGGACAGTTACTCCCTGGGTCTGGTGATTCTCTTCAATCCTTCTTTCTCCGGTTCTTTCTCACCGCCTGTATAACTTCTTCCTTCCTGCTGTTGTTCCTCTCTGCAGGGTAAAACACAATTATTTTTCTCTCATCCTGTGAATATGAGATATGTATCGTAAGAAAAAAGGAGTTATTTTTATGTAGCTCTTTTTTTTTTTTTTTGCTTCTTCCAGAGCTCTGAATTGGGTGGAGGTGTTGAATCTAGGAAGCCACGATGAAACATTAGATGACGAGGACGATTTTGAGTTGTGATATTACAATTTTGGTCATTAAACGCTTTTATTTCTTCTTCTCTTTTATTTCTTAAACCTAAAACTTCTAGGAAAGAATTGTCCCTCCTGCTTTGACATTTTCAACCACTAGAGGGCAGAAAATCCATGTTTATTTTATTTAACTGCATAAAACAACAGGTTTTACATCTGGGGTTAAAAAAAAATTCTATTGTTTTTTCTTTACAAGAAATAAGTTTAATTAGTTTGACATTTTTACATTTTGAGCAAATAAATCAATAAACAGTGTTTAGATGAAAGTTTTGAAAAATAAAATCCTGGTAGTTTAAAAGTAGTTCTTCTTCTTTCGGCATTTCCCTTCAGGGGTCGCCACAGCAAGTCAGTTTCTTCCATCTAACCCTATCTGATGAATCCTCTTTGGTCACACCAACTATCTTCATGTCTTCCTTCACTGTATTCATGAACCTCCTCTTTGGCCTTCCTCTAGTCCTCTTTCCTGGTGGTTCCAAATCCAGCATCCTTCTGCCGATGTACTCGGTCTCTCTCCTCTGCACATGTCCAAACCATCTCAGTCTGGCCTTTCGGACTTTATCTCCAAAACCTCTAACATGTGCTGTTCCCCTGATGTACTCATTTCTAATCCTGTCCATCCTGGTCACTCCCAGAGACATCCTCAGCATCTTCATCTCTGCTACCTCCATCTCTGTTTCCTGTCTTTTTCTCAGTGCTACTGTTTCTAGACCAAACAGCATCGCTGGTCTCACCACGGTTTTGTACACTTTCTCTTTCACTCTAGCTGAAACTCTTCTGTTGCACATCACACCTGATACTTTCCTCCACCCGTTCTAGCCTGCCTGAATACGCTTCTTCACCTCTTTTCCACACTCTCCATTGCTCTGGACTGTTGATCCTAATTACTTAAAACTTCCACCTTCTTTATCTCTTCTCCCTGTAACCTCACTTTTCCATTTGGATCCCTCTCATTCACACACATGTACTCTGTTTTACTCTGACTAATCTTCATTCCTCTTCTTTCTAGTGCAAACCTAAAGTAGTTATTAATTAAAAATTAGTCTTCATAAATGCCTGGTGAGGCTCGGAGGTGCAGTGAGTAGCACAGTGACCTCACAGCATGATGGTTGTGGGTTTGAGTCCCGGGTGGCAACAAGACTTGAAACAATGGCCTTTCTGTGTGGAGTTTGCATGTTCTCCCTGTGTAAACGTAGGTTTTCTCCGGGTACTCTCGTTTCATCCCACCCTCCAAAAACATGCATGCTAGGTTGATTAGCCACATGATTGCCACTAGGAATGAGTGTGTGTGGCCTTGTGGCAGACAGGCAACCTGTTCGGGGTGTACCTTGCCTTGAATCAGCTGGGAAGGGTTCCAGCACCCCTGGCAGAAGGGATATATGGTTAAGAAGGTGACTGATTGACTGAATGCCAGCTTAAAACTAAGCCATCTTTAAACCTTTTTCATGAAACCCAAAAATCTTTTCACAGTTTAACCACAAGTGTCTGCATTAAAAGTATGTCATTAACTGAATAGAAAAGTATCTTAAACATTTGAAAACCTAATAAAAATGTCGAATTGTGTTCGTCAGAGTGTTTTTCAGCTGTATCAGGAGCTTTCTAAGAATTTGCTGATAACCTGTGACACTTATTGGTGTGTATAGGTGTGTGTTGGAACCATATTTTGAAAATGTAAAGCCTACTTGACCTTAAAATAGATTGTTTTTCCTGTTGTATTTTGCTCTTTTGGTAGCAGATCTTTTTGCCTTTCAATTTTCTTGTCAGCGAGTCAAAAATAGTCCGAAAACCCCATAGAAAAGTTCATATTTAATATTTCAAGTTGTGGAAAAGAAGTGGGCTAAGCTTCTTTAAGAAATAGAGAGATCAGTAATACTGAAGACATTGAAGGAGGTTGAGTTTTGAGAAAAATAAAACTATTCTGGATCTGTAGAAACTATAAAACAGTCTATTTTTTTCTCTTTGGTCGGAGATGTCAAATAAACAAATCAAAGCTAAAGTAACTGTAAAAGCATTTCATTTTTCTCGTTGGTCATTTTTAGTTCAGACAAATTGCCTGGATTTTTGGTTTTGTTCTGACATCCTTTATGAATTAAAAACGAGTGAGAAAATCTAGAAAAACTCTGGATTTTTACAACATAAGTGGTTATTCTGTCCACTAAATTTGACCAGTAACAAGGCATTTGGAACTTGGGCAGAATGAAGTAGGAAGGGGGTCTGGAAATGTCGTCAAGGGAAACTGTGATAACTATAATGTCAGGTCAGACAGAAAGGGAGGAAAAGATAAGAGTGAGTCAGTCACTATCATAGTGAAAACTTTAGTCTGTATCATACAGTTTTTGATGAGAGTTTGGATTTTTTTAACAGGAGTTGAAGCTTGGAATTTACACAAAAAAGAAACAAAAAAACCCACCAAAACTAATAAAAAATGTAAATAAAACTAAGAGAAGAGAAAATGGTTTCTCTAACACAGGTTTTGTGACCACTAGAAGGCAGCATGATGCAAACTACAGCTTGTCTGCCAAACCTTAAGAAGTTACCTCCATCAATTTACTTGATTCATTTTCCATTAGTTACTTAGGGACACTAGGATGTGGTAATGTATACATCTGTGTGCTTAACCTTGCTGCGATTGGCTTCAGATGAGAGGTTTGTGTTCATCTTTAATGGCGTTCCAGTTCATTTGTCCAAAATATTTGATTGAAATTTACAATGAATCATGACATTATCACTTGAATTGCTGTCTGAGCTCTTGTTTCTAATGGCAACATCCTCAAAAACAAGACTTGATTCATGCGAGGGTTTTGGAAAAACTTCAGTTGCAAAATAATATTTTAGAAATAGAGGAAGAATGACCATTTATTTGTAAAGTCATTGCATTAGTTCAATCGTCAAAACTGTTTGCATCAACATAATCATAATTGTGTCAAAGTTTACACATTTTGACACACAAGCCAAGTGTTAAATATTCACTTGATGCCCTCTGCACTGTGAAATAAAACAGACAAGATCGCCTTTTACACATACATACATGTACAGAAAAACTACATAACTAATTAAATCCAGTAAGTTTGAACTCAGTGTGATATTCGTTCACATGTGACTTATGTAACTTGTATCTGGTCAGCGATTAGCATTAGTAATAGATCATTAGTATTACCTGAGAGAGAGTGAACAGCTCTGACATCAGATATACAATGGGTGTTGTGAGTTTCAACAGATTTTACAACAGCTACTTATCAAGATATTACCTTTTCTTTTCAGAACTTTTCATGCCCTATCCCACTCCTAAATAGTTGTTGCATTAACTTAAATTGTATGTGTTACATTTTCTTTTTAAATTGATTTAATATTTAATATCACCCCTTTCCCAGTCTTGGATTATGTGGTTCAGAAAATAAAATGAATGGATAGAAACTTATATCCGTTCAGAATGAAATATTTAAGATTCAAAATGGGTAGGTAACATGAGGTATTTTTGAAAAAGTCTTTGGGATTTAGAAACTTGTTTTACATTACTGCTCATAAGGCAAATAATTCTACCCTCTGATTGAGACTTTAATTCCCAAAACAACTTTTTCTGATTTATTTTACTGTGTCCTAAATTCAGGTTAAATTTGCTCAAGATAAATGCATTCTCATTTAGATCAAATATTACTTTGGTTGATACACAATAATTTTGTATTTGTGAATTAAAGAATTTTTTTTTACATTTTCTAAACACTCTGATTATATGTACACCTCCAACTGTCATGATAGTGGTGAAGTAGGACTCAGAAGAATAACTAGTTTGCTGCAGAACTTCAGATTTCTGCAGGATGAGGGATCAGAGGTAGGGTGCTCTGCAGGATGCGGGATCAGAGATAGGGTGCACTGCAGGATGAGGGATCAGAGGTAGGGTGCTCTGCAGGATGAGGGATCAGAAATAGAGTACTGTGCAGGATGAGAGATCAGAGGTAGGGTGCTCTGCAGGATGAGGGATCAGAGGTAGGGTGCTCTGCAGGATGCGGGATCAGAGATAGGGTGCACTGCAGGATGAGGGATCAAAGGTAGGGTGCTCTGCAGGACGAGTGATCAGATGTGTGGTGCTCTGCAGTGTGAAGGATTAGAGGTTGGGTGCTCAGCAGAATGAGGAATGAGAGGTAGGGTACTCTGCAGGATGAGGGATCAAAGGTAGGGTGCTCCGCAGGATGAGAAATCAGAGGTAGGGTGCACTGCAGGATGAGGAGTCAGAAGTAGAGTGCTCTGCAGGACGAGGGATCAGAGGTAGGTTGCTCTGCAGGATGCAGGATCCGAGATATGGTGCTCTGCAGGATGAGGGATCAGAGGTTTGGTGCTCTGCAGGATGAGGGATCAGAGGTAGGGTGCTCAGCAGGATGAGGGATCAGCAGAAGTAGGAGCTAAGGATGATGAGGGACCAAGACAACAGGGTGTTTCATTCTGTCATTGTGGAGTGTTCATGCCTGGTCCCTCCACCAGACATGAAGAGAAACTATCATGGCTGCATGACAGCTGCACCGCAGACCAGTGGCGCAGGGTACTGCACCGCAGTGCAACAGGGGATGGACTGACTCGGAAGTGAAGGAGACTAGGACTTAAATAATCCAGAGGAAGACTAGACACAGCTCGAGATATCAGAGAGAGGTACTTGGGACCAGGTGTGCAGAATTAGGACAGAGGCCAGGATTAGAAGGGAGGAAATGTTTCAGGTGAGAGGAGGATGTGACACTAATAGTATCCAAAACAGAAAATTGTGCTTGGATTTTTTTTTTTATTACTGCCCATTAGTAGAGACTCAGAGAAATGAAATGAAATGCCTTCATGAAGGCTTTATTACTTGTTGGTTGAGCAAAGGCTGCATTACTAAATTGTGCTTCCTGTTCTCAAAAGCTCAGCACATTGCTGTCTTAGATCGTTCCAGGTGGAAGATTTTGGACAGTTTAGGTACATTCTGTGCCATCTGTTTCTCAGGGTCCCAGCCAACTTCCTACCTGCATTCCTTCTACCTCCCTTATAGGAAAACTCCTTTCTGAGTACTTGGCTGGATTCTTACGGCAAAACTGTATAACTTGACAAGTATGCAACTTGTTTTATTTTTGAAGGATTTCACCTTTGAAAAACTACTATGCCACTTTTGAGAATGGGCTTTCTGTCAGTGACAGGGTGAGGAAGTTCATCATCTGGGAGATGTGGAGAGCAGTGATGTTGCTCATCAGGGTTGAGAGATGCCAGACAGGGTGGTTTGGGCACCTGATTAAGATGCCTCTTGGTTTTGGGCCCATCCCACCTGGAGTAGACCAAGAGCTGCTGGAGGGACTATGTCTCACAGCTGGCCAGGGAACATATTGTGATCCTCCTGAAAGAGCTTTTATATGACTCGGGTGAGGGAAGTCTGGGGTTTCCTGCAGAGGCTGCTACATCGAAATCCAACCAGGTTGTGGTTGATCCCTCTTTCATGATTATCTAACTTTTTTCTAATTGGTTAATGTGAATTATTTCACAACTGTGTTCCACCATGAAAATCTCCACCAAAATGGACTAAATGTTTCAAGTCAAACTGAGATTTTAATGAACTGCAAAATTGACTTCCAATATTTCAGTAAACCACAGTATAATATTATCGTGTAATCAAACAATGCAGGCTATAATTGATTTTTTATTCTCTACCTTCTGTGATTAACATGGTTGCATTTGTATTATTCAATTCTATTTTGTCAAGGTTTTACCTTAAATCGATTCAGTATGCAGTACACCGTATGTGGCAGGAGTTATGGCACACTGAGGAGAAAATGGGATGTGCTGGCCTTTTAAAGCTCTTGTTAAGTGTCTAAAAATATGCAGACATGACGTAACACTAAACTTGAGGTTTAAGGGGGAAGGAGTTCGATTTTTTTTCTTTTTCCACAAGCCCATTCATCTAATTGTTACAGCAAAATCAGAGGGAAGTACATGGTAGTAGTTTTTTCCATCTCATGAGGATGCAAAGCTACGCCATGCATTTCTGACTTCAAGACACTCCCAAAAATCTTAACAGGTGAAAGGCAACTATGAGGGACGGCAGAGGGTTGGCCAGGGTAAAAGTGTCAAGAAAACCCCCATATAATAGTTTTATGTTTGCAAAGTGATACACTGTTATCAGATAACCATACTGATAATAGCTATACCTGGTCAGCACGTTGATTCTTTTTTTATGTCAAACAAGTATTTTGAGTGCTAATAATACGCAATACAGAGCAAACATGTATTAGTTCTTTACAGTCTGTCATTACCGTGACACAGACAAGAAAAAGGGCATTTTCAACTTACGTAACCATTAACCAATGTAACAATTTAATCTACTTTTTGTGTGTAATAATATCTTTAGAGAAACAAGTATTTTTGTAATTTATTATCTTTTTTTTGCTACTTCAGCAGTTTCTCAGAAAAAATGATAGCACAACGTAAAATTAAATCATCTGAATATGTCTGAAAAACACAAATGACTACTAGTCATGCCTTGGTTTTTTTTTTTTTTGTCACTAATCAGCTGTTTATTGGTAAGTGAAGCACTTTTCACTTTTGACATTTTTTCCATGTTCATACAGAAATATTTCTAAACAGAATTGTGTCTGTTTTTCATTAAGGGTCCAATGACACTTTTGAATTCGAGAAGTTTGGCTTTGTTCATGTGCTGGTTAATTATGTTATGGAATATTCACACTTGTTCTTTATTTGCACTTTTCCTGTTCTTATCATTTTTACTATTTAATATGCAATTTGAATAAAAATAGGTGACTCACATTGGAAATTATTCTGTGTGTTATTTGGAAATAAATTGTGATTCTGTGGCACAGTGGGAAGCACAGTGGCCTCACAGTGAGAAGGTCAAAGGCCTTTCTGTGTGAAGTTTGCATGCTCTTCTTGTGTGTGCGTGGGTTTTCTCCAGGTACTCCGGTTTCCTCCCAGCCTCCAAAATCCTGCATGTTAGGTTGATTGGCCGGCGCCAAATTGCCCCTCGGAATGAGTGTGTGTATATATGGTTGAACGTATGTGGCCCTGCGACAGACTGGCTGGTGACCTGTTTGGGGTGTACCCTGTCCCTTGCCTCAAATCAGCCAGGATGGACTCCGGCACCCCCAGCAACCCTGTAAGAGGCAGACGGTTAAGAAGGTGACTGACTGAGGTGAAATTGTGATTCCTGGATGAAGCTGTCAAATGTGAATAACATTATGTATTTATTTTATAGCCATTTAAATTCAAACTGTAGGCAAAACAACTTTTAATAAGACAAAGTGTAAAAAATTTCACTTCTTGTTTAGCATTTCCTGTGAAACAAACGACTTGGAAGTTCAACCATAGTTCTCAGCCACAAAAACAAATGACTTTCACCCAAAAAAGTTTTATTTAAATATTTTTTTTAAAGGATTCAGGGAAAGGCTTTTCTGATTGGATTCTGTTGTTTTAGAAACATGCGTAATTTCCAGTAAATGACTGCAATTCCACCAGCACGATTGCAGCTGACCACTAACTCTGTCAGACTAAATCTGTCCCTGTGGAATGGGAAATAACCTCAATTTGATTTGTCCTACTACAACAAAATTAAAACAAATAAATAGTTTAGTAGTTTCTCACATTTTACTCCACTCATGGGTTGAAGCTGTTAGTGTTTCCTGGAAAGCACAAATACCATAGCAGCTGTGTTAGAGGAAATTATAGTTAGGAATGCTTTAAAGGAGTCAATTAGCGGTCCATAGTTGATAGCACAGGTTTCTATGATAACAGCTCAGGGAAACTGGTCACTATCCTTAAATCTACATTACCCAACACTTCTGCTCTGCTTCCTACTTGTAAACGAGAACTCCTACATGTATGCTGGTCGACGTAAAAGCTGAAACAGACAGGGTGTGGAAGAAAAGTCTAATTGAAAACAGCAGAAGGGAAGTGATTCTTGGTTGTGTCATAAATATGGTTTGGATCTCTTTTTTCTTTCTCTGAATCATTACGGATCTCAACGCAAGTGAATGAAACCAAATCCATCCTGTTCTTACAGCTTCCAGTAGAATCTACGTTGTATGTCTCTTTAATCTAGTGAGTAACGTCAGCCAAAGAAGTCCAGACGAGAGTACTCATGTGGGAAAATATTCCAGTCATACATGCTGTGGAAGTAAATCACATTTTCACTGATTTCTGTTTCGGGGAGTCTTCATCATTCAAGATAAGAGATTCTCCAAAAGCATTAGTTAATGTTTATCAGTTCATTCTCCCTCTTGAGCTATCGCCTTGTGGTGTAGAATTAGCTGATATTTAACAAACATTCTTCGATACATTGTCTGTCCGTCCCATTTCTTCATTTTTTCATCATTGTGATTTTTTTTCTTTGGGGGAGGGGTTTGTTTTCCCCCACCAAGAAGGATGACCTCAGGGCAGGGACACACTGTATTAAATGGTTAGTTTTTATGCTTTGTCTCAATGCATTTTTGTGTTTTGTCCCTTCTTGTACTTTTTTGTCAACCTACTTTGTGAAGCCCGTTCCGTAATCTTCCACTCATCCGTCGTCTTCCGCTCATCCGGGGCCGGGTCGCAGGGGCAACAGCCTCAGACGAGAAGCCCAGCCTTTTCTCACTCCAGCTGTATCCTCCAGCTCGCCCGGAAGGATCCCGAGTCGTTCCCCGGCCAGCTGTGAGACATAGTCCCTCCAGCAGGTCCGGGGTCTGCCCCTTGGTCTCCTCTCGGTGGGACGTGCCCGAAACACATCACTAGCGAGGCGCTTGGGGGACATCCTGGCCAGAGTCCCAAACCAACCCATCTGGCTCCTCTCGACCTGGAGGAGGAGCGGTTCGACACCGAGCTCCTCCCGGATGGCAGAGCTCCTCACCCGATCTCTGAGTGAGAGCCCAGCCACCCTGCGGAGGAAGCTCATTTCGGCCACTTGTATTCACGATCTCATTCTTTCGGTCACCACCCACAGCTGGTGACCATAGGTGAGGCTGGGAACGTACATCGACTTGTTAATTGAGAGCTTTGCTTTTCAGCTCAGCTCTTTCTTTACCACGACGGACTGACACAGCATCCTAGTTATTGCTGATGCCGTACCGATCCGCCTGTTGATCTCCCGCTCCGTCCTTCCCCACTCCTTCCCCCGGGGTGAACAAGACCACGAGATACTTAAACTCCTCCACTTGGGCCAAGACCTTGTCCCCGACCCGCGGGGAGCATTCCACCTTTTTCCGGGCGAGAACCATGGTCTTAGATTCGGAAGCGCTGATTCCCATCCCAGCCGCTTCACACTCGGCAGCAAATCGATCCAGTGAGAGTTAGAGATCACAGTCCGATGAAGCCAACAGGACCACATCATCCACAAAAAGCAGAGATCAGATCCTGATTTCACTAAACCAGATCCCTCCAACGCCTCGGCTGCACCAAGAAATTGTATCCATAAAGGTGATGAAGAGAATCGGTGACAAAGGGCAGCCTTGACAGAGTCCGACTCTCACTGGAAATGGAATTGACATACTGCCGGCTATACAGACCAAGCTCTGGCTCCAGTCATACAGAGACCGGACAGCCCATACCGAGGGCTCAGAGACTCCGTACTCCCGGAGCACCCCCCACATGAGTCCTCTAGGGACACGATCGAATGCCCAGTAAAACAATTGTTTTGAGATATTGGGATACATACGTAAAATTGAATTGATTTGAATTGAATTGTCAAAAACATGTCCTGTTCCGTTTTGTGTAGAGGCTTAGTTATTGTGATGGCTACAGCCACACAACAATTTAGTTTGTTAACATTATCATGTATTCACTTTAGAAATATAATTTAGCTATTTTGTTTGCTAAGCCACTTTTATTTACTTGGGTTTAATACACAATATAGGTTTACATTAGTGCACATGTTTGGTTTATATTGTTGAGTCACATTAATTTGATTTTCTTGAGTTTTGCAGGTGCTCCTGCAAGTTCCTGGGCTGAAGGATCACCTGCTGTGCAGGGGGTGGAGCTACCTAACAAGGACTGTCTCATTTATCTCCTTTAGGGGTAAAATTGGTTTTGTTAGCTTAGATTTAGTTAAACTGTTTTGTTAACCGCCCTTTTTTGTGTTGGCAGTGGTATAGTCATTTCTCATTTAAGGACTTACTTTTTCTCAGTCAGGAAGGTCTGTTTTGTTTTAGTTAATTCTTGTTCTTTAAACCTTATGTTGAGTTTAGTTTGTTACTTGACTTCTTTTATAAATGTGTAACTTTTTTTTTTTTTTTTTTACATTTTTTTGGGTTAAATAAAAAGAACCATTTTTTTAACCTAAAACCCTGGGGCCTGTGCTTGTCTGTTTGCACTGCATGGTCCATCACAGTTATCCTTTAAGGAGTTTTAACGCAAACATAAGCAGTTTATCATATCAATGAAACAATGAAGACCAGAAAAAACGAAATAATTATCTTCTAATTGCAACTTTTACGTCATGCCAGCTGTATGTGGAAACTGTATGTACTTCACGTTGCTGGGGAGTGAGACAGATATAACCTGTCTGCAAGCTCAAAATATGGGGGAGTAAAGCCGACTACTTTAATTCATGATCAAGATACCCAGTTTTTGTTTAGGATGTGACGTGAAGAAAATTGTATCTGTAAAGTGATGCTCTGATCAGAAAAAAAGATGAGAAGAATTTTTTTTTGCTTAGCAATAAGAGCTTTAGAATGATAATATAAAAATAAGCGTGCCAATTAAAACAACAAAAAAATGGAAAAAGCCTTACATTCAAGCGTGATGTAACATTGTGATGATTGGTGGGCCTCCATCTTTTACTGTTCATTAACAGAAGCAATGAGATATTTCTGTTTAGTCTCTCTTTATTCTGTGTTTAAGGGAGATTAGCCATTTAGTGAGCTATTCCGTTGATATTGAAGACATCAACACAATTCAGTTGCTGATCAATGATATAGTGATAGCAGTTAACTACCAAAGTGGCTTCAATTGGCACGTTTGCATACACTTTCACTCACACTCGCATATTGTCACACTGTTTACTGTCCGCTATGTTCCTTGCTACCAACCAATATTATTATAGCTCTAGTAACATAAGTTTTACATCTTTGTTATAGAGGGTTTTGTTGTGTGTGTCAGCTTTATCTCTGTTTCAAACTCTTATTTGTACTTTTTTTTTTCTCTCTTTTTTAGTTCCTTAGATAATCCAGCAGGTTGGTTGTGATGCTGAATATTGTAACTACAGATTATCCCTTCACTTTGTCCCCCTCTCTTCTTCTTCTGAACCCTATTCCACTACGTTTTTATTTCTTTCCCCCTCCCTCACTCCTCAATATTCCCTGTCAGGTCCAGCAAAAAGAATCACAGAAAGCATGGACATTTTGAATGTAAAGCATTTAAAATAAACAAATAAAGCTTGCCAGGGTCGGCGGATGGTGGTGACCCTGGCAAGCAACACACACAGGATCCCACACATACACACTTCTCTCAACCCATCCTCACCCCGCTTGCTACTCCCCCCGTTCAACTGAACTGCTAGCTACTGTCTCTTTAACTAAAATAAAAATAAACATCCGGCCTGATGCTGCTGTGAGGAAATAATAACTGGGGTTCGATCCACACCAGGAGTCGACCTGCCCATGACTGCAGTGGGCAAAACCACAGGGGTCCTTCAGGAGACACGTGCACCCACAGAAGCCACCTGGCAAAAGTGAGGGACCCACACCACCCAGGCCAGTCAGACCCCCACATAGAAGACCCCACAGACTGAGCAGGCGGAGCTCGTGGGATGGAGGAACCCCATGAGTGTCTGCATTCCTGTATTTTTTTTTCTGTCAAAATCTTGTTTTAAAAAGAAAGGCCAATTTCATTGTTGTTTACCTTATGTAATTGTCATTTATTGTGAATTTTATGTTCAAATGGCTAGTATTGTTATTTCTTTTGTATTAATTGTACCCCAACATATTACATCCATCTGCTCGCGTAACAATGTCCAGAGCTATTTTGTATCTATTAGTAAGCTATTTAATTTTGACAAAAGGTATTTTCCCTCTACGTTTAACTGGTTCGATAAAATGATCATATTTAATAACTAATTATAACTATTTAATTTACGGTATTCATTTGCAGTCTTTACCACCTACAACCAAAATATACTGAGCTATCATTGATGACTTCAAAGGCAAAAAATCATGTCTAGTTTTGTCTCAGATTGTATGTATTCCTGTTTATATCCATCAAAATGTTTTGTTTTCTATTACTAAGGTATTGTATATTGAAAGAATACCTTCTCTTCACAATAAGTGAGAGGGTACACTATATGTTGATTTTCAAACCAGATTGTCTGTCTTTGTGTTTTAAATGTTTTAACGACAAGTAAATAAGCTCGAGGAAAGCAGAAAATAGAATTTTATGTAAAACAAAGCTTAAAGCCTTCTCTAAGGCAATTAAAAGTTATTTGTCACACACTGCCCCACCTAACTCATAACTGTGAAATTGTCCTGGAAAAAAAAAGTTTTGCCCAACTCCCTATTTTCTTGAACAATGTCTGTCTGATCATAGACTATTTTTACTAAAACAACACAAATTTTGTAAAGAGACATAATCCTCCATGATACAAAGAAAAAAGTGACCTTCGAAGGTTTCCTCAAGTAGACAATCTAAAAATCTTATAGATGAATGGAATTTAAAAGGTTTTGCTGTCATGATTGAAAAAACTCTGGATTGTCCAAAGTATTAAAAGAAAATGATGTTGAGTTTGAATGGGTTGTTTTTAATATGTAATATTGCCTTTCAAGTCTCATTGTGACACATTTGTCTTTAAATATCAAATTAATCTTCAACAGTGTCAACTTCTTAACTGTATCCTTTTCAGGGTTACGGGGGGTGCCACAGGCCATCCCGGCTGATTCAAGGGGTCATGCTACACCCCAAACTGGTCGCCAGTCTGTCGCGGGGCAACACACATACAACTATACCACACGCACTCTTTCCTAAGGGCAATTTCGTAGCAGCCAATCAACCTAACATGCATGTTTTTGGAGGGTAGGAGGAAACCAGAGTACCCAGAGAAAACCCACACATACATGGGGAGAACATACAAACTCCGTACAGAAAGGCCATTGTTGCAAGTCTCGCCGCCACCTGGGACTCGCAACCCACGACCTTCTTGCTGTGAGACCACTGTGCTACCCACTGAGCCACCGGACTGCCCCTCAAATTAATCTTGATTTAATAAAAACACTATTCAATTATCTGCTGTTTTAAACTAGTATTTGCAATTCAATAATGTAACAGTTTGATTCCGGGTATTTTTTTTACTATCTGCTTTAATCAGCATTTTTCAAACACATTGAGGGGTATCATCAGTGCTAAGGAGAGCAGGTTTTATTTAACCAAATGCGTGATGTGCAAAGTGTCTCAAAAAGCTCAATTTTATCTTACAAATAAGTTACTTATTTTATGTTACGGCCAAGTTATTGTTTTTAAATGGCACGTTTTGCAATGCCTCATTGCATGTCTGTTGCTTTGGCTCTTTTTCGTTTCTTCTAAGTTATAGTACACAAGGACCAAACTTAATTTTTTTAAGAGTGATTGACTTGGTTTAATTTTTTAATTTTGCAAGAATGTCCAACTTTCTTGCTTTTCTGTTGGTTACATCGTTGGGTGATGTGGCCATGCAACCAGAAGGTGATATTGATAGTATGCCTTTGCTTAACCAATGTATCCATCCCAAGTGTTCACACCTAAAATATATTTTTTAAAAAAAACCTCCTTGCACAGTCAATGATTAAAAAATTGTGGATTTTTTTTTTTGGGGGGGGTGAGTTGGGGGAGTTTATGGTGATTACAGCTTATATTTAATCAATGACCATCTTGTGTTGATGTAAATTAAATAATAGGATAAAAGGACTTATTATTATCTAATGCTTTTTTAAAAAAGTCAAATTGATCCAAATAAATATTTGCAAACAAAAATACATTTTATTGAACAGCAGTAAAACAAGTTCACATTTTCAAAAACATTACAGAAAAATATTATGTTAAAAACACAACAAAATTAAATAAAAAAAAAACTCAAAACAAAATTTGTCTCCATAATGTAAATTATTTGAGTATTTTATACCCTCGTTTGCACTGCGTTGCTCATCTGTTCATATATCTACAGTCACATTTTTGTCTTGTAATTGTTCAAGTCATTTTAATAAGGCTGACGTGCAGTTCAGGAATCAGTGCTCAAATATAATAAGAAGTGAAACATTGTTAACTACATTTACAGTACCTTGTTTTGTATTTTGTTGTACCATCAGTGATAGTGGTAAAAAATGCAAAGTTTTCATAATTATTTTAATAATTTACTACACTATTATTTGGTATAAAAATGTACATCTTTTCATCTTCAAATATTACTTACTACTGTAAATACCTCATGTCTCTTATAACTAAGAAACTTGAGAAGTGCAAAAAATCCAAGTGCAAAAAATCCAACATCTTCAGTAAAGTTTCATCAAAATGTGCAACAGTATTTCCAAATAAATAGTCATTTTAGTTTTAAATATAACCACCTTCTTGGTAGACAAAAAAGTTTTATCAAGTGGGATTTCATCCATTTTTCCAATTTGATATTCTTTTTTCCTTTTTTAATAAATAAAGCAGCATGAATATAATTTATTTCACATGATTATCTTCTAGACATTTACTTTGTATGTTCTAGAACGTCTTCTGAATAATCTCCTGAACCAACCCCAATAAAGGAGAATCATGAACACCCAGTAGCACACATATGCCACAGTACCAAAAATAAGAAACCTGCTTTCTAGTATTTTTTCTTCACTAGACCAGTTCAATTTACTTTCCTCATAAATTCTATAGGCAAGCCCACCTAGTAAAAGTGAAGCCCACACTGACAGTGGGAGGAGGGGCATGTAATTACCAACAATCTTTCGCCTTCCTGACGTTCCCCAGCTACTTTTATTCATTGTGAGAATAGCAAAGTACTTTGCTGGCAGCAAACTAGTCATATACAGAACTGAGTAGAGTGACATGAACACCATTACTGCATCTTGACGCAGCAGGCAAGCATAGGCCGCTTTCACCAAACCGATGATCTGGATGCAACATAAGATCCAGAGGATGTCCCACAATGTACCTGTCCAAAAAAGTTGGATGATAGTGGCGGTGACAAAGAAAGGAAAAATTCCTGAGACAATAGACTCATAGGTCATCCACAGATGATGCTTGTGCCACCACATGGCATTGTAGAGCCATTCCCGAAAGTAAGACTTTGTCCATCGAGTCTGCTGGTTGAGCCAACGAAGAAACTGAGCGGGTGTTTCTGTGTAGCATTTTGAGCGTGCTGTGTACCTAAGATATAAAGGTAAGAAAAAATTGTAAGTATCTTTATGTGTGATGGTTATAAAAACAAAAAGTTAATTGTTTCCTTGCCATGCCATTGAGTGACATACTTTGTCGCGTAGCCCATGCTCAGCATCCGATTGGTAAGATGTCTGTCATCACCAAATGTGCAATGAGTTCCCAGAAACTTCTGGTTGTACCACGATTCCAAAAACTGCTGAAGAATATCGTTCCTGTATAAACCTTCACAAAAAAGTTCAAGATAGTAAAAAAATATGTCATTTTGCGGTGAATGAAAATTGTAGATTTTTCTGAGCATTAACCAAACTTTTACTCACCCAAAGGGCCACTAATACAAGACACGCAATTGAAGAAAGACTGGCAGGCTCGCTCAATGTTAAAAGCCATCCAGTATCTCAGGCTGCTCATGAAGCTGATGTAAGAGTCTTTAAGGTTGAGGATCATCACATCTCCCCCAACAGCTCCATACTTGGGATTACTTTCCAACACCTTACACAATTCTAAAGTAGCCAAAGGGTCCAGTTTTGTGTCTGAATCACACACCTGTGGAAAATATTAAATGAATTAATTATTCTTTGGTTTCTAAGGAGTAAAAAATGTAAATGGAGTGTTAAAATACCTGTATGTAGTCAACTGTGGATCCGAGGGCTTTAAACGCCGTGTACATGACCTCCCGTTTGCCTCCCCATTTCTGCATGATGCACACACATCTCTTCGTCTGAATAAGGTACTCTACTTCTTTTCGCTGGGGATCCTCCCCCATGACTTGGTTTGAATTCTCTCCCAGGCCCATCTCTACATCCTGCTGAACCTGGGTGGGATCCCAAGTATGGTAATTGTTCTTCCACACATAAAGACCAGGGTTCTCATCTGCAAATACCTCCTTAAACATGTCCATCATGTATCTGTCATCATCTGAGTTCCCGTCTATCACCATAATAATGCGCATTAGCTCAGGTGGATATTTTAAACTTTTCACAGAATTGAGGCATTCCCTGAGATATGCAGGATCCTCTTGGTAAGCAGATATGGTAAAGCCAATTGTTTTGGTGTATGTGCATGTCTCTGCACGGGTTTTCATTCGCCAGTGTTCAATATAAGCAAAGAAGCTCTGGATCAGCAGATGAAACGAGAGGAGAAGTCCATAAAAACCAAAGGAAATAATTCCATACATCGATGTTACCAGCTGGAAGCCTTGAATGTAAGCCCACACCATGACACCCAAAACAAGCAGAGCAAACAGGAAGGTGAAGATGGCTCTCAAGATTGAACCCAGCTTCTTCAATAAAGGTTTCAGCTCCATGTTGTCTATAAGAAACACACACAGCACAAATTACTAAAACTAATAAATGAAAGACTAAACAATATCTCTTTATGGCATGATAACACTTTAATTTGTGTTTGAATCATGAATAATAAATGAGAAAATGTTAGTTCATACAAAGTGTATTATATCTGATAAAACTGATAACATTCAATAAATAATCTTGACACATATTTTGTGAGAAAATACAACAGAAACAGAATTTTGTGTTGAAATAATGAGCCTGACAATGAAACATGTGAAGGTGTAATTATGGTATAAATGAGACAAGTTTATAGTAATGAAAAAATGAGCAATCTAGATGGATGGATGGATGTAGATCTTACCTGATGATGGGCTCCTCTGGTTTTAATTTTGGGACTCTGCCGCTGAATGTCTGAGCAGTTTCTTGTCTTTTTAAACTGCAGTGATGGAGGAGAAAAGAAGCCATGTGCGCGTTTTTATATCACAGGAACTGTCAGGTAAGCGCGCCCCCGTTGACTCAGCCGTGCGTCAGGGTCAAGGCGGTGGTCCTTCGTGCGCGTCTTTGTTTTCCGTTATGTGTGCGTATGAGTGTATTTTGTTCACCATGGAGATATTTTGTGAACTCCAATAAATCCGTGTCTCCTCCGTGCGTGGGCGGAGGAAACTTCACTCTAAAGGAGGATCCCCGAAAGTGTGTCTCAACTCATCTCGTTCTATCTGTAGACACACATAAGAATATAGACAGATATCTCTATTGATTTCATTCATTCTTTCGTCTTCTGAAAGACCAAGCGGGGGTTGATTACATGCGAGTGGCGGGGTATCCCCTCAACAGTTCGCCAGTCTGTTGCAGGGAGTGTATTATATAGAAACTTTTAAATACTATATACACATCGCATATATGAGCTGCACGATGGCGCAGTAGCCTCACAACAAATAGCTCGGGGTTCGAGTCGTGAGTGGGACGAGGTTTGGAACACTGGCTTTTCTGTGTGAAGTTTGCATGTTCTCCCCGTGTATGTGTGAGTTTCTCCGGATACTCTAAATTCATCCCACTCTCCAAAACCATTTATGTCAAGTTGATTGGTCACTATGAAATTGCCCCTAGGAATGAGTTTGTGTGGGGATGGTTGTGTGTGTGTGTGTGTTCGGGGTGTACCCCGCCTCTTGCATGTAAGCGGCAGGAATAGGCTGCGGCATCCCCCTAACCTCATCAGGGAATTCTGTAAGCGGTTCAGAAGAGGAAACGAAAAACATCGCATATATGTACATAATACTTATGCTAAGTATAAATATAAAGTATATAATTTACTGTATTGTAATACAATTATAAGGAAACACATATATATATACAGACACAGGGACCATATCTAAATAAAAAAAATCTGTAATAATTTTTTAATCATTTTGAAGACATCAGCAACAAGTAATTTTTTTTAACTATATATGGTGACAAATAAGTGGTGAAAAAAAAAGAAGAAAAGATCAATTCTTAAAAGTTTATATGTACAACTTGTTCAAACACACCTTGCCTTTTGCCTGAAGGCATCAAGACAAACATCCCACACAAAACTGTCCATTCAAACAAGACAGAAAATATTTTAGGAAATTTAATTCATTTACTGTATGACGGGTTTTAAAGTTTATGTCCCCATTAGAACATTAAATTTAAAATTTAACATAATAAGTAGTTATAGTCTAATTTGAATGATCTGTTGTCTTTTAAATGAATTCAGTACATATTTTAAATATTCTACATTGTTGATGTCACTTGATTTTAAAGCTGACTAACCTCATGCTTTACATTTAAGTTTAGTCTGTGTTCACAGAAACCCCTGATGGGAGAAGATGAGCTGCTAAATTTTCTTCTCAAGCTGGATGTTGCCATCTCCTGGCTGCAGCTCACAAGTACTGAATGAAAAACTACTGTGAGGCATGTCCACAAATGAACTGAACATAGTGGTTTTGAAGTTGTGTGTCTGACTAAGACAGCCTAATTTAAAAAAAAAAAAAAATTCAATGTTCTGCAGACTGCAGTTCCTTAAATGTAGAGGAATAAAAATAAAATTCTGAAAAAGACGTCCAAACCATGATTACATCCTTTGAGACATTTTGTCACAAAAAAAATCTGTTGACCGCTCATGAAGGTCCACACCCATTGGGACTGGCATGAGACATCAACACACTTCATGTGAAAATAGAAGCCTTAAGAAAACTGATGTCATGTAAAGAGGGCATGGGTCCTCACAGGATTAAAGGAAATTTTCTTATGTTTGTGTCTTCTCCATCATTTCTGAACATCCACATCTAGCTGCTGAAATTGTGATACACATGTTAAAATCAAATTGTTTTTTTAAATTTTGTGTTTTACCAGTTGCTCATTTGGACATAAAATCACAAAGTATTTTATTCTTTTTAAGATTTTATTTTGGATTCAACCATTTATTCATTCATATTACAACCCTACTAACATTTTCTATCACATGTCTATCTGTGTCCCCATCCTCTCACCGAACAGATATATATCCCCATCAGCTCAGTGCAGATGTTTAGGAGCTTGAAAACATCACTACAACATTCAAAAGAATGCTCAACACAAACATCTGCGGTGCCACAAACAACGTCCTGATGAATGGTATGTTCCACTGCGGTGAAAGGAAGTTTTTGAACAAATGCCACATGCTGAAAAACCTTGTTGGGTTCAAGTCTTCGTGCACTAGCCATAAAAGGGTGTATCATGACTCATACACATCCACTCTGCCACACCCAAGCAACCGAGTTCCCCTAAATTTTTTCTAAAGATGTAAATGTTTCCCTCTAATGTCATGTGTAGTTTAGCTGGACATCAGCTTAATCAATAAGCTGCAAAAGAAAAAAAATGTGTCAAATGTCACATTAAGAACAGAGAAACATCCCCAAAGTGTCCAACAGTTTGTGGTTCCAAACCCCAGACGTAAAATTTGTCCGATGTGATTTATGGTTGACCGGGTTAAAATGTTTGAGTTTTTCCACAACTATGGAGCCATCTTTTTTGTTTTTATTTCAACTCTTGTGGCCACATAAGGGTAAAAAAAATTCAAACAGTATGTTTCTACAGTGTTCCTATAAGATTACGGTTCATTTGTAGCTGCACAATTATTACATTTATATTTGTCAGTCAGCAGCTAGATATCTTCTCCTTTATGGCATAAAGAAATCTTTAATTGTTGGATCAACACGTTCCTGCATCTAGAAGCACCCATGTGCAACTCTCTGAACACCAATTCAAGAATGCAAGCATTACTGTGTGGAGGGTTTTTTTAACTACAATCTTCTTCTTCTTCTTTCGGCATTTCCCTTCACGGGTCGCCGCAGCAAGTCAATATCTTCCCTCTAACCCTATCTGCTGCATCTTCTTCGGTCACGCCAACAATCTTCATGTCTTCCTTCACTGTATCCATGAACCTCCTCTTTGGTCTTCCTGTAGTCTTCTTTCCTGGTGGTTCCAAACCCAGCATCCTTCTTCTAATGTACTCTCTCTCTCTCCTTTGCACATGTTCAAACCATCTCAGCCTGGCCTCTCTGACTTTATCTCCAAAACCTCTAACATGTGCTGTTCCTCTGATATACTCATTTCTAATCCTGTCCATCCTGGCCACTCCCAGAGAGATCCTCAGCATCTTCATCTCTGCTACCTGCATCTCTGTTTCCTGTCTTTTTCTCAGTGCTACTGTTTCTAGACCAAACCATTATTAGGACATGCATATATAAATATAGTTTGTGAAAGCGCCATCATTTTGTATAATTTCTCCTTTAAAGTTTCCCATGTCAATAAACTGTTCTCGATCCAATTTCTACCCAAAGGTGTTTTTCTGTGCTAATTTTTTACCTAAAATCCATCTTTTTTATATCAAAGAGTCATCATCAGAAAAATTCTATACCACCTATATCCAACTTGTTGTTTGCCTCCTTAATAACCCAAACTGATTCCAACATCCTTTAACTTTACAAATAGCATAAGCAATGTAAAAAAAAATCCAACCTGGCCCATTTCCTGTGATTATTGTCAAATTGAGAAGAAACGTATGCACAATTAAAATTTTAAAATACATTTTATTGCACCTTTTAAATAATAATTTCTGTATTATTTACATAGTTAGTTTTACTCACTGCCCTCTTGCAAAAAGATGTTATCCGTAAGCAGAATTTTTTTTATAGAAAAAAGTCCAAATATTGGAGAAAAAAAATCTAAAAATGTGTCAATCAAAACAAATGAATTAAAATGACTCAGAAATGTTGCCACTTATCTCAAGATAAAAAAAATGTAGTTTTTATGTTTGAGATCATTGTGATGGGGGTTATTTGTGTTTTTAATGACAAATAAAAACAGTTCATTGATATGAACTGTTTCATATCAATTTAAGTAATTTTGATATGATTTAATTTTTTTAAGTTATTTCGGAAAATATTACTGGTTATGTGAGATTGACTCTTATCCCATGTTTTGGTTTGTTGGTCGTTGTTTCTTGCTCTAAATGTTGGGAGATGAAAGAAAAAGCTAACCTTATAAAAAATTTTTCATGTCCTTAGTTTTTAAAGAGCAGACTTAACTCAGGATCAGACTTAACTTGTTTACTTTTCAGACGATCTATAAAAGTGCATAGTATAGACAGATTTTTATTTCCAAATTCTTGAAAATTATGTTATCGAGGAGCTTTTTTGTTCTGTTTAACCAGCATTAACTTCTGACCTGTACACATAGGCTTATTTCTTAGAATAGTTGTTTAGCTCTGAGTTCTTTGGTTTCATATCTTTTAAACTTATGAGAAAAATCTTGACTAAACTGCTGGTGTGTTACATCATAATTCTAGCTAATGTTTAAGGGTTTTGAGAATTTAACCACATTGACACCAGTTAGCTTTGGGTTTCTCTGCAGAGGGATAATGTTTTTACAACTTGTCATAACTTCTAAAGAGTAGGTAAACTAGTTTTGCTAATAAATATCCACATTTTGAATTCAAGTTATTTTTACAGGTTGATAAAAACAAAGAATTGTTTACTTTCTGGTTCTGACGGACGTTAACTTTAGGACCTAAAATACCTGGAAAGCTTGAGTTGAAGATCAAGCATTTCAGATGTGTTTACTGTAATTTAATCAAATGCATTATTCCACTTCTATACAACCAATTTATTGATTCATTAAGAGACCATTTGAGGCTGTTTGAGAACTTTTGTGAAGAGAAATAGACTTTGTTTTGATCATATTTACTTTTATGCAATGAACAAAGCAGCTAAAACAGCTCTCTGTAATCATTGATGTTAGTGCAAAGTCTCAGTGTTCCAAACGCTGTGGTGCACAGGAAGCAGTGTGGCAGTTTTTTTCCTCTTCTTTCTAAATTACTATTGGCTGACTTTTAATGTCTGGTTTATTTTGCAACTACAAAGCTATCCTTTAAAGTTTTCCACCCATTTATTGTCCCAGAGTTTCTGACTCAATGCCTGTAGCCTGCAAATTTTGTGACGACATGAGAGGCTGTTGAATCTGTCGCACTCTAAACAGTTTGTGTTGAGATTTACAGCCATGCTGGTCACGATAAATTATGTTCATGATGCCTTTAAAATTTTTGTGCCAATGACACTTTATAATGACATCTTCGTTGACAGTTTATTACAATCCGACAAGATCTACCACTCAGAAAGTGGGAAGACAATGATGCAACAGCATCTGTGATTAATTTAATCCTAATGCACCTATTAAAGTAAAAAAAAAAAAAAAGACTACAAGTTGACAAGATAAGTTAGACTATATGTAAGTACATAGACAATAATGTGGGGTGTTGACAGCTCATATAATTATACACATTTATAAACAGGGCCACACAAGACAGCTAACCTCACATACACTCAATCCTGTGGAATGTATATGATGACAAATCTGCTTAAATTGCATGTTTTTGATGAGTAGAAGAAAGTATCTGGACACAATCCATCACAACACATATAGGATAACTGTACTATATCTGTGTTTCACTTTCATCAGTTTTCACGGCTGAACTCCTGGAACAGGGGTGGGCAAACTTTTTGACTCGGGGCCACATTGAGTTCCAACATTTGACAAGCGGGCCGGAACCAGGGTGCGGGGAGAAGGGAAGAAGGGGCACGTCCCCCGTTTTGGTCACCAAAAAAAAGTGTTCTAAGTACTTTAATTATTATAAACTTTGGGCAAAACATTCACCAAAATGCAGAAAAATAACTTATTTTTCAAAATGGTCCGGGGGGGAAAGCCCGCAGACTCTCTATAATGGCGAGCACCATGACCTCACGTCCCCCCCTCCCTTTAGAAAATCCTGGATTCGCCCCTGGGAACAGGAGCAGATGGATAGCATGCTTTGGTAACCGCTAGATTAGACCGATAGAATGGTGCGCAATATTTTAAATAAGCGCGTTAAACGTCACATCAAGAGCGTTACATTTCAAATCTAGCGACGCGCTGTCTGAAATCTAGTGTGATAGTGCTTAAAAACGTACATTTAGCGGCGCTAGGTTTGAAATCAAAGCGCTTGATGTAACATTTTGCTTATTTTAACATCTAACACACTTGTTTACGTGTGTGTTGGGGCCGATGGCTTTCCATATCTGTGCACACCATTTAAGTTGACAACGTGCACATCATGGACACACACACATTTTAATGGGAGCAGTATTGTTGTTTCTTTGGCGCCATCTAGTGATGAAACATCAGAATTACAGAAAAATAAAACATTAACAAGGTTTATTTGTTTAATTTTTTCTAGTTCACCTTGCCGGATTAAAACGTTTAATGGGCCGCATGTGACCCGCGGGCCGTGGTTTGCCCATGCCTGTCCAAGAAAGTTTGCTGATAAACTTTTACACCGAAGTCTGTATTTAGACTTTATCATCCTCATTTTAAGCCACAAGTAAACTTGAACAAACGTGTTCTCTTACCATGAAAAAGAAGAATCATTTAGATTTGCATCACTAACTTGGAAATTTTCTTTTCCAGGCAGTGAAGTGCAAAGTAACAAAACAGATGGGGTCTTTAAAGTAGAACCCCATCTGACCTTTTTTGCTATTTCTCTGGGTAAGAGCCCCAAAATGCATACAAAAACTTCACTTATCAAGAAGTTCACCCAAAAAAACCTGGCATTGCAGATTCTACTAAAGAGTTGTCTTCTGTTTTAAAACTTAGTAGGGAACATGAAATTGCTACAATAAAAAAAAGAAAATTCTATAGGGTCTATCTCACCCCTCATAAGTAGCAACTGAATGATGGATGAAAGAATTTGGAAAATGAAAAGATTTGCACATTTAATTATCTTTACATCAATCAGATTCAACTTAATTTAAAACTGTTTCAATTTGAACATTTGAATTGGAGCTGCCCGTTGGTACTCTGATTCCCTCCCACTTTCCAGAACATGCGTGTGAAGCAGATTGGTCAGTGGAGAACTGCTATCAGAAATGAGTGTGTGCGTGAGAGGTTGTATGTATTTTATGTTGCCCTACAATGAACTGTGAATCTTTTCAGTTTGCATACTCTCTTTGCCTTAAACTAGTTGGCTTATGTTCCAGCACTCCTGCAGCCCCGAGTTGGAGAAGCAGTTAGAAAAGAAATGGAGGGACATTTGAATCTAAAAGCTTTATAGTATTAAAAATGACTCAAGTCTGTCCAAAAACTCAAACAACAATTTCACATATAAATGTGTCTCGGTGCTTTTACAGTTGCATAAGAGCCACACTCTACACAAATAAATCACATTCTTTATTTTTTTTTACCAGGGAAATTTTCAACACCTTTACTTTTCAGCTGGATGCCATCGTCTTTTGGATCCAGGAGACATAATTACAGACCTTCGTGTATACCCCAGGTTTGTTTTTAAGAGCACAACCATGGCCCCAAGAAACAACTCCCTGAAGCTTCCCGTCGCATACCATGGGACCTCCAGAGTCTCCCTGAGGAGGAAGAAGATCACCAGTTAATTATCTTCAAAATTCCTTCATCAAAAGCTAAAATACTCATTGCACATGATGCCTAAACAACCTGACAGGAATCCTTTCCTCCCTCTAGGTATCCAGCACATATCATGTTCTCAGTGATTTGGAAAGGGTATGCATTAAAGCAGGTGTCATCACTCAGCAGAGGAGCATCTAAGCACTGCAACTTGTGAGGGTACTTTGCTGTAAAAATATCAAAATTGTCAACAATAATTATCATGTTTATGTTGAGCAATGCTAAAAATTATTTTAGTTGTTTGACACAGAATTACGTGACACAACTTACAGCCTTCATCACTGGAGCGAATGTTTCCCCATCCAGAGATACGGCACATAGTCCCATCACTGGCACACTCAGAAGGAAGCACTGCAGGGCGTACATAGCTGTTCAGAATGGCAGGTTTGCTCAGTTTGATCAGCATGATGTCACCATCCTGTGTGCGGGGATTATAGTCAGGGTGGCGGATAAACGTTTCAGACATGATATGCTGTTCGGTCCCTTCAGGTTCCCAGATGTCATGTTCACCCAGACGAATCTCTAAATTTGATCTAAAAGAAAGGATGTTGGTTCAGTCAGATTTCCACAGCCTTTATGAAGTGATAGAAATTTATTTCTAAAGATTTGAATCCCATTTTTATGCAGATTGATCTATGTCAATAAGCTCACATGCTGAGTCACTAATGTTTCTTACTTTGGCTTGCAATGTGCAGCAGAGAGCACCCACTCATCTGAAAGCAGAGTCCCACCACAATAGTTGTACCCATTGAAGAGGGAGACCTGGTAAGGTACTGAGTTTTTCTGACACTCAAATCCTCCAACTATTTTGTCATCTTCTTCTGAAGCGACTGCGGATAAAAGAAATGAGGAAAAAATTGTCACATAAGAATTTTTGATCTGTTTTCAATTTCATTTTAATAATTCAGTTGTTTAGATAAACTTTTAATATACCTGCCACTTCAATCAGGATCAGGAAGACGAATAGCTTCATGGCTTTTGTCTGTCGTTCGTAGTGATTCCTGTGACTGCAAATTTGAGGTATTTCTGTCCTCTTATCTCTTGTTCTCATTCGTTTATCTTCAAATACTAAACACATGTTACATTTCCCTAGGAAAAAATTACCCTAAAGTGCACGGTTTAAAACAGAATACATTTTAGTCTTCTATAAACAACACAAATGGAAAAAAAAAAACAAATTTAGAAGCATAAAAAAAATTGCTGCTTCATAAGTCAAATTTTTTACATTTATTTTTACTGGTATTCTTTGGAAAAATGGTCTGAAGATCAACTCGATATGGCTTTAACTTTTATTTTCTCGTACAAAAAATGATTATTTAACATTTGTAGTAAAGTAAGCCGAAGGCGGTCAAACTTGTGCATCTAATTTCTGCTTCTGTTCAACAATTGCAATTGATGACATTGATTTGACTTCTTTTTTTTTTAAACAAATTTCTTGGTTTCCTGTCAATGAGGTTAGCTTGTAATTAGTGGATGACACATCTCGAGAATGGTTTGTGTTATCAGTTCAATGAGACGGAAAATTTTTTCATGGGCGTGTAACCACATCTGATTAAAAACAAAAAAAAACAAACAAAAGAAAACAATTGTGAGAATTTGTCCACTGAAAAAATGTGTTGTTCTTGTTTTACTGAAAATTATTGAAGGCACAATAAATGGAACTCTGAACATCTGCATTTGAAATATTTTAACAAGCCTGTCCCTACTGCCCTGTTTGCCAACTTCTGCTTGGCTTGTTCCATCTTGTGGTACAACTCACCAGAAAACGCACTCAGTTTATGCATGTCAGGAAATTTGACCACCTTAATTCCCTCTGTTCATTAGAACTGCATTTGTGTCAACCACAAAAAAAAAATAATACACGCTCAAGGGTCAGCATGGAGGATGAAATATACATTTTTTTACTATTGACGAAGAACAATAATTTTTTGCAACAAGGAGAAAGACAATACTATCTTTTCATAACCAGAATGATTTTATTGATCCCACACGTCGGAAATTTGTGTGTTACAGCAACACAGTAACCATGAAAGAAAGAAATGAAGAGTATATATTGTATACAAAGAGGATAATAAAAAATATTAAATTAGAAGGAATAATGTGACTAATTATATACAAGGAGGACTGAAAGTGACATAAAAAGTGACATATAAAGTGACATACAGTAATGAATGATATGAACCAATTATTTGTTATTCTGTGAATTATTCTACAGTGTTATTGTGTTGGGAATGAAAGATTTCCGGTACCGGGTGGTTTTTGAGCAGAGCTCTTTAAATATTATTCTGCATATTAAAAGCACCAACTAATAAATGTGCTGTTTAATTTTTACTTTCTACAGAAGTATAAGAACAAATTGTGTAAAATAAGGACAATCTCCAGAAAAATTTTTGGTCAAAAAAGTAAACAAGTCGTACAATAAATGTGACAGCAATGAGAAGTTGCTGGAATCTAAACTACCTGGGTTTCCCTGGAGACCAGATTATAGATTAAACACGTATTGCTCTAAATTTTATAGTTCAGAATCACAATCAGAATCAGAAATGCTTTTATTGCCATGGTCAATAAAAGGGTCAGAGATTAGGAATGTGCTATGGTCTAGTGTGCAGTTATAAATGAAGACAAAAAAAAATCTCACATTTTAGTTATAAAGCAGTTATAAACGAAGAAAAAATATCACATTTTACAAATTTGTTAAACACAGAAAATATTTTTTCAAGTTTTAAGCCATTCTTAAGATGTGTGTGTTTGTAACATTAGATTACTTTTGATGGCTTCCCATCTGATTACTTTTTAGAAACTTAAAGAGTGCACCAGCACTGGCAGCCAGCACCGAAATTTGTGGGGCCTCCACCTTTTGCCCAACTTTTGCTTTGACAAGAAAAGGAAATCCAAACCCACCGCAGAATCTGTAAGAAAAAAAATTGTGAGTCATTATCAATGTGATGCATAACCTTCAATTACTAAAAGATATGCCTTCCTTCATGGTACATTAAAGTAAATTGGTGGCATCAGCCAGAGATGAAGTGAGTAAAAAAATTAATTATTTAAAATTCTGTGTTATTTTTCTTTGAAGCCACTTTTTTTTTCCTTCCATCTAAATGAATGACGCAGATTGTTTTTTTATGAACTTTTTAATTATGGAAGAAAATTATTGCGGAGACACAGTGACAGGTACAAGACTCCATTACTCATGTATGAGAATAAGTCTTTATCAGCACCAGACGGGAAAACATTTAAACAAGACAGTACGTATAACCAAACCCTGTTATTAAGCACTTGAGGTTAAACTAAAACACATTCCCATCCAGCACAGGCAGGTTCTCACCCCTCTCATTATGACGAAGCACGTAGATTGCATTTCACCTCATGTTTAATCAAAGTTATTGGGACTCTATCCATCCCTCCATACCCCACACATTCAGATGTACAACTTGTTGTTCAAAATGTTTGTCCATATTTTTACTGTTTCTTCACTTTCTTTTTATTTTGACACTATTGTTTTTTAAGTACTGAAATGGACATTTGTTTGCATGTACTTTCAGTGTTTTCTTTTTTAAAAATGTTACAAAGAGGAGGTATGCATTTGTGGTTTAATTCTTTAAAACTTTTGTTTTGTTTTAATCCTATCGTGAAACAATCACTCATTGTTCACAATATTCCACAAATTACTGTGCATGTCGTAGTGCAGTAGTAGTGTTTATTTGGTATTTTTATTTTTCATACATTGCACAAAATTAGCCACTGTTATGTGCAGTATATGTGCAAATCAGAAACTGTTTGTCAATTTAAATTTTTGTGTGAGAGAATACAAAAATTATTTAGGCTTTCCCGAAATGCTACTATGAGCTTTGGTTGATGCGTGTACAGTATAATACCCTCAACTATATTGATGTATATTTCTCATTTGTCAGAGGAAATACTCCCTGGAACCAAAGTTCATTTTAAAATGTATTTTAAAAGGTGTTTTTAGAATTTAGTCATGCTTCAGCATATTCTTTACCCATATTTTTGTATTTACTTTAGTCTTAACTAATATAATACAGATGAAAACCTCACTGATCAACCTAGATGTAACCAAAAAAATACTTTGGTTTGGGCAATCATTTAAATTTTATTGCATACAGAAATCAGTGGGCTGCCCAATGGTGCAGTGGTTAGCACAGTGGCCTCACAGCAAAAAGGTTGGGGTTAGAGCCCCGGGTAGGACAAGGCTTGAAACACTGGTCTTTCTATGTGGAGTTTGCATTTTCTCCCCGTGTAGGTGTGGGTGTTTTCGCGGGCACTCCGATTTCCTCCAACCCTCCAAAAACATACGTGCTAGATTAATTGGCCCTAGGTATGCATGTGTGTGGGGCAGCCTGGCGACCTATTCAGGGTGTACCCTGCCTCTTGCCTGAAATCAGCTGGGATAAGCTCCGGCATTTCAACAGTACAGAACAGAAATCACTTACTCCTGAAATAAAAAAGGAAATGTGGTTTTAAAAAAGGTGTTGTTTTTGCATTGAAATATGGGAAACAATCATCTAGTTTCTAATTATTGTGTTTTATTTCTCATTTTAAAAAGTTGGGAGACTGTATGCTGCTCAGCAAAAGAAAAACATAAAAAGCTGTCAAACTAAGCAGGGTACAGGTCTTTCAAACAGTTAGTCATTCATTCAGTTTTACTGTACTTAATGCTAATTTTATTTCATCCTCAACAAAACACACAAATCTAATGGATATAAAAAAATTTTTAGAACAGCCTGTTAAAACAGCTTGACGTTGGAATAGACTTTGAAATACGAAAGTTAAAATGGGTTTGCAAACCTGACTAACAAATTCAAAATGGCCTCCAATTTGACATTTGGCAAGTTGAACACCAAGAGCGGGAATATTTGACCAAAACAGAAGATTGTAGAAAATAGAGACATCAAAGTCAAATAAAAATGTTTATTTCCTGAAAATGAGTATTCTGTCATTTCAATTGCCATAACCAAAATTTACTTTTGTCGTTGGTTATAAAAGTTGGAAAGGATTAAAAACAAGACTTTATCTCACCACTTGGCATTGGCTGCTCACAGCTGGTTTCGCTTCTAATGTCATTGCATCTATTTTAAACAGCTCTTGGACAGACAGACCACTGTGTTGCAGAGCAATGTGGTATTGCCAGCCTTGTTTTCCAGTGAGACACAGCCCAGCCTGATTATTCAGGTCTGCAGCAGGGGACCAGACGTTGAGGTTGAAAGTACATATGAAAGAAAGGAAGTGGTTTAGGTTATTGAGGTTGAGTTTTTTCCCTGTGTGGTGTATGCATTGGGAAATGGGGATGAGCAGAGGGTTTTTGGAGGTTTGCTAAAATAAAGTCGAAGGGGTAGGTTTTACTGCGCAAAACAAAATTCCTGACATCTCGGCATCAGGGAGACATGGTTCTGATTTTCAGTTAACACCGCAAAAAGATCAACAAACCTTTGAGGTTTTTAAGACCAGCAGACGTTGGCATCCCACTCCAATCATGTTAACTGAGTGGAGAAGTTTCTATACAATAGCTGAAACACCAATCTGCTCCACTACAAAAAGTGCTGTGTATTTCCAAACTATACCATGTTTAAAAAAGCTGCAGGGTCATGATTACACAAAACAGCAAAGAAAAATACTGGGTGTATTACAGTGAAGCTTGCAGCCCCAGCATGTCATTAGTACCTCAGTGTCCCATATATGCATGTATGCTCACATGCACACACAAATACACACGTCCATTTATTTTAACGCCCTTGACTTTTAAGGTGCGCCCAGCTGCCACTCTGAATAATAAACCCCTCGAATTTAAACTGTGCATAACACATTCTGCAAAAACGAAATTCCCTGCAAACCCCCACTTGTTGTTTTACACACCCAAATTGGTATTTTGTGTGGCACACACATAATTACATGTTTGGTTTGGTAAATCAAGAACTCTGGCAGGTTTTGAGCTCTGATGGCTTCCCTCAAACTATAGCCTTCAGATAGCTATTAATATCCCCTACAGACTCAAGCTGAACAATCTGCCTTTTCATTCTAGGCCGGGACTGTAAAATATGAACTCTAAAGTATAAAATGTTAATTTTATTATTTGAAATTAAACTGCTGAATATTCTCTTATAAAATAAAAAATAATAAACAAAGATGTCTTATTGTCTAGACTTTGGCTAAAATTAGAGATAATTCAGTGTTACAAACAGAGCAGAACTGTGCAGAGTAGCTTTTAGAACTGATGAAGTAAACTGGGTCAGACTATGTACTGTAAAAGTTTCCTGCAGTTTCCATGATTTCCTTTTAGTTCTGGTGTAGAATATCTCTCAGTGGGGAAATTTTTCAAAAGTTAAATATTTATGTAACTGGAAAAAAAAATAAAGATAACAAAGATCTGCATCCTCCTACGTACTTTAAACAGGGTGTTGCTTCGATCACATGCAGGGATGCAAGGGTATGTGCATAGACACTCGTACATATATGCAATTTTTCTATCACTTGTTCTTCCTCTCTTTTTTTCCCTCCTACCTTTTTCCTCCCCCACACATCTGGATTACTGGCAGGCCCAGTTCCTGTGCAGGAGTGTTCTTTTCGCAGGAGACCCAGTTTTGGGGTTGGGCAGGTTTGTGTGTGGGAATCGGATCATTTCCAATGTTTCAGTTTTGCTGTTCTTGAGTTTTTTAATCAAGGCTATAATCATTCCCTAGAAAACTCACTAAACCATCATTTTAGGGTGTTAAACTTGTTTGAAATTATCTATTTTAGTTGGGTATTTTTCAATCTGGGAAGATAAAAGTTTGAAAGGTACCCACTTCAGCTCATCAGATGTTTTATTTTCATGAGAGGAAAAATACATTTTCACCCAAACTAAGTTGACTTTAGCCTCATAATTTCAACAAGGAGAACACTGCACATTGCAGATTTTCTTTAGTTATGTCCTGAATCTTTTCTGGACAAACTTTTCCTGAGAGCAGACTCAGCTCATAACCATGACATTTATGTGTGGGTGGTTGAGATGCAATGTCAGGAGCAAAAGAAAACCATGTGGCAGGAAATGCTTGATGATTTTGAGTTTTTCCCCACTGAAAAGGTATGGCTTCCTCTAAAGAATTAGAGATCATTTCTGATAGTTTATGACAATACACACCCATTTTCTTTTAGTTCTCTTCCCACTGTAAACACAGACATTTATGAAAAATCTCAATGTAAGAAAAAAAGTGTTCAAGTTTCCAAATTCACATACTGTATCTATTCATGAGGCTTTATTAATTGGTGGGGTTTTTTTTGTTTAATCTCAGTTATGTACAAATGAAAAATGTCCTTATTCTACTTAATAAATTAGAACTCCTACAGCAAAAGTAAAACATAAAAGTTTGTTAAACTGTGTTGCAAAAACATTGAAATCCTGCTTCTCTTTCATATTTTTTTGTAGTAAATGTGACATTAGGAATCATGTCATTACAATTTTTTTACAAAATTGGAAGCACATCTATATGAAAAAAATAACTTCTCAAGTATAAACTTTAATTAGTCCTGTATATATTTTTATTTATTCGGTGCTCTACACACATACAGTACGCTATCAGGTTCGCTCTTTGTCAATATAATTAACTGAACTCTTTAGGCAACAAAAACATGTGTTTGAGAAACTTTCCCTGATGGAACAGTAAAGAAGATAAGTGCATAGAAAGACGACAACATGGATTTGTAGATGTAAAGCAAAAATTCCTATCGATTACCTTAATTTGGCTTCAAGGAATGACATTCATATTTATAATATAGGAGTGCAGCAAACAAATTTCCCCGGTGAGGGATGAATAGAGTAATTCATTTATTTATTTATTTATTTATAATGACTGAAGTTGATCGATTTCACTATATTTCCAAAGGTTTATTAAAAACGTTGAGCCTCCAGCACAGTTTCATTTTTTTTTTTTTATCATGAATCATAATTTTGGTTCATAACGTACACAGTAAAAATTGAGCCAATAATTCTGTGGTGTTTTCATGCTCATTCAAACAGTCAACACAGTGGAATTACTTTTAACCTCAAGCAAACATGAGCTCAGTCCAAAGCAGTGAAAAACAAGTTAAGCACAAAATCAACGGTGGCTGTAAAAATAACCCAACTTTTTATTTTTCTTTCTTTGTTACTCTCAGGTTGTCATCTCATCAACCCCTTAATTTGTGCATCAGTTGTTTGTGTTTTTCTTTTTTGGAGTTCCCCAGGGTACACTTTATGTGGTGCAGTTTCAAAAGGAAACAAGTCTTGACAAGAAAAAAAGGATTAAATGTTTGTTTTGTCAAATTTTTTCAGTTGCATTTAAACTAATGAGTGACTCATTGATTGCAATCCTTCTTATTGAAAGTGAGCAGCAGCTTTGCGATGCATAATCATAACGTTAAGGTCATCAGTTGAAAGTGTGTGTTTGTGTGAGTGCGCGCGTGCGTGCGTGCAGCCAGACGTCCCACCCTAACGTGATGTCATAGTGGATGAAGAAGTTCGGATCTGAGATCTTCAGCAGTCAGACCAGAGTGGAGGCTTTCTATCATCATCAGATCCGTTCCACGAGGAAAGTTAAAGGTAATGTTTTATTTTAGAAATATTTAAAACACTAGATTAAAGTGCATGGATGAAGGAAAGATGGGATTTTATGGCTATTCTAGGAAAGATTTGAAGTTTTATGTCATTGTCTGAGGACGTAATAAAAATTTTATTAGTCATTTATTACAAATTTGCAAACATGTATGGCAACAAAATGCACGAAAACCTTTTTTTGTGCATTGTAATGAATGGAGAAATTCTCTCCCTTGTTCTGTAGAATTTGCGCATTTTTGCGCGTTTTTCAGCTAAATCTTCGATCACTGAAGACTAAGTGTTAAAAAGAAAACTTAAAAAAACTGGACAATTTTATATAAATGGAATAAACCGTACATTCGAGGGAAAAAAACAAGTTTTAAGCCATCAGTATAATTGCTTTAATTGGCTACTGTTCTTGTTATTTTTTTCTCTACTTAATTAAATAAATACGTTGTATGCTCATTAAGCAAGATATTTTAAACAAATTTCTTTTTTATATAGAATATATCAAAATGAAAGAATAATCTACTGCATTTGTGAACATTTCATTTCTCAAAAATTATTACAAATTTTGGAAAAATTGCTGCACAAAAAAATATTTTAAAAAGCTGAGCAATTACTTTTGTCTTTGTTGCAGGTTTGAAAAGAATGATGGACCTAATGACCACTTCCCCTTTCAACAACTTAACCGATGGAGATTGGGGAAATGATTCTATGTACGATGATGGAGATGAGTACGACTACAGAGATGACCGAGGCTACAACAATGAGCATGCTGAGCTGAGACAGTCTCTCAACATTATGTCCTTGATTGTTTACTGCCTGGCATTTGTCCTGGGAGTCCTCGGCAATGGAGTGGTGATCTGGGTGACAGGCTTCAAGATGAAGAAAACTGTTAACACAGTTTGGTTTCTGAATCTCGCTGTGGCGGACTTCCTCTTTACGGCGTTCCTGCCTTTGAGTGTAACATACACAGCAATGGATTTCCACTGGCCTTTTGGGAAGTTCATGTGCAAGTTGAACACTACCATCAGTTTTTTCAACATGTTTGCTAGTGTCTACATTTTGGTGGTAATCAGTGTGGACAGATGCGTGTCAGTAGTGTGGCCCGTTTGGGCCCAGAACCATAGAAATGTGCGCAAGGCCTCTTGTGTGAGTTTGTGTGTTTGGGTCCTGGCACTGATCCTCAGCTCGCCATATTTCATCTTTAGGGACACCGGACCATCTTTTCACAACAAAGCTATCATCAACTGCTTTAACAACTTTGCTCTCTCTGATGATTATGAATCTCAGCCGATCTTCCAGTTACGACTTTTTCGCCATCAGGCCATGACCATCACTCGCTTTGTCCTGGGCTTTGTCGTACCCTTCAGCATCATTGTCTCCTGTTATGCTGTAATAATTCATCGTCTTAAGAGGAACCGCACTCTTGCCAGTCACTCCAGTCGACCCTTTAAAATAATAGCTGCCATTATCATTACTTTCTTCTTGTGCTGGGCTCCTTTTCACATCTTAGGTCTAATGGAGTTACTAAATTACACAGACAATTATTCAAGTGATATATTAAATCACATCATCGCCATCGGAGTACCTATAGCAACAAGCTTGGCCTTCCTTAACAGCTGCCTTAATCCACTGCTGTATGTGTTCATGGGCCAAGATTTCAAAGATAAAGTACGTAAATCTATTTTGAATGTTTTGGAGAACGCCTTCCAGGAGGAGGTCTCTCGCTCTTATACGTACACAACTTCAATGGCTCCAGGTCGTAGCAAGGACAAATCCGTATCTGACGCTGAAGTGTAAAGATTTTACAGGCTAAAATCTCATCCGCAAGGCAACATTCTTTTGTATTTATCTTTTCTTTCAAATATCTGTCTCTATTTTCTGTAGTACAGAATCATAAGTGTTTGTTTTCAAGAGCTTTTTTTCATGAGGTTAGAAAATTTGTTTTAGGTTGATTTTGTAAATAGAGTATGAAAGGCAAAAATCATTTCTTTCTGCCTCAGCAATATGGCCATGATTTCACATCTCCTTCCATTCCAGCAGAAAACCACCTGCAAGTTCTTTATTGTTGCTTTTAACAATTTCTCAACTTTATTTTCAGCTTTATTGCCATCTAACACACAACATTCACTTAAACCAACTACCGTGGGCTTTGATAAGAGGCAAAAAGGAAGTTTTATTTGAATTAATTTTTTTGGCATGTAATCCAGATAATCTAATTCAAGCTAATGTGTTAATTAAATAGAAGTTGTTTTAAATTTGAGTAAATGAAGTATAATTTCCAAATGCATGTTTAATATGACTAACATTTAGATATATTTTGATGTAAGAAATTTTACATTACCTGAACTATTAATTCATATGTAAGACAGGTATTGGGCATTTACATCATTAGATCAAATTTTTGTTCTTGATATCGAGCAACATATTGTTAAAATCAAAGTATAGTGTGTCCAAAAGGTTTCTTTTTTTTTTACTACTTTTTTTTTCACATAGCTATTTTCTGAAAGTATAAGTGATTATGTTGGTGATTGTAATTGTAGAACTGATGCAATAGAAGTTAATAAAATGTTTTTTGTAGATATACATTTTTTTAACCAGTTGATTGCAGAGTTATTACAGTCTTTCTTGTTTCACTTCAACACATGGAAATCTTGATTTTACATAACTACAGATTGTAACTTTGACAGACCAGTAACGAAAAAAGCAGTTCATCATTCCAACATATTACAAATAACATTCATCCATCTATTTCAGGGTTTTTTTTCTGCTTAGATCAATATTCTCAAGGTTTAACTTATGACATTTTGACATTGTTTTTTGTGAAGGCCTTTGTCTTCTTTGCTTTCTGGTCACAAATGATTTTGTTCAAATTGTAAGATCAGTGATCACTCGGTTGCAGTGTGGCTCTGTGCACTTAGCTCTGACTCAACTATTTTTGATGTATAAATGTTTAGGGGGTTTTGTTGTCTCTGAGAAAACTCATATTTTACTATAACAATGAAGGCAAAACATTTACAATAATCCTGTTACCGTTTTTAATTCACAAATAATTATTTTTTGATCTTTGAAATATTCAATATTATAAGCTCTTCAAAGCTGATATTCTTAGAACCTATTTGTATGGTTTTGACCAAAGTTGACATAGGTGGGCTGACTCTCGGTGTGGTTCGGTTTCCAGGTTATTGTTTCCTCACAGCAGTGACAAGGCAATCCAGATGCATTCATAATTATAAGATTATTGGTTGATCATGTGTGTATGTTTGAGTGGGTGCATGCGTTTGTAATTGATTGTTTTATTCTGTGTAATCATTTTGATGTATATTATATCAGCACATTGTGCTACATTGTTGTATCTAAGATGCATTATGAATAAAATTTTGTTCGTTTGAATTTTGATTTTTTAGTTACATACAGAGTTTGCACGCAGGTTGTCACAGCTTGACAGATTTTACCTGCTTTCCTTCTTTGTTTTCTTTGTGATTCTTTGTTATTTATATAGCTTATCAACAGTTGGACAAATTAGTACCATAGTCATTAGTGGGTTTTTAATATGTAATGAATTTTATTTGTAGCTTGCATGAACACCAGTCAGGGGACAGATTTGGCTAAAGCAAGGCCTGGAGAGAATTGAATAAGGGCATTCGTATGGCCAAACAGTGACACAAGTAGCACACCAAGGAGCACTTCAGGGGCAACAACACAGGTACTGTAGCATGTGGAAAGGCATCAGGACCATCATGGTATACTGAAGTAGTGATCACGACTCTATTCTGCCAGGCACCGTAAACAGCTTCTTTGTGCACTTTGACTTTCTGGGCAGGAAAAGGACCATAGATCACCCTCAGCCAGAGCAACAGCAGCTCGTCAACATGAAACTGCTTGAGGTCACATCCACTTTGAGGTGGATCAAAGCGAACAAGGCGTCAGGTCCTAATGGGGTGTCAGGTCAGACTTACGTATGGACCAGCAAGCAGGTGTTTTCCTGGACATCAATGTCATCCCCACAAGCCTTGGACTTTGCCTAAGTCTTTTGGCATTACTCTGCTCCTGGATCAGTGACTTCCTCACCACCAGGCCCTAGGTAGTGAGAATAGGAGAGCTTAAATCTGCACCACTTATACTCCACACCAGTACACCACAGGGCCGTTTGTTCAGCCGCTCAATTTACACCCTCTTCATAAACAATTGTGCTGCCATCCATCCCACAAACATGATTGTGAAGTTCACAGATGACACCGCTGTGGCGAGTCTCCAATGATTACTAGACTCATTACAAAGAGGAGGTCCGGAGCCTCACACAATAGTTTTCAGAGAACAACCTCATCTTGAACACCAGCAAGACAAAGGATGTGATAGTGGGCTACAGGAGGTCCATGAGGACTGAACTCACTCCTCTCTGCTTACAGGAGAAGGCTGTGAAGCATGTTGTAAGACATAAAATTCCTGGGCATCTACGTCTTCTCTGATTTCTCATGGACTGCTAACACGTCACACCAGGTGAAAAGGGCCCCAAAAAGTATCTTCTTCCTTTGGAGGTTGAAGCGCTCTGGACTCTCTTTCCAACTTCTCGTTAACTTTTACAGAGCCACCATTGCGAGTATCCTGTCTCCTGGCTGCACCACACAAGATAAAAAGGACTTGGCCCAGCTGGTTAGGACTGCAGAGGGGATCATAGGCTGCCAGATCTTGACTCGTTCTACAGTTCCCAAATTTAGCCGAAGGAAGGCCTGACACAAATCAACTGACCCCACCCACCTAGGAAACAAACTGTTTGTACCTCTCCCATAAGGGAAGCGGTACAAGGTACAGAACCATCAAGAGAACCACTTCGTGGCTTTCAAACCATTTTTACCCCTGAGATATGAAAGCAATCACACCATCAACTTCCATCCTTTGCACATCCGAGTAAACGGCACTAAAGACACTTTGCAGCAAAGCTTTCTTTAACAACAGTAATCACTTATAATATCATACTGTAAATTCTTCTGTAAATAAACATCTAATGTCTCTCAGGTTGTCTCAGTGTGTGGTGTCTATTTATACTGTTTTTATCTGCCTCCTGTTGTTTTAATCTAATTTGGACATTTTTATACTTGTAAATAATCTATAGATAGTCTCAAAATTTACCTTGCATTGTCACAATAAAGAAGAAGAAAGCAGTAACACAAGTCAGCCTGTAGATGTCATAAGGTTACAGCGTCGCGGACTTGAACGCGTTGCAGTTCTAATCCAGTGTTTTTCAACCTTTGTCATGCAAAGGAACATTTGTAAAAACTTTTTTTTTTTAAATAATCTTGAAGTACACCACCAACTAAAAATGTTTAAAACAATTGTCTATAGAAATTTTAATTATTTAATCAAATGCAATTTTTTATGCAACCATGTGTCATAATGAGCACTTTGTTATTCTGCCCTTTTGAAAGTTTCGCACCTTATTCCCCATATTAACATATTTAGTTCCAGACAATGAGCCTTTCAGAGAATTTGCCCAGAATACAAGAGAAACGTTTTCCTCTTTAATGTCTTGCAGAAAATGTGAGATTTCATTAGAATCCACAATTTTTCTGCTCTCAGACGCAACCTAAATTTTCTCGCAGTCTCAAAAACATGTATAAAATGCGATCCACTAACTGGGGTAGTTTTTGGGAGGGATGGACAGCAACATGGAACAAAAAAAAAGCAGAGACTAGTGGGTTGCTATGGTTACAGTAAAAAACTGTCACAGGACAGCACCGTCGGTCTCTAAATAAAATGACAAAATTTCATACTAATAAACATAAATGAATACGCTTTAATACATTTTTACACAGACACCATGAGATCAACCAAAACAATCTTTGGGAGCTATCGGTAGATTTCGATCCACGGCACACCTGACGATCTCGCACGGTAGCTACACTCGTGTGCCGCAGAACACGGGTTGAAAAACGTTGTTTAAACCCCACTAATTAGAACGTTTTTACATATTCACATTACACTATATTCATATTATATTAAAAATTGCAATTAAGTCATTCAAACTATGTCAATATGAAATGTCTTTTCTGTCCATGAAGCACGTGACACTGATTTTACAAGAAGTTATTTTTAAGTTTCAGTTGACTTCCACTAATCAGCGACGTGCGGTCCTCCCCTGTCATATCAAAAAAAGAAAGTCTAATATTTTCCACTGCCATTTTCTGCCATTTTATTGAGGAAAAATAGCCGAATTTGATTTTTATTTTATTTTTTTCGATCAAATCCAGGTCAGAAACCCTAGGGCACGTAGGGACGAGCTGTGCTTACATTCTGACTGCATAAATACAAACTATGTGGCTTGATATATGCTAGTTTCTGTTCCTCAGCAAATTGCCAGAATGAACTTTACAGAAATATTTATTAAAGACCACAACTTGCCTATTTTCTAGGAATCTAGGACGTTTGGACCAGGGCACTTGGACCATGGACATTTGGGTCACAAAACTGCAACCTAGGATATTTGGGCCATGTGGGCTACTTGAGATGGACTTTTGGGCCACGAACCATTTTTTTTCTTTTCTCTTTAAATATATCCCTAACCCTATTTCTGTGATAATGTATCTTGTGAAATTGAATAAAACAGTTGCATTACACAAAATAATTGCTTTTAGTCAGTTTTATCCCATGGCCCAAATATCCTAGTCACCGTGGCCCAAATATCCTAGGTTGCCGTTTCTTGGCCCAAATGTCCGTGGCCGAAATGTACGTTCACGGTTTATTCTAGATGTGTATTGTTAAGAACTCGCAGGAACAGACAGTTTTTACGTAAGGAATCAAAATTTTATGTTGTATTTTATTCACATATTAAAACGAGAAAATAGGCGGCACAGTGGCTAGCATACTGTGGCCTCACACAGCAAGAAGGTCGGTGTTTGAGGCCAGCGTGCGATGAGTCTTAGAACGCTGTTTGCATGTTCTCTCCCAGTATTCGTGGGTTTTCTCCGGATATTCATTCCAGTTTCCTGCCCACCATCTCTTTGGACGAGCATGTTAGGTTGATTGGCCACAGAGAAATTGCCCCGAGAAATGAGTGTAAGTGGCAACGCTAACAGACTGGTGACCTGTTCGGGGTGTACCCTGTCCCTCCCCTTAAATCAGCCGAGATAGGCTCCGGCACCCTCCGATAAGCGGTTCAGAAGTCGAAACGAACATTGTATTTCTCGATATTTTAACTGCAATTCCACCATATTGACCAAAAGAGGGCACTGTTAGACACATCATAAAGCTACAATTATTTTTACTTGTATGAGAATCACAACGCTTTACTGTTCAGGTGAGAATATAATCTATATTTTTCTGTTTTTACATTTAATGTTTCGATTTGTATAGTAATGGCTAATACATCACAAACTAACTGTTATATATTGTGTAATTGAAGGTGGCACTATCGGGCGTGATGTGGAATTAAAAGAGAAGAAGAAGAAAAGACCAAAGACACTCCGGCCTTTTGCATAATGCTAAACTAGGCCTTTCTTCATATTTAACCTATCCTGCGCACATATTACTGGTCAATTCAAAGAAGCTTGAATATTGTGGTAAGTCTAATTTATATCAACTTAATATTTTTTCTATCAGACTAAATAAAATTTAACAAATGAGGTAGAAAATCAAAGTATCATCGCCTTGATGATGGAGCAAGGAGTAGTTAGCATTAGCTTCAGTGATAGCTCCCAATGAAAAGTAGAAAAGATTTAATTATTTTGTTTCTGCTTCTTGTGCAATGTCTTTATAATTAAATGTGTGATCTCGTAGTTGTGGTTGTTTTCAGTGTTGCTTTTGGGAATTACTTGTCTATTTCGAGTGTTGATGTGTTTAGAAATGTGGCTGTGCTGTGCTCTTACAGTGGTTTCTACTTTGTATTTAGAAATAGCTTCACAAAATACTGCAAATGTTGCTTCTACTTTGTGATTGAGATCTACATTTTCCCTCAACAAATCACTGAACGCAGAATGTCAGAATCTTTCTTTACGAATGTAATTTATACATGTATTTGTCCGTACCAGTAGTAGAAAAGTCTCTGATTGCATGCATGTAAATGATGCTGATATACACGCTTTGTTTCTGTTTCTGAAGTACAAAATCCTGTTCATTGAACTTTTTTATAGAATTGAGAAAACAGTAAGACGCTCAGGGGGTTATTAGACTGTGGTAAATTGTATTTTCACTTTTTTTTTTTTAAAGTAAGAGTTTTTTACCTTTACCTTTTGATACATTTTGAATAAGGAGTGCAGCAAACAAATTTCCTCGGTGAGGGATGAATAGAGTAATTCATTTAATTTTAATTTAATTACTTTAGTTCTATCGTTCTTTGTAACTTTGCCCTTCCTCCAGTTCCTTGATATTTCGTGGCTCTCTGCACTACTATTTTATGGCAGGCATGGGCAAACTATGGCCCGCGGGCCATATGCGACCAGTTGAACGTTTTAATCCGGCCCGAAAAAAGTAAATAAATAGACCATGTTAATGGTTTATTTGCCCTGCAATTCTAATGTTTCCTCACTAGATGGCACACTCTAGATATATTGGCTTTGTTGCAAAACAACACAACTCACATTAAAATTTGTGTGTTTCTGTGATGCCCACGTTGTCAAAATTGTTAGGAGATTTCAAACCTACATTTTAAACCTACTGTGCTAGATGCACAATTTTTAAGCGCTATGGCACTTGATTTTAACGTTGGTGTGCTAGATCACGTACGAGTAGCGGCCCCAATGGCTTTCCATATCTAGTGCGCTTTTTTACCAAAGCATCCCATCCCTCTGCTCCTGTTCTGGCCCCTTGGTCAAATGTTAGTACCCAATGTGGCCTGCGAATCAAATAGTTTGCACACCCCTGTTATATGGCCTATGCATAGATTTTCAATTATAAATATAATAATAATTATTATTAAAATTGACAACTTACTCTGGAGGGAGGGAGTGGGTTCCAAAGGCAAGGTGCAGAGCAGCTGAATGCTCTGCTCCCCATAGTGACAAGATGTGTGTAGGGGATAGAAAACTGGCTAGAGGAGGAGGAGTGGAAAGAGCAAACAGATTTGGCAACATGGAGATGGTCAGAAAGTTATGGATGGGCAAAGCAGTGTGACTTTTTTTGTATTGAACCGGTATGGGTACAGGGTACCAGTGGAGCTGTTGAAGGACAGGTGTGATGTGGTTAATAGAGGGAGTGTGTGTGTGTGTGTGTGTGTGTGTGTGTGTGTGTGTGTGTGTGTGTGTGTGTGTGTGTGTGTGTGTGTGTGTGTGTGTGTGTGTGTGTGTGTGTGTGTGTGTGTGTGTGTGTGTGTGTGTGTGTGATGATATAAGCAGCTGAATTCTGAACCAGTTGAAGCTGGTTATGTTGAGATCAGCAGATTGTGAAGGCCATGGCAAAAACGGTATGGCTAGTTTATGTTTGTATAGATTTTTTTTACAGTAATTTGCATTTTTAAAGTTTTTTTATGTAATTTTTACCATTATTTCAACTGGTGTACTTTACTACCCATTTGCAGAAGTTGTTATATAAATAAATTTATTTTGCCAGATGGAGTGGCAAAGTACCCAAATAATAATTTTCCTATTATCTTGTTGCTTTCATGATGAGAAAGCTGATCAATATGCTAGGACATACATGCCATTCAAGTATGACTTATTTGAAAATGTCATTTCTTTTTTTGCTCTCTGGCCCAAAAGGCAGTTATATCTGGTGCTTTTGTAAATCAATGGTCTCAGTTTGCTAGCAAATGAAGTTTGGTACAAATCCTATTTTTGTGAATGCACAGTAACTATTCTTGTGTTAAATGTTTTAACAAAATAAGGATTGAGCTGTAAAATCTGATGTTAGAATGTAGTTGTAGAATGATATGTTGGTTCAGTATTTAGCATATTGTGTGTAAGCTGGGTAGTAGTGACGAGCGTCCCTCATGATGAACCTTACTGAGAACTTTACTGTTTTATTTATTTCACTGTTGTTTGTCATTTTGATCTCTGTTTTGGAGGGCTGGAATTACTCAGAGTAATCCCAATGTCTTGTGTGAACCACAGTCAGGTCTTCATAACTCACAGGAGGCAAATCAACCTAGTACTAGAGGACCTCTAAGTCCCGTTCCTAGGGGAGAAGGACAGATATGAACCTGGTACACTGAACGATCAACTTACTTGGTAGTTGCTACAAGATAGCAGTTGGTTCTTGTATGATCAGCCAGGGGCCCGTTTCAAGAAGGAGGTTTTGTTGAAACTCAAGGTTTGTTAACCCCAGAATGTGGAAAACTCAGAGTTTTCGGTTTCAGAAAGGGAGGTAACTTAAACCAGTAAACTCTGGGTTAGTTAAGCCGGTTTCAAGAAGAGAGTTAATCAAAACTCAGAGTCGGTTACTAGGGCAACTGACTCAGCAAACCAAACCTGGTCGGTAGCAGGTTTACTTGAGGAAACCCAGAGTTTCTCACGATCTCCGCTCCTTTTTAAAGTGATCAGGGTTTAAATACGCCTTCCTCATTCAATCTGTTTGTACATTGATGGATAAATTGCAGAAATTTCTCAGATGAGGGAAAAATAAAGTATGTTAAAAAAAAAAAAAAAAAAACCCACCTGTTTCTGTCACGCAGACACCAAAATGTCCGTTTCGTAGATCATCCTGTAGATGAGGACGCTGGATTCATTCACACGGAATTGAATTAATGCTACAAAATAATTTTGAGACCACGAGTTAATTTTCTATCATCTCTTCATTCATGTTTATTTGAGCGGTACCGTTTTTCTTGAGACTCCATGACATACATTAATAATCTCATTCATACATCAGACGCATCACACACTCTTCTATCGCGTGTTGCATTACGTTTTTTCTTCTTTATAAAGTTGGAGATGCTGAGCGGCCACAGTTTGCAGCAGCTGCACTGCTAGACTTAATTATTTAATAAAGTAAGGTGGTCTACCTGTGATCTATGACATCATCATGTATTGCCTGTTTAAATTATGGTTTTATTTTTCATGTTCTTTTAATGCCGACAGGATTATTTATAGAACTACATCAGTGTTGGTAAAGTTTAAAAACACAGTTAGATTTATGTATTTATTGTTCTCCATAAAATGTATTTCATCATAGTATTATTGTTACTGTAAAAATCCCACTTCATCCACAACGGGAAGTTTAAAAAGTACTTTTAATTCATACAAATATTGATCTTTTATTTAATTACTAGAGTAACTTCTTAAATTATTGAAAAATTAAGAATGATTTCCTATTTTACTGAAATATGACTACGATAAAATAAATATATACATACACACTTTATTCATGCCTCGACGGTAAAATTTGAGTGCTGCCGTGAGCTCAGTGGGATTCGATCCCTCGAACTTCCGGTCCACGGGCGAATGTTCTACCGCTGAGCTACCGCCTGACCCCAGTGCTACCATTATTCAGTAATTAGCTACACCGAACGCTATGATTAAATGTAAACTTATGTATTTCCTCTAGCAGCTCTTTCCACCCAGGCTTTTTCTCTCTCTTTGGAGGAAGATGCTTCCAGACATTTTTTAAATAAAAATGAGCTCATACTGGCTGCATGTCTGCAGTAGGACATCCAGCTCTGTCTGTTAGAAATATGAAGACCTCTTTGTTTACTCCTGTTTCCATGGTGACTCCTAATGTCTGCACTCCATTGATCAGGGCTTTTTATTCTCAAGGTGCAATTTCTAAACTCTGAGTCAATCAACTTGAAGTTGATTAATCCAACTGTTTTCAGCTGATCTGAAACTGAAAACTCAGGGTTTTCAATCTCAGAGTTGACCAACTCAAGGTTTAGAATTAAACTCAAAGTTTCTTGAACTTCCTTCTTGAAACGGGCCCCAGGTGCTGCGCAGTGCAAATTGAGCATGCGGGAAGAGGAGTGTGTAGGGGGTTGACTTACAATAAACAGAAAAAAAGACTCTTATTGTCTCTATGAGGTCAATGAATGGGGATCTTCTTTTTATAAGATTACAAAGTATGACTGAGGATAGGAGAGAGCAGCAAAGTCAATGTAAGGCGATGCAAATCAGGTTAGCAAACGTGACTGAGTCACCTCTAATTTGAGAGGAACAAACCCACGAGTTCAACTTCCAGAGGTTGCTCTAACCACATCCTTTTGAAATGGAACATTGGAATTGAACATCTGGGTGTCTTAACAGCCTCTTGCCACTTACTAAGCACAAAAAAGCTTATATTTAACGCAAACAAGCAAAATATGTTACAAGAAAAGCAGATCAGAAGTACTTATTGATCCCAAATATGGGAAATTTGTATTACAGCAGCACAATAACCATGGAAGAAAAGTATATATCCAAAATTAATACTAAAAATGCTTGGCTGACATGCCTTTGCACCATTGCATGGACATCGGGGACAGTGCCTCTGGGTTGGCAGACTGGGGTGGTGGTCCCTCTTTATAAGAAGGAGGAGCAGAGGGTGTGCGCCAACTACAAAGGGATCACAATCCCAACCTCTCTGGGAAGGTCTATTCAGGGTACTGGAGAGGAGGGGTCCGTCAAATTGTCGTGTCTCAGATTGAAGGGGGAGAGTGGGGTTTCTGCCCTGGACTTCAAACAACGAACCAGGTCTATACCCTCTTCAGAAAGGTCATGGGAGTTTGCCCTACCAGTCTACATGTGCTTTGTGGATCTGGAGAAGGTATTTGACCGTGTCCCTCAGGGACTCCTGTGGCGGTACTCCGGGAGTACGAAGTTTCAGAGCCTTTGATACGGGCTGTTTGGTCACTGATTGACCGGTGCCAGAGCTTGGTTTGTATTGCAGGCAGCACTGTATGTGGATTCCATTTCCAGTGAGAGTTGGACTCCACTTTGTCACCGATTCTGTTCATTATCTTTATGGACTGAATTTGCTACGTCCAGGCGCAGCTTAGGCGTTAGAGGGATCCGGTTTGATGACCCCAGGTTCTGATCGCTGCTTTTTGTGGATGATGTGGTCCTGTTGGTTTCATCGGGCGCTGATCTCCAGCTCTCACTTGACCGATTTGCTGCCGAGTGTGAAGAGGCTAGGATGAGAATCAGCGCTTCTAAATCTGAGACCATGTTCCTTGCCGGGAAAAGAGTGGAATACTGCCAGCGGATCAGGGACAAGGTCCTGCCCCAAGTGGAGTAGTTTAAGTCTCTTGGGGTCTTGCTCGCGAGTAGGGGAAGGATGGAGCGGGAGATTGATAAACAAATTGGTGTGGTGTCCGCAGTAATCAGGATGCTGCATCGATTCGTTGTGGTAAAGAAAGAGCTGAGCCAAAAAGCAAAGCTTGGGATTTACAAGTCGATATACATTACCACCGTCACCCATTGTCCGCAGCAGTGGGTGGTGACCGAATAAATGAGATGAGCTTTTGCAGGCTGGCCGGGCTTTCACTCAAAAGTGAGGTGCTCTGCTAACCAGGAAGACTCGGAGTAGAGCCGTTGCTCCTCTGGTTTGAGAGAAGCAAGATGGGGTGATTTGGACATTTGGTTAGGATGCCTCTCGAGTGCCTCGCTGTTGAGGTCTTTTGGGCACGTCCCACCTGAAGGAGACCCACAGGAAGGCCCGGGACCCGCTGGAAAGACTGTCTCACACCTGGCCGGGGAACGCCTCTGGGTCCTCCCGGGTGAGCTGGAGGATACAGCCGTGGTGAGAAAAGCCTTGGCCTCCTGTCTGAGGCTGTTGCCTCCGCGACCTGGCCCAGGATAAGTGGAAGACGACGGAACAGAAAATAGAAGGAATAATGTGAAAGTAAGGAATCTTCTTCTTCTTCGTTCGGCATTTCCCTGTAGGGGTCGCCACAGCAAGTCAGTTTCTTCCATCTAACCCTATCTCCTGTATCCTCTTTGGTCACACCAACTATCTTCATGTCTTCACTGTGTCCATGAACCTCCTCTTTGGCCTTCCTCTAGTCCTCTTTCCTGGTGGTTCCAAATCCAGCATCCTTCTTCCTATGTACTCTCTCTCCTCTGCACATGCCCAAACCATCTCAGTCTTGCCTCTTGAACTTTATCCCCAAAACCTCTAACATGTGCCGTTCCCCTGATGTACTCATTTCTAATCCTGTCCATCCTGGTCACTCCCAGAGAGATCCTCAGCATCTTCATCTCTGCTACCTCCATCTCTGTTTCCTGTCTTTTTCTCAGTACTACTGTTTCTAGACCAAACAACATGGCCGGTCTCACCACGGTTTTGTACACTTTCCCTTTCATTCTAGCTGAAACTCTTCTGTCGCACATTGCACCTGATACTTTCCTCCACCCATTCCAGCCTGCCTAAACACGCTTCTTCACCTCTTTTCCACACTCTCCATTATTCTGGACTTTTATCCGAGATACTTAAAATCTTCCACCTTCTTTATCTCTTCTCCCTGTAAACCTCACTTTTCCATTTGGATCCCTCTCATTCACACACATGTACTCTGTTTTACTCTGACTAATCTTCATTCCTCTTCTTTCTAGTGCAAACCTCCACCTCTCCAGCTTTTCCTCCACCTCTTCCTTCCTCTCACTACAGATCACAATGTCATCAGCAAACATCCTTGTCCATGGAGATTCCTGTCTGACCTCGTCTGTCAGCCTGTCCATCACCACAGCAAACAGCAAAGGGCTCAGAGCAGATCCTTGGTGCAGTCCCACCCCCACACTGAACTCCTCTGTCTCACCTACAGCACACCTCACCACTGTCTTACAGCCCTCATACATGTCCTACACTGCTTTAACATACTTCTCTGTCACACCAGACTTCCTCATACAATACCATAGTTCTTCTCTAGGTACACTGTCATACGCTTTCTCTAGATCTACAAAGACACAGTGCAGCTCCCTCTGACCTTCCCTGTACTTCTCTATCAGCATCCTCAAGGCAAATACTGCATCTGTAGTGCTCTTTTTAGGCATAAAACCATACTGCTGCTCACAAATTCGTACTTCAGACCTTAGCCTACCTTCAACAACTTTTTCCCCTTAACTTCATCGTTTGACTGATCAGTTTTATTCCTCTGTAGTTACCACAATTCTGCACATCTCCCTTGTTCTTAAAAATAGGAACCAGCACACTTCTCCATTCATCAGGCATCTTCTCACTTTCTAATATCTCGTTAAACAGTCCAGTCAGAAAGTCAATGCCACCTCACCTAAGCATTTCCATACTTCTACAGAGATATCATCAGGACCCAGAGCTTTTCCACTCTTCATCCTCTTCAGTGCCCTCTTTATTTCTACCTTACTAATCTTAGCCACTTTCCGGTCCACTATGGTAACATCTTCTACTCTTTGTTCTCTTTCATTCATCAACTCTTCGAAGTACTCTTTCCATCTTTCCATCACATCACTGGTATCTGTCAAAAGACATCCATTCCTGTCTTTAAGGAATAAAACCAGTTTTGTCATTTAAAAACTAGTAACAGCAGGACAGAATGTGCATTAGAAGGTAAAAAGTGATGAAAAGTTACATGATGTGAAGAAAAGACAAAGGGACATACAGTGATGAATTTTATGATCCAGTTACCTGTCACTTTGGGAGATTTCATCTATAAAAGGCCCTGGGTCCTTTGACAGTAGCAAAGAGGTTACTGGTGTGAATTTCATCTCAGCTCTAATTTGAAACATGAGTCTTCGCATTCACCCTTCGCACATGTTTGGATTCTCTCAGGGTATTCGGGCTTCCAAGCACTACCAAAGAACGCATGTCAGGTTAAATTGTCTTTTTGAAAATCCCCTATGCATGAGTGTCTGTGTCTCTCTGGCGTCATGACAAACTGGTGACTTCTCCAGGTTGTAATCTGACTTCTATCTGGTAGTTTGTGACATCAGGAAGCATAAGACAATCCAACACTTGCAATGAGTTAATTAAGAAAATAGAAATAGCCATGTGGCTGTAATGTTTTTTTTCCTGGTCCGAACATTGAGCAAGATAATATTTCTTTCTGACCTCTAGGACCCGACGTTAGAATATTTTTAGGTAACACAAGCCTCCAGGTTGAGAGGAGCCAGATGGGGTGGTTCGGGCACCTGGTCAGGATGCCCCCCGAGCGCCTCGCGGGCGAGGTGTTTTGGGCACATTCTACCGGGAGGAGACCAAGGGGCAGACCCCAGACCCGCTGGAGAGACTATGTCTCACAGCTGGTCGGGGAAAGACTTGGGATCTTTCCGGGTGAGCTGGAGGATGCAGCTGGGGTGAGAGAGGCCTGGGCTTCCCGTTTGAGGCTGTTGCCCCCGCGACCCGACCCCAGAACAAGCGGAAGATGACGGAACAGAACAAGCGGGAGTAAGGTTCGAAACGTGTACAGCTGGAGTGATGGGGTGGAATGTTTGGGTGTGGAACTATGATGAACTGTGGTGGTAGTAGGAATGGGTCATATAGTCTTTTTCATTGCCTCACATCAGGCCTTGATTGAGCGCCTTGCATGTTAGCTTCTGCCACCATGTTTGAAAGGGTGTGTGAGAAGGTGAATGTGAGCTATCTTAAAAAGCACTTTGCGGTTTTCAGCGGGGATCATTTGGTGCTATGTAATTAAAGTCCATTTACCATCTACATATTGACACAATTTTATTTTGTGGTTTTCTCGCCATCACTTGAGTCACTAGCTAGCAAAACTTCAGGTATGTGCTCTTCCTTTAAAACAACCTCCTCGATTTTCAGTTACAGTATAGACATACGTTACAATAATGTCAGATAATTTTTAAAATAAGACTCAAAGAACAAGCCTTGTGGAAGGAGAATGAACTCACACTAGTCAAGACTGTCTTTTTTTGCTCACAAGAGACAGTTGAACCTCAGTGATCGTAACTTCAGATTGTCAGAGTTCAGTTGTCCCCGTTTGCCTTTTTATTGTAACATCAGCAAAGCATGGGTCAGAGTTACACAAAACAGTTTGCACACAAACATATCACTTCTGCTTTCCACCCCAGCTGCACCCTTCTGAGGTTGTCTGCACACCCTGTGCTTGAAGTTCTTCTCAACCTACTTCATCCTCTCTTGCTGAGAAGCGTTTACTTTCACTTCTCTTCTGGACCTTTCTGTACTTGCGGTTTCAATTTTTGACAGCCCAGGGCTGCAGCTTTGACGGTGTGGTCACAAAAGTTTAAACCTTTAAGCATAACAATGAAACATTTTAGACATTTTCCTTCACAAATAACTTGTTTAAGTCTAGAGTTTGAGCCTTTTAATCAAACACGTTCCAGTTTTTATGTATTTTGCTCCCCGATGTATTTGCAGACAAAGTTGTGAAGTTACTCTAAAGCCGGCTAATCTTTTTGTCTGTAAATACATTACTTAAACCAAGCAGTTTGAGCCCTGTTTTGGAACGAGTTCTTCACCACAACAAGTACCTGCTCTATCCTCCGCTATTGTTGCCATTGTCTTTGGGACGTTACAAGCAGCTGAATTTTGAACCAGTTGAAGTTTATGGAGAATTTTTTTGTGAAAGACCAAACAGAAAAGAGTTGCAGTAATCCAGGTAGGAAGTTACGAGACCAAATGAATACAGCAGTGTGGACTGAGAGAGGGCCAGAGGTTTTATATGTTGCAAAGATGGAAGTAAGCAGAGCGCGTGACCGTTTTACCTGAGGGGAGGAAGAGATGCTAGATCCATTGACAGAGAGTGAGAATGTATCAATCTTGCTCAGGGTGAATTTGATACCTATCAGGAGGAGTTTGGTGTTAATGCTGTTGAGTTTCAGAAAGTTTGAGGTGAACCAGGATTTGAATTGGTTCAGCCTTGGTTGACTGTATCCTTGACTGTATCAACCAAGGCTGATGGGGCAGTGTGGAACTGGGTTTGCAGGATTTTGCCTATTTTACAAGTAAGGGTTATCATCACCGTGGGTCATTTTTTTTTCTTACCCTTACTAGATGAAAAACCCGTTGGGATAAAGAACTCTTTTTGCCCAGGCATCCTGGCGAGCAATTATAAGATCAGTTTCTTTCTCAGGGACACTTTCATAATTAGTTCACTTCTGGCAGTGAATTGAATTGTCAGCCATTTGTTTAAAGGATGACCACTCCACCAGTCTAAATTATTGTCTGATTATTGTCTTTTTTTGGATTTGTGATCTTTTTAGCATTGGTGAGCAACTATTGAATGAGGTCAACATGCACAACTTTTATGAAACGCAAACACATTTTCAACAACTGCTTTTGTGTGACCTCAACCTTTTATTGAATACCTACTTGGTTTCCACCATTGTGTAGTTTAAATGGATCTAAGTTTGATTGAAGTAGTTACCTGGAAAAAGAATTTGATTTGTTTTTGCTAATTCTTTTGTTTTATCCTTGCAGGGGCTTTTTCAACATTGAAAACTTGGAGCATAAACATGTGCCTTGGATATGAGTTACGCATCGTCTGCTAAGCGTACTGTTTTTCTCTGGAAGACGCATTTTCCTTTTTCTGGATGAAGATTTAGTCTTTCATTTGGACTGAAAAGTGATGCCAGCTGCACAAGGACAAAATTATTTAATCATGGAAAAGCAGAAGGCTACTAGCAATGTCACGTCAGGACAGTCAAGCGGGGATTCAACTACCTTCATTTGCACTGAGTGTGGGGATGGTTTTAGTCAGTATTCAAGTGTTTTGGCTCACATGACTGTGCACGGACCTTTGGAGTCATTTTCCTTTGATGGCTCATCCAACGGATTGGAAATTCCTCGGGAATATGTGCTTCACGAAAACGGAACACTTGCAGTTTTGAATGGTTTGGCTCAGTTTCACATCTTAAATTCATCACATTCATCTGTGACCCCAGCCTCTCTTGGAGCACAAACTGGTCACGTTTCACAACTTGTCAAACCAGTGTCACCAACTCCAAAGCCTCAGTCATGTCCCAAAGACATGTTCAGGCTCAGACCATCTGATTCTGATAAGTCTCGTCAGGGTCATTATCGGTGTGAAATATGTAACAGGTCATATAACAGCTTGCAAAGTTTGCATCGTCACCAGCAATATCGAAACACTGAGAGAGGCTACAAGTGCACTTTGTGCTGCAAGATTTATGGTGATATACAGGACCTTAAGAAACATCTTGGAAGCCACATTGGTGAGAGATTTCACTGGTGTAGTCATTGTGGTAAGAGATTCCTAAAAATTGATGCTCTCAATATTCACCAGAAAGAAAATCATTCCCCAAGCAAAGCAGAAAATATGCAAAAAAAGCTGGAAAAATTATACACTTGTAATAAGTGTGAATCATCCTTTTTTTGGATGTCAGATTTCCAAACACACACACTGTATCAATGCCGAGGTAAAGAGCTTGATTCTGTGTTAAGTTCTGGAATGGCTATTAATGAAAATTCAAAGATTGATGATGATACAAAAATTGTAAACTGCAACAGCAATGGTGTATCTTTTGTTAAAAGTAGAGAGACTAATATTTCCAAGGACAATGAGAGTAAAGTTGAAACTGCACCCAGTTTCACTCCATATAGATGTGGTTTATGCGGAGACCGTTTTGATAAGTTAGCAGCTTTAATGGAGCATCATGTAACACATCAAACTCAGGAAGAAATAGAACAATTTAATCAAGAATCGCTGAAAACAAGTCAGAGAAGGTTATCTTCTAAACGGAGGCGAAGGAGAAGAAACAATTCAGAGGACAAACTTCATCCTTGCAAGCAGTGCCATCGGGTTTTTAATCATTCTAGTAGTTTATCGCGACATATGAGATACCACAAAGGTACAATGCATACTTGCACAATTTGTGGTAGATGTTTTCCTCAGCGGTGTGATCTGACAAGACATTTAGTGGTGTATCACAAAACAGAACATGATAAAAAACAAGGTTTGAAATACTTGCATGCAAATGCACAAAATGGTACTACTTTTAAAAGCGTTGATCAGAAAAACACTAGCATTCCAGATGATAACAGTAAGGGATCTTCTGACAGCGACATGACATTAACGGATCAAAGTCCAAAATCAGTGAAAGCTGGTAGAGTAAATTATGAGTGTCAGAAGTGTGGAAAGAAATTCGGATTGTTATGCGTGTACCAAAGACACTTACGCTATCACAAGAAAGAACCAAAAAAGTTTCTCCCATGTCCAGCTCAGATTAAGAACTCTTCATCTCTTGAGCTTCATCTCGAAAATCACTCAAGCACGAACCAAGCAGATGAAGATGACAAACAATCATCTAATGACACTGCCACTTGTACAGACCAAGCCATTGACAAAAGTAGTGCAGAGAATGAGCATGAAGACCATAAACAAAATGAGAAAGAAAATTCCGCAGACATATTTTTTGAATGCACTGAGTGCACAGAGACATTCTCATACTTGGACACATTTATTCAGCATCAGACTTCCCATGTCAAAGAAAAAAGTAATTGAGAACAGAAAGACATGGGTGGAACTATAGAAGTCATTTTTGTATGATTATTACACTTGATAACATCTAAAGTTTGTTTTAAGTATTATCTTACAACCAATGAATTAAAGTTCCTATTGACTATCCTAGGAAGGGTAACTTGTGTTTTTCACTGTATTTTTATGAACCAGCACGAGGCTGTAAATAATTGTGCCACATTTTTTTACATGTTTTACTTCAAGTAATGTGATTGAAGTCTTTCTTTTTTTAATTGATCTGCATATAGTCATGTTGAAATTGCTGCATTGTTACCTATTGGAATGTGTCATTAAAATCTTTAATAGAAAAAAAGAGTGTCATAAAGTAACTTCTTTTGTTCATATTATAAATTTGCTCATAAATTTAACTACTTAGTTACTTGTTGAGTGTACTATTTTCTCAAATAGAGATGCAGATGTATTTTTCTAATATATATTTACACTTTGGCATCTCAACTATAAACTTATTGAAAAGTATTTGCTAGTGAAAAAATGTTGTCCAATATGTTCAGTAAAGTATAATTACCTGTAGATTTTTGTATAAACAAGGGTGGAATAATGGTGTCAGGTTTGGGACAGTAGATTACTTTTTTCAAATGCTATTTCCTTCATACATTTGAGCCAAGACATTGACATAGTGATTTGTAATTTGTAAGACTGTAGCATAAAATGTCTTACTCTACACCCAATGCTGCACTGCTGAAATAGTACACTTAAAAAAAAATGAGTATTTTTATCAACCATAGTTAGCACCCAAATCCATCCGGTGACTACAGGTTTGGCTGTTTTGGTTCATTTCTTCATCGGTCCATATTTTGGTACACTTCCTTTTTTTCCACCCTGGAGATGGCTTCTATCGGATGTGACATTATGAGATCATGCCACAAGAGGATCACCAGCAGTGAAATTGGCTTTGCAAAACTTCTGATGATGCATCACAAAGGTCTCGCTTGTAAAAATTCATCAGCTGCATCTGAGCAAAAAAAAAAAACAGCAGGTAAGTTCTCATTTACTGGCTGTATGTGTTTGGCATAGTCAACATACTTTTTTTGTAATTAAAAAAGTGATAGACAACCATCTCATGACTTCGTGTTAGACTCAAAGGTTTATATATTTTTTTTTTAAATAAAGTACAGAGCCCTAGTGGAGAAGTTCGAGAGCAGGTGTAAACAGAATAAGCTCCAGCTGAACCAAAAACAAAGAGATGATGCTGGACTTTTGACGAGCCCTTTCCATCTAATGCCCTATATCCATCAAGGATGCAGAATTGGAGGTGGTGAGCTCATAAATATGTGGGTCTTCAGTTGGACAACGAGCTGAACTGGTCCAAGACCATGGAGTCTGTGTACACGAAGGGCCAGAGCAGAATGTATTTCTTAAAGAGACTGGTGTTCTTCAAGGTCTGTCTCACACTGCTGCACATGTTTTATTAGGCAATTGGGTTTAGTTATATGCAGTTGTGTGTTGGGGGATAGTGGGAGGAAAAAGAAGACCCAGAAGCTAGACCGCATCATTCGTAGGGCTGGCTCTGTGGAGATGGTGGTGGAGCAGAGGACATTGGCAAAGATAAAATTTGTCCTGTCCAATGCAGGAGCAGATGAGATCTGCAGTCTTTTAACTGATTTGACCATTTTTACTGATCTTGGATGAAGCACCCGATTACATGCACTCTACTCTTTTTAGCATTTTTATTTGTTTTACTTGCCTTTTTTACTTGCTGTGTTTACAAACTTGTCTTAACTGTGTAGCTTGATATGTGAATGGGAGCAACAGACAACATAATTTCCCTAGGGATAAATACAGTATCTATCTATCTAAATGGAAAATTTGTGTTTGATTAGCAACAACAGTCTAATAACAGACTGATAACCCTACCATCCTTCATACCAATTTGGGTATTTAAGTCTTTTTGTCGTATGTTGGAAATGACAAAAACAATATGTTCTTCAACTCACTGGACCAGATTTCTGCTAATTCGGGAGCGTCTGGATTGAATCAGTGCTTGCAAGTTCTAAACCATGGTTCTCAACGCGAAAAAGGTAGGATTCCTCCCTTCAAGTGAGGGACGGGATCCTTCCTCAAACGGATGACTTTAAGTATCTCTGAGTCTTGTTTACAAATAATGGTAAGATGAAGCAGGAAGTTGACAGATGGATCAGTGTGACATCCACAATAACTAGGATGCAGCATTAGTTTGTTGTAGTAAAGAGACAGCTGAGCCAAAAAGCAGAGTTCTCGATTTATTAGTCAATCTATGTTCCAAACCTTGCCAATAGTGACCGAAGGAAAAGATTTCTAATTCAAGCAAACAAAATTAGCCTTTTCCACAGGGTGGCCGGCTCTCTGAGATGAGGTAAAGAGCTCCTACAAGAGGGTCTTGAAATGAATTAGTTGTTCTTCCAGTATAACAAAAGCCAATTGGGGTGGTTCAGGTATGTCTGAGAGGATGCTCCTGGTCTTTCACTGCTAGCCAGAGAACGCTTCAGTATCTTCCTGGCTGAACTTGGATAAGGCCAGGATGAGGGAAGTCTGAGCTTCCCTGCAGAGGCTGGTGTCCCTGTGATTCAATCCCAGATAAGCGGTAGAAGACAGTACTGTCTGGTCATGTGTTTTCAGGAAAACCCTTCTACACTTGGTAACTTGGGATACTTGTCTGTGATCTCTCACCTATCAATGGCCAGCCAATAGTTATAGTCATTTACATGAAACAAGTGACGTTATGACCCATGGGACTGTTATATATGTAGTGAAGCATTTACAGTGGCTCAGGAAGGACAAGCAGTGCACTATCAATACCGTTTACGGTGGGGATGGGGAGCTGCTGACCTCAGCTCGGGACGTTATGGATTGATGGAGGGAATACTTTGAAGACCTCCTCAATTCCACCAACACATCTTCCGATAAGGAAGCAGGGTCTTTGAAATCCGAGTTGGGTCTTCCTATTTCTGGTTTCAAAATCGCAGAGGTGGTCAAAAAGTTCTGGGGTTGGATGAGATCCGCCTGAAGCGCCTAAAGGCTCTGTATGGTGTTGAACTCTCTTGGCTAACACGCCTTTGCATCATCACATGGACATCGGGAACAGTGCCTCTGGATTGTCAGACTTGTCAGACTCTGGCGGTTGCTTATAAGAAAGGACACTGGAGGGTATATTCCAACTACAGAAGGATCACACTCCTCAGCCTCCCTGGGTAGGTCTATTCAGGGGTACTGGAGAAGATGGTCCATCAGATTGTCGAGTCTCGGATTGAACAGGAGCAGTGTGGCTTCCGTCCTGGGTGTGGAACAACGGACCAGCTCTATACCTTCTTCAGGATCCTAGAGGATCATGGGCGTTTTCCCAACCAGTCTACATGTGCTTTGTGGATCTGGGGAAGGCATTCGACCGTGTTTCTCAGGGACTCCTGTAGGAGGGTGACCAGGAGTATGGTGTCACGTAGCCCTTGATACAGGCTGTCCAATCTCTGTCTGACCGGTGCCAGAGCTTGGTTTATATTGCCGGCAGTATGTTGACTCCATTTGCAGTGAGAGTTGGACTGTGCCAAAGGTTCATAACCTTTATGAACAGAATTTCTAGGCGCAGTATCTGGTTTGGTCCAGGTTCGGATTACTGCTTTTTGTGGATGATGTGATCCTGTGGGCTTCATTGGGCCATGATCTCCAGTTCTTGCAGGACCGATTTGCTGTCAAATATAAAGTGGCCAGGATGGGAATCAGCGCCTCCAAATCGAAGACCACGGTCCTCACCTGGAAAAGGATGGGATGCCCCCCGCAGGTCAGAGACAGCATCCTGTCTCAGGTGGAGGAGTTTAAGTATGTTGGGGTCCTGTTCACGAGTGTGGGAAAGATACAGTGGGAGAACGACAGATGGTTTGGAGTGGCGTCCGCAATAATCGGGATGCGTGTTGATTTGTCATGATAAAGAAAGAGATGAGCCGAAAAGCAAAGGTCTCGATTTACCAGTTGATCTATGTTCCCACCCTTACGATATTGTGGATGCAAGCAGCTGAAATGAGCTTCCTCCACAGCGTGGCTATGCTTTCACTCAAATGTAGAGTGAGGAGCTCTGTTATCCAGGAGGAACTCGGAGTAAAGCCGTTGCTCCTCCGATTCGGGGGGAGACAGATGGGGTGGTTCGGTTATTTGGTTAGGATGCCTCCTAAGCACCTCGCTGATGAGGTGTTACAGGCACGTTTCACCTGGTGGAGACGCAGGGGTAGGCTCTGGACCAACTGGAGAGACTGGGCGATCCGGTCCCCGATAAGCGGAAGACAACGGAAAGGAAGCATTTCTTGATTTGGTCTTTAAGAAACAACTCCTTATTTAGTTATGTATAAATATAGTACAAAAAATTGACTATTTTTTAACTTCCAAAGACTAATAGCCTAAGTAAAGCAAGAAATTCACAATCTAGTCTGACTCAAAATTAAGAATGTGAATTTCTTGTTGAATAATTAAATGGCATTTAGACAAATTTCTAAAAAAAAATCTTTTTCACTCCTTGATTTCCAACTCAATGTTTTTGAGGCTGTCGTGAACCCTCTTAAGTACAAGAATTTTAAAAAATTATCAGGCAAATGAAAAAATTATTATTCATCTCAATATGGGACCATCAGTGGAAACTCTTAAATATATGAAAGTCTGACATGAAAGAGTACAGTTTTTAAAAACAAGTGCTTGTGATTGCTAATTACAATGCCATTCAACACAAAGCCCAAGTATTCATAAACACTGACAGATTCTTCATGATTCTAAACCATGGTTCTCAACCTGCCCTCTTCAAAAGTAGAAATGTTTTCATCTTGAACAGTCTGTTGGAGCGTTTGTGACTACTTGCCCTAATGTTTTTTACTCTCTTGGTTGGCTGTAAAGACTACAAAGGGTAACTGGTTGAAGGTGTTAGGGGTTGTATTTCTGTTTAACATTTTTTGTAAATGGGCTGCACCAAGTTTAACACTGTGGGCTAACAGCAAAAGGTCGCTGATTGAGCATGGGCCAGGATGAGGTTTGGAACACTGAACTTCCTGTGTGGAGTGTCTTACAGTGTTGGTTAGGGTTTTTAATAGGATTCTCTGGTCTTCTCTCGCTCTCTAAAAATGTGCATGTTAGGCTAATTGGTCACAGAAAAATTGTCCCGGAAAAGGAAAACGCACAGGAGTGATTTTCTACGTGCCCCTGCAACAGACTGGTGACTTGTTGAGGGTGGGTTATGGCAAAAGATTTGGCTAAGATTCCTACTTTGTTATTTTTGTCCAGTAACAAATCATTAAAACCTTACTCACTTTTTGTGAGAAGAAATTGTATTTTACTTGGCTTAATGACCCCAAAGCCCAGTCCGTGCTGTGAGATGTACGGCTGGTGGGACACTGACGTCATCAGTCAGATTTACAAACATAATAACCCTACAAATTAGTCACGGTTTGACAGACAACAAATAATTGTTTGGTTTCAAATGTAATGCACATGACTGTTCCTATATATATATATATATATATATATATATATATATATATATATATATATATATATATATATATATATATATATATATGAACAGTATATATATATATATATATATATATATATATATATATATATATACAAACAATAGTACTTTTAAAGCCCACATCACTGAAGAAATATATTAATTCAATGTTGTTAATTTTTTCTTTTAGTTCCATAAAGGCCTTGGCTGACTGTCCATCACTGCCACCACATTTATGTCAGAATTGTTTTGGTGTCAAAGACACTAAATTTCCTGTTAGGCTTGGAAAAGAAAATGAGCTTTTTTCCATTTGTCCCTTTTGTGAGCAAAAGAAAGGTTTTTTTTATTTCTAAAATGATCAAATTGTGCTAAACATCCAAAATACATTGCTTAAATGGTATTCTTGATTCATGTTCACTAGGCTCAGCTTGGACCAACAGAATTTCACAGTGGACCAATACAAAGAAAAAAGATATTCAAAATCTAGACTACGGCACTTAGGGAAAACGACGTAGAAATAAACACCCCCACTATCAGAGCCACATGATGCTATTTTTACCTCTTTGGTCAATACGTGTGAACAAGCTTTCATTGGGGTTGTGGGCTGAAAGCTTGCGATATTGTCACCGTATTTGAAAGAAATAGGTGAACTTGGTGGAACGAGTACTTTGAAGACCTCCTCAATTCCAACAATGTGTCTTCTGATGAGGAAGCAGGGTCTTTGAAATCCGGGATGGGTCCTCCTATCTCTTGTGCCAAGGTGGTTGAAAAGTTCCGCGGCGGCTGGGCTACAGAGGTTTATGAAATCTGCCCGGAGCTCATAAGGACTCTGGATGGTGTTGGGCTGTCTTGGCTGGCACACCTTTGCACCATTGCATGGACATCAGGGACAGTGTCTCTTGGCAGACTGGGGTGGTGGTCCCTCTTTATAAGAAGAGGAACTGGAGGGTGAGCTCCAACTATAGAGGGATGACAGTCCTCAGCCTCCCTGGGAAGGTCGGTCAAGGGGGACTGGAGAAGTGTGTCAGATTGTCAAGTCTCGGATTGAAGAGGAGCAGTGTGGCTTCCGTCCTGGATGTGGAACAACGGACCAGCTCTATACCTCTTCAGGATGTTGCAAGGGTCATGGGAGTTTGCCCAACCAGTCTACATGTGCTTTGTTGGTCTTAAGAAGGCATTCGACTCTGTGTCTCGGGGACTCATGTTGGGTGCTGCTCAAGGAGTACAGAGTCTCGTAGCCCTTGTTTCGGATATCCGGGCTCTGTATGACTGGTGCCAGACCTTGGTCCGCATAGCCGGCAGTATGTCAATTTCATTTCCAGTAAGAGTTGGACTCCGCCAAGGCTGCCCTTGGTCACTGATTTTGTTCATTACCTATATAGGCAGAATACCTATGAGCAGCCGAGGTGTTGGAGGGATCCAGTTTGATGACCTCAGTATTGAATCTCTGCTTTTTGCGAATGATGTGGTCCTGTTTGCGTCATCGGACCATGATCTCCAGTTCTCAATGGACCTATTTGCTGCCGAGTGTGGAGCGGACAGGATGGGAATCAGTGCCTCCAAATCCGAGACTATGGTCCTCGTGGAAAAAGGGTGGAATGCCCCCTGCAGGTCAGGGACAGGGTCCTGGCTCAAGTGGGGGAGTTTAAGTATCTCGGGGTCTTGTTCATGAGTGGGGGAAGGATGGATCAGGAGATCTGCAAACATATTGGTGCAGCGTCAGCAATAACTCGGACGCTGCATCGATCAGTCGTGGTAAAGAAAGAGGTGAGCCGAAAAGCAATGCTCTCAATTTACAAGTCGATTTACATTCCTATTCACACCTATGGTCACCAGCTGTGGGTGGGTACCGAAAGAACGAGATTGCGGATACAAGTGGCCGAAATGAGCTTCCTTCGCAGGGTGGCTGGGCTCTCACTCGGAGATCGGGTGAAATAAAAAATAACCGTCTAATTTTAAATAACCTAACTTAGGCCCTGCTACACGTAGCCGGGTATTTTTAAAAACGCATATATTTTTATCCGTTTTGGCCTGCCGTCCACACAAAAACTGTGGGTTTTTTTCACTCGAAACCGGCGTTTTTGAAAACTCCAGCCAAGTGGAGATTTTGGAAAACTCTGTTTTTGCGTTTACGTGCGGACGTGCAAAAACGAAGATTTGCCTTTTTATGCGTCACTACCTGCTTCAAGTAATGCACATACGTCATTCGTGTGCATCCTTGTTTACAAAAGCAGACAGTGGGCAGCATGTATCCACGGAAACAGGCATCACTTTTTACCTTGTTGCAGACCCTCTTTTCTTGCCTTTTTGTCCACTCTCAACTGCTGTCGCTTCTTGTTGAGGTGCAAAGGAGGAGAAATGCATTGTTTCATGTTTTGCGGAAATGACGAGAGAGGTGCTCTGATTGGATAGCTCAGAACTTACGTTTACATCAATACTGCCGACTACTGGTCTGGCATGCTCATAATCGCACTCAGAAGCATATTTATACGGCTCCGTGTAGACGCGGATATTTTGAAAACGGTTACGTGTGAACAAGATCAAGATAACCTTTATTTGTCCCACAATGGCAAAATTGCAGTAGCAACAGTATAAGCACAGGAAGAAAAAAAGGTCACGAGAGTATGCGCAAAAGCCCCCAAAAAAGGCAAAATAGACAAAGGACGACCGTTTTCCTAAAACGGAGGACAGCAGATATCCGTTTTCAGAAATACCCGGCTGTGTGTGGACATGGTCTTAAATTTCAAAGACTGAGGGAGGGACTTTCTCAATATCAGTGACACTGTGCTCTCCATTAATGAATGGTTGTGCACAAACATGGACCACTGCTTGTGGTATGCAGTGTTGGACAAGCCAAGCTTGTTTCTAAATCCCAGACTGGTCTAATTTTAATGCCTATGCTTTGAACTGTTTTCAATTTTTTGTTGAAGCGGTATGCATAAATTTGATTGAACCTTGTTGTCTTTAGGTCACAGATGACATAAAAATGTGTCTGGGGTTGTTGAACATTTGTGTGCAAAGGCCCAAAGTTTTTTTTTTAATTAAAAATGGAAAATTCACAACTACTCATGTGGAACTAAATTTAGGTTCAAGACCTTGTCAAGAAAGGGACTTTTTGAAAGTTCCTACTTTGAGTATGGTAAAAAGTACTTTTTATAATGGTATTGTTCAGATGTTCGTTTCGTCTTCTGAACCACTTAACCCTAATAATAAGCGGTGGGTGCCGGAGCCCATCCTAGCTGATTTTAGACAAGAGGCAGGATACATTTCGAACAGGTCACCAGTCTGTTACTGGGCCACACACATAGACAACCATTCACCCACACACACTCAATTCCAGGAGCAATTTTGTAACGGCCAATCAACCTAACAGGCATTTTTTGGGAGGAAACCGGGGGAAACCCACACTTACATAAGGAGAACATGCAAAAATGATGTGTTCAGATATTGTCAATATCATTTTGATCAAAAGGGATATTCTTGGTATGTAAGGAACCCCATTAACAAGAAAAAAATCAAATTACCAAAGGTAATTATTATCAGTCTGTAAATTATGGAGCTATATTACCATTGCAGTTTTCTTGACATATGACCTGTACACTAAACAGAAATCAACAATTTAGCTGTAGCAATTAACTGCTACAAAAGGCTCAATTGCTCCAAAAAGTGCAGAATACAATAACTAGTGATAGTTTGGTGTGTCATTTTATGTTTTCTTTTTTTTTTTTGGATTGTTTAAAAAGTACTTTCCTTTATAGGTGTCAACTTAAAAAGGGTCATATTTGCCATTAGCGCAGGGGTTCAAAGCTTCAAAATTAGAGTCTTCCACTAATGGACAGCACAATTAATGTGACCCTTACACTGCTAATTGTACAGTGTTTGCTTTGTAATGGTATTTTGGGTAAAATAAACCAAAATTAGCTTATGACATGCCCACTTGGCCAGAAACACAAAAGATCAAGAATACAACATAGCCAGTAGATCAATGACAGTCCTTCAGGTTAATTGTAAACTGTGTCAAGGACAAGGTCCTCATAACAAAAGCTTAGCCACCAAGTCTGTGTTTTATTGGTGGAAGTTCTTACTTCAAATAACAAGATAAAAAAATTGTGTGGTTTATTTGTTCTGAAATGTTAAGAACACGTCTCTAAAATGAGTGCATGATGAGGAAAAGTCTCTATCATCTGTCCATCTTAAAGGGAAATGCTTTTTTGGTAGAACCCTGTGCAGCATTAGGTAATATCTTGAAGGTTTCACTCCTGGAACTCCCACGAGATCCACCACATCTATTCACATTTTTTAGACTGTTCCTTTCCCCCCACCCATGGGAACTTGTTCAGGCACATGCCTTCTCTGCTGCAAGGGTTTGGAAACAGAGACCATCGGATTGACCGGGCGACGCCATTTTATAGTTCCTCTCGCAACCATTTTGTGTGGACTTATTAACCCTTTAAATGCCAGTGATCTCCAGACCAGAGGAAGGTCTGTGTGAGTGCACAACCAAGCACAGACCCTACCTATTATGACATTGACAAGGGTTATGACAAGGATACATGAACCCCCCTCCAAAGAGTTTTTTTTATGTGTGTGGTGTTTTATACAACGAGCAGTACCCGTCTGTGTGCCTCTGCAAGGACTGCAGGAGTTGCAGCAAAAAGGGACCCGTGGTGGTTTGCTAATCCGGAAGTAGGCGTTATACCGCTCCGTCAGGCTGCAGCTGGGATTGAGCACAAGGGGAGGGGTCTTTTGTAATTTCTCCTCCATGTTATTGGTTGAGAATGAAGAATATACATACATAGAAATTCGGGGGGGCTGTTCAAGAAGTGCGCAAACCTGAAGAAACGACCAGGCTGGATCTTGATGAGGTGCCTTTCGGGGTTTTTAGAATTCTTCTAAACCAAGGTGTGCGGCTAAAAGTCCAATTTTTCAACTTAATATTTAACACTCGGTCTCAGTTTGTAACGGGGAGAAGAAAATCTCACTGTTTTCCCCCTTTCTTTTAGAAAGGGAGACGTTAGTAGGAGACGACTTGTTTCCAACGCGTCTACCAAGTAGGCCAACAATTGAAAGTGAACTATTATCGCAGAGAAACGGCATGTAGCTGGTGGAAGAATGAGGAAACACGGCTGCTGAGCTCAGAGGAGCACCGTGAAGCTGCGCTTCGGTAAGACATGCTGTTATTAGCAGCAGTTAGCTGTTATGCTACTGTGTTAGCTCTAGGCTAGCATCTAAGCTAGCTGTGTTAAGGAATGAAAAAAATGATCTAGCCCGTGGTTAAAAGCACAAATCGCTCTGCTGATAATTTTGTGTGCAATCTTAAGACTGATTAATTTTTGAGGACATTTTTAATCGTTGTCCTTGTTATTGTCAGGGTGAAGTCACATCTACTGATCACATGTCGGTTAAAATGAAAGCTACTCACAGTCCTGATGCTAATGCAATAATAATACTTTATTCCTGTCTTAATATCAACTTAAATAAAACATTACACCGTTCAAGTTAATAAAATTGTTCTTTTTTCTTTATTTGAAAGTCTAGATTAACTCGTGTGCAATGGTCTAATTGTGTCAATGGCTGATTACTATAAAATTTGTAACATTATTGTTTTCAAAGACATCAACAGTATTTAAATTTATTTTGATAATTGTATTTTTTTTCTACGAGTTTTAATCTGTTAAAGACGGTGGTTAGAAGTTTACCTAACTCCTCAACATAATAAATGGAAGAAAAAATGTTAGTACTGTTTTCTTCTCTCCATCTTATCAGGAAACATTGTATTTTGCTTTAAATAATCCTATTCAAATCAACTTTATTTATAAAACACATTTCAAATAAAGTTACACGTAGTGCCGAACAGAACAAATAAAAACCGAGTTAAAATCTAGATCATTAAAAATAAATAAATAAAAAAAAAGCAAATAAATATATATATTTTAAAAACACACTTTATAGAAGTGAAATGGAGCATTTCTTTCCATCCATATAACTTTAAACCATACAAAGTAAGAAAAAAAAATCATTTGTATAATTAATTAGGTTTCCATCATTTTGTTGATATAACTTTGTGATAAATATACAATCTGTGAGCAAATAAAAGGATCTGATTTTGTTACTGAGAGCACTTGAAAAGTTAAGGGTTTTTGTTGGGCTGCACCTTGTGTCGATTTCCAGTTAGTCTGTTCTATTTTGAACATTTAGCTTTTTTCTTGTGGGAAATCACATGTGGTCATTAATTTTTTTTATTTATTTTTTTACACAATCAGTACTTGTGCCCACAACAGTTTATTTCAAGTATGTTTATACTTTATACTTTTTTATATACTTTATTCCTGCATCAATAACCACTAAGAACAAAATTATTATTGATCGGGTTGAGTAAAATTGTGAATCTAAAGTTTTAGATATGGAGACAGCTATGAGTTTCAGCTAGAATAAAAAAGTGTACAAAACCGTGGTGAGACCGGCCATGCTGTTTGGTCCAGAAACAGTAGCACTGAAGAAAAGACAGGAAGCAGAGATGGAGGTAGCAGAGATGAAGAGCTAGATTTTAAACAAGCGCGCTAAATGTTACATCAAGAGCATTAAATTTCAAATCTAGCGCACGAGGTCTGAAATCTAATGCAATAGCGCTTAAAAACCTGCATTTAGCGGCGCTATCTTTGAAATCAAAGTGCTTGATGTAACATTTTGCTTGTTTATGTGCGTGTATTGAGCCTGTTGGCTTTCCATATCTGTGCACACTGTTTATTTTGACTGTGTACACATTCCAGAGAGATCACACATTTTAATGGGAGCAGTGTCGTTGTTTTCTCAACAAAGCTAATATACCCAGAGTGCACCATTTACAGACAAAACATCAGAATTGCAGGGGAAATAAAACTAATAAGGTTTATTTATTGAATTTTTTCAAGTTCGGCGGGTCAGATTAAAACGTTTGACCGGCCGCATGTGGCCCGCGGGCTGTAGTTTGCCCATGCCTAGTCTAGAAGGAATGTTTTGGGCCCTTCTTTTTCTCCCCCCTGCTTCTCCTCCTCCCGCTGCGCTGCACTGTTCTCCCTGAGTCTAAAGAGAGGTGAGCCGCACTTGAGCAATAAGGATGATTTTGAGAGGTTACAGGTTGTAGTTTACCAATGTTGCTCCACCATTCACCGATGTAAGACATTCCTAGGTTAAGGGAGAGTCGGCTCATGTTTTACAAGAGAAAATAAGCTCCCTAATATGCAGAATAAGTTTTTTTTTTTCTGGTCGCCGAACGGAAAGGATGCAGATTTTGCCTTATCCTGGATGTCCATGCTCTGAGCAGAGATATCTCAAAAAACAAATTCAGGATGCTCACACGCATCTCTGCTGCAACTTACCCGACAAAACAAGTGGTTCACTTCTATTAATCCTAAAAATGCATATTCATGTCCTGATTTATCTTTCGACAGAAAGTTCCTTGAGGTCTGCCGTGTGTGTCTCGTGCTCTGCCAGTAGCCCGCCGGTGTCCGTGTGCTGCACGAATGCAGCAATAGCTCGTATTGGGGCAATTTGCTGCTGGTAGCACATTCTAACAGGGAATTGGCAAAGGATTTTCTGTGAGGGACGTTTGAAGTCTTAGTCTCCAACATGCTAACATAAACTTCCTGGAGGTTTCAGCTGCATTGCTTGGCCTTAAACACTACCTTCTTAGGCTTGTTGGTCATCATGTCCCAGTAAAGACATTTTAAACTACTGCTGTGTTGTATAAAAACTGCCAAGGTATGTGTTCTCATCAATTGCACATGCTAGTATACAGACCAATTTTGTTGACGTGCGGGTGCCTTCTCTCCAAAAGAGCAACACTTATTCTCGAAATTCCAAACAAAGGAGCAGATTTGTTGTCAAGTGGAGAGTCTATTTATGGAAAAAGGACCCTTCCCCTCTCTCTCTATAAAGCAGAGATGATCCCCTGGGCAGAAACACTGTAGCGGGTTCTCTGTCCTAGCCCTAAAACCCTCAACTCAATCTTGGATGAGGGTACACAACCAACAGATTAGAGTTCACTCATGGGTTGTGCCAACCGACGTGTCAAAACACCAAAAGAGCTTTTTGGGTTTTGTACTGTGTAATACTTCAGCTTCAATTGTCTTTCGGTATGACTTCTGGCCAGAGTTTCACCCTATGTCTGGGGACATATGTATCCTGCGGGGTTGCTGTTGGACGGCGCCAAAGCAGCAATATAGTTTCCCCTCTACCAATCAACAATTTGAGTATGTCAAAGGGTCTGATCGCCGGAGGGGTTTTCGATATTGCACATATGACTCACAGATGCATACCTGACTGTGATCGTTGCAAGCTGCTCCTGTGATAGTAAGACACAGAGTAGGGGGTGACGCTTAATGTGTTCAGAAAATGCGAGGTGGAACTGATGTTATATTCATAGGATCATACCTACATCATCTGCTAGACTTATAGTTACTACAGTATTATCTGTGTGAGGTACCTAGAGGGTTATGAATATACATGATTTTACTCATTATACGTTATCATGTTTTGAATCCAATTTTGTAATCCAATGTTTTGTAATCAAATTTTACTGTGCATTCGCACTATATATTTCACTGTGGTAGTCCGTATAAATGCATACGAAGCTAAGTTTACTGTGTAGCCCAGCACATCAGTTATACATGTATTACTCTTTATCTGCGCATTAGACACCTGCTTGTGAGCAGCACTTACAGGAATTTTCTTCAAGTGTTGTATAAGGTTTGCACTATTTCATACCTGTAATCATTTGCATTAGTCACAGGCTTACAGTTTACTCATGTCTATTAAAGTACAGAGGGTGTCTGCGTGGTGTTCGTGGCAATTGAAGGTCGCTTCGCGACCTGAGGGGGGATATGTAGGAGAAGAGTTTATCTTGGGTTTCTGTGGGAACTTGGCTTGACCGAGGAACTGGGCTGTGGAGTTGGTGGTGGTTTGTGTGATGTGTTTGTGTGCCAGAACATAATGACCCAGGTTATCAGAACATAATGACCCAGGTTATCAGGACATGGTCCTGCCAAGTGTCCAAATAATTGGATAAACGAAATGTTCCAGGAAAGATAGTTGTGTAAGGATGTAAGGACGATGTTTGACGCAGACGATTGTGTAAGACAGGGTGTTAGGCCAAAAAGTGTGTGTGTGTACGTATAAATATGGGAGAAAGACCGAGATTTGGGGGCTCATTCTAAAAACTCTGACCGGTCACGCTGAAGTGTTCTCTGACTTTATTCATGAATAAACAGACCCTTTTGAGTACTGAGCTGAGTCCGATTCCACTTCATTTTCCCCAACAGTAGCTTGCGTGGAATGAGCAGTTCTTTAGTCCTGAACATGAATACTTCACTGTAGAGGTCGGTGGAAACTTGCTAAGGTTGTCTGGCAATACGAAAGCAATCATATCACATTCGTCTTTGGGAAGTTTTGCCCATTCCTCTATGCAATACTTTTCAAGTTCTATCAGGTTGGATGGTGACCTTTGGTGGACAGCCATTTTCAGATCTCTACAGAGATGTTCAATGGGATTTAGGTCTGGGCTGTGGCTGGGCTACTCCAGGACATTACCATGTTGTTGTGAAGCCACTCCATTGACATCTTGACCATGTGCTTTGGGTCATTGTCCTGCTGGAGCATGAGCTGTCACCCCAGTCTGAGGTCAAGAGCAGGTTTTTATCCAGGATATCTTTGTACATTGCAGTATTCATCGTTCCCTCTATCTTTTGAGTGTTCCAGTTCCTGCCACTGAAAAACATCCCAACAGAATGAATCTGTTACTATCATGCTTCAATGTAGGAATGATATTAGTCTGGTGATGAGCAGTGCCTGTTCTTCTCCAGACAAAATGCCTGGTATTAACTTCAAACAAGTCACTCTACCATACAGACCTGATTGGAGGATTGCTGCAGAGATGGTTGTCCTTCTTCAGGGTTCTCCTCTCTCCACAAAACAATGCTGGAGCTCAGAGTGACTTTTGGGTTATTGATCACTACACTAAGGCTCTTCTTTCTTGATCACTCAATTTGGATGGCAGGCCAGCTCTAGGAAGCGTGCTAGTGGTTCCAAACTTCTTCCACTTACGGATGATTGAGGCCACTGTGTTTATTGGCACTTTCAAAGCAGCAGATTTTTTCTGCATCCCTCTCTATTCTGTATCCTTGAACCTATGTCATCACTGAGTCCACAAGCATTTCTTTAATCTTCGTGCTTGATTTGAGCTTTGGCATGTACAGTCTCCAGCATTGAACCTCGAGACTACCTAGTCACTGAGGTCTATAGACTTTACTTTTGTCTTCATGTTTGATTTGAGCTTTGACATGTACTGTCAATATTGGGTCCTGATATAGACAGATGTGTGGCTTTTCAAACCCCACCCAATCAACTGAATTTACCTCAGATGAATTCCAATTGAGTAGCTGAACCATCTCAAAAATTATCACAGCCTTATTCATTTTAGAATAAGGCTAAAATGAATAAGGCTGCATGGTGGCGCAGTGGTTAGCACAGTGGCCTCAAGAAGTGGCCGCAAGAAGGTCGGGGTTTGAGTCCAGGAGTAGAGGCGAGGCTTGAAGCTGGCTTTTCTGTGTGGAGTTTGCATGTTCTCCCCAGGTATGTGTGGGTTTTCTCTAGGTTCTCCGGTTTCCTTTCACCCCCCAAAAACTTCTATGTTGGGCTGATTGGTCACAACAAAATTCAAAAGGAATGCGTAGGTGCGTGCGTGCGTGCAGCCCCGCAACAGACTGAGGACCTGTTTGGGGTCCATATTAGTAAAACGCAGTTCAGAATACGAAAGCTGTAACACACAAAATTGTGGTAAAAGTGAGGCGCTGTGGTCAGAAGGATAATACTTTCAAAAGGCACTGTAAACCAGAGTTCAACTTGTCTCAGGCTAAAAGAAAGATAATGACAGTGCAAGATGCCTAAGCTATGTTACAAGATATGCAAGTACTACCCTTCCTGCCACTCCTTCCTGTGTTTGTTCTGTTTGATGAAACCAGCATCTCTAACAAATTTGCAAACAAGGGATTCCTCTTTTCATCTGTAATAGTTGGCATGGCAGAAAAAGTCTTTCAATCTCTACTCTTGTTAATCTGATCTCAACTTAATTTTCCTCTAAGATCTCAGCAAGTATGCTCCTATACCGCATTCTGCTTTGCTTTTACGTGATACCTTTCTTACTGGATCTTTATTCTATGACCAGCTGATCTTGTTCATCTCAAGCTCATGCACTGCTAGACTAAGAGCGTCCATGCAATGGCTCTTTGGATTTGAAAAATACTTTAATCTTCAGTCAACATTTACGATTGATTTGCTCTACTGAACACATTGCCATTTTTAAAGATTCTTTATTTTTACAATGCAAGCATCGTAAAATTTTGAGACTCTGACAATTATCTTTTTTTTATATATGAAGCCAGATAAAAACTATATAGACACCGTACAGTGAGACAACCTTGGAGTCGGTTGCTATGCGCCTGGTCTTCTGCTGAGCGCTAAACAAAGTCTAGATTGGGCAGACATATATTAGTGTGGAGGATGAAGAGCAGGGGAGAGAGCACACACGCCTGGGGTGAACCAGTGGTCCTGTGCACAATGTCAGCGAGAGCTCTGTTAATTCTAACTCTTTGTGTCCTGTTTGTTAAAAAGTTTAAAATCCACCCAACAAGGTTTTTACTTAAATTAAAGTTTTCTAAAAGCCTATGCCTCAAAGTGTTGGGGAGGATTGTATTAAAAGCAGATGAAAAGTCAATAAAAGAAGCTGTGCATGATAGCCTTTTCCTTCCAGATGCTTAAAAAGCAGCTGAAGGATTGTTAGGGTGGCATCCTCTACTCCTCTGTTAGGCCTGTAGGCGAACTGCAGTTTGTCCGGCGCCTGGTCTGTGCTCTTTCCGACTGCACATTCTTTTCAAGGAATTTCATGGGAAGCGAGGTCAGAGTGATGGGCCTCAAGTCATTCATTCAAGTCATTCAAGGTAGACAGCTCTGCCACTGTAGAGTGCCAAACTGCCACTCTGTATGGCTCAGTAATATATCAATCAACTGGTCAAACATCCCTACCGGGAACAGCCGCTATATTTGATGTAGTGAATTGGCAGTTACTAATTTGAATGACTTGTGCTTTAGGTCAAGTGACAACAAAAGAAATCCTATTGATAGACAATGCGTTGCAACTAAGGTAGTAGCTAAGCCTGAATGAGTTTTGTGATGAAACTGAAAACTGACCAGCACTGTTTTCTCAACTAGAAGCCACTGGTTTGCAGTTAATTATGGGAGTGAGTGTTCTAAGAGGGTGTCTTTGCTCCAGTAGTGCTTGCAACATGTACTGAGTACTATTTCATCTAAATTTGAACATCTTGCTGCAGTTGCTTTTTAAACATTTTCAGCTCTGTTTTAATCTTCTCAAGATGAGAATAGGTAATGCAAATGCTACAAATGTCACATCTTTCTGTTACTAGCCAGTGTGTCACTTGCCCTGTCCTGTAAAATTAGGCACTTATTCACCATGATGTGAATAAGAGTTACAATATATTGCTTCCTCACATCCACACATCCCTAGAAGTGAGAGTTGTTATTGGAGCAGACTTTAATGGCCACATTGGTGCAGGAAACAAAGATGATGAGGAGGTGATGGGCAAGTTTTGTATCCAGAACAGGAATGCAGAAGGACAGATGATGATTGACTTTGCAAAAAGAATGGAAATGGCTATAGTAAACACTTTCTTCAAGAAAAGACTGGAACACAGGGTGACTTACAAGAGTGGAGGAAGGAATACATTCTGTGTAGGCGGTGTAATCTGAAAGAGATCAGTGACTGCAAAGTTGTAGCAGGAGACAGTGTTGCCAAACAGCACAAGATGGTGGTGTGTAAGATGACCAGAGCAGTGAGGAAGTTTAAAAAGGTGAAGGGAGTGCAGAAGACTAAATGGTGGAAGCTGAAAAGGGAAGAGTGCTGCTCGAATTTTGTAAAGGAGTTGAGACAGGCTCTTGGTGGACAGGAGAAGCTTCCAGATGACTGGACAACTACAACTAATGTGATCAGGGAGATGGCCTAGAGAGTACTTGGTGTGTCATCTGGAAGGAAGATAGATAAACTTGGTGATGGAATGAGGAGATGCAGGATTGTATCAAAAGAAAGAGGCTGGCTAAGAAGAAGTGGAACACTGAGAGGACTGAAGAGAATAGGCAAGTGTACAGGGAGATACAGCGTAAGGTTAAAGTAGAGGTGGCAAAGGCAAAACAAGTAGCTAATGATGACTTATACGCTAGTCTGAACAGCAAGAAGGGAGAGATGAACCTATACAGGTTGGCAAGACAGAGAGACAAAGATGGGAAGGATGTACAGCAAGTTAGGGTGATTAAAGACAGGAATGGATGTATTTTGACAGATACCAGTAATGTGATGGAAAGATGAAAAGAGTACTTTGAAGAGTTGATGAATGAAGAAAATGAAAGAGAACAAAGAGTAGAAACGTTATCATAGTGGACCGGAGAGTGGCTAGGATGAGTAAGGTAGAAATAAAGAGGGCACTGAAGAGGATGAAGAGTAGAAAAGGCTCTCTGTCCTGATTATATCCCTGTAGAAGTATGGAAGTGTTTAGGTGAGGTGGCAGTAGAGTTTCTGACTGGGCTGTTTAACAAGATATTAGAAAGTGAGAAGATGCCTGATGAATGGAGAAGAAGTTGCTTCAGACAATACCTTTTCGGTCCCTTGGTAAAATACAATAAAAAAATGTAACTTTCTTTAATGTGAATTTACAATGTGACCAAAATTTTTAAAAAAGCGTGCTGGTTCCTATTTTTAAGAACAAGGGAGATGAAAAGATCACTCAGCGATCGGGTGAGGAGTTCTGCCATCCGGGAGGAGCTCCTCCTCTAGGTCGAGAGAAGCCAAATGGGGTTGTTTGGGCGTCTGGTCAGGATGCCTCCCGAGCGCCTCGCTGGGAGGCACCCTAAATGTCATCATTCAGGGTGTTTCGGACATGTCCCACTGGGAGGAGACCAAGAGGCAGACCCTGGACCCACTGGAGAGACTGTCTCATAGCCGGCCGACTGTCTCATAGCCGACTGTTATCCTTCCGGGTAAGCTGGAGGATGCAGCTGGGGTGAGAGAAGCCTAGGCTTACTGTATGAGGCTGTTGCCCCACGACCCGGCCCCGGAAAAGCAGAAGACGACGGAGCAGAACTATAATGTGTAGGAGATGTAATCCAGATTCAGCTATTTTAGCCACAGCTCTTGTTACTAGCATTGTCCTATTAGGTGGTATGGACTAGATTTACTCTATTTCCCAGCTTTTTGGTATTTCCTCAATAATATATTTCAATTGTTCAGCTGTATGGAAACCACGGAACTCTTTTAGGTGCAATTCAACATTCACAGGCCCTCACAAATCTTAACAAAACTTTCTGGGTGGGATGGGTCTGCCTTTGTCATGTATGCTGTGGAGTGCTTTCACGTGGCGTCACCAATGTCCTGTTGATATGACACAAATTCGGCTGGTCTTTGAGTGGAAGAAAAAGACAATATTTAGAAAAACTACAGTTGATTGATGGACAAGATCTTTATACAATTCCAAATAATTTATTTTCAAACAATCCCGATTTGATGTCTAATTCCGTACCCAGGCAGTGCGAATGACCTTATTTTCACTTCCAAGTTTCTACTCAGCTGCAAATCTGAAGCCCTTCATTGAACTGGATGCATACTTCCAGGTTGATAACGTTGTGCGAAAAACCAATCATTTACAGTTTTACTAAATATCATCACATTTATTCAGTTCTAAGGCCAGACAATTTCTCTGTCTTATGACGTAGTCTAATGACGTAGAAAACTACTTACACCTCGGAATAGCACCATAAGATAAAAAAAAAAAAATAGTACTGCGTTGTCAATAGTTTAATTTTAATCAATGCATCCAAAATGTCCGTGTAGTCCAGGGGTGGGCAAATCCGGTCCTCGAGGGCCGGTGTCCTGAAGGTTTTCATTGTGTTCCTGGTTCAATACAGCTGATGCACAAAAAGTGAAATCAACAGCCAATAAAATTTGGCACAGTGACTCAATTAACACGATCATGTGTGAAGGTGTAAGAACATATGGAAAACCTTCAGGACACCGGCCCTCGAGGACCGGATTTGCCCACCCCTGGTGTAGTCCCTCATTCATCCAGGAGTGATCTATAGTAGAAAAAGTTTAAAAAAGTCTTCTAAACAGTTTAATTCCTGATAGAGACGTTTCGACTTCCATCGGGAAATCATTTTCAATCTGAATGAAATGAACTGAAAACTGGATCTATTTATACTAACCTAAGTAAAAGGTCAAACAAAAATAAATTAGCAGGAATTTCTATTCACTTTTAGCATTTTTATAATAGGGTTCGTTTACTGGTCTGTGGCTACAATAGGAGCCATTCACGGCCATCATAGGGAACACAGGCTCATTGGTCGAGCCCTCCTTACTATTTTTGTTTTTTTTACCTTAGTACATCAGGGGAACAGCACATGTTAGAGGTTTTGGGGATAAAGTTAGAGAGGCAAGACTGAGATGGTTTGAGCACTTACAGAGGAGAGAGAGAGTACATAGGAAGAAGGATGCTGGATTTGGAACCACCAGGAAAGAGGACTAGAGGAAGGCCAAAGAGGAGGTTCATGGACGCAGTGAAGGAAGACATGAAGATAGTTGGTGTGACCAAAGAGGATACAGGAGATAGGATTAGATGGAAGAAACTGACTTGCTGTGGCGACCTCTAAAGGGAAAAGCCGAAAGAAGAAGAATTTAAATTGCAGCACTAAAATCTATGTTTCTCATATGTGACAGTTCATTTAAAGGTCACTTCAAAATAAAATGGAAAAAAAGCCAACAGTGAAATTGTTGTTAAACTTTTCAGAGAATAACTGTAACTATGTTTAAATAATTACTTTGCATCATTGTGCTATAAAACAATCCATGTTGTGATTTTTTTTTTTTTTTAATTAATCAACATTACCCAGTATGCTGAGAAGTTGCATGCGCTTATAGCAAGTGCCCACCGGATAGATGTTGAGTTGTCACAGTTTCTCACCTGCGGTCCTGCTGAGTTTTATAAAAGCTACACTTAATTAGATGACAAAGAATAAGTAAATCAGCCCAATCTTGTGACCAACTTTAACACCTACCCATCTTGGAAAAGTCTCAAGACCGGCGACTGATACGTATCTCTGTTTGGGATTGTGAAATCTCCTTGTATTCATCAGAATAAAACTGTATAATGTTGCTTATGAAACCACTTTTGTTCTTTCTTTCAGGACATCCATATTTGACGTCTCGACGGCTTTGATGCCACTGCATGTCGAATTACAAGGTAAAAAAAAATTGTCATTTATTTTTTCTTATTCTATTTATGCAACCAGAGTGAAGATAAGGAAATGTTATCTATTCATTCATCTTCTCGAACCGTCCATTCGTGGGGTCGCGGGGAGTGCTGGAGCCTATCCTGGCTGATTCAAGGCGAGAGGCAGGGTACACCCCGAACAGGTCGCCAGTCTTGTCGCGGGTTCACACACATAACCATTCCTAAAGGCAATTTTGTAGTACTCAATCAACCTAACGTGCATGTTTTTGGAGGGTGAGAGGAAACTGGAGTACCTGGAGAAAACCCCCGCATTCACGAGGATGATAGGTGTATGTAATCAGGACCAGTGTAAATGTTGTTGCTTCATAACACAGGATGGCGTTCGTGACTACCGATAGGTAATATGGATTCCAACGTCAATCACAAGCAAAATTACGATCTGTTGATTGTTGATTCTTAAGATATTCGCCACAGACTGGCTAATTATGCAGAATGTGTGCAGCAGCTCTGTTCCCCTGTTTATAAGCCATTTCTTTTAAATTAAAAGTTGTGTCATGTGGATTTCTTATGAAATTGTCCATGATGAGAACGTGTTTACGTATTCATCCACGGGGCACAAAGGAAAAGATGATTAGGAAAAAATGAAAGAAAAATGGAAAAGGTAAAGGCAAAAATGATTACTTCTATTTCTGGTTACTTTTTTGTGACAAGTTTGAGTTGTATTTCTAGTTCTTTTATTTTGACAAGTTTGAACCGGTAGTGGTGTTACAAAGATTGATGTAGGGGGAAAAATAGGCAGATTCGGCAGATTGCGCCTTGTTGTTCTTCCTGCTTCATCCATCGCAGCAAACTCCCAACAGTATTTGCGTCTTTCTTAAAGCTTTTCTGTTCGAGCGCTCCTGGCAATCGTTGGAAGAATCCATAAATAGGCAGCATCATTGCATAAGCTGCAGGGTTGGAACCACATAAAAAAAAGTTGCAGCTCATACACTGGAAATTATGATAGATGCTTGAATCAGGTCATCTAGCTGATTTAGATTCAAAGATACCACGCCTGTGGTCCATACTTTTCCAGTTTAACACTGTGAAGTGGTGATGATTATCTTGGCCTCTTCATACTGCTCCACAACCTTTTCCAGATAGAATTAACAGAAAACCAATAGAACCTCAGTTTTGGTCAAAAGGAGTCAACCAAACTTCACCTGGCCACTTCAACTATAAAACTCAGAACTCAACCCATTTAAATACAGTGTTCCTGACCATTCCGAGGGCCTGTTCCTTGTTCTGATAAATGGAAACTGAAGCTCTCTCTCAAATGAAACAATTTGCTAGACATTTCGGATTTGACTGATGTAATACATGTTTTATCTGCGAGATATGTCATTCCCTCGCATGTAAGCACAACTGATTATAAAGGGATGATTGTGGACAATTTTTAGGCATAGATTTGATGACCTAATTACAAATCCAATCATTAATAATATTCATTTACGGCAACACTCACTGTAACAACAATAATCACTACATTTGAGTTTAAGTATTTTGGGGTCTTGTTCATTAGTGGTGGAAGAATGGAACGTGAAATCGACAGGCGAATCGGTGCGGCGTCTGCCATGATTAAGACACTGCATCTGTCCATCATGGTGAAGAAAGAGCTTAACAAAAGACAAATCTCTCGATTTATCGGTCAATCTACATTCCTACCGATGGTCTGCATTTGTGGGTGGTGACTGAAAGAACAAGCTCATGGATACAAGCGGCCAAAATGTGCTTCCTCCGCCAAGTGGTTAGGCTCTTGCTCAGAGAAAGTGAGCGGCGCTGTCATCCGGGAGGAGCTCAGAGTAGAGCCATTACTCCTCCAGGTCAAGAGAAGCCAGATAGAGTAATTTGAGCATCTAGTTAGGATGCCTCCCAAATGCCTCAAAGGTGAGAGAGAAGTTTCAGACACATTCCACTGGGAGGAGACCCACAGGCAGACCTCGGACCCCTTGGAGACACTGTGTCTCACCGCTTGCTGGGGAACACCTCGGGATCCTCCCGATTGAGCTGGAGGATGCAGCTGGGGTGAGAGAAGCCTTGGTTTCCTGTAAGAGGCTATTGCCCTTGCAACCGGGCTCCGGATAAGCGGAAGACAATGGAACGGAATAATCACTACATTATTGCACCGTCACTTTAATACTGCTCTGTAAATTAGTCTGTCAATAATGATCTAATATCTTTTTCTTCATTGCACTGTATCAATACGGTTTTCATCTGGCTTATTTTTTATAATTTTCTATACTTGGTACAATGTGAACATAGTGGCACAACAATGTTTTACGATATGTGCAACCATGTTTAGTCTTGTTTCATGTTTACCAAACTTTTCAACTTGGTAGATATATTGGTTGGGACTTGCTGTTAGTAAAACACGGAGCCTGCAGAAAAAGTTTAGGAAGTTAAGAACAATCTTTATCTTTATTGAGTCAGGCTTCTATTCTATCATAAGTGTTAGTACACGTATGCAGAAATGTTATTTCTTGGAAGAAAATATATATGCAAGTGTGTACAAGTAATTTTTTAAAGCTATAATTTTAGATTTCCTGCAACCTCATGAATATATAGTAATTTTACTTCTATTTGTACACAGGTTTACATGCAGATGTAATACAAAGCTTCCTAGATTCATCTTGTTTCCAAGAAAGGTAAGAATTTACTCCTCTTTACATATCCTTATTTTATTGGACATTTGTTTTTTTATTTTAGTACCTTTTTTTTCCCTTGTTTTTTCAGGATTGGGTCGCCCAAGTTCTGGCCCATGTAGAGAATGGCTCATGGCTGGAATTCTTGCCTCCATGATTACCCACCTCTTCCATCCGATCCTGGAACTCAGAGGATATCAGAGTTCGACGGAACCTTTCCACAACATCCAGAAAACATATGTGAACAACATGTATTTCCAGGGACAACCTCTTCTCAGGGAGTATTATCCACTTCAAGCTTCAACACAAATAGTTCCAAACAAACTAAAATGGACTGGCAAACTGATGGAGAAAATAAATTCTCTGAAAAACGTGGCAATGGAGCAATCTCATGTTCTTCCTCGGAAACTATACCAGCACCTGAAATTCTCCCCCCACCTCTTGAATGTGATTTACAAGGACTTAATCAAGATTGTGATGTGCCACCTACATCATGTCTTGGGAGCTACCCTGATGTCAGCAGCTGTTCAGTGATAGATGCTAGCGAAGCAACACCTTCTTGTGAGTTTATGGAAAACAAGGTATTTCTAACACATAAAACTGAGTGTTTTTCAACAAACAAATCTTTAGCAGGCTTTTTCAGCCAGAGCGGAAATATACCTTTTCTGACAGATAGCCTGTGTGGCGATATGCCAGAGAGAAATGCAAATTTGCCATCTACGGTAGAAGATGACAAAAGCGCACCATCACGTGCCCAAGAAAACATAGAAATTTCAAAAAAAGCAAATCAACAAGTACCCGACCATCCCTCCGCTACCTCTTCAATGCCTAACAACATAGTTAATGCAGCCATAAGTGATGGAAATAATGATGATTACTTACTTGAAGATGGAATTAAATGTCTGCCCGCTGAAAAAGAACAAATTTCACCTGGCATGTCTACTTTTGACTATGATCAAGAAGACAATCCAGACTCCATTTATACCCCAGATAAATGTCCAAGCAAAGATGTGGAGAGAACTGTTGATATTTTGAAAAAGAAAAAAGACCAACTTGACAGTGAGAATCCCAATGAGAATGAATCCCCAATGCCAAATTTCACAAATAGTTTAATTGACAACATAAAACCAAATTGTGAAGAAAAGCAAATTCAGACAAATGACAGTTCTTCTTCAAAGGATGCTAGCAAAGAAATAGAAGAAACACAAAGCCCAATGGAATCTGATTTGCAGCCAGATAGTCAAACCACAAGGACAAATTCCCCAATGCAGGAACAGCTAGTGGGTGAGGCAAAAATATCCACACTTTCTCAGCCTGTTGACTACAGCAGTCCTGGGATCTCTTTTGACAGACTTGAAAAGATCCCCCTAAATGAAATGGATTCAGATGTTGATGTTCACATAAACTCTTGTAAACAGTCAAATGGTACAAGCTCAAAGGTGCATGCTTGTACTGAAGTGAAAGTGAACCCATTTGAAGAAGTCTTAAATTTCTCAAAAGAAATAGTTTGGTCCCCCGACCAAAATTGTAACAGCCTTGGTGACATGAACAATGAAAAGGTTGAAAATCCCCCAATGCCCTTCTCAGAGCCACAGTCCTCTGGCACAGAGAAAGACTCAACTCAAGACGAAAATTATACTGGAATTCATTCAAATCACAGTGATCATCTTGCAAAAGGTGAGCTCATCCATTCTAATGTAAGTTATGAGGAAAAGCAAAGTGAGGCCAATACAAAAGCCATACCAGAAAAGGATTCAACATTATACGAAAGTCTCAAAGAACAAAAAGCGCCAAGTTCTTTTGGAGATGATTTTGAGCATGCAAGAGAGTCATCTGATGAGTTGGACACCTACACACAAATTTTGTCACCAGCAGACTTGCTGTATGGTGAGCCTTTGTCAAGAGAAGACTCTCGCGACTCTTACGAAATGAATCGTGATTCACAAGAGTATGAACCACTTTTGACCAAGTTTGAAAAAGACAGCATTGATTATCCAGATGAAGCACAAGTTAATCTCAAATTTTCCTTTCAAAAGAAGGACTTGCTTCATCCCGTTGTGATTATGGATAATTTAGAGTCATCAAATGAGATGGGCAGCTCCTACCACTGCAACACTTGCCAATTCACTAACCAAAATGTGGATCATCTAATTGAGCACCACTTTAGTTGCCAGCCAATGATGGATTTCCAATTTTGCCCAAGATGCAACGTTTATTTGCTAAATAATGAAGAGGGCAAGAAACATTTCTGTGGTGCAACCAAAGAAGATGCAAGACCCAACATAAACCCAGTGCAAAAAAGAAAGATCCGGGGCCCCCATAAGTGTAAAAAATGTGGGCTGGTATTTTCCAAAATACTTCTTTTTGTCAAGCATATGAGAACCCACACTGGCCAAACACCTTACAGGTGTCATACATGTGGTGTTTATTTCGCACAATCTAGTTCATTGCGGAGGCACCAAAAAATTGTTCTAAAATGCAAAACCTCTCAGCTTTCGACTTCAAATTCCGATGCCATTGTTGTCAAACATGAACCATCACCTCAACAAGATGCATCACTAAAAGGTGTGACACAAAGCTTTTTGGATCAAAGCATAAGAGAATGTTTTGTAAAAGTTGTTGACATTTCCAAGACAAATTTGTGTCACAAATGTGGCAAGACTTTTGACTCCCCAAAAAAGGTAAAAAAACACATTTACAATGTGCATTCAAAAAACACAGGTTTTCTTAAATTGAGCAAACCTTCAACAAGTGAACGTAAAAGGCAAATTGCCAAAGTAATCGAGGTACAGAAAAAATACAAATGTCCTCTTTGTCCACAGCTTTTTAAGTACTCCTCCAACAGAGCAAGGCATTTACGTCACTGCGTTCATAAAGCAACGTATGAAGGCAAAAGAACAGTTGATGGCAGATATGCATGTCCCTTGTGTCCAAGCACCTTTACATCAGTGTCAAACAGATCTCGACACATAAAAGTAAATTGTATGAAAGAATGTATCAATAGGCTTTCACGAGAAAGATCAAAGTCAAGAGAAGAAAATAACTTTCCAAAAACTGAGGAAAATGAGCAGGAACCAGACCAAAATGATAGTGTGCAAGATCCACAGTCACAAGTCGACATGCTGAAATTACAAAGGACAGATGACAAGTCAAAAAAACAGGCATGTCCACCTTTAGTGGCCTCAAAGCATGTGTTGCGTTTCAAATGCGATTATTGCCCTGCGGCTTTTTCTCATTCATCTGGGAAGTACAGACACATGAAGAAGCATGAGATATTTGAACTCACAGGTAAAACGTTCAAGTATAGACGTTCTGTTTTCTCTTCCATTTCAAAACCACTACAAGAGCATTCTGGTTCAACAAAGAGTGACGAGTGCACCAAAAAATCTGAAGAGACTGTACAACCTGACTTGAGTTGTCATTTTTGTGGGAGAGTTTTTCAAGTATTGGCAGAATTGAAGAAACATGAACATGGTCATCGAGGTGAAAGACCATACCGCTGTTTAGAATGTGCGAAAGGATTCAAGAAACGTAGTCATTTGTTGGCACACAAACTTATTCATCAGAAGAGGATACAGTGCACAGTTTGCAGAAAGATTCTCCCTTCTGTTGAAAAACTCCATGAGCATCAACAACTTCATAAAAAAGTACTCAAGTGCCCAGCATGTCCTGCACAGTTCAAGTATCCTGTATTTTTACGTAGGCATCTTAGAAAGCATCCAAACATTAAAAAGGCACATCAAACCGAAGAGATGCCAACAAAACAAGAAGAGTTCTTACATTTAGGTACAGATCAGAGTGAATCAAATGTACAATGTTCCTTATGCCAAAAAGTGTTTGATAATCCACAGATGCTAAGGAGACACTGTTTTACACACATATCCGGGTCATTTCCAAACCAATGTCCATTTTGTGGGCTTAAATTTAAGAAGCGACGTTATTTGCTGCGTCATATAGTCCAACACACTCGAGACAAAATCTTTTGTTGCACCAACTGTGGTAGACAGTTTAACCAATTCATGCCCTTCAGAATTCACTCTCAAAACTGTGTGCCTCCTCAAAATCTTGTTTTGGAGAAGCCCAAGATTAAGGACATGAATCCGCATCATTGTTCAATTTGCCCGAGGAAGTTTGGTAAAAAGGTCCGGTTGGTAAATCATCTCATTGCCCACAAGAAGAATACCCTCCATCTTTGTTCAAAATGTGGGAAGCACTATGGAATCAATGCAATAGGTCGACACCAAGCAGACTGTGAAAATGATGCTAAACTACCTCCTGTTGAAAATCTGACTTCCTTTGATTCTAAGGAAACTTCTTTGCAGGCATGCCAAAATGAAAAAAAACCTCTGTCAAAGCCCAAATCAACAGCAGTAATTAATTTTATATGTGCCTACTGTCCACGAAAGTTTAGGTTCAAATCACTGTACTTCAGACACCTTATTTCACATACTGGTGTTCAACCATATGCATGTGTGCATTGTGGGCAAAGATTTGCAACCCAGTCGACATGTGCTGAGCATGAAGCTTTCTGTGAAGGTGTCGACAAAAATCAGTCAATTGTCAAAAGTGAAGCTGCTATGAAAATGGACTCACTTCGAGAGGAAGCCAAGAAAATTCTATCTGGTGAAGTTGAGTACAAGTGTAGATTTTGCACCAGGACATTCACAAAGGCACGGAATCTTCGATATCATATTTTGACACACAACGAAGTAAAACCCTATCGCTGTAAAGCCTGTGACAGCTGCTTTTCAAGATATGATCATCTCAAAATCCACCAGAGTCGCTGCAAGATAAAAAAGACACGACTAGAGGTCAGAATTCCCAAGCTAAGTTTGGATGATATTGGGATGGGTTGGCAGAATAAATTGGATGTAAATCTTACTAAAAAGGAAGATCTGTTTTACTGTGAAAAATGCTTGAGAAGCTTCCCGACTCAGTCTAAACTTTCCAGACACATCACCATGTTTCACACTGTGAAGCAATTCAAGTGCACAAATTGTGGTGCTGCTTTCTCACATGAGAAAACTTTGAAAAAACACAAGAAAATGAAGAAGTGCAGAAAGCAACCTGAGGAAAAAAATGATTCTCTATCTTTTAATGCTGACCAACCAGCAAAAAATGTCACCACGTCACTTGAAGCAAAAAGCGGACATGTTAAGATTCAAGCTTTTCGAAACAAAAACTATGTGTGTAATTTTTGCCCACGTAGTTTTAAAACCAGCCAGCAGCGAGGACTGCACACGCGTCGACACACTAGACTGCAACAATATTCATGTGGGGATTGTGGCCAAAAGTTTACAAACAAGGATCTTCTAATGCATCATTCTTCAATATGTTCTAAGGTCCTTTGTGACAGATGTGGAGGGTTTTTTTTTGAAAGCCAGCGGGAACATCACAAAGAAACTTGCACGCCAAGACAGACCACCTCGACTAATTCCCAGAATCAAAAAACAATTGCCTCAACAAAAGGCTTTTCATGTGCATACTGTAATTCGAAATTTGTGCTGTTTTCTCAACTTCAGGAGCATTTTTTGAGCATGCACAAGTTGGAAAATACCAATCAATCTATGTCAGCTGCACCATTACAACAACTTCTTTCAGACATTGAAAAGATCAAAGAAGAACATTTGGATGAACACTATGAAGAAAGATGTGATTACAATGTAAACCAGAGGCCATCAAGAAATGTCATGAAGCTATCCCTTAAACCATTGATTTGTCAAGTGTGTAATATGTCCTTCATCAATAAAGCTGGACTCATGGGTCATCAACGTGTACACACCACAGTGTATCCCTATAAATGTAAAGTTTGCTGCAAAGGCTTCTGGAGTGAAACTGCACACCGAAAGCACTACAAGAAATGCAAGTCGAGCATAACCCAACAAACAGAAGGTCCTTTGAAAGCAAAAATTGATTTTGCATTTGATTATTTTAAACATGAAAACACAGAACAAAACACGAGTAGTGCTGCTATTTTACATACCACCCCTTCTAGTTTGTACAACATCAAAGAAGAAGAAGAGGAAACATCAGTGCACAGTTATAAGGGAGATCAAATTGGCTCCAACAAAGAAAAAAAGACTGTGCAGTACCAATGTTCTGAATGTGACAAAAGCTTTACTGATGGCTTGTTGCTTATCAGTCACTTGGAAGATCATGGAAGGGAAGAACAAGAGAAAAAACGTAACTCTTGCTCCAAGTGCGGCAAAGTGTGCTCTAGTCAAGCCCATCTAGAAAAGCACATGAGGTTTCACAGAACTACCCTAAAGTACTCCTGCAATCAATGCTACAGAGTGTTCCCATCTAACTCTGATTTAGAAAAACACAAGGCATCTCATGAATTAGATAAACCTTATTCTTGCAAAATTTGCCAGCAGAGGTTTTTGACTAGGCCAGCTTTAGCTGAGCACTACACTACCCTACATGAAGACCTTGCTTTTCACTGTCCGTTTTGTACCAAAGTCTATGCATCAAAAAGGTCACTTTATAGGCATTGCAAGGAATCACATCCGAAGGAATGGAGGGATTCTCATCACACAATGCCAGAAAAGAGCAACAACGTGCAGCAAAGTGGCAGTAATTTAAGTACAACTGGGGAAAGCGATGAGAATGAAAACAGTGACAGTGATTCTGACTCTGCCCCATATTTTCCATGCCATGTTTGTGGCAAGACATTTGCAACATCGGAAAACCTTGAGGATCATCAGCTGTGTCACCTGGGTGAGAAGCCACATGAATGTGGAGAATGCGGAAAATGCTTTTTCCTTGCATCCCAGCTACAGCAACATCAACGGATGCATAAATCAGAATTCCAGTGTCAAACCTGTGGCAGAGGATTTGTGACTCTGTTTGCATTACGGAACCATAAGCATTCTCACGGCAAGAATCGTCCACATCGTTGTTCTAAGTGTCAGCTCAGTTTTACAGGACCAACACAGTTAGCTGAGCACATGTCTACTCATCGTGAGGAAAACTTCCCCTGTGACATTTGCAATGAAGTATTTCAGTCAAAGAGTTCTAGAGCTGAACATCGAAAGACTCATGCCAAAGCAGCCGACCACCCGTTGTCATCAGCTCCAACGGAAGAGCCTGAAAGTTTTCCATTTGCAGGGCAGTTGAAATATCGCTGTGGTGTTTGTGCGGAACGTTTCCGAAACCCAGAGGAGCTATCAGAACATGGTTGCCTTGCGGCTACAGAAAGACTATATTCTTGCATAAACTGCAACAAACATTTTCTCCATGCATCGCATTTAAAAAAGCATATGCACACTCATCAGTCATCATGGTCAATTACAGAATACCCATGCAATCAGTGCAACAATTGGTTTTATTCCTCTCATAAGTTCCTCCAACACCTCAAGAGTCACGTTATTGCATCAGATGATGGGCAAAAAGAACCATCAGACGGTTTTATCTGCCCATTATGTCATCAGTGTTTTTCCAGCGCCACTGAACTGATCGTTCATTTTCCCACGCATCCCGATGGTACTTTAAAACCAGAAGAAACAAATGACAAAGTAAATGAGCCAGGACCACACAAAAGGCGACGTCTTACATCAGGTGAATTTGAAAGCACTGACTCTGGTGGAAACTCTTTGCATGCTGATGCCACACAGCACCATGAGCATTTTAAAGAGCAGCAAACACCAGCAGAAAGCGAAAACTTGGATCTGGCTAATAAACAGACTCATGGAGTAAAAACAGAGGAAGCAGACGTGGATGTTTTGGGACAGGATTTCTTGACATGCACTGACTGTGAGAAGCACTTTTGTTCCAAAAGCGCATATCTAGAGCATCAAATTAAAAAGCATCCGAATAAAAGTCGGTTTAAATGTGATCGCTGTGGAAAATCATTTGCCAAAATGCGATATCTTAAAAAGCACGAGAGCAGACACCGTTTGAAAGATACTGACATTGCAGTTAACTCAGATGAGGCCAAGTTCATATGTAATCAGTGCTCCTCAAAATTTTCCACACCACTGGAGCTGTCTTCGCACATGAGACTTCATGCCGAGAAACAGGCTGGAGAATTTCGTTGTGACATGTGCTACAAGTCATTCAGCCAACGAGCTCTTCTCAAGCACCATCAAGAGAGTCATATAGGACAGGTTGTGTATGAATGCACAGAATGTGATAAAGCTTTTGCTTTTCCCTACCTACTAGAGGAACATCGACAGACCCACGCTGGTTCTGTTTAAGGATGATAGCAAGTTACATGTACCTAATCACTCCTGCTCAAGTATTTTGAAATCACTTCTTGCCTTATTTTCCTTTGTTGTTTTTTTTGCTATCATTGTTAACTCTTTACTTTAATCATTTGTCAAAATGACTGAACAGTTTGTGTGCTTGTACATAGTTCCGTTCTGCTCCAGTGTTTTTTTACACGAGACCACGAGCATAGTTTGTTGAAAGTTTATAATTCAGCAATGTTTCATTGTTTAAAATGTTTTTCATTTTTATTTTGGCCTGGATTTTTTTTGGTTTGTTTTACAAACTGTAAAATAAGCTGTACACAAGTGAAAATACTCTTTTTGAATTTTTGTTAATGGTTCTTTTGTTCAATATGGGTTTTTTTGTCTTTTTTTGACTATTGGAATTTTATTTTCACCACCCAACTGTTTTTACAAAACTGTATGTTCACATTTGGCCCAAATATAAAATAAGAAAATTTGAACAAAATTTTTTTATTCACTTGTGTTTACTGTGTTCCAAAGTGACCAAGGTTTACTGAATTTTTAATAAAAAAGTTGAACAGTCATTCAGTTCAACTGAAGTATCCACACTATACATATGAAGTCAGTCACCCTTTGACAATACAAGTAATTGATTATTGTTTTATACTGTGAAACTCAAAATTTGTCAGAGAAATGATATAGAAGTGGGAGTGTGTGTGTGCAACAATACCACTCGTAGATTATAAAACACATTATCTTTGGTGTTGATAAGATATATATATATATATATATACAGATGTGGACAAAATTGTTGGTACCCCTCAGTTAAAGAAGGGAAAACCCACAATTCTTACTGAAATCACTTGAAACTCACAAAAGTAACAAAAAATAAAAATTTATTAAAAATTAAACAATCAAAAGCAGCCATTACTTTTGATTGTTGATTAACATAATTATTTAAAAAAAAAAAAACTAATGAAATAGGGCTGGACAAAAATGATGGTACCCATAACTCAACATTTTGTTGCACAACCTTTTGAGGCAATCACTGCAATTAAACAATTTCTGTAATTGTCAATGAGCGTTCTGCAGCTGTCAACAGGTATTTTGGCCCACTCCTCATGAGCAAACAGCTCCAGTTGTCTCAGGTCTTATGGGTGTCCTCTCCAAATGGCATGTTTCAGCTCGTTCCACGTGTGTTCAATGGGATTCAGATCTGGGCTCATGGATGGCCACTTTAGAACAGTACAACGCTTTTCTCTCAGCCATTCTTGGGTGTTTTGGGCTGTGTTTTGGATCGTTGTCCTGTTGGAAGACCCATGACCTGCGACTGAGACCAAACTATCTGACACTAGGCAGCACATTTCTCTCCAGAATGCCTTGATAGTCTTCAGATTTAATTATATCTTGCACACTTTCAAGACACGCTGTGCCAGATGCAGCAAAGCAGCCCCAAAACATCACTGAGCCTCCTCTATGTTTCATCGTAGGGACAGTGTTCTTTTCTTCGTATGCTTGGTTTTCGAGTCTATGAACATAGAGTTGAAAAATCATAAAAAAGCGAGACTGGAATTTGCAAAAATGCATGTTGACAAGCCACAAAGCTTGTGGGAGAATGTCCTTTAGACAGATGAGACCAAACTGGAGCTCTTTGGTAAGGTACATCATGACCAAAGAGGATGCAGCAGATAGGGTTAGATGAAAGAAACTGACTTGCTGTGGCAACCTCTGAAGGCAAATGCTGAAAGAAGAAGTCAAAGGCAGGCAGAAATACTCTACAATTTGTCCCAAAACTCTGAATCATTCTAAAAAAGCCCTTTGCTGACCCTTATTAGGTATTAGACGTTAGATAGCTCTGAAAATCTGTTATCTAGGCATTAATTAGTCCCCATTGATGGTAATTTTATTGCGAAGGCCTAGAGGAAAACCAAAGAGGAGGTTCCTGGATACAGTAAAAGGAGACATGAAGATAGTTGGCGAGACCAAAGAGGATGCAGCAGATAGGGTTAGATGGAAGAAACTGACTTGCTGTGGCGACCCCTGAAGGGAAATGCCGTAAGGAGAAGAAGATTTTGAGAGAACAAAAAACTTGTTATGTTCATATTTAATACATTAACTTGGCTTTTTTTTTTTTTTTTTTTTTTGCATTTAATCGGACATGAAGCCTAGTTATTTATTAGAATAAATTATTTTCTGGTTCCGAAAGCAAGACAAAACTGGAGAAAAGTGAATATACAGTTTTGTGATAGAATTTTGCAAATTCGAATGTTTTCCTTTTGGGTCTTTCATAACTGATCACTGGATTCAATTTTATGTTGTGGGGTGCAGTTGTTGCATTAGGGGAAGCAGGCATTCACAGGTGGATGAGTTCCAAGTATGGTTGCTGTGGAAACCTTGGAGAGTGTAACCATGCAGGTGAATGTTTCCAAGCAAGCAAACCAGATTCTTGAAATGAAGAACATTAGGTTGGAGATCAGAATTTATAAAACATAATATACTATACTAAATGCTGAAAGTCCAACATAACTAATTTAAAATACATCAAAGAGCTAAGAATTTCTTGAGATGCACTGACTTCCAGGAGAATATCTGCTCCAAGAGGGTATGTCTAGAGCAAATGTGACCAAACAGTCGATCGCCAGGTGTGTGGGGAAGAAAAAATGCATAAAAAAAGCATAAGAATGTATATCGTCTGAGAGACACTGACATTGAAGATTACTGATTTGAGGCCAAGTTCAAATGTATTCACTGCTCATCTAAATTTTCTACACCAGAGGAGCTGTCTTCACACATGAGACTCCATGCCGAGAAACAGGCTGGGGACTTTCGTTGTGACATGTCCTACAAGTCATTCAGCCAACAAGCTCTTCTCAAGCAACCACCAAGAGAGTCATATAGGACCGGTTGTGTATGAATGCACAGAATGTGATAAAGAATGAAAATGACTGAACATCTACTTGCTTGTACATATTTAATTTCTGCTAAAGAAATTTTTTTTGTACAAAACCTCAAGCATGGTTCCTTGAAAGTCTGTAAATACACAATGGTTCATTGTTTAAAATGTAGTTGAGAGAAAAATGTTATTCAAACCCAGATTTTACTAGACTTTATTTTTTGTTAATCCTTTTACAAAATATAAAATAATCGATTTTATTTGTAATGCACCTTTAATTTAACAAAATCTCAAAGTGCCAAAAAAGAAACAAGATATAATATAATAAAAATGAATTGGAAAAAAACAAAAACAACAAAAATTGCACTTGGTCCCAGGGGGCGTTGGCCTAGTGGCAGAGTTGCCATCTTTTGTCCAGGAGAACCTGGTTTGATTCTCCCTGGGGCTGCTCAGAATCCAAATGAATAAAAATGAAACACAAAAAAAAATGCACTTTACATAAGCAGTCATTTTTTTCTGAATCTGAACTGCTTTTTCTTAACAGGGTCTCTGGCCATGCTGGAGTCTATCCCGGCTGATTTAAGGCGAGAGGCAGGGTACACCCCAAACAGGTCGCCAGTCTGTCGCAGGGCAACACACACAAATTCCAAGGGGCAATGTCATAGTGGCCAATAAACCTAACATGCATTTTTTCGGAGGGTGGGAGGAAACCGGAGAAGCCGGAAAAAACCCACACATGCATCGAGAGAACACGCAAAGCTGCTGTTATGTCCAGGAGACAAGCAGAGATGATGATTTTCCATCACCTGCCATTAGTAGATCATTCATTACCCTGAGCAGACCCGTTTCCATACTGTGGACTGAACAAAAGGCTAACTGAATTTTTTTTAAGTGGTTGTTTTTCTTTAAATGATTCTGCAGTTGTGAGACAACTATCTTCTTCAAGACCTTCAACAGGTCAGTGAGATTGTAAATAAGTCTGTATTGGTAAGATGTCCACAGATGGAGATGCAAACAAGTCAGAATGATCTTTTTGAATTTTTGTTAATGACTCCTCTTGTACAACATATATATATTTTCAGTTTCCTTTTGTATTTTCTATTTTTTCAAATAGAAAATGAGCTTTATACAGTATCTCTTAGATACAGTAATTGAAAAGAGAAACAATTGGAAACACGGAGAAACGCGGGGAACTCCTCAGCCGGGTATCTGCCAAGGGCAATGCGGATACATCAAACGGCCAAGGCAGTCTGGCAGAGATCAGTAGGTAGAATATGAGGACAGAACCCCAATGTACCATACTTTCCCCAGTTTCTACCATCTAGCAGCCAAGTAGTAATTATATCAGCTAGATGTCCCTGTTTCTAGTTGGGCTGGTGATAAGCTTGATCAAAGAGGAATGCTTTAAGCCTACCTTTAAATGTAGGAACAGTGTCTTCCTCTCTCACTTGAGCTGGGAGCTTATTCCATAAAACTGGAGCTTGGTGGCTAAAGGCTCCACCTCAAACTGTACTTTTAGAAATCCTAGGAACCACTGACAGCCCTGCATTTTGTGAGCGGAGTGTTCTGCTTAGTTGATAAGGTAATATAAGTTCACTAATGGAGGATGGAGCCATGCCGTTTAGGGCCTTGTAGGTTAGTAAGAGGATTTTGAATTTGATTCTAAACTCAATTGGAAGCCAATGGAGAGACGCTAGCACAGGAGTAATTTGATCTCTTCTATGAGTTCCTGCTAATATCTTGCTCCTGCATTTTGAACCAGCTGAAGACTTTTTAGGGAAGATTTAGGGCATGCTGCAAGCAAAGGGTTACAATAATCCAATCTCAACGTAACAAATGCATGGATGAGTTTTTCAGCATCACTTTTACATAAGATATTTCAGATTCTAGATATATTGCGAAGGTGAAAAAAATGCAGTTTTACAAGCCTGCGCTATGTGAGCTTTAAACGATAAATCTTGGTCAAATAACACTTCTAGGTTTCCAACTGTGAGGCGAACACAGTATCTTCTTCTTCTCCTTTCGGCATTTCCCTTCAGGGGTCGCCACAGCAAGTCAGTTTCTTCCATCTAACCCTATTTGCTGCATCTCTTCGGTCACACCAACTATCTTCCTTCACTGTATCCATGAACCTCTTCTTTGGTCTTCCTCTAGCCCTCTTTCCTGGTGATTCCAAACCCAGCATCCTTCTGCTGATGTACTCGGTCTCTCTTCTCTGTACATGTCCAAACCATCTCAGTCTGGCCTCTCAGACTTTATCTCCAAAACCTCTAACATGTGCTGTTCCTCTGATATACTCATTTCTAATCCTGTCCATCCTGGTCACTCCCAGAGACATCCTCAGCATCTTCGTCTCTGCTACTTCCATCTCTGCTTCCTGTCTTTTCCTCAGTGGCACTGTCTCTAGACCAAACAGCATGACAGGTCTTACCACGGTTTTGTACACTTTTCTTTTTATTTTAGCTGAAACTCTCTGAGGCAAACACAATATCAAAATGTTTAATGCAATCCCAATGTATTGGTGCTTTGGGATCCACTGCTCAATGTCCTATGTTTTTTTTCTGTTATCATTTTGTGCTTTAAACTTTCTTCATTTGTTAAAATGACTGAACATCTACTGTGCGGTTGTACATATTTCAGTTTAGCTACAGTGTTTTAATACAGAATCTTGGACATAAATCTAAAAGTTTGTCATTCAACAATGGGTAATCGATTAAAATATAGCTAAGAGAAAAATTTTATTCCAATCTAATTTTTCTGTTAGGATTGGAATAATTTTTTTGGTAATCTATTTACAAGATGTAAAATAAGATGCACATAAGACAAAATGATCTTTTTGAATTTGTGTTAAGGACTCTTCCTGTAAAATATTTTTTATAAAGAGAAAATTAGCTTATAAGTACAATGAAAAGATGAACACTTGAAATTTTGCTTTTACCATCTTAAGATGTAAATTGTTTTTACAGATCTGTATGTTCTCGTTTGTCACATACAGAGTTAAACTGAACAAAATTTCTTCCTCAAGTTTTTTTTATCTCTTCGAGTTCACTGTGTTCCAAAGTAACAAATGGTCAATGTCAGACACCTGACTGAAAACTAGTACAAAAAAAAAAACAGTTGATTGTGGTTTAGAATTATAAATGCATGACATACTAAATACAGAAAGTCCAACACAACCAGTTTATGATCACATCGGGGAGCTAGTTAAACCAGAAAAAAAATGAAATGAAACTTCTCCATAAAAACACACTTGCATCACATACCAGTTGATCCAAAACACAGCAGACAGCTGGCTCGCGCCAGACAATTCATGGTCACTCATACTTAGTCATGTCTATTAAACCATCGAAGAACAAACAGTGACAGTATAAATACAGAGGAATTGTGATCAACAAAAAGCCCCGACTGATTTTTCTTCTTTGCTTTTGGAAAATGGATTCAGACAAACATATTTTCAAATAAAAGATTAATTGTTCAAATTTTATTCTTTTTGAATATATATTTAAGATTTAAACAAAAATGTCTTTTCTTCCTCAGGAAGCTGAAGCGCACTGGACTGTTCTCTCAATTACTGACAAACTTCAACAGAGCCACTATAGCGAGCATCTTGTCTCTCAGCATTACTGTGTGGTACGGCATCTGAACTACACAGAATCACTGTTGTGATCCCTGCTCTTGCTTCTACGAGGGTGTCTGTCTCCGTGGCAACTTGCTCACCACCTGAAGATCATCAGCAGTCAGCAAACTACATAAGCCATCCTCCACCCCCAGCCGGTGTCAGATTGTTAAGTTCCATGTGAAACTTGCCTGCCTTGGACAACCCGTCTGCCTCAGAAGAACCTGCCTGCTTCGAAGAATCTGTTTGTACCTGATTAGAAATAAATTTGATGTTTCTTCTTTTCATCCTGTGTCCCACGCTTGGATTCTACCTCACCTTTCCCTAACAATGAAAAGGACTTGGCCTCGGTGGTGAAGTCTACATAGGGGATTGTAGGCTGCCGGCTGCCAGATCTGGATTCGGCCTACAGCTCCTGTGTTCAGCAGAAGACAAGACATATATGGATGGACCCCACACACCCACGTTACGGACTGTTTGTACCTCTCCTATCAGGGAAACGGTACAGGACCATCAAAACCACCACTTCACACCTCAAAGATGATTTTTTTCCCCAGAGCTGTGAGAGCAATCATCCTTCTAAATACCATCCTCTTGCACACTCGTCTAACTAGCACTAAGGACACTTAACAGCAACATGCACTTTAACAGCAATAATCACTCACAACATTGCACTGTTAACTATTTTTGTAAAATCCCCCAGTTGCCTAGATTTACCATTTTTGTGTCTCTTTATACAGTTTTTGTTGTTTTTATTTCTACTTCTTATGTATATAGACATACTTATATGTTTTAGTCTGAAGTCTGTCTAAATTTCACTATGAGAATGGGGACAATAAAGAATCTTGAATCCAATTGAATGGCCGGCAGAGAAGGAAATCATCAAGCTTTTCAGCTGAAAACACACATCTATAAAGACCCAGATAATAGAAACTGGTATCAGAAACACTGCAGCCATGCTATGTTCTTTTTCTGCAGAGCAAAAGCATACCGCCATGTTGCTCCCGGTGATTGCAGACAGGCTTTCCTTGTGGGGTGAGGTTCTGATCCTGATGGACCAGTCTCCTGCAAGAGTTTTTGTCTGGGGGAGGGGATCAGCCTCAATGCTTCCTGCAGTCCCTCAGAGCCCTTGAGGTGTACTGATCTTGAATAGATGAGACTGCAGTCACCTTCTCTGAAGACTGAATGACATGTTGCCGTCGGCCCTTGTGCTTGGCAATCGCAGCAGGATACCAGATGGTATTGGGGGAGGTGAGAATGGACTCAGTGATGACTGTGTAGAGGTGCACCATCTCTTTTTGGCAATTTCCTCAGCTGCCACTGGGAGAACATCCTCTACTGTGCTTTAGAAAGGAAGAATCTGGTGCTTGGCTAACACTTGAGGTCTGGGATTTTTTTTATGCAAGTAAAAAGGTTGCATCATTCCTAAATGCAGAGATGGACAACAGTTCACAAAAGAGTTCCTATAAACCATATCAATGAAAGTAGCAAAAAGCAGCAAATACTGTATAACCGAAAAATGCAAACAAAGCAATGCAACCACAAACGTCAAGCAAATGCAAGACAAATGAAAATTGATATGTTTTATGGAATACCTGCAGGTATATCCTGGACACATGGTGGTGGTAAAGCTTAGTTTTTTTAAAAAAAAAGTCTGATTGCACAAGTAGTTGTAGCTGGTGGGCATTTCGAGTGGATCCTCTGAGGCAATCAAGCACACACACACTACTCTCTTGCAAGGAGAAAAAAAAGCCCACAGGCTTTAGTAGAGACAAAAAAGCATTCAAATGGAAAGTAGCTTTCTGTTAGATTCAGTAGATTTTTGTGCCTAAATAACAATAAAACAGGATCATCCCTCCCTCCCAGCAAATTACAAAAGTGTCTGGAGGATGTAACATATTTTTTGGATTATAAATCGCTCAGGGTTATCAGTTGCACCACCGGTCAAAGTATATAAGAACTGCGTCTTATACTCCGAAAATACATTATTTATAACTAAATGAACAAGTGGTCAAATTGTAACAATTTAAAGGGATCTAACTGTTACTTTATAAATTTTTCCTCGAGCAGAACAACTAATCTGCAAAAAACAGATGTACTACTAATCTAGACTGAAAAATATAAATGAGAATATACATGTAAAATTTCATCTTCTGAACTGCTTATCCCTGACGGGGTTGCCGAAGCCTATCCTGGCTGATTCAAGGTGAGAGGCAGGGTACACCCCAAACAGGTCGCCAGTCTGTTGCAGGGTCTCACGCACACAAGACAACCATCCACACACTCATTCCTAGTGGCAACTTGGTACTGGCCAATCAACCTGACATGCAAATTTTTGAGGAAACTGAAATACCCAGAGAAAACCCACTCATACACGAGAGAACATGCAAACTCCACACAGAAAGGCCAGTGTGACAACTCTGTCCCCCACTCGGGATTTGAACCCTGACCTTCTTGCTGTGAGGCCACCGTGCAGGACAAAAATTACAAATAAATAAGTAAAAAATAATGAAAAATTCATATTTATGATTGATAATCAAATAAACAATTTATTTATGCTTAAAAACTAAACATGATTTATAATGAATAATAAACAGTAATAGATGTATTTATTATATTTGTTTTGTTTGATATTCTCCAAAATGATTTCAAAATTATTCGTTGATTTTTTTAAAATATTCAAATATTCGAAACAAAATATTTTGTTATGAAATTAGTTCAAATGAGAAGACAGAAAGTCGTTGTTAAACGTTGATAGTTTTTTAAAAAATGCGGGTTTATGTCAAACAAAATTAGGCTATAAATGTGTTATTACTATTTTATTTGTATAAATGTAAGTAGACTTTTTATTTTTATTAGAACATAGTTTCTCATTGAAACAGTGAATAAACTTCTTGCATCCAGCAGATTGCTTGAAGGCACGGTGGGAGTGCGCATGCGTCCTCGAAACCCCCCTCGCTTTCTGTTCTGCAGTTGAACGTCTCAGTGAGTCCTGTTCTTCTGGCACATCATCACACTTCCACTGTGCACAAGCCAAGTCGAGTCCCTGTTCCCTTGAGAGTGCATGCCTCGTATGGACACAGATGTCAGCCAAGTCTCTTTCTCTCCGGTTCTTCTTTTGTGGTTCCTTCTCTTCTGAAAACGCCCGTACTTGTAAGATCTGTGAGTATGTTCAGGTACAGCCATGCGTTCAGTTAGCTGCTGTTTCTTTCATAGGTCATGGTGGCTACAGCAGCTAGCTTCTAAATGTTGGTTGTCCTCCTCTCCGGCCTGTTGAAGACCGCAGCAGGACACCTCCTTCTGGTTAGCTTTCACTAGCTTTCCCTTTGAGCTGTTAAAACCCCGCAGTCTAAAGCGGGATGCTAATTTAACTCATATTGCTGGTATCAGAAGCTAATTTATGAAGCATTTTATTCTCTGGTTAACTTTGATTTAGTGCTTTTCAATGGATTTATAAAAAAAACCATTAGAAACAAAACCAGTCTGTTTGTGTCTTGATTTTTTAAAAAGAATATTAGCAAGCTAATGTGTAACACGACAGCTTGTGCTTTTTTTTTGCAACAATGTTTTCCTAGCTTGTGTGTATTTTTGTTCCTCCTCGTGGTGTCTTGAGGTCTTTCTGATATTCCAAAACAACCAGCTAGTTTGGTAAAAATATTCCTGTTCGTTGTACATTAAATGAACATTTTCACTTTACTGATATGTACTTTTTAGCTTCTCTAAATGACTAATTATTGTTTGCTTTCTTTCTTCCCCTTTTTGAATGTTACCTGCATCTACTTTTTTTTTAATATGTCAACATCAAGTTAGGTTATAATATTGTAATGGGATCAAATTAGTCTGATATAATCCTGGATATAACCAAATTCTGTTGTCCTCCACTTATCCGGGGTTGGGTTGCGGGGCAACAGACTCAGACAAGAAACCCAGCCATCTCTCACCCCGGCTGCATTCTTCAGCTCACCTGGGGGGATCTTGAGATGTTCCCCGGTCAGCTGTGAGACATACAGCACGTCCAGGATCTGCCCCTGGGTTTTTTCCCCAATGGGACATGCCCAAAACATCTCACCATTGAGCCATTCTAGAGGCCAGTCAGTCACCTTCGTATCCGTCTATCCCTTACAAGGTTGCGGGGGTGGCCATAGCCCATGCCGGCTGATTCAAGGCAAGAGGCAGGGTACACCCCGAACAGGTCGCCAGTCTGTCGCGGGGCCACACTCATACAACCATACACACACACACACACACTCATACCGAGAGGCAATTTGGGAGGGGCCAATCAACCTAGCATGCATGTCTTTGGAGGGTGGGAGGAAACCCACGCAAACATGGGGAGAACATGCAAACTTCACACAGAAAGGACAGTGCTCCAAGCCTCGTCCCCACCCGGGACTCGAACCACGACCTTCTTGCCGTGAGGCCACTGTGCTACCCACTGCGCCACCGTGCCACCCCGTTCTTTAGGCATCCTAACAAAATGCCCGACGCACCCTATCTGGCTTCTCTCGACCCAGAGGAGCAACAATTCTACTCCAAGCTCCTCCCGGATGTCGGAGCTCCTCACTCTATCTCTGAGTGAGAGCCCAACCATCCTTTCGGACGCTTTTATCTATGATCTCTTTCTTTCAGCTCTCTAACAGCTGGTGAGGATAGGAAAGTAGATCAACTGGTAAATCGAGGGCTTTGGTTTTCGGCTCAGCTCTTTCTTCACAACGACAAACTGATACAGTGTCTTGATAATTGCGAACGCCACACCAATTCGTGTCGATTTTCCACTCGTAACAAATATGCAGAATTAATCTTACACACAGAGCTAATATCCATTCAGAGGAAAATTGATTGAAATTAACATTTCTATTACAGCAAATTTCTTTTTATCAAGTAAAAACATTCATGAACAGAACTTTTGTAATAACTCTTGTAATTCATCTAAAGAAATCTTGCATTTAGATTAAGTAGGAGGCGGTAGTGATGAATTATTTTTATTGTTGATACTTTAGTTCCATTTCTATAAATTCCGCTAGTTTTAAATCTTCCACATTGTGTGCACAAAATTTTGTATGTGCACTCAAAGGCTTCGTAAAATGTATACAACCAATGTTTAATAGTTCTGATTGCCCTGAAAATGTTAATTGAGAAAGCATGTTTTGTAGCATGATGTAATGAAATTCCGTTCCGTCATCTTCCGCTTATCCAGGGCCGGGTCACGAGGGCAACAACCTCAGATGGGAAACCCAGCCTTCCCTCAACCCCAACTGCATCCTCCAGCTCACCCGGAAGGATCCTGAGGGATTCCCCAGCCAGCTGTGAGACATAGTCTCTCCAGCGGGTCCGGGGCTGGCCTCAGGGTCACCTCCCGGTGACTGAGTCTATGCAGCCGAGAGTCTGACCCAACTCCTATGGCCCCCTTCTGCAGCTGGTGTGCTCACTGGAAGGGAGGCTCATGTCCCTTGTTCGGGCTGGGCCTTGCCATGCCCCATGAGTAAAGCTTGGCCGCCAGCCGCTTGCTTTTGTGCTCCACCCCTGGGCGTAGCTTCATGGGGGCCCTGGTGACCTTCGTCCGCGCAAGGGAAACTTGGCCCCAGTGTTACTCTTCATTTGGGGTTTTTGAGCCGTGCTTGTCTGGCCCTTTACGTAGCCCTACCTGACAACATAGCTGCCAGTGTCATTGGTGCACGCTAACCCTTCCACCACGGTAAGGTGGCGACTCAATCAGGAGATAATTAAATTCCACTAAGAAATATTTCAATCGGTAAACATTTGGAATTTAATTATGAAACATGTGAAAAGTAACCTGAATGTTGTTTAAGATGAAACTCCAGATCAAAACTAATGCTCATGTGTAGAGCTGTGGTTATTTCAGGAAATAAATCATTATTCTATTCTTTTGTTTGATTATTCAATTGGATAAGGCATGCTTTATACGCCTATTTTTTTGTTATTTTTTATTTTATTTGTGGATAAAAACTCATGACCACATTATTGCACTTTACAAAACTTGGAAAAACAGCTTTCTAATTCTCAAACTGAAATGGAATAAAATAAGAAAACGTTTCAATCACGTTACAAGAGAACAACAATATCTGTAAGCACTCAATGGTAGAATTTTAAATGGGGAAAAAAAAATCCCGAACTCAACGCTAGTGTTTTGCCCCTAATTTTTACCCAAAAAATTTCAATAAATAAACCCAGACTCAACTTTATAGAAACCAATAAAATTTTACCACTTTTCTTCATATTTATTTCAGACTGGAGGTCCATTTAACACACAGGCACATACGTAGAACAGATAGGTTTAGAAAAAATACAAACAAGAAAACTGATACTTGGCTGCATAGACACTGAGATTTTTGTTCATAAAACAGTTATTCTAAGTGAAATGATTGCTGTGCAAAAATGTGAGCATCAACAGTCTAAACTCAAACTCCTGCTTATTGAGGAAAAACATGTTGGGATCATTCTCTAGCTGAAACGGAATAAAACAATAAGAAAACGTCAAATTTATGTTGTAGGAGAACAACACGACAATATCGAATATTAATTTATTTAATATTTTAATATTCATTTAAGACCTTTTCTAGGTCTTTTTGGCCTCGCGCTCGATCTCTCTGTTCTCCTCGGCCTACATTTCTATTTGATCAATTTTTTTTAAATCTTGTAAACACAATATATAAAAAGAACTTTTTAGAATAACAGTTGTTATTCTATTAAAGAAATGAAAACTTGCATCTAGTATATTAATTGGGAAGGTGTTGTAATGAATTATTTTTTTTATTGTAGATAATTTAGTTTAGTGAAATCTACCAAACTATAATTTTTTTCTCATTCAGTTTGAGAAATGTGTCTGCTTTACATGCATATTTTATGTAAAAGGTCAAATGGTGATATCACTCACATTTTTCTGTTTTGTTAAGCTCTTTTAGGATTTAATGCTAGATGAGACGTTTCCATATTGTGTTGTTTGCCTTTTTTAAATTTACAATTGCCCCATGCTTTCAACAAAATTTGTTATTGTTGTTACTTCGTCCATCGTGTTTTGTTTCACTTTGACTGTTTTTTTGTTGCTTGGACTGCCTTCTTACAGTTGTCTCGACTTCTGCTGCCAATTTAGCTTGCTAATGCTATCTAGGGCTGTGTGATAAATCCATTCCGTCAGCTTCCACTTATCTGAGGCCAGGTCACAGAAACGACTGGCTCCAACTCACCCCGGCTGCATCATCCAGCTCACCCGGGAGAATCCTAAGGCATTGCCAGGCCAGCTGTGAGAAATATTTTCTCCAGTGGGTCCAGGGTCTACCCCTGGCTCTCCTCCCACTGGGAATCCCCGAAACCAGTGAGGTGTTCGTGAGGCATCCTGTTCAGATGCCCGAACCACCCCATCTGGCTTCTCTCGACCCAGAGAAGCAACAGCTCTACTCCGACCTCCTCACTCTATCTCTTAGAAAGTGTCCCGCAACCCTGCAGATAGCCAATAAATTAGTTAATTCAAATATACAGTTGAATTTTTTTTTGAAAATTTACTTTAGACAAATATTTTTGGAATTTGTTTGCTTTTTTAGCATTAGACTTGGAGCAAACGAGAGCTAGCTGTAAGATTTGTTTAAAGGCTGTTGTCACCGAAGGAAGCAGCACAACAAATTTATTCCAGTATTTTAGGCAGAGACACTCTGTGGAGTTGGAGAAGTGCAGGTCCCAATAGAATGAAAATATATGTTATTAATATGTTATAGATAGCTACATATATGGCCAAAAATGCCTTTTGTGTAGTTTTTTTTCAGACAATATTAGAAAAATATTTGGAAATTGACAAAGGTTATAATCAGATTAAAGGTTTTTAAAAACTGATGTAAATAAATCAGGATTTTTTGTGAGGGCAGCAGAGTTAAGATGTTTCAAATTTTCTAATTTAGAAAATCTCAAATCTTCCATGCGAACCATACATTTTTTCCAGTCTGTTTTGTTGATCTTTTTTAGATTAAATTTAGAAGAAATGTTGTTTCAGTGAACAAACAGGAGCACTACTAACACAAATATCTGAAACAGGCTAACAATACTGAGTTTTACAGAGCATAGATTCTGAGTCAGCCGGAATGATCTCTGCCATTTTTAGTTTCAGTCAAGGATGTCCCAATCTGATAACGTGAACTGAAATTGCACCCAGTCTTGTGGTTTAAGATGCTATCAGAATTAGATGTCACCTCCTTATCAGGACTTATAAGTGTATAATTTATATTCTCATTAGTTTAAAGTCAGATGTTGTGGAGCGGTTGCACAGAGTGAGACCTTTCAATTCCATACAGAAACAGTGACATGCGGAATGATGTCACTGCACAAAAGACAGACGTAGCTTTGAGCATAATGTGAAAGAGTGTGTGAGTGGTATGAAAAGTAAATATAATGAATCATCCATGTTTGTTTAGTTTGATATTTATTAAATGATAAAGGTATCGAATCAGGAATCTATATTGGACTATAAAATCAAATAACTTTGGTTTGACTCGAGGGCAAAAAAATCTGATTGGGACGTTACTAGTTTCAATCCCCAAAGTAGTTGGCACTTACTACTGCTTTTGTGGCCTGCTGACTTCAAACAAATTTTATTTGATAAATGGGATGACATTCCACAGCAATGCGTAACTGGTAAATAACGTAACAATCAGCCAGTTTGAGTAGAGGTTATTTTTTTCACGAGTGCCATACAGTATTTATTCAACATATTATTTTTTTAATTGCCTTATGACTGGTCACTCTGGACATCAATCAATCAGTGTCTCAAACACTGAATAAAAATAAAACCAGAATATAGGTTTTTAACTCAACCAATGGGGTATTTTGGATTAGTTCCGTTTCGTCATCTTCTGCTTATCCAGGGTCAGGTTGTGGGGACAACAACCTCAGAAGGGAAGCCCAGGCTTCTCTCACCCCAGCTGCATCCTCCAGCTCACCCGGAAGGATCCCGAGTTGTTCCCCAGCCAGCTGTGAGACATTAGTCTCTCCAGCGAGTCCAGGGTCTGCCTCTTGGTCTCCTCTCGGTAACACCTCACCAGTGAGGCGCTTGAACCACCCCATCTGGCTGCTCTCGACCTAGAAGAGGAGCAAGATTTGTGTTAAATCTAAAATTTCTACATTTCGCGTATTTGTACTGTAGAAAAAACAATGCACCCAACATATACATCATAATCCTCATAATTACAGTACTATACAATGTGTTGTATAGATTCATGAATGTATCTCTCCTCTAGTTTTAAAAAGTCATGAGATTCCACACGAACACACGTGGCACTGACAATCAAGACACAAAAACTTTGATAGTTTACTTTCTACTGAGCAGTGTTTTAGGATTTTAATTGAACAAATAAACTCCCCACAACAGATTAAAAATTTGTTCCCTTTAAAATTAAGTCATTAGTTTTCTAACAAACTGAAGTTAAACCAGAGAGAAGGGATGATTTTTCGTCTGATATTTAAACAGCACTCTCTAATTCTGTAACTTTGTAGCATGTTGGGAAAAATTGTAAAACGGGTGGATACATAGAGGACAAAAGTAAGTCATCAAAATCAAAACACCCATTCACAACCACCGACCCCTTACTTTTAATTCATAATAAAACTAAAAAAATAGATTCAATGTGCAAGTGCTTATAGAATAAGATAATTCACAGCAATGTCTTTATTGTGTATACATTTTATTAGAGTCAAGAACCGATCCGTAATAATTATTATGTTTTAGGCTTTTTATGCTTTCCCTATTGTGTGGTTAAGATTTTGACTTAATTTTGATGTTAATAAAATGTTTTAGTTGCGCTAGTGGAAACGAGATGTAAGTCTGCAGCTTACCGGGTCACATCTCATTTCTATCAGAGTTGATTTGATGACCACAAGCAGGCATGGCTGTTTCTTCCTGCTGGAATTCAGGCCACGCCTGTGGTGTTTTGTGAGATGTGTAGAAAAACTCAGAATGTGGAAGCTTTGTTGTAGGTTATGCACTGAGTCTTCTTATTTGTATTAATGCATAAAGCTGAGGGCTGTGTTAGATTTTTTTTCCCCCTAATCTTTTTCTCTCCTGGTGGACACTGACTCCACCTAATTTTGTTATCATTAAAAGTATCTTTTTTTAAATACTTTTTTTTTTCATTTAATAACAAAAAATAAAAAACACAAGAAAATCATAGTTTGTTTGTTTTTTTGCTTTAGCTGTATAATCTTTATGTTATTTCTGATTTTTTTTTTCTGTTTTCAATGCAGAAATCCTTCTGGCTTGACCAGACCAGCCACCCCTTCCAATCTATTCGGCTGCCAAGATGCTTGGTTTGCAGGGAAATGCTTCAAGCCCCAAAGTCTATCGTTGTGCAACGTGTTCCACCACCTTCTCGGGACTAGCTCCGTTTCTAGTTCATCAAGCAATTCACACAAGTTCACTGCCCATGGAAAGTGGCTCATCTCCAAAGCACCCTGACATCAACCCAAGTGAAATGCATTCAGAAAGTATGGACTCCCTGGATGAGCCACTCAGTCCACCTGTCATCAAGGAGGAGAGTCTTTCCCCTTTTTTTTATATTTGTGAGTGTGGAGAGGAGTTTGGCGACTCTGATGTAATGCAAGAGCACAAACGTTCACATTGCCCTCAGAGACAGGAATCGCACCCATTAAATAATATTGTTCTTCCAAGTGAGACTGTATGTGATCGGGATTATCCCAGCCAGCCTGTGGCACTTTCTTCTCAAACCCAGACAGATTTGGTTTCTAGTTGCACCTCTACTGCCAATTCCCCAGTTGCCCAAGTGCACACATTAAACACCCATCAAAGAAATGTGGCCTTGGAGGATAGTGTTGCTATGGAAACCACTTCTGAAGGCCAGAGCACTCCCCTTCAAGATAATACTGAGGAGCAACTTGAAGACATTTTTACCACTGCAGACCCAGTAGTTGATACAGTCATGGCCGGGCATTTGCAGGAGGAAGATTCATTTGGTCCCATCAAGAAGGGAGAGAATTTACCACCAAGTAACAGCCTTTTGAAGATTCTGGCATCAGCATACATGAGACAGTTACCACATAGTTTACCAGAAGATCAAAACGATACTATGGTTGTGTCCAAGGAAGAAGAAAATCCTGTTGAGGTGACACCGGCAGGGATCACAGAAGTGCCTCAGATTAATGATGTCTCTTCCATTCAGATGAAACGACTGCTTACAAAACCTAGCTTACAGACGAAAGCTCCACCTATAACCAGAATTTTGGAGTCAAGTAAGAAAAAGATAGTCTCCCTTACGAAGACTTTTTCTCCTGTCGTAGTTCTTGAGACACGTCAAAAACTCATGGATTCTCTCAATAAAGGGACGTATGGCGTATTGCAGTGTGGGCGCTGCAGAAGGGTCTTCCAAGATATTGATAAATTGACAGAGCACCATTTTTTGCATAAAAAAGAGAGGATTAAATGCTGTCGTCATTGTAAGCAGCTCATTATTGGGCGGTTGCCTTTACCTGATAATCATGTCTGCTCTCAGCAGGAAAACAAAACTGCACAGACATGTGGTTCTTTAAAAAACAAGTTTGCTTTTGCCTCTAGAATGATGCCATACTATAGTGTCGGTGGTAAAAAACTCTTCTTCTGTAATTTGTGCAAGCGCAGTTATGCACGGAGATGGAACCTTAAAACACACAAATGTCACGGTCAAATGACACCCAGCTTTAGGCTGCTCAATCCCTCAGTGCAGAAAATGATCTGTCTGAGCTCAAAAGCCAGATCCGTCATCAATGTGGATGAAAATGAGTGTCATAATACAAAGGACACAGCAACGAGCACTGAAGTTGCTGGCCATGTTAAAGTTGAGATGAGGTCCTTAAATTCTGACCAGTCAGCAATTTCCCAGTTAGCCTGGACCCCTCCGGCCAAAATGTTCTCTCCATTTTCCATCAAATCTTCAATTGAAAAGCCGCATAAAGTACCCTCTCAGCAAGCACACCTGGAAGGAGAGGCACAAAACTGGAATTCAGAACAGCTGGACAGTAAGGAGAGCGGTGATGGCCAGTGGACAATTCCTTTAGATGAGGAAATGCCAGGGTTTGATATTGAAAATCAAGCTGGCAAAAATGATGAGAGGAAGTATCCTGGAGTAATAGGAATAACATCACATGGCTTGAGATATTTTATTAAAGATGGCGTGCGACGTTACCCTTGCACAAAGTGTCAGAAAACCTATAGTCGAGCCTCAACTTTAAGGCGTCACCTTCGACTGTGTGGATTTAGGCCACATGGGTTTGGGAGTATTATGCAGAGTGATGTTAAGGGGAGTGTTAAACTTAATGCCAGTGGTGGAAAGCAGATGTTTCCCTGCTTTGTCTGTGGGAAAAGTTTTAATCGTAAAGATAACATGATGGTTCACAGGAAAAAATGTCTGCTTCAGAGAACAGTGGGAGATGTGCAAAGAGTGATTGCGCAGAAAAGTGTGCCAAGCAACACAGCAGGAGACTCTCAAACCAAAGAGGATGAAGCAAACTGGGGCATCATGTCCCTTCCCTCTGTGCTTCCGAGAAGGGTGACTTGTGAGTGTGGAGCGGGGTTCACGTCTCCGAAGCTTTTCTTGGAGCACATGCAGATGCATGCTCGAGAATCGTATACGTGTCCGACATGTGGAGAAACTGTTAATTCCTGGGCTGATTATGAAGTTCATTTGCAGATCCACATGAATCCCCATCACCAGCTGCTGCAGGGGGCGTCACCGCAGATCTCACAGCCTTTCTTGCTTCAATTGAAGCAGCAGCAGCAATCTACTCAGAAGATGCTTCAGCTTCCACAGAAACAGGCTCATCCCGAGTCAATGCTTTTGTCAACAAAAAAGCGTCTCATTTGCACACGCTGTGGGAACACGTTCGCCACTCGATGCTCTCTTCGAAGGCACATAGCCTGGAATCGCTGCAAAGGGGTTCGGGCTGCAAGCGTTGTCTCAAATCCCCCCAAATCCTTTCATTGTTCACACTGCAACTCTGATTTTCCCAATTCGATCAGTCTGATATTTCACCAAAGAAGTGGAGCTTGCAAACCTGCCATCAAACCCGTTCGTTGCCCTGTTTGTCTTCGCTGGTTTGGCACTGTAGAAAGTCTGCAGAAACACCTGCTCACTCACAAACAGTCTGAATCATATCGCTGTGATGTCTGCCAGGGTACATACCCAAATCTTAAGTCCCTTAAAAACCACCGCAGGAGAATTCATCGCATTTTGGTTGGAAACACGCAACCTAAAAAAGAAGAACCATATTGTTTTTAACCAAATTTATCAAGAAAAGTGTCTAACATGATTAGCATTTTAAAAATCAGAGCAAATGTTAATCTTCTTTGTCTTCATTCTTGTTAGTAATGTAGATTTTTACATCAGCATGAAATGCTAAAACATATACAAATGAAATTTTGTTTAAAAATGGTCATTTTAACATTTCGTAACTTTAGATGACCAGGGTTCTTCCTTGTATTTCCTAGTTTTGTTAGCCTGTAAATAATTGTGTTTACTGGCAATCTGCAGTTATTTGACACAATTGGTGATGTAGTTTGTTGTAATGAGTGTTAATAAACATAATCAAGGAAAAAGTGTTTCTTTATTTTATTAAATTCTAGATTTTTGACAAATTACACAAATATAATTATGTCCAAAGTAAGCTATATCATTTTTGGTCATTCATTAATCTAACCAAACATGTTTTCACTGGAGGAAATAAAGTATCTAAAAATGCCTTTGCTCATGCCTATTCTGAAAGAGACAATTTTTTTTTTTTTGGTATAGACTAAATTCGACAGGCAGATCGGTGCGGCATCAGCAATAACCAGGACGCTGCATCGGTCCATCGTGGTAAAGAGAGAGCTGAGCCAAAAAGCAAAGTTCTCGATTTACAAATCGATCTATGTTCCAACCCTCACCTGTGGTCACCAGCAGTGGGTGGTGACTGAAAGAATGAGATTGCGGATACAAGCGGCCAAAATGAGCTTCCTCTGCAGGGTGGCTGGGCTCTCACTCAGAAATCGGGTGAGGAGCTCTGCCATCTGAGAGGAGCTCGCTGTCGAGCCGCTCCTCCTCCAGGTCGAGAGGGGCCAGATGGGGTGGTTCAGGTATCTGGTCAGGATGCCCCCCCGAGCGCCTTGTCGGCAAGGTGTTTCGGGAACGTCCCACTGGGAGGAGACCAAGAGGGAGACCCTGGACCCGCTGGATAGACTATGTCTCACAGCTGGCCGGGGAACGACTTGGAATCCTTCCGGGTGAGCTGGAGGATGCAGCCGGGGTGAGAGAAACCTGGGCTTCCCGTTTGAGGCTGTTGCCCCCACGACCCGACCCCGGAACTAGCGGAAGATGGACGGAAGATAGACGGAACGGAACTAAATTCACAACGTTTTTTATACAGTAAAGATTGGAGCCACAAACCCAAAGCGAGACGTGTGACATAACTTTTGAATGGGCTGCTGCATTCTACCTCCAGTATCAATACAGAAACACAATACAAAGCATCTGGAGGTACCTATGGTTGTGGATTTGAGATTTTACTACCTCAGAGGAAAACTTTTTGATACTGATAGTTTCATGCAGTTTCTATTAAAATCATGTTTCTATTAGTTGTCAATGGAATTTTCCACGCGTCTAACCTGCATGGAGGGATTATGTTGTATGAAGGGGGCACCAGATGTCACTTTTGCTCAATAACCTGAATGTGGTTTGAGTTATAGAAGTGTTTCAGAGAACTTGGTCATTGCAATAATTAATTTATAATACTTATAATATATATATCTATATATATAATTATATATATATAATTATATATATAATATATATATATAATTTATATTATAATTTATAATAATAGAGATACTTTAATATATCTACAGAGAGAACAATCAAACTCAACTTTTTCTTTTGTAAACTATCAACTGAAACATGTTATAATTTGGTTTATATATATATATATTTAAACCAAACGTTTCATCTTCTGAATCGCATCCCAGCTGATTTCAGGCAAGGGGCGGGATACACCCCAAACAGGTCACCAGTCTGTTGCGGGACTATACGCAACCATCCAGACACACATTAGTAGGGTCACTTTCGTAGCGGCCAATCAACATGATATGTATGTTTTTGGAGGGCGGGAGGAAACCAGCGTACCCAGCGAAAACCCACGGTTACACAGGAAGAACATGCAAACTCCACACAGAAAGGCCAGTGTGCTATGTCCTCGCGCCCATCCCTGAGTCCTGACGAGATCTGCGACCTTCTTGCTGTGAGCCTACTGTGCTAACCACTGCGTCACCATGCAGCCAACATTAATAGTAAAATAAAAAATTATGATTTTATATAATTTATATATTTTTTTTAGAATTGGAAAATTATCCTATAAATATATATAGTTTCATCGCCTGCACGATGGCCTCATAGTAAGAATGTCACGGTTCGAATCTCGGGTGGAGACGATGCTTGGAACACTGCTTTCTGTTTCCACACAGGTTTCTGTGTGGAGTTTGCATGTTCTGCCCGTGTATACTGAGGTTTTCTCCGGGTACTTCGGTTTTCTCTGACCTTCCAAAAACATGCATGTTAAGCTAATTGGCCACTACGAAATTGTCCCTAATCAAGTAATAAGCTGTTCAGAAGATGAATGAATGAGGTTTAATCTGAGCCATAAAGTACCAATTAATTTTAATATTTCATTTATCTGAGAAAGACTTGCGACCTGCGAGTGTTGTACCCCGCCTCCTTGGCTGAGAGGTCTCCATAACCATGAGTTGGAAAATTTCCATATGGTGAAGGATGTAATAGCTCTTACGAGCCGATAGGGGTCACTGTTATGAACATCACCCGGATGTTGTGTGAAAAGCGCGCCTTCTAAAAAGAAGAAGAAGAACGAGCCCCGCCAACCCCCTCCTCTCGCTTCCTTCTTCTTCCCCACTTGTTATTTGGTGCGGTTGAAAAGCTAATTGGCGCTCACTCCTGAACAAAACCGGCAAATGAACTCAAATGTTATAACTGGATAATAGTCATCAAACCAACTTTGGACGAGACGTTTCACGGTTTTGTTAAAGATGTGTGAATTTTGATTGTTTTTCAAATTGGAAGGAAAGGTAAGAGGACGGATCCGATCGAGAGCTAGTCTAAAGCTAACATTAGCATGGTATGACTAGCACTGCTAGCCCGCGTACAATAAAGTATCTTTGTGCTTTAAAAACATGGCAGATCGACATTATTTCATTAACGATGGTTTAGAATTTCGTTTTAATACCGATTGAATCATAACATTTGAATGATTTGTTGATAGAGTTTCAATTCATTACGTGTAATTTATCGTAACTATGTCGATGAGTTTAGTTGTAGTTTGGATGTTAAAATCTGGTAAATCCAACCGTTTAAAGAAGTTTGATTTTGACTAATATTAACTAACTCTTTTACGTTGTAAAACTATGTGATTAAATCTGTATTGTTTAATATCATAAGTTTGGATTCCTCACACAAAGAAACAGTATGATTACATTACAGCTTTATTCATTAATCATTGTAACATTTGTTTGTTTTTTGTTCTTCTCCAATTCACAGCTAAAGTACCCCAGTGGTCTCGATCTGTATAGGGATTGAAAATCCATCCAGGACTCAGATGATGAAGAAAGGAAGTAGACCAGTTCAGCTGTTCCCAGGTCTTGGGTTGAACAAAGCTGGCATGGATCCTGGGCTTTTCTGTTTCAGTTGTGAGCAAATTTTTACAAGTAGAAAATTCCTGGAAGAACACATCTGCTCATCTGTAAGTTTCATCTGCTCCTGTGGCACCGAATTTGCAGATTACAGAAATATGTTTGAGCACAGCTCTTTGCATGAACCAGGCTACCAAATGCTCAATCATGAATACATCAAGAAGCGCAGGATTGAGAAGTGCATTGAGGAAGAGGAGAAACTGAAAAGGCTGAAGATAGGTGACATTGTCATAAGACCAGTCAATTCCAGCAATATGCCGTCAGTTTCATTCTCAGGGAAACTTGACCAACAACTACCCAATACTTCATCTTTTACTCCTCCAACTCCTCAGCAGCTGCCGAAGACATCAAAGTTACCTGCGTCACAGCCTTCTCTGTCAGGGGGCATGTTGTCCTCTAACTCTCCTCCAGCGATGCCAGACATGCGAAACATTTTTTCAAATGGTGCTCCAACAGTTGATCTTTGGACACTTTATCAGCCTGTTGTTTTGCTTAAAAATACTCACAAAGTAACTAAAAAGCCATATATGTGTGGCAAATGTGAACAAGAGTTCATGTCAAAGGCTGCTCTTGTGTACCACCACAGCTCGCACGCCTCAAATAAAGTTTCTGGATGTATCGGTTGTGGGCTACTGCTTTCCGCAAAAAAGTTAGTGCCTCGTTTTCATGCCTGTAAATCCCCAAGTAGTCAGACCAAATACAGACTCATCACAGCAAAACCTCCGGGTTACAAGCCACCAAGTGAAGGAAGTCCTTTACTTAATCTATTTACTCGTCCAACTCAGGCTGTTTCTGTGAAGAAGCAAAATACTAGTCGGGTGTTTCCCTCCATGATGCAGAAAAATCAGAATATCAGAACATACAACAACAAATTGCCTCAAGCTGCATCTGTTCAGGCAAAGAGCACAAATCTCAATGCATCCAAACAAGGTGTGACCTTGTCAGTTAAGAGTCAAGTTCCTGTTGTTTTCAGTCAGGGGGTTCAGCCCTCTACCTCAACACAAGCAAAGACGCCCATAAACTCTCCATCACCGTTGTTGAGCAAACCGAGTGGTGGGGCAACAAGTAAGTTCTCATGCCGAGTCTGTTTTCTTCCTTTTGAAACGGCTCAATTGCTGCAGAGGCACAAGTGTGCCAGAGCCCATGAATTTATGGCAAGGCATATGACAAGTGGTAAACGCCATATGAAACTTAAGCAGGTTACACCAGTGCAGAGCCCAAATCCTGCCCAAATAAACGGAGAGAGAAAACAAGGATTTTCACACAGTGCCACGACACCCGCCAGTCTGGACAAAGGGAAAGGGAGTGTCACTGTTAATGGAGCGGGATCGGATGATGACGACTGCTACATTGTTGAGGGCGAACCCGACAAACCTGCAGAAGTGATTTACAAAGTAACCTCCTCTGTTCCCATTAAAATTTGACAAGTCATTTAGTGAGTCTCTCCTGCTTTCCAATTCATTTTTTGCAGCATCGAAAGGCAAAAACGACAGTCTTCACAACAGCCAGCATCCAGGAAGTGTTTCCTGGATGTCTTAAAATGAATGTAAATATTAAATCGGTTTAAATCTACGTCCATCTTTTACTACACTGTAAGTCTTTTTTATACAGAAATTGTTCATGTGTATGTCAGAGTTGGAAAAAAATGTAAATTTTGTGACAAAAGAAAAAGTGCATGGTTACTCGTATAAACTGAGACATTTATGTATTATAGTTTTTGTTCTGTTGTTAAGTTTTAGATTTACTGGTTTTCACACGCAGTTTGTGTTTAGAATTTGGGTTTGAAAACCTATTGTTTTCAATTAAGTTTTATCAACACTGCATAATAAAGTATATTTTCAAACTTGGCATATATTTTTTATTTTTCAGAACACTTGTAAATCTCAAGTAGAAGCATGAACTGTTCTCTCAACTGAAGTACAATTTAATTAGTCAAATTTTAGGGGTTTTTTTGTGGGGTTTTTTTTCTCCTCACCCAATCTCAGAGATCAGGTGAGGAGTTCTGCCATCTGGGATGAGCTTGGTGTCGAGCCGCTCCTCCTCCAGGTCGAAAGAAGCCAGATGGGGTGGTTTGGGCATCTGGTCAGGATGCCCCCGAGTGCCTCGCTGGTGAGGTGTTTCGGGCACGTCCCACTAGGAGGAGACCAAGAGGCAGACCCGTTGCAGAGACCATGACTTACAGCTGGCTGGTGAATGACTCGGTATCCTTCCGGGTGAGTTGGAGGATACAGCTGGGATGAGAGAAGCCTGGGCTTCCCATCTAAGGCTGTTGCCCCTGCGACCTGGCCCTGGAAAAGCGGAAGACAAAGGAACTGAGTTTTTTTTCTTTTCCCAAACTGTTCGTAATGATAGAGCAGCAACCTTTTTAAAGTCAGTTTAATTAAAAATACAACAAATAGAATCTATTTAATATGTTGGAAACTTTATGCAGCAGAAATGCACATTAAACTTAACAAAATTATACTGAATTCGAAAACCTAAAAAAAAAAACAACTGTGAAATAACATGAATATAAAAACCTGATTTACTTCTATGTTTTCTTAGAATTTTTTACTGTGATCGAAAAAATGATGCTAATGAGGTGCAAATTTTGCAATTAATCCAGCAGAGGGAGCAGAAGAACTGCAAAGACAACTAACTAGTTTATGTCCATCTTTGATGATGTCATTTTTGTACGTCCTGCTTGATGTGAGGCACTCACTTGTTGCCTGGTCTTTGAGAAGACTAAATCAAGAATATTTCCTGATTAGTTTGATCTTCTTTACAAATGTAAGTTTGGATACATTGGGCATAATCAGATTTTCTTTAAATAGCACTTTTCAAAGAAAAATAATCACAAAAATGAAAGCAGACTAATTTACAAACTTCATACATTTGAACCCTATTTTACCATTTATTTACTACCTTCAGAAATCATAAAATAATCTAATTCAATAACTGGATCAGTCAATTTATCACATTATGACTCTTTTCATCATTTTTGTCACTTTTTTTTATTTCATTTCTGCTTATTCTGTTTGTATTGCTTGTTAATAGATTTTAAATTAAATCACTTCTTTTATACTTTAATTTATTATTAATCCTTATTTTTATAGACAACTTATTTCTTTTTTAAATGATTATAGTGTTGCTGTAACAAAAATTCTCACGTGTGGATGAATAAATTAGTTTTGATTAATTTGATAGTGTTTCAGCCTTTAAAATATATATATATATATATATATATATATTTTATTTTATTTTTTTTAATAAGAATATTTGATCTAGTCTTTTGAAAATCTACCTTTCTGATTTTTCTTAGAAGATCTATCGTAAAATTATCAAAACAAAGCATCACTAAATTGAGTTTCAGATGCGATAAATGACAATACATACTTATTACATCCTTAAACTAGTAAAATAATATTATAAAAGATTTTTTTTTTAAAGAAAGTATAGAAAACAGGAGAGTAAAATATATTAATTCCATTATTTTAATTAAACTCATTTCCTCCCTCAAACCAATGTCTATTATTTATGAAAATGCTAGCGTTTCCGGTTGCATCGCGTATTCAGTTATTCTATTGCGATCAAGTGTGATCAATACAGCTATCGATTTCGAATATAATGCAAAAGTTTATTTGGAAGTAACCATTTCAGTTTCTGATCAGTTGTTCCTTGCGTGAGTGAGAAAAAGCTTCGTAGAGACACATGTATATGTTAGCATATGCTAATTATTAAAGTGACGATCCTGGGCTACGCAGAAACGAGCCGCAATGCTTCCATACCAAGGCAAGCACTTTTTTTTTTTTTTTTTTTTTTTTACTACTAGATGTCACATTTCTAGAAATCATTGTCTGTGATTGTGTTCGTGACATTTTGTTTGTGTTTGTATTGTTTTGATGAGGGATGCTAGCTACACGGCCTTGTTGCTAGAGTTCTATGTTCATTCACTTAGCTTCTAGATGCTAACTAACATTCCAGCTAATACCTGCAAGTTTACTAAATAAGCGTTGCATTTAAACAAATCCCTGTACTTTCTGTTTAAATGAGAGGTCAAAACAAAAAAAAGATGTCGTGAATTGTGTAATTAACAAAGTGCATTTTAAAAAGTTTAATTGTGTTGAATATTTGAGCAAATAGCGTGAATTAAGTTCCCAAACCTACATCCTCATATATTACTACTTTCCACTATGTGGACCTAATCGACAAAAATAAAACATATGTGAGGATAAAAGGTCTATAAAGAATAAGAAATATAAAGTTCTATTGGGGTTAAAATGTTTAGTCCCAGGTAGAGCCGAGGCTTGAAACACTGACTTTTCTGTGTGGAGTTTGCATGTTCTCCCCGCGTGTGTGTAGATTTTCTCCAGATACTCCGGTTTCCTTTCACCCTCCAAAAACATGTATGTTATGTTGAATAGCCACTATGACATTGTGGGTGTGTGTATGTGGCCCCGCGACAGACTGGCGACCTGTTCGGGGTGTATCCTGCCTCTGTCTTAAATCAACCAGGATAGGCTCCCGCACTCTGTCAAAAAATAAGCAGTTCAGAAAGCCCTGTTTATATATATTGGCAGCATGGTGGTGCAGTGGTTATAACGCACAGTGGCCTCACAGCAAGAAGGTCGTGAGCTGGGGTACGAGGTTTGAAAATACTGGCCTTTCTGTGTGGAGTTTGCATGTTCTCCCAGTGTATGCATGGGTTTTCTCCGGGTACTCCGGTTTCCTCCGACCCTCCAAAAAACATGCGTGTTAAGTTGATGACCCCCTCGAAAATGAGACGTCATTTCTCATGGGGCTTATCCTCCTAATAAAAAAAAATATATAATGTTGATGTTTTGTTTTTAATTATGTAAGCGTCTTTATGCACCATATAAATAAAATGTGTTATTAATTATTATTACTATTAAAGCGACAATGTTGTATAACTCTTAAGTGGTTTTCGTTTTATCTTCTGAACTGCTTATCCCCAATGGGTTAAGGAGGGTGCTGGCACCAATCTCAGTTGATTTCAAGCAAGAGGCAGGGCACACCCCAAACAAGTTGCCAGTTTATTGCATGGCCAAACACTCATACAACCGTACACACTCACACACACTCATTATTAGGGGAGTTTCATTGTGGCCATTCGACCTAACATGTATGTTTTTGGAGGGTAGGAGGAACAGGAGTACTTGGAGAAAACATGTGTATGCATTGTTTTTCTCCGGATTGTCTGGTTTCCTCTCACCCTCCGAAAACATGCATGTTTCGTTCATTGGGTTTGATGAAATTGCCCCAAGAATAACTGTATGTGTGGATGGTTGTGTGTGTGTGTGTAGCACTGAAACAGACCGGCCTGAAGTCAGCTGGTATGGGCTCTGGCATCCCCGCGACCCTAGTGTGACACGTTGTTTAGAAGACAAAACAATCAATAGCATGACTACATTTTTGCTTTAGAAATGCAGTTTTTCTACATTACAATCCCCTTGTTGTTTAATCCACAGATTCTTAACATGGGGAGCAAAATGTCTTTTGGAAGACGAAGAAACGAACAAAATACAGTCTCTGATATAACTTCTCCCAATTCCTCTTCTGCTCTTTCCGACTGTAACCAGATTGTAAGTGAGATTACACGCTAAAGTTAAACCTAAAAGTGTAATGCTGGAATTCGTTGTTTAAATTGAGACAGTTCAGATATGCATTCATTTTACTGCTTCTCGTTGTGCATGGCTTTTTCAGCTCTGTCACCACATGCATGTTAAAGTTTAATCATGCTGTACAGAATGTTATGTGTCAGTCTAAATGAGTTTTGTTTGTACTCTATTTTACTGTGCTAGATTTTTATCATTAAGAGAAGTTTTACTACCAGATCTTTTTTTATATTAATCACAATGTATCTTCTTTCAGATATTTGATGATAAAAGGGCCATGGAGGAGGAGCAGCTAGACACCAGTCTGAAGGATGAATTTAAAGTAGCAGATCAAAATTTTGCAATGGACTCTAATGGCTGCCTGGAGTCAGACAAACATGTCAACTCCGAAACAGTAAGCAGAACAATTGATCAACAGGGTGAACAGTTGGTGTCACAGATAACAATGGACCCCGTGTCACCAGTAACATCTGTGAACGCCGTCATAACGAACAGGTCGGAAAATCTTCTGGAAGTATGCAGTAAACCTGACACACCTTGTAAAGGTAAACCTATCCCGACGGAAAACGAAAATGCCCCAGCTTCTGTCGTTGATATGATCCAACAGGAGGAGGTCGGCACCACGGCTTCTGTGCCACCGCATACAGATGACTTGCCTGACAAAGAAGACAGGCCAATCAGTACCTCCGTTCATACTGAGGTTGCGGTTCCTCAAGCTGAATTTAAGGAAAATATACAAGATGTCGTGCCATTTGTAGTGAAAAAAAAGAGAGGACGTCCAAAGAAGAACACTACAGATTTAACAAAAACTGTTTCTAAGCCTCCACCTCCACGTCCTCCTGTCTCTTCAGGACCTGCACGAAGCTTGAGAAGTAGAGGTCCACAAGAACCTACAACACAGACTGATTTTATTAAAAGAGAGGAGGATGTGAAAAAAAAGGGGAATAGTCACCACTTACAAAAGGGTGAAAAAAGAAGGAAGAAAGTGCAGGTTGATGAATCAATCCCAGAAAAAGTGTGCAAGCTGGAAGATTCCCAAGAAACGTTGTCCACGCCGAACAATGATGTAGAAAGCGTAGAGAGAGAAGGTGGAGATACTCAGGTGGCACCAAGCACTGACACTTCTAAAACTCTTACAGATGGGAGTTGTGATCAGCTATCACAGTCTGTAGATAGTTTACCACAAGCAGAGCCGGAAACTATGTTGGTAGACCCCACTCAGATGAGCCAGTCAAATATAAGCTCCTGTGAGGAGCGCGAGGTTGAAACTTCCAAACGTTTACATTTTTCTGCAAATGAAGACATAAATAGAAAGGAGCCTTTGAGCAGAGAAGAAATGTCCAAACCCAAAGAAGAGGAAAGAAATCATGTTGATCAGGTAGAGACTACACCACAATCCAATGCCCCTACATCTTTTCTAGATCCATCAAAGATAAAAGTCGAAAGTCCAAATGAGGAGAGAATATTTTTCCGGCGAAAGAAAGGTGCTAAAAGAAGAAGAAGGAGAATAACTAGTGTTTTGCCACCCACAGAGGAGGTTGTAAAGAAAGCAGATTGCAGTAAGATTAAAGCAGAACCCGACACTGACACCTTCGATTCTCAGAAAGATAAAAAAGCACATTTTAAATGTGAATACTGCAATCGTGTCTATAAATTTCAGTCTCAGTTCATCGTTCATCAGCGTATACACACAGGAGAGCGACCTTTCAAGTGCAATGAGTGTGGAAAAGGTTTTAGCAAAAACTCCAACTTGAATCTTCATCTTAAAGTCCACCAGAAGAACAATAGCTATCTAAGTTGTGATTTTTGCAAGATCAAACTCCCCTACTCTAGCTTTGCTTCTCATATGAAATTGCATGAGTTGGATGATGAGTGCCTAAACATCAAATCTGAGAAAAAAATCAAAACCGTCTCTGAAACCGTCTCTGAAACCCATGAGACGGTTAACAAAACTTCTCAGCAAGAAAAAGAGAGTAAGGTTTGCAAGTACTGTGGAAAGTTGTTCACTTTTCAGTCCGCACTTGTACGGCATGTCCGTGTCCACACAGGAGAGAAGCCGTTCAAGTGCCACATATGCGACAAAGCTTTCGCTCAATCTTATTTTCTACGCGTTCACGAGCTGACGCACTGGTCTGTGAAACGTTACAACTGCACGCGCTGCGAAAAATCCTTTTCTCACTACAGCAATGCAAAGAACCACACGTGTAGACCCACAACACAAGGTCTACTAGCAAGCAAGGACAAAAAAAAAACGCTTACATATACGTGCCACATCTGCAAGAACATTTTTGAAACTCTGCAGGATTTGAATGGACACATGAGAGAGCATATTGGTACAAAGCTGATTCGCTGCTTGATCTGCGACAAGCTTTTTGGCACATCGTTTGAGTATGAGTTTCATTACAGTAACTGCACATCAGACAGGCACACACCTGGTGTTTCCATAAAGCAGGAAAAGACAATGTCTATCGTTTATTACTCAATCCCGTCACGTGAGTGTTCGACCACCCAAACCTCACCAAACATTTCGCCCTCCAAATTTAAAAAGCAGAAAGAACATCCTAGAGTTTGTACTCAAACAAACTCCAATAGTCTAAAGAAACCTTTCCAGTCAACAGCAACACCACCTCATCAGCTCTCACTCTTTGCATCAAAACTAAATAAACTCGATACCAGGTCTGACCCCAGGAGGTACTTTTGCCCATGCTGTGGGCGGCTTTTCAGACACATGGGCAGATTGCGAGCACACATGCTCAGCCACTCTCCTGGACAAAGCTACACCTGCTCCAGTTGTGGAAAGACAATGAAAAGCTGGAGGAAACTGTGGTGTCATCAGAGAGTCCACCGGCAGCGAAGTGGACGCTTCACCTGTCCGCAGTGTGGCCAAGGTTTCCGCTTTGTCACCTCATACAAAGAACACATGAAAGAGCACATCGGGTTCCGCTGGGTTGAGCACCGACCTCCTAAGGTTTTTCTGTCGTATCAGTGTGAGCAGTGCAGCTGTCGCTTTGAGACTCTGGACCTACTGTTTAACCATCAGGTCTGCCATTCCTTCACTCAAGATGAACGTAAGGAAATCAAGAAGATCCTTAGACCTCCCAATAACACACAAACAAAACCACACCCAGTTACTGGAATGAATACCTCTGCTTTGACTGACTTGCACAAACATCCAGGCACAGTTTCTCAAAAAGGTCCACTACCGTCCGTTGTTTCTTCTTCCACTACTCATGATTTAAATACTGATCATTCTTCTCAGCAACCTCTTTCCCAAGGCAAAAGAAAGAGTCCTGATAAAAGAAGTGGGAATACATCTGGAAAATCCATCACACCCCTACAAACTGTAAAACAACCCCCGATTCAAAACGGCAACAAATCAGGTAGTGCTAGCTGTGCTGTTTGTGGGAGATTATTTCCTGCCATCTCTGATCTTTATCAGCATTACTTACAGCATGCCAGAGGTCAGGTGTGACACCCTGATCGAGAATAGTTTGAAATATGCAACCATATTTTTCTCACAATTTTGTATTAAAAGACAAGTTAAAATGTTCATCTATTTGAGTTAGAAGGTCAGGAATGTTTCTCAGACAGAAATGTTACTTCAATCATTTGGGATTCTTGTTTAATTTAAGAAAAATAAATCTTGTGATAAAAAGATTTGATTTTTATGTTTGAGTAAAAGTTTAAAAAGAGGATGTAGGCCGAGACATAACTTTTGATGCTGGTTAGTTTCTATGAATGCTGCGGCAGCTTGTTTACGTAGATTTCTTACATTGTTTATGTATTAAGCCTAGTGAGGATGATATATTAGGAACGACCACGGTAATCTGAAAACCGGTGCCTTTTGTAAGATATGATTGCGTTATTCTGTTGAGACCATTTACATGCAATAATTTCCTTTTTTTTTTTAATAAAATTTTATCCGTGTTAACAACATGCTAGTTTTTTGTATGTTAGACTAGATTATGATGTTTGCACATCACAGACTTTTAAGTTAATCTTTTTTTTAACACATTTCAAGCCTTTTGTTTGAATCAATGAGTTCATGTTCCTGTACCTTGTTGTGAAAACGACATTTAAATGCATAGACAACCATGCCTGTCAGATATAAATGAGAGACTAAGAAAAAAATAAATAAACTTTTTTCTGATGGAAACTTCTCTGTTGTATATTTTGTTGCTATAGTTTGTCTTGGGAAATCAATAGCCCTTTTCCAGGTGAAGTGTTTTGTGCACGTTTACCCCAGGAGGAGACCCAGAGGCAAAACCCTGTCCTGCTGGAGTGACTATGTCTCACAGCTGGCCGGGGGAATGCCTCGTGATCCTCCCGGGTGAACTGGAGGATGCAGCCGTATTGAGAGAAGCCTGGGCTTTCTGTCTGAGGCTGTTCCCCCTGCAACCCAGATCCAGATAAACGAAAGACAACAAAATGGAATTCAGACTATAAAAATGTGTGTTTTTAACACTCAAATGTTTTAACAGATTTCCAAAAGTAGAGATTTTGTTTCGTTTTAAAAGAAGCAACTGTTGTTAAATTTAACAAACCTCTGCAAATGGTATTGAAATCACAAGTTCATGTTTTTAACATTCAGTTTGCAATGCATTGATTTATTGATGATATAAATAATCCAACAACAAAAAAGACAAATTTAAAGAAGAACTGTTTAATTTATTTAAAATCTTGATGGATGCTTTCAGTCCATGTTTGATGATGAGACTTGTTCCTTTAGTTGGAGGACATGGTGTTACGGATCCAGGTGTTGTAGTTGCAGACCTTGGCATAAACTCCAGGCTTGTTCTTCTGGGCACAGCCATAACCCCAGGACACAATACCCTGCAGCTGACCATTGCACACCACAGGACCACCAGAGTCTCCCTAAAACAGAAAAGAAAAGATGTGAGTGGATACTGTTAGAGGTTTAATGTGTTTACCAGGAAGCAGTAGCTTTAGTTCGTACTTGGCAGGAATCTTTTCCTCCCTCCAGGAATCCAGCACAGAACATGTTGGAGGAGATCTGTCCAGGGTAGGAGTTCCTGCAGCTGCTGTCGCTCAGAATGGGGGCATCCAGGCACATCAGGCGGTCAGGGTAGTAACCTTAAAAAGTAAAGTGTGTTAACTAATGAGATCTTATCACCTTATTAACTTTCTACTCTAATGTCAGTGTTTTACAGACTTCCAGAACTGCTGGTGTTTCCCCATCCGGAGATCAGACAGCGGGTTCCAGCACTGGCACAGCTGGAAGGAAGGGACACGGTCTTGACGTAGCTGTTGAGAATGGCAGGCTTGCTGAGCTTGATCAGCATGATGTCATTGTCCAGGTTTCCACTGTTGTAGCTGGGGTGACGGATGACCTTAGCAGAGTCAATGAACTGCTCGGTTCCCTCATTGACAGCAATGTTGTGCTCGCCAAGACGCACCTGGATACGACTGCATGGAAACAGGAGGGTTAAAGTAAAAATATTCAATAGATTTTGTAGAAATTGATTAATAACTAATTTAAATTACGATTTGTAGCAGTGAGCAGCAGAAACAACCCAGCTGCTGGAGATCAGGGAGCCTCCACAGAAATGGTAGCCAGAGTTCAGAGACGCCTGGTAGGCCACAGAGTTCTTCCTGCACTCATAGCCTCCAACAATCTTGTCATCCTCAATTGGAGCGGCATCTATTTGACATAAAAAAGAATCAATGTAATTTCAACATCATTTTAGGCTGTACTTTTGGTTAATGCTTTGCATTTCAAAGACTTTAATACAAGTGGTGAAGACTTGGACTTACATGCCACTGCAAAGAGAGCCAGAAGAATGAAAGCCTTCATAGTGGTTTCTGTTGATGCCTTGGTGACCAATCTGTTCTGCTGCAGGTCTATTTAAACCCTACTTTTTTCCTCTGCTTATCAGATTGGAAATGGCCATATGTGCATATGTACCTGTATCTCGTGGGTAAAAATACACCTGGATGGAAAAACAGCACATTCAGGATGTGCTTTTCTCACTAATAATGTGATTTAAAGTGTAAAACCTCAAAAATATGACTTGTTTACTCAGTTTGTTATTCAGAAAGCTACTTCTTATGCAGAGTCACAATTATTTGCAAAGATTGGTTAAAGGCTAATAACAGATAATTTACCTTCTAACAAAAAAGGGACATGTTAGGTTAGCTTTATTTTAAACACAGTCTACTCAAAAAATCTTGTGTTGTAAGCATTATGTTGCCAGGAATCCTAGAATGACATTCTACTAAAACGTTATTTTATCCTCTAGAAACAACTTATTTGAAATAAAAAATGAATGTTTTGATGTTAAACCCATGTAAATGTTGGAAGTTCATGTGGGAAAAATCAAACCATGTTAAGCGTTCAACCTGTTTTCCACCCAATAGGTTGGTTTATTCTTCTTTGAAATGTTATGTTGGAATGTACTGTATTTTATGCCAGAAAAGCCTGATTGCAATTATTCATGCACACAAATTCTTAAAGCAATGCTTATACTTGCAGTTTGCATGTTTACAATCGTGTAATCAAATGATGACAAAATACTTTGATTTTTGGTAATTATCCTCACACATCTGGACAAAATTTTCCAAAATGAAATGTTTTACAGCCCCACAATTAAAAGATTTTACACATAAAACCGTTTTTGACATTTCAATATTTGTTTGACTTTGTTTTGATGACTGCAAGATGAAGTAACTTGAAAGTCAAACTTATTTCTTACAGATGCTGCAATAATCTCATGCTGTCCTGATCTTCACTTTAGCTTCAGACTGTAAAGTCAGAATCCCTCTGTAGACCCTCATTAAACTAGTTATCTGTTATGTGAAGCTAACATCATGAAACTGCAATGTTAGATCATTAAAATCAACACTTGTTGAAAAAACAAACTTGTAAATTGTGGCTTCCATTATGTTCTTTTTAAAAACAATATAGAGTAAGCAAGTTGAAGTACAAAAAAGGACTATTCTCTCTTTTTGTTTTAATTCAATTCCAAACACAACTGACCCACAATTATCCTTTTGTAAAAACTGACGTAATATCTCTGCTCCAAGTTTTTACAAACACTATGACATTATAACAGAAATTTCATTACAGAGTTTCAGTTCTGTGCAAGTTAACAATGCTACCAATTATTTTTGCTTCAATAAATACCAGAACTCTTAAATTCAATTCAATTTTATTTGTATAGCCCAAAATCACAGAATTTCCGTCTCAATGGGCTTCACAAGAAAAAAGAGGAATGTATTAACACAAATACACAGCAAGAAAAATAACTAACAAATGCTAACTAAACAGACTAGCACATTAATGCACTTAGACTCTCCTTCTCGGTGAGGAAAAACTCCTAAAAAAAACCCATCAGTGGGGAAAAAATAAGAAACCTCGTGGGGATCCACATGAAAGAGAGATCCCTCCCCCGGGGCGAGCAATCAATGTGTCAAAGATTATTGTTTAAATATTAGCTTATTCTACTCTACAACTAAATATCTAAAGAAGTCAATAGATGTTCTTCATCCTGATGGAAACACGGGAGACTCCTCAGCCCGGAGATGTCCAGTACAGGCGTGAGTACATGTTCTTTATCCTGATGGTTACACAGAGGACACATGTAAATTACATACATGTGTTGCATTTATCTGCTTTTGGGCTTTTTGTCATTGTAAATTTTGCACTATTTGTCCTTTAAAAACTAAAACAAATACATGTACAAAATTTTACAACTTCTTTTTTGTAATAGTGTTACAGAGCAGCTATGATTGATCAATCACCTGGTGTCAAACCACATGTATGAAACAAGAAGGAAGGAAGAATTGGATACAGAAAATATGTGTTTGAAATAGATTACATTTAATGTCACATTAATAATGTTACAGATGCAGTAGAAGTAATAAATAAAATGGAAATGCATCCTTTATTAAATGTTCTTTTTGTAGACATAGATGTGGGAATGTGCAGATGTGAATCCTCACCGAAGAGACACTTTTAGTTTGTTTTTTTAAAGATCCAGCATTCAAGCAGAAATGTTTGGATCATCAACGCAGCAGCAAAAACACAAAAGGACAAATGATTAGCTTAATTTTTTATTTCGTTTTATATTTTCTTTGAGGTGGATTTCTTTCAGTCCATGTTTGATGATGAGACTTGTTCCTTTAGTTGGAGGACATGGTGTTACGGATCCAGGTGTTGTAGTTGCAGACCTTGGCGTAAACTCCAGGCTTGTTCTTCTGGGCACAGCCATAACCCCAGGACACAATACCCTGCAGCTGACCATTACACACCACAGGACCACCAGAGTCTCCCTAAAACAGAAAAGAAAAGATGTGAGTGGATACTGTTAGAGGTTTGATGTGTTTACCAGAAAGCTGTAACTTTAGTTTGTACCTGACAGGAGTCCTTTCCTCCCTCCAGGAATCCAGCACAGAACATGTTGGAGGAGATCTGTCCAGGGTAGGAGTTCCTGCAGCTGCTGTCGCTCAGGATGGGGGCATCCAGGCACATCAGGCGGTCAGGGTAGTAACCTTAAAAAGTAAAGTGTGTTAACTAATGAGATTTCATCACCTTTTAAACATCTACTGTAATGTCAGCGTTTTACAGACTTCCAGAACTGCTGGTGTTTCCCCATCCGGAGATCAGACAGCGGGTTCCAGCACTGGCACAGCTGGAAGGAAGGGACACGGTCTTGACGTAGCTGTTGAGAATGGCAGGCTTGCTGAGCTTGATCAGCATGATGTCATTGTCCAGGTTTCCACTGTTGTAGCTGGGGTGACGGATGACCTTAGCAGAGTCAATGAACTGCTCGGTTCCCTCATTGACAGCAATGTTGTGCTCGCCAAGACGCACCTGGATACGACTGCATGGAAACAGGAGGGTTAAAGTAAAAATGTTCAATAGATTTTGTAGAAATTGATAAATAACTAATTTAAATTACGATTTGTAGCAGTGAGCAGCAGAAACAACCCAGCTGCTGGAGATCAGGGAGCCTCCACAGAAATGGTAGCCAGAGTTCAGAGACGCCTGGTAGGCCACAGAGTTCTTCCTGCACTCATAGCCTCCAACAATCTTGTCATCCTCAATTGGAGCAGCGTCTACAAAAAAAAAAAACATCTGTATCTTCAAATTATCCACAAAATGCCAAAACCAACTCAGAAAACTTACAAGCTGCAGCCACAAGAGCGAAGAAAATGAAAGCCTTCATAGTTATGTCCTTTCTGATCAAGACTACATATAATTCAGTTAATGCAGGCTATTTATACAAAACTGAAAAGCTTATCCACACATGTTGTTATCTCACACACTCTCCCAGGATTTTTCCATGTATTTAGAACAGTAATTACATATTACCCCATGTGGGAAATAGCAATATGGTCTGTGATGAAGTTAAAAAAAAAAAAGCTTTCAAAATGTTCACAATACTTTCTTGGAAATGGAAACCAATGTTTTAATGGGGCTACATAGAGCTGGCCACCAACATAATCACAAATATATTTCTAAAAGTTTATTTATCTTTTGATCTATCTATCTTCTGTACTATGTATCTCAGTTTAGATCATGGGGTCCCGGAGCTTGTGCTAGCTATTTACAGGTGAGTGGCAGGGTGCTCCCCAATAGGTCGCCAGTCTGTTGAGTATACCAAGACAGACATACAAGGACAGACAACCACTCACCCACACTCATGTCAAGGGGTAATTTCCCAAATCAAAATGCACAATTCTGGAGGATGCGAGGAAGCCGGATTACTTGGAGAGAACCCAGGCATACACAGAGAGAACATGCAAACTTCACACAGAAAGGCCAGTGTCTCAAACCAGGTCATACAACAGCTCAATCCCCAACATGCTTGCTAAGTAATACCACAGTGTTAATCACACTATATCCTTTCTTTTAGTTTGGTCAAAAAAAATTCAAAATTCTGTTTTAGTTTTTTGGTTTTCAATCTGTTAAATGTAGCTGTTTTATCGTCATTTTGTCCTTATTTGCTCATCATCGTCCAGACATTATGACCATTAAAACAATTAAATGAATTAATGAAGACGAACAAAGAACTTCTTGGGTTTTGTAGGAAAACAAAACAAAACCTTTTAAATAACTACATAAAAGAGAACTTTTTATGATCAGTTCTTGTTTATAACAATGTTAAACGCAAATTGACTTAAGTAAGAAATAACTCTTAAAATCAAAATAGTTATTAAAGTCTACTCTTAGAAGAAAACGGAAAAGAAACTATAGGGCTAAATTTATGTATTTTTAAAAGTCGAAGAGAGTTTTTGAAAGAGTGGTGGAATGATTTTGTAGAATCAAACTGTGACTTTATTAACATTAAAACAAGTTATTAATAGATTAGAAATGTCACTTTATTCGATTCGGGAACATTTGTCAAATTTCAGACAAACTGTTCAAATTTTACGTTTTAAAATAAAACTGGAAATGACAGTCTTAATGAACTTGTTGTCCCTGCTAAGGTGTTTTAAAGAGACTGAAGCCCCACCTTTTTAACTTAGGTTTTACTTGATTTTAATTCACCTGATTTTGTTTATATAAATGTATATAATATAGATACTGTATATAATTTTTTATCTTTTATGATTTTTGTTGAAAGTTGTCCGTGAACCTTTCAGAATTCAGAACGACGCGTTCTGCCTGTCCGTGAACGCACCTCAGCAGTGACGTCAACACTAAGCGACTGTCTATGGCTTGCATCTCGATTGGTGAGCTAACAGAGTCATTAGCTGTGTTTTGGTTGATTTTTACTTCGCGTGGAGCTTTTTGAAGGTAAGTCAAGGATCAGAATAATGTTTTAGATCATCTTTGCACATTTGTCACTGTCAGTTGTGAGAAAGCCGCTGTTCCACCTGCAGCTGTGAGAAGCTATCGGCTAACTAGTAGCTCCATTTCAAGAGCACCTAATGTATGCGGAATGCGCAACCATTGCGGATGTAGTGCAGAAAAAAAATGCGCATCGATGCGACATAACACTGGAGACAACATCACAGTGAAAAGCTATCATAGAAATGTACCAAACGTGGTGATGTTCAGCATTGTTTTGTTTTTGTGTTGCAGCTTTAGGGACCAGATTTTGGGGACTGGATGATGGATCTGAATAAAGAAGAAGAAAACATTGTTTAAACAACTCTGTCTGCTTCAGAGTTTAACATCAATGTTTTAACTTAACAACTCTGTTAATCAACATGAATGACTTCTTTTATATGACTAGAAAAAGTCATTGATTTCTTAAAACTTTACTGAACACTTTTATTTAGTTTAACTATGTCCTGTCTATTTTTAGATTAACTTTTTAAATCAGTGTTTATGTTTGTCTTATAGAGGAGACATAAATTAAATCAACAATAATGACAGCCTCTCTCTATGGCCCAGTAATATCCTGAAGGATTGCAATGTCTTAAGAGGCAAAACTTTGAGCTTATATTAATGGAGCAGGAGCTTTTAGTAACATCATTGGCCCGCCAGTCGGTTCTCCTGTAAATCAGGTCTGATCCATGACTGAGTACTACGAGGAGGGGGGACTGCTGTATGAGCAATCACCTCCCATGCACATCAAAGTGGAGTCACCAGAGGGACCCTTCGGAGGGGGAGCCTCAGAAAATGGCTTCCCCAGGGACGACGACGACTCAGAAGGCAGCTGTGATCCACCCAGCACCTTACCTGGAGGACTCCCCTTCAACGTAGTAGTGGTGCATCCAAACATAATGGCACCCGGCTTATCATCGGACGACCTTTTGTCTATTGAACAAAGTAAGTCTGAAAGAATTTGCTATTATTTAGGAGTGAAACATTGAAAACGATATTTTCAAAATTATTTCTTAAAAGGTGTCTTTCCTTTTTCTCTCTCCACAGACAGAGCCATGTCAGCTGCCCTGGCTGCTGGTGGAGTGGGAAAAAGGAAGAGTCGTTTTAGTGGAGCGGAACTTGAAGTGTTGGTGTCAGAAGTTACTCGGTGTGAAGAAGAACTCTTTGGACCTGCAGGGAGACTTCGAAGGCGAGAAAGAGAGCGCATTTGGGCAGGAATACTGGAAAGAGTAAATGCTGTGTCTCGAGTCCCACGTACTCTTCGAGAGGTAAAGAAGCGCTGGGATGATTTAAAAAGACGCAACGGTGGCAGGCTGGCAGATGCTCGCCATCGTAGTTGCTACTTGCCATCCACCAGGAGCGCCTCAATGCTCGGGCATCCCTCTCTACCAAGCCCTAGGCTTCATCAGGGCAGACAGAAACAAAACTCAAGATCAAAACTCAGTTTCCCATGCTTTCCTGACTCTGACACAGGTAATAACTATGTACAAAAACAGATTATTATTTTTTTAAGTTGTATAAATCAGTCAGCTGTTTTAATTAACCCTTACCTTTTCTACTTGACACAGGTGTTCTTGGAGACGGATCAGAGAGGGATGGTTTGGAGAAAGATGAGGAAAACCATGAACGTGAAAGAGATGTTGGGGATCCTGATTGTGAGCCAGTAGACCACAGTATGGAGGACAAACTGGGATTAGGACTTGGTTTAGGGATTGGACCACCACCTCCGTCAGAACGGTGGCTTCCTCCTTCCCCTCTTTATAGTGCGCCATTCCTCAACGGCAGCCCTCAGCCCAGCCCTCAGCCATCACTTGGAACACAACAAGGTCCTTTGGAAGCTCCCCCACGCAGCTCCTGGCTTGAAGATGAACTTCGAGGATTAGGAGAAGCTGCAATCCAGTTGGGAAATCAAGTAGAAAACAGTCTTCGAGAGTTTGGGGAAGGCTTCAGACAAAACATGAGAACCCTTATTGCTTCGCAGGAAGCATTATCTCTAAGTCTTCAACAGAACAATATCCTTTTGCAAAGGCTTCTTGGGGTGCTGGAGGCCCAGCAACAACCCCAGCAATACCGTTTGCAACAGGTACATCTGCCACAAACACCTCAACAGCACTTACAACCACAAGTCGTTCAGCAGCTGCAGCACATAGAACCACAACAGCAGCAACAGCGAGTTGAAACTCCACAGCAGTCTCAAGTCGGACTGCAACAGTCACATCAGCACCAACCTCAACTACAGCAGCAATCACAGGCAGCTCTGCACAACAATAATCACTCCGATGTAGCACTAGTTTCTCCACCATCCCCAGGCATAAGTGGCACTTTTTCATCGGAGCCAAACACAGAGACAAATGGAATTGTGCCAAGGCCACGACGAGGGCGGACGGTAGAACACCGACGCAGAAGACGGCGATGAGAATATCAATGTTTTAAATGTAATCTGACTTTAAGCTCTTGTTTTTTTTGTTTTTTTTTTTCTTACTCGAAGTACTTACTATAATTTACAGCTGCGTAAACTTTGACATCGTTCTCAGCATTTGTTATGCTTCACAAAGTTAGGTTTGTGTTAAAGAAGGACTGAAGCAGATGGGTGAAACAGACACAAGTTCTTAGGTGGCCTTAACTATCATAAAAAATGTGTACATATTGTTGTCCTTTAAGACATTAAATGAAATAACTAATCTTTAGAGTGAAAGTTTCACTCCAAATGTCTGCAACCACAAGAATGACAGACTGTTGATGAAAATCCTCAATATGCACGTGTCTCTACAAAATCTTCATCAGAGCTTCAAAGTTCAATGATGCCTTTTCCATGTTCCCATGCCGGCTCAGTTCTCATGCATAACTAACAATGTTCTTATGAAGTATCTGTAATCTGCAGTCATGACATTGAAGTTATGCTTTTATTATAATGACTTGATTGTGATTTTTTTTTTCTTAATTTTTTATGGGTATCTTTATGCCTTTAACAAACAGAGATGGTGAGTTTGATATTGAAACAGAGCAATCTCATTTCTCCGTCTTCAATTCATCTGGCCATAAAATCACCTGACGCCTGTGCTGTTATAAAAGAAAAAAAGATGTTTATTTGTCCAAATTTTGGTTGGACATTAAAGTTAGACTGTGTTTCTGTCTGTGCATTTTAAAAGTCTGATATTTTTTAAATGAAAAGAGTTTTGGAAGATATGTTAAATAAACCAATAAAAACATGTTTAAAATATGGTAAACAATAAACCATAGTGGAATCCTTGCATGCAGTATTATGGATGTTTGTAAATAGTTGCAAAGCAGCAGCATATGATCATCTATGTAGATTTGCACAAGTTATATTTTGTAGATAGACATTGTTCTGACGAAATGTGACTAAACTTAATAAATCGCAGCCATAAACTGCAAATGTGACCAGAACATGATTTGTGGGTGTGTATCAGGTATTTATTTACAGCAAGAATATATATCCTTTGGTAATTTATAGAATAAATCATTAAAAAACTTAGATTGAAAAATTTGTATGCTGCATGGGTGGACACAGCGAGAAGCACGGGGTTCGAATCCCAGATGGAGGCGAGGCTTGGAACACTGTCCTTTCGGTGTGGAGTTTGCATGTTCTACCCATGTGTGCATGAGTTTTCTCCAGGTACTCAGGTTTCCTTCCACGCTCCAAAAACATGCATCTTAGCTCGATTGGCCGTAACAAAATTGCCTCCTAGGAATGAGTGTGTGTGTGTGTGGTCCCATGACAGACTGACAACCTGTTCCGGGTGTACCCTGCCTCTCATCTTGAATCTGCTGGAATAAGCTCCTTGTTAAAGTATAAGCAGAGAAGATGAATGATGAAAAGTTTGTCTTGGTTGAGAAGTTGTAAAGAAAGAGTTTTCTGCACAGGCTTATAAACAAACAGTCAAGTGGAAATGTAGTATTTAAAGCTTCAAAACATTGAGTGAGATTATGAATAACATCTGGATCAGTTGATGAACTGTTTTATTCTGAAGGTTTTCACCGGAAATCCAATTCCTATTTCTCCGATCCTTGTGCTGTGGACAAGGGGGTGCATGGGTGAAACATGGCCGCTGTAGACCCATCGAAGTCTCCCAATCGAGTGCAAAGCTCTGCGGAGGAGATGAAAACATCTGGGGATAAGGCCGAGGTGGAAGAGTCGGGATGTGGCCCGGAGCAGAAAGGTGATTCTGCACCTGATAAAAGCGGAGATAGTCCCGTTAAAGAGTTTAAAGAGCATGCTGAGAACGGCGGTGGGTTTGTTGCCAGCCATTCTGGGGTGAGTGTCGGTACTGGGGCAGACACAACGACATGCGTTTTACCAGAGGACTTACCAGCGGCTGAAAAGATGGCTGAAGGCCCCAGTGGTGAGCAGCAAGCTTTTGACTGGTCAGAGGCAGAGGACGACTTGGAGACACCGAAAAAAGAGGCGGAGGAAAACAAGTGTGGTATGTTAACATCCTATATTTATGTACATATTTACAGCTAGCTTTAGCCTACAAGCTAACCAAATCTGAAACTTCATTTGATTCAGTAAAAAAATATTTATTTGTCATAAAACCAAACTGACATATGTAATTTATCCACATTTAAAAAGTACATATTGATTTTTAATAGTGCTCAATTTGTCCTCTTCTTTACAACATCAGAGCTTAAAGATGATACCAAGACTACTGAAGAGGTGGAGAAGGAAAACCAGGGTGCTGACAACATTATTCCAGTGACAGAAGAACCAAAAGAGAAGGAAAACTCCCACTGTAATGATACAACTGCAGATAAGTCTCCATCAGAGGATTCCAAAGGACAAGTTGATGGCATAGAGGAGATGGTTGAGGATGATGAAGAGACTGATCAAGTTGATGATGCTGATGAGGCGACTAATCTGAAAAAGTGCTCTTTTGTGTGTAAAGAGTGTGGTAAGGAATTTGATCGCCGCGAAACGTTCAACCTGCACCGCCACTTTCACATAAACGAGGATGAGCTCACAACCCTAACTTGTAAAGAATGCGGCCTTACTTTTCAGCACCGCAGCAGCCTCGTTAAACACAGAAATGAACACAAGGAGAAAGAGGAGCAGGTTTTGCATGTAAACAAGGAGGTCAATGCAAAGGAGGAGGGTAGATTTCAGTGTGCAGAATGTCTGCAGATCTTTTTTATAGTCAGTAAGCTGAGGGACCACAATTGTAGAACTTCCATAGAAAAGCCTTACCACTGCCCCCTGTGCCGTCAGGAATTCCAGTTTAAAGTGTCCGTCACAAAGCACATGAGGTCTCATTCCCGGGAGAACGTCTACACATGCCAGGAATGCAATCAGACTTTTCCAAATGTCACGGCACTGTACTCTCACCAGAAAAGCCACTCCGCTCTCAAACCCTACGAATGCCTGCAGTGTGGAATGGCTTTCAAACACTATTCCGTCATGGAAGACCACCGTCGCAAGCATACGGAAAATACCCGGTCCCATCTGTGCAACATCTGCGGGAAAACGTTTAAATACACCAGCCTCCTCCATCAGCACCAGTTTCTGCACACCGGAAAGAAACCTTTTTGCTGCCCTGAATGTGGCAAAATGTTTGCTTTTGCACAGAACATGAAGGCGCATTGTCGTCAACACAGGCTGGCTAAAATCAGCTCGTCTAGTGAGGCTTCCAAAAACCAAACCCCCACAACTGGACACAACATGGTTAAAGATACGGGGAAAGAGAACATACAACAGAGTGAGGAACCAAAACAAGTTTTCAACTGCCCTCTCTGTCCCCAGACCTTTTCTCTACCAGCCACGCTGAGAAGCCATATGCACAGTCATGAGGCAGTAAATGAGAAGCTGGACAGAACACCCCAACCTCCAAAAGAACCAAACAAGTACTGGGTTAAAGGACACATCTGCCCTCACTGCCCCAGTATATATCGTGATGAGTCTAGTTTAAAAGTACACATGCTTAGCGTTCATAAGAAATTCCTGCAAGATTCAGACAAAACCACAGAACCAGATTGTCAGTTAGACAGTGATGGGCAGGAAAAGTGGGAGACAGCAAGCCTGAATGCCAGATCACATAAGTGTTCAGAGTGTGACAAGACTTTCCGCCACCGTTCAGTGTTGGAGTTGCACATGCGTATACATTCCAAGGACAAACCTTATCATTGTAAAGTGTGCGGAAAGGGCTTCAGATTTAGCAGCTACCTGCAGCAACATCTCATCATCCACACTGGCAAAAAGCCTTATAAATGCTCAGATTGTGGAAAGGAATTTGCCTTCCTGCAGAACATGAGAACACACCAAAAGCTGCATCAGGAAAAGCCGTTCCGCTGCACTGGCTGTCGAAAAGGCTACAGTGATGAAACACAGCTCCAGCAGCACATGTTATCGCACAATGGAGACAAACCTCATAAGTGTAACTTGTGCGACAAGAGCTTCGGGTTAGCGTATTTGCTCCGTGATCACATGAACACACACACAGGGGAGAGGCCTCATCGCTGTGATGAGTGTAACAAAACTTTTTCTTGGTTCAGCAGCCTGTTAGTTCACCAGAAGATCCACACTCGCAAGAAGCAGTATTCTAGCCTGCACAATTCCTCTATGGCTAGAGGAAGGGCTAAAAGAGGAGGGAGGTCAGTGTGGAGCTGGTCTAGACCTTCAGGAGGGACTGCAATGCTTAGTCACCAGCAGCCTCCATATCCTCCATCCCCACTGAAAGATGCAGATTTTCACACAAGCGCCCCGATGGATTTACCGAGCAGGCAACAAAAAGAACCATGGTTGCCCGAGTCACATCCTCCGCCAGTTCAGTGGCGGGTGGATGGCACGGAGTTGATGCCAATCCCGCCCACACAGCAGCAGCAAAGAGCTCCACAGAAGATGCAGTTACACATCTCAACGCCAGCAGGTCCACAAGAACAGCAGAGAAGTTCTGGCTGGGGAGATGTTCATTTGTTAACTCAGTCAGGTCAAACTTCAGCTCGCAGCTCTGATGGACAAACAAAAGACTCCTCCATCACCATCAGTTCTCTCCCAGTAAATGTGCCAAAAAACCCCAGCCCTTCTTCAGTGAGCGAGATCCCACAGCAAAGACAACATAAACCTGCCACTTGGAGCAACAAACCCATATCCATAGTCCCAGGTTCTACTGGCTCTGTTCAGCATGACTTCCCTGTTTCCTCATATGTAGATGGAGCGGCGCTGTGGAGCATCAGGCCTGCTCCACTAGCAAACTCTCAGAACACTTCAAACAAGGTTGGACAAGAGTTTCAGCTACCCAGATGGGCCGGTGCTCCAGTGTCCCCACAAAAAGAGCCGTCCACACCTCCAAAGAAGGAGGAGAGGGTGTGGGACAAGAATACTTCTCAAGTTGTAACTTCAGCTGTTACCCAGCAGGAGAAGCCATGGAATGGCTGTGAGCCACAAAAGCCCTGGGCTTCTGGGCTAACAAGTCAGATAGACCAAAGTAGCGCAATGCCAATTTCAACTCCTGTCTCTCAAGGGGTTGCTAAAACCTTGTGGGACATTCAAGCACCCCCAGGGATTCCAAAGACTGTAAACTCAACAGAGAAATTAGTAAATAATCAAGATTTCCAGCTGCAGCAAAAGCAGGTGTCTCCCGGATGGAGCAGCATACAACCAGCCACGCAAAAGCTTCCCATCTCCATCCAATATGAGCCTCATCGCTTCAGCCAGGCAGCGCCGAGTCCAATTTGGGGCTTCCAAAGCAATCCTCAGCCGCTCCTCTCTGGGCAGCTAAAACCATGTGGCACACAGGAATTGCAACAGCAACCAATGGTAACAGGAACCCAGATCATTATAAATCAGCCTCCTCCTTTCTTTTCACCTCCACTTGCTCCGCTTCCTCCTCTTGCTTTGCCAGGACCTCATGCTCTTCACACTGTTCCTGTTGGTGCACTTCCACGACATCCACATCCAAACATTTTTTTCACACCGCAGGCGGTGATGAGTGAGAGGACACACATAACACAGGCCCTGTCCCTACCTCAACTTCCCCCGCAGACTGAACCTCACAAACTAGGATCCCGTTTGCCTTTCGCCCCAGAACGGCTTCTACAATGCATGATATGCGGGTGCTCTCTTCCCCGGGAGCTGGATCTACAGTTGCATTATTTGCAACATGCACAGGGGGAAATTTAATGTTTCTCTACTGCTAAAACAGTTATGAACTGTTTTGTTTTTCTTCTGGAACCTCATTTGTTTGACATTAGGCTGTCTGGATACAGCAGCTACATTAACCATAGATGGTGAAATTTGATTTAGATTTCACTTATTTGAAGAGGTTGAACCCAAACTATGACTGTTCAATGTGTTTTGAAGTGGAGGATAAAAACACACATACTGTTAAACTGGTTTCAATATTTTCTGAATGCATTTCAGTTTTCTAGATTTGTGCAGATTAATGAGGTCTTACTCGCTGTTTTCCTTTTCACCAGTGACATTTATTTAGGTCTATAAAATATTAGTACTTTTATAGTTTTGTTCATATGTCTTGAAGCATTTGTTCTGTGTTTCTTTATGTACAGTTTATACTGTGTGCCTTTTATAAGTACAGTCTGCATGTCTGCTGTCTTGGTATTCTAGGCCCTAGTTTGTGCTCAAGGTGAACTCAACAATGTGTCCTCATTTTCAAAAAGTAGAACTACTAGTTCATAGACACTGTAAAGAAATCTCAGTTTTCGCTTTTGGAATAATATCAACAAGGAACCTGGAGTCTTAGGAAACTGTTCATAATCAAGGATAATTCTGCTGGAAGGCACTTTTACTCACTGGACTGAGGGCTGGGTCCAAATAACTCATCAGTAAAAATGGTCATGTTGGTTTAATGCAACTGCATCTGGAACCAGAAAGATGTGTTAAAGGTTCATATCCTTGCATTTTGTAAATCATGTTTTATTATTTGAGACAGAGAAATAAACTGTAACATTATTATGGAAACGGTTCAGTTGTGACTTTTGTAATAAATGGAAATTGGACATAAGTGATGTTTTGTCAAGTTTGTTGTTTTAAAAAATATTGGTGACATTTTACCCCAGAACTATTATTAAAGATTAAATTGTGTCTTGAAATAATCATTTTCAGTCCAAATTTAAACAGATATTTTTGTAGTAAATTTAGTTTTTTTGCTAAATCTAATTTTTTATGTTGATGATCATTGACTTTTGACCAGCCTGTTGGTACCTTTTCAAACAAAAATTCATTATTGCAGCTGCATTGTTGGAGTTTTTTTTTCTTCTAAAATGTTAATCCCCAGGTAAATTTGATATATAAAAAAAAGACTAGCTTTAACTCTATTCATTTTTACCATGCATATTTTTCTCAAAGTTTTAATATTGAAATATTTTAAATAACATCTTGCATAATATTTTAAAACACTAGTCTTTCTGTGTGGAGTTTGCATGTTCTCCCCGTGTACGTGTGGGTTTCCTTTTAAATCTCCAAAAACATGCACGTTGGGTTAATTTGCTGCTATGAAAATTGCCCCTAGGAATGAGTGTGTATGTGTGTGTGGCCACGCTACAAATTGGCGACCTGTTTGGGGTGTACCTTGCCTCTTGCCTAAAATCAGCAGGGATTGGCTCCGGAACCCCCTGCGGCCTCGATATAGATAAGCTTTCAGAAGACTAAACAAAATATGTATATATATATCGTATTCATTGTATGTTTGTGTGGTGAATTATTTCATAAAGAATCAAAGCCAGAATTAAAATCTGTAGATTTTGGTTTAAATTAACAGCAAACGTGCTGTTTGTAATTGAATTTTGAAAAAAAAAAAAAAAACAGTTTTAATTAATGCTTATTGAAAAATTAACAGATGTGGACTGAAAAATGGACTACTACATTTTGTCCTGTTGAATAGTTTGATGTAATATTTTGTCCCAATCCTTTTAATCCAGTGAAAGTTGTTCCTACTGTATGTTGTGTCCCTCCCGTACGCTAGATAGCAGTAATGAAATAAATATGGAACATATAATGCAACGGCAGAAGAAGAGTTAAGCGGAAACGGTCACAGTGCGCATGTGCGACACAGCTGGCTGTATTGATCACAAGCCCTGCAGCCCACGTTTAGACCCAATGAGTCAATGCGTCATTATTAAATGGCATTCCAGTAGTTTGTTGTCTTCGTATTTTCCTCGTGTTGTTTGTGCCTGTTGTGCAGTCGTTTGACAAAAAGTTCAAATTACCATATTTAGGCAGCGAGAAAGAGCTAGCCTGCAGCTAACAGAAGGAAACAACCTTGGCAAGATGGACGATTCTGCTGCAGCATCGATTAGAGAAGGCGAAGCCAAAAACCGATCCTGCGCTGATGGCACCGCCGCCGTTCAAAGCACCGATTCATTAACTGAGGACACACATAACAGTAAGTATCTGATCATTCTCTGTGATATAAGTGTCCCCATGTTTTTGTGTAATAACAACTGTATTCTAGTTAAGAGTTAGAAATAATCAGCATGAAGTTTTGTCCAATAAAAAACATAAAGTTTACTTTGAATGATGAAGTAAATGATTGTTACACTGTCTCTCTGCTTGATTAAAAGAAGAATCTAATAAAAACATCACGCAAATGTGATGAAATTGGACGACGTGCAATTTTAGAGAAAATTTTTGGCCTAAAATGAATCAGATCAATAATATTAACTAACAAACTTCACATAGCAGAACTCATTTTTGGTCATCTTACTAGATGTATTTTGAATGGAGAGCACATACTTGATATACTTTCAGTTTTTAACTAGTAATGTCAAAAAATATATAGTATGCAAAAACCCAGAATCAACTAGTTTCAACTGTTACATTAAAGTTGTGGGTTCACACCAATAAACGCTTTAGTTGCAGATTTTATGAGCGAATAATTAATATTTGTGGAATGTATATGTTAATTTTATTTTCTCCAAGTCACCAATTGTCATTCAAGCTATTGCAATTGGATGCGTCTTTTTCATGCAACACAGCTGCAATGAATGTTATGTTTGTTTATCTTTTTAAAAGGTCGATGACAGTTTTTGCATTGCATTCACTCTTTTTGCAACACTGCGTTGTGGTTAATGTCAGAGCCTATTTCTGAACATTTTCCAAATGTCCAAAGTTGTTCCTCGAGGCCCGGTGTCCTGAAGGTTTTCGATAGGTGTGTTCGAAATGACACAGGCGGACGCAGTTCTGATCGGCGCAGATCGGTGTGCAATGCATGCCGGTTAGTTTTTTAATGCAAAACCTAACCAGCGTGCATTGCGCCTGTGTCATCTCGAACGCACCTATTGTGTTCCTGGTTCAATACAGCTGATGCACAGAAAATGAAATCAACAGCTAATAGAATGTGGCACAATGACTCAATTAACTGGATCAGGTGTGTAAATGCAAGAACAATTGGAAAACCTTCAGGACACCAGGCCCTCAAGGACCGGATTTGGACACCCCCGTCTTAGAAGACAAAAGGATGGGTATGCCCTGGTCAGGTTGCCATTCGGATGCAGGAACAGAAACCGAGACAGACACAATAACATCTGCTCATAGCAATTTACCAATCAACTGATCCTGCATTCTCAGTGGCTATTTCTCAAAAAAAAAAAAAAAAAAAAAAAAAAACTTGTTATGCCTTCAACAGGGAGGCGTTTGGTCTGTGGTAGAATTTCCATCCTTGGAACAGCTGACTCGATTCTCGATGGGCCCATGCCTAAATGTCCCTGAAGCAGACACCTAACCCCTTAGTTGCTCCCACCATTGGCACTGTCGTGGCTGCCTCCTGCGGTGCAACACGGCAAAAGTATTTTCCCCTTTGAGGGATAAATGCAGTACAATAAAAAACAAAAAAAAAATCTTAAAGCAGAAATTGTTTCAAAATCTAGCAAAGAACTGATTTAACATTTACTTCTGTGGAAAAAATGTATTTTTGTCTTCAACTTTGGTACTTTTTAAATTTTTCTGGCCTTTTGTTTTTTACACATAAAATTTAATGAGTTTGGGTGTTTTTAATTATTATACGGTTGTAATTGTTGAAAAGACATCAAGTGTTTGAACAAATTAAATTTATTATTTGTTCACACTTGCTGCGGTAAGCATTAGTAGAATTTTTTTTTTGTTGATGTTGTAGAAAAGCGTATTAACAAGTTTTTATGTTGAGAAAGAAAAAAACTAATGATAGCTTTGTTTTACCTGCTTATGACCATGTGAATCTATACTTATTGGAAAAAAAAATGTTTGCAGTTTTAAGGTCATGCAAAAAATCTTCTTAAGTTCTTACCATCCTCTCTTTTATTTTACTTTGTGTTTTTTCACATTAACATATTTTCTAGTTCTTATTCTGAAAAACAGAGGCACTGTTGTAAAAACATACCAGTGTACTTTAGTGGTAACGTCATTAAATCTAGAAAAATCTGTTTTGATTTTTTCTGTAATTTTATTAACAATAAAAGATGTTTTGAAACTGCGTTTGTAACATATATGTATTTCTTTTCATTCCTTTTCTAAAACAAGGAGTGGCTTTGATCTCCTTTTTCCCATTTCTATTTCTAGGGGATGGGGTTTTCTGCTGTCAGCAATGTGGAGAAAACTTCAAAAAGGAGGCAGCTTTGCTGGAACATCGGCAACAGCACCTGCAACAAAACATGTGTCTAGGCGATCACTCCGCTGGTTTAGATGATACTAATAATAACAGGGAGACAAGGCTTTTCTGTACTTTATGTTCACTCTCTTTTGACGACATGACTGAACTCAACTTGCATTTAAAAGAACACAATAAATTCTCGCTGAAGGAGTCCAATGTGATTAATTCTGGAGGAACAAAGCAGCAAAGTTATGAATGTCTAGATTGTGGGAAATCTTATGTGGTGATTGGCCACTTCCTTAACCATCAGCGTTCTCACAGACAACCCTCGAAATCAGTCTTTCATGAGCTTGAACAGTTGAAAAAGAAATCTTTTCAGTGCGAAACTTGTGGAAGGACTTACTCTCGCGCTTCAGCCCTCGATGCTCACCGACGCTGCCATGAGGAAAAGTTGATCAAATCCAAAAACAAGGGCTCAGGAGAAACAGTTCAGATTGAGTCAGAGGTGGAGACGAAGCCAGAAAAAACACATATAGCATCTGATTCTGAGAAGCTTTACGAGTGTATATGTGGTAAAGCTTTTTCTTCGACATTGCGCTTGAAAACGCATCAGCGATTCAGCCGTAACACCCAGTGCGCCTCAAAAGAGACCAAACCCAAACCAAAGAAGAGCACGAATGAACTTTACTGCGCCGAGTGTAAAAAGGTTTTCAATGGCCATATTGCCCTTTTCAACCATCAAAAGTGGCATGCTAATCATTCTCATGATTCAGCAAAAAGGTTTCCATGTGAGGAATGTGGAAAGGTATTTATGACCCTTACATTCTACTACAAGCATCAGCGCACGGCTCACAGCGACGAAACCCCATCGAAGTCTTTTCTTCATCAAGTGTGCCAGCTCCAAAAAAAAGCCTTCGAATGTAAAGATTGTGGGCTGAAATTTTCTAGAGAGTCAGCACTTCATTCTCATCAACTCCACCATACAGATGTTTTCCAAGAAACTGAGAAGGAAGCACAGATAAGTTCCTCACTTTCACCTCCCCACAAAATATCAGAAAATATACTGAAAGTTTCTGAGCCAATTGAGGTCTTAGCGGTTGAAAAAGTTGAGCCAGAATGTTTTATTCCAACTGATACAACTGAGGGATCACACATCAGTGAGCTTGAGGAAGACATTGAGGGCTATGAGCCTGGGGACTTTAACGTGCTTGTGATTAGTGCCAGTGAATCTGAAGAGGAGGTAGAGCAAGTTGTGAATCCTGACCTGGAATTACTGTGTGAATCTGATCAGGAAGAAAAAGACAATAATGATTGTTCCAGGATTATCGAATCAAAACCTCAAATAGATTTGAAAATAATTCAGATTGACTTTGAACAAATTGATGACTCTGCACTTTTTATAAAAGAACCTGAGAATGAATCAACGGAGGAACGCTATAATTGTCCAGATTGTCCTCGCTGGTTCACTAGGCGTTCATCGCTACATGCACATAGAAGGTGGCATGACAGACGTAGAAGTCAACAAACTCAAAGCCCATCAAAGGCAAAGAACACATGCCAAACATGTGGCCATGAAGCGGGCAACTCCGATGCACTCTGCCAACATATGCTAATAGACCACAATCGAAGTCCGAGCAAGGATGTGCTGAATCATGATCAGGGGTCTGAGATAAAAAGTTTAACATGCATTGAGTGTGGGGAAAGGTTCTCTCATTTATCTGCTTTAGTCTCTCATCAGTTACATCATCCCAAGAAAAAAACGTTTCAGTGTCCAGACTGTCTGGTGTCTTATTCGCATGGAGCAAGCTTGTTTAATCATAAGAAAACCTGCACAGCACAAAAAAGGGAACTAAATGTTACTGATAAAAAGGAATATAATCCCAAAAAAACTCTTCTAGGCCCAAAGACGTACCACTGTGAACAATGTGGAAAGGGTTTTTGGTCTCTTGGAGCATACTCTCATCACAAGCAAAATCAAATAGAGTGTGTAGATTCAAGGCTAAGAAAAGGTGTTCCTGGATCATTACACTCGATTAATGGACGCTCACACTCTGGCATCAAGATTGCATGTCCAGTTTGTGGCAGAAAGTTTAGTCATAAAGGCATCATGGCGTTGCACATGCGTAGACATGAAAATGGGAACCACAAATGTCAGGTCTGCAATCGATCTTTTCGTCTCTTTTCCAGTCTCCTCAGACATGAAGTTGTCCACAGTGACCTGCTCTTTCCACCGCCCGTAAAGTCTTTTCAGCATCAAATGGAGCAGCTGAAAAAACACACGTACAGCTGTCCTGACTGTGGAAAGTTATTTTCACGAGGCAAGGCATTGCAGTTTCACATGAAAAGCCATGGTTATGAAGTGGGACAGGATAAATCATCCTTGGCTCTTCTGGAGACTCTGCAGTGTGCGAAATGCCTCGCGCATTTCAGTAACAAGTCCGCTCTAAAGGCTCATCAGAAACTTTGTTTTAAAAGAGAGAACATAGAGGCATTGAAGTCCGAACCATCTGATGAAGCTAGTACAATACAAAATAATGGAAGGAAGCACTCTGACCAGTTTAAGGCACAGACTGATGCAAGTTCCGAGCACAAGTTAAAAAAAGAGAGAGATCATGTGAAAGGAGATGATTCCAGCTCGACTGATTTGAAGTACAAATGCGACAAATGTGACAGAAGCTTTTCAGTTGCTGGGGCTTTGAATTTTCACAAAAGAATTCATGCCGAAAACCAAACATCCAAATCCCACTTAATGTTTAAAAAATCAAAAAAATTGGGGCCAAAGAAAGGACATTTTCCCTGCTCCGAGTGTGGGAGGCGATTTACAACCAATGCAGCTCTCGGCTCTCACAAACGATGGCACAAAGAAAAGAAGTGTTCACTGTCTTTGCTGGAAGAGGATAGCGTAAAACTTACCAACTACAAAGCAGAGGAGGGGCCATTTCAGTGCTTCAAATGTCACAAGCAATTTTTCAACCACTATGTTCTACAACGGCATCAGTTTTTTAATCCTCAGTGCCAAACAGAGATAATGTCAAGTTCAGTGAAAAGTGTAGAAAACGACAGCGCACTAAAACAATTTTCATTCCTAAATCCTAATTGCGCAGTTAAACTAGAGTCACCTCTGACAACTGATTTGGATGGAATTTACTGTAAAAGTGTTGAAACTGCAGACCATCATGAAGACAAGCAGTTTGAACCCATCAAAAGACATGAAATGCTTGAATCAACATTGAAACCAAAGGCTTACGAGTGCCCTCTATGCCCTATGACTTTTGCAAAGGCAAGAGGTCTGCATGCTCACAAGTGGCAAACTCACTCACATGGGACCCAGAAGAGAGAGAAACTTCTTCTGCATATAAAAAAGGAACCCACAGACTCGAACAAGAAGATGGCAAACTCAAGACCAATAAATGGTAGTGTTGAAAGGAAAAAGAAGAAAATAAAGTTAGATTTCCAATCAATAAAAGCCCTTAACTGTGGGAATGTGTCTAGCTCTACAAGTGTGACCCCTGACAATAGAAGAGTATCCCTGAAAGTAAAGCAGGAGTCTAAGTTAGACATCCAAACATCCACAACTGAAGTTCTATCACCTCCCGGCCGTCTTTCAGAGCACTCAATTAAATACTTCTTCAAGTGTGAACGATGTGGGAAAGCCTTTCAAACAGAGGAACAGTTGGGAATGCACAAGCTCAAAGCGAAGACACGGCCATTTTGTTGCGCCTTGTGCTGCCACGGCTTTTGGACTGAGAATCAACTACAGCAGCACCTCGCCTGGCATGATGAAGTGCGCCTGCGGCTCCCAAATGAAGTTCGTTTAAGGCTCAGCGCTTCTATGAACTCAAAACCTCCAATTATTAATGACAGCGGAAAGTGTGTCATACCTTTTACAATTCAGCAATCAATGGATTTTCCAAAAAGTCAAGCACACAGTGGCCATTAATCTGGCACGGCCTTCCTCTTATGTACGACAAAAATAAAAAGTTGTTGGCATAACAGTAGTAGCTTTTTTTTTCTTTTACCAGGAGGTTCAATAAAACAGTGTATTGGTCACCACCAAGATTGTATCAATGTTCATAAACGTCATAGCTCACCATGATTTTATAGAGACAGCAGGGGTCTTATGTTCAGCAAGTGAGAGGCTATTAATGAGGACTGATTTGCACTACCTCAGGGGTGTCCAAAGCGTTTCCTGATTGTTTTCCACATGGTCCTGGTTCAATACAGCTGATGCACAGAAAGTGAAATCAACAGCCAATAGAATTTGGCCCAATGACTCAATTAACTGGCTCAGGTGTGTAGATGCAAGAACATTTGGAAAACCTTCAGGACATCGGCCCTCAAGGACCGAATTTGGACACCCCTGCAAGCGTGGAATGTTGATTTCTTCTAAACTATTGAAATGTTTTAAAACTAAACATTCTTATTATGCTCTGATGTTCTTTACACTGAACTTTAAAAAAAAATATTTGATGTAAAAATGTAACCTATGTTCTCAAGTTATTTTAATGTTTTGTCTCTGTTAATTCATTTTTCTGCCTGAACTTTACCGATTCCTTCAGAGTTCCTGTTCCTGTTGAACAAAATACAACGCAAACTAAAAATAATGTCTGTCTTCATCCAAATTAAAAGAAAAGAGCCATCAATGCCATGCTTGTTTACAAAGTTTAGCGATGCCAAAATATTCCTTCACTTCAGAATTGTAGACGTCTCTCTGCTTTTTATTTCAGTGCTGACAATGTTTCATTCTGTAACTGATTATTTTTAACACTTTGATTTTTTTTTTTTTTTAAAGTAAATTATGTGCAAAAAATTACTTCCATGAACTGATTTTTAATTTCAAGTTGTTTCTTTTTTTTCCCTTGGAAAATTTACACCTGTTGAAGAGATTGAAAAAGTACATCTTGATAGTTATGTTAATGTTGTGTAGTTATCAAGTTTTGTTTAATTTATAGATAGATTTTCTTCTTCATAACCTGCTATGCGTTGCAACTTGATGTGAAGACTAAATGAAAATAAACGTCTTTAAAAGTGGCTCACTAGATCTTTTTGTCTTTATTCATCTCGAAAGAACATTGTGGGAAATGTTCTTGATGGTTTTTATATTAAGATATTCTTACTATTTAAGAGTGAGCTTTTTAACACAAAATATTTTGTCAGAATACTTGAAGACTTTAAAAGATGTTAAAAATCTTGTAAATAAGTTTAATCACTAACTCTTAGAGGAAGATCACATTTATGGGTTTTGCAAAATACAGTATGGAAAGTGAAACATTTTTTCTTTCATTTACTCAAAAGTTTTTAGATTAACTGGAAGAATAGCAATGAGCTATTCCAAATGATCAATGTTCATTGATCCATGTTTGATTTGTTTTAGAAGATGTTTAAGATATTTAGCATCCATTTGTACCTCAAAATAAAAGTCATTTGAATGAAAATGATTAAGAAATATTTTGCTCTTCTTTTTTAGTTCAAAATTGCAGCATTGAGTGTAAGGATTGTGGACTGATCCTTACAAACATGGACGCCTACGAGACCCACCTGCACCAGCATGCTCTAGAGGAGGATGACCAAGTTGAAGAAGAAGAAGACAGCAACAGCCCTGAGAGAAGTATCATTTTGAAGGGTATGAATACTGGCGAAACAAGAAAGGAAAATGATCAGGATAACGGAAATGATTCACCATCAGCACTGCAAAGTGCAGCTAATGCTGCATCTCAACAACCAAGTTTGGGTCAGAAAGGCTACAGTTGCACAGTGTGCGGGAAGGTTTATACATACCTGGTTTCATTTCAGAAACACCTAATGCTGCATGAAACAACCCCACCCGTAAAAACCCGGCCTCCAAGTGACCCAAACCTGCGCAAATATGAGTGTCCAGATTGTGGGATGACATTTGTCAGACGAACACCCTTGATTAGTCATCTCAGATTTCACAAGTCCCAAAGATATGAAAAACTGACCCCTTCAAAGTGTGATTTGTGTAACAAACACTTTTCATCTGCAAGCAAGTGGCTGGCTCATCTCGAACTGCATAACCAAAAGCCATTTTGGTGTTTAAGTTGCTCGCGAGGCTTTGTGGATGAAGGGACTCTTGACAAACATCTTCAAAGACACATCATGACTCAATTTAATTCCACTACAAATTATCATGCCATCAATGCAGCGAACATCCTTACCGGTAATCAACAATCTCCCACAAAGGTAAAGCCTCACCAGTGCAACATATGTGGAAAGAGCTTCTCTCAGTTAAAGGCATTAACTGGGCATAAAAACAAACATTACAGCGGTAAACATGGGATGCTCAATAAACCAGGAGGATTCACTCTGATCAAAGAGAAGGAAGTAGTTCTTCAAAAAGAGAAATCAATGGAGGACTGTGACTTGCTGATGAATACAGGGGAGGAAGAAAATGAGCGTGAGATTGAGGATCAAGATTCATCTGAAGATGAAGAAATGCAGTGTGATGAAGACTCTGATGGGTCTGACTGTGGAGAGCCTGTCCATTGTTTAAAATTTCCTAAACAATTAAACTACCCAGACCAATCCAGTGATCAGAATCCAGATATTGCGGAGACACAGACGGTAGCGGAGGGTGATGAAAATCAGCAAAACAAACAGAGAGTGCATAAGTACTCGGAATGGGAGTGCATCGAATGTGATATGGGTTTTGATGAAATGGCAAAACTCCACTTGCATTATGTAAAACATGCAACAGGAGAGGTGCCGATGCCACAATATTGCACAGAGTGAGGAAGTATCTGAAAAGCTTCTTTTTTTTTCTTTCTGTAGTTTATAGAAACCAAACCTAGACATTTCTTTAAAACTTATCCCCAGCTTTGGTTGTGTTACTGTGTTTTGAAAATGTTTGCATAACAATGCTTTAATTTTACACCTAAGAGACGTTCATGTTTGATGAGGGATTTTTTTTTTTTTTTTTTTTTATGAAACAAGAAATCTAAAGAAATATCATCTTGAAACTTCATTGTACATTATGATTTTGTGAAACTAAATAAACTGTAAAAAAACTACTGTGGATTTGGTGTCTTAATAGATTATCAGTGGTTGTGATATGAGTTAAACACAAAGCAGCAAATAATGTATGATTAAGTATTTAACTGATTATGTTTGATAATAAATGCTATAGTTTAAGATTTCAACAGAGTGGAATTAATTTATCCAAAACAAGCAGTATCATGATCCAGTGTTCCTATTCAATGGGACAGAAATAGAAAAAAAAACACTTGTTTTTTTTCTACACAAAAGAAAAGCTTAGAGTTACTCTATTATGGCTGTTCCAGCTCTATTCCACTAAGCAGGTGTTCCAGCTCTATTCCACCAAGCAGCTGTTTTGGAGCTCTCTCTTGGACTACTTTGAGCATTACAGGACACACAAATTTACCCAGTAGGGATTAATAAAGTATTCTCAATCAATATGAATATTTGTATTATTTTTCAAACTTTATTTAATAGAAGTTGCAACATTTTATGTTACAGTAAAAAATAGTCTTTCAGGAAAAGTTCATTAAGCAAAACAAGTCAGACATAAAAGTTTTCTCCTTTTTTTAGCTCAAAATTTTCTTCAAGTAGAAACTTTAGTCAGTAACATATTTAATTATTTTTGTCCATTAAAGATCAAGCGAGTGTTGAACTTAACGGACAAAAGTCTCTAACAACATGCTCGGCTTCTGTAGCGACGATGGAAACACGACAGGAAAAAACTACAAGTCCCATTATTCATTTCACTGCGTCCATCAATTGTGACGTCACAATATCCACTGCCCTGCGCTTGCTTTTGTCCGGAAGAAAAAGGGTAGTTTCTTGAGGCGGACAAACAAAACCAGGTAATGTTACTATCTATCGTCCTAGTAACGCTTTACAAAGATCCGGGTTTCCGCGTTGTGATGAAAAAAAACCAAACAAACGAACCTCTTCTGTACAACGTTTAACTCGATAAGCTAACATTTACGCACTAAATGCATCCAAATACATTTAAAAAGGCTAGTCAGGCTACCACGATCTTTCAATCTGTGTTTGTTAGATAAGGTTTTTTTCTGAAAATCTAAAAAGATACTTTTTTATAAAGGAGTGTGCACCATTTTTCAGTAACAATTGTTTCACAATGTAGCTAACAGCCTCCAGTGTAGCTGCCCTACATCCATCAGCTATTGTAATTCAAATGGTTTAAGTCTGCCAGATGTCCCTTCGGTAAGATTACTCTGATCAAAAGGCCTTTGAAAGTAAATTTACTCAATGTAAGTAGGGAATCTTCTAGTATAAATGTGTATGACTGCTGCATATTGAATTGAAAATACTTTTTTGATCCCAGATCCTTGTGTTTTTATTTTGATAATCTGTTGTTTTTAAGTATGAAGAACCGGATTTCATCAACCTCCATGAATCCAAAGCGGAAAGCCAAGCAGAAGAGTAGTAAGACCAAGGAGAACTCTTCATCTAACTCCGTTACTACATCTACTGCAGAGAAACCACAGATCCCCAAAGCTCACCCTGAACAGAATGAATCAGATCCCAAAACCAAGGGAAGCAAATTAGCTGCTTTCACTGAGGCTGAATCTGCAATGGCTCCTGAGAAAAGTCACACTGAAGATCGCAAATCAGAGACACATCCACACGTGAATGTTGCAACCCCAGTGGAGAGTCAGCATGGGGTACTGTCTGAGCCACAACCCTGCAAAAACACTGCAGAAAATCAAAAAGATTTGACTGCTAAGTCAAGCACTCCTACCAAACAAACAACAACCGACACACAAAAAAATCTCACCGATGTGAAAAATGCAAAGAAACAGGACAAAGTTGTTAAAGATGGTCGGAAGTTTGTTCTTTCAAAAAAAGCTATGATGGATCCTCTAAAGATAGATATGTCCAAACCACTACCTCTAACATGTAAGTCCGTTTAAGTTTTTGAGTTGTTTTCAGTTCACCTGATTGTCATTTGCATGTTCATACTAATCCATTTTTTCAGGGTTATAAGACAATTAATTGTGAGGAATTTGAAACAAATACATACATTTAGTCAGTAGACGTACTGAAAAAAAGTCGTAGTGATGTAAAGAAACAGGACAAAGTTGTTAAAGATGGTCAGAAATTTGTTCTTTAAAAAAAAAAAAGCCAGTAGACTGACGTGTCACTCATTTAAGAAAAGCCAAGAAACTTTTGGTAACTGGAAATGTTTTTACTGCTTTCTACAAAGCAATCTGGATGGAGTTGTAATTTTTAAAAAAGATGATTGAATTTGCTATTTAAGAACATACATGTTTAATTTGGATTAACTAATTACTTCAACCTGAACTGGTACTATTTTTTTTTTACATTTAGTCAGAACAAAGACATAACATACTGGTTTAACAAAAACACAAAATATTGAAAGTGTACATTTTAATATTTCACCTGTACATTTGGCATATGTGAGTACTAAAGGAGAAAGTTCGGCCTTATAATTTGGAAAAGTGAAGTTTATGCTTACCTCAAAATGTCTGTGTAATCCCTCATTCTTCCAGGAGTGATCCACCAAAAAAAAATGGCTTCAAAGTTGTCTTCTGGACAATGTCATTTTCTGATTGAGATGTTTCTACTTCTATCTGGAAATCATTGGAAATCTGAACTCAAATTGAAATAATTTCCGGATGAAAGTTGAAACGTCTTGATCAGGAAATTACATTGTCCAGAGGACAACTTTCAAGCCTTTTTTATGATGTTACCTCAAAATGAAAGTGTGCTGGTTGTGTGCTGGTTCCTATTTTTAAGAACAAGGGAGATGTGCCAAGTTGTGGTAACTACAGAGGAATAAAACTGATCAGCCATACGATGAAGTTATGGGAAAATGTTGTCAAAGCTAGGCTAAGGTCTTCTTCTTTCGGCTTTTCCCTTTAGGGGTCGCCACAGCAAGTCAGTTTCTTCCATCTAATCCTATCTGCTGTATCCTCTTTGGTCACACCAACTATCTTCATGTCTTCCTTCACTGCGTCCATGAACCTCCTCTTTGGCCTTCCTCAAGTCCTCTTTCCTGGTGGTTCCAAATCCATCATCCTGTACTCTCTCTCTCTCTCCTCTGTACATGCCCAAACCATCTCAGTCTTGCCTCTCTAACTTTATCCCCAAAACATCTAACATGTGCTGTTCCCCTGATGTACTCATTCCTAATCCTGTCCATCCTGGTCACTCCCAGAGAGATCCTCAGCATCTTCATCTCTGCTACCTCCATCTTTACTTCCTGTCTTTTAAGGCTAAGGTCTGAAGTAAGAATTTGTGAGCAGCAGTATGGTTTTATGCCAAAAAGAGCAGTACAGACGCAGCATTTGGCTTGAGGATACTGATAGAGAAGTACAGAGAAGGTCAGAAGAAATAAAGAAGGTGGGAGATTTTAAGTATCTAGGATCAACAGTCCAAAGCAATGGAGAGTGTGGAAAAGAGGTGAAGAAGCGTGTGCAGTAGGGATGGGTATTGAGAACGGATTTCTTTCAGAACCTGTTCCGCCACTGTAATTTTGACCGGACTGATAAGCACTAGTTCAAACGAATCTGCTATCTGTGCTGGTCACACCGTACCACAACACTTTTTGCCACAAGCACCTTGCGCACGTGCTCTGGGACTCCCTGTTGCTGCCACACATACAAAGCTCCATTTTGAAGCTGAGGGAGGTGTGATGGCAGAATGTGCAAAGGGATCTTGAGTTTAGCATTATTTGACCAAAATCGATGCCAACAATGCACGTTGTATTAAGTGCAATAAAGTATTTTCATTTAAAGGTGTAACCACAAGCAATTTGTCCAAATACGTTGCCAAAATCCCCGGCATTCAGACTGAAAGATGCGCAGTGTTTGATGAGCGTGTTGAAGCAGCGTCAAGCAGCTCAGAGTCCGATGCAAGAAGTGTGCTAATAAATTACAGCACAAGCACACTTGAAAACGCACATGCTACATGTTTTATCATAAAAAAATGAATAACTAGATTAAATTTTTTTTATTGTTGTTTTTTAAGTTCCCCACCATCAACTTTGCAGAGAAAGAGAAAGCCTGCCTCCTTATTGGATAATAACAGCAAATTCACAGAACACAGGCTATTAAATAATATTTATTGTTTTTATTGCATATCTTAAGTATGTATTTAAGCGAGGTATATTTTATTTAGATATTGTTCTGTTTGTGAGTTTCACCGTGATCAAAAGTAATGCTTTTGATTGTTTGTTTTTGTTTCTATAAGTATTGACAAGAGAATCGTTAAAGACCCGGATCGTTAAGCAGTATCGATAAGACGACTAGTATTGATAAATCGCTATCAATACCCATCCCTAGTTTGCAGGCAGGCTGGAACGGGTGGAGAAAAGTGTGATGTGTGATAGAAGAGTTTCAGCTAAAATGAAAGGGAAAGTGTACAAAACAGTGGTGAGACCGGCCATGCTGTTTGGTCTTGAGACAGTGGCACTGAGGTAATACAGTAAACAGAGATGGAGGTAGCAGAGATGAAGATGCTGAGGATCTCTCTTGGAGTGACCAGGATGGACAGGATTAGAGGAACAGCACATGTTAGAGGTTTTGGAGATAAAGTCAGAGAGGACAGACTGAGATGGTTTGGACATGTGCAGAGGAAAAAGAGAGTACATCGGAAGAAGGATGCTGGTTTTGGAACCACCAGGAAAGAGGCCAAGTGCAAGGCCAAAGAGGAGGTTCATGGATACAGTGAAGGTAGACATGAAGGTAGTTGGTGTGACTGAGGAGGATGCAGCAGATAGGGTTAGATGGAAGAAACTGACTTGCTGTGGCGACCCCTGAAAGGAAATGCCGAAAGAAGATTTTAATCCATATTTCATGTAAACATATAACTAATATTTTTTTGTGTCATTTTGCAGCAGCTCAGCTTTCTTTGCAGTGTATTGAATGCCACATAATCTTCAGTGATCACAAGAGCAAAGAGCGTCATCTGAAGCTGAGTCATCCAGCCCAATACGAGCAATGCATATTGAGGAATTCCTTTTTTGCTTGTTACGTTTGTGACAAACACTTTACCAACTCCACAGAGCTCCTGGCCCACCAGAAAGCTCATACAGAAAAGACACCTTTCAAGTGTCCAATCTGTGATCAAGCCTTCAAGAAGTCATCAGAGCTTACCCATCATAAAAAAATGCATTATGGCGCGGATGGCTATGTCTGTAAAGCGTGTGGGAAATCTTGCAAAACATTGACACTCTTAAAATATCACCGGCGCTCGCACACAGGAGAGATGCCATATGTTTGCAAAGACTGTGGAAAGAGATTCATCATGTCTAAAGCGCTGCAAAAACATGCAGAAACTCACTTAGAAGAAGGTGAAAACACAGGTGGAGCAGCCAAAGAAGAGAAAAAGAAAAATGATGGTAAGAATAACTTTTTTAAAGTAATACAAATACACAATCAAAATTTATTCCCTTCCAAATGTACATTTAATTTAAAACTCAAGAGCTATATGCTGCCTTTAAACTGTTCTTCAGGCAAAATACCTTTTTTTAGGTTTCGTATGGTTAAAGTGTTACAATATAAGGTCTATTTTTTACCACAATAAATAACACGATTCTTTATTTGTGTCATTTATTGTGGTTAAAAAAAAGCACAATTCTTTATTTCCTTCTGCAGGTGCTCCTGCTACAAGGTATCCTTGCTCCCTGTGCAAGGCCACTTTCAAAAGTTTGAAGACAAGGATGCATCACATAAAAAGAAAGCACAATACTTTTGCCAAAAATGCACATTTAACTAAGCAGCAGGTGAAAAAATGTGAACCCGTTATTACTCCTATTTCCCTTTCCCAACCAGACCTATTACAGTTGGAGGCCAATGGACCCTTGCAGAAAGTGGATGGCGATATCGACACTGAACCAATAAGAAAACTTATTGAGTTGTTGGGAAATGTACAGAAAGTGAACCAAGTTGTGATATTGGGGCAAGTACCACCTAATGCACCACCTTTGCAACTACAGCAGTTTTCACAGCCAGCAGAGACAGGGAATTTAGATTTATCTGTATCAGAAATGGATTTTACGGGACCTAAACAGATTGGTTGTAAGGAGACTGAACAGGACCCTTCAAACAGTCTATGTGATCCGAAGGAACAAACAATCATATTGGAACCCATAACTCCAGATGGGCAGCTAGAAAATCCAACCTATTCAGCCCTTGGACCTCAAAAACTAGAATTAACACTTGTTGAAGCTGAAAAAACTGTGGGACCTGAAAGAGAAGCAACGCCGGTCACACTTCAACAACCTGGCATCAGTGCATTTCATCCTGATATTATGGTTTCCAAAAACAATGTTGGCAATTCAAGTGAAAATCTTGAGGACATGGTCATATTAGAGCTCACTCCTGCGCTGATACCAACTTTGGAGCTAGAACAATCCCAAATGAAACATCAAAGTGAAATCCCTCCATCCTCTTTAATAGAGAGTTCTTCCCAGGAGATTCCTGCTCAAACTGCAGGTCAGACTGTGGTGAATGAGCAACAGACCAGTCAGTCAGTCCCACTGCTGATGCCAACAGTTGAAATGGAGCTGAGAAATGTACACCCAGAGCAAGAGAATCCTTCTTCTTCTCCTTTGGATTCTCAAACAGCCGGTTTGTTAGAATCAGACTCTAATTCCAAAGGAGACGATGACCCAAACGCAGCAATAGTTGGAGTTGCTCGGACATCTAGAATGAATGAAAAGACACAGCAACAGCCTAACCAAGATCAAGCGGAAAAATTGCTAATCAACGACAAAAATAAAATTCCAGGAGAAGATGGGTCATCTGCCAACCATGAGGCTTCATCACCTTTACAATCCAAACAAGTGTTACTGAACTCAGAGTTACCAATAAGTGTAATGTCAGCTCAAGAACTGGTGAAAGTGCGTAAAAGAAAACCAGCCAGAACGTTTATTTTTCAAGGAAATACACAAGACATAGCTGGATCAATGTATAGTGAGGATTTTCAGATTAATGAAACTCCCTCTAAACGCCAAAGAACAAAAAAGTCTAATCTGATTGTCAAATTTGGTCCTCCAAATAAAAACAACAAAACCAAGAAAGATAAGAAACCAACAGAAAAGGGTCAGCAATTGGCAAGTAAAGCATCAACAAAAAAGCTCTCTGTGAAAAAAGAACCCTCACAAAACAAAGGAGGAAAGGGAAAAAAGAGTAAAACAAAAGCAAATGTGGAATCAGACGCTGACAACAAAACTGCTTCAACTCAATCCCCCCAAGTCCAAAAAATTAAAGAAGTTAAAGATAAAAGCAAAATGACAAAAAAGAAAATAGTCAAGGAAAGTCTGTCAGATATAAATGAACTTGAACCTTTAACCTTACCTCTGTTAAAAAAGAAAAAACAAGAAAAGGATGTCCAGAAAGATCAACCCAAGAATCCAAAAGCTCAAAAGTCAAAGAAAAACATAAATAGAATGGAACAACTCAAAAAGACAACTGAGCCTGAGCCACACATAACACAGGACTCTCTACTTCTACTGAAGGGTCATAAACAACCACAGCTAAAAGTGTACAAGTTAGACCCTTCAAAAGCATCTGGCCAAACACCTGAGGCTTCACCAACGTCATCTCAAACTAAATGTCCTATCAGCACTGCTGAGTCCACAAAAAATTCTTCTCTAGAAGACAAAAAGAAAGGCGGAAAAGCTAAGAAAAACCAAAAATCTCTTTCCTTGTTGTCATCACTTAAGGTTTCTCACCAGCCTGCTGAAAGTGTGCCCACCAAGCCAACAATTTCCAGGAAACGTAAAAGCTCTAATGTGGAGACTGAGGGCATCATAACATCGAAGCGTGCTTTAGAGTGTAAAGACTGTGGAGAGAGATTTGGTGATGTGTCATCGTTTCAAAAACACAAGACATCCGCACATATGGTAGAGAGTCCAAGTCTTACATATACCAACGGGAACATTTTTGAGGGTGTCTCAAGGCTTTATCAGCTTCCAAAAGAGCATGGAAAAATAGTTCATGCTATGAATGCAGCGACAGACTGGGATATTGAACCTGAGAGCGGAGAAATTGCGTTAGAGCGAACTGTTTCTTTTCCAGCTTTAATTCCATCGCCATCTTTACAAATTCCTACGTTAGATGTAGAAATGAGTTCTTATGAGGGTAAAAGTGGAAATAAAAGTGGAGCAGAGATTCAATCTGGCGCCCATGCTGAATTTTCTGATAAAGTAAAAATGACTGAGACACAACAAAATGTCCCAACATCAACTTCCACACAGACAAAGACTTCAGATTCGAGAACGCTTTTGACATCTGGGGAAGACCATCAAGAAGAAGATCCCACAAAGATTTCTGATTTCCTGAGTACTAAAGACGAGGATGTCAAGGAGGATTTGCTTCTAGACATAGATTTAGTTACTGTTGGAGAACAAAATGAGGTAGATGATCCAGTTTCAACTGCAGACATCGTTCCCCAAAGCAAAACGGATGGAAACGGCAATTTAGAGATGGGAAGCATTGACAAATACACTGAACAAATTAGCGATAGGACCACTGATTTAAATCCAACTTCTCATAATGTATCGTGTTCAACTCGGCAAACGGAAATCAAAGAAGAGGAAGAAGAAACATTAGTTCAGAAGAAAAAAGTGGAGGGAATAGGAGTTATTCATAATTCTCCAAAAGGTAAAAGAAAAGGTTCTGGACATCCAAAAAGTAGCTCTAAATTAAAGAGAAATGTAGTTGAAGATGCTCTACGAAGAACTGAATCAGAAAATGAACTTGACGATTGTCAGGTAGTTTATGAAAAGCCTCCGTCTGCAGAAGTAACAGATTGTGCGCAGATGAACCCTGAATATCAAACCTCTAAAGTTCTTGATTCACCTTTATCATCTATTCATTCTGTGAGTGAAGAATCAAATAGAAAGACAGTTTTGATGGAGCTGGAGTCAAACACTACAAGTACTGAGCAGGGAATGAATGAACGAGGAGAGGAAAATGATAGAGATGCTGACCAGTCTCCTGCTATCATCCTGGAGAGGTGTTTCACTTCATGTGCTGATAAGAAGACACGACCAGTTTCGGCAAGGAATTTCTTTGGACAGGTAAGTTTACATTTGAAAAACAAAACCTGAATTTGTTTAAATAATAATTATATTTCTTTCTCTTTTTTCCCAGGGCTTAGACCAAGGTGGTGAGAACATAGTACAAATTACTGAAAGTCAGGAGATCAAGGAAGAAGAGAGCAGCACAGATCCTTTACTGATGGCCTCCACGTGTCCAAATAGACAGCGTGCAAGTGTGCAACCTCAACGGCATCGAGCTATAGAAACCGTCCTTATCAAAGAGGAAAGCAGCTATGTGCTGAACAACGCTCAGGTTTTCTCCCAAGGCACCAAACCTTTGCAGTGGAATTTGGAACCCGTCAGTAATGACAACAGAGATATCAACTGTAAGTAAGAACAAGTCCATTTGGAGCATTTCAAGGTCTCAGTTTTACATTTCCTTATTCACACCAAAATGTCCATTCTCTCACAAAATAGTTACTTCCTGAAATTAGTTTTCTGTCTAATTTTATTAATTTACTTGTTTATCTTCTAACACTTTCCTCAACTTGTGTAGAACAACTCCCTGGTATCATCATTAGCAGCGAGCATAAATTAGTCCAAATACATTGTTTTTTATTTTTTGTTCATACGCAACATGTGAAGTTTGTTCACTGATAATAAAATTGTTCTGTCTTGTGTGTTTTGTTCTTTATTTTCAGTATTAGAATGTGGGGAAACAACTAATGACAACCAAATCAGCCCAGAGATGAGTACCAACAATTGTATTTTTTACCCTGTGAAAGAGGAGGACCGGGAGGTCCTGACAGGGACGACACAAGACAATGAAGGGAATTTAACCCCTCAACAGCACAGTTTTGCAAATCAGCTTGAGCATCTTTCTACTGGTTCCGATACATGTGAGAAACTACTGTACAGTTCTTTAAAATTATTCTTCAGTCAAAAATAGTGAGACGACATTAATTGCATGTCTTCTGTTGTCAAATCAGGTGAAGAAAGGCATTCTTCCCCAGATCATCACGAGATACTGGTTGGAGGTCTGGCATCCCAGTCGGGGGTTATTGAATTTGAAGCTAGACGAGGTTTCTACAACTTTATTGCTAAAATCTGAACTATTTTGGATATTTTGAATGTCTTAATGTTTGCTCTTTCTCCTTCAGCAGAAGTTCCTGAGTGGCAGAATCCATCCAATCTCAGGGACTTCCTTCTGAGTTCTGATGAACAAGACGTTAGTGAGTTTACTTTGTCTGATCCTCATCTTGATGCAGAAGCGGAGGTGATGGCTGCGTTCGGCAACAAACAAACCAGGAGTGGAGAACAACCACACCAAATTTTATCAAAGTAAAACTTTAATCTTTGACGTAGTTTTGATAAACCCATAAAAACGTTTGTGTTTCTCTGAAAATGAGTTATATCGTTCCGTGTTGTCAATGAAGTCATTGATTTTCTAAGACATTTCCAGGAGATTTTTACACTGTATTGCATTTTGATTCATACATTTGTAAGCTTGTACTAATCAAACTTGTTTTTGTTCTTTTTTTTCATGTGCAGTGGATCAACCACAAGTTGCCTTCAAGACCCATTGCAAGAAAACAGCACTCGACAACCAATTGCCTACTTTTCCAAATACTTTGATTGGAACACCTGGGTAGAAATATCCTCTTGCACAAATAAACTTTCCAACTTGTCGAATCCTGTCACGTGCAGAGAAGTTGCTCGTTTTGTTGGAATACACATAGCAATGGGAACATTGAAGGTCTGTATGAATGGTTAGATCTCTTTAATTGGTATTTGTTTCCTGTTGGTTTTCAGACTACAGAATGCTAAAACTAATTTTCTATGTTGTCACTTTTCAGTTTCCCAGTCCGAGGCTTTATTGGGAGGACTTCACTAAGGTGCCGCTCATTGCCGAAGCCATTCCTCTGGCTCGATTTCACGAGCTTTCTCAAATACTACGTCTAACTTCTCCCTCAAATGAACCAAATTGCAGTAGTGATAATGCACAACAGAAAAATAAAGCTAGCCCAAGTAGTTCTGAAATAATTTTTCAAAATGACAATAGGCAGTGCCAAGGCAGTAGTACAAACAATGCTGTGCAAACAGATCCTCTGAACAAGATCCAACCATTATTGAATCGTTTCAATGCCGGCTGCCAATCAATAGCAGAACATGCCAATTTTGCCATTGACCAATTCTGTCTTCCTCTAACCGGGAAAATTTTTGAAAACAAGCCATCTCTTCTGTGCACCACCATGATTGGCTTTGGTGGTCTCCTCTCAAATGTGGATCTCAAACTAGATTTCTCAGAAAAAGAAGATGCTGTTAAAAAGATGGTTCCCAGAGGCAGCATGGTGTTTCTTTGCAAACAGGAACTTTCCACACCTGCTATGTTAGAGCATCTTTTAGCTGCTGGGGTTCATGGAGCAGGCCGGGTAGGAGGAGCCCGAGGACACATCGGAGATGAATTTGTAAGCTCTGATGGAAAGTTGATGTTGCATAGGTCCCACTGTGGGTTCATACTTTCTACTGCAGGGAATAACCAGGGTAACATAGCTTCACTCATAGAGAACTTTGAGACGGCCCAGAAATCTGCACGTCTAAACAGAGACTTATTGCATTTATACTCTATTCCCTGTACAGCATCTGCACCAAGTTGCTGGCCACAAGCTGTGCTCTGGTACCTTACAGATGCAGCTTTGGTAAACTCCTGGCTTCTATACCGGGAAGATAACAGAACGGTGTCGCCACCTTTGAGTCTGATGGACTTCAGATTGGAGGTGTCCAAAGCATTGATCTTATCCAGTGGTTCAGAAAACCAGGACTCTGTTCCACCTCAGCCACCCTCAGTGACCGCCCGTGCCACAAGTGAAACTCCCAACTCCATCCTGTTTGAAGATAGTCCTCTGCCAGAAGCAGCCACGCGGTACGATGGTTCCGGTCATTGGCCAGAGCAGGTTAGAGAAGGTGAAGGCGGAAGGTGTCGCTTTGGGGACTGCCAGAGAACATCACAAGTCTTATGCCTTAAATGCTGTGTTTTTCTTTGTATTTCACAAAACCACAACTGCTTTTTAAATTTTCATAATCAAGGGAGTTTAGGAAAAAAATAATTTCTGATCTTGTAGATTTTGGATTCAATCTAATATGCATTTCAGGATAAAAAAAAGCTAGTTGAAATACAAAACATATTTTTTTAATGCTCCCAAGCTGTTTTAGAACACACCAGAGTGTGTTGCTATTGGAGAGAGTTGGTGTTTGGTACATGAATGAGTAACATGTTGGGAGTCAAAACATGACAACACACATCTGAATGTCAGCATTATAGAACCTCCTGCGGGGTTTGTTGTACGAGGATATATTCGGTTTTACATTTTAATTTTGTGACTAAATGATCCTGAATGTAGATGTGTGTATTTGTGTATATAATTCCAATTCTTTGATCCTTTTGTCTGTGCTTCATCATGTAACATTGAGTTTTGTTTTTTTCTCTTGGATTATAACTCATTTATGAATGAGACAACCGGTTGATAAAATGTCTTTTTTTTTTTAAGTCGTGTTGGTGTAGATTCTCAGTTATTCAGTTCATAATAAAAAAGAAAAGTTAAAAATCAAGTGGACAAAGTTTTAGATTAGAAGATGTTTCACCTCTTACCGAGTGGCTTAAATTCTATCCATTGTTACTCACCTAGCAGAATATTCCCTCTTTGTTGGAGTTTCATTGAAGAATTATAAAATGTTCATTAGCTAATCATGCCATTTTTCTTTTTTTTTTTTTTACTATTACAAGTTTTACTATTTATTTTCTTTTTCACGTATTGTAGTTCACATTCCACTGGGTAACATTGGGTTTTGTTTCTTTTTGTTAGATTGAATTTTGCAAAGTTATTTATTATGATTTTGTAAAAAATAAAGAAAGATGTTTAAAAAAAAAATGCTGTCATATTTTACGCAATTCTGAAACACTAGGTGAAGAAATATCTGCTTAATTCTGAAATTAATAATGAAATAAGGGGCATTTTGAGAATGGTGTTTACAACAGAAGCATGCAATAATATTGATTTTACAATCAACTAAACACACTTATGCTGTATGAAATGATTAATTGCCACGTGACCAAATATTTACAGTATGTGTATTAGCTTATGTATGTAATGAAAATTGCTGTGTAATTTCAAGCAGACGAAAACACTCAAACAGGTTTTGTTTTCTGAACTGTTTTCTGATTTCGGACAAGAGGCATGGTACACCCTGAACAGGTCACCAGTATGTTGCAGGAACCTCATAAACTTTTAAGGTAAATATAACACAATCGGTTTTATGGAAACTTGATACAAAAAGCACAGTGGCCTCACAGCAATATGGTTGGGGTTTGAGTCCCAGGTGGGACGAGGCTTGGAACACTGGCCTTTCTGTGTAGAGTTTGCATGTTCTCCCGTCTTTATGTGGGTTTTCTCCCACACTCCAAAATAAACCAAAAACATGCATGTTAGGTAATTTGGCCCTTGTGAAATTGCCCCTAGAAATATGTGTATGTTGCCTCGCAACAGGCCGGCAACCTGTTTGGGGTGTACCCTGCCTCTCGCCTTAAATCAGCTGGGGAAGGCTCTGACACCCCTCGCAAACCGTTAGGGATAAGCGGTTCATGAGGAAGACAAAACAAAGAAGTATTTTGAGTGCAGAGAAAAATGTAGTTTGACAAGCAACACAAAATAAAGTGTGCAAAATGCACTTTTTTTTTTTTTTTTTAATTTTCTGATAAAAATATTCGAGGTTATGAATAAAGTTTTGCTAACATGGCAATTCACCTTATTTGAATGTTAATTTAGAAATATTATAAATGAATGCAACTAAATATTTAGAAAAATACGTTTACCAATTTTAAAATCGATATTAAAGTTTGTTTCACGATTTTACAAATTCAAATTCTTTTTACGCAGCTTTTTTGGGTCACGTGACGAATCTTATGCACAGATTTACGCTAAATAGAGATTTTATTTAGACAATTGTCCAAAATATTGTGAAAAATATATTTGAGCGCAAAAAGTGCGATTTTAAGAATAGAAATAACATTTAAAATGTAATCTAACTCTAAAGTGAGTAATTTTGAAAAAGAAAATAGTAACAACATAGCACTTTTTAGGAGTCATTTACAAATTTGTAGGGTTTATTGCTACATAAATTGATCTTATAAATAATTTGGCGTAAAATTAAACAATATAATTGACATATTTTAATGTTTATTTGGAAAAATAAAATCCAAAAACAGAATGGCAGCCATCTTAGCTGTTTTAACACAGGAAGTGTAAAATCTATCTAATGTAGTTCTAGGTTCAACTCTTCCAGTCAAACTACCTTCACAGAGCGGTTAGAGGTAATCTCTCATGTATTTAAGGTTTTTATCATAAAATTGTCCAAATCTAAATCTAGTTTTTTTATGCTCAACATTCTACTGCAAACTGAAATGATAAAAAGAACAAAAACAAGTTAAAACTTACCTCAATTGCTGTAACGATGTTCATTTTGAATGGCGGTGTGCTAACTAGCTGGAAGCTAACTAGCATTAGCAAGCTGCGTTGTGCATGGTCTTTTATTAAATATGACTTTATGCATGAAAAATACACTCCTCTGCCTTGCTGTGGTGAAAACCACATTTTATTACAGTATATTAAGTCTAAAATAGTTAAATTAGTATATTAAGTCTGAAACACCATCTAAAATTAATTTTAGATGGTGTTTTCATGATGCTAGTTAGCATCGTTTAGCTAACTCGCTGGCGGCCTCAGTGGGATGTTTACGATAGCATGGAACTAGCATGATGAATGATTTCACCTCATCTAAAGTTAAAAACATGCTAGTTTTGTCCTATTTGATTTAGATTAGTACATTTTAAGAATTATTCTTAAAGTTCGTATATGTTTTTGTGCAATTTTCTGTAACCGTGTTGTTTTCCCGCTGTTTATGTCGCAAACTTATTTCATCATAAACCTTGATTTAATGCTTGTATATCTTTTGTTTTTTCAAGTTGCAGCCTGCTAGCGATGGATTCTGACATTCTAAACATAGAGGAAATAGTAATGGGTCGTGGTTTGCCAGATCCTCCACCACCTCCTGAAAAGCCCGCAGAACCACGCAAACCCATCACATTGAATGGACCTCCTGGATCTACTGTGCAATCGTGTAAGTGCTGCAGCAAATTCAGCTCAGTGGCTAAAATTCAATCAAATCGTTTAACAGTATTTGCTTGATTCTTTTAGATCAACACGAAAACCTACAGTGTTTCCAGTGTTTTATTACTTTTTGCAATGCTAAAGCCAAGGAGAGGCACATGAAGAAGAGTCACAGAGAGGAATACAAACAGCAGCTTCAGCAGGTAGTGTCTTGATTGTTTGGCACGTTTTTATTGTTGATATCTACAAGAAATTAATTCCTGCAAGTGTGACAAATAAAAAAAAGTTCTTTATCAGTTACATTTTGTAAAGATGTTATTTGAATTAGCAATGAGAAATTTATTTGTGAATCACATTTTATATGTAAGACATTTCAAAGTGTTTTGTCTTCTGAACTGTTTATCACTAATGGGGTCACAAAGCCCATCCCGGTTGATTTCAGGGGAGAGGCAGGATACACCCCGGTCAGGTCACCAGTCTGTCACATGGCCACACACAGATACATAGTTTTAGGGGCAATTTCATAGCGGCCATTTAACCTAACATGCATGTTTTTGGAGGGTGGGAGGAAACCAGAGTACTTGGAGAAAACCCATTCATACAGAGGGAGACCATGCAAACTCCACACAGAAAGGGCAGTGTTTCAAGCCTCGACCCCAGGTCTGGGACACAAACTCCCGACCTACTTGCTGTGCCAGCGTACAGCCCTCGTTTCAAAGGGTTTTACATAAAAACATTAAAAGCATAGTAGAAAAATCAATAGAAATCAAATCCATAACGATTTACGAAAGAATTAATAAAAAGTTTTGACTTAATAACTTTAACTTTTTTCTTTCACCCACTTCGTGCACAGCTTTTTCCAACTCTCCTAGAATCTTCTCGCTTACACTACTAAAAATAAGCAAATTGATTAGTATCTAAAAGTGATTCATTCTCACTTTTTATTTGGGGCTTGGAACAAAGTACTATTGAATCAAGTTTACTCTATATCTTCCAGTTTAATTTATTGCATATGGGGTTTTTTTTTCTACAGGGAAACACACTGTTTACATGCTACGTATGTGACCGGACATTTCCATCATCTGAGGAGTTGACACAGCACCAGCCAACACACAGCAAAGATGACAAGCCTTTCAAATGCATTCACTGCAATGAGTGCTTTAAAACATTCTCAGAGGTAAGTTTTTTTCAGGCGTGAAAGTATAAAAAAAATTTTTTTGGGCCTTAAACTACAGCTTTTTTGCTTCAAATTTTTGTAAGTTGTATTTAGTCAATTCCTATGTTGTTATTTCTCACTTTTGTAGCTCACATCGCACAGAAGACATGTGTGTCCAGAGAGACAAATGGTTTGTAAAGATTGCTCCGAAACTTTCCGAAGTCCTGGACTCCTGCGTGCTCATCGCCTGGCCCAGCATCCGCGTCCAGATGTAGAAAGTGCAGACCAGGCAGAGGATGATACTAAAACCTTTCGCTGTAGTAAGTGCGGTCAGGGGTTTGAAGTGGAGTCAGAGCTGCTAGCACACCAAGAGAAGTATCCTGAGGGCCAGCAATGCAACGGCAGTGCTTCACCCATTAAAAAACGAGGGCGACCTCCTAAAGCTGAAGACCCATCTGGTGGAGAAAAGAAGGGCAAGCGGAAAAAGAAGGATGAGGCAGATGTGCCAGAAGAAGTTGTGAAGTCCGCTACCCCGTCAGAGCCGGAAGCAGCAGCAGCAGGAGAAGAAGAAAAGCCAAAAGTTATTATAGTGAAACGTGGTCGGCCCGCTAAAGTAACAGCTGAACCAGAAACAGAAGATAAAAAAAGCTCTGAAGAAGACATTCAGTCAGCTAAGGAGAAGAAACCTAAAGGGGAAGCTGCCCCGGCTCGCCAACATCCCTGCCCTGAGTGTGACCTCACTTTTCCTGGTGTGGCTCAGCTCCGCACCCACAAGAAGGAGAAACACGCTCCGAGGAAAGCCCACCCCTGTGAAGAGTGTGAAGAGAGCTTCGCCCGTCCTGAGCAGCTGGATGCCCACATGTCCCGCGCTCACGCCACTGGGCGCTTCGCCTGTCCCACCTGTGGGAAGAGTTTCAGTCGCGAGCGCCTCTTGAAAGCTCACCAGAAAAGCCACCCAGATGAAAAAGCCGAAGAATCAAGTGAAAACAGATAATTGTGACAGGCAGAGAGTTTCACTTTGAAATATTTCATTTATACATAATTATTTTGTTCTTTTTTAATTTTATTTTTAAACTTGGGAAAGCTTGTAGTTGAGAACATATTCTGAATCTGGATTTTAGCAGGTTGTTAGATTTAAAAGTCAAACTCAAATAGGAATGTTTGTTCAAAATTCTGAACAGACTCATTAATTGACTAAACAAGTATGAAACCCATGTTCTTTCTTCTATTTGTTAAAATGAATAGTTTATTTGTAAAAAAAAAAAAAAAAAACAGACTTCTGAACCATTTTTTTATTTCTTTTGTGTGAAATGTGTGTTATTACTTGATGTTTTGAGTTTATTAACTCTTTTTGTGATTTAAGAAAACAAAAAAAAAATCTTTCCCATTTCCTACCAACAAATTGACAATGTACACATTTTGAAACTAGTTGCCTCTTAGAAATTTTTCATTGGAATGTTTAGATAGTTTAGAAAATACTCCAAATGTATGGCTTTCTGCTCATTTTTACACCTAATCCTTTCATTATGTAACTTTTTTCATTTTTGTTGTGAATTTAATTTGCAGTTCTTGAAAGATTTTTTGTCAAAGTACTTCAGATTTAATGAAGTTGTTGGCATGCCGTTTTTAATGACCTGCCATAATCATGATTTCTATTTAAAACAAGCTTTTTTTTCCAACTTTTTGAATACCATATTTTTTATTTTTCTTAAAAAGCACTCACGGCTGAAGTCTCTAATGAATTGTACAACATTTTAATCACTGACTAGATTTCTTTTCTCCCCCCTGCAATGTGACTGGACACAGTTAAAAAAATAAAATAAATCATGCTGGCCTGATAGACCATGCAGTAGAATCAGGATTTTGTGTCTTTTTCTCTTTTTTTTTTGATCAGGAACACAGTCTTTGCAGTTCAACCAGGCTGTGTTTTGTATGATAATCCATATTGATGTAGGGGAAATTGATTTGAAATAAAACCGAATCCTTAAGAATGACAAACATGGCTTTTTTTTGTGAGAATTCAGTTGCTTTGTTTTACTGAAAGTACAGATATTTAATTATATTCTGAAGAACTGCAAATGTCGTTCATCTATATCTCTGCAGTCTGCTATGTCAAACTATCAAAGGTCATAATTGAATTAGAATTTTTGAAAATTTTGGGTTTGAACTCAAAGCTTTTCACACATAACTAATTTATTTTTGTATATATTACACAAGGCTTGAAGCACTGGCCATTCTGTGTGGAGTTTGCATGTTCCTCTCACCCTCAAAAATCATGCATGTTAGGTTGATTGGCCACTGTGAAACTGCCGAAGGAATGAGTGAGTGGGTGTGTGGATGGTAATGAGTGTTTGCCCCGGCAACAGACTGGCGACTGGTTCGGAGTGTACCCTGCCTCTCGCCTGCAAGCTGTCGGCGATAGGTTCTGGCACTCCGTGACACACACGGCCATGCAGCACAGTAATTATGAAAACAAATATTGTTTAAACAAAAATAAGGAATAATAAAAGTTATAATACTAGATGATGGAAATGTCCGATCACATACGTAGCATGTTATTGTAGGAATTGTATGGAATTAAAGATTTCCAGAGTTCCAGTGGTTTTTGAACAGAGCTGTCTAAGCCTCTTGGAGAAGGAGCTCTGCTGTTTGTCCAAATGAGGGTAGAGAGGATGGTCAGGGTTGTCCATGATGTATAAAAGTTTGTATAGTGACCTCCTCTCCACCACTGATTGAAATGTTTCCTTTAGGCAGCATTTCTTATCAGTGTATTCAGTCTGTTGGGGTCACTTGCTGCTATGCTGCTCCCCCAACAGACCACAGAGGAGAACAAGGTGCTGGCCACCACAGGCTGGTAGAAGATCTTGCTGCACACATTGAAGGACCTCAGCTTCCTGAGGAAGTAAAGTCGGCTGCAGGTCGTGTTGTAGTTTTCTTGTACACAGCATCACTGTTGATCTTCCAGTTCAGTCTGCTATCTGGTCACTCCCAGGTACTGCTCCACATCCTTACCCGCAAGTCTGTCCCTTTCCTTTGGAAATCAACATCTTATGTTCTTGTCCACACTGAGCAGCAGGTGATTCTCTCCAGCCCACTCCACAAATCCATCCTCCAGCCTCCTTCCTGTACGCCTCCTCCTGCCCACCACTGATACACCTCACAACTGCAGAGTCAGTCCCCTTCTTAACAATCTATCCCTTGCGGGGGTTGCCAGAGCCCATCCCGGCTGATTCAAAGCAGGGGCGGGGTACACCCCGAACAGGTCGTCAGTCTGTCGCGGGGCTACACATAAACCATACACACACACACACTCATTCCTGGGGGCAATTTGACACCGGCTAATTAGCCTAACATGCATGTTTTTGGAGGGTGGAAGGAAACCATCAGACACAAGGAGAGCATGCAAACTCCACACAGAAAGGCCAACGTTCCAAGCTCCGTCCCCACCTGGGACCCGAACTCACGAACTGTGAGGGTTATGCACTACGCCACCGTGCCGCCCCAACTGCAGTGTCATCAGAGAATTTCTGTAGGTGGCATGACTCTGAGTTGTGCTGAAAGTCTGAGGGACATAAGGTGAAGAGGAATGGAGAGAGCACAGTGCACATATAGGCAAAGAAAAGGACTTGAAAATCTGATTTTGTTTGTTAAATCTGCAGAAACCCTTTCTGTTTTCAAATAGTACTTTATGAGCAGGTGACAATTGTGATTGATACTACTGGTGCTGGACACATCAATTCAACTCACATATAATTTTACTATGAGTAAGAAATCTTTAAAGTATTGTGACATGATGTAAATAATTTACACATTCTTATGATACAAAATACCAAGTCAAATGTAGGTGCACAATTTAAAATCTCAAGAAAGACAGATAAAAATGAACTTCTCTTTATTGCTTGTTTGTTAGCCATTACTTGTTTCTGCAAACCAAAATGATTGGATTAAGTTCATTTAATACACTTTATACAAATCGTCAAAAGTTTTAGAGATGGAAGTTATACTCTGATGGGGTTTGGTAACTTTAAAATGTTTCCAGTGAGATCCACAAGAAAAAGTTTGTGTGTCTGTAGGTGGAGTTAAACTGTGGAATCATTGGAATTGAACCTTAAGATTTATACAAATGTTCATCAATTTAAACTTAAATGCAACAGAATTACACTTTATTAAATCCACAAGGAAGAATTCCAGTTATTCTCATTATCATGATGTACATCAGGGGAACAGCACATGTTAGAGGTTTTGGGGATAAAGTCCAAGAGGCAAGACTGAAATGGTTTGGACATATGCAGAGGAGAGAGAGAGTACATCGAAAGAAGGATGCTGGATTTGGAACCACCAGGAAAGAGGACTAGAGGAAGACCAAAGAGGAGGTTCATGGATACAGTGAAGGAAGACATGAAGATAGTTGGTGTGACCGAAGAGGATACAGCAGATAGGATTAGATGGAAGAAACTGACTTTCTGTGGTGACCCCTGAAGGGAAATACCAAAAGAAGAAGATGATGATGAGTTTGGCTAGACAGATATATTAATCCTAATTGTAATACTGAATCCTGAGAATGGATTTAAGTCTTGTATTTATATCATTACAGTATAAGTAGTGTGGTTTAAGATGATCTCAATATCTGCATCATGTTTACATGCTTATGATTGTAGTCATTGTTTGAAAATTATTATCCTTAGTTTCATATCACTACCCATTGGCATTGTTTACCTGCTACCCTTGCTTTAAAATTCTTAGTGTCTAAAACAATAGTCTTAGACACATTGGATGCTCGTCCCGGGGGAGGGATCTCTCTTTCGTGTGGATCCCCACAAGGTTTCTCATTTTTCCCCCACTGATGTTTTTTTTATTTTTTAGAAGTTTTTCCTCACCGTGAAGGAGAATCTAAGGTCAGGAATGTGCTAATATTGTCTAGCTAGCATTTGTCAATTTTCTTGCTGTGTATTTGTGTTTATACATTCCTCTTTTTTCTTGTTTTTCGTCTTTCTGAATCTGCAATGTGATGCCCATTGAGACAAAAATTCTGTGATTTTGGGTTATACAAATAAAAGAGATCGACAGGAGATCAGAATCGACAGGAGATTGACAGGCGGATCGGTGCAGTGTCAGCAATAACTAGGATGCTGCATCGGTCCGTCGTGGTAAGGAGACAGCTGAGCCGAAAAGCAAAGCTCTCGATTTACAAGTCGATCTATGTTCCCACCCTCACCTATGGTCACCAGCTGTGAGTGGTGACCGAAAGAATGAGATCACGGATACAAGCGGCCGAAATGACCTTCCTCCGCAGGGTGGCTGGGCTCTCACTCAGAGATTGGGTGAGGAGATCTGCCATCCGGGAGGAGCTCGGTGTCGAGCCGCTCCTCCTCCAGGTCGAGAGGAGCCAGATGGGGTGGTTCGGGCATCTGGTCAGGATGCCACCCGAGCACCCCGCGATCGAGGTGTTTCGGGCACGTCCCGCCGGGAGCAGACCAAGCGGCAGACCCAGACCCTCTGGAGTGACTATGTCTCACAGCTGGCCAGGGAACGACTTGGTATCCTTCCGGGTGAGCTGGAGGATGCAGCCGGGGAGAGAGAAGCCTGGGCTTTCCGTTTGAGGCTGTTGCCCCCGTGACCCATCCCCGGAACAAGCGGAAGATGACAGAACGGAACACATAAAATTGAATTTTAATATTAGTATTGAGATTTATTGTATATAACATTATTAAGTAATATTTTGATGTTTGTTAAGGTGGGATTTAAAAAGTTTTCCTCTTTTCATTTTGAGCTACACAAAAATAGAATTTCCATTTTTTTTTTTGTCTCTATGACTATAAAAGTACTGTTTTTGCTCAAACAAAAAAGTTTCATATAGTACCACTCCACGTCGCTAGGAGTGGTGTTGAGTCAATCTGCCCTTTCTCGTAATGAGTGTGCCTTTGTTGTCTATTTTAATAGATCCATGTTTTTTCCCTTTAGGAAGGTGAGGGCTGGAAGCTCAACATCTAGTAGCATGCACTCATTCTTTAACACACACGCAATGTTTGGGTTATAAAAGCTAGGATCGAGGATAAAGCTTCCGGATCTGTGATATAATCGGTTCCGTCAACCAGGTGAGACAACTCTGCTGGAAGGTGTGCCGTGGGAATTCCATTTAAGGACAAATGTTACCATTTCTAAAAATGATGAGATAAATACCCGATGTAATTTCCTGACAGGTAAGATGTAGTATTTTTTTTATATCAGCCTCAGTTTTCTTTTTCTCGCGCTTTCTGTTTTAATGGCAATATGAAATATTGATCCATCTTTTTGTTTTGCTTCCGTTGTTTCTGTAGGTAAGCAGCCATGTCCATTGAGTACACGCTTGACATTCAGCTGACTGAGTTAGGATTTTCAGACCACCAGCAGCCGGTGGAGGGAACTTCAGAAGAACCATCTGATGATTCTACAGCTTCACTTTCAGCTGGACCCAAAAAGAAGCGCTCGATCGGACAGAAAGCAGGTGGAACCAGAAAGTCTGCTAGGTCCAAACCAGGACGTAAAAAACTCAAGCGGACTAAAAGTAAATCAGATGGTGTTGAAAGTGATGCAGAAATTATTAGTCCCAAAAAGAAAGATCTATCATCAGAGACCCTAACCCTGCATGATGTGGAAGATGGGCAAAAATCTATAGAAGAGCATGGACAGGAGAAATCTACAGAGAACCAGAAGGAAGAGGAATCAGATGACACTGAAAACTCAGAGGTGTACGAAGAAGAAGAAGTGGATGAGGAAGATGAGCTTGAAGATGAAGAGCTAAACAACGGTAAGAATTAATGGGGTTGTTAGGATTACTTGGAAATTTGATTTCACTATTGACATCATTAAAAATTAAAATGATTTAAACTCCTTTTGCGGAAAAGGGTGGAATGCCTCCTGCAGGTCAGGGACAGTGTCCTGTTCCATGTGGAGGAGTTTAAGTATCTTGGGGTCTTGTTCACGAGTGGGGGAAGGATGGAGCGGGAGATCGACAGGTGGATCGGTGTGGCGTCAGCAATAACTAGGACGCTGCATCGGTCCGTCGTGCTACAGAAAGAGCTGAGCCGAAATGCAAAGCTCTCGATTTATAAGTCGATCTACGTTCCTACCCTCACCTATGGTCACCAGCTGTGGGTGGTGACCGAAAGAATGCGATCGCGGGTACAAGCGGCCGAAATGAGCTTCCTCCGCAGGGTGGTTGGGCTCTCACTCAGAGATCGGGTGAGGAGCTCTGCCATCCGAGAGCAGCTTGGTGTCGAGCCGCTTATCCTCCAAGTCGAGAGAAGCCAGATGGGGTGGTTCGGGCATTTGGTTAGGATGCTCCCCGAACCGCTTCTGGTGAGATGTTTCAGACACGTCCCACCGAGAGGAGACCAAGAGGCAGACCCTGGACCCACTGAAGAGACTATGTCACACAGCTGGCCGGGTAACGGCACGGGATCATTCTGGGTGAGCTGGAGGATGCAGCTGGGGTGAGAGAAGCCTGGGCTTCCCGTCTGAGGCTGTTGCCCCGTGACCCGGCCCTGAATAAGCGGAAGACGACGGAATGGAACTCCTTTTGCTCTATCTTTTAAGTTTCTCTAGTGGTTGTGATACTACAAGCTTTTGAAAAGAACCTTGTGTATTCTCAGAGAATCTAAAACACGAGTAAAATAATTGGGGGAACAAGTTGTATCTCCGTTCCGTTGTCTTTCACCTATCTGTGCCGGGATGCGGGGGCAACAGCCTAAGACAAGAAGCCCAGGCTTCTCTCACCCCGACTCCATCCTCCAGCTCATCTGGGAGGTTCTGAGACACTGCCCTGGCTGTTGTGAGTCATAGTCTCCAAAATGGGTACAGGAGCGACACCAGCAAGACACTCAGGAGGCATCCTAACCAGATTCTCGAACGACCCCATTTGACTTCTCTCGACCCAGAGAAGCAATGGCTCTACTCCGAGCTTCTCCCGAATGGCAGAGCTCCTCGCTCTATCTCCAAGGGAGAGCCCAGCCACCCTGCAGAGGAAGCTCATTTCAGCCGCTTGTAGCTGCAATCTCATTCTTTCAGTCACCACCCACAGTTGGTGACCATAGGTGTGGATGGGAACGTAGATCGACTGATAAATGGAGAAGTTGACAAATCTTCAGCTCTCACTGAACCAATTTGCTGCTAATTTTTTTCAGTTGTATCTATTGATGGTAAAGAAATAAATTAATCTTAAATTATAAAAAAAAGAAAAATAGGTGTGAAAAAATGAGGACAATTTAGCTCCATGTCCAGCTTTATTGTTAATCAGCTATCGATCATTTTGTTATTCAATTCTTTTTAATTTTTGTTTGATTAATTTTATATTTTTTTTAGCTTTTTGTTAATCGTAGAAAAGGTTTCAAAGTTGTCTTCTGGAGAGTGTATTTGATGATCAAGACATTTCCACTTCCTTCTCAAATCCTTTCCAATCTGACAAAATGAACTTTGATTACTAATTCTATATATACTACCCTGAGGTTGCCCAACCCCAAAGGAGGAGCTACCACAACAAACCTGTTTACAAACTTGTTTTTGAACGGTTTGTTAACTTGTTGACCATGGTAGGGTGCATCCTAGCTTAGCCTGTAGTGTTGTCTAATTGGCTTCTGTTGTACTTAACAAAAACTGACTAGTTTGACGTTTCCCCACTGTCCACATGCTCATACCCCTGTAAAAACTGAAATGGTCCCAATGACAGCATAGATTTTGTGTTAAGAATCCCTTTCTTCAGAGCAGGGGCTCAGAATGCTGTTATATTGTATCATAAGCCTACATTCCTGTTCAGACAAGAATTTTCTTTTATCAGAAAGATTGCTTCTTTTACACCTGTTTCAAACCATCTGTTTTCTCTACTTAGAATCTTAACCGCTCTGTCCTCAAATTTGTGTTTGGTGTCTTTAAGATGCAGATGTACCTTAATAAATTGTTGTTCGTTAATAATTTTTTTTTTTTTATAAAACAATTCTTTTTAGTCAGATTTTTGCTGTGAAAAAATGTGAGCACCAAAAGTCTGAAATCAAATTTCTGCTTGCTGTGAAAAACATGCAATGCTGATTTTAGATTTATTAATCTGAATGGGATTAATCAATGATACACTGTCCAGAAGACAACTTTGAAGTCTTTTTGACGATGGATCAATTCTGGAGGAATGGGGCATTACATGGACTATTTAAACAATAAGGAAATATTTTATTGACATTAGATTTGTTCAACACCTAGTTTAGAAAGGCAAACACTGATTTACCATGCAAATATTTTTGCATGCTAAATGCCATGTTTCCGTATTGTACTGCTATGTTTGCCTTTTTTTATTGAAAAGCATTCCATACTTTGGACAAAAACATCCTCTTGGCGCCAAAGATTCAGCTCAGCCACCAAACAGATCGATGAATGAAAATAAAACAAGGCTTCGTGGCACAAAAGAATAATTGAGGAAATTTGATACAGACTATTTACCATGTCAATTTTTATGTTTGCTCTACAGATGCTTCAGATATTCTAGTAAAATAACCATGCATGTTTATTACAGGACGTTGTTTCTCACTTGTTTTCACAAACAAGATTAAAAATAAATCAATCTATGGGTATTTAAAAAAACCCAGCTTGAATGTCTCTCTGTTTAGAAATTGTAAGCGCTGTGGAGAGTTTGTTTGACCTTGAGAATTGAAATGGGACGCTACTTGACAAAAGTGCTTCAAATGAATCTTACTTTTTTTTCATAGAATCATAATGATAAACTTTGATCCACGTGGTTAACATTATTACTACAACGTGTTTATTTTAGATTAGAAATTACGTACATTTCACTATTTTCCAAAAGGAATGGTCTGATCATTGTTCCAGATTTCTCTTTGTTCACTAGATTTGGAATGTCAAAATCTTTCTTTATGTCAAGGGAAATATTAAAAAGTTTTAAGGGTAGTTACGCCACAGTTTGCCAGTGGATTGTAGATGCCTGGGCTAACGTGTCTGCTGGCACTGTTGTCTGAGCTTTCCCAAAAGCAGGCATCATTTCCAAGGAGCTGCACGGTTCAGAAAGTGACTCTGACAGCGTGGAAAGTGAACCTGCGAGGTTGGATTTAGAGCAGCTGTTAGATTCTGAAACAGAGGATGAGGACTTGGATGGATTTGATAAATGACTTTATGACAACTGTAACTAATATTTAAATAAAACCAACCAAACTCAGTTTTACTCCCGATCTATTTTTAAATACGCACGTGTGTGTGCGTATGCGCGCGCGTCTATGTGTAAGTGTGTGTGTTGTTGTAAGGCGGACTTACATAGTAGAGGATATGTATATAAAACCCGCGCCCTATCATCAGGTGCGCCTTATGTGTGTGTTAAATACAGAGCACGCAAAATTTGGACTGCGCCTTTTAATACGGTGCGCCCTATGGTCGTGAAAATACGGTACATTGCTTTGTTTCTCTGTAGACATCTTGTCTTTAGGATGAACCAGTTTCCGTCCTAATGTGTTGACAGGTTTTAAGTAAACTGGGATGTCTTAGTGTTTGAAAATTCTCTATAACTTCTTAGACAGTCATGACACGTAGGAAATAGAGGCTCCTCCTACTGAGGAGCACTTTTGCATATTCTTATTTATCTGGTTATTTGTCTCACCTGATCTAAAAATCAACCTGTCTTGTCTTTTTTTTTTTTTAAGAGCCAAATAACTATGGTGATTACCGCTGCAGTGTCTGTGACCTTCAGCTTCCTTCCAAGTTCAAGCTTCAAGACCACATGAACCTACACACAGGAGCGCGCCCGTACTGCTGTGCTGAATGTGGGAAGCGCTTCTGTCAGATCAACAACTACCGCATCCACCTACGCACACACGCCGAAGTTAAATTGGACTGGCACTGCTGTCGCATTTGTCGGGCCAGCTTCAGATCTCTGCAGGGCCTTAACCAACACTTTTCAAAGACTCACTTTGAAGATGAGTTTTACGAGTGTGACCTGTGTAAACGAGTTTTTACCTCTCTGAAGGATTGTGAAGATCATGTGAAGTCACACAAAAGCACGAACAAGTTCACTTGTGACATCTGCGGGCGCAATTTTCTATCTGACAAATCACTATCACGGCACAGGCAGAGGACGTGCCCGCACAATTTGAAATGTACAGATTGCCCAAAAACGTTCGCCAAGAAAAATGCTCTGCTCAAACACAGTTTCTCTCACCTTGGCCTGCTGCCCTACACTTGCATTCGGTGCCGCTGCCACTTCCGTTTAGCCAAGCTCTACCGGCAGCACAAGTGCGAACCGCAGCGCATACACTGTGAGGCGTGTCTGCGGGAGTTCCTGAGTCGAGAGGATTTTCAGCAACACAAAAAAGACACAGGCTGCTGGGGAAATCAGGACCAGAACCAAAAAGCAGACGAGATTCGATGTTTAGAGTGTGGACTGAGATTTGAAACTTCGGATGAGCTGAAGAACCATGCTGGTGCTCACCAGAGGGTGCTGAAATGCGCCGAGTGTGGGAAAGGGTTTCGTTCAGCATTACTGCTAATGTCTCACATGGGTGGTCATGCTGGTCAATCACCCTGTTTTTGTAAGACATGTGGCCTGGGTTTTCCTCATCAGCAGAACTATGATGGCCACCTCAAGACCTGCGGTCAAATGGCTCCATCCACAGTGAGTGTTAGTGGGGTTTCATTATACACACACACACAAATACAGTGCTATTCGTAGTTATCAATTCCCCTGGCAAATTTTGATTTCTTTTACTTTTGATTACTTCGAATTCCCCGAAATAATATATTTTTTTAAACTAAAAAAATCATTTTAAGTCTAAATTTACCAGGGTTATGAATGACTATGAGCAGCACTGCACATGCATATTGTTGCTTAAGACTGTCGGTCATATTTTATTGCACGTTTTAGTTTTTCCATATTAATGCATGTAAAACTTGAAAACTGTCCGACAATTTGGATAAACGTCTTTTTTTCTGTCTTGTCTTTTCTTTTCCAGAGTGCTTCAAAGAAAAAACGGAGCTTGCAGGGACCTTTGCCTAAGGACAGTGGTAAAAGAGATAGCTTGACAGATCCACCAAACCCTGTTTCAGTACCGGAAGTTGCTACAAGTAACCCAGCCAAACAAGTGGAAGAGTCCAATGGTTCTGGTTCTGAAAGTGGGGCAGCAGGTTCTAAACCACCAAGTGGGTTGTGGAGTCTAACTCTGGACAAAAAGCCACCTCCAGGTGTGAAACTGCTTTTCCTTCTCCCTGTCTGCCAACCTGGTGGGGTTTCATTCCCAGTTACAACATCTCAAACACTACCAATGACAGCTACACAAACTCAAGAATCTGGGTCCGAACAGGAAGTGAATGGTGCGCTTGGTTTGCCGCTTAACCCTGCCATGCAGTTATTGACAGAAGTCAAGAGAGAAACTGTAACACCTTTAGATTTGTCCAACAAATATAACTCTGCTGAATCCGACATGCCCGATGCTCCTCATCTTTCGATAAAAAGCGAACCAGAAGAATTTAATGTCTCGGGTGCAGACATTGGTGCTGACAACGTGGGAGATGATAAAACAGAATCGAGGGTGATGAACATGTGTAATGACGTGAAAACATTCAAAACAGATCCCACAGAATCTTTTCCTCTTACTGCTGTAATGTCTTCTCAGAGACAAATTGTAAATATAAAAGAAGAACCTCAATCTCCTAGCATTTCTGATTTCCCGATGTCTGACTGCAGGCCAGAGACAGAAATTAAAAAGGAAGTTGACTTTTTAGGCTCTGCGTGTGGCGTGGTGGACAAATAGAATCATTTTAATAAAGAAAAACCTTGCCTGCTCTTGTGAAGAATGCACATTTAGGTTTTTGATTTGCAATAACTAAAACCTCTTAAACCAAAAATGGCTCTGATGTTTTGTAGCCAGCACTGATTTTTAGAAATTGCATACGTTTATAAGATTGACTTATTTCTACTTAGATTTGCAGAAATAAAAACGTTTGCTATGGTGACTTTTCAAATGGAGGTGTTCTTATTAGTAATTTAAATCAAACATTCCACTCGTTTTTTACCTTGGGTATATAATGCGTATGCAAAATGCAGGATTCTTGTATGAAATGTTTTACATTCACCATGTTTTTCTTTATTCAGAAAAAAATATTGTTTTTTTTTTGTTTTTTTTATAAAAGTATGTCTTGTATGTATCCACAATCATGGTTCCTTCTAGTTTTAAGTTAAATGTTCCTTTTGGATTTGTATGTCATTTGTACTAAAAGATTATTTCTAAAATTAAATAAAAAATTGTCTCCATAAATCATAAATTTGGTGTAATTTGGAAGCAACAATATTTCTCCCTGTTTGGAAGAGAAATAATGCTTTAGGGAAGCATATTTACAGGCCTGTCCATAGGTGGATCGATAATGGACCTGTCCATAGGTGGATCGATAATGGACCTGTCCATAGGTGGATCTATGATAGACCTGTCCATAGGTGGATCTACGATGGACCTGTCCAAAGGTGGATCTATGATAGACCTGTCCATTGGTGGATCGACAATGGACCTGTCCATAGGTGGATCCACGATTGACCTGTCCAAAAGTGGATCCACGATGGACCTGTCCATAGGTGGATCTATGATGGACCTGTCCATAGGTGGATCTATGATAGACCTGTCCATAGGTGGATCTACGATGGACCTGTCCATAGGTGGATCAATAATGGACCTGTCCATAGGTGGATCTATGATAGACCTGTCCATAGGTGGATCTACGATGGACCTGTCCATATGTGGATCGATAATGGACCTGTCCATAGGTGGATCTATGATAGACCTGTCCATTGGTGGATCGACAATGGACCTGTCCATAGGTGGATCCACGATGGACCTGTCTATTGATGGATCTATGATGGACCTGTCCATAGGTGGATCCACGATGGACCTGTCCATAGGTGGATCTACGATGGACCTGTCCATAGGTGGATCTACGATGTACCTGTTCATAGGTGGATCGATAATGGACCTGTCCATAGGTGGATCTATGATGTACCGGCCCATTGGTGGATCAACAGTGGATGGGTCCATAGATCGAGCTAACATAAATCTATTTAAGGATAGATCTATCCATACATTGATATACTGTATACATAAGTTACATAAAACTAACTCCAGAGGATATGTTTTTGGCTCCTAATTAAATATTGAGGACTGTATTTTTTTGTTTGTTTCTGTTACAGGCTGCATAGAAAGCTTTTTTTCTAATCTTTTTTTCTAATGCTGTTTAGTGTCCAAACTGATTTAAACTTGGATTGATCACTCCCAGATGTTTTGACAGATGTTTAATATAAAATCAAATCTGTCAGAGATGAAGCAGTAGTGATGCTTGTGTCACGTGACTTTAAAACCCGGAAATAAAATGTCGGGTGACGGAAGTTTAAATTGGGGTACACGTCGATTTTAATTATGTAATTATATACACGTCCATAAAGCAATGTCTTTGGTCGATTCAGTCATCTTTAATTGAATTGTGTAAATAAATTAAAATTTTCAAAGCCGTGACGTTGATGCTGTGTCGGCTTTGATTTTTTAATTCATGGACAAAGACAAGACTGGAGAGACTGTGAGTAAATAAGACTTTTATTTCTTGTCATTCATTTGTTTATGAGGATTAAACAGTGTTGTATCCTCTGTTCTTATCTCCTGTCAGCTTTTATTAACTGTTTAAACGGTGTTTACTTGATGTGGCAGCATGCTCAGTGCTCCTGGATGGAGATGCATCAGTTCATTGGTGACCTCCTATTATCTGGAAACCCTGCTAAAAAACAGCCAGATGTCCTGAATGCTGCCTGGGGTGCAACTGCTGCTGGTCATTCTGCTTTTGGACTCAAAGCTTCTCCTCTTGATCCTTCAATGCTGACTCGATCAGTCCAGGAACAGGAAAGGCCAGCACCCAGCAGAGCAGTCCAGAGTGGAACAGATGTTAGGAATAAAGAAAGTAGGATACATTCTGATGATACATTCTCTTGTTTTATTATTATTATTATTTTATATTAATATTGTTTTCTTTTTAGGTTTGCATCATGTTTGCAGCTGTCCTGGATGCCCATTTTCCAGTATCCACACATCTATGCCAACTAGACAATCATCATCTTCATCCCCACACTCTGAGGTAACATGCCAGCCCAAAGATCTGAGCATCAACACGTGTTCACCAGACACCACAGCACCCAGCAGGAGTAGCAGCAACACATCAGAACCACAATCCAGTTCATCTAACCAGCAACAGAATGAGGATGATGCAGAAAGAGGAACACAAACCCAACAAAGCTCTGATGCTTCTCTGTCCAAAGCTTCTCTATCCCATTTTGCCATGTTTCCCTGTTTATGTTGTCACCGAGGGTTACAAACCTGCTCGCAGTTCTTAAGTCGTCAAAAACGCACAGATTCCTCTCTGCCTCACACACACAGCCATCATCACTTTCACCACCATCACTGTCCTTTAACGTCTTGCCTACCCTGTCCACAGCTCGCTCACTCTGCACGACTTTCCGGTTCTATTTCCTGTTTGTCCTGCCAGTGCTCTCTCCCTGCATGCTCCCAGGTCTGCAGCAGCCAGCAAAAGCAAACACAGCAACAAGAGGATAGAGGTCAGACTATTGTGCCATTACATCCCTGTATGCATTGCTCTGCCACTTTTACCAGACCTTCACAATTGCTGCAGCACCAACGCTCCGAGCATGCTCACAAATCACCTGGCTTCCTCTGCACAGAATGCGGACGTGCATTCAACTCCCATAGCAACCTCCGCATTCACCTTAACGTGCACACTGGTGCTCGACCCTACTCCTGCTCCATCTGTGGCAAGAGTTTCAGCCAGTCTGGAGCTTTAAAAATCCATAAGCGTATTCATACAGGTGAGAGACCGTATTCGTGTGGCTTCTGTGGCAGGGGATTCCCACATCTTGCAGGGGTTAGGGCCCACCAAAGGATCCACACTGGTGAGAAGCCGTACCGTTGTAACCAGTGTGGGAAGTGCTTCACCCAATCAGGAGCACTTAAAATCCACACCCGCATTCACACAGGAGAAAGACCTTTCGTCTGTAGGCTTTGTGGGAAAGGCTTTTCCAACCGTTCTGGAATTCGGTTCCACTACCGAACGGTACACGGACTTGCTCCCGAACACACCGGAGAAGCTGGAACTGTGGGCTATTCTCCTGGGCGTCCAAGAACTTTGTCCCCAGCCAACATTGGAACAAATCCAATCAACAGAGCCGACAGTGATTCTCACACATCTCCAAATTCCTTAGTGACCTCAGAGCCCATTGCGGTACATCACAATCCCACTGTTTTGAGTGTAAAGGAGAGCAGATTGCTGGAGGAACGATCAGGTGGTCAGGAGCTTTTGTACGTATGTGAGGATTGTGGTCTGCGATTTAAAGATGCTCCATCAAGAAACAGACATCAGACTTTGGTTCATTACTCCCACGAGGAAAGGATAGAGGAAGAGGTGGGTCGAAGAAAAGATGTTAGCAGAATTGAAGACGTTCACAATTGAAGCAAATAATTTGAATAAATACTGTATTTTGACGACTATAAGGCACACTATACCAAAAGGCACAGTCTCAGTTATGTGTGCAATTACTGTATTCAATACATACATAAGGTGCACCTGATCATAGGGTGCAGGTTTTATATACAATTAATACAATGCTGGATGATCCACTGCTCAAGTCGTTTTTCCAACTCTGGTCACCTCGCTGTATGTAAATGCATGAAACTCAGCTGTGTCTTCTCGTTCTCATGGTGTTCTCTACCACATCCACTTACAACAACACACACACAGGGTGCACTGCTTTTTCAGGCCCGCTGCACATTTTGGAAGAAAATGTAAGACTTTTATGTGCGTCTTATGGTCGTGAAAATACATATGAGTGTAAAACAATTATTAGTGTAGATTTATTTGGACTTTGTATTGACTGCCAAACTTAAAATTAAGAATTGAGAAAATATATTATCACAATAACACGGATGAAACAAACTAGTAATGTGGGCCATGATTTTGAGGCCAAATGCTCAAAAATTACAATTTTTTTTCAAACTTTTTCCTGTTTTTTTTTTTTGCTGATAAAATTTTTTAAATAGTTTTTGTACAAAAATTATACATCGAGTTGCATACTTTGAAGAGCATAAAGTATTTGATTTTTTGCTGCTGCATATTTGAATTGTTTTGGCATTCATTCTGAAAAATCGGATTTGTATATGGGGCAAAAACTGTACAGAAAATGAATGAAAACGCATGTCATCTAGGTTTGTGCCATTCAGCTTTTATTATTACATTCAAAAAGTTCTTAAAATAAATGCATTTTTTTTTAATGTAACAAAAGTTTTCAAATTTACAGCAGACACGTCAATACTGTTAGAAACCTGAAGCTCAACAGAGCCCCTTAGTGGTGATTCATATACATATTTATACAATTCTTAACCTCTTAATTACAGTGAACAATTTACAGTGCTTTGAAAAAATATATAACTATTTACTATGTTTATGATGTTGTTTTGTGAGGACAAGTAATATTTATGCTGTTGCGATGCATTAACCTGTTTATGTGTAATCTGTGTAATTTCATTGCTTCAATGCAATGACAAAGCTTCTTGAATAATATGCAAACATGTCAGGATGTGCTTTGAAAAGTGTAACTCATGATTTAACATGTGATCAGTAAAAAAAACAAACTCAGACACAAAGGAGGTTGTATTTTCTGTCCGTCAGAACAACAATAAACAATGCAGTGTGTAATCGTGCAAGGAAAATCTGCATTCATTAGGCTCTCAGATCTTCCTGCATTGAGTAGTGTACTCTGATAAGCTCCATGGATAGGAGTTCATCCTTATGGACTCCTGATCTCTGGCAGGTGATGAGCAACAGCACGCTTTGAATGATGCACTTCAATTTTCTCATTTTGAGATCACTTTTTATGCATCTTTATTCCCACTCTGGAAATGTCTTAAGGTGACTCAACTTACAAAGGTTTCTCATATGTGTGCTTTTGTAATAACGTGTCACTGGATGTAGGTTCTGCATAAAGCTCGCTGACTATCCGTGGACAAGTTGTGTGCAAAGCAGGAGTGCAGTACCCATTGGACAACACCCTATGTGAAGGGCAGTCATACTGACTGTGTCCTGGTGTCCTGACACCAACGGGAGACGGAGAACCATAAGGTCTGTGCATGTGGCCATGGTGAATGCCACCCAAAACTGGAAGATTAGGCTCAGAGTGCAGCTCAGTGAAAGGTGTGGCATACTCAGGCTCGGGAGGAAGTGGTTCAGCGTATTCTGGAAGGCCCCCTGGAGTGTCGTAATGTGGGCAGGGGAAAGGCGTGGTATAGCCTTCGTCTGAGGAAGGTCGAAAAGTCGAACCGATTTTTTGTCCAACATCTGCCAGTGTAGGAGCAGCATAATCTAGAATAAGAAATAAGAACAAGTTCATTCAAGTAATGAACTTATACATAGGTTTTAGTTACACAGAAGAGACTCAACTTATTTTGCTACAAGTTCAGACTCCATCAAGAATTTGTTGGAAAATAGTTCTGGTATTTCAATGTTTTTATGTTAGAGGCAAGAATCCGAGCAGCTTGGCCTGAAGTAGTGTTGTGTATCGTTAGCAGTAGCAGATGAGAGACCTGAGAGGAACGTGGTAGTCAAAGTGAATTATAATCTGATCTGAGTTGGGATGTACCGTACAGTATATGCAGGTTGTTAAGTTGTTGCTTTTACTAATTTAATTTTGATTTGAGAAAACATAAGCTAGTGGAGTTCATTTTACGTTAAAGAGATTCCTTCTTGTAGCTCAAACACCAGTTTTATGTTGTTTTTGTTTTCTTTAGACAAGGGATTCTTTTCCTGGCTCCAAAAGAAAAATCCAAATACCACCGTGAGTTTTAAAGCTTTATCTATTCAGAGCCAGAGTGATTAACATGGAGGACACACACAGATAAAGTTATGCCTATCTAATTAAGTTGGATTTTTTTATATATATAATTTTGTTTGGGTTATTTTCTGACTTTATAAGGACAAGAAAATCCGGAGCAGAAGTGCATCACTTTGAGAAAAAAACTAGGAAATAAAAGTTTATCACTAAGCATTATCTCTTTTTGGTAGTTGCATGGGAGTGATCGGAACGGGAACTCTGTTGCATGGAAACACAAAGACACGCTAGATGATTCACTGAGGAACCACAGGCTGCATTTAACAACTCTGGATTTCATCTAACCTCACTTAGCAAAACAAAACCATGCTCAGTAGTCTGAACAGGACTCAATAAAATGTGGAATTATTTTAAAAGTTTCTAATTATTTCACTTTAACAGTTTAATAATCAAAGTTTAAAAGATTATAAATTAGGATTAAATTGTTCAAACAAAGTGTTCTTTCATATGCGCTATATTTTTTAATCACAGTAATTTTCTACCAGGACAATCTAAACCGAGCAGATAAACGTGTGCACCAACATCTCTTGAATTTACAGTTATTAAGCCAGATTTCTTAAAATGAAGCAATGGGATTGGTTCGTTTGTCTTGCCTTCCTGACAAAATGGTTGTGCTGCTGGGGGAGGGGATCTAAGAGGCAGAGATGGGATGGCTGGATGAGGTGGGGGGCCTTTATCTGACTCCATTTCAAGGATCTCATTCAGAGAAGCTCCGTGGACCAGAGAAAGGAATGTTTGTACTGTGGCACGGCTCTTACCATTAACAGGCGGGCATGGCAGAGCATCGTGAACATTCCGCTCCAGCGGGTAGCAGATCAGTTCTGACTGAGGACTTTTTGCCTTAAAAGTCTGACAATCTGTTTCACAGAAAAATGCAGAGTGACTACCGGTGGTTTTGACAATGATGTGTTATAAAACGCTTTGACGTGTTGATGCTTGACTTACCTATTGGTAAGGAGTTTTTCATTTCGGACTTTTTTTTCCTGTGAAATGGAGACAAAATTTCCACCGTGAAAATACACACACACACATCTGATAAGTGTGTCTCTTTTTTCATTACAACTTCAACTGTAAATAATAAATTTATATCTATTTTATTTCTCCTAATGCAGACAAAAATACTGTTTTTTAGGACTTAAAATATACAAACTTTACATCATACAAAACAATTATTTAATTTGAAAGAGTTAAAAAGAGTTGACCGAGCAAAGAAAATAAAAAATAAAACTACTTGAATTCTTATAATGTGTGTCAAATTTATACAAACAATGGATTTTATTTATTTTTTTTAAGCCTAGTACCTGCGTTTCCACCAAACTCCAGCCAACAAACAACTCCCGCACATAATCAGTCCTAGGACCACTCCCACCGCCACAATTGCCGGCTGGCTGGAGCCTGTAAGAGTGGAATAGTCTGAGTGAAAACAAAGATAAAACAAGTAAAAAGATGGAGCAGAGTTACTACACTCTCATAACTAAGTCCATCGAAGCCAGTCAGGGGAGTTTGGTCTTACTTTGAGTAGTCTCCACTAACACCGATTCCTGTGTCGGTGTGGGGGAAGGGCTGGACGTGTTTGTGATAACTTTGATGGACGTAGATTCTGTACAACAAATGAAGATTATGACCACATTTATTAAAAACAACTGACTTCCTGAAGTCTCATCGCATGAGTTTTACCTGCGGGTGGACGTGATCTTGGAGTGACCTTTGTAATGGGACAGCCCAGAACTTTTACTTGAACTGAAGCTCTTTTGTGCCAGTTCAATAGCTGCAGGCGAACAAATCGGGCCACCACAGGAGGAAATAGGCTGTTGAGGACTCTGAGATGACCATCGGTGGAAGCCTCAAACACCTGGAGGCCATAAAGAACGTTTTCTTTACCCACAGAGAACTCTGGGTTAGAGAGTGTACAGATTTAATTTGCTCAAAAAAATAGCTAAGCTTTATTTATTTGGATCACAATTGATTCACTTCCCAGTTGAAGATGCTTTTTGTCAGTTGTTTAAAATAGAAATTGAGACAACAAGCAATTGTTTCAGTTATTTATAAGTTGATTTTTAGTTTAATTTTCAGATACAGTAACTATAACTTTGGTTATTTTGGACGAAGTTTCAAGTGTTCAGAAAAGAAATCGATTGGATCAGTTCCTGTGTGTAAAACAACAAACACAAACCTTTTGTTCTTTGCTCGCAGTGCTTCTGAAAGGCTTCCACTTCTTCCTGTCCACACTGAAATGTAAACTGTAGGACTTTATGTAGTTGTCAACTGATCCTGTTGTCAATACGCCTGAGAAAAATCAGGTAAGAAGTCATTTCCCCAGAGCCTAATTAAAGTCATTTATTGTAACACAAACATATATCGAAAAGTAACAGTTTGTTGAAATTCATTTTTGATGAGAATCAACAATAGACTGTGAAGAAAAAAATCTACATTTTACCTCTGACAGTGCTTTTTTCAGTAAGTTCTATCTCCAACCACGGCTGTGAATCACTGATGTCTGCCGTCCAGTGTTGGAAATCATGGCTGGGTTCCATGTTTCTGGAAGATGAGAACATTCTGTGCTCTTGACCGCTTTTGTCCCAGAAAGAAGAAGCATTCAGACCAGAGACAGCAAGGACCTTGTTACATTCTGTTCAGGGACCAGAAAAAAGTGGTTCATTATGTAACATGGTCACTTTACATACAGAAGCAATAGTCACTTCAAATGTTTCTCATTTTCTTATATTTTCAAGGATGTAAATGCTTGTTTGTCTGTAAAGCATGTCAGAAGTAAATGTTTCCGCTCTTCCTAACATGTAAAACACCAGAACGGGGATATAAATATTCCTAAACATGTACAAATCGGTGGATTCAGACCATGTAATTCTAAATGTCACCGTGGGCTTTTACCTTTGTTGAAAAGCAGTTTCTTCTCAGATAACGACCCACTGTAATAACAAAGAAAACGTCAGATTGAACCGCGAGAGACACTATAGACCTAAAATGTTTAATGAAATGGAACACACGTTTTAGAGAGGATCCCATTGGCGAAGGTGGATTCATACAGAGTAAGACTTCTTTCCCGATTCACAGTGATGCGACCTCCTGAGCTATCGGATGTGGCTCCAGCATGAACAGCAGATTTGCACAAGACAGAGGTCTGTCATAGAGGTGATGATAGAAAAAAATTTTTTTTTTAAAAAACCAGAAACCACAGACAAAACATTTTGTACTTACATCTCTGTAACCCTGTTCAGAGTTTCCCCAAACATCCCCAGGGACATCCTTGCATCCAGCAGGGCAGTACAGGCTGTGAAATAACAAAGCAACATCACATACACTTGCACTCATACAGTCTACTACAGCCGACAACTGCTTACCTCAAATGCTGCAAACTAAAATGTGAGCCTTTATGTAAACAAGAGATAATGTCTGAAAGAAAAAGATACCATAATTAGTCTGGAAATGACTGAAACAAGCTTATAGTTTAGAACTACATTAGGCACCAATTGACCATTTGTTCAATCAGAGATTCCGTGAGAGACAGTCCGGCATGTTTTAAGCCAGCCTGTTTGGGGAGGGAGTAGTAGCGGGGTGATGATGATCGCTGTTAATGTGACTGACCTATTTGTTAAAGTTCACGAGGGCAGGAAATAGTCATCGTGTGATTACAGTAAACAGTAGTTTGTGTGTCAGCTCCAGACAGACAGATTTTCTGATTAATTTTGAGGAAAAGCAGGAAACTGATATGTATTGTGTCGTTACCAGTTATATATGTTATAACCCCCCGGCCCCACAAGATGATTCTAACAAATAACATTCAAATCAAAGTAATTGGAAAAACCCACAAAGATTGTTTTGGGTTTTTTTTTTTTTTTACTTTTCCAAAGTTTTTGGTTAAATCTAACCCATTAAAATGTTTTTTTTTTATAAGTCCTAATATATGTGCATGTCCTCATGGCGTAATTTAACTGAGAGTAGATGAAGGGTTAACTTCTGTGTAGCCTTGGAATGAAGAAGCCTTACAGTATGAGGGTGGATTGGGGGGGTGGTAGTTGTGGGCTTGCAGTAGTTAACAGTCTGATGAAGATCGGAGGCGTTGAGGGGGGATTAAGTCAGTCCATGTGACAGACTGAAGCCCGAGGCCTCACTTCATTCAGTCTGAGAGAAGGCGTTTTACTCCTGTTTTCTGAGCAAACATGCCAGAGCAAAGACGGCGACAGAGCATGAATGCCAATAAGTGTGACTCAAACCCTCATAAATATAAACACGCACGCACATATAGAGCGAATAAAATCACAAGGGCATGAATTTACACTTGTATTTGAACACACACAATTGTAGATTTTGGACTCTTCTTCTTAAACATAAAATTTATAGACTTCATTTTTTTTTTAAATTAATGACCAAAATACAGCGTTTATTGAACTTGATCATTAATTTAGTTGACTGAATCAGAATGAAAAATCTCAACCCCCAACCTGGATTTTGGTCTGTTGTGTAGGACAGTAGGAAGCCTCGTCCAGTGCGGTGGGGGCCAGTTCGGAAAGTTACCGTCACTTCGTTGCTTTGAAGAATCACATTTTTCTGTGATGCATCAAGCTTCCCGCAAACTGGACCTGCAAACAAGCACACTGCTTACAAACTGATAAACATGGACGCCACAGAAACGCATAGTTTAGATTGAACAAACAAGGTCATAAGTTTATCTGGTTTGACAGTTGACCACCAGCTGGTATGCTTCGCTTACATCTGGTGACAGGGGCCCAAAAACCAAATCTCCAATCACGACAACACAAATGTGGAGAGCCATAGTACTAGATACAGAGTCCCTTTTATACAAATAAGAGCATGGTGGTCTCTGGATTGTGGCAAACCATTTTTATTCATTTACTTCTATTTGTAATTAAAGCAGTGATCTCACAATATAGTATCGACTCTGCAGTGACATACAAAACCTTAACAACGGTTTTGTAATTTGAAAATAAATCCAACAGCAGCCTGGTAGAATATTTCTTTCTCCCACGTTACTTAAACTTTAATTTGATGTGTTGTCAAATATCTATAGCCTCTAGATACAAATGAATCCAGATGGTTACAAAATAGTTCAGTTGTTCTCAATTGCGAAACAGGGTTCATCTCCTCTGTAAGTACGTCAATTGAATGGCATGTTTTGTGTGCGCTAGTCATGGCTGGGTGAATGTTAGACGTAGTGAATGTCTGTCAGTGAGAAACCCAGTTAAAACTGCTTGATACGTAGATGAAACATCATTCAAATAAAACCAGGAACATACCCATGATGACTTCTCCGTCCTTGTCTGTGAGAACAAAAGAACCATTGCTGCAGTCTCGGCCGCCTTCAATGTCAAAGTCTCCAAACAGCAGCGACAGCGTTCGACCTTGTGCCACCCGGAGCGTCCATTTACACCAAGTGTCACTTGGGTAGGTGCCCGGGTAGTTCTGAGACGCTATAGTGCCAGACTCAGGTCCCAATAGTGTATGACCACAGCCATTACCTGTCAAAAACAAACGGTAAAACACAAGCATTATTTTAAATCCTTGTTAAACTCTCATATCTCACGTAAAGCGAGTGATCACTCGAGTGTAACAAAACAAGTTTCAAACTTGGCAAATATTTGCACAAAGCAAGATGGAAACAGTGAATTAGGTGAAAACTTCACACGACAATATACTCTATGTAGTTACTCTGAAAAAAGAAATGATCATTTTGTATAGGGTTTATACACTGTTTAAATTACACTAAGAACGTTAAAGGATAGTGTAGTATTTTTGGACTACTGACTGAGCTATGACACAACAGCCAACAGGAAATGTTTTAGACCCTTAAAAACTATGACATACACACCAGACAACGTTGTGTAAAAGATTGAATCCTTCAAAGGGAAAGCCTGTCCTTTTTTTTTTTTTAGGAAAAACAAGAAGAGCCACATACTTTCTATGTTAATAATGTTTTGGTTTTTTTGTTGAATGATTAAATCTCTTGTCTGCAATCACTGTGACTAACATACTGAAGATCAGAAACCACAAATATTTAGATGCTTTAAGTATTCCTGTTGGTTAGAGAAAAGAAATTAATCAGTTTCCATGGTTGCAAATGTTACTGTGATGGACGGGGCATGTGTAGCTCATTGCCTAAAACTGTTGAATGGTGACGCTTCCCAAGAATGGCCGAAATTTTAAAAAGAAATCAGGGTCATACAATGTCTAAATACCCCCCATCCTTGCCTTCCTTATAAGGCTTTTGCTTTTGTGAGCTTTCCGCTCACCCTGTGCAACACATCCTGAATCACACCAGCCGCTTTCCTACTTCCCAAAAGCTGCTCAGCTCCAAGTACTCTGAACCCATTGAGTGTCAAAGCTCCCTTCAATTCCCTAAAGGATTCCCTGGAAATGCCACAGCAACATACTGTAACGGTGGGCAACAGAGCATGGATCTGTCACCTTCCAGTGGGAAACCAAAGCGTCAGCCATGCTGGGTTTCACACTGAATATTTTGTAAAGCAGATGAGTCAATCAGTAGCAAGACAGTAAAGCTGTTTTGCTCTTTGAGATTTTTCTGGCAGGTCTTTACACGTTCATGCCAGCAGACAGGATGGGATGGATGTTCACCAATACAGACTGTCATCACATGAGCTTATCCTGTCAGGTGTGTACATTTAAAAATCACTGTATGTTCACTGAACATTTGCTCGAAACAAGACCAGAATACTTGTCAAACTAAAACTATTTCAGAAGTAAGTATTTACCAAAGACTTAATCACTATCTACTGATGGGAGGAAACCAAGTCTCATGCTAGCAAAAGTAAAGATTTGTGGTCAAGCAGATTGTTGGCGTCATTCCGTTCCTTAATTTTCTGCTTATGCAGGGCCAGGTTATGGGAGCAACAGTTCCAGACGGGAAACCCAGACTAACCTCACCTGGGAGGATCCCGAGGTGTTCTCTGGCCAGCTGTGAGACATGTTCTCTCGGTTAGGATACCTTCCGGTGAGGCACTCAGGAGGTATCTTAACCAGATGCCCGAACCACCCGATCCGGCTTCTCTTGACTTGGAGGAGCAACAGCTGTATTCCGAGCTCCCTCCAGATGGCAGAACTCCTCACTCTCTCTGAGTGAGATAAGTGACTTGGAGTTTACAAAATTAATATTTGTTTGATCTGTCAGTGTGTACACACACAGGGTAACTGTATCAAGCTGGAAAACGTATGGTAAAGACTGTTACCATGACAACATATAGTCGACCTTAGAACTCACTTTACAACGTAGTGTTTTGGTTTTTTAAGCAGTTCTTTAACATAAAATAACTTTTGATAGAATGTAATAGATTAGTACTGACATATTATTACTATACAAAATACTAGATTAAATCTATTAGAAAAAGTGGGCCTGGTTTTAGTTACAAACTAATAGTTTCTAATTTACTGAAAAGTTTTCAATTTTTTTAATCACGTTGCATTAATCAAATTGAACAGAAACAATAGAACTACAAAAATGGAGGTTATGTGCTTGTTTTAGTTCTGAAAGTATTTTTTAAAACCGTAAAAAAATATATATAAATCAATAAAATAGAAAGTCAGTTGTTTGTTTAGCTTCTTTTTGGTAGCAAAGCTAACATGTTCGAACTTTAGTTCAAAGTTTTGTTCATACCTTCTTGGCTGTAAACACCAACGGAAAAAACGCTGAAAGTGATGTAAAAAGCAGAGACAAAATACTTCACGACATCCCCGAAGTTTTCATACTTTGCGATCATGATTTCCAGCGCGTTGCAGGAAAAAAAGTAAAGTGCATGCTTTTACTGCTGCTGTTCTCACTGTGTGAGGGAAAAAAAGTACTGCTTACTTCCTATTGGCCCACACATGTAAACTCAACTTTTGATTGGTTCGTTGAAGTGTCATTCAAAAGTCACAAACCTCTCCCATTTGTGGCTGATCAGAGATCAGTTTATGAACTAAATGGGTGCCATGGTAACCAACAAAACATCTTATCTCTTTACATGTTGAAAATGAAATTCTAAAAAAATTAAATATAAGATTATCAAAATCTAATATGTTATTTCTTTTTCTTTGTGAGTGTGTGTGGCTTTGGGACACACCTATATACTATTTTTTTTAAATCAATCTAAATGTAAATCTGCCATCTGCTGGTGAAATATGTGCAATAACAAAAACACAATAACACTAATTTCATAACCAAAGCTAAACATTGGTTTTATGACTCTTCAACATCATAAATGATATTTTTTACTATGGAAATCAACTCCTTCAAGCTAGTTTAAATGACTATGTTTGTGATCCAGAGAACAGAAGAAAAAGACTGTGATAAAAGTCTAAATTTCTTCAGTAATATTAATGTCAGACATGCTCTGAAAGCATGCCGAATAAGAGCAGTTTGACCGATTTGCAGATTGCGTGCCAACAGAGCGCTTCTCGTGACAACAGGACAGATGCTTCTCACTGCAGGAAGTGGAGCTGAAGCACGGCGCATGCTCATGATTCTCTAACAAGCAGAGGATGTATTAGTTCTCGCTGTTAAACGGTAAGTCAAATAAATTTAAATTTTTAAAAAAGTTAGATCAACTAGTGACATGCTAACTGTAACATGATCAGGATAGTTTTATTTGCTGTTGTTGGTTAGATCTTGAGCTTTAACGTTGTTAGTGTGCGTGACGCCAGAACCAACACACGTCAGTTTGAGTATCTGAAAGAGGGGAAGAGAAGCACGCAACTGTTGGTTGATCTCTTACTATAAATCAAACCTCTTTATCATGAGTTACTTTTGCCTATCTTTTGATTTTAAAGTTGTTTTAGGATTCTGATTGCTTAATTATATGGAGGTGAGTTTTATAATTCAATCATCTAATGAAGAAAACTTCAAAATGAACAGCATCTGTCATCAAACTGAAGAACTGCAGTAATTAAATCAAACCTGTTACTTCCAGTATGTTATGTTGTTGTAAATGAATAGTTTTAAATATTAGTAGTGAATTAAATGAAGGAAGCAGACAGATTGACTTAATTTACAATAATGTTGGTGATCTATTTTCATCTTAACCCCATAAATCAAAAAGTGCTTTAGATGCTTCTCATCAGTATATGATATGAAGACCCTAAATATATGGATTTGTAATGATTCTGCATTGTCAAATCTATTTGGAGAAACAAGAATCAGAAATGCTTTTATTTGCCATGGTCAATGAAGAGGATCAGAGACTAGGAACTTGCAGTTGTGATACTAGGTGCAATTATAAACATAAAAAAAAAGCATGATTATTTTAATTCAGGGTAGCACAGTGGCCTCACAGCCAGAGGGTCTTGGGTTCAAGTCCCGGGTATGTACAAGGCTTGGCGCACTGGCCTTTCTGTGTGGAGTTTGCATGTTCTCCCCGTGTCTGTGGGGGCTTTCTCTGGGTACTATGGTTTCCTCCCACCCTCCAAATATATGCATGTTAGGTTGATTGGCCGGTGCCAATTTGCCCCTAAGCCATAAGTGTGTGTGTGTATGATTGTATATGTGTGGCCCCGCGATAGACTGGCGACCTGTTCGGGGTGTACCCTGCCCTTTGCCTTAAATCAGTCGGGATGGGCTCCGGCACCCACCCTAACTCCGAAAGGAATAGACTGATAAGAAGATGACTGACTGACTACTTTAATTGATGTAGATGAACTTTAATTGATCAGATGTTCTACTCATTCAACACTATATTTATACATTGGATTTGATTCAAAATTAATGTCATCAGAACTGTAGTTTAAAAAACTCAGAATTAAAAAAAAAAAATTGAGTGGAAAACTTTACCCACATGTAAAGTTTGATATAATATTGCACAAGCTACAATAATTTGCCCCTTAACAAAGCAGTGGGAGAATTTTGGGGGCATTATTTACTTTTTTTGGTCATGCTGTATTAGATTAGGCTGCAAAGTGGCCTCGCGGCAAGGAGGTTGGGGGGTTGAGTGCAGGAGTGGGGCAAGGCTTGAAATGCTGGCCTTTCTGTGTGGAGTTTGTATGTTCTCCCTATATTTGCGTTGGTTTCCTCTCATCCTCTAAAAAAAATTCAAGTTAGGTTAATTGGCTGCAATGAAATTGCCCGTAGGAATCTGTGTGGCTTGCATCAGACTGGCGACCCGTTTTAGGTGTACCCTGCCTCTTACCTGTAATTAGCCGGGATAGGCGCTGGCACCTCCCATTACCCCATTTGGAATAAGTGGTTCAGAAGACGACGCAAAATATATTAAATATGTTTGATTGTTTAACTTACTGTTAACTGATACCGACTGCAAACTGAGACTAAAGTGAGTAGAACACTCATTTATTTTAGTACCATGCATTTGTCACAAACTCCTGCATAAAATAGGTATTTACAAAACCAGTCTTAAGTTTTTTAGGGCTACTGGTCCCTTTATTTTTTAAATTTTCTCTTTTCATATGACACACACAAATACCTTGCTGTAATCTTTTTGCATAAAACCTCAGACATGAGGTACAACAAGGAATTGGAAGGAGTTCGAAGGAAATTAAAAAGTATTGTAGACACCTTTAAAAATAGTGGTTACAAATAGGGTTTAATTTGTAGGTAGTGCAACCCAACAGTTTCCTAAAACAATTGCTGTTATTGAAATAATCGCTTATTCAGGAGATTTGATTTGTTTTAAGCAAGAAACAATAAGCTAAACGTAACAAGTCTTAATTACAGGTTAAAGTATTTGTGCCTCTGTCTAACTTCATAATTCACAATAATTGTCAATCTCCACAGCGTAAGGGTTACATCATTTGAATCATTATATGACAGAATTGTAAATTACAGAGGGTTGTGTGTCTACGTGCAGGATCTTACATTGACTGTGGCGCATGTTAAAAAGGGCTAAAGTGCATGTATGTGTCTGATGTGGATATTGCTTGTCTGCTCTTCTCAGGGGGCGGCTTTGTTGGTACGGGTGATGGCTGGTGCTGAGGTCACTGTGTCTTCAGGGCAAGTCATGACGGTGAAGAAAGAGGAGGAGGATCTCGGTGACAACGACCATAAGACACAGGTCATTCTACGCCTGCAGGGGTAAACATGGCTTATGCATTTTACAATCTATAATAATACTGTTTCTTTTTCAATAATGTCTTATCAGTATTTATTTCCACAGTTGATTTGATCAAGTTTAATCAATTAAGTGAAAAAAAAAATGTTTATGACTAGTTGCCTTTAAATGAATGAAAATTCATAAAGTGTGGATATGTCTCCATCTACAGGATAAATGGTGACACTGCTGAAAGTGGAACCACAATTCTAGCCATAGAAACCCATCAAGGCAAGTAAAGACAAAAAAAAAACAACATCTGTATCAAATTTTATTGTTTCATTAATTAGATAAAAACTACCGTTTGTAAAAAGCGGTGAAAGTCATGCACACTGGAACAAAAAAAAATCTGTACAGACCATTGATCAAACTACGGGGTATTTTTGTTTACATGATACAGTTATTATAGAATGCATGCAGAATTTGGTTTGACAGTCACGGTTATGTTGCTTTTTTGGATAATTTAGATGACAGTCAAGCCGAAGGCGACGAGATTGAGTACGGCTACCCCATCACATGCGGAGACAGCAAGGCGGTGCTGCTGTTTAAAAAATTTGTGTGCCCTGGAATCAATGTCAAATGTGTCAAAGTAAGTTGATATGTTTTGTGTGTTCAGGAATAAATGAATAGCTTAGTATTATTTTCTTCAATGTTTCTCAACCCACAAAATGTCTTTATATAAAGCTGTCAACTGTGCTAGTTTAAGGGATTTATATTTGAACATTCCCAATAACAACAACTCAATTTAATTCAGATTCTTAATATTCTTAATATTTAGCGCTTTGGGATTTTTTCTTAAAATGTAAAGCGCACTACAAATAAAATGTATTATTATTGTTATTATTACATATATGTTTTAAAAGTTACAAAGATTTCTTTCCCATATGATTGAGATTTGAGGTTAAGTTTGTTGTTTAAGAGGTTCTTTAGTTTTGTATTAATTTAAAAAACTAATTATTTCCTAGGATGGGAAAGACTAAACACACTTAACGACTAAAGCTTGGTTAAACTCTCCTCTTGGATTTACTTCCAAAAAAAGGTCTTGCATGATCAGAGACCAAAATGGATAAAAGAGAATGGAAACCTTATCTCTGCTTGCTCAATCAAGTTTTTTAGCTAATTTCACATGGGAGAAGCCGGTTCAATTCCCACTGGGCACATGCTTAAATGTCTTTGGGGAAGACACCCAATTCCCCGTTTCTTCCTCCATTGTTACTGCCGTGGCTGTCTGCTGTGGTGTAACAGAAATTTTTCCATTTGAGGGATGAATACAGTACGTTAAAAAAAAAAAAAACAAGTCAATTTTCACTCAACTTTTTAAATACAAAAATACAATAAGCAAAATCCAAACTTAGGACTAATTTGCCACGCTCAGATAGACTATTCATCTTGAGATCAGAAGGACAAATCACATCTCAGTGGATGTTTTTCTTTCTCCTCATTATTGCAGGGTAGAAATGTTCATGTAGAATTTAAAACGTGGAAATAACATTCATAATCAGGTCTGAGTCATTCAAACCACTCTTTTTGTGACAATTAAGTGAGCACCATCTTTGCAAAAGTAGCACATATTTTACATCCGCAAAGCTCATCCCTCTGTTTTGTGTTTTACCTTTCGTGTGCTGAAAATGAAAGGAAAGTAAAAATAGCAAAAGATTAGTCATTGTAGCTTTTTCTTTTTTTCTTCTTTTACTTTCTCTTAAATTGAAATTTGATAGAAGCAAGCAAGAAAGAATGGTTTGCGTCTGACGTTTTGCATGTCACACATGACTACTTTTTAATCTTTACAGTTTAATGGCCAGCTCATCAGTCCCAAGCAGTTTGTTCATTTGGCAGGAAAAGCCACTCTGAAAGACTGGAAGAGGGCCATCAGGCTGGGAGGGGTCATGCTAAGGTAAGCTTTGAGGATGTTCTTTTTTTATTTTTGCTTTGCTACACTGGACGGAAAAGAGTTTTAGACTTAGAACAAGCTCAGAGACATGTAGTAAACTGCTTGGACCATCTTTCATTTGTGAAAATCCAGCTGCGTTTCTGTTTTTAAGTGTCAGCTTGCTGCATTCCTGAATCAATGGGTAAGCAGAAATGTGATGATAGGTGCATCAAATAGCTGACATGTAAGCCACCACATGTGCTACTTTGCACCTCTTTATCATGTTTGCACATGTTGATGTGGTGGTGAAGCAACACACAGAACTGAATAGAAGGTACCTGCTTTTTGATCGTTTCCCCCCAGAGGGTTGATCGGTCTCTTTTTGTGTCAAACAAAAACACTAGAAAACTTTCAAGATTTTTTTTTCCTTTTTGATAAATTTGTTCCTCCTCTGTATCCCTCTGCGGCAGTGAAGCTAAAGTGTTTTCTCAGATATTTTGCGATGTTGTTGTGACCTGCTTGTCCTTCTTGCAGAAAAATGATGGACTCTGGCCAGATAGATTTCTACCAGCATGACTCTGTGTGCAGCAACACCTGCCGCAGCACTAAATTTGATGGGCTGATCAACACCACGCGGCCTCCTTTGGGGACCGCGGTGCAGCCGAGCCTATCGTGTGTAGCTCTCGACCCTGTTGGGGGACAGGTGACTCCCTTGACAGGTAGATTTCAATTGGCTTCTATAGTTTATCTTTCCTCTCTACCTCTCAGTCCTTATGCTTAAACTGCTGTTCACTAAGAAGATAAAAACACTTTGAAATGAACTTCAAGGTTATATATTTGTCAGAAACACTTACAGTATTTTGTGTACTTTCAGAATCACAGCTGAACACTAAACTATAAAATAACATTTTGAAGTACTCTCTAAGATTTTAGTCTTGTTTTTTTAAAGATACATTTTTCAATACATAACATCGTTTGTTTCATTTCAGGTAATCAAAACACAGCAGAAGTAGCACAGCCCACAGAGGACAAGTTTAATCCATCAGGAGAGTGGAGTAATGGTCAACCGCAGCTTTTAAACCCACCAACTGTGAATGGTCATTATGCCAAGAGAAAGAAGGCCAATTTACCTGGTAAATAAAAGTCTGTGTTGGGTGAACAGTATGTGTGACCAATCAAAGCTAATAAAATACTCAACATCAAAATAGAATGAATACTCACCTTAGGCGTTCGATGACAAGAGGAGAGTAAATTATTCACTTACAAATGACAGTAGCTGTGACTTACCTGTCTGAAAACACAAACAAAACTACAGTTTTTTTTTCTAAATTTGATTTTCAACGCTATAAAAAAAGGCCTTCCCACTCGCTAAAGTGGTCTTTTGACAGTTAAAACTTGTGAACAAGACAAGAGCAATTACGGATTTTACAGGGTTTTGATAAAAAGACTGCCAAATAAATGTTCAAATATGTAGCAGACTTAAAATAGTGGAAAAGTAAAAGATAAGCTTACGCTATCTCAATGATTGCAGAATAAAAACAGATACATCTTCAAGTGCATGCTAATTTGGGTCAAATATAAATACAAGTTATGAAATATTGTTTTTATATAATACTATCTATTCTATAATTCTATTTATTTTTTGGAAAAAGCCTGTTTAAAATGAAAAAACGACTTGAACAAAGTTCAAGTCAAAATTTGCAGATGTTACAAATTTGAGCAACTCTGCATGTATACAGTGGGTATCTTTGTATGCAGCTGTGTTTCAAACTGTTTGACCTCTTACATCCTACAAGCTAGCGAACTTTTAAATCTGCAGTTGTGGGATGTCCTGCCATTCCTGCGGACTGTCCTTAAAAACATGCTGACCGAAGGCAAGCAGAAAGTCATGTCCCCTTAAATAGTAGCTGACATTTTCAGGTGAGGCTGCTCCTTGCTGGGACCTGGGCTTTGATTTAAGGGGATTTAAAGGTGACCTAATTAGGCGTGATTCCAGGTGGACGGCAGGTTTTAAAATGGCCCGCGGTGATCTTGGGGATGGCCAGTTGTTCTGGCTCTGTGCACATACACTATTGTAATAATTCTGTCTATGTACATATATAAATATATATTAGGTTAAACGTGACTTGACTTTGCTGCACATACAGTATTGCTCAGCGTCAAAACATGCAAAGGAATGAAGACTCTTAAGTTTGGAAATTCAGCTCATTGGTTACCGTGGTTTCCAGGTTGTGTGCATCCTTAATGGGCAGGAATAGATTGATTGAAGCCAACGCTGCAAATAGAATCAGGAAGCTATCACTTGACAAAATTTCAAACACTGTATTGAGATAATCCTAATAAAATCCAATTGGGACACACACATATATTTTACCCATATTAAACTTGTTTTTGTCAGTTATTTTGAAGATTCATTTAACATTCTCCTTCAGGTCTATTTCGCCCGCCTTTCTTTTTCAGATGACGCTGCTTTTCTAACCCATTTTCCATTTTATTTTTCTTCCTACATCTGTCACCTATTTAACGTTCTTTCTCAGAACTGTAATTCTCCCACTTCCTCTATATTTGTTTCTTTATTTTTGCTTTTTTTTCCCTCCAACCTTGACATCTTCCTTTATGTTTTTCTCCTCACTTTATTACGCTTTGTGGACATCAGCTGACTTCCAATCCCCGCTCCAACATCTCACAGTTTTTATTCTCCACCTCATTTATCTTGGATTTCCTATTTTTTGTTCTTGCTACAGCGTATGTGGTTCAACCTAAAACTAAAAAAATAGTTGACATCTCCAATTGCTCTCTGGCCCCTTTTGCTTTGTGGAAAAATACTCACATTTTCAGTTTTTCTTTTTGTAGATGGAGTACTGAGTCTGTGGAGAGCCGTAGCGGAATCAGGGCTGATGGGGGATGTCCTTTCTAGTCTTAAAACTGAAATGTTATCCACTCTTAATGGAGTCCAGCTTCGCACTGAGAAGGCAAATCTGGAAGAAACAGGTACCAAGATAAACATAAAAAATATGTTCACATTTTATTATTATTTAAAAAATGCCCTAATAAAGCTGAATTGAAACTTCATTATGGAAGATTAATTTAGACTTCCTAAGCATTCCATTGATCTGTGATGTTTATTTTTGTCAGATGCCCACGCACTTCATTCATTATGTGAGATGTTTGGGCTTTTAGACTCAGTGAAACAAGCTCTGGGTCTAAAGAACAGCCAGAATGAAGAGAGTAGGATCTACAACAGTGTTAATGGTGAGGACACTGTTGAATTTTCATACACACTCATACCTCACTGGATTATAATAAGGTGTATCTTCTTTCTCTGCAGTTTTGGGAGAAAACTTGTTGGATCAGAAGAAGCAGAGTTGCTCTAAAAGTAGACCTTGTAAAACTTTAAGCACTTTAAAACATCATCGACCTCATCGTCAGTCAAACAGACAAAACCAGGACCTTCTGACCTCCATTCGGAGGAGCACAGTGATCCACTCACCCTCTGTTGCTGGTTTATGTGCTGCGACCTATGACCAATTTTTTCCGCATTCCTCTGCTTTTACTGGGCAGCGTCAGCACACCAGAACCAACAAGATGGACAGAGATGGTCAGAGTTTTACACCAAAAAAGGAGCAGGACATCAACCTGAAGCGGATTCACCAACCAAAACAGGAGGGCAGATATGTGATGAAAAAAGAAACCGAGCAGAGGACAGTGAGGCGTCTAGGAGGGTTCCATACTAGAAGTAAAACAACAGAGACAACAGAAGACTGAGAAAGTCTAAAGACTTAGAAACACATTAAATGTGCAAAAGACTTAAAGAAGACACACATTGAAGAAAGAAAAATGTCAAGCTGGGGTTTTTTTTGTAGATGCTACTGCCTCGGTGCCACGGCAACGACAAATTTAAGCAGTGGTAAAAAGACGAATGACAGCAACACAAAGTGAGGAATTCCAACAAGTTTGCATAGTAAGAAAAAGGTCACTGTGACTGACCTCAGACTGCAGTGGGTTTAATATCAGAGCTGTGGTGTCTGATGTACAAACAACAGAGTTCTGACTAAAAGTTATGGCCACGGAGTCCAGCTGGGTTTCATCAGCCTCCACGGTTACACTGCTGGTGGTGGAAAGGGAGTGTATTTGGATGAGCTGTGTGTGACTGATTTAACCAGGTGAAAACAGACACAAGTATAAATAGACTTTTTTTCTCCAGCTTTTATCTAGTTTTATAGATCCACATTGGTGGAGCTTTTCAGTACTTTTTTTTTTACCAAGTTGGTTCCTATAAACTGGGATAAAGCATTACTGTGGGACAGTACGATCGTTACCAGGTATATCAATGATTAATCTTCTAGGAGTCTCTTCAGATGTGTCTTTTTTGTGTTTTGGTTTGTAAAACATACAGGTTTTTACAAAATGAGCAGCTTGAATAATTTACTATAGACACTAATTGTTAATCTATTTTTAAATAACTTTGGTATTTATGCGTTGCAACAGAACACTTATAACAAGTTTCTAAACTTCAGGTACAAAGACGGTCATCAATGCAAGATGTCTGACAAAATCTTGCATTGATGACATTTAATCTGACCAAAGAACTTGTAAAAACTTGCATCTTAAACATCCATTCGGAGAGTTAAGATTATAATTTCAATGTCGGTTTGTTTTTATTAGTTGTGCATAAGTTTAATTTTAGATTTGTGCACAGACAACTCATACCGGAGGAGGAGATTCTATTTTTTCTACAATATGAGGTTAATATGTTTGTTTCAAGCAAGAATTTTTTGTGATTTGTGTGCAACGGTTAGAAACGTTTTTCATAGTTTATTTCATTGCAATATAAAGGGAATTATGTTTTTATTTTAAAGGTCTGTATAGATCTTGTCAAATGACAATTATGTCAAAAATGCAAACAAGATGCTGTATTTGTACTTGTCTTTAAGAACTGACTTGACACTACTCTGTTTATCGTCAAATTTTTTATTAAATTGTATAATCCCAGTAAACTAGACTGTAAAGTCAGCGAGAGAAATCAGTGTTGTTGATTAATAAATTTGATTTAAAACGTATTATTACTGATTTAAACGTGAGGTGTTTTATTTATTCATTCATTTTTCTAACAATCAGCCTGTTTTATTTTGTGAAATTAAGCTTAATGTGCAATTTAACACGAGCAAGCGTTCTACAGGGTAGAAAATAGTTTCTTTTTTTTTTTTTTTACAGTTGTGTTGTATTTCTTTTATAACTACAATCACAAATGTCAGTTATTTCCTACAAGTCAGCCATTAGGAAAGGCTGTTTTTGTTTAGAGCTGCTGTGATTTCCTGTTTGTTTTTGAGTTCCGTGCTCCATGCAGGGCCCGAGTGATAGACAGTGACGGCTTGTCTTTCACAACTTCTTCTCGAACGAGGATGATGTGTTTCTCTAAATTTATACACAACGCTGCTTGTGCAGATGTGGCTGTTTGTCGGGGCGGGTGATTGGCAGCAGATGGATCGTCAGATACAATGACTGTGATCACATTGCAGCTTTCAATGTCTTCACCGACACCTGACCTCCTGTTAGCGGTGAACACAAATCTACATCAGAATATTGCTGGAAATGAATAGTATCATCCTGTTAAAAACATTCCAATCCAGATGTTCCATTCTTTTTAATATATTTCTACCACATACTTTGAATCTTGTAACAGTTGTAACATCTATGTTATACATCAAGCAGGTGTAATTACAAGTGTTACCCCTTTGCTAAGATTGAGTAATTTGCTTTGAGATATATTTTTGATACCCGGTCTGGGTTAACTACGTTAGTTTGTGCCCCAATGTGCAACTGTGGGCTGTAATAAATGTGTGTTGCTGTTTTTTGATCATTGAATCAACAGCTTTTATATTCATGTACAAGAATTTAGAGAGTGTTTTGTTCATTGAAAAAAAAAAAAAAAAACTTGCTGTGAACGAGATTACAAGATAAACTTTCTGTTCCGTTGTCTTCCGCTTATTCGGGGCTGGGTCGCGGTGGCAACAACCTCAGATGGGAAGCCCAGGCTTCTCTCACCCCAGCTGCATCCTCCAGCTCACCCGGAAGGATCCTGAGTCGTTCCCCAGCCAGCTGTGAGACATAGTCTCTCCAGCTGGTCTGGGGTTGGCCTCTTGGTCTCGTCCTGGTGGGATGTGCCCAAAACACCTCCCAGTGAGTGGCTCGGGGGGCATCCTGACTAGATGCTCGAACCACACCATCTGGCTTCTCTCGATCTCTGAGTGAGAGCCCAGCCACTCTGCGGAGGAAGCTCATTTCAGCCGCTTGTATCCACAATCTCATTCTTTCGGTCACCATCCAAAGCTGGTGACCATAAGTGAGGATAGGAAAGTAGTTCGACTTGAAAATCAAGAGCTTTGTTTTTTGGTTCAGCTCTTTCTTTACGGACCGATGCAGCGTCTTAAGATCCTTTTTTTACCAGATAAACTTAAAAAAAAAAAAAAAGAATAAATTAGTGGTACATGATTTTTACAGTTGTCCAACATTCAGTTTTTGAATGCTACATAACTGTAGAGATGATTTCTTTAATCTGGAGTTTGAAGACATAAAGGCCTGCATGTCATCCAGCTTTAATATACTCCAGATGTTTTTAAGAAATAAGAACCTTTAATTAATAATCAAACTTGTAACATCTGATTTGATCTAAGAGTTACTATAAAGTTACTATAAATGCTTTACTTAGTGTTAAAAAGCAAGAATACAATACCTGTTAGTAGTCATTCTTTCACTATAGTGAAGTCAGTATTTCAGGTAACATTACACCAGAGTAAATATTGTCCTAGACCTGCAGTTGTCTTCTGATGAACAATTGAGCCCAAATAACAAGAGAAGAGATCTCATTACTAAAAACGAGCCGAATCACACTAATAATTATCACAAAATTGTAACTTGTGAATAAACAGCCTCAAAGAAAAAAAATCATTAAACACTTGCAATAATGTCTGAAACAAAATCATCCCAACACAAATTTGTGCACAATTAATGCTTTTAATTTTGTCCAATGATGGTTTACTTAGACACAGGCTTTTTTTTTTCTGACTTATACTTGTGTTTTCCACATTTGTTGGGTTGAGGTTTACCAATGTTTGGGAACACATGTAACCTGAACCTAGACAATCTGTCTTTTGTGTTCTTTAAAATGTTGACGTCAGCATTGATTGCAGATGAGATTTAACAGTCAAGTCATAACAAACTGAAGTACATTCAAGCAAAAACATTAATATATGCCTGAATATGATTGTACGGTTGCCTCACAGCAAGGGGTTCAAGTGCCAGGTGTGAAAAAGCTTGGAACACTGTTCTTTCTGTGTGGAGTTTGCATACTCTCCCCTTGTATGGATGATTTTTTTTGTACACTGGGTTCCACCTACCCTCCAAAAATTTGCATGTTAGGTTGATTACCTCCTGAGAAATTGCCCCTTGGTGTGGGCCTCACAGCAAGAAGGTAGGTGTTCAAGTCCCAGGTGGAACAAAGCTTGGAACACTGTTCTTTCTGTGTGGAGTTTGCATACTCTCCCCTTGTATGCATGATTTTTTTTGTACTCTGGGTTCCACCTACCCTCCAAAAATTTGCATGTTAGGTTGATTACCTCCTGAGAAATTGCTCCTTGGTGTGGGTGTGGGCCTCACAGCAAGAAGGTCAGGGGTTCAAGTCCCAGGTGGGACCAAGCTTGAAACATTGGCCTTTCTATGTGGAGTTTGCACGTTCTCCCCTTGTATGCATGAGTCTTTTTTACTCTGGGTTCCACCTACCCTCTGAAAACATGCATGTTAGGTTGATCGGCCACTGAGAAATTGCCCCTTTATTGTGTGTGGGCCTCACAGCAAGAAGGTAAGTGTTCAAGTCCCAGGTGGGACGAAGCTTGAAGCACTGGTCTTTCTGTGTGGAGTTTGCATGTTCTCCCTGTGTATGCATGAGTCTTTTTCAGGTACTTTGGGTTCCACCTACCCTCTGAAAACATGCATGTTAGGTAGATTAATCACTGAAAAATTGCCCCTAAGTGTGTGTGAGCCTCACAGCAAGAAGGTAGGTGTCAAGTCCTAGGTGGGATTAAACTTGGAACACTGACCTTTCTGTGTGGAGTTTGCATTTTCCTCCCTCCCACCTTCCAAAAAAGATGCATGTTAGGTTGATTGGTCACAGTGAAATTGCCCCTAGGAAGGAGTGTGTGTGGGGCTCCAGAACGGACTGGCGACCTGTTTGGGGTGTACCCTGCCTCTTGCCCGAAATCAGCTGACCCCATTAGGGATAAGTAGTTGAGAAAATGACATGAAATGAAATATCTCTTAATAGAAAAAAATAAAGTCTCATAAATATTGAGTGTCACACTGTCGTTGTTCAAAGTGTCCACTTGGTGTCGCGCTGCTCATGTTTTGAATGAGAAAGTAGAAAAGATTGTTTCGTGAACTGTTTACCGTGACGTCAGTTTGCAGAACTAGCTCTGCCCTGTCTTCTTCCAGTCTCTCTCAAACTCCACACAGTCACAACTGAGGGGAAATAGATGATCTCCGCTTGAACACCTACTAGCAGACCCTACGGAGTGAATGAAATGACTTCTTCTGTTTTTAAGTGGACTAAATCTTCTCCATGATGAACACCTGCGCCTTTCTGCTCATTTTGACTGTTCAGATCTACGCTGATGGGATTGAAGGACCAACAGGTAAGAGTGATGTCCCTCTATCTCCGTCTCTCAACAAACTTCACTAGACATACAAGTTTAAATATGGAGAAAATACCAACTTTTATGTCTGTTTTTCTCTAAGCGACTGTTTGTTTTGTGGTGTTTCACTTCTTTCCATCAGTTTCAAATGGGACACTTTGAATGTAGAAAATCTTAATAACTTTAGCAACTTTACAGACACAAGCTTAAAGTTTTCTATGTGATAAGAAAATGTGTTTTTTTTCTGGTTAATTTGCTTTTTTTGTCCACGTTATGCAAAAAGAAGCGATTGTAACAATAAATATAATTGCATTAAGATGGAAACAAAATTCATTTTTATTAATAAAAGCATAATTTCTCAAATGTTCTTGGTCTATAAAAAATATCCATGGACTATAATCTAAAATTCCATAATTTGAGAGTCCTCTATTATTGTTATTACTAATAAGTTACTCTTTAAAAGTTCATTTTTTATATTCAGAATATTTTTATGTTGAGGATTAATTTCCAACATACTGCTCCAATAGAGGCTGTTTTTTTTTTTTATCTAAGCAGAGAATATTTTCTCTTTAAAGCTGTTGTTTCATGGTTGAATATATACTTTTATATGCTCTCTTTTATTTGCCTTGGGAGCAAGTAATGTATTAACATGATCAGATTCTTTTCCCCCTCAAAATAAGTATGAAATTGCTCTATTTTGCTTTAATAAGCCATGCAAAATTCAGTGGACATTGATCTTTCACATTTTCCCCCACATTTTTACAAATTCTCACCCTCATAATCAGCTTTATTTACATATTTCTGTCAACTATATATGAAATGGATTTAGTCTGAAAACCGAGAAGATCTAAGTCTGCTTTTATTGCCCACAAATAAATGCAAACGTGCCATCGTAGAGGATGAAACTTGCAGAGAACGTCAGCATCACTGATAAGATTTAACTCTCAAGACTGCTTCAGTACCAAGAGAAAAAAAATCCTGCTGATATTCTTTCTGAAACTAGGCCAAAATCTGTTTTTGTGAGAGACAAAACCCTTGAATGTCTGCGCAAGGTAGGTGAAGCAACAACAGGAGAGCAGATTGTGTATTTTCAAGAGCTGAATGGAGCACATCATTAAGAGGAATGGGCTGAGACATTGGGTGGATTAAATCACACGCAGGTAATTAAAAGAGCTGAATGGAACAGCAACGCTCCACCACCCAGCACCGTGCGAGTGTCTGTCAACAAAAATTTACACGCTGTCTGCTTTTCAGTTTGTTAACTGGGGTGTTGCCAGCAATGCCATCAGAGTTTTTTTGACTTCCCATTAGCTGCAAACAGTCAGCACTGGCAGGTGTTGTTACTTTTCTTCCCACCTTCTTCCTGCCTCTCTACATGCTTCTCCACCTGCCTTCTTCCTGCAGGAGCAGAACTGCAGCTTCTACAATCTTCTGATTAACACTACCTCTGCTGCTAGGATTGGATGAAGCCCACTTCCCAACCCATGCTTAATAACAATTAAGGATATGGAATCCACTAGGGGAATACCTTGCCCCTTTTTCACCCAATGTAATCCATATTTTTCATTACTCTTTTCTGCTGCGGTGGGCTGAGGCTGCCACTTCAAAGCTGTGAGATACGCACACCATTTCCTGTGCTAAACTGACTGCAGTGGAGTTGATAGACAGGAAAAAAGAAAAAAAAGTCATTGGATCATATTTGTTCAGACTCAAAGAGGTCACAAATGTCCAGTTTTGTCATGAGGTTTTGTGTTCTAAGCCAGCCGGGCACGATCAATCCGAAGCTTTTTCTCATGGGAATGTCAGACGGTCTGTTTCCATCTGCATTGTCTTTTAGCTGTTAATGTCAGCAGAGTAGTGTGATTTTTTTTTTTAAATCTTCTGTCTGATTAATTATTTCCCAATTTGATCCAAAGTTAATAATTTCCTCTTTGCTCATTGGATTGGTGAAGAAAGGATTAAGATGTGGATATTAAACTCAGATTGCCTGGATAATTATTATTACTGTTTTCATTCACATTTCCAGTTGACTAGTCAACAGAATAATCTTACAAGCAGCAGAAAAAGTCACTAAAAGCCACAGATACAAAATAAAAAAGAGTTTTGGTGGCCCGGTAAAACTGATTTATATAAATGCGTTTTTTTTTTTTGTGTTGATATTGTGATTTATGTGACTTTCTTGTAAAACACCTGTTCACTACATCTAGTGTGTCCACAGCTAAGAGTTATTACCTATACTAGGTATGATTAGCTTCTGAAGAAGAGCAACCCTGAGGTATATTTACGATGGTAAAGTGGTCACTTTCCATATGGAAAACGCTGCTGTGCACCACAGCTTTACATTGGAAGTAGTTTTCTGTGGGAGCCAGGCCACCATCTGTGGATTGAGTATGTGGGGGGTGGTATTACAGGGTTGTGGACAGCGGGCCTAGATCAGACTTTTGCAAAGGCTGGTTGATTTCCATCTTTGTGGGATCACAGGCAGTAATTCAGAGAGCAGATGGAAAACTTTGCATCCAGGAGAAGAGGGAATGGAAAGGGGAAGAATGTGGGCAGTGAATTTCTGTGAGAGAAGATGAGAATGATAGAAGGATTTATTCACATAGACGCTTTTGTTTTCAGCTGAGCCCACAGCAGGGCTTTTGCTGCGCTCGCTTGCGCCGGGTTGAGCAGCGTGCGTCTGATAATTTACGAGAGTGTGCCGCATTCTGTCTCTATTGTTTCTAATCTATTATAACTCTGGTCTATATATAAGAGAGCCAGATTTCAATTGGCCAACTCGTCCCTCTGGATGTGGAAAAATCAGCCTCATGTCTTCGAGGAGTCCTGCTTCATGCCAAGTGTCACAATAACTGATGGGGCTCCTCGACGGTGAAAGCATGCAGGCCTACTCTGTCTCATTTCTCATTTGCTTATGATGCATCTGGGTTTGTGCTGTGCTGACTGTGCAGCCATTTCTTCATGCTACACTGCAGCTTGTACACATCTCGTGAATGTCATGTGTAATTAATCCTGCTAAGCATTTTGCTGTTCTCCTTGTAATCGCCACGTTGCTTTCCTGTTTCTAAATTTGCTTCAACTTCCAAGTTCTGTTCAAGCCCCTCTAAGCCGCGGCCCCCTTTTTGATCCTCAAAAAGGTCAAATGCTGGGTGAGCGTGATGTTTCTGAAGCTGAGAAAGAACAGGGTAAACCCCTCAAAGATGGATTGTTTCTGCTCTGTGTCTTCCCTGCCACTTAGCCCGGGCTTCCTTTTGTTGGCTGCCACTCATATCAAGTCTCACTGGTCAACACAGAGCGCTGAAAGGAACCACTCAAAGAGAAAACGGGGAGATTGTAGATAATTGTATGTCACATGTTTTCGCTTGTTGAAACCTCTTTTGGTGAGAGTGGCTATTAAAGGGTTGGACCACAGCAGAGAATCCAAGAGAGAAATTTAAAAAAAGGCATTTTCTCTCATAGAAAAGAACCAAAAGGAGACACCAAATTAGCCAATGAGATGTTTGGTAAATGAGCCCGAGTGCTGTGATAAAGATGAAAAATTAAAATAAAGTTGGTCACTTATTTCTCACTCAGTTGTTGGTGAGTGTCAGGATTAAAATCTAATTGAGGTTTCTAACGCTAATTCTATTTCTCATTAGAGGAATATACTAAGGTTAATAATTTGGTTTTGATTGGAATAAATTCAGAACACAGATAGCTTAACTTTACCGGTGCCATTTAAAAGTGCATGTAAATCTGTGGTTAATTAGTCTCTCATTCATCTTTTAGTTTAATTAAGTAGATCTGATGCAAAGCAGTGGTTCAGGTTGGAGTATCGATCCTGAGATTTTGACTGTGCTGTGACAAGAGGCATGCCGAGACTTAGCCTGAACATAAAAAACAAGATTGTCAAATGAGTCACAAATGGGTTCACACACTTATTATTCTGTTTCATGACTGACTCACCATTTTGAAAAGAAAATCTCTTTTTTTTCTCATGAAGTTGTTTGTTTCAGTGTTGTTCTTTGGTCACTCTCTCTCTTCAGTGGTAATTTAATTATAATCCAACGTGTTATTGAGACATCTACAGACCATTTCATTTTAAATCGGAAAATGACACACTATGGATGTTTTTAGCATAAGAATGAAAAGTGAGTGAATAAATATTACACAGTATGTTTCTGTGTGTTTTATTTTGTGAGGGTAAACAACAACTCACTGAAATATTGTCATGCAGAAAGGTCTCAAGGTTCTGGATGATTCAGCCCGCCCTGACACCGATTCCAGCAGGGACTCGCGCTGTCACCTCCACGGGCTCCTCAGGGTTACTGTGACACCTTTCATCACCTCGGATAAGATGCCAAGACTTGAGAGATTTAGAGCCAGTGTGCTGCCTTGGCCTGTCTCTATCTTTCCACTCCGGAGCGGCTGAGTGCAGCTTTCCTAGCTCGCTCAGTCAGGTAAATATTTATGCAGTATTGATATTTCACACTCAGGGGAAGTTCATTTTACTTTTTCCTGACCAAAGTAACTTCCTGAAAATAGCCAGTGCGTAAAGTACAATAGAAGAAAAAGACTTCCTTTGCAAACAAAAAGAGACAGAAGTGATGTGGAAATTATGACTGCATAAATCTCATTTATGTGAAAAAGATAACTGTTTAAAAAGTAAGCAAAATGTTTAATTTAATGGTCTAAAATGACTGAGTTGTTATCTTCATTACTAGTTAAAAGTGCATGTTTACTTGAAAAATGGGGAAAGAAATTTCTTACTAAACACAGATGGGCTGGTGTTTATAGCCTGGATAGAGTGAACGAAACCACATAACTCAAACTCAAAGACAGATGTGTAATTATTCAACAGAAACATAAGCAGCGCTTCGAGTCGCTGTTGTTTCAGTTGTTGTATTTTCTTTCCCAAGGTAGTGAGTTCCACACTGCAGAAAGTGGGTCTGCAAGACGGATGCAGCTAGTGCTGCTCCCCATCGCTTGCCCAGAGGAAAGAAAGCCTCCCGTGCAGTTTATATTTAGACCCCTGGCCGTGTTTCAGTTCTTTACCTTTTTCTGTGACAACAAATTTACTCACTTCTTCAGGCCTGCTGTGAAACGAATGCTCAGTTTACTCTGGTTCAGAGTCAAAGTTCAGGATTGCAGTGTCGATCTCTAACTTATTGTTCTGCTGCTTCTGTAGCTCTGCTCATATAAAAAGCTCAGGTGAAACCCAAACTCCTGACTCCACCCTAAATGTGAAAGCAACCCTCCTCCCTTCTATTTCACTCTTTTCCTTTTGTCCTCACAGAGACCTACTTATGAACATCTGAAGCTGAACTGCCCATCTTAAAAAACATCATACCCGCGCAGTTGCAGTGTATGGCTTCGAGCTTTCATTAGTCTCTTTGCTTTTGAATGAAGGCATTTTGTCTCTGCTAGCCCGCAGCACAGTCATGGTACAGTGGCGACACTCCGCTGTGACAGCTGCTGTTGCTGGTGGGTTATGAGAAGGTCATGGCAGCAGAGGTAGCACAGGTGCCAGCTGGTGGTAAATCAGTCAGCAGGTTGATTTGAAACCTGTTGAGCACATAAAATGCCTATTTAAAATATAATTAGGAATGAGCTGTTTACTAACCCATGCTAAGGATGAAATTTATGAAGCTTCCAGATTATTTTAAAACTTAGTTAAAATGAAAACATCTGACTCGAGCAGGAATTGGAGCCACCTAAATGTTGCATCTTGTTTCAACACAGTTTTGAAGTAGTAAAGTCTACCACAGCTTAGTAGAAAAGATGTGTAGGACCCATAATGCTTCGCAGCCATACCTGATTTTTTTAAAATGTAAATTTAAACAGTGGATTTGAATATTATGCCAGAGTGCTTGGAAATGTGAGCACACATATCTGCTTCTGAACCCTGGATTAGCTGAAATGCTTTTGGCTCAGAGTCTTTTGTTCTTTTTCAGGTGTTGAACTGAGACAAAACAAAAGCAGGGCTTATTGATTTCTCAAACAGCCTGTCGCACTCAGCCTATTGTCCTTTTCCTCTTGAAACACTCTCTTTTGATACTACATGACCTCCTGTCACAGTCCTTCTCACTCTTACATGCCATCCTGTCGGTTGTTGCTCTGGTGATCCCAAGTGCCTTTTTTTTCATGCACTGTGTGACCATGAGACATAAAGGTGTAGAATTTCAAGGTGTCCTCTTTATTTACCCTTACCCATGAGGCAAAATTAGCATTCTGACCTTTTAAACTGATCTTTTCAACTGACTTGTATAAGAAAATATATGGTTGGTTATTTATGTTGAGGTTTATGTTTTCTAAAGGTAAATGGGTTGAATGTGTGTTTTTCTTCTGTGTGGAAAAGCTTGTGAGTTATTTCTTGTAAAACCCTAATGAAAAGACATAGTTACAAATGAAAAAAGATACCTGGCCTTTTCATTCAGATAGCTGAGCTTGTCTGCGTTTCTCAGAGACCAGAGCAGAATTTGTAACGCGGACTGACAAATGAAGTCGTCTTTTTCTAACAGGAATTCCAAGTATTAGCACTCTCCAGTCAGACCGTTCAGCTTTCTCCAAGTCCTCCTATGCTTTTAATTCATTGGCTACCAGCTGTCCTTAATCTTCAGAAAGTTTAAAATGGATTTGATTGCCTTGATGGTATTTACTATCTTAATGTAACAATGTTTATATCATCAATGAAATCCCACATGTCTGGGGGAGTACTCCTCTCTTTGTTGTTTTTGCTCATCCATTGCATAAATAGAGCATTCATTCTGATGCTCTATTTATGCAAAGCTGTCACTGAAACCGGACCTTGTTGAACATCCATTAAATCTCTTTTATTTTTGGTCTTTTAAGTTGTGGTAAAAAGAACCTTTGCTGACTAGCATGGTGTGTTTTGGTGCCTTCAGGGCTTTTGAATGCCCACTGGGCAAAATCTGCAGAGCTTTTTTGATGGGTTTTCTTTGTGTGTTTGGGAGAAATTTTGGTAAAAACCAAGAGTAACACAACCAGAGATCTTTTTGGTAATTTTCAAAAGACTGCAACCATCTGCTATCTCGTTTTTTTTTTTTTCATAATCTCACATTAACACAAAAACATATTCGATGTCCAAGAAAAGCATAAGGTGCAATAACCAAAATGCTTTTTTTTTTTCAAAACCACTGTGTAATTTTTAATTATTTGCCAGCACGTTAGTGTGTATAGATGCGTGTGTGTCTGGAAGTGGAAGGTTAGTTGTTTGTGTGTACATTGTCAAGTGTCTGGTGTGTATCTCAAAGTGTCTAAGAGGCAGATTGGTGATTGTTCTCACCTGATTATATGTAAATATTTACTGAACTCCTTTGGCTATTTTGAACTTTCATAAATCACAGTGGCGTGGATTATTATGGAGCTTTTGTTTGCTTTATTCTTCCATGCCATGAAAATGCAAATAGAAAAAAATTAGCATACCGATCATAGGACACACGCTTATGATGATGAATGTGTTGCTTTGCAAAGATAAAAAAGTCTGGCTTTACCGTGGAAACGGGCTTTGAAGGCAGTGTGTATTTTGAGAGCAGCAGAAGTACACAGTACGTTGGGGACCTCGGCACACGTTGGTCATGGCCTTTTGTCTGTTCGGACTGCCAGGGTAATTAAGAATCAGCTTAGGCTAGGATTATGGCTGAAGGCAGGCTGATCACAGGGGACAGGAGAAAAAGCATTAGGAGAATTGTGGTTAATATGGGTATTACTCTGCTTAGCAGAGCTATCATGTGACATTAAGACAGCTGACAATGGGAGCCTGTTGATGCTAAGATCCCCAGCTTTGCGCTAATAGGCTTTACTGCAGAGACCTTTGTTTACCCGCAGTTATTTCGTCTTAGTTCTTCAGCTTCCTTCACACTTCTGTACTTTTTTATTAAATGTCTCCAACTAATGAGAGTATTTGTGCTCCACATCATGTCCCTTAGGTATCATTGTAGTGATTGAGAGTATTTACCTTACACTAGCATTGCGGAAACAAAAAGATATGCACATCTCCCCTGTGAATGCACACAAACAAATTTTGCTGGTTTCCAGATTTTATTTGAGGAGTACAATTAATGTTCTCATTAGGCTTGACAATACTAAAACCATAGTACCCTTGGGCCCTTATCCTCCTCTCTTTTAAGAAACACAGTCACTGAAATGAATTGCCTGCATCATGGTTTGTAAAACTGAGAGGAGAGATAGCTGTTTTATTGTTTGTCCAGATTTTTTGTGGTCTGCACACACATGCAATCTGATACTCAGAACCTCTGCACTTCCTTCATGGTTCAACCCATTTGCTGCCTTTTAGAAAATGACATAACAAGACTGCAAAAACAGAAATTATCCAAATATTCTGCAATTTCACATTGAAAGCAATCAACTTATTGCATCAATCTTATTTTGAGTAAGATCTGTTGGAATCAGCTGCTTGTCTTCCAGATGCAGAATCATCAGTGAGAAACATAAGACAACAATGCTTCATTTTGACCTTATTAAGATGGCATGGTTTTCCACAAGTCTGGTAGAGATAATCCCATCAGAGGGACTGCACAGCTTGCAGAGCTAACTCGGTCTGAGGTGGTGCTGCCAGAGCAAGTAGCAGACAGGAATGTGTTTGTCTGGCTACCTTGATGTTGTTCATATTGAGTGGAAAAGTTTAAGAAGAAATTCTTTCCAGCCAACAAGACTTAATTCCTCTCTTCAGCTAATGTAAAGAGCAGGTTTTCTGATTGCATGAGCACTTTGTGAAAAGCAGGAGATGGCTTTTGATTTGGATTCATCTTATGAAGCTGTGGTGGTTGACTGTCATTATGGCAGCAGAATTCCTCTAATCTCTAAGAGGAGAGTTTCTCACTTCACCGGTTGTCTATCGGCATGGTTAGGCACATGTGCACCCCAGGGAATGGAGTCATTCAGTGCCGGGGCCTTGTGGCTGATGATTTTTCCCAGTCCAGTGAGTCCCTGCGGTGCCACAAGCTCCTGCTGAAGGATTTAAGATTGGTCAGCTTGAGTGTTTGCCTTTTTCACAGAGATCAGTAGGACAGATAGTTCTTTAGTTGAAACACATTATCTGATAAAAGAAGATAGAAATGTTAGGTTGAAAGGAAGTTTTATTGGAAGAAAAATGTGTTTCTTTTGTTTTGTTTAACACTTGGGACAAATAATAGGACGTAACCAAAATCTCTCTGTAACAGTTTGATGAATCTATTTTTTGAGCTTGTTTTAGAATTTGATCTCATTTTTAGTCCTAACAACAAATCTGTACTTGTTTTTCTTGCCAGAACGCTCACAGATTTTTGTAATAATGAAATAAATACACTACATACAAAATGAAGATTTCAAATGAGTGCTTGGAATAAAGTTCAGATAGCACACTAGATTCTATGTTGTTTACACAAAGCAACAAATCTATTGTAAGACACTAATTTTAATCAAACATTCAAAGGGAAAATGCAGTTATATTTACTGCATATTGTATGTGTTAAACTTTGAAAAGTAAAGATATTAGAAGTGAAAAAACCCCACACATTTTATTTGTGAACATAAAAAGAATTTCAAGTGTAAATGCTACTTTTATTCAAAGTGTTTCACTTCCAAAACAAAGTTTGAAAACTCAGTTTTACTGTCTTTCTTCATTATACAGTAACCAATAACACACCGCACCTTTGGATTCCTTCATTATAAAAGGAAGAGCAACAATTATTCATATTCTTTATTGATTGGGCTCATGAATGTTATATTCTATCTTAGTTTATATTTCGCCTCGCCCTTTGACTGCATGGAGCAGGTGGCGTGGGACAGAATGAAAGCAAAACTGTCATCAACCATGCGAAATCCTTTCCACCCCTTCCATGAATTTGTGGACCATTTGAAGAGCAGCTTCAGCGACAGACTTCTGCAACCCTGCTGCTCAAAGGAACGGTACAGAAAATAATTTATGCCGTCCTTCATCAACTATTTAACCTTTCACTTTCAAACCTTTTCACTTTCACTCACAACAGTTAAAAAAAATCTTGTTGTATGATTGTAGCACTGCAGTACTCAAATTTTCCTTTGAGGATGAATAAAGTATCTTCAATTAAATTTCAATTCAATTAATGTGGATTGATACTGTTAAACAGCTGATTTCTGAAAATATCTATCTATGTAGACTGATGTGCTTTTCCAATCATAGTGCCCATTTTCACATGGTGAAATTTTCAAACAACTCAGAGTTTAACTCATTCTTTTATTCACTTTTAAAAGAAATGATCAGAACGACTTTGATGAATTAACTAGATTTTAAAGTGCTTTTTAGATGACATATCTGTGGATCAGTTGCATCACTTTTTGCGCCTTGATGTTCTTCTATTCTTAATTCCTCCTCATTACTAATCATTCCTGCCCCAGTTTTTCCTAGGTTCTGCATTTCATCTCTGTCTTTCCATATTTCCTCCCCGAATTGGCTTTACGCTGGGATTGACTGTACACTCAGTATTTTAGAGAGGAGGGGGAGGTTTGGTGTAGTAGACTCAAAGAAGACGTACCTTTGAGAGTGTGTGTCTGCCCGCCTCCCCAGGCTTTCATTAAGTCGATGTGTGAAGACGTGTGTTTTACAAAGCTGCAGAGAAATGGGCACACACTTGGAGGTTAAAAGACCTCCTACAGTGACATAATTTTCTTATCCCAGGATGACAGGAGAAGGTAACTTCATTATCTAACTCCCTCAGCTCAGATTTACATGATTATACTAATCACGTCTCAGTGGCACATAACACAATTGTTACATCTTGGTTTGAAATGTTCACACTTTTTTTTCTCTTTAGACCTCGATGTATGTTGCAACATGTGGGTGTGAGTAGAAAAGGAAGGCAGCGTTGGAGGGTCAGTAGATACACCTGAGGAATTTGGTGCTTTGTAATTTGCAGTTTGACTTCTTTGGGTAATTAGCAGGTTCCAGTCATGAAACCTTCTTCCTATACTTTGTTTGTTTAAAGCTCAAAGTTATGCTCTGCAAATGTATACGTAGCAACTTTCTTTTTGGGTTTTTCTTACTGATCCCACCACTGCCCCTGTAAGCTTTTGTTTGGTCTTGAAATAAGAGTTTAGTCATCACAAAGGACAATCCTATATATCTTTTACCTTAAAATCTTTTAATATGATTTGCAGATAAGCATCAACAAAACATTGCATACTATGTGCATTGAGTTTGCGCAGACAAGAAAAAAAATCACCCTTATGTTCTGAATTGATGTACAGTGACTCTCAGATTTACTCCCCAATTAGTTGATTTCCATGTGGAAGTACAATTTTCTAATTACTGTCACTATTTTTAGGTTTTAGGTCAAAGTTGATGACATAATTAGAAAAGGTATCTTTATACTGGCAAAAATGATTTCAGGCATTAACATTTTGTTTTGAAGCCCAATTTTTCAATTTTCAAGTTTTTGAGTTTCCCTTGTACTGACAAACCTGACTCAAACAAAAGCAATTGAATCCAACTCTGACAACAAGCTGTCAGATTTTTTTTTAAATTCAGTTTTGATGAAGAAATGAGAAATCTGCAGCACTCCGGTCTTTGAGAATGCAAAAATTTGACATCTGTGGTCTATTTAAAACTCTTTGAGTCTCTGAAGGGAGCACATTTGAGAATATCAGTTTCTGTTTTTCTGGCAAAGAAAAGCCAACTCGGATAAAGTGAAGCAGAAGAAAATTAGAGAGATGTGGCTACAGACAATCTAGACAAGGTTTTCCTAAAGTTTGACACTAGCTATTCCCAAACAGAGAACCTCTACAAAAACTGTTTCAAAGTAGACCTTCTATTACCGAGGTGCACTTTAGGTTTTAAATGGAGTTGTTTTAAAGTAGTTTCTTTCTCTGTACTTCATGCCCTTTTACTTTCAAGTTTTCATCAGACAACAGAACTTTGTTTTATCATGCATGATAGATTAAAGCTGTAAACCCTCCGCATGATGTAGTGTTCTTCAGAGTAAACTCTTTAAATCTCTTGAGGGAGTTACCTTGAAGGCCACTTTTATGAATCCCCTTGCATCTTATCCTGTAATACATCATAATAGCTTTGTCTTTCTCACTTGTTGACACTACACTCTGCTCTGTGTGTGAATGTAAGTTCGCTCTCTAAATTCTGTATTCTTCTCACTCATGCTCTTCTAATATAACATTCAGAGGGAAGGCTTTACTGCCAGTCCGGACTAGAAAAAATTCAGGCTCCCATTGAGGCTATTTTTCTTTGACCTACAAATGCTTTAGAAAACACACCTGCACATAAACGCACACAAATTCTCATACCAGGGCTTGCCGTCATGCATCCTGGTCAAGGTGAAGAGTGTGATGGTGGTGGGGATAAGGGAGCCGCAAAGATGCAGATCCATGAAAATGAGGCGAGTGAACCAGAGATAGATCTCCTGTGTCTCGCCTGCAGCTGCACTATTGTTGTCCATCTTAAACTGACAGGTCTGATTCAGTGGGATTCTGCAAAGCAACCACTTTGATACAATGCTTTCTGGAAAAAAAAAATAATCCTAAGTTCACCTGAAACTTGTTCTTTTAAGTCTAATAGCATTTTCTTGTAGTTTTTTTGCTCTGTCTGTTGCTTCTGTCTAAGTGAGCACATAACTATAGATTTAAAGTTTATATTATAATTAAGTGAAAAGGACTGCTCTTGAGTTTTTCCAGTTCTCTTTTAGATGTTGTGTGTTGTACTGTTTACAGTAGAGACATCTAGCAACAGCAAACCCAGACAAAGACTATAACTCAGGTCGATCATTAGTGGTTTTAACATTCCCCATAACTCACTGTGTTGTGTTATTATCTCAACAGTCACAGCACTCATGTTTTTGCCGCTGGCAACAGGTGTGTGTGTGTGTATGGTTTAGGAGGGAGAGTGGGGGGCCTTCCTGTTTCAAGCCCTGTTATCAGTGCCACATATTTGGCGCTGGGATCAACTGTCTGTTTGGAGAAATAATGCAGTTTTTCTTTGACCTTTGATAATATAATCATCAACATAACACACTCCCACTGGAAAATGAGAAAGTAATAGCCACATGATAAGTGTATCTGCTTTCTGTTGGCTCATGTTAGTAGAAAAGGGCAAGAAGATTTGCAACAGATTTTACAAAACAGTCTTCTGGCTAATCAGTTTACTGTTCTACCTGATGGGCATGTGTAATTTCTATTTTGTATCATGATATTTTAATGTATTGTAGGACAAGATTCACAAGATTCAAGTACATGACTTGCAGAAACCTTTATTTCTCATCATACTTCCCACTTTAATCTTTTGTCGTTTGAAGAAAAAAGACTACCCTTTGAAAAAAACATATTTGAAAAAAAAGAAAGAAAAAGCGAATAACTGGTAAAATCAGATAAACTAAGGGTGAATTTAAGAGTATTATTTATAATCAATGAGATCACGTTGCTGAATTCAAGTGAGCTCTTCGTTTTATAAATGAGCATCATCACAGTCCAATTTCTGCAGCCTGTTTTTGGTTGTTTAGGCTCGTCAGACCGGAAAATATAAAAAGAGATTTTCTTAAGACTTCAAACACCTCCAATGCAATCTGAGAAATTGTGTGATAACACATACAGATAACTTTTTTGTTTCAATAAGAATCATTTTCTTGTGAAACATTATCAGCATCCATGAACTTTCAATCACACCTGCACTCTGAGTCACACCGTTTATTGTCTACTATGTTCATTGCTCCCAATTGATATTCACATCAGTTTGTGTCCTACAAAATTCATTAGTTCGTTATAAAAGGTTGTCTTTGTTTCAGTTTCCCTCCTTTCTCTCCTCAGTATTTCTTGTCAGGTCTGAGGAAAAAGGCACAGAAAATGCAGAGATTTAAGGATGTAAGATAAATAAATAAAGCGAATCTATCCAGCAATACTTGACACATGGATCACCATTCTGCTTGTCATAATGCTGAACCAGACAGGGTAAAAAACAAAAAAGAAGAAAAGGTTTCTTGAAGAAGCTCATTCCCCTTAAATGACCACAAAACCCCTAAGTGGTAATGTAAAAGTAACTTAATAAAAATTTCAACCTGGAATCGCGACACAATCACTTTTTAAAAAGGCAGACCAATACACTTGTTACGTTACGATTGGTGAGGATTGGTGTCATTAGAAATCTCAGCCAAAACATACTCGAATTGCAGAGAAAGAAGACAAACCGTTGTCTTTGCGTTTCATTATTAATCCTAAGATTCTAAAAACAAAAACCATTGCATCTAAAATTTGAAAAGATGTGTAGCCTTCAATATTTTTCAAAGTAATGTAGTCTTAATTCTTCAATGCTACTTGTTAGTAGCCGTATCATGCTTTTGACCCAACTTCCTGTTTTACAACATTTAAAACAGGCTGTCAATAAGTTTTTTTGGTTCGCTGTTAATAACTTTTAAACCTACCATGGAATTTGTTTGAATAAAAAAGTAGAGACATTTCTCTTAAAATAAATATATAGAAATCAATCTCTGGTCTGAAATATTTGGGCAAAGAACAACATTTGCTTACGAATCAGGTCACTTAGCACTCTTCATTCCTAGTTAACACAAGTCTCTGAAATGCCTATCAAACATGGATTTTGAGACTGCAAAGTTGTATTAATGGCATTATTATCACTGTGAGAAATAAAAGATCGTGCTAGAAGGACAAATTTCTGATCACGATGCAGACACACTGTTGGTTGTCATTCCAAGTTCATAAAGTTATAAAAACAGTAATTCTTTCTTTTAAAAATGATGTATTCAAAGTATTTCAGTCCACTTCACTGAGAGCTCATATTCATTACATAAGAGTGCATTGGTCTTATCTCTTATCGCAGTTACTCTGCTTGAATAGGTTTTTGTTCTGGAGAGGTTGACAGATTGAAAGTGTAGTTCCTGCAGCCGGTTTTACGGGATAAAGAAAACAGCTGAAGTTGACGTTAGATTTGAGTCAAACAAACACAGAAAAGCCACAGGCCTTGAAGAGGTCAGAACGTCTGTGCAACAACAAAGCAGCATTCACACTTCTATAAAAAATAACAACAGGTCAGCATTATCTCCCATTCCAGAGACACTTAGAAGGTAAACAGAATGACCACCTAAAATCATTTTAGTTAATAATAGGGCATGTTGATTGTATAGTAAAACCTTCCAATCATAATTACAAATGTATGGCAGCTTTCAATATTCTTGTATCAATGTTTGAAACTGTGGGAACACAACAGCATCTTTAATCCCCGTAAAGAGATACACTGTAATATACAGTTATTTGAACCTATATACAGTAAGACAGGAAGTAATGTGTTCAGGTGGGTGTATGAGTTCTCTTCATCCAAGTATTTTCTTCCTTTTCTAAATCCCCTTCCCAGACAGTATGGGGTACAGAAAGCTACTATCTTAGCAGTGGTGTAGAGCTTATCATTTGTGCACTTAAAGAGCAGTTTTTAGTTAAGCGAACAGGATTAGCCTAAGTTGGTATTTAAAAACATCTTGATGTGTTCTTTTTGAGTTTGCCAGAGGTTTACCAGCTACATTCTTTAGACCGTCTCAAAGCTTTTCTCTCTCCTGCATGCTTAGCAGAAGTCAGACCTACTTTGTGCACAGCAGGGTTAGAAGAGGTGGGCATGCTATTATAACTCGTCAAGCTCTGGCTCAGTTTGCCGTACTTTTTTCTCTCTTCCATTCACATCTCGATTCGTCTGATCCATTCATTTGACACTTTTCCAGAAAAAACCCCTCCATTCCCCACTGCCTCCAAACACACACACAGACACCCCAGAGCTATGTGCTCACGGGGGGCTTCTGTTTACTCTACCGCCTCTTTTTGCACATTATTTTCAGATGTGCCTTGGCATGTTCTTGGCAGAGGCAAGATTTTTGCATGTCTTTACTGCCCACGGCAAAGAGCGCGAGAAGTTAAATACGTTTTATTTTTCACAGTGTAACCAGCTTTTTCGACGAGTCCCGTAGCAGTGGCCTCGATCAACGTATTTCACATGTTTTTAGTACAGGGAAAAAAAAGGGCTTGGTAGCTAAAATCTCCCATGTTTCTCTCTGTCTGCACAGCTTTACTTTCCCATCTTGCTTTATCCCTCTATATCAGCCTTTATTGACTTTGACTTGTCTTGCCTTTGCAGTGTCTCTGGCTCTTCTGTTTTTTTTGTTTTTTTTTTTCACACCATCCCCTCATTTTTCCAGCCTCTGCTTTAGAGTCTCACGTTGCCCTTAGTAAAACCTCACATCAACACCAGCAGCAAGACTGGGCAAAACCGATGTCGTCCCCCAGCATGACCGCAAAGCAGCATGAGATTGACGGTCCGTGCAGCCCGATCCGTTCTGCTCGGCTGCTCTTTGTGTGTGTCTGAGCTTGTGTGTTTGTCATTTGCTGGATGGAGGGGTGGCTTTAGTGTGTGAGGATAAGAGGAAAAAAAGATAAATAAAAAACAGAGGCCAGGGGAACTATCTTTGCCTTTGTAGAGTTTACATAATTTATGCTTTGCTAAACTGAACTGTGTCTGCTAAGAGTATCAGCTTTAATCACAAAGCCAAATATTTTTCTGAGAAAAAGCCTGAATAATTCTCCCAAAGCTTCACAGCCGGCTAAACAAATCCTCTCACACTTTTATGTTCATTCTGTTCAGTTGTAAGTAATTACATTTTAGATAATGGAAAATTTAACACTTTGATTTGGACTAATTATAGATTAACAGGTGATCTACGATGGCATTGTTAACGGTAACAGAAAATAATAGGTCTACAAAATTGTAAATTGGGGGAGGCGGTGGCTCAGTGGTAGAGCGTTCGCCCGCGGACCGGAAGTTAACCGGAAGTTTGCGGGTTCGATTCCCACTGAGTTCATGTCTAAGGTCCTTTGAGAAGACACCTAACCTCTTGTTCTCCCACCATTGACGCCGCCGTGGCAGCCTCCTGTGGTGTGATGTAGCGCACAAATGTCCCTGGTGAAGGATCAATATAGTGTATTAAAAAAAAAAAAATAAAAAATTCAACTACAAGTAATGACATAATATTTTCAGGTCACTTTTTTGTTTTTAAAAAGCACAATGAAACCAGTGACTTCAGCACAGTGTATTAAAAGCTAACAAAATAATAATCCTGTCTAGTAATTTTTTAGAGCGGAAAAAGGCATTGTGCCAAAATTGTTACTGTTCGCTCATTTTACCCATTTCGGTTTGAGTCAGTGATGCAGCAGCATCACCATCAACTCTATTTTTTTATTCATGTATAGCCACTAAATTTGCAAGTTAAACTGTGCACACGTGTTTGTGGTTTTGCTTTGCAAAGTGGCCACATGGAAATGAAGCTTTGCTCGGTGTTGGTCATCACAGCGGAGCATGATAAACACATTGCTTCACTCTTGATGTCTGTTGTCGAAGGGTTAAAAACTATCGAAAGAGTGAATGTTCTAACATAACTGAACTCCATTTGATTTTTTTTTAAATAGTTCACCGTTATTGCTCTGATAAATTAGTCTCTTAACAAGCTTTACAAACATTGAAAATGTGAATTTATGACTTTATGCAGTATTAACATTTTATTAACATAAAACTAGAATTTCAGCACCTGTGCTTGAGTCTCCTTTAGCATTTTAATGGGTATTTTCAATGATTTGCTATCCAGCGGCAGAGAGGCTTTATAGCTTTGCGGCACCTGCTCTTCAGAACCAGGAAAAGTATTTATCGTACACTTCAATGCACACCCACACACCACAGAAGCAAGTTTTATTTCTCCATATATGCCGGAAAAATTCAAACAATGAATAGATAAAAAGAATACGAGGTGCATGTGTGTTTGAAAAATAATGAAAAGGTAAAAAAAAAAATTGTGCTTTTTCATTTTTTTTGTTTTTTTAATGATGCCTTCAAGTTAAACTGTCAAGACTGTGGTGAGTTTAACAAGCGAGCCTCATGCATAACGCAGTGAATTTTGAAAACGAACCCTGTCCCCAGCACATACACACATGCCTGCACACAGATAAAAGAAAAGGTTGGGGGGAAAAAAAAAACCTTTTCAAAATGTGATTCTGCATTCCTGAAAAAAATCAAGGAAATTATGAATATAATGTATGTTTAAATAATAAGTTATATGCAAATAGCATAGATTACTGGGCAGTAGGACTGTGTTGTAGTTGTTAAGGTTACCTGGATCTATTTCTGTTCACATCACATGTTGACTGTATGTGTAATACAGAGTTGTTATCCCTTGAGTCTGCTGCACAGGTGACTCCCTAACTTGGGATGCAACAAATTGCACATTCCTGATGTTGCACATGTTTGCAAATATCAATTTTACTATATATAGGAATATTGTTGTTTAAAAGCAAGAAGTTGTGATTTTTTTTTTGTTAAATCGTGACTTTACGTTTGAGTGAAACCTTCACAATCCTGTTTCTTTATTTTATTGAAAACCAAGAATTTCAAAACACAGAAAAGCTTTTTATCACACATTGAAAAGGTCAATTCAAATTTTAGTAGTAGTTCAAATAAACTAAAAAAAAAAAATCAAGCAGTTTGCACAGTTAGGCAATTATTGCAATTTATAACTTTCGTCTTCTAAACCTCTTATCTCTAATGGAGTCGGAGGGGTTGCTGGTGCCTATCCTGGTTGATTTAAGTTGAGAGGTACGGTACACCACAAACAGGTCGCCAGTGTATCACTTGGCCACACACTCTCATTCCTAGGAGCAATTTCATAGCAGCCAATTAACTACTAGTGGAAAGAAATCCACGCATACATGTGGAGGACATGCAAACTCCACACAGAAAGGCCAGCGCTCCAAGTCTTGCCCCTGCTCTGGGACTCGACCCCCGACCTTCTTGTTGTGAGGCCACAGTGCTAACCACTGCACCCCAGTGCCGCCCACCTTTTTTACATTTATAAAGCTTAACGCATTCATATGCATGATATACATTAAAATCAATGACAAACATAAAGTTAACATAAACTTTATTATAACTGCCTCTGCATAGGTACCATGTACACACACACATTTGGTTTTTATTAAATGTTTGTGCTTTGCAGTTATATAAGACAACAAATAGCATCCAGTAATTAACACAAAGCTAGTATTAACCTGACCCTAACTGAGTCTTAATCATAAACAAATCCACATAGATTCCTATTAGTTAATATACAAAACCATTCATGTCATCATCATGACTACGTGCGCACACACACACACACACACACACACACACACACACACACACACACACACACACACACACACACACACACACACACACACACACACACACACAAAGGTCTAAATCACTGGGCCCGGCTGACTGTAATTTAGCCTCAGAGCTCCATAAGTCATATTCATAATACTCTGCATGCAACTGCATAGCAATAGTTAGCACAGCATTACTGAATCACTTTGATGAATAACTGTGGATGAAATGGCTTTAATGTGGTCCTGACTTATTGTTGGTGCTTCCTGATAACCCTCCAGGAAGCACTATACAGGCTTGTAGTAAATTAATAATGTATCTGGGAGCAATTTAAGCATTTTGTCTTCATTATGTGTAACTCATTTAAGTGTATCTTCATGAACTACAGTGGCACTTACCATTAAATTGGTGTAATTTAAATTTATGGTCCAGATATTCAAGAAACAAGGACATGTCTGTCCTTCAGTGTGGAGTCAGAGCGGCCACTTGAAAGATAAAGAATTCACAAAGTAATTATTTCACATGTGGTTTTTTTTCTTAGTAAACTTGTTAAAGTAACAAAACAAACATCAAAATATATAGCTTTTACATTAAATAGCTCCTAATTGTTCACAATGAGCCATTTTTTGCAGTTTGGCTGCTTTTTGAGTTTACTAAAGACGTCACCATAGATACAAGACAATTTTAGAGGTAATATTTAATCAATATAAAAAGAATTCAAGTCATGTTTTGGTGATTACGCTGATCAGAAGTTGAGACATTTTGTTTTTAGCAAACACGAAGAGATAAAAATGTGACTCAAGCTGCCTGTTATGACAATCGATTTTCCAGTTTGTGAACGGTCGAGCAATCTGTAAAACATGCCGTGTCTGGATGTTTGTTGGATTGTTATGATAATTCTCTCAGCACTCGGTCTGTCACGTTGTTGCACGTCAATTCCTCTCTGCGCATCGTTAGCCAGAGGGTATAAACAAGATTGTAAGATCAATATTTGAACCATCTGTACTTCTTTTCTCATCAATCACTGCCTCCTTGCTTATTAGGGTATCACAGTTAGCTTATTTTATGGATAACGTCAATGAGACATTTGGCAGAATTAGGGACAGACTTCCACGAGAGGGACCACTCAGCATTCATTTCTGGTTTTATTAAACATTCGTTTGTCTCATTTCCACCTTCACAGCTTGGTTAGTGAGGCTTAGATCTTACTTCTCTCCTATTTCCTCTATCTGGAAACCATTGCACTGACACCTTCCTGGTTATTCATAAAGACCCAACCAGAGCCTGACAGCCAATTTTTTCTGCTGAAGTTTAGGCATTAAGTGTGCCTGGCAATATGATGACCCACTTTGATGCAATGAAAAGATACCGTACGCCATGTAAAGTGTGACTCCATTTTAATGAAACCTAGAAAATATATGCAAATACTGACACTCGTGGATTCGAGAGAATCAAGACCTTTTTGAGCTGATAATAGTTTCATTTTGAATGGAAATGTACATATAAAACTGCACCCCACACCATTATTCATATTTGTGTAGTTCAGTTTTTATTAACATTAGGTTGGCAGCTCATTTACACAAATTAATTACAAAGCTGTTTGTCCTTGACTTCAATTTGATGAAAACGGAGAATAATCTCTGGTGCAGTCTGTTAAGGTACATGTAAATACAGATATTTATTACATTTTATTTATTTATATTTCTCCATGTGGTTATGATCATTTGAAAAGATGCAGTCCTGCCAAAAAAACGCTGTTCCAGATGAATTTCTCTTTCGCTTTGAAGACTGACAAAAATACTGAAAGGTATTGTTGGGTATATAAATAAAAAATCTATCCAGGAGAAGGATTTTTTTCTTTTTTGGCAGAACATTCAGGAATGATGGTTCATTAACAGAATATTAGTTAAATGATGAGCATTTCCTTTTAAAATGGACAGCAATTACACGCCAGATGTGGTCATTTTTGGTAACACATTTAAGGCTTCACAAGATGTGGAAAACATTCAATATGAGATTTTGTTGTGAAAAAAAAATAAACCCAAGGCGGGTTCATTGGGTCTTGTTAATGAGAGGGGCAAAGATGAAGCGGGAGATCAACAGACAGATTGGTGCGGCGTCTGCAGTTATCAGGGCACTGCTTCGGTTCATTGTGGTGAACAAAGAGCTGAACCGAAAAGCAAAGCTCTCGATTTACAAGTCGATCTACGTTCCTACCCTCACCTTTGATCACCAGCTGTGGCTGCTGACCGAAAGAACGAGATCGCAGATCCAAGCGGTTGAAATGAGCTTCCTCCTCAGGGTGGCTGGGCCAGAAAAAGAGTGAGAATCCCTGCCATCCAGGAGGAGCTCGGACTGAAGCTGTTGCTTCTCAAGGTCGTAAGAAGCTGGATGGGCTGGTTCGGAAATCTGGTTAGGATTCCTAACCAGATTAGGCCTCCTTATCTGGTGTGGTGTTTCGGGCACATCCTATCAGGAGGAAACCCAGAGGCAGACGCTGGATCTACTGGAGAGACTCACAGCTGGACGGTAAACACCTCTGGATCCGCCTGAGTTAGCTGGACGATGCAGCTGAGGTAAGATGAGCCTAGGCTTCCCGTCTGAGGCTGTTGCCTCGAGACCCGGCCCTGGACAAGCGGAACACAATGAAATGGAAAGGAAAAAAAAAAAAAAACTTTCTTCAAATTCAGGCCTCCTAAATAGAGTTGTGCTTATGTGGAACTATTTCAAGAACTAATGTGTTTGCATTTTTGTATTTTAATTAAAATTACAAAAAAAAAAGATCTGGCTGTGACTCAAAAGCTTTTCTTAAATGACCATGACTTGTATAGCTAATGCATTTAGGAAAGCTCAGAGACAATTAAGGAGCAGACATACTCTTCAGTACTAATTGCTTTTGAGTTGCTTTTGCTGTACCTTTGAATGCCTGTGATGGTTCAAATCTCAGGTGAATTGGTGCAAAAGCTTTTTGTTGTCAACGGTAGAGAAAGATTATCCACATTGTAGTGGTGCTGCTTTCAAGACCCTGTTCCACCCAGTAGTTTTCTTTAGTGCCCAGCTGGGCCTGTAAATAATACTTATCATCTCATATAATGGGTAGGAGGAAGAAGGTGGCAAAATACAAACCAATCAAGAGTGAAAAGTCTCCAATGGGTGTACATAAATTTACATTTGTGGAGAATCTCTCGCAAAGACTTTTCACAGTGCATGAGAACTGCAAAGCGTCTGTGTTTGAGCTGAAACTGCCACAGGCAAGACGGTTGTTATTTATGTTCACAGACTTCACCCTTGATTGAAAAGGTACTCCATTCTTTGATTTACAACTGTGTATCAGTCAAACACTCATAAGTGTTTGTACGAGCTTCTTGTAGACTGTTATGCTTTTAGCAATACACATAAGAAGTGCGGGGGGTTTAGGTTTCATGTCTCAATCTGTACTGAATGTTATAACTATAATTTTTTGTGGCAGGGGTATAATTGCACAAAAGTCAACGCTTGGTAAAAACACAGTAAATTCCGATTAAAACTCATTTAGTAAAATGAATTGTCTTGTGTTCTTTTTTTTTTTAATTGTAAACTAAGTCTTCTGTGAATATGAAGTTTTCCAAACCAAACAAATTACTCACTTCTTGTCGACACGATTGGGTTTGTGTGGTGAAATGATGAAACCCTCAAGTATTTTCTTAGATCTCAACAAGATTAATTTGCCTAAACCTAATTCCGTTAACCAAAAAAGAAGAGCAGAAACATCTGAACCACAGTTGGACTTTCACAATTTTTATAAAAAAGTTTTAAATATTTCTTTATCAAAGTGTAATGAGCCAAAATCTTGCATGCTGGTTGATTGTTTGTTCTTAGCATAAAATAACTTGCGGGTTAGAATCTCACAGCAGTCACAACAAAGATAAAAAAAAAAGATATTTTCCAAACAAATCTTTTTTTTTTTCTTTTTCTGTTGAAAGTTAGTAAAAACAAAGCATTTTTTTATTTGGTAACTGTATTGATCTTTATTACAAAACCCCCCATTGTACTCATTGTTCTGCTCATAAGTAGTAAACATGAATGCTGCTTTTTAGAAAATCAATAAAAACTTAGAAAACCCCACTGTTTCTATTCCAAAAACTAAAATAATGTTTTTTAGCTTAAGTTATGATGTAGATCTTTGTAGTATACCTTTAATATGCGTAAACTCTTTCTTATGGAAACATTCCTAAACTGTAGACACACATAGGATCTCGAGCTGTTTTTACACATGGTCACTGATATGAGCGTGCAGGATGTGTGTGAGGCAGATACCATAAAATGTGTTTTCTCAACACATTTGAACCAACAAATGAGGTTGGTTATTGCATTATTGTGAGATTTGTGTGTATTTGCACTCAAACAAAGCAGTGTTGAGTGATTGGAGATCAGCATACAGTAAAGCAAAATACATCCAGCAGAACAGACCACCATTGTGTTGCTACATGGCTGGACAAGTCAAGTTTAAAAAAAAAGAAAGAAAAATTTGCGTCCAGGTCAGTAGAGAGCACAAATTCTCACCAGTCCAGACACGCCTGTCACGTGCACGGCGACAGGAAACGCTGCTGTATGTTTGCTGACACGTTGATACATTCTCATCCAGTGATGATCCGGAGATTAACTTGTAGGTCCGGGTGGAAAATTGGAGCACAACACTCACACTGAGTGTTGCAGATATTTGCATTTCACCTTTGAAATATCTAAGTCAACATTCAACACTGGACTACCTGCAGGATTTTCTGGTTGTTTTGGCAAATTTCAGGGAAAAACGCTCGCTGTGAAATATCTTTTTGTTTGAGTATGTTAGAAATGAACAAATGAACAAAGAAATAGTTGTCAGTCACATTACTTTTTAGCAAAATTTTGCATATAATTCAAAAGCTTTTTGCTTGATAATGAAACAGTCCTGTAAAAATGTTTGAATATCATGTTTATATTTATTTTAGGTACGTGGGAATAATGTACATGCTGTAATAATTCAATAAAAAAGAAATCTTAAACCTTGCTTGATTTTTAAGGGACATATCTCAATTATTCAAATTTTCTTAAACGTTACTGCGATGTCATTTTTCCTCATTAACATCACATTGCTCCCAGTGCATTTTTGTCGTTCCATTCTGTTTGCAGAGTGCCTTGGTGAACTTACATCAGAAAATCAAACATGCAACCAAAAGCAAATTAAAATAGTGAGGTTATTATTACAATTTGTATTTGGTTAAGAGTTAGGATTTCTAGTTTTCCCCTTTAGATATTTTTTGGCTTTGACGACAAGGCTAGCAATTTTCTCTAAATTAATTACATGGTAGGATAAAGTATCAGAGGATGTTTATAAGCTTGAGAAAGTAATTTGCAACTCTCTTTTTAAATTTCTTAGTTATAGATTTGTGTTTTGTGAAAGCAACAACTCCTTTTGCCAGATGAAAAACTGACCTCATGTGGCTTTTTTTTTTTTTTTTGCAACATGTTGAACCATTTTGTGCAGGATTATCAAAGTATCAGGCTTTTCTTCTCTTCATGTCGCTCCCACGCTCCGAGAGCTCACAGGCAAGCCTGTGCTCGCCCAAAGCTGACAAACATCCCGTCTGGTCCCTGTTCGAGCCCGTTGCTAAACACTTTTTTCACCCCTCATATTTAAATATGGTAATAAGTCATTTCTTTCCTTATTATAAAACAAAGCCTAACATTCTTGTGTTATGGAAGAGTGATGGTATTGCTAATGCAAAGTAAAGTTTCAGACAGCCCGTTTTATTGGACAGAGTTAAAACGTGGGTGTTGAAGGAAGGATTTTTATCGATTTTTACTCCTGCCTGGAACATCAAACAGACAAAATGAGTTTAATCTTCTACTAGAGAAAGATTCAAAGCAGTGACCGGGTTGATTACCCTTGAGTTCACCTTGACATCTGATAGCTTTTCTACAAACAGAGGTTGTAAGCTGAGGTGGGAACTCTGAATGTTGTGGTGCAAGCTCAATACTTCTGTATGTAAATTAGACAGTGAGAATTTTTTAAACGATGCATCTGCTGAATCATTGTAAATTGTTTTGTTCGAGGCTTTGTCAGTTTTCGAGACAATGTGATTTATCATAAAGGGAAAAAAGAAAAAGGATCTAAAACAGACATGGTCAGATAAGTGCTTATTTTCATTTATTTGGAATTATACCTGAATTCCACATTATGCTAACAGTTATAGTTTCTGGAGTTTAAAAAAAAATACATTCTACATTTTGTTATGGGCTGCACAGTGGTGCAGTGGTTAGGATAGTGGTCTCACAGCATGAAAGTCGAGTCCCGAGTGGGACGAGGCTTGGAACACTTGCCTTTCTGTGTTGAGTTTGCATGTTCTCCCCGTGTACACACAGGTTTTCTCCGAGTACTTCAGTTTCCTCCGACCCTCCAAAAAAATAAAACAAAAACAAACCCATGCACGTAAGGTTAATTGGCTACTACTAAATTGCTCTGAATTATTAGTGTGTGAGTGGATGGTTATTAGATGGCCTTCCAGGCAGCTGCTCCACAGCTTTGGAACGCTCTTCCCGAGTGCTTGAGGACTCCACAAAGCGTTGAGGTTTTTAAAAAAAGACTGAAGACATTTTTATTCCTAAAGACTTTTCAACAAAGTTTTTAGTGTTTTTATTTTTTGTGTTATGGTTTTATGTACTTTTGCTGTTTGGTGTTCCTTTTGGTCATTGTAGCACTGAGATCTCCACTGGAAATATAAAGTGCGTTATAAATAAAATTTTTATTATTATTGTGTCTGCGACAGACTGGCGACCTGTTCAAGCTGTACCTTGCCTCTCGCCTTGAATCAGCCGGGTGGGCTATGTCTGTGTTGTCCTTTCAAGAGATACCTGATTGTCCTACACAAAAAAATACCCAATAGTGGTAGCATAAATTTTCCACTGAACACAAATTAAGGAGTGGCATGGTTCTTTTTTATTAATACACAGCATACAATAGAAATCTAACTTTATTGTTCTGTATTATTTGTTTTACACTTAATTTATTCTTAAGTTTTCATGCAAATTAGAGAAAGTGTTGTTTTGCAACATGCTTTGGTACCAATATGCCTGCTTATGCTTCGGTTGCTTAACATGAATATACAAAACCATTGTTGACATTTATCTGAAATCATGAATTAATTAGCTTTTACCATTTTATCAGCTTCAGAGCAATGACCATAACACAACACAGGAAGTCTTTACATAAGAAAATGGTAGTCATGTGCTATCTTCTGTATTCACAACACCGGAAGACTTGAAATACTGGCACGTACTTCCAGAACAGTCAGCTAAACACAAACAATAACTCCCGAGATTGAAGAGTTAATCAAAGAATGGATAAAGTATAACTGAGGTAATTTTAACTAGAGCGTGACATGACCTTGTCATGTGTGACATATTCATTTAGAGCCAGCGCTATAATTGGCTGTGATGTGCTGAACTATTATCTAGAGATAAGTATTGAGGGATTGATGGTAAATTGGCTTTAAAAAGTGGAAATGACAACCTGGGAAACATGCCTGTTGTAAAACAGCCTTGAGAAAGAGATGATGTTTCTAAAAAACTTCAAAAGATGTTGGTTTGGGTATTTGAGGAAGGTGAAGTTCAAGAACTTTAATTGGGTTATGTTTTGTTGATTAGCTCTCAACCTTACATGGACATTTTCTAGATAGCTCTAATCAGTTTTGTACTGAGGGTGTACACATTTACCCCTGCTTATTCCCTTCAGACCTGAAATTTACCCTTTGTGTTCATAGTCTAAAATCAGTGTGATTTTTGGGGTGACCTGCTGTTCCTGAGATTAAGTTATGTATCACTCTCCTAATCCGTGGTGACAAGTGTGTGGTAGTGGTGAAGCCAACTTCTGCAGCATGTCAGTCGCTAACAGATGGCATAAATCATTCTCTTAAACGCTGCATTAAGTATTAATCATTCTCAGTGCTGTCACTGTCACACTGCTCGGTGGCCCGGAGGCATGCAGAAGTGTGATTAATGAAGGTGGAAATTTAAGGAGCCACTTTTAAGTCCCTGCCCCTTTTTACTCCACAACCTGCGATGACTACAGCCAGACTGGCAGGGCATTAGCACTTCCGCGGCAATGACCTCAGAAGATCACGGGGTAATTTATGACATGTTGTAGGAAACCCCAGCTTTCACAACTGAAACAGGTACTGTAGTTACTCATTTTTTTTCAGAACCATGTGCTTTAGGTAAAAAGAAAAGTTTTTAAAAACAGTAAATTTGGCTACTATCAACCAAAGCCATTTTTCTAAATTTCCATTCAAGTTCACCATAACTGTCCAGTAAAGTTAGCCAGAATGCTGGATCTTACATTCTTCATCCATAATGTGGTGTTCATATGTCTTAGAGTCATGTTAATGTCGCATTGACCTCCACCGTAAGTAAAAAAAAAAGACAAGTAACAAAACTGAAAAGTCATCAAAAACTTAATATAACACTACTGTTTTAAGTGAACGGTGTGGATGCAGCTGCTCTATGTCTTCTTGTTCCTTCCTTCTTGTTCTGTGGAATGACAGCTTAGGCTTCAGGATTAACACTCCTGTCTCCTGCATGACACACTCTTTTGCTACTCAACCCCTTTGGTAACTTGGTCCTAACTTTTACTGGAAGTGCCTTAGAGCTGATAAAACAGTGAACAATCACTGATGATCATCTGATATTTCTTTTCAGACTCTCTGAGTTTGGTGTTCATTCACTTCTACTTCATGGGCTTTAGGTACTTTTATCAGTTCTGCTACTGATGCTGAACTCTGGGAAGAAACCTGTTTTATTTGATGATCTTTTTGAGGGAAGGCCGTAGGAATAATTTGGTTTTCTTCAAGGACTTTGTTATGTTCCTTTAAAGATGAAGGATTGAAATGAAGATAATTGAAATGCTAAAGATTGCAATAAACAAAACATTGAAATTGTTGGGTTGATTAACATTGTGGTTTCAATAGTTACCCACAGATCTTGCGAGGTTTCAACCTACCAATTTTAGGTTCAATGATCTCTTAAATTGACCACTGAACCAAGCAAAGTTTAGGGCTCTCACAAAGGGCTTAACTGTCACCTCATTTTATAACCTTTAAAGCACCTAAAGGAAAAATACATTCCTTTACATTTTTTGTTTAAAAAAGCTATTTTCAGTACTTTTCAGTGATGCCATGATTTTGCAAATTCAGAATTGTTTTTTTTTTTTTTTTAAATCCTAAAAAGTTGGTTTGAAATATTTAGAGGGATTTTGCTATGCACTAGTAATGAAATCATTAGCCTGAATTTTTCCGCAATTAATTACACAATCATTTGACTGTTTTTTTTTTCTTGCACCATCCAATCAGGAAAAAATTTTCAATCAAAAGAAGGAATTTAAAATAAAAGAAGAAATTGCGAAAGATTGAAACATCATAAGCTGTCATACACATCAAGCTAGAGGACAGCACAAAGGGAAAGCGACCGAAGTCTGGACCGAAGTCTAAAAGCAGGGAAACAATACTTTAGATGTCCCAGGGGCAATTATGTTGTCAGAGGGCATCATGATGGAAATATCTCAACCCCTACACATCATGATAACATTTTTTCCCTTTTGGTGAACACAAAGGAGAAACACTGTCTGCTGTTGCACAAGGAGATCCAGTTGATGCCTGCTTTCAGCAACCTGAGTAGGTAGCTCCTCTAAAAGGCTTGTTAAAGAGAGAGCTTTTACTATCATATGTATTTATTGATTTGCTGTCAAGCTCATCTGAATCTTCAGATATCAAATCAACACTCTTCATCCTCAAGCTTCCCTTTTGATGGATTTAATACATGCTGCAGAAGAGATGCTCCATTAGGATTTTGTCATTTTCAGTAACCCTTTGGAACCTGTTGGACTTCCTTTTTTCCTTTAGGCAATACAAACTCCAACTGATCAAGTCTTGATGATGTTCATCAGTTTCTGAAAGACGTTTCTTCACTGCAGTACTGAATTTCAACATGACTGACTCTCTCTCCCTGATATAAATAGGTCAGAGAGTGGTTGCGGATTACATCTCCTGGGAATAAAAATCATTTCTTAATGTGTTCTTTTGCAAACATGGAACTGAATGCAAAGTTTTATCTTTTTTGAAAGTTGTGCAATTTATCAGCTCATGCATTTAAGCTGCCACTTGATAAAACATTACAATAGAAATCCAATTTCAACATAATAACATTTTATAATTAGAAGATGGATGTTTTTCTTCCTGAAAACCCATCCTGAGAAGACACTCGACAGATTTATTTCAAGAGAATGTGAAGTGTACTATTGGGATGTCTTCAGCTACTAGGAAGTAGAAGCAGGGAGTTAAAAAAGTATTACCTCATAATACAGCCATCCAAACCCCACATGCCCTATATCCACTCCAGGGGTCTAACACAAGGTATCTCCTGGTATTTTCACCTTTAATCTTCTCACCGAGAGTCTTAAACGACTTGATCCCTGATTAAGAACCTTAAACTTATCTTACATTGACTGTGTAATGAGGCCATAAAAGCCCCTTTGTGAGTAACGATGAAAATAGCTTCTTCGATTGTACCAGTGTCTCATTAAACCTTAAAAATATTGTGAAATAGTGATCATTTGGCTCCTAATTGTGCAGTGTGCTGCAAATTTTTGCCACTCTCCTTTAAAACTAATTGAAATCTAAAACAGCCAAGCAACAGGGTTGCTGTTTTAACAATTTATTTTTCTTTTTGAGACATTTTCAAAAAGAAAGTTTCCACCTAATTGGAAGATATTTTTTCACAAAGATGCAGTAAAAAGAAAACCAGAGGTGCTGACTTCTTAAAAAAATCAAATTATCTCCAATACTCTTCTAGTTTGTCTTGGTATTTGAAAGCAGCTAAAACCCCCCAAAATGTGCCACCATGAAAATGTATCAGAGGTGATTTTTTTTTCTTTGGAAAATTGTTCTTTTCTAAAATGGAGGTGTCCCTGCTGCAGTTGTAATCTAGGACAATTTGAGAAGAAAATTGCACACTTTTCCACAGCTACAGCTGGATTATAATGTTCTCAGAATAGTTGCTTTGTAAAATAGTGCAGAGAAAAAACGCATATCTTTCTTTAATATCAGCCTGTCAAGATAAATAGAAAACAGATGATTTCTCTTTTTATTGTTAATGCCAAATATCAGATGGAAAGTTTACTTTTTTCTCGGCTTTGATGCACAAAAGAAAATTAGATTGTCTCAGACGGAACTTTAGAGGAAAATTAAAAATAGATTCATGTGTTTAAATTTACAAGTAACATTGCGTCTTGCATGCAAAGTTTATGCTGATGTTATCACTGCATGTTAAGTGAAAAGTTCTGTCACAGACTATGAGTGAGAAGCAATGATGAACCAGCCTGGTCTCAGCATGGGGTCAAACTGTTTTACAGATGTATGTCTCACGGCATCAGTTTTCAGTCTGAGCTCACAGTGATTACACACCTTTAGCACAGCATGTCTTCCACTTCAGTGTCTGAACTGTGAGGAGGAGATTGATGTAGCCTAAAGAATATTTGATCAGCAAATTTGACCATCTTAAACAGATATATTGGGATGCAGCTAGTGTTAGTTTTGTAATTCCAGTACATAATAAAGTGAAAATGAGGATATGTCAGCGGGATAAAACCCTCTAAATAAAAAAAGTGTTGCATAATTGTAGAATTAGTGTATAATTATAGTCATTTTTAATGAGGAAAATATGCTTTCAGAAATGTTTACTCTGGCAAACAGAATACAGCTCAGTGATTACTGAAAGAGAAGCCCATTGAAGAAAACTCTGAATAGTTAAAGAAAACAAAAGTACACAAGGTTTTTTTTTTAGTTTGCTGTCAAGCAGCTGGTGGAAATGGTTTTGATTTTTGTGGCACTAGGCCATTTAAAGCAAACTACTTTGTTGTATTTTCCTGCACTCTGTGAGCTTGAAGAAAATTCCTAATTTGTACCTGGATGTCTTCAACTGTCTTGAGTTGGGCTCTTTTATTTAATAAAACAGGGTAAAAGAAAACTGGTGTGCAGAAAGGTCTTGTGGGATCATTCCCTGTTTTCTTAAGAGAGTTTTTAAGTTGAATTTGATGTTGGGTTGAAAAGTTGAGCCTCTACAAATAGCTTCTTTTAATCAAGCTTTTAACTGTTGAAAGGTTGAAGTACTGGACTAACATCTCTATGGCTCCTGAGTAGGTTTTTAGGGAGGCCAGTGAAATAAATTAGACATGTGGCAGCGTCATCAAATCATTTGAACTCATTCCTCTTGGTTTACAGCTGCTACTGTCATTCAGTCACCTCTAAAAACTCCTACTTTTATGTGTGATAATAAAACCAAAGTGTAAAAACACATGTTTCCTGAAGCACACGGCGATGCCGGCCACCACCACATCGTTTGCACAACTGTCAGTCTATGGCAGAATTTACTCCGTGCTGTTTTTCTTTTTTAGATAAAACGTACACATGAGGAACTCATCACAGCTTGTGCAGGGCACAGGGTCTGTAGCTGCTGGAGGAGCTTTTTCTAAGCAGATTCTAAGCTCTATGGAAAATGTAAAGGACAGCTGATCAGCAGCGAGACCGAGCGGCGTCACAGATGGGCCCTCATTTGCCTTTTTTCTACGACTCAGTGGAAAATTTATTTCAGCAAAGCAAATCCACAGCGATGCTTCCTGGAATGATCCTGGAGCTTTTCTTTCTCTCCCTCCACCTTCTCACAATAGGCCAATAGTTTAATTAGCTCTTTAATAGTGAGTCTTGGCAGACGCACCTTAGCTTCTCACCTTAAACACCGTCCCCTGCTGGTTGGCGGAAGTCCAACATAACTGCCTATGATTCATCCTCCCTTTTTTCTGGATTTTTACATTTCTGGTTATGGCCCATTGATTTAAAGGATACATTAGAATTTCTCTTTTGATCTAATAATCCCCATATAATTGTGAGGTAAGTACCGGTGAAATTTTTTTTTCATCTGTCTATTTAAAACTCTCTTGGTTTGACAGTTTTTGTGCTTAACTGTTTGTATTAATTACTTTTTTCTGTAGTAAACAATATTCCTAACTGCTGGGATAACATTGAAAGTGTTTCTTACGTTAGCACTGTTTACCTGAAGAACATTTCTTTATCTTCATAGTTCTATAAATGAAGTACAGCTAATCATTTTGAACCAGCCTATTTGTTATGCCACTTTTGCTTAGCATAACAGGGCTGGAAACTGATCCCGTATTCATCTCATCTCCAGCTAACTCTTTCTGCCTCATTCCTCTGCTCCTCCTTTCCCTTGTCGCATTGTGTTGACTGTAGATGCTCTATCAGAATCTTGCTGATTGGGCCTCAGGAGAGCTGGGAGAACACATTCACATATACGCATTATTTGTTTAAAAATACACATCGTGACATTTGGGGAAAACAATCTTTTCCCGTCTAGTAATCTGGAATGGAGAAAAAAAAAGATGTCGGACATGTGGCCAGAGGTGATTTCTTATAAATACTACAATGTCTTCTCGAAGGATCAACGAAACAAGCAAAGTCTTGATTGCGCTGCATCTTTATCAAAAGGGCTGCATGTAAATTCCTGTCCAAGGGCAAATAAACTGGCTTGCAGCTGGACTGATATTAGTTAAAAGCAACATTTGAAAGCATTGACATTTACCAAACTCCCTCCTGCAATTTCTTATTTTTTTGTGAGACTACTGAAAGTCTTGAGAACTAACAAGAATGTAAGTAGTTTTATTTGTTGTCTCTTTGGCCATTTTCACCTGAATTGAGTGTGAAAGCACATCGTCTTGCGTGATCGCTAGGTGTCTTTTTCTGTTTTTCTACACGTCCATCTTTGTTTCAGTGATTGCCTGTCTGCCTCATGTTTCTGCAATCGTGGCAGTTTTTGAAGCAGTTTACCACAAATCATATGAGAAACAACACCAACGCACCAGTTGCTGATAATATAATCATACATCATTTTGCAGCGCAATCTCCCCTTGGTTTGAACAGAGAAAGATGTAAAATAACACTCCTATGGCAGTTGATAGTTGCACCAGGAAACTAGTCCATGCTAAGCCAAAAGTGCATGCAATTGTAAGAGCTGCTCCCTGTAGGATCAGATGATCAGGTGGGTGCTGATGACTGGCTGGGTTAGGTAGCTGAGCAGGTGTAGGCCAGAAGGTGAGATAGGACACGGTTAAAATGTGCAACCACATGTCTGTGTCCTTTTTTTTAGGTTTATTGTGTGCTCTGCCTGTTGACACGATTCTGTTTGAGATTAGTTTTGTTCCTACTAGGTCCTTTCTCTATAACGCTGCAAAGAACAACTAGCACTATCTTCTTCTTATCTTTGACGATAGAAGCAAAAGCCCTGTTTATCTTTTACTTCGGTAAGAAAATTTTACTTTTTTTTTGCTGTTCAGACAAATTAATTTAGATTTTGTTTTATTATTTGCAGATCATGAACATTTCATTAGCTGTACCTTTTAAATCTAGGGATTGCTAATTAAATATTGTAAAATATTCCAATGGTAAATTAAGAACATTTGAGTCTTAACAATTGCCCCATCATTGTGAAAATTATTACACATTACTGTGTTGACTTGTAACCATTACTACACATTGAACACTGGCTCTTAAATTTTTTACTGGGCCCTGTCCTGATTTTGTATAGTTGCTGTTTTGAAGCAATGTTTCTGGTAAAACACATTCAAGTCTTTTAATTGTCTTATAAAAATGTAAAAGGTTTCTTGTGACTCTTCATGCACAACAATGTTGAAGAAATTACTCCCCGTTGTTGTTTGTAATCCCTTAAAATGTCAGACAACGTAGGATTAAGACTCATCTACATAACTATTGAGTGTGTTCTCAATTAGTTGAAAACCGACAGACAATATTGTGAGGTCATAGGACTAATTTCTGTAGACCCCCCCAATCTACACAAGTGAAAAACTTTAGTTTGGAGAAAACATAAAAGCACACCTGAGTAGTTTGTGACAGGTCTCTCAGATTTGACAACAAAGGAATTGTTTAACCGGGTTTCAGAAGCACGCGCTAAAGCAAGCACATTTAATCCTTACTTCTTGGCAGTTTTTAGCGTGTTAATCCGTACTTTTCTCTTTTTACATTTGTAAGTCTTCATATGTGAGTGAAAAAGAACTTTTGTACTTTTGTAAACACTTGTATTGAAAATATGTGTCAGACAGTTGGACGAATCATAGATACATACAATTAACAACAGAACAAATCAGTAAGCTTCCTTTAAAAATGTACTTATGCTCCATGTGTATACTGATTTAGAGCATGAAAAAAACAGCAAATAATGGTGGAAGATTAAATTTTCATGGACTTTGCTTGTAAAAATAATGGAGACCTATTTTGCACATGCTTGAAGTTGAAGCCTTACATAGTCGATCTGGTTTTTACCCAGAGTTAAAGCAACAGGAAATTACATGGTTTATTGTGCTGTGTTGTTTGTAAAACGACTGGAAAACGTTCATCCTTAAGGGCTATAAACTTGAAGGTTTAAAAAAAGTTTTCCTGCTGTTTTTTTCTGCTTTATATCAAAAGGATCCAACAGCTTACAAAGATATGACAAGTGACACAATCACTGCAATTATTGGGTAAAGCAATATGAAATAAATTCTAATAGCCACCCTAAGGGCGACAAATGTATTGTATCCTGTAGTTAAAACGTACGACTTTGAAGTGTTTTCTTATTTCTAGATTTCTTCTTTCTTTCTTTTTTTTTTAAAATATACATTATTAATCCCTGACCGGAAAATTTGTGTGCTGCACTACACCTCAGCAGGTTGTCACCTATGACGGCGCCAATGGTGGGAGAAACAGGGGGTGAGGTTTCTTCTCCAAGAACCCTAGAGGTGAACTCAGTGGGATGCAAACCCACAAACTTCCGGCTAACTTCCGGTCCGCGGGCAAACGCTCTAACCACTAAGCCACCGTCCCCCCCCACGAGTTTTGTCTATGTCATTTGTACTTCATTGAAACTGGGCATACTTGCAAACATGTCTTACTGCTAAAAAAATAACTGTGGTGCAAATGTAATGAGTTTATGATTTCATTTTTAGAGCATCTGATTAAATTGAATACTTTAGCCTTAACCCACTTTCTAGATTATCCACTGGGCTACAATCTCCAAGTCTTCCAATTGCATGGTTGTATTTCAGCATATTTTATAAATTAAAATATTTTATTGTACACATTTTTATGGATTAATTGTAGACAGTCTTGCAGGGTTAGTATATTGTGCTAAACTAGCTTTTTTGGTTTGGATTACCTGTCAAGACCTACGAGCTCCATCAATGCTTGCAGAGCTAACTCTTGAAGTTTAAAAGATTTTTGAAGTCTTTCCATGTCTGCCAATAAGTTGTTGCCTTGGGAGCTACAAGCTACAAATACAACCCTCAATTTTTATTTTCTCCAGAGAAGGGAAGCTCACTGCAATGTTGATCTTTTTAAAGACAGGATGTCGAGATTTTTCAAAGTGTTGAAAAATTCTGCTTTATTGTTAGTTTTGAAGGACTTTCTTTTAAATCCTGAAACTTTCCTTGGCATTTTAAAAGATCCAGTCAAAAAGTCCTGGCATTTCCTAAAGATTTGTGAGACTTCTTCTGTAGATTAATATGAACAATTTTTGTCTGAAATTATTGGTCCTTTGTCTCCTTCTCATCAATGTCGAAGACGAGAAGAAAAGAAATAGAGAGGAGCGGTGACGTTTTGTGTTGAACGCATAGCAGGAACAATAGACGTTGAGGGAGAAAAAGAAAGACACCGTGAACTGAAATACTCCCGCTCCCCTCCCTTGGTGTGATCTCTGTGTATGTGGGTTAGTGGAATCGAAAGGCTGCAGGTTGTGGAGACAGCAATTGGCTGCTTTTATGTGACTGGAATTGACAGGCAGCAGAGCGGTGAAGCAACTACGGGGTGTGTGGTTTAGCTGAGTTGATAGACACCAGTGTCTCTCTTGAACTCCCCCAACATCCTACCAGAACCCCCCATACCCCACTTTCTTGCCCTCACCCCAGCGAGTTGCGACACTTCAGGCGGTTTTAAGACTCAGTCAAAATGATTTAGCTCAGCTGGTGGGGAGTTGCACGCAGCTGGTTAGGATTGGTTGAGGTGTCAATTGTTTACACCTACAAGCAGATTCATTTGTATTTTTCCAGATTAAAATATTATTGTATCATATTGGTAGGTTGCACAGGACCCTCACAGCAAGAAGGTCGTGGGTTCAAGTTCTGGGTGGTGGACAAGGCTTGAAACACTGGCATTTCTGTGTGGAGTTTGCATGTTCTCACCATGTCTGCGTGGGTTTTCTCCAGGTACTCCGGTTTCCTCTCAGTCTCCAAAAACATACATGTCAGGTTGATTGGCCAGTGCCAAATTGTCCCTAGAAATGATTGTGTGTGTGTATGGTTGTATGTGTGTGGCCCTGCGACAGACTGGCGACCTGTTTGGGGTGCACCCTGTCCCTCACCTTGAATCAGCCGGGATGGGGTCCGGCAACCCCGCAACCTCAATAGGGATAGGCGGTTAAGAAGGTGACTGACTGCCTGACTGTTCCAAATTGTTTACTCGTGACCTTTAAATGAACCTGTTCTTGTCATTTTTTCACACAAAACACCTGCAGGCTTTTTGAAGGCACGGAAAAAGATGCTTAGCAATTACAATATTCTAATGTTTGCTTCAACTCTTTATAACAGTATGCACAAAATCTAAACAGATTAGTACTGTATATAAAAGCTTAGTGATCTCATTGACGTGTTGATACAATGTTGTAAATGGAGGATTCGGTCTTTATGTTTTCTTTGGAAAACTTAAATGAACCAGGGTAATGGTATTAGGAAATGATATTTGAAACTGCATTGGATAAAACCATGAACCCCATACCCTTTCGAAAAAAGCTCAACACCAGCATTTCAGCAGTTGGTATTAAGTTAACATGTTAAATGATTTGATGGTATTGGATACTTTATTTAAAGAGTTGCCTGAAAATTGCAAAGTAAGTTATTTTGGCTTTTGTATTTTATGTACTTGACAAAAAAGTATTCAAGTCTATAAGGATGCATATGATTAGCGTACTTAAGGAAAATAAAATTGTTTTTGTGAAAATTTAAATAAGTAGAAAAAAAGCTCAGACTTTATGACAGAATAATAATTTTCAGTAGGGAGTTTCCATCTCTGAATGTAAATATATCAGCACTCTGCAAACATCTGCATAAACTCATGAGTTGTCAGTATACCCATCCACTTTACCTTGCAAATATCTCTTGAAAATGCATCTTAAATAACAGCGAACTTAGGTGCCTTTTAGGTAAATTCATCTTCTGAAGAAGTGCATGCCGTAATTATTGGCTTGATAGTTTTTTCTGTATTCCAAAGCAAGTTTTTTGAAAAGTGGAAATAACTCCTATTGCTGCTTCTGTATTTGCAATTACAGTGAATAGGTGGTTCTGTCCGTCATCACATTGAACTTTCTCTGTATTTTTTTAGTGGCGTCATTATCGGTAACGCACTTGCTCTACGCAATGTATGTTTGGTGGTATTTGAGTGAAAAATGATCTCCTCAAACATGCCTTCATTCCAAGTTACAAATGTTTAAAGTATTAAAACTGGTTCACTTGTATGAGTATATAAATAATAGACTAAAAAAAAAAAGACATGAAGCCAGATTTTATTCTGTAGTGGAGCATCAGCAATAAGACAACCGATCTCTGAACTACTTGTTTGATGTTTGAATACAGGGAAAGTTGTTCCTTTTTGTGTCTCCAGGATCAGTTAATTAAAATATTTGTTCTACAGATGTGATGAATCATTCAGTGTTTGACTGAAGTTTGAAGTCTTTCCCACTCCGTTTATTCTTATCATCTTTAGTTAACGCATTTCGATTAAATTAGTTTCATACCCACGGACCGCTTTCAATCACATTAATGGTCTAATCAGAATGAAAGCTGTTCATACGTCAATCAAAACAAACTGATCTTGCTCTATCAGAAGGAATTTTTCATTAGAATAAGAGGACTTGTTTGAACTTACTGGATAATTAGGTCAACTGGAAAATCAGAGCATGCGTAGCTTCCATCTAATGATTGATTTGAAAATGCTCATAAACCATAAACCTTTCAAGGAATGGGTGACATGCATTAAGTGTCCATGAGTAAATAACAGAACCTAGGTGAAACTTGAGACGTTCATTTGACTAGTCTCTGAAGCTTGAGTTCATTAATGGTAATAATAATAATAATACATTTTATTTCTAAGGCGCCTTTCTCGGCACTCAAGGTCGCCGTACATCACATTAAAAATATAAAGAAATACAGTAAGAATTAAAAACAACATAAAATATTAAATACATACAAATAAAAAAATTATCAGTATAAAACATAGATTTAAGAAAGAGAAGGTGGCCATTTTAACCCTTTCATGCATAGAGGTCACTAGAGTGGAAAACTTTTTAATTGTTGATTTTTCCTTTATGAGCAAATCTGAATATCAGAATTGCACATTAGTCCACTGTAGTGACTGTAGTAGTAGTGACTGTAGTGACTGTAGTGACACTGTAGTGTAGTGCAAAAAACACACTGTACGCACTACACTGTAGTGTAGTGCAAAAAAAGATGACATTAGCTAGTGTTAATACGGTTTGTTGCTGTTGGCGTGTGCACCACGACGCAAGGTTTTGCCATAGCATTCGGATTGATTGCTGTAATCCCCGTATCCGTAGTAGTTGTTGTAACTAGAGTAATAGTAGGCACCGTATCCTCCATATCCTTGGTTTCCATACCCATAGCTTCCGTAGCCTTGGTTCCAATAATTTGCTCCTCTTCCTCGTGATCTAGGAGCGAAGCCACCACGAATCCCCTAGTACTGCTGCTGGTATTGCTCCTTGGAAATGGCCACCTTAACCTCGCATTTGCTCAGTCCGATACTGTATTATAGGAAGAATAATATAAATGTCTTATATTTATACCATACTGTACTCTCTTTTATCTGGGGTTGAATTGCAGGGCCAGCATGGATAGCATTTTTGAGTAAAGACTCCACCACTTTAAGTCCGAAGCTCATTTCGCTCACTTGTTTTTGCTATATAGGTCTTTTTTAGTCACAATTCACAGCTTGTGACCATCGGTGATGGCGGAAACATAGATTGAGAGGTAAATTGAGAGATTCGCTTTTTGGCTCAGCTTTCTCCACCATGACGGATCGAAGTAGCTTCCTAAACACTGCAGACTTCACACTGATCTGCCTGTCCATCTCCTGCCCCATTCTTTTTTATTTGTGAACAAGACATTGTGAGATCTGAACTTGGGATGGGATCTTTTTCTCGCCCTGGTTTGGAAATTCTAACGTTGGCAGTGAAACAATAACAGTGATGTTGCTTCGATTCAGTCTTTCAACAAAATAACAAAGCATAGGTATTCAAACCACAAGTTTCAATGATTAAAAGAACTCATATTTTACTGAATAGTTTCATTAATTTGAGAAAGTACTAAAAAACCAAACAAACAGTACTTTGATTTTAGAAACCAAAATTTTCAAGGAGATCTCACCTTTGTTTATTACAAGTTGCCTGCCCTGTTCGAGTTTTTGGGTTCTTTTAAAAAACACTTGTGCTTTGTGCTCAGTGACAGACCTTTGTTTCAGATTACTCACAGTAATAAAAATCTTCCTAATTACGCCCATAAATTTTTACCAAAAAGATTCTTTATGAAGGAGCAATGTGTTTTCCTCTAAATTCGAAGAAAAGGTTTTATGAATCTGGTTAGGAAAAAAAAAAAGCAAAGCAGATGTAGGAGACCGAACCACAAGAAATTACATTTTCACTGCTAATTTAACTGATTTATTTCATGTGCCTATAGATTTTGCTTTGCTGTCACAATCAGTTGTGTCCCACATTTTTTTTCCCCGTGGAAATGGGAAGAACGGCAGAGTGGAGATGATTATGCAGGTACCGAAAGAGCCGGCTAATCATTAACTCAGAATAAACCATTTTGGAAATAATAAGTATATTCATTAAAACATCTTACTGAGAAAACATCAATATAAACTCAGTTTTTATTTTATTACTCTTATATTAAAAGCCTCAAGAAATAATAATAAAAACAACAATAAAAACCAGACGGTCCTGGAAATGGAATAATTGATGGTTTCCGTTTTTCTTTCAGAGCGCGACTACTTTTCTTATGGTGCACTTTTTTATTTTTGTATTGCCCTTAAAATAAGAGGTGAATACAGAAAAAATAATGTGTCTGGTTTTATTTCTTTGACAGTTGAGATTCTTTCATCAATTCAATGTCGAGGATAAAAAACAGCATTCGTAGTTTTAAAGAAAAGGCATAATTAATTTCAAGATAAATTCTCTCTGACTTGTATCTCAGATCTGAGCATAAATTCAAATCTAGGAAGCTTTTGTGTCTTTGTTCATACTCATAAATTTAACGTGAGACAATTTTTCTGACGAGTACAACTGGACATAATTTGAATTTAGAGTAAGGCTGTAAGTGAGAGATGACAGAGGAAAGGAGGCTCACAATCAGAAAGTAGTCTGTTAAACCTGGACTTAATTATATGAAAACAGACGTGCGTTGATGACTGGAAATCCAAAAACTTAGTTTAAGATACATGTTAACATGCTTAAATCTGCTATACAATTCCAATTTAATTAAGGATCCTTTCCAGCCCACGCCAATCAATACGTGAAATAAGCAAACGAAAAGATAAAACAACAACTGCAAAAGCACTCGGAGAGCACTGACCTAAAGTAAGGTATACTTCGAACAAAAACGCTCCTTTTTTCCGCCACCCATTCGGTGCAGATTAACAAACCAGCAGAACCAATAGGAACTTGACACATCATAAGGATAAGACAGCAGGGTCTTGGTGTCCTCTGCTCAGCCTCTTAAAGTACTAGCGCATGAGAAGACTTTCGAATTTAAACAGAACCTTTAAAAGGCCTCTGGACCCAAACGGTGACCTAGATTCCCCCCAAAATGTGATCACTTCTTCATCTTTCCATTGTGGATGTAATAATAATGTATACTTTATTGATTCCTCACCGGGAAAATTTGTGTACTGCATTACACCGTAGCAGGCTGCCACGACGACGCCAATGGTGAGAGAATGGGGGTTAGGTGTCTTCTCCAAGGACCCTAGACGTGACTCAGTAGGAATCAAACCCGTGAACTTCCAGTTAACTTCTGGTCTGAGGGCGAACGCTCCACTACTGAGCCACCGCCTCAGTGGTTAATTTTAATGGACATCCTGTAATGTCCATTAAAAACCCACCTGTAACTTTTTGAGTTTTCTTGTTCACACACGCACAGAGAGATTTCCACCTTGACGTTTTGTTTTTAGGTAATCAAAAATTGAACACATCTTAAAGAAGTATCACTTCCTGTTTAATGTCAACACAGAAAGTTTTACCAGTTAGAATTTTTTTGTTTGGAGATTAAATAATGTTTGAATTAATTTACATGCATAAAGAGAAACAGTCAAAGCAAAAACTATTGTTATTATTAAGGAGGTTAATTTTTACTCTCTCTCCTATCGAAGATCACTCATTTTCTACCCCTCTGAATGCTTTCTCCTAGCACATTCCAGTGTAGTCTAACCTGAGGCTGAGCACCTCTGCTGTACTTCTTCACCATCTTCAAATTCTTTCTTTTCACAATCTGCTACCTGTCGCTCACTGTGTGACCAGGCCCATGCAGCCACTAGAGTTGAGTTATTAATGCCCGGGGAGGCAGAGAGATGATTTCATTGCGTATTCAGGTTTAGGGATGGATGGCTTTCAGAAGCAGTCGGGGTATTGCAGAGGAGGAGAGTCTCTGTTGAGAATAAATATACCTGTCTCCTGCTGATGCATTGAGCCACACTCACTGCAATGCAAATCAAACTCTATCTGCTTCCACCCTTTCCCACCTGGATCCACACCAGCATCTCAGCAGATTTAGATGAGGCTTCGGTGTGGAGTAGTGAGTATTCTCAGATTCCCAGCGTGGTTCAGTTCTTGTTTATTGCAGTAGGTTCAACAGGCAGCAAGTGTGTCATCGAGTTACATTTCTCTTGTGACTTCTCTTGTGCAGTTTTCATCACCTTCCAGACACCTACATAACTAAACGCAGAAGTTAAAGTTGACTATACATGTGAATAACTTCAAGTACTCAGAAATTCTTTGGTAGGAACTTTTAGTACACAAGTTTTATGAACATTTGTCTAGTCTTTTTACTAGACTTGACATTAAAGGTTGTAAATACTTTTCAATTTCAATTCAGTTTCAATTTAATTTATTAAGACATAAAACAACAACAAGAAAATTAACTAACGGTACAAATAAAAATATGCAGTCTGAATCTACGTGCAAAGGAATTTAAGCATTTTAAGATATTTTAAAAACATGTGTCCACACACTGTTGTAAGAGCCAAAAATCCTTTTAAAAATTAAAAAATTTTGGTGAGCAATTATTTGCAATGTCTCAAAAATGATAGAGAAAACACCATTGTTTAGTCTTGCAGTGTGTTTTTTCTACACATAGATGAACTGGGGACATTTTGTTGTATAACTCTCATGTGACCAAATGAATGAGATCGTGGATACAAGAGGCCAAAATGAGCTTCATTCGCAGGGTGGCTGGGCTCTCAGAGATTGGGTGAGGAGCTCTGCCATCCGGGAGGAGCTCGGTGTCAAGCCGCTCCTCCTGCAGGTCGAGAGAAGCCAGATGGAGTGGTTCAGCCATCTGGTCAGGATGCCACCCCCTCCACCCCCTGAGCGCCTCGCTGGTGAGGTGTTTCAGGCATTTTCCACCGGGGGGAAACCAAGAGGAAGACCCTTGACTCGCTGGAGAGACTATGTCTCACAGCTGGCCGGGAAACGACTCGGAATCCTTCCGGGTGAGCTGGTGAATACAGCTGGGGTGAGAGAAGTCTTGACTTCTCTCTGAGGCTGTTGCCCCACGACCCGGCCCGGATAAGCGGAAGACGACGGAACAAATAGAACTCTCATGTATTCATTCAGGAACTGCTTCAAGAAGTTACACGTTTGTCAATAAGTAGACGTTATTAGTTTTTCACAATTTGTCCCAAAAAAATGTGATTATTTTCCACACATTGATTGAACCAGCAACTGTGCTTTCCCAGCAGATTTTATGACTAGTATTGACTTAATACACTGAAGTATTACGTATCCGACAATTCATTTACACAGTTACTTTTGTAATTTATTGCTTGTCTAAAGTTGATACAGACTTCATCATGTCTCATTCACTGAACATCAAGTCTTCATCTTTGCTGCAGGGACTTTTTTTTCACTCAAAAACACATGTAGGTTAAACAAATACAAAACTGATTGATACTAAAACTGACATCTAGTAAAATTAAATATTACACAAACCAATGAAGGTTTTTTGAATGGATCGAACACTAAGAAAATGCTTGACAAAAAAATACATTTATAATCCAAAGGTTTTATCAATGTGTTCACCATCCAGTTACAGACATTATCTTAAAATTGTACTGGAACCTAGTAAAATGTTGACCTTTTAAGTTTTTTGTTATTTTATCCTGCAAATGAAAGGTTGCCAAAAATGTCAGGATCATGTATATTGGTCTAACATTTCCAAATTGGGACTTTTCCGCTACTCAACTCACTTTTATCCACACATCGTTCCTAATAGCCAGTTTGAAGGCATGATATGGCAATTTGGTACTCAGACAAGCCTTGCTTATAATGTATGAATGCCACGTTGAGGCGAGAAATTGCTGTTTTATTCTGCACTAAGACTGAACTGAAGGTTTCACAAGTGAGTTTAAAGATTAGCAAAAATGTTTTAGATCAAAGAGTTTGTGGTAGTTTTTTTTTTTTTTGTAAAGCATGTTACTCTAATCTACACATTAGAGACTGATGCCTTCAAGTAGTGTGCTGTTAAAGGTGCGAGTACATGAAGTTAACCTTGTCCTGTTACCAGGTTGTGATTTATTCAAGAGTATCACTGTTAGCACTTTAAATAATTGTGTCTGTGACAAAAACCTATAGATTTTAAGATGATAAAACTGGACAAAATCTGTAATGCATAGCTGGTGGTAATTAGATGATGAGGGGGCAAGAATTTGTTAAGTAAAACAGGATAAGATAACAGATCTATTACAAAGAACTATGTGACACTAACAACCGATGTGAGCAGATAAAGAAGCAGAGCCATGATTAACTGCACACATAAAGCCAAGGAATGTTTTTGCATATTGCCATGAACGTAGCGACAACTTGAAGTGTCTCCTAAACAAGTTTAAACGCTTCTTTTATGTCCTTATGAAATCAAAGAGACTTATTGTCCTCAAGAGAGTATTTTGATTTTACATAACATCTGAGTGGTCCAAAAGAGATTTTATCAAATGACAATTAACCAAAAATGTATCAGTAAAAATTTTTTGGTCTGGCAACAAATTAAGAAATGCAAAATAACTATTGTAAAAGCACAAAAAATAAAACTAGCTTACTAAATTATAAAGGACAATTTCCTTTTTTAAAGTACCGAAACATGAAAGGCATGTTTAAAAGAAAAAAAACTTTCTAAAACCCAATAGGTATTTGCACAATTCATACTTAATTTAGCATCAGTCTTCCCAATAGCTGCGAGCCATTAGGTCCTGCGATGTTCACACTGGAGTTAACACTGGAGTTCACAACAATTCTAACAAGAAAAGTATGTATCAAACTACCGGTGTACAATTCAAAAGATCTTCAACAAATTTGTCAGTCCTGTGTGAAAGTTGCTTTCTGTTGCCGATCAAAATCTACTACAGTGGGCGCCATGGTGGAAACTGAATTTTTTTATATACTTAATTGATCCCTCACCGGGAAATTCGTGTGCTGCATCACACCGCAGCAGGCTGCCACCTATGACAGCGCCAATGGTGGGAGTAACAGCGGTTTGGGTGTCTTCTCCAAGGACCCTAGACGTGAACTCAGTGGGATGCGAACCTGCGAACTTCCGGCCCACGGACGAACGCTCTAACCACTGAGCCACCATCCACGCAAATGCGTGGATTTCCCCCTGGTACTCTGGTTTCCTCCCAACCTCCAAAAAACATGCGTGTTAGATTGAGGAGATGTCGCATCTCATGGGGCTTATCGTCATAATAAACAAATTAAATAAAATAAATCACATATTTTACTGTTATTCTAATCTACACCACAATATCTCAGCCTTATTGGTTCTTTATTTTCTTCTATCTGCTTATCCCTGTTTTATGTCCGACCTGGTCCCAAACTTTTCTTTGTAAGCAATTTATTAATTCACTTTCAAGAGCAAGGAGGAAGTTAAAGTATCTGTGCAGAAACCATTCTCACGTAGGATGGACATGGACACTCCTCAGAGAGATGCTGGTGTTTCAAACCCATTTTATTCATTTCTTATATAATTCATACAGATAAACTGTTATCACATTACTTTCAAATATGGTTGTAAAATTTACATTCTACTAACCACTTACTTTTTTGGATGATTTAATACTGCTTTTGTTAACTTGTATGATAGATGTGATTGGAAAATCACAAGGATCTATATATAGCTTCTATGTATTGCTTCTAAATCGGTTGTTTCCAGATTGAGCAGCAAATTGTGGGCATGTGTCTCAACCTTTGCAGTATTTTACTCATTGTTGGTCATTGCATTAAATTATGCTATGGTTATTCAGGTAAAAAATGACCACTGACATCCCACACACCCACTGGTCCTCCAGAGAGAACAAAAGAGGATGTGTTTGTCATGATAAATGGGTTCCATCTTTCCCTGTATGTTTCAAAGTGATGACATTCCAAGGCAGGCCTAACCTCGGATACTGCCTTCCTTTTTCTGGGTGATGAGACATTTGTGAGGCGGAGTATGCAGGCTTCATTTACTGAAGCAGTGGGAATAATATAGCGCCAGGGTTTGAATGTGTCAGGTCCCATATCTCTGGCTGTTCTATTAGAAATAGACCCTGGTGCGGGGACAATTAACCTCTGGCCTCAGCAGCAGATCTGTGTAGTAACAGCCCAGCACGGGGAAATAAATCAAACCCAGAGGGATAAAACATACTCTTCCTTCCCCTAGGTTTGCCCGCTACTGTATCACCCACTGGACTGAGCTTACATATGATGGGCTTTGCTATTATCTTATAATCACTGGAGGTGGCAGAGATGTTATAGGTTGGCTGTAGGCAAGGGTGTTCTTTTTGTACAACAATTTCACTCCCTGGACTAACATTATCCTTTGAAGCCTAAAATTGGTCTTTTTCTGCAGTGAACCAGACTGAACATTGACTTCAAAGCACCAGCATGACTCAAAGGGGACCTGATCCTTGTCGTTGATAGTGCAGCTATAGATTCTTGGGTTTGTGCTGGATTAAAAAAAAAGAAAACCGGAAAAATTTATTTCTTGGCCTTAAAGCACATTTGCGTGACAAAAACGAGAATTTAAAGTAAATTTTTCTTCAGTTTTTACTTTTGTTGCAAGATTCTAGAGTCTTTAGCCCTTTTTCAATTTATTTCTTTGTAAAGATCCAACATTTTTTGTAAACCTACATCCTAACAAAGGCTCTCAGGAAGGCAGGGGTTTCTCTTTCAAAGTTGTTTTTCTTGGACCTGAACTTATACTTTTCTTAGTCACGTATGTAGTTGTATCCAACCATTTACTGGTAAAGTCATTACCATCTATGTCTAAGCTTAATAAAAAAACCTTTTGAATCCTTTTTACGGAAAGTAGCACTCAACTTGGGCAAAAGCCATTGTTTTTGTGTTAATGCAATACTGACAACTTAGCAGGTCACAAAAAAAAAAAGTTCTGGCAGGTGAGTAATGCCTGACAGTAATGTTTTAATGCAATCTTGCTTTAAATCAGGGACATACAACTTTGGATATTTCTTTGGGGTGATCTATGTCTCATCAGAAGCAGATGTGAAACCGTCAAAACAGAAGTTTTGGAAAAAGACAAAACAAAAAGCCCCGAAAAAAAAGGTATTTGTGCAAAAGCAATTTCAGATCCTTTTCACAAGGACTTTGGAAAAACTGCAAAAAATAACTGAAGAAAAACGTCAAAATGCCCTACAAAAACTATTTTGTAATACTACTTCAAATTCTTGACAGTAAAACTCTTGGCCAAAGCTAATTGATCCACCTCAACCAATTTACTCTGATTTTGTTCAGGAGGACCTCAACCAATAACTGAACCATGATCTTTCAATAAATTTGTAAGGAGAAATTAAGCTGTCTACTTCAGAGATTTAGGATAGTGACTGATTTAAGCAACAGCACAGGAGAGACTGCCATAATACTAGAGTGAAAAGTATGGCTCATGATTGGTTGATAAAGAAACATTCATCAACATTAAAAAAAGTGATATCTTAAAGCACAGATGAAACTACAGATATCCTGAAAGCACTGCAAATCTTAAAAATCAACAAAAGCCTATGAACCAGAAAGTAGACAGAAAGCTGAATACAAAATCACAAAGAAAATCTGGCAAGTAGCAGGTGAATCTCCTGAGGTGGATGTGGTATTATGAGTAATGATCGGATTGATTTTTACTGAGAAAGAAAACTGAAGTACACAGAAACAGGATGAAAACACCCAAAAAGCACCAAAGGGTTAAGAAAACTGAAACTAAAAACAGATTATGGTTGGATGGGTTCTATATATACCCAAGTTTACTCAATGACTGGACATTTTTTCTTACTGAGACATAAATTAATAAATTGCAGGTTTGATGTGAAGTTTTTGTATATTTCTGTTAAATCATGTTTTAAATACTTTAAAATTATAATTTTTTTTTTTTGAACAAAGCAAAATCAATCAATTTATTGTTGTCTATAAAAGCACGCAGAGAGCTCAGATCTCCACCAAGGTTTGTTGAAAAAGGCTGTACCCTATATCTTAATCCTTTATTTGTAAATACATAAAAAATGGAAGTTTTCTAAAAATCCACCCATAACCTTTTTAGTTATCCTGGTCACACATAATCCCATACATATGCTCCCCATTACATAATCTTCTTGCTGGAGGTTGTAAACTTAATAAAGTTTGAATGGCTTTGACACCAATTTGAATTTGTTTGAATGGTTTTTGACACCACTGCTGTATGGCTACAAAGCAAATCTATCTGCGGGTACAAATAAAGTCTTCTGAATATGAATCTGGCTTCGACAGCAGGTGAACTTTCAAATGAGGGTACAAATGACACTTTTGAAATTTTGTTCATAGTCTCATATTTGGTGCACTTGCTTTATGGAGGACTAGAGAAAACAAGGAACTCCTAGAAATTTTTTGACCATCGGAGTCACCTTTGAGATTTTCTAGTGATTATTCTCATCTTAACATGCCGTGTCAAACACTATTCTTGTCTCATTTTTACTGAGTTTTTCTCATTAACTATACAAACAGCCAATGGGCTGCAATTCTCACCATTACAAACAACGTGGCATATATGTGGCAACAGATGCAGAAAATAAACGGGTAAAGTAAAGTAATCCCGACATAAGGATAGTTGAAGCCTTTACCGTGTATTGCAATGATAAATGAATGAAATGAAACCACTTTTTACTGGAATAGATTGTAAGTTATGAAGCATAATGACAGTCACTAAGTTCCCCGGTCTGTTCTTGCTCCTCACAAATGTTACTGTTAGCTGAATGTGCTTAGAAATGGGTGATGGTGTAGGTAGTAATTATCTACAAATACAGGTGCAATTATTGCTTTTTAACAGGCTTTGATTTCTTTAGAAGTAATTAAAGCCGGCTGATTGATCAGTTGTTTTTCTTTCTTTTCTGAGAACTTGGATAAATGTGTGGGAACGGTTGCAGTTTTAGCACTCTCGGGGGTCTAACTTGTGAATTATTTTTGTGGATTTTTTTCTGATAATAGGCATAATATCATACCCACATATTATAAAATAGGCATACTATACCTACTGCTACATTTAATTTATAGACTCATCCACTGATTCTATACCATTTTTTTCCAGTTTGTTCAATGAGATTTTAAGGCACTTCTCGCTCTTTAAAATATTTTGTATGGGGGTGGGTGGGTGTCTGAGTTTAGTTTGCATCATTGCTGAAGCACATGTATATTTTGATACCAGCTATACTCTTTTCTCATTCGTCACCAGAAATTCTTCCAATTTTACAGTTGAAATAGAATCTCATGCCTGACCCATAAAGAAATCTATTTTAGCTGAGAACCATGGTCTTGGATTCAGAAGTGCTGTTTTTTGGTTCTTTTTACTTTTGAATGCAAATTACTTCAAAAAGATTTGGCGATTATGACACAACAAGACCAATGGAACTTCATTAATTATACTATAAATTATTTAATTTTTGGCCGCTAATTCACCTGGCTGGAGATGGAACTTTTTTTTTTAAGTAAAACTTATGAACAAAGCCAGTGACAGATTGCAGGAAGTTCAGCTACCACTGGGAGCAAATATGGTCAACTTTGGCACAAGTCAGACAGGAACAGGAGAGCATTCAAGACTTTGAATACTTTTTATTTCCAGATCACCATCCACAGGCATTTCCGGTGCATGTGGCTGAACCCTTTTTCCATTTCCACAAAGCAACAAATTAAACCAAGACAGCCCACAGTATCTACAGATTAAAACAACTCTGGGTGGCCATCACAGCCTGCAAATAGGGTTAATGGTGCACTGCTATATCCTCGTGAGCCAAAAATTAATTCTCCATGGCCTTCCCAAACTCTTTGTAAGCCAAAATTTCAGTCTCACCATGTTCTGTTGAGTCCCATTGAGTTCATTCTTTAGCGTAATGGCATCCTTTACTGCTCATGATCGCAAATTAATTCTGGGATTACCACCATAGCATGCACCAACAATCATACTGCTACATTTCCAGCTGGCTGTCTCAACAGCAACTCCATCACTCTTTTTCTTCCAATTGTGCATGTGTGGCTCCAAGGCAAATAACACATCTACAAGAGGGTCTAATAATGTTCCCGTTAATCTCACGCTATTGCTTACAAAACGCATCATATAGGAGTTCCCTCCAACACTTTGTCCAAAAACCCCAGAAAGAACAAGCACTCTGAACTGTTGTTGAATTTGCATAAATAGTAAGGACTCTCACCCTTGCTAAAAGTGAGGGAAAGTTGCATTTTTATCTACGGGGTGATCCCTGATGCACAGACACAAGGTCACATGACGTTGGTATGACCACATCAACTCAAACAACAACAACAAACATAAACACATCTAAAGTAGAAAAATGTTCAGCATTTTCATGGAGATTAGTTCTGTGGGCTAGCTATGTGTTAATGTTAGGGCAACTAAATCCAGTCAGATCTGCTCATCTTGTCTTACCCAACCAGACAAGTTATCATCCACGTCCTTAAAACTAGCCTAGACTTTAAAGACATTTGGGTGCCCTCTTCACATCACCACCATTTGCCTGTAATCCATGCTGCAACATCTTTGACGTTTCCATGTAAACTTTTGGGAAATATATATATATTTCTTTTCATAAATTGTTTGGGGTTCAAAGCCGCTGTCAAACGCAATTAGTTTTGTGTTGTGGTTTAAGGCTTTCACTGAGGTGTTATAAGTTATCCTTTTTTCTATTTATTTTAAACTTCATTGTACAGTATGTGAAACTTAATAGTAGTTTTGTATCAATGTAAATAATATTTTGCTGGAAAAAAGGGAGTAGTTTAAAAAAAAACAAGAAGGGGACACAGGAAGTTTCGACTTAGGTCCTTTTGCAGAACTTTCTCTTTCATGCTCGTTTAGCCTAATGAAGTTTTTTTTTTTTTTCTCCGTAGCTGCCGGCTGCACATTCGAAGAGGACTCTGACCCTAATTTGTGTGATTTCACCCAAGGGGAGGAGGATGACTTTGACTGGCTGCTTTTTCGAACTTACAGTTCACCTTCTACCAGCTCTGACCTCCTGAAGGGTGAGTACTCTATCCTTTTGTTTTTTTTTTATCATTTTAACTGCAGTAATTTCAGTTTAACTATGTTAATATGGATTGATTGATAATTAAGCTCATCTACACACTAACTTATAAATTAAAAGCTAATCCGGCTTAGAATGAGAACTTCTTCTAAGCACTTGTATAAATTTCTGTGGTTAATTTTTTTTATAGAATGGTCATCATATTTGAATAAAACATTTACTTAAGACCAGAAAAATGCAACGCAGACCTCTTTGTGCAGCCCGCATGTCCGGTTTCCATTATGCATCAGATTTAATGACGCGCTCGCCGTTTTGTCAACGTCCTGCTTACCCCAAGGATAATTTTATGTTAACCAGCCTCAAAGGACAAATGGAAACCAGCGTTTTTCTGCCATCATCCTCTCTACTGGCGGCTGCCAGAGGGAGATGACATGCATAGTTTATAAGGTGCTTCTCTATTTCTGCATTAACAAATACCTACAGGGATCTGACAAAGGAAAGACTGCTTTTTCAGCTCCTCAGCAAAAATATCAGTAGCAGCAGTGAGCTCTTCACTGAACTGCTATACCTAAAACTTCCTGCATAATCAGAGAACAGCCAATTCTTGTGCCTAATCAACCAGATGGTGTGAGAAACAACAATTTGGTTAAAAAATAGCAAAAATTTTTTTTTCCCATTATTTATGTTTTGATACCATAAACAAAAAGTAGCAGAACAATTTACGTTCAGTAGAACTCAGAGGTTAAATACGATTTGTCAGCAGAAGAGAATGAGCCCAGGAAATGTGAAGAGCATAAGAGAAAAGTGGATTGATAAAAAAGCCAAATATCTCTTTAGGTGTGCTAACTTTTGCACATTTGTAACATCAGTTCAAATAGACTCATCCCCTTAAACTAGATGACTCTTCTCTTTTTAAGCTTCCTCCTCGCAGTTTTGAATTACAGCTTGAAAAAAAAAGAAAAAAAAGCCTTTCTGTCTGCAGGTGGTTACTGAAATACAATCTGCATAAATCCCACATTTAATTCATAACCACACCTCATTCACCTCCACATCATCAGCATTCAAGTGAGAATCTGCCTACAGCCACCAACCTATTCACAGCAGTCGATGAGATAATTAATACATTTCCCTTTAGGTTTAATTAAAACTCGCTGTTATGGCATTTACAGCCATCCAGGGCCTTCAATGGGATGATATGCTCAGGTGAAAAAAAAAAAGAAAGAAGGTACTGTAATTTGCACGTGACGAGGTGACAAGAAAAGCTCAGAGTACCGCCCTTTGATCGATGGCTTCTGGGTACCAAGAGACAAATTTGGTCTAATTTACTATCTGCTCATCCTTCAGCATAGCACCAGGAACAGTGAGCTAGTCGTGCCATCCAGCTGACTGGTGGCAGCGCACGGAGACAGCAGCCTTTCCTTGTTATGCGAATTGTGACATTTTCACTGTTAATTAAGGTGGATAACCTTGCTGCAGATACTGGCACAGCAAGTTTTTTTTTTTTTTTTTCGTCTTCTTTTGACTTAATCCCTTGTGTGTTAACTTCTGACTGCATTTCACAATGGGCAACCGAGGTGTGGGATAACAAGAGTTTATGAGATAAGGCTATTTACATTGAGCCAGCATTAACTTTGTGGGGCTGAAAAATTGGTGTCGAGGGAAGATTAGTAAACACAGCTGAGATAGCAGCAGCTTTTGGCTCCCTAGAGAAATTAGAGACTACCGCTCCCATGAAAGAGAAAATAGTCTTGGATTTTGAAAAAAAAAAAGTGTTTGACTGCAGTGAGATCTTAATAACAACGGCGGGGTCTTATCACTGCCTGCTTCATTTGGAATTGGATTAAAGATGTTTCCTTGATATTGATAAACTTTGCTGCAGCTGTTTTAATGAACAAAGTTGGATGTGTGCAGGATGATGACCTTGCTGAGAAGAATGTGCTTGCATGTCGAGTGTATCTTGTTTAATAAAGTCGAAATCATTAGCATTAAAACTTTTGGGGGTGATGGAGTATTTGTTGTACAAGATTCGCCTTAAGGGGAAAGAAATCAATTTATTAGACTCAGAAAGAGTGAAAGGTGATTTATCTTATTTTCTTATTTATTTATTTTTAGCTCTAACCGTCCCCGACCATATTACAACCCACTGCGATGACTTTCATTGCCAACAGTGTGTAAATGTGTATTGCTAGGCTATAGACTACAGACTATAGAAATCATTATGAGAAACTTTGATTTAATTGAGCTTTTTTTGTAAACGCAAAAGTCAAAGTCAGGCCTCTTTGAGAAAATAAAATCAATTAGAAAGACATGTGCAGATATTTTTTTAAAAAAAAACTTTTCCCATTGGGTTCATGATTGAATAGAAAGTACTGTGAAAATCTTTTCATTCTGTGCTAAATTTGATAAAGCAAAAGTGCCTCAAGCTTCACTTTGGTTTTTCTTTATTGTTTTTACCCGGTGATTCTACTGTAGAGCTGAAGAAAGGTTACAACTCGTCTGAGCTGTTACTGAATATGAAGCAGGATTTATCTTTATAACTGAATAACAAGCAGGTTTTTGATCTGTGGAAAGTGGCTTTCATAGTGAAAAAAAAAACATTCACACTTGCATGATATCAATCAATCAGGGTTCCAGCGTAGGAAAGGTGGTTCCTGTCCCCGGGCGTTGAGCCAACCAAATGAACCAAGTTTTTCCACTGCTAGCGGTCTTGGGACAGCTGTTCTGCTTTTTTGACAGTGACTCCGAGTTGTTGGAGGTTGCCCGTGTTTACGTCGAGCCATCGGGTACGGGGCATACCTTGTGCTCTTTTCCAGCCTGCAACCTTTGGTTTGAATTGAAGGATTGCTCTAATACGATGGTCGGGAGGCAGGCGGAGGACATGGCCGAACCAGCCATGGATGCTTTGGACTGGCTTGGACGGGCTCTGAGCGCCTGGTTGGGGACTCGCTGGGGCCATTTGATGTTTTTGATGGTTCCGGGTGCCCTGCAATCAAAGCCATTGATTCTAGCTGTCTTCTACGTGAGCAATTAGTGAGAAAATCAAGATTTATTATGTTTATACTTTGCAAACTAAATTAATGACAATACTTTGCAGTTTCCACCCTATTTTTGAAAGAGTAGGCAAACAACATGCCCGAGTCAATTCCTTTCCATTTAAGATGGACTGACTTTTGGAGACCTTTGAACTACAACCCCACCCAGATGGCTGCCCTGACCTTCAGGTGCAGAGAAAAAGATCGTTGCTGTCAAGCCGTGGTGGGGAACAAATGTTTTACGGTTGTAAATTTCCACGATGACCTATTCTTGCAGGATTTAGAAGCATATGTGGACATCACTCACTGACTGGACTGGTTGGCCGTCGCATTGTTGCCGCTGGTATTCAGACTAAATTTAGCATTGCCGTAATTCAAAAAGCTTTTAAAAATAACTATCCCTCATGTACTCACATTTAGCTTGTAGGTCATTTTTGTGCAAAGGTAAAAATATTAAAGATCATTTTTGATAAATAACATTTGGTTTTTCAAAAGGCAGGAAAAAACAGCATTTAACTCTGTTCTTTTAAAAATAAATGAACAAAAAAACAGTCAAAGTGGCATTCATTGGGTTGTAAATAAAGCACTTTGAGATTGGCAATAAGTATAGCAAACTATGATGAGTTCACTGAGTTAATGGACCTGTCGCCTCCTGAAATTAGAAGAGGCAACCGCTCAGCATCAGCTGCGAGGTACCAGAGCATGAAAATGGTTGTGTACTTTAAATTAGAAATGTATTTTATTTTATTGCGTATTAAAAGTAATTAAAGTAAATTACTTTTTTATGAGTATTCTCCTTTTTGCAGAAGTGGATACTTTACAGAGTTTTCATCTATTTTTTGTCTAGACGTAGATTTCAAGAGTTTGGTGACTTGCTTCATTAGACTGATGAAGCTAGTTTTTTTTGTTTCTGATTTATGATGGTGGCAATTAAATCACTATATTTTGGTGTAAAGGTTATTATTTTTTTCAATACTTCTGTGCAGAAATATATGGCCCTTTCTTTCCTCATTTTTTGTAGAAAACAGGGCACCTTAAATATGCTGTGCTTTTATTTTCAACAATATTTTTTTATGCACTAATAAAACAGTAGCTGAAAAATTATTCACCTTCCACAGTTTGTTGCATGCTTATTTTGCTATTTTTACAAGAAAATTCTTCTTGCGGCCAAAAGAATTCCATCCAACTCCTGTGTGTAGTTCTCAGTACACCCAGTGGATTAACCCTGAAGCTTAAATTTATTGACTAAGCACACAACCATGCCCTAGACCTAGTCTTCTGAAAGGTTAAGATTCACATAAAGTGCAGCTTTAAGCACTGTCACAAGGTGAGAACCCGGTCAGCCGGCACATAGAACAGCAGACAACATGTAATGACCCTAACAAAGCTAATTCATACTATCGCACATAGAGCCCCATATCTCTATGTCCAGCATCCTTTAGCGCCAGCCTGTTTTTTACCATCTGTCACCTCTCACTCCTGCTTGGCCTCTTCCTTTCACTGGGGTTTTATTTTACTGTCTCTGTTTGTCATTGACAGTGACCTGAGATTCATTTGAGTCTTCAAGAGATCAGGGGTACGAGGAGACATTAATGTGTGTGATGGATGAGTTGTTGCTATCAGGGCACGCTCGCCTTATTTATTACTTAATTACATTGTTTGTTTGTTTTATTTTTTATGTGATAAAAATAACATAATGAAAACATTAGTCTTCTGAAATTAAAAGTACTTCATATCATATTTGGCTACGTTTTAATTCCCATCTGTTGTCCAAGGATGGATAGCCCGACCTATCATTTCTGGTAATCCACATGCAACATTTATTTTGTTACAAACATATGCAATTACTTCGTGAAATTAAATTAATTTTCATTTTCAATCCTCATATGAATAAACTAAAATGAGGCACAAAAAGTTGTCTCCAGTCCCATAGTTTTAGATGATGAAATCTTAAAATGTTTTTGGCTTCTGATTTCATTAATTATCTCACCTTCAGTCAGAGAGGGAGGAATTAATTAGTCAAATAAGGCATAGCAAAGGAAAATGAAAAACACTTTCCATGGTCCAGAAGAGACACTTCTGTCTCACTGGGATAAGTGCTTATGACTCATTACCCTGAGGCAAAGAAGATCATATTTATTGATCACTGAAGTCTGAAAGCCCTGTCTCCATCATAAAACATCTCAAAAGAAGGTCTGTCACTACCCTGGAAGCTTTTAGAACAGGACAAATTAATTGGATAGTTATTTAGGTAAGTAAGCTTTGACTGCTTTTATAACCCTTGCAATGTGCGGAAGAGGAACCATTATGGAAAAATAATCAAGACACAATATGGAATAGCAGACATTTTGTCAGTCTCTGAAACTTGCAGTCAGGCTGAAATCATTGTCCTTTGGTCCTTGTTTTTCTACTTTCCCACACACAGTCCTAGGTGATGGTTGGGTATGGTAATAGCTGTAGATTCTGGCTAATTAGTGTCACTTTAGAGGGAGAGCCGCAGGGATTTTATGTGTAAGGTTGCAGGTTTAACGACGTAATTGATGCTCTGGGAGCTTACTCGGGATCACAGCCAAATAGACAGCGTTGGTGAACCACCTCACTTCAGGTCAGCAGAAATAGTTTGGTCACTAGAAGTAGAACAGATCTGCTCTTTTAAATGCCAGGTAGTAAAGCTGGAGCTACTTTGTTAGAGAATTTAGAAGTTTGAAGCCTCATCTTTTTTATTTAAATCTTTTGTTTTAGGACAGATCAAGTAAAGTGAAGGAGATTAATAATCTATTAATATAGAGAAAATTATTTAATAAGCTTTGCCAATATGTATTAATAATACAAAGATGTATACTTGATTGATCCCTCACTGGGGAAATTTGTGTGCTGCATTACAACACAGCAGGCCGCCACGACAGTGCCAGTGGTGGAAGAAACAGGGGGTTGGGTGTCTTCTCCAAGGACACTAGACGTGCACTCAGTGGGAATCAAACCCGCGAACTTCTGGTTAATTTCACATCCAAGGGCGAACGCTCTACCACTGAACCACCGTCTCCCCCATATACGGACATTTCAATATTAGGTTTTACACAATGTGATTTTTATAATCTTGATGTGGCTGTGGAAAAGTTTATAATTTGAACAAAAAACCCTGAATTTTCTTGTTAAAATTTAAATAGCACTGAGATCAAATTGTTTAAGTGTGTTATTTTAAAAGAAAAAAAAAATCATTTAAGACATGCTTTTGAGTTGGTTTGTTTTTTCTCTGTCATTTAATTTGAAGATTCTTCCAAAAAGTACTTGACAACTCCAGGAGAATTCACTTGTCACACATCGTGATACGAGACAAATATTTTACATCTCTGTACATTATCCTGCTCCGCAGCCTTTCTAAAACACACAAATACACTCTTCAGCTCACACCTGTGGCTAGATTAAACCCACAACTAATCTAACATCCCACTCTGGACTGTGGGGGACATTAGAGCACATAGAAAACCCAAAATAGGCAAACACACAACCTTACTTTAATCCAGCAGAGATTCGTACTGTGAAGCAACAGCGCTAACCACCATAAAACCCAGTTTAAACAGAAAAAATATAAACACTGTTCACTTATGTGGTTAGAGCTGCAGCTACAGAACCACAGAGCAGCAGAGCAGCTCTGCTTGAGTCTGGCTTTGGCAGAAGAAACAGATTGCAGAATGAATGTGTGCCATTTCATTAGAGTGCGTCAGCTACAGCTCGGGAACTGCTGCAGTTTGTGGTCTGGCACATATGATTGCCACTGGTCAGAATCAACAAATTTACACTGTTCACACTTTAAACAAACACAAGGGAAATTCTTGTTCTGGTTTTGCTGCAGTGTGAAAGCACAACTTTTCTTCCTGGACAATATGTCTATGGAGATTGAGTGTGATAACAAACTGTCCTCACCAAATCTTTTAATGTACATGTGTCTGACACTGTGTTAAAACTAATCTATGCATATTAAAATAAAACATAAAACGTAACCAGATGTGTGTCTACGGCCTTGTCCTGAATTCACAGGCTAAAAAGTTGATTTGCAAAAAGAGTGCAGAGTTGACATCAGTGGGATTCTTGTAAAACAGAATTTTCAATCACACGGCCTTTGTTATTTTCTAAGTAAGCAAATCATTAACAGACTAAAAGCATTTTAAGTCAAACACGAACACTGAAAGGAACTTGAAAGATTTTTCCGCTCACACCCACCAGCTTGGAACGCTCTTTTAAATATTTGAGGTTTTCTTTATTTTTTTTTTAAATCTAATTTTTCATTCAGTCTTTGAGGGTGAAGAAAAAGCAATAGAATTGATTTTTTTTTTCTTCCCACAAAGCAATTTTGTTCAAAAGTTAGTGCAAGGCACACTACATAAAAGTTATGTGGTTACATAAAACATGTAAGCACATACCCTAGTGTAAGACACCTGACCTAACTCTCTAGTTGGCATGCGCTTATTAATGCATAAACATACACATGGGGCTACACACCCCTCCACCACATACACAGAAACCCCCACATGCATCCTTTTTGTAATCTGATATATAGCTTCAGCCTCTTTAAACATGTATTAAAACATCTGGCTTGACACAGCTGTGAGGAAGCGATATCGCTCACACCAGAAACCAGCCCACCCATAGACAGAAAAGGCAAAACCACAGGATACCATCTGGTTCCGGGCAGGCTGAGTTCCACGTCACACCGATATGACTGCAGGACCGTCAGCCATCCAGACAAGGTCAACCCCTGTAGCAATGACCCTGCAGACTGAGTGAGCATAGCTCCCGACATGAAGGTTCTCTATGAGGAAATATTGGAGTTAAGGTTAAAAATGGAATAAAAGCATGTGTATAAATGTGTGTGTGTGTGTGTATTCAGGGCTATCCAAGTTGGATAGGCAATGTAGAAAATTGATGAATATATAGAACATAGACAATAACAAATAAAATCTAAATCATACTGCAGTTTAGAAAATTTGGTGTCATGCTAGTTTCTTAGACCCAAGAACAGTCTCAGCAGTCCTAGCAGGTTATTCCAGTATCCAAAACTATAGTTAAAGATCATTAGCTTATGATGAGATTTGTTTTTTGAATTTGTGAATATCAGTAATTAAAAGGTTAGACAATATTTTGGTTAGACTCTTTTTCAAAGCTCTTTTTGACTTGTAACTTGCAAGTTGTTCCAATAACTAAAAAGGTACAAGACTGATCGCTGGTTCGATTCCTGCCCAGAGTGCATGCCAAGGTGACCAGGACACTGAACCCCCAGTTGCTTCTGATGATAGTGGTATGCGCCTTGCATGGTAGCTCCCATAATCAGGAATGAATGTGTGTGTGAATGGGTGTATCTGGTATGGAAGGAATGCTTAATGTTTACGTGAAGCGTTTTAGGGTATCCAGAAAAGCACCATGCATTATTATTGATATAAGCACAATGGCAAACATTTTAAAATCTTTCTAACTTCTAAAACCTTTATGATTGTAATTTTGAAATAATCACCTGAGTTCAGGGTAATATTATTGAATATTCTACTGGAGATGAAAGCCTTTATTAGTATCTGCATGCAAGTAATACAAACGTGAAGTCAAATGTTTATAAGGCAATAAAGTCTTTTTTGTGAGATGTAATCAATTGTGGGGAAAAACTCCATTTAGCATGTAAAACACTCAAATTTCTGACACTTGTGAAAATAGAAAGTTTTATCATTTACTTAAAATGATCTTTATCACTCTCAAGAATGAATTGTAAAACTTTAATTTTGTCCTGGATGATTTGTCAGAAATTTCCTTCTATTTTTTGTCTTTTATCTTTTGCCTCGCGTAAAAAATAAGCAGGTGGATAATTATTTAAAACAGTTGAGTTGTTTTTCTCCACAGGCAGCTTTAGGCTTGTGGTTTGACAGGCAGATGGGCAGACACCCATTTGAAGAAAGCACTTACTCCGTTTAAAAGCTCATGCTTTAAAGAAAACATTGTACAGTACCTCCCAGCAGAATGTATCCTGTACACCTCAACAGCCAGTCTCCTAGGAGGCATCCTAAACAAATGTCTGAACCATCCCATCTGGATTCTCTTGGTCTAATAGTAGAGCAACGGCTTTACTCTGAGCTCGTCCCAGATGGCAGTACCCCTCACCCTATCTCTGGGCATTTTGTTTTATTTTATTTTAATTACTCGTATATTATTTTAAAGACAATCCTGTTACTGCTATAACATTAATTCAGGGTTATAAATGGTGGTTTTCTCTTTTCCAATAGTGGCACTTATTTTACGCAAGTTTTTAGGATGCACAGCAGAGTTAGAAATATGAAATGTTCCGATTCTTTTATGCCAGACCCAAACTATATTGCCAATGACTTTTTTAGATATTTGTTGGAGTTAATGTTTGGGCTGATGCAGGTGTTCAGTACGTGAGTATGTATCAGTAGAAGTTGCTTTATCTTGTTATTTTAGGTTTTTGTTTAACTAATAAGACAAAATGTAATTAAATTTTAAAATGAGTTTGGCATTCAGGAATGTATGTGTTTTATTTTTGCTTAGACTTGAGATTTGAAGCATTTGGTCAAAGTGTTTTTTTAGCTATAAATATTCTATTTAATAAACTCCAAGATCACATTAAAAACTTTATGGTGAAAGGTATAATGGCAAGTCATCTCAATCTGCTATTCAAGATCGGACTACACCACTGTTGGGCCACACAGTTTTTTCTTGGTATATTTGTTGGTGGGGTCCAACTTTGATCATATCAGTCAATAAATAAAAACCTTGTTTAAAGAGAAGTGGGTATTTAAGGAAAAGCTTTGAATTTTTGTGGTGTATTAAAATGTTTGGTCGAAACAGGCCCATGCATTTCTGAGCTGATGTTGATTTGTGATAAAATACTTGCTGGCTTTCTCTTTTACTGCCATTATTCTCCAGTGGATGCTTGATTCTAACTGTTAGGTTGGCTACTTTTCAAAGGGGCAAACAAAATGTTGCAGCAATCTCCTGTGGGATTGCGACACCACCACCATCTGCTTATAAATGTAACGTCCAGGTGTTCTGCTGGGACTCAAGTTGATGCTTTAGATTTCCCACAGAGCAAACTGGTTCAAGCTCCAAGGATTTGTAAAATTGCTACACAACAGACCTAACAAAGGAAAAAAAATAACCCTTTATCTTTGGTTTTTACTGGTTTAAGAGATATCCTATTGCATATTTATGTCGTAACGCAAAATTAAAATGTCCAATATGAATCATTATTGTCTGTCTGTATTACTCGGTCGGAAGCATACATCATTTACAGTAAATTCACTGGATGTACTTTAAGTGTCCTTACTGTTATCACGGGATGGGAAAAGGTTGTGAAAATATCTCTACAAATAGCTTGAACTGAATCTATATTAAGGCTATTGATCCTATACAGGAAGAGTTAGTGATTTTTCCACAGATACTGAGTGGCGATCTGGTAGTTAGCACAGCCTCTGAGTTGCTATTTCATCTCAATTTGTTGGAATAACATTGATTTGTATTGTCAGATCTTCTTGAGTCAACGTCTGGTTGGAGACAGAAGTAGTTCCAAAAGAGTCCTTTAGAAAATAAAGTAGCGAGGGCGGAACATCAGATTTCTCTTTCTTATCTCGCTGCTTAATGTCTTCCCCAATGCTGCCGTTCCCACTCACATGTTTCCTCTCAGGTATGATTTAATTCAGCTGGGTTGCTATAATAACTCTTGTCGTGCACATCTCCCTGTCAGTAATTGAAATGTAGGCGCCGCTTCTGGGTGGAGCCATTTGCATTAAATCGTGTTAACTGATATGATAATAAATGGAAAAGGCCTGATGCAAGCAGAATGACTAAGTCTAGATGGATGGCCATTTGAATCACACACAATAAGTAATATATTACCATGGGTCTCAAGGGTTCTCTGCTCTTTCTGAATTTGTTGCCTGTCTTTTGCTGAGTTCCTTAGCAGCCCATATATAAATACTGCAGCACCTTCTTCATCTTTCTACTAACCTTAACAATGTGATGTGAAAAGAAATGGCTGGGACTAAATTAACCTTTGACATGTGCATGAAGTTATATATAGTGATATATTTATAACAAGAGCTCAAATGGAGTTTCTTACAGTCGAGACTATTTAGTATGCTGTCCATCTCCATGCTTTTAACTAGACTGTTGATAATTAGCTTCTCAAGCTTCACCAAACTTTATTATTCTCCATTAACGCACATGGGCGCTCTGCCTTTCAGATAAAAGACTTGAACGAAGAGGGGACGCCGCAGTTGTCTAAAACAAGAATGAATAAGCTGCAGCAAAATTAGAGGCTTTAATTCAATTATTTTTTTGTTTTTGTTCAAAAGACATACCACGCTTAAATGAGCTGAACAATTTTTTTTTTTATCAACATTACTTTCACAGGGGTCATTGTTCAAGGAGGTAATGAAATGAGTTTATACCATGAAGAAACAAGAGCTAATATTTGAGTGTAGTGGCTGTGTTTGGAGATGGGAGATTTAAATTCTTTAAATTCTTCCCTCCTTTAGTCATTCCGGTATGGCAGCTCTCTCAGCATGGCGCACAGATTTTAAATTAGGGTAAAAGCAAGCACCGTTATCAGTACTGACAACTACTTTGAGTTAATGTTTCACACTTGCGTTGAGAGAAAAAAAAGTTGGTTAGAAGCATTTTATAAACCAAGGGATGCCACATTCTCACATGCTGTGTTAGCAATCACACATTTATCCAGGTCACACATATCAGGACAAGTGTAGAAAACAAATGTTTAGAAAAGTTGTGTATGTGGTTGAAGATTAGACATTTTACCCTTCAGTGAAAAATGGGAAGAACTGCTCGCCTTATGACTACACAGTGCAGTGTATTTTATGTGTTGATATTTATATTTACCAGTTCCACAATTATGAATGGTGTCAGAAGAAACTCAAACATTAGAAAATGCATACCCCCTTGGAATTAATTTTTAACGACTAAATTATTTAGAAATTGTGTATGAGAATTGTGTTAGAATTAGTACAAGATTGAGAATGGTAGGCATTGTAGTTGTATGAAAATTGGAGGCGTTAGCTCAGTATTACAAAGTCAGTCTACAGCCTGAAAGAAGCCAGTTCAATTCACACTGGGTTCAAGCCTAAGTGTCTAAGGAGAAGACTCCCAACTCCTTGTTACTCCCACCATTGGCCATCGTGGCTGCCTGCTGCAGTGCAATGCATCAAAAATAATTTCCCCATGAGGGATGAATACAATACAATAATAAAAAAAAAAATACGAATTGATAATTAACTTCACAAGGAGCCTGGAAATACTGTGAGAATCCAATGCTATGATATCGCCAGTGTTTTTAACATCATCCAGCAATCACTGCTTGAGAAAAGGCTAGAACGAATGGAGAGTAAGCGCAAAGTGACTGCATGGATTATTGACTACTGGACCAAGTGACCACAGTATGTGAAGATCCAAGACTGTGTGTGATCAGGTAGTCTGCAACACAGGGGCTTCACAAAGCAGCCCTGCTTTTTTTTTTCTTTTTAATGTCTACACATTGGACTTCTGCTGTGACTCAAAACACCAGCCACACCCAGAAGTTCTCTGATAATACAGCTGTTGCTGGGTGTGTATCTTAAAGGAACAAACTGGACCACAGGAAGATGGTCGAGGACTTTATTGACTGGTGTGAACACAATCACCTTCACATCAATGCCATTAAGACAAACAAGATGGTGATTAAGTTTTGGGGGGAAAAAGCCTGTCTCACCCCAACAGCAAACATTATATTCAAACAGTGGCCATATTGTGCAATATTGTACTCTAAAAGGGGGGGGGGGGGGACATTGGGCTTTCTGTGTAGAGTTTGCATGTTCTCCCTGTGTATGTGTGTGGTTTCTCCAGATACTCCGGTTTCCCCCCCACCCTCCAAAAACATGCATATTAGGTTGATCGGCAGCTATAAACTTGCCCCTAGGAATGAGAGTGTGTGTGGATGGTTGTTTGTGTGTGTGGCCCCATGACAGACTGGCGACCTGTTCGGGATGTGCCCTGCCTCTTGCCTTGAATCAAATGGGGTAGGCTCCGGCACCACCCGCAACGCCATTAGGGATGAATGGTTCAGAACATGAATGAATAAATTTTAAATGATAGTTTTAAACTTTTAAACTACTGTAAGAAATCAATTTCTCTTCAGAATTTCTAAAATCCTATCTTAAATCCAATTTGTTTAGAATAAGGTTTTCTAAATAACATCACCACTTCAACAGATAAATGAAGAACTCTTTCACAATATTCCTATTTGCTTGAACAGACTATAATTTCGCCAAAAACAAATCTTCTGGACTTCAACTTTTCACAGTTTTTACAATCTTTAAAGCAGCCACAGTTAGGCATTAGTGAATAACTGACCATGGACATTCAGACGATTTGGTGTCTAGTTTCATCATATCTCTTATGTTGATGAATTGACACTCGTCTGAAATTCTTTCAGTTCTGTGATTTACTGTCTTCTTTTACTTTCATTGCATTTTGATGGTGGGGAAATTAACTATTCAACTTAACTGGTAAAAAAAAAAAAAATTGCCTTGTTAATCCAAACCATTGCACCATAGTTTGACAGGTCATTTGAAATGTAAACCTCACTTCTTATCTGAATATCCTCAATTTCAAAGTCAAATCTGGAGAACAAGAAGGCTGAATTACAAGGGGATTCTTCACTGTGATGGGGGCTTGGGGGGTCGATAACATGTCTGAGGAGATTATATGCGTGAGAAACAACGGGGGCTCTGCTAACACTGGACTTGCTGCAGACAAAATTTCTTTTCCCCTCTGTAAATGTCAGGGTAGATGGCAAGCCCAGGAATAAAGAGGTTACAGCTGCCTCTGGAGTAGAAGATATTCATTCTGAAGAGTGTACTGTGTGTTTTTATGGCATTTGTAAGATTGCTACATTAAATTCCTTTCTCATTGTCATTACAGTCTTTACTGCCTCCATCAAAACTGCTCAGAGATATTACCTTCAGAAATACTGACTGCGATTACGGAGTGGGAATGCCAACAAATACTTACACTGGTCACTGTTTAAAGGCTCTGAAGAAAAAAAAAAAACGTTTCGTTTTTTTTTTTTTTAGTTTTTATTTAGAGGGAAAAAACAAGATCAGCGTTGGCATTTTGATCCCCACTGTATTTGCAGTGTTTATAATTGCAGCAAAAATCGTGCCCCTTTGAGGAACACTCCCAGGTTGTTCCAGCTAATTACTACTGTGAGTTCTCCACTAGTAGCTGTCTGACATCGTTTGCTGATATATTAATATCAGATGATGGGAATGAGGGCAGTGCTATGTGCTTTAAATTGCTGCCACATGTGTGATGAAATAATGGCAAAATGCTTTGCATACACTTACAAGTGTGACTTTCTGTATACGCTTTTCATGCACATACAGTGATTTACGCAATTAAACCACTTTAGTAAATCAACCTTTTTTTCTCTCCCCCAAAAAACAATGTCACTTTATAGGGCTTTTGAAGCAATGCCATAAGCTGAAATCTGAAAGCTCTGCATCAGTTTTATTATGACAGTACAATTATGAAGCTGCAGCTCCTATTGCCATGTGGGCTGCTTCCCGTCACCTTGCTGAGGGCCACGCTCTCTGAGGGGAGCAATAGAAAAAGCTATAATCATAACTTTAGTAGAAACTCATATTCCTTTATTCGTTTTTCTTGTAATATTTGTTGTAGCAAAGAAAACAGGGACTAACGAAATTTATGTTGTGGGAAATAAAATGTTTTAAAGTGTTCCTGCTTTTGCTCGTCTCGTCACTTGATGTGGTCTCTTTGAAGTGGCAGAACAATCTGTGATGTTCAGCTGAATGCCTTTAATATGGCTACAAACTGCTCCCACAAACAGCTGTGGGATTTTCACATCGCTTAACCTGATTTATTTGGGGATTTTTGGAAGCAAGGGGTGTCGTCCCAGTCTTGGATCACAGGGACCTATTTTTATCTAGAAATTTATAATGTTGTTTTGAATGTTTTTCTACTGTTTGTCAATTAATCTATTTAATACTCTTAAAACTTCTTCTTAAATTAATCCAAACTACTATTAAAAAAGGCTTTAGTGCTTCGAAAACATTGATAAGGTAACACAAAATGTTTAAACACACATTTGTGTTCATTGATGTTTTATTTTGCTATTGATGTTTTGTTTTTATTAAAAAATTTTGTCTGTTCCGTTGTCTTCCGCTTACCGGGGGGTAGGTTGTGGGGGCAATAGCTTCAGATGGGAAGTCCAGGCTTCTCTCACCCGGCTGAATCCTCCAGCTAACCCAGGAGCATCCCGAGGCGTTCCCTGGCCAGCTGCGAGACGTAGTCTCTACAGCGGGTCAGAGATCTGCCTCTGGGTCTCCTGGTGGGGTGTGCCCGAAACACCTCATCAGCGAGGCACTCAGGATGCATCTAAACCAACTGCCCGAACCACCCCATCTGGCTTCTCTCCACCCAGAGGAGCAACGGCTCTACTCCGAGCTCCTCATTCTATCACTGAGTGAGAGCCCAATAATAACATACTAATGCCGGTCATATAAGCTGAGTTTTTTAAAAAAAATTCTTAACTTTATATCTCAGACTGTTCGCAAACTCCACATTTCTACCTATTTCACAGCTGTTCCCCACCTTATCTTTCATTCATTTGCTCAGCTTTCTGTCTGCTCCTCAGTCTTCTCTCTTCAAAATATTCTATCCCTGTCTAACACTTTAGGTCTTATTTCACACCCAGCTATACTATGTTATTGAGGATGAGATGACATTGCAGTTCTTTTCCTTAGCTCTGGTTGATGTATTATAAATGCCCTCACACTCAGACATGTTGCAACAGACTAGACTAAAAATTTTGACTCCAAATCCCAGGAGAAGTTTGTTATCGATGGCAGGACAGCAGCAGAACATCGGCTACTACTATCCCAACCTCTGCTCATTGCCGTAGGCATGTTTGCCTCTGGGTGGATGAATGTGCTTTTTTTTTTTTTTGTTCCATTTTTCTCAAACCTCAGTCTAACGTCACCTCATCACCTGTTCCCTCTACAATCATGTCAAAAACATCTTAGGTCCTTTAGGTGTTAGGTCAACTTAGTTTTTTTTTCAGAAGAACATTACCACACTTACTGTTTCATGGATAGACGATAGCTAGTCTGGCACAGATAGGAAAATAGGTACACATAAGATAAAAAAAAGAGTCAGGTTTAGGTTGAATACACCGAACTTTACATGGAAAAAAAAGTCAATTAAATGAGGTGATTTGAATCTTCAGTCAACAAGCTATTTTTCATTTAATCTGAAAAGGTTCTCTGTGGGAGGAAGGTTTTCAAAAACATTTTTTAATGAAAAAAAAAAAGCTAACCAAAAGATAGGTTTGCCAAATCGCGCTAAGCTACACTGTAAGTCAGTGATAGTGCATTGTATGAAGTAAATCCTTGTAACTTTTAGAATTTAATAATATTAAAGCAGGCCAGGATGGGAAAATACAAAGCTCCAAACTTTAAAAATCTTAGGAAGACCTTCCTGAAGCATAGAGATTTTTTCTTGATACTGCTTAAAGATAAGCCTCAGGTTATGTTGAAGAATAAACACGGTCATAACAGGAATTAATATAATACCGCCATCTGTTTTCAATAAGGGCTGCGTGTATCTTCAGACTATTTTTAGCAAAGAGAAAATATAAAAGGTGACTTAAACTGTATTTAGGTGTTGATACTTCTTTGTATATGCCCTTGTGGTTTTTTATGCTCTCACCGTTTCAAGTAAAGTTACAAGACAAGCTTGGTATGGTAAACATCTTCCCAATTAGAGACTTATCATGTGTTACATAATTCGAGCAAACCCTTGCCTATCTTTGTTTAATTGAATCGGGGGAAAAAAGCAATAGTCTCAACACATTTCTTGGAGCTTGATTACAGAAAGCAGGGAGTTGAAAATTTCAGCTGCCGGGCCGAACTTTTGCTATCTTTTTCTATGATCAGAGGGCTAGATAACCAAAGATTTATTAGCCCAACATCCCTTCTATTAATTAGAAGGCGAGGCTATACTAATCCTATTATCACGGGCGTTAGCTGGTTGAACTGCATTTCAAAGCCAATAACAGCAAAAGTGCACTTTAAAGAGTAAAAAGTTAAAGAGATAATGTGTTTTCAACACAGTGTTGGTGCTGTGTGTTTAACACTCTGCAAGTCAATGTGTGTTTCCCAGGGTTCTCGTTTACAGAGAAGGGTACGGAGATGCTTCCATCCTTTGACATTGTAAAGGTTTAATTCTATCCACAGTTCAAAGGTTTTTCTGGAAATGCTGCTGGCTTTCAGAATTCTTCTTCATTTTTCCACCCTGTAGCTTGGTGTCATCCTATCAAAAACCCCTGCCCTTTAGAGGGCCCAGCAGGTCACAGAAGCACATGGAAATGTGGAGTTTGCTCTCTTTGTTCTGGAAATACTTGACATTTGGTCTCATGAGATGTTTGGGTCTTTTAACCCAATGCAAATCATCAAGATGCCAGATGCCCAAAGAACTTTGTCTTGGACACTAAGTAAGCCATCTCCTTTGGGACCAGTGCTAGTTCTTCAGATGAAGTTATACGGGATTTAGTTTAATGATCACTTGAAAGCTCATTGCATTGAGATTAAAATTTATTCAGAAGCTGTACTCAATCTACAATGAAGAGTCTAACCAGTGGATATTTTTCCAGGACAGTGATATTCTGCAGTCATTATGCACTGAGTGGAAGCAATGTGATACCTGAGCATATGGAGCAAAACTCTTGGGAAAATATGAATCAGCTGTCAGACTGGCTCACAAAAGATGATGGAAAAAAAATCACAGGAATCACATTTAATATTTACCTTTTCAAATAACCACATCCAACACCTCCAAACTTTTTCAGTTTGACACAAATGGCCATTTTTTCTGTTTTCTATATATATTTTTTTCTTCTCAGTTGTGACATATAAAAATATCCCTTTGGCCTGGAAATAATTACACACTTAAGATAAAGTACAGTTTTTCTGTCCCCAATGACATTTTAGACTTTTTATTTCACTTAATACCTCCTTTGGGTAACCAATAAAGTGGTACAACTTTATTAATAGACATGACAAATAAGACTACTCTGTTAAACACAAGATCTTACCTAAATTATTTATTTGTATGCTGAATGTACATCACTGGTTAAGGTGTTATTGTACATCATGCATCACAATCATGTAATTTATATACAATATGTTTGTTTCAAAAAAAGAATCTACGATTTTTGTGCTTTCCAAATATCAGGCAATGTGATTTACCTCCGGTTTAATAACTGTGGGTGGCTGCTACATTCATCCTGCTGTTCAGGTTTTGTACTCTTTATACACCCTGTCTGGTTTTACCAATGTGTTATTTTTTTAAAACATTTTACAAATGAAATTTTTTTGATTAATTGTTTTTTATTCGGTAGTAAATAAGAGTCTTTTTCCTGCTGCGAAACTGCTTTCTCTGATTTTTTTTCTTTTTTTTGTGTTAAAAGAGGATTTTGGACATGACTCCACAGTGGCGCATTGGTTAGCACAGTGGCGTCACAGCAAGAAGGTCGCGGTCCAAGTCCCCGTTCCTTGGGTGGGGCGAGGCTTGGAACGCTGGCCTTTCTGTTGGGTACTACAGTTTCCTCTCACCCTCCAAAAACATGCATGTTAGGTTGATTGACCACTATGAAATTTTTGTTTCATAGTCTACGACAACCCCCGCGACCTTGTTAGGGATAAGCAGTTCAGAAGACGAAAAACAAATTATTTAAATTAAGTTGTTTTTATTGAGTAGTCTTTCCTGCTGCAAAACTTCTTTCTCTAATTGTTTTGGTTTATAAGGGATTTTAGGAGATGGAGAAAAGGCATTTAATTAACTTTACCTTAGCATCTCTAGAAACATTTTACTGTTAGATTCAAAATTCAACATTATTTTAAAAAAATTATAATGTTTCTGGTTGCATACTAAAAAAATGTTTATACTGAAGGTAACAAAGGAGTGTGACTTTTTTAGTCTAATTTTAGTTAATTTCAAGATGTAAAAAAGTTGGTTCAAGGCTCATTTAAAATTATTGTTCATCAGAATGAAGAGCAGAAATATGAGACATGCATGTATGTGGAGTGTAGCACACACTGAATCCTACTTTAGGAAATTCATTTTATTTGGTTTTAGATATTTTCAATCATGTTTGCCAATTTTTTTGGAATGATAGTGGAGCTCAATAAATGTTTAGTTCATTTTATAACAAGTGCCCTGCTTCACTCTTGATTGAATGAGCCAATGCTATAGTACACTGTTCTAACAGAACCTTCAGGGAGCAAGAGAAGGGTAAGAAAGAGATTTTGGGCTCAGCATCTTTTACGAATCGAACATACGCACACTGTAGGAAATTAACTTAAGACCAACTTCAAGTATAAATCCAAGTATATTTTATAAATGAGCCTTCTGATCTCTGCCCATGTGCCTGCTCAGACCTTCAAAACTAATCTTCTCAGAGTTTAGCAACCCTCGGAGCCTTGTACCTCCTGGCTGCAGGGATGGCTGACAGATCCTTGAGTCTCTGTCCACCTGGCTCTATTGTTGATAGCAGACAGTCTGGTGCAGCTTGAATGTGGATGGAGAAAAAGGGCTTGCAGGAGCTCCCTCAGGTTGTAACTTGGCATGGCTTTTCAGGCCTGCTCTATCACAAGCCTCAGAAAGTGAGCTCCACAGTCTCTACGGCTGACTAATGGCTACGCTGACGCTCTTCATCTTTGCCGGTTGACAGTTTCTGATCCATTTAAGCAAGAAGTTCAGATAAAGCTCTGGCAGTCACAGAGGTGGAGAACAATTTTCCTCAGCAATTTAAAAACTAGGGGAGTTTATTTTTTCATGGGGGAGGTTTATTTGATTGTCTTTTAAATCGGCTTTGTAAAAGTGACAATAGCTTTTCTGAAATATTTAAAACGGTTGCTTTACCATGCTCTGAATTCCCCGCTGTGGGAGCTGTAGTAGCAAAAAAAAAAAATCACTTACGACTTACTGACAGGATCAAACCGATCCCAGAATAGTGAGTAAGAGGAGGACAGTATAATTGAATTAAATGAAAAGGATAGATTAAATCATAAAAATTCAGATTTTCGGAGTAAAACTTTGCTTCATGCATTTAATGTATTTAAACTTTCTCCACTCTACTATCATTGTCTACAAGCCTGGAGGACAAACATATTTCTGCTGAGAACCTGGATAGCCCCCTTATGGGGTCACTACAATGTAGACTGATAACAGTATGGAGAAGATGGTCAAATAAAAACTAACGATAAAAAAGGCTAGTCAAAGAAAAATGACAGAAAAGCCAGAGGGCAGCATTACAACTTTGAAGGAGAAAGGTACAACAATTATTGAATATGAATGTGTTTTCTTAGTGCTGATTTTAATTATTCATCATGCAGTGTTTGGCATTGTTGCAAACCCAAGGTGGTATGCTAAAAAACAAACAATCATGAAGCCAGTACGTGGTTTTTGGAGCTTTTTTCTGCAAGTAATTGATAGGAAGTTAGACAAAAACAGAGAAGAAAACATGCTTTCCGCCAATCTTTTGAACATTTTTTTAAAAAGAGAAAAAAAATATTCACGTAGAATTGGATTTCTTGCTTTCCTGTATTGTTGTGGTTTCATTGCTGGGACATGTGTGGGTTTTATATTCCTTTCATATATTAAATAAACCGTGCATCGATAGTTTTGCTGTGGATGTGCAGTTAGCTGAATAACATGTAGTCCATCTCAAGACGAAGCTGCTTTTCAACGACATTCATTGCTCATCGAGTGACAGCTGTAGTTACTCTACTGTGCATATGGCAATGTTATGCTCCCAATAATTTGATGAAAAAAAAACATCTTGAGAATGCATCGGCATGAATTGTGAATGCCTCATTCTTTGTATGTGTACGTACAGATTTTCTAGATTTTGTGGTTGGTGGTATTTCTCTTCTTTGTGGTTAGTCCTGCTGCTGGCAAGGAAATCTTCAAATCTCAGCATCCATTAGAAACAGTTTCTCAGTTCTTGCACCAGTTTAATCCAACAACTAAATTACACATGACAGGTGCATGTGCAGCTGAGACTTCAGAGGAAGAGCTTGCCTGATACACAGGGTCATGACACTACAGCGTTGACTTTTCTAGCAGTCTCACATCTTTTAATTGTTTTTTTTTCTCTTGTGTGTTGTGTAAATGGAAAAAATTCCAAGCATGGCGAAGCAGACAGCCTAGTCTAGATTTGAAAGCATTCACCAAAAACTAAAAGCTATTTAGTGATAATACCTAAACTAAAATTAGGCCTAAAAGATAACTTGTTTTGGAATTATAAAGTAATGATTGTCTTAACTTTTAACTTGCTAGGATAAATAGAAAAAGCTCGCTTTTGCGTATAATTTTCGAAAAGGTGATATTGACTTACTGCATGGTCCTGGCATGATATCAGCACACTTAAGGATTTTCTGCTGGTTTGTAGGTATTCTAAAAAAGGATTTATGCACGTTAGGTTCTGAATGTTTGTGTGTGTTCAAATGATAGAAGACTGCTCAACGAGAATTTTTTTGTCATGCAAATCGGACATGCCTCAGTTAAATCAGAGATTTGTGGCAATTTTGCACAATTATTTTTAGTTTTAGTAGAAAAAAACATGCCCAAACAACCCCCTAAAAACCAACAAGTTTTAAGTGTGTTGTCACCATGTGGAAAATGCTGATTCCCATTGGTGACCCAGTGGCCTAGTTTTTCTAGAGTGGCAACAATGTTTGTTTGGTGTTTGTTGGTTTTGAACACAATTGAGGCAAGTAAATTCCTACTGTTTAGCTCTGAACTGTGAAATTTGTCTTGTGTGTTTCCACACACCAATGCACTCAGAAATTTGATGAAATACCACACTGATTCAGTTCCACTTTTGCGTCTCAAGTGTAAATTTGCAGGTAAGTTGCTGATTGGAGAGTTTTCATCTGATTAGTTTTTATGTAAGAGTCCTTGAGCACGACATCATTTTGAAACTTTAGTGGAGAAAAAAAGGATGTGATAACAATGGTCCTCTTCTTTTCAAGAGTGACACTACACTTTGCTACACGCTTTTAATTTGGGCAATAAATAAAACACTTCAGGAAAGATACAAAACTTTTCAGACAAATGCAAGCATGTCAAAGATAGTTCAATGAGGTCTGACTAAGTCAGACTTGTTGTGAGGGATGTTATATAAAGAGAAGAATAGCACAACTTAATCTTCCCTCTTGTGTAGCAATTCTACCAAAAAGAGGTCTTTTATAGTTAGAAATATGTCAATGTTCTTTTAATTTATTCCTACATCACCTTAGCCCTCCAAAAACAATTTGAGGAGGCTTTGCAGGAGATCTGAGAGGAATATTTCACAACATATTCAAAACAGTTTTGCACAGCAAGGGCTGTGTTTTTGTAAGGCAGTTTTTCCTTGCATGCATACAATTTAACAGGGTACAGTGAGTAGTCTGATAAGACATAAGGTGAATCTTAATGTTTTATCATTAAAATATTAAAATACATTGAACTGAGTAGGTTGTGATGTTTTTGGCAGCAACCGAATATCTGAATTTGACACTCAGAACAACAATTCTTCTTCTTTCGGCATTTCCCTTCAGGGGTCGCCACAGCAACTCAGTTTCTTCCATCTAACCCTATCTGCTGTATCTTCTTCAGTCACGCCAACTATCTTCATGTCTTCCTTCACTGTATCCACGAACCTCCTCTTTGGTCTTCCTCTAAGCCTCTTTCCTGGTGGTTCCAAACCCAGCATCCTTCTTCCGATGTACTCTCTCTCTCTCTGCTCTGCACATGTCCTAACCATCTCAGTCTGGTCTCTCTGACTTTATCTCCAAAACCTCTAACATGTGCTCTACCCTTGATATACTCATTTCTAATCCTGTCCATCCTGGTCACTCTTAGAGACATCCTCAGCATCTTCATCTCTGCTACCTCCATCTCTGTTTCCTGTCTTTTTCTCAGTGCCACTGTCTCTAGACCAAACAGTATTGTATACTTTTCCTTTCATTTCACACCTGATACTTTCCCCATTCCAGCCTGCCTGCACACACTTCTTCACCTCTTTTCCACTCTCTCCATTGCTCTGGACTGTTGATCCTAAGTACTTAAAATCTTTCACTTTCTTTATCTCTTCTCGGTGTGACCTCACTTACCTAATTGTATGACGTGTTTCTAAAGGACAGATGTGTCTCAGCAAGAGGAAATAAACATTGTTTTGCACATTGTTTGCATATAAAGATTTTATACCAGCATGTATGCAAAATTGTTAGTTGAGGCCAAGGTCAGAGCTACAGTAGCTGTCATTGATGAGTGTTTCTCACTGGGACAGAACGTCTGCCCACTGAACAAGAGGGAGGGGGACAGGATTGACAGTTAATCACAAGCACATTACACCTCTGGGATGGGAAGACCTGCAGCCTCCCGCCTTTCCCTCCAGCTTGCCTGTCATTATGATGACTCTGTGGCCTATCAGTGTCTGCCTTGGATTTATCTATCTGGCACTCGACTGTGGCCTCGTCTCAGGCTGAGTCTGGCACCTGTCCATCCGTCAGCTTTGGAAGTCCTCCTGTGACACAGTGGATGCAGCCTCTCCCCAGCACATGCTGCCACATGGCAACACTTTGCTTCTCACTGCTCAGTCACCGCAAAAAAGGGACATAAATGCTATACGGCACACAAAGCAATGTGCTGGTGGAAGAAAAACTGGCAGTACCTGAAGAACACTTTGTCACTGCTCCTCTGAAAACATGTTAACATCATGGTATTTCCTCCAGTTTAAGAGCTGGCACAGTTTACTGGGGTGGCGATATGTTCAGAAAGGGCATGTGAGTACAACTCCGGTGGCTGTGCATGTTGAAGCTATTTTGAAAAAATAGAGTAATTTCTTGAAAATATGGGAATAGATACATAGCAATGGAAAAAAAAATCTTTTGATATGGTAAACACAGGATTATCTTTCTAATTAATTTTAAAAAATCAAAATAAGAAAGCATTGTGTTTATCTTCTACTTTAAAGTTAAACCCACAAACAGACAAGAACAAGTCTTTGTCTGTCTTCAGTGTTAATCTTTAACAAAAGTCCAGAAAAGACAGAAAATAAAGGTAAAGAAGCAACTGTTGCTGTCAATAAACCTAACCAAGGTCCTAAGGTCATTCCCGAACCATTATTCTTAGGTAGGAGAGATTATGCACGAGTGGGAAACATTCAAAACAGCTTTAAGTCTTCCAGGGAGTGGATGTCCCAGCTAGTTCACTTAGAGGTCACACCACGCAAAGCTCAAAGAAATGAAAAACAAAGCGCTTCAGCTGAGGCTCCACATGACTCCGTTAGCATGCAAGAAGTTAAAGTTCCTGACAGTGCCATTTGGAAAACATTGAACCATTGTGACTTCTTTTAAAGGTCAACACAAAAAGGTATGTTCTCTGTAAAAAGAATATGACAGCAAAACCGATATTTGCAAATATGCCTGTTATTAAAATGGGATCAAAAGGCAAAAGTATCCACTAAATGGGAGGTGGTACTGTATGGCAGGCATCTATTGAAAAGTGGACCCACAGTCACTGAGGCACATATTAACTTACTTCTACACTATAACGTCTTGAGTCAAATATCAGGTCATTTTTAGACGTTATACATTGAAGAAATGTGGTCATAATGCAGAAAAGTATCCCTATACAAAAGTAAATTTACAACACAATGACTGAAAAAAAAATTGAAGATTTCTAAAGTTTAATTAAATGAGACTGAACTCAGTTTGGGTGGCACAATGGTGGAGAGGGTAGCACAGTGGCCTCACAGCAAGAAGGTCGTGGGTTCGAGTCCCGGGTGGGGACAAGGCTTGGAATACTGGCCTTCTGTGTGGAGTTTGCATGCTCTCCCCGTGTCTGCGTGGATTTCCTTTGGGTACTGTGGTTTCCTCCCACCCTCCAAAAACATGCGTGTTAGGCTGGTTGGCCGGTGCCAAATTGCCCCTAGGAATGAGTATGTGTGTGGCCCTGCGACAGACTGGTGATCTGTTTGGTACCGCCTTGAATCAGCCAGGATGGGCTCCAGCACCCGCCCTTCCCCTGCAAACTCTTAAGGGATAGACGGTTAAGATGGTGACTGACTGAACTCAATGGTCAAAATGACCATTTTATTTTTACATAGAAACAAAACTGTAAAAAAGACGTAGTTATTTAGACATGTTAATCATATCGAATAGTCATTCGCAGCATGTGCTAATTTATTACTTACAATTTAAACGCTATTTGTGGCAAACATTTTTGTATGACTTCACTAAAGTGCTCGCTTTGAAAAGAACAATAAAGCCTTTGTTTTAGGAAGTAGTGTGTAATTATAAAATAATTATAATTTTAAAAAAGAGTCTGTATTTGCAATTCATTACCAATGACAAGACCAATTAAACTTTAAACTTTTTAATGTCCCATGTGACTCTAATGACCAAACTGTGTTGTGTGATAATATAAAACTGCACTTGGATTCTTCAGCATCTTTGATTTTTTTCTTTTTTTGAACAGCGGCAAGTTGTTGACATTTTAATGGGATCCATCACTGATAACAGGCAACTAATGAAAATCTAATAAAAAATCAGCCTATCGCTTGATTGTCTGTCTATTTTGTCTCGGGGGTCTAGAAGTGCTGAGGAAAGTTCTTATCTTGGGTCTTATTAGATGTTGATGAGCTTGCTGCACCATCCTGGGAAAAAAAAGGAAAGAAAAAAGATAAACATGGCAAAAGACTGAACATTTTGCAAATCCAATGCAGCAGTGTTAAATTTAGCTTTGGAGTTGGAAAAGGGCATTGAGGGACAGAATTAATAGAACCCCATTAGCTTGTTCTATTTTATCCTCCTCTTGGGGTGTTGAAAGGCAAGACAAAGAGTAGGTAGGTCACCGCTAAGGGCAGGAGGATGTTTTAAACATTCTTGAGAGAAGGTCAGATGCCTTTTGCAGATAAAATTAAACTTATACTAATTCAGAGTTCAGGTTTGTATATGGTTGCACTGTCATTGTGGGTGACAATGAATTTTCCTGGCTCCATCCAGGCAAAATAGCTCTAGGGAACCACTAACTGGGATGAAGCCCTCCAGGCCTGATTGCCGCAGTGAGACTAAATGGGCAGGTTTTACAGGGAAAGCGTGAATGCCCTGCAGGCACTAAATGTAGGGCAGCGAGGCCAGGCCGCATGCATATTGTTTTTGACTGTGAGTGTCATCTGAGTGAAATTTGAACATATGCTTAGCATTTTATTTACATGCTTGACATTCAATTCTGTGTAGATGTTAATTAAGAAATTTTCTCAAAAGCATTTTATGTACAACTCACTGCATCTGAAAGAAAAGTGCAGATGAATAAACACAACTGAATTTTGTTCTAGGGAAATGAATCACAAATCACATTTATGTATTGTTGATGACAGTTTCAAATAAATATGTGAACATTTTACTTTCTCTGAATACCCATGCATTTTTTTTTTTTAATTTTATATTGTATTTTCCACTCTACAGGAGGATGTAAATTGTAGAGGGAATGTATAGAGCCTTGAGAGATGTTTAAAAAAGTATTTTATGATGTTATTATCTTGGCTCCAGAGGCCTTCACGGCACAGCTGGTCGAGAGAAAGAGAAGTCAGAGACATCGGGAATGATCTGCAACAAAAGGCTTCAAACCGGCATTTAAACCTGAGCCAGCTGAATGAAAGTGTACATACTGTATAAGCTGGGTGCTTGAATCATTGGGTTTAGCATGATAAATACTGTATATCTTTTTATGTGGATATACCAGTTTTATAGAGCAGCTCTCATTTTCTGATTTCTCTCTGAACACACTTGGGCTATTTATGACTTTTTTTTCCTACTGTTTTGAGGCAGTTGTACCACTCATGTTTCACAAATCAATTTATTTCACTTACAATTAGTGTTTAGGTGAAAAGTTTCTACATCAATATCATGCTCTCTTTTATGAAACCTTTTTAATTGTGTCTTTCAGAGCTTTTTGATGTTTCTACTGAAGGTTATGGAAGAGCAATAAAACACAAGCGAGAGATTGCAATGTTAGATTTATGGATTTTTGTAACACCCAAGAGACAAAGCTGAGCAACATGACAAGAAGGAGTTTCTCCACATGTTGTCTTTCTCTTACTGTTACGGAGGCGTGTAGTGATTGCTGTGGTAAATCAGTCTCCCAAATGTATATCCTTAACCTCCTGGGGAGGAGAAACCTGGTATCTTTGCAATTAAGAAATATACTTGCAGGTGATTGCCAACCAGTTCAACACAATTAGGGTTGTAACACCAAAAGGATGCTTTTTGCTGATCTGGAGGCTGTTGTAACATGTTTGTTCTGCCAAACATTAATGTTAGCTTGCTCTTTGAGTGGTCTGGTTAAACAGTTATAGTGAACTCTCGTTTATTGTGGTAGATACTGCAGGTTCCAAAACCTTCCGCAATAGCTGAAAATCCACAAAGTAGGAACACCATGTTTACAATATTTAGAAGCTGTTGAGGGTCAGAGAAGCGGTCAAAAGACCAATCATAGGCTACATTACAAAACTTGGAAGCTGATTCATCATTTATCAGCATTGGAACCAATCGTAGCCCGTCTTACATGCTAGTTACAAATTCAAAAACAAGGTATACATGGTTTACACTATTTTACACTTGTTTTGTTGTAAGATAGCTTGTTCGAGATGTGATTTTTAGAACAAACAATATTATTGAATGCAGTTAAAAAATTCATGGAAAAGATACATACATATTCATTAGATTGTGACAAGTTTTTAAATTTCTGGAAAATTCATAATGTATTTCTCTTATAATACACATACGTAATAAATAAGTCTGCAAAGTCGTGAATCTGCGGTGGTCGATCTGCAACGTGGCGAGTGTTCACTATACTCATGCCTGATGTTTTCTGTTATTCTTTTTTTTTTTTCTAGCTAAATTGAGACCAGATTAATTTTAGCTACTTTGTTTTCTAGTTTATTAATGAGATTTGGACATGGTTGCATGGTTGATTAAACCTCTTACCTACCTTAAACACACTTGGTGGAAGTTTTTAGGGTGGAATTATATTTTTGACTCATTTGTGCATGCATGGTTTATCCCAAAAAAATCTATATGTAAGAGGCTGCAGGTGGAGATTTGGTTTCTTGGAACGATCAGAGACGTAACACTGAAATATATGTTTTTTAGGTAAAATTTTGCCTGTATCAACAAATTATCTCAATTTTACCAAACAGTATGAGTGTACAGTAGATTACATCACATTTAATGAAGGTTTTAGCTATGACAAGTAAATTTGTACAAGTTAAAAGGAAAAGAACATTCTATTTCTTTCTAATTTTAGCTTTTCAAATGAATAAAAATAATCATTTTTATAGGCTTATATGTAGACATATTTGCGGCTTATTTGAGGTTTGTAATGACCTGCTGATTTGATAGTCAGTTCAACCACAGCAAATGTTTGTTGTGCTGAGTAATTCCCTTGTTAAAGCGAATCCACTGTATCACTTACTGAATGCTCTTGTTATGACTTAGCCTGCAGCCTGGATGGTCAGCCATGCAGGGCTGAGCAACTGCTGTGGACGGCACTGTGTAATTTTACTGATTAGCGCACTTTCAGCCGTTGAAGGAGAACTAATCAGTGAACCTACTTAACAGTGCTACGCCTCTTCAGCTGTCTTTAAGTGCTCTATGGTAGCTTTAATGTTTAAGTTTGAGTACTTTTGTTACGAGCATTTTAACATTATCCAACTTTATTAGAGTTGGCATTAATATTTATATTTTAAATAAAATAATTTTCTTCTTTTTTTCCCCTAATATTTATGCCAAATAAAAGAATAAAAGTTTTGTCCCTGACCAAACAAAATCAACAATAAATGTAATCACTATTTACCTATGCCAGAAATGTTTTATCTTTAATAAAAGCATGTGCTTGAAATTAAAGAGAGTTCTGTTATTAAGTTTCAGTGAAGCCTAATGTCCTGAATCAATGCTGCACAGAGGTCTTAAAATTCTTCCTTCCTCCACAATCATCTGAAAGACAATAGCTTAGGACATTGTTATAAAGAGGGTTCAACAGACTGCTGAATCATTGACTGAATAACATTATGTACTTTTTAGTGACCTGAATTTTTCACAATTGAACAAATGGGATCTGCTTTTTAGACTAAAAAAAAAATCAAGCATAAAATAAACCTAAATATCAATCCCACTGTTTACGTGACCGTTCAACAATCTCATAATCCAATACTCTTATAATAGACATTCAAAAGACTATTTTTCCGTTTCTTTTCTGCCTCTCACAGTCAAGTTTGGTAGATGATCCTAAGCAGCCTGCAGGACTATTGAAAAGGTCAGTGCAGGCTCTTGTTGGGAGGAAGACAACACTTGCCAATGTAGCCTTATCTTTCTTAAATGCTGGAAGGCACTATTTTTTTTGGACAATCGCACTTGTATTTCATTTATTTCTTGTCCGAACATCAGTCCTCATCTGACTCTCCCCAAACGCAGCAGCCTATTCCCAGGGGTGTACCAGACCTCCGTTGTAGATAAAGACCTACAACGAACGCAGCCATAGTTCTGGCTCTAAATGTGAGGATAAGATAAAGTTAAAGCTGGAAAAACTGCAGGAGTTAACCGTGTAGACAAAGCTCTGGAAAAAGGTTAAGAGTGCCCCGTGGCACCATACATCCTAATTCAATACTTTTCTCACAGTCACCTTTTCAGACAGTTTTTGCATTTTAATTTATGGCCTTGGAAAGCAGCGTAGATATAAAATGAGGACACAGGAAATGGATGAATAAGCGCACTTTACTACGGTCCTCCAAAAAGCATACGCCGTGAAGGGATAAACTGTGATAAATTGATCAAGCACATCAAAAGATGTTTTTTTTAAAATTAATATTTAGAGCAGATGTCATCAAAAGTTGATCTTTGGTCTCAGAAAAATACCACAGCTGGGGGATAAAAACCAAAAATGTCAATACCCTGCAGTACTTTAAATATTCTTGGGAAAACAAGAGGTTCTTGATGGATGGCAGTGGGGATAATGAAAAATGATTTAAATGGGAAAGAATGAGTCTGACAGAGGTGGAGTTGTAAATGATAGAATGAGTGATAAGAAAAGGAGATTAAGGTCTATACTTCAGGTGCTCTGGCAGCCTTGAAGTGACTGTTGGTCCTTTATAATTCTGATGCAGACTAGGTAGACTGCTCTGTTGATGTTAGATTTGTATTTTGTAATTTATGTACTTGTCTGAGATTGTGAGGGGGGTGTATTCCTGCAGAAAGAACACGTCTTTTTGTTTATTTTCCCTATGACAAAAGAGTCATAGGGGTTCCATCAAAGTCAATTGTTTGATATTAGATTGATCACTATAGCTGGGAAAATAACTATATTTTTAATTAGTCTTATAAAAGATTGCACAGTACATACAGGCAGGTCTCAGGCTGTTTAATGCCTTATATTCTTAACATATATATATATAGTAGCTTCATTGTACAGTTAAAAGTGCATTAATAATGATCACTTGGACATAAGATGCTTTGCTAATAATGAAAAAAAAATACAATGATGTAAAATTGCTGCTGAAACGTCTTTGGTTGTCTTGAGTGTTTTTCATTAAATCTGGCAGGCACAAATAATGAGATGATGATGATTTCCTGATGGTCACTTGAAATACATACTAAAGTGATTCATACCCTTTTCCATGCATTTTTTTGTAGTCACTGCAAGCTGGTTTAGAAAAAACTATTGATTTTGTATGTAGTTTTTTCACAAAGAAGCCATATTATCTAGTTTTTTCTTTTTACAGTTGTACTGAATTCCAACCACTTTCCCTTTATTATGAACTCAGTGACATTTTTTACAGCTCTGTTCCCTGTTCAAGCAAATATACAGTATGAGCTTGTTTTCTTGTTCTTTCTGTGACTATTGCTACTTTTTTTTATTTACAACCAGTATTTTCTTTTTTTTTTTTTTTTTCCCTTTCACTGTCCTTTTAAGACCTTTGTTGCTTACAAAACTACAGGAAAACAATAGTTTGGGGTAATGAACATGTTACTGAAAAAATAAATGTGTAAGAGACAAATAATCAATTTTCTTGTCTTGGTTTGATTCTTGCCCAGGGGTGGATTTTTGTCAGGGCTGCACAGTGGTGCAGTGATTATCATGGTAGCCTTACATCTAGAAGGTTAAGTTTCGAGTCCAGAAGTGGGTGCAGGCTTGATGCACTGGCCTTTCTGTGTGGAGTTTGCATGTTCTCCCCTTGTTTGTTTGGGTTTTCTCAGATTACTTTGGTTTCCTCCCACCCTCCAAAGCCACTACAAAATTGATTGAGTGTGTGGCCCCGCAACAACTGGTCACCTGTTCTGGGTGTACCCTGCCTCTTGCCTGAAATCAGCGGGGATAGGCTTCAGCACATCCCGCAACCCTTTTAGGGGTAAACGGTTCAAAAGAAGAAACAAAATTTTCTTGTCTGAATGAATGAGGTCAGAGTAAAAAAATAAAAAAACTACCTACGTCCTGTCCTCTCTTTGTTTTTGATAACTGATAACAAATTCATAAATTTATTTGTCACTAATTTTTCTGTAGTTGCGTGCATCTCATTTATATTTAGCATTCCGCATCTACAAATTTTATGTACACAGATGCTGACATTTTTAATCAAAGAGGACGCAGTCATAAAGCTTTTTCACCAGATGCTTGAAAATGCTGTGTTTTTCTTTTCTAGTAAAAGGTTAACTTTAGCCTCCCAGAAGGAGGACTGCCATTGTGTGTCATCGCTGTAAGTCGATTAAGTCTGTGTGATGTCTTATTATTGCTCAGTCTCTGTATGAGATCTTCCATTAGGAAGGCAACATGTCTATCCTCTCCACGGGTTTCCTTTTATGAAAGCCTCCGTCTATGTTGTTTACATTTGACAGAGCTGCATTCAATTATCAATAAGGTCAGACAGACAAGAAAAAACAAATAAAAAGAAAAAATTAGCAATAAATCAAACAAACTTACTTGTCCTTTCACATTTTGCTGTGACGGTGTAAACAAAGTGAGTCTGGACTCGACGACAAAGTACGTCTATAGTGTCTCTTGTGGAAAACTCTGTATAATCCAACAAGTTAATCAAATATTTTTTCATTTGTAACTCAGAAAGAACCTGAACTTTGAAAAAACGACAACACTGATGGCTCTTTAGAACAACATTCAATTCTCTTCTTGGCATAGTTCAGCACTTTATCTATTAACGTTTGGATTTACTGAATGCTGTCGCACAAATAATTAGCCAATAAACATACAGTTGGGACCCTCAGAGATTGAGTCAGAAATTCCTCATAATCTCCCGTGCTTGTGATGAAGAGATGAGCATCAAGGCCAGTATGATGAGAGCTGGCCTGAACTCAGACAGTAATTGAATTGATAGAAACATCAAGATGCTCTTTAAACCCTGACATAGCCATCGATCCTATTACATACAGACCTTTGATCCCCTTTGCTTCTTATGTATTTGAGATTATTTGGACTCTGACCTTGGATGTTCATTGGAACAAAAAAACTGAAGGAAAATGGTCTGCCTGATATACAATAAGTACCACTTGTAAAAGTCACATTAAGTGACTCCTACTTGTGGCTGTAACTGCATATTTTCCATTTTCCAACCTCGATTTATCATCTTCATGATCTTCTGTTGCATCTGTTGAGCCAAGCTTCAGATAGTGTCACTAGCTCTCTGCGAGCAGGTTGTTGTCCAGCAGTTCTCTGTATGAATTATGATGTGCCGAATCCATCCTAATCTTGTTACGGATGTTCTTTTGCCCTTGAGGAGGAACTTGAATGGAACGATGGAATTTTATCAGATTTTATGGTTCTTTGGAGCATAATTCATGAAAGGTGGTGTGTTGAGATGCTCAGGAGTGCCATGAATTGTCAAATCAAACCGTTTAGTTTAATCTAGTTCATTCCTAATCTTTTCTTGATGATCAAATATAAAAAAAATGGTAAAGACGTAAGAAAAAAGCAGAACAGAACGGATCAGCGATATAACAAAATTGAACAATGCATTTTAAATAACCTGACAAATAATGACATAAAGGATTACTCTATTCATCCCTCACTCGGGAAATTTGTGTGCTACACTCCTTAGACCGCAGCAGGCTGCTCTTCGACGGCGCCAATGGTGGGAGAAACAGGGGTTAGGTGTCTTCTTCAAGGACCCGAGACGTAGTCTCTGTGGGATGTGGACCCGCAAACCCGTGAACTTCCGGTTTGTTCGCGAACGTTCTAACCACTGAGCTGCCATCTCCCTTTTATAAAGCAAATAACAGTATAGATAAATTACTATCACATGTCATCGTAACTGAATTAGAAGTGATCATGACAAAACAAGAAAAGTGAATAATATGGTTAAAAACAAAGAGTAAATTAGGTAAAGGGATATTTCTGTACTTTTTGCTTGATATCAGGATAAGTCGAGTCTTAAATCTAAATTGATTATCCCACATGAGAAAGACTTCTTCTACTCTGGAATGGATTCACCGTGACCATTTCTTTTCTATTTATCTAGTTGTGATAATTCTTATTGTTTGTATTATATACAAATATCAACTGATATAATTGAAAACACAGATTGTTTAAAGTGCCCATATTTGATCTGTGTAACTGTGATGCACCAAATATCATCTTGGCCAGTGGTTCAGACAAAGTTAGAGCATACCCTACTAACATTTTTAAAGGAAACAATTGTAACTCTTACACCAGAATGTGGGCAGCACGGTGGCGCAGTGGGTAGCACAGTGGCCTCACAACAAGAAGGTCATGGGTTCGGGTCCCAGGTGGGGACAAGGCTTGGAACACTGTCCTTTCTGTGTGGAGTTTGCATGTTCTCCCCGTGTTTGCGTGGGTTTCCTTCGGGTACTCTGGTTTCCTCCCACTCTCCAAAGACATGCATGCTACTGTATGTTGATTGGGTGGTGTCAAATCACCCCTAGGAATGAGTGTTTATGTGGATGGTTGTATGTGTGTGGCCCCGCGACCTGTTCGGGGTGTACCCTGCCCTTCGCTTTAATTTGGCCAGGATGGGCTCTGGCACCACCCGCAACCCCGAAAGGGACAGACGGATAAGAAGATGACTGACTGACACCAGAATGTTATTATGATAGTTTCATATATGAGGATAAGACCCATTCTCATTTCACTTATAGTGCGAATAGTGCAGATTTGTGTTCACACCGACCAAAACCAAACTTTTTTAAAAAGACGTTTTTTTTACATACACGCACAACTATGGAATGAACTGCCCGTTGGGTTGAGAGTTTCACCTAATATACACACTTTTAAAAAGGCATTGAAATTAATAAATTAATGTTATTGCCTTTAAAATGAATTATTGATGGCATTTTAAATTACGATATTGTACAGTGTAAAGTGTTTTAATGCTGTATTTCTGCTGCGGACGCCAGGAAGACTAGCAACCACCTCGGTGGAAGCTAATGCAATTTCTGTTAATAAATAAATTCCTTATAAAATCCTCTCAGAAGATGCTGCGTTCATAATTTTACAAATGTTTTAACAATTTTTCAGATAAGTGGAATTGAGAAAATTTTCAGAAACCAACCTGAATGACAGAGTATTTAAATCCAGGTTAATCAGGTTGTTTTCAGGAGGTACAGTAATAGCTAACACTCATAAAGAAAGTATAACCCAAGTCAATTTATCCTTGAAATCTGTCTTTTAAGAAAAATTATAGTTCTTTAATCATTCTTTATCAATTCTAAGCAACTTTAAAGCTTAAATAATAATGTATACTTTATTGATCCCTCATCGGGAAAATTTGTGTGCTGCATTACACCGTGGAAGGCTGCCACGACGGCGCCAATGGTGTCTTCTCCAAGGGACCCTAGACGTAAACTCAGTGGGAATCGAATCCTCAAACTTCTGTTTAACTTCCGGTCGGAGGGCAAATGCCCTACCACTGGGCCACCGCCTCCCCCTTAAATAAATCAGCCTGTATTCACTCTGTACCAGATTCAAGTTTGAAATTGAAAATACTTTATTTATCCCCAAAGGGAAATTTGAGTAATGCAGTGTTACAATCATACAATCAAGAACTTATTAACATATGTACATAATTTTTAATTAGTTACAGGATAGCAGGTCCATCAGAATGATGCAACAATAATTGATGAAGAAAGATACTGCCAATCTTTATCTTTTTTTAAACTCATGCATGAAATTTATTGTCAGTCAAAACTGACGAATACTGCACAAGATCTAATCTGCAAGAAATGATTGAAAATCATGACTTTTCTATCATGGAAACGTTAATGAAGAATTTTAGATCCATAACATAATCCAGAAATATCCACTTTAGATTTACAATTGAAACATTTCTTGTTTTAAATATTTTTAAAAGGTTTTTATTATATCTGTTTAAATGACTTCATGTTTAAGGCCATCTTGCTCAGCTAATGTAAAATGAAAGAAAAAGAAAATGAATTACTCTATTCATCCCTCACCGGGGAAATTTGTGTGCTGCACTCCTTACACCGCAATAGGCTGCCCTTCAACGGCGCCAATAGTGGGAGAAGCGGGGGTTAGGTGTCTTCTCCAAGGACCCTAGACGGTAGTCTCAGCGGGAATCGAACCCGCGACCTTCCGGTCCGCGGGCGAGCGCTCTACCGCTCTCAGAATACAGTAATCTCAGAAATACAGAAATAATCTCAGAAATATCTACAGAAATAATCTCAGAAATACAGAAATAAGAAACCCTCATAACAAATCAGAATCTTTCTTGCTATCGAGTTCTTTTTAAAAACAGAGCCTCAACCATTCTAATAAAACAGAATCAAAACTATTGTCTTCCAGACAATCCAGGAGACACTCACCCACGTGGTTGTTACCAGTAAACTGAATTACGATAATGGCCTGCTACAAGATTTTTCAAAAAGATTCTTAAAAAGCTGCAGTCCATTCAGAATGCTGCTGCCAGAGGTTTAAGCAGGGTCATGGGTCTAAACACATTATCTCTGTTTTAAAATCTCTATACTGACCTCCTGGCAGCCACAAACTAGATTTCAGAATCTCAGAATTTTTGTCTGACTCTCACGTTAAACTCTAAATGTGTAATTCTTGATGTTGCTGTTTCACTTTAATGTGTTGCCCTTACTTTGTGTGTAGACTCAATTACAATGACTGAACACTTGTTTGCCCACCAACACAAGCTGTCTGTCTGCAGCCTCTGGAGGATTTGGTAAAGCTAGATGAACTTTCCTTCAGGTCATTATGAACTAGTTTATCGAGATTAATCTTTGTAGGCGGACCCTTTTCACATGTGTCATTTTGACCCTGAAAAGTTCTTCGTCTTCTTGTTATTGCAGCACAAAATGTTTTACTGGTTCAATGTGTCCTATTGAGAAGCGACTGAATGGTTTTCTACCTCATCTCTTGAAACTCGTGTCCATTATCAAGAATCTGCTACTTCTTTTGGATAGAAGAGAAAAAGATGAGCATTTCTTTTCTGCATAGCAAAAAACTTTATGCCTAAATGTTGTATTGTGTAACAATTTCTCAGAATAGAAATGTTTAGTTTGATACAACTTCTACCTTTATGAATGCTCATATAAAATTACAAATAAGTTGTATTACATAACAACTGAATGATATTCTATCCTCTTCTTTCTTTTATTGAAAGCATTATTGATAAAATCACAAGGCCAATTTTTTTTTTCAAGTGCTTGGAGTATATTTTTTCTCATGTCAGCAAAATAAAAACTTAATAATACAAATAATACTACACAAATTCAGAGTGAAAAACACAATTACCTTCTTCTTCTTTCGGCATTTCCCTTCAGGGGTCACCACAGCAAGTCAGTTTCTACCATCTAACCCTATCTGCTGCATCTTCTTTGGTCACGCCAACTATCTTCATGTCTTCCTTCACTGTATCCATGAACCTCCTCGTTTGCCTTCCTCAAGGCCTCTTATCTGGTTGTTCCAAACCCAGCATCCTTCTTCCGACGTACTCTCTCTCTCTCTCCTCTGCACATGTCCAAACCATCTCAGTCCGGCATCTCTGACTTTATCTCCAAAACCTCCAACATGTACTGTTCCTCTGATATACTCATTTCTGATCCTGTCCATCCTGGTCACTCCCAGAGAGATCCTCAGCATCTTCATCTCTGCTACCTCCATCTCTGTTTCCTGTTTTTTCCTCAGTGCCACTGTCTTTAGACCAAACAGCATGGCAGGTCTCACCACGTTTTTGTACACTTGCCCTTTTATTTTAGCTGAAACTCTTCTATCACACCTGATACTTCTCTCCACCCGTTCCCGCCTGCCTGTTCACGCTTCTTCACCTCTTTTCCACACTCTCCATTGCTCTGGACTGTTGATCCTAAGTACATTCCTACCCTCACCTCTGGTCACCAGCTGTGGGTGGTGACGGAAAGAGCTAGTTTGTGGGTACAAGTGGCCAAAATGAGCTTCCTCGCAGAGTGGCTGGGCTCTCACTCAGAGATAGAGTGGGAGCTCTGCCATTCAGGTGGAGCTTAGAGTGCACACATAGCTGGCTGTAAAGACAAAAGTAATATTGTTCACAATATTGAAATGAAAAATAAAAGACTTAAAGTACCTACAACCAGATCAGTTTTATATTTAGAAGTAATGTTAGCTTTTCTGGAAGGACTAATCGGTTGTTTCCAAGGAAATGTTTAAGGTCTTGTAGAAATTAGGTTGAACTAACGTGAGGTTGATTCAGGTGGTTAGTCTCTGGCACCATGACAATAACTCAAGTACATCTAAAGAGGTTCAACCCTGGACTATTGTAACCTTTCAATTGCTAGGTCTAGTATTAGCTTATTGTGGCTTATTAGACCGCTTGATTTGATCTCTTGTGACCAATTACATCATTTTATCTTACATTTATTCTTTTGTGAGCGTGTGCAATTTGGTTTGGGTTTACATATCAAACTCGCTATGTAGAAATCACCTTGTACTTTACTAGTCACAGTCATGATTTGCAAGGCTCCCGTCTTCTTTTACTAAATCAAAAATATGTTATTTAAATGATTCATGGTTTTTTGTTTATTTTTTAATTAATTTTCACTTTCACATCTTAGTTTCAACATTGCCAAAGGCCATCTAGAAGGGTTGACTTGAGCTAATATACATGACATTTATGCTGAGTAATTATCTTTCAGTTTATTAGGATTTCTAAACGAATTGTGTCCAGGAGCTCCTTTCAACTTGATTTATGAACACTTTTTTTTTCTCCCCAAAGAAATGTTCTCACACTCTCGAACACATTAAACATACGACTTTATTTTTCGTCAAGCTAAAATACAATCGAGAGACCGCTTCACAAGTCTACACATGACATTGTAGTTCTTTGCAGGGTCAACAGAAAGCTGATTATAATACCTATATTTAAACCAAGAGCCTCACATTCATAATACATTCACTAGTGAAGACAGCATGTCTGCAGCACCCTAGCCTTTTTATAAGCCCCTTGTGGAATTTTAATGTGAGGGAGAAGAGATGGAGTCTGAAAGATCTAATTAAGCAGAGCGAAGTGAGTGTAGAGGTATCGAGCTAAGGACAAGATGCAAACCTGCAGCAGGTGATGCTGAGCCACGGAGCAACAGAGGCCACAGCCAAGCTTCTAGTTTATGCTTAAATATATTTTTTGTGCTCCTCAGGGGATTTTCAGTTATGATTAGGTGGTAGATATTATAAATTTTAGACCATCATAGTACTTATAAATAATTTATTTAAGGAGTTTTATTATAGTTGCATTTAATATGAGGTATTAGTTTTCTTACAGTGGAAAAAAAAATAAGACTTTGCCTGGCATTTTTGGCATTCAGTGAGGGAAGGAACAGACAAACGCTACAAAAATCCTACACCAATAACTCATTGTGTTTGTAATTCCCCGCAGGGTGTGAGCACTTTAAAAATGTGAGCTTCTTTGTCTAGAATGCTTTCGAAGTCAGATGTACAGACAATGCGGGGTAGAAGAAGTGTTTCTTTAGTGTCTGTCGAGTTGCCATGCTATTACATTTGAGTGGAGAATAAATGTCTTGATGACACCTGGCGCCTTGGCTGTGACTGTCTGCTCTCTAAGGTTCCTTTCTGACTGAGAACAGAAAGACCTTGGTATACAAAGACAACAGACTTCATTATGTGAGTACACAGGAAGGTCTCTAAACATTGTTGTGCTAATCACGTTAGAGGGCACAGACTAGAGTAGGACAGATGCTTGGCAAAGGGCAATAGGGTTATGTTAGCCTGATTAGAGAAGGCTTTGGGAGGGGGAGTCCAGAATCCCATCTCTTACCTCTGCATCACCTTGCAGAAGTGAACCTGCCATCGGATCCTTTTCTCAATCTATCAGTTTCTCTTCCATCTCTCAGACTTTCTCTACAGTTTTCTGTGGTATTCATCAGGCCAATAGGCCTGTCAAAGCCAAATGTGCTGCCACATCCAACAACACACATTTCTTTTTCTTTTCATCAGCCACCCACACTGCAGACTTGTCAAATGATACTTTCATTTTTCTTTATAACGATTCACTTCGTTAAAAGTGGTTTACAAACAAATGTGTTCCTTTGTGACATTTTTTTCTCTGGTCGACAGGAAGCTGCTTTAATACTAATCCATCAAGGATTCATTTATAAACCCCTTTTTCTTTGTGTTTTTCTAAAGAAGACCAGTTCTACAGAAATGTTCATAAAAATATCATTAGTTTGTCTTTTTTTCACTTTAGTACTTGGTATCCTTCGAAAACTTCAACTGTTTGATGTACTATTATTTATTTTTATTTTATCAATCTCAGTCTTGTGGTTTAAAATAATTACTTGACTTTAATTAAATTCCCTGAAGCACTTTGGAAATTGTTTTGCATACTGTAATAGAGTTACACAGTTTAATCGACATTGCACTATAGACCACAAAGATGAATGACGATAGAAGCCGAAAAGTTATTCTTGCCCAAGGAAACTTTGGCATGACGGATAGACCAAGTGTCCATTTATCTGCCTTCATTTTCTCATTTAAAATAAGTTGACACTGCAGGCATTTAGCAGACTTTTCTATTTTGTTTTCCTTTCCTTTAGATTTTCTTTCTGAAAGATGATGATGATATTTGTGACCAACGAGTCACTGTGTAGAGAATATCTGATTAGAGATTAAATCGTGCAATATTTTAAGCTGCACATTTTAAAACACTAAAATATTTTAAACAAATCACTCAGACTTTGGAGGTCTTTTGATAAATTCAAGTCACCATACATAAAGCAAGAGATCCGGACACACAAAAAAAGGCAGTAAATAATGTGATGTGGAGAAAAGAAACTGACATGTTTTGTTTGCTTCTTTCAGGCTCCTTCATGTTGGTGAATTCTTCTCAGCATGCTGTGGGTCATCGGGCTCAACTGCTGCTGCAGACGCTGAGTGAAAATGACACACATTGCGTCCAGTTCAGCTACTTTCTGTACAGCCGCGATGGTCATAGTCCTGGAGCTTTGCGCGCTTATGTGCGAGTCAACGGGGGCCCACTCGGCAGTCCAGTGTGGAACACCTCGGGGTCTCACGGCAAACAGTGGCACCAGGTGGAGCTGGCTGTTAGCACCTTCTGGCCCAATGAATATCAGGTAAGATTTTTCTGTGCGTAAAAGTAATTTTATGGATTCTTTGTTTTAATTATGCATTTTGAAATAACATCAATTCCTCATTCCAAAGCCTGACGTAAAAAAATTTTCCTTCGCCAAGTCTGTGTAGACTCATGGATCAACAATTTTCTTGAGATAAAATATGCGACACAGTGAAAGTCTGTTGATCACTTTTCATTTTAGCCTCGAGGTGAATCTGGTGGTAATTACTTACATTTGCAATTAATTAGCACTGATTCCCATGCGAATGAAGCCGACGTAATCGCTTGAAGGACCTAACCACATGTGACACGGGAATGCTTCGTGGAAATGATTCTACTGGGACTCCTACACTGTTTTCAGCCTTCTTCAACTATTTGCATAACATGTCATTATGACATAAGACAGGCACTGGCTGGCATGTGATGACAGTCAGTGTCTATAGATGGCACAGTTATGTGTGCACGAGGGTTATCCATCCAATAATCCATTTTCTTCTTTTTGCAAACTCTGCTGAGCTGTCAAAAAGCAATTAAGTTGAGTAGCACACATTTTATCAAGAAGTGTCAATCTCCTGACTTAATTAAATTCTTTTCAGTCCTGGAAGATGTGACCTTCACTATATAAATTACAGTTGTGCATCGTATCACCTGCAGCTAGATGCAGAAAGGCCCTTTACAGCCTAAGATGTGCGAAGTGATAATAAAAACAGTAATGCTAATATAAATACGTGAATATAATTGAATAGAACGGGAACCATCTTTAAGAACTTTCCTCTTTCAAAGAGAAAAATCAGTGGAGCTGAACTGGTGCATTATGATATTCAAACACGTAGACGCTGTCAGACCCAATAAGTAGGTCTTTGCAGTCTATGCATATTGAAAATGACAACACATTCAGCAAACCAAAGTAATACCGGTAAGCTCTTTGAAGAGGTCTTTCAATTGCTGCTTCTGTGTGAAATCCCATAAAGTTACAGATACGGGAAAAGTCAAGACAGACCCCTATTTGCTAAACAACCAGTTATGACAAACATAAAGTAGATAGATAGGCAAAGAACAGCTCTAATCAAAAATTGAACTGATGTGGAATGTTGAGTTAATTGAATTAGTTGTTTTACCTGAAGTATTAAAGTAGCTGGGATTTCCTCATATGAATAAAAGACTGCAGGTTGACTGGTCGGGTTTCATTATCTTTGTTTGCATCTTTAAATCAAACCCAAAAAAACGAACATTAATTTTTTTTTAAACTAAAATAGGGTTTTATGTCTATAAAGTGATTGAAGGTGTATTTGATTACTACCTTCTACTTGCTATCAGCAAAAAAGTAAAGGTGTGACAGTGGAAGATGGATCTGACAAAGAGAAAATAAAACAGTTGACGCTGAACAAGCAAATGCTTTGTTACAAATGTTACAAGGCTTCACCTGTAGATGTTCTAGATCTGAAAAGTTTGGTTAATAAACCAAAGACTAAAAAAAAAAAAAAAAAAAAAGTACAACAAATTAAAGATGAGGAGCCGAGGAGGGTAGAATTTTTCTGTACCACTTATCCGAGACCAGGTCATGGGGGAAACAACCTCAGATGGTTTGGGGTCTACCCTTTGGTCCCTTCCCAGTGGGACTTGCTGGTCAGATGTTTCCTGACCAGCAAGGCATTTGGGAAGCCTCCTAACCAGATCCCCAGACCACCCCATCTGTCTTCTCTCGACCCGAGAGGGCTCTTCACTTTATCTCTGAGTGAGAGCCCAGCCACCCTTTAGAGGAAGCTTATTTTGGCCGCTTGTATCCATAATCTCAAATGCTAAATGGATGTGGAAAAGTATAAAAAAAATAAATGAATTACTCTATTCATCCCTCACCAGGGAAATTTGTTTGCTGCACTCCTTACAGGCTTCTCCCACCATTGGCTGCCCTTCGACAGCGCCAATGGTGGGAGAAGCGGGGGTTAGGTGTCTTCTCCAAGGACCCTAGACCAAGTATTTGTTAATCCACATATTAGTTTGTATGATCTCTTATTTAACTGTTAGATCATTTGACAAAATTCTAATTGGACAAAAAACTCCCCACAGTAAACGTTAATGGATGCAGAGTATGTTTGATAAGGACACTAGCTGTGCATGGAACTGCCATCAGTAGAGGTTCTCTTCATCTCAGTCTTATGTCACATAATGAGATCCTTGCTCCTCGCTGTTGGATTATTTTTCCAAGTATTTTCAGTGTTGTCAGATTTATTAAACATGGGTTTGCTTTCGCTCTGAACATGGTTAAGTGTCTCTTCAAAGAGCATGTCTCCGCAGTAAGATTTTTCTGTTATAAAACAGACTCACTAACATCTATTTCAGTACAACTCGACATGGGAGGAAATATCTCATAACTACCGTCATAATTTGTTTTATCCTGCCTTCTCTCCTCTTAAAGAACTGCCCTGTGCATGTGTGTGGATCTATATGTGTGTGAGAGAGTTTTTTTTTTTTCTCCACGGAGTTGTGTACTTTCTCAGCTCACAATTCTGTAAGCATTGCTATAAACACTGATGGCTCATAGGTGAGTCAGAACTACGGTGTGGCTGCCAGTGAGAGGCTGTAGTTAGAATAAGGAGGTTTTATAATGGGCTTATGAGGAGGAGGAGAACAAACAGTACAGCAGAGGAAGATGGGCCTGACAGTTAAATTGGTATTGACAGTACAGCCTTTTAATAGACCAGCTTAAACTGCTAATAGCCTGGCTTTTATCTTCTGTTGGGGGAAACATACCATTGAAATAATTAGATTAAATTTGTTAATATTGGGGATTTGAACTTAAAGAATTGGAAGCATTAGAGCGAATGTATTCTATTTGGAGCTTGGAAGAAATTAAAGAAATCCTTTTTTCAACTTTTAATCTTGCGTATCGATTTAACTCAGATTACCTCATAGTGCTCAAAAGTAGCAAAGCAAGCTGCCTCTACAGAGTCACATTTACCATGGTTTACATTGTTAATCCCTTGGTAGTCCAAAACCTCATTGTTGTAGAATGACATTAAGGGTTTTTTGTGTCAGTACAGCACTGCTCTTTTTTATCCAGCCAAAGCAGAAAAGGTTTAACTTTGAGAAGGCTTTATTTTATATTATACAAATGGTGTTAATTAGTAAACCTAATTTAATAAAAAAGAGAAAATAATTGCAAATTTACCAGTCTGTGTGTTTTTCTAAAAACCAGAATAACTCTTGGAGAAACGGTTGTTGCAGTTTGTACTTTTTTTTAACATTTTTTTCCAAGTTATATTAGCAAGTCTAATACAGTCACCTTCGATTTGTAGAAAATCGCCAGGCTGATCTAACTCAATGTTAAATAAGCAAAGCACTCTTTTGAAGCAGAAAGAAGGCACTTCTTATCACTTTCACTGAAATAAAATGAAACCCTGCAGAGTAGACATTTCAAAGAGAAATCCACAACTTTCTCTCTTTTATTAAATTTCTGTGCACATAAAAGCACTAGTTCCTTTTCTGCAACACTTGATTACAAAATGTCAGCGTACTTGTGTGCAAAACAAAAGTACAGATTAAAGATTACACTCGTACAAGTTTCTGTCATGGTTTTGGGTGTAATTTTGTGGCACACGCTGTTCGTGCACAGTTCATTAAAACATTACGTTAGAAATTAATTAGAAATACACAAATTCTTTATTACTGTTTTGCATTTAAACAAAATTAGTTTGAGTAACCAAATGTAACATGAGTAGATGATTAATTTTATTAGCAAATAAATTTTGGATGGATACTTTTTCAACATTAGTTGATAGAACATGTTTTTTTTAGCATTTCTGAATACCATGGTAGCATATCATTTTCACATGTTAGACTGTCAGAATTTTTTTTTGTTTGTTTATCAGAGCATTTCTATCAGAAATGCTCTGATAAACAGATTGTGAAGATTGTGAACAGATTGTGAAGCCAGACTTCTTTTGTTTTGAATTTACCTAGCAACCAATGGGTTGCTGAAATGTAATTGGTTGGCTTTAATATGACAGTATTTGTCTGGAAACAGCATACTCATTGGAAAGGCTATGAAGGATATGAAGTGTCCCATTTGGAATAAAAACAATGAAAATTAATCTAAAACGTAATATGAAAAAGTTAACATCTGACATTTTTAATCTGACATCTTAACATCTAGATGTTTTAATTTTTTTTTTGTTTTTTAATATACTTTATTAATCCCTCAGGCCAGCGTACCCTGATTGCCCACCACTGTAAAAAAAAAAATTCTCCTGCTAGTTTCCTATTTGTCTAATAAGTGTTTGTTGTAAAAAATAAACTTGGTCGTAGGTTTATGTCGTGATTTGAAAACATTTTGAGTTAGAAATACTGCGATCACCTTTGTGGTGTCTAGAGGAAGTATTGTATGAATCTGGAGTACATTCCCATATTTCTATCTGCTTTATATTTGGTAGAAGTATTTGCAGTGCCTGGAGAATCCTCTTATCAAATATTAAAGATGTTATCAGCCCCTCCAAGACTTCAGAGTTGAGCTGGAGACATGTTTCTCCTCCTCCTTTCTGTCTCTCACTTTCTTCTGACTTTTTCCTTCCTCAGTAAACTGTCAGAAACTTAGACTTTCTTCTCCTCTATTGTGTTTTACAAGATTTTGTTGTGTTTTTATTTTTTTTTCTCCCTTACCTGTTGCACAGACTATTGCTGTGAGTTTGGTTTTGTTTCAAAATCTTTGCTAGTAAAATAATTATCTTGACGTTTAAAATGCACATACAGTAGATAATTCTGTTGTTATCTGCTGAATTTATAAAAGCGGCGTTGCCTTGTGTAAATACAAAAAATTTTGTGATTTACCAGCGGATAAAAACAGAACATGAGGGGATGTTTAGTGTTATGAAAAATCTTTAAACCTTGGAAGACTTCCAGTGAATATGTTCACTCAGTCTATCCTACAAATTTTCAGATTGCAGCTTGGACAACCAATTTAGGCTCTCGATGACTGTCCACTAGCCCTTGATGAGCCATTTTTGTGGTGTTGTGGAACAAATGGTCCTGTTTGGGTAGCCTGCTGCTGTAATTTGTACTTAGAAATGGATGAAAATCACATCATTTTTAAAGCTAAAATTTAGTTAACATTGCTCTTTTAGAACCCCAAACTTCAGTCTTCCATCAAAATCAATTATGAATATTAAGAGATTTTAAAAAAAAAAAAGACTATAAATAAATCATGCCAATTTATTGTGAAATCTGCAATTTCTTTTTTTTTTTTTAAAAAAGAAACACATATCTGTAAACTAGATTAAAATATTAATATATTACACTACATTTCTTTAAACCACTAATCAAATGATATCAATTTTTGTTTAAAAAGAGGCACCTGGTAGACCATGAACAGTTTTAATGAAGCATTGCCAACTGCCATTAATCAAATAAATAAACTTGAAGATTTTTTCCCCTCCAAAACTTGTTGTGGACTAACTTTACATCTAGTGGCATGAGCAACTTTGCAAGTTCCCATCTTGTTTGAACACAATACAACATGAGGTATGTCTGTATGCTGATGATATATTACTTTATTTTTCAAATTAATAAACTTCTCCCTCAATCAAACAATCATGTATTAAAGGTCAGTATTAACTTTTCCCACTTTAAGATTGGTCTTCACATTCTGTCAAAAAACAATATGGTTGAGAATACTATGTATTTCAGAACTAATACATCTTTGAGACTATGAGGTCAGTCAAGTAAAATTAGGTCCAAACAAAATTTGTCTGAAAACTGAAGTATACAGAGGTTTAAATTTATTACTGTTGTGTTTGAAAGTAACAGTGGACTATTAAATCATATTAGTTGGACAGTAGTTGCTGTGATGAAAAGATGGAACTTCTTTAGAAGATTGACGTCCATCTTTCAGGATTGTTTTGATTAATTTTGGATACTCCCAGGAATAACATTTTTGAGATTCTTTTCTGTGACAGAACCAAGAATTTCTGGAAAGATTCCACTTGAGTAGGAAGAGATGGCTGGAAAGAGAGCTATCAGAGTATCTCTGTTTAAGTTGTAGCTTCATTAAACAGGAAAAGGCCAGATATAATCTCTGAATGGATGTATAGATAGACAAGATACTAAAAGATGACATTGATTATTGTCTTTTTTTGTTCATTGCTTTGATCTTGTTGGACTGTATATGTGACCAACATAATCTGTCGTGTAAATCAGAAAGGGAGTAACGTTTCACAGAAGAACCCAAAGGATAAAATGACCAGTGGACGCATTCTTCTCACCAGCTTCAATTGGAGAAAAGTTTTCATTTCACATCGAGTAGAGACCAATATAGATTTTTTTTTTCTCTGAAAAGTCTTTCACTTTGCTATTTTTGAAAACTGGCTAAACACACCTCAAATTCAAATTTAAGTCTATACGGTGCGGGGAAAATATGTAATTATAGATTTATGCATTGGATAATTCTAGTGTGATCCTGTATCACACTGCAATATTTTTAATGACATAATTATTTTTGCTCATTAGATTAAGTTAATTTTGAAGATGCATATTGATGTAGATAGTATCAAATACTTGTAAAAAGAAAAAATTTTGTGACTGATATATACTGATTATCAGAGGAACAGCACATGTTAGAGGTTTTGGTGATAAAGTCAGAGAGGCCAGACTGAGATGGTTTGGACATGTGTAGAGGAGAGGGAGAGAGTACATCAGAAGAAGGATGCTGGGTTTGGAACCACCAGGAAAGAGGCCTAGAGGAAGACCAAAGAGGGGGTTCATAGATACAGTGAAGGAAAACATGAAGATAGTTGGCGTGACCGAAGAAGATGCAGCAGATAGGGTTAGATGGAAGAAACTGACTTGCTGTGGCAATCCCTGAAGGGAAATGCAGAAAGAAGAATATATACTGATTTAGTTTTTTTTTTCTCAAGTTGCACAATTGTCACTGATATTTATGTGAGGTGAACCATAAATGCATTTATATTTGAAATGTTGCTTGCACACCCATCATAGTAGTTTTTCTCCCTTATCTCAGTGAAGGTGAGTTTCTTTTGTCTGTTTTATGAGTCTGACTGAGGGAAGGATCAGTAAAAGCCAAATGTCTGTGTTCCAATAGAAAAATAGTAAAAGTTGTGGTTTTATTTTAAAATAAATTCTCTCCTAGTCTACAATACAGCTGCCTCTAAAAACCAATATTATAGGGTAATGTAATCTGTCCTGGTAATGTGTATTTTATTTCTGCTGTAAATCACAGCATGCCACATTTTTATTATTCATCTCAAGAGGGTAGATCCAGCGTTTTAGCTTCTTGTAAAAGTAAAGTAGCAGCTCGTTAGAATAAAATACCTGCATTCCAAAAGTTTCATTGAGGAAAGTAGCTTTCAATAAAAATCTTAGAAGGGTGCAGATTGAAACAAATGTTCTGAACGTCTCCCCATTTATAACCTTCTTTCCTAATGGCTAGAAGACCAGGAATTAACCAGCAATCAATCTCTTCAGCACTTAAGTGCAGCAGAGAGTAATAACGGCTTCAATTAGACTTTTTTTTCTTGCTTGTAGACCAAGTTTAATCAGTGTTTATGGCTAATTTGGATGTTAGCCTAATAGCATGGCTATGGGTGTTTACACAGATAACTCAGGTCAACGTTTTGCAGTAGATCGGTGCTTAAGTTGTTACTAATTTGGTTTGATATGAATGCGGGGCTGCATAGGAAAAGAATGAGAAAGGTTTTAAGAGTAAAAAATCTAAACCTGACAGAGAAATGACAAGAACAAAGACAGCGAATTTAATTCTGTGCAAAACAAAGGAACAACCTCAGGGAGAAGATGCAAACAGAAAATGCTAATATCACTTTTTAAGAGCTCTGGCACCTTTCAGCTCAGGAAAAATAGAGAAAAAGGCAACTTTGGCAGAAGGAGATTAGCCTCTCTGTCTCTCTTAGTTGAGCAGTCAGTCATAGAGCAAGGGCTGACTCCAGCTGCAGGATAGCCAGCTGCCAGATCCTTCCCACCCCGCTTTCCTTTTCACCTTTCTTCTTCCTGTGTCAGCTACAAGCCTCTTTCTTTACAGCCCACAGTTTTTTAAGCATTCTCAGTCCTCTCAGATCCCTCAACAAAGTTCCCCGGAACTGGCTGAGCAGTTCATTTATTAATTTCATAAGTCTGAAGTAGAAGGCTGTCAGTAAGTCTGATTTTGTGAAGGTGAAATGAGAATGAGGTCCTGAAGGCGTTGCTTTTATAAAATATCAACTATTAAAGCCCAAAAGGTTCACAAAGGTGAAGATATTCTGAAAAGCACTAGATCAGTACAATGCATTACAATAATAATTCTTCAGAGAGTTTCCAAGAAGAAATCAGTTCTCTCAAGAAATTTTCTCTCATATTTTTCTGAGCTGATAGCACAAAAAGTTATTTTTTTGTTTTTATTTCAATATGGATTCATTGTGAAAATCACAAAGAATCTTACGTTTATCTCATGCCCAGCTTTGTTTCCTCCACTTTTTTGGAGAAAAACACTAAAATAAGAAAGAATTCAGTCCTATTTTGCAGTATTTAAATCAAAAGCTCCATAATTTTGCATGACTGGTTCATTTTACACCAAAAAGACAAACAATATTAGTTAGTGAAGCATTATAAATTGGTGATGCATTTGGGGACTTAAGTAGAAATCAAACCCAGTGATGAGAATAATTCTGTGATCATCCTGTAGTTATGAAAAAAGTCAGAATTGCCCTTTGATCAATTAAGTAGCGGGAAGTTTGTCCTTGGTGCAGCAAAACCAAACATCTATGTTTCTCATAACTCTTCCAGTATTGCTGGGGGTGGTGATTTGATATTGATTAGGTTTCGTGTGAGCCCATTGCTCCTCCAGCTTATTGTTCCAGAGGACAGAATAGAGTTTTGTCCTCCCCTGAGTTTTGTGGCCTTGTACTTGCTGAATTATCTGCCGTTAAGACCACGGAGCATCCTGTGCTCTGCATCTACAACGGGTCACATGACTCCGGCACAACATAGGACGTATGGTGATAAACCAATTATTTCCACACAGCTCTTTGGACAGAAACAAAACCTAATCATATCTTTGTTGATGCTTTGTGTTTATTTTATATACCTCATATGCAAAATCTAAGTCTGATAAACAGATGTTTGATGGTATAGTTTGTAATTGTTGTGTCTGACGCTCAGGTAGTGAGATCGGAACAAATTTACACATCTTTTGATCACAGCTGCAAGAACATCTGACATCTCAGAACTACTCTTAACAATACGCTTTATTTTCTGCTAATTCACTTCTTTTCATCATATATTCATCCTTCCTTTGGCAGGTCCTGATTGAGGCAACGGTTTCCAGAGAGCGAAGAGGCTACATTGCTTTAGATGACATCATGGTGCTCAACTACCCCTGCTGTAAGTGCCACTTCTGACAATAGATTCTAATTACACAATGTGCCACAGGAAAGAGACATTCAGCGATTTGTTTGAGGAAGTGTATTTGATCCCTGCACAAAGCATAAATCGGATTAGCAGAGTTGTCACGATTGATTGACCTTTTGGACTATCTCTTCAGGTTATTCTGCTTCACCAATGCTGCTTTCAAAACACCAAGCTCCGACACTCTACTAGAAACCAGCTATACCTATCCTGTGTATCCACAGTGTGCTTTAATGATTAGAAATATATCTCAATCAATGTAGTCTCCTCTGCTTTGCCCAAAGGGTCGTACTACTTGATGTTCTCTGCAGAGGAGGAGTTCCTGTCAAGCACTACATTTTTCAGTTTTAACATGATGCCCTCTCTTTATGTTGGGCTTTTCATAGCAAATGTCTCCCTGTAGCAAAGAGCTTTTTGTGTGAGCTGCGGTAAAATAAGGTGTAGCGGGTGAATGTGTTGTCAGCCCCAGAGGGCCTTGTGTAAAACAGCTGCTGAGACCCCTAAGGCTAATACCTGGACAAAACCTCTCACTTTCACTTACACTGTCCCCTTGCAGACCACTACTGAACACAAAGTCTCTTGTCAGCGAATCTAACAGAAACCGTGGTAGTCCTTCCAACCAACACACAGAAGTGACACAAAAGTAAAGGACATTTTTTCCTCAGGGGAGTAACGGCTTTCTTTCCGTCTTAATATTGATAAGCATCTATTGTTATCACAGCTGGAGTTGTGATTGTTATTAAGATGGACTTTTCAGGGGCATCATGTTACATAGGATACCACCAGTGCTTTTTAGTTGCAAACAAACACCAGCTGTGAGACTGAGCCCCCTGTACTGAAAGCATGCCACACTGTGTGCCACCCTGTTGCTCCCAGACAGCAGATGGCATCTTTTGAATGCTCCCACTGTGGCCATTAAAAATTAAGAGTCTCATCAGGACTTGAGCATGTCTTATGATGTGGCAATGAGGAATATATGAAAAAACAAAACAAGATGCAAAATAAAAATGTTGCTTTTTAAATAATGTATGCATGAATGTTTCCTCATTGCAAAGTCTGGTTAAAGGACAGTCGACATTTCAGTTGTATTCTCCTGAGTTGTCGTTCCGGACTGTGATACCAGTGTCACAGACCAATAAAATATTTATTGTGGCAAAGCGTCCGGAGGATAAGATGTGACACATTTAGCTGTACAACACTACAGCTCCCTAAGACTTTAGGGTGTGATTTGTTTCCATTCACACACATTCTGGAGTTTGTTTACTCCACGTTTGTGTCTTAGGCATGAATTATAAATTCTTCTTATGAGGGAGTCACTCAAAGCCACAAGTGGAGTGCAAATACTAACACTTTCTTACTTTCTGAACACAAACAAGATTAAAAAATTGTCATCTCCCTCTCTACCAGATAACAACACAGTTTGTGCATGTAGCAGATGAGCGTGACCCAAACATTTGTTTCCTCCCGATGCCACAGCTTCGTAGTTGCTCTGCCATCTCTTGTTGTCAATCATCAGGAGCGACACGCTGACTCGTCCTATCCGGTTTCACGGAGATAGCTGGCAGCGGTGTCGGCATTTACCCGGTGATTTGCCTCTGCAGGAGTCTGATTCTCGGTCTTTTATTGTTAATGTGGAGTTGGGTGAGAGGGCTACTCCCACACACTGACTCATTGGCAACTCAACGCTGCATGCTGGGACATTATTAGTCAAACCATTGAGGACTGATGCTCACTCTGCAGCATCTCATGTGTAAATGAACTCCTATCTACTTAATTCCGCTTATCAATAAGCTGATCCAATAAGTTAAGAAGTTACCGTGTAGCTGACTGTGTATATGCCAGTTTTGTGCCGACATGCAATGTTCCCTCTAATTTTTTATGTGTCTGAGCAAACACTCAAGCTTCCTGAGCAGAAGGGGGCGGAGCAAAAACGTAGGCTGTTATGTGACGTCACAAGCAGCGACGCGCCAAACTCCAAAGCAGTGTTTGAAGCAAAGAAAGATATCTATTTCAGAAAGAAAGATATCTACTTCGTAACTCTGTCTCATTTTCCCATCTTTAGTTTAAATTAAGTTTTATTTTGTGCGCTGCATAGGTTTTCTTGTGCACAATTAATCTGCGAGCAGTGCGCAATTGCGCAGGCGCGCAGCTTAGAGGGAACACTGTCGACATGTAACACTAATGGTTGATAATGATGACTGTGGATTTACATTCTGGATTCTCAATTAATACTCATCACTAAATAATCTAAAAAAAAAAAAAGTAAAATAAACATTTTTTAATTATATTATAAAGGAATTTTTTTTCACCCAATTTCTCAAAAAATTATTTCAAAATCTGAATTAATAAGAAACTTTTATAGCATCATAAAAAAATAAAAAATGTAATGTTAAGCCAAATCAGTCCATTTTTTTCCAACAGAAAAAAATAGACTGATTAAGATATCAGATCAAAAAAGAATGCTGAAAAAAAGTTATCTAATTTTCTTTTGTTTTTTATTATTTTATTTTTTGGGCATTCACACTGATATGAAGTAATTCAAATTATTTCTGAAGTAATGTCTTCTCAATAATATTTTTTTTTTCTAAAAGAAACACAAGAATTACTTGTTTATGCTTTTCGAAATAAGGGGATTGAGGTGGCAGGGGGTTTACCAGAAATTGGCAGTGGCTTTGAAAATGTTGGAAAAGTTACATATTTTTGATGCTATAACATTTTCCTTTTTCTTTCTTTAGATAAGGCACCACACTTCTCCAGGCTTGGAGAGGAGGAGGTCAATGCTGGACAAAATGCTTCGTTTCAGTGTGTTGCTGCTGGAAGAGCTTCAGAAGCTGAGACGTTCCTGCTGGAGGTTAGTTGTTTAATGCTGGAGATGATTGCTGAATAATTCTATTCGTTAGATATACGTTGGAGTGTTCCTTCACTTTTAACACAGCCAAAAGTAAAGACAAATTCCTTCTTTAAAGTAATTAAAGTAACAGATCATCATAAAAACACAAAAGTTACCTCTATGAGATAAGATCAGAGCCACAAGAATACAAGAAACACTGACTAATGGGAAATACCAGCTCGTTTGAAATGTATTGGCTGGGATTTCTTTTCTTTTCTAAGTTACATCAGAGTTGACCTTATTCAGACTAAACATGTAAAAAATGAACAAACCTGTAGCGGTTTACTGCACAACACCGACTTTTTGCACAATAGGGGCTTTTGATACTTTAAAACTTCAAATATTGTAATAAAAGTTAGGTGAGAATTGACATATGAGAAGACTTTCTGTGCCAATTTGTGATGCAGATAGTCAGTCTTCACATGAGTTATTAGATTTATTTGGTTGAAAAGGGCTGTGCATGGAGATACAAAAAGAGTCAAGTTCCTACCCTTCCATCTGAAATATGAACAGGTATTGCTAGAACATACACAAGTCAAACAACTAATTTCACTGCCCACAGGCCTTTAGTTTTTGTACCATTCTAGTGATGAACAATCTTTATAGTGTTATATTTCCATACTTTTCAATATACTGTAGATTCAGAAATTATAACTCTTTTTTGAAATGGAGCTGAAGCTAACGGGCAAAAAGTCTTGCGATAATGGTCTCTTCAGGGACACAGATTATTGACCTTTTTTTTTAAAATAGTGTGGTAAGTGGATGGTGCTCCAGAAAATAACCGGTTCTACAAGGATCCCTTTGTTTTCAGTAATTACGTGTCCCAGAATGGCTGGTGCTTGAATAAAATGGTAAACAGACTGTCCACACCTTGAAATCTTCTCTCTTTCCAGTGTTTGTAAAGTTGCTTAGCTTGCAGGATTCATTGCCTCCATCTTTGTTTAAGCCCCACTTCTTATTATCCTTACTAATTTTTTTGTGAAGGTCTGTTGGCTCCATCTAGACCAGGGGTGAGCAAACTTTTGACTCGCGGGTCACATTGAGTTCTAACATTTGACCGCTAGATTAGACCGATAGAATGGCGCGCTTGATTGAACAAACGCGCTAAATGTTACATCAAGAGCATTAAATTTCAAATCTAGCGCGCAAGGTCTGAAATCTAGTGCAATCGCGCTTAAAAACGCACATTTAGCGGCACAAGGTTTGTAATCTAAGTACTCAATGTAACATTTGGTTGGTTTTAACATCTATCACGCTTGTTTACGTGCATCTATTGGGCCTGATGGCTTTCCATATCTGTGCACACTGTTTAGTTCGAAGGCATGCACATCACAAAGACACACACATTTTAATGAGAGCAGTGTTGTCGTATTCTCAGCAAAGCCAACTATCCAGAGTCCGCCATCTAGTGAAGAAACATCAGAATTGGAGGGCAAATAAAACTAACAAAGGTTTATTTAATTAATTTTTTCAAGTTTGGCGGGCTGAATTAAAACGTTTGACAGGCCACATGTGGCCCGCGGGCCATAGTTTGCCAATGCCTGATCTAGACCATTCTTCTGGTGAGAATAATTTGAAAATCAGTCCGATAAAAGAGCTTAGTGCCATTGTGCGTAAGGCCTTTTTATACCTCTTTCTCTTTTCCTCATGCTGCAGACACACAAGCTATTTCCACCATTACTCTACACACAACTGCCAGTGTTAATCATCGCTGACCTAGGCAAACCCACTTCATTGTTTAAAAATAGGAGGTGTGTGATTTACGTAATTGAAGTGTCTTTATGCACACCTCTTTGAACCAGCCACCCATTTGGTCGCACCACAAGGATGAGGACAAACGCTTCGAGTAATTAGCTGGCATAACCATGCGGACGCCTGCTATAATGAGATCCCCAGACCACTGAAATATTCCCTCCCACGCACGTGTACCTCTTCACAGCTTTTTTTAAAAACCGTCCTTAGTTTTTCACAGCTGTTTGCTTCATGCAAACACAAATCAATATACTTGTGCTGTTCTGCTTTTATGTTTCTTGTGTTCACTGCACCAGGGGTGGAACCGTGTTGGCAGCGCATGCTTGCCAGATTAACAGATCATTTTGTCGTCTTCTCGCCAATTAGCTACAGTCAGATTGTTTTGCTAACATGAAGCAGTCTCACGCTTATTTGGTTTATCCTGATTCCTTCTGGCTCGAAAGAGAGATTTTAAAGATGCGAGGAGGATACAAAAATGTTTTGTTTTTTCTTTCCTTCTGTGGTTGGAAGATTTGTTGCCTGCATAACCCTCATCAGTGGTTGGATGTTTATGCTTTTGTTTGCAAGGTCTCACTCTGAGGTTTATGTGGTCAGTGGGTTTTTTTTCCTTTCAGAGCCTTAAACTAAGGGTAGCACAGTAGATGAACTGATCCAACACATAACAAAAAACGTTCTTGTTATTCTCAATATGCTGGCAAAGTTTTAGTTGCATAAGGGCTGACATGTAAAAGGTATTTCTATTCATGCATATAATTTCACTCAGACAATCGCCTCAAAACATGAGAGAAACACGTTAGATTTTGTGAGAATAACTGCGGGGATGTTAGTCATTGTAATGGTGTGGAACAACGTGAAAACCACCTCGAACGATAAAATAAAAAGCTTTTTATGCATCTCCATTTCTTTCAATGTCTTTTTTTTCTCTCTCTTTTTACTATTTCCCTAACTTTTGAACACTTTTTTGCTTGTCTGTTTCTGCTTTAAAACTTTATCCCCATGTTTCCTAAATCTTTAGAATTTAACCAAAGCCTGAACACTGTGCTGAATTTGTCTATTAGCCTTTGTTCCAAACTGATTAAACCTTGATCCATTAAAGCCTGTCTGGCTCCCTATTCCAGCTGCTGAGCGGTTAAATGTTTGCCCTGAATAATGCAACACGCTGAGGACTACTGAACTAGTGGACGGGCTCCATTTCTCATGACATGCATTTTAGCACGTAATCAGTATTATTCTAACAAGATTTCATTTTTCTTTATTAAAGCATGCCTGACTGTCATCTAGCAAAATGTAATCAGTTAGATGGTCCCTGCAATTTTAATTAAATTGAACACAATAGGGAAATCCTCCTTGTTTATCACACAGCTTAATAGGAGCTGACCTACATAGCAATAACTCAAGTGGACATTGTCATGTTATGAGTCATAGCAGCTCACTGGACATTAACTGCAAATAGGAAGTAGGTAGCACAGTTGGAAGAATTAGAGTTTGTGTATCTGTTTGAGTTATTGTGGGAAATTGGACGCTGGGCAAAGGTAATGTAATCAAAACTAGAAATAATTATTTGCTATAAAAGTCTTTCTCACTGTAAAATCAAGAAAGAAATTAAATGTGAAAATTGTGTTCAGGAAGACAGAATATTGAAGAAAAAAGAACAAACAACACAATCTCTGCCACTTTATTTTACAGCATCACAAGTCTTATGAGCAATAAATATATTTCAAAATATAAAAGTAAAGAAAACATAAAAGAATGTATTTCGCTTTTATCTGTATCAGCTTATAGTGAGAGCTGCTCAGAAAGCTGTCTTCTTCTGACCTTCATGCTTGCATTACAAATAAGGGACACTGAGGATAAGATATGTTGGCATTTATCAAGCTGCCATAGAAGGTATAATTAAGAGACTTAATCATGTTGAATTATCAGAAGTGTAACATCTTTGGTTTTGACAACTTGACTCATAGAAGCAGCCAGCAGTAAGAGTATCTCCATCTTTAATTCAAATCTATTCATTGTAAATCCCCGGCGTAAGGTAAATTTACATTCCACTGCAGGGTGAATCCATCACATGTTAGCGTAAATGTGTTTTGCTAAACACGATGAATCAGATGGCATATTTTGTTCCTGTGTTTGCATGTATGTCAGAATAATAATAATCCAGCATGTTTTTTTCTCTGACCCTGTCCATTTTGTGTTTTTTTTTTCAGAGGCACAATGGGGACATTTTAACAATGGCATCAGTCAAGCACCTGAGTCATCGGCGCTTTGTGGTGTCGTTCCAGTTGGATAGCGTTCAGCGTTCTGATCAGGACCTTTACCGCTGTGTGACTCAGTCTTCAAGAGGCTCAGGGGTCTCTAACTTTGCTGAACTCATTGTCAAAGGTAAAAAGAAAAATTCTCTCCGTCATCATTTATTTGTTGTTTCTTTCCCCCCTCACTTCTTCCTGTATAGTTTATTCCCTGTGAATAGCTGAGACATTATTAATGTACTGAGAGATCCCACTGCAGAAATACTATGTTACTTATGTTTAGACGATGAGGGCAGACAGTCTTCTTGGGAAAATGGTTTCTTGAGCTAAGGTTGTCAAACAAGCTGCCATCTTAAGCATTTTAGCTCTCTGTCAAGAAGCTGCTCTCACTTGACTTGGTCTCTTGCAGCCCCTGTCATATCATGGACCATAGATGGTGACCTCACTCTCATTACTCACTACAAACCCGCAGCCTGACACCACTTTGACAGCATAGTAATGACATGGCAGTGGGATGGTTTGATGGCTTAAAAGGCTCTGCCTTCAGTTAAGTTAAGATGAGAAAGGGAAATAAGAATGTCTTCAGCTTGGAGCTCCCGACTTGCTTTTTTTTTTTTTTTACAGACTGATGCAAGGGCAGGGAAAGGTTAGAAAAGTGAAAGGGATTTTTTGTCCTGTCAATGTGAATTTTTTATCGTAGCGTCATATTGTAATTGGTTTGTAAAGGATGGAAAGCTGGTGACAGGACTGACAATCAGTTTCAACCTAGTTTCTAAAAAAAAGGGGTTGCGGCAGTTTGAATTGAATGTTAATATAAATTTAATCTTTATTTCATAAAAATGCTTAAACTCAAACTTTAGAACCTAATCCTAATAAACATATTGTCTCATCTTAAATGTTAAGGAAGGTGTTTTTGGTGCGAACAGGCACTCATTGTCACTCCTCTGCTACAAAACCATCCCATAATAGATTTGATATGTTTCCATATACCTTTTTTAAGCCTTGGTTTTAATCCTCTATTTTTGGAGGTCATGATGTGTTCACTTACACCAGGTTGCCTGAGGGGTTTATGTTTGAAATTGTATGACAAATCCATGCCTTTTTTTTTTTCAATCCCTGATAATCGCTTACTATTCTGGCGCTGCACAGCTTTTTTATCACGCATGGCTGGCACGTTAGGTTCTACATTATTTGTTAAATTTAACAAATGTGAAAGTAGGTTATGTGTTGACTTTTATTATTTTATAATCTTTATATTTTGTTTAATTGCACAGTTTCCGAACATTTTTAGATGTGAGCACATTGGTGAACGACTTAACCGTTCACCAATGTGGACTTAACCGATCTGTCCATTGTTATGAAGCATGCCCGGGTCAAAACTCATCTTTAAAATTTGCCTTGAATTGTGTTTTTGTCCATCAATCTATATTATTGATAGGCAAATCTAGCCATGCTAAGATGAGTAAAATGTTATCCTGCTTAAAATAAACATGAGACCATCATTATTTGTTTGCAAAATGGCAAATGGTGACTTTTGCTCAGTCTGATTCTTTAGCCCAGGGTTGCCCACACTTTCTCAGTCTGTGAGTTTTTTTCACTATAGCTGAGCTGAAGTGACCTACTGACAAAACAAAAAGTAAAATAATTAAATGTGTTCGTTGCAGGTCCCAAACACTGTGTATTAAAAAAGGGATTTCAATAGTAACAAGATGGGCTTGAAATTAAATCATATTATTGTATTCATTGTTTGTGTACTTCCACTTGAGGCTAAGCCCTTCCATTAGTACAGAATCCTGAATGGATATTATTAATGTGATCACCTGACAGCTTTTTTACAAAACGGTGTCATTTTGCAAAACTGTTTTCAAAGCTTCAAACCTTTTTCTGCCCATAAATCAGCAGCAAACTGTGAAAAACAGTTCTTGCCCTCAGACTACCAGCAAAATTCAGTTTTTTTTTTTTTCTCAAATGGATACCTCGCTCACTAGTTTACAATGAGGATAAAGATTTTATCTTTGGCAAAGCTTCACCACACAAAGACATGATACCCAGCTGTAAGTCATCTTTAAGCCAATTGGTTGTAACTCTTAATCTTAATGGACTTAACGAGACTTTCATAAATAACTTTCCCCTCGACTGCAGCCCTAAGAAGCGCCCATCATCCCCTTAATGAGGTAGAGCATGTCCATTTAGTGACGAGAAAAGCAAACAGAAATTATGATGGAAATCCTACTGTCCTGCAGTGGATGGTAAGGGCTTTAAAAAACATTACTTTGTAATTCATGTGGTCTGTGTTTTATTGGGGTTTTATTGTAATTTAGTGTTTGACCCTTTCCACATGAGAAAATACCATCCTAGGGATTTGTAACTCATTAAACCATAAATCTTAATGAACTTCTTAATTAAACAGAAAGTCTGTGAGAGAAAATGTGAGGTTTGGGAAAATATTTGAGATAATTATTGCTACACAAAGAAAAATAAGTGTGAAAAGAATTCAGTCTTAACTGTCTTTCCCTTCCGGTGTTGTGGGGGGTGCCGGAGCCCATCCCGACTGATTCAAGGCGAGGGGTAGAGTACACCCCAAACAGGTCGTCAATCTGTCATAGGGGTGAAAAGAATCAAAGAATGAATTCAAAATAACAATTATTACAAATATATTTACAGCAATGTCAATTTACTGCCATGTGGTAAAAAGAGAGTTGTTTTAAGTTTAATCATGCCGGCTGTTGCCCCTGGGGCCTAAAGTTGTCCTTTTTATTAAAAATGTTGTAAGACCAAAGATGAGCTCCTGCGGGCTAAAAGAATCAGCACAGAGCAGAGGTGCTGTTCTGGTAATACTGAAAGCCCACAGAGACAAAGACCATAAAAGACAGTGGCGCCTCTGTTGGAATGAAGGATTAGTCACAGCCACAGATCTCACTCTGATCTTTTCTTGTGCTTTGTCCTCGTCTCTTTTCTATTCCCGTTTCTTACCCACACTGTAGCCCGTGTAATTGCTCGGTGGCTTGGATCTGCCTGTAAGTGATGTTTGACCAGTGGGCTCTGGAATTAATTCTTGGTTTGGCAGTCTTGTTTGACAGTGATGCAGTTTCCTCTTTCAGCATGGGGAGCAGTGATGGGGACAAATGAAAAAAAAAAAATCCAAAACATCTCAAGCACTTAGAACCTCGTGATACAAATAATATTAAAAATTTTATTTATAAGGACCTTTAAAAACTTTCAAGGTTGCTTTACAACAAAATACATAAAATATAAAACACCCAATAAAATAATTTAAAAAGACAAAAAAAGTATACAGTAGATAAAGTGCAGAGTAGGAAGAGGTGATGGGGGCTAAAGAGAGAAGGCAGATTTAAACAGATGGGTTTTGATTCTGGATTTAAAGAGGGCGAAGGAGTCAGTGTTCCGGATGTCAGGTGGGAGAGACTCCGAGAGACGGGGTGCAGTGCGGCTGAAGGCTGCCCCTCATGTCACATGTACTCGATTGTGTGCACAGCTGATCTTTTCAGTCCCTACTTTGATGTAATTTATGTAAGGCGGTAAATAATTTGTTGAAAGGTCTGATTAATCTACCACTTTGATACAGTCTCACCAGCTAATTGTCATTTTCTAGAAACTCATCTTGGTCTCACTAGTTTTAAATGTTTGTACAAAAATGATCTGTAAAATAAATTGATCTACTTCCACATTATGATGTGCAGCATTCTCAGAAAATCTTTTCACCAATGCAAACAGTTTGAAATGGAAAACAAAAAAATCAGTTTCTTATCTTTTTTGACAGTACCTCCATCCCCCATCGCGCCACCTCAACTGCTGCGCGCCGGCTCCACTTACCTGATCATCCAGTTAAACACCAACTCTATCCTGGGAGATGGTCCTATTATCAGGAAGGAGATTGAGTACCGCGCCAGCCAGTCCCCATGGTCAGAAGTGCACGGAGTCAACATGGTCACCTATAAGCTGTGGCATTTGGATCCAGACACAGAATATCACATTAGTGTGCTACTGACCCGACCTGGAGAGGGAGGAACTGGTCCTCCTGGACCTCCTCTTGTGAGCAGAACAAAGTGTGCAGGTAAGTCTCAAGTCGAACTCACCTTTTCATTGTATTAGCTAACTTTACTAAGACTTCCACTAATTATATTTTTTTTCTGAAAGGAATGTTTAAATGGGTTGGACTTAGGGCAAAGTAAGTTTATTTAAAAGTATAAAAATGTAAGTGTTCTGCATAAACACTAAAGCTATTATAGTGAGGAACAGAGAAACATTATTTTAAAAATTACTTGAAATAAATAAAAATATTAAGGTAGGACAAAATGATCTCAAATAAACTGTAAAACTGTACTAACATTTTGGTATTATAGAACTATACTATACTAGTATTATAGTTGTACCGGGAGGAGACTCAGAGGCAGACCCAGGACCCGTTGGAGAACCTGTGTCTTGTAGTTTGCCAGGGATGCCTCAGGATACTCCTGGGTCAACTGGAGGATGTGGCCATGGCGAGGGAAGACTGGGTTTCTCAGCTGAGGCTGTTGACCTTGTCATCCTGGCTTCGATAAAGTGGAAGTAAACCGAACAAAAATACACAGTTGTTCAGTGAAGGCATGCAGACTTTTTTGATATGTGAAGAAGAGTTTTATTTTAGATGAACAGATTCATCAGGCCGTTTGTTTCACATGTGTGTAGCAAAATATCTAAAAGCTGATTTTCCAAGATTTGTTTGGATGTTGATTTGAAGACCCAAGTTTGTATATTAACAAAATCTCCTTTGGTTTATATTTTCTGTTTGCAAGACAGATGTACTGTATTTAAAGGTCAATGAATGTATAAACAATGAGGATTTTATGATCTGTTTTGTGACTTGAGTTCACAAAAACAACAGCAGCTGGCTGCTTTTCTGTTTTTCAGTTTACTGAACTACTAACTCTTTTCAGTTTATATCCACTCTACATACTCTTATAGCTGTTTATATATGTTACATCACAGTTATGATGATAGGGTGCCTCAGGGGTCTCACAACTAGAAGGTCGGGGTTCAAGTCTGAATGGGACGAGGCATGAATTACTGCTCTTTCTGTGTGGAGTTTGCATGTTCTCTCAGTGTATGTGTAGGTTTTTTCCATGTATTCCAGATTCCTCTCAGCCTCCAAAGACATGCATGCTAGGTTGATTGGCCACTATGAAATTTGTCCCTATGAATGCGTGTGGTGTGGATGGTTGTGTGGGTGTGTAGACCCGCGACAGACTGGCGACTTGTTTGGGGTTTATCCTGCCTCTCGCTTTAAATTAGCTGGGATAGCCTCCGGCACCCATGGTAACCTCATTAGAGATAAGAGGTTCAGAAGACAAAACAAAAGTTACACTGATACATATAGTATATTTGCATTCAGGAAAACCCATTATGCAATGGTTCTCTTTTTTTTTTTTGTGCACCGACCACTCTTCACATGAGACAAACTTTTCTTTGCCAGCCTGAATCATCATGATAATCTGCTGAAAGTTCAATCACAGAGGAACTAATAGACGAGCTCAGACTCAGTGACTGCATGTACTTATCTTACAAAAAAGCGACATTTGTTATCGCTGGTGTTCTCTGAACTTTTGAGCTGTGCTAGACTGAAAGCAAGACTTTTAATTGCTGCTTGCATGGCAATATCAGTTTGGGGGTTATTTGAAAGATAACAGCTGGCTGATTGTGGGAGCTGCTGGGAGTAGAATTTTCTGGTTTATAGAGAATGAGACAGAAATTTGAAAACCGTAACATTTTTTAAAATGATTTTCTTGGTGTAAATAAGTGGTGTGAGGGTGGTACTTTTGTCACAGCACAGAAACAAACCTTTGATAACTGCAAAGTTCGGCAAGGTGCCAGTGTGTATTTAAAGCAGAAAAAACACAGGCATGGTCTTCTACTTTATGTTAGGATCAGTCTGCCTTCTGCACACCAGCTGGAATGGGAGTCTTTCCTGTCCAAGTGGTAAGGTTGCAAATAAATCCTTTAAAGTTAAAAAAAAAAAAACTATTTTACCACTATCCATAGTTTGTGTGCAATTTTCAAACATCTGTCTTCAAACTACAAAATATTTTATCTGACTTTTATTCGTCCTCTGGGGTTTCTAAACTCTTAGTTTAGTAAAAAAAAGTTAAAGTAATTCAAATGGATTACTGGCTCTGGCAAGATAGTGTGTGAATAAAGAAATAATGACACAAATGTCAGTTTTTGGGTTTTAGAAAACCAATTTTCTATTTATTTGAACATCCAGCACTTTAAACCTTTTAACTTTCTCTTTGTACGGACCAACCTTTCTTGCAGGCGAAGCCTATTTATAGTTTGTATTCCCCAAGTTATCTACAGAAATATTCTCAAAAGAACGTACACTCTTTAGATGCAGTTTGCAATAAAAAAGAAAATGTCTGTGCATATATTGAATATGTTTTGGTGTGTGTGTGTCTGAACTCTAAATCACCACCCTCTCAGTTTGAATTAACTTTTCAAAATAAACTTATAAAGATTGCACGTTTTTTTTTTTTTTTTAGTTCAGTTATTAATTTAGTTAATATTTATGCAACACTTTTTTTTATGTTTTTATTTTTTGCTTCCAAAACTGTGTGTGAAAGAAACCCTTTGAGACAACTCCATCGTTACATAGGGCCATGTAAATAAAATGTGATTTTTAATTCTGCTTAAAGATGTCTCAGATTATTTAAAAACAAAAATTCTACATTTCTTTATGTTGAACTATTTATTTCTTTTTACATTTTCTCAGTTATTCAACCAATCAAATCAAGACGGGAAAAGGATACAGCTATCCTAGCAGAAAACTGTAATGAGATTCAGAAATAAAACAGAAATGACACACCGCACGAAAAGGGAAGAATTGCTTCCTAACAGTGGCTACCACGATTTACTACCTGCCAATTGTTTTCTTCTCTTTTTTTGGTTGCCTGTCCTCTTTCATAAAGCTACCTTGGACATGTTTCTGAATATCAAAGGATGTCATGAATCACGAAGTTACAAGAAATTCAATTTGGTTGTTGGTATTGACAATGATCAAATACATCCTTTCTGGCCTTTGCCACGGAGAAGGACAAAATCTCATTTGAAAAAATTGTCCTCAAAACTCATCCATTTTAAACTCGTCTTCTCGTCATGGTTTATTCATTTATTTATATTTTGTTTAACATTTTTTTCCCACCTGCTCACATCAGCACATCTGTGCGTCAGTGCCGACGGAGCATACCTAAGTAGCACACCTGACAGCTACACCAGTGCTGATTTCTAGATATATGTTACATGTGGAGCATAAAAATGCTGTGGTCATGCAAATATACACATAGACTGACTGTATCTGTGCCTCATGTGCAGTGACTGAACTTGCTTTTCCCCAAAAGCGATCAGAAGATTTGTCTCCACCATGATCATCACTCTTGTCCATGGCCAACAGTCTTTCCTACCTCACATTTTTTTCCCCAGTGGAGCTTCCCTGTCAATGACATCTTAAAGCTGCTTCCCTTTCCCGACAGAAAACGACACACCTCATTCATCAGGCATTGTGAGTGAGTTTGCAACACCACCCCTCAGATCTCCACACACCTATCACTAACACAAGATACCATGATTAATCACGAGATTAGAAAGTTGAGAGGCGTAGTGGGACTGAGTGTGTAGGAGACAGGTGAGAGCAGAACTATAAAAAAATGAGGTGAAGCAATTGCGGATTCACAATGGTTGGAAATTGGTTTCACAGTTTCTAGTCTCTACGTTTTTGAAAGTCACTAAACATAGTCTTTAATGATGTGTTTACATTTCAACCACTGTGACATTAGCTTGTTCAGCCATGTGTGGGATAAATAATAGCGCTGTGTTTGCTGAGCTGTTAAGCAGGACATTTGAAACCCTCGTTCAATGCAAAGGCTGTACAGTTGAAATTAATTTAACTCGCCATTGTCAGTTGTGTTTTTCCCCTTTGACTGCCATTACGCTAAGGTTCATGGACTTAAGGATGAATTTAAAAAAATATATATTTTTGTTACTCATCAGCATTTTAAAAAAAAAAAACTCTGCTGTGGCCCTTTTAGAGTTTTCACTTTTAACATGATGAATTTTTTATTTTGCTTCTTGACCTTTTAATAAACTTTCTTTCCCTAGCCCTACAAACCATCTGGTTCATTGTGCTCTGGCTGAACTCTTTTTCTGCTGCTGGATCCTGACCCTGTGTTTTAGCATGATTAGACTTAAGTACCTTAAATATTGATGATGAGGTTGCTGTGGTTATTCATGGAAAAAGTAGTTATGTCGTTTGCATTAGAGAGGAAACTGAATTTCCTGTTTGGTAGTTGTGTTCTTTCTCTGTGAGAGACCTCAGTGTTTTGTAGTCATACTTAAGCATACCAAGTATGTTGGCTGGATGGCGTCACCACAGTCACACGCTTGTGAAGTCGAACTGTCCTGATGTGTAGGCTGTAAAACTAATGACCATGAATGTGAACACGATCTCCGCCTGGCTCTGATGGCCATCCAGGTGTGCTTGATGAGCCATTGCTGTGATTACTAGCACGGTGCATTAGCACAGCTTGAAGCCCCTCAAGTAAATCACAGAGGAGAGGAAAGCATTTGTACTGCAGGTGGTCTCCAAACTATGTTAATGGGCTTCCACCTGCTGCTGGGTCACTGAACCTTCTGGAAAGCCTCTACCCATGATTCTCTTAAGTCATAGATGGAAGGAAGACAGCACATGAGAATCACCACTAATCTGCATTCTTTGGCAGGTCATTCATCATGTTTTTATTCATAGCCACATCTCTCCTTACTTGGACATTTAGGTTGGGTTTTCTAATGGGTCAGGGTACTGATGGATTCATAAACTCGCTTTCTAGATATTGTCATTCAATATCAATCTCACCTGCTCTTAGATGTAGATTTATTTGAATGCTAGATGGATGGTATTACTTTTTGGCCTTTCACTTCCGTTACTGGTGATTTCCTCTAAAATAAAAAAAAAACTAAACAAAAAACGCTTATATGCAACTAAGTGTTGAACTGATGCAAATTTTAGTTCTTGTGATTCGTTATTGAACACAACATGTTAGCTTGTAAGAATACCGTATAGTATCAACACTAAAGTAGGAGTGTTGAAATTGATTTGATGCAACAATTTCATGTGAATATCTGTCTAGTGATCACATTTAAGTTTTATTACTTTTCAACACATTACATTCAAATGACTGCGCTAGTGATTGAAAACCTGTCTACTTATCAGATACAAACATCACAAAACCAATTATATTCACAGCTTTTGTCTGATTAAAATACCTATCCTAATATTTCACAACTTCAAGCTCTCGCACCAGGAAAAAAATCACTAGTTTCCCTCAAACAAGAGATAACTGTGGGATGTAGATGTTCAGCTTCGGCTATATATCACAGTATAAACACCAATAAGAAACAATTAAACTGTCATGTCCACACTGTCTGCCAAAATCTAAGCATCAGTATCGTACTGGGTTTATGGCCGTGTCAGGATGGCTGCATTTTTTTCACCACAGGGTGCTAGAGAAAGGGTGCCTGTGGAATGGATGAGGCGAGGGGGAAGGGCATGGCACAAACGTCCACTTTGAGAAACCTCATAATGAGCACACTGTGCCCTCTTTGGTGGTGCTTAATCAACTCAGCAGTTAAATGCCTCTCTTTATTTAGCTCTCAGACTATCAACTCCAGTATTAAGACAATCCTCAGTCACAATGAACAATGGTACATTAACATGTCTTTCTGCGAGCAGTGCAGTCTACTGCTTTGCGATTAACGTGCTCACTCATTCTTCTGCCCACACATCAATCTGCATGAGGTTTGGTTCAGTCTTCTGTCCATGTTTCCATTCAGTGTAAAATGCCTGACAGCAAATTAAAAGATAACGTACATCAATACCGAGTCCTTCAGCGGAGATCTGAAGAGTTGCAGAGTTTCATTTGCTCTAACTCTGCAACTGGAAACACAATTCAGATGACAGAAGTAGTGATATCACTTCAGATAAACAGAAGGATAAAAGTCTGTAAAGTAAGTTTAACTTGACTTTTATTTGAAGTCATGAGTATTCAGTGTGAGTGTGTGTGTGCCCTTGCACAAATAAGGAGTACCTTTCAAATTCATTATCTGGGATAATTCTTTTTTATATATCAGCCTCTGCCCACTGGTGCATTAGCTGCTTTATTTAAGTTCCCTTCTACTAATCTGTGCTTCAATGAATCAGTGGAAGGATGAAGACCTTGACATTCAACCTCCAACTCCTCTGATGCCTCTCGGTACCTCGTACCTCTTATGTCATTCCCTGCCTCCCTGGCTCATTACTCAAAATGTTCTGTTAAAAGAATAAAGACATGCTCTACATTATGCTGCACATTGCTTCACAAAGACGCACTGATTGGGTTAAAATGGTCATTGATAAATACCGCTATTGATACGGAGGATGTCCTTGGCTTAACTTGGCCCCTGTTCAGCTTCGGACCTTTCCCCAAACACTAACTGGTTTGTGCCTCTGTGTATGGAGGCTCTGTTTTACTATGTGAGCCATTACGTTAGAGGGGGGAATCAAAGACAGGGCTGTTAGCCTAAGTCACAAAAAGTCAGGGTTAACTTGTCAGTGACTAGGATTAACTCGCTATTTTCTAAAAATATGTGACAGGCCTTTATGATGACCCAGCAGTAAAAAAGGACTGACTGAAATAAACGTCCTTGCTAGTCTTTTTGCACTAGTAATTTTGTCAGAGAGGGATTAAACCTCAGGGCAAAGATGTGTAACTACTGAAGAATCAAGTTGCTTTGTGACAGAGAGAAGAGGACTGGTGGGAGAGCGACAGCAACTCACAGCCTGTCCTATTAATTAGTGCAATTGGCCTCAGTTCCTGTTCTGCCACTTGGGATGTGTGTGTGCATGTGTGAGCATGTGGATGTGTGTGTACTGGAAGCAAACTGACCTTTGTCTTGTTGCCGGTGGTGGAGCCAAAATTTTTTTGTAGGGGTGACTATGCTTTGACCGTTAGTCTCTGTGAGGCGGCACAAAAAATGATGTCTCATTATTGTTTTCCTAACAAAGTTTTAAAAGGGGCTGTTTATCATCATTTGATTTTTATGGCATACTTGGTAAAAAAAAAAACAACATTAAGAAAAGTAAACTGAGAAAAATAAAGGTGTATAACATTGCGCATTTCTCACCCCAGTTTGAAGTTTTAATTGGTTCATTTTTACATACGGTAACTAACTTTCTTCCAACTTTCACTTTTTCTTCCTTGTAAAACAGACAAATTTGAACTTTTCACAAGTGTTTAAATGTTTGACTTGTTTGTATGAAGTACACGATCTTTACCTACCTTTTTTATATATATTTTCTCATGCATTCTTTCATCAAATATGAGCTTCAGGACATGCAGTTCCAGTTCTGCAATTACATAACACTCCTTTCACAGATTTTGAAGTGGCCAGACTTGCACTGCATGTTGTCATGACAACCACTCAGCACTCTTTAACCCCTCTTGTCTGAATATAGTTGGGCGATACGAAGGAAAAGTTTTCCAGAGTCATACTTTGCAAGCTTTTCTCTTCAAAATCTGATATTTGTTCACTTTCTTGGGATTCGCATTATGTTCTTGCACTTTAAAAACACAAGCTCAAGCTTCTTTTTTTAAATTTGATCTTTTTTATGCTTTTCTGCTACCCCAGAACTTATGCGTCCACTGCGAGGCCTGATAGCCACAGATGTCCAGTCCAGGCAGTTGTCTCTGCAATGGGAGAACCTGGCGTTTAACCTGACGCGCTGCCACACCTACTCAGTGTCCTTGTGCTACCGCTACACCATGGCCGGAGGAGGAGGAGGCCACAACACCACCGTACGTGAGTGCCTGGCGGTGGAACACAACGCCTCACGCTTCACACTTCGTGATCTCCCACCGTATCACGGCATTCATGTCCGTCTGTCACTGGCCAACCCAGAGGGAAAGAAGGAAGGAAGAGAGGTCACTTTTCAGACGGAGGAAGACAGTAAGTTTCTTTGAGAAGTTACAGAGATGTTCATGATGTTCACCTGGAAAAAAAAAGATTGCTGAATAGAAAAACTTTGAGAGAAATGATTGCATTAAAAGTGCCTTGTGAAACATAATAGGTAGTTAGCTTTCATTCACTTCAGTCTGTATAAAAGCTTCTCTAGCTAATGCATTTTAAAAATAAATTTAACAAGCAATACAAAGGTTGAACTGGTAGTTTAAATTGCAAAACTACAGTTTTAAACTTAGAATGTGAACTGTGAGATAAGTTTACTTATCAATATATATTTTTTTAATTATTCAGTTACAGCACCAGTTGATTAATGCAGATGTCAGGTTTAAAAGGTCTTGATGATATAAGATTTGTATGTGTATTGTATCAAATAGCGTGTGTTAGATTTGACATATCTGCAATGATGATTACTGAATGCTGTTAAATCATTTCTTAAATTTAATGCAGAGTAATTTTGGCGCCAATGAATTATACCTGATTTACAAGCAGGTGTTGCTGTTATTTTGCTCGCCTCATTTATTTCAATTAGTGAAGATTTAATAATGAAAACACTTTTGCGTAATACAGCACAATGTTATTTAATATCTAAACAAAGAATAGTTGCAAGATTTAAAGACATATTTAAAAAAAAAAATTAACAAAGGTGACACACCTGCAGAAATTCTATTAGGCTGTGATGGCTCGACTAAATGACGTGCACTGGTCTTCTTTGTTTAGCATTTTTGATAATAAAGCAAAGTATATGTTGCACTTTGTCTATTTTCATCTCAATATTGTTTAGAAAATTCTTTAAATGTTACCACGGTACAAATTCGTTCATTGAGGACGATTGTGTACGTTTTATTTCCAAAAACTGGACGAATTTCTTCTTTTAGGTCTTTAAATACATTTTAAATTTGAAACTATTTAAGTTAAATATCTGATTCGCATGCCTGCCGATGCCCAAATTTGTGCATACGCCAACTTGAATGCAAGATTTTAAAAGTGGCGTAGGACGTCAAATTTTGCATACTTCTTAGCAAATTTGTTATTTACCATAAACATATAAAAACATGTGGTAAACACTACACTTGTGGACAGAACCTGAATTGAAGTGAGAATGGGAAAACGAGGTATTTGAAGCAGTTAAACAATATGAAATCACTTATAAATGTCTGTCATCAGAAAAATGGCCCAGATCATCGAAAAGATGGTCAATTCAGATACATGGACATTGTTAATCATCACATTTGAACTGGCGTAAGCAACCTGTGTGAGCTGAGCAAAAACGCTTGCTCAGTCAAAAATCCAAGCAAGTCTTTATAAATCAGGCCTTTTCTTTCTGAGATGTGCATTTGGGATTTCATGAACAGAAATTCAATGCAGCTCAGTACCTAAAATAAATAAATTAATACATTTTATGAACACCTATTTTTTGTCTGGTGAAATATTCAGAGCTGTAACATATGCTGAATCAGCAGGGCAAATAAATCTTTACAATTCCATAAAAAATGCCAAAGCTCGGGTAATGCTAAAATAGGATTTTATTCCTCTAATCTCCTCGCCCCCATAGTTGGAATGCAGGTTTTGGAGAAATCATCTGCCTGTAAAAAAATCTAAACAAATGAAAATTTTAGAAACATGATTCTATGTATTCTAATCTATGTAAACAATAATACGTATATACCAAAGTGAAAAAGCCATCTTTTTTTTTTCACTGCCTAGAGAGTGGTAAACATTCTAATAAAACTAGAGGACTAAAATAAGCTGCATCAATTGAATTATCTAACTTTTTGTCCTGTTTCAATGAAATTAGTTGGTCTGCTATTCTGTTTAAATTTTGATTAGGCCTTAAGGCTAAATGCAGTTTTCTTGGAAATTAGACATTTTCTTCGAAATTCAACTTGAAAATTCAACAAATATGGAGGTATATGTCTTCAAAATGACAACCTCGTCCAATTTTTCTTCTGCTAAAAATGTCATCCGATACATTCTTTTAAGTGTATTTTTTAATATTTATCTGAAGTTTTTTTTTTTTTTTTTTTTAATTTCCACTACTTTACTCTGTTTTGTGCTGCAGACACATAATTTATGCAGCTTATAAATGAAGAGTTTTCTTATCTGGTGTTCTCAGCCTGTCGCTGTGGGTGTCTTGCATGGAACATTGTTCTGAGCCGCTGTGACATTCACTGCAGGGATATTGAGGACAAAATCATTGTGGGATCAACACTTCAATTTCCCTGACAAATGTTTGCTCTGATGATCTCTCAGTTCCCGGAGGCATCGCGCCGGAGTCGCTCACCTTCACCCCTCTGGATGACATGATTTTTCTGAAGTGGGAGGAGCCTGTAGAACCCAACGGTCTAATTACTCAATATGAGGTGAGTCTCTGAACGCCCCTTAGTTAACTTAATTTGCATAGTAGTTTAACCAGCAGAGATCATATGGTATTTTGTTTGTATACGTACTTTTTATGCAAAAGCTTTCTTTCTTTTTTTATTGCAATTATTTTAATGCTTTAAAATACACAGTGGTCGCTTAAATGTCAACGCTGCTTTCCTCAAGTTAGTCTATAACTTAAAGTTTTAGCTAAAGTGTGATATTAAAAGTGAGATATTGATCTCCAGTACCATCATTTTTTTTAAGTAAGTTAATAAAATATTAAAAGAAAAATATTTTCTTCTTCTTTAGAATGCTTTAGAGGCTATGCTGGCAACCCCTGGGCTCTAAACTTTAGACCCCACACCAGCAGTAGGCTTATTTTTACTTTGCTCTCAGAATTCATATAAAAACAGTCCGAGATATTTACAGTATAAATATGATTTTCTTTACTAGATTGTCTTTTAGAAATGTTTATTTTGGGAAAAGAAAAAAAACCCAACTTGTTTCTGTGGTTTGTCATTTTTGGAGCGGTGGAGTAATGCAAGGTTTTTCAACCAGTGCTCAGCACAGTAGTGTACTGTGAGAGATCGTCCGGTGTGCTGTGGGAAATGATCCTATTTCACTTCATACGGGGATCAGGATCTACTGGTAGCTCTCAAAGATTGTTTTGGATGATCTCATAGTGTTTGTACAAAAAGAATGGATTGAAGAGTATTGGTTTATGTTTAGCAGTATGAAATCTTGTTATTTCATTCAGAGACAGGCAGGGCTTTCCTGCGATGAGTTGTTTACTGTAACCATAGCAACCCACTCTTCTTCTCTGCTGTTTTGTTGCATGCTGCTGTCCATCCCTCCTAAAAACTACCTTAGTTAGTGAATCGGGGGAAGGATGGCTCGGTGGGTAGGGCGACCGTCCCATAACCGGAGGTCGCAGGTTCGATCCCCTGCCCAGAGTGCATGCCGAGGTGTCCTTGAGCAAGACACCAAACCCCCAGTTGCTACTACAGCCTCAGCCCAGCTGCATCCTCCAGCTAACCTGGAAGGATACCGAGTTGTTCCCCAGCCAGCTGGGGTCTGCCTCTTGATCTCCTCCCGGTGGGACGTGCCCGAAACACCTCACCAGCGAGGTGCTCGGGGGCATCCTGACCAGATGCCCGAACCACCCCATATGGCTTCGCTTGACCTGGAAGAGGAGTGGCTCGACACCGAGCTGCTCCCGCACGGCAGAGCTCCTCGCCCGATCTTTGAGTGAGAGCCCAGCCACCCTGTGGAGGACGCTCATTTTGGTCAATTGTATCTGCGATCTCATTCTTTCTGTCACCACCATGTAAATGTGTGACTTTTTAAAAACTTTTTTAAAATTGTTGGTTGATTTTTTCAACTTGTTAACTCATGTTGACATATTAAAACTAGGTGTGCCCCGTGTTTTCTACCAACCGTTTTGTGGAAACAAGTAGAAGGGATTACCTCAGAAGCAAACACTGCAAATTTATTTCCGTTCCGTCATCTTCCGCTTGTTCCGGGGTCGGGTCGCCGGGCAACAGCCTCAAACGGGCAGCCCAGACCTCTCTCACCCTGCATCTTCCAGCTCACCCGGAAGGATCCCAAGTCGTTCCCTGGCTTGGAACATAATTTGCTTTATTATTTGTCTTTTAGCTTCTTTCTTTGTGCGTTTGATGTGTGTTTTTTTTCTCAGGGTGAAACAAAAAAATCTTTTCCAAATAGTGTTGTTTCTGTCAGAATGAGTATTGTTTAGTGTAACTTTAGACAGAATTAGTAAAATACTGAAGTTCTAACAGGTAAGAAGTTTTCAACAACCTCTTTAAGCTTGAAGTTATAGAACACATTGTTGCTGCATCTCAGGTTCCAGCTGTATTTCTGAAGTGGACATGTTAACTACTTTTTATTTGAAAGAAGATTAATAAATGACGACAAAATAGGTTTTGATGTGTTGATTTGATTCCTATTCAGGACACTTTGGGGAGAATCACTATATTGTTAATATAGGCGGCTATAAAGAATCATTTTTAATTTTTGGTTGGTGGTGTGCCTCAAGATTTTTTTCAATGGAAAAATGTACCTTGATATGAAAAAGATTGAAAAAACGCACAGGGATAAAGCTGAGTCAGTTCAATCACACCCATTCCCATACCTCCACTACCAGCCTTCTTTTAATAAACGTTCGCTTTTTACAAAAATAGCAGCAAAGGTTGGATAAAATCTCACTGACCTTGTGTTCAGGCTTTGAATTTAACATTGCTTTTGTCCCACTGAAATTGAGCCTGGCACCATTAATCAATAACTGGCATGTGTTTGTTGTGCTGTAGGGCTTCCAATTAGCTGGACAATGATTTTGTATTTACTGTACACCCTGTGTCTGTGGTAAGAAAGAAGTAGGTCTGCCTTCCAATCTTTGCAGTCTGTCTACCTTTCTTGACCTCTTGTTTTGTCGCCTGGAGTTTATTATTTAAAAGGATTTCTAGTATGACAAATAAAGTAGCGTTTGCTCAGATTTTATTATTTTATCTCCACAGTGTGCTGGTCTCCATGAACAGCCAGAGCAGGCTTTTGAAAAGCTGTGGAAATCCTCATTTTTCTCAGATTAACTCACTGACCACTTTGCCTAAGCCTATTGACTGCAGTGCTGTTTTAGCTCTCACTGCTGTTTGCATTGCCTGGCATGGCTTCTGTTACAGAGACAATGCAGTCTGTATTTAGTTAGCCATTGAATATTTATAACTCTGTTTTCCTTCAAAGAAGAATAAGCAGACATTAAGAGAGTAGTCGTATAATAATCAGCAGTGATTGGTTAAGGAGACTTCTTTTGTATTTTGAGCAGGTGTACATAATGTACAGTGTGTGTGTTGATTTTGTAAACTCAAGTGGCTCTCCAGCTTGCATTTACTCTGATTGCAATAAGGTCACACATTTTGTTTTTAGTATATTAGTCAAAATTCTTATCTGGAAGTAAAATATCTCTCTATTGTTATAGGGAAAATTCGTAACTCGACGTGTTAATTGATAAACTTCACAGAGGATTTGTCAGAAACTACAGATCAACAATCACAATCTCTTTGCCCGTTTCTGGCCAACAGATCAGTTACCAGAGCATTGAGTCATCTGATCCAAGCATCAACGTCCCAGGGCCCAGAAGAACAGTCTCCAAGCTCAAGAATGAAACTTACCACATGTTTTCCAACCTTCATGCGGGAACGACTTACCTGATCTCTGTCCGAGCTCGTACAGCCAAGGGCTTCGGCCAGACTGCTCTGACTGAAATTACCACCAACATCTCAGGTACCAGTGCTGTCACAGTATCACGTGAAACTACAAACTCGAACTGTGGCATTTAGCCACAGTAGGTATAGTTATTTTTAAAATGACAATCTGATTAATGAAACTAAAGAAACCCGGATAGATAGTGGTGAACATAAATTTTCATTTCATCTTCTGAACCAATTACTCTTAACAGAATGGCAGGGAGTGCTGGAGCCTATCCCAGCTGATTTCAGGCGAAGGGCGGAGTACGCCCCGAACAGGTCGCCAGTCTGTTGCAAGGCCACAGACATAGACAACAATCCCCACACACACATCCACAAACACACACTCATTCCTAGGAGCAACCTTTTAGTGGCCAATCAAACTAATATGCATGTTTTTGGAGGGTGGGCCGAAACGGAAATAAACTCACACATACACGGGCCAAACATCCAAACTCAACACAGTAAGGACAGTGTTTCAAGCCTTGTCCCACTCCAGTACCCAAATCTCAACCTTCTTGCTCTGAAGGTGGCACTGTGTTACTAACTGTGCCATTGTGCCGCCCAACATTAATTTCTAAGCTTTAATTTTTTTGTGACACTTAAGTGACCTCAAGCACCATTACTCTTGGATCATGGGACTATTGAAAAAAAAAAGCATTATTAAAATGAACATTTGTTTCAGGTGGTACTGAAAAATAAAAAGAAGACATTTGAGGAAATACCTAATGCCGAAAACGTAATTGATGCATTACCAACAGGACCAAAGCAATAAAAAGGCAAACAAAATACTAGATATTTGTAGAATTTTTTTCAGAGAAAAAAAAAAAGACCTGGATTTGTGCCAAAGTTGCTTGTCCTGACCCTGGACATGTAATTTAGCCAAACAGTATCAATACCATTTGCTGCCCAATGGTGGTTAGATAGTAACTTTTCTTCAACTTGGAGTGTTACAGTAATTGTTACAACAACGGACTTAAAGGTTTTTTTTTTTTATTATATCTATCTAATGGAACCTATTGATTCTGTATCTTTTTACTCACTCTATGTTCCCATCAATGACATATAGAAACCATTGTGTTTTATAAATGAGATTTTGATGTTCTGTCTTTTGACGTCAGTGTCTTCCCCCAACTTCTGCTCCCAAAGTGAAAGAGCTATTTTTCATTGCTTTTGCAATCTGGTTGGTGCACTGTTCCTTCACAACTCTTGAAAAATAAATTAAGTAGAAAGAAGGAAAAGGACACCAAAGAGAGGTCAGTTCTTCCTGTTTCATCTAAAGAAAGCTGGATTTCATACCTAGAGATGAAATTATATTTCCACAAGATTTAGAGTTTATTACTGATGCTAGAAATCCAACTAGTTTACTTTGTTAGTTTACTTTTAATGATCCATTTTCACACGTTAATAAATGGTGAACTTGTTAAGAACATAAAGCAACACGACACGCCCTTAATATTCCTCCCACTTTGCTTCCATCCCTATCCAAAAGGTATCAATTTATTTTGGCAATGCAGAATATTGGCTCTTTATCAAAACAAAAATATGTTTAATCTGTATCACAGGATTAAATTTATACGTCATTCCCAATCATTTTTACCTTTACACTGCACAATGTTTTAATTTCACGATGACATCAAGCAAACAAATTAAATAGTCTCCATCGTCAGCACAAACAACACGCACTGCATTATTTTTTGCTCCATACTTTTTTTAGTCACATATACATCCAGACGTGAGCACATTTGGCCGATACAGTGTTTGACAGATTCCGGATGTGGCAGCAGGTGTCAAATTGTCATCTAATGCCGCAGATCTTCAGCATCAAGAAATGCACATCTAGTGTTCTTGAAAGCCACGCCTTAATTGATACCAACTGCTTTTCCCAGCAGGGTTAGCAAACTACTTTTTAATATGATAATTTTCTGAGCCTCATGAATACTTTTCTGTCCTTCACTTTACTAATTGACTGCTGATATTGAAAAGACGTGCCTTGACACGTCTCCAGGGAGGAGCCTGACTTGTGCTAAATCCTCTCAAATACAAACTCATTCAGTTTAGCCACACTCGTAATTTTTAATTGGCGCTGTGCCCAAGACAACAAAAAATATTTCAAACTGTATCAGAAAATAAGTCCTGTTGGATTTTAACTTAAGTAAGGAATTGGCCTCTGGCTAAGATCAGAGTCAGTCAATTTTATTTGAGCCTTGACGATTGAACTTGTTTATATGGGAGTAAAAAGAAGCACTGATGTTTAATTAAAGCTGTCTGACTGAGCACTTTCAAAGCAGGATGTGCAGTTTTTGATTGAAATCTCTGATTTTTACAAATATTCTAAAGTATGTCTCTGTCAACAGCTCCTACCTTTGATTATGGAGACATGCCATCCCCACTAAGCGAGACAGAAAGCACAATCACTGTGCTACTGCGCCCTGCTCAGGGCAAAGGAGCACCTGTCAGGTAAGAAGATGCCATTAAACCTTCAGTTTCATTTAAAAATGAGTAGCATTCTCACATTAAAGTTATACATCTTGTTTACATCCAGCACATATCAGGTGGTGGTTGAAGAGGAGACCGTTAAGAAGGTGAAGCGGGAGCTGGGGCTTCAGGATTGTTTCCCATTACCCATGTCACACAGCGAAGCTCAGGCCCGAGGGACACCACACTACTACACAGCCGAGCTGCCTCCCAGCAGTTTGCCGGAGGCCAGTCCTTTCACTGTGGGTGACAATCGCACATACAACGGCTACTGGAACAGTCCCCTAGACCCCCGCAAGAGCTACCTTGTGTACTTCCAGGCAATGAGCAACTTCAAAGGGGTGAGTGATTAAACATCTGCCAATGTTGCACCAGATCTGGCAACTCTTCATTATCATTCTTATCAAGCTCTAAGCCCTCATTGGCAGGATCATTTGGAGCCACTAATGAGTGTTAATGCGCATTTGTATCTATTGTTCTGATCCTGTGGTTGATGCAGCAGGACATTTGTTCACAGTTCATAACCCTTGAAATATTATTTATGCAGAGAGATTGTTGGGTACGAAAACAGAGCTGTGACTGTTTATATTCCACCACTTTGATACTTTGCAAGCATGGCGTTTCCAATGAAGAAATTAACTGTGTTAATTACCCACAGCTAGCGAAGCTGTGATTAGCAGGAATTACCTGAAATAAACAATGTGTTGCTTTTGTCTTTCTGTTTAAACCCATTTCCTTTTCAGTCTTATCTACCTTCTCGGCACGGTCTTTGTATCTCTGCTTTTTTCACATCGAATCTATTGTTCCTCAATAACAATCACCGATATACCACTAAAACCAAGCTTCTACATTTAGATGCTAACGTTTTGTTGTTTTTTATCTCAGTTGAAGGTGTTTTCTTTTGTGTCATTGTTCCAGAGTAGACAAAGACTTTCAAACGTAGCTTGGGAATGGCACATTAACTTTCCAAATTCTATTACAGTATAGAACGCTACCTCACTGTGGCAATTACTTAGAGATAATTATGCACAGGTGCAGATGATCAGAAGTAAAAAGCTGCTGCTTTAATAATCTCACATTGTGGGGACATAGCTGGGAAATGTCTGCCTGATCCATCAGACTCTTACTTTCTGTCTGTGGAAACAGTCTGACCTCTCAGCGTTGGAGTTCACTCTGTCCATGTTTGGCAGGTATTTCTTTAATTTAACCAATCACTGCTTTCCAGTCGGGATTGGACGTTGACATGTGTAATGCACCAGAACAGCTAGGGTAATCCGGAAAGCAGAGCGTAAACACAAACTTTTCTCGTCGGCAGCAAAACTTTCACTCGTCGGCAGTGAAATTTTATGGTAGGAAACCCATCAATTTATGAACATCAGCTTTGAAAAAGTACATTTAAAATTTCTCTTGTAAACCGTTCTAAATCATACTTAATGCCAGACAGAACGGGATAGAAAAAAAAGTAAACTGTTTACATTCTTAGTTCTTGCCTCTTGTGCCTACATTTCTTCACGTGGAATGAAGGCTTTGATATATTATGGAATAGCTTGGGTCATCATCCCCACCAATAGCATCTTTTTACAACCCAGTGGAGAAACACACACAGTGAGTGCAGTGTGAGCACATCACATAATTCTACAGCTAAGAAAGGGATTAGATAGGCGAGGCCTGGCTTTACCAGCGGATGGGATTACGGTTTGTTTAGCCTGGCAGGATGCCAGTATCCTTGACCCACAACACGGGGGGCCCAGTGCAACATCACAGAGGAAATGCTGACCCCAGTCTTTGCCCAGAGTTACAGTGGCACTTATGCTGAAACTTAAATACACAAGCACAGAAAAGCAAAAAAATATTTTCTTCTGTCAATTTTTTGTTAATTACTGATCAAAAAGTAGCTGCAGTGACAGCCGTTCTCTTTGCCTTCACAGATAGCGGATACACAGACATGTAAACCTGAACAATTTAAAGATGATTAAAAGTTTCATATTTGGCCGCTCTGGAAGTTTGCAATCTGATTTTTCTTTTTTAAATAAATAATAATTTAAAAAAAAGCAAACAGAATAGCATCTTTTTTGCTAAACTACTTTATAATTCAAGGTTTGGTGAGTCTTTCTAGTTTTGAGTTTGTGAAAGGAGTCCATTCAGCTTAATTTTTATAATTAAATCCAGCAATTTGACAAGGTTTGGGGAAATAATAGCACTGAATTTTTTTTTTTTGACATTTTGCCCAAATCTGTATTTGTAAATGGACTTTGTCAAGCATTAGCATTTATTAGTGATCTATTTGAAAAATTTGTTGAAAGGCTAAAGCTACAAATTGATTCACTATTCATTGCTGCTGTGATGTGTTTGTTTTTGATTCTGTAAAATGTACCTTTATGGATGTCTGCACATAATTTTCACCCCTTCAAACAAACTCACATGGCTCTAGGTTTAGGTGTAGCGTTGTGTGACCATTTGTCTATTTTGGATGGGAGCAAGCATTAACTCTGGTGTCACTGGCAATGCAAAATAAATGCATATTATTCCCTACCCCCCTCCACTGCTCACCCCCTAACAGCTTGGTTCGTCTACAATCATTTACTGTATATTTGCTTACCACAAATAATCAGAATCTGAACAGCAACCCATTTATTCTCTGCAGTGAAAGTTTATATTTATTACGTCTGTTATTCCGTGAGTTTTACTGATGGAATATACTGTGTGAGTGATTGGTTATTTTTAGAAAGAAGTTCAGATAGATTAGCTTCTTGAACAGATATTGTTTTTCACAATGGAAAACTTAAAGTTCTTTATCAGCATTTTCAGACTCATACAATAGAAATAAACTAGGTTGCAGTTTTGAAGACCAAGATTAAGTGTTGTTTATAAAGCAAACTTATCAGATATATGTTCTGGTAGGTGTAGCTAAAGCACCACAATAAAAACAAAGAGGTTTCCATTCCGATCCGAATGGTTTACAGTCAAAATAAAAAATACCTCCTGAGGGAAAACTCTTCAAATCTTTGCAGTTTTATAGAAGAAGCGTTGAAGAAACAGAGATCTAATAGTAATTCTTCATTGTGTTGTTTGAAACGTGTATGTATTATATTCTGCAGCTTACACAATTCGTCTCTGGACAACCTACTCCGCAGGCTGCAGCTCAGTCCTGTGCACAAAAACAAACCATCATTCTATCCGTTTGTAAAATGCCTTAAACCTTATCATTGATGAAAACCCACTGGCAACCAATAGTTCCTTTATCCTAGTATGTCCAATTTGAAAAGCTGTATATGTTTTAATACATCGCTTGACGTTTTTTAGTAGTTATTTAAAAAATAATTAAAACAATATTTCATTATTGGTTCTTAAACCTGACAATAAATTATCATTTGGCCCTGAGTCAGCCTGGTATTTGAAAATAGTACAGAGTATTTATATATTTGAGATTTTTGGAAACTCTGCTTTGCTACATGCTTCAAGTTATTTGCGTTTTGTTATTATACATAGTTATTGTCTTACTGTACAAATTAACATACAAGGATGTTTTATGTGAGCTTGTTGGCATCTGTTGTGAACCACAACATAAACCTGGTTTCATATTAAACATTTATAAAATTCTTTATGAAAATTAAAACATAAATTGTTTTTACCCCAGCTAACCCGTGGCTGGGTCGCAGGGACAATAGCCTCAGACTGAAAGCCTAGGCCACTCATCCTGGCCGGATCCTCCAGTTTACCCGGGAGGATTCTGGGGTGTACCCCGGCCAGCTGTGAGGCAGAGTCTCTCCACCGGGTTTGGGGTCTGCCTCTGGGTCTCCTCCTGATGGAATGTGCCTGAAACAACTCAAAAGCAAGGTGTTTGGGATGCATCCTAGCCGGATGCCCGAACCACCCCGTTATACAATTAGCATTATATAAACACTTAACAGAGAGCTAATTCATGACAATTTTATCATAAAATCTTCCTGTCTTTCAGACACACCAGCAAGGCAACATTTGATTTTTTTCTATTGGAAGTTTTGGATTGAATCCGGAGTATTTACTATTTTTTATTATTAAGTCAACTTTTTATTTAAAAAATGAGTTCAGCTAGTTTTGAAAACAATTTTTTTATCTCTTTCCCATGCAGACACATTTACATAATCGTTCTATAGTGCCTGAATTGGCATCAGTAAATCTTAATTTGATAATAAATCTCTTCTGTGGTGTTATAGAATAGGATTGGATTACTGTGCTGGATCTCATTAGAGCTATTTGACAAAGGTCTTTTTCATAATGTTGAGATGTCATCAGCTGAAATTTGAATAAAATTAATTCGTTTTCATAGTGGTGCACTGGTCTGAAACCCTTCTTTTAATTATGCTCTCTCTCCTCCTTTCATCTCTGGTCTTTTTTCATCAGGATTCTCAAATTACTGCAACACACTTCACTACAGCTCTCATATATGTATGCATGTACTTACAAACTTATTTCTATTTAAATGTATATGTGCAATACTGTTGTGAGTTGGTTTTTTCAACAGAAATGATTTAACCCTTTATGTTGAGGTAAAGCGGACAGAAAATTGAATCCCAGTGACTCGATTTGACCTACTTCATTATTTATGTTAACTTTTAGCATATACTGGTGTGTTTTGTGAGTCATTGTATGCACAAGGTAACATGTTTGAGTCTTGCTTTCTTTTGTCATATGCCGTCAGTGCAAAAATATGAACCAACGCTCCCTCTGAAGTCTTTTCTCTTTGTGTTTCAGGAATCCAGAATAAACTGCATTCGCATTGCTCGCAAAGGTAAATTCACTTAATGGTCTCGTCTGTCAAACACTAGGGCCTTGAATGCATCCATTTTTTTGTTGCAAGAATGTATGCTTTTTCAATTTACAAAAGAAGCACAAGAAAAGTGTATACGGATTATTATTTTGCTGGTATGGCTTACTTTACTGAATGCTGCACTATTTTTTTTACCTCTTACAAATACAGGAGACAAATTTTCTCCGACATTTCTTGTTTAGCAGCGGGCCACATAGAAAAGGGCAACAAGCAGGGAGGGATTAGAGGTCGGGCTTTCATCCTCCATGTTTGGGGGCCGAGGCTGTGACACTCTCATATCAAGGCAGACTCTTTGTTCTCATCAGCAGCTCAGCAGATACATCTGAGGGCTTTGACCTCAGTGGGTCAACCCCAAAAGGGTTCTCCAGATCAAAACTTGCAGTTGGAGCTATCTTGACCTATCAGTACAACAACACCAGTGTCCCCCTTCTCTTGGCACCTCAGCTTTCTTTTTTGAAGTCAAAAGGGTAGAGAAATTGACTTTTAAGTCACGATGACAGTAATCCAACACAGTCACAGCACCCTGTAAGGATATCTTGGATCAACACTGACGCAGTTGGCAAATGTTTGTTCGGAAACTGATTTGCTAAAATCTTGTATTTTTTTTCTTTCTTTTTCAATCTGAAAACCTTTTTTCTAAAATGAATAAAAAGTAGAGGTTCTCTGCTAAAAGGCAAAGCTGAGTTCTCACTCCATCTGCCCCACACACTGGTAAGGCATTGATTAATTACGCTCTCACACAGGACCGGACTGCACCCTGCTCCGATTTCTCTGTTACGAGACACTTTTCTCTGGAAGAAAGAAAAACCTTTATTATGGTTGGGCACGTAATTATATTAATACAAAAATGAAAAAAGTGTGCTTATTTTGAAACGTGCCAATATCACATCACTATGATTTATGATACAAAGTAGAATAAAAAATTCTTGATAGGAACCACTTAGAAATAAGGGCATTTCTCTGCCTTCAAGCTGTGACGAAGCAGATTTTTCTGGCTGTTTGTACCGTTAACACAACGTCTGCATCATCACAGTCCTGAACTGTTATTATCAAGAAGCCTATCTCAAGGAAAGTGGAGGCAAATGATTCTGGCTTGGATAACAAAGCTGGAGATTACATTTCAACTTCCAGGTGACAGTTTAATTAAGAATCTTCTGGCAGGCTCAACACAACAATAGACTTCCATTTCTTCTCTAAGTGCCAATTTCCACCATTGGGCAGCTGGCAGGTGCCTAGATTCATGCGGAAATCTATTTCATGTTCTTGTTCGGCTTAATAGAAAATTCAAGACTAAATGTGGGAAAAGAACTTTTTCTGTCTGAAAACATAACAGAATAAAAAAATCAAATTGGTTTTTGCTTTCTCATCTATATTTATGGTCATACTGGCCAACTTTTTCTTAATGTAACTAAGTGAAAGTTGCTTCATGAAATGAACATCACGTTTGAATCTGATTGTGTATGTTAGGAATAAATACATGTAAATCTATCGAATGAAGTATCTTCTGACAGGTAGAAAGTTTTTTTTTGGTTGTTGTGGTACACCTGCAGATTATAGTGTGTCTGTGGACGTGGATAGAAGCCATTGGAGCATCTTCTTTGATTTACTGTCTAAGTAAACCTCTTACAGCAACTGTATCATGGTCTAAAACAGTGTTCATAAATAGGGCACCGAAATAACCGTAACAAAATGGCCGCATCAAAACAAAGTCACCAGCAGGTTCTAGAAAGAAAATTCATTTTGATTTCAAGCCCATGGCTCATTTTCTTTTATTTGCCAGGCAGTCATCACTTATTAAACACCCTGCCAAATACTAAAATGGTATTGTACTACTTTCATCTTTCTAGTTGGGATGGGGGTTGAAAAGCAGCAATAAAATGCCCAAGGCTGCAGATCGTCGGGCTACAACATGGCTCTGTTTTCATTTTCCCTGCCCTAGATCCGATTTTTTTTTTCCCCCAGCAGACTGCGAGATAGAGCTCTATCCCCAGGCGTGCTCTGACTTTTTCCAGCTCTCTGGATAGTTTATGCTGTTCCATCGGGCTCAGAAGGGCTGGTTTCAGGGCTGTGAGGGCCTGGAGGACAGACTGACATAGAGAAAAAAAAATAGATCAGTGAGCCCCAGAACAAGACAAAGACAGGCCCGCTGCTCTGAACCATTTGCATAAGCAGGAAGCTTTACGCCTGAGAAATGAATAAAGTGATGTTATGATAATGACCTTTCCAGTGGCTAACAGACACCAGGGCACCTTGAGATTATACCGTAGGCCTGACATATGATATTTCATTCATTATTGAATATAAAAGACCCCAAAGGTTAAGCGTGTGTCATAACATATTCAATGTATAATGGCAATTATTGTCGCAGAGTATGTTTGCAACATTCAAAGAATAGAATTACTCAAGCTTTATAGTTTTATAAAAATATCTGAGCAAATAAGTTCCCAAATTGCTTTTTCATGGTGAAACACCATGAATAACTTTTTTTTCCCCAAACCCATCAGTTTGAATTAGGTTATTTTAAATGTTTGTGTTAATAGCAAAGTGTGTGATGGTATTTTCTGCTTCCCTCCAGTTTTTATTCTTTTAACATGAACGTTTTCCCTTTTTAAGCGGCTTGTAAAGATCATCGCAAGGCTCTGGAGGTCTCCCAACACTCTGAGGAGATGGGGCTTATTCTCGGGGTATGCGCTGGAGGACTTGTGGTTCTAATCCTCCTACTGGGTGCCATCATCATCATTATAAAGAAAGGGTAAACGTCCTCTTTTAACTTCGTATGAAACATGCTTCATTTAACAAAATCACATCATATCTCTACCATTTTTCTTTTTTGTTCAGCAATCAGTTTTCTGAACTTTCTGAAAGGTCATGCATGTTTGTAAAAAGAAGCTGGACTCACAATTAGCACTGTATTGTTTTCCCTGCACTAGAGGGACCAAACAACTCTCATCTGCAAAACCCATCTGAGTGTGAAGTATTTAATTAAAGGCGGATGCAATTCAATTAGCCACTTAATTACACACACCAAGCAGAAGCCTGACCCTTAAACGAGATGGTAATTGGGAGGGAAAAGGTGTACTTTTGGAGATTATTTGTCAATGATCCGACTAGTTTACAGTAAAAACATCCACCCCCTTTTGTTTTTGTGTGTACGTATATAACAACTGTTGACGTCCTATTACTTTTCCTATTTGATATAATGAAATATTAAGGTTTGACAAAATTATGGGATCATTACTGAAGTTGCTGACTAAGTGTTCGTCCTCATTGAACAGATTAGGCACTTCTTCGTTTAAGTCACTAACAGTTTTTGACTCAGTGAATTGAATATTAGATTTTGATAAGACAGAAGAACTCATGGTTTATATCTCAGTCAGATACTAAAATAATTCAGCTAAAAAAAAAAACTTACTTACTGCGTAACCATGTGTTGGGTTTTTCAACAGCTTCTCGATACCCATTGCATGTGTTATTTGATCATCTGCACAAGTGGAATCATGAAAAGAAGCTTCTCATTGTCACTGTAATCAATGCACTCTGTCCTCGGCTGACATTGCTTTCATCTTACACCTCTTCTTTGTCTTGATTTATTTTTTTTTCTCCTTGCCCTGCAATGCCAGAAGGGACTACTACTCTTTCTATCCGTAAGTGGCTCCATCCTCTTTGCTTTTGCATTGTTTTCTGATCCATCAGATACATGCTTGAGCTCTGGCTGTTAATCACAAGTTGAAAAGAAAAAATACAAGTACTTTCTTTTCAAAAACAAACTTCTTTCCCCTCTCTCTTTCAGTCTTTTTGTGAACAATGTGGCAATGAGTTACTGCTTGAAAATGTAAAGTTTCTACCATCATTTTTTTCAATACATTTCTGTTTCTAACTTTTTCTCAAATTTCTTTTTTTTAAACCATAAGCAGGAAAGCAGTCAACATGAACAAGACACCGATCACCTACCGGCAGGAGAAGAGCCATATGGGCTCGATGGAGCGCAGTTTCACAGACCAAAGCACCCTTCAGGAGGATGAAAGAATGGCTCTTTCCTTCATGGATGCTCACACATGTGGAACACGAAGTAAGACATCTTTACTGGTGTTCACACAATCTGTACTGGGAATTACATATGCCAGTCCCCTCGGGATATCATCCTACAGGTTTTAAATGTTCTTCCCAAAATCTCTGCCTCAAATGAATGTATCTGAAGCAAGTTTGATTTGAACCTGGTAACAAGGGCAGTTAGGATTCTTAAAGATATATTCTCAAAATATGGAGAAGAACTTGTATGGCTTTAAATGATGATGTTGCACTTTTTGATTAAATTTGCCTGGTTTTGGTTCAGGTGATGCCCGCAGTTCTGTGAATGAAGCCAGCAGTTTGTTGGGAAGCTCCCCGAGGCATCAGTGTGGACGCAAGGGCTCCCCTTACCACACAGGCCAACTCCACCCTGCGGTCCGTGTTGCAGATCTCCTCCAGCATATAAACCAGATGAAAACTGCTGAAGGCTATGGCTTTAAACAGGAATACGAGGTAAAAGAACACTTTTATATGGTCATAATTAGACGACGTACAGAGGCTTGGTTTTATTTCTGTCAAAGATAACGGTTAGACTCATTTCTCAGGATGGTTTTTCAGGGTTTTTTGCAGTTTCAAGTGTTGTACATGATATTTTTAACCTCCCAATGTGTGTGGGGATTGGGGTATGAGACGTGTTACATTATTTCTGCTTCCAAAATTCATCACTTCCTTTGACTCGCATATAAACTGAAGTGACATCCTATTCCTAATTTATTGGGTTCAATATTATGTCGACCCACATTTTGCTGCTATAACAGCTTAAATCTTTAAGGAAGGCTATCCACATGGTTTAGAAGTGTGTTCGTGGGAACTATTAAGCCTTTCTGCAGAGAAAAATAAACTGATTGTGAGAAATAGGCAAATATAAGAAATAGAAAAATATTACAAATTGCTGTTGATTAGAAAATAGCACTTATTGATCAGATGAGTCACAAGTGTCTTGATTACAACACCACTCTAAGATTACATGATTTAAAATGCAGCTTTTATCTACCCATCCATCCCTGTCTAGACTGTTTATTCAGCTCTGGGTTCATTCTGAAGGTACATAAAACTACCCCAGATAGTTTGAGAGGTGAAGTAACTTTTTAATTCTTACTAAATGTTTAGAGCACAAACAATATGGCCTATTATACTTTTAACTCTTGCTTTTTGGGCATCTTTGCCAGTGCATGTTTCTGTGATAGCTTGAAGGTTTACAAGGTAGCAACAGTTTGCCACTTTTTCTTTTTAATGGTCACCAGCTTGCCAACAAGCTGGTTGTGTACTGAGTGCATGTTTTCATGTGCAAACCATCAGGTGCCAATCCAGGAATTTAACCATCAACACCTGGAGCGCAAATTAAAAGTCAATAGCGGAATAAACTGTTTGGCATCAGAAGCAAGATTTTGCAATTTATTATGAATTTTTCTCAAAGAAATCACTCTGCTGTTCATTACACTCGCATGATTGAAATTTAAAATGCAAATATTGGCAAATTTTATTGCAACAAGATTTATTTTCAAATAATATTTATTCAAAAATTAAAATTAGGTATGAGCAGTTCAGAAGATTAAACAAAACATCATGATCAACCTTTTTAAAATATAAAAATTTATCATGCTATTTTTTTTATTGGAACTACAAATAGTATAATAACTCACTAACTTTTTTGGAAAATAAATTTATGTTGCAGATATGCAATGCATTCATGCATTCATATACTTTATAACATCTTAACAAAAGTCCAAAAGAGCTTATTCTGAGAGTTTCTGAGCCTTTCCTGACCAGGCCATTTTCCCTGAAAACCCTTTCGACAGAAAATTTGGCCTAATTGGCATTTTGTCTGTGTTTCAGCTCTTGTTCAAGAATACAGAAGAGACTTGAGATTGTCCGCTTGGTTTTGGAAGTTAGTTTAGGTGAAAAATGCAATTTATAATGGTTTCAGAAAAGTGTGCTTCTGACTTTATCTCCAACCTAGCAGCAGTATGGGATAATGCAGGTATTTTAGGCTCAGTTGGCACAAGGGCTGACTAAAAGAAAACGTATTAGCTGTATTGGTTCTTGTGAGAAAGGCCATTAATTTGGCATTATCCATGCACCCGCCTCGGCACCCACCAAAATTAATTACCAAGGTTAAATAAGGCATCTGGATGACACCATTGGAGTGCACATGAATAAATCATCCTTATTTGGGCCCAGAAAAGACCTCTGTTGTGATGGTGTGATGAGGTTAAACGTCTACGGCTAACAGATTGTATTAAAGAGAGGAAGGGACAGTCTGAAATGGGAAGAAAAATGAAAAGCCAAAGACGTGGGGAGAAAAAAAACTTGTGGATCCAATTCCCTTCAACCAAAGAACACTCTTTTTCCAGCAACATTGTTAGTATTTACTTCCCTTTGTAATTTATGGTGCAATCTGTGAGCAATGCTACCATCAACGATGCTTAGAACATATTGTCCAGTTGAGCTCCACAGAGGTTTTGTTCCTAATCCTTCAGTTTATCAAATCGACAACAAGAAAAATGTGCGATGTGAGATTGTAGGGTTGGCATTCTGAAATTAAATGTTTTGTCCCGCTTAGATCTTTTAAAGGAAATCCTACCTACAGGATGTTGGAATGTGAACACACACGTGGTGGGAAATCCAAGGAGCAACATAATCCTATTGTGTTGTCTTTCCTTAGATGTTCTTTTCCTTTGTAGCTAGGAATCATAATACAGGTAAGTTACCTCTAGAAGGATGAAAAGACTTTAATGCAGGAGGCACAGGGAAAAGTTTCTGTAAAATAAAATGTTGGAGAGTTTTTTTTTTTTAATATATGAATGTAGAGGAGTTTTGTCACCCAGAGTGAAGTCATTGTATTTCAACATTTGGGTTGAAATACAACCCAAATTTTCTTATTTTGTTAAAAAAAAAAAAAAAATTGGTGACTCACTTTTTTAGTGATAAGGGCATTATGATCTCTACATTTGGCAAAATGGCCCGCGATGCCGCCATAAAAAAATTTTCATACAGAGGTTCACCACTAACCTGCATTCAATGGCTTTTATGGAAAAGAAAAATAAAATTTTTTGTCTCTTTGGAACTCTGCTTTTGCACTCGTTAAAGATTTTGTCGTTGTTTTTTACAGCAAAGAGACACCTCATTTTAAAATCACAGCACACAACTATTTTTTCTGCACATAAAGTGTTTTGAATAATGTCTCTCACTACTATAATATAAAGAGAAGAATCTAATTTCACTTCTGGCATTCTATTGACAAAAAAAATCAATTTACTCCTGGCTTTGAAAAGCCTTATATGTGTGGCAGCTGTAGTCATATTTCCATCGGAGAAATATTTTCCCAAATTCTTAACTAATGCACATTTAGAAAAAACTTTATCACTGGCCAAAACTAAAGAAAAAAAAAGATCATCCACATTTTTTTTTATTAATATTTTTATTTGATGTACGAATTAATACAAAGCAATATCAGATGAAATAAACATGTACATCAAGTTTTTTTGTTTTACAACAGTAAACAAAAGAAAGAACAAAAAAACAATATACAAAAAAGAACAAATCCAATGGCACACACCTCAGATACATCACCTCGTAAACAATACAGTACAACATTTGTAGAGTACTATAAATAAATGAGATAAGATAGGTACTAACTTTGTGTGTGTAAGTGAAAGAGAAGAAATGTATCAAAAGAAAAAAATAAATAAATAAAAAATAAACAAAAATAAGGTAAACAAAGATGAGTGAAACAAACTAGAGAGATGTAAGGAGGGTGTTCAAGTTGTGTTAAAGAAATCTATAAATGATTGCCATTTTTTCTGAAAAATGCTAACATTTTTCTGAATACATGAATACCTAATTTTCTCCAATCTCAAGAAAGACATTACCTCATTGAGCCATTGTATGTTAGACGGGGCAGTACTTGATTTCTAGTGCAACAGGAGATGCCGTCTGGCAACTAAAGATGTAAATGCGAGCACTTGTATTTGCAGAGACGAATATTGTGTACAGTCCTCAGGAAGAAATCCGGGTAGTCCCTCATTCATCCAGGAGTGATCCATAGTAGAAAAAGTTTCAAAAAAGTCTTCTGGACAGTTTAATTCTGTCTCGTTCAAGAATTAAACTGTCCAGAAGACTTCTTTGAAACTTTTTCTACTATAGTCCTCAGGAAGACCAAAAATCGCCACGTGTGGGGTTATGGCAACAGTTTTCGAAAAGATCTTTGACTTCATCCACATTTTTAGCATTTTTCTCTTGTTTTATCCAAACTTGAGTCGTTATTTATTTTTTTTTAGAATATGGTATTTTTAATTTCATTGAAAGATCTTAGTTTATTTAGTTGTTTTAAATTTGTTTTCCCATTTAAAGCAAACTGAACAGTTTAATGTCAGAACATCTAGATCTATTTACATTATACATTACACCCAAATCTACACTTTCAAGTTGTGCTGGCAGTAAGAAAAGTGCTCATGAACAGATATAGATCAAGCTGTTCTTGGACAAAACATGTAGATTATCTTTAAGCCTTCATTCATAAACCTCCAGATCTGATCAGGAACGAGACAATCAGTGGCCATCTTCATCAAGGAGCCTGAATATTCATAAATGTTTGCTATCCATCTGACTTCAGGCATTTACTGAGAACATGCCAACGACCCTAATAGTACTTTAACTTCTGTTCAAGGCTGAAGGAAGTATTACTTTTTGCTTTGGCTATACCAGTTTGAATTTAGTGATATGTTCTCAGAATTGAGTAAGCTTGATTTTAGTGTCATGCAGAAGATGATTCAGAGTGATAATGTTTGGTTCTCTCAGTGAGTTTATTCAGTGGTGTGATTAGATATGGAGTGGATGGAGAAGTTGAGTTCTGAAATCTAGATTGAGGTTAATAAGGATGACTTGTTCATATTACTTTTTGTTGGAACACCATCATTTATTTCAAATTAAACTTCAAGGTTCACTAAACACAAGAATAGTCAAATAATAGCTGGAGAACCCCTGGAAATTCAATTTCACAAATTTAAAATGGTTCATGATCCAAAAGTCAGTTAGGGCACAAAAAGTGGCATCACACTAGGGACTGGCAGGTTTAAAAATCCTTAAATAGGAAAAATTTCTGAAAGGACAAGATGATTAAAAAGACTTGCAAAAAAAAAGAGAAATTTGTGAAGATCTAGCTCAGAAGAATAAAATGACAGCTAGCTAACTAGTGAGTAGTACAGATGGGAACTCAGTATTTAGTGCTGAAGCCTGATGCCTTCTAAAAAGACAACTCCAACCACTGAACAGCTGCTCATACACACAAAGCCTCTTACAAACACAGTCTGCTGTAACCCAGACGTCTGCAAGTTGTTTTCTTGCCTGCTGAAACTTTGCTCTAATCCTCCTCATTTAAGGATTATTTTAAAAAGAGCAGTTATTGTTCTTTTGTGAGTTGATATTTTTTTTTGTGTCATAGCATATTTAAAATAAACCAGGTACATGTTGCTAATTATGAAATGCAAAACGCATAAAAAAGGGAATAAATGCATTAACTCAGTTTCACTTTAGTTTTTGACCCTGTGAATTGCCCCCTCATCTGGCTGAAAAACGAGGTCAGACAGGAATCCCCATGGACAATGATGTTTGCAGATGACATTGTGATCTGTAGTGAGGGGAGGGAAGAGTTGGAGGAAAAGCTGGAGAGGTGGAGGTTTGTACTAGAAAGAAGAGGAATGAAGATTAGTCAGAGTAAGAGAGAGTATGTGTGTGAATGAGAGGGATCCAAATGGAAAAGTGAGGTTACAGGGAGAAGAGATAAAGAAGGTGGAAGATTTTAAGTACTTAGGATCAACAGTTCAGAGCAATGGAGAGTCTATAAAAGAGGTGAAGAAGCGTGTTCAAGCAGGCTCGAACGGGTGGAGAAAAGTATCAGGTGTGATGTGCGACAGGAGAGTTTCAGCTATAATGAAAGGAAAAGTGTACAAAACCGTGGTGGGACCGGCCATACTGTTTGGTCTAGAAACAGTGGCACTGAGAAAAAGACAGGAGGCAGAGATGGAAGTTGCAGAGATGAAGATGCTGGGGATCTCTCTGGGAGTGACCAGGATGGACAGGATCAGAAATGAGTATATCAGAGGAACAGCACATGCTGGAGGTTTTGGAGATAAAGTCAGAGAGGCCAGACTGAGATGGTTTGGACATGTACAGAGAAGAAAGACAGAGTACATTGGCAGAAGGATGCTGGGTTTGGAACCACCAGGAAAGAGGCTTAGAGGAAGACCAAAGAGGAGGTTCATGGACGCAGTGAAGGAAGACATGAATAGTTGGTATGACCGAAGAGGATGCAGCAGATAGGGTTAGATGGAAGAAACTGACTTGCTGTGGCGACCCCTGAAGGGAAATGCCGAAAGGAGAAGAAGAATTGCCCCCTCCTTTTCTCTTCCTGCTTAGTCCCGCCCTTTATGTGCATGCATGACAGAGTGTAAACCTTGTTTTAGGCTGCAAATACAGTTAAAGCCATATAACGAAAGCAAAGATAGTGCACATTTTTTTTGTATTCTTATTTTGGTTCATTTAGATTAAACTGTCTCTCTCTGTTGATAACCTTATACTTATGGTCCTAAAGCTTTGAGGAATAAGATACCAGTATCACTGATTAAATAAAAACAAAGAGGATTTTTAAATAAATACAAAACAAATTATTACAAGGTTTTAGAATTTTTTTCAGGTCAATTTGTACAGTTCTTCCAAACAACCTCCCTCTCTGGTCTGAGGATTAAAATAGCATATCTTTTTTTCCTCTGTTTTTTTTTTTCTTCTCTACAATGCACTCTTCGATTATTCTGTCTCAGCATTCCTGCTGTGTTTTCTCACAGTTTTCATTTTTCTTTCCTCGCTTTGGTTTTGAGCAAAAGGAATTGTATGAGGCAAACAAAGTGAGCTCAGAGGTCTTGTGTAACAAATGTAAAGATGGGAGGATATCAAGAAGGAAGAGGTGGACAGGGAGAGATATCATGAAAAGGAGAGGAGAGGAAAAAAAATTCAAAGAAAAATACCTTCACAGAAAGAGCATGAAAAGCGGGAAAATAAAGAGAAAGATTTAATCTCAGGCAGGATTTGACTGGTTCTTGAGGGTAATGGTGCTGTGATACTCAGCGACTTTTTCGCTTTTTCACTCAATTTTATTTGTATAGCCCAAAATCACAGAATTTCCGTCTCATTGGGCTTCACAAGAAGCCCATTGAGCTTCTTTTGCAGTAAAACTTTTGCATCACAAAATAAAAAAGTGCAAGGGTTGCATTAATCCCCACAAACGTTTTTAAGTACCTGTACATATAAGGCATAAAACACTCAATTCTGTCCTGAACTGAATGGCCTTCTTTCCCCTCATCTGTATTCAGGTTATAGGGGAACAACCTAAGCAGAAAACCCAGACTTTCCTCGCCCCAGCCATGTCTTTCAGCTTATCAAAAGAATCCTGGGGCAATTCCAGGTCAGCTGGGAGACAGTCCATGTAGTGGACTTTGGGCCTCTTAACAGTAGGATGTGCCCAGAACACCTGACCTGCCAGGCATCTGGAAAGGCATTCTAATCAGGTGTCTGAACCATCCTGGCTGCTCACAGCAGAGGATCAGCAGCTCTATGCCAAACACCGTCTAGATTTCCTCACCTCAAGACACTGGCCACCCTGTAAAGAAAACTCACTCTGGCTGCGCATATTTATAATCATTTCTTTACGGTCACCTACGCGGGAGGGTAGGAATGTAAATTAGCTTGTCAGATAAATTCTCGCTAAATTTGGTAGTTCAATAACGCTTTGAGAATCTATCTGACCATTTTCTAGCTCCTTTTTTTTGGAGTCTCCCCTAGTGGGTCAAAGGTCCAGTCATGAAGCACAATTTTGAAATAAAAAGAACACAACCCCAGACCTGCTGGAGAGACTACGTCTCACAGCTGGCCGGGGAACGACTGGGGATCCGTCCGGGTGAGCTGGAGGATGCAGCTGCGGTGAGAAAAGCATAGGCATCTGAGGTTGTTGCCCTCGCGACCCAGTCCTGGATAAACGGAAGACGATGGAATGAAAACACAACCCACCCGATTAGATTAAATTACTAATGTCTAGTCATGTTTCACTGTAGCAGGTTCTTGAATAAAAAAAAAAAAAACAAGATTATGAAACATACTCAGGGGCAAATCCAGGGTGGACCTCCCTTTTGGTCCACCAGAAAACCCCCCAAAGTGTTCTTCCTACTTTAATTATTATAAACTTTGGGCAAAGTATGCACCAAAATGCAGAAAAATTACTTATTTTTCAAAATTTTCTGGGGGGGATGCCCCTAGGTCCCGTATACTGGCAAGCACCATAGGTGCTCGTTTTGTCTATAACATCACACGCCTTCCCCTTTAGAAAATCCCGGATTTGCCCCTGATACTCGAAAATTAATGTAGTTCAAAATAGGTTTGTTCTGTTTTGTACTTGTGGGTTTTTACTTCAGTTGTCATTTAGTTGCCGTCAAGAAAATGTCTTGTACTCACTTAAAATCCCTGGCAGCCCAGCTTATATCGCCCCTCTCTGGGAACTCAATGTCGCCAAGATTATTTGTTTTCAACCAGACTGATTCCCATTTATTTTTTCGCAGTCCTCCACAAGATTGTGTCTGATTTGCTTCAGAATTGAATAGAAACCCGAACAGGGCTGACAAAACATGATTTTCCTTTTCAGCCTGAGAAAAATGTGGAGAAACTGTAATTTTGTTTATCTGAGAGTGGTTCACACAGAGATTATCCTGTTCCAAAAATCCTCACCAAGAGTCTGTTTATCTCTTCAGAGCTTCTTTGATGGCTGGGACTGCACAAAGAAGAAGGACAAAACCAAAGGAAGGCATGACACATTGCTTGGATGTAAGTAATCAGAAAAAAGTTAATCCTATGCTTCAAAAAATGACCAAAATATTTGAAAAACCTTGTTATTATGTTATTTTTCTTTCATCACAGATGATCGTCACAGAGTGAAGCTCCATCCTCTGCTCGGAGACCCCAACTCAGACTATATAAACGCAAACTACATTGATGTGAGTCTAATCCCGTTCTTCCGTCTTTGTCCCACATGAGATGCAAATCAGCTGAGTCTTTCTCTCATTTGCTGTAAATCCACAGTTCATCTCTCTCATTCCTATTAGCCTACCAGCCTGCTGCCCCACTTTCACCTGGAAGCTTTCATCCAATCAAACACCTTTCTCTGTCGGTTTTTACCAGATGCCATTGTTGCCAGGTGCTGCACCAAATCCGTGACCCCGACTGCCTCTGCTATCATTTTTATTAAAAAGAGAGTGGAATAAATGAATTTAATGCCTGTAGAGGTGATGAGCCTCTCTGAGACGCTAAAATAAATCCCTCTAAATTAAATAGATTTGACTGTGGTGATTAAATCTGTGAATGGGCCAGGAGGAGATGATTCTTTCTGCCATTCACCTTAACACACGCAGAGACAGAAAATTTTCAAATAAAAGATTTTTTAATATTTCATCTTATACAGTTTCATTCATGTGTGTTTTCATTCAATAAAATGTGAGGGCTTGGAATAGACGTTAATGTTTTATGACCACAGTAAGTTATTTACTCAGTTTAATTATGATTTGGCTACAGAAATAAAATGTGCCACACATCTTGAGATAGAAGCCTGTACTTTAGTTCCCCTGTGAAATATTTATCACCGCTCTCAGTTGTTGCTATCTATTTGAGTATGTCAAGGGAAGTCTGGCAATCTGATGCAATTTCTTTATCTCCCAAGATTTATTTCACTCGTTTCTCATGGGGACTGCTGTAAAGTAAATGTGGCACTCTGTGAGACGCTCAGCCATTCTGTTGAACTCCCACTTCTGCTTGCAGTCGATAAGAGGTTCAAAGATCCTGTCTTTGTCACAGAGATTATAAGAGATGCATTTGGAGAAATAAAAGGTGTGATTTTTTTGTGAAAGAAAATTACCAGGCACCCGTTTATTGAATTTGGTGTGGATTCCTACTTCTAGTAAAAATTTATCATTACAACACTGGACTGTACACAATATTGTATTTTTTCTTTAATTCATTGCCAAACTGGTAGTGAGATGCTTTAGAAACTTTAGTAAAATGAGTGGGCAATAATGAATGGATTTGCTATTATAATATAGTTGTGAGGGTCTCCATTAGCGTTCAAGCTGCAAAGGTGCAGACATTAGAGAAAAAACACCACTCAGCAACCATTTTATTGTCAGTGATGTCGCTCCCTGACAAACCTGACCTACTGTGCTGAACTCTAACTACTGCAAAAACACACCTAGAACAGCTTTGGATTATTTCACCAGAGGTTAAATGGAAAATGTTTCTTTCTATTGAAACATTATTTCACGTTCCGAAGACTTGAAATGACGCACGTCTCTGTAATGTTTGATTTTCAGCTTTGTTGAGGTCTGCATTTGATGATGGGCAGAACTTTGTGTGTCTTTAGCTCCTGGTAGATAAGTAAATGACTGGATAGTTAATTGGTGCCAAAGTTTATCAAGGTATACATGTGCAAATAAATGTAATATCAGTTACAGGTAAGTTTGATTAAAAGCTCATAATTCTATTTTAATTTAGTTTAAAACAAACTTGAACACAAAATTCTTCACTCTAAATATTTCAGACACAAAGTGTTTTTTACTGCACTACTAACTGCTTTTGAATTGCTGTGAATCACACAAACTCAACTCATACAAATTTTTATCAATTTTTCCAACTATTTGGTACAAACCTGAAGAAAATGATTTTACAAAAACATTGAACTTGTATGGCTGAAGGCGTCCACCTTCAGTCAGATGGAGCCAGATGGATCATTAAATTTAAAAGAGTAGAATCTGCTTCTATTCACAGTTTGTTTTTAAATGTTCCTCCCTCTGGTTGTACTGGTGGTCCAAACACAAAAAGTTATTTGTTTGGAGCCCATGGAGGTTTTTACCAAACTTCTTTTTCCAAAAAATTTACAATAGGCCAACAACTCCAAAAAATTTCACCAAATGAGTTAAAGTCCAAACTTTATTTGACATTTTGCCCCTTCAAGTTTAAGTTTTCACTTTTTTAGACTTATTCAAATGCAGGTATTTAGCTTCTTAGCTTCAATTTTAAGTATTTAGGTACACGTAACTGAAGAATGAAGTGGACACTTTTTTTATGGGACATTTCCACATACATTCATAAATTACTTATTAATTGGCTCATATCTTTGCGACCAGACTCATTATGAGAAAATGTCAGGATGACGAAGTGATAGCCTCAGATTAAGTGTCAATTTTTCTCTCTCTATGCCATTACCGGTGATTTTATGATGGGTTTTCAAAAATAGACTTCAGGCCAGACATACACAGATTTGAACATTTATTAAAACATGCATATAGCCTTTGGTAATAGATGATTATTCATTTGTCAGGATTTTTTTTGATAGGTTTAGACCATCGGTAGGCAGGCATTTCATTTGATATTAATTTTAATATAGCTAGAGATTTACATACAAAAAGCATCTATACACTTCATAGAGTGTGTGAGAAGATAAAGAAAAGCACAGCAGCAAGAAAAGAGTAGCCGTTAGCTGACAAAATTCCCATCACATAGTGGCTGCAGGTGTCGTTGAGAACTACTTTTATCTTCCTTTTATCTTCCTATCAATACTAGCTGTCGGTGTTTGAAACCGTGTTAGACTGACAGTCATCATCTCGGGGAAAGTGGTAACGACAAACATAAAAAAAAAACCCAAACAGTTTTATATCCATTTGTAGCTACATTTGCTACAACCCTAGTTTGTCTATCCACCCTCACCATAAGGTAGTCTTTGAAATTCTACAGCAGTTTAAATGAGGCTCAACACCTTGCTACCGATGTCTGGAATAGTGCAAAGGGATAGTTTATAGTATAAATTCTAAAATCTAAACTTTTTAGCGAGCTGGTTCCAGGATTCTTTTGGCTGATGTTTAAAGTGCAAAAAAAAAGAAAATCTCTCTGGCAAAATTAAGTTTAATCTAAACTGATGTAGTAGGACATAAAGTGTAGTCTTTTACTTACCTGCACACACAGCGACCTCCCATCTGTCTTTAACCATGACTCCTAAAGCTTCTCTCATTAACTAGCTTGTATGTCTTCTTTTCTACTCCCCATCCCACTTCCTCGACCTTGGACCCTGTAGATTCGGATTAACAGGGAAGTAAGTACTTCACTGCTCGTTCTTCTGCCTGCCATCCTTCTATTTTATGTCATGTCCCCGTCTTTCTTTGCACCTCTCTTTTTTTCATTGTCCTCTATTCCCAAGTGCTCAAAGGTCAAAGTGTTTCAGGTTTTGTTCAGCTTTAACTAAACAAAAAGTGAAGCCAGAAACTTTTCAGTAAACAGAAGAAAAGCAGCACAAGATAATGAGACACTTATGAAAAAGAGGCCTTGTTTCTGTTAGTTCTCTTAGGTGAACAGGGATAACTAAGTTTAGTTACCATGACAATCATTGGAGGCTGAGGAAAGATGTATTTTTTTATGCTGATCAAGTTTGGATTGTGGGTCTCAGACCTCCCAGCAATGGTAATTCATTTCCGCTTCTAAATTAATCCGACCAGATGTGATTTAGTTCGGTTCATTTTTCAGCTACGTCAATGGACTCAACTTATCAAATTATGTGATTCCCTTTTCAAAGATTAAAGCAGTTATCTCAACATGAATTGTGGGATCACACAGTGTTGGAAGTTCATGCAGATTTTCCCTGCATTACTTTATGCATTTTGCAGAATAGTAATAGTTATGTAATTGTTGCAGCAATTAACTTTCCGGCTGCTGCTCTTTGCAAACAGAGAACCACAAGCTGAGTGTGCTTCTCTAGAGGTGTCACCGAGGTAACACAATGAAGTGGTATGCATTTTTAAGAGTGGTATCAGGACAGTTTGCTCTGCCTGAACATCTTTATTATGCAAATAACATCAGGAGGTTTTTATCGCATTTATTTCTCTTCAAGGTTGAAGAGGTGACATCTCGTTGTTCACTCACAACATCCCATTTTCTCTACATAAACACATCTGTCATCTTTATCAAAGAAACCCATATCCTTTGAAATGAAGCTTTTCAGGAATCATTTACTACAAGGGATTAGAAATTGAGTGTTGAGATATGCTAATGATTTAAGAACAAAAATTACTAATGAGTAGTTCACATGTACACCATGTTGAACATCTTTGCTGTGCTTATTAGAGAACTAATGGTTGGTCATTATAGAAACTAGAAAGGAAGAAATATGGAACCAAAGAGTAGTTAAGTAGTTGGTATAATTTAAACAAGTCTTTAGGACTAAGATATAGTTAGTTTTTAAGAATGAGATAAAATATTTTCTATGGAAAATGAGTGATAACAATGAAATAAGGGGAGGCGTTAGCTCAGTGGTATTTCGTATTTATTTGGATCTCCATTAGCTGTGTAAAAACAGCTAACAGAAAGTCCGTCTTTGGACCAAGAGAAGCCCGTTTATTTGAAATGTTCAAAGCCGATTCAGTTCACACTGGGCTCATTCCTAAGTGTCCCTGGAGAAGACGCCAAACCCCCAGTTACCCCCACCATTGGTGTAGTCATGGCTGCCTGCTGTGGTGTAATGCAAAAGTATTTTCTCCATGAGGGATGAATGCCGTCCAATAACATAAAAAAAAGGAATAAAAGAAATACTAGACAAATAATTCATAAAAAAAAACTAGAACCTGTACTTATTTATCTGATCTTTTATAAGTCTTTTTAAACCAAGCTACAGTAACTGTCTGCTGCACATTTTTGTTCCGCTACAATTTTATATTTTTCTTGCCTATACTTTACTGAATTGAATGATATTATCAGTACTTTTCAACTTACTTTGTACATTTGTGTTCCTAAATATATGTAAATACTCATTACTTATCGAATACCACACTCACTAAATAACTAAACTATGCAATCATTTAAAGTGTGTATACATTCTGGGTAACAACTTAATATATGATCTGTACTTCACCACTAATTATGGTTTCTCTGTACATTATGGAAAAGTTAAAGAAAATAGGGAAACAGTTGCTGTGCAATGCTTAACTTATTAATAAGTACTTTGGGGATAAGGGGGTCATAAACAGGTAAAAAATTTGTGATTAGATGCTGTTTTGTAAAAAAAGAAATTTGTTAATGCCAGTAACGAGTGTTTTTTGTTTATTTTTAAAATGGATCCTCATTAATTGCTACTGTGGAAACCACTAGTATTCCTAAGGTCCGTCACTTAAAACACAAGTACGAAATACAATTAAATTTACATGAATAAAACAACAATGCTTAACAAATACACTAGTTTAAAAAAAAGTCTGTACACTAGACAAGATAAGAACAAAATAACCCTTTGGACCATGCTATTAATTTCTTGTAACAGAGCACAGCGTTGTGTATTTTATTTCAAAATGATTCTAGCTTCTTTTCTTTTTTGTTTTTGCTCCCTACGTTTGGTTTTGCTTTTGAATATAATCTATGTTTGCGCTTGCATTTGTACCAAACCTGTTTCCAACATAGTTTTGCCTGCTTTCTTGTTTCAGAAAAGAAACAAGAAACGAGTTGTTCCTTTATTTAGTTACAATTAGTTAAAACATTTCATTACTCATTGCAGCAAATGCACTTTTGCCAAAAATATAAACAGCCTTTTAGAAATTTGGATGTTTAATCTTATCCTAAAAACAGTTCATTTCAATTTCAGAAGCTATAGATTCCCAAAACAACACATTATCCATATTTCACAGCAAAAATAGGTTGCAACCTGGTGAAATGGATTTTTACAAGTTACTATCTTCAAGTCCTGGTCAACACAACACCATGATGAAAACATTATAATGTTTGTTCTAGGAGGTTATTTTAGTCCAATACATTTTCAATTATTAACAATTTCACAAAACATAATACACAAGCAGGAATTAATATTGCTTTTCCCAGCAAGTTCTTTCAAGCTCCAGCTGGAAATATAACTAAGAAAACCTGTGCAGCCATATGCTAGACGTTGTAGCCCTGAGTTAGTAAAGTTCATTATTGTAGTAACGAGTCAACAAAATGGTTTATGTGACCCTGTCATTACAATAAAGTGTTTCAGTGTCAAATCTGGAATGTGAAATCTGAAGCATTACTGAAACATACTACAGGACAATCATTTCTAGTACAAAAGGAGTTCAATTTTAAAATGACTTACAAAGACAGTTGGCATCCAGCAGTTGAAACTAATTTAAATTCTAAAGTAGGGTCTTGATAGCATTTTATCAATGGTTAAAAACCTCAATAATGTACAAATAGAGTGGAAAAGGTAAACATGGTGGTATACATACTGCAGATAAGTGTTTTTAAATTCTTATCTGACTTAAAGTGACTGAATCAGGAACTCTTTTCCACCATGCTTCTGCATCGGGAATATGAAACAAACCTGAAATATATTTGTTGTGCTGTGTATGTAAAGTTGCTGCTTATTTATTTAGTTTCTAAGACCTGGTGAGAACCATATGGTGGTTCATTGTCTTCATGTTTAGCACTGGTACTAATGAGACTGCACAGAGGAAACAACGTTTCTGTATGTTGGAGACCTGTAATGAAAAACACTTTAGGTTTACATTTATTTATGTTCCTCCTGTTTTGTAATATCACAGAACACTGTCGGGGATCCAGGCATTGTTCATTAGCCCAACATGCTGCAGGAATCACTTTTTCTAAGGTGTCTCAGCACTTTGTTAAGATGCACGCTGGGAATTACCAAGTGCTGCCTCAACTGTTTCCAACATTCGTGCATAGTCGCTGAGGGCAGACACACTGTGCGGATTTGTAAGTGGCAGCAGAAGCAAATTGAACAGTAAACACGTTTCTCAGCGTACATATCAGGTCAGTGGGAGAGCAGAGGAGACAGGGAGGGAAGGGGTGAGACAGAGAGACACCCCTCTGTAAGGTTGTGCATGTGGCACAGATAGCTTACTCAGCATGTTATTCCTCTTCTCTCTTTCAGGGCTACCATCGATCCAACCACTTCATTGCCACTCAGGGTGAGTATCCCTGCGAGTCTGTAGTGTGTGTTTGTGTGTGTACTGGTATGTGTGGTTACAGTAATGATGAACACCTTTTATAAACTCAAGATGATTGAAACCATGAGTTCACCAGTGTGTGCAGCCCCTCCACGGAACTGTTCAGTGGTGATATTGTGACCATGGACAGTGTTAAGAAGGCCACAAATTGAATCACATAAATGATTATGAGTCTATTCCCTGTGACATGCAGAGTAATGTGAGCATCATTAGAGAGGAGGATCCTCAGCTAACCCTCTGTCACTTTTTTTTTATAAATAATAAAGCATTGAACTCTTTAAAATGAACAAGTGTTGAAAATGTTGCTATTTCTAATGTGTAAGTAGGCTTGATTTGTAGTGCTAACATTAAAAAGTTAGTGGGTCTCATCATGTTTTGCTCCAGCACTCTCGCCTCTGCATTCTACAGACTGAGGGCAGATGAAAGTTGCAAAAAAAGAAAAGATGGCAGCTGCACTTTTGTCTCTCTGAGTATTTCATTGCTAGTTTTGAAGCTGTGCCTTGCTTCCTAATTGTCTCACCCTCAGATGACAGAGAGTGACTGGTGGCCCTCTGGACTTTCATCATCAGTCACTGCTGTTTCTCTGTGCTCCATCACCTCTTGCCTTCAGCCTGTCTGGAATTTCCAGTAACTTTGTCCAAGGCGCAATCTTGAGAGATCAGTACCCTGTCATCTGAGAAAGGGCACTTGGGCTGCAATTATACAAGATTTCACAACTGCAACCCTCTTCTTGAAAAGATAGGCTTTGATGCAGAATATTTAATATCTTTAAAAAAGTGTTTCTTTCTTCTTCCCTCCAGGACCAAAACAGGAAACCCTGTATGATTTTTGGAGGATGGTGTGGCAGGAAAACTGCTTCAGCATCGTCATGATCACTAAGCTGGTGGAGGTTGGCAGGGTATGTTGTCTATACACTTCTTTTTTCTTTTTCCTGTCAATGAAGGTTTGTGGACATACTTTAATAATTATAAGTAAACTGTATCCATAAACCTTATTAAGTCTGATGGAGAACAGCAGAGATGACTTCCTTTACTGTTCCTTTGAGCAGCAGGGTTGCAGGAGTCTGCTGCTGAAACCAATTCTCAGTTAGTCCACAGATTTATTGAAAAAAATAAAAGAACTTCTCTTTATTTTTATATGTCATTTTTAGATTAATTAAATTAACTAAAAAGACTATTGGTATTGGTTTTCTCTATTGTTTTAGACCAGGGTTGGCCAACCTTTTTTGTCCCAAGAGCTACTTTTCAAGAATCAAACCTCCTGAGATCTACTAGTCCAGTCCCAACATCGCAAACCCCCACAAATAGTTTCCAGGCTGCAGTAAAACTACCCTCTGAACACAGAACTGGATGTTTTCACACAACCATTTGACATCACATCTCAATCCCCCTTTCTCAAACGCACACAAATTACTCCCTCTCTGAAACACAGACAAATTCCTCTCTGAAACACAGACAAATTCCTCTTTCTTTCACAAACACAAAGATAAATTCTTCTCTGTCTTCTCTATCTAACACACAAACAAATTTATCTTTCTCTGTCTGTCTCTCACTCTATCTCTCACACATGCACACAGATAAAAGAAAGAAATAGATGTTATAGGGCTGCTACGCTGTTTTAAAAAGGATGCTTCTTCATGAATTGGGAAAATAAGTTAGTATTCCTGATCCGCTCCACATCCATTCCATTAACTTTGCCTCACACCAGTCCCTGTGTGGACCATGAGAGTTGGGAGTGACATGCACGCAGTGCTTTGAGGGGAAGATGGGCCACAGCAGCAGCAGGCGCTGCTCATTGTGAACTGGTTTAACAACGTGCTTTACATCACAGACTCCAAAAATCTCAGCTAAAAATCACACTAGAAATAGCTGCTAGATTGTCATTGGATGGACTGAATACTTGCCAAAAACAGCGACAAAGTTGCTACAGTGGCAACACTGACTTCATGTCATTTAATTTTTATTTATTTATTTTCTACACGCCTGTGGTTGACTTGAGATTAGTAGCAGACCGGGATCGAATTGTTGGGCACCCCTGTTTTCACTATTGAGATTCGCCAAGAAAGATATAAGACAGCTAAAGTATTTGCTTTGTTTATCAAGTAAATTTGTGATTTTTATTAGTTAAATATAATGCATCAAATAGGTTAAATTCTGAAACTAAATCATTTTGAATGAAAAAAATTATTACAGGAAGAAAAAAAAGTTATTTTTTATGAAATCTTGTTGCGATATCGCTAGTGAACAGAATTTTCTGTGAAAATGCATATTAAAAGTCTCCCTGACCTTTCCTCAGGCATGTAAAGTCTATTTGAATTTTGTTTAGGTTATTAATAATAGGTTAAATCAACTTCAGGCTGTATGTTTTGTGTGTAGAAATAAACTAAGCCAACTCAGCCAAGTGTTCCAATTTTTATTTAGCCTCTAAAACTCAATTATATCTCTATTTTACTTCTATTTGATCTTCACATTGAAAGCATATACTGTAAGGCTAGACCAGAGTTACATCTTTTTTTTTTTTTTTTTTTTTAACTACAGTAAAAAGAAAAAGGAAAAAAAACCCTCTCCTGTCAAACTTTATTATGCTCTGTTAAACTTGTGAAACCTGAACTAGAATACAATGTCATCCAAGGTTATTCAATATTTATCCTTAAAAAACGATAGCCTGACAGGTTTTAGATGTTTCCTATCTTCTACTTTCATAATCCAATTTAAATCGAAGTCTTTTAAAGCTTTCAATTTACAAACCGGATTCCGAAAAAGTTGGGACACTTTAGAAATTGTGAATAAAAACTGAATGCAATGATGTGGAGGTGCCAACTTCTAATATTTTATTCAGAATACAACATAAATCACAGGTCAATAGTTTAAACTGAGAAATTGTATGATATTAAGGAAAAATATGCTCATTCAAAATTTCATGGTGTCAACAAATCCCAAAAAAGTTGGGACAAGAACCTATTAGAGGCTGGAAAAAGTCATTTGAGCATACAACAAACACCTGGAAGACCAATCAGCACTAATCAGGTCAATTGGCAATATGATGGGTATAAAAAGTGCTTCTCAGATTGGCAGTGTCTCTCAGAAGCCAAGATGGGTAGAGGATCACCAACTCCCACAATGTTGCGTAAAAAGATAGTGGAACAGTATCAGAGAGGTGTTACCCAGCGAAAAATTGCAAAGAGTTTGCAGTTGTCATCATCAACTGTGAATAATATCATCAGAAGATTCAGAGAATCTGGAAAAATCTCTGTGCGTAAAGGTCAAGGCCGGAGAACCATACTGAATGCCCGTGATCTCCGGGCCCTTAAACGACACTGCATCAAAAACAGGAGTGCTACTGTGAAGGAAATCACAGCATGGGCTCAGGAGTACTTCCAGAAACCATTGTCAGTGAACACAATCCACCGTGCCATCCGCCGTTGCCAGCTGAAACTCTATTCTGCAAAGAAGAAGCCATTTCTAACCAAGATCCACAAGCGAAGACGTTTTCACTGGGCCAGGAGTCATTTAAAATGGAGTGTGGCAAAATGGAAGACTGTTCTGTGGTCAGACGAATCACGTTTTGAGGTTCTTTTTGGAAATCTGGGGCGCCATGTCATCAGGACCAAAGAGGACAGTGACAACCCAAGTTGCTATCAACGCTCTGTTCAGAAGCCTGCATCTCTGATGGTATGGGGTTGCATGAATGCGTGTGGCATGGGCAGCTTGCACATCTGGAAAGGCACCATCAATGCAGAAAAATATATTCAGGTTCTAGAGCAACATATGCTCCCATCCAAACGTCGTCTCTTTCATGGAAGACCCTGCATTTTTCAACAAGATAATGCCAGACCACATTCTGCATCAATCACAACATCATGGCTGCGTGGGAGAAGGATTCGGGTACTGACCTGGCCAGCCAACAGTCCAGATCTTTCACCTATAGAAAACATTTGGCGCATCATTAAGAGGAAGGTCAGACAAAGAAGACCCAAGACGATTGAACACTTAGAGGCCTGTATTAGACAAGAATGGGAGAACATTCCTATGTCTACACTTGAGAAGCTGGTCTCCTCAATGCCCAGACGTCTGTTGAGTGTTCTAAGAAGAAGGGGGGGTGTCACACAGTGGTGAAAATGGCCTTGTCCCAACTTTTTTGGGATTTGTTGACACCATGAAATTTTGAATGAGTATATTTTTCCTTAATATCATACAATTTCTCAGTTTAAACTATTGACCTGTGATTTATGTTGTATTCTGAATAAAATATTAGAAGTTGGCACCTCCACATCATTGCATTCAGTTTTTATTCACAATTTCTAAAGTGTCCCAACTTTTTCGGAATCCGGTTTGTACTTAAATGTCTTTAAAAAATATTTTTATTTACAATAAGCACAGATTATGATTCCCTGGAGCAAACACCTTTAATTTTTTTGAGGTTCGAGTCCCAGGTGGGACAAGGCTTGGAACACTGGCCTTTCTGTGTGGAGTTTGCATGTTCTCCCCATGTATGTGTGAGCTTCCTCCGAGTGCTCCGTTTCCTCCTACCCTCCAAAAACATGTATGTTAAGTTGATTGGCCATTATGAAATTGCCCCCATGTATAAGTGTGTGTGTGTGAATGGTTTTGTGTGTGCGACCCCGTGAAAGACTGGCGACCTGTTCATGGTGTACCCCGTCTAATGCCTTAAATCTGCCAGGATAGGCTACAGCAACCCACTTGACCCTGAATAGGCGGTTCAGAAGATGAAACGAAACCTTACATTTGAAGGCAAATCTCAAAGTGGTTTAAGCGTTTTTTTCTGCAGGTAAGACTAACAAATTCCTGATTCAAATTTAACAATAGCACCTCTTTCACATCAGTAATTTCTCAGTCTACTTCTCCATTGAAAGAATACTGAATACAGCAAGTGAAGGTTTTCTTTTGTGACTGAACAAAAACATTTCTATCAAATGAAAGAAAAAAACTTTAAGCCCAGATTGTTTTAAAACCTAAAGAAAAAAGTGCAGTGATATCTTCATTACATAACTCACCAGTGTGACTGTTGTACTCTTTCTTCCTTTGTATGTGGAAAAATTAGTAGAAAAGCAAGTTGTTTTTCTCTGAATTAGATCAAAATGAACATTTTATGTTTTTAGCTGAATATCATAACAGAATATTTGAGGGGAATTGCATAACTGATGCAGAAGAATGAAAAACAAATGGTTTTTTTTACTTTTCAGTTGGTGAAAATGAAATTTATGTGGCATTGTGTATTCAAAAAAAGGGAGAAAATGTTGAGTCTCATGTTAAAAGTTTGCTTGTGAATGGAAAGTGCTTTTGTAGAGTAAAATAATACCAATTACTCCAAGGATTAAAGAACGTTACATAGTAATTTTCTTTGGACATTAAGGAACATGGTTTGGCAGGCTTGACATTCTGTGTATTTTTGTGTTTTGTTTATTCCCCAAAGCAGAATTTGAACTTGTTGTGCGCTGGAATTACAGATTAAAATATGCTGCAAAGTGCTTACATAGGTATGAATGTTTAGAAGATCCTCAGTCTCTGAGTAAAATTTTAACACATCACATATCTGTTTCTAAAAGGTGAAGTGCTGTAAGTACTGGCCTGATGACAGCGAGATGTATGGTGACATCAAGATAACTCTGCTGAAGACAGAAACTCTGGCGGAGTATACAGTTCGTACCTTTGCCTTGGAGAGGGTGAGTTCACAACAGATTTATCTCCTCTTTCTCCGACCTGTCTTTTGCATTTTCAAGATTTTTTCCCCCCAGTGGAATTTAAAATCAAGCTACTTCAACACACTCCACTTCATAGCAGCTTCAGCACCTGGAGAAAGTAGAGTTAAATTTTAAGGGGCTCCAATTAAATTAGGATTAGGAGTGTGACAGGACTAGTTAGTGATGGACTTGAGGTCTTATGTGTTAAATAAAGAGGAATTAACATCACTATCAATGCAAACATTGCTGCCAGACTCCCAACCTTACCACCACGTTTCTGTGCCCCAGTGGCCTCCATCCTGTCAATTCCCTGCAGAGATCTTTCATTGGAAGGGCTCGGAGCATTGCAAGAGTGACAGTGGCACAAACACTGCATTATCATCGTGTTGTCACATTTCCTCTCCCTGGGCGCATGCCGATGCTTATTTAAATCTGCATGAACTTGAAAATGTGGTGACAGCTTGTTTTTCAAAGTTTTTTTTTTCTTTTTGGATTTATGTCTCAAACAAATCTTTACTTTGTCATTTTTGTATGGAGAAGGAAATTGCTATGTGACTGTACCGGCCTCCCGGCTGAGAGGAGAAACCTCCTGGCCCCCTTTGCAAATCCCCCAGAGCCTCAGTAATTCTTCTCTGCATGTCTGTCACACTGCAACTGCTGCAAACTTTCAAAGCCCAGGGGTCTAATTCTCACAGAGAAGCCCACATTCACTGTAAATAATATCCTGGTTGTCCTCATGTTGAACCAAAAATTGATCTCATCTTTATTACATGACAGTGGTGCACCTGAATTGATGGGAGAACATTTGTCAGTGAGATCATGACATCAAGGACCACAGCTCATGTAGCTATTTTAAATTAACTTTTTTCCACGTTTTACTTCTCCAGAGAGGCTACTCGACCAAGCATGAGGTTCGTCAGTTCCACTTCACATCCTGGCCTGAGCATGGGGTTCCCTATCACGCCACTGGACTGCTGGCTTTTATACGCAGAGTGAAAGCTTCTACTCCTCCTGATGCTGGTCCTGTAGTGGTCCACTGCAGGTAGACCTTAAAAACAACCCATCAATTTATCATCATTTTAACTTTTTTTCTCATTAAAATAAATCTAAACATATTTATATATTTGTCAACTCTATAACGTGGCAAAGTATAGCGCTGTCTAGTTTGATAAAAAGGATTCCAGTCTGGTTTGTCTCTTCACAATTTAATGTTGGTTTAATGTCAGTTTATAATAAATCTTCCTGAACTTTTAAAAAAGTAGCATAAATATGGGTTTATTGTACTTAAAATTTAGGGTTAAGGATAGAATTGCAAATAAGTTTCCTACATTTTCAAATCTTTCAAGCTTGGCCATAAATCTCAAAGTTGCACTTGCTTAGGTCCAGTTATAAAAAGTTTTTAGAGGTCATTTAAAAGTGACTTCTTGTCATTAATCCTCTTTTCTGGCAAGTTTCAATGCACATAAAAGGATTCACTTTAAAATATTTGAATAAGTTCTTTTTTTTTTTTTTTAAAGTCTTCATAATATAAAGTGATACACGTATTTGTAGATTTCTCTACTTTGACGTTCCTGTAAAATCCTGTTACTTATTCACCACAGCTGCACCTTTATAGTGTCCTGCTTCAGGCGCGCCATCCCATAAAGTCACATTATTGTCCTCTATGTTTAATCACACACTCAATTAGGAAAAGTCTGCTTAAGCTGAAGCTACTTATGAGTATTTATTGTACCTCATCAACAGCTCAGATACCATGTCATTTGTCCTTATCAGATAGCTTTCTTGTCGGACGTGTTCTAATGCCCAAAGCAGCGCTCCATGACAGTGAACAGTTTCCACTAGAGTTGACATTTAAGTATCTCCTACAAACGCTTATGTAAGAGAAGTTTATAAGCTAGAATATCTTTAAAAGGTAACATTTACCATCAAGTTTGGTCAATGAGGAGATAATAAGACTTATGTCATAAACCTTTTAAATGACTGTATTCTCACATTTACAGTTTCAAAAACAGACTTGGAAAAATGCCCCCTCTTGCTTAGTCATGGTCTTAAAAATGAGATCTGCCAAAGATAAAGCAAACAAAATGTAAAACTTTTCTTTCTTTGTGGATGAATTCTCTTGTGGTTTGCGTTTTGGTTGCAGTGCGGGGGCAGGCCGTACCGGCTGCTACATTGTGCTGGATGTAATGTTGGACATGGCAGAGTGTGAAGGAGTGGTGGACATCTATAACTGTGTGAAAACCCTCTGCTCTCGACGCATCAACATGATCCAGACAGAGGTCAGGAAACAAATTCATATTTATACAAACCTCTTGTTTTCTTCCATTTTTTCTTTTATTTGCAACCAAAGATGTGGATTGCGGGAGTTGGCTTTAGGTTTAGATAAAAAAAAGACTGGATGTCTCTGCGGTGGTAGACATTCGTACTTTGTTGGATGTGTAGGTTATTTGCATAATCACATCTTATTATGTAAATCAGGCGCTGACTTAACTCTGTATTACATTTGCAGTTAGTTGCAGGGAAACTCTAATTAAACAGTCTCTATGCTGGGTTTACTGACTTTGAAATAGTTATTTATTCTTCAGCACTCGTGGTATTCTCTCAACATTGAAGCTAAACTAATTAAATTCAAATTGGTTTGTAAAAATAGTTTCTCCATATTCCTTTATGAGTAACTTGTTTGAGTCTTCCTTCGTGATAAAATTGTGCTTAGCTGTCTGCACTCTTGTCAAATCTCTTAATCTTTTAGAGCTAATCAGAGAAACGCAAATCCTTCTTTTATTCACAAGGGGAGTAAGTAATGTTGGCTCTTGTTCTTACAGGAGCAGTACATCTTCATCCATGACGCTATTCTAGAGGCTTGTCTTTGTGGAGAGACAGCCATCTTGGTAAATGAATTTGCAGTAACTTACAAAGAAATGTTACGAGTGGATTCGCAAAGTAACTCCTCTCAGCTCCGGGAAGAGTTTCAGGTGAGAATCAGTTGCATGTTGTTTTTATTTCAGCAGGATGGTTTTAATTTTAGTTCCATCTCTTTGATACCAACATTATTCTTCTGATTTATTTAAAGCATTTTATAAGAAATTGTTCAGGAGACTAGAGAAGCAGCTGTGTTTTACCAGATTCTTTGCATCTGCCTCAAACAGCAATCACATTGATTACAGAGTCAGCGTTTTATAGTGGTGTTTACTCACAGAAAACACCTGCATTGAGAACTATAAGGGATTTATGATACTTTTTTATGTTATGATACTATTTATGACAATTCTAGGATATCATAGATTACAAACCATTCATTCCGTGTTATGTTCTTCTGCTTTGATCTTGTGAACTTGTCTATTTGACATTGATGTTGAAATCTCACCACCCTGCCAGCTGTACATCTTTTTTATACAGCAAACCACCATCCTGTTGGAACTGACTTTAGAACTTTGCAGATTTATCATTGATTATGCATATTAATCTGCATTTTCTTCCACTTTGAAGTGTTGATGGATGATCAAACAAAGTCAAACACAGACATTTATAATGAATCATTTTCAGTTTTTTTTAAACCCATCATTTTGTTTTAATGAGTTGTTCTTTCAGATCAATTTGTTAATGTGCAGTAATGGTAACAACAAAGATACCTTAAAGTAACACCAGTACAATTGGACTCCTACCTCCATGTCTGTTTTATTTACCCTTTTTTTTCTCTATTTGGATGCACTACCTTAAAAACACTGTCTCAAATGTTCCTTTTCTTTCAGACTCTAAACTCTGTGACTCCTCACCTGGATGTAGAAGAGTGCAGCATTGCTCTGTTACCAAGAAACCGGGAGAAAAACCGAAGCATGGACGTCCTGCCACCTGATCGCGCACTAGCCTTCCTTGTTACAACAGAAGGAGAAAGTAACAACTACATCAATGCTGCCCTCGCTGACAGCTTCCACCGGCAGGCGGCTTTTATCGTGACACCGCACCCTTTGCCGGGCACCACAGCAGACTTTTGGAGGCTGGTTTTTGACTACGGCTGCACAGCAGTGGTCATGCTTAACCAGCTCAACCAGTCGAACTCTGCCTGGGTAAGAATGACAAATCTTATAAACCAATGGTTTCTCGGAGTTAATTACTAGACAAGGATGTAGACAAAGCAGAACATTTGAATTCACATTTCTGGACTAGTTTTTAGCTGCAACCATGAGGTAAACATGTTTGAGGCTTTTCCAAACATATCCTGCCTTCACTATTTTCGTATCTCACTGAGCTCTGGATTAGTTCCTTTTTGCCATTTTGCTGAGCTTTGATCCCTGACCACATTGATCTCAAAGCATGACTAGATAAAACTCGTCCCAGTTTTCCCCTTCAATCCCCAAGATATTTCTCTGAAGAATGGGCTTGCACACCCCCTTCAACCTATTCATTCTTTACTCGTGCAATATCAGCAAGAAAAGCAGAAGTGCTGTAAAAAAATTGCACAAATTAATTGTTCAAAAGCTATCGTTTAATTCATTCAGGAATATCTATTTTGATTAACAAATAAATTAAAATACATTAAATATATAAAGAAGAAGATGAAATACAAAAAAACTAAGAAAAAGACAAGTTTATAACAAAATGAAAGAATCACCAAAAGTACTAAAAAGATTTGGAACATAACGAAAGCAAAATGAACTCTGAAACATTTAGTGTCTAAAATAAATGAGTAAAAAATTGAACAAAAGTATATGTGTTTCTACAAATATGTGTACAAACTAGATAAAAGAGATTACAAATAACAAGACGTAGAAATGCGTGGTTACAAAGTTACAACAACAAATATGGAGAGGTAAATGACTCATTACGCTCATCAAAGCATGATGAAAGTGTGTGAGCACACTTTGATTAACAAGGATAAAAAGGGTAATTTCCTTTTTCATGAACTTTTTATGTGAAACATCAAACACAGACAAGACCAACATCAGTAATTGGGAAGTCAAGATCTTGGTTCTGATAAGACGTAAGCTGACGCTTTGCTGCAGTACAAACAACGTAAGGCGTTAAAGAGTGAACAGATGTGCCATCTGCATGAAGATGAATGAGACAAACAAATGTCCTGCTTTTAACAACAAATGACATGCAGCTCATAATGAGATGTGTTGATGGGACTTCTTTTGGGATTGATGGCTATCATTATTGTGCAAGTGGAAATGAATGTGTGTATTGTTATTAAAAAAAGAGTAAAGATCACACTGTCTATTACGGGACCCTGAGGCAACCAGGCGTCGTAGCAAATGACGTCTAACAATTCACATGAGTACAGTTTTTATGCAAAACTAACAGCACTTAAAGCGTTGTGGGCATTTTCCCATATTATCTTATCTGCTGCATTACAAATTTTAAGAGCCCATTAAAAAAAACCCTAATTGTAGATCCTGTTTCACACAAAAATCCGTTGTTTTATCAGAGAAGTGGTTGTGTAATATTCATATCTGTGTTTCCATTTGTGAATAAATGCATGCAAACGCAAAGCGTAGTATTGTAATGAAGTCAGAATAAATAATGTATAAACAAGGACCTGCAGGTCCTCTCCTGTCATGTTTTTACAACACTCCAGAGGGCTGTCCTGTGAGCACAACACATGTTTAGACGAAAAGCAAAAATTCTCTGATGCCTTCCACAGCTTTTGCCTGGTTTCTTTTTCACTTTTTCTGTAAATTGTTCCCACAGGCTTGGACAGGAGGGCTGAAATGTGGGGGGTTTTACACAGACTCACATTGCAGTTTATTTCACTACTCAGAAAATCATAAATGTTCTATACTTCTATTGCGATAATAAAAGCAAACAAAGAGGAAGTGTGAGGCATTTGGGAACAGTCATAAGAGGAGATTCTGAAATAAGCAGTTTTTTTTCAGGGTAGAAGATGAAATGTTGTAATATTTTGGAGAAAAACGACCAACCAATTTCTTTAAATTATTACAAGCAAACAATCTTAGAATGACCTCTAACATCTGAAGGATAATGTTTAAAACTAAGTTCATTTTTTATAATCAGCTGACTAATCATTCTTGAAATCTAATTGGCTAAACAGCAAAAGTCATGAGGACTGGACAGATGAAAAGTCAACAGCTTAAATTTTGCACATTTGAAACAAGCTCAGAAATAAATTTATACTACCGGCAAATATTTCTTTTGGAAGAAAAAAATAAGCAATTAAGCAAAAATTGATTAAATACAATGAATAATTCACTGGCTTGTGAGTGGACTTTTTTTATCTTGTTTTTAATATGTATTATTTTCAGGCCTTTTTATCTACAAGATTAGTTAAATGTGTTAGATGTCTGCACAGTTCTGTTCCGTTGTCTTCTGCTTATACGGGGACGGCTCATGGGGCGACTGCCTTAGATTGGAAGCACAGGCTTCTCTCACCCCGGCTGCATCCTCCAGCTTACCTGGGAGAATCCCGAGGCTTTCCCGTCCAGCTGGGAGGCATAGTCTCATGGGTCTAGCTCTGCCCCTGGGTCTCCTCCTGGAGGGAAGTGCTCAAAACGCGTCACTAGCGAGGCGTTCGGAAAGTATCCTAACCCGATGCCCAAACAATCCCATCTGGCTTCTCTCAACCTGAAGGAGCAATGGATCTACTCCGAGCTCTGCAGTACTTGATAAAATCAACTTAATTTTTTTAGTCTAATAAGCAAAACAGAAATGTTTTGGGTAGTCTGCATCTCCATATATAAAATAATGTTTAGGATTTCACAAACAATGTGCGCAAAACTCGTTTTCACTGAAGACCAATTATATTTTTTTAAAGGCTTGACATTGTGGTATCTCCTAATAGCATGGTTAAAGTTTATAAATAGACTTTGCTGTGCAGGTTTGTAACTTGCTCTGAAGTGTCGTAATGGGAAAAGAAAACACACCATTACTTTTGCTCTTGAGTTACACTTTTCTTTTATAAATGCTTTCATCTTGTGTTTTTTTTTTCCCAGAGCAAGGCGGACCTTTCAGGTCTTGCCTGAAAATTGAGTTATAGCCACTTTTTTTTTGTTTATTGCGAGGTCAAGTTCTGAAGTCTTTTTTAGAGTTTATGTTTTATAGAGTATTTGTGTGCTTTTGGGGCTCTATTTTTACTCTTGTTTAGATGGCTAGACATATAAATCAGCCTCTTTTCTTGTGCGTTTTGTCTTACAAACACAAATATGATGCAATGTCAGCTCATTTTCTGTTTTATTTCTCATTTCTGTTGAAATGCTTTCACAGTTTTAAAGTAACGGGTGTGTTTTATATTATATTCATTGACAATTACATATTTAGTTTTATGCTGGATTTCCTTAATTTAATTCTTCTGTATTCAGAAGACTGATTTTTTTATATTTTTTTTCCCTAGCCATGTGTTCAGTACTGGCCAGAGCCTGGTTTACAGCAGTATGGACCCATGGAAGTGGAGTTCTTGTCCATGTCAGCAGATGATGATGTCATCACTCGTCTGTTTCGGGTCAAGAACGTCACAAGGGTGAGTCACCTAAAAGCCTGCACAGTGTCACCCATGTGAACCAGTGTCCTTGTTAGTGATGAATTAACCACACTGAAAAACCACAAAAAAAAATATTTTCCACAGCATTACATTTTATTGTGCTTCAAGGGAAAAGTAGCTTCATTTTTTAGTTTATAACCCCACCCGCCTACGGAGATATACACCGATAATATTTTCAGCAAATATATTAAACTGTAATTACTCCCTTTACTGTCGGATTAATTGTTTGTACTATTTTGTAAATTTAACAAACACATCAACACAATCCAATTTAAAAAATCCTCTTGCATATTTTTTGTAATTTCTTCACGACAGATGAGGTGAAGAATTTCTTTGGATTTACATTCGGTTTGAGTTCATACTAGGAGGTGGAGGCATTGCTCAGGGGTGGAATCGTTGACTTTTAAGAGTTGCCGGTTTGATTCCTGATGAGCTCATGGCCAAGTATCCCTGGATAAGACACCTAATCCTCAGTTACTCCCACCATTGACGCCGTCATAACTGCCTATTGCAGTGCAGCACAGTAATTTCCCAATTATTATGATTATTAAACACTAATTGTATTCAATATAAATGTAATCATGATAAAGATGTATGTTTTAAACTTTGTGGCATAATTTTTTTCTTGTCAGGTTCACTTAGATCAGGCAAGGGGACTTTTTTTATACAAGCTATTTCATATATAAGACATTCACTGAAAAATTTGTATGCGAGATATTCTCTTCAATGTGATTATAAGCAGCATGTCAGGCGGCACCCAAAACTACTGCTCTTGATTGGCATCCTTACCTCCTCTGTTTTCTGCCCTTGTCATTCTCCGCTCTACCCGTGACACCATTTTATTTTCACTCAATGTACATCACAATCAGAAAGAGGGCAATTTTCTTTGCAAACGTAATTTGCAAAGAAAAGTCACAGCATATAAATTGACAGCAAGAAACTTTAGAAAAAAAAAATCAAACTTGTGGGTGGGGGTGCAGTGATCAAAGGGCCTTCATTCTGAAAAGTTGGAGTGTTGTGATTAAACCAGATGTAGCATTTGAATGTTTTTATTGAAAAATTTAACACAGGTGTCAATATAATATAATGTCGATGTAATACAGATGTTGTAATAAATCAAAATATGACATACCTATATCTATACGGTTTGAAATTAAATGTCACCTACATGTCCTGAACTTTCAGATCATACTTTACTTTTTCTAACAAATAAATGGATAAAATGATGCGTGAGCAGGTTCTATATTAGCTTGATGCATGCAAGATAAATAGAAAATGCTTACACATGTGTAGAATGGGTTTTCCTTCAATCACCATTATCAGTGATCAATTTGAGACAAAATATTGTTAGAAGGTATGTGGTGACCAAGCCAAGAATTAGAGAGGAGCACAGATTTTAGCACAAATTTTAGATTTATTTGAGAAAAAATATAAGTATAAAAATAGCCACCTCACAGAAGACTTGAAACCTAAAGCTGTAATCTGCAATTATGGTGGATTGTTCAATTTAAAGATCAACAATTAATTGATTAACTTATTTGGGGGCACTTTGAAGTAAATCACAATGTCTTGTACAGTCATTGATGTGCATGGCTATTTCAAACAATGTGGGTTTCCATAAGAAAGTGGCATAGTTTTTTTTTATTAATAACATGACTTGCTTTATGTTCTAAATTTTGCATGAAAAGAAACGTATGTTAGTGACACCAAGTTATATTTTTTATGTGCATGTTTTAAGTAAATGACTATAAAATTGGGGATACATTTTGTTTCTAACTGAGTTGAGGTCATCAAAGCAAAATATGCATAAAAAACTAGATTAACAAATATAGAAGATTTGTTATGCAACAGACTGGCGACCTGGTCTGGGTGTACCCTGCCTCTCGCCGGGTACACTGAAATTGATTTCCGTTGGTACTTTATATTGGTCTTAAAACATCTACAAAATAGGGACTAATCACTTTAGAAGCATTTCCATACTACATAGAGCAGCACATTCTTAGTTTACCTGTGCAACTATTTTTTTCCTCCAAAAATGGAAAATTGGCATTACTATTACTTACTTACAACAGTGTCAGTAGAATCGAAATAATTTCTCTGAAATTTCTCTGCTCTTTCTTTAATAATTTGATTTAGTGCTGCGTTATGTTTGTTTTAGTCTAAAAGTGATATGCAAGAGTAAAGAGTAAAAATGAAATGAGGTGCTTTGCAAGCAAGTAGCTAGTTAAAAAGAAAAAAAAAGAAGAGTGCAAATTCCCATTTCCACCGTAGTATTTCCTCCATGCATCGTTTGCTGTCTTTGCCAGCCTGATTTGCATGACTTACAGGTCTCCACTGGTCCTTAAGTATTAGGTGAGATTCTACAGGACGTAGTTATGGACACACAGGGACATCTTTAACACACAGCTCAGGCCCCATTTGCACCTCCAGACTCGTATATCTCAAAGCCAGGCTGCTGAATGTGCACAGCGTACTGTGCCAGCAGGAAGGCTGGGGAGCTCTCAAAACTGGCACACGCAGAAACACAGAACCATCCGGAAGGTTTTTTATACAATACACGCACATGTATTTTGAACTCTGACATGTGTTTCATTTTGTTCCCTGAAGCTCCAAGAGGGCCAGCTGGTGGTTTGTCAGTTCCAGTTTCTGCGCTGGTCGGCCTATCGCGACGTGCCCGACTCTAAGAAGGCTTTCCTAAACCTGCTGGCTCAAGTGCATAAGTGGCAAAGAGACTGTGGAGAAGGACGTACTGTGGTGCACTGCCTGTAAGTGCTCTTGTTTGCATCATGCATAATGTATTGTAAATGGAAAATGTGGAGGAGTGACAGATAAAAGTTCAGAACAATCTTGAAAAGGTCTTAGAAAGAAATCACAGCTTTTGGAGATTGACATTTAAAAGTGTTTTTGAAATCAAAGGTTTACTTGTCGGAGGCCGTGTTGCAAAAATGTCCAACAGCAACATCAGAACAAATGCACCTGATCAGAGTATATTTTTTTTGAAGTACGGTACAACAAAAATGTGGTTTATAATGTGGAAAAAAAAAAAATTGGATTGGTATTTTGTATTATAAAATAGTTCAGTGTGTGGTGTTTGCTCCTCTTTGGCCCCCAGAGTGCATTCTGATGAATATGAATGGACCTTCTAGCTCATTGGCGACTCATAACACGTTCACACCCACCACCCCATCTGAAAGCACATCACTCAGTGCTGTCACAGAGTGTTACCCACGACAACCAGGAAGGAGATTATGGAGATCAAATCAATTATGGCTTAATACAGAATGTGATGGTTCTCACTACCCTAAATCCAGCACTGCCAAAGCACTGACGACGATTGATTACCTTAATATTGCTTGTATACTCTGCAGAGTCCCCTCCGCCCACCTCCACAGCATCCAGCTCAGGAGAGAGGAAGTAGATTGTCCTCCAGTACTTTGCAGATATTGCCTTTCAGCTCTGATGACCTGGACAGTCGTATCAAAATAAATACTGCTCTATGTGGAATTTCTCAATTTCCGCTTTTTGAAAAAAATATATTGTTTTTCATATTGCTATTTTTATGTTTTTAAATAAATATATAATTTATTTATACTTTGTCCATGCTGTAAAAGCAGTATCAGATACCTGTTTTTATGAAACAGCAAGTTTATCAGATTACACAAATGGATCTTCTTTAAACTGCATTATTGTCCTCCAGAACTCATCTAAACATTTTACAAATCTTATTTCCGGCTGAGAGGAAAAACTTTGTCTTTATTTAATACTATACATACTTTTCTCTATTCATGTGTGGTGTGGGGACATTAGAGACCAAATATAGAACTTGTTTGTTTTGTATCCCCTTGACATTCAATTTTCAACCCAATGTCAAAAGAGGCAATATGGTGTCTGTCCAGAAACTCACGCTCATGCTGCTAAGTACAACTTATTTGGACCTAACTGATACTTTTGAATAGGTCAGCATCATGGGTTTGCACCACAAACAGCTTCTAAGGTTTTGCCATAAAACTGGATATTTATTAAGCAGTTTGAGCAGGATATGTTTTTTTTACAGAAGGCAAATGTTTTCTCTTAGTTTCATGGCAGTCTTTCTTATAGTTGTGAAAAATTTTCCCTCAAAACGGTAAATGTCAGCCCCATATTAGTTTTAGGGGAAAGTCAAGGGACCACCGGAGCCAGATGGAATTACCCTTTGAGGATGAGCAAAGGTCTGTATTAAATTTCTCAGCAGTCCAGAAATTACTCACTGAGGTATTGCAGATTCTCACGGCCGTCTAAACTGTTCAGAACATTGCAATTTTTATTGTGATGCTCCAAGCAGGAGTGATACGCATCCACGCTTGACATTAACACAAAGAAGCCTTTGAAAGAAAAAATGTCAATAACTCTAATGCTTCAAAAAGATTTCAGACATATTTAAAATTTAACTTGAATGCTGATGTTAAATTATTTAACTTGACATCTTGAAGCTGCAATGCCCTGTTTGTTTTGTCAATTTTTTTTTCCGTTTTATAAAACTCCAGACTAACATGAACTCACAGACATTCAAAAGAAATGCTTCAATTATAAAAATATAGCCTTCATTGCATATTTTTTCAATGCAGGACCTCTTTCTGTTTCCATAGTTTTGTAAGAACTGCATAAATTGTGCCATTTTTTCTTTGTTGACATTTTTCGACTTGATCAGGTTTGCTCGAAAAATGCAAGAAAGGTAAATGTTATGGCTCGATCACACATACAGTATGCTTCAAATTCCAGTCGCGTATTTCACCCTCTAAAACTTCAATACTTTTTAGAAGTGCAAATTTATCAATTCATATCACTTAGCTTCAGTCGTACTTTGCCAATATACAAGAAAGTCATTTCAGGGCACTTTACAGACCAATCAATCCAATCCAATTCATCATAATCCAATCAGTATTCAAACAAGGTATTTTATTATGAATGATGGCCTAACAAAGGAAACTAATTGATTACATTGCATCTTGATTAGATTCAGTATCCCATCGTCAGCACGGGCCAGTGGGTGACCGTGGGAGGAAAATAAAAGATCCTTCTGGATGAAAAACTTGAAGAACCAAGGTCGTCATCCTGGAAAAAGTACTGGGTTGAAAATCTCTGAATTCTCTATGGTTAGCAATGGAGCTTGGCTATAGGGAGCTTCAGATGTAATAAAATAAGCTTGAAATTTGATCTAATTAATTATTATTTTTGCAACTTGTTTAATCATTCATGAATTTATTTGAAAACCACTTCAAGAATAAGGGGCTGCACGGTGGTACCGTGCACCATGCACAGTGGCCTCACAGCAAGAAGGTTGGGACTCGAGTCCTGGAGTGTGGTTGAGGCTTGAAACATTGGTCTTTATGTGTGGAGTTTGCATGTTCTCCCCGTATATGTGTGGGTTTACTCTGTGTATCCCAGTTTTCTCCCACCCTCCAAAAACATAGATGTTTGGTTGATTGGCTGCTATGAAATTGCCTGTAGGAATGAGTTTGTGTGGATGGTTGTGTATGTGGCCCCGCAACAGACCTGTTCGGGGTGTATCCTGCCTCTCAACTGAAATCAACCAGGATAGGCTGGACACACCCCCCGCGACTACTTTAGGGATGTGCGCTTTAGAAGACAAAACAAAACTTGAAGTGTTTTTAATTAGAGAATAACATTCAAACATGGTAGAAACCTCCAAAAAATTCATTTTGCTTAACAACTTCCTGTGAAACTCTCAGGTTCCTTTTCAAGAGTGGAACGAAGTTCACTCGTCCATCTTCTTCTTTTACTAAATCCTGAATTTAGTCATAAATATTTCTTATAATACAAATTCAAAAAATTAATTTGACATAAATTGAAGATATTTTTCTTTTCTCAAACTCTACGTTCTCCTCCGTAGCAACGGTGGAGGTCGCAGTGGGAGCTTCTGTGCCTGCAACATCCTCCTTGAGATGATTCAGTACCAAAACATGGTGGACATTTTCTATGCCGTCAAAACTCTACGCAACTGCAAACCCAACATGGTAGAGTCTCTGGTAAGAAATTCTAAATATAAAAGCCAAAATATGATCCACAAATAAGATTATTATTGTTTTTTTTAATTGAATTTGAACTCATTGTTTATTTCCTTAGGACCAGTATCGGTTTTGTTATGACCTCATCCTGGAGTATTTGGACTGCTTTGAAGGCAGATAGCAACTAAATGTTTACGACAGCAGCAGCATCCTGCGAGCTGAAAAATTCAATTTGAAGCCACCCGGTGACTTCTCGTCTTCTTTTATGTTCGGACCTTTGGACTTGACTTTGGAGGGACAGTGAGGGAAGGATCAAGAAGAAAGAAAAAAAAAACTGGTCATGATTTCAACTTTTAACCTTTAATGTACAGTTGTGAGTTTCTCCTTGTTGGTGACGTTTATCTCTTGATATATTTTGTGTTTCAGTTGATCTCCTCGGCCTCTTAGTTTGAATGTCTTTCTGGTTTCTGTAGCAGAAAAACAGTATTTTAATCTCTAAAATGAACCTGTGTGTTCTGATGAGGGTCTGATTACGGTTTGACTTTGTTTCTTTATTCAAACAATGAAGAGGCTGTGTGTATTTCCATGGTTACCACCACATTATGTTTACTTAGAAGCCCTCTCTTCTCTCCTAAGAGGTGAACACAAAAGTAGTCCGCTGCAGTCTTAGCATGACTTCTACACAGTACCATTAACTGCCTTATTCTTACATTTTTTTTTAGCAAATCTGTTCAAAATATGACTTAAAATAAAAAGTTTATTATGTTGGTGTTTAAAAACAGAAAAAGACTTTAACAGACTTATGGCGTTCATTATGATCAGTTCAGTATTTAGCGGTATTCAGACTGAAACTGTACAGTAATTCGATGTGTTGTAATTTGCCATAATGTGTGTGCTGGATTACCATGTGTGCTATAAGTGGGCGTTCTGGGGTCCACAGCAGTGAGCCCGGTCCCACCCTGAGAGATTCCTGTCTCATTACTGTCACAGTGCCAATCCCACTGACAGACTTGAATCCTTTACTTTCTTCTACTGCTTCATCTTGATGTACGCCTACAAACACGTACTGTTTCATCTAATGTTCCTGCTCCAAAGTGATTGTTTGTATTTTATACCCAGCTGGAAAGAAAAATGAGCAGTGGGGAACTATACCGAGATGCCATGGTGCTGATGTGAAAAATGATCCTCCATTAATGCTTTGGGGATGTGTCTCTACTCGTGCACCAGTGCAGAAATGAGTTTATTATTTTACTACTTTTGTTGTTTGATGCATTTGGTTTCATTGTAAACTATCAAAATGAGTTCAATCATTAAAACATTTCAGGTTTGGGGCTCATTTTGAGAACTTTGAAGTTAATAGTTGTCAGTGGTGTGATATGATTATAATTATGTACAACAAACAAAAAGGTGGGATGAGGAACGCGCATTGGGGGAAGGAAACAGTCTAAAAACCAGTCGGCACTGCACGTTGATGTTTCCACTTTTTGAAATGACAATAGTGTATCATAAAAAAGAAATTAAAAATTTCAACTGTTTAGCTAATGTGAGGGAAAACAAATCAACAATATTTCACTGGTCACACCTAAATTTTTTATTTCTCCAACAGACTGGCACATCGTGATCTGGATCAGCTTAGAAACAACTCCGTGAAAGATAAAAACTTCTTCATATACACATATTTAACACACACAAAGTTTATTTTTTTCCAACTAGAACCACATCAATATTTTTTTTCTCACCATTATTATTTTAAAATATGAGTTTGAATAAAATATATCCCCTTAAGATCTTTTAGTTCAGTGATAACGCCATTCTTAAACCAGAAGAAACACCCTTAAATACACTTTTTAGTTTTAAAGTTGTATCTGGAGGCTTTATTCTGCAGCAAACATTCAAATTTGAAACATATACAGTAAAATCACCCTTAAATTTCCAAACTTTTACATAGTAACAAGATTCTTCTTTTTATTGGTTACCAGAGTGCAGGCAGTGAGCTGACTTCAGAGTAGCTGGAGGAAGTGCCTGGAAGTTTTTCTTATGAGTAGGACTGTGTACATACAGATGCATATTGTGAATAGTATGTGAATAATATACTATATGTTTTCCCAGAGTAAAAACGTATCAGAAGTAATCACTGCATAACCACAAAGTTGAATGTGCTGTAAATGACCATTTTGTGAGTTTATTTTTCTGCCGGACAAATTGTTTCTAAAACAACCCATGAGAGCATGTACGTCTCTACTATGTGCTTTGCATTTTTATGTGATTGATTTTAAACTATCCTGAAGCTACACGTGAAGTGATAGCTGCTGTGTGAGTGCATTGTACTTTTCCCATTCCAAAGCTTTTTATTCTGACTGCCAACACAGAACCACCGATTTCCCTTGTTTATTTTTTCTGTGTGAACCAACATGACTACTGTGTTTTGACCATTGTATTTGTGGGGACAAAGGTTGTATTTAATGAGAGGGATGCAGAAGACAGATGTATATTGGGGTCAGGATGAGATTTCTCTTGGAAGGAAAACGATTAACAATAAAAAAGAGCAAGGGAGAAAAAAAGATGTGGTGTTGTCATCTTGTCATTTGATGTTTTGTCAGAAATGCACACACAGCTAAAATTTTTTTTAGCTTTTACGACTGATTTGTCAGCAGAAGTTGAGGGCTTGACATCTAAAGATGGGCTTTCTGTCCACGAGGCTCTGACCTGTCTGTGGTTTTGCACATTTTTTCTTCAGCTCACATCATTTTGAAACACATTGACAATTTGATCTTGGACCTGTGTCTTATCTCTTACCTTTTTTTCTTCCTTTTTTCATCATTCTTCTCTCCCTTCAACTCTTTTTTCCCCACATTGATTTGAATTTCTTCTTTCTCGCTCTCTGGCTTTGCTGCTCTGCAGGGTAATGTGACTCCAGACCACAGACTTCCTTTGTCACCTGTGGTTACGTTAAATAATGCAGCAGTTCTGCAAGCTGATCCAGTGTTTAGAAGAGGGACAAGTCAGATTAATTAGAGGGCAGGACCCCCCAACTCTTAGGTTGAAGACAAAGTAGGCCGTCTGGATTTGCCTGTAGATTGGTTAAGGATTGATTAGCCTTCGGAAACATCAGATGGGATTGCATTTGGTGTATAAATGCAGTTTAAACAAAAAAGAACCTAGTCACCTTTTGTGTCACTGAGAAGAAAAAGATCTACGGTATGTTTAAATTTTAATGTGACAAAGATGAGATTTTCTGGTATAGACAGGTCATTTACACAATCCATTTAACATCTGGGAGATTTTCTTAATTCCCTGTTTAACCACAGAAAGCCATTTCGATGCAAAATCTCATCATACTTTCTTGGCTTCTTGCATTTTACTGGAAATTTGAATTAGCAGGTAATTGGAATATTATCATGTAATTCAGGTTCTGTAATGGCCGTCATGCTCGGGGTAACGTATCAGGCCGAGATCCGGCTGGATTCATGGTTTTTATTCCTCTGCTCTTTTTCTGGTATCAAAGCTTTGCTGACAAGCCAGATAAAAGTTCCAATTTTTCCCGGTTTACTGTCATCAACTCTTCTCACTATTAGGTTGAGTTTTGATTAAAAAAGTCAGAGAGACAGCTTTGTTCCCGAGTGAGAGACGAGATTGAGCTGTTTCTGTTGACAGCAGCAAACTAATTCTCAACCCTATTTTACTTTATCAGTTGGGGACGACGAGTAGGCAAGATTAATAACCTTCATTGATATTTTTTTTTTTGCTGACTGCAGCAGAAGTTACTTATTAATGGAATCGAGGTGTCTGTAATCTATTTTTATATAAGATTCATTCAAAACACATAAAAAAGTTGACTTCTGCTGACCCGCATCACTATTTTCTGCTAATTTTAACAGACTTCTTTGAATTTACTGTTCCGTTCGTTCCGTTCCTTTGTCTTCCATTTATCTGGGGTCGGGTCGTGGGGCAACAGCCTCAGACGGGAAGCCCAGGCTTCTCTCACCCCAGCTGCATCCTCCAGCTCACCCCGAAGGATCCCAAGTCATATCTCAGCCAGCTGTGAGACATAGTCTCTCCAGCAGGTCCGGGTCTGCCTCTTGGTCTCCTCCCGGTGGGACGTGCCCGAAACACCTCACCAGCAAGGTGCTTGGGGAGCATCCTGACCAGATGCCAGAACCACCCCATCTGGCTTCTCTCGACCTGGAGGAGGAGCGGCTTGAAAACGAGCTCCTTCCGGACGGCTCCTCACCCGATCTCTGTAGAGGAAGCTCATTATGGCCACCCACAGCTGGTGACCATAGTTGAGGGTGGTAACGTAGATTGACTTGTAAAGCGAGAGCTTTGCTTTTTGACTCAGCTCTTTCTTTACCACGACGGACTGATGGAGCATGCTAGTTATTGCTGACGCCGCAACGATCCGCCTGTCGATCTCCCGCTCCATCCTTCCCCACTCGTGAACAAGAGCCCGAGATACTTACACTGCTCCACTTGTGGGCAGGACCCTGTCCCCAGGATTTACTGTAAAGACATTATTCTGTTTCTAAATCTCTACTGGACGTTTGGTTTAAAATACCTTTTGCAGTTTGTTAAGAGTTAATGGATAAAAAGTGGTGTTGGGAGGAGAGGACCTTCAACATAAAAATGATTTCAACAAGAAGTTGTTGTTGGAGGATGAAAGACAGAAAACAATGTTGTGGCAGGAAGTGGAGCACCAGGAGTCCAAAGAAAAACAAGGAAGGAACCAAACCAGGACAGAAAACTAAAACACAGGCGTGTGACACACAAAGATCTGAGGAGAAATAATAAAAAATTTTTACTGGACATGAAGGGATGACTCACACGTATTGCATATGGTAATGATTACCTACGTAAATCCAGGTAGTAAGCAGAAAGAAAGCCATCTGGTAAAAACAAGCAGTGTAGTGGTGATGAAAAGGAAAGAAAGAAAAGTAGGCAACCAGGATTTACACAATAGAAAAATATCAAACTTTTTGCAAGTAACACATTTCTAATCCGTTGTAGGGATGTTTTCATTTGTTCTCGGTAACAAGCACAGTGCTTTCTCACACCAGCTAACATTGTGACTCCGGTTTAACATCGACAGCTGTAAATACAAGTCATTTTTCTTTTGCACACATGATTGAACCTTGTTATTTCTCTGTAGCTGCTAAACAGTTTCTGGTTATTGTGCTTCCGCTTAATATTGGCTTAGTTGCAAAGCACTTGCATTTTATTTGTCATTTATTTCTACGTTCAAAATAAAAAAAAAGGAAAAAGCTTTTTTTTTTTCATCTCTGATTTTCAAAAAGCAGCTGTTCATGTCCTGAAGGTTTTTTCAGGGTTTCAAATTAAATGTTCCACGTTTTGTTTTTTAAATCTTACATTTGTCCATAAATACTTTGAAAAAGAAAAACTATGGATAGAAATAACAGATACAAAAATTGCATACTTGGCTGTTTTTGCTAAACAGCTTCAGAAGTAGAGATCTAGTTTTAACTCTGGCAGAAGGTTATCCTTCCCAACACGGAGCTTTCACTTTCAAAACGGTTCTTCTTTCATGCCAAATACTTTGCTAATAGATGCAGATAAAATCCAATATTCTCCTGGAGAATATTGTCACCAAAAGCTTTTCCGTGTGACCTTGGCAGGGTTACAATCAATAAGTCGAAAGACAATATCAGGATCATGTGACACAAAAATAATGTAAAAGGCTTTTAAAAAGAAATTCTTCTTATCCGCACTTTTTTCACTAAACTGCAGAAGGTGAAGCGCAAACAGACATAAACACACACATTATCTGGTTCCGCCATCCTGGTGGTGCTCAGCATCCACTGGATTGGAAGCTGAGACCGGACAGGTGGTACCGGCTTTGGGCCCAGTCAAGCGAGCACAGATAGGAGCTGGCCAGATGGCTCTGTCCAACATGTTTTCTCTCTGGTTTTTCTGCCACAGCCGGTCTGACCGGAGCCTTTATCTCAGCAGTGTGCTTACAGTTCAACAAAAGTCATAGTTCAGATGATTGAGGAAGAGGAGAGGTGTCGCTGATGGTTCTAATCTGGACCACTCCAGCAGACAAAATAACCAAAATTATAAAGCGACTCATTTGTCCCTTTTCCTTTTTTAAAAAATCATACTCTTTCGCGCAACTTTGACCAACTATATCTCATTTTTTGTATCCCGTGTGGAGTTAAATTTAGCACGAGGTCATCACCGGCTGAGATAAACTTCTGACTTTGAAGTCAGAAAAAGACACAAAAGTTGTAAAAGACAGTACAAACTTAAGGCGACATCAGTCTTTATTAAGAACTTGTTATGTTAAAATAAATACTCAATCTTTTTCCGTGAGAAAAAGCTGAAGTTATTTTGCCCCAAGGATAATCTCTTGTAGTTAGTACACATGTAGGGATGTTGATCCTTGAGGGCTCTCGGCAGAAGATTGTAAATGATCTTATGTCAACACGAACAATTTCTAGGTTATGGCAATAAAGCTACTGCTAGCTGCTATAAATTTGAAAGATGAGCTTATCAAAAGGTCAGCTCTTTGAGGGACTGGCTTAGTAACTGGATTTATCCTTCGGTTTATTTGGAGCAGAAAAATGGGGCCACAAGCGAAGACTGATATCAATCATACTCACACTCTGTTCTGATCCTTGACAAACTACCAAAACATTTTTTTATTCCTGAAGAGGAAAGGATACGCATGAGTTAGTTTAACAAGTTTTTACAGTGTCATTTTAACAATTTCTTTTATGAGAAAACGGCTTTTGAAGAACTAGTTGCTGTGTCTATATAAATGCTAATAGGATCCTGACATTTCTGACCCCTAAAAGAAAATAATGACATGTTTGGAAGACGGTATGTTTAATTTGTAGTTGCTTCTGTGGAGTTGTTGCTGCTGAATCTGGGATTTTTTCTTTGTTACTCCAGAGTTTAAAAAAAAACAGTTTTAATTCTTGTTTCCATAGTAGAATATTCCAGTTTATCCATTTTGTTTCTCTTTCTTGTTTTCCCCTGCCGTACCATGCCTTCATCCAGCCTCATTGACCCTCTCTCTTGTCATTTTTAAAACTTCTTTTCTATACCTCAGGCACTTGTCAAAAAGGAGCACTTATGAGGACAGCTGGAAAACCGATGGTTAACCTCAGGGAGGGACAATGACTCTCTTCAGGTCCTTTCTTTCTTTCTTCCTCTATAGCACGGTTGAACTGCTGTAGCAATCTGAAACAAATGTATTCAGATACAAGAAACAGTTCAAGTTGAAACTGTTTTTAAATCTAAAAGTATTTATTTGTATCTAAAAGGATTGATTGATGATTGGATGGATGTACAGTATTTTTGATTAAAATAGTTGGAGTTAACCTGAAGTGTGTCCTTCCCAAGTTGTGAAAACTTACTCTGGATCTTCCATCAGTTTTTTCTTGTTCTAAAGGTATCATTTCCAACTGTTTCAGCTAAATGAACCAATGTTACGTGTCTGAGGAAAAAGATGTCCAACATCTTGTAATGATTAAGAAGTCACACAATTTTAAGGTGTGGTAAGTTTCAGCTAAAAGTTAAGTTTCATTACCCATTTTAACACTAAGACCACTGCGGCCATCAATATGACGCTACGTGATGCTCATTGACACACATAAGTGTGTGGGTTTTTTTTTATTTGTGGAGAGAGACAAGGAGGGCTCTGACGCCACTACAGAAATATTTTATAAAGGTTGAGTGAGATGATATTGAAGAGACACCATGAAGAGAGTAAGAAAATTATTGTCTGAATAAAGTATGCTATGTTTTGTAGATAAGTCTTGAAAGTTCAGGTTAACATATTGGAATATATCCTTTAGCCCTTTTTAATGAAGGTATAGATGGTTAAGAAGGTGACTGACTGACATTTTTGAAGCAGCAGCGCAAAATGTGAAAAAAAAAGTATGCTATTGATGAATTAAATGAAAAATGAAAAATTTTACTTTGACGTTTGCTTTTTTTCTTCTAGGTTTTAAAACTTTTTAACATTTTATTATTATTATTATTACTTTAAAAATTGAGTGGTGTAAAAGTTTACTTAAAAAATATTGCAGCGCAAAACATGAATAATTACATAAGCGGTCACATTGATGGTCAGAGCCTGCAGGTAGATTTAGAACATTTTATTTATGACAAATAGCTGAGTTTTTACATTTAATCCGAGTATGCTTGAAAATTATTTTGCTAATCAATTTAAAAGACTTTTAATAAAATTTTCTGTTTTCCCCATCAATTGGGTCAAAATTCTGCAAGTTTTCCACGTTTTCATGTGTGAACGACACAACAGGAGAAATTGTGGATGACATCATTGTTTACTGGACTAAATTAATTTGAATCTGGTACGCTGAAAAATAAATTTGTTGAAAATCTTTGTCATCAGCTTTTTAGGATTGGCTTGATTTCAGTATAAACTTTGAAAAGTCCAAGAGAAAGGTTGCTGTAAAAGTTAAGTATGACATATGGATAAGGATATTTTTATAAAATTGAATAAATTCTTCTGTTTTAATCAGCTGGTGCCAGTTAAGCAGTTGTTTTGCAAGTACATTTTTGCACATGTCCTTCACTCAAGTTATTCTCCCATTATTTTGACAGTTGTGTTTAGTTTTGGCTCAAGACATTGTGTTTGCATGGTGTGTGGATTCTCTCTGGCACTTCGTTTTCCACCAATCCTCTAAAATCATATATGCTAGGTTAATTGACAACTGGGAAATTGCCTGTAAGAGCGAGTGTTTGTTTTAATGATAGTCTATTTATGTGTCGATGGAACGGACCCCCTTCTTGCCTGCATCTGACACCCCTCTGACCTCAAGATAGGTAAGCTGTACAAAAACTGAATAAATGGCTTTAGCACCTCTGGGGATTGGTTCTATCTGCTGACCATACAGAACCAACAACTTCAGTGTCTAAAAAACTTGAGGAACAGGTTTTACGTTTACTCATTTCTACACACCAGTTACTCCAATCCTATCCGTAGACTGATTTTATGCATTTTACAATTGAATTATTTTAGATAGCGAATGACTAAGGAATTTGGTGTTCATTAAAGAAAATGTCTACGTCGAGAAGTGTCCAGTCGTTTTCACCTTGTTTTTCTTCTTGACATGTTTTTTTTATTTCATTGGACCTTGAGTCAACTGCAGGCAAAGACCAGCGGGTGTGTGTAGGTTCAAAGACTCTTTAGTCTTCAACTTAAAATAAAAGCCAAAATATTGTATTTTACCTCTTTGTGAAGCGGATTGGTTGTATTCAGGAGGAAAACCGACAGTCTTATGTGGTTGTCCTCGTAGCAGATGAAAGAAGTTCTAAGTTCAAATTATTGTGGTGTCCTTATAAATCTCTTGACAATTTTTGCATAATAGGGTGTTTTTGTGACCTGACTGACTGTAAGGATGGAAAAATCTGTGAGTTTGAATAATCACAGTTGAGTCTCAAAAGTGAACAACAATATTCCTAAACTTTTCTATGAAAATTATGCTCGGACTGTCTCAGCCCCACATAACAGGCAGCTGAACTTCTGCTGCCAGAAATAGTGCAAGGTCCTCATTTTTCTTCTGATTTTTTTTTTGGACATCAGATAAATATGATGTCTGAGAGCTGATCAGATCAGGCAGCTTGTTCTTATTGGTGAACATGGACTGCAAAGTTTTAGCATCAGATGTCGACAAGATGGGTGATCGAAGTCCACCACTAGAGGTAATCTTTAGTTTTATTCTTAACAGCAGATTGGCTGTTAGTCCAAGTTACTTGAAAAACTTGGAAAAACAAGAGATAGAGTCGAGGATGATCCTCATGTTCAGGCTTGGTTAAAATAACCAAGATATAATGAAACTTAAAATTTTAACATTTGCCGAAGGTGGTGAGAAAAAAAGATGTATTGACAAACTTTTGAAATTTTTTGTGTAGAGGCTTTAAAAATACAATCAACATGACTGAAAAAAAATTCTCTTAAAAATATTGCTGAAAATGCCTGAGTTCTGCAGGGTTGCTTTTTCAGCATGTTTTGGGTCATTGATCATTTCTAAGGTGACATCCCTTGAACTTTGCTGCATTTGGCGGAATGTGAGCAGAAAGTAAATTCCTATTAGTCCGTATTTATTCTGGCTGCTTCTGTTGGCTGTCATATAGTATTTTTTAGTAAAAGCAACTGTGATCAACACCAACCCAAATCTAGCCGATTCAGCTTCTGTGGACAGCAAAGTCAGTAAAGTTGTTCTTTTAGATCAACTGACTTTGGATCCAAACTTTCTTTGCAAAACTGAGATTCATGAGCGGACAGATGAAAGAGGTCATCCTTTCATTTCTATGGGGCGTGGGGTGTTCTGGCGAAACATATGGTAACTGAGTGGAAATGTACTAGAGTTGTGGTCTGAAGTTTACATACACTTGTAAAGTACATAACGTCACAGCTTTTTTCAGATTCCAGTTATAATTTCACTCTCAAGAAGTTTGAGAGAAAGGAAGCAGAGATTGAAGTAGCAGAGATGAAGATGCTGAGGATCTCTCTGGGAGTGACCAGGATGGACAAGATCAGAAATGAGTAAATCAGGGGAACAGCACATGTTAGAGGTTTTGAAGATAAAGTCAAAGAGGGCAGACTGAGATGGTTTGGACATGAGCAGAGGAGAGAGAGTACATCGGCAGAAGGATGCTGGGTATGAAACCACCAGGAAAGAGGGCTAGAGGAAGACCAAAGAGGAGGTTCATGGATACAGTGAAGGAAGACATGAAGATAGTTGGCGTGATTGAAGAAGATGCAGCAGATAGGGTTAGATGGAAGAAGCTGACTTGCTGTTGTGACCCCTGAAGGGAAATGCCAAAAGAAGATAAATATTTCACTCTCAAGAAGTCAAGAGACCTTGCTATGAAGCTCATTTTATTGCCATAGCTTTCTAAATCCCCAAAATTCTGATGAATTTGGTCCCATTTTTTTAACTATCCAGTGACAAAGTCACAAAATAACCAAACTTCATGAATGTATTTTTTTTTTTTGAAAACAAGAAGTATCTGTTCTGATCACTCTGTCAGAGAAAACTCAAAGCTGTAGAAATAACTGAAATCTGAAGAAAGCCATAATATTGTGTTCTTTGGAACTGTATGAAAAGTTTTTACCACAAGTGTAGTTGATGAGATGGGTTCTTCTGTAACAGAAGTAAATTTAAATAACATTTACTATATAATTATGGACTTTTTACGACATCAACAAATCCAAACAAGTATTAACTTGAAAAGAAGACAGTTACTTTTTGATTATTTTTATTAATCCAAAAACATTTGAATTTCCCTTAAATGAAAGATGCGTCCTCAATCTTTTTGCTCAAAATTGATGAAATAATTATATGTTAACCTGTTTAACCACAGCTGAATTAACTTCTTTATTTCAGTGTTGAAATAAATAAAAAAATGTTCTGAGTATAAAGTATCACCTGGTGGTTTGAATAAGTTTTGCTGCTGATCCATTGACAGCATTGTGTGTGTTCCGTTTTCCTGGTGGAACTGTTTTCATAAAAGGGAAACATTGACTGCGCTGAGGAGATAAGATTTTTTTATGCATCTTGGCAGCTTTACTTAACTGTAAACTGCTTTGCCTTGAAAGACTGAACTGATGTTTACATGAAACTTTGGTTGATACTTGGAGATTCATCATTTCAAGTGACTCATGCAAAATGTGTCACTTTGAGGAATAAAAACAGCATGATAGCCAGATATCAAGTCCTTCTAATCTCTAAACCGTACCACGTCAGTGTTTATTGCCAAAATCAATAAATATTTCTATGAACCAGTTTTATAGTGACGGTTGTTTTCAAGTATCGGTCAGCATCAAAAATAGAGTAGTCCTGATCCAGTTGGATGTTCTTTTTGTTGAGCATAAACAAGATTACACACCACAAAAATACTAAGAACATTAAACCGACATCTTTGCTTTTCACTGCCGCAAATCATTTACGTAAGTTTTTGTTTGGCAGTACAATGTGTTGGAAATGCACAATGAGGTTTTTTATCTTCATGACCATATTTGTACAGATTCTACCAATTATACCTTTCATTTCATTTCATCTTCTAAACTGTCCATTCCTAATGGGGTTGCGTGGGGTGCAGGAGCCTATCCTGGCTGATTCGAGGTACACCACGAACGGGTCACCAGTCTGTTGCAGAGCTAGACACACGCAACCATCCACACACATTCTTAGGAGCAATCTTTTAAGGGAAAATCAACCTAACATGCATATTATTGTAGTCGGGAGGAACCAGAGTATCCAGACCAAAATAACCAAAGAAAACCCATGCATACACTGGGAGAACATGCCTACTCCACACCGAAAAGCCAGTGTCCCAAGCTTTGTTCCAACCAGGACTCGAACCCCCGACCTTCTTGCTGTGAGGCCACTGCATCACCGTGCTGCCACCCAATTGTACCTATGTTTATATAATTTTTTAAAGTCAGCCTAAATGTAAAAAATTATGTATGTCTCTTTTCTTTCAGCATAATTTCTTTGTCATTAACACGAGTCGGGCATGTTTTGACAAAAATTGTAAAATTGAAAAGATGATTCATTTTCAACCTTACAGAGAGAGCAGAAAACAAAATGAGGGTTGCTTGAGTGTGATCACCAAAAATGCACCTGACGCATCAATTAATTTAAAAATGGTTCATATTATTTTTTAAAAAAGGATTTGCTTTCAAACTTACAATGGTGCACTGAGCTGTGCAACAAACGGCTGCATGTTGCTTTAAGTAAAAAAAAGAACAAAACAAAGAAGCGTTTCTTCAAATATTAAAGCATTTATTCAAACAGCAGACTTTTCTTTGTCAGCATAATCCTTTGTTTTTCATATCTCTCTGGGAGTATTTTTGCATTTAATGCTTACCTATTAGGAACAGCCAACTTACTGTTTCTTTTACCCGCTGGTCTTCCAGATCCCTGCTGCTGAGGGAGACACTGAGACTGACTTTGAGACAAATTGGTCTGTGGATTTAAGAGTTTTGTTTCTGGTCCACAGAGAGCAACTGTCGGTGCCATGCCCTAATCTTTCACAACCTTCAAACCTAATTAGTTGGAGTGGAGGACTCTTTATGACTTTTTTTTTTTTTTTACTTTCTTTTAAATCCAATTCTTGTTTCTAATGCTGCAGAGAACAGGGATTATGCCGTGGTATCATAGGCCAAACATTTAGATTCTTTCACGAGTGTGAACTTTAATATTTCATTCTCAAACTCTGTCTTTTCAATTCTTCATGCTGAAAATACCTATTTTTAAATAAAATAGCTTATGGAAGCTGTTGTCCATGAAAAAGATAAAAACAGAATAATTTACGGCCCTATTTTTCCAACATGTCATGGTTCGACTATTTTTCCCACTTCTTTTATCGGCATCATTCATGCACCTGCTATTTGCCATCCATGTTTTTGTTCAAGTTGCCTCACCTTTCTCTATTGCCATTTGTATACATTTCTCTTTTCTAAGCGTACCCACTTCCTTTTTAGCCCATCACCGCACTCTATTTCACCCTGCCTCTCATTCTACCTTCCTGGTTCTGTGTCAGGCTGAGATTGGAGGGAGTGTGAGTCTCTGACAACTGCTCCAGAGTTTTCTCCTGCTGTCTCATCAGCTGTCTGCTGTGCTGTGTGGCAAAGGGTGACAGGGTCGTGACATGCGTAGCTGAAACTTGTATTAGATCCTGTTGTGTCACTCATAGAATGGAAAGAACAGAATACCTGGTGAGGGGCACCTTTATACTACATACTGTTACGAATAACTTACTACACGTCTGTTACAACCTCACAGCATTAGCTGCATTAATTACCATCAGTCATTATTACAATGCTATAGTTATTTGAGAGATTACAGACATTTTTGCTTTTCAAAAGCTAAAAAAGGCTTTCAAAAAGAAAATTTCATGTGTAAAAAATTTACTGCATAATTTTCTTTGGTTAAGCATTACTTTTCTACTGGATGCAGTGATGCTGTGTGGCACGTCTACCTTCATGTTTGATGTTAATGTGCTGGAATGAGAAGGAAAACAAGAAAACACTGAACTGTGATGCGCATAGAATCGAGCTTGACACGTGTCCAAAGTGAAAACAACTGGCTCTAATTGTCATAAAGGGGGATGTGTAATGCACAGACTAGTTTGTATCACGACCGTCTTGCATTTATTCCCTGATCCCATGTGAGAGGTTGATCATAGGAACATGTCTTTGAATTAATTTATGTGTTCCTCATTCATTTATGACTCTCTCTTACTTCTTTCCTCCTCAGTGGGCTTTTGTAATGCCAGCTATTGCCTTGACTGTAATCGAAATGTCCTCGAATCTGAAGAGTGTTGTATGTACGTCCTCTCAGACAGCAGGAGCTTGGCATAATTCCATCTGTCTTTTACACATTAAAATGGTTCTCTGTGGTACTGAGGATAAACATCTTTTGTTTGACAGGGAAACACCCAGGAATGTTTTGTAAATTGTCCATGTTTAATTGGTTGAATATCTCCCTCGTTTCAAAGGAAAAGCCTGTAGGACAATCCAGGAAAGTTGGTCTGCGAGCGTTGAAGTCTTTCATTTTTTTTTTTTTTAACAAACATAGTATCCTAAAAATATGTATCTACTGCTCACTGAGACGGTTTTGGGAAAGCTGTGGTTCAAAATCTGCCCTGCATGTTGAAATCGTTCCATAGGAATTCTACCAACATTCTTCAATGCAAATGATCTTTAAACCCCACAGGGGTTGGTGTGACTACAGGTGAAGAAAGAAAAAACATGTTTGTATGAAAACGCATACTAACCAAAGTTAGGACGACTAACAAGTTCCCTGATTCAAATGAAGAGCAAATCTAATTATTTCTGCCAGTCAGAAATATACTTTGTAATTCTATAAATACTCTACAGGTAATCCTAGAGATCCAAAGATTGGGTTTAAGGATTAAGAGAAAACAATCCTTCCGTTCCGTTCTGTCATCTTCCGCTTGCTACGGGGCCGTGTCGCAGGGGGCAACAGCCTCAAACGGGAAGCCCAGGCTTCTCTCACCCTGGATGCATCTTCCAGCTCACCCGGAAGGATCCCGAATCGTTCCCCGGCCAGCTGTGAGACATAGTCACTCCAGCGGGTCCGGGGTTGGCCTCTTGGTCTTCTCCCTGAAGGACGTGCCCAAAACACCCCGCCCGCGAGGCGCTCGGGGGGTATCCTGACTAGATGCATGAACCACCCCATCTGGCTCCTCTCGACCCGGAGGAGGAGCAGCTCGACACTGAGCTCCTCCTGGATGACAGAGCTCCTCACTCAATTGAAAACAATCCTCTGAAAGCAATATTTTTTCAGTGATTCTGCACAAAAAAGTAGCTACACACTGTTGTTTAAAAACTTTTGTAAATGATCACTCTGGACATCAGATGAAATGTTTAATTTGTGGGTTTGGAGGAAAATACTTCATTGTTTTGCCTTTTTTTTAGATAAACTCTTGCAGTTGTTAATCATTTTTGGTCACATAGTGGACAGTTTAGATCATACATTTTAGACAAAGCATTTTGTGCATTAAGTCTTCAACTTAATGTTTTACTACTGTATTAACTTATCCATAGGTTATGGTTTCTTGAAAATATGGCATTTGAAATCAGTCATTCATGTTAAGGAGGAATCACGTGTTGTCCTGCATATGAACAAAAATACACGCATTCAAACCTTAATGTGTTGTAACTTATTTACATTTAAAAAAAAAAAAAAAAAGAAAAAAAAACCTAAACAGCGCTGCTTGTACTCTGACAAACTCAAAGCAGATTTTTTTCTTATACTGAACAAACAGGTTGGATGCCTTTCAGAGCATCAAGTTTGAAGTGCTAGTTTTCACTTCTGAAACCATGGAAAAAGAATTTATAAGATGAATAGTTTTTTGTCAGAAGGCATTTCTTTCTGTCATTATTGAGTGTTGTTCTATTTAAGAGTGGAAGTATAACTTTTCATGTTGTATTGGCTCAAAGCAAAGTGTTCAAATGCTTATAAAAAAAAATAAAAATCAAATATTTTTTGTCTGCAGTGTTGTGAGTAAAACTTTTTGAAAAAAAAAAAGAGTTAGAGGAAGCTTCTGATACTCACTCCCCTGCTTTGACCCTGTGTGAGAGATTGACTACAAGGGGAATAGAATAGATTTGCAGAGGATGGAGTGACTCAGTGAAGAGGAGAATGAAGTCGAACATGAAGAGTGGGTTGCGTGGTGACAAAAAAATTCTTCATGTTCTCACAGATATGCATCATTAGGAGGGAAGCAATAGAAGCCCTCGTTTGGGCTCCCATTGCACATTTTGGACCATAAAAAAGGATTTTGTTTTCCCAGATACTAATGACACTAATCTGTGTTGCTTTTTTGCTAATACCTGAAGGTTGAAAAGATCCTAGTCAATGCACATCACTCTCATGGGACTCCTTTCTGAATGGATTTCATTTAATTAGTTTATAATTATGCTAATTGTAATTATCACAGCTGAGACGTGTTTTTTAAACAAAAAGTGAACTTGAAGTGGTCTCACTTCACTAGCACAGACTGGACACTCTCGCTCAGGTTAAGGTGATGATTAAATTGGACATCCTGATTTACGTCTCAAACTCAGAGAGCGAAACGTTGGCTCATCTTTTTAATTTTCTGCCCTATGGTTCTTCAAGACCTGCCTAATTAGTGGTGAAACTTGACAACTGGACACACAAACCCGTCATGGTACTTACACTCACAAAAATGAAATGTCAGACACATTCAGAGGCTAAATGATTTTTGATCTACTTCCAGGGTGAATACAGTGCTGAACATAGTCTTAATTCATCTTTCATTATGTGCTGTTAGTTGCCTTTTTGCTTACTTTTTACGTGATCTTCGATCAGATCTTTCTTATGCTCTGAAGGTTTTTTCTTTTTTTTTGTTGTAATAAACACCCATGCGTTCATATGAACATGCTCTGTGTTCACCCCTCGGATATTCACTGCTGTGGATAGAATGTCGTCTGCAAAACTGCACTTTTTTTTAAAAACTTGTTTGCATAATACATCACACAATAGTGTTTACTTTTCAGTTACACATTTTCACCTGATAGAATTTTTAAAAACTACAAAACATGTAAGCATCATATTTTTGTTGACCAAACTGTTTCTGATGAGCCAAGTCAACATTTATACCCCCAGACTTTGAATACTTCTTAGCTGTCTCTGAGCCATCATGGTTCTGATGGCTGTGCTTTCTGAAAGCTGCTGCTTAGAGATTGTTTGCAGCCACAGACACTTCCAGCTCAGTTCCAGAGGAAGGGAAAAGCAATTCCATGCTTGGACCACAGTGAATCTGTCTCTGTCAGTTCCGCTTCTTGATGCCCTCAAATCACATCCCCCCACACCCATTGCGGTACCATCAGCCTTTACTGTTGTGTGATCAGGGAGTAAGAGAGCATCAGCCTAGAAGTGAAATGAAGAAGCGCTTTACCATTGCTTCCTTACTATTCCATCCTCCTTGATGTCACTCAGTTCTCCTCCCTGGCACTTCCAATATCCCACACACAAGTAAAACTTTATATTTGACACGGGCGTGGTCACACACCACAATTTTAATATACTTTCTCTTCTGTCTGTCAGTTTACATGAATGTAGGTGTCCTTCTCAAATACAGACACTATATTCAAACAAACATTCCCCCCTCTGTCTTAAATCTCCAGTAAAAAGCAATTTGGTAAATGTTTATCAAGCTTGTAAAAATTTAATATGCTAATCAATTTATTTTATGTGATGCTGCAAAGACGTTTTTTTCCCCACAACCACTATAAATTCAACATGCAGCACTCTTCCTGAGAGATTGAAAGATTTTAAATAATTTGTGAAGATACTTCTTTTCCAAAGTCTTCATACTCGATCTGTGGCAGTTTATGTAATAGATAGAGAGGAACTGGACTATATAAATGTGATCAGTTCAAACTGGGAATTCAGGATGCTGCACTTGGGCACATGTTTAGAGTTATCCCTGTCATTGAGTTGATCTGAGGAAATGCTTAAATTAAAGATCCTGGAATGTTGTAGGTTAGCTTTTTCAAATCTACTTTAAAACTACATTTATTTTACAGTTGCTTGACTTATCACTGATTGTTTGTGACACACATTTAAAATTACATGCAGGCAGAAGCTCAAAACCTGTCTGGGAGAAGTTTTACATTCTCCTTATTTTACTCTGAAACATTTCATCATTATTTCTGTTGCCATGTGACTTGATTTGTTGGGTTGCCTTTGTGGAAAACACTGACACATAATTTTTTAAAGTGATGAAGGCACACACAATGATTGATGGCAGCATATTGGATGGGAAAATAACGTTCTGGGCCGTTAATTTTACCAAGTCAAGGAAGCAGCCTCAGACTGTCAACAGAGGAAATGAGTAGGATTTATCTCTGGCCTCGTGTCTCTGAAGCTCTCATGTACTGGTGCTCTAACAGCAACACATACATCCAAAGATTGTTTGATTCCCATTGTGTAAGCACTAAATATTCCAAGTAAAACCTCCCGTTGTAGTTAAGTGGAGAAAATGAATAAATCAAGGCATCAAAATCCCGTCCAGCTAACCTGTGTACTGTCATCAAAATAATATAAAACTGTACAGGTTGGTCCTAAATCAACTCCTTTTGTCAAACTATCAAACTATGTCTCATGAAGAGTTATCAATCCCTGCTTCCAGGAGGGATTCATGGCAAGAGTATCAACCTACCTGGTATTTTGGGTTATTAGTTCTATTAGAATAGGGATTAATAATCTATGATAAACATAGCTCACATTGTTGGGAAGTAAAGAGTTGATTAGAACATGTGAAAGAAGGTCATAGAATATATAGAAATAAAAATTGAGCTATAAGAGTATGTTTTCACTTCGAGACGTTGAATGTGTGAACTCATCTAATTTGATGATCGAGACTTTTCGATTTCAATCTGGAAAATCATTTTTAATTTGATTTCCAGATAAATCAGATTGAAATCTATCTCATTTTCAATTAGATTGAAAAGAATTTTCAGATGGAAGTCGAAACGTCTATGCAACGTCTACGCAAGTCATGAGTTTAGTACTGCTGTATTTTCACGGAATAAGACTAACAGGCAGATAATCTACCTATTGTCTACTCTAAGATTACTGTAGGTCTTTTGTTGAAAACAAGTTAGTGTAGCAGCTGTGCAACGACACCACCAATGCCAGACACGGCTTGCTCTGCATTATTCCAAGATTTTCCTGTTCAATCATTTGATGATCACATCCACCATTTGCATATGTATTGGTCCACATGATCTCCGCTCTCTCTCTCCAGTTGGCTTATATCTTTGCACTACTCTGCTAAAAGTTTTTACTCCCAGACATCACTGTCCAACAGCAAAATTCCCCAGGATTTGTCATCAATGAAGTAGTTTTATTCCATAAAAAAGATAGGGCAAAAATGATTGCAGTAAAATGTCACTATATAAGCAGAACTTTATGGGATTTAGCATGAAATTTAGCAGGAGTTTTAACATGAATCTACCTGAAGAGTTCTATTTAGCCTCACGTTATATTGATGTGAAAAGTATTTTGTCCATTGCCCTTTATTGACACGAACTCTCTGGTTCATCACTTTTAACCTGGGCAGCCCTTCAGATCATCATGTTGATTTGTCATGAGTGGGTCAACGAAGGCTCAGGTGGTCGAACCATGCTGATGTTTGATCTCTGTTCCCACACATGTCAAAGTGCTCTCATCTACCTTCTTCTTTGCGTGACCAAGTGACATGACTGAATTGTGTCAAGCAAAAGAGGGCATTGTATTGCTGCAGTTGATATCAGTGGAGTAAATCTGTTTTATATATAACTTTTGGATGTTGAGTAGGGTAGAGATAGGTTAACGCATTCACAGTTCATGGTTTCATAAAGGTCAATGTCTTTTAATGAGCATATTGAAGGCTCTTTCTATGGAAAAAGCTAACTTTCAAACAAAATTTTAGCTGCATTTGTATGTGATGTCATTCTTTAGATCACTCATGTGATCCGTCATAACATATGATGATTAAGGGGAGTCATGCAGACCAGACACTAAATTGAGAGCTTCCCCGTTTTCAGTTTGTGTTCATTTGTGTTTGCATCACACTTCTTCTTTCGGCATTTCCCTTCTGTGGTCGCCACAGCAAGTCAGTTTCTTCCATCTAACCCTATCCGGGCATCCTCTTCGATCACACCAACTATCTTCATGTCTTCCTTCACTGCATCCATGAACCCCCTCTTTGGTCTTCCTCTAGCTCTCTTTCCTGGTGGTTCCAAACCCAGCATCCTGCTTCCGATGTACTCTCTCTCTTCTCTGTACATGTCCAAACCATCTCAGTCTGGCCGCTCTGACTTTATCTTCAAAACCTCTAACTTGTGCTGTTCCCATGATATACTCATTTCTAATCCTATCTATCCTGATGAAGATCCACCCATCTTCATCTCTGCTTCCTCCATCTCTGTTTCCTGTCTTTTTCTTAGTGCCACTGTCACTAGATCAAACAGCATAGCCGGTCTCACATTGCAAAACCTTTCCTACACATCTACTACTCTTGTTTTCCATTACTTTTTTGTTATATGCTGTTGTGATCAGAGAACCTTTTATGGTAGAATCGTATGCCAGGCCAAGAAAAAAACATGCATGATTATTTTAGTGAAGTCCATCACATTTCCATTTTGACAACATCTTTGGTTATATCAATTGATTTTTCTTTTCTACATTTCAAATTTGAGCCAGTCAAAGATGAGGTTTTAGAAATTTAGGACCACACGTAAAAGGGGGAAAAAAAAATCTTTTTTTCCTTTCTTACTTGTTCAAAGAACAAACTTGAAATGTCAACCTTAAAGGTAAAACAGATTTTTAGAAAATTACACAATATTTTAGAGGAAAATGGAGTCTGACTTGGTTAAAAATTAATCTGACTATACAACAATATGACTTGTACAGATGAAGAAATTCTTTCTCGCCATCAAGCTGCACTAAAGTATATCAACCTGTTATTTGCACAATTACAGGGGCACATGTTCTGGTTTTGGGAAAAAAAAACCAAATCCGTCAAATGTGGCTCAGCAAGTAAATGAAGTTTTTTTTTTTAAACAAGTGAACCAGACTGTATTATTATAAATGTTCATACTTCACAGAGAATGTCAGAATGTTAACTTTATTTTCAAACATATATTAAGACTTTGTCAGTAGTTTATTCTTTGTATTTATATTCTCTCGGAGGAAGAATAAGACATACTTCTTTCTTTATCTTTGGTTCTACTGGGTCATCATTGATTTATCTTTCAACACACATTACATTTAGTATTGGGAGAAAGAACCAGCTTTTCAAATACAAGTATGGCTGTGTTATGGTTTAAGGGGTTACCAGGTCTTGCTTCTGGTTGCATCAATTTGGCTGCTTTTAATTGATATTGTCAGAACATTATAAGAATTTTGGAGGATTTTTTAATCTAAACTATGACATCCATGGACAGCTTTAGAAATTACTTAAAACAACACTTGTCTTACGTCTACGCCAATGCGTGTGCACTTTATTTCCTGGAAATTATGCTGCCGGTCATGTTGTATTCTAAAGAATTATTTAAAGAATTGGAAACCAATGAAGACATGAAGATAGTTGGCGTGACCGAAGAAGATGTAGCAGATAGGGTTAGATGGGAGAAACTGACTTTCAATGACGACCCCTGAAGGGAAATGCCGATAGAAGAAGAGGAGAAAACTAATATAGCAAACTTTAGATAACCTCTTGCTTTACTCGAAAAGTTGCAAAGAGTGAGAAGGATTGCATAAAATACTGGGTGAAGCTTCATTTAAAGTTCAACATCAATTTAAATGCCCACTCACCTTCGTGCCAGTGTATGTGTTTTAAAGAATAATTAAGTTATTAACTGAAGCGTGTTACTAACCTTAACTTTGAACTGTGTGAAACAGTGCCGCTCACACTCCATTTAATCCTCATTTTATCAAATGTCCGATTTGACTGTACTTCTGTAAACACTTTTCTTTATGAATAAACTGGCTGTAAAAAATATCCACACCCACAAAGAAAAATTGACACAATCTAACATGTAAAATTTATGTTGTAGTCTTACATTTCACAGATTTTTTTTACCCTAATTGAGAAGCAGTCTATCCCTAATTAGCTATTTAAAATGAAAGGAATGATCACTGTGCTATTAAATCATCTCTTTCAGAGCTTCCTTTCCTTTTTGGATGTAAGTGGCTTCCAGGAAGCAGAAATGAGCAGCTGTGAACTGACACACATACAATATTTTTCCTGTGACACATTTGTCTCTTTTCTCATAAGTCATTGTCAATGACCCCTGAGTCAGGAGAGAGGTGTGGGGGAATCATACACCTCTCACGTAGCTGTCGATAAATCAGAGTCTCCTCAGGGTGAAATCCTGGTGGGCTCAATATTTCACAACGCCAATGGTGTTTTTTCAAACCTGCAATCTTTTTGGCTTCAATACCGACTTACAGCAAGCGCCAGGTTCACTTGTTATATTTTAGTGTCTTTCATCAGTCTCTAATAAAATCCTGCTTTCAGAATTTTAATGTCTGTCTGGGATTGATACAAACCTTCCCTTGCATCACCATGATCTAACTCAAGACAGGGTAATACAGGTTGTACGGTTGAAATTTCTTGAATTACAATCTGCTGATGTAAGATTTCAGATGAAATTCTGGTGTTACATAAAGTCAGACCTGAAAGAAAACCAAAGAACTTTGACACATTAGAGAGAAAAACTGTAGACTTTAAATACCTTTGGAGAGTCAGGAATGTATGGTTACATACATTCACATTTTCTTCACATTATACAAAACATTTTCAGGGTTGCTTTGGTCAAAGTTTAATTTAAAAAAATACATACATAAGTAATATTCATGCAGAAAAATTTCTTATCTGCTTTCTGATAAAGAGTTTTTCTGTTTTTGAATATTTTTTCTTTATATTGTCACTGCAGTTTGAAAGATAAACATGTTAGAGGCCAGAGTGCAGATGTATTGTGGCTTCCGGGATCTATTGAGGAGCAGATGCTCTCACAATGTTTGGTTTTATCCATTAAGACTCTGTCAATCGGCAAGACTTTATTTCAAAGAACATATGAAGAAATGGCCTTGATAGTTGCTTGCAGTTTGAGGGCTTGAACTCAATCTGTGAAGAGAAAAAATAGTGTTGTCACATAGTCTGCAATGGAGACATATTGTCAAATCCTGATTGCTACATTGTTACACTGCTATCCTCCGGGGAACATCAAGACACATGCTATTACTACTACCTTGTTTGTGATTTTAGACTATACATGACAGGAGAGTTTTGGGGGAAGACAGCCATTGGGCCTGTCAAAAAAGGGAAATAATTTTAATGGTATTTTGAAGACCGAAAGCCTTGTGGAATGATTATGTTTTTTCACAGCAATATTATCACGTTGGTATTTTGATTTTATGTGGAAAGCATGCTCGAATGTTAGAATTCATTATCAGCAGAGTTAAAAATGCTTATACATATACCATGTATACAATGTGCTTTTACTGTACATAGTATATACTGTATTATTGTCTTCTGATCATCCTGGACAAGGGCCACAGACTTCTCTCAGATAGCTACTTTATTACTACTGTCAATTTTCATTATAGTTTATAAGTACTTATAATTGGTTTAATTTAAAATACTTCCCATTTTAAACTGCATATAACTGACCACAAATCAGAAACTGATCCTTAGACTGTAATTGTTCTATACACATTTGAAACACAAAATGTGTTTTTCAGGGTAAATTACTCTGAACAATGTCCCAAGCAGTGTTGTAAGTCTCAGGACTCAATCATGACTCCCTGTGGATGGGCATATCTGGGAGTGGCTTTTTCTACAGCTCATCAAGTTTCTAACCTTCATCACCTCCTGCACTACATCTACCCCTTCCACAAATTGTGTAGATTCTTCCAAAAGTAGTTAAATTCTCAAAATTGTAACTATTGTCTTGTTTTAAACATGCTCATATGACTTCATATTGTCTGTGCAGACACTGTGCTCAATTTTAGCTACATTTGTCATTCTGGGCAGCGCTCCAACTGTCTGTGTTTCCTGATCATTAGCCATGCCTACTGCAGCCACTGCCATCATTTCTGAAAACACCTAATGCCTGCTTGCTTGCCATTCACCCACACTATCATTCATTTCTGTGCAGGCTTATAGATGTGTCTGCTCTCGTGTCCATCATTTAGCTCTAGTAACACGTAGACGATCATGTGTGTGGAGTACTAATCATTGAAAATATAATATAGCTTTTCAAAACTGACTCTGATCTTAAAGGTCAAATACTATTTTTGAATTTTAAACTAATTGTAGTATGTCATCAGGTCAATGAACATCACGCTTTGAGAATGAACATTAATCAATATCTAATTACTTCGTTGGAATTCCAGTTATTTATTATTGAAAAGTGAGCCTGATACATCTAATTACTCTTCTTCAGTTTCTATGAATGAACAAACAATTCCTTTCATCAAATCTACTGTTCAATAGATGCAGAGTTTAATCTCCAAACACAAAAGAAAGATATCTAAAGTTAAATGATCATTTGTGTTCTTGGCTTTTCACTAGAGTTGGATCTCATATCTATTTATAAATGGACAATAGATTTTTTGGACAAATGTCATTTGTATTTGAAACTTAATTTAAAAAAGTTTAAAATGGGGTGCATGGTGGTGCAATGATTAGCACAATGGGCTCAAAGCAAAGAGGTCAGGGTTCAAGTATCGGATGAGACGAGGCTTGAAACACTTATCTTTCTGTGTGGTGTTTGCACGTTCTCTCCATGTATGCATGGGTTTTCTTTGGGTACTCTGGTTTCTTCCCACCCTCCAAAAACACGCATGTTATGTTGATTGGCGGCAGTGAAATTGCTCATAGAAATGACTATGTGTGTGAATGGTTGTGCATGTTGCCCCACAACATACTGGCAACCTGTTTGGGGTGTAAGGCATGGCAAGGCAAGCTTATTTGTATAGCACAATTTATACAAAATGTAATTCAAAGTGCTTCATAAGAAAGAAAAAAAAAGAAAGAAATGCATTAAAATAACAAAACATAGAATCAAAAAGGTTAAATAAATAAAATCATTAAAACAGATAAAGAGTAATTAATTAAAAGCACAGTTAAACAAAACTGTTTTCAGCCTAGATTTAAACATTGTCACAGTAGAGGCCTGTCTCACGGCCTCAGGAAGTTTGTTCCAGACTTTTGCAGCATAAAATTGACATGTAGCTTCTCCATGTTTAGTCCTGAATCTAGGCACCAGCAGGAGGCCTAGAGGAGCCTTCTGTACACCAGCAGTGTACCCAGAATCTTGCCTGAAATTAGCCAGGATAGGCTGCGGCACCTCCCGCAACTCCATTAGAAATGAGTCGTCAGAAGACGAAATGAAACAAAAGTTCAAAATTCCCTTGTGGCCAAGAACTAACATCAAACAAATGTTCCATCTTGGAGATGTGTCGTGTGGATATGACGATCAGTTTAGTATCATCATTAGTATCATCAGTTTAGTCTTTGAGTACTCAAAAGACACTGTGCAGGTATTTCTATCTGATTAAAATAGTTTTGTTTAATTTTCACCCAACAAATGACCTTAAAAAGCTAAGAAAGAGTCACCTACAGGCACACAAGCTTTAAGCCATTAACTTTTCGGCTTTTTGGATTACTCAAGTATCATTTCTCTAGATGCTGAATTTCCTTTTGTATTTTCTCAAGAAATCTGAGGGGAAATTAATATCTTTGAGACAGAAGAAAAACTATTATTTTGATCCCACAGATTTAATTGGTTATTCATGTAAAAACGATTCCATTATATTTTATATTTAAAAGGGATGGTTAGTTTTTGGTGACTTCAATTAAACCCTTTCAGAATTATTGAAAAGATATGGTTTGCAATAATTACAATTTATCTAGTTAACACAGTTTAAATATTTTTAATTAAAAAAGCATTTTGAATAAACAATTGGGCGTTGTGCTTTGTGGACTGGAAAAAAAAAATCCTTTTTATTGCCGTAAGCAGTCTCATCAGAAACACTCTTATGTTACAATACCAATATGATTACCCTCGCTCCACTTGTTTGGGGTTCAAATGTGCAGCCAGCAGCACATTGTGTTTCTTAAAAAACAGAAATATAATTAAAAGAAGTTATTTAAACCACACCTTCAACATTGAATGCAAGAAAATGTAGCTTTTCAATATGAATTCATTACAATTATTATTTTTAGACTGCAGTAAAATGACCAGAAAAGAGCAAATTAATGTGGATCAATTAAATAATTTAACAGTAACAGGGACATTTTGTCTTCTGTTTTAATCAAAATAAAGGACGCTGAAAAAAATCTTTAGAAGTTAAAGCATGGTAATAAAATTGAGGTGCATTGCATGTGAGGTTCAACACAAACAAAAAACTTGTGGAAATTTCTAAGGAATAAATTGAATCACATAAATCTAAGCCCCATCAGTTTTTCTCCTAAGTCCTTGAGTCGATTTCACTTCTCCATCTGCTTCGGATGCAGCAGCTTGAAAGGCAATCCATCTGTTCAATCTCACTTTCCTCATTCTCAAGTGGAATGATGTATTCTAGAGTTGAGTACCCAGGTGGTCCGGCTCCTTTCATGAGGATGACTGCTTCTAAGTATGAAGAACATACATTTTAAAACGGATTTTACTAAACCATTTGTGAAAACACTTCTCTTTGCAGTATTGCAGAATCAAAACTGCAGAAACAAAAAGTGAGTTAATATTTTTTTACTTTTACTTTGGCACAACTTGGAATGTCACACGTCTCAACCTCAAATGCAGTTGAACCATTTCTGCTTAACCAACCTCAGAAACACAGCGTAGCTGAAAAAGAAGACATGGTGAGCAGACCTATCATAAAAAAGGACTTTTGGTCTGCTAGAATGGCGGGTCAGAGACAGACAACCCCTGTAATCTTGAACAGTGTGATTTGGTCCTCTACTACCTGTGGACATGGTAACAATACAAAAAAGCACCCATCTTCCATCTAGCAAGAACTCCAACATGCTAATGACAGGTTTTTTATGTTGTGCAGAAATCCCAATTGTTTATTCTCCAGTTGTCAGACAGTTATTTGTTGTTGAAGTGCTTGATGACATTATTGATTTTTTTTTCAAATGACAAGAGTTTTTTAAAAGCTTTTGATCAACTGAAAGGGAGGCCAGACTTTTTTCTTAAAATATTAAAAGTTAACAAGTTACATTTCAAATTCTCAACACTTGTATTAATATACAAAACATAAGTTACGCTCATAGTACTATTGTATTGTAAGGGTATTTGTGTAGCATGTTATAGAGTGTGTACAAAAAAATCAAATTGTGTTGTGTTTTTTCAGTTCCGTCTTCTGAATCGCTTATCACTAATGGAGTTGCAGGGGTGCCGGAGCCTATCCTAGCTGATTTCTGGCGAGAGGTGGGGTACATCCAGAACAGGTTGCCAGTCTGTTGAGGGGCCACACACTCACAACCATACACACGCACACTCATTCCTTGGGCAATTTCATAGTGGCCAATTAACCTAACATGCATGTGATTGGAGGATGGGAGGAAACCGGAGTACCTGGAGAAAACCCACGCAAACAGGGAGAACATGCAAGCCTCGTGCCCACTCTGGGACTCGAACTCCGACGCTTTTGCTTTGAGGCCACTGTGCTAACCACTGTGCTTCTTATGTTGTGTGCCCTTTTCTTAAAATTGTAATATTATACTTTGCTTCATGGTTTTCCATTTTTGTTTTCATATGACATAGGAATTGTTAGTATTGTATCAACACAAGTTAAACTACCTGTACTAGCCACAGTATCGGACCTCTGTCTTTATACTCCTCAGTGTACAAATTTTTCATTTCATTGTTTGCAGAAAAGCTCATCTATGATTCGATAAAAAGTTCACCTCCAGCGGAAATCAATTATGGGTGAGCTGTAAGGGGCATGCTAGACCAAAAACAAATTTACACCCAAGGAGAAGAAAAGGAATAAACAGTACAACATTTTTTTCTTTCCACCTAACACAGCACCTTAAGATGCTGCTCAAAAATTAAGTCCCAAGGATGCCCCAACTTCTCCTGGCAACAAGTTGTTAATTAAAATTCTCAAGTTATCTTTGACAGTAACATTCTCAATTACCCTTTTAAAGATTTACAACTACCTAATTATCTAAACACAAAAGTGAACACAACAGTGGTCGTCTTTGGAGCGAAGAGTTGCAACTTTGATTCCCGCTGTCACAAGCACATACCGAAATGTCCCTAACACCAAAGATGCTCTCACCTTATGTTGTCGTAGCTACCCGCTGCGGTGCATTCCAGCACAGGAATTTCCCTATCAAAGAACTATAAAGTATGTCATTCATTTTAGAATGTAAAGTTTTTCTGGTTAAAATGAGGTTTTTGTTGACTGAAGAGTTGAAATAATTCAGCTGGGATTTCTTTCCCTGTAAAGAAATCTGAGCCATTGCATAACATCATGACTTGCTCTGCTTAAGACACTTTGCACTGGACTGGACTCTATGATCATCAGTATTGCTGCTGCATTTACACTATTGTTTTACTTCATGTTTGCTTTATTTTATTTTGTAGACTTTTTGCACACTTTGTTACCTACGACGATACTGCTGGATACCTGAATATTCCCAAGGGGATCATAAAGTATCTATCTATCTATCTATCTATCTATCTATCTATCACATAGATAGGTGGATAGATATTCTACTTGGCATGGAGCATGTCCGACTGAGATATATTTGGCAGAATTTTTAAAAGAATTTGGACTCCAAAACCGTGAAAACATTATAAAAAGAAGACAACAGGGGAAAAAACTCATTGAATGCTAATTCTTTTGAAAACTCTCTCTCTAAAATTGCTCCCATTGGGTAGTTTATTGGGAAAGGCAGAGCTTCTTGTTTAATTTCCTGCTGAGTTATATAAACTCCTTGTCCCTGAGCTGACTCTAGCAAGTCCCAGCCCATCCGTGTTCATAAATGTAACTTAATCTTGTTTGAGATTGGAACAGAATTTATCTTCTTTCAACATGGAGTAGTTTGAGCGCAAGCTATTTTGTGGTATGATCTGATTAGAAAATATTACAATTGGAACACGTTATTGCTAATGTTAACAGCTTGTAGTCTGACAAAAAATAATCAATCTGAGACCGGGACTCACGCTGCACAAGGAAGCAACAAAATCCTTTTTGTAGTCGGAGAAAGTAGCCCCCAGATGTTTGCTACATCATGGAGCTTTGTTTATTTTTTAATGCATCACCACTTTTAAATGAGCTGGCTTTGGGGCACTGTTAATCTAAAACCAGGTCCAAAGCCAACTTCCAAATCCCTTTCCAATTACAATTAAAATATCTCCAGGATTTGGGATGGCAATGAAAAAATTCTGAGGAGAAAAAACAAGATCTTCAAAGTTTTGCCAACAAACACTAACCAGTAGAAACAAGAATTCAGTATCTTTACACACCTCCCCAGCGTATTTGGGGTGGTTTGAGATGGATTAAATAATATGCCGATTTTGTTTTTGAGGTCAAGTTTGGTAGAGAATAAAAGAAATGTTGTTAAAGTTGCCACTTTCCTCATTTTTGCATCCTGAATTAGATGAATGATTGTTTGAATTTATACCACTTTTTGTCATGAATTCATTTCTTTACTGTAGATTCTAGTTAAGCAAATCAACCATCCCGTTACTGTCTTTGTGGACCAGTCCACACATTTGTGTACATCTACTTAAAACCATTTGTCACACAGCTTCCATACTATGTTTGCAATCTTAGACCAAACTGACGTGCAAAACCACTAAGAGGATAAATGTTCACGCTTGTGCTATTCTATAAGGTAAAGTGTGGAGTGGCACCAATACACTTTATTTCTGCACAAAATGATCCTACTAGGATTTTTAATCCATATTTTGTTCTCAGTGTGGAATGCCAGTGCTCTTCTGAGTTTTCCTCGTCCTCCTCCTACTGTTTTATTTTGTAACTACAAACCTAAATTTTTTTAATCCCCTTATCTTTCTTCATCCAATTAGTTATTTAAGATAGTTGTTTCCTCATTTTGAATGTGATGAAGGTGGGAAAGATAAATTCCAGCAAGCTGTCATACTGGAGTGTTTCTAGGATGAGTCTGTACTGAAACGAGCAATTGCAAAACCTGTGATAATGACTCTATTTTTTCTTTGGCCTGGCGTTAGACCTCAGTGGGCAAAGTTCTCCTCGACTGACCAGAAAAATAATCTTCTTCCACCAGCTAAGGTTGAAATCTGCTGATTTCTTCATATCCCAGTGATTCTACCAGCATCAAGGCTCAGTGAGGAACCAACTGGGTGTTGTTAGAAGGTAAAAATCATAAAAAGTTTGTTTATCACAGACTTTCTACTTTATACTGTGGTGTTGCCCTTCAGAAAATGCTCGTACATGAACCGTTTTTTTTTTTCCTTGAGACGGAAAACCTAATCAGGAGACAGCATCTTAGTCACAGCATGTTGTTGGTCTCTTCCCTACATGTGTGTCCACACAGTTTCTCCCACCATATTGGAAGGTACCCAGCAATTTTCTAACACCTGTCACAGCTAGAAATTTGTCCTTCACAGCAGCTAAAAGAGCAAGCAGCCTGGAGGTTTAAAACAATATCACAAGTCCAATGATTTTATTTATAGCTTCGATACAAAGATGAGTTCCCCGCTCAGCATTGTCCCTGGGGCTCATGAGGTCGACCAATAGTGTCATAAAATGTTCTGCGAAATGTCATTTCTCGAGACAATGACCCATGGCCCTAAAACTACACGATGAGCATAAAAAGAGACCTTTACCCTGCACTGTGTTCAGACGACCATAGAGGTAGAGAATGTAAGTAAGCTTTCATGGCTTCTCGAGACACATGAGTATATTTTCTGTGTGTATGCACATCCTTCATGCCTGAGTGCCTACCATTTTGGGTTTTATGTGACACTGTTTCAAGGATGAAATGATACATTTATGTGAAAGAAATTGGCAGACTAAGGCTGAAAAGTAACAATAAACCGCTACTTTTTAAGAGAAAACATCTCTTGTTCTGTCAATGGATGTTATTCTTTCAGGCACAAAACAACAAAGTTGAGGAGCTTTATCTCTTAAAGCAGCTGCTGGGGGAAAAAAACAGAACATGCAAAAACTAAAACATTCTATCCTTCCATATCCGCCCATCCCCAGGTTATAGAGAGCCAGAAAGGTTGACTGTATTTAGCTTGTCTAAATTCCTGGCATTGGGCCTATTCATGCACAGATGAGGTTGGTCATGCCTTTCAGTGTTTCATGACTAATGCTGCGTCTCAGGTGGTTGCAAGAAAATGTGTGAGTTTGCAGTCTCATTGGAAAGAGATTACACTTTACTGCATCTTTTTAATCCAACTCTGAGTTTTGTGTCTGGAAGGCAAGTCTGACCATGTAAAAAAAGAAAAAAACTAAACAAAAAAACACATTTTTTTCTACTAGCTGCAAAATATACAAAACAGAAAAACCTATTTCAACAAATTCACAACTGATAATATTTAAATTATTTATTCTTCTCACAGTAACATAACCACCACGCAGCAACCACCACATACCATATTCCTTTTTCGTTTTAGTCTGGAGACATTTTTCCCCGGTTGAATGTACAGTGTCCTCCAATTTAAATTGAAATAAAGATCTAGTTAAAGTCAGCTGAGTAATTGAGGTGCTGGCTTGCTATTAAAAAGAATAGCACCACAAAGACAGAAGCTCAATACCTGGCAGCAATGTTTGGCTCACAAAATAAAACTGGAAGCCTTCCCAGATGAAAGACTGCTGAGAGATCATGCCTTGGTACAGTGGACTCTACATTTTAGCTGATAAACTGTGGTTATAAGCCAGCCACCCTGAACCTTTAAATACCAAAATATTTACTATTCTAAAATGGTCTGAAGTGACGGTTTGATTTAATTTTTTTTCATAGCATAATACCCCTTCTAATCTTCAATAGCAAAAATTAGATTTTAAAGTTCTGAGTTGACATCATATCCTCAGACCACTGTGTATACTTGTCTCAGAAAGCAAGCACACCTTGAGGAACTCAAAGGTAAGCTTGGTGTAAGTCATTTAAAGACTTTAAACCAACAAGATTTTAGAGTAAACCCTTAAAAAAAGATCCAGTCACTGCAGTAAGGTTGCAGCAAGGTACTTTGTAAATCTGATGTCTCCTTTGTGACCCTGCAGAAGTAAGAAAATGTGTCACAGTCCTTAACAAAAATCTGTTCAACTTTTGCCAGTTGCTTCAGTTGGTTGGGCTGACCACTGTACTAGATTAAAAATGTGTTAATTAAATTGTTTAGTTTTTTTAAAAGTAGCCAGACAAATGTTGCAACCCCCAGCTAAAATGAGCTCATTAGTTCCAGTAAAAAGCACTCTGCTTCAGCATAGCAAGACATTTTAGACATTTGCGACCTATCAACTTAAATGGGAAATTCTGGAGCTGGTCCTTTTTTCCAACGTTACTTTGCACCAGTGCACAAAGAAAGGTTCACAAAGACATGAATGACAGGGTTTGATGTGAGCTAACCTGTACCTGGCCTGAATTCAACCTAATGAAACACCTTTTCAATTATTGAAACCGAAACTTAGAAACAGACTTTTACGTCCAAAATCAAGGTGTGAACTCAGAAAAGCACTTTTGAAAGAACAGTGCAAAAGAATTTTCACAAAGACCTTGCTTAACCCTGTGATTGGCCTTCCCAGCAGAGTTCAGCATAACTAAGTTTCATCTCCGATGTGACATTTTTTTGTTTTCAAATTTTTTTCAACTGTGTCTTTTCTTCTCAGGAAATGTTATTTTGGAAATAAAGTATGGGAAAAAAGTTGCAAAATACAACATTTGTATATAATGTTTACCGTTGTATATGTTTATTACTATTATTATTATCCTCCAGCAGTGTTTATTTTGGCAAATTGTAGGTTGTGTTATTTTCCGTCCACATATTGGCTTTATGATTATCCACTCTTGATAATATCGAATAAAAACGTAAAAAACGACACACAAAGAACAAACAGATGGCCTGGTGAGGCAATTTGCTTGAACAGACCAAAAATTACAGCAGAACACAACATAATTGTGGCCATTATCTTACACTGAACAAGTCTAGATTTTCCTTTTAGATTTCACTGATGCCTCAACGGAAGCTGCTTTGATAAAAAACATGTTATTCAGGCTTGTTGTGTTTTATGCAATGAAGGAAAAAATACATTCCCAACAAACAAAAGAACATTTTGATTTTGTTTCATTTTAGTGCAACAACACCATAAAATAAATTAAAAAAAAGACATTATTTTTAATTTTGCCACTGAAAGAACACAGTTTTTAGAGAAGGTATTCTTTCCTCATTTCCTCCTGTGGCATGGCCGAATGTCTGCTAACGAAACTGCCTTTGAAGTATTTTAATCTAACATTTAATCTAAATTTTCTTTGCTTTGTTTAGCAAGTTTAAAGCCCCAACTTTTGCAACACTTGCAAAATAATTAATTGTAAAAATTTTCTTGACAAACGGAGGCCAGATGAGGCAAATTGTACTAAGACAATTTTGTTTATTTTCATTCATTATTTCATATTTTTTATTTTACCTTATATTTGTGTTGTTTTAAGTTTAAGTATGAATCCTTTTAATAAAAATTCATTTCAATGCTAAGGTCATTTCGACTTTACAGAAGACATAAAACTGGAAGCGTTCCAGTTTCAATTTAATTAATTGAATTTCCAGCATTCAAATTACAGAATTGAATATATAAAGTATATTCAATTCAATATCTGTAAAGTCATCCCATGAGCCCTGCCTGCTCAGTCTGTGGGGTCTTCTTTTTGGGGGTCTGAATGGCCTGGGTGCCTCACTTTTGCCTGGTGGCTTCTGTGGGTGCCTGTGTCTCCTGGAGCTGGGTGGACTTGACCGCTGCAGTCAGAGACAGGCCGACTCCTGGTGTGGACTGATCCCCAGTTATTGTTTCCTAACCTCACAACATCAGACCGGATGCTTATTTTTATTTCAGTTAAAGAGACAGTAGCTAGCAGGGTTTGGGGAAGGATGAGTATATGAGTTTGTGTGTGGAGGGGGGGAGTGGGACGGGCTATGTGAATGTCGATGCATGTGTGCAGTGTTTTGTATGTGTGGGATTTTTTTAATGGATGTTTGTTTTTTTTACTTACTATTTTTTAACAATCTGGATTTTAATGTTGCTTAAGTTTTGATTTGTTCTGTTCAGCACTTTCTATAACTTTGTGTTGGAAAAGTGCTTTATAAGTAAATTTGATTTGATATTGTGTATGTTTTGGCTGTGCAAGTACAATATGAATGAGGATGATTTTTCTCAGTTACCAATCAAGAAATCAAGTAATTATTTAAAGGGAAAAAAGGTAAAAGTATAATTAAAAACAAGCTAAAGCACATATAATGAATGTAAGCAGAACAAAGCTGAAGGCTAGCCTGTTGGATGTTTTTTTTTCCTAATGTGCAGACAAAGTGTTAGACCTTTGAAGTGTCTAAGTGTGTGGGAAAGAGAACATGCGGATCCCCCGGTGATGTTTTTTGCATCGGCAAATGCCAGAAAGACAGACCAGATGTTGAAACATCTGTCTGTTTAATTCACTCACGTAAAACTCCATATGGAGATTCTCTCTTGGTGGTACGAGTGAGAAATAATTATTCTTTTTATTATTCATTGTTTTCACAGTTCTGTGTTGTAGATTGGAAAAGCAAACACTGCATTAGTTGACAGAAATGATGGTATCACTGATTTAAAATTGATATGAGGTTATTTTAGCATCTGTGGAATGGATATCACAATGTGCAATTCTTAAAAAAAATATTTGAGTTTTTTGCAATTTTGTACTTTTTTTTAAAAAAACAAAGAATTCACATTTTAAAAATAAAAATTCAAGATTTTACTTGTGGGTGTTCGAATGTTGTATAGTGCTTTGGATTTTGTGTTTATTCACATTAGAGAAATTTTGAATATCATGTTACATCGATACACAAAAGAAATGTATTGTTAAGATAATCTTTAAAAATGAAGCTCTTCACATTCCTTTTGGCTCAAAACCCAGTATCTTAATTAAAACGCAGGGGCAAAAAACTCAAGAAAAAACTTCTTTTTTTTTACAATGAAGAGAAGACCTTTTACTTAATTTGAAATGTTGAAAAAATTTTAAGTTTTAAAAAATGGAAAATATTTTAGTAAACTCCTCTCAAAACTTTTTATCTAAATCCGTGTTTTTCAACTTTTTTTATGCCAAGGTACAATTTTCCATCAAAAAAAATCTTGAGGAACACCACCAACCAAAAAGAGCTACTGGTAGATCCGGAGCACCACATGAAGTTAAATAGGATCATTTCCCGTCCTCTGACAACCTATCATGGCACATCAGTGTGCCACGGAACAATGGTTGGAAAACGCTGCTCTAAATCGATCTAAAAATTTGTAACTACAAAACATTACCTATAGATTTAACGTAACTGACTACTTTAAAAATCTGACCTTGTCATCTCGTCTAATTGGGACTGGTTTAAAAAAATATATGTACATGCTAGTCTTATTATCACTCAAAGGTTTTACATTGCACCGTGCAGTGGAGGAGACAAAAAATAAAAAAATGCTGGGGGTGCAAGAACTGTCCTTGTTTGGTGTCATTAAAGAGCATACAAATGGTCTGTGTTGTTGAATAGTACCATCTAAGTAGCTGGAGGGGTCAACTGCATAAAGGATTCATTGTCTGCATGAAGTAAAACCAACATCATTTCACTGACCAAAATCACAACACTAAATAATGGCAAAGCTTTTCAAAAGACATGCTTCAAAGTGCTCCTTTTTATGTTACCCTCTTACATGAAAGTGGGTTCTTTATGCATTAAGAAAAATGTGCATTTAGAAAAAGCAAAGAAGGTTTGTGGTGTTGATGTCACATTCAAATCTTGTTCTTATAGTGGTAACACTCAGTGCTAATGTTGTACCTGATGTTGACCAGATCTGTATGACTTCAGTTGATGATCCTGACAGTTACCATGGGCACCAAAATATTGTACGATGCAAACTAATTACCCATGTACTCAAGCAAGATAGAGTCAGCCTTTTTCAGATACAATCTGTAATGAAACTGTACTCTCCAAAAGAAAAGAAAAAAAAAAGCTGGTTTTCTTTTGCTGCAAAGTGCTCACTAGCAACAGAGAATAAAGACATCTTGAGAGGTTTTGTTTACTGGTCAGAGCTTTATTTCTTGTTACATTGTTTAACAGCAGCAGAAAGTTTTCAAAAGAAAATGGTAACTTTTCACATGTTTTATTTGAAAGTTCAGTTTGACTTCCACAGTCTGCAGCAGCATCTGGTGGTGTTCATAATGGTTTTAGAAGTTTGTTGTAAGTTCTTGTAATCAGATCGGTTAGAAAGAAAAAAAGAAGTGAAAGGATTAATCTACTTTTTTTGAGGACACACTTGCTGTTCTACACAAAAAGCACATGTTCTTTGGAACAAAGGAATCCATGAGGCATTCCACGTTTCAAGATGCTTGTTTATCCCAAGCACCACATTTTGGTTAAAGAATAGATACAATTGGATGATAGATATGATTACAGATTAAAATTGTCTTATATATCTTTGGCACATTTTTCTTTTTTTCTCATCTGTGTATAAGAATCATGGTCTAAGGATGATTAGATGAAGATTTTTTTTCTTTTATCATATTTATATAAGAAAAAGAATTGTGACTGAAAAAGATAATGCGCATTTTCTAGTTAAATATGCCGGTGTGTGTGTGTGTGTGGGGGGGGGGGGGGCTGGGGGGGATTTGCTGTTATGCTATCATTTGCTTTAATTAACGATTTAACATCCCATTCCTGACCTCTACCATCCAGTGTGATCTCATCCACTCTTTGCAGATGTAACTTCTTCACTTCTTAGGGAAAAGTCGTCCGCAGACAAACATTGGGAATGTGTTTATGGAATTTCTCACCTTTCTCCGTGAAGCACATTTGTGAAGTCACATACTGATGTTGGATGAGAAGGAAGGTCTAGTATGTATTCATCTCTCTATTTTCCCCTTGAAGTGTTCCGTTGGATTGTGCAGGGTAGTTTAACTGTTTCACAACTGACACCTGAATGTCTTCTAGCACCTTGTATTGTGCATTTGTGCACAGAAGCGGGCTTCAAAGTATTTTGTCAAAACTTCACAGACTTTTTAAAAATGTTTTGTTATGCTGATGAATCCAAAGCTCCTCTCACTAGAAGAAAAGGGTCAAGTCTGGCTGCAGAAAAAACAAGTGCAAACCATGATGCTCTCTTCCCAAATATAATTACAACTCGTAATGCACCCAGACTTCTATTTATCTGGGTAATGTCAATCCTGGACTCATCTATCAGATTTTTAGATGAGGAAGCATAATTTCTCTCTCCAAAAAAAACACATCTTCCCTTTTCTGCAGGTTGTTGTTTTTTTACACCTCTGCATTTGAGGTTTTGCATTGTACTCAGAAATTCAATAGATTAGAAACGCTCTTGCTACATACCCTATTGGTTCTGTTGACAATCCCCGCAGTCAGAAGACATGCAGATGATTTGGGTAGAAGGCAAATAGGTGTGTGGGTTTTTACCTACTGAATACTGTGCACAGCAAATAGGGTAAAGCTTGCAACCAAAGCTTTGATTTACAGAACACCACAGTTTAAATTGGAAAATAGAGATTGAAAAATGTTTCTTTGTATTTATCAATTCTGATAAATATAACTTTTACAATAGAAAACAATGAATTACCTTTATGAAACAATATAAAGTGACTGACTCATTGTGTCAAAAAATATTTAGTATGTGATCAGCTAAAAAAAAAAAAAAAAAAAGACAAAAAATGTTTGTTTGCATTTACACGTTTTTTCTTAAATAGACCCACTCAAATATAATTTTCTGAAAACCCTTTGGGAGGTGAGAAAGGATGAGCTGGGAAGAAAAAACAACACAGCTGTGCAAACTGCATGCAAAGGGAATTGTTAAGAAAAACAACAACAACAAAAAAAGGTTCAGGACATATGGGGATCAAAAAAAGCTTCTGTCAGATTTAAAAACACTCGGGTATCTTTTTTATCATTGATGTGCATCTTCAGTCTGGCTGCATCCCTTCTGCTCTCATTTATTTCAGTTTTTGGACTGCTAGTAAAATCAGCTGCCGTCCCAATTGGATATATTAGTTGGATTTTCCGTTATATGAAATGAGTCACTAAAGCTTACGCTTGTGTTGAAGTCCACAGAAAAACATCAAATCCTCCAACCCGCCAATTTGAACTCTTTTTATGTGATGAATGTAACTTAAGAATAAAAACGGTGGTTCATGCAACTGTAGCAGCATGGGGGGAAAGATAAAGTGTGGCTTTATACACTTAATTTTTTCAGGTGGAGACTGAGAATGTGTGACAATCAGTTTTTCTATTAATTTGTCTTTGGACCTTTAAAGTAGCTGAGGTCTCTTTCTTTGTATTCTATTGCTTTCTTATACACAAAATTAATACCATCTGATCTTTTGAATCATTAAAATGTACATATACGTAACAAACTTTGTCTCTTTTGTGTAGTTTGGTCATTGAAGTATGTTTTAAAAGATTAACAGTGATGTTATTAATGAAGGAGGATAATTAAGTTAATTATAGTTAATAATTCAGAAGATAAAAAGCAATTCCAACAATATAACTTTATTGCAAATACTCCTCAAACCTCTCCTACTCATCCATGGTTGCAATGTGGAACAACAGCTTGAACAGCGCAAACAACACATACAGTACTTCTTCATGTATAGTTCTTCCAACTTATAAAAAAGGACCTTGAAATCCTCCTGGGCAAGTCAGAAGAAGTTTTTATCTAGCATTTTTTTGTGTTCTGTGAGCAGTTCCAGAGTTGGAGTTTTCGACAAGGTGTTTTGTGGTTCTCAATTTATACGTCAAGGTAAATCCAACTATATTTCTTTGGAACCTCTTGGCCTGAAGTGCCTCTGGCTCAGTTTTTCTTCCTACCAAAGAGATGATCTGCCCGCTTTGGTAGGACGTGTTCACTTCTGTCCCAGTTCTATGTCACGTTGTGGGTTCTCATTTATTAAGAATTGCAAAGATCTTAGGCTGAGCAAGCATTTTTGTTAGGTCTAAATACATTCCGCCCCAAACACATCTGAAGAACTCAAAATATGGATTATGCAAATAATATGACGTATATGCAATGGTCCTCAAATGAACCGGTGGCACCTGAAAATACTGGTGAACAATGGAAAGATGTCGTCCTTGGACAGCTGAGGTGATGACACTGACAAACGAGAAAGCGGTGAAGACGGTCATCACAGCAACTCTGTAATTGACACATTACTCTGTCGATGAATTTTTAAAAAAATGTAATTTTCCAAACTTATAATGGTGACAAAAACAGAGGTTAGCCACACTTTGATACTCATGTCTACCACAGGAGAATGTTCAAGTAATTCTGAGCTTAATTTTTAAAATATTATTATTATGATCATTATCAATTATTCTCTTAATATGTTGAAAATATTACCTAGAAACAGTTGCACAGCTGGGGGTCTTGAAATTAGTTCAACTTGCAATGTGTTTATGTCTTAATATTTGTTTTTTGTGATGTGTCCAACTTTTCTTACAACAGGTATTTATGTGTGCTTTTAAATTGTTTCTAAACATTTCATTTTACTGTTACCAGGGCACTTCAGGTTCTATTCACAAGTGTTGTCTTTTACCCTCATCTTGGGATTAGTTCATTGCATCTCTTGAGTTGCCGTAAAGTTGTGCTACAGTTCACGTACTACCGCTTTTATAAATTGCATGGAAGTTGGCATATGCACAAAAATAAGTGTACACACGCTTGATAAATGAGGCTCCTAGTTTCCTATACCTAGTAGAGGAACATTCAACCTTAGTGCGTGAATAATCTAAAGGGTTTTTTTTCCAGACGCCCTTGGTCTGGTCCTTTTCTTAAGTGCATGTTTACCAATGATGATATTAGCAGGGGTATTGAGACTTTTACAGCGTTCCTTCTGGGTTTCGGAGTTGTGAAATATTTAGAAATGATCTCAATCCATCCATTAATCCATTTACTAGGGCTGAAACAGTTAATCGATTTAATCGATTATAATCGATTATCAAAATAGTTGTCGACTAATTTGGTCATCAATTAATCGTCTAAAAATGTAGTTATTTTTTTGCTGTCAACTGCACTTAAGTTGGTCTCCATGTGGGGCAGTAGAGAGCAAATTGACGATGCAAGCTACCAAAATAGGAGGAGAAGAATATAGCAGCCAATCATTGGCTTTCATTTCACCCCGCCTCACGTGATCAGGCAGATTTAACAAGATGGCGGAAAGAAAAACACATACAAATTAATCCGAAGTTTGGATCATTTTCCGCTAAATTTAAAAAAAGATTCGCGTTAATATGCAAAGTTTGCGAAACGGACACGTTTTGGCACGAAAGCATGACGACGCTGTCGGACTCGCAGCGGGAGACGGCAAACCGGAGCGATACACAATGTTATTTCTAATAAAAACAATTTTACAGGTCGCAAAATACACTTTTTATTGTCTGCAAAAAAACAAAAACAACCCACATTTACTATTTTCTGTGGAAAACGGTTGCACTCCGCAGCAGAGCGCTTCTCTCAGGGACGTAGGAAGACGAGGGGTTTAAAAAAAAAGATCTGTGTTTGTAATATTATGGTAAAGATGGACCCAGGTCATTTTATTTGATAAAGTTACTATTTTTACAATAGAGATGATGAATGTTTTTGTATATTTTTTTCTCATGTTAATCTGGGGCCTTTTTTGTACGATACTTCTGAACAAGGTTAAATTTGCGAATCCAGAAGTGTTAAAGGTTTCTTGTTTTCAAATGTGATCCAACAGTTTAAATTTGATGTTTTATTAGGCAGTACTATTAAAGCGCATTTTATGGGCGCTTATGATTTACTTTTACTGTAAACAGTAAGTAGATTTATTATTTTCTAGAAATGATAATATTCTACCTCTTTATTTGACAGAAAGAGTAACATTTGCTCTTACTGTAATAAACCCAACGTGTTGTTTATGTGGTTATGAGTTGTGTTTTACACAATTACATTCTATAATATGCCGAAAAAGTCACATTTATTAAATTGTCATTGTTATGATTAATCGAGTAATCGACCCAATAATCGACAGATTAATCGATTACCAAAATAATCGTTAGTTGCAGCCCTACCATTTACTAAGTAATTTCATCCAATGCAGTGTTGCAGGGAGTCTCAAAATGATCCAGGTGAGACGCAGAGTACACCCTACACAGGTCACCAGTCGATTGCAGGGCCACACTTTAGAGACCAAATACAGCCAGCTTCTCCCTGAGGCATGTGTGGTGTTGTCGGCATCCTTCTGTCTCTAGAGTATAGCATGGTACGGCATGGCGGACAGCAATTGATTAAATTAACAGACCTCTTTTGACTAAAGTACCAAAAGGAACTCCCAAAAACCCATTGAGAACATGCAAACACCACACAGAAAAGAAGGGTTTCACCCCACCCAAGGGTGGAGTGAAACAAGCAACTCAAAGCTGTTATGCCATCGTTTATATCACCACTTCCTGTATATCGCAGGTATCCCATTTTTTCATTGTTTAATTGCACTTTGGAGAAACATCAAAGAGAACTTTTACTTAAGCTAGCATTCCTTGTATGTATATGTATTTTTTTTTCTTTTCCAAAGGCATCATCTTCCTTACTCTTCTCCATATTCACTCTTCTTCATCTCTTTAAGACTTGGTACCTCTCTTTCTGTCTCCGTTTCTTGGCCTGCTTCTTATCAGACGTGTTCAGCTGTCGGTTGTGAGTCTGCAGAGACTGTTGGCATTCAGGGCTACTTGGCAGGAGTTGAAGCTTTTAATTTTACTTACTGTCCGGTATTTTGTAGAGTGTCTTTCTACACTTCAGTAATCCTCTCCATGTTTTCTTCATCTGTAGAATTGTGTCAGAACTAAAGGAAGAGTTTTCACACCAGCTGTAAGGTGATGTGTGGATAAAGGTAGATAGCAGAGATTTTAAGAAGCAGCTGTTAAAATTAATTTTTCAAGAGGAACATAGTGTGGCAATTATTGTAATTACCTTGTAATAGCTGTTTTGAGAATTAAACTGTAGAGAAAAAGTTTATTTCTTTCTAAACTGTGCTGCTTTTTTGTTTGTTCTTCTCTCCAAGTTTATTCATTTTTATTGCAAAACCCACCAACATTGATTGATGAGACATTGATTAAACTCTGTGTAGTTACAATAAAATGAACAACCCAATCTCTTAAGAAATTTGGGGCAATTTCTATTTTTTTTTCTGTAAAAGTTAAACAGCTGCTGTGTTTTGGCTTGAAGGTGTAACTGTCATTATTTCAAAATGTTGGCAAAATTACACTTTCTAAACCTGAAGAGAAACTATGTTGGAGACATTTGGTAGCATCATGGTGGCTGCTCCGGTAGTTTGAGGTCAAAAGTTTACAATGTTTGTGACATTTTGGCAAAAAAATGTTTGTTATGGTGTCTCTACTTAGTGGAGAGGAAATCCTTCCTTGCTTCACCTTCCTCTCCTGAGATGGTGGTGGCCCAGCTGTCAGGCATGTTAAAGCACTGATAATTTCAGCTTTTGTTTCTTTGTCTCTGGAGATCTTTTCCCTGGTTCTGTGTCTCTCCACCTGGGATTTCTGTGATTGGTACTGGCTCTGATACCTCAACTCAGACAATGAACAACCTTTACGGACCTACTGACAAATGAATACAGCGGAATTGGGCCTGATGACGCCTAGCTTTCATTAGCAATACATGTGCCTTGCACAGTCATATTTAGAAAAAAATTCAATTTCACTTTTTTTTTTTTTTTTTTTACAAATTAAACTGGCTTCAGCTGTGCAGCTACTGTGGCAAAGTAAATGTAGACAACACACAGGAGATGCTCATGTTAAGGTCTGATAGGAGCGGATGGTTTAGTATACAAAGTGCAGCTCTGCTTCATATAAATATATATAAAGTATATTTGTATGAAACATTTTACTTTTTAGTGTCGATTTCTGAGATGCAAACCAAACCGCTGGATTTTCCTGTCTAAACTGTTTAATCATAGTAGGTTTACATGTTTTACATGTAAGTTCACATAATATATTTCCATCTTTCTGCAGTATCTTTTTTACTTTGAAATTCATTTACACTTTTACAATTTTGTGGAGAAGGAACTTATTTGCATTCAAATTTCTTTCCAAAGTTAAACTTTGCTGCAAGCACTGTAGGCTGAGAACTGTACAGGTTCTCCCTGATTTTGCTGACACTTCTGTCAAAATAAGTATTGTATAAAAAAAAAATAATATAAAAAATGTGCATGTCCTGAGAGCTATTATTACACCATACTGAAGGTAGATGCCACTGCAGTAATGCCAACTTGCCAACATCAGGCACACCTTGTACTTCTGTGTGCTTGAGGACATGGAAGAACAAGCGTCACACAACTGAGAGGAGGAATTTTTTATGGTTAAAACAGAAAACTTTTCTCTCAGCACAACATCTCATGCTAGCAGCACTTTGCAGTCTAATTTGTTAACCTTATACCAAGCAATAGACATTAAGTAGATACATGCGAACACCTCCGATGGCTTTAGATTGGTTCACAACTGAAAGAACAGACATTCCCAGCCACCTTAAAATAGACATTATATCAACACATTTTTACCTTCATTCGGTTTCTGAAGTCTAATTACATGAATATACGGTACTTAAAGTCCATTATGGGATGCCCTGCAGACATTAGATGCTTTTAACTAACTACACTTTCAAATCATGATAATGTCATAACTATTAGAATTCAACACATAAGCTTACCGTGCATTTTACTTTTCATCTAACTGTGATTTCTTACTCTCTCTGGTATGCTTAAAACCCATCACCTACTGTATGTTTAAATTGTGTAACATTGCTCAAACTTGTTCAAGTTGTTGTTTAATGCTTAGAAATTATCTCAAAGTAACAGTAAAAATGTGAAGTTTTAGAAGAAAAACAAATTAGTTCTGATTAAGATGACAATAGTAATTTAAATGCGTAAATTTGAATCTTCCACGTGTTTTCACATGACAAAATGTGAAGTTTTTAGGCCTTAGATGCATCTGCAAGATAGTACGTTAGCATACAAAACAGTGCCAAGGCATTTTGCTTCAGAAGGGTTATAAAATTGGGAATTACAGATATTTTTCTGAATTACCAAGCAAATGTACTCAGTCATTTACATCCCAATAACTTATTATTCAAATCAAAACTAACTCAAAGGGGCAATCTCAAGCCAGTAACCATTTCAAGAATACCACATGTTTTTTCCGTTGCTGCAAATTTTTATCTGATTTTACAAAAAAAAAAACAAACAAACAAGATTTTTTTTAATCAACCCATTGTGGAGAAGAAAGAGCTGAGCTGAAAAGTAAAGCTCTCGATTTAACAGTCGATCTATGTTCCTACGCTCACCTATGGTCACCAGCTGTAGGTGGTGACCAAAAGAATGAGATTATGGATACAAGCGGCCGAAATGAGCTTGGAGTGCTCTTCCGGGTCGAAAGAGCCAGATGGGATGGTTCGGGCATCTGATTAGGATACCTTACTAGTGCCTCGCTGGTGAGGTGTTACGGTCGTGAACCTGCTGTAGAGACTATGTCACACAGCTGGCTGGGGAACGCCTCAGGATCCTACCGGCTGGGAGAAGCCTAGGTTTCCCATCTTAGGCTGTTTTGCCCCCGTAACCCAGCCCCAGATAAACGTAGTACAATGGAACAGAAAGATCTTTTTTCTTGCTAACTAACCCAAAGAAAAATTGTAAGTACAAATGATCGAGCATGTACAATGTTTATTTTGACAATTTTGCTTTGTGGTGCTTTGTGGTGCAGACCTGACGCAAGCTTTTCATTTACTTACTTTTGCACATTTGCCAAATAAGAAAAATCTAACTGGAATAATATTCTGCCAGTTTAATGTGTGCAAAAAGCCAAGTAAATAAAAACCCTCAACAGGCCTCTGTACCACTTGAAAGATAAAATAACACAAATGTTTCAGACAGAATCTCAACTGAAGAAATGAATTAAAAGGGATTTCAACTAAAATTTATATGCATAAATAAAAACAAATTTATCAATAACTCATAAAATAAACTTTCTAAGGGTGTGACATAAGACACGCCTAATATCTTCTTTAATGGTGCGTAAAGGCAGTAGTGATGCTGCTGATTGAAAAAGAATGGTTTTTATTGACTTATAGATGCTATTGTTGATCCTGGAAGCATGCTGAAGAAAAACATTTTTAATAAGAAAGTATTACTGTCACAAAAACTTATTGCAAATTTGAATAGAAACTTGAAGAATTAGGGATGTGTTTTTGAAAAAAAAAAAAAAATTCATTTAAAAAAAAAAGAAGCTTTCTACTGTTTTTTTAATGTGATGGAATTCACAACTTATTCTAGTGAAAAGCAAAAGCAGATGTCTGTAAATTAAATAGTTCATGCTGCCATTATTGCCTGGATGTGTTCAAACTATCATAGAAAAAATTAAGCCTAAAAAAGCAACAATAAATTAAATCTATTAAGAAATTTGCAATAAAATTTAAAAACTCTCTTATAATTACGTTGGATGAGCTGACAGTTTTTACAATGTCTCATTATTCATCTGCCCCCTAATTTCTCCTGGAGCAGTCCTCCTGAAGAAGCTTCTGCTCCTATCAACGTGATTCAGTACTTCGTAGACCTAGAGGGATAGACCCATTAGCAATCATTTGTTTATATTGCCTCAGTCTTAGCCTCCTGATTAATGTCAGCCATGTTGAACAGTCACCTGCCTTATCGCTTATACACCAGACGGAGTGGACCGACGGCGAAATAAATCAGGCCGAGAACTTCTGTCATTTACCAAAAAGAAATGTGAAATAAAAACAAACAAATTGAAATTGGAGAGCAAGAACAAAATTTGAAAGTTGTGGCTCTATGAAGTGAAGCACTGCATTTGTTTTTCCTGCAACATTCCCACTGATTCATTACAAAAACCCTCAAATAAGTGTCCTAACTTGTCCTATCAAATTAGGCAGGTTGAGTCAATGGACTCCTGTGACCAATTAGAGATCGAGGGTGCATCCTGTGCCTTACCAGTGAACCAGATGGATAGCCTCAAGCAACCCTGCAGCCAAGTGTTTAAAAAAGGGGTGAAGGAAAGTTGTCCTGTTGTCATAGTTTTTTTTAGTCTTGGTCAACGACTGAAAGGATCCAATTTTTTTAAATGTGTTTAGTGTTTTTCCCCTCAAGATGATTTTTAATGGATAAAATGTGTGGTCCCCAAACATTAAAAGTTATTTCATGCAATCTTGCCAGATGCTGATTGAAACACAAAGCATTGTGTGAGCTTTGTGCAAAACTTTTTCAGCTTGTTGAAATCCAACAGCAATGAGATGTCACCTCGGTGATGAAGCAAAGATGTCACCATATTGTTTGGCTATGTCTGAATGGGTTTTTTTTCCAGTAAATTAGAGCTTTTTTTTGTGCGGGGAAGAACAGCAAAACACCACTTTCTATTGAATCTGTCACCACTTGTTGAATATCAATGACGACCAAGGATAAAGTTACTGGCATCGATGGAATGTTTATAAGGTCTTGTGATTTTTAATGTTGTTGGGGGTTTTTTTTCTCTGAATGCCAGCATAAGGGCTCTGCAAGCTGAGCGGCATCATTGTTGCAGAACAAGTCACCTACTGAGGAATGTAATGATAGATTTATGAGTACATATGGAAAAGACAAAATGGCTACCCAAACAAAAAAAACACATCTGTGCAGAATCCTCAAGGGATTTTAGAGCATAAAGTATTAATCACTAAATGTCATATGCATTTTAGGACATGAGTGGTCTACATTTCAACATACAGACAGGTGTGACCAGTTGAAAACTATGAACCCACAGGCCAATTTTGGCACAAAAATAGAATGTTAACCAGGGTACTCATGACCTGACGTTCTTTTATGGTCATTATCTCACTACATGGCAAAAGCAGCACGAGGCAGCAAAAAAGCCATTAGTCCTTATCTATTATTGAATAGTCAAAGACCCTCTAATGGTAGGAACTTGCTGACACAGAGATTCTTTCACAGTTGCGGGATTTAATGACTGTCTTTGCTTAATAAGAATAGAAACACATGCTGAAGCATAATTGTTTCCAAGCCATTTATAACTCGATATCCACATTTTGAGCAGGTGGCACTGGGGCTTAGTGTTTTTTAAAATCCCAATTGTAAGGTATAAAGATAAATTTATTAGTTCAGAGACTTCCTTAATTCTTTGATTGCCTTTTTTTTTTTGCAAAGATAACATGTGTAAAAAATGTGAAATGAAAGAAAAAAAAGAAGGCAGTGGTACGTCAACCAGAAATAGCCATTCTTATATTTGATCATTTCAATACTGAATAAACTCTCTCAGACTGAAATATTGAATTCTATTTGGTTATTTTTTATTTTGACAGGTGATGACGATTTGACAAATTCACAAAAAAAAAAATTAAATAAATGGCTTAGTGGGAAGGGTGACGATCATGTAACAAGAGGGTTGATGGTTAGCCCCCTGTTTCAGAGTTTATGACGAGATATCCATGAGCAAGACACCAAACCCCCAATAGCTCCTAATGGTGGTTAACAACTTGCATGGCAGCTCTCATCATCAGGTATGAATGTGCACGTGAATAGGTGACTGTGAGTCACACTGTAAAGCGTTTTGTGTGCCAAAAGTGCTGTTATAGTAGAGTCCATTTACAAGCAGCGGCTCATCAAAAAGATCTTCAAAATTGTAAATGACTAGTGGCAGCACACGCTTTCCACATATTTCTTTATTAAAAAAAATCTGCTCAAGCACTGTTTCCGAGAGTTTGTGCAGAGAAAAGATTGACTTGTTCAGGTTGTTGAGCTTTTTAGATTTTATTGTAATGTTAATAAATGTAGAAATATATGTAAAGGTTATGTGTAATTTTTTTATTTTGTAAACAGTGTGGCAGAAAAAGAGAATTTTTTTAAATTCTTTGAGAAAAACTTTTATGTGCTTCTATATTACCAGAAAAAACTGCTACCATGGTAAACGATATTTTGATGACTTAAATAGAACTTCCTTCCGTCACTTTTTCAAACAAAGAGAGCAAAGTTTACACTCTTTATTTGTTCAATGACCAATAGCAGGATTAAAGAAATGTCATTGTTACTTAATTGTCAGAAGATGTCACAATAACGACTCGTTTCAGTGTCTAGATTACAGTCATTTCAAATGAGAGAAATTATATTTTGTTGTTAGGAATCTGTCCTCTTTTTGCCAATAACTCCATTACATTTTGAGCTGAGGATATTGGCAGTCAATACTTGTGTATCTTTATTTGATTTCACCTCGTTTTAAGCTGCCTGGTGTGACTTTAAGCCTGTTGCAAAAAAGTAATTTCAACTTTATTCATCACATCTCACCAACACCACGTCTAGTTTTCAGAGTAAAATTACTGTCTATTATCATGCTGAAAAGTACGCTCCACCTTAGTGTTCAATAATTCACTTGAATTAGGGTATGGCACTTTAGTTATTCTGTGTAACTAATGAAAAGGCCACACAAAAAGTGCAAAGAAAAGTCTGTGAACGGAGCTGAATGATTTAAGGTGAGAGCTAATCGTGGCCTCCATGCTCTGACAAACCGATGTGCCTCTAACAATTACAGTGTTAGGGATTAGTGAATTGCACAGAAATGCTCAATATGTCAAACTGCAACCATTTAATGATGGTTCCTCTTCACTGCCTCTGCCCAAAAATTACACGGTGCGTTTCTATGCTAATGCAAGTTATGCTTCAAGCATAATTTTCATCCGTGTCAGAAAATGTTGGGGAAATAATTTTAAACATTTGTTTCACTGTCAGAGGTTAGACTGTCTACCAACACAGAACATTCTCATTATTTTGCAAAGAGCAACAATTTTTTTTTTGGTGAGCTCAACAAAACTCTTTTGGATGATTTACATGCAATTCTAAATTACTGTATATTCCTCTTGACATATGTTCTTTTATTTTTATTGTCCAGTTCAAAAGGTTAGTTTTTAGATGAACAATTGGGCAGGATTGCAAGGTGAATTTTGGGACATGTTTTTAGTGTGTGTGGGTGTGTAAATGTTTGGCAGAGAGGTTTTATACATATGACATTTTCAGTTTTACAGTTTTAAATTGACCAATTTATGTATGTGTTTTTAAATGTCATGAAAACAACTTTTTCAGAATTTTGGTTTTAAAAATGTCATGTGAACAATATTTGATCTGAATTTTTATCTGAATTTTTATTGGAGTTATATATATAACTCCAATGTATATATATATACATATATTTATATATATATATATATATATAGGTGTTTTTTATATATTGGAGTTAATATTTCTCGGAACTCGGAGTAGAGCCGTTGTTTCTCTGGGTTGAGAGAAGCTAGATGGGATGGTTCGGCCATCTGGCATGAACCCCTAATCTCTAGTTCTCATGTCACACAGGCTTGCAATTCTTCTCTGTACAACAGTCTTCCTTTAGGTGAGATGACTCTAGGTTGCCAAGTTTAAAATAAATCAGAATAAAGTAGACTAAACAGAAACAAAATTTTAATAAATGACATCAAAACAATGATGCTTGTAACAGTTCCAATCTGATTTGTGCAAATCAAAAGTGAAACTACAAGCATTTGTCGATGTGGTCTCATTTGTCTGTTTATCCAATAAAAAGAATTTATCTTCTCAACCTCTTCTAAACGGGCTTTCTGAATGTTTTAACTCTAAGAAAAATGTTGAGTTTTCTACCCACTTTGTCACTGTGACAGTAGTGTGATGCTGCAACTCTCCTGAGAGGTTTTTGACTGCGTTGTCAATGAGACGACTGTCTAATCAATGATTATTGACAAAAGTCTTCCATTATTGGCTTGTAGGACATTGGTCTTGAACCATTTACCCAATTATAATAAGCAGTGCTGGTGTGGCTCCATCTATACCACACCACAAAAACTAGACAAGCCAAAGTACCACTCATCCCTTCAACCACACTCCAACCACATGCCACTTATTAAAAATTTGAATTCTAGTAGATTTATTAGCAAATTATTTATTTCAGAACCTACCACTGCTTTAAGATCAATAAGATCACTTATCTGGGGCCATGTCGCGAGGGCAACAGCCTCAGACGGGAAGCCCAGGCTTCTCTCACCCCAGCTGCATCCTCCAGCTCACCGGGGGGAATCCCAATGGCGTTCCCCAGTCAGTTGCGAGACAAAGTCTCTACAGCGGGTCCTGCGTCTTCCTCTTGGTCTCCTCCTAGTGGGACGTGCCCAAAAACCTGACCAGTGAGGCGATCGGGAGGCATCCCTAACCAGATGCTCAAACCATCCCCTCTGGCTTCCTTCAAGCTCCTCCTTGATGCCATCATATTTAATTTAAATATTTTGTTGTTGATCCAGTGAACAATATTGACTTTTTTTTCTTTTCCTAATATACAATCCACTCAGTTGCTTGTTTTATGATCATTTCAGAAAGTTTTTCTAAAACTAAAGCTTCAGTCAAAACATTATATAGATCTATTTATAAAAGGTAGCTGTGTTTGAACTGGGATGCACCAAAAAAAGATCAATAATCATCTCAGCTAGACCGGATTTACCAAAGAGGGGTTCTTTGCTTAAAGTGTCCAAACATCATCCTTCAAGTAAGTCATTATGAATCATGACAAGACCTGCTGCCATTATGTTCACCAAGAAGCTGTCCAAAGTTTATTCATAGTTAATCTGCTTTATAAACTCATCCTTTCAGCAATGTTACAAAGCAGCTGCACAGCCTCTTCAACTTGTCTGTGCACATGCAGTGACTATAAACTAACATCAGGGAGAAGGTTTGCCTATTTCTTTTGGTAGAGTGAATGCTAAACACTCCAGGAGCTCTGAAACATTTTTTCTCTGCCCAGCGAGGTGTGACAGCTGGATGTCTGCACTGATCTTTTTGCAGATTTGACCTCACATTTCAAGATGATTGGTCTTAAAAAGTTAAACTTATTTCATATAAATGGGTCTTTTTGTACCTTGCTTTTCAGCCAAACCTAATGTTTTTTAAAGTTTTTATTTTTCCCTGACCCCCTTAGAGGATAAATGGGGTTTGCTTCCTTTTTGACTCTATGAGAAGCTGTGTGAATCGTTCAAGAAATGCTGAGCTTCTACAGGACATGTGCTGCTAGTCTTTTTCAACCTCTTGAATTATTTTGCAGGTACACATCAATATTCATTTGTAATTTTTTCTATTACGCCTGTAATCAGCCGGGATGGGTTCCAGCATTCCTTGCAACCCTTTCAGGGACAAGTGGTTGAAAAGACGAAATGAAACATTAGTTTCTTTTATTTCTGAGATTTATCATTTTGAAATCAATTATCTACCCTTAATAAGATTAAAATGAGGTATTTGCAGCCTTCAAAGACCAGCAACACGCCGAAATCAAGTATAAAACCCTTTGTTGTCGAAGAAGGAAGTTCATCATTTTACAGGGAGAACGATTTTCATTGGAAACCATTCAAGGTGCAATCTTACCTGGAGCTAGCCTCATTCAAAGATCAAGTTAAGCAATATTCTGAAAAACGAACTGATAATATTTTTTAGTATGGATGTATTTTTGCTTTATTTTTTTTTCTTGTCTTTTTGTTATGTTTGTTTTTTAGCTGGAACTTTTGGTCCCAAAAACACCTACAAACCCACTCAGTCTTACAGATTAGAAGGGTCGGCTTCACACACTTCTGTTTTATTATAGAATTCTGAAAAAAATACTCCTCATTCCCTCCTTCACATTTTATATCTACTATATCTGCTGATCTGATCATGAGGAAAAAGAGTATATAGCGTCTCATATGATGTTCCATCTTTGCAGTCTGCAACAGTGGTCAGTTGTCTTCTTTGCTCATTATGTTTCCTCCCTGGGATTTTGAATGTGAATTTATAATCTGTAGTTTGGATTGAATTTACTTTAAACTCTGCAAAATCTAAATTACTGCTGAATCCCAAATATTAATATGCAGGGCATATCCTGTGGTAATTAGTAGAGTAATTGTATAGTAATTGTAGAGAAAATGGGGGGGAAAATCAGCCATTGGGATTTGCTAGGGTTTTTTTTTTTTTCACATTTTATTAATACTATGATTAAAAGACCAAAAATCCCAGTTGTTGTAAAAAAGCCCCTAAAAAACATGTAGGTTATCAAAAAAAAGACACAGATTCACCAGCATGCATTTTTATCTTGTTGCTTGTGAAAGTTTTTGTTCCTTTTTACTTTAATAATTAGTACATTTTTTGACATTTTTGAAGAACAACACATTTTCTATGTGTTATAAATTGCTGCAAATTGAACAAACGTACTTTTAGAATCATAAAACAAACATCTCTGTTAAAAAGCAGAAATGTCAGTCGTGATGTAGTTAAATAATAAAAACAGTTAATCAAATATGTCGCCTAAATAGTCATTTTTTTAGTTGTGATCAAATCAACTAATCATACATTTTTTTCTCATTTCATTGACACTGCTCAGAATATTAAAACTTGTTATTAATTGACATTTTTCTCTAAATCAAATGAGTAAATAAGTAATTTCTTTTCATGTTTTTTAAATTACCAGGTTTAGTGAGTTACTTTGGTCTCTTTACACATCATTCTCTTGTCTTTCTGCCTGTTGGTCCCTGGTGCTGTCTGACAGGCAGTGCTGCCTGGCGTTTGACCTCTGAGAATTTCTCTGTTATGTGTGGACATGAGCTGACAGCAGCTTACTTCCAATGTTAAGACCTTTCTTTGGAGGAAAGAGAGAGTTAGAGAACTTACAAGGAAGGCTATCTTTAGCAGAAGCCTCTTCAGCTGTCACTAAGTACTTTGCACGCTATTCTTGTCCACATTAATTTAACAAAGTTCAATCTCACTTCTTCCATTACTAGATAGAACCCAGAATAAAAGACAGCTCTTTTGAATATATGGTTCACCATTTATTCGCAATGTGTCATAGCTAAGTTATATTGAAGGTGAAAAAATCCTCCACACCTTCTGCGTATGGTCTCATCCACTTTCCAAGTTCTAGCCCTTTACCAGATTTCAGGAAACTTCCGGATTCTATAGAAAATCCTTGCTGTCCCTATGACTCCACTTCTCCAGACTGAGCAAACCACAGTTTTTTTTTCCAGAAATCTTGTTCTAACCAGACTGCCTTTTACACCCTGATCTCTTGGGCGTAATAGGCTCCCAAGTCTTCTCCAGATTTTCTCTGAGCCCTTGAACATCTCCCTTAAAGGAGACAGTGGCTCAGTTGTAGAGCATTCAACCATGGACCAGAAATTGACCGGAAATTCATGGGTTCGATTCCCAATGAGTTCACGTCTAGGGTCCTTGGAGAAGACACCTAACCCCCGTTTCTCACGCCATCGAGATAAATAGAGTATGTAAAAAAAAAAAAAAATACTTCCTCAGCTTCTCACGTCTTTTTCCTGTTGTTTATAGCACTTGGTATTGCCACATCCACCACTACAGGTCATCCATGACCATAATTTCTGGTTATTCACCCAATCTGGACCTTGTTTTTTCCAAGCCAAACTACATCTTGATATTTTTTGTACTATCCCAGCCACCTTGGTGTTGTTTTCCAGGAACGCTAACCCTGCCAGTGTCGTACACCATGCAGTTATATGCTGGATTTCCACAGAGACCTGTCTCCACAACCTATTCTGTGTGTTTCATCTGGTGTGGTAGATCATCTGGTTCTCCTCCTGTGCAGCTAGGATGAGTGCTTCTGTGCTTAGTTGTGAGAATGTGTACTTGATTCTCAGCTCTCATGTCTAAAATTCCACACAGATTGTGTTGCTATTGTGAGGTTTATTGACATATGACTTGTTGGGAACTGTTTATGAAAGAGACTTGCTTCACATCCAAAAGTGACAGAATTTGGAGGCATTTCTGTATGGACCATATGACTATACTCAATCATCCATCTGTGTGGAGACATGACAAGGGTGAGAGAGAAGAACAAGATTCCAAGAGAAAATTGTGTTAGACTCTGTTATTTAGCTCAGTGAACACAGGATTGTAGACCTAAATTGAAAGATGGGATTACAGAAAAAAGTCCAGATAAACTTTAGATGATGTTGGCTGGGAAAAGAGTTTGGTCAACATGCCCATCCTATTTCTGCTTTCTCCGAAATTACACTTTTTCTACTGTAATATGTCCTTTGAAATGTCCTTTTCTGGTAGAGTTAATTTTGAACCTACTTAAATTAAACACTCATTGTCCTGAATAGAATTTCTTTTTGCTATATTCTGAAAGATATGATTTCAGTCCACCAGGAATAATTTTAAGATTATCCAGCAGAGCTGATTGTAATTTAAGATTGCAGTCAGACATTTTCGGGTCGGAGCAAGATAAATTCAGACAGGTTGAGATGAGAAGAAAATGCCTCTTCAGGCCATTTAGATTGCTTGGTTATTTAATATCAGAAGCTGTGATCAACAGATACGATTATAGGAAGTAGAGTCCTTTCTAAATCTAGAAAAAGGTTGTCCCTGATAAACACAAACAGACCTCGCGCTTTCTTCAACAGAAGGAGGGCATTTAAAAACTCTCATACTCTTAGACATCTGCTTCCAATTTGGAAAATGGTTCAAATGATGGTGAATAGCAGCTGTAAAAGCTTATTAGATGTCCTGTGAAAACTGCCAATTTCTACATGTTATAGCAAATTAATAACAATCCATGGATTAGGTTGGTATATTGATTTAGAATAGGTTGTATGGCAGGGTGGAAAAAAATATAACTAATACCAGTTATAGACATTGATACTGACGATTTTGTGGCTGATTTAATTACTGATAATGTGAGAACTGATTTGCTGAACTCAGCTGATGTTTTTAAAGTAAATTGTAGTAATGTGGTTAGTTTACGCCCCTCAAGGCAAAATCAGTTTAAAGGCTAAAAAATGAAACCAGACACATCCGCCTGACTCAACTAACACATTATAATATCTCTTTCATTGCATATTTTAAGTTGGGCTTTTGTGTTCAGGACAAGTTTGTGAAATTGTTTGTCATGCACTTTGCTGAGGGCTTCAAAAAAATCTTTTCATTTTAAGATAAGTGTTCCTCTTTTTTAATACAGATAATCCTACAACTTTCGCTTACTTTTTTCTGAATTCAGTGAAACCGTTGCATATTTCTATAATAAAATTATAACATAGGTTCTGTTTTTAAAAACTGTCATTGTTGTTCATTTAGCATCAAGGACAGTTTTTAAATACCTCCATGTGATAATTTAAGGTTGATCTAATCATGAAGTAAATGAGTAACTCTGTGCAGCTTTCAAAGAAACAGTGTCATCTTCATTTGAACTGATTAGGTTTTGCATACAGATGATGAAAGCGTCAGAGCAGGGGGTAATCAGAGGATTACTAAAAGAGAGAAGAGGCACCTCTTCCTGGATGTCTGCTTGTTATTTGGAAGGTGAAGTTCAACCTGTCTTTTAATACATTAATAAATTAAAACAGAAAAAGAACTTATGCCAGCTCTAAAATCCTACTTTGAATTTCAAAATATCAAGTCAGAGAGAATCTGTCAGACATTGACCAAAATATTTAAAAACTACTTTCTCCAGACCTTACCTTACTCAATTTTAATGCTGTTTTATTCTTAAGATTTCTTCTTCTTTCGGCATTTCCCTTCAGGGGTCGCCACAGCAAGTCAGTTTCTTCCATCTAACCCTATCTGCTGAAACCCCTTCGGTCACGCCAACTATCTTCATGTCTTCTTTCACTGAATCCATGAACCTCCTCTTTGGTCGTCCTCCAGTTCTCTTTCCTGGTGGTTCCAAACCCAGCATTCTTCTGCTGATGTACTCACTCACTCTTCTCTGCACATGCCCAAACCATCTCAGTCTGGCCTCTCTGACTTCCTCCCACCCTCCAAAAACATGCATTTAAGGTTGAATGGCCACTACAAAATTGCGTGTGTGTGTGTGTGTGTGTGTGTGTGTGTGTGTGGTGACTGGCAGACTGGCGACCTGTTCAGGTTGTATCCCACCGCTCGCCTGAAATCGTGTGGGATAAGCTCCGGCACTCTCCGTGACCTCGTTAGGGATAAGCGGTTGAGAAGATAAAATGAAATATTTAAATTTGTGTGTGTGTGTGTGTGTCTGATCTTCAGCATAACTTCTTGGGAATGACATCACAGAATTAAGTAAACATAAATGTATCCAAATGAAAACGTGATCTGACTTTATAACGAAGCTGTGGTAAATATATGCAAAAAAAAAAAAAAGAAAGAAAACACAAACTGAATATTTGAAAAGCTCACCATATAAAGTCATGTCTAACAAATACTGTATGCTAAGCACAGCCAGATTTCTAGTTGATTTCTGATTTAAAAAGAAACAAAAACCTTCAAAATTCAAATGTAAAGTTGCTGCAATAAGTGCCTAAACATTGTCTTAATTTTAGAAAAGATATGCCAAGAAAGACCTATCAAGAGCGAGCGCACCATATTTTCCTGACATTTAGCTTAAGGAGAAACTTCTCAATATTTCAATTAATCATAAAAAAGATTAAAGCTATTGCCTTTGGTTCCTAAGGGGGAGATAACTTAAATGAATTATCTGTAAAATAGCAGTATATCTTTTAACAAGAAGTGTGTTATCTTATGTCAAAACACCAAGGGCAACAGATTATGTTGGATTTCACAGAGAAAAAAAGAAGAAGAAAATGTGGTTTTGATAGCATCTCTACCTGAGGAGTTGACATTTAAACAGGACATGCTCATTTTAAGATTCATCCAGTGTCTGTTTGATATGCAAACACTATGAGACATCTTTAACTAAGTGCACAAGGATGTGAGAAGAATGTACAGACATTACAAAGAATTAAAACTGAGGACACCACTGAGACTCAATTTACTTTGCTCCCCAAGCAATTGACGGAGGAGGTTTTTAGTGTGTGTCGAAGCTTAGATTTAAAAGCACTTTTTGACATTTGTCCTAAACTTTTCAAATATTTTGGCTCTACTTGAATATAAGCATAAAATTATCGCTAGAATAAGCAGGTTTTGTTGGATTCTTACCGAAATTACATGGCGGTGTGTGAAATGACCGTGGTAGAAACTTAATCAAAATCAGTATTTTATGATTAATAATTAGACCATGCTGTGCATCATAATCACGAGGCCTATGTTTTCTAAACAGCAACAACAAAGGAAAGTTTTAATTTAAAAAGCTGTTTGTTGGATATCCATTAAAATCAGAAATGTAAATGAATTGTTTGTGTGTGACTGATCTTTTATAGATTATGAAACATCAACAAATTCATTGATTATTAAATAGCTTCACCTTTTTTATTTTTCACAGAAAAGTGGAAAGACAAACATTATGTTAAGTGGGTTCATGATTACAAATGGGACTATCAGTCAGTCAAATGGCTGACACGTAAAGGCCCACAACAACTCCAATCGACGGGGCATCTAATGTAAATGAACAGCACTTCATTAACTTCTCTGTTATTCCCCTCCCTGTGTAAAGAAGCGGGTTAATAGATTTACATTCAACCTCCCAAAACCTCATTAGTATGAACGTTTGCTTTCCATAATGGCAAACACATCTGAGAGTGCTCTGCACAAACATACCAAAATAGATATGGAGGGGTACGAGTGAAGGGAGGGACAGGGAGTCTGCCTGAGCATGTATGTAATGTTGAGTGGGAGCAGTCATTTTGAACGCATGCTAGCATCGCGCAGAATATTCCCCTGACATTCTACTCCCAGGATTCATTCGTGCTTTATGTGAAAGATGCTAGCTCTTTGAAAGATCAACAGAATAAACCCTTGATGGCATTAATAAGAACTCTGGAGCTTCAGAAGAGACACAAAAGCAGTAGGAGGGAAAGAAACCAATTTCTCTGCTGATGTTGGTGCCACCACAGCGCTCTGGGTGGTCAGTCTGCAAGCACGTTGTTACCGCATGTTATGGGTGTAAACACCCACTAAGAGATGAGTCTAAAGTTTCTCCTGGTCTCATAGAACCAACATCATCACAAGTGAGAAGAGAGTGTGGCTCCTACAAGTAAAGTAGTTATAAAAAAGACAAATTGTTGTTTTCTTTGTGAAAATGTTGCTTTGAAAGTTTTTATTAACCGAATGTCATCTGCAGTCAACATCACACATGCTCTGTTGCAGATCGAGATGTAGGAATGGCTGATGTATGTCGTTAAGACACAAAGAATACAGATGATTGCACATTTCAGTATATGAGCTATTTCTAACTTAAATTTCCATACCCTCAGGCTGTGAACGTCCAGCTCCTCATTTTCATTAGGGAAAAAACAATGGCTGTGTGCTTCAGCATGAATAAAGTACATCTGACTTCCAAATGAGTTTTACAAGAATGAGTTATTTTTTGCAATCAAATTGTATGCAGATATAAAGCATAACTGCACATTCTGTGCTGTGCAGGATATGTCCCGTGTGTGGTCAGAAAACAGAACGACATACGCCCAAATAAACAGACTGTTGCCAGGGAACTACGAAACATCTACATGTTTTATTTTCTTGAAATAAAAAATTTGAGTTCTGTTCTGTCAACACAAAACTTTTGTTGGGAAACAAGAGCAATTCATAGCAGGACATCTGTCTTTTTTGTGGTGTTTTATGTGTTTTGGCAAATCTAAACGCCAAGGAGGACTGACCGACTGCGCAGCATGAGATGTGTGGTGTTTTTATGAATAAGCCATTGAACCACCATCCCTGCTGAGCTGGGCTGTCTGCTTCAAACAGGTTGAATGTCTATTTAAACTGAACCAAGCCTGCTACACCCCGACAATAATGGGTCTTATCTGACACAGGGATTAGTGTTCAGCCGAGCAAAAACACCATTTAGCCACGGTCAGCTGGGAGGCTGCTGGTAACCCCTATGTGATGCAATTGCTTTATGATTGTTCAGTAACTAAAAAGAAACTAGACATTTTTCACTGTGCTTCATTATGACAGGTCATAATTATTTAGAATGAGTATAAATAGAAAGAGTTGAAAACATATTTGTTCAGTAAAATTAATTTAACAGCTCATATGTGTTGAATCTTCTCCACAAGAGACAAATATGCAGTTACCAAGGAAAGTACCCTCTTTATGTTGTTTTGTGAATGAGCCTTTGGTACAGTGGCTTATTTTTTAATGTAAAAATAAGGGTAACATTTATTATTTTGAGACAACCTGCAGCGTACAGGATTTTTTTTTGTTTGTTTTTTATTGCTCATCCACCAAGAAAGCATGACTTTTTTTCAGCTTCCATAGTTATGAAAGAGATTCTTATACAAATATGAACCACTGATAGTTACAATTACAACAGTGATGTACTACACCATGTTTCCAAGAGTGAGGTGTGAGTCTACCATAAATCCAAAAGTTTCTGCAGGTGTTTGACGTGTTTCTATATGTAGAGATCCAAACAAAATGATGAAACCAATTTCTAAAGCAGAAGTGTATCCAGCAAAAGAAACACAAGATGTTCCTGCAAACAGATCTGGTGCTCTAATGGAATGAAAAGGGTGAGATCAAATGCAACAGGTAGGAAAAAAACTTTAGTCAAATTTGACATAATTACAGTATATTGACTGATCCTTAAATAAAATTTACAGCCATCTCAAAGAGGTGGGGTGTATTTTTTTATCCAGCTTGGGATGTTGTTGAACCCTCCAGTAGGGCATCAAAGAGGGTCTGTCTCATATGAGCTTAATTCACAAACAGCATAATGTAGTCTATGTGTGGTGTAAGACTCGTGTTGTGGGGTTACACATTTTTTTTAGGAATCTAGAATTGAGTATGAAACCTGTTCAGTACTACTAATACCGAAGACGCTGCATCGATCCATTGTGGTAAAGAAAGAGATGAGCCGAAAAGCAATGCTCTCGATTTACAAGTCGATCTACGTTCCCTCCCACACCTATGGTCATCAACTGTGGGTGGTGACCATAGGTGAGGGTGACCATAGTCTTCATGGTGACCATGAAGACTAAATAGAAGCAGGACTGAATTTCTTTCAAATCTTGTGGAAATGGTTACGCTTGCCCACCTCTGCTGGGACAGAGCATTCATTTTTGAGCAACAGCTGATGTCGTTCTGACCTCCGCAGTTGCTCGCTCTGTTTGTGAACTGCATCTGTGACATCTCTCCCCATGTTACCCTTTGTCTTTATTCCAAAAGAAGAAAACACAGCCAAGCTGGGAAGATTAAAAAAGCCATTCTTTTTCAAACGAAAAACAATTTTGTAAGGCAGCAATGATGTTTATTTGCTCCAGGCAGCTTGTGTATTAAAGGAAAAATAAAACTGTTCTGTTCATCACAGTTGAACATATGCAATATAGAAACAAGCACGTTTAGACCCGCTTTAAAGTTGTTTTCCCCTTTAGCTATGATTTACATCAAACAGGGAGAACTTGACTACCTCCGCTACATTGTTTTTATTGATGTTCTTTTCTATCTGCATGGAAAGCTGGCTTATGGTTGCACTATATTGTGTCGACAAAAATCAATGGATGGCGATTAACTATGTCTCATTTTCCCTTGTAGCTCAAAACAAAACTCTGGCAATTACCAGAATGGTGATCTGTTAGGGGAAAAAAAAGCTGTTTCTATTCCCTATCCATGAATCAGAACTATCACAAAAGACTTATATCATGGAAAGTTTGTTCTTTCACAAATTCTTTGAGTGGTGAAAAACCTCACAAGACTAATTTAAACAGAAGAGAAACTAAAGTTTTGCAAAGCAAATTACTACAGGAGTTTTTTCTTGGCACAACTATTATTGATCTGAGCAGCATTTACAAACGTTCATACTCAAGTTCCTATGGATCCACAGGAAAAGAGTTATTTTAGTCCCCAAAAAGAGACCAAGCAACAAAAAAACCCTCCAAACATTTCCTGTCTTTTTTGTCGATATCCATCCATTCCTATTTTATGTATCAGGTTAATTTATTCATATTTGTGGTTAATTTGTGTTAAATTCCAAGGTTTTTTTTTTACTGTTTACTTTGTTTTATTCTGGCTCCAATTCAACTTTCTCATTAAAATTTTAAAGTGGTTGGTATGGATTTTTTTTTGGTTTGATGAACCAGTCATATTATTCCTGCAGATAAGAACAAAACATATCAGAAAGCAAAATAAAAGAAGCTTTTTCATTTGTCTCGCACAAAATCATTCGCCTCAATGATCACATCAAAACTTTTGTCATGCAAAAAAACATGTTTTCCTCCAAACAACATTTTAATAAATCAGAATGTTCTATCTAAACTTTCATGCCATAAACATTTATCATTGAGATACCTGTTCGATGAGCTACACTCTTTGTAGTGTTACCTTTTGAGATGACAATTTTCTCTGAGGGGTTGTTGAGAATGTGGCTTGAACGTTGAAAGTTCCATTTCTTTTTTCCAAATGCTTCTATCCCTGCAAAGACTGAGCAATTGTTTCCTGCAAAGTCTAAAAAAGTAAATGGAAAATGAATACTGACAATAATTTAATGAAATGAGACAGCAAGAAACAACATCCTTCAATTCTGACTTCCTGAGTACAGATAACATGATTCAGCCCACTAAAGAGGCTCATCTGGACTACAACATCTTCAAACCTGAAACAGACCACTTGAAATGGTTGATACAATTTCAAACGTTGAAAATATTCCCTCTATTCTCCTTTTTGACAAACACTCTGACAAATGTTTTACTCTTGCTGCAGGAAATTCTTCAATTTTCTGTATCTCTCTGTCCTACTTGAGTTTCAGATCAACGTAATAAAATGTAATTTGTACAACGTTCATCCAGCTCTGTTGTATTTTTTAATGAAAGTCTTCAAACATGTAAAAATTAACCTACAATTTTTAACATTGTTCAAAAGTTAGAGAAATGTCTGACTGCTGCTGCCACACAACAGCACAATCTGAATGCTGTGCCTGTATTGTGTTTCCTTTTGTGAACCTTGTTGAGCTCGGATTGCTTACAACTCGTGCTCATTTTCAGGTACAAGTGTCTGGAGAGCTGCACGTCCCTCTCTCAATAATTCAGCTTGCGCATAGGACCTGACATGCTGCAGCAGATGGTGAAGGTGCAGCACTTTACCTCTCTGAAGAAAAAGACTGAGCCACACCCAGACAGAAGTTCATACAGGCCAGGAGGACTGTTCATCGAGAGCTCGTCAAGATAATCAATTGCAGCAGCTGATGACAAATGTCACTACCAATTAATCCAGATCTCCTTCTCGAGAGGCTGAAGGGAAAAAAAGGTTTACTCTGACTAAGATGGATGAATCACAGTGAAATAATGAATTGCTGGTACAACGGTGCATTTATTAGAGCTCTCTGCCATTATTTACAGCAATCTCTATGTGTGTTTTACCTTGGGGCCAACAAATCCTACAGATAAGATAAAATAACAGGAACAACCTTAGTAAGACTTATAAGTCTCTGCAGATACAGCACATGTTTATTTACACCTTATGACAACAGAAATGTTTTAGGTTGCATTTTTTACTGTTTCTTGCGCTTTATTTTGAGTTAAAAAAAACTTAAAGTAAAAAGTTCTCTGGAATGTGGACACACCAGGAATAAATGAAAGTTTGGGGTGTTTTTAAATTTATGAAATGCTGACTTGTTTTTTTCTTGGCTTTGAGTCCAAAGACCTTGACAAAGAACTTTTTTTCCATTTAGCCTTTTATTTAATTAATTTTTGATCATCAAAAGGACAACAACTGGCCACTGATCACATAGTGAAATGTTTCAGAAGAGAGATTTTGCCTCTATGTGCAAACACAAATAGTGTTTGTGTACACACTTAATAATTCAGTGGCTAAAATAATCTTCTCCGGCTTGTTTTGCTGCTCTCTTAAATATTTGTTAGTGATCCATTCAGCCCGAGGCGTATTTACAATTATACATAACGCCTACAATCCAAAAGCTATTATGTAAGCATACTTTACAACAAATAAATTTAGAACTTTTTGTCTTGAGTGTGCTATAGTCTGGATAGGTTTGCATGGAAGAAACAAGCAGTTGGTTGATTTGTTTTGTTAAAATTCAACTTTTATTATGATGTGATGTTTTGAAGTGAAAGAAAAATTTGTAGTCATCAATGATTATAAAAGTCACAATAAAAGAAATGTTCCTTCCCGTGCTGCTTTTATTGCCCTTTAATGTCTTATTTTTTGTTATTCTGCTTCATTTTTTTCTTCCGTGATAAGCATGAATTGTTTATAAGAGGGGGAAATTATGTTTCAATTCTTCAGTTTTGGTGCACACACAAAGCACCAGTGGCACTGAGTTGAAAAATTTTGCTCCTCCTAATTTGTCAGAATTTTAACAGGTACAGTAATGGGAAACTTCAGAATTGTTAAAGCAGGAATCATGGTTGTGTTTCTTTTCACAAAGTTGGCAAAAAAAAGATCATTTTTCAGAGCCAATTAAAACTTTTTAATGGGACGTCTATATCAGTAAGGACTTCTAACAAGATAAGGAAAATGTGTTTCCAACATTCTGCTGAGGTGCATGACTAGCTAAATTACAATTAAACAGAAAATTGATGTGAACCATAAGGAGCTTCTTAGATTCAGTATGGAAAACATGTCAGGTACTTTGTCTCCATTCTGACATTTCTGCACATATTTATTAACAGAGGCACATCTAAAAGGGATTTTTATTCAGCCTAATTAGTTACTAAACTCTCCACTAGGTGCAAACAACATCTGGTATTTTTACCTTTCAGTATGTTCTACCTTCTGATCAGGTTGAATTCACACTAGCAGATGAATGAAATGTTGATTTCCTGTCCAAAGAACCTGTTGTTAATCTTATTAGTTCTTAGTAAATACAACACGAGGTGTCATTATCTCAAATGTCACCAATTGCGTTTGTTATTAAACTGAAATATTCAAATTCTGTTCTGTTGTCAAATGTGATTTTTTTTTGTACTGGACCTTTTCCATTGATGAGTTTCATTATCCAGAATCGGACTCTTTAAGCAGACAAACACTGCTGATTTATTGGTTGTCCTCATCTCATTTATAAAGCAATTAGAACTTTGCTCAAGTAATCATCACTCCATTTGCAGAGCAGCGCATGCTTGAACAAGCTATTGATGAACTTTATTGCAAGAAGATGAAAATCACAAAAATGCACGACTTCTAAAGGAGAATTATCTCCAGAGGGTGGACTGTATAAAAACTCCTCAGCAGTCAAATAAATCAGTCGCAAAGCCCACAAGCAAAAATGAAAGGCAAAAGAAAAACATCTAAATCAAATTTAATCATTTAAATAAATAAACTGTTTATTGTCCTTGAGCTTTAAATGTAATACAAATATGCACTCTCCTTTAGTAAGGAGATTACTTGGAGGGGGAAAAAAAATCATAAATCATAATAATGTCAAAGGAAAGCACTGCTGAGAACCATGAACAGATGTTTTGCATTCCAATGCTGATAGTCAAAGTCTCAAATACATACACCATTAATTTAGCTGGACTGGTCACCTCTGGTTGTCAGATAGGTGGGACTACAACAAAAAAAAAACACATCATTGATTAACAATAATTAACATTGATCTGGATTATTCTTGCAGAACTGGGCCAGTTTGTGTGAACGTTGGTGATGGTTTGTGCAGAAACAGCTGAAAACCTGCCCTTTTGTTTTATGTTAGCATCTATAAATTCTGCTGCAAAACATAAATCAGAAAAGTGAGTTTTTGTTCATGCTATGATAAAATTTCACTTTGTCAGAGTTTTTTAGGTACAAAATTTTATTTTTATTTCAGACCCATAGTATAGATTTATATTTATTTAGTATCTGGTTTGTCATTTTTAACATGCCTCTTTTTTTTATATGGTTACCAGTTCCTCTATAAAAACTTACTGTGGACTTTTTCTATTCAGCTCACATTCCACTGATGCCCTTGAGGTTTGGTGTGAAGCTTTGGGCAGACGGGGGAGATTGTAATTTTTTTCTGAGCAAAATATTTAACCAATTTTCAAATAATTTTTTTTAAGTCCTTAACCTTCCACAGATCTAGCATCAATATTTTATGCTTCTATTTAATGTCATATCTTTTCAATACTATTTTTTGTTTGCTAAACTTTGCTTACTAAATGTGTTTGTGGAATAACATACATCGTACTGGACATTCATGTTTGAGAATATCACCAGTAAATTTGAAAAATAACAATGAGGAAAATAGAAAATGTATTTAAAATTGCTGAGTTTTTAAGTATCAAAAAACTGAATATGTTTAATTTTGTCAAGTATTTTTTGAGTGAAATGCCCCACTTTCATTTCAAGTAAAGTTAACTATTTAAGTAATCCTTCCATATTCACGCTTGCCAATGGAATTCTACTAGGATTCATCTTCGTGTGACTTTAAGTTAAGCATTGCTGTGATCAACTGAGTGTTTTTTTTTGGGGTTTTTTTAAGGATTTGATGCATTTCAGGTTGTTTTTTTTTTGTGTGTGTGTGTTTTTGTTTAGCGTGACATGTTCTCTCTGTCCAGAGAACTGTAACATTTGAACAATATTTGCATTTTGGAACAAAATTGTGTAAAATGATCCCAATTGAGATTAGTCGTATAAATGTTTTCTCTCTCCATCTTAGAAGGTTAGAAAGTGAACCTGGCGACAAACATTTTTAAAAAATGATTTTTTTTTAAATCACAAATATAAATAAAATTTACCATGTAAAACCCCCCCACAATACTTTTTCTTAGAATTGAGTGGGTCCAGTTTTAACATGTGTTCTGAAAAAAAAATACAATGCAGTGGTACTCACTAACATTTCAAATGGGAACCTTTTTACAAAAGATTTTACAGAGTAACAACATCATGATGCTTTCAAAATCACATATTTTTATTGCAATGAGCATTTGGACAAAACACAAACACCAGAGTTAAGCCGTTAATGATCTTAAGGGATATTTTTCTCCCTCAAAAATGGGCGTGTCATTATTAACAATTGAGTCTGGAGAAGCATTAGGAAACGACCAGATACAACTTTTACTTTGTAATCTAATCATAATGGCTTAGGAAACATTTTGTGCCTTTCCCCTGGGCTTGGTAATATCAAATTAACAACAGACTGACAGCCAATATGTCAGTGTGTGAGTTAAATGTCCATGCTGAGTCACTCTGCAGGCCACTCGGATGCAGACGTCTGGAAAACTAACACCTCTGTTGCTTTCTCCTTCAGATACCAAATAGAACTGTTCTAGCACTTTTAAATCACAGAAGTTATACATGAAAAGCAACATATTGAGAGAATGATTTAAAAAATACCACTTGGTAAATCAATAAAACTACTGTAAAACAATTTCAGATGTTACAAGGAAGACAAACAAAATTACTATACTAAACCGCCCATGGATCAATGGTGTACTCCTGTCATGCTTTAATCTACTTTACACTTGAGGAAACATAAAATTGCTAAAAAAAAATTCTGAATTGTTCAGAAAATTTAAGTGTCATATTCACAAAAAGTCAACTCAACGCTTTTTGCAAAAATAAAAACACACAACTATGAAAGAAAGTTCAATGGGAAAAATTTAAAGACAAGCTAGCACAGTGTGGGATTGTTCATCAGGTTCAATGAGAGTGATACAAAATTTCCATCACTGTTCTGCCAAAGCTAGAAGAAAGTGATTTATGTTTCTCTTCTGCATTTTGCATGTGTCAGATCCTTTCTAGAGGTGTAATTTTACCTACCTAACGGTATTTGGATTGTTTTGCTTGTTCATCAATATAAAATGATCTGATCAGAGAACACCTAAATGACCGGGAATGCAACACTGCATAATTTAACACTTCTCTCAATATTGTTTTGACTCGTTGCTGCATTGACTCGGATTCTGACAGCCACAACACTGGCATGTTAATTATTCACAGATCTAAATACTGTTCAGATTAATAATTAACTAGAGAAACTGAGAAGAACTGCTGAGAGCAAAGTAGACTGAAACACAATGTAATTTTTTAATGGACACTATCAGTGGAAATAAAGCGAAGGAGACCAGTGGAGCCTTCATTTCATACACATTGTTGCTCTACAGTAGGTTAGGTCAAATATAATCTAAATCTAGCTAGAACTATTGTTTGTGTTAAGGTGTGAATTTTTCAGAAGAGACATTATGTGTTTTGTTTTTTCTGCATAAAAAGCTTACACCAAGAGTTTAATGTAGTTTTGAGAGAATGAGTCTGCTGACTATTACTGCGCCTCACAGATGCAAATGCTTTGACTGAAAATAAAAGAGTGGAGGATAATCAACATTATATTGTGCTAGATTGTGAATTTGTTGTTGCACTGTTGTTCTGTTCCACCACCTGCACATGTATACCAGACCAAATCCTCTGAAACTATCAAATTAATATTCCAAGATTTGACTTGTTGATTTGAAAGGTTCTGCAACTGTGAGTGAGCATGTTTCTCATTTGTCTGTATGAATCAGTGTTTGTTTCTGTGAAAATTACTCAGACAAAGAAACATAATCCAGAGATCAGAAACTGGAAATTTCACCATTACTGTTCCTATTTGTTGACAAAAAATTTTAGGGACGGATTGCTGCTTTTCTGAAAAGATTCAGGAAGAAGACAGCCTGTTCTAAGGATTCAGTTATTGTGCTGTTAAGATTTTTCTCTGTATGTATTAAAACTTTAGCTTTTCCATCATTTATCATACAAGTATGACTCCAAACAAATCGTGTTTAAAACTTGGTCGAGTTGCTTGATTTGAAGTATTTAACAAACATTCCTGCATGATACTATTGCATTTTGTGGGGGTGTATGCTTAATGCAATTTGTCAAAGAATGATTCTCAAAACCCTTTCATAGCAAATAAAAAGGAACACTTTGGGGAAGTGGGAAATAATTCATAAAAGTTTTAGTCATCAAACTAAAAGTCTGGAAGGTAAAACATTTGAAGGTTGATGCATGGTGTCAACCTGAAAGTTGACCTGAAGTTTTTGAATATTCAACTTGTCAGTACCTCTCCTCCAACTTGCTGTGCTTTTAGGAACGTCGAATCTCCTGACTGATGCCAAGACCCTCCGGAGCTTACGCTATCAGAGATGTCAACTCCTTACCTGTAAAAGCAACTTCTCCCAGCTCACAGGCATCATGGTGAAAATGCAAGACAGCAGTAAAGAGATGGAAAGTGCTCCCAAATAGCATTTGAAATATTTATGTGGAATCTTTAACTCAATAAAAAAGAAGCAGACACATAAGAATCAGAAATAAATGTGGAAATGGGACAAGCATTCATATATTATACCATTGTATCTCCAGACATATGTGAAAGGAATTATTAAAATTTTTACTGAATACCTCCTAGTAAGGTTAATAATTTAAAAAAGGGAGAATCCACACTCTGACAAATGGCAGCTTTTGTTATGATTTCAAAAATCTATTTCTGAGATTTTAATATAACACCAGCCCAAGCATCATTTCACATTTTTAAAGAGGGAAAAAAATAACATATATATCTCCCCACATAAAATCACTTTTCTTTCTAAATCCAATGTTCAGAACAAAAGCAGTTTCTTTTTACAAGAAATAGTTTGATTCATCCAAGAGACAGAAAAGGTATTGACTGCCGACACTTTTCTTTCTAACACAGCTGTGCTGCACTGCTGATAGTTCTGAGCAATATTCTTCTGTCTGGCACAGGCTACTGTGTTCTGTCCAAGTGTGAGCATTGTATCAGACGCCTTCTCCTGCTGCGTAGCTGAAAATTACATTCACCCATAGCAGCAGCAGAATCAAACTTTACCGTGAAGAGTGTGGCTCTTCACTGCTGTGGGAGAGCAGAAGTCTTCAAGTTTAGATTTTGGCATCAAAAAAGCGGATTTATGTTCAGTTCTCCTTTCACAATTTATAAACAAAAAATGTCAAACTTTTTGATTAAAAAAACTGCATATAACTTCATGTTTATAATGTTTTATTTCCACAGCTAATTTTAGAAATACTTTTAAACCAGTGAATTAGCACAGACACAAAATAAATTGGAAATGGTTGTCAAGCAACAAAAACTACATTTTGCCTTCACAAGATTATTATTGTAATGAAAATTCTAACCTCCCATGTCACAGTTTTGGAAGTATCTCATTAGACAAGATTGTTTGTTTATCATAAAAAGTAATCATGGACTCACATTCTACACCTCCAAAACATGTTTTTATGGACTTCGTATTTCAGAGAGATTCTAAACTACTCTTTTTTTCTCACAAGAGCTCCACTGAGACCAAAAAACACTTTTTCAAGTGTTCCAAATTTGCAAGATGTGAAGGGTTTATTCTTTGCCTGTTCCACTGCTCTCTCACAGCCACAGAATGTAACTCTTCATTTAGTGCTATCTAATACCTATTGCAAACTCCTGGTTTGCATTCCCACTGAGATGACAAGTAACATATAAATGATTCATCCTCTATAAAGTCCCTTTAAGTGAACAATATCAGTACCCAAAATTATTGCTCCTCATCAACTGAAATTTGGTAGATTTTTATATGCTTGCATGAGTTACCATGCAAAGCTGTCAGTACTTGTTTCAGTGAGTACGAGAAGCCATAAAATGTTATTTTCCAATCTGTGTAGATTTATTCTCTTCATGCTTGTTCCTTGACATATCAAATAAACCTACATCTCAGAAAATCTGTGAAATTTAAAAATCAATTTATCTGCTGTATTTTTAAGAAGATGTTGCAGGGCATGGATTTATTTTACAATGTAACCTTATGTGAGACTTAGGCGGCAGACACATTTAAATGGTTTCAATGTGTTTGTGAATCACTGCAATTTTTTATCTTACAGTCAGTCTGTATCTCAGACACTTCTGAATAAATGTTCCAAAACCAATGACTAGACGGGTAAACTTCCTCTCACATATTTTAAGAGATTTTCATTTTTCATCGTAAATGTTGAGATTTTTCACCTCCACCTTTTTTACCTTGTAGTTGGGCCTGATTTTGTGGAATATTTAGTGCTGATGACGAAGTTGTCATCTTTATTGCTGGGTGCAATCAAGCTTGTACCTCGAAGATTACATTTTTGTTTTATATGGGATGGTTTCAACTTTACTTTGGCAACTGTTTTATTATAAATGTTCTAAGTTTCCGATTGTAGTCATCACTACTTGGGCTGGTTTTGTTTAGAGGTGAACTTTACAAATGAACCTGGAATTACCACCATGCAATTGTTGTGAATATTATTCATTTAATCCCATGTGTCTGGCCAAATGGACTTAAAAAAAAGAAAGGAATAATAAATTATAGTTTGGTACACCACTAATGCTCAGCCGTTACAAGACCAGCTTGTTATTCTAGTACCATGCATGGAGGGGCTTTAGATGACTGATGTGAGGAAACAGTACAGTTACTTAATTAGTTGTATTTCTCAGAAAAATGCTAACTTATTGAAATGGCTCTTTTGCATATAAGAAATGGTTTCATGCCCCAAAACTACAAATCCATTAAACTATCTACCTATAGTGACCGTTGAGAGAAGTTGATTGCATTACTTAAACATCTAACTTGGTACAATGATGCACCAATAGTTTGGGCTTAAGCTGTTCAGATCTATTTGATCACCACATGATCATGTGCTACTGTATTTCAAATCATGCAAACTACAAATGAAGCTTTGTGTAAACTTTTCCTGTTTTAATAACTGCACGAGAGGGATGTCTGTTGGAACGTTCAAAATCCCTTTATTAGGAAGTATCATCGACCTAGCCACCAAACAGTAGCTTTTCCCCATCCTTATTTTGCTCACAAGCATGACATTGTCACCATTTATGGGGATCTTCGCATCCTCATTTGCATTTGTAAGTATTTGAAGGCCCTCTCAAACAAACACATTTCTTCATGCACAGCAGTGACCAACAATGAGTCTTGAATGTTATTCTAATCTCAACTAACAGTACAGGTGATCTTCATTGAGATAAAAACAGTCAAAAGCTGGAAAAAAAAATAACAAAAACAGTATTTTTCTTCAAGGTCTAAAAACAAATTTGCACCAATATGCTGAAATTGTTTCCTCTGTCTGTGCTGAATGACTCCCACAAAAGTTTTTGATTAAAATTCTCTTTAACTAAAGAAAGACAATTTGTGGTATTCAACTACTTGTGTATTTATTTTACAAATACAGTAACGGTTTAAGAAAATTAAATGATCCCTCATGCCAGCGGCCTTGAGAACTTTTTTTTTTACAGCTATGTACATTATTGAATGATTTATTAAAAAGGAGAGTAATTTTAATGTTAGTGCTTAAAATCAACCAGTAAAACATCTCCTGAGTCTATCTGGCCTGGTACAACCTTTGTCAAATCCAATCAGTATCTGTTTTTTTTTTTTTTGGCTTTACGCTTTGACTTTTCCAGTCATCTTAGTTTTTTGCAAGAAAGCAGGCACTGTTTAAAATCTGCTTGACGTCTCATGTAAGAGGTACACTATCTAGCCTCTTAAAAGAGTTGAATTTAGTTAGTAGGAAAATAAGAATAAACAAATATTTCCTTCCACCCTTCAAAAACATGCATGCTAGATTGATTGGCCACTACATGGTTGGCCCTAGGAATGAGTGTGTGTATATGGTTGTATGTGTGTGGCCCTGCGACAAAATGGCTACCTGTTCGCGGTGTTACCTTCCCCTCACCTCGAATCAGCCGGGATGGGCTGCGGCACTCACAACCCTTGAAGGGATAGACAGTTAAGAAGGTGACTGACTGACAAATATTTCACTTTGTCACTCTACTCCTTTTTAATGTAATTCATCCCTCTGCAAATCACAAACATATTTTCAGTAATAAAACAAAAAGGAAATAAATCAAAACATTTCATATGCTGGTGTTAGTGTTGTAATTACTTGTATCTGACAGGTTGGTTTGCTGCTGCAGTTGTAAGGATGATATGCCACATTTCTGTGCTCTTGTTTTATATACTATGTGTATATTTTGGGTTTCACCGGTGTGTTCGCATAAAATCTGGACTCTATCACCTTTCTGTCTTAGAACAATAATCCTAGATTGATTTTATGTTAATCTGATTTTGCATTTATAATTTTAGTGCAGTATTATTCCAAAAACATACGAGATTTTAATATTTTAATTAGGATTTTACAGCAAAGAGAGATGAGTAAGTAAGGCGTAATCCCAAATCCAATGCCATCCTCCCTGCTTCAATGCTTATCTGCTAAAAACAAACAACAACTCATTTGCCAGGACTGAAGAAAGCATTTACATTTATAACTAATTTCATTAAAAATACTTTGGATAGTTTCTGTTGCTTTTATGCAGCCACCTTATTTAACCATTCAGTATAAAATCCATACATTTTATACATTATGATCATGTTTTCCGACCATTTTATTGTCATTGAATGACATTTACTTGTATTCCTCTAACAGAAAGCTTTTACCACATTGTTAATATGATGAAGAGAGAAAATCTGAAGAGAAAAGAAAGAATGAGCGGACGGTGATTAGATCTTTTTCTTCCACCTAATTAAGCAAATAAATCTTGCAGTCAGTTTTGCTCTATGGAAATTAAAGTACATATTGATTTCTGTTCTCCACACGAGTGGAGGTCAATGACCAGCAGAAGCAGAAAGAGATGTCATGCAATTGTTGTTGCTGTGGCCATTGAACAAAGATTATCTCTGAGGTGGCATCAGGTGAGGCTGATTTGTCCATATTTTCAAGCTCTTTATATTGACAAAGGCTCTTGAAGATGACAACAAGCTTATTGATCATCATTTATTGCGGTTTTCCATTAAAAACTCATTTTGATTTCAAGAGGTGCAAGAAGTTCTTCAGGCTCTTGTTTTGCAGATTCACACATGGACATTTACCATCCCGTTTGATTTGGTTGCTTTTAAATCAGCTCAAAAACAGCTTCCACATGCTGTTAGAAGTCACCTCTTGCAATCTGCTGAGTCGATTCCAAAGACAGTGATACATGCTTCAGAGACTCCGACTGCTAATAGGAGTAATTAAGAAAAAGCAAGGTGTCTTGCAAGAGCGCTGCAGGACTGATTTATGTTTTACATGCGAGTTCTGTGCTCACATAACTCTTTACTGCCCTTTGGGTTTGTGGTCAGAAATAAGCTCATTTTCACTTAGTTGAGTGAAATGATACAATCTAAAGTGACCAATAGCCACAAAGGGCAGAAGAAATTGCCCCTGAGGTAAAACCACAAGGTGAAAGACATAATCCAGTCTGTAATGATGGCTGTTCTTCGAGAACATTCACAGTTATTCTCCACCTTCACAAAAACTGTCTTGTTCCAATTTTACAGAGATAGAAAGTGCTTTTCTTTAGATTTAATCTCACAAGGCTTTGGAGAAAATTAGATGTTCACTGACGTACAGAGATTCAGTTTTGGGGTTTTTTTGCATGGTGACCTGCTGCTCTTAATAACAAAAATTCATTTAAGTAACATAAGGCTATTTTTACACTGATTTCATAATTATTGCCAAACGTTTTTTTTCTGAGACCTGTCACAACTGCTGTTCAGTTGGACACTTTAAAATGCAATGCAACCAAAAGTATTGAATTTTTAACAAGACTTGATTCTTTCTGTATGATTTTATCTTAATGGCACTAAAAACTGTACACGCAAAACTTCACTGCTTTATCTATTTGAACTAATTACTAATCTGGGGCAATTACGTACTTTGCCCCAGAGTTGGACAACTCGAGTTTGAATCCGGTGCAGGGTGCGCTCTCTCTCTCCTTTATAATGAAAATGTATAATATCAATACCTGTACTAACTTATCTCACAGGGTTTTAGCAGGAAAACTTTATCTAAGGGTGCGGTTATCAAGAAAATATTTAGTTATAGTTCTAGGAAAGGATGTTTCTGACCAGTTTTAGACCATGTAGTTGGGAATTGGACAAACACAAGTGAGCTAAATGTGTGAACGTGGTAGACGTGGTGTGTGTTAGATAAGATTTTATTTTAGGTGGTTAAAAGTGGAAAGCCTTCAATTATATTGAGGTTAAACCGGAAGAAACACAGGGGGAAATGAAAAAAATAAGGGAGAGAACAGGAAGGTCAGAGTTATCAAAGGCCACTTAAAAACAAACACATGCTGAAGGGAAGAAAAAAGTAATAAAGAACAGATTTCAGGATCAGAAAGAAGAAAACAAGAAAAAGGCACGAAGGAAAAAGATGATAGAGAGCGTGTCGGAGAGACAGAGGAAACATCCTTTATTCCCGCTGGACCACATCACGTTCCTATTCTTCATATAAACTCAAAAGCACGGGAATCAAAATTTATTCAACATAAGATGTCTGCTGTGAAAGTTTTTGGCTTATTTAAAAGCTTGGATTTTTCTCTAATATATCTAATTTATTTAATCAATAACTGTTTTTGATCAGAACCCAATGCAAACCCCACAATAGAAAAAAAAACACTTTACAGGCATTATTGTCCGGTAGGCAAGACATTATTCAACTCCAACTGGTGAAAAGAGCTTTTCATTTTTTGACCAACCATCTAAAATGGAACATCCCCTGGTTGTAAAAAAAAGATTTTTCTGTTTTTGTGAAGGAAAACTTCTCAAGTGACTGCTGTAAACACTAAAATTGGGTTGAAAACTATACAAGTCATTCTTAAAAACAGTAAGAATATTGTGGACCCATTGATTTAAAAAAAAAAATCCACCCAGAAAAATAGTGATCGGCTGTGGTTGGAAATCATTTTAAAGTTTGGCAAAATTAAATAGAAGGTAGACAGGAGTAACATCAAACCTATGGGCTGTAATTTAGTACTAAATATAATTTAGTGGAAAGATAAACGTTTCTATATCCAAAATGGAAGGGGAACTAAAAAGAATTGGGATTGAACAGCGGTGTTGTCAAACACTGATTAGAGAGGCTTTCCATGAAAAAGGCTTCCAAAGATTGTCCTCTGGAGTCATGAGTCAGATTCACCATGTTCCAGAGTTGTAGGTCCATCAGGGTAAAAAGAAAGGTAGTTCAGCTCACTCGTTATGTCTAGTGCTCACTGTGGGTGCAATATTGTAAATTGGGGTTCCTGGTAAGGTTTTGGTACAGCAACAATTTGTACCACTAACTTAATTTAAAAAAAAATTCCAAACCATTTTAGAAAACACAAACACAAAATTCTAGAAAACTGGAAATAAAGGTTCTTAAACAACAAAATTGGCTTATAGCTTGAAGTATGGCTTATACTTCAAGCTATTCAAATGCAATTTCTCTGAATTAAAAAAAGTTTGTCTTTAAAACAGTTTGTAATTTAATTAAGTTCTTCAAAATAAAAATTGCGTAGAAAGACAGGGATGAGTGTTTCCTTTAAATGCATTATATGTGCTTTCTTGAATGTCAGATTATTGTGCGTTTGGATGGGTTTTATGCTTTATCCTCAGGGTGTGTTGATCGCCCCGGTGGCTCTCGCTTCATCTGAGCTCTGCAGGAAGTTGTTTGATGTTTTCATTAACCTGCGCCCTGCTTGTCCAGAGGCTGGAGGGTGGCTTCTGGGCTTTGGCTCTCCATGTTTCTGCACCTCAGACATACCCAAGAGAGTTCAATCACATGCTCTGCATGAGGCCATGATGACTGGTGGGAAATTCTACAGACTGAAGGAAGATTAAGCTGTATTCCTCAGATCCGTCTGTACACAGGGGAACAGTTAAGTAAAGTGTCTCTGATGTGTGACCATATTTGTACCAATAAATAAGCATGTGTTTGAGAGTAACAGGCTACATCATAAAAATTTATTAAAAATCTGTTAAATAGTATTTTGTCGTTCTGTTTTGGGTTGCCAAAATTTTATTTGATTTAATTTTTTTATTCTCTTGCATACAAAACTTTTGATTTACCAGTCAATTAATTTTCTCCATCTATTGACACCAGCTATGGGTGGTGACCAAAAAAGCAAGTAAAAACAAGTAACTTAGCCCTAAGGACCCTGAAATCCTCTCAATGAACAAGAGCAGGAGAGTTCAAAGTGGAACTGTCACTCGTCCAGGTTGAGAGAAACCAGATGGGGTGGTTAACACATCGGGTGAGGCTCTTTTTTGGACACATCGCTGGTGAGAATGAGCCCCAGAGCCAGACCCAGGACCTGCTGATGGGACCATGTCGCACAGCTGACCAGGGAATGCCTCAAGATCTTCCTGAATAAGGTGGAGGACATGGCCAAGGTGAGAAAAACCTGAGCTTCCCTGCTGAGGTTGTTGCCCACACAACTCTACCCAAGGTAAGCAGAAAACAATGGTACAGTACAGGGTATAAAATATCCAGAAAAATACATTTACAGATGACATAAGATTATCCACCTTTTAATTGTTGGATTTGATCTGAAAGCACAGCTTGAACTGATAAACTATTTTTTAAACTCCCTGGCTCATTCTGACTACAAGTGTCAACTGAGCTACACTCTTTTCTTGAGGTTTTCTCTGGTGATAGGGTGCACACGTTCAATGATTCAAAGGACGTGGAGAAATCCAGCAATTGTTTACGCGAGCACGAATCAAAGCTTCCATCTTGGGGGATGTGTGACACAATCTGGGATGTTTGAGGGAAGTGCAAAGCGCATGATATTTATACAACAGAGGGGTGAGTACAACAACTACAAAACATCAATTGCCATTTATTGCCCAAAAAATGATCTTGATTCACATTAAAAAAGCAATACAATCTTAGTAAAGTGGGGTTTGTGTTTCATATAAAACCTTGAGAGGACATTTTTGATACCTAGATTTAATTTGCAGCTACCAAACTGGATTTTGAGTTATTATCTCACAACATCCAGATTTTCACTTTTCATTACCATATTCTCCTTTCTGAAACCTTCAACTATCTGCTTGCTGTTCTCTTTTTTTCGTCAATGCTTCAAGTTTTTTAATAACTTGGGTGGGGGTAGAGGAGCGGAGGGTTTGTAAGTAAATGACATTCCATTATCATTGTGTTTTTTTCTTCATTTCAATTATATGAATGTTACAGCCTTCATTTAAAGTGTTTCTCATCATTTGGGTAAAACGTCGAGTAAAGCTTACCTTTTATTAGATTTGATTCCCTTTGGGACAAAAAGGAGATCAAAATTGTTTCCACTTACCACTCAGTGGTAAACTGCCTCCTTTCGCTGTACATATCATTTAATCATTAACAATGTCTTAAAAAATAAAAGTTGTTGACCTAAAAATAAGTACAAAATACAGGATTATGATAAGTTAAATACAGAAAAAAATACCTAAAAATATTCTCAAAGCATCTGCTTTGACTTTAAAACAAAAATCCTCACTGATGGGATTTTCACAGAGACATTAAAGAAATAAAAAAACATCTGCTCTATTGAGATTAATATTTCCGTTGGTATTTCCGTCGGTTGAAATTGTCAACAAAATAGAACTAGAATATTGAGAATGAAAAATAACAAGTTTATATCAATTTGGAAGGACTATCTCAAATTGTTTGTGGTGAAACTCGGTCACGAGATTAATATTTGAAACAAGCTTTTGAAAAATAGTTTCATTACAAATTTCCAAACAGCATTTACCATTCTTTGCTACAAAGCCTCTTCTGGGCAGTTAACAGGCAGGAGGTGGAATACACTTGGACAGTTCTCCAGTGTGTAACAGCGCCATTTAGAGTCACAGACAACTAAGCACACTAAAATCCATTTGTGACAGTTTTAGGACAAAATAAGACCATGCAAAACACATGCACTTCCAAAAAAAGAAATCACAAAAATAGAAATCACAAATGAAAGAGTTTAATAGTTGTTTCCTACAGCTGATATTGTTTTTACTTCTTATCCCAATTCTGACTGTAGGCTGAATTTATCCAATCTTTCTTTGATGTGCAGCCCAATGACGTATTCTATTAAATCATGTGTATTATAGATGAAAACATCCAAATGTTTCGACTTGCGGTTTCTAAACCACAGCTCTATGTACACATCTGGTTTTAAGCATTTTAGGAGAGAAGTGATTTTAAGCTCAGATCTTCAGGACCCCCTACGGTCTGTTTTAGATCCAACACTTGCCAGAGATGGCTAGTTCTTTAGAACCACAATTTGATTCAGGTGTACTGTAGAGGGAAAAGATGTAATATGTGGGTCAGATTCTAAAGAGAAAAAAAGAAAAAACGAGACCTTTGTAAAACAAAATGCACTGGGGTTCTGGACCACATGTATTTATTTGGAGTTTCCTACAGGGTTGCTTAAAGTGCATTTTTTCCCGAGCAGAAAAAGAAAGTAGATGTGGTAAAAATTCACAGCAAGGTGGTCAGGGTTCGAGTCCCAAGTTGGATGAGGTTGGAAACACTGGCCTTTCTGTGTGGAGTTTGCATGTTCTCCCTGTGTATATGTGGGTTTTCTCCGGGTATTCCGGTTTCCTCCCATGCTACAAATCATGCATGTTAGGCTGATTGGCCACTACAAACTTGCCCCTAAGAATGAACACGTGTGTCTATGGTTGTGAGTGTGTGTGGCCCTGCAACAGACTGGCGACCTTTTCGGGGTGTACCCTGCCTCTTGCCTTAAATCAGCCGGGATAGGCTCTGACACCCCCTGCAACCCAGTTAGGGATAAGCGGGTCAGAAGACAAAACGTAGTATATAAAATTGGCAAAAGTTTTAAATCCGGCGTATCTGCTGATTTTGTAGATCAGTCCATCACTAAAGTTTTTTGAGACTCCAAATTGTTAAGTTAATTTCCACAGTATTTTGAGAGCACCGGTGAGTTTTGATTCTTTTCTTTCTTTCAACAAAGAAATTACAGTTTGTTCAGATTTAATTGTTGTTGATGTAGACATGTTTAGAAGTTACTTTTTCAGGGTCTCAAGTAAAAAACTAACATGTTTCAATGGATTGATGATCTTTTACTTTGTAATTCTGCCTGAAAGGAGTTTTTTATTTCAAATTTAGTTGTTAAATAATCTGAATCTTTTTGTTACAAAGGCAGCTAAAAGTTGTTCAACCTTGTAAAGGATGAAAATTGGGAAAATTTTGACCAATCAATGGAGAGGTTGTGCAAGGTTTAAACTATGAATGAACAAAAATGAGGACTGGAATCGAGAGCGTTGAACTGCTTAAAATCAAATTTGCAATACCTGAAAAAAACTTGTAGTTTACAGTAATAAAATACCAAATTTCACCTTCATAAAAGGAAAAATCAGAAAATTGTATTACTGATTTGAAGGCATGACTTCTATTCAATATGCTGTTAGATGTTCAAATCTAAAATTACAACACGTTAGAATTTGACTAATTTGGTTCAAATATGTATCCCACGTGGATTTTATACTGATTGGCTCACATTTTTAGCATATGATACAGTTAAAAATCAAGGAAAAGCTTCTATGTCTTCTTTTTTAAAAAAAAGATGAACTGGGATTGTTTTTGTGGATATGAAATTGACCCTTGGCCTCAAAATTGAAGGGGTTTTAAAACCGCATCTGAAAGAGCAACTTTTTCTGTTGATAATTCACAAACAACTTGCAATAAAACTCTTTAGAAGAAAAGTGCAGAAAGAAGATTAGTCCGTGTGCATGTTCCTCTACGGGAGTATAATGATGGTATAAAAAGCTAAACTTTTTATTGTTCTGTTGTATGAATTAGATCTTGTACATCTGGCTTTAGATAACGTCTTGAATTAGTCTTTGTAGAGTTCACTAGCTTCCAGTGTGTTTGACACAGTTTTTATTATCTGTCGAAATGATCCCCCCGTAGCTTCATAATGACACTGTTGCACTCATCTGTGGTCTCATGCTGTTTTGGATGTTTTCAGAGGGGTTTTTATCGATGAAGGTTAGAACAAAACAAAAGAAAATTATGATTATCTAGTCTCTGTATGTGTTTTGAATCTGACAAATTTTCCATTTATGGAAACAAACATTTTTATATATAACTATACACACATCTACATGTAAATATATAAGAAATTAAAGAATACACCTCATTGACATCTAAGCTTCATAAAATCTTTAGAGGGTGTAATCAAATCACCACATCTAGAGATAAAGATTTTATCTCACTTTCCTTTACACTGAACTAAGCCTGGTAAATTGTCTAGACACAATGCCGGTACAATCTGTTAGTGCTACCTGAAACCAGATGGATCTCTTCTTTTTCAACTCGAGAGTAGAATGGAAATTACTGAAACGTTTTACGCTCCAGACTGTGGTTTTTTGCATATTAACGTATAATTTTCTCCACAAACGAATAAAGAAATTTTCCTGAGTTTAGTGCTGAATATTTCAGTTTTTCTTTGCCCCTGAGTGTTTTGTTTGGGCGGCAAAACTAATTACAAAATGCAAGAGGAAATAATAAGCCAAAAATGAACAAAGAAAGTAAAAGAAGAGTGAACATCTTGTTTTGCAACAAAATAATGAGAGAATATTTCATTGAGATTATGTAATATCTAAAAATGAAGTGTTTATATTTTATAGCTTCACATGCAATGCTCACAACTAATTTTTAAACCCAATGTCTGTGGGGTTTGAAACGCTTGAAGTTAACATACATGCAATCAGGATGTTTAATGGCAAATCTCAGCTCCACAGCAGGACACAATCCTTCCCGTATTAGCTCAGTGTGAACCAACAGATTCATCCATTGTTTTGATTGCGAAAATCACCACCACTTGTAGTTCTTGCTGGCTGATAAGTGACAGCTTAATAAAAGCATATAGCTTAGAGGCCAACACCACAGAGGAGACACCGTGCTGTTTGCTGAAGCTATGAGAACAATTCAAATTAGGCAATTTAATTTGGCTACATACATGGGGGAGAGTGCAAACACAAATTAACTGAAGGAGGTAGATAGCCACAGTATGTAAATCAGTTAAATTGGAAATCAGCAGCTTTTTGTCAACTTGACAACCAGTTCATTTGTATGCACGTCAAGACGGGCAAAGTCTTCCCAAGAAATTATGAGCATAATTCTGCTGTACTCAGTCAAGTACCAATTAACATTAAGACAATAAAGAGACAAGAAAAAACTAACGCTTGGATGACTCATTGTCAATATTCTTTTTTCTTCTGGACACACTGAAGAGCTTTCTAGTATGCTTTCCAGAATTCTGAGACTCTGTAACATGTCAAGTTTGTTTTTCGGAGGGAATGGACAACGTTTCATTATATTTCACAAAAGACCTTTTTTTTTTGTTTTGTTAGATGACTTAATGTGAAGAGTTTGTTTGCTTTTGGAATTTTTCACTTCTTTGACTGATCACAAATTGCTAAAATCTGGACTCCCATTTTATCAACTGTCCATGACAAGGATAAAATAGTGCAATCCAATCCTCGGGATTGGATTGTCCTCAACATATTTTGGCAGACAGGAAACAAAATTAATGGAAATTTCTCACTTGAAAAATATGATCATGTAAACATTTTCTGGGTGCCTTGTCCGGGGTGGTACAGCCAGACCTCTGACTCCTACCGTCAACCGGTATGGTTGGAGGAATGCATGACAATTCAGTCCCTCTCCCAGCCTTCATGCTATCACTACACTTCTCAGTGATCTTAGTCAATAGAATATCATTTAATTTATTTTACCAGTTCAGATACAGGTTCTATTACATTTTTTCTTTGGTGTTTACTTTTCTTTCTCTGCTATTGCTGTTTCTATGTATTTGTGGGTGGAGGTTAAGTGGCCCAAAACCTCTGCAGAATACTCTCTGTTACACTATGACGTAAGTTTAGTATTTGACTATCAATTATTCTTGTATTATTAGAAAAACTGTGCTTTGCCTTCTCGTTCGGTTCGTTTGTTTAGTTTATTATTCCTCCACTCAGTTTTTAGTTCTGGTTAAATACTTTTTAAGTTCCCCTCTTGTTGGCTTCGAAGGCATTGGGAAAATAGAACACATTTATATAAAATATAAGACTATTATCAAAGTAAATACAGTTTCCTTAGAGCAGGTGTGTGACTGTGTTTTTCTGTCCTGTTGTCTTCTGCTTATCTGGGACTGGGTCGCAGGGGCAACAGCTTCAGATGGGAAACGCAGGCTTCTCTCACTCCGGCTGCATTCTCCAGCACAACTGGAATGATCCCAAGATGTTCCCAGTGATGTTCCCTGCTGTGAGTCTCTCCAATTGGTCCAAGGCCTCTCTGAGTCTCCTCCCGGTAGGACCCATCTGGCTTCTCCCGGCCCGGAAGAGCAACCGCTCAACTCCAAGCTCCTTCCAGATGGCAGCGCTTTTCACTCTACATCTCAGTGAGAGGCAAGCCACCCTGCAAAGGAAGCTCGTTTAGGTCGCTTGTATCCGCAATCTTGTTCAGCTGGTGTCCATAGGTGAGGGTAGGAACGCATATCTGTGTTGAACTGTGTTTTTGTGCAACATATTTAATAAATTGTTTTACCAGAACAGCAGACCAACCACAAAGTAGTTCACATAAAAAGTGTGACCATAAACCTGAGAAAGAGAAGTAACGTATCCATCTTGGTAACTACTGTATGTAAAATATTAAAATCAGACAATGAAAATAGGCCTGGAGAATTTCATTGGACACTTCTATATTGTAGATAGTTTGTATGACAGTCATGACAAATATCTAAGCTCGGGCAGTTTTTCAATATATAACCCATCTTTCATCATTTGATCCATGAGATAACCGAATAGTAAACTATCTTGGAAAGGTCACAAGCGAAAATGCTTCAATATTTCTACATTCTCCTCCATATATTGCTGTCCTCCACAGCAGCCATCAGAAAGTTTAAGCCAACATACCAAAGCTTTATCAGCATTGGTCACATGAAATAATATTCCAGAAAGTGCACTCTAAGATCCAGAAGGTCTTGGTGGGCCGACTAACAGACAGGAAGATATATGAGGATAAGCCTCTGTGCTGCCATTTGATTGATGTGTTATCTCTGGCTCTTCCAGCCCTACTTATTTGACAATAATCATTTCTGTCCAAACAAGATATTGCATATGTGAAATCGTGTTTGCCGCAGAGTTAGTTTTACTTATACTTGTCTGCTTGTCTGTGAGGGATTGGGATGATGTGATTGATCATGTTTGATAAACATGAATGTTTCTTGGTGTTTCAGAAGATATAAGACCTTAAAGAAGGACGAGGCAGTGCCATCATCCAAAAATAATATTAAAAGCACTGACTGCACAGACATAAAACATGGTTTTATTTTCCAATATACACGTATATCTTGGATTAAATAAAGGTTTCCCAAAGTGTGTTTTTGATAACACAAGTACCCATTAGCTGCATTTCTGAATACAGTTTTTGGCTATTGATTTGGAAGATTGTGTTTTTATGTATCAGTACTTTAGTAAGTAACTTACTTTGACCATGCATGGTGCATTAGCTTCTAATATCTTAATGCTTAATTGTTTAACAAGGTTATTACCACCAATATTCTACTCATGTTGTTGCTGACTGACAGGTTTATAAAAAAAAAAAAGAGGCCAATTTATTCCATCCTGAAAGAATAAAATGGGACCTCGGTAACTGTACTGTCAGGATAATTTATGAGGGTAAATACTGCTTCCTCTGCCTGGTAATTACTTTAAGAGTGTGCTTCAATTAGAGTAGCTAATTGCTGTTTATCGTGTTAGTGGGGAGGGGTTGTTTGTTTTTACCCTCTCCTTCTCTTTTTAGTATTTATGTTTCTTCATCTGTGGCCATGTATTTACCATCATATTCCCTGTAATTATTTGCATCAGCAATTATCAGCTTTGTACAGACACTTCATCACACACTTATTTTAACTTTGATGCAATATGAAAGAAAAAGTCATTTGGAGTGTTACAGCCATATTTGTCTGGCTTTTTTTATTAACTCTCACCAATTTAATTTATCAAGATTTTAACATTTAAACATTGCTTCTCTTTGAGATAATAAGCTTGAAAATGACACATTTCACCAGGATATTTGTATTTTAAAAGAATGAGAATTTTTAGAAAATGTGTTTATATTCTCATATTTCACAATATGATGCTTTGTTGTTGGAAATCCAAACTGTTCTATTTTTAAAAATAAAGGGAGAAAATTTGAGTGATTATTAGTTGGTTTATTGGGAACATGTGATGAACAGAGTTTCTCATTCCTGACAGAATAAGAATTAACTGGTTTGATCAAAATCTGTTTTGGAACATTTTAGAGCAGCAGAAAACGTATAAAAAGAAACAAAACAGCTCTAAAACGAACCATTATAAATACAGCACACTAATATTACATTCTTCTATGTACGTATGTGCAGTCCACATAAGTACTTCCGTTGGACTGAACTCCATAATCTACAGCTAAATAATCCTTGTTCACTTTCTTCTAATCAGGCCCCATAGTTTAACTGTGTGGCTAAATCATTTAAATTATATGTGTGAAGCTGAGTGTGTCATCTGTAAGTGTTGCAATGCTGTTTCTGAACAAGTAGCTTAATCAAGCATGCGGACCTACGACCCCAAATCAAAATGGTATTCTCTGTAATACGTTGAAAGGAGTGACCATGAAATGCTTCAAATGGCCGTATTTGTCAAAACACCGTAATAATCTTACAAAAGACGTCTGCTAGATTTCAATCCTTGATGCAGCTGTACATAATAACTTCAGATTTTTTGAAAAATTTTACAGCTCAGTTGGACATTAAAGATGATTAGCTTCCTGTTTCTAGGAATATGAAAGTTTTGTCACAATTGTATGTATGTAACTGTTCAAGCAACATTCTTTTTCAAATAAAGGTTTCTCTCCAAAATTCTTTACAAAACTGTTTTAATGTGAAATAAATAAACAAGAAACCACTATGGTACAATCGATTTACTCAGCATTTAAATAGTACAACCATTCAAAATCTATGACAAATACTCAAGACAGCCCACTTGCCTCATTACACACAAAGTTTTAAACATTAGCTTTTCTATACGTTCCAGTTTTGTATAGAAGTTACTAAACCAGTCTGATTTTATAAATAAAAACCGCTATAATTTTAAAGGGTAAGAGGCGATAGCTCAGTGGTAGAGTGTCTGTCATTGAACCAGGAGAAGCCGAATCAAATCCTACTGAGCTCATGTCTTGGTGCCCTTGAGGAAGACATCTAACGCGATGCAATGCAGTTGGTTAGTACGTTAAAATAAATAAATGAAAAAAACTAATGAAATGACAATCAGTGCAAGAGTTTCATCTTCAATGTAGCAGGAAAATATTGTTTTAGTGGTTCAGTAACCGATTTTTTAGGTATAATTACACATGTCCGTTAACAAAAACTGAAACAAAACCACAAATTGAAACAAAACCAAAAGTTGAAACAAAACCAAAAATTACTATTTGAGAATAGTTGTTAAAATGTTGGTTTGAGTGAAGGTGTGAAACTTAACATGACATCATAAAAAAGAAACAAAACTTTGTCTTCCAGTAAAAGTAAGTGATAGCAACCTTGAAGCGCTTCGAATCAAAATATTACGTCATCTGTAAAGAATAACTTTATCCAAACTGGTGACAGCTTTAAAAAAAAGAAGCAAGTAGTTTTTAATGAGTATTTTCAAAAGTAACATTTTTCTGGTCGTACAATTTAGAAAAGTCAGAGAAAGGATTGAATGTCATTATGCCGTAGACACTGTAATGATAAATTTGATTGTAACTCAGTCATAATAAGTAATCGTAGTCAATATGCACATGACCGTTTAGATTTTGTCCTTGTGAGAAAAATATTTTTTTCCCTTTTGTTCAAAGCTTTAAAAAGTTCAGAGGAAATTTTTTGTGAGGACATTTTCCTCGGATTTTTACATAATTTCTGAGAATAAATTTTTACCTACGTTCAGTATTCAATTTGTATTTAGGAACAACTTTTTGATTTCAATGGTTTTTTATTTTTTATTTTGCATGTCTCCCTGAAATAATTTCAGCTCTCTTCAATTTCATTTCTAAAGAAAACTTCATAACATGGCCATTACAAGATAACTGGAAGTCTGAGGTCCATTTACAGCGTTCTAAAGAGCGAAAACATTAATTTCAACTGAAAATGTATTTTGTGAAGAAAAAAATATCTAACAGAAACAGGATGGCTTCCTCTGGTCAGGATCAGACGAGAGCTGAGATTGAAAAAATGATTACGGTGGACCAACAAACAAAGAAAATTATTTTGTGTTTTTGGTTAAAGAAAATGGTTATGTGCATAACGTGACATATTTTCTTGAACTTTGCTTGTGAAAAACATTTCCTTCCTGTGTAATGGTGCTGATTTTTGAAAAGATTGTTTTGACAAATAACATATATTGTGTATATGTATATATTATCCAAATACATTTGAACAATATGACTAGTTCGGGACCAGCGGCAGACTGGCAACCTGTTCGGGGTGTACCCTTCCCCTAGCCGCAAATCAGCGGGGATGGTCTCTGGCACACCTCGCTGCTCTGTAAGGCATAGACGGTTGAGAAGGTGGCTGGCTGACTGACTGGCTAGTTCGGGACTGGTCACTTTGACTTCTAAGAAGTCTTGGTATTCAAACTCCAACACCACAGGTTATCCAGGTGATTCTGCAGAATCTTACAGGTTGTTGGCACTATCTTGCTGTGTTTGTTAATAACTGGAACGTTAAAAACCTGCAGGAATATTACACTAATAAACCAAACTAAGCAGATACAAAATAGACCAGCTGTGTTTGTTCAGTTTTCAGATGGTTTCCTTTTCTATATTAGGCTTTTTTTTTCACCCAAGGGGATAAAAAAGTTATTTCTAAGGAGAGCAGACAGTTCTTTTTTCTTTCACTGCATCACACTTTCCCTCTAAGGATCTCCATGTAGAAAACTCTTAAAGGCAAGCCAAGTAGAAGCATACAGGTGTGAAAAAGAATACAAAAGAGAAAATACCGGCATCGTCAAACACAAGGTAGCTCCTCTCCATCCTAACTGCTCAGTAATATGTTATACCCAATTTATTACTTTCTTTAGGATTAAGTCCTGTAAACGGGTGTAAGCTGTTTCATTTAAACACCTTTCTTCTCCTGTCTGTGTAAAATAGTTTTCTTTTTTCTGGCCAACTAAGCTTCATGTACACACTGATAATTGTGAACACAACTTCCTGGAAAAAGAAGAGTTTGCCTTAGAAAAAGAAAACAGTGCAGTTCATTTTCTGATCAAGGGCATATTAAAGCAAAATAAACAGGACCATCTGGACTGAGTGACCTGAGAAAATTCTTTTGAGTCCAATGTATTTCAGATAATTGGATTTTTTTTTATCAACGGACACTGAAATTGTTTTTTTTGTTTTTTGTAATAGTTTGATTTCTTACTTGTCTGATTCTAATATAAGAAATGGCTAATTTTATGTTTTGTTACTTGGTCACGTGAAGTCCATGTAACCCCTGATTCATCCAAGAGTGATCCATCATAGAAAAGGCTTATAATAAAACAAAAGTTGTCTTCTGTACAGTGTAGTTGATGCTGGTCATGTCATGGAAAATTAATTTATACTTAGTCACATAACCTAATTTGTTGTGCTCATACAATTTAATTTTCTTTCATCTTCTCAACCGTCAATCCCTATCATGGGGTGCTAGACGCCTCTCGCCTTAAACCCATCCCAGCTGGTTTAAGGCGAGAGGCAGGGTATTCCCCGAACTAGTCTATCACGGCCAGACTAGCGACACACACACATCCACACACACACTCATTCCTAGGGTCAATTACATAGCGGTCAATAATAATAATAATAAAAAAATGTATTTGTAACAAACTTTATATCTCCAGTGGAGATCTCAAAGTGCTAGTGCAAAGTGCAATCAACGTGCAAAGTGCAATCAACCTAACATGCACATGTGGGGTGGAAACCAGAATAAATGGAGAAAATCCACACATACACGGGGAGAACATGCAAACTCCACACAAAAAGACTAGCGTTCCAAGCCTTGTACCCACCTAGCACTCGAACCCACGACCTTCTTGCTGTGAGGCAACTGTGCTAACCACTACACCACCATACCGCCCTACTGTTTAATTTTTCCTAAATATTTGGAGCAAAATCCAATAAATGAAACCAGAGGGACGAGCATTATTGCTACAAAGGATTGGAATAGTAAACCAATATAGACAGTCAAAGCAAACTCATGATTTGACCAGAAACATCTCCACAACAACTTTTTGGTCATGTCTCAACTTTGTCAGCACACATTTCAGTCATAAGCTTCATAGTTCATGTCTCTAATCCTGAATGCTGGGATATGCAGAAATATGTGAGATTGTCCATCAACTCTGTGGCACATATACTGTCTTGGTGGCATACTAAAGAAGGAAGCATTCTAAACCTCCCCTATGTAATTGAAATGTCCCTGCTGTGTATAGATGTCTGCGAAGAGGGATGACAAATCAATAATGTCTGCTATTAAGTTGCTTTTTCTATATGTTCTCAAAGGTGGGGGCAGTGGGTACGTTAAAAAAAATTGCTCCCTGTCAGGTGCGTTTGCATCTTGCGGGGCTCAATTTATCTGAGGTCTACAAAAAAAAAAAAAAAAAAAAAAGAGAGAAAACATAAAGAAATTGCTGCCTCCCTGTTGCCTTGAGCTTGGAGAAATAAACAGTCAATATTTGCTCCTGGGACCTGCAAGAGGACATGCACATAAATCACCCAGCATGCACCTGTCCAAAGAATCCGCCACAGAGTCCTGTGTCATCGCGTTTAGGATCACGCTGCTGCAGAGGCTCCCCTTCATCTTTGAATCAATGTGCCAGGGGGGCACTCAGAGCTGCAGTGGCACTTGTGTTGGAGGGGACGGAGGATGAAAATTACTTTTCCATCGCTTCCCATTGTGCTCCTCCGCAGCCTGTTTACACACACTTTACTGCTGTTGGGATGAAGACCAAAAACTAGTGGGATGACAACACTTTTGCCAAGCGTTGCTCTTCCTTATGTTTGCCTATGGGCATGAGACTAACAACAAAGAGTCAGATGCAAAATGACTTAATGTAATTTATAATAAGCACAAGTGCTAATGGCAATTTAATGTTTGCCATACATCCACGTGAAAGGAAATTCAGCAGGGAAAATAAATCTGAGGGTAGCTGGCCAAGTCATTTCTGATGCCCTTTTCTTAGACAAAAAAGAGCCGTCCACAAACACAACATGAATCTCACATCACAGACATTTGTCATATTGGAGCCAGAGTGGTTGGAAGCGCCTGTAGCTGCTGTCATTAAAAGGAAATGGCTCTAAATGCACAGTGGTGTAAGACTGATAGTTCTACATTGACCTGTGCAATCATCTGGAGACAACACACAATTCCTCAAATGAATTACTGTTAAGGGCATTTTGTACATTTCTGTCATCTAATTGCAAAAAATGTCCACAAGTTTCTTCAACTCATTTATGCACAATATTACATGTGAGTAGAGGACAACATTTAATGTGCTTGCATGCCATTAAAATAAAATGGTTCAAGAGGAGACCTCATTTTTATTTTAACCATAGTTTGAGTTTTTCAACCTATTTGCTTTTGTCTAAAACAGTAAAAGCTCTCGTGACAAAGGTTTGGGTTTTACAAGTAAGTCATCTTGCAGGTGAACTCGCAGCCCACCATGCTTTCTGTGGATAATTAAGACTCCATCAGTTCTTGTTTGAGATATTTCCTTCTGTTCCTTTTATGAAAAAGCTTTTAGTTCAAAAGAAAGAAAACAGTAAAAGTGCTCCAAAGAGGCTGGAGCCTGTAATATAGTGCAAAGACAAATGGATAAAAAATATAGTAACAACAGTGTGCACATCAGCTCTTCTGGATCCTTACGGACTATCTTTTATTCAGGCATCGAGGGGCAGACATGTCAAGTTTTCTAACATAGTTTAGACATCTTGTTTACACAAAGTCTCCTAATCTAAGTTACATGTGTCACAATTACAAAAACATCAATTTTTTAGACAATCTCTTTAAAAAATGTGAAGTTGTTTAAAAAAGAACAAATAAATGCCTACAGCATATAATAACAACGTTGCTTTTTACTTTTTTAGCTTTAGATTCCAAATTAAATTTAAAGCAACTTTTTGGTGAAAATAAATTTGCCTCCAGTAGTTTTCAAGTTTGTCCTTCTCTAAAAAAATATTTAAAAAAATTTAAACAACCAAGCCATCCAAAATGTTTAAATGTAACTGAACAAACAGCATTTTAATGTGAGTTACTATAACCTTGTTTAAATAGGTAATATTAACCAATATTTTTATACTCTCCACTTTCACCAATTATTTTACGTCCATTCAACCTTGAAAAGTTAAAAAATAAATATGCAAATTAAAAAACTGTGAACAAAAGTTTGATTTCACTTAAATTGAATAAAAATGTAATCCATTACATTCCATATGTTTGACAGTATCTATTTCTTGCTAAGATTGTAAAGGGACAGATTATTTGTTAATAGCTATTTTCCAAAAAGAACAAGCAAAAATGATTTATGCTTAGACCTGTTTAACTGCTGCCACAATATGTTAGACATTTTGTCCACTGCAAACTCACAACTATTTTTTACTATATTCATTAATACCATTTTCCTTTGTTAGCTGCGGTCAAGACAGATTTCCCTCTGGCTGTTCTCCTTTTTAGCTAATCCAAAGTATCCTAGGGCAATTTCATTTATATTTTATAATATTTATCAAACTAAAATATTATCGTGAAAACTATTCAAAAAGCCTTGTGTGCAACTGAAAAATGCATTGTTAGTTGATGAGAAATGTAAAATTATTATTATAACATTAGAAAAATAAAACAACATCCGTCCATCCTTTTACTTTCTAAAACTACTCGTCCAACACAGAGTCGTGCATGAGATATGACACAAAATTTTGTGGAATGCCCCCTGTGGGTCAGGAAAAGGGTCGTGCTCAAGTGGAGGAGTTTAAGTATCTTGGGGTTTTGCTCACAAGTGGGGGAAGGATGGAGCGGGAGATCGACAGACTGATCTTTGCAGCGTCTGCAATTACCAAGATGCTGCATTGGTCCATAAAGAAACAGCTGAGCCAAAAAGTAGACCTCAGTTTACAAGCAATCTATGTTCCCACCCTCACGTATGGTCAGCTGTGGGTGGTGACTAGAAGAATGAGATAGTGGATACAATCGGCCAAAATAAGTTTCCTCCGCAGGGTGGCTGGGCTCTCGTTCAGAGATAGATTGAGGAGCTCTGCCATCCGGGAGCAGCTCGGAGTAGAGCCGTTGCTCCTCCCAGTCGAGTGAAACCAGATGGGGTTTTTTGGGTATCTGGTTAGGATGCCTCCCTAGCGCCCCGCTGGTGAGGTGTTTCAGGCATGTCCCACTGGGAGGAGACCAAGGGGCAGACCCTGGACCCTTTGGGAGACTATGTCTCACATCTGCCTGAGGAAATCCTCGGGAGCCTCCAGGGTGAGCTGGAGGATCCTGCCAGGGTGAGAGAAGCCTGGGCTCCCGCAACCCGGGCCTGGATAAGTGGAAGATAACGGAATGAAACTAAAAGAAGAATATGAAAAAGCTCAAATTATAGACGCATAGCGATAGTTTCCAAAGGCAGTTTCCAAAAGAACCAGCATTAAAATTTGAAGAAAGATGATAGCATCACAGTATAGTTTGAAGACCAAAAGTAGTTACACAATTGACGTCCCAGTAGGAAGTCTGTTGTGGAAAGCACATTCAATCAGCCTCCATAACTATAATAAAAAGTTTGATTGGAACTAACATAAACTCCCTCACTCTCATATAAAGTATTTGTTCAAACTTAAGTGGCATAAACCAAATGTGACATGCATTGAAAAAAAATGTATGACAATAAATGTTGATCTACAGAAAAATCCGGTAGGATGATGTGAATAACCGCTTTGATATGAGTTTATTTTTCTGCTTCTTTAACCAAAACAGCAAAAATGCCCAAACTGTTGCATTATATTACAATAAAACAGTGTCTATCAAAAATATGCTGTGTATTGGTGGAAAACATTCTAGTGCCAAGCGGGAGTTATGCCTTTAAAACTCCTGTTTTGACTGGATCTAATTGCCCTATCAGTGGGATATTATTGGAGTAGAATACAGACAGAAGGTTGGCAGAAAATAACAAAGATTTAAATGAGATAATTGCTTTTCTTCATTTCTGTTTTTGTCTGTCAGCTTTTCTCTGTCACATACAAATTTTTCTTGTGTTCCCCAAAATGCTTTCTGAAATCATGGCAATCTTTTCAACCATTCCCATTTGCAAGTCTTTGATGAGTCACCGAGGTCCAATTATCAGTTTGAAACCATTTAAACAAATGGCAGCAAGCACATTGTTCTTTCTTCACTTTAGAAATTGGCACCTCTTCCACTTTATGCCTAATGAAAAATGTATCGGTCATAATTGTTTAAAGTTAATGGTGAAAAAATTGAAGATAGAAGCTTACCTTTACTCATTTTAAATGGAAAGATAGATTTTTAGTTTGGTTACTCCGTGCAAAGCATTGTTACACTGATCAGTTCTATAGCCCTGAAGTGAGCTCTTCCATAAAACTAAAAGCTAAAGGTAAACTTCTGTTGGGATAAAAATTTCCATCTTATCTCATTGAACATTCAGAGACTGGACATTGAGATAGTCGTCTCATAAAAATACATGGGTGTTCAGCTCATAAATAAACCGGACAACAAAAATTCAATTCAGGCTCTTTACAAGAAAAACCAAAGCAGACTCTATCTTACATAGACTGTGAGAAGGTCCCACGAGGACCACTTATATCTCCATTGCGGTATCAGCCTGTGTTATAGTATGTCCTGCAGGAATACCAACATAATAAAAACAAGCTTGCGGTGAACAAAAAAATCATATGCCGATTTTGATATATTGATGATAATCCATCTAAATACATACATCTTTATGTATTTGTTATAATCTATATGTTTATGAATTTGTATTCTTAATCTTTTTAGTCCCATAGCGCTACAAATTGTCTGTTTTTCTTCACTCTTATAACCCATGCTGTTGTGTCTTACATGTATACTTATGTAGATGGTGTCTTATCTTTCTCATTTGTCCTGTGTTCCTGTGCATAGTGTGTATACTCTTACCCTGTCTGCTGCAGTGAATAAAGCAGTGTGATGAAAAACAGTATATCTAATCTAATCAAGAGGCATTTTAGAAAGTCAACCTGTCCCAACTGCTATTTACATAATGAATAAAAAGATTAATAAAAAAATGTGAAAACAAAGAAAAGGAGGAATCCAAGACGAGAAACGCGCTGATCAAAATCTATTTTACAAATGTCTTCTCTCATGTGTCTCCTCTTGAGATGCTGAATTTAATGTATTCACTCGCTGTGGCTGATGCGGCATGGTAGAATTAGAGAGACTGGAAGCTGTGAATTGCATTTATCAGCTGAAGGAGTCGACAATATGCCAGGTGGGATGATATAAAAGCATAGCTTCAACATTGAATGAGGGAATACAAGGTTAATCTAAAAGCAGTGGGCGGTTCACGCTTCACTACATGATAGGGCGAGAGGGAGGCAGATTATTCTTCATGCAAAGCAAAGCTTTTCTTCAGAGATCTTAATGGAAAGCCGGGATGAACATTGTCATCCTGAATGTCGCCTGCTGCGCTCAGCTGCCTCCCCTCAGCTAACTGATACAAAACCTTGTCAATGCTTTATTGAACTTAAAAATAACAGATGCTGTTAACATTTCTTCCTGAAACTGCCACTCACTATGTCTCTCCATCTCTGGCTAATTTGCACATCTCAAGTGAGAGAAGGCGGATATGTAGAAGAAATATAGATTACTTATGCCTGGCTCGTTGTATTGTTTATCCTGCAAAAGAACTTCAATTTTCTTAGGCATTCCGTTTGTATTAATATTGTCATGAATTACTTAGCAGTCCAAGCATCGCTGCACTGGTATCACTATCTTGCAAATGTGAAGCTTTACACAACAAATAAAAATGGTGACAGATATGTTGGGGATCATGTTAATGTCAGTTAAAAGTAACTCATGTAACTCAAATCTGGAGGTTTCAGCTGTGGACAGGTTCATCTTGAATGGGCATGAAATATATGAGGTCAAATCCAACCAACTCTTTCAAAAATCAGCTTTCTAATTAATCTGATCTTTAGTCAAGATTGTCTATAAATCTTCCCAATTTTATTTGACTCCAACTGATGCTTCAGTTAACCGTCTTTATCAAAGCAGCAGGCAAATCTTCTTTGACTACTGAACGTGACCTAAAAACCACTCAAATAAAATGGCACGTATATTTTCTTTGCCAAAAGAGAGAAAGCGAACATGACTAGGAAAGTCAAGATGCCACTTTAACTGTGAGATTTTACAAAGTGGCGCAGAGGATCTCTGAGACCAGAACATGCAGTTCGAAATGGTCAGACTTGTCAGGATTTGATTTAATGCATAGCTATCAACACATTTTTATCTTACTGAGATGAGACTAGATGGCCAGTTCAGGAGGGAAAGGATGTTCCTAAATTTAGCATACACTACTTTAACAACTTTTGTGTTTTCAGAACACACATTTAAAACATTGATAGAATACAATAAACAGCATGGTTCTTGCGGTTGAGTTGTTTGTGCTATGCCAAAATGACTACCGATCCTGAGTTGTCTAGTGTCTGTTACTCTGGATCTTTAAAATGTTTTGAGTTTTTTTACCAAGAGAAAACAGAAGACTTTTATTGGATACTTTGTCCAACTAAATCCAGCTGTGCTCTCAGGTCTTTGTGAGTCAGAATGCCATTTTGCAGAAAAAGACTGATCACTTCTTCACTTCAGAGAAAGAGGGAGGGAGAAAGACTGAGTCTGAGATTGGTTCGAGCAGGTAGAGGTTATCTGGATTTCTCCTGCGAAGACCACAAGGAATTAAAACGACTGTTCTTCACAGCCTGGGGATGGAATGAGTTCTTACAGTGGTTCTCTGGGATCAAAGTAGGAAGAGGTGGTCTGCGTGTAGGTCTGCTCTCTAGAATGAGCTGAAAAGGGTTTGGAAATGCCCCTGTGGTTTATAGGAAACACAGGGCCAGTTGGTAATAGCAAATAGACAGAAAGGCCATTCCAAACACTTGTGAATGCCCTAACAATAGATGTGTGGCATTTGGCAACATTATTTCTAAATCTGTCATTGAACTGGTAACAAAAGCAGTCACTATGACAAATAATAAAGATTTATTTTCATTGGATTTATTGGATATTTTCAGATCTGAAAATCTCCTTTTCATTTTGTTGAACAAAATGTTCTGAAAACAAACATAAGTAAAAAGATTGAGTAAATTAGCAACATAAAAACTATTGGTTTAAACATATCCAAATAAAAACAAAAAATGCAGAGGTTTATGTAAAGCGTGCATCAAGCCTGACTTTTCACCAATCAGAGTAAAACACATAAAAAACAAAATACATATCAATTGTTGTGGAGGTTTGCTATTCCCAGTGACAAATGGTTTTGTACAAATTAAAGTATTCATATTCAAATGATTCTTCTGTTTTGTACCGCTGTCATTGTTTAAATTTTTTATCTCGTGCCAAAAATGAGCTTTTCAAAGCTTTCTATCTTGTAATCGGATGCACTGTATGTGCCTCAGCTTGTAAAAAAAATCTTATCAATATTTGAAAAGGTGGCATTTGTTTTTCAGAGAAAATGAACCAGCGGTAGCTACATTGATGAAAGTACATAGCAGGAAGAATTTCACACATACTCATCCCTTCTCATCACTTCTTCTTGAGTTGGGCAGAGGATTGGTGGTTCACTCTGAACATGTGTCATCACAACACATGTCGTATTTTGAGAGCAGATCCTGCACTTTCTCAGCACACAATGGTGGATGAGTAACAGTCAGGCCTTTACACTACTTGCTCTATAATAAAACTTTATAAATCAGTAAGATTTCATAATTATTGTGTAATTGGTGTTTCAAAACTCAAATTGTAGTCATTTATATGCATAGGATACAATTACAGGAAATGGGAACTTTGAGTTATGTTTTAGGCATATGTTGCATATGGATTTTGTAACTGTGTGACTATAGACCACTCTTACCGATCAAGTTTAGCATCTCATCCTCACCGGTACATTGCCTCTTCATTCTCACATTATTGACATGACATGCTCTGTTTCCTTACAAATCAGTCCATTTTTATTCCTTCCAACACCCACCATAGTGTTGCTCTTTTTCAAAACAGCCTTGTCACTTTGGTCTTTCTAACTTTCCCTCAAATATTGAACTTCAGCAAGTTGAGTACTAAAGTCTATTACCAAAACTCTCTCGTATGAACCTTACCTGCTGCATCACATATCCACTTGCTTTATGTGTTTTTCTATATCGTTGTGACCTTCTCCACATTGCCATTCTGTCCAGCTCCTTCAGATCGCCCTCCTGGAAACATCTTCCAAAGCCTCTCAAGTCTCAGAGCAACAGCACAGAAAATAACTTTAGAATTTTTGCAGTGTTAGACATTGGATATTACACATTTAATCTTTTGTTTTCTCACTTTTCTTTTTTTTATATGAAAGTGCATGTGTGTGTATGTAATAAAATAATTTTTAGAAGCACTTTTAAACTAAATATGATTTCAAATTATACAAATGATAGTGGGCTGCATGGTGGTGCAGTGGTTAGCCCAGTGGTCTCAGAGCAAGAAGGTTGGGGTTCGAGACCTGGGTCGGATGAGCAACTGGCTTTTCTGTGTGGCGTTTGCATGTTCTCCTTGTGTATGTGTGGAATTTCTCCAGGTTCTCCAGTTTCTGCCCACTCTCTAAAGACATGCATGTTACAGATTGATTGGCTGCCATGAAATTGCCCCTAGGAATGATTGTGTGTGGATGTTTGTGTGTGGCCCTGCAATAGACTTGCAATCTGTTCGGGGTTGTATCCTGCCTCTTGCCTTAAATCAGCCGGGATAGGTGACCCCATTAGGGATAAGTGATTCAGAAGAAGAAACTAAACAAATGATAGTTGAACCTGAGAAAACAGGAGCTCTTAAACTGGTTATTTGTTCAAGTTCTTTACAAAATATAAAGTAGAAGCTACATTGAGGCACTTTTTTAAAAAAAAATTCAAACTGAAAGTTTACAGTTTGAATGCTGAAATTAATTTCAAATAACTTGTCTGTTTTGCAAAATTTTACCAGATTGAAAGATGTATAAAAACCTATTTGAGAAGCTCATCAGTCAACTTGATGAACCTCTCATATTTGAGCTTTACTCGTAAAAATAAAAAAGAGCAATATCTTTCTTGAGTGCTCAAAAAATGTCTTTTTCTCATTGGTGCTCCACAATAAACATTAAAAGTTTGATATAAAGGTAGAAAAGTATTCAATTACTAAGAAATAAACATTTCTTTGAGAGAAAAGCATTGAATTAAAAGAAAATATAATCTTAAAAATGCATTAAATTTTGTAAAAATTTTAATCACATTATATGAAATTTTTGGTATTTAAACATAACAATTTATGCTTCGTAACAACATCCTGCTCTCTCATAATCATCAGTAATATCAATTTTTTGGATCAAATGTTCATTCCATTCCTTTGCCTTCCGCTTATCTGGGCTGGGTCGCAGATGCAACAGCCTCAGAAGGGAAGCCCATGTAAGCATGGGCAACTTCATTTGATTATATGGTTTCAAATGAGATAAATATTTCAAGTACAATGTTGGTTTTTTGCAAAACACATGCAAATTCCATATACCAGTATGTCAAACCTCTCTGAAATCTCAAAGTTTGGTAGATTAAAATAGTCATTGCCATTTGAATTAAAAAAAAAACTATTACCAGTGGATGTTTCCTGTGCAGAAACATAAAATGATTTTTTTTAATCCTTTTTTCGAGTAATGGGATACTTAGCTAACTGAGTAATAAGAGTAATGGAGATGTAATGGTGTCACCATTAGTAGTGCAAGACACTGCTCCAGCTCATCATATCATGTTATTTCAGACACATTGGACCTGCTTTCAAAGTCAAACATGTATGAAGTATTTTACACTTTATGCACATCATGCATAACGCAACATTCACCCCCTACTCTGTCCAATCTTTTACAAAGGGCATGGTCTCTGCCATTGGAGTACAGACTGCTAAAGCGGCAAGAAGATGAGGTTTCATCATGTGGTTGGTTATTTGTTCCCTCTACTCATGGTCCGACTGCTGGTGAGCTGAACAGCAGTTGGTTGATTTATAGGTACAATCACACTAAAGCCCATTGAGGTCAGGCCCAGTATCACAATACTGGATGTATCAGGAGAACACAGATGGTGCACTGTCTTTTTCACTCATTGTCAATCATACATTCATCCATCCAGCTATTTTCTACACACACTTTATCCTATTTAGGATCAATGATGGGTCGGAGCCTGTCTCTGCTGCCATGAATTGAGAGTCAGCGTACATCCTGTATAGGTTGCTGGTGAATCAGTGCCAACTCTGAGACAAGCGAAACAAATAACAATGCAATCGCATTCAGTCTGAGGGTCAACTAACAATACCCAATTAGCCCAGCATGCATGGCTTTTGGACTGGTGGCCAATGGCTGCTTTTGCCATTGTTCTCAGGTTGCTGTATTTTGTTTCTCCTGACAGTCTCTACTTAACAAGCACAAGCATTATTTAAAGAATTCAATTCGCTATTTGAGTTCATTATCTCCAGCTGTCCAGTGACTGAAGAAAATAAATTCCTTTTAACCAGAATGTAAAAAGAAAGATTGCAATGATTTATCCTCAATGTTTAAAACTCACTGTTTAAAAAGTGAGTTTGTAAAAATGATATGTTTGACCAGAAAAATGGACTTTCACACTGCAAACAAAATTACATTTGCGTTTGTCCATAAAAATATTTGGAATTGAATCATTCTCAAGATTTCTGCTCACATGTGAATCAGAGCAGGTATTCACAGGATGAAGGAAACTTCTGTTTGTTGTTGACAATACGAAATTTATTATTGGCGAAATAAAGTACACTCTGAATCCCAACCTGCATCGCCTCAGGTGAGTTTGCTATTTTAAAATCACATTTCTAAGACTAAAAAACCAGCTGGGAGCAAAAAAATCATTCTCTTGTTGAGCTGTTTCCTTGTCTTTCAGAAGCCGGGGCTACAAAGTATCACGGAAATAAGGACAAATGCTGAACATGAGTTCCCCTGACATTCTTGATGCTCCTGCACACATTTTATTGTTCAGTCACACAATGGCTTGACAGCTGAATGTGTATGTGATCAGACCATTAAAAATACTGTTTTAGCTTTTTGTCAACAGCCAAAAAACAAAGAAATACTTCAGCTCTGGAAATGACAAAACATGGGTTTTTATGGATGCACTTGTTCACTTGTCACAGTTTTGAAATGTGTGAGCAGATAGCTGTCAGAGTACATCAAGATGTAAGTGAAAGTTTCAGATTGTACCCTTCAGTTTCTCCAGACAGACTATACATCCCCATCCACACGGGCTCACCACCACAAACCACTGAACAAAAACATAAAATGAAGACATCACTGAATCACATTTGCATGTTGGAACCATTACGTTTAGAAGAAATAACAGCGTTGTTCTATTAAACACTTTATTCAGGATTCTTTATTTTAAAAAATTATAATAGATCACTTTATGTGAACCTAATTATATTCTCTTTAATAACCTAAGCATTTCTACAAAATCAACATTTCCTTTTACTTTACATTTAAACATACATGTCAGCAGTTCATTGTTGCATGAAACAACATAAAGTCTGCTTTAATCTGGTTTTGCAGGTATGAGGTGAAGTTGAATGCAGCGTCTCAATAGGTTTTGGTTTCTTTCAAGAGTCAGAGATCTTTTTAAAAGCAAATGGAGACCAATAAAGTCTTAAAGAGGGAGTCATGGGGTGTTGCTGTTTTAACCTTTCAAAATGCCATTACTTCCAAGAAAGAGTCCCATCTGAATAAATGACCGAAAATATTCTTAAGAAAATCAAAGGTTGAAGTAGCCATGAGCACAATTCACAGTAATATGTCTTACCAGAGTTTTGGACCAGCACAAATCTTTTATCTGTGCAAGGTGCATTGAGTGTGTCCTTCACTCCTAAGCATTGTGGCGAATAACTTCTTTTCTGTTATGTGATTAAAGATTGCAAATTTTACTCATGATTCCTGGGATTTATTTATTTTCCTTCTTATATATTTAAATCCCTAGACTTTGTATTGGCTTTTTTGGAGGTTTTCTTTTTCTTTTTTTTTTTTTACATTGAAAGGCTAACTTTTTTTGTTAAAATATTAAAAAATTGTATTTTACATCCCAAAAAGCTGAAACAACAAATCAGAGAAGTGCTGTATGCTGTGCTGTAAGTGTGTTGTATCTCTGTTGTTGTCGTCTCATAATCAATAAACCAATGGACTGACTGGGCTTAAATAAATTTATTTTTGGAGACCAAATACAGTCACACGTGTTCTCTTTAAATACAAAAATTGATTCTTTCTGACTATAAACATTTTAGTAGAGGATTTTTTTTTTGTCTAGCATGGGAATATAATGAAAATATAGTGAAGGGATAAGTACATGACACAAGTATCATGTGATTGTAATTTTTTTCTCTAAGGTATTTTTTATACAGATGGCCAATTTTATCTTGCTCTTTTTTATTTTCCCATCAGCCACCAGTCCCATTAGCAAATGATCATTACTGTTCATTTCCAAGTTCAATAATGATGCTGATCTTTTCCAGGCTTTATTCATCTCTAGTCCATCTGATTCAGATTTAGTTTGGATTCTAGCCTATCTAATGTTTGTGTGTGTGTTTTTTTCTATTAACGTTGAAACAAGTGTTCGATGGAAAGTGTTAAACTATATTGCCCGTGTTTTTCAGTGTAATAGAATTTTATTTTACAAGCTTTTCACACACTTAATTTTTTTAAACAAAGATTCTTTTTTTTTTTTAGAAAAAAAAAAAAGCCATTTTACAACTCAGTAATCACCAATTCATTTTCTCTTGAATATGTTGATTTTTTTTAGTCTCTCCTGGAAATAACCTTTGCCAAAGTCAGTCATTTTGTCAGTATTTGTCCATCAATTTCTAAAAATACTTTTAAGCTTTTTCATTTAATCTTTTTAGCAGATGCAGAACGGATACATGACAGTGTTTCATGTGCTACTTGTCAGCTGGTTGTCCTGATAACACAGGAAGCTCATCTAAGCAGTTTCGTGTTGCTGACAGGAATCCACTAGGAGTTTAGCTTTCTTCACAGGATAAGGCAACATGAAAAAAAAATACATTCTACAGATTTCAAGGCATTCATGCATCTGAATTTAAACCCTCCTACGGTAATGTCTTCAGGGCAAAGTATTAATTACAATTCCAATTGCATATTTCACCCACACGTGGACAGAAGGCTGAAACATGAAGTCCTTTCTGATAGCATCTGATAATGAACTTATCATCCCTACTGACCACTGCCCTAACGTAACCCTGCATTTGGACCCTAAAGCTAAGATTCAGAAACCATGGAAACTGTCAAGTCTAAATTTTTCCAATTCCTTTTGTCATTTAACTCACTTGGTTGAGCTTGATTGATGCTCCAACACATCATTCCCTCTTAATCCAATGCATTTTTAAAGAACTAGAGGGATTCTTGTTGAGAACTCATTTCCAATGACTTTACCCATATTGTAATAAGGCAGAAATAGTGCTGGCATGGCACGTTGCTTTGCTTCAAAACAGAGATCTGTGAGCTGCGATTCATTACAAAAAACAGCTAAGAAAAAGAACTCAAAGTTAAAAATACTCAGTTTCTGCAAACATGTAACAAAAGAAGAAAGCTTTCCTCTCAATTTACGGTCCAGAAATGCTTACTGATTGTAATTTGTTGATCTTTTCATTTGATTTACGGACATGACTTAGAGACAGCCAATATAACTGTAGATTCCAGGGCGTAATAACCCAGTAAGAGGCACAGTCTTGAATATTTTAGCACCTCTGCATATTGTTCTTGCTCTGAAATTCTTCATCTTAAACTGCCTGTAGCAGGTTCATCTTTCAAATTGTTCCTCCCGTAGAGAAGAGAAGGATCCATGGAAGAATTTACATGGGGCAATCACTGAATTATTAAAACCAACGTCAGAAGAGATGCCACAAATATACACAGCTGCCTTTGTAGATGATACTGTACGAGGTAGCACGGTACTCCCAATTACCCAGATAAAAGTGTGATCAATGCAGGAAAGAACTCCCTCAAGCTAGATGAATAAAATGAAAAGATTTTCATTCATAGCACATGAGTTTCCACGTGTTGGAAGTGACTCTGCTGTTGTCACTGTTGTGATCACTGACCAACATCCCTCAGTTATAATGAAATTTCTTTTTACTTCAAATCTCCCGGTTTCTAGGGAGAAAGAAGCCACAAAATGTCAAGAATTTTTTTTTACTGTTCCTTTACTTTATTTTTAATTGCATCCAATTGTGTAAGAGATGTGTGCCACTGTCATGCATTTGTAAGTTTCAACATACAAAAAAAGCTTTGAACAAAAAAGTGAAATGATGAGAAAATCACAACAGTCTGTACACAAGAAAACAACAAAGACTTTCAGAGCATCCTTCTGTCTTCATTTAGCTGGCAGTTGGATCTGAAAGTCTGACAGTGTGACAGGCTCAGATGAAAAGTGAACCTGGGCAGTCTTCCTAATGAGAGCAGGGAGTGGTTGTTAGCACTTTAATCTTAGCTTCGTATAGGAGGATGAGGAATCTGCTGCTGTGGCATCAAACAACAGTCAGACAACAATCAAGTGACATAAATTGAAATGAATGAGCTTGTTTGTACAGAAGGGGTCAGGAGGGTACAAATTAAAGACATCTTGCTCCAGGATGGAAATAGCTTTGTTTTTGCCACAGGGCAGGATTTCAAACCCAGCTAGGACTGCTCATCCTGAAAATTGTGATGATTTTTTTTTTTTAACTCGTTTGACTTTTTGTTGATTTATTTTAAATCCAGTTATTATTTACAGAAAGTAAAGAATTTACTATAAAAATGCATTGTTATTTGTTTGGAGGTGAATACTGTGCTGCTAGCTAGGCTTTGTCTTATGTTGCTTTGTTCGCTTATTCATGTTGCCGAGCAGCAAGCTTGATTTAACAAATAAAATTACTGTTGAAAATGTTTTAAAAAAGGTAAATAGAAAAAACACTAATTATAATAACTGTTTTTTTCTTACTAGTATACCCACCATTCTGTGAAAATCTACATATGTTTGATTGGGTTTATGGCAACTTCTTGTGCAACGAATGCAGTTAATCACTCATTCATCCATGAGTGATTCACTGTAGAAAAGACTCCAAAGTTGTCTTCTGGACATAGTATTTGCTGGTAGAAATGTTTTGACTTTCATCCAGAAATCCTTTTCAATCAGAATTTTTGAAGCGTTTTCTATGACAACTTCTTATGTCGATATCATTGTATTTACCATATTGAGATGAGGTATCCTCTGATTCTGCAACAGCTGAGCTCTGTTTGGTCAGTTTTTTCAGTGTAAAACGGTCTAGTCTTTTAAAAGTGGCAAAAAAAAAAAAAAAAACAAATTCTCATGCTATGAACCCAAACAAATTCTCATGCTATGAACCCTAAGATTTACATGACTTATTTTTTGGAAATTACCATCTCTTTATTTCAGTAAAGGTCAGTAGAGATGGTATAAACATATGCATGCACTGATTGGTTTTTGGAAATAATTTATTATGTCAATCACATTTAATCACATTTATCAAATTAAAGTATGTTGTGACATAAAGATGTTAGAGGACTTCTAAAGGTTATTTTTCAGGATGTTGGCATCAGTTAAATGTCGGTAATCTTCAATGATTCAGTGAAAATAATTATGTGTGTCTTTAGTAACTAAAGAGTTTTTTTAGGAGCCAGAAGTAAAAGAAATAACTTTTTATTTACATCAAAGCAAGAAAAGGAGTTTGACAACATAGTGATGGATCTTTATAGGGCTGGCCTCACCTCTGAAAGATCAAACTGGAATTTTAGATTGGAAAAGCAGCATTTGAGCAGATATTTAGATTTGCACAACAAACTGTCAGTACTTGTATGACGTGAAAAAAAAATAGAGAAAAAAAATGAACGGATTATTTTTGTTTTCTCCATACGCTGCACTTAGTTTGGGGTTTTGAGGTAACTGAGTCACATGAGCTTTTCCCATCATCATGTCAAGATCCCTCACATTAAAAACAAGCACTTATAAGATTCTGTTTTTTTTGTTGTTTTTTTTTTTCATTTTTTCACACAAGTTCATAAATGACTTTCCCCTTTTTAATGTCAGACGTTAAAGTGTGGCTCATTTCTTCTTGATAAAAAAGCAAAAGAGAGTTGGTCCTTCTGCTTTTATTAATGCACTGAATGACTTCTCCTTCCAACCCCGGCTCAAAGTAGACAGAGCACAGGCCCATTTAATGTGAAGTTAAGTGATGCTGAGGCTGCAGTAGCAATCAGTTTAGCGTACTGATGTCTGCAGAGGTAGCTCCGGCTCAGCATTAAAGAGCAACCATTAGCACCCTTTTTAATGATGAACATCTCAAAATGTTACCTATTCTTTTCTCTTTACATTCATTGTGAAGATAGAAGCAGAATTCCTGCCTCATAAAGCTGCTGTCCAGGGTATTGCTCCGAGACGGTTCAGCAAACAAAACAAGAGTCGCAAAATGTTCAAACACTTTGAGTGCAGATTATAAACTAAAAGAATGCATTTGCAAGAAGTGATTTAGAATATAATTTCAGTGACCAGTGGAGTCTATTTTGCAGAAAAAGGCATAATCTGCTCATTTGTTAGTCTTCGTGAGTTTAAAATATACGCCATAAATACATTTTTACCAAGATTTTGGCCAAAAAACTTATTTGAAATGGTTGGTTGTGCAATGTGTCTTAATTCTCCCAGTTTTTTTGGTTTGGTTTGGGTTTTTTGCTCGTTGTTTAAGAAAAAACATGGCAAATTTAAAGTTAGTGGCCCTTTTTTATGTCCTGGTTGTGGATGCACACACTCTGGTTCAATACCAACTCTATCCCTTTAAATTACTCTCATGGTGGGGGAAAAAACAAATATTTCAAATTAAGTAATTTAAATTGATGATATTTTTTTAAAAATATTGAGTTATCATCTGCCAGTGCGGGCTGCACGATGGTATAGTGGTTAGCATGGTGCCGTCACAGCAAGAAGGCTGAGGTTCAAGTCCCAGAGTGGGGGTTGAGGCATGAATAACTGGTCTTTCTGTATGGAGTGTTCTCCTTGTGCATGCATGGGCTTTTTTCCAAAAATATGCATGTCAAGTTAATTAGCCACTGCAAAACTGCCCCTAATAATTAATGCGTTGTGAATGGTTGTTCTGTGTGTGACCCTGCAACAGACTGGCAACCTGTTTGGGGGTGTACTTTGCCTCTCACCTGTAATCAACCGGGATAGGCTCCGGCATCCCCCGCAAATAGTGATTAGCAGTTCAGAAGATGATTGAATGTCTCTAACAATGCTTTTTGCACGATACGCAAGAAATATTACTTAATGTAACCGAGACGTCGGTTAAGGATCGGGTGGGGAGCGCCAGAGAAGCAGAGGCACAGACCATAAAAACAGTTTTAACATTATTTATTAAAAATCTATTGAAATGGCAGTACTTAAAATAGTTCACGAGCCCACCGGCACTTCATCGTCCGGGTCCGCAGCCGTTACGAACCCATTCGTTGTCCCGGATCCGCTCTTTACTGGCTCACCTGTCCGGACCGCCGACTGCTGGAACCTTCTTCACCGGTGGGAACTGTGAAAGCCAACCCGTGTCTATTTTCAAGGGGAGCCCTTGCTGCACGGTGATGTGCAGGTTGACACATCACCACGCCACCACCCCATAGTTCAACAGAAGGGCTCCCCACTGTGTGTCTCGGCTGCCTTGTCTGCTCTGCCGCTCCTCTCTTCTGCCCCCAACTGCCTCTTATATAGCATTCAGGAACTGCACCACTTCTTAGTAGCAGGTGAAGTAAATAAAAAAATAAGCCAATTAAAACATGCTAAAAACACAAGACTATAAAAACATGCAGAGTAAAACTATAAAACCCTTCCAATAAAATACTCCAACTGCTACCTTAAAAAAAATCTAACAAAAAGTCACATTAAGAAAAATCAAACAAAAAGTCACGTGTAATAATTCCTGCACTTTAGACAACAATGCCCTCTCACAACTCTGCCAGGTAGAGTTTTTGTGCTGCCAGACTTCATTTGATTTTCCAAACCTCTTGACCTATTATTGTGTCAGGTGGGGTCCTGGAGTCTACCCTGGTTGGTTTGCAGACCAAAGTTAGGGTACACCCTAAAAAACTGGACAGGCTCCCATAAGGCAACAAACTGACAATCAACATCCACACTCATAGGTGTGGGCAGTTTAAATAAACCCATCAGCCTTTTTACAAGTTTTGTAAATACTCTGTTAAGGACAGCAAAACTTATACTTGACTTTGTTTTTAAGGCAACGGAAAAAAAGGGGATATTCATGAATCCAACATGTTTCATTCTCCCATTACTCTCATTAATCATAACATAATCCCTTCGATTTATGTAATGCCAAATCATGTACACTGAATGTAAATTGGCTCCTAATCCAGCAGCTACAACAGCTTGCACTAGACCGCCTCAGCATTTATAATCCAATAATAAAACCCATTAGTTGAATTTTCTTTCCATCTGTTTTGGTATAAATCAAATATTTTTTTACATGAACACCTTCATACCAATTAAACAGACGCAGGAGCCAGAATGAAATTACTGCACATGCTCAGTTGGGTAATTTTCAGTATTCACATTTAAAGCTACCGAAAAATCCTTTCAAAAGGTGAAGATTTTCTGAAACATTAAAAAGACATGAGGTTACACATAATTCATAGTTATTCAAGTTTCCAAGGACTTCTTTCTAAGAAAATAAAGATAGATGGACTCCGAGGCTTGAGAGCTTGAGTTATAAAATAGTGAACTTAGAGGATGGATCTACTTTCTGAATGGTGTCTGGAGATATACAGAGAGTAAGTGGCATGTTGAAAAGATAAAAATGAGAAAAATCAAATCTGAGCTTCTTATCAGAATTGCTGCACTGAATTGAGATATTTGTCCATTTGTAATGAGAGCTACTTCTTATAAACTTTCACAAAAAGAGCATATGAATGTACCGAGCAATAGGGTGTATATTTTCCAGGTAACGGCTTCAAAAAGAAAAAAACAAGTTTAAAAACTTCCACACAAATTTCTCAGTTGTTTTAGATACCCAATAAAAGAAGAATTGCTGTGTTAATTTTATATTTCAAAGTGAGACATTTGAGGAATTCAGCAAGAGGTGGGCATGGTTAGAAAACTTGAAGTCGCTCCAAAACTAAGAAACCAGAGGGTTTTTTTCTGGTTTTGGTTGTTGTTGTTGTTTGTCCTGTACACACATTTGGCAGCCGGAAATGTGAATCTGACTTGGTGTTGTCAAAGAGCACAAGCAGCAGCACTTTTTGGGACACAAACCTGAGTCCCTGCACTTCACAAGAAACAAACTGTGTGGTTCTGTTTCTGGCCTACTAGCTCCCCCTGCTGCACTTTTAAGAAAAAAAATGGGAGAAAAAAAAAACTGTCCTCACATGTACATCAATTTTATAGGTCCACTTTTCTTTACATCCATCTCTTTCTTACCAAAAAAGCCTCCGGTGTGCAGAATATATCAGCATGTGTATCGACTCCGCAGGTGATAGAGCAGAACAGCACCATTTTTCTTTCTCCCGATGTAATGTGAGAGGAAGAAATATGTATCTGCTGGTATGAATATTCATCACAACACTCAGAAAGAATCCCTTAGCTCATAAGCCATTAAGTCTGAATGAAAAAGTAATGACATTTTCCTACTTTAACAACCTACTTCAGTTCACTGAGATACACAGAGATGCCATGGTAACGCAGGTAAATAGTACAGCACTCCAAGTTCAGTAGAACCCATGTGTTTTAATCTGTATTGTTAGGATACAGTGTTCACTGATACCATCTTACATTAGTGACCTTTTAGTACCATACCAACCAAGCAGAACACTTCACTCACAAAATACAGGGCTCTTAGTGGTTCCTAACATTTCTAAAAGTACAGTTGGAGGTAGAGCCTTTAGCCACCAAGCTCCAGTTTTATGGAATAAGCTCCCAGCTCAAGTGAGAGAGGCAGACAGAGTTCTTACATTTAAAGATAGGCTTAGAGCATTCCTCTTTGATCAAGTTTATCACCAGCCCAGCTAGAAACAGAGACATTTAGCTGATATACGTAATTACTAGTTGGCTGCTAGATTCTAGAAGCTGGGGAAAATATGGAACATTGGGATCCTGTCCTCTAATTCTATCTACTATTCTCTGCCAGACTGCCCTGTTTACTTGACGTATCCTCATCACCCTTGGCTGATCCGTGGCTTTCAATCTCATTCATTGTTCTCTAATGTCTTCTTACTTAAGAGTTTTACACCACAGCAGAAGATTAATAAAGTTTTAATCTATCTTTCTCGACTTGGTACAATATGATTCACATGTTGTCCACCTGTCTCTTCCTCTATGTTTCTGTGCAGAGAGGCAAGAGTGCTTGATCTACCATCCCATCTCCATCAGGATTAGTCCGTCTACACATGTCCATCCAGAGCATCACCAGGCTGAGGAGCCCTTCATGCTTGTTTAACCATCCTTTGTCCATCAGAATGAAACCCATCTACTTATTTCTCCAGATATGTAGCTGTAGAGTAGAATAAGCTAATGTTTAATTAATATTTGAAACACATTGGATGGTTGTCTTGGGGGAGGGATTTCTCTTTCGTGTGGATCCCCATGAGTTTTCTTTTTTTTTTCCCCACTGCTGAGTTTTTTTTTGGAGTTTTTCCTCAGTGTGACGGGGTGTCAAAGGCCAGGTATGTGCTGAAATTGTTTAGCTAGTTTTTGTTAGTTAGCATTTAGTTGTATATTTGTGTTTATACATTTTTCTTTTTTGTTCTGTGTTTTTGTACTTTTTTCAATCTGCCATTTGAAACCCGTTGAGATCATTTTTTGTGATTTTGGGCTACACAACTTAAATTTAATTGAATTTAATTCAGAGGCTAATGGTGATGTAAAGAGTGTGAAATATTGTGTGCGGTTACATGGATTTGACCTTGGAACATGAGAGGCTTGATAATCTTATTGATTTGCTCTTCTTTGCTGACTGAGCAGGCTCATGTGGTCAGCCTGAGGATGGATACCCCCCACTATTTGTTGCAGGTCCCTAATAAGTGCACAGTAGAAGATGCTGATTATTCTATTCACTTTTTGTAAGTTTAAACCTGAAGATGAGTCATTTTGATCATGTTTAAATGTTGGGCTTCAGCCCTGACAAAAAAAGAAACAAAACAAAACAACAAAGAACCAAATATGACAGCAGAAGAAGAATGAATTCTCAATATGAATATGCCTTCATGAACTACAATTATGAAGTCAGTTTTGAATCTTTGAGGTTTAAAACATTTGAATTTCATTAAAGGCGCCTACTATAGGAGATTGTTCTTTGTCCGCCCACAGGGTGCCATTCCTGTGCATACAGTGGCATATGTTTGCAGTACACACCAACTAAGACATTGTTTAGTGTGTGGGAGCTCTTTCTGGCAAGGTTCAACTGTTAAGCTTTTGTTTCCTAGAGCTTAATGTTTGTTAGCGTTTACTGAAGCAAAGCTCGTGAGAAACACGACGAGGCAGCAAAAAGGAGGACGTTATACATGACAAGAAAAAGTCACGATAGAAGGCTTGAAACAGCTCATGCTGGTAAAAACAAAACGCAAGTGCTGGTTCTTATAAATTTGCTGTTGCTCCACTTTTAAGGAATACGACAAAGGTCGCATAGTGGATAAAAAGAAAGAGCACAAGCCCTATAAAAGCGCCACATCTCTGCTTTGTACACACTAAAGACACACAAAAAAAACAATGTTATTTCCTCCCTTTTAACAATTGAGGAAACCCAATAAAAAAGGATGGGATAACATCCAAATGTGTTCTTTCTGTTTGCCTGTAACTGTAGGTTAGAGCCCTTGGCTGTTCCAGAGCAAGACTGCGTTAATCTGGTTTAGGGCCAGTAATGAAATGTGCTGTTCATGAGGCCTGTAACCATATTAGAAGGAGGAAAATTTAATACTGCGGTTGATTCCATGGCAACAATGTTTGGTACCATAAGTCCAATGTTTGGGAGGATTTTGAAATGGATCATTGGGCTCAAAGGGAGATAACATGGTGAAGAGGAGAAAATTGAAGGAGTTGCATTTGCACAAAAAAATCCCTTTGAAAATAAAAATGGAATTTTTTGTGATTTTTAGGTTTCACCTCACTTGATATTTGTACCTGTGAATCTGTGACATTGTGTCATTCCTACAGCATTGCAGTATGACTGGTTCATATGTGGAAGTTTTCTTCTCTGTAATAAACTGACGTTCTAGTCCTTTCTGTAAGGTCAGGTGTAGAAAGAAAAATAATCCAGAGGATCTCTCTTTTTTCCTCTGTCATCCTTTTGTTTGTTTGATTGTTGTTGTAAATTTTGAGAAATGTTACCATTTATTTCCCAAAATGTTCCTTTTCTACTTTGCAGGAAAAAACTGTGAGAACAATCAAGATATAGAACTTCTCCTCTGTGTAAAAACCTGAACTGAGAATGCAATTTTGTTCACACTGCCTTGCAAATTAACCAAGAGTGGATTGTGGTGAAAAAAGAAAAAAAAAAGCTCATACTTTATTTTCCAACAACAAAAACAGAAAAGTCAGTGATGGAAGCTCCAGGATCTCGGGATAAAAGTATTCAACTCAGCCCTAACTGGATCAAGGGAGCCCTTCCATTTGAACACCTCAAAGTCCCCTATATATACACTCCACTGTGTTCTCATCAGTGGATCCCACAGTGCCCATCAAAAAGAAATCAAGAAATAGAGTCTGGAAATGTGCAGAAGGAAGAAGCTTTGGTCCAGTTTATGAGGATGGCACATGGGTGAAAATCAAAAACAGTTCACTACTGTCTTTCAGATTCAGAAATAACATATCCTCTGTGGACAATGCATGACTTACATATATATATATATATAAATATATATGTATATAAAAGTGTGTGTTTGTTTTTACAAACTCTGCAGTGCCCAAAGGATCACTTGTTTGTACACTAAACAGTGCTGAATGGATTTTTTTCTTTCAACATATACAGTGTATTGTTTATGTGCATGCTGCACTTTAAATTATTTGATGTAATTTCACACAAAACATAAAAGTACTAGAAATTAAAGACATGACATTCCTACAAAACTAATGAAAAGCCTAGAACTTATGTGCACTTAAAAAAAACATTGTATGGAACTCACCTATAAATACTGCACATAGACTAATATAGTTACATAATTTTATCCATGAAATAGTGTGGTTATAGGGAGAAGAGATAAAGAAGGTGGAAGATTTTAAGTACTTGTGATCATCAGTTCAGAGCAATGGAGATTGTGGAAAAGAGGTGAAGAAGCGTGTGCAGGCAGGCTGGAACGGGTGGAGAAAAGTATCAGGTGTGATGTGTGATAAAAAGTTTCAGCTAAAATGAAAGGGAAAGTGTACAAAACCATGGTGAGACCGGCCATGCTGTTTGGTCTAGACTCTAGAGACAGTGGCACTGAGAAAAAGACTGGAAACAGAAATGAAGGTAGCAGAGATGAAGATCCCGAGGATCTCTCTGGGAGTGACCAGTTTGGACAGGATTAGAAATGAGTATATCAGAGGAACAGGATATGTTAGAGGTTTTGGAGATAAAGTCAGAGAGGCCAGACTGAGATGGTTTAGACATGTGCAGAGCAGAGAGAGAGTACATCGGCAGGATTGCTGGGTTTGGAACCACCAGGAAAGAGGACTAGAGGAAGACCAAAGAGGAGGTTCATGAATACAGTGAAGAAAGACATGAAGATAATTGGTGTGACCAAAGAAGATGCAGCAGATAGGGTTAGATGGAAGAAACTGACTTGCTGTGGCGACCACAGAAGGGAAATGCGGAAAGGAGAAGAAGAAGATTTTATCTATGAAAACATAATATCCAGTTTTACATGTAGATGTAAATATATGCATTTTGTTCAAAACTAAATGTTTAGGTGTTTGCCTTAAACCCATATGCATTTTAATAAAGTTTTTTTTTTTTACACAGAGTTTATTCCTTATGAATCTGCCAGAATGTATGTACTTAGGCTTCTTTGAGTATTTACAATCAGCGCCATGAAGACTGACACACAAAAATTAATTACCTTCATTGGGTTCTTAAAAGCTCTGTTTTCCCAAAGGAAGCTTATTAAAACTCAAAAAAATTCCTTTAGAGCTGCTGTCTTTAAAAATTATTGCAATTTGCCATATTCAAGCTTTTTGTAACGCAGGCAATGCACGTAAGGAACAGTTTACCTGGAGGAGCAAGTATTAAAGTAGTACAGAGCTATCAATGCAATGAAGTGTAGCAAGAAGTGTTTGATCCAAAGACCCAGAACACAGAAAAAGTTTCCACACCAGAAAACTTTTCTCACAATGTCTATGTACACATTGGGATTTTGTATTATTTAAATGTTCAAATAGAAGGTTTAATACTTTAATCTTAGACTTCAAATCCATATAACCTGTGAACAAATCTTCCATTCCCCCCATTATCCATTTTCCAACTCTCACCTCCTTACCCAACATTAAACATTTTACATTTAAATGAGTCTGTCTAATAACAAACTCAGATATGAGTAACCCCTTAAACAATAAAAATTCAACTAACATTTACGCAATGTTTTCCGGCTCAATGCACATTTAGAGGAGATTCAGATCTAAAATCATCTCTACAACAGGATATTTTTCAATGCAGACTCTGATCTAGCTGAAGGTCTAAGCTACTTACATAACCATCATTACATATTCTAAGTCGGTTTATATGATGTTAAATATTACATTTGTGTGACCTTAATTGAGACCTTGCATCCAAAATAACACAGCGTTAAAACAGAAAATTCATATCAGAAATGAAAACTTACTTTTTTCTATTAAATATAACTATTATTACTGTTTTAGATGTCACTATACATCTCACGTCATATGCCGTAGCCCCACTCTGATCTAGAGAAACCAGATGCCATTAAAAGGCTCATTCTGCACCACAAGCGACAATTTCTATCACAATTAGTTTCGAGTAGAACTCTGAGTCCTGTCATCTGTGAAAATGCTCTGATGAGTCAGCTACTTTGAGGGTGTATAAGTGATGGGCAGGAAGTGGAAGGAACTAGTCTATCATTTGGTGAGTTGGTGCAATGGATTATTTTCCAAGAGGACCAGGAGAGATACAATGACCTTTGCTATTAGGCTGTAACAAAAACGCTGCACTTACACAATAAAAGGTTAGAGTGGACACAACTTTTTGAGGTATCCGATTTCTTTTAAAATCCACAGTAAGAATTTGCCTAAACATTATAAATAGTATTTCCCATCACACACATGCGGTAGTTAGGCCAAAAGCCAAAAGGATGTGATTTGACAGCAATGACCTTGTCAAATGGAAATTTTAACACAAGAAATAAGCAAACAATTTTTTGTCTGTTACTTTAAAAATCCACAACAATGTCACAATTTCACTCATACAAGAAGCAAAGTGTTTTGCATTTTATTCATTTTAGTTTTTTCCCCCCATCAATTTAAATTGTGAAAAAAATAGTATGGTGTAGTTAGTTAATACAATTTTCTTGGTCTAGTACTTATTCAATTTGTCCAGTAAGATCGCAAACTTTAATTTTTGTCTGATAGAACAAACATTGCATTAAAATATTTTGGAATGGGTAACAGAGGCAAGTAGTAGTTAAATGTGCGTTGCATCTTCTGAGATTACTACATGTGCTGGTAGAAAGCGGACTGAGATTTTTGATCAAGCAAACCTGCCTCACCATTCTGCTCCAGTCCCGTTGTCTTGGCAACTTTCCCAGAAACAACAGGGGGAAGATAATTCCACCACAAATTCAAGCTTATTGCCCTCCATAACATGCTACGATAGCAGATATGGATGGTGATTTATAAAAGGATACTTGAATGTGCAGGCGGAAGCAAATGGTGAGATATAGTCTGTACAATTTGATAAATATGCATGCATCTGGTTCTGGTAAATCCTCCATGGCCCTGACCTTTAATTTTTTCTGTTCCAGTGTTTCTAACAGGTCCACAAGTAGCAGCTCTAAAATCTCTCTGCACAAAGTTACCAGTGCAGGGCTGATTTGCTGCATGATAATGTCCCATGTCTCCCACACATTCTCCGTGCCCGAGTCTCATTCATGAGAGGACATGAAGTGTCATTCTCCTCCTCTTACTTTGTCTTGTGTTCCTCTGCTGCCTGCCTGTCGCTGTGGAGAAACACAGCAAATCAGGAACACACTACTCGTCATGCTGGTGTGATATCGCACCGCACGGGCTAAATATCAAAACCAGGGTACATTTGCATTTTAATTTTGTATTTTGCACCATAACCTTCACATTTAACTAGCTTGTGCTTGTTTAATGGTCCTTGGTGCAAATTTATAATAAACAAATGATTTGATTATGCAAATAAAGACCTGAGACAGACCCTGGTTTTGTGAAAATGTTTGAATATTTGTTTGCCCATGCAGTCTAATCACTGTGATTTCTTCCTCTCTTTTTCACAAAACATTAATGAAAAGAAATGTGTGCAGATATGACTGAATTACTGGTTTGCACAGCTAGCTAGAACGCATACTGTATATTGTTGCATGAAACTTTTTGGGAAAAAAACACTAGCTTAGAAAAAAATCTGTTTTAAATCCCTGAGCTGCTTAGACATTTATATATCAGTCGATTGTAATTGTTGTCTTTTGGTGTGTGTTTGTGGCAAAACAGAATAAACAGGTGAATAACACCACCAAGATTTGTACACCTAAAAGAGTCATTGTTAAAAGTAAATTTTAATTTGGATATGTGATCTGCATATGAAGAAGGGGTATTGCAAGATTTATTTGAGAAAATCCATTTTGGAACTGCTGTAAAAAAAAAAAACGTCCTCGTAATACATTGCAGTTGTACCTGGAAAGAGATTAAAATAAGAAGTGTGACTTACTTTTTAGAAAAACTGGATATAACATATACTCTTCCACAAAATCCTTTTCCAGCGTGTGTTTATGGTGCGCTCTTAGAATTATAAAGGTTGAAATATATTATCAGACATCGTTTTTTATGAGCAGCCAAAAGATTTGAGAAGACATACAATTTCATAAAAAGCTTTTTTTCTGGAAACTGGTGCAAGTGGCTGTTTATCTATCAGGGAAAACTTTAAAAAGAAGAAGAGAGGCACCTGTTAATGCAACATGTCACACATCTCTGTCTTCCATAAAGCACTACAACATTGAAGAGAAGCCAAACAAATTAATGTTTTTTCTAGGGATCTTTGATTTAAGCTGCTGATAAATTTAATGGAGAACAGTGTGCCAAAGACAAATTTCTTAAAAGTGGTAGAGAGGATTTTTCTTAATTAATATTTTTGCATTATAACTTAAATCTGGCTTCATTGATTTGGACTCATACGTAGGTATATTGAAAAAATATTGGATGTGTACAAATATAATTTTTTTTTAAATCCTTTATTAGTCCCACAATGGGGAAATTACTTTGCTGCATTGCACCACAGCAGGCAGTGCCAATGGTGGGAGGCAGGGGGTTATGTGTCTGCTCCAGGAACACTTAGGGGGCACAGTGGGATTTAAACCAGCTTCTCCCAGTCCAACGATAAACACTCTACCACATTCTCCCCCTTTGCAATGCCTTTTTATTTTTGTAAGGTAAAAACGCTCTAACTTCCTGATTTTGGTGACAAGTGTTTCTTTTGATTGGAGATGAAAACCCAGAATAAACCAGAATATATTCACAAAAAGTTTCTGGGCTATGAATGCAAAATCTGCTATATTACGTTTTAATTTACTGAATGTACTACAGTCCCATACAATCCTGTTGAAAAGCTACCCTCTGTTTGTAAGAAGACACAGTATACATTAATGCAGTGGTCTATTTCTTGTCCAAAGAGTTTGTACATGTGTACATTCCATGTGACAAATTCACATTAAAATTAGGACAACCCAGATTTGTCTGTGGTTGTGTGATTTGTAGTAAACACCTGTTCCTTTTTGTGCTGTGTTTGCATCGTGATGCACAGCTCTCAAAGCCATTTAGTTTGCAGGATAGTTTGGTGCTAAAACTATCTTTTACTCGTGTTCACCTCATTTGAAACAGCAAAAAGAAACATGTGGACTTGGGTTAAGATCAAAGGATTGATAGATTGAATTTTAGATAGCAGAGGGTGAGATGGGACATCACCTAACTGTGCACTTTCGTCTTCAAACATCTTAAATCTCCAACTCAAGACATTTTTAGTTTTGTTCCCCCGAAAATTTAAATCCTGAGAACATGCAAAATGTGTATTTATATGCAAACTTGTGAAATGACCAAAAATGGGTGAACGCAAGGAGTTTGTGATGTAGAATATTTCTACCAAATCTTCAACGGAAGAATCAGAAGAATCACTATGCAGCACAGATTACATTTATATTTTAGATATTTGAATTGAAACTCTACTCTTTAAAAAGATTTTTCTAGGAGAAGTTCTGAAAGGTTGAAATCAACCAGGTTTTAATGAATGTGCTGAATGTCAAATAACTAAATTTAAACATGATTCAATATCGAGTAAATAAGTAAACGAGACTTGAAAACAGGATGGATAAACCAATTAATGAATAATTAATCCATGGTCAAATAGGGCTGTACGCTCAGTTTGAGTTAGTCCTATGGCTGAGTGTGTTCATTGGAGATTTACAAACACAAAATTTGTCCAATTTTTTCTCAAGCTATGGATATCTAACGTTATCCTTTAAAGGAATGGACCAAGCCTGGTGTATCGAAATTGCAAAACAATTCTAAAAATTTAATGTAAAAGCTTTTATGGAAATAAAATGTTACCACTTCTTCCTGAAAAATGCAGTCCCACAGAAAGCAGTATTATTTAGAAATGTAACAGTGAGTCTTCCCATTTGCCAACGAGTTGAGTGCAGAAAGGCTTGCTTTTTCATGGAAAACTCATATAAACCAACCAAATCTATTATCACCACTTGAACTGGGTTGTGAAAGCAATAGAAATCAAAAGGTTGAAGAGTCTTGAAATGTGATTGTTCAATAACCAAAGTACAAGGAAAGAAAAAAATTCTGGCACACCCTCAACTTACTAAAAGCTTCAATAGGTTTCATTTGTTTTATATTTTATTCCATTAAATGTCACATAAAGGGACAGTGCAGCTTTTATTGTGAGCATTTGGTCGACCTACCTGTTTTATTACTTGGTCTAGGACCAGTAAACTTTGATTAATGAAAATGTTTTATTTCCATGGTGTGTTTTCTGAATCAGTCTCTAAGGTCTGGGTTGTTGCTGCTCGAACCAAGCTGATGTAAAAAAGTACACAGAGGGAAAGAAAATGTGACACTTGCTCGAGTTTTTCTGCCTTCAATTGCAGCACATTTTCTGTATTCTCTGCCAGCTGGTTACACACCTGTGCAAACTTCCTTCATACACAACCTTTTCTTGCGCACAGTTTGAGTACCTCAATTATTTTAACCATGCAAGGTGCAGGCAGAAAATTACTGAAAATTGGAAAATAAGTAGCAATTTGTTTGCATTACTTTGATGATCTCAGAAAAGCAAAAGATCATTTTCTCTTTTTCTTTTCTTTTTTTTCCCCCCACAGAAAAGCCTTTCTGTGGTTCGGATGGTTTCAGTGTTCCCGTTGAAAATGCTAAATACCATAGACGTTTTGCAAGCTCGCGGTCTTTAATTTACACTATTTCTTAAAAGATGATGTCCCTCACTATCTTTAGCATTCTCCTTCAATCTCCATGAAGTAGGATTTCTGTCAGTGAAAAACATCAAACCATCTTGTCCCCTTTCTTTAAATCCAGCTTCCAAATTGTTCCATTTTCTTCCCGATTCTCTTTTCACATGGACTACTTGCTTTATTCTTATTTCTTATAGGTCTTGAAATCCGTCTACCTTTCCTACTTTGTTAAAATTGCTTTCCTTGCTGTCTGCAACAAGTAGTGTTTCAGTGATTTGTTCCTGACCCACCACCTGACTCCACTTGTAGCTGATGTTAACTCTGTCGCCTGCTGTCGAGGATCTGCCGAGGATTTGCCAAGTTTTACTAGCATTTCAAATTGGGCATTAGTTGCTTTTAAAAATGGGAATATTTTTCTCAACCAATATTTTTCTAAACCTTGGGTTCAGATGAATAGTTGTACAGTTGTTATAATAAACACAACGATGTTGGAATATTATTTTATTCCATATGAAACAAACGCTGTGAGAGTAAACCTCAGTTTGGAAATGATTTTATTTCAATAGTCTATCAATCTGGTACAAGAGATAAAGAAGGAGGAAGATTTTAAGTACTTAGGATCAGTTCAGAGCAATGGAGAATGTGGAAAAGAGGTGAAGAAGCGTGTGCCGGCAGGCTGGAACGGGTGCAGAAAAGTATCAGGTGGGATGTGTGACAAAAGAGTTTCAGCCAAAATGAAAGAGAAAGTGTACAAAACCGTGGTGAGACCGGCCGTGCTGTTTGGCCTAGAGACAGTGGCATTGAGAAAAAGACAGGAAACAGAGATGGAGGTAGCAGAGATGAAGATGCTGAGGATCTCTCTGGGAGTGACCAGGATGGACAGGATTAGAAATGAGTACATCAGGGGAACAGCAAGTTTTAGAGGTTTTGGGGATAAAGTCCGAGAGGCCAGACTGAGATGGTTTGAACATATGCAGAGGAGAGAGAGAGTACATCAGAAGAAGGATGCTGGATTTGGAACCACCAGGAAAGAGGACTAGAGGAAGGCCAAAGAGGAGGTTCATGGACGCAGTGAATGAAGACATGAAGATAGTTGGTGTGACCAAAGTGGATACAGCAGATAGGGTTAGATGGAAGAAACTGACTTGTTGTGGCGACCCGTGGAGGGAAATGCCGAAAGAAGAAGAAGAAGAATCTGGTACAAACTGTGATTATTTTTTCTCCCGGCTGCAGACTTTAAGAACACAGACACAATATGAATGAAAGCTTTGATATTGTGCCTCTTATTTGAATTGTGTTATGATGTTTGGACAAATACTCTGAGCTCATTATGTTGCATGTAACAGAACAGAGTCCACCTCATCAAGCTAGGATGTTCAGGCTTCATAAAAATCTTCATTCACTGCCTTTCCCTAAAGGTTGTGAAAGATTCAATGTATTAAAAATAGCGTTTGTAGACATTAAAATCACAGGGTGTGCAAAAGGAATAGTTTATATGTCTGCTGTGTTGTAATGATAATTCTCAGGAAGCAGAGTGGAGAGGGATGCGTTGGACTTTATAGCCACATAAACATAAGTTCTCAACATTAAACATCTGCTTCGGGCTGCTTTTCATCACACACTAACTGCACATTTTTGAAGCCATCATTGCGAGCCAAAACAGAGAAAATGCACTTCACAATTCCAGTGTGGATTGCTTTATAGCTTTGTGTCACACACTAATATCTGGATATCCCACTGCCTAAATTGGCTCTGCAAAAGCAAAACACAGCATACAAAAATGGGAGGACAGTGAGAAATCAAGTGATGAGACAGGTGCGATTTCAAGATTATTTTTTAAAGTTTGCAGGGAGTTCACAAAAGAGACAAGACACCATGTAGATCACATGTAAATTTTATTAGATCTACAGGCAGTGTTTAAACTTAGCCGTTCTTATAGATTGTGTCTCTTTTACATAACACAACACAAGTTCACAAGTTCCTTTCTCTGGATCATATCTCTTGAGGTCATTTTTATTTGCATACGATAAAAATAATTAAAATCACAATTAAAACTGAAATAGGCCCAACTATCTGTCAACAAAACTGCAAAGGACTAAAACAACTGAAAAACAAACATGGACACAAAGCTGTTTCTAAAACCATTGTATTTGTCTTGTCAATAAAATGGAAATATTATATTTTTTTTATATAATCCAATATATTATAACACAGGATATAGATGATAGTAATAATAATAATACCAATCTTGATGAAATGTGTTACAATTGTTCCGTTCAAATCAAGATGGGATCAGGATAATTTAATTTAGTTCCTAAAATACTGAAAACAAGAGAATTAAATCAAAATATTGGAGATCAAATATTCTTATGAGAGTTTTAATTGGATTTTGTTTAACTTTCTGACTAAAAACCCACCTGTTTGTGACACTTCTAAGAAAGAAGCTTTTCAGCTTTATTTTGGGCTGCCTTCGGTGTCGCCTCGGCATTAATCGGTGCACAGCATTTTGGGGATTTTCTCATTTTCTTTCATGCATTTGAGTGGAGTGAGTAAAGAAAATGAATGTCTCAAAGAGAAAGAAGTAAAGGAGTTTGTATGAATCTTTTCCAATGAATTTGTTTTTGCATTTTCAGCAAATAATGTCTATTGTGAATTGAAAGTGGATATAGCCCAAAGTTATTATTTACATCGTTGGGCCCCACTGACCGAGGCAAACCATAATAAATGACAGTTGCGCCGCATTTATTCATACACATTTGAACACCTTTGAAGCAAAAATATTTCACACTAGAATTATATTTGTACAACTCCTATTTCTTTTCCCCCCTCCTGCTCCAAGTGAGAAGAAGTAGGATTTTTTTTTAAGTGAACAAAATAGGATGGGTTCTATATGAGTGGAAAGAATGATAACCTGATTTGAACAAACCAAAACAAAAATTGGTGACACAACTCTGGTGTGTACCAGAAATTATTATTGTAGAAGTGAAGGACCCAACATCCAGAAAACACTGACTTTCAACACTGATTTGCTCAAGTAACTGTTTTTTTATTGTTGTTTTTGTTTTTTTTATGTGATGTAGTCGTTATTAGGCAACATGAGATAGACAATAATAATGATAATATCGGTTTTTAATTATCCGACAAAATATAAAATATTAGCAACAATAATGATGCCATTAGCGAAAATTCTTTCAGGAAGACTTTTTTGTCACCTCGTCCAGCAGTGGCCTCTGTCCTCTTATAACTTTTGCTCTTTACTGCTTTCATTCTGTCCTCCTCTTCCACTGGTCAGAAGATTAATTGAGAGATCCTCCTATGCCAATTAGCGCTGGTCTACTGGCACACTTACTTTTAAATACCTGCTCATCTGCTTCTGAAAGCGGCCTTTTTCCAACTCATCCACCACTGGTCGTACATCTACTTTTTGTCTGCTCTCTCTCTACCTCATCGTAGGGAAGAAAGTTAGAAAAATTTGTTTCAGATCTTCAGACTTAACTCCAGGTCAGTAAATATACAAACTGGTCTGAATATTACAGGCTAAATCTGAATCAGGCAAAAAAGAGGGATATAACTATGTTCAAAACAAATTTTGATTAGTCTGTGAGGTACAAAAGCTTGTTCTTGACATTGAATTGGAAGCTTGACAAAGAAGAAAATAACATCAATGTTAAACCAATTTATAAACTTATCATTGAGAGCCACTGTGGGCATTTCTCACTTCTGGCTCATTGAATTCCAATTAGATGCTTACTGTCAACAACTACGCAATAACTTCTTCATTTGAGGAGATGAAACGTCTGGCAAATAACTGCAGGGTAGTTGGCCCTTTGGCTGAACTGAATTCCCAGTAACAGCACAAGGATGGAAACGGTGGCTCCGTGTTTAGAGCGTTCGCCCACAGACCGGAAGTAAACCGGACGTTCGTGGGTTCGTATCCCACTGAGTGCACGTGTAGGGTCCTTGGAGAAGACACCTAACCCCCTGTTTCTCCCATCATTGGCGCCGTCATGGGCAGCCTGCTGCGGTGTAGGAGTGCAACACACAAATTTCCCTGTTGAGGGATGAATAAAGTGGGTAAAAAAAAAAAAAGTTGAACTCATGACTCGTAGCACTGAACTACTATATTCAAGCATACGACTATCCTTCTTTCGCAAAGGTGGTGGTGTATGTTTAACATGACAGCATGTTTCCTGCCCAATGCCAGAACATCCAAAAACACCAATTTCAGTCAACGCATAGGGCATTTGTTCTGGTTTACTTATGTGTTACTTCAATTGATGATATCTGCTAAATTCACAAGGATTTGATGTCCCAGCAGAAAGCATTCAAATCTCGCTGGAGTCACTGATGTAAATGACCTTTGATGAGTTGATCAATCAACATAAAGCCTCTTCGGTATGTTAATAGTCAGTGATAACTAGCCGTAGGAACTAGGTCTCCCAGCTGGCCAGGGAACCTTGCACAGAAGTTGAAAGATGTGACTGAGGTAACGGAAACCTGGTGTGAGGGGAGTCTGGGCTTCCCTCCTAATGCTACTGCCCCGTAATCCAGCCGATTACGTATATTACCGTGCATGGTTAGATGAAATTATACAGGAGTTGTTATACCAACTTCACCTTGTTTGCTGAATAAGTGACAATAAAAAAAAATATTACTGATCAGAAAGTCTATTACTTCGATTCAATTTTATTTTTTAGAGCCCAATGCCACAAAACAATTTAATTTTCTCAAAAAACTTCACACATTAAATTAAACAAAAAAATCCCAAAAATTAGCCTTAAGATGATCAATGAGTGCAATTTTCAAGCAGTAATTGAAGGGCAGATGGGGTTCTTATTAGATTTAATCAAATTTGCTGAATTCATAAATTATTTCCATGAAAGGGACCAACTGTACAAGTAGTTCTAAGTCGACTAGTGCAGGATATAATTCAGCTTTTTTAGAACAACTTCTTGTTGTTTATTTTTTTACAGGCAATGAATGCATACTCAACAAGACAAAATCAAATGCTTTTTGCACTACACTTCATACAGTAAATCTCTGAACTTGTTTAGTTTAATCCAATTGAACTGATTCTGCTGTAAATGCTGTGTAGTGTTTGACATACTGGCCTTTCTGTGTGGAGTTTGCATGTTCTTCTCGTGTATGCGTGGGTTTCCTCCGGGGTACTCCAGTTTTCTTCGGAGGGTTGATGACCCCCTCGAAAACAAAATGTCTCATCTCAAGGGGCTTATCCTCCTAAAAAAAATAATAATTAAAAAAAAAAATTGATTTTAGCAAAGAAAAGGACATTTATGTTCTAACCTTTTTATTTATTTCCAAGTTTGTTCAATCGGTAAACTGTCTTCTTTCACTAAACCACACTGAGTCACAAGTTAAAGAAAGTGTGAAGAAAAGAATTACAAAGAAAGGAAGTTGATAAAGTTATTTGCCTCCCTCTGAAAGTTAATACACAATGTGACTGGAGAGATCATCAGAACTAAAGAGAGGAAAGACAGGGTTAAATTCCCAATATCCCAAAAAAGATTAGGCACATTTTGCCTACAAACATGCAGAGTAAAAACCCTGAATCTCTCAAGAGGAGCAAAAGGATGGCATGCTGGAGCAGAATTGGATGATTTGATAATCAGGTGGTGAGACTTGGGCTAATGGGGTGAGTTGTGCTTCTGCATAACAGATGGCATTAGTGTTGGATGCTGGAGAACAGTTGAAGCAGTAAATTCATTAAACATGGTTTACTGGGTCAAGAAGATCAGGCCAAGATGAAGAGAAAATCTAACTCCAAAAAAGTTAATGTGAGAATATCCTAGAACTTTTTTTTTATTATTTTAGATCTGAAACCGAACTTCAAAGTGTTCCTATGAAACAGTTCCAGTTCAAGATGCTATCAGCAAAAAGACTGAAAGTTTTTGGCTCTGCAGAAAAAAATGATTAAGTGATCTTTCTTCCACACTTTTATTTTGCCTGGGCACATTTCGAACCCTCAGGCATCACAAAGCTTTTATCATATTTGTAGACGCGTGTGGTAGCCAGCAATCCTAATTACACTAACTTCTACTTAATACGAGCATGAGCACAAGCATCAGGGTTAATTAACCCTGCTTCACATTACACACTCTGAACACAAAAACAGTTTCCTGTAAATCTGTAAAGCATCAATAATCATGAACATTACACGGCTAAGCTTTTAGTTTATGTAGATGAGAAAATGACCCAGGTTCACGATGTGAAGAAATAAATCTAGTTGCTAACAAAGCTCAACATAAGTGCAAAATTAAGCATAACAATATACATCCCTTGGAGTTTCTTAATAGCATTTTTTGTACATGTGGGAGTTAGGTTCCCATGGGTCAAAACAGTCTAAATTGTCATTAAAGTTTAAATTATTCATTTTTTGATTCACTCCTGCATCACCCAGTTTTCCTCCTTAGTTCCAAAACCTTCCAGCTTCCAATCCTTCAATCCTGAGTCAGGTCTGATCTGCTTCGCTCTTCTATTCCCTTACCTCCCTCAGCCATCTGTCACAGTAGGGTCTTGGCTGCCAAGAATTTTCCTTTGAAAAGATTTTAAAGCTCACGCTTTCTCACACTCAACATTTTCATGGTAAAAGATTCCTTTGTTAGCTTCAGCACTCGTGTATATGCTGGTAATAAAGCAGCCCACACACCAACTCTTGTTCAGACTGGTTTTGAACATCCACTGGAACGCATTGGATTCTTGTCTTGTTGTTTTTTAAATTTCTTGGTCTCAAACAAATATCCTTGAGATGATTTAATCTGTTATTTTGTTGCTTTTATTTACATACATTTGCATCATATAGAACATAAAACATAATGGATCTTTTTTTTTACAGCAGTGTAGGCTTTGTGAATTCCCAAACCAATGTGATGGATCTCCAGCCCCTTTGACCATGGAGTTAATCTAAAAAAATGTTCTTCTTCACATTAGCCTTTATTATGTGGGCATCTAGCCGAGATTAACAGGGAACAAGGACCACTTAAAATGTTTCTCCCACCGGGACTATTTGGCTCATTTACAGGCTAATTTAAAAACAACATGATGCTAAAGAGCATTTCAACAGACCAAATTCAGTTATGCGAGGTTTTATTTTTTGCATAAATTTCCCAACAGCTTGCTATTCGTTTAAAGATGTCAGTCTAAAACTACAATAATCAAATTGTGAACTTGTCTTGCTTGTAGAACAGGCAAACATGTCTCTTTAGTTTCAGCTGATTGATTTGATTGCTGAAGTTTTACGCTACCCGCACAATAAATTTATCTTATGTCGCGATGGCTTTATTCAATCCGAGTATCACTATCTGGCAGTCTGCTCTCATCATTTCATGCCAAAGAAATCTGCGGGATTTGGTTTTCACATGCTTTTCCTGTGAAAGTATCAATACCTTTCTCTTTAATTTATGCATAGTTTAAATCTGGATGTTAAGTATTTCTGATGGTAGAGTCGCACCTACCAACTTTGTGCAATCACAGTCATCATCTAAAATATAATATAAGAAGCACAGATGGCAAATGCAGTTGGAACACAAACAGAGAACAAATATAAACATATTAAAAGCAAGTGAATTAGAGAGGGACCAGATGCCGTATTAATTTATTGCTGTTAATCCAATCCTCAGCAGCATGCCACACATCCCTGTCTCTAAGCATGAAGACCCGCTGACATGGAATTGGTATTCTTCTGCAGGCTCTACTTTCCGTGGTAAATATTTATAGAGGGGACTGGCATGAGGTGATAAAGAGTAGTGGGTTCATTCATGATAACACATCGGTATTTAGACAGAATATTTAATCAAGCACCAGTTTGTATCTGTAGGACAATAGCATTTCAAAGCCATTAAAAGCCCTACCCTAAAGCCTTTTGACAAAGGTCAGGAAGGATTTCTGCAAACTTTTATTTCCTTTGAAGCTGCTTTCACGTGTTTTTTTTTTTAGACAAAACATGACATAAAAAGATTAGGCGCTAATGGATGACTATAACAGGGCTGGGATTAAATAAATATATACCTAAAGTAAAATGCAAATGATGGTACATTACTATTGTTGTGAAATCTCTCATTGGCCCCATCTATGACGCACTATTTGTTTTGTTGTTTTAGTCATGAGTGGTAAAAAATACGATGGAACAAAGATTCTGAGATACTTCTGGCACGCCACCGTCTATATCACCAACCCTACTTTTATGTGTTCTTATCAGTCATTGTTCAGTGTAATATCATCACCAATTCTTTTTTACATTACAACGTTTCAATCTTCACCAAGTAAGACAGAAATCACAGAGCTGCGACATGAATCAATATGTAATTCAGATAACAACACTTCTACTCACAGCTGAATCAGCCCTCAGTTAATAGCTTCACTTGGAATGTACCGACTTCAAGCAAAATTAATCTTGGTGTGAAAGCAAAGGGTAATCAATAGCATATTGATTTGGATTGAGTCAATATTATGTTGACTAATTTAAAATGTTATTAAACACAATGCACACTGTGTCATTCTGAAATAACGTATTGGATCCACAGCAGAAAAAAATAATACAGCCATTTTCTGTATCACATAAGGAAGAACAGAAACAACACTGGTAGTCAAGTTCAAATAATATGAGCACATGGTAAAACAGAGTCCCTGAGTGGGAGCAAGGCTTGTAGCACTGACCTTTCTGTGTGGAGTTTGCATGTTCTCCCCTGTGTATGTGTGGGTTTTCTCTGGGTACTCCGATTTCCTCCCACTCTCCAAAAACATGCATGTTAGGTTAATTGACTGCTTCGAAATTGCCACCAGGAATGAATGAGTGTGTGTGTGTCTGTGTGTGTGTGTGTGTGTGCGCGCGCGCGTGTGTGTATGGAGAGGGTAGGGGGGTGTATGGCCTGTGTGTATGGCCTTGCAAATGATTGGCGAGCTGTTCGGGGTGTATCCTGCCTCTAGCCTGAAATCAGCCAGGAAAGGCTCTGGCACCTCACATGACTCCATCAGAGATAGGAGGTTCAGAAGCCGAAACAAAATTCTATAAATTTGATCTATATTAGAATTTGAATTTTATATTCATGTTTTATATTGCTTTAAAACAGTTTGAATAACTTCTACGAGATGAATATTGTAAAAGTAGCACAACTAAACACAATTATGTCTGCTTGAATTAAAGGCTAATCAAATATTAGGTGCACTGGAGGAATGAGCAGGGATGATATCAGACAGCTGCTGACACTTGATGAATGTGCGTCCATGCTTTATTAAAAACCTTAAACGCTGCACACAGTTTTTATAAGATTAGACACATGGTTCTTGAAAGTTAAAAAGCTTGATAGTGAAATGCTTTGTATTCACATTTTCTGATAAACTCATGAGTAAGTTATTTTGTTTTATGAGTTAGGTCACTCATTCTTTATACCTAGTCCTGAGAGTTTATAGAAACAAATTTTTTTTTGCAAATAGATTTATTTTTCTGAAATGCCATTGATTCGACTCATTTTCAAAGGATGCGCTCTTGTTACAGTGTCATGTTTCTAACATTTGATATATTTGTGAGACGTCTCTTGCAAAATAACTAACTTGCTCACGTGTTTTAGTTTCTCTCTGTTACTCTAAAATATGCCAAACAATATTTTATGCATTTATTTCTCTATCATTATTGTCTAAAATATGAATGAAAATCACCATGCTTTGCAGTGCAAATATGGAATATCCAATGTACACGATACAATGTAATTACACAATTAGAAGCTACTGTAGCTGAGTTCGGGTGGTGAAAAAGGCCAATAGGAAAAATGATGGCAGCACTATGAGGCGATTCTACCAGCCGGTAGATCTACGTTTAAACTTTTGTGAAGTTCTTGAAGACATTAGCAAACATAATGGTAAAAAAAAATAAAATAAACTGAGTCAATTCTTATGAGGTGTCGATATGAATGAGAAGCCACATATTTCATGCCAAAGAAATCTGCGGGATTTGGTTTTCACAACTGTGACAGTTGCATTCCTATATGCCTCCTTTCAGAAAACTCAATTTATAATCACAATCCAAAATACTTGTATAAGAATATGTACTGTATATATGTATGTAAACATACAGTATACCATATACTGTATACATCGAACAAAATTCAAGTCAAGAAAAGTCAAGAAAACTTATTTGTCCCACAATGGGGAAATTGCAGTGAAATTCTGGAAACTGGAAATTCCAGTTCAGCAGAAAGCTAGATGTACAGTATAGCAATGGACCCCACCCACCCAGGATTCGGGCTGTTTGTATCTCTCCCATCATGGAAATGGTACAGGACCATCAAGACTCCCACATCACACCTCAGAGACAGTTTTTATCCCGAGAGCAGTGAAAGCAATCCCCCTTCCAACCTCTATCATCCCCTTGCACACTCACCTGCCTAGTCCCAAGTACACTCTACATTAACACACACTTTAACAGCAATAATCACTTATAACATTGTACTGTTAATTATTCTACAAAAATCATCCAGTTCCTCTCATCACTTTGCCTCACTCTACAGGCTACTTGAACTATTTTGTTATTGTTATTTTCATTTCTACTTTATACATATATGTTTTAACCTAGAGTTTGTCTCAATTTTACTATGACAGTAATGACAATAAAGAATCTTGAATAAAAAAAAGTTTGTTTTATTTGAAAAGAAAAAGAACACCAGATGACTCCCATACAAACTTTGAACCAACTCCACTTGATTTTGATTAGTGTTTATCCCATATCACGACAGAAACTAATTTCTCCCAACATTTTGCTGACATAAAATAAGATGAGAATGCTTTGCTTGGCCTTTTTCTTGCTGTGCTCACTGCCCGTTTCTTTGATGTTAGCGATCTTCTCACCTTTGTCAGGAGTAATCAGCTGTCGTTAATGGGACCCTCATTGTGATTTACTGGCAGGAGAAGTTGTAGCAAATCCAAAAAGATCTAAAGACAGTTTGATGAATTTACCAAACTTTTTGTAAGTCTGTTTTTATTTCTGTACTTTTATAATTGCCATTCTATCTGGCACACATTACAGTTTCATTCAAATGTCTAAGAGATTGACATTTGACTGACAAAAATAATGACTGTACAGCAGTGGATTACAATAATTGTAGATTCTTTTACATTTTTATAACAATTTGGCAGTGCCTGTTGAGACAAAAAGCAAATTGATAATCTGTTCCATTTAAATGTAAAGACCAAAAGCAAAATGACAAACCAAAATACATCTAGATACTCAATATGTTCCATGCTTTAATACTTTCAATGTCATATCCGTATATAGATTTTCAAAAGTTTTTTTAAAAAAATTTTTAAAAAGTGGTTATTGTTTACTGATTCAACGAGTACTTCAGATATCTTAGCTCAAAATAGAGTAAATGTTAATATCATTTTATTTGTTGTAAAAATGCCTAAATGGTTTCTCTTTTTTGTCTGATATGTTCAATTGTGTTCATCAGATTGTTTGTATATTTCTTTCGCTGAAAAAAACTACTAGACTTTTTCAAAAATTTGAAGGAGAACAATCCTTTTGTTTTTTCACCTTTGCTGTGACTCAACCTGGCTTTCCAGAAAGCTGGAAGATATCTCCAGCACTTTTATTTTAACCCTATCCCATCCAGTTACATGACAAGCAGAATTGTGCTCTGCATGTTAAGTCGTACTGGACAGATTTGGTCTGATGAAGGTAAAGACCATGTGCTGGCCTTGCACAAAAAGATCATTTTTATTTTTTTCACATTTCTAGAAATTTTTTATGTAAACAGTTTGATTTTCAGGCAAACAAGCAGGGATCATACAGGTAGAGGATGGAATAAATAGGGTGAAGATAATGAGCGTTAAGTGGACAAGAAAGAAAAGAAAACAAGAAATAAATTAGAGGAAGTGTGCCATGCTTCAATAACCTGTAAATAACCATTTTGAGCATCAAAACATTCATGCTGGATCATACAGGGAAAAAAATGTTCAAACCAGAAAAGAAAACGAGATTCACAAAAACAACATTTAAAAACATACTACTGTATATATTATGCAGGAGACAATTTGATAGTTCCACGGCAATGTTGTGTGTTGGGATATAGCAGACAGGAAACAGTGTGACATTGTGTGCCCATATGGATCCAAGTGCATCCACACTGCTGAGGTGTTCCATATGTTCATATTAAAATATTCAAAATGATGTCAGTTCCTTACTTATTTAAAAATACAGCTTGTATTCAAGTAGGTGACACATATATATATTCTGTTATAAGATGTTTCAATTATTTGACATCAGTTTGTCTGATTATTGCAGCCCTAGCTTTCAGCCAGAGCTCTAATATTTGTTCATCAATTATCTTTGGCTGGTTACTATTTGGCTTGGTTAAAATCTTGGAGGGAACAAGCTTTTTGTGTTGTCACCTCAGCTGTGACTCAACCTGTCTTCCTAGGAGGCTGGATCATCACAAATTTTTAAACCCTGTTACAAACACAAGTTTCATGGAGGCTTTTATTTCTAGGTTTGGTGAGTTTGCTTGACTTTTTTATATATATATATTATTCAGCTATTGGTGCTTTTACATTAATTTTATTTAACATTAGTTTTATGTTCTATAAGTTTGTCACATATTCCAAACTAGTTTTCATTTCCTCGCAAAAGTTATGAAGGAAATTTAGTTTTATTTGAGTTTTTTTTCTGGGTCTGTTCCAAGTTAGGTAGCATTTTAGTATAATAAATGCAAACCATTCCAAATAAGGGTCACATTATTTTTAGTTGCCAAAACATGTTCTACAGCTCTGAGTTGACTTATGTGATGCTCAGCCAGCCATCCACAGTGGTAGAGATAACTGTGTGGCTCATTAGACAACAGAATTGCTTTCACGTATTTTGAAACATTTGGTCCTTTTCAAGGATTCACTCTTATCAAGGACTTCAGAGTCTGCACCAACTTGAAAACTTTGGTCTTCAAAGTAGAAATTTATTTGAAGAGAAGTCATCTGCTTTTCACAAAAACAAAGATTAATTGCTGATTTATTTGGACTTGAAAGAGTTGAAAAAGTAGAAATATTGCAAAAATAACTTTTAAATTGACTCCAAATGGATCATGGCCAGACCTCTTCAATGTGTTAGTGCTTTGTTTGACATTACCAACTGTTAATTAGCCCAAAAAAACAAGTGTTGCTGGAATGAAAAGGTTGTGTTTTTGAAAATAAGTTGAATACCTCAATTATCCATCACTTTCTGGACTCTTCTCTTCTTCAACTTAACCAGGTTAATTAGTATAAAAATGAGTTTTTTCCTCAATCTTTCTGCAACTCTTAAAAAAAAAGCCCTTAAACTAAAAGTAAAAGCACTTGCTCACAGACAGTGGAAAAACAGTCAGGAAATCTTAATCAGAAACACTGTGACAGTTCCACAGAGTTTTATCAGCCCTGCCCTTCTTCTCTGTGATTAAGCCCTGCGGCACGAGCCTGTCAAGTTGAGCACCATCTATCAAGCTTGTGTGGATTCATAGAGCAGGGAGATCCTAACCACAGCGATTACCTCCCCTCTATACCTCGTTTTCTCTTGGACGTTTCTATTTAGATTTTGTCAAGATACACTCATTACATTACATGTATTGTTTTCAGAGTGATGGGCATGGAGCTTTCCTGTGTCACAGCACGTTTGCTAATGCTCATAGGCCGCGATAAGAAAATGGGTCTGTTAAGTTCAGATTATTGCAAGCCATCCAACAAAAGTAGATCTATTTGTGAATTTAGAAGACTTGAAGAACAAAACAATGTGTTCATGTTCTGAATAATAATTCATGGATAACAAGTGTTTCTGCTTGTTCATCTGGAAAAAAAAGATTATTTATGAACAACATATTTTCTGAAACTTTTGTGGAGGACATTTTTGGGAGATTATTTTTAGAAAAACTTATCCACACCAACATATTTTTATTTATCATTTAAAAAAATTATAACCTCTATGCTCTAAAATGATTTGTAAGTTCACATATTGCAGCTCTGGATAAATAGATATAACAACTTTGTGACAAACCTATTTACAAAGGCCTTTTGCAAAAGTTTTTTTTTTTTTTGTTGCAGATAATTTTTAAAACATTTTTTAGTTGTGCATTCATTCGTGATGTAACATATACAGTGAATAAATGAGTGTGTGCAAATGCATTTACGTTAACCGCTACAATTTGATGTGCACAAACCCAAAACAAACACTTACACATGACTAAGTTTTGGGAATTGTTTTAACACAGACCAAATTTTTGCATTTGGTGCAATTTAATAGTTTACCATATTGATAGATTTTGGTACATATTTTTAGTAAAAATAATAAAAAATGTGCTGGACAACTTTCCAAGAACAAACTAACTCTTGTATTGATGCCAATCTTGTGTTTAATATACAGTACTTCTATCAGCCAAATCCCAGTCCTAGTCTCTGATGATCATCATTTTTTTAAGGTCAAGTTTTGAATAAAATGAGTTCACAGTTTTAAGTAACTTTTGGACGCTATCGTAAGACTCAATTTTTCATAATTTTCTGAGTAAAGTAGAAACCTTTATATCAACTTTCTCGAATTTAATAAATTAATCACCATGGTGGTTATTTGCGTGATTTAGGTACTATCTAATTTAAAAGGAAAACAATAAAGCTGAACATCTTCCTACTGTATGTTAATTTTATTGCACAAGACTTTATTGACTGAAGTGAAAGAACTATTTTTTTAATTAAAACATCATCAGACAATTTATTCTGTATTCTTTAGAGAAAACTTTGTAAAAATTACAAGTAATCGTAACATCTGGTTTCTTTAAAAAAAAAAAAAACAACAAGTATTTAATCTTAAAATTAAAGTCAGCACTACAGGTGCAAGGTTACCTGCGTACTTCTGTGCATCAAGGAGCAGATCAACAGAAGTATGCAGACAGGCTTCAACATAAAGAGCGTCGGCCATCTGGAATCTGTGAAAAAAATTGTGCCATAGAGATAGAAAGAAAGCAAAAGAGAAGGATGGGGAGAACAATCCCAACTGATGTTGGATTTACAGCTGGAACATGAACTGTTTTCTGAAAGGAAGATGGAAGGTTATGCATTGGGGAGGTACTTAAAATTTGAGATAAAATTTATGTATGCATATTATTTTAAAAATCTTTGTGCATGCAAGAGTATGTCTCTCAACTTGTCTGGGAAAACCTCAAGAGCAACATTGAATAAGTGGATGAATGATCCCAAGGTGTACAGGCAACATACTATCGTGAGGTGCGTTTTTCAACATATGCCATAATGCTTATTTAACAATCAATTACGATTTTATGAAAGTTGTTCTTGTATCATTGCCAGTCAAAACCTCTGTAAAAAATTTTAAACTTCAAAAGTTTCTCTCGACTAAAAAAAATGGGGTGTTTGCTATTGATTTTCTTGAGAGAATGGAGGAGTGTGAACATTATTCTTATTATAATTATCTCAAATCATGTAATTATTTATGTACATATACATTTTCAATGATTCAAAGCGCATGCAATACAATCTGTTGACTCCCTTCATTTAAGAAAACTTAGAAATTATATTAAAAAATGTCAACGTATATAAAAAAATTAGGTTCAAGTTATTTAAGATAAAAAATGATTAGTCTTTTGTTCAGCAATATGCAGTAGCTTTTAGCAAATAAATTTACAAAAAAAAAACTGTTGAAGGCTTGGAACACTGCGGTTTCTATGTGGAGTATGTATGTTCTCCCCGTCCATGCGTGGGTTTTCTCCAAGTACTTTGGGTTTCCTGCCACTCTCCAAAGACAAGCATGTTAGGTTGATTGGTCGCTTGAAATTGCCCCATAGGTATATGAAAGAATAAAAACTTTCCTGCATCAAGTTTCAGACTTTCTGGTTATCTGGTGAAATGTGTTGAAGAGTGTAACCTGCCTTTATAAAGAGGTTAAAGGGGAAAGAGAAGGGAATTCATTATCCTTGAGTGGTTACAAGATTTCACAAGAAAGAAAGTCCTTCAGATAGGACACGTTGGCTTCCTCTTCACCTCTGCAAACCCCCAGTATCTCCTCAAGCAGCTCATGATGAATAGGCCCAGTCAGTGGGTAAGCTGATTGGTGAAGCAAGCTGCATCAAGGCAACTGCTAAGAAGAAAATGAGGCAAGAAGTGTCTATTTTAGATGAGACTGAATCTATTAAGTTAGTATTAAATTCCGATCATGTTGCAGAATAAGTGGCACAATTCATAACAATGCCACCGAGGCAAGTATGGTGCCTGCACAGCTGCAAAAACGGGCCAATTTTCTCATGCTGAGTCTACTATATAAGTGGTATTAGCATTAGAGTCAAAACCTCATTATTGTCTTTTCCAAAGCCTGGCTCAGACTCACTATGTGACTTTAGAAGCATCATTAGACTCACCATTGCCTTTACAGTTTGTTTCATCTACCCTCTTATCTATGGTTTCTGCTTTTAATTCCTTTAGCTTTTATCTGTCTACTGCAGTCTGCTTAACAATACGCAGTATGGTGGCTGATGAGAAACACTGCAGGGATTTGCACCCAGATAAATACTGTGGAGGACAATAACTAAATTGAGTTCCTAAATATTACTCTGTAAAATAGCAACTTCCAGCATGATGCACAAGGCACTAAAAGAATCCCCATTTCACACATGAACCGGAGCCATTAAATTTACATCATGCAGAGGAGCTTTTTGTGGGAATACAAATGTCCAAATCATCTGGACCAGATTTTTATGAAGACATAACTCTGTCAGCTCAGCATGCTAATGAGATTTTCTGCCATGGAGTACAAGAAGCTGATGTCACACTTTGGTTTGTTTAGAAACCATTTTTCACTCCTATTCAGTCAGAGACTGTCTTCTTGTTGCGTTAGACAAGCTATGGGAACATCAGCAAAGTGTTCTGTGCACAGGCTGTAAGATTTGTCTTCATTTCAACTCGCTGTAGCTCTTTTCATACTTTTTTCACTAATTTAAAAAACAACTTTGAGTACTAAAATATGGAAAATATTTCCTCCATTGGGGAAATGAAGCATTATTCTTCTATATAATAATTTTGTCAAACAATATTTTGCATCTTTGTAGCATTTCTACGAGTAAACACCAATTCAATATTGGCTGCAATTTTTATTACGTTCTTTTTTCCTTCCCCCTTTTCTCTGTAAAGCTTTGTAATGAGCTCCTGTGCAGATGTGAATTGAAATAAAAAAAAATTATCAAGTTTATTGAGTCAGTAAGGTAGCAATAGTTATATCAAAATGATTGTCATTGACCATTAAAAACAATCAGGACAAAGTTCCAGGGTCAGAAGCTCGGTGTGAAAATGTTCTAATACTTACACTACCAAGTAGCTTTCTACTCATAAGGCTCATTTTAAGTTGAGAATTTGGTATTTTGGCTTCAGTTAAATGCCTTTCATCAATTTTAATAATAAATTAAAATAAGTAATTTGATCATCCAAACTTATAACCCCCCTCTTGGAGTCTCCAGGGGTTTACCCACGGGCAGGGACGCTCCTCTCTTCAAAATATGATTGCTTGTTGATTATAACTTTATTTTGTGTGGTGTGTATGGCAGGCATCAAATACACCATATGCAAATGACTGCTCTGCTAGAGGCATTACAAAAGTCCTTGTAGACTGAGTTGTTTTAGCTATCTCATTACAGGAATGTTGTACAGGCAACAACTATGTGATGAACAGTCACCGGTGCCTCTGGTTAAACTTCTGCTAGTAGGTGTGAAACACAAATAATCTGACAACTATACTGAGACAATTAAGCCTCTAAATTATTTGGCTTGATAATTTACTATAAATAGTTTTTAAAAAATCAATTACGTAATTTGTCAATTTTCCATTGATTATGCCCTTGTGGTCATGAAACAGAGAACTTAACTTATTGCAAAGTCTGATGCAGCAAGAAGATGTTATGTTCAAGTTATCCGGTTACGTCAAAGAAGATAAGGCCCGGGAATTTATAAAAACTAAATACCTAAAATAATTCAGTAGCCTAAGTTTTGTAATTAAAATAATTTTATGAACATATAATGCCCTAAGAAATGTTGTGTAACCTTTTCCACATTGTGATAATACACTGGTGGGACTTCCTTCTGTGTCCAAATAAGGGTCTTCAAATAGGATCAATGTACAAACAGCAATTGTTAAAGCAGCAACTTTTTTAAAACTATTAATAAAATTGTAATTTATGTATATGGTCAAAATGTAGGAAGTAAATTGTCACTGAAAGATTTTTAAAGAAAAATTTAAAGAGACAACTAAAATTCTTTATCATTTTTTCTCATTCCTATCTTCTCTCAGAAACATTGAGTTGTATGTTCAGTATGCAGTGTCAGTGCTCCCTAATGAGTAACGGAGACACTGGAAGAATTGGATTGGGTTTAACATCCGTATGGTTCCATTTCTTATTTAGAGGCTGATAAAGCCCTGTCCTTATCATTGCACAATTACATTTCAATAACAGTATTATTTTCCACAAGGTTTCTAACCTAAAAAAGAAAGGCAAGGCACAATGAGAAAAACTCCACTATCAGGTAGATGTGGAAATAAAATACCTGGCAGCAAAGGAAATTAATCTCAAGAAATGGGAAAAAGAAGTCTGTCACCAGGCCAAAAATGAAAGTGATTTAATAACTGAACAAAGGCTGTCTATCCAACAAGTCAAAACTTTAATTACAAAATATGATCCAAGACCAAGGCTAGCCAATATTACCTCCTCCGTAACCTTGATACAAATCACACAAAGCAGATGAAGCATTCGAAAAGGAATAAAGAAGACTAACTTGCGGACAAAAAGAGAAGAAAAAGAGCTAATAGAAAATGGGAGGAGAGGAACACTCAGATACTCTACAAGAAGGAGCTATGAAAATTGATAGTCTAGGGAAGGAAGCAGGTTGTAAGACAATTATTACCATCTCTATCCTTTGATTTAGGACCATCTGAGTGTGTAATTCTGCAAATTAATCATATCCAAGGCAGATATGTCAAGAGTTTTTCTTGTGCTTTAAGTTTCAATCAATTGTCATTAAAGAAAACATGTACACACATGCATATTGAGTCTTTACAAAAAGTAAGATAACCTACAAATCTAAGCAAATTTTGAAATTACAGCAAGGGAAAAAAAAATTTAACCTCTTGACATTCAAGTCATTTTGACCCCATAGGGATCACTCCTTTATTCATTCCCACCATATGTACAACACACTGCAGGGAACAGTAGGTGCCATGTTGTTCTCAGATGAGTGTTTGGATGGAAAACAATTTACTCATTTCAATCTATGCTTGCTCTATTAAGCAAATGTTTTCAACAATAATTATATTTTATTCATTTGAATCAATGTTGAAATCTTGGCGAGAGTAGCGAACATGAGTATTGTAATTTGTTTCAACAGCAAGACATCATTGTTCCAATACTTAGTTTTGATGAGACCAAGAGGTCTTAATTGACCTGAGTTTTTAATAAAAGCATGCAATAAATCGATAATATTGAATTGCTGCATTTCCAAAAGCATGCAGATCATTTGTGCCCTCTAATGGAAAGCTTTATGATTGGAAATGTCAAGATTTTTGTGGCACAGTATAATAAATCTTAGAACAGTTATTGAGCCAGTCTGCCCAAAGGAACTCCAAACGATGGATTATTTTCTCCTAGCAACCATTTAAAGCTCTTTGCCCAAGATGAAAAGACTTGTTCACTTATCTATTATTTAGTTATGAATTTGCTTGTTGCACAGCAATGATAACACAAAATGTTTTTTACTTTTTTACTAAATCCCACCAGTACACACGTAATGATTTTGTCATTTAACTTTCGTATGAAACTTGTTTCTAACAAAAAATCTAGTTATGAAACATATTTTAAATTTATGATAAAGTATTTTATTCAGCATCTTATTTGAGAATTTTAGAAGGACTGTATGAGGTCTTTTAACATCATCCACAGAGGATGGTTATTTTTATTTTTTTTCAACTATTTGTAATTTTGTAACCTTTTTTAGTAACAAAATATGTCTTTTGAAAATCTTTGGATGCTGTGTGCTTTGTTTGCTCTCTCAAATCATCAGTCTAATCAAATGACAATAGTGTCCTCTAGTGGAGTCAGAACAACCACATCCTGAATAACAGGGTTATTATCATCTCATAAGGCACTGCTTCGATGTGGGAAATTAAAATTAACAACCTGTGGTGGGTTTTACTGACCGTAATATTACTCATTCTTTTCAAGCCATAATCCAATCAGTTTAAATCACCTCTTCTCATCTGACAGAGTAGATTTGCATCTGCTTTTACTTCCATTGTGTGGAAGGCCATTAAATAGTTTGAGTGATGAAATCTATTTTTTGCCACCAATTATTTTTAGTTTCATAGTGTAAAGATATTAATCGAAACACAAACATGATGCTATTACAACAGAAACCTTAGACAAGCAATGATCAGCGAAAGATAGATTTCTATTTGACAACACTGGCGAGAAATTGGTAAAAAAAAAACAAAACACATATTTTAATAAAAGAAATGAATATGTCATGATTTTCCTCTCTCTAGAACATTTCCTCTTTCCAAATCTGGCCTTCTACCCAAATTCAGCCCACCTGGTCCTGGTCCCAATTGCTTCTCCCTGATGTCACCGCCTGCGTCTCATCTTCCTCATTGTTGTAAACCCCCTGGTGTCCATCACTCTGGTGTCAGATCATCATCTGCTGTTCTGCTATCCTGCTGTAGCCATGATGGTGGCCCTCCACGTCGTCTGGTCCCCTTCATGTCATCTTGCGGGCTGCACATGCCTACCCATTTCCCTATCACCTGATTTTCTGCAATAAACTGGTTAAAACTGGCTATGCATCTGGGTCCTGCATCTCCGCCATCACCACCTCATCGGTGAATGTATAAATGATATTTTTAAGATAGCTGGTCTTTTCTCAAAATTAATGTCTTTGCTAAAGACAAATCTTCTTTTGGCATTTCCATTCAGGGGTTGCCACAGCAAGTCAGTTTCTTCCATGTAACCCTATCTGCTGTATTTTCTTCGGTCACACCAACTATCTTCATGTCTTCCTTTACTGTATCAATGAACCTCATCTTTGGTCTTCCTCTAGTCCCCTTTCCTGGCGGTTCCAAACTATTTGTCTTTGCTAAAGAGAAATAGGATTAAATAATTTAAGGTGTGTTTTAGATCATTTAAAAATCCAATTGAACTGATTTCTTGACCCCTTGAAATTTAAAAAAAAAGTAAATTTGACACACTAAATGGGCTCTTAGGAGACACTGATCCAGTACAAACAGGACCAAAAAGTAAAGTCAACAGGAAGCTTACAAAAATTGTCACAAAGAGCACCGATTTATTTTAACTACAGTACAGATTTCACATTTAAATTGGGTAAGTTATAAAATGGCCAACAAAAACAAGTGATGTACATCACTGTACTGGAAAGAGGTTTTAAGAAATTAGAGGGATGTAATAAGAAAACAATATTCTAAAAAAAAAAAAATTTTTTAAAGAAAGTTACCCCAAAATTGATATAGATTTGAGTATAAAAAGAAGATAACTATGTCAAAAATGAAAGACAATTTTTTTGCAAAGAGATGTTAAATATGATTCCAGTATTGTGTAAAACCTACACATGTTTTATAAAGGATTTTGTTACAATAGCCATCATTTGGGTCACTGTTTGGCTCCAATCAATTTAATCTCAACTCCAAATTGATCAAATTTTTTATCAAATATTTGTACATACTATACTGGCATTTTTTCTACATACCAAAAAAATGCAGGATGAGTTGGGTTTTTTTTAAGTTGGGAAAAAAAATCCTAATATGGAACCTTTTAGTTGGTCTTATTAGTTAACAAATTAAAAAATCATTTACAGTTTGAAATAAACTATTTAGTTTGTTGTTGATACATTGCTTGAAACTTGAACCTTGGAAAAAATCAGAATCTCCAATTTAGGTTACATGAACACTTTATTTTAAATACCACAGAATATTAGTACAGTTACAGATATTTCCAGACAGAAGACAGTCTGATGCTTCCGACTTGCTTTTCTGAATGTGATAAAGGGAAACCTTGGATGGTGTCAGAGGCTATGCTTACATCACACACATACACACACACTCACAAATGCCGTGTTCTAGCCAAGATGTGTCAAGTTCAAATGCTTTGTCTATAATTATTATTTTTTAAATAATAATTTCCATTAACAAAAAAGAAAAGAATACAATTTTAGTTGTCCACAACTTTTAATTTTCTTTGTCGTTTCTTTAAAGAAACATAAATGACACTTTTTGCAGTTCTAACTTTGGTCCTTTGGATGTTGTGGACAATGATTTTATTTAACAAGTAAAGCTGGTGAGACACATCCAAACCCATTTTACCAACCTAATATCATATCCTTGTAAATGAGTTATTTCATTAAACCAAAAAAAAAAACTTATTTTTGCGTGTGCAAAATAAAGTTCTTCACATGAACTTCACTTCACGCCCGAGTTAGGGGCAGGCTTTTCTGAAACAGACTTAAGTTTAACCAAGCACATTCTGCTTTTAAGCAAATTCCAACCATCCAAAAAAAGAACAGGGAAAAAAAATGACATAAAAAGGTTCCATGCATGTAAACATAGCTTGTGCAGTCAGCTATGGTATGTACATCCTTTCTTCAGGCAGTGCATGAAAAAAATACACAGAATAACCAGTGTTTCCATTAAGTATCTCATCCAGGAGCTTAACAGTTAAACTTTATTTGTAACACGTCTTCTGTCTGGTTGAGACTAAAATTAAGATTGACTCATCCTACAATCTGTCTCCGGATCCTTCTCTCAGTAGTACCATCACTGAAGTAATAACAGATTCATTGGCACATTAAACACCGTCATTAACAGAGAGTGAGGTAATGAATATTGAGCGTTTGTGACAATTCAAAAGTCGTGCTTAAAATCGAAGCAACATTTTCAATTAAGTTTGTGAGACGTTGCCATAAAGACAAAAAGTTATCAAAGAAAAAAAACAAAAAAATATTCTTCTGAGTAGCAACACATCAGTAATAAATTACATTTAATCCCAATAAAGTCTGGTCACTGAACCCGGCACAACATGAGAAAAAGACCAACTTCATAGGAATGTATGAATCCTTCTAAAAAAAAAAAAAAAAGAAAAAAAATCCAAATGCTTTGAAGTGGAGAAAACAACACAACTTTTTTTACAAGGTAAGAAAAATGTGCAAGGCTAAGCTTTCATTGACATTCACACACATAATAACTACAGTATTTACCCAAACACATGCGTAGAGGCACGTACATATCCATCATACAAAAAAATCCTAAGCACACTAAAAATAGATCACTCCCATTCTGATTTTGTGACTAAACTCTGTCTAGTCATCAATGAAAAGCATGCAGGTGAAGCATTGACATCATGGGATGTGAAAAGGCAAAAGCTGACCTCTCAGCCCTTTGAGTAAAAAAAAGACATGATCAACATCATTACAATAAGGAGACCTCAACGCTGTTGCATTAATCTTTCAACCAATAGAGAACACAAGCTTGATTTTTCATCCAAATAAATAAAAATGTCATTGTTTTAAATAAAAATTCTTTACATTGCTTTCTAAATTTTCCAGTAAATATGTTGCACTGTTTGAGTCTTAATAAATTAGGACCAAAAAAAATCCCTGCTGCAATACCCGAACGCAGGGACACAAGCTAGAAAAAAAAAAGAACGACATTGGGAATGTGAACAGACTTCAGTATATAAAGTTTTCAATGATTGATATTTATTATAATAAATGCTTAAGATAATTTGAAATGCAATTTAAGAGATTTTAAGTAAAACTGAGAGGGCTTTTTGTGCACACATCCTCTTCACAGTTATGCTTCCCAGCACAAAGTGACTGAAAACAACTCTGCAGATAAGATTAAAGATGCAAAACAAATGCGTTTTGAGTTTTACCTGCGTTGCTACAGACATGATACAAGATTCCCTTTTCCTCATTGTAAGTCACAAAAATAACATCCTTCGTCACTTTACTTCACTGTATTTTGGCAGATCACAGAGAAATTGTTACAAGTCACAAACTTGTATTTTTCAATTGACAAAAAACATTTTAAAACCATCACTACTGAGTAAAAGAAACATTTTCTAAAATCCAAAACTCACTCCTCCTTCTCGTGGAGAGAGGCACGTACACGGTTGCGCACATAAAAAGCAGTGAGAGCGCTGCAGCAGGTGGTGAAGATGAAGAGTGCGACGGCATCGTGAGCGAGATCTCCGTGGAGACGCTCATAGAATGGTCGGCGCACAGTGAAGTCTGTTCGCAACGCTTCGATTTGCATCAGGGTGCACACCACAACAAACACATGAAAGATCTGGTGGCCCTGCCCAATAAAGTCACACCTCCCAGGGAACAAACTCTCTGGATGTGGGCAGCAGAAAAAATAGGCGCTGATGAGAAAAAAGAGCACATGGTAGATGTGGTAGGGTATGACCGGGTCGGAGCAGCCCTCCCGGTAACAGCTGTAAATGCGATGAACCACTGGGCTTATGTCTAAACAGTAAGCCAAAGCTGATGGGACCACTTGAAAGAGCTTGTGGGTGAATTTGGGCAGCTCGGAGCCAGCATACTTGCCGTAGCAGCATCCAAAGCATGTAAGCCAAGCCAAGAATGCTGCAGCCGGTAAAAAGAAGCCCCGCACGGTGGTGTGCAGCTCTTTCTCTATAGCGTAGTAGTAATGTGCCAGTGCACTGCCATATTGGTAGACGGCAACCCCCACATAGTCGAGGAAGTAGAAGGTGTAATAGGAAAGCTCTGATTTGGCCGAGAGGAGATGAGCGAGAGCACTGAAGGAGAGGTATGTGAAAGCTGCCAGGAGTACAATGAACAGTGGCTGGGCGTGAGGATCACGCAGAAAATCCACAGTCTCTGAGATCTCCTGCCACTTCACCAAGATGATGAGAGCAGCCAGGAGATGGGTCCACACATTGAGGGTCTCATTGTGCCTTTGGAAGAGGGTAAGGAAATAGTATCGCCAGCTTTGGTCCGTCTGCCTGTAGCCAGAGTGGATGTGTCGCTCTTGGAACACCTTGGGAACGTCGGCCAACTTCACCGTGCAAGGCAGCGTGGGAAAGGCCGACTCGAGCAGCTGAGGGATCTGTCGCAGCTGCTGCGCGTTGATAAACAGCCGGCCAATCTGCTCCATCACAACTGTTGCCATGGCAAACTAGAGACTACAGAAGGTGGAGAGAATAAATAGACAGAATGTCAATATATGGCTTTGATCTACATCCACACCCAGTTGTGTCTGAGTACATGTGTGCATGTATGGAAATACAGTATATGGCTTCTGAATTCTCACTGCAATAAGAATTTTTCTGAAGTGCAAATGGTCAGTAAAAAATATACAAGTACTTATATAATGACAAAAAGACCAAGTTTAAAACCCATTCCAGTTATATAGGGTCTATGGGGTTTTTTAATGAGAATTTTTTTTTTTCTAATTTTATGAAGACTAAGCAAAAAAAAAAAAAAAAATCTTGCCCATTTTATTTATGTAGATTCGGCTTCATGATGATACATTTTGCCCATAACAGTAGCACTACTTCCCTTTGGCCACTAGAAAGCAGTGAAACTAGCTGAAATCACACTGACTCTGCACATTCCTAATGAGTTATCTGATAGGATGAACAAAATGACTTCATTTGCCATCTGTTTTAGTTCAATAAACAAGTTTACAATTTAGTGAACAGCTTTATAAGGTTCCAAGATTTACAAAAATAAAGGTGGATAAAGATCAGACAATTATGAGTAGGTTGTTAGTGAACTCATCTGACATGGATTTTGTTTTTTGTTTTTTTAGGCGGGGGTGTACTCAGCACCAACACAATCATAGTATATTAAAATCAAGCTACTTTAACAACTAAAATAAGAATAAATAGTGTATTTCTTTTCGAAGAGAATTTTTCTGTATTTTTTTAATCAACTTACCACTTTATTACTATTTCAGTGAATAATTAAATAGCTTATATTACTATTATATTAAAAGTGTTATAGTTTTTATATTAGTTCAGTAGTTGTCTGTTATTTTTCAAATAACATTTAAGGTAAACCAGCAATCAGGTATAATTCACCTGTTGTAACCACTGATCATTTTAGTTTTATTTTAATTTTTGTTAATTGTAAGGGATTGATTATGAAAAGTATTGAGGACAACCTAGAGTGGGTTATTAAGCATCATGAGGGTCTGAATGAGGATTTCAATAATGCAAAAAGAAAGCGAAGATCAGATTTAATTGGGGCTTAATCTCATATTTGCAAACCAAATTATCTCAGGTGCAATGAAGCTTCTCTTCTACTCTTTGTTATGCTATAGTACAGCGTTTTTCAAACAGTGTCCCGCGGCACACTCGTGTACCGTGAGAGATCGTCAGGAGTGCCATAGGAAATTATCCTATTTTACCTCATAAGGTGATCACGATCTATCGGTACTTTTCAAAGATTGTTTTGGTTGATTTCATCATGTTTGTGCAAAAATGGATTAAAGTGTAAAGTGTATTTATTTATGTTTATCAGTATGAAATCTTGTCATTTTCTTTGGAGACAGGCAGGACTGTCTTGTAACCATAGAAACCCACTCTTCTTTGCTTTTTTGTTGCATGCTGCTGTCCATCGTTCCCAAAAACTACCCGAGCTAGTGGATCATATTTTTTTCACATGTTTTGAAGATGTTTTAAGGAAAAAGTAACTGCACTTTTTTTTTTAAAAGAAGAATCATAAAAGATAACAAAAGAGGATTTGATGTGTTGATTTGATTCCTATTTAGGACACTTTAGTGAGATTCGTTTATTTTTAATATAGGCAACTTCGGAGAATTGTTTTTAACAGTTTTGGTTGGTGATGTGCCTCAAGGTTTTTTTTTTCTATAGAAAAACATACATTGGCATGAAAAAGGTTGAAAAACATTGCCATAATACACCTGATGGTTAAAGAATAAAGGTAGAAAAATTCCCTCACTAAGACTTTTTGATGTATTTCCATTAAGTGTTTATTTCATAAGATCTTGTGCAATAACTAAGGCCAGAACACCACATAATATTGTATCATTTGTTTCAGTTGCACAAGTGGTTAACCAAAAATGTTCTTCTAAGTGGTAAATATTTCATGCATGGAAAAAAAGCCAGTTGCTCTCAAAATCATTAATACATTTAATAATTACAAAAGCAAATGATTTGTACATGCTGGGAAAGAAGACTATTTGTTTGTCCCTTTCAGATGAAGCTTCATTTAAAAAAAAAAAAGAAAATCAGAAATGGAGGAAATTACTCAACAATGTCTATCAGAAAGAAGAAAGAGGAAGCTACTTGTTTTCTCAGATTGGCTTAGAGATTATGAGTGAAACAAGATAAAGATATCATTTGATGATGTTTGATATTTTTTGAGTGAAATAAGCGTGGGTCTGACAGAGCAGATCTGCAGCCTCAGTGGGATGAACATGTGCAGAGGATAAGGAGAAAAAAAAGCCTGAGTGATGAATGGGAGCTTATGTAACAGCTCCATCCGAAGTCCACACCCTCGGCTTTCAGCAGAAAACTGAAATCCCTTCAAATATTCATTGAGATAAAAAAAAAAAACCTCGATCGTAATTAAAAGATGGGTTTAATAATCGATGCGTGCATAATGAGGGCCTAGCTGGGCCTGTTGCTGTGGACGATCTGCACCTGATCGATGTAAATACTTAAATTTAATAGTGTTATTTTAACAAGATGTTGCATAATGGTAGCTTAAGTCACATCACTGTATGATTTTTTAGTGAAATATAGCGGATCTATGCCGCCACATACCGATGAAAGCAGACATAGCTCATACCCCTCTAACCGTTTACCATCTTAACATTGCAGCAACTAAACACCATCAATCCCAAAAACAGCAGAACACTTGAATAAAAATAACCTACCTGTGCGGGGAAATTAGTCCAAACTATTACAAAAAGAAGTTGCAGAATAAACTGGAGCCGAGCTGATCATGGATAACATTATTTGATGGGTTGAAAGATGACGGTGAGGCAGCGTTGCTGCTGGGAGGAAGCCGGCAGAATTTGACAGACAGATGTTTTAGCCAATCGGATTTTATGAACTCCCGCTACCTAGCAACTGCTCTTTTTTTGCGGCGAATCAGTGTTAGCACACTTCCAACATGCCCCGCCTACTGTCATCTGAAATTCTTCCACTAGCTTAACAGACTTTTTATTACATGAGGAAAATAATAGATGCTAAAACAGATTTATTTCTTATAAAAAGGTTAAAATTCAGAATGCTTGTTTACTTTGTTTACTTTTAAAATTTTGCATAAAATGTCATTTTAATTATTTTTTAGCTATTTTAGAAATATTACTTTCTGTCTTTTGCAAAAAGTACAATAGCATTGCTTAAAAATGGGATAAAAAAAGTACTTTAAAAGAAGTTGAATTAATTAGAGATTATTGTCTGAATCACAATAAAACAACACATTTCCCTGCAAGGACAGAGGTGTAATAATTACATAACAGCCAGTGTATTTCACTTGTTTCACATCTACAGACAAAGTTCCTTTGTTGGCTTGTTTTTTGAAAGATCTCTTTTGTTTCTTGATTCAAACCATCCTCCTCAGTGAATATCTTTCCAGACAGATCCAGTGTGCCTGAAAACACAAAGGATCTGTGTGTCCTTTTGTTTGTTTACCCATGATGTTGAAACCAAAAAACTGTCTACTTGGTAGAATATGATCTGTAAAATTATGCTGTGTAATGCATATTGTGTCTTGGAATTGGGTGGGAAGTCTTTCCAGGGAAGAATAGTTGAGAAAGAGGCATTTTTTGTCCCCCATGTAGCAAGTCAGGATAGAAACTCTGCCTTGGGGACTGTTGTGTTGTCCTGAAACAGCAGTTTCTTCTAAACATATGACAAAGAGAGATTGTGTAGGAGTGTAAGGGTACATGAAGTAATGCAGCAATCCTAAAACACAACCACAGTTCTTTTAACAGCAACCACATTGTAAAAGTTCCTGAGAAACCTGAAAAAGCAAAGTATTCACAAAAAAGTCAAAGCAAGCAAGTTGTGCAGCAAAAAAGGAATACTTTGCAAATTGACTTTAGCTACATATGATTCTTATTCATCATTTACTGTTGCCGTACCTTCCCTTTAATGACATGTAAAGGTTGTGACCATTCAGGTTTTTTTATCATCAGTAATACTAACTACTTCTATTCAATTCTACAGGGTTCTGCCCAGAGTGGAGGAGTTTAAGTATCTCGGGGTCTTGTTCACAAGTGGGGGAAAATCTACAAAAAAAAAAAAAAAGAAGGAAAAAAAAGAAGAAATCTCATGGAGATCCACATGAAAGAGAGATCCCTTGCCCGGGAGGAGCAGCCTATGTGTCTAGGACTTATTGCAATGTTAGCTTATTCTACTCTACAGCTTTTTATTTGAAGAAATCAGTTGATGGGTTTCATCCTGATGGAAACGGCGTGATAGATGAAGCTCTGAGGCCTCCTCAGATTGGCAACGCCCTGGACAGGAACACAGCGGATCGACAGAACGGCGGACATTGTGTGAATCGTACTGTATCAACTAATGGTTTAAAAACTAAAAGAGAACAATGAATCAGATGGGATAATATAGTGAGATAGGGAAAAATATTAGAGTTACCGGTACTAATTCTTTGGCGTGTTAATGACTCATCAAACATATAAAAGTCCAACCTTTTATATGTTCATAAAAAAGTTTTTAATGGTATTTTTAACTATTTGCCACAATGTTCTAACTCAAAGCTTTTTTTCTCAAATTCAGTGTGTCTTGTTCTTGATAAATGAATATGGAGTATGAAAATGTAAGCAAATGTTTTCTACTAGTTTGCACAAGACCACACGGATTATAGAATGGTTTTGATCACCTCAGCTGAATTAGCTCAGATTACTAGGTTGAGAAGATGGTTTATCATAAAACTGCAGATCTAGGTTAAAAACCCCTAAGAATGTAAATATGAATTTGATTTTTAAATATATATATATTATCATTCCTAAGAAGCATAAATGATTATATATATATATATAAAAAACGTTTGTTGGTAAAGATCAGGTACTGAAGTTTTCCTTTTTCTCTGAAAACATGTATATGTTTGATGCAATTAAGTGCCAGCACATGTTCTTTTTTTTGTCCTTACTATTATATCATTATTATTTCAGTCTTTATCTTGTTGTTTCCTCCATTTGACTTTTATACATGTTTTGTTGAAGAAATTGAGTTGATTGACTGAAAGAATAACTAATTTATATCATTTGTGGCTTTAATTTTTCCAAATACTCGTTTGCTTTGAGTTTAGCTTACATAATGTCAGGCTAGGACTTAGGCAGGACCCAGACAGTAAATTTTTTTTATTTTTTTTTAAGCATTGCTTATGATAGAACCCAAAACATTCTAGTACAAGACAAGGGAAGATGCAGGCTTTTATAACATGAAAAATGGGAAAACACAGGAGGAAACAATCAGGGACGATGAGACAATCACACCTGTAGGAAACACAGGTGTTGACACAGGAAGTAAAATAGCCTGAAACGAGAGGAGAGTTACTGTTTCAAAATAAAACAGGAAGTAACACAAGACAACACAAATGAGACATGGAACATGAAGTGCAAAAATAAAACGAAACAGAAGGTTAACGAGACAAGACAGCATAAACTTTATTAATTTATTCCTCTTCTGTCCATCTTTAACGGGGCTGTGGGAGACTATCCGAGCACATCCCAAATAGGTTGCCAGGCCACACACACACACACACACACACAGACACAAACTCATTCTTTTAGGAGCAATTTATTAGAGGCCAATTACCCCATGTTGGGTTAATTGGCCTCTAATAAATTGCTCCTAAGAGCAATTGCTCCTAAGAATGAGTGTGTGTGTGTGTGTGTGTGTGTGTGTGTGTGTGTGTGTGTGTGTGTGTGTGTGTGTGTGTGTGTGTGTGTGTGTGTGGCCTGGCGACCTATTTGGTAATAGGCCAATTACCCCTACCTCAGGTAGGGGTAGGGGTAATTGGCCATTAACCCAGCCCAGCCCAGCACGGGAAGAACATGCAAACTCCACACAGAACGGCCAGTGTCCCAAGCCTGGTCCCCACCCAGGACATGAACACCCAACTGGCTTGCTGTGAATCCACTTAAACTTGTCTCTCATAAATCATAATTTTGTCCACTTCAATTTCTACATATTTTTTAAAGGTTTATTTGGAATGTTAATAAGAAAAGACTTTAATTATGTTTGAATAGTGCGAACTACTCGATATTGTATATTTTGTTAATATATAGTACTGAGTTCATATATTACTGAGTAATATGTTACTCAGTATTTAGTAATATAGAGTACATTAAAAATTCTCAAAAATGATTAACAATTGCATTTTAGAATCAGATGGTTGTAGTAACAAAACCAGCCAGCACGTGTCAGTCATTTAAGATTTTAATAGACAAAAGAAAACATTTGACATGCGGAGCTGTTCCAACATGTTCATTGCTAAACAAAAGAAAAAAAGAGCGTTAGAAAATTGATAGTCACGCAATACAAAAAAACATTTTACCTCGTATTTCCTCCAGAAAAATATGATTGATTATCAGACAAAACGTGACTGAAAAAGTTTATTGTCAGTTTGAAAATTGCAGCTTTTTTTGTTTTACAACAAAACATAATCGGCCAATTGTACGAAAAGCAAAAAAAAAAAGTAACCAGCTGCCAAAAAGAAAGAAAATATAAAATGTCTAACTCTAGTCAGTTTTGAACAGCATTGAGATTTGTAACCGTATAATTTTGAGAGGAATGTCAATTTAGAATATAGCTTATTTTGGACATGTGAAGGTTTAAGAATTCAAATATCGTTTTCCTTCATTGCTTCTTTGTTCCTCCTCACTTCTTGGTGTTTCTTGTCCTGTCAAGTATAACAAAAAGCAATAATCTCAATTATATTGTTTTAATCACCATTTAACTTAATTATATCTTTGCACAACACCTTCCTTACCATCTCCTTAAACTTCTCATTGAGAGCTGCCATTCGTGCAGTGCGATTCTCTTTGTTTGCCTCCATCTTTTGATTAAGTTTCTCCTGCACCGACTTGCTGAAATTGCTGTTATCTTCAATAGCTTTTTGGAGGACTTCTTTCTCATGCTCACGTTTCTCTGCCAAATGTTTCAACACCTCAGCCTCATGGCTCTGGAGGAAAAAAATACAAACATTTTGTTTAGTCAATTTAAAACAAGTTTGACTCTTACAGCTTAGCTAGTTGTGTATTTTGTGTTGTTCTGCATACCCTGCGTCTTTCCTCTGCAGCTTCCAGTTTTTTCTTGATCTCATCCAGAGATGTTCCCTTTTTTTTATTGGGAGACAGAGGGAAGTCCACCTTTGCATCTGGGGTTGATGGGCTCAAAATAACCTCAAATGCTTGTCCAGAAGCACGCTTGTTCAGCTCCTTCACTTGAAAATCTATAAAACAGAAAATAAATGTTATTTCCCAACAACCGCTAACACATTACAGGTGTGCTATTACGTAATCACTAACGAGTTGAATAACACACTCATAAAAAAATATTTTGTAATCAGCAACTTCTTGCTCTGGAATGTTTAGCAGTTTTCATGTTGATTTCAAAATCTACACAAAGTAATGATGTTGCATGTTTTAAACTCACCACCACAACCTTCCATTTCAACAGCAATATTTTCTTCAAATTATCTAGGGAGAAAAATAGCGCAGATTAAATCAGGCAATGCAAAGTTCATTTGAAAAAAAAAAAACTTTAATACAAAAACTGTATTAAAATGACTATTAATCTAAAATATTGTTAGTAAAAATGCACTTTTCAGGCTTTTAGGATGTGATCTAAAGTTGAAATTTTAACATAAGTACGCTTATTTGTATTTTCTTCTTAATCTTGTATCTATCTTTGTGAAATCAGTACATAAGATTGAAAAATGTATCAATTTTTCCTCAATAAACTAATTAAATACGTGATAAAAACATCTTTTTTTATGGTATTGGGTTAAATCAGTGTTAAGAAAATGCGCATTTCGACTGTTGGGATGAAATTTAAAGGGGTTTTTTTGTGCTCATTTGTAGTTTGAACTCAATCTTGCAGCATTCTTAGTACAAAAAAAAGGACTTTAGATTTAAAAAATGCACCTATATTCTCAAAAAAATTATTAAAACAATTTTCATGCATGCGTGTTTGTTAACAAAATACACAATTTGTCTGTTTAAATGAAATTTCAAGTTGAACTTAACAATGTTTTATTGCTTCTTTGTGTTTTGCTTTAAATCTTGTACCTTTGTTTATGAAAACGTACTTTAGATTGAAAAACTGCATTCATTTTTCTGAAAGAATTATTAAATGCATTTGTATGCATGGATGTTGGTTTTGATTTTTTAAAAAGAAACACAAGAGACTTGTGATATTTTAAAAATAATCAAAAATAACAAGATCAAGCCTCCGTTTAAGAAGTAATCATGTGTGTATTAAACTAAACAATCATGCAATCAGCTTGATTTCAACTTTTTAAAACGTCTAAACAGTTAAAATTGGATCTTTTCAGACAAGATTGTGTATCTGATTCCTCTCAGTAGAACTTTCTGACTTTGTGCCCCACAGTTGGATTTTTTAAGCCATGCTGCTCTCAAACAAAAATGGTGGGGGAGGGTAAAACTTCAGTTGCTGTACAAACCGTCATAAATACACACAAGTGCAAAGGTAAGAATCATTTTAATAATCTGATTAAACATGCAATCCATCATCGATTGAATGAAGATCAAGATAGTTGATTATTGATCAAAACTTTTTGAAAAAAATCAGTTATTAAATGTTTAAAAACATGACAATTTCACAACCAAAAATCAATAATCACTTATTAAATTTAATGATTAAGATATGAAATCCAAGAAATATGTTAAATAGAATTAATAAATCGTTTAAAAACTGTTTTCAATTGTTGTTGGGGTTTTTCTTTTTTTGTGCAGAAAACTGCCTTAAACAATTTTACAGGTAATTACTAAAACAAACTATACTTCTTTAAATCACTATTAAAATTCATGCAAAATACCTTTAAAGTTATTAAGTGTTGTTTAGAGATCTTGATGTTTATTTAATGGTATTTATAAGGGGATAATTCTCACCTTTGCAGATCAGAACAGCTTTAATTCTCAACCTCGTTGTTTCTGTTCAAACATCTGCAGCAAGACGCTCTGAGTAAACTCTGCGAGGATTGGTCTGAATCAGCCAATCACAGCAGCCGTCTTAATTGTTGGCGCCAGTTAGAAACAGGAAGTTAAAAAAAAAGTTAGAGTCAAGTTTGAAACAAAACAAGTTAGCATTTAATTTTCACTTTATTTTTATTCCTATTAACTGTAACTATGTACAGAATACTCTTCACGGAGTCAATTACAACAACAATGTGTAAATATCACACCAAACAATACATTCCAAAGTACTTTATTTCTTCCTTATCAGGAAAATCCACGTGTTCAATACCTTATGTAACATGGCTGGTCTCATCAGAACTGAAAAATAACTCTATTATCCTCTTGATTTTTTACATATATGGGATTCTTCTTATTAAATGAAGCTGTACATTTTTATTTATTTTTAACCAAGACAATCTATTGTGAATCCTCACAAGGAGGATCATTAGGAACAGCATACTAATGTAGTGTTTGACCCCCCCTTTTGACTTCAGAACTGCCTTAATTCTACATGGCATTGATTCAACAAGGCGCTGAAAGCATTCTTTGGAAATATTGGCCCATAATGATAGGATAGCATCTTACAATTGATGGAAATTTGCCAAAAGGCACATGCCAAAGATGCTCTATCTGGATTAAATCTGGTGACTGTGGGGGCCATTGGGGAAGAATAGCTCAATGGATAGGACGACCGTCCTGTCACCATAGGGTCATTGGTTTGATCCCCACCCAGAGTTCATGCCAAGGTGTCTCAGAGCAAGACACCGAACCCCTAATTGCTCCTGATGTTTGTTTGCAACTTTGTATGGTAGCATCCACCTTCGGGTGTGAATGTGTGCGTGAACGTGGGCTACAATGTAGGCTTTGAACGCCAATGCCATTACAGTGTCATTCATGTTCAAGAAACCAATTTGAAATGATTGAAGCTTTATGACATGGTGCATTATCCTACTGGAAGTAGCCATCGGATAGGTATATGTGATTTATAAGAGACAGACATGGTTAAAACCAATGTTCAGGTAGCTTTGGGCATTTAAACGATGCCCAATTGGCACTAAGAGACCTAAAGTTTGCTAAGAAAACATCCCCCATCCCATTACACCGCCACCACCATCCTGCAAAGTTGTAACAAGGCACAATGAATCCATGTTTTCATTCTGTTTATGCCAAGTTCTAACTCCACCATTTGAATGTCTCAACAGAAATCAAGACTTATCAGACCGGGCAACATGTTTCCAGTCCAACTGTCCAATTTTGGTGAATTTATGCAAATTTTAGACTCTTTTTTTTTCTATTTGTAGAGGAGATGAATGGTACCCGGTGAGTTTTCTGCTGATGTAGCCCATCTGCCAAATGCTTCACTGCGTTCCCTGGTTGTAACAACTGGTTATTTCAGATGTGGTTGCTCTTCTATCAGCTTGAATCACTGGGCTCACTCTTCAGTCTTCAGTCTCAACAAGGCATCTTCATCCACAGAACTGTCACACACTGTAAGTTTTTCTCTCTTCACACCATTCTTTGTAAACTAAACATGGTTGTGAATATCCCGGTAACTGAGCAGATTGTAAAATACTCAGACTGACCCGTCTGACACCAACAACCATGGTACGCTCAAAATTGCCTAAATCACCTCTCTTTCTTTCCCATGCCTACATTCAATTTGGCGTTTACGAGATTGTCTTGACAAGAACCACGTCTTTAAATGCATTGACCAACTGTGATGCGATTGTTTGATTAGATAATTGTGTCAAGGAGAAATTGGACAGGTGTTCCTGATAATCCTTTAGTGAGTGAATATTTGTTTGGCATGAGCAGTGAAACATAATAAGGCCAAAATGTTTTCTTGTTTTCTTGTATCTAAATTAGATGTTTTCTTGTATCTAAAGACACATTGCAAAAGGAACATTATGCAATTTTAAAAAAGTTTTAAAAACAAAAGTGTTAGAATAACACAACTTTGTTTACTTGTCCTGTTTTACCAAAAATGAATACATTTTATTTTAAATCCTGCTATCTCATGGTTTTATATTCTCCATGTGTAACGTGAGAACTGCTGATGGATTTAAAAAAATGTTTTTATTATAATTTGTGATTAGCAAATTAACTGTCTTTGTTGTTGAATATTACTTTATAAATTCATGTTATTGTTGTTATTATTATGTGGATCCGCAGAAGTGCAAATATAAAATCAGCCACTAGATGTCAGTAATGCAAAATAATTTCTCTCTAACCAGCCTCTGTATTTTATTTTGGAAAGTAAGAAGGACTAAGCTTCCTGTTTTGTACGTGATCCTGTGGACGCCACTAAAGAGGACATCAGGAGAAATACCTGCGCTTTTTAATGCGAAATGGGGGCTTGCTTGGCCCTGTATTCTGTGGCCAGTTGTGTAAGTATCTTATTTTAGTTCTAGAATCATCTCATGCACTATTTATGGTATTTTGTTCACGCTACATGTGAAAAACAGGTTAATTGAGGAGTGTTACTGAGTAAACGTTAGCTGTGATGTTGAACCAGTTTTGGAGCAAATATTAAGTAATTATAGCTACAGACACATCTACTAAACACAAATAGAAACGAATTTGGTTTGTGATGCTTGGTTGGCTGTGAAAGGAACAAATAAAGTCTAAAACATTGACCTAGTAGATGTAGTACTACAGGCCCAATATCTGATCTCTGTATCTGTCATCCATCCACATGTGTGTGTGTGTGTGTGTGTGTGTGTGTGTGTGTGTGTGTGTGTGTGTGTGTGTGTGTGTGTGTGTGAAGTCTGATGGATTAGAGTTAAAATAAGATAGATCCGATCGAATAGAGGAGAATTGTTTAATATGACTTTTTTTTTAAATTTGGTTGAATTGATCATTGCTACAATAACATTGGTTATATTTATATGTTCAGAGGAAGTTATTCAATTTTTTCTTTTCCGGACCAAGCTACTTCATTTTCCTTATGAATGTTATATACAGATCTTAGTTTCTTCTTGTACAGAAAATTCATCATCAAGGTTAATTATTAACAAGGCATGTGTAACAAACATAATTATGTCACCGATATGTAGGTTATTACATAGTTTATGATTTTGTAAGTATTTGGCTAAATACAGCAGCTACTGATTTATGGTGTCAAGCTCAGTGTCTGAAGGTTTTCCATGTTGCCTCTACACACCTGATCCAGGTTATTGAGTCAATGTGCCAAATTTTATTAACTGTTGATTTCACTTTTTGTGCATCAACTGTATTGAAGCAGGAAAACTATAAAAACCGTGAGGACATCGGCCCTCCAGGACCAGATCTTGACACCCCTGTTTTATATCCTTCCTCAAATGTCTAAACCCCTCTTTTCTTCTCTGTTACCTACAGGCCTCTTGTCTCTGTGGCTCAGCATCATGTCTTTTGTGCGGCTGCTGTCCCATCTCTAATAATTCCACACTCACACGGTTGGTGTTCTCTTTCTTTCTACTGATGGGAACCGCAGTGTCTGTCATCATGATCCTTCCAGGAATGGAAACAGAACTCCGCAGAGTAAGATGTCTGTCCCTAATCCTGCAACGTCATCATATAGAGAAATTCATTACATGGCAGTAATCCCTCAAAATTCTTTGATAAACTTCAATTGTTTCTTGTAAAGTTTGGTTTCATATGTAATGTTTGAACCAGGGAGTTTTAATTAGATTCTGTAATCACAGGAAATAATTTGTATATTTAACTATTGCCACATATTTTTCTGGTTAATTGAGGTGGAAGTAGTTTGAGTGCCAACTTCTTTGATCTGTTTTCTACTTTCTTTAAAGATTCCAGGATTTTGCAAGGGGGCATCAACCATACCTGGTATGGAGAATAAGGTTAACTGTGATGTCATTGTTGGCTATAAGTCTGTATACCGCATGTGCTTCGCCATGGCCTGCTTCTTCTTTCTCTTCGCTGTCATAATGATTGGAGTACGTAACACCAAAGATCTACGGGGACCTATACAAAATGGGTAAGAACGTTGGTAATTACAGTATTACTCACAGTTTAATCCAAATGAGAAGAGGGTCTTTTTTTCCGATTTTTCATTTATGGATTTTTTTTTTGTGCAGGTTCTGGTTTTTTAAATTCCTCATCCTGGTTGGAATCACAGTAGGAGCTTTTTTCATCCCAGATGGAACATTTCATAACGGTACATCCATCATATATTGGATCTATTTTTAAAAAAATGCTCAAATGGAAAAAAACAGCTGACATCACAAGATTGTGATACTTTGTATTTCTCACAAAAGAATGTTTGGATGGAACATTTATTGCTTTTCCGTCCAGTGCCTAAATTTTGTTTACTCACTTTTGCTCACTGTCAAAAAACTAGCAAAAGACTTCATTTAAATTTATGCTGCCTTTTTTATGACCTTTTCATAAATAAACACATTTACTTTATTTACCGTACTTCTAGTTTGATGAGCAATTCTGATGAGGTTGATGTGCAACTTTTTTGCAGAAGTACTTTACAGAACTGTGAATCAAACTTTCCATTTTTAGACCACCAGCATAAATTATAATTATGCTTCTTTATGATTAACCCTGTGACCAAAGACTAATAACATACACAGAGGTTTTTGTATATCTTTCCATATTTTGGGTGCAGTTTTACTGTTCAGGTCTAATGACATTTTTTTCCTGTTATTTTTCTACTTAACAGTGTGGTTTTACTTTGGAGTGGTGGGATCTTTCTTCTTTATTCTAATTCAGCTTGTCCTTCTCATCGACTTTGCCCACTCTTGGAACAAGATTTGGGTCGGTAACGCTGAGGAAAGTGACCACAAAGGCTGGTTTGGAGGTATAAATGAAACAACTGTACATTTATTAGTACATCTATAGATGACTATCTATGTGTCAGTACAGTTGTTGCATATTTTAATTCTTGTTTTTTGAGATGAGAACATTTTTATTCTTCATTGAATCTTCGTCTAAATGACTGATTACCAAATCAACAAATGCTTGACATTTTACACCAAATGCAGTTTTACATTTTTATCAGTGATTTATCAACACTTTTCTTGACAATTTCAGCACTGCTGACTTTCACCATCCTCCACTATGCTCTGGCTTTCATTGCTGTGGTGCTTTTCTACGTGTACTACACACGCGCAGACGACTGCACTGAACATAAAGTCTTCATCAGCCTCAATCTTGTCTTCTGCATCATCGTCTCAGTTGTTTCCGTTTTGCCAAAAGTACAGGTACACAGTATTATATTTAAGTAGTTTAATAAAAGCAGGATTGGCCAATCTTTAATTGCTTTGTTAATAAACTACTTGACCTTTTCTTCTCGTATCTTAATTCATTAGAAACATAAAATGACTACATTTTCCCATGTTGGTTATAGGAAGCACAACCTCAGTCCGGACTGCTTCAGGCTTCTCTTATCTCTCTTTACACCATGTATGTCACCTGGTCCGCAATGACCAACAATCCGGGTGAGTTTCTGAATGTCGGATTGTAATCTAGTGGATAACTTTGGCTGGATTTTAAGTCACGATCGTGTTCGGTTTTTTTCAATGTATAAACTTTTGTTAAACCGCTGCAGCTTTTTGATCATTATGGTGAGTTTTTTGCTGACACAGCACAACTCATGTTGCTAATTTTAGCTTGATTTGCTTGTGTTTTTGTGATAAGCCTTTTCCTAGCTAGCTAACAAGTATGAGTATCTTATGGCTTTATTAAAAAAAAGGAGAAAAAAAGCTTGTCTCTGTGTATGTACATGGCTCATAAGGATTTTTTTTAAAGTCAAATTTGAATGAAACTATTTTGTGATTCATGCTAGTGTTTGTGTGTAAACAAGCTTATTTTTTGAAAAGTTCTAAAATTTTTTGAAGCATTTCAGATTTCTAACAATGTGTGTTTGTTTGGATTATTTGTGTATTCTAGATCGTAAATGCAATCCCAGCTTGTTGAGTCTGGTCTCAAACGTCAGCACCACTGCATCACCGGAAAGCGGCTCTAAAGAACCAGTGCAGTGGTGGGACGCTCAGGGCATTGTCAGTTTGATCATTTTTGTCTTCTGCACCATCTATGCAAGGTTAATGTCACATGAAGATTTTATAGTTGGCATTATTTAGAATTATTTTTCTAAATGTCATCTTTCTGGTTTCCAGTATTCGTTCCTCTAGCAACACCCAGGTGAACAAGCTGATGCAGACAGAGGAGGGGAGAAGGTCGAGCAAAGAAGGGATAGTTGGGGAAGACGGCATTCGCAGAGCCGTGGACGACGAAGAGGACGCAGTCACTTACAGCTACTCCATCTTTCATTTTCATCTGTTCCTGGCTTCGTTGTACATCATGATGACTCTCACTAACTGGTACCAGTGAGTATCTCTTTGTACTGTATCTCATTTGGACATGCAAACAAATGTAAAGAGGTGAAGGAGTCAGAACAAAAACGAGGAGTTGTTTTAAGGAAGTGAAAGTTCATTTGCCTGCCATGAATCAAACCCTTTTAGCTGCTCGTCAATGTAGTCTGTAACATCGGAGTTTCCCACCGAACAGTTGATGACGCCGGCTGTGTTCCAGCAGGAAGTTGAATAGATAATTTACTGTCAAACCCAAGTTCACTATGTTAAAACATAAAAATCACTGTTATATCATTTTAGTAGTAAACCAGCAGGTTTCATGCACATGCAGAGCAGAGCTACCCCAGTTTTTATTTTTAATTATTGTGGCAGTTTGCAGAATGACCAGCAAGTGGTGCCATCATTTTTATTCTCAGAGCTCAAATTGAATTTACAATCAAGACATTTCTCACCCACCCATGTCTTTGTAAACATGTGTCTTTTAAAAAGTTTGATAAAATCCTAAATTTCAGTAACTATACATAAATTCTTGTTTCCTCTAGCTGGAGGTTTTTCCCTCAACTTGTTCATTGTTCAGTGTTTTTCCCTTTGTTTCCAAGTTTAATATGTTTTTATTTTATGGGCTTTAAGGGTTAGAGTCAATAAAAACATCTTTTTTATTGGCTTGTGTTCTTTAGCTTTTATCTTTCAAATGTTGACTGTTCCTATTGAGCTCTTTTTTCTAATGTTTTTTTTTTTCATACTGCAAATTATGAATTAACTGAAGTGAAACTTTGATGAAATTCTAAAGTTAATTAACTTTCGTGTTGTACTTTTCTCAGGCCGGACACAACTATGGAGTCGATGCAGAGCAGCATGCCGGCGGTGTGGGTAAAGATAGTCACCAGCTGGCTCGGGCTTGGTCTCTATCTGTGGACCCTCATCGCACCTCTAATCTTTCCTGACAGGGATTTTGACTGAGCTTGCCATGTCTTCAGGTTATATGCTTGTTATCTCAACCTTGTGCACTTTGGAATTTGAAGGATGCTTAAAAAAAAATCTTTGAAGGGAATTTTGTTCTTTTTTGTGTTTTTGTAGTCCAACTGTCTCTGCTCAATATTCATAAACTTGATTTGAAGGTTTGTACAGATTTTTTTTTAGACTTATTGAATGAAAATGGCAGCCATGAAGAAGGATTTGACCTGCCAGTGTCTCACATTATTAAGCTGCTCTTCTACCTTAAATCATATGCTAGAATGAGTGCTGTTATCTTTATGCTGAATATGGTGATCAAACTTATACTTTGGAAGTTTTATTTTTAGATTTCATTTTAAAGACATTTCTTATCAGACTTCACAGATTAACCACGTCTGGACTATGCGTTCCTTGAGGCTTGTGGGGAGAGCACCGCTTAGGAGCCCCTAGACTGAGGGTGAGTGTAGGAGCAAGATAAGACTGGGAGGGCACGCCCTACAGATAAGACAGATATTAAACAGGGTTTCCCTGGTGCTACTTGCCTGGATGCATTACCACCTTTAGCCACATAAACGTACACCCAATCTAATGTCAATCCCTGTTTAAGGGAATTTACATCCTGTGCTTTGGTTTTTCTTTGGTATGCTTGGCTTGTCTAGCAGTGGACAGCCCGGTGGCAGCCATCATTACTTTTATAGCTGCCTATTTGCAGCTGAGAGGATTGTATTGATCTGCAGTTTCTTGTAGTGTGCAGTGGTGAGGATCTACAGACAGTGGTGTGAACTCCACTTCTTGGGTTATCAATAAATGCCATCATTTCAAAAAGTTTGTCAAATGACTGAAGCAGAATAAGATTTATTTTTCAATGTTGCACTTTATTCTCCATTTCAGAAGTGATTATTACCGTTAAAATGTGTTGATTTTTATTATAATCCAATCATAGTGGTACCGTCCTTATGCATTATGTATGGTATTGGTTATTTCAATGAGACTAGATTAAGATTACATTTGAATTTTTTTGCACATTTTGCAAGAATTTTGCTACAATCTTGAGAATATTTTTTATGTTCCTTTTTTTTTTATATTTTTTAAATTTCAACAACTCCATATAAATCAAATACCCTGTTATTATGGCTACGTACATATGAAAACTGTCTGTGGAGTTTGCTGTGATGTTTGTTTTGATTTAAACTCTTGCGTTTCATCCTTTTATGGATTTATACTTAAGCTGGACATTCATTGTTGAAAAATAGGAAACATTTCAAAATGCTGTTAAGTGCCTTTTGTGAACTTCAAATTTCCCCTATTCACATGTGTTTATGTGTGTTTTTGCATGTCGAATGGTACTGGTTTTTAACACTAATCATTACTTTAATGTGTAAATAAATCTTCTTTAAATAACCAGAAGTTTGTCTTATATGTCTTGATATTAGTTTACGATTTATGGGGTAGTTTTAAGTTCGGTGTTAACAACATGGGGGGTTTACAACATAAATTAAAAAAGATATATTTTTTCAGATTCAAACATTGTGTTCATAATAAATTATGTAATGAAAATATTTGTATTCAGAATCCGAATACAACATATTTCAACCAACTCAGTGCAATAGATTTTTGTATATCATCGAAAGCAGTGCTTTTCAAGCCAAGGTAGGTTTTTCCATTAAAAAAAAAATCTTCAGGTACACTACCAACCAAAAATGTTAAAAATTATTGTCTGTAGTCGCCAATATTAACAACGTAGTGATTCTCACCAAAGTGTCCTCAATAGGAATCAAATGAGCACATCAAAACCTATTTTATCATCATTTACTGTATGATTACAATCCACTAGCATGGGTAGTTTTTTGAAGGGATGGACAGCAGAATGCAGCAAAAAAAGCAGAGTAGAAGAGTGGGTTGCTATGGTTACAGGACAGCCCTGCCTGTCTCTAAATAAAATGACAAGAATTTATACTGATAAACATAAATACTATAATTCATTTTTTTTTAACACAAACACCTTAAGATAAACCAAGACAATCTTTGGGAGCTACTAATAGGATAATTTCCCATGGCACACCCAATGATCTTGAAAAACACTGATCTAAAGAAGTTAAGTGATGCGACACATCGCTGTTACAAACTAGCAAGTATCTAACAAGAACATCATAATTAAAGATACTATTTTTCTTGTCCTCTATGCAAATATGGATGTGGATTCACAAGTGCAAGCTCTTGTTGCTTCTACTGTGTTTTTCCTCCATGCCTGCCTGTTTGATGGTGCATATTAGTTTCGGCCCAGACAGCCACTTACTCTAGTTGGTAGTGGATAGAAGTAGTCTGGACATAGTCCCTCCAGCGGATTTACACCACCCCATAGCGTCACCCCTCTCTCAGCTTATCTTAGCCACTTCTGAGTTTACATATGTTTGCATCACAGCTTTTCTTTTTAAGAATTCCTCTTGAACCTGCTGAGGATAGACACACACAAACTACAACATTCTGTCATAAAAGTCCTGAATAATGCAACATCACTGAAACATTTCTGCTTCTGTATGAGGGTGGATTCTTTGGAGTCCATAACCTCATTTGCAAAAATACTTGTGAAACAAACCAATTGTACAAAGTTAAAAATAGTTTCGTACTAAGGGAAGTAGTTTCATGTGGGGGAAATTTACACTTCTGCGAAAAGTTGACAAAAGTTTCAAAACATTGTTCGGTTGCATTTGCATTTTTTAGAATCTATTCAGTTTCTTGCAAATTTTGTTCTTCCATAATGCTTATGTTAACAATCTCCCACTCCATCTATCTCTGTTGGGCAATGTTTACAGAAAATGCCATCTGGGGCCAGAAGAGTAGTTTACACCTTCTTTTTCCACCCAAAAACCATTGATGTCAGACTTAGAAAAATGGAATTATAGTTTTATGAGTGTAACAGAAGGACATTATTTGCAAAAGGTTGAACCTGATAGGCGGTCACCTGAAAAAAAAATTCTAAACATGTCTGCTACTTATGTCTGGAAACTTTGTGTAGCGTTTTGATTGAACATGAAACCCTCATACACAAAATTGTAATAATACTTCATTTGATATCTCCTGAGGCAAAGTAGGTGAATAAAAGTATTTGTAACATGAGGTAACTTCCTGGTGTTTAAATTACAATCATACAAAAGATTATCTCACTGTCAAGCCACAAATACTGCCTGTGCTGATTCACAGGATCATAAAAAAAAATACTTCCTGGAAAACTTTCAAGGAAAATCTGATTTGCAAATTTCCAAACTCAAAACAAATGCCTAATGTGATGATACTAAAATAAAAAAATTTGACCAACAAGTCCTATGAAACATAGAGGATTCTGCAAATGTCTCAAAAAATCCCGATGCAGGTGTGGAACAAGTAAAAAGAACTTGATTGTTTATCATCTCTTACAGGGTTATTGTGAATAGTTATAGGGTCCAGGTGAAAGGAGGTGGATAGGAACTGGTAGGACTTGGATGGAATTTCGGGAGAAAGATCAGGGGAGGTAAAACCGGTTAGTCGAGGTGGAGCTGTGGGTGCCTGGTGGTCTCTGGGCTGCCTTGACTGGGCGCCTGGTTATGCTCTGGCCTGTGGAGGTTGCATCTCAGGTGTTTTGGACCTGTTAGGCCTCCAAGTGGGGCCCTGGAGTGTTGGTGGGAGACTCCAGGGTCACCTGTGTGCTTGCTGTCCTCTCGGTCTACACCTTAGCACCCGCTGGGCTCACTTACTGATGCCCGGCAAGTTTTCCCCATAGCCTGGGGATCCTGGCATTGGGGACGCTTGTGCTCCATGATGCTGGGGGCACTCCTATTGGGAGTTCTCTTCGGCACCTGGCTGAGGAGGTGGGGGATTCCCTCTGCTTGAGCTTCGGGGTGAGTGTGGACGCCGAGTCGCTTGGGTCTCTCCCTCCCCCACACCGGCCTTTTGAGGCTGGAAAGGATATGTTCCTTCTAATCTGCATATTGTTCACATCGGCAGCACACATGTACTTTCATACACACGAGTACACTGTGCAACGCTGTTTACTGTCCACTATGTTCCTTGCTCCCATCCAGCATTGTCTCTTTGTTAACAGTGGTTTTAGTTCTACATCATTTGTTAGTTTGTAATAAGGTTACATATCCTCCCAACCCCGCTTAAGTTTAGCTTCAAGCTAATAGTTAGCTAAAAAGAGTTTACAAAGTTTTACCAATCGCACGAAACGTTTAATCTGTGTCCATTAGTTTTATCTCATTCATAACAGCCTATGAACAGAGCCAGGAGCACTGAGGAACAAATGATAAAAAGCACAATAAATCTTTTTATTTCCTCCTGTAATCATGAGGTGTACATATTTGAAAAGAGTTCTTTGCCCAGGAAAGATTTAACACACCCTTTATCTTTGGCCATTTGCTCCTGCATCATAAATCTCACCATCTTCTCTTCTGCTGTCATCAGATACAATTTGTTGCTGTAACAGGAGATCAGAGGCTGTGATGTGCTGGTTATGAGCTACTTGGTATTGCTGTGCAGCCATGCTTGGTTAGGCATCCCGGGAGTTTTAATTGTCGACTGACTGAAACAATTGTTATCACCCTGGGTTTGCCTTGACCTCAATCCCCACTTCCATTGTACTACATGGCTTGGAAAGATGTCAGTGTCGTGTGTTATACAAACTGAGGTAATATTAACATGTTCTCAAATTAGTTCATAAAATAGTTCATTACTTCTTTGGCTTTTCAAAATATTAAATGGAATATTAAAGGTAAAATTGAAGGTCTTTACAAATTATTTAAATCTGCCTTGAGTGGTTTCACAAATGCTCAGAATAAAGTGTAATAAAAGTGTAAAATAATAGGGGTACACATGTAGTAATAAACTACAATAAACTGCTGACTCAGTGGGACATTGAGAATCTCAGCCAATCATTTTTGTTTAGTGAACAAAAACCATTGGCCTTGTGCCTGTTAATCACTCTAACTTTCTGGTTTTAGTAACAACAAAGAATTTTCTACAAGTTGGGTGTAAAAACTCTTAACGAATACAGAAAATACCAAGACAAGTCTTAATCCTTTCTCAGTATTCATACAGAGTTTCTGGGTTGTCAGAGATAGCAGATCTTCTAAACTGCCTTAAAGTGGTAATGAAGTACCATTTTATTTATTTTAAGAGATTTTTTTATGAAAGGGTTAAAACCACTGACCACCTCTTTGGTGGAGTAACTGGAAATTCCTGCCTGAGGTGTAATTTAGTTTTAAGACTTTAACCCAGGCTTATTAAATTATATTCTGCATGCAGAGGAACTAATTGAGTTTGAGCCCTGCTGGCATGCAACATGTGCACTGGAAACATTTACCAAACATTGAATCCCAATCAAGCTTTTTATGATGGGAAACTTGTTGCTGGATGAAGTTCAAGATATTGACGCCCTATGGATTGATTTTGAAGTTTCTCTGGAATGAAGAGAAAAATGAGCAGTCTGAAGTTGGCAGCGTAAAAGAATCTACTTCCTAAGCTGGAAGAAGAAAATCAGAAAGTCTTGAAGTATTTGCCTGGGTTTCTCCAGTGCGCATGCTCTCTTCCAGCTCAGAGGAGCAGCTAATGCAGTTATATAACAGTCAGTGCAGCCTGTCTGCTGTGAGCCAAATGCCAGCCCAGTCTGGTTACATAAGCCTGTCAGAGTCATATTGTAGCAGCACTGAGCCTCACCACAGTGTGTCCCTGTTCTCCTGCTCCATCTCTCACTTCCTCTCACTGTCTTTCTTTTGCTCTTCTCCTCTTTTTCCAGCTTCTTGCCCTCCCCACCCACTTTTCCTTTCCTGTGCTTCCCTTTCCTTTTTTGCTGCAGCACTACCCTCTCAACACCTCAAACAAAGAGTTTGAGTGCCTGATGCAGATGCAACAATATTGAAAATATCAGATCAGGACTGATATACGCTCACATACAAATGATTTATTCAGCATCTGTCCCACCTCTGCCACTCAACACAAACACAACATGCTTGCTTTTAGAAGACATTAAATTTTCTGTGTCTTTATGATTATTTTAAAGAATGTTTGTTCCTCTAGAGATGCAGAGCACATCCTATCGTTGTTAGGGTTGGATATGTGAAAAATGATAATGTGTGCTGGCAGTTGTCACTAGCTGTGCTTTCTGATATCTTCTGGCCTTTGGTACTTCTGACATCTACAGGATCAAAGCGTGCAGCAGTTAGGATTGCATCAGCTGGTGACCCTCACTAGACCTGACCCACATCACTCTCCACATGATCCACTGGGTGTGAGAAGATCAGAGACAGAGGATCAGCATGTAAAACAGAAGTCTAATGCTGTTTTTAGTGACACACAATCATTCAGGTTAGTTATTTAGTCTCTGATCTGATTTTCAACATGGATTTTTATTCTGTTTTTAAGTTTTATTTCACCATTCACTAAACTATTCTTGATTGATGTAAATGAAACCTATCCTGACAAGTCAGCAGGCCTGAGGCAGGGTACACCCTGTCACATAGCTACACAAAAAGAAAAACAGGCAACAAAACTCATGAATAAACGTTTATAGACAATGTGTGTGTGCAATAAAATACCTGCAATCAACAAAACAATAAATAAAAGAGTGAAAGCTTTGTGTAAAAGCAGCACAATGTGTCTCACGAGTTTACTCAACTAATTATAATTAAAAGTACCACTCCAGGAAGTAACCTGGTCAACCAATAGCGTCTTCTGGCATCTCATGAATATTCATAAATAGACTCAGTTGATTGGTTCAAACTGACAGGAGGGTGGAGCCTGCCTGACCTGCCGTGGTGCGGGGACGTGGAGATGTTTAGCGTGGGGCGAGATGTTGTTTTGTTGTGCCGATCAGATGAATGTGGCATCTCCATCCTGTCTGACACAGCACTGCGTGAAACCCCACGGCTATCCTTCCACAGCAGAGACAGTTTAAAGACCACATATCCGGCATCTCAATCCAGGAAATGCGGAGTTCTGGCCCTTTCACGACGGAATAAATGGCTGCAGCGAACATATTGTAGCAGGCTGGTAAATATTAACCTATTCTTCATGCTTTTTGGTGTCAGAGTAAGAGAGAGGGTGTACGATGTGAAGTTTGACAGCAGAGTCCACGCATGTCTTCACTTCTTTTTTTCTTGTCTAAGTTGATTCGGTCTGATTTTGGCACCATGCTGTGTTAATAACTGGTGAAATATGTGTTGCATGAAGCGGATCTCAGCAACATTTAGTTTACAGTCTTGCTCCAACTGGGCTACAACCTCTGTGACTGTGTAGTGGCAGGAGTGGAGGAGTGGGGGGAGATCCACACAGCTGGCTGCCACAGCTGGATCTCCACTCACCCTGCTTGTCCTCAATAAGAAGCAGAACTCTTGTGTGTCTTTACGATCTGGCATGTAAAGTTATTTGTAAAGGGCTACACCTTTAATTGCCTGATTTTTATTTTTTTTTTTTACAGGATGAGATCATGCTTTTGTACTCTGTTGATCAGCTGATGTTACAGATAGGAGTTGTGATGTTAAACCATGACTGAATGAGGGACTGTGAGATTTTTTTAAAACCTTCAAACATTTTTAATGAATGATTTATACAACTTCATACCAAGGAATTACTAGAAAGATTAAAAAAAAAAAAACAAACCTTTGAGTGTTTAATTGTTGTTTGACTAGTTTATTATGCAATTCTACCTAAGGCGTTATCATACCTGTCAAGTTTTACGGTTTCATCGTATTTAATATGGGAAAAACGCAATTTTAGCAAATACGAGTTTTGTCACCCGTAACCCCTCGCCCCCCCCCCCCCCCCCCCCCCCAAAAAAAGAAAGAAAATACAGTGTTTTGTCAACGCGTGTTATACATTAAAACGCCTACAAAATGACTCGCTTTCAAGCCGATTATGATCCATTCCTTGTCATTGTTACAGCGCAGTCAGAGCTAGACTGGTCAACTCTTCTTACCTCACTCTGGCTGATTATAAATTGACTGCGCAATCTGTAGTGATTTTCAAAATTTTAAGTACTCAGTACGGTGTGAAAGCCTCTCCAATACAGGAGACAGGAGGAATACTGGTATGACTGGTATGTGTTACTGTTTTCAGAGAATAGAGCACGTGTTTAAATTTAGAAATACATATATAGTTCAAACTTGATCTGTTTTGGGTACAAATTAACAATGGAGATAAGCTATAATCAATTTAAGCGTATTAGTTTTTATAAACAAGAATGCTTTACTTCCGTGATGCATGCCATTTTTGTTTAAAATTCACATGCAAATCTAGCTTGGTACAGTAGCAAAATATTTCTTCAGAATTTTGACAGTTTTTGTCCTCTTGTCTGTGTGTTAAAGTGTGTAAAATCTAACCCAGTGCAACAAAAGAGACGCTGTCTCAAAAACACTGGAAGAAATAACAAAATTAATTATACCAGGTCATCAAAAAAATAATCCATTTCTAGTCTAATTGTCTTATAACTATAAAAAAAAAAAGCATGAGGATTTTTTTACAATAGTTTGACCTGGTTTTGCTACCTTGTTTTACTTGTCTAATTGTGGGTTTAAAAAAAAATCGACTGGATACAGTTAGTCATACTTATATATGAATATATATTCATACTTATATACTTATAGGGGAGACAGCAGCTCAGTGGTTAGAGCGTCATGCGCGGACTGGAAGTTTGCGGGTTCGCATTCCTCAGAGAGCACGTCTAGGGTCCTTGCAGAAGACGCCTAACCCTGCATTTCTCCCACCATTGGCGCCGTCGAAGGGCAGCCTGGTACGGTGGAAGGAGTGCAGCACACAAATTGCCCCGGTGAGGGATGAATAGAGTAATTCTTTCTTTCTTTCTTATATAAGTGCCTCAATATTCTGTGTTTTATTATTGTTGACTATTTTAAGTCACATTTCCTTTTTAATAAGTTTTTGGCATGTTTTAGATAAAATAGTAGCACACTCAGAACCCCTCCCAACTTTTGAATTTATCCTAAACTCATAGTATAAAAAAAGTCATCAATGAAGTTACTATAAAGCAATTATTTCTTTCTTAACAATTTCTTCAGATAATTAGCTGTAGAGTAGGATAGGCTAATATTCAATTAACTAACGAAGACGCTGTGGCTGCTCGTCCTGGGGAGGGATCTCTCCTTCATGTGGGTCCCATGAGGATTTTTTCATTTCTCCCCAGTGTAGTTTTTTTTTTTTTTAAGTTTTTCCTTACTGTGAAGGAAAGTGTAAGGACAGGAGTGTGCTGAAATTGTTTTGCTAGCTTTTGTTTAGTTAGGTTTTAGCTGTGTTTTTGTGAATCTATTTTTTTTTCTTTCTTTTGTTCTTTGTTTTTGCCATTTTCTCAAATTACAGAAGCCTGTTGAGAAAACTGTTTTTTAATATTGGGCTATTCAAATATAATTGAATTTATTTGATTAAATCAACATAAAATGACAGCCATGCAGTTCACACAAATCCTTCGTTTACTCTAAAAGTTCTGAAATAGTTTAACATAAGGAAACATTTCAATCCTGGAAACTACCTGCTCTTGAATATACAGTAGCTTCCGTTTTAACACAGAAGGTTGTATATTAGGCTAACATTGATGTTTTAACTTGAGGAAATGATGGGTGGATGCTGTTTAGGAATAATTAGTCAGGCTGGAAGTAAATGTGCCATAATCTACATAAAGGCTGTTTTTATTCCAGTCAATCAGCTTAGCAGAGCCAGTTTATTACAAAACGCTTTGGGATTTAGTTTTGTTGCTTTAGCCTTGCGCAATGACGGTACAGAAGCAAAATAAGCAAAGCAGCAGTCTGTCACTACTAACACAGACTACTGAAAGGCATCAAGTATTTAACCTGGCATGTTTGTGTGTATTTGTTTGTGATAGTTCACATGGAAACAGGTGGTTGGTAGCAAATGATCAACCATCACACTTGTTCACCTGGAATAAACACAAAGATTTCCCCCGTTACCTCACTCACTGTGCAATCCATGGAAGTCGAGACTTGTTGATTGATGAAAAAAAACAAGAACAATGATTCATTATGACAACTGCACTATTTAATGTTTCGCATTAGCTCTAATTTTCCCAACAAAAGTGACTTGTCTGTAAACTTTGGAGGTGTTACATAGATTATGTGACTCATTCAGAAAAAAAGCAATTGCTACTTCACATTTCACTGTGATTCATGCTTGACTCTCGGTGTGACAGAATACACAAAGCCTTAGCAGGCATGATTGAACAGGTTTTTCGATCTTTAAGAGAGGGTTGGTGGGAAAGATGACACTGTGATGAGAGAAACCAAATGGTGACTGTGACTGTAATGGTGCTGTAAAATCCTGGTGGCTGGTGGACACAACCTCTTCATGTCCCTGCTGCTGGTCATTAATCCTGTTTTCTGAAGCTCCTCCGAAGAATAGCCCTTGTGTATTGCTGGAGGACCACACCAAACTAGCAACAAGACGTTGGACACACATTTAGAGAAACGCACAACATAAATTGGATCCCTGGTGTGCCATTTCAGCATTTTAGAAAGTACTCCACTAACATTTTATTGTTACCATTCAATTACATGGCCATGCCTAAATAGATCTTTCATTGAGAAATGTTCTTTGTTATTTTGTATTGTGATCTCAGCAGTAGTCAGTAGTTCAGTGTTTGAATCAACTGGGTCAGTGTGTATGTGTGTGTTCAATTTTCTATCTGTGTGGCCTCTTGCTCTGCCTAGTGTGTTTCCTGCCCCTTCAGATGGAGATAAAGTATTCTCATACCTTCCAGGGACCATACTGCAACTGCTTTGTCCTCTTCAATGTCTATTCACCTGAGTTATGTAATATTAAATGCAAATGATGGTGTTTACAGACAATAGGGCACGCAGCACAGGTTCTGCAGGAAAAGAGCACAAAAAAGGTTTACTCATTCAAACACTCCTTTCTTTAGAGTTAATCATTACCAACTCCTGCACAGTCGGTAGGCAAGAGGAATGTCAGCAGGTTGGCTATTTGCGATGGCAAGCATCCCTCTACCAACTTTACACCACGCCATGCGCACATGATGTCCTTCTTACCAGATTTCTATTGTGCATAGTTACTTTTTCTGCCTAATGTGTATTTTTTTAAACTCTTGTATTAACATAAAGGCTTTTTATTCATTGGTCAATTTTTTTTTTTACATCTGACAGTGTTGTGTAATAGTTATTTTGGTGGTGTGATTGTAAGCTTCTGTGTCATGCACCACAGGTATGCCTACAAAGGGCTAGGTCATGATATCGCTGGCAAGATTTGTGAAGCAGATTGGAAGAAGCTGATAACATGAAAACAAAGTGAGCACTGTAGTGTTTTTTTTTCTTTTTTTAAAAGAAAGCCTAATCCGTTGAAAGTCATCCACATATTGAGGCTGTGGTTTGTGTTGAAAGATTACAAGCTCTGTGCTTGTATTGATCAATGATGCAGCCAAGATATTATTTTCCAGAATTAGATATCACTACCTCCCCTACATCACTCGTATAACCCTTCACAGATCTCCCAATGCTACTCTGACCACACCCTTAACACACAACACTTGTGGGTAGATTGTATTCCCCAATGTCTCTAATCTACCCTCATTTACCGAACACCTGCAGAGATTACTGGTGTTTGCTTTGAATTTAATTCCCCCTGAATTCACCGACTTATCACACTTGCGTCAAGGGTATGAAAGAGGACAAGATGGCACATGATTCTTAACATTTCTTTAGAGTTGATATCAGCATGTAAGATAGCTGTGCAGGATTGGAGGGGATTTTGGCTCAGCAGGGTCAGAGGGCTTTTCCTAAACCTGCAGTCAATCCTGATTAGTAAAACAGGGCAGTGAGCAATGCTCCAGCAGTTCTCCTTAGCCATGCAACTGCAGCATGGCTAAGGAGAGGCCAAACTAACCTGCACATCTCCTCATTTGGTTGTCTCTTCAAAAGTCTTAGCCTATAGTAAATCCTGTTATATTTTGTCTATCTCATAGAACTTTCAGCCTGATGTGAACTAAGTCCAACTTATCTGTAGTGTCTAAATGTATAGAGGTTTTGGGAAAGCTGCTTTTAGGCTTTTTATCCAATATTATACAATAAGTTCACATATCATTGCTTCTGTTTTACAATGTATCATAGTGTGTGTAAAACAGGTTTATGTATGTACAGTGCAAATTTCCGGTGTGTGTTTGTGATGTACTATTTGGTCTCTGTAGGCTAGTGCTGCTCCAATACTGTCAGGTAAGGTCAGACAGAGAACACCTCCTTTTATAAATGCTGTTAATTATGCAGGAGTGTGGTTGACTGCCATCAGTTGGGAAGGTCATTTTCTCATCAGCCTATTAAAGAGAACAAAACTCAGGACCAGTTCGTTTTTTACTTTTCCATTAAGGCACAATTGAGGCTTTTTTTGATGTCGCTTTGCTTCTAATTTTGGTTCGACATCCTCAGTCTCTAAAGGAGTTGAAACCTCCTTTAGAAAAACTCCGGCGTTGCACTTGTGATCATTTTATCCAAGTATAGGAATATGTTTTTCTTGTAGGATGATCTACTCTCTACATGTTTATAGTATTTACTGTAACTGTTTATTTATGCTGTGTTTTTGCTGATGCCTCCATGTTGCTGTCGCTCTGCAAGGGCGTCTGTTTCACCTAATTGAAGGTCAATATTTGCTGGAGCATTCCTACAGACAACTTCCCTGCAGAGAGAGTCTCACCATGAACACTAAGTATGGACACAAGTGTATGATTGTAAGCAAAAATACAATTTCATATCCATTAGATTTTAATATTCAGAAAATATGTTTCTATTTGCACGCACACTGAATTATGTCACCTGATAAAAACTCTCAATACACAGTTCAGTCTGAACTTGTTAAAGTAGAAAAATAAGAAAAACAAGTTGATATCTATTTTTCACCACAAGTAAGAGACACAATAAAAGCAGCCATCATTTAACTGTTTTATTTCATTTTATTTATACCCAGAGACTACTTGATTAATTCAAATGTTTTAGTAAAAATACAGTTATCCATGTGTAATGTGAATAATTTATCAGCTAGAATATTAAAACAACATTGTCTAATTTTGGCATGATGCAACATTATTGATTCCTGCGTCACATGAAACATGAGAGTTGAGCTGAGGTATACCTGAACCATGTTATGATCTGGGAGTTCAGTTTTGTAGATGGTAATGGACATTTGCTGTCTCAACATATAGAAACAGAAAGTGAAATGTAAAACTGGAAGCTGATGGTTTAGTTTTCTTTACTATGAATAACGCTACACCTTATATCTTTTACTGTTCTGGTTGCATTGCCTCAAATTGCCCTTATTAGGAGTAATAAAGTCATTCTGGCCGGTATTAGTTTGAAAAAATAGAGATTTTGAAACTTTGCATCCTGCAAATATACTTTTTTTCCCGCCAAGTCTTTATGCTGTGGTGCTTTCTCAGGAAAGTGTGGGCTTAGGTTTTGTTTTCAGTCAAGCTGTTACCTCTCAGTGATTCTCCAGTAACCAATCAGATGTTGTGGCTTGAGCAAGTCAACCAAATCAACCGAGTAATTATGAAATAGACAACCCAGCAAAATAAAGGCTCAGCCTAGTTTAACTGAACTCTCGTTGGCTCTTGAAACAGATATTGCCTTGTAATAATACACATATGCATTGTCAGTGTTTCCAATTCGCAATCCACATTACAGTTCTGATCTGTTTGTTTCCAGAAAAATGTTGATAATAATGACAAAGAAAAAATGTTGGGCTGGAGCAAACTTCATTGTTCTGCGTACGCTGTCATTAGACTCGGACTTGCACTTGAATAATGATCTGGAAAAAATGGTTTGAATTTGTGTCGTACTACCGGTTATGTTTTAGTGTTGCATAACATTGGGTTTTCCTGGCTCTTGGTCCATAAAGCCAAACCACATTTGCTTTCTTTGGGTGTGTGTCTGAAAAGACTCATAATCCTTCAAATAGAAAGTTAACAATCAGCATAAGACAAAAGACACGACAGAAGATCAACTGTGCTTACAATCTTTTTATGAAGTAATCTCATGACTAATTTGTCCCACTGTCAGGGTTGGAAGATATTCAAAGAGGATCAGTCAGGTGCCAGGACCTCTCAGCGTGGGCGTCATTACATGGAAGGTTTTGTGGTCTGAAGGTAGAATTTACCGCTTACTATTTTACATGTTGGCAGTTCTTCCGTCTTCCTTGTCATAATGAGCGTGGCAATTTTCAGTGTAATCAACATTTCCTCTGGGACCGTGCTTTCTTTTGAAACCTCTACACCAAACCCGCAGAGTTGCTGAGACAAACTTTCTCAACATGATTAGGAAAATAAACAGATGAAGAAAAAAAAAAGAGGAAAAACTACTCTTCACATGTGTGTATGTACATATTCAGCCAGAGGCGCATTGCAGTGAAATTAAATTAATGTGGTATTAAGATTCATGTCACTTTGAATGATTTGCTTTAATGACAAAAGACAGAGGTCTGGAAAAGACTTGGGAGCAGATGTAGTAGTGGAAAAGCACAAAGTACTGGCAGAGACTTTTCCTCTGTCTGAGAAGTTCCAGAGGTTTTTATTATGTAACCCTGCTGTCCACAACAACCACCGTCAGCAGTCCCAGTGTTTGCATCCAGGTAGTCGGCCACCTCCTCCCTGGTTCGAGCTTTGCACTGTCAGCATAGTTCGAGGGAGTAACCCCAGCTTAGTCACTGCAGACTTTGATTTTTCATCAACACTCTGCAACTCTAATATGCTTAATGGCATTACCGCTGTCCTCTGAGAACCCTGTTCTTACCCCTTTGTCAGCTGATTGACACATTTCAGAGTCCAAAGAAAATGTGGAGGAGGGAGGACACATGATGCTCATCTCTGGCTCTGGCCAGTATGCCATATTTCACTCTGAGAACAGTACCCTTTGGGACACTAGGCGGCAGGAAGCTGGTTACACATTTTCAGTGGTAGACACAGAGGGTTCTACAGAAATGCGGCTTTTACAGAAATGCTTCTCTTATTTATCAGTCCCCTTTTGAAGCTTCATTTTGTAGCAGCGTGTGAGTAGCAACGTGCAGTTCTTTGGGATTCCTAGTAAATACAGTGTCTGAAGTGGCAAGAGTAGATCCCCACTCACCACCCCTAAGTGGCGTGTCCATTAGAGTGGGGGTGCCCAAATTACACCGAAAAGGGAGACGAGGAGAAACTCCAGGGAGAGCTGTGGAGTGAGAGTACAAAGGAGGGGTGTGGATGGTAAAGAAATCAGTTTTCCTTTGAGGAAAACAGCCTGATACATACACATTGTTTCAGGCGTTTGTGGGTACATGATTTACGAACTGGCTTTTAACATCATCAGTATCAGGAGATTGTTATTGAGTTAAGTTTTTGCAATAATTCCAATGGTTATCCATTAGTTATGGAATTTTTAAAAAAAATATGAACTAGCATACAATAAATGTCTTTGCAAGTCTGTGATATGGATAGTTTCTGGTATTGCGTAAGTTGTCCATGCTTAGCTTCGTTTTTTCTTTGCTTGTCAGTTTGGCGTGGATTTCCCTGCACAGTTGCTCATATTGTTGTTGGCACTGCAAATAGAAAAGTAGAGGTCACTTGTTGTTAAATTGACTTTTTTTTTGTGAAATGTTGTCTTTACTTTCTCGCTCAAGAAACTTAACTGCAGAACTTGGATGATGCGGGTTTGTTTTGTGAAGCACATCAGTGTTTCATCTCATCAATCTTTGTAATGCACTGTTTATTGTTTTTCTGTGCAACTGCAGTGTCATTAGAATATTGTTACCACAATTTTTTTTTCTTCTTGTTTTTTTTTTTTTTGTTTTTTTTGTTTTTTACGGTGAACAGAGTTGCATTGTGTTCCTTCTTATTTCCCAAGTCTGTCATACTTTTATTCCATTAACACACAAAAAAAAAAACTGGACTAAGTATTATGTTAGTTACAAAATGGAATCAGAGTTTTCTTATTTCTCTATGAATCAGAGTGATAATTATTGATGGGTTGTAATTGACACTCGATATATTTTAGTAGAAAGGACAAAACAACCACTTTAAGCTGGACAGAAGGGCACCTTAGATTTAGAATTTTTGTAAAAAATTCTTAATTAGGGTACGTATTATTTGAATACATAAATATTCATTTTTATTATTATCATTACAACTACTAAATCACACATTTCTAAGAGAACTTAAATAAAAATAAATATATTTGTTAGTGTGTTAACGTCACTCAGTATCAATGTCTTTCTTGGCTGTTTTCTTGTTTTAATGCGAGGATTGTAACAAAAGAAAACAGTTCTACCTGAAAGTCTTCCATTAGTTTAAAAAAGTGCCAAAGACATGTAGTTAGTTTAAAGGCAAAAACACTTCCTGCTTATGTTAGAATGTGGACGTGGCGGAGAACAAAAGGTGTGTTGAAGAACAACTGGGTCTTTGAATGTATCTGAATACTAGGTGGGAAATCCTGCAAATTAAATGGACTCTACTTATATAGCGCTTTTCTACCTGCATCCGTTCTCAAAGCGCTTTACAGTGTAGCTCACATTCACCCATTCACACATACACATTCATACCTGATGGGGATGCTGCCATGCAAGGTGCAAACCACCATCAGGAGCAATTTGGGGTTTAGTGTCTTGCTCAAGGACATCTCTGCATGAACTCATGGCGGGGGATCAAACCGGCAACGCTCCGGTTACAGGGCGGTCACCCTACTCACTGAGCCATCTTTCCCCTTACTCAAACATAAAATTTATCTAATGAATAAAGTAGAGATTCACTTCAGGTATGTTTTTAGTTTTGAGTCAAACGTCTAAACAGTAGAAACTACCACAAGTTAATTTGTCGTCAAACCCCCTTTTTAACTTAATATAACTAGCAACATTTAGGTAAATACTTTCCAAAAAGTACAAAACCCAAGATGATTAGATGCAAAGGGATCCACTATTTCTTCTCCTCATTTGATATGTCTGATATCTCTGATATTTGTATTTTTCACATCTCTTACTGACTGCAGGCGTTTCATCCTGAAAATCTAAGCTGAGCTACTTGCTCGATTTCTCGCTGCTCTTGTCGGTGCTGCTTCACAGCCTCACCCCTCCACCACTGTGCCGCCACCAGTGTCAAGGCCCGGTCCCTGGCACCCTGAAGGGATTGGTTGCTATTTATGGTCTTGTGTCTCTATACCGGTCTTTTTTTTTTTTTCTTTCAGCAAGCATCTGCCTTCATTTTAACTTTGTCCAAAAAGTGTTAACAAGATCCCTTCAAATATTCTAATTAGCAACATGTTTTATGAGTAAGTCTTACTTACTGAATGATTTCTGGGATGCTTTCTCTTGTCAAATTTGAGCTGAGAGGGGAAGAGGTGTATCTTTCACTTTCAACATGACATGTGTATGAACTGTGCAGTCATATTAAAAGGTTAAGCACCAACAAGGGAGGGTGAGAGTTTAGGGAGATTCTAATGTTATTTGCCAAAAACTCAATGCTTTTTTATCCACACTTTGATCAAACCGTTTGATTTTTGGCTGAAGAAAATTTTTATTATGAATATAGAATCATATTTTGAGATGCTTTAATCGTTTTCATTTTTTCTTTTGAAATGGTCCATATCAATTTTAAAAACAACATTTGTTAATAGAAAAATATTCACATTATTCACATCCGTTATTCTAGAGTAAGTTTTGTGTCATTTTTGTACACCAGTGACACAGAATTATCTACCTGCATTAGAGAAAAAAATTATCACACTTTTTTAAAGAAATACATTTTAAAATCAACTTAAAAAGTTGTACAAATAATATTTGAGTAAAAAAAAAAAAATCAAAATACTTTAGATGTCTTCTGCAAATTTGGCGACAACAAGACTTTGTCTAGACTTACTGTAACATTTACAACTTAGTGGCAAACGTGTGTAGAAAAAAAAAACAAAGAATCACCAGTGTAACCTTTCTCTTTTCTGAAAGGTCCCTCACACATTAAAAAATGACTGCGCTAACTTCACTCATTGTTAACAGACTGCCTGTCTAACTAACTAATTACATTTGCACACAGGAATTTACGAGGCAGAACTCAATCCCTCCTCTTCGTTTTGCTTTTCGTGTGACAAGATCAAAGTGCCATTAGATGGCTCATTCAATTACAATGTAATTATATTCGACTCGTAAATTCTTGGGAAACTTGTTAAAACATTTTCCTTGACATAATGTACTAAACGGTAGATGAGGGGTTGAAGATGGCTTAAATTCTGTTTTGAAATTGTTTACTGTATTTTCTCTAGTTCAGTTTTGTAAAAAACACTGTCGCCACAAACAACTTTAAAAATTTGAATGCTGAGTTTTTTCATTTTGAATGAATGAGACATTACAAAGGAATTCATACGTTTCAGAGTTCCGTCATCTTCCGCTTGTTCTGGGGCAGAGTCGCCTGGGGAACAGCCTCAAACGGGAAGATCAGGCTTTTCTCACCCCGGCTGCCTCCTCCAGCTCACCCGGGAGGATCCCAAGTCATTCCCCGGCCAGCTGTGAGACATAGTCTCTCCAGTGGGTCCGGGCTCTGCCCCATGGTCTCCTCCCGGTGGGACGTGCCCGAAACACCCCGCCCACGAGGCGCTCAGGGGGCATCCTGACCAGATGCCCGAACAACCCCATCTGGCTCCTCTGGAGGAGCGGCTCTACACCAAGCTCCTCCCGGATGGCAGAGCTCCTCACCCGAGCTCTGAGTGAGAGCCCAGCCACCCTGCAGAGGAAGCTCATTTCGGCCACTTGTATCCGCGATCTTGTTCTTTCGGTCACCACCCACAGCTGGTGACCATAGGTGAGGGTTGGAACGTAGATCAACTTCTAAACCGAGAGCTTTGCTTTTGGGCTCAGCTCTCTCTTTTTACCACGACGGACCGATGCAGCGTCCTGGTTATTGCTGATGCAGCACCGATCCGCCTGTCGATCTCGCGCTCCATCCCTCCCCCACTTGTCAACAAGATCCCGAGATACTTAAACTCCTCCACTTGAGGCAGGACCCTGTCCCTGACCCGCAGGGAGCATTCCACCCTTTTCTGGGCGAGGACCATGGTCTCTGAGTTCATTTCTGAAAATCTTTTTTGCAACTAACAGTGATTGTACGAGACTTGAAACACTGGCCTTTCTGTGTGGAGTTTGCATGTTCTTACCGTGTAGGTTTTCTCTGGGTTCTATGTTTTTCTACCACTCTCCAAAAACATACATGTTAAATTAATTTGGCCACTATGAAATTTCCCCGAGGAATGAGTTTGTGTGTGAATGGTTGTGTGTGTGTGTTTCGTCTTGCAACAGACTGGCGAACTGTTTGGGGTGTAACCTGCTTCTCACCTTAAATCTGCCAGTATAGGCTCCGACACCCTCCGCGGCTCCTTTAGGAATAAGTGATTCAGAAGATGAAATGAAACCGTAATTGTGAGCTCATCTCTGAGGCTACATGGAAAGAGTTAGAAAAGACAAAAGAAAATGTCTAAAAATGTCTCAGTAAATTTAAAACTAATGTGAAGTGATCAGAAATCTGTAAAACCTTTTGAAAGCAGTGACCGATTCAGGAGGTAAACATCACAGCATCTGAAGAAAGTTGAAGGTGACTTTTTACATCAACCAAAATTAATTAGCCCCAGAGGTGCAAGATTAAAGCTGGTGACATAAAATTAAAGAAATGACATGGTTTCCTGCTATTCATCAAAATAAATATGAGTAGAAATATGATTGACTTTAGAAAAGCAACATATAACCAAAAAGGCCTATTTTTTAAAATGTGTAATATGGTCTGTTTTGTAATACGGTCTACGGTCTGTCATTAACAAATAAAAATTGTTGCGTTGAAGTGAATGCTTCACTTACTTTTCTAATTTGAAATTCTATAAACAAGGTCACATTTTTCAAATAAATTTATCTGTAGTTTTTACTATTGTCATCGCATATCTGCTTCACTCTGTTGTATTTGAGACCAAATTTAAAGTATTGAGTTGCTTAAAATCTCAGCTGAAAAGAGTGATCGCTACTTTATCTAGTGACGCTATGGGACAGAAAGCTTTTCCAGTGAACATGTTTAATGGTGTAACAATCCCTATGGTAACTTGTAACAGTGTAATATGAGTCTATTGATACATGGTACTCTGTAAAAACTGGCTTAGAGCATCTTCAGAGATGGTGCTTCAACCTGTATTGAATGACAAATCAGCCACACATAACCAAGGGACTGCTAACAGAAAATCAATGCGTCCAGCCACATATCCTACATCAATACTCTGTGTTTGTTGCTCTCTGCGGGCATGCCTTTCTTGAACTTTTTTATTCTTGTGTTTTCTTATTTCTCTTTCACTTTTGGGCCAGTTTCTGCTAGTCTTTAATGCGGTGTTTCTATTTTAAGGAACTCTTTTTCCCTGTTTTGTGTTCACTTAACCACACCCAGAAGAAGCACCCCTGAGGATGAGTGAGATGATAGAGGATGAGGGACAGCAAAGATTTGGCTTTTGGGAGTCAGATTTCTTCTAAACCAGATTGTGTTTAGGCAAAGACAACTGGAGGATTTGCGCCTGTTATTCCCTTACTGTGGGTCATGTCATCATAGGTTCAATTCTCCCTCAAGAGCATTGTGGACCATTTTGGAGAGTCAGTTATAAAAAAAGAAAAAACTCTTGTGTCTCGCAGTGAAGACACAATTTGGTTTGATAGTGGTTGTGTGGCCTTCCCAGGTGACCAGACTGTACTTTCCAGAAACAATGAGAGCAGTCTGCGACACATTTCTGCTCATCTGCCTTTACAAACTGGGCCAGTTGGTTTCTAGTAGATGTTTAAGTAACACTAAAAGTTTATTGGGGTTTTCCAAAATTTTAATAGAGGAAATGAGTGTTACCACCAGCTTTCTTGTCTTGTTATATGTATTTCTTTAGAATCTGGATGCCGTGTCACTGTGTGCATGCAGTAAAACTTGACCTGACCTTGTGCCTGCAGAACAGTAAAACTGATTTTCTAAAACATGGTCCTGTTGAGAAATATTGCTGTAAAGATTAGATGAACAGTTAAATTTCCGTAGTGATGAACATGTTTGTTGTTCTTTTACTCAATAAAAATAGTTAATTTTACATTCATCATAGAATTTGCAGTCAGGACTTATGTCTAAAGTCATTCTGATACATGCTAATGTTTTAAACATTTGGCCCAATAAACTAGACAGTATGTGGTCTTAACGTCACGCTTCTGAAAAAGCCTCAAATAATGACTTACTAGAAAAGACAATGCAAAAACCTCTTAAACTTTATTACCTTCGTATCAATCAGACTTTCACAAATATGCAAGTCATTCATATCATGGACTCTGATACCATCATATCATCAAACAGGTTGGCATTTGTACTTTTAAGAGATAACAGCTTGAGTGGCTCTTTTGTCTTTGGCATATAAAGGTAGTTTGTCTTTAATGACAGCTGAAATATTGACTCATCAGATCATAAACTACATTCACTGTCTTTCTGTCTGTCTTGTGTCAAGAGAAGTTGGCAGGATTCCCATCCCGATCTGATACAGGGTTTTTCCTCGTTCACTCTGGTTTCAGGTTACATTTATGGATGTCGTGTCTGACAATGGTGTTCAAAAGGAATTCCTAATGCTAGGGATTCCTAAAATGCGATACAGCATACTTTTGTGTTGATCCAACACCAAATGAAATTATGGGCCGGTATTAATGATACCAAAACTGATACTTTCAATAAATAAGATGTATGTGACACTAATGTGGTCGTAAGCTTTTTTTCAACATGTTTTTTTTTCATTATTTCAATGAATAATTAGTTGGTTTTTGTTGTGTCTGAGCAGTTTTTCAAAAACACACTGCATTTCTTGTTTTCTAAAATTTTGTTGAAAAACAAAAACCACGCTGACCCCAAAACTAAATTTAATATTAATATTTCCATTGATTCAGTGTGTTTTACAGAAGTAGAATAGAATATTCATAACAACTGGAGGAATATGAAAGAGTTAACCCTCACACATGTTGAGTTTTTTATGTAAAGCGGGTTAGGCGCAATAGACTAGTTTGACTTTGAACTGAACCCTTTGAGTCATTAGAGTTCATTCATTCAACTTCTGATTGATTTATGTTTTATGATGGATTTCTAAGTATTTACTTATATGTTTTTTTGCTTTTATGATGATTTAAAAAAAGGGTCGGCGAAATAAGCGTTTGCTTCAGCCGATACCTTTTCGGTCCTTTGGTAAAATATAATTATTTTTTTTTTTCTTTCTTTAATACACTGTGACCGAAATAAATAAAACTTGAACCGCCCATCCCGAACAGAGTTGCAGGGGGTGCCGGAGCCTAACCCGGCTGATTCAATGCGAGAGGCAGGGTACACCCCGAACAGGTCCACAGTCTGTTGCGGGGCCACACACAACCATCCACACACTCTTCTTCTTCTTCTTTCGGCATTTCCCTTCAGGGGTCGCCACAGCAAGTCAGTTTCTTCCATCTAATCCTATCTGCTGTATCCTCTTTGGTCACACTAACTATCTTCATGTCTTCCTTCACTGCGTCCATGAACCTCCTCTTTGGCCTTCCTCTAGTGCTCTTTCCTGGTGGTTCCAAATCTAGCATCCTTCTTCCTATGTACTCTCTCTCTCTCATTCCTATATTTTATCGCGGCCAATCAACCTAACATGCATGTTTTGGGAGGGTGGGAGGAAACCAGAGTACCCAGAGAAAACCCACGCATACACAAGAAGAACATGCAAACTCCACACAGAAAGGCCAGTGGTCCAAGTTTCGTCCCCACCCGGAATCCGAACTCCGACCTTCATGGTGTGAGGCCACTGTGCTAACCACTGCACCACCATGCTGCCATTTGTGTGATTATTCTGCAGAAAAAAACCTGAAAAAAAGCAAAATGAAGTTGAAAGGAAGGTGGAGCTCTGGACAATTCACTTTGGACCCACAGCACATTCTTAAGGCTTCTTTTTGAGTATGGGTGGCGGTATGAGTGAAATCGGCCTTTTATACTTAATGGTAAAACTATATATCAGTAAGCTTTCGTAACTATTGTGTAATGGATGTTCCAAAACCCAAATTGTGGTTGTTTATGTGCATAGGGTACAATGACAAGAGTTGTTTTACATGAGATGGAACAGTTCATCTGTTATTAATAATTCGATGCATTAATGCCTTTGTATAAAATGGCAATATTTTTCAGCTGTGCTGGTTTCTAAAAGTACTTCAGGCATAAAATAACCAACACATTGGCACACTTTTGGACTCAGCTGTCCAAATAATCCTGACTGCTACCAGGAGCAGAAATGACAAAATGCTGCGTAATGTTGCAACTATAGACAAGGGGTGTGTAAGAGTACTCCAGTTATTTCGGAAAATTTTCCAAGATTCATAGTGTTAGTTAGACCAATTAATTAGACCAAAAAATTAGACCAAAAAATGAAAGTGAAGTCACAAAAATTATAAAACAGATTGTCACATTTGATTTTTATCACACATAAATCCAGCAGATAAAGCCCAGACCATGACGCTACCTCTTGTGGCATTAGGGCTTGAATTTTTTCTTTTTGTCCAATAACCAGGACGATTGACTGAGACATAAAATGTACAGGCACGAGTACCATCTGTTTTCTCACGTATTACTCACGGCTTTTCTTGTTTGTTACATCGCTTCTTGTCTCATGCTTTCCATTCCAAAAGTAAACACAAAGTGAAGGGGTTATGGCTCATGACAATTGTATATCTAAACAAATTGTGAAGAGTAGTCGACAAGATGTTGATGGTTCAGGAGAGACTCTATAGGCGGGCTGCCGACGAAGCATGGCACCAAGTAGAATGTCCATCAGGGGCTTACGGCAGAGGAGGGAGAGTAAACGGAAAGTGAGTGCTTAGAAAGCATACATACATTCAGTTGTCACCAAGCTGTTACTTCATGGACTAGCTTTGCTTTCAGCAAATTCTACAATCAGAAGGTTAATCTTCTGCCATGCCAGGAGGAGGCTGTGTTGATATGTTCTGCGGGCTGGTCCGTATGTTTAAACACACTCGGGCAGAGACCCACCTGTTGACTCTTTGCCCGTGTCTATGTTTGTGCAGGCAGCAGTAAAAGTACCAGCAACTCTGTCTCAGCAGCTCCAAATTTATGTTGCAGGTTACTGAGATGTGCAGATAAGGCATGGCGCCGAGCCCTGCACAGAGTTGGGAGGATTAGGTCCACCTACTGTAGCTTCACACAGGATGTAGTACAACAGCTGCAAAAAGAGGGACTGGTGCAGGCTTTCCCATCGCTGGGGAAAACCACAGGGGTGACTTCAAAGAAAAATAGTTAACCTCAGCAAAAACAAAAATACCTTCGTAAAAAAAGGGCTGCTGTCATAAGATAGACTATCCCTGAGACTCTGTAGCTAGGTGTTTTTTGCACTGGGCCAGCTTTAGATTATTCACTGGGTCTCTATTCCTATATGATAAAGAAACGTTTGGCCTTTGGAAGTTGCGTAACAAATATTTCTTACTGATAGCATCAATTTAACACTTGAAGACAATGTGATGATACTTCTTTCTTCATGCAGCAGAGTTATGCATTAAAATGATCCAAAGGTTGCAGCAAAGCCATTGCTTTGTTTGGACCATGGCTGAGAAAGCAAATATAAAGCAGCAAACTGAACAGTGGGTACAGTATGCTGCGTGGGAGAATATGCAATGTGATCTCTCCATCCACGCATCAGTGAAACTTGTGGGCTCAAGGAGGACAAGGTTTTTTGAAAATGTCAGTTCCTTTTTCTATATTTATCCTCGCAAACCCCTCCCTCTCTGTGCTTTGTCATTCTTTTATTTCAATTGCAAACTACTCATGCAGCATTCTCTGCTTGTCCAAAAGCGAGGTTGTCTATTTGACACATATCTGTCATTTGTCACTAAGTTCTTTTGTGAGTTTTCACTCCCTCTGCTGCTGTTTTGGATGAAACCGTTTTTTTTTGTTTTTTTTTTAATCAAATGACTTATTTTTACATTAGCTAACGTAAAGAAAACAGGAGAAAATGACTAAAAAAATTCTACAGGAGCCAGCACTCCTTGCCTAAAACAGACTGTGGCGTGTCGTTCCGTGTTTAACAGGATCAGATATTACATCTGCTGAGGGTCTGTATCGATTGGCTTTAACAACAGACTGGCATGTTGAACTCCATTAGCTTCATTGGTTGGTTGCTTATTGGAAAGTGCTCCCCATAACCTCCAGCCATTTTCCCTTTTTGTTTTGCCAGGTTTATGAATTTAGATTTGGGTTTTTTAATTTCTATGACCGTTTTTGCAGTTTAGTCTTGTTGAATGTCAGCAGATTTAAAGACAAAACAAAGAGATGTTCAGATAGCTTTTTCTAATGATTTCGTTTTCTGTTTGTACAGTAGAATTAGGTGTCACATTTATTGACTTAAACTATAATTAAGTTTAGCAGCTTAAGGTTACATCATCTGCCACTAGACAGTAGCTTCCTGATACAAAATTGTGGTCTCGGTTTTTGGGAATTTGTGAAAAATAGAAATTCTTTTATTTTTGTTTAAAATTTGAGAATATTTTCTGAAGTTTAATAATGTCAAATAGCACAGCAGAACACTTTTGGTGCCCGTATGTGTGGGCAGATGAATTAACGTGTTGTATCATCAGGTTAGGATGGCTTAAATAAACTCCTGTTGATTGGATGAGCAGATACAGTACTCGTGGTCTATTTTCCTATAAATTTTTGACAGCATATCGATATTAATCCAAACTTATTTTGGAAACACTTTGAAAATAACATCTTCAAAAAAAATGTATTAAAAAAACTAAAATATTGTAATTATGTTAAAATCAGCTCTCAGACTTGTTGGGAAAAGACTTGTTTACCAAAGTGGCAGGAGGTTCCGCAAACAAATAGTTTTCATAGAAAAGGCTCAGTGCATCCCTGCCACGCCCAAAAGCAGCTGGTCAGCAGACCCAAGTGACCAGAAACAGGAGAAGACATGAAAGAACTAATATCATGGAGAGAGACAATTGCCTGTCTCAAAATAAATCATAATAAATTGATTTAAATCCCAAACCTTCAAACCTGAGATTTGCCGATTATAAATTTTTTTGCTTGCAGCTTATTTAATTAAACTATTATTTTTGTGAGTTTCCTCTGGATATGAAACACATAAAATAATTACTAAACATAGTGCAAACAGCACAGTCAGCAGTCTATGCTGACAGATGGGATTATGGGAATATTCCCTTCCCTGTTCCTGAACAAGTAAAAAATGTTATGCTTATCAAATATTTTGTTGGAGCAAATTTAGGGTTTTTCTGTCCGTTAGAAAACAGAAACATTTTAGAGCTCTAACTCATATTTGTATTAACTCATCCCAAACAGCAAGTTTCATTTCTATAGAAACACAAATGGAGTAATACAAAACCACAGCTGGACGACTTGCTCTTTAAATGGGTCACCTTTCAGCAGTAATACCACAGACTCATGGACAGAATGGGTCAGTTTACTGGAAGACCACATGTCCGAAATAAATTTCCCTCAAAACAGGAAAAACTTCCTGAATAGTCCCGTATTTGCCTACTTTACTGGCTGTCACTTTATGGGGGAAACATCCAAAAATGTCATCTGTAAGCTTGTCCGTAAATGCAAAAACCACTAATTTAGTCTAAATTATAGTCTGTGGCTACTCCAAAACAGCTTGAAGTTTCATATAAAACACGGTGTTTGCATTTGAGGTGTTGCAGGAGAAGATGCAGGGCATGCACAACATGCATGAAATTGTCTCACGTGACCATACCACAGGGGAGCCCTTGTTTTCATTTACAGTAAATGAAAACAGTTTTGCATAAACTGTAGTCTGTTAGACCCGTGAGTAATTCATGGTTAAAGTTTATTCTGATGAACTGAAAAATGTTACTACACGTTCACAGTAATCGCTCTTCTCACTTTGAGTTCAAGTTTATCATTTCTTGCGCCTGCAGAGATTAACACATCCTCCCTCCAGTTCTTTGCCTGTATATTTGTTGTCCACTCCTGGGTCTTGCTAATCATTACGTCTTTGCTGAACTACTCTCCTGTCAATCCTGCCCACAGTGGCAGTTCTGTTCCTTTGCACACGCACACACACCTTCCCATCAGAACCCCTCAGTTCAACAAACAGAAGACAAAGGGATGACGGATGGGTGAAGATCCTTGACAAGGAAGTACAACAAGGAGGTGTGTGCAGCACAGGGTGACAATAAGCACATTGACGAAGACACAATACAAAGCCTCGGGCCAGCAGAGCCAACAGGCTGCGAGAGTCTCCCAGCATCAGGCCAACACAGCAGTCGACCATCAACCACACTAGAAGCTGGGAGCAATCACAAAGTCCTGAACAACACTCCTATTGACTGGGAACATCACAAAGACACGTGAATAATCCAGGAACACATGTGAAGGAGGTGAATGAGAAAAAAGTCTGATGTATGACGGACAAACTGATTGAATAGGATAGAAAAAAAAGGACAAACGAGGAGCACAACAGCAATAGAGAATAATCTTTGCCTTTTGACTCATCCCATCCTCTGGCTCTCAGTCCCACCAGGCTACCACGTGTCGCTGGCCTGCATGGATCCATGTTCCCTCTGCCTGCTTTCTGATCAGCAGCCCAGCCATCCGCTCATTCTGAGTGCCGGCTCGTCGTTGTGTGAGCGTGTTTATTTTAGAGTGTGTGACTCACACTTCCTGCGCTCTGCCAGTGAGGCGAAGCTCTATGGAACAGCAGGACCTCCGCTCATTCTCAATTCTGTCTTTCTCTTTCTGTTTCTCTCTTTGCATGGTGTTGCACTGCTGATGGGCCCAGCCTGAGCTCTGCGTAATGTGGGGGCTTGCTTGAATGGATGCCACTCTGGAATTCATTTCTAGATGCTGCACGGTGGCACTCGGGCTGAAACTAGAAGATTTATGTGAGCCACACACGTTCATGCCTGCAAATACTGTATTTCACCACTTTAAAAAGGTGCTTTGGTTTTCCTACAGAAACCTTTCCAATGAGATAACTTGCTTGATAAGGAGATGATAATTGTGAGGAAGCACCTCGGGGGTTCTGTGTTGGAGGGGAAAACCCCATGTCGGACCTGTTTGTAATCTTGTCTGTGGGCACTGTGCCACGGCTGCTAAATTTGATTCATGTTAAAGATACAGTAGCAGACAATCCCGTCCTGAACGTGTGTATTCAGCAGATGTTCTCGCTGCGGTTTTACAGATGAAATTTTTGGGATGTATTCTACAGGACTCTGACTCACTTCTGAGCTACTTCACGCTCCCACATCTTCCTCCCCTTGCGTTTATACAGTGGAAACATTCATTCAGTGTCTTCCTCTCTCCCTCTTTCTCCATCACCCTTTTTTTTTTGCCTCTCTCTCCGTCTCTCTCGGCAACACACCCACTCAAACAGTCATATCCGCTCTCACTCTCTGGCTCTCCCTGCTCGTCTCACAGTGCCTGTGAAGCGTCTCTGAGGGGGAAGACCAGACTGCTCTGTCAGGTAATCTAAACTCTGACTCTCACTGCACCCCACTCACTTGCTCGTCTTTCTCCGTCTGTCTTTCTCTCAGTTTTAGACCATCTGTCTTCCAACTCAACGTAGTCCAATTTTTAGTACGTGGGTAAACATTTTGGGCTTTTATGTTGGGAAAGTTTGCGCCGCATTATTTAGTATTTCAGAGATGTATCCATTCAGTTTCAGAATTTATTCCACTCACATAATTTTTTTGGGAGAAACTGATGCAAAACTTTTTAATTTCTATGTTGTTGTTTATTTTGAGTGCATTGAAAATTTGTCAAATTCCTTGATATTTTCTGTAAATGCTAAATTTTCTGTCAAACTGGCAATTATTCAGATAACATTGGTTACTGTAGGTCATAACCAGAATGTCACTTCATGTGGTTCTTTATCTGGATTTTTGTCATTTTTATGCTTAATTTTGCTCCCAAACCTACTGGAATGATAATAAAATCCAGTGTTTGTGTTGCCACCACTGCGTCTTCCTGTCAGATATAAGGTCTGGTATTGACCTGTGGTTCACCTGCTTGTATTTAATCAAAAAGAATGCAGCCACTGCTATGAACTACCAGTCTTATCAGAGTCCTGCGAAATCCTTCTTGCCTTGAAGGTATAGTAGTGCATCCCTCACAGGGCTGGGAGAGTGAGTGAGGGCTCTGGTATGTGCTGTTTTGTCAGAGAGCGTCCTCCTCAGCACACACTGACAGCAGTGATATCCCTGGGTGGGTGAGTCTCTGCCTTCGAGGCTTTGCTGCTTTGTCTGGTGTTGGGTTGTGTTTCACTCAATGCTTTTCCAGATCACTTTTAGAATTTTCAGTTTAAAGAAATGTGTTGGAATTTACCTTTTTCATTTTCCCCTTCAGGAATTTTGCTCTGCCCACCTGTACAGTGCCAAATACTGAACTGCTCCACTGAGACTAATGTCTGCTCTGACACAAGGCAGTCGCCTCTCAGGTGTGTGTCTGATGTCAGGGGTCATGCCAGCTTGTCAACACATTCAGAGGCCAAGCAGTCCCTCTCCTCACTTCCTGCTGCCAGTGTGAGCCTGTAGTCAGAGAGGATGCTGGGAGATAAATTTAGACCTCCAGCTCCCTCTCCATCTGCCGTTGCTCAGAGTAGGATGGTTTCCATGGGAACATGCGCCAGGCTAGCACCAGTAAGCAAGCGATTGGGGAAGAGAAAGATAAGTGTTTGACTGTGCATGTTTGTTAGAGGGTTTGGTGACAGCAATTTCTTTTTCCTAAAGTGAAGCTGATTTACTGCAATGTTGTGCTCTAAAAATTGTCATTAGGAGCAGCAGCATGAATCCATCTGAGCATTGATGAGGAAGTGAACGCAGCCTAACCTCTACTTGCAGAGCTCTCCGTGGACACTAACAAAGTTTTAACTGTACGACTACTGCAAACGCTCATGCAGGACTTACCCAGCCACAGCCGAGCTAAATGTTTTATGACATTTTCAGTTTTAGAAGTACCGGACGTATGGCAGACGTTGCAAAGATGATGGAAAGAGACAGTGCGCAACGGTGTGTGACGGCACGTGTGTGTGAAGGAGATGGAGTGTGAGCTCTTCCATGTGTCAGAGCTCCCTTGGGTACCTGCATCAGAGACTGTTTTTGCTGACAAAGCCACCCTTCGCATGTACACACACTCTTTTCACATTCCTCACTCATTCTGTCGTCTTGTCTCTGTGGACGAGTCATTAATCACATTTCAGCTATAACTCTGACAAAAAGTGACTAAACATATCCCAAGACAGTAGGTTGAAATGTTTAATTGGCAGACATCTTGGAGGGTTAATCCCAACAAATCTCATTAACAACAATAAACATCAAGATTTCAAGCTATATAAAAAAAACATTATGTCCTGCTGACAACTCACCACTAAAATAGAAGACAGAACACCCTGGCCCCACCCTCTCCAGTAAGGGATAGATTTACATAACTCGCCCATTTTGTCAGAGGTGTTACAGTAATATTTCTTTAATTAGACCTATCATTTTTTTGTGTCATCGAAGCCCTGTTTCTAGTGTGTCATCTCTGTGGAATGAGGCCTGTTAGGAAAGGAAAACCCCCTCAATGAAACCAGGTTAGGTCACCCAAGGGTGTGCAGCAGACTGGTCACATTGGTCAGAAGAGATTTGGGGTTGCTGTTTGTTCCAGTCAAAGGAGAGCGGTCCTAAATGCAGTGTATGGCCTCTTTAGGGTGTGCATGCTTTGGCTTGCTGTAGGCGAGACTTTGGCATTCCTATTCCTGATCTCCCTGGCACAGTCCTGACTGTGGGTTTCCTCGCTCAGACCTGGCAGTCTAGACTGAAATGAATAATGTAAGCAGCACTCTTCTCAGTCTTAAAAACCCTGTAATTGCCTTGTTTAAGAGCTTCATTGATGATTATCACAAGAACATTAACCTAAACTCTGATAATCATTTAAATGAGCAAATGGACTCATTATGGGGGTGTACAATAAGATAATCTGTCACGCTCTTTGTGTTTTTCCTCCTGCAAGATCCTTCACTTTGGATCCAGACTCTTCTTTTTTTCTATCATCAAACACGATTCTTTTTTTTTTTCCAGACAATTTTCTTTGCTCCTATTCACAAGATTTTTTTTAGTTAGTTGACACTCTTCTATTTCAATGTCGTCTATTATGTAACACTGGAAAATGAAATATCACTCGCTCATCATTTCAAATCATAGAAGACCTACGATTACCCTGCCAAAGATGGACAATAGAAAATAAAAATAGTTTAATGAATCATTATGGTCTTGTTTCAGTTTCTCTCACTGTATAAATAGCCAAGTTCCAATATGGAAAGTTTGCTGTAATCAAAGCACTAGTTTGCTTAGAGAAACACACTAGCCAGATGATTGGCCCTCAGCAGATGTGTGGAAATATCGAGATGAAGCCAAGAATCTGTGAAGTCATTTCCGCAAGGAAAGGTGATTTTTTTCTTTTTTTTACTGTAAACTAGCTCTAATGAAGGCAAACTGGTCTGTGTTTTTTCAGACATATGCAGAGAGGGAAAGTGTTGCTCATTATAAAAAAACTGTCTGAACTGCATAGATACCATAAACCACGTTTTTTTGTTTGGACTGTTTATATTCAGCCATCTCTTTTTCTCACCTCTACACCGCTAATCCTGTTTGTTCATATACATATCACTTATATGGAGAAAAATCTGCTTTTTTTCTGCAGTTGCTCTTTATCAGTGATACACTGTTGCAGATATCTGCAGCACTGAAGACAGCACACAAGACATACTCCTTAACTTAGCACCCATCTCAGGAGTCTAGTAGAGCTGGGGAGTTGCAAATAGTGTCAGTGTCTTACATAGTGAATGATATCCCAGATAAGCCCGTGCTGAGGCTGTCAACAGTCTGGCATAGCTGTTCATTGAAAATGTTATGATTGGCCCTGTCCATTCCCAGAATGTGCTATGATTGGCAGCAAGACAAGAATCCCATGTTCTGAGTTGAGTCTGAGTGCAGGCTTTGTAGTAAGTGGGAAATATTACAGCACATACATCTTGATAAAGAATGAAATATCATCATACCCTCATCATCTCTAAGCTTAGCCCAGATTCTCTGCTCTTAATAAACACAGCTGTCTGGTACTGTGTAATTGGGAAATATTAGAATAGATCCATCTTGATAAAAAGCTTTTGTGGTGTTCTTGCACAGAAGGGTTGGATTTTTTTTTTGTTTTGACTCCTCTTCATATTTGCACCCTGGTTGCAGTGTGACACGAGAAGTGTAGACTAAAACACAACCGCTGCAATACTAACAGTAGATGTTACCCTTCCCAAATTTACAGTCACATTATGTAAGCAGACAGTTTTCTGCAATATGTTTTCCCCATGATTAGGTAAAGAGGTCCCACGATTCCCCTGCTGCCAATGTGGGGAAGGCTTGTTCAGAATACACAGATTTTTTTCTATGAGTGTGCCTGGAGTCACCAAAAGAAAAAAGAAGAAGAAATTACTAGAAGTTTTCTGGTTTTGTTTTAGGGATAATAATTTTTGCTTTATGCAAAGTTTTTTTTTTTTAATAAGTGCCAACATTAATCTTCAGCAGAATTAGTACAAAACCAACACTACACAAAGAAATGAATCCTCATCTATTTACCAGAACAAAATTTATGTTTATAATTTTCCCCAAAATACTAACTGTTCCATTTAATTAAATGATAGGTGTGATAGAGAGTAGGCAAACTTATTTTTAAATTAAGACACATACTAAATTTGACCAATTTCCCCTTTAAAAAATACTTTACTCGGTTTCAGATGGGACAAAATATTTTACTCCATCTGAAATATTACAACTGTACTTGAAATGAAATATATTAATAAGCAAAAAGCTAAGAAAATTTTGCCATTAGAAGAAATTTTATTTCCACCTAAATTTTCTACAAATAATCAAGTTATTGTAACTAAAGGTTAAAAGACTATTTTGGACTTTGTTTTCTAGCAAGTGTAAAATTAGATCTTTGAGCACTGGCTGAAGTTGTCATGGCCTTTGAAGCTCTGACTTGGGGGGGATTGTAAAATTGTTGAAGCATCAGGTTTAGAAAAACAGAAGGAGACGTGTTCTACCCATCAGGCCATATGTACCATATTTGCTTACAGGAGAAATATTGTGCATTGAACTTGCTGCAGGTGGTCATAAGATAAGAAAACATAGCGATTAAATCAATTAATTTACATTTACAGCTCAAAACTGTTTTTAAGAAAAGTTCATTTAAAATGATGTATATATTTTACTTTTTTTTTTTATGTCTACAGCGGCGCGGTGGCACAGTGATTAGCACAGTAGCTTCACAGAGCAAGAAGATCGAGGTTTGAGTCCCAGGTGGGATGAGGCTTGAAACACTAAGCCTTTCTGTGTGGGGTTTACATGTTCCCCCTGCCCCGTATGCGTGGGTTTTCTCCAGTTTCCTCCCATTCTCCAAAGACATGCGTGTTAGGTTGATTGGCCACTATGTAAATTGCTCCAAGGAATGAGTGTGTGTGTGGGGCCTCACAACAGACTGGCGACCTGTTCGGGGTATATCCCGCTTCTCGTCTAAAATTAGCTGAGATAGGCTCCGGCATCTCTCTGCAACCACATTAGTTAAAAGTGGTTGCAGAGAGACTAAATATTTTCCATGCTTACAGAACTAAAGCTCCATCCTGCTTCTAAACAACCACATAAACAGAGCATACCCAACCTTGTAGATTCACATGTGTGAGTCTAGCTGGGGTCCTTTTGCCATAGAAACATGTTCTAGAACATTTTCATTCAAATTCGCCATTTTTATTTCACATCAGGCACTTCGTTGGAAAGCTAAGAGGTCCTACTCAGAGTTTTTTCCACCTGCTAACCATCACAAATTAATTTATTGTCATGCAAATGTTCTTCCGTCATTTTGATGTAAATTAGTACATGTATTAGCTTTATGGAATCACTGATTTTTGATTTACGTAAAACAAAATTAAAATCAGATTTTTTTTGTTTTTCTGTAGAACTGACAGATTATAGACATGTACATTACGGGAGGCCATTTTAATTGTATGAGCAGGCCTAAATGCACACCTTTAAATTTTAGGTGCTCTTCTCATGTTAAACTCTTATTTTATAAATCATTTGTATTATGTTGAAAGAAAATCTATTATGTGGAAATATTTTTAATGATTATTTTAGGCTCATTAAACAAACTTGTTTTCAGTGTCCCTCTGACTGGACTTTTTTTTTTTTTATAAGTGACTACATTCTTTTTTTTGTGTACCTGTTTCCCTTAGACCCATCGAGCAAGCACCCCATCAGAACCTGCACAGAAGATGAAGGGAAGGCCTTGGGAGGACTGTTAAAATGGCGATGGCTGGACAGAAGCGGAGCTGTTTGCATTGAGAAAGTTCATTTGTTTACCTGCTTCCATGCAGCTCCAGGGCACCTTTTAATGATGCCTTATTTGGTCCATTTAAAAAACTCTTGCTCTAAACAGAAAGAAAACCTCCATTTTGTTTTTGAATTCAGTCTTGTTGCCTGCCTCTGACCACTCTGCTGCCATGCGGTTAGACCAATGAGGCTCAAAGGGCCTTTTAATAGGTGTCTGTGAGGTCTCTTCCCCACTCTATGGAGGCTGAATCCAGCCGTCCGGCTGATGGGGAATGCTCTAGAAGGCAAGGGCAGCAGCATGTAAAAGATGAACCTTCATTAGGGTTTTGTTCATCTCAGCAACCCCAGCAGCCGCCTTTTTCACATCCTGCACAAAGAACATTGGGCCAACCGCAAAATCGCCAACCCAAACGTACTGACCGGCTTCGTTTACAACAGCAGCAAGCAGCAGCATGGCAGCATACAGACACACCGGCTCCATCAGGAGGCAGCTTCTATTCCACAGCTTCCTCTTTATCCTCATCCCATCCCTCTACTTCCTCTACCCAGGGTGACAGTGGTCATGGAGTGCCATCTCACCCAAGCCAGGAGGTCCCAGAAGGTTTCAGCTCTCCCAGAAAAGGAGAAAAGAAACCTCAAAAACCAGGAAAGTATGTGTGCACTTACTGTGGCCGTCCATGCGCCAAGCCAAGTGTTCTTGAGAAACATATACGCTCTCATACGGGAGAAAGACCCTACCCTTGTGCCCCCTGTGGATTTTCTTTTAAGACCAAGAGTAACCTGTACAAGCATCGTAAATCTCAAGCTCATCGCATTAAGGCAGGTCAGGCATCTTGTCGAGATGAACCAAGTTTGAGTGGCCCAGAGGGGAGTGGTGTTGGAGAAGATCCTGAAGACCACAGTGAAGGAGAAAGCACAGAGTCTGAAGAAGAGACTGGTCAGCATACAAAATCTTCTAAAATGCTAAGACAGCAGAAAAAAGGAGCTAGAGAGCGGCTTGGAGGCTCAGAAGTGAGCCAAAAGCCTGAGGACTCCCAGGCTGTCAAGCAAAGACTGGCACTGAGGCTTAGTGAAAGAAAACGTGGTCCCATGGCTTCTCCAGATGACCCACCATCCTCTCTTTCCACCTCATCTTCTTCCCTTGGCCCTGGCAGTAAAGGAAGCACAGAATCTGGCTATTTTTCTGGATCAGGCAGCACTGACCTGTCTCAAGTTAGCCCACCAAGTTCGAGTGCCAAAACCTACGCAGAAATTATTTTAGGAAAGTATGGAAGACTGGGAGGGCAGCAACGCAGTCCTCATCAGCAGCAACCTCATTCTACACATTCCTCATCCTCAGGAACTGAGGAGAAGAGCATTTCCTTTGCTGTGCCCAAAACTCAAGTTATAGAACACATAACTAAGCTCATCACAATCAATGAAGCAGTTGTTGACACCAGTGAGATTGACAGTGTAAAGCCCAGACGTTCTTCTCTGTCTAGGAAGAGCAGTATGGAGTCCCCCAAATTCATTGCCCCAAAAGATCCCTACACATTTGACTTTAAAGGAGATGCAGGCTCCAGTAGTTTCAGGCACCACCAAAACCCTGAAACAGACCCACCCGGTACACAGGAGGTGTCTGCCGTGCCACTTCTTAGAAGCTACTCCATGCCATCACCTACCAGACAAGCAGAGCCCGGCTGCTCTGTCACTGTGTCTCCCAGAGGTTATCGTCTTAGCCAGTCATTCGATGAACAACAAGCAGTTGTGGCAGAGATGAGGGGTGTCCAGCGTATGCTTAGACGCCAGCCTGCTATTGAAGTTCCTTTAGGAGCTGAAGTGACATTAGAAGAAGGCAGTCCAATGTCTCCCCTCTTCTCTGCCACAGCTACTGAAACAGCCAAAAAGCCACAAAAATATCAGAGTCCAAGTGTGTTTGATTGTCAAGCGTGCAGTGCTAGCGTCCAGCACAGTGAAGGCTATGAGTCTCACAAGGGTGTCTGTGCAGCACCAGAACAAGATGTCCAGAGTGCTGGCAAGACATGCAGGGAAGATCGGCCCTTGATGATGCACTATAAATTCAGAGCTCTGGCCATGGCTGTTAGGAAGAGGAGGAAAGAAGAGAGTCTGGAAGAGGATCCACCCAGTCCTGGACCTGTACCCATGTCAAGCGCCTCAACAGTCTTTACTTCAGAGCCAAGTAGACCAGAGCATCACCAGAGTCTCTCAGGTTTGTTTATAAATCAACTTACATTGGTATCTGTCTTTTTTTAGGACTAATTTACTATCAGTTGTCTACATGGTAACAGACAAGTTTTTTCTTAAATAACTGTTCCTACTTCCCAGACTAATGTCATAACCTGAAAAGTTTTTTTTTTTCTGTTGTACATCTCTAGGTGTTATTTCTCAGACGGAGCCAAGCCAACAGAACAGGAAGGGTGTGTCTGTCATCCAGCACACAAGTTCTTTTGAGAAACAGGAGAACATATCAATGGAAGGACCACCAGATGTAGACCTTAGAGAGCATCAGCCAACAGAGCAACCCGAGCCAAAACAGTCACCCTCCACATCACGCCTCATTCGTCAGCCAAACATCCAAGTGCCAGAAATCTTTGTGACTTTGGAGCTGGATGCCGACATGCCATCAGTTTCATCTCCAATGGCAACATCATTATCTAAGGTATTTGACTTTTTACAAGATAATTTGTTTTGATTTGTTTTTATTTTGTGTAATATAATGCTCTGTGTTTAAATTGACTGACATTTTTATGTCCCAGGAGAGTGAGAGAGTAGAGGAGTTCCATTGGCCTCAGCGAAGTGAGACTCTAGCCCGACTCCCTGCTGAGAAGCTACCACCCAAGAAGAAAAGACTTCGCCTTGCAGAAATCCACCAGTCCTCTGGGTCAAGCTTTGAATCATTGTCCATGCCTCGCAGCCCCAGTCAAGAGAGTAACATCTCAAGCCATTCTGCTTCTTTTGAAGAGACAGCACGATCAGAGCCAGCAATCAGAACCTCTGGCTGCCAAAGTTCACAAATGCTGATGGTGCCATCCACTTCTCAGCAACACCAAAGTCACAAGGAGATGAGGCGTTCAGCCTCAGAGCAGACCCCAACCAGTCCACAGCAAGTAGAGCAGATTACAGAGTCCAGAAGTAAATCCTTTGATTATGGATCCCTGTCTCCCAAGCAGTCCACATCCTCCTGGAAAGAAAGAAGAAAATGTCTTCTTACTTTACCCATCTCATTAGGTGAAACTGAACAAGTGGAAGGCAATATTAATCCATTGTCCAGATTAGAAAATCACAGCTCAGCCCTTGCCCTGTCTAACTATTCTTCTCTCTACTCAGCTGAGGTAAACTCCCAGTTTCATCAAGAGACTAGAGGAAAAGCCCTCCAAATATTACCACCTCAAATTCCATCTTCTCAGAATTTGCTCTCCTTGCAATCCAGAGAACATGCTTTTCCCATGTCATCCATCCTCCCTATCACCACAGCCATATCTGAAGTTTTGTCTACCCAAGTCATCAATAGAGCATTCCTACATGGATCTTCTTCTATACAGATAAACCCAGCACACATTCCCATGACAGAACGGTTGGGCATACCTCTGCATCAGCTTCCTCCTCTTGTTCCTCTCCCATTTTCCCCCAGAAACAGAACAAGCCAGACGCTTTACCTTCCCAGACTTACTACACATATTTCTTCCCCATCCACTGCTGTGAGCAGACCCTTCATTTCTACTACGCCCTCTGCCCTGACTCATCAGTCTGTTGTAAGCTTCTCTTACCACCACCCACGACCAGTCATAGCCACCTGTTTGGCACAGCTTACACCAGTAGTGTCCCTTATGGTGCCGGTACGCCTCCAAACTCATAGACCTACTTTTGCCAGTGCTATGTATACCACCCTGTCCCAGATTTTGGCTTCCACTTGCTCTCAGGAACCAACTTCTTGCACAACTATGGTTCTCATGAGCCAGCTAGAACGAGAAAAACTACGAAGAACCTACCTGAATATCCCTTCCACTGACATCAAAACCCTCCTTCCTCTTTCTCTGCCAACAGAGCTAGCCTTGGGCTCTGGTGGAGACTATGGTCCACTGGGGGCCGGAGGAAGCAAACGCATGCTTTCTCCAGCAGCAAGTCTTGAGCTCAGCACTGAAGCTCAACGTCATCAGAAAAGAGTAAAAGAAGAAGAACAAGAAAAGGAGGAAGAGGAGCATCACAAACCAGAGGAGGAAGGTGTGTTGGAATCAAAAGTTACACAGAAAGAAGAAATTAAAGCCACGAAGAAAAAACTGGAAGACGAGCAGAAAAAACTCCCTGAAATGTTTGAACCAACATCTGTAAAGGAGACACATGAGCAAGTATTGAGGTTAGATAGCACAGAGGAAAAAGCAGAAGAGAAGGAGTTGTGTCAGAAAACATCTAAAAAAAAGGATGAGTTGCCAAAAGTGGAGGAAGGGTCCGAGAGACCAAGCAGCCCTTCATACCCAAGCCTTCACACTTCCACCTCAGTAAACTGGTGCTACCTGAAGTATGTCAAACCCAACCCTTCTGCCCAGAAGGACCCTCGCACCTCTGTTTATTCTACATGGAGCATCAGTGGCCACAACCCAAACCTGCCAGGCATCAGCACTAAGGTGGCACTGTCTCTATTATGCTCCAAGCAGAAGCACAGCTCTGAAACATACACCATGGCAACTGCACCGACACCAGCCGTGGGAAAACTGAGTGGGACAAGCATCAGGATATCAGAGGTAAACATATACATAATATCAACAATTATATTTTTCTGGTTTGATAATTAGTCTACATGGAAGGAATTTTTTTGTCCATAATTATGCTTTTTAATATTACCAGATAATTAGCTAAAAAACTATTAATATTTTACTTTGAGTTTTTCTTGTATTTGTCTTGAGTGTAGATACATGCCATGCCACCCAGCTCCCTCGCCAAGATAAAGACAAAGCTTTTAAAGGAGGAAAACCAAGAAAAAATAGAAGAAGAACCTTCCACCTCTAAACAAGTTGAGCCTACTCGAGTTCGGATCTTTGAAGGAGGGTAAGGGCTGAACGAGTTTTTTGGTTCATTCATTATCATGTCAAGTGCTTTTAGTGAATGTTCCCAATAGTCAGGTTTATCTTCTTTTTAATAGAGAGACAACTAAGGAAAACTGAAGTCTTCACAGTAAATTAGAGTAGCAGATGGGAGCACAGGGGCCTTCAGGGATTTCATTTGTACCTATAGCCAAGCTTTTTCCTGTCACTCCTGGCATGAGTCTCTGTGTTTAAGATGTGTTAATTTAGAAAGATGGCGGTGTATCCGTGTATGCATCCATGTGTGTAAAACAAAAAAAATTGTCTCCAACTTCTATTTATCTAGCTCTTTTTAAATATATTTTTTTTAGTTACTGTTAAAATAAATAAAAGAAAACACTGAGAACTGATCTGTAAGCAGTCTGGGTGTTTCTTTATGCCTTCACGCATGTTCTCGGACCTGTTTGCACTCTCTTGTTTGCTTCTCATAAATGTCTGAGTGATCATATCCAGTGCAGCCTATCCTCTTAGCCTATTTTTTGTTGTATTTAGTGCTGAAATTTTCCTCTGTAACTCTGATAAGAGACAGACCTGTTCATGTTGAGACTGAAATATTAATGATAAAAAAGAGAGAAAAAAAAACAGAAGCATAAGATACTCATACATGATCTGGTTTTATATGTTGCTTTTTTCTTTTAGAGACTTGGGTATTAGAGAGGGTTTTTTTTTCTTACAGGTTTTTATTTTCACTTAACTAACACATTCAGTTAACAACCAGTGTTTGTCTTCATGCACACAGCAGATTGAGAGAGGAGTTGTTGTCTGCTTAACAGCAGATAAGCCACTAATTAGGAGTCTTTATCATTTTTAGCCACACATTAAACACACTAAGGAAGTGCATTTTTATCCATAAACAGCCCACAGCTTTTTTGTGTGTCCCCATTGTACCACCTCTCTCCTTCTGCTCATGCTGCCTGCTTCACTTTGGCAGCTCTTCTACATTTACTTCCACTAGGAATTATTTTTTGGCATTCCTTCCCTGCCTCTCAGAGTCCTATGTCTCTCTATCTATCTCTCTCTATCTTTCTTTCTCTATTTCTATTCCTTGATGTCCTGCATTTTCTTAGCGCTTGCAAAAAATCCCAGCTACTTACTCCATCCTTAACATGGCAGAATATTTTGTTCTCCGACTTTGTTAGTCCTCATTATCTCTAACTCCCTTCACTCTAGACTTTGAAATTACGACTACTTTTCCGTGAAAATGTATTTTTCTGCCTGTTTGGGTTGCAGTGACTTGCCAGTTTTCATTTGTGCTGGTATCTCCGTAGAACCAAATACCCTTACATTACTGGATATTTACCTCTTAGTAGCAGACTGTTAAGCAATAAGGCAACAGAGGTTTAAATTTATTCTTGTTTTTTGTGAACACAAATGAAACTGATTCCGTTTGGAATAAGTAAAAAAAAAAAAAAGCATGTACATTTTTACAATGTTCTAGCATTTAAACTGTCCTGTTGAGTTTCTGGAGCATACCTGAACCGGTACTACACTCATATAAAATACAGTAAGTATAATGATTAGTTAAATTACATTTCTTATTTCAAAATGAAAGTAGCAATTTGCAGCACTTTGGTTGATGGGCTGTAAAATCGAGAGAATTCATCCAGTTTAACAGTAACTCTCCGAGTGGAAGTGCTATCCATCCCACAAATCTTTTTCTGCACTGTCTACCAGGGCTTGCTGCTGACTTAAAGCACAATAAGCGAAGAGCGAGAACCTGATGTGGGTGGATATTTTTAGCAGTGACAAGAAATCCATGACTTTTTAACAGTGGCCGGTTCCTGAATGAGAACAGCAGAGTGTCACTTTTGCAGACATTTTTGCAGTTGTGTTAAAATTAGTTATGATTTGGTTTCGCTAGTTCTGTCATACAACTGGGTGTGCTGTACATGTGGTCCACATCCTGTAATTAACACAACCGACACTGGATGTTTACAACCCAGATTAGATTGTAGATCTTTTCATGAAGGGCGTGAGGAAGGCTGGCGATTTTTAAAGAGGACAATTCATTCAGGTATGAAACATCTGTGGCCCACTGTGAATGAAAATAGCCTTTTGGTAAACAAGAAAATTGCACATAAACAATGTTTTTATAGACTAGACCTGAATGTGTTGCTTGATTTTTATATGTCGTCTATTTTAGGTTTTTGGCTGTGGCCAGGCTTCCCTTCCCTCTCTTTAGCTGCTGCTGTTGTTGGCAGGGCCACCCGCTCACGGCAGAATAGCTGGTATTCTTTGTGCTCCCAGGGTGTAGCGGAGGGTACAGCCAAACGACTCAGCACTGCCATGCTTTTGTGGGGGTTCCCTAACATGGACTTCATGAAGAAACTCTTGTATATGCATTCCCTTTACTTCTTCCTCGTTTGTCCTTTTTTTTACATTCACCCATACACGATCATCATTTACATTTAAACTGTTCTGATCAACGTTTTTATTAAAAAATTGGGTTAAAAGACAGCTTGTTTTCTCGATTTACCTGTCGACCTACGTTCCTACACTCACCTATGTTCACCAGCTGTGGGGGGTGACCGAAAGAACAATATCGCAAATACAAATGGCCAAAATGAGCTTCCTCCGCAGAGTGGCTGGGCTCTCACTCAGAAATAGAGTGATGAGCTCTGACATCCAGGAGGGGCTTGGAGTAGAGCTGTTGCTCCTCCGGGTCGATAGATGCCAAATGGGGTGGACATCTGATTAGGATGCCTCCTGTGTGCCTTGCTGTTGAGGTGTTTCGGGCACATCACACCAGGAGGAGACCTAAAAGCAGCCCCCAGACTTGCTGCAGTTACTATGTCTCACCGCTGGCTGGGGAATGCCTCGGGATCATCCCGAGTGAGCTGGAGGAAGCAGCCGAGGAGAGAAAAGCCTGGTTTTCTGTCCCCCCGCGACCGAGCCCCGAATAAGCGGAAGACAATGGAACAGTTTGTTTAAAATACAGCCGACTATGCAAATCTCCACAGCTCTTTTTTAAAAAAAATCCTCTTCAACTTTCTTTTGTTCTGTATTTTTTGGCTTGCTAAAATTACTGTCAACAGTGTTTCCAGCAACATTTTTTCTGGTGTAGACTGCAAACAAGATGTATATTTAGTGGTTAAATAGATGGGTATTTTAGTTTTTACAAAAATAAAACTGAAAATAGAGTAGATACTGGAATGAATTGTATAGCATAGCCAATGACCATGGAAATCAATGGATGTTTACCTGCTGTTAGCTGTAAGTCATTGTGGACATAGCTTCACTCTGAATGTATAGTACTTTGTATTTAAATAAAGTACGGTTTGCGTCGTCAGTAAAAATATGATCTTAGATTATGTTTCTGTTCAAGACGTAGCAGTTTCTACATAGTAGGTTTCTTGTTATTTGCACAATTCATCATATTTAAAGTTGATCTATTTTTTATTTATAATTATTGCCCGGAAAATTTAACCCACATTTAACAATGATAACCAACAATACTGTTGTGATGTGGGGATCTGGAAAGAGGGGGAGGGCCCAAATGCTGGACAACAAAACAGGATTTATTAACCAAAAGTCCAGTAAGGCAAAATGTTCAGTAAGGCTGTACGACAAAGGGCACAGGATTAACACAGGATCAAAAGTTCAAATAATATAGCAGAGTTCAAAGATGTAACTTATGGTCAGGCAGCCAGGAAGACCTGGTTGGAAGGGATGGTGACAGTAACCAGCCCTCAACGACCACTTCCAGCTGGTTAAGGATCCATGGGCAGACATGAGACTTGACTCGGGACAGACTTGACTCGGGACAGGGCTTTGTAGCAATCCTGGGCAGGACCTTGTAGCAATCTCAGACAGAGCTTTATAGCAATCCTGGACAGGGCTTTGCAGCAATCCTGGCCAGGGCTTTGTAAAATGGGGGGAAACAGGACAAACTTCAGGAAACTCGACAAACTTGAGTCCGCCGGGTCCATTATGCAATCATAATGGACCCAGCGTTATGGTTGCACAACAGAACAGTCATTCTGTTGTGATGTGGGGATGTGGAAGAAGGAGGAGGTGAACCCAAATGCAGGACAACAAAACAGGACTTATTAACCAAACGTCCAGTAAGGCAAAATGTCCTGTAAGGCTGTAAGGCAAAAAGCACAGGATTAACACAGGATCAAAAGTTCAAATAATATAACAGAGTTCAAGGATGTGACTCATGGTAAGGCAGCCAGGAAGAACTTGCTGGAAGGGATGGTGACAGTACCCAGCCCTCAACGACCACCTCCAGGTGGTTAAGGATCCATGGGCAGACATGAGACTTGACTCAGGGCAGATTTGACTCGGGACAGACTTGACTTGGTGCAGGACTTTGTAGCAATCATGGGCAGAGATTTGTAGCAATCCTGGGCAAGGTTTTGTAGCAACCCAGGGAAGAGGTTTGTAAAAACGGGGGGAAACTGGACAAACTTTAGGAAACTCGACAAACTTGAGTCTGCTGGGTTCATTATGGTCGGGTCATTCTGTTGTGATGTGGGGATGTGGAAGAAGGAGGAGGTGGACCCAAATGCAGGACAACAAAACAGGATTTATTAACCAATTGTCCAGTAAAGCCAAATGTCCAGTAAGGCTGTAAGGCAAAAGGCACAGGATTAACACAGGATCAAAAGTTCAAATAATATAACAGAGTTTAAGGATGTGACTCATGGTCAGGCAGCCAGGAAGACCTGGCTGGAAGGGATGGTGACAGCATCCAGCCCTCAACGACCACCTCCAGGTGGTTATGGATCCATGGGCAGACATGAGACTTGACTCAGGGCAGACTGACTCGGGGCAGGGCTTTTTAGCAATCCCGGGGAGGGCTTTTTAGCAATCCCAGGCTTTGTAAAATGGAGGGAAACTGGACAAACTTCAGGAAACTGGACAAACTTGAGTCCGCTGGGTCCATTATTGTTGGGTCATTATGTTGTGATGTGGGGATGTGGAAGGAGGAGGAGGACCCAATTGTAGGCAATAAAACAGAATTTATTAACCAAAAATCCAGTAGGGCAAAAAGTCCAGTAAGGCTGTAAGGCAAAGGCACAAGATTAACACAGGATCAAAAGTTCAAATTAACAGAGTTCAAGGATGTAACTCATGGTCAGGCAGCCAGGGAGATCTGGAAGGGATGGTGACAAATACGTACATCCTTTTTAATTTAGTTTATTGATCCAAAATATTCTATTTTTATGTTTTGTTTTTTATTTGGTGGTGCGTTAAATTTTGTGGGTTTCATTTGGTTGAAATATGAAGTATAAAACACAATATTTCACCACCTTTTTTAAAAAGATAGCAAAATTATTCACATTGATGAAGAATGAAGAAAACATTTGGACCAGTTGCTTCACTTTTATTGAACAACATGTAGTGACTTCTTAAAACGTTACCACTGGAAAACATGTTGATTTCTTTTAACAAATACTTTATTCTCTTTTTATTTTAGGTACAGATCGAATGAAGAGTACGTCTACGTGAGAGGTCGAGGCAGGGGAAAGTACATCTGTGGAGAGTGTGGTATTCGCTGCAAAAAACCTAGCATGCTGAAAAAGCACATACGAACACACACTGATGTCCGTCCATACATTTGCAAACACTGCAACTTTGCCTTCAAAACCAAAGGTAAATATACCAAACAAGTGAGCTCAAACAATTATTCTGAGCGCTTTATTGTCACAGTTTAGCCAAATTCTAAATGTGCCCTCACTTTCCTTTCATGCTCACATGTTCAGGATTTTTTTCTTCGTCTTTTTTTTTTAGGAAACCTTACAAAACACATGAAGTCAAAGGCTCATGGAAAAAAATGCTTGGCAATGGGAGTATCTGAGTCATCACTGGACGAGCCAGAAAGCGAGGAAACAGGTACTTCAGGGGATGAAGATGCTTCTCACATACTTTCCTTCCACTCGGTAGAACTATTGGTACACAGCTGGGTGAACTTCTGCCTGTGAAGAATAGTTACTGCTCAGTAGTGACAGCTTATGCAACAACATGTTCTATTCTCCTCCCTCTGGCCTTGCATAAGAAATATAAAAAAGCACAAAATAAATAAATGAAGAACACAAAGCAAGCCACATTCTCCTGAATAAGAAGTGGTCTCTGAATGTCTTTCTCAAGGATGTGGCAGAGAAAAACCAGGAAAAAAGTGTTTGCAAAACACTTCTATTCTTTCATAAAGGAACAAAAAAAAACTCACATGAACTAGCTCTTGATCTTCTTTTTGCTTTCACTGTTACATCTTTTTTAGCCGTCTCTTTCTTGCAGACAGACGACCCTCATCCAAACCAAGGACGAACCACATACCTCATTCATAAGGTTGCAGAAATAGTTTGAGAAGAAAAATGAAAAGATTATTCAGTTAAATTCCAGCCTATTCACTCTCAGTCTATTTATAAAATAGATTTGATGTTTGCTAGGTGAAGGCGATCTCCTTCGTGACTGTTCCAGGAAGTTGTTTTGTTTATAACATGACTTTAAGCATGTTTTTGAGGAGGGGTTAAAGTGTGCTTTTGTGGGAAATAATTTGTATGTCATCTTATGCATACTTAGATAAACATAGACACTTTTATTAATTCAGAAATGCGATATTTGCTGGAAAAAAACTTTAATTCAGCTTCCCTTTTGAGTGTTTGTTTTAAACTCTCAATTTCCTCTTCTAATGCTCCCTGCTTAGTCACGTCCCCTGTGCACGTGTACGACAAAGTGTAAATCTTGTTTGAAGCTGTAAATTCAGTGTAAAGCGCATTGAGTTAGCAAAACCAGCTTGGAATTTTTTTTTTTTTTTTTTTGCTCCATTTATATAAAAACACCACTTCCTGTCTCCCAACCTCACACATTCGATCCCCCATCTAACACACAAAAAGCATGCCGGAGAACAATGTTGAGTTCGAGTAGTATCACAATACTGGATGGGAAAGTTTTCAAGTTACTCAAAAATGTATGAATGAAATAGAAAAACATGTCATGCATGTATTTGATGTGGAAATAACATTCAAACATGTTAAAAATGTCTAAAAAGTTGAGTTACCATTATAAACCCACTGGAAGAAAACGTATCCAACTAATATTTACTAATAGTATTGTTTCTATCATGAAGCAGGAAGCGATGAACGTGTATGTGGCCCAGACGAACAAGAGGAGCATCAGTTTTCTGATGTGGAGGAAAGTGAGGACGATGATGATGAGGAGGAAGAAGAGGAGGAAGAAGAGGAGTCTGCATCCCATGAAGACCCGCCTTCCTCCTGCTCATCAGACACCCATCCTTCAACTGGAGGGCGTTCCAGCTGCAGTCAACGCTCACAACAAAGCACTCCTGATCCAGAACCCAGTCCCAGTCAGGAGCCCACCCCTTGGGGAGTTTGGTCCAGTAAGCGAGCAGCCTCTCCAGGGAGCAGGAGGGCGCTGTTTTCCCGACGAGGTTGGAAGGCCTCTCCAAGAGCCTTCTCCCCGAGCAGTGAGAGCTGTTCCCCCAGCAGGAGTCTTTCCCCTCGTTTGGAGTTGTCTTCGCCAATCCACAGCTTGTCCCCAAGGAGAGAACTTTCATCACCGAATCGACACATTTCACCCTCTCCTGACAGAGGACCATCTCCTATAAGACCTCTGTCTCCCCTTCGTCTCATTTCACCCAGTTGTTACCGGCCAAGTCAAGTTCAGACTCCTCCGTCACCGTTAGGACTGCAGCACAGAAGTACTGGCTACCTGCCATGGGAAAGCCCCGGGACAAAAAGAAGTCATCTCAAACTGGTCAGTCTTTTTTTTATTATTCATGTGATTTTTTTTTTTTTTACATCTTTATAAGAGAAATGTGAAATAAAGCATTTTCTCCAAGGGTGATTTTTTTTTTTAATCTGTTCACTAATTTTTTTTTTTTTTTTTTTAATACACGGTTATAAATAGTATCAAAATGAAAGCTTCTGCTTCCCCTACAGGAAAAAGGTGGTGCATCAGGAGACGGTCCAACATCCTCAGAAAGCATCTTGTTCTCTCCTGCATTCCATATTTCCACGTGTGAAGCTTATCCAAGTCTCCCGACAGCAGACAAAATTTTCAGCCACCTTCCCATGCATTCCCAGCAAGCCAAGGTTCCTTACCCGATGATACCCATCGGTGGAATACAAATGGTGCAGGCCAGACCAAGGTCCCACCCTACCACACCCTCAACCCCAACATCTCCCCCTCTGGAGGGCCCGTCACTGGCCCGGTTTGAATCCTACTGGGGTGGGACTTCCAGAACTCAAGGACTTAGGACTCCTGGAAATAACTGGTCAGTGTACCAGGGAGCAGGAACCAGCCAGTCTGTACGGCACAGCATAGCTCGAACATTTTGCAAAGAGGAATCTGAGACCACAGACTCAAAGCAATATGGCAGCTTGCATACCTCCGTCCGCACCAAGTCTACAACTGACTCCACTGAACACAGCACCAGAGACAGTCACACAAGAGCACCTAGCCTAGCAGTCTCCGTAGCCTCTCGGGCCATCGAACAGCAAGCAGAGACAGAGGAGCTTCTATCAGGTGGTGATGTGATGGAGGGAGATGCTAAAGCAGACTCAACCAGAACAGAACAGAGCACTTAACGGTGTCGACACCTTGATGCACCTTGCATCCCATTTTGCTTTATTGGTTGCTATAGTCCTGTTTTATATTGCTTTGTTTTTTATACAGTTTTCAATACTATTGTTAACTTAAACGTTTTTCGGGGTTTCTTTCGCCAATGTTCAGGTTTGGTATAAAAAAATGCACTTTTCTGTGTGAAAATAATGTTTCCGTATATCTCTCTATCTAAATGATATATCGATATAAATATATCTCACCTGTATCTAATCAGATACCGGTAATCTTAACGTCTGTTTAAGTATATGTAAACAGAACATGAATAAATTTGTAAATGACCAAAATCTTTCCGGAAAATGTAATTCAGTTTTTGTTCGTCCAGTATTACTCAGAACTCTTGTTACTTGTGCCTTTTCTGTCCACTTTTGTGTTTTTGGAGATGTACAGTACAGATTGGTAAAGCGAAGGCTGTGAATTTTTACATACACTTTTAAGTTCTTAAGGAGGGTGATATTTTAATGTTTCTGCTCTAAAGGCCAGTGTTTTATTGCCAGGGTAAACAGAAAAAATACCTTATGGGAATCCAGAAGGAGCAGCAAACATGTCAAAGGAAATGCACTGAAGTTCTATTTTTGTTATAAATGACTAGAGTATATGTCTACACAGGGGAGAGAGTTCTTTATTTATTATTATTTGATGAGAATGATCATTTTTTTTTCAAAGTTGTTCATTGTCTTTCTTTTATTTTGTTCCGGGGAAAGAAAAAAAATGTTACATCTGTATCAGTCTTTTATGATGTATTTGTCATTTAAATAGAAAGCAAAGATGAAAAATGGAGTTCGACTGGTACCATAGGATCAAAGTGCCCTGCAAATTTCACACAGGAAAATTTCTAATAGTTGAAATGATGACAAAAAAATGCACCTTCGAGATTGAGCCTTTCTTCTCTTTTGAATTGTAGCACAAGTTTTTGGAAGATGTAAAGGCTTTGAACTAATTATGTTATGCACAGCTTGCCATTTTTTAGGGGTGATGGAGGAAGAGGGTAAACTTATTTAAACTGTTTCACTTGAAGTTTTTTTTGTGGTTTGCAGGCTCAATTAGTTTCATATACTAGCTTTCAAAATAAACTCAAATGGACCAATCAGCTTAATTGTTAAAGTGCAATAATGTATTTTGCAAAAATAAAGACTTTTTATTAATAATAAATTTAAATTCTTACAAATTTGTCAACTCATTACAATTTTTTTAAATGCACATATAGTAGAACTAAAAATAATAGTGATCATTTTACTATTGGATCTCTTTGTATAGTGAACTGAAACTCTGAAAGCCACAAAAAATTAAAATGACTTACTGATCCAAGGTGATCCAATTGCTGACTTTCCAGTGAAAAACTGGCAGCTGCAAGACTTTAAGGTTCCCACTAGATGCCACCAAAGTCATATGTTGATGTCTGCACTTCATGCAATTTGACACACAAACTCCTCTTGAAATTATAATCTGAGTAAAAAGTGGAACATGTGAAAAACACATCTTTTATAAGACATTGATCTTATCAACACTTAACCCACACACTAAATAATAATTGATACATTTATAGGAAATACGATTGAATGTATGGCTCACCTGTCCATCCCTCCTGTAAATAATTTTCCTGGGGTGGAGTTTTGAACAATCACCATGGCCACACCTCATTTGTATAACATCATTCCTGTTGGCATTTGCAAGTACTGGAATGATGGATGTCAAGCAGTATGATTTGCATAAATAAAGAATTATTCACACAAACGCTTGTGTTCTCATTCTGTCCATATCGCTTGTTTAATTGTTCATTTAAAACTTGACTCTTTCCAGACATCTGTAATCTAAGAGCAATCTTGGAGTTATGTAAAGATAACATGAGCATGTTATTTAAGTTTATTGAGAAAGATAATACTATAATAATAGATAAACTGAGTACTGGTACTAACTGAGTACAAACAACTCAAAATCTTCATCTCAAGTCTACTGAGCATTTTACACTATTCCACATTCATAGACATGTTTTCAACTTTTTAAAATTTTCTCGAGGTCATTCATTTTTGAACAGCAAGGATGCTCTATTTAAAGAAAGGATCACTGGAGAGGTGACACATCTGTGCACCCAAGGAGGCTAAACTCACAACCCCTGAAGAAAGAATGTGAAAAATTTAGTAGAGAAGTTTTGTAGTAACATCTGACCATTTTTATGTGTGAGAAACATCCCTCTGCACCGTAGGATCTGGAATGTTTGACACAGATCAATTACGCATTCATACTAAAATACTAATACAACAATACAAAATTTAAAAAAAAAAAAAAAACAATTAAGTGATGAAATGTCTTTAATTTTAGGTCATTTTTTTGTTGTTGCATTCATTTTTCAGATTTGTATATCTGTTTGTTTGCATCACATTTTAATGTTGCAACGACATGTATCAATATTCATTTAAAAAAAATCCTTACCATTGTGAATTCCAATAGTCAAAGATTTGGGTTCATTCTCAGTTGAGAAGTACACACACGTTTTGTTCCATCAAGTCTCTAAACGCCCAACTTCTAATTTCTTTCTCATTACCATAATTCAAAAATCTTTTCCACAGACTTCTTCGGTAACAACAGCTATTTTGACATATCTATGTAAAACATCAGAACATGGATTCATTGTATTTGCGTGTATGAAGGTTAAGTTTGGTTATCTAATTTTCCTGACCTGTCTGAGAAGGTCAAATAGGTGTGACTCGAGTCTTCACAGTGATCCTGATGCCTGTGGGCAAAGGGTCAACCTGGCAACACGTTTTGTTTTGTCTTCTAAACCGCTTATCCCTAACGCGGTCACAGGGGATGCCGGAGCCTATCCCAGCTGATTCAAGGTGAGAGGCAGGGTATATCCCAAGCGGGTCACCGGTCTGTCATGAGGCCACGCAGACAACCATCCACACACACTTACACTCACTCCTAGGGGAAATTTCATAGCGGCCAATCAACCTAACATGCATGTTTTGGAGGGTGGGAGAAAACCCACATACACAAGGAGAACATGCAAAATCCACACAGAAATGCCAGTGTTCCAAGCCTCAAACCCTTGACCTACCCCGACCTTCTTGCCGCCCTGGCAACATGTCACCAGCCATTTGTGGATTGACACATCATTTTATTGTACTGCAAGAAACTGAGATTTTCAGACCGCCACATATCACATAGATAAACATTTTCACTTTTGTCAGTCAGTCATGATTGCAACCATTCATAAAACTTGTGTTGAAAAAAGTATATGTGTCACTGCTTTTACAATCTTACATTTTATACCCACCATTGGAGCTCTTTGACCACTGTGTTTTAAATGCTGGTTTGACTGAAATCCAGCATATTAAATAGAGCAGTAATTGTGGGTTAAAAATCCCAAATGTTGAATTTTCTTTATACAGTATGGTGATGAAAAAGACAGAAATGACAATTTCCTTTTACTAAATATTTTATTTTTATATTTGTAAAGACAAAACAATGGAAAGGAAATATTCATTTTCATTATGGTCAATTTAGCCTTTAACACAGATTGTGGTTTAACGAAACAATCTATAATATCATTAGTATTTTCTTCTATAAATTAATTAATTTCCAGAGTGATTCCCGTTTTCACTTCATCCTCAAAAACACTCACTTTGAAGTGCAATGAGATACAAAAGTGCAACAAGAAATGGCAGATGTATTTAATTTGATGACTTTAGTTGTTTACCATAAGTTTATAAATTTGTTTGTACGTGGGTTTCAAAGATCAATGTGAATGATTTGTCTATCTTCTGTGACAAAGGATAAAGTTGCTTAAGGTAACAAAAGAAACTCATTAAATCTGCATATGTCACATTCCAGTAGATTACTACTTCATCTTCCTTCTAATTTTTCTCTGCACATGTTTTCTATGAAGGACAAGAATGATAATGATCCTTCATAATTACTGTAGAGTTCACGTAGAGCACGAGATTCAAAGAAACTCATCCTCAGTCTGCAGGTCTTCCTCATAACAAGACAATTAGTCATTTAAAGGTAAACCACAGACAAGAAACTTAATTTAGCAGATGACATTTATTTTTCTCACTTAGATAGGAATGTGTCACAGGTTTGAACACCTCAGGGTCGTACACTATCACTCCATGATGGGCGGGTGTGGGGGGAGCTTCAGCCATGACATCACAGCTGAGAAAAGGCATAAAGTTCAGACACCTTCAGGACAAATCACAACAGCAGCACCAGCATAACAAAATACCATTTACAAGTGTGTAGTCTGAGGTTTCTGTAGCTCATCGACCAGAATGCCGACTCACAGCAGCCTTCTTCTTCTTGTCACCTGTTGGGCTTCAATCCAGGATGGTAAGTTTGATTGCTTCCCATAGTTTTTTTTTTTTTTTTTTTACTAAGCAAGTAATAATTTCAAAACATTTTTTTAATCAATGTTGAAAACACTTAAAGGAGCATTGCTTTATGAGTCACTGTTTTCCATTAATCCAAGTCAGACTGTGCAGTCAGAAGTCATGGACATCATTCCATGTAGGTTCACATGCATGCTATAACAAGCACAAGCTTGTGGGAAATATAAAGGTCGACTAAGCATGTAGCTGCTCCTTTATTTGTCTTTTATAAAATTTATACTGTAAACACTTAATAACAGAAAAATAGAAGTTGACCCACTTTCATTTTCATTTGGAGTCCCTTAGTCTGAAAAAAAATACAAATAGTTTTTTTAACTGAACAAATAATTCACACAAAGATCAATTGACAGTAAAGACTACTTTGCTATAATAATAATAATAATAAAGCATTTTTTTCTGTATTTGAAAACTTTAGGTTCAACTCTTTTGGCCCTAGAAGAGCCAGGCATGGAAGCCAGGGATGTTTCAATGCACCATGTGAGAACTAAGCGGTGTGCCTGCAGCAACCAGTTGGACTCAGAGTGCCACTATTTCTGCCATTTGGATATCATCTGGATAAACACACCTGGGTAAGCATGAGGGAACAGAGGAACCTCTTCATGGAGACGAATGTAGAAATCTTCTTCTTTAACTCACTGAAAAAAACTGTTGAATACCTACTGCTGTATCGTTAAATGCTGCAAAGTACCAAAGATCAAAGTCTGCATAGTTTTTATGTCTCAATCATAGGTCTGTCTGACTGTGCTTTTTTCTCCGCAGCAAGACAACAACTTATGGTCTTGGTGGTTCTTTGTTGCGACGTAGACGATCTACTGCCCGCTGCACTTGTGCCAACTCTGAAGATCAGGCATGCACCACCTTTTGCCATATCCGGTGAGTTAGAACCAGAGTTTTCTTCATATCAAAGCCACATACAACATCAGTTAAAGGTTGTCATTAGCTAAGAGGTTTGTACGGGCAGGTATTGGTATCCTTTGAGAAGGAGAGGGAGTGGTAAGGAAAGAGCTCGTACTATTATTAGTCAAAATGTGTCCCGCAAGTCCTACTTGTCCAAGGGTGTGATCATCAAAACAATCCAAGAGAGGCCTTAGGGAGTAAGGCAATTAGAATGCTCAAAGTCCACAAAGGTTGTTTTTTATTTTTTTTCTAAGGACTAAGGTGTGTTTTAGTTTGGCAGAGGGAGTGAAATAGTTCATAGAGAATTCACATTCCCCTGAAATGGTAGAAAACTATGTGCTGTAGCCACCTAGAAACAAAAGAAACAGTAAGTAACAAATCATAGATGAGAGATGTGACGCAGGCGTAGCACGCCTCAACACTGACGTTTAAAAGTCTTATAAAGATGCCCTGTGATTGGCTGATTGTCTAGCTGTGCCATTAAAATAATGAGAGTTCATCAAGATAAGTTTATCTATTACAGAGAAACACTCTGACGTATTTTCATAGGAACTCAGGAAATCAACCTAAATACTTCATAAATATTTGATGACTTTGCAATTTTTGTTTTCAGCCCTGAAATCAAACCAGCAAAGAGACCCCAACTCAATATACTATCCATCTTGAGGTGAGTTTTGTAAAGTTTACAAAAAATAACAAACGAAATGAAAGCAAGACAACTTTTAACCTTGTTGTGACAAATGTTCTGCTTTACAGAGCTGCAGCCAGCAAATTGAGAACTCAGAACCTTCACCCTTCAATCACAGTGGAAACTTCTGGACCTGAGCGGGAGAAGGCTTGATGAAAGATGTGGCTGCTGAAGCAGTGAGGGGGAAAGAAAAAGAGAGTGGCGAGCGAGCAACTGAACAAATGACGCTTCTTTATTAGGGGTAAAAATGAAGTGTTGCCAGAAGTTGCATCCAACTGTGGAAAGCCAGAGTGCTACATGCAAGTCAGTGTGTACCCAGGAAAAAGCTTGGAAAACATGACAGAAGTCTGCAAGCACATAAAAGGAGAAGAGAAGGAGGATCCAAGTTGATAAGAAGTGATAATGGGTTATCTCTGGATTTATCTAGTATGTAGGAGAAGAGGCGAATGTCTCTGTGTCACTGTGCTGAAAAGCTAGACCAAAGCAAAAGATGAAAAATTATAACTGATACTTATATATAATTTATTTTTTATTCTCATCCTTAATACACTGTAATATCCACCTTTGTCGATTTAGGAAAAAATGCTGTGTTTTCTATATTTTTCTGTTTACGTAAGAGGTGATCATTGAAAAACGGAAGGGGTCAAATTTTATTACAGTGTTAGTGTACAAACACCAATAAAAAAGTTAATGAATATCAATTTGATCAATTTCCCTGTTTTTTTTTTTATTTGTATTAACATTTTAGTTGGAATGAAAGAAGAACTGAATCAAAATTTTTATGCTCATCACTTATTTCCTTTTTGGCCTCTCATCTTTTCATTCACTCCTTTATCTTTGGCATTAGGAAAGTAAGTCACTCTGAAAGAACCACCTGTGAAGGATCATTTGATGGGACAAAACTTGCATTAAGCGACATGTGTGATTCAATTGTGCAAAAAACAAACAATATCTCTGTTCTAAAAGAGCCCTGCCATGGATGACTGGCTTTGGAATTCATCGCCTCACATCAATAAAAGTTTACCTGCTTCTCAAAAAGAGCAGAGCCGATGTTATCATAGGGATCTGTGGAAAGAATGCAGTTTTTTGTAGTTGGGGGTGCCGGAGAGGAACAAAATGCCTTTTCCCTCTCATTCCTCTTCGATTGCTTGCACTGCACATACCGTCCAGGAACACCTGCACATACTAGAAAGCTGAGGGTTGAACCTGAAAGAGGATTAGGGGTTTTTCATGTTGGGAAATAATTGTGGCAAATTGAGTTGCTAAAACTGTCAAGCTTGCTGAGCAATTATAACAAAGTGTCATCGAGGCTTGAGTTTTACAACCTGCATTCCTGTTTGACTGTGTTTCAAATGGTTCTGGTGATGCCTCACTTAATTTTCCACAGGGATTCTCTGTTCCAAAACACTTTGCACTGCATCACAAACACACTGTCAATCAGTAATTATCACATTCCCAGACGCACAATGTTCTAAATATTTCTTCCAGCTCCTGGAATAGACTCAGAATCTGTTACATTTAACTCCAGCATTGACAGAGAGTTTTGACGTTGATGAAGGTGAGATTGTAGGGATCTTTTTTTAATTTAGGGCAAATCTTTCCACAGCTATAAAAATGTACCAGCAGCAATATAACAATTATGTTGTAATGACTAAACAAACATTTCAAGCAAATGATCAAATCAGATAAATAGATTCCTTAGTAACAGGCTGTTAGAGAAACAAGACTGCCTTGAGGGAAGTGCTCTGTCCATGGTGCTGGAGAGGAAGGGCATTTTATTGTTTCACACATGAGGGAAGTCCTGCAATGCTCAATTGTTCACTTCAATGTCTAAGTGATTTTGAGATTACAGATAAACTACTGAAACTGGGATCAATGGAAAAACCTGGATGTCAAATTAAAACTATTTTAACATGGCCTCTAAATTTTTGGCTATGACATAGTATGTTAAAATATGACAGCTATCACAAAATATTAACGGTATAAAAAAATTGATACGCATGAAAAATTACTTTTTCTATTCTTTATAAGTCATGAGTTTAATAACAAAACTCCCTGAAAAATTCAAAATCCTGGGACCTCTGGTGGACACAGCAGAACCTGCATGTAAGTGGTTAGGATTTAAAAACAAAATTCAAACCTGTCTTTTTTATTTTATTTTTAATACTATGGTTAAATGGTAGGGGCAGAGGGGTACCTCCTGTACATAGTCTTTTGTTCGCTTAAAAGTATAGGTGTGAGACAGTAAGTTGTTGATTGTGTTCACCATTGTACAGTAGAACCATCTGGGAGTGGAGCAGGTGCCTAAGACGCAGAACTTTCTGAAGAAGAGATGAAATTGTGCGGAATTGTATTCCTCTTATGCCATATGCATTTTCATCCATTTTTTTAACCCCAAACAGTTGTTGAAGGACTTCCAAAATTAGCTGATGAAGAGTCTTTCAAGATTGGGCCTTTTTTTTGTTCCTAACAAAGTTTTTTGACCACTTAACAAGACCAAAGTTTTAAAAGATGATGCCACAAACATGTAAGCTGTCAACCAAGGCACAAGTGGTTCCTCCCCCCCATCTGTTCTGCCTTTCTGGGAATTGGCATAGTTTGGCAAAAAAAAAAAGAAAAACTTGAGATTTTGATATGTGAAAAAAGAAATAAAAGACAATAAAAAATATTGCAGATGGACTTTGTGCATTTTAAAATGTTAAAAAGTCTGAGTAATGTAACTCGGGACTTTTTTATGATTTTCATGTGCAAAAGTTTCGAAGTGTTCTAGTTAATGATCCAGAGATTACATAAATTATATGTGTAACATTTAAGAATTTTTCATATGTTTTCTTTTCAATGTCCAAATAGAAATTCTTGTCTGAAAGTCTCCAACTTTCAAAATATTGAAAAAGTTGTAATGGTACAAAAAACATCTTTCAACACAAGTGTGACCCAGATTTGGAAGGGCATTATAGAAGATGGAAAGATGGGATCATATAAATTATACTTAAAAGTATTTTTTTAATGGAATGGCAGGATTTGGTTTGAAACATGTGCAAATAAATAAGAAGCAGAACAACATTTGCAAGATTTCTTCAGGATTGCTTTCAGATTGCAAGATTTTGATAAATACAGAACAAGTTTTCTATTCCCGTGGGCTAAACTGCTAATTTTAACATTTTTTCCACAAACAAAACTTTGTTTATTTTAACATCAGTTCATAAAGCAAGTGAACATACCTTGTGAATTTGCATGTAATTCGTGTCTATCTATGTGCACTTTAACAATAAATTCCCAGCAAAGTGGTGACCATAACACATATTCATAACATCCATCCAACTTAACCATCACTGGGTAGCAGGGAGTTCCAAAGCCAGTCCAGGCTATTCACAAGATAAGAAGCAGGATACACACAGATAGGCCGCCACTCTATCTTGGACAACGCTGCTTCCTATATACAGTGTACAAGTTCTTAAAATGACATAGTTGAAGGAGGCCATGATTAAACTGTCTATGTTTCCTAACACTCCTATAAATTTAAGTTTGGCTTTTCCATTCCATTCCAGTGGAGTAAAGTTGTTCCCATATTGATAATGATGTTCAAAAATGATATATGTAAAGCATAAATTTATTTTCTTTAAATTGATGAGCAGATTGGGTGTAATGCAGTGCTTTAAGACTTTTTAAAAACTGTTTTTTAGGCAATGGGCGGTAACAATGGTCCCAGAAATATTTCTTTACATCATATGATTTCTCATAAGGGTAAATTGGATTAAAAAAAGATTTGTGACGTGAGTCAAAAAAATTCTGGGGATTTGCTAACTCATGATAAGTTTCTAAAGAATACTGACTTTGAAAATGTAAATGTGTTTCCATCAGATTATTTTCTCTTCTTCTTTGTTCATCATTCATTAAATACAACATCTGTTACATATCAGGAAATTACTTCAGCCTTATTTGACTGGGAAAAGAGGAATGTATCAAAGATTAGATCCACTCCTAAACGGTTCCAATATTCTTAAACTGTCCACAGATTCCCAACATACATGCAAAGCTGCAGGAGCCTATAACTTCATCCACCAGAAGCACACAGACGACCTCTTGTTGGAACTTCTTCATGAGGGTTGTTTTCCATAAAAGACTTTAGATCAACACATACAGACAACCTGAATGTCTGTTTTAGTAATTGCTTTGTGTTGCAATTATTCTACAACATCATGACCCGGGATCATGTTTTTATATGTGTGTGTGTGTGGTGGAACACCTGTTTGCACTACAAATCCAAACCAGAACTTGCTGGAAATGTTCAATTCTGTTGTTTGTCTGGCTTTGCTGAAGAAGAATTACAGAGTAAAATAAAAAGAATAAAATGCAAAAATTTCCAAAAGAGAAATAAGTTATTTCTTAATAATAGAACAAACTCGTAGTGAAGTCAACAGGTGGTTATAAATTTGAATTAGGAAGGGAGTTTTTTTTTTTATTTTCTCATCTAAAGTTTCCTAGAAACAAAACCTCAATGTAGTCATTCATTACAAAGGGGCAAAAAATCCCAAAACATTTATAAGTCAACTTAAGACCTTAGTTGGTACAATTTTTCCCCCAAAAAGAATGCTGAACACACAACACATCACATATGCCCATTACATATATTTCAAATTTTTCTGTTATAGCCATTATTATTCTACCATCCTGTTACATAACTAGAGAGCATCAATAGGTTTTGTAATTATATATTTGTAATTATAAATTTTATAAATTTTCCTCCAGTTTTTTTTTCTGTGTGGATTTTTTTTTTGGATATGACTGAAAACAGATCACCATTGGTCAACATTTAAAATGAAATCAATTACTTTTCTTCATTTACTTATCAACATTGTTTGTTTGTTGCTGAATGATTTAAAAATACTGTCATTTGATTTTAAAAAATGGCCACAAGTTTAACAATTTTTCCACAAAAAGTTTGTTTTAAATACTTGACATATATATATATATATATATTCAAACTGAAGGCAGGTTAGCCTGATATATCAGACAATTTCTTTCACTCAGTGGAATATACAGTATCAAACTATTTTTAAACACTGGAGTAAAATAAAGTTGAAGCACAATGTAGTGACAGAAATACTCTGAAATACTAATTATGCTCCAACCAAATAAACTAACAATTGTTCATTTTTTAACAGAAGCTTCTTGTCTAGATATAAAATGTTTTAACAAAATGGTTAAATGCAGTTATATTTAGATGTTGCATACCGTAAATTACAGTAATTTTTTTTTGGGAAGTAAAACTTTTTCATATGATACAACTTTTACTCTTATTTAAGAGTTTTAAAGTACGGAATAACTTGACACTTTTTTTTTTTTAACAAATGAACTATGCTGTGTATGTTTTTGACCCATGTAGGTTAATACAAGGGGTGCACTTGGACATCACAAAGGATTTCTTCATAAAGAAACAAAGTAAGCTAGGATATCATCCACCAAATGTGTACGTTAAATGTGTAACAAATGTCTTCCTTAAATAAAACTTTTGCTTGTAAATAGGTGTACTCATATATACATACACAGTATATAAACAGGAGACTCTGAGGGACATACTGTAAATGGCCTCACTTTTGTAAGGCGAACACAGACTTTTGGCACAGAGGCTATCTATCACCAGCTTCTTGATTTCATTGGCAAGTACTGTAAGTATTTTCATACACTAAAAAAGCTTTTAAAAACAAAGGTGTGTCATAGTTTGCCAAGTATTCACAAAGTTTCTAATCTAGAATATCTACATGCCATCTTTAACATGTGTGATGTATGCTGATATATATATATATATATAAATCGAGAGGTAAAAACCATGGACACAATTTTGGAAATAACAAAATAATATAAACAGCATCCCGTAACATACTGGCGACCTGTTCAGGGTGTACCCCGCCTCTCGCATGAAATCAGCCAGGAGACATCAGACAATAGGGATAAGGGGTTCCGAAGAAGAAGCGAATCCTTGGTTCACTGTCTTTTAAACAAGTTAACTTAACTATAGCTAACTTTGTTATATTTTTATCTCGCAAACATTGTTGTTTTTCAACTTTACGCAAAAAGTTATAACAATAAATAAAATTAAGCTACATGTTTTTTCTGTAGCTTACAGTCTGAGTGTGTGAGCTATTTATAATTAATTTACTTCGCATTGAACAGAAAACCAACAACAAGGGATAAAACAAAACCTTTTCTTTTCCCCGACATTGAAAAAAAAAATGGACAAAATAACGGTATCCTCTCCGACCCCCCTGTTTACATCCACTGCAATGCCTCATGGGAATTGAAGTCTTCACAACACAAAGCAGGGCAGCGTTGTTGGAGGTACCTTCTCCAATAGGAACTACCAATCCCAAGATGCCCAACTCAGGATGATTTCCGGTAAATGAGAGATGTTTGGACCGGGTGCTGGAAGAGGGGAGGAAAGTGTGAACTGAGGAAATGAGCAGGTTGCTATTTTTAAACCGGTTGTAACTGATTTGAAAGGAGGAGGCGGAGAAGGAGAGAGAGAGTAAGTGAGTCAGGAGGGATGAACCAGCATCGGATACGGAGGAACAGATGAACAGGGTGAGTTTGATTTGGAGGGAAGATTCCTACACAAACAATAACCTGCAAGTTGCTAGCCTGGTTTAGTAGTAAAATAAATCAAAAGCACATTCTCTATGCTATGCTGGACTCCATAAAGCGTGTTTTCCAGTTCATCTCTTGTTTGATTGTATGAAACTCTATTTTCACTGATGCGCTGCTCGGGCGTTTACGCAAAACAAAGGATGTGTGTGATCAGCAGGATGTAGATGTGTGTGTATGAAGTAACTTTGTCACATCCACAAGGCCTGAAGTTTTACACGTGCTTTTGTTGGCGTGTTCTGATTTTTGCAAGATATTAGGATTCATCTTACTTTATTAATCCAAATAGATATTTAGCTTAAAAATAAGATTGCTAACATATTAATTCACCCTGGAGAGTATTTTTTGTCTTTTTTAAATAAGCAAAAAATACCAATACCATTTCAAAGCACTTAGTTATAACCTAACACTTAACCTGTTAACATAGATTTTAAAGTATTTGTGTTATTTTGAAGCGTCAGACCGGAAGTGTTTATACTCAGTACTGTTAGCTTTATTTTGTAGTCTCGCGTTTTCTCGGTAGCATCACTAGTCCACCGGCGAGACCAGGTTCAGACTCTTCATACTGCCTGGAATTGTTCAATCTGAGGATTTACTCAATAAACCAGGACAACATCAGGTATGATTGTGTTTTTGCAATTTCAACATGAAGTAGGAAAAAAACCTTATACATCTTTTTTTTGTCACCTGAGGTGTGAATTATGAAAATAAGGCTTCGTTTCTACTTGGTAAGGATCCAGAATATTGGACCAAAGATGTCAAATGATGCTGGTTCATCACTGTGTTTTATCACTGAAAAAGACTGTAAATACTGTCAATTTATTAAAGTTTAAAAATAAATAGAAGATTGAAATATTTTCTTATGATGTCACTGTATTTTATTGTAAGATTAATGATGTAAAGACTCTAATTGAGATCAGTTTTTGTCTCCTGAGGAGCACATTATCTCTAAAAAAAAAATCATTTTAATAATAATAATTTAAGGAAGAATTAACTTAGAGTTTTTTGTCACTCATTCAATATGATACCAACACTTAGTCAGTAAGGAGAACTGTATATTCTCATCAGGTGTCTTCTCAACTGTGTGGTTGCATGCATTTTTCTTTTGGATCACCATTTTTTTTTGTAGGGTTCATCATTTTATGATACGAGCTTTTGAACTCAATTAACTCTTTTAGAGTTGGAAAAAAAACCAGACAGAGTGAAAGAAAGCTGCTTTATGTTGCAGCACTTCCCATTGGAAGTCCTCTCTTTATTGGGCCATTAAAACGCAACCATGATGGTTAAGCTGTCATCTGGGCCTGATTGATTCGGTTAGACCACAGATGAGGCTGATCTTTGCTTGAGATTCCTGCGTAGCTCTCTGCTAAATGTCTCCAAACCACCCCCACCCTTTTCTCAGGGAGCAGAAATGGACTGTCTGGTTTCGAGACTTCAGTCATGAAAATACATGGCATGTAAAAGCTTGCAATATACTGGTTTTGTATGGTGACAAAGTTGTGATATGTGTGGAGACTTCATGGCAGTGCAGCTTCCACTCAGGTTGAAGGGACACTAAGGAGGAAAAGTTTAGCAAAGGCAAGGAGCATTTTAGGCTCCTTGTAAAAGTGGGCCACTGGTCCCTGTGGTGAGTGGTTCTTTTCTGGGGCAGGCTCTGTGGTGACGCTCACCCAGCCTGGATTGGGAACAAACGTCCTGGTCCATCCTGTTTGAAGCAAGGTGTAAAACCCGTGAAGCTTGCACACATTTTGCAGAAAGAACTGCAGCTCTGACCCAATGTACTCTTAAAAATCTACAAACATGTAAGTGATGCTTGTCTTTTGTGGATGTGTAGGTATGCATCAGCTTTACACCAGTTAAAAACGGTTAAAATTAGTTGTGTACCCTTTTTTTCTCCACATCTCTTGAACAACAGTAGTGAAAGTTTTCAAGTGTGGAGTTAATGAGTATCTTCCTCTGACTTGGTGGCTTTTTGCACTAAAACCCAAAGACTGGAGTGAGAAGCAATCTGCTATTTAAAGATGGCATAACCCAGCCAGCTGCTGCTGTTTCCGCTCTCTTAGTAATTGAATCAGAGCTTGTAGGACGCACCACAGAGAGTGTACACACTCAACAGAAGATTAGACAGGCAGGACCTCCGAGCTCTGAAATGGTCAATTCACAAACATGTTTGTGTAGTATTCCTGGTTGTGTGGGTGTTTGTGGAAACAAAGGGTTAAGACGCAATCCAAGTTGTAATCATCAACTTGGAGGATGTAGGTTAGTAATGTAAATTTTAAACGAAGGTTTTTCTTTGTTTTGTAGAGTTGTACTCTAACTACAGAGAGAATTGATGAAGTGGGTTCAGCGTGTTTATTTACTCTTGCCAGAATCAATGGCGTCTAATTGGAAGTTTGTGTCATTTACTGAGTCTGTGTGTGTTTCATGTTGTCTTCGATCTGTTTGCCCCTGTCTTAAAAATTGACCTACCATGGATTTTAAATACCTCCAAGAATGTATCAAGCTAATAAGAATGCGGAGTGAGAGTGGTCTCACTCTGCTTGGGACAGTGTCATAACTTTTGCATTCCTCTTAGTTTGCTCAGTGGGTGGCACAGAAATGGTTAACCACTCAAAAAGGAACTAGGCCACCAACATCCTTTTTCATGGTCACATTCTGTGTCTAGTTATGTGATGAGAAGCTAGTAAAACAAAGTAATATTTAATCATAGATCTGTGACTTGTCTTTCTTTTCAAGTCTTGTGATGTTGGAGACATGCAGCAATGCTGCCATGGAGTTTGTTTTATGTATGATGAGGCAGAACTGTCTGAAAAGTCTGTATTTGTACTTCTTCCTCCCCGATGTCTTTAATCTGCTCCAATTCCGCAAATATTTAATGTTTTTATGAAGCATCAGCCACTCTGAATATTTTACAGTAAAAAGTGTAATCTCAGCCTACGAGTTCTTCTGCCTCATCCCAACAGGGTTGAGGTTTCTGTGGCTATAAAAAATTTAATTTGTCATCTTACTACCGAACTGTTAAATGCTTTCAGTATCATTAGTTTAGCTTCTTCTTTTAATAGGGAAGCTCACAGGTGACCACTGCTAATAAGGTCCCTTAAAAGAGGAATAAAGAACAACAAAAAGTCCAAATGAAGCTTGAAGTGGAAAAAACCACTTTAGGGTTTCCCCGTTTGACTACACTAGTGTACAACCACATTTGATAGATGCAATTTTACCTCATACACTGATCTAATTCTTTCTGTGTGGAGTGCATGTTCTTCCCATGTATGTGTGGGTTTTTCTCCAGGTCCTCTGGTTTCCTCCCACCCTTTAAAAAGATGTGTCTTAGGTTGACTGGCTGCTAAAAAATTACCTGTAGGAATGACTGTGTGTGTCCCACAACAAATTGGGTCTTTTTCAGTATATACTTTCATAAAGTTTCACAGAGATTATATTTACTTTGTTTGCCTTATTATTTGGTCAACCTCTTCGGGGTTTATACAGCCTCTCACCTGAAATCAGTCGGGATGAACTCCAGCACCCCTTGCTCCCTGTTAGAAATAAGTGGTCCAGAAGACGTAACAAACATAAGTATCAGATAAGCAACATGATGCCATAAAAAAGGATGCAGAATGTAATGTGATGTTTGTCCCATTTCTGAATTAAAAATAACCACATTGTGGCACAAAGAAATGAGGCTATTGTTAAGTGGGAACGGTTTTCACTGAAATGTAAGCCAACACAGTGTTCAGTGTTCAGAGCACCAGATAAATGCTTTTAAGTCTAATTCATTAACAATATAAGAGACGGACTGAATTTTCTGTGCGTGGTATTGTAGATCTCTTACTCAATACTTCAAAAGAGAGTCTTGTTTGGGCTGGAGCCTTTCTCAGCAGCTGGATTAAGAGGGAAGATTCATCCAGTTTAAGTTCACACTCAATTTCAGGTTTATTTTAGAGTTTGTCAACATCTGGCGCAATACTTATTTCTACTTGGAATGTTTTTGTGTTGGCGAGTGATTTTTGGGTGTTTTTTCAGACTCTAGAAGAGGGCAACTGAAACGCTCACGTAAAGTTTCTAATGCTTCACGTGAACACAAATACTTTGCATTAAAAAGAGAAGTTTTTATACAATAGTTTGCAAGTTGGCTTCAAATCCAGTCATCAAAAAGAGATGTTCATTGCAGAAATTTGAACCTGTTGCATTATTTATTTATTTTTTATTTTATTTTTACATACTTTATTGATCCCTCACTAGGGAAATTTGTGTGCTGCACTACTTTCTACACCGCAGCAGGCTGCCATGACAGCATCAATGGTGGGAGAAACAGGGGGTTAGGTGTCTTCTCCAAGGACCCTAGACGTGCACTCAGTGGGAATCGAACCCGTGAACTTTAAAAGAATGCAATTTAAAGGAGCAAAACTAATTTCTAGTGATAAAATGTCTTCTAACATATTTGTCTACCTTGATAGTAAACTTGTTTAAACAGCAGTTTCTTCTTCCAAGGGGAAAGCAGCTTTCGTCAATACACCAGTGCATTTACTCTGTCATTGAAATTTAAAATCCCTTCGAAAAACAACCAATCCTGGCTGGGATCGTCTTTACTTTTTCTTACTGTAAGTAGTTTAGTCTTTAAAAGTGTTAAGTATACTCAAGATATTTTTAAAAACTTTTATTTTTTTTTTATTATTATTTTTATCTCACTCTATTCATCCCTCACCAGGGAAATTTGTGTGTTGCGCTCCTACATTGCAGCAGGCTGCCACGACAGCGCCGATGGTGGGAGAAACGGGGGGTTAGGTGTCTTCTCCAAACCCACGAACTTCCAGTTGACTTCCTGTCTGCGGGCGAATGATTTAACCACTGAGCCACTTTCTCCGTACTATTATTTCTAGCTCCAAAAATCCTCCAAGATAGATAAATACTTTGTTAATCCCAGGGGAAATTATTTTGTCATCTGGTACTCCCATTCACATATCAAAATAGTTTATATATATATATAACAGATAAAAAAAGTAAAACATGTAAAAAAGTTTTTTTTTTTTTTAATTAAAATGCTTGTAATTAGACACAAACGTCCAAGTGATCAAATCAGTAAAAACACAGCAGCTCTTTTGTGCACCTGCCCGACAGGCTATTTCGCTAAGCGGCAAAATTATTACTCTCCACAGATTTTATGAAATAAAAAGTTACAGGTGTCATCTTATTTAGCTTTTAGTTTGGGCACCCTACAGTCTCATGTTTCAAACAGACCATAAATAATGAATCATGAAAATTTACAAGGTTGGCCTTTTGCTAAATCAACCCACGTTAATGTAGAATTTTATGACTCAGCCTATTGATTTAAAACTATAAATCTGGTAATGCAAAGTGTTCCTCGTGAATTAGGTTTTGATACTCGTGGGTTTGCAAATGGGGTTTATTGTTCTTTCTTTGTTTTGCTTTCTATTTTTTACCAACATTAAAGGTGCACTAGAAATATCATGTCTTGTCCTGATAACTGCTTTTGTTTAAAGGGTCATTGTAACGCATCCAAAAAGCTCAAGGCCATTCTCAACTCTTCAAGAAAAAAAAAAACCTTCCCCGTGGACAGTTATTACACATGGAATGTGTGGATGCGGTCGAGCTGTGAAAAAGTTAAAAAAACTTGGGCTGTGAAACACTGTCTGGTCAGAATACACTGAAAGCTCAAAGCCAAAGTTAAATGTGAAAAAAACATTATCTAGACTGAAAATGACTATAGGAATGATCTCCAAATACAGTAACAGTAGGTGTAAACAAAAACAGTTTAGTCATTTGAAAAAAAATGTGAGTGTCAGATCTTTTTAGAAAAAATATAGTTTAATTTGTAACTAAGTTTGTTGTTTTCAAAACACTTTGGTTTAGTAAGTTTGTGACTTTAAACCCTCTCGGCTGTATTTGTGTTGACAATTAACTGTGATGTTGTTTTTGCTTTTCTTTCAGAAGGCTGAAGATGGATGGAGCTGCCATCATCAGCATGCAGGAGACTTTGAAAAAATGTTGTTATGCCACCCCTAAAGACATGGACCGCCTACACTCATGACTTTCTCCTGTGTACGTCTTCATTCTTTTTCATATATAAACATATAAATGGGTTGCTCATAAGTGATTACCAAATTTAATTAAAAATTATAATACAGCGTTAACTTGACCCTATCACATCCTGGTATTGATTCTTCTTTTTATTTTTTAACAGGAACTGGTGATTGGTGAGCCTTAATCTGTGTGATGGAAAATTGTGGTGAGTAGTTGAAGATTTATGGTTGATAAATGCAATGGTAATGCTTGTGCAACATTTTTGTATAGATGGTTTGTCCGGTGCATGAAAGAAAAATGATTAGAACCACAAGCCAATGAAAAACATCTCTGAGTTTTTCAGGATTTGTTCAGAGCACCATTAGATTCCGTACATTTTGGCTTTGTGTAGGAGTGAGTTTATTGTCGTCAGCTAGATGTTAATGTTATTTTTTGTCCAAGTTAGCCTTCAAGCACATCAAAATGAGTCACTATTAAACTCAAGTCCTTGGTGGAGTCATTTTTATCATGAATAGAAATGTTCTGATTTGTTCATTACTGAATACATGATTGGTTTCTGTTCATACCATGGTACTGACTTTAACCGTTTCCAGAGAGTGATCACAGTTATGATGACTCAAAAATGCTTATTTTTTATGATGTTGAAGTCACCTTCTTTGAAATGCAGAGCCAAACAGTGTTGCTCCTGAGTTTGAAAATATAGACCAGTGCTTCCTTTTTTTTGTCAGATTTTGTATCAAATCCATAAAAACTATCGTGCACAAAAATTCAACCATTGCCAAGAATATTGAGTTTATGGGACATTCATATGACATGGGAACTTCTAAAATGTATTATTTTCCAGGTATAGTGTATGTGCTCAATTGTTTTAAATTTTACTAAATATTTATATCTGCCCATGGGTTGGTGACACAGTGGGTAGCACAGTGGCCTCACAACAAGAGGGTCGTGGGTTCGAGTCCTGGGTGGGGACAAGGCTTGGAACACTGGCCTTTCAGTGTATAATTTGCATGTTCTCCCCATGCATGTGTGGGTTTTCTCCGGGTACTCCAGTTTCCTCCCATCCTCCAAAACCATGCATGTTAGGTTGATTGGCCGGTGCCAAATTGCCCTTAACAGTGAGTGTGTATGGGTATGGTTGTATGTGTGTTGCCGCGTGACAGACTGGTGACCTGTTCGGGGTGTACCCTGCCCCTCACCTTGAATCTGCCGGGATGGGCTCCGTCATGCCCCCTGCAACCTCGTAAGGGATAGATGGTTAAGAAGGTGACTGACTGACTGTCTGACTTATATCTGCCCTCTTTCCTGCTTTTCACACATTAATCAAATGCAATTTTTTCAGTTATAAAAACTTATCAGGAAAAAAAAATTCAATATCATTTTGACAATATCACAAAAATTCACTACAATCACATTTTACAAATTGAGTTTGTGTATACGCAATGTCGCCTCTGTCCCTCAGAAGCTAATTCAGTTGCCATTTTCTGTCAATGAGGGCAGATCAAGTTGTACTTTGGAGTCGGTAATATGCAGCCATTGGTTCGCATTTGTATAACAGACTGGAGACCTGTACAAGGTGTACCCCTCATCTTGCCTGTATCCAGCAGGGCTGGGTTCAGGTTTTTTTTTTATGCGTTGATCTTTGCTTTTCTGCTAATTCAGGATACTTTTTTAGGGTTCAGGTTAGGATAAGCAGTTCAGAAGATGACTGACTGGTCCATGTTCACATGGCAACATACTTACCAACCAGAAGTGAGCTTTTTGAAGGTACGCATCACTGCCACTGGAGAGCGGCAACCTGTCAATACGTCTTGTTTCTGCTGTCATTGCTTTAGTAACAACTATCAATCGAACCTCTCAAACATCCCCATTGAAAGGTGAACAGCTGCTACATTTTTTAATCACTCTGTGCCTTTGACTTGATTTGCATTATTAACTTGTGTTATGGGGCAAATAGCAACAACAAAAGTTCCCATCTATGGAGAATGCAATAGCAAAGGGAACAGAGCCAAAATGGTTATCGACACAACAATGGTGACTGAGTAATGGCTGCCAATTTTTAATAGAAGTCTGTGGGCACCGAGGCTCTTTGGAGCCAGAAGCTACTTTGTATGTGACATGCAGGCGGAGTTCCATCCCTATACAGTACATTATGAAAGCATACCTTTTTTTGTTAACCTTTTCCAAGCTTGTGTGGTGTGTGTAGCAAGTCATATACTGTATCTTCATGACCATAGGGCGTACTGGATTAAAGGGGGCAGTTTGAGTTACGAGTGCTTTTTTGTGGATTTAACATACAGAAAGTTGTAAGGTACTTTCAGTTGTGATCTACTGTAGTATGTAGCAAGGTACTAGTAATATTTTTTCAATCATCAATCAGCATAAAAAAAAAATCCATCAAAGTTCTCGTCTTCTGTACCTGAAAAGAACAGCTGGGCTAGATTTCTATCAAACATGGCAGGTTCCCTTTACTCATTGTCAGAGTCCATCTCGTTGCTGAGCAGCTTCTCATTAATGATGCTGGCTTTTGTGAAAACAGTGCAAGCGGACACATTAGTACAAGCATTTACAATCCATTTACAAATTGTGGTGTAACTCGCCCACCGCTGCCTCCAAGACTTAGTAAACTTCCACAATTCCTCCTGTACTATTTTCACACTGTCATCTCCTACATTTACTTCCCTGAAGTCACACGAAACGCATTCAGAGGACTGCAGCATAAAGCTCTATGTACATTTTGGAGAAAATTTAAGGCTTCAAGTGCACCTTATGGTAGTGAAAATAGTGTATTTGTTTAGCTTTTATCCAGCTTGGACAAAGAGAGAAAAAACAGTTCGTTTAAACTTATGCTTTTTACTTATCATAAATATATCTGTAGGATGTTGTGGAACAAGTGCTACAAGTCTACTGCAGCTATGATGAGATGTAAGTATAGAAATGGAAGATCTTATGAGTTTATTACGCTTACAGTATGAGTCACTGCAACAACATAACGGGGTACTGCTGTTTTCCCCAGACTCCCCAGAGATGGAGTCTGTAGTGAATAGATATAGAAATCTATACACTTCTAGAATCTAGAAATGTATAAACTTTGTTGACTTCATTTGTAGATTTACTCCAGGTTACATTTCTAAGGTGAGCCACTACACCTTTAAGAAAAGAGCAGCTTTTCCTAGAGCGCTGTTGTCTTTGGCAGACCTTAGACTTGTGTCACATTGGATACATTTGTAAACTCGTGTACATATGTTGGCGCCTGACTCAGTCGGCCCGCCTGCTGAAATCACCCGGCCCAGTCGGTTATCCAGGTCAGGCCAACAGGTTCTGGGCACATGTAGATTGGCTCAGTTCACCCTGGAAGTTGGCCCACTGTTGAGTCTGTATGTGGGGCACAGGGAAAGAAAGGGAACACACTGGCTCTCCATCTTTAGAAGCAGCACGAGATGCAGCTAAACACTGAAAACTCTGATCCATCCAGGCACAATGACACAGCTCTGGGGACTGCACTCCTTCTGAGGCACGGTTGGACACAATTTCCTGAAGACGCTCAAATCTCTAAATAATTTGGAGGGATTACTCAGAGCATTCAGTTCACAGTTCATTTCTTGCTGCTTTGCAAAATTATTTATTGTCCTGCTTGTCTTTATACAAGCCCTCTTCTTAGTGTTTGAGATGAGTGTAAACTCTTCTTCTTCACTAGAGAAGAGTTCTGACAGCATCAGTGATCAAATATTAGAGTACAAACTAAATGTAGTAATAAAAGATTTAGTTTGTCCAACTTCTCTTTCTATTATTACTCATCAGTTTAACTCAGTAAATCACTCCTCCAATAATTTCATCTTCCCTCACCTGGGATTTGTACTTGCTACTCAAACCCAGAACTGCTCCATATTTATTTTACCGGTAGTCTCAGAATAGGTCACATCACTATTCTTGTGCATTGTCTCCTTATTTAGGGCAGTCTTTAGAATGTCCAGTTTTATTCCTTTAATCCCGCCTGGAATGATTAATAGTTTTTGCTGGTCCTTTGCAATAAGTGCATTTTTAAATTAAGAAGAAATCAAAACTATGTCAATGCATTTCCGCTCCAGAAAGACTTCTGTACAAACTGTGAAATGTTCATGGTCATAATTTGTGGTTCAAGGTCTCTTTGAACCACAATGCCTATTTAGTACTTTTTAAAAAAATTTTTTACTCATATTGTTTAATTACAATTCTAAACTAGAATTCTCGACATTGCACATTTATTACTGAATGCACAGATTTTGCTGCATACCACAGCACACATGTCAAATTGAAAACATAACTCGTCTTTTTCCCAGGAATGGTAGGCATCCTTCAATGAATGCTGACCTGTGCTGTGAGCCAAAGAGGGAGGTTCACTGAGTGAGGGGGAGTTCGGCTCCTAGAGGGAGGGAGGGAAGGTCTTAAGGAGATTGTGAGAACGAGGGGATGGGGAGGGAGGATTGAAGTGAAAGGCATAAGAGTGCAGACGAAAGAAAGAGAGTGGAAAAGAAAAGATTTGAGAGACCAGGGGACATTTTTGGGGGGAAGAAGAAAGCAGGTGCAGCTGCCGTTCTGTCTGGTGTAGACCTCACATTCCTAGGTGCAGGACAGGTAGGGGCCCCTCAGGGGCTGGATCATGGGACAGAGCCTTCGTGTGGAGATCACAGCTCAGGATCCAATACAGCACAACAATGGCGGTGAGTTTTTGAACTTAATTAAACTTTGTTTACTTGGGACAGTTTAGTTTTCTTCTAAAGCCGACGTTCAAGTTTTTTAATTTGCTTATTTAAAATTGTGTCAGACTTGAATTATTGGAGACACGAGATCTGGAGCTCGGGTAATAATAAACTCTCTGCTCCCTTCTTTCCCTTCCCTCACTTTCACCACTTGAAGGAATGTTAAATCACTGAGATCACGTGGATGAATCTTAAGTATGTTTTTACTCACTACTTCATGTGCTGCAGAGTTTCTGTTCCACTGCACAGAGGAGTTGTTTCTACATCTGAGGTTATTTTAATATCATTTTTCTAATCTACCAAGGTATGAAAGGTCACATTCGGGGTCACATTCAACAAGTAGTTGATTAGAAGATGAAAAAAGTCAATTTCTTGGATAATATCACGTTCAAACATATGCAGGACAAACCTACTGCTAATTACCAAATGGTTTCAGGGTGCACAGGTCTACACGGAAATCAGCCGGCGTGATTACCACTGTGCTTGATTAAGCAGATTAAATTTCATAATCTTGCCTGGTTCTAATAAGGTTGATGGTATTTCCCAACAGTTGAAGGGTTGTTCAAGTGGAAGCGGATGTAAAAGCAGTTCATGCAGCAAAGTCATTGGAAATAACTTAAATCAATGTTAGTTGGAAAAAAAACATTTGAATAGCTTTCAAAGACCACATAGACCTCCTACTCAAAATTGATCAAATTGCCAAATATGATATTTGGCCTTGACTCATGAATTTAGGTCACATTCCATTCCTAATCCATAGGTTTAAGTATGACCTCACTCCACCCTTTGCAGATATTACAGCTTCAAATCTCCTGGGAAAGCTAAGGTTTGTGAATATGTTCATGGGAATTACGACCGTTTGTCCAGAAGCAAATTTGTGAGGTATTATGCTGTTAGATCAGAAGGCGTAGCTCTCGGTCTCAGATCTATTTCATACAGAAGTGTTCTATTGAATTGAGGTTCTATTGAATTCTGTGGAGGCCAGACATGTTCATCCACACCAAACTTTGACCATGTCTCAATGATGCTTGCCTTGTGCCCTAGAGCAGTGTCATCTTGGAAGAGAAACTAGGGGGCGAACCTAGTGCTTGAACCCACACCATAATCTCCTTCTCTGCCAATGTGTAAAAAAAAAATTTTTGGTTTAATGCTGTCAGATAAGTCCCATTGTTCTGACACAACTGCCAAACCCAGATTTTTCATTTTTATGGAGAAGTATGATTTGTCACCCACTAGAGCACTTCTATGCCACAGTAGGGTTTAATGGCGCCATGCCTTGCACTACTCCCTCCAGTTTTTTGATCGTGTGTGACCTGAATGAAGGTGCACTGTCATGGAAACCCATTCCTTGTGGTTCTTTAGATAATCTGAAAGCCATATGATGTTTATTGATCGGTAGCAATTACCTTTGTAGAAAATTGTTGGTGGTTGCACCATCCGTTTTGTGCAGCCAATCACTTAATGGCTAACCTGTTGTTGTTCTCAAGACATTTTCATGAGTTGGCAAATAGTGTCATACTTATGTTGAGTTTGTCACAATTGTTGCTATTACTAAATTGTTTGATATGGAGATATTGTGCACCTCTGTTTAAAAGCCAGAATATTCTATGGTTAGATTTGTTTCATAGTTGACATCATATCACACATCCATGCTGAAATTCACTGAATTGCAAGCCGTTTTTCACAAATGTTTTTAAAACACATCTGTTCGTCCAGGGGCTTAATTTTTGCACACCAGTAGCAACGGAAGGGATTAAAACACAAATGGTGAGCAAACACTTTTTGGCGATAATGTAAATGTTTTGATTAACAGAAGGAAAGAAAAGTGCTGTCGCTCGTTTAGTTTTAGCAAGTGTCTCTTCTTCTTTCAGCATTTCCCTTCAGAGGTCGCAACAGAAAGTCAGTTTCTGCCATCTAACCTTATCTGCTGCATCTTCTTCGGTCTTCCTTCACTGTATACATGAACCGCCTCTTCGGTCTTCCTCTAGGCCTCTTGCCTGGTGGTTCCAAACCCAGCATCCTTCTGCCGATGTACTCTCTCTCTCTCCTCTGCACATGTCCAAACTATCTCAGTTTGGCATCTCTGACTTTATCTCCAAAACCTCTAACATGTGCTGCTCCTCTGATCCTGTCCATCCTGGTCACTCCCAAAGACATCCTCAGTATCTTCATCTCTGCTACCTTCATCTTTTTTTGCTGTCTTTTCCTCAGTGCCACTGTCTCTAGACCAAATAACTAGTTTTAGGGATTCTAGATTTTAATTTCCACCTATTTTTTTTTTGTATTTTCACTTCTTGAAAATAGTAAAGCAAAAACTTTTGATGACACATTAACACACTTTTTTCTTTATTATCGTTATTCAACACATTGAAAGGGCAGGTTCTCACCAAGTCATCAAGACTTCTGCACTATTAGAGGTGAATCTTTATTGATCTTTCAAGACGATCCTGTCGAAAAGAGCTCTCACAGAAGTGGTTGAGTTGACATTACGCACAAATCTAATAAAGTTAGAGGGTCTTTTAATTGAGTTCCCATGTAAACATGGCATCCATAGCTAGATGAACGCTGATTTCCACTGCTAATGTAGCCTTTCAAGCAGGAGGTTTGGTTGCAGGAGAACAGCTTTGTCAGAGGAACAGTGGCACAACCCTTTCTTAACTTGTAGACCTTATCTTACTAGAGCTTCTGATTACAAAGAATTTCTCCTTTTTTAAATGAAGGTTCTTTTTTTGTTTTTAGAGTAAAATTATTTGCTACACTCACTGACACACTTTGAAGTGTGTTTCTCTGATCTCTATGAGGGGTTGTTACTGAGTATGAGGGGAAGAGGTAGTCTTTGTTTCAGGGAGGAAACTGCACTCCACCCTGATTGTGTGACCATATTTCCAGTCCCCCTCCTCTAAAAACAAAAAAGCCTGTACTTTTTCTCCCTTTTGTAGCACTTTTTTTGGTCTCACATTCACTCGCAGTACAGCAAGAGACTGGACAACTTCTCACCACAGCTGGAACAAGAACATGTCAAAGAGTTTGTTTTTGTATTTGCAAGGAATAATTTTGAGTGGATCGACTGATAAAGAAACCCCTTGGCTCTTTTCTTGGGTTTTCATTTGGCTTTAATGTCAGGTTTACATGTTTTATAAACAAACTTTAAATGTCTAGAGGTACCCTAAATCATCGTTTTCAAATGGACGCGTGCTACATGAAATGAAGTCTCTGATTGTCATCTCTACGGTGCTGCTTGTGGCACCCCCTGCTCTAATCCTGCTTCACTGGCTCAACCAAGCCCCTGGATTTGTGTGTGTGTTTGTGTGTGTGTGTGTGACAGAGAGAGAGAGAACCCCAGCTCTGGATCATAGAGAAGCTGCTTTAAGTGTTGCTTAATCTGGATGATACGGCAGCCAGTCTGAATCCTTAAATTTTTACACTGCTAAGATAAGCTGGATTTCCATGGTGTGGACTACTCCTTTGAACCTGGACTCCCTGCTTCCCTCCCCACTTGGAGTTTCATTTCCATTTCTTTCCTGTGATTTGACTACAAGTTAAACTCTGAGGGATTGCTGGATGTTTGTCCATGGCATGCTGTTTTAGATCTCACCGTTATGGAAGCTGGACTCCAAACACACATCTTCCAGGTAGATTAGAGCCTGTGTTTTAATTTGTTTTAAACAAAGTAACATATGGAAAGAATTTGCTTTGATCTCTTTTATTAAAATCTACACATTTGTTGTACAGTTAGGCCTTTGTGCAAGGTGCAAGTATTCAGTTTAAACTGTACCTCAGCAACTGTGTGGAGTATCAGATAGTACTTCAGCTATCCAAAATGGGTCATAGTGCATTGTCAGCAGACATCCACCATGCTTAGCAAGTTAATTGAAACCCTGCCAGCTGCAGTGGTTTAGCGAACCCTGACTTGCTGTTTGTGAGCAAAATAACGAGTTAATTTCCTGAAATAATCCCGTTGTTGTTTCGCCTCTGTTCTTTGCACCAGTAATTGTGTGAGAGCACATTGTTGTGGGAATCAGACTGCAAGTCACTGCTGACGCCAAGACATCCTGTGTGTGCCTGTGTCTGGATGTTTTAAATCGGACTCTGTTCTCTTTTCACTGGTAAATATTATGTCTGCTGAATACAGCAGCTGCAGCCTTTACAGAGAGCTAATGTTTGAAACTCGACGAGCTCAGCACTCTGTCAGTCAGCCTGCCAATCACACACCCTAGAATATTTAGCTATTACTGCTGAACCCCGTTTAATGGAGCTCTGTGACATCTCGGAATGATCAGCGTTCTTTAAAAGGTTTTACTTCCTGACTGTTCGCTGCATGAATGTACCCTGACTGACACCCTGCATTCTAGCTACTTAGGGCTGCATCCATGTGCGCCCGTTCTCTCGATACAGGCAGCTGAAAGTCTGATAAGACACTAGTCTCCCTTACAGCTGAGGAATGTGAGCACTTGACAGAAACACTGGCATCGTGCCAGTGACAGACCTCTCTAGTTAACTACAAGTTCTCAGCACCAACCTGCTGAAGCTAAAGATGAGCAGGTGGTTTTCACAAAATCAACAGTTTAGTTGGAAAATGTAATGAAATGGCAGAACTAGATTCCCTGTGTCTGTTTTTGTATAAACCAAATACACTAAAAAATTGTTGAAACTTGTAAAACATATTATAACTTCTTTTTTTTATTTTAATAGATGATGAAACTGAGCAACATGGCAGCACAATGGTGGCAGAGGGGAGCAGTACGGGGGATAGCACTCCTCCCCCAAAGCGTAAAGGCAAGTTTTCTACTTTTGGCAAGATCTTCAAACCCTGGAAGTGGAGGAAAAAGAAAAGCAGCGAGAAGTTCAAGGAAACTTCCGAAGGTTTGTTTTAGGAACTCATTGTGTTCATGGCATGAGCCCTCCTTTTTTCACCTCTTACAGTGTACCAGTTTTGTTCCACTTTTACAATCTTTTGTTACCATCATTATTTTTGCTCTTTTGTTTCCATCCACACTGACTCTCCTGGCATTTCTGTCCCCACAAGACAATATTTAGAAATAAAATCAATTAAAAAGTATTTTAAATTGAATAAGTTAATGTGATTCTTTTTTTTCTTCATGACAGAACTGGAAAGAAAGATGTCAACCAGACGTACCCGACAAGAGCTTATTGAACAGGGGGTGCTAAAAGAAGTTTCTGACAATGGTAAGAAGGTGTCCGACTCTACTGATCTTCTCACATGAGCAGAGTTAGTTTCTGACAGCAGCCGCTGCGAGCCAATCACACCCCACTTAACATTAAAGACGTTAACACATCACAGCAGGAACATCATCCAGCAGGTGTCTGGCATGTGTGTGTTTTTACATCTTATGATAAAGATAATTTGTGCTCTGTTTTTCATAGTTATCCAATATGTTTAAAATTACATCCCACTCTCCAGGGCTGAGGGAAAGTGGAACGAGTAATGCCCTGCAGCGAAATAGCTTAGAGAGAAGTGTGTGCAGGCTTAGTGTCGGCCCCACTGAAGCAGAAGCCCATTTATTAAACCTACAGCTGCTCCTTCATCACGCCAACAAACACTAAGTTTGATATATATTTTTTTTGTTTTAGTCCTTAAAATGTTAAAACATTATTCTTGATATGATGACAAGCATTAAAGTGGTATTAAACATAATTGATTGATATATTTTTTGCATTTCATTTTCATCATTGTTTTGCTGTTTGTTTTCATCCTCAATATCCAAATTTGTCTTTTTTATTACTAATTCACTTTCTTTTGTTTGGACAACAGTTTCAAATGCAGACTCACAAAATGTAAAACAACACTATGTTAAAAATGGCCACACTCTGCCAGTTGGAGGAGGAGCAGGAGGAGTCATCAGCACTAGTAGAAGTCCGTGCAGCCAAGGGAAACTACCCTCAGAGTTGGACTATAGGATGAACCCTGCATGGTTTGCTCAGACAGACGACCGCAAGGGTTGCTCTCCGTCCGAAGGAGACCGTCGTGGGGCTTTGAGCTCCAGAAGCACGGGACAGTACGAAGATGGACGAAGAGGCGGGGTGCAGGGGTCACGGGGACACGGGGAAGGCGAGTGGAAATCCAACTTGGCCTGGCAGGGTCACATCCACGGCCAGATGGAGGAGGGCAGACGTGGAGCCAGACTTCACCCGGAGAACGGCCAGAAGAGGCCTGGGCTGCAGAAAGCCCCATCAGAAGATGGAAGGAGGAGTCGGCCTGCAGAAACAGACTGGAAGCCAACGCTCCCTCGTCATGCATCTGCAGAAGAGGGGAGGGCTCGCAGAGGTGAGACCTCCCACCCCCATTTCACCATCTGACAGTTGTCATAGTAACCACAAGTTTTTCTACTCCTCCTCAGTCTCATATTAAATGTTGTAGTTTTTTCTGTTTTTTTTTCTTTGCTTCTTTTTCTCTGTCATTCTGTCCATTTCTTTGCAGTCCTCCCAGATATAGACACCCTCCTGTCGCCTCCCAGGAGTCCTGCTCCAGCTACAATTCTTAGTCAGGAACATGAATAGCTCGTCCTCTCGTCTCCTTTTCTAATTAATGTGTCCTGATCACTTTGCCTGTTTTTACACCTCATAGCTTACGCTGTGAGCTCACTGAAAACCGTGAACAGCCATGGTTGGTAGATTTTTCTTGTAATAATATTGATTAAAAAAATTCAATTTTTTTATTTCATCTTCTCTCTCTCTTTATTGTTGTCCTATCTTTTGCTTCTGTTCTCCTTTTCCTCCATTCTCTGTACCAGATTCTTACTTCCTGCTTTTCTCTGAACTATTTCCTCTTTTCTTGCATGACGTCATGCTAACATCCATGCTGGGCAAGCAGCGTGGGAGCTGCAGGGCTGGCAGCGGGGTTGGAAGGGCGACATGGATTTGGGTGGTAATTGCAGCCACCTATTCTGTTTATCTTCCAGTTGATTTGTAGATAATGTTGTTCTCAAACAAGTGGTACCACAGAGAGATTTGAGTAATGGAGAATGACTCACTGCTCAGTTTCTGAACTGAAACGTTTGTAATAATGCACAGAGGTGTGCGTGTGAGGCAGAGCAGTGAAGGGCGTGATGGTTCATGATGTTGGTGCAAACTGAGATTAATCCATACAGAAATTTTAAACAAACTGTGCATAGTACTGACAGACATGGCAATTAATCACAATGTGGCTCTCTTTCAAATCAGATCTTAATTTGTAGTCAAACTTCTTCTACATCTCTTTGGTGACATAGCAGTTGTGTTCATTAAAGAAGATACGTTCAAAGATTTGATCACATTTTCAAAAATAGTTTTAATTTGATTTGCTAAAGAAGAAAAAGTTCACATCTTAATTTTTTACAACTATAAGCGTTGCACCTGTTGACCCTTAGAAATGAAGACATTTAAACAGATTTTTGTCTTTAGTGTTTTTCTTTGATGTATTCATTTTGGAGAAGTATCTCTCATGTGAGTCTAAAAGCTCTGAAAAGCTGAATTTTCACAATATGGACCTTTTTACTATAGTAAGAGCCATACATTCATCTTATGTTTTGTTTCAGAATCAGACAGCCATTTTGTTCCTGACCCAGACTCCCTTCAAGACACCCTGCGTGAACCTTTACCACCCAAACAGTTGGTCATGCCTCCAAAGTGGCTGATGAGCTCACCCTCTGAATCTGGTGGCGAGGGTGTCCCCCGGACGCCATCCAACCACCCCACCAGCCAGTACTCCTCTCCATCCGCTTTGACGTCCAAACCCACTCGGTCCATCTCTTCTGCAGGTGCCAACATTCAGCAATCTACAACACCCTCTCTAGGCTCCTCCTCTCAGGTTGCCAAGCAACCTCCTCTGCCTCCACCCAAACCTGTGAATCGGGGCAACACAGCTATGCTGGGTAAGTCCTGCTGAATGAAGGACTCACTTGATCTGCTTCATGACTTACATTACAAACCACTCAGACATCTGCTCGTTTCGTGTGTAGTTTTACCACGGGACATATGTACAAGTCAGTGTACCATGTGTGGTGAAGAAAAAGTGCTAGACACAGACAACTACTCACACAAACATTCAGAAGTCCTGATAATTATGTTATCTGAACAGCTTGAGGAGCTTCTCCCCAGCCAGTTACTTATTATGCCTGAACTACTTTAACAGCAACATTTTCAGTACTTTACACTCTGAAGATAACAGGATCTCTGGTGGCTGCTGCAGCGCAGTGGTTTCTTGTTTACTGAAGGTTTGTTTCATCTGGGATCTCGCTTCAAATCCCACTTGGGCGGGACTGTCTACTTTGATTTGTTTTATCTAAGCAGCACATCTGGTGATTCTTTTTTTTTCCTCTTTGCATAGCCAACTGGGGTTAATGATAAAACCTAAACTAAGCTTTGTTTTAAAGGGCTGATTGGTGCTTTTTTATTATTATTATTAAGCAAGCTTTGGAGATGCTGGTGTTGAGTTTCATCACATAAAATTAAAGTTTCTTGCGATTTTGGATTCTTTTTAAATAAAATCAAGATTGCATCAATTTTTTTTTCCATGTACTGGTATATTTCATTAATGATTATTTGTGCTACCACTAGTTCATGCTGCAGCAAAACCCATCAGAAGTTTAGTTTAACTTGCACATTTTGGTTGAACAACTTGCATTGCACTTTGCTAAAGCACTCCAAATGAAAGCTTCCATCTCCTCCCTGTTAGTCTCCGCCCTGCAGGGGGGAGAAAACGCTCAGCTTCCTCTCTACTGGTCCTGCTGGAAGCGAGAGTGCGACTATGATGTCTACCTATCTCTGCCCGTCTACCTGTGCCGGCGGGCTGGAGGCCCGCGCTCAGGTAAAAGGATGCACCCAGTGTCTCTGAGCGGGTACCGGAATGCCCAACTCTTGCAAAGTCAGCGCTCTTCGTCATGTGGCGTCTTCTCTTCCTGCCTATGTTTATTTTCCCCCACTCTGCCTACAAGTCGTTGGTTGGCCTGAAATGCTTTACTGTTTATATTATAAATGAGAATCGCATGCATAAAAGAAGCTAAAATTAAGCTTGCTTTCTGCGTTTGAGCAAAAAGCTTCTCTGTGGATGCACCTGTCTGTTCATAAAGCTGCACATGAGAAATTCTGAAATATGCAATGCCAACAAGTTGTGGACTATGATGCATCAATTTTCACCCCTTCTATGAAGTCAGTTTCTACTCCAAAGGTTGTGTTTCAATGGATGAATAAAGATGGAGGGGTTGGGGGTTCCAAGATGAGTGCTTGCATTACCGTAGAGAGAAAAGCGTCATTTATTACTTTGTGGTTAACTGCATGTCGGCCTTCTCACTAAGACTTTGCAGCACGGCTACGCTTTCAGCACCAAGGCTCTCTGCTAGCTCTTCTAAGGTATAAGGACTGTGTAACATATGGGAAATGTGCATGCGTGTCCTTGATTTTTTTTATTTTCTCTGAGCTCTTTGTTTAGCAGCTTTACAAAGGCTGGTTTAGAATCTGGCTGTGAAGAGCATGTAAGCTGCAGTATGCATCTTTGTCTCTGTGACCTGGGGCTCAGGCTGCTCTCCGTTCCGTTAGGGCAGTGTGTGCTTTTTAACACAACCGTATGATCCAGCTGACTGTATGCACACAGCAAAGCTCAGTCAGACATGTAATCCTGGTATTTGTTCATGTCTCTTATGGGGAACATGTATGACTGAGACCTCGCCTTTTATGTCACAGCTGCAACTCGTGCTTGGGATAAATAAAGCTTTTATTCTCGCACATGCTGTTATTGTAATGTTATTCTATTTAATTTAAGATTTTTGCATTTGCAGGTGACTTCACTGGGGGTGCCAGTCTTGTTCCAACAAAGCCCTCTCCTCCTATGCCCCCTAAGAGGACCACTCCAGTCACAAAACGGAACATGGAGGACTCTCCTTCCAGCCACTCTGTTAACCCCTCTCTCGGCTCTCTAGAGGAGCACAGTAGTCTGCCTGTGGCCTATCAGCTCCCTGCTCCCCCTCCCTCTCCACCACTACCAACTCACATTCCACCCTCTCCCCCTCGCCAGCACATTCACACCCACCACCTTCACCATCAGCACTCTTACCCCCACCCACTGCCCCAGCCCATACCGATGCTGTTTGACCCACCAAGCCCCCCAAACGAGTCTCCCCAGCGCCCGACCCCCGTTCCTTTACACATCATGATTCAGCGAGCTCTGTCCAGTCCCGGACCCGCTCAGCCACATCCAGACAGCTTGCAGCGCGCACACACTCTGCTTTTTGAAACCCCTCCGGAGTACCAGGGAGACCGGGGTCGCCCTCTGCCTGTCAGCATTCAACCACTTAAATTGTGAGTTTTCTACCCTGAATAGTGACTCATGGTCTGTGTTTGGAGACTAGAATGATAAATGTGTGTAAAATTTAGACCAAAAATGAGTGAGCGAAAGGAGTAAAAAAATCTGTTAAATGACCTGAACTTTTATGTTTGAACTTGTTTTTCTTTCCTCTCAGGTCTGAGGATGACTACTCAGAAGAAGAGGATGATGAAGAAGAAGAGGAATATGATGGCGAGATCCCTCAGCCTGAGCTGGAGCCTCGGAGTCGCCGATGTCTAGTCGGAGATGCTGTCTGCATCATCCCAGGAGATAATGGTAGTGATGATGAGGAAGACGATGACGAGGAGGAAGAGCATGGGATGCACAGAGAGGACAGTGATTCAGATGGTCCTGTGCATCATAAAGATGACGACTCAGAGGAAGAGGAGGAGCCCCCGCTGAGTAAGCATTCCTACATAAACAGCTTTTAGTGGAATTTTTTTGGAAGCTTTGTAAAAAAATATGTCTTTGCCTACCTTTGTTACGTAAATAACTTTGTTTCCATTCAGGCGCCCTGGCCAACCGAGTAAAGAGGAAGGACACTCTGGCTCTGAAGCTGAGCAGCCGTCCCTGCGCACCTGACAGAGACAGATTCACACAGGACAGGAGTAGCAGAGACGATCAGCCTCCGGGACAAACTGGACTCACCTGGCAGAGCAGGGAGCAGTGGGAGGCCATTCGCACACAAATCGGCACCGCACTCACACGGTAGAGCCCCACTTTCTGTTCTTTGCTTGTGCTGACTAAATAATAATAAAACATTCTTTTTTTTTGCTATTTTTGCCTAACTTAAAACTAAAAATGTTGCTTTCTTTTCTCTCCACTTCAGGCGACTTAGCCAGAGACCTACTGCTGAGGAACTCGAGCAAAGAAACATCCTGCAGCGTCAGTGTTAACGTTGTTTGTTTTTTCTTCTCAGCCTTTTTTTTTTTTTAATGTAGATTATTTAAATAGAAAAAACATATAAATATACACACATGTTTACAGTGGAAATCAAAAGTTTAAGCAACCCAGGGAAAAATTGGTAACAATGTGCAAAAATAAGTTAAGAAAAGAAGGCCTTTCTTGATGATGACTGAGAACTATTCATGACACAGTCACGTCTCAACCTTCCAAAAGGGGGCCGTACCTGGTATTAACTCTGGAAGGTTTTCAAACTTTTGCAGACACCTCTTTTTTGTTATCTGTTATTTTGAAAGTGAAAATGATGGAAATAAAATCTAACTTTTTGTGGCATATTATAAGACAGTCTCATGTGTAATTTAGTGTCTTTTTGGAGATTTTTCCATCTTAGCTTATTTATACACATTATTGGAAATTTTTACATGGAGTGCCTAAACTTTCAAACCCCACTGTATTTATTTGCTCAAAGTTTTCACTTATATTGTTAATTGTTTTCTGATATAAGCATGCATTTTTGTTTAAAAGGATTTATTTGCACGAATTGGCAGGAGAAGTATGCACTTCAAAAGTTGTTTTGTGACTGTTAAAGTTAAAGCGTCTAATTTTAGAAACTTTTTTCTCCACATCAAACAGAGCTTTTATTTATAAGTCTAATTTTATCTCTGTCCTTTTTTTCACATTTTTGTTCTTTTTTTAGCCAAAAATCAAGCTGACAGGCAGGCGGAGGTTCGAGAGATCAAGCGGCGGCTAACCAGAAAGGTGAAGCTAAACATCAACAACAAATATCCAATTTTTTGTAGTTTTACTTATCTAATTTTAAATTGAAATTTTGTGATTTTTTTTTTTTTTTTTTTTTTTTACTGCCAGTTGAGTCAAAGACCTACGGTTGCAGAACTGCAGGCTAGAAAAATCTTACGTTTCCATGAATATGTAGAGGTCACAGACGCCCAAGACTACGACAGGAGGGCGGACAAGCCATGGACCAAGCTGACCCCAGCAGACAAGGTATCAGACTCATTTTGAATGATCAGATTCTGACCCTGTAAAAATTCAAATTGCCTTGGAGATGTATCTATTTATTCAGTTTCCTTTGAATCTGATAATTAACTTAATGTTTTGTTTAAAGGCTGCTATAAGGAAGGAGCTCAATGATTATAAGAGCACTGAAATGGAAGTCCATGAAGAAAGTAGGATTTACACAAGGTATGTCTTTAAATATCTCTACTATAACCGACCAATTAAACTATACTTTAGTTTGTTTAAATACTCCAAGATCCATTAACTAATTATTTCTTCTGTATCTACTCTATTATAATTTTTTTTTAAATATATCCAATAAAAAGCGGTTTTTGTGTGATGCCAAAATAACTAATTTTAGCATCAAATATAGAACTTTTATATCTGTAGGTCATCTAATGTCTGATAAATGTGTTTGCTTTTTCGTTGTCTTTAGGTTTCATCGGCCTTAGCATCCACACTCAGATTATGAAGCACTTATAAAATCTGTGAAAAGAAGCTGCAGTGTACGCAGACGGATGGCTCTTTTACCTTTCCAGAATGTGCTGTACTGTTTTGTCAGGGAAAACTCGGATATGCTTGCTGCTGCTTGCCCTCCATCGCCTTCGTACAACATTGCTTTTGCTAAAATGAGGTGCTGGTGGGAGAGGACCAAATGCAGTATTTCTCCCAGACAACAAGGGGGACCCATGTGCCAATGAAGTGGAAATGTGGCAGAGGACCCACAGTGCAGGACTTGCTGTGACTCTGCTGTGGTACTCCTCAGGGACTCTGATCTAGTAACAACCTTTAACGCGGCCTCATTCTGTGTTGCCTTTTTTTCTCTTAACTGTATATGAAAACACTAACTCATCGTGTTAACAGAATAACCTACAATAAAAATAATAATAATGACTTATTATGCACAATAATTATGGTGAAACTGCAACATGGTGAACGGACTGGAGGATGAAGACTGGGATACTCTGAGACTGGGACAGATAATCTCTGGGATGTTGTTTTATATTGATTGTGTAAAAAAAATATATCCCTTAGAATGAGAATGGAAAAAAAAAATCTAATGACAAAATATTCTGTAATGCACAAGATATTTTATATAGTAATTTTAATGACATGACTAGTGACAGCTTTTATTTAAGTTTGGCTTTGCCTGTAAACGTGGTTGTGATGTGAGGTGGCCATTTAAGCATCGAGCTAGTTACTAAGGTCAGGAGGCTCTTGGTGTTTTCATGTGTGCCAACATAACGCAGTGCTCCAAGCATCCTAGGATATCAATTTTTGCATGAGCCAACACAAAATCCAGTGCCACTGGATCCGTAGGATCTTTCTTCGTTTATACTTTTTTTATTAGGTTTTTTACTTCCCTTTAAAAAGATTGAACATGCAATGCACTCTGTAGCCATTTTGGATAAGCTCATGCTGATAGTTTTTATTCTAGGAGTTACACGTAACTTGATGTGAGAGTAGATCAGGGATTTATATTGAAAATAAATCAGAAAATGTATAAACGGTCAACAGGGAGTCATTTTGGCTGAAGCATTTTTAAACAGGAGTGTACATCTCGTTTTGTTTAGCCAGTGTAATGGTTCATATAGGTTTAACTGATGCTTCTGTATATCTTGTCTTCCTTTCATTTGAAGATACATTTGAAATATAAAGGTATTATATGTTGCTATTTTTTTAAGTAAAAAAAATCTTAGTTAATGATTAAACGCTACAAGAATGGGAATATGAACGTGTATGTTTTCTGAAAAACTAAGGTTTTAATTGAATGTTAATATGAGCTGAAAGTTTTTTTTCTTTTTAATTGTAAATACTCACTTCTGCGTCCAATTAAAAATCCTATAATTCCTTGAGAATCCTGTAAAATTGTAGCTTTGCTTGACTTTTTCTCATTCTGGTGTTTGTTCAGGTGTGTTTCGTTGGGTTGGTTTTATGAAAATGAAATATTAACTCATAGCAACACCTTGTGGCAGGTTTATATCAAGTCTTATTGCATGGTGTAGTTTGCATATAAAACTTGATTTTATTACTTTAAAAAACCCTAAGATCATTAGTCACTGCACATCTCTTGTGCTAATATTGTTTCAAACCAAAGAACTGTAATAACTTTTTTATTACAATGCTACACTGTGGGGTGAGAAAAAGCCTACATATTTATGGTTTAATATTGACATGCTCACTAAAAATAGATTAACTACAGAGTTTAATTTTATAAGCCATATAAATTTAATATATATATATATATATCATATATTAATAATCAGAATGTGGCTTGGTAAATGCTTTCATTTATTCTCTGCCGCAGTTGCAGAGTTGAGGCAGATTCCACCCACTTGCTTTTCATCAATAGGAATCTTGAAGCTTTATAAAACTTGTGAAATTGGTTTGGGAAGCTGGATGATGTAGTTATGACGGCATGTCCTTGGTCCCCAATAGCTGCCTCATCCTGGGATGACCACAGAGGGATCAGGACATTCCAGCCAGTCCCCAAAGTCACTAAATTTTGCTTCTAAAGTAGTGGGGCTATGGCTCTACTTTGACCTTTTTCTGAATTACAAAGCTCCTTGTGTCTATTTCAAACCTGCCATTCCTGCAGAAAAAAAAAACTCATTCTTGCCCCTTGCATTTCTAGTCTCTGCTATTCCCAAATATGTTCAAAGGTGATCGACAGGTAAATTGAGAGCTCTTCCATTGGAGCTCCTTTCTCCATTGAAGATCATGATTATTTGAGTTTGAAGATATTGTTTTCTTTCATAGCTTCCTGCAAGATGTTTTGGCTGGAGATAACAGCCCAACATTGGAGCCACTAAACCAGATCTCCTCAGCAACTCTGTTGTGCTAGGGAACAAAGTTTTAAAAAAAATGTGTGCCAATGTTGATGGAGTCCAAACTGAACTGAGAATAAACCTGACTAGATAATAGAAAAAAGAGACAACATATGTTAAAGATTAAGGCATGGGTGCCCAAACTGTTTGCATCCCAAAATCTACTTTTCAACGAGCAAACCTCCTGGCATCTACCAGATCAGTGTCAAAAGACACAAATTTAGACATGCACAAATTTCCATTTTTTCCCTCAAACACAAATTTCTCTCAAACGTACTGTACAGACAAGTCACCCTCTCTCTCAAAGGCACACAGACAAGTTTCTCTCAAACACAGACAAGTTCCTCTCCAACACACAAACATAGACAATTTTCTCTTTCTATCTCTCTGTGTCACATACACACACACTTTCTCTCTAACACACAGATATTATTGCACGCACACAATATTACCCAAATTACTGTTTTTCATCATTCACTTTCATGATGTTTAGCGTTCTAACATCTTCTTCTTTCGGCTTTTCCCTTAGGGGTCGCCACAGCAAGTCAGTTTGTTCCATTTAATCCTATCTGCTGTATCCTATTTGGTCACACCAACTATCTTCATGTCTTCTTTCACTGCGTCCAGGAACCTCCTCTTTGGTCTTCCTCTAGTCCTCTTTCCTGGTGGTTCCAAATCCAGCATCCTTCTAACATCAAAACTTCTAAGTTCTAACATCAAAACTTTTTTTGTTAAATTTCTAAAGATTTTCCGTAAAGACACAAGATTTAAACAGGCAAAATGCTAAATTAGTTGTTAGATTAATTGAAACATGATTGCTGTTAATAAAAAACACAAATAGTCACATTTGTGCAAGTTTTCCATTAAAGAGGCGAGATAACACTTCAAACAACGTGTTATCTCGCGTGAATTGCGTGTTGGAAACCGGGAACAGACTGTACTATTCACCTTTATGAAAGCCAGATTTCAACAAATAACAGGTCAGTAGAATGTTTCTTATCATTCTTATTGATTAACCAAACATAATCCAATATATAGAAATATTCTGGTTCTTTTTAGAGTCATTGTTGCGCTATTTCTTATTGTGATTCATTCATTCTGCTAAGATAGTTAGCACAACTAGCTAGGAACAACTAATAAACACCAAGTAGTATGTCTTAATAAAGTGTTAAATGTCAGTTAAATTACACATATTTAACCATCTTTAATCTGATATGTTAAAGTTATTCATCTCGTGGGTTATTTTTTGTGATTAATGCAGTTTTAAGACACTTGTGTAATGCTACAATGATAGCTAAAACACATGGTTATCAAATGTCCTAGCCTTAGAGCCTGTTGTTGAAAATAAAATGTTCATTCATACTGTATATTAAAGTTTTGGCTAACCATCTCACTTATGCCCATGTGTTTATTTTGTGTTGATCATATATTTGGGGGGATTTTAATGGAGATCTATATTGCTCAATCGTACACGTGCTCGCTTTGCATGTGGGGTTTGGGAACAGATGTGGAGGAAAACAGCTGCATGTGTTGTATGAAGACCAGACAGCAAATCACAGACTCTGAGAGGACCGTTTTACAGCTGCTTCCCCTCCTCTGCCTAATATGATTACTGAAATAAAGACTGATTGTGACTATGAATAGATTTTAGTTCTTTAAATGTCCATTTCTTTCCTCTTTGATTTATAATTTTATGTCTTAAACAGACTAGTCTATGTTTCAGGTGGGTTAGATTATTGCAAATGTCTACTCACTGGTCTGAGGGAAAAATAGCCCTTAAAACAGCTACGGTTATTCAAAATGTTGCTGCTTGAGTCCCAACAAGAATTAGATAATAAGATGACTTTATTCCTGTGCTCAGGACTCTGCACTGGCTTCCTCTGACTCCCAGAATAGACAGATGCTTTGCTTGTGTTTATGTGTGAAATGTTTATGCTTTATGAACCATATAGAATTCTGAGCACCGACCTTTTGCTTAGTATCTAGAGTAAGCCCCCACTTCTCCCACCATTGGCGCCGTTGAAGGGCAGCCTGCTGCGGTGCAAGGAGTGCAGCAAACAAATTTCCCCGGTGAGGGATGAATAGAGTAATTCAAAATAATCAAAAAAAAATAATCAAAATACTTCCTGAGGCTGTGAGACCGGCCTCTTACTGTAACAATGTTTAAATCTATTATAAAAAACAGTTCTGCATTTTACTGAAGATTTTTGATCTTTTTAAAATTTTGTTTTGTGATTTTGATACAATTTTTTTCTGTCTTGTAAAGCACTTTGAATTGCCTTGTGGATGAATCATGCTACAAATAAACTTACTTTGATGAGATCATTTTATTCCTGATGAAAGTTTGACAAAACGGTTTTAAGTAATTGAATAATGGTGTTGTTTTTCATTTTTTTGCATGTTAGAAAAGAATATTGTAACTTATATCTTGTCATTTTTCTCTAAACTTAGTGTTGCAGCCATGCCACCTAAAAAGGTCTCCAAGAGAAAACCTGCACGTTCTCCGGGCAGTGTTAAAGAGTTTAAGAAATTGAAAGGTAGAACGTCAAACTGTTTAACACACTTTTAGTTGGTTATGGTGAACAATGAACGCTTGATCTTCCTTGATTGCATTAAATTGTTTAATGCCGCTATGTATTAAAAAAATTTTTTTTGTGTGTGTGCATCAGTTTCACACAGGAGCCATTGCACAGAGCCAGGTCTGGTTCTTGTTTTGGGCCAGGGGGATGTAGGTCAGCTGGGTTTAGGTGAAGATATTTGTCAGAGGAAGAAGCCAGCTCTCGTGTCTCTCCCAGAGAAGATTGTTCAGGTGGTAGCAGGAGGAATGCACACAGTATGTCTCAGTGAAACTGGACACGTAAGTGGATATTTACTTTTTTTTCTTCTTTTTTTTTTTTAAAACGTACAGTTGAATTGTGATCCACATCAAAAACTGTTCACGTTCCCTGCTTTCAGATTTACACGTTTGGCTGCAATGATGAAGGAGCGCTTGGCCGGGACACGTCGGAGGAGGGCTCGGAGATGGTTCCAGGAAAAATGGCAATGAATGAAAAGGTTGTCCAGGTGTCTGCAGGGGACAGTCACTCAGCTGCTCTACTTGAAGATGGATCTGTGTATGTCTGGGGCTCCTTCAGGGTTAGTAAATGATTGTTTTTGGAAATGTTTTATCTTTTCACACCTGCAGTTGTTTTCCTTGTAAAACTGTTGTGTTTCATTTTGTTTTTCCTCCTAGGATAATAATGGAGTTATCGGTCTGTTAGAACCCATGAAAACTTGTCCTGAGCCAGTTAAAGTCCCAATTTTAGAACCTGTTTTGAAAATTGCCTCAGGTACATCTTTATTAGTCTGAAATTTTGACGCTACTTTTTGTAAGTTAACTAGTGTGTCTGATGATTCATGTTTTTTTTTTTTTTTTTTTTTAAGGTAACGATCATATGGTATTAGTGACAGTAAATGGAAATTTGTACACATCGGGATCAGCTGAGCAGGGGCAGCTGGGTAGAGTTCCTGAACAATTTTCCAACAGAGGAGGCAGAAAAGGTCTTGGTAGGTACCACATAAACTAAACAACCAGCATCTGTAATTTCAATCTGTACACATTCTGAGCTTTTTGTTTGTTTGTTTTTTATTACTTTCTGTAATGTTTTTATGGATTTGTTTTTAGAGCGTCTGCTGATGCCGCAGTTGGTCAAACTGAAAAGAAGAGTTAACTTCGTAGATGCATTTTGTGGAGCATATTTTACCTTCGCTCTGACTCAGGATGGACACGTGTACGGTTTTGGCCTCTCGAACTATCACCAGCTGGGTAAGTGTTTTATTTGTTAACTGAACATTTCTGATGAGTTAAAATTCTTTGGATTAAATTGAATCATTTTAATTTACTAGAAGCTTAAATCACATAAAGTTATTGTGTGTATTTTAACTTTTTTTTTAATTTCCTCCAATTATCTAAACAGGCACGAAAAACACAAATATGCTTTATGCCCCAGTAAAACTAACCTGCTTCAGGAATTCCACCACAGACTGGGTGGATTTTTCTGGAGGACAACATCACACGATTTGCCTGGATGGAGATGGTAAGACATAAAATGACTTTCTTAAAAAAAAAATGTTTTCCCAAATAAATCACTTGCTAGGCTCCTATTTGTACTGTTTTGTCTTTATCAGGAAAGGTGTACAGTCTGGGCAGAGCAGAATACGGCCGTCTGGGTTTGGGAGAAGATGCAGAAGAGCAGAGTGAACCTAGACGTGTAACGGGAGTAGAAAAAGCTAAAGGAGTGTCTTGTGGAGCTTCTGTCAGCTACGCGGTTACCAGAGATGGTAAGAAGACAATAGATTTCTCTTTTTATTTCCAGTCCTACTTGTTTTATTCTTGTATTGTGTTGGTGGCTTCACTCTACTGCATCTCGTTTTTTTTTTCTGTTGTATGTGCATCAGCTGTGTCCTTGGTTTGAATACAGCTGATGCACATAAAGTGAAATCAATATTCAAACAAATTTGGCACATTGACTCAATAACCTGGGTCAGGTTTTTATTTTTTTTTTTTTGATTATTTTGAATTACTCTATTCATCCCTCACCGGGGAAATTTGTTTGCTGCACTCCTTACACCGCAGCAGGCTGCCCTTCAACGGCGCCAATGGTGGGAGAAGTGGGGGCTAGGTGTCTTCTCCAAGGACCCTAGACGTGCTCTCCGTGGGACGCGAACCCGCGACCTTCCGGTCCGCGGGCGAACGCGCTAACCACGCGGCCACCGTCTCCACCAGACAAAACAACACATGCAAAACCTTCAGGACACCAGCCCTCCAGGACCAGAGTTTGACACCATTGATCAGCGTTTTTCAACCTTTTTTTAAACTATATACATTTTTTTCTAAAGAAATTTGGAGGCAGACTGCCAGCAAAAATGGTGGAGTGGTTTGCTTTGGTTACAGAAGCAAGACAGCCTGCCTGTCTGTAAATAAAAAGAGGAGAAATCATATCGAGAAAGATAAATAAATAGACATTAATCAATTTTTCTTAATACACACACCACGAGATGACCGAAACAATCGTTTGAAGCTACAGTAGATTGCGATCAGCTTTCTGCGATAATTTTCTACGGCACACCTGACGATCACTCACCACTAGTATGCCGCAGAACACTGGTTGAAAAACGCTGATCTAGATAAACCTGAATGTTTGAAATAAGCTACAAAAATGATTGTACTAGATTCAAAGTTAAATTCAATAGATTTTTGTGTGAAAAAATCTGAAAGGGTCTTGAAATTTAACATATATACTGTAATAATTGACTTATTCTTGTTGTGGGTTTTTTTGGCAACTTTTTTCCATCTTGTCCGTTTCACCATTTATGGTGCCTTCCCACCCAATATATACCTTATGAATGTATCTTGTAGAGCTTATCAGTATTTTTTTTTTTTCTCCCTTCCAGGATCCGTGTATGCCTGGGGTATGGGAACCAACCTGCAGCTCGGTACAGGAGAAGAAGATGATGAGTGGAGTCCTGTAAAGATGACTGGTAAACAGCTGGAGAGTCGTGATGTTCTGATGGCTTCCAGTGGAGGGCAGCACACTGTTCTGTTGGCCAGAGACAAAGAGGAGAGCTGATGTCCTCAGATGGCAGAACATGGATCTCTTAGGTCTTTTTTTCAATATAAGTTCAGGAAGCTTAAATTTCTTGAGGAAACAAACTTCCTGTACTGAGCCAAGCATGCATGGGATGTTTGTGGGAAAAGCTGAGGTCTTCAACCTCTTTTATGAGACCTTGAGTGGAAAATATTCAAGATAGTTTTTGGTAGATCATGATAAATAAAAGAGTATTTTTTTAAATCTAGTTTTTGAATAATCTTTTGATTCTTTTTTTTTTTTTTTTTAGTAATTTGTACGGCCATGTGAGTGTTTGAATTGTAATATGCATGTACATGACAGAAATAAGAGTGTGAGCTGTTTAAGAATGTCTTTAGATCTTTTAAATTGTTCTTTAAAGTAATTATTGAACTAGTTTCAGACAGGCTTGTCGTACTTGGTGTTTAACATGTTGGACTACTGTTTGTTTTACTCGGTGCTCTGCTAATCATTGCATCTCATACTGAATCCTACATTCAATGCCTTTCCTGCCTGGAATTAAAGATTGTTTTTGTCTAAACTTCCTTCTTGAAATTTTATGTGTGAAAATACTTTGCAACCAAAGGGTTAAAAATCAGAAAAAAATATACATTTCTGAACTTATTGAGATTTAATGTTTCAATAAAAAGCAAAGCAGCAAAAAATAACTTTGTTCTGTTTTCTGGATGCCAATAAGTTCAAGTAAAATCAGACTGGAACAGATGAATACATGGAGCTTTAAATGCACATCAACGGAGTCTCACACACACACCAGCCACCATTTACTGCACACCTTCCTCATGATGGGAGGAAAAAGTGCTCTTAAGTGTTCTGTGCTGTAATTATGGACACACTGACCCGTCTGCAGAGAACAATTTAACCTTTTCAATCTGAAAACAATGAGACTTTAAGAGAATACACATTACAACGAACATTTTAAAAAATACTCCTAACGCAAAACCCCATTAATATACTTATTTAATTAAAGTGAATATTCCACAGTTTCATAAGCACTCAGACTCCTAATTAATTTTCTGTCTTCGTGCTGATGTTTCCAGTTATCAGTGGTCCTACACTACATCTATACCGAACTGGAACCCACTTTTGCCTAATTGCATTGATTGGACATAATCAGTGAGACATTTGCAACTCTACATAGTTGAAGTAATGAAAATCTCTGAAAATGTTTACACTTTAATTATGTATATGGTATTTCTGAAGCATTGGAAACAGCCTTATCCATGGATATGTCATAGAAATGTAAGGTAGTTGTAAACACTCCTACCACCAAAGACCAAATATATTGTACTGCTGCTTTCCACTTCATCCTGCATCTTGATTTTTATAGATGAGTCTTGGAATATTGATTTACTGGAGAATTGAGAGCTGCACTTTTTAACTTTGATCGACCTTTACCACAATGGTCCAATGCTGACAACAATTCATAGCTAATACACTACATTACAATAGGCCGAGGAGAACAGAGATCCAGCACAAGGCCACAAAAACCAGGAAACAGAAAAACACTCATGCCACCTTCACATTTGCAGTGGATGGAGTTGCAGCTCCTGCATCACTAGCCTGCATTACTTAGCCACAGCTGATGCTGTACTAACAGATAGGTATCCAGGTGCAGAATCCATTGTCTCTTGTGACAGAAGGATTCTAACACTACAATCAAATGTGAAAATGAATGCGTCATCCCATCTCAATGTCTTCTTAACTTATTAGAACAGTGAAAACCAAAGGAAAATTAAAGCAAATTCTAATAGTTTAACATTTAACTTGTTGAGTCGAACAAAGAAATGAAGACTGTTCCAGAATGACTCAAACCAGTTATGAAACCGGATTATTATGCTGTTCTAGAGAGACTACCTACGATTTCCTGTTGGTATTTTTCTTGAGACATTTAGGCTCAATCTAATTTTCTCACAAAGCATGAAAAATTTTCATTTTTGTGTGATAATGAAGCTATTTTCACTGTTTTCATAGAACTATTAACTCCAGTTTGCATCTCTTTTAAAACAAAGTTTTTTTAATTGTGAACTTGGTAAGATTTTAGTTGATTTTATTTCTATGCTTTTCATACACTCAGCCATAAATGTATGTGTTAAAATATCACTTGAGGATGGAATTGTTTAGATGTGGAAGTAGATCAAAGCTACAAGCTTTTGTTTTTCACAGAGAGGCAAGCATGTACTTCAGATCAAGTGAATGAAGAGATGACATTTTTGGCATGAGTCCATGTGGTAGAAGAGTTCTTGAGGTAATTTATCCACTTACCTTGTTTGCATTTATACTGTAGATTGTTTGGTTTGTAGAAGAAATGACAAAAATACTTTGAGCTGAACATTGTAATTTACTAGAAAACATTTTCACTATTTGAATTAAAGATACTTTATTTATCACTGAAGGATAATTTGAGTGCTGCAGTGTAACAGTAATACAATATCATACAACAAGATATATATTTTTTTTAATCTGTTGTGAGTAAAAGTTTAAAGGTTTGAAAGTGAAACGTTGAATATTTTGATGGAGGATGGCGGTAATGATTTTCTGTACCGTTCCTTTGAGCAGGGGGTTGCAAGAGTCCATTGCTGAAGCTGCTCTTCAGATGGTCCACAGATTCATGAACGGGGTGGGAGGGATTTAGCATGAGTGATGACAGTTTTGCTTTCATCCTGTCCCTTGGCACCTCCTTCACGCAGGCGATGGGTGAGCCAACCACACGTCCAGCTTTTTTTATCAGTTTGTCTTGTCTGTTGGCATCCTTTGTTTTTATACCTGCTCCTTCAGGCCACAGCAAAGAACAGGACACTCCATGATGGCATGGTAAAACATGGAGACATCTTGTTGCGGACGTTGAAGGACCTGAGTTTTCTAAGGTAGTGCGTTCTAAGGTAGTACTACTACCTTACTACCTACTACAGTACTACTCAGACCTTTTTTACACAGACTTTGCATTTTGGCTGAAATACCATACACTACCATTTGTCATGGGTAGACTGCTGAGTTTAAATCTAAAAAATACAAGCTGGGAAGTTAAACAAATTAAATTTTAAGTTATTCAAGCTCTGAAGGATTCAAGGTCTTCTAAGCTGTGAAATTCTCTCACAGCTTCTGCACAATGAGAAACATTTTCCACAAAAATACAGCAAAGACATCCATTAATAAGCTCCTTTTACTCAGATAGAAATACACGCTCTGCCTCTCCCTGGGTTCTAATCATCTTCTGTTAAAATAATCACAGAGGAGAGGTCTGCAACACCTGCCCTGCTGCACATTCACACAGAGCTAGATTAATCTCAGCTACCAGCTGAGCCGCTCCATCATGGTTTAGTGTGTTCTGTGCACGTACTGTCCAGAAGGAAAAGGTTCTTGAGAGGATCCACTCCTATGTTAAAATCTGTAACCAGACAGAGTTTCGATCAATGGCTGGCTGAGATTATATCATGACTCCTCTCTGGTCACATAACCACTTTTATAATTACCTTGTCATTTAAAATGCTACTGAGTACAGTTCCTTAAGCACGATTCAATCAAGAACTCTGACTTCTTCATTATGTGAACTGTTTCGAGAGCTTCTATCTCATTAAAGGGTCTAACAAAGTGAGTCTGTTTAATATGGAGCAGCAGGCTGCTTTTATCCAAATAATTATTTTCATCCTCGGCTTACTCATGCACACAAGTAGGTTACTTACGTTTTCTAAAAAACAAATTTATGCTCCCCGACTTCAGACATACAGAGATGTCGATGGGTGAACAAACATCACCAAAATGACTTTTGTACTATGTTTTTTTACTGCAAGGGGCTCTGATAGCTAATAGTGCATCCACATGTCAAAGCAGACGCTATGACTGATTCAGGGAAACCTTTTAAGAAAATTAATGTGCAAATTATTTTACCCTGTTGCTTAAAAATTTGCCTTAAAAGTATATTTTGCATTTATTCACTCCAAAAAGATCACGAAGTATGAAAACCTAAATAATAAAAAACCCTTTGTTGCCATGGGCAACCTTATTTTTGCTCACAACAGGCATGTTGTTTTCTCTTTGAGAAAATTTTCAGTCTATGGAAACATTTGTGTGAGCGAGAACCTGAGAAGCTATAAAATGTGTTAGAAATACTGCTCCAAACACCAGAGAAAACACATTGAAAACCAGCTTTCAAATCTTTTCGGCCACTTTCCTACATCTAGCTCTTCTCTCACATTCTACCTTCATGTTCTCCTTCACAACATCCATAAACTTTCATTTTTGGTCATCCTATATGTCTCCTCCTTGGCACTTCAACCAATATACTCCCCCTCTCTTCTCTGGACATCTCTGTACAAACTCAGTCTTGGCTTTTTGACTTAATCTCTGAAACTTCTCAAACGTGCCATTCCTCTGATCAGTCCTGAACCTGTCCATCCTCATCACTTCCAAAACAAACAAACAAAAAAAACTCTCAGCATCTTCACCTCTGCTATCTCCAGGTCTGCCTCCTGTCTTTTTCTCAGTGCCATTGCCTCTACACCCATGGCCAATCCCACCACAGTTTTGTACACCTTTCTATTTTTCCTTCTTTTCCACACTGAGTAGGCGACATTCTTCACCTTCTTGATTTCATCTCACTGTAACCTTCCACTTACTTCCTTTCATTCACACCCATATACTCTGTCTTGCTACAGCCAAATTTCGTTTATCTCCTTTTTAGGTCAAACCTCCACCTCTCCAGCTTTTCCTTCTGTTCTCTGCTTTCAGTACATTTCACAATTTCATCTGCATGATGACCCATAGAGAATGACATGGAGTAAAACATGTTACAGATATTGTATTCAATATTCCAATAAAATAATAATAATAATTTCATTGTGTGTCACATCAGACACATCTGCAGAACTTACGGACTGACTTTGGACCCCTTTGTTGTAGAATGTTTGAGCATGCTCCTTGTTAGTCAAAAAATGTTCCCCTCTGTAATTTCATGACATGATCTGTCTCTGATTTATTCTCGTACATAATGGTATGAGTCATACCATGGTACTTTCAGCTTGCGTGTGAAGATTTGTAAGGGTTTGATGCTGCATTCTGTGCAATGTTCTTCATGATGCTCCAAACATGACCTTACTTTCCTTTGTTGAGAGCACAAAGCTCTATTGGTGAATTTGCTGGTCCTGTTGATCTCTAGAAAATCTCACCAAAGCTCCACGGTGTTGTGCTGGGTTCTAACTGTGAAGATCAGATCCTCAAACCATCCAACCTCATGCTCCATGGAAACCATTTTGCACATTAAGGCCAATTGGAAGTCATCATGTGGGACTCTAACAAAGCATCTCCTGCTACTCCTCTGTGCACACAGAAGCAGATTTATGTCCTGCTGCTGGTTTGTATTGTCCACCTGTAAGGATACAAACAGGATAAAGGGCCTCTACTCACTACCTGCTGGACCATTTCTTCATACAGAGTTGTCTTGCTAATTAGATTTCCTTCTGAATAGTTTATCTGCACCAGTCGGTGATCCATAATCAGCATTGCTGGCTAACTGGACAGATTAATATCCCAGAATCAGGCTGACTGTGTGTAACGTGGTATTGATCATATTTGAATTTTATTTGTAGTTCCTGTCTCTTTTTGTGAACCTGTCTAATAAACATTGATCACCTACTCAGGAGGCTCAATATCCTTGTGGATGAAAGACTACTCCTGATGTTAATCACTGCTGTAAAAACTGAACAGAAAGTGACAAAAACAAGACTTTCTATATTTTAAAAGTCTTATTTACATGTGTGCGTGTGTAATTAAAGTAGTAAAATTCTTTCATTTTTAGGGAAAATATGGGCAATTTTCAGGGCCAAAAAAAGTCAAATAATTTTGATTCAAGCTCTTGGAATCATTGTGGACTACAGAAAATTTATAGCAACCTCCTGCTATGAAGGCATATGGACCTGTGGTGTATTACTCATGCTCCTGACAAGTATCAATAAATCCACAATTGTCTATAGATGAATAAGAGTTCTGTGTTGAACTGAAACACCTAGCTGTTTTTTTAGATGCCGCAGCAGAGCACCGACTATAGACTTCTGGTTTTAAGAAATAGTGTTTTTCTCACCACAGTGAAGGAATTTCAGAGTTTTTGCAGAAAATTGGGACATGCATTCAAAGTAGTAAATGACAGATAGAACGGTAAATGATAGAAAAAGACTTGGTTTTTGTAAGTAAAAGCAGAGCAGAGGAAATTGGGCTGGTGTGCAAGTAGGGTCATGATTCAGAAAAAAATGTTACATTCTTCGTCCTCATCTTGCTAATGTCCACTCTCTGGACAACAAAAGCAACATATGGGATGCAACTCTCAATGTTGTTGATCTGAAGCCGTTCCAGACAAATTGGTACTTTTTCAAAGCCTCCTGACAGGCAGGGTTAGTAGGACTAGAAAGAAAACACGTGTCTTTTAGCTAGAATGACAAAATTCTTCATATTTTAAAAATGAAATTTCATAATCTCAATAAATATGAATACTATGCTGCTGCCTATATGTAGAGTAGTGAATACTCCAATATTTTAACAAGTATATGTTATTTGTATAAATAATTTTTTGAAAATACAAAAAAATTGATATATGGAAAAATAAACTATTGCAGTTAAATAAAAGAAAATTAAACATAAGTTAAATTCCAAAAATCTGTTTAGTAATTTTATAGCAAAATAAGTCGAGTGAACTTAAATATTAGCTGATCAGTCTATATGCACATCAAAAATTAGAGTAAAATATAACTAAAACTGTTCAACCCATTGTCCTGCCCCACCATCAACCCCCCACAGTGCTCTGTGGGTCCTGACTCTGATGAGGAGTGATACAAATGGTTGGTTCGGTCTTCTGGCTACCTGCTGATTCATCAGCTCAGGGACTGAAGCAGCTGCAGAAACTTAAAAAAAAGGAAATCCAACTCATATAAAACACAGAAACAATGAAGTTTTTATGTCTATTCAACTTGATTTGTACAAAAATGTTTTACTTTTTTTAATTAACCATAATTTTTTCTGAAAAAATACAAAAAAAGAAATGTGTAAAGATGTTGAGCAAATTTCAGAATTGTTTTTGGCAATGATGACACTGTGTCAAATATATTTAAACATATTTGTACATCTGAATCAAGACCACTCACTGAAAGAAAGAGTATCTGAATGTTACCAGAAGAATGGTTGGGTAGATGGATGGATAGATTTTAATATGATTTGAACCATAAAGAAACTATAAGTTCCTGTCCTCTAATTTAACTTGGAAGAGGCTAATACGTTTATATAAGTACACTAAACAAAGAGCAACCCTAAGGAAAAGCCTCATTCACAGAGGCAGAGATCAATTTTCGTCTTCACTGATTACAAATCAGTCATTTGTTATGACTGCTGGCAGATGGCACCCATATGGGATTCCTGTCTCAGTTCTTTGGCAACAAAAATCTGCTTCACAGCTTTTTGTTCAGGCAAGGTCTGATGGTCTGATCTTTCTTTCGGTGAGCATCTGTCACACGGAGCTGGAAGCCAATAACAGAATTCTCCATAATGATAATCTCCCCACTGGTGCACATTTAGTCTCGGTTTATGTGGCATTGATTCAAACCTGACAGGTTGTGGAGAGTTAGTCACAACAAGATGCAAGGCACAGAGCTGGATTCACATTAAATATTCATACTGCACTTTTCAAAGTATCTGTGAGTTTTTATTTTTATAGAAGCAGGTTGCTCCTATGTTAAGTCTGTGGATGAATGGGAATTCATTAATGAGAATCAGAGGTTTAATTATCTTTTACATCCTGCTGATTTTCAATTGAAAAATGAACATGAGATATCTACTGAACGTAGCTTCCTCTTACCGGAGATATTAAATTTCAATTAAAGTTTCTCTAGCAAATAGAACATCATATACATCATTCAATAGAATATTAAATATGTTCATTTATAAAGGTGAATGGACTATTCACGGATGTTATGAGATTTCATGTAAAAAAATAAAATCCCCCATGAGAGCAATAGAAGAAAAATGAAGCAATATCACACTTCTGCAAATGTGTTAAAGCAATCATCCCATATTAGAAACACTTTGAAGACACAGTCTTGGAATTTATATCAACTCTGGTTTGAAGTATTTTTTTAAAAGAATTAGTGCATAATCAACAAAGCAAAATGAAAAACTGTAGACAAAAGCAGAGACGGTGGACGACATGTTTGAAATATGTTTACGAGTATTGTGTCGCTGTAGATGATTACTTTGAATGCATGTCCCACTAACTAACTAAAATAGTATTATCATGACTAGAACTGGCGGAGAGGATATTTTTGCTTTCTCTGTGCCAACCTGTCCCAATTTGTGCTCAGAACAGTGTTGGAAATGTTTTCTCCGTTCCTATTTTCACCAAATTTTGTTCAATTTGTGCAACATGTTTAATTTTCTACTCACTCCTTTACAAGTAATATTCTGTTTCATTTTACTTCAACAAACGAGGGTTATTTGCTCTTCTGTCCGCTGGGATTTTGAGAAAATGTTTTTAAAAATCTGTCTCAAGTCCGGCTCAGCAAAACAAGTTTTATGTGCAACATCTGTTTTCTAATTGTTTCATCTGAAGCATACGTCATACCCCAAGTTTAAAAAATGAATTAAATGGAGCACATTAATTCATTTTTTCAATAATTTGCAATTAGAGAAGATGCACTGGATTATTATTTTAGACAATCTTGAATAATTAAAAGCTCCATTCGTAATCAACTAATTTTTTATTTGGATCTTGATGAGTTTAATCGATCCATCTCTCCTATTTCTACAATCAGACATGTATGCAACCTCCAAATAATTATGTGTATTATTTAAAGAAGACATTGGAGACAGATTTTAATCTACTTTTTATTATTCACACTTAATACACATACATTGTTGGTGATTCTGGTGGGACTTACTTTGTTTACACAACTTTTTGCCACCCAGTGATTCCAAAATTCAACATTAATCCTGATCTTTCAAATCCTGTAGTTTCATTCATCTACCTTTGGTCACCTGATTAATACTTATCGCTGTGGGCTTTGGGTCTTTAAGAAACCCTGTAGTGCTAATCCCAGTTAGAAGTCAATGCTACTACGCACAAATCACATGCTGAACTTTGATGCGAGATTTAAGCAACATGAGTCAGAAATATTACATAATACTCAACGCAAAGTAAATCAGACATTGCTCTTTAACAAGATGTTAAATTGAGACTTCATCTTTTTGGACAACACTAATGAAGTAAAGCCTTGAAAAGCAGTTTTTCAATTTTGTTTAGTGTGCAATTAAACATGTAAAACAGTCAGAATTTTGCGTTTATACAGCTTAAAAACAAACCGAAATGTGTGAAGAAGACTCCTCAAAGCAATCTCACAGTTTAAACCATAAATGATCAGTTTCACAATCAAGGTAAAAAAAAAAAAAACACTTAACTAACTTTTGCACAAAACATGACTCAGTTATAGAAAATAAGTCAAACACACAGCTAAATTTTTATTTTTCAAAAGCTATGGTTACAGTGTAGTAGAAAAACTATTTGTGAAGCGGTCAAAGGTCATGGAAGTTCTCACATGATTGACCAATCACTTGTCATCTGAAGTGGTTAGTTAAGGTCCGTGATTAAAAAAAAAATAGAAGACAGAAAGAAAGCAGTAACCGTTCTGCAACATGTCACACAGCCACACACTAAAAAAGTGAAAACAAATTAATTCAAATGTAAAAAAATTATGAAAATGAAAATAACATCAAACATAAATTTGAATTGTATTAACTTATTACAACTATAACATAGTAGTAATATAGCATTAATAGTAATATAGCATTAATCTCAAACAAAGTAACAATGAATTACATTTTTACCAAATAAGAACAATTTGCCTTAACAGTTGATACACAAAGTAGTTTTTTTTCCATTAAACTTGCTTTGCTGCTTTATATACAGAAGATCAAACTCCTCACTTGGTCCAGTTTTGGCTCCCGGCCTGAAGCTTTTTGCTTCATCTCATTGTTGGAGTAGCATAAATTCAAGGCATCAATTTTTTTTCTCATTTAAAAGACAAAACACACAGTCTCTTTTCTTTCTCTCTTCTTCCTGCAATCCAGCAATCATCAGGAGAAAAGATTCCAGCTGCTTGCTAATGCATTTGATCCAAGTCATTTACCTCATCTTGCCTGAAAAAACAGCAATGGCACATTTCCCTTTTAGCTGCTGTTTTACTGAATATTTTCTTTGTGCAGAGGCAGAGCAGTCCAAGGCTGCAGGAGAGAAAAACGTCTCAGCTGAGCTTGAAAAGTCAAAACCGATTAAACATAAAGACAATTTTTTTAGGTTTGTCATCCTGTTTTACAATCACAAAGCATGAACCTGAATATTTGTACTAAATGAAAACATGGTCTGACATTCAAATGTCTGTATTTTTTACTATGTTTTATGTGTAAACCGTAATGGATGATGTCTCTTGGAGCTGTAGCAACATGGGTTCATATTTACAAAGTCAATGGTTACATTACAAAAACAGTTAAACGGCCTAACTAACGGTGAAGATCAAATTTATTTAATCTTGGAGGAAAAAATGCATATATTCCTAAAACTAGTTGTAAGAAAATTTGCCTGCTTTACTGAACATCAAATCAATTTAAAGCAAAAGACCATTCTGCTCCAGCTTTCAATTTCTTCATTCCTCCTCCCAACAATACTGTGATGAAATCCTTCTTTTATGTGATCGTATCAAAGAAATAGCCGGCTTATTATAAAAATCCTGCTCAAGTGAAACCACTGCAAGATGAATAAAGAACTAAACCTTTTCGTCCCAGCAAAAAAGAACTGTTAAACTATCAGATTATTTCCTCATGAATGACGTTTGGCGTCAGAATGGTGCATTAGTATTTCTTGCAACCTCTACTCCCCTGCTACTTCATGTGAAAGTTATTATTTCTCTGAGAGTTTTCACTCGATCAGGTACAACAAAACACGTAGAGTCTTCTACCGTGGTTATTTGAAAGCTTCAGACCCCACTTGGTAATCAAAGAGACACTGTGGGGAGTTAACGTGAGGTTTTCTTGGCATTTTAAAATATTAACAGTGTTGTGCGATTTGACACTACTGCAGCAAAGCCAAAAAGATTCAAATGACTAGGTGTTTCATTTCAGATTGATTATCAGTCACGACAGGACAACTAGTTTCGTCGTTTATATTAAACGTCTCACAACCTAAACAGGACAAATTATGCATACTGCAGTCATTGGAGCAACAAAGCATCTGCAAAATGAACAAATATCAATTAAAAGGGTATTTTGAATCATAAGCTAGCAGGTTAGGTCTCTTTAGAGTCCTAATTATTTATGTCATTAGGAAAACCGGATCAAAAACTCAATCCGAAGTATGAAAATGTGTTTATTTAAATGAAAAAAACCCAATGTTTTGATGTTACTCATAAATACTCCTCTGTGATACATGATTCATTTTTGTTTTCATGATGAAACAAAAAGACAACCCTTCTGAAGCTGTATTGAAACAGCAGAACAAAGAGGAGTCATCTTATGAACCCACAGCCCACTTTAAGTCAAAAGTGTTCGTCTGCAGAGAAGTGTGTGTCAACCTCAGTGAGAGGTTGACTTTGGGTTTCCACCTCTGAATGATCCATGCCTAGTCAGGCTGGATCTCCCTGCACCGCTGTAGGCGGACAAACAGATGCGGGCTCCTTTGCGCTGTTGCGTGCTCTGGAGAAGCTGCTCTGCTCTGAACGTGAGCGGTAAGGTAAGCAGAAATCCCTGAAGCACCGTTTAAAGTTCTCATCCAAAAAGGCGTAAAGTACTGGATTCAGACTACTGTTGATGTACCCTAGAGCAATGCACAGATGCCAGCAAGCCATAACCAGCAGGTTTTTGTTGTCAATGTTCACTATGGTCTTTACAATTATGAAGATGTGAATCGGAGTCCAGCAGAAAACAAAAGCTGCTACAACCACCAGGACCATCGAGGTGATTCGCCGGAGGTTCCTATCCTTCTCTTTGGATCCAGACAGCAGACGGACACTCTTCAGACGTAGGATCATCAGGCCGTAACAAACCGTGATAATGAGGACGGGCACCACGAAGGCAAAGATGAAAACACAGATCTTTGTCACTGTGTCCCAGTACTGCTGTGGGTCAGGAAAATGAAGTGTGCAGGCAGTGTTTCCTAAGAAAATAAAGCAGTTTCAGTTTTAAAAGGCACTAATTTCATTTAATTACCCAGCACTAATTCTACTCCGTCATGTAATTATCAGCCTAATTAACACTTTCAATGAAAAAAAAAAGCTGCAGCATTTTTACAGAATGACAGTAATTATCAAACTTTTATATGTGATAAGCAGACTCTTACCTTTATCTGTCACCTTGGTAACAGCCATGATCATTACGGGCACACCGACAGCAGACGAGAGAATCCAGATGCAAATGTTGATGATTTTAGCTTTGGCAGGTGTGCGGAAGTCCAGGGCCTTCACAGGATGGCAAACAGCGATGTAGCGGTCTACACTCATCATGGTGAGGGTGAAAATGCTGGTGAACATGTTGTAGTAGTCGATGGCGATGACCACCTTACACAGCAGCTCACCGAATGGCCATGTGCTCATCAGGTACTTAGCACTCTGGAAGGGAAGGGTACTTGTGGCCAGAGCATCAGCCAGAGCCAGGTTGAAGATGTAGATGTTTGTAGCTGTTTTCATCTTAGTGTATCTGGTGGAATACAAGGAAAACTTTTTCTAAAATTTTTATTTCTTTTTAAAGTCTCATTAAGGTGAATAATGTAGGAAAAGATAGTGTGGGATTTTTTAAAAGCAAAAGTTTTTCTCATGTTTTGAGCATTTGTTATTCTAAAAACCTAATTATAATGGTGCCCAGTTTTCAAACTAATTATCATTTCCTCTAAAACCATGTTGATCTAATTGTAATAAATGAGATGCTTATCTGCATCCTGATTGCTTTGCATTAAATACTAACAGCCTGTGTGTTTCCTAAATGAGCCTTTAAGCTAATCGTTCTTTACGAGTTCATTTCCACTGCCCCTCCACATGCACACACACACCATTCAACTCACTTTAATTTGTCTTAATATTAAAGGAATAGGTCAGGGACAGCTTAAGCATGGATGACAAGGCAATAATTGTTGTTCACATAATATTGTATTGTGTTGCTGAAGGCAGATGCTGCCAGAATAAACTAAATCAGTCCCTAAAACAATGTAGGAGTACAAAAGAGTGTTTATCTAATCAGCCCACACTCTGTGTTACTGATTGAATAATAAAAATGAAGGGGATAGAAAAAAAATTGCAATTTTTTTGCACAGAATTCAGCACTTTGGTTCTAATCACAAAGTTCATCAGATGGCCTTAAATGTCTTGTGAAATCATTTGATGGTTTAAGCAGGATGCTCTCTCTCTCCTCCCTGGTGTGTGGGAGGTGTGTGGATGTGTATGTGTGGATGAGGTTGTGCTGAAAGATGGCTTTCAGACAAACTGACATTTAGGCATCGACAAGAGTCCACTTCAAACAAGGTCACCAGGGATTTTAAAACAGGAGATGGGCACGTATTTTAAAAAGAAAATAAGGATTATTTGAAAAGCTGTCTTTATGACGGAAACAAAATAAAACAGAAAATATCTATATTTAATTGATTAACTTGTTTTAATTTACAAATGATAGCAGACAAATCATTCTTTATCTCTCAGTGGATTTTTTTTCTGTTGAAACATTTTTAAAAGTCTGATAGAAGTAGTTGTGATTCTTACCTGAGGACTCCATACATGACCAGAACATTTCCCAGTAATCCCACCACGCAGATGAGGGAGTACAGAGCTGTGATACACACTGCGATGATCAGCCCAGTGGTGTTCCTGGATGAAACTCCACTGGTCTCATTACCTCTTGAAGAAACAATCAGCAGATCCTCTGAGAATGTCACATTGGATGGAGTCACAGAGAACCGATCAGAGAAGTCAGGAGGAACAGAGGGAAACTCCATGGTAAAGAGATGATGTCCGACAGGAGCGTCTATCAAACAGCACCCATAGGATGTCTGAGCTCTTCTGTCTGCTACATCACCCTCTACTTGTGCCAGCGCGCGTTTTTTCATTGCGCGCTCCCTTTGTCCGTGCGCATTGGTTCATGATGCGCCAAGTGAGGAGTCTGACCCTCCCAATGTTTAATTAATGTGGAGTTATCTATCTATCTATCTATCTATTTATTTATCTATCTTTTTTATCTATCCATCTCTCAATCCATCTCTCTTTTTTTTTTATCTATCTATCCATCCAGCCATCATCCATCTACAGTATATCCATCTTTGAGATCTCCACTGGAGATATAAAGTGCGTTACAACTAAAATTTTTATTATTATTATCTATTCATCCATCATCCATACATTCATTAATACATCCATCCATCCTCACATCATCCATCCATTTACCTACCTACCTACCGATCCATCCATCCACATATCAACCTATCTATCTATCTATCTATCTATCTATCTATCTAACTCAGTAGATAGATACTACTGAGAATCTACTACTGGATCTGTCTGCCCATCCATTCATTTACCCATCTATCCATACCTATCCATCTATCTATCCATCCATCCAGCTACCTACTTACCCATCCACTCACTCACTCACTCACCAAATCATCCATCCATAATCTATCTATCCATCCATCTACCTACCAATCCATCCATTCACTCCCCCACTCATCCTTCCATCCATCCTTCCATCCATCCATCTACCTACCTATCCATCCATCCTTGCATCATCCATCTATTTACCAACCCATCCATCCATCCACATACCTACCTATCTAGCTATAATCCATCCATCCATCCAACCACCCAGCTACTCATCATCCATCCATTCATACATCACCTATCAGTCTGTCTGTCTGTCTGCCTGTTTGTCTTTCTGTCTGTCTGCCTGTCTGCCTGTCTGTCTGTCTGTCTGCCTGTCTGTCTGCCTGTCTGTCTGCCTGTCTGTCTGTCTGTCTGCCTGTCTGCCTGTCTGCCTGCCTGTCTGCCTGTCTGTCTGCCTGCCTGTCTGTCTGACTGTCTATCTGTCTGTCTGCCATTCTGTCTGCCATTCTGTCTGTCTGCCATTCTGTCTGCCTGCCTGTCTGCCTGCCTGTCTGTCTGCCTGCCTGTCTGTCTGCCTGCCTGTCTGCCTGTCTGCCTGCCTGTCTGCCTGCCTGTCTGTCTGTCTGCCTGCCTGTCTGCCTGTCTGCCTGCCTGTCTGTCTGCCTGCCTGTCTGTCTGCCTGCCTGTCTGCCTGTCTGCCTGCCTGTCTGTCTGTCTGCCTGCCTGTCTGCCTGCCTGTCTGCCTGTCTGTCTGTCTGCCTGCCTGCCTGCCTGTCTGCCTGCCTGCCTGCCTGCCTGCCTGTCTGCCTGTCTGTCTGTCTGCCATTCTGTCTGCCTGCCTGTCTGCCTGCCTGCCTGTCTGTCTGTCTGCCTGTCTGCCTGTCTGTCTGTCTGCCATTCTGTCTGCCTTACTGCCTGCCTGCCTGTCAGCCTGCCTGTCTGCCTGTCTGTCTGTCTGCCATTCTGTCTGCCTGTCTGCCTATCTGTCTATTCATCTGTCTACCCGAAATGTACTAACACACCAAGTCTGTGATGATAATCACTGATTCTCCAGCATCAGATGGGAGCCTTGAGAGGTTCCCATGGTGATGTTTCTCACGATAGAAAACTCCAATCCCCAAAATGTGATCTCAAACTAGTCGTGTTAAAGTGAAACCGCTGCAGGGGATTTGTACATGAGAAGAATAGTTGAAAGACAAAGTGTGAGCAGGGTGTTCGTGTGTGAGCAGGGTGTTTGTATATACGTACACATACTTCTTTTTCTTTCTTTCTTTTTTTTGTATGAATTGTCTTTTTTTTAACTCTTCATACAGAAACTTTGATTTTTGTTGCAAATTCTCTAATAGTTCTGTATAGTTTGTGATGATGATTGATTTCACATTTAGTGAAAATATATGATAAAGAAATTGAATTGAAATTCAGAATTGGATATATGTGTGAGATTTTTATCTCCTGCAACCACATTAGCTTTCTCATGTAATGATGTTTCATCACATCATCCGATTCACCTCTCCCAAAAGACCTGCTTGTTTTCCACCTGTCACAGAGCAGCATGTCGCACAAATGACTCCCGCAAACATTTCTCACTGTTGCAGCTCAGCAGGCCAATTAGACGTGTCTTTATTGAGCCATTCCTCTCATCACTGCCTGTTTACTTCCATACTTCTTCCACCTCAGGCCTGTGTTACTGGAGCTTCATCAGAGGCCTGCCTGTCCCCACCAAGCAGTCAAGCACTTGAAATTACCTCTCTAAACCACAGGAGTGATGCAATTATTCACTAGAAGAGCTTATTAAATATTTAGGAAGGTTTTGATGACTTATGTGTCATCAGTTAAATGTTGATTTTGAAGTTCGTTTCTGCAAATTAGCTTAATTTTCCTTTTTATGAATTATTCGTCAATGTTTGTTTTGTTATTAAATAAATGTCCTTTTTTTTGTGGAAAACTAAAATATTTATGCCCCAGAAGGGGATTCAGTAATGGCTCATCTGGAAATTCAACATTTATTACCTGATATGTACAGACCATCACTCATCTATGAAATTAATTAAAATTTAAAGTAAAAATGAAATGTTCTGCTGGCATTTTAGCAGACAGAGCTTGGTCTGTTCGTATGTTGCAGTATTTTTATGTTACAGTCTGACCTTTACAAAACTCAAATCATCTCAGCAATTTTACGGAGACGAATTACCTCTATACCAATTTCAAATCTCTCTCCCTCTCACTCTTTCTGTCTGTTTCTCTCAGTATTCACGTGGACGGGGCACAAGGGCCAATTAAAATATTAAAAAAAGGTAAGAATGGCATTTTCCTTTGAATAAATCACATTTTTGATTGTTAAATTTAAATGATATGTAAAATAATCTTATTTAGCATTGTATAAAACAATATTGCAAAATACTGGAAAAAGACAGAATCTAAATGCTAAAATGTGGCAAAAGAGAAGCCATAGAAAAGTAAACTTAAATCCGAAACTAGTGGCAATTTATCAATTTCATTTAGTTTCGTCATTATTAACATATTTGTGGTAACTCTGCTCTCATATCATTTATGTCAGTAAAATGAAAGTTATTAGATATGGAAATTTGATAAACCACCTTGAACTCTTTCTTAGATTTACTCGTGTGAGTTCAGAATCCATGAACCAACTACGAAGAGAAGAATTCTTATTTAGCCAGAAGAAATCAGCAAAAGTGCCAGACTCAGGAGACCATCTGCTTTGACAGATGTAAGATGGGAAAAGAGAGAAGGATGAATAAATATCTTAACTTGATGCCAAAAAATTGGCTGAGAAACAAAAGGTGCTAGTTGATAGTTTTTTTTATTATTATTAAATTGCCCTCATTTGCTCAGAAAAAGTCAGGAAATAAATCAAAGTTATTCTGCTGGACTAATTTTCTCTGTTTTAAAGTAGAAAGTTGATGGTTATAAGATGGTGAAGACCATGCCATCCAGATGCCAAACCATCTGTTTGGTTTTTATCAGGGTTCAGCTCCTGAAAAGAGATGTCACTCCAGTCCACAAACCCCTGCTGAAGCTGATTGTTCTGAGAGAAGCCAGACACCAGACTGGAGATCTGTGTCATCAGCGTATTTCACCAGATTACAATTTGGCTGTATAGACCTGCAGCCATCCGTGTGGACAGCACGTAACCCTGGAGGGGAGCCAGTGGAGTTGTACCGCAGCCCAGAGTAGATGCTGTTGACAAGAACACAGCCTTGTCTTTTTATATGAAAGTCCAAGGTTTACAGGATTAAGTGGTCATCCATGTGGAAATAAGTGGAGAGTTTGGAAACTATGTGTGGATGGAGAATGGTAAACAGCAGAAATCAGTGTGCACAATGTTTGCTGAAGAGTTTGGTTGATCCACCATGCTGAAAAACAAAATTAGGATTGCCAACCCTGTGATTTTGATGTCCCCATTTTTGCGAAATCTAACATTTCCAACACAAAAGAGTATTGTTTTCTCTTTTCTTTTACTGCATTCATTCAACTTCTGAGCCGTCCATCCCAACAGGGCTGAGAGGGGTGACAAAGCCTACCCCAGCTGATTCAGGGCGAGAGGCACGGTACACCCTGAACAGATCGCCAGTCCCTCACAGGGCCACACACACAGACAATTATCCACACACACTAATTCCTAGGGGCAATTTCATAGGGGGCAATCAACCTAACATGCATGTTTTTGGAGGGTGAGGGGAAACTGAAATACCCAGAAAAAACATGCAAACTCCACACAGAAAGAACAGTGTTCCATGCTTCATCCCCACCCGGGTCTTGAACCCCTTACCTTTTTGCTGTGTGGCCAGTGTGCAAACCACTGCACTTTTACTGTGTAATTAACTGAATTAACCTTTGCTTGTAGTACAGCCTGTTTAAAACAACAGGCTGTACGTTAGTTTCAGTGTGAAATCAGGCTAAATAAGTAACTGAAATCAATTAAACCCAAATAATAGAAATTAACTCATTGCGAGGTGGAACAGTGTCAAGTTCTACACAAGGGTCTGGCAAATTCATTTTCCAAATAAAAATGTAACATTACAACCTTAGTGGATGAATAAACAGTGAATTACACAGCAGAACCTGGAAATTAATCGTTTTCATCACCTCCTCTACAAGTGTGTCGTTATGTATACATGAGGTGTTACTGTACTGAATTGTAAAGGAGATTGTGAGGGTGTGTGTTACATGGCTGATAAAATGGACTTTTTATATAAAATACAACTGGATTCAACCCTCAACAGCACAAAATGCCCACGCAGTGAAGTCCATTCTCTACATCGTATGTAAACCTGTAATCGTAGTACTCGAACTCAACAGGAGTGAAAGTGGGATGGTTCATCCACCTGATGGATGAAACAAACCAGCAAACCACTTAGTTTAACTTCCTCTCTACCTGCTTCGGTGAAATTTACAATAGCATGCAGTAAGAGTTATTTTAAACACAAAGAACAGATAAAAAACATTCCAATTATTGAGTGTAAAGTGACTTTGATTTGAGGCAAATACAGCACAACTATGTGACAAGTGTTGGAGGAATGTGATGATAAAATAAAAGGAAATGCCAACAAAAATCACTCAAGGTTTTATGATGGTTATTATTGAATCTTTTTTTTTTTTTAAATTGTCTCTGTTTTTTGGCCTTTGAACGGTGTGAAAATATGTAACTGCATGTTATATCACCATGAATTTATCCATTCGATCAACAGGTTCGTACAAATGCTTAAAATAGAAAAGATGAGTTTTTACAAACTGTGAATAAGTTCTTGGCTCTGAAAACATGAGCTTTTTGCACCCTCAGTTTTTACTGCAAATTGGTTTTGTACAATGTTAAAACAAAAAAACAGACTTACATTCCTTTTTTGACTGCACAATAAGATACACAAACCAGTGTCTGACGTTTTTACCAAGGAGCCCTCTCTGCTTTTTCTTCCAAATAAACAGCAGCTACACAAAAGAGACTAACTGACTTTTGAGAGAGACTTCTTCTCCTTTCGGCATTTCTCTTTAGGTGTTGCCACAGCAAGTCTGTTTCTTTCATCTAACCCTATCTGCAGCATCCTCTTCGGTCACGCCTGCTATCCTCATGTCTTCCTTCACTGTATCCATGAACCTCCTCTTCCACTAGACCTCCCTCTAGTTTTGCCACTGGATATTTTGACAATAATAATTAGTATTTGAATATTTGGCACAAATTGTTTTATATATTAGTCAAACTCAGTGAACCCTTCTGTGCGTGCCAGATAAACATTCATTTTTTTAACTTAACTATCACTCTTTTTTTCTATTATCGTCCAATTTTTTTATTTTTTGTCCAGGTTTCAAAGCAGCTCCACGTAAGAAGACCACTGCCTAGTAACTTGCTGCTTCTCTCCTATTGACTGTATCTAAACCTAATAAGGTGCAGCATCAATGTGGACAAACACATTCATTACCTTCTGAAGTGACAGAGCTGAGAAAAGATGAGCATCCCGTTGGTCATGGTTTTCTTGTTTTTAACACCTGTCGACTTAAAAATTCCATTACCGTGAGGTGGTGAACGTGTGTGTGTATGCATTATTGATATGTTCAGTAGCCACGCTGTGTTGTGTGGTTGTAGTTGGTAGAAAAACTAATAATGTAAAAAGTAATAATCGCTTTCATTCCCAGCACATGAGAAATTCAAGCATCAAAGAATTATTATAGAGTTATAGAGTTATTTTCTGCTCAATAATAGATAAGAAAGGCCGCAGCAGATGGTTGATTGATAAACATGACAAATTTTTAAAGGCAAGGCAAGGCAAGGCAAGGCAAGGCAAGTTTATTTGTATAGCACAATTCATACAAAATGTAATTCAAAGTGCTTCACAAGAAAGAAAAGAAAAAGAATGCATTAAAATCACAAAACATAGAATCAAAAAGTTTAAAAAATTAAATAAATAAAATCATTAAAACAGATTAAAAATTGAGCAATTAATAAAAAGCACAGTTAAACAGAACTGTTTTCAGCCTAGATTTAAACATTGTCACAGTAGAGGCCTGTCTCACAGCCTCAGGAAGTTTGTTCCAGACTTTTGCAGCATAAAATTGAAATGCAGCTTCTCCATGTTTAGTCCTGACTCTACGTACCAGCAGGAGGCCAGTCCCGGAGGTCCTCAGAGTTCTAGATGGTTCATAAGGTACTAACATATCACAGATGTACTTTGGTGCTAGACCATGGAGAGACTTAAACACAAGCAGAGCAGCTTTAAAGTCTATTCTCTGAGCCACAGGAAGCCAGTGCAGAGACTTTAGCACAGGACTAATGTGATCGTATTTTCTAGTTCTTGTAAGGACTCGAGCCGCAGCATTTTGAATAAACTGCAGCTGTTTTAAAGCCTTTTTGTTCAGACCAGTGAGTAGACCGTTGCAATAATCTAACCTGCTGGAAACAAATGCATGGATAAGAACCTCTAAGTCTGTTTTAGAAACCAAACCTCTGATTTTGGCGATGTTTTTCAGGTGGTAAAAGGCTGCTGATGTAATTGATTTGATGTGACTGTTGAAGTTAAAGTCTGAGTCCATTATTACTCCCAGATTTCTAACTTGATTTGTCGGTTCCAGAGAGAGAGATTGAAGGTAACTGATGACACTTTCTCTTTGTTTCTGTGGGCCAAAGACAATGATTTCAGTTTTGTCTGAGTTTAGCTGGAGAAAGTTGTTTTGCATCCAGACTCTGATTTGCTGAACACAGCGACAGAGTGAATCCACAGGTCCAAGTTCACCTGCTGTCAGTGACACATAAATCTGAGTATCATCTGCGTAATTGTGATAGGACACGTTATTACTGGCTATCAATTGCCCTAACGGCAGCATATAGAGGTTAAACAGCAGGGGTCCAAGAATTGACCCCTGGGGAACCCCACAGGTCAAAGGCATGTGATCTGACACACAATTTCCAATTTCTACAAAATACTTGCGTCCTTCTAAATAAGATTTAAACCAACTAAGCGCAGTACCAGAAACACCAACCCAGTTCTCTAGCCTCTGTAGAAGGATCCCATGATCCACAGTGTCAAACGCAGCACTCAGGTCCAACAGGATTAAAACAGAGACTTTGCCAGCGTCAGTGTTCATACGAATGTCATTTGTTATCTTGATCAGAGCTGTCTCTGTACTGTGATGAGGTCTAAAACCTGACTGGAAGACATCAAATGAGTTGTTCACTAAAATAAATTTTGTCAGTTGTTGGTAAACAACTTTCTCAAGAATTTTTCCTGTAAACGGTAAGTTTGAAATAGGCCGATAGTTTTTAAGTACTGTAGCATCAAGACTACTCTTCTTTAAGAGTGGCTTGATGACCGCAGTTTTAAAGGCACTTGGGAAGGTTCCGGTTTGAAGTGACACATTGACTATTTGAGTGATTGGTGCCAACATGCTGGTTAACACAGATTTTAGAAATCTGGTGGGTAATATATCAAGAGAGCAAGTAGATGAACTCAGACTAGTGATAATTTCTTCAACAGTTGTTTCTGTTACTGGGGTGAAGTCATTTAGCTTTAACAATCTAGATGGTGGTAAGATTGTCATTTGAACCGTGGCTTTGATGGAATTTTTGATGTTCTGAACCTTATCATTAAAAAATACAGCGAACTCATTACATTTTGAAGTCGAAACCAATTCAGCGACGATTTGAGTTGGGGGATTTATTAATCTATTTATTGTTGCAAAAAGTACACGTGAGTTATTATTACAGTTCCCAATTATTTTAGAGAAATACATCTCTCGAGTTTTAAGTAAGATTTGATTGAAGACATGTAAGTTTTCTCTATAAATCTCGTAGTGAATCTGGAGCTTAAGTTTGCGCCATTTACGCTCAGCTTTCCTGCACTCCCGTTTTTGTGCTTTGACTGACTCATCGTTTCTCCAAGGTGCTTTCTGCTTATTTTTAACTGTTTTCACCTTCATTGGGGCGATGGCATCCAGAACATTCATAACACAAGACTGAACAGAGGTAACCAAATCGTTAACATCAAAACTCGAGAAATCTTCAAAATGAACCATTTCCATGAACTGTAAACGTGTGTTGTCATTTATGTGTCTGCTGTGAATAACTGTCGGTCCAGGCAGTGGCCTGGGAGCGACAGTGAGGTCACAGAAGACACAGAAATGATCAGATAAGGCAACGTCAGACACAATCACATTAGAAACATTAACTCCTTTAGTAATGAGGAGGTCCAGAGTGTGACCTCTGCTGTGGGTGGGATCTTTCACATGTTGAGTCAAACCAAAGGTTTCTAAAACACTGTTGAGTTCTTTAGCATTTTTGTCATTGATGTTATCAACATGAACATTAAAATCACCTGTTATGACTAAACCATCAAAATTTGTGCATATGATTGAAAGAATTTCAGTAAAATCATCAATAAAATCTTGGCAGTGATAGGGAGGCTTGTACAGAACTAGGAATAGTATGGCAGAGGATTCTTTTAGCTCAAGCTTAAATGACAAATACTCAAAAGATGGAAATGTCCCAAACGAAAGCCTCCTGGTGCTTAGGTTATCTCTAAAGATCGCACAAACTCCTCCCCCTTTTTTCTTTTCTCTTATTTCAGATTCAAAATTAAAATTAGGTGGAGCTGCTTCTACTAGAACTGCATTACCTGTATTTTTATCAAGCCAAGTTTCTGTTAAAAACATAAAATCAAGATTAAAAGAAGAGATAAAATTATTAATTAAAAATGATTTGTTACATAAGGACCTGACATTGAGGACAGCAAGTCCTTTAAACAAGATAAACTCAGTGGTGGTCTGTGGTGGGCAAACTTTTCCACTCTTGAGCCTTACGGTGTAGCCATAGGGCCGAAGCAGGAGTGGATATATGATTACCTTGTAAATAAAAAAGACAACTTGGTAATGTGGAAGATATGAAAAATTTAAAAAAACCTCAACAGTCTCTGTTTACTTCTTGCTTACCTCATCTTGCTACCTCATCCGACCTGGATGAAGCCTGACTACCAACTAAAGAACTTTTTACTCAGCTTCATATCTAAAGTAAATTAAGATTTAGCTGAGAGTCATTATACTCAAGTGTTACAATGGTGTCGAAAAAATAAAAAAAATGTCTTTCCAACAAAGTTCACATGAACATACTGTACCCTTAAGTTTGTAAAAACTGTCATGTAAATCCAATTTTCAGATAGATCGATAATGCACCTGATAAAACTGAAAGATACACAGTTATTTAAGATTGAAGGAACAGATAAAAAGTCTTTAAGCACCACATGTAGCCTTGGTTTGCCATCAACTGTTGTTGGTGATGTCATAATCAATCAGAAATTTTGTTTGATTTCAAACTGGTCTTTAAATTAGTTGTTAGGGAGGTAAATTTGAAGAAAATCAGGTGGAGGGCTTAAAGCTTTATCTTTATTGACAAATCACTAAAGAAATTACGAGATAACCATAATAACTCTTTGCATAAATGTGTTTTTATGATTTAATCTGAACACATTAAACCTGCTAGAGATGTGAAGATGCGTAGATGCCTCCAAACATCAACTCTTGGACAAACACAATCCAGTTTCCTTATACCAGATGTAATTTTTCTGACATGAGGTTGTTGACTAGAATCTTGATCATGTCCTTCAGGGGAATGTGAAAGAAAACAATATTTGCTGGTTGTGCGTTTCTATTTGTGTCTCAGCAGATGGTTTCTGTGTTTTTGTCCCACGTGTAATAAAAGATAAAAAATTGGCAACCCTTCATAAAAACGCCAAAAAAAATAGAAATGAAAAGCTCAACTCAATGGCTGGGAAATGGATGAGTGTGACTGTAAACACCCTCTTGGAGCAAAAAAAAAAAAAAAGAAGAAGAAGAAGAGTCACATTTGTCAAAATGATCACTTCAAACAATTTTCTCATTTTTTTTAAATAACTTTTTTTTCTTTCTGTTACATTTGAAAGAATCTACTTATGAGAACTTTGAACTCTTCACAAATCAACTCTTGCACAGCAGCTCTGACTCGCTGTGATTTAGTTGATCTGTCGCTGCCTGGTGAAAATGAGAAAAGGATGTTATTTTATTTTTTCTTTTCCCCTCACAGCGGTATACACCACAACAGCCAGCTTGTTGTTCCAGATCCAGCTAATAATTAGTTACGCAACAGTGATTTATGGATCTGAGACGTGATTGGTTCTCTGATATGTGTCTAATGGGAGCAAAGAGCAAAAACAAGACAAGGGAAAAGCGTGATAGACTAATTAGAGGAAGTCCATGACAGTAAAAGGCATTTTGTCATATAATATTATAGGCTCTTGCCTTCGGAAGAAAAGCTAATATTTCTTACTCACTGTTTCTGTTTGATGGGTTGTGATAGCATTTATGATGACTAAATAAAATTAAATAAGCAAATCTGAGTGAGGACAGAAATGCCCTTCAGAGCAGAATGACTGATGTTTGCGCCTTTTGAAAAAATCTTTTTAACTTATCTTTTTTTCTTTCAAAAAGAATCGTTTGTCATCTGTGGTGTGAGGCCTTTTAGGCCTGCTTGTTTTTTGTTTCTCCCCCAAAACTCACAGGTGCTGGATGGCTTCTAACGAGAGGATTGGCTGATTGCTCCCAGCTGCACAGACTTACCGGTGGCTATAAAAGACCTGGTGTCACCCACAGTCTCTGTCAGGTCTTCAACGATTCTAGTGGTAAACTGACCACCTCTAAGCTGAGTCAAATTTTGATATCAGACTAATTTTCTTATTCTCCTCACAGGAACCTTCAGCCCTTCCTCTTGGCCATCCAGCACTGCCTGAAGCCGTTATCTCTCTGCTGTGGATTCCTTTGTTCAACACTTAATAAACTGTTAAACCTGCATTTGGATCCTCCTCATTCCCTCTCCTACACAACAGAAGACCTGACCAGAATGGATCCAGCGGGTTCTGCATCACCCTCAGTGTCAGAGATTCTGACCCGACAAGGAATATTCCTGGGACAACAACAACAGGCCATAAAGGCCCTTATGGACGAAAATACTCAATTAAAAACACAGTTACAGGCTTTAACAGACAAAGTAAATAATCTAAGTTCTCTTTTTCTGTCCACAGCCTCGGCACCTCCTTCAGCTATGCCCAGCCCACTCATGGACCACCATATTACGGACCCGGAACCTTTCCATGGAACCCTGGGGAAATGTCGTGGGTTCCTCTTGCAGTGTTCAAATGTCTTTGCTCTAAGACCACGGACCTTCGAATCAGACAAAGTTAAGAATTTGTACATTGTGGGTCTTCTTCGGGGCAGGGCACTGGAGTGGGCCGAGGCCGAAGACGCGGCAGCCCCCCTGGCTGATCGCTCAACATCTGATTTTCTGAGTTTATTCAGAACCATGTTCGAGGTGCCGGACCGGGCTGGAGATGCCTCCCAGCGTCTACTCCACCTTTCCCAGGGAACTCTATCTGTGGCGGAGTTCTCCATCTCATTCCGGACCCTAGCAGTAGAGGCTGGCTGGGGACAGAAGGCACTAAGAGGGGTGTTCCTAAATGCCTTGAATGATCCTCTGAAGGATGAGCTAGCTGGCAGGGGGACCCCATCCACATTGGAGGAACTCATTTCGCTGGCAATACAGTTAGACAACCGTCAAAGAGAGAAACGATATGAAAATACCACCCGGGCCCTACACCCTACTCCAGTTCACAGCCATCGACAGCCTTCCTCGGTCTGCCCCCCACCTAGGGCATTTGCATCTGTTCCACAAGAGGCTGAGCAGCCTTCCACAGAACCAATGCAGTTGGGACAGATGCATCTAACCAAAAAGGAAAGAGAGGTTAGACTAAAAGAAGGGAGGTGTCTCTATTGCGGGTCGAGAAGTCACTTACTCTCAGCTTGCCCTTGTCGCCCAAAAGACGGGGCCCACCGGTAGACCTAGGGTTACGGGTAGGCACAACTAGATGTCATGGTACCCCTAGGCTTATGATTCTTGTGACACTAACCTCTGGTTGTTCCTCTTCTTTTCCGGTCGAAGCGTTGGTGGATTCCGGGGCCGACGGCAACTTCATCGACGCAGATTTTCTCCGTCAGTGTGGATTCCAGTCCCAACCACTCGGAGAACCCATTAATGCCACGGCGATCGATGGACACGTTATCACCAGGGTGACCCACCAGTCCTCCCCGTTGGAGATGGTGGTATCGGGTAATCACCGTGAGCACCTTTCGTTTAACGTTATTTCGTCACCCGGCTCACCCCTTGTGTTAGGTTTCCCCTGGCTTAGGTTGCACAATCCACAGGTCGACTGGCAAAACCGGCGTATCGTCGGGTGGAGCAATCAGTGCCATGCAACTTGCCTCCAATCTGCCGTGACAACCATCTCTTCTGACACGGTAGGCTCAATCGACCCGGTGGACGTTGCGTCTATCCCGGCAGAGTATCATGACCTCAAAGAGGTCTTCAGTAAGGAGAGGGCACAATCTCTCCCGCCTCATCGGCCATATGATTGCGCCATCGACCTCCTCCCTGGGGCAACCTTACCCGCCAGTCGCCTGTACAATCTGTCTGCTCCAGAGAGGGGGGCGATGGAGAAGTACATCAATGAGTCCCTGGCGTCGGGGCTTATCCGCCCTTCCTCGGCACCCATAGCAGCGGGGTCCTTTTTTGTGGGTAAGAAGGATGGTTCCCTCCGTCCGTGCGTCGATTATCGGGGTCTTAATAACATCACCGTTCGCAACAAATACCCGTTGCCCCTCATTAATTCGGCGTTCGAGCTACTTCAGGGAGCCCGGGTCTTTACAAAACTCGATCTGCGTTGCGCCTACCATCTCGTCCGAATGCGGGAGGGGGACGAGTGGAAGACGGCGTTCAACACCCACCTGGGCCAATTCGAATACTTGGTCATGCCTTTCGGGTTAACTAACGCTCCCGCAGTCTTCCAGGCATTCATTAACGATGTGCTCCGTGACTTCCTTAATCGTTTTGTCTTTGTTTATCTGGACGACATTCTTATTTTTTCGCCCACTGTTGAGGAGCACATCGTCCATGTCCGTGCGGTACTCCAGCGACTCCTTGAGAATCGTCTGTTTGTAAAGGCTGAGAAGTGCGAGTTCCATTCTCAGTCCGTCAACTTCCTTGGTTTTATTGTACACGCTGGGCAGGTTTGCCCGGACCCCGAAAAAGTTAGCGCGGTGGCTGAGTGGCCTCGACCCAACACCCGTCGCAAACTACAACAATTTCTGGGTTTCGCAAATTTTTACAGGCGTTTCATTCGCAATTACAGTCAGGTAGCTCTTCCCCTTACCCAGCTTACTTCCACAGCCAGACCGTTCGTTTGGTCTCACCAAGCAGAGGGTGCATTCACTGAGCTTAAAAAGAGGTTTACCTCGGCCCCCATTCTGGTCCAGCCCGACCCCTTGAGGCAGTTTATTGTGGAGGTGGACGCCTCGGATTCAGGGGTGGGTGCTGTGCTGTCCCAATACCATCAGGAGGATGGCAAACTCCATCCCTGTGCCTTTTTCTCTAAGCGTCTCTCTGCAGCTGAACAAAACTACGATGTGGGGAATAGAGAACTGCTCGCAGTCAAACTGGCACTCGAGGAATGGAGGCACTGGCTCGAGGGCGCAGAACACCCATTCGTGGTCTGGACAGACCACAAAAACCTCGCTTACATCCAAGCAGCTAAGAGACTCAACTCTCGACAGGCCCGGTGGCAGCTGTTCTTTACACGCTTTAATTTTACCCTCACTTACAGGCCGGGCAACCGCAATACCAAACCTGACTCCCTCTCCCGCCTGCATGATGGTCATCAGTCCAGATCGGAGCCGGAGCCCATTCTACCCCCCTCCTGCGTCATTGGGGCAATCACTTGGGAGATCGAGACTGCAATAAGGGATGGTCTGCAGCATGATCCGGACCCAGGTACTGGCCCAGCTAACCGTTCGTATGTGCCATCCTCTGCCCGCTCCCAGGTTCTCCTATGGGCACATGCATCCCGGTGGTCCTGTCACCCTGGGATTCGCCGTACAATGGCGCTTCTTCAGCGGCGGTTCTGGTGGCCAACGATGGAGGCAGACACTAGGAATTTTGTCGCTGCCTGTTCTGCCTGTTCCCGGGGCAAGGTCCCTCATCGTCCTCCTGCGGGGCTGCTCCATCCCCTACCGGTTCCCAGTCGTCCCTGGTCCCATATTGCACTGGATTTTGTGACCGGACTCCCTCCCTCAGAAGGTAACACTGTTGTGGTCACGATTGTGGACCGATTCTCCAAAGCTGTACATCTGGTGCCTCTTCCTAAACTCCCTTCAGCCTTGGAGACTGCCCAGCTCATGGTGACCCATGTGTTCCGTCTGCATGGTATCCCTCTGGACATAGTCTCTGACCGGGGTCCGCAATTCACATCAGCTGTTTGGAAGTCCTTCTGTAAGGCGCTGAGGGCTTCCGTCAGCTTGTCATCTGGCTTCCACCCCCAATCCAACGGCCAGTCGGAGCGGGCTAACCAACACCTGGAATCCACATTACGGTGCGTGTTGGCCTCTGCCCAGTCCACGTGGTCGTCTCATCTCCCGTGGATTGAGTATGCCCATAATTCCCAAGTTAGTTCCTCCACAGGATTGTCCCCGTTCGAGGCTTCTCTGGGTTACCAACCCCCATTGTTCCCGGATCAGGAACAGGAGCTGGCCGTCCCTTCGGTGCAGCTCCATATCAGACGGTGTCGTCGGATCTGGAGGAAAACTAGGAGGTCCCTCCAACAGGCCTGCGGCCGGGCTCGGCGCCAAGCTAATCGCCACCGTCAGCCAGCCCCAGCATATCAGGTTGGTCAGTCTGTCCTTCTGTCTACCAGGAACATTCCCCTCAGGGCAGAGTCTCGCAAGCTTTCACCCCGCTTCATTGGCCCTTTCCGGATCCTGCGGCTGGTCAACCCGGTCTCGGTAAAGCTCGCCCTGCCCTCTTCCATGAAGGTACATCCTGTGTTCCACGTCTCTCAGATCAAACCAGTTTCTACCAGTCCCCTCCAGCCTCCTTCTGCTCCCCCTCCACCTCCTCGCCTTGTCGACGGCTCGGATGCGTACACGGTCAACCGTCTTTTGGATGTTCGTCGCCGAGGTCGGGGTCTACAGTACCTCGTGGACTGGGAGGGTTATGGCCCGGAGGAACGGTGCTGGGTGCCCCGTTCAGCGATCCTGGACCCTGGCTTGGTCCGGGACTTTCACCGCCGCTTTCCGGACAGGCCTGGTGGTCCGCCAGGTGGCGTCCGTAGAGGGGGGGGTACTGTGGTGTGAGGCCTTTTAGGCCTGCTTGTTTTTTGTTTCTCCCCCAAAACTCACAGGTGCTGGATGGCTTCTAACGAGAGGATTGGCTGATTGCTCCCAGCTGCACAGACTTACCGGTGGCTATAAAAGACCTGGTGTCACCCACAGTCTCTGTCAGGTCTTCAACGATTCTAGTGGTAAACTGACCACCTCTAAGCTGAGTCAAATTTTGATATCAGACTAATTTTCTTATTCTCCTCACAGGAACCTTCAGCCCTTCCTCTTGGCCATCCAGCACTGCCTGAAGCCGTTATCTCTCTGCTGTGGATTCCTTTGTTCAACACTTAATAAACTGTTAAACCTGCATTTGGATCCTCCTCATTCCCTCTCCTACACAACATCATCCCAGTGATCCATTGGGAATAAGTTTGCCCTTGACCCAAGCACAGCTCCTTCATCTTTGTTTTAATAGTCTGAATATAGAGTGTTTGGGATACGTGGAGGTGAAGGGAGCAGAAAAATAAAACTGTGAAATTAGAATTGAAAAACAATGAGTCTGGAAATACACAGACTAAGGTTGAGAGAGAATAGCCTTCTCTTTCTTCCGAAATCAAAATATGAATAAGGCATCGTGAGTTTTTTGCCAAACGTCTTCACTTGTGAGCTTTTATCTTCACAGTTTCACCACAGAAACCATTTCAACTAATGGGATGATAAACGGGATTTATACTATCTAGAACACTATTGAAGCCTCTCATAAGAAGGAGGAAAAAAATCGGTTTCACGAAGTTCAGGGTAAACATTCTGCTTACATTTTCGTTTTTATGAAATTACAAAATTGAAATGAAAGCCTTTTTTGTTGAATAAGTCTCACAATCTCTTCACATGTAGTAACCTTAAAACCACACAAACTTGTAGATTTATCTAAATAATTCAACCATGATATCTCCCCAATGAAGGGGGAAGCAATACTAATAATCCTGCATTTCTCACACTTAGAATGGAACTCTTTTTCTTTACCTTTCAGTCGTCTGCAAAAGACTGCATTCTCTCGACATTAAGGAAAAGGTACATAGGTGAAAAGACATGGTCTAAAGTACAGCAGTAAAAAAAAAAAAACAAGGAGACTGATGTGGATTTTATAAGAAAGAGGACTAAGGTGGTCATACACCAGGGAAAAGATGGAGGCAGATGATGATTACAAATTCCCTGGAAGTCCTATTGAACAATGAACTAAATTGGAAATGCAAAACAAGGGCTCCCCACAAGAAAGGGACAGGACAAACTCAATTTTGTACGAATGATAAGACCTTTCAATGTCTTCGCCAGAAGGCTGCATATTTATGACCCTGTTTTGGAGAGTTTGTGTACTGGGGAGGCAGGCAGCAACAGTGCGAGGTCTTTCAAAGAAGCTAAACAAATTCATCACAAAGATCGGCAAGGCATTGTTCACCCTGTAACCTGTGGAGTGTTAGCTACCGATAAATTGCCAATTCTGTACACTTTCTATTGAACACAGTGAGATAACAGCTGGGTGTTTTCAAGGGAAAAGCTTCTCCTTGGCTGCAATCACAGAAAGGTGGAGGTAATCTCAGTAAAACTGCTTTCTTTGGGGAACAACTTTAAACTATAAAGTCAAACTATTACTATTTTTTTACTGTAATTTATTGATCCCGCAATTAGCAAATTACTTTTGTTGCATTGCACAGCAGCAGGCAGCCACGATGGCACCAATGGTGGAAGCAACTAGGGGGTTAGATGCCAGCTCCAGGGACACCTGGGGGGCTCAGATTTAGCAATACTTTTCCCCTACAACATCTAACAACATTCTAATATCCCATGTGGAAAAAATCTACACATTTTTCAAATTATTTCAAAAACAGGTAAAGATTTTTGGATCTTACTCAAAAGAAAAATTGTCCTCTCATGGATGGTGTATTGATTTGCGAACTTACGTGTACCTACTGTATGTGCATCCTTGACAACTTGCCGTGTATTATTGTATTAGTGCATGAAAGTGTAAAGGAAAGTTGTCAAGGTTAGAAACCTCTTCTTGTTTTGTTAAAACTTTGCTCATGTTTTCACATCATGGATGCAGGAATCCAAGACAATAAAATGTCAAGAATGTCTGTTCAGATGACAACACTATTGCTCTAATAATTATAACATTAAAAGACACCAAAATTGAACATGGAATGCATTATAAGATTATCATGGATATCTCTGAAATTATTAGATGCCGAACCCACTATTTAAAAAATATCAGAATTAATCTTCTAAACAACTTATTCTGGTGAGGATAACAGGGGATGTCTATCTCGGTTTGTTACGGACAAGAGGCGGGGTACACTCTGTCTGTTACAGGGCCACAGACAGAGAAAGACAAAGATTCACACACACACTCATTCCTACGGACAATTTTCCTGGTGGCCAATCAAACTAACACAAATGTTTTTGGAGTGTGGGAGAAAACCTACATGCACACAGGAAGAACATGCAAACTTCACACAGAAAGACCAATAATTCAAGCCTTGAACTAAGATCTTTCTTGCTGTGAGCCACTCAAAGCATTTCAGTCAGTCCATTCATAGAATTGAGAAATGTGCAGAAAAAAAACACAATGTAAAAATGGCCACATATACAAACTAGGGAAAAAAAGTTGTTCTACATGTAAAGATTATAACGTCTGCATGACTTCTTGTTGTTTATGCCTCTAGGTGTTCAGATGAATCAACGCTCCGTATATAAAGATATGCACGTGTGTATATGTGCTCTTTGCAGATTTTTAAAATAGCTTTTTTACTGGGCAGATTATTGATACAGCACATTTTCACTTTCCGTGCTGATAAAAATAGGAAGTAAAGAAGAAAGCAACGCACGTGCAGTTCCTCCTACTGAGTGCATATTTTAACTCTCTCTTGTTTTCTTACAGAATATTTAACTCAAATATGCCAACTTTCATTTCCATAAAACACTGCATCACCTCCTTCAAGGTCATCAAATCTCTGCACTAACTCGAAGTGAAGGTGCAAGCTGGGTGTCATGCAGGTGTGAAATGGGATGGAAGAGAAAAGGATGTAACCGGCTAGCGCTGGCTGCTGATCTGCAAACACACACACGTGTATGTGCAGAAAAATGGCTCACAAATACATATATATCTATATATATAAACACACAGTAATTACCCACATTGACTCGCATGAGAAAAAAAAAAGAAGTGTGGAAAAGGTTTATATAACACTGCAAAGAGCCAGAGAGCACACACTGTTATGACTGTTGGACTGACAGAACATCACCATTTTCTCTGAATGCATTTTACTGGTAAACTGTGACACACTAAAAGCAACCCTGTTCAAAGGGGAAAGAAAGATTTGACAATGAACCCCCCCTTTTTTGCCACATTTTCAAAATCCCATTCAAAATCCCTCCACCCACATCATTCATGGCGTTGGTATATTTCTTATGTGACAGCATCACCTTCAGAAAATTAAATAACTTATGTCATCGTTCTTCTCATTCTGTCAGAGTCCGTTACACACTATCAGTAAGTCCTATTTCCTAAGAGTAATATTAGCATCTCATAAAACTTGCCAAATTGTCAAGTTTTTCACACAGTTAAATCAACAACAATAAAAACTACTGTTGTCATGGTGCCATGGTAGAGAGAGTTTTATGCCTCAACTCCAAGTTTCTTCCTTTTTATTCTTTTTCTCATGAGCTACTTATGAAGTCTTAGTTAAGTTTTGGTTCCCTGTACCCCCCTACACCATGTGTGGCAGCACCTCAGAGAAATTGGATGAGTAACTCTTTACACCCATGAACATCTCTGTTAGAAGGGAAGCAAACAAGCTTGGACGTCCAACATATCAGTTGTTGTAGCTCTTGTATGGAGTGGTAAAATCAAATCAGAATATCAAACTAAATCTTCTCATTGAGGTCAAAATTATTCCTAACAAAATGTGGGATTCACCATTGCTAACATGACAACAAACCAGTAATCTACTTAAAATGTAGCTTGAAGCTGCTCACAGAAAACAACATGTGGCCTGTTACTAAGACTGACCATCCACAATGACTTGATATGTCCACGAGGGTGAATGAAATATGCTTTAAAACCATCTGAAGGAAAAGGGTGCAATATTCCTTTAAAAAAAAAAAGTTTGTCAGAGTTTAAGCAGTATTTTAAAAGAAAAATGTGTATCTAGTTGCCCAACTAAAGATCTCAATGGTTGTTCTATTGTACAAGATGTCTTTTGATCTGTGCTGGAACTGCTTTCCAGAAAGATATCAGATAGATTATGATATTCATAAATAACTAAGTGACCTGAAGAGTAATCCGTAAAACACATTAAAAAACAATGTACTCAGTAAACTAGAAGGCACAGCAAATGTCTCGCTGTTTACTGGAAGATCTGAATTTCTCAGCATGTCATGTGGAGGTCCATGTCTGAAAATAACATTGTTTGCAATCCAGATCCAGCCCAGAGACAGATTAAATGGTAAAAATGTTGAAATAGAAGAGTCTCGATCAGAAAAAAATAAAATACATTCACAGTAAAAAATTAAGAATACAAACAAAATTAAACCAAAACTTTGACATTGACAATTTTTCAAAACCAATGTTGATGTCAGATATTCGGGCCACAAAGGGAGGAACATGTTTGATATATTCAGTCACAGAGGAACGTAATGAGCTAAAGAGAAAGAAGTGACCTTAACAAACCAGAATCTCACTAAAAGGTGACGAAAGTCAAGACAGCGGGGAACAAAGCAAATATCACACCTGCAGAGGGGAAACACTCTTGTTTTCAACCATAAACACAAAGTTCACAATTGTAGTCCTAGATCACCTGAATATTTAGAATTAATTAAAGCAAAATTCATCAGTCATAAGAGAATAGATTTTAAAAAATGACAGATCCTGAGAGCAGATTGTTAAGTCAAATTAAATCAGATCACATTTGAGGCGCAAAGATGAATAAATACTCATATTTCTGTAAAAAAAAAAAAATAGGGTCGGTGTGCGAGGGGAGAGGGGCTGAAAAAAAGTTCACTGTTTTTACACTTTCATTTGGGCTGCAAATACTTTTTATACACTGTACATATAGTTTATATTTTATATACTATGCATCGAAAGACGCACAAAAATGTACCTCACTGACACATTTTTATTCCAATTGCCTGTAAGAATTTCTCTGCATTTTTACTTTTCACCTTTAAGGGCACATTTTTATTTAATGTTAAACTACAGATTTGATCATTCTTCAGCACATCACAGAGCTTTTAAGTTCTCTGTGACATTTTAAATGGAGAAAATGCTGCTCGTTCAACCAGACACATACCATTGATTCATCTGTCTGACACACAATGTGAACAATGTTCCATTGATGTGCTTTTATAGATTTTAGATCAATAAAAACTGGATTTCTATTTTCTTTTAAATTCTCCATTATTCTGAAAATATACAATACCATACTTTTGGATTGCTCCTCAAGAAGCATGCAAGGATCTCCAGCATAAGTGAAGGCAGTAAAATCTCTGTGACAAAGATTTCAGCCTCAGTACATTTGTTAAGGATACTAATGGAGATTTTAAGAGAATGAATATGACATGTGCATGTTAGTCAGAGGGATTTATATTGATCTTTATGTCTGTTTTATACTTTCAAATGTCAAGTCAGCTTAGCAGAGGATGAACTTTGGTGATTTTATGTCGCATCCAACAGATGTCAAAAATCCTGTCTGCCAAAATCCCCCTTTTTTTGTGTTTATCTCAGTAAGAAACTCGACAAAACTAAATAGAGCTGCCTGAAATGCTTTTCCCAGACAGTAAAGCTTTGGCCTGCTATGAGTCATTTCACCCAGCATCATGCAGCCATGCATATGATATATGGAACTACTTGAATAAAATTCCTTTGGCTCCAAATGCACGGAAACATGACTTCCTCTCAGCATTTGACTAACCAGGGATCATTAAAAGAGGCTGTCCTCACACAGTAAATCCCTGTAGGTTTGTGTCCATACAGCATATAATTTCAGTAAACATCCTGAAATAGAAGTAGTGGTAGAAACTGTGTGGATGAAAAAAGAAGGATGTCAGGTGATGTCATACTGTAGGGGCACACAAGAGTCAGACACAAAACAATGTGGTTATCTTCACTTAAAACCTCTCAACACAAACAACCCTGGGGGAGGAAACCTCAGTTCCTGTTAAAAATATGGAATTATTTCCTTTTTGTGCAGACTATCATTTAGTCTCCTCACAGCAGATCAAGTGGCTGCTGTCTCTTATTTAGAATTTAATTTCTCCAGACAAGATTCGCTCGTCCCCGAGAACCTGAGTGCTCTCAACTTCAAATGCATTTACGTCCATCACTCATGTGCAAAGTAAACTTTTGCTGGGCACATTTACTCATAGCAGAGTTTATGAAAGAGCCATGAAAGTAATTTCACAGTCATGAATTACACTATCTATGCTCAACCAGGAAATTCACACTCAATGACTTTTTACGGACTGCAAACATTACGTATATAAAACATTAATGATTTGGCTATTTTTAGTTTACACAAAGACGATAGGGTATTTTACTCTGGGTGTTTTTTAAATTTAAAATTCAGAATTATACGTGTCTTTTGTGTCAAGAAAAGGTTGTATTGGAGAACACCTGCTGCTTGGTGGAGAGCAGTATTAAAACCATTTCAAAGGGTGGAGACATTTTTTTACGCTTTTAGCATTCAGACATCTAAAATGAACATTTCCACAGGGAACTAATGCTTTCATGCCAGAGAAAAACATAAAGCTTGCCCTTTTTTGGGTGCATTACAGTGGCAGGAGTAGTCTGATTGCTGGCATGGAGTTAGAAGCTCTTGGCCTTTTCACGCGCAGCTGGAAAAGGTTGAAGGTAGGTCCTCTTGTTTAAGTTAAAAAATATATGAAATAAATGAAATTTAAATACCATTGTTTCATACCAAAAATCCAAAACCAGTCTGACAATGCAGCCTTAATTCTTCACACCTTTTTCCTTAAAAAAAAAAAAAATCCCAGCATGCACCCAAAAATACATCCAAAAATCCCGGTCTATTGACACAGTTCAACTGGGACGACCAAAGAAGCCATGTGTAAACATGATATAAAAACCATTAGATTCTTCTCAATCCTATTTTCCATTTATAAAATGATCAGAGAAAAGTGGGAATTGGTTTGTGTGAATTTAAATTAGAAATTACTCTTGGAAATCACAAGCACTGTGTCCTGAAGATTTAGAAGTCGGACATTGCAAGATGCATTCAATGAAAGATTTAAAAATCTGTGATGATGGAGCGCATATGACGCACACAGCTTACACATCTGTTAAGACATCAGCAAGACTGAAAAGTACAAAGAGATTTTAGAACAAAACCTGTTCATATCTAGAAGCAGTTCTTTCTTCATATTTCATAAAGACAGTGCTGAATGCCACATCACATCCATCATGTTAACGGGCAGACAGAAGAAAAATACATTTTATTTAAAAAGAAATGGTCTATTTTTGCTAAATGTCTCACTTTTAGAATTTGATCAAATGCTTCATACAATATTCAAATGAGAAATAACAAAACTGCTCAAAGAATATTTGCTTTTCATTTCCATTAAGATTTGAAAGCCTGGGTGCTTTCTTGGTACTTAAGTGTTCATTTTCAATTCAAATTCTGAAGTGATTAATTAATGAATGTATTACTGAAGGCTAAAACCGGTGAAAAGAGTACAAGAGAAAACAAAGTGACTTTGAATTTGTTGCTTTGTAATCTCATTTTAGCAGCTGCTCTATTAATCTGGCATGTTTGTCTAGCAGAATCCTTCCTCGTCATACTTTTATCTGCAATGCACAGTTTAGGCTCTGAATCAGACATAAAAATCCTGAAGGTTTTTGTTTGTTGGAAAATATAAAATGTTTTCATCCACGTATTTCCTGCTTTCCAGCAGCAGCAATCCATTTTCTTTCCCAGAGTGCTGGAAATATCGACTCGTTTAATAACGTGGAAAATTCTTCTGAGGGTTTTTCCTTTAGTTGCATAATAATAATTTGCATAATAACAATAATTTAGAATGCACTGTGAGTATGGATTAACAAATCTACGAATGGTATTTTAAACATAAATAGGCCGATGGATATCTGAAGCTCCTAAACGAACAGACAAGCTGGGAAAAAGAAAATTGTTGATTACAAATGCATAAGTAATACAAAAGAAAACATGACACAACAACAGTTTTTGGTCATTGAAACCTAATGTACGAGAAAGTGTACATTACTTAAAAGAGGTTGTTAAGTCTGGTCTAAAGTTTCAGGGAGATAAATCATCAGTTAAATTTTGCTTTTGGATCCCCAGTAACAGGGGAGATCAGTTGCCACCCTAAAAAAAAGTCCCAGCCAAACAACTTTGGAAAGGGTGCCAAAACATTCTTAAGCCAAAGCCCCCGGCTGCCATGTGGCACAGGCTCCAGAGAACCAGGGACATCATACACAGGCCACAGGAGAAATGTCCAAGACAGTTCATGAGAAGGTTGAAGTGCCATGAGTCCCCTATTTCACCGTGTTAGACATCCAACGCCACCTCCATCCACTTCCCATCCACTTACACACAGCTTTGTGGATTATCAAATCAAATCAAACTTTATTTATACAGTAGAGCGCTTTTCATGCATAAAATGTAACACAAAGTGCTTTACAAGTTAAAAACCCCAGAACACAAAAGAAAATAAGTCTCCTACCCACAGGTAAAACCCCCCCCCCCACACACACACACATCCATACTTGTACAAATACAGATAGAGCACACACCCTTATATATGTACACAGGCATACATACACACTCACTTAAAAATGCAATAGGCTGGATGTAGATGGAACACCTGAGAAAATTATACTGTATCTGAGGAGCCACTGCAGCAGAAGCCGAGGCACACCTGCAATCACCGGCCATGATTCAACGCCCCGGATAGAAGATGAGGCCGGAGCCAGATCTCCACCAGGGCCCGGAGCCAAGGACCAGCCGCCACCGATGACCGCAGGCCCCAGCTGCATTGTTCAGTATTCACAAAGAGTTCGTGGGCTGTCATTGTTAGAAGATCTTCAAAACTCCTTTAAATGTTCATTATATAAATGGAATTATTTTGTACTGCTGTGTACTATTTTTAGGCAAAAAGTCACAATTCAATTTTAAAAAATGTATTTTAAATACAACTTAAAACGAGGAAACTTTGAGTTTTATTTCGAGAAGGATGATTTTTTTTCTCCTAGCTTCTTAAGCTAGATATTAGCTGCAATACTTTATGAGCATTCTGGACATTCTCATCTTGATAATGACTCCTGCTAAGACTTGGAACATGTCCTTGAACAAGAACCCTTTTTTATTAAAATATTTTTAATTAAACTCTCACTACGGAGAACAAAATCATGATTCATAAATCAGGTGAGAGAGGCAATAGAAAACCTAAGAGGTCAAATAATAATTTCAAATAAGTTGTCTCACGGAAAAGAACGACAACGGTTTAAACCTAATCACTGTGCTCCAGCTGATGAAAGTGTCATACAACAGTACAGCTGTTCAAACAGTATAAGATAAGCTAGCACTCTGTGCATCCAGTCTCACATAGCTACAACGACATTGTGATGTATGCATGCATCACCACGGCACTTTGAATAGGTACAGTGAAATAATATTCATACTACATTAGTTTAAAACTTAAGCATTTTAAACTAATGCTTAAACTAATGCAATTTTCCAATAAAATAGTTTTTTTTCTGTGCAGACTTTTTAATCGCCTTTCATACTGCTAGAATTGTTAGCTCTTCTTTTGTTGGGTTGGTCATGAACTTTGACCTTATTATGATATAATGATTCAGCTACTCTCTGATGAACTCTTCTATAAGTGATTTTTATGAGTCATTCGCTCTTAGCAAGCAGTGCAGCGTCATTTCTTCTTTTTACTTACTTTGTAAGCCCATCCTCACAGAGCTCAGGAAAAAAATCTATCTGTCTAAATTGTCGCTAATTATTCTTGTTTAGCTCTTGGTATAAATTTGTGCTTGAACCAAGACGACCCTATGTACCATATTTCACTGAGAATTCAAGTTGAATACTTACGTTTTCATTTAGAAGTACAGTAGTTGAGCCTGACAGGGGACGTGTTGGCCTGTCCTTGCACACAGAATGCTGCCTACTTACATCTACAAAAGTCTCAAAGTATCTAGACGGATTAAAACATCAAACCAAAGGAAAATGTGAGATCAATCTAAACATAGATAAGAGCATGGAGAAATAAATGTTTAAGGTTAAGTCCTACAGAGGAGGGAAAGGCCAATGAAAGAAAGGTCATGACATCCAAATGTAAACTTCCAGAAGATGGTAGAGACACTACTTGAATGTAGGATATAAACCGTTTCAGAAGGTACGAGTGAAAATGAAGCTTAATCTACAACAAAAAAAATTCTGGAGCTTCATTTTGTTTCCAAAGATTCTTAACGTCATACATTCCTTTTTTAAAACTAAACATGCATAAATTAAACCATATTTCTCACTCAAATGTTTCTAGGTTCATATTTAATTTCTACAAGTAAGTCAGCCAGTCACCACCAACATACAACCATCCACACACACACTTTTTCCTAGGGGCAATTTGGTATCAGCCAATCAAGCTAACATGTATGTTTTTGTAGGATGGAAGGAAACCACGCAGACATGGGGGGAACATGCAAACTCCACACAGAAAGGCCAGTGTTCCAAACTTTGTCCCCACCCGGACTTGAACCCACGACTTTCTTGCCGTGCCGCCCCACAAGTTTGGTTGTTTATTTAACTCCAATGTGAGTTTTGATAAATTTGTGGTTTGAATAAGTTTAGTTTTAATTTGTCAATCTTTGAATAAATGTTTTTTTCTTTGATTTTTCAACGAGGCAGAAATTTGAATTCCAACATTTACAGCAATAGTGTTCTGCAAACCTGCAATTAAGTTTTAATGATGGAAATTTATGCAGAAAAACTTCATTTGTTTGGTTTCAACTGAGTCAAAGCAGGTGGTAAACAAGAACTTTACTCCTTTTATTGCTTTGATATAAAATTCATAATGACTGCATAAATATTTATATCACCCACACTGTAACTGTATGAATATTCAGGAAAATTAGGTTTAAACTTTCAGATCCAAATAGTTTCCATTTGTTAAACATAATGCTGACTATTTTTAATTGGATTGTTTTGAACTCTTGGACCTGCAACTATGTTTACATCAGTTTTAAAGTGCAGAAAGTTTTCAGAAACAAAGCAGCAAAAATTTTATTAGCTATATAGTGCCATCTAGTGTTCATTTGATGAAACACAAATAAAAAAATATAATTTTGTAATAAATCAGAGGGATAAACAGACAAAAAACATTTTTTTTGCATTCAGAACAACATATGCATATGTGTGTTGGCTTGTCAAAATATATGAAAGAGAAACTGAGAATAATTTACGCAGTTTTATTGAAATTGAATATGTACAAAGATTTTAGCTGCAGCAAAACATGGGATGTCAACTGAATTTGGAACATGAATGCACCATTATTTTTTAGTTTTAATTTTAAAAATGTTATTACTCAGTCAACAAAATTTTCAATACCCAACTATCCAATCAATTTGAAGCAAACCTTGAATCCATGCTTACACATTTTAAACCTGAAGAGCTTAAAGGTACAAAATAGTAAGAACACTTTTATCTGGTCAAAGCACCGTTAGCGTCAATTCATTAACACACTCCTCTTTGTCTCTCAATTATTGAAAAGTAGTTGTTCAAGATGATCCAACAAATATATCTTGACCTTGAAGGTATCAGCAGAACTGGAATATTAAGGGAAATACAAATACATAGATTTATAAATAATACTGAATATAAGAAATGTAAATAAACATCAGGAGAGTTCTGAGTAAGGACCCACCTTCCATCGGTTTCCACATTCATTGCACAGAACAAATGTGGTCATTGGCTCATCAGCGCTACGTGTCTGCACCTGAAACACACAGAAAGAATTAAAAGTGTTTCTTTTTTATTTTCAACCACACATATGATCAATATGACTTAAGAAACGGTCTGAACTAACGATGTCTTTTAATCAGTAAAATGTCACTAATGCTACGTGTCAATAAGTATTGCTTGGTCTTTTTTTGTATTCCTCGTTTTTGTGTTTCTGTTTTCTCGTTTCTGTTGTTGGAGTAAAATTATGGAATGAACTCAATGATGAATTTAAAATATGCTCTTCTATCCTAAAATTTAATCATCATCTTAAATATAAAATTATTAGTAAGTTAAAATGACAATGAAAAGATGATAATATAAAGTTTATTGTGTTTTCTGTTTGATTGAAGATGTGTACTTTGTAAATTTAATTTTTGTTTGATTGTAGTGATTATGTACTTTGTAAATTTTAATTTTTTGTTTGATTGTAGAAATGCTGTTCAGTTAAATGTATACAGATGTATAGGGATAGGCACATATAAGCTATGCTTCTGCCTATTCCTTTTCTTTGGTCTGTTTGTTCCTTTGTTGCAATCTGTGTTATTGTTGAATGAATGAATAAATCTGAACTGAAATAATGAGATACAACCAAAAATGCTTCAACTATTAAGAACATCATAGCAAATTACAGTTAAAAGAGGAAATAAAACCAGCTTGTTCTTTTCAGTTATGTACTGTAAGCTACTAAAAAAAGGATCCACCATCAATTTTTTACTTTTGACCATGTTTGTACTAACACATTAGTTTTTTGTGTTTACCTGGTTGTAGGTGCAGTTTTTCTTCTTGCATTTGCCACATTGCAGCAGATCTGTGGTGGTCCCACCAGTTTTGGCCATCTGGTGTTCCCTGATGGCTTCCTGGGTGAGAACGTTCCTGAGCTGTTTCAGCTCATCGCTTGCCATTTCCTAAACAGAGATGCCAAGGAATCAGGCAAAAACCCGTGTTAACATGAACAATAATTTCCCGAGGGTCAAATCGGAGTAAAGTACCTCAGCAGACATGGTGGCGATGCGGCTTAACTCTATGTTCCCCGCAAGAACATTTTTGCGAAGCCCGGGGTTTTTAGGGTCCTTTAAGTTGCTAATGCGACTTCGCACTCTGTTCTTGTATTTCATATCAGTGGCCTTGTTTTCTTGGTAGATATGTAAATTTATGGTTAAGGTTATTTTAGTTTCATTGCACACAGTCTGCCAAAATCACATTGTAGGATCAAGCTATAAAAAGTTAGCAAACATTCAGAATTTTTCATTTTCCCCAGGATATGATCTTCAATCTCTGCAGCCATGCTGTCACAGTTTGCCCCAAAATCTTTGTAATCATCTGTGTGAGAGAGAAAATATTCTTATTTTAATCAAGCATATTTAAATTGTGCTCATCAAGCAGCTAGCTAAGACTTACATTTTTTGGGTTGTGTGGTGTACTACTAATAAACTTTTATAAAGTGTGTTGTAGGTGCAGTTTCAGCCTCACTGTCTGTTCGCAGGGCGGCCGCCAGCATCTCAATGCACTTGTCCCTGATGGAGTCTCCGGTGGCCAAATGAGGGGAAAGTGGACCTCCAGCAGAACTAAAGCTGGGTGACATTGGGCTGGTTGGGGTGGTGGGAGATCTGGGGTCTTCAGTTTTACTCTTCCTGGATTAAGAAAAAATACATAAAGACATAAGATCATTTTTATTATACAGAATGTTCCTCCACCATTGAAACATTTATAATTGGAAGGTCTAATACACAAATTGATTCATTGGTGTTTGGTCCATAAAAATAGATAAAAATGAGTACATTCATATTTAAAACAGAAAAACCCAGGTTAATTCTACAAATTAGCTCTTGCAGTGATCTCATTGAATACCTTTCAGTGCTGTCAGTGGAGAGTTTTCTCTGTGGTGGTCCAGACTGAGAAGGTTTGGAGCTCAGCGAGTCTCTCCTAAGAACCCAAAACAGTGTGAACTATCTTCTATACGCATCCGAAAAGACTCAACCATCTCTGGTCACATTTGTTTACCTTTCGCCTGCTAGCTTCTTTCCTGGTGGGGGGCTGCTTCTCTTTGAATCAGTAGATTCTCGTCTGAGCAAAGACGAAAAGAAAGAAAAATTTGGGTTTAATGTGACTGTGAATAGTAGTTAAATAATGGGGAGTAATATACATACCTGTCTGGTTTGGAGTCAGTTGAAAGACGTTTGACAGGAGGGCAGGGTTTTGAGTCACCTGAGTCTTTTCTGAAAATAAAACAATTTGTAAGACTAATCCACATTTAATCAGTTTCATCTAAATACACACACTTTTCCAAACTCCTGCACACCTGTGTTTTTCCTTTTTGCCTTCCACATTAGCCTTTTTGGAAAGAGGGGATTTACAGTCAGATGAATCTTTCCTGACAAAACGAGATAATTGTTTGTGATTTTATTTTAAAAAAAATCTGCAGCAACTACATTTTTTTTAGTTTTTTTATGCAAACAATCATTTACAAAAGGCTTATGACTCTCCAACCTTTCTCTCTTGACGTCGTCAGAGTGTTTTTTTGGCTCTTTGCTATCCACTAAATCTTTCCTGTAAAAAGAAATACCCTTGATGCCGAGAGACAGATACCAAACACCTTGATTTGAACAAGGCTATCTTTTAGTATTTTATGAAAGAACTACAGCTCCATCCACCAAAATCAATGGGATACAAGCTAACAGGGTTTTTACATAAGGGTAAGGCAATGATTCTCAAGACCTAGGCTTCTCTTTCTTCCCAACGTCTGCAGGCTTTTTCTGTGCAGGAGGCTTCCCATCTGTTGATGTCTTCCTGTTGTAGCAAACAACATGTGGATTCAATGCAGAGAAGAAAACGGCTGCTCTTTAGTTGGTAACTAACAGCAGTATGTGATGCAAGCTCATCTGATTCAGACCTGTCTCTGTCCTTTTTCCCGTCGATAGACGAATGCCTCGGAGGAGGGTGGAGGTGAAGAGGTAGAGGGGGAAGAGGAGCGTTGGGGTCAGGAGGCTCTTTTCTAAATGAAAGACACCTCTCAGCTCGGCTGAGTAATGACAGCAAACATGGCATGCTGATGCAGTACAGGTAGGCATGCAGAGCCTAACCTCTGTGGAGGAGGATGAAGATGGAGTGGAAGAGGAGCCACTGGTAGATTAGGGTCTGTTGGAACCTTCCTGAAGTGGACATAAACTTTTAATTAAAAACTTTTTTCACCATGCACTGATTTGGGTGCAAATAAGCACACCTGACCTCTCTTTCTTGACTTCAACAACAGTTCGCTTAGCCGGAGGAGAGCTGGAGGGAGGAAGATGTGGATGTTGGGAGGAAGAGTCTTTACTGTCCTTCCTAAATACGTAAGAGCATGTCTTAACACGCAAACTGAGTCTGCAAAGCATGCAATGTGCACAGCAGAAATCCATGCAATGTGCACAGAAGGAATCCTGTTAGGCTACACACTATAGAAATTAATATTGAGAGAAACTCTGATGCAATTAGTAACAAACACGTTTCCAGTTGTCATGCTGTTGGGCAGAAGCCCTGACCTGTCCTTTTTCATTTCCTGAGCAGGACGTTTGATGGTTGCTGGAGGCTGAATGGGTCGTGGAGGAGAAGGAAAACGGGACGGATACAAAATGCTGCTGTCCAACACTCCTCGTCTGAAATGAATGATTCAGCCTGAAGCTCCATAAGATTTCTGTGACTTGTTTTAATGTCTTAACCACCACGTCCTCACCTTTCAAACAGGGGTTTGTGTGGAGAAGAGGGTTTGTCTCTCAGAGGTTCACCTGCATGCCTGTCCCGTTGAGGCGTGCTGAAAAGTCTGTCATGTTTGCGCTCTCTGGATTTGTCCCTCTTCACATCTTCTGAATGCTTCTTCGGGTCCTCGGGTTGTTTCTCATCTCTGACTTGTTCCACATGCCAAATTCTTCTCAGTTCTTCCAGAGATCTTTCCTTATAAAGCTCTGACTTTGGTTTATCCCTCTGGAGGTCAGTTATTTGCTTCTGTTTCTCGTTTTCAACCATTTTTGTTTGTTTCTCCTCTCTGCTTTCATAAAAATGTTTCACTTTTGGCAGATCCTCATGGTGTTTTTCCTCCTCGAGGTCATCGGCTTGGTTCTTTTGATTTATATGAATATCGTTCTGTTTTTCTCTTCTGGTTTTGTCCAAATGCTTGTTGTCAGGGTCGAACCCATGTTTGTGTTTGGCGTCTAGTCTCCTGGGACTAAAGAAACATAAAAGCATTTTATCTTTACTAAAAAATAAATAAATAAACATATGTTTGTATTATTTCATTTAAAATGATTCTGTATTTTATTATTTTATATTTGCAGTAGGTTCGATAACCTTTTGTTTTTCAGGAGTTTTTTTTTATTATTTTCTCTAGGTCATGGGGACTTTTCAAACTATATTCTGTTATCAGTAGAGCTCAAGGTTGTTCAGTCTAGTCACACAGCTGTGATCCAGGGGCTGCTTTTTAGTTTTAGAGGTTTAAATTAGAAACAGAAAAGAAATATTATCAACAAACTTCAGATTTTTTTTGTCTCTGAATTATGGGTATCCGTTACGTTTCTGAGACTGCAGCAGTGGGAGGGTGTGTTGTGCACATCAACCTGAGCTGCAGACTCAGTTTTTCAAACTATTCCTGATTTTCCACCATTAAGGATTTTACCAGACAGTAATAATTTACCAGGGATTCAATAATAAATCTCAAAATATCTCTTCATTTCAATTGAATGGGAATCTGATGCTTGAAATGTTCTAATAACGGATGTAGTTTCTCTCATTTTATCAGTTTGGATAAAGATTATTTTTATTCATTCACCAAATTCAAATTATGCTTTTGTTTTGTCTTCAGAACCGCTTATTCTTAATTGGGTCACAGGGTGTGCTGGAGCATATTCCAGCTGATTTCAGGCAAGAGGCAAGATACACCCCGAACAGGTCACCAGTAATTTGGTCACCAAATTACGTCTAGATTTTAAATGAAAAAATATCTATAGTGAAACTATGAAGGCAAAAAGTGGGTCATGGGCATCCAAAAAAAGATCAATAAACTGCTGAAAGTTTGATGATTTCATAATAAAGGGCCAAAGACAAACAGTGGGTCATATCGATCACATTGGAAAAAGTTAAAAAAAAAAAAAAAAAAAAAAAAAAAAAAAGGGATAAAACTCTGAAACTCTTTTAAGTATTTTACAACTTTGTGCTAGAGTTCCCTTTTCAGGAAGGAGTGTAATAATATAAAGCAGAAATGATTTAGGAAGGCCTTAGAATAACAGCATGAGGAAATCGCGGATACAAGCGGCCGAAATGAGCTTCCTCTGCAGGGTGGCTGGGCTCTCACTCAGAGATCGGGTGAGGAGCTCTGCCATCAGGGTGGAGCTCGTGTTGAGCTGCTGCTCCTCCTCCAGAGGGGTGGTTCGGACATGTGGTCAGGACCCCCTGAGCGCCTCGCTGGTGGGGTGTTTCGGGCACGTCCCACCGGGAGGAGACCAAGAGGCAGACCTCGGACCCGCTGGAGAGACTGTCTCACAGCTGGCCGGACAAAGACTTGGGATCATTCCAGGTGAGCTGGAGGATGCAGCTGGGGTGAGAGAGAAGCTTGGGCTTCCCGTCTGAGGCTGTTGCCCCCAGGACCCAGCCCCGGATGAGCGGAAGTTGACGGAACGAATTACCAAATTTTGTGTTTAAATTTTACAGAGGATTTAAAATGAAGTATCTTGTTAATAATCAAAATATTAAAAAAAAAAATAGCTGCAAGTTTTTAGAATTTTTAAGCATTTCTTTTCTTCTTCTTCTTTTTTTTTTTTTGCAAAAAACAAACGATCTCAATTTGGTTTTGATAAAATTCAAAATGTAAGAGTAATTTATCAGACCGCTCAATTTAAAGTTAAATACTTGCACAAATATGAATATTTTTCTTTTAATTCCTCATTTGAAACCCTAAATATTAGTTTGTATTTATTCATTTGTAAAGATGAATGGATTTATTACTCTGGCTGTTAGAAAGCAGGTGTTACTAGTGGGCTGGCGCTGACAGAGATTTAAAAGTTTCTGTGCAGGCTCTTTGTTAAGTGTCATATTGCCTGCAGAACAGCTGGGAAACTACTGACCTGCTCTGTGTCTCAGAGGGTGAGCTGTTTGGAGCGGTTGCTGGTTTCTCAGAGCTTAAACCATTCTTCATTTTCTCTGAGTGAGAATGGCAGGAGTCTAAATGAAACATTTGAACAAATGATTCAGTTTCATTTCAAATCAATCTAGTAATCTATTAATTATGAATTTACTACTGTGCAAAATCTATTACCAAGAAGTCTCTTCCAGTCTTTAATCAGAACTTTTGCAAGAGCGATGACTTCTTCATTCGTGCAGTGCTTTCGAATACTATTCACAGACATGCCGATTCTTGTTTCCTGAAAAAAAAAAAAAAACACAAATTGGAGTGTGTTAGATTAGAATTCTTAATGCTTAAGTTATTAGGGGTGAGCATGTGGGTTAGGGTTAGACATGTGAGTGTGAGACATTAAACTCAATGTGTGTGTATATATATTTCAAAAAGCACCTGAAGAAGTTTTAATGTCATGTTGAATTCTTTAAGCTCTTTGAGCAGGTCCAATGCACCATCCTGTACACAAAAAAATTAGTTTTTCCACAATATCTTATCATTTGCTTTGAAAATAAAAAGAATTAAATGCACATGAGGACAAAAAGAGAAGTGATCTGGTTGTAGAGAAGTTGAACTTTCACTTCTGTCTACATCAGCTGTCACAGATAATTCAAAAAATAACAACAAAGGTTACATAAGCTTTTCTTTTTTTCTTTTGCTAGAATTTGCTGCAGTTGTTTTAATGTGCAGACAGCACATAATCTCTGTTTGCGTAAACAGACATGCGCAAAACGCATTTTACATTTAAAAGCTAACTTTTTACGGATAAAAACATAATTATATAAAAGAATAAACACAAAATTTAGAAACGTTGACAATGTCCCTCCTCCCCCCCGCCACCGTGCTGCTCAATAGAAAACACACACTACCCTGCGCCAAACACCTGTTGATTCTTTTTACGCACCGATATACGCAAATTTTTACGCAAAAACAGAGATCAATGGAATTAATAGTGAAATTACAAAGAAATCTAGTCAAACACAAACACTGAGGTAAACATTTGGTTTCAAACAGGGCCTTTTTTTCTCTCCACGAGGTTCCAGTGGGAGATCGCGCCACCTGTGGTGTCAAAATATAGTCTCACCGTGTTATTTCTAGACACCATCTTGTCCAGTTTTTTGGCGATCCGGGTCAGATCCTCTTCTCGACTCATCGCTGCATTTATATTTAACCATAAACCAGTTAGTGATGTTGGTTAGATGCTTATAAAAAACAAAAAAGAACTGAGTAAGTTTGGAGGCGCTTATGTCGAACTTTACGCACGGCACGCTCCATTGAGCCAGGGGCGTGTTCCCAGTACGATCCCAGCTGACCAGTAGGACCAGTAGGACACATGACAACAACAACTATAAATAGGTGGCAGAGAAACACAGATAACTCAACTTAAAGATGATTCCTGGCAAATAAACAGATTGATTAGTTAACTCCATTATACATAGAAAATAACTTTAGAAAAGCTCCACGTGTTTTTTTTTCTCACTAATCTACATGTTCTACTCAAACAAGGTCATTCTCTAATCATTAATCTTTTCAAACTGTTTGCCAACAAGTGTCCAAATTCATAATCTTTGAGTTCATTTCTGCACACTGCCACGTTTTTATCTTGATTCCACTGTAATACAAGTTGACAATCAAAAGCAAAAGTGCTATAATTTTGTTTTTGTTATTTATAAGAATAAAAAGACATGATCATAGGTCATCTATCCACCAGCAGTGAGCGCTGTGTGTCCAGGCAGTATCCAAGTTCATCTAACAGGTGAAAAGTTATTTAACAATTGTTTTTTCATCTTGATTTTAACCAGTAGATGGTGTCTAGTGCTCAGACAGTCAGAGTCAAACACTAAGAAAAAAGACAAGGATATCACACAATGGTATTCATGAGTGAATATTAGATTCAAAGTTATAAAAAGAATTGATGCAATGGATATTTTGGTTGATGATGGAGGTACAATTTTGTCTTGTGTCTCCTTTGAATAAAGATCATTCATTCATTCCATGTGTGTGTCTGTGAAAAAATGTTGGACATCTTTTGATGATTACTCAAGTTATGATAAATATGCGTTAAATTTTTGGAACCATTACATTTTTTGTTCTTGATCTCACTTCCTATGTTAGAAGGGTCTGCTTCTGCTAGGTGATGTGTTTTTGGGGTTATTGATGTTATGCACAGCATTTTACACTTGAATTAGGAGTCATTGAGGTTACACATAAGTCACTGATCCATCTCCAATCCTGCAGGTCATTTGGTTCATTGTCAACCAGGAGTTGTTTACCTGACTGACCAGCATGCTGGTCACAAGATCCAACATTTGAATTGCAGTGAAACCAACAAAAAAAAGACAGTCAAGGCCACAGGTCGTCCCTCTGTCAACATATAAAGATTATTCATTTAGTTTTAATCCTAAACTCATACTTTGCTGAGAGTATGAGTATGAACAGTTGTATTAAACTATTATTTAATACAACAGTTGTGGAAAGGACTTCACTTAAGTGCAAGAAAAAAAGACACAAGAGATGACAGAAAAAAAAAACAAGTTTGTGGTGGTGCCACAACAAAACAAAAAAACAGTTGCAAATAGTGAGGAAATTGTGGCAGAATATGGTTAAAAAGTGCAGCAGGAGAAATGAGTTTCCTCTTTCATGCAAAACGTCACCAAGACTGGTAAAACATAACATTGTATGAGTCGTGCTGTTTTCTTGGTGCTTATCTGGGGCTGGTTTTCAGGGTTGCAGCCTTTGAAGGAAAATCCCGACTTCCCTCATGCTGACGACATCTTCCAGTGTATCCACGAGGATCCTGAGCCATTCCCGAGCCCCCTGCACTGTGAAATATAATCTCTCCAGCGGATTGTGGGTCTACCTCTGATTCACCTCTCGCCCAGAACACCTTACCAGTGAGACACCCCTGGGATATCCTAACCAGATGCCCAAATCACCCAGTCTGCCTTCTCTCAACCCGAAGAAGCAGTGGCTGTACTCGAAACTCATGAACTCTTCTCTCAATCTCTGAATGGGAGTGTGAATCTGAGAAAAACAAGAGCTTTGCTTTTTTTGTTCATCCCAACTGATGCAGTATCCTCATTGTGGACGCCACACCAATCCTCCTGTTGATCTCCCACTCCTTCCTACCCTCTCTCATGAACAAGAACCTCAAGCACTATGTTTCTATCTACTTTATATCCATGGACAAGCATTTACCAATAATAATAACTGCCCATTTTGCCTTTGTTTCTTTTAAATAATTTAGTTTTGTTTTGTTTGGATTACTCAGTTTAATCAGAAAGGAAATGGTCTGCAAAAGATAATCTGTTTAGAAACAGTTTTTCACTTTTGTAAGTTTCTCTCTGAGATGTATCATTACATTTTTTGGTCAAATCCCAGTGCCGCGTTGGAATTTTCTGAAAGCAAAAATAAAAATTGTTGCCCATTCCTCTGAAGGGAAACTGATGTTCTTGTCTTTAACAAGGGGATTTGAGGGTTACCATGTCAATGACAGCAGGTGAAAGTACAGACTAAGAGCTTGCCTTAAGCAAAGCGTATTATCTCTTTACACCGCTCTTACACAACAGGCTGTAGGTTACAACCATTCCTTCTCCTACCCTTCCTCTACTTGTCTGCTTGGTAAACAGTGGCAGCCAACCTGTGAAGTGGAGCAGATCACTGTGAGGTAAGAGAGGAAGCAGGTTAAGAGGAAGAACCAAGATCAACTCACAATACCCTTTAGCTGCATATCCTGGGTCTATTTACTTAAAAAGCTACAGTCTCCCATGAATCCTGACCTCTTTACTGGATGTTCGCACTGAGCAAACAGAACTTTCCAGTCTAAGAAAAAACATAGTGTCTGGCTTTATACAAAAAAAAAGGTTAATTCATTGATTAGGCCAATGTGTGATTATTTAAAACGATTGATTTTGTGTTCGTCAGTAAAAAGAGAAAAAAAAATGGTGGTGTAAAGAATTTCTACATCAAGGTTTAATATTTAAGCTGTTCCAACCTCTATTGAAATGTATTTGAGAGCAATACTGTGTTCTTTGCGGGAGTCAGATTTCCTTTTGTAATAATTTGTTTTGTCCTCTGAATCGCTTATTCCCTAACAGATTGACGGAGATGGCAGAGCCTATCCCGGCTGACTCGAGGCGAGAGGCAGAATGCACCCTGAACAGGTCGCAAGTCTGTCGCAGGATCACACATAAACTCATTTCTGGGACAATTTAATAGTGGCCAATCAACCTAAGATGCATGTTTTTGGAGAGTGGGAGGAAACCAGAGTACCCAGAAAAACCCCACACTTACACAGGGAGAACATGCAAACTCCCCACAGAAAGGCAAGCGTTTCAAGCTTCCTCCCACCCAGGGCTCGAACCCCGATTTCCTTGCTGTAAGGCCACTGTGCTGTCGTACTACCCCTTTATAATAATTGTTTAAAAAATATATAATCACACATTTAAATTTGATTGTAATTATGGTTGTTGAATTAGCGCTTTTGTAAGAAAGATTTGAAAGAAAAAGTTGAATAATTTGTCCAAATAATACATTACTGGGCAAAAGCTTACAATTGAGGATCTGTTTTGTATTTGAATTAATTAAACAAAAAAAAAATCAAATTGCTTACTTTTATCTGCTTTAATAATAATATTTTAAAAAAAATTAAAAGCAAAAAATCAACTAGATGATCTAGTGAACAGTCATGTTGATAATCCTTCAGAATTCCTACAGTATGAGAAATAAGTACAAGAGCAAGCAATAAAATTCAAAAGCAACAGAAGAAAACACAAAGAAACAGAAAAAAGATTCAATATGAGATGCAGTAAACGTCATTATGACTGATAAAAATCATAACTGCAGTTTCTGCAAAGAAATCAGATGACACAGTGTCTTTGACATGCCAAAGGTTTGTATGTGTAGAGACGCTGGGTTTAACACAACAGTACACATTCAAACATAGGCCAGACCCCACAAAGATTAGACGGAAATGACGGAAATTTTTTTTAACTATTTGTAGGACTGATTGGAGTTTGTGCATCCTATTGTGTACCAACACCTTCTGTTTGTAAGGAAGATAATAAAAAACTATATAGCCCATTATCATATTATTATGCAGGGTGGAGACGGTGGCCGCGTGGTTAGCGCGTTCGCCCGCGGACCGGAAGGTCGCGGGTTCGCGTCCCACGGAGAGCACGTCTAGGGTCCTTGGAGAAGACACCTAGCCCCCACTTCTCCCACCATTGGCGCCGTTGAAGGGCAGCCTGCTGCGGTGTAAGGAGTGCAGCAAACAAATTTCCCCGGTGAGGGATGAATAGAGTAATTCAAAATAAAAAATTCAAAAATCAAATCATAATGAAAACGTGTTATGGGAAAGGTTATGTTGCGTCATTTCATGATACAACATGTTATTTTTTCTTTTGTAGCCGAGAAAAAAATGCAAGCATTCCACAACTCTTGAAACATTATCAGGAAACCGATGAATTCATGTTACAGAAGAACAAAACTATTTCACAATTGGGTGTGAAACTCTGTTGCCAGAAAAGACAGTTTGCTTATGCCGATTGTTTGGTTTCCTAAAGCCAAGAATACATTTAGGTCCAAAGAGAGTAGGAAAAAATCTCCACAATGAATACAATAATGTAGTCTGGACAATGTTTACCACTGGTTTCAATCAGAATGAAGATGCTGACTGACCTACAAATAGATCAATTGAAGATAATAAAAAAGAGAAGTCACACATAGACGGTTGTTAAAAAGAAGTGACCACCTCTGAGATTGCCAACCTACTGAATTCCCAATCTCAGCCACAAGATACAATGATTCACTAACCAACTATAGATGATGTTTCAATGCGGATTTGTGTCTCTGAGACTTTACATTGTTACATAACTGTAACTGTTCTGTGTCTCCATATGCTGTAGAGACTTACCCCAAGGCTCTGCCTGTGGGTCTGAGAGTATATCATTATCCTCCTGGATGGGACCACATCAGATCCTATCTCAGTTTGTTTGGTGAATGTAGCCACATGTTAAAATATGCAGCTTTAGTCAAGCAGAAAGTGGACATATACTCATCTCTTTTTGTGTGTTTAAAAAGCTTCATCCAGATGGGAGAATACAGCAATTTAGAGTATGTCTTTTTTTCTTTGTAAGCATTTCAGTCTGTACTGGTATATACATGACAGTCACAAAGAAGATGCACCAAAAGTTGCCTTTCATTGTAATTTTGGTTAACATCAGGCAAAAACGGAATTATATTATTTAACTGTCAATCTTTTTTTCCAAACCTGGTGGGATGCCCAACCTATAATAGAGCATGTCAAAACATAGTGGAAGAACTGTTCCAGCCTGGTGGGGCTGGTTTGTCTCTTAATAATGACCAGTGTTTGGTGTCGGCGCTTGCAAAAAAGAGACTGAGATGTTGGGCCACCCAAAGACTTTAAGAACATCTTTGTACCTTCAGCTGTGTCTAAATCTCCATTTACTGCCACACCTACATACACACACCAAATTTACCACATCCAGTTTTATTTTGGTGGTGCCACAGTTTTAGACAGCCTTTGACCAAAATAACTGATGTTGCCATGGCTGGAGACAATCCAACCTAAATAGCTATGTGACTAACTAAACTAAGTCTAACTCATTCTCAAACAAGAAATGTTTAACCCCATCCTGACAGCAAAGGACTGGAGAAAGGAGAAAAGGATTCAACTTGAAGATCGATGGATTGTAACATGTGGATAAAAAGCTATGATGGATCATCTACGTATATGATGTGTTTCCAAAAATTCTTGATTTTTTGTTTTGACAAAATTACGATTACAACTTCTGGTTTGAGGGTGTTAAAAGAAAATCATTCAAATTGAAGCAAACTATTTTTAGAATGGTGTAAGTTTTAGGTTCAACATTACCGAGCGAAAAAACCTGATACATAAAATATTGTTTGCAAAAACTTCGTTGCTCTAACCTTTAGCACAGATTTTGTTAACTGACAATGCCGAGTTTGTATATTAATAGTCCGAATTGTGTTAGTGTGCAAATCCCCTCTTAGACTGATTTCCTTTTCAACTACTCACTAATCCAGCAAGTGCACTACAGTTTAAAACCCAAGTTATCTCCTGCACTAATAGCTTTCAGATTGCTTTTGTCCACGTCCTGCTCAATACACCTGTGACATAAGACTAAACTGTTTTTGGGAGAAATGATCTGTTACCTGTACTTTAACAAAACAACCGAAGACCCCAATGGTCAGTCTAGATAGGAGTAAACTGCAAAATCAACTATAGATTAGTTGGAAATGTTTAATTGGGAATAGTTTAAAAATCTGTCAACACAATTTGGTCCAATTAAAGACAGTATGAAGCTCAGTGCAAAAGATCGCGGTTATTAAGGAACAAAAGTCACCATGTCAACAACTACTGAAAGCCAGTGACAGCTGCAGGACATCTCAACCTAATCAAGCTTTTCTATTCCCTGCTTATAGATGGAAATCACAAACTAGTGGACCGAATTAACAGAATTGTATCATCTGCAAAAGCAGAAAGCTTGATTTTGGTTCCACTACACCAGATTCCTATAAAGCATCAGAAATTCTGACATTAAATGTTTTGAACAAATTAGGTGAGAAGAGGCCCTGATCCAAATGTCGTTTAAAACAGAGTTTATGTGAGCCGTGAAAACCAAGTGGCTGCAGTCATGCAGAGCCCGGGCAAACTGGGAGATAGGCTCATTGCCACCTCCCCAGTGTAGGTGGTAGATGGCAAACTAGAAAATTCCTTAAGTTCTCCAGATGTTGGGGGTGGTAGCCAACCGTCAACTCAACCAGACATTGCCAACAGACTTTGCAGATCTGAAGCCCCAACAATAAAGTTGATTGTCAGACTCCAGCCTGGTTTATCTGCATGCCAACTCCCCATGTGGACTCTTTTAAGCTTGAAAATTGCATTTAACAACCACAATCCAATACTAGCTATGCAATTCAGCAACTGAACTCCACTCAGGATTAGATCCACAAAAGCTGTGTTGCCCACAATCATGACCCTCAGTTTTAATATAACGTCCATAAACTGGATCTAAATTGTTTGGCTGAGAGAGGCCATTGTTGGTGAAGCCAAAAAGGGAAAGAAAGAGAACTAGAAAAAAATGACAAGAATCAACATCAAACTGTTTTTTACAGGCTTGAGAGACATTAAGAATAAGACATAACAACATTCTTAATTTTTTTTTTTACTCTCTCTATTCATCCCTCACCAGGGAAATTTGTGTGCTGTATTCCTACACCACAGCAGGCTGCCACCTATGACAGCACAAAGGTGTCTTCTCCAAGGACCCTGGATGTGCACTCAGTGGGATGCAAACCCACGAACTTCCGGTTGACTTCTAGTCCATGGATGAACGCTCTAACCACCGAGCCACCATCTCCCCCATATTCTCCCATTTTTCTAACTATATCTTGACAAGGTTGTAACCCAAATAAAAAGATCCTCAGGTCATGACGTTGGTGGGTCAGCTGAGGTCTGACACCACCAACTTCTCATGTTACACCAACAGTCTGAGAACTTCTTAATGAGCCTTCCAAATCAACCATTTTATTTTCTATGATGCTTTTATGTTTTGCCCACAAAACATTATCTTGAACACTGTACATAAGGTTGCAGACGAGTTTGGGAAATTCCAAAAAAAAAATTTACAATTAATTTTTGTTTTAGTTGTTGTGGGTTGTGTCTCAAAAGGAAAAAGACAGATGGTCAGCCTTACTGTACATTCTCTCATCTGCGTGGGGGGAACCAAACCAATGAGATAAAACCAAAAATAAACATTCTCTAGAAAGATAAACACTTCATAATGAAGAAAATATAAAAAGAAAATAATTTTGTCCTTCTGAACAGTTTTCAGCTGCACCGATTTTCACTGTGGGGTAGATTTATTGCTTCCATTTGAGATTTCAACAGCCCAAAGGAAAGGAAACTCAGTCCAAAAACTCCAACCAAAAGGAGAAAGCCCTCCTGACATGTTAAAGAGTGGGTGATGTCAGGACCAAAAGGTCTCTGGTGATGATGTCAGGATCTTTAACTAAACTGTGTGTGTTTCGCTCTGCATCATCTAGGGAAGGTGGAAAAGGCTAATGTGTATTTGTGTCTGTTTTAGTTCACTGACAGCATACAAATGTACTCTGTCTCCCTGGGATCCGAGTGGTTTAAAGGGTCTCAAAGCAAAGGAGGGGTCTCCACTTTGGTCAGGATGCTTGAATCATCTGTTCTGACTTGTTGCTTTCGGACATAAGATTAAATATTTTTATATTTCATAAATGATTATTTTTCCACCGTAACAACTTTAAATCTAAATAATTCCCTTCCATTTTTTTTACTTAAACATACATTTATTCATTTTAAACTTAATGAAAAGGGGAAAAAAATGTTGCGGGACTGTGGTTTGTCTTTGTGAGAAAAAACAAAAACATTATAAAGATGAAAAAAAAATAGTCATCCAATCAAACAATCAATGTTTCTGTGTCCATGGAGCTAAGGAAACCAGATTAGTTTGTTACATCATCTGGTGTGCTGCCAAAGATCAGAGCTGTGGTTCACTAGAGTTCAGCCTCTCAAGTTTTGAACAGATTTGGTGAGAATAAGCCCTTGTCCAACCATCATTTAAAACAGACTCAGTGTGGGCATTGCAAACCAAGCAAATGCAGGTTTACAGAAGTTGGGCAATTTGTGAAACAGGTCTAAACTGCAGCTCCTCCAGGGGACATACATGTTCAACTAATTTGTTTCAAATTAGTTTTAAAGATTTACAGATAAGGCGGCACAGTGTTTAGCATAGTGACCTCACAACACGAAAGTCAGGGGTTCAATCCTGAGTGGTACGAGGCTTGGAACACTGGCCTTTCTGTGTGGAGTTTTCTCCAGGTGCTCCAATTTCCCCCACCCTCTGAAAAGATGCATGTTAGGTTGATTAGCTGCTATGAAATTCCCTCTAGGAATGAGTGTATGTGTGGCCCCCAGCAGACTGCTGACCTGTTTGGTTCAGAAGATGAAACGACAAAAAAAAATTGAAGTGTCACAAAACACCCTAAGAAAGCTGGACTTTTTGTTGATATTGGCAATCCACTATGAATTTTTTGTTTAGCTTCATCTTCTAAAGCGCTTATTCTTAACGGGACAAGAGGGGTGCCGGAGCCTATCTTGGCTGATTTCAGGCGAGAGGCGGGGGACACCCCAAACAGGTTGCCACGTACACATGCATGGGGTGAACAAGAAAACTCCACACAGAAAGGCCAGTGTTCCAAGCCTTGTCCCAACCCTGGACTTGAACCCCAACCTTCTTGTTGTGACGCCACTCTGCTAACCACTGTGCCACTATGCATCTTCACTATCAGGTTTTTATTTAAAAAGTACTTTTATCTTTTAAAACAAAGTATTAAAATTTCTTTCATTTCTCTTTGAAAAATAAATGTTTTTATCAGGACAGCAGTGGGATTACTAATTTACATGCGGCCTTCAATCGAGATAGAACCACTCTGAGAAAAGCTTTTCTTAAAAAATATCATCAAACTCTCTTCATTCATTTTCCCAAACTTTACTTTGATGATTTATGATGAAGTTTCACCCCAAGGTTGATATTTTGTAACCAGTTTCCTACATACTGTACATGTCAGTGTCACATTGAAAATTATCTCTAATGGTATTTCATGCTTACAAACCTATTTATTTTTCCAATAGTGGGAGGATTTATGTTTTAGGATTTTTAAACTGCAGCTCAAATGGGATTTTATTCAAAACAGATACATCTAAATTCACCACTTTAATGTTGCAGCCTTATGGATGGTTTTCACACAAAGCAACAACTTACCAAGATACATCGGATAGACTTTAAGATGTCCAAATCTGATAATGTAATGTTTTGTAGGCTTACGTCGGATGTGGGCTGAGAAAATTGACAAAAGCAGACTGTTTCAAATTTGTTTGTTCAGCCTCTTCATTTTCATTCATAGTCTCTAAAAACAACTGATGACTTTTCTTCGATGCTATTGCGTAAAGAAATTATGTTTTTTCTCCTGCCAGCATTGGCATTGAAGACAAAAAAACCCCAACTTTTGTACACATCTTAAAGATAGAAAAATAAATCATGAACATTTACTTTTTCTTTCTGTGAAGCAGGAAAAATCCACTGAATATCTGATGAAATCTGATTATTACGTCCCCATAGTTTACTCATTCTGTATGGTGGGAGTTATTACTTAGAGGTGGAAAATTCTTTCCGTAAGTATTGTAAGGCTTATCCTGAGTTTCCTGATATAATGCCATAGAAAACTAACCGTATCACCCAAAAATGATTTGATAATCGAATAGATTCTTTTTAGAGATATCATTGTGTTTGTTTTAGTCACAGGAGCTCTGTTCTTCAAAAGAGAGTAAAACAAGAAGACCACTGCTTATTGAATTTGTGAGAATATGGATAGTTTCATATTTGAGCCAAATGATACATGTCTGATTTACAACAATATAATATGTTAACATGTTTTATCTTTTCACTCCAGTCAAATGTCACACTGCATTGAGTTTTATAACATCTGTCTTGGCTTGACATCTCACATCCTAGAAAAATACATGTCAAAAGTTCGTCTGAGATTTCCAAGATGTTTTGACGAGTCTCTGATGGCAAGAAAAAGTGGAACATGATACAGATTAGCGTGGTTTGGAGCAAAACACACATGTCTGGGAGTGAAAACTGGCTAAACAAATCTCTGATTTATGTGTTTTGACAAGGCCTCATTTTTCCATTCGACCTCAGCTGTAGAGATGGAAGAAATGCAGTTTTGATAGAAATGTTGTTTTTTAGTGAAAAAATATCATTCAACAGAGGGTTTTTTTCTAAGCATTACATATTATCTAGATGTAGAGTTTATCGTGACTTTTCACTTATTAATAACCATAATAATCTGTGAAATTATTACAACTAGATCAAGGCCAGTGAACCAGCAGCCAGCCCCGACATGAGGCGGTTAGAAGGGGCCAGACAGCAGTGGTGATGATAGTTGAGAAATACTGAAAATATAGAACTATGATTTCACTGGACTCTGAGTAAATAAACCCACATCAGATTGGACTTAAATTCTCATACATGAGTCATGTTTCATCAAAAAGCCCACATGGTGATCTCCAACACTCCTCTAGTGTCGATGAAGACCACAGCCAAGTCCTTTTCTCAACATCACACTTCCTGTTCTGTTCCAGGAATGCAGGAAAGCAGACACATTTGTAAAGGAGCTTATTGATGGGCCCTGCATGAAGCCTAACTGGTAGAAAGGAAAGAGGATAGCATGTGGTAACATCACTTGAGCCTACTTCTAAGACGTTTTTTTTTTTTTCAGGAGAAAGTTTTATCACACAATCCACTACAGCAGATGCAAAGTTGTTCTAGCTGTGTTTCCAAATTTTCTTTGAGGCTCACTTTTTAGTTTTGGTTTAATAATTTCACCCTAAAAATATTGGAAAATGTTTCAATCTTACAAGTGAACTGCCTTCTTCTTGTTTTTATTATTTTTATTATCATAATCTTATGTAAATTAATTGAACAAAATGTCTGAAATTGTTTGCATTTATTTTCATAGTTTACCAGTAAAATGAAAAAATCCTTTTGAGTCAGTTTAAATTTTAATCCCCCTGTAGACCTTATTACGGATGAACGGTTCTGAAAATGAATTAATGAATGAATAGATTTTAATTCTATCAAAGTCCTTTTCTCAAGTTTGAAAAGTTTTGTCTTTTTTAACTTGAGAACATTTGCAACTAGTGTTGTTGTCTAAATTTTACTTTATGTTAACTTAAGATTAACTTATACTTTGAGCAAATCAAACATCTTTTGAGAAGGAAAAGTAGTGACAATATTAAATCTGGGCTGTACGGTGGTGCAGTGGTTAGCGCCGTGGCTTTATATTAAGAAAGTCAGGGGTTCAAGTCCTGGAGTTTTGGTTGAGGCTTGGAACACTGACCTTTCTCTGTGGAGTTTGCATGTTCTTCCCATGTATGTGTGGATTTTCTGCAGGTACTCTATTTTTCCCCGAAAAACATGCATTTTAGGTTGATTGGCCACTATTAAATTGCCCCAAGGAATGAGTGTCTGTGTGGCCCTGCAACAGACTGGCGACCTGTTCGGGGTGTACGCTGCCTCTCGCCTTGAGTCAGCCGGGATAGGCTTCAGCCCCCATTCTTCCCCGCAACCTCAAAAAGGATGGATGGTTCAGATGATGAATGAATGAATGTTAAATCTGTCTGCATGTTTTCTGAATCAGGTCAAACTTGAGATTTCAGTATTAATGACCAGACTGAAAGAAATAAATTTCTATACAAAAAAAAACAATTATTTGACCGCTGGGAGAAAAGGTTATGTTTTTTCTTTAAAACAAATAAAGCACATACTCTGCTTGTGCATGTTTAAGTGCATCATGTTCAGAAAATAATGATATGGACAAACCGTTTTATTCTGGAAATCATGTAAGCGTGGTCAATTCTGTACCACCGACCAGCCTTTTATTCATTTCTGGGTCAATATGCGATACTTACCGTGTCTGATGATAAGTCCATTTTTTTTGTCATGCAAAAGGTGAGTGGCAAGAACAGCAGGACTGTAACAACAGTTTTGATCAAAGTCTACATTGCATGATACAAATGTTCACCAAAACTTTATATTTCATTAAGAGCATAAAATGACCAAATAAGAAAAATTTGCTTGCTCATGAAAGATTTGCTCAAATATAAACTTACAGCAACAAGTGTTGCTGTTGTTAATGCTCATGAGTAAAAGAGAAATAGATTCTGTTTAAAGATCAATGGTGATTATAATTGCCTAAATTCCTGCGAAATTGGCTCAAATTGCTGTTGCTTGATTTTCTCTTAGTTTTTAATTAGCCTTTGTTTCTGTTCTGCGGCTGACCCAAACGTTAAATTGCTCTTTGAGATGCTCTGCACCGCATTTTTCATTCATGTTCATTCATATGAGGATGAAATAACAAGCTCCATTTAGCCGCAGAGTGGAGCATGTTGAGCTGCTGTGTGCTCATAAATTTATTCTTACACTCAAAGGAAGCGAACAATAATTGAAGTCTTTGAATCTTTTTAATTCCAGCTGACAGTACCAGGCTTTATTTATAGAAAGAATCTTTGCCAGGAAGTTCTGGTATAATTTGGTGCATAAATCCTAAAATCAAGACTATGTTCTGCTTCAGTGGGAGAGAAAAAGTTGAAGAGAAAAGCAAAAGCAAAGAAGTGTATTTCATACACTCGTCCAACCAAAATTGTTATTTATGTTTAGACTATCAGTCTAATCTTTGGTAACTGAATTATTGATGGAGACATGATGATAAACTGAGCTCAGACATGATGGTGTTTAGATGGGGACGGAGTGGTCGATGGAGTAGGCCGCGGCCCCCCTCGATGGGTAAACTCCACACACTGCAGCCTTTCAGCTGGCTCGGCTCAGCGGATAAAGTCAGGATTGTTTGTCAGCCGACTGTAATGCCAGGAATGTTCAATGCTGTGTGGAAGTGTCTCTCACACATTTTTTTTGCCTCTCTGGCACTAGATTTTACATCTGTGGTGACATCCCTAAACCCTGAAGTGAGCTAACAGAATCTATTTTAATTCCTGCAAATTAGCCCACCCTACCGCTCTGCCAAGGTCCAGTCTGCTCTCTGATCTGGCGTTTTCCAGCATCTATCATCTGTTTGTCATGACATCATTCCTAAATGAACTGAGCGTGTATACTCATACACACATACTCACATACATTTGATGATTCACAGCTTTTGTTGAACAAATGTCATGCTGCTTCTGAGTCCTGCTGAGCTTCTCCAAAAGTCTCTAAAAGCACATTCAGGCCAAACAATATGGGTTTCTATCTCGAAGTCTACATCAAGTCAATAAGTTTGACTTTCACTTTTGATAAATTCCTCCACAGTTTCACACATTGAGTTGTGGAAATGATGACATAATACCCAATCTGAAATGCACGTTAAAGCTGAATAAATACTGTCAGGACATCTTAAAACTAACGTTTTAGAGAAACCATATTTTCACACCGTATTAACAACTCAGGAAATAAAGTCACTGAAGTTTATACTGCGATCATAAAGCCCAACAGGCAGGTTGCTATGCCTCAGCTCTTGGAGGTTTTCCACTGGTGAAGAATTTGGAATGGACTTGTGGACATTCCTCAGAGCTGTAGCCTGGCAACACACAGACAGCAGAATACATCTTCTCTATCTCTAGCTGCACTGTCAGCCAGCTATAATCTTACACTTTTGCACAGACACGTGTTTCCCTTCTGCACCATCAGGATGATGTCACATCTACAGAGTCATGAGCTCTTCAAGTACAGTTTAATTTAAACCATCCCCACATCCTGATTCAGGTTAGAGTGATCAGGATCATAATAAATCTTTCAAGTTTGTGCTCTCTTTGTAGTCACTAAAAGTAGAGAAACTCCCTGTGCATAATGGGGGAGCAGGAGTTTTATAATGGCTCCCTTGGATGAATAAAACCCTTTTTTGGGGAGAGGTAATTGCACACACCAAGCTTGGGTGAGTTTGATTTGTGTTGTGGAAAGAAATGTGGAATCTCTGTCATTACCGAGCGTCTGTCTTGTCATCACCCAGGCTTCTCACAGACGTGCACAAAACCTCAGCCCACACAGATGAAAGCTCAAATTAAATATTTTAAAGATTTCATATTGTTATCTTTGGCATGACATTTCCGTGATCTGTCATCTACATGTGGTGGTTGATCAGTTCTGCCTCTTAATCGACTTCCATCACCACGACACAGAGAGACGTCTTTAATTTGAATTCCATTTCTATAAATAAACCCTATGCACATTTATAATAGATGAGAATTTCACTTAAATGTGAAACCATGTGTTCAGCTGCAACCTTAGCTGTGGTGGACTGAAGTGCCAACAAGACAGGAAAGTCTCTGGCATCCCAGGGTATCGGTATTAGGACCATCTGCTTGATGCAAACTGTTAAAAACAACCTGGGTCAGGGTTCTCAAAGTTTTGCCTGAAAAATAAAATAACCTTAAATAAATCATTTGCATTATAATTTTAGCAAAGAAATAAGGATCAAGTTGTGTGATGATATCATAACATAATGAAAAAAATAGAAAAGTGACTTTTTAAAGAAACTCAATAAAATTGAATTTAAATAATAATTATAGTGAGACACAGAATGCAGCAGCATGATTCGTACCAGCATGTTTTCTTATAGAAATCTGTCCCTAAAACTTGAAGTAATTTTTTTTTAAAAACATGAAAAAAGTTTTAACCTACTTCTTTGTTCTAACCTCTTTCAAACAGGTTCGTAATCATCTCAGTATTTAATCTGTTGTCAGACAATGTCAAGCCTTAGACAATGGTTATTTCATATCAAAAGCGCTGATGATTTTTGGTGGATGGAATTGTTTCATTTTATTGGCTAATAACTTGTGGAGCATTTTTAACCTCCAATAAAATAATTTTCTACAAATGTTTCAGAGAAAGTGGTGATGGAACTAAGTTTTCTGATGATAGGTGACAGATGACAGGTCAAAACATTCTATCTGAATTAAATGAGAAATGCACAAATGAATTCATAAACATTCAAAAAAGTAAAAAAGAAATAAGACCTCCTTTGTTAACCAAAGGTAAGCATGAGGGATGATTTAGAGAGTAGGTAAGCTTCAAATTAATATGATAATTTCTTAGATTTTAATGATGATGCTGTTCTAATATAAAAAGTTTTAGCAGCTACAGTAACTCGCAGCTGAATGCCGTGAGAAAAAAAATACATTGAAACCTTACTTCTCCTACAAGAAATAAAATTACAAATCAGCTAAAAACAGATAACTACCAGCTTTATGAATACAAGCGTAGCAGTGATTAAGTCATCGGAAAACCGAAGGAATGCCAAGGTCTGTAATAAATCAGACTGGTTTGTGGTAATCCGCTGCAGCAGAGATGACAAATAAAATACAGTCTACTCATGTTTGCTGATTATACAAAATTATGACAAATCTAAAAGAAGGATATTACTTTATCTGCAGCTGCATAAAGAAGGAGATGGAAAGAGTGGGAAGCAAACTGCTTTAAACGCAGAGGATGAAAGCAGTGAGAGGAAACTTCAGTCAGTTTAAAGATTTAGTAAAAATTATATCAAAATATTGTTCATATGGGTCAAACTTTTTAATAAACTTGTATTTAATCCAATAATTTATCAGTTTTATAATCTCACTGCTCTTAAATTTGAGATTGAAATCCTTTAGGGCAGCTGTTGACATGTTTGCAAGAGGAAGAAACTAAAGATGAAACATTTCTTATCTGAACAATTGGTTGGCTTTTTGGCACCACTGTTGGTTTTCAAGTAAACTGAAGTTCTGGCAATGGTCTTTTTTCCTCCAAATTTACTCAAAATAGAGACCACTAAAAAAATTAACACTTTTATGTTTCATTCCATTGAGCCAAGCAGGAGCAGCACAGCTTGTGAAGATCTAATCTCTTCTAAATGTGTCATTTCCAGATTTTTACCATCAAACTTCCTGCTAATGTCTGGGAAGATATTTTGGTTGTGACTCAGACAAAATGACATGGATATGGTATCAGTCAACTAAACAGGGCGGGATTTCTAATGGTAACATGGATGGGAGAACAAGCCAGCCTTTGTTAAAATGCTTTAGTATCACAGAGGAGAGAGAAGTCATTGTGTTTTAGAAAAGCCTCCTTATGGTTCATGTCCTCAGATTGTAATAGATCCTCGGCTTCAGCTTAAACGCAACTCACTCCAGTCAACAGAATATGCATTACAATGGCACCAGTTACTGGAAATCGCTTGCTTAATATTAGTTTATCAAAAACAGGATAAACATCTTTTCCTCCTCACACTGTACTAAACAAAGCAGAACAAAGCTCGGAGTCAGTTTGTGTCCGTTTTCAGCCAGCTCTTCTCACATTTAATGAAAGCCACATGACAGTTTACAACACGACTGAGCGACTGGTGAAGCGGCTCAGATAATGACCACTTTACACTAAGTGCAGCCCTCAAAATTTCAAATGTCAACAATCATTATAGGGCAAACATAAAATAAAACAATGCAAAATAAATGGGTTTTTCCATTTTTAATTTCACAAAAGTGAATGTATTTGTACATGAAAAGAAAAACAGGGTGATCTAGTAAACACTGTATGCACGGTTGTCATTTTACAGACTTTTTTAGAACATTTTTGGTTCTTTTTTTCTTTTTTTTTGTAGGCACTAGGAATCATTACAATATTCCCTTTTCTGAACAGCAAATAATTCTTTGGTCCAGTTTGTGATAAAAAAAAAAATGTATGAAAATAACGCCAACTTTGAAGTTTGCTTCTGCAAAAAAAGTATCTTTGAAATATTTAAAGACTTCCTTTTTAATACTTAAATAAGATAATAGCTACATCTCAGAAATGACCAGCAATCTTATCGATGTCTTCCAAGATAAACTAGAGACAAAAAAAATTATCTGTCGGCTCAATCAGTTGTACAGCAGTACAGAATTGGTTTAATCAAGTCACATTTGGCAAGTGTAAGGTTTTTTTTTCTTATACTTTGAGTTCCCCTCAGATTTTTTCCATCAGATCAGCTGCAGGGCAGCCATGTTTGATACGAGTTACTGCACTGCGTGATCTGCGGCGGCTGCACATGTGCGATGTAATAATTACTAAAGTTAATGTCCTGCACGTACGGCGCCGGCTGGTAGTAACACGTGACATTCGTCACCGTGGGGATGGCGTTCTGCTCGGCTAGTACTTTGAGCGCCAGCATGGAGATGAGGCTGAGTGTCTGACGTCGCTCGTGGCCCATCAGACAAACTGTGCTCTCATTCACAACCTGGTGCAGAGTCATCAGGCACTCGTAGCGTTTGTGCTCCATCCCTGCAAAGTGATTTTGCAGGTAGGCTTCCAGTTTTCTCTGCTGCTCACTTATGTCGGGGAAGTCAATGAAGAAGCGTGAGCACATGTAGCGCTGCATCTGCTTAATGTCCGCCTCAGACGAAGGCGTGAAGCCTCGCACCAGCAGGTGACAGTACTTCAATAAGCCCCCGCCTCGGATTTCCTCAGGGCTGCGTGTGGCGATTGTTCTCTCACACAGGTGCTCCATAGCTTCCTTGAAATCCCCGTACACACTCTCCCCGATCACCGTGGGATGAAAGCTCTCAGACATAGGAGTCTCTGAGCAACGGTCAAATAAAAGTAAAGAGTCAAGGCAAATCTGGAAAGAGTCCACACTGAATTCAAACTGTCGTCTTAAAGAGTCCACAAACTTAAGCTCCACATTCTTTCCGGTATTGTTAGAGAGCGAGATGAGACTCCAGCGGTCCGTGTCATTACAGACTTTCACCAATTTCTGTACATAAGCCTCTTTGAGCGTTAGTGCTGTGATCCGTTCCTTAGAAACCCCGGCTGGTAAGAAGTCCAGCAGACAGTCAAGAACAACATCTTTTACCAAACGAAAGGCCTGGTCATCTTTCAGTGACACACCGAAGATCAGATCCAAGTCCTTATAGCCAAGTCCATTACTTTGATGGAGCACGTGGCTAGCAGCTGAGCCATTCAGCCTCACATCTTTGACACAGACACCTCTCTCCTCCAGCCTCGCTCGCACCACCTGGACAGGGAAGACACAAGCAAAAATAAGTTAATGAAAACAGCACATCCATTGGAGTTTGAGTAAGAAAAATCAAGTTATTTTGTTCGACATGACTCATTCTAAAGCGTGTACAATTATGAACAAAGAGGAGATCTATAGCTTTTGAAGACATACTGCTGATTCCAGTATGTTTTATCAGCATCACACCTACAAAGAACTAAGGCTAAAAATATCAATATCAAACTGATGTCTAGTCTGAAAGAAATTGAAATAGTCTGAAACACATTTTGAGACGTGTCTTGAGATGCATCTCCTTCCAAATAAAAGAAGGCAGCTTTTTACAAGGCCAAACAGGTCCCTATATCTACAATCAGATCTCACCTACGAACAGATAGATTGCCTGAAAATCATCTACAGCATCAAACTGACTGAGGTTTTTTGACAAAAGATTTATCCATCATGCCTGGAGATAACCGAATTACTCAAAGATGCTCTTACATTCCAAGCTAATAGAAACTTTAAGTCGAAGCGTTTTTGCTCATCTATTTGCTTTGTCGTGAGAACTTTGACTCAATACCAAAGTATTCCCATATAGTAATGTGCAAATATGTATCTAGATGACTGTAGCATTGCTGTTTAAACAATTACACCAGCTGGTTGAAAGACTGATAACTGCAACTCAAATAGGCAGTTACGCACTTACACACAATCCCAAATCCCCCCACCGGCACTGAACTGTCAGATTAGTGTCTGTTAACTCTCTCTCCCATGGTGATCAGATAACATGACGGCTCTATTTATACATACTAGGTCAGGCTGGAAACAAACATTTGAAGTCAAAGCAACCCCCAAACAAAAGAGAGGTGGAAGAACAAAGACGTTACGGCTGTAATTTGCCAGTAGGAGGACTGTAATCTCCTTGCAATAAAGTGGTGGAGACTGGGTTCAAACTTCAATAAAAGGCAGTGATAATGGATTTTTTTTTTCTGTTCTTCTGTTGCAGATTTTATATGTTGGAGCCAGGCAGAGCAAACTCCGTAGTCGGTGTCTTACTTCACAGTTTCATGTACTCGGACAAGACGAGGGGATTCAATTATGAGAAAATTTCTTCAGATTGAAATAAAAACTTGTGAAAGGTAAATTTGTGTTGTACAGTCAAGTAATCTCAGAATACATGTTCACAAAAGTATTCTTTGTTATCTAAACCTGGAACACCTCAGATGCCAGTAGCATGTTTATCTATCTCACCCCCCATAGTGTCAGAAAACATTCACTCTCATTCATGGGACCTGCGGCCATGGTAGACTACTTTGTTAGAAACTACCAGAGTATTTATCAGTGATCAGAGCGCAGCCTGCTGCTGAATACATCTGTGTAAAATAAGAGCAGATTTTAGAAAAACAAAATTATACAGCGACTCTACAAATCCACAGGAAAAACAAGAGTCCCCACACTTGGAAATCAAACCCCCCATTTAAGTCTCCCGCATCTTCAATGGAGCATTCATCTTTCCAAGACCACAAGCATGAAGCTAGTGAGCTTCATAAGCTGGTTGAGCTCATCTTAAATATGTTGGTGTGCTCAGGAGATGGAAAAGGAGATCATGTAACTGCTATCCATTCATTTTGGCTAAGTTGGCATTTACTTTGCACTTTTAATGCAAAGCCAACTATCAGGGGACAGAGCCGAGGAGGAGAAATGTGATCCAGCAAGTCCATAAGAGGAGGAAGTATGGCATGTGTCTGGATCACATAAGGTACATTAGTCCAATTTAGGACTTTAGACAAACTTTCTGTTAAATAAATCCTGCACAGGACTTTACTTATCCTTGAGGAATACAAGTAAAACATCTCAGTTATCAGAGTTTAGTTCATTTGTATAACACATGAGGCAAAAGGGTGATAATAAAATCCTGAAGAGGCAAAAAAAAAAAAAAAGAACAATCAGAGGAATCTCAAAGAAAATCAGTATATAGTTTGATAACAACTTGTTGAAGAGTAGTATCTTAAGTATGAGTGGCAGTGCTTTTCATACCTGGACAATGTGACGAGGTTGCACAGACAGAGTGGGAAAATTTCCACGGCCGTGGATAGGGACAGCTTCTGCCAAGATCGAGTCCAAGCGCTGCACCTGATCCCAAGACAACACACAAAATCTCCTACTCTGATCCGAAGCAGCGGACATTGCGATAATAACTTCCCCCGGAAAAAATAAATTGGAAAAATATGGAAAAAAAATCTAGAAGTAAAAAAAAAAAAAAAGTTGAATAGGATCTTCTGAAAAACTCAAGTGTCTTCTTACTTGAGTACAAAATAGTTATTCCTCTGAGCGCCCACAGTTGGAACAGATCCTAGTAGAGAGGAGGAGGATTGAGAGGGGTACAGCCACTTTCTCTGGTGTCCAGCAGCTGAAATCCTGCAGGTCTGCTGAGCGCTGATTCATAAGGAAGATCCTGCGAGCTTAGTGCGTCCTCATCAGCATACCGCTTCTCATTGGCTGCTCAGTTTGGTCATTGATAATGGAAGTGCTGCTGAGAGGAACACCTCTTTAAAAAAAAAAGGAAACACAATGTGTCGTATTTTCCACAGGGGAAAAAACTTCCTCTTTATTTTATCATAAATTAATCAAAATACGTACTAGTCACTTTATACTTCTTTTTTTTTTTGCCATATTTTAATACGAAAAAAATGGCTTTTTAGAAAATACAGGCGTCTTGGTTTCAAGTCAATTAAGGAGGGTTCCATGCACCTATTATAACAGCGCAGTCAGAGCAAGACTGGTTAACTCCCAGTTATTATGTCACTCTAGCTTATTATAAATTGACTGCGCGCGCACAATCTTTTGTGATTGTCAAAATGAACGATAAATACGGTTTTTAACTACTCAGTACTGGGTAAATCTCTCCGATGTGGGAGCAAGGAGGAATGCCTTGACAATGGCAAGGTAATCAGGGGCGGATCCAGGATTTTCTAAAGGGGGGCGTAATGCAATTGACAAAGTCAGTATAGGACGGACCGGGGGCATTCCCCCCTCCAGAACATTTTGAAAAATAAGAGACATTTTTCAGCATTTTGGTGACCCATTCGCTAGCCCTGCAGGGGGATAGCTTGACTGGTCCCCTTTCCTTTCTTCTTCTTTTTTTTTTTTTTTTTTGTGGACCAAAAGGGGGCTTGCGTCCCCCCCCCCCCCCCCCCGCACCCTCACCCCATCTTACCCCCACCCTGGATCCGCCCCTTGTAATAAGAAGGCTAATGTGAGAGCTATATGAATTAATATGAAAGAGCTATATGAACATGAGACATGAAACATGAGAGCTATATGAATCAATATAAAAAACAGGGGCAAATCGGGAAAATGTTCTTATTACTTCTTCAATTATAATAAACTTTGAACAAAAGTATGCACCATAATGCAGAAAATTGACTTTTTTTCCTTTTTTTTAAATTAATGCCACCAGACTCCCCGTCACTGGCGACCACCATGGGTGCTCGTTTTTTGCATTATGTAAGGCTTGCCTCACGCCGTCCTTTAGAAAATCATGGATCCGCCCCTAAAAAAAACAGTACTTAGAATATCCCACAAAAATTCCACTTTTTTTATTTTTTGGGGGGATAAAATTGATGCTTTGTTTTATTGTGATAGCTATTACTATACAACATTTTTTAAAAAATTATTTTATAATTAATATTACCATTGGAAGACTTTAAGCCCCCTTAGAAGTAGTCAGTTTCTAAATGCTGTTTAAGTGGAAACTACATGTTTTCTATTTTATCTATTTGCATTTCTTTTTTATCAGTTTGAATGGATTATTTATTTTGTATATTAATCTAACATTTTTGTCTTTGTAGGTATTTAATCTTTGATTAGAAGGTATTTAGATAATTAACAGATGTATACTTTTTGATTTTCAACGGAAGATAATGTGAAACTTAAAAGGTGGCTCCCTGAGGATAATTAGAAATTGGACCTTGGTGTCTTTTAGAACTTACTTTATGTCTGTTTATGGTTCTTTTACAAGCTCTGGGTATTTTGTGTGTTGTTTGGTTTTAGTGGGCCTGTGAATCATTAGGAATTTTGTGATATTTTTGTTGCAACTTTTTCTCCATGTGGTTTATTTTTGATGGCTTGTAAAATAGATTGACTTGCAATGTGTGCATATAATAGTATTGATGTGGGTAGCCACCAACATAACCTGAAGTCTAAAGCTGACCCTATAAATCTCATGGAAGTCAATAATCAGTTGAGAAACTTCAAGTGAGTGTTTGAACTTAGATAGAGGGCCATAAAAATGGTGGACTGGTCACTGGTGGATCATTCATTATATTTAACTTTTAAAGGAGGATTTTAAAGTGGAGGTCTTTTTCTTCTGAGGTATTTAGTCATTTTATTTGAAAATCCAAAATCTTGTGATTGGTCACTTTTATTTGCTTAAAATGAAGCACATGATTAGATAAACACGTTTTTTAGGCTTTATGTTTGCATTTAGGATAATAGTTGCTTTCCACTTTTATCAAAAAAAAATATTGGGGGTTTTACTTGTGAGATTTTTTTTTTTTTTGCTATTCCCTATTTAGTCAGCTAAATTGGAAATTTTTTTGTCTGGTTCATGTTCTTCTAGGCTGGACTCTCGTCACACAGTGGTTTCTCAACCTAATGCTGTCCTTAAGGCAGCTCATGTGTTTTAAAACACTCTATATCCTTTAATGAGAGCCCTCACACAATCACAGACATTACTCACAAAAGGAGACACAACTCTTTCATATTGTTCCAATATCTGCTTTTCAAGCAACCTTTACAGACTAATAGTTTAGTGGTTTCCCCTTTTTAAGATTTACCATCATTTATAAAACCTCACTCTCGTCATAACTGTCCACGCAGCAGGTTTGTGCACCTTTAAAATGTTTACAAGAGTAAAGTTCATTTTGTGAGTGAGCTACTTTAATACGTGTGCTACTATCAGTGGACATGTCTCACAAATCTCTGTGAGGTCAGGAAGTAAGCGTGTCATTCATTTTGGTATCCACAGGAGATTATTGTCAGCCTCATGAAGTCCTCACAATCCATCTCCTCTGGCAACAACATCTACGGTTGTTGGGCAGCTGCGTGTCCAGCCAAGGGTCCTGCCAGGTACATACGACATACATGTTCGTCACACCTATAAATAAATCATCCTGTGGGAGCTTTGCATCCACAGAGCAGAGACACTCTTTAACCTGAGCAGGAAACAAGAGAGAAAAGACCATCTGATAATTGTCTATCCACTTGACATTCTCAGATTTCCTCTCAGCATCGTGTCAAAATGAACCACAGGGATGCACCGGTAACGCATTAATGCTCCTGAAAAAACTAATTAACACAATTAGCCACGATATTTGCTTCTCCACAGAACTCTCCTTCTCATGTTTTATTTATTAAAGCCGCTGGGGCCTCTGTTTATCCATGGGCTGACATCCTGTTGGAGCTATAGCAACTAAGACTGTGAGCCTTGAAGGTGTGGTGTGTTAGCTAGTATTTAAACACACCTTGAACAAATGAATGCATTAGAAGTTATTTTCCCAGTCCTGGCCATGAACAAACATTATGAAGTACCCTTTGGGGAATTAATACATTTACATTTAATCAATGTTCATCACGTAATTTATTCTTATAGAGAAAAAAGGAAGTCATAAAGAAACACTAGATAATATTAATGTTCACGTCATGTGTTTTCTGGTCTCACAGAAAGAAGAAGTGCATGATTTCAGTGGTGTACACTTCTATTAAGAGTTGGGTATGACTGAACGTCATCATGCTGTAAAAGTGGACCTGGATGTAGCACTTTACTGGGATGCTGATGAATTTTGTGAAGACAGATAACGCACCGTCTGTCACACTGAATGAGTAGGGAACGACTACTTTTTTCACTTTTCTGTCAAGGCTCCTACAATCCAAGTCAATTATGTTCCCCAAAAAGACTCCTTTCATGCCACACAGTGCACAGTTGGGCCTGTTACACAAGATGTCATAGCTGCTATAATTAGGGTGTGCTGTAGTCATGCCTGGAATAGTCACAGACACATTGCTGAAACAAAATCAAGAAATCAAGATCCTTAATGATTTTTATAGACGTTGTCCTTGTTCTTCTTTTTCCAGCTTACTTTTACTACCTCAGCAAACAACTTGTGGGTATAAACGTGCTAGCTAACCAGTCAACCAGCACATTAGTGCACCCGTGCAAAGGAGGGAATTGTGTGATAAGAGGACGTTTACTTTTCCGGATTACATCAAATCTATGGAACAACCGGATTGCGTAAGAGACCGAGCTGCTAACGTCAAACCTTCCACTGCCTACTTGGTTTATGGCAGGAGGCTTCTAGAGAGCAGATAGGCAAGATGGTTGGAAAACACAAATCATGGGTCCAAAAAACACACTAAAGTTTATGTCACAAGTGTTTTTGTGGCAGAAACACTCTCTTTTATGACTTTAGCAACTGTCAAATCCTTTATAAACTACATTGTAAAAACTTTTTTTAAAAAGGCTGCTATGCAATTTTTTTTGTTTGAAGTCAAAGTGAAATAAATGTCCCAACAAAATAAAACATGTTGCCCCTGGCGACTGATGAACAAAGAGATTATGAATTATTTCTTATTAAAGAAATAAATTTATCTGTTTTGATTTATAGAGGCAAACCATTTTGCAGTACTGCCTCATGTCTCCTGCTCCACATCCCAGTCTCAGGCATGCACTGGGTGGAAGGGGGATTGCTGCATAACCGGCATGCTCTGAAGCTCAATGGTCAAATATAGACTAGAAGTATGCATTATGTAAGGCTTGTCTCACTTTACATTCCGAGTGGCTGCTGAAAGAAAAAGCAAACAATAATAGAAAATGTCTTTCTGAATTTTTGCTGAACTCCCAAAGAAATTTAAGACAAAGGCAGACTTGTGTGAAACCAAATAAAAGCCCAGATAAGTGATTTTGTAGAAAATAGGATGAAAAAGTGATGATTGTGTATGCCACAAATTTTTCCACAAATGTTCCTGTTTTCTTCTCAATCCCACAGCCGAACGCATGGCCATGTACACACATGTGACTTTCTTCCATCGAAAAAACAGGCTGTGTTGAAAAGAAGCCTGCATAGGTCTGGTAATAAAATACCCTCACTTGCTACTGCATGTCTGGAGCTTAAATCAAGTCAAGTTTAAACCCTGTTAAACACATCTTGTCTTTCAAACACAACTGTAAAAGTCCAATTTAGGATTTTTGTTTCAGCTTTGAGCACTAGCTACATATGATTGATAGTATTTTTTACAGATAAAATATACAAAACAGCTCCAGCAGTGTTTCCAGTTGAAGACTGTTTCCAATATGCAGATACTACAAAAGTTGACATATTGAACCATAAGTATAAACACATTCTGCAATTTCCTCAAATTATCCCTTGTGTGGGGGATTTAAGAATAAAAACCTAGCAGGGAGAAGAACCGACTGCATTCTCTCCATGGATAATTTACCAGAAGTGAGGGGGAAGCCCTAGTTAACAGCGGGCTCTGATTTCATTCCCAGAAATCCTGCTTGTTGCGAACATCCAGTAGCCAACAGAGAATACTATTTGTGGGAAGATATAAAAGGGGTAAGGGGTAAGAGAAACACACTTGAGAGAAGTTTTGTGGAAACATTTGGTGGGTTAGATAGACTAAGCTGGGGTACAAAGTAGCTTACTTGGAAAAAAATGGGTGTCCAGGTCTTAACGACAACACAGTGTTACTTAAGTAACTGATTTTGTTCAAGGAGTTGAATTATCCTAACACATGCTATTTTATTTAAACCAAATTTTAAAAGAAAGTTTTGGCAAGGAACCATATGTCACGATGAATAGATCAGAGGTCTGTGTGTGCCCAAATTAGGTTTGGCATCCTACCTCTGGCCCCCAGAGACATGACAATTTTAATTTAACGAGAGATGTGTGTGACTCTGTCACTTCAATTATATTGAAAATCAAGCACATTTTTTGTTTTATTGTCCTGTGTACCATGATCTATGCAACATTGTTTTCTGATTTGCTTCTGTTTGATTTGTCAGATGAAGACAAGCAAAAACATCTGTTTAAGTTTAAAGTGTTTAAAATGGCAAGTTTTGCTGAAAGCTTGCGAATTCCATAAGACAAGACTTTTAATTTGAATTGTAACAATATCTGCTTATTCTTTATAAGCCAATATGGTAGTGTTTGACTCTAAATAAATAAATGAATAGAAAAGGAAAAGATATATACATTTCAAAGCTCTGACCACATCAACTCATAAAAATGATGTGTGAGCTGACTCTTAGATCCCAATGCAGAGCTTTTTCTGTTGGATGAACTTGATTTTGTTTCAGGTCACAGACGAGCTGATTGGAAAGTCAAGTACTTTCATAAATCAAGTGCGAGAATAAGCGAGTCAAAGGTAATGGTGCACATGTACAAAAGCAAACTTGGCTTGTTTGCTGTTGTTTAAATGACTCATGAAGCTTTTACCGAAAGAAAGGAGCTTTACAAAGTGCCCTGAGATAAAACAGACGTAAATTTGTTTCACTACATGTATGGCTGAAAGCTACGCGGTTAAGTAATGGACCAGATAAATTACACAATATTTCAACAAAATCACAGAAATCTTATAATGCAAAATTAAAATTCGTTTTATCTACTGAATCTTTTCCTCCATTTGTGCATCCTGTTTGCACCCCTAACCCTATCTAACTTATCTAAGCAAACATGACAATTATATTTGCTCTAACATATCCTGAGTGGATTTATATAGCGTATTATTCTGTGGGATATTGTGAGCCAGTGTGCCATTACCCCTTAAAGCATTTTCTGTACAAATAAGTCATTCATTCCAGACCCCTAGTTCATCTGTATTTACCCAATATTACAGCAACATCAGCCTTTACCGTAAGTTGGACCTTCCTGGGAAATGTCTGGTCATGTCCCTACAGTGAGTGACTCAGCATCCACTATCTGTCTGTCCAACCGCTCTGGCCTGCTAAACTTTCTTATCATTGCTACATAAACCTTGGCCATGACCATGTATACAAGTTCAGAGGCCTTTTATGGGTTATTACACAATAGTAGGCATAAGCAGCTCTCGTGAAAAGGCACCGGGTCAAAAATATATGTCACACAGTTGCAGGAGTTCTGATTAAAATGTCCACAGCAACCACAAAAATAAAAATGCTTTTCTTTTATATAGAAATTCAAAAAAGACTATTTTCTGATCTTTTTTTACTTCCTTGTAAGGTGCTCTGGTAGGAGTTCAAACTAATAATAAACTTTGAAGGAAACAGAGTTTAAAATAAATTGCACATAGTCTTAACAGTGCTTTCCAAGCATTGGGGTGGTAAAATCTGAACACAGGTCATTTTGGTGACAGTCATCTGATTTGTGTGAAATGTTGAGCAAAAGAGGAATAATTTGTACTGGTCTAAAACAAATTGAGAAATAGGAAAATATGTGTGCAAGAAAGCTTTACTATAGAGGAAAATTATATGTTTTAATAAACTTAAATTTTTCCATGAAACCATAATCAAGCAAACTTCCTGATGGTGGTTGCTGTGATAAACTCTGATCCTGTGGTACCGTGATCCACTAATCCAAGCCCATGGCACATATTCACGTTTCCATGGTGAGAGCTTTCCACTTCACCACACAGGGCTGAAATCTTTCCACTGCAAAAAAAACTCATCAGTGGTCACATCTTTTGAGCTCAGTGACCATCTCATTTGTACAATTAGGAGTTTCAAATGTTGTGGCTGAAAATATTTGTAGATGGAACTATTACACAAGGCCTGACGACCAATCATTTATTTGTGTGATTATCTCTGTTCAAATCGATCACTGCCAATGCGAAATGCTACAAAAGATAAACTTGTGGTCTCCTTATCTCGCTCACCGTTTCAACCTGAGATGAGTTGTGAACTGTGAGGTGAGACATGTTACTGTGACTGTTTGGCCCTTCTCTTTTCTTTAGACAAGGCTTCCAGGTGGAGTTCACACAAATACACACAAATAATCCAATCCACCAACAGTACACCCAAACAAATTCTAAGAAGAGAAGAAAACAAATAAACGGATCAGCATTGTGCAAACTCAATACAAGCAGGGTTAGAAAGATAAAACTCTCATGCAATCTACTTTGAAATGTACTAGGATAACATCTAGTAGTTTCACAGCATGAGTCCATTTTTTAGCACATAGGTGTGGATAGTATGAAAGATTAAATCTGGTGGGAGTAGTTGAGCAGTCAGGATTGTGACATTTAAACCATGTGCACGTCATCAACCAAACACATCCAGTTGTTTCATGTTACACTGAAAGTAGCAGCAGGACTGGTTTGTTCTGCCCAGTACAGGGTTAATAATATCCAGCCTGAATGGCCAGCAGAGAGGAGCACTTTTAGCTCAGCACCAACGCTGACAGCTGCTCTGACTCTGAATCACCTGTTTTGTTCAGAGGTACTTCACTTCTGCTCTCCTCAGACCAGCCAACGTTGAGAAAAAGACTTGTGAGAGTGTGACACAGCTGCACACATGACAACACTGGTCACCGAAGAGGAACGAGCCAAAATGTGTCGCAGTGTTTGACTGCCAGAGGTAACTTGGTGCTGGATTAAGATGAAATCTTTTTCATCTTCTGCTTTTGGCATTTCCCCTCAGGGGTCACCACTGCAAGTCAGTTTCTTCCGTCTAATCCTGTCTCCTGCATCCTCTTTGGTCACGCCAACTTCATATCCTCCTTCATGTACCCATAAATCTCCTCTTTGGTCTTCCTCAAGGCCTCCTGCCTGGTGGTTCCAAACCAAATAAAAAAAAGCTTGTTTATTTTGCTCCTACTGTCTTTTTCACTAACAAAAATGGAGATTGGGAATGAAAGTCTCATTTGAGCTGAATTATATATAGATATACTGTATAAACATTACATAATGAGTTAGCAGAAAATCAGTTTTCAAATCTAGTTCTTATATGAGTTCCTGTCATTAACTTGCCCCTCATTTTAAACGACAAAGTAAAGCAGGGCTCTCCTCCCCAACAGCTGGGCTTGAACAGCATGATACACACCAGTGAGCAAATAATAATCTCAAAGAGAGGCTTAAGAAGTCCTGAAGGCCACACTACTAAGAAATAAACCCTCCACCACACACTCACAACTAGGCACTTTTCATGAATTTAAATTGTTTTATTTTACTACCTTTCACAATTTTAAGTCCTCGGTATAGGAAGTAGTGGTGGATGTTCAGCATCTGTAGAGTTAGTGACACACGGCCTTCCTCTCCAGAGACACTGACTCAAAAGTTTGGCCAGCTGTGTTTTGTTAGCTTTAAATATTCAGGTTACTATGCAGAGATGCTTCAGTCTTTTGAAGTCCAGAGAGATGACGTGCATTTAGGAAAACTGAATAAATCCATCAAGCTTATCGTGTTTCCAAAGTAAATCTCTCATGTCTATACCTTGATGTTTCTTATCAAAGTTAAGAAACAGCTTGACTTTGTTTGTATCCAGTATTACTTCCTGCCTTAACTATCAAAAGAATCTCACAGATAAAACATAAATCAAATGGAAAAAAGAACAACCTTTAAGACATCACTTGGCTAAATAAAACCATCTTGGAAACATAAGACACTGCATGGACTTATCCTGTCAAGACTACCGGTATTTTGAAAATGGCTTTTGGACAATTGTCAATTATTGAAGATCTGCATTGTGAGATTTTATAGCAGATATGATCCATGAGTTACACACTGTTTAAAACAATTTATAGCTTGTTCATTACAAACCAAACAAGTATGGAGGTAAACATGGATCATCTGTGTTGCTGTGGAAATGATTACATACCATCTCTGAAATGGCATGCCTTTTTTGGTCGTGCAATTTGACATAATTTTGAAATGGCATGCCTTTTTTTGTCGTGTAATTGTGCATAATTTCAAAGTAAAAGTATATCATAGAAGATATTTTGAAGCAAGAGGTATCTATATCATAGCTCATGTGGTCACCATAAGGTTCCTAATTGATTACATAAAAAGAATTATTCCTCTGTAAAGTTACTGTGGTTCGTCAACAATTTATCTGTCGAATAGGGCACATGCCCTACCATCTGAAAGGCACAAGCTGTGAAGTCAGAATATGTTGCAGAAAAAAATGATAACAGTTCTTGTTTTTAGAGGCCTTTAAAACTAAGCTGAAAGGGTTAGAGATGGCCTCAATAATTTGTAACTTTTTTTTTAACTTGTATGAGTTAATGTCTATGTATGTACGGATTTGTATTTAATTGTATTGAATTTTGCTGCTACTTTTTCAAGGACTCCATTGAAAAAGAGGTTTTTAATCTCAATGGGACATTCCTGGTTAAATAAAGGTTCAATCAAAATAAAAAAATATTTTGTAATTGCAAAATGTTGATGATTCACATCAGAAAATAACAACTATCAAGAAAAGATATTTATTGACCTAATGTCACAGTTCCACTGTTTCACAACAGAATACAAACAAGTTTCTTCTTACAAGCACTGCTTGTAATCACCTACACAACCTACAGGTCTGGTTGCAGACTGATAAATAAAACAGTAGCGTGGATCTTCACAAAAAAAATAGCTTCAAACCTTTACATAAATAACATAAAAAAAGGCATTTCTCCTAGTGCAGCCTATCATATCAAACTGTTCTCACACCTAAACACAATATTCACGTACTGCCATCTGCTGGAACAACACCTGTTTTCTTCTGATTTCACAGAGTCTGGTTTCATGAAGGTAAAAGATTACAAGAAGAAAAGTAGCCACAGTGTCTTTCTGAGATGTTATTTCACAAAAAACTTGTGCATAAAATCTGTATTCTATGTGTAATGTGCCATTTGACGAAAACTACACACGACATAAAAAATAAACTGTGACTCACTCAAACGTGATCAATACTTTGTTCGGAGGTTGTAAATGTTACGTCAATGATTATGTAGACATTATGAAACATGATTGCTTTCTAGTGTAATGTACACATGGAAAAATAGAAAAGCTTTCATCCCACAATAAATATACTTTTCCAACTAGTTTTCTTATATAATACCTCATAAAACAGAGAATATCTAACATTCTAGAGCCATTTGATCATTCTTTCTAAACTCCTCCAGCTGAACTAGAACGTCTAAGATTAAACTGTACCCATCAGATATTTGGTTGATTCAGATAAAAAGCGATGGAGCATAAGGCTAAATCTGGAGCTGAATATCTTTAAATGGCTCTCTATCCAGACTATTTCCAACTAATAAGTAACTGTACTTTACAACATCTTGAATCCAGTCTACATTTTTCCAGATTTAAACATGTTTGCATAAGAAGAAACTGAAGTACTGAGGTTTTGTAGTAAAAATGGAGGCATTTTCTGAACGTCTAAAAAAAAAAAAATGTGTAAGAAAATATTTTGTGCTTCGTTGTGTTACTAAGTTTCCCTTCAGTCTGAAGGACCTGAACAGTTATGACAGTGGTGATCATAACCTCTCCATGACATATTGAGAAACAGAAATGTCCACATGCATCATAATCGTCATAAGGAGTCGTTTCTTTTGTGGCAGAAAAAATATCGAGTAGCATTGCTGCTAGCTGGAGTTCAAGCTTAAACCCTCTACCCCCCTTTTTTCTCCTGTGCTAGCAGCATTCACTGTAGGGGGATGAAACGCAGGTCAGGTCCACTGCCCAGAATCATAGGGGGGCGAGTGAGTGATGGTGACGGAGAAGCCAGACGGAAAGCTGGATTGATCGAGTGCAGTGAATCTCTCTTGTTGTTTCGACCAAATGGGAGACATGGTGTATCCGTAGTCTGGCGGGCGTGGTGCCGTGAGCAGCCAGCAGGAGTTGAAGTTTCCAGAGTCTGTACCGCATCGCCAGAGGTTTCCTGAACCAGTGGGGTGGTCTTTGGGGTTCCTGGAGGGCACAAGCTGTGAAAGTCGGAGTGGACCATCCTCTCCAGCATGTCTTTTGTGCTCTGAGTGCACTGTGCGAAGAGCAGGAAGCAGAAAAAAGAAGAAAAAGAAGAGAAACTGAGCACACCGGGTTAAAAAGTGGAGCTGAGTCTACATTTAAAAACAGAAACAAATATTTAAGAAAAATTCCTGTGATGAGTTAAGGGATTAGTTTGAAATCAGCGTGAGAGAAAGAAAAGCCCGATGACAACACTGTAAGGAGGAAAGGCATGAAGATGTGTGAAATGCAATGAGTTAGGAAGGCAGCCATGGAAAAATGGACAGAAAGTGAGCTGACAAGCTGGTTTCCTCCTGTTTACGTGCTGGTTTCATCATCAAACATGCACAGTATCACTCCACTGCAATATAAGCAAATTTAACAGGCAAAAATCATTGACAGTTCTTCAAGGTCAAGCTTCATCCAGCACAGAGTGGGCAAGTGTTAATGAAAGTAGGAGAAAGGACTGAAGCATGCACGTTCACACACACATACACAACCAACCATGAGCAATCACAACACATTTAGATTAATGCAAAAGAAAAAAAGTTGAGTTCACAGCAAGTTTAAAAACAACCCGGGCTATGATACCAAACGACACGGTGTATGGCGAGTGGAGTGATGTGATTGGTTTAATGTTCAACCCTACTCTTACCATCAACTGATTACATGCAGCAGAGCCCTTCAGGCTGTGCAGGACAATGAAAAGTCCTGACAGTTGTCCTCCTATTGGGGAGGAACGGATACAGCACAACACTGAGCAACAGATCCATCATGATTACGATCATTTACAACTAGATAAAAACATCTGTTCACAAAACAACAGACTGGTAACTTTTTGCTATCATTTTTACACCTTCGGTGTGTAAAAAAAACTTCAACTAAAAACCAGAGACAAACTCAAAATACAAAAAAAAAAATCTTTATTTTCACATTAAACACCCGTTTACCATTAAAAAAAAAAACATAAAACGACATAGATAGCAAACAAAAGGCTTTCGATTAGCTTCCAAGATAAAAATATTGACGGCACATGATAAGTTATCACATAAAGTGCTGTTTATGAAACATTTCCCACTTCCAGGCCCTGATAAAAACAGTATTTGAGTATTAGTTTGGTTACATAAGTTCAACATCAACACACTCAGTGGGTCATGATACAGGAAAACACTACATGAGTAAGAAAAATGGTACTTTAGTTGGTAAAATACAATTGGACAAACTTTAACGGTCCATCTGAGAATACGTGGCTCTTTTCCAAATGGAGTGGAATTTGAACCGTCAGCACTAATAATGCTGTTGCTGTTTTATTGATCTGTTAGTAACAAAGGAAGTTACCTGTGTGTCTTTCTATTAGCATGGATAAACACACAGAAAACATTTTAAAAATTTATAGTTTAAATATGCAGCCTATAAGATTCAGGGTGCTGTATCTGGGGGATCTAAGAGGAGGAGACACACTGTGGAGCGGTGAGAGTCATCCTACCATGTTTACGTCGCTCTTGGTTGTGAAGGGGGGCAGTTCTATCTCTGAAGCAGAAGCAGCGGGAATTGGCTCGTCAGGAGGAAGAAAACCTCTCCTATCGATCAGACTAATGAGAGAAAAGAAATGAATCAGACTATATAGAAAGTTTTTCAGCTTATAAAACAGATGATGCAGCAAAAAACTTCTAAAATTATTAAAAAAAAAAAAAAATGTGCAAGATGTTGCTTCGTTACATGTGTCCTTACCTGGGAGGCATGGGGCCACATAATGTCACACAGCAGTTGGTAAATATGTTATTGTACGTGTACGGATTCCCAGACTCCTCTGCACCTCTTTTACTCGACCAGGATCCTTTGATCTGTGATAAAAAAAAAAATTAAACTTACAAGTAAAAACTGATGAACAAAGCCTCACCAAATAAAAACTACTTACATCTTCATTTGTGGTGAGATTGGAGGCCACTAAGTAGGTATGGAAGCCTGAGAGGCCCAGAATAGACCAGATGGAGAAGAAACAAATCACCAATTCCACCACAGTGCATCAGAGGGGTCAAGGCATAAACAATCCGGCTACCAGCAGAGATGCAACGCTACATAGTGAGATTTTACAACATGGTTAAATATGTTTCTAATGCTACTCGTACTGTTGGCAAAAAGTTCAGATTAACATCTAGGTTTGTTGGTTTTACGAGGAAATTTTTTTAGTCACTGTTTTGAATATAAACGCATACTAGGGAAACAGGTTGAATTGGCACCGTCTGTACGAGAAAAAAAAATAGTATTCCTAAATGATCAAACACACCAAAGCATATATTTTGCTATTTGAAAATGGTGCTCTAACTCTGATGTTTTTTCACATAGCCTGATCCCTCAATCTGAGACAAAAATTTAAAAAAGGAAAAGCTAGGATTCCTTGTGTTATTAATTTTTTTTAAAATCCAGAACAGACCTAATTTATACTTAAAACAAGTTTATAAATAACTAACATTTCAGCAAAGTTTTATACATTAAGCTTGTTAAATAGAACTTGCTGTCAAATTTTCCAGCAACAGAACATAATGTCATATTTGTTCATAATTTTTTTTAATTGGGTGATAGTTTTTCCATCAATATTTGATCTGAAAAATATGTGCATGTTAATAATGGATTTATCATTAAATGGTATAACTGAATCAATCAGTTACAGCCCCAAAAAAATGATCAAAATAGAAAAAAAAGTTGGAACAAAGCAGAACATTAATATCCTGTACAGTTTTCATTCTATAAAGATAGGAATCCACTTGCTTTTTCAGGATAAGTAAATAACATACCGTATCATCACACTGTCTGGCTACTGACATCATCCCACAAGGTCATGAGGTAGAGACACAGTAGCAGAAGGGTTCTCTGTCTAAATGATACACTTTTCCAGCTGCTAACACAGTCACATTATGAAATGTGTTTATTGCAGCTGTGGGAAAAGCTGCAATAACTTTGGCAGTTGCTTACCAACACAATTTTAATAAAGTTTCCCCTCAAAACACAAGCAAAGTTTAAGAGTTACAGTAAGTCTTATAAGTTAACATGAAAGGATATCTTGCAGGACTTTCTTGGATGGCTTGTACAAGGCTTTTACCTGACTGAGAACCTGGAGAAAAAAACGACATCAGAAAATGTAGATATTGAAAATGTTGAAGGTATGATGTACTTCTAAAAATTCTAAAAAGTTTACTTACGCAAGGTGATGTGTGTGACTACACATCCGAATATAAATGATGTCAGAAAGGACAGAGAGATGATGAAGCTGTAGAAAAAGCGGTAATTACGTTTTCCTACACAGTTCCCGACCCATGGGCAGTGGTGATCAAATCGCTCTGGTTAAGAGAAAAAAGAAGATGAGACCAGCAACGTTTAGATGTATCAGAGTGAACAAGAGTATCAGAGTATCAGAACAAGATATATTTCTAAACAGAAAACAACACTTTGGTTAAGGTGATAACATGCTATTTAAGATTTTATTAATATTCTAAGTAACATGTCAAACAGTTTGATTAATGTCTGAGACCCAGGGTTACATCCCCCTTCGAACACTCTAAATAAGAGCTTGCCTGGGTGACAGTAATCAGGAAAGTGCATCTTTATATTAAACTACTGAACACCTTCTGAGTTAAATAAAAGGAACAATTGAGACACTGTAATTACATCATATTTTTTATTTTGATTTTAAGTAAAAACATATCTTTTAATCGTGTGGAAAAAAGTGTGGAAATACTAGTGGAAAAAAAATTCTTGGAAAATTGTAACTTAATCCTTTAACTGACCTAAAAATATCGCAGCGCCACACAACACTCACCAGATCACTTGACGATTAACTCAAATAAAAAGAATAACGAAAATGTGTGTTTTCATTTTTGAGACAATTAGATCTTTGGGTAAACATACTTTCTCCAAAAAGTATCATCGTTATTTTAGTGATTTGCTAAATATTAGTGCAGTCTTTGCTTCCATGATTTTCTCCAAGAGTACAAAACTTTGAAAAACTGATGGTCACTTTTTGGCAGTTGCTTACCAACACAATTGTCACAGAGACTGCAATGAGACGTCCGTGGGGGCCGAAACATCTTACACGTAAAGCAGTACTTTAGCTTTACCACCTGCTGGTTGATGAGGATCTCCTTAGTACGAGGTGGGGGGCGATATGTGGAGGATCCTGAGGTATCTAAAAATAGAAAAATACAAAAATAGCCACTTGAAGACACGTTCACATCTGACCATAAATTTCAACAACCTAACAGGATGGAATTTGTTTTATTTACAACATGACACGGCGTCTTTGTACTTCTCATTTATGACACAATAAGCTACTTATGTGTTGTGGTCCTCCATCTGGCAAAGCTCCTTTACCATATGGAGGATGGAGCTCCAGTCCAATTCTATCATGTAGCTCACCTATTTGCCTCTCTATGTCTGCAGCTTCATCTGGAGTGGCCCTGGGTAAAATACCAGGATCTGTAAAGCTGGTTCTCAGGAGGGAAAGGACCACAAATACAAAAAGTCCTGCACCGATCACAGGGATGGAGACGGTCAGATGCTCCACCAGAAAAGGGCAACTGGAAAAGAAAGTGAAAAATTTATGTGTTACATCAAAATAAAGAAACAGATACATTAATGAAAGCAGATTAAATATGGTAGGAAAGGGTTCAAAGATGTCTTCTGGACAGTGTATTTGATGATCAAAAGTCTTGAGACTCTCAATCAAATACACTGTCCAGAAGACAATTCAATTTAGTTTTGAATTTTTATTTTCAATATGTTAAGTCCAATATCACAAAATTATGCTCTCAAAAGGCTTAGATTGGGGGAAAAAAAGTACAAAAGCAAATAAAAGTGAAACAAATGTAGGAAAACAAACACACAGCTAAATGCTAACTAAACAAAAGCTAGCTAAACAATTTCATCACATTCCTGTCCTACCACCCTCCTTCACGGTGAGAAAAAAAACAGCAGTGTGGGGGGAAAAGAAGAAGAAACCCCATGGGAACTTTGAAGCCATTTCTACGATGTATCATATCAGTTCTCTATGAAAGAGATATTTACAGACTTGAAAAACATAAAGTACTTACTCAAATGCAAAGAAAAGGCCACAAGTGACAACAATAAGGCCCAGTGTCAGAGGAAGGACACCACTCTGTCTGGCAAGAATAAGCCGACCATCGCAGAAAAATTTGTTCTTCCCTGGAAATACTTCCCATTTTCTCCGCGATGGCTGCTTTTTATTGTCGGTGTGATTCTGCGCGGATAGTGGAGACACCGCAAGTAGTCGCGGGTCGATTTGCTGATACTCGCAGTTCTTCATGGTGTCGGTAGTTTAGCTAACCAGAATCTTCACACCGCGATCTTTACAATTTAAAGGAGATTCACTCACTAAACATCAGAATGTTCCTGTTAGCTCATCATGAAGCTAACTCCAGAGAGCTAATGCGCCAACAAAGCCATTCTCCTCCTGCGTTACTTTAATAATCTTAATCAATCTAAAAGTTACCTGAATGGTAACAACCATCATGTGTAATTAGATTTAAATTACATTTACTTATCGGTACAAATTAAGCTGAATTAACTCCACTTCCCACATGATTTCCACAGATCAGGTTCCTCTTTTGCACCAATTAGCGTTCCCCTTTTTCCGTGACCGTCAGCGCATTACGTCATGTCATGCGTGAGAATGACGCTTTCGTCCTGATCCCGTTAAACAGACAATTCTCAGATTAGCTACTTATGATCAAACTCTTATTATTATCCAGTGTGTATAACACAGAAATTAATGTTCTAAATATTCTGATCTGCTTTTAAAAATAACAGACATTGATATGTTGTAAAGAATGAATTATTCACTAATAAGAATAAGGAACAGGGTCCTGCTCCATGGGGAGGAGTATTTCTGATCGACAGGCAGATCGGTGCAGCGTCAGCAATAACTAGGATGCTGCATCGTTCCGTCGTGATAAAGAAAGAGCTGAGCCAAAAAGCAAATTTAAATCTCGATTTACAAGTCGATCTACGTTCCAACCCTCACCTATAGTCACCAGCTGTGGGTGGTGACCGAAAGAATGAGATCGTGGATACAAGTGGCCGAAATGAGCTTCCTCCGCAGGGTGGCTGAGCTCTCACTCAGAGATTGGATGAGGAGCTCTGCCATCCGGGAGGAGCTCGGTGTCGAGCCTCTCCTCCTCCAGGTCGAGAGGAGCCAGATGGGGTGGTTTGGGCATCTGGTCAGGATGCCCCAGAGCGCCTCACTGGTGAGGTGTTTCGGGCACGTCCCACCGGGAGGAAACCAAGAGGCAGCCCCTGGACCTGCTGGAGAGACTATGTCTCACAGCTGCCTGGGGAACGACTCAGGATCTTTCCGGGTGAGCTGAGGTGAGAGAAGCCTGGGCTTCCCATATGAGGTTGTTGGCCCCACAACCCAGCCCCGGATAAGCAGAAGACGACGGAATGGAATAAGAATTAACTGGACATAGACAACAGTTAGGACTATTTCACATGCTAAAAGTAGAAATCTGACTCCATCTACTCGATATTATTTGCGTAATAGACCAATTCACGTTTTATTTAATGTTGAAATTTGAGTATTTGAGAGAGCTCCAAACAGCTTCTGAACTCCTGGTCCGGTGAATGATGTCAAGTTGGGTGGAATGGAGCTGGACAGCCACTTGGTGGAACAGAGTTTGGAACCGTAAATGAAGTCCTTGTTTCAAACAAAGGAAAACAGCAAGCGATACTACTTTGAATGACCAGTTAGTACCATTACAAACAGTCTGCTCTGCTGCTACTCAAGTAAGAGTGATTATTTGGGATTTGTTGCTTTAAACTGGCCGGTCACTTTTTCAAAATTTGATAACTACATTAAATCTTTTAGGAGATCCGCAAAATAAACTTTTTAGAATATTAGCATTAATAACACAGTAGTGACCAAAAATACCTACAGACAGGTCCATTGAAATCTAAATGTTTAAGTGAAATGTCCACCACTTTTGTTTTTGCCACAAGATGTAAATTGGAACATATGTATAAACATATATACTGGAGGTTGAAGTTGCATTTATTCCAGTATAAATAACAATTGAGAAAATGCATTACTTTTATGTCATTTTCATTCTTGTTTAAAAAGTGTCACTTGGAATCATTTCAATAAACATGCAGTGACTAGAAAATTCCAGCAGTACAGCAGAAGTAATTACTCAGCAATAATAAAAAATAGTTTTCAAGTATCGTCATGCAACCACATTTGTTTTTTTTTTTAAATAATTCACTAAGATGTGTGAAATAAAAGTGTCCTACAACTCTTGTATATAAACAAAGAAGAATTTTAACTGTACATCCTGTCCCAAGAAATCCTGTGGTGCAGTCACGCACAAACAGAAGTTTTTTTTTTAACATTTTTTTCTTCTAAACTTGAGAAATTGACCAGAGTTTCCCTTTGAAATTATTTTTTAAATAAAAAATGATCTGCAATGCTACGCCATTAAAGAAAACCTAGAGGGAAATTATTGCAAATAGCACTTGAGGTGCTGATTCAAGTCCATGGTAAGAAATTGCAATGCATTGCAAGGCCCAGGACCCAGTATGAGAGGAAGTATCCTAGGATGCTTTGTGTTGTAGGAGAACAGGTTTTAAAGTGGGGCAAAAGTGCAACAATTGGATTTTGAGGTGTGTGCTTGAAACCATTTCTGGAATGTGTGTGTAGCTGCACATTTGGGTTTGATGTTTTCCGTCTATGTAGGAGTGGCTCGTTGAGGAGAAGCAGGTGAGCGCTTATCCAAAAAGGAACGGGTGATGAGGAGGCCATGAATCTGGTTAAAACCTTAAATAAAAAATAAATAACAGATTAATATTTGACATTACTGAAATACAAACAATCAACATGAAGCAGATATGATTCACTCACCTGTACGTGCATGCAAAGGGTTCCAAAAACCAGAAGAACCGCACAGTGGACAACATATACAAACACTCTAGGGTTGAAAAATCCTGGTGTGGGTTTGTCAAGTCTGTTGTTTCCACTTGCCTCCCAAAGTCCCAGCCTTATACAAAGTTCTGGATTAGTTTGAAAATATGCATAAGCTGCCATGATGCCCAGTGTCGCCATGGGAAGAGCTAAAATAAAGTTTGGTATTTGTTTCAACTCAAAATAACGGAGGAAGCCCACATCCCAATACACATCCTGAATGTGAGAATAGAGCAGGGGAAGAGGTCTCATACACCAAAGGGGTGGAGGACCATTTTCATCTGGAACACGGTAGCCTTTTCGCTCAGCCAGAGACAGAAGAGCAGGATGGATTTGACCCGGGGAGGTAGATGGTGTACAAAACGTCCTATACCCGTAGTACTGAAACGCACAGAAGGGTAGAGCTATAATTGCAGTACCCAAGAGGGAAGTGATCAGAAGACGGATGACAGTCCAGATGTAGTGTAGAACTTTACTGTGGCCTTTTGTCATTGCACGGTAAACACGAATCTGAGAAATAGCATGCAGCGATGGGAGATATAGGAGAAAGCCTATGTTAACGAGTCCATTTGAGCGTGCTGCAGTAGCTATGCTGAGTGCCATGCATGCTCTGAAGGTGAAACCTTTCTCCAGAAGAAACAAACCACCAAATGTGAGAGCAGCAAAGAGACTTTCAGAGTATCCAGCAGTCATGAAGACGTTGGCTGGAGTGATGCAGTACAGTAAACTGGCAAGAAGAGCCAATCTTCTGTCCTGCAGAACTATCCTGCTGAGGGCATGCAGGGCAACCACACTCAGCAAGAAGAGGGCTGTGTTTCCCAGGGCAACAGCCACCAGGAGGCGCCCTCTCACGCTCAGCCAACTGCTGAGAGGGACCAAAAATGTCTCTGAAAGGCCTCGTAGAATGACGGGGAAAAGAGGAAAAAATGCAAAGTTGTGCTCATAGAGGTATCCTTTCTCTGCGATGAAAAGAAAATGCTCAGCGTCCCAGTGTGACAGTCCACCAAACAACCATTCCACCACACCATCCAAGTAGAGAGGCTCTTCTGTCCGAGGGGGCGTGAACGCATCAGCTTCGTGATCAGGAATAACAGCATTTAGAATAGCCTAAAAAAAAATAACACAATTAATTTAAAATAACGTAAAATATGTTTCATTTATACATCAAAACTACATATCAATCGGAATCTGAACATGTAAAATATTAGCATTGCACGATCCTTTTTAAAGTCATTTTAAAAGTCTTACCTGTAAAACTAGAGAAAGACCTCTAGTTATTATCGCAAACTTCAGGACTAGTTTCACATCCATCCTCATTGATGAGAAGAATCAAATACAGAAAAGCCGGTGCTAGCCATCAGAGCAATAGCGATGCTCATTTCTTCATTAAAACACCAGAAGCTGAGAAAATAATCTGCTTGATTCAAGTAGAGATTTAAATGGCCAGATTACATAGAAAAATAAATAAAAATGTATTTTGTGAGTAAACACGTCTTCATGCATTAATTCTTTGTCTATTTGCTTCAGATTGCGACAATAATACTGTAGAAATAAAGCTTCCGGAGAGTAAGTTTGTTTCCGGTTCGTAAAGATTAATTTCAAAATAAAACAAAATGATGTATCTGATTTTTAAAATGTGTCCCACATCCTTTAAGAATCCAACTACTTTTATGTTATTTTGGATTAGTTACATTAGTTTAGGAAATTTGCCGATTAAAATAACAATGAATAAGTTGATTAATAACTCTGATCCAATGGTTTTAAAACTGCTGTAGCTATGTTTGTCCACCAGGGGCGCTACGTATTTAGAGTTTAATATTAGCATTAATTATGACTAAGATTGTTAATTAATTAGAAGTAAATCTTTTTATTTCTGTAATTAAGAATAATAGTTTTTGCGTTTTACATGAAATCTCATTTTTTAAATATACTATTTATGTTTTAAAAGTACAGCTTTATAGATTATGTACTTGTATGTGCTTTTCTTGAAAAAGGATTAATAATTAACTGTGTGAATTCCCTCCCTTTGTTGTTCAAAATAGCTATTCTAAAGGAACAAAACCATCAAACAGCTTACGAAGATTTGATGTACATTTATTCTTACCACGTGGAACATATAGTATAAAGATTTCATACTGAATAAATGATATTCCTTGAGCCAAAAAAAAGGAAAGGGAGGAATTTACATGTCTTAGCTACATAGTCTGAAATACAAATATGCAGAATCTGACCAGAGAAAATTTGTCAAGTGTGAACTTCTAGTTTATTCTTGTTGTACCAGGAAAGGACAAGTTGATCCGTGTCTGTCGTACTATGGTGTTGTGGAGAAACCAGAGGACCGGGTGTAATCAGCGGGGAGGTGAGACGGAGCAAACTCACAGTAGCCTTCACCCCGCACCAATAACAAGTGTGATAATAGTGACACAGACAGAGACAGACACAGAGAAAGGAAGTATAATGTACAACATTATATATACACCACAGCAAAGCTGTATTAGAAGTTGAAAACCAGTCCTAAGAGGTGATTTCTTTTCATAAGAGTATTCATACAATCAAGGGATAAGAGGAGGTAAGGGTGTTGTAGGTTCTTGATACTTTGGGGAAGAAAGCCATTTTAACACCAAACTAAAATGACCTCAGAACTCTAGAGCTGCATCACCAGCTTCTGTGTGAAACGCGTGTTACAGAATGCTTACACTCAAGAGCGGTACGGTACAGAAAAAGTCCTACAATCTACTGCACACTGCACAGGCCTCCCCGGTGAAGCTGCCGGGTGAGGATCCAGCTTTAGCAACTAGAACCAGTAGGCCACTTGTCAGTCTGCTTCACCTCTGAAAGTCAACCAGTTTCAGATAATATGTGCCCTCGAGGGGAGAGCTAGGGCACACTGCGTCTCCCAAATTCACTGTAAACGAGACAGCAACTTTGGTTACAGTTTTTGTTTTTCAGCTATTTATTTAATCATTTATTTATCTTTATTAAAAAGTACTTTCCCCCCACAAGTGCAGAACAGTCTCCCAACCATGGTGCTCCGCTCTGTTGTCCAGTTGGCATTTCCGATCCTTGTAGTGTCACTTTTCGGCATCTCTCTGGTTTGCAATCTACCACGGCTCTGTGGCCGGCCACCATGAGCGGGGCTGGCCTGTGGAGGGCATACAGAATGGGATCTGAAGGATTTTCATAAATTAAACAGTCACTTGAACTTTCCTTGCCCAATTTTACACACACCAGCCAGGTTTACCAAGGTGTTGGGGATTGTGGATAAAAACCCCCAAGATGTGGAGCCACAGCTCCCTACAGCTGTCATGACTGGCCGATCAGAAAGAGTACATCACAGATAACATGAGAAACAAGCGAGTTCATTAGGGGGGACACCGAGAGGTCGAGGAGTCGAGACTCATGTAGTGTGAACTCTGAGTGGTTCTCCTCCACCTTAGCTAAGGCGTGCAGAGCCCGGGCGGCTCGTCGCATCATGTCCGGGCTCGTGGGCTCGAAGTGCATCCCCTGTAGGTGTAGTAGAGAGCTCTGGCTCTGCTGAAGCTGTGTGGCGGCCAGACTGTCTTCCAAGAAGCCCAGCAAGTTGCCTACGCTGCCCTTCTGAACAGCTACTGCTCGTGCTGCCATAGTGTCACCCTGGGCCAGATTGGCCAGTAGAACCACGGCCATCTCCCTGCAGACTGCCACCTTTCTATCCCCAATCAGCCGCACCAGGTTTCCATACAGCTTCTCCAACCGACCAAATGGCGGGGTGGCCAATATTAGGTCCACATTGTTATCTTGAATGCTTAGTTTGCTCAGCGTCTCAAGAACCAGTCTCTGAGGTGACAAAGAACTGTGGGGACCCAAGGTAGGAAAGGGGTCCTGGGCCTCAGCCGAGGGGCAAACAGCCCAATGAAGCAGACCATCCAGCAGCGGCAAGCAGATGCTTTCAGGATAGATGGAGAGATCTAGTTGGCCTGAAATGTTTGCCAAGGTGACCAAAGTGTTCTCCCTGAGGAGCTCTAAGCAGTCCCACCACCACTCATCCCTTTGGCCTACACCTTCGTCTGAATCCTCGTCCTTCTCATAGGTTAGGGGCGCCTGCTTGCGCTCAGGGTGCCTGTGATGGAGCAAAATCAGACGTCCGAGAATCAGCAGCAGACCTGGATGTTTGGACATCTCGTGGTCATTCCCCGGTACGAAGGAGAGGCTGCGGACAATATTGGAGATGCAAATGCAGCGGCGAGCTAACGAATCCTGCCAGTCAGCCAGCGCGATAAGCGGCCCTTCGTCTTTACTGTGGGGCTCGTCTTCCAGGATTGCACCTTGCGGCTTAGCCTGTTGGGTTGAAAAAATCTCAGGAGGAAGAACAGGTCTGTTGTTCTCTTGGAGACTTTTGGAAATTCTCTCGGCTGTGTTTGTGTCAACCTCTGTTTTCCTCTCCTCGTCAGCTCCCATGGCAACATTCTCCGTGACCGCTGCCGGTGTGTCTGATGAAGAGCTCTGTTCCTGCATTTCTTCCTCCTCCTCTTTTGCTTTTTCCTCCTCAGAAGGCAAGCCATTTTCACGGATTTCTTCATCAAAGACTCGCCGCCTTAGTAACACGGCAGGTACAGGTATTCGCTTGCGCGGCTCCAGGAAGTCTTTGCAAGGCTCAAAGTGGGTCTGGATGTGTTCTGTGGAGTCCCCCCCACCGGCGCTCCAGTGAAGTAACCCGCTATCAAACTCCTGCACTTTGCCGTGGTTACTTCGCTGGGCCGCTACGAAAGGGTCTTTCTTCCGCACCACCCTCAAGGGAAACTTATCAAACTTGCTGGCTTGTTTGGGCCTCTCATGGGCTGGTAAAGACGGTGAAGACCCTTTTGGTTCCAATAGAGGACCTTTGCATTTCTTTTCTTCCTCCAGCTTCTCATCCTGACAGCACTGTGTTTGATCTTCCTCCTCTTTAACAAGAGTCTGCTCCTCCGTTTCTCGCTCCTCGTCTTCTTCATCATCCTCTTCCTCTTGTTCCATATCCTCATTCCGTAGTTCCTCCTGATCCATGTTGTCAAACTCTTGTTTCAAGGCATCAGGATTAATCAGCGTCCTCTGGCCTGGGTCCCCAACTTCATATTCCCGTAGAATACCAAAGATATCTATCAGGCAGCGTCTAAAATATTCAACCACCAACTCTAACAGGCCGGGGAGCTGGAACAAAACACAAAAAGAAGGTTTAGAGAATTGTAAAGAAAAATGACACAGTGCCTTTAAGGCTCCGGCATGAAGTCTCACCGTGTTGAGGTCGAAAGTGGAGATGCTGCTGTCATCGTACAGGAGAATATTGATGGTATCTAAGGCCCAGGTGCTTTCAGCCAACAAACCAGACTTTAATGACATCATCACTCTCCAAGCCTCTGGGGTTCCTAAAAGAAGAAAAAAATCATTTAACTGGTCAATAATGTACAAGAACTGGATAAATGTTAAATATGATATTATTTATCCATGTTCATACCAATATCTTTCATAGTGAGTCTGCGCCGTGGTTTCAGGACAGGATGAGTGGCTTCTATGGATCCCGGGGGAAAAGGCATGTCCCGCCGTATTAGAGGAGACTGTACTTGTGGGGGCACTATGTGGGATGCAGGCACTGGAGGGCCAGCCTTGTGCATCTTCACTCCGTGCATGTACGGAGATTTACTGGGTGATGTCCGACTTTCCATCGGGCGGGCCATGGAAGCTGGGCTAGAAACCTGTGGAATGTGGTTTTGCACACTTTGAGGAGGTTGGTAGTTTGACTGCACCGATCGAGGCATAGGTTGGCCTGGTCCGCTTGGACCGTAGGGAGGCTGCCGTGGACCCATCTGACCACTCCACTGGCTCTCGTGATTCATGCGCTGATCTGCTGGCATCATTTCCTCAGGACGGTTCATGCCGGGATAACCGGGTCCCTGAGGTGGGCCTCCAGGGCCCCCCTGCCGATTAGGATAGTTCTGATAGTTCATATCTCGAGGGCCTTGCCACATGCCACCCTGAGGGCCATCGGGTCCTGACTGCATCATCTGAGGGGGCATGTTGGGCTGAGCGTTGGGTCCGGGCGCTCCCTGCATCCGCTCACGGCCGAATGGAAACGGGAATTGATTGGCAGGGCCGGGTGGACGACGGTCGGGACCGGAGTACGGCCCGCTACTGCTGTACTGATTGTACGGCTCCTGCTGTCCTGAAGGTGGAGCAGTGGCACCTCCTTGCTGTTGCTGCTGTGGAGGTTGTTGACCACCCGGGAAGGGCCCGCCGTACTCCGCCTCATGTCGCTTTGATGGAGGATAACCTCCTTCCACAGGACGCTTGTAACTCTGTAAACAAATTTGACAGCAATTCAAAACTTTAAATGACCAATTAATAGCATTTGAACAATTAAAGCAGATTAAAACTTTTAAGCATTATTCGGATATTTACTGATGGATTATTTATTTACCTGTTGTGGGTACATTCCAGACTGCTGATTTGGGTAAGGACCAGTAGGTGGCGTTCCCTGTCCAGGATACTGATTACCATAGGAATCATGCCTGTAAACATTTTGCCACTTCAGTTTCACAGAAAAAATGTTCTGCAGCTCCCTGTTAGCTACGAACAGCACCCAGCAGCATCAAAATAAACCTGATTGAGAGTTTCAACTAAATACAATTAATCAGAAACCCTCTTCTATCAGCTTGTTATCTGATATACTGCGAACCAAAGCACATAAAAATGTAATGTGATGCAACCACAACGTGCATCTTCTTTAAACAAAAAATCATTTGATATTTTTCTAACAGTGATGGTTTTCAAACATTTCCCTGACTCAACTATTTACAACAATAGGATTTCTAAATCTCTCTTCAATGCTCTGATGCTCCATGTACTGACCGTGGCTGCTGTGGTGGGAAGCGATTTGGCGAATACATCCCTGCGTCGGCATTCGCCGGCATCATCGGGTTTGGCTGCGGAGCACCCGATCCCATGTTCCCTTCTGGGCCCATACCCTGCTCCGATCTGAAACAAAGAAGGGGTTTATTTTAGGTTTTTTTTTTTTTTTTTTTTTTTTAAACCAAAACAAATTTTAAATTTAACATGTAAATAAATACAAAAACAAAAAAACTACTGTGAATAAAATTCTGTCTGGACAAGTAGCAAAGGACATCCATCATGTCCAAAAGTGTTAATTATTCTAAATCCAGTTAAAAAAATCTCACAGCTATAAAAGGAATCTATTCACTGTTTTTTTTTTTTTTTTAATTACAGAACATGTGAAAAATTATGATAATAAACTATTTGGTAGAAACATGGCTTTTTGGGGATGGTTGTTCTCTAAAATGAGACAATCTCTAAAGAATATTCAGTTAATTCATGACAACTTCAAATGTTTTAACTATTTTGGTAAATCCTTTTCTAAGACCAAAGAACAAGACAGCACCCGAAGGCCAAGTTATAAACTTGCTAAAATCATCTATTAAATATTGAAACATTACTTAATTTTAAAATAGAAATGTTTATTGTTTTGCTAAACGCAAAAATGAGGATGTGAATGACTCATATAAGAATAAATTAAATTTCCTCATTTGTTTAGAGGATGTTATTCTTGTTAAAACAAAATGATGCAAAATCTTTTTAGATCTATAAAATATACTGCTACGGGTTTTTTTCAAAAGGCAATTGGATACAAATAAAAAGCCTGATGTTTGATGATAAAAAGGTTACATTATTTACATTATTAGTATTATTTAATAGTTCTATTTACTACTTCCTACCTCCTATCATAGGCTGGTCCATACGGGTACTGCTGTCGGGGCCCCATTGGCATGGACCCCATGGCCCCAGAAGGTCCTCTGTTGAATGGAGGCTGCTGTTGTGGTTGCTGCTGGTCACCGACTACGCTGTTAGGACCCTGATTGGCTGGCAGAAACTGCTCTCCAACTGCGAAACAGTCCAAAATGAAAACAAATCTAAATAATCTGGATCAATTATCTATTTACTGAAAATCAGTGAACATCCCTAACCTTTTCGCATGTTGCTAAATGGATCCTTGTTTGGTTCATAGGGTCCCATCCTGCCCTGCATGTCTGTTGTGTTCATGCCAGACTGATAGTTGGAGTTGGGGGTCATGTTCTTCCTGGGGAAGGCGAGATCGCTTACATCAGAGAATGGGTCCTGCAAGTTAACACTGGTCCTAAAGGAAAAAAGTTAGAAATAAATTAGTGATAAGAAGAAAAAGTTATTAATGAGCTAAGTTGAAAGTTTTTTACAATAGTCACCTGGAGCCAGATGGTATGGGGGGCATTTGGGTGTGAGGTGTAGAGGCTGGTGTGGGAGGTTTTAGGTCTCCCCCTTCTGCCATGGAGCTGCTGGTGGACTGAGGTGTCTGAGGACCTTGAAGAGATCCTGACCCAGCTGTGGAGCAGAGGGACGCTTTTGTTTGAAATGAGAGAGGAGCAGACAGACAGTAGAAAACTTTAATTTCACCACAATAGCGCACATTGGATTGTGTTTGCTTAAAAACTAACACGAGCAGAGCTCCTACCTGGAGATGGTGGCTGAACTTTTGCGGCCTGGTTCTTTTTGTTGTCTGTAAAGATCTCAGGTGGAGGGTCTTCCCCTCGCTCAATTTTGCACTCAAAGGCATACAGACACTGGATGTACTGCTTCTTCAGAGAACTGGCAGCACTGCTGGATGTACCCACATTTAAACTAGTGGCCAGGTCACGCCACTTCTTACTCTTATTCACCTGGAACACACAAAGTCCAATTTGAGAAAAGAGGCAAAAAATAAAGACGCTACTAATGAACCTTGTTTATAATTTGCGTACGAACCTGTGTCATTCCGCCGATCTCTTTGACCGACATGTATAACCGGAAGAGGTCGAGAGGTTTTCGTCCCACAGCAGGCAAGTTGGTCATGCCCATTGCTTTTTCATCAATAAAAGACAAATAACGGTCAACCCACATCTTTCTGTCCGGCTCGGGTCCGAGCTCGTACAACCGGGTTATGCTCTCGCTGGTTGTTGTGGAAGAGTTGGATTTCTGTAAACAGACAGGTTTGTGGTTTTAGAATCCTACCCCAAATGATTTCCAGAGACTTTAGAGATTTACAGTAAAGACAAGTTACCTTAGATTTGGAATCAGTTTTGGGCGTTCCGCCTCCATCAACTTTGTTATTCATTTTGTTGTTAATCTCTGGACTAGGAGCCATACCTGCATCAGGAAAGAGGGGCCAAATTAGACGGCATGGAAAGAAAAGCATGAAATGTTAGCATTTCATTTTCTATGAAAGCATAGAAAGAAACTTTTTTGTACAACATACCACTTGTGTTGTTGGCCATGTTTGGCCCCATTGGATAAGGTGATCCACCTGGATTGTTCATCATTCCAGATATGCTGTTCATCGGTGAACCATATGGTGGTCCAGAGCCCATCATGCCTTGAGGCATGTTGGGATATCCAGGCATCCTGGGAAAAAAAGGGGGAAACTTTTTTAAAGGCCTGGGAAGACGCAGTGACTGCAAAGCTGTGAGATAGATTATAGAATTTACCTGTTGTGCATGGAGTTTGTAACTCCATGTTGCATGGATGTGGGATCCTGTGGCTTTCTGTTCATTCCTGGAGGAGGACACATTCCTGAGCCAACCTGGGGTGGCATGTTGCCAATATTAGGAGGCATGTTTTGACCCATGCCAGGGCCCATGTTAGGACCCATGTTTGGGCCGTAAGGCCTTGCTCCCATTTGATTAGGGGGCATCCGTCCTGTAGGCATGCCAGCATATGGTGGCCCTCCACTCTGTCCTGCCATGGGGTTCATAGAGCCCATGCCAGGTCCGGGATAGTTGGCGTTGGGCATATTGCCATATCCAGGTTGCCTGGGATAACCTAGAGAGGACAGCATGAGAGAGAAAACAGATTTAGAATCACCAACTGACTGTGACATTGGTCATAAATCAAACAAAAAGAAAGTTCTTACTAAAACAAACTTTTTGTGATTAAAATTAAACTTTTCTTTAAATCTGTAAAGACTGATAGAACAAAGTTCTACCCAGTGCAACAAGCCTTTGTCATAGTTTCAGCTCTACTGACAGGAGGCTCTGCTACGTCAGCTGACTTTCTGCTTCACAGCTATAAATAGCTGCACCAGAGTTGGAGGGAGGGACCAGTGATAGCATGGTGTTCCTGAGAGCCCTATGGTTATGTCTGACCATACAAGCAAAAAGTGACATTTTCCACTTTAAATAATGTAAAATATTAAACAAAACACAACCTGAGATATTTATTTAATTTTAAAACAAAACCATTTCAATGTTAAAATGATACTGAAACAGTTTCAAAGTACAAACCTTGAGGACCGTATTGTCCTCCCTGCTGCCCGTACCCTCCCATAGAGTTGTTTTGCTGATATGGGGCCATCCCTGGATGCATCTGTCCACCAGAGGACTGACGAGGTGATAGTGCAGAAGCAGACTGTGGAGAGCCATAAGGAGGCATCTGAGGGTTCCTCTGCATAAACCCTGGAAGAAATAGTAATGCTTAGACTTAGACACTGAAATAAAAAACAATCTAAATGTACCAGATTGTGTAAAAACTTTTAAAAACCCACATACCTCTGTCCTGGGCCATTGGAGACTGACTCATCCCAGGATGTAGACTGCCATCTGAATGCACACTTGACGGCCTGGGAGGCATTTGGTTCCCTGAAGTAAAAATAATGAGGCTTGGTTAGTTTGAAGTTTAGGTTGCTTAGAGGGAAAAAAAAGCCAATCAGGGAGGAATTACGTGTTACAATTTTTTAGATAGCAAAATAATAATTATTATTATTATTATGGCAAGACTATTCTTTGTGGCATGTATAGATTCATATTAAACTTGCAATGATTAATCACGATTCTTTCTCATTACATTTTTGAATTTTTTTCTGTATTTGAAAAAAAAAGAAAAGATTCAAAACCGAATGTGCTGTTTTTTTTAAAATCCATTAACATTGTTTCATTGATTAGCAAGAAGAAACTTTGACCTTTCAGCAGTGAAATGTGAAAACAACATTTTTTGTCAAACTGAACATGTGTGAGCCGATGTCAAGTAAGTTTTCCCACACAAGAAAATGACATAATCCTCTGGAACCACAAACTTAGCGTAGCCTTTTACATTTTATATTTCTTTATCAAAGCCTGTAACAGTAAGGTTTTTTTCTCCTAAAGTGGCTCTCTGAGTTATTTTCTTGCAACTCAAAGCTACATAGTGATAAAAATGAGTCAGGGCATGACTTTCCGTTTTGTCTGATGATAATGTTACTTCCACTGTGGGAGGAAGAATTTACTTTGTTTCTTTGTAGGACACCACATCATTTTGATAATATTAAGGGAAAAAAAGCAAGCATATGTTCAGGCAATCAAAAGGTAGAATAGTTTCTTAATAAAATTTTTAAATTTTTTTTTTTTTTGTAAAATAACACAAAAGAAACTTGTTTTTGCAAGTTGTATTAAATCAATAACAAAACAACACCAAAATAGCTTAATGTGACGCATATTACCCGGCATATTGGCGGGTGACAGAGGTCCTGTCCGGGGTGTGCTGGCGCTGGCCGGGGAGCCAGCTGGGGAAGGCGATGGCCCCCGAATGCCCGGTAGGTGTGGAGATGTGTGTGGCGAGAAGGGGGACTGGGCGGGGTTGCTCTGCTCGCCTTGACTGCTTGACACCCCCGATGTGCTCACGCCGGGACTCAAAGCGCTCTCTGTACCAGTTGGAAGGTCGTCGATGGACCCTGATAAATCCTGTAAAAATCATCAAATGAAAAAATGACTGATTCATGTATCAAAAAAAAAACCAAACTACATTCTATCAACGTATGTTTTTAGTGAGATGTGTAACTCGTGTTTACAGACATGAGTGGCACAGTTTCAAATACTACACGCCCCACGGGGCCTTTGTCCTTATTTATCTTTCTTGTAGAAAAATGAGTGTGCATTAGTGGCAAAGGTTGTCATGGTTACTAAGGTTTGTAGGAGGCAAGTAGCAGAGTCAGCAATGAGCAGCTCTTGCCATGCAATTTTAACACACAAATCCTTTCCTTTCTAAGCTTTAAGGCTTTTTCAAACTGGAATTGAAATGTGCATTTTTACTCAGATGGTTCAAGTCCTGCTTCATGCCTGCAAACAAGCCAGTTCTGAAGAGTATAAATTCATTTAAACTGGCAACTAATATACTGATCCAGCTGTTTTGGTGACTAAATGCTGATTGTGAATGACTAAACTTATTGTCTTGTGTTCTCGCTCGTGTGTTTCTCCCCCAACCTAAAGTCTCAGGTATCAATGGAGTTTATTAGCAGGACATAAAACATTAAATCCATCACAACACAAACTAAATATTATTAAGCTGTAAAAAATAAAATAACTTTAACTTGGCTTAATGAAATAATTTATTACCTATTTTGAGTAATGTGCCGTTTTAAGTGTATTTACATTATAATGTGCAGTGTAAACATTGGAAAAAAAGGCTTTTTTGTGGTTTAAAAAGCTTGACTTACTGGAAGGCTGGAGGGTCGGCCTTGACCGTCTTCTGGACCAGGTTTAGGCTGATTAGCAGGAGGGGCGTTGGACTGGAACGAGTCCTGGGAAACATCCTGACATCAAGTAAAGTGTTCATTACACCTAAATAATAATGAATGACAAAATATACGATGCTAGTTTGGGAGACATACCTGCTGCTGCGAAGGTGGAAAGCGTTGATAAGGTGACTGCTGTGCTTGCTGCTGAGCGTTCTGCGGGTAAGCTGTCTGCTGGCCTTGTGGATGTTGGCTGTGGCCGGGGGCCTGCTGTGAGAGAGACTGTGCCTGCTGTTGCTGCGATGGGGGTTGCTGCGGGCCTTGTGAGGATCCCGGGTAGCTGGATTGTGATCCAGAAGTAGCCTGAGAACTTGGCTGCTGAGGGGTCTGATTGGGAGCCCCTGGCTGCTGGGCGTAGGGAGACTGGCTAGATTGCGTGGCTGTCTGAGAATAAGGTGGCTGAGATTGTGGGGGCCCTTGGGATGAGCCTGGCAGTGGCCCCTGGGACTGCGGGGGCATGTGGGGCTGCTGATAGGGTGGTCCTCCCTGGGTGTGTGGGACGGAACTTGGCGGAGGATGGGCTTGTCCTGGGTAAGGCGATTGCCCACCAGGCTGTCCGGGTGGGGGTTGGGAATAAGAAGTTTGCTGTTGACTTGGGTGAGCCCCTTGGCCCGGCTGGTTGTAATACGGCGCCTGGCCCTGAGAGCCATAGCCTCCTGGTCCTTGTTGCCCATAAGACCCCATCTAAAAAAGATGAGCACCACATCATGAGTAACACACCAGATTAAAATAATAAAAAACATATTATTTAAGAGAATTTTAGGGATCAAGTACCTGCTGTCCATACGGCATGCCCCCCATGCCTCCAGGTGTACGTCCTGGCATTCCCACCGGGTATCGCTGAGGACCTGGCGGGCCATAACCCTGACCAGGGTATCCAGGTCCCGACTGAGGTCCGGTAGGAGGCCCCTGCTGCGACTGCTGACTATACGGACTACCTGCTCCATACGCCTGACCTCTCATTTTCCCCATTGGATCCATGGGACCAGGCGGCTAAACAGGGAAAACACGAGACAATAAGATTAGTCATTCACATAAAACAAATTAAACAGTCCTCCTCCTACACAATCGTCCTGTCGACATGTTTGAGAAACATAAAAAACTTTGCTGCAACACGCAGCTGTAATAAAACTTCAGTTCAAATAAACGGATAAGGAGATTGGCTCTTTTTTTTTTTAGCACCTTAATTCCCACGGTCATTACCCCAATGTTTTTTTTTCTCCACTTTGCCATGGTTTCGGAAGTCAAGAGCTATATATATCTACTTTCAAACAGAGGGCAGTCTGCCCAAACTTAAACATATCCCAGCTGTGCTCCTGTTTTGGTTCTGGTCCAAGTGGCTTTTCTCCCCCCCAGAGAAGCTCGTTTGGCTTTGAATGAATGACACCAAAAAATGAGGGAAGTATTTTAACAACAGCGTAAGCTTGAACACGCTTGAAATGCATGCACTTTTTAAAAAACAAAGAACATAATGATTTGTTTTTGTTTCTTTTTTTTTTTTGTAATAAATGATGACATTATGAATTAAATTAACATAAACTGAAAACAGACCCTTGTGTCAGTTTAGATTTCTTCACATTTGTGGAACTTTAAGTTCTCAAACAAACCTTCTAACAAATAAAATGAACCATTTGGCATGTGGGATCCCCCAGATTGAAGATTTTATGATGAAATAAATCGGAATAGCACATGGCTAATCTGCATAAGACAGAGAGGAAACTCCCTTGGTGGGTGAGAGATGGTGGACTGCTTTCTGATTGGCTTGAGGGGGGGTTTGTTAGTGGGGGAATTCTTTGCAGGCACACAGTAAAACTTGTGTGGCATGCCAGACATAGCAGCAACACACATCCTCACTGGTTGAATTTAATATTGACCGCTGTGATTGTGGAAGATAAGGCAGAAATAAAGAGAAAAACAAAAAGGAGCTCATTTAGATGAAAAATATCAAAGATAAAAAAAACATGTAGGAAGAGATGTAAACAGGAAATGCATGTGATCTCTCATTCATCCAGGGGTGATCCATCGTAGAAAAGGCTTCAGCGTTTTCTTCTGGACAGTGTATTTGATGATCGAGACAATTCAATCAGAAAATACACTGTCCAGATGACAACTTTGAGGCCTTCTCAGCTATGTAAACAGGAGCTATAAAATGTGATGCATCAAAACACACACTCAAAACTATGCAACAAACTATGCAACACCTGCAAAAACAGATAAACACTCACTATTGCATCTATATGAAAAATCAAAACTAGATCAAAGATCAAAAGCAGATAATAAGAGATCAACAACTTGATTTATTAAGAACCAACTAGTTTGACAGTGTGTGTTGATTTCAAGTGGAGAATGTGTGTGTGTTTGGTACCTCTGATGACCCTGTGATGAGCTAATGATGTGTGTCTTCTTATCAGCGACTGTTGCCTTGCATCACATGTAATTATAAATGGCCATGAGCAGCGGATGAGTAGCCAATCAGATTTCAGCTCGCATGTCAACCCAAGACCAACTATCTCCTGGCTTTGACAGAAGGATTTTACCTCCACAATTCAAATCCCACTGCAATCTGCAGGCTGCACGCAGACACACAGTTAGCCTTCTACACACACTCATGCGGAAGGCCCAGAAACATTTCAAAACCTTCAAACACTCGATCAATAAATATCTAAATCTAAAACTACGCATCAGTTTTTAGATTGATCTTTGAACAAATTAGAAATTTAAACACGACATTTAGAACATTTAACCGTCCGTGAAGGTCTGATTCTACACGCAACACATTCTTTCCATCATGGCCACAAAATTACAGCTTATCAAGCAAGAAAACAGATCAAACGTTTAAATTAAACGATCTACCGAGAATTAATACACGATGATGTCTTAAACACTAATCTAACATGTGTGGTTTGATATTAGATCGTGTTGATTTTAAAAAGGAGTTAAAAATCTATCGGAAGAAGAGGAAAAAAATGCCGTTGCTCTTTGAGCGTTTTCGTCCTCTTTTCAAAGTCAGGCCTTCGTGATCATTTCTCACCCAACTTGTTTGTACCCACCGTTAACATGCTTTTTTATTCTTATTTCTATTAAGCTTCGGAACTGTATTTAAAGCTATTTTGTTTTATGGAGTGGTGTAAAGAAGAAAAAATAGAGACGAGAGAGGCAGCCATTTTAGAGTCTTTGCGAACTAGTAGCAGACAATGGCTGGCCTGCTCGGGGGAGGGAAGCAGACATGCTAAAAACTCACAAGCCAGGAAACATTTCATTTTACCTGGTTTCTAGCTAACGGTTGACCAGCACTTCCAGGGCTCATAGGAGATGGATGATGACTTCTTTGTTGCCATCCTGGGTTGCTCCCTCCATACTGACCGCTGCTCCCCATGTCTGCTGCTCCTTTACTAGCTCCTTCTTGGCTACTGTAGTCGCTAGATGGGTAGTTTGGATATCCCCGCGTTGAGCTAGGAGACGTCAGGAGCTTGTTGAGTGTTGGTGTGGAAGTTGGTTGAGGATTTCCAATGTTATATCTCTGATTACTATAAGATCCAGCCATAGCTGAAGGTCCTCCCGGTGGAGGTTGCTGTTTAGCTGGCTGCCCCCCAGCTGTCGGCGCCTGAGCACTGCGAGGAGAGTTCATGGCGTATGCTTGCCCGGAATAAGGAGTTCTGTTCGGGAAAGGGTTGTAATTGTTAAACTGGTGGTTTGAAAAGCCATGTTCATGAGAATTAGGTTGATATGGGTCCATCATATTGCTCGACTGCACAACCGGACCCGCAGCAGCTGCCATGCCAGGGCTTTGTTGTCCGCCATGTTGATGAAAAGGGGCCCGACCGTAGTGCGGACTGTATCCGTACGAAGGTGGAGGAAAAGCTGTGCCGTGGTGATGCACCAAACCAGGGTGGTTGTTTCCCTCCGGTCCGACAGAGTCATTCTGGGTATTATTGTTAGCCCTGGGCGGGTTCCCATTCCCGTTCTTCATCTCAGGTTCCCCTCCTCCCCCTGCATTTCCACCGTCGGCCCCGTCCTGCAGATCTCCTCTAACCGGTGATCCGCTGTCCAAACCCGGCTTTTTCTCAGACTGCTTATCTCCTGGAACCGGTTCTTCTTTTGGCTCTCGATCCGGCTTTTTTAGTTCAGAAGGCGGGCTGGTATTGAGAGTAGCGACCTGAGCGGCCATGATATATCCCCCCCACCTCTCTCTCCCTCTCTCGGCGAGTCAGTCACAATCAAAAGCTAGCATTGAATATAAATTATTGTTACAACCATTTAATCCTTGAGTCGATTCATTCCCTCATCTTATTCCGGACCGAATCCGGTAGCCATCCCCCCGGTTCCGGCTCGGAAAATGAGTTAAAGAGATGCTAGAAGCTCCATACAATGCGTTAGAAATTGTTGTGGGAGTTGTGTTAGTGAGCCCGGGTAGAGGCAGGGAGCTAACCCAACCAACACGAGGCTTCGATACATCCAGCCATTTTACTGAGCGACACAGTATGCTGCAACACACGGACTGGACTTCTACACACACGGGGGGGATTTTAACGTTCACTAAAACCTCATGTTGTTTCACATTTGATCATTTATTTACTTACTGAGGAGATGATTCTGAGTAGAATATTTTCTATACAATGTGTTTCAATCACAAGTATCCACAATTCATCAAATGGACAAGAAGCTAAATTATTTCAATTTTATTTGTATAGCCCAAAAATCACAAGTCTCAACGGGTTTCACATTGCAGATTGAAAAAGTACAAAAACAAGGAACAAAAAAGGAAAAAAATATAAACACAACAGCTAAAAACTAACAAAAGCTAGCTAAACCATTTCAGCACATTCCTGACCTTAGACTCTCCTTCACGGTGAGGAAAAACCCAGCAGTGGGTTGGAAAAAAGAAGAAACCTCATGGGGATCCACATGAAAGACAAACCCCTCCCCTGAGATGACCGTCCAATGTGTCTAAGACTATTAATTACGTATTAGCTTATTTTACTCTACAGCTTTATATCTGAAGAATTTAGTAGATGGGCTTCACCCTGATGGACAAGGGATGGTTAAACAAGCATGTAGGCCTCCTCAGCCTGGTGATGCTCTGGATGGAGATGAGTAGTTGGGCTAATCCTGACGGAGACAGGATGGTAGATCAAGCACGGGGGGCTCCATTTATGAAACATGTAATTAAGCAACTGTTCATGTCTGAATAGGATTGAAATTTATTGCTTATAAATGTAAAAAGCAGAACTAAACATTCTATGATGAACATTACAAAGGCTACAAAAGAGATCACTCATGCAAAAAATATTCATCAAATTAAAATCACTAGATCCTTCATTTTTAAAGATTTAAATTTCATAATTTTCTCTGTTTCAATAACATTTTTTGTAATAACAGCCGGATTTTTTTGGTAGATAAAGATGTTTCATCTAGTCCTTTAGAAGTATCCTTCATTTCTACAACCAAGCATTGCTTTAAAACACTCACCTGGATTGTGGATACATATTTTGTAGTCATTTTATCTAAGAAAATTGAACACGTACGAGCATCAAGAAAGTACGTATGATTATTATTAGGGTTTTTTATGCACTATATAATCTTACTCGTGTGCTATTTTTTAAACTAAAATTATGACGTTCTAGTTTTTTCTGAGTCTATTTTGTTGCACCAATCTAGCATGTCTTCTTCTTGTGATTGTTTTAGTGTAGAAATAAATCACTTTATTTTATTTAACTGCTTTTTTTTTACAATAGAACCTAATTAAGTTTACATCCAATGTGTGTAATTTTCCTTTTCACATCATTTTTACTTTGAGTTCATTACATTTTTTGATACTTTATCTACATTTAATGTATGAGATTTATGTTTGACTTAAGCTCTTTGTGAATACAAGACACTAAATGAAAAAATCCTTAACTTATTTTGTATTACTTATAATGTTATTACTTATTTACAGGGAGTGAACATATTATTTATGCCCTTATTTAAAATATTCAACTTATTAGAATGTCTGCGTGCTGTTTTTTGGGTTGTGTCCTATCTGTAGTTTCTAAGAGAGGCAACACACAGGTTTTTCCACATCAGAAGGAGGAAGCCTTGCAGCAAATGAGACTACCAATGCACATTCCCTCTTCTTCCCTCCCCTGCCTGCTCTGCTCTCCTCTACCACCCCCTCTCCTCTCTGTCTGTATCTCACTCCAGCAGAAACACACTCTCTGCTGAGTGTGGGGGGATGGGCACACAAGCTCTCTCACAGCCTACAACACTGAACTACACCAAACAGAAAACAACAATCAGACCTTATCTACTAGAAAAAAAACCTGGGAACATTTTCAAAGTATTTTAACATTTTAAAAAAAAAGCTTTATGTGCTTTAACCTAGTACACAAATAAAGCAAAACCTTTTTTTTCTGCTCATAGGGTGTGTGCACTGCATAGAGCAGGGCTGGGGTGGTAATACATAATGTGTGTGTGTGCTGAGGGAGTTTAAGAGAAGTAATTCAAATCTTCATGCGATAGTTTACTTCACATTTGGTCATTGATTTTATTAAAAAACTAAAATCACATGTATATAGGACAAGATTGTCTTTTGGTTTCTGTTCTCACTCTTGACACACACAAACTGTGCCTCTCACTCTCATTTCACACACACACATCTACCTCTAGAGGGCTTAAAGGAAAAAAAAGGCAGGAAGTACCAATGAGGAGGCATACTTGATCACATGTACAAACATCGAAACACAATTTAACATTCTGTCTGACACACCCCCCTAATGCACACAGAGCTTACAAGGCAGGAAGCTGTCCACATATCATTTGCAGCCACATCACACCACATAGGGTTAATGTGATTTCCCACATCACTGGGAGCTGGCAAAGTGGATCAGGCTTTATTTTAGCAGAACTGCAACACTGCAGAAGAAATACATACACACATATATAAATCAAAGAGTTAAATAGCAACCTAAAACATGTTATAGGTCAAATCAAAATGTGATTTTCTAAAAGGGTCACATTGAAGTAAAGTAGGATTATTGAAAAGGTGGAAGAAGAGTTTTTGCAACATTTACAAAGAGTGGATCTTCCATCCCAAAGAGCAGACACAGGGCCAGTTGTGCAGAAACACAGATTTAATGTGGCTTCCTCTCCCCGCCTGACTTAATTTTTCTGCTCTGGTTGCTAGGAAGAAATGAAGCAGACTTGTATTGGATCTGGAAAGAGGGTTTGCAGGTCCAAGCACCTCCTGCAGGTTGAACAACACCATCACAGAACACTAAACTATTTAAATCTGCTGAGGTAGTTTTATTTACTTTGATGCATTTAATTTTCCACATATGACTGCCATTGAAAATTCTTGTCATTTAAATATTAAAATCTTATACAAGGTAATAAATACATTATACGTCAGAGGTTTTCTTTGTCAAGCCAGTCACACTAAACTGTTTAGAAGAAGAAATGTTCTTTTTTTTGTCACATACTGTATCTCTTGCTTTTAAGATCCAGGATTATGCCCATCCAAATGATCACATAATAAAATCAACAATAATTTAAAAAGAATCCAGACTGTTTATAAAGAATGAAATCACTTTATTATATAAATTTGGGTGTGGCATTGGATAGTAAGACTCAATCCTTAACAATGATAAAAAAAAAATACAGTGTATATATATATGTTTAACAACTATTTGCAATAACATTTTGTTGGAAAAAAATTTAAATAAAAAAAAGAGATTTAAAAAAAAAATCCCCCTTCCTATATGTGATTTATAGAAGGGGTGAAGGCCCCAAATGTAGAGCTGTTTGGAGTAGTCATTTCAGTCTTTTTCAATTCTTTGAAATTAACCTTATTTCAGTTCCATCATTTCCTCTTCTACACTCTTTCCACAGGCTTCCACGTACTTCTCTTGTACTCCGAGTGTTCTGGAAAGTTAAATGTTAAGGAAAAATCCAACAAAACTATTAAAGTTGTTATGTTTGTAAGATTAAGTTTCCTTTTAACATTTTATTCCTCTCTTCCATTCTTATAAAATCAGTTCTTTAAGCTTTAAAGTGATCTTAATTTTGTTCTAAAAGCAAATGAGTCACAGTGAGTCACAAGCGCAATTTGAAAAGGATACGAGTTAAACTGGAAGTCAGCGCCCGCAGCAGCTGACATCATTGCCTGCAGATTCCTCTCCTCCAGGTCTCCAAAGCAGTAGCCATTGGCCTTGTCCACTGCTCGTAAGACCTGAATCACACTCTCTCTGTCCTGGTCAGAGAAAAGAAAAAGCATGTGATCTGGGGGAATCCCCTTCACAAATTCAAAGAAACGAACTGCTGACACAAAAACATTTGCTAAAAAAAGACTTTCTCTGAAACCTTGTTTGTGATCCGATTAAATACGTTACTATTGTCAGTATGTTTGTTGAAACAGTTTGAGTGAACATCTGTATTATCAAGAGACCTTTTTTCAGAGACTGTGAAAACTTGTGGTTAACTCAAGCTTCCTCTGCATTTTGTATCTGGTTAAAAATTTTACGTTGTTGTTCTTTTTTTTTACTTTTACAGGTACAGGTTACTATCAGCAAACTTAATATACTACTAATAGCATTTCCTTCATGTTTAAACAAAAGCCTATCTCTATCCATTACTGGCTTCATGTGCCCAGTCACACCACCAAGAGAATTTTTAAATGTATTTTTAATATACAGATTTTCCAAAAGAAAGAGAGCTGTTAAAACGATAGATTTACAGTTTAAAAATAAGACAAACCAAAACAATTACAGAAAAAAGCAACGAGAGATTAAATGGCAAAAAAAAAAAAACTTGCCCAATACTGACTTTCTGAATAAATGTTTTGTTTCATCTTCTGAACCTCTTTTTCAGAAGAGGTTCTGAAAACCTCTTCTGTTTTTCTTCTGTTCTCTGTCGGCGAGGGGTGACAGAGCTTATCCCGGCTGATTTCAGATGACAAGCAAAGTACACCCCAAACAAGTCGCCAGTCCATGACGGGCCCACAAACACACAACCATTCACACACTCGTTCCTAGGGGCAATTTTTGTAGTAGCCAACTAACCTAACATGCATGTTTTTGGAGAGTGGGTAAACTGGAGTACCTGGAGAAACTCCACGTTTATATGGTGAGACTCTACACTCTACACAGAAAGGCCAGTGTTTCAGACCTCACCCCGTACTTGATCCCCTGACCTACTTGCTGTGAGGCCACCGTGCTAACCACTGAACCACTGTGCAGCCTGTGAATAAATGTTTGGTTCTGTAATTACCTCAGCTGTTTTTATATTCGCAATACTGCTGGAAATGCGTTACAAAATGGAAAGTACTAAAAATCTGAGATGTAAAACCCTTATATATAGTGCATTTCTAAATTCTAAAAATGGCTGCTACACAAATTACAACCTCAATTTTGCATCTACTACAAATGTTAACACAAATAATTTAATCTGTATCTTGTTTTAATGATGCACAAATGTTAAAATATTTTTTAAAAATTTCACTATCAATATGCTGTTATTAAAACAAAATATTTAGCATGCAAAATTCAAACTCTATGATTACATTTCAGTGCTTATTTTTTCTTACAAACACACTTATTCCTAGGGACAATTTGGCACTGGCCAATCAACCTAACATGCATGTTTTTGTAGAGTGGCAGGAAATTGGAGTACCTGGAGAAAACTCACACAAACACGAGGAGGTCATGCAAACTCCACACAGAAAGACCAGTGTTTCAAGCCTTGTTCCTACTCTGGAACTTGAATTCCAATCTTCTTGCTGTGAGGCCACCATGCAAATCACTGCACCACCGTGCACCCCATCAATTACAGTCATTTCTTTAGTAATTATCTGTAACAGTAATGGTTGTGAAAGTAGTTTTGAGAAATAAAATGGAATATACTTTATTGACCCCTTTGTAAGGTCCTCATGAAGTCTAATCATGAATATTTAGGGACGTATAATCTGGAAAGAAAAGTATTTAAATTCATCAAATTTACATCAGGAAATACTTAGTGGTAAGAGTTATTATATAAAAAATAAACCTGTATAAAACATCATTCAAGCTGATTCCTCAGTGGTATATAATTTCAATATACGTGTTCACCATTACCACTTCTGTTACTGGGTCATTTGTCATGACCGAGGTCCTACTTACCTGTATGTTTAGAGGAAGAAAGTGGACCAGGCTGTAATCTTGTATGACATCTGCCAACTTTTCATTTAGTTTATGAAATTTTTTGAAAAAGGGATCTGCGGCCAGATGATCTAGAAGATATGTGAGATCCATAACTTCTGTATAATAATCAAGGTTGAAAGCTGTTCAAGTAGAAATAGGAGAGAAGTGTTATTGGATTTGAAGGACATTAAAATCAGTAGATGCTGGATAGATGTTTTGGTTGCTGTCAACTTTTTATAGCTTACCTAATTTGCCATATTGCTCAATTAAATCCATTTTGGAAAGGATGTTGACATGAGGGAGCTCAACATGAAGCATGGTGGAAAGAGATGTGCATAAAACAGAGATGAACTTTGCTGGATCTGTGCAGTAATGGGAGTCAACCAGATGCACTGCTGCAAGCTGAAAAAAAAGATCACAGAATGAAAATCTAAACAAATAAAAGTTACCTTTATGAATCACATTGATAGAACTTACCCTGAAATTCCACTTGGCCAACTGTGAGAAAATATTTTTAACTGAACTTTGGTGAGTGTAAAGCTCCACCTGTCCAGGACAGTCAAACAAAAAGTAACAATCATTGTATTTATTCAGCTTGCTTTCCAGCCAGTCCAGATTAGCTTCAATATATTCCATGCAATACAATAGTCCTCCATTAGGTCCAAGTTTCATTGAGTCCATGACTTCTTCCAGAGTCACCAGCTCTGAAACATCCAGCTCACAGGTATATGGCATTCCTTCATTTGCTGGATCCATATTCACAACAACTACTTTACGTCCTAAATGGGTTAAAATCTCCTGCATTCCTCTGCAGTAGGTGGTCTTACCAGATCCTGGAGGTCCAATAACTACCTGACCAAAACGAAGAGAGGGTTTTACTCCTGACTCTGCGGACATGGTTTTAATTACAGATTAAATAATGATATATTTTTAAAAGTTTGGCCACCAGCAGAGTGGATACAATCAGTAAGGAGGGGGGTTCTACTGTTTGTAGGACTGAGTTTGTAGAACTCAGTTTATGGTTCTGAGTTCAATCAAAGCACAAAAAAGTTTAGTCTCCGAGTTATAAAAACTTACAAAAACATATCCTAAATAATCCGTTTGTAATACGATCGTAGATTCACACAAAATGATACCAGTTAATACCAGAAATGACAAAGATTTGAAAGCGTACAGAAACTGCTAGCAAACGGCAACGCGATCAGTAAACACATCCAGGTCATATGCTACCCTTTCAAATTAAAGGTCATTAAAATTTGGATAAAGTCTTGCTTTTGTTTGATTTCAGTCACAGTCAGTCACCTTCTTTAACCATCTGTCTCTTACAGTGTTGCGGGGGTGCCGAAGCCCATACCGGCTGATTCAAGGCGAGAGGAAGGGTACTCCCGGAACAGGTCGTGGGGCCGCATATATAATCATACACACACATTCATTCATTCCCAGGGAACTGGCCAATCAACCTAACATGCATGTTTTGGGAGGCTAGGAGGAAACCGCAGTATCTGGAGAAAGCCCACACATACACAGGGAGAACATACAAACTCTACACAGAAAGGCCAGTGTTCCAATCCCCACCCGGAACTTGTACCCATAATGTTGCTGTGAAGCCACAGTGCTACCCACTGCGCCACCCCTTGTTTGTTTTCAATGTACTAATTTGTTTCATTTTGTCTTCTGAACTGCCTATCCCTAATGGAATCGCCAGAGCAGATTTCAGGCGAGAGGCAGGGTACACCCCAAACAAGTCGCCAGTCTTGTTGCAGAGCCACACACAACACATTACTAGGGCAATTTTGTAGAAACCAATCAACTTAACATGCATGCTTTGGTATCAAATATAATGACTACATACCGTAGTTAAAAAATGTTTTTGTTTTTTTTTCTAAAATTCCAGCGATATTCCTCAGATGTGTTGGAAATGTAAGATGATTTGGCAGTGACTGCTTTCGAAAACGTTATAATGATAATGACCAGAAACAATTTTAGAAAAATATTTTTTTAATAAAATAGTAAAAAACAAAAAATTAAAAACAGCACAAAGCTTGATGTTTCTTTCTAACAATGTGATCAAAATCATCTATGTGGTCCAATGGTGCCACCTGGTTGCCACCCTCTGTATTTCATAGTGGTGGTTGGTTGGCATCTTAGTAATGTGTCCCCTTTATCCATTTCTCTTGGTTTATCATATACTGTAGATATGAGATGTTCTCTTCTGGGCTTTTTCACGGGATGTAAAATCAGCTTTTCTCCATGATACCTGAACAAAAAGACAGAATTTTGCATTGTTTTTGTCAAAAAGGGATATCATTACAGTATGTGACTGTTATATCAATATGTTAGAAATTTGATTTAGTTACGGCAATAATGCTCACCCAAAGCCTCTTTTGCAGTATGGATGTTGACCATCATTCTTAAGAGCTTCAGAAATTCCAATTTGACTGTTTCCCAGTCCTTCCCCATCTTTCCAGCCTTGCTTTTCCATCACACGTCGCCCAAAACCCTAATTTAGGAAGAAAAAAAATAGGAAAAGTTTAATAATAGTAATACAAACAATAACAAAAGAAATATGGAACAAATCAATTTTCGTACCTTGGTAAACTTCTCAAAGCTGCCAATAGACTGATTGTGCCCTGATCCATCTTCCATACCTTCCCTTAACCTCGTCTCGTACCGCATTTTAACATAGTCCCGAGCATCCATATCACCCCCATCTGTCATGAAAAAAATATGTAGGAAAATTGTTACATTTTGGAGTAATTAAAATCAATGTGATCAGTAGATCAAGCCTCAGGTACCTTTGTCATAATAAACACTCATGTCAACATCCCAGTCATCTGTGGTTTGCTCATCAAAATCTGTAAATAAATTAAATAAAGCAAAAACACTTAAATAAACAAAATGCAATTTTTAGAAGTTATTTTCTTGCTCTACGATTACTCATGTAACTGCTTTACCTCCTTCTTCTTCCTGCCAATATTGAGCATCAGTATAGAACACCAGACCAGAACCCCCTTTCTCCCACTTCAACTCAATCTCCTCTTCAAACAGCCTCTCTTTGCTTCGTTCCTGGCTTGTAACATCATTATGCAAAGCCTCGTGACGTTCCCACTCCTCGCAGCCGTCATCATCCTGGAGCCATTCACATAAACAATTATTAAAACAAATTAAACCATGAATGAAAATCTAGTGTTAGTCAGTAATTTAGTTATGACAACAGCGTGAATGTCTTACATCATCAGCATTTGATTGTGCGTCTTCATCATTTATTTTTTCATTTAGTGTTTCTTCAGTCTCAACAGCATCTGTGTCATCAGTTGGATAGTCAGACTTTAAGACTGAAGCAGTGCAAGTTCCTGGTCCTGATATTTCATGTCCATTGGCTGTTAATACAGTCTCTTCTGTGGCTGGAAAAGTGCATGTGTCACGGTACTGGTAGTGAACATTTCCATAACGACGATTAGAGCTGGTCTTTGGAAAAGTAAGACCCAATTTCCGAATGAGACGTGGAGGCAGACGGCAAGATTGGATGAGCTGCAGAAACACTTTGACCGGTGTGCCAACATTCCCATTCTGCATGAGAATTGGTGGATTCAGCTCAGGTAAGCTTCTGAGGTCAGCCTCTGTAAAACGCTCCTTCATGGAAATATGATGCCGCAGCTCATATTTAGTTTTATAGGGGAAAGACTCGTCATCTAAAAAAAAAAAAAAGAAGACAAAGTTGTGCTTTAAAAAAATGTAGGAAAATTTACTGAGATAACGTTGTGTTAAATTATTTTTGTTAGTTTTTCATGAATTCAATGAATATTATGCATTCTCCTCACAAAGTGATCAATTCCGTTGTCTTCCGCTTATCCAGGGCAGGGTGGCAGGGGCAACAGCCTCAGACTGGAAACCAAGGCTTCCCTCACCCCAGCTGCATCCTCCAGCTCATCTGGGAGAATCCCTAGGCAAGACATATTCTCCCCAGCGGGTCTGAGGCATATCTCTAGGTCTCCTCCCGGTGGGAAGTGCCTGAAACACCTCAGCAATGAGGTTTTTGGGAGGCACCCTAACCAGATGCCCAAACCACTCTATCTGGCTTCTCTTGACCTGGAGAAGCAACGGCTCTACTCCGAGTAAGAGTAGAGCTTCCTCCACAGGGTGCCAAGCAATCCTGTGGAGGAAGCTCATTTCAGCTGCTTGTATCCGCAATCTCGTTCTTTCAGGTTAGTGTAGGAACGAAGATCGACTGGTAAATCGAGAGCTTTGCTTTATAGCTCAGCTACTTCTTCACCATGACGGACCGATACAGCGTCCTGATTATTGCGGATGCCGCACCGATCAGTCTGTCGCTCGTCCGCTCCATCCTTTCCCCACAGTTTGACTTTACCTAGATCTTGTAGCGATGTGAAATTTTAACATGTTGGCTTCATGAAAGACCACTTTGATTGAGGTATTGATTACCTTTGTCATTAGAAACCTTTATTCTTCTGATAACGCAGCGTTTGGATAGCCAGCTTCCTTTAGAATCGATCCAGTGATTCCCAGAAAACATCTTAATGAATCTTTCAGCGTGTCCACTATGAACTGTTACTATACAACAACAAGTTTTTTCTGCCTGCTTAGTTGTTGAGTTGTTTTGTGTTTTTTCTTTGGGTTTTGAAGACTGGGGGGTGTTCTCTTCACCATCTCCACAAAATACCTTCTCGGCTTCCTGAAGAACTTCCGGTCGATGTCGGTAATGAAAACATTGAAATCCACCGCTTTCTATAAACTGACTAAAATAATTTCTCAAGTCTGCTGAATGAAAAGCAACAGGAATGTTGCTTATAGCTAAATACACGGGATGCTCAGTGTCACTTTCCGCCATCATTGTTTTCTTTCTGTAATAGCGTACGTCATCGAAGCGAGCAGAGCTTAGACGTCATATCCGTTTCCCTTACCGCTCAAACTTTTCTTTAAAAAAATTTATTATCCATAAATTTGACATTTAATTATCCATAAATTTGATATTAAATTATCCAATATATATATATATATATAACTCACACAAATTTAGTTGCTTCTTTATTGTTTAATCTTTTCTGGACTGCTCTGTACTTTTGTTTGTTTTTTCAAGATAAGCATTAAATTAGCTTTACAGGCTTGAACTTGTTTCTTTTCTTTGTAGTGTAAAAAGGGTATAAATATCATCAATGTGAAACAAGCCAAATGTATAATTAATATTCTTTATTTTAATTTGTGATTTTCACTGCTGTTTTTATCATTATCATTTATTCAAATGATAAATACGTTGAAATTAGCAACAAACTTAGTAGGTAAATAGGTACAAAAAAAAATAATATTGATAAAAAAAATATGTAATTTTGTTCTTCCCTAATTTCCTTGAATCCACACCGGTAATTTAAAGAAGTCAAAATTCCAAAAGTATTGGTTGTTACTAAATTCAAATGCCCAGTGGACCAGAATTTAATATTGGTATTCATAGAAAAACATTTCTATCACCTACAGTATATGGTCACCAGCTGTGGGTGGTGACCGAAAGAACGAGATCGCGGATACAAGTGGCCGAAAAGAGCTTCCTCCGTAGGGTGGCTGGCTTTTCACTTAGAGATCGGGTGAGGAATTCTGCCATCCAGAAGGAGCTTGGAGTAGAGCCGCTCCTCCTCCGGGTCGAGAGAAGCCAGGTGGGGTAGTTCGGGCATCTAGTCAGGATGCCTCCCGAGCGCCTTGCTGGGAGGTGTTTCGGGCACGTCCCACCGAGAGGAGACCAAGAGTCAGACCCAGGACTCGCTGGAGAGACTATGTCTCTCCTCGGTACAGCTGGCCGAGGAACGACTCGGGATCCTTCTGGGTGAGCTGGAGGATACAGCTGGGGAGAGAGAAGCCTCGGCTTCCCACCTGAGGCTGTTGCCCTCTCTACCTGGCCCCATATAAGATAAAAGACGACGGATCAGAAGAAAAAGATTTTTTCATGCATAACAATAAGTCTCTTCGTATAAACCGAGACATAGCTAATAATACTGCATAGCATAGCTAATAATACTGCATACAAACTAAACTGTAGTTCGGAGTAGAGCTGTTGCTCTTCCGGGTCAAGAGAAGCCAGACCCGTTTGGGCATTTGGTCAGGATGCCTCCCGAACGCCTCGCTGGTGAAGTGGTTCGAGCATGTAACTCTGAGAGAAGATTCAGAGGCAGACCAGGTCTTATAGCTAGCCGGAGAATACTTCAGGATCCCCCTGGGTGAGCTGAAGGATGCAGGCGGGGTGAGGGAAGCCTGGGTTTCCCGTCTGAGGTTGTTGCCCCCACGACCAAGCCCTGGATAAGCAAAAAACGACGTAACAAACTACACTGAACTACATTGCAAACACACAATTGCACAAAGCTAGCATTCTCAACAAATGACAGCTCTCAACAAATTTGAGTTCAGTTATGGGTCATGACAATTGACTGCTAAAAGAGCATTTCCCTCTGGAATTCATACTACTCGTGCTATATGCACTGTGGGATATGATACCAGTGAGCCAAATCATTACAATGGGGGCCAAATTTGGCCTGCAGGCCAGCGATTGACACCTATGTACTGTTTTGAAATCACTTCATCTACTTTTTGCCCTCTCTTTGCAGCACTTTATATATTGACTATGCAAGCATATTTGCAAATGTCTGCATTTGAAGTGAAAGAAGTAAAACTCTTGATAAATTTGGACATTTTTATTAAACTTATTCAGCTTATGAGTCTTTGTAAAGATTATGACAATAAAATTCCATTTGTAATAATCTTCACTGAAGAATTTGTAAAATCTTCAGTTCAAAAACTGAATGTAAAAATGCAAAAATAAAATTCAAGTATTTTTGGAACGCTCTCATGAGCTGCCAAATTTGTGGGTGTTTTGCACTGTTGGGGTTTGATGAGACATATGCTCGGTGAGAGTTCATTAACATAGAGGCTAGCTCAAGCTGTGGCCTTCACCTCACCTTTTATCTTTGTGTTTTGTTAGTAATGGGCAGTAAAAGTAAGGCCAAGCGTCTGGACTCTGACATCATTTTACACATAGCATTACACACAGTTCTCTTAGTCATAGTGAATGTGGGTGGTGAAAAGTTAAAGTGGAAAGGTGTTGGGTAAATTTAATTTAGGTGTGAGACTTTTTGTAAAAAAAAAAAAAAAGAAAACAATCTGCATGACATTTTTTATAAGTTTGAGCAGTCCATTCCTTTTAAATATATATATATAGGTTTTTTAATTTATCAAGACGTGTTTTGTGGAATATAGTGGTACACTCATGTTAAGGTTGAAGGTGACTTTCCAAACTGTCTAGATAAATTTTGGGGAAAAAAAAAAGTTTTCCAAAAGCCGTAAATTACACTGATGTGTTCTAGTTTTATTTTCATTGTGACACATTGCCTACATTTAAAAAAATCTAACCCAGCGCTACCCAGGAAGTTATGGGTCAAACTCAAATCAGAATGTCAAACCAGTCATTGATTTTATTTATATCAAAAATCCAACCAGCTAATGTTTCTTTTTCTAAATTGCATTGTTTTAACAGCACAAATAAAGGCATGCTGCAGGCATGTTGTCTATCACGCACACACACATGGTGAGATCATTGACCTTGTGCAAAAACTGTAACGGCAGGATGTAAAGTAAATATTCAGTTTCTGGGGAAAACTTTGAAAGCTCTGCAAATAGTTTTACAAGGTTTGGTACTTAGTGACATAATTGTTCTTAAAATGATTCACCAATCAATGCAAGGGTCATTGACATGTTATTTTTCTAGTTTGTATCAATTTAAGACCTTCTAAACCTCTGAAATAAATAAAAAAATGTGTTTTTTCTGGTGCGTACCGTTATGTCATGTTTGATTTGATGTGGACATTTTGGATTCCTTGATCTAGGAAATCGCTGTTGTTCCACTTATAGAAAAGGTCATTTAACTTTTACTGTCCTGGCAGAGATAAGCGTCTGTCCTCCGTGCCCGTCTCTACCTGCTTCTAACCTCTATAAACTCAAGCCTTATCAAAGGCATTTACAACTGTCATCATGCTTCGTGAAGCTTGAGAGCTGCCAGGTGCATTGTAGGTCACTATACTGAAAGGCTTACATTCCTAATGACAATGTGTTTATCACATTTTAATGCCTCGGCACTGCGTGTTTTATTCTCTAAGGTTACCACATTATGTATGAAGAACTGCAACTTTGCACGATGGGATTGAATTCAGTACAAAAATAGGATCATTAAATATTTTCCAGTGTAGTTTATGAAGGAATAAGTTAGGAAAGTGATTAAGTAAAACAAACATTCGGTGACTGGTGCTGCCACTTGTGTCTAGCATGAAATGTCTTTATTACAGTCATCTACTTCATGACTGACCTTGACTCCTCTGTGATTTACACATTTAAAACTTCTTGGGGATCATCCTGGTAAATTTAAAGAGTAAAATATGTGACACATTGTTTTTCTTATGACTTCAGTGTGGTAAAGATGTTTTAAAGTGAATAGTTTATATTGTTTTTGTCCACGCAAACGCACCCTGTCATTTTGCTGTTTAGCTTAGTTGTGAAAGTAATAAAGTGATTTCCTTATCAGTCTCAAACCTCAGTGCCAGGCACAGAGGAGATCGAGATGACGAATCATTGCGCCAACTTCCCTACACAGTAAAAAAACAATTTTGTAGCCAGTTTCTACTGTTTGAGAAAAAGAGACTATGGTCATATGAAACCGAACCCACCCTGATCAATGAGACACATTGACTGAAATTACTTCCTGCTGAATGAAAATCACCTCACATCTATTGACTATCCTACTAACTAACCAAACCAATTTAGTCAGAATATTTTACTTGCAAAAAGAGGATATTTAAAACAGATTTTGAATAGGTCAGTCACTCTCTACTGTCCTATTTGCATGCAAGAAAAATCTTTACAGTCAACCCAATTTGTTTGAGCCTTATTTAGTTCTGGATTGATTTAGTCAAATTTGAGTTAATTTGCATCCTTTTTAACCACGATGATCTTCACTGTGCATCATCAACTTATTTATCAAATATCCCTTCATTCCAAATATTAATGCAAAAACATCATTTCCAATCAGGCCGACAGTTGCATGTCAATGAACCGATTTAGGTCATTAGACATATGATTTTAGAATGCATGAATGTAACCGAAGTTGCCTCTGTTTTCACTTCACTTCAATCAGAAAATCTCAGTACCTTGTGTAGAAAAATGTAAACTTTTTTTATATAAACATTTTAGATTAGTTTTAAAATCTTACGGTTGGTGAGACAACTTTCACTAAGTGAAAGTCTTTTCAATGTCTTTGCTGTTTTTCAGTGAATTGGTTTGGAAAAAATAAATTAGGTGTGGGAGAGAAATTGGGCCTAGTCAAAGTATAGAGTTGTATCCTGTGTTTCTATAATAAACAGATTAATGACCACTCAAAGAAAACGTTTTGCTTCTCCGACAAAGAGAAGCCAGATGGGGTGATTCGGGCATCTAGTTGGCAGCATACTGGTTGCCTCCCTGGTGAGGTGATCCAGGAACGTCCCACTGAGAGGAGACCCAGAGGTAGATCCAGGACCTGCTTGAGAAACTATGCCTCACATTTGGCCAGCAAACACAATGGGATTCCCAGGGTGAGCAAACCCCTAGGCTGGAGGATGCAGCCAGAGTGAAGGAAGCCTGGGCACTTTTCAACTGAGGCTGTGGCTCCCTTAACCAGGCAGCAGATAGAGCAATAGACAACGGAACAGGAAAGAAAACGGCCAGGACAAAAGTATGGTTAAATTAGGTTTCTTGACCTGAAATAAGTGAAAAGACCACATTAAAACATCTTTACGTCAATTATGACAATTATTTATTGTCAATAATTTTGTTGTTTATATGTTATGATATGTGAGTTGAATGCTGCTAATTTAAAGCTTAACGATTGCGTTACTGGTTACTTTCCCAAAGAAAACGTGGTAAAATACTTGAATTTATCCAGGAAGGGAATATGTTTTTAAGTCCCCACACTGCAACAACTGGCAAACAGCACTACTCATTAAATAAAAGAAGAGCTTGAATTAATTAGTGAATCATTTCCTTTGAGAAACCATATTAATGATAATTTTCCTCCACAAACAGACAACATTGTTATGTTGGTAATAGTAGCGGTTTATCTTGAACAGATTTCTTTAATTGTTTCCAGTCTCATCGAAAGTCTCCCACGCACGTTATCCCATCTCATATCCTGTCTACGAACATAACATTTTTAATGAGAGTGACGTGTTTCAGCATGGCAAATATAAGCCTCAAAAACATTTGTATTTCTATGCAATTTACATTGCTTCTGCATTTTTACAACAAAACCCCTACATCTAGCATCAAAGTTGTCCTTGGAACTGGTTCATTTCTTCCATTTAACCTACAAAGTAGATTATTCATATTTATTTAATTAAACTGGTCCTTGTGCGTGTTGAACTTATAGGTCAATGCCCTCACTGTGCTTTGGCTTCCTTCCAGCCCTACAGGTGTGAGCTGGCGGGAGCAGGAACATGATGTGGGGCTGATTACCTTTGCAGTCCTTGGTAGCTGGTACTGCCTGGGTTAATGACACAGGCAGTGAGATAAGGCCCAACCCTCTTGATATACATGAGTTACTCCGACAGCTACTTTTCATTGAGAAAAGCTTATCAGTTTCCCAGGGTTATTTCAGAAGTCACCCGGCAGCACACAGCGTTGTTTTTCACAAGGGTGTATTGACATTTCAAGGTCTACCCAGAAGGAGGGGTTAGTCTTATAAATAGAGGCAGACTGGATGAAGCAGCAGAACTCACAGCTTCAGAAGGAGCCTCTACTAGGAGAAGACACACATTGGGAAAGATGGATAACAGATGCCACTGTTCATCTAACAGTGATAGGCTTTTGAACCCTATCCTCTACAATATTTTGAGCCAGATGGGTAACAGCACACCAAATAGAGACATATTTGACTACAATTTGGTTCCTCATCGATGCAACTGTGAGGTGCGACGAATAGTGTGCTTGAAAAGACCATCTGAGATCTGTAAAGAAGCTTCAACAGTTTTGGTCAAAACTATTCACTTCATGAAGAATTTACCAGCTTTTAACCAGCTGCCAGCAAATGACCAGTTTGCTCTTTTGAAAAGCTGCTGGGCACCACTTTTCATAATGGGCCTGGCCCAAGAGCATGTGGACTTTGAGGTGATGGATGTCCCAGCAGACAGTATGTTGAAAAAGATCCTTCTGAACCGTCAGGAGAGCCCTGAGATGGATAGAGCGCAGCCCACCATGGCAGGAGTCAGTAAGCTCAAATCTTGCCTCAAAAAGTTTTGGAGTTTAGATTTAAGCCCCAAAGAGTATGCATACCTGAAAGGGACAACAATATTTAATCCAGGTATGTAGTCATTAAATTAGGCCTTCTTATTGGGGAATTACATGACATAATAGATGTACACAAAATTATATTTCTGCATTTAACTTTGCAATTTTCTCACTGTCAACAGATGTTCCGGAATTAAAGGCAGGTGTGTTTGTGGAGGGTTTGCAGCAGGAGGCCCAGCACGCCCTGAGCGAGGTGGTCAAACTACTTCATGCAGGACACAAAGAGCGCTTTGCTCAAATACTCCTGACGGCATCAATGCTGCAAGGCATCACACCCAGCCTCATCACTGAACTGTTCTTTCGGCCTGTAATAGGCCAGGCATACCTGCTGGAGCTGCTTGTTGACATGCTCTTCTGTCAATAGAAGTGGATAAAGTGAAATAAAACTGTTGGGTTGAGTTCTTTGGCTCTGAAATGTCATTCAGAAGAGCCATGTAGCATCCCTAAGTGAAATTATGGGTTGTGTAATAATGGGTACCTATCTACATTTATACTGAAACTGAGGTCACTTTGGCAGATTTCCTCCACTGAAATGGAAAGGTTTAATTTTCTATGTTTGTCTGTACGTTATTGTGTGTGTACTTGATTTTCTTTTTTGTTGTTGAGGAGTTTTTCTGTTATTCTGTTCATGTAAATAAGTTGAACCACATTTATTGAGAACACCAAATAAATATATTTTTTTACATTGTAACTGAGAGTCAAAGTCTGTATTTTGAACATGCAGCTGATCAAAATATTTTTAGAAGTGTTTAACTGCTGCTGAATTTAATTTTTTTTTAATTTCTTCTAATTTGATTTTATTTCTTTAGTCTATCAATGCAGAAACTAAGTTACATTATCCTCTACTGGGTCACAACAGACAACTTCTTGAAAAAATTAGATATCCAGATCATAAATTGCTATATGACTCTACATTGTAACACTATTAATCCGAGGTTAAAAAAAAATAGTTTTGAACTTGTGCCCATAATTTGATGTGACGTTAGAACCATTTTCTCTAGTGTTGTGTCTCCCTCTCATGGAAAACCATGGAACTCAGACAGTTATCTAAAAAAAACATTCCTATATTAAAAAGTAGTTTAAAACCTAACTAAAAAACGTACAGTATACATCTTGTCAAAACTATCTTGTCAAAAATTTGAGGGATCTCTCTTTTGTGTGGATCCCCACGAGGTTTCTTATTTTTCCCCACTGATGTTTTTTTTTTTGGAGTTTTTCCTCACCATGAGGGAGAGTCTAAGGGCATAAATGTGCTAGTCTTGTTTAGTAAGGCTTTGTTAGTTATTTTTCTTGCTGTGTATTTGTGTTAATACATTCCTCTTTTTCTTGTGAAGCCCATCGAGACAGAAATTCTGTGATTTTGGGCTATACAAATAAAATTGAATCTAAAACATGACTAATGCGCTTCGGTTTATGTGGAACATGTAGGGCTCTTGATCTTTCCAAATCTGTGGTATGCTAGTTGTGAAACTCCTGAGTCTTTACATGACACCTCATACAGGTAAAACAGGAATGTGCTGGTGGGGGCAGAGTGTGTGTGTGTGCGTGCGTGCGTGTGCGTAGGGGGAGGCTTGTGGTTAAAAGGGGTTACACAGAAAAAGAAACAATCATTTAAGAAGCTGCAACTGAGAAAATCATATTTAAGTGGAGAAAACTTTAACCTGTTTTTTTTCTACATGGCTGCACAAACATCCTTTTCATATCATCCTTTTCAAAATAAAATAATTAAAAGAATATGTACGTAATCATTTTCTCTATGAGAGAGTTGCACTGGAACCTGCTTTTGTTCTCATTCCCCAATCCGTGAGAGCTCATGTTATTACTGTAGATCAGGTGAAATTTGAATGTACACATTTCAGAGTTAATTCCCTCAATCAGGGTTCCTGTCCATATTCAAGCTGTCCGCATTTTTCTTTTGCAATAAATGACAAAGGCAAACCCCAGGATTTTATTTCCTTTCCGTCAAAACCAGCCAAACAAGTTCCTCCTATTGCCGAGGGCAGAAAAAGCTTGCTTAATTCAACACTGACCTCGCAGAGATGAGTCTGACAACTAAAATCCCAAAGATCAAGTAGAAAAATGGGTGAAAGAGAAACCTGATGTCTTAGAAGCAAAATTTCCACTTAACCATTACATTATGGATACTATGTTCATTTACAAACCTAATGTGTAATTTTAAATACATGCACACAAAAAGTATAAACCAGCAAAAAAATTTATTTTGTTAAAAATACAACTGTGTTATATAAAAAAAAATGTCAATGGCACAGAGTAACAATGGCTTGAGATATTTACATAAAAATATGGCTTATGAGGACACAATTTTTATGATAAAAAAAAACTATTTTATGAGTTTACAAAAACACTAAAAAAACAACGAGCTCATGCTTGTGAAACTTGCACAATAATTTGCATCAACAAAAACAAGAATAAAGACAGATATATTACAGCATAAAAAAAATTAGACCCACATAACTGAGCTGTCCTTTTCTACAAGGTTTAACACTGCATAACAATCTTTAAAAAAAATTGAACATTCATGTGTAGATGAGATAAAAAAAAGTCTCTTTTTGTTCACTTTTGAAATAGAAAACTAAATGTAACCCTCCACGGAGAGATTTCCTCCAATCAGTAACAGCATAAGTGACAACATGGAGGTAATGTTGTCCAATTAGCTACCTACATGTGTTATTCGGGTACAAAAAAAGTGTCTGTGCTTTTCTTTAAATTAGCAGAGGAGCACCTGAGGAGTCTCTATCTGTATCGTGATGGTGTCCCGAGTAGCCTGTGGCAGAGTTGGATGAATAAACTGGGGAAGAACAAAAAAAAACATCAATTAGTCATGGAAAATAAATAAGAAATGAAAAAAAAATCAAACAAATAAATGAATCACTGACACTACTACCTTAAAACCAGAGCATTACAATTTCCAGGTGTATTCGTAAGCATGGTGAAAACTAAATGTGGTACACTGTCATTCAAAGGCATGCAACAGGACACCATGTCCTTTTACCAGCTTTTTTTTACAGAACAGAAAAGGAGAAAAAAAAAAAACAGAACCTGCTACACTGTAATCAATCTGCAACCCAAGTTGTTTGCTAAAATGACATAATAAATATGGGGACACTGAGGCAGACATTTAATGTGACTTGATCTGGTGCATTTAGCAGGTGGTGTAGCATGACTGCTGAGGTGGAAAGGAAGAATGAGGTAGACTGGTACATGGGTGTTAGGTGGCAAAGGTGGGGAGAGGCCTTTAATGAGCTAGGGAAAGAAAAAGGGGGCAGGAATGCAGGGCTTTTTACAGCTTGAAGAATGGTATGTTACCGGAAAGTAGAGAGGAGGTGAGAAAATGCCTACAGCTGTAGCGGTACAATAGGTCACAGAGTGGGAGCCCCACAACATGACACACAATGAAGCAATAATTATACCTCAGCGACAAAGACTTTAGCTAATATCAACTTTTGATTCCTCAAATGTACTTTCAACCAATGGGATGGCATAAAAGGGATTTGGGTGCTTCCAATGGAAAATTTCCAGATGTACTCACCTTTTCCACTGTAATGTCTCATTTTTCTCGCTAGCTCATCTGATGGCGTCTGCTCTGACACTTTCACCTCTGGGACTGAAGAAGCAAACCAAACAATAGATTAAAAAGTGTGTTTCAAGACAAAATGAAAAGTTAGTCAACAGCCTTCTGTCTGCATAGGGCTGGTCATCTCCTGTTTTTCAGTGTTTTTGGTTAACAGTGTGTGCATGTCTCAACCTGTCTTGGGTTGACTGATTGTTATTAGGCCACTCAGAGCAAAATATGACACTGTGAGCTTAACATAAGCAGTAACGTTCCAACCAACAGACATTATGAGTCATTAGACAAAGACAGGTCAGATGAGTGGTAAATATAGCTTGATACAGACACATGCATCTGAAATCTGCCATGTAATTGAATCACATAATCACTGAGTGATGATTATTATGGATTAGAGTTGTAGGAGAAAAGTCTTACAATAGCTGCTCATGTAGGTGCCCGTCATGGTCTCATTGCCACTGTCAGGAAGGGTTCCATCGCTCCTGCCATTAGGACGCTGGCCCATTGATTGATGGCTTTTATTCCTCTTGCCTTTCCTCGTACTTATGCGGATGACTCCGTGTACCAGCTTGCACTCGGCCTCTTGCTCCTCTAGGTTATAATCCTGAGCGATGCTGTAGATAAGTTCACTGATTTCATTGGTCTTACGAGAGAAAGATGAATCAGAGGTACACTTGGCCAACTGGTCAATCTGATGTAAGGCGTAAAGCTCCAGCAGCTTCTTGGTGATGAGAGTGTCAATGTCTGTATTGTCGCCTGGCTCATCGAAGTCATAGTCATTAGATAGAAGGCTGGTGTTGCTAACTGGTCGTTGGCTTTCTCCTTTGATTGGTTGGCGGGTTCGTTTGGGGGCAGTATATTTTACCGTTTTACCTCCAATCCGCACGTCTTGGTAGCGAAAACTTTCACTAGCAGGCAGCTTGGACGTCTTGTTTTGGTGGCTTGGCTCTAAATTGATGTCACAGGTTGGGTTGGTCAGACTCATGCCATTAGGCAGATGAGGTTCACTGGTTGTTTTAGGGGGATGATCAGTGGAGCTCTCATTTGCAGGCAAACAGGGTTCACGACTTCCAAAAAATCCACAGGTCAGCACACAGCAGATAAAAGCCTTGCAGCCATTCCAGCCCACAGAGCCACAGGAACCACAGCTGGGTCTACTACTAGTGGGGGTAGTGTCTGCCGATCCAGGAATAAACCCTATAGTCTCTGATCCCCTTGCTGTGCCATTTCGAGAATGACCTTTACTATGACCATACTTGTTTTCTGAATACCGGTAGTGGTCAGTATGGTGAGAATGTAGATGCTCACCGATGGGATCCTTATAAACATCTTGACTAGGTGGGTTTTCTCTGGATAAAGTTCGATTTTGCCTGTACTTGTCTGATCTGGAAGTAGAGGTGTGGTGTTTGTTGTGGCGGGTCTGAGGAGCCCCTGTGCTGTGGCCAGGCATGGCTCAGGATCCCTGGAACCTAATGTACAGCAAGGATAACAAGTAAATAAAAAAAAAATGATGTCATTCACAAAAATGTCACGTAACTACTTATCCAAGAAACAAAGCCAGCTTAAAATTCTGGGAATTTGAAAGAGTAAAATGTTTTTCTGTTAAAGCCTCTTTACATATGCAGTTATTAAAAAACAAGTGAATGAAAAGTTATTTACCAGCTTTTAGATTTAACTTGCAAAACATCTACTTACCGCATAAGAAGAAACGGTGTGATCGTGTTTTCTTTGAGACAACTTGCTCTGCGATCAAACCACGGAAGTCTGTTTAGAGGGAGAAAAAAAAAACTTCTGGCGCCTCAAAGTCAGAGAAAAGTGGACAGATTTCAGCAGAGTAAAACTCTCTAACCCTCCAGGTGTTTCTGCAAAAACACAATGTAAAAACACCACGATCGAGCAACGCCAGAAAGGAACAACTCTTCACCGCCAAAGAGTCTCCTAATGTTTGGATCTTACCTGCGGCTACAGCTAAATCCCACATTCAAACAGCAGCCACCCATAGGTGCGCTGTGACGTCACTCAAGGTGGTGAAAATCCCCATGAATCCCCTGCTAAATCAAAATCTGAAAGAGTTAACATTTCAACTTTCAATGGGTAAATAGTGCATTTCCACGCGACCCAAATACAGTTTCCAAAGTTTATATGAGGACAAATGATGTTTGTTATTCATGCACACACATGCTGGTAGAAGCTAAAGCTGACAGGTCTGCACAGCTGCACAGCCAGCAGGTGTGTTTCCAAACTATATTTTTCATTCTGCCCTATTTTTACGCATGAGAATACTTAATCACAAACACACACAGTCTGTTTCACAAACAGATCCATGCACACACACACACACATTTATATATATATATGTGAATGAATACAGCAGAGGAACTTTACTTGGAGTCAAAAATAGAGCATGTAGACCATGTTAATTCCCACAGTGATCACAATAAAACAATCCTACAAGATTAGACAATCAAATTAACATTTGCTTTATTTATAGTAATACACATTTTATGTCATACAGCAAACAGTTTTTTAATCTAGATTTTAATACTGAACTGATGACATGCAGACTATTAGCAGACTCAAGCAACACAATGCATATCCTTTATAATCTCACAAAATGTTATTTAGAATGTATTAAAAATGTACAAAGTTTCAATTAATCAGTTTCCTGCAACATACTGTACAATACTTTATGAATCAGGCTTGAATGAGCACTAAGGACATTCTAAAACTAAGATGAGACTATTTTTGAGGTTGCTGATGCACACATGCTTACAAAATGGTATGATTTGAACACAATACGAGTTTACATTTAAAGGTTTAGTGCCTCAACACAAAGGCACTTTTCATAAATTTGTACAGAGTAGCTGTGGTATGTAAAACATGAGCTTCCAGACAAACTTTTTAACTGTAAATTCCCTGACGAATCCTTTAAATCACCCTCAGATTTTGTTGAACAAATCTACCTGATGATCATAAATTTACAGGAGAGGATGTTTTTGCTTGTTTGCTTTTGCTTTCGGTGGAGTCCTGGATGATACAGGTGTCATTTGGAAGCTGTTGGGACAAAGCTACCCCTCCATGCCTTTGCATTCTGCTGCCTTCTGCTGAGATTCGCCCTAGACGGGGGTCTGAGTCTATCTCATATCGATAGTGATATCCTTCCAGAACATCTCGACATGCATCTCTTGTGTCCGTGATCCATTTCTTCATACCATTGCGATTCAAGTAAAGCACAAACAGAAAAACCATGCCCACAAAGCCAAGCACCAAACCCAAAAAAACATAAGATGTCTGTAGGGTAAGGTCGGTCACCTCTGAAACAACTGGAGCAACACAACCAATAGCTAGAACTGTGAGGCCTCGAAGCTGGGAGTTAATTATTCCAGGTTCAGGTGGTGAGGTGCATATAATAGCATCCACATCTACCTGAGCTCTTGATTTATTGAGCCATGTGACAAAATCACGAATCTCACAAGAGCACGAGTATGGATTATTACCAAGAAGGATTTTAATATTTCCCAGCCTCTCCAACTCTTGCAGAGCATCAGCCCTGAATGTCCTGAAAGCATTGTGTGTCAGGTCCAGCAACTCTAAATGATCCATGCCCGAAAATGTCCCGCCGTAGACTGCCTCTAAGGAGTTGTTTGTGAGGAGGAGCTGCTGTAGATTTGGAACATAGGAAAACATCCCAGGAGGCAGCAGGGTGAGACGGTTTCCAGAAAGGTTGAGACGGAGAAGCCCCCAGAGACCACCCCAGCGTAGGGCTGTGGTTAGATCTGTCAGGGCAGTGAAGTTGTATAGCGAACAGCTTAGGTTCAGCTCCTGCAATGGGCTGCCAGGTATGCTGAGAGCCTCTGGATGGATCAGTGCCAGCTGGTTTCCACTGAGGTCCAGGAAGCGGAGATTGATGAGAGACGCGAAGGTGTGGGATGCCAGCTCTGTGATTCTGAGAAGATGACCGACACTGTGACAACTACTCCCAGATTTTATATTTACATGCTTAAGAATAAATAAATCCATATTTAAATAGATACAATCCTTTATTTATTGCTTACACATGAATAAAGAACATCATACTTGAGAATATGACTGAAGAGAAATAAAATCTCACCTGTTATTATTTAAAATGATGTTAGTGACATTCCTCAACTCTGTGAATGAATCAGGTCCAACATGGTGTATGTCATTCCCAGTTATGATGACAGTCCTGGCATATCCTGGAATATCTTCTGGTACTTTGTGCAGAGCTTTTGAAACACATTTCACTGTACGAGTGACAGCAAAACACTCGCAGCCGAAAGGACAGTCCAAACATAGGCAGGGTACACAAAAAAGAAACCCCAAAAAACACCAGATGGCAAAAATACACATCTCCAAACTAATTTAAAAATATAAATGGAAAAAAATATAAAGAACAACAGCAGAAAAAAAGTGACCTTTTGTCCTAACAGACTAATGTGTTGCTGCAGAGATGGTAAGACACTGCTCGTTCCCCTCCTCATCAGCTCCACTGTGCCAATGAAGGTTCCTGCAAATTGATGGTAGTTCATATCACACAGTCTGCTGGGTGAAAAAAGTTACACGCTTTCCTTAAAGGTACAGAGGAAAGAGAGTTCGGCAAGGGGAACACTGGTAAATCCAACCTTTTTCTAATAATAAATAGCAAGTTAATTGAAAAGAACATGTAATAAAACAACGCTGAATAAGAGAAATAATTTTGCACAAAAGCCAATCAACAGTTCAGCTTGGTTTAAAAAAATAAACATTAGCACCGTTCACATCTTTCTTTACGCACCAAAGTGAGAACAATGTCGTCGTTTTTCCACATGTGGGCTCTCAATCATTCTATCTTTGGCAGCAACTCATATCTCTTAGTGAAATAATTGATGAGTACTTTTGTGATCCGTACGGGAACAATTCATCACTAAAACAGCATTAGTCGGTCTGTGAACACATTCATCACTGCTGTTAATAATAATAAATCTTTGCAACTATAAGCTTCCAGCAGTGTGTGATAGAGAGATCAACATTCAAAGTGTAATTATATTCCAAACAGAAATGTACAATTCACCGAAATAAATATTACAAAACGGTCAAAAGTCAAATGTATAGACATAGGATTCGAACATAAGGGTTTTTTCCCCAAATTGTTTTGATAAATGTCACATGATAAAACCCTTTTAGTGTTTCATTATGAACCAATGTCTTTATAATATCAACAAGTTGTATATAATAATAGATCAAGAAGTATGACCAGATCACTATTTCCAAACATTTTGTTGTTTTAGTGAAGATGGAATGTGAGGACGAAGGTGGCAAGGACTCCGGTGAGCATAACGAAGGGCAGCCAGGTCTTCAGAAAAGCAGCCCAACTGAGAAAGAGATGGATAAAACATCTTAGTACCTTAGTATTAATGAAAGGCTATGACAGTGGAGGGTAATATTAGAAAGTCAAGGACATAGGTGTGCAGAGGGATCCTACGTTACAGTCTCTTGGGACCACACAACTCTCATCGTTCACTACTACTACTGTCCTATCCACCCAGCAAGCAGGAAGCCCCAACAGAGAGGTGACCTCCAGTGGTGGCACAGAGGGGAGCGCGGTTGTCAGTGATGAATTACACGACTCCCCATCTGTTTAAAAGATTTGTGTGCAACGGGAGGATATACGCAGAGGCAGCACAAACTGTGACGCCAGTGCTCTCTATGTGGGTCAGGCGAGAATAATGAGAGATGTCTCTTAATGCGACTATGGTCCAGCTGCGGAGCATTTTACGAGATTGTGTACATATCTGGAAAGAGGATGTTTTATTTGCGTGTGAATTTGTGTAAAGTTAAACTGATAAAACGTTTAACGGATTTTCTCTGTTCACCACGGTGAAAAAATATTTAACTGTGGCTGCATTTAACAATTAAGTTATAAATATCTTATACTGTACAAAGGATGCCAACAGACTAAACAAACTGATAAAAAAAAACTTGTGTGGTTGGCACACCCCTTGCCTGCCTGGAGGAGGAGGCGAGGGACAGAATGAAAGCAAAACTGTCATCAATCATGCTAAACGCCTCCCACGCCCTCCATGAATCTGTGGACCATCTGAAAAGCAGCTTCAGCAACAGACTCCTGCAACCCAGCTGCTCAAAGGAACGGTACAGAAAATCATTTCTGCCGTCCTCCATCAAACTATTCAACCTTTCACTTTCAAACCTTTTCACTTTCACTCACAACAGTTAAAAAAAGCATGTTGTATGACATTGTATTGTAGCATGTAGTCTTGTCTTGTCTTACATTGTAGCACAGCAGCACTCAAATTTTTCTTCGGGGATATATAAAGTATTTTCAATTCATTATTATTATGTCACAATCGATCATATTAGTATCATCCATCAGTTATAAGAAAAATTCTCATAAAATAATGTCAACTAAAAAGAAGTGAATAAGTGACTTTTGACCCCAATTCACACTTTGCCTAAAGTGAAACTATGAAAAATCGACACTAATTGGTCCCCATGAAAGTCAATGGTTGATTGTAAACCTTGGTGCTTTTGTAATGAAATGGAAAAGTACCTTTAAGGCTCAGTTAAAACACATTAAGAAACCAAAACCAGTTGGGTTAACTTGACAATCTAAGTAGAAAAAGGAGGAAAAATACAAGATATAGATGTGACAGAACAAACTGATATACGTATATCGTGAGAAAATAATCATCTGTTTCTATAGTTTTTACCTTTATTACCCAACTACCTACACTAATTTTCAACTTTATTTACTCAGATAAAATAATGTTATTAAAATGCTATATTCCAAAATACATTATTTAATGGAATACTGTATATGTATATATTAGTTCATATTCATAAAAAAATTGTGCATAGTTGTGACAGTAAATAGTCTCACGTCCTAATGCATGAAGAATTTTAGTTGCTTAAACAAGTTCAAGATCTTCTTTTCAATTCTTTTTATTTCACAATACACAAGTGGTGGCTTTTTAAAATGTGAAGAATGGGGTTAGGCATCGTTTCACTCAAAACTCCAACTAGAAACAATGATGCCTGCATACTGTATGTCACTTTAAAACCTGCTCAGATTTGTGTCAACAGCAGGTTATCCATGTCAGTGTGCTTTTGACATTCACAAGTAAAAAGTAAAAGAAAAAAAAAGTTGTTTTAATCAGTTCGTACAGCATTTTTACACTTTGTCTCAATCCATCCAGATTGATATTGGGAGAAGATAAACTATATCTATAATATCTAGTTTTGTTTAAATGACTTACTTTTGGCAAAGTTGTTCTTAAATGAACCGTCCTCAATAATACAGGTCATTTTATATAATAGCCTCATGAAAGGTTTAAAGTTTTTTAATAAGCATGATCACTCCAAGTTTCTGTCCCCTCCAGGTGGGACGTGCCCGAAACACCTCACCACCGAGGCGCTTGGGAGGCATTCTCTCTATCTGGCTTCTCTCAACCTGGAAGAGAAGCAGCTCGACAATAAATTCTACCCGGATGGCAAGAGGCAGACCCCAGACCCACCTGAGAGACTATTTCTCACAGCTGGCCGGGGAACGACTCAGGATCCTTCCGGGTGAGCTGGAGGATGCAGCTGGGGTGAGAGAAGCCTGGGTTTCCCATCTGAGGCCGTTGCCCCCGCAACCCAGCCCCGAATAAGCGGAAGACGACGGAACAGAACTTTAAGTTTCTGTGGGTATTTACTTTTTTTAAATATTGGATGAACTGCTTGTACTCCTAAAAATGAACCTTATCTACACAGGTTCAATAAAAACAAATTCCAGCCTTTCATACATCTTTTTGTGCAGTCATTTGATTTATTTTTGGTTAACAACTTTATTAGTTTTACGACATTTGATTGCAAGTTTCAGATTTGCCACAAAAATGATTCCAGTTAGAGTCCAGTTAGTTGTTACATGTTTAGTGTGAGGTCCCACATATTGACAATGCTCACCATCAGCTCAAGGCGCAAGGTGTCCTGAGCCCCTCTCTTTTCACTAGGTTGAATGAACACAGGAGCCTGTGTTCATTCAACCTAGTGGACACTATTATTAGGTTTTCTGGTGAAACCACTGTGGTGGGACTTATCATTGGGAGTAATGAGTCAGTTTTTCAGGATGGGGTAAAGCGGTTCTGAGACTGGTGTGGCAAAACAACTTCTATTCTTCGACACCACAAAAACCAAGGAGTTGGTGGAGGACTATACGAGGAACAAACCAGATATCCAGCCACTATTCATCAGGGAAGACGATGTGGAGAGGGTGACTCCATTCAGACTTATGGACATCCCTTTAGAGCAAGACCTAACCTGGGGAGCGAACACTCCTGCTCTGATGAAGAAGTCCCAGCAGAGACCTTTCTTTCTTAGTCTTCCCTTAAAAAAAAAAAAAAGTTTAACGGGAAGCTACTGGCATCCTTCTACCAAAGTTCAATCCAGAACATTTTAACATACTGTTTCTGTGCCTGATTTGCCAATTGAATTAAGTCCAGAAGATCCTCACCTGCCAGCCACACCCTGTGCAAGAACTGTGCAGCTCCCATTGCTACAAAAAAAAAAGCACCCCTCCCACTGTCTGTATGAACTACTACACTCAGGCAAAAGACATAGGACTAATAAAACAAACATGGGCATAAACTTTTTGTCCAAGACGCATTGTTACCTTTAATACTGTTTAAAATGTCTATAATTTGAATTATAGCTGGTTTGATTTACCTATTATTTGTTTATTACTGAAATAATTCCTTCTCAAATTTGTTATACAACTTTCAGCGAAAGTGGCCTCATAGCAAGAAGGTTGGCGTTCAAGTCTCGAAGTGGATGTGAGGCTTGAAACACTGGCCTTTCTGTGTGGAGTTTGCATTTTCTCCCCATGTAAGCGTGGGTTTCCAGTTTCCTTTCACTCTCCAAAAACATGCGTGTAAGGTTAATTAGCTGCTACAAAATTGCAGTTAATTATAAACAATTATAATCATTTAGAAACATGTAAATGGCCTTGCAATAGATTGGTGACCTGTTCAAGGTGTATCCTGCCTTTTGCCTAAAATCAGCCAGGAATAGGCTCCAGCACCCCCAGCGACCCAATTCAGGATAGGTTTAGAAGATAAAACTTCCAGTGAAAATAAAATTAAGTTTATGTTGAATCATAATACCGCGACAGACTGGCAACCTGTTCAGAGTGTACCCTGCCCCTCGCCTTGAATCAGCTGGGAAGGACTCCGGCACCCCCGCAACCCGAAAGAGATAGACGTTAAGAAGATGACTGACTGACTGAATCATAATATTATTTTTCAAATGATAAACAATTACAGAATAATCATTTGCAAAATATATTAAATTTATTACATTTTTTTTAACAAGCTTTGGTTTAGTAACTAATCCAGAAATACTCACCTTACATGTTTCCCATGAATGAAAGATAACACACACAGATTCACCATGTTCCAGGATGTGCTGTTGTCATAGTGCATGAGGTTTAGGGCCATGGCAACATGGGAATGGCAATTGTCTAAGCACAGATTGTGCTTCATAAAAACAGAAGAAAAAAAACACTTTGGTAAGCAACAGTTGTGTAACTTATAAATAAATACTAATTGATTCCACCTTACCGGCCTGCATTTGTATTCTTCAGATGCATCATGGACTGCTTTGTCCCATGTAGCTGCACCATTTCCACAGACTTTGTCCACATCCAACCTCCAGTATCTGCAACAATTATAATCATTTAGATTTGTAAAAAGATAAATAGAAAAACAACAACATTGCAGCAAGGCTTACTTTGTTGGTTTACCAAATCCCATGTTGTCCTCCTGCAGATGACAAGCAGATTTAAACCATATGAGATCAAGAATAAAGTTTAGTGCATGTGTTTGCAGTCTTTAATACAGAACAATGTTATAGGACAAAAATGGATGGATGCAAAACTCACAGAGACAAAATATGATCCTGCAAAATCTCGGATTATTCCAGAAGAGGTGCAGATCCCCATGTGACCAATAAAGGGAAGCACCCACCTGCAGGATAGAGACACAAGAAGAGTACGTTTGTGTTTGATAGGATGCAGGTAGATCACAGGAAAACAAACGGTCCACATATGTAACAACATAGTAACGGAAACATATGCATGTATGAAAACTGAAAGAGAATAGGTAGTAACATTGGTGCAGTAGGTTAACAGATTTGAAGCTAAACTAGCATTAGCAGGAGCAATACATTAGGATCTTACGATAAAAGTGGGATAGGTGTCCAGACAATGCAGTAGGGATATCTGCTGCTTTTCTTGTCATATTTTAAGAGATCACCGTGGTAGTTCATCATGATGTCGAGATCATTCACATCCGCCATCCCAGCCCGCGGTGACAGGGGGAAGCTAACAGTGACGCACGTAAAGGCAGCGTTAGTTTGCTGCACGCAAAACGTTGGGTCCGTGAACGCACCACCGCATGTTATGTTACTGAGTTACTCTGCTTTAAATGTCAATCTATAGTTGGGATATTTATTTCATAATCTGAACCTCTTATCCCTAATGGGGTCGAAATCAGCCGAAATATGCTGCCTATATTCGGCTTCCACAGCCGAAATAGGCTGATTTCGGGCGACAGGGTGGGGTACATCCTGTACAGGTCGCCAGTCTGTGTCAGAGCCCACACACAGTTGGTAATATTATTATTTATTTTTAACAACAAAATTCCATCCTGCTTTCTTCCACAGCAAGGACTTGAAACTTTTTCTTAAAAAAAAATTCCAGGTGAAATTAAATGCATCGCTGGGTTTGTTTAATAACAGATAAATAGTGCAATAGTTACTGCATTACTGACTGTGAGGGTCATCCCAGTGAATGAACCTTATAGATCCTCATTGTGGATGAACCTCATAGATCCCGAATGTGACCCTCATAATGGATGAACCTTGAAGATCCCTAGTGTGACCCTCATCGTGGATGAATCTTAAAGATCCCTAGTGACCCTCATAGTGGATGAACCTTATAGATCCAATAGTGTGACCCTCATAGTGGATGAACCTTGTAGAACCCCTAGTATGAACCTCATAGTGGATGTACCTTATAGATCCCTAGTGTGACCATCATAATGGATGAACCTTTTAGATCCCTCGTGTGACCCTCATAGTGAATGAACTTTATAGATACCTAGTGTGACCTCATAGTGGATGAAGCTGGTAGATCCCTAGTGTGACCCTCGTAATGGATGAACCTTGTAGATCCTTAGTGTGACCCTCATAGTAGATAAATTTTATTGATACCTAGTATGACCTTCATAGTGAATGAACATTATGGATACCTAGTGTGACCCTCATAGTGGATGAAGATAATGGATCCCTACTGTGACCCTCATAGTGGATGAACCTCATAAATCCTTAGTGTGACCTTCATAGTGGATGAAGATAGATCCCTATTGTGACCCTCATAGTGGATGAACTCGGTAGATCCATAGTGTGACCCTCATAGTGGATGAACCTGGTAGATCCATAGTGTGACCCTCATAGTGGATGAACTGGTAGATCCATAGTGTAACCCTCATAGTGGATGAACTCGGTAGATCCATAGTGTGACCCCCATAGTGGATGAACTCGGTAGATCCATAGTGTGACCCTCATAGTGAATGAACCTGGTAGATCCATAATGTGACCCTCATAGTGGATGAACTCGGTAGATCCATAGTGTGACCCTCATAGTGGATGAACCTGGTAGATCATAGTGTGACCCTCATAGTGGATGAACTCGGTAGATCCATAGTGTGACCCTCATAGTGAATGAACCTGGTAGATCCATAATGTGACCCTCATAGTGGATGAACTCGGTAGATCCATAGTGTGACCCTCATAGTGGATGAACCTGGTAGATCATAGTGTGACCCTCATAGTGGATGAACTCGGTAGGAGTTCCTACCTATGGTGTGACCCTCATAGTGGGGGACTCTCATAGTGGATTACATTAGTTCTCTAACTTCCAACTATTTACCATGAACTCTCAACATTTTTTATACAGTCAGCAAACCGAGAAGGAGTGCAGACACTGATAAATGAGAATACTGCAGCTTCTCCTATTGTAAATCTTCCTAACCTAGATATTGTCAGGTGTGCTGCTAGTGTAGTTGTTAGAGATTAAGCTGCAAACACTGAACAAGAAAGGGTTTAATTATTTTATTGTTCTTTTTTTTGTTACAACAAAGTTATCACACGAATCATTAAAGAAATTAAAGTAAAAGACATGGAAGCCTTGTGGTGCATGAAGGTGAGGATTCAACTTGTAAACATCATACATGTGGAAGGGCGGAACAAAAAAAAAAGAAAAAGCAGCTCTTGGAGCCCTGTGAGAAATAGCTGTGGTCTATTTCCTCACAACCATGATCAGAAAAATCTTCCCACTCCTTTTTGATTTTGTAGTTTGTACAAATAACGTAGAAATACTTGTTATTGTACCCGCTCAAAATAAACTTTTCAATTGAAAAATCTCATAAAAGCTTAGAACATTTCATTTCAGCAGAGAACAATTTTTTAACCTCATTACCCTCTTTTTTTGCCCCCACTTGTAAAATGTATGACACAAATTCATAGTGGTGTACCACTGGTACTTAACATTGTATCTCAAATGGCATTTACAACTTATTCGACTAAAAACAAAAACTTTTTTCTTTTTCGTCCTTTTTAACAAAAAGAATTCTTTCAAAACTGTCAACTTGTGAACTTACTATCGAAATAAAAGCGCTTAACTGTAATAGTCAAATTAAAAAAACATAAATTGACATTATTCCTTGGCTGCTGAAATTAATAAGATAAACTTTGGCAGATGAAACCCCTTGTTTTTCTGACAAACACAAACTGAAAGCATCTTAAATAAATTCATAGGAGAAACAGCTTCCACAATATTAAAAAAAAACAATTAATTTTAAACTTTCTGTAACCAAAATCTAGCTAAATCTAGATCAGCTTGCATGTGCAATCTTTCCGAGATGAGTGACCACGGTGACAAGTTCCTCTCTCTACAAAGCCGACAGGAGATGCAACAAAACATAGTCTTCTTTTTTTATCATCTTATCCTCCACGGATATCTGATAAAAGATGTCTCCATAGCATAAGCCCAAGGAGATGTAAGTGCTGTACTCTGTCTTTAAGACAGACCGCGGGAGATGAAGAAGGCGTTCCCATTACAGATGTCGTTGGAGGTGTTCCACAACGGTGGAAAGAGGGTTGCCTCCACCCTTTGTAAATTTCCCTCCCCAAAGTTTCCTTCAGAAGTCCTGGCACAGGACATTAGAAGGTGATGCATAGTGCAGAAATGTGACATGACATCCATTCAGTGTTCCATCAAAGGGGTGGTAGTGAAGAACGTTTCAAATGAGAGCTGCGAGAGCGCCCTACTTTCTAGATCCATTCAATAGAATGGATTACTCCGTGTTTAGCTTGGTCTACACTGTACTTGTCCATCTGACATTTCTTCATCATCTGAACCTTCTGAGACAACACTCCGCAGACCAGTAATGCGGTAGCCCATGTTAAGCAGCATAACCTCCAGTGGATCGGCATTCATTCGCCGCTGATTTGCTTGAGCAGCTTTCTCCATATCCTCCACTACACGTCCATTATCTTTGTCCGTCTGAAGAAATAACACATGATCAATTACAATTGGATTCAAAAGTCACAAAACTTATTGTTACCCGATCATTTTTTATCTATGTAGTAGTACAAGTAAGTTTGTAATTTTACCTCTGGCCTGGGGTTCCATAATCGAACCACAGGATCAATCCCACTAGTCGCCAGGAAGCAGTAGCTGGGATGGGGCTGCAGGCAGTTAACTATGGACTCATCCCCTTGCAAGACCTTCACCAGGTTAGTGGTCTCCTTTTCCCAGATGAAGAATGAGCCATCATCTGAGCCACTGACGATATACTGGCCTTTGCTGGTGAGAAAAAAAACACACTGATCAATCTAGTTCCGTATATAGAGAATTACTGAAGCTTAACTTTAAAAATTATGCAACTAATTTTTGGCTAAACATTTTTTGCAGGGTGACAAAGCTGGGGACCAGATAACACACTCTTGACTACCATCTAGTGGAATGAGAATAGACTGTCCTGATTTACCTGCCGAAGAAGTTGGCCTCTTTGATATCTGTGGTGGTGTTACAGTGACCACAGTATCTGTGCTTGTAATCAAAACTACGCTCTCTCAACACCAACTCATCATCTGGAATGGATTCTTTCCGGGTAAAAGAGTGAAACCGAGTTGAGCTGTTTGCTTTCTTCTCGTCTCCTAGAACAAAAAAATAGAATAAAAATTAAACCTCTTTTTTATTGTAGAAGCTGTTGCTCCTATAAATTCATTTAGGATGCTTTCAGTTTACATCTTTTAGAAAAAACTAGCGTTTTACTACATTAGTATGTTCACAAGTTCACAGAGTTTAGATTTTTTTTGTGAAAAGGACATAAAAAAAAGGGTATAATTTAGCCTAGTAGTATTTGGCTTTTTCTCACCTGATTCTGATTTAGAGCTGAGAGCAGCCTTAATGTCTTTATCTAAGGCGTTGCAGGCACTGCTGTCCGCCTGCTCCGGAAACTTTCCTTTAAAATCATCAAGACATTCGAGAGCTTCGGTAACATACTTTAGCTCAAACAGACAGCGTGCCAGTCTGAAATGGGCTTTCAGATGACTGGGGTTCAGTGTGAGTGCCTTCACACAATCCCTGAGGGCATCATAATGGTCTCCATCCCTATTAATCACAGAACCAAATAAATAGTCATAAAATGATCACGAACCCTTGACAGACAATTAAAATAATTCAATTTTGGATAGTAACATTCTGTTAAGCATCTGACGACTGTTAGATCGTTAAAATATATCATCTGTTATCCTGCATTGCTCCAATACGCACCACTTGCGTTTCATATAAGCTGCAGCTCGATTTCCGTAGAGCATTGCATTGCTGCTTGCTCCGTGGATGCCTAAACTGTACAGCTGGATAGCAAGCGTCCACTGCTGGTGGGCAAACGCTTCATTTGCTTGTTGCTTAATTTTTTCCAGATGAGGAGGAAGCTCAGTAGAACTAAAACAATAAGGCAAGTTAAAGAAGTAAAAAAAAAAAAAAAAAAATTTAGATAAACTTCAGAGACCAAATAAAACCCAATTTGTTTTTACCTGGAGTTGATTTTATTTGCAGCAGTGTACATGTGGCCGGATGGCATGTGAATTCCATTTGTTGTTTTCCCATTCTGCACGTCTAAAAATGAGAGAATAACCATCATCCCACAAAGTATATCAAAGTGTATTTGACCGTTTGGTATTTCAGCAAGGGTCTACCTGTTGACAGCTGGCATTTTTTTGGGAGCAGGAATGTATACGGCGTCTGTTTAAAGGTTAAATCAAACAGATAAACCTGAAAAAAAAAAAGAACGAAACATGTAATGTTGCACTTGCAAATGAAAGATTCAAATTACTAATAAACCCTCTTAAATATTTATTTCAGGATATATCACCTGTTCTCCGCCCATGTTAACCAGCAGTTCCGTGCCGTCAGGGCTGAAGGTAACATAAGTGGCCACCAGCACCCTCAAACGGTTCTTATAGTCAGAGTGTTTTACTGGCAGGTGTCCTGAAACATACACAGAGATCCAGTTTATAGTTACATCTTTGCATTTCTTCTTCTGTCATTTAATCCATCACCACAGAGGGAGTGAATCTTTGAACATACCTGCTACATAATATTGTCCAGCTCCATCTGGGATGGGTTTCTGATGGTCACAGAATGTGTGTACAGCTGCTGACGTACTCTGACTCAAAGATTTCCTGTGTAAAGAACATAAATGAATGTAATGATGAGTAATGTTTCAAATCTGATCTAGACAATATGCAAAACAGTTAGAAGTAGGGCTTGTAAGCACCCTTCTTATTGTTTTATATAATTTCAGCAAGAGAAGGATCCCAGCATGTTTTTTCAGCAAGCAGAAGTTTGAGTTCCAACTGTTGATGCTCACATTTTTGCACGGCAAAAATCTCACTTAAAAATATTTTTTTATTAACAAAAAGCTAAAAATTTTTATTCCTGTAGAGCCTGAGATTTATTTCTTAAAATTTTGGGGGTAAAAATTGAAATAATGTCGTAGCAAAACCTTGGTTTAAGTGTTTTTTTTTTTTTTACAAAGTCTACACTTAAAAGCTTTTTACATGTTGTGCAATACTCAAAATATTAGATATAGAGTCATTGCCTCAAATAAAATCTTATAATTAAATAATACAAAAATGGTATAAGAGGATCAATGCCGATACAATTGGTACCGGCATTGATCCGATTCATGCTGAAATAATCAATAGCTACAGCCCGAGTAACATGTATCAAAATTAAACAAACCTGTGGTTGTGGATCATCCTGATGTCGTAGAGTCGTACAAAAGGTCCATTGGCTCCCACGGCCATATAGTTGTTGTCTCGTGGGTTGACTGCCAGACACTTTGCCTCAACAAGCTGACCACAGAACTCAGTCAAATCGATCAACACCTCAGAGTGCTTACTGCTATTCCGTAGGTCATACTGTCTGTAGGAAACGTGAGAAAAATATTCTTATTAGGAACTTCTTTGATTAACAATGATGTTTGATCTCTGTTTTTTTTTTTTTACCTGATTATTCCATCTTCTGCAGCACTCCAGAAGGTGTTAGGCCACATAGGTGCTGTGGCGATACGTTTTACTCTGTTTGTGTGATCGGAAAACATGTGGATTGTTTCCTTCATGGTTAGGTCATGTACATGGACTTTAGTGTCAGCAGCGCCTGTTAATAAGATTCTGTCTCCAGAGTGAGGGAGGAACTATGAGGACAAAAAAAAAGTGAAACACTAACAATACAATGGTAAAATTTGAAATGTGACAACAGAAAGTTTTACACATGAACTAAAGTCACACAACTGATTGATCATTTTGTCTCACCTTCACAGAGAATATATTGGCAGCATGACCTGTGTGCATAGTTGTAAGCTTCTTGTGTCTGAATGGATCCCAGATGATGGCATGTTGATCATCTGAACCTGAAGCCAGCAAACTGAAAAGCAGAGGAAGTAAAAAATAAGTCCAACAATAAGGTGTTTTTTGTTAAATTTTCACATTGTCTGCAATGTTTGAGACATTAACATGAAGATAAGTCTTTATACTGTTTATAAATTGGGATTTAATCTTCAAATTAATTTACAACAAAAGAACATGCAATCCGCAGTTGAAACGGTTGATATGGTGTGAAATATATCACACAGAAACAATGCAAAGATTTCCATTCGTTATAAACCAAAAATGTTCTTCTTTATATAACAAACAGCCAACCAAATTTTAAAAGCTAAGTCTTTTCTGTCAGAGTAATAAAAAGATTAACAGTTCATTTTTAATTTCCTTAAGTAGAAGTTACTGACACGGGGAAAAAAAAGGTTGCATTTGAATGGGATTAGGTGTTACTGACCGCAGCAACAAGGCCTAAAGTAAAATTGATTACCAAATACAGTACTAAATAGTATGAACAAATTTATAAAACAAGATTTCTTTGCATGGGGTCACAGCCAAACTGCAATGTTAGGCAACAACAGCAGCACTTGATTTAAAACAGACAGAATCCTTAGAAATAAATTTGTGCATTTGCTATGAAAAAAAATTCACAAATCACTGTTCATTTACACACAGTGTTGTAAATTTTATAAATGAAAGAAAAATCCCAAAAAAGCCTAATAGGAACAAAGCCTAGAAACACTGTAGTCTTTTCTGGATCAAAACACTTTTGAAATGATACAAAACAAAACAGACACTTTTTGTGTTCTTTTGAAAACCAAGACAACTACTGCCTTTAGATGAAAGAGAATAAGCCGTAAGCAGCCTGTTAGGTCCTGACAACTTTAAACCCAGCTTCTGTAGTACAAGTTTACACTGATTTCTGTTTCATTAGCATCATGCTATGAAGTTCCGTCAATGCTGAGATATACAGTGCTGACTCTCTGGGAACACCCTCTGATCTCATATGTGCAACTCCTTTTTGAAAAAGGCAACGTATCATTTCAAAAACAAAATTCTTAAATCACCTATTTCCTATTATGACTAAATGGAGGAACTTTCAGAGTGCTTGGCTGGCTTCTCTGTTACTATCCTTTTTTTTAACCACAAAGATAGCATAAGAAATAGAAAAATGGTCAACTTTGATTTTATACCTGAATAAAGATTGTATGGTAAAGAAATAAAATGAGACGATTAAGCTCGTTTTGAAACGCAAGCAATGGTCTAGACACTTCATTAACGTTACTTGATAAATAGCAAAATGAGATCCATGAGAATGGTAAGAAATTTGTGATACTTGAATAACTATGCATGGCATTTGAAAATTTCAAATAGCCAGAATTTCATTAACCGGCACACTATTGGTATGATGATGTGAAGACTTACTCTCCTTGTTCATTCCACTCCAAGCAGTTTACACATCCAGTATGGCCCTGTGGAAAGAGATGGAATTTGCTGTTAGAATAAAATATTGTGAAAAATATCATGAAATATCCCTTCTATTTTTGACAATTCCATTGTGCTTATCCAGGGTCGGATCGCAGGGGGCAACAGCCTCTGATGGGAAACCCATGCTTCTCTCACCCCAGCTGCATTCTCCAGCTCATCCGGGAGAATCCCGAGGAGTTAGTCGGGAAACTGTGACACATAGTCCTTCCAGCAGATCTGGGAACTGCCTGTGGGTCTCCTTTTGGTGGGATGTGCCCAAAACATCTCACCAGCGAGCCGTTCGGGAAGCATCCTAACCAAACACCCAAACCAACCCATATGGCTTCTCCCAACCCGGAGGAGCAACGGCTCTACTCTGAGCAATTATTCAAAATGGGAAAATGACTGATTATGGACATTGATTATTGATATTAATTACTAAACATCAGGATATCCTCAATGACCTGAAGTTCAGCCTCCAGTCCAAGTCTCTTGATAAAAGAATCAGTCACATGGTGAAACCTCTGGAAGCCTGATGCTCTGTTGTCCTGGAGGCAGAAAAACAACTTTAGTGATTACTGACATGACTATTATACATTAATAACACAACTTACCCTGATCTGTCTGTATATAATATCTCTGGTGATGTTGACAGAAGTCATGGCCTCACCACAAAAGATACACCAAGTTTTGGAGAGGTAGTTTTCAGGGATTAGACATATATTCTTCTTTACTGTAAAGTCAACCAGATGGAAAAACGTCTTAGATCAGGCATTATGTGGAAGTTATGTTGTCATCATATCAGATAATTGGATCACATGAGTACGACTTGTTCCCTGGTTTGAACATAAACACACTTTACTCATCATGTGCCAAAAATAGCTTTGCTCCCATTAATCAGCATTAACCAGATAATTAGCTTACCGGCAAATGACAGCGATGTAAACGTATCAAATCAACACATGAAAGCTTAGCAAACATTTGAAATGATCTTGATTTGGTATCACTGTTAACACTTCAGCATAAGGCCTTTAAGAAGTAGCTGCTATTAGCGGATTGTAAGCTAAACAATCGTTCATTTTCAAACAGCTGAACAAAAGCCACGTTTTGATCAAGCTAAATAAATCTTACCGCTGTCCGTAAACGAGAAGCATCTCTATTAATAAATGTCCATTTAAGAAAGAAATGCATAACCTCTTTGAGTTTGTTGACAGGATTTATACATGTAGCTAAGTTGAAGACTGGAGGACTGGATCACTTCCAGGGCAAGACTTTCAAAATAAAGATAGCTTTGCCAATTTGCAAAAATAAAACGAAATCTAAACTCGGCACATAATTGAAAATGTGAATTTAATCAAATACTTATTTGTTGTAACAATAATCCTTTGATCAAAAATTTATATTTAAAAAAATTGCGTCTATTTTCTTTTAAATATCACATTGAATGGAGATCGACTCATTACAATAATGTGCTAACCTCCCTAAATTAGAAAAAAAATGCTGATGGACTACAACCCCCATCATGCCTAACACCCACCGCGCTTGCGCAGAACGGAGCAACCAACCAGAACTCTCGACCAAATTTGTTCAAACTCACCCAAAACTAAACATAAAAACAATCAGCGCCTGTGTGTCATACATTTTCACCATTTTAATGCACCATATAAATAAATCTACTATAAAAATAAATAAAACTGTTCTTACTCATGTAGAAATAAATGTAATAAAATGTAGTAAAGGTTATACAAATGCTATACTAAAAGATTTATTTAAATTAACAGTTGATTTATTCATTTATTTCTTTTTAAGACTGAATGATGTCACCCTTTATTTTGTCACACTGCTGATGGAGATCTCAAAGTTTTAAGCTGAGGTAGTTTTGTAGGTTTGTTAACAGCAGCACATCTAAAAATGATTAGGAAAAAAAAACATTTTCATTACAGAAGCAAATCAGGCATTCATTATAGTTTATAAATGTATCTCATTAGTAGGGTTTCAATTTAAAAAGCTGAGTTGTCAGTGTTATATTATCTTCTTCTTTCTGCATTTGCTTCAGGGGTCACCACAGCAAGTCAGTTTCTTCCATCGAACCCTATCTGCTGCATCCTCTTCGGTCACGCCGGCTATCTTCATGTCTTCCTTCACTGTATCCATGAACCTCCTTTTTGGCCTTCCTATAGGCTTCGTTCCTGGTGGTTCCAAACCCAGCATCCTTCTTCCGATGTACTCTCTCTCTTTCCTGTGGACATATCCAAACCATCTCAGTCTGGCCTCTCTGACTTTATCTCCAAAACATCTAACATGTGCTGTTCCCCTGATATACTCATTTTTAATCTTGTCCAACCTGGTCACTCCCAGAGAGATCCTCAGCATCTTCATCTCTGCTACCTCCATCTCTGGTTCCTGTCTTTTCCTCAGTGCCACTGTCTCTAGGCCAAACAGCATGACCGGTCTCCCCACGGTTTTGTATACTTTCCCTTTCATTTTAGCTGAAACTCTTCTATCACACATAACACCTGATACTTTTTTCCACCCATTCCAGCCTGCCTGCACATGCTTCTTCATCTCTTTTCCACACTCTCCATTGCTCTGGATTGTTGATCCTATTTACTTATTTACTTTATCTCTTCTCCCTGTAACCTCACTTTTCCATTTGGATCCGTGTCATTCACACACATGTACTCTGTCTTACTCTGACTAATCTTCATTCCTCTTCTTTCTAGTGCAAAGTACCTCCACCTCTCCAGCTTTTCCTCCACCTCTTCCCTTCTCTCACTACAGATCACAATGTCGTCTGCAAACATCATTATCCATGGGGATTCCTGTCTAACCTCGTTTGTCAGCCTGTCCATCATCATGGCAAACAGCAAAGGACTCAGATTGGTAATCTGAGTTTTTATTTTGCCCCACTTTTTATGATGTTTAATTTTTAAAAAAAATTGAAACAATAGTGTTTGCATAAAAAGTGGCTTAAAATTAGAATGGAATTGCTTTTATGACTATGCTTTACACAGAGATAAATCTATCCTGCAGAATCAAATGTACTATTTTAATTTCTTTTATGCCGTCTATAAAAATCCAAATTGAAATCAACTTATTCTGTTTAAAAATCAAAGTTTATCACTAAGACTCTGTACACAATTTTAAAAGAACTTCCAACAAGAAAATGTGGTTGAGATGAGGCAAGAAAATCAAATAATCCTATTAAAATAATCCTGATTTACATCAAATGCATATGGTTGGATTGGAAAACCGTATGCATCCCAAAAAGTTTGTTTTTGAATAAATATATTTCAAACAATGAAACACTTAAAAGTTTTTTCTCCACTTTCACCATATCATATCATCTCAAATATGTTAATTTTGATCATAGTTTACATTTCCTACTTTTATTATTATGCTTATTATTCTTTGCACATTAGTACTTCAGCAAGTTCCTAATCTCTGAATCTTGTTCATTTACCAAGGCAATAAAAGTCTCTCTGATTTCGATTCTGATAATGAACATTAATGAGAAGACTAATTTAATGTCAGTAAAAATTTCGCATTTGCAGAAAATACTACAAAGACACCCAAATAAATGCACACATATGCACATATAAACTCACATATCTATATTACATGCATATGGGAGTGTTTTGCATCTGTGTGTATTTTTATATCTCTATATAAATGTTGATCCATTTATGTCTAAATTGGTGCATCTCCTATGAATGTATATATAGATTCTCATAGTTTTATTCATCAGAGATATGTAAAGTTAGTATATACTAAAAAAAAATATTCTCATTGCAAATGACTTTAAAAGGACTTTTCAAAATTATGTACAAAAAAATGTATTTTGTACCATGCATGCACATTTTTCTTTCTTCATTCGAACTAACCTTAAAAAAAAAAAAAGTCTTGCTTGGGTGCGTTTGATTTACATCGTTGGACAGTACTTCATCACATGATAAATAAAGCATAATCTGACGTTTTTCTTCGGCAGAAGAAACATTCCTCAAAAAGTTAATAAACATTCATTTTGAATTTATTTAATTAGATTAATTGATAATCTAATTGTTAACATCGGTACTTTAATTTTTACCAAGCTATCCTCCGAATGTAACTGGTTCAGATTGTAGCTGGAGGCGCTGGGATATTAACCAAGCGTCTCCTCTGTTTTTGGTGAGTTGTCTGCCTTCAGAGAGGCAGTTGGTGAAGTAGAACAACAGCAGTAGTGGATGATACAGATTTATCTGTTATTACCGAGAAACTGAGATTAACGTGTAGAGAACAAACTGGGTAAGGTTCACTTCTATTTCGTTCAGTGATCACTATAGTTTTAAAGCTAAACTTTAGCTTGATGCTAAGTGACTGAGTTCTGATATAAACTAGAACCGCATCGCGGGCTTAGCTCCAAGCTAGCTTGTTCGACGGATTTGTCATGGATTAGCTACAAAGGTTAACGGTACTGCGCATCACACCATAAAATCTCTTTATACAGCATCATGGATCTCAAATAACTACAATTTTGGAACTCAAAATGCTTTAAAATAATATTTAAATTTAAACAAAGTCAAGTCAGTTAAGCGATTACTTGTAGTTAGCTTCGATCTGGCTAAGAGTGGTTAACTAGTCATTTCCTCCATAAATTAGATTACAAGGAGGATTAGTTTGAACATCCTCAAACATCTTCTACGCTTTTAACATATATTTTCAGATTTGTTTTCCATGATTTAAAAAACATCTTTAAATAGAGATTATATAAGACGTGTAGTCATGTTGTTATTTCTGTTGTTACTTAAGAGCCATGAGTGATTATCTGGAGGGCAGATAAAAATAAAGAGCAAATAAATCAGTGGATATCAAACAGATATTTACTGATTTACTGTTTTAGAATCTGATTTCCTAATAAAGATCAGAATAACTGGAATCAGAAATATGTTATTGATCCCCCACATAGGAAATGTGTGTGTTACAGCAGCACTGTAATCATAAAATAATAAGTAAATAATAAGAAATGGGTAATCTGAAAGTATAGAGTAAAAAAAGTGATTTTATTTCAAATCTATTACCAAGCAGTACAGACAGAATGTGCATACAGGTGATAAAAAAGTGATGAAAAGTGACTTAAGGTGATGATATGTGATCCTTTCTATCTTTACTCATTCATCTTAAAATCTGTTTGCCTTGTCCTTAAAAAGTGAGCTGATTAATAATCCACACACATATCACATATCTGAACAATAAGCATTTGATCAGATCAGTTACATTCTGTTTTTAAGTTCATCAGAACATACATAATAATACATGTCCTTTTTACTCTAGGTCCAGATGTAATCTTGTATGGCATGACAACCTCGTAAAGATATTTTGGAGCCAAACCAGCTGGTAAGTTTACACTGGCTGTCAAAACCTTTTAATATTGTGACAATCCCTGGTGTTGACATGACACTACGCTGCTTTTTGTCCTGGCACAACTGCAATTTAGCTCCGTTTGCTGACATGGAGTGGCAGACACCAGCTGTGTCAGAGAAGTTTCAAAGCCGCTTAGGCCATAGGCCTGGGACTTCGGACAGTGGGGACACCGGTATTGGCACTTCAGCGTCTGACAGCGCAGAAGGTAATGATTTCAGTTTGTTCCTCTTCTGCCAATGGCATGTGTTGTGTAACAATGTTGTGAAGATAAATGGTAGTCAAGTATCGCTCAACTACGTGACACTCTAGCTTTACTAAAGTGCTGTTAAACATTTAAACCATATGCTTGGGGTTGATTTGAGAAAAGTGTTTTAAAGTAATGAGAGGTGATGACCTGACACTCAACCTCAACCTAAGCACACTAAATTTAGAAAGACTTTGTTAAAAATTTTCTTGGCCTATTTAAGGTTACAATTAGTGCTTGTGGTTCGCTGCGGGGGCTGAGAAGGTTTAAAAAGATGGCTAAAACCTCTTAGTTGATGCTAATGCAACGCACTGCTTCCCTGCTGTTCTGTGCAACTTGTTGTGATACCTTTGATTAAATGCATACCGGTGTATGTAATACAATCGCAACCTTGGATTGGGAGGAACTCGTCACATTTAAATTATTTTTAACTATTTATTTACTTTTAGATTGAAATATTTTAATAAAGATGGTGTCTATGCACATAGCTTGTAGAGTACAAGCTGAATCTCTAAAGTGATGAGCTAAAAAGGGTGTAAGTGAATAGCCTCTTGGGATAGGCGGTCCAGATTTCCACAGGAAATGTTATTGAATAATAGACTAAAACAATTTTAGAAGGTATCAGCTTCATATTATTTCAGGCTTAAAAAATTTGTTTGGTGATGATACTTTTTTTTTTCTTGTGCCCAAATATTGTTAACTGGAGTCAGGACTGGTCAAAAATCCTATTTGTCAAATTGGTGTAAAGTGAAGTTATGACTTTCATGGATTACTTAGTTGATGATATTTTTTAAATGTTTGTATTCCATAATCTGTATCTGTTATTTTAAAATGTTGAAAAAATCATTTATCAAATAGTTGACAATGCCGTGTGCATCACACCTTGTGTTTTTAAACTAAGAAGCTTTTGGTGATGAAGTTTTTCTTTTCCAACCGCAGGAATTCCTGCTGAACTTCTCGTAACCGTTCATGCTCAAGATTAGTTTCAACTTGTTCTTTCCAAACATGAATCACTGAAGCCCGAAAACCTTTAATTTATTCCTGAAGTTTTGTATTTATAAAAATATTTTTTTCATATTGCTATTATCTTTTATATTTTACATGTCCTACAGTTTTGGAAGGGGTTTTTGTTGATGTTGTTTGAGTGGGACAGGGAAATGATCTCTTGCTCAGACTAGGGATGTACTGTGTGATGTATGCTACGGTGGGAGGAGGCAAGGTGCTTAAATAAGCGGCACCCACAGATCACTCTGTAACTTGAGAGGTGAACTATAAATACCCCTAACCTTTCCTGTGTATGCCTGTTTGTATGTGTTTGCCCAGAGCTCGGCACAGGATAGTTTGGCTATTTGAGGACAATACAGCTTTAGGCAGACGAACTGCTCACTGCTTTTCTGTTAGTTTGTAGCTTCAAAGGCCCGGAAATGGAATAGACTATTTTTTTGTTTGAATTTAACACATGCTGAAGCCGTTCTCGCCTCAGTGCATCTTTAGAAAAAGATGCCACAACTAGGAAGTTGTTTGGGCACAAAAAGTTCTTCTTCCTCTGTCAAACTTCAACAAGTTTCTCAGGTTTGTGATTTTGCTGACTAGTTATGTTGCTCTGAGGGGTTTGAGGAGTCCTAGAGATGCTTTGTGCTGCTTGTTTTGCTGCTTTGAATGTCTCTGTCTTGGATGGGATCATTGAGATTTCTGAGAATCTCAGAAGAGATTTTTGCTTAATGGAACAGGTTCATTGTATTCTCTCCTGTGTAATCTGAGATTACAAATTGCTTTATGTCATCCAAGTATTGATTTTAAAAGTTTACCAAATGTTGTGTGTAGCATTCAGTTCTTCTACAGAAAATTTTGAACAGTATTTTTGAAGTTAATACACGTGTTGTTGAACATATTGTTATGCAATCAAATCTTTCCCCGGAGTTTTGGGTTAAATATATTCCAAGCGTATTCCCTGAGTTGTGTCAGTCAGAGCCGGTTCATTCTTCCTGTGATGACACCTCATCATCAAAGTAGGCCACCCATAAACCTAGCTGCATGTATTGCATCACAGCTGTAAAAATAGAGAAAATAGCCTAAACTTTTAGTATAAATATACTTTGTACTGAAATACAGAAATATTTTTTCTTATTTTTCTTGCAATGATTAATAAAAATATCTATATGTCTGAAATTGCTTTTGTTCTTTTCTTTTAAAGATTTCCACAGTTCCAGCAGCAGCCCGTCTTTCCAACCCATCCGAAGTCAGATTCCCATCCCCACCGCACATGTCATGCCATCCACGGCCGGCGCCCCGGCCTCAACGCCACTCCTGTTTGCGCAGGAAGACTCCTCAGCCGAGGGTCGCAGATCTTCCTCAGGGTCTGGAACCCCAAGTGGAACCACATCAAAGTCTTCCAATCTTTCCAAATCGGCATCTTCACCAAACTTGGATGCTCAGACCGGTGTAGGAAGTGATTATGTGGGACCCAAGTTAGACTGCCTGAGTCGCTACCATAGCCTTGTTAATGGGCTAGACCACACACTTTTCCCCACAGACAACACACGAGTGGAAGAGGGACATAGGTTTGACACTCCAGCAGTGGAACCAACGCTAAATCAGTCAGCCCTGGTAAGAGGGTTATGTACTGATGTCAGACTCCAGTTACAGACGGGTATTAGAGACACTCAAAACTGTGGAGCTGAGTCCTTCAGAGGAAATATGGAGCGGAGCTATAAGGTTCTGCCTGAAGTGAGGCCCAGCCACTCTGGCTCAGCAGAGACATCTGATCAGAGGCTTGGTCACCCCGGATCGGTTGGATCAGCAGGAGTTTATGCGAGTCCGCTCAGCCTGCAGACACAGGCTTTGCTTAGGGAGCACACGAGCCCCAAGGCCTACAACAGAAGCGGGGAATTTTCTACCTGGCAACAGAAACAGCAGCTGGAGAGTTTGCGTCTACAGGTTGAGCAAATGCAGGCAAGTATTCATCTATAATATAATTCAGTCAGGGTGTAATCTATGAATACTGATGTGGAGAAAAAATGCAGTTCATGTACAAGCACAACAGGTTAATACCACTAAACATGATAGAAAGGAATAACAGATGCATCATTCTAGTTAAACTTTTTCACATTCATTACAATAAATTGAAGAAAGACTTGAAGTGTCTAGAGATTTTATTACAACGCTATTTTTTTGCCTTTTCTTCACTACTGATGAGCGTCAGAAAACATTGTAGCTCAGCAGTGTGTCAGCAGCATAGATGCTGACCAAGTGTTTAAGATGGAACACAATACTCGCACCTAAAGCTGAATGAAACCACACCGTCATTAAGTGTGTTGTAATAACACGTTCACTTTTAATCTGTATTCGGTTTAGGAAGATAATTTGTATTCAGTTCGTTAGACATCAGCTATACGTACATGGTGCCTCTGTATTCACAACACAAATAAACTAGTTACAGTGACGAGTTCGGTGCCCAGTCTGTCTATTTAAACTTCATCTTACACTAACATGACTGTCCTCTTCATTTAGAATTCAGCAGCCATAGTACTTGTTTTTTCCCATGTTTTCCTCCTTAATCTCACTCTGCTTTTAAAAAATGAGTTAAAACATGCTGATTCAGAATTTAAACACAAGCTGCAGCAGATCAACTCACCTGGGTGCCCAGGGCAAAACTTTCAATATTTGCAAGTGAGTGACCTTTACAAAAAGAGTTAATGAACCTAAGTTTATTGTACCAGGAAATAGAAATACAGCAGAAACAGAAGCATGTAAACAAATCAAACCCCTTAGTTGGAGAATAAAATAGGTTATTATGAAATACTGAATGCATGCAATGTTGCTGCACCAGCTGCAGATGCTCATGGGCGTTCACACTAAGCTGTGCAGAGTAAGAACATAAATCATGTTTTTAATTAGGTGATGGGTTTTTTCTACACTCCACTCCTGCTAACGCTGCTCATTAACATGTGAACATGCTGACTAATTTTTTTTTGCATTTTACATGCTAAATCCAAACCAATGTCATGCACGCTTTGACTTTTATTGTCTTTTTGTCTCCCTTTTTTCCAGTTAATGAATGCAGGAGTGAGACAGTACCAGCCTTTATACTCAGCACCAGTGCACACAGAGTCTGGCAACTGGGACGCTCTGGTTAAAGCCAGCGAGAGTCTGCTGAAGGAGAAGGAACTCATCATTGATAGGCGAGTGTTTCAAACAGATTTATGGCTTCAGTTGGAAACACTCCAAGAAGAAGGATAAGAAGGAAAAGCTGCTGCAGTGATAACGTTACATGGAAATATCTGATGTAAAACGTTGTGCCTGACCTTCATCTGTGCTGTTTCAATGGGTTTTTATGTGTTTGTATAATGTAGGCAAAAGCAACACATCACCCAGTTGGAACAGCGTCTCCGGGATAGCGAGCTGCAGGTACACAGCGCTCTGCTCGGTCGAGGGACTTCAGTTGGGGATATATGCTTGTTACGTCTCCAGGTGGATTTAAAAACACCAACACAAATCACCAGATTATTCAGTTGGGTAAACTTTAACCAACATCTTTTTTTTTTTTTTTTCTTCTCCCACGCCTGTAGGAGGCTCAGAGAGAGAACGCATTCTTGAGGGCACAGTTCACTGAGCGCACAGAGTGCGTTGCTGCGGAGAAAGCAGAGGCAGAGCACAGACTGGCGGCGGTGGAAGCCGAAACACGTCGCCTCACCGAGACGTTGAAGGAAGCCTGTGAGAAGCACACAGAGGAAATGAAGAAACAGGAAGAGAGGGTTTGTGTTGAGCAAACTACACATGTTGCAAACAGGAAAACCACAAGAAAAATGTTTTAAAAATTTGACTTTGTTATACTTGTGGTAAAATGAAACTCTGAATGTTCAAGGTGGACCAAGTCTTTATTTTTCTGGGGCAAGTTATTAATGCAGTTTTTGTTTAAAATTTGTATTTATTCTCATAATATGTGCACACTTGCAGATTCGCAGTCGAGACAAACACATCAACAACCTGAAGAAAAAGTGCCAGAAGGAATCAGAGCAGAAGAAAGCAAATCAGCAGCGAATCGAAACTCTCGAACGGTACCTCGCCGACCTGCCCTCTGTGGAACACTACCAGAGCCAAAACAAGAAGGTAAGAGCAGCTCCACTGGGTGATCAGATTATAAATCTGTGTAAATTATAAACTTAATTCCTCCTTGTTGCACCAGCTGTTGGAGGCTGAACAGCAGGTGGCTCGGCTACAAGTGAAAGCAGCAGAGTTGGAAACCAACTTGGAGACCACACGCTCAAAACTCAGAGAAAAAGACATGCAGCTGGAGGAGCAGAAACGCAGAGAAAGAGACCTGCTGACCACCATCACTGAGTATGTGTGGATGAGAAGAAATTTTTCTATCAGCGTGCACAGAGAGTGAATAATAACGGTGCCTAAGAAAGGTTTTATAATCTTAATTTTCTCTTGATTAGTATGCAGCAGCGGGTGCAGCAGAGCCTGGAGGACGGCGCTAGACTTCCATGTCTAGACATTGAGAAACTTCGAGGTGAAAACAGTGTTCTAAGAGACGAGCAGCAGAGATTGAAAAAGGTGTGTTTAATTCAAAAGTAGTGCGTTTAAAAAATGTTCTTATTTTTTCTCTTTGGTTGTTTTACACATAAAGTTACCATTTTAATGAATAGATGTGGGATTGTAAGAGTTCGTCCCTTTTTAGAATTAAATAGGCAAACCTTTTATTAGGTTTTTGTTTAAACTTGTTTAGCGCCCTTAAATAGGTTTTAACATACATATTATCTGGAAGCAAAGATTTTCCAAAGCGCTCAAGTCACAGTCTCCTGCTAAACAGAAAAGAGAGCAAATGGTTAGTTTGACTTCTATGTGTATGTTTGACATAGCCATGGCAACTTTTGTGTTTCTAGGTTATTGAAAAGCAACATCGCATGATGGAACAGCTCAGCTCCCAGATTCGGGTAATTATTTTTCTGTTTTCTTAGTCGTGGTAATTTATCCATTCCTCTCCCTTTACTTAGTGTTTTTTTCTTGGCTCTGTAGGCTTTGGAGGAGCAAATTTCTCAGGAAGAAAGTAGCTCTCAGGCTCTCAGAGAGGAGGTGTTGGCCAAAGAGAACAACGTCATGGAGCTTCATGCTGCCATGAAAGAGGTGAGATGAAACATCCATTAACAATCAGTATCCTGGCCGATTAACTTGCAATGTAGCATCTGAACCTCATTTTTCTTACATTTAAAAAATAATTCACTGGAACATGCACCATCAGTAACCACTGAGTCTTGAGCAAAGATGTCATTAGTTTAACATAAAATATACAGACACTGCTCACAAATTTTCTTAACCCCCTTCAATGAGCACACGTTTTTCACCTTTTTTTTTTTTTTTTACTCTGAATGGGCGCACATGCTTTCGAACTAACTGGAAACCAGAAAACAAAAGCAACAGGGAAGTGAACGACTGAAAGTCTCGAATAATATTGTTTTTTAACATTAGTTGCTATGTCTGCTTTCGGCCGCTACACCTTGTAAATGGTTAAATAATCTGAATGGCAACTAGTTGTAATGTTCTTATTTTGTTCTACAGTGCACACAAGTGGGTGGGTAGAAGTGTGACCCACTTTATGTGGACGGGGTTTGGTGTCACATAACTGTTGTAGTAACCCAAAGAGAAAATGTATATCTGACCCCACAGTCCCAATGTCTCTTATTTTTTTCTAAACTCCTCTGCTGTTTTTTTTTGTTGTAGCTATCAGCCCAGAATCAGGAACTGATGGAGCAGAACCTTACTCTGCAGGAACAGATGACCGATCCAGCACATAGAAGCTCTAACCAGGCCTCCTCCTCTCCACAACCAGCAGAGGCTCGTCTCACACAGAAACTGCACTCAGAAATCGCTTCATGCCTCAGTGACATGCGCTCACTCTGCAGCATCCTGACCCAAAGAGCTCAGGGACAAAACCCCAACATTTCCCTACTCCTTGACTTCACAAGTAAGCTACGCATACTTTACTCTCATCTACTCAAGAATTTTGTCAATTTTAAGTATTTAAAAATGTAATTATTAAAAATATTCTCTTTTTTAACTTGTCAAAGCTTTAACTTTATATTTTTTCTCCCCAGCAAGCTCCACAACAACAGAGCAAGAGGAGGACTGGATGGATCCAGATGTGCTGCAGAAGAAACTAGGAGAAGCCCAGCAGCTCCGCCGGGATGTCGAGAAACTACGAAATGTCATACTGGATCGTTATGCACAAGACATGGGCGAAAACTGCATAACTCAATAACGCAGCGCTTCAGGTGACAGAGGAAACATAGAGAAATCCCCTCATCACCTCCGCAGCGTCTCCCAGGCTTTCCTTCGTTACTGAACCAGGACTGGATTTCAATTTTCTAATAATGAGGACAAGCGAAAGCCCAAACGGCTTAACTTTTCTCAATCTGGACGTTGAGTCTCAAGGTAGCCTAAAAAAACTTTCCCTCGTTGAGTTCATCTATTTCAGTCCAAGGGCTAACAAAAAACTTACCTCTAATACTTGATCCTTTAGGAATTGCGTGTTTATATTGATAACTTGATGCTGTCTGTTACCAAACAGTCTTATAGTATTGTGTAGAAGTCCTGCAAATAAAACTTATTTAACACATAATTTCCCTGGTTTTGGGGAAATTTCAGTAAGTGGTTGACAATCAACTGAAGATACCTGTGTGTACGTTTGTTTTTTGTTTTGTTTTTTAACAGAATTTGCAAAAAAAGTGTTAACTAATTGCCATTATTTGAAATGGTGAACACTGTACTGTGTACTTTACTTTGCTGTGACATATGAAACAAGATAACTAAAGGGTTTTATAACCAAATCAGCTTCTCGCACCAGCAGTCCGAAGACGGTTTGTATACCAAAGAAACTGATTATTTGTGTGTGTGTGTAAACCCTCTGCTGCAGGCGTTCTGATCGAACACCAGCATGTGCCTTTGTCACATTTGCTTTAACCCTTCAATAGGACCTGTTTGTCACTTAGTGTAAGAATGAACCCTTAGTGTAGTCGATACATTCCTTGACTCTGAATGTAGAAAAGTCCGGGCTGCATGTGTAGGCCTGGGCTGTTTTTGTTTCGTTCCATTCAGTTATTGTATTAAGTTAAAAAACTGAAATTTTGCTGAGCTTGTAGAGTTTCCTTTGTCTATTTAATTTAATACCATTAATGTCTGACTTGCATTCAACTGAGTGCTTTTCTGATTAATGTAGGATTTTGGAAATTTTTTGGTTCTCAGTATTATTTATGGTTTTGTTTTCAATGAGTTCTTGGTGTGGAAGCTTTTTCTCGTTATGTTGTTTATTTTGACAAACTCTGCATCCACAGTGTGTAAAAGTTTCATAAGATGGTTCTAAAATGGGTTTTTTTTGTCTAAAGATGTTGGAAGAGAGCATATAATGATGGAAAGGGTTGGCTGGATCACCCCTGAACCAGTCATACTGCACTCGAGATGTTATTCTTGGCATGTTCATCCAGTTTGCAAAATAAGCCATTTAGAAAAAAACTTTGACACTTTACAGGACGAAAAAGGGATTTTAATTTGAAAATATGCAACTGTGGGTCTTTTTTTAAGAAAAAATGTCCAGAACAACTATCCCAGGGACGAGCAAGCCATATGTTATTTGATGGGACCTTTAAACTTAGTAGCACAAGATGTCTCCCCCAGAAAGTCGGGCTCCCATGCCTTAACATCTCAAAATGTTTTGCTAAAGGGAAAAAAGTGTTTATATTTTCATACTTCTGTTGTTTGTAATTGCATATTTTAGAAATAAAGATTTTTAGCATTGAATTAGTGGTCTATATGCCTTTTTCCCCCATACACATTCTAAACCACACTTTTTGGTAACTGAACATGGACTAATTTATCTTATGGATTTTTTTTTATTTTTTTATCTGAAACATGTCCTCTGATTTGACATGTCCATCCCAAGTTTGTATAATTAAATACATATCTCATTATGTGGTCTGGTTACCTCGTACCATACTGCAACTCAAATACAATAAAAGCCATCATTGACGTTAAAAGAAACACCTTAATCCAATATGTCCTGTACAAATTCTAGAAAATAAAGCTTGACTGTCATTTGTCCAATAATATTTTTTGTTTCTTTTGCAAAAGTAGCAAAGTATTCGTTGTGAGTCCATACGATTGAAGCGTCTGGTTGTCATTTTTGAATTTGCACTTTGGAAAGGCGCTGATGATATTGTAATCCTCCGATGCAGCAGTATTTCTGGATATTAAACACAAAAGATCACATGATTGTAAAAAATGAAAGCATCCTAAAGGTGGAATCCAGGAGATGATGCTCTTACCTGTGTTTATTCAAGTAGCTTCGTAGTTGACCGACTGTCTCTGAAAGATGCATTTTCATAACATAAGTTTGCTTCCCATCTTCTGATCTCAGCTTGATGGTTATGGCAGGTTGACTGGAGGAACTACGTAAGTGGAAAGATTTAAATGTGTATGTCCTTATTCGTCCAAGGTTTTGAATCAAAGCAATTGGTTGAGTGTTGAAGAATCCAGGTCAATTATCTGGATTCTTCAAACTCAAATACAGAGATTTTGGTTCAAATGTAATGAAATACATACAGATGTATTAGAGTTTGAAGAATCCAGATGACTGACCCTCAACCCTTAAATGCAGAGATTTAAAAAACAATCAAATGTCTTCTTCTGACTTACTTATCACCCGTCAGTGATACCTTGAAGCCATTGACAGAAGTCAGTGGCTGACATTATTTGTCAAATCTGTGCATTCAAATATCTCTGCGACCTCAAAGCCAGTAGTTATGACCAAAAGAGGGTTTAATCAGGCTCTAGATCAAGTATAGAATCTATAAATTCCTTTAAAATCCCTCAATCCTAGTAGAGTATATGATTGGTAGAATGTTTGACAATATTGTAACAAGTGATATTCCAGTTACAATTTTTAATAGAATAGTGTAGTTATGCCACTGATATCCCATTTCAGATTAAACAACAAATCAGCAGGCTGAGCTTACCCGTCTCTCAGAGCTTGTTGTGCAGGTGTGTCTTTGACAATCTCTAAGTTACTTTGGATATCAAGTGAACCCTGAAAGCACTCAGATAAGGAAAGTCCTCAAATTAAAACACAAACGAGGACAGTTTTTCTTGGCTTTCTCCACTCCGCTGCTCACCTCAAGTTCTGTTATCGGAGAGTTCCTGAGGTCAATCACATCACCGTCCCTAACCACATACTTTGGAAGTTGTCTAAAGAAGTCATTCACATTCACCTTCTCCTCTGTAAGTCAAGAAAATACATATAATGACATTTAAGCGTGGATCTCGCTGTAGATTCTGACAAGCGCAAAGCATACCTTGTCCCATAGAAATAGTAGAAGTATTTTCTCTTTTCTTGCCACTAACAGCCTGTCCCTCACCAGGAAATATTTCCCATGGCAGCTTGTGATCGTATTCTTCATATCGCATGTCCTGTACCTGTACAAATATGTCTTGTCAGATGAGCAGATTTACAATCTTAACAAAATGTGGCTGCCACACCTGAAAAGGTAGACCACCAGGAAATCTTTCTTGGAGCTCAAATGGAAAATGACCGTTCATTATGTCTTGCATGCAAATCTGTAAGAAGCAAGACGAGTTTTACCACAGACTGAAGAAATAACCTTTTCATTTCTGTTCTTTGAAGTTACCTGTGTGCTCGCCTCTTCATATGAGCGGAAAGGACCATCAAACATGACGATGCCATTCTTGTAAAGTTTTAGAGGAATGGAGTCCTTCTTGGAAAGCTTAGCTCCTGTTGGTGTTGTCTGAACAAAACTCTCTCCTTCCCCTGAAAGAAAGTTTAGTTCCTTGATCTTCTGCAGGACAAGGTCGTAGTTCATGTAGAAGGGTCTGGTAAGAAAAGTCTCTGAAAAAAACACAACCAGCTCAGGATGAAAGTAAAACTTAATACACGGTGACCTTTGGAAGCTAAGGGGTCTATGAGTTCAAATTACCTGACGGCCAGAAGCTTATGCTCTCCTCATCACCGTCTGATTCCCCAATCCCTTTGTCTCCCACCCAGATGAGTCCATAGTCACTTAAAAACTTCTAAAAAATTATGCATAGCTTAATTAAATCTTAAATCTAAATAATTTGTCACATTAAATGATCTTACCTCCATGTCTTCCACTTGTTTTTGCAGTTTTTCACACCTTTTTTCAAGCTTTTTTTTCTCACTTAGACTATTGGCAAGTTCTAACACAAATCAAAGATGAAATGTTTTTTTTTTTCATAACTTTTTTCAATTAAGAACTAATTTGGTAAACTATATGCTAAAATCACCTGATTCTTCATGAGCTGTCAGCCTTTTCTCCAACGATGCTATTGTTAATGCCTTTAGAGGAAAACCGAGAATATAAAGTGACTAAAAGTGAGATTTTAACTTATTGATTGAAGATGTTTTCTCACATTTTTCTCTATCTCGTCTGCTTGGCTAAACACTATTTCTTCCAAATGGATCAATCGCTCCATCACAATAGATGTGAGGCCAAAACTACTTGAAGCAGCACCTATTTGGCATATTTTATGAAAGGACATAACCAGTTATACATGGATATGTATACAAGATTTAGATGTTCAGTTAGTATAGTTTTTGCAATGTACAGCTTATTCAAGAACAATGAACATCTATTGATATTTACCTTGCTTCACTGGAGATTTGGATTTTGAGGTGGAGGCACATTCACCATCTTTAACTACCTGGATGTCTAAGAAAATGACAGACAAATGAAACATTTATTGGTGTGATTTGGTATAATCTGTTCAATAGTCTGCTTCTATGTTATTTTAGGCTTCATCTAAAGGGAATGTCAAAATGCTGAAATAACAAATCATTTTACTTGGTGATCAATAAGTCACCAAAAAACTTGGTGACTTATTGATCACCAAGTTTTTTTTATAACTTGGTGATCAATAAGTCTGATTGTTCCCAGGGGCGGATACAAAAAAGTGTTCTTACTACTTTAGTTTTTATAAACTTTGGGCAAAATATGCACCAAAATGCAGAAAAATTACTTATTTTTCAAAATGTTCTGGAGGGATTGCCCCTAAATCCTCCTATACTGGCGAGCACCACAGGTGCTCGTTTTGTCAACTACCTCTCGCCGTCCCTCCCACGTCCACCCCGTTTAGAAAATCCTGGATTCGCCCCTGGTTCCTACCTTTTAGTCGATCTCTTTTAACTGGCCTTTTATCTGAACTCCTGTGGTGCAAAAAGTAAATCCATTTTTTATTCGTACACTTTATGATTGCATTTTCAGAAGAAAACCTCATGACTTTTGGTTCTTACCATTTCTCATCAGCCTCTTGAAGAGGAGAGAGTTTTGTTTTCTTTAACAGGGATGAAGAAGAGCTCATTCTTCTTTTCAATCAGAAGCTTTACTGTCTCAGACCTTGTTGTCCAAGTTCAGGCCTGTTCAGAAAGGTTTTCATTAGCCCTTTCTGTTTGTTGGCAGTATGTTACCATTAGCAACAGAAAGCGGCAAACCTTTATCATGCAGTTCTAGTTTAAGCCGCAGGATGCCGCTAACTCCCTCCTGAAGGAACTAGCATAATTTAATTCTAGCTGATTAGAAATTAAAGCATTCCAATGTTAATGCTATATTTGTGAGGTTTTTTTTTTAATGTAACTATTTTTAGTGTAAAACTTATTTTTATATGAGTTGAAACTGAGGTTTTGGTGGCAAATATTCTGTTTGTATAAATATGGTGAATTGTTAAACCGGCGTTTTTAAACCAGTATTAGAGATCATCTGATCCGGATCTACCAATAGCTGCAAAGAATGTTTTGGTTGATCTTATGGTTTTTATTTCATAAAATAAAAATTAAAGTTTATTTAGTTATCAATAGGAAATCTTGTTGTATTTGGAGACAGGCTGGACCGTCTTGTAACCATAGCAACCCACTCTTCTCTGCTTTTTTGTTGCATGCTGCTGTCCATCTCTCCCCAAAATGACCCTAGCTGGTGGATAATATTTTCTACATGTTTTTGAGACATACTGAGATAATTTAAGTTTTGTTTCAAAGCAGAAAAATTGCGGATTCTATCAAATTCTCATATTTTCTGAGAGATATTCAAGAGAAAAAAGTTTCTCTTGCCTTCTGGGTAAATCGTCTGAAAGGCTCATTGTTTGGAACTAAATATGTTAATATGAGAAATAAGGTGCAAAACTTTCAGAAGTGCTCATTGCGACACATTGTTGCATAAGAAATTGCACTTGATTGTCATGATGTGGAGCTGAGGCCAAAAACATACCCATGACACAGTAGACAGGCTCAGATGAAAAAATCACAAGCATATTTATTAGATTGATAAAAAAGTCCAAATACAGAAGACAAAAACAGATAAACTAGGCAGGTTTTGATGTAAGAGCTGGAGCAAAAAAACTGGATAACAGGTCAAGCATGATAAACAAACGATCTGGCAAAGAGTGTTTGTTTCGTTCATTCGTTTATTGAATGTCACGAGATACCAGTGCTGGTATATTACGCCTAACAAGGAACCGAAATCCCCTGTGATTTCAAAAATAATAATCGACCATTGCTAGAGTATGATGTCTGGCGAAGAGTGTGTCTAAAACTGATCCATTTATGCTCCAGTAGATGAGTAGATGAGTTTCACGTGTGACTTGTGCACAAACACAGACAAGAGGGAGCGGGGAAACAGTACACAGAGGGGGAACAAACAACTCTCCTGACATTGATTAAGTATTTAAATCATTTAAATTCGTTTAGAGAATTGTTTTTAACATTTTTGGTTGGTGGTGTGACTCAAAAAATTTTTTTACATGAAAATATGTACGTTGGCTTGAAAAAGATTGAAAAACACTGAGTTGAACCACTTTTATTCTCATTAATACACATGTTGTTACATGTCACATTGTCAAATGTTACTAAGTTTGTGTTATGTCATGTATACTTGTGGCTTTTACTTTCTAAAAAAAATACAAACATAAATAAAACAACCACATTTTTTAGTTTTTTTTAATTTTCTTAAAATATTGCATGATGCTTTGTTTTTATGGGGCCCATCCATTCTTAGTGTGACCACTAGGGGGCCCGGTGTTGTCACTGTGTCCGCGGTGCTGCCTCGCCGCGGGCGCGCAGAGGATGAGGAGGCCTTCTATTCCATAAACAACAAATCTATTTTTTATCCACGGATGTTTTATCTACTCAGATCGGGACATGGCTGGACATTTGGATGAAGACTGGTCCAGCCTCGGTGCTGTGATCGCAGTCCCTGAAGCACAGCAGCAGAAAGGCCGTGAGGCTGCGATCCTCCTGGATGAAGAACAGAGCAACCTCTCTCTGGATAAACTCACATCCACACAGGAGTTGATGCACGGTTTAGATACATGCTTTAACCATGATCCTCCTCAGATGAACACCATCTCATCAGTGAGGGTGATCGCTGAAGACATGCTGATGGAGAAAGACGCGTGAGTGTGTGTATGTGTGTGAGTGTGTGTGTGTGTGTGGCCTGTCTGCAGGCTTCATAAATCCTTCCAGTGATGAACATGATCCACTGCTGCAGGCTGAATTAGACATCATACACAGAGATGTGGCACTGAGAAGCATCACAGCACTCAAACATTTTCTATCCAATAACAATTTGATAATAACCTTCTTTAAAAAAAAAAGAAATATATTGTTATCAGGCTTTTTTTTAGTCTATATAACGGTTATATACACATACATCCCTTGTGAGTATTTTCAAGAGGCTTGTTTCAGTTTTTAATTGAAAAGATTTTGCACATAGATTGTGATCTTTTTTATTTTTCCTTAGATTGTTACTCAGTTATTTGCTTTTCCAGCTCAAGACTTTGCAGAGTAGTGGATTAAATATTTGACACTTTAATCTAATTGTTTTCACTACAATTTAAAAGTGTAAAAGTATTTTCTACATGTCCAGTGATTATTAATGTCTTAGACCACAACATATTTTTTTTCCGTCCGAAGCTGACATAACTACGAGGTTCCTTTGTAATCCTATTACATTTAATTATCTTAAGTTAAGACAGAGCAGGTGTATTTATAGGGTGTATTACATGATTACCCAACAGAAATAGCGAGGTAATTTCAAACGAAAGGAAAAATCTTGTAATATTTTGTCACACATTTTGAAAAAAACATAATTTGATTAGCAAATTATACATTTTTTGTGTTTTCTTCAACAAATATAATGAACAAAAATCACAAAAGTATAACAAGTAAAAAATTTCAGGCTGACTATCCTCAGAATTAAACAGATACATCCACAAACACAAAGATATTCAAACTATGTTTAAGAATACAGTTTAAAAATAAGTTAATTTTCCATCCCGTATTCTTCCACAACCATGTCCGTACCAACTGTCGATCCTCACGTTTGAGCTGAGACATTTTTAGTTATGATTAGAATTCAAATCTCCTGAGATTAGATACAACTTCATATGCAGAATGTCTCCTCACAGATCTTGTAAAAATCACTCCTCATCTCATGCTCCACAGGATCTGGAAGGCTCTTACCAGTAACTACGGCCACGTGATGCCGCTGGACTGGAATCAGTCTCGAACTCGCTCGCTTTACATCTCCACGTTCAACCTGGAGGAGAAACCGGTGTGTGTGTGTGTGTGTGTGACCTTGCTGTTTCCTCTCCCCAACCCTCCCCAACCCTCCCTCTTCTGTCCCACTTTCCCTTCATCCTCACACCAAATCTCACCAGTGTTCATCTGATAAATCTCCCATTTCTATTGTGCCTGGGTTTAGCGGGATGATTAAAACCCCCTCCTCCTGTTTTATCACCAACCAGGGAAACATGAATGTCACAGCAGAGTTTTCTGATGAGGAGGAGTTGAGGGAGCAGCTGGACATGCATTCCATCATCGTCCCTTGTCTGGCGGAGGAGCCTGTTGCTACAGCAGAGCAGGTATGATAGAAGGTCACATCATTAGTTTTCACCAGGGAAACCTGGAAGGATATTAGTTGAGCCTTTTTCCTATCACATGTACATTTGTGAGCAGGTTATAGAAGAGATTGAAGAAATGATGCAAGACTCATCTGATCTGGAAGCAGAACACAATCCCTCTCAGTCGGACCTGTCCATGCTGTCCTTGGAGATCCATCGGGCCAGCCTTGGTTTTGAGGATAGTAAGTCTTAGCAGCAGATTACAATTAAGATGTTTGGATATGAGCAGCTAACATTTCATATGCGTGTTATAAAGGGGTGATGGTCCTGAGCATTCCAGAGCTGACACAGCGTCTGGAGGAGTCCGAGTCAAACATACAGAGGTTCTCAGAAGAGCTGGTCCAGCAACTCGCCATTAGAGATGAACTGGACTATGAGAAGGAGGTGAAGAACAGTTTCATCTCAGCCCTCATCGATGTTCAGAACAGACAGAAAGAACACCGGGAGCTGCTAAAAAAGAAGAAGAAACTAAAAGATGGAGGTGGGACGACACAAGGACCCGCGGAGAGAACACCCGGATTGGTTAGTCTGTTCATGCTGCTCTCCTCACATTAGTACTGCTTTTCATACGAGCTTCTTTGTGATGATGTTTGCTTACCCGCTCATAAAAAGATATTTTTATTCTTCTGCTATCGGCATCTTATATTTTTTCTTTCTCCTGCTTTCTTTCTTCACTTCAGCGTTTTAGCATGGAGGGACTTTCTTCTGTTATTCAAAACAGCTTTCGCCAAACATTTGGAAATGGGTGCAGTGAAAAACAGGTCTCCAGTCTTTTAGCTGGTTATCTTTATGGTTTCCGTTTTCTCATCTTTCATTCATCTTTACTGTCTGATACGTATTTCATCTCTGTTGTGTCTTCATGGTTTTACAGTATTTAACCACAGTCATTCCTTATGAGAAAAAGGGACATCCTCCTTCTATTGAGGACCTCCAGATCCTCACTAAAAGTAAGCCTCCTTGTCTCTGTTGGGATTTATGGCCTTGTACTTTGTATAAGTACATTGACTTCTTAATTTTCTTTACAGTTCTTCAAGCTATGAGAGATGACAGTGATAAGGTACCAGGCCTCCTTACAGATTATATTCTTAATGGTGAGTTAACTTTGTCTTAATTATATTGCCTGATCTTAGTTTTTTAAGTGCATAAAAGCACAACTAACCAGTTATCTCCTATAAAGGAGTTCTGGAGTCACAAAACAGTTTCAGGATGTATCTGTTATTTGTAACTAAATAGTTTGAGTGTCTTAGGATCTAAAGTTTATGATGAATCTTTGAATCAATCGAGCGTTCCCTCAGCCAGATCTTAAAAGTGACCAGATAGAACAAATTATCATGCAAGTTGATAAGTTTGCAATTATATTCAAATTAAAAATGAATTCCGGATAGAAGTCGAAATGTCTCTCAATCAGCAAATACACTGTTCAGAAAACAACTTTTGAAGCTTTTTCTACGATGTATCACTCCTGGATGAATGATTGATTACACAGTCTTGAAACTGATGTTTATGTCTATCAAAACACAAAAATATCATTATGTAAACAAATAGTACATGTGTGTGTTTGTGTGTTTGTCTATTTTCTTTGAAATTCTTTTGTTATTTTGTCTTTCACTGTCTCTCATAAAACTCTGTGTAATGTATTGCTGCCTTTCACCTTCTAGCTCTGGTCTGATGGATGGGGAGGTTTGTGACACACTCTCATTGGTGCACAGTAGTGTTGTTACCTGTAATGTGAGACTGCTCTCATGTGGCCACTGAGTGGGTAGTGCAGTTTGATCCCAAATCCCCTCCTCACCTTTTTCATCTCAAAATAGGTTTTATTACATCTTTTATATGATTATTAGTTTTAGAGAAAACAGATAAATTGCAATTACAAACATCTAATTTTTTACTTGATTAGTTTGTGACATTTTCACTTTTTTCCTTTTGTTTTTCCTCTTGGTTATGCTTTAAATAGTTTGCTTTTCTTCACGTTTTATTACGAGAACAAACGATCATTTGTGTTGTCTTTTCAGTGCTTTGCCCGACGTAGCTTCGATGGAGGAGTCTCATCCCAATGGAAATTTCTGATAAGAAAAAAAGAACTGATTTTTTTTTTTTTTTCATTTTGATGAACACTCTTTCTTTTATTGTTATTTGTTACATGAAGCACACTTAAATATTTCAATTATGTTTTTTTAATCGTGTTGTTGTCTATTTTGCACTCTGATCTAAACACATCTCTTTATTTTTTGTCATTTACAAGCTTTTTTATTTTTTTTACTTTTAGTGTTCATTAATTTGCACTGTGAATATTTTTGATTGGTTTAAGTTATTAATAAGAACATCCTGTTATAAAATTAGACATCTAATACCTCAATGCAGTATTTTTATATAGATCAGAAGTGCTGAGAAACTAATACACAAGACATTCTTATGTAGGATTTGAAGATAAAATAAGCAACAAAAAGGGATTAAAAAATTATGCTGAGAAATAAAACTAGTAACTGTTAAGAAAATGTACAACCTGCTCTCATCAGGTCTTTATCTTAAACATTAGCAATATATATGTCTTTCTAATTGAATAGCATTTTGATTGGTGATATGATGTTTTTTGGACTGACAAACTATGCATTTAATGTAAAAGTGAATCTAATCCTGCACTGGTATTAAAATTTTGACACAGACTGTGGCTCTGCATCAGAGCATGTCTATGTGCCTACACCGGGCTGCAAACGCCTGAACTGGGCATTTTAACATCACTCAAGCTGCCTTTATCTGAACTTTTCTACCGAAGAAAGAAGTTGTTTTTCAATGAATGTTGAGTCATTAGACTTTCTTGCAGAATTTGTCTTATTTATTTTGTAACTGTTGCATTTGGAAATAAAAAAGTTTGTCTCATTTTGCTTGCTCCAGTTTGTGAAAAAAAAAAAACCCAAATAGGAATTCAACTCAATTTTGCAGCTAAATATGTACCAAATTTTAAAAAGTTCAAATAGAAGTGTTATTTTAGGTTTGGGGAAATGACCTTGTGCAGAGATTCAGAGTTAAGTTTTAGCCCAATTTTGCCACTTTTGGCATCTGGTTTGTGTAGTTTTCATCCTCATTCAGAAATATGCAGATTGGCCTTTGTCTTTAACTAGAAAGGTGATATGGGTTAAATAAAGGCTCTGCAAATGTCTGTGAATGAATGACTGATTCCAAAATGTTGTGTTGGTCCATCAAGTTAAATAAAAATTTAACAAAAAAAATGACCAGCTGCACAAGGAGGGAATGCTGATTGTGCCAAATTTTTGGATTCCCAAGATATGCTTAAGAAAAGATTTTTCTTTTAAATTCTAAGAAGGAGAAAAACATTAAAAGCACAGTCAGAAATTAAACTTAAGTGACTACTGACTCACTCACACATGGAAACCAATTCATGCTTGTCCGAACACTGATAAAACACACACGAAGCCTGATTGCCACCTTTCTCTCTCTAGGATTTCAAAGCAATGCAAACAGCTGTTAAACATCTGTAATACATTTGTTCTCTCTGAAATAAGATTTCCTGTTAGCAGTTTCTGCAGTGAGCATGTTAAAAACAAGTCTGTCTGGCCAGTGCTCAGTACTGAGGAAGGCTCTTTGTCCTGCAGCTGCAAAACACTTTCTAAACCAACAGTTTTGTGCTTTTTGCACTAATAATGAAGACTTTTGGGATATTGTTTTTCCTTCTTCTGCTTGTGCAATGCACACTGCAGCAAACCTCCAGCAAGAAAAGAAATGGCAAGAAAGGTGAGAATGCATATAAAGAGGATTTGATTTGTAATTTGGAAGCAATGTTAAAACATTTCCTTCCTAAACAGACTCTGCTGCAATTGAGGAGCTGCAGAAACAGATAAAAGACATTGTTCAGGAACTGAATATATTGAAAGAACAACAGGCTTTACAGACAGGTATGTATCTAAATGTTATTTTATAACCAACCATCCAGAGTTTTTAAAACTGTATATAATCCTTCTGATTGTGTCAGTGGCTAATTTCTAATGTTCCAACCATTTGAGCCAATAAATTTTGTTTCTCAGTTTGTCTAAGAGGCATCAAAATCCTTGGCAAGTGTTTTCTGGCTGATCCAGTGAAGAAGACCTTCCACACAGCTAGTGATGACTGCATTGCCAAAGGAGGAATACTGAGCACCCCTGTGAGTGGAGTTGAAAATGACCAGCTTTACAACTATGTACGCCAGAGCATCGGTCCTGAGGAGCAAATCTGGCTCGGAATCAATGACATGGTGACAGAAGGCGATTGGATGGATCAGTCTGGTTCAAACGTACGCTTCAAGAACTGGGAAACAGAAATCACCCTGCAGCCCGATGGAGGACAGAGTAAGAACTGTGCTGTCCTCTCCACCACGGCCAATGGAAAGTGGTTTGATGAACGCTGCAGAGCAGAAAAGTCCTCAGTGTGCGAGTTTAACATAGTCTGAGATTCATAGTGATCATTTCTTGGAAAATCTACAGTAACATGAGAAATATGCATTTTTAAACACAACTTTTATGTTAAACCAGAACAGCAAGGCATGTTTTATAAACTTCCAAGTTCATTTTTATATTAAATCTGATATTAACTTGGAGATGTGATGTTTATTCTTCATATGTAACGTTAAAACTTAGCACCAAGAAATAAATATGTAACCATTTAAATATGAACAATTGTATATTTCCAGAGGTTTTATTGTTTTTTTTTCGCAACAAACATCTGTGGAAGACTCTACGATCTCAGTAAAATGCATTCCTTTTTGTCAGCACACACACCAAATATTGAGTCTTAACATTTGGAATGTAACTTTTAAACACTTTACATCATTATGACACACGCTTAGCATTTTGTTTGCATTTATCACACATTAAAGAGTTGACACTATGGCTTAGATAAGAAAAAGTCTTTAGACCCTCGTCTAAAACGTCATCAGGATTTTTGTTATGTAACTTCTCTGTGTGGTATTTCTTTCTTTTGATCACAGCTGTGCACAGGAGTGATGACATCTCAGAGGTGAAAAACACACATCACAAAAACACTCATTCTAATATTAAAGTCACAACTTAACATTTAAACTTGAAAAAAACAAAGAATATAATACATCATGAAATAGAAATATACTAAATAATTATAGATACTGTTGACCTGTGTGGCATAAACTAAATATGTTATGAAAGAAGGGTAGAAAGAAAACCTCAGAAAAATAGCACTCTAATTCATTCATGGTAAAAAAATATATATATAATTTTTTTTTTTCACTTTTGTGTTCATATTATTAAAAATTTTTTACATTTACTATAAATCTTCCTCTTGTCAGGGTCAACTTATTTTCACTGCTAAATAAGAAATAAAAGGCCACCAATATATAAATAAAAAATAGCATTGTAGACAAGTGTCACAATGACATAAAATGTGCATTTAAATAACTACACACATCGAACAAAAGGCAGCATTTTACAATTTACAGTAAAAAAAAAAAAAAAAATGTAGAAGGCGGCAGTGATAACTTCATCCAGCATTGAACATTCTCGCTTTAAAAAATTCAGCCAGAAAGTTATAAAAAAAAAAAAAAAAAAAAAAAAAAAAAGCAAAAATAAACTACAAAGCACAGCTAAAGCAATTGCATAACCCGAGAGTACAACGATCATAAAGTTCAAGTAGGTCAAAAGAAAATCAAACATATTTAATCCAACCACTGAACAAGTTCCTTTTAGATTACTCAGGCCACAGTCCCATCTTTTTACAATTTTTGCTTTATGGTTATGTGTCGCTGCTCATCAGTGACAGGTTGTGGCTCAGAGGCCTATTGGGAAGTGGAGGACCTTGTTGTGAGAGCCGGTATGACTCCTTATTGTCGTTATCCACGTTTTGTGAAACAACTGGGTTTTCATCGTGCCCTCTAAAGGATTGGATTACGTCGTCCTCTTCGTGGATTTCCTTCAGTCCGTCTTTTTTCATAAGGTGTGTATAAACCAGTGTGTCGTCAATGCAGGCGTAGATCTGGGACTCTCTGTCAAGCTCATTATTAGTCCCACCTGAATTGTATATTGACACTTCATGACTGAGCTGCTTCTTCTTCCTGTTTTGTAGATGAGATGGAAGTTTTTATAAATGCATTAGCTTCTCAATGTAAACATCTTCGCATCAAGACGTAATTGCAACTTATACAATCACATAAAAAAAATAAGAAAAAAAGCTACGTCAAATATTCCGATGATGGTTTACGCTCTGGTTTGAGAAGAAACAACAAAATGAGGCTACTTTAATGTGTTCTTTTTTACATAAAAAGAGTGAATTAGTTTTAAAAAGTGAAAATACCTCTTTAAGAAACATAAAAATATTTTACAAAGAAAAAACCCGGGGCTGCAAGGTGGTTAGCACAGTGGCCTCACGGCAAGAAGGTCAGGGGTACGAGTCCTGGGTAGGGCGAGGCTTGAATCACAGGCCTTTCTGTGTGGAGTTTGCATGTTCTTCCCGTGTATGCGTGGGTTTCCTCTCACACTTCTTAAACATGCATATTAGGTTGACTGGCTGCTATGAAATTGCCCCTACGAATCTGTTTGTGTGTGGATTATTGTGTGTGTGTGTCGCCCTGCAACAGACTGGCAGCCTGTTCGGGGTGCACCTTGAAATCAGGGTAGCCTTAGATCACCCCCTGCCAACCTGTCAAGACTAAGCGGTTCAGAAGACGAAGACAAACCCATTGTCCAACTTACCGAATCATGATGCAAACCACCACCAGTACTGTGGTAGAAACAACTACAAGGACAGCAACCACACTCAGAATAATCGTCAAGATAAGGTCTAAAAAGAGAAAAACAGATTTTATTCTTTAATCTGCACTTTCTTTGCTTACAAGTTATCTACAAAACAACCAATCAAATGTCTACTTACTCATCTTTTTCTGCAGAGTGATGCCTGCAATAATGCTGAAGTTTCCTTTTTCCGTCCTACAGTTGGACATATTGAGGAAAAAGTTCTCTGATACAATTATTTTATCCTCTGACATTTCATCTTCTCTTCGGCTGTAATCCTCCTCCAGGATGCCGATTCTCTGCACCATGATGCTGGTGTGTTGTTGACTGCATGTGGGTTTACTCAAGTTGAAAAACTTTAGGATTGCTTCCTTTTTGGGGGGAAATGTTACAATCCAAGAGATGGTGGAATCGTTCTTTATACCAACCGGCCAACCAGGAGAGGCAATGAGGGCAGGAGTGTCTCCCATTGGAGGAAAAACATGAAATATGTATGATTCTGGAAATCAAAAAGAGAGAAAAACAATGATGGATCACAATAAAATTTAAATTTATTACATGATTGAATAAAAACAGTCTAATTTACCTTTTATTTCATTTTTAAAAGCAGCAACCAAAAGAGACTTTATGCCTCCTATCTGCAGTTTAGGACTCCATGTGACGGTTACACCGGTGTGGATCAAAACTTTTCTTATGGAGCCTTCAGGGCAAAAGCGTCCAATGGGATGGCCATCTTTTTCTTCAGCCATTTCAATAGAAAAACTTTCATCGCAAGGCTGGTCAGGTAGGTCCTGTTTCAGACACCCAGAGGGAGACATGAGCTCTACAGTGCCGTGTTGAGGAGGACGGAGAGTCCAAGTGGCTTTGTTCAGATCGGCAGGGAAGCCGGATGGCAGCGTAGGCACATTCAGATGAAATGGGTCTAAACAGTTTTTGAGATCACTGCATTCTAATAACAAAAAGAGAGATTTTCTTAAAGCAAAATCCAGAAAAAAACCTACATACTTATGTGCGTACATTTATGGGTACACATTCTCTTTATGGGTATATATTTATGAATATATGAATCACCAATATTTATTTTTTTTAAATCTGATTATACGAACCCAAACATTTAAATCTGTATTTACCTTTTAGCTTTTGTGCTGTGACTTGTAAATCACCAGGTTTGCAACCTTTGAACAAAATCAGACTCTTTGAATTTACTGTAATGTTCCTTATAGGATTGGAGTTCATTTTCATCTCACAGCCAGATTCTGGTCTCAAGTTATATATGTGAAGATCAAACCCTTCTATTTCACCAGGATCCATTTCACACGTCACTACAGGGAAGAAAACACAGCGAGACATCTTTAATTAAATTTTTTATCCTATTACAAAAAAATCCGGCATGGATGTGTAATGTATACGTGCACAGGGGCGAGCATCCACTTGTTTTGTGAACCCTGCAAGAAATATTTCCTGGTAGTTTGCCACTACAGTCACTAACAGCTCTGAGATGATGCAATCTAGAGATACGCTGAGGTTTCTTCTGCATGTGGCCATTTCTTAACTATTCAGCTGAAAAAACAGAAACATTTTCTTCTGCACCCGACAAAAAAAAGAAACAGATTGTGGGGGAAAATTGAGTATTTTATATAGGAGCCTGGAAATGTGGAAATATCAACATCCTTATCTATTTTGTTAAGACCAAAACTACAAGGAGGAAACGTGTCACTTCAATTCCATTTATTTTACTACTACATCATTAGATTGTATGTATAACTTTCTGATACTAAAAAAGTTAAACCCAAATTTAAGAAATGTCTTAATACAAGTGTAAGAAACCTTTTGTCTTTGACTATTACTTTTTTGTATTATAACTACTGACTAAAAAGCAAAAAAAAAAAAAAAAAATTCCACAAAAGTGTGCAGTGTCTGATCTTCAAGCATCAGCTTGTTTTATTGAACTTATCAAAGTCAGCTTTCCTAAATTTGCACCGACTCTGTTTAACAGTCTGAATTTCTATCATTTATCTATTATTAGTATTATCATTATTAATATAGCCTAATTTCCTTTAGAATAGATAAAAGAAATGTCTACATTTAAGAACTTAATTCATATAACAGTCTAAAATAAGTTTGTGGTGAATGTGATGCTCTTGTTAACAACATATTAGTTGGTATAAGGTGTGTTCACTCTGTACTCTCTTCTTTTTAATATTGTGACCGATAATGTCACAAACCCCATTAAAAACTTTGTACAAGTTTGTCTGGACTTACAGTATCTTTTATAAAGTGCTTGTTTTCCAAAACATTTGTTGGTCTTGTGCCTATTTTAGACTTGTACATGTATAGCATTCAACAGTTTTCGCATGTAATTGTAAAAAGCCAGCTATGTTTTCTATTAGTGCAATATTAGTTAATAGAATTTCATTCCGGGTTATTCCGGCCAGGTAGCGGAAGCAACAGCCTTAGAAGGAAAACCTAGGCTTCTCTCACCCCGGCTGTATCCTCCAGCTCACCAATCTTTTATGACTTGAACAGTTATAATTTTGGGGGTTCAAGTCCCATGAGGGTGAGGCTATATAAACACTGGCTATTCTGTGTGGATTTTGCATATTCTCCACGTGTATGTGTGAGTTACATTAATCGGCTGCTATGAAACTGCCACTAGGAAAGTATGAAAGATTGTATGTGTGTATGGTTGTCTTTGTGCGTGGCCCCACAACAGACTGGCGACCTGCTTGGGTGTACCCTGCCTCTCGCCTGAAATCAGTCGAGGTACGCTTCGGCAACTCCATTAGGGATATGAGGTTCAGAACACAAAATGAAACTTTATAGACTTCTTATTTCAAATTTAAGATGACAAAGTTCAACGGGTCACAACTTGACTTACCTGACTTTTCTTGGTCATTACTGCTAATGTTACAGGCTGTATCATAGATAGGAGTTACTGGCACCATATCTGCCCCTTGACATGACAAATGTGGAAAATATGATTAGAAATTTCTAAAATTGATGCACACATACACAAGAACAGAGTGAGGCATGCTCATACACACCTCCACCAGGAGAAGACTAGGCTTTTGTTCTGTCATATGGGCTAATTATAGATTTTTTATAATCACTTATTTTGCTTCATCTTCATGTAGTGGAAATAGATTTCACTAAACCTGAAAATATTACTAATTTCATTAGAATTTAGTGAGCCAGTGGGAGAAAAAAACATAAAAACAACTCGGGTGAGTCATAAAGTAGATCAGAACTTAAAACCTAATCTAATCCAGAAATAAAAAAATAACTTCCAATTTATGTTTGGCTGGATTGTTTTATAAGTAAAGAAGAATATGTAACATTTAAAATTCAAGAATAATGTGTCATGTGGACCTAGCTGGACTTTCATCTTTTCACACTGGATGATTTTCACTACCTAATTCTTTATTCTGCACTTTACACCTTTTAAAAACCCAGAACAAAAATAGCAGAAAAGAAATATATGTTTACAATCCAAATTTGGATAATGTATAACGCAGTATGCACATCATTATAAAATTTTGTTAAGCAAAAAATGGGTCAGTTTTGTCATTTAATAAGCACAACATTGACTTGTTCTTGTGGCAGTCATGTCTGAAGCTAATTTAACTCTGCAAAGCAAAAATATAGTAAATCCGTATCAAACACGACACGTTAATTTGCCTGTTTAAACTCACCTGAAATGGTGGAGACAAAGACTGCGAGAAGTAAAATCTGCAGAAACAGGCAACCATGTTTGTTTAAAGTCATTATGTAAAGTAGGTTTAATCCAAAGTAAACTTCATGGAGCTTTAAGAACGTTTTAAAATGATCTTTCCTAGAAGTGAAATCTTTTAGTAGGTTCGTACATAGTCACCTCCTACCTGCAGGGCATGAACTGCCTCATTTCCATGTAAAAGGAGTGTGTGGAATTCAGGTATAAGGGCGTGGTCGTGGTAGCCATTTTTAAGGTATTCCTCTATTTGTTAGAAGAAGGAAGTTAGTAAAGTAACAGAGAGTCAGGAAAAAAGTAATAGATATTTATTTATACAGATAGAAAAGTAAAAACGAAGAGTTAAAAACCCCCCCCACTAAAATTAGCATTAGGATTCTTAACTAATTTCTTTTAAAGTGTCAATTTTAAAGAGAAAGACAGACAAACAGTAAATGAATGCCAAAAATAGGACATTTTTAATTAGAAAATGTTTTTTGCTAATAACATCACCATTAACAGAAAGAATGCCACAATTTAATTAAATGTGGACAGTTATAGAGTAAAGAATGTGATAACGCTAGATTTAGTTTGTTCTATTTGGTTAATTCAGTGCTATTTGTATAGCCCAATACCACATAATAATTGTCTCAACGGTCTTTACATGTAAGAGAAAAACAGTAGAAAAACAAAGAACAAAAAAATATATGTACACAAATACACAGTTAAAAGCTAACTAAACAAAAGCCAGCTATTAATTTACATCACATTTCTGCCCTTAGACCTTCCATCATGGTGAGAAAAAATGAAAACAAACAAACAAACCCAGCAGTGGGGTAAACAGAAGAAACCTCATGGGGACCCACATGAAAGAGAAATTCCTCCCCTGGACGAGCAGCCAATGTGTCCAGGACTGATCAAGGTCAGTAGATGGGCTTCATCTTGATGAAGACAGAATGGTAGATCAAACACAGAGGGCTCCTCAGTCTGGCGATGCCAGGAGAGAAACGCAGAATTGCACACTTAGGGCGCATTTAAATGCGTTATTCTCACAAATAGAAAATGCCTAGAGATGTTGTCAATGTCTGATGTTTAGAGCAATATTTTGTTCAAATTTGAACATAAATAAGTAATAATGACACAAGACCTAAAGAGCAGCGGTGTTTTTAAAATTCTTATAAATTCTGAGGGCATCAAATATGTCCTTCTAATTTCCCCATTTTTGGTTTGGAAATGTTTTTTGCTATTTATATCAACATTAGCAGAAAGAATGTAACAGTGTAATTAAATTTGGACAGTTTGTGAAGTATTTAATGGTTGAAAAACTCTTCCCTGAAGATATATGTAACTAACAGTATTTAAGCCAAATGTGCTTAACTAAGTTATTCTCACAAACAGAAAATGCTACATGATGTTCTCAATGTCTGATGTTTTATGCAATACTTTGCACAAATTGGAAGACAAATTGGTAATAATGACACAAAACCTGCAGGGCAGCTGCATTTTTAATATTCTTATAAATTTTGAGGGTATAAATTATTCAATGCAGCAAAAGGAGCCCCTTTTAAATTAGAGTACATTTACATTTGCTTTTAAATATCTTTGCAATTAAAAAGTTACATTATCTTTGATTTTTCAAAAGTAATTGATTATTTATGAGTAAAATAAAAAGTTAAAAGTATGTGTGCTGAAACAATCTAATCTGTGATTATTGTGATTCCTCAAGAAAAGACTCCTCCACAACAAATTAATGAGACAGTTTAAAGCCTATAAGTAATTTATTATTGTTTAATTAATTGAAACATTTATACAAATTCACATGTAATCAACCCGCTTTAGAAATCTAACATTTTAAACCATCTTAATGTAGTTCAAACGACATCCATTTGTCAAAATTTTATGAAAAAATCTTAAATAGCATTATTTTTGACAAAGCACACGTATAAGTAGATTAACTGCACAATTTAAAGTTCTTAGTGCAAAAGTTCTACACATCAGGATAAGGCAAAAACTGTCTAGAAAGATTAAAAACTATAGAAACACTGTTTAAAGAGAAATATCTGCACAGTTTACATTGATATATTTGATAGGAAGGCCTACAAAGGGTTTACAAAAACACATTGTTGTTGGTCCCAGTATTGATGTGATTAAATTTAATGACACTTCATCCTTTACCTTCATTATCCTAAAGGAGGTCAATATTTCAAAACTCACCCGTCCATTCCTATTTACCACTAAATGGCTACAATTTGAGTATAGGCAGCACAGGTTATAATTCTATTAAAGGTTTGTCAGTTATCTTGGTCTCCTCTGTTCCATCCCATTAGGCAGAAATCCTGCAATGATGGGCACTGGCCATATGAGAGCAGCAACACTCCACACGATGATAACCAAAGTCATGAAACAAGCCACAAGTGTGGACTCGATGGGCTTTCTGTTCAGCCCCCAACTTTTGTCCCCCTTCAGCTCATCGAGGCTGAAATCCAGGCAACAGAAAGTGACTTGATCCCCAGTTTGCTGACCCTTCAACCTGCCCTGACTAAACCTCCTGTACCGTGACATCCCACACCCCACACACAGTCTCAGCTCCTGTTGGCCCCCGGTGACTCCTAGGTGCTCAATGATCACAGGAGAGATGGCTCGGTTGAAAGACGCAGAGAAGAAAGCTCTGCCGTGGTTGTTGGTGGTGTAGATGAGCACATCGCACTGAAAACCGAAGCTGCTGTCCCATCGGGTGATCAACGAGGTGAGCTGGAGTCTGTGGACGCTCACGTTGCACTGAGTGGGACCCAGAGTCTGCAGGGGGGACGCATCTGGAGAGGCTTCACTCTCCTCCACAGACCTTTTTGAGAAGTGCATGTCAACCTCCAGGTTGGCCAGAAATCTGTTGGAGGAGTTGATGGGTGGCAGGAGGAGATCCTCGTCGCTCCAGCTTTGGCATGACGAGAGAAGTGCGGCCACCGCGCTCAGGAGGAAGATGGGGTGGATGTTCAGCATGGCACAGGGTGCGTCTCTCCTCCTCTCATGGTGATGTGACAATTCCTGCGCAAGCTTTGGAAATGCTGCTGATGTTTAAAAACGCAGCTCCCAGTGGAGAGAGGAAATAAATTCCAATGGAAAAGTCCACACACTGTGAGAACTCCTCCCTTTTAAGGTTGTCCACTCCTGATCTTGTTCTTCTGAGCTTTGCATGCTCTCCCTGCTCCAGGTGTGAGAGCTGCGCACTAAATATAGTGGAGTGGTGATGAGGAGAGCCCTCAGTGTGCACACACAGAACTACATCCGGCACTCTGATTTGTTTCTTACCCTAAAACATTTGACTTTTTTCTGGTTTTACTGAAAAAAGTGGTAAAAGGTTCAACATCTAAATTTCAGTTTATATTTAAACAGCTCATATAGACCAAATATTTCGACATCCATATAAAAAAGTTTTCTATAATCCCACTGTCCAGATTCATAATTCTGCAAGTTGCATTCATCCTGTTTTGCATAAATTAACTGAACTAGTTAATACTTATATTATTAAATGTTTTAATAAAATTGGCAAATAAAGCAGAAAATAAAAGCACCAAATGTAAAAATGTGAAAAAGTTTTACAATAGCAAATATTTAGTGTCAATAAATTACTTCTTCAACTCTACCCGACCTTGCTAAGGAAAGTTTTGTTTAAAAATAATTTCTAGTTTAAAAATAAACTAGAACTGTTACAGGATACTGAAGACCATTTCAAAGCTCTTTTTTGGATGCTGGCTTTCAATTTGATATCATTCTGTTTTCTATAAGATTACTTTTGGTCTCTTACACGTTGAAGCCATAAAACTAGCTGCCACTGATTTTCAAATGCCTCATTCTGCCATTCCTGTATTCCTGTATAAGTTTATTCAAAGCAGATTGAGTAGCGGAATGCTCACACAAACCTCACATCTATGACAGTCTTTACACATTTTCCTGTTCTTATTGGAGCTGCTTTGGTTTATTGTGAGGAGGAATATTTCAAATTATAATGAAAAAGACATTAAGAAATGCTCCAGTGTTGTTTTTGGGCTTTTGGTGTCTTTCATTTTGCAAAGGCAATACCATATTTTCTTGATTTAGATCTTTGTTTTTGTGTGTTAAAGATTGATTTACTTTTATATACCACTGATGCTCATATTTTTATGTTTAACTTTTTTTCAAATCATGCCTGGTTGGAGACCTTTTAACAAAAATCTTAAAAGGAAATGTATCACAAAAAACTGCAGAACAAAGATGTGGGGTCAATCTGGGTTGAAATCATTGTTTGATTTAACAGTTGCATATCATCCTCATTGCATCTTGTAAATCAGCAAGCAGGTAAGTAATTATTTCAAGGGCTGTTTTTTGTGGATTTAAATGTCTATTTATGCATACTTTCTTGTGTTGGGAGGTTTAGATGATTTTTTTTATAATAAAGTGCATTAGTGGCAGCAACCATAAAGTGGTTATTATTTAAATACATGTAGAAAAACTGCATGGACAGAAGTTTGCACAGTTTTCAAACCATTTTATGAAAATGTGCATATAAATATTGAACAAGTGGATTGGTGTAAGAGTTGCCTTTACCGTGCATGGATTCAAGGCCAGAGTCCAATGTTAAATGTAAGAAGAAGAAAAAAGCTGGCCAACAAAATGCTAAATCAATCTAAAAATAAGATGTTATTCTAATAAGTATAAAACACATAAATGGAGTTTCGTCCACTTGGCTGAGTGTCGTAATGGAAATGCTGCAACAAGGTCACAGTGACTGTCGTTCCATTTGCATGATTAAACCAAAAGATAAGAAGTTAATCTGCATGCTGCACAGGAAAGATTATCGTCTGAACCTTTATTTAGTCAGAACCAGTTCAGCTACATCCACTGTGCAATCAGTCCTTTTGGAGCAGGGCTTTGAGTGCCTTGTTCAAAACCACCACATCGATGCTGTGAGGACAAATCCAACTAATCTGTAAAATATTTAAAACAGAAATCTTTACATGACAATATGCATGTGTAGAAAACAAAATGTTCAATTTCAAAAAATAAATTTTTGTTTGAAGCCAAATTAGATAAGATTAGAGCCGATTAGAGGATTTTTCTCCCAGTGTGTTTTTCTTCTCTTTCCGGCATTTCCCCATAGGGGTCGCCACGACAAGCCAGTTTCTTCCATCTAACCCTATCTGCTGCATCCTCTTTGGTCACACCAACTATCTTCATGTCTTCCTTCACTGTATCCATGAACCTCCTCTTTGGTCTTCCTCTAGGCTTCTTTTCTGGTGGTTCCAAACTCAGTATTCTTCTGCCAATGTACTCTCTCTCTCTTCTGCACATGTCCAAACCATCTCAGTCTGGTCTCTCTGACTTTAACTCCCGAACCTCTAACATGTGCTATTCTCTGATATACTCATTTCTGATCCTGTCCATCCTGGTCACTCCAGAGAGATCCCTCAGCATCTTCATCTCTGCTACCTCCATCTCTGTTTCTTGTCTTTTTCTCAGTGCCACTCTATCTAGAGCTAACAACATAGCCGGTCTCACCATAAAAGGTAAAAGTATAAATATAGAGGCTGTGAAGTCAGTTACACAGCATCTCTGACTAATATGAAATATACTTCATAAACTTGTGAAAAATTTGACCAAAAACTAAATATTTCATTCGCTTAGCATTGATGTATTTAGTAACCACATACAGTAGTATAACACAAAACCAGCAGTCTCCCTTGTGTGTTCACCTGCTCCCTGCTATCTGAGCCTCATATGTTATGCTTGTTTCCCCCGACAATGCGTGCATTCAGAAAAAGCCGGACAAATCAATAAACATGTGGTGCTACATTGCTGGAGCTTCGGGGGTTTGCACAAAGTGTTTATCATGAGGTTCGCTGTCCCATCACCATTGTTTAAACCCGGCTCTTTTTTCATAGCAAATTTGACAGGTAGGAACCTGTTTAAACATTATAATACTAAGACAAAAAATTGTTTAATTTCATCATGAAAGAATCTGGATTTGTTCATATGGTTTAAAAAAACAATAGATGAATCCAGAAAGTCAGAGTGTTGATTCATTCCGTTTTATAAACTTGTTTTAAAAATTGAATTGGTACTTTTCAAGTAAAACCTCAGATCTCAGCATCAAAATAATATAAGAACAGAAACATGTATCATCAAGAAAATGATTTCCATTCCGTCATCTTCCGCTTGTTCTGGGGCCGGGTCGCGAGGGCAACAGCCTCAACAGCCCAGGCTTCTCTCACCCCGGCTGCATCCTCCAGCTCACCCGGAAGGATTCCAAGTCGTTCTCCAGCAGGTCCGGGGTCTGCCCCTTGGTCTCCTCCCGGTGGGATATGCCTGAAACACCTCGCCCTCGAGGCGCTCGGGGGGCATTTTGACCAGATGCCTGAACCACCCCATCTGGCTCCTCTCGACCTGGAGTGGCAAAATATAATATTTTGCTACTTTTACTAAAGTCTTAATTAAAATTTTGACCCTCTTTGTAAGTGTTAATGTCTTTCTCAGTATCAGTTTGTTGCTACTCGACAGATAAATCAAATTTGATAAACTATTTTCTCAAGAAAACAATTTTTTTAAATGCAGGGTCGCTAAGCAGTGGGAGGTGTTCCTCTGGACCAAATCAGAGAAAAACATTTGATTATACTTATACAGACCACTTGTGAACAACCAAATGTTTCCTTAGATTTTGTAGAAGGAAGCCACAAGGAAACTTATACAAGTCAGTAAACATGGAAACTTCAAACAATTGGCTCAAACCATTCACATGTCAACACTAAAGAATAACAAAATCTTCAAGAAAACTAAGTACATAAATAAAAATGGCTGCCAAATGATTTGTAAGCCTTCAACAGGTTCTTCATCATAGATAAGGACTGTCTCCTTTCTTCTTCTTTTTTCACACTGCTTTAACTAATAGATCCAATCGGCATTCCAGTTTAAACGTTTTCTGCAATGAGGGGACACTGTATAATCAATTCACCCCTGAATACAACCTTGTGCAACCTTACATTGGCCAACTTCCATCCAATTGGATTCAAATTTTCTGCAATTGCCAACAAATACAGACCTTTTTCTGAAAGTATTAAAAAAAACAACAACAAACATTATTTCCAATGTTGCAATATGAACACTTGAAAATTAGTTGATTTCATGTCATGAGCAACTTTTAGAAAAGTAACATAAAAATGTGCTCAAATCTTCTCATCTTTTGCTGATTTCTTACTGGCTAATCATCGTACATTCAAAACATTAAAGAATCAATAATTCCCCACGCAGATTAGTTTTTAATTGCTTCAAGTGATTTTTTTTTTTAACCAGATAGTGGGAAAAAAATAATCCGTAATGTTTTTATATATACAGACTTCCAAACAACATATATTATGCATTACAGAATGGTAATCAGGTTTTGACAGAAATAGGTCATTGACCTGAAGATAAATCGGGATATTTTATGCCGTTTTCATCTTTGAAAGCCGCGGAAATCTGAATGCTATTTGGGTAAATCCTATTCTTCTGGGCTGTTTAATGGTGTAATGTCCTCGAGAGGCCTGCCTCTTTGTATTTGATGTGAGCTCCAGCTGAAGGTAAAGATGCTTCGCCTTCAATTTGCACCTGAAAGCCCTTGTCACCTGTCTTTGTTTAATGATAACAGTATATTCAGCTCAGCCTTCTTGCTTGAAAAAAATCCTAATTGTTTGGTTCTCTTTCTGTTCCCACCAATGTCTCTATGGTGCTAGGGAAACACCCCCATGTGTCTCCAAATGCAAGTCCCCACCGCATCAGATACACTCTTGACAATATTCTGGTGAACCAGAGCAAGAAAATGTAAATGACTTTCTTGTTCATTAATTATGCTATAAAAATGTAAATTACTTAGAAACAAAAATGCAAATCGCCTAAGATAAAAGTCTCCTCTGCTAAAGGAAAAATGTATAAAAGATTCATCCCAAGAAAATTGTGGATCTTTATTCAAGAAATTAAAGAAAAGATCTGCAGCAGCTCCTGACTGGTCTTCATTAGCTCTGTGGTGGCTCTGACACTGTTAGCTTCCATACACACAACCAACTAATTAGCAGTTGAGGATTGGGTTTGTGCATCCTCAAGCAGCAGTGATAAATCTCTTGTTTTATAACAGAGTTCAGTGAATTTCCTAGCTGTCTCTGGAGTCTGCATATCCCCTAATCCCTGCCAGGACTTGTCACTAAAGCAACAAAATGATGAATCTATGGAAAAGTGCGCCTGCTTAATGAAGATATCCACACTTTGTTTTGTTTGGTAATTCTAATTATGGCAGTAATAACACCTCTGTCATCGAAGCAGCCACTAACATTAATTAAAAAGTGTTGCATGCATGTGCTGTGCTGATCCCACTCACCACAGAAAATTTGAGATTTGTTAAGACTTTGACTAGATATGGACAAGAGTTAACAACAAGAAGCTAGAAATAAAAAATTCAATTTTTAAAGAAATTTTATTACTGTATAAACTAAACAATATCTTCTGTTCACATAGATTGAAAAAGACAACAACTGTGTGTATGTGGTTTGTAGTAATGTCCAATTAGTGCTATTGTTGTCTGTAATGGGACACTATGCACCGGGCAGCCGCAACTTTGATATTTTCAACATTTTTTTTCAATCATGCTTTCAAATTATTATTTTCAGGATCTTTTGGAGACTGTTGCTCCCACTTGGCATATCCAGTTAACAAAATTTTTGGTAGTTGTACCTCTGTTTATTCTCTGTCTTACTTTCTGTCTGAGTGTCCCTGGGAGTCCTGTAAACTCCTTAATTTGTATTTATGAGCTATTTTTTTGTATCAACCGTCTTGTTCAAGGTGAAAGTCATGACAAGAAACAGCAGGTGAGTCCAAAAAAGCAAACTGCCTATAAAAACAAATTCCATATCTCAGATTGATTCAGTTCCTCTCATGGGAACTTGAGAGAGCTGTTCCATTATTTAAAATACACAAACATAAAATGAACCTAAACCAATATCACAAAACAAGTCTTGGTTTTGGGTCAAAGCCTATTTGAGGGTTTTGGTATTCCATGCTATAGAAGCATTGCCCTACTGTACTTTCCACCGAGAAGCAATGAGAACATTGTTACAACTTCAGGACTAAAATTAGGAAAGCACTTGCCCAAGTTTCCTGGACTCTTTGTGGTAGAACTAAGCAGGCCACCAGACTATTCTGTTCATCAACCTGCAGGGTCATAAACTGAAGTGAGCTGCTCTCGGTCCCCATAATGGAGAGTATTGAGGATGCACTGCGCTGATGTTCCACAGGACATTTCAGGTTGAAGGCATTGTCACTGTTGGTGGACACCAACATGTTCAGGTATTACAATTACAAAGATGATAAAACAACAGCCATGAACAGCTGACTAAGAGGGGACAGGAATACAGCTCATTCAAGTTCACTATAAACAAAAGGTGAGAGTTGTTATTCTATCAAATAGGAGCCTGAGCCGAATCCCCTATTTTAAACCTTACAACATATTTGAACTAGCATTTGCTGATTGGGCATTCTCTCCTACCATCTCAGATGACGACTTTTCCTGGGTATTCAAATCCTTAAATCCCAATCCAAAATCACAACTACAACATGTGTCTGAACTGTGATCATAAATAAATCGACTTTAACTTATATAGCCCTTTTCTACACTGCATGGTACCCAAAGCACTTCAGGCTTAGCGCACATTGACTCATTCACACATGATGGTGGAAGGCTGCGATGCATGGTGCCAAACCATCATCAGGAGCAAATTGGAATTTCGGTGTCCTTGCTCAGGGACACCTTGAGATGAACCTCTGGGCAGAAGGTTCAAACCCACAACCCTGCGGTTACAAGATGCTTTCCCTACCCACTGAGCCATCCTTCTCTCAAACTGATCTGTGATCTGTGTTTTGTACGGTGGTAGTAAAGTAGAATTAGATTAAAAGCATGCCACTCACCATGGTCCTTACCATTGCCATTTTACAGAGAGATGCAAAGGCACCTTTCTGAAGTCAGAAATTTTCTGCGTTTAACAAAAATAAACTGTTTTCCAAGAAACTTGGATTTGGAGTCTACAAAAAAGGTTGGCAAGTTTCTTGCAGAATACAAAATTAGAAACATAAAAGCTCAATGTGAATGATGATCCTTCAAAATTTGGTTATAATATCAATGGATCATCACTGATGCCGTCTCATTACTCACTGTTGGGTCAGGCTAACTAATATGCTACTTGGTTGCTGGTGAGTTAAATTTGTTCTAAAAATTACAGCCAAATGATGCAACACATGTCAATCATCTGCATTATGACTGTGCTAAAATGTCACTGCTTCTAATGCGTTTTGCTTATTATTTTTATAAATTTCAATGAAAATGTCATAAGAAATTTCTCACAGAAGATGAATAAAACAAATAAAAGTTAGTATACATTTTCTTTAAACCTATATCTGATAAAAGCTTTAATGTGCTCCTAAATAATAAGCTTTAAACTTTTCAATCTGTTTCTCATGATTTTTTTCTAAAATTGAAAACATAATATTTATGATTCTGACTGTTAACCACATCATTTTGATCAAACTGCTCCCTCATCTTGAATTGCAAATGTTTGAGTCAGAGTGTTTTGGTTCTGCAAATTTGAGGAGCTGCATACTGATTCTGTGTTTGAAATCAAACTGTGTGCTTTTGTACGACAACTTGACAACTCCTTAAGCCGCGTTTGCCTTCACAGGTAAAGGCAAAGTTATGAATTTGTGTGAGAACAGAGATATGGTACTTGTAAATTGTGAATCTACAGGATCTAAACAATCAAAGCAATCTGTACCAGTAGCAAATATTCTCATCTCCTCCATCACCATGTTTAACTCAGCTCGTCTCAGCTGACAATGTGAAATAAACCTTGAAAATAACATCACACTTATCAGGCACAGTTATTGGCTGTTGAGCTGGGCCTGGGAGCTGAGATGGTGTGAGATTGCTTCTCCATGGTTCCCCCCTTCCAACTTCTATTTGAGGCAGATGTAGATTGCTGAAATCATTCGCTGGTTCACAAAAGGTCACCTTGGACAGGTAGAAACAAGGCAGCCCTCCTCTGCATTTTCAACCCGTTACTGTTCCAGCAGGTCTGTGTTCTCGTTTGTCATGCAGGTTTCTGGTGGAGAGATGCAATTGCCTTCAAAACAGGGAGAGAAGAAGTGATTACCATGGGTTGTAAACAAAGAGGCAGATGTGAGTGAAAACGGAAAATGATTGGTTGCTTTCAAATGCAATTTGTTTTTGAAAAAAATCCAGAGCTCCGTTTGTGCCTGTGAGAGGTAATATTTGTTCCAAAAACTAAAATTTAAACAAGAAAACTGAATAAAATCCAACTCCAATTTTTAAGAAGTAATGAGAAAAATAAAACTTAGAGAATAGAACAATCAGACAAAGCAGACAAGACAGAAGGAATATATATTTTTAATATACCGTATATTAATACCAAATTTCCACCCTTAGACAGCTTTTGTTCCTTCATGGCCATGGCTGCACATGTATGTCACATATACCAGAATGCACTGTGGCAAATGTTTTCTGAACTATGTTGAGAGTCTTCAGTTATTTTTACAGCAATTCAACTAGGTTTTTTTTTTTTTGCTGAACAATCTCACAAAAGCATTTATATTTTCTCTCTGTGTGCAGCACTGATTCACTAGTTGAGCTCTGACCTTATTGTTGAAAACTTTAAGCAACTATTATTAGTTTTTTGTATAAAGTTTTGGTAAGTGATTGTGTAATTTATTTTTCTATATAATAGAATATTGCACTTGAGAAATACGTTGTGTCGGAAGAAAAAAATGGAAAGGCGGGAAGCAGGAAAAAGTTGCTGTACCGGATGATATCTGTCCATGGGGGCTCAAGAACTGTTCCATCCAGCTATGTGGAGTGCTTCAGCATCTGTTCCGCATAAGCCTTGATTTCCATAGAGATTCCAGAAAACATCATGCCCAGTCCTAGTGCCGAAGAAGCCTCATCTTGAAGACCTCAATGTCCAGTAGCACTAACCTCTCATGTTATGAAGGTGACGGAGCAGCTAATTCTTTCACACCTCAGACCCTTGGTGAGACCTTTCCAAGACCCTCTACAGTTTATATGGTATATCAGCCCAAGCTGGGGGTTGAAGCTCTATTCTATTCTTAGTTCTATTCTTGCTGCAGAAGGCTGTCTCCATCCAGGACAGGCTTAACACTTCATTGCACATCATGTACTTTGACTTCTTGATTTTCAACACTGTCCAGCCTATGCTGATAAGGGAGAAGTTGGAGAAGATGCAGGTGGATGCTCGCATGGCCACATGAACCAAGGATTACTTGACTGGTTGACCACTGTTTATGAGGCTGAAGAACTGTGTATCTGATGTCCTGACCAGCAACAGGAGTGCTCCACAGGGAGTATTCATTTAGCCACCTACATGGCTGACTTCTTGTACATTTCTGGGTCTTGACACTTCTGGAAGTACTCAGATAACTCAGCCATTGTTGGGTGTGTGGAGAACGGAGGAAAGGATGAGTACAGGGACCAGGTGGAGAACATTGTCAGGTGGTGTGGGGAGAACCATCTGCGCCTGAACATGACCAAAACAAAGAAGCTGGTGGTGGATGACAGCAGGACAGTGTCCCAACCATCTCCAGTCTGCATTGATGGATTTGATGTGAAGATGGTTCCATTGTACAGATATTTTCGGGGTGTTTACATGAACAATAAACTGGACTGGTCTACGAACACGATATTGTCTACAAGAAGGGCCGAGTAGACTGTATTTCCTGATAAAGCTCAGGTCTTTCAAGATCTGCAACAAAATGCTCTCCATGCTCTATCAAACAATCATGATGAGTGTCCTGTTCTTTGCTGGTCTGCTGGGAATCTGCTATAAAAACCAAGAACGCTAACATACTAATTAAAAAAGCTAGATTTGTGGTTGGCACACTCCTTGGCTGCGTGGGGCAGGTGGCGAGGGACAGAATGATGGCTAAACTTTTGTCAATTATTTTGAACCCCTCTCACTGCCTCCATGAATCTGTGGACTACCTGAGGAGCAGCTTCAGCAACAGACTATTGCAACCCCGCTACTCAGAGGAACAGTACAGAAAGTAATTTCTACCATCCTCCATCAAACTCTTCAACCATACATCCTCAGGCTGTGACCACTATTCCATATGTCCCCTACAGTTTCCCCATATAATTATTTAAACAAGCTTTCATAATGTATCTTCCTGTTGTGTCCTATTATTTTATTTGTGTTCAATTATTTAATCCACTTATGCTTGTTTCTTGTCGGTGTGTCTTTGTCTTCTTGATTTTATGTTCTGTATTTGTACTTCAGCACTTAAATTTACCTTTGGGGATTAATGACGTAATTTAAATTCAATTAAATTGAGAGAAGGTTTAATCCTTATGTGTTCTTAATTTTCTTTTTCAAGAGAAGATTAAATCCTTATATGTTCTTATTTTTTGTTTTTCAAGTTGTCACCAGAAAGTTTAGTTTTTTGACAACTTAAAATTGCAAAGTGGTGCTGAAGAGAATATCACACTCATCGTTGTATCTGCAAATGGATCAGTGTCTGCAAGTAGAGAGTTAGCATCCCGACAGTGTCAGAAACCCATTTCCCTTCTCATTCCTCCTCAGCAGCCACATCCTGTGTGATGCCCTGAGCAAAGACGCCTGTTTCCCTCTGATATACGATGAATCTGAGTGAAACCCCAGGTTTAGCTCTCTGACGTCAGGCAAAGGAACATTGCTAATGATATCCAACCGGCCTTCCTCTTCTCACTCAATGAGTCCAATTTCATGGCTTCGGAGTGCATGTCAGATCAAAGGTAAGAACCACAGGAAGAGTCTGTAGAAAAACAGACTCATGAGGTCCTCATCATCTTCTTTTTCAACAGATTTCTGTTCTAAAATGAATAGGAGTTTGTGAACCAGCAATCACTTTAAGCTGAAAGATGATCAAAAAGGCTCTCTTTATTTTAGATGTCTCTCTTTACTAGTTTGTTGAAGGATTATGTTATATCAGACACCTAAAAGAGCAGAAATTATTCAAACAATACATACTTAATTACTTACCATAGCATAATAATGAACAAACACATATTTGAAACCTTTAGAACAACACTAATGCATCAATGTTACAAAAATAAATTTCCTTTCTACTTTTTATTTTCCATTGAATACATTTTTTCCTCAGACCAAACAAGTTTGAGCCCCAAGAACCATCTTTTAACATATGGACTCAATAAAAACTCTGCCGTTAATTTCTCCATTCTGAAGCTTGCTGGAAATTGAAGAGAACAAACAAATGTTCATTTTCACTGATGAATCCAAGACGACTCTTTCTCACCCACGGAATCATGACCTCCTCCTCACACTCTCGAAGCAGCAAAAGGAGCAGCTGGCCAGTCTGTCTCCAACAAGTCCTCATCAGTTATAATACTTCACCTTACCAGACTATAGGTCATTCTTCCTGCCTTTAATATTTTTCCTGTTATTTCTTTTTTGCTTTAGGGATTTAAAGATCCCAGGTGTGTGGCTGGTCTTATCGGCATGTGGTAGCTGTGCACAAAGAAAACCCAATTAACTAAAATGTTGCTTGCAGAATAGAAGGTCTAATTGGTAGAGGTAGTGATTGGGTGTGAGCCTGTGGTGTGTAAGGCAGTAATTGTACCTGAACAAAGTAGATGATTTCATATGGTGTTTCTGCCACCCAATCTATGTATGTTGCAAGTTATTATGAAACTTTTGTTTTCCTGCTACCCCCTCCTGCAGGTAAGCTTGATCATTCGTGCTCTGGTGTGGAATTAAAAGCAATAACGAGAGGCACATGAAAATTGGGAAAACCTTTGACACCCACATAACGGAAACCTTTTTTTCCATTTCAGGTCCTTCACAAGATTATCTGGAATACCCTCTATTGTCAGCTGTTGTGTTTGCACATATTTAAAGAAAAGAAATATATATGACATGCATTATCTACAGAACCTGATGCTGACTAGGAACGATCTAGAGCAATTGGGCTCTGTCAAAAAAAAAGATAAAAGATATGTAAAGAATGTTCTTCACATATTTAAATGCTTAATGTTTGTGTCGATTTGGATGTTTTTGGAAATGCTCCCTTACGAATATGTCATGTGGTGGTGAAGGTGGAAATGTATAGCCAGCTTTAACCAGTCTATCGCAGATAATCTGCAGTTAGGGAAAAGGGGGAAGCATGTGCTGCCTGGAAAAAAACTGCAACGTTTTAACATCGTTGCTGTAGCAGGAGAACAGGACAGCAGATGATCTAACACTGAAGTGATGAACACCAGGGGTTAAATAACCAGGGGAAGATGAGACACTGGTGGAGCCGTCAGGGAGAGGCAATTGGGAACAAGAGTGCAGAATTTGGGAAGAGAGGAAAATCATGACAGAATATGCATACTTGGAATCCAGTTCTTCAACACAATTTGTTCATTTTAACAAAAGTGTTGTGCCACTGGTATTTTTGGATAACCTTGCTATAAATTGCAATTTACTCCAGGAACACAATCCCACTGTTGCTTTGATTTCGACCTTGGCCAGAGAGAAAACAACACAAATCCCTTTATATCTGAATAACATTTATTCTGATAAATTTCAACTGCTAAAACCAATTTAGTAAAAGGTCAGAGATTGCATCATTACTATGACAATTGAACAAGACTATGGTAATCACACACACACACACACACACACACACACACACACACACACACACACACACACACACACACACACACACACAGCAAGAAACAAACATTCAGATAGAAGTTCAAGTGAAGATAAAGCAAAACTGCGCATGCGTAAACGTCTTTCCCTTTTTTGTCCACAGTTTTGTGTCAATAAAGATGAACCAAATTCAAGATGGCTGCGCCCTTGGTGTAGTCGTGCTACACAGAAACAGGACTAATTTTAATCTATTTGGAAGTGGAACGGAATGGTTAATTTTACTCTGAAAGAGATTTTGTACCTGTAATTAAAACGCGGAACTAAAGAACTAAGACATCAAGCTGTAAGTAGTTTGATAAAATATTTATTCACATTTTTTAACCTCTAGGTTATGAAAGCATCATGACAGCTACAGAGACTCAGACAGGAAAGTCTAAAACACAATATATACGTTTTTTAAAAAAAAGGTTATGGATCTGAGATGTAACACAACAATCTTGTATCTATTAGATCTGCACAAGTCACAGTTGCCTAAATAAAAACAAAAGTAAGTTATTGAATAGTTAAAAGACCCCTGTTTCTCTGTCATTTTTGTCACTGCATAGCTCAGAAATACCACGATGGTAAATAATCAATGAATGGGACCAAAGAAGGACAGAGAGAACAAAGAGGAAGAGACTAAGATAAAAAATGACAATGATTAGCGAACTGGATATGGCCCAACATATTTCTGTCAATGTTAACCACATCCAACTTGATCAATTCCTTGTAATTTGTCAAACCTAATAATGCAGAAAAATGGAAAACTTTTACTACCTGCAAAAACCGCTATTATCAGGTGAGAGGCAGGATACACCCTGAAGAGGTCGCCAGTCTGGTGTATGACAACCACTTACACAAATCAAATCAAATCACACATTCCTAGGAGTCATTTTCTTGTGACCACTCAGTCCAACATGCATGGTTTCTAATATTTTAAAAGCTGGTAACATTAAAAACATCATTGTGAAGATAAACGAATGTGTCCAACATCTATACTATAAACGTTTTAATCTTTGGGTTAAAAAAAAAAAAAATCAATAAGATTATTAAGAACTGGTGATATTATCTACGTAAATTCAAATTTATTTATTTGAAAACATTTAGTAAATATTCCATGTTTAATTTAGAAGTTTCATTCGTTTTGTCTTCTGAACATCTTGCCCCTAATGGGGTAGTGGGGTGCTAGAGGCTACCCCGGTGGATTGCATGCGAGAGGCACGATACACTTCGAACAAGTCGCCAGTCTGTTGCGGGGCCACACACAGACAACTATCCACATACACACTCATTCCAAGGAGCAATTTTGTTGCAACCAATCAACCTAACATGGGTGTTTTTGGAGAGAGGGAGAAAACTAGAGTAGCTGGACAAAACCCATGCATACATGAGAACATGCAAAATCCACACAGAAAGGCCAGTGCTTCAAGTATCGCACCCTGTCCGAGACTCGAATCCTGACCTATTTGCTGTGAGGTCACCATGCTAACCACTGCACCACCATGAAGTGTGGGGAATAATTCTTTAGTATTCAGTATTGCCTGGTTTAGTCAATGACTATTTTATGCTTTGGTTTAAGAATTTTGGGCTGACTAGTCTCTGTTGGAAACTAACAACTTTGTTTGCATCTCCTGTTGTGAATGCGATTTTTGTTGAACGATTGAGCTCTGACAGGCCAGCCTTGTGTCTTCAGTTCTGTTTATAACTTCAGTGAATTTCTTTGAAAAGCTGGGATGTTCAATAAAATTCAGGTGTGCTCACATTAGGATTGAGTCCCTGTGTTTTGCTGATGATCTCCGCTTTTAAGGGAATGATTCGCGATTCATTGTAAAGTGCCCGGGTTACAAATAAACAGCTCTAAATATGAGGCTAAATCAGAAAAGATGGAGTGTTTTCTTTAAATTGTGGAGGAGGTCTTGCCCCCGAGTGGAGCAGTTTAGTATCTCTGGGCAGTAAAGGTCGGGGAAAGATGGAGCAGGAAATTTACCAAATGATACAGACTCGTTGGCATTTTGTTTTAGGGAAGAATATTTATTTGTCCGCCCACATTTCTACTTTCGCTTTTGGTCACAACCTGTGGGTGGTGATAGAAAAGAACAGATTGTTGAGTTAAGTATCCTAATTGAGTCTTTCCTCTGCAAAGGATATAGGAGGAGTGGGTCCACTCTGAGCTCTGAACTGAGTCACTGCTCTTCCTCATCACCACCTGAAGACTCTTTGTTGAGGTGTTAAACATGTCTGGGCTAGACGTAGGACACGCTGGAGGCCTTGGGCTAGACATATGACACACTGGAGAGACTATCTATTCTAGCTGGCCTACAATTCTTAGGGATCTTCTCAAATAAGCTGGAAGTTGTGGTTAGGGAATGGAAAGTTTGGGTTCTCCTGCTCAGACCACTACTTGTGTGATTGTGCGTTGGATGGATGAGTAAAAGACTATGAATGAATAAATGAATAATATAATGCCAATTAGATCACTGCATCATGATTTTGATTTCAGCACATTTTTTAAAAATAAATCTTTACTAATGTTCTTTATCTGTATATTGTCATAAAGAGTGTGGAAACAATTTAGTTCTATAGCTATATGGGTAACTAGCTGGCAGGTTTCTAAATTTATTTCGATTGATTAGAAAAGGTCTACACGTGGCCTTTGACAACTCTCATGAAACATCCCCCCTGAGATGCATCACAGCCAGGAGGCTGTTTGCAGAAGTTTTTAGTCCCTTTACAACAGAGATTCCCGAATGGATGAGATCAGTCACCATAGAAACATTACCTCAGTGTCTTGCTTCAGCCCACTCACTCGCACCCTCAGAGATGCACCCAGGCTTGAGTGCTCGGCTCTTCCAGTCGCAGCCTGAGGGAACAGAGATGTTTGCTGCCTCGCTTAGCTTATACTTGAGAGAATTTAATAGAAGAAAAAAAAATCACAAGCAGGTGTTTGGACAAGAGAAATGGAGAGGGTTTTTTTCCCCTCCAGTTGACAAAACTTAGAGTATTTCCCTTGAGATGCATCCTCTTTTCCGCATGATGAGAGAATGCTTGTATTTCTTTATCTGAGTAATAATGTTACCTACTAGTAAAAAAATCAGGGATATATTTTCACTGTGAAAATTTAGATAAGCAGCCAGGAGTCTTTTTTTTATTGACCTAATTTACATTTTTATGTCTGTCCATTGTCAGACTGTCCAGATTGTCATTTCTTGCACTCTGCTGCTAAAGGTACCCTCATTGTCTGAGATCCACGTGTATCAAGTAGCTGCACCTGTCCTCTGATGTCAAAGATACTGATTGTTTGGATTTCTCTAGTTACAATTAGAAAAGTGCAGATATATTTTTATATACAGATGATTTATATATATTTGACTATTTCTGTATTTAGTTCTGCACAAGATTAATGCAAGCGACTTTCTGACCTACATAGAAAAGAAAAATGTAGTTATCTTGAATTATGGATGAAAAAGTTAGCCATTGCTGCAGCTGCCTGCGATTGGTCATTTGCACCTTTTCTAGGTTATTTGAATTATTCTCTTTGGGTATATTATGTAGAACACAGGTGTTGAACTATTGTTCTTGAGGGTTGCTAACTTACAGGTTTGGAAATTTCTCTCTTTTTCACAACACTCACTGGAAAAATTTGGGTCATTAAAAAAAAAGGAAGATTATTTTTTTTTGTTTTTTTTACAAAAGGAATCTTTACAACAGACAACTCATTTTGACTCAGAAAGATACTATATTTTAAACTTTTGCTATTTAAAATATTGCTCTTGCAACCTATAAAACAAATAAAATGTTTGGTCCAATCAAAGAAACTTAAAGCATTAAAGAAACAAAAGTGTTAACTGCACGTTAGTCAATCATCAATGCAGACAGGCTGCCTGATAAGAACAGCCTGTCCATGTCTTCACAGTGACGCACCACCATAATCACATCACGCAGAATAAATTTCTTATTTCACAAAAAAACATTCGGTTGTGTGAGTGGCATAGTGTGAAGAACACCAACTGTGAAACAGCAGCAGAAAGAAACAAAATCATGTGGTGGGCTGAAGGGAGAAAGCTGCCAGTCATCTCAAAACAAATGGTCACCAATCATGTTTTTTCTTTTTTCTGGAAATTTCGATAATCAAAAATACTTATGTGGTAGGATAGGATAAAGAATTTGATTCTTTTTTGTTGTTCATATTGAGCATATTTGTGTTATGTACTGACTTCTAGTTTCTAGGATCTGTTGGATCATTTATTCAACTTTTGAACCACTTATGCCCCACAAGGTCACAACGGGTGCAGAACAGAAGTCTATCCCGGCTGACTACAGGCGAGAGGTGGAGTACACCCCAAACAGGTCGCCAGTGTGTCGCGGGGCCACACACAGACAACCATTCACACTCACACTTTGTTTGATATATTGTGGTAAAAATTCTAAAAATGAATCGGATTAAAACCGAGGAGATAAAATGATCTTTAGCTCCAAAGGGAGTGTTTTAACCAATTTGTCCACATTAAACCAGCCTGTTGTTTGTTCTAGAGATAGTTCTGCTGGGAAAATACAAATGTTCAGAGGTTTTCTTTGTCTTGAGCAAGAGGATAAGGATTAATGTACATAATAGGGTAATCACATGTTAGAGGTTTTGGAGGACATAGAGGGAACATGTCGGCAGCAGTATGCTGAGTTTGGGGCAATCAGGTGGGGAGGCTAGAGGAAGGCAAATAGGAGAGTGAAAAGAATACAGAATACAGAGCCAGATGCAGGAAACTGATTTGCTCAAAGCAAAAAGAGAAAAAAGGGTTTTGGTATTAATTTACCACATAAAATGTTCAAAGCAAATGCAAACTTTAGGACAAAAAATAATGATTATTTGACCATTGCATTGAGTTAGATGTTAAAAGATTTGACTTTATTTCCATTTTTTAGTGGCATTACTAATCATGGTGTATTTGTTGGATAAGCAGTTATTACCTCATAAAAAATGTAACAAGTGAAAGAACTAAACACATCCTCAATATTCTTACACCTCCTCATTATACTGGTTACCAGTGTGGTCAGAAACTACAGAGTGGTGGTATTTACTCTTCAACCCCTATTTTTCCACCAGTTTGTTGCTGTTTTCTTGTTGATCAATAGCATGAATGATCCCAATGATATAATTAATATATCTTTTAAATACTCTGTAACAATAAAAGTTGAATAAAGAAGCAATTCTAGCAAAGTTATTTTTTATCATCCAGAAAACATGTGAACCAAAGAGCTCATTCACTTTAGTTGATAATACAATATCTATAATGCACAAAAGTTTGTTGGATTTCACAAACTCTGATTTTCATATTTTTTGCTGTCATGTTTTTCAGGAGACGCCACGATGCAGGCTCCTGTAAGAAAACTAGCTCTGTACCCTCTGTGTGCTACCTGGTCTTTTAAAAGCCCAACCAATCTACAAGGTCCAGCACTCCAGTTTCTATCTCCCGGCATCCGAACCCTATTCAGTGAAACAGGAGTGTGGGAAAAAGACTATCGAACTGAGACTAGGCAGAAAGTGGAAAAATGGTGGCACCCACGGATTATGGCACAGTGGCAGAAAAATACAGTGGAGGAGGTGAGATGGGCTCTACTTCTTCAAGATTTTGCTGTACAAGTTGGGGATGTAGATTGTTTGTAGGTGTATCTTAGTGTTTTTTTAAATATTGAATTGTCAAAACCCAAGTTAAATGTCAAGTTAAACGGCTCATGGCTTATTTTTTAACTTTATTTTGCCAAGTTTTCTGCCCAACTACTACTCAAAAGTATATAAATATGATTGTTTGTCAGCATGATTTTGATTTTTTAAACCTGAGACTTAGTGGAGTTTTTGAGTTATGAGGAAAATAAATTTCTGAATGTGTTTCATTTTTATAAATTGATTCACATAATTTTAAAAAACTTATTTAAAAATTATAATTTTTTTTTTTTAGGAGGATTGAATCTAACATCCCTTTTGAAACTTAAGCATTGGTAGCAAACAAAACTTCCACCATCATTCCTTAGACATGGGTCAGAGCTCAGTGCACTGATTTCTATCATAATTTATTTTCTGAAGAAATTGCTCCAGGTTTTTGGCCTCATTTACTGTAGAGCTTTTCAGAGGCCATAAGACGTTGTCTATTAGGTTTTGCACAAAAAAGGAAAAAGTTGTTGGTCTTTAATTACCTGTAATTATTTTTTCTTTTTACAAATACACTATTGATCTTTTTTTTTAATTGTTTGCTCTCTGATATCTTGAAAATATAAAATAAGTTGCATCATCTTTTTCTTTTTAAAAAAGGAAATTTAACCAAAAGAAGTTATTTGCACGCACAGAAACTTGTCTCTCATCTCGGATCTGGAGCTCCAGCTGAGTATAAATCCTGATGGCCTGGGCGTGTGGACGTCTGCGACAGACTGGCAGTGATTAAGTGCATTTATGACAGGACGCTGCTCCTAATTAATTTATTGAAAAATTCATGACTCAGGTTTCTTGTAATCATGTATCGCTGGGGCTGTATTTCGTATGTTACCATGGCAACATTATTGTAAGGACAAACCATCTATTATCCGGGCTGCCAGCGTTTTGACTCTAACATGATAATCAGCCGCTGTTAAAAGTCTCATACTGTAATACAACGCTGCTCTGAATGTGACGAGTTATTACTCTTGTCCAAAACCAGACAGTTTAATGACGTTGCTTTCTTTGTAAGTCTTATTTACAAGCCAGACTGATGATGAGACAATGTTTATATTTTATTTAGCTCTATCAGAGAATGACCTCTTGAGGTCTGCCATGTCATTTTCAAGCGAGTCCTCCAGCTCAGATTGTAAACATGATTGCTCTGTAGAAGTTTTGCTGTAATTTCCAATGTTGTTTATTATTCGTAATGCCGAATGTATCATTGAATTTGCTTTTTTTTTTTTTAAATAGAATTCAAACAAGAAGAAGTTTTATGTGCTCTCTATGTTTCCTTACCCATCGGGACGACTACACATGGGCCATGTGCGAGTGTACACCATAAGCGATACCATCGGGCATTTTCAGAGAATGAGAGGACATCAGGTATGCCAGCATGCTTTTACCACAACTGACTTTCCTAAAACAAACACAACTTCCCTCTGCTCATGTCCGAATCTTTTAAAAAAAAAAACAGAGTATAGTTCTTATTGTGGAACATTTTTATATAAAAGATAAAAATATAATCCATCCTTTTTAGTATGTCAAACAGCATGGGAAAAACTATACATTAAATAAATAGACGTGATAATACGCTGGTGCAGTGGTTTGTGCTGCGGTCTTACAGAAAGTTCCATGTTTGAGTCCTGCTTGGGAAAGTGGCTGTCTTGTGAGGAGTTTGCATGTATACCCTGTAATCTAGTTTCTTCCTGCCTTCAAAAACAAGCACATACAGTTGACTGCTCAGTTTCACTTGTCCACAAGTATGAGTGAACATGTGATTGGTTGTTTCTCTCTGTGTAATAGAACCAAACCTGACAACCTGAAAATATAAGTAAAAAAAACACAAGAAACGCTTGCAGCTTTTTTTCCTCCCCTACTGCCTTGTAAAATATGGCTCTTTTTATTTAGACTTTACTATGTTTTGGTGAATAAATTTTCAATGACGTGAAAGAAACAGACTGATACATCAAGCTAATAAAAACTACAAATTTGAATTTTGCGTTTTCCTTCATCCCCAACTATTTTTTTCAATGTCACATTTTTTTAAATGTTGTACTTTTTTCCACTTCTTTGTTTACTGTCTACATGATGTATGATGCTACTATTTTAAGCCCAATGTGAACATTTGTGCAAAAACAAGCTTTTGGAGGCAGAGACAGCCATCGCCTTTTGAAACTAATAACCAACTTATTTTTAAGAATGTAAAAAACTTTTGATGAAGCCGCAAATACTTCCAAGCACTTGTTATTATTTTCTACATAAAAGATACTTTACACATAAATTTGCTTTGCCTTACTTTCTGCAAACATTCTTTTTAATCTTTCAGGTCCTTAGAGAGCTATTTTAATGTAAATTAGAAATCTTTACTTGACAAGAAAACATATCTAAACCTATGTGAATTATTTTCTTAATTTTTGTCAATAATGAATATTGTTCCCAAACATTATAAAATTATTTTTGCCTCACGATCCATTCAAAGGAAGACTAAAAGAAAGACAAAAGTGGTGAAATTATGCAAATTTCTTTCTTTTTTTTTTTTTTTGAAAAAAGATTTCCATCATAGAACTTTATCTTTTCTTTCTATATAAAAACCTCTTCACACAATGAGCCAAATGAAAAGCACCTTCTCAATTTAGTAGAAAAATCATTATCCAATGCTGTCAGAGTGGTCATTAATTAGAGGTACGAGAATGATGGGGAATTTTGTTGATCAACAGAAAATAAGGTGTGCATGTGTGTGTATTTGGTTTGATTTGGCAGTGAGTGGTGAGCTCTCTTTTCACTGAAGTGCACTTGAGCAAAGCACATCAAGTCCCAGTTGCTTTCTATATCAGTGTAGCAGACGCACACATTATTTTATGTATCCGTACTCATTGTGTTTTGATCACTGGTTGATCCAGATTTCTTGCAGATGTGTTAAGTTCTGGACTCTTTCATCACAGGTAAAACAGATAACTGTGAACATTGTTTGTGTCCCAGCGAAGGTTCGTTCTGTTACATAAAAGATTATGTTTTGCGTTGTAGTTTGTTGCCCACAATCTGTCTTGTCCGTATGTAGTCTTCATGTGCATCAAGTTGCTGGAGACCTTTCTGACTTGCATCTGTAGGCAATTAGCAAAACAGTAGCAATTTGTTGATCACTTGGCAAATGAACACCTCCATTATGGAGCGAACAATAGAGGGATTGTCACTTATAGTTTTTTCTGAGGGCGATTTCTAATTTATGCAGAGTTTTGTTTCAAAAGATTTTTGTGCCCATCTTTTTAGTTACTGCCGCTTACAGTCCTTTCTCAAAGCTATTTATTACTCTTTTAATATTTCATATTTCCCTTCGACCACCACCTTTATTTCTTCAGCTTAATTGCCAGCATGCTTGTGTTCTGACAAAAATATTTTTTTTCCCTCAAAATAAAAAGTTTGAGAAGAACTTTTTACTTTTATAAACTAAAACTAGAGTTATTCTCTTGTAAAAAAAAAAAGGAACAGTCATTGTGGGAGACGCATTCCACTATTTAAAATAAAAAAAATTAATTGGCCTTTCATTAATTATACAAATAAACCATAAACAAGCAAGTCACTTACACTTAAAGTTAATGAGGCACTTCTCATCTAAATTAAAATGTTGTGCATAGTCAACAATTTGTCTGCTGCTTTGACATTCAGTGCCTTTTATTTTTTTGAAAGACATTTTTATACTAAGAAGCTAGTATGATATAAAACTAGAAGTAAATGTACCAATTTTATTTGCTACTTTTACCATAGCCACTTAAAACTTTATTTTTGTTCCGTTCCATCGTCTTCCGCTTATGTGGGTCTGGGTCGCGGGGGCAACAGCCTCAAACTGGAAGCCGAGGCTTCTCTCACTCCGGCTGCATCCTCTAGCTCAGAGGACCCCGAGTCGTTCCCCAGCCAGCTGTGAGACATAGTCTCTCTAGCGGGTCCAAGGTCTGCCTCTTAGTCTCCTCCCGGTGGGACGTGCCCAAAACACCTCACCAGCGAGGCACTCGGGGAGCATCCCGACCAGATGCCCGAACCACCCCATCTGGCTTTTCTCGACCTGGAGGAGGAGCAGCTCGACACCGGGCTCCTCCTGGATGGTAGAGCTCCTCATCTAATCTCTGAGTGAGAGCCCAGCCACCCTGCGAAAGAAGCTCATTTTGGCCGGTGGAATCTGCAATCTCATTCTTTCGGTCACCACCCACAGCTGGTGACCATACGTGAGGATTGGAACGTAGATTGACTTGTAAATCGAGAGCTTTGCTTTTTGGCTCAGCTCTTTCTTTACCACGACGGACCGATGCAGCATCCTAGTTATTGCTGACGCCGCACCGATCCGCCTGTTCATCTCCCGCTCCATCCTTCCCCCACTCGTAAACAAGACAAGACTAAAACTTTATTTGTGCATAAAATACCTATTTTTTGTGTGTATAATGCTTTATTTAAGTCCAGCAATCACAAGTAGCACAGATACTATGCCATATCAAACTGTCATTTCTCTTGTATAAAATACATCAAGTTCCTCTCTTTCGACCCTTTTTTCTTCTTTTTTTTTAAGCTAACGTGGCATCAAAATCACATTATCATAAACTAGATAAGCTTTGGTGTAACTAATTGAAAAGGCACCTCAAAAAATAACTTGCATATGAAGAAAATGGATTTTGTGCTGTAATTTACGAACAAAGTCTCCTTAAAAATCAAAATAATAAAGTAGCCATGGATTAAGTTTTCAATAAATAATAGACATTTTAAAAGGTTTTTAAAATGTTTTTATCATCTTCAGATAAACAGAAAGTATAACAATCATCTATCATATGAAAGGTGTCAAAGACTGGATGTCACAAAAAGTAACACAAAAAACTTTTAGTATGGAATCACGTTTTTTCTTCGATGTCTGAATGGATAAAAATTTAAGAAATTTAAGATGATGACATCAATTTCAATCATATGTGATGAACCTTTTAAAACTGAAATTCAGGATCAGAACTGGACACCGCTCGTTTACATACAGGCATGTGAGAAAATTAGGACACCCCATTAAATAATCAGCTCTTTATTTAGAAATGGTTCACATACCAATATCCAGTCATGTTTATATGTATTTTTCAAAAAGAAAGTGATTTGATTGCAATTTAACAACAAAAATGAACATTGTTTGACAAATCCAAAAAAAGAAAAAAAATAAAGTATGTATTTTAATGGAGGAAAAAGTTAGGACACCCTACCACCTAAGAGCTAGTGTTGCCCCCTTTGGTTGATATAACTTCAACGAGACGCTTTTTGTAGCCTTTTACCAGTCTCTGACATCGATCACGAGAAAGTTTGGCCCACTCCTCAATGCAGAATTCTTTTAGCTGTGAGATGTTTGAGGGGTGTCTTGCATGTACAGCCCGTTTCAAGTCACCCCACAGCATTTCTATGGGATTAAGATCAGGGCTTTGACTTGGCCATTCCAGGACTCTCCACTTCTTCTTTTTTAGCCAGTCCTTGGTGGATTTGCTGGTATGCTTTGGGTCGTTGTCTTGTTGCAGTATCCAGTTACGCTTCAGCTTTAATTTTTTGACAGATGGTTTCACATTTTCTTCAAGCACCCTCTGATACACAGTAGAATTCATGGTAGATTCTATGATGGTGAGCTGGCCAGGTCCTGCTGCAGCAAAGCAACCCCAAACCATGACACTGCCCCCTCCATGCTTTACAGTTGGTATGAGGTTCTTTTCTTGGAAGGCTGTATTTGGTTTACGCCAAACATGTCTTCTGTTCTGGTGTCCAAATAATTCAATTTTAGACTCATCTGTCCAAAGAACCTTATTCCAGAAGTCGTGGTCTTTGTCTACGTTCTCTCTGGCAAACTTCAGTCTGGCCTTGATGGTTTTTTTAGAGAGCAAAGGTTTCGTCTTTGCACACCTCCCATGCAAGTCACACTTGTGCAGTCTCTTTCTGATCGTAGAGTCATGCACTTTCACATCGACAGTTGCCAGAACCTGCTGTAATTCCCTTGATGACACTTTAGGATTTTTCAGGACCTCTTTGAGCATCTTGCGTTCTGCTCTGGGGGTAAACTTGCCCGGACGGCCAGATCTTGGCATGGTGGCAGTTGTTTTAAATGTCCTCCACTTGTAAATAACTTTGCAGATGGTGGAATGGCTGATGTTAAATTCTTTTGAAATCTTTTTAAATCCTTTACCAGACTCGTAAGCGGCCACAATCTTCTTTCTGAGGGCATCAGGAAGCTCTTTAGACCTCACCATGGCGCTCACCTCAACATCTCAACTGTCAGGGCCACACCAAACCAAATCTGAGGTTTAAATAGGGCAAGGCTCCATTCAAATGCTGGGTAACGATGTACTAATCATGTGCACCGGATGTGATGTACCTTTTTGGGATTTTCAACATTTTAAGAGGGATAATATAAGGGGTGTCCTAATTTATTCCTCACCAGAAATTGCATTATTTTTTAATTAAATTTTACAGAAAGTTTTAAAAAGGCTTTTCTTATTTTTTTATTGTTTAGTTGTATTACTTGGATCCCTGAGTTTAATTAAAATTGACATTAACTACCCATATGTCCAAATATATTTTAAAATACACAGGATTTCATAAGATGTCCTAATTTTTTCACATGCCTGTAAGATGTCAAATTAAGCATTCACTCATTAAGATTTCTTTTCGTCTCTTTTGGCCCAATAAATAGATGTTAAAACTTTAAGCCTTTCTGTTTGAACTACGTACTATTAAAAGCTTGTATACACACGTAGTTTTGCTGTGATTCAACAACTTCCTTCTGAAGTCTGACTTCTGGAAACAAGTCAATGTGAATAAAGTAAAATCCATTCGTTTGGTCTCGAGCACTCGGATGTCTCATCGATTGACCTGTTTCAGATCAAAGTGCTGTGATCTTCAGAGCTTTCTCTTCTCTGATTCCCGGTAGCAGTAGTGATGAAGCTATATGACTGATCACTATATGGTGGAATGTGCTTCGTTACTTGTAAACAGCTTGATATGACAATCCATCCCTGTCCACTGTGTTTATTTTCCTCCTCATGGAATTGAAAGGAAATGGTGTATATCTTTTCTTACACCTTCTTCCTCTGACGGTGTCCTCCCCAAACAGATAGATGGTTTCACATGACTGGTCACTGTTGTTTGCTCAAGAGTACTCCGAGCATCTGTCTGAAGGAGACTGCTGTGTACCCAGACTGTTTACTCATTTCACTTATTAATGAGGAAATCCATTTTTTGTTGGATTTTACCCTCTAAAAACAGCTTTATTTTAATTTAAAACTTATTCAGTTGTGTTTTCTGGGGGTCATCACATTTTTTGGGTAGCTTTTTCTATTTTCGTTTCCCAACTCACTCACATACTAAATAACTAGGTCTGGAATCAGGCATTTACCCTTTGAAGTCTTTATCAAAGGGATCACCACTTTAACAAATTTGGCATTTTTTTTAAATGCCTGAATTTAAAAACGTACACATAAAAGTACATACTGTAGATTTTGTGTTATGTTCTTCTTTTTAATAATTTGATATCTCACCTCCTGAATTTGAACATTTGCATGTAAGACATGGATGAATAGAATCTTTTTTTTTTTCCAGTTTTTCTGAAACATGTTAACGTTTAATTTGTTAAATTTGTTAACCGGCCATGTTGTTTGGTTTAGAGACAGGTGCGCTGAGGAAAAGACAGGAAACAGAAATGGAGGTAGCAGAGATGAAGATGCTTAGGATCTCTGTGGGAGTGACCAGGATGGACAGGATTAGAAAGGAGTATATCAGAGGAACATCACATGTTAGAGGTTTTGGAGATAAAGTCAGAGAGACCAGTCTGAGATGATTTGGACATGTACAGAGAAGAGAGAAAGTACATCGACAGAAAGATGCTGGGTTTGGAACCAACAGGAAAGAGGAATACCAAAGAGGAGATTCATGGATACATTAAAGGAGGGCCTGAAGATATTTGGCGTGACCGAAGAAGATGCAGCAGATAGGATTAGATGAAAGAAACTGACTTGCTGTGGTGACCCCTGAAGGGAAATGCTGAAAGAAGAAGTTAACGTTTAATTTGTTACTGGCTCATATTAAAACTTTTGACTTTTCATGAACTATTTGTAAAATATTGCATTCACCTCACCTCAACCACAATTTTTTGACTATTTTATTTTATAATAGGGTTTGGTAACAATAGGGACTGGTTGAAATGGTTAAAGTCACTTATAGTTTGCCTGTTTAAAATTTGCTTGTCTTCTTGCTCTGTTCTTTTATCAAATTAATAATTTATCTAAACCCTAATTTTGTTTCTGCAGTCAGTTGATAGGATGTGTAAAGTAAAATGCCCTTTTAAGCAACACAACATTTTTGAAGATTAACTTAAATGCCACTCTCATAGTGTTTGTTGTAAAATTATAATAAATCCAAGGCCTGTTTCTTTTTGTGAAACGGTTTCAATCACAGACCTTTACAGAAAAAAAGTAAGGTGAAGATACAAAGAGCTGTGGAGTTGTTTTCTGCTTTGTGCAGTTCGTTGAAAGCTTAATACTTTGAATCTCATCATTCAAAAACTTTGCAAACTTCTTGCACTTCGATATGAAAATTATTTTTTTAAACGTATGTTTTTAGTACGAAAAGGAAACGTGAATTGTTTTATGTTTGTGACGAATAAAAAAAAAAAAGCCCTTTCACCTGTTCTACACAGAGTTTAATAAAATGCCTTCAACATTTCTTTCTATCTCATAATGGAGTTTGAATCTGACTTTTGCCATTTTCTTCCATCTTTCTGGCTTTCCCTGACAAGTCCTCATGTCTCCACGATGACCTTTGCCTATTTCTTATCATTTAAATCTTAAGTTGAGGCAACAGTCCTCAGAACACTTTGAACAGTGAAAGTATATAAATTTAATGAATAATCCACATTATATCACAAGGTATTTTAAAAATCCAATTATTTTCAGGACCAGAGTCCCCGTATTTATTTCTCTCCCCTTACACTTCTAATTCATACTTCTTGTTGGTTATGAAGGAATGCATCTTGTTTTAGGTGATCAAATCCAGTTTAACCACTGAAACATCAAACTTTAGCTCATTCCGAGATATGTACGTGATTCAAACCCGTGTCTACATTTTACACATGAACACTTTTCTAACAATATTTTCATAAAATCTACCTGATTGACCACTGTCGTATTAAATTCGCTATTTTCAAATTATAACCAGAATCTGATAAACAGATTCTGGGAAGAGAACAAGGAAGAGGTGGAGGAAAAGCTGGAGAGGTGGAGGTTTGCACTAGAAAGAAGAGGAATGAAGATTAGTCAGAGTAAAACAGAGTACATGTGTGTGAATGAGAGGGATCCAAATGGAAAAGTGAGGTTACACGGAGAAGAGATAAAGAAGGTGGAAGATTTTAAGTATCTGGGATCAACAGTCCAGAGCAATGGAGAGTGTGGAAAAGAGGTGAAGAAGCGTGTTCAGGCAGGCTGGAACGGGTGGAGGAAAGCATTAGGTGTGATGTGCGACAGAAGAGTTTCAGCTAAAATGAAAGGGAAAGTGTACAAAACCGTGGTGAGACCGGTGATGCTGTTTGGTCTAGAAACAGTAGCACCGAAGAAAAGACAGGAAGCAGAGATGGAGGTAGCAGAGATGAAGATGCTGAGGATCTCTCTGGGAGTGACCAGGATGGACAGGATTAGAAATGAGTACATCAGGGGAACAGCACATGTTAGAAGTTTTGAGGATAAAGTTCAAGAGGCAAGACTGAGATGGTTTGGACATGTGGAGAGGAGAGAGAGAGATGGTACATAGGAAGAAGGATGCTGGATTTGGAACCACCAGGAAAGATGACTAGAGGAAGGCCAAAGAGGAGGTTCATGGATACAGTGAAGGAAGACATGAAGATAGTTGGTGTGACCAATGAGGATACAGCAGATAGGGTTAGATGGAAGAAACTGACTTGCTGTGGCGACCCCTGAAGGGAAATGCCGAAACAAGAAGAACCAGAATCTGAGAAACAGAACTTCAGAAAGAATTACTGTTGTTTGTAGATTAGTCAAAACTGTCTCTGTAGGTGTATTTACAAAGCTGCCAAAGATGAAGTCAAACTCTTCACTGAAGCTGTGTGGGTGAAGAATTTTATCTAACAGAGTTACTCCACATTCATAAAATCACTCTCTGAGATCTTTAGTCCAATTTGTAATCCATTGAGTTCTGAATACATGTATCTGTCTCTGGGTGGCTCTGACTTGTGTTATATTACAGATAACACATAATCAGTCTCGGCTGACTCCCACGCTCATCCTTTTTTGCCTCATGTCACTTATGATATCAAATGCACTGACACCATGATGGCAGTGTGCTCTGTGCAGATAAGTGTGACTAATATAGGAGGAGAGATGATTTACCACCTCAACTGATCTATAAAATTTTTACCTATTTACAAGATTACAGAATATATTCCTCTCTCGCTTTATTTAATCATGTTAAATAAACAGCAAAGTATTTCATCCCGGTGTGGTTGACAATTTTTCAACTCTGTAATTATTCACCAAGAGTATTTTCGAGTAGTGCCTTGCTCACCGTTTGCTTGAATTTTCCCCTAAGCGGAGCAAGCTGAGCTTCTCAGTCTGTTGTCATCCACCACTCAGCCTTACAAATGAGGCCCATGCTGTAACCAAGGATACCAGTTCGCCAGAAACATCAGACCCGTTAGTCCACACAACAATCCTCTCCAGAATTTGTCTCATTGTCACTCTACATCTCCACTTTTATCAATCCTTTTCTGCTCCTTCACATATTTTTTTCTCTCTTCTTTTTTGAGTGGATAGAAAAACAGCAAAACAGCTGAAGAAATGAGTGAATAGACCCCCTGAAGAAAATGATTAAAAAGTTGGAAATTAAAATGGATAATAAGACAATATAAATGGAGAGAAAATGAAGTTAAAATGTTTGAGCTTGTACTGAAATTACAGCTGTATTTTACATTCTTCTTTACATTATTGGATTTAAAAAAGACCTGCAACCTGCCAAATCAAGTTAAATAAAAACTCTAAATCCAATTCTAGAACAGCACTGGCCTTTCTGTATGAAGTTTACATGTTCTCCCCGTGTCTATCTGGGTTTTCTCCAGATACCCCTATTTCATATCACCCTCCAAAAACATGCATGTGTGGTTGATTGCCACTATGAAATTTCCTCTAGGTATAAGTGTGTTTGTGGATTGTTGTGTGTACATGTGGCCATGCAACAGACAGACAACCTGTTCTGGATGTACCCTGCCTCTCGCTTGTGATAGGTTAGGCGGTTCAGAAGACGAAACCCAATTCCAGAAAAAACAGAGTTAAATTTAGTATTTTTCACACAATAACATAATTGTTGACTAATTCAATTATTTTTCTTAATGATACTGAGGTTTTGTTTGCATGTAACACTTGTGAAATATTACATATTTTTTAGATTAAATTTTTAACTATCGTCAGACTTATGTTTTGCGCTAATAGGTGCTGAACCCGATGGGTTGGGATGCTTTTGGACTTCCTGCTGAGAATGCTGCAATAGAGAGAGGACTAGACCCAGAAGAGTGGACTAAAAGGTGTGTAAAACTTCTCACAATCATCAAAAGGTTGCTATTTATTTCTACACACGCGCACATAAACAAGTTTCATTTGTTCTTTCTATTTCTCAGTAATATCAAATCAATGCGGGAGCAGCTGGACAGCCTTGGACTGTGTTTCAACTGGGACCGGGTTAGCAAGAAATTAGAAATGATATTTTCATAAAACATTATTAAACAGCTCATTGTACAAATCCTGCCATCCGCATACTTGATTGTGGCTTTTTCCAACAGGAAGTGACCACTTGTCTTCCAGACTACTATAAGTGGACGCAGTATTTATTTATCAAACTTTTTAAAGCTGGACTGGCCTATCAAAAAGAGGTATGAACCATCCATTAAAGTTTTTACGGTTTGTAACTAACAATAGAAGGCGATGGACTCGGATGGCAAATTTACTACTATTAGATGAACAAATAAACTAGGTCATTCATCAATTTTACTGCTTAAAATATTCAAGTTTCTACAATAATGAATAAGGAAATTACACCTGGGTTTTATGAAAAATGAGAAGCCAAGGTTTAGTTTTTTATTTTAACTGTTGGTTTGTTTCTTTGCATTGTGTGTGTGATATTCAGGCTGTGGTAAACTGGGATCCAGTTGACCAGACGGTACTGGCGGATGAACAGGTGGATGAAAATGGTCGGTCTTGGAGGTCTGGCGCTGTGGTGGAGCAGAAATTACTCACACAATGGTTCATCAAAACTACAAACTATGCTAAGGTACTTTTAGCTCCCTATGTGGGTTTCTGTTTGTGTATGCATGTGTGTTTGTGTATGCGTGTGTGTTTGTGTTAGACAGGAAACATGTATGGCTGGATCAATAAGGCCATGTGCTGAAAAGCAAACAGTAGACCCTCTGCTAGCAATCAGGGGTGACAGGTAAGCAGCAGCAATGCTGTTTCTTTCGGTCTGCAATCAGACCCCTGGAGATGGTTTTCTGCAACCCTGGCTCTATTCAGAAGAGAGAAAAAAACAGGATCAGACCCAAGGTCGGCCTGTTTGGGTGATGAGCCATTAAATTTCAGCACCAGTGTATAAAGTGTTTTTACAGGGGGAAATTAGACCCTGTGGACTAAAGCAGCACCAGCATAGACCTCTCATGCATTTACAAAGCACACATATATACATTGCTGTGTGAGTTTTAACATGTACCATGGACCCCTAACACACTTCCTAATGTCTATCATTTTAATCTTGTAAAAGCACTTGACACCTCATTATTGTGGTTTCTAAGGAATCAAACTTTTTTTTTAAAACCAACTATGCAGTTTAAACAAACCTTCAGGTACTACAACCACCCAAATGTAAAAAAAAACATCATTACTTTTGGTTTTTTCTTAAAAGTACATTTTAAGAAATTCTTATAGTGTTTGCAATATAGAATTTGTAGTTGGAAGTCTTACAGATAAACAAATCAAAATATAGTACTTCTCTAGTAAATTTGAGAGATCAAACTTAGATTGATTGGGTTTTCTACATCTGATTTGGTTTTTATTTGTGAGGTAAGATGCATTGATATTCAGACCCTAAAAATATGAAGAGGCTCTTTTTGTATTCATTGAGTTTCATTTTATTTTTAAAAAGTGAACTATAGTTACTCAAAATAAATCTAATTAAAAAAAACTGAATGTAGAAATCCTTAGAAATGTAATGTTTGCTTTCTCCTGCCTTTTTTTCTGTTAGTTTGAACAGTTTCCCTGAAGTCGTCCATGTGTTTGAGGTGCGAATGAAGGTGGAAACAACCCACTGTGACACTGTGTTCTTGCATCTCTAATATTTGTCAAGAAGCAAAAAAGTGGAATAAAGGAAGGAACTGTTGAAAAGGCGTCGAGGGAAAGAAGTGAGAAAGACAGATGGATGGGAAGGAGGTGCTTGTGGAGCTTGTGGCCACAAAAAAAAAACGTTGGATTGTGACTCCCTTCATGGGCATTTTGTGTCCTCCCCTCGGCACATTTTCATCACCTGCAGACAGTGTTCAATCATTTACCTGACATTTTGTTCCACGTTGTACATTTGTAATTGATCATAAAACTTTAATGTGCAACATGCAGGATGCTAAATTGTCAGCGACTCGTTGCACTTTTTAGTTTTGAGTTGCAATTTAACACATGGAGAGAAGTAACAGACAAACAAAAAAACAAGACAAACAAATATACAAATTAGTGTTCTGCTTTTTGAGAGAGAATCTTAAGTATCTGAATCTAACAGTCTCTAGTTTTCTAGATAATTAACCACAATTAAACTTTGACTTGAAGGACACCAGCTCACACTTTTTATCCATGCAACTTAAAATTGTGTGATATTCATGTCAGAAGTCTGTTAACTATCACACACATGCTAAAACCTTGGTTATTGCTATACAAAGCCTTCTCTTTTAAGCTTTTCTTAGTTGCCATGGGAACTCTTCTCCCCTCTGTAAATATTTCAGCTCCTCCTGCTTTTGTGCCAACAAAATATACAAAACATTTACCACTTTCTTTCATTTTTTATGCCATTTTTTGTTTTGCCACCGGTGTCTCTCAGTCACCTTGTTACAGTTTATGTGCATTTTTGTCTTTTTTTTTCTTACCCTGTTGATTAAAAATAACTATCACACTCTACATGAATGCTAGCTATGATTCTAGCTCGTGTTTATGTTTGTATCAATAACTCTGTGATGAGCCAGAGCATGCGGAGAAACTCTGCAAGGTGGATTGTAGGTAATAGTTTGTGACTGATTGAAAAGGAAATGAAGAGTTTTAACGTCTCTCTTTGCAGACCAGCTGTGACTTCTCAGCCCGAGCCTTGTTGTTATGCATAGTTCTTTTTAATCCAGCTGAATAAGTGTTGCTGTGTGTCTGAGAAAGAGAGTTGGATTCACACTGTAGTGTAGATTTCTGTGTGGCATCACTGAGGTCAGGGCTTTTTTAAAATATCTCTTTCACTGCTTAATATGAACTGGCTGGGTCGTTTATCCACATGAATTAGAAAAACTTTGTGAAAGATGGAGTTTGTGTGGTGTTTTATGACAGAGGTAAAGGTTAAAGAAGGATACCTGAAAGAGTCTGGTAAAACATGGCCCTTCCACTTTTGTTAAAAACAAAAATATGGGTATTCGTCCATCCTCTCTATCTTTCAGCCTCTTCTGGATGCTCTGGATGATCTTCCAGAGTGGTACGGGGTCAAAGGCATGCAGGCAAATTGGATTGGAGAGTGTACAGGCTGCTACTTTGACTTCAAACTAAAGGTGAATCTCAACTTTTTAATAATTTCAGTTCAATTTCTGCACATTTTCTTTCTGCTTGCCATCTTGTTTGTTGCTGCTTTCAATCTGCTTCCATCTAAATGCTAATTAATTTGATTTGATTGTGTTCTGTATTTTCTAATGATTTCACTTTAGAAAACTCAATAATGTAATCACTTGTTCATTTAGTTCTATGTTTTGTTTTTAGTTTTTTTAGGTTTTTCTCATAGAATTTAAAACAAAATATAAACTAAAAAAATTGCAATTATCATGCTGTTTTTTATAGTTTCCTACAGTCCCCATATGGCCATTCCACCAAAGTACAAATGTTTACTGGGCAATCATATTTATTGATGGCTAATTGAACAATTTAGTGAGATTTTGTTGACAAGTTTTATTCACAAGTCTAAAAACAGTTTTTTTAACCTTTTATTGGTATTTATTTATGAGAAATTTAACTTAAAAAACTTGTTGAATTCACTATATGATTCATTTGTAAGAACAATTTGACATTAGAATAGCATCCAAATACTTGACAGAGAATTATAAATGAAATAAAATACAAAACCTTCCTAGGAATGTTTTTTATGTCGGAATAGAGTTGTAGCATGGTAAAAAAAACTCCAAAGATTTGACTTTGCGTCCCCCCTTTAAATACAGAATCCATGTGTCTGTATGTTACCATCCAAATTTGTGTTTATAAGAGGACAATTCCCAAATGGTTGGCCCCTTCATCTTCATATTGTCTCCATCACTTTTGGTTATCTCCATTACCATTTTTTTGGTTTACAGGTAATAATCTTTCTTATATCTACATCATAATTCTCTCCACAGTTACATGCAAATTTGTAATTTTCCACACTGGTGAACATCATTTACTCCGCTCTTCATAAGCAACTGAGTTTAAAAAGAGAGTGCTTTCTTGTGGTTGAAAATTCTCAATTTTTTTCCCCAACTTTCCAGGTAAATGGGGTAGAAATGGAGGAAACCCTGTCTGCCTACTGCTCCTCACCAGAGACAGTGTTTGGAGCAGCTTTTCTGTCCATCCTGCCCTCCCACAGACTGCTGCACGGTAGCAGCTCGGTCCGCTCTGTCCTGCAGAAAGCCTTCCAGCCGGGCACAGGTGGTCATCTCACACACTCTTTTACACCTCTAAAAGTAACTGATGTTAAATATTCTTGTCCCATGTGAGGAAATGATTGTTTCAGTATTACCAGACAGAGTTTAGATGAAAAGATTCAGGTACACTGTTGGAATCTATAAGCAAATCAACAACATAGGGTCTTGGGGGAGTAAAAAGAGAAGCAAACAGTATCATGATTAGTGGCTTTTCAATGTTTAATGGAGAAGACAGCTCTCTCCTCTGCTTCTGTATGCAGCCAGAACATGAAACGACAGAGGCAAGAGTTTATTTATTTTGCATAATTTCTGTCGGCAACTAATTAAAGTACTGTTGCAGAGAGAAAAATCCACAAACTAAGATGGAACGTCATCAAGGACATTTACTTTAAATACATTTGTATTGTTGTTATGCTTTTTATGCATATCATAACTCCAGTGTGAGCATGTCTCTTTACTCTTATTTGACATTAAGCACTTGCTAATATATGGCTTCTTAGTCTCGTGTGGACAGAGTGCAGGTTAATTGGGATTCAATGAGGTGGTCTCAGGAGTGAATAGTTTTTGATAATGAGACACTCAGGGAACCAGCATTGTCACTTCTTTTTCTTTCCAGACTCCCTTACAGATGTTAAGGCGCGCAACCTGTTCACAGGCCATGAGGTTCCCGTTGTCATCTCTAAACAAGAGGCTTTTGATGGCCATTTGGATACTGTACTTTGTAAGTTTTTGGGTTATTGGTGGCTTGAAAAGGTACTGGTGATGATGTGAACTGAGTGGATGAAAAGAGGAGAATTACATCACATCATTGAGTATCAAATTATGTAATTTTTTGTTACCAGAATGATTCTGTAGTTGTAATCTCATGTTTTATTTCTGTGTTTATGCTACTGTTGTTTACCTGTAGGTGTTCCAGATAACAGTGAGGAGGATCTCTCTGTGGCCAAAGCGCTCAATCTCAGCTGGAACACTGTGCTAAAAACACATGAAGATGGTACACAAACCCTAATCAACTCTGAGGAGGTCAGGATAAAATGCATTTCTTGCTTGATACAGTTTGATAAAATAAATTTATCTATCTATTTCTTCTTTTTCAGTTTTCAGGCCTAAGCAGAGAGCAGGCTTTCGACTCAATTACCCAGAAAGCTAGAGAAAAGAAAGTCGGAGGCCACCTTACCAGTGCTAAGCTCAGAGACTGGCTAATATCCAGACAGAGATACTGGGGCACACCCATCCCTGTCGTGCACTGTGGGACGTGTGGGGTTGTTAGCGTCCCCGAAGAAGAATTACCAGTCACCCTGCCCAAGATGACATCTCTCACAGGAAAAGGGGGGTCTCCTCTTGAAGCAGCACATGATTGGGTCAACTGCACGTGTCCCAAGTAAGAATTCAGGGTATTCATGACATTCCTATTCTTATTAAATTCTTTTGTAAATAAGAGGAGAGCAGTCTTTTTTTAATATCAACACTGTTTACTTTCCTATTTTTGCTCTTTTTATATCCATTTCTTAACATTATAAAAAAAAGCAGGATAATGTCTATTTACAGTGCTGTTCTTAGAGTCAGTTGGTCATAAAAGAAGCAGAGAAGAAGAAAAAAAGATGACTGCAGCTTAATAATGTTTGTGTTTAGTACCGAGCAAAACAAGGTAGAAACTTGTATTAATTAAAAATAGCTGACGATGTTTAAAAACTAAGGTAAGCTTACTGACGTCTAAAAAAGTGAAAAAAAATTCTGTGAATAATGAACACTTCACTCATTTAGCAAAAAGGGATAAAACAACAACATTCAGCTTCTCTACCAGTGAAGGAGTGCATTAATGCCTGTGGGAAGCTAATAAATCACCAATAATTACTGGTTGGATCAAAATATAGTAGTTTGACATCTAGAAGCATGACATCCTAAATGGCATTATTTGTTTTAGAGCAATTTGGTAAATTATGTTGTTTATCGTGGAGTAAGAATTAAATTATTAGTAAGTTCTTTCCGGTGGCTGCTTCTATCCTATATTTCCTGTGTTTCCTCAAGAGACCAGTCTGAGAAAACGAGCCACCGTCAGGCAAGCCGAGCGACTAACAGCTTCACAAGAACAAGGGACACCGAGACACCAACTGTAAACTGTGATTTATACTTTAAGCTCGTACTGAGTTATGTATCTACGAGAGCAGCGTGAGATAAAGGTAGTGGTTATATAACTGAGTGAGAGATACAAACACTCTACATGTGGATGTTTTACCCTTTTGTACACATTTGTAATCACATAGTCTCTAGTGAGCAGCCCATTTGAGTGAATATGCTTGAAAAGGCAGAATGACTACTCAGTTGGTGTCCCCAGAGTCCCTCGCTGACTTGGGAATTCCTCTCTGAATAACAGTAATCACTAACAAGGCACCGTGATAATTAAACCTAAAGCCCTCTCAGTTGCAGATGGTGGAAGTCATCAGATCGTGTTTACTCATTTCTGCAAAGCCGCTATATTCGTCCCCATCAGCGATGATTGATGGGAATAATCGTGAAGGCGCCGTTATCTCTCCCCTTTGTTGTTAAGTGTCTGTCAAAATTTGTTCTCTTCACTTTGTCGACCATGTCCAATTAAAGTTAGACTGGAACACAACGTGATGAGAGATGAGCAGTGGAGACAGAGTTTTATCTGTCCTTGAGGAAGTCATTTCCTGTGCGCTCGTCTCATCGCCGACCCTCTGCGGCAACACAAAATTAGCTCCCCAGCTAAAGCCTGCAATAGTTTAGTCTGAATAGAACGATTTGTGGTTTATATGTTCACAGTAAACGGGGAGACCTCCCAGCCTGGAGAACGGTGATGCAGATGGAGAAGTGTTTTTATATTGTAGAAAGACTAGAATAAACAGGACAGCTGCATCTGTTTGAGAAGCTTTTTTTGGCTTGTTTTCCATCTCACATCTACTTACTTTGGACACTTGTGCACACAAGTTTCTCCAGCAGGAGGTCACATGTGAAATAAACTTCTCATATGTTGCTTATTGTGACTTCAATAAAATTAAAAGACGTTAAAAAACAGTCAAGTATGTACTTAGCCTGTCATCTGAATTAAGAATCAAAATTCTACAGATGCAAAAGTTATTACCACTTTTTGAGGAATGTCCTGTTTTGCTTTGTTTTTTGATGACAAAGTTTTTAACTGCTGTCTTCTCATCATATAAAACAACACCTGGTTTCTAAACATTAACCTTGCTGCACCTTAGCCTTGTTGCTAAGCAACTCCCAGCGCTTACCTCATCATCAGAGCCTTATTATAGACTGGTACAGTAGGTGGTCGAGACGTTTCTGCCTCTCCGTGTTTCTCTGGATGAATACTTGTTATAAAATGTCTGTTTCACACAATCAGACAGTTTAAAATTACTGAGATGCCCCGAAGAGTCTGAGAAACTGGACCAAACCTGTACAAATCATGACAATGCAAAAAGCACTTTAGTTTTTAAATCAGTTCAAGTTATTATAGCTTCAAAGATTGATCTTCCAATTGTTTTGTTTAATTAGATTTGATTTTGTTCTTTACATTCAGAGTGTAACAACTTGTTTTTTCTCTCACACCTTTGTGGATGTCCTCTCCTGAAAGTGTCATAAACAGATTTGCATCTGCTGTTTGGTTGGACAGATAGATGCACAAGGTGGCATTTCCAACACAAACACATGAGCATGGCAGAGCCCTGCCAGCATGTTCCCTGTTAGCACAGCCTGTTGATTTTGGGACATGAGAAAAAAGCTCTGGTGCCAGTCTGGCTTCAGCTGCAGTTCTCCGCAGGGACATGACCCCAACAGCCAGATGGAACCAGCTTTACACTCTCAAACAAACATTTTTCTAACCCCTGTAAACACATAGGTCTTATTATTCAACTGCTCTAATTTATCAAACAAATATCTGTTTATCATGCAGATTGTCTCTGTTTGTTTCCTGTCAGATGTAAAGGCCCAGCAAGAAGAGAGACTGACACCATGGACACGTTTGTGGACTCCGCCTGGTATTACTTCAGATATGCAGACCCCCATAACACAGACAGGTATGCATAGCTATTTTCAGAGTCTGAACAAAGTTCTATTTATTTAGTTGTCTCTAGGTCAGGCACGGGCAAACTACGGCCCGCGGTCCACATGCGGCCCATTAAATGTTTTAACGCGGTCCGCCGAACTTTAAAAATTAAATAAATAAACCTTGTTAATGTTTTCTTTCCCCTACAATTCTGATGTTTTCTTACTAGATGGCACACTGAATGATATTGAAAGCCATTGGGGCAAATACACGCACGTAAACAAGTGTGTTAGGTATTAAAACAAGCAAAGTGTTACATCAAGCACTTAGATTTCAAACCTAGCGCCGCTAAATGCACGTTTTTAAGCACCATCGCACTAGATTTCAGACCTAGCGCCGCTAGATTTGAAATTTTAATGCTCTTGATGTAACATTTGGCGTGCCTGTTTAAAATCTAGCGGGCCATCCTATTGGTCAAATCTAGCGGTCACCTAAGCATGTCATCCATCTGATCCTGTTCTGGCCTCTTTGTCAAATGTTAGAACTCAGTGTGGCCCACGAATCAAAAAGTTTGCCCACCCCTGCTCTAGATTTAGGATGGAATGACACTTATGAAGTTGTGACTGAGTGTTCTTAAAGAAAGAAAGAAAAACAAAAAGAGAGTTTTAGTCTTTCTACATCCTCTGTCATCAGTAATTTGTAAACTCATTTAATACTCTCTGTTTCAGTTATATTTACACATATATCCATACACCCCTCTCTTATCCTTCTACAACACAAACATTTTTCAGAACAAAAAAGTTATAATCTGTTGATTTATTTAGCCAATTTTGTTCTAAACTATTACATCATGCTTTCACCACTTTCTCTCTCCTACTTACCCAGCCCTTACACACACACATATACATATACACACACAAACACACACACACACACACACTCCTCAAAGTTTCACTCTCTGCCAACAGAGATTATAGAGCCATAGCGGTCACCTGCTGGGATGGTGGCGATACCCAGAGCTTAACAAAAGAGATTAATTTCTCTGTGGCCTGACCTATCAGTAAAGCTGCTTTAAAAGGGAAAGGGCCGGCTCTCTTTTGCTTTCGCTGGCTGGACAGATTATGGCACAACAGGAAAAGTAATTACACTATTTGGGCATTTTGGCTTCTCTGCTCAGGCTCATGTGCACTGGAATAAAAATTTGAAAATGAGAAGAAAGATGTTGGAACTTTGCAAATAAAAGGAAGAAAAAAACTAACAGGTTGACTGGGGGGAGTTAACACGTGGTTGGAGGTTTTAACTGAATCAACTCAACTTTGTGAGATCATTAGTTCTTTCCCACATGATTGAATCATCTGGAGATTCTACCGGCCATTAAAAAACAAGGTGAACAGTAGGCAGGTGTGAGGTGACACATCTAGAAAGCAGCGTGCCCTCAAGAGCTTCATTACAGCTGATAATCTGACATGTATCTCCCCTGTTGTGACCTAAAGATATCATTTAAGTTGACTGTCTGTGAACATCTTTCCTTTTTTGGTTTAAAAAGAGAAGCTGCAGAAATCTGTTTGTTGGACCCCTGTGTGCCAGAATAAGTCTGCCTCCTGCAGGAAGTGCATGGGATTGGTTTTAAAAACAAAAACAAGTGTAATTTGAAATTCAGACGAATAAAATATATATTTTTTAAATGTAGCAATTAATTTTGAAAATAACATGAACAAGTTTATTAGCAGACAAACAGGGGACGTATATCTGCTGTGGTTAAAAACAGCTTTTCTCACAGCAATTTCTTTAAAAACCCTCAGTTATGTTTTTTTTTAATCTGCAGGCCTTTTGATCAGAAGCTAGCAGATCACTGGCTGCCAGTAGACGTTTACATCGGTGGCAAAGAGCACGCTGTCATGCATCTGTACTACGCTCGCTTCCTCTGTCACTTCTGCAAAGATCAAGGACTTGTCTCAGCTCACAGGTGGAGTGCACAGATTTATTTTTTCCTGCAATTTGGAGTTATTTTGTAAGTACGTGTCAGTAAATCTTTTTCTACTTCACAGGGAACCTTTCTGGAAGCTCCTCGTACAGGGTCTCATCAAGGGCCAGACGTATAAATTAGCAGATAGCGGCCAGTACCTGAAAAGAGAAGAAATAGACTTCACAGGTAAACAGGACTTGAACTAAGATGTGTTGATTTCATCATTTTGTAATGGATAAAAAAGAAAAGATGTAGCATTTCTTTTTATTTGGTTACGTTGCTGTATGGTTTTTATCTAAACTTTACATTTTTAATGAGTTTAGGTTATTTTTTGTCTCTTACATGATTAAGAAGTTTACCAGATAATTCAAATAAATTTGCTGACTTTTTAAAAAAGAAGAAGAAATTATGATTCTTTTTTTTTTTTAAAATCTCTCATCCTACAAATCTGGGAAAAATTGTGAAAATTGATAAACTAAATTAAATAATCCGCTCTATATATTTTAATGTACTCTTTTATATAAATATACCACCTAAAATTATTTAGAAAAAATGCACATTCTTACCATTAAAAGACAAAATAAATAAGATTTCAGAAGAGAAAAGTTTATTTTTCATTGTGTAACTGCTGACACAACATTTGCTTCTTCTAGATAAACCTGTTGCACTGAACGGTGGCGATGTGGAGGTGACGTGGGAGAAGATGAGCAAGTCCAAACACAACGGCCTGGATCCCCAGGATGTAGTACAGCAGTACGGTGTGGACACAGTTCGACTTTACATCCTCTACGCAGCACCACCCGAACAGGACATACTTTGGAATGTGAAGAGTGAGCCTAAATGCTTCTACAGAATGACACCATCACAGTTTTTCCTAAAAAGAGTAAAAAAAAAAAAATAGATATCTGTTTCCTCTTTAGATCAAACATATCATATTATTTGTCTTAGTGTTCTTATAAAGTTTAAGTAGAACTTTTTAAGAAACTAACATTTGTGTAAATACAAATGTTGTTTTTAATGTGAACTCTGTGTGTGCAGCCGATGCGCTTCCTGGAGTTCTGCGCTGGCAGTCTCGGCTCTGGCAGCTAGTGACCAAGCTGAGAGGAGCGCGGCAACTTGGAGACGTACCAAACCCCTCTCTGCTGAGAAAAAGAGAGCAGGGAGAGGCTAAGAGGATCTGGGAAAACAAGAACTACGCCATTCAAGAGGTTAGAAGCTATGTCGCAGTGTCAGCTCAGTGTAATGTTTTGCTAAAATGATCCCTTCTCAATGTTATTTTTTCTGACTGAAATGAAGTGAATCATTTACCAGCAGGGGTCAGATATGGACCTGCCTTTTTAACGGCATTTTCAATAAAAAAAGTTTTTTTTTTTTTACATTAGTTGCCCAAAATAAAAAAGATTTTTTTTTCTTGCTGTTTGCAGAATAATGGGGGTTTTTTTTTCAATATCTTGACATTTTTCTAGCTTAAATTATAACATTTTATATGGTTTGTTGTAATTTCCCAGTTATGAGGTGTGATATGCAAGTGATAAATCATCCAATACTTGGCTCTTAAGTATAAAAATGACTGTCCCTCCACCTCCTGCAACCTGAAACCCTCTGAGTTTTAATCCAACAGTGGAAGGGAATGGAAATTGATTTTAAATCCACTCTGTCTCCTTTCACACTTTTAAAAATAGCCTCCTTTGGCTGGCAGGTTGGATTCTCTTCCCCCTCCCGTCAGAGCGTGAGCTTTTAAATGACCTCGGGCTGTTTGCTGTTAGGCCTCAAAACCCAAGCTCCTGTTTGATGTGCCTTACAGAAAAGCCACATTCATCAGCCTCCTCCTAAGACCTTTCCACAAGGCTTTTCCTTCCCAGCAGGCTGAACATGGGAATGTTCAAATTCTAAACCCTTTTAGCCAAAACACACAATTATAAAAAGACATTTTTAAAAACTTGTTGTTGTGATCAACTCGTAGGTGGACTCTCACATTTTTTCTCTCATTAGTACCCTCTTAAGGCTTGAAACACGGACTTTTCTGTGTGGAGTTTCCATGTTCTCCCTTTGTATGCATGGCTTTCCTATGGGTTTTCTGGTTTCCTCCCATCCTCCAAAACATGTGTGTCAGGTTGATTGGCCCCTACAAAATTATCCCTAGGAATGAGTGTTGTGGGCATGGTTGTCTGTGTATGGCCCCTCAACAGACTGGTGACCTGTTCGGGGTGTATCCTGCCTCTCGCCTGAAATCTGTCAAGATACGCTCCGGCACCCCCACTGACCTCTTTAGGAATAAGTTGTTCAGAATATGAGATGATGTACCCTCTAATTCAACAATCTAACTAAAAGTTTGCCGTGTTATCATTACCAGGTAACGACTCACTTCACAGAAGACTTTCTTTTTAATGCAGCCATCTCTCGTCTAATGGGGCTCACCAACACACTGACTGTGAGTGTCACTACATCCCTAATGTTTTTATTTAAAAGTTTCTGAAAATGTTACTTTTTCTCCCCATTTTGTGTGTATTTAGAGTGCAACAGTGAGAGTGTTGCAGCATAGTGTGGAGTTTGAGGAAGCTCTGGCTGCCTTGGTAATGATGACCGCCCCAGTCGCTCCCCATTTGGCCTCTGAACTTTGGGCAGGTTGGTGACAATCAAATTGCACAAAAATGAGACCAAGACATAATTAGGTAACGCAAAGTATGTGAATGACATCCAGCTGGTAGGCTGAGTCAAGAAAACCTGCCAGACAATAGCTGAGTGGAAAGAATGTTGTCATGTTTATGCTCATGCATGGGTTTTTAAACAGCTGCTAAACACAACAGAAATAATGTGACCCCTGCTCCACTCGGCCTCCACAGACTTCTCATTCTTTTTTTGTTGTAAATTTGCACTAGGATAGAGGAAGTTCACATCCTTCCTTTTCCCCCTGCAATAGGATGTATGTTCGACTTAGTCAGGATAGAAAATAGAGGCGGAGTGAGTTGTTTTTTAGTCTGGGATTGATATCCAAATCATTTTCTAACTTTTTTTTTTTTTTGGTCTCATCCTATTTATCCATTTACTACAGCTATTTTATCAAAAGATTTCTCACTACTGTCTATGTTTGTCCTCTTGTGGGGTGTTCCAGGTCTTTGCCAGGTGAAAAATCCTCTTAGTCCCATTCTCCATCAGGGAGGAGATGTTCTGCAGCAACCCTGGCCGACCGTGGACCCCCGGTATCTGGAAGTTCCTGACTTTGTGGAGTTGTCTGTGCTGGTAGGATCACACAAACATCTGATCTCTGACAGAAAAATATTTTTGGTAACTTGATATTCTGAAAAAACCTTTCATAAAGAGAATCAACAAAAATGTGGGAAAAGTTTTTCTAATTTCTTAAGTTAAAAGTAGGTTACATTCCTAGTCTTTAATTTTCCAAAGAGCCTGGAGTTAGTTTGAGTCCTTGTGTTTATTTGTAACCTAGGCAAGTACTGTTCAAACCCAAAAAGAAAGTTGGTCAGTAATTGAAAGTTAAGGGGAGTTCCCTGAAATTATAATTAAGTATGTTGTTTTTTGCATATTTTCCTTATTAAGAGGTAAATTCCTTAAATGAAAGAACATTTTGCTATGATGAGGTGGTTAAGAAAATCAGATTTGCCGCAAAATCAGATCTTCAAGCTACAGTGGCTTCATTGTTATTTGCTCTCGATGTGACTAGATGTGCGTCCAGTCATCAACAATCTATTTACAGTCTTTCTCCAACTGGGGTGAAACATGTAACCTCGAGAAAATTATGATAAAATTAAAGTTTTTATGAAATTTTAGAATGTCATTCTAAGTATCTGATTGTTTCTGAACAAATCTGATAGAGTAAATGGCCCAATCACAATCTATAACCCCACTCTTTGATTTAAATGCAAGTATAAGCTAGACTGATGTTCACCAAAGAGGCTTCATGTGATTAGACCTCAGACTGGTCCTCAAAACTGCATTTCTGGTAATTCAAGCGTTTGAGCTCTCCACACTCAGGGATGATGCTGGTTTTCTCTTCTTCTGGGCGCTCTGTTGTGGGCACCTTTATGCCTTTTTTCTTTTAATCACGCACTTGGTTTTCCTCATGGATGTAGCGGAACTGAGTAGGCTCTGACACACACGCACATACACTCACCCACACACCATTAATTTGTAACCACTTCCAGAGACATGATCACTTTTTCAGTATGTGCTTGTTTCTAAACATACAAGACTGAGTGCCCTTCCCATACCTACCACTAACTACGTGTTTGAAAGAGTAAACTGCATATATAGAATGAGAGGTGGAATTTGCTATTTTGAGACTCCCGTGCCAGGAAATAGTTTGGATGAAGCTTCAACATTTGTTAGGTGGAATCTGGATAAAATCGAAAAATTTGTGTTGTGTGTCCTTGCTTTCAGATAAACAACAAACCCTGTGGCACAGTGACAGTACCCCTGCAAGTTTCCAAAGATTTCACTCAAATCCAGGAATTGATACTGAAGAGTAAAATTGGAAAGAAGTTTCTGAGTGAGCGCAACATCAAGCGAGCCATCCTCTCTCCAAGGACTGCTCTGGTCAATTTTCTTATTGACGAGTGACGTCATGATGTTTCTCAGTTAGACTCAGTAGGTTGTAAATGGATACAAATTTCTGTCTATCATGTAAATATTTCTCACTTTATTTATACTACTTGTTTTTAATAAAAGAATTCAAAACTGAACAACTGTTTCTTAATGTGATGCTAAAGAAGATTTAATCACTTCTAGCTCTTGGTTAATCTAAACCTTTTAACTATCAAACATGAAACCAAACACCACATTTCCATTCCCTTTTTTACCCTCACCACCACAGCAACAACTTAACACCTCCCTGGGTTTTGTGATTCAGCCAAATAACACAATGATCTGCCTTATCAGTGTTGTTAGAAACCTCCTGGCTCACTCCTGGTGTCACTTTATCATCACTGTGCTGTGCATAAACCACATATTTGTCAGCACGGATGATGTTCTCTGTTAATCCTTTTGTCATCGAAAGGTCAGATGAAGGTAGCTGAGGAGCGTCACGTATTTGGGGATTTTTCACCTCGTTTATCACATCCTGATGATAAGTTGCTGTTCTGTGTCACATTGCCAGCAGCTCCTGTTCATCGAGCCCATGTCTCAACATTGGAGATACATGACTCAGCCAGAGAAAACCCATACATAACTGAAATGGATCTGCATGCCTACCTACATGCCTATCTTTAAAGCTGGTAGTCATCTGATATGCACAAACACAATTTCAAGTGCCCACTAACTGGATTATCCTATCACTGTAAAAATGTTTGTGTCCCTTTTTGTTTTGTCTTTAGGCAGAAAAAAAATCAGGCATTTTTTTTTTTTTTTACATTTTTGTGTTATATAAACCCACAGTTATAACTTTTTAAAAAAAATTACAAAATTTTTCTTTATCTGTGGGCTTCACATTGCAAAAAGTTTATCATTTTCAAGACAGTTGCCCTTTCAGTAAATACTAAAAGAATAATGAATATTTGTATAACTCTGAGGCAACAAAAAAAAAAGAATTTCTTGTAGTGGACTTGTATGACTAATGTGTTGCACAGTGTCAGTGTGCAAAAAATGAAGACTCGCATTAAATTTAGACCCAAAAAAATGCAGCTCACACCATAATTTTTCAAAGTCGGCATGAGTCAGAAAGTAATTTCATTCATCCATGATAGAGACAGTGAGAGGGTGTTGTCTCATTTTGCAAGCCAAAACCATTAATACATATACTTTTTTTTTTGGTCTTTACAACTTTCAATCTTTTATAACATTTTCTGAATATCTTTCAGCCCCTCAGAGAACAGTTATTCAGATGTTTGCAAGGCACAAGGAATTTTTATTGACTTGTTCATAAGTTTTTTTAATGACTGTCAAGTTTATTTTAAACCAATCTCTCATATTCACAGGATTGTTTTTATTATTGTCACATTTTATTTTCAGTCCAATATTAAGCATCAGCTTAAAAATATGTGAACAAGATTGGATAGAATATAGTTGCATTGTCATGGCAGGAAAGCCTAAGTGCAACTGTTTGAAAGCTGGTTAGAGATACCAGGAAAGACTTCCACACTAAAACTTGGAGTGCACAACTGGATAAGGACAATTCTTCTCCATATTTCTGGTGCAAAAGGTCTGAGTTAAACTGATGCAGTTCCTCTACCAATTAATTTAGTCAATGTCAGCCTCTGCTATCTTTTGACACTTCTCATCAGTTCTGCAGTTGCCATGACAACTCTGAATTGCTTATGTATTACACTGACGCACTCTTGACTTTAGAATACAGTCAAAACCTCTCTTACAATTACGTGCTGGAGAAGTTGACTTTGAAGATTGAAATATAATCTCTTCCTTCCACTTGACAAACTGTTAGTGATGAGTATGGAAGCACTATGAACATTATATTCTCGCACTTGAAACCTTTTCAAAGGTAGGGACATTTATAGGATAGAGACAAAGCTGCAGATTGTTGTGATTGATTCCAATGATGATCGTTTGTTTCTCTGAATTTTCTTCATACAAGCTCATTGTTAGAGCTGTACTATGTGCAGAACAAAGCTAAACTTGTGTGGAAACACAAATGATTCATTTATATGCACAAAGAATGCTGCTTGGAGTCGGTTTGCAAATCAACTCTCTATACATACTGCAACATTTTAAAGAGGGGTGAATATTTAAGAGACAGTTTGATACAGTAAAGTCTTTCTTTTTCAAATTGCTAACATGATTGAAGATGATACTGCTATCAAACAGTCTTAACTTCTCCCAAACATTGATATTGTGTTATTTGAGAAACGTTTCTTTAAGTTTTAAAGGCCCTAGGAAAGGGCAGGAGCTGAAAACTGAAAAAAGAGGCTATTTCAGTCTAAGAAGTTCCAATAAGAGTCAGAAGAAAGAGTTATAAAAATATATTCCACTGTGCCGAGGATTCAAGTGGAAACAAGTTGAGTCACAATGTTTACGTGCCAACTTTTTGCCTACTTAAATGTGAGAATAAAAACTCACATTTAGCCTTTTTTTCTTTCTTCATCTTAATTTTACAAGCCATAATGGTGATATGAAGCCCATCTACTGATTTCTGTCCTGAGGGTCGCCAGACTGAGGAGCCCTCTGGCCTTAAGATATAATCCTGTTTCCATCAGGATGAAGCACATCTACTGAATTCTTCAGATAAATATCTGTAGCGTAGAATAAGCTTACATTTAATTAACAGTCTTGGACACATTTGCTGCTCATCCTAGGGGAGGGATCTCTCTCTCATGTGGGTCCCCCTAATGTTTCTCCCCCTTCACCTTTTTTTTTTTTTTTTTAAGTTTTTCCTGTGTGTAAAGGAAGAATATATAAAAAGTATTTGTAATGCAAGAGGGTCTCTACAGTTGGATTTATTCTCTTCATGTTTTTGTGGTTTATTGTGATTTTTGTTTCTTTTAAATGGACACATTTGTTTTTACAATTACTTTTGAATGAAAAGTGCTCTAGAAATAAAGTTTGATTTTATAATTATAGGGAGATGTTAAGATTAAAGGTGAGTATGCTCATAGGAATACTTTGATATGTTATAGCATATTAGACATATTTAAATCACCCACCAATATTAGTACACATGTTTTTTATTTATTAAAATGTTGCATCTGGTTTTCAAAGAAAAATAACACAAAACAATTGTTCCAATAGGCTTCATATTGTAGATTGAAAAAAAGTACAAAAACAAACAAAATATTGTAGATACAAAAATATAGAACTAAAAGATGACTAAACAAAAGCTAGCTAAACAATTTCAGCACATTCTTGGCCTTAGACCCTCCTTCATGATGAGGAAAAAGTAAAAAAAAAAACAACCCAGCACTGGGCAAAAAGGAGAATCCTCATGGAGACCCACATGAAGGAGGAATCTCAACCCCGGGATGAGCAGGTAGTGTCTCACACAGAACAGACACACAATTTTATCAAACACACAATTTTCTCTCTCTTGCTCCCTTTGTCTCTTTTTAGCACACACACGCACATTTTACTCACGCAGTGCTTTGGGAGGTGCTGCTCATTGAGAACAGGCTGAACAACGTGCTTTCACGTCATTGAATCCAAAATCTCCTGTAACACGAGAAAAAGCAGCTAGACTCTCGCTTTTTTTATTAAAAAAAATCGCTAGAAGGTCTGAATTTTATCTAAAAATTGCATAAAGTTGCTGAGTTGGCAACACTGACTTTCTGTCATTCCTGTCCACATACGCCCCCACGCACCTGATGGTCGACCCAAAAGAATCCAGTTGAAAAGGCATAAAAGAACAATGAATAAGATGGAAAAGGGGCCATTAGAAAGATCAGCCGCGGGTGATGTGGATACATCAAGCGGCCAAGTAAAAATATAGCTCCGAATTTATTGGTTCAGTTTTGCATCGTGAAATCCCGCGTGTTCAGTTAGATGTAAAATGGATATCCATTTTCCTGAGTCGATGAAGTTTATATGAAAAAAGCACAACTTTTAACAACATTATGGTGTCTCTGGTGTAATTGTAATGAGCACTAAAAACTTTTACTAACTTGTTATTTAGTAAAATATAGGTTCACTAGCTTTTTAGGATTAGACGGTTAATTTGGAAAATAAAGTAAAAAGGTTTGTAATTAACTGTAATTTTACAAAGTGGTAACTTTTTTAAGTAAAAGTGTGGAGAGACAGAATAATAATCGAATCCAAATTTGATTGGATTTGTGAAGAAGTTTCTGAGTATAAGTGTTACTAATAAGGAGGAGGGTTACTGCGCCTTTAAAACCAAACTGGTTTCAGTCCCAGTCCAGATCAGTGGTCACAGCAAACTTTAACAATTCAACTTCTACCGACAATCCATCGCTAAATCAATGGATCATTTTCTAGTTTTACTTCAATAAAGAGCGAATCTTTCAAGAAGATAGAGACGATTCAAAGTTGTGGATGAATGTTTCCCTCTGGGACAGAAAGCAGGAGGAGGAGGAATCTGATCTCATTTCTAATAAAACACACGGCGGGTTCTTTTGGGCTGATCTGAGCTGAATTAGGAAGGAAAAAACAGATCAATCGGAGGCAAACCTACTTTTTTTCCTTCTTCGTCGAGCAGGATTGAAAGGTTGGACGTAAGATTTTTTAAAAAAAGTTTAATCTGAATGTGGACTTTATTCCTCTTCAGGAGAAAGAGTTTATTTACTCTGGGAGGATCACAATCGTGATCAAGCTAATCTTTTGTGTTAGAGTTAAACTACTTTTAACTGTTCTTGATTAAATAATTTTATTATCTATTTCCACAATGGATAAATACGAAGATCTTGGACTTGAAGCGAGTAAGTTTATCGAGGATTTAAACATGTATGAAGCCTCTAGAGATGGTTTGTTTCGAATGAGAAGGGATGCAGGAAACAATCCGGATTTTGAAGAGACCAGAAAAGTTTTTGCTTCTAAAATGACAAAAATACATATTCAGAAACAACAAGAAGAGATGGCGAAAAACAACCAGGCTATAAAAATGAATGGGGGTCATAACAGTACTTATTACATTAAAGACAGACCTCCTATTAACAGCTACAGACAGCAGGGGGAAGCTTCAGCTAAACCTCCAATCCTTTCTGGTCCTGTTCAGATCACTTCAACAGGAAACCAATTTGATGGTCTGAAACACACTGGAATCCAGTCTGATCCTCAAGCAAACAGGGTGGTAGAGCCACGTTTATACCAACACAGCAACAACCATTCTGGAAACTTTGCTCAAACTCCATCTTCACATACTCAGCATCAAGTAAGCCCAACAGCTGCTTGGGCTCCATCCAGAGAAAACCAGCTTCCTTTGAAAGAGTCTGCAAACCATTCAGCAAAGCAACAACCTCAAAACAATCAAACCTCGCTCATTTTCAATCAGAATGCCAATCCATCTAGCTGGACGGGAGAACCTCCTTCTTCTGGAAAGCCATACCAAATTCCTGCCTTACCTTTGAGTGCGTTCACTGGTGGAGTTAACCTCACAACCCAACCTACAGCCCACTATGTGCCGTCTCCAGCTTCTCATCACTCTGCCAACCATAACAATCAATCTGTATTCCCTGTGCTTCCGATATCATGTGAAACACCACAACCTGAAGTCAAGGTGACATCTGTTTCTCCAAACCCTGGATGTGTCACTAACAACACCAGTAAGATTCCTGCTCAGAGTCAAATACCTTCAAATGGACAGATCATGAATACTGAAGCCCCATGTTCCGCCAGACCTGTTCAGCTATCTTCTCAGCCTCTTCTCACACAGCCCTCTGAACAGATCCCCTCAACAGCTGAAAGGAAGTTAGAGGCCATCACTAAACAACTGGAAAAAGAGATGGATGCCCAACCAAATGCTGACTACTTTGGTAAGAATTTAAATCAACACAAGAGTATTTGTTAGTTTGGTTGACACTAAAGCCTAGATTTAAACATTGTTACAGTAGAGGCCTGTCTCACAGCCACAGAAAGTTTGTTCTCCATGTGTAGTCCGGACTCTAGACACCAGCAGGAGGCTGGTCCCAGAGGTCCCCAGAGTTCCAGATGGTTCATAAGGCACTAACATTTCACACTTAAATACAAGCAGAGCAGTTTTCAGGGTTTTAATTTTCTTTCCTTTCGTGTCTTTTCTGTGGTCCCAGAGACGTCTTGGGCCATGCGGGAACCGAACCAGGTTCTCCCGATCGAAAGACTACTGTCTATCTCTACCACTAGGCCAACGCCTCCCGGTACCCAGAGAAGCTTTAAAGTCTATTCTCTGAGCTGCAGGAAGCCAGTGCACAGTCCTGAGCACAGTTTCCATAATAATCCTACTGTATCTCATAGTACACATCGACTGTTTTATAAACGTAATTTCAAAAAAGTGATTCATTTCCTGCCCACAAACCTTAAAGCAGTAAAAGACAAACATTCATGTTAGAGAAATGCTCTTTATTGTATTCCCACCCAGATTTCTGATTTATGTGATTCAGTCACTAATGTGAGTTTGGTCACTTTTTTCATATTTTTGTGTCATTAAGTCTGACTGGTTGTGTACCTCCCTATTTAAGAGCAACTTTTCCACAGTCATTTCCACAGACTTGAACTAGCACATTTTTCTTCTTACTTTAGTTGAGTACTTGCAGATGTGGACAAGTAATAATAAAGAACAACACCTGTGACTTGTGGAATTGGCATTTGAAGTTCTCTTGAGAGCAAACATCCATGTCTGTATGCCTGCAGATGTGGACAGAGTCAGACAAGAATGTCATCCACTGGCAGAACATTTGTGTATCTGTTCCTCATATTAGCGCTCGTAGCACATCAGCTTTTTTGTGTGGACTAAGGGTGACTTTTCCTGTTTTTTGTCCTGGAAAAATCTCTTTACTATATAACGACTGATGGTAGCTGCAGATACAGTAAATGTCTGACCTTTTTCAGGGAAAGTCAAGATTTCTGTGTCACCACAAATGACAAATAGGCTGACTGATTTCAATGAGGAAGCACAATGGGAAGAAAGCTCTTGAGGTAGATAAAGTCTTGGAAGCCAAAGTTACACAAACTCCTGGTGCTTTCCCCACACCTCTTTGCAGGAGGAATTTCCTGCCAGAATGTCATGATTGCAATTCACAACCTTCCTCAGCACCCCCTGTGTGCTTGTATTGGTGTGTAAGAGAAGATGTTCTGGCATACATCACTGTCACGACAAGGCTCATAAAAAGCCTCCCAACATGAATGTTATGGATGTGTAAGCGGGCACAGTCTATTTAGATTTTGACTTGAAAGTAGAGTTTATGCTCGTTCTTACAAAATCCCACACATGCCAGAGTTTCTATTAGGAGTTTCCCACCAGACCATGTCTCTGAGTCACGCTGTCTTCTAAAAAAAAGAAAAAACAAACCCGTGGATGCTTCCGTCTTAATCATCATAAAAGACTTAGTAAATAAGGCTGTATTTGGTGTGCTTTTAAAATGGTCCACCAATGAGAAGATACATATACATGATTTATTAGATGTACCTTCATGCAGGGTTGGGTCTGATGTCATATAATGTAGATCCACAATTGGGAATTTATTTGTCAAGGAAAAAGCACAGTATAGCCAGATGGTTACACTGGAGTGCATGGAGGAATGTCTTTAGGAATTTGAAAAATGAAACTTTAAAAGTGGTATAAAGGGTGCCTGTGGTGCGGTTGAATAGATAAGTAGACAGATGGGGGGGCTAAGTTTGTGGAGGGGTCTTTGTCCTTGGTCGCATGAACTTTAAAAGATTTATAAACTAGTTCATCCAAATGTGAAGTGGTTTGAGATTCCAGAGTTCCCCTTGTCCCATTCCTTAAACCTTCTCAAAGTTCCACAAACACACATTTACTGCAGTGTTAAGATGGAGAGTTAATTTATCCCATCTGGTTGACAAGAGTGAAGCATCATTTTAACTCTTCCCAGGGATTCCTGGCATTGCCTTCTGCTCTGGAAGGCTTTTATAATATCCCGTCATGCATGTGTGAATATTAAAAGCGGATGAAAGTTGATCAAACTAAAGCCATCAAGCAATTTTATTTGTCTGATAAAAATGTATTTTTTGTCTAAAATAGAAGTGTTTACTGACAGTTTGGCGCAAACAAAGTCACACAAGTTTTTTCATTCCGACTAAATCGTACATCTTAGATGAAGTTCTTGGCCTTAACTTGGAGAATCACTTTATTTTTTCTGTCTGTGTGATTTCTGCCATCAAGCTGCTTTTCTCTGTTAGTTTTAACAGCTGGGAAAGGTGAGGTTGGAAAAAAGGAGGGAGAGGTTTTGCTGCATGTTTGGATACCCAACCCCCTTAACTTTAAGGCAAACAGTCTCCCAAATAATTCTCGCCTTGTTTTAATGTGCAAGTCCAAATTCAAATGCCAAAAAAGGCACATGTAGTATCCCAAACAACAAAGACGTTTAGAAAATGTTTAGACCAAGTACTCACCCTTAGACTGTTTTTTAAAAAAAATCTTATTCTCTCTTATATTGTACAAAAAATAGCGCAACCTGAAGAGCCATAGCCTGTTTTATTTTTGTGTAAATTGCTTATATAAGAGAAAAATGCTTTTACTTTCTAATAATATCTTTCTATTATCTCTAAATCTTGTTTCCAGCTGTTGAGGCCCAGATGATGTGTTTGGTATGGTGGCACGAGGAGAGTCTTAGTCACACTATTTCTGGCTCAGCTGTTATATTGCATTACCAAAACCCCTGAAAGAAGAATTAGTCAAAGAAAGTTATTTAGTGTGAGGTTGTGTTTTTAGACGATCATTTTGTGCGTTGTGTGTTGGACGCAGTAGAAACAGAAGTTTCTTTGTCAGTAGGGTAGGAGAAGGAGGGTTGGGCAGCCTGCTTCAGCTATGTTCCAGTCCATGGTCTCCAGGGAGTTTTTCTATAAAAACACACACACAAATAACCTTGTACCCATACACACGCAGTCTCACACTTAAAGGGAAACTTGGGGCTCAATTTCAGCCTCCACCAGTGTTGCCAGTACCTATGCTTGATGTCCAATCAGTGAATAGCCATGAAGTTATTTTTCTGGTCAATTAAACTCCTAGCAAGCAACTCCTTTTTTTTTTCTTCGCAGAAGTGATGATTTATTTGTTTGTGTGTTTATGCCATTATGAAAATGCTTTTAGAATGTGTTGATGATGGGCTTTTTTTTTGGAAAAGTTAGAGTATTATTTTTAGAAAATAAAAGCCATATGTTGATCCTATGGAAACTTTGTGTTCTGAAGCTGTCCAAAGTCAAGGGAAAGATTATGTAATTGACCTCGCAAGTTCTTATGTTCTCACGTCAAGTCTCTGACGTGAAAGACCTGAACAGAACTGTTACTGCTCTGGGTTTGTTTCTCATCAACACAGCTTATTTTCTCAGCGCTCTTGATCCAATGAAGTTTAGCTCGGATGAATGAGTGGATAATCATTGAGTCGACTTCAGTGTCTTCATATCAATCCACACAAACTCTGTGTGTTGTGAGAGTTGGCACACTTTGATTGTTATCAACCTCTTTTATTAACTGAAGTCCGGCTGTCTGAGCCAAATAAAACAAGCAGACTGGGATAAATTTCCCTTTTTGCTAATATAGTAAACTCAACTCGCTTCCTGACTTGTGAAGTTATTTTTTCTCTTTGTATACATAATAATAAAACTCAGCTATGAAAAGAAACTGATTTTATTTTAGAAGAATAATCTTTTACACTCTGGTTTGTTGTGATTACTTATTTGTCTGACTGCATTGTGTTCCAGGAGTGTGTGTGAAATGCAAGAAAGCAGTGTATGGAGCTAATCAGGCCTGCCAGGCAATGGGCACCCTGTACCACGACACCTGCTTCACCTGCAGCGCCTGCAGTAAGTACACACACTTTCACACGCATCGACTCCTCTATTAGACTTCCATGTGGGCTTATTGTGTGACAGGCAGAGATTTTTTTTCATCCCTTTAATAACAGCCTTCTTAAGACCTTGTGTTGGTGAATGAAAGTGGCCCCAATTTTAGACTTATCTTGGTGGGAAAATGACATAATTATGGAGAGATTACCGCCTGTATATTACTGATGTTTAGTTTCTAGGTGTGCCAGTTCCTTCTCTAACCTACACAGACAAACAATCTGATGGAATTTACTTGCAAAAAAGGTTAGTTTGTTGCTTAAATTAGTTTTAGGTCAATTGATTGAAAACAAATAGCTCCAGTTTAAGGTTGATTAATTTTCTCAAGCTTCTCTTCTGAGTCAGCAAGTTAAAGATCTGGATCTTGTTTCATCCACAGACAACAAGATTCCTCGGCTCTTCACCACAACCAATTAAAAATCTCCGCCCCAATTATCAGATTGTTATGCGTTGTTTTTGTGTTGCTGCGGCGGTTGACCCACTGCTGAAGCTCATTACTCCATCTCACCTCTGACCTCACAGACTGCCTCTTAAACATGTGATAAACATCTTTGTTTTCCTTTGCCCTCTGTCCTTTGTATGTTCCAGAGAGATGAGATAAAAGTGGGGAGACGTTGAGACTCATGTCTGACGTTGAAGGGGGGGAGAGTTTACTCACCACATACCTCTCATAGCTCGCGCCATGTGAGGGCATTAGGGTTTGTTGGTTGTGAGTGGCCCCAGGGAATAGCGTCTCATCTTAGGAGGAATGCAGGGGTTGCACGGACCCTTTAGTAGACCAAACTCCAGGAGGACAGTAGGAGCTGTTATACCGGCAGGGGCATACGAATGAACAGGATGACTATTCAGGAGAAAAACAGTTACCAAATGCACTAAATATATGTATTAATTATGTACTTTTAGAATAACTAACTACATAATTATGTCCAATCATCTCTAGTTTGATTTACGCAATATTTTGTAACAACCACAGGACTTTTGTTGCGTAACACAAACTTGCCAACATGCCCTTTGTCACCCTGTACAATTCAAGCAACACTCAGTACCCCTGGTTCCTGAAAAAGCTCAGGTTGTCTGAGGTCCTGCTCTTCTCTGCAGGGGGCCAGTAAAAGGTATAACCCTGTTAGAGATCAGCTCTTGTCAAGTGTGTAAAACCAGCTATTAATCTTTGAATGTGTCCAGTTTTCATTAGAAACACACAAATCCTGAAAATGATCATGAAACCTTTCAAATCTAAAATACATTAATTTTTTTCTAGCCTTTAGCAGAGTTGGAGGATATATAAGAGTATATTAGGTAATTGTCTAAATTTATTTCTTCTACAGATTAACTTAATTCAAGGTTACTCAATGAACTGGAGGCTATTTCAGAACAGGCTGCCCGTCATAAATATAGTTTGGAATTTTATTGTGTTTAGTTGCAATTTCCATAGCAAAATAATTTGATTGACCCGTTATCTTTTACATACACAAAAATCAGCTTTTCTAACAGAATAATCTCAGTCATTCCACCGGCTCTGCTGAAGCATAGTATGAAGATGGAAACACGACACCCTTTTTCCTTCTTACCCAGCTAATTTTAAGCTGATGACACTCTGTAAATTTGGAACGATTATATTTCAAGCCATTATTTATTATTGTGTAAAAAGACAGGCCTATTTGAAAGCAATCTTCCAATCTGTCTTGGTCATATTAAAGTTTGCAGAGATGTCTCACTAAGGTGAAAGAGCAGGGTGAGGTTAAAACCTGCTTAGGAAGTCACGGCAAGGTCATTGTGAATTGCTCATTTCTGAATGGGATTAGACAAGAGAGTTATAAAATGGTTTAATTAGAAAATGTCTTTGTGTTTTGCTCTGTCCCTGAGGTGTTTTACATTTTTATGAACATTCTGTACTCCTTCTTGGTACTTTTCAAGCCTTCAGTCCTAACTCCTGACTTTAATTAACTTCTTATCTTTCGGCAAAGCTCAGAAACTTCTTTCTCTGACTCACAAGAAGAATGTGAAGAAGAGAAAAGATTCACAACTCTTTTTCAGTCGTTCTTCTTTCTTTGGAGACTTAGTCCCGGGAACACTGGTCAATCATTAGCCCTGGTCGTGACACCATGGGACAGATCAGAATTTCTTCTCACCTCTTAGATAGTCTTGTCTGTATTTTGGTCAAACCTTAAATGTTTTGTTTCAGTCACTATAAATATGACTATTGACTGTTTTTATCCCAAGAAGAAAGCTTAACAAGATTTTATTCTTACATGTTTTTCAACATTGGTTAAAATATAGATTCTCTTACAATAATAATAATTTTAAAAAACAGTCACCTCTAAGTTTTGGGGACAGTGTAAAATCTTAATTTCATCTTCTGAATACGAGGGGTGCCAGACCGTATTCTGGTTGATTTCAGGCGAGAGGCAGGGTGCACCCCAAACAAGTCACCTGTCTGTTGCGGGGCCACACACACTCATTTCTTGGAGGAATTTTTGTCGTGGCCAATTAACCTAACATTCATGTCTTTGGAGTGTTGGAGGGGACCGTAGTACCCGGTGAAAATACACACAAGTGGAGCACATGCAAACACCATACATACAGCAAAGCCAGCAATTCAAGACATGCCCCATTCTGGGACTCAAACTCCTGACCTTCTTGCTGTGAGGCCACCATGCAGCCCAGTGAAAATTTATTTGAGATCAAAAAACAAGTTTTGCTTTTTGACGGAGATCCGTTTTATTCTTTTTTTTTTTTTTTAAAACCTAAAAAATGTGCTAATTCCAGACATTTCAAAGTGAGAAAGGTAAACAAACTCCATCTGCTCTTCGCTTAAGTTAACCAGTTCACTGTCTCCTCCCGTTGCTTCCCCACTCAGAAAATGTGAGGAATGCTTCCTCTTCCTGTGGGACCTGGGCAAGAATAACTATGTGAAGTGTGTGTAAGGTTTAAAAGAGTTTGCTTTGGTGTGTGTGTCTCTTGTTAGACCATACACAGACAGGAAGCACAGCAGAGAGAGACACTGGAAAGGAACAAAGCAGAAGAACAGGAGGTCATTGTGAGCTTCGCTTGTGGTTAACCAGGGAAATCAAATAGAGCAGGGTGCTTAATCTGTTGCACCTGTTTGGTAATTAGATGTAATCAGAATTTTGCACACACACATACATGCACATGCGTGTTTGATCCAGATGTGCTCTTTGTCTTATTGCACCCTGCCTGGTTCTACAGTTATTTAAAATCCACCAGACCAGTCTGCGTCCCTTTTCTAATTCATCTGCAGGATATGATGAATATTACAGAAGCTGCGCTACCTTCCAGTGTCTGTAATTAATCACATCTGTCCTCATACATTAGAGCTGTAACTATTTTTTGAGGTAGAACTCATGACTCTTGCAGGATTTTCCCATGTGGTGTTTTAACAATTTGTCTCTGACTTGCTGCTTTTTATCTCTTTTTTTTTTCTGTCTCTTAATAATAAATTTTTTTTCCATCTCTCGGTTGTAAAAATGTTTAATTCAAAAGGATTCAAACAGACTTGTGTCTTTGCAGGTCGACGGTTGAGAGGAAAAGCTTTTTACTACGTTGGAGGAAAGGTTTTCTGTGAAGAAGACTTCCTGGTAAGTAAATGTCTAAATACTAGTTTGCATACCTTTAAAAATGTATGTACTTAATTTGATAAGTCATAACGAGGTTTCTAAGAGTCAACATTTACCAGAAAGTGATTCTAATAAACATGCCTAAAGTTTATGGGGGTAGTAGCCATGCCAAACCAGAGTATAAACAACTCGCTATCTGTCGGCCTTCAACCATGACCCCTTGACCCAGTTTTAGCATCCAATGCAGCAACTTCTTGTCAGTTTCCTCACATGGGTAGGACTGATACGGGTGCGGGTCAGTAACCGGAGAAGATGCTTTGCTCTGCTTTATAGATTGGACTGCAGGAAGGCCATGTTCGCTTAAGAAGTTTGACCCCATGCACTTTGCAAAAAATGTCATTCTCAAAGCAAGCATGCTGTTGGTTATGTGTCTATAAAACAATAAAACTCAGAAAGTATTTCTTCCATACTGAATGTGTTTCTCCAGCTTATATCTGCCCACAGTGGCTCTGTATGTGTGTTTACCCTGACTTATAGCGTATAAATGCGCCTTTACCAGAAGCTTTTGGCTTCGTAATACAACTCGATGTCACTTTGAACTGAATCGGCTTTGCTCAGTCAGTTGTTAAATATTATTTCGGCTTAAACATCACAAGAGTTCTGAATAATTAGAGATTTAATGAAGTTTAATCCTAATTTTCAAAACCACATTAGGCAGCTGGATTAATTTTTTTCCCTTCAATTTATAGAAATAATCATTTTAAATGAAGTTGAACGACTATAATTAGTTTTGGTTTCACACAAGCTGATGTGATTGAAGCTATAATTCTGCCACGCTAAACCAAATTCCAATAAGATTGTGTGTTTTTCTTTTTTTAGTACTCTGGTTTCCAGCAGTCTGCTGATAAGTGCAATGCATGTGGACATCTGATCATGGACATGGTATGTGTCTGCTTTGTTTAATTCACTGCTTCATGTATGCACAGAAGCTTTTTATTTAAACATCTAGACACAGACGGGTATCAAAGATGGACTCTGACTTTGTTTTTCACACGTACAACATGAAACGTGGTTAGAGGATGACTAGAAGAAAAAAAGCAAAACATTACTGTAATTTCCAGACTATAGAGCACACCTGATTATAAGCTTCACCCAGTACATTTTTAAATAAAAAAACATTTTGTACATACATACGACACACCTGTCTATAAGCCCCATGTACCCACATTGAAACATGAAATATTTACAAAGAAAGACTTTACACAGAAAGAGTTTTGAAAGTTTTAATAATATACTTTAGTTTTTTTTTTTTTCAAAAAGTTCTTATGATGCAGCAGTAACACAGCAGGATTAAGGTAGCACAGCACTAACAGGGCTGGTTAAAAAAACAACGGTAAAAGTCACTGAGATGTGGCAGTAACACAGCAGCAATGCACTAACAGGGCTGGTTAAAAAAAATATACCGGTAAAATTTGCTTCTTGTTCCTCGTAGTCGGGAGGAAGTTGCTGACAGAGTTTCTATATGCTGCTGGACAGATCTTTTCGTTTCATAAATCTAAGACGCCACAACGGTTCTTCTTTGAAATCCTGCGCAAAGTTACATTAAACTTACATCTTTCTCGACACATATTCCACTTCTCTCACTCTTACCTTTTCTGCTCGAGTGCCCCTGGCGCCTGTTAGGAAAAAATGTATAAATTAGCCACGTCATTGCATGAGCCACAGGGTTGAAAGCCTGTGACAAAAGTTGCGGCTTATAGTCCAGGAATTACGATATTTACAAATGGGAACGTTTAATATTCATTTGTTTTTTTCAAATTTTGATGTTGTAAATGACATGCCTATGTTTGTTCTCATCGTGCACATGACACCACATAAACATGCAATGGTGTTTAAGTAGATGATGAAATGCCGTACAGGTGCAAACTAAAGAATGTGAAATATGTGTAAAAAATTTTAAAATGGAATAATTTCTTTGTAGATTCTACAAGCTCTCGGGAAGTCGTATCACCCCGGCTGCTTTCGCTGCGTGATCTGTAACGAAAGCCTGGACGGGGTACCCTTCACTGTTGACACTGAAAATAAGATCTACTGTGTCAAAGACTATCACAGGTGAGGATGATGTGTCTCTGCAGGTGGCAGGAAACATGAGCACAAACTGAACAAGTTTAGGTGAAAGTTTCTTCTGGTTTCTACCCCATTGCACAGACGGCTAACTTTAAGCTTGTTTTGCAATGGCTGGATCAGATTGAGCAGGCCTGCGTAGCCTCAGTGAGGTTCTCCCTGCCACGTGTGGCAGACACATGAGAAGTTTAGTCTGGCATGACTGGAGAAAGAGGGGGAGGGAGAAAAGATCACTGAGTTAGAGGTGTGAAGTTTGACGAGCCAACGTTTCTACCCATGTCGAAAATGGACAACGCATATAAATAAAAGTCTTCATATGTTAATAAAAATGTTATTTATATGTAAACACTAAAAAAAAAATGGAACAGCTGGGACAAGATGTACAGAATCAATCAGCATGTGGTTCTCTATCTGCCAGCTCTCACATGTTCTCTCTTCTGATTTAATCACACAAACCTTATTGTGTATACAATGTGTCTTTTGACTTGTTGCCCTGGTCATTCCCTCTGAGAGCTCTTTTATTTCCTCAGACATCCAGGTGCCAGCCACATGTGCAAAAATCACAAATTCAATTTGTTTTTGCCTTCATAGTTTTGTTCAATCGTATGACTCGAGCTGCTTCACTGTGTTCGATTTTAAAAATGTTTGGAACCATTTGTTTTTGAATTATTATTATTATTATCACATGTTAGTTTTTTATTTTGGATGAAACGGTCAATTTACCTGACTGTCCTTTCTTCCACTGTTTTAACTTTTTTTTTTCTCTCAGGGTTTTGGCTCCTAAATGTGCAGCCTGTAATCAGCCTATACTGCCCACCGAGGTAAGACACTATCTGCGCTGCTACCTTTTTATTAGATTTTAATAATGAAATATCAGTGAATGTCTTAGAAACTAATTTATTCCTACATTTCACGTATGTAGCTCTTTATTCAGGAAAGATTCATACTTAATGTAGAGGACTACATTTTTAAAACTACAATGAGTCATTTGTAAATCTAAATATGTTAATCTATAGTTGGTACAGAGTTAGTTTAGTATATTTAATTGCTAGTTTCTTTCCAACGTCTAAAGAGATTTCTTTTTAAATTTAGAAACCTTTTTTTTTTTTTTTTTAAGGAATATTTTTTCTTCAGGGAAATAAAAAAACAGTAAATTTAGACAAACATTAAAATAAATGTTTTCAAACTATTATTATCTTTTAATTATAGAATCTTCCCCAAGTTTACAGGCTTAAATTATGGGATATGATTTATTTATTCATTCATCTTCTTTACCACTTATCCCTGTCAAAGTTGCGGGGGTTGCCAAAACCCATTCTGGCAGGATACACCCCAAATAGATCGCCAGTCTGTTGCGGACCTGCTGTAAAATATGTTGAACTAGGTTTGCAAATGGGTTTAGAATAAGTAATAAATGTTTTAAAAGATTATCACGTTCCTCTTTGTGATGCAGAGAAGTTCTTTTCAGGACAGATAATTTGAATATTGGTGCACATCACAGTCTGTTTACTTTGATTTTATCCTCTGTAGATGTTCTGACTGAGAAGTTGAACTGAATAAAACAGCAGTGTTTTCTGGTCAGATTGACTTCAGGTGAATTTGTCCACCTGATGTTTTGTCCTTGCAGGGGTCTGATGAAACCATTCGAGTCGTATCCATGGACAGAGACTACCATGTGGAATGCTATCACTGCGAGGTGGGTGGAAACTCTTCAGCTCTCTCTCACAAATCTGGAAATGAAGATTTGCATTTAAAACGTCTCTGAGCCACGGACTCTCTGAGCAGCTCATTAAGAGAAGTGATAATGAGTAGATCTCTGATCCTAATTGCGGTCTTGGTAATTATGTGAGGCTGAGTAAATCAGGTACGCGACTGATCATCTGCTTGCTATTTTTTCCTCCCGCCATACTCTGACTGACAGCTTCTATTTTTGTAGCTATCTTATCAAAGTAAAATTCCTCAACTGTGATAAACAGCTTATTTATGCAACAGCAGAGGGGCAACTCGTTCCTAATATAAGAAGTTTCTTAAATAAAATTATTCTAGCCGTTAGGTAAAGTGTTTTCCTCTCAAACTGCAGGTGAAAGACCACATAGGAAAGGTTACGAGTTGACCTGAGTAGTTATTGTACCGTTTTCCTGTTTAGTCAAAGCGGTGGTATTCTCATCTATTTCTGCTATTTGTTGTTCAGGATTGTAAGATGGAGCTGAACGATGAAGAGGGTCACCGCTGCTACCCCCTGAACGGCCATCTACTCTGCCACTCCTGTCACTTGAAGCACATCAAACCCGGCCAGGCTTCTGTGCCAACCTCCTCTTTCTAGTGTGGGCAGGGAGACATCTGTTGGATCTGAGGGGAACTACCTAACTTGCCCAGCAGGGATGGAAATATTCAATTCTTGTTGTAGAGGATTGATTTAAATCATCACATCGTATGACCAGTTGATGCGGGCTGATATGAATGTTAATAAAATTTCACTCGTACAGGATGTCACACGGGTTTGACCCAATAGGAAAGCATCACGATGCACCAAAGTCCTCTTTTCAGTACATCGACGTCTTGCAAACTTTGCAGAAGGATTGCCATATTATTTTTTTTCCATTTAAATATTAAATTTACTTTTGTAAATAAAATTGAAGATAATCCGTGCCTTTGGCTTCACTTTTGCACTTATATGACTTTTGTTTTTCAAGTTTAAAGTTGTCATGAATGATTCTTTTGAACATTTGTAGATATAAAAGGAAGTCTGTACTGTTTCACAAATCACTGGTACCTATAGTTTTAGTCAGAAGAAAAAAAAATCACCAGGATTTTCTTTTTGTGATTTTGTGCACAGAATGTTTCAAATGACTGTTTCTTTAACTTTAGAAGGAATGCAAAAGTTCAAAGGAACCACCTCTTGTTTATTTTTTTTTTGTCTTTAGTGCAGAAACGTTGAACATTAACATTGAACTGACTACCTACAAATGTATTCATTAATCACAAAAGAAACCTGAAAAAAAGCTGTTTGAGATGCAAAAAACTAGACCAAATAACTCAAAACTACCACCTCACATGTGTGTGTAATTTTTTTTCTTTCTCGCATTCAAAATTTAAGTCAAGGAAACTTGTTAGTCTTTTTTTGGTGAATACAAAACTATTGCTTTGTGTATGCAGCCTGATTTAAGCACTTAGAAATAGATGAGTAATTATTCTATGCACTTGTAGATGATGGAATATAGTTGCCTTTTCAAACATTTTATATTTTCTATATATATTTTAAATCTATAATCTTTAACTTTTTTATATCCTAACATTTCAGCAAAGAATTGACTTACAATAAAAATGCTTCACATTCTTTATAGGTTCTTATGATAAAAGACCTACACATGTTTTTTGTGAGTAGCTCTCTATTCATCTTTTTTTTTTTTTTTAACTAACTTAATAATTTAGTTGCTTGATTGTGATTATTAAGTTTTGATTTAAATGAAGAGTAAAAGTATCCTGTTTTTGTCTGAAGGAAACCAATAAATTTCACTGGTCCAATTTTGGCTTTTGTTGTACAATTCATTTAGTCTTCAGTTTTTAATTTCTTGGTGATAAAACTAATTACATTCCATCAATCTGACAAACTGATTTGACTATTTACTTTGCAAATTAAAGGTATTTTTTATTCTCATGTAATTTTTTTTTTTTTTAAATGAAAGATTTTCCTTATGGTAGTGTACTCTGAATTTGTTCTAATTCATAGTTATTTTTAAAACTTTCATTTAAACTGATTTTTAAAACTCAGCTTGTCCGAGATTTATGATAAAATAAGCATTTAAGTGCATAAAAAATTTCCATCATTTCCAAAACATTCAAATTTTTTATTTGAACGTTTTTTTTTTCTCATAGTTTTAGTTAAATTGGGTTGTTTTTGTTTTTTTTACCCGTTAAAAACTATTAAAACAAATAAAATTCATCACAATTTTGTTTGAATAATTAGCATAATTCGCAGTGAATAAAAATGTCTTTTTTTAATAGAAAAAAGCTGTACATTTTTGTTTGTGATGGTTAAGTTGCAAATTAGATCAAATCTTATAATGAAAGAAAAAAGATTCCCACATAAGTAGTTAAGAACTTTAAAGTTGAATATAACAGTGAAAAAAATGCTTTGAAAGTGGTAAATTAATTATATAAAACCTTTCCTAATATAAATGACTTTCTAATCAATTAAAAGAGACAGAAAATTCTGGGTGAAAAAGCTACATATGAAAAAGTTATTGCCTTTTAATAGTTTCCATCCTCTTTTCAAATCATGCATCCACTCTAATGTTATGTTATGTACAGTTTATGTGTGTAGGTTTAAATTAATGATCTTAATCCAAGCCATAAACAATGTGAAGATGAATGTTAGAATCTGAGTAAAAGAATAGATAAATTCAGGAATATCCAAAACATTAGGTTGAAAATAAACTGAGAAGTTCTGTTCATTCTCTTCTTGATCACACTTTCAGAAAAAAAATAAATATTTTTTTAATTGAACTTTTCAGAGTTCTTTATGAGGTCATCAGTGATCTAATCATCAGTAATTAATACTATAAACAAACTATTCATTATGTATTAATGTTTGTTTAAAATATAGGTTGTTGTGTGTGTATATTTAGGACAAAAAAAATCCCCTTTGAGGGATCAATACAGTTGTATGTTTCTAACTAATAAGTTTGTGTAACAAAAATAATAGGTCATAATAGATAATAATTGTCTGTATAAGTAATAAAAGGTAATAATTAGGTAATAACTGTCAGTGTAATTCACATTCCTTATTGTTATTATTTTTTATTTTTGTTGCTAAATTTTATGTTCTTTTCTTGCTATTTTTATTTCTGATGTGTTGAAGTCTTGACACACAAACCTAACAATTTACATTAGTGTCCACTAGAGGGACCCAAAACATTAGAATAAAAAAGTGTTTACATAACAGATCCCCAAAAAAACTAGAAGTCACACACAAAAAAACATCTGAATGCCATATTACATGTATCTATGCATAAATGCTATAGGCTATGAAGATCAGTTTTTGCAAAGACTTAAAATGTTGGTATCAATATACAAATTAAAACAATGCAGGGCTTTCAAAAACCATGACAACCAAAATAGAGATAAAACATAACTGGAATAAAATATCATCAATGACATTTTAAAGTATTTTGAGTCTATTGATGATAAAACAAACATCATGATCATCCAGCCAATAAATATTATTTACATAATCACCTAAATCACTTTTCAAATCACCCTAAAAATGCTTAAATGGCAAAGATGCATGGATATGAGTTAAGATACTGTTAGTTTTTAAAAAAGTATATCTTGACAGAAAACAGCATTTTACTGGTTACTTCAAGCATGCAACCTAAATGCTGAAAAATCAGCTCCCCCATAACCTCATGCATCATTACATTAAAAAAATTGCAGTATTTTTTTTTAAAAGCACACAATTATGTGTGTATTTAAAAAAGTGTGTGATTGGACTCAATGTGCAATGTAACCAATAAAAAACCAGATGACTTCATCTGCGCAGTTTGGAGGCGCTGGTTATGTTTACACTCTGAAAACTTTTCAATCTTCAATCAAGTTTGTGGATATTTAATTTAAACCTATAATATAGTATAAAAAATAATGTGGATTTTTTTTTTCAAAGCAAGTAGGAAGAAAATTCAATAATAACAAAAAGTACCTCCTCTGCACATGTTTTTATTTATTCTGCAACTTGCATTCTGCAAAAGTTGAGAAAAAAAATCTCAGCTTTTCTCAAATGCATCTGCATTAATATCATTATTTGCATTATTTAAACCATAGAAATGTTCATTTTTATTAATCATTTTAACAAGTTATGCATGTTATTATTATTTTTGGCTCCAAGTTGCAAGAACATTTTATTTTTTTTAAGGATCACCATCTCATCTATAGAAAACCTTATGAATTATCTGATGAAATATGTTTAATGAAGTTTAAATGGATTCTTACAAGAATTTATTTAATTTTCAATAGAAAATCACAAAATGTCCCGTGGTGTAAAAATCAAACGAACCCCGATAAAAAACTTACCCATGCAGCCCCGCCCTCTTTGGTGAACTCCCCCACTGACGTCACCAGAATGCGGGGGCTTTGTGTATGTGTGTGAGTGTGTGCAGAAAACGTGTTGTGGGGCACTGACAGTGACAAACAAGCCTTGAGCAGAGAGATCCTTTCACAAATCTCTCATTCAGACACCCTCTCACTAACAGAGAGGTGTGTGTTGAACCAAGCAACCACATGCACACATCATGCATGTGTGTGTAGACATTTAGAGGATTTCGAGGAATAAACACTACTGATGGAGCTGTTGGCAAACTGAGACATCTAACTACCGGATCCATGTGTATTATGACAGGTAACAATTATTGATCACCCTATTAAAATCGGACTGAGGAACTGATCAGTTTAATTCGCTCTCCATGGTGCTTGTGGGGTAAGTCCTCTTCTAAAGTATGAAGTCATCTTTTCTTTAAGCTGGACATTTTGTTCTTTTTATGTGTGAAATGCATGTAGAACTTATTCGTAGGAGAAAAAAGCAAGCAGATGCAATAGAGATGTTTTTGTGTTCCAGCAGAGAGATGATGGATCGGATTGGGACCACCATGCAGAAGAAGGCTGCAGAACTGGAGAGACTGGCAGAGGTGCTTGTCACTGGAGAGCAACTAAGGTGGGTTAGTGGGTCCTGTTCTGTGTGAGCTGATGGTTACACTTTATCAGAAGATTGAGGTTATTGAAACTAGTCCGATTTTTTGGGTGGGTTAATAACCAGGTCACATGCATCTGCAGGGGAATTATGTTTGCTTTCCTCTGCATACTGTCAGAATCAGAAAAGATCTGATCAAGACATGAAATGGGAAGCCCATAATGTAAGAGGGTTTGTAACAGTTAGAGCTCCCCACACACATTTTCACCTCACAAACTTGTACAAGTTATATTTTAATCATCTTCTAATGGTCCTTTGTAATCCGTAATGAAAGTCGATGTCTCGTTCATCAAATACACTGTCCAGAAAACCACTTCTGACGGAATTTTTCAGAATATGATTAACCCGTAAAACATGAAACAAGCTAGTTAACACAGCATTTATCACTGTTCCACTAGTATAGTACCCTTTGTGCCATTTTTCCCTAAACCAGGTAAACCTATGCTGTTATCATGCCCATCCCTGTTCCCCTATCAGGGAATTGCACCAATAACCCTGGCAGCATTGTTGACATGTCGAGCCCTTTGACCTACAGAGCTGGCTCTATAACTGATCTACTGCCCCATGACCTCACAAAATGACTGAAAGTCCTTTAGGGAAGTGAAGTTTTTATCTCTGAAATATCTACGTCCAATTAAAGGGCGAGGAAAATTGTACAGTTTTTATTGTACAGGGTGTGTATGTTAGTAAAATAGATCAAGCTTTGTCCTTGAAATACACGTTTGTATCTAATTGTTTACATAAGTAAGGTTTCAAAGGGTTAATATTTTAATATTTGTAACTGTGCAGAGTAGTGCTGCTTAGTTTCTATGTGTCACACTGTTTATTATTGTTCTGTATGTGTGTGTGTGTGCGCGTTGGTGTCGACGGCTCAGCTGTATACCGGTGCTGCCAGCTTGCAGCGTGACTGGTGTCAGTGACCGTAGGGTTGCTCGAGCGCTCGTTCCTGAGTCCTTCAAAATGTTAGCATTCCAGATCCGCATGCACAAGATTAAACATATAGTTACTAGTGGAGTTTCAGTGTGACCATGACATCTACAGTTGTCCACTCACTTTGACTAAACTGTGTCTGTGAATGAGGTGATGCAACAAATGATAATCTTATTGCTAGTTCAATGTATAAATCCGCTCGTTTACACCTTTTGGCGTAAACGAGCCTTTATTGGCCTTTATTCATCTTGTGCTGTGGAGTGTGTGTGATGTGAAACAACTAGCGCACTGTGACTAGAATAGGGGTTGGTGGTAAATACTGTGCCTGCATGGTATCACCATGTTGTATTGTTTGTCTGAACATGTCAGAGTGCTGATGTTAGCAATTAGTTCAAAGCTGCTAGTGTGCCCGTAGACCTTCACTTTTGTTACACTATACAATAAGAATGCACAGCATAGTTTCATAATTGATGCTCTCTCTAAGTGTTGTACATTTCTTTATAGTTCTTTCTTTCCGAATTGAGAGCTCATCTAAGACATTTGAAATTAACTTTTAAAGCCACATCAATCTCAGTGCTGATATTTTAGCTCTACTTTTTTTAATTAACAAGCATTGTCGTCCCGTCTTGTTTGTCAGGCTGAAATCTTTCCTAACTGCCTGGCTGAAAGGAGCCATCGTGGCACAGATACACATATAGCTTGTGTAGGAAGTCTTGTGACCACATTATTGTTGTGAAAAGACCCTTGTTACCACTGCAAAATGTGATAGAATGTCAGGCTTTGTGGATGTTTTCAGCCACAAGCTCAGCTTACTGGGAGTCATTCAGAAATGTACCTAACAGGCTTTGTTTCATTAGGCATTCAATCTGGAAGCATTAATACAACTGGTTGTACTTTGTGAACTTGAGCATGGGAGAGGGGTGATTGCATGGTAAGTTCCTAAATTATTCAGCTGAGTTTGTTTGCTCATCCTAAGCTTGGACAGAACGGTTTGGCTAGTGCTTGCTGATTCAAAGGGGTGGTAGCCAGCTGACAGCAGAAAGTCTGACCAAAGGCTACAGTGGGATGTTCTACATCAGTCAAGTTCAGATGGCGAACACAGTGTGGGCCAACTGCAAGAGTACGGCAAAAATATTTTGTTTTGTTTTCTGAACCACTTATCCCTAATGTGGTCAGAGTGACATAGCCTATACCAGCTGCTTTCAGACGAGAGGCATGGTACACCCCAATCAGGTCACCAGTTTGTTGTAGGGCCACACACACACCCTCATTCCGAGGGGTAATTTCGTAGAAGCCAATCAACCTAACATGCATGCTGTTGGAGGGTGGGAGAAAACCGGAGTACCCAGAAAAAAACGACGCAGGCTAGGCTTACAAGCCTCACCCCACTCTGTGACTCGAACCCTGACCTTCTTGCTATGAGCCCACCATGCTGACCACTGCGCCACTATGCAGCTGCTTAAAAATATCTGTTAATATAATAAAAATATAGATCTTTCTAATTTCTAACTGAATCTAGAAAGTTTTGGAAAAGTTTCTAGTCCTTTAAATGTTCATATTTTTTTGTTAAAGTCTTAGTTAAAAAATGTTAATTTGCTTCAAATCTTTTTAAATGATCTAGGAATAGAAAATCAATGTCATTTAAGTCTGTCCTGTTTTTCTCCTGTCAGGCTGCGGCTCCACGAGGGAAAGGTGATAAAAGATCGAAGGCACCACCTCCGAACGTACCCAAACTGTTTTGTCGCCAAGGAGCTCATTGACTGGCTGATTGAACATAAGGAGGCTTCAGACAGAGACACAGCCATCAAGATCATGCAGAAGCTTTTAGACCAGAGCATCATTCATCATGGTGGGATGTTTGTTAACTCGTTTCCTAATGTTTGTTAGTGACTGATGTAATACTTCTTAATGCATCATTTCCTGACCAATTTGGCAAAGCTGGCTTCCCATTTGGCCAAATAATAGAGACATGTTGAATGATTTCTCTGACTGAAATCTTAGGAATTGTTAATCTTTCCAATGTGAAATTTATCTCTCTGTATATTCAGGAACTCAAAACTTCAATGGCTATTGGTTGCAATACCCACAAGTTCTTTTTTTTTTCAACTTCTAGAAAAAGTATATAAGTAAATACTGTATGTGTATATGAACAATTGTTGGCCACGTATCTCTCACTTTTAAAACAGACTTTGTTCTCATATTTGTTACTAATTACAAGATAGATTATTGCTGATCCAGATCTAAACAAATCACAGAAAAGATGTGCTCCATAAAAACTTAATTTTACATTTCTTGTAACCAGAGACAAACATAACTTTTCTTCTACATTTTTAAATTGTCTAGAGAAGAACTCTATGATACAAAAATCTCTCAAAGAACAACAGCTCAGCATTTTAAATTAAGCCTAAATTAATTGTATTTTATTCATTTGTGAATGTGTTACTGTGATAATTTATAACGTTTTTCTTGCTTTTGTGTTGTTTCCAGTTTGCGACGAGCACCGCGAGTTCAAAGACATGAAGCTGTTTTACCGTTTCAGAAAAGATGACGGAACATTCCCATTGGATAATGAAGCCAAGGTCTTCATGCGGGGACAGAGGATTTATGAAAAGTATGAACTCATTGTGATACACTAAGAAACAAAATAAGATTCATTTTCAGTGTTTGTCTAAAAGATGGACAAACTTACATATCCTTCTTTGCTTAGCACGATTCAGCTTAAATTAAAAGTTTGAACCAGGAAAAACAACAAAGTTTCATAACACTTGCACGTTTGACATTTTTTTAAACAACTGAGGTCAATTGCAAAAGTTTACCTTTTTGTTTTAGATAACGTAAGTCGGCCGAATTGATAATTAGAATATTAAGTAGTTGAATGTGATGGAAAGTTTGCATTTTTGGCAACACTGTTATCACACTGACAGAAAGTTCACAAAAATTACTTGCTATTCTTGAATTCTGTCATTTTTCTTCCATTCTAAAATGAACATGTTCACTTGGAATGAGTGAAATGCCAAATGTGATAAAGCCTGTCATTGTTAGAGATTCTCTGCAGAGTGCACGGCAAGGGCTGAGAATAGAAAACAAACGTGATACTCCATTTTTCACAACATGTCATTTTAATACTCCAAAATGTTGACATGTCTTCTTCTCTTTTACTCACTCTCTAAACATGAATATAAGTGAGAAAATTATTATTTTTTATATACTCTATTGATCCCTCACCAGAGAAATTTGTGTGCTGCACTACTACAGACTGCCACAATGGCACCAATGGTTTGAGAAACGGGTGTCTTCTCCAAGGACCCTAGACATGAACTTAGTGGAAATCGAACGCGCAAACTTCCGGTTAACTTTCAGTCCGCGGTCGAGTGCTCTACCACTGAGCCACCGTCTCTCCTCATTTAGATATGCACACTTAAATTATATAGTAAATACTTTTACCGTTTACTTAAAGTAGTTATATTTGAAACATATTATTCAGTTAAAATAATTTAAATTTATCAAGAAAACTTTTAAACTAGAATTTCCTGCCTGTAAAAAATGTTTAAAATGTACTAATCAGAACTGGTTTGATCCTTTTTTGTCTCTCCGTTCTGATCCATTATTGGCATTTAGCTCCTTTTTGAGCATGTCGGACCAGAAATTAGATCAGAATTTATCAAAGGTAAATGTTCTCTATTAAGTTGTTCATTACAACTTTGGACATGCCTCCTTTTTTAACTTTGATTAAAAAAAACCTGTGGAGCAAGAAAAACCAGAAAATACTGGAAATGTTTTTTAACAAGAGATGACTCAAAGCTTTTGTCCATTAAGCAGCTCTGTAATAAACACCACAAATGAGAATGTTTTTATTCGTCAGCATCTTTTTGTCTATTGTGTAATTTTTTTTTTTTACATAATAAGGGAACTAAATGTGTTTTCTTAAAAAACACCTACATTTTCCTGATATGTCCAAATACACCATGCTCTTGTCAACAGTTATACAGACTTTATGAACAGTGGTTCACACACATTAATACACACACAGTCATGACAGTTGTTGCATAAGGGAAATAGTGCAAGGGGTAACATCTGTCATGTCAGGTCTCAGAGCTGTGTGTTTATATAATCTCCATGGTGCAGCTCAGTGCTTAAATACATGGACGCACACACAGACACTTAATGCTTGAGGGTTCTTGCTTGTAAACTAAAATAGCTGTACAGAGACGTTTAAGACACAAATAGCAGTGCACCAGGATACAGATGGCAGTTATCTCCTGGTCCACAGCAAAGTGTTTATGCCAAAAGACATTATTACTTAATCTTGTTGTATTTCTAGTCATTTAACACGGTTCTTTCATTCATGAAAGATGGATAATCTTCATGTCTTCGGTAATTCAAGTGCTCACATTTCATATTAAAGTAAATAAGTGTGAATGGAACTTTTAAATACTTTAATTTACTATACTAGAATATCTACAAATTTTTTTTATAAATTCTATTATGATGTGGCAAAATGAATTTATTTTTTTTTCCGTTTCGTCGTCTTCTGCTTATCTGGGGCTGGGTCGCGGGGGCAACAGCCTCAGATGGGAAGCTCAGGCTTCTCTCACCCTGGCTACATCCTCCAGCTCACCCGGAAGAATCCCAAGTCGTTCCCCAGCCAGCCGTGAGACATAGTCTCTCCTGCTGGTCCGGGGTCTACCTCTTGGTCTCCTCCTGGTGGGACGTGCCCGAAACACATCACCAATGAGGAGCTCAGGTGTCATCCTGACAGTAATCTTAAAAATCTTCAGTAATCTTAAAAAAACGAAGGTATTAGTTTGATGCGAATATTCATAATTTGTCTGAATATTTTTTTTTGCGCCTCATTGAACCAGCTAAAAAATGACTGAGTCTGTCAACCTCGTCAAATCTTTTCCCTTATTTGATACATGGTTGGTCTGCTTTTTCAGGCTCATTTCAAAAACTTAGACTTTCAAATTTTAAACTATAAATTAGCGAGACTTCCAATAGAATCTCCACAAGTTTCAGTCTAAAGCTGGATAGTTTAAACAAAAACATAGTCATGCTTTCATGTCATTAATCCTACATAAATTTAAAATCCGTCCAACAACAAAACAAAAAAAATTAAAGTTTGAACATTACTCAAAGTATCACTATCTTTCAACTCAAAAATAGTTGTTCATTATTGTCTTTTGGCACACATTACCACTCATTTTCACCCCTAGGGTTAAATATTAGACGAAATGAGCTTTTGACAAATGTTTGTTTAACAAGTCGTTGCAGTTTGTACCTTGTTCTTTGCTCATACTTTTCAAGAGTATTGAAAACTGACTATATAGAGGATCAAACTTTTTAAAAGGATGTACTTTTGTGATGTTTTTTTCCTTGCAAATTTGTCAGAATATCCACTTGCTCCACAGTGAGATTTAATTATCCCACTTCTAGCCATCTCACTTTCTGATTAAACTGCTCAGGCGTCTACCCGAGTCACCACAGTATTGTACCAAACGGTCATGTTTTTCGAAGTATTCTACTGAATTTAATCAACTAGCACACTCAACCATTGTCTTTTTCTATCACAGATTAAATGTTCGTTTGTTTGCAGCAGCTTTAGAAAGGATTATTGATTTTTGCTGCTAAAAACCAATGAAATGCAAGGAAAATTACTGTTTTTCATTCTGTTTCTCGTTTATCTAAATTTTTTACCAACTTTGTGAAACCACAATCGTAATCTTTCCATCCTACTCTGGTCTTCAAAAGAAATCAGACTACTTTAAAAAAATGCAAGCAAATTTTTTATGCATAAAGGTGTTTAAACTTTATGATGATGACAAATCTACAATCTGTTCCAGATAAATTATTTACTCAATTTGATTTAGAATTTCTTCTACACCTCTTAATCCATCAAATTTTAACAGTCAAACTAGTCGTACACTCTTTGATTTGTTGACTTTGTAACTGAACTACTCTGTTAACGTCAAGCCATTTTTTCTTCTATTTTTGTACTTGACTCTGGGTAAAAATTTAAGGAAGCTGGTATGAACGTTGGACTGAGTAAATGAGGGCATAGTTCCACTTATAAGTGGCAGACCTCCTGACTTCTCAGAATTGTAAACAGTGTGATAAACCACATGGAGAGGACGGCAAAAAGTACTCTTGAGAATTTAAAGCTAATTGCAGAATGGAGCTTTTAAGGTCCTGGACCGGATTTAAGTTTAATTTAATTTATTAAGATCCCTTTTCAGCTTAGAGTACACAGCTCTTTCTATTTTTCCGTTAATAGTTTTGCCTTTCATGACCTGTATTTAAGCTAACTAGTACAGCCTGTGCTGGCTAAACGTACTGATCCATATAAAATAAATCTTAGATCTCAATATAAAAACATCTTTTGTCCCATGGGATTTTTATCAGGATGGTTTGGATGAAGTGTTCTTGTTTACCACAATTCTACTTAGACATTAACCAGTAAAAATTACATCAATAATGAAAACACTAGAAGTGGAGTGCTCATAAAAGCTTAAAGTTATATTCATACATTTGAGTGTTTTCAATTCAAACTAATTATTATGGTTTTTTGAAAATTTTATTTTTAAACAGCACTAAACAGGCTGCTAACAAACCACTTATTGAGGATCTGGTAGTCTGGACTTCCATGGTTACAAACTCATCTCTGCCTAACCTGATTCCATTTTAAAGATGATTTGTTCGCTTTCAAAAATTGGTTGTTCCTCGTCTGGTTTGGACTGATAGGATTAGTTCATAGCTGCAAAGGTTTATTTTTTTATGGGGTTCTATACATTATTTTCAGGATGAGTCTGTTTTAAAACTGTAAGGTTTATTTAAATAGTGCTTCTATTAAGTATATAAATGACTTTGGTAAGGTGTATGAGTTGTTGGCTGAGTAATAATTGATCTAACTGGAGATGAGGTGTTTGGATGTTGCACTTCGCCAGAGGTCGGCCAGGGAGTGGTGTGTTATCTGACATGGCACCTATTGGTGTTTCTACAGTTCTGATCTGTAGGATAGAATATTTCCGAGTAAGTGTGTTTTAAATGAAAAATCAGAGGGAAAGTGGTACTTTTGTTTTTTGAGCTTATCTCTCAGAATACCATGCACTACTATCCACTTTTTCACACTTTTGTGCACAAAAGCAATGCAAGATGTTTTAGAGGCCAACGCATCAGCGCAGACTTTCTATCAACATTTAAAACTGTAAACATCTCCTGTCATCAATCTCAAATGATGTTTGAGACTTTGCACAAAGTTACACATAGTTACATCAAAATTCACCAACACTGGATGGAATATTTTTATTTAATGTCCGTATTGCTGTACATATAAGTTTGCAATAGCTGTTTATGATGATGATATTGTAGATTTTTTTTTCAGACAGGGGGATTGTTAATTTACAACATCTATTCTGAATGTGACCATTTTCTTTTTTTATGAAATCTATTAATTCTCTGGGGAGAAGCAACAACTGCAAACTTAATTTTGATAGTATTCAAAATTTCCCTTACAGCAAATACATTACAATAAATTCTTTAAATTGAAAAAACATTTTTAATAAAAAAAAAAAGTCAATATAACTATTGCTATACCTTCTGAATCAAACTAAGTTTGAGTTTTTAATCCTCCACAGGTTGATGAACACAGAAAATAACCTTTTGCAGACCAGAGAGGAGGAAGGCGAGTCGTTTGAGCGAACACTGGTGGCTTCAGAGTTTATCGACTGGCTGCTGCAGGAGGGTGAGATGCCCACCAGAGAAGAGACGGAGCAGCTTGGACGAAGACTGCTTGAACATGGAATAATCCAGCATGGTGAGAAGAGGTTTCTAACTGATATATAGATGTTACATTGTTGTGGTAAATAAACAATGTTGTAAACAGCCATTCCTACTATAAAGTTGTCTGACTGCTGAGGCGGATGTGTGTAAATGGTGTTGCAGCTCATTGTTTTGCTTTTCCTCCTATATTACACAACTTTGGCCTCTTCAACTACTCCCATCAATGCCAAGTTTCTATTTTTAGAGAGTGATTTGTGAATCAAGAATTATGATTTATAGTTTGGGTCATATGTATTGCCAGAGTCGAATCATGTTCAACAGAGCTGCAAATTTCACTTTTTAGGACTTTAGAAATGAACACATTGTTGGACATGACATCACAAGTATGCAAAAAGAAGTTCCAAAGTTTCTGTACTTGTGCGTAGTAATAACCTGGTTGTTTAAAAGTTTTAAGAAGACTAAAATCTATGAGATGCTCCAGGGTGTGAATTTGTTCTGAATGATTGCACCATTTTGCACCATCTTCTCTTTCAGACATTCTGCTGAAGATTAATTTATTTGTATTATTCTCTGGTCGTAGTTTAATCAGCTATGTGGCTTTAAATCTTAATGAAAAATACTTTAATGTGAAGAAGAGCTGGTAGTGAAAGTGATGATTGGTTTGTAGCTACAAATGAAGAAAAAAATCATTACTCACTAGGTTTGATTGTAGATTGAATGGAGTTTGTGTGCTCATATAGAAGATCAGAGATCTCATCTGTCTAAAGAACATTGTTTGAAATATCTTAAGAATATGACGTTGGTGTGGTATTTTTGGAAAAAAGGAGGCAATGTCTTGGCCAAACTTTCCAAACAAGCCATTTCCTTTAAATCTTTTCTTTTACTCTTCTGTCATGGCTTTAACACTGAACAGTTGTTGAGTCTCATGTGACTGTTTGTCAGATGGTTATTAACTTTGGTCTTTGGCTTTTGAAAGCTGATATCTGTTAAAGAGGTATAAATACTGCTCACTCTTAACCATGTGCATTTAATAATAGCTTTATGAAAACATTTAGTCCGTTTAGAATTATAGAGAAGTCTATATGGATATGACAGGGATCACACTTTGTTTTTCTGTAAAAACACCCCCTTCATAAAGTGAAATGTAGGTTACTCTGGCCTCCAGCGAAAGCCAAAACTTTGATATAGAATCTGTCATAGTTTCCTGCTGAACCTCATTACTGCTCTATTTGGATAGCAGCCAGTGATCGCACATTCATCACAAGTCATACTTGTAGTGTTTCTTAATTTAGTGTCTCCTTTGCTTGACCTGACCTCACTGTGGGTGATTTCCAAAAAACTAAATCAGAGTGATACACATATAAAGAAAATTTTAATCAAAAAAGATTTAAGATGTCATGAGATTAATGGATTCTAAAAACTTATCTTCCTAGTCATCTTCACAGATGCTGGTTTTATATGGAGTAGTTCTTAAAAGTAAAGAAAAAAAAGTAATTTTTGAGTCAAATATAAAATAAAATGTCATCTGCATAAAACAACAGCGGTGTATATTCAAAATAAAAGTAATTGTATATGTGTTTTCATTTTAATACTTAGTCTAACACTTTCTTTTTTATTCATTTCGTCTTTTAAACTGCATATTCTTGGTATGATTGCAGGAGATGCCAGGCCCTATCCCAAATGATTTAAGGCAAGAGGCAGGGTACACCTCGTACAGGTCACCAGTCTATTGCGGGGCCATACACACACTTATTCGTATAGTCATGGACAGAGGACTTTTAAACTTGCCATGTGATATAATGGCATCTTTTAGACAAGCCTTCAGATGGTGTGACTCAAAGAGAACTTTTTATTCTCTGCGCTATAGAAACATTGACTGTAAATACATTATGTATACCACATTGTGATGAGTTGACAGTAACACAATCAAGCAGGTGTAAATATATGTTATCTTAAAATAAGAACCTATCATCTTACATATCTGAGTTATATTTGTATGGCTTTGTTTGTTCACTTAGAAGCTGGATCTGTTTTATAGTTCTTGTCATTCTCTTGTTGTGCAGCCTCTCTGTGACCGGTGATGGTTGACATTTTGTTAAATAATACATCCTGAATGGGTTTCTGTTGGGTCCCTGCATGACGGATTATTAGATTAGCTACAGATGTCTGGTTGGTATCAGAAATAAAAATCTTTATTGTTTAATATTCCTGATCGGAGTAAATTAGCTTAAGTTTCACGTGCCTCACATGATCTGTCTTACCACAAAGATAGGTTGAACACAGTGAACCTTTTCCACATACTGTTTTCTTTTTTCTGAAAGTGTTACTTTATAATTAGGTGGTGCAGCCCGAAGAGAGAACAAAAATTGGGCCAGGGAGAAGCAGCCTAAATAGATTTCAAGCTTTTGTTCTACTATTGAAGAGAATGAAAGTAACAGAAATAATAACATTTTAGAAATGTCCCCTCCTTTACATGACCTGTTGACACTAATGGCAGAGTTACTATGAAACTACAAGAGTTTCAAATAATCATCAGCTAATTATCTGACCCTACAGAAGAACTTTGACCTATTTTTTAAGTGAATACTTTGTGCACGTAAGTTAAACATACTGTAAAATTCCGCCCTTCACACATATTTGAACCATTCATAACCCTGTTCCACCATTTACAACAATTACTTCAGAGAACGTTGGGTCCTTTTTACTGAAACAATGTTGACATTTTAAAGATTGGGTGTCCTGGTTCACTTTTAGTTTTGGAGTTTGCATGAATGAACATAAAGGCAAAGTTTCATGTGGATAAATGGTAAAAAAAAATGTTGCTCCCAGACTTTTATTGTCATCTAAACAGATTTAGCATTCAGATACTAAAGGAACAAGAGCAACGGGAAAAAAGATTGAATGAAGAGATGGGTGATCATGTGATAAAGTTATTTCTACTTTGCTTCGGTCTGAATGTCTCTCGCCCCACAGTGGGTCCATCTGTTTTGTCTCTCTCTCTCTCTCTCCCCCTGCTATGCAGTGCTGGAGTAGAGCTGAACATCTCCCTGGCAGAGGAATGTGGTGATGCAACACAGCAGCACTGTGTGCTATCACTTTGTCATTGCCACACACTACCAAATATTCCAGCTGGGCTCATCCTCCTTCAGTCCGATCTAGTACATTGTTGTTGCTCAAAAGAATTTGGATGTGTATGTTAGCTTTGCTCAGACTTGCCGCTCCTAATTAAGGCAAATTTAAAATAGAATACAATACGGTCCATATGAGTTATTTAACCACGTGATCTAACAAGTATCAACACTTGTTTTTTTCTTCTGGCTGCTTGTGTGCACTTACATCTGAAAATCAGTGCAGGTCATTGAGATTCAGTCTGTGTTTGCACAATCCAATACCTAGCTTATAACAACCAAGCAAAAGAAATTGAATCTCGAGATTGATTTAATCCTTCTATTCTGAACACGTACTAGGTGGTGTGAAATGGGAAAGAAAAAAGAAAAGAAATAATCCCTGGCAGACACTAGGTAAGACCGGGTGGGTGGCCATCTGCTTTGACCAGCTGAGGATGGAAAGGACATGAAAGGACACCTTGTGATCAACGGACACCTCATTTTAGGCAGAAGAGAACTGTTGAGATAGAGGAAGTGAAACAGTTAATGATATCAAAAATTTCAGAAATATGTACTTTGATTGTAAAGACAGAAAAATAAATATGTTTGCATTTGTGTAGGAAGTATACATTCAATTTACTGCCAGGGCTTTGACTTGAATCACAGAATCTGTTCCTTGGGAAAAGTGTAAAAAAATAGGCTAAGTATACAAGACTGTGGTGAGACTGGGCATACTGTTTGGTCTAGAGACAGTGGCACTGAGGAAAAGACAGGAAACAGAGATGGAGGTAGCAGAGATAGGACAGGATTAGAAATGAGTATATCAGAGGAACAGCACATGTTAGAGGTTTTGGAGATAAAGTCAGAGAGGCAAGACTGGTTTGGACATGTGCAGAGGAGAGAGTACATCGGCAGAAGCATGCTGGGTTTGTAACCACCAAGTAAGAGGCCTATAGGAAGGCCAAAGAGGAGGTTCATGGGTACAGTGAAAGAAGACTTGGGGATGGTTGGTATGACCAAAGAAGATGCTCGAGACAGGATTAGATGGAAGAAACTGACTTGCTGTGGCGACCCCTGAAGGGAAATGCCGAAAGAAGAAGAATCTTGCGTTTTCCTTTTAATTCCCTCCGTAATCATCATTCTCTTCATATTTGTCTGGCTTTTTGTCTTTAGTTACCAACAAGCACCACTTTGTAGATGGGCCACTCCTCTATCAGTTGAGGATGAACTTCCGGAGACGGCGGCGACTCATTGAGCTTCTTCATGAACGCAGCCGGAGCATCCCAGAAAGCCAGGACAGCCCTTTTTGTCTCCGCAAGCAACCATCAGATGGAGGCAACACCAGCTTTCTCTCAGGTACTGTCAGTGTTATAGTGTTTGTTAGGTAGAAAATGGGAATCTCTGGATACTTCTTTCATGACAACTTCTTTTGTTACTACTTCTTTTGTTTTTATCATTCAAAAGTGTCTTTTAGGTCAATGTGATTCCCAGCTGCAGTCCGCAACTCGCAGCATTTGTTTCCCACTACTATGTAAAACCCATTACGGTATAACCTTTGTCTCTATTATCCCCACTACTCTGTAAGAACACGCCTCTTGTTTCCACAACTGTATAAATAGAGCAGACAGGATGCATATTCACTTGTAGACACTCTGGTAAGTCCGCTGGGGTGTGCTATCCTTATGACAAATAAAAGAGAGCTCTGTGGTTTGTTCTCCGGTTAGCACAAATTTGGGATAAAAATGAATAACTTTTTCCTCTAATAGTATGTCTGACAAAAAAAAAAAAATCTTCTTTTGTAAAGGAATGGGCTGATTTGGAAGAATACGTGATAGTATAACATACTGTATGTGCTGTACTACAAGGCAGTCTGATTTCAATTAGGTTTTTCAAGTACTTTTATTGCTTTCTTAACAGCAACATTATTTAACACATTTTTTGTAACTGCTGTTGACACACACACACCCAAATGTACATGTTCAGATAATAGCTGGTGTCCTTGCTGTCAACCGCTTTATAGAGATAAAGAGTCCTAAATGTGTTGCTGGGCAGGATAAGATTGTAAAAAGGGGTTTCATTTTTACCACCACAAAGCAAGAATACAATATATTTGTGGCCGGACTTTTGATCTTGGTAGTTTTTTTGTGAGATTGTGGGATGAAGAGAATTAATTTAATTAGATATACTTGTAGTTTCAAACATCAATGCTATGCTGTGAGTTGCGAGTGATCTATTAACTTTAGTTTTTACATAGCTAGATTTTTCTAGAGTGACGTATCTTATGCTGACGCTCATGTAATCCTGAGATAACATGATGACATCATAAAAATGTCATAAAGTAATCTACGTGAGCAGGGGTGAAAAAGATAGCGACAAAATGAACTTTAGTCAAAACTGTTGTTTCTGGAATGAGTAAGTTTTTTGTTGCAAAAAATTTTAACAAAGAAAACACAGGAGATTTCAAGTCGGTTCTAAAATGTATCAAACATGTTGGGGTTTAACCTGATAACCAGCATTTCACAGACTCTCCTCCCTGTGTTAATCCTGTCAACTATGATGTCAACAAAGAATGATAAGAGGTTATAAATAGGACCTTATCAAGACTAAAATAAGGTTTGCGAGATCAAAACTATAACATAATTCAAGTAAAGGGAAACAAACACCCCTAAAAAAAGACAAAAATATGCAACAAATAATTTGAAAATGTAAGCTTTGACAACTCTGTCATAGTCCATATGATTCCATGATTATCATCAAAATCAATCCTGGCTAGTCTTAAAAGACCAAAGGCAGGGTACACTCTAAACAGGTCGCAGCTGTGTTGTAGTTATTTCGGTTGGTCACTCTTCTTTTCACTCTAGTATTTCAAACTTCCATGCTGATGCAAAATTTTGTGTCTTTCTTTCAGTGAGTCCCACTAAAGAGATAAAGGTGGTTATTGGGGCTCGACGAAGCAGCATGAGCAGCAGTTGTGGCAGTAGTGGTTACTATAGCAGCAGCCCAACACTCAGCAGCAGCCCACCGGTCCTTTGCAATCCCAAATCTGGTAAGATCACACAGAGCTTTGAAATGTACCCAAGTTGTAAAGATATTTTCAGGGGCATTTATAAATTCATTTTGTAATGATTTATTAATATTTTGCTGTGAAGCAACTCAGCATCCTCTCGTAGGACAAATAGAACTATGGGTAAAAATGACCATCAGTTTATAAAACACACAGTACTCTGCAGAGTGACACCTGGAGACTTAAGCTTTTTGTGAACCAAGGTCCACAGAGACGGTTTCACCTTTTAAAAACATTCTTACACCTTTGTTATTTTGTCTGACAAAGATTGTCAAAAGATCCTAGGCTCATCATAGGTTAAGGGTTATTGCTAAGGCTCATTGTAGTGAGAAATATGGCTGGATGTTGCTTGTCTCAACAATTAGATCCATAATATAGATATCATTTACTTTAACCTTGAAAAACAGACTTGAATGGAAGAGTGGCAGATTCAGGTTGTTTATATAAAGTGTGTGTTTATGTGTGTGTTTCCTGGTTTTCCGTGACTTTGATTCTGCTGCCAGGTTTCCTATTATTTAAAATCCAAGCTGAGTTCTTGATGGGACGCTCTTTGTACCAGCAGAAACTCACAGCATGATCCCCACAATGAAGAGGAAAACAGAGACACTCACTCATGCACCGCACAAACACACACACATAAAAACAATCTTTGGGGTGTTTCCAGTCTGTATTTTATCCATCACTATTATCGCATGATAAAAAATAAGAGGGCCAAAGGTCTGCTTGGAATTTGCTAAAAGATGACACAAATAAGAATTATAGGAAGAGCTTAATCTGCCAGTTAAACTGGATAAAGAGCTTTACTGGATGTGTTTCTGATGCAAGACAGAAATGATAACATCATTCTTTTTATCTGTTGAGATTAAGATTCCACGGAAAGCTTAGGATATTGTCCAGAACAAAAAGATAAAAGTTTGATGTCACTTGTGTTCATCTATCTTCGTAGACTTAAACAGACCTCATAACAGAAAAAAGGTAACTGTTAAAACTGTTAAATGATTAAAAATACCTTTAGTTAAAGTCATGATGCTTAACTTTATCATTAGCTTGCAGAGTTAAAAATATTCATTATTGGATTGAAACCCTTACATCCAAAATCACTTTGAGACTCAAAGGTTTTGTCCATTTCTTTTAAAAGTATAGAGTTGAGTAATCAGAGGAAGTTGTGTGTTGGTGTAACTTGGATATGTTTTTTTCTTTTTTCCGAAGCAACAAATGTGGAAACTTAGACAGCCTGTGACTAACATTCATACACGCAAACACATTTGTTACTTTGTAAAATTTAAGAGTCCTAAATGTATGTGTCTCTGTTACAGTCTACTTTTTTTTTTTTTTTTAATATACTTCATTAATCCCTGACTGGGAAATTTATGTGCTGCCCTAGACCGCAGCAGGTTGCCACCTATGACGGCGCCAATGGTGGGAGAAACGGGGGGTTAGGTGTCTTCTCCAAGGACCCTAGACATAAACTCAGTGGGATGCAAACCCGCGAGCTTCCGGTTAACTTCCGGTCTGCGAGCGAACGCTCTAACCACTGAGCCACCGTCACCCTCCAAAAATGTATTGTCAGAAGTGGGATTCGAACCCACGCCTCCAGTGGAGACTGCGACCTTAACGCAGCACCTTAGACCGCTCGGCCATCCTGACATGCTTATCTAGATAATAATCATAATATACCACAGGTTATTTCAGCCATGAACATCATCAAAACAAATCTCTCACTGTATATTTTCTGGGTGTTTTTTCACAGTTTTGAAGAGGCAAGTGAGTCCTGAAGAACTTCAGACACCAGGAGGGCCCTATGTAAAGAAGACATTCACTGTAAGCACACTTCCTCAGGCACATGTAATCAAAAAAAAAAATGCAACACTGTATCACCTTAATTTGATGTGAAAAAAAAACTACACTTTTCATAATTCTTTAATAAGGAGCACCAGTTTCCTGAAGGTGTTCCAGTTTAAGAACACTGACTGCTTTTCTTTATATTCCAGTCGTGTCATTCTGTGAAATGCTTTTTCTGATTTGACAGTTTCTTTATCCACTTAACACTGACTTATGACCAATTTGGGCATAAAACTTGGAAATAATTTAACATATTGAAATGTATTCCATCTATCCATTCCAGTAAACATTTTTTTGTTTGGTAAATTGTATGGTTATGGTTTTGATGGGCACTTATTAACACAGTATTTACTCGTTTTTTTAGTTGTTTCAATAAGAATGATGAAGACCACATATTTTGAAAAAAAAAAAATCTTTTTTTACCAGTGATATAAATACCAAAGAGTTAAAGGCTGAACAGTTGACAAAATCTGGATGTATGCATAAAACTCTAAACCTATTTTTTATACCGTGTAAATATCTGTTTAAAAAATAGATCTTAATTTCTGATGAAGAGAACGTGGATACAAGTGGCCAAAATGAGCTTCCTCTGTAGGGTGGTTGGGCTCTCACTCAGAGATAGAGTGAGGAGCTCTGTCATCTGGGAGGAGTTCAGAGTAGAGCCGTTGCTCCTCCAGTTTGAGAGAAGCCAGATGGGGTGGTTAATGCATTTGGTTTGGATGCCTCCCGAACACCTTGCTGGGAGGTGTTTTGAGCATTTCCCACTGGGAGGAGACTGAGGGGCAAACCCCTTGCCCACTGGAGAGACAATGTCTCACAGCTGGCTAGGAAACGCCTCGGGATCCTCCCGGGTGAGCTGGACGATGCAGCCAAGGTGAGAGAAGACTGAGTCTCCCGTCTGAGGCTGTTTCCCTGCGACCTGGCCCCGGATAAGCGGAAGCCAACAAATTTTTTTTAACAATATGTCTGTAATATATAAATGCTGAAATTGCGCTGACATTTTATCGACCTCTGTGGACTCTTTTCAGATTATTGGTGATGCGGTTGGTTGGGGCTTTGTGGTACGAGGTAGCAAACCTTGTCACATTCAGGCCGTGGATCCTGGTGGACCTGCAGCTGCTGCTGGCATGAAGGTAAAAACAGAAGACATGCATGAAGTCCTGAAACGATTGTGGGTCTCATGCAGGTATGAATCTATAGCATAAAGTTCTAAACATTGAATACATAAAACAATCATGGTCGTGTTCAAGAAGGTGAGAGATAGATAATGAGTCAAGTAGAGTGTTATTGTTTTAGGTTTGAATCTATGATTTATGTTTGATATTATAAGAAGTCATTTAAAAGAGTCTCCCACTTATGAACGAATGCTACTTCCTCTACCAGCAGAATTGTTTGATAAAAATAGAAAACGGGATTAGTTTGTGTTCCTTTGACCTGCCAGTTAGGGATTTAATCCAAACAACCCAAAACTGGGTTTTTGATAGTAATTCTGCTGCTCCAGCTTGGATGAAGGAATGTCAACAAGGGCAGAAAAAGGAATTCTGGGAATGCAGAGTATTGCCACTTTAGCCTCAACATAGAGAGGGGAGGGTGCTGAATAAAAAAACAAGTTGAAGCTAAAAAAAAAAGTGTGCACATTAGTAGTAGTTAGTAGGTTAATAATCACCCAAATAAAAAAATTTCACTCTCAAATTTTTTTGTAAACTAACAGGATCACATTACCGTAATTGTTGGAATAAGTACGTGGGCATTTGAGATTTTTTTTTTGTTTTCCCCTTGAAAAAAATAGCTGGAATGTTCCCATTTGAATAAGATATGAAGCTAAAGTTGTTTCTAAATTTGAGGAAGAACTTATATAAAGAGGAGTTTTAAGCATCAGTAAAGAAAGAGGAAACAGTGGGTAGAATTTATTTCAGTTCTGCTTTTTTTTTTCTCATCACCATGGAGACATATATGAACTCAAGTAATGAATAGTAAATCCTTTAATTTCTTTTTTTATTTGTGATTAGTTTTCTTCAAACTACAGCCAACAGGGATTAGAACTTGCTTAGTAAGTTTAGAATAAACTTTGACTACTCTCTCTATTTAAAATAATATTTGATTAGTTTGTATCTTGGACTTTAGTGCTATATAGCAGTAGGGTTTTTGGAGCTCACTCAGATTGCAAAGCATTGCATCTAAAGCCAAAGAAGACCAAAAACTAGGATTAAAAAAAAACCCTTCTTATCATCTTAAATGTTGTATTTTGGTTTGTGTGTCTAGTGCTTTAAACTCTGGCACCAGGAGGTCCTGTCTATACAGAGTTGAACAGTCATGTACATCTAACTGTCCAGTACATGATTATATCTGATATGTGATGTATTTGTATAAAAAAGGAACTAGTACAGAGTTTCAGAGGTTTTTGAGCCTGTGGGTTCAGAATATTTTGTATTCTCATTGTATTTGAACCTCATACAATCAGTATTGTGTGTGGGCTAACTTTTGCATCTGCTTTACTGAACATTTTACTTGCAGTCAGATCATAAAAATTTGAAATAAATCTTATCACATTTGGGCCACTCCATTAATGTAGTGATAGAAACAAATTCAGCCTTGCAAAATGAGTTCTATCTGAGAATCTCTACAGAAAATACATGTTTTAATGCTTGTTTTATTGGATGTGTTCATGTTTATGTGGGTAACGACACATTTTTGTTGTTTCCCAGATAAAATAAAAAAAAAATCAAGCTTTTTTCAGGTGCGAGTATAGATGACGTATACAAAAATTTGGAAGCTAAGTTCAAATGCAACACTTTTCTTGGCACACCACCTTTCCATTTGTCTGTCACACTCTGAAAAGAGCATCTCTTACAAATTTGTTGCATTGCGATCATGGCCGCATGCCTCAGATCCCGGGGAAGATATTGTATCATATATTGTAAAAATTTATTAAGTTTTGGGAACTGTGGACATTTTACTTTAAATAAAAATGTTTAATAAACTTTTAACTAGTTCTTCTTTGGGTTACCTTGTAATATTCCTACCACAACCAGGTAGGAACCATTGATTAAAAACCAACCAGGATGGTAGCGGATCCAGTTGGGATCTGTCAACGAGAATAATTTCTAAAAACTAGTTTAACATGTGGAAATTCTCCTTTGTTCACACTCCCCTGGAGTCTTGTTTTTCTACCCAAGGTTGCCTAACAACCAGATTTGGCCACAATTCAGAAAAGTGCCACTGAATGAGAACTTTTCTTGTTATTTTATACTATTTAAAGAAAGGTGTCATTATTGGCTCAACTAGAAATCTCCCTGTTTTAAGTTTTAATTGTTTTAACTCCTCAACTAATGACAACTAACTGTTCAAAACACTCCTAAAGGTTATAAGTGCAACAAAACCTGTCAGTCGGTTTTTCATGTTCACATATTATATTTAGTCTTAGTTTTTTTTTCCTGCCTGGCATTGTTACAGTGCTGTGGTGTCATTCTTTCACTTCTCTGTGTTAAAGGGATTTTAACCCTCTCGATGCAGAGTCATTAAGTTCAGTTGGATCACAGCCAAGACCAACAAACTCAAAGCCAGAAAGACAAAAAAAGCAGCTGGAAGACGTGTTAGAAAAAAGTAAAAAAGTTTATTAATAAAGACACCACGGATAAGAATAACAAGAGGAAATTTTAATGTTAGCAGTTTTTGGAATGTCTTGATTTAAAAGTGTTTTTTTTTTCCTTCCATCACTCCCGTTACCTCCCCCTGTATCTTTCACTTAAATATTCAGGGGTGTCTGATAAACATCCAACAGCATTGCAGTGAAGAATGATTTGAATAGTCCCAGTGAGCATCTTATGCAACAAACAATCTTTATGTTGCTGCTCCATGTCTTTTTAATAATTCTGTGTAAATATCAGTAGATATTTCTGTCTGCAGTTTGTTGATTCATGGGTTACATAAATATTGGTATTGTAATAGGTTGTATATGTCATGTTCAACCATCTTTTGGCAACCAAAGAAGTGTTTTCTTGTGTATGTGTCTAACAAAAGACCCCTCTCTCCTCAATCTGAAGAAAAAGAAACTTAAGCCATTTTCCCCTTGCAGCGTATTTCAGAGATTTTTTTCAGATTACATAAGCTCCATTTGACTGTTTTCATTTGCCACGCTGCATAATTTAAACACTAAACCCACCTTTTGATTGTATTTAAACATGAATGCAGTCAGTCATTTTAATCAAAAGATTTACGTGGTTTAAACACCTCACTTTTTTCTTTTGAAAACATTTGTTTTGTATATTATTTGCAATATGTTTGGGATTTTTTGCTTGTGTTTTAGACACAAAAGTCTCATTGGGAATCGTTTAAGTCCTACAAGTAGCTTGTCTAATTTCTGTGTTTAAGAATACTAAGATATTAAATTCAACTGATGAAATTATGATCAAACTTATAGTTTGAAGTTAATTTGACAACTTACTTTGCTTTGAAGCAGTGCTTTTTATTTCAGAATGATTATGAACAGTAACTCTCTGCAGGCTTTAAAAGGAGATTTGATCAAACAGGTTTAGCAACTTGTTTTTTTTTCCATTTCTTTCCAGGTGTGCCAGTTTGTGGTGTCTGTGAATGGACTCAACGTCCTCTGCCATGACTACCGGACAGTCAGCAACCTAATCTTGACTGGACCAAGGACAATTGTCATGGAAGTGATGGAAGAGGTATAAATGTGAGAAGATCAACCAGAAGGAAATCTTTTATCACAGTGATACAGAGAGGCTTGGAAAGTCTCCAAATCATATTGACAGAGAAAGATAGATAAGTCTAAACTTGCATACCATCACTACCTCCTGTTTGAACAAAGTGGTTTGATTGAGAAACAGGGCGTGTTCAGACTGTGCGTCCTGGTTCAGTAAATAGATAAAGAGTTACAGCTGAGGAGAAATGTACACGATGTCCTGAATTTGTTTTTTTTTTGTCTCTTTAAGAGTGAAACACAGTAGCCACAACATTTAACTTTCCTCTGAATGTGCACATTGTGAATCTTTAAACCAATAAAAAAAAGACATTTACAGTTTAATGGTTTATCAAATAAAAATGTATTTATTTCAGATCTAATGAGAACAACGTCAGGATATCAGAGGAAGTGAAACAAAAAGATACTAAATACAGTCAAGGCTAAAACAGAAAAAATATGTTATTAAGGTTTCTAGCATGCAGGAATTTATTGTCTATTTGTTACACAGTGCATTCTGGTGGTCAAGAGAGGAAGATACATTTTCAATAAAGTTGCTGTAAATAAATCTTTCCACAGTTATTAATTATTTTAGACATTTAAGACTTCAAAACCCTTTCTTTTTTTCTTTAAAGGATACCTGATGTGCAGATCAGAAACTCCACCAAAGTTGCAAGTCACCGTCAGCTGTGGGAGTTTGTTGTTGGAACCATTTGGAGTAAAAGTTGTTTGTTCTGGACACGTTTCACAATGAGAGCAAAAAAGGTTTCAAACCATTGCCAATTTTTCAAAGCTGGTATAGATGGGTTCTATAACTCAAAAGTATGACAGTAAATTCAACTAAGTATTTCTTGTAATGAACTAAACAATTAAAAAGAAAAAAAAATGTAAATATTTGAGTTATGAAGAACTCTACAAAGTCTTCCCTTCAACAAAATCAATCATATCTTTGAGTTTTTTTTAATTACAGTTCATTTTCCCAGCCCTTTTTTATGATCAGAATAAATTTCCACTTTTAATAATTTAGTTAACTGTTCAAATAAATGAACTATTTGTTCCAATTGTAAAACTTCTTTGAATGCAGCTGTGAATGAAGTCATTAGAAAATTTACACGAAGGATTTTGAATCAAAATTTAGAAGACAAAAAATACAGAACTTGAACTCAAAATATAAAGGCATTCAAAATCTGATGACTTGGTCTGATGATTATTTTCTTGATATGAATTTATAGATATGTTTTCTTTTTTATTGTTCTCATTAAAAGTTCTGATTGATGAGATAGCGAACTTAAAAGTATTTTTCGACCTCTTTGTAAATGTATTGTTTCTATTTGTTTGGTTTTTTTTTTCTGGTCTAACACCCTGACACTACGTTATATGGTTTAATTGATTTAAAGAATGATTTTACTTCCATGTTTAGTTTCTAAGAATAATACAAGCACAAGACAAAAAATGAACCAGATATCAAGCACAAACATTTTCTTAAACTCTTATTGTGAAGCATTTAGATTCCCCTTTTAATTCATCCACCAAAGCCTCCACAATGGCTGGTTCGCCATGTGGTTCTAAACTATCCCTTAATATGTGTTAATCATGTTAAAACATAAGATATTTAACCCATAGAAGCTTAGTGTTAAGTGATCGTCTCTGCTTCTGAAGTAAATCTGTGGTCTTAAAATGAACCTACCTTTAAGTTTTAGGGTCAGCTCATCTTTCTGTGATGATCTAAGAAACCAGGCAAAACCTTAAAGGGAATTTGTTCTCATCAATGTGAACATCATGTGTTAGACGGAGTGTTTAGTGTAAATAAATCTGCAAAATCATCACAGTAAACTGCCTCTCGATGAATTGCTATTTTATTCATGCTGTGAAGTTTCAAGCAGTGAGATGCATTGACTTATTTGAAGCTTCATTTTTGTAAACTAAAGTAGCAAAAATGATTCATCTGACAGTTATTCACCGGTACTCTTATTTTCTGTTTGCACATCAGATTTTCCCCACACATGGACGACTTACACTTTTTGACTCCGCTGAACAGTTTTTATGTTTCTGATCTGATTACTTCACTCACGCTGTTTACAAAGACGTAATCTAAGGACACTTCAGGTTAGGAATTACTGTAGATATAAACATGATATTTCATTACTATTAGATTATCTCTTGTCCTACCATGCCACCAATCACCTCTGTAAATAGTACAACTTATCATCATTTAACGTCTTATTTTTATCTGTTTTTATTCTGAGCTATTTTTCTGAGTTTTGTTTTGAACTGACCTTTCTTTAACAGGGTGAAAAACTAATTGTTTGAAGGCTTTTCACATGATGTAAAACCAGACAATGATGTAAAGTGAGAGAATTTTTTGTAAAGAAAGACAAAGATTGTAGAAATTGTATTTTTGGAAATAGAAATATGCAAAAGTTGTTTGTTGTGCCGGGTTGGCTGAAAGTGTGACCTGCACGGATCAAATGAAAGAGTTTGAAGTATAGTTTTGTTAAGCTGCTAATCCCAGCAGGTGGTCACCTGATTTCACGTTTCCATTAAAAGTGTGTGTTTTTCTTTCATTTTTTACTGGTAGTGTTTTCTTGTTTCCACTTGTAAAAAGCAACAATTTGACAGAATGTCGCTGAACATCTACATCAGTGTATCGCTGACAGAATCATTTTATAACGTAGATGATTCATAATGACTGATGGGACTGTTAGTTCTTACCACAAGGCCATTTAACTAGTGTGTCAGGTTTTCTCAACCATTTAGATTGAATGTTAGTTTTTATGGTAAAATAACCTCAGAAGTTCAAGTTTGTTTCATAATGATGCTTAAAAAGTTAAGTGTGAAATAAATTACTTCAATCATGAAATTGCTGCTTTATCTGTGACTGTTCACTTTAGATAAACTATAAAAAGAAGGAATCAATTTTGTTTTAATTTAAGATTTTGAGAAAAAAAATTATATGTACTGTATCTATGTTTAAAAAAATAGCTATAGCCTAAAGTGAGATGACATCCGTCTTTGTTTAGTTTGCCTAAACAGTTTAATGAAGTCTACATGTGCAAACATTAACATAATGTGACCCAGACTGCCAGTTCAGGATCAGGCGGGGAGCACCAGAAAAGCAGAGGCACAAACCATAAAAACAATTTTAACACTATTTAACACCTAATAAAATGGCAGACGTTAAAATATTTCACATGTTTGGGTTTAGCCCATCAGGTCCTCCTCGTCCCAGGTCTGCCAATTACGGGGCCATTCGTCGTCCTGGGCCCACTGATTGGGGGAACCTTCTTCGCCAGTGGGGTTTGTGAAGGAATAGCATTACACAGATAGCATTTCCAACTTTAGAGACAAACGAACATTTTTTTCCTCCTCTATTCTATACCTTTTTACTTTCTTCATAAAAAAAAACCCCAAACTCAAACACTTTAGTTGTCGTTACAATAAAATGAAAACTTAAAAAAGAGCAGAAAAAAGAGAAAATCTTTCTGAAACAAAATGACTTCTCCACCAGAACACTTTAGTTGAGATTCACTTTTTTATATTTACTTATTTTGCCAAAAAAGTCAAAATGAATCAAATTTGATGTCCCATTTCACAGAGACAGATTTTTACTCAGCTCTGTCTTGAAATAACTTTTAAAACATCAGATCTTGGTAGCTTTAGCACAAGATGATAACTTATTCCAATATGTAACTGCCCTATAGAGAACTGTTTTCTAATTTGTGGTGTGGGAGCAAAAAAAAGGAACCCCACGTTGTCTTGTGCACTGTTTTCTACTTGTACTTTCTGTCTCATGTGTTTGCACTTGGTGAGCACTAGAGGGAAATCTTATTCCACACAAGTCTATGCAGCCCTTGTTTTATTAATTTTTTTTTATAAAGGCTGGCTCATAAAAAATGTTAGAGTACATCAGACGACAACAGTAAGGTTTCTAAAGTCACCAAATGATCTGTTACGAAAATGTGATTAATATGAATGCTGCTTTTTTAATGGGTCCCTGTATTTATCATGTTCCATTTTTATTATACAGTTAGTATATCTGAAGCAAGACATTTTCTTAAAATATAGAAACATTTCTGAACTGCTTCATTCTACTACATTTTTCTGAACATTTTTTAACTATAACTTGTGCATTTGTGGTAAACATGGGAAACTGAATTTACTTGTACATAAACTAAATGCCAATAACTTTAAAAGGCAACTGCTTCATTACATTGAGGAAAATATATACGTAATCAGTTATATTGAAATTTTTTGGTCTTGTAATGTTTTCAATGCTTTCCAATTTTTTAAAAAAATACTTACACCTTTTCAAAAAGTTAAAATAAGTAGATTTTGCTAGATCAGAGAGCTTTATTCCAAATTAAGTCCAACATATCCATAGTTCTACTGTTGTGTGATTTTTAATGCTCTGAGTGTTTTCTTTCAGTAAATATGAGCTTTCTCTTGCTAGTCTTCATGTTTGACCTTTTTTTTATACTGATCTAAAATTACGCTCAAAGCTTGAAAAGGCTTAAAATACCATGCAATAGATTATTTAAAATACCCATCCCAGCTATGATCCTCTCATCGATTGTTAAGATATCATTTTTATCACTATTTTCTACTCATTTTTGTTTGCTAATCAAACAAAAACAAAAACCAGAGTGGTCCATTATTGTATGTGTAAAAAAATATTAAAACTTTTAGGATAGTACAATTCTTCCTGTCATCAGTTAATATGATCTGAAATAAATCATCCTAAATATATATTTAAGAAGCTTCTAAATGATACAATACAGTTTCTTCTCTACTGGCATTTCCCTTCAGGGATTACCACAGCAAGTCAGTTTCTTCCATCTAACCCTATTTGCTGCATCTTCTTCAATCGCGCCAACTTCCTTCACTGTATCCATGAACGCACTCTTTGGTCTTCCTCTAGTCCTCTTTCCTGGTGGTTCCAAACCCTGCATCTGTCTTCCGATGTACTCTCGCTCTCTCCTCTGCACATGTCCAAACCATCTCAGTCTGGCCTTTCTGACTTTATCTCCAAAACCTCCACAACACATCCATGTACATGAATATTTTTACACTGCAATCCATAGACATAAAGGTTCTCTTATAGAATTCAGCTTCAAAGTTTCATAAAATTCAGGTGAGCTTCAGAAAATGACTTTTTTTTAATTACCATATACAAAGTAATAAAAGCAGTCGTGGCCAGTTAGCTTGAGTTTTACCTTTCATTTACTCATCCTGCTTCTCTTCTTACTGATACTATTGATAAGCTGAGTCTCATCTATCAGTCCAGTAAATTGTGGTTGTTTGTTTTCAGCTTACTGAGAGATGCTTCCACACAGGAAATTAAAGCTGTGAAGTAGAACACCTATTGGATTTCACTTCAGTTTTTACGAAATATAGGAAGAAAAAAATGGATAGCTTGGCAATCAATGATTGATTCAGTCTATTTTTGTGTTTATTCACTCTCCAAATGAAACAGTTAAATGCAGGAACTAAAGACGTTTCAAATATACTTTTAGAACTGAAAAAGTCCAGAACGATAATTAAAAAGTAAAGGATGCTGAGTTTGCAACCAAGAGGAAAGATGCCTAGAGGAAGACCAAAGAGGCGGTTCATGGATACAGTGAAGGAAGACATGAAGATAGTTGGCGTGACCGAAGAAGATGCAGCAGATAGGGTTAGATGGAAGAAACTGACTTGCTTTGGCGGCCCTTGAAGGGAAATCCCAAAGAAGAAGAAGTCTGTTGCTGAGTGAACAGAGCCTGCAGGGGCTTAAAATACAATGCAAAACTGTAATTAAAGCCAGCACAAAAAGTCTGAAAAGCCTTGAATACTTACTCTTTGTCAGGAGAGTATTCTGTTCCCCCTTTGTGTCCTGTTTCCCCCCTTCCTCTTGTCTGTCTGTGTGTACAAGTCACACCTGAAACTCATCTACTCATCTGCTGGAGCTTAAATGGATCAGTTTTTTGACACACTCTTTGCCAGATCGTCAGTTTACCATGCTGACCTGCTATCCAGTTTTTGGCTCCAGCTACTACATCAGAACTGCCTAATTAATTTGTTTTTGTCTTCTTTTTTATGGACTTTTTATCAATCTAATAAATCTGCTTGTAATTTCTTCATCTGAGCCTGTCTGTTGTGTCAAGGGTATATTTTTGGCCTTAGCTCCACATTATGACACTCTTTCTGATACACACTATTTGATCCAATATTAGCTCACAAATGATAAGAATAAAGACGCTTTACAAGTTTTTTGACCATCACTTTTTTCTGTCTCTAGTCGACTATCTCTGAGATTAATTCTAGAAGGAAATTCTTTCAGAATATTGGTATAAAATTGAATTAATGGAATTAAGTTAATTACAACATCTCATGGCAAGGATAATTAGACACAATAAAATACTTTAGAACACTTTGCTTGAGTTGAAGATGTCTCTTTCTATTGGTTTAATGAATGGAATGGATTGTTTTTAAATATGAGTCACAAAAAAAGAAATGACAAGACTAACCATGCAAAATACAAAAATAAAGAAAAAATATTGAGAAATTTTTTAACTTCAAAATGAAAATTTTCTTTTGTCCCAGACTGATGAACTGTCTGCCTTTGAGGTGTGACTAACGAGTTTTTGGTAAAATGTCTTTCACTTCCTTTCCTGCGGGCAAAGATTTTGGGACAAGTCGAAGCAAGTTTAAATGCAGTCAGCTGTCAAATAGCTCTTGGGCGAGCTTAGTTTGGTGAGCGATGGCTCCTTATATGTCAAAGAAATAGAGAACCTGAACAGAAAAAGATGAAAACACATACCTTACTATGTGGACTATTAATAGAAATGGGCATTGAAGTTTTTGAGGTAGAATTAAACAAATTTGGAAAATGCATAAAATATACTTTTTTAGCACAAACAAAGCACTATTAAAGGCTTTGCAAATAATAAGTTCTTCAAAGTAATCATTGAAGTATTGTAATAAAATAGAAAAACTATTCCTAGAGCCCAAGTCAGCTACATAAAAGGCATTATTACATGATGAAGAGAAAAAGCAAAACATTGTTCAAAAGTACAAGACATTTAATACAAAAAATAGGTTTCTATGCATGTTCAACATTTAGAATGGCATTTTAAACAAATAGGATCAAGTCAACTTATCCCTACGGGGCAAGCGTGCCTGTGCACTCACATTCACACAAAATCAACAAATAATAAATAAATCATACCAAAAACTCACGTTGAACTCGACATAATTTCAAATGTCAATGGCAACAGAGATAAAAAAGTTTTCATATCTGTTTGTCCAGCTATTGGAGACAGAAGATCTCCGGCCAGACAGAAGCGACTTAACTTCATTGCACAGAGGAAGGAATGGGTTTCAAGAGATGCAACCTATTTAAAAAAAAAACAAACAAAAAACAACATATGCCAAGTACAGGTTTTGCAGGACATTTAAGACTCCACTGGCTATTTTAGAAAAAAACGTCTCAGCAGATCAAAAATCAATAAATAGAACCAGGTCTTTGTCAAGGTGTTTCTATTAATGCGTATTGTCCATGATTTTCTCACTTTTAACATCTGCATCAAGCAACAATGTCATCCTTTAAAAAAAACATTAGATTGTTTTTTTTGTTTTTTTTTTTTATAGGCGAGCATAAACAGACCTACAAACCTGCAAAAAACTGCATGACTATAGCTGCTGAGAACTGGCAATTTAGAACCAAACACTGAAGTTCAGACATTGGCTTAAAACGTCTACGCTAAGTAAAGACTTACCATCCTGCTACCTGTGGGAAGATGTTGTCTTTTCTGGTTCTTCTAATTTGGTGTGCAAATACATTGTTTAGACATGACGTAGATTTGATTAGGTTTAATACTTAAAGAACATAAAAAAAGACATCTGCAACTCTCCATTGTGTATCATGAACTTGATGTGTGTTAGATCTAAGGGTCAGAGAACAAACGACCGACCGCCAGATGACAAGCTGGCTAATAACTGTGACCACTTGGAGTAATCATTAGGTTGTGGTCATCTTCGTCTACTGCTACCCTCACATTAACCTGCTGCTTGTTATTAACATGGAACTCAAGCAGAGTGTGTTAGGAAGGAGCATATAAATGTGTCAACAGTTTTGAACTTGTCCAGGTTTTCTAGTGGACTTTGCAAGACAGACATGTATATTTATAATTTGAAAAACGCGGTCAAGGTTATCTTCCAAAAATCAACACAGTCAATAAATATCTGACTACCTACAGTAAATATGGGTTTTATTTCAATACTTTCATAGTGCATTAAAGATCAAACTCTCTAATAATCCATAGCTCATCACTCTCTCACACAACTTTTTACTTGAATATTTTTTAAACAAAAATTAGGGACGTCCTGAGCTTCTAAAACTCAAGCAATAACAATAGGTTCTTTCTGACAAGTACGAGATAAAGGAAATGCAAGAGATTGTGTTCGATTATATTTATTATCAAATCCAACATCTTAGTGGAAACAGGGAGTGGAGGACAGCATCAAATAACGGCTTATCTCTGCAGACACCACAGAAACAAAGGGTCACTGGCTTACTTACATGCAATTTTCTTATGAAAACTCTGAATAAATATTAAAAGCAAAATAAAAAGGGCAAGAACTGTTTAAATTCAATAAAAAAGAAGGATTTTGTGGGAAAAAAACCCAACTCTTGACTCACTTGGATTGTGTTGTAGGTGGTTTGGATAAAGAGCTTGTTACTTTTTATCCGTACATACCACATGGTATATCCAGGATTTACAAACACAGAATATCTGAGTCCTGAGGTGCATAATGTTTAAATCAATATGAGGATTATGACTATTTTGTCTGTCATTTGTACAACTTTTGTCACTGGGAGATTTTTGTGAGAGAGTTCAAATAATAATACCATAATTTTAAAAGGACGGACTAGTGACACCCGGATTATTTAGATACTGCTGTTTTGTTATGTGTGTAAAGGCTTTTTTGAAGCATTGGAGTTGGACCATATGGTGTAGTGCTAAATGACCTGAGGATCAACTCTACCATGGGAGTGCTGCATTTATTCAACAGAGCCACAGCTGGGATGAACAGTAAGGGTCAAAATGTAGACAGGAGGTGGCAGAGCAGAGTGGGAGTAGGATGAAAAAGACTGGATAAAAAAGGCATAACAAGAAGTAAAAGAAACAGGGAATGTTTGAATTTGGAGTAGCTAATAAGTTTGATAAAAGAAGATTCTCAAGAGAAATGATGTGAGGAGGGAGAGGACATGCAGAAAGGACAGCTGTGTGGTTCATCTGGCGATCTGATTTGAATGTGTCAGTCAGTTGTCGAGAAACACCTGCTCGGTGTCCCCGATGGGCCTCAGTGGTATTTCATCATGTTATATCAAAACTGATCCACGTGTCATAAATGCTAAAATGAATTAACTCTTCTCTTTAGAATCATTGTGTACGTCCTAAGTATTGACTAAATCTAAAGTCAAATGGGATGGATGATCCTGAGCATTACACTAGCTAAACTCTTGAGAGGGCAAAATAGGTTTTGAAACTGCAAGTAGGTTAAATAGTTCATGCAACTACTGTAGTAGCAAGGATGACCTGGTGCTAGCTAGCATGAACAATATTGAATTGAAAATAGTTTATGAATCCCCAAAAGGAAATATGAGATTTATGACACACCAAGGTTTTTCTCACAAAGAATAACAAGATGACAGTAATTGAGACACATTCCTAAAGATTCTTACTAACATCTCCTACTTTCTGATGTTTGCTTCTCACAAAGGACCTACGTACATTAAAAATTACAACAATAACTTTGTGTTTAAACAATAAAAAAATGAGCACAAAATCCTTTCCTTGTTTTCAATTGCTTGGATTATTTCTCTCAGTTTTTTTTAGCCTATGCTTCATTTTAAATTTTAGACTGATGCTCCCAAATTATTTTTAATCAGACTTTGGTTTGTTGTTTAAATGACAGCCACCACCCAGGAAAATGATGACAAAAAACTGTCTAATACTGATGGAAATCATCTCTAGTGTTGGTAAAAGTCATAATTTAACTGAGAAACACTAACAACTAGAATTGCTAAAAGGAAGAAGGAGAAATGAAAACTGTACTCATGAAATAACTGAAGCCGAGACTTTGAAAGCTCAGACAGATTATATTTACCTGAGTTTTATGTCTATTGTGCTGCCTTTGATCGTGTGTGTGGTCTGCCTGAAAAGGTTAACAGATAAAAGGAAGGAGGACAACATGGGGACAGGAAGAGAGGAAGCAGGGAGGACAGAGAATCCTTATCCATTTGATTATAGTGCTGTTGGCATCTGGATAGTTGTTTGGATAGGATGTGTGTGTTACATTTCAGTTTGGAAGTGTGTGCCCAGGAGACACACCTGGAGTGAAGCTATTAAGCGTTTCCACCCAGCCAGCCGCTGGCACATTTCACCAGTGTCTGTTTCCCATGACTCCCTTTCTTCCTCCCTCAGGGCAAAGTCTCTCCAGCAGAGGAGCTGAGTGTATGAACAGAATTACAGAGTGAACTAAGTCTTTGTTACTCCACTTGGACGGATGAAACTACCGGTTTGTAAAACGCCTTCTAAGGGATATTTCAACAATTTGAAGAATTCTGCTTAGTTGTAAAGAGCAAAGAAGAATCTTTAAAATGTGTGTCAAGCAGATGGTCAGTTTTGGGTAAAGCATAGAAATACTCTGGTTTATGCTTAAAATGATAAACTGTCATTTTTGCACTCTGATTTAACAAAATGGTTAAATCATACCTACTTTTTTCATCCACAAGTTTACTTATCTGCATTCTGGCTGCTGTCATGTCAGCATTAACCATCCTAAAATGTCATTAAGCTATTTAAGTTAGTTGCTGGATGCAGCAAAATAATTAGAATTAAAAAAAAAGTAGGAGGCTAGTGGAGGCGGTGTACACTCTTAATAGATCAATAGTCTGTTGCAGGGCTTGTTTTGTTCCATTCAGCTTATTTTTTAAATAGCGTCTAATCAATTAAGAGACATGAATGGAATTTAAAAGACAATATATGTATTTAAAAAAGGGAGATTAGCTCAATTACCTTTTGTCTTCGCTTATCCCAAACGGGACAATGGGGGTGCGGGAGCATATCCCGGCTAATTCCAGGCAAAAGGCAGGGTACACCCCGAACAGGTCACCAGTCTGTTGCGGGTCCATTATTTTATTTAGAACTTTTTTTTTGGCCTTTTCATGTTAGTATTTTTAAAATACCGTACAATGTAAATTCAACTTATTTCTCCAATTCTGTTGAAATATTAAATCTAAGCTGTGTCTGTGCTCCTTTAACATGCAAACTATGCGCGCAATAACGCATGGTGAGGCACCTGCTCTGCGCGCATGTACCAATCCTCATTCTGACTTTACCCTGTTTTAGTGAACACAGTAAAACTATACCAGCACAAGAAACGCTCAGATCTGTTCTCTATTCATCTTCAGGACAGATCCTCCTGAGGATTAGAAGCTGGTCTGAGTTGATGGAGAAGCGATTTCTGCGCAATCCTCCTCAGAGAGAGTGAGATGTACCCGGACAGAGGGAGGGATGGATGAATAACAAGGCGAGAAACACCCACTCCGGACAGACTGAACTGAATCCGAGGAGCAGGAGTGAGAGAAACAAAAGCCAGAGAAAGAAAAAGAGGGGATTATACGAAAAAAAAGACCCGCTTGGAAACAGCAGGAATATTCACCTTTTTTTGTATTTTGTGTTTCTTTTTTTTGTGGAGACTTATTGAACGCTTGAATTTTTTTACTGGAAAGGTGAGAAATACTGTTTAATTCAATATGTGTGTGGATGAGTCTGATCCAGGTGATTTCAAGGCAACCTGTCGTTTAGTCTACAGATGATAGTTTATGACCAACTTTGGTCCTAAAAAAGATCTGCAGGTGGGAAAAACGTTACTACAGAGTTACAGTATTTGGCTTTGGCTCTTTACTCCAAACTGATGTGTATTGATGAAAGAAAAAAAAGGTTTTGCAAATGTATTGTGATGAATGCAAAAACTTGCATTCACTTGCATAGTCTAGCAGTGAAAAAGTTGTGTTTGCAGTCTCATCAGAGAGAAACTTTTAAAATCTGCATTGCTCTGACTACTGCCATAATATTCTACAAAGTCTTAACTAATTGTGCATTTATTAGGAGACCTTTTGTGTTTACATTTTCTCATGCCTAATTTAAAAAAAAGGAAGACAGTAAAATAGCAAGCAATATTTCAGAGAACCTAACAGTGATGGAAACATTGTGCCATGCTTTTGATCTACTTAATGTAGTAATTCCAGCTGCCCCTCAAATTTGAACAACTTTTGCCTTATGAAACAAATATTTTCATATTTCCTGTTCTATCAGGAGATGTGTGGTGAGATTTTTTTTCTGATGTACAAAGTACCCATCCTGCCAGACCAAAGAGCTGCTAAAGGAGAGGAAGCAGAGAACAAAAGAGGAACAATAAAATACAGATGAGATGTCCAGTGGAGAGGTGCTGTCATATTTGCTCTTTATGTCGGACAATGGCCCTCATCAGACATTCCCTCTCTAGACTGTCAATCAAACCATGCTCAGTCTGTTACTTTGCCTTCTATCTGTTTCCCCTGTGAGGCCTTTTGTCAATATTCTGCTCTCTTTCTTCTGTAAAACAAAGTCCTCCACTGTTTCATTCACAGCCTGCTTTGTGTGGGCGGCAGGCACCGGCTCTGGTCTGTGGTCGGTCCAGTCTACAGCTTGTGATGGTGGGATTGTGGAGAAATTGAATTTGAGACATAACTAACTGATTCCAGATCTGTGCACTGGAGTTTTGCTTGTGTGTGTGTGTGTGTGTGTGTGTGTGTGTAAAACATCCTTCTTCAGCTGAATGGCATTCTTGTTTTTCTTTTACAGAAATCTGCCTCTGTGTTTTCTTTGTCTTTCATTTCCACTTCTCCTTTGCTTACTCACCACAGGTCCAGACTGCTGGATGGGAGGATGTTGTCCACAGAACAGATGAGATGGTGTTTGTGGGCTCCACTGGTGTTACTCGCACTCACTTCCTGCTACCCCAGTAAAGCACAACGTGATGGTAAGAACAATTTTAATTTCCTTTTTCCTCTTTCTCCATCTCATCCTTTCCATGAATTTAACCTGTTACAAATCATCCTCATACAGGACCATATCATTCATCTTCATCCTATTAAGACACACACACTCATTTCCGCCCTTGAAGCGTGCATCCTCTTTGGTTTAAGTCATACTCTTTCTCTTTCTGTCTTTTCTTCATCTGACCTCCTTATGTCTCTGTTCTACCGCACTCTTTTCTTTGTCACCTCTGCTTAATGCACTGTCTCAGATCTAATCAGATCGTCTCATGCTCACTATCATAACTTTCTGCACAAAGTGATACATTTCACTTTTGCAGCATAGCGGTGCTTTGATCCCTGTTGCTGAGATTCAGAGAGGGCTTCAGTGGATTTGTGCTTCATGATGGGGATGGCACTATATATAATCTGTGCTGCACAATAGAAACCACAAACATACATAGTTAAAGTAAAACTTTTCAAAAAGCAAAGTTAACGTGTCTTTTAATGTTTATGGTTAAGAATTGGATTGTGTTTGATCAAAGTTTCAGCTGTAAATATTCCAGTTATTTTTCAAAGTTCTGTGATTGAAAAAGACAAATTCTGTCACAGTTTTCAATCAATAAGTGATTTGAACAACAAATTCAGATGATAAGTTTGTTCAGATGAGCATTTGAGAATTAGATGATATTAACTGTATAAATGGCAAAAGCGATGTTTAACAGTTTGAAGATTCCTCAAGTTAAAGTACTTGTTCATTTATGTTTTGGAGTGTTTATGCAGGAGTGTCACTTAGTTTTTTTTTGTAGCAGATCTAGGACACTAGAGTTGTTTGTTTTATAATATTATTGAAGTTTTGAAATGTCAAAATAATTAAATTTTGTTTCAGAAATTGCTTAGCTTTTTTTCTTTTTTCCAAGTAACTACTAAAGCTGGATTACTGCAAAATTCCAAATCTGCAATAATTGCTTTGGGGCGAAAATATAGTTTTTTCTTCAATTTTCTTAACCCTTTGCTTATTGCTTCTTTCTTGTCTTAATATGTTGTGATTGAATATGTTTGGCTAGTCTCATGCTGATGTAAGTTTTTTGCATGCTGACACTTTTTCACCTTGTTTGTTATTTCAAAGTGATTTTACTCCCGTTGTGGTTGGCACTGCAAGCAAACTAGAGGTTAGAAGAAAGGCACAAGTGTGACAGTACAAATTAAGCTGGGATCAAACCTCATGGGATTACAACAGAACATGGATGACCTTCCAGACACGAAGGGAGTCTAGTCCTTGTTCAATCTCTTCATTAGAGAACATGTGATAGCCATTCATTTTTATCCCATCTGCCTCTTTAAACTGCAGCATCTGGTTGCAGGGGATTACAGACTAAGGATTAGTGTGTGTTGTATATACAACTGAAAAGTCTGAATGTCAGTAACATTCGCTGAAAGAGCAGAGCAACTCAAGAAGATTTATTTCTTTGCATAAAATGCTGGAAATTATTTGAAATTTGAGTCATAAAATGCAAAGTTGCAGATGTGACATTCCCGCCTCACACTTTAATTGGTCTGCAATAACCATCTACAAAACAAATGTTTATTGAATGCATTTAATTTGTTTAACGTGCATCTGCTCAAAATATACCTTATTTATATTTATCTGCTTTTTACAATCAGCTGAATTCCCTCTGCAGAGTAAAGTTGTTTGCTTCAGTAAGAAAGTCGGCATTGGACTGTATTAGATCATAAATGAGCTGATTCGAAGATTCAGTTTTTGTGTATTCCCAACTTGTGACTGTGTTTTCAGCTAAAAAGGAACATCAGTACAACATTATTCTCATTATGACACTGCTGGCTGATGTTACACTGTACCCATAGAGCAGGCATTTGCATATCCGCCGGTGCTTCACTATAAATAATGCTTTAATGCTACAAGAAAAAAATGGTGATCAACAAAGCAATTTGAGTCGGTGCAATAACATTTTATAGTGTTGCAGGTGCATATATTGAGGTTTAGTGGAACAGAGATCCGTGTAGACTCTCTGGTGGAAAGTCAGGGTGTAAAAAAGTCTTCATATTTTGAAAAATATGTGGAGTCATCCTCTGTGGATTTTTAATGTTTAGTTGATATTTTATCACAACCATTCAGCAGTTACTGAAGTAGTTTATTAATTATGACAAGTTTTGGCCTGCTGTTTCTTTCAAATAAGAACTACTCAGAACATAAAGTCCAAAGGATCACTATGAACTCCCAGAGCTTCTCAATCTTACAAAATAATAGCCAGCACGTCACTGTATGTTCATCATAATAAGAATGATAAGAATAATAAAAATGACCATATGTCATAGCATATGGTAATTTTATCATAAATCTTATACATCTTATAAATCTTATACTAATATTATGTTAGGACGCTGCATCGTTCCGTCGTGGTAAAGAAAGAGCTGAGCTGAAAAGCACAGGTCTTGATTTATAAGTCGATCTACAGTACGTTCCAACCCTCACCTATGGTCACCAGCTGTGGGTGGGGACCGAAAGAATGAGATTGCGAATACAAGCAGCCAAAATGAGCTTCCTCCGCACGGTGGCTGGGCTCTCACCCAGAGATCGAGTGAGGAGCTCTGCCATCCGGGATGAGCTCGGTGTTGAGCCGCTCCTCATCCAGGTCGAGAGGAGCCAAATGGGGTGGTTCAGGCATCTGGTCAGGATGCCCCCCGAGTGCCTCACTGGTGAGGTGTTTTGGGCATATCCCACCGAGAGGAGACCAAGAGGCAGACCCCGGACCCGCTTGAGAGACTATCTCTCACAGCTCGGGATCTTTCTGGGTGAGCTGGAAGATGCAGCTGTGGTGAGAGAAGCTTGAGCTTTCCGTCTGAGGCTATTGCCCCCGCGACCCAGCCCGGATAAGCGGAAGACAACTGAACGGAATTAGGTCCCAGGAAACTTTTGTAGCTGACAACCTCATTTTGCATGTTTATCATTTCAATTTAAATAATATTTCAGAATTGTTTCTTAAGTTATGTTGACATTTCTACTTGACAAGCATCCCGCATTGTGAAATATGACATTTATGATCTAAGCAGGATGCAAAGAGCAGCATCAGAATAGATTTGATCTCAGTTGTCTGTAGTGTGCAGAGATCATCTTTAATCTCCATGTGACTGTTTTGGATATCATAGTTACAAAATTCTGCTTTTCTTCTAACAATTTCCCATAATAAAAATCACATTTGGATGTCAAAATTCATCCTTCTAATTCATAGTTTTTAAATTTTTCCCTGTGCAAGACACCCTGAATTGTCACAGAAGATTACTGACGTGTTGAGTATATTTGAACATTTAACTTTTTATATGATTTATAGTGCTTTAAGTGGAAAAAAAATGAAAGATCTGGTTTATTGCGAACTAAAACGAACAGCGATCACTGTCTACTAAAGTGTAATTGTTACGACAACATAAAGCATTGATAGGGAGTGTGAATCCTATAATTTTGTTGTAGTTTAATCATGTCTACACTTATGAGGTAAATGTGAAACTACGGTCCAAACGTGTCCTCTTCAGATTGGTGTTGGCAAGTAATTTTGGTGGAGTGAAACAACACTGTTTTTCTAATAAAAATTTTGCTCTGGTGTAAAGAACTTAATATAAATAAGATTTATAGCAGACAGGATTTGGACAATGTGTGTATGGTCTCACACGGACTGCGGTGCTTCGTTGTCTGACCTGCGGGAATGAAGAAATAGAGTATTGTTCGACAAAGTGTATTGTTTTCTTCACTTCTCCACCTTCTGTTTCTCTCGCTTTCTCAGAATGACTGTGACTTTGGCTTTGAAAATATCGAAACGGGAAATGTAAATTTTATTCTGAGCTCATCCTACTCAGAGCGTGCAGTGAGTGACAGAACTCTCTTGGCTGCTGTTTTCATTTCCACAGTAAAACCAGCAAGAAAACAGTAGAAAGAAATAGCCAGAATCTGACCTCATCCTCAGAAAAAATTAAAACAAGTGGAGTTATTGTTAATAAAACATATAATGGATTCATTTACAAGACATAAAGTGTGAGTGTGTCAACGTAAAAATAGCAAATATGTGTAGAAGTGTGTTTGTGTGTCTTTGCAGTAGGCTTACTTGCACAGTTAATTATTGTGATTGATTTTGTCAATAGGCTGACAACTAGGATCGATAATGTGCTTTGGAATACATCAGGACAGATTATGTGCTCACATTTGTAAAGAAACCACACTTTTAGTGTGTGTGTAAGTGTATGAGCAGCTTGGTACCTTAGCATGAATGAAGCATTGTCCAGTAATTTCACTTTTAATGACCGAGGAGAGAACATGATAATGAGATTCATAAACAAAAGAAAGATGCAACAACCTGTTTGGAATTTAAAACATAATTTATCCAAACCTCAGCTGCTGTCACCGCTCTGCCGTCCTCAGCCTCTGCTGATGCTAATCTAAGCTGACATTATCATCAGCCACTTCAGACCGGATGGAGAACTGAGTTGTGGATGAAATGTGCAGGAGGTGTTCACGGGTTCTGTGAGTGTCAGAGAAAATAAATAATTTGTGCATGTAAATAAATAAAATTCACTTAATTGGAAAATCTTAAAACCTGAAAGTTTAGGCAAAGTCTGGAGAAGCTAATGAAGGGGTATCCAACTCTGGTCCTGGAGGTCCGGAGTCTTAAAGGTTTTTGGAAGAAGTATACTTTATTCGACCCTCAACAGGAAAATTTGTGTGCTACATTCCACCGTGGCAGGCTGCCACAACGGAGCCAATGGTGAGAGAAACAGGGGGTTAGGTGTCTTCCCCAAGGACACCTAGACATAAGCTCAGTGGGATTTGATCCCGCAAACTTCCGTATCGAATCCTTATTTACTCTGTGTTCTTGCATCTACACACCTGATCCAGCTTATTGAGTCATTGTGCCTAATTTTATTGACTGGTTCACTTCATGTGCATCAGCTGTATTGAACCAGGAACATGTGGAAAACCTTCAGGACACCAGCCCTCCAGGATTGCAGTTGGACACCCCTGAGCAAATGTGATTTCAAACCTGCACAACTGCTTAGTGTACCACATGTTTTATCATATCAGTTCACTCTACTAAGTGTATCAAAGAGGATGTATTCTTGGAGATTGTGACTGAAGAGTGTAGAGCGTCTGGATATTTTTGATGAAAGTGTTATTGTATGAAACATCTGCTAAAACATGAACAGCTGGATAAGTTTGAAACTTCATTTGTAAAGAGTATTTGAACTCACTGAGAGTTTCATGGACTAAGTTAAGGATCAGCCAAACTTTCCTTATAATAACAGCTCTGAAAAGTTTGATGTATTAATCTCTGTATATTTGTGTTTGGAGTCCATAGCAACTGAAGTTTTTTTATTCTTGTTTAGCATCGATCATGTCTTAAAAAATTTCCCGCCTCAGTATTCTTCACTTTTGGCTGGCAAACATTATCAACAGCCAACCGATTGCACTTTAAAACAGATCGGAGGCCACACTGATGTTTTTCCACCACTTTGTAACTAAGATTTATAAATTCAGACACACATGGATGCAGCAAAGATGTAAGTGCTGGGAGAAAAAAGGGATCACTTACGCAGGTGAGCAATGAAGAAGTAAAAAAACCCCAACATTAAGTGTGTAAAAGCCAGAGATGAAGGGTATAAAAGGAGAAGATAATAAAATAAAATGATAAAAGAGTGGGAGAGAGGTAGAAAAGAGTTTAAATCCACAGATGAGAAGAGAAGATATGATAAAAGTGAGAGGTGTTCTTTGAGAGCATCCGAGGTGATAAAAAGAGTAGAGAGGTGGTGGATTTCCACTAAGTGCTACCTCAGAAAAAAAAGTAGTCTGTGTACAAAAGAGATGCTGGAAACTGAAAAAGCGTTTGCTGCAGTGCACACGCTCGAACGCAGACACACACTTTCCCAATTCCCTCAAGAGCAATAGAACAAGCACAATACAGTAAAGCTATCTAACAGTGACAGAGCAAGCTAACAGTTGTCATCCAGAAATCCTTTGCATTTGCAAAGACTTTAGTCTGACTATTTACTGCTGGGCAAATATAAGTCGCCTGGTAAAGAAAACATGAAAAAAGTGGGAAACTAGATGTAGTAAGGGGAAAACAAGTGCAGCAGAAAATAGTTAAAAGCTGAGACAAAGTAGGATTATTTGTACGTTTCGTCTTCTGAACTGCTTATCTCAACGGGGTCGCGAGGGTTGCCGGACCCTGTCCCGGTCATATACGTAAGGCGATAGGCAGGACGCACACCGTACAAGTTGCCAGCCTGTCGCAGGGCCACATACACACAACCAGACACACACGACACGTTTTATTTAAAAGGTATTTCAAAGGCTTTGCAGAAACAAAGATAGAAAAACTTTTTAAAAGAAAATCATTACAAATAAAACAGTAAAATCAAACTGATAAATTGTTAGCTAAGAATTAGTTAAAAATAAACTGAAAAGAGAGCTGGTAAACACGTTCAATCTATGGCCAAAGAGTTCAGTTTTGACTCAGCACTTAAAAAGATGTGTAAGACGAGGAAGAAATGATACGACAATAAAAATAATAATTAAGTGAGAAACCATAATTATTATTAGAGCGACACAAGCAAAATAAGGTTGGAAATTAATATAAAATTAGAGAAAAAGGAGGAACAAGAGTGCAAAAAACATGTAGCAATTTTTTTTTTTTTTTATAAAAGACAGAAGAGCAGACATGAAAAGAATGATTTGATAATGAAGTAAAATTGAGATATTTTTTACAGAATTAATGAATTGATTGATGCTGAAGGTAAAGAAAAGGCTGAATGGATAAATAAACCCTGATTGAAAGACTTGTCAAATCTAGTGAGAAGATGAGAAAACTAATGAGAAGGAAAGTAAATTTGACTTTGAACAATAACACATTTACGAGACATCTATCTCAGCTTAAACTACTCTTAATCCTTGGGGAAGAAACCTCCTTTTCAAATTGATGTGTCGAGCTGTGCTTTAACACATTTTTTTTGTTCACTCAGTTTAAACATTTTTATTTCACTCTCCCTAAAAAAAAGAACTTGGATTTTAAAATTGGACCAGCTTGAATTAGGGTTCAGCTTTATGAGCTGAAAAAATGTTAAGCACGTATGATTGTTGAAAGGATTTGCATAATTTTATATCAGGAATTTGTCACATTCTTCATTGCAGACCGTGCCACTGACTATTCCAGGAAGCTAACATTTTGCTCCCAGATTTAGGATTCACATATAAAACTGTTGGGATGTCCTTTGTGGTTGTGGTGCGTTCTGATTTTCAGAAAGTTTCTCTGCTGAATATGTTGAAAGTTTCAAGCAAGCCTAGATGATTAAATCCAGTTTCCATGACGCATATTATTGTGAGATAATAAGAAGTGATGGTGACAATGTTTCACAAAAGCAGCTTGGCATCCAAGATTAGAGAGACAAAGTGTGAAATGTTCAGCCCTTGTGTGATATTTATGGCCGTACGATGGTAAACAAGAACAGACACGTCAAATTGTGAAAGGTAATTTATATTGGGTACCCTCATGTTCTGTCAGCATCTAGAGCTTCATACCCACAATCATTAATCATAGTTGTTGTCTCTGATACAGCCTCTAACTTACGTAGCACATCTTGACATACCAGAGAATAGCTGCCCCTTTCAGTTTTACATGGTTTCTTTTTACTCTTAAATTGGTGAATTTCAGCACATGCATGTGTGTTCATCACCACTTAAAGTAAAGTTACCAGAGATATTTTCACCATTTATTGGCATTTTGTCTGCCAAATGACTGCAGGGGAAATCCCAGTATACACTATAAATAATGAGCTATTTGAGTTTGTTGTTCCCCTAAACAATCCATAAACTCTCAGTGTGCCAGATAATTATACATTTTCATGCTATGCTTTTGCAATTTCAGTTGGTTTGAGTTGATTACTTAAAAGTAAGGGGGAGTCATTTTAAGTTAGTAGATCCACTGTGACAGTCAGATTTACGTTACGTTTAAAGTTCTGATTTGATTACGTTGGGATCAATGTTTTTTCCTGTGGACATTTTTCTCTAATGAGACTTTATATTAGCCACTGGGGGAAAATTGGGTGTGAAAAAAACAAGTGAATATGTTGGATTTATTCTATGTTGTTGTATGGAAGACTGCAAACATTACACTGTTTCACAATGTAAAAGTTGCAGGAATTGAGCAATCTTTGTTAATTGAATGGGTGGCACAGTGATGCAGTGGGTAGCACAGTGGCCTCACAGCAAGACGGTTGTGGGTTAGAGACCAGGGTAGGGACGAAGCTTGGAACACTGGCCTTTCTGTGTGGAGTTTACATGTACTCCCCATGCATGCGTGGGTTTTCTCCAGGTACTGCGGTTTCTTCCCCCCTCCAAAAACATGGAGGTTAGGTATATTGGTCACTACATGATTGCCCCTATGGATAAGTGTGTGTTCGGCCCCAGTGACAGACTAGCGACCTGTTTGGAATGTACCCTGCCTTTCACCTCAAATCAGCCGGGATGTGTTTCGGTCCCCTCGCAACCCTGAAATAGATAGACAGTTAAGAAGGTGACTGACTGACATTCTTTGAATGTGGGCTAAACACATATATTTTTTTAACTTTTTTAACTTTACTGAAGACTTTAGTCGGACTAAAGTCTTAATGTGTACATCACATACACTCTTACTTGATGGTGGAAAATGCCATGCAAGGTGCAAACCACCATCAGGAACAATTGGGGTTTAAGTGTCTTGCTCAGGGACACCTCGGCATAAACTGTGGGCAGGGGATTGAATCAGCAACCCTCTGGTAACAGGACGGTGGCCCTACCTACTGAGCCATCCTTCATTACCATCTGTGAATGCTTATAACAACCCATTTCTGGTTTGTCATCGTAATATCAACAAAGAGAAGAGCATCAGTGTTTGTGACAGATGTTTTATTCTGTTTTATAACTGTCATGTGTTTTAATGTATCAAACTATTTTAAACTGTAGGTTTTTATCAGAATTGGCTTCTTAATTTGTGGAAGATATCTAAAAAAAATCTTTAACATTTACTTGTCTATATTCATGCTGAAGCCAACGTCACTTGATTATAAGTAGATGCGTGTATGCAGACCAGTGTGTGTTGTGACAAACTCACAGCAATGGAATCTGGACTCTTACTACGTATATAAACTAGGCCTTGAGAGGAACTAAAGCACCTCCTGTTCTCATCTGAAAATGATTGCTTCTGGTTCAAAAACTTAGAATGATGCACATCTTTTTTCCTTAAAAAAAAACAAAGTTAGTAAAATATTCCTTGAATATTTATTATTATTTTTTAAATTGTACTAAAGGGAAGTTGATTGAAAACAGTATTTTAAAAAGCCAATTCTGTTTAAGTACGAGTGTTCAGGCAGAACAACCTGAGACACTATGTTTTGTGTCAAGTGCTGCTCAGAACTGTTCAGTCCAACTATTTATTTATTTCCCTTCTGAATTATGTTCTGAGCACATATTGATTGATAGCTGAAACATTTTAGATTGTGTTGTTTCCTGTCATTACATCCTGTGTTTTCCTCTTTTTTTTTTTTTTAAAGCTAACTGAACTGTAACATTTCATCTTTTCAGCTCCAAGAAGACTGCGTTTCAAAGTGATAAGTGGAAGCAAACTTCTAGTATCATGGAGGGAACCAAAAGGAGACATCGACAACTACCTGGTTCTCTACAGCAGCATACCAGGTGATGTCTGAATGACACAAGCATAAACATCTCATACACAGAAAAGTAATCTAGTTTTGACATTTTGAAGGAGAGTTGTATATAAACTAGACTTTCTTCATGTGCCAGGATGGATTAAGAAATTTTCTTCTTATCAAATTTTCTTTGAAAGGTCTAGACTCCTTAGAAATGTCTAAGCCTCAAAGTTTGTTGTGTCATCTTTGCCAAGTTTAAAACAAAGGAGAGTTAGAGCTGCATACTGTACGTAAAGCCATCCTGTCGACAGATTAAAAGAGGATGAAGAAGAAGAAGGAATTTCTAAATCACAAAGGAGTTCAGACTGAGAACGGCTGAATAATGATACATATTACAGTTTGTAATTATTTAGAACCTATTCTGGCCTCATTACATGGAAGGCCAGAATCAATGTTTAATATTTAGCTATTATTGCACATAATTACAGAAATGGATCAATACGAAGATATTCTTTATTTAGTGTAAAAATAATCCCAGAGATCTTCCAGTTGACACTTTTATCGGAAATTACAACCACGCACTTAGTGTTTCCGTGGTAACCACCCTTTTGTTGGTTATGTTTTGGTTACGACCTCAAATTTGTCTTTTAAAAATAAATAATTTATTGTAACAAATTTATTGTAAGAATTTTTTTCTTCATTTTTTTATCAATAATTGAGAATGGCATTAGTTTCTTCTCAGTGACCATGACACCACGGAGTTTTGAAAAGATTTTTAATTTAACTTGGATATCTCACACGTATGCCATATGCAGGGTAAATAATGCCGTAAATGAAAATAAAGAATAAAACTTTAGAAACTTGACCTAATTTGCTCTCAGTTGAGATTACCAACATACATATTTGATTTTTTGTTGTGAGAAAAAACATGGCTAAATCCTTTTTCCTATGCATGAATCGAACCAAAGTGTGCTTTTAAAAAAATAATCTTTTTAATCCACTGAAGGCTCTTTTGCTCTCTAAATAAATTAATCTGTTTTGTGAAAAAATTCAGTGAAAATAAAGTAAAACAGAAGAGTTTGATTGGTGAATTAGAAAGTTTTTGTGTAGCTGAATATTAAAAAAGAATATAAAAAATTGCGAGTCTGCAAGAAATACCTGCTGTATAGCTTTATTTGAAAGCCTTTATCTTCTAAGAGTGGTGCAAACAAGATCTGACCTTTTAGGTGGTAAGCAGACGGACTTTGTAGTAACCCCATCAGCAGTGCAAACTAAAACTTTGTAGTCAGATATCACTAACCAAAGTTTCACTTTACCATCATCCTGACAAAAACAGCAGCAATTAAAACGGTTTTGTTTTAAAGGAAGTCCCATCCCAAAGACATTAGATCCTCCCCCCTTCCCTGCCCCCCAAGAGGCTGTAAAAGCTGAATAATTTATTTGGACAGACAGATTCAAAATCTTGGACATCTCTGTCCAAATCCAAAGTTGAACAGGTCAGTTTTTTTTTTTTAAACATAATTAATTAATCCTTAAAATAGGAACATTTCTGTGCTGCATTACACTGCAGCAGGCTGACAGGATGGCACCAATGGTGGGAGAAACGGGAGATAGGTGTCTTCCCCAAGTATACCTAGACATAATCTCAATGGGATTCGACCCGGTGAACTTCCAGAATAAGTTAGATAATAAGTTATCTAAGTTAACTTAGTTTTATCAGGAGATAAACTTGTTAACTTGCATCATGTATGAAAATTTAATGATTGAGCGTCCAATAGGAAAATAGCCAAAACACACACACACAAACAAAATCCTTCCGCGCTTGCTCTTTTTCTCTCTCTCCAACGCACACAGAAATTTTCTGCTCGTGTAAGCAACACTTTGCGAGGGAAGGGGCCACAGTAGCACCAAGGGCTGCTTATTTAATACAGGCTCAGCAACGTGATTTCACGTCAAAGACTCCGAAAATCTCTTATAAACCTAGAAAAAGCCGCTAGATTGACGCTTTTGTAAAAGAAAAAAAAATGTCACAAAACTTTAGCAGCCCCAGTGGCTAGAGGGTCTGAATACTCGCTAAATATAGCGTCAAAGTTGCTGAGTTGGAAACACTGCCTTAATTTTTCCCCCCTACACACCTGGTGGTCGACTTTAAATCAGTAGCCCGCGATCGACTGGTTGGGCACCTCCGAACTAGCTGCTCTAGTACTATAACCATGAAGAACTCTGTCATGACTGGGGAAGAATTTTCTGAAAATGAGGGATATCCCTTGGATTAAGTTTGCAGAATGCTTTTAGAATAGTTTGAGCAAACTGTCTCTTTTTTTATTATCCAACTGTTGACCTCTTGTGCAGTGCAAAATATGATCACAGCACTTAGTATTTAAATGTTCACTACAGAGTGATATCATTAAGTCTTTTGATTGAATAAAAGGCTGTAACTCATCTGGATTATAGTTTGCCAATAAGTTAATCAATAAAAAAGTAACACACAGTTTTGAGTGTGACCTTTGCTTTTTTTCAGGTGGTCAACAAATGGAAAAATTTGTGGGCAAATCTGATACCAAGATGTTGCTAACAGACTATGATCCCTCCAAAGACTATGTTTTCAGTGTTTTAGCTGTGAGAGACAATGAGCAGAGCCGTCCGCTGAAGGGCGTTTTTAAAGGTATCATTCTTCTCTACTCCAGTGTTTTACAGAAAAACTTGTTCATTCTTTTAATTTTTCTGATCTTTTCTTCTTCGGCCCACTTTTGCTTCAAACATGTTCTGTTTTATCTATGTTTGCTGTAGTTTTGTCTTGCTCCAATCTCATCTATTTTCCTAATTCATGCCTCCTTACTTATCTGCATGGATCCAGGCATCAAATGCAAACGCAGATAGAAATCACCTGATCAAATCAGACCTTTTTCTAACTTGTAATTTGCCATTTTCCAGCTCAAGCAGATCAGAGACATGATGGGAGAGTTAAAACAGAGCCCCAAAAGTTAACTGAGTTGGTTGCACCTCCTGAGGACGCCAATGAGATCTCCGGAGGTAGGACGATTCTACACAGACACTGTTTCCAAGAGGAAAAAACAATACTATTTGTGGTCTCTGTCCACATCCAGTTGGATCTAACTACATAATTTAACATCCACTTTTCAAAGTGATGCAACAGTCTCTTAACTATTGTCGATTTATGTAAAATGTTACTTTGAACTAGAATTCATGCAGCTTTTGCTTGTGGTTGTTTGACTCTTTATCCCACACAAGATGCCTAACTTTAACTCCACATTTAAGATGTTCTTCTAGATGGCAGCTTAAATCTCTACATATTTACATTTTTATGTAAACAAATCTGCATAGTGTGAGAGACAAAGTGAAAGCTTTCATTTCAGAGTAGATTTATTTGACAACTGTATTCTTCTTGCCAATTTTTGAAAATGAAATTACAATTAGAAATATTGGAGGGAAAAAAAAGCAAATATTTTATGCAGGTTTTTTTTTTTTTAATGAGCCTGTATGAGTATTAATTTGTTAAAGTTTTGAACAGCCATGTTTGAGACACTTTTACACTTTATCAGTTTATGATCATAAAAGTGTAAAAATTGCTAAGAGGTGTTGCTGGGAGCAAAGTACGTACATAAGTGTGGAAGAGTGGTGGAAAAAAACTTCTGCTGAGCACTCAATGCTTGCTAGATCTGTACAGGTGCACCAAATAAAGCCACTTACAAAATTCAGCTCAAGCACCACTTGAGGAATCTTTGGATTCACTCCAAAACTCCTTTTTACATCTTCACTGAGCGTAATTACTCAGAAGTATCTACATCAATAAGTACCCATTAAATGAGTTGTGAGAAAATAGACTTACACATTTTTTCCAGTCTATCACACATTAAACTATCCTTTACTAAAAAGAAAATTAAAATGTCCAATAATTTTCCACAGCTGCTGTGCCTTAAGAGATCTATTTATTACAGCTTGATAGATATGGACAGAGGACGATGAGTGTGAGCAGCTGTTTATCTTTTTCAAAACTATTTATAAAATGTGCTGTATAAAATATAAAACTGTGTTCTGCTTAAGTTCTTTTAAATAAAAAAAATGCTATTGTACCACATTTAGTATGCGCAGAAACTGACAGGCTGGCTGCTTTTAATGTCAAGAAAATGCCCCAAAACATTACTGATAAAGAAAGGACACTTTGACATTGGGGAATGAGTAATTTGTAAGATATCAACTTTGTTTTGCTCTTTTTAAAATTAGCAGCACTTTTATTCACTCCTTTGCACTTTCTGTCTCAAGGGCCTGGAGGTTTTTTTTTTTTTTTTTTAGATCCTTTGATCTACTTTTGGTCCCAATCAGACATAAAACAGCCTCTTCACTTTGGTAGCTACGTATTGGAATGCAGTGGTTTAACACATTACTGCCACCATCTGGAAAGGACTGCTGACCATCATTAGTCTGAACTTCCTCTGAAGTTTCACTGAGTTTGTTTGTCTTCTGAACCAATTAATCCTAAAGGGGCGGTGGAGTTGCTGGAGCCTATCCCTGCTGATTTCAGACGAGAGTCAGGATACACCCCAAACAGCTCGCCAGTCGTTAGCGGTGCCACAAACGACAACCATCTATATCCACACAAACACATATTCAATCATAGGGGCAATTTGATAATGGCCAATCAACCTAACATACATGTTTTTGGAGGATGGAAGGAAACCGGAGTAACTGGAGAAAACGGGAGTAACCCCACACATACACAAAGAGAACAGGCAAACTCCACACAGAAAGGCCAGTGTTTCAAGCCTCACGCCCAAACTTCTTGTTGTGAGGCCAATGTGCTAACCACTGCATCACCGTGCAGCCTCTCACTGAGTTAATATGCAATTTTTTTTAACATGCATTAGATAATTTTTTTTTTATATCTTTGCCTAATCATAAAGTGAAGGAGGTGGCTTCTGTTTTTGAGCCCAGGTTTTGAACCATCCAGCATTATGTTTCATTTTAAAAATTCAATCCCACCATGACTGTTTTTAAAAGCAATTTTTTATGCTTTTGCACAACACTAGAATGCGCTTTCTGTTTTCTGCACATACATGCCTTTCAGAACACCTTATATTGTATTGTCTCACCGCCCTTCGAAAAATTGAAATGCTGGATTTCCTTTGACCTGTCATCCTCTTTCCACCATTCACTTAACACATGTAACATTGACTGGCATCATGCCTTTCAGCAAGGAAGGAATGTAGTAATAATCTCAACGTGTTTAATGTGCTCAAGAGTTAGGCTAGCCCAGCTACGGTATGTCTCTTTAGATCTGCAGGCAATGTGCTATTTTATATTGCACTTTGATCTGTCACTATTTCTCCTCCCTTGTGTTTATTTTCTACAGTGAATGGTAACACTATTGTGCTACCGGGCTCCAAATAGATGGCATTGTGAGTCTGTGTGTGTGTGTGTGAATGAGTTGGTGAAATTGTAGGTGTACTAGTCACAGTAGCAATCAGGTTGCTTTCATGTCAATGTGGTCCGTTTATAGAAGCTTTCTTGAACAGCTGCTATACTCTAATGCCTTCTCCTTTTGTGTCAGTGTGTACTAAAGTGTGCACACTTGATTTTGTATGTGCTCTTGCATTTGTGTTTGTATTCATATTGTAGACAAGAAAAGTGCCTGCTTGGTTGAAGAATTTTAAGGTTTTCTTTTTTTTATTTTGATAAGGTGAGGTAAAAAAAAAAAAAGGCTACACAAATCTGTTTAGGGCCATCAGTAAATAGTTCCTAAAGTTGTGTGTGTTTTTAAAAGTACAAGGGTGAAAATCATCAGCACAAGATATGATACCAAAAGTCTTTGACTGTCAGTGTACTCAGCGAACGACCTGCCAACTTTGTAGTTCTCGACAAATTATTTACTTAAACAGCAAACACCGGGCAGCAGTTTTCAGTTTTCATCCGATCCATACTAAAATCTAATCATGTAAATTGGAGGACATGTCAGATTTTTAAATTTATTCAAACAAAATTTAAACAAAACTTGCAAATCCCACAGTAAGTATACATGATGAGAGTGTTTCTTTTTTTTACTGTGGTGTAGCATCTGCTCTTCTTTTCAGAACAATTTGGATAGTTTGAGGTTTGGTGTTATGAGTTATTGAGGTTTTGGACTGCTGTTCCATTAATTTCCGATTATAGATTTTCAGCTGATAATAAGTTTGCGGTCATTCTTTGGATGATTTTTGATTCGCGATGCACAAAATGTTCTTTATAAATGAATAATTTAGACCACAGACAAGCAAGTTCAGCACACAAATTTTTGTCCAGTGAAACCTCGCTAGCCTCATAGATGTGGTATATAATTTTGGGGCGAGTTTTTTTTGCTGAAATATGCATGGTGCTGTAAAGTTTGATTGACTTTTTAGCATTCAAACATCCTTTCAAAACATGAAATCAGAACATTTAGAATGCTGGGCTGCCTTTCTGAACAAAACACAGATGACTCAGAGAAAATAGCCTTACAGAGTAGCTTGAAAATTGTGGTGCTCTTGATTATTATCAAGAGTCATTGACTTGACGTAACTGCACTTTTGACTCAGTGATGGCATTTATTCTGCATGGTCTAACCATGGTAGACAAATGGAGGTAGCACAGTAGATTAAGTTTAATATTTTTACATTCTCTTTTGATTTTACTAGGGATAGTTAATAACGTGAATGAATAATGATAATGTGTGACAGTGTGATTTAATACAAATTGACAAACTAGCTAAATCTGTTATAGTCACGATCATCCCCAAACATACTGTTTTAAAAACGGTAGCAAACATTCTCAGCATGTCCGTCATCGCAACCAATTGTTATCATTTCTAGGTTGTTATTATAATGTATGACTTTTCAATATTGATTAGCATCTTATAAAGTGGCTCGATCTACAAGTTGTGGTATGTTGGGAAACTATTCTTTACATGCTTTATTTCTATCATTTATTTCACAAATGATTGCAGAGATGAAGATGCTGAGGATCTCTCTGGGAGTGACCTGGAAGGACAGAATTAGAAATGAGTATATCGGAGGAAAAACACATGTTAGAGGTTTTAGAGATAAAGTCAGAGATGCCAGACTGAGATGGTTAGGACATGTGCAGAGAAGAGAGAGTACATCGGAAGAAGGATGCTGGGTTTGGAACCACCAGGAAAGAGGCCTAGAGGAAGACCAAAGAGGAGGTTCATGGATACAGTGAAGGAAGACATGAAGATAGTTGGTGTGACTGAAGAGGATACAGCAGATAGGGTTAGATGGAAGAAACTGGCTTGCTTTGGTGATTCCTGAAGGGAAATGGCGAAAGAAGAAGAAGAATTTCAAAAATGGTAAACACTGATAGAAGCTGCTGCCCTATCCCACTGCACAGTTAACCTTTGCAAAAGGTCTTAATTTATGTTTGATCTAGATAAAGTCAGTGGGGAACTCAGCAACCATTAGCAACAACTTTCTGTTTGGTCTGACAGAGCATGAACTAATTCCTTTCTGATCTCCTGTGTAGCACACTAATGCTGAAAGCTGGCTTTTAACAATATTTCTTTGAACAAAACACTTAGGAACAGCAGATGTAAAATCAGTTCACATGAGATCTCTTTTAACAAATTTCCAATGCTTATTTGCAATAGGTTGGAAAAAAGTGTTCTCCTTGTAATCCAATATAAATTTGAATTGAAAATACTTTATTAATCCCAAAGGAAAGTTTGAGTACTGCAGTTAATAGAGTTTTATTGAATTTATTTGTGTGAACTAAAACTACACAACTTTGGTATCCACACACTTTGGTATCTGCGTATTGATACCAGATACCTCTTAGATAAAGATAGTTTTCTATCTCCCTTAGTGTTCTTTCTCAAATGCTAACATCTACTAGTACACATGTTTGTCTTTTCATCTTCAGCCTTTGACATCTTAGACATCTCATTCTTACAATATTTTGTTTGTTAAACATGTCTTTTTTTACACCACCATAAGTCTCTACAATCCTCTGCTACTGACTTGAAGCAGTGAGTTGAGCGATTTAAAGTAACCAAACTTCACATTAATTCCTTAGTTGCAACCCTTGGTTTCTGGTTTGCTTTCAGTAATTCCCAACAACTGATTTATTCCTGCTCAGAAAGACAAAAGAAATTTCTTTGCATCTGTTTGATTTCGCTCAGAGATCTGTGCCGAGATTAGCATTTGCTCATTTAAATGCGTGTGTGTGTTTGTGTGCTGGTCATATTTCTACCCTTGTCCTCTATTAAGAAAGAATGTTCATAGGTGACTTGACATAATTATATCTGTAGTTAACCAGCACACGTATTTGAACATGATAATGACATTTCGGTCATAAGGGGCAAAGACTCATTATGAATAATTATTATCTAATTCCTTTGGTTTAAGTCTCTGCATATTTAGCAGAAGTATGAAATTATGTGGTTTTACTAACAATGAAGTGGATGAATGAATGGATTGTTAAAGGTGTGGATTTGGGGTCACTTTTTGGTTAAATTCAATTGCATTTTTCCCAAATATTTAAATGGTTTCCCAAAGTTTTTCCAAAGACATAAAAATGACTTACTTAATTTATTCATGTAATTCTGTATTCTCATGTAATCTGCTCTCTTGGCCCTCTGATGCTAAATGAAGTGGAACAAAAAAGACAGCAGTTTAAAGATCTAGCAGCTAAGACAGAAAAGATCTCCCGTGACAACAAAAACCCTCCAAACATCTGTTGTGTTACACCTTAAAAGCACCTGCATTATTTTGTGCTTCTGCACATGAATGCTGCCAAGTTTGTCAGATGAAGATGAATGTTTGTCTGACTTTCTCAAAAGACCATGAAACAAATCTCAGTTGATCAATCTTTTCTTCATGTTTTCACAAATCAACCCCTGCTTTATTTTCTTTTTACAAAGCAACCATATGGAATAAAGTCCTTGCAAATGAATAGTAGCTTTTTCAGCATGGGCAGCACGGTGGCGCAGTGGGTAGCACAGTGGCCTCACAGCAAGAAGGTTGTGGGTTCAAGTCCCAGGTGGGGCCGAGGCTTGGAACATGGGCCGAGGCTTGGAACACAGGCTTTTCTGTGCGGAGTTTGCATGTTCTCCCTGTGTTTGCGTGGGTTTTCTTCGGGTACTTCGGTTTCCTTCCATCCCTGAGAAACGTCCATGCTAGGTTGATTGGCTGGTACCAAAATTGCCCCTAGAAATGAATTTGTGTGTGTATGGTTGTATGTGTGTGACCCCCGCAATAGATTAGCAACTTGTTTGAGGTGTACCCTGCCCTTTGCCTCTAATCAGCCAAAATGGGCTCCGGCACCCCTTGCAATGCTTTAAGGGATAGATGGTTAAGAAGGGGACTGATTATTTCAGCATCATGCAAGTATTTGCTTTACTAGCTGAAGGTAGCTCTATTTTTGCTTTATTGGCATAAAATTTTAATGGTTTCGGTCCTTCATACCAATGAGAACACAATCTCGTTCTGAATCACATAAAAAATCTGCCATGGAGGATTTGCTTCAATCAAGTCATTGATGTGTGGTGTTTCCCTACGGGTTGTGATAAAATAGTTATTATGAGAAATATAATTTCTTTTCTAGGGTTGTTTTTACTGCGGCATATCAAAGTTCTGAGCACCTTACCCGTTGTGGACAATCATAAAATGAATTCACTTATCACGACTCATCCTGTAACAATACAATAGTATTTTTCAAATGAGGGGCCATAAGGCAGATAACCGTTGTGAAATATTATTTCAATTTCAAATAAGCTATCATTTCCAGCAGTGTGTCAAGATGAAATACACCCCCTTGTTCCACATTTGATAATTAGAGTCCAATTATTTTTACAATACATTAGCCTTGTGTTTGAGATAAACTGTTCTTTTTAAAGCTGATCCACTCAGAAGTTTGCCAGCCTTAAAAAAATAAGAGATAGTTTCTCAATATGCGTGTCTTCTCCTCCAATCTTAATTCCAGATACTGAAACACAGTCTCCGAGTCGGGGAAAATAAAAGTTAACTAGAGCTCCAATGAATGACAGTATATTCAATCTGATCTCTGGCCAAATAGGGGACAGAAATGAATCATTTGTGGTCTCAAAGAGCTACTGTTAAAGAAGACACAGATGCATTAATAGACAGAGGGTAGGAAAATAAGCAAAAAATAGGTTTGTGTCTTTGCCTATATTTTTTATTGTTTGTAGATTGTTAATTTACTTTTCTGTGTATGAATTGGCATTAATTACTTATGAATGACAAAATAATCGATCTATCTGCATTAAAGTGAAAAATCTCCCTTCTTGATGTGCTACATTTATTTTTACACAAATGTACCATTTCTACTTTATTTTCCAACCTGAGCAATGCTTTCATTCTATAGCATTGCTCACAATGCAATGGAGAAGCAGCTGATGTTTCTGCTCTATTTGAATTCACACCACTGTAACACCTCACAAAGTCAGTCAGTTATCTGGGAGCAACACAATTTTCTCCACAGCTCTGCCCCAATGCTCTAGGTTGTAAATTGTGGCCACTTGCTTGCTCAACACTTGCAGGTAGACACAGACCATGTGCATGTCTACAAGTCATGCTTGGTGTAAGAATGTTTGCAACTGCTCACTGGGTCATGTTTTCTTCTTCAGTAGGGGGTGTTTTTGTTTTACTTATGAAGAATGTTTTGTTTACGTACTTTACAAAAATGACAATAGTCAGTGGAATATGTCAATGATTAAAAATGTTTGCTTAAACTTCTGAATTTTACCGACCTTTTATTGTGTGAATAATACCGCAGTGTTCAGGCGTGCATCCAAATCAAATAAAGATGTAAGTTATTAGGAAAGTAACCTGGTATGCCAGTTTCTCACTTAGATGAAAATGATTTTCTTGTTGTATCAGGATGGAAGAAAAAAAAGCTTAACTTGTGAAAGATGGTTCAGTGACGTAAAATGTGGTTTGAGCTTAAAGAGGTAAGCTCTATGACATTTTTCAGCAGGGGATTAACTGTGCTGATTTTTATTATAAGAAAAGCTCCTGTTATAGTTACGTCATCAAAAAATATTATCATGCTTTGAAACTTTCAAATGTTTCTATTTTTTAAAGACCACATTTTTCAGGGATTTGGCAAAATTTGTCTGTTCTTCTCTGCTTCAATTTTTTTCAATGTGGACATAACTTGAACCAACCATACATTAATAGTTTTTTTTTTTATTAAACATTCAAGTTTTTTTGCAATACAATTCTATTGTACTCAAATACTTTTTAAAAACTATTTTTGGCTTTCTCCTGATCTTATTGTATTCCTATCCCACCTGTGGAAAAACACATTCAAACTGCAGACAGGCCGTTCTGTCTGGAAAACCATTTTATGAAACAGAGACTTGTGGGATTTATATTTGGACAACAGTCTTATGCCATAATACTAGAATTTCAAAGATTGATTGGATACAAAAAAGTACTTGATACTCAATTCCTTTTTTAATACTGTTAACAATGGGGGAGATGTAAAACCAGCCTGATGAATGGTTTTCAGCAGAATTCTTAAAGTGGCTTTAGTACTTATAGCATTGGTTTTCATTATGTAGTTTATATATCCTACTATTCATCAAGTCTTTATGACATGAAGGTTTTTTTTTTACATTTTATTTGGTTATGAAAATCCGAAATCTGACAAATGTTCTGAATGTTTCTTTTCAAGAAGTAAATAACTAACTGATGATCATAAATATGATTCCTGTCATAATTTTGTCAGATATAAGTTGGAATCAAATGTGATGAGATTGTTCTCTTGATGGACTGATGCAGCTAACCTCTTTGTTAGCCTCCTTCCTTTCTGAATCATATTGTCCCTCTCTCCTGGTGATTCACAGATTTTAATGGAATGGAAACAGAGAGAAAGGGAAACAAAGAACTCAAAGCATTTCCCAAGTTGCAGCAGTGTTCTGAATTGTTAAAAAGCCCACGTTGCTTTGTCTCAGAAAATGGTCATTAGTTTGCAAAATGTGTTGGTAGCCAGATGTTGTTAGGACAATAGAAATGTTAAGTCAGTTTTATTCTGTTGCATTTCTGATTTGAGATGGGGTTTTTTTGTACGTAACTGCAGAAGTTCAACAAAGATAAAATATGGGGTTTCGATGTTGCTGCAAATGATAATCTTTTAAAAAACTCCAACAATATTTAGCATTAGTCATAGTCAGAAAAACACATACTTTCTGTAATGTAATAGTAGAAATCTATGGACAAGTTGAGGGATGACTCGTCTCTTCTCTCTTCATTCATTTTAAACATCCAGACCTGTAGCCGAAAACCATTTGATGACTTTTCCTTCTGGCTACTTTTTTTGGCCTACCTGTTTATGTGTGTTTTGAATCATTCTCTAAAACATTTTTAGACATTAAGGTGATCTATAGTCCAACTATGAGTGGTTGTATTCATCCACAGGATGTTATTTTAGGCATGTTGATAAGATAAGCCATAAGTCATAAAAGTAGATGTGTGTGTTTGTGTGTGTTGGATGCTGTTGGATCATGTGCATGCATTGGAGATGTTGTAGAGACATAAATGTCTACATAAATCCAGATGTCTTTGATATCTGGAAAAGAAGAGAAGCGTAATGCATAAAGAGGAAATGTAAACTATGTTTAAATTTTTGAAGAAAATTTAAAGTTTAAATATTTTCATAAACAAGGGGAAAACCAGTTGTGTGTTTTTTACATAGGTCTCAAGTTTTATATTTGCATAAAAATTGTGTTTTGATTTATTTTTGTTTTTCTTTTTTAATTATCGGGTGATCTATGTTTTATCTCCTGTCTGTCTTTCAGTTGATCAGTTTGTGTGCCACACTGAGGCTATTGCAGACATTGTAATCCTGGTGGATGGATCTTGGAGTATCGGTCGAATAAACTTCAGGCTCATTCGAATGTTTTTGGAAAATTTAGTCAATGCCTTTGATATAGGTATTGATAAAACAAGAATAGGTGGGTCCTGATGTTTTTTAATATACAGTATACACCATAATGTTGTCCATTCCTACATTTATCATTCATTTATTTTGGTAGATTTCATACGTCTTTTTTGTAAACCATTGTTTGTGTATGTCTGTTGTAGGTTTGGCACAGTACAGTGGAGACCCCAGGATCGAGTGGCATCTGAATACTTTCTCTACTAAAGATGCAGTGATTGATGCTGTAAAGAACCTGCCATACAAAGGAGGAAACACTCTCACCGGTGAAGAATTTAATGTTTTAAAAATAGTGAGGTGCTGTTTATATTCAGAAAATTTAATGGAAAAATTCAGCTTTTATTTCTGTATTTTATCACTTTTTAATCACAATAAAAAACAAGTTAAGATAACACACTGATAAGTTCAAATAATCCTATATTATTTGGCATGTTCTGTTTTGCTTTTTTTTTCTGTTCCATCACCCGCCGCTTATCCGGGGTCGGGTCATGAGGGCAACAGCCTCAGACTGGAAGCCCAGGCTTCTCTCACCACAGCTGCATCCTCCAGCTCACCCAGAAGGATCTCGAGTTGTTCCCCAACCAGCTGTCAGATATAGTCTCTCCAGCCTGTCCGGGATCTGCTTCTTGGTTTCCTCCTGGTGGGACATGCCTAAAACACCTCACTAACGAAGCGCTCAGGGGGCATCCTAACCAGATGCATGAACCAGCCCATCTGGCTTCTCTCGATCTAGAGGAGGAGCGGCTCGACATTGAGCTCCTGCCGGATGGCAGAACTCCTCACCCAATCTCTGAGTCAGAGCCCAGCCACCCTACGGAGGAAGCTCATTTTGGCCGCTTGTATCCGCGATATCTTTAAATCTTTCATTTCTTGGTGACTTTCATTCATTTAGTTACCACCCACAGCTGATGACCATAGATGAGGGAGGGATTATTTTGGGTGGGATTGATTTTTTTTCTGTTTTAATTGTTTTTGTGTTACCACTTTATCTTCTTTTTCAATGTCTCTTATGTCTTTCTTTTTGTTACTCTAATGCCCTCCACAGGCCTGGCATTAACTTTTATCATGGAAAACTGTTTTAAGCCTGAATCTGGCTCCCGAGATGGCGTACCGAAGATTGGGATTCTCATCACAGATGGAAAGTCCCAGGATGATGTTATACCACCAGCAGAAAACCTTCGGAAGGCTGGTGTTGAGCTTTTTGCTATCGGTGAGCATTTAATTAGCACTTAGTTTGCTTTATGGCTAACAAACCAGAATATTTGTAGAGATGTGTTGTTTCCGAAGTTGATGTTATTGTAATATTCACAAATCTTCACCTTTTCAGGTGTAAAGAATGCTGATGAGGATGAATTGCGGTCCATTGCCTCAGAGCCGGATGGCACTCACGTCTACAATGTAGCTGACTTCAGCATTATGAGCTCCATTGTAGAAGGACTGACAAAAATAGTGTGTGAACAAGTGGAGCACCAAGATAAAGACATCAAGCAGAGTAAGACAATAATGGTCCAAGTCAGGAAAACTAAATAGGGAAAATAGAAAAAGATGGTAATGAGGAAAAACACAAACATACCATATTATTACACATACTGTTATGAAAAAAGTTGGAGACAAAAAATGATACTGTACTTACAAAACACATTTTTAAATTTTGTACTTATTTTTAACATTTTTCTTAAATATTTTTCCATCTCTGACTAGATAAAGTTATAAGACGGATACTTCAGAGGAAACTATAAATCCACAACAATATCTTCACTTGCTCGCTTATGATCCTCAGCGTTCCTCTTAAAATCCCCTGTGATAAAATGAAGTAGAATACAATGTGATCTGTTGCAATCTACTGATTTACCTTATTTTTTATTTTATAGAATACACACCAGAAAAAATAGGAATGCCACTAAACCTGGTGACATCAGAAGTCACACCCAGAAGTTTTCGGCTCTCGTGGAGTCGTGCACCTGGAAAAGTAAAGAAATACAGAGTTATTTATCACCCGGCACAAGGAGGACAACCACAAGAGGTAAATACTTTATTTCTCTGTTTGATAATACAACTTTTTTTGTACTGATTTGTTCAGCAGAATAATTTAAGAAAGAAACTGAATTGGTCATTTGTTTTAAGACAAATCTAGGATGAGTATTTCTTAGCTGTGCATCACTCCATTAAATCAATATCGGTATGATACGTTTCATTAAATCTTTCATTTCTGAGAGCTGGATTAGGTTTAACGTTTTAGATTAATTTGTCTTGGAGAAACTGGTACTTCTACTTCCTATATTTTCATTCACAACAACGACCACAATCAGTGTGTGTGTACTTGCTAAAAATTATACAGTGGCAAGGATGGGTTTCTGAGTTTTTCAGAACATTTGATCATTAAATGTTTAGTATAGGGGGCCCAAGGGTAAAAAACATGGTGTAGAGTGAATGTAAATAGTTTTTTCACAACTAATTTTTTCTTTCTAATTTAAAAAGTTAAGAATCTCGGGGTGCATTTTACCAAGCAACATAAATAATTTTCTTGTCATTCCTCTTTCTTTCTTCACTCCTTTTCTTCCTTTTTTCATTTTTTATGTCCCTGTTACACCTGTTATTTGGCTCTATTCCCGATGTCCTCTCCCACGCCCCCTTCTCTTCCTTTCATTCATCTTTCCTTTTCTGGCTAACCTGCTGGATCCCAGGTTGTAGTGGCTGGCAGTGAAACTTCACTGCTGTTGCAGCATCTCAGCTCTCAGACCGAGTATCAGGTTGCTGTGTTTGCTGTTTATGCAAATGAAGCAAGTGAAGGTTTGAGAGGATCAGAAATAACATGTAAGTTAACATGCGAGTATTCACACACATATTCCTCACAAGGTCCTAGCGACATCTGAAGAAATAGATTAAAACCAGAAAGAACGAGCAAAAGTAGACAAACCAATTGAAAAGACGACTGCAGATGATAAAATAAGATTGTTTTGAGGCAAATCTGTTGTATTTAATAGTGAAGTCCAACCCAAAATAGTACCTTTCCTACATATGTGTAGTTTTTTATGAAATAAACTCTTTTTTTTTTTTCAAACTTTCTCGACATTGTATGCAGTGGCTCTCCCCACAGTCACTGGCCTGCAGCTGTTTGATATAACTCAGACCACCATGAAAGCTAGATGGAATAATGTGGATGGAGTCTCAGGATACATGCTGCTATATGCCCCCCTCACAGATGATGGGAACTTAAGTGAGAAGGAGGTAATAAATACACAACACATGGATATATTTACTGTAGCTGTCCGATATGTTGGAAGTATTCAAGTGAATGTAATAATAGAATGCATGATAAAATTTTATATTGACTACAACTTCGTATTGCTGATCCTAGGTCAGGGTGTCTGATGTAGTTACTGAACTGGAGCTCAACAATTTGCTTCCTGAAACTGAATATGCTGTCACTGTTTATGCCATGTATGGAGAAGAGGCGGGGGATCCTATTACGAATCAGGCAATAACATGTGAGTAAATTCACCAACTAGTAAATTCAAATTTCTTCACTGTCAAAGTAAAAGTTATTCTAATTTACAAAGCTTTTAATAAAGACTTTAATAATAATATTTATTTCTTCAGTACCACTGAGTCCTCCCAAAAACCTCCAGTTTTCTGACATCACTCACAATTCCGCTCACATCAGCTGGGATTCGGCATCCGGTGGCGTCAAAGGTTACCGAATCATGTGGGTCAAAACAGATGGAGTAGTCATCAACGAGGTGTGTGCAACTCAGTTTTAATACAATTCTATTATATCATTAAAGTTTAAATCAAAGATTTACAGGAATATACAGCTACTGGTACTTCATTAAAAGTTTTAATGCCCATTTGATAAAATACAAGCTACAGAACTAAAATGCTTGTTTCTGTTCTGTAGATGAAAGTTGGCCCGGTGACATCTTATGACCTCAATGAACTGATGTCCCTGACGGAATACTCTGTGGCCATCTTTGCACTGTACAATGAAGGCCAATCAGAGCCACTTACTGATGGCTTCACAACCAGTAAGACACTGTCAGTTTGTAACAAAAAAGCCCCCAACTTACATGTTTGGCAGCTACAGTAAAAATTGGAGGTTTAAGTTAGTTCTTTCAATCTTGACATTAGTTGGTAATTCTTGGCCTGAGTGGTAATAAATTGTTTAGCAGGTTTTGTGCTAGAGCGTATCCTAGCTGATTTCAGGCGAGAGGCTAGGTACACCCTGAACCAGTCGCCAGTCTGTTGCGTGCCAAACACACAGACCACCATCCCCGCACACACTCATTCCTACAGACATTTTGGTAGTGGCCAGTTAACCTAACATATGTACATGTCTTTGGAGGATAGGAGGAAACCGGAATACCCGGAGAAAACACAAACACACATGGAGAGAAAATGCAAACTCCACACAGAAAGGCCAGTGTTTCAAGAAATGGTCCCCTCTCAAGACTCAAACCCCCAACATTCTTGCAGTGAGGCCACTGTGGTAACCACTGCCCCATTGTGCCGCCTGCTTGAAAATCTAGCCAATAAATATTTTTTTTGAAGTATTCTGCAAATACTTCAATATTCTCACGAGTGTTTTGAATCATTCTCTAAAACATTTTTAGACATTAAGGTGATCTATAGTCCAACTATGAGTGGTTGTATTCATCCACAGGATGTTATTTTAGGCATGTTGATAAGATAAGCCATAAGTCATAAAAGTAGATGTGTGTGTTTGTGTGTGTTGGATGCTCTGGCCATACTGTTATGACACACATTTCTAATTTTATTTTCTATGCTGTACATTGAATGGCAATGGTTTACTATCACTCACTTTGAATGAACCAAAATGATCACCAAATTTGCACAAATGTGGGTCCCACATAAATCTGATTTCATTTTGCTGCATCAATCTCAACTGAAATTGTAATTTTCTTTCATTTCACAGAAAGCTGTTTTTTAGTATTATTGCCAGCCAATCAATTTCTTTCTTCATCCAATATTGTTAGATTTAAACTATTTTTTCATTCTTTTGTTCTCTTGTACACCCCCGACATAACAACCCGGTTACATAAGAAGGTTCTTCGGCAACCACTGACTTTTCAGTCTCACTAACAAATATAAATCTCAGGGAATATCCCTTGAAGCCACAAACAAGTTAGGTTAAAATGCTGAGTCAGCCATTGAAATTTAATAAAGCACTCACAGAGTGTGTCGATTTTTTCCTTGATAGTAAACACGACATCTGGAAAGTTATTGGAAAGTCATTGATTTGTTTTAAAAGGGTTGAGCAGAGTAAAGTTGTTGGATACCGAAAAGCCCAAAAGAACTGCTTAATCTTTTAAAAATACACTTAAATGATGTAACACTTTTGATAAATAAAACATAAAATAATAAATTGTCTTCATATATTTCAGCTCCTGTTCCTGGTCCTCAGAATCTGCGCTCTAGTGAAGTCAACACACGTGGCTTTACAGTCACTTGGGATCATTCAGCCAATGACATTGTACTCTACAGGCTATCATGGGCACCGCTCACAGGTGGCGACACAAAAGAGGTCAGTGCAACTTAAATGAAGCTCAGAACAAAGTGACTGATTAAAGGAGCATCAAATATTGAGACAATTTGAATTAATTATCCTATTTAAATACTTTGTCTTTTGGTTAGTCAGTATGCCACATATTTTTATTATGAAATTGAAAAAAAAAACTTTTACACCTTGTGAGCCTAGATTAAAAAAAGTTTTTTTTTTTTCTCCAGCTGGTTGCCATTAAACATCTGGCATGATTACATAAAATAAATTGGGAATTGATGGCTCCTGTGTTTTACAATGATTCCAGATTTAGCGACATCCAGGAAGTAGTGATAGAGCACAAGGAGTGAGAAGGGTAGACGTGTGCGAAGCTTTTGGCATGTGTTAGACATATTTTTATGTGTTAGATAGAAAGTAACAGGAAGAGAAAATACGATTCTGAACAATCTGCGATGTTGGCAGATGGTAGATGTTATGCATGTGCACACAGTGCAGTGAAATTTCTTTTTGTTGTAACTGAGAGATAGAAAATATGATGGAAGAGTTTGAACTGAATGCGCTTTTAACCTGGAATAAAGATTGTACAGGTTTGTAAAAAAGTTTTACAAAGTTTTCACAAGGTTAAAATTTCTTAGTCAATAGTATAGAGAGATACCATGGTATGTTTTGTTAATTAAAAAATGCACATGTTCTTTTATGGCATTCGTGTAGTAATCTAATAGTGGATTTGCAAAACACTCAAACATGCATAAAAAAGGAACAACTTCAGGTGTGATTTTGATTCAGAAGTAAGTTCTAAACAAGGTGGAACTCTTCAAAAAGGTAATTTTGCATAAAATCCCTTATTTAACTCAAGGACTCTTGTCTCAATAAAAACACATATTTTCCTGTAGTAAACAAATGCATTTAGTGCTAAAATTTGCATTAAATTTTATCTTCAAAGCTTCAATGAACTGGTGACCTGCTCAGGTGGTATCCTATCTCTCCGGCTTCATGGTTATGTTGGGCTTGATCCATTAGGAGATCTTCAATTGGATAAAGCAAAACGCAAAATGAATTATTAATATAAAAGTCTGTGTAAGAAATAAAGTTGGCATATTTAGACATCAACAATCATAAATAATTTCAGATTTGCTACTAATGGAATACAGATGAATATGTATAACTATTTCCTCAAGCAATCTATATCAAGCAATTTATATTATTATTTTATAAAGTTAAGTAGCAATAAAAAAAAAATGAAAATACTTTTATGGCAACATCTGATTTAGTACAACACATTAATAATTGTTGGATTGTTGAACAATGAACCAGGGCTGAAACAACTAATCAGTTTAATCGATTAAAATCAATTATTGAAATAGTTGTCAACTAATTTGGTCATGGATTAATCGTCTAAAAGTTTTTGCTGTCAACTGCACTTAAATTGGTCTTCAAAAGTGGCAGTAGCGAGCACATTGACGATGCGAGCTACCAAAATAGAAGGAGAAGAAGATAGCAGCCAATCAATGGTCTTCATTTCATCCCACCTCCCGTGATCCGGCAGATTCAACAAGATGGCGGAAAAAAATTACAAGCAAAATCATCCAAGGTTCATGTTCATTTCCCTCTAAATGTGAAAAAGACTCGTGTTAATATGCAAAGTTTGCAAAACGGAAACGTTTTGGCACGGAAACTCAACGTCGCTACACGAACATCTGGAGAAAAAAAAATGTCGGACTCGAATCGGGAGACAGCAAACCGGAACAGTAATTAAGATAACATGACGTTATTTCTAATAATAATAAAAAAAAAAAAAATCACAGGTCGCTAAATACACTTTTTACTGTCTGCAAAAAACGGACAATAAAAACTCTTATTGGACTCTTATTATGTCAATGATTGTGTATAATATGAGGCCGCCATCCATGGTAGAAGGCGAGGTTTTTTTTATTTTAAAAAAAGATCGCTAAATTCAATCCAGGATCTAAGACCCCCTCCTCGACATTGCAATGCACATTTTTTTTCCCAGCAACAAATGAGTATTATTAGTTGGGCACCCCTTTAGCGAGGAGTAGATCTGTAAAAACTGATTTGTTTGTAATTGTATATAAGTGATGAAGATGGACCCAGGTCATTTTATTTATTCAAGTTACTATTTTTGACAGTAGAGATGGTGTTTCTTTTTTCCCCTTTGTTTTCTTTTTGCACTAACACTACACAACTGGATTGTTTTTTGTATATTTTTACTCATGTTAACCTGGGGTCATTTTTGTTTGGTTCAATATCTCTGAAAAGGGATAATTTGCAAATCTAAAACTGTTAAAGATGTCTTGTTTTTAAATGTGATCCTGGATGGTCAACAGTTTACATTAAATTTTTTATTAGCCAGTACTACTAAAGCACATTTTATGGATGCTTATGATTTACTTTTACTGTATACAGTAAGTAGATTTATTATTCTATATTTGTTGTAGAAATGATAATATTCTCCCTCTTTATTTCACAGAAAAATTAACATTTTTACATACTAGAATAAGCCCAACATGTTCTTTTTGTGGCTGAGTTGTGTTTTACACAATTACATTCAATAAAATGCAGAAAAACTAATATTTATTAAGTTGTCATTTTTATCCATTTAATCTCACCAAGAATTGACAGATTAATCGATTATCAAAATAACCGTTAGTTGCAGCCCTAAAATGAACATATTTATTAAACTGCTAGATGATTCCAACACTTAATCAAACTGTTGTCAAAATCCCAAATGGCTACAAAACTTCCCTTTTTCCCTCAGAAAGAACTTGAAAAAACAAAAAGGAAAGAAGAGTTAAGATTACTGATGAAATCCAATGATTTATTTTTCAAAGGAGACTTCTGGACACTTCAGAGTACTGCAATAAAAGTAAAATGGAACTGAATACTTTTATGTCTGTTTTTACTTCTTACTGCAGGTGATATTGAGTGGAAATGAAAATAGATATGTCCTAACTGGTCTCAGTCCCATTACTGAGTATGAAGTCCTGCTGACAGCCGTATTCAGAGATAAATCTGAGAGCGACACCATTTCTGTTACAGAGACAACATGTAAGTAAAAGAAAAAATCTCTTTCTTTGTCATCCATATCGCTGCTCAAATAACACTGATGGTTATTCAAATCTTTCATTAACAGCTGCATTCCCTCCTCTTTGTTGTACGTATAAAACAAAAGTACAATTTCAGATAAATTCATTTGCATTTCCCAGTCTGGGATATGGATTTGTTAATCTTGGCTTTTCTTAGAATTTAAAAGATCAATTTTACTATCAATGATTGGAGTTGTATTTCTTTGTAATTAGCTTCACTATCAATGCTGGGCGTTATCTAAAAGAGTTATTTTTTAATTACTAGACTTTTGTAGTCTGTATTTGACCATGTGGCTATTATGACACCGACTGCAGCCATGTTAAAAGATTCCAAAAGATCTCAATAAAATCCTAAAATGTTTGCAAGGAAGAGCAACATTCATGATGACCATTGGTAGAAGCAAGTTTGACTCGTTATTTATAACAATAGCTATATTTTTGGAAAAATAATAATACTAATTAAAATGTGTCGTGGTGAAGAAAGAGCTGAGTTTAAAAGCAAAGCTTTCAATTTACCAGTCAATCTATATACCTACCCTCATCTGTGGTCACCAGCTGTGGGTGATGATAAAAAAAAAACAAAAAACAAAAACAAAAAAAAAACAAGATTGTGGATACAAACAGTCAGAGTAGAGCCATTGCTCCGCCGGGTCAAGAGAAGCCAGATGGGTTGGTTCGGGCATCTGGTTAGAATATTTTCCGAGTGCCTAACCAGTGGCGTCTTTCTGGCATGTCCCACTGGGAGGAGACCCCGAGGCAGACCCCGGACCTGCTGGAGAGACATTATGTCTCCCAGCCGCCCGCGGAACACCTCGGGATCTTCCCAGGTGAGCTGGAGGATGCAACCATGGTGCGAGAAGCCTGGGCTTTCTGTCTGAGGGTGTTGCCCCACGACCCGACCCCGTACAAGCAGAAAACAATGAGACTGAATGGAAGAATTTACAATGAAAGACATTTAAAACATGGCAGCTGTAGAATTTGCAGAAAGAATTATCAGTCTTAATTTTCCGTCCGCGGACATGTCAGTCTTCAAAAAACAGGACTGTAGTGTAGGATTTAAATGAAAGTTAATAAATAAAGGTTGTTAATCCAAGCAATCTTTGCAAACGTTTATCAGTAATACAGGAATAAATCTATTTATTTTATGAATTGCTTACACATTTGTAGGCTTATTTGTTATTATAGGAGTAATTATGTAAGATATTTGTACATGTGAGTCATGAAGGTGCCACTGTTAGTTAACATGATTAAACAATGGGAGGACTGGATGGCTTAGCGTCTGGCTGGGGAAGTCAAGATGGCAGCTTTTACTGCTGAGGGAGTTACAAAATTGGCTTCTGTTGTACTGGAGACGGTACAGCCAAGACGGCTGGTGTTACTGACAGCAACAAGGACATGTGGTCTTTTGTCTTAAAGGTCTCATGGGTTTGCTTTCGTTAACAACTACACATGTGATGCACCGAACAAAGGATTTTGCCCCAGCTTTCCGTAAAATCATTTTTTAAATTATATTTCTATGTGATCTAGATTAATGGATTCATTTTTGCACAGATTCTCCAAATATTAATTCAAAACAGACAAAAATGTAAATGATTAACAAGTGAGCTTTGCCAAGGTTAACGATGACACTCAAAGTTCTAGATAAGTTTCTATCACAACATTTTTGAGTTGATGTTGAGAAATTTTTTGCTGATAGGGTTGACTTGTGCAATATTTGGGAACATAATTTAGCTTCAAAATAAAAAAATGTTTTTATTTTGAAAATCTTGTTTTACACCATATTTTAAAAGCCATATTTTATAATAGATACAAAAATTCAAACAAACACACATTTTGAAATTTTGAAAAGAAAAAACTTCTTTTATGTAAATAATACTTATTTTAATAAACCAGAAGTAAGTAATCCACCGTGACTGACACAAGTGTCAAAGGATGCATAGTTTATCGTAGATGTTTTTGAAAAACAATTGACTCAAAATTGAAAAAATTTTAAAACATTCTTGTCCTCATGGGCTTCAGAAATAAAAAAGATCTCAAATTAAATATAAATCCATAAGAGGATGTTTCTGTAAAAACGTTAAGTTTTCTATGTACTGTAGGTGACTATTTTCTGTGTTTCACAGTGACACGTCAGGCTGTAAAAAGTCTTTCCCTGAGTGATGAGACCACCCAGAGCTTAGATGCATCGTGGGAACTGGATGACCATGAAGTGGACAGCTACAGGCTCTCCTACGCTAGTTTACGGGGTGATCACAAACAAGAATCTGTAAGTTTAGAAAGGCATCATTGAAAATGAATGAATTGGTCCATTGTCTTGATTCTTTTAAACAGACTAATGTAATATGTGTAAATATCAGTCTTGTTGGTATATGTCAACATTTTTTTTTTTAATCAAGATATTGTTATTGAGTTTTACGTGCATATAAAACAGAATACAATTCTAATGAGTTTGACAAAGTTGTTGGAGCCTGAAAGGACAAGTGTTTGTTACATTGTAAAACTGAAATAGAAAAAGTTAGAAAGGAGGTACATTTTAAACAAAAAATAAACACCCTGCCATATTTCCCTCCCCTGCCACTACTATGTCATCATTCTAGATCAGGACTTGTATTCTGTGGTGTCACATACAGTTAAACTGCAACAAGTTTGGTCTAACAACGAGCTGAAAATATTCTCAAGAAGGGACCCAATAAATGATCAAATATATTGGGAGACTGTTTAGGTGGATACCTTATTTTCTCCAATTTTAGGCAAGTCACAAAACCCTCTAACCACTGTGAATGCGATGAAAGGGGGGCATCTATCTATTTTATCAGGAATTAAGAGAAGAAGATAGACAAAGGCTCTACATAACTTTTGGCAGTACCTAAAACAGCTCTTCCCTCGACGACCCTAAAAAGGGCTGCTAACAGATTTGGCTTCAATTTGTTGTTAAATGCATGACACAGTGTGTCAAAAATTGCCATCCAATTACTTTAGCCTTTAGCTTAGTATTTTCCTTTCAGGGAGAACAGCAGGCATTCTGCATACCCATAATACACTGGCTTAGGTCGTCACAGGCAAGTTCAAGTGAAGAAATGTGCAGGTCATGCATCCAACAAGACCACGACCTGACTATTCTGGTCAAATTTGGACTCAATCATACCAAAGAAGATTTTAAACTCCCAGATAATTTTTGCAATGTATTTCAAGTGACACATTAATGGTGCCAAGTGTTAGACCAGGGCTAGCAGTAGCCGCCCTTTGTCAGCAGTTTTCGGTCTGTTAGGCGGTCTTAAATATCATTTAGTTGTAGGTTTCAAATTTCCTCTGATTCTTCTGCAAATTCATTTCCACAATTTCTTGTGGAAATCCCAGGACTTCCGTTAGCAACTGTTCTTTCTATTTTAAGACAAAAACAACAAAGCTGTGTTTGGAGAAGATCTTAGTGATTTCATCGAGCCAATTGGAAGGCACTGGAGTGGTCAGTGTTGGGTCATCGGCTACAGTCAGAAAACTGATTACACTTTTAGTAGCTGTCCACTCATTCACTCCTTCCTTATCCTGTCTTCTTCCCTCAGGGCTCTTGAGCTCAGTGCATGTACAGACCCTGACCACTGATGTGCACCCGGACACATCCACACAGCTACATTCTGTCTGCTCTTTCTTTCCATCTATCTCTCTTCTGTTTCCTTCCATCATGACTTTCTGTCCCTCTTTCTTTCTCTCTATCTCTCCTGTCTTCTTCCCCCTGTTTTAATTTCCCAATATGGTGTCAGAGCTATAGAAGATGGAGAGGCTAGGCCAAGCCCAAAGACATTCCATTATCTTTTCAGCAGCCATTTACCTCAGTGAGAGCAGTGATGGAGGGTGGCTGTGAAAAGAGCAAAAGAAACAAAAAAAGGTGGAAAGAGAAACAACTGCTGCACAAAATGAAAAAAAAAGGCCTAGAACTTGTTTTTGGCTGAGGTTTTTCAGGTCAACGATCTTTAAATATGTTAGTGTGTGCTCATATGTTTGACAGGAATTGAGAAGCGTTCTAAGATTGTGTATATTTAACAATAGCCAACTCGGCGTTGGGATTAAAAAGTTGATAGGATTGCTCACATAACTCTTCATTTGAGCAAATATAAACTGTACAAAGTTATTTTTTAGACTAAATAAAAGAAGTAAATGAACTAAAATTAGAATCACCAATGAAGAAACGTCTGACTTTGTTGCAAATCCAAGTTGAGATGAGTCATCCTCCACCTGAGCACCAAAAGCCCTAAAAATGTTTCAATTCTTCTTCTTCTTTCGGCATTTCCCTTCAGGAATCGCCACAGCAAGTCAGTTTCTTCCATCTAACCCTATCTGCTGCATCTTCTTCGAGCACGCCAGCTATCTTCATGTCTTCCTTCACTGTATCCAGGAACCTCTTCTTTGGACTTCCTCTTGTCCTCTTTCCTGGTGGTTTCATACCCAGCATCCTCCTGCCGATGTACTCTCTCGCTCTCCTCTGCACATGTCCAAACAATCTCAGTCTGGCCTCTCTGACTTTATCTCCAAAACCTCTAATCACAGAGGTTGTGTCAGGAAGGGCATCCGACGTAAAACTATGCCATATACAAATATGCATACAATACAATACAAATATTGCAGAGTTCCCCGCTGACTTTATCTAGATCAAACACAAATTAAGACCTTTTGCAAAGGTTAACTGTGCATTGGGATATGGCAGCAACTTCTATCAGTGTTTACCATTTGTGAAATTCTTCTTCTTCTTTCGGCATTTCCCTTCAGGGGTCGCCATAGCAAGTCAGTTTCTTCCATCTAACCCTATCTGCTGTATCCTCTTGCCTGGGTGTCCCTGGAGCAGACACTTAACCCCATAGCTGCGCCGTCATGGGCAGTGCCTGGTGCAATGCAATGCACAGCAATTTCCCCATGAGGGATTAATATAGTATAGTAAAAAAATAAATAGTACGACATTGATGTTCCTGTTAATGAATAACATTCAGATTTCTCAACAACTTAAATATTGTTTCTCTATGTGCTGCTGCATTAAGTAATTTGGAGGTAGCTGAGACGAGTGTTTTTTGAAAAGTGTTTACATTTGATTGGAAATTTGAATCATTTAAGAAGCTTTGATTTAATGCGTTATCTTTTTGGAAGATAATTACAGCAAAGTTGTTGTGGGTATCATATTTTGAGATGTTGGCTACTTCTGTGACTTAAAAAATAGACTAATATAATAAGGTTACTCTAAACTCGTGTTTTTTTATAGTCTCAAAGTATTTAAAATATTACACAATGGACTTTACTTTTATTTATTTTTAACTTATTACTTTCATGTTGTCTCTTCTCACTGAAGCACGTTCCTAATTTGCGAAAATTGTTCACTGACAAAAGCGATAAACAATTCGGATTCTGAAGAGAGATGAGACGTCAGGACTTATAAATTAAAAGCTGAAAGTAATGGGATTTTCACAGCTCTCCTCAACCTCAATTTAGCCGTCAACTGACTTTATTGACTAAACCGAGGTGAGCAGAATTATTAATGGATATGAAGCATTTTGCAGAAATTTTCTCCCTCTCTTCAAACATCTTCAGCACTGAATAACAACACATGTTAAGATTATAAAGTTGTTAAAAGCCTTTTCACATCATATCACTTTTCTGAATCTGTAGAGGTATACGTTTCTTTTAATAAATGTGTGTATTCTCATTCCTCCAGGGCAAGTTTAATCAATTTATTTTTTCTTTAAATGTACCCTGATTGTGTGTGTGTTTATGTCTGTGTTTAGGTGTTGGTAGGTGGTGGTCAGAAAAGAGCTGTGCTCCAACCTTTACTACCGGACACACAATACAAGGTGACTGTCTCACCAGTGTACAAAGATGGACAAGAAGGCACCAGTGTGTCTGCATTTGGAAGGACATGTAAGCCCCGAAATTTTCCGCATACACACTTATCAATGTTCACATAGGTTGTTTTCATTTAAAGCAGTTGGGGTCAACTTTTATTTGCTGACAGCGTGAAACATTTGCATCACATTATCCTTAGAATGACTCATGTTTGTGACAGAAACTATGAATGCAAGTAATAACACATGCTAATGTGTTTAAAATCATCCTAATGAGGGATGCGTGTTACAATCGCAGCAGGTTCTTTTTATTAATGAAATGATTAAATAATTTACTGAGCTCTAAGTAATTTTCTCTTCTGTTTTGCTGATTACCACACATGAGCGGTAGTGATGGCCTTGTCTGGGAGAAAAAAAATTGAATGTCATAACAAATGTCGTCTTTTTAGATGAGCTCACCATATCTCAGTTTAATGCAAAAATATCCCAACTCTGCATAGTGTGAACAGCAGTGATAAATAAGATGCAAAGCATGCTTGATGAGATTATTTTCTATCGTTTGACAGTTAAATTCTCCCCTACATCAGACGCAGAAAGGATTTACAACCTTGTGATCAGGCTTCAAGGCCAAATGGCTTATCACACAGTATTAACTTGATCTCTGTGTGTGAGGCAAAATTAAGTTTAATGGCCTCTTTCTTTGGATGCGCTCCATCTTTTCACTTTGCCATCTCAGTGTGAGAAACTTTTACATTGTATTTTTTAGATAATACACAACAACACACAGGAGCGGCTCAAAACACTAATAAAGATGTAGCACCAGCAAAGACCATCAATCAATTGAGCGTCTCGCCTCACTGTCGGGCACTAACTTTCTATAATGGACAATTCAATACAAGAAACTGTTTTCTTCTTTCAAACTGGGTTTGATTGCATTTCTACTGCTTTTTGCTTTGAGGTTAATAGGTTTATGTCTCTTTTTAGCAGCGAAGGGCACCTTACTCTGTTTTTTTTTTTGTATTAAGCTTTTCAGTACAATGTTCTTATTTTTTAATTCACCTCACTTCTTATATCAGTCATTGTTTTGTTTTTTAGTTCATCTGTTGGCCGCTTGAGTTTTTACTCTTGCTAGCAACTGCTGGGTTACCATAAATAGCCAAGTATGGACCATTATTTGAAATCATTAAAAACAACCCTGCAGATTTTATAGGGTAGCTGACTACAGAAAGAGACCATTTCAACAACAGTTCACACAGAAGTCATATTTAACTAAAAACAATATGGTAAGGAAAATAAGAGAAGACAAGTTAATTAAATATCTAAGTAATTGCTGACAATTTAATGCAGGTTGAAGTCTTCACACTCCCATGTATCCCCACTTTTTTTTTTGGTTGTGTGTAGCATACCACACTTGTCAGTATAAACAAACAAGAAATCAACCTCCAGCTAGTACATGGTGGTCTTAAAGTTTTCTGGCACTTGTCAAGAAACAGTAAACTTTCCAGTTTTGCAGCTTCTAGCAATGATGCATTTTAATGTAGATTGACTTGTTTTTTAATATTTATACACATCAAATGTCCACAGGAACTAAATATCTTTAAACTAAATAGCTTTGATTTTCTTCACATTTAACATTTGAATAGACATTGGTTGCTGTTTCTCAAAGATTTTAGCTTGTTTGGACACTTGACAGTTAAATGACTCGGTTATCTCAGTCTACTAATAGTCACCAGCAACAGCTGAACCAGGCTTCCTTTCAAAGCCTATTCGGATTTGGGTGTTTTAATCAACACTTAGAAACAAATTACATACACTATATACTGGAAAAAGAAAAAAAAAAAGTCCCAAGTGATATTATAAACTGTTTAAAAGTTGTACCATACACAAAACCTCAAGCTCTTAACCATAAGTACACTTTTCTTCTATTTATTTGACTGAAAAGTTCATTAATTCATTCATCTTCTAAACCATCAATCCGGTACCAGAGCCTACCCTGGCTGGTCCAAGGCGAGAGGCAGGCTACACCCCGAACAGGTCGCTAGTCTGTCATGGGGCCACACACACACCACCATCCACACACTCATTCCTAAGGGCAATTTTATAGCAGCCAATCAACCTAACACGCATGTTTTTGGAGGGTGGGAAGAAACTGGAGAACCCGGAGAAAACCCATACATACACGGGGAGAACATGCAAACTCCACACAGAAAGACCAGAGTTTCAAGCCCTGTCCTCACCTGGTACTCGGTCTAAAAAGTTTTAAATGTTTTAATATGACACTGAAAATATTTATGATGGTTCAATAAGTGCTTCTGTTTAACCTTTTGGGTTTTTTTTTTGGGAGATGTTTGAGTGAAAGATGACTCAATTTACCATCAGTGGCACAGTACACATTAAAGCTTGCTATAATGCGTCATAGTACCGTTGTGGTAAGTTATTGTATATGTTCCTTCCTTGTTTTACAGTGCCACATCACTCTCCTGAGAACCTACGTGTGTTAGACGAGTGGTATGACCGCTTCACAGTCTCCTGGGATCCACCGCAGCAACCCACAGTTGGGTATAGGATCACCTACAAACCTAGTTATGGTACATCAGCACACAATCAAAAACACAAAATGAAACCAAAAGTTGCACAAATAGTTATGCTAAAAATTCTTAAAAATAAGAATGCAGCACTAATTTTAAGTCAGAGGTCTCATGTCTTGACATTTTAAAAATATGAATAGAAAAGCAAGCCAATGTCTTGTAGGTACATTTGTATGATTCAAAATGTGTTTGTGGTTTTTTTTTTTTTTTTCTTTTTTTTTTGTTTTAGTCCAAGGTCAAGTTTTGGAGACACGAGTGACTGAGGATGTGAACTCTGCTCCTCTCTTAAACCTTCTAAGCGGGACAGAGTACAGTGTACAAGTGACTGCTTCTTATCCAACAGGAGAAAGTGTCCCACAGCTGATTAATGCAAAGACACGTAAGCCACTTTCTCACACGTTTGTTACAGACTTTCATCACTGACAGGGGAATATTAAACAGAATGCGACTAAAGAAGATGTGACTTTTGGAATTTTACAGATTGTAAGCTGATTCATTTAAGTGAAGGAATGTCAGCTGTAACCTTCTTACTGTGGTGTTATTCACACTTAGGACTTCACTACCAAAAGCTTCCAGTAAATTTGTCACAATGTTGTGTCAGTCAGGGAAAAAGATTTGTTGTAAAAATTACTTTAAAGACAGAGAAGATGCAACATGCATATTAAACGCCTGCTTGTTCTAGCTTTGCTCATTTCCATTGAGAGCTCAGCAAACAGACAAATAGACAGAAGGATATTAATATTTTCCAGTCTGCTGGCAGAAACAATTCTTTTGCATAAAGATTTGACATCCGTGGGTACTAACACAAAATTTCCCTTAACTCCTCACCAAATTGAATCAGAAATTAAGGCTTTGACAGACATTGGCTTATGAAGAAAAAAATCGGGCAAAGATAATATGGTGTTACGTTCATACATACACTTTTTTTCTGTTCTTGTTGGTTATTTCTTTTAATCAGGTTTAGTGTTCTCTATAACTAATTCTGTATCAGTGTGTTTAAAAAATGTTTATTCTGCTGTGTCCAGAAAAGAATATTTTCTAATCCTGAGTTAAAATCTGCTGCTAAACAACGTCATCTTGAGAGTGCAACTATAACATATCATCTATTTAAATGAAAAAAAAAAAACTGTTAATTCCTATTTTATTTTTGTATTACAAAAACAAGACTGCTGGTTTGTTTGTAAAAATCTTTATATAATGAAATTCTATTTATGCATAATTATTAAATTAAAATAATTATTTTTTGGTTATTTATTTTGTGTAAGATACTATCAATCTTTTGTTTAATTAATTATACTCCCATAGAAGAATTTATGACTACTGTCAGAGTTCATTAAGCACTTGTAATGAGAAATACTGTACTTCAACATAAAAGAAAATAAAAGGATGTAAAGTGCTACATTTTCATTTGAACATTTTTACATTTTCCAAACATTTCATACAGTGGAATCTTTTTTGCCTAATTTATATTTACGTTTAATAATTTAAAGTTATACAGCTGATTACAATTTTATTTACAGTATATTTGACTTAGCCACTTACGGATAAAAACTTGTAGCCCATGTTGTTAAGATATTAACTGAATTCCCTTTTCCCTGTTGTGGTTTCACACATCAGGTTTGTGCATGTCTTCCAGTGAAATCTGTAGTTTTTATTTCTCTACAGAGGGCAGAGTGATTTAGTATGTGTGATGTATTTAGTCATGTGTCTTCATAATATCACAAATAATCTTGTTGTAACATATTTCCCCGTGGCACTGGGCATTCATTGAGGCCAACTAGCAGTTGGCCCCAATGAATTATGCGCAACTCGTAGCATAAATATGTAATTATAGATATCTAGAGGAACATTCAGGAAATTCAACTTCCCCCCTGCTCCGGTTTTGTTTTGCTGCTGAAGCTTATAAGGTTGTGACAGCAATAAATTTAGAAAGGACAGTTAAAGGATTCATGGCCAATCTGCTTAGCCAATTTACCAGTAAATAATAATAGTGCGATTAGACAGTTGGGTAATCAAACATATAAGTGATTTCTTCATGGGGTTCACTCATTTGTTTGCATGAAGCCATAAGAAATTAGGTGTAATAGGTTTGTCATTTGTATGAATTATTGATCATTTTACAGCAAAAACAGAGCAAAATTTTCTTTCAAACCTGCTCTCTGCATATGCATACATTGACTTTATAGTTTATGTTCATATATGCCTCAATGTTCCAGTAAATGTTTCATCATGCAATTGTGAATGTATTTCAAAATGATAATTATGACTCTATACCAAAATAGGTGAGAGGCAGGGTAGAACCATGAACAAGTTGCCAGTCCGTTGCATTTCAAGAACTGCAGTAATGATTTTAAACTGATGTTACAATTCACTTTTTTATTTTTTCCGCAGTGTTTCTTGGTGTGTCTGGTTTGTCGACGTACCAGGTGCGCCCCACCAGCATGTGTGTTCAGTGGCAGCCTCTACTGCGTGCTACATTGTACAGAATCTCCATACAGTCTACTCTCAGTAAGAATAACAATTTTTAGACAAATTTCTCTCTTTTTTTACTTTAATTTTTTTTTTTTTGCTTGGTGATAGAGATACATTATAGATTTTTTTTATGTTGATTAATCCAGCAATTAGCTGCAGATGTCCAAGTTACTTTATTTCTATTTAAATTTATAGTAGCCCTATTTTGTGGAAGAGCTTTTTGTATTTAAACAGTTGTTGCTGTTGAATTTAAAATATATGTGGCCCACAGTTTACACATTATCACTGCTAATGGTTTATTTCTAAATCGATATTTACAAGTTATTTTTATGGCAGGAATGTGGTATTAGTGTGCACAATAACCAATATGGGAGGAAACTCCTTTTAACGGTTTGTCAGAGAATAAATGTCTACATTAATCTTTAGATTTTTGTTGCACAGGGTGGCTCAGTAAAAATTTGATTTAAAAATTTGCAGAAAAAAGCCCAGTCAGGGACAAAATTGTCTTAATAAATTGTGTTCCAATCTACCGACCAGAAAGAAAAATCTATTAAATCCCACTTTTGTTCTCTTTTATCCACTTGGATTCAATTTAGACAGTTTGACTGCTGCTGAGGGAGTATTTAGAGTATTTGGACTTCCTCCATTTACAGTAAAATTATCAAAGTTTTATTTTCATTTGCCTTCAGAGGGCTGTTGCTCATGTTGTACAAGTTTTATAGCTTTACGATGACACAACAATTTCAGAGATGAATGTCTTTGCACAAAATGTGCACAATAGCTTGTTTTCTGTATTGCTAATTCTGTCCTTAGAGAAATAAAACCACGTTTTTTTTTTATCTTACCTGCAATATTCCACCTCCAAAGTTTTTTGTTTGATGATATTCACTTTCATCATCTTAATAATAGTTGTTGAAATGCTGAAAGTAGGAATGAAGGGACTGTTGTCTGTATTAACTCACAGAATGCTATGAAGAAGGAAAACTTCCATTGTTCCCCTACTAGGACAGTATATGGGCAAAGGAGTAAGAATGACAAATCTAGGGGTAAAATAATATTGTGCTACGGAACATTAGCATGAATTCCTTTGGCATTACTTCTCTGCCAAGTTATTCATACACAATTCAGTGTATATCATGTTATTGTAGCCCAATAGTTTCAAGTGACTATTTCTGACACATTTCTGACAGTCTAATGAATTCACCTGTTTGTCTGTGAAACTACACCAACATAGCAAAAAAAAAAAAGAAAGACACAAGATCAAATCAAGCAAACAAATACATATCTTTTGATATATTTTTTTTTTAATTTCTCATTTGAATATAAAATGTGCGAACTACGTCTTTGATTTGTTGTTTCTTTCAGATGGTCAGAGGCAGGAAATGAGTTTAGGTGGTGGAGCTTCCCGTCAGTGTTTCTATGACCTGGCACCTAGCAGCCAATATCAAATCAGCATAAACACACAAATCCAAGAACTGGAAGGACCATCTGTATCCATCACTGACATGACATGTATGTATGTCCACATACTTTTTTTAATATATTGGTCATTTTTGTGGTGCAAGTTTATATTTCTAACATTGTTTTTTCAGTTTATTTGTATTTTGTCTTTTCCTTTGCAACTATCCTCTACCATGGATTTTTCTTACCTTTGCAACTTTTTCTTCTACCTTTAGTTTGCTTTATTGTAGATGGTCTCTTTTTCCCTCTGAGGAGATAGATTCTGCTGTTGCAGTTCATTGATCAACTGATGAGCTGAGCTGAACCACACAGCTCCAGGGACAAACAGATCTCACCTCACAACCAGGGTTATAGATATACTGTCTCACACCATCACACATACCACATTTGATAAAGAGCCCACTCAGCAGTCAGCTCACTTTTTTGATTTTAGGAGTTATTGTAGTTAACTTTGTTTTTTAGTACATTTGGAGTAAATAGTCAGCATTACATAATGGTCGTCCATACCTACAAGTTTCAACCTGTCACAGTTTTAAACACAAACGGGCATTTATTCACAATAACTGTTGTTTTAAAATATGAACAAGCCTTTAAAACAATCTATGGGTACAGTTGATATTTTATGTGTTGGAAATTCATTGATAACCAATAAAAATGGGTCTATTGGGGGGATTTCTACAAACCAATATTTTTGTTGTGTAACATTGCAATTTTCTTGTTTTTGTCATAGTGATTAACCACCCTATTTGTCATAGTGTGTGTCTTAATGTGGTTGTGTACTTTTAGTGGCAGCTCCCACTCAGGCTCCAACTGAACCACCCACCACAGAGCCCCCTCCCACCATCCCACCTGCTAAAGAAGGTACGTAAGCTTATAGTCAATAAGAAAAAAATCCTCTGTGTAAAAGAAAATCTGATACACCATCACCAGGTATAACATTCAACAGTTTTTTTTTAATATGAGCTGTCAAGTGAAAAATACTTTTTCATTATTTTCTTTTGGTCAGCTTTTAAGCATATTTCCACGAGTTGACATTTTAATTGGTTAGAGTTTGATCCGAATGAGCTTTAGAGAAGTATACCACAAAACCACATGCTAATGACAATTCAATGTTTTATTTGTTTGTCTTCTGAACAGCCTGTTCCAAATAGGGTCACGGGGAGTGCCGTGGCCTATCTTGGCTAGAGACAGGGTACACTTCAAATTGGTCGCTAGCTTGTTGCGGGGCCACACCCAACCACTCAATCACATTCTCATTCCTTTTCTAAAAAATTTGATTGAATTAAACTTTTTTGCTTATAACGAAGAAAATGAGCATTTACAACATTATCAAATTTTTTACCAAATTTTCTGCTAAAGAGACCCAGTTGCAAAAGTTTTTGCTCAGGGGTTTGAATTCAGAATAGGGTATCAGATCAGACTGAAAACTTAAAAAACTGTAAGCTAAAATTAGGGGGGAAATCACAGGATGAGAACGCAATTGCTGAAATGTTTGAAAAGTACATAATTACCGATATAATAAACAACACAGTGTTAATACAATTACTCAATACCAAAAGACACCAGACGCAAAAGATCTGGGAAAAGGTTAGAAGTTCATACTTCACCACCCTCATACATCCCACACCACTTATATTAAAGGTTGTCTTGATACATGAGGTTCACAAATGTGAACCAATACACCTGCTGAGACTGCCTCAGAGGATTTCTGTTTCAGTTTCTGACCTTTGTTGTATCAGTGCCTTCATCCAGAGTGACAGGCAACCTTTTTCAGTCCACGAGAGAGAAAGAAAAACAAAACCTTGAATTTTTCAGTGGTTTTGAGAAAGTTGAGACACTAAAGTGAGCAAAAAAGAGTGACTCACAGAATGAAGAAACAAACAGGGGCATTTGCTCACAGTAAAACAAAAAGTAGTGTCAGACAGAGAAATGAAAAAAAGATTTATTGGTTAAATACTGTATAAAAAGGACTTTCTGTACAAATAGATAGAGAAAAAAAACCAAATGGTGAGATAGAGAAGAAATGAAAACGTGGAGGAATGTCAGAATTCTTAATGACTTCTCTCCACTGATGCATTTAGAATGACAATTAATGTCCTGGATTTTTATAAGAATTCATAAAGGATAACATGGTAATAGACTAGGCTTGGAATTTAGTGAATGAAAGCTAAAGGAATTATAAAAAATCCCCAAACAGTCATCAAGTAGAATTAAAAAGGCTACCGGGAGTCATTGAAACCTGAGTTGAATAAGAGCAGAGCAGGAATCTTGGATAAGAAACCCATCGTTGCACACCATTGTCCAATATTACAAAAACATACATCACTGAGCTGTGGAAATATGGTCAAATATTCAAATCTCTGTTATATGTATAAAGTCAAGTGGTGGAGTGAAAGATTTTTTTTAATATGCACTGTCCTTGTATTAAATAAATAGAAAAAAATAATAAGAGGAATCTACAGGATTTGGAGTTTGACTGAGCAGCAAGGAGAAGAAAAGATTTAAACACATCTTTAATCTTTGTGTCAGATGTGTCTTCATTAGGGTTTAATCAGAATATGTAAACGGATATTATTTGACTGTGAAATTTTTTTTTTTAAATAAAAAGACTTGCTTGATTTGTGGATGTCCAGTGTGTAAGGAGGCCAAAGCTGACTTGGTGTTCCTGGTTGATGGCTCCTGGTCCATTGGAGATGACAACTTCATGAAGATCACCCGTTTTCTCTACAGCACCATGGGCTCACTTGATCTGATTGGCTCTGACGGCACCCAGGTACTCACACAGCTCCATCTATACACTTTGAGGTGTTGCTTTACATTGAGTTGAGCTTTATATCTTTCCTTTTTAGATTATTTTTTACATGGATAAATATTTTACTTTTGACCATGTTACTTTGAAGTGATGATGAATTTTCCAAGTTTTACTTTTAAGGGTCTAAATGTTTATGTTGAATCTCATTTCGCTGTAGGAGAACATTTTAAAAATAAAGTACACAAAACTCTTTTAGGTTTTACATTTTACTTACTGAGACTGGAATTTATTTTCTTTTGTTTTACAGTTTTGCTGCTGAAGGATATGATCTGCATGGTGAAAATGATGTAAAACAGATGTTAAGGATTTAGACAAAAGTGGCCTTTGTGAAAGCAACAGTAATAATAAAATAATCAGATTGTACATTTCACGGTAAATTGTAAAAGAAATTTTGTGTGTAAATCACCAAGAAAGAAATAACGTTAACTTGTGAAGTATTGACAAGTTTTTTTTTTTAATTAGTTTTGCGAGCATGGCAATAATTTTCTGCACAGCATTTTAAATAAAAAAGTCCCTCCAGGCTCTGACACATTTGAACCCAATTTAGATTTTTACTTTTGTACACGAATGAAAAGAAATGAAGAAAAATGAAGAAAACAATGTTTCATTTGAATGTGGGGAGGGTACCTAACTCCCCGTTTCTCCCACCATTGGCGCCGTCATGGCTGCCTGCTATAGTACAATGCAGCACAGAAATTTCCACAAATGAGGGATAAATACAGTATGGTTTTATGCTAAAATTAGACTGCTATTCTATTAAAAATTTACATGATTAAGATAAAAAGCGGAAAAAAGCAAAGTTAAGCTGTTGCCTATTACATGTTGGTGTTACTGTATATAGACAGGGAAAAAAACATGGACGTAGTGCAGCATTTCTGATCCATATAGTATTCTTCCTGATCCCAAATGGGTGTATCTCAGTTATTGTTCAGGGATAGTGCTAATATCGGCATCACTTCACAGTTGCTTTCTTTTACTCAATTTTCTTCAGCCGTCTTCAGAGAAATTATCTTGGCCAAAGCTTTGAATGTATCAAAAAGTTTAAAATAGAAAGTCCTTAAACTTTAAACCCCAAGTGAGCCAGTCTTTATTTTCTGTAAGAACTTTAGTTGCTGAGTTGCATTTGATTAACTTAACTCATTTGCTGCAACTGAATTCTGTGCCAGACTGCATTAGTTTTTTGGCAGGAGTAGTAGTTTTAATAAGTCATGTCTAAATTAATTAAAAACTAAGACAAATATGAAATGATTCGACCAGGGACTTATGGCACTGTTTGCAACATTACCTATTTCAATCTATTGTATTTCTGCTGCTTTGCGTCGGTGATGCTAACCTTTACTGTGAACTAATGCTTTGTTACCATCCTCTAAACTGATTTATTTGTGCCTTCTTCCTGCATGGCCTCCCTTGTGTCAGCAGACCTTAGCAGGTTCGTTTGTCCCAAAGTAGTGTTGCTGGCCAATCTTTTTTGTTTTTTTCAGTATAATTCCCTGCTGTTAAGCATTTTGCTTTCCCTCGTGGCTCCCTGTACTCCTCTGGCAGGAGGTTGCTGCAGCAAAGCACCAACTGTAATGTGAGAAAGTTGGTGGCAAGACAAAGAGAATTGGCTGCTTTATGTACAATGGACTCAAGCCAACATCAGCAGCATTAGTTTCTGGGATGTAATGATAGTCGCTCATCGCTTTCAGAACCCAGTTCGATTGATTGCAACTTGGATTCTGTACTCTGGTCACACACCACTCATTCACAACTTTGAAACCACTTCTTTGGTGGCGCATTGATATTTTCACTCTTTGGTCCACTTATACACATTGGCCCTCATTTATCAAAGTTGCACACAAAATGATGTAAATTTCAGGCGTACACAGAAAATATGCCAGAGTGTGCGTGACATTTATGTACTTGTCTCTTGTAAGTGTACGCAAGCTGTGATCTTGATAAATATGGCGGCTAAAAATAAGCCTAATTTGAATGAATACACCTAGATATATTCTGATTCATGGCCTCTGTGTTGTGGCAATGACTGTCCATATCACCATTTATACATTTATTATTTCCATACTCCAGAATTCATTTAATTTGGTGTATTTACCTAACCCCTCAATATGGTGTAGCAAAAAATGCAAAACACGCACGCATGTCAATTAAATTAATCCGGATGAGCACATCATTTTGGTCATAAGCCAACTTGACACTCAATATTTTGGCGTATGCAACTTTGATAAAGGAGGGTCATTACATGGCACAATTGGAATGATGTAAACATGCATCCATATTCAGTCAGTCTGTGTTAAAGCTTTATAAATCAGTAAGATTTTATTACTATTATGTATTGGATAATTCAAAACCCTAATCGTGGTTGTTTATGTGTGTAAGATACAATGAGAAAAGAGTTGTTTTGCATGAGTTGGACCTTCAATACAAGTACACAGGCCAATGCTAATTGATTTATTCTTGGGAACACAAGAGTGCTCATCTTCTTATCTTGATTATCTTGTTTCTTTTTATCTTTATCTTTTTATTCTATTGTTTTAATTTAGTGTCTTTTTCCAGTGTTTCCTTATGGGGATCCTCCATCCCACAAGCTCTGCCTGCTCAGTCTGTGGGGTCTTCTCTTGTGGGGTCTGACTGGCCTGGTGGTGCCTCACTTTAGCCAGGTGGCTGCCGTGACTCCTGGAGCTGGGTGGACCCCTATGGTTTTGGTCGCTGCAGTCATGGGCAGGCCGACTCCTGGTGTGGATCGATCCCCAGTTATTATTTCCTCACAGCAGCAATCAGCCGGATGCTTATTTTTATATCAATTAAAGAGACAGTAGCTAGGGTTTCAGGTTAATTGGGGGGTGGAAAGGATGGACGTATGAGGGGTGTGGTGAGGGGACTGTGTGAACGTCGATGCATGTGTGCAGTGTTTAGTGTGAGCATGTGATTTTTGAAAGATGCTTGTTTTTGACTTGCTGTTTTCTTTTTAATGATCTGGATTTTAATGTTGTTTAAGTTTTTATTTGTTCTGTTCAGCACTTTCGCAACTATTGTGTTGGAAAAGAGCTTATGGATGAAATTTTATTTGATTTGTTACAGTGCGAAATTTATACAAAAAGCCCCTCCTCATCTATGATCAAACCAAAAGCATTCCAAATGTCACATTAGGTACATATTAAGCAAATTTACTAAATAGTGAAAAATAGCATAGTCCTGTTCTTTGTGTCAGCTGTTACCAACTAATAACTAAGTAAAGAGATAGATGTCAGTTGTTGGATTTGGCAAACAACCATTTGGCTTCATAACTGTTTCCACAAAATGCCACTTATCCTGTTTGAAGTAATTTGACTTCTCTCTGTTTGTTTTGGATACTTTGAACACATTCCGTTCACACAAATGTTAACACTATGGGGAGATTGTGTCTAAACCTCAGCTGAAATAGGAGATGACAGAACTTCATTGTGGGAATAAATGATCTTTTGCAACTTATTTGGACCTAATTTAATCAGACAAGAGGGAATTTTAACTCTGAATAATTTACTTGACTTGTGCTACTGAGCTTAGATCTCTGTGGTGTCTTCCTCCAGGTGGCCATAGCTCAGTTCAGTGATGATGCGCGGACAGAATTCCAGCTGAAATTCCCATGGCAACAAGGAAGCGCTACTCGAAGCAATTCAGAACATAAAGTACAAAGGTGGAAATACAAAAACCGATTAGTGAATGGTAATTACAAAATATATTGTAAGGATTTTTTCTGTAAAGAATTTTAGTTTACAATAATTTTCCTTTTATTCACACACTGTGTATATATCAATTTACTTAACTATGTATACACTATACACAGTATATAAATTTTGCAATGTGTTACAATATTTTTGGTGTTGGGATTAATTCAAATTTCTTCAATCATTCTGGCGCCAATGACTCGCACAACCTAGAAAGCATGCCACATCTTGCTTCTTATTGCCCAGGACAATACATCATAGTGGCATTTAAAAAAGTGCACTCACAGCACAAAAAAGAGTTCATTGTGATATTGAAGCAGAGTATGAATATTGCATTCAAACATTATTTCTAAATCCAATAAAGTAGTGACTATCTTGAGTCCTGCAAACATGTAACGAAAACCTATAAAATTATTAGTTTTGTGGTTAGATTGAATGAAAAAGTACTGTTGTAAAAATTCATAGTGGAACCCAGCACCGTGCAGAAAATATATTTGTTCTTAAGTCTGTGGGTTACATAGCACTGCAGGTAAAACACAATGTTCAGGTTGCTTTCTTTCTACAACATTCTGTCTCATGGTTTAGTGCTGCTCCTAATGATTGTGACCTTGAGCAAAAATCTTGCTCCAACTTTTTTTCTCTCTTTTTTTCTTCTGTGTTTCCACTATCTCTTTTCTGTTTGCAAGTACTCCTCCCTTTTTTCTATATACTGTAGTTTGACATTTTTTGTTTTGCTTTTCCTCACATGTGAGTTATCTTTCAATTATTTTTACACATAGTTTAATGTGCTTGTGCAAAAAAATTAAAATAAAAAATCAGAAAAAACAGAAATAGAGAAAGTGTTTTAGCTGACAAAGCAATAGATGCCATTTGTATAGGCGGTGGATTTAGGGGTGGAGAACCAACTGTAAAATCTACTTGTTACTTTCTTGTTATCATGGGATTGGACAGTTCTGCGTAGTTTGGACTGATTTTCACAGATGTACCATTTTTCCGTTTCATTTTTCAATATTTGTCAACTCACTCAATCATAATATTCATTATTCATTCATTTGTTTATCTTCTGAACCACTTATCTCCGTTGGAGTTGTGGGAATTTTCCAAAAAGTAGTTCATTTAAAAAGTAGTTCACTTGAAAAATTGAGTGAAACACAAAAACAAGTACTTTAAATTATTTTTACTCAAAAATTTAATATGGAAATGAAACTTATTAGCCGCAATTTCTATCGCAACGTTAGTGTTTAAAGATGATAAAGTCATGCCTGACTTTATGTTGTCTCTGAATTTTAAAACTAATCAAAGAAAAATTCTGTCTACTTTTTTTGTTTCAGAAGTCTGCAGCGTTATTTCCTCCCTGTTTTAAATGCTTAGTCTAATTGCATATGCAGGGAAAGGTTTTTTTCAATTTTTTAGAGTATGAAATTAAATTTGAATCTGTCAAATCCCAGAATGTAAAATGTGCAGATGCCTTACTTTATTTCATGTATTTGATCCATAGACAGTTTAACAGATTGTGTTTCTTTTTAAGTTGAAACTTATGTTTGGAGTTAGTCTTTTTTCTTTTCAAACACAATCTGTTACCAAAGTCAATCTCAAACACTAAAATTCCCTCATGAAACCCCATCGGGCTTCCTCGCTGTGTAAATACTCAAAGGCTGTTAAGAAAACGGCTTTTTAAGTTTCTGGTTGCCATGCTTTCAGGTTGGCTAATGATTGGGATTTTTTCGCCAAGTGGAAACTAAAATGCTTGAAAGCTCTTTTCAGTACTTATTATAAAGTAAGCAGTGGTTTGCTCAACTGATTCTGTCTGATCTAAGCTATTTTTTTTCTTTTAGCAGAGTCACACTTTAGCTATTTGACTATCATCTTTGACACATGAAAATGTTGTTTTATGATGAAAGACCCAGCTGTGTCTGTGACTTTTTAAGCTAATTTTTTGCACTGGAAGTCTGTTTTTTTTTTTTACAGTTTATGAAAATGATTTGGCAGCTAACCAAACAATAAGTTTAAACTGTTTTGTTTCGTCTTCTGAACCACTTATTCCTAATTGGGTCAGAGGGGTGCCAGAAGCATCTCGCAGCTGATTTTAGGCAAGGGGCCGGGTACATCCCAAACAAGTCACCAAGCTGTTGTGGGGGCCACACAATAACAATCCACACACTCATTCTGAGGGGCATTTTTATAGCGGCCAATCAACGTAATATACAATTTTTAGTAGTATGGGAGGAAACTAGAGTACTCAGAGAAAACCCACACATACGCGGGGAGAACATGTGAACTCCACACAGAAAGACCAGTGTTTCAAGCCTCACCCCCACTTTGGGACTCACACCGGATCTTCTTGCTGTGAGACCATTGTGCCAACCACTGTGCCACCCCTTTGTTTAGCATATAATTTACGAATTAGAAGTTTGAGTTTTCTCACACAAAACAACAGTTATGAGTTTGCAAGGAATGTCAACTTTCTCAATTTTTACTTCTTGTTCAGTTTTTTTTTTGTACTATTTTTTTTGTACTATCCTGCAAAATATTGGGGGAATATTCTTATAATTTGACACTCCAGCTATTTTGTTATGATTGAAATTTTAATTTGACTTTTTATGCTGTAGATTGAATGACAATGAGTTACTGCCGCTCAATTTGAATCAACCAAAAAAATAACCTCTAAATTTACATGGCAAAAAATGATTACCACATAAATCTGATTTTATTTTGGAGAACATGCAAACTCCACCAAGAAAGTACAGTGTTTCAAGCCTGGCCAGGTTTAAACTTTCTTTTGATCATTTTCTTTTATTTTCTTCTATCCATGAAGAAAGCTGTCACACTCACTGACTTGAAAGTAACTCTATTTTGACATTTGTTTTGAACTGCGTGATGAATTGCTTATTAATGATTGGCTTCTACACACTCGCCAACCTGTCAAGTATTTGTATGATTTGTTCCTGAAAATGACTTTATATGTTTGCATAACTACATTTTAATTCATTTCTATGCAATTCTTTTTCACACACGAGTCTTTATTGTAGCGTCACATTATGTCCACCTACCATCGTCTCTCTATCCCTCAACAGTGATGTATTTCACTCCATGCTTTGCTAGCTGTTGTATTCTTGTCATCCCTCAAATGATCAGACAACACTGTAGGAACAAACATGTATCTGTGACAAATTCCTGTCAACATTTTACAAGCGAAGCACTTTATTTTTTGTCACCATTGACAGCTCAGTAAAACAAAGACAGGAGAGCGGAGATGATTTCACTCTGAGAGGTTTGGTTTTGTAGTATTTGGTCAGGTCAAAAACTGAGAGTAACTAAATGATGTACATAGTATGCTATTAATGTTTTTTTTTATTCCTGTACTCAGAAATTGTAGTTGGGAACTATTTATTGTGGTCTTGATAAATCAAATGTACTCTAATTTGCAGAGAAGAAGTGAAAGTTTGAAAAGACAGGGACTTGAGTTTATAAATGTAGTAGTTGTATCTTTCATTGTGAAAAGGTCAGATTGTGATGAACAATTAAACTATATGAACAATTAATGCAAATTATGATGGACAATATGGTGATAATGGCATTCAGTGGAAATTACATGAGCACGATGATCAGACTGCCTTCCAATAGCTTTGAATTAACATAATACATTTAGATCAATTAGAGTCATCACAGACAACCTTCAACTTCTTTTAATCTCAATGACTATCTTGTACGGTGTAATAATAACCATTCATTATCTGGTCGCAGTTCATTATACAGTTTTTGCATATTTTCTCTCCCGGATAGCTGAAAGAAGCAGTCTGAGGGAAAATAGTCTTGAATTTTACATCAATTTAAGAAGCTGGGGAGTTTTTTCTTAAGAGCATGATTTAACTCAGTAAAGACGATGAGTAACATTTGTTTTGGGTGGGTCTGGAAACCTCTTTATTGAAACTGTCTAGACAGTTTATTTTCTAATTTCAGTTGTTTAAAAAGTTAGGGACTGCACATGATCTAAATTTTATAGAATTAAAAGGCTTCAACTGACTTCTCATTGTGACAAATTTGTGCCAGTATCATTTGTTATTTCAACTTTAGGATTAAAAATATTACTTTTACGACTGGCTCACTGGTTTCAAATACAATGACACTTCACTTAGATAGCGTTTGACTCACTGGCCCCACAACAACATTTTTGACCCCACCATACGAATCAGGATTAGCAAGTATTTCAAACTTTAAGATGAGTTTTGAGACTTTTCATTAGAAAAGTTCATTAATTTTAAAATGTTTGACTAGTTTAATGTTTTTTTCACCTACTTTTTAAAATTTTGCAGTTGTGATTAATTTTTCAAATAAAATTCTTGCGAAAAAAATGATTAAAAAACTAAGAAGTTGTTTCAGCTCAGTCTAAAAAAATATATTAGCTCTGATATTTTTAAGCTTATTTCTTTGTTACAGCAGACTAAAAAAGGAATGCATTGAAAAAGTACAACTACTTTGTAATTGGACACAGAATGAATAAACACCCCATTATTGCAACTTATCTTTTACACGCTCCACCTCATCAAAAGTGTGTAATTTTTATTTAAATTTGAATTTTATGGTCAATTTAATTTTTTATACCATTTGAGGGTCAAAGTCATTTTCGTGTTATCTGAGAGAAAAAAAAAGTATTTTAATTTAAAGCAAGAGATTAGTAAAGGGGCAAGCTTTATTCTCCATGTTTTATTGTCTGGTGCTGACAGCACAGCTGGAATGGGGTTAAAATTGGAATAAATCATTTTGGATGATATTGTCATTGTTTTATACATGCACGCAAGGATTGACAGAAAAATTCACTCATTTTAGCCATTGTAGTTTATTTCCATCTGTTTAGACCATCCGTCGCATCATGTTCAACACGATTCCTGAACTAGATTAATTATGATGGTCAGCAAACAGAGGAAAGCTTTCGTGGTTTGAATTCTTTTTCTGATGTTTTTAGGCCGAGCTATAAAGCATGTAAAGGAATCCATCTTCATCCCTGAAGCCGGAGCCAGAAAAGGTGTTCCTAAAGTCTTGGTTGTTCTGACCGATGGACGTTCACAAGATGATGTAAACAAAGTATCAAAGGAGATGCAAATGGATGGTGAGCATTTTTAGATTATTGCATTTAAAATGTGTCTTGATTAGTAACGAACTTGATTCGGTTTTACTGTCTGGCCTTTTGTTTTGTAGTTTTAACATCTTTGTCAAGGCTGTATAAAAACTTTGGACTATCTAACATTTAATATAAAATGGAAAATGTCAAATGTTTTCTAATTTCAATTTCTTACATTAAGGTTACATCATCTTCGCCATTGGATTTGCTGATGCTGACTATGGAGAGCTGGTGAATATTGCCAGTAAACCCAGTGACAGACATGTGTTTTTTGTGGATGATTTGGATGCTGTGAAGAAAATAGAAGAGCAGCTCATTACGTTTGTCTGTGAGGCTGCGACTGCCAGTGAGTATCAGCGGTTTTCAGTTTAAGGATTAAAGACACATGTCTGTAGAGTGTATTGGATTTTTTTGTTGAAAATGTTTTAAATGGTGTTAAATGTTTTCTCCTTTTTTCAGCCTGCCCATCTGTTTTGATGAGTGGTAATACAATGGCAGGTAAGAAGTAGGACAACGGCATCAAAATTCACAACAACAGTCACAAACAGAGGAAGTCTATAATACTGATTGCACTAACATCCCAGCAGCCCCAACAGTGGGGCTGGTAATTATTGTTATGCCACTGATTATAAAAAGGGTCACAATTCACAAAAATGATTATGATAATCACATAATTTCAGGTTTCAAAATGATGGAGAAGTTTGGTTTGGTGGAGAAAGAGTACAGCAACATTCCTGGAGTTTCAATGGAGCCTGGTTCATTCAACAGCTTCCCCTGTTACCGGTTACACAGCAACGCCCTGGTTTTACAACCTACCAAGTAAGCAGCAACATTTCCACACCAAAGACAAAAATGTTTGAAAATACTGTATGTTTGAAAAAAAAAAACTTTTAAAGTTAGTTTTAGAAAAGCAGAGTGATTGAAGACCAGACCATTTATTTTCTATAAATTGTGACCAAATTGAATGTCCGCTGATGTCAGATGGCTCAGACATCGGTGTTTAGTTTTTATCCAAAAAATTCTAGCTTCATATTATTCTTTAGCCAAGTTTTCTGTCTTGGAGAACAGTAGATATTTTTGTGACATTTTCAGGTGTTTCAAGTGTTTTTAAATTTCTTTTTGAAATGATCTTTTTTTTCCTGAATAAGAATAGTTTTTAGTCTTCAGAGTGAGGAACAAATATTAAAAGAATTTAAAACCTAACTTGTCCAAAAAAAGTCTTTGTGGTTGTGGTTACGAGATTTAGTTAAACATCTGGCTAAATAAAATCCACAAAAGACAAAGATTGACATGACAAACAATGTTTCCGACATGTGTTTGTGTTTTCAGAGATTTTCAGTAGGCACATGTGGCATCACACATCATTACATTTGAAGTGTGTTGTATTTGCAAATTTGCTAAGAATTTGCAGTTTCTACCAATATATTGAAAATCAATGTGAATTAAATACAGACAAATGATTTATAAATGTTTGCATTGAATTTGTGTGTTGTATGTGTGTTCTTTGAGATATGTCTTTATCAATGTTTGATCATCATTAAATTTGTGTTTTGCTAATTTTTTTTCTCTTTCTAAATTTATTTTAGGATAACCTTTGCTGTAAAAGATGAGTTTTATTGGGCACACAAGCATTTTTGCTACAGCCTGTTTTTGGTCTTGTGTATTGTCTAGATGTGAGGTTTGTTAATGTAGATTATCTAATGTAACAGGAAACTGATTACTTAATAAATTCAATTCAATGTAAAGTTTTATAATATTTAAAATATGATCAAAAATACCTCAAACTGCACCACAGAACTGTGTTCTTTACACATGCTTTGTGATCTTACTCTTGAAGTCTTTTCATTTCTAGTAATAGTAAAGCTTTTTCCCTGAGCTGTAAATATACAATGATGTTTGCTTGCTGTTTGGTGGATGTTTGAGTTGTGAAGCATGTCACTAACAAAGACTCAGACAACAAGTTCAAGTTTGAACATGAAGTGCTTAGAGGGAATTTGTATATATTTATACATTCAAAAAAACATCTGCTTCAGTGCTCAGTCAGTCCGAGGCAGAACAAAGATCACTCCTGGCGTCTGAAGCAGCAAAAAAGAGACAAACTTTTGAAAGACGTGCATAAGATACAGGGCATCATGACTCTGCTTGGCAATGTGTGAGAGCTTGTGTGCCATTGGTTACATGTGCATAAATTCACCTGCTCCTTTGCTTTTTTTCTAGATACCTTCATCCTGAAGGCTTACCTTCTGACTACACCATTTCTATGATGCTCCGCTTACTTCCTGACACACCGCAGGAACCCTTCGCATTGTGGGAAATTCTCAACAAGGACAATAAACCATTGGTGGGAGTAATCCTGGACAGTGAGACTGAATTATTTACGTTTTTACTACTTTGTCTTTTGGCCATTTTAGAAGCTATTATTCAGTAGTGTCATACAGTCTGAAAAATAACAAACTTTCATGCTTTATTTTCTATTGAAAGGTCATCATTTGCAGCCTGTTGAGAAAGACATGATGTATTTAACCCTAAAGTTGTGAAATTAATAAAGTGCATACTTGTTGCTCCCACAGTGAGATCAGCATGTGTCCATAGACAGTTAAGTCAATGCGAGCATTAACCTTCTCTAGCCTCACCACCAACTGTGTCACCTGCAGATTCTGTGAAAAAAACATTGACGTTCTTCAACTATGACTACAGAGGAAACTTTCAGACCGTTAACTTTGGAGGAGCAGACATAAAAAAGCTTTTCCACAACAGCTTTCACAAGGTTTGTTTCCAAATACTATTGAAAATGTCTGAAGTTATTCTGGACGTAAAGGATAAACGGTAAAAATAAAATTTGCAAAAGAATGAAAAAGTGTTTGGTTGTAACAATGCATGTTGGCAGTAAATCCTGTGGTAGGAAAAAAACTGTTACTTTCCTTTTTAAAAGTGTTATATTTGTAAGAAAATGCTTTTGTGCAGCAACAACTTTCTTTGCCTGAATGGAGTGTGATCATAGAAAAAAAATTTGCCAATAGCAAAAGGCATTTTTATGTCCCTCTTCAAATTTGACTTTCGAGATCCTGATTGTAAACAAGTGCTTTATTTTATTAAAAAACACAATAATTTAATGATTTCAAAATTTAACAAAGTTGCATAGGCTGCACAATGGCACAGTGGTTAGCACAGTGGCCTCACAGCAAGAAGATTTGGGTTTGAGTGGGCAAAGGGCTTGAAGCGTGTCTTTTTGTGTGAAGTTTGAATGTTCTCTCTGTGTACGTGTGGGTTTTCTCCAGATACTACGGTTTCCTCCCACTCTCTGAAAATATGCGCGTTAGGTTGATTGGCCCCCATGAAATTGTTCCTAGGAACGTGTGTGCGTGGATTGTTGTTAGTGTGGCGTCCCGCAACAAACTGGCGATCTGTTCAGGGTGTACCGCACCTCTTGCCTGAAATCAGCCTGGGTAGGCTCTAGCACCCACAGTGACCCCATTACGGATAAGTAGTTTAGAAGACAGAAAAGAACAATGTAGCATGTTAAAGAGTCAAATACGACTGCTCCAACTGGTATTCTTTTATGTTTCTTTACTCTTGGGCACTTCCATCTGTTATATGTAGACTCAATGGTGAAAAAACGATCCTAATCATACTTGAGACACTAAAAAGTAAGAAAGAACTGCAGACTGAACATTTTTGTTGACTTGATTTGACGAGGTGGTTTTTACAGGGACAAACCACAAACTCTAGTTACTCAATGAACAAATGCATGCTCCTTATGAATATGGTACTATTTTACAAGGTAGTGAACTTTCCAACGGTTTGAGATTTATAGTAGAAACCCTTGTCACAACAATAAAATAATTGACCAAACTCAACTTTCCGTATTTTTGTGCATTGTTTGTCTGTGTTTTATAGGAACAGCAACTCTTTAAAGTTTTATAGAAAACTGTTTTTCAAATACTCAGACAATTGCACAAAAAATGGAAAATAATAGTGGAAAAAAAGCTGGAAACTTGGTGGCGAGTTGTGGGGAAACATGTAAATTTTGAAAGATCTTCTATACTTTTGTCCTTAAAAGTTGTGAAGACAGTTAAATTGTTTTCTCTTGGGTCCTAAAGAAAGTTTTTATTTTCTGTTGATTTGTCGATACCACTGAGTAAAGATGTTATGTGTCCCTGATGATAGACATTCCTACCCTTTTTTTCTTTAAACTTTTTTCCCAGTTTTTTTTACTGGCTAAAATGAAAGAACACATTTCATTCATCAATTTATTGGAAGCATTCCTTGTTAAGAAATTACATAATTGTGCAAATTAGATACAGTAGTTATTGAATAATTACAATGAAAGGAAACTGGTTTATGGATGCAGTGAAGGAGGACATGTAGATAGTTGGCTTGACCGAAGAGAAAGCAGGAGATAGTGTTAGATGAAAGAAACTGACTTGCTGTGGTGACCCCAGAAGGGAAATGCTGAAAGAAGAAGAAAATGAAATGGAACCTACTTTTTATTTAACAACGTTCACCCATTCCTTTTATTTATATTAGTCTAATTCACGCTCACAAGTGAGAGAGCGAGGACACACTGGGCAAATAACACTTTGTGGGGAGTTCATTTACATCTAAAATGATTGTAATAAACCAAATAGATGCAACAAATTCCTGGCATAAGAAAATTACCAGGAATTGACTCCCTTTAGAGAAACTTTGAGTGTCCCATAAATCTGACAGTTATCTCAGACAATGGAACAAAAATGAAAAAAAAAAAACTTTGCACCAATAGCCCCATATTTGAATTTCTTCTCAGCCTCAGTTTGTGCCAATGACCTCCTGGTGCGAAGCGATGGTGCCAACTACATCACTCTGCTGCAAAAATGGCACCCAATTGCAGAATCTGTTGTGGTTTCTTATATAGTTGTCAACACAGGCTGGCTCTTAATCATTTTCAGGGAAAACAATTTCTCATTGAATTGTTAACCTTCATTTGTTATGATCTAAAACATTTGTTCATTTTATTCAACTTAGTAATGCACAACTCTGACAATGTTAAACAAATAGATTGTTTAAAACAATAGAAGATGAACGTTTTATAAGAAAAAGGGCAACAGTGACTTTAATAGATGCACCCACAGAATAAATAATGATATTAGTTTGGACTCAGCAGTTTCAGCCATTATGACTAAATAAGACTTGAAATTTTTTGAGCAAAAAAACAATAGAGCATATGCTGACATTAAAATAAAAATCACTCACTGAGTAATAACAAGTCATTAGTTACAAAATAAATAACAATTAGTTTAATTCTTTGCATTTACTTTACAAATCAGCTTATGTAAATGTGACTTCAGAATTCTTCTTTTATTCTTTACTTTGACTCTTTGTGACAATATGCTGTGGACAAATCAAAACAGCTCTGAGACTTTCTTCAGCTACCTTCTGAAAATGTACAGGAGCGTCTGTCCATCATCTTGCATCTTTTGTCTTCTCTATCTTTTTGTTGTTTTATTCTGCCTTTGTGTGAGAGCGTGACAATGTTCAGAAAAGGAACAGATGCAAAAACCAGACTGCCAAACCAGTGGAAGTGTTTGTCTCCATTTAGACAGAATGACAAGTGTATAAGAGGAGCGTTTGTGTGCGTGGGCTTGTTTTTGTGGCCTTTATAAATGTATTACCATATGAAGGCACTGCCTGTGAAAGCAGGAATACCCAGCAGGATGTCTCCGTGCTCGGTGAAGCACACACAAACCCACTAACCGAGAAAGAGTGAAAACAGAAACAGGTGAAGGAGAGAAAAATTAACATATTAATGCAAAGTCTGAGACACAAAAAGAAATGTATAAATAGAAAAAGTAGAATTATGTGGACACATAACTATAACTCATTTATTGCTTAAAGCCACACTGTACTCCAGAAGTGTACGGGTGCTATTTCCATGCCATCCTGGAAGATTAAGTGATTCACATTAAAAAGTCACCTGTGGTGCTGTGGGCCATCCTTCTATGCTGGGAAATTTAAATTCAGGAAATTGACTTCAGCACTTTTCAAGACTTTTTACCTTACAGCTAGACCTAACTGACAAGAAAAATGTATTCATCACCAAATGACCACATTTTTCCACTTGTTAGCTTACTAGGATGCAGTGGTGGAAGATTTAATTTGACTGATAAAGTCACCAGTGCGTCACTTAAACCCACGTACGATGTATAAGTGTATACATCTCATCTTTAAAATACAGCTTAACATTTGGATTCACCTTAATTTAACAAACCGAGGAAATAGGTACCGCTACAAGCTTCCAACATGTTTCCTGCATGGGCAATTAAGCTCCGGTTCTGTAGTTTTTTTACCGGTACAAAAACTCCTCTTGAAACTGTGAAAAGGAATGTAGCTTGTTGGGAATTAACTTAATATTTGTTGTGCATGAAATAGAAAAAATATATCCATGGAGATGTTAGAAAATACTAAAATGAGAACTACCGGTAATCATGTCTCAGGAGGAAATAAGGTTGGAGAATTTATCTTCTATAGTTGTAAACGGTCATTATTGAAAAGCTTGATGATATAAAATTCAATAAAAAAACTGTGGAAATTTTGACCTTAGCTGTGGAACAATAAAAATAACACAAACAAGTAAGATTAATCGTAAAAAACAAAGCTTTCAGTACATTAGAAAAAAAAGATGGGAGAAATAGAAGAATTGGACCAATGAGCCAGTATGTACAAAAGTCTAGAGTGATGAAGCACCAGCATAACAAGAGAGGCAGATGTTGCGTTGCTTAGTGCTGTCCTGCAGATCTGCACAGACAGTCTTTGGTCTGGCCTCACTCTGATTATGCAGGGTTGGTTCAGTAACATTATACACCCTAAGAATGAGGTCAGCTGACTGCCTGAATATACTGAACTACCGAGTTATTCCATCGATGATCCCTCCCCGCCCCGATAGCACCGACATATTTCAAGATGACAATTCCAGGATTAATTTGATTCAAAGGGTGAAAGAGTGGCTCGGAGAGCATGATACATTATTTTCACACATGGATTGGCCTCCATAGGGCACAGATGGGTCTTTCATTGAGAATCTTTGGGATGTGCTAGAGAAAACTGGTTGGAAATTTATCTTCTGACTTTGCAGAAGTTTAAAAAAAATCTGTGCAAAACTGATGTTATAAAGTGTTTATATTTCTATTTACCACTGATTTTGTATTTTGTAGGTTTATCTTTTGGAGCTGAGTTCAATTTACTTTTATTAGTTTTAAAGAGCGAGATTACTACAACAAAAATAAGCTTTAATAATATTCTACGCATGTCGAGAAAAACCATACATGCAGTGTCCCTCAAGGTCAGAGGACTTTGTAGTTCATTTTCTTTCCTCCACCCACTTTTCTTATTAAGTAGGATTTAATTGGACATAAGAACTGTTTCTTGACCTCATAATTAGTCATGGGAAAACTATACAGAAAAGTTAAAGCACATCTCCGACTTATGGACACAAATAAAAGCTGGAAAAGTCCCACTGTATGATCTACCATGACAATACCATAAAAACAAAATGTCAAAAGTGGTAAACTAGCTATAGTTCCAATGATTCAACTTCTCTTTTTTTGCTTTCCTTTCATGCCTAAATTTCCCATCCTTTTCATATTTGTGTCTGAGAATATTCCTTTCATGCAAAAAGAAAACATTTAAATTGGTGTTAAAGTCAAATGTTTATGGAAATGAAGGTGTGAAAATCTAAGTTCTTGTACCTCCTTTTTATTCTGCTCTCAGACACAGATGCAGTGAAAAAGATAGCTGTGACCTACAGTACGCAGACTCCCACACATGTTTTTACACGACACACATTTTACTACCCCACATTCGTTTCCAAACCACAAACATTAACCTTAACTGAATCTACTAAATGCCACAAAATACCAACAAAATGTTTGCATCTTGGAGGATATTCATCATGTTTATTTGACAAAAGTGCAACACACATCATGCCCAGTGAAGTGTGCAAACAGAAAGCCATTACAGAGCCGTAGGTTGGAAGGCACAGATATCAGACTGGGGTCTTTGTGTGACTGCAAACTACCCACAAACCTACTTTTATCTGTTTATTGAGTCCCTTATGACTTAACCTTAATGGTTTAACAGAATGAGTTAGAGTAAATGTTTAGATACCAGTGGTCCAGGTCGTTTTGCTGAACGCTGTTTTCCTTCTTTACCAGCTGTATCCAGCTTAATGTGCTGCTCAAAGACTCTCGCTGATGTTTTCTATCTGTTGGCAGTTTCAGCTGACAGAAATCCAGCAGTCAGATCAGCTGGGTGATAAGTCTGCTTATTTGCTTTTAACTGGACACTTTTTATAAAAAAAAAAAAGTTTGTTCATTTTCCAAGCTGTTTTCCAGAGTTAAGGATGTGCTAGGCAGATCAGAAGCTGGATAGATTGCCAGCCTGTTGCTGGAACACACTTAGCGTCAAGTGTGTCTTTAAGAGCAACCATTTAATCTGACATTCATGTTCATCAGGAGAAAATAAGAATGTGTACGCTAACTTCAGCAAATACAGGGATCAAGCCAGTAACCTTCTTTTTTTGCACCTATAGTGCTTGTACTTTTTTGATTTTGTTAAAAAAAGCACGTGTACTTAAAAAAGTTTGGTGTCCCTGTGATTTGGAAAAATGATTTAGAAAATATTTCTTACAATAGTTCAAATGATATATTTTATTGCCTTCTTTTGGTAAACAAAACCTGTGTTAATGCCAAAATAAGCATGTTTCTACTTTCTGACTTGTTTGGGTTTGTTAGAGAATACATGGCTGCATGAATACATTTTTTAAAGTTTGATACAAAAAACAAATCAAGCACAGTAAAAATTGCACTCCCACATTGTTCAACTTGACTTATTTTAGATTGTTTTGCTGCTTAAAAAATATTCAGAATTCTAATGCTATTCACTGTCTTTCTGTCATTCAGCTCCACGTGGCCGTTAGCAAGACTTCGGTAAAGATGGTATTAGATTGTTTTGTGATTGGAGAGAAATCCGTCAGTGCCGCTGGAAACATCACCACGGATGGAGTGGAGATTCTTGGGAGGATCATCCGGTCCAAAAAAAGCTCAGCTCCAGTTAGTATGAATGTTCTTTTGCATTCCTGTAAACTATACATGAGAATGATTTTGATGAGAACATTTTTAAAGTTTGTTGAATGAATTTGAATTTTTTTCAGAAACCTTTATGGTTCTAAGACTGGATCATTTTCAGTGAAGAAGACTCATGCTGTGCACTTTTAATGACAAATGTGGTATTTGGTTGAAGTTTTATGGTTAAAATGCATGGCAAGAAAAAAGAAAAAAAAATCCATAAATTTTCTTCCATCCTTCTCCTTCAGCCCACTGTCAGTGTGTGTGAAACAATTATGGCCGGTAAAATGATAACCATAAATATCCACTGCCTTCTCAGTGAGTCACTCGGTGGGAGTTCTTTTTATTTATTGCTGGTGGAAATGTAAAAGCTGCCATTTATAGAGTCTGCTGGCTGCGCTCTATTCAGACACAGAAAGGCAAGGAAATGAGACATCCTGGGCTCCTGAAATTCCAACTTGTTGCAGTATTACCGCCTATCAATTTTTTATCTGATACAAAAAATGTGTAAATGTGTGTTTAAATGGAAATTATTAGTAGTAACTTATATATTCTCTGAAAATCGATTAACGTAATTTATTTTTTCTATAAATGAAATGGTAAATTAAGCCTATCTTTCTCTATTTCTTTTTAGTTTGATTTTACCAAAAGCCCCATGATGTAATTCACAACCCACTGTTTGTAAAAGTGTTTAGCTTCACTTCATGTATCTGTCCTCCTCTGCATTCCAGCTGATTTTTAATGACCGTACCATAAGATGCAACCAGCTCTCTGCTTGTTTCTTATCATTCTACATTTCTAATGCTGCTTCTCCTTTGACGGAAAATGAGAACATATGTACTCTCATTAAATTATATTTATGGTGGTAATTGCATTGAATGAGTGGGTTGACAAAAAGTAATGTGTGTGTGTTTAGTTCCAGCTCCAGATGTTTGACATCATCTGCAGCACATCCTGGGCCAGCAGAGATAAGTGCTGTGAGCTGCCAGCTTTGGTAAGATAATTACTTGAGTCCAACTTGATTGACGCTTTCTTTTTTCACCATAAACTTGCTAAAACTGAAATTTGCTCCAATTGCAGTAAAATGATATAATTAACTTGTTTTTATTATTATTGTTGTTGTTGTGATTCACCTGATCAGCACGTAGGTGATTCAAACCTGGGAAAATCTTGGGAATCTCTGAAAATATTTGCACAAGAAATAAATGTGAAAAACTTTAAAAAGTGCACACCAGTACAATCAAAGTGGAAGCATCATCATACGTATATCCAACTTACCTAATAGCTAACTTATATTTCCTCATAATTTCATCACTAATGGTCCTTAGAAATGATTTGATGCTACTCGATCAGGATTTATCAGTTTGAATTTTTACAACTCGAGAAAAATTTTTTTCTCAATAAACGTAAGATTTTTAACTTTCATTTTCTACTCTTCTGTCCTGCAAATTTGAGTTATTTCTCTGTCTTAAAATATTTGACTCACATAGTGTGTCAGTTTTCTGAACTGAAAAAAAAACTGACTGCAAAGACAAGTAATGAATAATTATGATTTAGAAGTTGTTGCTGAATGTTTGTAACAGTTCTCTCATGAGAATTGGTCAGTCTTTGATTTCATGTGGTTTTAAAGTAATCATTGATATAAACTTACTCATCAAGTAAAAGAAATGACAGATTTTCTATTGATAACTTTATTTTTATATTTTGTAATCATGCTCATAGTTGGATTATAAGTTATTTGGATCATTCGTGTTAGAAGCCTTTTCAGTTTAGATTAAAAACAGGGCTTTGGAAACTTGTTGTTTTTATCTTTTGTTTTCAGAGAGCTGAAGAACAGTGTCCTCCTTTGCCTCATTCTTGCACATGCTCACAGGACAGCAAAGGACCTCCCGGACCATCAGGACCCCCTGTAAGAACATTTAGATAATTACGTACATCAGGATGATTGTTTATGTTATTGTTTATTCTTACTTTTCTTCAATCAAAACATTTTTTTCCTCTTCGGCTTTCGTGGAAACCCTTTTTTTCTGTTTGTTTCTTCATTTTTTTTAAATCTAATAATACATTAAAGACTTTTTATTTATTGTTCAGTCAACATTAGAAGAAGTGTTTACTAAAATGTTTAAAGTTGTTGCTGTAAAGTCAGAATGATCGGCTGCTGAGCAGTTTCATTCCTCTTATTTAGTAGTTATTTAGTAGTTTCAACTGGAAGCAGGTAAAAAAAAAGCAACAAGATGTTTAAAGTCAAGAATTCCTTTTTTTATAATTTATTTTTTCTGAAATTTTTATTACCTTTAAGTTTCTTTTTTCGGTCTTTCTTTTAAACTGGAGTGAAGTTAAATCTCATGCTTGTACAACTCATGTCAGTCTGATCATCTCATCTCATGCTGATTAAGTTCAGGTAATTTACTGCCAATTTCTGAGTTTCACAATTTTTTTCAAGTTTTCTTTTTTCAGCTTGTGTCTCATTATCTATGAAGCTGTATCTTGATCACTATTCCATCTTTAAGTTCTGTCTCTTTTTTTCCTCTATTTTTTATGACTTTTAACTTTCATTTCTGCAACAAAAGCAATAACCATAATATGTACAATTAAGAATTTACAATATAAAAGTAGTCTAATTTCCTTTGACTTTGTTCTAGAAGGAAAAGTAACCCAGTATACTGTGTATAACTGAAAATAAAGTTGGTTGGCTTTGCACGTTTCTTTTCTATTTTCTTTCTTCTACCACCGTTCTCTTTTTTTCTATTTGCCATGAAGCTGTAGATCAATATAGTTTGAAAACATAACTTTAAACTTTTCAGTCTATTTCTTTGCCTTTTGTCTTGGTTAAGTTTCCCTCTATCTTTTCGCCTCTTTTAATTCTTATTTCAGCTACAACATATTGGTTCTGATGAAAAGCTTAGTGGCCTAATGTTTTTCAGCTATTGATATAAAGATGGTCAAAAAAAGGATTGACACAAAAAAACTGCCCATTTTCCAGAAAATAAAACTTTGTCTTTTATGCAGGACATTATGAATTCTATTTCACTAAAAAGAAGTGATGTATCTATGAAAAATCTGTCAGCTGCAGTCTGCAGCCTGTAGATAACCATCACATCAATGCTAGGAGAGATTTTGTGAAAATTGGCAGGATAGTGAAATGCCTTTTAGTTTGAAGCTAATCAGTGGTATTGCAACCGTTATAAAACTTTAAGAAGCATCTGAAGTTGTCATTTTTCATAGATATTGCAAAAACCCTTCAAGTAGAGAATTTGTTTTAACTCCTCACATTTCTTGTTGGTGCTACTTGCCACTGGACAGTTTGTCTGGTTTTGTGCACTTTGTTTTCAGAGCAGGAAAAAAAACACCATGCTCCATGTTCTGTATTCACCTGTTAATCTAATTGATACATCACATTTGAGTGAAAAATAGTCTAAGTAGTTCAGCATTCATCCTATCTAATGCTTGCTGAGATGAAACTGCAAAATTTTGCTCTTTTTGAGTAAATCGATACAGACAACAGCACAGAAAGGTGTAAGAAATATGTCTTGAAATAACTCTTGTTCTCTTTCAAGAGTTATGAAAATATAAAAAGGTTAGCACGGCAGACGTTTCTGGCCTCTTCATCAATCGGAAGGACACACAGATCATACTGAATCAAACCACAGCCCCAATGCCAGCAGCATTCATAACGTCCAACATCGGATCATAGAAGTATTTGTGGTCAAACATGGGAATCCAGTCTCTCATCACAAAGTGAGCCAGAACTTCATGAGGCAGAGCAGTAATCCTTCTACCACCACATCAATCGCAGTGTGCTCTGCCCTAAGGCAAGAAAATAACATTTCTGTGGATGTTTCTCAAATATTTGGAAGTGTACTTGGTAATCTGTATCATTATTGCAAAGCTGCTTTATTTGACATGTCTCCCTACTATAACCACAAAGTTATCAGAGTAGTATGTGAGTGTGTTAGAGAGAAACATTAAACTTTCTCCCACAAAGTGCCACTGTAGAGTTTCCCACATGCTCTAGACATTTTATGCATAAAACTTCATCCATCTGAACTAGGTATTTTACACGTCAAATGTAAAAATACACAAGTATAGATGCGTGTGAAAATCTTCTCTCAGAATTTCCATTCAGGGGTTGCCACAGCAAGTTGGTTTCTTCCATCTCCTGCATTTTCTTCGGTCATGATAACCTTAGTCATATCCTCCTTTACTGTATCCATAAACCTCGTCTTGGTCTTCCGCTAAGCCTCTTTCCTGGTGGTTCCAAACCCAGCATCCTTCTGCCAACGTACACTCTCTTTTTCTTCTTCTTTCGGCATTTCCCTTCAGGGGGCGCCACAGCAAGTCAGTTCTTTCCATCTAACCCTATCTGCTGTATCCTCTTTGTTCACACCAACTATGTTCATGTCTTCATTCACTGCGTCCATGAACCTCCTCTTTGGCCTTTCTCTAGTCCTCTTTCCTGGTCGTTCCAAATCCAGCATCTTTGTTCCGATGTACTCTCTCTCTCCTCTGCACATGTTCAAGCCATCTCAGTCTAGCCTCTCGGACTTTATCCCCAAAACCTCTAACATGTGCTGTTCCCCTGATGTACTCATTTCTAATCCTGTCCATCCTGGTCACTCCCAGAGAGATCCTCAGCATCTTCATCTCTGCTACCTCCATCTCTGTTTCCTGTCTTTTTCTCAGTGCTACTGTTTCTAAACCAAACAGCATCGCCGGTCTCACCACGGTTTTATACACTTTCCCTTTCATTTTTGGCTGAAACTCTTTTGTCACCCATCACACCTGATACTTTTCTCCACCCGTTCCAGCCTGCCTGCACACACTTCTTTACCTCTTTTCCACACTCTTCATTGCTCTAGACTGTTAATCCTAGATACTTAAAATCTTCCACCTTCTTTATCTCTTCTCCCTGTAACCTCACTTTTCCATTTTGATCCCTCTCATTCACACACATGTACTCTGTCTTACTCTGACTAATCTTCATTCCTCTTCTTTCTAGTGCAAACCTCCACCTCTCCAGCTTTTCCTCCACCTCTTCCCCATTCTCACTACAGATCACAATGTCATCTGCAAACATCATTGTCCATAGGGATTCCTGTCTAACCTCGTCTGTCAGCCTGTTCATCACCATAGCAAACAGCAAAGGGCTCAGAGCAGATCCTTGGTGCAGTCCCACCCCCACACTGAACTCCTCTGTCTCACCTACAGCACACCTCACCACTGTCTTACAGCCCTCATACATGTCCTGCACTACTTTAACATACTTCTCTGTCACACCAGACTTCCTCATACAATACCATAGTTCTTCTCTAGGTACCCTGTAATACGCTTTCTCTAAATCTATGAAGACACAGTGCAGCTCCCTCTGACCTTCTCTGTACTTCTCTATCAGCATCCTCAAGGCAAATACTGCATATGTAGTGCTCTTTTTAGGCATAAAACCATACTGCTGCTCACAAATTCTTACTTCAGACCTTAACCCAGCTTCAACAACTTTTTCCCATAACTTCATTGTTTGACTGATCAGTTTTATTCCTCTGTAGTTCCCACAATGTACACTCTCCTCTGCACATGTCCAAATCATCTCAGTTTGGCCTCTCTGACTTTATCTCCAAAACATCTAACATGTGCTGTTCCTCTGATATATTCATTTCTAATCCTGTCCATCCTGGTCACTCCCAAAAAGATCCTCATTATTTTCATCTCTGCTACCTCTATCTCTGTTTCCTGTCTTTTCCTCTGTGCCACTGTCTCTAGACCAAACAGCATGGCCAGTCTCAGCCATAGTCATGAGTGAAAATATTTTTTAAATTTGGTGTATATTTAGAAATGAAAATGTTTATATCGGAAGAATAACATTTTCTATGAAAGAATGTACTTCATAAAAAAGAAACTTGAGGTTACTGTGTGTTTATACGTATTATTACATTTTAATTTCTCTTTTCTACATTTCTCCTTATTAATGAATATTTCAATAGATCCAAAATCAATGTGGTTTGATTTGACTAAGCTGATAATCAATTTGGAATTAAAAGACACCAGGCACACCGAAGCCAACTTCTTTGTTTCTTAAAACTGAGCAGAGTTCAAACTGTTTGCGATCTGTATGTAAGTTATTATTTTCTTTTGCATAAAATTGCAGAGTGAAATCCACCAAGCTGTGCTTGTTCAATCATCACAGACGCCATATGTACAAATCCGACATAATTATTTCTATTCCTGCAGCTGGAAGATAATTTCACTTTCTGACGAGGTTTCCAAAGCAAATAGACTCGTACTGTTAAAATATAATTAAGCAAAAAAAAATGTTGTTTTGATAAACGAGATCATTTATAATGTTGGTAGCAGGTAATTTACAACAATTGCGCACATGCTTTAAAACCTAGGATTAAGGTTTTTTTCTATGAATAATAATAATGTTTTGATTTAAAGTACAAGCTATTTTATTCAGCTCACTTTACTTAAAGTAAGAAATTATGTCCACATAGGTTCCGAACTTACAATTATTCATTTGACACACACTGCAGCCCAACTAAAGATAAGAAAAGACAGGAAGGTAGGAAGAGGTAGAAAAATATTGTGTTTAAATTTTTGATGAGGAGTCATTATAATTTTGGATGCAATACTCTACGCGGGTTCGGGCGTTGCCGCTAATCTGCCATGGCTGCCCTTTGTCACCGATTCTGTTCATCACCTGTATGGACAGAATATCTAGGCACAGTCGAAGCGTTGGAGGGATCCGGTTCGGTGACCTCAGGATCAAATCTCTGCTTTTTGCGGATGATGTGGTCCTGTTGTCTTCATCGAACCGCAATCTCCAGCTCTCATTGGAACAATTTGCTGCTGAGTTTGAAGCGGCCGGGATGGGTATTAGCGCCTTCAAATCAGAGACCATGGTCCTCGCCCGGAAAAGGGTGGAATGCCCCCTGCAGGTCAGGGACAAGGTCCTGTGCCAAGTGAAGGAGTTTAAGTATCTTGGGGTCTTGTTCACGAGTGGGGGAAGGATGAAGCAGGAGATCAACAGGTGGATCGGTGTGGCGTCAGCAATAACTAGGACGCTGCATTGGTCCGTCGTGGTAAAGAAAGAGCTGAGCCGAAAAGCTCTCAATTTATAAGTCGATCTGCGTTCCTATCCTCACCTATGGTCACCACCCACAGCTGGTGACCCGATCTCTCACTCAGAGATCGGGTGAGGAGCTCTGCCATCCAGGAGGAGCTCAGTGTCAAGCCGCTCCTCCTCCAGATCGAGAGGAGCCAGATGGGGTGGTTCAGGCATCTGGTCAGGATGCCCCCCGAGCGCCTCGCTGGTGAGGTGTTTCGGGCACGTCCCACTGGAAGGAGACCAAGAGGCAGACCCCAGATCCGCTGGAGAGACTATGTCTCACAGCTGGCTGGGAAATGACTCAGGATCCCTCCGGGTGAGCTGGAGGATGCAGCCGGGGAGATGGAAGCTTATGTTTCCTGGATGAGCGGAAGACGACAGAACGAAACAGATAATCTATTTTTTTTAACAGCATAAGAAAAAATAGGGTGGTTCTACGTATATTATGAAAGGTGAAAAAAAAAATCAAAATAAAACTTTTACAGGGATTCCTACGTATAAACTCCAACTTTTTTCTCTATAAATAAAGAAGTTAATTTTATATTTAGCTTTGTATATTTAAATCAAATCCTTCACATACCTTTTAAACACAAAGACATCTACATACTATATTGCAGCATGACTCTTGCTTCTGTATGTCACTCTTCATATTCCTGGTGTGGATCTTCTGGCTGAGTACTTAGAGAATAATCTGACTGTCTTAGTTCCTAGGGGAACCTTTTTTTAAACAAACACAGGGAAAGAATCTATTCCAGATAGGGCAAGAAAAAGCAGATGTGTGTTGTTTGCCTCTGGATAAACCTCAGGCTTACACTCCTGCTACATTTCAAAGTTGTAGTGCCATAAAAAGGAAGACGTTTAAAGAGTAGTTTATTGCAACATGATGTTTGCCTCATTTTGATATGGAAAACATATGAGGCGTGTTAAAGAGAATTTGAAGTAGTTTCAATAGGGTATGTAAATAGGGAGAAAACTACTCTTTTCTTCCTGTTTACCATCACATTTTTATTGTTGCATTATGTTTTCGGTCTGTTTCAGGGTGGTCCGGGTATACGGGGAGCTCGAGGAGACAGAGGAGAGCCCGGTGTGACGGTTTGTGATTCACATATAAACCATAAGCAACTTTTCTGGAGACTTGTCGGTATAATCACTTTTATACTTTTCACTGCTCCGGGGTGAGGCACTGAGACACCCCTGGAGCTTGTAGTAATCAGGTGCTGAGATTAGATTTCGACATAAAATCGAGGTGCATTACATAGAGAGAAATAGTCTCACATTTTTGTAGGTATAAATTGGGATAGCTGTCATCGTTTACACAGCTTAGATGAGTAAATGTGTCAAACTCAGAACTATACTTTTGATTATATTGGCATCCTAACAAAAAATATGGGTCAATAAAATAACAAAATGCAATAGATAAACATGATGAAAAAAGTTAACTAAAGAGGGACTATGTCAACATTTTCATACATTGCTAGGGGGAGACAGTGGCTCAGTGGTAGAGCGTTTGCCCACAGACCGGAAGTTAACCGTAAGGTCGCGGGTTTGATTCCCACTGAGTTCACTTGTAGAAGACACCTAACCCCCCGTTTCTCCCACCATTGGCGTCTTCGTGGTAGCCTGCTGCGGTTTAGTAGTGCAGCACACAAATATCCCTGGAGAGGGATGAATAGAGTATGTAAAAATAAAATTAATAAATAAATAAAATTCTATGTGGGAGACGCGGAAGTGTTGGTTCAGTAGTATAATATCCGTCCTTAGACTAAGCGAAGTCCTTCGATTCCCACTGAGCCCATGCCCAAGTGTCCCTGGGGCAGACACCTAACCTCCAAATTGCTCCCACCATCGGTGCCATCGTGGTTACCTGCTGCTGCGCAATATAGCAAAAGTAATTTCCCTATGAAGGAATCAATATAGTACTGTAAAAAATACTAAAGATGGTGACTCGTCACTTAAACTTTCACTTTAAAGTTTTCAAAAAGGCAATCAAAATCTGCATGTATTTGTCTTTATTATTATAACTTATTTTCTTAAATTTATATCTTTACACAATCAACCAGTTTATTTGGGTAGCTATCTTATCCCGTAATACCTTAATAGCTATATCGAAAGAAACAAGTTTGAGTCGATATCTAATATAAATCTGGCCAAAATAAACTCTTCAATTTGGGATTAAATCAAAGTAATTAAGATTTCATCCATCTTTGAATTTTTTTAACCTTATTCACAGCTCAGTGTAAAATGCTTTCTACATTTATTAGTTTGAAAAACCCAATAAATCCCATGAAAGATTTTCTTTCCGTTTACTTTTGCATACAAAGAATCTAATTCCACTTTTTTTCTTGGTTGTTTGCATGTCTAAAAATATCACCTTTGACCTGTAAAGTAAAATATTAAAAAACAAGAAAAATACAGCAGCTAAAATATTATTTTGGCTGTCGCTGTCACTGAAACAACAAACTACAGATATTGTACTTTGTAGGAATTCCCCTCTTCTGGTTCTCATTTTACTAACACTGTGCTCTGCCATAACCTCATTTTATTTCCCAAAGCTGCAAGTGATATTCATTAAAATGATTTAAATAACCACACTTTTATTATCTCTTGAACAATTATTTCAGCAATCAGATTTGGATCTCTCTAAGATAGTCATGTTGGCTAAAAATAAAGTTAAAATCTATGAAAAGAGTATTGTTTATATTTATCTCTGCTTAGTTACTCAGTACAAACCCAGACAGGAGAGATTGGATCATGAAGTTGTATAAATCAGAAAACAAGTACGTTATAGTTTACAACTAACTTTCTGTGTTTTTGCACAAATCTGTAGCTTAGAGAATTCAAATTTATTGCTTTGCACCAATTTTGTTATTTCCTTTGACAGGGACCTCAAGGGCCCACAGGGGATATAGGCCCTGCAGGACCTTCAGGACCACCTGGTCCACAAGGACCCAGTGGACTTTCTATTCAAGGACCGCCTGTAAGTCTGTAGTTGTATTTAACATTTTCTTTTATCCAACATTGCACGTTAATTTTTTTTTTTTTTTATAAATATATAAATGATCACTTGTGTCAATTAGAATCATTTGAAAGTAAACTAGAGTGTAGACGTGAAGGATTGAAGATTTGGATAGTTTAGTTTCATCTGCTAAACCGTGTTTATTCATCAAGGTCGCGGGGGATGCCGAAGCCTATCCCGGCCGATTTCAGGAAAGAGAAAAGATAGAGAAAGGAAAGAGAAAGCACTTGCACCATAGACGTACTTAGTGGTGCAGTGGTTGGCATTGTAGCCTCAATAAATGAAGGTTTTGAGGGTTTGAGTCCCCAACCTTCTTGCTTTTAAGGTTTGAAACACTGCTCTAAACACTGTCCTTTCTGTGTGGAGTTTGCATGTTCTCCCCGTGTAAGCATGGGTTTCCTCCGGGTACTCCGGTTTCCTCCCACCCTCCAAAAACATGCATGCTAGGTTGATTGGTTCTATGTGATTACCCCTAGGAATGAGTGTGTGTGGTTGTATTTGTGTGGCCCCGCGACAGACTGACACCCTGTTTGGGGTGTATCGTGCCCCTTTCCTTGAATCAGCCGGGATGGGCTCCTGCATCCCCTGCAACCACGAAAGAGATAGACGGTTAGGAGGTGACTGATGTTAGAGAACTGTCTTTGAACCTTAAAATGTGCTTGCAATATAATAGAGCAAGTAATGTACAAAGTATTTAAAACTGCAAATTAAAAATCCTGTCCTGTCACTTTGTGTAATAAATGCATAAAATGTCCAATATAGTGATGTTACTGGGTTATAGGGTGCACGTGGAGAAAAAGGAGAAAGAGGAGAGATCGGACCAGCTGGACTCATGGTAAGAAATATTTTTAATTGAATTGTGGTTTTGAGGTATGTTATTCAATTACTCTTTTTTTATCAATCTGCAGATTTTAAAATGGTGCATATGATTTGGTAACATCCTCTATATTTTAAGTAAAAATAAACAAACATTTGACTTGGTTAAAACCAGAGAGTAATTTGGAGGGAGGTCTGCAAAAGTTGTCGTAGCTGCTATTAGTTGTAATTTTCATTATTGGAAAACAAGTAGAAGTGCTCTCTTTACGTTACCTTTGTCCTGAAGAAGACAAATCTACCAAGCAGTATAAATAAACCACAAAAATTTTAGTTTTGTTCTGGAGGGTGGGTATTTGTGCTGAACACAAATTACTTTCACATTCACTATCTTAAAAATTTTATGTGCTTTCAGGCTCAGAAAATTTCAACCTATTGTTCAAAACAAACATGTACAACTCATTTTAAAGTAGCTAGAATCAAATTATATGACATCTGTCCCCAGGGTTGCAAATAAAAATTTACTTTCAGCAGAAGTTAAACTGTTAAAAGTAATTTGTTGCTGATGTGAACAATTCATATTCCATTGTTTTTATTATGAGAAATAATTAATGCTACAAAAAGTATTTTTTTCCTTGAATTTACAGGTGGTGTTTGTGTTTGTGTTTTGAGTTTTATCTCCCTCTTTTTTCTTTCTCTTCTCTTCTTTTTTTTTTTCTTTTTTTTTTTTTTTAGCTCTAGAAGGGAATTATTGTTCGGTCAAAGAAAATAGGGAATATTAAAATTACATGTATAAATTACTGGAATTAATATCTTTTAAAAGTCAAAACACTCTAACAAAATTATTCTGAAATAAAAAATCTGAAATCATCCTAAAACCAATAGAGTTTTCTGCAATGAAGTCACTTGAACAATATTTCTGGAATTTGGCACCATAAAATGATTAAAATAGGGAATTAAATAGATAGATATCGAAGTATATTTGTGAATGAATTTAACAATAATAAAGAATGATCCAGTTAAAGAGTTTCCAAAGGAGGAGTTTTCTTGAGTTTTTTTTACATTGATTTGATGTGAATGATGTATGCCTCTGTTTATTAATGCATCTGGTGAACCTGTAGCTACAGTATGTAATGTGAACATTTTGATAAGGAACAATTATGTCTGGAGGCCTGAGGACAAATTTGGCAGCGTAAAAACTCTATTTAAATATTTGAAATAACAATAATATGAGAAGAGCAGAGGTGATGAAGAAGGTCAAGATTATTTAAATTTATGTCCAGAAATTGTTGGAGTGAAATTATTCACTTGGGCACAAAGCAATCAAATGGAATCATTGAGATGTGAATAATCATTACCAGGTTCTCAATTATCGGGCAGTGAACCAATGAAAGTAACACCAAATTATTTTTATGGTCTTATTACCAAAGAGCTTTGAATTCCAACATAGACTGTGATTCTGTTCAAATCACTTCATAGCAGAAAATTATATTAGTTTTGGAATGAAATTTCCAACATGTCGGATCAATAAAGTAATTTTGATTCTGAAAGGTTTCATAAATCTCTTTGAAAACATTCTTGTTCAAGTAGTTTGACTGTAAAATGATTCCTACTCTTTAAAAACAAAATCCATTTCCCTCATCCTTGCCACTTGTAGCATCTTCAACAGAAAGTCATGTGTAGAGTTTGTTTTTAAATGTAAGCCTGAATTTGATATTTTTAATATAGATTATGCTTTTATATCTACATACATTACCCTAAGAAAACATGCATTCACATTTGTATCGCATCAACTAAAATTGGATCTGATTTTTTTTTTTTTTTAATGAATCATTCACTCAAAAATGCTAATTTTAAGAAATGCACAGAAAGGCATTTATACATCGGATGGAATGAAAAAAAAATTTAGTCTCCACCAAATCCCTCCCATGATTACTATGGGCGAGTGTTTTGGATTTGTGTGTGCTTGAAATTGTTGCACAATTTTCAAATTTGACTTTAAATGCAGAACCATATGAGGAAAGCACCACAGTGAAACCAACCAACTTAAAGCTTTGTTTTCATTTGCTCCATCTGCCAGTTTCAAGAGTTTGTCTTGTTTTAAATTTGTTTAGAATTTTATAAACTTCACTTTTTTGTTAAAGATCAGTATTTTCTGTTTAGCACATTACATAATTAATGAAATATTTTAGAAAAAGGATAGTTCTAATATAATAAAAAATGACATTATGTAGCTTGATTTTTTTTTTGCTTGATGTAAAAAAAAAAATAATAGGCTATTTTATTGCTAAATCAATGCTAAAATTCAAATACCCAGGAACTGAGAGAAGTCAGTTTGATTCCCACTGAGCCTGTGTTCAAGTGTCATGGAGACAACATCTAACCCTGTTGTTACTCCCACCATTGCAGTAAAAGTAATTTACCCATTGTGGGATAAATATATTATGATTTTAAAAGAAAATCTGCATTTGGAGCAGATGGGTTCACTTTATCTCCGGAATGGAAGTAGCATTTATCTTTTAACAATTCGTAGAATCATTCCCATAATATGCAGTTCTATTGTCAAAAAAACATAATAAAATATGACTAACGATGTTGCTGAAAAGTCAAATGCCTGGCCACTGTTTTTTTTGGCCTATTTTTATTCACAAACTAATGAATCTCCTTTCCTACTTTTTAAAAATTCTCAAAACATTTGTTTATGCTGTTTTTTTAATCTATATGAGTAGTAGATACAGCAGCTACTCATACAACTGCAACACTTCCCTGGGCAGCACTATCTAGCTTTCCCTGTCTGCGTACTCCTATTAATAAAGCTGGCAGACCTGCCATGTGCTGCGATGGATTACTGACTAATAATGTGTTTTGTCAGAGAGGAATATGAATGGCTGTGTGCAGTGAGGAAATATTGTGGCTTCCAGGGCCTTCTTGTAATAAAAATGCAACCACAGAGGATTTCACAACTCTGTAGTATCAGCTTTCACACTCTCTCTTCTTTTTTACTGCCCATCTCACTGGACCGGCCAAAAGACCGTCTCTTTTGCCTCAGATATGACTTTGTATGACGTTGACGTCAATGCTTTCATCACCATATTTTTTGATCTGTAGCTGTGATGGATAACCAGGAATGTGAAAGTACCATATGTAACTCAATTAATATTTGAGGTTTTTTTGTTCAGATGAATGAGCAAACTTTATTTACAATAACAAATACAGTTTTCGTATCTATTTTTTCTGATGCAAAATTAAATCCTTGGTTTCAGATTCTCCATTCCTTCCCAATTTATTTGTCTTGAATTAGTGATCACAAATTTATTGTATATGGTTGTTTAAAGAAAAAGTTTCCATAATGTACAGTAAGTTTAAAAATTAAAGTATGTCCTGTCTAAAATTTTCAACACTTGCTTGCTGGAAATATCACATAAAAAGCAGGTGAAAATATTTTACTGTCTAAAAACTCCAACTGACAATTGCTGGATTTTTTACTGTAAGAGTCTGTTCCGTTCCGTAGTCTTCCGCTCATCAAGGGTAAGAGTCTGTTCTGTCGTGCAAAATATTTTGATTGCAATACATTAGTAGACAAAGTAAAGTGATACCTGTTTTGTATCTGGAAAAAAAAACTTGTGTAAATTATCACTAGAATGAACTGTGCCGGTGTAGCTTTTGAAACTGCACAAAACTCTCATTCAATACTTTTTTTTTCTAATATTCACTTTTTCAGATTAAAGTGCTGCCATGTGTGTCAGTCACAGAGGCATGGCTGGTACCTGATTGATAGACATTTTGAAGGGTAATTGTTTTTAGTCAGGACCAATCCCACATCTTCAAAGTCTGGGACCTGACTCCATCCTGCAAGATGACAAAAATCTGCCCTGGAGTGCCTTAAAATTTCAGAGTGGGAGACTAAACTGACCACCTATATTTTAAACACAATTTCATACTTGTGGGATCAAGTTGCATTCACTATGCACGGTAGCACGAGAAACACCAGGGCCAGTGAGCTGCAGGTTATAGATGTTTCTTCGCTGTGTTTAACCTGGTTCAAATAAATTATTCTCTCAAAACTTCTGGTTAAGTACTGCAAAACATTTCCTTCGACTCATTGGTTAGGGTTAGAGTTGCCACAATGTTGCCAAAATGTACTACTTTTCACCAATGCCTGCTATTTGAAGGGATTTCTGTTTGCCATAACTTTTTTTTTTTACCAAATTACAAATAGCATAGCTTGTAGTCGGCATCTTTGCTTTTCTTGTAGGAGCTAAATTTGCTGCTTTATTTATGTGTTGAAAGAAGTTTGTAAGTCAAACTAACAGACCTGATATCAATAAATTTGGTGTTAGAGTCAGCCAACATCTGAACAGCAGCACACCATTAATCATCAGAGGCATGGCCTCCACAACTCTATCCTGTGATTTGTAGACATTTGAACAGCTATAACTGTCGTGTTTTTGAGTCTTACATTAATACGGATGTGCAGAGATAAATCACTGCGACACTTAATCTATGACTGTTTTGGAATTGGCCATGTGCGCTGACCTGCACAGAATTGAATGGAGGGGAAATGGGAAAGGAGATGGAGCAGCAGCGGGACTGACCGCTGGAGCATAGATTTTATCTCGAGGGTCAAATTTGTTGGTGTAAATCTAATTTATTCACACACCTGTTGAGTTACTGTTGAAAAAGACAGACAATCGTTTATCCTTTAGATATTTGTCTATTAATGGATCTGAAATCTGTTTTTAATAATATATAGATAGGTCACAGACATACTTGAATGAGTTCCTTTCTTCAATCTACTATGCCAACTTAAATATAAATTGTTGGATTGATCCTAATCATCGTTTGTGAAACAGCCTGCCAGAGGACCTCAGGGCCACAGAGTCTGTAAATGTTTTTAAAAATAGGCTGAAGACCCAATGTTTTGAATTGGCTTGTACTTGATTTTTATTTTTGTTTAATCTGATTTGATTTATTTATGATATCTTTTTATTTACCTATCTATTTTTTCAAAATTGTATTCTTTTGATTTACTTTTAAGAGAAATTTCTTAAACAGTTAGAACTTGTTTTACTGGTTTTAGTTATAATTCTATTGTTTTATTCTGTGTCTTAGTCCAGTGTTTCCTCATGGAGATATTTCATCCCGGGAGCTCTGCCGGCTCAGTCAGTGGAGTCTTTGCTGTGGGGGTCTGCCAGGCCTGGCTGTTGCAAGTCCCTCATTTTAGCCATTTGACTTTTGTGGGTGCCTGTTCCTCTTGGGTGTATCACCCGCTGTGGTTGTGACCTCTGTACTCATGGGCAGGCCGAATCCTGATGTGGATTGATCCCCAGTTACTATTTCCTTATAGCAGCATCAGGCCAGATGTTTATTTACTGTTATTCTTAACTCAGTTAAAGAGACAGTAGGTAGCTGGAGAAATGGGGAGAGGGTTGGGCGATTGGGGACAGTGTGGGGATATGTGAATGTCGATGCATGTGTGCAGTGTTTGTGCAAAGCGTGATTTTCAATGTATGTTTGCTTTTAATTTGTCGTTGTTTAATTATCTGGATTTTAATTCTTGTCCGTTTTTTATTTGCGCTGTTCAGCACTTTGTGTATCTTAATGTTAGAAAAGTGCTCTATAAATAAAGTTTGATTTGATTTAAATTTGTTCAGGGTGTTCCTGGAAGTCCTGGCTCTCCGGGTAGAGATGGTCCTCCAGGAGTAAGGGTAAGATACTAAATTTATAACTGTTTTACAAGATGCTAAGTAGTTTTTTGCACTTAAAAGACTGCATATTTTAATATTAAATGTAAAAAAATAAATTTGCACATTTTTCTTGTATGACACAAGTTTGCCTGAATCTTATTGTGGAAATTGTGGAGATTTTTACAAACCAATTTTTTTTAATAGAACTTTAAATCACTTAACTACCAACTTCACATAGAAACCTGAACTAAATTTGTTTAGTGTTTTCCAAAAGGGATTCATTTGGTCTTTGCAAAAATCTTCCTGAATTTGTTATAAATGAGGATGCAGCCTTTTAATTCATGGGTTGACTTTCAAGAATCTAAACTTACTTTTTTTTTTTTTTCAAAACTTGTCCATCAAAGATAAAATAGTTTAATCTAGTTTCTTATCAAATAAGTTTTTTAAGAAAAATATCTTGATTTCACAAACACATACCAACAGGTTTTTTTTTTAATAATTTTCTTTTTTGAGTACCAGCAGTGGTCACAGTTTCCAGAAAATTTAAATTACACTGGTCTTGACCAGGACATGATGAATTCCCTAACCACTGAAGAACATTGGACATTTTTCTATATTTTTCACAAATGATTATCTTTTTTGCAGTTTCTCATTATTTTGTGGACGTTGCAGAATTGAGCTCATTTGAAAGTTACATATTTATTACATTTGAATATTTGTCACAGAAGTTTAGACATTATTAAAAATATCATTTTGAGGATTTCTGTCATGTCTAATTGTTCAGCGGTATCTCTGTGCAGTGGGTTTTTTTCACAACAAACCCGGGCAAAATTCCTTTGCCTTTATCTAGGCCTTCCATTTATTTAAAAAAAACTATTCACACAATAAAATTGTGCTTTTCTCAAAAAAAATTACAACACCAGCCGGCTCCAGTCAGGACTGGCAATGGAATCAAATCTTCCAATGCCTCACTGAGTCATAAATACTAAAGAAAATTCAGCCATGGGGGGAAAGTGTCAGCAGGCAGACCAGAGAGGTAATATTAAACATGAGAACTGGATTCTGAATAGGTGGACAACTGTGCACATCATACATTTACTCTGTTGGCCGGTCCAGAGCCCAGGATTCTCAATGGTTCTTTCAAAATCATTTTCAAATCAAATTTAATCTCTGTCATGAAGTTTCAGTTGATTATATTTGCATTTCAGCCAGAGCTTAATTAGTTTAGCTATTATAAACCTGAGCAAAAAAATAACTCTGTTTACTGTTGAAATATTTTTTTTGATGTGTTAGCTGTTTTTGACGTGCACGTGCAGATAGTTAATATCAGTTTGCTCGAGAAAAACTGGGGATTATTTGTTCATTTTAGATGATTATGCAAAAGGGGAACAAATGACTGAATAAAATCACTGAACATGCCATTTGAATATTTTAATTTATTGCCAAACTGTACTCAGTGAAACTCATAATTTACCTTTTACAAAATTTTAAGTGTCCTCATGGGCTCTCTAAAGTCATTCACTTCATTTCCCACAATGATCAAATAATACATGCTTTGGACTTTCTTATTTTCCATTTTCTTTTAAAATATATCGTCTTTGACCCATCTGGATTTGAGGTCTAATTTAGGTTGTATTTGGGCGGATTAGCAAACTAGTCTGACATGCATGCAACTTTCCAATTGACATGGTTACACACCAAAACACTGTCAAAATATAGAAGAAAAAAGAGTAACCTTTAGAAATTAGGGTGGAGACGGTGGCCGCGTGGTTAGCGCGTTCGCCCGCGGACCGGAAGGTCGCGGGTTCGCGTCCCACGGAGAGCACGTCTAGGGTCCTTGGAGAAGACACCTAACCCCCGCTTCTCCCACCATTGGCGCCGTTGAAGGGCAGCCTGCTGCGGTGTAAGGAGTGCAGCAAACAAATTTCCCCGGTGAGGGATGACTAGAGTAATTCAAAATAAAAATAAAAAATAAATAAATAAAAAATTATTCAAACCACTGTGGTGTTATTTTCAGCTTAAAAAACTCCACAAATGATTAAGGTTTTTTTTTTTTCATCATGGCATACAGCAACAAAATACACTTGCCAACTTTTTTATTCCTGGGCTAAAATGCTCTGCAGATATGGACCTGATAAAATCAAATTTTTTCTGAAGATATAATCTTTAGAAAACGTCAATCTCATATAGATTACGTAATAAATACACACTTTAGACTACAGGCATGGATAAATGAAGCTTTAGGCCGTGGAGAATGTTCTGTTTTCTTTTCATCCCAAAGTAAAAAAGAAAAAGTTTCTTTTTGCACAAAGGTCAAAAATTGGGGGCGTTTACCTCTTATTTTCAAAGATGATATCTATTGATTTTTTTTTTGCCAATTCCATTTTAGTAGAAAAGCATTATCATGAGACTACCAATTTATTTTTTACAAAAACTCTTAGGGTCTGACTGGTAATAATGGACCACAGGGACGGCAAGGAGCTCCAGGGCCTGTTGTAAGTCTGTTTCCTTCATATACTCATCATCTTTATTTGCTTTAGTCGTTTTTCATTTGTCTTTTTGTGTTATTATCTGTGTCATGTTAGGGAGCCCCAGGGGCTCCTGGAGCTCCTGGACCAGGTGGTTTAGCTGGCCCTCAAGGGGATCAAGGAATGCCTGTAAGTAAAAAAGCTCATTTCTTTTTTAAAAAGGATTATGTTGCTCTTATCTTATTTTCTCAAAACAAATCATATTACATCCCAAATGTCACTGCTATAAAAGCAAAGATGGTCCAGAATATAAACCAAGAAAAAGAGAAATAATCTTTTTTTAAATGGGAAATTTTTAGAACAACTTATAGAGAGACAGAGATACTGAAGAGATGATCTTGGGATCTAAACAATGAGCAATTCTACAAGAACCAGATGATGCAGTGACGTTGGTGATGGCTAATCTCAACTCGAGTTCGACTCAGAGTATCAAGCTATAAATCACTTACTCTCGCCGCTTTTCACACACAACTACAAACAGCCACCCACACACTCACATCTGTCTCATGTCTGTGATAGAAAACAGAAAAGTATTCATGGATGTTGTAAAGTGCAGATGATATTCTAACAAGCATTTAACATCTTTTTTTTAATTAATGTGTTGTGCATCTTGCTCACGCAAATTAGAATAATTTTTTGTGAAAAAATAATTTTATCATAAAGAAGGCCTTATGTTTCACTAAGTAAACTAGTTTGGTCGCTTGTTGGTGACTCTAAATTGGGCCATTTGGCCTCAATCAGAAAATCTTTCTGGGGAAGACATCAAATAAAAAATTGTCAATTTTATTTCTGATTGTATTCAATTTAGCTTTACTTGGAACAAAATTAAACATAGATGGACGAGCAAACTATCTAAATACTTTTTTGTAACAGAGTTTAAAAAGCCAAACTACTTTGTAACCTCTTAACACCCACCTATTTTCGGGCTGTGCACGATAGTTGGACATACCCAAATGCCATTGCTTATTACAGCAGCATCTTTCAAGTCACATGCTTGTACTATACATCAAAATAAAGCTTAGACCTTCTAGTTTCTGTAGATATGTACATGGAGAGTGTCAGAATTTCAGAGCCTATCCTACAGTAGTTCAAACATAAAAAAAATTGTAGAATTTTAGCCTCGCCTAATTTTTTTCATTTTCCAATGTCCCTAGCCAAGACATACTTCTTAGTAGGCATAATTCCTTCCATTTGTATGACAAAAATCTTGTTGACAACAACTGTGTAAAGTTTCAGATCTCTAGGTACAAGTGTTTTTGACCTATTGACCTTTTACTATAAAAAGTGTCCATTCGGCACAAGCTGTCCAAATCTGTGCCAAAATGTGCCAAAATGTGCCAAAGTGAATTTTTGCCATTCTATCACTTTTTTAGTCATAAAAAATGCATATTAGTGTTTCTGTGACTTTGAATGCCTCCCACAGATATTTTTTTTTCATAATTTTTTAAATGTATATTTTAATATTTTTTACTGTAATTATAAATTTTTCCATAAAAATTATGCACAAGAAATGAAATATACAACTGGATAAATGATATGTTGTGTATGACAACAACTGTGTAAAGTTTCAGATCTCTAGGTACAAAAGTTTTTGATTTATTGACCTTTTAGTATAAAAATGTCTAATCTGAACAAGCAACAAATTGAATTTTTGCCATTTTATCACCTTTTTAGTCATAAAAAATGCATATTAGTGTTTCTGTGACTTTAAAAACCTCCCACAGATCTTTTTTTTTTCCTTTTTTTTTTTTTTTTTATTATTTTTTTTTTATTTACATAATTTTTGCTGTAATTATAATTTTTTTTCATAAAAATCATGCACAATAAAAATTTTTCGGATAAAAAATATGTTCCAAAACCCCAGAAATATAGTTTGCTAAAAGAAAAGTTGAAAATAAACTAAAAAATCTTTCAATCTGTGATCACCTCACTCACTCAGTGTCTGCTCCTCATTCGCGTCATGACGCACAAAATGGCGCCGTTTGTTTTGATAAAATTTCCCGTTACGCAGTTGAAATACACGCGATTCTATTGGTCCGGTTTTGAACCAATCCCCTCGTTTTGAAGGTGGAAGTATCAGCTTTCTTTATAGGCTAATCATATATTTGTAAGTGACGTCGTTAGCCCGCTAGAAGCTAACATGCTAGCAGTGCTGTTAGCTGAAGGAGAAGCGCTTGCTTCATTCAAAGACTTGTAAAAAACAAAGCCTTTATCGGAATATTTTGCGAACGGTCTCAGTTTGTAGATAACTTCGTAAAGAAAAGAAACATACCCAGGATGAACTTAAAAACATAGCTAGGCAGTTATTATGGAGATTGGAACGCGACCGCTACTATTTCTCGCAGAAAACAAAATCACGTTTTCTGGAGTTTTTCTCCAAACTGGTTTACTTTTGAGAAAATACAATTTTATATAGTTATTCTGTGGATTGTTACGGACAAAATGAGACCAATCACATGAAGATCGAACCCGTCTCAGCCCATTACAACTGGATCATAGGTGAGAAATGCGCTCCAAACAGTTTGATTTTATTTGCGAATAGTTTGCTATTTCTTCTTGAAACTAGTGAAAACATAAGAATGGATGCTATGATCGTTTTCTTGAAAGTCTTAGCTTTAAAACGAGGTATAACTTAGTGGAGTTGAACTAAGATTAAGTGTCTTTATGAGTGAAGAAAAAACAAAAACCCACAAACGTACCGTGGACGGGTCAGTGGATGTTAAGAGGTTTTAAATATAACTGTTCCTTGGATGAACTCTGCATGTGCATACTGCTACATTTAGACAGTTTAGATTTAGTAATAAATTTAGTTATATATTTATGGAAAATTTTTGTCCCTCCAAAATGCTCTTTAGCTCCTGCATTTGACTTGGTTTTTCCCCTCATGTCACCAACAGATAAAATTGCAGGCATTTATATGCCCAGGAAGGCTCATGTGTCATACTGGTCCCATACCAATTTTTTACAGTTTAGTCCAGTGCTTCAGTTCAGCAGCTGTGTCAAATATTGGCAGGTCCTTTCAGTCATCTGCTGTGTAATATGCGTTTAATGTCCAACGCATTATGCACAGTTTCATTCTTTTCTGCCAATCAATCCTCCCACTCACACAAGTCTGTGGTCAAGGCCATGTTTCCCAAGATAAACAGGTCTTTATTCTAAAGCGCGTACACTTGAGAGTCATCATATCAGCACGTGGTTTCGTTGCCAGCGCATATTTATTTTATAAGTCTCTGAATTACAATGCGTTATTGCCGGCAGGACTAGGAGTCTGTGTGTGATTGCGTGTGTGTGTGTTGCATCTCATGCTATGATGTATTGACCAAAGCAAAGACCATGTTCATTCAAACCCTTCAAAGACAGCCAGTTTGTGAACTTCATTTTTAAAATGAGGACACAACACAAACTGCTTCAAAGTTTTTAACTCTTCATCAGGGCAGAACATGTTGAACAGAGAAGAACAGCAAAGAGGGTTTTTTATTTAACTTTTTTCATTTTTTTATTGGTAATTTTTTTTACTGTTATGGTTGCTGGAAAAATTCAATTCCTTAAAAATTCAGTAAGAACCATTGTTATTGTTACAAAGATTGTAAGTGGATAGTTTGTATTACTGCAACATAAAAACAAACAAACAAAAAAAAACTAGAGGTGGTTGGTCAAGTTAACAGCTATTTTTGAGAAACGACACACTTTTCTTTGTGTTTCAGGGCCCGGCTGGTACCAAAGGTGATAAAGGAGAAAGAGTGAGTTGTTTTTTTTCTCTTCCCTTTTGCCGTGGTTGGAGCAAATTGGGTTTAACTGTTCTATTTTGCAGTGAAAATACTATTATGGAGCAGACATAAAACTCTTGACAATTACTCACTTATGCTTCACACCCATGTTCAGAAGAAATTACATCACTGCTCAGAACTAACTCAAACCTTTTGGCAAGTTTAATCACTTTATTTCCCTTTCATTCTCTCTAAGTTTTTTTTTTTATAACAAACCAAATTTAATGGGTGTTTGTGGGCGAGTTTTGCAGAGTTGCTGGTCTGTTTTTTTGGGGGGGGTTTCGCTGACACAATGCTGAAAGCTTTGGATACAGATCATTTGCCAGCTTGAATCCAATGTGTAATTTCTGCTAGTGACCTTTACACCCTGCAGCATTCAATTATATAAACTTCTGTGATATTTTGCCTGAAAGAAGTAGCTAAAACTTCATTCAATTCTGGAATATGACACCAAATTTTAGTCCTTCCACTTTTTTTGTTCAAATCTGAAGAGTTATAATATAAATGCAAACTATTGACCAGCTCACTATGACAATTTCTTAAAGACTGATATAAATGTTGATGTATTTCATTTTAATCAATAAAGTTACCACAAAGCTTCTTACATTCGCTTCGTCTTCTGAACCGCTTATCCTCAAGGAAGTTGCGGGTCAGCCTATCACGGCTGATTTCAAGCAAGAGGCAGTTTACATCCTGAAAAGGTCGCCAGGCTGTTGTGGGCCACACATCACACGACCATCCACACACACATTCATTCCTAGGGGCAAATTCATCGTGGCCAATCAACCTAACATACATGCTTTTTGGGGTGGGAGGAAACCAGAGTACCTGGAGAAAACCCACGCATACACAGGGAGAACATGCAAACTCCACACAGAAAGGCCAGTATTTCAAGCCTCGCCTCTACTCCAGACTCAAACCCTGACCTTCTTGCTGTGAAACCACTGTGCTAACCTTTGTACCACTGTGCGGCCCGGGATTCTTACTTTGCGGAAGCAAATTAATTAAAAAAGAAAAATTTCAATGATCAACTTCTTCTTTTAAAGCCACAAAATAAGAAAGAAACATAAATAAATGAATTACTCTATTCATCCCTCACCGGGGAAATTTGTTTGCTGCACTCCTTACACCGCAGCAGGCTGCCCTTCAACGGCGCCAATGGTGGGAGAAGCGGGGGTTAGGTGTTATCTCCAAGGACCCTAGACGTGCTCTCCGTGGGACGCGAACCCGCGACCTTCCAGTCCGCAGGCTAATGCTCTAACCACGCGGCCACCGTCTCCACCCAGTGACTCTGTGACATGACTGTCAAAAATAGTAGACTTGTAGGGCACACAGTTCTTAATATATTAATCATCTGTAGTAGATTTCCAAAAGTATTTACTCACACAACTAGACTGTCATGCAGCGACATCCTCTTGTTAATCCAACAGGTTTAATATGAACCTTTGCACTTATTACATCATAAATGCTTCTGGGAAGGTTGTTGACAAGGTTGAAGTTTTTCTGAGCATTCTTTAAGTAGCATATTTTGTGATAAAACCACTAACTTTAGATGAATAAAGTGGCTCTTAGTCCTTACCCAAATTCATACCAAAGGTGTTCCATCAGGTTTTGCAGGTTAGTGAATTTTATCCACACAAGACTGTGTGCTTTTATGTCTCGTGTCTGTGCGTAGTCCACAGATACACAGTCATGTTAAAGGAGAAAAGGGCTGGCTTTAAGCTGTTGTCATAGCAATTCTAAATGTCCTGATATTTTTATTATTATAATATTTTAACATTCTGTATTCATCCCTCAAATGGGAAAATTTCTGTGCTGCATTGCACCACAGCAGGCAGCCACACTACCGCCAATGGAGGGAGAAATGGGGAGTTAGATGTCTTACCCAACGACACTTTGGCAAGGTTCCAGTGGGAATTGAACCCAACGACACTTTGGCCCAGTGGGAATTGAACCAGCTTCTACCAGTGCAAGGACGGACATTCCATCACTGAGTCAATGCCTCCTTCCTGATATGCTGAAGCATTATGTGTTTCTTTCAATTGAACTAAGAGACCCACCTCGGCTCCTGAAAAACAACTCACGTTGTAGTCCTTAAGTCCACAAAATTCACATGAGGTACGAACCGTTGGAAGATAAAGCGAAACAATGGGGACAATTAAAGCACTTCTTCTGACAACTGCCAACCAAAACATTTCTATCTAAGATTCCACACAGAAAAATGTGGTTTTTGTCCAGGGCTGATATATCTAACGCTTTACCTTGTGCTTGATTATCCACGACTTGAATCAACACTGTTTTCCAGATAGTTTGATGGTCACATAAAGTTCGGAGGTTTGTCTCTGCAGAAAGTTTGTGATCTCTTTGCGATATGCGACTCAGCATCTGCTGACCCCACTCGACTCGTTTACATGACCAACCACTTCAAGTTGCTGTCGTTTCCAAGCACTTCCATGTTCTTATAACACAGCTGACAGCTGACTGTGGACTATTTGGGAGTGGGAAAATTTTATGATTGAATTAGTAGCACAGGTGGCATTCTGTTACAGTTCCACACTGGAATCTACTGAGCTTGAATTCTGTGACAAATATTTATAAAAACAGTGCATGTGTTGGTGCTTGATTGGATTACTTGATTTTATCATCTCGGTAAACAAAGACTTTTTGCAATACAATGCACGTGTATTTTGGATTATATACGTTTCTGAAATGTTCCATTTGTTTTTATCACACTTCTATTCAAAATATTAAAACCCCATTTTATTTTCCTAAATTTCTTGTTGGTTTGATTAAATGTTTGGTATTAATTATGCTTGTTTTCTAGGGTGATGTGCAGTCCCACACTGCTGTAAGAGCTATTGCCCGGCAAGTGTGCGAGCAGCTCATCCAGAGTGAGTAATGTCCAGTAAATTATTGTGGGGATCCAAATATTTTGAGTTTGTTCTAATCTTTTAATCTATCTTGGAAATCAGCTCAATTATGAACGTATTAATATTTCTTATCTACTGTATCTCTTGCAGGCCATTTATCTCGTTACAACTCCATCTTGAACCAGATTCCCGTCCATTCAACAGCGTCTGTGCGTACGGTACCTGGACCACCTGGAGAGCCAGGTAGGAGAGGACTACCAGGTCCTCAAGGAGAGCAAGGCCCACCTGGCAGACCAGGTTTGCCTGGTGCCAATGGTCAGAATGGCCAGCCGGGACAAAGAGGTGAGATAAGACTGTTTAAAGTTTTAGTTATGACTGCACATGTGTTTATATCATATGGTTCTTTAGATTAAAATGATTGTCCACAGAGGAAAATAAGACTTGTTTAAGGTCTGCTGATTTATTTATTTATGAATGAAATAATTCTAGTCAATCCAGTCTGTGGGATAAAAATGTGCTGAAGGGTGATTCATACAGAAATCCAATTAAAAAGAAAAACCCATTAAAACAAGGAAAACAACTATAAAACTATAAAATGATTTATTTTCTTCATTAGGAAAAAAATATTTTTAAAGAACGAATGTAGTAAAAAAAAATTTAAGACATTTTCTAGTTTATGGCTAAAATTTCTTGTTTGTTCTCTGCAACTCATAATCTGACCTGCTCCCAGAATGTCAGACCACCAGATGGTTACTTCACCACTTATGAGGTCATTCTTCTGCCACAAAGAATCTAGAGAACAAACAGGTTAAAAAAAGTTCATCTCTAAAACATCCATGAACCATACAACGATTAGGCCGACGCACACAAAGAATGAGAAGAGCTGATCTGTCAGTTTTCAACTTTTTTTCAGTGACTTGAAACTTTGAGTTCTTTGAGAAAATTTTTTGATCTGTTGTAACATTTTGCTTCTAACATCTCTCCAATTAATTTTTAGGTTTCATAATACAATCAGAACAAATTATATCAAGTATTTTAATATAAAATGGGATTAATGCGAAAGAAAAAAAACTTTGCTACTTGTTGAACATATTCATGGGGAAACTGCAAATGTTTTTTTCTCAGCCTTTCCGTGTGCTGCTAAGATGGTCATAAAAACAGGGGGAAAGCAAATCCAGAGATTAAAGTTTATTGTCTTTTAGTAATGTTAAAATTTATTTCATGAGGTCATCTGAACAGCTGTGGGGTTGAACACCAACACGGAGTGGACATTTAGTTTGTCCTCCTTATGGATCATTTTTATTACTGCAGAATTTGTTTAGGTCAGCTTAAAGTAAAATTATGAAAGTGTATATATATATATATATATATATATATATACATATACATATGCTACATCCAAACTATGAAATTGCCCATTTCATAAAATGAGCATCTGTACTTCAATGTGACAGTGCCTGCCATAGCCACAAATCCACCAGCAATATATTTTTTTGCTGAGGAAGGAAGTTAACAACTGATTTTTAGAGTAAATTCAACATTTTAGCATTTTTATACATCTGTGAACAAAACTGATGTTTGTTCATAAATGTTGCTCATTTTATTAAATGAGCAGGGTTTTCTAAATGCCCATTTTATTTCAATTTTACAGATTTGGTGTAACAGACATATATATTTGTCTAATTTGACCACATAAGGCTTCCCATAAACTGACTTGCATATTTGTATATGGCATAGTTTTACGTTGGATGTCCTTCTTGACACAACCTCTGTGATTAGAGGTTTTGGAGATCTCAGTCTCCAAATCTCAGTCTCTGGCCATCTCAGTCAGAGAGGCCAGACTGAGATGGTTTGGACATATGCAGAGGAAAGAGAGAGAGAGAGAGTACATCGGCAGAAGGATGCTGGGTTTGGGACCACCAGGAAAAAGGCCTAGTGGAAGACCAAAGAGGAGGTTCATGGTGAATGAAGACATGAAGATAATTGGCGTGACTGAAGAGGATACAGCAGATAGGGTTAGATGGAAGAAACTGACTTTCTGTGGCGACCCCTGAAGGGAAATGCCGAAAGAAGAAGGCTTTCCATAAACTTTAACAGCAAGCATCTGCCCAATGACTAAAAAAATAGGAGTAATTAGTTAAAAGCATGGTTGAGGTAGGGGGATTAGCTAAGTGGTAAAATGTCTGTCGTTAGGCTGGGAGAAGCCGGTTCAATTCCCACTGGGATCATGCTTAGGTGTCCCTGGAGAAGACACTTAACCTCCACTGGTGCAGTCATGGCTGCCTGCTGCGGTGTAAAGCAGCAAAAATAACTTCCTTTTGAGAGATAAATGTAGTACAATTATTGGTAAACAAAATATACATTGTATGTGTTTTTCTAAATCATCCAGTTTATAGATTTTTATCATTTTAACCACATCTCAAGTTCCTTCATTTAATTTTCTCTGAATTTCCTGAAACTCTTCCTGCCCCCCACTTCTGTCAGGATAAAACCCGTTTACTGCATCTTGTGATTATGATCCGTTTAGATGAGCTTATATTTTATTAACTATCCTAGAAATATTTTTTTGTTTCCAATGCAGCTTTTCGACCCAAGTGAATATTTTAGGAGTTTTTCCTCACAACGAAGCAGGTCTAAGAAAAAGAATATTCTGTCTCTGTTAGAGGCAGGACTGTTTGATTTGGCTATTTGTGCCGACTGCGTTTACTTAGCTATGTATGAAACCCTTTATAAAAACTTTGTTGTGTTATTAGGATATAGAATTAAAATTGAGTTCTGTTGAATCAAGTGAAACCATGTAAAAAGATATTTTTTAAATTCATCATGAAAATAATGTGGGGGTAATATAAAAAATGGAAACTGTCTACCCCCTGTGAAGTCGCAGGGGGTGCTAGACCCCATCTCGGCTGATTCAAGCAAGGCACAGGGTACATCCCGAACAGGTCGCCAGTCTGTCGCGGGGCACACACAGATAATCATATACACACATATTCCTAGGGGCAATCATGTAGTGGCCACTCAACCTAGCATGCATGTTTTTGGAGTATCTCAAGAAAACCCACATATACACGGGGAGAACATGCAAACTCCAGACTGGAAGGCCAGTGTTCCAAGCCCCATCCTCACCCAGGACTCGCTGTGAGACCACTGTGCTACCCACTGTGCCGATCAACTTACAGTAGCTTCAGTTGTTCATGTTTCCATGTAAACTGTGATACAATCATATGCAGTTGATGGAAGTTCACCATAAATGATTTTTTTTTCTACTTTGTGTTTTTAGGTCTGGTTGGGGAAAAGGGAGAAAGAGGAAGTCCGGGTATTGGGAGCCAGGGGCCTCGAGGTCCACCTGGCCCTCCTGGTAAGTTATGAAAAGACTTTATAAGCCCAGTTGCAAATTGCTTTTCCATTGTCTTCTGTATTGGTTCAAATAAAAACATTATGGTTATGCATTTGTTTTCAAAATAGGCTGCTCAACGTTGACCCTCGATGTTTCTTTTTAGTCTTTGCTAATTAATTTGCAGCAAACTCACACATTGTTTCATTATAAAGTGCACCTGAAGTGCACCACGAAGAAAAAAATACCTCAAAAGAAAGAGCAATAAAAATGAAGTATACAATCTAGAAAATGAGTGTATTCAGGAGTTATTTCACTCTATTAAATTACTATGTGAGAAATGAAAGCAGACATTTGGGGCCATGAATATAATTTTCTATATTGATTTCTCAGAGTGCTAAAGTCTCTGAGTGGAATTTGAAGTCTAAGTTATAAAAATATGTCAGTGCTGTGATTTTCTGTTTACTGCGATCAATATTTGCTGAAGGAGTCCTCAGAAATGGTTCAATGATCAATGAAAAGAAAAAAAAGCTTCATATATATTTGAAACAGGAAGTATTTATGCTGTACTTTTCTGGAATATCTAGCAGTTCGTTATTATAGCACTTGGCAGAAGAAACTTGCCTCAAACTATTGATTCCATATTTCTGCTCAGCAGTTTCTCCTGAGAAAATAAAAAGCACAAGCCTACGGCTAAGTTTCAGCTAAGAACTGTTTTTCTTTTCCTGTCCTTCTCCCAGATGCAGGAATGACAAGCAAACATCTGCAGCCCCGTAATGTGTTGTGTGATCTTGTTACAGAAACCAGTTGTCAGGGTGATAGCTCAGTGACACGAGAAACTCATGAGGACATTTTCAGCTTTATGTCTTTTTTTGTATTTCTTCTAACCAGATGTCTCTTGAGCCATTTTGCTCAAGAGTCCTAGCTCTTGTATTACAAATTGTTTATCCGTCTGAAGGCTTGCAGGGTGAAGGGCGAACAGGAAGCCAAGGCCCATCTGGTCGGCCCGGTAACCCAGGAACACCTGGTAGGCCGGGTAATCCAGGAGCCATGGGAGCAGCTGGACCACCAGGATACTGTGATCAAAATTCATGTATGGGATACAATGTTGGAGGTAAACTAAGTTCAGCTTTCTTCCCAAATTATTTAGTGTTTTAATGTGCACAAAATGGTTTTTTTTTTATTATCTAGTTTAAACAAAAGAGATAAATGCAATCTCTTAGCAACTAAATTTCAACCACTTTACACATGTTTCTCATTTAGATACTTAAAAGACTTTTCAGTTTAGACTGATAAAATCGTGGGACAGAAACTCATTTTTTAAAAATAAATGGAATCTTAAAGTCCAAACATAAAGATCTTATTAGAGTTTTTGATCCTCACGAACTTTCTGCACAAGAGTCAACCTTCTTAAATCAAGATATCAACCTGCGTTGTGTCAGAGAAACACAAGTTATCGATACAAATGAATTGACTAAATTTTTCAGGCTCAGCAGGAAGCTGTGACATCAAAGTTTAATCAAAAGGTTCTAGTTTAGTGGCTTTAATTTGGATTAGAGGTACATTAAAAATGCAAGAAGTTATTTAGCGCTTTATGACTCGATATTCTGAACTTACTTCCAATTCCAACAGAGGCCAAACACATCTGTCTTACATACAGAATAAAAGCTTTACTCTCCTGATTTAACTGCAAAGAAGTTGAAAACTTTATAGGACAATGTGAAGAAACTAACGGGGAAAAATACTGAAGTAATAGATCAGTGAATCTTTTTATGTGACAGGGCATAACAAGGTGTTATTCTTTATCATGTTAACTGTTACAGAACAGAACCACACATGTGAAAGGTGTGACAGATCTGCAGCTTGCAGGACCTGAAGCTAAAATATTGGAACGCTTTTTTGTATGTAGTTAAAAAACAAAATATGCACAACTTGGCAAAGTGAGGTTGTTGGTGCTGATTACCAAACTTAAGCCAAATTCTCTTTTTTACCTTCAGTTTTGAAAATTGCGTACACAATTAGTTTAAGTTGAGTGTTTTTACCTATCTTTTTGTTTTCGATATTCTTACTTTATTGTCTTGAATTGATCAAATACTTTATGTAAAGTCTACTAAGTCTATTCCTTTAAGATCCGACATTTTAAAATGCAAGATTTCAAACTGAAACAAATTACATAACGTGGGAGGTAACTTTTTTTTGTAAATATCTATGAAAAAAGAAAGTATCTAACTTTTCCTATTCATTCCACTGTGACATTTTCTGCCCACAAACAGAATAAAAAGTTACAAAGCCAAAGTTAAAGTGAGATTAAATGACTTACACTGTCACACACATTTTAGTAGAGACCCACAAACACATGGATCTTTATTTTTTTTTTTTTTTTGTAGCAAGAGTGTTGAAGGACTCTGCAGTCTTGGGTCTTCCCAGCTATTTGTTTAACAGCTATTGTTGGCCTGTTGCATCATCTAGTAGGAGTAACTGGAGGAGACATTACTTCACCCCCGAATCAAAATTACTCAAAGACTTGGCTGAAATGTTCTTTTATTTAATTCTTTATTTTATTACTAGGGACAATAGTCTGTTTCTCCCAGTCCCACAAAAATAAAATGTGGCCTCTTCGGCCACTTCAAAGTTTAACACCAAATGTGATGTTTTTCTTTGTCTTTCAAAACTTAGCCTTTTACTCCTATTTTTTTTGTTGACTTAAGGATAGATAAAAAATGGATTTTACAGTGTAAGGTGATCAAAATTAGAATAATCAAATTAAAAAGTGATGAGTTTTTTTTAGCAGCATCACGTTATGTTTGCAGATGATGTTAAAGTTTTCTTTCTCAGACTAATTTTTCTGTTTGTAACCGTGTCTAAGCAACTCATGTTAAATTCTATGGTGTAACTGGGATTTTCTGTTCACATCAGGTAACATAATCTCTCTACTCTTTCTTTTCCTTCATGTTTCCCTTCTTTATTTCTAAGTTCAACGGGACTATGGGAATGATTACTGAGGAGTTCTCTCCAGACATCTTCCTCTCCTCCTTCTCTTCAAAACTTCTTGAGCATCGTTAGGAAATCCAATCACGACCTAAAGGTTGCCACATTTCCCAGGAAAGAGCACAAAAAAAATTTTTAGCAGTGACTTTCAGCTTTCAGTTGAAAATTGACTAGGATTACTACGTTAGTTTTTCAAAACCAAAATACCAAAATCAAGCAGTGACCCACCACCATCACCAGTCCCTGTGAGTGAACTGCTTTTCTATGCCATCCTCCACAACACCCCTGCATCCAGCTTACATGTCAGCACAGCTAATAACTTTTTTCTAAGCAAAACCCTTTTTTTCTTAGTAATGATTAGCTTCTTGCATTACTGAACTGCACGGCTATCCTACTCGCAGTAAATCCAGAAAACAAAGGCCACATCTCAGCAAAAAAAAAGTTATGACATTTTGATTTTCCTTCAGTTTACTAAATTATTTTTTAGGCTTGTGTCTTGAATTTTTAATTTCTTCAACTGCATGATCTCTGTTCTGCTTCACTCTAACTTCAGCTTGGTTTCTCTTATGGCTGATGTCCCTATTCTGGTGGTAATCTCCCTCTAATCTGAAAGCAAACACTCAAAATCACCTCAAATATTGCCATCACTCCAGTTCAGCCCGTACATCATGGTGGCTACCAGCCTCACAGGAAGCCCTACAACCCAGCAGCAGTGGCCTTCAACAATGACCAAGGAGGAGAGGAGGATGATGAGGAGGGAGAGCAAGACTCCTATTACCATGGTTACCCCTCTCAGTATTACCCCCAACAACCGTCTGAGTTGTCTCACAGTCACCATGGTTACCGCCCCAACCAATCTGAAGACATAGAGTTGAGGTCACCGGGTGTCTCCAGGAGGTTTCCACGTGATGTCATAAAAGAGAGAGTTAAAGAGAAGAAAGGACTTAAGAGAAAGAATGGACTCACCTTAAGTGCTTGAGTCCTTCAAGACACACACATACTGTTTAAACACTCACTCTGCAGATGTGACATTTTTAGTGAGTTCTTTCATCAGATGAAACTATGTAAATAACTCTGGACTCTTGTAGAATATCTGAAAAAAAAAAAAGATCCAAAAAGTGCCTGATTCACTTTAGCTTCTTCCACTGATAATGTAACAGCAGAACCTGCTCCATCCCATCATCATTAAGGTGATTTCTGGACTGCAATTTGTCTTTAGTCATGTAAAGCTGCATGTCTTCTTTCTGTCTATCATTGAGTGTATAACTGGTCATGTGTATCTTGTTTTAAATATAACCAGCCAAACTATCTTAGTTGGCCTGACCAAGGACCACACTCATTCAGATTGCTTTCTAGAACAATTCATGGACCACCTTGACTCGTACTGTCCTTGTTTCACTTTGTAAAAAAAAAAAAAAGATATATATGAACTGTTTTTGCTCAGTATTGTTAAGTTTAGAACGAAGTGTTCTGTTCAATTTTTGAGCTTTTAGTGGATTAACATGTTAACATGAAAGTTCAAACTAGTTTATTTAAAACTTGGTTATTATTTTCTATTTTGCAATGTTTTTTTTCTTTTTGTCATAAATAGGTTTTCATAAATGGTTCAATCTGTTTTCTATGTCGTCTCTGTATTTTTTTCTTAACCAACTATCGGTTGTTTCGTTTCATCTTCTGAACCGTTTATCCCTGAAGGGCTGATATCAGGCAAGAGGGGCGACACCCCGAATAAGTCACCAGTCTGTTGCAGGGTCACACACCAATTCACAGTACTAACTACGTTTTTAAAAGAAAGTTGAGTATATTCAATTCAATAAAAATTTGGTAACGCTTGTATGTCTGACACAATGTTCCACAGTAGTAGCCAGGCTGGCTTCTCCTGGGGGCTTGATTTCATTTTACTCCAGCCAGTAACAGTCTGATGTATCAGAATACGATAGCTATCTTAAAATAATATTAATAACAGAGCAGTAAAGCTGGCACAAATAAACGTTTAAGCTTTTGGATGCAAAGTCATTGCAGTGGTTTAAAAAAAAAAAAAAAAAAGACTTTCTGTAGATTTTGCCTTTTTTTATTACCAGCAAATTTATATTGAGGTTGTAACATTGTGCAAAGATTATCACTTTACCAGAAAAAAGTTGGAAAAGATAAAGTCATGAACTTTTAGATCATTTTATTTTTATGTAAAAATGCTTCTTGGCAAGTGTGACCTCATTAAATTGTTTATTAGGCTGTTTTACAATTCAATAAAACAGGACAGATTTACACTTTTGACAAATTTGTGGAAAGACAATAAAAACAAGTCTTCAATTTTCCAGACAGTTGATATTGTCATAGCAACACAACGTTCAGGGGCCTTGCTCTCTGATGCCGTTTTCATGAGCCAGATCTGAACGTTTCGTGCTTCTCTAAATCACACAAAAAGTCACAGAATCTGATTTGATCTAATCAGAGTTGAGATTTGTGGTGAAAACTCAAGCTGTTCTTGGATAATTCAGATCTGCCGTGTCCAGTCCAGTAAGAGATTCAGTGTTGAGTCTCACAGCGAGGTGGAAGGAATTTGTGTTGATGTTACACTGCAGCTTGCTGCTGCATGTCTGCTCGGACCTTGTGTGTCGGTTTTAGAAAAGAAATAAAAAATGTTGGCTGGATTTTTATAAAAGCTAATTTCAATGTTTTGTGTAACCACAAGGAAAAAAAATATTTCCTTTGTTTTTCTAAATCATTTAAAACCTGCTGGACCACAAAAAGAAAAACCATGGGGTCTGTAGATTTCCACAGATGAAAAAATTAATTTTCTGAATGTATGAAAACTTATGACTATCTGCACAACAAATAAAGAAACTAATAATGAGAATGTTTAATAAGTTTAAAAAGGAGAAAAATATCTTTTGCTTTGTGGAATTTCATTTCATCTTGTAGTCTTCAGGTCTGAGGAGAAAACACAGGGTCAGACATTAGAACTGAGGAGGCAAACACACATTAAAAAAAATAGAAAAAAAATAGCAGATTCAACTTATTTAAAATAATTCCAAATACAGTCTTCTGTTTTTCAGATTCTTATTTCCAAGTAATGTCCCAGCAGGCTGATGTTACAGGAACATGTGGGCCCGGTTTAGGTACAACGTTGACATAAAAAGGAAATAACAGCTCTCGTGTCGACAAAAGCAGCAGATTTATGCAGCTGATTGTGTTTATGGACTCCTGACTGTTACAGAGTGCTGGGGTTCATATCCAGTCATCTCTCAGCTCTGTACGAGGTTTTGCTGAGACAATATTAACTGTGTTTAATAAAGACTACGATTGATTCACCCTCCATGACCTCCAAACCCACACACACATTTGATCTGTAAAATGATTACAGCAGAGTGGGAGTGAATTTTAACGAAGACGAGGCACATGTCTTAAATAAAACAGGATTAATTTGACCTTGAAAGCAACACGACGACTGGTCTAAAAACACAAGCTGATTGGCTGACTAGGCAAATTGGTAAACAATACAAAGAGATTCTATTACACACTGTGAGATGTAGCGACTGGACTGCTGATGATGCACTGAATTTTGAAACATATTTCAGGACAGATTTGGGTCAGATGTGGCTTGTTTTGCTTAAACATACTTTTTTAGAAAATATTCCATCCAAACTTAAAACAATGAGGATTTAAATCAGAAATTTATTACTTAAATCCTAATACAATGGGTCCTTTTTTTTGGTCTTCCCCTCATTAAATCAGCTAGGTCAGTAAATTTGTGCAGTATTTAAAACTTTACAAAGACTTTTTTCCCATTTGATTTGACTGCCAAAAAAACTGCTGATGTGAGGAGCTTTGGCCTTGACCAGAACAAGCCCCTGGAAGATGAGCAAATGAATCGGCAGATCGCTGGTTGCAAAGGCTACGGTGGGGCAGCGGAAGAGAAAATGCTCTTCCGCTGAGGTTTATTGCAGGTGAGAGCTTAGAAATGCAGCAGCGTGACAGTACCACGCCGGGAAACCGAGGGTCACAATGTCAGTCTAATTTCCAACCTGAAAATCCCCGAGTTAGAAAAGCCATGAATATGATTATGGTATGCAGACTAACAGATGCTTTCTCAGTTGGCAGAGAAACCGAAACCGTATAAATCTAATCAGAAAGATGGAAAGCGTTAACAATCCCGGGGCTTCTTTTAATGACAATTGATTATTTATTTCCAAACTTAAAACCCACAAAGAGAAATAAAATCTTTTAAATGTACCAGAGATGCTGTGGGGTGACCGTCATTTATACTTAAACACCTCAAAGAGAATACAGACAAAATTACATCAGAGACTTAAGCTCAACAGCAAAACAGTTAGGTTTTGATGAACATTGAAAACTTTCTTTGTTGCCAAGTAAATAACAAAACTATAAAACTGATCTCAATCAAATTTAAATGCAATACATTTTTTAATGCAGAAAAAGTAGCACTTCCTGTATGATGGGCTTTTAAGGGAGCGTTTCTGCTAATCTGTTGAAACACTAAAACTGCTACGCATATGGAAACTAATCCAATCATGAACTTTACTGGTTGATTTAATCCAATTTGATATAATCAGATGCTAAAAGCAACAAAAAATTTGTGTATTTTTGCAGAATAGGAAGAAAGTTGTGAGGCAAATAGGGATCGTCCTAACCCTTTTTGTTCCTGTGCGATTGGTAATCGCTCCAAACTTACATGTGTTTGCAGTTATAGCGAAAACTCAAAAACCTAAGCTCCGTTGTTTTACTTCATCCACATCAATATCTAATTCTCTCTGGCCACAAAAACTGGTTGACTTTGCATGTTAATACCCTTCTATTCTTTTTGATTTGGAAGACGATACTAAAACCGTCCGACTAGTAAGTTCTCAACAAAACCCCACCACAGATTTCTACAGCTTGCTTGTATCCGTTTGCATCCAAAATGTTGAATAAATGTTTATCCTGTAAAACTGAAACTGTCACACGCATAAAAACTAAGCCAATCCCGATCTGCTCAGCTACAAAAAACAAATCTTGTTAAAAGTTAGCTGCACAAAAAGGAAGAAAAAAGTTTCTTATCTTCTCCTGCCTTTATTCTAAGCAATTAAAAAAGAAAACTATTCTGGGATTAGTCTGTACTTACGGTGTCCACAGTCGAGGGAAAGCATCGATCTCCTCTTGGGTGTACTCATTAAGTTTCTTTGGAATCTTTCTGGGCTGGGGAAGCTCCTCTGTCAGGTTTGCTCGAATGTCTTCTGGCAGCTCCTAATCCAGGTGGACGCATCAAAACGTTAAAAACATTTAGCCGCTAATCCAAACACCCAAAAATCAAAGTAAATGAGCAGCAAACTGCAATAATAATGCAAAGAGCCATTAAGACCACAAAAATAACTCTCTTCACTATTCAAAGTTATGAGAGTGTTTGGTATTTGTTGATATTTTTCTCAAACTGGCTATATTATTATTTGTCATCAAAAGGGTTGACAAGTTTAGATTATGGGACAAACAGCTTTGAATAAATCATAAAACTTAGAATAAAAACAAGGTTCAGTAGTTTTTATAAGAGATGACTCTGGAGACGTACAAATTCATAAAGTTCATCTGCAGGTGGTTTAGGATGTGCATCTCTTTTTTAAAAATTTTTTTCAAGATAATAGTACATTCTCTACATTCTCTCATACAAAAGCTTACAAACATGATCTACTTTCTGACTTTTTTAAAATAAAAATAAAAAAAACACACAAAGGATATGGACAGAGGAGAGAGAAAAAGAAAAATTCTTTTACTTGGCGCTTACCAACGGAAATGAAAGGTCAACAACAATTATATCCAAATATACATAAAATAAAAGAATTGTGGAAAGAGACACTTAATTTTAATCCAGTTTGAACCAATTTTCACAAAGTCTGTCTGCCGAGGTTTAATGGATTTTACCCAGTTAGACCATAACTTAAAAATTCTGATAATGAAGCTCCCAAAAGCACTTTTTTATAAAAGATGCTTACAGCTATATTTGGGTTTGTTGTGTGCGAGCAAAACAATCCAGATTTACCAAAATGATGTGAGCGTGCACAAATTGCACAAGGTTGTGTACAGTGTGTACAGTAGATAGGGTGCAAATATTCTCCAAAATCAAAACAAAGCCTGTTCGTACACCAAAACCTGCATAAAAATGTGAATACAATAAAACAAAGTGTATTCAATACAAAAAAGAATACATAGAGGATTTACAGTGTTTTGTATTTTATCTTGCAAATGTTGGTGAAGAAAGATCGTTTGTTTGTCTGAACCGCTTAACCGTAATGGGGTGCCTATCCTGGCTGTTTTAAAGCCGGAGGCAGGCTACACCCCCTAACAAGTCACCAGTCTTGGGGGCCACCCACACACACATACACACAAACCCACACACTCATTGCTAACTTCATAGTGGCCAATCAACATAACATGCATGGTTTTGGAGAGTGGGAGGTAACTGGAGTACCTGAATGAAACTCAAGCGTACATGGGGAGAACATGCAAACTCCACACGGAAAGACCAGTCCTTCAAGCCTCGCCCCCACTTCGGGATTCAAATCCTGACCTTCTTGCTGTGAGGCAATTTAACTGTATTCAAGGACATCTGCTAATATTTTTGTTTTATTTAAATGCTTAACATTTATCTCTTTAATCTTTTTTATTGTATTGGCGTTTTATACATTTCATTTTATACAGACAAATTAACATGCTCACCAGCAACGAGTCGCTTTCTGGTACATTTGTGTCTTTTTTTCCCTATTTAATTGTTCAAAATGAAAAGTTTTGTCAAAGTATTTTTTATTCTTTTTGGTGGGAAGGGCGATCGTTTTCTAACCGGAAGGTCGCTGGTTCAGTCCCCTGGCCAGAGTGCATGCCGAGGTGTCCTTGAGCAAGACACCAAATCCCGCCGAATCCCTCTGCTGATAGTGGTATGCACCTTGCATGGCAGCTCTCAACATCAGGAATGAATGAGTGTGTGAATGTGTGTATCTGGTATGAAGTGAATGAATAATGCATATGTGATGCGTCTTTGAGTATCCAGAAAAGCCCTGTGTAAGTTTAATGCATTATTATTATTATTCTGCTGTGTAAAATATTTTACTGTAATTCTTCTATTGTGCTTTATGTCGCTCAGAAAATAAACAAGTTTTTGCTGGAAGATTTCAATTATTTTTTCTAAAACCAGACATGTTTAAGAAAACAAGTTATCCTTGAAGAAATCTTTTAAAAAAAAATACTGGTGACTCCACGAACATAATTTTTGACTGATGTGAATGGTCTCAAAACTGAAAGCATTTTTATGTAAAAATTGAGCAAATTTGGTAAAATAAGTTACTTACATCTTCAGCAAAAATGTGCAACCGCTGCATCATAGTCCGCCGATGAAGATTTTTGGGTAACATCCCATAGATGGCTAACTTCACAATCTGCGAAAGATTAAATAAATAAAGCACAGCACATCTTTAGTTCACAGATTTTTCACTAAATTAAATTTCAACAGTATCACACGTTCCATGTATGTTTTTCTTGCATTTGCCTCAAAAACCCACAGCTATGTTTTGCTAAGTGAAGCAGCTCAAACAACTTGGAGAGAATTACTGGAACGGGATCCAGGAAAGAGATGCTGGACAGGAGCAATGCTGACAAATCATTCCTCTATCCAACTACCATTCTGCCTTTTTCACATCCCAACTCTCCAAACATCCTTTTAAATCACTATTGCGGCACGTGTCTGCGATCTGACCCAAAACCTGCATCAGCAGTAGAGCCAACAGCAGGTTGATGTCTCCACTGGACCTGTCAAAAACCAACTGGACACCAGAGCAGAGGACTCATCTGCATCCACTGTGTCCCACATGACAAGAGCTGCTTTCTACTTTATTAGCCAACATGACTTGCAGATGTGGAAACCTGCTCTTCATGTGGAACTAGGTGTTATTTTCTTATAAACAAGCATGGTTTTTAAGTCTTGTGGAACAAAATTATCAAGAGATCAGTATTTGTAGAGTTGTTGTGGTGCTCTGAAAATACTCCAACTTATTAGTGTGTGCGAATCTGACATTAAAATACAACAAGAACTTATTCAAAGATCCAAATGAGGATATTGATTCTTTATAACAAAGTTTATAACAAAGTTAGCATTTTATTAAATATTTTGAATGCAAAAGGAAGAATGAAGGTAGGACCGATCGATCATCAACTTTTTAGCATCAAAACTTTCAAAAACAGACAGCGTTTTAAAATAAAATTGCTTTGGGGTAAAAAATAAAGGATAAGTTGAAGACTTTAGAGCAGGATTGTAAATCTTAATTTACTCACTAGATTGTTTTTAAATGAATTGTGAAAAACAAAAAAGCAAATAAATAGAAGTTAAAAAAACCTCCCAGTCTAATTTACACTAATATGAAATCAAAGTAAAATGTGTAATCTTTCCTTAAATTATTTCCAGGTTTTTATTTAGACTGCTCTCCATCTTCTTCTCATTTACACTCCTTTCAAACCAATACATCAGCCAAAGCACCATAAATATGCAAGATAACTAAACCCTGGAGAATTATTCTACGAGCAATACTAAACGCTGCAGTCAGCAGAACAAATCCACTAGTGTTCAAATATGTGCACGTGTGGATAAAGGCAAAGTGTCAAACCAGGAACTGATTCCTCTGCTCAGTATGTGGCACACATAGAAAATGTTATTAGTGTGTGTGGTTACATGCATGTTTGTGTGTGTGAGGAGTAGGGAAGGTGCCTGGAAATACAAATATCGAATAAGAAAAATATGTGGTGCACGATAAGTGGCAAAGATGTATAATCCACACCGAATGACTGAAAAAAAGGAAAATGCAAAAAAACTAAACAACTCACAGCTTTTGGATCTTTTTGATGAAGTTGAGCTGCTGTGACTTGCTTAAATCCACCTGGGTATCTTTAAAAGAAAAAAATTTCTTTATTGTTTAAGAATGTCTATCTAACAAGGAGTAGAATAAGATACATAAGTCATTTCTTTGGTGCATTTTAATGCCTGTATTGATAGCTCTAATCAACAGATTGATGTGGTATCCGCAATAATCAGGACGCTAATTTACACTGAGCTGTAAAGCAAAGCTCTCAATTTACCAGCCCATCTATGTTCCTACCTTGACCTATGGTCACCAGCTGTGGGTGGTGACCGGAAGAATGAGCTCGTGGATACAACGGCTAAAATGAGCTTCCTCTGCAGGTAAGCTGAGCTCTCACTCAGAGATAAAGTGAGGAGCTCTGCCACCCGGGTGGATCTCAGAGCGGAGCTGTTGCTACTCTGGGTCGAGAGAAGCCAGATAGGGTGGTTTGGCCATCTGGTTAGGATGCCTCTCTAATGCCTTGTTGGTGAGGGGTTTTGGGCACATCCCACTGGGAGAAGACCTAGAGGCAGGCCCCGGACCCGCTGGAGAGACTATGCCTCACAGCTGGACAGGGAACACCTCAGGATCCTCCCAGGTGAGCTGGAGGATGCAACCAGGGTGAGAGAAGCCTGGGTTTTCATCTGAGGGTTTTGGCCCCGCAGCCCGGCCCCAGATAAGCAGAAGACAACAGAACTCTAATTAATGCCTTTAATAGCTGGGATGAAGTTTTATTGCCTGTACTTGATACAATGCATTTGAATATTAATTTACTGCAGTCCCTTTTTGGAAGTCTCACTGTCCTCATCTAAAAGTCTATATAACATAAAACTTCATGCAGCATATTTTGTTTCTTATTTTTTTTACACGTTTAAAAGGAAATATCTCAATAAATGAAAAGGAAAAATAAGACAGGTATTTGCAGTAAAAAAAAAAAAGATGCCGTATACCTACCCCGTGTGTGATGAATAGACCTTCTGTTCCCATTTGTTTCCAGAAAAAGCAATATGTTTGGAATTTATAATCACCACATGATCTCCACAGTCACCTGTAGAAAGTTGTTTTTAGGGTCATTATTTCTCTGAAAGTCAAATTGACTCAACAATCTAAGCCACTGCGTGTTTAAAGCACAATATCATAGAAAAAAAAACATGTCCAAGATTGCTTTTAAGTTTAAAGTGGCTATGACACTTTTGAGTTTGAAAGAAATCTGCAAATGCTAATGATTAAAATATAAAAAATAAGTACACTAGATGTACTATTTCAGTCACAAAAATTTAAAAGACACAATTTTAACAAATGAAGTAATTTAAGAGAAAAAAAACTGAACAAAAAAAACCTTATTAAACCTCAGTGTTTTTGTGGAAATATTCAAACTGTCCTCTGGCGACACCGTGTGGCCGTTCTGTTTTATTGACAAAATTTTTGCGTAGAGGATCTGTATTTTTAACTCTAGAAAAACCTTTAAGTCACTTGTAAAAAAAGAACCCTACAAGTAGTATGAACGTGTTTGAGATTGTTCTTACTCACTCAGAGCATGGTAAATGGGTTTGTGTTTCCCTTGTAATCTAACTGAACTCATGGTTGCAACTTTGCCCGGTGGCTGCATCCTGGCATCAATTAGGAACCAGGAACGAGCAAAGGTTGCCCATTGCTGTAGAAAGAAAAGGATATGCTGATATTAGGAAAAGGGAAGCATTGGACGTTTAAGATAAGAACAAAAAACCCAGCATTTTTCATGACAATAATTCTCTGTGAGAACACATTTAGTAGAGGGGATTTAGTAAATTCCCCAAAATGATCACGCAGACTGAGTTTTTACTTTTGCAGTTATATAAATGGTAACATCTAAACAAATTGTACACTTGAACTAAGATAAAATAACTGAGATTTTATATCAGTGTTTTACACGTTTTCAAACACATGCAAACTTCTTAGAAGAAGAATCATCTGAAAAAAACATTTTATATAAACACTTTTAAAAAACCTCAAAATCTAATTAAAATATTCAACAATTTCCTAATTATAAGTAGGCTTTTAAACAATTATTTTAACAAATAAAATGATTTTTTTCATGCGTGTGTCTGACAGCTTGAAAGCTAAGCTAGCTACTGGCTAACTAGTTTACTTCCTTTTCAAAAACCACACATCTTTAAATACAGCAAAATTGAACAAAACAATTGAAAATATGTATTTTTTTAAATTACCTGAGCTGATCTGGAGAAACTTGACATTTTGTTAATAATGAATTAACATCCTTTAAAAATTATTTGACCCCCAACATGAAACACATGTGCTTCAATAATTGAGTCCGTGTAAAACATCATTCAATTAGAAGTTCCTGTTCATTTTTGTCCTGACTTTAAAGATTTTGTAGGCACGATTTAGTCACCTGAATAGAAAATATTTTATTGTAAAGATTTCAAAATGTATCTAAATGTAATTGATCTAAATGTTTAAATATATATATTGCTGCTTAGTGTAATACGTCACTTCCGTTCTGTAACGCGCGGAAAGACGAATAATTGTGGATTTGTGCTTTTGCTTGTTAAACGTTTAAGTAAAAAAAATGAGGACTCTAGAAGAAGTGCAGGCCACGCTGCAGATTGCGAAGCTAAAAGAAGAAGATTTGCAGTCCACGATCCACTGCCTCTCATTTGGAGAAAGTGTTTCTTCTGGTGATTACTGTCTTATGGAGCTGGATGATACTTTGTGTAAACACATTGAAGCAGGTCACAGGTAAAACTGAGAAATAATAAGGTTTTTAAACGATCAATCATTGTGGTCGCGTTTAAGATGTTAGAAACTAATGGAGTAAAAGACAATGTTCTTTTAAAATACGAAGTATAAAATTTAGACAAAAGTTAGTTTTTCTTAAATTATTGTATCTTCCGGGTTGATGACGTCATGTGAAAACATTGTCAAAGTCACTAATAAAGTATATAAACAGACTATTTAAAATGATCTAAAAGCACATGCAACTAGATGGATGTTAATTGAAATTGCAAATGATTTTTCACATCTTTTCAACAGTTTTGTCATACGAGGAGATAAAGATGAGCATGCAGTCCTCTGCAGCAGTGATAAGACCTATGATTTAAAAATAGCTGACACATCAAATCTGTTGCTTTTCATACCTGACTGTAAAACACCTGATCAACTAAACACCAACCAGGACAGCTCTAACCTTGTCCACGCTCAGGTAAGAAGAATGTAACACACACATTTCATAGTTGATCTGAACAATTAAATGAGATATTTAGTCTTTACTCTTCTACAGATCTGGGGATTTTCTAACAGCTACTGGGAACTGAGGAAACAACGGCCTAAACTGAAGAAACTCAAAAGGATTTTGATGGAGAATCCTTACGAAGGGCCGTTGTTTGCAGGTCAAGAGGAAAATACTGAAAGCTTGGTAGATCTATTTGATCTATTTTGATCTAGATCTATTTTGAATTCAAATTCACACTCAATCGATCTTGTAGTATTCAGTTTTTTGTTGTTGACAGTACACAATGCAGGACCTCCTGGAGAGGATTCAGGCCAGTGAGAAGGAGATAAAAACCCACCTAGAGACCATTCACGCCTGTCTCATTGATGGTAAAAACTGACATGATTTGGAACTTGGTGAAATTTTCTTGTTTCGTCTTCTGAACTGCTTATACCTAATAAACTCGTGAAGGGTGCCGGAGCCTATCCCAACTAATTTCAGGCGAGAGGCAGGATACACCCCGAGCAGGTCGCCACTCTATTGTGGGCAACACACAGACAACCATTCATACACTTATACCTAGGGCAATTTTGTCGCAGCCAATTAACCAAATACGCATGTTTTTAGAGAGAGTGAGGAAACCGGAGTACCTGAAAAAAAACCCACACATACACGTAGAGAACATGCAAACTCCACACAAACAGCCTGTAATGTTCATGTTTTAGCATTAAAGTTAGATTTACTGTTTGATGTTCTTTTCTCTAGGTTACTGGCGTTTGCTAGACTTTGATTATGAGATGAAGCTGCTTGGTCATGTTACTCAGCTTGTGGATTCTGAATCCTGGTCTTATAATAAGGTCTCCTTAAAAATCAGCCTGGAGGAGCTGGCACCGTTGGAGCCAAAGTAAGTTATTAATTCTGTTAGGACCTCAGAAAAACAACGTCTCCACATACTTAAAAAACAAGAGGTCCAGATTTTTTTCCTGAGATTTTCATTTAAGTCCGATTAAGTTAACTCTTTTCATTTGCAGAGAGATGATCAAACACTGCTTAAATTGCTACGGGACACCCTACACTGAAAACGGTAAAAAAAAAAAAAATCTGAGTACATAAATGTGTAAAAAAAAAAAAAAAAAAAAGTCCCCTTTCATAAAGCCTGTTTATACGTACTTCCACACAGATGAGGTGTTTTATGCATTGAATGAAGATAAGGTGTGCCAGGGTTTGGCGCTGATGCTTCTGCATAATGCTGTCAAATTCAACTTGAAGGAGTTTCAGGAGGTCTGGCAGCAGAGCGTCCCAGAAGGCATGAGCACCAGACTGGAGCAGCTTAAGGTGACAATCTTCTTTTTAGAGCTGGATCGTTTCTGCATCATGCTCAGGGATCAGTGTTCACTACCAAGACAAATCCACACTTCTTTTGATATTCATTTGGCATGTTTTTGTTCTTAAACATGCTTGCCTGAAATATCTTAAAGGGAGTGGCCCTGGTTGACCGAACTTCCCGACCAGAAACCATCAGTCTGCTGCGGGTCGAGGACCTCCCAGAAGACACTATTGAGCGCTTCAACCACCTTTTCGCGCTGAGAGAGAAGTGGACAGAGGAGGATATCACACCATACATCCAGTAAGTGTCAAGAAATATAATGAATGAGGAAAAATCCATGTTTGAGAGTTCTGATCTGGTTCTTGTTAATACACATTCAGAGATCTTTGTGGAGAGAAGCAGACCACCGGGGCCCTCCTGACCAAATACGCACGCTCATCATCACAAAATGGGATTAAAGTTTTTAACTCCAGACGACCCATTGCCACTTGAACACCTTTAACTGTAACTCAATGAAACAGCCTTATTTTTCCACATTGTATGGATTAAAAAATAAAATTCTAACATGATTCACAATGTTCTGCAGTCAAGTTTTACTTTTCATGTTAGTGTCACACTCACTTTACAATCCTTTTTTTTTTTTTTTCGCCCACAAGATGGCGAGCTATGCTGAGAAATGTTTTGATACTCAGTTTGGAATCAGATTACATTTAAAAACATTTTGTTTTTATTTTACCAAATCGTTTTTTTATATATTTGCATAACATCAAAAACAACTAGACTGAAAACCTTTTAGTTTAAATTAAATTGGTAGAAATTTAAAATGCTTTAAAAAAAAATTTTTGAGGCTAAAGTTGAAATTTTTGTCATATTTGAAAATGTAAACATTGTCAATGTTTTTTAACTAGTTTTTAAAATAAGGGGGTCGGGAGGCACTTGTTTGCAGTGCATTATCTGATCACTCAAAAATATTTAATTGATTTTCTTTTGAGATTATTGTGTTTAAACTAACAACTGGAGATACCATGCAGATCCTACAAGTCATGTCAGTTATGGACTCTAACCCTCAACTTGCTTGTTCTTCCTTTGATCTGATCAAGAAGCAGTTCAACTTATTTCTACAAAAATGCCTCTATACTTACTCTTATTGCCACAGACGAAAAAAGGGAAAGCACATTAGTTTCTAATGAACCGATGAAAAAAAAAGAAAAACTTGGATAAGTGAGTGAACAAAAAATGTTGTGATAGTAAAATATGGTTCAACTAGGTCAAATATTTACGCTTACATGAAAAGGAACTACAGCTTTTGCTTTATATAAAAAGATAATGTAATGTTCAGGTGCTTCTGCTTGTTTTGGAGCGTAAGGTCAAGCATGTGACTCAATGCCCTCTGTTGCAAACTGTTTCACCATTAGGAAGGTCAGGGTGAATTAGGGCTGCTGACACACTGAAAAAAAAACTGGTTGCTGATAAAAAAAAAAAAAAAACTATTCCCATTGATTAAAGGAGGGATGACTAACTGGTTAAACTCACTGGGATATGCTGACTTGTCAGGGTAAGAAGTCCCAGCTGTGTGTGTTTGTTTTAGCTGTTGCTTTTGTCTGCCTAGCAATCACTGTGATTCACTGCTTTTGCTCATCAATTTACCACATGTCTACCTCTTTTTTTTCTCTCTTCTGCTTCTCACAGACTGGATTTAATAAAAATAGATCTTGTTAGCCACACTAAAAACTGTGAAATCAGCAGAATCATAAAGTTTCAGCAGAACAGAAAATATGTAAAGCTGTGAGATGCCAATCAGTTCTTTATTGACGAGGTTATGTATTTGTTGTTTGATTTTACAGTCGGTGTGTAGAGTTGAAGAATAAATAACTAAAACAAGAGTAACTGACCAAAACAGAAGGAAAAGAAAATACTACTATCTCTGGTTCTCACAATCATTGCTTGTTAGCTTTGGCTGACCAAAGAGGAACACTATTTATACAGAACACTCTGAAGGTTTGTTATATGTCAAAAGTCTCACTTCTTATTTTCAGAAATCAAGACATATCCCCAATTCTTCTTTCAGTAGAATGAAATATTGCACAATATTTGAGAAAAAAAACTCCTGTTTTTTTTTTTTTAATCAAAGCTTTTCTAAGACATTAGACCACATTTTCTTTTCTCAAAGAAAAAATTTGTAGCCTCATCAGAAGAAGAAGAAGAATCATAAAGTCTTATTTACAGTAAAAAAAAAAACAAAAAAACTGTTTTCAACATACTTAATTTGCTTAAATCTCAATTGATTATACGTAGTCATTTTGTTTTGATTCAAAACGACTTCTAACTGATTTGAAGGAGTTCTTTAGAATAAGCTCCTTCACCCGACGCCTGTTGACCACTCGCTACCTGGGCAACATTTCTTGCAAGTCTGCCACGACATAGGCAACCACAGCCCACAGTGCAGAACAGAGATTCATATCTCCAGGGTCTTGAACAGTCATAGTGTCTCCTTCGCTGTGGTGGAACCAAAAGTAGCGACTGTCTTTCACATGGAGACTGGCACCTGGATGAGACACAATGCAAAAGAGACACAAGATCATAAAATAAAGTACCAACCATTTTGAAGTCAAAGTTTGAAAAGTTTCCTTCAGAAAAAGAAATCAGAATTAATAGTTTGTGGAAGGCTTGGTTTTGCTTGGGCTTTTCTTTCAAAAAGTACAATGCTGAGAGACACATTTATTTTAATTATTTCTAATGGACTCAATTAGAGTAAATACTTTTTTTTTTTTTTCCAAATTGACACGTGTTTACTGCTTGCAATAAAAACTACTTACCAAAAACTTATAGTTAAACCACCATCAGCTTCTAAATCGCCAGTCATGGAATTGTTATCACAATAAACATGTGAATGTTGCAGAGTAAAAAAAGTATCAGTGTGTTTCAGTAGAATGACACCTGATTATATTTTTTTGTCAATTAGCATTTTATGAATGAGAAATATGTTTTTAATGTTTTTTTTTTTTTTTAAAGTAACATTGTGACATTCTTATATCTATATCTTATAATCCTGTGATTATTCACCCGAGAAAAACCCATCACGCTGTTTTTTAGTCACTCTGAAAATGAAACACTTAAAATAACTCAGGGCGTAGATGATGATTGAGAAAGCTAGTTGCAACTTCTTACTGTGACTAGTCCTATCTGACGTCTTAATTGACAAATGTCTCCCGGTTGACTTTAGGGGCATTTCTAAGAAGTATGTCTGCTTGCAAAACTGACGTCTCTCTCAGCATGAGTTAACCTCATGCAATATGTGAAATTGTTCCGCTTGTCGGGGTGAAGTTGTGTAACAATGCATTTTTGTTAAAAAAAAAACAAAAAACATGAGAGTGTAGGGTCAAAAGTCAGTTTAAGGAGTAAAAATGTCATTTTTTGCTTTTAAAACACTTGCTCACACATACAGTGGTGGTCAAAAGTTTACATACACTTGTAAAGAACATAATGTCATGGCTGTCTTGAGTTTCCAGTTATTTCAACAACTCTGATTTTTCTCTGATATAGTTATTGGAACAGATCTTTCTTTATCACAAAAAACATTCATGAAGTTTGATTCTTTTATGACTTTATTATGGGTAAACTGAAAATGTGACGAAATCAGCTGGGTCAAAAATATACATACAGCAATGCTAATATTTGGTTACATGTCCTTTGGCCATTTTTACTTCAATTAGGCGCTTTTGGTAGCCATCCACAAGCTTCTGGCAAGTTTCTGGTTGAATCTTTGACCACTCCTCTTGACAGAATTGGTGCAGTTCAGTTAAATTTGTTGGCTTTCTGACATGGAATTGTTTCTTCAGCATTATCCACATGTTCTCAATGGGATTTAAGTCAGGACTTTGGGAAGGCCATTCTAAAACCTTAATTCTAGCCTGATTTAGCCATTCCATTACCACTTTTGATGTGTGTTTGGGGTCATTGTCCTGTTGGAACACCCAACTGCGCCCAAGACCCAACCTTCGGGCTGATGACTTCAGGTTTTTTTGAAGAATTTGAAGGTAATCCTCCTTCTTCATTGTCCCATTGACTCTCTGTAAAGCACCAGTTCCATTGGCAGCAAAACAGGCCCACAGCATAATACTACCATCACCGTGCTTGATGGTAGGCATGGTGTTCTTGGGGTTAAAGGCCTCACCTTTTCTCCTCCAAACATATTGCTGGGCATTGTGGCCAAACAGCTCAATTTTTGTTTCATCTGACCACAGAACTTTCCTCCAGAAGATCTTATCTTTGTCCATGTGATCAGCAGCAAACTTTAGTCGAGCCTTAAGGTGCCGCTTTTGGAGCAAGGGCTTCCTTCTTGCACGGCAACCTCTCAGTCCATGGCTATGCAAAACACGCTTGACTGTGGACACTGACACCTGTGTTCCAGCAGCTTCTAATTCTTGGCAGATCTGCTTTTTGGTGCTCCTGGGTTGACTCTTCACCCTCCTGACCAGTTTTCTCTCAGCAACAGGTGACAGCTTGGGTTTTCTTCCTGATCGTGGCAGTGACAAAACAGTGCCATGCACTTTATACTTACAAACAATTGTTTGCACTGTTGCTCTTGGAACCTGCAGCTGCTTTGAAATGGCTCCAAGTGACTTTCCTGACTTGTTCAAGTCAATGATTCTCTTTTTCAAATCTGTGCTGAGCTCCTTTGACTTTCCCATTGTAGCGTTTGTGGGTGTTTTTATCCAATGAGCCCTTTTTAAATGGCCTCAGAGAAGTCACCAGCTGTAGTCACTTATAATCACTCACAAGAAGTTAAGAGGTCATGCTATGAAGCTCATGTCATTGACACAACTTTCTAAGTCTCCAAAATTGCTCATTCATGTTGCTGTATGTATATTTTTGACCCAGCTGATTTTGTCACATTTTCAGTTTACCCATAATAAAGTCATAAAAGAATCAAACTTCATGAATGTTTTTTGTGACAAAGAAGGATCTGTTCTAATCACTATATTGGAGAAAAATTAGAGTTGTTGAAATAACTGGAAACTCAAGACAGCCATGACATTATGTTCTTTACAAGTGTATGTAAACTTTTGACCACCACTGTATATCAATGTCACTATTAGTGTATACACACCAATAATTAACACACCAATCCTTAATGTTGGGCTGATAAACTATTGCTAACTATGTGTTTGTTCATTCTTTTTGCCATACTACTCTAATGTAGTTTAGATGCCAAAAATAATTGAGAAAAACTACTTTGTTTTACTAAAAGAGTATAGCAGTCAGAGTCGGCACTGTATAAAATGGAGAAATGTGCATTTCTGTGACTTTTTGGACAAAACAACCCTTCTTTCCCCGAGTTCGCAGGAATTTGGATTTTAGCCATCTCATCACCTCATGATGAAACATTTTTGTCAGAGGCATTGACATGTCGAGAAGACATTGTATCCTCCCATGCTAGTGCAAACATCTTTTGTGTGGGTTTCAAAAAAGAGAATGTGGAATAGAACCAGTACACAACACTTATATAACACCTTCCCACAACAATGAGGCCCAACCTTATATTATGTTAGGTTCTTTTAACTGGGACTGCTTCCTGAAAAGAGGAATGTTCTTACCTGGCTTTTCTAGATGAGTATTGGGGGAAAATGTCTCTTTTCTAAGGTATTCACAAGATTCTCAGCATCTACCTATGTAAGATGGTTGAATTATCTTTCAAATTACCGGTAAATATAATTCAAGAGGTTACATAGAGTTGTTGGTTAGCTAGAGGATCCAATAATCAATTACTACATAATTCTGTTTAACACCATCAAACTCCACCAAATAAGCCAAAAAAACAGAACAGAACCCAATATACAACAGTCTATTATTACACTATTTGCAAGTGGTCTGAGCAACTATTTGAAAAAGAAAAAAAAAATCCCAAAGAAATCTAAATCACATGTGGTTAACTAGTTTTAAAAGGATAAATGGTTTATTTTTAGTTTCACCAGAAGGTGGTGAGAGCTGTAATACTTTAGTCTGTGATTAAATTGAATGAGCTTTTATTGGATAAAAGGTGCTTCAGGACTTTAATCTGATTTCCAAACCAGTAACAATCATTAGCGAATAAATAGAACCAGAAGACATCGGCAAGATAGCAAAGGACATCTTTTATACATACATGGATAGACAGATATAAATATTTCTATAGATCTTTATATTTTTAGATACATAAATAATTAATTATATTATATAAAAATGTGTGTGTAATTAAATATGGTTTTAAATTAGTCTGTAATTATTACTTTGAGTTTGTCAGTAAACAGAAGCTTTAACTATCTCTAGTGTCTTTGTGAAACAATAACTATCCTCACAGTATAAAGTCAAACTATTTGTTCATTTGATTTTAGGAGGACAACATGTTTTCTTTAACAGTCTAGGAATGCTATGGGGAGGCCAATTCCTCTTGTAAGATGCACAACCTCCCTGGATTTAATTTTCCAAAAACAAACTTAGTTGACACACCGCTGTCTAGGAAAATTTGGCAAAGACACGTTCACTGTACAGGCATGTTGTTCAAATTGTATGCAGCTTATAACCACTTAAAAAAATAACTCCCACCAACCAAATGAAGCTTCTATTTACACTATTCCAAGAACAAAGCTTTCCTGTGCTCATTTTTCTCAATTATGTCAACACAACTTGTAACAAATGGTACAAAATCTGACTTTCTAAATATATTAGACTGTTTTTTAATTTAATTGATACTAGAAACCTTTTTTATACATTTGTGGAGAAAATACAGAATGTTTTGGGTTTCTGACAGTTTCCTCCGTTTTAAAAGGATGACATAAACCTATTTCCGCCCAGACGGTAAACACCAGTATAAGTTGCGGTGTTTACCACCTTAGGGCAGAAATCATGCAACCCTTTCTGCTGTACCAGATCATTTCTAAATTTGGATTACACCTCAGTGATTTTTGCATATTTGCTAACTTTCATTATCTTGGATTTTCAAACTTTTTAACATGTACCCTGACATCTAGAAGAGATAGCTATATTACATCATTGACATTTTGTACCTTAGAAACTGAACTTGTTTTTTACTTTAGGAGAAAACAAAGTTGGGAAAGGAAGTTTTCTCACCCTCTGGACTAGTCCTCACTGGATAGGAATGCTTGCAATAAAGCAGATCTCCATGAAAATCAATATTTCTGTTGGCATGTAAAACGTCAGCTGTCTTGGTTAGGGTTGATCTGGTTGTATATCTTTTATGGTGCAACTGCACAGTCCTATTTTCTTTGCTTTCTGTTGCAGATCAATTGTTACTTTTTGAGCTGCCATGTGAAACACATGTTGGACAGAATGAAAGAAAACCACCCAGTGATTGTAGATTGAGCAAAGTACTTTTAGAAACAAACAGAAGACTGTTCTATCTGTTCTATCGTCTATAAACTTGGTTAATCAAGCTAGTTGTTTATGCACTTGACTACTTGTGCACAGATGGTAGATTTATGCATTGTGATCGCAGACGTATGAACGGATTTGCTAAGTACTTCAAAACTTCAGCACTCCTGCAGAAAAGCAACGTCCACTGGATATTTTCACATCAATCAATCGCCAAGCTGTTAAACTGGTTTGCTAAAGAATCCTAATACAATTTAACATTAAAAACCACAGAATAGATGATTAGCCTCACATGACAAGTTCTTTTTCTATTTTATTGTTGTGAAAACCAGAATTTAGTCACATTGACCAAAACCTGATACATCTGTGAGGATCATCAGAGGAAATAAAAAAGTAGCATTGCTACTGGATCGCATTGACACACAAATATACACAATATAATACAGTTACCATTGACTTTTTTCTTGTTAATGAAGCTTAAAAGATTAAAAGGTAGAATTTACTTGAATTTCTCCTGCTACTCAGGTTTCCTCCCATCCTCCAAAAACATGCATTTTAAGTTGATTGGCCGCTACAAAATTTTCTAGGAAATGTGTGCGTGTGCGTCTGTGTGTGGATGGTTGTGTGTGTGTTTGTCACCCTGCGACAGACTGGTGACCTGTTTGGGTTGTACCCTGTCTGTCACCAGACGGGATACGCTCCGGCACCTCGCATGACCCCATCAGGAATAAGCAGTTTACAAGATGAAAGAAAATTTATTTTAAAAACTAACATTTGAATTTTTTGTTGTCTTTCAACATATTGAATAGAAATTTGTTTTTAAAGAAGCAGAAAAACCCAAGCAATTTTCTTTTTTGATAATCTTTTGCCCTTTACTATTTGTTACATAAGACTTTTGCAGTTCAAGAAGGAAACGTGAAAGGCTCTCCAGAACAGCTATTTTTTTATGTTCGCTTCCATGTGAGGGTCTTATTCAAAACTTGCTGTAAAACATGTTTTGTCAGATCAGTTTTGTGCTTTTAATTAGTTTTCTGGGGAACTTGGAATCCTGCCATTTTTTTAAATCTAATACAGACACCTGCAGTGTCATTTGAATTAATCTAAAAACCCTGGAACCCAAGCTGTAGGTAAGGAAGATAGGTAAGGAAAAGTTTAGAACATGGTACCTAAACTTTTCAAACTTTGATGATAATAGAAATGAGTTGAAAACCACAAAAAAAAAAAACCAACATAAGTTTGTTTACGTTATATGCAGCACTTGTGGGAGGGCAGGGGACCAAGAAAAGGAGATGAGACATTTTCTGGTGGGAGAAAGTATCAATTTTTCTTCTTTTGTCATTTTCCTTCAGGGGTCGCCACAGCAAGTCAGTTTCTTCTATCTAACCCTATCTCCTGAATCCACTTTGGTCACGCCAACTATCTTCATGTCTTCCGTCACTGTATCAGAGAACCTTCTCTCTGATCATTCTCTGGACCTCTTGTCTGGTGGTTCCAAACCCAGCATCCTTCTGCTGATGTACTCTCTCTCCTCTGCACATGTCCAAACCATCTCAGTTTGGCCTCTCAGACTTTATCTCCAAAACCTCTAACATGTGCTGTTCCTCTGATATATTAATTTCTAATCCTATCCATCCTGATCACTCCCAGAGATATATATTAGAATAGGTAAATATTGCCTATTTCCCAGAGGTAAATATTAGAATATTGCAGATTATGTACAAAGTTAAAAATAACTTGGTTCCAAAAGGCATACAAAGTTTTTTTAAATTTAGAGTTGGTTGATTTACGAGGATTTTTGAACGTGTTAAAGTAAGAACTTTGGTAAAATCAAGATGTGTTTCTGTTGTTGGAGTAAAATTATGAAATGAACTCAATGATGAATTTAAAATATGCTCTTCTATCCTAAAATTTAAACATCTTAAATATAAAAGTATTAGTGATTATAAGTTAAAATAACAATGAAAAGATGATAATAAAAAGTTTATTGTGATTTTCTGTTTGATTGGGGATGAGTACTTTGTAAATTTAATTTTTGTTTGATTGTAGTGATTATGTACTTTGTAAATTAAATTTTTGATTGTTGAAATGCTGTTCAGTTAAATGTATATAGATGTATAGGGATAGGCACATATATGCTATGCTTCTGTCTATTCCTTGTAGCATTACAATCTGTGTTATTGCTGTGATTTTATGTATGACCAAATGAATAAATCTGAACTGAAAGCAAAAAAAAAAAAAAAAAAAAAAAAAAAGCAAAGATATCCTCAGCATCTTCATCTCTGCTACCTCCATCTCTGTTTCCTGTCTTTTCATCAGTGCCACTGTCTCTAGACCAAACAGCATGGCCGGTCTCACCGTGGCCAATTAACCAAGCAATAAAAAGAAAAAACAAACCCACACACATTTTGACATACTATATAACCAATATGAAAACTTAGTATGCTTCAAACTACTGGTAATACACCAGCACAGTGCCATTGGCCATTCTTTGCAAATGTTAAAACAGGTGTATGTAAAAGATTTGAGGCCTCTGTGCCTTTACTTTTATACCAGCACTCAAAATTTTGCATTATTGTGAGAAAACTTTAAATTGTATAAGTTCTATCTGGCTCTTTTTTATGCTCACACAAAACAATCATTCTTATTTTTATGAAACTCTTTATGGAAGGGACAGAAATGGATTTTTCCAAGAGTAAAAAACACAGGTATTTATGACAAACTCGTGTTCTGTCAGCTCCTGCTACACCACCTCAGTTGCTAAGTTTACTGTATTAAAGCACTTAAGCGTAATGTAATAAACATCCAATTAATAAAAAGCATGAGCAAAGGACTGGATTTTATTCATGTTTCCTAAACAACTTCAACTTCTTAGAATAATAACAAAGCTCAGTTTGAGAAACTAACTAAAAACCCAATTTGTTACTGATTTACTGGATCATTTTTATCGGCTCTTGTATGTCTTCAAAGCTGTGAAACTACAAGGGTGGGTTAATCTGAATGAAATCCTCTTTGATGGAGAGGGTTATAGTTTGATATCACGCCATTAATGATAATGTGATCGAAAGTCAAATTTTATGGGTTTTTTTAAATACGTGACTGGTAGTAAACAAAAACGAGAACTTGAGAAATGAAAGATGTAGGATTGGTGGCGTTTTGTTCTCGACAGCCTACAAATGTTCCTGTGCCCAACAGCACCAAAGCAGTCATAATAAAGACCTTGACTCAGCCTTAAAGAGTAGGAAGAACAACCAACAGATTGCAGCTGCTCTGGAGTCGTGCTGTAACCAGAAAATTCAGCATAATTTCCATCTGCTTGTGCGGGAAATGTTTTACAATGACTGGTTAAAAGAAAAGAAACCAGCTACCGCTCATATTTTAGTTACTGTGGCATGAAAGCAGTAACTACCAACATATTTTAAAAAAAAAAAAAAACTCCAAAAAAAAAACAAAAAACTCCAATTTATAAAAACCTCTTAGAACCCCCGAAAAGATCATTAGAGTTACTACATTATGGTTTCAGTTCCTGACAGGAACTTTTAAAAGCAAGCTCTGAATATTCATCAACATTCAAAAGTTGATCTGAAATTAGAGAGCAGACAAAATTAACACACCTGGACTTTTATGAGATATAGATTTGTACCATTTTTACTGGATTTTAAACGGATGATTTGAGAGATTTTTAGTTACAACCACAGTAAAAATTTCCCCTGAGGTTCATGTGGTCACAAGGAGGCAAATCATGTTTTTGGAGACAGAATTTCTATTTCATCCAAAATATATATTAAAATTTCTTTCCCATTTATTTGAAAATTTTCCACTGATTTCACATCCAAACTGACCTGCAATGTGATCATAGTGAAGATGCAATCCTTTATAAATAGCACTTTCAAAGGAAAAAGTTAGAAAAAAGCAGAACCGAGTGAAGTAAGACTAATTACTACGAAGAGAATAACGGAAGGAAGGACTTTTTGTCTGCATCAACAGTAATGAAGATGAGCAAATCCAGCTTCACATGTCATAAAGATGTTGTTGGACAATCATTCTAATATTATGTACATGTATTAAATTATATTCCACTAATTAACTGACCTGGTACTCCTGCCTGCATCCATGGAGAAATATCTGTTCCCTCACCGTTGGACTCCAGTTTGGTTGTGTTAATAGGAGCCAGAAGTTTGACTACCTCTTCCATTACCTGTGGATGTAGCAGCCACAAAAAGGTGATTATGTTTTGTTTATTTAACATAAGTACTCATTTTTATTGGCAAATTCCACACCCAAGGCAAAATGCCTTCCCAAATAAAGTCTTTAAATGCTACATCAAAAGAAAAAAAATTGAGGTTTGGTTTTTGTAGCGTGGTGTCATGTTTGCCAAGTTACTGTGGCTTTTCAAACTTACCTTTTGAGCCTTGTCACTGCCAGTAAACTGCAGAGCAACTGGGGTGAATGTCCCCAAATCAGACTCCATAACCAGGTCAAAGTTGGATATGTTCACCTGTATGGATTGAGACAGGACAACAAACGCAGAACAAAAAAAAAGAAGAAAATGTTAAAAAGTGAAATAAAGACACTTCAAATGGCCACGAGAGGCCGCTGAAAGCACTTCTTTATCTAATTAAAGCCAGTATAATCCTATTTATTCATCAAGACTAAGAACTTTATCAACTGACACAGTAGTAGTACTTTCCTCAAACCATTTTTTTTTTTTTTTTTTTTTTTTTTAATCACAAGAAAGTACCAGCGCTGTCTGTTTTATTCAATAAATGTAGTTTAACATGGGTCAGAACTTCTTTAGAAGCCAAAAACTCTAAAGAAGATAACCAGACTGGATTGTTGCATTTTCCCTTTGCGTAAAGAAAAATCTAGGGACTTGCTAAGGCCTCTCTGGTTTGTTGAAAGCACATTTCTACACTCCTACAACAAGCTTCTACATCTCACTGACTCTTAACAGCACAAAAATTTGTTTCATACATTGTCAAGTCTCTGCCTGATGCTGCTGTTGTACCTTGTGAAAATCAAAGTACTGCTGTGCTCCAATTCCACCCTGCTCCTCAGCCGTCCACAGCACTGTCCGCAACGTTCGCCTTGGTCGCAAACCTAAAGGCAGAGAGAAACGCAATTGAATAAACACAAAATTGTGCAAAGCCCTAAAAAAAATCTTCATTTTCTGAAACGTTTGTTCATAAAGAATAAGATTTAGCAATTGGAAAACATATCACAGTTTTTGATAACAAAATAATCTCACTTCATAAAGTATTTTATTTAGTAAAAGGTCACTGAAAGTGAAAGGCCGGAGTTATGAGCTTTTTTAGGTGAGTTTTGTTCTTCTGTAATAGGCAGTATTTCAAAGAAATTCTACGTTGATCCCGTTTCCTTCCTCTAAAAACATCCTTAACATTTTGAATAACAATTTATACGCATATTTCTCAAACTGGATATATTTTCATTAATAGAGCATTTTCTTTATTTAGTTTGGTTAAATATTTTTGTAAGACCTTCTTATAAGGAGTTTAATGTTCTGTGTGGCTTCATGTCAGAAAATATTGACTTCTCTAAAAATCCAAAGCCAAGTACGCTGGTTAAATTGTAATAAATAGCCATCTGTGTGTGTCTGTGTGTGATAAAATGACGTCCCAGCCACGATGAGCAATCCCTCTCGCCTCACTGAAGCTGCACTGGACTCGCCCCCGCAGCCTACATCAAGATTACGCAGTCATAAATAATAAATAGATGGTTTGATAAAAAAAACAAGAAACCTTGCTATGTTACTGTACTTTTCATCCTTAATTTTCCCAAACAATAAAAAAGACCAATCTTCAAGTCATAATCCATCATTTATAACAAAGTCTATTTTAATTTAGTAATTTAGGTAAATTGTCTCTGAGTGCAGGTGGAAAAGCGTTTCATAAGTAAAGTGCTTTGATTATAAATTTTTGTGCTATCTCGCTAACAGACAGACAAACTCCTTTGAAGAGCCACAATAGTAGAGGAAGCAATCCCTAAATAATCCAGAGATGTGTAGGTAGAGGGCTGAGGCTAACCTCTGGTGTCAGTGTGAAGGTTTTAGCTCAGCCATTTATATGTGAGATGTTTAAGAGAAAGTTCTAACAGCTGCTGTTAGAACTTTTGGAGATTTGGAGATTTTGTCCAAACTGGAACAGCAGAAACCAAAGGGATAAGGACATTTTTTACTGTTATGTAAAGTCAATAAATTGAAAATGCTAGGCGAGGCTGCCTAAGCAGCGTATGTTTTTAAAAATAGCCAAGAATAAAAAACAGCGAGGAACTGCTCCAGAACATTTCTGACACGTTTGTGGGTTGTGATATCCGCTTACGTTCTGGAGCTATTACTGGTAGGTTGGTTGAAAATCTTGGCCAGAAATCTAGAGCAAATGTTACAGAAATTTGTGGCTTCGCTTGCCACTGCTAATAAAGACTGCTAAGATACAGTATTTCAGGACTCCAGCACAATCTTTAAATACAACTGTGGAAAGAACTACACTTCCGTTCAAACCACAAGAATTTTTTTCACACACATTTAATCATCTCAGGAATAAAGTAGATTGGAGTTTTTAAATGGTTAAATCTAGCATTTGTTATTTTGTTTGTATTTTTATTTTTTAAAGTGCTTTCTGACATTTGCTTTCAAAGAGCAACATAAATTCAACTGTCAAAATTTTATGTGAAGTCAATGGAGCAGATTACCAAGAATATGAGTCCAGCATCTACAGTACATACTCTCCATTTAATCCTTGACCATGATAATGACTGAAAAATATTACGAGGTCAAAGTAGTCAGTAAAATGTCATTCTTTCTTGATGAAAAGTGGTTCCTATAGTTTGTACATGTGTAACGTCATACTTGTTCTTCCATGTACTGTACATATCCACCTCTCCCATACCCAGATCTTTGATGAGTGACAGGGCTTCCCAGGAAATCATGGCTCCACCCCCATCGTCCATAGCACCCTGCCCCACATCCCAGCTGTCTAAATGACCACTCAGTAAGACGACCTAGGAAAATAAAAAAGATAAAACAAACCTTCTAAGCGAGAGTGGTGGAAAAGCAATTTTAGACATAAAACTAAGAAAAACAACATACTTAATACAAACTGCTCCATGTACTGTTAAGATTACATAAAAATAACAATCATACATGGAATATAAATTATTGAGAAAAACAAGAAAAAAACATTTTTGGTCAGAAAGACAAAGAAGATGACTGAAAAATAAGTAAAAGGAAAGCACACTGTTGTCTTGTGGCCTCTTCCCAGAATTTAAAGGGGAGGAATTCCTGTCTGTCGAATGACCCTGAACCCAGGTTAAAAAACCCGCTGGATCTAAACAAACATTATGTGAACAACAAACTAGAGGTTAAAACTGAAAATATGCATGCACGCTCATTCTAATAAAAGGCCGTGTAGTAGAGAAACTAGTGTCTCCATGGATTTACAATTCAAACCACATTAACTATTTAAAAGTTGTACTTATGTTTTTCTTGTGTCGTCATTAGTTTGGTTTTACAGTGTAATCAATAAAAACTGAAGGAGGTAAGCTTATGACATTCAGTCAGTCACCTTTTTAACTGTCTATCCCTCACAAGGTTGGAGAGGTGCCGGCGCCCATACCGGCTGATTCGAGGCCGGGAATGGGCTCAAATACCCAAGAGTGTGCCAGAGGGTGCTCGCGAGGGGTACATTGCGAGAGCAACCCCTCGCATCTCTGCTACGAATTGCAGTTCTGAAGACTAAACAAAAAATATACCTACCCTTTAGTAAAATTGTAATTTCAACTAGAACATTTTAAATATATTCAGCTCCTCTTCTTTCTGAAAAACTTTGCTTTAGCTACCATTCTTTTCTAAGAAGCCTGCTCTACATCTTCATTTAAAAAAAAAAAAAACATGCTGAGTAACTTAAAGGTCTACTTGAAATGCATTAAGACTTTTTACATGTTGGGAGAAAAGCAATATAAGCCATCAAAGAGGAGTGAAAAACTCAGACAGTATATGCTCTTTTTATATTTTCATTTCAAAGAGAGATGGAAAGAGCAGAGGACGAGTGGGTGGAAAGCAACTCAGCAATCTTGGAGACCTCTGAAGGGCAAGTTAAATTTTAGAAATTACTGTCTAAACCTCAAATGTGGAACTTTTTTCATGAGACAAGACACACACACAAAGCAAATATACACCTTTGCCAAAATCAAAGCCAGGGCAAACGGGGCACAAAGTCTAAGTGCCAATAACTATTTTAGCCACTGAATTACAAAACTATTTTAGTTCTAGTAATTTTAGTTTTAGTTCAAAACAGATTGATGACATTTGCACCAGTGAACATCTGATATTTCGGTTTTACTTTACTGTAGGAAGGATAACCCCCCCTCTCATCTTAAACACGGAATATATTGTGGAACTGGACCTGATATTTAGACAATGTTGGCTGGCGATTCTTGGTATAATACAGATTAAATTACTACAGCAAACACAACCGACCTTTGTCTGAATACTATAACTTCCTTTATATACCAAGAAAACACATCCAATTCAATATGGCACCTAAACAGAAAAGGTAGTGAAAGGCAACAGGCACACTTCAATGAAAACAATGGAAACATTCAAAACTCCTGTGCAGCAATACGCCTCCAGCTAAACATAATCTACCTGCTGAGTCACAGATCACACAATGGAAATTTCACACTTGCACATATCATGTGATTTACAGCGACCCTAAAGTAGTAATTTGCCTTTGGATCCAATAAAAAGGATGCACATGGCTTCTTGTTGATGGAAGGTTACAAAAGTTTGCTTTCTATTGCCTGTTATCTTGTGTTTTATGCATTAAAATTATTTATGTGAGTCACCCCATCAGACAGAACACGAGGTGTCAAAAAAAACTTTTTCTGAGCTAACCAGAAAACAGTCACTAGTATTTATACGGCAGTCATCCAGAGCAACATGTTGCCGTTTATTAAAATTAACAACATCAGATATTTTTGTCTACGTTATCTCTTTTGAGCTACTGTGTTTGTATAGTCTTTTGGTTTTTGTTTTATGTAAATTTAACCGTATTTTTTTTTTTTTCCCATCAAAATTTTTTGGGCCCATCTTTCAAGTAGGACTAGTAACTACCACGGCAGTAATTGATGTTCAGCTATTGATAGAGAAACAACTTGAAAATGTTGACAATTTTTGACCCAAGAGGATACATTATAAGAGAAAATCATATATTCAATTTTTCTAGGAATCAGAATCAGAATGCTTTTATTGCCATGTCAGTGAAAAACATCAGAGACTAGGAACTTGTTCTGGTACTGGTGTGCAAACATATAAAATAAAAATAATAAAAATAAAATAAATAAAAATAATAATAATTTTTACAAAACTAAGAGTGCTCAGAAGAAAAAGAAAAGTAGTGCAATGTCATAGAAAATAATAAAGATAGTGAAGTTACAAGAGGGAGGTGACTAAGAGATGTGGGGATCCAGGTTATAAAGAGTTCATAAGTCCAACGGCAGAAGGGAAGAAGCTGTTTTTGTGGCGGGACGTTCTGGTCCGAATGGACCGGAGCCTCCTGCCCGAGGGGAGTCGCTCAAAAAGTCCATGTCCAGGGTGGGAAGGGTCAGCTACTATCCGACCTGCACGCCCCCGAGTCCTGGAGACGTACAGGTCTTCGAGAGATGGAAGGCTGCAGCCGATCACCTTCTCTGCGGAGCGCACAATGCGCTGCAGTCTGTGTTTGTTCCTGGCTGTGGCTCCAGCGTACCACACGGTGATGGAGGAGGTGAGGACAGACTCGATGATGGCTCTGTAAAACTGCACCAACACCTGGGCGGGCAGCTTGGCTTTCTTCAACTGCCGCAGAAAGTACATCCTCTGCTGGGCCTTTTTGATCAGGGAGCTGATGGATGGCTCCCACTTTAGGTCCTGTGTGATGGTAGTGCCGAGGAAGCGGAAAGAGTCCACAGTGGTGATGGAGAAGTCTGTCAGTGCAAGGGGGGTAATGGGAGCTGTGACTTTCCTAAAGTCCACGATCATCTCCACTGTCTTCTGAGCGTTGAGCTCCAGGCTGTTGTTGCTGCACCAGGACACCAGCCGGTCTACCTCCATCCTGTAGGCCGACTCATCGCCATCAGAGATGAGCCCAATGAGTGTTGTGTCATCTGCAAACTTGATCAGTTTGACAGAGTCATGGCTGGAAGTGCAGGAGTTGGTGTACAGGGAGAAGAGCAGGGGAGAGAGGACACAGCCCTGTGGAGATCCTGTGTTGATAGTCCGAGAGGTGGAGACATTCTTCCCCAGCCGCACGCACTGCCTCCGGTCTGTTAGGAAGTCAGTAATCCACCTGCAAGTGGAGTCAGGCACGTTGAGCTGAGAGAGCTTGTCCTGAAGCAGGGTAGGGAGGATGGTGTTGAATGCAGAGCTGAAGTCCACAAACAGGATCCTGGCATAGGTTCCCGGGGAGTCCAGGTGCTGCAGGGTGAAGTGGAGGGCCAGGTTGATAGCGTCGTCTACAGACCTGTTGGCTCTGTAGGCAAACTGCAGAGGGTCCAGAGAGGGAGAGGTGAAGTGCTTGAGATGAGGGAGGACCAGGCGTTCGAATGACTTCATGACTACAGACGTAAGCGCCACAGGCCTGTAGTCATTAAGTCCAGTGATACGGGGCTTCTTGGGAACAGGAATGATGGTGGACAGCTTGAAGCAGGCTGGAACGTAGCATGTCTTCAGCGAGGTGTTGAAAATGTCTGTGAAAACTGGAGACAGTTCCTCAGCACAGTGTTTCAGGGTGGCCGGGGAGACACCATCTGGGCCCGAAGCTTTCCGAGGGTTTTGCTTGCGGAAGAGCTTGAGCACATCCTCTTTTGTCACCAAGAAAGCAGTGGAGGGGGAGGGCTGGTCAGCTGGAGTGACCTCTGTTGTTAATTGGGTGGGGGGATGGGAGTGGCTTCAAAGTGTCTGAAGGTTGTTGATCAGTGAGGGGGGAGGAGAGTGAGAAAAGAAAAAAAAGAAAAGAACCCATGCACTAGCCTCAAAACTGAGTTAATGGGGAAATGGTACACATAGATAAGCAAACATGCTGGTATAAGTGACAAATGAAAAAGTGATACCTGATCTGGATACTGCCAACCTCTAATCTCAGCCACTGTGTTGAAAGAGTCAACATCAGGCAGAGTCTTGGCTCCCATTGTGAGACTAACCACAATCCTCTGACCCCTCTGGGCCATTCGCCACATCAACTCAGCGTCCTCCACAGTGATGCAGGCTGTTGGGATTTGTTTAACTCCCTCCTGATAATCCTGCCAACCTGTATGGGGACTACACAAAGAGGAACAAAAATTATACATGTAATAGCTCATTTATCAAAAAAAAAATAAATAAATAAAATCAGACACTCAAACAACAAAATAAGATAAAATATTGTGGAAAAACACCTGTTAATGGAAAATGGAGTGACTGATCGAATGAGTGTAGCCACAGCTCCAACTTTTGCTGCCTCTGTGGCACCAAAAGCACGGTAAGCCACTGTTTCTCCATAGCTGACAAATGGCTGATTGAAAACCACAATTCTGCCTGTGGCCTCGTTGGCTCTGTGCTTCAATTCCTCAAAAGACCGAACCACCAACACCTCCGCTTTGATACCTGAGGGAAAATCTCATGTTGTGAGTAAGTAAATGAAAATTTGATGACATATTTACATGATGGAACAAGGTGTTCTCCTTACCCTCCGGTGGTGTTCCTACACTGCTACCCAGACCTAGTATTGCCAGATTCTTAGCCCTGGGTTCAATTATTTTTGCACTTTCTTTTCCTCTTACCCAGTGTGGGATTTTGACTGGCTCTGTTGGTGAAACCATGAATCAAGGGGGGAAAAATAGTTACAGCAAAGTTCTAATTCCTGATGAAAAGACTTCAATGCAAACCTCAAACACACTCACCCAGGTGTACATCCAAGCCATCCTTAGTCATGACGTTGTGCATGTATTTAATAGCCCCATCCAAGTTTTGGGAGCCACTCACACGGTTTCCTATAGTGTCTGTAAAGTCAGCCAGACGCTGGTACGAACGGTTCTGGGCAGCGCCAAACACAGCCAGATCAATAATTTTTTTGGCAACATCAGCATAACCCGCTACCTCACTTGGTATGTCTGAAACTGGATGTTGAAAAAAAATGCACTGTGTTAATGCCTAGCCTTTTTAACTTGAAAATTTCACATAAAAAAAATTAAATTTACATGAAGTGGAAGTAAAAATACATCTTCTTACAATTATATCATGGTATGGTTCCTAAAAGGACAATGAAAAAGCCTGGGACAATACAGTGCAAATAGAACAAATACCCTACTTATTGGCAACCAGTTCCATCCAAGTGTACCATGTCTCTCACCTACTGACTAACAAGAATAAACAGACCCATCCTTGGAAATTGTAGAATGGAAATGGATGGATTAGCCAATACTTTACTCTATACATGCTGTAAAGAAAGAAACCACAAACTTATTAAGATCGTTTATCTTAATCAATGTCTCCCTTTTCCATGTTTAAAAAGATAAGCTATTATTTAAAACACTTACTAACACTTACATGTGTATGTCAGGCCTCATTCTATACCATTCAGTTTGAGGTATCCTGTCACACAGTGACAGGATGTAGTTGTGTAAAAGCATGGGGAGTAAGATTGTTTTAGCTTTGTGAATTTCAACTTTACCGGATGCCTCAGAATACAAAGTCTAAGTTTGGTCCTTTTTTTTTCAGTCACGCTATGCACAATAGAAGAATTTTGAGTTACCGTACCTTTCCTTAACGTTTCATTGGATATGGACCTGGTAATTGATGAATTTGTATATTGAGCAGAGTGCGGACGACTGTCACACAGAGTTGACAACATGAGGAGGGAAGAGAGGAAGAAAATGGGTCTTTCCTCCCAAGCCATCTACAGACACAAATCAAAGAGGTTAAGTATATCTTATACACTGGGCAGATAAGATCTAAAGTGAAGCTGATTGAGGATGTAAGTAGGATCAAAATGCACCAGAACTTCAACAAAATCTCAGCAGATTTTTGGAAAAGTCCTTTAAGAAAAATAGTCTTTGAGAATCTCTATTGTATGATTTAAGATTGATCACAAGTCTTTCACAACTTCCCCCAAATAAATTTGAAGATAAATATATTAAATTCTCACCTTTATACCTCAACCACCATGGAGAGTAGTTTTTATCTGAGCTTCAAAATGATTTGATTGACTGTATTATTCTATTGGTTACAATTTAACACAATAAGTCATGCTACCTCTCTATTAATTTATTTATATTTATTTTTTACTAATCTTTTGTTCCATTGTCTTCCTCTTATCTGCGGCCAGGTCATAGGTGCAACAGCCTTAGACGGGAAGCCCAGGCTTCTCTGACCCCTGCTGGATACTGAGGTGTTCCGTGCCTGGCTGTGAGACATAGCTTCTTCAGCGGGTCTGCTCCTGGGTCTCCTCCCAGTGGGACGTTCCCAAAACGCCTCAGTGCTGAGGCGTTTGGGAGGCATCCTAACCAGATGCCCGAACCACCCCATCTGGGTCCTCTCTACCCAGAGGAGCAACGGCTCTGCTCTGAGCTCCTCCGAGGTGGTAGAGCTCCCCACTCTTTCTCTGAGTGAGAGCCCAGCTACCCTGTGGAGGAAGCTCATTTTGGCCGCTTGTGTCTTCGATCTCGTTCTTTCGGTCATCAGCCACAGCTGGTGCATAGGTGAGGGTAGGAACGTAGATCTACAAACTAAAAAAAGAATGAATGCATTTTCCTGTTTTTTAGTCTTTGTTTTGTGTATGATCATTGCATAAGTTAGGCTTGATATTTTATGTTTCAGATGTGACTCTAGAAGGAATAGCTGTACAAAGTTACAGATAGTGGAGATCAAAACAAATTGAAATCAAGCCAAATTAAGATGTAGTGGTAAACAGCTATCTTCCTTTTGTGTATAGATCTTTTTTTAAACTCCAGATGTTTCACACATTACAGTCTTTGTAAGTGCTTTTCCCTCCCTTCTCATTCACAAGAGAATCTATTTCCTGCAAATGTCCCCACATGTATCATTACTTAAAGTCTGGTTCTGTGATAAGTTACACCTTCTGAAACTAAAGGAAAATAAAAGTGCACTGGGAAGTTCAGACATTTTTTTTTTAATTATTATTTAGGAAAGCATTTGACAAGAAGTTTCTCTTTTCTGTTTTATGATTAAAGCACAATTATCTGGTAAAATCTGCTTTATTCATTTTCATAATCACAGTTTTTGGTAAATGTGTCCACAAAATGATTAATAAGCATGTGAATGAAGATAATTTAAAATTTAGGGGGGGGAAATGTTACTTAATTTCCCCTCTGATTGACAAAAATATCTGTAAAATGCTGACTAGTACTAAAAATGTTACTTTTCACAAGTTAAAAACATCCAATGAAATTATTCTACTTTCTGTTTCAACCTCAACAGATGATACTGAACTATATCCTCATTTTATTTCCAACAATCATGCGTTAACGAACAATTTTGCATGTTGAAACTTGTGGTTTTTTTTTAAAAAAATAAAATCAATATAGAAAAGAAACACAAACTTGATCTGTTTTATGAACTAAAAAAGTAACATTAGATGGGTTAAAATTTCTGCCGAAAAACTACACAATAAATCTCGTCTGCCGTCACAAGTTAAGAAAAATGAACAAAACTATTTATTTTACATTTCTGACCATCTAAATCCTTTAAAAATATATCTTTTTTAATTTAAAATGAATCCCCAAATTACCTGGATTTGCTCGCTTCCGTGTATATGACGACAAACTCAAACTTCCGGGTTTCGAACTGACGTAATAAAAAGTTCCTTTTTAATTAATTTGACTAAATTTATAGCATTTTCTTTTATATATTCTAAATAAAATGGGGGAAAAAACCCTATCCATTTTTAACAAACGTCTGGAACTAATTGAAGAAAGGTAATTGCATTGTAAACGTGTTAATTTGATTATTGGACGAATTATCTTGTGAATTACAATCATTTAATTCGATACTTTGATCAAAATTATCAATAATAGCTGTGTTCAATTAAAAAAAAAATCAGTTTAGAAAAAAACAAATACATTATTTAATTTATAGATACACACGTATTTAGCACAAATCAATCTGTGTGCGTGCGTTTGAAAATGAAATCACACCTGTGATTTTCTACGGTTTCGCCGTTTCTTAATACGGAAAAAAGCGATTTAAGCAAATATGGGTGTATTGACATTTCTGTAAGCCCAAAAAACCCACTAAAACAAAAATATAGAGCTTTTTATTTGAACGCGTGTCATTCATTAAAACAACAACAAAATGACTCGCTTTGAAGTCAATTAAAGTAAATTCAGTAACGAAGTGAACTGGTTACCTCTCCTTACGTCACACTAGCGCATTAATTAGTCTACGCATGCGCAATCTTTGACTTTGAAAATAGCCTATGAATACGGTTTTTAAGTACTCCCGATATGGGAGGCAGTAGGAATACCTTGACAGGTATGTGCAATAATAAATGTGTTTATGGATATTTATATTCCTTAATTATATATTTTCAGCTAAAGTGGCATTTGCAAACTAGTACTTTCACTTGAAATATTACACTTTTGGTTAAGTAAAGGATGTCTCTTTCACCACTAACAATCTTATTATAAACAGGCTATCTGCAAACCGTTAGTTGCCATAATAATGCCCACACTTGGAATGCATTGTGTCCACAGTCAAAAACACTGCACTTATCTGCCCACATTGCAGTTTGTGGTTTTCATCCCCCATCTTTCTTAGCCACTAATCTATTGCATTCCTCTGCAGAAACTGGAGTGCTTTTTCACCACACATATCCCTTCCACATCAGATTAACTTTGTTTCTACATGCATTACCTCTTCTTGCATGTTATAATATATCCTCATTTTCCAGAAAGTCGCATAGTTCAATCTGCTTTCTTCACAAGAAAAACTCAGCATCATGCATGCTTTGTTCTCATGATAAGCAGTTGACAATATTTATAAAATTAATAAATTCACATGCATTAAAAACAATTTTAAAACACATTTCACATACATTTATACTAGTTTTGAACAAATATGAGCAAAAATTAAATGCATGTTTTTTACATTGTTATTTTTAGTTTTTTTGAAGCAGCAATCCTTGTATATAGCAAATATGTCTGTTAAAAGCAGCCCATTTCAACAGAAAATGTGCTTTCTAAACAAAACTGAACAATGGGGTCAGTTGGATTTTTATATAAAATGAGTGGAAAATGCTAAACTACATCAAATTGGCTATTTTTTTCCAACAACATTTAAAAAGAAAAATTGCAGTTGATAAACAAGAGTAATGGACATGACACATACCCTTAATTATAGAATGACTCAGGTTCCTGAAAAACATCCTGTCATTTCTAACATTTGCTGCTTGACTTTATATTTATCTGCAAACAATTTAGATGTAAAACTTTTTCCTGTAGCTGATCTTTAATTTTCTAGCATAAAAAACATATGTAACCCTGACTTTAAACAAGCAGTTTCTAAATAGATTAATGGAAAAAGAAACAGACCACAATGTTTTTTAGAGAGCATAAAAGAAAATGAATGTCTTGTTACAAGTAAAAATGCACAACAAGTTCTTAATTAAAGCCACATTTTTATTCAATTATGAATTTTGTACAATACACCAGCAATAGGAGTTCATTTCTAGATGCTTCCAGACATGCTTAGTTGGGATCACCTCGTGCCATACTTATGTTTACATATACACGTGTATGGATATGCATACGTAATGATAAGGGCAAGGATTCTCTTCACTCATTTCAACATAAAATTTTGACATTGAAATAAAACTTTAAGAAATTTGTTTTAAAAAAGCTAAATGATTTGAAACTAAAAAAAAAACATGTTGAGTAAGGTCAGGCAGTAGGCATAACAAGGCTTCTGTACAATCCCAGTTAGCAACTGGAGTCTATCTATAATTTAGTATAAATTATTCTATACAAATTATAGTATGATCTATATAAGGTACAAACCTATAGATCCAGGAATTGATAGTTTACAGCCTTACTAGTCCATTGTCTTTCTTCCCTATAGATATACTTTATGTGAATCCTTTTTTTCTGCACCAGTACAAGGGGATCTGGACCGGAACAAGCAGTTATAATCAGCACAGTACAAAGTCTGGGAAATGCTGTCATCACACTGCAGATAAAAGTACACAAACCCACTGTGAGGCACTTCAGAGGATTCAAGTGTTAACCATGCATCACCCACTAAACAGTAAGTCACAGTGCATGCGTGGAGGAGGAGGGGGGGAGAGCGCATCCTCCTTTTTATTCCAGTAAGTATTCACATAAATGTAAACTGCTTTAATTGTGTTCATTGAATGAAGATGGACAACAAAGCAAAATGGCCAAATTAAAGTTACATAATAAGGAAATATGGCAAGACATTGAAATTCTACATAAATGTATTAATAATTACCATTATATTAAATACACAAAGAAATACATCAATTAGGATATAAATGAGGGCAAGTTCATTTGAAGTAACTCCAGCCACTTAAATTTAATTTCAGTCATGGTAATTGATGTTAAACAATACAAACATTTTAAAAATGAAATCCTGCAGATCTCATTCACCATCTTAAAGGTAGTATCTGTTAAATCAATGCATCCAACAAATCCCCAGCTTTTTCTAAACTACATCTTGTGCTGGCAAAATGGAAAACTACCCATTTGTCAATGCTGTCCTGCACACTTATCACAGCCCTTTCCTTTTCTTTGGCTATTTGAGGTAATGTTAAAAAATCTGGGAATAATTCTTAAACTCGTTCACATGTAAATTAGCTGGTGAATAGAATTTAATAAATTGGCATTAAACATACACCTACAACTGTCAGCATTCATATTTTTAATCTCTATGTAAACTGCAACACTATAAAATGTCAGACTATTTACTGTATTGTTACTGTCCCTTTAACTTCAAAACCCCTCTTACAGTTGCAAGCAACAGACAGTCAGGAAGGAATGTGCTTTGACTGTGGTCAGAAAACATTGGTCACTTCTTCTGGTTCTGAATGATAGTCATTTGCTTTGGCTCTACCTGCTTTACATCTGCATGCAGACGCCAAAAAAAAAAAAAAAAATCTGAAAATATTAAAAGTGTTATACAAATGAATGCCTGAGGCTATGATGAATCCCGACAAACAAACTTGCTGAGACTGGCTTACAGAAATATATTCTCTAGACGTTAAACCATATTTAAAATGCTACAAATATTATTTGCATAAGACATGAACATTTACATTTGGTCAGTTCTATAAATGTCGAAAAAAAAAAAAATCTGTGAGAAAAACATGTTTGTACCTGCAGTGTAACAAAATCTCTCGTAGCAAATACTGGACAGCACATTAAGACACTCATTCACATAACAAAATATTCCTTTTTTTAGCAATAAAGCAGAAAAAAAAGAAGAAATGTAACACATACTGTCGGTGTTAACACGCAAAGCAAATGCGACCTCAAAAAGAAAAAGGATGTCAACTTTTGTAATGTTCTTCGTTTACTAATTCTATATGTACCGTTTATATTAGAAATAATTATCTAGTAATTAAAGCAATTTTGAAGACAGTTCTGTTTTTTTTTTTCTTAGCTTTTAGGCTGAGAGCGTCTTTCTGTGCTGAAAATCTTTTAAACTGATGAAGAAATTTAATGTCGTTCATCTTAGAATTATTGCGGGTTTAAAGGCACATTGTTATCAGAAGTTAAAGGTTGACAACTATACAAACGTGAAAGCAACTTTGATCCATCACAACCTCTAAGAAAATATTCCTTTTAATAAAATATAGTACATACTTCCCATAATGAGGAAATATGAACAGATTACCGTTTTGTGTCAATATAACCAGTTTAATTTTATGAAAAAATAGAGATTAAATCATTTTAGAGAACAAATATTGGAATAACAAAATGACCTAAAACTTCATGTAAAGGGAATATCTTCGGCTGTGAATAGATCCGCTTTAAATCCCAACTGGTGGGAGATAATTTCCCACGTTAGATTTGTCTCTTGTTGGTCAGCTCAGGCAAAAAACTCCTTGGTAGGTGCTTTGTGATAAGCTGTTGCAGAAAGTTTGACGTCGCCTAGGTCGTAGCTTCCTTCATCCTTCTTTTTCATGCGGTAGGCGAGAAGGAGGAGGAGGAAAACAGCACAGAGGAATCCAACCACTCCACAGGCTATCACAGCTGGATGGGACATAACAAATAATGTTTTATTGACTCAGTTTCAAACTGGAAGTGCTACACGTGATTGACTTGTGATAGACTGTTACTTGGTAAAACATATTCATTGGAAAATATTAGGAGAATATTTTAAAATGTTCTCAAAATAAAACTATAAAAACTACAGAACAAATCAAATGATTAAAATGAACATTTACCTGCAAGCACCTCCGTCCTCTTCCATAAGTTCTCAGAGGTCAGTTCTTTTTGAGTTCCAAATCCATGAAATCCACTATCCCGGTTGATGGGGGGTTGAATCTCATTGGTAATTTCTTTTTCCACAACTTCCTCATTCATCTTCTTCTTATCAATATTTTTGTCCTCTTCGACAGAATTAGACAACGTGGTGGAAATGATGGATTCGGGTGTGGTGCTTTCGATGGGGTTGGAAGTACTGATGACATCTTTAGAAGTTGAATTCTGGAAGAGAAGACAATGCATGAGGACAAATTAGTTACAAACATGTAGTCTGTAATTATAAATATTGAGCAGGATTTATTGTTGATTATTTTAAGTGTAATTGTTACAAAATTTTACCTCGTCGATGTCATTTCCTGCTGCTCCAGGATTTTGGTCACTGGACACCGTTGTTGAAGGAATAGCAGATGTTGGCTGTGGTTGTAGTGGCAAGATTTTTTTAGTGGGCCGGAGAAGTTTACTGTCGTCCAACTGGTCACTAAAAGCTGAGGTGGAAAGGAAGTGATCATCAAAACATATTCCAACCTGAGCTCACAATTTCTAGCTCATTAGCTTAGATGAAGTTTATTTTAAAACCAAACAAAGACAGTTGGAAATAAAATAAAGTCTTCTCACCATCATCTCCAGATCCTGAGCCTGACTGATCTTCACCATCTTCATCATCTACAGGAAAATCCCCAGAAGCTTGGTCCTCTATGTAGAGGTCATCTGCAGTGGTGGACTGGGACGAGACCAAGTGCTGCGAGAGAGAAAAAAAAAAAAAACATTTAAAAAAAAAAAAAAAAAAAAAAAAAAACACACATATATATAGATATATATAAAGACGCTGCTGTTTGCAGGGACATAAAGGAAAACCAACTAAAGAGCAGAAAGGTGGAGAGAGGATTGAAACTACACAAATTCACACTTGCGGAATTCCTCCCACTAATTGAAACCATGTGAATCTCTCTGCTTTTCTGAAGAAAGACAATACCTCTTACTTGCAGTGATGTAAGCAAGGCAAATATGCTGGAGTGTGCGCGGTCGTCTGCAAGTGGAACCGCAGTGTGTGTTGTACTTGCGGCATTGCACACACACACACACACACACACACACACACACACACACACACACACACACACACACACACACACACACACACACACACACACACACACACACACACACACACACACACACACACACACACACACACACACACACAAGATCTAAACTGTACTCTTGTTCGTTTCATGTGTCGTGGCAGTAATATGCTATAAATCAAAGTGAGATAGCAGAGATCTCAGTGATTTAGAAAGAAGAAAGCAAGAGATACAGCGGCTTCAAAGACAACACACATCTAACAAGGACACTCACACACACTACAAACAAAATGGACCGTTCCAGCTGTGGAAAACCTAACAACCCAGATGGGAACTGAAAGAGCAAAATGGAAAGCAAAAACCTACTTCCCTCAATCCCGCCCCAGCCCGAGCCAAACGTAACAGCAGATAGGTCAGGGAAGTTGGAAAACAAATGTGGAAGCACGATAACGACAAAGTAAGTGGGAAGGATTGCACGTAAATTGGTGTTAAGACAGGGAGCGCTGCACATACACACACATGCTCATGGATGAATATGGCCCATTGAGACTAAAACTATGTCTGGTATGTGTACTATGCTTCCACTAACACAGGTGCTGAGAGAGTTAGAAAGGAGAGACTGCAGAAAGGAAGGGAAGGAGAAAGACAAGGACACTGTGTTTTAAAAAACAGGTGGTGAAGACAAAGAATAATGTAATGATGGCAAGAGTTTATTTTAATTCAATGGAGACAATAAGGGATCTAAAAGAAACTATCTTTACTTACTAAAGAAAAAGTTCTATTTCTTAATAGTTAAAATGAGTCTTGGGACATTTTTTTTTAGCTGAAATTCCAACAGAGTCATTGAAAGTGCCTGCTGATCTAATCTCACACAAACGAAATGGTGAAAAATGTTTGGAAACAGGATGAGAAGAGCCAGATGTTGTGTTGGTGTTTGGGTGAGAGCAGCCAAAAGAAAGTCAGCTGTATTTATTGCTCCGGACAACAGTGTCATAATGCCAAGCCCTGAAATAGCAGATGAGTCTCTTCTGTTCCCGCTGTCTTAAGCGAGGGATTAAAGAAACAGATGCTGTGCGTGTCACCACACAAAGACATTCGAACACAAAAGACTGTTAACAAGATACCCTCAGCATTTATGCTCACTTCAACTATAACACATTTCAACTCAGACTTGGTGCTGACAGGATTTATAAGGTCAACGCTGGCTTTGATTAGCCGATTTTACAAGTCCGGATTGGTCATCAGTGATCTTAGCCGAGTAGTTGTAGTTCCCCGTGGCTGGAAAAGCAGGTCATGCTCATGACTGCATTAACTTACAGAGGCAGTTCAGGAGGCAGGATTGCCTTGTAAGGATTCAACTGCTAATCTGACGGTGACCTCAGGTGCTGTTAAACCAACAGACTGTCAAACACATGCTACACTCCTGGTTTATTTATTCAAACAGGTTGAAATAATGAGAATACTTCATTCCTACATATGATCTCAATTAGTGCATGTTCAGTTTTGATCACAGCCTTTTTAAAACAAAACCTTTCCGGAAAACAAACTTTTTTTTTTTGTGGAATATTTAGAGATTTTGTCATTACAAACTCCATTACTTTTTGGTACTAAATTGTTTGTTGTGGTCATCAAATTATGTGCAATAATACAGTTGGTATCAGGGCAGAGTCCAAATGTTCCTTCTTGATAAATGTAATTGACTAAAATGATTTTATTTCATCCTTTGAATTGCTCTGTTCATTCTAGGTGACAATAGTCACCTAGAATGGAAAAGTAGAGGTTCGTTCTGATTAAAATAAAATTTCTCAAAAGTACCAAGACAAATAATGATCTTGGTCAGGACATGGTCCTTTATGCATCTTGTAATTTAGGCTCCAATGAATACAGAAAGTACATTTGGAACTAATGAAAAGACCTCTGGCAACAGCTAATTCATCAAATTTATGAACAGCAACTAAATCTTTTGAAACATCAATCACAGATTTCCATGTGGAAATCAAACTTCAAACTAATTCATAAAGTGCAAAGTGTTTTATTTGAGGTATTTTAACAATCAAATGTTGTATATTAAAATCTAGCAATCAATGGTTTTCTACAAACAGTCTCTAACTCCTAAGCGTACAGGGCTTACTGGAAGATGTAGTGCAAAGGTTACAAATATCTGGAAAACATCCTGGTGTTTGGCCAGGATGAGCTTACTTTCCTGAAAAGTCAATTCAGACTTGGACGACTCTTCAAATAAATGATAGAAAAGTGTGGTTAGGACAAGAACCTTTTAATCTAATCAATGAATTACTTTCACTAAAATGCTGAAAAAACAATAAAAGATTGCATCAATCTCTAAAAACACTGGGGTCGAGAACAAGATTTAGAAATCACAGAGAGATACAGGAAATGTGTCTACGTTTTAACCCTAGATTACACAATACCCTGGCGTGTGGTTACGTGTTTGTCAGGTGCTCCACTCACAAAACTTTGACCGGTCTATGTCAAAGATATTTTTGCCAAACACCTGCTGTAGGATATCAGAAATAGCCAAAAAAGAAAACCTTGAATCCCTAATATGGGAACTCAACAGGCCAAGACTGTATGTAGTAACACATGTTTTTGTAATAAAACTACAAGAAACACAATTTCCACTTTAATCTGATCATGATTTTCCAGACAACTTGGTCATTTGGAATTGATAACTTTAAGCAAAGATGTCCGCCTGACAAGTTACAAAAGTTTTGTCTTCTGAACCTCTTATCCATATTGAGGTTACAGGGGGTGCCAGAGACTATTTCGTCTGCTTTCATGCAAGAGGCAGGGTATACCCCGAACAGGTCACCGGGCAATTTCATAGTGGCCAGTTAATGTGAACATGTTTTTGGAGAGTAGGAAGAAACCGGAGAACCCAAAGAAAACCCACGCATACACTGAAAGAACATGCAAACTTCCCACAGAAAGGCCAGTGTTTTAAGTCTCACCCCCACTCTAAGACTCGAACCTCAACCTTCTTGCTGTGAAGCCCCCATGCAGTCCAATTTACAAAACTATATACATTCATGTTTTTGTCAGGTTCATTTTGTGATTAAAAGGAAGGCAGAATAAATCTGAAAACAAGTACACGTGGAGATATTAGTCAAAATTTCATATTTGCCACATGATTTATATCTTCATACATATAAAATCAATAACAGTAGTATATGGTGTCAGTCTCTTCCTCAGGGTTTGTGGAGTTAGACGGAAAAGCAGATCCATGCTTGCCCAAACTAGCCTGATGGGACTCACTGTGAATCATCCATCCAGAAAATGACACAATTACCAGCCCACAAGCTGTCAGGGCAGAGCGCCTGCTTCAACATTCATCAATCAGATGAGATGTGAAGCATCACTGCTGACTAACCGGAAGTTGTGTAGGAAACTTTGACACACAGACAGTTTATGTACATTAAAAAAAAAACACATCACAGCTTGCAATTTTTATCTCTTATTTTTACGCTCAAAGGGAAAAAAAAAAGATCAAGACAAATTTAGCCTTATAATCCAGGTTCTTTTCCCCTCATTGATATTCTGCAGGACCCTCTTAGGCCTCCTTTACTTCTCCTTCAAGAACACACAGCCTGTAAATCTTACAAAATCATTACTATAAGGCTTTCATTTGGGACTTTTAGAGTTAATAAATCACACAAGCAGGATAGATTTTTCTAATATGTGACAGTGAACAGAGCAGCGCTTGATCTCTTCATTTCCAGGTGTTTTCCCAGTTTGTAAAGTACAGACATGGAGAGAAAAAGAAGGGGGCTGGTTGGGGATAAAGGGAGGGATTTAACTAGTTTAGACTCAAGAGACATTTGTCCAGTTAGAATAAAATCTGATTGATTGTATGTTTAAAACATCTACTAGAGAATAATGCAATTCTTTTAACAATCCAAGGAGGTTTTCAAACTAAACCAAACCCTGTGTGGATGATAAATCCAAACCAGATTGTAAATGTCAACACAGTAAGCTATAGCATGAACAGATTTGAGAATTTGACACCAACTGGACGCTTGATCTCCCCTTAAAGTAAAAAAGAAAAAGCATGCCGAGAATCATGGGTCTCAGTTTTAAGGGCTTTTTTTCTCACATGTTGGAGTTAATTTTCTGAAAGCATTTTACTTTCTTATTTTCAGAGTAGTTTTTACAACATTTAAATCACTTTGAACTAAAATAGAATAACGATCAAATTGTCAAACCAGTGTAAACTTAAACTAGTTAGACAAAATTAACGTTTTCAAACCGTTTGTAAGATGTTTCCAATGAATTATTAAAAAGGAGAAATCACAAACGGTTTAATCGAATAAAATAACGTTGAGGCGGTTTAGATGCTTAATGCGAATTTAACTACTCTGGAACAACCTTATTTATAGCTATAAAGATATAAAAAATAAGAAATAATCATCGAAGAAGTCTTGATCTCGTTCACGTGTAACACTGCCATTTAAATCTACTTACTTTTCCACCGAGATATCCAGTCACCAGTCCAAAGAGGAAAAACAACCACAGACTCCTCATCTTAGTAACCGTGGAGGAAAAAAAACAAGAAAAAACTTAAAGAAAATAGTTTCAAGTGAAATAAAAAAGAAAATCTTTAGCAGTTTAAACAAAGTGTGAATTGTTTCCTAAGTGATCGTCAGGTTTTGATTGTTAGATTTCTGAGTTGGATAACTCTCCTCCTCGTTGAAACAGTTCTTAAACTGCCTGTTTGTGGGAAGAAGTTGTTTAGATTAGCCGTGCGGCGTGGCTCCGTAATGACGTCACCACGTTCTACTCATTTTCCACAAAAATGTGACGTCAATTACTTAATAATATATTTATTAAAAAATATTCCCAGGCTTTAAAATGAATAATATATTAATTTTTTAAAATAATTTGGAAGGTAGAAACAATTTTGAAAATCCTTCTAAAAAAAGAAAAATTATATTTAGATAGTTTAGAAATCTAAAGAAAAAAAAATCAAATTAAGGTTTAAAAATTGTTACATATGATTATTTCCCATGTTTTCTCTTTTTTTATGGAAAAAGGACAAATTAAAGAAATCACTGCCATCCCAGAGAAATGGCGCCTCCTCGTGGGGAATAGCCTTCACAACTATTTTTATTTTGTTAACAGTAATCCAGTTTACGTGTGAGCTGCAAAGCAAGCCGGTGTAGATTCTTTTTCCGATCACCAATCTACCGGACACACAAATTTCCCCATATGAGATCAATAAAGTATTGAAAAAAGGCTATATTGATCACCAAATATTCAGATTCTGAACCTGAATGACAGTAAATTACTTTGTCTCAAAAATGTCCCCAATCAGACGACATCAAAGTTAAGAACTGCTGCTTAATCAAGAAAACAAAACAAGAAAGTCATCTTCTGAAATGTCAATTCCTAACAGAGTTGCGGGAGCCTATCTTGGCTAATTTAAGGCGAGAAGCAGAGTACACCCCTAACAGGTCGCCAGTTTGTCGCGGTGCCACAGACACAACCATCGACACACACATTCATATCTAGGTGCAATTTCATTGTGGCATATCAATACAACATGCATGTTTTTGGAGAGTGGAGGAAACTGGAGTACCCAGAGAAACTCCAGGCATATACGGGGAGAACATACAAACTCCACACAGAAAGACCAGATTTCCAAGCATCCCAACTCTAGTATTCAATCCCCGCCCTTCTAAACAAGATAGTCAATTTGAATAAGTGACAGATCAAATATTGTATCATACCAATGCACTTTCGATAAAGGTTTAAGTATCAATTTAAAAAAACCTGCATTGATCTTAAACTTTGAAGTGATAGGTGACTGTCATGTGTTTCAGATTAATGAATAGTGATATGGACCATTCTTCAAAACTCTCAATACCAACAAACTTGACACATTTCCATGGTTGTCCAGCACAATTTTCTGTGTCCTCCTTCTTTTATTGAAAGTTGTTGAAGCAGTATAGATTTTAACAACAATGTACACACGATCACCTGATTTTTCTTTTTTTTAAAATACGGCAATTTTTTTTGTACATGGTGAAAACACAAGTAACGCTTAACATCAGCCACACAAACACAAGTTTACATTATCTAAATATTAGAAATATACACTTAAAATGTTTTTTTTTGTCATATGGACAGTCAAACTGCACTAAAAGATAAGTAGAATATCATTGCCTTTCACCTACAGTATATGGCCCTAAATCTTTCAGATGGCACAATGTAACCTTTTTCCACACAGAGGAAAATCTTAAAAAATTTGATTATGTTATTGAAAGCACTCAAACATTGAGTTGGAAGCCTACATAATCAAGAAGTAGGTAAGGACATAGCATTGAATGTTCAGAGTTCTGCAGTCGCTACAGAAAACGGACAAATTGGTGTTCTAGCCGAAGAAGAGAGCCGCAGAAGCATTTGGCTTATCTTTATCATAGAAGTTGGACTTTATCTGATTCCAGGTTTGATGTTTCTCTTCCAAACATGAGGTATCTGAATCACAAGAAAATATAGAGATAATATTGTTATTGTACTGATCGGTCTTGACTCAGAAAATGATTTTGTTTGTGTTACCTGTGGGCGAGCTGAAGGTTCTAAATGTCGCCCTAAAAATGACAGGAGTCGTCTCCATATCAGCCCGCTGCCCAAGAACATAAAGCCTGTTACCAACCAGAATGCTCGAGGGTCCTACAAAAAAAAAAGAAAAAAAAAAGAGTAACTTACGCAAGATGACTAAAATGACTAGACAAGCAAACACAAAATCAAACATATCTAGTTATGTATATCGTTATAGAATAACTATTTTGCAGACCAAACGTCTTACATCTTCAAAAGCTGTGGTTAGATTCATTCCAAAGGCCACTCCAATCAGACCAAACAGAGTGAGAGAGAAAGAGCCCATCGTAAGTTGTAGATTGAGTCGCATCATCACATTACGATGGCTGCGACAACACAGAAAGAAAAAAAGTCACTTTATCTCAAGTAAATGTGAGTAGAATTTTTTTGAATTTTTTTTCAATTAGCTGAAAGTAAAAAAGCAACAGAGTACAGAAATGGCATACCTGTCCAGATTGATAAAAATGACGCTCTCTGAATCGTCTATCAGTTCTTTAAGCTCTCTGGCTTTGTTCCCTAGTTCCTCGGCCTGCAAATCCCAGTGTAAATAAACACTTAAAAGCTCAATGATCACCGTGAACATTTTATGGAGCATTCCTCTGTTCAACATTTATTTTTATCATTTCTATTAGCATTAACTGACCTTTTTTCTTCTCTTTTAAAAAGTAAGTTTTCATTTTTAATTGCGTTTATTGCTGCTTTTTAAAGTTGCACTTTGAGTTCTTTGTTTTAAACATATAGCGCATTCTAAACAAAATTTATTATGATTTTTTTTTTTTTTTACCTGCATGTAGTAATTTTCCAGCAGAAGTTCCATCTCTTCAGCATGGTCAATACCCAAACTGCTCTCTTCACTGAAAGGCAGATAAAAATAAAAAGTCTACTCTTTTTCTTTAGGAAAATAACATTTATTGAGTCTATCTAAATTCAGATTGTAAAAAATATATAAAAAATTAATGTCTGAAGAGATTGCTGACGTAGGAGAGCTTGACCTAATGTTTCTTAAAATCTTGTTTTAATTCTTATGTTATGATGCTACCACTGGCTAGCTTTTACAGATGTTTTTGCAATCCCATTCAGCAAATTTTGCAAATCTGAGTGAGGGATCAACATACAAAACCCTTGGGTCCGTCCACTTTGTGAGACAGAGCTCCTCAACAATTTCATCCTCATCCAGGATCTTCAACAAAGAGTCTTTAAAAACCTTTATGTCTGTTTCTAGCTCTGATAAGCTGTCATCCACAGGAGAGAAAAGGAGAGATTAAAAAAAAAGAGCAGGTAAATACATAAATGTGTGAGTCCAGCATTGTTTTATCTAATTGTGAACTTTACCTCTTGCTGTTCTGTAACAGGATATGTAATTTACTTCTATCAGCAGAAAGGATTTTAGGATCCACAAGGGACTCAAGGATGTCCAGTATAACTGGTTCCAAATCATTCAGCCGGGTTTTTAGTGTGTTTACCTGTAGACATACAAGGACAGTGGATCAGAATATCTGACCTTTTTTTAAATAGCACTTCAGGCAGGTTCCAAATATGAGATAGGGAAGTGGATAAACATCTCATTTTCCTCTGATCGGCCTCACCCTATGCTGCAGGATGGCCTCCAAAGCTCTGAACTCAAAGGGCAGAGAGTGAGTGTGTGATGCAAGTTGAGGCGCCAGCTCCAGTACCAACCAACGGTCCAGTCCCAAACCACGGAAATCCAACACCAGAAGACACTGAGAGGTCAGGATGGCTTTCAAAGACTGAAAAGAAACAGAGACGGGCCATTAGAATGAATCATACATTAAGCTTTTTATTAAGTAATTTTTCATTCAAATTGGTCTGTTATAGGTCATGTTTTTTTCTCTCTACATGATGAGATTGTGACATACATGTTTCAAAGCCTCCCGTTTGCAAAGTTAACCAATATTTGCACTTGGAGCCCAGATCAATAAAAAGACACTGACCCCCTTCATGTTTTCAAAGATTTTCTCCCCGGAACAAAAGTGAGATACGCTTAACTGATGCACCAATCAGGTGTTGCGGCCTTTGAACACTGTCAATATATTTCCATAACATATCAGCGCATTGCAATCTCCAGAGGCAAATCTTAAAACGCAGATACAGCAACAAACTGACTAATATTCAGGTAATGTATCATAATGGGTTTATATTTGCACTTGATTTTTTTTCTCTGTCACTACTGACTTGTCATGCTCATTCTATTTTATTGCTACTTCTATTTAATCTATCTTTGAATTAAATGAATAAGTTTATGCTATTTGTTTTACTGTAGGATGGTTGTGAAGCTGCTGTCCTTCTATCTGTTGTTGGTTGTGTTGCATCTCAGCCAAACCGTAAGACATAAATGTCTGAAATTTGGAAGAAGTTGTGACTCTTGCATCCAGGCGGACCCGGAGTGTGCTTGGTGCAAAGACCCTGATGCTAATATTCACTGTCATACTGTGATGAACCTGAAAAGACAAGGCTGTAGTGATGAACATATTTATAACCCTCAAAGCATGACTGAGGTAGTAAAGAATGAAAGGTCAGCATTCTAAATTAAAGGTTCCTATTAAAGTGAATTAAAGTGTTAGTGAGGCCATAACTAGTGAACATTTTAATTCACTTGCAGGATTTTTTTGGAAAAACTTATGACTGGTTTTGTACATCTAAAAAGATTTTATAGATTTATATTTCTGAAAAAGCTAAACAGATCAACAAAAATTTATTGAATTACTATTGATAAATTGCAGTAATTTTATATGGTAATATTTGTAAATGTTTAACTTGTGCAGCACAGACGGAACAGACAGTCTGTTCTTGCAGCCTCAGGAGGTCTTTCTCCATCTGAGGCCAGGAGTGACTCAATCCATCCCTCTCACTCTGTCCCTGCCGACAAGCAAACTTGCAACAGATCTGGCAATGGATACCAGCTTTGTCCCAGAGGGAGTCAACATCACATTTAGTAGCATCACAAAAGGTGCCACCCTGCTGGTACAGGTCAGAACAACAATGTTTGATAATAGTAAAGCTGACATGTAGAGAAAATGTTTTTTTGTATTCTTAAAGAATAGTAATGATGATTTAAGTAACAACTTTTTCATTACAGGTCAGTGTGAAAGCATTAAACTGTCCCAGTGAGACAGATGGTTTAAATCAAAACCGGACTGGGCCGTGGTCTGTTCTCATCACACCCAGAGGCTTTGCACAGAGTGTGAAGTTAAACATTGCTTTGTTGTGTAAGGCACTTGAGCACTAGAATACATGTTAATGCAATTTTAGTTAGCACCTTTTTTCATTTTTGTCATGTTAAAAACTTCAAATCCTTTTATTATTTGACAAACATAATACAAGTGATTAAAAAATGTTAAAACAAATGAGAAAGAGTGATTGAAATTCTTATTAAAGTAATTATTAAAAAGTTTGAAAGAAATGTCTAAGGCTGTGAACATAAAGTTAAGACATCAGGGATTGGCAAAAACTTTCTCACAATAGTGTGTCACTAGTGATACATGCTTTTTGTACCAAAAAGTTCCAGCTAAACAATTAAAGAGAAGAATTAAACTGTCCAGAAGACTTTTTTGAAACTTTTTCTACTATGGATCACTCCTGGATGAATGAGGGACTACACAGATTTGTAGCTAAACAATACATTTTTCTTTCTTCAGGTCAATGTGACTGCTCAGAAGATCGTAGCGTTAACAGTGTTGCCTGCAATAGCCACGGAGATTTGATATGTGGACGGTGTTTATGCCATTGGCCTTACTATGGTAAAAAGTGTGAGGTGGACCCAGATGAACCAGAAGATGAAAGCACTTGCAAATCCAGCCCAAATGCCCCAGTGTGTAGCGCTCGGGGTGTATGTATGAGAGGGTCCTGTGAGTGCAACCGACGGGAAGATCCAAGTGAAGTTTACAGCGGCCGATTTTGTGAATGCAGCAATTTTGATTGCCCTTTATTTAAAGGAAGGTATGAAACTGCTTTTCTGCTAAAAAATATTAAAAAACATTTTTATTCTTTTATGATTTTTATTTTATATCATCATCTAATCTCCTGTGATTCCAATCCAACAGACTCTGTGGAGGCAATGGAAGGTGTTTTTGTGGCAAATGCGTCTGTTCACCAGAATGGACGGATGAGAACTGTAGCTGCTCCTTGGACACAACTTCTTGTATGGCAAAAAACAAGATGTTGTGTAGTGGGAGAGGAGCATGTCTTTGTGGCGAATGCAAATGTGATGACAGATACCGGGGTCCGACGTGTGAGGACTGTCCCACTTGTGATAAATGATGTGATTGAAATTATGGCTGTGCCTATTATACTCATGTGAAATCAGACATTTTCTGTATATACTTTGAGCCAGCACATAGCCTTGTAGAAATACTAGATGTATTTTACCTTTATATGTCAGTTTGTATGAATAAAATTAACAAATGAATATAGATCTGGAACAGTTTGACGGAAATTGATTAGATAAGACTTTTTTTAATCCCTACGGTAGATAATTTGTTCACTTTGTAAATTGAGAGCTAAGAAAGAATGAATTTTTAATTTGATTGTGTGCCATATTCAAAAACAAAATTGGCTACTTTTGCTTCCGTATTCTTTTTTTACTGTGAAAGTGTGATAACATTAGACTGACAATGGGGGGAGGTTGATCTTCTCGAAAAGTAGGGTCTTTCACTTGAAAATAAGTGAAAATAGCTAGCGGTAGAGAAGTTTTTTTTCTGATTTCCTTCTGTACAGCATCAGGACAATCACAATACAAACTAATTCAAACAAAAACTGTCTAAACATCTTTAGAAATAAAACTATTTCCAATCAACACAAACAATCTATACTGTTTTTTTAATGTGCTATGAAATTAAACGTGTCTTTACTCAAAAGAATATTAATAGTCTCAATAAGTCTATAATAAAGAGGGAGACAATTCTACTAGAAAAAACTGGAAAAGAACCCGTACCGCCATTCTTAGGATGATGCAGTTATTCCTGGCAGTGAGGCTGGTACAGTGCTGAAAGCGAAGGTCTCTGGCATGAAGACTTAATTCCTGACATAGTTCAGTCTTCTTCTTTTCTGTACAAAAAAAAACTAATTAGAAAAAGGGCAGAAACACACTGATTACTCATTGTCTAATGCTATAAATAAATAATAGAAGATTTTTATTCAAATATAAATTCAATCATGTTTTGTTGTAACACTAAAATGAACAGGATGAAATATGACCGTAAGTTACAATCTGCACAGATTAGAAAATAATTAGACAATTACAACCTAACAATTTTGTTTATTCCTAAGATTACAACAAAATAAAAAAGGTGATCTTTTTAATGATGATTTCAACTTTTTCATAGTGCAAAGAGTAAAAAAAAAAAAAATTAATTAACCAAGAAAACAAATCTTTCTAACTTACCAAATGAAGTCACATTTCCATCTGGATCAAAACGCATCTTTTTAAAAAACAAGATACAAAAAAATTATCATTGATGTTTGGCTAACATGTCTTTTTCAACTAAATTTTAAATGAAATATTTCTATTGTGTGAAAATTAAAATCTTGTTAAAAATTGAACAAGTCTCAGATTATCAAAAAAAAAAAAACATTCTATTGCTGAAGTTGCAAACAAAGCAGTTTTATGGCAGTCACAGAAACTCTGTGACCCCTTAAATTGATTGATCATCTGACCACCACAAAAGTTGAAGATGCGCTCGGAATAGAAATTTCCGTCCCTCCTCTGCGGATGACAGATACCGCTGAAAAAACAAAAAGAATGAGGATACATAAGGTGAGATGAACAGAACCACAAAACATTTTTCAGTTTATGAATTATTCATGTTTTTAACAAGCTGTTGAGGTAAGTAAAAAATGTAAAAAAATAAAAAAATAAATAAAAAATAACCTTTTAAATATTGAACTTCTGTCAAAAAGCCTTTTTAAACATTTAATTAGTGTTGTGGAATTGCTGTGCCCAATGGGATGAAACCATGCTCGTCTAAATTCAATAAAATAAACTATGACCAAGTAGCATCATGCCACAAATTTATGTGAAAAAAATAATGCGAAATGTTTTGTTATATCACAATACAACTTTTACCGTTTAAATTAGAAAAGTTAGCAAATTTATGTCTTGTTCAGATCATTTTCAACACTGCAAATATGCCAAGAAGAGAATATTTGCAGTTCACAAAGGTAATCAGCTTTGAAATAAAGAAATTTTAGATATCTTCCTTCTTAAATTAATTCACAGAATCTCATTTAAAATATTCACATGGTTAGTCTTAGCAAAACTATGTGTGAATGAATAGTCTTAAATTGTTATAAGACTAATAATATGAGACCGGAAATCTTTCATTCTCAACACAGTAACACAGAGTAACTTTGGATCATGCAATTCATCACCTTATGTCACTTTTTTAACCACCTTTAATGCACATTTTGTCAGTACCGCTTGTCAATAGATTTTAAATCAAAACACTTGTTTGAACCTTACTTTCCCATTATTCCTTTTTTTTTTATTATTATTAATCCTAATTTTTGTATGTATGTACCGGTACTACGTCTTCTTCCGGCATTTCCCTTCAGGGGTCGCCACAGCAAGTCAGTTTCTTCTATCTAATCATTTCTTTTTTTTTTATGTTAGTTTGAGAAATGGACCAAGATGGACCGGATTAGAAATGAGTATATCAGGAGAACAGCACATGTTAGAGGTTTCAGAGATAAAGTCAGAGAGGCAAGACTGAGATGGTTTGGACGTGTTCAGAGGAGAGAGAGAGAGTACATAGGAAGAAGGATGCTGGGTTTGGAACCACCAGGAACCACCAGGAGCTTCATGGCTACATTGAAGGAAGACATGAAGATAGTTGGTGTGACCGAAAAGGAAGCGAGAGATCGGATTAGATGTAAGAAACTGACTTGCCGTGGCGACCCCTGAAGGGAAATGCAGACCGAAAGAAGAAAAAGACCGTGCTGCTGCTGCAACATACAATTTCCCCACGTGTAGGAACAATAAGCACTTATAATTATAAACAGTCTGGAAACCAAATAGTGTCATCACAACAAAGCATAACTTCACAAGATCAGGATAATCCTTTTTCTCAAAACTTTAGCTGAAGAGACACCAATTAAAAGTACTGAACAGGAATGATCAACTTCACAGCTTTGGATGAAGGGGAAATTAGGTAATTAAAAAGTGCTTTATCAACACTTGCCTATCAATAAACACCTTACAAGCACAAATATAGCATTTTCTTTCTCTTACCTGGACAAGCTTCATTTCCTTGCAGCAGGCTTTCTTTTCCTGTAGATTGAGATCTACTAGACAAACATCTGGATCCAGTTTGGATTTGACTGCAAGGTGTAAAACTGTAGCTCCTGTTGATAAATCCTATTTTTCTATATCTAATGGGCACAGTGTGAATCCTGGTTGAGTATGTACTACATGTAATGAAGGTTTGGGCACCAGTGAGTCTTGGTGAAAAAATACACAATGAAGTAAAAAGGCGTTTGGGTAAAACTTTGGCAGAAAAGTAAATCCTGGAGAAGTTCATGCAACCAGGCAGCAGCAACTTGTGAACTTTAACACACATTCTGATTTAGTTTATCAGAAAGCAGCAGGTAAGGAAATAAATCAGAATGAGAACCAAAGAGATGAAATGATGGGAAACTTCCACCTCCAGAAACAAAATGTCATGTCTTTACTGATCTGAAAGATGCTGGACACAGTTCAGAATTAAGAAAAAAAAAATAGAAAATAATGTTGAAGCAACTCTATATTTAATATAAGCTGAGATCAAATCATACAACAGTATTATGACTAGTTACTTCTGATTGTTATGCTACGTGGATGTGCTACTTCTGCAACCTAAATGTCCTCATTTTAAAAGAATAACGATGTGACATCAGAAGCAAAAACAAGTAACAGAAACCCGTTACCAGCTACTAAATAACCGGTGTCCCGAAACAACACTACACGTTGTGTTTCTGTGTAGAAATCCACTTTATAAGTAGTAACCTAATGTAGCTGGCAAGGAGACAACGACGCCATGTTTGACCACAATGCACCGCGCAGTCAAAGATCTTCTCCGCAGAAGATGATGGCTCCTGCTGTTTTCTAATCATTCGATCAAAATGTTGAATTGTACAAATTTGCCTTGCATTTATAAAAATAATAAAAATTAAACACATTTAAATGATCTATGAAGTATTTAGAATATGATAAATTAGTTACACTTGAAATTAAAATAGATCGACTCTCCGATTCCTCAATTTTTATGGAAATTGGGTGAAAATGGTGTTCCTTGATGAGTGTTAATATAATTATGACTAATATTAATTAAAAAGTGTTGTAGTAATCTATAAGAATTTTAAAGCAGATCACTGATCTAATTTGTTCATTTTCTTTACTTGTAAAGAATTATATTTATTTTCATCCATTTCTCTCAGCATCAGCATCCTGCTTAGAAACCGGAAGGATGCTGATGCTGCGCCGCGGATCAAACGTGGAAATGATATTATTTGACGCCACGTTTATTTTGCTTTGAACATACAATCAAACAGTATATTCGTTCTCTTTATTATTTTGTTCTGTAATCCAGGATGTTTCCATCTTGTTCCTCTAAGCCTTCAGAGAGTGGAGCTAAAAGGAGCTCTGTTGCTAAGGTGCTGCTCGGTGTGTTTGTAGTCTACATGCTCCACACCGCCTGGATGCTTTACAGCTTCCTCAACACTAAACCTTGTGATGGAGCCAAAGGAGACATCTGTATCTACTCCTACTTAACAGGCAGGCCAAGATTGCAGGTTTGAATCAATTATTTCTTATAAATAGAACTCAGGCCACTCTGATTTCACATGTTTGGCTGCTGATGCATGTCAGTTGTTGTGTAATTTACAAGCATAAAAGCCTGTTAAAGGATTCCACAATATTACAATATCTTTAGCATAGAGATGGTATGAGGTTCATGTGGTATTCTGATTCATATTAGGACATTCTTCTGCCCTTTCGGCATTTCCCTTCAGGGGTCGACACAGCAAGTCAGTTTCTTCCATCTAACCCTATCTGCTGTATCCTCTTCGGTCACACCAACTATCTTCATATCCTCCTTCACTGTGAACGACCATGAATCTCCTCTTTGGTCTTTCTATAAGCCTTTTTCCTGGTGGTTCCAAATCCAGCATTCTGCTGATGTACTCTCTCCCTCTCCTCTGCACATGTCCAAACCATCTCAGTCTAGACTCTGACTTTATCTCCAAAACCTCTATCATGTGCTGTTCCCCTGATGTTTTAGGACAGGGGCGTCCAAATTCAGTCCTGGAGGGTCAGCGTACTGAAGGTTTTCCATGTGTTCTTGCATCTACACACCTGATCCAGGTTTTTGAGTCAGTGTGTCAAGTTTTACGGACCGTTGATTTCACTTTATGTGCATCAGCTGTATTAAATCAGGAAGACTATGAAAACTGTGAGGACACCAGCCCTCCAGGACCGGAATTGGACACCCCTGTATCAGGATTATAATATGTGTTTGGACATAAAATCACAGAACTTTGATCTACTTTATCATCAGTTTTTTAAAGTTATCATTAAAAAAAAAAATCATCATTCCAATCAATGCACAATTTTATTTGTTTTTGTCTGAGTTTTTTATGTTAATTTTCTATTGATTTGATTTGAATACAATTTTGATTCCGTAGACGGTTTTATATTGATTCTTAATTGCATGTTGTTGTGTTTTGTATCGTCTTCTGAATTGCTCATCCCCAATGCGGTTTAAAGGAGTGGATATCCTGGCCGATATCTGGCAAGAGACATATTACAACCCAAACAGGTCGTAGTTTGTTGTGGGTCCACACACATAGACAACCATCTACAAGTATATATTCCTAGGGGCAATTTCATAGTGGCCAATTATCCTAACATTCATGTTTTTAAGGGATGGGGGAAAATTGGAGTACCCAGAAAAAATCTGCACATACACATGGAGAACATGCAAACTCCACACAGAAAGGCCAGTGTTTCAAGCCACACCACTACTCCGGAACTCAAACCCTGACCTTCTTGCTTTAACGCCACTGTACTAACCACGGCACCACCGTGCAGCCCAATTGTTGTTGTGTTATTCAATAAAATGTTTTCTGTTCTCTTTTCTATTCTTTTACAGCTCAGTGTTTTTACCTGCCTGCTGCCGGACAATAGCCAACTCAATCTTGCTCTGAAAGTAGATCCTTTTAATCCACACTTTACCTTCGAAAGGTGGGTTTTGACATGACTAAATCAGACTAATTTAATTACTAGACCAGAGTGATACTGATGTTTTAGAGAAAAAAATGACATCTAATACTTGTCTTTCCTTCAACAGCAAGGTGAACATCTCTCTTCCAGAAGAAACTCGGGATAATGGAACCCTATATGCAGTTGTCTATATTCATAAAGCTGGTGTTTCACCATTGGATGATAGAAAAGAAGTTCACTATGCCGCTCAGCTCACCACCCACATCACTCCTGCCAAGATAAATGAGGAGAAGGATGCACAAAAGGTAGACATTAGTTACATTTTTTTAAGCTCCTAGTCAAATTAGGATATTTATTTCAATTATTAATTGATTTTGTCGTCCTATTAGCAACCTAGAGCAGAGACTTCTGTATCCCACTGGAGACCACATTTGTCAATAACACTGATGTCAGAGGATTTTAGCTTCAGCAAGGCTGGACTTCCCAGTGATGTGCGGCGCTACATGAGGGTGTGAGTCAAACTTGAAAAAATGGGAAAGGATACTACAATTTCAAAAGAAAAATGACTAAACATGCTTTCCAAATTCAAGCCTTCTGTTCATCTCTTTACAGTTCTCAAGAAGGCAGGCAAATAGTCTACCTTCCTTTGCTGCTTGTCAATGAGCTCAGCTTCAGAGTTAGAGATCTCATGGTGAAAAAAAAAATAATACCACAAACTTTTCCAACACTGAATTAGATTTCACATACATTTCAGATCCCCAGTTAAACATTTTTCCTTTAATTGGCAGGAGATCAGCAGTGGAACTGAGCAGCTTCCACTCACTGTGTCCTATGAGGGAATCTCTTTAAGAGGATTCAGGTTTTGGGTCCACCTGCATGATATAGTTTATTCCCTGCGGCAGTTTGGTAAGTCAAAGAAACAATTGTTTCAACAAAACAATTTCAACAAAACAATTGTTGAAACGTTTTTAAAAAACTGGTGTTAAACGTGTGTGATAGTTTTTTTTATGGTTTCAAACTCATACGCACATATACTGTAAATACAGTATGTACTGTATGTTGATGTGTGTGTGTGTGTGTGTGTGTGTGTGTGTCAGGGGCCAGAGGCATTTACACAAATCCTTATTGTCTTTGTGATTTAAAGGTTTCACTGAGGAAAACATAGACGAGATTAAAGAAACTCTTGTTGGATCCAATCTGTATTTGTTAGTGCTAACAGCACTCATCACTGCTTTACAGGTACAGCACGACAATTGAATCCATAATTATTTATCCTTCAAACTTGTAATGTACAGTAACATTATGGATGTATTTAAAGTTGTAAGATCTAAAATATAATAAAAGTTTTTTTCTTTTGTTCAGCTTATCTGTGAATTTCTGGCTCTTAAAAATGACATCAGCTCATGGAGGAAAAAGAAGAGCATGGCAGGAATGTCAAGAAAATCAGGTAATTACAGTCAAATGCAAAAGTAACTAAATGGGTTTATAAAACACATGATGAACGTTTTTTTTTTAAACATCTTGCCTTTTTTTTCTAGTTCTCTGGCGTTGTCTCAGTACTTTACTAATTTTTCTTCATCTGCTGGAAGAGACAAGCCTTCTTGTGCTTCTTCCTGTTGGACTTGGAGCATGTGTGGAGGTAACTATATATTACTGCTTTTTAAAAATGTTTTAATAGTCAGACCTAATTTCAAAAATAGTTTGAACCTGTAACCCTTTTTTAAATTAGGTGTGGAAAATTGTTAAAGTGTACAGGATTCAGTTGAAGAGAAAGTTTTATGTGAGTATACAAAGTTAGCAGTTTTGTTTAAAGTACTTTTAGATAAATAAGCATGTCTTTTATACAGACTACTAAACTGGATGAAGAAGAGCGTAAAACAGTGGAATATGATTCTCAGGTGACTAAGTTTTCCTTGTGTTACCATACCATCTGGATTTAGAGTCATTCTCTATCTCTTTAACTGAGATTTTTGTGATCCTCCATCCAGGCATCCAGATACTTGTCCTACTTGGTGTTTCCCCTATGTATCAGCGGAGCCATTTTCTCACTAGCCTACTTAAGACAAAAGAGGTGAGGTCATGCGTTTCTTTGACTTCAATCATCTTTTAATATTGTCACAAGGAAGCTGAAGTGTCCAGAACAGACCTGGCCACTAACCAAGGACTTTGCTGTGAAGCAGCAGTTCTGACCTGAACTGAAATTGCTGCAACAGCAAGGACACAACAACAAAGAGGATGCTGACTTAATATTTATCTCAGTCCAGAGTCTGAACAGGTTGGATTGTGGTTAGGTTACAAAACCTCAAAACAGAATGAGGAGCTTAATTCCAGGAATGCATTCTTCCTGCTTCATTTCCTTCTTTGTTTTTATCCTCGGCCCAGCACAGTATTTTTAAGATTTACTATAATATACAATGTAGGAAGGCTGCATGATAGCACAGTGGTTAGCATGATAGCCTCACAGCAATAAGGTAAGGGGTTAAGCCCAGGGTGGGGCGAGGCTTGTAACACTGGCCTTTCTGTGTGGAGTTTGCATGTTCTCCCTGTGTAGCATGAGTTTCCCTCCACTCTCCAAAACCATACATGCTAGGTTGATTGGCCTCTATGAAATTGTTCCTAGGAGTGAGTGTGTGCGTGGATGGTTGTGTGTTTGGCCCAGTAGTAGACTGGTGATCTGTTCAGGGTATCCCCTGTCTCTCGCCTGTAATCGCCCGAGATACGCTCCGGCATCCGCTGCGACCTTGTTAGGAATAAGTGGTTCAGAAGATGAAAGTAAACTAATACAATGTAAGAATTTTTCTGACATGAAATTGTCTTATTCCTACAGTTACTACTCATGGATGATAAATACTCTGGTTACTGGTGAGTTCACTTAATTTAATCTTCATTTCAACTTTTATTTGAAACACATTTGATACAAATGCCTGACTTTCCTGCAGGAGTTTATGCTCTCGGCTTCCTGTCTATGGCGCCTCAGCTCTTTATTAACCACAAGGTTTGAAAAAAAAATGCAGTGAAATAAACATTTTTTTAAATTTAAATATGAATGAGATATTTGTGCTTTAATTACTTAGATGTCATTTTGTAATTGTCTCCCGCTTTTCTCTTGCCTACAGTTGAAGTCTGTGAGCCACCTGCAGGGAACAGTCTTAATGTACAGAGTGAGTATTCCTGCTTCTCATCACAAACACTAATGTACATACATATATGACTGAGAACAGATCACTTCTGGCTAATAAATACAACTTCAACAAAAAGGATTTAGCATGTACTTTTTTCTGATTTTCTCCTTTTCCCACAGGGAGTGAACACACTGATTTCAGATCTTTGCTCCTGTGCTTCTCTTTTTTCCACATCTGTGTCCTTTTCCTCCTCCCATCAACTTTCTTGTTTCAGAGACGAGCTTCTCTTTTTTCTATACCTATACCAGCGAAGGTACGACAACCAGCAGGCATGACACAAAAACAAAGCATGCTTCATAAAAAATACACACAATACAAATACACATACAAGTTACATTTTTGTTTTGTGCAAACATAAAAAACCTAATATGTGTTTAAAGTGATTCATCTATTGTTTACAATGCCGTCCTTTTTTTGTATCATATTTTCTCTAGAATTTATGCTCCCAAACCTACAAGACGAGAGTCTGTTACCAAGAAACTGAAGACTCATTGAGAAGATGAAAGGATGCACAACATGTGAACCGATTTTCTATTTAAAAAACTGTTAAACAGAAACACCACCATATATTATGAACAACACATAAAAAAAAATATCCTTACTGATAAGAAACTGGCTCCAGACTTTGAAGAATAGTGCAGTGCTCCTAATTCAGACTTTGTGATAATGTGTTATTTTTCCTTAGCTAGTGAACATTAATTTTTTCTCTTCTTTTTTGAAGTCTCAGATTTTCTGGTTTGATGTATTTCTATTTGTTATATTTTCTTTTTTTAATTCTGTGAATGATTTAACTTGTTTATTGTAATTTGGGAAGACTTAAATGTGTAAAGATACTTTAAAAGCAATTTTTAATTTTTTTTTTGTTTTATCTGATTTTATTCATAGCAGTGCAATACAATCATTCTGATGTAAGGCATATAGGTAGGACTGCTGTTTGCAGACTCTGATAATTGGTGAAATATGCGTAACAATCCGTCTGCAGGGTGAGACAATTAATTTGATTGTATATTTTTCTTGTATATCAAAGAAAATAAAAAAGATGGACACGATCATCTGGAGTCTGACTTTAACTCAGTCACTTGTGAGGTGTAAATTTGATATTCGGTTGATTTTCTTCCCATGTATTTTGAAAAAATAGAATTTTGTCTGTGCTGAGTTAGAACAAAGAAGTTTTTTTAATTTGTGAAACATTCCCAAAATAAAAGGATCATTTGTTTGATATCACATCCATTTTTTGAATAGCCAGGCAGTAGGCCAATCAAAATACACAAGTCAATAAAAAAATCTTTTGGACTATGTTTAGAAATACAGTTTAAGTAGAGTGATTTGATTTTTCTATTAAGTCTTTTAAAATCTTTCTATTCAACTTTTAGAAAAATGACAAGCATCCATCTTTTTGGGGCACATGTCAAAAACAGCATGACAAACAACAGAAAAAAATAATTCCACCTCTAACTTTTTTCTTCTGAACTGCTTATATTATTTTTTTATATTTTGAGAAATGGGGCTAAAAGTGAGTGTAAGTGTCAGATCAGCTAAGAACACCTGGTTTGATGGGTATGTACATGCTTGTGTGTAACAATTTAGATCATTTCACTTTTTAATAATAAAAAAAAAATACAACTAGAAATGAAGTCCTTACTTTATTTTCCTTCGAGTTCTACCTCAGAATGAAAATATGAATAGAAAGCTTCTTAAAGTGTCTTTGTGAATTTGGTTTAAGGTTATGCGTGTAAATATCATGGTCAGTGAGTGCATAATTTTCTGAAAAACAAGATCTCAAGTCTTTCAATTACATTGCATTTAGAATTTGTATACTTCCTTTTAAAACAACAGAATTAATCAAACCAAAACACACTGCAAGTTTTTGCAAGAAAATAAATCAACTCAAGTGTTTTTTTTTTTCCTGTTTCTTCTTAAAACTACAACAGCTGATCATGTGCAACAACTCTAAATGATGAAATACAACTTCAACCTTCATGCAAGTCCACGTTACACATATTTCTATGAATTCCTCAATGCAGGAGGTCTTGCAGCTTCTTGTACTTGGAAAAAAAAACTGTTAGCCCAACATACAAAAGTCTCATGTGGCTGATGGAACCTGCCCCAGCCAAAGCACTATGTGCATGCGGAATTTGTCTGTGTGGGTGTTTGCGAGAGAGTATGTCTTTGTGAGAGGGAGACAGCGATATAAAGAGGGATGCAGAGAGAAATTTGTTTGTGAGAGCTTGTTCGAGAGAGAAATTTGTCTGTGTGTGTTTGTGAAAGGGAAAAATTTGCATGTGTGTGTTTGAAAGAGAAATTTGTCTGTGTGTGTTTGAGAATGAGCGGAATTTGTCTGTGTGCATCGATTTGCGAAAGAGAGAGGAACTTGTCTGTGTGTGTTTGAGAAAGGGATAGGTTTGTGATGTTTCTCACAACGAGTGTTCAAAGGATAGTTTTACTGCAAGCTTGAAACAATCTGTGCGTGTTTGCGATGTTGACACCGAACAGGATGTTTTATATTTTAAATTAGATCTTGAGATAAAAAAGGTTGGGCACCCCTGAACTTGGGCATCCCCCCAAAAAAAAACACCTCTGCATGTTTTTTAGGATTCAAGCTGATATAGACACAATGGCCGGCTGCTGCAGCAGTGACTACAGTACTGTAACTACAACACAGCTGTGTTCATTCACACACAGCATGAATTTCTCAGTCTGGCTCTTGTCATTTTGTTTTTGTTGCTAAGTCGAGGTAAAGTGAACACACAGGCTCATTCACTTTTTAATAGGATCATTTTGAAACTTCTTGTAACAGAATAAAAATAATGTCTCATACAACTATGTATGTATTTGTGATACTAATTTGTACTTGTGAAGTGAAAATGACATTTTCTGAATGACATGAGACAAAAAAAGCACAGAAACATAGATATGAAATAAAAACTTTGACTCAATCAGAAACTTTTCCTCATAATTTTATTTGTTTTTCCTCCTATTTGACAAGATGGCGAATTGAGCCAAGAAGACAAAATAAAAACCAGTGTTTACTAGAACGAGTTTTGTACAATTCACCAGTGATACACACCAGTATAGCTTACAATATACCAACATGAGCAGATTTTACGCAACAACATTGACATAAAATAGATTGTTTTTAATGCGTGTATATATATATTTTTGTTCCATTTTTAATCCTCATAACACCCAGATATTTCATAGTTTCATTGCTGGTTGAACATGGAAATCTCATCTGGGTAAAATAGAATTAAAAAATTAGAATGTGGGGTGTTTTTTGGTGCTGTGCAAATATGCTTTTCTCTACATCAGAATGTCATGCTGTACCAATACACTCATCAGTATGTTTAGATTAGCGATACATTGTACTCAATGTGTGGTCGTTTTAACAAAGACACGTGTGATTTACTGTACTTTTAGTTCAGTGTTGTGTATTTATGAGGGTGTTTTCTAGACAAATTCCAGCCATGAGGCTCCACATTTCATGTGTTTATAGAGGCTTATGCTGGGATATGAGGAGGATCTCATCTCAATGAGAAATGGATTGAAGTCTCAGGTAAAGTTTGTGAACCTACAAGGCCATTACAAGTGTGATGTCATACCTTTATGAGGACACAGTTTTAGTATTTTCTTTAAACCCTCTAATTCCTACACATCATTCTTTGCTGGCACTGCGTATTTGCCTGTATTCAAAGTTGTACAAACTTTCAAGAGGAAGAAGATTGTGACTGCTGAAATAATTAAAAAACAACATGGAACCAGCCAGTAAAGAAAAAGTCGACTAATCTGGGAAGTAGGAGGTTTCCTGTCTGTGGCGTCTACCCAGACAGATTTGGATTCTTCACATTTGGAGTATTTAAAACCTGCACAGAGGACCAGAGGAAGACCGCAAGAAAAAAAAGAGCATTGAGAAGGAAAAGTGAGCAAACTAGAAAAAAAGGAAGAAGAGAATGTGCTTTTTATTCTAAACAGTAAAGTGGTGCTAGACTGTCCTGAAGTTCCTCCCTCCGTCTCCTCTGTAATTTGAGTTTATAAATAAAAAGATGGAGAGACGGATGGAACATGGTACGAGAGACGTGAGGGATGAAAAGCTGCTTTTCACATCAAAACTGAGCCGTCTTTACTTGAGTGCCGTCCTCCTGGAGCGTCCACTCAAAGCATGAGAAACGACCGGAACATATCAGGTTCTACTTCCATTGTGAAGTTCATTCAGATATGTTTAAGATCCACTGAGACAAGACCATCAATGTCAGCAGCTCTCATAACTCCATGTCAGATGCTGATGGAAGTTTTTTTCAGTCTTAAACCTCCAAAATCAGAGTTTAAAAAAAAAAAAAAAATCAATTCCCATCATCCTCTGTGTCTCCTTTCATCACTGTTTTTAGTCCAGAGAATGAAGCTGCCGAGTCTCTGATTCAGGAAGCATTTTACTCTGTTGTCCTGTTGGGAAAGTCACAGTGGTTGAGAATCTAATCCCAGGCTAACACGGGACCAAACCAATGCGGATTTTCCTTGGTTTCTACAAACCAAGCTTTGTAATCACAAAAGAGGAGTCTGTTATTTTTCCGTTGGTGTGAAGAAGTTTTATCCATCAACTCTTACATATCAGGACCGATGTCAGTCTGCAGTGCTGAGGTCAGCATGAGTCTGTGTGGTGCTAGTGTGGGCGGGAGTGGCCCATCATCTTGAGACGAGACTGGTCGATGACATCCAGGAGGTTCTTGGCATCAACGGCAAGAGCGTGAGCAGCTGTCAACATCTGCTTTTTATAGTCCTGCTGTAGACTGAGATGGAGGAAAAACACAAAAGTTTATGTGAGCTTATTTTCTTGATTATTTACTAAAATTTAAACTGAATCATTCTAATTTACTAAGAATCCGGTGTCTTCTGCTTATCTGAGTCTGGACGCAGGGGCAACAACATCAGACAAGAAACCTAGTCTTCTTTCACCCCGGCTGCATCCTCCAGCTCACCCAGGAAAATCCCAAGGGATTCCCCAGCTAGCTGTGAGACATAGACTCTGCAGCAGGTCCGGGGCCCTCTTCTAGGTCTCCTCTCAGTGGGACGTTCCTAAAACACCTTACCAGCAAGGTGCTATGGAGGCATCCAAACCAGATACCCGAACCACGCCATCTGGCTTCTCTTGACCCAGAGGAGCAACAACTCTACTCTGAGCTACTTCCAGATGGCAGAGCTCCTCACACTACCTCTGAGTGAGGGCCCAGCTACTCTGTGGAGGAAGCTCATTTTTACATCTTGTATCTGCAATTTCGTTCTTTCGGTCACTACCTATAACTGGTGGTCGACTAGTAAATCGAGAACTTAGCTTTTTGGCGCAGCTCTTTCTTTACCATGACAGACCAATGCAGCGTCCTCCTTATTGCGGACGCTCCACTGATCTGTCTGCTGTTCTCCCGCTCATCCTTCACTCACTCGTAAACAAGACCCCGAGATACTTAAACTCCTCCACATGGGAGGACCGTGGGCTCTAATTTGAAGGCACTGACTACCATCCCGTTTACTGATTCCCATTTACTAAGGTAATTTGAAATATTCTGATAAACCAAAAGCTGTAGAGCGAGTTGAAATAAAGACACCAACCTGGTCATCACATACTGTTGGGCTAACTTCATTTTTCCAATTAGCTCTGCTAAGTCGGAGTTTAGTAACTTCTGTGCCATTTCAATCTGGTGAGGAAAACACAAAAAAATAAAACAAATTAGAATATGAGGTAGAAACAGTGTCACACAGGAAGTGAGTTAAACTAAAACATTTAACTTACCTCTCTGTGTGTGCTGGCTGGAAGTTGAGGTAGTGTCTCATCCACTGTGGCCAATAACGTCCTCAATGCCAGACCCACATCCTGGACAACATCAACAAATCACAGATGGATCAACCAACAGGATTACTAAAAATCTTGGTTGCTTTTATTATTTTTACAAGACAAAGGTTTTATAGCCTCATTAAAAGAAAAAATAGAGTGTGAAAAGACGACGTTCTGTTACCTTGACCATGGGCACATATTCCTCTGGAGGAGCTGGTTGGATCTTACTTGACATCTCAATCACAGCTTTAACCAATCCCGTCACATTCTCATACACTTTATCGTTGGAGCGGTCCAGATTAGCAGTGGGAGGGGGGCTTATTTCCTGAGGCTGCAACTGAATTATAAGAGATAAGAAATGGGTGACAGGCTCATTGGATATAAAACTAGTTTAGAGTAAAGCAGTTACCAAAGTTGGACAGATAACGCATATAAGAGTTATTATCAAACTTCATATTCACTCACTGGAATTTTATCACTGTATATCTGCACTGTGCAAAATATTTTTTAAAAAGACATGTTTGTACATTTGCCCTCAGATCAGATACCTCAAGAACAGCCACAATTTCAGAGCCAACGGTCTTATAGAGGAGATAGTTAGTTACTAGCAGTTACTAGTTAGTTACAGTCCACATAATCCCACATTCATCAAGAAGTGATCCATCTGTGAAAAGGCTTCAAAGTTGTCTTCTGGACAGAGTATTTGATGATCAAGAAGTTTCGACTTGCATCCAGGAAATCATTTTCAATTTGATTGAAAATTATTTCAACTTTGAAGCCTTTTCTACCATTGCAGGAGTACACTTAACACATCAGGGCTGACTTTTTTTTTTTTTATATTATTTGCAAAGAAGTCTGTGAGATTCAATACTATTGTTTGATTAGAGACCTAATAGTTGCACATTTGTAGTTATTAATTCTGGCCACTAGATGTCCCTGTTTCACTACATAAATATAATAACTAGTCTAAAACAAATTAAACAAGATTTTAAACTTTTCTGATCACTCTGTATGTTTATATGAAGTTGATCAAATCCCAAAAAGAAACTATTCATTTCAATCAAATAGCCTTCTGTAAACCATTTCTCTCACATTTAAGCTAGACTGCTTTCACATTAGAATATAAGTGGCTTCAGAAAGGATTAAAGTCAATTAGTTATAGATGTAGAAAAAAAACATCTTATAATATTGGGTGCATGCCAGAGACCGGAGGAGTTAAATCAGAATATCAAAGTGTTAATATCACAGACTGTTAATTAGTTAGAGAAATCAAAGAGCTGACAAACCCACTGGGACATAAGACGCACAGTAAACACACACAAACAGTGTGTTGCTTACCCGCCAGGGCTAGGGGTCAGAAGTAAGGCAGGAGGAGGAGGAGAGGAAGAAAGGGAGCAGCCAATAAAAAGAAGATAAAAAGGAAAATATTAATAATGTCAGCAAAACATGCATTATGAACATCCTAGAAAAAGCATTGTTGGATGTGCATTTTTTGCTTTCTCAAGGGTTCATTGAAGGTGATATATCCAGGATATACACCCAATTTATGAAATTGCCCATTTAATTAAATTCAGTTTTAAACCTTAAGACTAAATATGGTTGCTCATTTAATAAAATGAGCAGCTGGTTTTCGATGTAACAGTGCCTGCCATAGCTACAAAACCACCAAACAATATATTTTTTGCCTGTAAAGGAAGTTAACAACAGATTTTCAGATTGAAATTCAACATTTTAGCATTTTTATCCATCTGTAAGCAAAACTGAGTTTTTTGTTTCAATTGCCCATTTTATGAAATGGACAATTTCACAGATTGGATGCAACATATACTTTATACTGTATGTATTTATATATCTATTCCTGTTCCATCGTCTTCAGCTTGTCTGGGGCCAGGTTGCCGGGGCAACAGCCTCAGACGGGAAGCCCAGGCTTCTACTCCATACTCCAGTTCACCTGGGAGGATCCCAAGGTGTTCCCTGTCCAGCTGTGTGACAGTCTCTCCAGCGGGTCTGGGGTCTGCCTTTGGGTCTCCTTCTGGTGGGACATGCCCAAAATGCCTCACCAGCGAGGCATTAGGGAGACATATTAACCAGATGCCCAAACCACCCTCCCTCTCTAGCTTCTCTTGATCCGGAGGCGGCAACGGCTATACTATGCATATACGATATATATATATATATATATATATATATATATATGTTTGTGTGTGTGTATCTAAATAAATAGATAGATTTAAGTGTGTGTGTGTGTGTGTGCATGTACCTTCACGCCATCATTGTAGCCATCTCCAGTATTTAGACAAGCTAAACTACCCATCTGGCTCTGGGCCCCTGGTCGAGGTGGTTTCTTTGGAGGGGCCACATGCTCTGCAAAACAAAACATAAAAGTAAAACATGGGGTGCAAACTTCAACGTGGAACAAATCAAAGAAAAACAAACAAAAAAAAACTTTATCACTTTTTTTGGGTCATTTTCCAAACTGCAAAATTGAGATGTGTTTAGAATATTGAAAAAACTTCTGATAATCTTAGCTTTTTGGTAAATATTATTGAATCAGAGCGCATAAAAAAGTTAAATTTGCTCGCTCTTTGGCTCCATTTTGCATGCATCTGGTTGGTTTTCTGTCTGGCAGTGTTTAGAACCAAATCTGAAAAGCTAAACTTGTGCAGACAGACACAGGCATAGACGCTGCTTCCACTGACACCCGATCTGCTATGCTTAAAACATACGGTATAGGATGGAGATAAACAATCTTTGTTGAAAATTGAAACAGCAAACAGTAGATGCGGGGGTTGTATATTATTTAGATTATAGAAGAGAGTTAAACAATAGCAGTTGTGTAATGTGTAAATTATAGAAGCTTGTCATTTACCTGCTTTTCCGACAGGCTGGTATATGTGCTGGTTTCCTGTCTGCACAAATACATAAACAAAACATTGGTTTAGTAAATGCACAGTGGCAGACATAATCAGAGGCTCTGAAGGAAATTAGAAACTCCTAAGAAGAAAAACATCAGCAGTCTATCAGCAGAAAAAAAAAAAAGTCCAGTTTCACTCTTTAACACGATGCAGTAGAAATCCCAAATATCTCCATTTGAAGAACTCTGATTTCGCAGCAGTGCATCTGTATGTTGTCATTTAAAAACTATTGAATATAGCTCTATTTTTCTAACAGAGCTGTTCCCTTCTTTTTAAAAAAAAAAAAAAACAGAACAGAACACGGTTTACTTTCCTCAAGGCATGAGAATTACAGGTAGAAAATTCTCCAACAAACTCTTACAACTTTTGTTTTTGTAGATGAAATGAATATCATTAAAATTCTTTGTGCCATCAGGGTGTTGACGGCTGTGACTTGATGGCCATGACACTCAAAAATACTCCGATGTAACACACATGCACTCACACAAACGAGGGAGATTTTCCCACCACAAACCACAACCATTTAATGGGAGGAGAACAAGCAGAGAGAGATGAATTACTGAGACAGAAATATCTGGCCCGTGGCAACTTCAGACTGCTACAACAACCTCTGCTGGCATCACGGAAATAACACACAGTCTGGGGAAATACAACAGCTCTGTTTTAAAATAGGTTTTAGTCATCTTCATTAAAGGGGTTTGAAAGGATTTACCAGTTTACTTTAACCATGAGGTTATTTAGAAGTTAATCCATCAGAATATTTTGTGTCAAATCTTTTTTTAACAATATCACAGGACATTCTATTAAATCAAGACACTTGCTTTGTTAAGCACTCTTAAAACAGTAATTATTTATTTTAGTCTTCTAAACCATTTATTCCTAATAGTGTTGCAATGCCAAAGCCTATTCCTGATGATTTCAGGCAACAGGCAGGATACATCGCGAACAAGTTGCCAGTCGGTTGCGGGGCCAAACACAAACAACCATCCACACACACTCAGTCCTAGGGGTAATCAATCATGGTGGCCAATCAACCAAACATGCATGTTTCTGTAGGGTGAAGGAAACTGGAGTACTTGGCGAAAACCTACGTATACACAAAGAGAACATGTAGACTCCACACAGAAAAGCCAGTGTTCCAAGCCTCGTGGTTCAAACCCCAACCTTCTTGCAGTGAGGCCATCGTGCAGCCTCTAATAGCGATTGGTTTCAGACAAAAAATTTGCATTTTGGTTCAAGACTGAAAACAATGTAGATAGTAACAATTTTGTTTGAATGCCGAAAATACAGTTTGAGGTCATGCAACAATTTATTTTGTTGCTCACTTCAGAAAACATTTTTTGCAATTCACGTAATTATTAATTGAGAACTAGCAGAAAATTTCCAAAAATCTTAAAAAGAACACAATGATTTTAGTTAAATCCCAGTTTGAATGAGGTTCTTGGTGTACTTTTGTAGAGAATGCATGTTCTCCCCAGGTGGGCAAATGTTTTCTCCACCACAAAAAAAAGCATGCCTGGCTGATTGGTTTGTAAATTCCTCCATGGAGCATGTGTGCTAGTTTATTTTCTTGTGGTTCTATGACAGACCGTTGACCTGACCAGGGTGCACTCTACATCTTTCCTGCTTATTGACAAGAACAAGTTGAGGCACACTGCCTTACCACATTTTCAAAACCACGTTTATGTAAAATTGTTCTAAATAGTTTTGGGAGGCCAGAAGGAGGAAACAAACTACAAAAACATGCTGAAGCCTATTTTTAAAAAACTACAGTCAACATCTTTCTTCACTCTAAAAAAAGTTCTATTAATATCCAGTGATGCTGTGAGAATTCATTGACCCTGCATTGCTAACTTCACCCCCGAGAGGTCACTTCCTCTCACTGGATATCGCTTCTCGGCTCAAAATCAAAACAAACACATACAGCAAGCAACCAACTTTGTTTATGATTTGAACTTCAAGATTTGGCTTTATCAAACATCCTGCTAGTTTAAAAACTAATTGTTTAGAGAAAAAAAACTCGTAAGTTTTCAAATTTTTACTTCAACAAAGAAAATTGCATCTCCACAATAAGTTTAAATCTTGCAGCAAAACATTCAAACCCCCTGTCAAGCATTTAAAAATTATTTGCCAAAGAAATCAGGGGAACAAACATGAAAAAAAAAGCATGTTAAAGGCACTCACTGGAGGCTGAAGTCCACTTTCTTCTCTATCCAAACTCCCTCTGGAGCTCCTCGTATCTGGTTTCTAAACAATTATACAAATTAAACAAAATCACATATTTATGCATCAAAAGAGTCACATTTAAAGTTGAATTCATGCTTATTAAAAACCCCAGCCAATTAGAACAGTTAAGATAATTATACCTGAATAATCACAAATTTACTGCAATGCTAATTAAATTTTAATTTCTCTCTAACTGAGTTTCATTTTTTCCCTAAATATATGGTTTAAGTCTATTTTATTTGGTTATATAAAACTATTTTATGACTTTTGACAACTCAATATCCTGAGTTTTAACCATAGCTGATTAGAAGGTATTCAAACTTTGACTTTATCTCAAACAAATCCTCTTTACCTCAAAGGTATTTTTTTTTATATTTTCGGAAGTTAATGAAGCAAAAAGAACAATTCTCAGAAGTTTAAGAATTTCAGAAAAAAAATTCAATAAGTATTTTTATAAAATACTTGCATACAAAACCAAGACCTACTTCACCATCCCTTTCACACACTCGTTCACACATACCAGTTTTCCAAGACAGGATTTGAAGACCAGCATTGCCATTGAGTTCATCAAAAGTTTCCAGATGAATAGTTTGTTTCCCGGATGCTTTGAAATGCTCTTTCTAGATTATTTTGTAATCTATATCAAAATTAGCCCCGCCTCATTTAACTGTATAAAGCTTTTCCTGCCTGTGAGGATTTCTGTTATTGCCAGCAGCTTCATCAAGAAAAGAATTCAGACTCCAGCTTCCTGCCTGCCGTACACTTATATCTAACTCTGTCACACAGAAAGAGGGAAGGAGAGATGGAGGAGGGAAAAGGCATAGAACCACTGCAAACGATATGTCAGTAAGCGAGCGTGTCTAGCCTTCATTTCCAAATACTCATGCCTTTCTCCTCCCCTTCACACTGGAGCAAAGTTGTAATAAAATGCAGCCAGCTTAAAACACACACTTTCTCATGTGCGTGCTCATACACATCCACACACTTAATGCCTCCTCAGCTTTTCAGTGATCTGGTGTGTTGTCGGTTAGTGGTTACGGTTCAACGACAGACTGTTGACTGGGCTGTCAAACTCTGTAAGCCTATCATTAAGCCTGGAATTCACACAGGCCACACCTGCCTACAAACTCTCACACACACACTTCGATATTAAAATTCTTTAGTAAAAAAAACTCCAGACAACTAATTCTATCACCGTTCACTGAAAAATGCACGAAACTCAAAATGCTCCTCCTCCTGCCAACCTTCTCTCCGTCTGTAGCTCCATCTATCAAAAAAAATTACAGTTGATCTCTTTAAGGGTTTTCAATCCTGCTTTTGTTTTTCTTTCTTTTTTTCATGTCTTAGTTTCGCCAAAGGAAGCAGGCGTTTTTCCACAAAGGATTTTTTTAGAATTTATTCTTTACACAAAGGAAAACACTTAGGTCAATGTAACTACTCGTAAAAAAACAAAACAAAACCAAGAAGCAGAAAAAAAGACTACCTGACTGCCTGAAACCAGAGTTTATTCAGAAAGAACCTTAGAGTTTAAAAAAAAAAAAAAAGAGGATAAAGAAGTGTGTTCACGTGGTATGTCTGTCCAGTTTTGTGCTAGAAACAAAATAGGGGGCCATAGCTCAGTGATAAAATAGCTGTCTTTGAACTGAAGAGTTGCCGGTTCGATTCACCATGAGCCCATGCCTGAGTTTCCCTGGAGAAGACACCTCACACCTAACCTTTTACATGAATAACTAGATAATCTGTACAGACAAATTAATGACCCATCAAAAGATAATCACAAATAAAATAGGACAGTGTGCACTGAGTGATTTGATGGAGCATGCAGACCACAGCGAATATAGAAATGAACACACATAAAGACTATAAGAATAAAATAAAACAAGCATCTTAAAATTGTACTTGAGTACAGATGAGTTCCTTATTTTGCAAATGAGTTGTATTTTTTTCAAAGTTTTGTTTGTGAGATGCAAACTTCTGTTCTGTCGTCTTCCGCTTATCCGGGGCCGGGTCGTGGGGGCAACAGCCTCAGATGGGAACCCCAGGCTTCTCGCACCCCAGCTGCATCCCTCCAGCTCACATGGAAGGATACCGAGTCGTTGCCTAGCCAGCTGTGAGACAGCTGTCTCTTCGCCGATACGGCTTCTGCCTTTTGGTCTCCTGAGACGTCCTCGAAACATGTCACCAGCGAGGCATTCGGGAGGCATCCTGACCAGATGCCCGAACCACGCCATCTGGCTTCTCTCGACATGGAGGAGGGGCGACTCTACTCCGAGCTCCTGCTGAATGGCAGAACGCCTCACCCGATCTCTGAATGAGAGGCCTGCCACCATGTGGAAAAGCTCATATTGGCCGCTTATATCCACAAACTTGTTCTTTCAGTCACCACCCACAGTTGGTGAACATACATGAGGGTGGGAACGTACATCGACTTGTAAATTGAGAGCTTTGTAAATCGAGATGCAAACTTTTAAAAAAAAATTTCCAACAAGAAGAAGTTTTAAAATCTCCAACAAGAAAAGATCCTAAATGTGGTTAAAATTCTACCCTTTTAAGTCAATATCCATTTCAAATCTTTATTTAGAGTCCATAGAAATGTAAAATTGAGCCAGATCAAACTGAAATGTACGTTTTGTAGCCATGCATGCTTTTTGTGTGTGTTACCAGCAGCCTCTCCTCTTCTTCTAGCCACCTCTGATCTTCCTCCATCTGTTGCTGTTGTATCATCAGCTGTTCCTCCATTAACAGGCTCTGTTGGCCTACACACTGCTGCGTGTCTACTTCCCTGTCCTACGCAAAACAAAAGCGCAACGAAAGACAACCAGAACATAAACATGCACACGGACAGAGAGAAAGACAAATGGAAAAAACAAAACATGCAGCATTCACAGACAAGACGTAAAAACACACAAGACACACTCAATGAGAGAATGAACTGAAATGAGGACAATATAACTAAAACAAAATTGAATGAAGTTTCCATTTATAACAGAAAATGTGTATTTTATAAAAATTCTAAGGTTCTTTTTTGGTACAATTCATTTTTATTTTTGCATAAGTGTTGATCAAATGATCTGTTACCTAAATTTGACTTGTGTGTATAATTTGTTTCATACCTCCATTGCAGAGCCCCATAACGCCATGTCTTGTCCGTGTGCCTGAGGAAGATGCTGCGCGTGTGAATGAGTGTGCACATGGTGACGAGGATGTGTATGTGCATGATGTGTGTCCAGTACAGTAGCTTGGGGTGGGTACAGGGCGCTAGGCACAGAAGGAAGGGTGTGCGGACCTGGATACCCTGCCATCTGATGTTCGGGAAAAACATGTAGAAACTTATTAGTTTTTCATTTGACCTTATGGAGAAAAAAATAAATAAATTTGCAGCAATCACAATTTAGGTAGCGTAGTTAGATTACACACCTGATAGTGTCCTGGATGCTGAGGACTGGGATAGAAACCTTCACTGGAGCGAGGGCTGGGATAGCCTGGCCTGCTTGGCTATATACAGAAACAATAAAGACAAAAAAACATGAAGATAAACAAATTAATATTAAAGTAAGATGGAAGTTGGATACAAGAAAAATGTTTAATCACCTCATACCAAAGTCAATGTTGAGCAAGTCATTGTGACATCAACACACAAACCCAGAAAAGTTGTTTGTGTGGCCATGTTAGCCATCATTCAAACTAAGGAACACCCACTGGGCTGCATGTCCAGCAAGCTGTTAGTTATACTGGTATTAAAAAAAACCTATTCTTTTATTACAAAACAACACCGGTATGTGGATCATGAGTGAAAATTAAGTTAAATTTATTTTTAGTTAGATGCAATGTAAGTGTGTAAACACAGTGTGTTCACCAAAAACTTTTTTTAAGCATTTTTTACTCACTTCAAGTATATTTTGCAACTGGCTGCAGAAATAAACCTAGTAAATTTGGTTAATAAAGGACAGTTTAAGTTTATAGGATAAATCTAAATAATTGGTTTTTTGTTAAAAATTCTTTAATCCAAATTCATCAGGAGAAAGTGGAACCAACCTGTGATTTTTAAAAAGATATCTTATTGTTTTTTTTGTCTAGCTTGAAAAAGAAATGGAAGTGCTTGGTGAACCCACTATGTTAATTCTTCCGTTGGCAAAAAGATGATGCTATTCAGTTTATCAAAGGATCTCCTTTCAACAATCAGAGACATTTTTTTTAAATGATGCAACATCGGAGCCACTTCTCGCAACCGCTACCTTCCACAGTCTCTCATGGAAGCTTTCTCGGGACCACACCTCCGACAGCAAAGACACAAGGAGGGAGGTAGAAAGCAAAGAAAAAACAGAATGGAAGAAAAAAAAGGAACAAAATGAAAATAAAAAAGAAAGGAGGGAAGCAAAAAAAAAAAGAAAAAAAAGAAGTAGACAGGACAAAGACACTGAAGACGAGACATACACTAGGTTGTTGTAACACACTGAACCAAAGAGGTGGAGACAAACAGCTCGTGTGTGAACAGGCTCACATGTGGAAGGACACTGGGGTTATTCATATTTGCAAGTTTAAATCTGCACTAGCAGATTTGCTTCCATGTGTGGTAAGGATCCATTGGTGTGGGATGTTTCCCAGCAACACCCAGTTTAAAAACAAAAAGACAAACAAGAACAACCCACTGGCTGCAAATTAATTACAAGACAGTCATTGAAAAATATAAACAGTAACTGTACGAGAGACGTTTCAAAACCTAAATGGAACTGAAGGAGATTAGTAATTAACTACAATAACTAAATACCAGGCGAGTGGGATGTTCAATATGTAAACTCAAGAGAAGTCTAAAATAAGACATCTTTGAGGTGAAAAACATTGTGAAATGAATCCCAAAAATAACAAAACAAAAAACCAAATGTGAACTTTTACTGCTATTTGAAAAGTTTAAACAAAAAGCCGGGCCTTTGTATGACTAGCTGGACCTTGAAGGAGAGCTATGTACCACAATATAATTGAAGCTTTCTTATACTTCATGCATCAGTCTAAGCACAGCTCAATGACTCCCACACAGACACATCCATCACCAGTAAGGTTAGCAGTTCAGGGCAAACATACAGTAATAGCTCGTAAAGTGGAATGTCTCATGGACACTTGTAACAGGATTATGTTTTGGCTGCTATAAAGATTCAACACATTTATTTACAGCTCTGGCCAAACAGAAGTCAGAGTAAAATAGACTCATGCTACCCTCACAGCTTAATGGGCATGGAATAAATTTACAACCATTTTACTTTAAAGAATTTATATTTAAAGGCTTACAGACTTCCGTAGATGTTTAAAACGACTGTTTAGAACATCTTCTGACAAGGTTTATTTCAATATATATTGCATGCTTTGCAACGGACTGGTGACCTATTTGGGGTGTACCCTGCCTCTTGCTTGAAATTGGCCAGGATAGACTCCGGCACCTCCTCCATGACCACATTCAGGATAAGAGGTTCCAAAGAGGAAACAAAACAAAACTCTGTAGCACAAGACTGAATTACAGTATATTCAATAAACTATTTTAATAAGACCTAAAAAATAAAAACAGTGTTATAAAATTGCCCTGGGCTTAAATTTAGACTTTAACCTTTTTTTTTATATACACATCTATCCATTGACCAAGAATTTTTAAATATATTTTCTCAATGAACGTTTGATTCTTCAAACTAATCACCTGCTGCTCAAATATTTTGAGTGCATCGCACAAGTCCATAAGTTAGCCCGTGGATTTAGGATTTGCCACAGGCATCTTGAACGAGCTAGAAATAGTGTGTAGTAATCCAAGTAACTATGTCTGACACACACGGGCAAATATAAGCATCCACATTCAGTCACAATGGACAGAGAACAAAGATAGAAACCGCATGCTGCCGGGATGAGTACAAACATGCTGGTTGAAACTAGGCTGGAAAATATACACACGCCTATCTACAGAAGAGGAAGAATAACAAAGAAAAAAAAATGTTGCAACTTTTTTCTCTTTTTCTTTTGAGCATTAAATTTAATCTGAACAAATTAATAAGTACAAGTTTGGGTTTTTGTTGTGTCTTATTTTAAAAAAAGGAGGTTCAAAAATGTAATTAGTAATGTAATTTTGCTGAAAACGTAAGACAAAAATGTGTAAGATGGATGGATTAAAAAGAGTAATGTGATAAAGAAACAAATGTTCCTTCAAGAAAAACAGTTATTATTTTACATGTGATTTTTTATATTTTACAATTAAATTGACAGCAAAAAAATAAGAATAATAAAGAATGTCAATTTTTAAAAGCTCAAAAGAAGAGGAATGTCGCTACATTTTTATATATCAAAGTATTTTTTTTAATCTTTGTGCAGTTTCGACCTGCCTGCAAAGGTGTGGAAACGAGTCTTTCAGAGCAGGAAATGCTGCTGGTCACAGGAACACTGGACATTTGGTTTGGTAGATGATGATCAGCTGAGGACAGACTACTAGGTGACACTATTGAAGAGGTACTTTCTGAGTGAGGAGGAACTACCGAGGACTTTTTATACAACTGTACAGCAGAGTTTTGGAGCTGAGGTTTGGAATCAGATTGAAGTCGGGCACTGGAATCTGTTTGCTCAGCACGAGGAAAACTGGGCATCAACAGTGTTCCGGGATTAGAGTTTGATTTATATTGAGTGTTTTGCAGAGTGAAGGGACAAACCATCGACATGCTACGTGGCAGAGAGTCAAATTTTTTGCTAGACTGTGAAGGCAGCGGAGAGAACTTCCAGGAATGAGTATGTGAGCCAAGCATGTGACCATTCATTGAGAGATTTGTCTTGTAGGGGAAGCTGCTATTGGACATGGTGCTTGAATATGTGAGAGGCGATGAGTAGACATTAGTTTGTGGTTGGTAATGAAAGAAGGGGTATGGCTTGGATTCAGGATTCAACTCTGTGTTGTGCTGGGACAAAGAGCTATTGTAAACAGATGTGCTCTGAGATGTCGGTGTACGAGGTGTATGAGGCTGTGGACTGGCAGGAGAGGAAAAGTGATGGGGAAATTTCAAAAGTGGTAAACAGAGAGTGGGAGTAGGTGGATGAGAGGAGGTGTGGGGAGATGGGAAATAAGGGTTTCCAAGGCAGAAAGAAAGTTGTGAGGCAGAGAGCTGGTTTTGATGGCAGTGATGAGGAGGAGGAGCAGAAACACAATCCAGACTGGAGCTGGGCTGCAGGGAAGGACGGCGGCAGGGCTGCAAACAGGGAGAGGAGGGACATGTAGAAAAAAAGGCATCATGTAAGGTAAAAATAAGCAAATCACAGGTGAAAAAAAAGACAGGAGGAAATGAAAGTATAGATGGAAAAACATGACAAAACTCCAAGCCATGTGTAGAAAGACCAAGAAAAACAGATGTGAATATGCAGTGATGAGACTTGCCGCTTATTGGAATTTTCAAATTCAACTTTTGCTGGCTTCAGTGCTAAATATTGAATGACTAAAAATATAGAAAAATAATTCAAATCTGATCAGCTAATAATGATAAATGACTATGATGGTAACCAAATAAGGAAGATAAAAGATGCTGACAGCAAAGAAGTTATGGTTGGAAGTTATGGTCAGCAGCTGGGGCAACAAGCTGTAAAGTAAAATGGTACAATCTAAAATGTGGGACCGGAACAGGGAAACGTCTCTATAGAATAGGAAAACAATACAACATAATCTGTAATTTCACATCATTTCAAGTAATAGTCTTATTTGTTAAGGAGAGATATTTCAATGCAGTGTTTGCATGACAGTTCATTGTGCTGCTCATTTTTATACTCTGTCTCCCATTCAGGTGGGAATTTATAAGTCAGGATTTCTTTGCTTACATCTGCAAAACAAAGTGCAGTTCAAATGTGGCTGAATTGCATATTTTCAAGTCACTTTGTCTTGAAAACTATTGTTTTGAGAAACCTAGCAAAGTAAGTTCTTTTTATTGCTCTACAAGCACCATCTTTGATGAACAGGTAGTTTTGACATTAAACTTTGCAACACACAATTGATCTTTTCTGTTCAAAATGAATAATTGTATAGTTGCAATATTCTTTAGTATAAGCAAAGACAAACTGAGAAACAAATCAACATAAGCTGAAAACCTGTCATTCAACATCTTCAACACAACAAGGTCAGCAACACCGATGAGGCACATTAAAAACAAAGATGGAGATTATAATTTACACGTAGAGGTAGAAAATAGTGACATTTTTATACAATGATACACAACAAAATTTAAACACATAATCCACACACACACACAAAAGTTTTTATAATTGTATCTTACTTTTGGTGGGGCTTCATCAGGCCCTCCAGAATCCCAGGACACAGTGACTTGTCTCCTCATTTCCATCCTGTTTCTCTCTTTCTGCTGGACCTTCTCCTCCTCTAATATTGTGCTGGAAACAAATTAGGAAAAAAAAATCTGCTTATCAATTTTTTTTTTCAGGAAAATTACATGAAACTAATTTTTTTGTCACACCTAATAACGTGATTGGAAAAAACTAACCTGCGGATCTTCATCCGCAGGTAAGGGAACACAGTATATAATTTACAACACGTATTGCAATTAGGACTCTAATGTGTCCTCATGTGACTCTCTTCAGTCCCACCATGAATAGAATTTATGAACAATTGTACTACGAAGCCGCATAATAACAATAATCAAAAAAATAGTAATAAAACACAAACTATGTCACAGGAAAAAAAATACAGCACCAGCGTAACTAGATGAGTTCTTGATGTCTCGACCAAAATTGTACATCTCTAAAACTAAAAACAACTTTAAATACATTCAGAAAGTCATAAATGATAGAGCATTACAATTTATTATGAAGATATTTTAATTTGAAATAATTCAAAAACAAATCTAACTCTGTTTCTGGTCACCTTGATGAGCTTGTAGCTTCCTGCCTCATGTGGTCATTTAAAGTTGAAATTAGTGTTGTAATATTGAAACAATAAAACAAAACTGCTTGCTGTTTCTGCCTTGAATGCACTCAAATGTAACACAAAACTTCAAGATGCAGACATAAAAAGAAAAGACATAAAAAGATCTTCTAAGTCATCTTTAGCTAGATTTCACTACGACTATGTAAACAGAAAATGTACTTATACTGACCACCTCGCAGGAAAGAGTGAAGTCACAACAGAGCAAAGCTTGAGATGCAGAGGAAAAAAGCAAATTACAAGTGCCGTATGTCCGACTGTCGAGCAATCCAGCATTTACACACACTGGTTTGAGCCTGGCTCAGAGTTATTTCTAGTAACATTATTTCCCTCCTGTTCTGCTGTCTCCTGCTCAGCGTTTGTGTGCCCTTGCACCTGTTCAAGTCAATCTAGATCAAGACTTTGTCATGAACAGACATGAACATATTCATATGTAAACCAATGTAACAGCGATCATTTTCTATTCCATTTGCATATTCCACATTTGCTATTCCAGAACACGTTCGTCAATCGTCATTAACTTTATTTAAACAAATATTTTACAATATAAGTGTTTAAAAAGTAAAGACTTTATGTCAAACTTGCCATGTTGATTTATTTCGCAAATAAGATAAAATCATAAAAAACAAAATAGCTTCTATAAAGAAAGAAAAAACATGCATCATTTATTATACGTCTTGACATCCTGATGGTTTCTCTTACTTTAGTTCAATGTACCAAAGCATATACTTACACAGCCAAAAATCCAACTACAACTAGTTGCCCAATCCCACGTGATCTTGCAAACACTACATGAGATCACTCATGAACAGGTAAAGATGTCATCAGCACCTAGCAACATTAATATACTCTCTCCAGTCCTGCACGTACACAAGCATACCTGGAACATTAATGCAGCTTTACATCTATTTACGGGTACTCAAGATTTCTTGACTGCACAGTTATAAGATTTTCTACAACAAGTTCTAACAATCTGCTCAATTACATCTCAACTGACTCTAAAAGTAGAATTTGTCAGCAAATAAAACCAACCGTAGCAAATACTTAAAGCCTTTTTATATTCATCACAAATATACATTTGCATCACAAGATGCAAATGTACAGCAGACTGTGGACCACTTGAGGCTTCTCTTCTGTGTTGGTAAAGTCTTTTGTGGAGTGGCTGTTTCGTTTCCCCAATGTATTGTTCTTTGCAGCTCCCTTCACTGCACCGGATCGAATAAACTACATTGCTCTGTTTTTCTGTAGGCATCTTGTCTTTAGGATATACTAGTTTCTGCTACACGTAGGGAATAGAGACTCCATTTTTCCTCTTCTCAGTTTCTGTTTCCCTCTTCTCCCGTTTCTTGGACGTTCTCACCCTATTTAGGGCCCATTTGGGGTATCCACAGACCAAGAGGGCTTTTTGGACATGCTGTGTCTCCTACTTCTTAGCCTCTGTGCTCGTATCCACAGACCCTTTCCCTACGTGTCAGGACTGTCCGAGAAGGTACAGAGAATCTTCAGACAATATGAAATCCCGGTTTTCTTTAAACCGGTCAACACATTACGGCAGAAACTAGTACACCCTAAAGACAAGATGCCATCACATCACATCACATTTTTCTTTCTTTTTTTTTCTCTTCTTTTCTTTTTTTCTTTTCTTTTTCTTTCTGAGCACTCTGTTTTGTTAAAATTATTTTTGATTTATTTTATTTTTTATTATTTTCATCTTATAATATTGCACAGCTGTATCAAAGCAAGTTCCTAGTCTCTGATATTCTCATTGACATGGCAATAAAAGCATTCTGATTCTGATTCTGATCACAGCTCCAGCACATCCAGAACTGTGCTGCCCGGATCCTGATAAGGAGGCGCAAATATGACCATATCACTCCCATCCTCAAATCCCTCCACTGGCTTCCCGTTAAATACAGAATTCAGTACAAGCTCTGCCTCCTCACCCATCAGTGCATACACGGCACTGCATCTGTCTATCTCCAAGAACTCCTAACCCTCCACACCACTGTCCGAGACCTGCGCTCCTCCTCCTCCTCCTACTGCCTGCATCAACCAAGGACCAAACTCTTCACTATGGGGGACAGGGCCTTCCAGGCAACTGCTCCACGGCTCTGGAACGATCTTCCCGAGAGCTTGAGGGCTCCACAGAGCGTTGAGGCTTTTAAGAAAAGACTTAAGACATTTTTATTTCTAAAGGCTTTTCAGCAAAGTTTTTAGTGTTGTTTTTTTGTGTTGTGGTTTTATTTAATTTAGCTGTTTGTTTGTTGTTTCTTTTGGTCATTGTAGCACTTTGAGATCTCCATTGGAGATATAAAGTGCGTTTACAAATAAAATTTATTATTATTATTATTATTATATGTCCTACATATAAGAAACAGTAACATCCATTTGTAAAATAAAAGTTACTATCACAATAAATATTGTCTAGTGTACTCTGTTTAGCTCATACGGTTTAAGAAATACTAACTCTTTGCAAGCGACAAAGAAAAAAAAAAAGTCAGAGAAATATGTTGATAAAATCTCACTTTACCTCGGGAAACGGCCAAAAAACTGCAGTGTGTCCTCTCATGCACTTTCAACAGCCACTACAGTCGAATGATGATGGTCGAGTGGCACTCTTCGTAGATAATTACTGAAGGTCAACATAGATAAACTGTACTAACAATGCAAAATAAAGAAATCCCACTTCTTCAAAAAGGAATTCAAAAGAATGTTTAGTTGTAGCTAAATCCAACTCCACATGTTTTCAGGTTTTGTCACTTCACACATGCTTCACTATCAGTTTAATATTATCAGAGCATTAGAAGCCCTAGCATGCAAACTCAGACTGTGTGAGTTGAGCAATGTGAGCAATGCATGGCTTTGCTTCCTTTTCTTTTATTTGGGTTTCTCTCTCTCTCCGTTCATTGGAAAGTTGTAGCTCTTGGCAACTGCCCATTGTGAAATCCCCCCAATCCCAAACAGTTATGTTGCTCCAATATCCACAAAAAACTATAGTAGCTAAGCCTTGCATATTTGGCAAGAAAGACCTATAATTGATATTATAAAATAAAACCAGGCCAGACCAGTAGTAAACCAAATCTCTATCCTTCTACGGCATCAATTTCTACTATTAATAGCCAACCATCACCACAAATATGGTCAATTTTGACTCTGTTTCCAAGACCCTTTCAGTGTTTATTGGCCAGCTCTGAATGCCAAGCTGTCAGTCAACAAAATTTAGATTTTTATTTTTAAATGACTTTGCAACTACATGCAAAATTTTCCACATTTTGTTTACAGCTTGTAAACCATGCAAACCACAAACACATGGTCAGCATCGAACCAACGAACAGGCATACTTCAACTTGTTTAGAGCTGAAAAAAAAGAATTGTTGATCAGGAAGGTATTATTTAAAGGTGCAAGAGGTCAAACAGAGAAGCTGAAGTTGAAAGCTGAAGTTTATGATTAGAATGCGAAGGAGAGAAAAATAAGCAGAAACGATGGAGCTGGCATGGGGGTGGAATTTCAGCTGTGAGTCATAATGGCTTAACCAAACTCATAAAACCCCAGGAACAAAACGCACACTTCTACCTTCTTGTTTCTGCTTTAGTAAGAAAAAAAATAGAAGTACTTGATGAAGTAAACAATGCGAGCATTGTACTTTCTACATTAGTTTGTATAATTATTAGAAATCTTTTTTTATGTGAAAAGCAATAAAATGGTTAACTATTTTCACTCCAGCCCTCTTGTTTCTGAATGCTCTTTCTGAAAGACAACATGAGGCTGTGACAAAACTTAAAAGTGACATGGGTTAACCATGTCAACCTTTCATCCCCCCTGCATCCTCCAGCTCACCTAAGAAGATCCCAAGTTGTTTCCTGGCCAGCTGTGAGATAGTCTCTCCAGTGGGTCCGGGGTCTGCCTCGGGTTTACTCCCTGTGAGACGTACCCGAAAGAGGGTCACACCTATGGTCACACCTGGTGACCATAGATGAGGGTGGGAACAACGATCTACTGGTAAATCGAGAGCTTTGCTTTTCAGCTTTGCTTTTTCTTCACCATAACGGACCGATGCAGCATCCCGATTATTGCGGATGCCACACCGATCTGTCTGCTGAGCACCAGCTCTATCCTTCCTCTACTCGTGAACAACACCCCAAGATACTTGGGGCAGGGCTTTGTTCCCGACCCACAGGGGGCATTCCACCCATTTCCAGGTGAGGGCCAGGGTCTCAAATTTGGAGGGGAATATGTCCATAAATTTAAATAAATCATGTTGGTAGGATAAACAAAAATTCTACAGACACAATAAAGAAAAAACAGTACATTGTGGAAAATATGACATCCAGGAAATTACACCAGCAATAAACTTCATATGACATCATTTCTACAGTAATAAAATAGTACGTGATGCTCTGTTGATAATCTTATTAACAAAATCACACTAATTGCGTATCAGATTTTCCATTAGAGTGTCACGCATCACATCTGGAAAAACCCACTAGTGATAAAGAAAAAATATTAACATGACTGGACATTTCTTGATATCAACTTTTGCTCTAAAACCAAAAAACCCCTAAAACTTAAGGGTTAAAGGTTCATTTCTGTGAAACCAGTAAAGTTAATGTTGCTACTGACAGCAAAAAGCACAGACAGACAAAGCACTGTTGAGCTATTACACAGTAAATATTATGAAAGATTTAAGTTCTCAAGATGATTTTTTGTTTTCATGATAAGTATGACAACAAAATAACTCTTGCTTTTCTCCTACTTTTTGGGTGCAACTTCTATAACTTAATAAAGCTGACAAAAAATATTTTATTCTCCGTTTTGTTTGACATTCAATAACTCAGAAATAGGTGTGTGTCTTTTCCCGTAAGATATAGCTATGGGGTTTCCTCAGATTTCCTCACTCCCGTGTGACTAGTTCCCACCATATCCCAACATGTCTGCATATTGTGTCAGAACACCTCCAGTAACTCCAGACATGATGCAGAAATGTCTCATTTAACACAGAGGCCCATCCCAAAATTTGGGATGCTCATTTAATTAATCTTAGTCATAATAACTTTGTAACACTGAACACTATAATACCATCAGATATTAAAAACTCTTATTTGGTATAAATATAAACACAACAAAAGTCAAATGTAGAAAGTGCAATGCCAGCATTATTTACTTCATCTCAATCTGAGACTCAACAATTCGATGGATGCGCCTCTCCAGATACCCTGAATAGACCTTCACAGGGAGGCTCTGTGATTGCAGCACATCCTACAGACCCCCTTCTTATAAAGAAGGACCAACACCCAATTCAGCAAATCCAGAGGCATTGTCCTAGATGTTCATGCAATGATACAAAGCCATATCAATCAAGACAACCCTACAATGTCCAGAGCCTTACAGATTGTAGGCGGATCTTATCAACGGCCCAAGTTCTGCCGCAACAGAGCTTTTTGAAGACCTCGGCACTAGAGATATGAGGATCCATCCAAGGGTACCCATCTACATAATCATCAGAAGACATGTTGGTGGAATCGAGAACTTCGAAGTATTCCCCCACTGATCCATGACGTCCCGAATTGAGGTCGGTGGCTTCCCATCCACACTATATCCGGTGTTGATGGTGCACTAGTTCCTTCTTGTGAGCAGCCGGTTTAGCAACCGGGGGTTTAGAATTTCTTAAAAACTGTCTGAAACTCTCTCCATGATCTTGCAGGTAATCAAGTAGTAAGAAAAAAGTTGTTCCATTTAAACAACTAGATTTACCAGTCTTACGATCAGCACTCTGATTCAAAACTAGATACTAGTAAATAAATCCTCCAAACTACCATCAACTGCACCAAATGGTTCATAGGAATAACATTTAGGATTAGCACATCGCATGGTGACACCTACTGTTAAGAAAATGCAAAAAAAGATGCTGCTAGAAATCATTTAAATTAAAAATTAAATGTAAAAAAACAAACTAGAGAATTCAGGAGAAAAAAAACTTTTTGAAGACAAACATCTCCTGTAACATAAAGCTTTATCCACTCAAAAAACTGCATTAGAGATGTTACTCTTCACTTTTCAAGTAAACCCCTTTCTTGATTGCAATCATGATTGCAAAATCTACAAGGAATATTTAGGTACCTGAGTTGTGTTTTAAGTTCATTGAAGCGCGGCCTCTTACTGGGATCGTACGACCAGCATTTTGTCATCAAGCTATAAAGAGTAGGAGGGCACTGTGGGGGCATTGCCAGGCGTTCACCGTTCTCTATCCTACCGATGACGTCATTGTTCTTCACACCCTGGAAAGGCTTGATGCCATACATCAAAATTTCCCACATACAGACGCCTGTTAACGAAAAAAAAAAAAAAGAATAATTTTTTTGTTCATCGTACACATACAAAAGAGTGTTGCATCTACATTAAACACATCCAATTTTTGTTACTAAAAGTGAATTGGCAAGAATATATGTAGACTTTAATTTTTATTCTGTGTGACAGTAAAAAGAAAAAGAGAACATGGTTTAAAACCCACCGAACATCCAGACATCACTGGCTGTAGTAAATCGTCTGAAGTTGATGGACTCAGGAGCCATCCATTTAATGGGCAATTTTCCTTTAGATGCTGGTAAACAGGAGGAAGCGTTACAATATCCGTTCAGTTCTGATTATGTAAGAGCTACAGGTTTTGTTTTTGTTCCTGTGATCAAACCTATTTACAAAAACTAGAGTGAACTTTTTGTAGTAAATTACCTTTATAATATGAGCTATCCTCCATGTATCTCGACAAACCAAAGTCTCCCAATTTTACACAGTCAACAGTGGAAACCAACACATTGCGTGCTGCAATGTCTCTGAAAAGGACAAAAAAAGGGACAAAAAGGACTGAGATATTGTTGTTTTTTGGTTGTAATGAATTATGTTGTTCAATTATTGTTGTTCAATAATGAAAGATGAAAAACAAGCACAGTAAATTAATTTTGATATAAACTTTATACCTGTGTACAAAGCGTTTGCTCTCCAGGTATGCTAATGCTGTGCTGAGCTGGTGGGAGTACAAAATGAGAGTGGCCAGGTCTAGACTGTATTTTCTAATCTGTAGAAAGGATCGTAACTAGCAAAGAAGAGAAAAAAAAATACAGATGTGAGTCTAAGAACAGATTCATAGTACAAAAAATAAGATTAATTCATTTCAAGGCAACAACAGACTTTAAATCAAGAAAAATAGGAAGATCACAAATGTGCTTAGTTATACTAAGAGTGCACAGTGATTTGTTTTTGAGATAATTTGAATCAGACTAAGATTAAAAGTAGCACAAAATAAGGAAAAGTAATAAAAAATAAATCAAAAGAATACAAATAAAATATAACAATTAATGAATTGTCTATATTATAATACAGCCTCTATTTCTTAGTGTTTTTTTAGAAACACAAGCTAATCTTAATGTGAAGCAGTGAAACAACAATAAAAACATGTCTCGTGTCTCTCTTTTGGGAAATTCAAGAGCTAAAATGCATTTCCGTGATAGCTATCTATATCGTACCTCTCCCAGTGTGCAAAGCTCCATAATTATCCACACTGGATTCTCTGTGATTACACCCATCAGCTTTACGATGTGCGGATGATCGAACTGACGCATAGTCACTGCCAGAGGGAAGAGAAAATACCACAAAATTCACAGAAAATCATCTTTTTCACTACACCTGTGCATCAATTATCAGTCAGTTATGCTTACATGCTTCCTGGAGAAATTTTTCCCTGACACTGTCTGATGTTGAGTTCTTACACGTCTTCACAGCTACAGACAGAGCTGGGCTCTCCTGCATGAAACAAATATGCACAAGCAAAATAATCAACACAACCATTCAAACGTAGTGACAGCAATCTGCAATACATCAGTTTGCTCCGAGTGCAACAAAAATGATGGAAACAAAACAGTCGACTGTAGAAAATGATACTTAATCAACATGAGACTGTAAAAGACACAAAAATCTAACCTTTTTTCTTTTACAGCGTCCTTAGAACAAAATAATTTACAAATAATTATATTGTTCTTGGGTTAAAAACACAGAAAAAAGACAGTAAGGTTGAACTTTAAGAATAAAAATGGAACAATGATAACTTCACACCCTTACACGTGGTGTGAATATCAAATTCTTAGGTAGAAAATGTAAATCTCTGGATACTCCTTTTGTTACTACTTCTTTTATTTTTATCATTCAAGAGTGTGTGAATCACTGGAATTACGCAGATCCAGTTTTACTATGTAAAACCCATAACAGTACAACCTTTGCCTTTCAAGAAGTCACGTTTGTTGACCCCACTACTCTGTAAGAACACACCTCTTGTTTTTACAACTACATAAATAATGCAGACAGGATGCATATTCTCTGTTAACATTTTAAAATCTGCTGGAGTGTCTATCCTTGTCTGATAAGTAAGATAGGAGTCTCTCGTTTTATTTTCTTTGTGATAAACATTAATAACTTTTCCATCAAACACAAATAAATTCCGTAGTCATGACACTTGCATTTCACTTTTAGAAGAGTGAGTGTGTAATATGAACAGCTTACCGGGCAGATGTAGACTCCTTGGTGGACGTCTCCAAACTGACCCTCACCGATGCAGCGCCCCAACTCAATACGATCCCGCTGAATCTCATAGTCCCTTGCTGAAAATATTACAAACATTGACATGACCACAAGCAGAGGTACAGAGACATACAAACAAAAAAGGAAAAAGATTGTCAAATCAACGATACGGATCTTCACCCACACAGTCCCTTCACTTTCCAAGCTTGTTAGAGAATCTGATTGTATCCATGTGCTTATATTTCAACAAAATCTTTACATGATTTTGGATATTGGACACAGATCAGTTCTGATGTGACAAAAAGAAATTCTGAATCATTCCATCTGACCTCTGACAAGCTTGGTGGTATTGCAATCAGAATGGTTTGTTGTCAACAGCATGCGACAACAGCAACAGCAAACCACAGCGAGACATGCCATGTAACACAGACAAATAGCCAGATACACTCAATGTAAAAATGAACGCAAGCTTCTAGGTTCATTCAAATATACGGTAGCATGGATAAAGTCAGGTAAAATTATAGCAAAAGCTTTCAAAGTTTACAGGCTAAAACTGGACCCATTTATATTTTTCTACCTCACAAGGACAATATTTTCTCACCAAACATAAAATGACTTTTTTAAATGTCCTTTTGGAAGAACAAATATCCAATGGTCTGTGAAAGCGAGGCTGTTGAAAGCTGGTGGTTTGCTATGCCTGACAGGCGTAACATTTTTGACCTGACTTTGTCCATGTCGTACACGTGAATATACCGTAAAACCATAAATGTCAGGTTTTGGAAATTTGAAACTTCTTTCTTTTTCCAATAATTACAGCTGTTGGAATGTGTAGCTGGAACAATGTGTGACTTTTAGAGACAACAAAGTAAAGCAGTACAGAGGCTGTGGAAAGAATGGTCTAAATCTAGAAATAGGTTGCAACATGTAGCAATAAACACACACACTAAGCCATAATTAGTGTGTTTTTAATTGTACTGTGCCTCTGGCCTGAGTACTGTTATGTTTAAATAATAGCATGACATTATCGAGTTTGTTTGTGGTTTGAGATTTAATTTTAAGTTTTGAAAAGTTTAATTTACTTAAATCCTTTTTTGTAACGGAACTTAATATTAAAGGACCTGCTTTGAGTAATTTGTTTCTTTGTTGTCAGCAGATTTTTTATAGGATGGAGTAGTGTTAGAGAAGGATGGAGCAGTTATCATTTTTAGACTTTTTACAAATTAAAAATGTTACACAGTTTCTTAAGAATGTACTCAATAAATAGGATCAGCATCTCAATTTTAAAAAAATAAGAATACGATGACAGTAGATCAACAAAAGGGTGGATGGGGGTATTTTCACATGGTAAAGATTAAGGAACACATTCCCTCTTTAGGTTTCAAACTGCAAGCAAACATAGAAGAGTCACAACAACCACCAAATCAAAATGCCATCACAACGGCACAATTATTACCTTGATCTAGTCCATAGTATTCTAGGAAAATGGGTTAGTGATAGAGACAAAAATAACTAGCTGTGAGTACAGAGGTTAGATAAACTGCTGCTGCTTTGATAATTAGTTTTTAAAAAACAAATTGGGCTCTAGCCATGTTAAGGTTATTTTATCATAATAATGTTTTTAAATTAATTTAGGGTTCATATATTTTGGTAAAAAAATAATGGGTACGAACATAATCACTTTAACATTGTTAAACATTTAAAATGAATGCATTATATTAACAACAGACACAAACTATCCTCACAAAAGACAGAAAGCATTTAAATGAAGTTACAAGTCCAAGAGATTGTTTTTAAAAAAAGTATTCTGACACATAGATGGCCAGATAGCAAGCAGCGTTGACATTTTGCTGAATGAAACTAGAGAGCATTTTATGACAGTTGTCATAACTGTTACGTTTTAATTTAAAAAAAGTAACCATACTCATAATCCAAACTCATTTTTACACTTTAAATTTAGTCATCACTTCCAATCTTCTCTGTCTCTCAGTGTTGCCTGTTCAACTTTGCAGAGAGCATTAACATCAACTACTCAGAACCACATGTTTTAATACCAACACAAGAATTCCCAGGAAAATGCAGTAAAAATGCTTTCAGTAATAATTCAGAAAATTACAAGACAATGCGTCAGAGGAGACTAAGAAAGCTGTGATCCTTTATAATAAATATAAATTGCAGCAACGTGTAATGTTGCAGCAACAGTACTTCCTCTATCAAATGTGAATAATGCATGTGACTCAGTTATTCTTCCTGAAGAGTCCAAATCAAAGTTGATTTTTTTCATTTCTAACTAGGATACATTAATTGCATGTGTAAATTAAATTTGATGCCCCTTAGAAGTTTGGCCTTGACATTATAGATTAAGACAAGTAAAGCACAAAATTAAGTATTCATACACTCAAGTTCTTATAACAGTTCTAGTAGAAGTCTACAAACTCTGTAATTAATTGAGGAGAATATTATCTACATAAAAAATTGCATTGCCAAAATTAACACTCAAATTCTTATCTAAAATTCACAAAATATAACCAGCTAAACCCCTTCAAATTAGTTGAATACACAGTAATTAGTATTTAAACTCTGTTGATGAGCAGAAGCGCTTCCTCCCAGCCACCAGCCACAATATCTACAAACAACTTTTTGATCTGTGTGAATTTGTGTGTTTACTTACTAGAAGGCATGGTGTAGGTATCCTCTTCATCTATGATCTCAGCATAGTCATCTGTTTCTGCAAAGAAGAGAAAGAAATCATCATGGAAGAAAATGCCAACAAATATCATCTTTCTTAATGTCTTACAGGATGATAGATCAAAAAGCAGAAAACCTAAAACAGTCACAACAAAAACATGTGAAAGTGTCTTTCTTCGACAAAGCACACATTAAATATTTTATGATCGTTCAGTAATATTAAAATGAAAACTGTTCCATTTCTACATATGTCACCTCCCTTTAGCAGAAAAAGTGTAATAAATAAAATGATCATGTACAGAATGAGTCAGAGGCAGAACAGCGAGGGAAACGGGCAGAAAAATACTGGCAAGAGAAAGAGGAGCGATGGAAAGATACTTTTTTTCTGGAGAAAAACAGCCAAAGTGACAGAAACACAAGTAAAGTAAAAACAGAGAGACACAAACATGCTGCGCAATCCTACAAAACAGTGACTGCAAAAAGTCGAGGGGAAATGTTAGTGAAAGGAAATGGTTCAAAAAAGGAATGAGGTTTACCATCGCCACTAATGTGACCTGCAGAAGCCACATGCAGCATGAAACACACAAGGAAAAAAACTTTTAGTGTTCATTTTAGAAGCTAGACAAATAAACATCTTTTGATGGTTGTCAAGGACGTTTAATTTGTTTCCATTGAAACTGTGTAAAAGTGAGTCAGTCAGAGGACAGTGACTAAAACTCTCCATGAGGACATTTGGCCAGACATCCACTCTTCACACAAATGGGTTTTTTATCAGAAGGCAGAGAGAGAATATCTATGTATGAACCCTTTATCTGACTCTCAGCTTTTACTCTCATTCGTGACATTTAGGGTAGAAGATGGAAAAGTAGAACATAGAGCAAAAAAGAAAAAAAAATGGAAGGTAATTCAAACCTGAGACACAAACAGCTCGAGTTCGTACTCCATCCATTCGTTTTTCCATTCGTTTCTCGTGATTTGAAACTCTGCAAAAAAGAGGAGGAAATTCCTTTTGAGATAATTCAAATAAACTAGTATGAGCAGGAAATCAATGAGGACATAAGTGGAAACACAAATAGCTATTCGGTTGAAAAACAAAGTTTCAGGTTGTCTACCGCTACATGTTCATTATAAGATTTTATAGTTTACAGTTTAACTGCATGCCAAACAACTTATTTTAACAAAATATTTGAGTAATACTTACTTTGGTATAGAAGGAAGGGCTCTATCACCCTCTGCAGAAACAAAATGGGCATATGAGTTAGGCACATAGAAGAAGACAGGCTCAGTGTTAGAGCCTTTTCTGTTTCCATATCTTTGCTGCTACCACTATTTTTAGAAAAGACTAGCAAACAAGAAGCTGGTTATTATTCAGAGTGACAAGCAAGTGTCTTCTAGCACCATTAGATTAGACTTCACTGGGACAATTTGCATAAAAAGATTTTTTTTAGATCCTCTGTAGTTGCATTAACATTTCAATAACAAAGAATTTATTTTGGTCATAATTTAACAAACCATGCAAATGGTACAGTTGAAATACAAACACAGTAGAGTATCCTACCTTTATGAACTCTTACGATGAATGAGTGACTAACGGAGGAAACGAGTCGACAGTAGCCATCAATCAAGTCAGCCATGTTTTCAGCCGTAGTTAGCAATGCCGTGGTGACCGTAAGGGGCTACACACCCACACAGACAGAAGGATTAGTGTAAGAGTGGGACAGGGAGCTGCTTCACTCTGACACAATGAGAGCTTTATAGGGGGTAATGTCTGTTACAAGTGCACGCATCCACACACACACACACACACACACACACACACACACACACTTATACATCCATGCACTTGTAGAATTACACATGCTTTCCATCAGAGGAAATCTGGAAAAAACACACATCCACTCTGACACTCAAGTGGAGATGGCAATAGCTTCTTTCACACCCTAAAATATGGTCTAGAGTTTGCTCATAGTTTGTCTTTATCTCGTCATACATAAAAAAAATTAACCATCAACAGTAAAATTTTATGTTGGTGACTTTCAGTAGAAATTATTCAAAAATCAGCAAGAAAAACATGTGGTATGCACATGCATTTTGGGTGTACATACATTCATAACATTAAATCATTTGTTTTTAAAATGATGTATTGACACTCATTTAAAATAATTGATAAAAACAAAACAATCATACAATGAGTTTATAAATTATACTTCTAATGTCTTGTTAGAAAATAAAGAAAGAGTTATTGTTTCATTTTGCCTTTTCCTTCACAATCAAACTGAGCACTTCAAATTCTAAGAGGAAGAATTTACCTCAGGAGCTCCAGCCACATTAAGCTGCAGCATCCCTTTTCTATCTTTCTCCTCCAGAGCTGAGTATTGAATGGACTGGACTTGATTAAAGTTTGCCAAGTGTGTCGGCTGCAAAAAAAGGACAAAATTGCACACATTCAGTCATGTACTGTCTATTGCTCAAAATGTTTGTCTAAAGAAAATTAACATTGCAAACACAAAATCAGAAGGTGTCATGTACAACATGAGCATGACATTACTTTGCAAGGATTGTCTTTCAACATAGCAGACAGCATTAAAATATTTCCACATTATTATTGACATAAGAAAAAGTATCAGCAAGAACTGTTGCTGATATATGGTTTGATTATTACAAAGTGAAAGTTTTTCAAAAATATTTCATCTCAATAGTGCATGCATAAAACTAAAAACATCCTCTAACACTTAACAGTATGCAGAAAATGGGATATGAAAAACATATTCAAAATATTACATTCCAAGGGGGTCTTATATACCTGTTTTAAAGGAAACTGAAGTTCAGCAAAGATTTTACAGTATTCTAATTTACAAATATTTTAACCTTTTGATCCGATCCCTGTTTTTTTTTTTTATTTATTTGTTCTCTGCCAACTTCACAAAAGTCACTAAAACTTGCAGGGAGAACAAGAGTAAATCTCCCAACCAGAAAGTCAGACCAGCAGAGGGCAGTCTGGTGAATTGCAAGTATTGACTGTCATAAACATGTTACACGTGGTAAACGCTTTTGGAATCACCAAACATTACATAAAAAAAAAAAAACCTGGCTTTAAACTTATTAAAAAATTAATGAACCCAAGGAACTAATGGGTGCCAAGATGTCAAAGCAGATATTCTGTTCACCCTCGGCAAGGGAATTTTTTTTTTTTTTTTTAAAAGCAATTTTTTTCTTTTAATCCAGCAAAAAAAACACATATGGAAAGAAGGAACAATCTTCGTTCAAAATTCATAAATAAGACAGTTATTGAACTTGTCAAAGATCAAACAGGTTCGATGACTGCAAAAAAGCGCATGAATATGTGAGAACCATACTGGTCATAAATAATAAATGAATGCATAAATTTAAATAGAAAAGTCAAATTTATTATACAAGTTTATGGGTATTTTGGTATGATTTAAGGAAAACATATTTCGTTATTAACAGCTTTCTGTCAATGTAAAGATTTGAAGAATAAGCTTTCATGGAATGACAATTAACACAAGCTTTACAGAGTGGATATAAACCTAATGAGGATGTCGAGTCATCAAAGCATTTGGGGATTGAAAGAAAGTAACTAAGGAGACTGCAGCTATCGGCATGAAATCACCCATGAAACATAGAAAGATTTGCGACATTAGTTTAATGTCTTCATGGTTTCTTTAAAAACCCAAAGAACATAAAATAGGTGCTACAAAACAATACGTAACCAAGATATCTATAGATGTTTTACTCCTAAAGTACAAACCTATTTCAATTCTCATAATCAAAAGCGAGGCAATGCTCTGCTGATGCTAGAGCTTTCCTAAGTGCAGCTTAAAACTGTTTTTATCTCTGCCTTGAGTCAGACTTTTATATTAAGTGGAAAAAAAAACAATAAAAATGACTACTTGCACCTGATTCAAAATTTGGATGTAAGGCAAAAAAAAGATCAAACCTGATATTGACTGTTAATCACAATTTACATTTAGGGTATAGTGAACAATGAATGACCCAGTAAAATAAAAAATAATAGAGATGAACCCAGAACAATGCTAGAAGGACACTAGACCAATGCATCCAAACTGAAAATCTCCACAATGAAGAATTCTATCAATATGATGTAACTTCAGACACCCAAATGTGGTAAAAATGAAAGAAAAAAAAACAAACGTAGTAATATAAGACTGTGCTATGTGACATCAATAGTGACATTAAATCTATTACAAAGTTTTGAATAAAACATGAAGTATTCAGCTATAAAAACCAAAAATAAACTAGAGTAAATCAGTGTGCACACTCACCGTTGAGCCCTTATCTGTGAGGTAGCTGATTCCTTCCTCTGGTCCGATTGCCAACTCCACTGATATTACCCAACTAGACTGAGAGAGAGAAGAAACAACACCAGTAAATATTATTAGTAAAGTGTTGTAATTTCACATAATCACATTTATTCTCTTCTTATCTAAATTTACGTATCCAAAGATAAATATTCTAAAACAAGACAACATACTAATTGTCTTGTTTTGAAAGGGCTTAACATGCCCTCCAGGACAGAATTAAGTTTCCATAAAGTTTGTGTAAGATAAACCGCCTGCTATTCTTTATTATTGATTCACAAATGCACCATTATCTCCAGGACTTTACAGTCATCCTACCCCTAAAGCACACTTGAAGCACTCCTTGTCAAAGCGGTAGATGGGTGAGAGTATCTCGAAGAACTTATGGATGCTCTGCTCATCGTTGAGGTTAGCAAACTGCTTAAAGGTTTGCTGGATCTGCTTACGGAGAGTCTTTGCCTGATAGAAAGTGAGGTGGGGAAAGGAAAAAATCTTAGTCAGCCTTTCTGGGAGAATGATGGTTCAGAGCCAAAAAAGAACAACACACAACTTACAGAACACGCAAAGTTGATAACAAGACATCTAATCTAATTCAGATTTATCAGATAATCAGACAAATAGACGAGCATTTATCGTGTCGTCAAGTCCGCCTATAAATTAACTTAACAGGCTTTCTTTCAGATGTAAATCAGGCAGTGCAGAAAATTCTGGCTTAATACCATCCATTCTTTTGATTTGTTTGAGTTTTAAGCTGGTTTTATGCTTTATAACAGTTAGCTCACCTTTAGTGAGTCCATCAGGCTTTTAGGGAAGAACCTTCTCAAACCAACATCTTTCCTTTAAAAAGAACAAGAATAGCGTTATTTTCCAACAGATGCAAATGTCTGTTTACTTAAACTTGAATATTAAGTAAAATAAGAGTTTGCAGAAAGTTTAAAAAAAGTTCTTACTCTAGTAGCTCATAGTTGGACTTCTTATCCAGAGCATTGCCTGGCATCTCTCGGAAGAACCTCCTGTTGTTCATAAAAGTACGTAGATCAAAATGGATTTCATTAAGGAAAAAAAATGGCATAAGACACACAAAAATTAACAGTTTTATAAATTAATATTTTATACTTTTTAACTGCTTTTCAGGTGAGAGGGAGGATACACCCCAAACAGGTCACCGGTCTGTTGCAGGGCCACACGCACGCACGCACACACACAAAATCATCCAAACACACACACACTCGTTTATAGGGGCAATTTCATAGCGGCCAATCAACCCAACATGCATATTTTTGGAGAGTTGGAGGACAACGGAGTAGCTGGAGAAAACCCATGCATACACTGGGAGAGCATGCACACTCCACACAGAATCCCCCCTTTAAATTACAAATGGCTAAATGGTTTACACAATAAAACAAAGGCACAAAAAAAACAACTGAATTTCTGAAAATCTATTCATTTTTAAATATTAATAAACTTGACATCTAGCAGGTGCTTTGTATTCTCACCTTATTTCCAAACAGCCTAATTTCAGTGCAACATCTTGATCCACCTGGTCAGCTAAATGATGCATATAGTCACTTTTCACCTGGAATGATAGAGATTGCAGAGTTACATCAAAATAATTAACTAGTCAGCTAAATTATCAGCATTTTGGAAAATTCTTAGAATAATTATAAATTACATATTTGATTAAAAAAAAGAAAAATTTTGTTTTATGTGTATATGTGACACAAATTAGTTTTCAACATTGACTTCTCACCTGGTGATAGAGGTAGTTAAGAGAAGGTTTGTCTTCAGAAAAATGGCTGAGATAACCTTTGGGGAGGTACCTAATGCGCAGCTCATACCTAAAAATTACAGAAGCAAAGTGAGAGTGGGTTTGCAGTCGTAGGAATAAAATCGGTTGATCAAGCTAAAATACTGTATGTTTTGCTGAATCATTTCAACAAGACATTTGTCTGCCAAAAGGACGAAAGCCTAAATATTACCATAAAAAGAGAAAAAAACCTCCCTTCTGTCCATATTTCATCTAAAAGATAGAGGCAAATAAGTAAACTAAACAAACTAAAATATCTGGTGATTTTAAAGTAGAAAACATCTCCCACATCCCACTTGTTCTCAGATGCATCACAGATGTACCCATGTAGGACAACCCTGTTTATAGTGGTGGATTTGTTTGTGAGTGACACACTGCAGTGACCAAAGTAGAAAGAAATGGGTCAGGGGAAAAGTGAGCTGCAAGTTACTTGCTGCTACATGCCTGCAGTTAGATAACAAAGAATATCGAGGCTGAGGAGAAAATGAATAAAACATTGCATTGTATTATGAATGAACTCCAAAGAAAAATGTATGGGATTCAGAGAAATGAAAAAAAACACAATAAAAAAATGACTCAAGGATGGATCAAAGCGAAAAGAATGAGAGACAATGCGTATAAAGAATGAGAGAAAACACAGCAGTGAGAAAGAGTGGAGTCAGTCCATCCCTAGGGCTACTGCTGATGTACTAACAATAGCTTGGCAGCAGCAGAAACTCCTGAGGGCTTGCAGCTTTGTCACCCTCTGAGGCACACAGGCTACAAAATCATTCAATATGTTTTCTTTTTTTAATTATTCCAGTTATGACAAATGGTGAAACATCAGCCAACATGACCAAGGACTAAACTTCAGGCTGTGCTAACAATAAAATCTTTCTTTAAAAAACATCATATTAACCAACATCAACATGATGAATAACTTAAGAAACAGACAAGTATTTTAATATTATATGAAGACAAGTAATCTGCATAAGTGTTCTGGCCCATTTTCTCGTTTTAAACACATTTTTTCGATTGTATTTAGTGAACAAAACTATTAAAACAGGGTGAGTTGCTATCAAAACCCTTGTTTGCAATATTTCATTTTAAATTAATAGTTATAAGAGAGCATTTTAATGTTTAATGCTGTTTCTATGATGGAAGAAAAAAACTCCAAATATGAGGACAGGATGGACACAAAGTAAAAAACACAGAATCCTGAAATTTTACCTCCATTCTTCTTGCGGATGTTGTTTCTCATATTTTTCTCTCACATGTGACACACCCAAATCAGGGTGTAGCCAGTGGAGAGCATCAGAGTGCAAATGGGTCAGCCGGAGCCCCAGAGAGGACACACAACGCAATTTGTGGATCTCAGCTATCTTCTGAATGACGCCCTGTTATAATGAATGCATAAAAAGCATATGAAGGAACATATGAAACAAAACAAAAACAAAAGTGGTGATCAAAAATATTGGCGAGAACTGAGGGACTAAGGAAGAAATCTTTCTATGTCTCACCCGAACATCTGTTGCATCACCATGTCTGATATTACTTGCCCACGTGGAAGGTTCACTGTTTGTCTCAAAGTAATGGAAGATCTTAAGAACGCGGTCCATAGAGCCTGGAGGTCGCTCCAGTCCACCTCCAGAGCCACTCGTCCCCGGACCAACAGGCATGCCAGACCGAGATTTAACCCCACAACCACCCGGTGCAGAGTGATTGATGCTGGGCTCCAGGTAGGAAGACGATGCCATTCCTGACTCAGTTGGTCCCGCTGGGGCTAACTGGCCATCATATTCTGAAAGTAGATAATCAAATAAAGACTTAAATTCCTCTAAGTATTTTAAAATATGTGCTTTAACATCTTTTATGGATGTATAAAGAGAGAATGGCTAAGTCAAGTATGACTCATACAGTCTCTCAGTCATAACCAAGACAAAAAGCAATTATGAGGAAATGAAAAAGAATTATTGCTAACAAGAGCCAGATAGAGGAGTTAAAAAAGAGGTCTAATACGACATCTCATCATCGTACACCATGAAAATATATATTCAGTCAGACTGGAATCAATCAATATCAATCAGGAAAACACAGATGGAAGCTATTATCAGAAGTACTTGATGGACTCGGTTCATTGACTAAAAAATTCATACCAGAGTTCAAATCTGTAAAAGGGATCTTCAATCAGTATGCCCTGCTGTACTGAAACCAGACAGCCAGTTGTCAAATCACTGAGGCTAAGAGCTTTTTAGCATCAGATTTGACCGTAAGGAAACAGCTCGATCTGGCTATCCAACCATGATGACAGGATTTACAATAGCAACACAAGCTAAGCATAAATGCAATGGGTGGATTAGTGAAAAGTTGCAGACATACTAAAGTTGAGGGGAGCTGGCTCTGGTATCCACTAATCTACACCACATAGACAAAGTTTCTCCATTCACTTGTCTCATTTTAAGTTTGAATTTATTGTCTAGCTTTTTGTATGTAACTGTATTCAAACATAATTACTGGTGAGAAATAGCATATAACTCTTAAGGTTTTTTATAAATACCTCCTAGTTCTACCGACTGGGTTTGCTGATTTGTTAATACTCCAGAAATCTATTTCATTTGACTGAAAATGTTGATTATCTTTTGAAAAACATGTGGGATTATAAAACAAAATACAGTCTGTGCAAAAAACTTTGTAATACCTTGCTAATTATCCATCCATTCATTTTCTAAATCAATCCATTCATTTTCTAAACCACTTAGTCCAACATTGGAGTTGAAAGCGTCCTAATTATAGCTAGAAAATATATCATTTCCACAAAGTATATGGAGAGTAAATGCAGCTGGCAAAACATATGTATGCAGCATCAAGTCACTGAAAGAATATGTTAACACATTTTTTCAGAATATTCAGTATTTTTTGTTGTGTGATAGGTTCATGTATAAATTTTATAGAAACTGGAAACTGATACAGAATTAGTTCATCCAGCTTCTTTAGTAAAGTTGTTTACAGAATTCTTCAGGAAACTGGTCCAGATGGTCACTTTTCCGTAAAGGGGACAGTAAAATATTCGACTTTGGGAAAAAAGACAAGTGTGCAGAAACACACTGACAGTGAAAGTGTAAACGAGGACATAATGAGTCTCACACCATGTGTCAGCACTTTCTTAGCAGAACTGGCTGCGTTTAAAGTGTATATAGATGTGTACATGTCCTTTATACCATCATGTCTGTTATTGAAGTGCAAATAATGCAGCTGGTTTTATTTTTGTGCTTGTCACTACAGTCAAATAGCAAAGGTGAAATAAATGTTTCTTTTTTTTTGTGAACAACAATGAGTATTGAAGAGACGGCTTTGAAGTTGTCTTCTGAACAGTGTATTTGCTGATTGATGTGTTTCAAATTCCAAACGGAAATTATTTTCAATTTGATTTCCAGAAGACAACTTTGAAGCCTTTTCTTTGACGGATTGAAGGATTACACAGACTTAATAACAGGTAGTGTTTGGAAAATTTGTCAAATTCAGAGCAATCTAATATTGTATTGATGATTATCCTATTCCAACTAATCACAAAAACCATTAATAATAACATCATTAATCAAGTCTTTATAGTAAAACAAACTATCGTATTCTCCTGATTTGTCGCACATGATCAATATAGTGAGATGGTTAAGCAAATGGTGCTCTGAAAAATGTTTCGTCTTCACTTCTCGGTAAAAATAACAAAATCATATACGACAATCAAAACATATTTCTCTGCTTAAACAAACACAATAGTTAAGCAAAAATCAACTTCACCTGAACATCAATACTGTACTAAATCCATTTTTAAAAAGCAGAAATATTAACAGTCTCATGCATTTAAAAGGTATTTAAGTCTTTCAAATTTTCTTCCATCACACTTGTAAGTGGAGCAATGCCATGGGCACACAAATAATTGGCTGTGATTCTATTAACAGATCATAATGTTTGAATTGTCTTCTTTAAGAGCAAAATTAAAAAAAATTGTTATAATATAAAATTGTGTTGGGAAAATTATCTTCATTTTTATATTTTAATAGGGTACATCATTTTCGAGTGTTTTAATTCCGTGGAGGAACAGAGTTTCTGATGGCTGGAGTATCTCCATAAGCTTTAGGCTTCTGGTGTGGCACAAAACCAAATTTTAGAGGACTAACTGTGCACATACAGCCAAACATCTTCACACAAGGACACAAATTAAGTCAAGTAGGTCATACATCCAGCAGTGGGGATGGAGACAGCTGCATACTCCGCCCTTCCTTCTCTTTTGGGGTTCACTTACTAGCATTCAGCCTTTTAAACTGCAGTAGTCTGAGGTCTAACTTAGCCCCACCGCCGCAGCAGCAGAAGGATGGTTTATCTCCCTGACTTACCTGCTATGTGGGTTACTAGAGTTAGCCAAGTCTGCGGGGAGCTGAGCCTCTATCTTTTAACCATTCCTTTCTATCACTTATCCTCTCACTTTAACCACTAGTTTCTCATTTCTTTGAGACCTCATCAATCAAAATCCTCACATCTTTTTATGCTCATTTTTTCTTCTATCTTGTCCTTGATTCCTCATTTCATTTTCATTTTACAGACTTTTTCCAAATGAAGCTGCACTTATCAGCTCCATTTGATCCCTCTGTCCTTTTGAGGCAGCGCTCTTCCTTCCTGCCTCTCATCTTTCTCTCAACCTCAAACAATCCCCCCAATGCACATCTCCTCTCCCCCGCTACTTATCCAGCACCATTCCCTACCAAGGATGCACATAATCTGTAGTGAAGAAGAGATGTGCAGTCATACCACCAGCTAGATTTGAATAAATGACCTACACAAACTAATGCATGCTGATATAAAAAAATATATAATTTTTCTGATTTAGTGACTAATTTACACTTCTTTTTTTATAAGTGTTGTTATTTAGTGCCCTAAATGTTGATAGCATAAAATATAGGTTTAAAAAGTGACTCTTTTGACACTTGCTCATGATGTAACAATAACAAGCTATTCTCTTCAAATACTGAAATCTACAATATACTGAAACATACAATTTTGCTCTGGCATAAGCGTTTTTGACAGCCACTGAAATATGATGCATGCATAAAAAGAGAAGCACATCATAGCTTTGAGACTGTGGAGCGCACAGTAAACGTTAACAGTTCACAGAGATGTGAAACGTTACTACTTAGAGGTATCACATACTTGGTAGGGGGTGCTGTGCATAGATGCAGGCAGCCTTACTCCAGCACAGAGGGATGCAACCACTGTTCTCCATTTTTTCTGCAAGAAGAGCAGTTTCAGATTGGGCTGCAGGGCCCAGTGAAACCCGGTGGGCCTCGAATATAGCATAGAAAAAGCCTGATCCCAACTTTGGCTTTTAGAATGGACACGTTGAAAAAGTTCTGGGTAATGAATTAAAAGAACAAAAATGAAAAAAATTGCCAAAAGAATCCCAAAAAATGTTGCAGATAGACACTTTCTGTTCCATCATGGACTGGAGAAATTATGCTAGTTTCCAGATTTTAGGTCAACTTGATTTAAAAAAAAAAACAACATTCCTCTAAAATGAAACTGGATGTTGAATAGTTTTCTAAAATGTGTTGTTGAGCATGCTGCAGAAAAATGAGTCTGAGGTTTAGACTTTTGTCAGAACAAAGACTTGTTGATCAGTGAGCAGGAATGAAAAGTCCGTTTCTGCATAGACTCAGACACCTGTCTTGGTGCAGGTGATGTTTTTCTTCAAACATCTGTCCTCTATTGCAGGAGCCTGTGTGATGAATCATTCCATGTGGATAAAAACTAGCAGAAAAATTGCAGAACTAGAACAGCTTGCCGGCACCTTCTCACAACTTGTGGTCAAAGTCCATATAATCCATCCAAATCATGTTGAGACTTTCAACAGTAAAATACTTTCACTGTTGTGCAATATAATACATAACAAGCTCCTGTTGGAAGGACTTTTTTTTCCATCTCACGGAGCAATAGTGTCAAAGAATGAAGATAATACAATTACTTGCTTAACAATGCTTCTGTGGGTTCCTCTGGTTAATTTCCTGGTCCTAAGGTCCTTTCTACTGGGTCGTCTTGCAATTCAATAAACTCTGGCAAACATTACAAACTCATATGGTCAGTGTAGAATAAGTCCACTTTTTAGGTATTCAGTATGAAAAAATAGACATTCCAATCGTTGTTATATACTAAGTATCCAGGTAATGAAAAGGACCGTTTGCTGAAAAAGTAGCCGCTGTCCAATTGCTTTGGTGTGCAATCATTTAGAATAAGCTTGCAGTTTTGTTTTGTAGGTCCGCAAAACGGTTCAAAGGAAATGGCAAATGAAATCACAGAAAGAAGCGAAGAGTAATGAGCATCAATGAAAAGAAAAATGTAGGACAGTGTGGGGTGCAGAGAACTGGAGCATAGTGAGGGAGCAGAGGATGAGCAAAACCAATGCACAAGGGAAAACGGAGAGCAAGGATGGGGTACAAGATGGAGAGAGAAAGACAGACAAATTATAAAAGAAAGTAACTGTGTACTGTTAAAAATGGTTGAAAGATAAGCTGAAAAAAAAAAAAACAAAAAAAAAAACAAGAAACCCTCAGGAGAAGCTGAGCTCCCAAAGCGCTCACTACGCCCAATAGTCGCAAAAGGTAACCAGGTCAAACTAAGTCAGCGGTCTTATAAAAAAGGTTGAGAAAAGAAAAATCCGGAACAAGAATAAACTGATGCGAAGCTGCAGAGTGGAAGTCAAATGAAGTAAAAGAGGATAGTGTAGGGGTGAGTCTTATGCAGTGGTCAGTTGTGTTTCATTTAGTCTAGTTCTCAAAGACTTCTCAATTTTTCTGTAGCATCTTGAAGAAAGTAAGATCCAAATATCACTCCCAATCACTTTTAAGCAGAGCAGAAAAAAGCAGTGCTTGTCCAGAGAAATCCTGAGTGCCAAGGAGTGCACCCGAAAGCTTGTAGAGGAAAAAAAAAGTATGCATGTAAGCCGAAGAAAGCCAGTGTAAGAGCGTTGGTGTGCGTCAACACAAGGCAAAAAGCTTTGTGTGTTAAAAAAGTAAAACGTGCATGTATGAGTGTGTCAGAGCAGGTAGCTGTGTCTCGTCCGCCGTGTCCATGCTGTGAAAAAGCTGCTCTGATCACTTACAAGCAGAACCGTCAAGAAAAGGGAACGATGCTGTGAGAGTGAGTGTGTGTGTGTAGGGCAGCAAAGAGGAGAGAGCGGGAGAAGGAGGGGGGATTCTGTAATTGAGATCTGATGCAGTGAAAAGAAGGCAAGCTGATGGGACACTATGGTAAAGAGGGGCTGATGCTTCATTAATAAACAATCAGTCATACAAACACACACAAGTGTTTCACTAAGCATTGAGCTACAGAAAACACACTTCACACGCTTTCATGTTTTACAATTCTTGTCTGTCTTGCTGCCCTCAGCAGGTTTCTGCTGCCCTTCCTTCTTAGTTTTTTTTCTCCTTTCTCTCCAAATAGCAACTCCCTCTCAGTGACACTAAGTAGCCTGACAAAGTAATCCTTTTGATGTGACAGAGCATGAGATTAGCTTGAGAAATTAGGGAGAAAATACGACAGTCACATAAGTCACACATTCTTGACTGGATGTCAAAAAAACTCTGCAACTTAATATAAAATCCACTGTATGTACATGCATTAGAAGTTGAGCCATGAACCAGGACTGGGACAAATGGATTTTAACTAAGAAAATTGAAAACGACGAAAGACTCTGAACTTCAGAAAAATAATTTTCAAAATTGTTCAATATTGTTCACAGCCTGATTTAATGAGTAATGAGTAGTGTTGTTCTGATGTGGTTGCCAAAAGACATTGCAACTGGATGATGCATCAAAATAAACAGTGTTTAAAAATTCATTAGCAGCTTAATAGTGAACAAACGCACATTTCTAAATCAAGGTTCTCCAATCTGCACAAGAGAAAACACCAGCACTTGAAATCATTGGTTTATTAAAGTAGTCCAAACTAAATTTAAATGCCTGCAATTTGCAAATGGATTCTATATAAAAAACTGTCCATGAGTGAGAGAAGCAAATCAAACACTGCTGTGACACAGATAAAATGATTTGCCATGCAGACGAGTTGTCTTTTATAGAATTTTAGAGGCAAAAATAATTCTTAAGGAGTTCATTGGCAGCAATGATCAACCTCAAAATAATCAAAACTATTTCAAACAGGAAACCAGGGATAAAACAATCTTCATGTTCACTAGCGTGGGAAAAATGTTTGTTGTCCTGATGTTGACCGATATTTATGATAAAAATCTGAGATTTTAATCAAGACAATTCAAGTATTTATATCCCCATCTCTGTTTTATTCTGTCTACGGTTTCTTGACTGGCTCACACATCTATAATAGGACAACAGCAGGTAAAATGAACCGTAATAATCTCCAGGTTAAAGAGAGAAATAGATATAATCCCGCCTCCCGTCTGCAGCAAATTATCCTGCTGTGAGTTTCATCAAAACGCAGAGAGAAATAAATGATGTTCCTTCCACTGGCTGGCTTCAGTTCACTGAGATGTGCTCCATTACCACCAGCATGAGAGTGTATGTTTGAGTGGGAGGATGAGGCAACAACACAGACAAGCACTCAAAAACACCTCAAACACCAAGGGCACTCTGAGAGAGAGAAAAAGAGAGAGCACCATTCCTAATGCAATGTTATGCAGTTTAACTAAAGGGGTTCTGATCAACAAACAAGAAAAGATCTACAATTTTTGTTTAGTTTCAATTTAAATTTAGGAACTATAAATTTTTTGGGTTTTTTTTTTCAGGAAGGAGAAGTTCTCAGCTGCATCTTCAGAGAAGATGTGCTGAAGGATCAAGTCTTATTTGGTAACATTTGTGTGAAAAGACTGGAGCTGCAGTGAGATATCTATTCTTCTGAATTATTCAACTTTATTTAGATCCACTCCAAGACAACACAAACACAACTCTCCATGAAACTAAGTCAAACAATCCATTTGAACTGTAATTTTTATTGAATACCCACAAAACTCCGTTCTGTTTCGTCGTCTTCCACTTAGCCGGACCAGCTCATGGGGCAACAGCCTCAAACAGAAAACCTAGACTTCTCTTAGTGCAGCTGTATCCCCCAGCCAGCTGTGAAACACATTTGGCGTCTCTGAACCCAAAGAAGCAACGGCTGTGCTCCAAGCTCCACCCAGATGACAGAGCTCCTCTCTCTATCTTTGAAGGAAAGCCCAAACACCCTGCGGAGGAAGCTCATTTCGGCAGCTTGTATCCGTAATCTCATTTTTTGGTCATCATCCACAGCCGGTGACAATAGCGTAGGGTGGGAACGTAGATCAACAGGTAAATCAAGAGCTTTGCTCTTCAGGTCAGCTCTTTCTTCACCTCGACGAACTGATGCAGTGTCCTAATTATTTGCGGATGCCACACTTTTTTGTCTGTCGATCCACATAACTCCACTTCCCAAAATGCCCTTGCCATGGGTGCCAAATTATGGCCCGATATAAAAATATACATTTGTATGAGCAAATGGAAAACAGTGCAAGTCAAAGTAGAAACTCAATTAATTGTGCGCTAAATGATAAAAACATTGTTCTGCTAAATGACACTAGAAAAATTTGTCAAGTTTATGGATAATTTTCCAACTGGTAAGTGAAGGCAATAGTTAGTCCTTTTTTTTACCTTTACAAAAGACAATGTGTTCAAATTTGTACTCACCGGCATAATATGATATTCTGGAAATATCTGGAAAAAAGGAAAGAAAAAATAAACGTCAGAAAAATATCAACAATAATCAATAACAATAAAATAGTTCTGTATGACATTCCTCGCACTTTTGTCAGGCGAAATTTTCAGCAACACAACAAATATATCACATTTATAATATTTTTTTATATAATCAAATGATAGTTTGAGCTAATAGTTTGGTCGCAATATAATAAAAACATGAGATAACGTGTGTTCTCCTAGATCTCTCTTAGTTAACTTTGCAAATGTGGCCAAGATTTGTTCATCCGTTAAAACTACATTTACAAGCTTTTTCATCGTTTAACAACACAAAGAGAATTCAAAAAGATTTATAAAAAAGGATACTCAGATAAAGAGGTAACTACACAGCTCAGCAATTGACAGGAAGCACAGTGACTTACAAGTGGATCAAATAGAACTTGAAAAGTCTACTTCTCAAATCATATTGACCGCTTTCTTTAACTGACAGGAGTCCATTTCTAATCTCACTAAGCACATTCTCCTATTTACCACGTCAATCAGTGTTTTGCAATCTGGCTGTGCAGTAGCGCTAATGAATCAGGAGAATGTAATATGTGCTGCATCGCAGGCAGCTAGAGCGAGACGAAAGTCATGAGTTGGCAGAAAGTATCTGCTCTGTCATGCTGCAATACCTTCATTCTCGCTGTCAATTCTGCCTCATGACCTCAACCACCTTCTGCTCACCACTCTTGTATCAAACATCACAACATTCTCGTGCAAAAGCGATGCCAAAATGAGCAACAATAATGAAATGTCCAGTGGATTGAAACTGCACTGACTTCCGTTACTAAGCAACAGGCACAAAGCAGGACTGTGGTGCTAATAAGGATGCCGAGGCTCAGTCTTTTAATATACGTTGGATGTAAAAAAGCTGAGTCCTATTTATTCACAGGTTCTGCTGTGAATACCAGTGTTACAAGCGACAACGCTGGCAACATATCAAATATACAATAATGCTGATATTTCAAAAAACAAATAGTTGTTGGAGTCAAGTTGTGAATGAATTAATATAAATGTGCAATGTACATTCAATGTGAATACAAATATATTATTTAAGACAATAATATACCATAAAAATGTCGAAAGGGATGTTATCGTTTTATGTTAAGCTAAGCATTTCTACTTAAATTTTAAATCTTTAATGCAATATAATTGGTAATGTACACACAACCCACCAGATGTGCAAAATATGACTGGTAGAGACATGTGATCAAATAAATTATGTCATTGTGAATTACGGTAGTAAGATTTTATTTAACTTTTGATAAAAAAACAAGTCCCAACAAGTTAAATTAATAACGGCAATTGCATTTTTGAAGAAATTTCAAAACATAAAAACATTTAATATTGTAACGAGGAATAGCTCACTTAAAAAAAAAAAAACATTTGAATGCAGGTAAAAAAAAAAAATATCCAAGAAAGGACTTTGGAAAGTAATCTGCTTTTGATACAGTTAAAAAATGGTCACGAAAAAATTATTTTGAATAAAACTTGCCTTTCAAGTACAAAAATCAACAGAGATTAAACAGTAAGAACCCAGAGATTTGTGCGATTTCATAATGTCAATTATGTAATGAAATTAATTCAACCAAAAACATTCAGTAAAAAAAAATATTGACATTGATGAATAATTTCATATAAAAAATCAATTTGATAGCACATTCAAAGGGAAACCAAAACAGTCCTTACATTCAAAATTCATTATGTATTGGCAAAACATCTTTCAAATATAAAATGTACTGTAGTAAAATAGGATGCTGAAACATAGGAACAAATTTCGTTTCATCTTCTGAACCACTTCTCCCCTAATAACTCTCACCCCCAGTCCAGGATTCAAACCCTGGCCTTCTTGCTGTGAGGCCACTGTACTAACCACTGCACCACTGTGCATCCTTTGCATTTCAAATTAGTCCATGCATTTTTTTTATTTTAGTGTGCTTTCTTATGCAACACAACATGATGGAGCCAACTTTTATCAGGTGTTCACTGAGTGTTTTGTCACCTCACATAATTTGCTATAATCACATTATCTAACGTGTTCTTGGCAGTACCGTGTTCAGAATCTGAGCTGCAGGTTATTATGAACAAAAAGCAACTGGACATTAATCTGAAAATACCCTCAATCTGTTCCAACATCTATTCCTGAAAACAACATCACAGTTTCCAGTGAAATATGCATCAACTGTACATTCAAACAAATAAAATTAAAACTGCCAAAGTTTTTTATTAGATTCAACAGCTGCAAATTAAAGATAAGATATTCTTATTTGTTTTCAAATGTCAGCAAAATATAACTTAAATTTCACAATAAAAATAAAATACCATGAGACCCTTAGAGCTGCAATAAAACATTTATTACTACAACTGCCTTTCACTTGTGTAATCCCTCCTCAGAGCTTGTTCCCTCCTACTCTATCACATTCTCACTCTCATACACGCAGCCTTTTTCATTCTCTCACCCACTCAGAGTGAAAAAACACTATTGCTTCTGGCTGTTAACCACAAAGGCAATGCCAGTTGACTCCATACTAAAGTCATTGCACAACTTGACAACAACAGCATTTTTCTTTGCACCGATCACCTTATCAGAACAGTGTAGAACAAAGCAGAAGGATAACACAACATCAGAAAGAGTAGCACTAACTTGTTATTGTGGTAGGGAAGACAGGATACTTTCTTGTATACACAAAACGTTTATTCCAGACCAATATTACTTATTTAAGGAGAAAACCTGTTCCCTTTTTTTTTCTTTTTTAAATGTACTATATTCATCCCTCAATCGGGAAATTTCTGTAGGCAGCCACAACGGTGCCAACAGTGGAAGAACCAGGGGGTTAAGTGTCTTCCCAAAGGACAACAAGACATGAGCTCAGTGGGATTTGAACCTACTTCTCCCAGTCAAAGGGCAGACACTCTACTACTGAGTTATCGCCTCCCCAATTTATACAGAACTACATATGCACAAGTCTGGTTCACATGCGTTGGTTGTCTCTGCGTGACCCTCCGACAAACCAACAACCTGTATAGGGTGTATCTTGCTTCTCACCTGCAAGCTAACTGATAAGAGCTCAGGCAGCCACACGAGAATTTAGAGCAGTTTGAAAAATAAAATGTGCAAGTAAACCAGCTGATCTTAAAATCAATATAAATCTAAAAATTGTGAAAAACTAGTTCACAAAACAAACTGTACAAGTTGGGTTTTTGTAATTAGATTTATAGTGAAACTAGATCATTTAACATTTTAAAATGCATTACCATACTTTTGATTTAAATTTGATCTAGATACATTTTCCCACCAAAGATCAAGTTAATACAAAACAAACTGAAGGTAAGTTTTGCATTTTCTCTATCTTTTTGCATTAGAAAGACATTGCACTATCTGGACCCAAAAGTTGTCAATAACACTAGAAAAAGCTATGAGACTGGCATTATTTTTGGGGAAAAAACAGAGTGACTCTAGCAGCTAGAGGCCTGAATACTCGCTAAATATAGCGTGAAAGTCGCCGATTTGATAATACGGACTTTATTTCAATTTCTTTCCGACACACCTGGCGGTCAACTTGGAACCAGTCTGCGGGCTACCGGTAGACCGGCGATAGAGTGGTTGGGCACCCCCGAGCTAGTAAAACTTTAAAATTCTTTCCTGTAGAAGGTAATGTCCAAATTGTCACATTTTCTCTAAAACCTGGTAACGTGGTGTACCAAACAAGTGTTTTATCAAATAAATTTATACACTAAAAAAAACAAAAGAACAAATCTGACATCAAGTTGGCTTTGTGATGCTGTTTTAAAAATTTTAAAGGATGCAACTAATTTACAAATCACTGCGATCTACTCATTCAATCAAATAGATAAAGATTTGATTCTTAGATACTTTTGAGATATAGGGTTGGATCATAAAAAAAAAAATTTCCACAAATCTGAAAAAATTAGACCTCACAAGATGTGTTCAATCTTTTTCTACTTAGACACCAAGTTCAGAAATAAAGAAAAACTCAATAGATACATAAGAATTATTCAGATAAACTTGCAAAGAGTAGCATGTCCTTACTCAAGGACTATGATACTTAGTGTTGTGTTGATCATTTCACTATTTGAGTCGCTGCTCTTCACAAAGAGCGTTGACCACATGGACAAACCTAAACAAAACACTGAGCTCTTAATGCAAATTAGGGCCGCTGATGGTGCAACAGGATTGATTGCATCTTGTTTTCCACTTGTTTGTTAAAAGTCCGCAAATTCTTATGGCATACCCAAAAATTGGACGATAAACTGTCTTCATCATCTTCGTTTTGTCGGGGATTAAGAGTTTGAACTAAACACAATGACTCAAACCCTCAGGCATCTTATCTTTAGTCTTTAATGCAATAGTTAAAAAACAAAAGCCCCAGGGCATAGAGAGGTCTGACACACAACTGTCCTGGAATTTAATACACAACAACACAATGACCACATTTGAGACTGATCTGATAACCCTAACTGCTTTATAGATTTTAAAGGTGTGTAAAACATACATATATTATTTTTACAGTTGCAGACAAACACATGCAATTATTTATTTCCGTTGAGCTTTTGTTCAGAATTCCAATGGAAACAAAGAATTTAGCTGTGACCTTAGTTCTAAGCAACATTGCACTCTGAAGTTGCAATAATCAAAATGTACTTTTCAAGCTGTTCACTGCAAGCTGTAACACCCGTCACACAACAAACATGACTGAGCATGACTGTCAAAATCAAACTTCAGAAAAATAACATTTAAAATTTGATTTTGTAAAGTAAATGACAAGGAAAACATTTGAGCTACACGAGAAAACTGAAAATAGTAAAGAATTAGTGTTTTTATGGAAAAAGGGTGTACAAACAGTTGAAATGTCTTTTTTAGATGAACACGTTGGTAAAATTTTGACTTTGAATGTTTTAGTTTTTACTGTAAAAATATCAAGGATCAACAAATGCTCAATAAAGTAACTATACCTTTGTCAAAAAAGAATTTTGAGACTTTTGAGGACTATTTTGACACTTTACATTGACAGGACAATTCAGGCACACCATGCTTTAAGGAGGCAATCCTGAACATCAGGGATGAAGTGAAAAAAAATACTAATTTATGCTACTTTTTTAAAATAATTGATTGTTAACAACTAACCAGGCCAATTAAAGAACAAGACAACCAGTCAAAATATTACACATTAATGAGTCTTTGTGCATTTTTTTTCACCAGTCTGAGGTTTTCACATGCAACTGCTTGCACAGCGGTGAGCAGCCCAAATTCCTTTCCAGCCTCTAGCCTGCCAGATCCTCACTATCAATATACCTAACACAAAGCACCCATATGTTGGTTTATCAGACAAACGGATCAGTAAGTATGACTATATGCTTACATACCTCCAGTGGTGCAGCCCAAAAAATCCAAGAACTGCATGTCTATGTTTGATACATAAAGGATAGAGTCACTGCTGAAACACAAATGTCCGTAAGGACTCCTCTTCTGTCTCTCTACTTCCTAGTTGCACTGTACACTATCACCTTATAGGAGAAGGGAACACCCGCCCATTTGTTTCAAAATGACACACCTGAGGGCTGAGTTTTACCTCCAACAGCTGCTTCATTCTATTCCTCTTCATTTTCAAAACATCTCTGTTTCTCATGATCTTACCAACGCTGTTTCACTATACATTTCAGTCTCTAGCAGTGCATTTGGGAAGACAAAGAAAGTGGGATGACTGGTCGAATCTTTTCTGCACAGAATGTATAGATTGTATTTATATTTGTTAAAAAAAGTTTCAGTCAAATATATTTGTGCTTCTTAATGTAATTTTTCTGAGCCTGAATCTGACTACCTAGCTCATCCGGAGTCTGTGATTGCTCTAAAAACAACAACATCCCAATAATTGTAACATACTTATCTGATCTAAGTTATTACATATTCTTTGTCGTAATAGTTTTTGTTGACATAATAAATAAGTTAAATAAACCCCAATAGTCAAACTCCAACTTTGAACTAATATCGCTTAAACAAGCAACAGAAATGTATTTTTAATGACGTCATGTCTTCTTTAGCACGAGGATTGATTTGTTGCCACCCACTATGTGACTCAGGGTGCCTCTCTTGCATTTGCTCGACCACATTCAAGTAATCATTTGTTGACATTAATATTGTGGATTTGATTTTAAAGCCATAGTGTCATTGTATTAAGCCCAATGATAGATTCATAGCAGAAAAGTGGCGGTAAGAAACACTAATACCACCGACCTAAAATATACTGTATCTAGACTAGTGACCTGTTCCGAATGTAGCCTGCATGTTGCTTGCTTAATGAGTTGAAATGACTTAAGTACCCCTGAGCCCTCTGTTACCCTTCAATGGAACAAACGATGAGAAAATGAAGGATGACAAATACTCATTGTATCAAACAACTTCACTTAATTCGGTGATTGGAGGAAAAAAATGGCACATTGGCTTCATGTAATAGTTGTAATCCATGATGTACATTAAAAAGTCAATATTAAGAATGTACATTCACTTTCACAAATGAGCAAGCTATGACTAATACCAGATGTTTCAAAATATTGGTGTTGGATTAAATCTTGATAACATATGATGGATCATCTTTTCTGAACAAAGAAGGACTTAGATGAAAAATGCAGGCATTCAATACCTTACAAAAAACATTAATAAAACACAAAGTATAAGATACTTTGGGGAGAAAAAAAAAGAGCGAAGAAATTGGAATGTTTTAAGTTGAACAGCAAAAACAAAAAGATCACATCTCAAGGATTTGAGAGGAAATAACTTTCTCAGCTTTATCTTTTAGCTATTTAAACAAAAACTGAAAAAGTGTGTTTTGTTTTTATGTTAGAGCTGTTTGTATTTATAAAAATGGTAGAGTTGCGGAGACCAGCATCCTCATTGATTCCCCTCCAATTGAGAGGTATAAAGAAAGAATAGACAATAACAAAGCATGCATAAACTCTTACAGAATGACTCACAGAATCAAAGTTTTTCCTTGCATTTAAACATATTTTTATGTAGTGAAAACTTCCTTTTTACGACAAAGTCCCTCATTCGTCCAGGAGTGATCCATCGTATCACTTTCAAATCATAATTTTCAATCAGAGTGACAATGATGGTATCAGATTGAAGATGATTTTCAGATGGCAGTCAAAACATGTTAATCATCAAATACACTATCCAGAGGACAACTTTGAAACCCATTCAATGATACCCATTTTTAAGAAAAGAAATACTGTTCTTACAAACAACTCATGAGCAATCTCCTCAACACACACGAAACCATTATAATCTGAAGCTACATGAAGTGAAATCTGGCAAATATTAACCAGTGGTTCAATATCAACATGAAAAGGTGTTTTCTATTTCAGAGAAGTGATAAGCATCAGGAAGTGTGATTCTCGATTATTCACACAAAAACGAAATCAGTACTTTCCTTGCAGAAGGTTCTCAAAGAAAAAGTCTTGATTAATTTCTAAATCTTTTTTTTTCTTTAAAGCTTTCTGTTTTAATGTCTTGCTTGACAGTTATGTTGTAGCTATGCTGTCTTTTGATCATATCTAGGTAATAACACTAATGTTCTGATTTATATATTTTGGCCAAAAGAAGGACAGGTAAATAAAGATCCACAGCATTTCATGGGGACAAAACAGAATGGAAACTAAGATTTAGGCATGAGAAGTCAGCTTACACTAAATACAGAGAAAAGAAACTAACCACAACCTCAAAGCTGCTTGTCAACAATCTGATCAGGGAATAAAGAAACGATATGCTTTCTGCGTTACATTATTTTACCTTGAATACAACACAAGAAAAAAAATTCTTCCAAAATCAGCCTTGTTTAAATATTCACACATTTTACTCGGCCTGTAACAGAGATAAGTGTGCATGTGAGAATCCCCAAAATGAGATACACATGAGACCCCACATCAAGAAGATCAAACCTTTTATTTATTCCTTTAAACCACCCATTGCAACAAGAGAGTACAAGTATGATCAACTCGTTCCTCAACAAAACCCAGATGTTAGTTCAGATCTGACAGAAATCCAGCTTTGGTTCAGACCTTTACACCTACCAGAGGGGTGGTTTCAGCCACTGCACCACTGTTTCTCTGTCAGGAATACAAATGACTTCGTGATTTTAAAAAATCCCGGTTTTCCATAAATGATCCTCCATAATATATCCCCAGAATCCTGACACAAACTCTTCCAAACACACCCACGCGTGTAGCATTGACGTTCACTCTATTGTCTGTGTGTGTTACCCCCTTTAATGCTAAGCTAGCTCCGCTAAATTCCCACTCAGTCCTCCCCCACTGGGGATCAATACTCACCCTCTTCAGTCCTCAAGTCTGATTGCACCCTCTCTTCCTTTTTCCCGCACCTTATTCAGCCAATCTCTGTGAATTTAATATTTATACTCGCTGATATCAAGACCGGTTCATTTCTTGAATCCCTCACCCTATCTGTTTTTATCCACAACAGCGCCGTTCCCGGTTGGAAGTGTCCACTGACGCTAGCTGCTAGCACCACCGCTGCCACTTCTTTCCAACATGGCTGCAGCTGGAAGACACATCTCCAAATGTTAAAGCAGAGCTCACAAACTTATTTGCAGCGAGAAATACCATTTTCTCTGAATAATTAAATCACATGTCTGACATGCAGTTGCAGTGCTGCTCTAATAGTCCTATAAGTCTAACTAGACTTGGTTCTTATCCATAAGGCTAGTTGATATCCATATATTAAGCCTAAGCTAAGACTAGTTCTTACCCATGCATATGTTTACAGTAAGTTAGATTATTATAACACTCTATTTACTGGTCTGAACAAAGAACTCTGAAAACAGCTGTATTTTATTCAAAATGCTGCTGCTGGAGTCCTAAAGAGAACTAGAAAATATGATCTCATTAGTCCTGTGCTCAGGACTCTACACTGGCGTCTTGTATTTCAGAGAATAGACTTTAAAGTTGCTCAGTCAGGCCAGACTGAGATGGCTTCGACATGTGCGAAGAAGAGAGAGTACATCGGCAGAAGTATGCTGGGTATGAAACCACCAGGAAAGGCCTAGTGGAAGACCAAAGAAGAGGTTCATGGATACAGTGAAGGAAGACATGAAGATAGTTGGCGTTACCAAAGAAGATGCAGCAGATAGGGTTACACAGAAGAAACTAACTTGCTGTGGCAACCCCTGAAGGGAAATGCGGAAAGAAGAAGACTTTAAAGCTGCTCTGCTTGTATTTAAGTTTCTCCACAGCCTAGCACCCAAGTACATCTGTGAAATGCTAGTGCCTTATGAACCATATAGAACAGGGGTTTCAAGATCCGGTCCTGGAGGGCTGGTGTCCTGAAGGTTTTCTACGTGTTCAATAGAGCTGATGCACATAAAGTGAAATCAACAGCCCCAAAAAATTTGGCACAATGATTCAATAATCTGGATCAGGTGTATCGATGCAAGAATATGTACATGGAAAACCTTCAGGATACCAGCCCTCCAGGACCAGAATTAGACACCCCTAATCTTGAACTCTGAGAACCTCAAGGACTGTCCCGCTGCTGGAGCTTAGAGTCAGGACTAAACATGAAAAACAAACTTCCTAAGGCTGTGAGACAGGCCTCTACTGTGACAATAATTACATCTACTCTGAAAACAGCTTTGTTTAATTATGCATTTTTTTTTTTAATCTTTTTTCATTTGTATCCTATGTTTTGTGATTTCAATGCATTTTTTCTGTATTGTAAAACACTTTGAATTGCTTTTTGTATTAATTGTGCGATAAAAATAAATTAGCCTTATCTGGCACGTTAGGCTTTTAGTATTTAAATTGGAAATTACACATCTTCTAAGGCGCCTGCCAAGGAGGTTTTAAATTAGAAACAAATATTTCTCCACCCTCATTTACATTTGAACAAAATCTTGGATGTTCAGAGTTGTTCATACTGATCCTATGGGAAAAAAACAATTTCATGGACTACTGTAAGAAATGCTTCTTATATTTGCTGATAAGCTTTTTGCATGTCCGGCTTGTGTTTTGTCGCTTTATTTTTAACAATGAGCTCCAGTTTTTCAAGTACATACCACTATGGTTCCAAGGTAAGTAAAAGTTGAGGGGAAACACACACGCACACACAATGCTTTCTCTTCTGCAATTTCTTATCTTTTAGAAAAAAAAAACTGTGTTACTTCAAAGCCAAAAGAATTGAACATTTTGGGGATTAAAAGTAACTTCAAGTTCAAATTGGCAAGGGGAACGAGCAGCTCTCTATTACTGTCATAATAACCAAGAAAAAAAACATATCAGCCGTGTAATTACTTTAAAAAACTTGTTTTTCATATCAAAAATTTTTTATCAATTGCTGTGTTTTTATTCAATTACGCCATTTTCTTTTAGCTATTTTATCCAGGAATGTGTAATCTTTTAATCTTTTTCTTAAGTACTATCACACTTTTTAGTTAGTAGAACTTCTATTTTTTTCACTTTCTTTGTGTGTTTTTTTTTTAAAAAACAGGTTAAGTAGGATGGAATATGGACTGATGTGCAGCCAGGCATCATATCAGCATTGTTGTTTGTGAGTATACTGCTCTCTGGTTTATCAGATTTAATTTAGAAAGCAATCAATACTTTGAAAGAACAACCGTAATAAATCTTTTTTTACAATATGAACTTACTTGGTTCTCACGGAATTGTCCAAGTCCTTGAAACACATCAAATTAAATTACATATAAGCCTGCACACAATACTTCATTTCCTCACCAAGTTAGAGCTGACGTCTTATGCATTATGAGATTCATGTCATAAATTATTCATCAAGGTGCTCTGCTGCGAGCCACACAAAAGAGGCTCTGAATCAAAGATGCACTCCATACGCATACATACACACAAAATTATTGTGACTTTGATGCTGACTGTCATTATGCCGTCTTGGATCTGTATACTGGCTGTCTTACAATCAAAGCACAGAACAATCTTTCCACTCATGAGCCTACACAAGCAGTTCCACCTACGCACATACAGCCACGCGTGCAGCCAATTTCCATACAGAAATAAACCCAAGCATACACAGACCAAATTCATAGATTATTTGAAGTTCATATGAATACAGCTGGATCATTTATTACTGGGGCTTCATGGTGGTGCTGTGGATAGCACAGTGGCCTCAGAGCTAGTATGTCGGGGTTTGAATCCCGGGTGGGGAGGAGGTTTGGAATACTAGCCTTTTTGTGTGGAGTTTGCATGTTCTCCCTATGTATGCATGGTTTTCCTTCGGCTACTCTGGTTTTCTCCCATGGTTCATGTGTGTTAGGTTGATTGACCACTATGGAATTACCCACAGGAATGAGTGAGTGAGTGAGTGAGTGAGTGAGTGAGTGTGTGTGTGTGTGTGTGTGTGTGTGTGTGTGTGTGTGTGTGTGGATGGTTGTGTTTGTGGCCCTGTGACAAACTGGCAACCTGTCTGGGGTGTACCCTGCCTCTCGCTTTAAATAAGTCGGAATGGGTTCCAGCACCCCCCCATGATCCTGTCAGGGAATAAGTGGTTCAGAAGATGAATGAATGAATGCATTTAATACTGAAGAGGCAGTCACCACACATTGGCACTGGTTCAGTGTCATTGTAAACTGGTGGTTTTCTACAATCAATAATAAAATTCTTTGAATTTATTTGTTTAAATATTCCAATTACTGTAGTTTCTAAATGATTTGTGTTATTTCATGTTTTAACAGCTCCTTTATGCTAGGAACATTACAAATGCTCTTGCTTTTATTCTCAATCTTCATTTGCCAAAGACCATCACATATTTTATGTTCCCTTTCAAGCCGTTGTTTTGCATATAGTTTTTGCACTGGATGATGTGCTCAGGTAAAATTAAGATGAGGGTAAAAATGAACAATTTGCAAAATAATTCAATAAAACAAAAATTTGGGAACAAATGCTTGACTGTGAAAAAAAAATTGTCTATCAATAAAAAATAAGAAGATGTCGTCATAAAAATAGCATTATGAGATGTAGCTACAAAATGCATTGCAATGATAGAGTTAAAATCAGAGTTTTAATCAATAAATCACCTTTATTTCAAACTGAAAATGTTCCAGTTTCACTTTGCAATACATCTTTAAAGTCAGTACAAAACAATAGCTACATTTTACACAGTCATAAAAGTGCCTTTTTTTCAATCTGTGTAATATTATTTTTTTCACATGTTGCTATTAAACTTGTTATATTAGAAGCACATTAGAAGTTTGTTTTAACACTTTCATAGACATTCTCTTTTTATCTCTTCTATCGTTTTATTAATAAATGTGGAAGAATTACAAAGTAGAAAGATTACAGCAGAATCTGATACGGTAATATAAGGGATAAAATATATTAATGAAAATAAGTAGAGTGAGAGAGAGAGCAAAAGGATAAGAGAAAATCTACGTAAGCATGACCTGTTGACATTCAAAGGATGTGGAGAGAATTTAACTCACTGAATTGTTAGAAGATGAACACAGAAAGAAAAGAATAAATAAGGAAATAAATAACAATATAAGTCTATGAAACTAAGATCAAGGTGCACTTTAGCATGCAATTTCAACTTTAGCAGTGCTCTGGTTAATATTGGACACACTCTCCATAGACACATCAGTGTGTGAGCGGCCACGTTTCTCTTCAGCGTTTTGTGAGTGCAATCTTCCACGATGCAATTCATTGGTGTGTGAGCGGCTTCTCGAGCCATCGAAAGATGTAGTGCTGGAGTTGGAGGCTGTCCGTGAGCGAAGTCTGGTCATACTAGCACTAGACACTAGATAGAAAACAAATATGTTTTATGAATTCAGCGATGCATTTAAACAGAAATATGTTTATGTAAAAAGCAGTATTTTCATTGGTAACACATAGTCACTTACAATATCCCATGCCTTGGATGAAATATTTGAGAGCTTCAATTACTTTGGCTGGCTGTAAAGAAAATGATCAAAAATTAATCACATTTCTAGTTAGTAATGAGAATGTTGTATTCTCAACAGTCAGTATTAATGCTCATACCTGGTCAACTTGAGGAAGCCCTCCGCAATCTGCCATCTAAATGCAAGCAACAAAACAAATAAAGATTAGAGAGAGCTCTAACACTTTGATATTTTAGCCTTTTTAAAATAAAGTTTCTCTGTACCTTGAGCAGTGTGGTCTTAGTAGGATTGAGTTTAGAATTACAGTCAACCACAGGTTCGACAACTGGAGAGTTATCTCCAACAATCAGCAGAGAAGAACACCTATCATATACAGCGACATATAAGTCATTTGAATGGTTTGGTAATACAAATCTGGAAATGATACTTATTAGGGTCTTTTTAAAAGAGGTTTTTAGATGCTGTTTCCACTCACTTGAGAGTCCTGGCATTGATGTTTCCTCCAGGAACAGGCCTCTCCACCTCCAGAGCACCACGATTGCTGTATGAACGGTAGAACTGGCTAACATTGGCCTGGTTCATAGTTGTTGTGATGTAATGGCGATATGTAGCCACGAGGTCATGGTTTGTCTGAAGCTCATCCTGTAATTAAAGAAGACCAGAGATCACTTAATTTATTTTCATAGTACCAGGAGACAGGACATCATATCACTTTATCTTTTTAGAAAGAAACAAATTTTCACCTGTTGTTACTTTAATGACTAAAGCTGATTTCTTTTAAGTGTATAAGATGGCTTACCCTTCCAAACAGGTGTGCAAGTACTTTATCTGGGAGAGTGTGGGTCCAGTCAGTAATCTATAACACAGACAGGTCAAGTATTAACTTAGGAAGGATTACAAGGGAGAAGTAATTAGGAATAAAATTGTGCCATGTAAAATTAATGTAAAAAAACAAATTACTTTCATGGTACAACTGCAAAGTTATAAACTACTAAGTCCAAAAGTACTCCTGAAGAGTGTGAAATGTTGACTTTGAGGTATTTCCTTTATTTCTTTTTAACTTCATAAGTGTACTGTTGTGTTATAAATAAATATAAGCTATATGACATATAAAAACTATGCTTATGTATGTTTATAAACTGTGTTCATATCTATGCACATACATGCTAGGCATTACTCAAGAAATGTTTTTTCTAGCAATGCGTTAGATATCTTTTTTTCAAAAAGCCAACTTTTAAAATAAAACTAACTTAAGCAAACAAAGCATTTGGAATCAACTTTCAATCACGTTCAATCAGGATCAATTGTCCTGCAAAAAGTTGTTTCTGAAAGCAAAACAAAAAAATTGAATATCAGGTATCTGCGCACTGTGCCTACCTTGTTTGCAACTGTGTCCATTATACCCTCTGCATTGGGGTTGATGTTGATCAAAACCAGCCCATCCACCAAATCAGGATGATTCAGCTACACACAAAAAAAAGACAAATAAGAATTGTGCTTCAGCTTGCAATGTTAAAATACTTTCCCTCTCATTATTTTGCCCTATAAGTCATTCTTGTGTGAGAATGAGCCAATATGCTAACATGTTTATCAGAAGATCAGCAATGCCACCCTAAGAGTTGAGGTGCATCTGAAAGAATACATCAATAAAAATATTTTGGAAAAATGTCATGCTTTAAAAATTTGTTCAGTTTTTATATTGTGAGTTTAAGTCTGTGGCATCTTGAGTCCTAATTGGATTTCAACTTACAGCAAATCTGGCAAGGACATAGGCACCTGCGCCGACTCCCAAACCAATCACGCTGCGCAACCTGCAAAGCACATAATTCAAATGTTAGTTGAGTCCAGGTTTCAGAAGAGTGACCAACCAAGAAACCTCCTTAAATTCACACATAAAATTTAAAGAGTATAATATTATAATTTATATTTTAAAAGTTGTGTTACCCAAAGTGCTTGAGGACAGCAGGAAAGATTTCAGAAAGCTGATCCATAGTGGGGTAAGTATACCTGAAGTCAAAACACAAATTGGCAGGCAACGGTTACTGACTTTTCTAATCTGATAGCAGAGTTAAAAAAATATTTGAATTATAAAAATGATTTAAAAAAAAAAAAGGATCATCCACTTACGAAGTAGGCAGAGTTTTGGCCCCTTCGTGTTGTCCTGGTGCTTCAACATGAATAACAGGTAAAGATCTGACAATTTCATGCACGTCTTCATGGTTGAAGAGGGTCTCAAAGCAAGTTTTATCTGGAGTACAAAAAATGTTATTATGAGAAGATAAACTGATGTCCAAATTATTTAAAATGCACATAATATTTGTATATTAATGTACAATGTCAAAGTTACAAAAACTACACTGTTTGATCTGAAAACTGTAGCTTACGGTTCAGTCCAACATCATGGAAGGTCAGAATGGCGGGGCGGTTTGCACGCAGAGTTCCTGTCATGATGCAGTGGACGTCCCCATACTGGGTCTCCACATGTTCCTCCTGAAAACAAAAATCAGCCAATCAAAAAACTTCTCCCATATATTAAAAAAAATTCCACCATGCCATCTAATAAATGTAGCCCAAAACTTGGCACAAGTTTTCTGTCATACTCACAGTGATCTGGGGCTCAAAGACTGAGTCAGAGTCGTTCTCCTCCAGAACCATGGTTGCTTTTTAGCCAATAAGTTGCAACAAGTAGGTGCAAATCTGGTCTGTGTTATAGTCCGATGTGAGATGAGAGCAGGAGCTCACAAAGCATGCAACAAACTCTGTGTTTGAGCTGGTTTATATATGCTCAGACACTGATCTGTTTCTAAGTCTTAACGCCAACCTGGTGCAGGCGTGGCCTACTGGTCTTTACTTTTTTAATCTGACCTCAGGCTGCTGGAATCCTTCAAAGAGGGCACAATATGTTTACAAAGATAAACATCTATCACGGGATAATTAAACTTGAATTTAAATAACAAATTTCAATGCAGCTTCAAATAATTAGACACAAAATCTATCATATGAAATGAGACGTCAATCAATTATTGATAACTCAATCATCTTCACAAATCTTTTTTCTTAATATTTGACTTTTTTCCAAAAAGTTTTATCACTTTTGAACGATCAGGACACATGATTCTAAACAAAGTTACTTTGATTGTGTATTATATGTTCTAGTTAGATGCTTGTGTAAAACCACAACAACAGGCCATGAGCAGGTCAGCTGTTTAATCTCACCGTGCCATCTGTTCTTTAACACTAAAGCAGGCCGCCCTCTGACTTTAGCACAGTTGACCTATCTGTTGATTATAGGGCAGACAATTAATTGGAAGAGCCTATTTAAGTTTGACATCTTCTGTTTAGATTTTTAAGAAAGCAAAAAAAAGAAAAAACTTTTGCCTAATGGCTTTGGACACACAAACATTTAAATAATGTCCCGTTGATCCATGGTAACATTAGAAGAGCAGAACAGGTTGTTATTATTCCTGTAAGCAAGGCTTTCTTTGACAACAGATGCATATTTCAAAATCATTAATCATTTCTTTGAAAGCTTTCAGTGTCCCGGTACTTCTGAACAGATGTAATTGCCGTGTTGATCAAATCAGAAAAAATATATTTAATTAAATAAAATGTCAACATATATAAATGTTTAAATTTAGATATAAAGTTGCAAGAAAAATATTGAGAACCCTTTGGGTTTATGCAGGTTTGTTGTTGTTTAAACTGTTTATTATATCAGTTTCATTCTTCAATACATCACATAATCAGACACTAACACAGTACTTTTTGTCCCCCAAGACATTTTGGAGGAAAACTTCAGACCATCTGTCCATCTGCTGAAGTTGAACAGAGAATGGGAGATGCAACCAGACACCAACTGAAAGCAAAGAAGTAAATCAGCAACAGAGCAACTTCTACAGAGGAAAATACATCTCCTGGAGTTGTCCTGACCTCAACCTGATTAAGATGCAGTGACTTGAGCTCAAGAGAACATTTCTGTCCAGACATCTAAAGAAAATTGCTGGGTTAAAAGCTTGCCATTGCCACAAAGAAATAGTGAAAATTTCTCCTGCCTGTTTTTTTTGGTCTGAACTGGAACTGCAGAAAACATGTAGATGTCATTGTAGCCAAAGGAGAGTTAACCAGTTACTGAATCCAATGGATCGTATACTTTTTCCACTGGTGCTGTAAATGTTTACATCTTGTTTTTAATGACAGGTTTTTGCGCAACTTTAGTTTGACCAAGCATGCTCAATGGTGTGACTTGGAAGAAGTTTGGAACCAATTGTATAACCAAATGACTCAAAAATCCAAATAATAGCAATAGGTTTACATATCTTTTCTTGCATCATAGCAATATACATAAATAGTCCTACATATTTCTTTCTAAATATCTAGATGGATTGTCTCATATTTACTTCATTAAAAGGATGATTAACAGTCTGATTTTTTTTTTAAAGCTGAGTCATCCAAGGAACTTTGTTTTAGTAGCGGAAGTGGTGACTGGGTCTGGAGACTGCTGACAGTAACAGCTGGTTGAGTGGAAACACAACAGACTGCCCAGGGAGCACCTTGATGAAAACATTAACTCCACTACCGCCTCAGCCATGCACACAGACCTGGATGACACCATGAGCAGGTTCAATCCATTTAGTGGTGGCTGCAGAAGAGCGGAAAGCAGATGGGTCTTACACAGCTTCACGTCATTCTGAAGCCTGAATAAGATCATGTGAGCACTGGCTGATCTCTGGCCTGCAAACCTATTTTCCTATTAACCACTGGCCCATATTGTCTGAGGTGTGACAAATTCAGAGCAAGTTCACATGATCACGTTCTTCACATGCATAGTTCAAAAATTTTAATGGCTTTCACATGTCTTGGATGATGGAGACGGTGGAGAGGGTGGAGACGGTGGCCGCGTGGTTAGCGCGTTCGCCCGCGGACCGGAAGGTCGCGGGTTCGCGGCCCACGGAGAGCACGTCTAGGGTCCTTGGAGAAGACACCTAGCCCCCACTTCTCCCACCATTGGCGCCGTTGAAGGGCAGCCTGCTGCGGTGTAAGGAGTGCAGCAAAACAAATTTCCCCGGTGAGGGATGAATAGAGTAATTCAAAATAAACAAAAAAAAAAAAAAAAAAATGTCTTGCTGATAACTCTTTTTTCCCCCCTGTTGTTCTTTTTCATTATTAGTGTAACAAGAAATCTGACAGTTATCATTAATTGATTTTCAGTTTTAAATGTCTTGAGTTTACATGTCTGACAATTCAAAACCTCATTAAAGTGTAAAATAAAAAGGAAGGATTAATCAAATTAAATAGAAACACTTAAGGCAAATGCTTGATGATTGCTCAGCATTTAGATTACATTGTTTTAAGACACACTCATCATCATCTTCATTTCAGACTGAAGGTCCATTGATACACAGACAAACAAACAAATAAAAAAGATACAAGCCAGTTATAATAAACATCTATACCAATGTTTCACTGTCTGTCCGAACAAAATTTTTAAATAGATTGACCTTTTCATTATTTTTAGATCTCTAGCACTCAGGTCACTTTGGTAACACCGATAATAAAATTTAGGTTAAACAAATCTGAGACCATTTTTAAAAAGACTTTCAACAAACTATCTCACAGCAGTTAAATCAAAGCTTATATTTGTGATATTTTGATTAGAAAAAAAAGAATTGATTATACATAAGGTTTGGAGCTTTAATTCTTTTGGAGTAAAGTCCACTAGATGGAGCTTCATGTCAACATGTTACTGCCATTTGTCATGTGGCAACTTGAGACAAGATAGTATGTTCTATCCTACTTTATATTTTAATCAATGAACCAGAACATCAATATTTAGTCTACTCTTAAATATTGAAACTGTTGTGTGTTAGTTTTACTACCTTTTTATGTGAATGTGATATTTGGATTTTACTTAACACACAAAAAATAAATGTAAAAAAATTAATTATTTCATAATCTTCCTCTCTTCTGAAAAATTGCCTCGCTGCAAATCTGGTCCTCTGCTCTAATTCTGCACACCTGGTCCCAATTCCCTCACCCTGATGTCTCCACTGGTGTTGTTCACTCCAGGGTCAGGTCATCTGCTGCCCTGCATTCCAACTGTAGCAATGATTGTGTCCCTCCACATCTGGTCCCTCATGCTGCTGTTCTGCACTCCTGCTGCAGCCATGATGGTGCCTCTGCACACCTGGTCCCTCACCTTGCTGTTCTGCAGTCCTGATGTAGCTACGATGGTGTTGACTCCATGTTTTCTGGTCCCTTCTATGTCGTCGGGGCTTGCCCAGTTACTTGAAGTCTGCCCTAAACAGTTTCCAGACTGCATAAATCTATCCCTCTTCTTTGACCCCTTATTAACTGCAATAAACTGATTATACATCTGGCTTCCATGTTTTCACCTTCACCACCTCATGACAGATTATCAGTGGAAAACAAAAAAAAAAAAAACAATTATACAAATCTTTGTATCCACAGCCAATAAATTTATGGCATAGGTGACAAACACCCAACGCAAGCAAATTGTATTGTCAAGCAGACAACTGGTTGTTATGGAAACTCTTCAGTCTACAGGTGAAAGTCATGCCACCCGGCTCTCTATGTTCAAAACATTCTAATTATACACATCGCAGCTGTTGCTGCTTGCCACATGTCGGTGTGTGTGAAAGTCTGTCTGGTTGTCCATACATGTAAATATGAATCGGCCTGTGTGTTTTAGGTATGACTGGGATTGGTCAATCTTAAATTTGTTTGTATAGGCCAGCTATAAGTTAATCATTTTATTGTGAAGATGGAAAGAAGAAAAGCATCCAGTGCATACACACACGTAAACAATTCTTATGAGTGATATTTTGGATCACATAACTCTCCAAGTAACATACTTTCAATCCCTTCCTCAAGGTCCCTGCTTGGCCTGTTGTTTCCTCTTTGCATGTATACCTTCTGCTTGCTACTCACAGAATGAGTCAGTCATTTATAAAAGGCCAAGAATTTATAATCCAATGATAAAAATAGAAGTAGCCCCTAGCCGTATAACAAAATGTGACTTCATTTTGTTAATTTCTTCTGGCATTCATCACCAACTTTGAGTAATTTGGCCCTCAATTTTTCTGATGTCTTGTAACAAACACTTTCATTTCAAATGAGTCAGTGGAAAGCTCTCAAAAGAGAATACAATGTTTATATTGAATTATCTGTTAAGAAAATGCTGAAAGAAGGACAAACCTCACCATAAAATGTTAAAACTTCTATTTGAAATCTCCAAAACACAGTAGAGGCAACTGAAGTTAAATATCTAAGCATCAAGAATAAAATAGAAAGGATAAAAGAGATTTTGGTATAAGGTTGAGTTTCAGTAGCCTTAAATTAACTACCACTCAATTGAACTTGTATTAAAAACACATTGAAAAGATAGACGTAGCACAATGACACTTTGATATGCTCTATTAACAAAGTAAATGGTTCAAGTCTTTTTTAGTTAGTTTAAAGTGTCATTTCAAACTAACTAAATGACAGTTAGTTTGTGTCACTAACTAACTGAAAATGAAATCCAGATTTCTTTTTTAAAAAAGAAAAGAAATCTGGGTGGATCTGAACAACTAATTGCCTGAAAACATGGTTAGGATAGTCATTTCTAAATAACCAAGGCAATACTTGGTAGGAGTGCATTTCTTGTCTTATAAACAGAATCGCCCTGGAGTTGCTGAATTAGAAATTTTATTATTCCAGCCAACTTGATGGTGGAGTTGAAAGGTCAATCTTGAGTCCAATTTTATTCATTCGACATGCTTCCTTTTTGTTCTATTTTTAGGTATCAAAATAGTTTTCCCTCGTTACATAACAGACCTTCAACATCATAAATTGAGGTCAGCTGCCCTTCATTTTTACTGTTGATGGCGCCCTAATTCCCCTCTTAGAATTGCCAGGTGGTGGACCAGAACGTCCTGTTTGAAAGTCACTTTCCGTCACCATAATGTTAAATTGGCGTCCGGCCTCATATGGAGTTCCAGAATATTTGAGACATGAGTTCTTGTCTTTGACAAGGATAGTTTATTAAAGTATCTAAAAATGTCTAGCTGATCCTGGAAACAATTTTTATGACCTCTCTATGTAAGCAGCTTTTGTTCATGTTAATTACAGCAGTCGATAGAGTCGTTATTATATACGTACTTGTCTGTCTATGTAAAGAACATTGTGCACACACATTGAGTTTGGAGATGGCTGCATTAAATATAGCATAAAGCTATATTATAATTGAATTGAAAATATTTTATTGATCCCTGAAGGGAAACTTGATATACAGTGCAAATGGAATGTATGCATTGCTCTCCTCTTTTTCCACATTTCATGTCACAGCCTTATTTCTAAAAGGATTAAATCTACTTCTTGAAAAATTCTTAAAAAAACACCCTATGATGACAATGTTGAAGTTTTCTTTCTAAATGGTTTCAAATTTATTAAAAACAAAAAACCAGAAAAAATATATGTACACAGCCTTTCTGCAATACTTAATTGCTGCACCTTTGGCAGCAGTTATGGCCTCAAGTTGTTTTGGATAAGACGCGACAATCTCGGCAGACCTTTCTTTTGACATTTTGGCCCATTCCTCTATGCAGTATCACTCAAGCTCCATCAGGTTGGATGTGAACGTTACATACATATTCACATGCATAATGCATGTTCATTTAGCATAAATGTTCAATTGGATTCAGGTCTGGGATCTGGCTGGGTCACTCAAAGACAATGATGGAATTGTTCTGAAGCTACTTCTTAATTGTCCTGGTGGTGTGTCCTGGATCATTGTCCTGCCTGATGAACTGTTGCCTCAGTCTGAGGTTAAAAACACTCTGGAGCAGGTTTTCATTCCGAATGTTTCCGTACATTATGGCTTTCAACTTTCCCTGTATCTTGATGAGTATTCCAGTTCATGCTGCCAAAAACATCCTCATACCATAATGCTGTCACCTCCATGCCTCACTGTAAGGAAGATTTATGCCAAGCATAAGGCCTGCCATTTACTACAAAAAGTTCAATTTTGGGCTTGTCAAACCATAGATTTTTGTTTCTTAGGGTCTCAGAGTCTCTCAGGGGCCTTTTGGCAAACTCCAGACAGGCTTCCATTTGCTTTTTTTAAGAAGGGCCTGCCGTCTGGCCACACTCTACCATACAGACCAATACCTACGTATTGCTATAGAGATGGTTGTCCTTCCGGTAGATTATTCTCTTTCCACAGAGGAACATTGGAGCTTTGAAAAAGTGACCATTGGGTTATTGGTTGCCTCCCTTTAAGGCCCTTCTCCCCCGAGCACTCAGCTTAGATGGCCAGCATTATCTAGAAAGAATGCAGGTGGTTTCGAACTTCTCCAGTTACGGATGATGGAGGCCACTGTGCTCTTTGGAGTCTTCCATGATTGATTTGTGCTTTGACATGCACTGTCAACGCTGGGATCTTGTATAGACAGGGGGCATACCTTTACCAATCATGTACAGCCCACTTAATTTACCACAAGTTGTTTTCTATTATTATTATTTCAACTATGGCAAATTGCCCCTAGGAATGAGTGTGAGTGTGGATAGTTGTGTGTGTGTGGCTCCGCGACAGACTGGCGACCTGTTCGGGGTGTACTCTGCCCTTCGCCTTAAATTGGCCGGGATGAGCTCCGACACCCCCCGCAACCCTGAAAGGGATAGACAGATAAGAAGATGACTGACTGATGACTGTTTTCTATTAAGCAGCTGAAACGTCTCAAAAATCATCAGTGGAAACAGAAAAAAAACACGGCTCAATTTTGAGTTTCACAGCAAACACTGTGAATACCTGCCTTTTTTAAAAATATATTTGCAAGAAATTCAAAAAAACTTTTTCAACATTATCATTACGAAGTGTTTTCTTAAAAGAATTTCTCAGGAGGAAAACTGATTTAACCCATTTTGAAATAAGGTTGTGACTGAATAAATTGCGGGAAAAGTGGATATGCGAAAATAAATATCTAAATACTTTCTGGATGCAACGGATATTTTATAATCTGTCAAAAAGCGTAAATACAGTTCAGCACGATGCCCATTAAAGGATCAAATTTGAAATTTAACAGGGTGTGGATCTCATAAACACTTGTGTGTGACACAAGTTAGAGTTTAAACGTTATATCTTACTACAGAAACGTGGCCTCGTGTTCCTATCTAGTTTCTTTTTCGTTGCTCAGAGTGGTAGAGGTGGTGTGTTTAAGGGACAGAATTACAAACCAACTCAAAGTGGAAGATAGAGTTTTACACAGTTTGTGTAAGCATGTTGGCACTTTTTATTCAGCGATTTGGAGTTAACAGGAGACTATGTACCAAAGCCTTTAACGGTGTAAGCAACCATTTCTGAGAGTTAAGTCTTTTTCTAAGTAGTTTGGAGATAAACATCAGCTATTTACAGTAAAATACCACTTGTAAATCCCCTCTGCCATGCAAGGCCTTTACTATTATTTGTGTCCTAATCATAGATGAATAAAAGCACGTGTTATAGAAGTAGCCCATGAGCTAATAATAAGCACTGCTATAGAAGCTGCCAAAAGTATTTCACTTCATTCATACAGCATTTATTTATGTAGTTTCAAAAACAATTAGAACAGCGTGTGGGCAGAAGCTCCTGAGCCAGATTAGAGCTCCTTTACAAAGGTGATGGGAGGTTTAAATAGAACAACTCATTGCATAAGGCTAAGAATAGCCTGCCAAGTAGGATCTAGCTAAAGACCAAGATATACCCAATGCAGTAGGAATTGTCTTTAAAAGAAATGCAAATTTTGATAAAAAAAATGACAGCAAAGTCATAATATACAATTTTCTCAAATTTATTTGTGTCCTGCTCTATTTTTTATATTCAATCTTCCAATCATCTGTTAATAATGCTTATTAGAAAGGAACAGCACAGGCCTACAACAATTTGTGAACATTTGAGTGTGAAGTGGGTGAAATAAACTACCAGTAACTGGCTGTTATTCTTTTAAGTCAAAGGAGACGAGCTGAGGTATTTTTAATCAAATTTAAATGCGTAAAGCATAAATAGTATTGTTCAATCTAAATGTCAAGGCTTGGTATGAAGAAATAAAGCAATTTTTAAAAAATCCTCAATTTGCTGGATAAGCGTCAGCACATTTCCCTGTATATGGAAGGGTAGCAAGCAGGCTTTGGTTCAAAGAAAAAACTCGTTTTGAATATCTTCTCAACCTTTCTTACCATTTTGAGGAAAGAATTTAGCTTTTGAAAATCTGAAACTTTATAAAAAGCGTCTCTTAAAAAGTACAAGACTGCCAGACGATGAGTGACCTACAAAGTCAGCTCACATTTCCAGAAACTACTGCAGCAAGTTTCGGCTGCTAGTTTAGAACATTTAAACAGATGACACCAGCAGAACTGACTGTCCTTAGGAGGATCCAGCAGAATTTAGATGAGAAATATCAGGTTGGGGAGTACATCTCCAGGACACTGTGTTTTATTGGATAACCTACTGACAACTACATTCACAGTTGTCGCAAAGTAAATTAAATCCCCAGTGGAACACACCTGAAGCCAAATCTACAGGATCTTAAAGTGTAATCAATTGTGTAGATAAGCTAGTGCAAGCCTTAACAAAACAAAGAAACAAAACTTCCCCAGTGACAAACGAGAAGTATTTGAAAATGCATCTAGAGGATTCCATAAAATCAGACCACTATTCAGTGAATGGGAATTAAAGAGCAACATAACCTTTTGATGGAGTTTTTTTAGTTGTCGCAACAGCAGTAGGAAAACAACAACAAAAAAAACCCCTAGCAAAACAGCAAAAATTTTGCAGTAGAAAACAAAGCAAATATTCAAGATGATCACATAAAAGTTCTTCATGCAGAAATTCTTGCTGAGGAAATGTAATTACTAGTTACTTACACTAACCACGTCTGCAAAACTTAAATGTGTCTTCTTCTTTTGGCCTTTTCCTTCAGGGGTCACCACAGCAAGTCAGTTTCTTCCATCTAACCCTATCTGCTGCATCCTCTTCAGTCCCACCAACTATCTTCATGTCTTCCTTCACTGTATCCATGAACCTCCTCTTTGGTCTTCCTCTAGGCCTCTTTCCTGGTGGTTCCAAACCCAGCGTCCTTGTTCCGATGTACTCTCTCCTCTGCACATGTCCAGACCATCTCAGTCCGGCCTCTCTGACTTTATCTCCAAAACCTCTAACATGTGCTGTTCCTCTGGTATACTCATTTCTAATCCTGTACATCCTAATGATTCCTCAGCATCGTCATCTCTGCTACCTCCATCTCTGTTTCCTGTCTTTTTCTCAGTGCCACTGTCTCTAGACCAAACAGCATGGCCGGTCTCACTTTCACTTTCATTTTAGCTAAAACTCTTTTGTCACACATCACGCCTGATACTTTTCTCCACCCGTTCCAGCCTGCCTGCACACGCTTCTTCACCTCTTTTCCACACTCTCCATTGCTCTGGACTGTTGATCCTAAGTACTTAAAATCTTCCACCTTCTTTATCTCTTCTCCCTGTAGCCTCACTTTTCCATTTGGATCCATCTCATTCACACACATGTTCTCTGTTTTACTCTGACTAATCTTCATTCCTCTTCTTTCTAGTGCAAACCTCCACCTCTCCAGTTTTCCTCCACTCTAGGTACTCTTTCATACGCTTTCTCTAGATCTACAAAGACACAGTGCAGCTCCCTCTGACCTTCCCTGTACTTCTCTATCAGCATTCTCAAGGCAAATACTGCATCTGCAATGCTCTTAAAAATTTAAATGTGTAAAAGATGAAAATAATTAAGTTTCTGAAAAAAACCCTGAGATTTAAAATTCAAGTAACCTATGCACTTAGTTTACTGTATCTTCTTAAAAATGGAATATTCAAATGACATTTTGAGTCATTTGAAGCAAGTAGACAGAAACACTTCAATTTTATGTAAAGGTATACAGTGGTCTGAGGTGCAAATCTATGTTAAGCAATTTTTTGCATTTTCTGAAGTTGTTAAAATGTCATTTTGATTTCTGTCTTGAAATCATCTCCTATGGTTTGTTTTACAGTTGTCATCTGTAAGACAAAGGTTGCCATTTCATAAAAATAATTTGTGAGATATTATTGAACAAAGTAATTAAATAGTCAATACCATATCAGACGGGGAATACCAAACATGTCTATATCAATCAAAAACATATTTTTGAATTCTAGAGGAAATTTTTTTTTCTAATCTTTAAATTATTATTAAGGTCAAGTCAGTAGAACCTACTTCTTATAGTTTATTTAGTAAAATAAATGTATGTTGTGTGGTAACTTCACAGGATTAGTGTACACCTTTGGAGAAACAAACAAACTTCAGACCTTTTTCTTAGAGAGAAAGTTAATTCCATTAACTGAGACTTGACCAGTTCACTTGTCCAGCCTGTCTACCGGATTAAGAAACCATCTATTTTTAGATTTGAGAAGAGAGGGGGGACAAACATTGTGTTACTGCGACGAATACTTCTGGAATCAATTATTTCATAAATTTATCAAGTTATATTTCAGAAGAACAAAACATTTAAGACATTGCTTTTCGCTTGTTTTGTGTTTTGTGTGTTCACTATTCTTTCGCCTACTCATGGCAGTCAAGGGAACAGTATCTTTTCTTTGCAACATGAAAATGAAGGCACGAAAGACAGTTGGAGTTGCTACAGTATAGTAAAACGAGGAGGGGTAGGAGAAAGAGGGAGGCTCCTCTCTTTCTAAGAGCATTAACTCTAGAGCATTCTGCTGGTGACAGGACTGTCAGGGTCAGATGGCTCCTGCAGCCTGATTAGACCAGCTCACAGCAGATCCTCGGCCCAGCACAGTGAACTGAAAGAACAGAGCAGAGCAACAAACTGGCACATGCAGCACGTTGCAGTGATTACCCGGCAAGCCAGAGGGAAAAGAGAGAAGTGGATAGCTGAGTGTTTTAGTGGAGCAGAGCCACAGGTTGCTGCAGGAAGGCTTTGCAGACTATAGACCATCAGTGACCCTGAAAAGGACTAAAACACCAATTTTACCTTTGGAAAAAAAAAACTTTTTGAAAAAAAGTTTATTTTGGAAAAAATATTTAAGAGCCAAGGGGTAAGGAAAATACATTTGAACTTAAATTTGTCGTCTTGTTAATATGTTGTCGCTACTGTGGAGCCTTTTGCAATAACTTTGGTTAGTAACTTGACATGATGGATGCAGATGATATAAAAATTTGGAAATGTTTGAGACATTTTAGTAACTATTTTGCTGCCAGAGATTCCAATCAAATTAATCAGAAAATCTCCTGGAACTGAAGAGAGTGCAGCAATGAAAGGAGTAAAAGACCATTGGGGACATTTGTTACCAGAAAAATGTGGTGTGTCATTAAATTAGCCTCAAGATAGAGCTATAAATACAGCTGTAGGTATTTAGAGTCTATGGGGGTTTAGTATAACAGGCAGTCAGCTGGTTGTGTGTCAGCACTCAAACTTTTTGTGGGGCTGCTTCTCCTGCAGGACTATAGTGTAACTGGCGGTCAGTGTTTGGTGGATTTTCCTGTCCAACAGCCAAGAGGTAAGAGAGAAAAGTTCAAACTTAGGGATTTAGCGTGACTTCTTGTTCAAAGCAACCTGAGTGATCAACTACCTCTTCTTTATGTGTCTAGCTGAAAGTAGTAGTTAATTTGTTGTTGTAGGGTTTATCCTGTTTGAGGCTATTACTGTAGCTTAGGGTGTTTCATTCAGTCATCCCTATATGAACTACTGAAACCTTTAGAAATTTTAAGATCCTTTTAAATTGAACTAAAAACACAATTTTGAATATTAGAGATAAATAGTATCAATTCTCAGTCTGCGTTAACAATGAAAAAGGATTTAGGGATTAAGTGATCCTTGGTTTTCACATAGTTTTGTTATTATGTGAAGTTGTTTTAAAGTAAAGGTGATAAATTAATTGTTTGTTCGGTATAAAGGTTTATGTTATTTTCTTTTACCCCTTATGACTTTCCCTTCTGGTTGCCACAGCAAGTCAGTTTCTAACCCGGAGTAGTCTTTGTTTTGTTTGATATAAATTAGTCGATGATTCATTTTTGAAATATGATTATATGATTTACAGTCAACAAAGGATAAACAACTAAACTATAGGGTTTTTTTTAAGACAAGTTGGTGTATAAGTCTGTTTCCGCAAATTATTTAACTATTACTTGCCGCGTACAGTTTATGGCATATATTAATTTCTTTTCAGCTTATTGTTTTCAAACATGCATCCATAGATTTTAGTTACTGGTAAATGCCTACAAACTTAGACAGTGTGCACAGGTCAAAGTTAAACATCAAATCCAATGGTAAAAAGAATTCAAACACTTGCAGAATGACATCCATGTAGAAGATTGTACAATACAAAGTTGCATTTTCGGTTAAAAAAAGTTCAAGCCATCTCATATGTTGTGTTGGGAATTTTTTAAAGGAATTTATAGATGGTATGTGGAAGTCATATTTGTAGCTTTTTGCGCTCATTTGAAATTGAATTAAATCTGTTTTGCCTTTTGCTTGTAGAACCACTGGTTGATGGAGTTTGTGCGGCAGACTGGTGACTACTGCCACGCTCAACACGTTTAAACCGTGTGTGGGATGATGCTACAACATGCAGTCCTGGGATCATGATCTTTGAGAAACCACTGGCCTTTCCTATTTAAACTTGCCAGCTAATGGGGTAACAAATGGAGCTGCGACACTGAAAGCTGATTGGATAGAAAAGAAATTGAGAGTGATTGCAAGAAAAAGACAAAGACAGAAAAGATCAGCAAAGAGGCAAAAACAGAGTTGATACTCTGTACACACCTGGACTATCATACAATCAACAGATGGGATAGCAATCAAACAAGTTGGAAGATTTCAATTTAACAGCAACCTTAACATTTCTGAAATACTGAAAAGTTGACAGGAAGTTTGGTTCTACCTGAAGACAGAACTGTGAAGTTCAAAATATATCCACAATTTGCTGGAGTTAAAACCAAAGGTAAGCGGCTACTGTTCATCATATCAGGAATAATTTTTTTAACACAATCTCTTTGACTATATTGTATTGACAATATGTCTTGAGTATCTAAATAATGTGGAGTTGCTGTCAAATATTTGTGTGAAAAGGACGACCGCTCTAATGAGACCCCTTTCAAAATACTACTACATACTGCATACTACTACAGCAAGATTACTATTAAGTCGGCAGGACTGACTTACAAACTATTTATGCCACACATCAAGATGACCAATACTTTACAGTTGAAACTAAATTATTAAACCAACCTATGTGGAATAATACTTGCAGTAACCTACATACATAAACGGTTTTCATCAGAGTTTGGCATTTTCTCAGATTGACGGAATCAGGTTGTGGTAAAAATATAAATACATTTACATAAGGTTGAAACCTGATACTTCACCATGGATGTTCACTGCAGCCATTTTGACCTGTATAAGCAGTCAAAGCACATGTAGAACAAATTACATGAATACCTTCCAGTAGATCACATGATAGAAAGGAAACACTACACTGCAGACCTTGAAATCAGCTAACCTGTTAAATGCTGCGTTGCTCCAGTCACATACATTGTTTCCATACATAAATACATAGCATAGATTAGTCAAAGCTGTGACTAAGATGCCTATAAACTTTAAAGTATACTCAGTAGACAGAGGTCAAAGTTAAACATCACAGGGTAAAAAGGATTAAAACACTTGAGGTAAAGATGCCTGCTGCATATCTATTTTATTTAGATTACTGACACATATGATCTTTCTTCCTTTTAATACAAAATATTCATCTATTCATCTTCTGAACTTCTTATTCCTAATGAGGTCAAGGGATGTGCCGGAGCCTATCCCAGCTGATTTCAGGCAAGAGGCAGGGTACATCTCCCAAACAGGTTGCCAGTCTGTTGCGAGCCTTCACACTCAGACAACCATCCACGCACATACTCAACATACTCATTCTTAGGGGCAATTTTGTAGCAGCCAATTGAGAGAAAACACATGCACACTGTACATGGGAGAAGATACAAACTTCACACAGAAAAGCCAGTGTTTAAAGCCCGTGCTTTAATATTTACTCCTTCATAGTTTAATAAAAAAGAATCAAACTTCTTACATGAAAGACCGATGGCTTTTGGGATCACACGACTTGCCGTTCAGCTAAGCACCAATTAAAATCAAAAGAACATGCTCATCATTCAAGCACAAAACATAACTACCTAACAATGAGATCATTTTGATTTGTTTAGCCCATAGAAACAAAATGCTTTTTTTTGCCCCTAGCTTTATAATTTTGATTGTGTAACATCCTGCTTGAAATTTGTTGGTATTTGGGTCTCATAGAAAGCTACACGCACTTTTGTTAAAGTCTACTTCTTCAAAAATATTTGATCAATTATTCATCTTCTGAACTGTTCATCCCTGATGGAGTCATGGGGTGCTGGAGCCTATCCCGTCTGAGAGCACACCTAGAACAGATTGCCAGTTTGTTCCGGGATGAAAATATGCTATTCAAATACATTTTTACTATCGATACATTACTGTTGACATTACTGTTTATTTGTACAATATGCTATGACTTTGAGTTGTGGTCTAATGAAAGTGTTTTCACCTGCCAAGGTCAGAGGTTCACATAGGTGTCAAAGGTTACACCAGCCGCCATGAACCGTCCAGCTCCAGTTGAACTGTGTCACAGAAACATGAGATTCCTCATCACACACAACCCCACTGACAGCACACTCAGTTCCTTCATAGAGGTAAGAAATACAGGTTCTTAAAGAGTGTTAAGTTCATGATCTTTATAAAATTTTGGCATAAATCTCGTTCTAGATGCGTACTTAAAGTATCTAACTTCCTGCAATGGGTAAAAGACATTGCAAAAAAGATACATTTCAATCATTAGAAACATTTACAGAAAGCTTTGTATGTCTTAAAAATTGTGGTTTTTCAAGGACTTAAAGCGATATGGGGTCACAACTGTGGTGAGAGTGTGTGATATCACCTATGACAAAACACCAATAGAGAAAGACGGCATCACTGTTGTGGTAAGAGTTCGACTGCCAGGGATTTGCAAAAAAATATAGTCACTCAAGTGCAATTTATAATACAATCCAATTTACTAAATAATATATCGGTGGGCTCTCATATAGGATTGGCCGTTTGATGATGGGGCTCCCCCACCAAGTAAACTGGTCGATGATTGGCTGAATCTGCTTAAGAAGAAGTTTCAGGAGGACCCTGGAAGTTGTGTGGCTGTTCACTGTGTGGCAGGACTTGGAAGGTACCAGAAACTTTACAAATAGCTCATAAAGAGACAGAGGAAGTCTGAAAGAAATAAAATGTAAGATCAACTCAAGTTTTCATGTTGATAATGACTGGGTGTGCTTCCAGGGCTCCTGTGCTGGTTGCTTTGGCTCTAATAGAAAGTGGGATGAAGTATGAGGATGCCATTCAGCTTATTAGACAGTAAGTATACCAAAGTGTTTATGAGTTAATTAAAAAGAGTGTTAAAGCTTTTTTTTTTTTTTAGGAAATAGGAATTACATTATAACATGAGAAGTATCTATGTATGTTTTCATTCTATCATCACAATTTTTTTAAAATAGATCTTCCAAGATACAGTAATTTATGTTTTTTACTTCATTCATCAACTACTTTTTTCATAGAGTAAACTCTGTGCATTCTGTTCCTGTCTTATGCACTAGGCACCCGTCCGTAACAATGTAATTCATTTTAGAAGGAAAGACCTGACCAAAACATAGTAACACAACGGCCAGAACAAATACAGTTTTACAATGTTATGTCTTTGGCCTTCTCAATAAATCAAGTTAAATGTCTCATTTATTTAAAAAAAACACATCTGAGTGCAAATAAGACAGATTGTGGAACAAATAAACTAATTTAATTTTTTAATTTGATTTCCCAGGTCACTTAATTTACTTTTTCAGAAAGGTTTATTATTTGCAATTAGTACCTTGTATAAATACATATCAAAATTACTAATGTACTGAGAAAAAACATCAATTTTTTAAGCCATCATTAAATGCAAAAATAATATATTAATGTTTTCCCACAGTTGTTAGTCTTGAATATAATTTTCAGAGGTTTAAATTATTAAAACTCACCTCAACAACAACAAAAATACTTTTTTTCATTAAGTACATGACAATTGTTTGCCATCAAGCATTTTGTTTTTGGAATAAAAGAAATGGTCTCAAAACTAGAGTATGCTGTTTCGGAGAAACAGCGCGTTGAATGCCTGCTCGCGGGGGGCGAGGACGCCGAAGCCAGTTTATTTTTTTCTGTCGTCCTCTGATGCTGAAAATGACCTGAAAGCTGGCTAAAAAAAACCTGAATGTACATATGTGCTGGAAAAGGATTTCAAACACATACAATTTTTATAAAGTTTTGTCTTTTATTGTGAAAATCTCGTTAAAGTTGTCTAATTATGCTTTAAAGTTAAGAAAACAAAACAGCGTTAAAGTTTTTTAAAAAAAATAATTTTAATGTAAAAGTGTGTAAAAAATGATAATTTTTCATTATTTTGGGTCTTTTATTGTGAAAATCTCATTAAAAATGGCTAAATATGCTTTTAAGATGAATTTTTAAAAAAGACGAAGAATTATTAAAAAAAGAAAAAATTTAATGTAAAAATGTGTAAAAGATAGTAATTTTTTATTATTTTAGGTCTTTTATTGTGAAAATCTCGTTAAAGTTGTCTAATTATGCTTTAAAGTTAAGAAAACAAAACAATCCTAAAGTTATTTAAAAAAAATTATTTTAATGTAAAAGTGTGTAAAAGATAATAATTTTATATTATTTTATGTCTTTTCTTGTGAAAATCTCATTAAAGTTGTCTAATTATGCTTTAAAATTAAGAAAACAAAACAACTGAAAAGTTCTAATGAGCTGTCTTCCCATCAGAGCTCCTTAATTGCGCCTCAAAACACACCTGATGCAGGTCACAAGACCACAGAAACAGAATCTGCATACAGCCAGCACAGCCTACTTCCAAATAAGGAGATGTCTGTGACATCACACAGACTCCTTCATTACCTTATAAGGAGATGAGCCTCTGAGTGCTCATTAATTGGGCGGCAAAACACACCTGCTCAGTTGGGAGAGAGAATTTCTGAATAGGCAAACAAATGCTAATTGCGCGAAAATGGAAACAGATAGAAAAAAAATTCTTTCAGATTTAGAAGCAGGACGATGAAATCTACTTGGGGATGTAATTTTATTTTTGTAGCTCAAACAGAAATGAAATGGCAGCCATTTTAGTGTCACAAAAATGTCACTTTTTGGGGGGAGGTCTCCTTCTGAGGACCATAGAGGAAAATCTGTTGGTCTGACAGATTCAAGAGTCACCTTGGATGAAAGAGGACAAGAATTCCTCCGTTTTGAGCTAAAATGTATTTTTGTGGGATAAAAACTGAAAGAGTTATAAAAATTTGTTTGGAAGGTGAAAATTTTAAAATCCGGTCAGAGGGACAAAAATAAAACCTGACTTCTCGACCTTCGGGAGCCCGTAGCGGCTAAACGGTTGCTCTAATCAAAAAATTTTCTAGTGAGGTCAAATTTTCCTGACAAAATTTCCTTCGTTTTGATAAAAAAAAATTTCCGGTGCGCCAAGAATTGTGGGAGCTAGAGCCTTTTGAACACAAAGAGTCTGGTTTGTCTCCACACTCTGTTTCCAGAGTGCGACAGAGTAAAAAAAAAAATTCTGATTTTTTCATTTTTTTCACTTTTTTTATAAAGTGGTTGCTCTGAAACCGCAGAAGGTATGAAAGTGTCCTTCGGATGTTATAGAGGTCAAATCCTTGTGACCCGTTTAAACTTTAAATGGTGTTTCTAGCTAAAACTATGCCAGAGCTGGAAAGCTTTGAAGAGCATGTGGTTTTTGGCCAAAATCCCATTATTTCCAATGGGGCCCATTTTTTTCGTGTTTTTTTGCGATAAATCGGAAACCGATTAAAATTTCAAAAAGTTGAATAGAAGCATACGTCACATGACCGAGCTGATCGTTTTGAGCCCTGAACGGCTGCGCTCGGGCAAACGGATCTTGAGATTTTACGTGTCAAAAATGGTACGGAAGAAACCGGAAGATTCCAGAAAGTAAAACAGGATCACTATAGTTGAATGCCTTTTAGGCATTCAACTGATTAAGCCTCGTGGAAAACATTAATTTGTTGTAAACAAAATGTTTATTTCATGGTTCAATTTTAATAGCTAACGTGATACATCTGAGACCGTAGCCCTCGCCTGGAAAAGGGTGAAATGAGGCCTGTAGGTCAGAGGCATGGCCTTGCCCCAAGTGGAGAAGTTTAAGTATCTCAGGGTCTTGTTCACGACTGGGGGAAGGATAGAGCGGGAGATAGACAGATAGGTATGGCTTCCGCTATAATTAGGACGCCGCATACTGCATGTCTGTCAGGGTGGCTGGGCTCTTGGTCAGAGATAGACTGAGGAACTCTTCCATCCAGCAGGAGCTTGGAGTAAAGCTATTGCTCCTCTGGGTTGAAAGAACCTAGATTGGGTGGTATGGGCATCTGGTTAGAATGCCTCCCAAACGCCTCACTGATTAAGTTTTTCTGGCACGTCCCAATGGGAGGAGATCCAGAGGCAGGCCCCGGACCCAGTGAAGAGACTATGTCTCACGGCTGGCTGGGGAACGCCTCAGGATCCTCCCAGGTGAGCTGGGGAACACAGCCAGGATGAGTGAAGCCTGGGTTTCCGGTCTGGTGATGTTGCCTTCGTGACTCGGCCCTGGATAAGTGGAAGACGATGGTACGGAACATGATATACATAGGTTAGGTAGACTTTATAACAAAATGCTCTCACTGCTGTTAAACTCTCCAGGAAAACCTTTCCCTTGCCCAGGATCAAAGCAATAAGCAAAGGAAAAGACATTTGAAAATAATCAAAATGTTTTTGGAAGCACATGAATAACTATCAAACTTAGCAAATGATTTTATAACCAAGAAATGCTAAAATATTCACATGAGAAAAAGCAGACAATTAAAGACGAGAGAACTTTTTTCAAATCATTTGTACAATAGTTTTTGGAAAATGCTCTTCTATAAATAGACACTCGAGGCATCATTAATATTTTATAACAAGCTACTGTAATTTTCCACCATAACATTCTTGTGACTTTTAGGAAGCGGCGTGGAGCCATCAACAGCAAACAACTCACCTACTTGGAGAAATATCGATCAAAGCACAAACTGCGGTTTAAAGACTCCCAGAAGCACAAAAACAAGTGTTGTATTATGTGAATTTACAGACATCACAACAATCATCTACATATTGTTCTCTTCAACCAATATCTCAGGAATACAATTGTAAAAGTTTTGTGTTGTCTCAAACAAGTTTTTTTGTCTTTGTCTGATGATATCACAGGCTACATAAATTTATTAACTGTAACTAAAGATGATCCAAACTGGTGAATATTTTTTGAAAATACAACCATAAGATGCGTATGAGTAATTTAAACAAAGCACACAAAATTTGGGGACAAATAATGTATGTAAAAATGTTTTTGTCCAAAATCAATCAAACTATAAAAGTTGTTTCTAATCTGAATAGCTGACTTGATCCCACCATTTCAAATTTAATCACTTTAATAAAAGTGTTCATAATTTTGTTCATGTCAGAAATCGTTCCAACACCACAATCCAGACATTTTCAAGCACACATTTCAGTCAAGTTTACTCCACTTTTGTTTTTATTGAGTGATGCATGTGCACAATTGCTTCTGAACGTTAGCTAAAAAATATTATCCTTTTTGCTGATGCACTTTTATGCTTATATAGCTACTTGTTTGGTGGTTTAGTGTTAATCTGAAAGTTATCTTCAATTTCAAAAGGGGTCTTAAACAACAACTTAAACAAGACACTCTTTGCTCATTTGAATCAAAATAGAGATGTTGGAGATGAGCGACAGGAAAATTGCAGAATTTTTCATACAGTATGTGCATCAATTTGTGGAAATGTGCGCAGGGTTAATAAAAGGGGAGGATGGTAGTTTTTAGATATTAGATAGATTATGGAAAAAACTGCTGTCAACACTGTTTAAAATTGTAAATGAAAAAAAAAGCTGTAAATGTGTGTATCTCTGTACATTTTTGCATTGTTCAATAAAGATTTTTTTTTGCCAAAAAGCCTTTCATCAATGAGTTTATGATTGTGATAATTATATTTGCACCATTTTCAATTTTCATTCACGATTGGTTCAAAAAACAAAATCTATCATAAAGTTTGATGGGAAACTTGATTTGTAAAACTTGCAGTCTCCTCAAATTAAGTGGATTTAAAATTACAGTGCTGAAATTTGTTGATGTGCAAACTATATTTATATAATTGATAATAATAATAATTTAACTTCACTTGCATGATCAGCTTTTTATTAATTCTTATTACATTGTGCTGTTGCATATGGCAATTTCCCCATTGTGGGACTAACAAAGATTTTCTTGTTCTTATCAATCTTACATTAAGCTTTAAATATTAATCTTTTTTTTGTTCAGAAAATGTACATCTATACAGTTTTATCATCACTAATATTTGAATCACTCTAAATGAAATAACTCTGGCCTTTTCAGTACAAAATCTATTAGAGTACAGTAAGTGGAAGTGAAACTGTAAGGCGGTCTTTCTGTCGCTAGAGCGCGCTGTTTATAACAGCACTACCCATTGGTTTACGTATTTCCGCTAGCTAGTTTCAGCTAGGTTTTGTGTAGCAGATTCGACAAAAAAAATGTAAAATGAAATGAGTATCTAAATCTTTATCTTGTCAATATTTTTTGTTAACATGAAGATTTAAACTCTAATGTATTTTTATGTTATCTAGTTGGGAAAATGGCAGGTAAGGACGTCGGTAAGTTAAAACTCGAATGTGTTTGTCTAGTCTTAAAGTTAACCACTTCAAAACAAACCCACATTTCTGACTTAAATTTGAATATTTAGAGAACTGATCAGGAACAAAATTATACCTTTAAATGCACATTACTTCCCGATTTGTGATATCAGATCTAATTAGATAAAACTTCCTGAAGCAAGTTTTAAAACTTAGGACTTTACTGATGAATTACAAATCAATCAATCAATAATACACACTTTACATCAAAATCTATCTTCTCCCTGTCTCTGTGTCTAACAGGTTGTGTGTTTATGTGTCGCCTGTGCAACCTGTTCTCACCCAGTCGTTCAGAGTTACTGGTCCATTGCTCTCAGCTGCATCCCCAACAAGATCCTCCAGAAGACATCATCATTGCACTACAGCCTCTAGGAGCACAAGTTGAGACGTTGTCAGATAAGGGTAGCATGATCACTCTCACACACACTTAATAAGCAGTGTATGTCATCAGATAAACCATAAACTGATATGCAAAGATAAAAACAATTGACAATAGGGTTGTAAGAATAAAAGTAAATGCCTTATTTAAATTTTTATTCTGTATTTTATGTATATCTATTGATTCCCTTTCAATGTTCTGTTCCATTGTCTTTCACTTATTGGGGGCCAGGTTGCAGGTGCAACAGCCTCAGATGGGAAACTCAGGCTTCCCTCACCCCGGCTACTTCCTCAAGCTCACTTGAGAAGATCTCGAGGCATTCCCTGGCTAGCTGGTCAGACATAGTCTCAGACATAGCAGGACCGGGGTCTGCCTCTGAGTCTCCTCCTGGTGAGACTTGCTAGAAACACTTCACCTGCAAGGTGTTCGGGAGGCATCCTGACCAGATGCCCAAACGACTCCATCTGGCTTCTCTCAACCCGGAGGAGCAACGGCTTTACTCCAAGTTCCTGCTAGATGCCAGAGTTTCTCACTCTATCTCTGAGTGAGAGCCCAACTACCCTGTGGAGGAAGCTCATTTCGGCCGCTTATATCTGCAAACTCGTTCTTTCAGTCACCAGCTGTAAGTGGTGACCATAGGTGAGGGTAGGAACATAGATTGACTGGTAAATTGAGAGATTTGCTTTTCGGCTCTTTTTCACCACGACGGGCCAATGCTAGGATTAGGACTAGGATTTGGAGGTGCTGATTCCCATCCTGGCCGCCTTGCACTTGGCAGCAAATTGGTCCAGCGAGAGCTGGAGATCATGGCCACTTTCAGTGTACAAAGATAAAAATAATTGATAAAAATTGTGATGTCACACTACTGTAAGAATAAAAGTAAATGGCTTGTTTGTATTTTTACTCTGTTTGATATGTATTTTATTGATTCACAGAGGTTCCTGTAAAGCGAAAACGGGGACGACCAAAAGGCTCCACAAAGAAAAGGCAAATTGATTTGTCAGAAAACACCGACTCTGGAAATAATGATTTCAAAGGAGGAGAAGAAAAGCAAAAGAAAATGGAACAGGAGAAGAATTGTCAAGCTATTGAAGGTAGTAGTGTGACTATTTTCAGTTCACATTTTCAGTTTATTTTCAGTTTCAGAAGAAAGTTCACTGAACAATTTTTATTTTGTTATTTTTAAACTTACTGCAAGCTTTGATTGTGTCTTCATTGCTTGTTCTTGTTAATTGTTAATACATTATTGCCCCGGCTCTGCTGTACATTAGTCTGTTTTTTGTCATAAATGTTTGATGCATACTGATGTGAAATTTTAGGGCTGGACTGCAAAAACTGCCATCGCTCATTCAGCAACAGACGACAAGCCTTGAAGCACATTTGCCTCACAGTTGAGGATGAAGAGGAAGAAGAAAAGGATCTTGAGAAGAATAGTAAGAAGCAAGGACAACTTGCTGGAAAAATTATCTTTATTAATAAGTTGAATGCGTCTAGAGATCAGCTAAATAATTAGTTGCCCCCTGGACATTTTTCCTACTATCAGAAATGTTTGAAGCTCATATGTGGTGATAAGGTGATAAAAGGAACTTTTAGACTTTTCTGGTAACCTAATAATTTAAACTTGAACTTAAAAAAAAAACCCCTGAGGATTCGGAGGATTCAGAATCAAAACAAATCCCTGCCATGCCATAATGCACCAAAGAAAATTGTACGTTTTTAATGATCATATGTGCTCTCTTAAGCTAAACATGTACCATAAGAAATGTACATTATTTATTATAACTGAAATGCTTTTTTTCTATATAGCTGTGTACAACTTTCGATCTCCGACAAACAGCCAAAGTTGTGTCTCAAAAAAGAAAGTTGAAACTTTGCCCAAAAAAACTGTCATAGATGTGATTCTGACAGAGGATAAAAATCTTCCTGGTGTGTAGAGGAATTATTTTTATTTTTTTACATTTCAGCTTAAAAATTTTAGTGTCAAAAAAATAAACAGGTTTTCAATTCAGCAGGTGTTTCAAAAATTATTCCTGTAGAAGACAGTTTGGAAGAAACGTCTGCTGCTCAACCTCAGGTAAGTAATGGAGCTACATATAGAATTGATGGGTTTGCTCACTGAAGTTTAAAATATTTCTCCTTATTTGCCGTGGCTGCATTTCATGTTTTGTTTCGTCTTCTGAACCGCTTGTCCGTAATGAGATCGCCGGAGTGTATCCCAACTGAGGTGGATACCCACTGACCAAGTCACCAGTCTTTTGAGGGGACACACACACATTGGAACATCCCCAGGGACAATTTTGTTGCAGCCAATCAACCTAACATGCATGTTTTTAGAGGGTGGGAGGAAGCTGGAGAAAATCCACTCGCACAGAGAGAACATGCAAAGTCCAGCCCACTCTGGGACTCGAACCCCTAACCTTCTTACTGTGAGGCCACTGTGCTAACCACTGCGCCACCGTGCAGCCCTTTCATTTCACATTTCTGATGACTAAAATTATCAAAGTGTTAGTTTCCTTCAAATTTATAGTTCAAAACTGGATATTGTTGGTGTATCGAATTGAACTCTAGCTACTGTATTCAGAAGCAAAAAAAGGACAATTTTAAATGATTTTTTAGAAACATTGCTGCCAATATTACATGAGGGTTTTTTTTTTTTGTTTGTTTTATTTTCCCTTTTTTTTCCAACAAAATTTATTGTAGCTTCTTAACCCCATTGCTTCTTTGTCTTTAGGAAGTGCCTGTTGATGCTTCTAAGTGTGAAGATGATTCCTCAACAAATAAGGAGTGCAGGTAGAAATTATTTAGACACTCATTTCCTTTTAAAGTACCTGATCATTTTTGAAGTAGAAATAAAGCATTTTCTAGGAACAAAAAATTTGATATCAATGCTCAGAAACTAAACATTGATGAAAGCTCAACTTCTAATTTGCATGCTACACAATGTTTTCATCCTCTGGTTGTAACATTATGATTTTATAATGTCCCATACTGAGCTAATCTTTTTTCTTTCTAAAAGTGCCAACTTGAAATCTACAACAAAAACTACAACTTGCAAAGGCTTCAAAGAATATTCTATCAAACAAGATTCTGCTAGGTAAAATGCTATCTTATAAAAAAATACATTATGTCTTCATTTCACTGTCTAATGTTTGTAAATTAAATAGAAAAGAACTTTTTTTTCCCCCCTTTTTCTAAATTACCACATACAATGTGCATTTACAATTTTTCAGAGAGTTATCTCGCTATTGTAAGATAAGCCTTTCATTTTATTGTATATAAACAGTACCGTCTATTTGCAGGAGTAATGAGAGTGGTCAACAAGTAAGAGTATTTTTGTCATTTCCTGTTTTTCAGTTCGCCTCAAGGTCACCTTAAAATCTTTGCCTGTGAATTTTGTTCCAAAATTTTTAAATTCAGACATTCGCTGGTTGCACATCTCCGGACACACACGCAAGAAAAACCCTTTCAGTGTCCACATTGTGACTACGCATCAGCTATCAAAGGTAAATAAATACATTGGCATGAGAATAATGAAAAAAAACCCACTTCCTCTACTTGTACTTATAGACTATGTAATAAAAAGCAAGTGGATATTCTAATTTGTATTTCCTATTTTTAAGCCAACCTGAATGTTCATCTGAGGAAGCACACAGGAGAAAAGTTCAGCTGTCCGCACTGCCCTTTCAACTGCCTCAGCCCGGGACACCTAAAGGTTATCTAGAAAATTGATTTATGTGTATTGCATCATAAAAAACACATCAATTTATTCTATTTGATTTTTTGTTTGTTTGCTTAAGTTATCCCTATTTTTAAAATTGTTGTGTAACTATTTTTTATATTTTTTTTGGTTTTTATTTATTTTTTTTGTCTTTGTTTCCCACTTGTGTAGATCAAAATGATCATGTAACAAATTTAATCTTGTCTTTTAATGTGATATTAGGTCCACATAGAGCGAGTCCATCTGAAGATGAAGCAATATTGCAGCTTCTGTGACAAAAAGTACTCTGATATAAAGAACTTGATAAAACACATTGAGAAAAATCATAACCTGGAAGACCCTGCTGTTTCACAGAACTACCAGCAGCTGAGGTTTGAATTGCATTTGAAAGTTTTTTAGGTCTGAAACTCATTGGCATTCAAAAAAATTAGAAGAACAAAGTGTTGCTTTTGTCATTAGAGCTACATTTGTTTGGATACTGAAGAATCAAATGTCAATTTTTGAAGTCTAGTGAACTCGTTCTAACTCAATGAGAGACTGATATATTTCTACAGATAGTGATTACTGTTCCATAAGTGTCGATCTATTTTTTTTCTAATATATATCCTTTAATTGTGTAGCTTAAAGACTCGTCAGGGATTCAGACAGTTTCTGTTCTGCTGTCCCACCTGTAACCGATGCTTTAAGAACAAGCTGGAGCGTGAGCGCCACATGTTGGTCCATGGACCTCGGCGTCCTTTCGCCTGCCTGGTCTGTAACCACGCCACAACCAAAATGAGTGCTCTTGCTTCCCATGTGAAAAAGCACCTCTTCATCTATATTTGCTGTTTGTGTGATGAAAAGTTGGTCAGCTCACAAAGACTGAAGAGTCATCTGGAGGAAAACCACCCAGAGCTAGACCAAGAGCAGGCCTTTAGTGACTCAATCCATCTCAGTTACTATCTAGCTTCACCTGAGGGAGTTGTAACAATCAAGGAAGTAAACTCCACAGAAAAAGAAGTGATCGAACAGCCCATCGAGGGCCAGGAGGTTGGAAGTGACGGTATGAAGGGGACAGATGAAAAAAATCACACTGAGGAGGAAGACGACCTACAAAATGGAACTGAAAAGCAGCTGAGTAAAAAGGAGGAGGACGAACAGAAAAAAACTGTGACAGAGGAGGAAGTGATAAAAAGGAAGGAAGAAGAACATACTGAAGGAATGCCAAAAGAAGCGACTACAGCTGAAAGACCAGAAGAGAGCACACAAATATCTTCATCGCCTGAAAGCTGTGGTGACTCGGTTCTGAATGACAAATCTCAAGAAAACACCCCCATGTCAGCTGTTACCACATCTTCAGACTTATCTAAGTCTCCCATAAAAAGATGTTTGTCATCAGATGCTGAAGTAGAAGGTAGACAAGCTCTGCCTTTAGAGAAGGTAAATTTAATGACACATTGTTCAAGATGCTCTGTTACAATTCTGATGTTAATTTTGATGTAAATTCAAATACGAAGCTTGATTTTCTTATGATATTCAAATCCAGTCTTTTTTTTCAAATTCCCCATCTGTTTTGTAAATTTTTATATTGTTGTGTGTTTGCATTCTGCAGGAATCTGAGGTTGTCCATCAAAATGCATTCCAGCAGGTGCTCTCGTCACTTGAGAAAACTCCACTTGACATGGAGACTTACCACAAACTCAGAAAAATTTATGGAGACCTGGAATGTCAATACTGTGGTAAATAGTATACAATAAGCAGTTTACATTTTTGCTTAAATCAATTTAAAGTTTTATTACCAGCTGCTTTCAACACGTTTTCTTTTTCTCAGGGAAACTGTTCTGGTACAAGGTTCATTTTACTGTCCATGTACGGTCGCACACCAAAGAGCATTTGCATTATTGCTCAAAGTGCAACTATTCCTCGATCACAAAAAGCGCATTAAAGCGGCATCAGATCCAGAAGCACAGCAACTTACTGCTTTCTTGTTCCAGTCCTGCTTGCAAATATACCACCACTGACAAATACAAACTTCAAAAGCATGTCAAAATGCAGCATGAAAAGGTACCAAAAAGCTACACCAGAACAAACATGTTGTCAATACTCGTTGGCATTTCAATATGAATGTCAAATGTGTTGAAAAGGCAAATTGAGTCTGGTTTTTGGGGGGATTGAAAGAAAACTACATTCAAATTTTTCATTTATCAACAATAATCTAAAAGTTTTTTTTTTTTATGTTTACAGCAAAGTGCAACCTGTCCTGTTTGTCATCAAAATTATCCAGAACACAGACTCAACCACCACATTAAATCATCCCATCCCGGTAAAAGACGCAGATGTTTAAATAAAGACAAACTGTTCTTATAGAACTGCTCCTTAAAAGTATTTTCAATCACCATTAAAAAAACTGTAAAAAAAACTGTAATAACTGTCTTGCATATTTGATTTTTACAGACAAGTTCCCTCTGAAAGCTAAGGGTCTGATGCAGCGTGCTGAGAAATGTCCTTACTGTGACTCCTACTTCTTAAAAAACAGTAGTGACTTTCGGCAGCACATCTGGGCCCATGAAGGTATGGAATCACTTTGCAGCAAACAGAGTCACAACATCAATGCTGTTGTTCAGGACCAAGTCTGACATTTTTATTATGTGTTTACACAGGTATTACAACTATTTTACTGTTTTTTATTTTACGTATAACAGTTTTTCATTCAAAAAAGTTCCCAAGTATTTTTGGTGTTACCTCAAAATCTGAAAATAGTATTTTTTTTTTGCACTGATTAAGCAGCTATACGTTCAACTTTATAGTAATTTGTTTGAAGCATGTTTATTCCTATGCACATCAGGTTTGAAGCCATACCCCTGCAGCATGTGTGACTACACTGGTCGCAGTCGGAGCAACTTGAAGACTCACATGAATCGACATAATGCAGAGAAGCATCACCTGTGTGATCTCTGTGGTAAAAAGTTCAAATCAAAGCTCACTTTGAAAAGCCACAGACTGAGTCACACGGATGAAGGTTTGTGGGGAAATTATTTGTTGCTATCACAAGTCTAGAAATAATAAACACAAATATGGCAAATGAAATGTGGACATATAAGGGTGGGATTTTTGTGCTTTCCAGGGAAGCGCTTTCAGTGTTCACAGTGTGACTTTGCAACAGTCTTTAAACCTCATTTGGTCAGACACATGGAGCAACATGCCAAATTCAAGGTTTTCACAATATATTAATTTTAAAATAACGATGCTGTATGTTAAGAAATTATTCCCAAGAAAATCTGGTGAAATGTGTTGAGTATAATAATAATAATAATGATCATTTTAATCGGACTTTTTCCAGACTTTCGTTGCATAGCTGAAATTCTCATTTTCTGTTGTTTTAGCCGAAATTAAATAGCATTTTTTTTTTGTTAACATAAAACCATTTTTTTATTTTCTATTTGTGTGCTTGTGTTTGCAGCCATTTTGCTGTTCACACTGCCACTACTCCTGTAACATTGCTGGAGCTCTGAAGCGGCATTACAACATGAAGCATCCAGATAAGATATATGAAAATGCTGGTCCTGGATTGCCTGACTCTGAGACTTTGAAACAGCAAGGTACCAAAATACTTTACCTGGCATTTCTGTAACCTGTCATGGTAA